>OX016540.1:277047782-282047782 GCA_943590905.1 Sphaerophoria taeniata | reverse complement strand
ATAAACGGCTGGACGGATTTGGCTAATTTTTATTAATTTTATTCGTGTTAGTCTGTAGATGGTTCTTAGGATTTTTTTTTTAATTATTGCAGGTGCATTGGGTTTCAAATGGAAGACTGGAAAATTTCAAAATGGGTTTTCGAATGGAAAACAGAAAGTTTTTGATGAAAAACTCGGAAAACTCATTGGATTTCAAAGGGAAAATTGCATATTATTGCATCAGGTGCATTGGTTTCCAAATGGAAAACTGAAAAATTTCAAAATAGGTTTTCGAATGTAAAACAGAAAGTCCTGAAAACAGAAAGTTCTTGATGAAAAACTTGGAAAACTTATTGGTTTTCAAAGTGAAAATTGCATATTATTGCATCAGGTGCATTGGTTTCCAAATGGAAAACTGGAAAATTTCAAAATAGAGTTGCTCTGAAGGGCGGCGAGACGAAGTTCACGGGGTCAGCTAGTTATCTATAAGACTTAGATCCGTCCAAAGCTTGAGTACCCATCTCTGGGCTAATGCTCCAGTTCAGTATCTATCTCTTGAATGATATACAAAAAAGAGCTCTAAAAATGATTGGTTACAGAGACATTACTGACTCATTCACTTCTTTGGAACGCTGTTGTAACGTTTCTTATCTCTCTCGGTTCTATCATTACTTCTACAGTAATTGCTCTTGTGCAATAGCCAGTTGCATTCCTCCCCTTAAGCAATTCAACCGTAATACCCGCGCATTCAGGAATGCCCATCAGTTTACACTCGAGCCTACTTCGGAACTTCGGACATATCCTCAAGTATAGAGAATCGTTCTTTAACCGAACTGTGCGAATATGGGACTCCCTTTCACACTCCCGTATTTCCTAATCATTTCAATGTTCAGGAATTCAAGACCAATGATTACCTACTCTTACTTTCCAACCCCTCCCTTCAATTTTGATGCGGCGATTTTTTTTTAACCACTTGTGATTTATTTTTTATTATATGGGTTAAAGGTCAACCAGTTCCATTTACTTTATGTGAAAAAAGTCAATCAAGGAGAGATATTTTTCAAAATAAATAATAAATCACAACCAAAGACCTTAATAAAAATTTTATAAAAATAAATCTCAGACCAAGACCAAAATGTTGGTCGACAATGTGATATCTCTCAGTGAGAAACCAAATGAAGTTAAATGGTTACCAATTATTTCTGAGCTCTGAAAGCATAGAAAAAAAAGTTGTAGGTATGACAGAAGAAAGAAAGATATAAATCATCACAATCTTTACGACTCCAAGTACTTCTTGAGCCTCATCCCGAATAGCCGAGTACAGCTTATCATCCTTAAAGATATGGGTAGAGAATTCCACAGACGTATTGCGTTTATAGAAAATTGACGCTCAGATACTAAATACACGTATCGTACTCATAGCCGTAGCTAGGATTTGGTTTCGGAGGGGGTTAAGATAAATGATATTTTTTTTTTCAAAATCTCTAGGTATGTATATAAAAATGGATGTATAGAATACATAATTACGTTTGTTTGTTTATATGTCCTTTATGGACTCCGAAATGGCCCACTAGATATTTGTGAAATTTTAATGGTTAATACTGTTATATTCAGTGATGGTTTCTGTGACAAAAAAAAAAAATGGAAAAACCTTATGGAAGAGTAGGAAAAACCAAACAAAGGTCGGAAATTTGATTTTTTTTTTGCTTGGAATTTTTTTTAGTTTTCAAAATGAGTTTTCGAATGGAAAAATAGAAAGTTTTTGATGAAAAACTCGGAAAACGCATTGGTTTTTAAATGGAAAACTACATGGAATTGTATCTATGTGCATTGGTTTTCAAACGGAAAACTGAAAAATTGGTGATGGGGAACTTGGAAAACTCTGGGAGAGCACAATATCAAACTATTGCATGGAATTAAAGGTGCAATTTTGGAAAATTAAGGAAAAGAGCATCACGTTTGATTTTGTTTATCACATTTAGGATTTTGACTGTGTTGGAAAGTTCGTTGTCAAGCTAGAAAAATGTCATATCTTTGAAATTGTATTCTATAGGTCTTATAATCATTTTAGAGCTTATCTCTGAAGGCGCCATTAAGGTGATGAAACGATTTTAGCTAAAGATTAATGTAAACAATAAAATGGATGCAGGTTGATTTGTTTGTGTGGTCTGTAAAGACTCTTAAGTAGTCCAACGCATTGTTATAAAATTTTGACTGTAGGCAAAGCTAACACGAGCCAGGATCAATGCGAAAACAAATTTTGGGAACATTTTACGGGAAAATTGAAAAATGGAAACAATCAAATGGTGGTCGAAAATTATACTTTTGTATGGGATCATAGCTGCAATTGTTCAAAAATTAGTACGAAAATCAGAAAACTCCGCAAAACGAGAATTTTTAAAATTATTTTAAGATTTGATTTAATCTGGTGGCAGGCGAGACGAGGTTCGCGGGGTCGGCTAGTTTTTAATAAAAAAGGAAAAATATTTATCAAATTTATCACATTCTTTCACTTCCCCGAAGCCAATTCATTTGTTCACGAAACAATTTTTGATGGAAAGTTTAAAAATATTTCTTGAGTGTATCTTTTACTTTAATATTAATCTTTAATATTAATCATTGTTATTAATGCAGTATTTTTAAATATATTGTAAATCACATAATAAAGATTTGAAGGCATATGAAAAAAATCATTTCTACTACAAAATTGAAGTCTACCTGAAGATATTGGCTTCAAAGCTTCAGAGTAGATGTTTTTGCATGGCATATTAGATATATGAGTCTTAAATTAAGTTAACTTACCTTTATTGGAAGTCAATAACATTTTTGTATTATTTTGTTTTGGAAAAAGTAGGAGAGAACTTCTTTCATAAAAAGCATTATTGTTTATTGAGGGACGAATAAAAACAAAAGCAGAAGAAAAACAAAATAAATAGGTACATAAATATAATATTAAACTATATAAAATAATTCTTTTTTCACACAGATCATCACAATTGTGAATTAATTATATACAAATAAATTCTTTGAACAAAAAATAACACAGTATGGCATTATTTATTCAAACGAACGAATAAAAACAAAAACAAAAGAAGAATAAATACATAAATATAGTATAACATTATATAAATCTTATAAATTTATGTTAAGGAATTTATTTGTATACATGTTATTTATTCATAAGAGTGATGATCTGTGTTAAAAAAGTTTATTTTATATATTATAATGTCATATAGATTATTTAATTCAGTCAAAATGCTATTTTGATAGTTCCTACAGAATAACGAAGGATTATTTCTTATTCTGTGGACTAAGTGCAAAATGCTATTAATAGAAGAAATGTATCTTAAAAGGCGTTTACAAACTTTTTCCACCGTGGAGGGTGGTTTAGCAAAGCAATAAAAAAATGTAAGATAAAAGTTCATTAGATTGTTTATAAGTATCAACAACAAAATATTTCCTAAAGGGAATTTAAGCTTAACGTCACTAACTTTACTACTGCGGAAACAAATTATTTTTATTAATGAGAAATTTTTTGACTTTTGGTTAAAATGGATTACATTTTTAGTCCAAACTGCGTCAAAGTAGGATGGCTTTAATTAGATTTTTTATGGTAAAAAAACTGCTTCCCTCTCAAGAAAATCGAAAATCGATTGCTATCTTGCCTCTACTGCCCAAGAATATATATACAGTGAACTCTCTCATAACCGGACACTGACGGTACCGAGAAATTTGTCCGGTTATTGGAGGTGTCCGGTTAAGGGAAAACGAAAAGTTTCTTAATCTCCTTATTGCGCTATGGGCCTCTTCATAAGATTTTAATGGGTTATTATCATTATCATCATACATATCTGCTTCTTCTTCGGAATCAATTTCATGGATTTCTGCTTCATCCTTATCGTCTTTGTTAGTAAGACTATTAACCATAGTAACATAATCTTGAAACGATACATTACCGTCTATTTTCATTGTTTTTAAAGTTCAAGCGACTGATTTGGTTTTGAGCAAAATATCCACTTAGCGGTTTTTTAATGGCAATCAAAAATCTAAGACAACCCTAATATAATGAAAATTATGATAATTTCTGCAATAATTTCAAGAATAATGCAAAAAAATTTATAGTTAGTGTGAAAAAACAATATTCAGGAGTATCATAGACTATATTTGATTACTAGCTGACCCACCAAACGCTGCTTTGCCATATAAATATTAATTTTCGGAAATATAATCCGATTAGAAAAATTGCTTCACTAATAGAAAACTGCAATATTCAGGAGCAATATAGGCTGTATTTTACTGTGTAAAGTAGTTGTGCATGAGTCCACGAGTTGGTACGACCAACTTTTGACAGATGGCGCTACTCTTATTCAATAAACTTAATGTATTTCCTAAAATCGTCAGTTTTATGGAATTTGACTTTGAATCAACGTGCTTGTACGACTACAAAGGGATGCATCGGCTCAAAATTTTGCAAAAAAAAAAAAGGTTTTTACGTATTTTTCTACTCTGGGAAGTTAGTCGTGTGGACTCCATGGGTCGCACTCATATTTTTTCCTTAACATTTTGCATGCTCTTTTTCGTTTCGGTTACAACGCTCAGGCACACGCAATGCGACTCAAAAACTATACAACGCCATACGTGTTTTGTCCGTTCAAGGGAGAGCGACATTCTATGGCAGTTGTGAAAATTGGTGTCCGTGTCCGGTTATGAGAGCGTCCGGTTAAGGGAGAACTTTTTATATAAGAAATCGGTTATTTATTTCCGTTCTTTGAAATTTGTCCGGTTATCAGAGGTGTCCGGCTATGGGAGTTGTCCGTAAGGGGAGAGTACACTGTATGCAAAAAATTCTCATGAATTTTCGGCTGTTAAATGACGAATATCAATTGGATATCAAATGCGTCTCGAAAAAATTTGAGCGATCAAAACACGTTCAGTTAAAAGTACTATCAATATGGCGTTTTTTACTGTAAACATCTATATAACGACTTATTTAAAAGAAAACAACGTAACCCCCCCTAAATACGGTTATGGCTTTAACAGACTTTTATTCTGAAAGAAAAATGCCTTTAAGCCTTAATAGAAACTTATAAATTCAGTGTCAGCCAAAAAATAAATTCATTAAGTTATTATTCAATAATTATTTGATATTGCATTCCGGGGGGGGGGGGGGTCAGTAACCCCCCCCCCCCTAAATACGGATGTGCTATCAAGATGGCACTCTTAAATATGTCATCTATGAAACGACGTATGTACTTTTAACTGTAATGGAAAATGGATGTAAAAAAAATTTCGGGGGGGGTTAAACCCTGTAACCCCCCCCCTAAATACGGCTATGATCGTACTGGTACAAGATTCAACGATGATCTAAGAGAAAGGGAATGACGGATCTTATTATAAAGGTAGGGTGGTTGACGTGACTACAAAATATTGTTCAGCAAATTAATCGTTCTCAGTTTAAAAAGGTTTTCAAGAGTAACTCCATACAAGGACTTTGAAAATTCCGAAATGTGGTCGTATTTTCTCAGTCCAAAGACGTACCTTGCTATGCTTTTGTAAGCAACGTTAAGTTTTCTCTTATGTTCGTAATCACAATGGCAAAAAAGTTCACATCCATAGAGCATGATTGGGACGATTAAAGTTTTGGCCAACACAATACGCGTTTTTAAAGGAGTTATTTAATAATAAACGAAGCCCTCCATAAACTCTTCCAATTATTATCACTCTGATGTGGTTATTCCAGGAAAGTGTCTTCGTAAAAGTTAGACCTAGGTTTTTGGCTGATTCAACAAACTCTATATCCTTATTATTTAAGGATATTTTGGGAAAGTCGGATGTGTTAATACTTTTCCTTGAAATAACCAAGCATTTAGATTTAAGTGGGTTTAAGCAAAGTCCATTTTTCTGTGACCAACGATGAATATTGGTTAAATCTTCATTCACTTCCACTGCTGCATTTTCAACCAAACCTAAGGGAAAACTTTTCCGTATCTGAACATCATCAGCGTACATATCAATTTGACAGTTTTGGATGCAAGGTGGTAAATCATTGATGTACATTGAAAATAAAAGTGGACCCATTATTGAACCCTGTGGAACCCCTCTGCTCAACATGAGAAATTCAGACACAGAAGAATTTACCATAACTGCTTGTGATCTGCAAGCCGCAGATATGAATCTATTAACATCGCCGAAGAGAAAGAGAAATTAAACTGATTAATCAGTTTGCTACACAGAATTTTATGACTTACCGTGTCAAACGCCTTTGAAAAGTCCAGTAAGACTAAAAAGGTTAAATCGTCATTATCCACAGCTTGTCTTATATCTTCGACAACATTTATTAGAGTTGTAGTACAACTGTATTTTGGACGAAAACCAGACTGATTTATGCATAACAAGTTATTTTCTGTTATATATTTTCTGATCTGAACACTCATTATCCTTTCAAAAACCTTAGATAGGAAAGGTAAAATAGCGATAGGTCTAAACTCGTTTTGATTTTTCGGGATTGGTATAATCTTTGCTTGTTTCCAAGCTGATGAAAAAACTTTCGTAAGAAAAATTGTATTAAAAAGATGCGTTATGTATTTTAGAATGTATGGAAGTATAGCTTTAACGAAGACGGGATGCATTTCATCAAATCCCACAGAATTTGATTTTATATTTATGCAGCTTTCCAAGACGTCAGCTTCATCTACATGTTGAAAGCTAAAACACGGAAACGTAAAAAAGCTATTTTCATAAGATAAGGTCCTTCTATCGTCAATAACTTCCGGACTAGGAAGCGATACAAATTTTGCAGTCAATATTATCATATGAACTACTTTTACGTTTTCCAATACCAATGTCTCGTAGGTTTTTCCAAAGTGTATGTCCAGCTTGAGAGGGGTCCAGTTGCGGTGCAAAGAAGCGTCTCTTTGCTTCGCGTATTGCAGTTGTTACCTTGTTTCTGAGCTTTTTAAAAATATCGTGTAGCACATTTAGACGAAAAAGCTTCCAACATTTATAAGCCTAGTCACGATCAAAAATCAGTTTTTTAATATATGCGTATTGAACCAAGGAATATTTTTCCTTGCGATATTCTTAGTAATTAATGGAATGTGAAAGTTAAATAAGTTATTTATGTTATCTTGAATGAAAGAGACTTGATCGTCAACATCAGGCATTTCATAGACCCGAAACCATTCTATTCTCCTTAAATGGCCTTCCAATAAGCTCAGGTTAATATGAATAAAATCCCGAAAACATATAGTTCTACTTGATATCAAAGGCTCACATTGAAAGGTTATATGAATTAAATCATGGCGCGAAAAAGCAGGTACTGGGATTTGATTAAAATTAAGAACATTGTTGAGATGGCTAACAAAGAATACATCGAGGAGTGTACTACTATGACTAGTAAAATGAGTAGGAGATGACGTTTTTATGGGGAAAAGGTTTAACGTACTCATACTGTGAACAAGAGACGAATCGTTAAGTATGTTGCTGTTAAAGTCGCCAACAACAACTACTAAAGGTGAAATGTAAGATAATTCGTCTATAGCTCTTACAACTATAGATGTATCTAAGTTATTGTTTGGCCGGTACACTGAACCCAGCAAGATTTGATTTTCATTACATAATATTTCTACAAATACAAAATCAATATTACTTTCAATTGGAGCTTTCTTGACAAATTTGCAATTTAATTCTGCACGGACAAAGATAGCAGCACCTCCCCCACATCTTCCAACCCTATCACATCGAAAAGGCTTATGAAAGCCATTGAGAAAACATACAGAATCACTTACATCACTTAACAGCTAAGTCTCTGAGACACATACTACATCAACCTTTGAACCTTCGAATAAGTAGGTATTTAAATTCATCAAATTTAGGTAAAATACTCTGAGCATTAATATGCACGACATTCAATCCAGTGCGCTGACTACAAAAAACATTAACCATTGCCCGTTTTGTATGATTTTGATCAAAAGCATCTGTGGAGTTACTGTAAGGTTCACTGGAATTAACCATTCTCATAATTTAAGAAAATGAGGTTCCAAATCAACCTCCTTTCAAAAAGGACACTTAAACCGCAAGACACATTCAAGAAGAAACACAATAGACAAGAAGACAAAAAGTGTGATGATAAGAAGTAATTATAGTACCTATGCCAATTTTAGGAAAAATTCATATAAATTTTTAAATTCTGATAAAGAAAGAAAATAAGTTCTACAATGCACAATAATAATGATATAAATAAGTGATTTAATGTGTTTATGTATTGTTGTCATCTGTTACAGCTGTTTTTGTCGTTGTTTGTGATTTTGTGGCATAGACGGCAAGGTCATCAGCAGTCTGAACCAATTTTACATCCTCTTCTTTAGTTTCCTCGACATAGACAAGACCACGGAAAGTAAATGCTGAATTAAGTTTTTGATCTCGCTTTAATTTAAGTGCAAAATGAAGGAGAGAACGATTCCTAACAGTTAAGCATTCGTGGATGTTGTTGGCACCAAAATCATTGATCTCCAGATCTCGAAGACAAAGCTGCTCTTTAGTAGTTTTGCGGTAGTTGGCGATACCGCTGGTCATACCGCTGTTTACAATAAGTAGATTTAATAGTAAGCCTTGGTAATCTTCGAGTTGCTCATCAGTCGAAATACGCAAAAGGATCAAACTATTACGTGTTGGTAAGCTATCCGACCTTATACGACCAAAAACATTGTTTGTCAAAATTCGATTCCACCTCAGGATTTCTCTTTGTTGTCAATGGTCTGATCTGGATCATTGTGATAATAAAACGCAAGGAATAAATCGATTTAAAACTTCATGAATGTTTAAATTTAAATTAAACCTTTTTTGCGATCTCTGCTGATTTGAATGCCTATCGGGCATTTCTCCAATATCTTTCATTTTAAAAGTGTTTTCTAAGTTGTTTTTCAATTCCAACTTCTGGTAGATCATCTACATAAAATGCTATGTTTAATATTTTGCCTTCAGAAATATAGTAATAAATACAGGGGTCTAATTTAGATCTTATCAGACTGAACCTTTGCAATGCCGCATCTACTTTATTTCCAAAAGTGACTAGGTTGTTTAAGGCCATTAAAGGAATTTTTTAAACTTGCAAAGCTTATGACTATTGTCACAGAAGTCTTCTGGCTACTCCACAAACATCTCAAACCCTCAAACAGTTACTATTTGATCTATATCGAGATTGTATTTGGCGACCGTTGCAGGTAAGAATCGTATCGAAGCTATCGTACAACAGGGGAAAATCATGTAGCGATCGTTTGCATCCTTCTTCGTTTTAAAAATCCATTTGCAATCGGTTTCTTCTTGGATGGAATATCGGTTAACCAAGTTTCATTTTCAATTAAAGAGCTTCACTCTTCTTTAATTGCATCTTTCTAGAGTTTCGAATCACTTCTGTTTAATTTTTCATCAATTGCTAATGGATCATAAGGCTCAACGGACTTTGGCTTGACAAGCATAATCATTCCTTGGGACAAGTTTTCGTACACGTTGATTAAGCCGTGATTCAGTTACTTCGCTAATTGTTCTCGCTAAGATGTTCTCTTGATTTTCATCCACTTCTTCTTCAGGGTAAAATTTTTCAGTCGTGTTATCATTTGATTCAGGAACTGGATCTTCAGAGTAATCGCTGGTGATATCGTCTTTAATGGTGCTATCAGCTTTTCACTATATCATCAACATCCATTACTGAATTTGAATCATCTAAAAAATTTGACTTGGTAAGCTTACATTTAAGCAATCGGCAATTCTCGAAAAACTCAACATCTCAGCTGATTACAATTTTATCTTTCGCGGTTTGGTATAATCGATTACAATTTGTCATCAAGAACAATTCAGCATTGTGACATTGAATCCCACTTTTTCCGGCAATGTTTTGACACTCGTACCATTGATTTCCATCCAAACACTTGAACATGATTCATCTAGAAAATGTATTCACGATTTTGTGAAAAATCTTCCTTCGTTCTATAGCATCCGCTGTTCCGGATGGTACATTTATACCCCTATTTTTATTCTAAGAGGTGTTCTTCTAGTTCATTACTCTCCCATGAGTAACTTCTTTAGTGGTATCACAACGGACCCTTGAGGTCTAAGTGAGTCAATAACAGTTAGACAGCCTCTCCAACCTAACCTTACCTTCTTCTAGCTGGAAACACTCTTGCCTAAGCTTTTTTACCTCTCTTGTTCTTCTGGGCTCTTCCAGAGTATTTGGATAAAAGCATTTTCCAGCCAATTCCAAAAAAGGCGCATCTTCTTCACCCTCCAATTTTATCGGCCGATTGCCCTTAGCTACCTACAACTTCCAGTTCCCTCTTTCCAAGGTCATAAGAAGAAACATTATTGCATTCTCTCGGTATCGATGAATCCATTCTTCGTTAAAAAAAAAAAAAAACTTAAAAACTTTCTTTCGAGTCGTTCTATAGGTACACAAGTTGTGTTGAACGGATTCAAGTCTGAAACCTAAAACATAAACGCTGGTGTGCCACAGGGTTCTGTTTTGTCCCCGACCATCATTCTCATTGACAAATTTGACTACCTACTCACCAATTTATTTCGAAACCTGAATTTTGTATTTTCTTAAAATTAACCAGAAATAAACCTTGAGAAGATTGTCGATATCGATTTTCAAAAACCAAAATGTTACCTATTCCTTCTTCACCTTGCCAGATGCCATTTTATAAACCGCTTCGCTCCTACATTCCAAACAACAAAACAAATCGCATTCATTTTTCTACTTTCTCCTAAGCTCGACGCCATTTATCTCCTCAAAATCAGAAACTAATTTCGCACAAATTTCAACCCCAAATTACTTTAATTTACACAATGCGCAACTTCCTTCGGCACCTCATCCTCTTGTGTCCGTGCGTCGATAATACCCATTAGTTGACCTCTGCCCCGAAAACTTCTTCCTCTCATCTTCTGTATAACAAAGTGCAAATATGTGTTTCCTTTGTCATCATTAATTAAATAATTTTTAGCTATTGTTAATATACTTCTAATTGCACCATATCGTAGCCTTACCCTTTCCTTAAAATTTTTCCTCTTCTCCTAGTCAGTAGGTATACTTTAGCCAGGACAATGCCTATATTAGAGGCGATCGCTTTCCTTGTTGACTCTGCCCGCTGCGGTGTCCGATGACGATGGTCGTCCTCGTCCGCAACCTCTTTCCTTTTGTGGGTCCTTGAGGTCATTTGTTCGTATTCACGAGAAGAAAATTGACCGACAAAACGATAACTACCCTCCAGCATCCCTCTTCATAACTTTTAACAACTTACAGTAGTTGCCTCTTAATACTAATTTCTTATTCCATGATGGCGGGAGCTTAGGCGAGTGAAAGAGACAGAATGTTTAATCGATATCAACCCCGTTCCATGACGATGTTAGAAGTCCTTTGAGAGAGGGGAAATTCCACCAAGTCCTGCAATTGGTGTGTCCTTCGGCTGTACTGGGGAGCCACATGCGCACTTCAAACCTGATGGGAACATTCTAAAGTATATAAAGGCGGCTGTAACTGTGTGCAATACCACCCAAAAACTCCCACCACTAGCGAGTCCTTTTTTTAATGGAAACCATATCAATATGTCCAATTGTGGAAAATAATTACATTGTAACAAATTTCTCTCTTTGGGTAAGTTTTTTTGTTGGGTTTTTCTTTCAGGGAGGGGGAGATGGTTAAGGGGGGATTTTATTATATAATGATTGTCAGAGCTCGAGCTTTTAGAATGAGGTTGAGGCACACACATGAAGCTTTTCGGGGAAACCCTTTTTTTGTGGTATACGTATAACCGACCAAACGACGACGAGTCGAACTCGAGGGATCACATAAATAACGGTCCATTTGAATGGGAAAAAGTTCAAAATGGCGTCGTTGTCATTGGAAGTCCTTCTTTTGCTATTATCCTCCTCGTCATCGTCCTCCTCTGTCTCTCTGGCTCGGCTCCCTTTGGAGCACAATTAAAAGTATCTATACTTGACTTGAGTTGTGTGCAACATAAAGTGACACCGATTTTTAAAGGCTGTCTTTTCGTTTAGTCATTCTTGTCGAAAGGATGCAGAAAAGGTGGGAAGTTTGGTTGTTTTTAGAAATCAAGTGAAGCTTTTGTGTTAGTTAGGGTTATGTGCAGTTGAGTGTGTGTGAAGTAATTAAATGCCTATTGTTGGGTGAAATTGACAGTCATTAGTACAACTTTAGTGGAGATGGCGTAGTACGTTTTAAAGCAATGCGAAAGATTGAAGAGTTAAGTGAGGAGAATTTCAATGGATCCGGGGAAAACAATGCAGCTTAAACATTCTTCGAATTGCAGTAACTTTCTCACTTTTATGAGGCTGGCTCGAAACACAGCTCCAATAGTTAAAGTCCTTGTAAGAAAGTTTTTAAAATATTCGTTGTCATTTAAAAAATTAGCTCAAGTAGGGATTTTTGAATTTCGAATTTTCAATATGTAAACGGGTGTAAATTTAGCACTCCCGGTGGCATGGTAGCGGTGTAGCTAGTACTCTACACTTTAATAACTTTAGTCAAGTTTTATTTACCATTTTCAATTACAATGTTTCTGATTATTAATTGTTGACTTTGGTCACACTAATACGATGCAGTTTGTTAATTATGTCCGCAGGGGGGCTACTGCGGTATTCTGGTATTCTGTTAAATGCTGCGTTTGGTAGTTTCCTTGCTGTAGATTTGAAGTGGACGAGGTCCGAGCAATCAAAGAATGAATTCGAGCAATTACAGAAATGCCCGGGCTGTCAATGACGAACCAGGCAATCACAGACGAATCCGGGCAGTCAAGGGACGAATCAGGACAAACATGGACGAATCCGAAAAATTCGGGTAATCAACGGACGTATCCGTATAATCAACGGACGAATCCGGGCAATCAACGGAGGATTCCGGGAAAATCAACGGACGAATGCAAGCAGTCTACGGATGAAACCGGATAAACACGGACGAATCCGGAAAATTCGGGTAATCAACGGACGAATCCGGATAATCAACGGATGAATCCGGGCAAATCAATCGACGAATCCGGGCAATCAACGGACAAATCCAGGCAATTAACTGCCGAATTCGGGTAATCAAATGACAAATCCCGGTAATCAACGGACCAGACCGGCAAATCAACGAACGAGTCCAGATAAATCAACGGATGAATCCGGGCAGTCTACAGATGAATCCGGACAAACACGGACGAATCCGGGAAACCAAAGGACGAATTCAAGTAATTAACGGACGAATCCGGGCAATTAATGGGCAAATCCGGAAAATCAAACAACGAATCCGAACAATCACCGGACGAATTTGTGTAATCAACGTGCGAATCCGGACAATCAGCGGACAAATCCTGCCACAGGTGATCGGTCAGTAAATGATAGTTACTGGTCGGTGATCGTTCGGTAAATGATGATGCTTGGAATTTCATAGGACGATTTGGGATTGGGAGGCACATGTGTGACTTATTACATTACATTACATTTCACAGTACTTCGCACATAAATGTAACGAACTACAGACACATAGCAGCACTGGCGACTGACACCATCGGCTGGGACAGAACAAGACATTAATACAACAGAGAGAGAGACAGATAGACACATAGAAAGAAAGCACACATAACAGAAACCTACGTGGCTCAGAAGGGGAGACTTAGATTTGTATTGTCTCATGTTATCGCACAGGTGGCCTCAGATAAGCTGGCGATTTTTGTAGAAAAAGAATGCTGCCGAAGTTTTAAAATTGATAGACGAAGGAAAAATGTAATGTGTCCAGTTCTGTTCCTCTAGACAGCTGATGTTGATTTGTGACTCTTTTCCTTCAATTGCGATCTTCGAAAAATGGTTTGACGGCTTCCAACGTTATCGCTTATCGGTTTTTTTATGAGCCAAATAGACGTTACATATTGAAAGTGTTTGGGTAAACTGAGATCGAACGCATTTCAAAAGACCACGTAGGTCATATCCTGTATGAACTTTTGCGCATGGGAAAGCTGTATTACCCTCAGTCCGGACATTGATCTTAACAGTCAGACCACCAGTGTAATCCCATACAGTTTTTACTTCGTTTCGTGACAGTCAGCAAAACATGGATCCATCGGTACACACCCGAGACTAAGGAACAGTCGAAATAGTAGACTTAAGCTGAAGAAGACCGGATGACCATGTGTACTAGAAGAAGGCCAAACCAGGTGCAGGGCTGTACCATTCCGAGTTACTTGTTAAAATTTGACAAGAAATTGAAGAAAAAAGTGTTCTTCTACGCCCATGATAACGCACTCAATTCACCGCCATTGCCAATGCCCAAATCAGTCAAATTGGGCTACAAACTAATGCCACAAACACCAGTATTCTCCGTGCGACTATTTTTGTCAGACGGAAATTTCCCAAGACAAGTTCATTAGAACAACAGAACTCAATCAATCTTTCAATACTATAACATTGATCAGGAAGAATCTTGCATCCAGAAAAAAAAAATTATGTCCCGGCGGTTTCCAGTAGCTGAAGTAGGCGAATGTTCCATTTTGGTTACAAATCTTTACAGCTAAGAAGAATGCTGGCCTCCGTAGGCTACCCTGAGGGACTCCACATTTGCTTGCCTTGTTAAATGGCTTTGACTTAGTTTTTTGTTTGAATTGAAAGCCGAGCCGTCGCTAACCATTTTTGCTAATATTCGTCTCAGCTGTTCAAAAATCTAATTATTGTAAATACACTTGAAGGTTTAACCTTAACTGGGCATAGTGCAGATTTGATTTCCACAAAAAATTTCAACAAATTACTGCGCCCCAGAGCACCTTAACTTCTTCTCTGTCCAAATTATGATATTTTGATTCCGAGGTCAACCTAGTTTCACCACCAACTATCACCATGGTGTGTTCATTTCCAAGAAAAATTAATAAACGTATCGAAACGCATTAAAAACGGCCTCGAAAAAACCAAAAATTAATTCCGTCCGTTTTGCTTAAATTTTATTAGCAATTAAAAAATTACCCAACTGTTGGTGTTTCACATCAGGACGAGGCATAAGTCCGCTTAATTACCGCACACGTATAGGTGTAAGCGTTTGCCTAAGTGTTCGCATATTAACACACTTTGGTGTTATTGTAAAAAAGGAAAGGTCCACTTATTTGGGCCCCGCAGCACTATTTTAATTAGTGCAATTAAAAATTGAGCGTATCGAGAGCGTAATAGTGGAACGAGGTTAATTCAACGAATTTTTAATTGCCACTTGCGTACCGCACGTCTAACTTTTTGAGAAAGTTGTAATTGTCCTATTTGAGATTTAATGTGTGAAAATCATAATTCAAAAAAACAAATGTATCTTTGTATCCACTTGGTCTTTAGTGTGTGCGTGAGGTACTCAGACCTAAAAATTGAAACAAAGAGCACCTCTGTGCGTATAAAGAGGCTGTATAATGAAATCATAAAATCTTGCGTAATGGATTCCTCATCTGAATAGCCAACTGAGTGTGCAACAAAGAGCAAAAATGAATTAGACTTGCCTCCTTCACAATCAAATTACAGAATCTTAATTGTTCCCATTTTGCAATTCATCTGAATCCGTGCAGAATGAAATTTTTGAGAATAAATTTGATGCTGAAATTTTCATTTGTTCGCATTTTGTGCCATTGCACGGACATATACTTGATTCATATTTCAGAAGTTCAACAGGGGCGGATTGACAGAGGAAGGAGCCCTCAAAATCGTGGTGATTTGTGTGAACAGCGCAAAGGTCCATCCCTGCTTAGAAGCTAATGAAAACACCCAAACCCTGCGAATTGTTGTTGTTAGTTTTGGGAAACAGAACAGCCCAGTCAGAGTAAACAGCATCCATCTCTGATTCCCATTCACACAGTACGAAAAAAGCGCAGAACAGTGCGACCGACGAAGCGCACACGCGTAGGTCGGACGCAATCAATTCTAAGTAGATGACACCGCACTGATAAATTTGTCCCAGTAAATTGACCGAAACATGAAATAATTGCGAATGTAATTAGTTATTGCCTGCTACTTAATTTTCTGTTGCATTGGCTCGGCACTGGCTGGGGACATTATTCGCGCAGTCATCAACCGAACACCAACAATCCCCTTCCAATGAGGTGGAGGTGGAGGCTGACTGTGTCGCACTGTTTATTATGTCTGTCGTCGTGCGTCGTCGTCGTTTTGGGTGTAATATTGTGCTGATGAAATTCATTTTCGAAACTCGCACAAGGAACTCACAGAGCAAAATTTAATGCGATTAAAATCTTCAGACGTGAAAAGCAGTCGAGCAGTTGGGATTCTGAGAAAAATGAGGAGATGCATTAAATGAAATTTGCGTTGGATGCGGGTTGGTGGCAAGTTGAGGCTAAAGATATCGGGAAAAAATGAATAAATGTTTTCATTAAAAATAAAGAAAATTTAAACAAAAGAAAGAAAACCTCTCAGACGTCTTGCAGATATGGAAAGTTTATATGTGTGTAAAATAACGAATACAACTTTTATCAATTGACATTCCCTTATGACCGAATTATACTTTGAATCATAGAAGAATAATTTATAAGTACCTACACTGCGGGTGGAGTTCCTCAAGGTGGTATTTTATCAACTTCACGTGTTAAAGTGTTAGTAATTAAGCTTACTACCTGAAATTGATTTTTTTAAATCTGATTTTTGCCTTGTAAACAATATTTCAATCAAGATCAGATATTCCATACGCTAATATTGGTCGTAGATGCTTGAAAGTCTGATGTTCCTACTTGCCCACACGGTTCCCAAAGTTGACGCAATGTTGTGCATTTCGTTGCATAACCTAGCCTTGTCAGTTTGGACTTTAAATTTTTCGGGTTAATTCTTTTTCCCCGTTCTCGGTTTAAGCAATCTCTTCCAAGGATAACCCGCATAACCGGAACCCGGAACATTGCCTGTTGCACAATTCTTACCGTTCGGGATGATTTTGTTCGACATTGTAGCCGAGATGAAATTGCTGAGTTTTTACACAATTCTCCCCAAGCCATTGGATGAAATGTTGAGCTGTTAATTTCGATCGTATCCCCGGGATATTGTCTAAAACAGAAGCAACGACTGTTATATTTCGGCAAAACTTGTGTTCAAAAAACGATCGGTTTATGTGCTAAACGCACTCACTTCGGATATAAGTTTTCAACGTTTGACAGTTCTTTTAAAACGTAAGGTAATTCATTTCGTTCCATGCACAGAGAGAGGTATATTGCTGACATTCCATCAAGATTTCGATCGGGGAATAGCTGTCAGTGTCAAAAAAAAGTATAAACCCACTTAGACGGCTAGCAACGCGTTGATGTTATCGCAGTTTAGAAGGCCTCTTTTCTTCAGTATCGTATAAAAAAGCTGGTGTTCCATTCATTCAGCATTAATTTGGTGCATGCATATATACCTACTATTAAATAAATCATCCGCAGCCACCTACTCCGGGCGCCTTACTTGATTTAAGTTTCAGTTTCGTTACAAAATAAATGCTGGTGTGCCCCAGGGCTCTGTTTTGTCTCCGACCCTCTTTCTCATTTTCATAAATGATCTCTTGTCTGTAACATCTAATCCAATTCATTGTTTCGCTGACGATAGTACCCTTAGCTTTTCATATTCGTTCCCAGACTCTCATCCCTCCTCTTCGGATGTGGAACTGCAACGGCTGAATATGATAAGCTCATTAAACTCTGACTTAAACAGCATTGTACAATGGGGAATAAGAAACCGCGTAGAGTTTAATGCTTCGAAAACTCAATGCTGTCTTGTATCGTTGAAGCGAGATATACCCCTCTTGCCACTGTCCATGAGTGGCACTTGCATCAGCGAAACCGAACATCTCGAGATTCTCGGTATGTGCATCACCGACCACCTCTTGTGGAACGAACACATACGCGATGTCGCCAAAAATGCCGCAAGTTGTTTAGGTTTTTTAAGAAGATGCAAGAAATTTTTTTCCCCCTCTGATCTGGCTACCATCTACAAAACTTACATACGTCCAAAGCTTGAGTACAACTCCCACGTTTGGGCTGGTGCTCCAGTAACGTACTTAAGTCTTCTGGACAGTATCCAGAAAAGAGCATTTAAGATGATTGGTGACCCTACCATCGTTGAGACATTTACGTCACTTGAACATCGACGTAATGTCTCATGCCTCACTCTCTTTTACCGTTACTTCAATGGTTTATGCTCTAGTGAAATAGCCAGTTGCATTCCTCCCCTTAAGATATTCAACCGTAATACCCGCGCCTCTAGGAATGCCCATCAGTTCACCCTCGAGCCCAACTTCGGACGTACAGTTATGTTTAGAGAATCGTTCTTTAGCCGTACTACGCGAATGTGGAACTCTCTTCCACACTCTGTCTTTCCCAGTCACTGTAGTGTTCAGGAATTCAAGACCAATGTTAACCGACACCTCATCCTAAACCCTCTCCATCTATCCCACTTTCCTTAACGCTCGCACTGTGCTTTGGCATAAAAAGGGAACAAAAACCCCTTGAGTGCGTGCTTATTATATAAAAAAAAAAAAAAAAGTTTCGTTACCTTCAAGTGTCTTGGTGTGGTAAGTCATAGTTATTGGTATCCACCGTCTATGGAATGGTTCCCGTCCATCAAAGGGATTTGGGATATCATTTTTGGTATCATAAATGATCCTTCCACATCTTTTTACACTATCTTAAGCTATTTCATTAAGTCTTTTCTTCTTCCTAAAAAAGCCTTTACTCCTCTGTTCGGTTTTCATTTTACTTACAAATGACGTCTGCTATTGAAGACTTGATTGGAAATGAACATGGCGATTGTATCTAAGTAGTACAACGTTGAACCGTCTATTTCTTCATGTCTCTTTTAAATGCAGTTAACCGTTTTTCTCTGCAGCCAAACCGTATATCCTTCATTGTGATGATGTCATTGCTTACCGATAGTGGCTGACAGAAGTTACCAGAATGGAGGCTGTTGTAAGCCAATTTATGTCCTTAGATGGCGACCGTTGAAAGCTGGTTTCGGTCGAGTTGCATGTTGATGAGCCACGCCCAAGTGCACCAAAACCTTCACAGAGAAAGCTGAAAAAGTCATGATTCCAAAAGATCACGTAGGTCATATTCTACATCGAACTCAAAGCATAAAAAGCTTGCTCCGCGCGCCGGTTCATAATGAATGCCTGGAAAGTAAAATCCCGGAAAATTTTTACTTTTGGGATTTCCTTTTAGGAAAAAGAAATATGTAGTACTATTTAGTTACGCGATTTAGCACTATTTTGTATTTATTTCGAAATTATTATTTCGTATACAAAAAAAAAGAATTTAAATCCTTCGTTCTCCATGATTCTCAGGTATCAGATTTCGATCTCCTTAATTCTCATAACTTTGAGAGGCAAAAAGGAGTAGATTCTCATAATGAAAGGTTGGATATTTGTGGGAAAAACGTCATTCGGGCAAAAGTAGTGCGTTGAAGTATTTTTCGAGATTTCATCATCCGGGATTTAGCTTTCCAAGCTTTCGTTTTCCAGCCATTCGACCCCAACCCGGAGTGATTCTGCGTTTCGTGAGGGTTAACGAAACATTATTCCACTGGTACACATCAAAGACCAAGAAACAGTCGATACAGTTGCAAAGAAGGCGAAAACTGTCCGGTCGGCTGGAAATGTGATGACCTCTGGCTATAACACCGCCGCCATCCATCGTCATGGCCAAGTTGGTTGAATTGTGCTACGAACTGCTGTCCCATCCACCGTATTCTTCAGATTGGGTACACGCTGCCACGCGCCGGGCAGAAAGGAGGTTATCGCCGCCGCGGCCGCCAGGAATGCTTTGTTTTGCAGATCTCGGGAAAGCGTATTTTATAAATAAGTAAAAGAAGTTGTAGCATAGCGTTGGGTTATGGGTATTGAAATTATTAAGAAATATCTACTTTATTGAGAATAAGGCGCCCTACTTTTCCAAATTTTATATTCTTCTTCTGAAGGCTAAATACTTATCGGACCACCCTCGTATCCGACTTTTTTGTCAGTCTAACACATGTCTCGAAAATTAACACGAGCAAGCTTATTGTCTATTCAAATATTTACCCCCAAACTTGACGTACCTACGTGCTACTTAATGCTCAGGAGCAGGAGGTGATCAAATTCAAATAAAGCACCAACAAAAATTACGTTTCTTTTGTAATTGATATCTAAGTTTTTAAATAACACACATTAGATTGTGTTTTTCTAAACTCACTTCAGATCAATATTTGAAATTTGCTCAAGTGTTCCCTTGAGCTTTCGAAAACAAAATTTAAGTAATTGCGCAGCTTAACCACGTCATCGCTTATTTCTCCCACTTTTGTTTCAATCTATTTGCAAAGCCATCAATCAATTAGTTTATTGCTTTTTCTCAAATTTTGCACAAATATTGAATCGCATTCGATTTGAAAAACAAAGCTGATCAAATTCATCGAGTTTCGTTTTTTGAAACCTACATTCAAGTTGTTTAAACAGGTTCATCGTGTTGAAAACAAAGAAATTGAAAGCAACCTGGTAACAGTGCCTATACTCAAAATAAAAAAGTCTATGATATTGACTCAATTTGCCGTTATATTAATATTTTTCTAAATTAACTAAGATACACTCTCCGATAACCCGAGCAGTAAACAAAAACAAGGACAGGTCAAATTAAGTGCTTGCAATAAATTGCTTGTTCATTATTTCGCATTGAACTTATTTCTATTTGCTTTTTCCACTTCTATATTTATTTTGATTTAATTTGCAAAAAAATCCCAATTAATGTAGACATAATAATTTTTGAACTCATCTCGGGCTTATCGCGGACGGACTTTGACATTTTTTGTGAATAATAGTCTCGGTTCTCTGAATCAAATTGTTTATTATTTTCATTCAAAGTGTATTGAACAAATTTTCTCTGATTAGTAATTAAATTAATTGAGTTATAATTTTTTTCGACAAGCGAGAATTGATAAGGCTTGAGCGAGTTGAACTCGATGACACTTAAACAGAACAATATTTCTATAAAAATTAATTTGAGACAAAGAAAGAATTTAATAAAAAAAAAAACGAATTTGTTAATTCATCATATTTAACACAAAGGCCATTAAAATTGTATTTCATTTTGTTCGGAGCTGATGATAAGAAGGGAGGCGCTGCTGATTTAATTGTGAAGAAATTGATTTGAATGTTGCGTTGCCTACCTTAAGGAGATAAGAGCCATCCGTGACGAATTGGGACATTAAAGCTTATTGATAGACTAAATTTGTTCCAGACCCAAAAATACAGTGATTAACTGTTGTGTGGCGTGACACATTTAGTGGATTACGCAGATGTTATGATGATTTTATATAAAATTCTTGATTTCATTGGAAGTTGTTATCAGTATCACATTTGAATTTTGATTTTATGGGTGGTTCCATTTTGATTCGGTGGAAATACGATAATTGGGAAAAGTATTTTTTACTAATTAATTTGCATCCCTTTAAAGATTCAATCCTAATTGGAGTGTAGTCACTCATATTTAAGCATTAAAATCGTAAGTGGGGGCAATTAAAAACAATCAACGGAACCTAGTTCTTAATTAATCGCTCAATTTGAGCTCATCCAGTAGTAAACTTGTTTTTTTAAATATCATTTGAAGTGATTTGGTTCGTTTAAGAAACATTTGGACCATAGGAAAATTTATTGCACTTCCTCATAGCGACAACAGCTTTGTCATTATCAAAATTTCATACCTTCTCTCAGTGTCTTAGTGTTCGCGAAATTCCAATCAGCGTGGATTTTTAACACTCATCATATTATTTTTAGGTTTAAGGCAATACAATTACTTACAATTAGTAAAATACTGACCCCATCCGAATAAGGATAATATTGGTACCGAATTCAAGGTCTAAATGTACTCTTTACGAATATATAGGCAAACCACTCAGCAACCCTACTACAATGTAAAAAATGCACAATACAAAAAAATACAAGTTTTCACTAAAACATTCATAACTTGATCATTTTTTTACAATTTCTGTGTTCTATATATAGGAATAGAAAGCCTAACGTATGTAAAAAAAATTATAAAATTTCAAAACCGGTATAAAAATGTAACTTTCGTCGCCCGAGAATTGGTTTGTTCCATACGCCATTGGCACTTTTTCGAGAAAAACGCATTTAAAGGTTCGCGTGCTTAGTACTCCGAAACTGTGCGATAGGATTTTTTTTTTATTTTTTTAAATTGAAGTTAGTCTTATTAAAACTTCACCTACCAATTTTCAAAGTGTTTCGCCTTACCGTTAACAAGATACCTTTATCAGCACAAAAGTCTACTTTTTTGGTTTGTGTCCCACCTCATACATTTTGAAAATGATTTGTTTTTCCATACACGTGGGACACACAAAAATGGATATGGCACAAACCAATTCTCATCAATGCATAATATGAAAGGCAAGAATGCATGTAGCTGGATGCTAAAATTTTAAAAGAAAATCGATTATATCTTTTTTTTAAACATTTTTCTTTAAAAAAAAAAAAATTAAAGCAGTTCTACTGTGCTATCACAAAGTTTAGGCGTATAAATCGTACTTTTAATAAGCCGAATGCATTTTCAACTACCATTCTTGTAGCTGAATGCAGGTTGTTAAATGCTAGATGTTGGTCCGTAAGTTGGCCGTAGTCCTTGTAAGGTGGAACTATTTTGAAGCAAGGTAGGCTGAATCACCCAACAGAAATGTATTGTTGGACAACAATTGGGCAAAGTAAGAGTGAGCTCTTCTATACAAAGCCGATCTTCGCAAAACACGACTATCGTGTAAAGATCCTGGCTCGCCAACACAAATGTCAATGAATTTTTTTTTCAGCATCGACGCCCCCTTGCAAAACAATGGTAAAGTTTTGCTAACGATTGTAATAGCACTCTTTGTTTAATTTTGGTGCAGCAATCGTAATATGCGTGCAATCAATGGCACCGATTAAACCTCGTAGTTTCTTTTTTGCTTCGAACTGACGGCAGTTTTCAGAGATACGTTCTCCTTGTGGCCACTTTATATACACATCTGCTTTGGAAACAAGCCAGCTGCTTACTCGACCCACAACACCCCTGGCTGAAGATTTTGATACACCGAATAGATTCCCCAATTGCCTTAAAGTGATAGTGTTGCTTATGTATATGTACCATACATAGATTAGTACCTCTATTTTTTGCGCCAATACTAGGTTTTCCAGCATAAAACGAAGTTTATGGATTTGAGATGAATTCCGACTGTGAATATTCAACTAAAAAAACGCAGTTAAATAAAAATAGTTGATACAGCAATTCTTAAGGAAGTAATGTACTTGTTAATTGATTTATAGTCAAGCGGTTCAGCCGCAGATGCGACTTGAAATCTTCTTCACCGTATGCATCTATAGTTTCAATGAAGTTTTCACTTTGATTGACCATCTTGCAAAACAAGGGCAGAGTCATTTGAACTTTACCTTCTTCGAAAAAAGTGTTCAAAATTGAATTCATTACCATCTTCATCGCTTGAAGAGTCAAGTAGTTGCCAAGCCAAGCCAGGACTAAATGATTTCATACAATAATCTCAGGATATCTACACAATTGTAATGGATATGGCACAAACCAATACTAAAATTTTGTTTGCGATGATTGTCCCATAAACATATCATTTCTTTAACACAAGTGCACGTAGGACAAACCAATTCTCAACATTCTTAGGATTTTTTCTATCCCTTGTCATCGTAATATGCACGTGGAACAAAACAATTCTGACAAAAAACTTGACAAATTTTATATGGAAAAAATGTCCCAAACGCCAAAAAATGGTTTATGGCACAAAACAATTCTAGAAAATGTTGATTTTGGTGGATATGGAACAAAATTGATGTTGGATATCTCGGGATTGAAAAGACGTAGCACAAATCCGATCACAGATTTAGAAAGAGCATACAAAATTCCCATAGAATCCATTCCTAACTCGAAAACGACAAAAGTGGCGTATGGAACAAACCAATTCTCGGGCGACGCTTTGAATTTTTTAAATGATTATTTGGATTTAACGGCATCATTCATTAAAATCACGTTTGACCTCATAACTCAGTAACCATACGATTGAAATTAATTTGGTTTTCAGTGACTTTTAGAAGGATTTCAAGCCTTTTTTTTCATATATCATTTTATATGGGCTACGAGGGAAAATTGATAATAATAACAATTTGAAACTATGCGTTCACTCAATTTCAAAATTGAAAAAAATAAATAAGGTTTGGTTTGTCATAAAGTGAGCGGAAATTTTTTTTCAATCCAATCTAAGATTCAATTTGAGAATTTTGTTGGCATTAATTCCCTGTATGTTTTAGATCGCTACGATATTTTTCTAATAAAAAAAAATGGGTTTATATGCAAAAACACAATTTTGCCTTTGGACCCTAATATCTCTGCTAAAAATTGGCTTACAAAAAAATAAAAGACAGATTTAAAAATTAAATAAATTTTCTTCTGGAAAAATAAAAACATTGCTTTTTTCAATCTTTTCTATCAATTTAAAAAAGGTCCAAAGTATGCATTTTTCAACTTTTTCATTAAAACTACCGTTATTTTGTGGCTTTTAGTGATACAACTAATCTGATCACATCAATGCGATTAACCGTTTCTCTGTTTCGATCAATCAAACTTACCAAACATTTTTTTCGCACGTTAATCCACCTGAAAAAATCACGTTGGGGAAGGTATTCTATATTTGTTAGGGAGCACGTTGGACCGATGGCAATTTTCTTAAATCTGGGTACTTTCGTCTTCCTTCCTTCTTTCTACGAAGTCCCGATGTGTGGGACATCGTAAAAATGAAATATGGACGTAACCAAGGCTTTTGACATGATTGACACTGTTCGAGATCGAATAATTTTAATTGTAGTGTATCCACACTGTAAATCTAAATCAGAACAAAAACATAAAATGTAAAAAAAGAGCCAAGTTCTCTTATGTGCGAACAACACTGTGTAAAAAGTCAGCCACCAAAAGTAATGAGATCTAAAAGAACGCCAAGTTCTTTCATTTAATAAAAGTGTTATATTGAATATTTTAAATCGTAGAAGATAATACAACAATATAAGAAAATAGAAAATAGTTTGGATGAAAATTTACAAGTTCACTGTTCAAGTTTTAAAATGTTACTAATCACGCTTCAAACGAAAACTTGCCAAGTTTAATCTGCAATTGTGAAAAGTAATCTGCACGTGATCAAAACTTTAAACTCGTTTCTTAAAAACACTTTATACTCGATTAAATAAATATTAATTTGTGGTATCAAACGATAGAACTCTTTTTTAAGTTTGCATGTTAAGTGCATTGAAAGTTAAATGCGGGAATGCCAAGGGGCGTCTAACTCGTGCAGCAGCATTTGTAGATCAAATCGAAGATTCTACATCGATGGAAATGTTGCAAATTCGCTTAGAAAAATTAGAGACCGCGTGGTCTGAGTTTTCATGTTGCACAACCAAATTCTTGAATATATATAAGAAGATGAAGAGGACGTAGACGAAATCGAGGATGAATTTGCGACTTATGAGACAAAGTATTTTCTTACCAATGCCAATGCACTAATCGTTAAAGCCATTCGTGGTAGGGAATCTCCTAATGACAATTCATTTGCTTTAGATCGGTTAACTGATCAGCAGTCATCGTTTCTCGAGAAATTAAACTCGTCTTCATCGGTAATTGACCACGGTTCATCTAAATTGCCGTGTATAATTGTGCCACCATTTTGTGGAAGCTATAAGGACTGGCCGTCCTTTCGGGATCTTTTTCTAGGATTTGTCGATAATAAGAAAAATCTGACCGCGACTCATAAGTTTCACTACTTAAAATCGTATCTTCGAGAGGATGCAGCTAATTTAATCAAGCATAACTCCATATCCGAAGCTAACTATTCCGAAGCATGGGATCGCTTGGAAAAGCGATACGATCGCAGTCAATTGATAGTGCAATCATTCATTGAATCTTTTTTGACGCTTCCTACTTGCAATATTAGTAATGTTCAGACTCTTAGAAAAATCTCTGATGGAGCCGATGAAGTCGTGCGGGGGCTTCATGCGCAGGGTAAAGACGGTCGCGACCCATGGCTCATCTACTTATTGTTAAATAAACTGGACCATGATACAAAGCAATCATGGGCAGAACATATCGGGTCTCGGGAAGACAGTACAATCATTGAATTTTTAGAATTCTTAGAGAGATGTGATGCTCTCGAAGCATGCCAGTCGTTTAAAGGTCCATCGATCACACCACGTGTTCGGTCAGCGAACAATATTAAGGCACATTTAGCTGGGCCTTCAGACTCGACAAAGCAGTGCAAGTGCCCAATGCGTCAAAGTGATCATATTCTACCTTAATGTTCTAAATTCGTCGCGCTAGACATTGAATCTCGCAGATACTTTGTGAAAACCAATTCATTGTGTTTTAATTGCCTACGGGCTGGACATTCGTCGTATAAATGTAATACTTTATTTCGCTGTCGGGTGTGTCGGGCACGCCATCATTCCCTAGTACATTCGGTAGAATCCAAATCAAACCAGGAATCGCCTTATTCATCACCTTCGCTACAATCTCAATCCTCATCGTCAAACTCCAATACAGCTCCGCTTCCAGTTCTCAATAATCATTCTCTTGAATTTAGCTCTCGAAAAAAGACACTTTTGCCAACTCTCTTAGCTAAAGTTCAAGACTGTCGGGGAAATTTAATAGACTGTCGTGTGCTCCTTGATTCCGGGTCCCAATCTTCGTTCGTCGTTGAATCTTTCGCTCAAAGACTCGGATTCCAAAGAACACATGCAAGAATCCCTATTCTTGGTCTTTCGTCTACGGAAGTAGGGTATACAAAAGGGAGAATCTCCTTAAATCTTGTTTCTCGTTTTAACTCTACGCATTTGTTAATTGACGCCTTTATCCTGGATAAGTTGACTTCCAACTTACCATCTCAACATATAGACATTTCATCGTGGTCTCACATAGTCAATCTTGAACTCGCAGATCCAACTTTCAACCTCGCTGCTCTCGTTGATGTTCTTCTTTTAGGTGATAAGCTTTGGAGCATTTTGAAAGACGGACAAATTCGTGGTCGTGACGGTTTACCTCTCGCTCAAAATACATCCTTCGGTTGGATTATAACGGGACAATTCCTTGAACCTGAAAATTTAAAATTGTAGTTCAACTTTAAAGGTTTGTAGTTCAACTTCCTTTTGAAACACAAAATCCATGCTTTGAGGGCACTTTGTCTCTTGCCATTTCGCGTCTTCACTCAATGGAACGTCGTTTTTCTCAAAATTTCTAAATTGAAGGAAATGTATTCAAAATTCATGCGGGAGTACCTTGACCTCGGCCACATGACTCGCATTCCTAGTGCAGAAATAGATTCTTCCAATAACAAAAGCTACTATCTCCCATACCATGCGATGCTAAAACCTGATAGCTCGTCTACGAAATTGCGCGTTGTCTTCGATGGCTCAGCCAAGGACAAAAGAGGGGTATCCTTAAACAGTACTCTTCTTACAGGCCCTCCTATTCAACGAGACTTGATTGGCGTTTGCTTGAGATTTCGACAACTTCGGTTTGTGTTCACCGCGGATGTTGTGAAAATGTTTCGCCAAATTTGGGTAGACGACACTGACCCCGATTATCAACGAATTGTTTGGCGTGACAGCCCTTCGAAGGAAATAGAGCACTATCGGTTACGTACTGTGACCTACGGTACATCGCCAACAGAACCTCTCCTATACTCGAGACTACTCCAAGACATTTTTGGCGTCACATTTCGTCAGAGTCGAATCCAGCCGATTGTGAGTCGCGCGGGATTCTTCCGTCTCATTTACCAAACCATCATCTCTGGTGGACCGGTCAATCCTGGCTATCATTGGAAGAAAGCAAATGGCCAAAACCTAAACAAATGACTTTAAAATCAGAAAGTAACGAAATTCTGATCGAACAAAAATCATATCCGCATCAAGTGCTCCAAACAACGTGCTCCAACAAGTGCTGCAACAAAAACAAAGGGATTATCTTTCTCATCTCATTCGTCATTCAATGCAATTGCTTTCTGAAGAAGAATATTACACATTAGCTTCCCTTTTGATTTCAACCAGCAAGCTGTCAACATCTTTGGGAACATCTTAATCATACAAAATCATACATTTTGTACTTGTGAACTTTACTTTGAAATTATACTTAATTAACTGAACATTTTTATAAATATTTATTTATCATACAAGATTAATTGGTTAATCTCATTCATCGTTGGTTTGATTCGAAATCATACACGATATTTTGCTAGAAAAATTATTAAATGCTGGTTTCAGGGACTTTATGCAAAACTAGTTTGTTTCACAATTTCAGTTCCAAAATCTTAACCAACATTGGTGTTCCGCAAGGCTCTGTATTGGGTCCAATATATTTTTTTTTTTAATTTTATTCAACATTCATTATTTCAACAACCACTTGGAGGAAATAGCTTTGGTGTATTAGCAGATTTATTCAAGACCCCTGGTGGCACTTCATGGATGAAAAGAGCTATGGTGGATCGGAAGTTTATTTACGGTAAGTAAGACCCCTTAACACTGGTGGAGGGAAGCATGAATAAAGAAATGCTGGTTTCTGCACGGTTGAAATTACCCAAAAGTTGAAATAAAGGGTAAGGGTAGCGGTCCATTTATATAAAAGTTCTGAAGCTTATATAATATATGAATTTTTCTATTAAAACTGTGTGTGAATTTATAGGAATGCAAGTGTTAATTTTTCATGTGACTTGCTTTAATTTGCTTTTATTATGCATTTTTATGAGGCAGTGAATTATGTTTATGATGAATGCAATAACTGTATGGGTACTGTACTTGAACGATTGAAGACTACATTTGCAAGGCCCTGATTTACCAGTTCAACTCAACGTATAGGAATTTTTGGCTAGGGCTTCAAGGACTTATTGGACGTTAAGTAAGGAAGACGAACTAATAGCTCGCCCTTACGAAGAAAAATCCTTCTACGGTTAAATTGTGGCATATATTTTACGGGAAGCGGAATCTTAAGTGCTGTGCGAACAGCCGCAAGTAGGGGTATCTATAGTGACTTGCACTATAGATCAGACAACAACGCCAAGGCCAAGAAAATCTACAGATGCTAAGGTTTCAACTTCTGTAGATGAAAGAGCATTTTGTTTCGACCGCAAAAGCAAAACGTGTAAATTTTGTAAATTTTTTAAAAAACAATTACGAAGACGTTTGCCTGTCATATATGAAAATCCGGTTTTTTATGGTCCGTAACAAACGGAAATGCAGAACTGCCCGTTAAACAACTTAATAAAAACTAGTTTTACCATAAACTTTGTTTAGAAAATTGACCAATTAAGTTTCTGCTTGTGCATGATCAAATCTTGATTAATGCCATAAATTTGATTTGATGCCAGCAACGCTGCGCTGGTCAATTCTTCCCCAATTATCAGCTTCATAAACTATCTTAAGTCTTCATAAAAGCACTCTGTCTCCATCCTGTATTGTATACCATATACCTACCATCCTCAACCCCATATTAAAACATTCCAACAAAAAATATTAGAATAAACCTCCCACAGTGCCTTTTGGAAAGCAATTAACTGATATTTCCGTCTAATGGTTAGCTCTCCAGCCAGCGGCCAAAAAACCAAATAAACAATAACATCTATCTACGTCTTTGCTCAGCAGGAGCTTCGTCTTGGTTTTGACGTCGTCGTTGGTTCTTCCTGTTTACTGTGAGGGTTGGAGTTGACATCCCTGTTATTTTAAGTATCTGAACTGTGATTTACATGCACTGCTGGAACTTCCTTCCAATAAATCCTGGTCGAGCAATGCCTCTTATTCGTGAATGTGGAGATCCCTTTAAGCACAGTTCATAATATTATTCTGCATTATTTCTTTGCTATTAAAAGGATATCTGAAATTGTTATTAAGTTCGATAAATTGTTCTATAAAAGAAGACACCTTCTGGATTTATGGCCCAATTTTTCGGATTATTGTTGACATATAACAACTGTCAAACGGAAGACGCGTTAACTGAAAATTAATAACAGAATTCGCAATTGAAATTGACACATTACAACGTCAAACTTCAACGCACTGAAGCGCACACATAATTGAGTCCGAAGGGGGAGCTGCAAACGCTTTCATGCCCATGATTTCTCAAAGTGTCGTCCCGGTAAATGTCCCAATAGTCGTCAATACAAAATAGTAGATTCAGCAATTTTTCCTTCACACTACCACCAACCGACCGACACATCGACAGCTCAAAATTTATTTACGAATAATTTGGTTCCTCTTGGAATATTGGAGCTGCAGAAAATCGAACATACATAATGCAATTTTGTCCCGTCGCGATGCGACGCGAGGCGAGAAACATGAACAAAGAAAATGATTGACCTTAGCCAGCTAAAGGCTTCTGTCAGATTGATGTCTCAATCTGTGCAGCCGAACAATGCACACGGTCGGTCGAGGTACCACAGGAATACACTTTCGAACCTCATTCAGTTCGAAAATATTGTTAACAATTTTTCATTAAATTTATACAACTTTGGTTAAGTCTTGAATTGAGTACGCTCGAGATGTTCACTCGACCCTGTGGTGAATGACGGTGCCACTAGCGACTAGAGACGGCCTACAATGACGATGACACGTTTGTGGTGGAGGTCTTTCTGAGGTGTCATGAATTATTCCACAACTTTTTTTTCCTTTGGTTTCTTTTTTTTTGTGATGGAAGCGCGATGCATCAGGGTTGCGCGTTGGGGCCATAAAAAAGGCGAGAAAATTGAATTCCTTTCAGACGCCAGCACTTAACTTAAGTTCGAGAAAAATTGCCACACAACAAAAAACAAGAAGAACAACTAACGAGAAATAATAATAAGAATCAAGGAAAATCTCTCAGAAAACAGTAAAAAGACATAACAATCCGAGTTGTGCGATGACAGCTGATTACAAAGTGAGCTGAAATGAGAAATAATCGAGATGCATCGGAACAAAAGATTTTATTAAGAATTTGTGGAACGTTGAGTTGAGGACGAGATTTTACATTCGGATTTGATTTTTAATGAGGTTGAAGTGAATATTTAAGTTTTTGGGCTTTTTGTCGCTTTTGATGTTACAATAAATTTTAGATTAGCAAAATAGATTCAGAGCAATTTGAATGGGAAATAGTAAATAGATTTCACATTTGACATTCGCGATCTGCACAACCCGAAACCACACTTGAAGATACAGAGTGTTGCCCTTCATTATTTAACATCAATGAGTAGGTTTCACAAATAATGTTGGACGCTTCGTGGTCTGGTCAAACGTCATTATAGCTCGATTGCTTTTGTCTGGTGCACTCAGTCAAAACTCATAAGTCATAACATAAGAGCATTTCATTTACTACGCCACGTCCTTTAGATCTTTTTGCTTCCAGGCTGCTTTCCCCGTATCACCGCCTGCACTTCACAGCTGTTTCAAATAGATAGCGCAACTTCTATACTGATGACGGGTTAAGACAAAGAAATTAAACAGCATGTAAAATTGTTTGAAACACATGTTTTTTTTCAACCCTGCTAGTACCTCAACCGAAGATAGGGGTCCATCTTCAAAGGCAGCCAAGAGGGAGAGAGGGAGAGGGGTATGCGTCCACCAAGGCATATATCCTTTCTTCAACAGGCGCCAGCGGAAAAACTCCTCAGATGGAATCAACGGTGGCGTCTATCGTTCCAGTCAAGATGAGCAATTGGGTGAGCATTAGCTAGTGAACACCTTTTAGGGCTACTGCGACATATTCCCAACCCACGCCTATAAGGAGCGAGTTAAACTAAAGATCTGGCCATCCAAGTTGCGCAGCGACATAAAGAAAACATAGTTCCAAACCACCAACAAGGAAGGAATTAATGATGACGATGACGACTCATGCGACGACTGCTATAAGGCAGATATAACCGCCATCCATGAAATGCGATGGGATGGTCCGGGTCTACTTAAATGAACAACTGTGATATCTACTACGGCGACTGCTACCAGGAACAAAATAAGCGTTTATTTGGATGTCCATTCCTAGTTGGGACTTGATTCAGGAGGAAGGTCTTGAGTTTCAACTCAGTGAATGAGCATCACGACAATCCGCATAAAAGCTTAATTCACCACCTCATCTGTGCTTCACGCCCCCATTGAGGACAAGGATGAAGACACCAAAGACGAGCTCCTCGATAACACCTATATGAGCAATGCCTTAGCTATGACATTAAAATTGTCCTTGGAAATTTTTATTCAAAGCTGGGCAGGGAATAATCGGAAGACGTAGCCTACACGGCATCACCTCCGATTTAATGGTATCAAGTACGCGATTCCCACATCTCGATATCCATAAGGGGACATGGAATACTGATCAATCAACCGTCAACCAGATTGATCACATTGTGATCGACGAACGACACTTATCTAGCATGCAAGATGTCCGCACATTCCGAGGTGCCAACATGTACTCGGACCACTACCTTGTTGTAGCCAAGGTACGAATGCGGATATCCCGATCAAGGCCAACACGTGACAATGCTAGGAGAAAATTCGATGTCAAACGGCTACAATCGCAAGAGTTTTCTATATCCTTTTCCGATCGTGTCTCCGAAAATCTCTCAGAAGAACTTTGCTGCCAGCACAAAATGTAAAGAATCAGTGGCAACACTGCCAAGCAGCCATCAGAAATACCGCCTCTAAAGTGCTAGGGTGTGTAAGCACCACAACGAAACCGCTTATATGACGATAATTGCCGGCGAGCACATGCATCTAAACAAGAGGCAAACAAAGCAGCACTACAAAGAACTGTACCAACTAGAGATGCCGCAAATAGTGATTCTGCTGAATACCGAATGTTCGGCGGTTCGGTCAGCCTCATCCGCCGAATACTGAATATTCGGCAGCCGAACATTCGACCAACGAAACGATGTGTAATTGTTTATCTCTATCTCCTACGCGACTTTTAACATTTTCTTATTGGATTGCATTGCATTTGGCAACGATTTGTGTGTTTTGTTTTCTCTAACTATTTCATGACGTTTGACATGAAATGGCGAACAACAGTTTCTGGGAACTTTTTGAGGAAGTTGCTACAGACAATACGAAAATTGACGAAAATGTTGAAAAAACTTTTATGAAAACGAAATCAAACTATTTGTAAGAACTGTTCGCCAAGATTGGATGAAGAATCTTAACACAAGTGGTGGACAGCAAACCTTTCGCTCCTGATATTACCGAATATTTGGTCGGCAAGTCTCCTAAACATTGCCCAAGGTCTTGTCGGCCGTGCTGTGTGAATGTTTCAACAACCTGATCTAGGTCATTATCAGTGTGGTTTCGAACCCGGAAAGTCCTCCATCGATCAAATATTCACTCTACGGCAGATCTTTGACCCAGGTCTTGGTCTACTTAGGATCCGCTACTAACTGAGACAACGACACCAGCGCTGAAATCAAATGAAGAATTATTCATGACAATCGCTGTTATTTTGAACTTAGAAGGCAATTTAGTAGTAAAGTCCCCTCTCTAGCAAGTGTCACTGTAGAAAGCCCTTATCATCCCGCTCATCATGTAAATCAGATAAAAAGTTTTTGGCCGCTTCTAGAGACAAATTCTTCGAGTGATTTTTTTTCTGCATAAATGGAGAATGGAGACGAAGATTCTATCAAGAACTGTAAAGCGACACTGATCTAGCCAGAAAAGTTAAGTTCCAATGACTTACATGCGTTGGGTCATGCAGAGCGAATGGAAAATAATGCTCCAGCATGCACCTAGAGTCTTTGATTCCAATCCGGAATTGTCGATTTTCACGGCAATCCGAATTGGCGAAATGATTTAGCAAACTGTTCAGTCGAATTGACTCGTTTTACAAAATTTACTATGGTCTATCGTCTCAAGATGTTATTGGTCATTATACCTTCAAATATGCCAAAGGGCAGACGGTCTATGCCGAGTCTTATGATCGTATGATAACCAGGAAGAAAAGATCATTACTTGGACGAAATTAGGTTCCAACAACATTAACTTGGCAACATGTCTCACAACATAAACATTTTCATATGTGATTTCACATTTCGGTGACGTTAATTGGTCACCAAGATTATGCGATTTGGCGCTCTTCTATGAGGCCTTTCACAAAATCACAGTATTATACTAACAATCCCCGAACTCCTAAAATACAACGCTGATTAAGAAATTGCTCAGCAAGAGTTAAGGGTGAGATTCTAATTTATATCGACCCATGGACAGAATTTCCTCTAATCCGCAAGAGAACATATTTTTATTTTTCTTAAGGAAGCTAGAAAAATGCCGTCGGTAAAGCTCAAATTCCTAAAAATTTCAAAGAAAAAGAACAAAATTGATTTTTTTTCTTTTAAAAATGAATCTTTAATATTTTGTATTTGCTTTTTTTCAAGAATTTTTAAGGTTTTTTTCAGATTTTGTTTTCAATTAAATATAATTTTAAAGTAATATTTACAATAAGTTTTTTTTTGTTTAATTTTCAGGGTTACAATAATACAATAATAATAAATCTTATTAACATTTACGTTTACTTTTCTTCTTGTTTTTCTTTATCTCTCCGTATACGTCTATAATATATAATATATATATTGATGTATGTATTTACATAAATTTATTAATTAAACTTTTTGCGCTTAAGTCAATTTTAAGTACAAAAAATTATTACTCATTTAATTTAGGTATTTTCTTATTTTTTTTATTTTTCTTTAGACAAATTTAATACCAAATAAATATTTTTTGTTTCTAAATTATATACAAAAATTGATGTTTTTTACATTATTGCTGACAGAATGTAATTTTTTTCAATAATTTTTGGATAAGTTTGAATTTTTTTTTTTAATACAACCATCACGTGGTGACAATAATACATTTTTTTTCATTAATTTTGTTTGCCTCTAAAAATTATTAAATATTTACAAAATTTAGTTTCAAATATTGCAGTTTAAAATTGTCTTAAAATTTTAACTAGATTTTGACTTTGATTGCTTTTTTGAACGAACAACAATCCAGAGGAATTACAATTTACTTTTTTTTCAATTTTTTAATGCTAAATTATTTTTTTTATTTTTATTTTTTAACTGGACATTTGTGTGTAGCTTAAAAATTAATTTTTATTTTATTTACAAAATGCTCTAGCATCACAGCAATTTCGGGGTTGAGGGGGTGTTTTAATTTGGGTTACACAATAATTTGTTTAATTATCCTAAATGCATCAAATTTGGATGAAAATAGCCCATATACAATTGGGCACCGGGAGCACCTCGACCCAATGCGGCCATTTTGATTTTTTCAATTTCAGCTTCTTGGAGGCGTTTCGCCTTGGCACGTCGATTTTGAAACCAGATTTTCACCTGTGTCTCCGTCAGCCTTAGTGATGAGGAAAATTCGGCACGTTCAGCAATGCTTAGGTATTGTTTTTCGCGGAATTTCTTTTCGAGTGAGAGCAATTGTTGCGTTGTGAAGGGGGTGCGGGGTTTGCGATTTGGCTTGTGCTTGCGCAGATTGCATTTGATACGTGGTGGCTCATTATTTTCTGGAAGAAAAATAAAAATAAAACAATTATTAGGTTTTGCAATTCAATCAGGTATTTGAAGAGTCATCAAAAAAGGCTCATGTTCCACAAAAAAGATATACTATCAAAAGACAGTGTTAATATTGAATTCCTGTTATAGGCTTCTTATCTTCTTCAAAAAAAAGCAAACTCAGAATCAAAGATTTTACTAAAAAGAATAATTTAACGCTTTTCATATTTTCGAATAGGATCCACAAGCTGTAATAACCAAACCAATTGAATTTAAAGCTGATTTTGAAATGCAGTCTTCAATATCAATGTCTTCTTAGTAAATTCGTTGCAAAAAATTACAATCTACATGCACGAATTCCCTAACTACAGCCGACAAAAAGGGTTTAGGCCAGTTTATAACTGCAAATACAATCCACAAACAGAAATTCAACCTTCTGAGTAAGAAAATTTTGATATTTTGGTGGCAATAGATAGAAAGTGTGTCTCTTTAGAAACTAACACAATTTAAAATACGTTCCACAACCATCTTCACGATAAACCAGGTCAAAAATCATTCAACTCATCCAATCAAACGACACCATAGTCATTCAATGATCAAGACAGATGTTAATCCACCCTAAAACCCACTTCACATCACAATTTCCCCCTTTTAAAACCGAATTAAAGTGACATACCAAACATTTTACACATAAATCTCCCGTCGGCAACATACAACCATAAATGTTTATACTCAAACACTTCACTCACAATCCGAATCCATGAATCGAATGCCACAAATTGTGAATTAAAATTTATGTTGACTTTCCGGCCTTTTTCCCTTGAATGGCATCAATTTCAACCAAAACAAGGGAAAACACACAGAGAACAAAAAAAAAAAATCCAATGCAAGAAGTCGAAAATACATTCCACTATTAATAGGGTCGCTCGCTTAATGATGCCCTAACCAAATGGTGATCTGTTTTGTTTTGGTATTTTTTTTTCTTCCTTTCGATGACTATGCGATGCGATGCGGCAATGGGCGATTAACTCGGCTAAATGAAGTGAAAAGTGTTAATTGAACGCGAAGCAACATAAATTAATGCACCGAATTCCTCAAATGACATCCACAAAAGACGATCCAAAAGCAAAAAACGATTTTTTGAATTTCGAACATAATTACACCGAATGACTGCGCACTTTCCCAAATACTTTTTTTGAACATTTGAAAAACACAAATCAATCAACACCTTTTTTGTTGCCTGGTTTTTTTTTAATTTGATTTTTTTGGCAAACACAAAAATTTGCTTGCGATACAAATCAATTTCAGTGGCAACCGCAAAGTGACAAAGAATTAAACCGATTTCCAACAATATAATTATCTAAGTGGCCAATAAATTCGCTGTCTAAACTATTTGTCAGACATTAAAGGAAAAAACACGCCACACCGAGCGCCGCAATGCCGTGCCATGTTCGCAGAAATCTTTTTTCTTATAAAAATACATTTTTGCGAATGTTCTTTTTTCGCATCTGATGTATTGCTTCAGGCTTGATTGTGCTCGAGGAAAGATACGACGAAGAAAATGTGTCTATTTTGAGGGTTTTTTTTCTTGCACGAGATAAAAATGTAATTTAAGGGATTTTTTAAGGTCTTTTGTTCATTGCGAATTGTTCGCATTTCTCGTGCCGTTCGCAAATGAACAGATACAAGATATCCCATGTCAAACTAAAGTCTATAGAAGTGTTCTAAGAGCGGTGGTATTTTAAGTGATTTTTAAATAGGGTCAGACGGGATCAAGCACATTCGCAAATTGTGCTTTCTTTGTTGCGAGACTTTGCGAAATCATTGCAAATGCATTAGACGAAAGATTTATGTTTGCCAAAGCAAAGAAAGTACAACAATTAGACGAATAAGAGTGAAATTTAATTTCAAACTTGATGTAGTCTTCAGAAAATTCAATTTAATGCCCCAAAAGACTGATTTTCGTCAACCCTGCATCCCTGCAAGAACAATGACAATTTTCCTGGTAAAATATTGCATTTGCCGCATTATTAACTCAGCAACTAATGTGCCATCAAATTGACATTTTTTTTCCTGTCAAAAAGGGACGATCACTGTTATCCGGCTGGCTGTAGAGAGGCTCATCCAGAGGGAGAACGTGAAAAAATTTAGCATACAAAATTCATTCATAAGGCAGAATGAAAATGTTCGACATGGTGTTATGAGGCTGCTGAAGATGCAGATTGCCATCGAGATTTCTCGGAATCTTCATTCCAAAATAAAAAAAAAATAAAAGTTGTCTTTTTGGGTGCTTCAAAAAAAAAAAAAAAACATCAAGCTCATTTTGTAATTAGTACGACATGGCTCTGAAGTTACATTTTTTTTATTGTTCTTTTTTTTGTCGAAATTAAATTTTATTTATAAGAAACCAACCGGTTTTGATTGTCTTTTGACGGCCTATAAGGTTTTGAGTTTCAGTTTCATTTCAAAAAAGAAAAAAAAAACAAAAACCAAAAATAATAAAATTGTATGACATTTTTTTGGGCCTTTCTGTTGGTCTTAAAATTGACTTAAACGACTTGATGTTGATAGCTGGTATTGGAGTTGAGATAACGACGATAAGGTCGTTTGTAATCGATCCTTGTTTTGATGGGAACTGATGATAGTAGCATAAAGAGGGAGATGGAGAACCAAGGTGTTGGTTGATGTGGGTTAAACGAGCCTATTTATTTGACACATTTATTATTTAGACTTCCGATGTGAAGAAAATCGATGAATTCAAATTAGGGTGTTTTATGTCTTCTCAAGTTTTTACTAGTTTATTTTTATTTTTGGTAAAAAATATCAAATTTAGTTGGTGTCAACAAAATTTGACTTTCGCTTTGCGTAGAAAGTGAATTTCGAAGTTCTTCTATGTTCTTCCTTGTTCTTTTGCTCTTTTAAGCAGATGTCTAGTCGTTTAAATGTATATAATCGATACATATCGGAAGTTCGACAAAAGCTATTCTGACAGTTTTATCGTCAAATTAGAGGTTTTACAGTACTGACTGAACTCACAGTACTTCTTCTTGTAGTTATCGTCTTATCGTATTGAATTTTGGCCTGATTAGAACTTTTAAGCTATCGATAACATATTCCAAACATTGAAGGAGAGGGGCGCGAATAAGGACAACTTTGGAAACAACAATCCACAATGAAATCTAACACCCCATTTCCATAGCCTTTTCTCAACTCGATTGTCAATGAAAACTCAGAAACTTTAAAATAAATTCCCTCTCACAGTCATTTTATCGAATTTAAGCAAATCATCAATATCGATAACACAGAAATAAAACTCCAAATTCTCACCATTTCCCATGGATGAAGTGTTGATATCTTTAGACTCCTGTTTGCCTTTGTTGTAGATTAATTGTCACAAAGGACAAAAGAGATAATAATCAAAATTAATTAAGTAAAACGTTTTTATTGCCGTCTCTCAACTGCTACGATAACTTACAATCCACACAATCCTTTTTGGGTTGGGACTTTGGGAGTCTGTCAAAATTTATTGAATTGTTTTTTCTGTTCGCTTATCTCCATTTACAAATCACTGCAGGAAATTATAAATTGAATTCAACAACGAAAACAGAAGCGCCCTGAGATACACATACATTCCACACCGAAAATCCTTGTTTCTTTCGTTGGAAATTGTGACTTTTCAAATTTATTAGATTATCGAATTAATTTTATAGTCGAGTTTAATTTGAATGTGACGTTTGGGGTTCCACCAACAGCACAGCGGAGCCTAGAGAACTCATCAACTACCGGTTTGGTCTTCTTTGTTTAATAAACAGTCTTCTGGGCTTAAGGTGCGCACTCCTTAAACGAGGCAATAATTCGAACACATTTAAATTGTTATTTATCTCGACATTCTTGTTAACCAATTGGTTGTTTGTATTTCTTACCTGAATTCTTCTGGACATCATGAAATGTCGTTAGTTCGTCTGACAATTTTATGACACGATGCTCGGTGCGAACGGGCGAGCCAAACAAAATATAAGATGCTAATTTGAAATCCATATGTCACTCGAATTTTATTGTAACTTGCATATCTTTTGATATATCAATTTAGTTTATTCATTTTATTGGCTTAACTTTTTGTGATCATCTGCGTGTGTGCTTCTGCTTTTGGAAGTTCAAGATACCAGCGAAGAGTTGTCGTTTGTAAGTTGTTGATGGTGAAGATAATCAAATTGAATTTATATTGTAGATTTTGTTGGGGATTTGTGGGGAGTTGGATTTAATTAGTATCTACATAGAAATCGAATGAAATAAATTATCGAAATGTGAGAATCGAGTGTGTGGACATCGATTGCTAACCGCATCGATGAATTGACGAGGTGTGGTAGTGGTTGGTGTAGAGCTGCTATGGGAATTGGTTTCGATATGGAGTTGAGAATAATTTTTGATGCAAAAATAAGTATGAAGAATTTAAGTGTTTTCCCGTCGGTGATTGACATTCTTTGTCAATAAATAGTTCTTTAATCGGCTGAATCAGTATTTGCCGTATTTTTCTTGACATTTCTGAACGACACTTTGAACAAATCTTCGCTCGAAGCATTTACTTAGTTTTTTATTTAAGGTGGCGCTACAGTCCGTGATGGACTTGGGTCTCCGCCAGCCAGCTCGGTACCTAGCTAAAGCTGTATCCAGTTTTGCACTCCAATTTGATTGAGGTCCTGTTAGACTGTATGGGCCACCTGGATTTCCTCTCCTTCTACGTCCCTCGGGACGAGTGTCGAAAGCTTTCCGGGCCGGAGCATTGATGTCCATCCGGATCTTGACCCTTCTGGCCAGTCTAATCTCGGCGCCACCGCCGCTGGTGTTATTGCCCGTGTTAATAGCGGAGACTAGGTAGACAAACTCCTCAACAATCTGTTATTTGTTTGCGTCTATTGTGATGTTCTGTCCGAGTCGACGGTGTTGGGTGTCCTTCCTCGAAGACAGCATATACTTCGTTTTTCCCTCATTTAACGCTTAAAATATTTTTGTCGCTTCTGTCTCAATTCTCACAAGGGCCCATCGACATCACGCTGTGTTCATCGGCGTACAGGAGAAATTTAACACACTTTTGGAAGATATTGTCTCTCGTGTTGACGGTGAAGTCTTTGCAGTATATTCTCAAAAACGATGTTAAAGAAATCGCATGACAGTACATGGAAAGTTTTCGTAAGCTCGTTGCCAACCTTGATGGCGCAGCGAGAGTTCACCATCGTCATTTTGCACGAGCGAACTAGCTTGGCAGGGATGCCAAAAATACAAAAATACAGTTCTTCTCTGTAGATGCTGTCATACGCGGCCTTAAAATCAATGAAAAGGTGGCGGGTATCGATTTGGAGTTCATAGGTTTTTTCCAGGATCTGCTGCAAAGAGAATTTGGTCAATGGTTGACTTTCCTGATCTGAAGCCACATTGATGAGGACCAATCAGATTATTGACGAAAGGCTTCAGACGTTCAAATATTACGACAGAGAGGATCTTGTAGGCTATGTAAATTAGGCTGAATCCTCTGTGGTTGCCGCAGTTTAGAGGACCTCCCTTTTTTAGCTCGAAGCATTTATAACTACATTTTGTTCTGTACACGTAGAGGGTGATATCGATGAGTGCCCCTAAAGCGATAACTTAGGTTAAGTTATGAGGTAGGTGAGAGTTATCGTTAGGACTACTCTGACCTTTTTGGGATCCACGGTGAAAGGAAGATTTACTTGTTGGAGTGTCAGAAACGTTAATTTCTTATGGAGCGGGAGAGACATTGAAGGTAATACTACCTATACTCCTAAACATCATCATTGCAAATGCGTGCAAGCAGTTTTATCATTTATATCTACCTATTTGTGGATTTATCTTCTAGTAGGGAGGAAGCGGAACCAACAATGTCAGATGTTCTCTTGGTTAGCACAAGCAAATCTCTACTTCGAAAGCATTTCTTGGAGTATTTTCCAAGTAGAGCAGTAAGTATATACAGTTCTATGCTCATTGGCTTAAATTCGAGCGAACACAACCATTTCGCTTTTTTCAGCCGTAAGATGTCAGAGAAACTTGACATTGATCGAACCTTCTCTCCGAAAGTCATCGAGAAGAACTCAGTTTAAGAGTGTAAGCCACTTATAGGGCTTTACTTTTTGGAACTGTCTCACGCTTAGAAATCAATTTCTAAAAATGTTGGTTTACTTACAGTGTAACTCCCCCCCCCCCCCCTCCCCTCCTCGAACAAAAACACTAAAACAACAAAAGTGATTGAAAACATTTGAATTGTAATAAAAGTCATGAAAATTACCTTCAATCGTCAACTACAAAAATCGATTAATTTTCCCCGTCGATTTTGTCATTTCAACCAAAAACACTTGTTCGCATGTTAATATTGACTTAAACAATTTTTTATTTGTGCCGCTTTTATACTCGAAATACCAAATAATTGATTAATAATACTAAAACCCACTGATGTGGAAAATCAGCTTCCAGTTATTTCGACAAAGAAACTCCCATTACCCACTTTACTTATACCCGAGATTGTTCTTGATCTCTGGAAGCTGGTTTTATAATTTTATATTTTTCTGTTAAAGCTGTTTGCAGTTTCTGGTAATTTTGTTTAAAAAGCTGCTTTCTTCATTGCTAAGGTTAAAGTTTTTTTTTTCAATATCAAATCATGACAAAATCATCTTGACATTTTTGTCAATGTTTGATCATTTTTGGTTTAAGGAATGCGAGAAATTCTTGAGATACTGAAAAAACCCACCACCTGCTTAGGAGAGAGAACCTTCAAAGGCAAGGCTTGGTTTTGAAATATTTCTGTGTTTGATAAATGCGAGCTCATAACTCATAATTCTATTTTGGAACTTCTAATGAATTATAAATATTTTTTTTCTGCTGTTTTCGTATTCATTTCGTGTGTGGGCTGTGTTTGTTGAGTTTATGAATAAAATTCCATTTTGAAACAAACATTTTATCACCTTTGAAAGAAATTAAATTAAATTAAAAAATATATTTATGCGCATAAATAAGACATTTAGATGCTGTTATGGCTGTAAGCTAGGTATATCCAGCATGGTCTTTATCTCGGTCTCTTGGCCCAGGTGTGAGATAAAAGTGAAATCATAGTAATGATGCGGGAATGCATGTTGAGCCATGGGAAGATGGCATTTACATTTATTTTTCAATTGAATTATGATTGCATGCATAAAAAGCAAAAGATAGCAACACGTTCCACAAGTATTTTTGATAAATTGCATATCTTGTCAGCTAATTCCTTTGTGTGGAACGTAGTCAATAATATCACATCAAAATCGGAATCAAACCCGACGCCCTGATACGAAAAAACAACCAAAACCTCTCTTCCACACCAGATCTGTCATCCAACATTCCCATCTGTCAACCCATCATCATTATAGAGCAAAAACTCCTTCAAAGTGATATTCGATTGACATAAGGTTTGCGATTTTTCATCACTCGCAAAATCCCTAAAGAAATTCTCAACCTGCCCATTGCCAGGCAATTTTTTCTACCCATTTTCAGATCGACTATTTTGTGATTCCTTTTTGGTTGTTATGCGTCTGTGTTGTTTATGTTGGTTTGGCCCGGTTAGACTTGGTCTCTTTATGCAGTCCATAGACTCTACACACAAGGTGAGTTCGTGTTTTAGTAATTTTTATTGCAAAATTAATTGATCATTTGTTACTAATTGCTTGGTATAGGTTTCGCATTTTACCATAATTGTCTTTTGCGGTCGACGTCGTCGTCGCACACATTTTTATCTATTGATGCTGGCCCAACAGGGGATCACTCTCAGTGTACCAAAAACATAAACCGACGACGACGCGTATAAGGTTGGCTTTACGATCAACGATCGACGCAACAAATTCGACGACGCGACTCGACTTGGGAAATTCAAGTTCCACTCGGCCACAAACAAAACAGGCCTTTAAATACCTACCTACCTTACTTGTCCTTTTATTTTGTGTTTTTCGTTTTGTTTTTTTTCTGTTTTTTTTTTTGAATTTTGAGAAAAAACCTGCGACAACAACGACGACGGACGGCTAGAGCGTGTTGATTTCATTGATTTTACGAATTCCCTCGATCGTTGTTGGAAATTAAATGCGAAATGGAGAGTGGATTTGATTTTAGCTGCTATACCCCCCATGAACCGGCAATTAGTCTGAGCACGTACAATTTTGTGTAGCTATCTCATCTGTGGATGCTAGCCGTTTTAATACACCAATAGCTGCACTGCATCGATTAGTAATTATTCGCTTTAGCGATCGACAACTTTGGTTCGCACATTTTTATGCATCCACCACTCCGCTAGTTCTGGTGGACATCATGGGGCCATTTCACAATTAACAAAAAAAATGTTTTCTTTTCATTTTGTAAAGAAATTTTAATTAGAGCCAAATTTGTCACTTAAGGCAACAATCACAGCTGGACTAGTGCGTGTTTTTTTTTTTCATTTCAATTTGAACTCAAGTCGAGACTGGAGAGCATTTTAATTAAGTCTGTTGGACTTTTGCTGGTTTTATTGAATGTGGAATCCAGTTTTTGTGTTTATTGTACAGATCGTTTAATTAATTGAGTTATGTTAGCAGATCATATAAGCCATTATACAAGTTGTCGATAAGAAAACAAAAAAACAAGCGAGAGTTTCAAAATGGAAGAAAATGTCCTGAGAAACGAGTTGTGCTTGGAATTATGTGGTATACAGAAATTGTTGTTTCTTGGCAATAGTTGGCACTTTTTCGCATTACGTGCGTCTTCAGACAACCCAAAAACATTGTGTGGAACGTATTGACAAATTGTTATACCATTTAACTGTAGTTCTAAGCTCTGCCCTGATACAGTTAGAACAGAGTACGTTAATGTGTTATGACATTTTTGGCTCACATTCTCACTTAAAAATTATGAAAAAGAAAAGTCGTTCAAGTGAAGCCAATGCCGTCTTAGCTGGACTCGCAGTTGCGCATTCTGCCACTTCAATTTCACATGACTTTATTGAGGATTTCGAGAAGGAAATGCTTGGATGATAAAGTCGTTCGAAAATATCTAGCATAGAATCGCTTTCTCACATTCCCCTACAAATAAGAAACTGTGATGAGATCATTGGCGGATCTAGGCGGGCTGGATGGCGCCCGGGCTAAGTGTTTACATTTTTATTGCCTCGGGGAAACATGAATTACCGAAACTTAAAGTGTTGGTCGAGCTCAATTCATATGGCTTCATAGATAAGGTGTTAGAGGCACTTCCCCCTGCAACCCCACCTTTCATCCGTCATTGGAAAAGATAACAAAGGGGAACAAGGTCGTATGAGCTTTCATTTGCTAAGTCAATTGAACCTTGTAAACTTTTAATGCTTGAAGTGTTGAGCATAGACGTGCGAGCTGCGACTTAAAAAAGACCCACCAGAAAAAGTTTAAAGGGGGCAAATCACACGATGGTGGCGAACTCATGTTCTCCTCGGCGCGAGATACCAATGCCATGAAACAGCAGTGAGGCACGTAGCGCCATATCCTGTTGAAACGATATGTCTTTGGTGTTCTAATTGTCCAGTTCAGGCCATAAGACGTTGGTGATCACCGTTGACCGTGATGGCCTGACATCCTTTTCGAAGAAGTACGGACCGCTGACGCCTTCAGTCCGAAATCCACACCAAACAGTCACACCTCTTGAATCTCGCGTGGATTGGTGTCGTTCCAAAACTGTCAATTTTGCTTATTCATGTACCCCTTCATCCAAAAATGGGCCTCATCGCTAAGGATGACTATTCGATCAAAGTTGGGATCAACTTCCAACTGCTCCAAAAACTCATTAGCGAACACATGACACTGTGTATAGTCGTTTGGTTGTTGCTCCTGGGTCAGTTGGATTTGGTATGGGTGCAGGCCCAAATCTAGATGCGAAACTCACCATGTTGTGGTCGCTCTCAAGAGCTTGGCATGTCTTGAGAGGGACGCGAAGTTGACTCCCTCCGATTCCGCTGCACACTTTCAGCGGAGACGGAGACGTTTTCGGCAGATCTTGTATTTTGTTGAAATACGATTGTCGACTGATTGTTCACTGTGCCGGCGTTTGGCCACCAAACGTTGAATAGTCGACTTGGATTAGAGGACAATATTTTGACAGAAAGTAAAAGAAACAATATGGCTGCCACAAGCTGTCAAAATCAACCCATCCTTAGTGGAAAATCCTTTAAAACTCCTCAAGTTGATATCAATTTCCAGTAGGTATAAAAGGGGGTAAAAGGACTTGATTTCTATTTTTCGTCTTTGATGCAAATTCACCGTTCATGGCATCTCGGAATTTGTATTCAAATTTAGTCCAAGGTATTTTTAAAAAACAAGAAAAAATTGGTAATAGTCTTCAGACATTAGGAAGTTTTGAATAGAGTCATTGCCTCAAAGAATAATATCACCAACGATTTGTCATATTTTCTTATTCACTTCAATTTGCATCTAAATTTTCTACAACAAAACGAAAAGTTACGTTCCACATACAAATGCTAAATGCCTTGCCAATCGCTCAAAATAACAATGACAATGTGTTGACTATAAGACTAATTAGTATCTCCGTAGCGAAAACCACAACAAGGACAAATCAAGCTGAACAAAGAACTCAAATCCATCCAAATCTCTTTTTAATCAAAATGCAAGAAAAATACCAAATTAACGGATTATAAAAAAACCACAAAATCCCATTGATCGGTGATTAACAGAATTCAATTTTTCGATACAATCGAATTAGGTCTCTCTTTGACATAACCCCAAATTCGCACACACCTACAAACCCTCCATAAAACAGGTAGAGTTGAATTGAAAAAGAAAACTAGAAAAAAAAGTGAAGAAAAAAAATTATATGGTAATTTAATGCAAATAAATTACTGCTGTTGAACATTAATCATTCGCCTGAACAAATAAACGAACAAATGTGGTGTGGAATAAATAATAAAAAAAAAATAATAAGGTGCGAATGTATCAAAACACACATCGAACAGAGCGATAAGCCACGATAATAGACGTCGTCGTCGTTGCTGTTTGGTCGTTGGTGGAAGGTGATATACCAGTGCGTTCCACAAAAACCTTTAACGAGCCCATTAGCTGGGTCGTTCGGTCGGTCGTTCCTCGTTTTGTTTGTCGGTTAATATTAACTACTTGCACAAGAAAATAGCGTGCAAAATGCATATTATGAGGTTAATACTATTGCATGCAACTTTTTAACGTTTGAAGACACACCTTAAAAATACTTTTTTGCGAAAAACTGCAACGACGACTGTTAACAGCGACAGTAAACTTCAACACTAGAAATAAACAATTCATGACTGTAATTAATTTCTCTCTTATAACTTTTAAATAGAAATACAAAGGTTGAACCTATACTTGCGTCCGTCTCACCCTATCCCTTCTCTCCCTCATCGACATTCAGAACAATCAACACAAACAGCCCAAGAGTGAGGTTAACAAATTAGCGATTAGAATTGAAACTAATTTTTGTTTTTATTTTTTAACAACAAAAAAAACACATCAAAGTGTAAAATCATTAGCTCTCTAGTGTGTGCTTGGCTTAACAGTGATTATCTGTTTTGATTGTTAAAAAGCCTTAAGCACGATGAATAACAATTCGAGTGCGGCGCTAACTAATAAACTTTCCGATGATGTTGAATTATCTTTATATTTTTTAAAGTGCCCTAACGTTACAAACAAAAAGTATAGACCTGCGTGTAGTAGAGTAGAGATAGTGGAACTCAGGATATAGAGTTGTAAATTTTAGCATTTAACAAGCACTTAATGAGTGGTAATCTTAATAAAATAACAATTTAACAATTTTTATAATTCAACAATTTTTCAATTTGTTTGAGTTGACTTGAGGGTTGCCATTGCCTTGGGGGTCAGTCACATGTTTTTAATAGTTTTTTGAGGAGACTCAATTGTTGTTTGTTTATTTTCAGTCAATTTTAAGACATTTTTGCATTTTAAAATGTTGTATTCATTGAATTGAGGTCGAAAAATATGAAATTCGGGGCTCGCATTTCCTTATTTTACTAACAGGTTTAGTAAGGCATTGTCACTTGATAGATTGGTCAGAATTTTTGTTTGGACTATTTTCGACGACTTTCTCGTGTATTTCATGCATTTCTCAAGTTTTTTTAGTCAAATTTTTTGGGCTACTTTAAATTTCTCTTATACAACTGACACGATTTCTACGAAACTTTATGTCAAGAACAAGCTTTAAATTTCTCACAAAATTGCATTTTTACTTTTTTTCATACGCTTTCGAATTGCATACTTATTGGGGTTTAAATTATGTTTAAGAACTCGTACAAGATATTGCGCATATCTCAAAAATGCCTTAATGGATTTTGATGAAATTGGAAAAAAAGAAAGTCCTTTGAAGTTATAACAGAACTGCATTTTTATTTTTTGTCAAATATTTGTTTTTAGGGGAATTACAAGGCACCATGTTTTGATATAAAACGACTTAATTCGACTTATTTTGTACACAAAAAAGAACTCAAAGGCTAAACTTCGACAGTTCCTGATGACAGATTCTAAGAGGGAAAGCTTCGGGGCTGTGATGGCTGTTTTTAATTTTTTAGAAAGATCAGTTTGAATCTGAAGTGGAAGCTGTGGATTGTAAATTTTTCGATTTTCACGCATTAATTCATACCAATTTGAGCTCCTGCCATAAAAATCATATCTAAAAAGCATCTATTGTTGGCAACTCTTGTTCATATCTCTATTCACCGCTCATTGAACTTTCAAAACAACCAAATAGATAATTTAACGTCGGCTTGTTCTCAGTTTTTAAGGCCCCCAACTATAAAACAAATAAAAAAAACTCCCTTAACTCGCGTTCTTCGAACCATTCACCAGCCTATCCTTAACATTATGCTCATATTCCCCCTCGACAACTTGCAATTTCAATTGTAACTCTGTTGCTATTGCTCTTGTATGAAATGGCTTTGGAGCAATTTGTATCATGATTTTTATTTCTTTAATTTAGTAGCTCATAACTTACAGAAAAACGACTTTAGTATCTGTGTGCGTTAAATTCTGACATCTTATGGGTATTGCGATTGCAATTATTATTTTTGTTTCGTTTATTTTGTTTTATTGTGAAAAATTAGCACGCATTAGGAATGGAGATAAAATGGTCAAGATAAAAAACAGGCATTCGTACGATTCACAAGTCGTTATGAGAAGTTGAGGGGCCTTAAGGGAATAGTTGAAGGCAGTTTTGAATGCAAAATTGATGAAATTTGGAGAGAAGATTAAAATTGTTAATTATCACTTTAAATGGACCGAAAGAACTAACTAGGAAGTCATTCTCAGTGCTGTGGAACGTAGATTATTAAAAAAAATTCAATTGCCCTTAAAGGGGTTAACTAAACGCAAATCAACATCGCCATATGTCTATTTCAAACTCAATTAGACCTTTCTTAAGCACAAAAATACAAAAAGACGACAAAAAAACTTACAATCCACACATTTCTCGCCGAAAATGTCCCTCTTTTGCAATGCCATTTTGTTCTTCATCAATTTGCAATTATAAACGTGAAAATAAACATTCAATAAAACCGACTTTAATGTACCATTAATCCACTTAATTTATCCTTCACAAAGGCAGCTACATCATTAATCATGTCAAATTCCCTCAGACACATAGCCTCTCGTTAAACGAGGGAAAAAGGCACCACCTTTTCGATTATCGAGCGACGATTCATCCCTTATTGTGTACCTCTTTAAAAAAAAGGAGACCACAAAAAACAGATATAATTACCATCAATTCAACAAGAGAAAAAAGAGATACAGAACACAACTGCCTGATGGGCCTTCTGCGCATCCATCAACCCCTGAGAAGATATCGTTTTTTGGAAGATAGGAATTTTTGTTTTATTGTCAAACGACCCTCTGCGGATTCGTTTGCAGTAGCTTGGCACGCATTTAATTAGGTAGCTCATTCGGCTCGGGATCAGCACTATCTGATGTCGCAAAACATTTAAAAACTGATTATTATCACAAGTGGGTATTGTCATACGATCCACAAAAGAATTTTCATTGTCATACAAGATTTGTCTTAATTAAGCGAATCGCTGTTTTGAGTCTGACCTATTTAAAGGAGCTTGTTCTTATTGTGGCTCGTGAGGATCACGAAAAATATCTTAAAGACAATCTCTGTAACAAAATGATCTTGACGTGTGGTCTGAATTTCGGAGACCATCCAATCGCTCTCAGTTTGGTTCTAACACCTGATGATGAAATGGCGAAACGGCGCACCTGTTTGTTTGTGTCTTGCCGCCGTCGCTACTGGCTGCCACTGCCATTTGATTGCGATAAGGAATTTAAACACACAAAAAAAACGTATCAAGGAATTTTATCTTCTCGCTTTATTAATGTCATTTGCAGAATCTTCTGAACAACTTTTAGCGTATCTCAAGAATCCACAGACATTCCCAAATTCATTAAATTTGTCAACTCCCCAGTACAGCAATTTACATGTGAGTTTTCGTTCCCATGGATTCCGATTCCGACATATCAATCCGCCAAACCCATTTACAAGCAACATAACATACGATCCACAGACATTATCTGCCATTCGCTTCGAGTTTGGATTTGTAAAGTTTGAAGAGATAAAAACTTCAATTTTATTAGATGTCAGTGTATCTGGTGTTAATGGAGAGTTCAGTGTCTATGATCGGAAAAAAGGGTATCCCCCAAACGAAACGAAAATGTTAAATGTGATGAAATTGGAGACGACAACATTTTAAATTGCTTCTGCTGGCTTGTTCTCCACATCCGCGACCCAAGACAAAGAACAATAAAAAAATGTAGTAAAAAAAAAAACAAGAAACACGAAAACAAATTGTTTATCTAACATTCTCCTAAAGGTCGTCTAATTAGTTGTAAGGTATATCTCGATGAGGCTAGCGCAGCTATAGTGGATGTGAATGTTTCGATGTCTCGTTGGGTTGAGTTTAACTCTTGACTGACTGTACACAATCGAATTAATCAAATGCAAATAGGTTGATAAAACAGAATGAATTGGAAACACAGACCTTCTGTTTCCTGTTTGTGGCTTTTGTTTATGCTACTTGCCTTTTTGGGAACTTGGGAACAGAAGTAATACCTCAACACTTTTGGTGACAAATTTCCAACTGGAATCTAGCGCTTTCAGTAGTTGTTGTCAGTCAAATTCCTGACAAACCAAGCAAACAGCTACCTTCCACAAGGAACAAAACCCAATAACTTCCTCTACAAATCCTTTAATTTTACAAGTGGACATATTTAGCCGCCATTCTAACACCCACCCTTGCTTTGTGTCCTCGTCGGTAATAGACGGTTGGTTGGCGGCTTATGCAAAAAAAAGTTGATTCTTTAAATGCCAAAGACCGTGACAAAGTGTTTATGCCAACAAAAACTAGTGCGAAATGGCTGCTGATATTTTATGCTAATATACTTGGAAGCAAACAATTCAAGCCGCGTCGACCGACGACTAAAGACGAATGGCAAAACAAAAACTAAAGAAGTTAAGTGTCATTGTTGCATGGTTGGCTTTATTGCAGGCTTGGATAGTAAGTAAATTGCCAAGAATGCATATTAGATAGGTAAATTTGTGGGTTGTTAGTTGGTTGCATGGAAGAATTGGTCAATTTGTTTGAGTTTTTTGCTCCAAAGGTATTTGAAGGAGGTTTGTTTTTTGGTGAAAGCAATTAGATTTGTGAAAAATACTTTTTTATGAGTCAAACTCCCTTAAGAAAATATTGGTTTAGGATGGTTTTTAAGACGAAAATAACTTTAGAACACATTCTAGATCTATTTCGGGGTTTAATCCGCAATAACGGTATATCTCAAAAAAGTTGTGCGGATAAAATTTAAAGCTTATAAAAATACCTATCGATTGGTGTCACTTTTGTTGCTCTATTCGTTGATTTACTCATAAAAGTAATATGTGGATCGTATTTGAATTTTGATGAAATTCAACAGGATGTCTGCTAAATCAAAAAAAATATATTTTTAATATTGCCAAAGGCAATGAAAATTTATTAGCATTATTTGTTCTTAGTAACGGGTCCTTTTATTTAAATTTTCAGTATCATCTATAGAATCCCTAAGTCAATGTCAATCGATTGATGCTGTTTTTTGAATTCATTTTACATCTAAACCTAATTACAAGTACTTGTGGATCGTATTGGGACTTATGTTAACAGCTCTTAACTTTTTTTACCGTTTCAGTAATTTTACTTAAGGCACAACTGCAAGAAGTATGTAGTATTTACTGCCGTCGGAATGTTGTATAAACGTTATCTCGAAAATAAACATTTAAAACTGAATAACGGTACTTTACACCAACCGTATTAGTATCCCTTCGGTAGCTGACTTTTACACCTAACGATTAATATAAGTTTTATAGTTTAAATCGACTTTTTAGTCTAAGAAATATTGTGTGGATCGTAATACCTTCTGTTTGATATAGTTTTTATATATAAATTCAATTGTTCTTCTCTTTGTGGATCATACTAAAATGTGAACAAATATTAGGAAGATTTATTATGAATCTTCTAGCAATAAAAAAGCAAAATATTCAATGAATTTCGGCGTTGTCGGCTGATAAATACTTAGTAATCGGTTTTTACTCTGAATAACGGTACATTTAAAAAATTATGTTAGCATCATTTTCAAAGCTTATATTCACACCAATCGACTGGTATAGTTTTTCTCTTCAAATTCGCTTGTTTAATCAAAAATATATCGTGTGGATCGTATTTGAAAGTTTGAAAAGTCTAAAAAATCCCTTGAAATACACAATATTCAGTAAAGTAACTTCACGGAAACAATAATAATGGCTGCCGCCGCACAAATAAATTGAAAAACTTGATTGGTTCAAAGCAGGCGGACGTACTCTGTCTACCCGACGGGGAATTCACTAATTTTCTTGGTTTCGAAGCTCAACGGCAGGGGTCATAGATTTAATGAAGTCGTCTCTATAGTACCATAACAATAACCCCAAAAAAGTGAACGACGAGACAGAGTTGATTGTTTTTAATAAATTGGATCCAATAAAAGGCAATTAGGTATCGTGACAGTTTGGTCTTTTTTGTTGGTAGGGTGCCAGAGATAACCATTATAATCCACATATCATATCTAATTGAATGTAGGCGGTTAATTGGTCACAATTTGAGACAAATAACAAACTCAGTCAATTGAAAACGATTTATACAGGGAACATGAAGCACTTTAAAACTGGAAAAATTTGATAGAAAGAAATCGCAAGCTTACCTCCACCAGGTCCAAAGCCCTGTCCCGGAAATAATCCAGGCGGTCCGAATGGCGGCATTTGTCGCGCCCCCGGCCACGGTACACCACCAACAATGCCACCCCAGGCCGCTGCCAGCGCACTAAATGTCGGTGTCGGTCGAATTGGAACATGTCCGGCCGCCGCTAATGCCGCCGCCGATGACGGTGACAATATATGCGGCGATGATTGCATTGAATTGGGCATTTCAGGCGATTTACTACTATCGAGACCGGGCGTCGAACGGCTGTCGTTGTTCATGTCCTCAATATCGATGTCCTCTTCTTCCTGATTCGAATCATAGTCCACTTCCGATTCATTCGAACTGTGGGGCGTGTGACGTTCGTTTTTTGTCATTATCGTCGTTGTTGTGGTGCCCGTTGTCAGACTACTATGATTGCTACTCTCCTGCTGATGGTGCAGCGACGATACCGGCGATGATGATGAATTATTGTGATGATGATGCTGATGGCTGTTCGTATTGATGTTTATGTTGGGCAGGTGATTTGATGATGAGTTATTGTTATTGTTGTTGTTGTTATTGCAATTTTGTAGGTGCTGCTGGTGCATGGCTGCAATATGCTGCAAATGATGCGGATGCAGCAACATTGGCGGATGCTGATGATGCTGTGACGCTGGCGGTGATATCGATGTCGTCGAATGCGGTGATGTTGTGGTGGCAGTTGTGACAGCAGCCGCTGCTGCTGCAACAACGGCGGCATTGACGATCGTCGATGAGGATAAATTTGTGGGCAGCATCATGTCAATGGGTTCGGTGGGACTGCGGGGCCTGGTGTCGGCCAGCAGGGAGGCCACACTGAAATTGCTTAAACGCGAACTGGACTTGTGCATTTGCTGATGGTGGTGCGCTGCTGTTGGGGGAACCGTCGGGCTCGTCATTGTTGTACGTACACCAGTCACAGTCATTCCTGATAGTTTTATCATATAGGGTTGAATTTTTTCACGCTTTATCTTTTTTTGTGATCAAAGTTTCAAGAAAAACAAAATTTACAAATAAGAGAGATTTAGGAATTCACAGAGGAGCACAAGGACACACTTTGAATTGCATCCGAGATATCATGTGGAAGTATCTTTTGGGTCACTTCACTGGGTATAAGTAGGATTATCCTTGTATCCTTGAATCACTGGCACATTTTTCGTTTTCTAATTTTTAGTCACGCTCGCTTCAATATGATCGTATGTCAAGATTGTTTTAGAATCTTTGTGGAACGTAAACACGTCAGAGTCAAACAATTATAGAATTTATTTATTTTTTTCTCAAAAGACGCACAGTATTTTTTTCTGTAAAAAACAAGGAACACACGTCCAAATGAGATCACGACTGGTCTACAACTGAAGCACATGAGTTAAGATCAACGTTCATTTCATTCACTGGGTGCGATTGCGATGGTGTCAGTTGTGTCGATGTATAGCCACATAGATACTCACATTCACATTGACACCCTCGAACAATGCGGTGGAACCTGTTTTCTTCTTCTTCACTCGGTTGTCGTTTGATTTTCATAAAAATCCACACCCTTTCCAACAACCGGCTTTGGCTTACACACTTTGAGCTACCCCCATAGCAGTCGAATAAGAACCAATAAAATGCGGTGTGACTTTTTTCTCTCTTTTATCTTGCTCTAACCGTTCTCATCTTTTCTGTTTGACAGTGAAATTGTTGTTGGATTTGGTTTGACTATTGGAAATGAACGAGAGGGTACGCCTATCTCGCATTTTGTATCTTTTAGATACTTTGAGGAGAAGCGTTGGTGAAATCGAATGTGAGCGTTGGTGAGTTTCACTTGAAGTATATAGGATCGCCTGTCTCGCTTTGACTTGGAGTAATTATCGAGACAAGAGAAGGAAATTTTTCGATATGGCAGACTTTAGATACATTTTTTTTCTGATGATACTTTCGTTCCTTGTCATTTGTGCAGTTGCTCGGAGTGTCTCTTTCCCACCTGAATGGTTGAATGGAGCGAGAGGAGGTGAAGCCAGTCACACATTGCCAGGGAATTGGTTTTTGTGTTTAATTTTTGTATTTTTTTATTTGGAAAAATATGAAGATAATTGGCAATCGAATAATAAGCAATGGGGACGTCCTGTCTAGGCAGAGTCTTCTTTCTCCCTTCAGATAGGTACTTGTTGGTTTTTTTTTCTTTTTTGGTATTTTTGTGAGTTCTCAATTGAGTTTTTATTTGAGAGTGTTGTACTTTTTATTGTGTGTTGTTGGTGTTTTTCGGGTGCTTAATCGTTTTACCCCTTTTTTATTCGTTTTTTCTTATTTTTTTTAATTTGGCTTCATAGATACTTTTGTATCTTTTTGGTGCAAAAAAGTATCTATCATGAAGTTTGGGTATCTAGATGGATGTTTTTTTGTTGTTGGGTGGTTGAATGGAGCTAATAGAAATGTCTATTGTGTGTTTGTGCAATGGCTGTTCAGTTTTTTGGTTCTTTGAAGATTGAACATTGAATTTCTGTAAGGGGGTAAATGATTTTTGGTTGAATTTTCGTAAAATAATTATTTTACAGATATTGTTGGAGTAATTTTTGCAGAGATGGTTTTTTCCCTTTTTTGTGTGAAAATGTGTGGTCATACTGAAAGTAACTAAAAGAAGATGGAGAAAATTAATTCATTTTGTTGTTTGAAAGAGATTTTAATCGCAGAGGAAATTATGTTTTTCGTTATTATTATACTTTTTTTTATTTGGTGTCGTAGTTGTTGTTGCTGTTAATTTTCTTTTTAGCGGGAAGTTTCGGGATAAGGTGGGGTTTTGTGTCGGGTTGATTTAATTTTTTGAGCATTGAAATTATTTGGGAGTTCGAATGGTAAAGGAAAGGGTAGTGAATCTGAATGTGTAAACGTTTTTGTTAGGGTGTTTGTTAAATTAGTTGGTTTGATTGGATCGTTTTAATACTTTTTCCAGACTGAGTGGGCCTTGAAACCAGATTGATTTTAGTTTGGCAATTTGTAAGATTTGTACGTGATGATCAAATGGAGTGTAGGTAATGTCGGATTTGAATTTTTTTTTTTTGGGAATATGAACTTTAAATTGAACATGAGTACCTACCTACATATACTTTTAAGTTGGGGGAAATGGGGATGTTTCAGGTATTCAAAGAATGCATTGCTGAGATGTACCTAAGTTTAGTTGTAGATAAAATTATTTCAGTCGATGTATTTCTATATCACCGCCGCCGCTGCATTTTGCTAAAGGTGCATTCTGAAATGTGTTTCACATTCTTACCTATGGTTTTTTTTTAAATGTTTATTGCTTTCTCTTTTCGCTTTCTAGCCGGTTTAAATACAAATTTTAATATTTATGCACCTGAAATTGTTCAAATGAGCAATAATTGTAAAAGCATTTTGCTGTTTGGAAAGTTTATGGAAAGCATTAAAATAACTAAAGCAGACATCCTTCCGCAACTCTTAGGGAACTACCCGAAGTCGATATTAATTGTTGATTAAATTTGCATTTCTTCAAGAAGAAATAAGTAACATTAATTAATATTGGAGTAGAATTCTTTTAAAAGTTAAAAACCATATAAGGTGTAAGGGGTATAATCTGAAAACTATGTGTCGTGAGTACGGTAATGAATTATATATTCGTTGCGTTGATACAAACATTGTATTGAATATTTGGAATGCAACTTTTAACTTAGATACGAATCACTCGGTTATGCTACCAAAACAACGCGCTAAAAAAAGTTTGATGATGGGAAGACTGGAGGGGTATTATGCCAGGTGGTAAATATTCCTATAATAAGATAAAAAAAAAATGTTTAATGTAGGTAGGTATATTTTTTATATAGGTACATATATCTATAGCTTATATTAGAAAAGCAAATATTTTGATGATATCAATACCTACATGTAACGTATACAACATACAAGGAAATTGATAGTATAGTCGTCGATTCATTATCTTCCCTTGATCTCTTTCAAATCAATTTTATTAAAAACTATTTGGGAAGAAATCTTGATCTTGTTTTTATTAATATTGATTTAAAATACTGCATTGAAACTGTCCAATTCCCATTATTAAAAAACTCTGTTCATCATATTGCATTTGAAATAATTCTTGAAGAGAGAAAATTTAACTTTGTTAATGTCGATTTCATTGCTTTGAATAACTTCTACAATTCATTTGATTGGGAAAATATTCTTCAAAATGATTCCCTCGTAGACATGTACACTATTTTCAAAAGCATTCTTTTCGAAGGTATAGATCGTTACGTCCCAACTTTAAAAAAACAAAAAGACATGCAAGCTTCCATGGCAAAACAAAAGGTTAAAGAATTTGGAGAATGTTAAAAACAAAGCTTTCAAGCGTTTTAAATTAACAGGTCTCAATGAGGATGGAGATCGATTCCGCCAACTCAGAAAAGAACTAAATTTCCTAAATCGCTTTTTATATAGGCAATATATAGGTAATTGCAACTGAATCTAAGATAAAAGAAAATAGTAAATCATTCTGGATTTTTGTGAATTCGAAGCGAAAGAATGTTTCGCTATTCCCTCAGTCGATGGAATATGAAGATGAAAAATCCAATGACTTACAATCTTCTTGCAATCTTTTTGCAAAATTTTTTAAAGCTTCTTACAATATTGACACTATTGAAGAACTAAGGTCTAAGGATTCAAATTTCGATCCCTACATCAGTTTTATGCTTCCTCAACTATCCAATGTTGAAGTTTTAAAAGCTTTAAGTGAAGTCGATGGTTCCAAAAAAGCAGGCTATGATAAAATTCCACCCCTTCTTTTATCAAGATGTTCCTCATCTATTTGTTTTCCTCTCACGATCCTCTTTAACAAATCCCTTTTATCAGGAGAGTTTGTGGACGAATGGAAAATATATCTTATATTAACCCAATCTTTAAGAGTGGTTCCAAACAATTGATTAAAAACTATAGGCCTATTTCGAAGCTCTCAGCTATTCCAAAACTTTTAGAAAAGATTATCACTGATAAGTTCTATTCTTCTGTGAAAAACTTTTTATCGCCACATCAACACGGTTTTGTTAAAGGTCGCTCATCGACCACAAATCTCTGCCTTTTTTACAAACTTTTGCTTAACCGAAATTGAAAAAGGGTATCAAGTTGATGTACTTTATACGGATTTTATTAAAGCATTTGACCGCGTCCATCATGGTTTACTTCTTCATAAGCTGAAAATGCTAGGCTGTGATAGTAATTTTCTTATATGGTTAAATTTATATTTAACTAATAGAAAGCAAATTTCTGATATGAGTGGGCATTATTCAAGTGCAATTGATGTTGTTTCAGGCCTTCCTCAAGGAAACCATTTAGGAACACTGCTTTTCCTTCTATTTGTTAATGATTAACCTTCAACCTTTATGAAATCAAACTGTTTAATGTACACAGTCGACGTTAAAATATTTAAATCTATTCGTTCAATTAATGATTGCTCTGGTTTTCAGATGGAAATTGATCTCTTTCTTGATTGGTACAAATATAATCACCTGGAATTAAGATTATAGTGTAAGATTTTTAGTGCCACTAGATCGCAGAACATTGTCACTTATTCTTATAAATTCAACCAAAGTGAACTTTTAAGAGTGGAACTAGTGAAAGATCTTGGTGTATTTGTGGATTCTAAATTTGATTTCAAATCGCATATCGATTTTATTGTTTCTAAAGGTAATTCAATGCTTGGCTTTTTAAAACGAAACTCAAAAGATTTTAAAGATGTGTACACACTTAAAACCTTGTTTAATTCATTAATACTTCCTTATCTTGAATACTGCTCTATCATTTGGTGTCCATTTTATGCAAATGGGATTCAAAGAGTCGAGAGAATTCAGAAAAGATTCACGAGGTTCGCACTTCAAAATTTTGATTGGGTTGGTGATATGCCGAGTTACACCTCAAGATGTGCACTTATTAATTTAAAAACGCTTGAGGTAAAAATAAATACACAAAGTGTAATTTTCATTAAAGATATCCTCTCTAATAGAATAGATTCTATGGAATTATTGAGTTTAATTACATTTTATGTCCCGGAAAGATCACTTCGGAACAAACGTGTACTATTTCATGTATCAAACCATAGAACTAACTATGGATTGAATGAGCCTATCTCGTGATCCTTAACATTGTTCAACTCTGTTCGTAATGAAGTGGACATGGTAATGAGTAGGGATCAATTCAAACGCATTGTCTTAGAATTGTTAAGTTTATAAACTTATAAATTATGTTTATCTTTAATTAAATGTAATCAGCAGATTTAAATCCATTGATGAATAAAGAATAATAGAAATAACATATACTTACTTACCTAAAACACTTTTCCCGTTTTTCCCAAAAATGCTTTAGGATGTTTTTTTTTTTTGTCAAAGCAATTTATGAAACACGGAGTTGTATATCAAATATTTATGTCTACAATCAGGAGGTATACATTTTTTAACGCCCGAAAATAGATTAATTTTAGCAAACGCTGCTAAATCAAAAAATTCGGATAATCAGCAATACCTTCTTCTGCAGCATTATTTTCGGCTGAACATGATATTGCACAGGCCCTACTATACTACTATACATGACACTTATGTGTCATTTAAAAAAGTTTCGAAATTGTACTGATAACTAGTATAGTCGATTTAGTATACGACGAGTAATTGGTAGGTACAAGGTATTATGCATTTTATGGGAAAAGTTGCTTCATTTGTACCACCACTTTTGTATGATATAACTATAGAAATGAAACAAAAACTATTTACAAAAGTGGACACATTTTACTGTTAATGAATGTGTGTAAAATAAAATAGGTAGGTACTATGAACAAATATTAAAACTTATCAACTTTTTCATAAAAAAAAGGATTCAACATTTTTGAAAACCTTGTCATTGAGCTTTATTAAACACTAGTCGGGTAATAAGACCTATGTCTACTGTCTTTATCACAAGGGCGAAATGAAAATGTCGATTTAATATGCAAAGAAAAAAAGAACAATCAATCGTACAGGGCTTTGAAAACGAGGGAAGACTTATTTTAATTTACCATCGATTCTAATGCGACATTGTTATTGGTTTTTTAACATACTTTGTACTTTTATATCACAAATTTTAAGGATAAAAGAAGTGGTTAACCGCTTACTTAATAATATACCTAATCACATGACAAATTATTCCAACAGATAGATACATAACGAATACAATTTTATAATGCGAAATCTAATTTGCTTTGTGCAAATCTATATATATTATATTGTCTGTATATTCAAGTCCAAATCTGAATGAATGTTTAATAGCGCTAAGCCAACTAGTCGATCTTCTGCCAACTACCAATCTACCATGCTTGATCGCAGCTAAATTTGAGCTCTCCTGAGAGTAGAAAAAGTTCTCTCTCCACTTGCTGCACTGAACGCTATAAGGAAACAAGAATTTGGAAGAACACGCGCAACGTAGGAAACATTTTATGATCAAAAGCTGTTAAGCATCCCAGGCCCAAGCTTTGTGTATTATATTCTGGAGTAGTGTCAAGATTGATTATCTGCTAGCAGGCACACTACAAAACTTATGTAAAAAAAATCTGTTTCTGTGGCAGGTTTCAAGGTTGTGCTAAAATCGATGTTCATCTTGAAGGAACTATCCAAAAATATTATATGAAAAGATCCCAAGAACAGTCATACTTTTCCAAATCCAATTTTATTTTCCACGTTTTTAATTCGGATATCGGATACTATTAATTTCTCTCGGACATTTTTGGAGATAGGAATCCAAGCTGTTAAAATGACAATGCCTTTGCCTATGCAAGTATGCCTACGTTAATTCTATGAATTGAAGTTGATTTTATTATAGATATTATGTAAGCGAAATTTTTATATTTATAACTTTCAAAAAGAAGTTATTGTAAAGGGTCCGATTTTGTGAATCTCCAAATATGCATCAAACCATTTTATCATAATATCTCTGTGTGTTTGTGTGCTATGTGCGTTACTTTTTTATTACAAAATTATTTGATGAATTGAATAAGTTTTCAGCGAAAGGATTGAAAAAAACTGAAAAAAAAACCAACAAAATCTGAAAGTATTCGTCATTTATTCATGAAAATTATGATAATTTCAACATAAAATGCAACAGTAGTTCGAAAAATTGTATTAATCAATGTTAGAAAATTATATTATTTTACAATAATTTGTTATAAACAATTGAAATGATATATTTTCGTGGTTTCAAGGAAAAGAGGTTTATATGAGTAGGAATAGGATATTCATGATTAAACCGGTGAAAACGCATTAGATTAATTGAAAACAGTTCGATTTTCCATAAACGATTGAATTTTGTTTTTTATTTTCCTCCTCTGGGGAGAAAGTTGTGTGGACTATAGGGGTCGAAGTCATATTTTATTATTTTATTTTTACCTGAATATCATATAGGTAACCAATTGCAACGGTCGTGATGATGATCATTTATGTTTAAAATTATTTTAAATTTATATATTGTTTGTTAGATCAATGAATTTTAGGTGGCTCAGGGGGGGGGGGTCCCCCGATCGCCCCTATCACCCCCCTCTGAATTCTTGCTTTATCGTCCGCTGACAAGCGTCTGATAATTCTTGGTGTTACAGGCAGTCCAAAATCAGCAAACCTCATTTTACTGCTTACCAGATTTTTTTCCTTGACGTCATTCAACATCGATTTGCGACCTAGTGTTTTTTTCAATTTTCAGTTTCTTATTGACTCCTTATTGTCCTTCTAGGAACTTTATACCTCATAGCAGGCTTATAGATACTAAGTGTGCCTCTTTGCACTGGATCGTACAGCAGAAATCAAATCAGTGCAGGTTGCTCCTTTTGGAGGCATGGTAATGTTGGTCAGTGAAAAATCAATAAATCAATCACAATACAGATGTAATTACTTAAAAATATGTTAAAAATCTGTTTAAGACACTTTTATTAAACTTTGAAACCGACAAATGGTTATGGAAAAAAGGAGGATAATAAAGCCTACTCTCAAATATGGTACGCCTTTTTAACCCCACGTCTGTACCTACTATTTGAAGGAAAAGTTAAATAAATCACTATTGAATACATTTTTGAAACATAACAACTAATCAAAACAATAAATAACGGAAAATGTAAGCATAAATTTATAAACAAAAATAAATAAAATAGAGTGGCGCGACAGCTCTTGAAGAGCCAAGGCCTAAGTGGCTTACTCTCATCAACAATTCTCTGAGTGCGTGTGAAGAATTGAGGGGACCTACAATTTAACGCCGATTCCGAACGGCAGAGTTGAGAAGCACCTTTTCATGACAGATTGATACTCTTGGAAGATTTGTCAGGTCTTCGCAAGAGGCAGTGCCCGTGAAAGATGAAAGAAAAACTTGGCCTGAGTAGGACCCGAACCAACGACGTTCTGCTTAGCAGCCAACGCACTTACCAACTAAGCTACGGGCAACACTTATAAACATAAGTGTTAATTTATAAATACTACTTACGATTCAAAAAAGATTATTTTTTATTATTTTGATCGCAAAACTACCTCTCACAATATATTACATGACATTGATACAATATTTGTGAGTAAACACAAGGCGACAATTCTGATAAATCATATATTATAGCAGTTAGCTTCATAGAAGGCTGACCGTTAATGCCTACTACGATGATAGTACGAACTAGCTTTTTTGAAGTTTAGGCCTTATTACCCGCACCTACCTTAATTTTTTTCGAGTATTCAAGTAACTCACATTGCACTTTGAAAAAAATCTGCGGTTAATTTTTATTTTGGTGTTGATCTGTGGGCAGGCGAGATGAGGTTCGCGGGGTCAGCTAGTCATCTATAGATTGCAAAAAATCACGTACAGTCTCAGAAAAATGTGTACATAACTACGATATGGTCGAACACCAGATTGTTGAGTATTCAAAAGCTTCTTGATAGTGATGTATGGGTAGGAGGGTAGGTACATATTTTGAAATTATACATAAATAGCTTCTTCGTAAAACTTGGAGACTTTTGGCAAAATTGACGCTGTCATCGAATATGATTATATTATCGGTATCACGGACGGCGAGAATATAACAATCTTTTATCTAAGTCATAAGTTTCTTTCATCTTCTTAAATTTGGACATTATTAGATTGAGCGAATTCGTGTGCTTATAAGGCGTTTATTATTTTCATAAAAAAAAAAAAAAACAAATGCATAATTTTCAAAACCAGATGCCACGCAAACCACATCTCCCTGTATGTCGCTGACAATGATTGTAAAAAAAAAGAAAGGTATATGAAGTTTTAAAAAGTCCAACTCCTAAGTTTTGATGGAGACTGGACGGATGGATATAGGGTATGAAAAAAATCAATATTTCTCTCTTTTCCAGAATTTGCTGAATTATCACCACGAATTTTCCATTTTGCAACTCAACAACAATTCTAGAGTTATAGCCCTCAAAATTCCATGGAATAAATCATTTCAAATTTTAGAGTTTTCTTGCAATCCCGGAATTTTCGGAGTCTTCAAGTCAATAAGTAGGTATTCTATTTTTGCATTTGAAGACCAACTCCGGGGGCGGGATAGTTGCCCATTAAATTTCATTCAAAATAAGGATTTTACGGTTTGGAATTTTTCGCGCTGTCCTTTCCCAGATTTCCGAACCATTCTGGAGCAATTGCACACGAAATTCCATACCAAAATTCAAGTTTTCTTAATTATAAGTAAGTTAGCTATTTTTTCCATAAATTTTTAGGAATTGTAAAGTCTCCACAGCCCACCGGAATAAACGCTCATTAATTTGTTTGCCAGCCCTTGCGTTGGTTGGTTTGGCGGCAGATGTTAGAGACGGCTCATTCGTTTCGCTGTGTGGCAACAAAATTAGCTTGGGTGGCTGATTTGTCCTCTTTGTCTTTAGCCATCATAATGACCGACGGAAAACAGAGAGATTTAGCGCGTAGCTAAATTTTTATACAATTTTGAGAAAATTACAATTTCCATACTTACCTAAAAATACTAAATATGGAAATTTTCTCAAAAATGGCTGTTAGGTTTTTTTTTTAGAATCTTTTTGTTTTTGGTACTAAGATTTTCGTAAGAAAATTCAGAAAATTTATTTGTATTAAACTTTTTATTCAAAACTCAGTAGGTAGGTACCTCTAAAACCGTTACAATTTTGTTACGAAATTCCAAAAACAAAATTTAATTTAGTTAAAATTTATTTCAGAAATTGATCAATTTTTGGAGGAAAATTTAATTTAATTTATTTTTACAAGAAGGTTGATGAACTTGTTATTTTCTAGTAAATTTATAAGTTTTGTAGTTTTATTCTACGGGTTCTTTATTGTGCTTACCTCCTTGTTACTAAGTCGGGCATTTCGTGAGCAGGAAGAATTTTGAGCTAAGTATACCTTATCGCCCTGTATCTACAAATAATACAAATAACCATTCGAAATGTTTTAAAAAGAAATCAACTTTCTCACCCTTGTTCATACAAAATTCAACCACTCAAATACAATTTTCACCATTTTGTGAAGTCATTCACATATTCACAAACAATGAAAAATAATAATTCCCAACCGGAAATTGAGAAATTTGTGATTCGAAAGTGTTGGAAAATTTCCACCCGGCTGCGGCTGAACAATCAGCCGCAAACGCCAAACCCATCATCCACCATCAACCGCACTCCATTCATGCAGCATGGCAAAAGCAACGACAAATCAACGAAAAAAAAGCTCCCATTAGAAAATACGTTTTTGAATTAAAATTGACATCGATAAGCGTTTCGTAGCTAAGCAAATACAAAAGGAGCATTATTTCAGTTTGTTCTGTTTGTTTTTTTCCTGTCTCTGTATAAACGAGAACTCGAGGACATTCGAATACACACAATCCTGCCGCCAATGATGAAATGAAATCCTTTTGTTGTAGGTATATCCTGGCGAGAGATTTTCAATGGCCCATTGTTCGAAATGTAATTTTATTTTCTTGTCGAACAAGAGAATGTGCACATTGCATTGTTGCCAATTTTGATTAATGGATTATTAATTTGACATTGAGTCTTCTTTGGGTTTATGGGACGTGTGCTGGCGGTACACACACCAAACGACAGTTTTAATTAACATTTACAATATTTTTTATGTTTGCAAAGGCAACTGTTTATTAAATGATTTTTAAAATCACATCAATCAACTTTTATTTTTACCGCAAACTAATTAAGTAGATATTTGTCCTACATGCCTCTTGCCATTGCCAATAACCTTTTTTACTTCCGAGCTTTTATTTACATACCTCGACATTTGCCGCCCTTTGATGCTGTTGGTTAATTAAACACTCTCCCATTTTTGTGTCGAGTCATGACCATGAGACGGGGGCGAAGAGGATATCAAAACAAACTTTCATAATTGTGTTAAAAAACAACATAGACTTCCCGCCCTCATTTACATCATTCCATCAATATAGCCTTCATTTCCACAGCTCTGTCACCGGCTGAATCTGTCTGTTTCCCCCAACCTCGCATCTTTATCGTTGTCGGTCCGTCGGCCATTATGATGGCTAAAGGTGGACAAATCAGCCACCCAAGCTAATTTTGTTGCCACACAGCGAAACAAAAGAACCGTCTCTAACGTCCGCCGCCAAACCAACGCAACGGCTGGCAAACAAATTAATGAGCGTTTTTGTTTTTTTACTTTCCTTGAAACATTCGTGTTTTGTTGTTTTTGCTTGGAAGTGTTACGTTTTGTAAATTTGTATAATTAATTATTTGAAATTTTGCTTTAATTCGACAGTCAGTTTGCAATTAACCATAACTGATTGTTGTTATTATACATTTTCGGATGGATCTTTCGTTTAGGGGAGAAATTAATTAAAGATGATGCTACAGACAGGGCAGGGGCCATTGTGCCATGCGATGGCGACGGATTGTGTAAATCTTTGATGTAGCTGTAGCTAGAAATATATGGTTGCGCAGCGCTTGGTTTTAACTAAAAAGTTGTATTCGTTTTTATGTGGTGAATCTAGAGCCTTGAATATCAACCTATCAACGTGTCGTCTTCTAATCAGTGGAAATCATCATGGCAAGTTACAGTGTGCAATATGATGAAACTTTATTACTAAAATGGGTATTCTCTAGTAGCAACGTTGCGCGCGTTGCGCCCTCGTAGAAATCAACATGGCGAATTTTGCATCGTGTTTTGGCCTGCACCTATACAAAATCCAACTGATCCAGGATCTGATTGGGTTTTGGAGCAGTTGGAAGTTGATTCCAATTTCCAATTTTGTTCGAATATTATATATTAAGCGATGAGGCCAATATTTGGATAACTGGGTACGTGAATAAGCAAAATATGGGATTTGAGACGACACACATCCACGCGCGGTACACGAGGTACCAATGCATTCAAATAAAGCATAGCTGTACTACTGCCATCATTAACATTGCTGAAGATGCTGAAGATGTCAGACTCGCTGTGGATAACGATTTTGTGACATTCATTGCCCTTCTTGACTTTTCGAAAGCTTTCGATACAGTGCATCATGAAAACCTTTGTTATAAATTATCTAGATTAATTGGTTTTTCGTCTTCTGCAGTTCGTCTAATGTACTCATACTTACGAGATCGCAAGAAGGCTGTAATGGTTGGGAATCAAATGCCCACCTTTCTTCCAAACACTAGAGGTGTACCCCAGGGGTCGATTTTAGGGCCTGTGCTTTTCTCCTTATATATTAATGAACTTCCGTCTGTTATAAGAAGCTCCTATATTCAAATGTATGCCGATGATGTTCAACTACAAAAAAGTTGCCCACTTGGACTTATCGAAGATTGCGCGTACAATTTAAACTCTGATCTCGAAAATATATTCAATTGGTCCTTACGAAATGGTCTATGTCTTAACCCAATAAAGTCAAAATGCATGATAATAAGTAAAACTGCTTTGAGTTTCGAATACTTTCCTAATTTGTATCTTAACGGATCAGTGCTTTCTTATGTACCTACGTCTAAAAATTTGGGAATGGTATTCAATAATCGACTTACTTGGGATACTCATATTAACTATGCTGTTGGTAGAGTTTATGGTGCTTTACGTTTACTTTGGACTTCGCAAAATTATACACCTCTCAAAACGCGATTACTTTTAGCAAAAACTTTGGTTGCACCTATCTTAACTTATGGTTGTGAGATCTTTTGCAACTGCGATTCCTTAAGTAAACGTAAACTCAACGTAGCTTTTAACAACATTACACGTTATGTCTTTGGGTTAAGAAGATTCGACCATGTATCAAGTTTTAATAAACTTATTTTCGACATATCGTTCGATCAACTTATTTGTTGTCGAAGTCTCATTGTCTTGTTTAAAATTATTCAGTCGCAACAACTTCGTTGTTTATTCGAAAGTATTCAATTCGGTACCTCGAACAGATCCTTTCAACTCGTACCGCCACGCTATTCGTGTCTTATCTCAGAAAGACAATTTTTCATCAACGTCATTCGGCTTTGGAACTCACTTCCTAGAGATTTGAGAAGGGTTACAGGTGAGGCTCAGTTTCGTAGAGAATTAAAAAATATTTTCAGGACCAAAATTAATATTAATGTCAGAAATGTAATGTTATAAAAAGCAAGTATCTTATCTTTTATTGTTTCTCTTTTTTTTTAACACCTTGTTTTTTTCATTTTTCATGTTTCTTTCGCCACTTAAACTAAGATGTTTAAATTTTCAACAGTAGTTATCTTCATTTTTGAATTTTATAATAATAGCCTTATACTAGCTCATAAGAAGTATATTCTTACTGTATATGCATACAATCAATAAAAAAAACTAAACTACTGTGGATTTTGGGCTGGAGGTGACATCGCATCGGGCCGTACTTCACGTCTATTAAGCTGGCAAACCAATATGGGCACAAACGATTGGGACATTTACCATAATAATGTGTTCTTTATGTGTTAATTATGTGTGCAGTTCGCGATTTTTGTGCTGATCAATTTTTGTATATATATAAAATTATGCCACCTTAATATTAAGCTAGCACAACTTCTACATTTCCCAACAGAATTCAATGAAACCTAGACCATAATTATGTGTAATTTATGTGTTAATTATGTGTGCAGTTCGCGATTTTGGGGCTGATCAATTTTTGTATATATGTATATAAAATTATGTCATCTTCATATTAAGCTAGCACAACTTCTACATTTTCCAGCAGAATTCAATGAAATCTAGACCATTATTATCTTCTATTTATGTGTTAATTATGTGTGCAATTCGCGACTTTTGTGCTGATCAATTTGTATGCATATATAAAATTATGTCAGCTTCATATGTACACTCGGGCGTATACGTGTTTTTTTTTTTTTACGCTTCTTTTAACTTTTTGTTTGAGAACCTTAGGCTTTTTTTGTATCAATTGTTATTGTTTTTTTTAACAACCCTTAAAGTACAGTTTTTGTTACTTAAGACGTCTTCGCTGGCCCAGCGTAAATAAAGTCAGTTGTCAAAGAAAACAAATAATAGCTGTGTTTTATTATGACTATGATCTCATCCGGTTCAGATCAAGAAAATAAAACAACTCGGATCATCAATATTTTTATTATTTAATAGGCGGGGAGCCCTCAATCCCGAAAGTGCACTTACACGGATTTCAAATTTTTTTATATTAAAAGATAGTTTAAAGAAATACCAACAAATTAAGCCCGGTATGACGAGGCCTATCCTGGCACCAGTATTTTTTTGCAATTTTTTGCATTATTAATAATTATTGATAATTTGCACTTATCGCGGATTTTAATTTTAACTAGCGCATATTATTGGAAATTTAATGTGCTTTCAGGAAAAAATGGTATGACAGCTGCCATCCTGGCACCAATGTCTGTCATACCTATTTTAAAAAAAATATGAGTGACAAAATTTTAAAATAGGTATGACAGACATTGGTGCCAGGATGGCAGCTGTCATACCATTTTTTCCTGAAAGCACATTAAATTTCCTTGAATTCTGCTGGAAAATGTAGAAGTTGTGCTAGCTTAATATGAAGATGACATAATTTTATATACATATATACAAAAATTGATCAGCCCCAAAATCGCGAACTGCACACATAATTAACACATAAATAGAAGATAATAATGGTCTAGGTTTCATTGAATTCTGTTGGGAAATGTAGAAGTTGTGCTAGCTTAATATTAAGGTGGCATAATTTTATATATATACAAAAATTGATCAGCACAAAAATCGCGAACTGCACACATAATTAACACATAAAGAACACATTATTATGGTGAAGGTCCCAATCGTTTGTGCCCATATTGGTTTGCCAGCTTAATAGACGTCCGTACTTCTTCAAATTGACCATCACCGTCAACGGCGATCATTGTAATGTCGATGATCACTTTTTGTGGCCTGAATTCGATAATATTGGCCCCGAAGACAAGAAGATGGCGCTACTATGTGCCACACAGCTCAAGACTCAATTGATATTCTGCACGAGTGGTTTCACGCGGAAGCTACAAAAATTGGCCACCAAGACCGTGTGATTTCACCTCTCTAGACTTTTTCTTAAGAACATAATCGATGCCATCGGTAAAATTAAGTCTGATTTAAGCCCCAAAGTCTTCCAAAAACAGGTCCTTTCGAATACTCGCCGCACCCAGTGAAGCCGCGGCGGCCATTTGAACGATATCATGCACTTCATCAATAGTAAAAAATAGTAAAAGTAGTTTTATTGATTCATAGACTTGGGATTTTTGCGAGAGTTTCTAGCATATTATCTGTCGAAGTATCTAATTGTCGAGAAACAGGATGTCCTGTTTGCCAGATTGTAAGAGGTATTCCACAATGGGATGGGAAGCATTCTTCTGGAGCTCCTTGAGTATAGAAGTGTTTGCTTGTAAACAGAGTTTTTCTTATTCTGACTCTTAATACCCTTATGCATTCTTCTCTCCTTTAGGATTAGTTATATTGGACACGTGTGTTGAGAAGTTGATGTTTTCGAAGAAAGGTTCTTAGGAATCGCATTTCGCCACTTTTCCACAAGCTCTAGCTTTTGAAAATGTGTATATTTGGAGAGATGGAAATTTATTAATCACTAAGAGTTATACCAAGGTTGTCCGAAAAGATTAGAATATTACAGCTATGTTACTGTTTGCATATTCTGGGAGTTGAGCCTGGTGAGCAAGAGAGAGTTGGGCATTGTGTTGAGACTCTATACAGCAGCAGAGGAGCACTAATAATTTTTTTTTTGGCGAACCATCGGTAAAAAGATTCTGTCTACTCTAATGTTTGCTATAAGCTCTTCATGTTGCATTTTGTGCATAGCGTCGGACATGTTTACTTTTTTGTAGAGTTAGCTATAGACTAATGTTGATTTGAGGATGATTTCGTGTCCAAGACGCGACGGCGCGTTGTAAGAGACTGTTAGAACATCATGTTAGTCAAAGCAGATACAGAGTTTCTCCTTCTATTCGTGGTTGACGAAATAACTTATTCAACCAACAATTTTCAACAATGGGTGTGTTGGCTTAACTGATTGATTGTTTGCCCTTCTTTCAGAAAGATGTTTAAAAGACATATATGATATAACCTCCTTCAACGTTCAACTGTAAGGGCTCCAAGATGGTTAAACTATGCTGAAGTGGCGCTAGATTTTATCGGCCAATGTAATTGTGATTGTAAGTTCCTTGAGAAAGTTCAGTTATCAAGGAGTCTATGTACCTATGCGTTATTCAAACTATAGAAAGTGGTGAACCTTCTGGTGTGCCATTGTCCAATTTCATTAGAGCAGAATCATAGACATCTTTTTCTAAGTCTGATGATATGACAAATTTTCTACTAGTTTATGTTCAAGTAGATGTAAAAGCTTTGACACTCCTTGCTGTTTGGCCTGTAAGCGTGTTGTACGGGGTTAACCATTTTCATGGAGAGATCGGGTGGTATTCACCACAATCAGGTCTTTTTCTGGGGCTCTTAGGAATCGGCTTGAGTTTCGCTCTTTTCCGTTTGGAAAAGTCCCAGTTGATAGGATGTCATTGAATAACGGACATATTCTGTTTTTTTGGCCTGCATCGCTCAATGTATCTAACCATCTTGAGTAAGTAATTTTATCTTCACAATAAGTACTCGTTTTTGCTTTCCCATGTGTCAAGCTCAACTTTTTTTTGTAAGGAGATCGCATAAGTCTTGGTTTGGAATATTGGATGTTGGGTTTGTAGAGTGAAGTTTAACTTAACATTTCTTTGAAAGGAACTTTCTGCGCCGTATGATGCCCATTTTTCTGCAAATATGTTGGCTATTTTACATGGATCTACTTCATATATATCGAAATTTTCTATCTAAACATGGCATATTGCTTTGATGCGAAGCCATAGCTTTCTCATGTCAAGGGAAGGGTTTATTGTATTTTTAATCGTGTCTAATGAAGCTCTTTTGTTTTCTGACATAAAACTAGGACATATTTCATATTACCTCAAAGCTCAAATATCCATTTTTTGGTAACGAAACGATAACGCCGTTTTTTTTTATCAAAAATGCCGTCGGTATCTATATCAATTTCGTCAAAATTAAACTTGAAGATGAGTTTTAAGTGATAAAACTGAATGGTTTTTTGGTTTTTCAAATGAAAAATTAAATTTATGTTAGACCGTTAAGTTGCATCCGAATTTTATTTTAACCAAACTTATAATTTTAAAAGTAGGTAGGTGCTGATTTTCAAATTTGGCGCCAACCCACCATTCCTATTTAAGATTCCTTTTCAATCAACTTTCTCGGGTATGACTTCATAAGAACCAAATTTACCAATCTCTTACAAAATTGTACTTTACTTTGCTTTTTCAATCTTCAGTGAAAGAGAATAACATCTTTTTGTCCTTGTAAACCAAAATTAATTAATAAAATAATCAAGAATATTTAGTAGTTCTCCTTGTTCAATTAACCTTTTCTATAGGTTCACATAACCATCATATCCAACACACATACAAATCCTTTTTTCATAAATCTATCCTTTCAAAACGTGACTCCTATAACTTGCAGCAATCCTTCATCCCCTCCGAAGCTTTGAAATGTCAAAAGAAGTCAATTTCTCTGTCCTTGGCCGAAGGGATCTTATTTTGTCACAATCACCCATAATCCTGTTCACATATTCATATATCTAACGTACGTTTGTCGGTCGGTTGTAACGAACGTTCACATATTATAAGCGACACAAAAGGATGATTTTCCTGACAACAGCTACCATTTAAATTGCTACTAATATACCAAACAACAAGCAACATCACAAACTTTGCCATTGCCATTATTATCCTTTAGCAAAGTAACAGTATAATTGATTGCTTCAAATGAACATCGTTTGCTCTTTCTTACGAATATGGTGTATAAGGCTGCCTCGTTATTCCAACAGGAAGATGCCCCAGTCCCATCTTGTTGATTCAATTTTCATTGCACCAGTGTACAGGGAGTGTATATTATCGAACGTTTAAGCAATTTCAGCCCCATGTCACTTTTGCCTCATCATCTTGTCTAGTTTTTTGTTTGTCCTAGTTGAGTTTTGTTGAACGTGTCACACAAATCGTTTTATCGTTCGAAAATGGAACAGCAACTACCCTCCTGTCCTATATGGCTTTATTGACACTCTGCATATGTGACTCTATGTATAACAGTTTCTTGAAATGATACCATCCCATCGTAGAAAATCTAGCAGTGGTGGATTCGTTTAAGATTTTAGACGATGGAGGTCAAGGCCCGGAATTGTGGAGGCATCTAAGGCTTCAGCTACCAGTCGGATTGGTACATGAATCTTCTTAAAAGCTTAGCTGACTCTACAAATGGCATTTGAAGTTGCAATGCTACTTTTACACTGTCTATACCTAAGACAGTTTTTTACAGGCCTACAAGAAAAGAACCGAAATGAATTCTGGAGTCGAGCCAGCCTTTCCTTGACTTTAGTCGGGGCCATAAGCAGATTGATATTGAAAATACCACAATAAATGGGCATGAATTGTATGGGAAAATCCCTCTGATCGGGGTAGCATGAAAACCTTAGATCATAACGGGTCTTCTGATCGGTAGGTAGTCAAATCGAGATCAAGGAATTCCTCAGAAGTTCGATAGCTCTAACTGTAAGAGCCTTGGGCGCGGTATGCTAGACTTGGATATTGATGCCCTAAGCAGAATATTTGTAGCAGGGACAACGCATCCCCACCCATCTATGCCGCGGAGAGAAATCTAGGATTCGTTCTTGAAGACCTCGATGAAGAAGTCCTGTAACTAAGAACAGTCAACAAAAAAATGGACAATGGGCATTTCTTAAAAATTTTATTTCATTAATATTCCGTTGGCAGACTTAGGAGTGTCGTTTACAGTATGGAAGGTGTGGACACTTTCATATCTCCTTCTTTAACAGGTATACCTTTCTTCCAGACTTAAGTATGAACAAAAAAACTCAACTACCTCTCCCCAAAGCTGTAAGCCCCACACTTCCGGGACCCAGCAAGTCTAAGCTCTCGGAGTCGATGACCTAAAAGAATCCAAGGGGCTCTCCCCAAAGCTGTTAGCTGTTTCAATAGGGCTCACTGCTCCCAAAGATATAAACCCCACAAGCCCAGGGCGCAGCGAGCTCCCGCAACTGTCAGTGAGCACCCAGACGGTGTACAACAGAAACCCACCCAAAAGTCTCCGAAAGCTGAGAGTCCCCTAGATGAGAAAAATATACCCAAGAACCAGGGTAATCGGACAACTGGAACGTTTATTTTGACGTTGACAACTTGAAAAAAAGTAGGAAATATATCTCCGCGGCTATCAGAAACTTAAGGTTTCATATAAGGTCAATTTTAGACTCCTTTTATGTCACTGGATCACTTTCTTTGAAAATCCTGTTATGTGGGACCAACGTTTCGGGCAATGGTGGGCGTAACAGTGCTCCATGAATCGTTTTCTTTTTGTATTGAGGTTTAAAACACGGATTAGGTCGTCCGCGTCCTCTGGTTCATGCAGGATGGCCGCCCATGCGACACAGCTCTTATAAAATTCGATCTTTTGAGCCCTAGATTACGATGTCAATTAGCCGCCTCAGAAATGCGATTTGCCTTCTAAGACCTGTTTTTAGAGGGAACCGTGAGAGATCCTTTCCAGCTCTTTAAACCAATGTCAAGCAAGAAATTCATGAACTACAGCTCGAACCATCAAGAAGGTCTTGGATAATTGCAGTCATAGAATGTGGTAGTGCCAAGACAGCTCAGACAGGAGCAACACCAAAAAAACTAAGTCATTAGCGACTTCGTCTGCTGCGCTACTAACACAACAGAGTAGCACGAGTTCCAAGAAGTGGACTCCTTCAACCAACTTGCGTCTTCTGTAAATGCTGATATCAATGTCAAAGTTCAACAGATCATACTATCGAGTCTATTAAGGCTCCTTAAAGCCTTTTGTTATTAGTCAAAGGCACTCTGAGCTCTCAGGCAAGTTCGAAAATAAAAACTTTGACTGGATTAATCATGTAGATAACGAGCCCAAAGCCTTGGGTGAATAGGCTGGCATCCCCGAAGGTTTGGGATAGACCGAAGAATTTTCCATAGCCTAGGTCGAGTATGATAACGATGAAGATCGGGAAGATCAATTTTAAAATTGGCATTATCGCGGATTCCTGTTGCAATGACTCGATTCACTTATCGAATTGTGGCCCCGAACTGTCCGCGTCCGTCTCTGCACTCAAGTTTTTCTTCCCAAGCAAGCATTCCAAATCAGCCATAATGGTGCAAGCAAAAACCAAAAGGGAACCCTTATTTGACAGACGTTAACGGGGTTGTCGTTTCCATAGTGAGTGTGAGTATGTTTATGTCTGTGTTGAGAATTTCGAGAGACGCAAACAAGATAACTTCAAATATGAATAGGGGATGAAATTCATTACCCTTATTGTGCGTATAATCGTTTTGTGTATTAAACAAACTTCGGCTACATAAATGGTTTTGAATTTGATTTTACTTACCCCGTACCCCATCTCAGGGACGATCGACGAACGACAACAGAGCAAAACAGGGGTTGCTAGATGTGTGTTTAATACTATTCCACCCATACTATTACCAGTTCGAGTTAAGTCCTTCGACACAATGCCATACCGCCCTTGCCGGTTATTGAATTAAAATGAGCCCTGGCTGATGGCAGCCCTAGCCCGAAAGTTGACTTTTGTAATAGACCGTGTGTAATGGGATATCTTTTATCCATACAGAAAAAAAAATAATTCAGATGGGGATGAATGTTTTGGTTTGAAGTGATTTTCGGGAAATCTGTTTATTCGGGGATGGTTTGGTGTAAAAACGTTGAAATCCTTGTGGAAAACAATTTTTTGTGCTTCCTTTCATTTTATTTACTCAAGTGTTGGCAATTTAGTCACTTAGGTTATTCAATTTGCCATTTTTCAAATGTAATCGAGAGAGAACAACGTCTCAAGTAAGGGTGTTCGGTTATACATTTTTTTTTTGTGTCGAAGGGGTGGCCCTTGGTGTTTATTTGGCATGTCGGTCGTCCTGTAAAGGGGGAGAAAGCAGTCTTGCTTGTGCTTGTGGAAGATAATGAATTTTCATTGTTTTTCGATTATCACATTAAAGAAAACAAGGGTGGAAATTGGAAAATATTTATGTTGATATTATTAATGCGTCGGAATTTGATAGTTTGTTTAGGAAAATGTTGCTTGTGGGGGGTTCGGTTATTTCTTTTGTTTGGGGGTGATTAATTGTGCGGTAAAATTTATAGGTCTGAGATTTGAAACTGTGTTTTTGTTTTTTGAGCAAATTTGTTTTTCCGGGAGCATAATTTTGCAAATAAAGCTTTTTGTTTGCTGTTTGGTGAACTTAATTGAACAGAGCGGATGTTTGGGGTGTAATGCTAAATTGTATTCCCTCAGCATTTGGATTGAGAATACATTAGCTTTTAAATGCATTTGATATTAACAGATTTTTGGTACAGAATTGACATTCTCTTTTTTTTAAAAGTAATCAAGAACGAAATAAGAATACTCGGGTTTTGAACCTTAACTCAGAGTTATAAGTCTGCTGTCCTTATTCCTGGAAACAATCCACTTCAAAAACAGAACGACAGAAGAAATATTGAGCCTTACAAAAATGTAGGTATAGGCTATACCTACCTATATACTATACCGTATAGCCCATCGTTCTGGTCAACCATTGATTCTTCAATGGACTCTGTTAAGCCGTGTATGAAGGCCTCTTCTATGTCTTAGAAGGTAGCGAGAGTAAAATCTTTAAAATGTATTGTTTTTTCATCTGTGCGCACTAGGTATCTCATGGAGGGTTGTCTCCGTAGATTTTCCCGTAAGTTAGACGTGTTAGGAACTTTCGAGCGGACATCCGCCTAGGAGACCTTTTATAATTCAGTCAAGAATCCTCTCCATAGACTTTGAAAGCCGTGTCTGCCTGAAAAGTCTTTACCTTAAACTCGAGATCGGTAACCCAATCGGGAAACCGATTCGGTTTGTTTTGCAGTTTCGTACTTATTATTTGACTGAATCTCTTTTAATCAGTTTGTTGGGGTTTATATTATATTAAAGAGTATCCACCTGTGATCAGAAAAAGAATTCACAAGTAAAACTCTCCATTTTTTCATCATTGAATTAAAATTGTAATTAGAAAAGGTAACATCAAGTACATCATCCCAACCTTAATCAATCATGTTATCACTGTTGTATATATTTAAATTACTTACTTACTTACTTATGGTGGCTACAGTCCAGGTCAGACCAGAGCCTCATCCAACAAACGTCTCCAGCCAGCTTGATCCCTTGTATCCTGTTTCGCACGGCAAGTTGGTTCAGGTCTTCTACCACCCGTGTGCTCCACCTGAGTCGTGGTCTTCCTCTTCTGCGACGTCCTTCCGGGTTGGATTCGAAGACTCTACGAGCCGACATGACCCAACCGTCTAAGTCGTTGGAACTTAATTTTTCTGGATTGGTCAGTGTCGCTAAACACCTCCATTTATGCAGAAGAATTTTTATCTCGAAGAAGCCCAAAGCGTTTTCGTCCGATGTTGTCAAGGTTCATGTCCCTGCACCATACATGGGGACCGGGATGATAAGAGTTTTGTACAGTGTCACTTTAGTTGCTCGAGAAAGGACTTTACTACAAAATTGCCTTCTAAGTCTAAGGAAGCAGTGATAGTCGCACGAGATTTTCTGGGATGCCAGCCAAAACTAGACATTGCTCTGTATAGTTGGCCTATTGTTTTAATAATTTAAATAAAAAAGTGATTTATCTCGTTCATTAATTTCCGTGCTGACCCCATTCGCCGGGAACCTCGGCAACAATGATGTCATCGTCGGTATTGACTTTGCCTTGCCGTCGCAGTCTGCTCCCTAAAATTGCAGCTCTTCACCTTTGATGACTGTCCAATCACGCATTGTAACCAGCCAACTTAGCCTCTGAAGACGCGGATCAGCTCCTATCCAACTTGGGTTGAAACTCATGTGGGCCTTCGATTGTCTGGGGATGTACCTAGTTGGGATAAGCTTGAGTCTCAAGCCTTCCCAGTCATTGCTTATCTTAGCAATGCTGTATCTAAAGAAATCACCAGAAAACTCGTCATATTACTTTAAATTACCCTGTGTCCTTTGAGCACTTCACCAGAGTCGAAACTAGCACCATCACTGCACACAGAAAAAAAATCGTGTAAGATCAAAAATAATAGGTAATAATGATTCAACATTTTTTTGCTATGATTTTGCTCTAATGGCGTTTCGTGTTGATTTAAAATGATTTTCTTTTAAAACAAGCGTAAATTATTTTCGTTTTGAAATAACGTGATATCAGCTTAATTTGAAAAGATTATCGTATTGATATAACTCGTTCATTCCTGTTGAATCAAAATGACTATCCTTTTAAAATAATACGCATATCCTCTTGAATCAAATAGATTTTAAAATTGAAATAACACGATGATCCCTGATAAACCAAAATGATATTCACCTTAAAACAAAATCAGAATTCGAATTGAATCAACATGGCTCTCATGTCAAAATAACATGAAAGTTCCTTTTAAAATAATACACATATCCTCTTGAATCTATTTACTTTTATTTCGCTGTAAAACAGCTCTAGAATCTCTTCTAAGATTGAAAAAAAAAAAAATATCTTCTAAAATAATATTAATTAAGTCGGCCCGAAATGAGTCAATCAAGTGATTATTATGCTTGTAACATTGTTTTACGGCTTTGCCCTTCAAGTTTTCTTCCAGAAGATGATCATGTTTCTAAAATAAAATAGAAAAAAAAATTAGAATACACTCAAAACGTTTGAAATATCAAAGGGCACGGTAGTGCCCAGCCAAGTTCTAGCACTACCCCCTTTTTACAGGATCGAACTCAAGCACATTTTTAACCCCCCATAAATTTTGAACCCATAGAGTTAGAAGCTTAAAATTTGAATTACGTATTAACTTCATAGGCACAAAGGCCCTGTAAAAAAAATAATTTTGTAGAACCACTACTTCCTGAGATATTGAACAGTAAAAATTTCAAAAACCGTAATTGACTGACTGACTCACTGACTGACTCACTGACTGACTGATCATCAAAATTATGAAGCACTTCTAACAATAGCAGAATCTTGAAATTTGGTACAATGGTAGGTTTTTGGCTGTATACAAAGGAAAAAATCGAAAATTTCAATTTGCTCATTCAGGGGGCGTGGTATCCGCCCACTTTCTTAAACTGGTCGTAGGATCTTGAAATTCGGAATTATAATAGGGTTTTGGTTAAATATAAAGAAAAATATAAGTAAAATATTTTGGTTTCATTTAGGGGCGTGGTTTCCGCCCACTATCTTAAAACGGTCGTAGGATGTTGAAATTTGGAATTCTTGTAAGGTTTTGGTCGAATAACACGAAAACAATGAGAAATAAATCTATTTCCATTTAGGGGCGTGGTATCCACCCACTTTATCAAAATGGTCGAAAACGTTTAAATTCGAAATTTTGATAGGATTTCGGTTGAGTATAAGAGAAAATATAAGTACAAAATTGCAGTTTCATTTAAGGGGCGTGGCTGCCACCCACTTTCTTAAAATGGTCATAGGATGTTGGAATTTAGATATCTGGTTTGTTTAACTTCATAAAACTCCATGAGTAACTTTCCTTAGTGGTTTCACAAATTAAATTGTTAAAGTTTGCAATTTGCTAGCTTATAAAGTTATTTCGAGGTTTATGCTTCCATAAAAAAAACTTTGCAAAAAGATGTGAAATCAGAACAAAAACATAAAATGTAAAAAAAAAGCCAAGTTCTCTTATGTGCGAACAACACTGTGTAAAAAGTTAGCCACCAAAAGTAATGAGATCTAAAAGAACGCCAAGTTCTTACATGAAAAAGTGTTATATTGAATATTTTAAATCATAGAAGATAATACGACAATATTAAAAGAAAATATAAAATAGTTTGGATGAAATTTTACAAGTTCACTTGGCAAGTTTTCGTTTGAAGCGTGATTAATAAAATTTTAAAACTTGAACAGTGAACTTGTAAATTTTCATCCAAACTATTTTATATTTTCTTTTAATATTGTCGTATTATCTTCTATGATTTAAAATATTCAATATAACACTTTTTCATGTAAGAACTTGGCGTTCTTTTAGATCTCATTACTTTTGGTGGCTAACTTTTTACACAGTGTTGTTCGCACATAAGAGAACTTGGCTTTTTTTTTACATTTTATGTTTTTGTTCTGATTAGTTTTTACTTTGAATAATTGAGAATTTGAATAGGTAGGTACTCGTTGATGGCGTTGGCGTTGGTGTAAGACAACCACTGGATTGGATTTTTAACCACGAAACGACTTATTCGCAATGGAATTCGACAAAGTTTCATCGGCAATCCCAAACTGCAAAAAAAGGAATATTATAGTTCTTATTAAATAACACTTTTTAAATTCAAGAAGGATTCATTATTACCTCAGTTTTCCTTCACCTAACAATTTCTCTCTGAAACTTGCTCGCAGGCCAATAAGTGGTACTGCCTCTTGGATGTCTTCTTTTGGCAAATACTGCAAGCTTTCATAGGTTATGGACGCCTCTGCGAAAAAGAAACGCATGAAGCCGTTTGTTATATTATATTATATTTGTTGCTATTGGTATTAATAAAAAAAAATCATAACTGATTATTTTGTACTTATGTAGGTATGTACTTACTTATTAAATAATATTTTGCCTCTGGTAAGTTAAATTTATCCAGCAGCTCGTCTAGTTTTGTTTGACTTCGGTCCAACACTGATACTGATACTGAAGGCAAATTAAGATAACGGATCTTTTTGTCTGGATTGGCAAAACTTAATGTATTTCAACACGATTTGATGTAGTATGAACACTACTCCCTCTTACTTCAACACGATTTCTTTTTTATTTTAAACGATTAAATGTAGATTGTCTACTAAACAGTTTTTGAGCTGAGACGCGCAATCTAAAAAACTCAAAGTAAAACTAAAATGCTAATGCAACCAGACAAGGGTAGCTGAAAAGATAACGGATCTTTTTCGTTGGTCGGCAAATCTCAGCGTTTTTCAACTCGATATGAAGTAATATGAACACGACTCCGTTTCGTTTCAACACGATTTACTTTTTTTTAATCCGATTCAAAGTTTTTTTTCAAACGAAATACTTTAAAAACAACTATTAATTAATAATACCTAATGACAGTTCAAAAAGCATTCATGTTAAAATAATCACTAAAAATATCAATTTAAAACGAAACCATTTCAAATCTAAATGAAAAAAAAGTTGATTTAAAAATTGTGCATCATTGTAAAAACAATAATTTGTCGTGTTGATTTTACATTGGATTATTTTTCTGTGTGTGAATGCTTGGCCTTGATGGAGCTCCACACAGCCAGCAGACCTCTGCTCTTTTTGAAAAGCTCATCAACGATCTTTTGTACTTTATTTTGTCCTCACGATCATTCTCCTACACAGTTCCAGCTTTCTCATTCTCAGCAATCTTGCCAAAAATGAAAGAAGCTTCTTAAACTGGCTTTTGAAGCGAGCGCCACACGACTTTCCGTTTTTTCCTTTAGTAGCATTGCTTTGGCTGGCATTGCTGGTTGAGGGATTGAGATTTGATGATTTCGATGGAGGCACAGGAGCACCATGGCTGGTGTAGGTTGCCCTACTATGGTCTCCTGACTATAGAGGCCAAAAGTTTACTCTGAAAGTCGGCAGATGGTCCTACGTCCGTCTTGTCTCTATCGTCCTGGAAAAAATTTCAAATTCCATTGCTGAAGATTTAAACTATTGAGGAGTTTACAAACGCTTCGGCATAATTCAACCTGACCTTAGCTGATCCCTTTCTTGACATCGCACAAGAAAACTGTGGTGATCATTACCGCCCGGCACCCACTGAAGGGTTTGATACAACGATTTTTGACAGGTTTCGGTATATTTCATGCCATCTATGATTTAAACAAACTATTGTTGAATTGGCCACCGTGGCTTGTTTTGCACTCGTTTATCCGGGTGGATCAAATTTCTATGACTCCGTGGATCATATTTGGTGAAATGACAGCTATGGTGGCTCGAATGCATCATGGGTTCATTCGCATAACTCTTTTTCTTCACGTAGCCCCACAAACAGTAAAGTCAAATTATATCACACGATATTGTTGGCCATTTATGGGGGCCATGATGACACAAATAGTCCAACGTGAACATTTTCAAGGTGAAATGGCAAACCTTACTCATGTCTCATGTGTCATGTTGGGCATCCAATATGATCTTCATAAACCTTAAATCCTATAGGTAAACCCGAAGTGTTTATCGAGAAGCGTATACTAAATTCTCCCACTCTGTTTCCTAAATCAACGCTGATATTTTATGAAATACAGAAGATTTACAATGAAAAGTAAAATTTCTTTGAACTCACAGGATCAATTCTGCCTCGATACTTTCTAATGTAGAATCCAACCATAGATATCCCTGACACATCCTTATCTTTTTTGTCACAACAAAAACCCAATGAGGACTACATAGGAGGACATGTAGCAGTTGAGTAGCCATACCTACATTTCAAAACCCTATTGACTTCTAAGTTTAGAGGGACCAAGAAGGTCATGGTACATAAAAGGCAAAGAGGAACCAATGTGCTTTGGGAAAAGTTGAAGAGAATTGAAATGAAAGCCCTGTCCCCTGTGTCTTTGTTCCTTATAAGGAAGTCTTGCCTGTTTGAGACCCGTAACCGCAAGTGAGTCAGTTTAAATTATGTTGGGTGCTGCCTGCTGGGCGAGTCCTGCTAAATCTTAGCCTCGTAAAGGATGAAATGAAAGATATTGATCTTTTAAGCTGTTGTTAAAAAAATAAAACTGTTTTCCTTTTTTTTTCTGAAGAACTATTATTTTGACTATTTAAAAACCAATAAACTTTTTACGATTCCCATTCCACAATATTTTGAAAAGCAGGCATAATAGCGACAATCGAAAACAAACCTCAATTGTCAAACTTTCACAGTGTTAGGTGTCATTCCAAGTTCTCGCGAGTAATTCCACTAAGTGAACAGAAAACAAGTCCAACAAAGTATCAATATGTCCATTCAAGTGCATTTCAGCAACAACTCCTCAGGCTAACATTAAAAGTTCTCGAGTCTATGTTTATTTAATGACTCACTTATGCCGCTCTAGCAATAACTTTGCCTCACATTGACTCCATTAGTCGCGAGAACGAAAACTGCACACACAACTGACTCCAGGCATCAACAATCACATTGACAATAGCAAAGCTAAGCTAGGTACCCAAAGCCAAAACAAACAAAGTCCCCAATTGAATCAAACATGAAGACCGCGTAGTTGGGGGTCATTAGAGCCTCACACGGCAAATCACCGTCATCATCGTCATCATCATTGGAATAGAACAACACGCCAATTCTATTCAGCCAGCGGTGGCGGTGGCTTCGGGAGATCATCAAAGCGTCTCCTTGGCACTGCTGGTTGTTGTCACAACACAATGACGGCAACAACACAATATGCAACTAGCAACCGATGACGATGCATGCGACGATGAAGTCGATGGCGTTGTTCCTGCTCGGAACAAAACTGTGGATTCAATTGTCTCCGGCTCCTCGGGAAATACAACACAAACTTACAACTCACCGGCATTCACGGCAACAATGCCGCCGCATCGCCGTCCGTCGGGCGACAGATGAACGGAAGGCACAGCAGCATTTCCAAAATCACAGGCTCAAGGCGGTGTCGCGCAGTCGCAGTTGCAGTCCCGTCACTTCGCGTCGCATCGAGCGAATAAGTTTATCGTCTTGGCCGTCACATTAAGTGTCATTTTGAATCTGCTAATTGACATAACAAATATCCCAACATTCAGAAGTCAAAGAATTGTCATTGTGTGCACATTTTTTTTTCGGGTTCGTGGATCTCAAGTTCTGTCTCAAGCCGGTCGGTCGATGACTAGGCCCCGCAATCACGCGAAATCCGCAAGAGTGGCATAAAATGCCACTAATGACAGTTCGGCTCTCTGTCTATGCGCTCGGATTGAGTTAGCAGCGTCGCGTCGCGTCACGTCTGTCGTCGGTCTGATTTGCGTTATTTGCATGGTGATGCAACATTCAGCAAATCAATATGAGTAATGAAGTGCTTCTGGAGCTGCTGCTGCGGAGTGTAAATAGACTGACGACGACGACCAAGATTGGTGACAGAAGGCGACTCATCTCAAGAACCCATAACGAACGATGGTGATGATGACTGTCGAAGACGAATGATATAGTCGAATCAAATTTATTGGCGTCTGCTAATCTGCGCTGTTCGCTTAATTGCTTTTAACGGATTCTGTTGATTTAAGCCTTTCTGATGGCTTTGTTTCTCTCTTCGCGTTGCTTTGGCTTCTTAAGTGCCATCATCACCTTTACGGTGGTGTACGGCAAGATTATGAGCTAATGTGTCCACATTCAGAGCGATCTGCGTATCATTTTTATTTGACTTGGGTTATGAGTTCTTTTTTTCGTTCTCTTGAAAGCAAAGTAGAGTGAACGTCTGCGACAGAGAAACCATTCACTGGCAAATATTTACCTGAAGCCAAATGCCTACTAATGGGTGTCTGCCTCTGTATAGGCTTCTGGGTGTCTGAATTTGGCTTCTGCTGACCTTAGACATTAAACAAATGATATAAGCACTTCTGGCGTGAATTGTGGAGTGGAAAAACGTTTAATTAAGTAATTGCATTTGGGATCTGGACAATGTTGAGGAGGTGTCTAGTGGATTAAGCAAAAGTGTTGATTTTGGAGTAGGTATTTAAGTTCTGACTTTTCATATATTGGAATTAACGAACACAAGAATGTCTTAGCAGCTTAAGATTGACTGATCTAACAGGGAATTATGATTGTAATATAAACTGTAAGATTGCCTTGGGTATTTTTGAAATCAAAATTTGCGAATTTGCGCGAAATGAATCGCCTTGGGCTCGATCAACGTTGGGAAATATTGTAAACTTATTTCCAAAGTGAGTGCTATTAAGCCCAACAGTATGAAGTGACTACCGCACCTGCAGTACGCAAGTTTGTACAAAAAGTTCGTGAGAGCATGCTAGCGGACAACACTCATGGTCCCTGTCGTCTTACGGCGTGCAAACACGAGAATGAGCCTTCTGTAACTTCTGTAGTGTGAGACTCGCTATAGGAACATCTCGCAATCGATCTCACGTACTCAACATTTCACGCACTACTATGAGGAGAATTCTACACAAAGATATCGGATTATTCGCTTACAATGTCCAATTGTCTTAGCAATTGAAAGAGCATGACCATCCCCTTCGCTATCGCTTCGCTTTTTGGGCCTTAAAGCACCTTGGATGAAAAATCATCATTTCTAACGAGGCGCATTTTAGTCTCGGGCTGCGGAAAACCGCACGTTATTGTCGAAAAGCCAATGCATCCACAGAGAGTGAAAGTTTGGTGCGGATAATTGAGTGGTGGCACCATTAGACCATTTTTCTTCGAAAATGAGGCTGGGAAGGTTTTTCAGTCAAGAGTGGACGTTTCAGAGCCATGTTATGCAACTTTTGTTCACTGTACATGTAGGATGGTGCGCCATACCACAATCGATATTTTACACGATAAATTGCAAAATCGTGTTATCAGCCGTCTTGGCGATGTCAACTGGCCACCTTGGAGCTGCATAACTAAATTAAAAAAGGTTCAGAGAACAGCTAGTGTTTGCTCCATTGGAGCTTTGCGCTCATGTTCATCGGACGCCCTAAACGTTTTTCTTTACCTTTTACCAATAGACCTGCAGGTACACCGACACACCTATTTTCACTGACGGCTCAAAGATGGAGCGTGTGGTTGGGGCAGGAATTTTCACCGAGTCCTTAAATGTCTCCAGATCTTTTCGACTTCCTGACTTTGCTAGTGTTTTCCAGGCTGAACTACTCGCGATTAAGGAAGTATGCAAATTACTAAAACTAGATCCAAATCAAAACAGCAATAGAGCTATTTTTTGGGTTATTCAAGCGATTGGCTCGCCCACTTCATCCTCTAAATTAGTTCAACAATGCCGAACTGAGTAAGCGGGCATGATCATTGGACTCAAGGTCACTCTTATCTGGATTCCGGGTCATAGTGGCTTTGAGGGTAATGAACGAGCTGACGAGCTGGCTAGGCAAGGATCAGCCCTTCATAGCTCACTCGCGGAAAGAGAAGAGCACATTCCTCTTGGTGCTATGAAGGGCAATATCTTCTAAATTTTTATCGCTGAATCAAACCACAGATGGAGTAGCCTAACCAACTGTATCATATCTAGAAGGATATGGCCCACCTACAATAAATCCCGTACTAATAATCCTATTTGCAGACCCAGGCAAGACATAGCCAGGGTCGTTGCTGCATGCACCGGCCACTGGCCTGTTTGAGAACACGCATCTAAGCTAGGCTCCCCCCACAATACTTTCTATCGTAGTTGTGGGGACCAGCGAGAAAAGAAAACTGTTTTATGTAGGTGTCCTGCCCTAGCCAAAACGAGAGCCAAAACATTGGGAAAGTCCTTCTTCAATGACCTAAATGAGCTTTCCGAACTGAAGATCAAAGATTTGATCTCCTTTCTAAACGCAACAAAGTGGATTTGAGGCGTATTTTTAACTAATTGTTTCAGTTCCTCTTCGAACTTGAGATCGCCAGCTAAAGACCTTAAAACAAAAACTCAGAATTATGTATACATAATCCCTCTTTTAATTTTATAGGTCAAGCGAGTTTTTTTATGGTATCAAAACGGCGCAACTCAGCGCAAATTGGATCACCGAGCTAGACTGCTCGTAGCCACCATTTCAACTAAGTTCTACCTGCAAACGAAGTCCTTATCGCCCTGTACTGCATATACCTAAATAAATTATGGCTCCAACAAGTAAGAACAAATATTTCAGAGTTTCTAAAACTTAAATACTTAAAGTAAAATATCGGTCCAAAAACCATTCTTATCAGAACATACATTTTCCACTCCTCAATTGACCATGTCTATCTCCAAATCCTACTTACTAATCTAAATCACTTAACATGGAATTATTGTCATCAAAATCATTTACCAAAAAAAAAAAGAGAAGCAAACTCCGATAACAACCAAATATTCCCATCAATTCCGTCCAATTAAGATAAATTTATATTCAAAATGCTCCCTTTGAAGTGATTTTCGAAATTCCCTTTGGCGTAATCGCTTTAAATACAAAAACGAGAGCATTAGGACCGGTAAATCAAGATCCACAAAATATCTCTCGAATTGAACATAAAGGCGATAGCGAGAGGGTGGAGTAATAAATAAACCTAACAACCCTTAAATCAACGTTACACACAATTCAAATTCGAATCTTTTACTGTCGATTGTCGTAACGTTGTTTGCGTTTGTTCGTTTGTCGTTGAAAACTCGAAGTCATTCAGTCTACCGAACCCCGAAAGACTCTGTCTTGAAAAAAAGAATAATTCTCAGAACAAAGAGCCAACGAGATAAAATCTTTCAAATCCGATAAAGGCAATTAAGAGTTCAGTCTTCAGTTATTTAAATTGGATGACTTTTTTTCGTGTTTTTGTTGTTTTGTATGTTTTCTCCAAAAGTCAGAGATATTTTCTGTTTTTTTCTGTTTTGAGAAGTAAGGCATTAAGGAAAGTAGGTAAACAAAATCCAATCAAAAGTAAGACGAACGTGTGTCCTTTGTTGTAAAATTTGAAAAAAGAGAAAAACAAAACAGACATCTTAGCGCCAAAACATTCCAAAGAAACCGAACAGATTTCTGAAAAAAAGAAAACACTCAAGGTGTGCGCTTCTCTACCTCACATTCCAGCAATTTCATTTACAATTACCCTTAAGTGGCTACATGAGCAATGACAATCGGAAAATGAGTGCTGGGCGCAATAAATGTCCTGTGGTCTATGGATGGGCAAATGTTGAAGAGGTCCTGAAGCGAAACATCTGTCCGGAGATGCCTGAGTGGGTGTTTTTATTTTTTTCTTTTGGAAAATAGTTTTATGATGCCCACTTGAGTGTTGTTTAATTTGATTGTTTGTTTGAGTACCTACATTTGTAAGGGTTTTAATGGAGGTAAGGTATAAGGCTTCTAAAAAATCTATTTAGCAAGTTATATGGCAGAGAAGTTGGGACTCTTTATAGGTTCTTAATTTGAGGATATTGAAAATTTTATTAATGGACGCTATGTTGACTACAGGCTCCATCTGGTTTCAGGCACAATATCGAGCAAAAGACAATTAATAGAAGAGGATACTGTCACGATGGTAATGTTTTAGAACGACGATAATATATACCAAAATTCTTAAGTCTTACTTTCTCTTTCAATGTCCTGTTGCAATAGAAATAAATTCACCTTTGCGTTTCCATATATTAAGTCTGAGTGATTATCAAGTAATCCATCTTCTTCCCTTCTGAATTATGGAAAAATGTTATCTAAAGGATTTAATCAAATAATCCTCCACTAACGAACTATGAGTTGGGATTTTGTTTGTTAAGCAATTAAACCTACACGTTTCGACCGTATTCCAAGAAATTAATATTTTCAATCTTAACATCGCCTGTTTGAAGAATCACAACAACCCCTTATTAATCCTTGATTGGCCTTCTTCCCCTATTCACAGATACGAATGCAAAATTGACGCTGACCATTTTAATCCCATGTGTAAACAAATACACACGACTGTCAAAATTTGCCTCACACAATATTAATCGCACTATAGACAACAACATAATTTTTGAATAAACTCATTTACCTTCGCACAAGTCGCTACCCGTATAATTGATCCTTTTGCCAATGCCCTTCAAACTCTCTTGAATAGCGAAAAAAAGAACGCCAACTGTTGATAAGTGCCCTGCACAGTCAAATTTTATTTTATTTCCATCCCATATGGCATTATGGAAGTTGTTGTCGACGATTATAGATACAAAGATAGTGAAATGGATCCTCTATTTATTTCAATGCAATTATTCGGGGATTCATTGTCGTTAAACTATAATTCTGAATTGGTGATTGGTCATGAAATTTCTGAGAATTTTGAAGTGCTGCAAAATTTTGAGAGAGTGTGGGAAATAAACTTTTGTTTCACGAGTCGAGAGTTTAACCAATTACAGACAATATGAGATATGACAATGGCGATATGTTCTTCGGACAATTGGAATTTGACATTTTTGATGGATCAGTTGGATTGTTTCCCAGGGTTAACGAAGGCTTAGCAGATTATTTTCTCAAGGAATGTTGGTGGTCTCTCAAACACGAAAGAAATATGACCCAGAAATTAGAAATTACAGGGGTAGTGACTGCAACGTGTAAAGCCCCAAAATTTTTAAGTAACCCTTTGTTTTCGGATTTAATAAATCCGATGTCGGATTTGGTCCGTTACATGATTGTTACAGATTTTTGACTGCTAGCTGCTTAGCTTTATAGCAACTGGAATGTTTAATGGGATATCCTTGATTGGTAACAACTTTTTCTTAATCCCGGATAGGTATTACTCCTTTTCCTGTTCCCATATAGGTACGTGCACTATAACTTAATAGAATTTTCTTAGTTTCTAAGCCCTTTATAGTATTGCACTTTTTGTGACCGCGTTCTGTGAGATTGCTGCATTGCTCGGCATGCAACTTTTTTACGTTCACACGTTAGCTTGGATTCTTCAGGCATCTAGTCGCTTTGAGCTCTGCTACCTCTACCTAAGATGGGTTGCGGAACTGGAGGGCGTCGGGTAGGCCAACAATTGAGTTAAATGAAAGAAATTGCTGAAGGATCCCGGTTGTGGTGTAGAAAGAGACAAAACTTCATCGGCAAAGTCGACTATGATGACGATAGGTACCACAGCTGAAATGTTTGCTTTCAACTCGATTTCGGTTTATATAGGATATGCCCCGGTTTATATATGCTGAGCCCCACTTAGCCTGTACCTTCAGCAAGCTATGTTCTTAGCTTGCTTTATAAAACTTACCATCTGCTACGCCTTTCCTTTGAATTAGTAGAAGGGTTCTATCGATAACGTCAACATCTTCTATACGTTGTCTAGCAGTTGAACAAATTTTTGAAGGATCTGAACGATGGTGGACTTTTCTGGACTATAGCCACGCTGATAAGGACCAATCAGTTTGTTGACGATGGGCTTTAAGTATTTAAATAGCATTGCAGAAATGATTTTTTAGGAAATTCTAGGGAGATCTATATGCCTCTGCAGTTTGGCCCAGTTCAGAGGGTCTACTTTCTTCAGTATTCCAAGCCGAAATGATGTTCAATCAGGATAGTTTAAATGAACTCTAGTGAACAAGATCACTTTTGTGAGCAACGAATTCCAAAGAGAGAATCCATATGCTTAGCCAAGCAGAGCAAAAGGTGGCAAGAGGTACCTCAAGATGCAATAAGGCAAATATTATCTTCGTTACTAATCTACTTGCTAAAAATTGCTACCATACTGCAGGGAAGACGATTGGACACTGTTTCATCACCTTGGCCCTTTTTTGACGAAAATAGAATGTGGATCTTAAGACAAAATGTACCTAATGTATAAAACAATAATTGTATAATACGAATGGTGTTTAAGAATAACTGACATCAGCGATAAGTGGAAGGAGAATATAGAAAGAAATTGGCTACTGTTTCTTCTTGTCCCTAACCGGTGTAGATTACAGATTTGACATATTCCCCTCCCTCCCGGCATATTCTATAAAGATTTAAACTGACAATTTCAAAGAAGATCTTAATCATGTCTCTTATGATTGCAACCTTGTTGTTTTAGTCGTTTTTAAGGAAGTAAGATATGACAGTCGACAAAGGACAGAAAATCATCACTTTCACTGAAGAATTTCAATTTAACGTTCAGCATAACGCACTGGTACACCCATAGGTAATGCTGCAGTTTTGTTTATTAAAGAAGCGATCAATAAAAACATTAATAAATAATGAACGTCATCTTTCAATTTTGTTTGAAAATAAAATGTAACCATTACCTCATTGGTTCAGATTTGCAATCAAGTCACCTCTCGTTATAAAATGTGTATTCGTTAGATTGATTGTCTAGATAAAATACTGTCCAGCACAAAATTCCTTAAACTAAAATTTTATTCTAATTGCAAAATAAAAAAAAACACCCTCGTCCTATCACCATTCAATCTCAATCAGCAGCCTCCGTCTAATTAAAATTCGTTTCTCTTCGCCTTTTCGCACAAAAAAATCCATTATTCAAGCGCATGTATTTAAGTTGGCGCCAAAAAAAAGTCTTGCACGACGAAAATATAATGAGATTTAATTATGAATCCCTGATTGGAAAATTGCGATAAAACCAGCAGTTTTCATGGGGTCTCACACAATGTCCACACAATACACATGGACAATATTGCTGTCCATGTCTGTCTTAATACCCCTTGGTCACGATTCCTTACAAAATTCTATACTGGACTGGACATATCGAAGGAAAACATGAAAAACATCTGCTTATTTTGAAGCTATCGAACTTCCTTGCCCCATCGTTGCCGATCATCAAAAAAGGATATCAACACTATTACCACAATTCGATGCCAACACTCACTTAAACAACCCATAACTGATTGCCACTTTCGACATCAATGTCTGGTTGAATCTGTCACTGTTTCTGAGACTCTCAGTAAAAGGACATCAATGACCCAATTTGATGTCATGAAAACCGCCAATCAGTCACGCAGAAGTGAAGTCTAAGTCCATCGGATTCGAGTAAGGACACTCCGACATCTGGGGATAAGGAGTCAGACTCTTAGTTATCCTTAAATATGTGTTTGTCAAATATAATAAGAAAAGAATTAGAGAAAACAGAAAATCTTTTAAGACCCCGAGGACACCTTTTGGATTCAGTATTTTTTTTTTCAGTTTGACTTTTTTTCATAAATTCTATTGAAGAATTGAAGAGGTCCTTTATGACATTATGAATGCGTATAAATTGCATTTAAAATGTCTTTGAATGTCAGTTTGACACTCGAAAATAGATGTTCCATGGGATTTTCTATTGTCGTTGAGATTTTCCGAGTTCCTCAAAAAAAAAAAAAAAAACAATGACGAAGAAGAAGAGATCCTTGAAGATTGTTTGGCATGAGTCGCCTTCGACTTCGGTGTGGTAATTTTTTGAATATCTCGTCATTGTTAAGTTCATCCTTACAGGAGTCCATTATGTTATGCTGAATTATTTTTCTTGGTTAGGATGGCAGAGTCGAGTGGAATTCCATGGAATTAAGGTTATTAGCCAATTATGTGGCACAGCACTCCAGGTATTACGTTACTTTGGCACGAGGTTTTGGAGTTTTTTTTGTTATTTGAAATGAACTTAATGTATTTATGCAGAAATGGATATTGTGATTATTTGAATTGCTTGATAGTCACGTGTGTGATGTCGAAGAATCGTAGGCGGAGTAAGTGAAATATAAAGACAGATGGTTGATCGTTGATGGTTTGAAAGGTTTCGTTAAGGCGGGTTCTTGCTTTTGGTATTTAAAAAAGAAAATACCGAAAACTGACACAAATACCTACTGATAATATTGCATATTTCATTGAGTATTATTAATGACAGGTTAAGGTAAGATTATTATTAAATAATTGAAGTGCCGATTGGAGGATTCTGATGCGTTATGCGTATATGCGTGCGGATGTGACAATTTCGTAGCCTACTGGCCTGTCTGAACACTAGCACTTAATCCAAAAATACACCATCGATCGGGTCGAAAGTGTTTTTTTTTATACCGACTTTTTCAGGGAAAACGTCATGCCAGTCTTTAAATGAGCTGCATTATACTGTTTCCATAGTATGAAGATTATTTTATGGGGAAGGAAGTGTGTAGGTTGAGTTGAGACAAGAAAAAAATCGTATAGCAGGGGAGGGGGGTCTACTCCCCCCCCCCGTTTAGCCGGGAGGGGCAATTTTCAGAAAAATTGACTTATTTTGTTTAAAAAAATATTAAAAATCGACGGCTTCGTTTACAACGCCGTGCTATACCTTTCTGGAAAGCCAAAAACTTCTTCTTTCACTTTGTTTTTAAATTAAATTGTTCTAACGAACAGTTAAAAAAAAAAAATTTCAAACTCAAAATTTTCAAAAAAAAAAGCAAAAAAAACATTTTTGAACTAATTTTTTTCCAAATTGTATGTAATTAAGTACTAATTTTGTTTTAAAAATTCAATGTGTTTGTTAATTTTTAGTCGAAAACAGAAAACCGGATGCAAAAATTTCTTTTCGTTTTTGAGAAATTAAGAAAAAACCAAAACCACTTTTTTCTAAAAAAATCTTTGTTTTTATTTTTACCTATCTGGACTTTTAGTTTAATTCATTGGTTTATTTTATAAATTTAATTTTTTGTAATTGGAGTTTCATGAGGACTCAATAAAGTAGAAAAGCATTGGATTTTCCCTGAATTAATCATTTTGTTAATTGATAACGTCTGCCATTGACCTTTCCCTTCTAGCTCTCCGTGCTCTCGTCAGCGGATTCTTGAAAACATGCTGCGACTTGGGTGCCATCTATTGGGATATCTTTCAGCGTAGAGTCTTTCGGCTTCCCGATCTCGACAACAAGTAAAACCGTAGCAGAAGGTCCTGTCCGCTAACTATTCTCGAGCGTATGAGTTTGTTATTGTTATGTGTTGATGAGTCAATATTTTAATTGTAAATGGTTGTTTAGTAAATATGCGATGTCTTTTATTTACCTTTAGGTTGTTTATTGTTTTTTTTATTCAAGAAAAATTATCTTAAGCCCCTTGCACGTAGAACTCTTCGCCGGCGAGTGGCCGCGGCCCCAGGTATAGTAACAAAATAGTGCAGGTCAGTTTTCAGACGTTATCAATGAAAAAAATGGTTAATCCAGGGATAATTTAATACTTTTATACTTTATTGAGTCCTCATAAAACTCTAATTACAAACAAATTAAATTTATAAAATAAACCAATAAATTAAACTAAAAGTCCAGATAGGTAAAAATAAAAACAAAGATTTTTTTAGAAAAAAGTGTTTTTTTTTTTTTTTTTAATTTCTCAAAAACGAAAAGACATTTTTGAATCCGGTTTTCTGTTTTCGACTAAAAATTAACAAACACATTGAGTTTTTTAAACAAAATTAGTACTTAATTACATAAAATTTTGAAAAAAATTAGTTCAAAAATGTTTTTTTTGCTTTTTTTTTGAAAATTTTGAGTTTGAAAATTAATTTTTTTTAACTATTCGTTAAAACAATTTAACTCAAAATTAATGTGAAAGAAGAAGTTTTTGGCTTTTCAGAAAGGTATAGCACGGTGTTGTAAACCAAGCCGTTGATTTTTAATATTTTTTTTACAAAATAAGTCATTTTTTTCAAAAAATTGCCCCTCCCGGCTAAACGGGGGGGAATAGACCCCCCCCCCCTCCCGTACGATTTTTTTCTTGTCTTAACTCAACCTACACGCTCTAGCTTTTTGGCACAACGCTCGTGAATCACCCTGTATAAAAAAAAAGAAAAAACATAAATAAAACGTCTTCTTCCTATCTTTTAAGGCAGAAAATTCGCTGATAGCGTCATCAAAATTTATTTGCTGGGTCGCCTCATGTTCAATTGTTAAAATTTCCAGATTGTTGGGCCTCTTTTCCGTCATTGTTGCCCGCAAGTAGTTTTTAATTAATTTAAGCTTACTAAACCTCCTTTCACATGACGCAACAGATACACATACTGTCATAAACATTTTTAATGCGATAATGAGATTCGGAAGAGATTCTGCAAAGCCCCATTCAACGATGAATTTCATAAAGTCAAAAGATAAGCCACTAAGATGTTGTCACTTTAACCGCTTTCAAATGATTTCTCAACCTTGGTATCTCTCAGAGAAGTTCTGACTCTGACACCTCATCATAAGGACTAGCAAATTTTGAAACAGCTATTTTCAAATCATTAATGTTTGCTATAAGTAAAGTATTCTCCTGTACAACTTCAAACAATGAAACCACCTCCTTAATAGACTCTGTTCTTGTTGGAAGTTCAGTGACGAATCGATCAAGGCACTTGAACATGTCTTTCCGCAGTTCAGCGCTCAAAGAAAGTCCTGCATCAGTTGCCAACTCACCAGCCATTCGCTTTTTACGACGAATTCTTCACTCTGTTGGAATGTTGTATTTCTCCGATGTTTTTATACCAAGGTTAATTGCGTCTTCTACGATCTTCGCCCGATTTTCTTCAACGTAAATACGAAAGACTTCTATTTTTTTAGCCAAATGATCAAACACTAAATCAATTAGCTTGTAGTGCAATCTGAGTAAAATTTATTTGTTTGATGACATTATTCCAAAAGAAGAGAATAGAAAGAAACGCGAAATCGAACATTGCAGATTTTAGGTTCTGTGCAGCACCTCTGGTTTCTACATTTGCTCTTGCATCACACAACTCTTCAACTGCAGCCAAGATTACATCAAAATTTTCCGTCATAACCTAGGCTAGCCGATAATATAAATTTTGTGCAACTAAAAACTGGTAGGTAGTTAGGTTAGGTAAAATGTCGCAATTTTGTTTATAATACTCTGCGACCTATAACGCCATAGTATATACACTCCTTGGGTGACACCCGGGGCGGTCCGCTCTCCACGCCCCCCACTTGCTACGCCACTGGCTGGAAGAGTATAGATCCCGCTTTGTTAGCCTGCTTATTTAGCTATACGGGACTTCTCGCTGGAACTTATTGTCATGTGAGTCCCAGAACTTCAGGGGCAGTATCTCTGATAGGTGCTTGCCGAGAATGCCATTCTACACATTGGGTTTGAGATTATTGCGGGAGGTCGAGTGAAAAAGGATCAAGTGATCTGCGTAGTCGTACCTGTATGTAAGCCTGCAAGGAGGTATATAACCAGTATTTTGAATGTATTACCTAGGACATTGCATGTAGGTAGTATTTGCTGTCGAGAAGCTTATATAAAATTTGAATTTTCTTCAATGAGAGCGTGATCGCAGGCAAAGCTTTTATTGGTGTATTTGTCCTACGGATTGAAACCTGTGGCAAAATCTCGCGTGTATTTGTATCTGAATCGCAGCAGTTTTATATCAGCGACACACCGCAGCGTCAAAAAATAGCTTCTTTTCCTCTTCCTGTTGTTTACTATTGTTGTTATAAATGTTGTCTTGTTCTCGTTTCACTATGTACAATTACAATTGGCGATTTCTAAGTGGTCTGCATAGAATTTATGGTGGACTTAGTCAAGATTTGCTACTGAAACTGAAACAAGGCTTTGGATGGTGGACTCTTGTACTCTGCCAAAGTATCGATTTTTAATGGTCTGACAAAAGAAAGAAGAACAACAGAAAACCCTAAATTGTTTTCCAATCGACCTGACGACACTTGAACTGAAAACAATTGCACTCCTCCGGCACTGCCAGACACCTTGTCGTGACGAATTGTCTGGCTCATTTGTTTTGAGTCACTCCATTCTCTCTGCCTAATTTGAAAGTATTTTTCAAAAAAAAAGAAATCAATTTGTGACACAATAAACCATCACAAAAGATCTCAAACAAAAAGGATTTCCCTAGAATCTTTCATTTTTCAAATAAACACCATTGCACATGTCCAATAGGTCACTGTCATGTCACACCTTTGAGTTCCCAAAAAAAAGGATCACTCCTCAAAACAAAAGCAAATTCCTGCAATTTAGATCACCATCCACCCTCTACAGCCGGTCGGCAGAACCGAAGACACTCCGAAAAACAAATTTCTTGAAACATAAAAGACAAAAAACCCAAACAATAAGATGGACAATAGCCGGTCCACTTTTGAGGGCGCTCAAATGCACTTCAAAAGTCACAAGTGCCAGGCTATTGTTCGAGTTGCCGAAACAAAAGAACAAGACCATCAGCCGCCGTTGTTGAAGTCAAATTCACACTTCGAAATGCGTGCCAAATTTCTAGTTCAAGAAGGCACTAGTGCCAGTTTGGGTAATCAGATGCCTGACGAGATGACGAAAACGAGAAGGGCGGGATACCCTATATAACAGCTCTTTGAAGAATTATTGACTTTCTCATGAAGTCAGCGTCTTGGCCTCATTATTTATAGCTGCATTATTGCTGATTTGTTCGCTTATAGCAAATCACCTGCAATTATCGCATTAACCGGCTTCGAAGCGGGACCGAAAACAATCGACTCCTTATCGAACTATACGTCTTCGTCGTCGCTTGTACCGTTTAAGGAAGGTAGGTAGGTGTTTGGTCTCTAGGCATATTGAGTTTCCAAGTTGCTTGCAGTTTCCCATAGAAATCCAATTAATAGAATTTAATTTATCACGACAAACAATGAGCAGAAAAAGGCAAGTCCGGGCATATGTTCGACGGGATGTTATTTCACACTCCCGTCCCATGGATGCCAAACCCAAAAAATTCATGTAAGTTAATAACCGAGAGGTGCAACTGCACCAGCCCTGTGTCTGTGTGGCTTGGTGGGTAATTAGCTTGCGTGTTTCGAGGGCTTGGGCTTGGGCATATCTCTGTTGCAGTTGCAGTGCTCGTGGAGGTGTTAATTGCATGCGCATTGCGAATTGCATGCTTCGATTTGTGTGGAGAGCGAGTGGGAATGTTTTAATTTAAATTGTATCCATTGGCGAAGTCGATGTATAGATTGAAGGAAGTGCTATGAAAACCTTGCATTGGATAATTAGGTACTCAAGACTAGAATTAACTACTTAAATAATAATTGTTTTCTCCGATTCCAGGTAACCGACGAAACATGCCTTAAAATTGAGCCTCCGGAAATATTTCACGACTTTAATATTTCGCTTAAACCCTTTTTTAAAACACCAGTAGTTAGTTAAAGCAAGCAGCGACTTAAAGTGAAAGGTGGAGGACAGCGTCTTTCAAGGTACTTGCTAGTAGAAGATGAGCGGTTAAAACCAATTCACCTAGGGCGCGGCAATGACAAACCATACTCCGTTTGTGGGAGATAGTCTAGTCTAGGTTAAGGCGACGCACTATGTGGCAAATTCCCGATTTCGTGCGATTAATTAAAAACGGTTGTTTTTTTTTTTAAATATAAGCAAGTTGAGTTAAGAAATGGATAAATTATGTGTTTATTTTAGTTAATTAAGGTATTAATTTATAAAAATAACTTTTTTCTTTAAATAAAAACTATATATTTTGCTTTTATCAATCACCGAGGCTAGTATCTAAAAACTCTTCAGGCTCAAACATTTGAATTACGTCAGGATTATTTTGTTTTCTGTTGGAACTTGTCAGTTAACGATTAAAAAAAACTTTTTGGGTCGGATAATAAAAGCATCCTTTGAAATATTTATATATTTAATAATTTATATATTATATTATATATTATTATTCATATATAAATATTTACTTTTTTACATCACTTGACAGCAAAAAACTCTTTGGTTCTTGCTTACAAAAGCAAATTTTTAATAAGTATACACGAAATAATGCTCTTTACTCTACCTATCTGAGAACTACAGTTACTCAAAGATGTTTTTGTACAAATTTTCGAAAGATTAAAAAATTAAATTCAATTTTCTCGAAAAGTAAGCTACTGATTTTCATAATTTTTTTTTTGGAATATATTTGATACTATGCTATTAAAATTTTTGTACTCAATTTTTTCTCATGCTTAAAGCCTAGTATACAGTTCTTTGCAAAAAAATAAAAAATAAGAGGTGAAACAAAAATTTTTGTTCATGAAAAAATTTCTGAAAAATAAATTAGCTGTCACTGTGAAACTTATGTCGAATATTTTAATTTTTTTCTGCCAAAACAATGAGCTTAACATTGTTTTGTTTGAAAAAAAATCGAGGTGAGTATAAATTTTTTTTCGATTTTGGTTTACAGCTCGGATGACACAGTGGTGAAATGAAAAATATTTTTTTCGGCAAAAATCTCTCCCATAAGAAATACATTAGTTTATTTTTTTTTTTAAGAACTGTATACTAGGCTTAAGAAAAAAAAAACAAAAAAAAAACAAAGTGACTTCATAATTTTTTTTAAATTCAATTTTCTCGAAAAGTAATTGATCAATTTGAATGATTTTTTTCTACAAAATCTTTAATGGTACGATAATAACATTTTGTATTCAATTCTTTTATTTGAATCTTAGAAAAAAAGAAATACAAAAAAAAAAGATTTTTCTTAATTTTTTCGATTTGTCGATTTTTATAGTTTTTTGAAATTTTAATAGCTTCGGGGCAGAATGATTTAACAAAACGCTTTTGATTCTGCTTGAAAAAACGCTTGTTAATATGTAAGCAAAAGATCAGTTTGATCATTCTGCCCCTAATATGGTTTTCGGCCACTTGATGATGACCTAAAATCGAAAAGTACCCCTAACATAAAATTGTTAACATTTTTGAGTCTGGAAAAAAGTGACACAGCTCTAAGAATACATAAGAAAAATAAAAAAAAAAAAACAACAAAAAGATATATCATAAGAATATAGCAAACAAAATTCAAACCAAAGTCAATTTTTTTTTCTTGATAAGAAAATTAGTACCAATTTTCACATAAATTCCCAATCTTTGAAGCCTTCTATCTTCGTAGGGAAGCAACATAATCTTATGAAATTTTGAAGCTAGGCTGGAAATAATGTCTAATTTAAAACTGCATTCAAATTTTTATGAAAACCTAAAATTTTCAAAATTGGCTTTATCGCACAAAATCGGGAATTTGCCACATAGTGCGACGCGATAAGTCCCCTGGTCTACGTGTTGATGGAATCTTTCCTAATGCTTCAGAAAAGCGTATAAGCCTTATCATCTCACACCCAACTAAGGCTGGTAAACCTAGCCATACGGAGGGCAAAGACCTTAGACCCATCAGTCTAACATCATTCATTTTGAAAACTTTTGAGAGGCTGATTGATATGCACATTCGAAGCACAGTGTTGTTGAGTCATAGAAAAATCACTGAACGACAAGGAATACACCCTTGCAACGGTCTTATAGATATTGAAGGAGTCTTAAAATAGCGTGAAGAACGAAACAGCTAAGCAAGCTTTGACCGACCACAATGTCGAAAGAGCGATAAAAGAGTTGATTATGTGTATGCTCAGGAAGAGACAAGTCAACTCTGAGTTACCAGAAAAAAGGGTGAGAGTTTCCATATCCAGGGGCAACCCACATCAGGGGGGAATTCTCTCACCGCTACTCTGGGCTCATGTCATGAATGGCATACCCTCTCTAAACTGAAATCAAGTGGAGTGAAAATAATTGCCAATGCTGATGATCTTGCATTACTAGCGACTGACAAGTTCTTATCTTTCTTATCTACTAGCTATCAGTGAACAGACCGAATATGCCCTCTCGTTGGTAAGTAAATGGACTAGAAACTGTGGACTGACAGTCCATCCAGCTAAGACAGAACTTGTGCTATTTATCTACCCGATTTTAATGAACCTTCAAGTGTAGGCTGTCCTCTTAAAATCTCTGATCATGCAAAGTATCTCGGTGAGATCTAAGATAAAAATTTAAACTGAGGTCTGAACACCTAAGAAAGATATAAAAATGCGTCGTTCGCCTTTTACTCCTGGAATAGAATTTTCGGGAAAACCTGGGGATCTTAGGCTTTGGAATTGGTTTATCAGGTGGATGTATTCGGCAATAATTAGACCAATACTAACCACAGGATAGTTGTGACTCGATAACAAATAAGAATTCTGAAGCAACTCTTACAAGAAAACTCACAACAAAATTCACTCAAAATTCTCCAACATGGAGAAAATAATTATTGTTTTTGTTTTCCGGTTTCATTAAAAAAGCAACATTTCTTGGCGCAGTGTCATAAGTCCGTAGGTCATAAGTCCGTAAAGGACTTTAGACCCACTTAAGTGAGTCAAAAGTTCATAAATCGATTATGAACTTATAACGTAAGTGAGCCAAAAGTCCGCAATAAAAAGAGCCATAAGGTCTTAAACAAACTAATAGCCTCTTCCCACCGACTTGATTTAGCTTATTTGATTTATAAATCAAGAAAGCGTTCCCACTGAACTTTTTACTTAATTTAGCTTGACATTTATCACAATCTTGACATTTTTTTGAATTTTTCAATAAAATATATCAATATATGACACAAAAATTGAATTTTGACTGTCAAAAAGAAAAAAGAAATGAATTTGAAATGAATTTTATTCATTACTTGAGCATGAAATCATTCAGCCTGGAATCATCGAGGTGATTTATACCTAATTAAAAATAAAACAAGATAAATCACGTAATTAGAAATGATTGAAAATGTATGGCAAATCATAAAATTAATTATGTGATTAAGCTAAATCAAGTTAATTGAGCTAAATCACGTTGGTGGGAATAGGCTATAAGATTGAATGAAATAAAAAAAACAAACCCAGTTTCATAAAAACCCGAATGAAGTGACGCTTACAAGTCAGAGCTACAGTTTTTTTTACATCAAATTCCCCCTTTTACAAATCAAATTCACCCTTTTACAAATCAAATTCACCCTTTTACAAGTCAAATTCGCCCTTTTACAAATCAAATTCACCCTTTTACAAATCAAATTCACCTTCTTACAAATATTTTCATTATAAGTACAGGGTGAATTTGATTTGTAAAAGGGTGAATTTGATTTGTATAAAGGTGAATTTGATTTGTAAAAGGGTGAATTTGATTTGTAAAAGGGCGAATTTGATTTGTAAAAGGTTGAATTTGATTTGTAAAAGGGTGAATTTGATTTGTAAAAGGGTGAATTTGAAGTAAAAAAACTGTATCAAGGTAGATATGTTGTAAACAAAAAGACCAGCTAGTAGGTAAGTGAAAGGAACGCAACAAATAACAATTTTCGGAAGCATTCTCAGAGAGAATGACTCCAAAAAACCGTAAGCTTTGGGTCAGAATTTCGTAGCAAATTTTGACGGACTTTTGACTCACTTAGGTGGGTTATAAGTTCATAATCAATTTATGAAGTTTTGACCCACCTAAGTAGGTCAAAAGTCCTTTACGGACTTATGACCTACGGACTTATGACACTGCGCCACATTTCTTGTGAAGAAATTTGAAACTTCCTAACACACAGTTTTCGGGTATCGAGAAAGATAACAAAAATCCTTTCTAGCAAATGGATAATTTTCAATATGAGAAAGCCATTTGTTTTCATAAAAAATTTCTTTTCATCTGCAGATGAAAGTTCAGCAATAGGACGAATTATTATTAAATCAACTTCCATTTTTGAATTTCCTGTTCACACAAATGTCGAACGTCAAATCAAAATATCAAAGCAACAGAAATATGTTCGTTGTTATCTGCTCTGATGGCAGTCACAACTTTGATATTTTTTACGACTGTCACAAGTTGTGACTGTGTAGCAGAATACAAAAAAGGTCCCAAAACCAAATCTCCGATTGTGACAGAATCGGCCTGTCAGACTAAAGTCTGGAAAAACAGTTCCATAGGACTTGCTCAGATCCTTCATAAAGTTATGGGTCGTAGTACTACAACAGACTTTGAAATACCCGAACTTGATTTTCATAAACCATTCCAGGCTGCCATCCTAAGCAGAGAGGAATGGCTAGAAAACATACCATACCCCAGGCTACAGCGCCAGCGGTATCCCAGGCAACGAGAAAGCCGATGAATTAGAGAGATTAGGATCAACGCTTGACATAAGCCAAGCTCAGCTAGTCAGCACCCCACCCTGTTACTTAAAGCAGGAAATATCATATAGAATAACTGTTAAGGCCGATGATAGGTGGAAGGTGTGGGTATCACAATGGATCTGTATTGATCTAAGTATGATGGTAACGACATCAACTGTCAGCCCCTTTACCTAACATTACCTAAGGCGAAGTCAAAGAAGCCGGTCGATTGGCAGACTATTTTGTGCAATTTAGAGCTACTAGACTATTTTCTTCGGAGTTCATGTCAACAAGCCGAAGACAACGACGACGTTGGAAGACCGAATAGCCAACAAATTAAGGCGAAATGTGTGGCTGATTCATCAAAAAATGGATCCAAAGAATCGACCACTGCGAACGTGCCCGCGGTGGCCTAAGGAATGAAGTCGAGTTTCATTTCTAAAGGTCTTGATTGTACTTCAAGCCGATAGTAAATTTTCAGTTGTAAGGATAACTGAGCACATAAAGTTGATTAACCTACCCACCTCGCTTACTTCAATCTGAAATTGAACAAGGCCAGCGAGCATGTAAAATCGAACGCATACAATAGGCCCCACCTAACATCATCTCACTAAGATCTCAGAGATCTCAGAGACTAGTGGAACAAAAAATCTCAGCTGAGAACTGAGATTTTTTTCTGAGATCTCTGAGATAAAATTATTTTGGATTCGATTTCTCACTCAGCTATTTTGACGTGACTGACATATGTACAACAACAATTTGTAAAGTAACCATTATTGCTCAATGAAAACTGAGAATTATGTTCCACCAAACGATTTTGCCTCAGTCAAAGTGACATTGACATCTCAGTGAGATATTTTCAGGTGGAACTGGCCCAATGAATACCTAATGAAAAATGACAGCTTATTTGACAGATGGACGACTCTTTAATGTGGAGTACAAAATGAGCCTATAGGAAAATAATAAAACATGTCTCCAAACTGTCTCCTAACTTAAACAAATGGCGACCTCACGTCTAGAATAATTTTTGTTTAAATTAATTTTAAATTTTATGTTTTCAAAAAATGTCTTCGCCAGATTGTAATCAAGGAATCTCAAAAATGCTCTAATTAAGAAAAATTTCAAAATTCATTCCTAATGACTTTCCATTTCATAGAAAACCAGAAACACCAGCTCGCTTAACGCACCGTGTAAAAATCCATTAAACAATTATTTCAACCAAAAACCATTTCCTCGGAATTGAGCATTTTGTATCTATTCCAACAATTTTTTCCGGTATCCTCTTCGAAATAGTTCTTAATCTTATTTTGACAAATCATTAACTCCTACATCCTGCGACGGATGACAGAAAAACAGAATCCCGCTCTCGAATTCAAGAACAAGCGCCTCCGTGTCTTGGAAATCAGTCGAACCAGAACGGATTTTCCTTGTTCGGAAATTCGATCCGAAAAACTAATCATGCCAGCCTAGTTGGCGTTGGCATTGGTAAATCAGCCGACAAGCCGACTTTATCATTGCAGCGAATTCGAGGCGGTGGCGGCGTTTTGAGCTGTCAAGTCAAACACATGTTTTGACCGCGAAATAAATCATCGCGTCAAACTCCTTCGAGGTCTCATTTGACAGGATCATTAAATGAGGGTAAACGATCATGCCGCCGCTTCTGCGTTTTGCCACACATGCGTCCTTCGTGGAAGGACTCGATTCCTGATGCTATGGTAGCTGGGTAATTGGATCTGAAGTGGCTTCTCGTTTGTTGTACAGATCGAAGCAGAACTGCAAAGAAGGTATTAATTTTCGCCCAAAAGAAGATGCATGTGTTTCGAATGAGCGCGGTCTACTCCCCTGCCAGACAGTTCACACCTCTGGCGCCATTCGCGAACGATTATTCGTATTTCTCAGCCATGAACAAACTGGCGTGAAATCTGACAGCAACGAGAAGTGACAAACGACACTTTGAACTCGTATCGCATAAACAAAGCGTTCCATTTGTGGCTGTACTACGCTTCCCGGCGGTGACATTGAAATCGAAGCGATTGCTCCTTATCGTTCTCAGTGTAATTGCTTCGAGATAATGACATTCCCACATGGGGCATGGACGAACACAAACGTCAATTAACAATCAATGTACAAGCGATTAGGAGAGGTTACCCGCGAAAGGGTCAAGTGTGCTTATCGCTGCATTGCTCGTTCGTTTGGGAGCAACAAATCTTCATGCGATATCGCTTCTCAATCAACGACACGCAATTATGCAGCCTAATGTGCGTAAAGCGTGCAGTTGGAGTGTCTCAACTAACGGAATGTTGTGCATTTCAATTATGACTTTTAAGTGAGTGATAAGGCTCCCTTGATGGAACAAGATTGCTCCTGACCTATGATGTCCTTTTGGGCGTCCCAAAACCCGCGTTTTCTGTGAGATTAGATTTAATTTTGTTGTCCGTGACGATGACGAAGGTGATTTATGGGAATGATAAAGGAGAATTCCTCTTCTACTGGTTCTCCGGTTGTGTCGATGTTGTCGCGTCTTATCGGGGCTGCCTGTTGATAAATAAAATAATAATTTTGGAAATTTTATTGATGCTGATTGCTGGCTTATTGTTTCTTTGGTGATATTTTGTTTTCTTGGGTAATTAAATTTTTAAAGAATTATTTCTTGTGTTTTTAATTGTATTTGGAATGATTGAGGGTAAGAGAGTTCAATGGTCTTCGGACGAGGCAGATACGTGATCCTGCTATCAAGACGAATAATTCTTTGGGTAATGACAACAATTTAACTTCTTAAATGACTTTAAGATACTGGTGGGTTTCCTTGGTGCATCTTTTCTTATCAGGAAAGATTAAGGATATTATTGAAGTGATCTTGAAAAATTCGTATGCTGGTGGTTCTTCGAAGAAAATTATATTGAAATTGTTAATTATGTAACTTTAAATTAAGAACGGAGTCAGTTATCGGTTTGCTTGAATTGGGACGCAGGACAGTTGAGAAGGAACCAGCATCCTAAGGCGAGACTTGAAGACGTTACCGTCTGATGGAAAATTTGAATTTGTGCTGTTTTGACTCCCTATACTGACTAACAAATCTTTTCCATATTAAATCGATAATTTTTCTTATAATGCATTCCAAATTCATCACTCCGAATTCATAACCAGATTGGATGAATATTAAATTAAACGTCACTAAACGACTTCGCTTTCCCACCCATTGTCAGATTGTCTTTCCATTTCCACCAATTGTTGTTTTCGATTTATTTCTATTATCCGCCATTATAAAGGTCCACTGCCATACTACTTAACACTGTTATGTTTCCCGCATTATTTAACACCCCTAATGGAAAATTAATCGTCCAAAACTATACAGCCTGAGCTGTCAGCGCTGCTGTCAAGTAATATCTTAATCAACAGTGAGTCTGAGAAACCACCAACTACCACATTGCCAATCGAAACAGTCAGAAAAGAGCAATAAGCACCCTCACGTTCAGCAATTCGCATGGAAGTTTTTAATTTCTCAGCTTGCTCGAAACTCACTTCGCAAATGAGTTCTATAAATATTCTATATCACTTTGCAAATGCGTTTCTCATTAAAAGACCATTGAAATACATTTGCTAAGAAGATAGACTCACATATGTCGGCTTTTCTATATGGAGTGTCAGAGTCATTGTGAATTTTATTGTGTGGAATTGACTCCTCCTGGAATGATCGCTTTAACACGAAAACAGCCCTGTTGAAAAATTCCTAATCATAGGGTGCAGATTACTTGTTACTACAATGTGACAAGCGCACTCATTTCGGGGCGAAAAGAAGCGATTTGTTGGCATTCGTAACGCAATTTATCACGCTCGAACGATTCTGCTCCGCCATCCACCTCGCACCGCTTCGCAAAGCCAAGCAAAGGAAACGTCTGCGTCTTTTGGGTTTTCATTTTTTCGGGTTGAGCAGTTTCGCTTATTGCCATGCGATTTGTCTAAAAACGCAACGAATCGAGGGATTTTCTTTCATCTTCGGAATCTCTCCTATTGTGATGATGATGAGGCTGCAAAAATCGCACAATACAATCGAGAGCAAAAAAATGGCTGCTGACTCGACAACAACTGTTTACTGTGTCCATTGTGATCCGGAGCATCACAATACAAGACGAGTATCTAATGGATTCGACTTTTTGTTATCGAAATATCATTTTGTTGATTGAAGTTACACACAAGTTGCTGATGATGCGGCATGCGGATGGGTGTTAAATTTTAGGGAAGCAAACATGCTGGAAGGTTTCTTTTGTTTGCACAATAAGACACACTTAATCAAATTTTTATTTGACATTTGGTTGGCTGTTCGATGATATTGTTGCTTTTTTTCATCCACGTTCTACAAAGCATTCGGGTTGTTTCAGTTGTTTTTGTTTAAACAACTGGTTCACGCTCTTCACTGAAATAGAATTTTCGAATTGTTTTAAAAACAATTGTTTGAATCGAAAATGGGTGGGAATAACGATTTCCGGTCGTTCAAACGAGAGCGAGACTGTATATATAGAATTTTGGGAGTTTTTCAGAGAGGCCAAGCCCATTTTTGAAGTAGATATTTTGAAGGCTTAAAAATGTACTAAAAAGTTCAAGTTCAAACAAAATCTGCAACTAATTACTGTAACCTTGAATGAAAGACAAAATGTTGCATTTTTTGATAAAAAAAAGGCCGAGAAAGTTGAATTCTTAACATCGACAGAATCGCTTGGGAAGAAAAATGAAAAAAAGAAACTAAAAGGATTAAGTTTGAAAATTTTGAACTCGATAAACTAATTTTAATTTTTAAATCTATTTAAGACTTATAAAACAAGTCGAAAGTTTAATCTTAAATCTTATTAAAATCTTGTTTAAAAAGTCAGAATTAGAAAGCAATTAGAGAGAGAAGAGAGTGTAAAAAATCTGCTCTCCCAGAACCTGTCGCCAACGAGAGACAGTTGACATTAGTGATCGATCAAGCAACCGAACGAAGCACACGCCTGATATCTTGCCAATATTCAATTGTGTTGTAGGTATTACTGAATTACGTGTTATTTCCCAAAAACTATTAAAGAATATTGTATTGTATTCACAGAATAAAAGTATTATTTTATAAAATTCGTAGCAGTCGAAGGCTTCTTTTAATTTTTCGGCTGCAAGTGATCTATTACTAGGCCCTACACGCCCTTGTATCGTTTGGTTGGGTAGTCGTATTCTTTGTCATATTGGGATCATTATCTTTGATCTTGAATTCTCAATACTGCTGAAGAATTCTCTACTAAAGTGGAATGCTCTTTTCCTAGCCAAGGCCGGACAATGGTAGAGAAAGTGCGGGACTTTTTCTTTTTCATCCTAGTCCTCACAGCTACGGCAGAAAGAGTTAAGTGGTATACCTAATTTTGCTGCATGATCCCCTATTGGCCAATGCCCTGTGCAGGTAACAACAATCCTGGCTATGTCATGTCTTGGTTTGGAAACTATCTAAATTGATTGATTTTTGTTTGATACAGGCGAGCCAGATTTTCCTAGATATAAAGCAGCTCGTTAAACTAACTAAACTATTCCACCTATGGTTTGCTTCTGATGTGTTTAGTCAGGATATAGGTCTTCACAACTCCAAGAGGAGCATATACCTACTCTCACTGCCAATGAGTCGTGTAGGGACGATCCTTGCCTAGCTAGCTTATCTGCCTTCTCATTTCCCTCATAGCCCCTATGGCCCGGTATCCAGATTAGAGCCTCTTTCCATTGCTAGACCAGTTTAGAGAATGATAAATCTGAATCAATTGCTTTAATAGCTGCCTAACTGTCTGTTAGTATAACTGCATCTTGGTTCTTTTAAGGGCTATACAAGCTTCCCTTACCGCTTACAATCCTGGCTGGAATACACTGGCAAAATCGGGAAGTCTATAGAATTTTGAAATCTCAAGAGATTCACAGAAGACGCCTGCACCAACACCGTATTCCATCTTCGAACCATCCGTGAAGATAGTTGTGTCGAAGTCTTTCGTCACATCACATTCCTCCCAGTCGGTTCTTGACGGGAACAAGACTCTAAACTTCTTTGAGGTGTCTAGGGTAGGGATGCAGTAATCGGTGGTTGTGGATAGGATGTCTGATGGTATAAGGCTTGTTTGGTTGCAGTGCCCGTAGGATCTAGGTTTCCAGCAGCCTATTTCTTTGAGTCTCAAGATACTGCAGGACACCTGAAATTTAATAAAGAGGTCAATCGGAAGAAGGTCCAGAATGACGTTGAGTGCATCCGTTGGACAGGATCTGATTGCCCCTGATATCCCTACGCAAGCATTTCTCTGCACCATAAACAAGTATCGCTCTTAAGCCCGCTGTATATGTCCATTTTATAATTTTTGACTGGAGGCCCCACTTTTTGCCGAAGGCGTAGAAGACGACACACGCCTTCCTCACCCGTTCTTCAATATTAAGCTTCCAGTTTAATTTGGTGTTTAGTATTTGTTGAAAGTTGACACACGAATGAAAATATTTATTCTTCATTAATTATTATACAAAACAAAATTTTCTCAGTGATATGTAGTAATATCAGCTTTTTAAACAAGTACAAAATATTCAAAGTATTTAAGTATTTTTAACACTCCCACTCATAAAAACCTTTGAAAAATCAAACATAAACAAATATTCTAATAAAAATTAATTATACAATTCAAAAGAATATTTAAACATTAAAACAAAATTTAACTTCAATAAATTTAAATAAAATTGAAAACTAAGCTTTCAAGCCAAGTCGAAGAACGTTTGATTTGAATTTCATTGTTGACAATGGTTTGGTAAAAACGTCTGCCAGTTAAGATCAACTGGCTTTTGACGAACTCGACTGCAATATCACCTTCTAAATGTCGTTCTCGGGTGAAGTGCATTGCTGTATTAATGTGCTTAGTCCGATGATGAAACTCTGGGTTTTTGACTAGGCGTATTGTACTTTGATTGTCACAAAATATTGTTGTACCACCATCTTGCTCAAATCCCAGTTCCATGAGAAGTCCTCGAATCCATATTGCCTCTTTCGTACCTTCGCATAATGCAACGTATTCAGATTCTGTTGTTGATAGAGTCACATGCGCTTGTCGTCTACTTCTCCATGTTACTATGCCATTTCCTATCATGAAACTGTATCCAGTGATTGACCGGCTGGATTCAACATCTCTAGCGTGATCAGCGTCCGTATAGCCAATTAAATTCCAGTTGTCTGAGCCATATGTTATTTTTAAGTTTCTTGTCCTATTCAGATATTGGAATATTCTCTTGACTGCTTTCACGTGAACCTGGCTAGGTTCCTCCATAAATCGACAAACTTCTCCCACTGAGTATGCAATATCTGGTCTTGAAACCGTTGCAGCAAACATAAGTGATCCACAAGCTTGACGATACGGGAACAAAACTTCACTGTTGCTGTCATTTGCCTTTACCAAAAAAGTACTAATTTCAGAGGGTGTAGTCAAAGATTTTGAATGTTGCATGTTGAATCTGTGCAGAATTCGCTCAATGTAGGATGATTGTCCGACGCTAATGGTTCGCAACGTCCGGTTTCTTTCAATTTCCAGACCAACATAATAGTGCCCATTACCAAGCGTAATTTTAAATTTTCTTTGAAGCTTCTTGATCAAATCATCGATTGCACTGTTGCTGCAAGACATAACTAATCCGTCATCAACATACAATAATAAAATTACCTTGTCGTTTGAGCCAGAAGAAAAGAATACACAAGGATCGGAATTTGATTGTGTCATATTGCAGCCTTTGATGAAATCAACGAACTTTGAGTTCCATTGACTTGATGACTGCTTTAAGTCATATAGACTTTTCTTCAAGCGACAAACCTGACCCTTGGTGCAATTAGTTCCATCCGGTATCTTCATAAATATTTCCTCGTCCAAGTCTCCATTCAAGAAAGCTGTTTTGACATCGAATTGGACTATCTCCATGTCACAAACAGCTGCCAATGCCAGAACACATCTCACTGAATCGTATCGAACCGCTGGGGAAAATGTTTCAGTATAATCGATGCCTGCACTCTGGGAATATCCTTTTGCCACTAAACGCGCCTTAAATGTTGGGTCTTTATTTGGTGTCATCTTCAGCTTGAATATCCACTTGCAACCGACTACGTTCTTGGAATGCTTCGGTTTTTCAACAATATCCCTTGTCTGGTTCTCGTGTAACGATTGCAGCTCTTCATCGATGGCCTTCTTCCATTCCAATGATTGTTCTGACTTAACCGCTTCTTCATAAGACAATGGTTCAACAAACATAGCCATCATAGCCATGCAACCAAGATCAGCATCATAGTGAACAGTTTTCTTGGGATTTCTTCGCAAACATCTCTGATCTTCTTGTCCATTTCTTGTTTCATCAGTTTGTGCTTCTTTTGGGATTGATTCCAAGTTTTCCTCTTTCATGACATCACTTGTAGAATCATCACTGGATAAATCTTTACTACATGCACCTTCGTCAACACCATCATCATCAAGCGTTAGGTATTTGTTACATATGAAATGCTCATTGAATCTTACGTCACAACTGATTAAAATCTTCTTGGAAACTGGATCATAAAGTCGATAGTTTTTATTCGAAGATTCAAAACCAACCAGATAAACTTTCTTCGACTTAGGATCCCAATTCTTCCTCATGATGTTCTTTGGAATATGAGCAAATCCGACTGTACCAAATATCTTGACATGATGTAACTGTGGTTTTTCACCAAACCAACGCTCGTATGATGTCTGATTGATGTCTTTCGTAGTTGTGGTTCGATTCAGTATATAAACAGCGGTTCTTACAGCTTCTGGCCAAAGTGACTTTCCTAAGTTACTTGCAATCAGCATGGTCCGAGCAGATTCTTGAACTGTTCTATTATCTCGTTCAATAAAACCGTTCTGCTCTGCAGTGTATGGGGCAATACGTTCCATGGTGATGCCCAATTTCGCTAGCATTGACGAAACTTCACTGTTTATAAACTCGGTGCCATTATCACAGCGTATTCTCTTCACATTGCAGTTAAATGCATTTTTGAACAGCGCCAAGAACTCTTCCAGGAACATTGAAACTTCAGACTTATGTTGTAACAAATAGACAAATCTGAATTTTGTTGCTTCATCTTTCAGGAGCATGAAATAACGAACGCCTCCTATGCCAACGGTCTCCATAGGGCCACATAAATCAACGTGAATGCATTCGCCTTTTACTAAAACACGTTTGTTCTGGATAAGTCCATGTGATACTCGGTGCATCTTTCCAAGTTGGCATTCCTCGCAAAAGAAATCGTCTTGATTGGTCAATTTCACACCATCTACCAAATCTTTTGAGCACAACGACTTGATGCTTGTACCACTGACATGTCCCAAACATGCATGCAGCAGTGGCATGCAAAGAAGATTCTGACATCTTGACACTCGTTGAAATGCATGCATGCTCCAAATGAACATGTCTAAACGCCATTCTGACTAAATTGTTGCCATCCATGTACCCAGTAGCGGACAAAACTTGGTCAGCCTCATTAAAAACTACGCAACCTTCTTTATTGAACTTAGTTACAAACCCTTTCTTCGCTAGTTGCACAATTGAAAAAAGGTTTACTCTTGCTTTTGGAATATAGCGTACGTCTTCAATAATTCTGGGTACCCATCTTCCATTCAGCCAAGCCTCTATCTCGATTGAACCAATTCCTTCGACGTCTAATGTTTCATCATTTGCAATTTTCACACCTTTGAAAACTCCTTCAGTTGAAAATGAAACAAACCAATCTTTGCGGAAGGTCGTGTGTCGAGTTGCTGCTGAATCAGCCAACCACAGGTCAGAATAGTCAGCCGATAGAATGTCATCTGCAATAGTATAAGCAACCAATTTACCATCTTTGTTATTGCTGGAACTACTGCCATATCTCGTGTCATTTTTGTTCTCTGGACAGTTTCGTTTCCAGTGACCAACTTGACCACACTGATTACACGCTGACTTTTCTCTTCGGTCACTTTGATGTAGTTTCTTTTTCTTGGACGTCTGCTTAGCACTGAACGCTGCTTCGTGTGCCCTCGAGTCTCTGCAATGGGTTGTGTCTCGTTCTACTTTTTGCATTTGGTCTTCTTCCAGCTGAAGTTTCGAAAACAAGGTCTCCATAGTACGACATTCCTTGATGTTGTACCAGACGGTTCGGAAATTTTGGAATCTAGGAGTCAAACTGCTAATTATGCGACACATTTTCAAATTGTCGGATAATTTCTCTCCTTGGTCCTCTAATTCCGATGCAATCTGTCGTACTTTTGACACATGGGATGTAACAGATTCATCTTCGGCCATTCGTATGCTAAAATATTCTTCATAAAGCATCATCACTCGAACGTCACTCTTCTTCTGATGAATACTTTCGAGCATATCCGTTAGCTCTTTCGACGATTTGCAATCCAAAACAAAAGATGCCTGCTCTTGATCAATCGATGCAAATAAAATTGTCATCGCCTTGCCGTCACGTTGCACCCATTTTGCCATTACTTCTGGACTTGCATCATCACATGGCTTCGGAATAGTCCCATCTACAATGCCTAGCAAATCTTGCCCTTGTAGAACTGCTTTCAATTGAAATTTCCAGCATCTGAAATTTGAAGAATTTAATCTATGCGAAAAGAAAGAGTTCTCAATTGATTTTGCTTCCATTGCAAGGTCTTCAAGATTTAATCCAAAAACAAACTATTTTATTTAAATCTTCGGGTTACTGGGCCCATAACCTGTTGAAAGTTGACACACGAATCAAAATATTTATTCTTCATTAAATATTATACAAAACAAAATTTTCTCAGTGATATGTAGTAATATCAGCAGTACAAAATAAGTACAAAATATTCAAAGTATTTATGTAGCTTTTAACAGTATTACACCCAGATATTTAGCACTGGAAGACAATGATAGTGTTTGTCCGTTTAACCGAGGTAGAGTGAAAGGTGGTACCTTGGTTTTGGTGGTGAAAAGCATCAACTCGGGTTTGTTACTGTTAACACCTAGTCCACAGCTCGTAGCCCAGGTGCTTACTTTCTTCAAAGCCCTATTAGTGATTTCACTGATCACGTTTGGAAATTTTCCTGAAACTAGAATTAGCAAATCATCGGCGTACGCAACCGCTTTTACTCCACTATTCTCGAGTTTCACAAGAATGCTGTTCATGACCAAAAGCCATAAAAGAGGAGACAGTACACCTCCTTGAGGTGCTCCAGTTCCTCTGCTGGCATATTTAGTACACATTGAATACCCTAACTTTGATTGAATCCTCCTATTACTTAGCATGGATATTATCCACCTTCTAATGTAGTTCTCAACATGTGATGATACATTACAGTAAATCTAAGTGTAGAGAGCCTTGTTGATGAAGTTGTCAATATGGATGTGTGCTTAATTTAACTTCGGAAATTCGATAAAAAAAATATGTTCCTTGGGGCAGAAGTTGACGTTTTCTAGGATAGATTATTGCTTGACATTATTTATTAATATGTATTAAATAAATAAAAATAAATAGAGTGGCCTAAGTGGCTTACTCTCATCAACAATTCTCTGAGTGCGTGTGAAGAATTGAGGGGACCTACAATTTAACGCCGATTCCGAACGGCAAAGTTGAGAAGCACTTTTTCATGACAGATTGATACTCTTGGAAGATTTGTCAGGTCTTCGCAAGAAGCAGTACCCGTGAAAGATGAAATAAAAACTTGGTCTGAGTAGGACTCGAACCAACGACGTTCTGCTTAGCAGCCAACGCACTTACCAACTAAGCTACGGGCAACTGCCCGTATTAAGCTCTTAAAAATTTTGCTCACACCAGATGAAAATGAAGAAGCAATTTAGCATCCTTAGAGTGGAGCACGTTATCTGTTACCAGATTTTCATACCATCTTTGAGTGTGAAAAATTTAGTCAACGTCATTTGTAGCTAGAACAAAAATAATTGGTGGTGGCTGGCTACCATGAGGACGATGAGGTACACCAGAAATAGCTTTTAATGAGTAAGATATACCGGATCGGAAAATGACTTTATAGTTACGATTGGTTAGATCAGATAAGATCGCAATGGAATGTGAAAAGTCAGCATCATCTTGATCATCGTGGCCCTGACCGACGAAATTTTTACACTCATCTGCACTATAACCAGGTTCCGGTTCCATCATGTATCCTGACCGTCGCCTCCAGCCGTCCTGGTCTACACCACCTCTCAAAAGCAAATTTGGCAGCTGCACCATCTCCTTAAATATATTGTATAGCAAATGACCTACCTTTCTTCACTCATACGAGCCATGGATACCTCCACCGTCTTCGGAATCGTCCTTCCTCCTTCCTTACAAACGCAACCAAATATTCCTGGCAAGTCTTTTCTCTCGAACGCGGTTATGAGTCCAGAGTGCCTTTGGCTAGACACCCAAGTTTTAGATCAGTAAGTGAGTTAAAAGTCAAGGGCTGCAGACATTTCGAAGTAATGATAAGATTTTCGGGTTTAAGAAGCCTTAAAAGTCTTAAGTAGGTTCTGTTGGCTCGCATGTTTTTTCTTTAATATTTTTATCGGCTGATTCTATTGACCCAACGTAATTTAATGATCGCACTACTTCTAGCTCGTGCCAATATTTTCTGCAGAAAGAGTCATCATTTACTTGGCTTTTCTCTCATTTATTTCAGACCCAGGTTTTCGCTGCCTGTTCAATCTAGCTTATCCAAAGTCACGAATTAGCAGCGATATACTTCAATTTCTATAAGGTTTTAACATTTCCTTTTGTGAGAGGACGAATTAGATGGCATTACAAAATTGATATTGGCACTCCCCAATGATTGCTACAGCGGCGCGCGGCGCGCGAGATAGTCAATTAACCAAGCAAACGAATCTCGCACTCAAGGAATTTTAACACCTAGCGATTGTACTAAAACTTACAATGTTTCATTCAAGCGTAATGTTCGTCCAAAGGCCAGACTTGGACTAAGTGCAATCATCGTCATCATCATCAGCCACCTAATGGAATGCACTCACGCATGCAAATCAAGCGTCATGCGTAAAAGAGGCAATGCGTTGTCGTCGTGCGTCGTGGAGGCCAATGATTAAGCTCAGAACGCACCATTCTGTCTGTCATCAGCCTCCGTTCAGATTCAGTTGTGTTCGATTCTGTAGGTGCAGTTCAAGGTGTTGAGGTCCAAAATACGTATGACTCACGAACGCACAGTGTGTTGTCACGTCTTGGTCGCCAGCCCAACTAAATGGTCAGAGAGAAGCGAATCTGTGCACGCGCAAATTATAAGCCAATAAATCACAACTCCGCGACTGCGCCAAAGACCGAACGAACCAGCATCATCCTTCGTCGAGACTGTGTCTTCTTGTCCTCCATAGGCTAATTTATTATTGTAAATACAAGCCGTCCGTGGAGTGGTGTTAATTTGGTGTTCATAATCGGGAATTTGTGTAAGTATGTGTTTGACACTCTTGCGGATGCTGCGTATGTTGTACACAAACCAGCTTAATCCCATTTCACGGTGATTCTGATGATCTGGATGTTTGTGCTTGGAACTTGGCCCTGCACCGAAAAGTCACAATCCATTACCGATTTTTCGACTTGAAGCATGATGCCGCCAATTATGCACTTCTCGCATTGAATTATCTGGAACTTTTTGGTGGCCTGCTTCAGGGCGACACTGTCAAAACGCTCATAACCATCTGTTTAATCCGCAATTCGAGGTAATAAATCCACACTGTGACAAAGTCTGGCGATGGATGGAGTGGCGATTGCGTTATAGTGGGGGTCGGTTGGTGTCGATGTAATTTATCTGTCTTTTTTATTATTAATTTGACATGCATTCATTGTGGCTAATTGCGCCAAACGAGGCCTTTATGACAACCTTGTGGAGTTATTGCTTTGGTTTGGTTTGATTCGAACCTTATGAGCTTGGTGGCTTGGGGCAAGCATAGCTCGAAGTTTTGAACTCAAATTAAGGTCATCTGAACATTTATCATGGCACAAGTGTGCTGTGTGAGTCGCAAAGACTTTTTTGGATGGCTCTTTCGGCTTCTTCTGTGCTGGGACTGAGTCTCGCTTCTCTTTCGTCTTGGCTCGCTTGACATTATGGGCATTTAACAGCTGCTGGCAGTGTTACTTGAATACATCTACAATTCTCTGTGCTTCTGTGACTAGGTTTCCTTCACCTTTTTCGAAGAGCATATTTCCCAGTTCTGGGACGAGAAGCTTGTTGCTCCAAACCATAAGTGTGAGTTAATTGAACTAAATTCTGAAAATTCACTGACTTTCAGAGTTTCGACAGGCTCAGCCTATAGTTCTTTGCAACAGTAAACTACTTACTTACTTATCCGGATCACAATCCATGAAGGAACACAGCCTGAGATATTGCAGCCTTCCATCGTGAACGGTCCCTCGCATGCATTCTCCAATCGCCGAAACCAAGCGCTCTGGCATGGGCAGTCATTCGGTCCTTGTACCGTAGACTCGGTCTTCCTTGTCGTCTCGAACCTGGGGGCTGGAATGAGAAGACTTTCTTGGCTGGAGCGTTAGCGTCCATTCGCTCGATGTGGCCGATCCAATGTAGTCATCTTTTCTTGGCCTTCTGGACTACATCCACATCTTGGTACAGCTCATACAGTTCTCGGTTGTACCTTCTTCTCCATTCACCATCGTCGCATATGGGACCGAAAATCCGTCGAAGAATTTTTCTTTCGAAAGTGCCCAGTACCAATTCCCCTTTTTTACTTATCGTCCAGCACTCGGCGCCGTAGAGTGGGACTGGTGAAATCAAAGTTTTGTATAGCAGACACTTTGTCTTTCGAGTGAGGAGTTTTGAACCCAGTTGTTTAGCTAAACCGAAGCAGCAGCGGTTCGCTAGGGTAATTCTTCTTCGGATCTCCACTATGTTTGTTCCAAGGTAGGTGAACTCCTTAGGTACCTCGAAATTGCTGCTACCGACAGTGACGTTATGTCCTAGGCGGTGTGGACAGATGTTGCTTTGTTTTATTGTTTGTTGATAGCATGTACTTTATTTAGTCATCATTCACACAGAAAACTAAACTACACAATAATTGAAGCACAACATCGACATGTATCTGAAATCTGAGTTGTTCTCGCTTGCTGTGTAGGCTCTGACGACTTTGACTAGGAAACTCAAATCAATCCATTTGAATATTTCCAAGAAAAACTTCATTAATCAAAAACAAATCGTGATCCATGTGAAATTCCTCTGACCAAATATTTCCCACATTTAAGAAAAAACACTTCATGAAGTCAATAATCCAAAAAACCATTTATCTCACAACATTTCAACACAATGTCCTTTCACTTTCTCAATGAAAAAAAATAAAACCACAAAATCTATCAATCCAAGTCGATTTCCCATCGCTTCATTAAATTCGCATTTCATTCTGCTACAAGTGCACATTGAACACAAATCGAAAATTTACAAAAAAGGAAACAAAACAACAATATCCATTCACATTATCAAATCGTAAAGGACTCTCATTCGCATTACACGCAATAAATTTCCCTAAATAATGTCCACAATGCCCAAACGTCCCAAAACTAAAACGCAAGCGATATATCTTAATTATGTCAAATGTAATGAACTGTCAGTAATCGCAGTTTTACGCACTTTGATGTAAACGCGTTGTTTGCTCTTTTTATCCCAATGTGTTGGTGTCGGTCGATCTTTTCGTTTCCATTCATGGCCGGCAAATAAAAAAGATATCAAAAACTCTGAGGCCGAATGCAATTTGTTCTTCCTCCTTTTTCTGATCCTTTTCGAATCAATGAATAACTGAATGAATGAATATCTATTACAAAGGCACCTTGTTCTCTTTTTGTCATTTTTGTCATCATCAAATCGAATTGAAAGTGCGTAAAAAATGAACACTGGATGATTGACATCAGATGAAAGGAACAAAGGAAAGAAACATGTCCAGCCTAGCCTAATGTCCGAGGCAAGGATCAGAGGTGCCGCTTCGCTGCCACCCTCGACATTTTCGAGTGTCCTTTTTCACACGAATGTTATTTATCATACACGAACAGAAGCATCGATATCCAACTGGACATGAATTTTGACACCTCTTTTTCATGTTTAAGGACATTGGTTTTTTGTGATTTGTATTTTTTATGGTTTCGGTGATGTGCTGCATGAAATTCGATATCGAAATATTGAAGCATGTTGTTCAGAAAAAGGAGACGAAAAAAAAAAAATAAATAATGATCCTTCGCGGATCATTAAGTCTCAATCACATAATTTTTCTTTAGAAATGTGTGTCCGTCTCCTTATTCGTTTTCCTGTGATGCACGTTTTCCGACACTCATTTGGGTTTAATTGTCATTCCATAAACTACCACTGCCGCTGGTGATGTTAGGTAGTGAAGTCTATTTTTCAGAATGGTGGAAAAGGATTCTACAGGAGCACAAGCGTCATCAAGCAAGCAGCATCCTCCCAGCATTAAATTCCCATTTATTGTCATTATTATGATTATTTTCATGCATCGCTGCATCGAATTCGGTTTAATTTTTCTTCCATTAAATCGAGAAGTTAATTTATTATCCTTGATGATTCTGTTGTTAAGTACATAGGTTAGGTACTCAAATCGGTATTGTGAGTGTCGGCGAACGGTGTCCTTTAATGGTGACATCGCAGATGAACTCTCAGAAAGCCATATGAATGCCAGAGAGTCTATTAAATTAAAATGCTCAATGTGATCCTGTTTTTTTTTCGAGTGTGTCCCTTTGAATTGGGCTGATGTCGTTGTGTTAATTTGAAAGGACTCTTTAATTTTCGTTTAATTTTGAAAATATTTTATTTAAGTGGATGAATATTTGGAAGATGAGAAAAGAATTGAGAACCCCTATTATGAGGACATAGAACAGTCATTAGGGGATTACAAACTTGGCGAAGGATTTTTCAAAATTGCATGTGATTTATGGACGGGAGAACATAATGCTTGTTTAATTTCAATTTTTTGATTTCAAGTACTAATGTTGTTTTTTCTGTTGCTTTTAAGATGATTTTTTTATTGGTTTCTGTTTTTAAATAGTTGACTTTTTTGGAATGTGGGAAAACAGGATTATGTTCACAAGAGTGTCCCTGTCCTTGTTAAGATTGTCCATTGAACTAAGGCATATACAGAGTTACTATGATATAAGACGCAACGGTAAGGTATTAAGAAAAGCCAAAAATTAACCGCTTGACAGGGGAGTAGGAGGGTTACTTCGATATTTCTAGATGGGCTATATTCTGAAGGAAGCAGATTGAAATAAAAAATTAGTATTAAAAACCTTTTCATTTATTTGAAGTTTAAATAACTTAGGCATGATTTAGAGAGAATACTACTACTTATCATTGTCAAATGTTGACTAAACTTGTCCTCCTGCTTCACTCTATCAATTCGGTCTTGTTAGGATACAATGAGCAATAGCATCTCTATCTGCTGCGTAGCACAATACCTTCACTGCTGTAAACTGCCGTTTCGTCAGACCGAAAGCTCATCTGGCCCTGGTCAGAGCATCATTTACATATCTCTGTCAAAAGTAGTAATTAGTAATATCTACTGATCTAATCAGATAACGAGGTACTTCATTTAATTATTAATCGCTGTCCGCTAGGCCCAACGATGACCAGCTTGCGCTCGTGTCTCCAGCCAACGCGTTCCGGAACAGAATTGGCTCGCATTTCTGGACGCTTATCTGAATTTCCAGTCTTCGCTATATCGCTGAATCTTCTTGAAGTCACGTTGTAAGAGAATTCTAATGACTTCGACATTTTGGCCAGTTCTGTTCACAATTAGATTGTCAGCAAACACAATTGCTTGACTACCTCTCAGATCATTGGTGTAAATAATGCAGAGAATCGGCGAATCGAGAATCGCTGTTGCAGACCAATTTTAATATCCATATCCATACCCTTTCTAATAGGATTTGCATTTGGAACGAGATACATAGTGGGACCTAGTTCATGAAGCAGCAACTGATTTTTTACTCAGCTATATGTATAGCTTGATTCACAACACATTTGAGATTTGTCAGGCCCTCTTGGGTTAGGTTCTTAGACCTATGCCAATAGCGCAAATTTGGTCTGTCACTGCCGCGCTGTCTCCTACCATAAATCTCAAAGGACATTCCGTTCCGGTTCCTCTTCGCTTAGTGTCCGGCTGAACGGAGTCTACCAAGCTTAATTTTTCTCATCACATCCGCTTCGTGTCGTGATCTTAATTTCTTACCATGAACAATTCTCTCGAATGCCGCTTTGATTTGCCTTAGCACTCAGGTTTCGTTTCCATGAGTGCGAACTAACACCGTCAATGTTTTCTGCAGACGGAATTTCCATGAACTTGGTTGGTTTTTCCCTCATTTATATGATGGTCAAGGTTTATTGAGGTTTCTACACCTTGTGAACTTGTGATTGTGAGTTCCTTCCAATATTTGGGAAGGCTTGGTGGCTACTGAAGATCTTAACATGTTCAGAAACAATATGGATACCTTAATGGTTTCCACGTGTTAAGCCCGTAGCTCCTTTCAGAACTGGAAACAGTTTTACAATACCTATACACTTGTGAAGGTAATCTTCTTCAGAAAATGGGTAAATATCTCATCCCCATAGTTCTACAACTCCTTAAAATTGAATTTTTGACACAGCTGACACTCCTTTGAGTTTCCGATCAATCGACATCTTTGTTTTACATAATATGAAAATCCCGAAAGCCCAACGAGCTAAAATGTTTTCATGTTAAGTTCAGAATTAAATACATGACTCTCCAAATAAATTCAACTTAATTGTATTTGAATGAACTATTTTCAGTGTTGTAAGGAAAAATATAGTTCTCTTTTCCATACCTTCTGCTTTATGGTGTAGCGATACCAATTCCAGCATTTGACGTCTACTGAGGATGGATGCTGAAACAAACGATGCTGAGTGTCTGTCTTTGGTGAGTCCAAAGTATTTTCTCATCCAAATGATCAAGCTACGAATATTTTCCCTTGGGAAAGTTCTCGTTACTGGAGACACAAAACCACAAAACTACCCAACCAAAAACAAAATCAAACAACTTTACAATCCCGGACTATAAAGGAAAACTGTAATTACGGACTATAAAGAAATATATTAAAATAAAATTATAAGATTTACACTTTCTATAATACAGTTCACATGCTGTTTTTCTAAGAAAGAATCATAAGACAACGACTCGATCGATGAAGAAACCAGAGCTCACTGACGCACGGCGACGACTTGTTTTCGTTTATAGCTCGAAATACAGTCTTCAATGTCGCTCGAAAGTTTTACCCCGCTCCCAATGAGTTTAACGACACAGCCTTAAGCTTAAGCCGCTAGCCGTGAATTTTGGAGTACAATTTAATCCCGCTCCCAGTGAGCTGAGAGTACGGAAAATCACCGCTCCCCCTGAGTTGAACCACCGATAAACCCCGCTCCGCGCTAGTTGAGGGCATCGGTACATACTGCACCCAGCTGTAATGAACCATTACATCAGGCTGAATGAAATACGCCGACTATTCGGTAAAGGGCGGAATTGCGGCGGAATAAACTCGGGGTTTAAAATACAGAAACAACTAAATATAGCAGAATTTAAAACTCGATAATTGCATTCACATCCACTGAAAACACTAAACAGATGTTCGACTCTAATTGTGTTATAAATTATCGTTCAAGGGACAGACTTTACATTCAGTTTCCCAGGAATAAAATTATAAGGAGACTTTCACTAACCTCAGACCTAAGTCACATCAAGTTTTGTAAATCAGTCGAGTAAGACACATCTAGCAGTCAACATCAGGCACTAGAACCCGATAAAGAAGAAGGAAATCACCAGAACGACAAACAATCAACCAACAGCGTTCAAGGAGTCCACACCGTAAGATCAGCTGACGAAAGCCGTAAGTCCAGTCGGCGAAAGCCGTAAGACCACCTGGCGAAAGCCGTCAGACAAGCCAGAGTAGTCCGTAAGACCATCCGGTGAAACCCGTAAGACCAATAGACTAGACGCAACTGCAGCAAAGAACAGGAAAGGAAAACGTAATAAAAATAATAATTTGTTCCTAATTAAAGTCTATATAGTACTTCTTTAGTCAAACCCTGGAACCAGCGAGCGAGACCTCAGCCTTTGATAAAAAGTACCATTATACAGCTCCCCGTGAGTTGAGCGACCGATACATCGACGGATAGATCTGACGAGCTTATCTCATTCTTGGAAAAAAGCAACACCTTGGAAACCGTGTGCTTCTTATCCACTAATTTATTTCTTGTCATTTTGAAAATGCCGTTTAGAAACAATTCTCAAGAGATGTAAACTCTCTCCATTCATGAGTGCTTTAAGGATCCCAAGTAAGATTTCAACGAGGAATCTAGATGGTGAATCTCGGTTTTCAGAATATTTACTTCGAAATGTTTCTCTAGAACTCGATCTTAAATCATAATTGAGTTCTACGAACTTAGAACTTGTTATTTGAAGTAATACCCGGTAGTACTTTTGGACAGATATTTCCGTTATTATACCCTTGAATTCCATAGCGAGCGGCGAAATTGCTGCAGCTGATCGATCTTATTCACCGAATCCCATTGTTTCTAATAAATCCTGCTTGTAACAATAGATGACAGATTCAAGTTGTACGACTTATGTATGTAAAACGTTGGAGTTTATTTGCTTCAGACCCCCTTCGTGCGCGTACCTACTTAAATATAAAAGATGACAATTTGCCTCTTTTTGTAAAATGACTGAAAAGTTGACTAATTATATTTTTGTTTATGTTTCATCTTCCTATAAGCTGCTAAGACACTAAAAAATTAAAAAAAAACATTAGACATTGTCAATCCTTCCCAACCCGGTTAATCACCGTGGGGAGAGTAGATCAAAACCCCCCAAATCTAAATATAAACCTAACCACAAAAACACAGAATCAATCCCAAATAACGAAAAGTCAAACAGAAAACAAAACACTCAAAAATCAACAAAATAAATTAAGAATTTGTACTTTTAACGTCAGAACACTCTCTTCAGATGAAAAACAGGAGGAATTAAGACTAGCATTGAAAAGCATAAACTGGGATATAATAGGACTAGCCGAAATAAGACTTCAAGGACAAAAAATAATAACAAATAACGACAACGATATCTTCAGCTACATAGGAGAAACAAAAGGACTCTATGGGGTAGGATTCCTTATTAAAAAAGAATTAAAAGACAAATTAATCAACATTCGGTTTCACAATGAAAGAATATGCAGTATACAGCTTAACATCCAAAACACAAAAATGACTATAATACAAGTATATGCCCCGACAGAAAAAGCTGATGACGAAGAAATGATAAAATTTTACGAATCTCTAGAAGAAACATTCAATAACAACAAAACAGAGTTAATGTATGTAATAGGTGATTTCAACGCAAAACTTGGAAAAAGATCGACTGAAGAAGATAATTCGGCTATAGGACCTCATGGATATGGACTAAGAAATGAAAGAGGGGAGAGACTCCTTAAGTGGCTAGGAGAAATGAATTTAAAGTTTGGGAACTCTTTTTTTCAAAAAGAAAGATAGCAGAAAATGGACATGGATCTCACCGAATGGAATGACAAAAACTGAAATAGACCTCATCCTCACAAACAAAATCGAAACTGTCCAAGATATAACAGTCCTTAATAACGTAAATTTTGACAGCGATCACAGACTTGTAAGAATGGAGATTAAAATTAACCATGAAACATTAAAAAGAAATCGACAAATCTACTATCTCCCTAGAACAGTACCTGAACAACAAATAATCACCTATAACGAAAATATAAAGACAAAGATCAATCAGCTCTTACCACAATCTGACACAAACACTCATCTTCAAAATAAATATGACAAGCTAGAAAATATTATAAAGACTTCAGCAAAAATGTCAATAATGAGCATAAGGACTCACAAGGAAAAAATATCAAACGAAACCAAAGCTCTAATTTTAAGAAGAGAAAACTTAAGAACAAAATCACAACTACACAGCCAAGACAAAATAGAGCTAAGTGAACTTAGAAAAACTATAAAATCTAATATAACGAAAGATATTCGTGAATATAATGAAAATATTATAAGGGATACAATTAGACAAACAAAATCAATAAAAAAGCTAAATCATATTTGAATAATAAACAAGAATGGATAACAAGTATTAAGGACAAAAACACATTCAACATAACAAACCGAAAAGACATAAATGAAAACGCCACCTTATTTTTCGAAAAACTGTTCACCTCGACTAAAATTATAACAGAAGAAGATACAATAGACAATACAGGTTCAATACCAATACACACCCCTATGTTCAGCAAAGAAATTATCGAAAGGACTATAGACGATCTGAAGAAAGACAAATGCACCGGAAACGATGGAATATCATCGGAAATGCTAATATACGGAAAAGACTCACTTTCCAACATTTTAACCAACATATTTAACGAAATAATGCAAACAAAACAAATTCCAGAACAATGGAAAGAAACAACGATAGCATTAATACACAAAAAAGGAAAGAAGGACGATATCAATAACTATAGACCAATAAGCAACATTTCTACAATTTACAAGCTCTTCTCCAAAACGCTTTACCGGACCATCAAGGAAGACTTTAATAACAACCAACCAAAGGAACAGGCTGGTTTTAGAGAAGGATTCTCAACAACAGACCACTTACAGACAATGAATCAGCTAATAGAAAAATGCAATGAATTTAGACTACCGGTTTATTTCCTATTTATCGACTTTAGTAAAGCCTTTGACTCTGTAGAACACGAAATGATATGGTCGATGGTCCTCCCTGAAAAATCAGAACATGAATCCAAATGTAATAGAAACAATTAAAAACATATACATATACAAAATAACACAGCAAGGATAAAAACAGAGAATATAGGACGCAAATTTGACATAACAAGAGGAGTTAGACAAGGAGATCCACTTTCACCACCTCTATTTAGTTCGGTCCTGGAAGACATTTTCCAAAAAACTAACTGGAACACAAAATATGGAATAAGGATATGTGGACAAGTTCTAAACAATTTAAGATTTGCAGACGATATAGTTCTCATTGCTACAAAAGCCGCACACATCCAAGAAATGTTAACAGAACTCACTATATTGTGTAAAAATTATGGACTACAAATAAACAAATCGAAAACTAAAGTTATGACAAACCACACAAAAGATGATATAATATTGGACCAAGAAAATATTGAATACGTAGAAGACTACATATATTTGGCACAATTAAAATCATTTAAGGACCAAGAAAAAAAATAAAAAAAAAAATAAAAAAAATAAAAAAATCTAAAGGCGTAGTAATTTCCAAAAAGATTCTTGATTTCTCTTACTTTCCTTCGATTTTGTTAAGTAATGCCCCCATTGAATACGTTGAAACTGCTAAAAATCTCGGTGTTAACTTTAATCGCTCTTTAACTTGGGACAACCACATAAATGGAATTATAGGCAAAGTTTATGGGGTGCCGTGAACGAAGGCCATATGAACTAACGCCATAATGGCTTTAATTCTCATTCAAATGTGAATTAACGCCATAAACCGATTATGGCCTAAATACACATTGGAATGAGAACTAAAGTAATATGGCGTTAGTTCATTTTAAGAAGTGGCCCAAGTACTCATTTCAATGTGAATAAAAGCCACTCGCAGCAATCAAAATAATTTTAATATGATATTGGAACATAATGTAGGTAGGAGATATATGGTTTAACAAAAAAAAGGATGAACGCTCTATTAGTTAAGGGGGCATAAACACAAATATTTTAAACACGGGTTACTATAAATCAAATATAAGAACCAATAGTCCCACATTTGCCTTATTCTTAACTTTTTTTGTCACGCTCATAACTTAAAAATTTTGGAAAAATTTCTTTGTTATTTATACTTTCGCGGTCCCCTCAGTTTTTGGCTCCAGAATCGAAAATAATCCGTTTTCGATGATATTTTTTAAATCTTCGTTTTTTCGGCGGAGTTATGCACAAATTTACGAGGATGGAAAACAAATGAAATCGTATAATTGTTGATAATGTTTTGCAAAGTAATCGAATGATGTTGCTTTCTAAACGAATAAAAAAATCAATACAAAAATAATGATTTTTCATATTTGTATTGAATTTCAGAATGAGTACTTAAGTTTCTCAATTTTTTCGTAGATGCTTCATTCGGAAAATTAGTTTTCCACAATTTGAAAGTAATCAAAAAATCGCGTACTACTAGAAAGCGAGCGGAGCGAGCCGAAATTTTTTTTGGCAAACAGAGAAACAATTTGGGGTGTGAAAATAAAAAAATTCGCGCGAATTTTTTTATTTTCACACCCCAAATTGTTTCTCTGTTTGCCAAAAAAAATTTCGGCTCTTAGAACGCGATTTTTTTTATTACTTCAGAGTTTAGAAAACTAGTTTTCCGAACGAAGCACCTACGATCACCTAATTATTAGGTGTAGCACAATTTTCAAATTTCAGTGAGATTCCTTGAAATTAATATTGTTAACTCATGATTACGTTCAAATGGCTGACCAAGAAAACGGATCCACACATTTTTTTCTTTCAGAAACACTCGCTGAGAGTGAGATCTCTTGTTCCATTTTAGAAATATCTGAGGTCCCTGAGATCTCGATGAGATTTTGTTAGGTAATTACCTACTTGCTATGCTAACTTTGCTTCAAAGCTCAAAGCATGTTATGGCATCAGTTCTCATTTGAATGTGAACTTACCCCATATGGCGTAAGTTCTCATTCAAGTGATGGCTTTAGTTCTCATTCGAATGTGAATTAAAGCCATAATCGGATTATGGCGTTAATTCACATTTGAATGAGAATTAAAGCCATTATGGCGTTAGTTCATATGGCCTTCGTTCACGGCACCGTTTATGGTGCCCTACGTACTTTTTGGGTAACTCAGTATTTTACACCAGTAAACACACGCATGCTGCTTGCCAAGACCTTGTTATTACCAATCTTAATACATGGTTGTGAACTATATTGCAATTGTTGTTATGATAGTAAACGTAAACTTAATGTCACTTTTAATAATATTATTCGCTATGTCTTTGGCTTACGAAGATATGATAGTGTATCCAATTTTGCTACCCTGCTGCTTGATATGACCTTTGATAACTACCTTAAACTTCGTAGTTTGTTGCTACTCGCTGATGTGCTGCTTACACACCAATCACAATACTGTTTTGACAAGATAAATTTCCCTGCCTCTAGTAGATCTCGTCAATTGGTTCATCCTCGCTTCACATGTTTAACGTCCGAACGTCAATTCTTTATAAACTCAGTCCGACTCTGGAACTCTCTCCCACGCGCTATTACGGAAATCTCAAAAGCAACAAGAATTAAAAAGGCTCTTAAAGATCATTTTTCAAATAGGATTTAAATACTTGTATTATTTCTTGCAATTGTATATTTTTGTATATTTATGAAATTCTAACTTGTTCTTTTTTCAATTATGTATTATAATATTAGAAAGTGATTTATTAGCTTGCTCTACCAATTTGTATTATTAGTTTGTAACTATTTTATAAGATATTGTATCTTACAGTTATCAAGCATTCACGAATAAATGAAATGAAATGAAATGAAATGAAAATAAAGAAGTCAACAGACGCATCACAAATACATGGAAACAATTCTGGAGCCTGAAACAAATTTTACAATTAGACCAAATTTCAGACACAATGAAATCTATCTTTGACGCTGCTATTCTACCGATACTTACTTATGGACTACAAACAATGAGCTTGACCGCAAAAACACTTGACCAGCTAAGGATATGTCAGACCAAAATGGAAAGAAAAATTCTTAACATTCGACCAAGTCAAAGAGTCCGTAATGAAGACATTCGCAATAGAACCAGAATTATTTACGTCATAAACAGAACAAGAAGGCTGAAATGGAGCTGGGCAGGCCATATATCTAGACTTCCGGATCAGAGATCGACAAAACTGACAACGAAATGGAGACCAGAAAACAGAAGACCAGCGGGACGACCCAATAAAAGATGGAGTGACGATCTGTGCCATACATGTACAAACTGGTACAACGAAGCCAAGAATAGAGACACCTGGGCAGCCTTGGGGGAGGCTTATGCCAATGACGTACTTATAAAATTAAAACAAACATATATATTTTATTTTTAACTCAATACATTTTAGTTTCAATTAATATTTTGTCTTCATTTAATTAATAACTTTAATTTTATATTCATAATTAAAAAAAAAAAACATAAAATCAAAATTGTTAACATTAGAATATTAGATCAATCAATGTAACATTTAAACTTGAGGCAATAAAAGCTTATAATAATAATAATAATAATAATAATAATAATAATAATAATAATAATAAGCTGCTTAGGGTTCAATTCAGCCCTTCAGCAAAATATTGATGGCAACATAAAATTTGTCTTCTAACTCATTTTCTATGACACCAACAACTTGCAACTATCTATCATTAAAAATAACAATATTTGGCTTAGTCATTAGGACTATCACTTTGGCTTGGCAGAGCCTCGCCTTCGGGCTATTTTTATAGCAAACTGCTAACTCAGCGACCAACATATGCGACGAAACAAGAAGACGCAATGATTAAACTCTGCTCATTGCTCATATGCTCAACTCGTAAACAACTTTAAAGCTCAGTTGTTGAGACTCAGATTGAAACGTTTCTGTAGGTGCTTGCCCCTAATCAGAGGGGTACAGAGGGACTCAGCTGGACGCCGCCGTCGCTGATTGTTTAATTGGAACTCCAAATGTCAACGGAGTCATTGTGAATACATAAATGAAATTAATTAGGTAGCCAGAAGCAGCAGAGGCAGTCCGGTACTTGTTGAATTACACGAGACCGATAACGGGCAATTTAATAAAAATAATTATTTGTTGTTTACTCAAATTGGCTGACAATGCAAATTGTTTTATAGCCCGCGCCACCGACCGCCATGACACTCTGCATATCAGTTTTTTTTTTATTTTATTTAAATTGATTAAAATGTTATGAGTTCGTCTATCTGTTTAATTGTTGAATGTCAGTTTGCTCATGTTCGAGTCGGGAATTTTTAATTGATTGCGAATTAGGTATGGACTTGTTTCTAAGTAATTTGATCTTGATTGGAAGTTATTTATAGTGAAGAAAAGATGACAAACAAGTTAGATGTGAAAACAAACAAAGGTTAACAATGACATTTTTAATGCATAGGAATGTGGAACATGAAACAACAACAAAACAGCAATAGGAACGTATTGTACAAAAAAAAAAGGAAGCAGAGGTACACCGTCGGTCGGAATCATTCCTACCGAATTACGAAACTGCTCAGACATGATCATTCCACCATAGGAGATCATTGTGTCTGTAGCTGTGTAAAGTTGAGATAGGTACATTCTAAAACTCTGGAAAGATAAGTTGAAATTCACATCAGACATAACTTGAAACTCAAATACAAAGAATATAACCTATTAGCATTCCTAGATATCGAAGGAGTATTCAACAACATCAGCTACCAGGTGAGCACAACAGCAATGGACAAGCTGCAAATAGAGAAATCACTCATTGATCTAATAATAAGTCTCATGCTTAATAGCTGGACATAAACTTCCAGCATGAGGATTTTTACTACCACCAGATCGGTGAATCGAGGTACTCCCAAGGTGGGGAGTTCGCCTCTTTTATGGAACATGGTAGTAAACGACCTTCTAACAACCTTCCTACAAAATGCCTTAAACAGGCTAACAAAATAGTCTAAGCATTGTGGCTTGGACGTCAATCCACATCAAACAGAACTAGTACTCCTAACGAGAAGGTACAAATTTCCTCAAATTAGCCCACCCACGATTAAAGAAATACCCTTAAGACAAGATGGTAAATTTGAACAAACTCATTAAAGTCCAGAGATCAGCAAGTATGTGCATCACTGTAGCACTTCGATCAACACCAACAGCAGCCTTGGAGGTGCTTCTAAACCTAACACCTCTTGACATCTTCGCCAAAATGGTGGCAGCCAACACATGCGTGAGGAAAAGAGCCACCTCTCAATGGATCAGTAACAATACTGGTCATACAATCAGACAATTTCAGATTTATCCCAGATCGCTACGGGTGATTTTTTAAGAGGTTTAGAACTTAAAAAAAAAAAAAAAACACAAAAAATTCGAAAAAATGAATGAAATATTTATTTGAATCGATAGTTTGAACCTTGCAATTTAATGTTTAAAGATAATTTCATGCAAATGTTGACCGCGGCTGCGTCTGAGGTAGCCCATCCGCTGAGTCCAATTTTGGCATACTCTTTCACACATATCGGCCGGTATCTCACGAATGAATGCATGGATGTTGGCTTCCAGTGAGTCAATCGCAGCGGGCTTGTCCCTATAGACATTAGCCTTGACATACCCCCACAAAAAATAGTCTAATGGTGTCAAATCGCACGATCTAGGCGGCCAATTGACCGGCCCGAAACGTGAAATTAACTGTTCACCAAACTCGCCTCGCAATTGCGCCATTGTTTCGCGTGCTGTGTGGCATGTGGCACCGTCTTGTTGAAATCACATATCATGCAAGTCAAGAACTTCCATTTCGGGCAAAAAAAAGTTTGTTATCATCGCTCGGTAGCGTTCACCATTGACAGTAACGCTGCGATTCGCATCATCTTTGAAGAAATATGGCCCAATAATGCCGCCGTGGCTTTTTCGGGATGCATTGGTAGCTGTTGCAATGCTTCTGGCTGATCTTCACTCCAAACGCGGCAATTTTGCTTATTTACGTACCCATTCAACCAAAAATGAGCCTCATCGCTGAACACAATTTTTCGATAAAAAAGCGGATCCTCGGCCAGCTTTCCAAGAGCCTATTCACCAAAACTTCGGCGTTGTGGTAGGTCGGCTGGCTTTAGTTCTTGCACCAGCTGTATCTTAAAAGGCTGTACGCCCAAATCCTTCCGCAAAATTTTCCACGTAGTGCTGTAACAAAGGCCTAACTGCTGGGAACGGCGCCAAATCGACATTTCGCGGTCTTCTGTCACACTAGCTGATACGGCCGCAATATTTTCTTCACTATGCACAGTACGTAAACGTGTTGGTGGTTTAATGTCCAACAAAGTAAATTTGGTGCGAAATTTGGTCACAATCTTCCGAATAGACTGCTCAGAAGGTCGAGAATGCCGACCATAAAATGGAAGCAGCGCGCGATGAACATTTCGAACCGAGCACGAATTTTGATAGTAAAATTCAATAATTTGCAAGCGTTGTTCATTTGTAAGACGATCCATGGTTAAATTGCAAACCAAGCTGAAGCTGTTTGACAGTGACACAAGGTACTAAACACACGTCAGCCTACCTAAACTACCAACCTAACACCGTGCGTAGTTCCGTTCTAACAATTAGGTAAACCTGAATGTTCCAACAAAGAGCTAAGTAAGTGCCTTCAGTTTCAAAAACCTTATCACAAACTCTCGGAAATGGAAATCTTGATTCATACAATTCACACTCACTCATTTCGTAGCGTAAAAGAATCGCCTCCGCCTCCAGTACTACTACCGAGTGAAGTGATATATTAGTATCAGTTTCACCTCACCAGCAATTAGGGGTTTCCATCTTGAAGACTAAGGCTTTGGTACATTTGGTCTCAACGGAGACTCATCGACACACCGTTTAACGCCACTGTACCTGCGATCACTGCTGTCAGGGCTGCTGATTCGCGGCCGCTAAGGGTATCGTCCACAATCATCGGTCTGGAATTTCCCCATGACTTGGGCTATGCTATAGGTAGAGGAAATACGTATTTTACGCCTTCAAAATTTCCGCCAATATCAATGTCTTTCTCTATCGGTCTTGAGCTCTCTTACTGCCTCTTTTTTTTGATAGAATAAGAATACACAAAATTTGAGTAACCGAACAGAACTTTGTGTTTTGAGATTGTTTTGGGAAATTAACGAAAGTTATGACTTTCTTCAATCTTAATGTTTGTATTCTTGTTTTATTTTTATCGAACTATCGCTTTTCCTAAATGATTAACAAAGTCACCTTCCCCATATATGAATTACAAAATAAAGACATTTTCACTTGGCTCTTCAGTACTAAAATTTAAGCATCTCCTTTCATCATTTGCTAAAACTCTCAACAACATGACAGGAAAAAAGCAAACACTCCCCCATTAAATGCCTGTGATCTTCAACATCTTAATTAAGTTTGCACATTACTTGTCTTCTACTCAAACGAACAGCGTAACTAAAAACTTGAAACACTCGACACTTGACATAAAAACGACAAATTTTATGTTTGCTCTGTGAAAAATTAAACCGCCTGACACTCAATCTCATTTTACGAGCACAACTCTCCGAAACTGACAACACGCACTCAAATTTTAGTGCAAGTTGTTGTACGTGCGATCAACGTCAAACGCACTGACTGGCACAACAGCGCACCAACACCGCACAGGATATGGGCTGTGATCTTTTTCAGCTTCCGCAAGATCGTTCATATGTTGGAGCACCAAACAAACTGGAGCAATTTGCAAGACTTTTATGACGACAAACTTGACGGTGATGGACGACTCTTGTCGCTCTCCCCATCTGGTCCGACATCATACACTATTTGTGTCAAAGAAGAAATCGAAAAAGTTAATTTTTGACGCGATCATTAAACAAAAACCACTTTTTGTCAAAACTGCCGTCGCGCAATCTCAGATAAATCATTGTCGATTCCCACGCAGCAGGGCAGCCGTTCGTTAGCCTTTCACCACATCGAGCAATCCAATTTCCAAAGTGATCCCATTTAGCATCGAATGCCATTTAGTCGGGACATGATCCTTGCTCGAAGCTCAAGCGTGCTCGTCCACTCAGTTCCACTCCACTCAATAATGATCGGTAATTTGAAAAACACCTAAATATTTACGATCAACGATCAAAACTTGATGATTGGATCGCGATATATTGATGAAGTTTGCAGCGGTTACAGGCGGGCGATAGGTTGTGGCGCAATTACCTCGAATTGACGCCAAAGTACGCCCAGCGATCATCCCAACATCATCAACGCGATCATCCCAGAGCGTCGATGATGATCAAATTTAATAACAATCATCTAGGGCGCTCCATGGGCCCTTGCAATCGTCTCTCCGCTTTCGCTCCGTGTCATGTCGATCGTCGTCGGTCGTCCTCGTCGTTGTTCTTTGATTCTGTATCCAATCGACAACCTCGAGAGTAATCATTGTTATTAAGTTCTTGTTTGTGCCATAATTGAACAATTCATTTTGGCCCAAATTAAAGACGTTACACAAAGCAGAACAAACGGATTACGCCGCGGCGATGCGATCGATGATATGTCTTAGTTGGCATCCAACAAGGGACGGCGACGCACGACATCTACAAACCGAGGACAACGCACAAGCTGGAATTGGAAGTGCTGCGACTGGCTCGATAGCTGGCACCTTAAGTGGCCATTTATGAATCATGGTGATTAGTTTGTGCTTTGTGAAAATTAATTGGTACATGATTTTCCGCGCTCTGTAAAGGCTGAGTGTCGGTTGGTGTCCGCAGCTTCGTGTTCCATCTTTGCAAGAAGCTGTGCGTACAGAGTTCATTCAATGTGCGACGATGACGATCGACGACGCACCGCGTAAACAGAGAGATTCAGTTAAATTATCAGAGCATGCAGCTTGTTAGTGTAGGGTTTGATTTTAATGAATCAAAAAGGGTCTTGGCAATAATCTATAAGTGGGATTGTTTCCTCTTTTTTTTGTTGAGAGGCTTGTTTAGGATGATCGAAAAGGATTTCTGTTGGACTGAGAATCGATTGCGTGTGGATCAAATAAACAAGAGCGGTCGGTTGGAGTTTTTGACGAAGTGCAGAAATTACTTTGTCGATAATGAGTAAATCGAGTTGGAATTTCGCCAGGCCATAGTAATTGCGCAATTTGTTGGAATTCTGTAACGAGAGTTGTAAAGGTTTGTGGCAAACGGCGATTGAGATATCAGAGGGCTGGGTACCCATCAACACATCGCTAGATTCCATTAACGTTTACTTTTTAAGCACTTTTGATTTATATCTTTTTGACTAAAGGTCGGTATACAATCTTGACATATAACAGTATTCACATCAATTGATCCTTTTCAATATGGGTTAATTTTACTGGCTCAAAGATTGCACTAATCCTAGTATAACTCTTCTTGGCGGCTTTTCGTTCTTGATAGACATTGAAGTTTGGCTTCTGATTGCTTTTTTCCAACATCAACTTGTCGGAAATAGGAAAACATATGGGATCGCTTCATATGGTCACCATAACGAAAAAACTGAGAAGATAATCTTCAGCGTGAACAATCAGTTCCATTAACCGATCGAGTGATATCAAAGCTTTTGTATTAGTCCAACAAAGCCGATGGAGTAGACTTTGCTGTCCAACTGTTCGGAGGTGAAATCATGGATATTGGCAATTTAGAAAGGAAACACGTTTCCAAGTACATAATATGGTAGAAATTTGAAGTGAACGTGCTGACCTACTCCTTCTAGCGGTGCCTCTGAGAGGTTCTTGTCAATTTATTGGCATGAAGCTGCGGACATAGGCAGCTTTAGTCTAATGGAATTAACGGATTGAAGCAGGACGTATGATGAAGATCAATGCGATCCTAAACAGATACTATATCCAAGGATATAGTAAAGGAGGAAATTACGATTAACGAGTACCGACTGTGGATAAACGTTAAGTAAATTAGACAAACTGTTGGGTGTGTCCCTTGATTGACTGGTTCATCCCTTCGATCAATGTGGATATACCTTGCAGAGGGTGAGCGGTGTCCCTCATCAGCCAGCTGGAGAAGCTGCGAAAAGCTAATAAAAGCATAATCTTATAAAGTATGCAATAAATTAGCGTTGGAAAATATCACAGTATGTATAACGTAGGAGTATACAAAAGTGATACCCTCACCCAGGCTGTTGAGTACCACGGGTAGTGAGGTTTACCCACCTCACTAGTTGGAAGGACCTTCGCGGGGGTTGTGGTTGTCTGACTTTGGTCTCAGCTGCTATTCGTAAATCACGGTTGACGGATCTTCTTTCGGTGACTGAAAGTTGAGTGCGGTATTCCGTGGTGTTAGATAAGTAGTTAGTCTAGAATCAAACCAAGATGAATAAGAGCTGGCACTAATTCAATTGGTACTGGTGTGTATCTACACAGATGCAGGGTACCCGCTTCTTTCTTTTTAGAAAGTTGAGGTGTGCTTTTGTATTCTGGTGAATTATCAGGAAGAGGTTTAGTGTCCTCTTAAATAAAACATAGTGACTCAGCTGACTTCGGTTGGAATTTGTCACGCCGACAGTGTGGATAGGTCCACCGTGGGATAAGGCTTAATTGCCAGGTGCTTACGTAAAATCTTTCCTAATCTGTCCAACTGTTCCAAGAAGCAAAATTGTGTTAGAAGTTTACACCAGCTGAGGACAAAAATAAATACAATGGCGCGAGAGCTCTTGAAGAGCCTGGAAGTTTTGTCAGTTATACGCAAGAGGCAGTATACGTGAAAGACTCTAACCCACCTTACCACTAAGGCACGATACACTGCAGAAATTGTCTGCAGCTGTCTTAGATATTGTGTATCATACTGGAAAGCTGAAGATGATCACTGGCCTGAGTAGCTGCTTCTAAATCAGCAGGTTGGTTGGCTTGCTTAGTCCGGTCTTCTTCTTCAAGAGGGGATTGATGTGGTGGTAAGCTAGGTTGGCTTTGGCTAGCTATGGTCTTGCATGCGGGTTGAAGTGAAATGGCTAGTTGAAGTTACCTTCTAGGAAATTGGCGTTTCTTTTTGCTTTAATAGAGGATTCAATTGGGAAGCTCAGAATCAGGTTTCCTGCATGCTGCCGCCGCCGCCGTTGAAAACCAGTCCGATTTGGAAGTATTTATCCTTATTCCCCATTTGTTGTAATACCCCTAGAGTCTTTTTATTTTATTTAAAGTCGTTAAGAACTAACGTCAACGTTAGAGTCAGCATATGTGGACTTCAACCTTCCGGATTGCTTAGATAAGTGAGATGGGCGAGGAGTATGTGAGAGAGTCATCTGCAAAAAGCACATTATCACAGCCTGATGGCAGGGGTTGGCCCAACGTCATTAGACTATAGAGAAAGCGTCCGAGCTGCTTGTTATTGACTTCTTGTTTTCAGCTTCCACGAAGAACTTCCTGGAAGTAAGAAAAGAAAATAATATTTTAACTAGTGCCTGACGAATTCTTAAAAGACGGAGCTTGTGGATGTCCCACGATTTTAGTACGAAAGCATTAGTCTACTTTTAATATTATCTAATAGGAATGAGTGTGAATTGTATGAATAAAATGCAATTCCGATTAGGTATCAGCCTTTTAAAGATCGCCTACGAACTGATCGTCCTTACAGGTTTGGCGTCAGATCATTAAAATCTACTATCGTCATATAAAATGTTCGGGTCCGGAGGGACTTTTATTTTATCCACTAATGGTGTCACGGAAGGGGACCATCGTAATTCAGATAGTGATAGATGACTGGCTGGAGAATTTTGTTGGATGATACGGTTCCACCTGGATCGCGCTCGATGCTAAAAATTTCAATAAATACAAAACATTTCCTACACACTTCTTTTACCCAAAATCTCCATGGGGTAAGGCAAACATTCCACTGAAGATGCTCATTCGATGAAGCACAAAATTAATGATCACTTTTCCCCTAATATTCTTTTTCTTTGTTAGTGCCAATGCCAAATGTATTCATAACAAAATCAATTTGTGTAACTATCCATTTCTCAGAGTATTGACTTCCACTTAAAGCATTTAGTTCAAGATTTCAAGCCACAAAATCAGGAAGGATCCCTCGTCCCTGGAGAGAAGTTTGAAAAAACACTTCTCCTTTGGCAGCATAGCCCACCAGACTATTAAAATACTTGAATCATCTCTGTTGAAAGTCATAAGCACGATCATCGTTCACCATTTGATTGATTTATTGTTGATCCCGTTGTTTGAGGTTGAAGCACCCTTTCAGTCCTCCAAATGTGAGCACTGCCTCGATTGGAATTCTAAATGACGAACGGGTCAACAAGCGAGATCTTGTCGAATCATTATTCAATCAAAAATCTCTTATACGCTCGATCACCACCACCGATCGACCAAAATCAAAACCAACTCATCATCGATCGTTGCCGCAGTCGGATCCCTCAAAGCCAAAAACCAATTCTGACACCTTTGTGCGAGCTTGGGTATTTGTCAATTACACTTGACGGACGCGTTTGGATCATTATGAATGCCTATGGATGAAGTGGCCATTCGAGAGGGAATTCCTTGGTCTTCGATTAGACATGCCGCTGACTGGCAGTGGCTCTAGGCTGTCTGATCTGGCCGATCTCCAAACAAGAGAATAAGGATCAATGAAATTATTTATTATTTAATTAGGAAGACCATTGATGTGCGCGCATACACTTGATTGTGATTGTGATTCTCATTACGTTTATACGATCGATCGAACGCGATCCGCGCCGATCGATGGTGCTTTTTGTACTCATCACACATGATTGATTATCGTTAATAGGGCTTCATTTTAACCCTCGCCGCCGCAGCGAAGAAGGTTTGAATCCAAATGCAAGCCTTTCGAATCTCGAATTAATCGTAAGATTGATGTTCAAAGTGTTAAATCATGATGATTGTAAGTGACTTACGATCGGTAATTGTGTACAAATACAATTAGCTACACTTATACTGGAATCTATTGGCTTTTATGGGTCTTGAGAATGGTTTTTTGATTTTGATTTTAACCGAAATAATGGATTGGGAGATAAAGATGAATCTTTGTTTGCTTATTCCGTGGGCGACGAGATGAGTGTTTGGATTAATGAGTATAATTGATTAGCGTCAATTGATTTATTTTCTTTTCTTCATCGATTGGCCGGTTTTTAACAAAAGCAGAATTTTTTGTTTGTTTGTTCAAAATTGGGAATGCTTCAATGTAGAGAAATTAAAAACTAAACAGGTTCAAGGTTCTAAGACCTTTTAAAGGTTTACTAAAAAGGAGAAGAAGAAAAACATGTTGCCTAGCAATTTATTAATTAATTTATTTGAACAACTTGGGTTTTTGATTTTCTATACCTACCTAGCTAATACTTGTGGTTCGAGAAACATGCGATCACGGTTCACGGATCTCGATTCGAAGGACATCCATGTTCATCCCGAGTGTTGGCCGATGCCATCCATCTATTCTCTATTCAAAAAACGAGTTTGCTTCTATCTCTCAGCGCAACATCCAGTGTTGCTATTATATCTGAATTACAAAATCAGATTACTGGTCTTCAAGAAAAAATCAAACAACTTCAGTAGAAGCCGAAGGACTTCACGTTCGAAAAAGTCTTTCAAAATAAAATCGAAGTCCAGAATTTCAAACATCTGCTACTATAACAATCGATTGGGCAAAGCAGCAAGAAAGTGTCAAGAACCTTGTCAGTTTCAGTGGGGAAACTAATTTGCGGACAGCAATCGGCGTCTTTATGCCAATGAAAAAATTTTCAAAAAATGATTTCTCACAGAAACTGAGCTACAATTTTTGTCATTCCACCTACAAATACAGATAAGCGGAAAAACCAATCGAACTGCGTTCTCTACGCTACGCAGCTAATGGCACTGAAATTACAACTTATGAAGACCGATTGATGTCATTTAACCTTGGCTTTCGCAGAAACTTTTCCTGGTCTTTTATTATTGCTCAAGTCACAGATCCAATAAATTGTATCTGATTTTCTATAATTTTTCGATCATTTAGTTGACGTGAAACACAAAAAAACTAATCGATCGAAAAACAAGTCTTCATGGTTTTGGTGCAACAATTTCATCAAGCCTTCATTTACAATTTATTGAAAGAATTTGAAGACATCACAAAGAACAACCTATTGACGAAAACCAAGCAGAACGTATCGCATCCTGTGTACTTCAAAGTAAGACGTCTTTCTCCTGATTCACTAAAAACCGCAAAACAAGGGTTCGAGTACATGATCAACTAAGGAATTTTTAAATCTTCAAAGAGCAGTTGGGCGAGTCCTCTTCATATGGTGAAGAAGAAAAATGGTGACTGGTGATATTGTAGCAGTTTTTTGGGTTGCCTTGTGACGGAATGAGGAATCAGACCACTGCCATCGTAGGTTGACGCCATCATTTCATTCAAGAAGCCATCAACAGCCCAAGAGCTGCGAAGATTTTTGGGAATGCTTTATTTCTAAAGACTTTTTGTCCTCAAAGCTGCAAACCTCATTTAGCCAGCTCGAGTAGGCAACGAGACACAGAAATCCAATTACATGGTGGCTCCATCTGTAGAAAACTTTAGAAGAAAAAGAAGAACTTTAAGGAGCACGAGCTAGAAGTAGTGCGATCCTTCAATTACATTGGGTCAATAGTAGCAGCCGAAATCCGTATCCAAAAATCTAAAAATCAAAACTGCTTACGTAGCCATAGGTACTCTGAACTCTTAACCACGTTCGAAAAAAAAGTTTAACGACGAAAAGTTGGATACCGGAAGCACGATTCAGGGACTTTGTTATCCAAACCTATATAAATTCTACCGCGACGTCGACGCACGTGGTAACAAAATAAATTAGCTTTGCAGACTCCGAAGGGCTGGTCGCAATGAAGGTCGCATGTGCAAAGAGGAACCGGCCCGATAGTCCTTTGCGCTAGAACTCATAGAAAGTGACAGCGCGATAACCTAAGTCGGCCCAAGGTCTTTGGGCATCATTTATCAGGCATTTCTGCCAAACTTTTGAGATCTTGATTCTCACTGCACGACAGGATGGTATAGGTCGTGGTTTGACGTTGCTTCATCCATAAAGCTCTCAGGATGGCTGCCTCTTGGTTAACAGCTGGGTTATACGTCTTCCATCGAGAGTGATACCACTGAGGAGAGTCTGGAGTCTCTTCTCTTCCCATTGCTGGAAAGCTGACATGAACCTCCAGTTAAAAAGGCTAAAATAGTCACTTCTGAGAATAACGAGGAATGTATTTCCATTCAACGAATTTGATAAGGATAGGTCTGTTTTTTGCCCAACTTACCGCTTCAATATCAATAGATCAAGCAAATGAAAAGAATTTGGAATGAGTGATATTTTAATTAATAAATTTACTTTTATTGTCCGATTTGACTTACTTTTCTAGTAACAAATGTTTACTAAAGATACTATTATATTCGAAAGATGGTCGCTTGACGTATATGTTCGTCTAACAAATTCCAATTGATTTTTTTTTTTATACAAAAAATAAACAATGTGCTAAAACTACAAATTTTCTAAAAAAAGTTCTTATCAAATTTATGTTCGAATGAGGTTTAGATTCATCAATCGATTTCAAAATTGATTTTCCCTTTTTCTTTACTAATGTAATAATACAACAAATTATTTATCTACAAAATAATATATCAAGTTATATTTGTAAAACGTATAAATCGTTAAACAATTTCGACTTGATTTACCTTGTGTATTAACTGGATGGCTTCTGGAATTGGAAGAGGCTTAGTGATGATTTTCTCGGTCTTATATACCCCTTTTCGTGCAGAACAGTGCTTCCCGCGATTCGGTTTTGGTTATGCCAAGTGTCAAGCGTGTAAACTCACCACATGAAAGTAAAACATAAAAAAAAACATGTATTTAACTTTTGTGTATTTAATTATGATGAATAATTGTGTTATGAGCTTAAATTTGTCAAATTTTGTCTATTTTCGTTATTTTTCAACTTTATCTTGCCAAATAACGAATTTGCTGATGACATTGTGGTGAGTAACTTAAAATATTTGTAACATTAATTTTTATTTTGGCAGCACTTGCCCTTTTTGCTTTATATTTTTCGCGCAGCTTTGCTTACGCCATTTTGTTTTCGTTGCTTATTTTTGTCTCTTTTTATCATATGTGTTAAATGTAAAATTATAAAACTCAAAATATCTTTAAAAATATAAAATATTTTAACAAAATGTTTTTAAATTTGATATCAGCGCGAAAAAATACATTTACTGAACGTATTCAATTTGTTCAGCCCTTAAAGTTTAGCTCTGTCAAATTGACATATTTTATATGCGCATGGCAAAGTGACGTTTGTGCTAATTTTCTCACTTAAATTTGTGAATTTTTTCAATTTGTTTATTAAATTCAGTGTAATTGCATTAAATAACTATATTTTAAATATTTAATCGTTGTGAAACATAAAATTCGTGTTATTATTTATGGAATAATGTGTGATGTGTTTTATAGGTTATAATTATAACCTGTATTTCCAAAAAAACAAAAAAACAAAGTTTTGTCCACATATATGTGTTATATAGTTTATTTGTTTGTTTATAAATCGTTTGTGTTTTGTTTTATTTGTTATTTGTTCATTAACCTTCCTATACTCGCGCATTGGTCTCTCAGACCGACAAATCATTAATTCTTAGTTTCCTTGAAAAATAAAATCGCTGTCTTTTTGAAATTCTGAGTAGCTTCCTAAATAAGTATTTTCTTTCGATTCGACTTGTTGCATATTTTGTTAGTTTTCGGTCTGTCAGACCAGACCGACGCGAGTACAGGTGTTAGAGTTTTTGGTTAAGTAATTTTAAAATTTTAGAAGAAACAGTGGGTGGTAAATTTTGTACTACGTTAGGGGTGTTTATATTTTGCATATGCTTATGTGTATGTATATAATTTATATATGTGTATATATATATTTTACATATACAACATTTCTAGGAACCGTTTTGAATTGGTTTTTTGACCATGCACTAATGGTATGTTCAGATTGCTACGATTTGAACAATTATGAAAACTAAATTTCTTTTTATAAGTACTTTTTTATAATTATTGTTATTTGTTTTCAATGAATTCATAATTTTTTTTATTTTTTATTGAGACAAATATTTATTTTTATTTTATAAGTTAAGGTCCAAAAAAACTGAATTTTTTGAGAGGCTTGCATAAAATGTAATTGCTACCGAATAAAGTTCAAAGTTGCTATGTTTTTCCATTTGTTTCATTTAAATATATTACTTTCTTTAAAATAAACCGCAAAAACAATTTGGAAAATACATATTCACGAAAATGTAGACGAGATAAGATTTCAGTCTGAGAGACCGTGCGCGAGTATACGTGTACTGTCAAAACGCGCGAGTATAGAAAGGTTAACTATTAGTATTTTCGTTCTAATCTTGCTTCTTGTGTGTTTTGCAGGTGCATTCATTGTCGGTTGTCGCCGGGGCTTCGTGGGACACAACAACATTGACTTACCATTGCCAGTACGTGGCAGTCTCAACACCCAGTGGTTCGTATGTTTACCTTTGTGTTGATTTACCTGATCAATTTTCCTTTCTATTTCAGGTTACAACCCTAGTTTTAATTAGTTTTAAGAAATAACCAAAAGTGTTAAACAATATTTTAGTGTTAATAATAAGTGAAATTTGTAATTTTTCTTAAATTCCTTTAATAAACTTCAATTAAAATTCATTGTCAAAAATACAAAATGTACATTATGTTTTTGTTGTTATTTGGTGGTTCAACAAGTTCTTAAATTGTTTGATAACAAAAATGTTGGTCAGATTAATGATAAATTTTCCTTACAAGAAACCTTTAACTTATAGCTCAACAAATCCGATTCTTGGCCGATTTTATTATGAGACATCTACTCCCATTTGAAAAAAGATGTTCTCTCGTGTTCCCAACACAAAACTGTAATACATACTTCCCAAAACGGCTCTGACAAAAATTCCAAATGTTAAATCTCAATTTTGTTAACTTTTCCGATATTTTTTTATTATCTCTCGAACAAAAACTTCAGTTGTTGATCTTATAATTTATCATCAGACGAACAGCATTTGGTCTGACGCACGATTATGCCGAATGCGATGATTCCGTTTTAATTGCCACGATTATGACAGAAAATCAAGATTTATGGCAATCTTAACTCCGATTTTTTGTTCCCTCGATCTTCGAACTCAATTCAAACCTATTAAATTATTTTTCAAATAATTCATTGGATCAGTTTCAAACATAAATCATTGTTTTTGATTATTTTTCAATTTAGGAATGTCGGCCGCCGGTTCCGAACAACTCTATAAAGATCTAGTAAACAGATTTCAAATGATCTATCTTTGGCTATTTATGATTTAAGCGACTTTTAATCCTACTTAACACCCAACTCCGATTGATTGAGTTATTAACATTCTAACGATCTTTAGCTTCGACGCAAAATGTTGTGAATCACCAAAAATAATCCTTTCTTTAGAATAGCTAATTTCTAATTCACTTATGAATTGAGGTTCAATAAACTTGTCATTTCCGGACTCCAGGACCACCAGCACCACCACCACCGCCTCCACAACAACCACTTTAGACTCGATAGTCAAAAGACTCAAATCCGCACACAGAAGAGAATTAGAGAAACGATTTCTCTTGAGCATTTAAATCCCATCGGGAGCGGGACTATTCCACAACCTCCACTTAAAAAACGGTTCCACATTATATTGCGGGCCCGGGGCCCCATGTGTGTGTAAATTATTCGTGTTTTGATTTCGATTCAATAAGCACCAAATTAATCCTAGTTTATGGGTGTTGAAAGTCCGACTGGTTGACAATGCAACGCAGCGTTTAAGGTTTATGATTGCGTTCCATTGTCCCGCTCATTGGCATTGCTCTGGCAAGGAGCTGTGGCTGTTCCGATGTGAGATGGAGTTTTAATGTGGTACCTCGCGTGAAGCAAATCAAATCCGTTCGTAGTTTATTTTTTATTGTATTTGATTTTTATGAATGCAGATGCAACGAATTTTGTGTCGCTGTGCGTTTTCGTTGTGGTAATGCACATCCTGGACTCAGGCACTCATGAAAATTCTGGATGACAGCAATAAATCCGAAACGTTTAACGAATAACACAACAATGGATGTTGAATTGTGATTGCATGAGTTCGCCAAGCTGCATTTTCAAATGATTTTAGAATGGAAGTGAATTGATAAAGGGGAGAGCAGTCGTTTGGTGAAATCACTTAAAGAAGGAAGATGAAGAATCGATAAATTTTTAATTGATTAACAATCTGACATGGGTTTTATTTTCTTTGATTTTAAATTTAAATTATGTTTCATGAACTGGGATTTTGATGAAAAAATATAGGCAGGGTAAAAACACAAGATATTGCAATGTCAACTGACATTTTGGCTACAATTTTTTATTTTTATTTTTATTTTTTATTTATTATTATTATTATAGTGACACTTTATATTTAACAATTTAAATAGTGATAAATGACACTCAATATAAATTAATGACTTATGACTTATGTGGGGTGAACAACATTAATAAAGATTAACATAACAAAAATATATAAAAAAAAATTTAAATACAAGAATTAAACAAAGAGAAAAAGAAAAAAAACATTATTTTTGCTGTAAAAGACAATTAAATAAGTTAAACACTGATTGATATTAAAACTAATTGATGTAGGTCAACAAAACTTCGATTTGGATATGATCAATTTCAAGAAGCCATATTTTAATTTTTTGCAAGAATATTTTTAAGTTTCGAATACAACGAATATACTCAGGAAACATGTTAAAGAGCTTGTAGGACACAATGGAGTAGAAGTTTCTAAAGTGAGTCGTTCGAAATGAGGGGACGGATACATAGCTGTCAAGGTTGCTTCGCAAATTGCGGACCTCTGAATTTGGACTCTGTAGATATCCACATCTCATAAAGAATATTTTAGAAACTTTAAAATAATATAAGTGTCTCACAGGTAGAACGCTCAGAGCATCGATACTACTCGCATTCCTTCAAAATTCAGTCAGATAGATATTTTCCAAATCTGAAGATGTTCGTAAATGGTTCAATAGTTAAAAATAGAATAGAAAGAAAAATATTTGTTGTTCCTATACTATCGTTCGGTTCAGGTCTGAAGGGTTAGCAGTCCAAAAATTGTTATTTTAGGTTAACGTGGCGCGGGGCCGATTGTGATGAACCATTTGGAAATTTTTACAAAGTAAAAAAGACTTTTTAAGTCTGTGCTGGCCTGGCCAGCTGGTGTCATTGAAGTAAGGCTCTTCAAGCTGAGTTTTCCTTCTTAAGGAGAGCACAGGGCTTGAGCATAGCAAATGAGGAATTGTTTCCTTTTCCTCTTCGTTCATGCAGTTTCTGCAAAATCATAGGAAAAGACTCCAAGCCTTAAGGCAAGACGCCCTTTAAGGCAGTATCCAGTGATAACAACAACTAGAGAGCTTATACGCAGTCTTTTGAGAGAAAATCCTTTGTCCTTTAAGATTAATATTGGACAAGATCTGTTTGATGACCGTCCAAGTGGGGATGTTATCTCATCATAGGTTAGCATCTCTGATAAAATCCTGCTTAAGCTTGAGTTTACACGCAGCGATAGGTATCTATGCCAACCAATGATGAATTGATGACCGACAGTTAAATGCAGTTAAGGATAAAGTTAGTAGATACAGAGTCAATGTATTTTAGGGCGACTTGACTGTCAGGGAAGATGCGGATATCAGAAATTGATATATTCAATATAAGAGAACAGAGGACTCCGGCCTGAGGGGTTCCTCTTTAAACAAATCTTTTTGTTGCAAAATCACCCAGTTTTGAATTAGTATTCCTCTAGGTAGGTAGGTTAGAATGGCTGTTCTGGGCAGCCTCTGCCCAGGAACACAATTAGCGCTTCAGTTACGCCATTTTGTTACCATAAACTCGAAGTTAACTAAAAAGAATAAATTATAAAAAGATACCTAGACCTAAGCACAGTACAGTGCATCATTGCTTTGTCGTTTAAAAACTCCGACAAAACTCGTTGAAAGGAATGCCAAGCTTCATGGTGTGTTGTCCGACTGGCCAACGGCCCTTGCAATTGGCAACAATTCTACCAACATCTGACCTCGTGTTTTGGTACGTTTTTGATCGTAACCGTAAGTGGACCATATTATTATCCGCCTTGAGGAGATGCAGTTTCTGAGATGGAAAACCATCTCACGCTGGATTTCTTAAAAAAGTGGTTTTGAATGTCATTTTTTCATGACTCCTTAAGGAACCGTGAAGGGTTGATCTTTTCCTGTCCAGCTCATCAGCGAATTAATTTCCTTGAATTTCTCTGTCCTCTGTGAGTTCTTTGGTTGCTCGATTTTAGATTTTGTCAGGCAGCTTTTCGGTGCCTTTGATAGCTGCTCGTTTTTCTGATTTCACTTCTTGTTTTAGTTGCTTACATCACTGTGGCTGTTCAATTTACTTGCACCGCAGCCTAGAATATACGCTACAAGCAGTCAAAAGGATTTTTTAATACCGAGTTCTTCAGAGAAAACACCAGCCCCATCACCGAGTTCCATCTTAGAGCCATCAGTATATGTATATCATATACCTACGATGATGTCGAAATCTTTTGAAGGACTATAGCTTTTCCATTCCATTCAACATTTATCAAATTTGTTTGAAACCGTTTTTTTTTTCCTTTTTAAAAGAGCGAAGAAGTGGTGTCACTTAATACCTACAATTTCTTGTTCATGAGATAATGTAAGCTCAATTAGAATCACAAGTAAATCTATATCTTCACCTATTATAACTGCTGTATTTTCACGTTTCGTTTTTTCAATAGCTGTTCAATGATGAGGACGCCCGCATCATCTCTGGCCTGTTTTGTATTGAGTATGTTGAATTCCGAGATTATCACCTTATATGACCTAAACTTACTTACTTGTACAGTCGAAGCTGCTGTACCTCTCCAATCGAAAACAAGAAGCAAAGGTTAACACCCTTGGTACGATTGGGAATGTGAAGCTCCAAGGCAAAAATCGTTTGAGCACAGATAATAAATTTATACAGATGTCTCATCCCTGTAGAGAAAAATGAAACATATTTTGCTCTTCACAGACAACGCCTTAACAGACAATGAGCTTTTAGAAGCTTTTTCCCTTGCCTTAGTATTCATTTATGGGCAATGAGGCGAGCGAAAATAGATTTTTAATGCATTAAGTGAATGCGTTGAAGCTTTTGGAAAAAGTTTTTTTTTGGTAGCGTTCAGTTTCATATATCATTTCTCGCCATAAGGGTGAGACATCTGTATAAATTTATTATCTGTGGTCACGGTTTCCGTTTTGGTAGAATTCTACCAAATTTGGTAGATTTTAATTGCTCTGGTAGGATGGTAGATTCATGTTTAATTTGGTAGATTTTAATCCTTTCGAATGCAAATGTTTATGACAATATTAACAAACCTGCCCTAAATTTACTTTTTTAATTAGATTATTTTAAACAATCAAATGTCTTACATTTTCAATTGAATCTTCGTTATTTAAATACATTTTTTATTTATTGTTGTTATTATTATCGAGTTTCTAAGTTTCTCAACTTCTATGAAGTTGGAAAATACCTATACCGGGCTATGCCAAGGGATTAGGCTCTGTTGAAATATGGTTGTTGTTGTGAATGAAGTTTTTAGTGAAGTTGTAAGAAGCGTTGGACTGTATTGCAAGTGCTTAAGATAACGGCTTTTTGCATTTGTTCCAGTTCCAGCTCACTGCATAAGTTTTCTATTTCCAATTGCACAACGAGGGCTTTCGTTATCGAACCAGTTGCAGATATCAGAATTGGTACAATGTTGACTGTTTCTACTCGGTACATTGCTTTCATTTCATGCGCCAATTCGGTATATTTCCCTATTTTTGTACTATACGTTGCCTGGAGATTTTGGCTCAGAGGGATCGCAACATCGTAAATAGTGATCTTTTTCGAAATTTTGTTAAACACGACTATATCTGGTCTGTTAGCTCTAATAGTTTGATCTGTTATTATTGATCTGTCCCAATATAACTTGAACTCGCCGTTTTCAAAAACTGCAGGAGGGTTATACTTGCAATAAGGCTCTTTGCCTACTGCCAATTTTAAATCTATGGCTAGCTTAGAAAGGACGATTTTCGCAACTTGTTTGTGCCTGGATGTATAATCGTGTGCAGCTAAGCTTGTGCATCCTCCTAGGATATGATCTATAGTTTCCGAGGTTGATTGACATAGTCTGCAGAGATCATTTGCCATGTTTTCGTGAGTATTGTAGTAAGCGGCGTATAATGTTTGTCTGCCAGACATATGGTGTTAACAAATGAAGATGTTTGGGACTGTTTTCCAAAATATGACTTTATATGACATATTTGGCTGATGTGCAATTTAGGAATGTCGATAAGTCCTCTTCCTCCTTCGTACCGCGCTAGTACAATTCTTTCTGTTGTGCTTTTTGGATGCTAATATCTGTGTTTGGTGAGTTGAGTTCTTATGTTCAACAACAATGTTCTAATGTTGTTCAGATTTGTTTCTAACCATTTAACTAATCCAAATTCCAAATGCAAAAGTGAGTGTTGGGATTGCCCAGGTAGTTATTGCCTTAAATACATTTCCGGCGTTGAGTTTGGAATCAAGAACAAGGCTTTATCTTCGGTTAAACTCTTTTATGAGAGCTAGCTTGATTGCAGAATCGCAAATTCCTTTCAGCTGGATAAGTCCCAAATATTTATAGCATTCCCCGTCAGATAGATTTGAGATTACACTCTGCTCATTAACACAGTATCCGGAATCATCGTTTTGCACCTTTCCTTTCTTTAGGTGGATAATTATTATTATTAGATATTATTACTGTTATAATTATTATTATATGATTTATTTTAAGTTTTATTAATTGTGATTTATTTAGTGTGAAATGACTGAATCTCCTTTTTTATGCAAAATTATTTGGGCTTAATATTCAGTATAATGAATATACATGATAAAAAGTCAATCTTATCTTTTCCCAACGTGTCTGTAGTATTTTCTAAACATACTTCAAAAATACAAAAAAAAAAAGGATTGAAAATTATATTTTCTTTAAAACAAATGTGATGTTTTATAAAATTGAACTTTGGTAGATTTTTCTATGAATTGGTAGATTTTGGAAAATTTTGTGGTAGAATTTTTTTTGGGAGAACGGCAACCGTGTCTGTGGTTTGAGGCACTAAAGTAGTGATGGGATCATTCGAATGATATAATCGATTATAATCGATTATGGCAATCATTCGAGATCATTCGATTATTGAAATCATTCGAATGATTTCTCAAACCCTGCTACAACTACTACTCTTCAAAATTAAAATCTCAAATGAAAAAAAATCGAATGACGATTATTAGTATTCGAATGACCATTATTATTATTCGAATGCAAATAATCGATTATTAGTATTCGAATGAAAAATCATTCGAATGAATAATCGATTATTAATAATCGAATGAAAAATCATTCGAATGAAAATAGTACTCGAATGAAAATAGTAATTGAGTTAAAATAGTACTCGAATGAAAATAGTACTCGAATGAAAATAGTACTCGAATGAAAATAGTAATTGAATGAAAATAGTACTCAAATGAAAATAGTAATTGAATGAAAATAGTACTCGAATGAAAATAGTACTCGAATGAAAAAAGTACTCGAATGAAAAGAATCGATTATTAGTATTCGCATAAAAACAAATCGAATGATGATTATTCTAAGTTTTAATTCGAATGACGATTTTATTTCTAGTTGAATTTGCAAATCTTTGGAATGGAATTTTTTTTATGATTTTTGGTTACTTTTTTAAAGGCAAACAAATAATTGTATTTGGATATTCTTTTATTTTTTTTTTAGTCATAGCTTTGGTCTGAAAACTTTTACTATATGTACATGATTGGTAAATATTTTTGCGAATTAGTGTTTAAAAAAATAATTAGAATACGGAACATTGTTTATAGCTAAGAAGAATAACAGGCTATTTTTAAAAATGTTTCTAAATTGAAATTGAACAATAAACCCAGGTCGGTACCTACCATCTGAGAGGGTATTTTCTAAGGCATTGACGAATGACCGTCAATATTATTATAACTGTAAAATAGCTCATTGTGCACTGTAAACTTTAAATTTTTCACCATTTTCATTCGATTTCGTAAATCGAATGATCATTCGAATGATCATTCGATTATTCAAATCATTCGAATACTATTTTCTCGATTATTGAAATCATTCGATTATGCCCATCACTACACTAAAGTTATTACGAAGAGAATGTTCCACACATAATCACACATATCAAGAAGCAAACAAATTATACAAAGCTTCTTGTGCTCAGAAACAAAAGAACAGAAGCAAAGGGCTAGTACTAGTAAAGGGTTTTCCAATAAGAGGTGTTATTTTGATATTCAAAGAAAAATGGCATTTTTTGAGATAAATGATCGGAAGTTTATTTTATTATAAGGAAGAAGGTATTCCGTTAATAATGAAATACAACATCAGCCAAATGGCCGCCACGACCACGCTTACAGGACCATATCCTTTTCATGAAATTTTCCATAACCAAATCGCAAAGTGGCTGCCCTATGTCCTCGATAGCCTCACGAATTCCATCTTTGAGGTCTTGAACCGACGCTGGGCTGTTGGCCTAGACCTTATCTTTCACGTAGCCCCAAAGGAAGAAGTCGCAAGGTGTTGAATCACAAGATCTCGGTTGCCAATTGTGATCACCTCTTCGAGAGATAACACGGTCATTTCACCATTTTTATAGTGAATTTTAATAATTTCAATGCGTTGTTGGAGCGTGTATCGTTCCATTTTTATTAATGGCGTTGTTTCTACTTGTCAAATGTTAAAAAATTACAGCTTCAAAAGTGACAGATACCGAAAAACCGGTCTATTCAAAATAACACCTCTTATTGGAAAACCCTTTATATATGTAGGTAACCGCCGAAGCAGTCGACAACTTGCAAGAAAAACGATTGGATGATCAGGATCATAATATTCTTGAATTAAAAATTGTCCTGCGCCCGCACCAACCACATACCACGTTCCTTGAACATTCAACACAACATTCATCAACAGCTTCATGAGGACTGTTCTTGTTCTTGAGGCATTTAACTCATGGAAAAGCGTCAAAAATTCAACAAACGCAAAATCTCAGCACAACACTCTACAACAATGAGCACGGAAAACTCCAAAAAGAGACAACGACAGTTTAAGTACCGATTCTGTTAATTTTCAACCAGAAATCAGTCGTGTTATGATAAAACCCCCGCTATTCGTTAAAAATGAACCGGTTTATTTTTTATACAAATAGAGGCTCAATTTATGAACGCCGGTATCACTCGCGACAATGCTAAATATAATCATGTTGTAGCTTCACTTGAACCCCAATTTTTAACGGTTGTGTCTGATTTAATTCGTCATCCACCTGGGGATCATAAATACCAGGCACTCAAAGCGTGTTTAATTGCTGAATTTTCGGATTGATCGTTTGCCAGAATACTGAAAAATTAGTATTATTTTGATTGCATTAAATGGGCGTGTAAGTGGGCGCAATCATTTTATTTCATTCTTTTCAGCCCATCCCGAATTTCGTCATTTGCTCAAGCTCAATATACCTCCTACCTCCAAGCCTAATGTTAAATTTTCATTCTGCATGTAGCTAACTTGTTTTTGGTTATTGCATTATGATTCAACACATATTAAAGGGTACCTACCTAAGTTTATTTTTTAGTGGATTATTTTAAAATTACAATTACAAAATTACAATAGTAAGTATCGATTCTTGATTTGTTCCCGACATGATCGTACACTCTTATTAAGATATGAATTGTAAATTCTTTGTATTACACCAATCAGCTATGCTGTCAAGGCCTTCATATTCTAAAGTCAAATCCTTACACAAAAAAGCACAAAGCTCCAAATTAAGAACACCTTTCAGAATGAATAGAACCCGATCTCTCCATAAAATCGAATGTTAATTGGATGACAAAAAAAAAACACACACACACAATAATAACCAACAAGAAGTTAATTGCGATTTCATGATCCAGCAATCAGCAATTGGCATAATCATTTGTTTGTTCCAGTCAAGCCGAAACAGCTATCACAGCACAGTCTCAGACAGAAACACAAATTGAGCGCGGGACATAAATTAAATGCAAATCATGTTTGGAATAAGTCATTTCAATTGTCAGTTTCGCGGTTCCATGTCAATAATTCAAATTATGCTAAATACAATAGCACACCGACTCGCAACAATCGTGCCAGTTGGTGCAGCATTGCGCGTAAGAACGGAACAACCACAACAACAAAAAAGTGAATGGAAAATTGGTTTTGGCTTATGAAAATGAGAAAGCTACAGGCGTATAATTGGTCTTGCTGAATATTATAAGAGGTCTCAAGCTTTAGATGATAAATTATGAAAACTTCTTGTAGCAGGTTGGCTGTCGAGCAGGTGAAGGGGAAAACAATAATAATTGCTGCTTTGTTCTCTGGTGGCTGACCTAGTTGTCATTGGAAATTTGCAATTTGTGGCACTTAATTAAGTTTTGACAATGTCCTTCGAATTGCTGCGAAACGAGGTTGGAGAGTGTAGTGGTAGAGTCCTCAAAAAACTGTCGTCCAAAAGGCATTTTTCCTTGAAATAAATTCGAAAACATTTTTGAATGTCAACCATCTTTTGGAGGTGAAGTCCAATGTAATTTATTTCAAATTAATTCCATTCCAAATGACATTTATGAAACTGTCATTCGCGGTTAAAAACAACTGTTCGAAGCTTTAACAATGAAATATTTGAAAGGAAAATACGAACCCGGTGAAAAATAGCTTCAAGCTTCAACCATTCAAAAGCGACTTCACCACAGAAAAAAAAGGAGAATAACAAAAAGTCGATTGAAATTCCATCAAAATGCAAAATTTTCAATTAAAAGTTATATCCAGCGCAGGAAATTAGTTTGATGTTCGATAAATCACTGAATTGCTGGATTTTTATTTTTGTTCGTGTGGCAAAGGACAGCCATACATTTGGAGGGAAAAAGAGAAACGATTCAATTTGAATTTTTGTCATATCAATATTCTGAGGCATTAAGATAGCTCTTGGCACTGCTGCTGGAAAGGATATATGAGAACGTTGATAAAGTGCATTTTTGTGTGGCGATGGCGAATAGGTGGATTGGAGTTTTCACCTTCTTTCTTTTTGTAGTAGTTTAACCAACAACAATATTTTTTAATGCCATAGTGGCAGCAACGACCGACCGCGATAGTGGCGGTGGTGGCGGCGAAATATTCTCAAAAAAGTTGAGATGAAGCGTGTTTATAATGGCTTTTTTACGAGCTTTATCGTTTCTGAAATAAACCTTGATCTCTTATCTTAATTTTAGTGAGACGGGCTTAGGATATCCGAACTTCTGTTCCGGTAGATACGCGCAAAGAAGGTCCATTGTGGCACATTTGGTTGATTTTCAGGTACCAAACCAAAAGAACCGATTAAATCTTCAAAACCTCAGCATGGTATCGTATGCCCGATCCACAAGTAAGAGATCCCCTAAACTGCACCAACTACAAAGGTATAAGTTTCCTAAACATCGCCTTCAGGCGTTATGTGTAAACGTTGGAAGCCTTTCGTCAAAACCTTATGTCCTTATCAGTGTGGCCAATCGTATATTCACTCTACGGTAGATCTTGGTGAAGATCCAAAAACTTCAAATCGAAACCTACCACTTTTTCATCGATTTCAAGAAAGAAAGAGAGACCAACAATATACAGCAATGTCTAGTTTTGGCATCCTAGAAAAACTTTTCTTTCAGTGACTCAGGCTGTTCCATCATGTTCGGTTCAAACCTCACGGATGCAGTTGATATAAAAAAAGGTTTGAGACAAGGTGATGCGGACGTGCTGTCATGCGAATTCTTCTCAATCATTCTTGAAAAGAAGATTTTGCAAAATTTTACGTCAACACCAAAGGCACAAGGCCTTCGTTGTAAGGCTCACAAACATCATCCATTGACATCAGTCTGTGTTCTTCCAATTGCGTTAAAATCGGCGGATCCTGTAATCCGCCGACTTTAACGCAATTGGAAGAACACAGACTGATGTCAATGGATGATGTTTGTGAGCCTTACAACGAAGGCCAATAAGATGGGTCTAGGTTATGCTCAGAAGTTGAAAAAAAAGTTCTATAAACAATATAATGTATAAAAAGACTGTCGCGCCACTCTATTTATTTATTTTTTAGTAACTGCAATATGAATCTATATTAGGTCTGTTCCAGACTTTTTGTGCACTAAATTAGGCAATCTGTCCAATTCTGAGCAGTGGGGAGAAAACTCTCTCAGAGAGGAAAAAATCTATCGAAAAGTGTCTAATTCAATAAAAAATTTACAAAATTGGATTGTTTTTTTTTTCTGTCTATGTCAAATTCTCATTTGACAGAACTCATATTTCTGCCGGAAGAAATTCTTTGGGCTAAATTTGTCAGGGTGGGGAAATTTTTTACTCTCACGTGAGCGCTCTCTTCTACACAATTTTTGAAGTTGGTAACAGACTCTGACCAAAAATAACCAAATATTACTAAATTCGGCAGTTTCAAACTGGGTGTGGAACGGACCTATTAATATAATAAAGTAAGACTTTTGTTTGTTTGTCGGTTGTATGTTTGTAGTCGATAAAATAACAAACAAACAAAAGTCCTACTTTATAAAGGATACACAATTGTTCTCCCATGCACTGATTGTGCAGTAGGAGGTTCTGTAAAGAAAAGAAATAGTTAATAAGAACAAAAAATATGGCGCAAAATTATAGTCCGCTAATGAACAACTTTAGTGTGATACTAGCTTAAAATGACGTTTCAGACATGACTCAAACGTCATTTTAAGCTAGTATCACACTAAAATTGTTCATTAGCGGACTATAATTTTGCGCGAATGATTTTTAATTTACTTACCCGAAATTTTTTTTTTAATTCAGGAAACTGACACGAGTGACAGGCGAGGCGACATCAATTTTTTGAAATGTCTCTCTTTTTTAATTTCATTTCATTTCATTTCCTTTTCATTATTCCTTATTAGATATATTTTAAGCTGAACTCCTACTTAAGCGTTTGGACCAAGTCAATGTTTACACGCGAATTCTTGGGCACGAGTTTCTGTGCCAAAGAAAATTTTAACATCGATATTTTAAAAAGGCATGGATTTAAGTTTCCACAATCTACGTGCATGAAAATTTCGCATTACGAATATTGGTTTTCAAAGAGAAAATTGCATGTAATTGTAGATGCATTGGTTTTCAAATGGAAAACTGGAAAATGTCAAAATGGGTTTTCGAATGGAGAATAGAAAGTTCTTGATAAAAAACTCGGAAAACTCATTGGTTTTCAAAGGAAAAATTGCATCTAATTGTAGGTGCATTGGTGGAAAACTGGAAGATTTCAAAATTGGTTTTCGAATAGAAAAAAAGAAGGTTCTTTAGGTATGAGAAACTCAGAAAACTCTTTGGTTTTCAAAAGGAAAATTGCATGTATTTGTAAGTGCATTGATTTTCAAATGGAAAAATGGAAAATTTTTGATTGGGAACTTGGAAAACTCTGCGAGAGCACGAAGAACTTCAAGACATTAAATCAAGTTTTTGCATATAATTCAAGCTGCATTGTTAAGTTTGTATGTCCGGTAGGGACTCTATATCCGCTCAATCCTCAATGCATTTTTATAAAATTTTCACTTTAGATAGGTATAGCCAGAAATTTTTGGGCCAATCTAACGTGAAAATCAGCAAATAAGGGGGACAATCATAGTGGTTACTAGGGTAGAGCAAAGCGGGTAGCGGGAAGAGGGTATTGGGTTAATGGGTAGAGGGTAGCGGGCAGAGTAGTAGGGGGAAACCAAAGGCTAGAGCTTTTATTTTACGAAGTCTGCAGGGTCAGCTAGTTGATTATTATATTAAAGTATTTAAGAGCAAAGTGTTCCAACAGTCTAGCCGTGAACAGGGGAAAGGCCAAGTTAAGGCTGTAAACAAGTAAGGACACCCAATTTCGTCGTCTTGCTGCTAACGTCAGTATAGACAGATTTAATTTTGAGGTAATTAGCCACTCTGCCTACTTTGGATCCGCTATAAACTCAAACAACGACACCAGCGCTGAAATCAAACGTAGAATTGGACTAAGAAGGCAATTGATAAATTAATTAATGAGCAACTATACAAAACCCTTATCATTGCGGACATGGACCTTGAAAACATCGGATGAAAACGATTTGGGCTGCTTCGAGAGAAGAATTTTCGAGTTACTCTTTGTCCCTCCTCCATATATGGAGAATGGAGATGAAGATGTAACCAAGAACAGTTCGAGCACGAGGTGTTTAGCGAATCTGACCTAGCCACAAAGTTTAGGATTGTAAAAGACGATTAATTATATCTCGTTGAATCGTTTATTTTATTTTATAACAACAGGAACAGTTATGTATTTCGATTGGTTGCTTGAAATCGAATGAATAATCAATTGAAAAATTATATCAATATCCGAATTTTACATTTTTGACAAAGTTCTAGTTTTTGATCCTTTTTTAATAATCTAGTTTTTAGTCAGTAATATATTCAAAGTAATTCAAAATATTATTTCTTACAGCTCGGCCATTCTGACTACAAAATCGACCTCGATTGTAAAGGAAATATTTAAAATATAATTAAAGTTAGTGTTACCTTCTGAATCCAAACGTTAATTTTCTACTGATTCACTATTTTGAACCCATTTTTTTAATCTAGTTGAATCTAAAACGCCATGATAAGGCACTTGCGTTACTTGAAAACCATCAATGTCTTCAACTAAATAGCGGTCATTTTCAAACTTCCTTTTAATAACATATGGACCACGGTACTTGGGTATTAATTTTTTACTAGTCCCGACAGAATTATCTACATTCTTAATAACTACAAATTCACCAACATCAAACTGTTTGGCTGGGGTATGGTGCTCATTGAAATAGCTCAGATTGTACAACTAGGACTTCTGAATTGCTTTAGAGGCTTCTTCTCGCAATTTAACTAAATCCACTCTTTTGTCGTCCGCATATATTGCATCTAAATGCTCAGTTAGGTCGTCAACAACTCTTCCCCTCTGTTCAATTCCAAACAACAGTTTACTTGGTGAAAATTTCGTACTAGCATGATTTGTATTACTTACTTACTTACTTACTTACTTAAGGTGGCGCTACAGTCCGGGGTGGACTTGGGCCTCAACCAACAAACCTCTCCAGCCAGCTCGGTCCCTAGCTCGCTGTCTCCAGTTTCGCACGCCGAGTTGGTTGAGGTCGTGTTCAACTTGCGCGCGCCACCTGAGCCTTGGTCTTCCTCTACTGCGTCTTCCCTCTGGGGTGGATTCGAAGACTTTACGGGCCGGAGTATTGGTGTCCATCCTCTCCACGTGACCGAGCCATCTGAGTCAGTGTCGCTGTACAGCCCGTACAGTTTGTCGTTAAATCTTCTCCTCCATTCACCGTTTATGCAGACAGGACCATAGATCTTACGTAGAATCTTTCTCTCGAAACGGCCAAGTGCGCTCTCATCCGTTTTTGACAAGGTCCATGCTTCTGCACCATATAGCAGGACGGGGATGATGAGAGTCTTATAGAGCGTCACCTTAGTTTTTCGGGAGAGGGCTTTACTACTCAATTGCTTTCTTAGCCCGAAGAAACAGCGATTAGCAAGAGTTATTCTTCGTCTGATCTCGGCGCTGATGTCGTTGTCCGTGTTGATAGCGGAGCCAAGGTATACAAAGTCCCTAACTACCTCGAAATTATATGCGTCTATCGTGACGTTTTGTCCAAGACGTCGGTGTTGGGTGTCCTTTCTAGATGACAGCATATACTTTGTTTTGCCCTCATTGACCGCTAAACCCATTTTTTCAGCCTCTGTCTGTATACTCGCAAAAGCACTGTTGACATCACGCTGTGTTCTCCCAATGATATCAATGTCATCAGCGTACGCGAGTAGTTGCACAGACTTCTGGAAGATAGTGCCTCTAGTGTTGACGTGGGAGTTCTGCACTATTCGTTCCAATATGATGTTGAAGAAATCGCATGACAGTGCATCACCTTGTCTAAAGCCTTTTTTGACATCGAAGGCGTCGGTGAGGTCGTTACCGACTTTGATGGAGCAGCGCGAGTTCTCCATTGTCATCCTGCTCAGGCGAATGAGTTTTGTAGGGATGCCAAAACTGGACATGGCTTTATACAGTTCTTCTCTATAGATGCTGTCATACGCGGCCTTGAAATCGATAAACAGATGGTAGGTGTCGATTTGGAGTTCTTGAGTTTTTTCCAGGATCTGTCGTAATGTGAAAATTTGATCGATGGTGGACTTTCCTGGTCTAAAGCCACACTGATATGGACCTATCAGATTGTTGACAAACGACTTCAGACGTTCATATAGTACTGCAGAAAAGATCTTATAGGCGATGTTTAGGAGGCTGATGCCTCTGTAGTTGGTGCAGTTTAGAGGGTCTCCTTGCTTCAGGATCGGGCAAACAATACTGAGGTTCCATTCATCGGGCATGCTTTCTTCCGACCATATTCTGCAGATGAGTTGGTGCATGCTCCTAACCAAGTCATCGCCGGCTGCTTTGAAGAGTTCGGCAGTGATGCCGTCAGCTCCCGCGGCTTTGTTGTTCTTAAGCTTAGATATTGCTATCTTCACTTCTTCAAGGTCGGGTAGACGGAAATTTTGGCTTGCGTCGTCTTCATTGAATGGTTCATTCTGCCTGACAGCGGAATTTGATTCGTCATCGCCATTGTACAGTCTGCAGAAGTGGTCCTTCCATATCCTCAGCATTGACTGTGACTCTACTACGATATTACCCTGTTGGTCTTTACAGGCCTCAGTTCGTGCTCGGTAACCTTGAGTCTTTCGTTTTACCTCTTGGTAAAACTTCCGAACCTCATTCCTGTTTTTTAGTCTCTCAATATCCTCGAAAGATCGCTTTTCATGCTCTCTCTTTTTCTTTCTGAAAAGATTGTGTTCTTCTCTCCTCTTCTGCTCGTAGAGCTCCCGAGCTGATCTCGTCCTCCTGTGCAGCGCTGCTTTGTATGCTTCTTGCTTGGCTGCATGCACCTGCCTGCATTCTTCATCAAACCAGGGGTTTCGTTTTGGTGGCCGTGTGAAACCCAGCACATCAGAGGCAGCATCCCTAATGGCTTTCTGGCAATTCTGCCACTGGTTCTCAATACTCGATGCTGGCTGTAGCGGACTTCTCCTGAGGTTACTTGACACTCGGTCGGAAAAGGATCTGGCGATCTCTTGCGATAGTAGCCGTCCGACGTTATACTTTCTTCTAACACTTCCTGTTTTTGGCTTTGGTTGAGATATCCGCTGCACTACCTTGGCTACAACGAGGTAGTGGTCCGAGTCGATGTTGGCACCTCGGAAGGTTCGGACATCAATAATGTTTGAAGAGTGTCTTGCGTCGATCGCAATATGATCAATCTGGTTGACAGTTGATTGGTCTGGAGACCTCCAGGTTCCTTTGTGGATGTTGAGATGTGGGAATCGTGTGCTTGCTACTACTATATTTCGTCCCGCTGCAAAATCGATAAGCCTGAATCCGTTATCGGAAGTTTTTTCGTGCAGGCTGTGTTTTCCGACTGTTCCACCAAAGATGTCCTCTCTTCCTAGTTTGGCGTTAAAATCTCCTAAGACTATTTTTACGTCGAAGCTAGGGCATTGCTCGTATGTCTTGTCAAGGAGCTCGTAGAACTTGTCTTTGGTGTCGTCATCTTTCTCTTCTGTGGGGGCGTGAGCGCATATTAGGCTTATGTTGCCGAATTTAGCCTTTATGCGGATTGTCGTGAGGCGCTCGTTGACAACTCTGAAGCTTAGGACATGCGGCCTAAGCCTGCCTCCAACGACAAAGCCACATCCAAACAGACGCTGTTGTTGTTCTTTGTAGCAGTTGCCATAGTAGATATCACAGTTTTTCATCTTCCTTTTGCCCGGCCCATCCCATCGCATTTCCTGGATGGCGGTTATATCCGCTTTATAACGGCCTAGGGCCTCCGCTAGTTGCTCGGCTGCGCGTGGTCTGTTAAGGGACCTAACATTCCACGTGCAGATCCGAATCTCGTTGTCCTTATTTCGTTTGCATGGTTCGTCATCAGTAAATCCGTCCGTATCCGAGGCTTGTTGATGCTTCGCAACTAGCTTTTCTTTATGTGATTGGGAAGTCACCCCAAAGCACGACCCCCAACCTGGAGGGCCAGGTCCTTGTTTAAACTCCAAGGGCGAAGAGCCGGATAACCGCTCCTTATCGGCCAGAGCTCCGAATATGTCGAAGTAGCCCGTATAAGGTGTTCACTGAGTAGTTCAACCTAACTGGAACTGTAGACGCCACCGTTGACTCCATCCTGGGAATTCTTCCGCTGCCGCCTGGAAAAAGGAGTAGTGCCTCAGTGGAAAACACTCTCCCCGCCCTCTCTCGTTAGCTGTCGCCAAAGCCTTCCATAGGGGTTTTCACCCTATCTCCAGCAGAGGTACTAGACACCCGGTGGTCACCACGTGGAGGTGAGAGTAGGACTTGGTAGACAGAGGTTGTTGAGAACCCTTGGGTCCTCATGAGTGCACTGTTATCTACCATTTGACCATTTGTATTATTCATAGCAAATTCAACGCTGATCAATTTCTGTTTCCAATCAGCTTGTTCAGGAGATTCAACTAACTTTGCTAACATTGATTTCAGAACACGGTTAACTCTTTCAACCTGACCGTTTGACTGAGGAGACCCTACAGCAACCTTAATTTGTTCAATATTATTCTCCTTTAAAAAATGTGCACGACTCGGTCGTACGAACTTGCTCCTGTATTCCAAATTTTATGTTGATTTTTCAAATTTAAAAAAAAAAATTAAAATTTGAAAATGTACCTCGTAAATACATTTAATTCCAAAAATTTAAATGCCAAACAAATTCAAACCTTATTCTTGATTTATTGAATTTTTTTTTTAAATCGTCGGAGCCGTTTTTTTTTAAATTAATTTTTTTATATATAAAATTTTTCGAAAATGTCTTAAAATTAATTTGGGTATGCAGTATTCAAGAATATATAAATATACATTTTATAAGTAAGTTTCGATTTTTAATATTGATCCGTTTTTGAGATACACAATTTTGAAAAAAAAGTTTAAAAATATTTTTTAAAAATCCAAAAAAAAATTTTGAAAATTTTTTGAATACAAAATATTTTTTGGGCAATATATGCGTACTTTCAGAAAAAAAATTACGCTGATCAGACTTTTATTTTTCGAGAAAATCTAATAACAAAAAAACGGTTCTATGGGAGGTACCGTTTTCGAGCAATACAATTTTTTTTTTTTTACATAAAATATATGAGTGTTTAAAAAAATAAGATTCGAGGAAGTTTAAAAAAAATCGTAGGAGCCGTTTTGGAGAAAATTAAAAGTTTTGGTTTTTTGCCATAAAAATCGTATGGTGGCTACCCTAAATTTTGATCTTAAAAAAAAAATGAAAAACTGGGATATGAGTTTTTGCTCAAACCTCTAATTTTTAAGTTTGAAGTCAATCGGACCAGTGGTTTAGGCTGTAGGTGCCTGTAAACTTCCCGACAGACAGACGGACGGAATCGCCGGACCCACTTTTTTCGACTTCTCTATCATCGTAATGTCATATCTCATCATCATCTCAATTTTTTTTTTTTTTACGAATTCAATACTTGCCATATATTCTATATGTCGCAAGTAAAAATTGCTAAATTCTAACGATGTAAAACTGGTTTCTCGATCACTTATAATTCTACGTGGGCGACTGTAATACTGAAAATACCGTTCTAAAGCATTTATTGCTTCTTTTGTCCCAGGTGTGTTAACGGGATAAAGTTTGACATATTTAGTAAAAGCATCTACAACTGCTAAAATATATTTGCTTCTCGAATTTATTGAAGGCAGCGGGCCGAAGTGATCTATATGAATAGTATCAAAAGGTTCTGGCCGCTTCATTATGTTGTATAGATTCCGTTCGGTATTTCGCGGAGGTGTAGAATGAAAAATACACTTAAGACAATTTCCGATAAACCTTTTCAACTTCTTTTTGACATTGGAAATCCAATAATGTTTCAAAATTTGATTTGCACATTTATCAATACCTAGGTGTCCGCATTTCTCGTGAGTGATTCTAATCACATTTTCCTCTAATTCTTTAGGAACATAAAGCTGTCGTTTGTATTGAGGCCCAACATGAAATACTAAGCCATCTTCTAGAACATACCCTGGTACTTCTCCAGTTTCTAATTTTTTCCGAATAGACAATATATTTTCATCACGCGCCTGAGCTATTTGAATATTCTTATCAATATCTTCGGTTGTAACTGCATTTATCACAGGACTACGACTAAGAGCATCAACATGAGCCATTCTTTCTCCTTTCCGATGCTGTACTTGATAGTTATAATTCTCAAATGCTAAAGCCCACTTGGCTATTCTTGGATTAACATCTTTCTTTTTCAAAGTCTGGGACAATGCTTCACAGTCAGTGACAATGATAAATGGTAAACGATCTAGAAAAGTCTTAAAACGTTCTAAAGCATAAACAACGGCTAAAGTATCTAATTCAAAGCTTATTAATTTTGATTCCTCGCAAGTTGATTTTTTTGAAAAGAAAGCTATAGGATGAAATTTCTTATCATCCTGCTTTTGCATTAGCACAGCACCAAAACCATGTGAACTCGCATCACAATGAAGTTCTGTTTCTCGCTTTGGATCGTATATTGCCAGTACTGGTGAAGAAACCAAACTGTTTTTCAATTTTTCAAAGGCTTCAACACACTCACTGGTCCATATAAACTTGATATCTTTTTTTAGCAAATTTGTCATCGGTCTAGCTATGCATGAAAACCCTGGGACAAAACGGTGGAAATATGAAAATAAACCATTACACCTCTGGACTTCTTTGACATTTTTCGGCATTGGATACGCGCGAATTGCTTCAAGGTGTTTGTTATTAGGACGGATTCCATCATTACTGACAGAGTAGCCTAGGTAATCGATTGTATTATATGCAAACTTACATTTTTTCATAAGTTCTAGCCCACCTTCTTTTAATATGTGCAATACTTCAGAAAGGATCTTCAGATGTGTTTCGATATCTGCAGTTGCAATACAAATGTCATCAAGGTAAACAATGATCAATCTTTTATCAATCAGCGGTTTTTACTTAAAATAAATGTATCTTTGAAAAACCGCAGGTGCATTCTTAAGACCGAAAGGCATAAAGACGTATTCAAACTGCCCAAATGGTGTCACAAACGCCGTATATTTAATAGATTCTTCAGACATTCTAATATGATGAAAACCGTCTTTTAAGTCTAGGCTGGTAAAAATATTTTTATTCGCAAAATATTCCAAACAATCTTCAATTAACGGAATAGGAAAATTGTCCCTTAATGTATGTTTGTTTAAACCTCTATAGCCTACGCACATGCGAATTTCCCCATTTTTCTTTCTCACTTACACTAGGGCAGAAGCATATGGTGAATTACTTGTTCGAATTATTCCCTTTTCTAATAGCCGATCAACTGTATTTTGAACTTCAGTCCGCTCATAATAAGAAAGGCGCCGCGGGGAGCAATATATCGGTACATCTCTGGTTAAACATATTTTCATTTCGTAATCGCTAGTTTTAACCTTAACTTCTGATTTTACATAATGCTCGTCAACTGCCATCCTGATAGCATTAAAATCAACTTCGGACAATAGTGGATTAATGTTTATCTCATAATCTTTATTCTCTGAAACATCTACTGCACTGACTAGCTGGCCTAAATCAATAAAACTTAACATACCCCCGTCATTTTTTAGTTTTATTAATTCTAAATCAGATTCATGAAAAATATGCGAGATTTCTTCTGTTGGCATTTTATTATTGGCGTTTAAACTATTTATGGCAGCAGGTGCTTTACTCGGCTCTTTCTTAAGACTATCTTTCTTAACGTTTGGATTCTTCTTCAACAAATCGAATAACATAAGTGCACTGATTTGGTTATTTGTTAATTCATATGTTTTATTGAGTAATATTTTTTTATTTAAGTTATATAAACAATCAATATCATAATGCAATTTAAATAAACAAAGGTGAATATTTAACATCGACAAGATATCGCGGCCGAGGAGCAGAGGTATAAAAGTTTCATCATCTGGAATTATAATTAATGGATGAGTCACTGTTGTACTGCGGAATTTTATTTTGCAAATCACAGTACCATATGTACTTAAATGTTGGTTTCCCATTCCTTTCAATCGCGTTAGCATTTTATTTTTGTACATGAATGGGACTAACGATTTTTTAACAAAACTATATGGGCTACCGGAATCAAAAAGGCAAAAATGTAATTTATCTTCAGTGCACTTATTACGACTGTTAATAAAGGTAACACTTACCGTTTGGAATGCTTGTAACTTTTCTGCTGTCCCCTCGGGTGCTCTCATTCCAATTTTATTAAATTCTTCTTCTTCATTGAACTCTTGAACCGCTGAAACTAAATGTTTGTTCTTCCTTGGACAATTTTGGTGAAAGTGTCCCACTTCATGGCACAAGAAACAAGAATTTAGTGGTCGCTTTGGCTTCGGGCACTGACTCTGGTAGTGACCATACTGGGAACAGTTAAAACATCTCACTTGATCCTCAGTACGGCTCCTTAAGTTTTTGGCAATAGAGGCAGCAGTAGCGGAGGTAGATGGTTTGGTTGCCATCACAGCGGTTGTATTGACTGCAGTTTTAATCTGAACATTACGGGTTCGTCTTCTTTCATATCTGTCCAGGAGCTACTTCAATTCTTTAATACTTGTTGCTCCCATCAGAGCTATGGCACTATTACTGCGGTCATTGAGGCCCTCAATAATACACTCAACAATCAACAATCTCCGGAATGTTTGAAAATGAAGCGATCTCCTGCATTTCTAGCACGTACCTCTTAACAGACTCGTTTGGCATAAGATGGCGTGACTTTAATTGCTGGAAAACATCATGCATGGTAAAGACACGAATTAAAACACTTGTTTCTTACTTTTAAAATTAAACAATATTTATTTGGAACTATGTCCTTTATTATTGAAATACTTTTTACTAATTCTAAAAGGAGCTTAAGGCTACTATGTAGTTACAATAAGACTATTGATAAATTCATCATACAGTCGTATTTATATACTTTTCTTATCTATCTACAAGGAGACCCAAGCGTACAATCGTCTTGCTTGATAATGAAGAAGAGATAATATTCCAACATTGTATACAAACGATATTATCTCTTTTACATATGTTATCATTGTAGCGTTGTGTGCAAGACTGTACTAGAGACTAAAGATATCATTGAATACAAATAATGTTATCTTTTTTCTCAATATGTTTTGCTATGGATACTTAACTCCCCCCCTTGTTAAACGAAATCGTCCCGATTTTTCGACGCTATTTTTAACATTTCTCTTTCATAAGTTTTGTTATATGCGTCAATCTTTTTTTGTTTTTGACGATCTGTTATACATTGTATAGTTTTTATCATTACGTACGTAAATGCTAGAATAACAATCAGTGTTACAATTGTGTATATAGTTGATAATATCGGTTTTTCTTCAAAAGGAATAATTAGTTTTTTTAAAGTATCTATGTTATCGAATTTGTACATTGTATCTTCTTTAATTATTTGGTCGATGTAAGACTCTGAATTATGATTTCTTAATATAACTTCTTTAATTTGCTTATGCATGTTTTTGTATATTTTATCGTCTAGATTTATAGTATTTTCATAAGTAACTAAGTTTATACCATTAATTGTTTGATTATTTAACTTATGCTTACCGCTTAATAACATAACACCGGATTCAATTTCTAAGTCGTAATCGTATTCTTGTTTAATGTTGCATTTTGAAGTTATATTCTTTAAAAGTGGAATAAGACAATTTTCTTCTTCAAAGTTAATTTCACAAATGTTTTTACTTAGATGATTTTGACAATTTCTTGTTCTTAAATAAGTTTGGTTACATAAGGCAATTGTTTTATCTGTAATGATTTTTCCATGTTTTGAATTTAAAGGTGTTACTTTATACAATTTACATGATTTAATTAGAACTGGATATTTATATATTGTGATGAAGAATTCATCAGTTCTAGCTAATAATATTTTAGAGTACTCAAGTATATTTATTATGGGTACTTGAATTATTTCATGTTGAATAATATTTTTAATGTCATCTAAGTCTAGGCTTTCTGATAAATATTCATTATTTTTTGCTGCATTAATTGTTCTGGTCAATAATAATAATTGTTCGTACACTTGTTCTATTACTAAATGTTCTTTAAGGCTCTGACCTTCGAATTGTTGCAAAATTTGTTCAAATCTAGAATTTATAGTTTTTTGTTTATTATTGTTTTCTATGAGATTATTTATACTCGTTTCTATGTTAACTAAGTCATAATGGTCAGGATTACCAAACACATATTTGAAAGCTGTTCCTAAAAAGTTAATTGATCTAGTATGCCTAGTATGTTCTTGTAATTGGTCTGCTAAATTCTTAATTTTACTTAACCAAATTTTTTCTTCTTGTGTAGGTTGATATTTACTAGTTACGATATTTACGTAAGGTTGAAATATCGAAGTCAGGTTGGTGGCATGTAACAAATAAGTTTGTTCTTTGAATAAATACACGTCATCTGTTTGCGTAAGTATAAACTTCTTGTTTAGTAACTCAGTTATTTGAACGTTTCCTTGCCCTTCTTGACTCTGTACAATTCCTAGTAATGTTAGGAATATTAATATTTTCGTCATCTGAAAAATGATAATTCTTTATGTTATCCTTGTGAATTTTTATTCCTTCTTTAGAGATTACAGTGTCTCCTTTATCTTCTTCTACTATTCTTGTTATGTATCTGGCGTTAGATTTCTTTCTAAGACCTGTGATTCTTACCATTATCTTATCTCCTTTTTTATACTCTCTGTGTCGAGTTCCTTTATTTAGACGTTCGATCACTTTTTTGGATGCTGAGTTTAGTTTATTTATTATAATTTCACTATTGCTATATTTATTTTGATTAAAGAAAATGTCTCTAGGTTTCAAACCGGTAACTGAGTGTATAGAATTATTTAATTCACGCACTGTTCTAAATATTTCTTCGATAAGTCTTGTTTTATTCTGAATTGTGAATATTCTAGACAGTTCAGTTATTGTACCGTTTACACGTTCTACCTGACCGTTCGCTGTCGATCTGTATACTGGAGTTTCTACTTTAGTTATGTTGTATTTCAAACACATTTGGTTCACCATTTCTGTTTTGAATCCCTTCTCGTTATCTGTCATGAGTCGTTCACATTTTGGGAAATAATTAGATAAGACCTCTTCCATAACGTCGTACAGTCTGTTTCGAGTTTCGATTTCCCGAAGGATTGTATATTTAGAATACTTATCTACTGTTACAAGGAAAGTATACTTGTCGTTGAAGTATATGTCCATATGAATGTGTGTTCCCACATGTGTTGGTATTTCTGAATTATTCAGAGGTTCTCTGATAGGTTTTCTTTCATATTTTCCAAATAGACATGCTATGCATTTTTTGTTGAAACTCTTTGCTTGTTTATTTAGATCGGGCCAGTAATATTTCTCTGAGATTTCTTGTATATTGTTACGTAACCCTCGGTGTGCTCTTTCGTGAGTTACCCTTACAAGTTTTAGTTGTTCCTCCAAATTTGTCACGTCTTGAAGTTTTCTTGGTGTGAATATAAATCTTACTAGTGGGAATTCTTTTTTTATGTTTTCACCATATTTGTATATGTTTTCAAATTTCGTATGCAAAGCTACAATCTTTTGGGGTTGTATAACTTCTTTCATCTGCCTTAGTAAAGAGTCTTTGTCCTTAAACTTTATTATGAGTCTTATTTTGTTACTAAAATAGATTTGTGTTTCGATATTATTTGTTATATCTTCAATAAGTTCGAACTGTGCAGCGTATGCATTAAAAGGCTGATTCACAGTTTTTATTATATCATTAGAAGAACTTTCAGCTGAATGTGCTGTTTCTATGGTAGAAGTATTTATGCGTTGACGTGATAATGCGTCAGCTACAAGATTTAGGTTTCCTGGTTTATAAACTAATTTTGCTCCAAAGTCTTCAATGATTCCCTTCCAACGTTTCAGCTTTGTGTTGGGATTTTTTTCTGATACAGAATATATAAGGCTCTGGTGATCGGTATATATGGTTAAGTCTGCTATACCATATATGTAGTTTCTGAGTTTTTGTAAGGACCATATGATCGCTAATAGCTCTTTCTCGTTTGTGCTATAGTTCTCTTCTGTCTTACTCAGTGTTCTTGACAAGAAGTGTATAGGTTGCTTATTCTGACTTAGTACGGCTCCAATAGCTATGTTGGATGCATCAGTAGTAAGCTCGAATGGTTTACTATAATCCGGTTGAAAAAGTTCGACTTGTTCTTTCAAATAATTTTTTAAAATTCTAATCGCTTCTAATGCTGAATCATTCAGATTTAACTTAATATTTTTACTTTGTTTTTTGTTTACTTTACCGTTATCTCCTCGTAAATATAATGTCAGGGGCTTGGCTATGCTTGCGTATCCTTTTATAAACTTACGATAGTAACCTGTAAGACCTAAAAATCCTCTCAAATCCTTTACCGTTTGTGGGACTGGAAAATTTTCTATAGCTGCTATTTTCTCAGGGTTCGTAGTGATTCTACCATGTCTGATTATGTGACCTAAGTATTCTACTTCTTCTTGAAAAAACTTACTTTTCTCATCAGATATTTTTAATGTGGCCTTATTGAGTACGTCGAATACTTGACTTATGTGCTGTATATGTTCTTCCTCAGATGAAGAATATATCAATACGTCATCAATGTAAACGTGTACGAATTTACCTACAAAGTCTCTCAAAATGTCGTCCACGCATCTCTGAAATATGCTTGGTGCATTTTTGAGCCCGAAAGGCATTCGTTTTAAAATGATATTTTGCGCCATTTATAGCAAAAGCTGTTTTTTCTTTATCATCTGCTTTGATTTTAATTTGGTGGAAACCTGACTCCAAATCTAACGTTGTAAAGTACTTGGCTTTACCTAAATTTTGAATTGTCATGTTGACATCCGGAATGGGGTATCTGTCTGTTACAGTGTGAGCGTTAAGTTTTTGGAAATCAACAACCATGCGCCGTTTTGGTTTTCCTTTTTCGTCCAAACCTTTTTTAGGTACTGTCCATATGGGACTGTTATAAGGACTATGGCTTTTTTCTATTATATCGTCATGTAAGAGTTTCTGTATTTCTTTGTTTACGAATTCGTTATCTGCTATGGGATATGGATATTGTTTAACATAAACCGGATTATCATTGGTCGTCCTAATGCTTGCTTCTATAGTATCTGTAAAGGGTAACGGTCCTATGCTGTTATTAATCTTCATCAGTCTATCTATGTCTGCTTTATAAATATTATTTTCCCCAATTATGTAATTAATTTTCTGAATAGATTCGACACTGCTTATGGTAGTTAGAGTCATATTACTGAAATTTATTTCCGCGTTTAGAACTTTAAGTCCTTCATATCCTAATATCATATCAAAAGACTGAATATCCTCTAATTCAAAAAATGTTATATTTTTCTTTAATATCCTAACTACTTTCTTTGTATCTACCATAGAATAACCATGCATTGTTTTTATTTTTATAGGTTTAATTTTAATTTTTTCGCTAGAATCGCATTTTCTATTAATGTAATTATGGGTTGCACCAGTATCAATAAGAATTTTATAAATTTTCTTAGAAATAGTACTAGTTAAATTTAAGCAGGGCAACCCGTCTACTAGTTTAAATGATCTATTCTTATGTTATTATTTACCATACATTCCGTTTCATCTGCTTCTGCATATGTATTGCTGACATCGTCTCTGCGTTGTTGTCGGGAGTTATTTACTCTCTGCTGCTTGAAGTTCTGCTGATAAGATCGTTGCGGTCTGTTGTGTGTGTTGAAACTCCCGCTGTGTTCACGTTTCGCTGGTGGATTATATACATCGGGTTTGTATTGATTCCAATTTTGTCGCTGTGCATGTACAATTTGTCTCGAGTTTATCTCCATCGGCTGTGGTCCGTCATTTCTCTTGAAAGGGTTTAGGCGTGGTCCTTGATTGTGTTGCTGCATATTATCGTATTGCTTCTGGGGTTGATAATTCGTTGTTTGGCTCGAATAATTTGGTCTTCTTTCGTTTCTGCGTTCATGTGGCATATTTTTGTGGTGCTTATCTTGAGTGAGATGTAAATGCCTGTGCACATTATCATGTTCTATTCTGCGAGCAATTGCGAATGCGTGTTCTAGATCATTTATTGTAGCTGAATATAATGATCCTCTTGTAAAGTTGTCACTCATACCATCAATGAATATACGAACTGCGTCGTCGTTAGCATTTTTAATTAGTCTGTCGATTATATTCGGCGGATCACCTGACATAGTGATTTTTGATATTATTAAATTGAGATTTTTATTTATCTCGTCGTGGTATTCAGACAGTGTGCTTCTTTTTTGCGTGATGGCTTTCATCATGTCTTGTAGCACGTATAGAGGTTCTTGATTAGAGTACGTATAATCTAATCTGTTACGTATCGCCTCAAAATTAAAAATTGTGTTATAATTAGTTAACACATTCGCGGCTGCACCCTGTATTTTACTTTTCACTATAGTCAATGCTGCTGCGTACTTACTGTGTGTTTTGAAGTTTTTAATGCTGTCCATTAATCTGGATGCTTCTTCGCGCCACGACCGATAATTTGATTGATCGCCGTTGAAAATAGGTAGGCTTTTAAATGCGTCTAACTGTATTTCACTACCATCTGTATATGTGGTTCTTATTTCCTCTAGCACAGGTATGTTTGGTACTATGCCTAATCCAGATTTTACTTCATTTAGTTTTGTTTCTAAATTAGTGTTTATTTGATTTTGGTTAGTTATTATTGCTGCTAACCTTGCATTCTCTGTGCGTGTGTGCTCTAGGGTTTGTGTTACTGTGTTGCACCTGGTTTCTAAAGCTTCTAATCTTGCCATTAATACTGCGAGTTGTTCCATTTTGAACTCGTGTCTATTGTCGTCGAATTTGTGTGTTTTTTTTCTCCACATATACACTTTCACTGAATTGCTTTGCTGCTTCGTACGAAGAAGCTATATTTGTACCTGCTATGCTAGGTAATTCTTGTAACCGGTAACGCGAGTGTTCTGTTTATACTAGATTTCACTACTTGTTCCCGAGGTCCGCTCGATTGAAGTTAAAAAGTATATTTAACCTCCTGGCAGGATCGCCAATTAAAACACTTGTTTCTTACTTTTAAAATTAAACAATATTTATTTGGAACTATGTCCTTTATTATTGAAATACTTTTTACTAATTCTAAAAGGAGCTTAAGGCTACTATGTAGTTACAATAAGACTATTGATAAATTCATCATACAGTCGTATTTATATACTTTTCTTATCTATCTACAAGGAGACCCAAGCGTACAATCGTCTTGCTTGATAATGAAGAAGAGATAATATTCCAACATTGTATACAAACGATATTATCTCTTTTACATATGTTATCATTGTAGCGTTGTGTGCAAGACTGTACTAGAGACTAAAGATATCATTGAATACAAATAATGTTATCTTTTTTCTCAATATGTTTTGCTATGGATACTTAACTCACGTCCAAATTCCTCTATCAAGACTTTTTTTAAATCATTGTAGGTATGGGCTACGGTGGTACGCAAAAATATTTTTGCTGTACCTGATAGCATACGACGTACGCTAACAAATTTTTCCTTATCGCTGCAACCGAGTACTTCAAAGGTATCTTCCACATCAATGATCCATTTCCTAACGCCATAATTGTTATCGCCACTGAAGGGGTGGACCATGGCCTCAAAGGCGGAAAAATCAAATTTTTTGGACTCGATTGTACCGAGTTCTTCCTTTAGTAACTGTAGTTCTCGTTGTTTTCTGAATAGTTGTATTTCTTTTTCAGCTCTTGCCAATTCCGCATCAATCTGGGCTTCGGTTGATTCGTTAACTGAGGCTCCGTTATCCTCCTCTCTCGTGTGTTGGGAAACGTTTTCAGGATTTCTTTCTTGAAGCTCATCATAAAGTGGCCGCAGTTGTGAAACCGTTGAATTCACATCAAACGTCACGTTGGCTGCAGTTAGGGCGTCTACAAGGGTTTTCCTCTGGATGTATGACATTATATATTTTTTTTTTTTGGTAATCCCACTTCTGAGATGTAAAAGACGATTAATTATATCTCGTTGAATCGTTTATTTTATTTTATAACAACAGGAACAGTTATGTATTTCGATTGGTTGCTTGAAATCGAATGAATAATCAATTGAAAAATTATATCAATATCCGAATTTTACATTTTTGACAAAGTTCTAGTTTTTGATCTTTTTTTAATAATCTAGTTTTTAGTCAGTAATATATTCAAAGTAATTCAAAATATTATTTCTTACAGGATCAACGACTTTTATGGTTCGGTCATGTAGAGCAAATGGAAAAGAATGCTCCAGCTGCAGGCAGTTAGGGACTGAACTGGCTGGAGACGCTTGTAGGATGAGGCCCTGGTCTGACCTGGAATGCAGCACCACCATAAATAAGTAAGTAGATCTTCATAAAAATATAACTGTAGTAGTAGAACAGTTGACTAACATGAATTAAAAGATCTCGAAATCTTGCTACAAGTAAATTAAGTATGTCTGGAAATTTGAACGGAATTTTGTGCTAGGTTTGGAAATGTAAGCTTTGCACAATTTCTCAAAAATGATGTTTATTATGGCTTGCTATTACCAAGATCGTTTCTCCATCCATGAAATAGCAGCACGATATTGACATTTGACACTGTCAATTTCTATTGCTTCCGTTTTTGAGGATTGGGCTTACACTATGAGATTCTTTTGTCAAAAGCTGAAGTTAGCCTGACGGTAATTGCAATGAAAGAGTACCAGAAACTTATATTTTCATTGTTTTTTTTTTTTTTTTTTTTTTTTTTTTTTTTTTTTTTTTTTTTTTTTTTTTTTTTTTTTTTTTTTTTTTTTTTTTTTTTTTTTTTTTTTTTTTTTTTTTTTTTTTTTAATTAAACTATTAATAGTTTAAGTATCCAGGGTTTCTGCTGGCGATATCCAAACAGGTCGGTCATGAGTGCATTTGTCAATATGCGGCGGCGGCATACAACCGTAACTGAAACTGTTGCTTCTGGTTCTCTACTGATGACAGAACACTTCTTAGGTATGATGATTGGAGACCCAATCAGAAAAGAACTTGTACTGGCCTCTATTGAAATATTGCCATTATACGGAGGTGGTCCGAGCAATATTTTCCTTATCATATACCAATTCGTATGTTGGCATCAACACCCTGCATACTTGAGATATGTTGTTTGTAAATAGAACGTTTTACTTTTCTGTTGTTACTAAGATGCATTGCAGTTTCTTGGACTTCGTTGGCACGCAACAATCTTTAACGATTCTCGTTTTACCTACCTTGCAAAAATTAAGGGATTTTGTTAATTTCTTAGCCGCTTGTGTTCTATTAATGGACCTAACATTCCATTTCTCTGTGCAGTTCCAATTTTTCTTGAGTAAGTCTTTAGCACTTGAAACTAGAAGTGTGGTTTGGAAGCCACCGCAATGCGCTACTCCTTTGTCGCCTCAAAACAGCACAGGAATCCCTTGGTTTCCTGCAAAAGGGGGCATGTTTTAGTTAACGCGCGTATCCCTCTATCCTCATCCTTGCTGCCACCAATAACTTCTCACTGTGGTTGAGACCCAATTTTCCCCCGACGTACTAGACGCCCGATTTTTTACCGAACTAAACGATAGAGTAGGTGGTGAGTAGATGTAGCATGTAAGTTCTTAAATTGATGCTTCAAATTCGGAAAAAATCATGTGTCACGCTACAGCCAAATATCTTCTGTACTGTCTCATCGGCTATAACTGTCACTGTCATAATAATTGTTCACAATACTTCACTTCCAAGACATTTAGTTTTCATCGATTTTTTACTTTATCCCTATTTCCCCATCCTCAGGCAATTTTGTCCTGACCCTGAGACAAAGATTTGTCTTCAAGAGCCCACATTAGAACTCGACGACAAAAATCGTGCCAAAACTACACGACATGACGATCACCGAAAAACGAACAACTAATACTAGTACCAAGAGATTAAGCAAACAGTTAGCCTCGAATAGAGCTAAGCCTTATGGTTTTTGGGACCCGCGCAACAACAATGTCAAGAAATAATAACAATAAAAATGAAAAATAAAAATGACGATGAATTTTCGCCGAAGTTATGCACGTAGATTTGTTTAAACAATGCACTTTGGACACTCATTCGTTCCCGAGTTCCATCATACGAGTCCCCAGTAGGAGCTCCACCATGCTCGTCTGAGACTCTTCAGGGGAATAGGGGAAGGGGGAGCAGGAGATAGTTTCAGGAGCTTAGTGCTAGCAAAGTCGAACAGCGATGAAGATATTAAAATGTGAAATAAAGTTGTCGATATGTCTTGGGCGATTATGTCATGCCGCTCAACACAATGAGGCGTGCTGCTTCACCAAGCTGTAACATTGGCTATGGCGTTGTATCTAACATAGTGTGCACTCCAGAACATTTCATATACCCGCCGCCGTTGAGCCATCGTTATTGTCAAAGGCTTAGATACACGTCTTCAGCGAAGGGGGAACAACGGGGGCATATTTCAAAAATAAAGACAAAACGAGCGTGGAAAATGGAAATGGTGGGTTCAGAAGTCCTGCAGGAGATGTGATTTATGGCGCACGAAAAATTCCTATGCGACTATTGTGGAAAATTTGCATGTTGCAAGTTGTGCCGTCGTTGTCATCGCTTTACGTGGCGTTGCAGTGCTGCCACTGTGATGGAAAAAAACGACCAAAACAAATAAACAAGTCCTGGTCGTCGTCGGTTGACTATATTAACGTCGCAGTTGTAGTTGTCGATTGGTCGTCTTCGTTGCTTCGTCGTCGTCTTATACACAACTCGAGCGCGCATGCTACAGAGGTGCTGCTGGGGTTAGATGCGAATCTCGTGGAGGAGTTGAATTTTTAGTCCAAGAAAGTTGTTGTTCCAGACTTGGAATAGCGGCTATAAGCTGATGCTAATGTTGCTGCTACTTGGGACTGCGCCGTTGCCGTTGTCGCCATGGAATGCATGTTGACAATATAATTAACAATGAAATTTGTTCCTCATTTAATGCGATTTACGTGAAGTTTTCTTTTTTTTTTTTTTGTTGGTTGGGTGAGCTCCAGCTCCTCCCGATTTTTCTTTTCCTTTTGGCTTGAGCTCGAGGCCTGCTCAAGGTAATGAAAGGTTAATGAGGAATTGACATCGGTTTCGGGATTCTGGCCAGGAATTCGTTGCAGAAGTCTTATAGCCTGTTTCTGTTTATGGAGAACTCATTTGAATGCAAAGGGATTTGGAATTGTTAATTGATTTAGTCGGCTTAGACGATTTTGTAGCGCACTGATGGGTCAATAGAGATGTGGAAGGAATTTGCATTTTGAGTATCTAGTTGCCCTATTATCCTTGTTTGGTTTTAACCTACACTTTGCATAATTTCTCGCACTGAAGTAATTTCTTTATTGAATTGTTTCGTGGATTAGAATGCCCCATTCTTCCGTCTGTGAAATTGGATCAGGCATTCATTCGTTCCGGTAGGGTAGACTTTTGTCTACACTTCTTTGAAACGAAATGTTTCAACTCAGAAAAAAGGCTAGTGATTAAGCAATGTCGAGAATGAAGGATATATTTTTTTGCATATCCTTATTGGGACATGTCCACTTTTCCATCTTCAATAACAACATTACCCTTTTGAAAAGTTTCTTTTGACGCAATTTCTATGGCTACATTCCTCTGCCCGCTTCATCCTTCTTCAAGAATCAAAAACATTTAATATTGTTCAAGTGTCGTCTTGCCAAGAAGAATTTAATCCTTTTTCTATTTATGTCATAGAACCTTTCGAAATGTATGTAAAATCAAAACAGTGGCAGAAATGGGTGTTTACGTAATTAAAACCGACACACCCGAACTCGCCCAACTCAAAGCCAACAGAAAAGGATTACAAATTTCCTAGGAGCAACATTTTCAAAACTCCCTCCGTGTCACGTGGACACGACAAATAATGAACAATTCACCTGATAATTGTAATCTCCTTTGGCAGTGTTGGCGGATGCTGTCCCGTCCCGATGTCCTGAAGCAAACGAACGAATGGACGGACGACATGGGCGTTTCGTAATGCGAAACAATCATTACGTCTACTTCAGTTTAGAGATTACAAAATTGTGTTCACAACTAGGAATTATTGTAAAAAGGACTCAAACGTAATTCCTTCAGGTAGGAAAGAAAACATTGCTAAGCTCTCGCATAAGGTGAGAGTGACTTATGACTTTGACAGCAGCTTAAGGGATTATGCATTCATAACATGGGTTCGTCATATTTGCCAGACAATAAACGCACACTTAGGGATTTTGTAATTTTTTGTTTGTTATCGTTTGTCGAATGTCGAGTCGTCACGGCTGGAAGATGGTCATCTTTGAGGTCAATCAGAAAAAAATCTTTAATTTTTGTAATCTCATTGGATTAGAAGTCAAATTTAATTTTCTTATTTTTCATTGTGTAGTAAACAATGTAACAAGATTACGGTTTGAACAGGGATATGTTGTTGATGGAAGCACTCGTGCCACTTTTGTTTGGTGATTGTAATTCGATTGGCACTTAGGTTGTGAATTCCTTGGAAAAATTGGAAGAAGCGAATTTACCTAAGAAGAATCTAAGGCTATATTCATTTGTTTGACATGAGTTTATCAGTTTATTTTAGAGTGTGTTCCAAAGTGATTGGATTAAGGAACTTGTAATTATTCAAGCTGGTTATGGTCTACCAATATATTTGTAAGGGGGCTGTTTTTAATTTTGATGATAGCATTGAGCCAGTACCTACCTACACTGAGATTTCTCCAGCCAGCTCGGTCATTAACTAGTTGTCTAAAAAAAATTTGTACACTCAGTTGATTGAGCTCTTATCACCCCTTTGTTTAATACCTTATTCGTGGTTAGTCTCATCTGTGTCCATTTGCTCTACGCGCCCGAGTCATCTAATACTTTGGACCAAATGGCTAATGTTGGTATGTAAGCTTTTGCTACAACAAGATGCTATTAAGAGAACTAACATCAGGTGGAATAACATAACCACCTGTCAGGCAACGAAAAACATTTGGCCAAATTTGGACTTAAAGAGATCCAAATGCCTGATATCTCTAAGCAGATTGCATATAAGCTCCTTAATTGGTGTCATTACCGGACACTGTCTAATTGGAAGACACGCTGCGCGACTTGGCGTATTTTCTAATGACTTCTGCAGAAGCTGTATGGATGAGGAGGAAGAGGAGACAGTTCTTCACCTCCTATGCACCTGTACTGCTCTTGCTCATAAACGTAGGATTCACTTAGGGGAATACTTCTATAATGATCTAAACGATCTCGAACACATTAATATAATTAATCTTCTACGTATCGTAAGGAACTCTAATTGGTTTCAATGAGCTTTCGAAGAAAAGCCTTCTTAGATTCATGTGGTGTCACAATGGGCCTTTGATTGGCCTAAGCGTGTCTCTTAACATCCATGACAGCCACTTTAACCTAACCTAACCTTGGACCTAAACTTTTCTACAGCAATTGTCATTTCGACAGCAAGCTTTCCTAGATATAACTGATAGGTATATAACTGATCAGAAGTGCGTTTTTGCGCTGACGATAGTTGACTATAGTTCTTATGTCAAAAAAAAAATAGTTGATGTGTCATAGTTGAAATAGTTACAAATAGTTGAAACCATCCAAAAACGCTTTTTAGTTAGGTTTGGTTGATCTGTCAAAAAAAAAAAAAAAAAAATCTTTTGAGGTTACATTCATCATCATCTGCTCATGGGCAGCGGCCAACTTAGGATTTTCGAGTATGTCTCGTGGACATTGTGGCATTGTCCTCGTGGGAATGATGTGACTTCGCAGATGAATTCATAGCCTATAAAAGCCATGGACCAGAAGTCACAGCTGACCTGTAAGTAGTTTTTAGCATCAATGTTTTGTTTAAAACTCGAGGTTTAAAAGAACTTACGCTATGCTGGGATTCGGTCAATCTGCAGTATGAAATTGTCTCAAGCAGTTCTGGAGCAATGTAATCAGGAGTTCCAACCGGCGGGTAACTGTACAGGTCACATGCCCGTCACAATTCAAGGCAGCGGCATTTCCAAAATTTTCCAGTTTGATATGGCCAAAGCGGTCGATGAGAATCTTTTACATTTTGATTTCGCGATGGACATAGCTCATACAATGGAGAACGTGAATGGCAAGAGTCAGCTCGGGCAGATAGAATCGACCCAAGTCTTGGTCGAAATGTCCATTGCAACTCATCAAACTAAGGAAATCTCCTCCAGGGAAGTACTCCATAACGAAGTAGAGGTATTCATTGTCCTGATTGAACTTTAAGCAATTTTGAATTATGCGGTTTATGCTCTTACTTCAAAAGACTTACCTGAAAAGCGTATTGAAGATTTGTGATCCATTCTGAACTCCGTTCATACAACGTTCGCAGATGTTTTTCTACATTTTTCTCGTCTTCAAATTTGGTGTGGGCATATTGATAGGTTTTGGATTTTATGTACTTCGTTGGGATTGGCGAATACTTTTAATGGCGTATTTAATTGGCAATCTGGAAGTTAAGCAGTTGTTTGTTTTAGGTGAACTCCTTAACTACCTTGAAATTGCTGTTTCCAACAGTGACGTTTTGTTCTAGGCGGTGGTGGACAGATGTTGCTTTGCTTGTTGATATAGCATGTACTTTGTTTTGTCCTCATTCACTTCAAGACCAACGAGTTTCGCCTGTTCTTTAATCACTGGGAAGGCCTCAAGCACAGCTCTCTTGGATCGACCAATGATGTCTATGTCGTCCGCATAGCCATAGTAGCTCGGTAGGTTTCTTGAAGATGCTCCGTGACTAAGTTGAAGAAATCTAAACCCTGTGCATATTTTTAACAACTCGGATGAGCTGTTACCCATTTTCACACTGCACTGCGTATATTGCTTAGCGTCATGCGGCACAGCTGGATCCCGAATTCAAAATCGCCATCATAAGCTCTTGGTGGTGGATGCTATCATAAGCAGCTTTGAAGTCGATGAAAAGATGGTGGGTTTCGACTTGAAATTCGTTGGTCTTTTCCAGGATCCATCACATTTGGTGTATCATTGTTCTGCCCGGCCAAAAGCCACACTGGTACGTGCCGATTATTGTGTTGCAGAACGGTTTAAGACGCTCACACAGTACGTTGGATAGGATTTTGCATGCAACATTAAGCATGTATTTGCTTCAGTAGTTTTTGCATGACATAGGATCGCCTTTTAAGAAGATGGGGCATATGGAGCTTATCGACCAGTCAGTGGGCATGCATTCTTCCTCCCACACTTTGTATGATCTGGTGCAGGCAGAACACCTCCTCCATGTTTGAAGAACTCCGCAGAAATGCCATCCGACCCGGCGGACCTGTTATTTTTTAGCTTTTTGATGGCTCTTTCTACCTCTTCTGTGCTTGGGGCTGGGACTGGATCTTCATTGATTGGTCTTGCTTCTCCTACGTCGGTCGTTGGCTCGCTCGACATTATGCGCATTCAGCAGCTGTTGGAAGTGCTGCTTGAAAACATTTACAATTCCTTCACTGCTTCGTAGATCCTGTGTCCCGGTTCTGAAACTAGAAGCTAATTGCTTCTAATATTTGACGTTGAACAAGCTTTCGAGGAAAAAATTGTGGATTAAACACCTTTCCTTTTAAAAACAGTGCAACCAGAATTTTCATAAAATAAACTGTCCCCAACTCAACTGCAGAGAACTTAACTGCATTGAATTTTTTGAGGATAAGTGTATCTCCCAGATAGATAAAATTTAATTTAATTACCATCGTTAAACGAGAAACATACAATATTCTTGTAGGAAATCCTTTTTTTATTAAAAAGGGTATTCCGTGAATTCCACCTGCCATTCTTAACCACATCATAATACTTTCTTTCACCGATTTTTTTAAGGATTCAACAGATTGGCTCCTTATGCAAATTTTCATCAATATAAAAAAGTAATGCTTTTAAAATATGTTTCATTTAATTATGCAACAAAGCACCTGGTCTTGTAGCAATTTTCGTTGCCAATAATGTTGTTGCTTGTAATAATGACCAACATCCGCCTGCCTTACTTCCATTGCTTTGAAACATCGTAAAATAACAAAAAAAAAGCAAAAACATTTAAGAACAGAATTTGTTCTTTAAAAATACCGTATTATTCAACACATGCAAATTAACATGTTTAAAATTGGTCCAATTAACGGCAGCCTCGGTAAGACGTCCAGTAACTTTAACAAAGATCAACAATCGGCGATCAAAGGGGATATGGACACATCTTAATTAAAGCTCAAGATACCAGATAGCTGGTATTTTTACAACCGACATACTCAGGTATAAACTCGAAGCCTATTCACCAACAGAAGGGTAATCCTTATTACTCGAGCAGTAATAACTTTTTGTAAGCCATTTTTAATTTATAACCCTTTATTATGGAGGTTATGGTTGCCAGGATGAGGGAAAAAGGCAGAACATAACTACAACGTTAATGGGTAGTGGAACTCATAAGTATTCTTACTGAAAGTATTCGTACTTGAAAGCACCAATGAAGTTCTTAAGTACCCAAGGACGTGAAAAATTCTGGTACTTGACTTTTTTGTGTACCAACACCAGGTACTAGGAGAACTTCGAATTAGTTATTGTTCTCATAACTTCTTGTACTCAAAGTACTAGTACTTGAAACCAATCATAAGCTACTTGAGAACCCATAAACGTGACCAATTCTGGTACTTGGCTTTTTAAATTACAATACTGCGTACTAGTTGAACTACCTTAAACCTATTACTGTACTCATAAGTACTGTAGCGAAGGCACATGCCTTTTTTATATAACATATTTTACCATACAGAATTGAACTTCGTTATTCTAGTAGTAGTAATAGTAGACTAGGACGAAAGTTCTAAAATGGCCTCTACTACCGAATGATACAGTCTGAAGAAGGTATGACCATTTCATAATTGGAACTTCCCCCCATCGGCGGTAAGGGATTTTAATATTGAAGATAAAAAATAAAATAAAAATAAATAGAGTGGCGCAACAGCTCTTGAAAGTGGCTTACTCTCATCAACAATTCTCTGAGTGCGTGTGAAGAAATTGACCTACTAAATCTTTGGTACTAAAGTCACCAAAGACGTGTCGAGTTCTGGTACTTAAAATTTTTAAGTAACTAAACCAAGTACTAGCAGAATATTAAATTAGTTAGTGTACTCAGTACTCAAGTATTAGTACTTGAAGAGAGTCTTGAACTACCAAAGTACCCAAAAACGTAACGAATTCTGGTACTTGGACATTTTGAGTAACAATAAAAGTATATTAAAGTACAAGTACCAATTTAACTTCAAAAAGTATAGCAAACTTCCATCTGGCAACCATAAGCCCTTCCTCACCACTAAACATATTAAATCCTTCACAATTTTAATTGCTGGCAGATTTTATGTTTATAATATGTTTCTGGTCGCCATTAATTCAGCAATTTAATGTTCACTCAATCAGTGTTTTTAGATGATTGACTTGGCTCGATGGACGTGTTTTCTGCCCTTGAGAGAGACGGTTGCTGTCTACATCCAAAAACGAAAAACACATACTCATACGCTCCGCCGCTAATAGTCAGTTTGGCTCCCGGACAATGCTGCGTTAAGTGGCATGAATATAGCTGCAACCCCGATTGATGGCGAGGATGTATCTTAATTTTATTACAGTTTGTCATTTTCATTGCTTGAGCTTGGGAGCACAGCCAAGGAAATCGTTAAATTGCTCACTCCGACTCCAGCATCAGGATGTTTGATGGATTGACTGGCGACTGCGGAGTCCTGATGACCGCAAATTTGCCCCAAAGGCAGGAGACGAGAACAACCAATCCGTTTCGAATGGGATGTTGCTCATGTTTTTTTTTTCCCGAAACCAAATTGGTTGCATGGACTTAGTCTATATAACTGTCCGGATTAATGGCGGCAATTAATTTCGAAGGAAATTAGGATGAACACATTTTGAAAATGTGTTTTCAGTTTCAGTGTTTAACGACTTTTTTCTGAGAACACTCTGCCAGCGGATGGTGGATGGAACGTTGGTTCTACAAATAGTTCGAGTTGGCAATTTATTGAGTGAAATCCCTTCCCACCATCAAACTGCTCCCATTGCTTCCACATATCGGTTTGCTAATTGGTGACTAAATTATTTGTACCAAATGTGGCGTAGCACCGCAAGCTTCTATGGTACCAAAGTCATGGGCATTGGGCATGGACTTATGAAAGGAAACCCACACCTTTGCGTCCATGTCCAGTCCAGTCCGTATAATAAAAGTCATCGCTTTTATAGAAAAAGAGGTGCTTTGGCGCGGTTCTCGAGGCGACTTGAACCAAATTGATGTGCCGGACGCTTAACCAAGTGCGCATATAATCAGAGTTAGGTTTGGCCAATAAATAAAATCACTCGAGGATATGGACGACGACGACGACGCGACTTTGGGCCTTTTGTTGCTGTCTCATTTTTATTGTCCATTTTGGTGTCTCTAATAGCCGACGCGGTGTGTTGTTCGAATGGAGGAGGTGGCATTTGTTGCTTTGTTATGGTCAAAAGCAGCTGGACCTGGATTTGGGAATATAAAGACATTCATTGGATTCAGGTGAAGACTTAAGATGGTGTAAGGAGGTGGATAAGGTTTGGGTCTTAGTTTGCTTATTCTTGCGCTCAGTCATGGCTTCTACTGGAAATTTTTAATAGAGGACTTAAGTCGTAATACCTATTTTTAATGGTGGACATTGTGGTAAAGAATTTATAGACAAGCTGATTCAAAATTAAGACGTTTTTGTTATTTCCACTCTTAGAGTGATTTGTGTATGCTTGAACTGTTTTACTAATTGTGCATTGAACGAATTTGCATTGGTCGGCTTGGGTTTTGGGTTTTTTTTTCGGTGGAATAAGAATTTCGACTTTAGTGAAACTTAGAAACTTTGGTGATTGACAAATAAAATAATTAAACAAATAACACTCGATCCCTATAATGAGAGTCGTAGGAATCTCAGATAGAAGTCATTGTTGGACTTTTATAAAAAAAGTAAAAGACAGGCGATGGTTGGTTCAGCTAAAAAAGAGATTTGTATTTGGGACTTCGTTGCTAATTGCAAAGGCGAGAATCGAACAATAAGAGAATTGTTGGACTGAGGTCGGATACTGTGTTATTAACATCAATAAAAACCCCACGTGAAGGGGCTTTATTTTGGACCGCCTATTGTCAGCAAAACAATGTATTGTATAGAAGTTACAGACAAGAGATCATTAATGGAGATCAGAAAAAGGGTCGGGGACATACCAGAGCCCTGGGGCACACCAACATTTATTTTGTGGGTTGATACCGAAAGCGCGCATTTTCGTTAAGAGAGCCTGATGCCAAACTCTATCAAATACCTTTGAAATATAAAAATAAAAAAAAATATAAAAATATTACTTTCTCCAAAACGATGTAAGGACCTGTTCCGCTGTTCGGTGAGATAAACAGAGCACCAGTAGACCTGTTGCTGAGCAAGCTGTACTGCCGATCATTAAGAAGCTTTCTAGATATTTCTTAAGCTGATAATTTATCAGCGTTTATATGACCTTTAAAAGAACGTTAGTTCAATCGGAGAGGAGGATTCACTTTTTTCGGTTTAGGCTAACAAATACTGTTTTCCAACTGCTCGGAACGAGCCCAGAAGAATAGGATAGATAGAGGAGCTTTTACGCAAGGGTTTTGCCAGCGTTGAAGAACACCTCTTCAGAACAATAACGGGGATACCATCCGGGCCAGCGGGTTTGCATTTGTTGAGATCTTTTGAGGATCTTGGTCACAGCACGAGTGCGAAAGAAAATTTTTCCCATGGAATAATTGAAGCGCTCCAGAACTGAGGGAGTCATGACACTGTAATGATTCATTACAAATTGCCGACATACACCTATATTTATTCTTTACAAAACATGAGTCACACCATGTGCCTCCCGTTTGGGTGTAAAAAGGCCCCCAAATAAGCAATAATCATCAGTTGCCGACCGACCGACCTCCGTCGGGATAACATCAGTTGCCGATTGGTCACCGCCCAGTACAAACCAGATTCGTCCGCGATTTACCAGATTCGTCCATGATTTACCTGATTCGTCTGCGATTTACCGTATTTGTCCGTGATTTGCTAATTGCTACTAACTGGATTTCCCCCACCAGTGGTTAGGGGTCTTGTCTTACATATTAATCCTGCACCAGTAAGCTTAGCCGTTACTTACCCACGTTCTCACCACACGACCCTAAAACTACAGGAAACGAAACCTCCAAAAGCGGCGCATCATTCCTTCACCAAAAGGAGCTTTAGACGCTGCAACAATAGAATTTTACGGCTTAGGACAATACTTGATTTTTGAATAAATAGTGAAATAAATAAAGAATTGACCAATATGAAAGTTCTGGTACACTTTAATCCAAACCCTGGGAAGACCGGCGAGCTTACCTCAGCCTTAAATAAAAGTACCTCACAACTCTCTCTGGCAGTGAAGAGTTGGAGGCGAAATGCCTAGCAAAAGGACAACTTTCGCGAGAGAGCTTACGACTGGGAGTGTCATTGTCAACTAGCGAAGGGATTGAGGAAGATGTAGAATTTTTCATATTTTTTACAAATGACCAAAAATTCTTACTGCCTTTGGGACATTGCAGTATTTTTAGTCTTAATTTTTGGCCGTGCAAAAACTTGGTCCGTTCGAATATGGGTACATATTGTACGCCTTCCTTCTTGTTAAACATATACCTACCGGTTTTCCTGAGAAAGGTTGGCTTTGTAACAACGTAAATTAACCTCTTTAACCCTGAATACCTCCTTACTGCTCATATCTCTTTGGAATTGATGCTTTTAACACTATTCGGGATTAAAGTTCTCATTCCCAGAAGAAGACAAGTAGAAGCTCTTGATATTTGACATACATTCTCAGAAGACTTTTTACGTTATCTTGAACTCCTCTAAACCTTTGGTAAAGTTTATGGTTTGTTGAGATTTACCACACCACGGAGCAGAGCTCCTCCGGTTCAGAAAGGCTATGTCCGTACAGGACCGATGAGATACGGTGAAGTAGGAGAACCAGTTATGATGGTTCTTGAGTATGAGTACACTGTGGGTGTTTGAGCTTTGAACGAATATAGGTACACTCATGTCAACCTAACAGGCTTAACCAAACTTTCATTATGCTATCTGAAGCTTGAATTTTATTTTAATGTTGATGCCGAGCCGATTCCCCTTAGGACCCTCGAAACTTGATGAGGTTTGTTGTTAACATCAGCCAAAGACGTTGCTGCAATTTGCCAGTAATAAATCAATGCTAGTTGAAAGTACAAGCGAGTGCAATACATCTCACACTGACACTTCAAAACAAATCATGTACAGGGGAAACAAACAAACAATCTATCCTCTTCATCCTTTCACTGGATGTAAACATTAAAATCGTGGTTGATGCATAACCACATCCAAAATCGATAATAATTATCGGTTCTCCGTACAAATCAAATCTTCAATAACCTTTCATTTTCTATCTAGTAATCATTTCCTCAAGGCCCGACGGCAGATGATCTCCGAACCAACCATACCATCTTACGGCCGTTAAAAAACACAACCAAACCTGCTCAAGCTCATACAAGCTTACATCCATACGATTTGCTTGCTAGGCATCCCAACCTGATTGAAGAGATGTACCCGTCTTCATGATCGTTTAGCGTCCAAAGCGCAACGTTTATTATAGCAATTTCGAAGCGATAAAATAAAATTATCCTGAGTTCTCTGTAATAGCTTTATTTCTGAGCCCAGTTGAAAATGATTCAATCAATTCTGCCAACACTAGAAATGAATTGTTTTGTGGCCAATTAATAGAAATTATTATCAAATTCCGATGGATAGTCGTGAAAAACGAAAAACGAAAACCTTCATTCGACTGGTAAATTAAACGTTCAAGTTGTAAGAGAGTGCACGAAATTATGAGAAACACGATACCCCTACAGGCTATTAGGGCTTTTTACAACACAACACATTCAGCTACAAGAGGCACAAGCAACAAGCAAGAACAACCCTGTGGAAGTGATTGTTGCGGAGGCTAATTAAAAGTTATAACCTCTTAATGAAACTGAATGGAGCCGATAATTGCGAATGGAATTTCGTACCGAAGTTTTGTTAAACTTACCGATGAGAATAATTGCGACCATTGCAGACAGAAGATGAAGAAATTTCTCTTTCTTTCTTGGAAATGCTTATAGTCTGACTATGGAAAGAAGAAAAAGTTCAAGATTGCTGGCGATTAAGCAATTTTAATTGTTAAATGTTTGCAATTATTTTTGGCCCAATAACTTTTAATGATTTCATTAAATGGGCAATGGTGGGCGAAGGTTTTTGAAAAGTTGGTTGGGCTAATAAATCATCAGGGTATTTAACGATATTGTTCAATAAGGCATAACAGTCTACATCTGTCTGTCTTCGCTATTGCTGGAAGAAGTAACAGTAAGTAAATAGAATAAAATAAGAAACAACAGTTAAAAAACTTTCTCAAAAACGTCTGCTATGTTTTTATTTTTCTCAAAATTTTAATTGAGACAACTCTGATTCAGAATAAATACTAGCATAAGTGGCGTGCTGACACTCTGTTCTGAACGGTCTAAAGCAAAGTTTTATCTTGTTGAGGTTCTAGAGCAGTTTACAGCAAATACGACATTAAGATGATAGTCGGAAACTCATTCTTCAATATTCCATGAAAATCGGACATCAATGTTGACAATGGGGTTTCTTTTGCAGATTTTCCTCTCTAGGCGATGATGAGAATGCGAACTGCAGATGTTTGAGGACTTGGTGACAACATGTCCCTTTTGTCCGCAACGTAAACATGATTCTTTTTCTCGGCGATGTTTGGGAGAGTTAGGTGATATGTAACCACCTTCGATACAGTTGACGTAATCTCCAACACTTGGCACACTCCTCGAAGGTTGTACCGGTCTGTTAGACATCGTTGTCTGCAATTCGGATTTAATTTTTTCATACTTACGTAGAATTGTCTTAAGATCAGCGATGGTATTTGCAGTTAGCATGATTTGCTTCTTATATAAAAAATCAGGAATACCCTTGATGATATAGGCTAACAAATCTTGTTCGTCAATCTCTGCAGAAGAATCTCCTGCATGGCCAAAACGTACTGCTGGTAATTTTCATCTTTACGTTTTTTCCGATTTCGCAACTTGTTATGGACGTCTGCTGCAGTTGTGTGATGATCAAACTCAAACATCAAAGCGGTTCTCAAATCATTCCATGATCGAAACTTTCTGGATCGCAAAAATAACCTAGCCGTGCGTTTAAGCAGTCTTTTGAAGTAATTGAAGGCCTCTGACTCACTCAGATTGTAAGTGACCATTGCTTCCTCAACGCTCTCAATCCACATTCTAATAGGATAATCATCGTCACCACTAAACAATGGTAAGGAATCTTCGATGTCACGAGACGAATGTGCATGGAATTCACGAATAGAACTATTTGTGCTGAGTTCAGCCAAACGTTTTTCTAACGCAACGATCTCTTCTTTTTTCTTTACTAAATTACGAAGCCTTTCAAGACGTTGTGAGACAGCATCATCCTCGTTCACAGATGCTTCATCACTGCTTGTGTCAACTTCCTGGTCAGTTACAGGAAACAGATTTTCAACCTGATCAGGTTCAAGTGATTCGATGGCTTCATTCAAACGGGCCTTCAGTGATGTCTTTCTTCCATGTGTATTCAAATTCATCTCGGCGAGCTTTTTTCTGAGCGTTTGCTCCGTTGCGTTTTCCAAAAAACTCAACGCACGTGCTTTTACATTTGCATCCATGTTTTGGACAGAGTTAGGGCCAAAACTCAGCTTTAAAAATAATAAAATGTTAGACAGGCAACTAATATTCAATTATATGCGAGTCCGAGTACTTACCTTGTCCCACTTCTGATTATAAGGGTTTTTTTCACAAAACTTGACCCAATAAAACTGATGCAAAACTAGATCATGCAATCATAACACAGACGCGAGATGCGAAATCAAATTTAAAAAAAGCAAAACAAATCTAGTTGCGTTCAATTTGAACGATTTATTCACACTGACAAGTAAATTCTTACATCAAAGCTATGTTAGACTTAAACTTTCATGTCATTTAAATAAATCTTATCAACATTGTTACAATTCACAATTAAAAGCTTTATTTTGAGAGTTGATGCAGTTGCACGAAAAGGTATATGGTTGCCATATGAGTGAATACCGTAAACCGGGGCATTTTGCGCCACAGTCGTCAAGAGTTTCATATTTGTTTTGAGATCGGAAGAGGTGCAATTTCACAAAGAAAAGCATGAGAACAATATAAAATACCACGGAGGACAATTACTTACAAGTTGAAGAAATTGCATTCAAACAAACCAGTTCGGCCATTTGTATATACCGCAGAGGAAGAACAATTTTTCGTGGATTGCCTCGTTTCAATGGGTGAGTTCGGGTTCCCAATAAATTCCATCGAACTGTGACAAATAATAAAATCATATTTGAGCCGCTGGCTGCTGTGGACGAAATGTAAAAATTTTCAAAAACAACACAGCGGGCATGGATGGGACACCCAGCCATTGCAGTACGTTTTGCAGAACATGTTAAACGTAGGTACACGAGTGGCAATAGATGAGCCTATGCTGAAAAGTTTTTTTGAAAACATCGGAAACGAGCTGGCAGACATATCCCCTACTAATATTTGGAATTCCGACGAAACAAACCCCACTGATGAGTGATGACCCTGGGAACAAAAAAAGTTATATTGAAAAAGGGCAGCAAATATGAGTGTGTGAAGTTAGCCCCCCTTTTTTCGAAATTCCAATTTTTGAAAGTTGTTCCAGGTTGTTCCCGGTTTGTTCCGGATTGTTCCAAATTTTTTTCGAAAAATATTCAAAAATGGGGGTTTTAGACCCCAAAAACCGTTTTTGACCTAGCCCCCTTTTTTCGAAATTTGAAATTTTGAAAATTGTTCCGGGTTGTAAAAGTTGTTCCTAACATTGTTCCAAATTTTTGGACCTCTAACTTCGATATATCGTAAGTTATAGCCAAATTTTGAAAAAAAAAGCTAGCCCCCCTTTTTTCGAATTTTCAAGTTTTTATATTTTTTTTCGATAGTAAAAGTTGTAACAACCATTGTTCCAAAGAATTGGAATCATAGCACTTTTGGATTTTGAGTAATGAATTTTCGAAAAAAAAATTCAAAAACTGAAATAATTTTTTTTTGGAAATTTTTATCTCAGTTTTGATTCTTGCAATCGTTAATATCATTCAATGCGCAACTTTGAACAAAATTTGGAAGGTCATTTTTTGAAAATGTTTTTGTCCTTTTTCGAAATTTCAAAAATTTCCAGAATTTCGTGGGTCGAAAAAATAAAAAATTTTGAAGTTGTTCCCGGTCAACCTATTATATACCTCTAATTCAAAAACAAAAAATAATCTAAATTTTCATATTTTAGAGACTTAACAAACGAAAAACCATTTAAACACATTTTAATACGCCCACACCTTCCCTTTCGAAAAATCAAAAAACTAAAAATTGGTTATAATTGGTGTCAAACTTTAAAATAAAATGCACTTATGATGCTTTTTTTCAAAATAATTCCGAAGGTTAAATTTCACAAAAAACGCTCCCAGCCCCCCAAAAGTCTTTTTTCAAAAATCCAAAAACGTCATTCTGAGAAGTCTGAACTACTTACAATTGTTCCAAATTTTCAATCAAAAATATTCAAAACAAAGGATTTTAGGCCCAAAAGTATTTTTTTACGATATAAGCAAAAAACCATTTTTACGATATAAGTTGATGGAAAAATTATTTTAATAAATGAAACTGACTAAAAAACAGTATTTTCAGACAAAAAAAAAACTAATATAGAAGAAAAAATTTCAAAATTTAAAATGCATATGTAAATTTTGGTTCCCCGACCCATTTCTTATATTCCAGGTATCTCAGCTTTTCTTCTTTTCCATATAGTAAAATGAATGTGAACAGTCACAAACTTATATTCAACAGAAATAATAAATTAAAGAAACAACAAAATTATTTTTTACGATATTAGAAATATAACCCAGAAGCAGCACCCCTTTTACCACACAAACAACTTTCGCATGTTCAAGGTTGCTCCAGGACTCCTTTAAATTGTTCCAGGCTTTCGTTCCTTAATATTGATTTTTAGTATGAGAAATTTCAAAAAAACTGCTCCCCGGGCCCCCCTTTTCGAAAATCAAAAATCCAAAAGTTGTTCCAAGTTCAAAATCACTCAAATCCAATTGTTCCAAGGTTTCATGCAAAAATATTCAAAATTAAACATTTTAAGCCCAAAAAACACTTTACATACAAAATTCATGTTAATCTTGTACTGGCCCCCCCCTTTTCGAATTTCAAAAATCAAAAACATGTTCCAGGTTGTTCTAGGGCTTCTTTAAATTGTTCCAGGCTTTCGTTCCTTAAAAATGATTTTTAGTATGAGAAATTTCAAAAAAATGCTCCCCGAGCCCCCCTTTTCGAAAATCAAAAATCCAAAAGTTGTTCCAAGTTCAAAATCACTCAAATATAATTGTTCCAAAGGTTCCGTCAAAAATATAAAAAAAAAACTGCGAGGCGGTAGCTTTTCGTTGAAAAAATAAATTTCTTCCCTAAAATTGTTAATTACTTTTCTTTGTATAGATTAACAAGGAGAGTAAAAATCCAGTACAATTCATGGTGACAGTTGAACAACGCTTATTTTCGGCTCTGAAGTTAATTTTTTTTTTTTATTGATAAGATCGAAAATGTTTTGCCTAAAAGCACTTCATGTTGCATTAGTATTAGAATTTTTCCTTAATTTCATAAAATCAACCCCACAGTTACAAAAAGACTTTAGGGCTTAAAATGTTTAATTTTGAATATTTTTGCATGAAACCTTGAAACAATTGGATTTGAGTGATTTTGAACTTGGAACATTTTTTGGATTTTTGATTTTCGAAAAGGGGGGCCCGGGGAGCATTTTTTTGAAATTTCTCATACTAAAAATCAATATTAAGGAACGAAAGCCTGGAACAATTTAAAGGAGTCCTGGAGCAACCTTGAACATGCGAAAGTTGTTTGTGTGGTAAAAGGGGTGCTGCTTCTGGGTTATATTTCTAATATCGTAAAAAATAATTTTGTTGTTTCTTTAATTTATTATTTCTGTTGAATATAAGTTTGTGACTGTTCACATTCATTTTACTATATGGAAAAGAAGAAAAGCTGAGATACCTGGAATATAAGAAATGGGTCGGGGAACCAAAATTTACATATGCATTTTAAATTTTGAAATTTTTTCTTCTATATTAGTTTTTTTTTGTCTGAAAATACTGTTTTTTAGTCAGTTTCATTTATTAAAATAATTTTTCCATCAACTTATATCGTAAAAATGGTTTTTTGCTTATATCGTAAAAAATACTTTTAGGCCTAAAATCCTTTGTTTTGAATATTTTTGATTGAAAATTTGGAACAATTGTAAGTAGTTCAGACTTCTCAGAATGACGTTTTTGGATTTTTGAAAAAAGACTTTTGGGGGGCTGGGAGCGTTTTTTGTGAAATTTAACCTTCGGAATTATTTTGAAAAAAAGCATCATAAGTGCATTTTATTTTAAAGTTTGACACCAATTATAACCAATTTTTAGTTTTTTGATTTTTCGAAAGGGAAGGTGTGGGCGTATTAAAATGTGTTTTTAAATGGTTTTTCGTTGGTTAAGTCTCTAAAATATGAAAATTTAGATTTTTTTTTTTTCAAATAATGCGTAGGCTTAAAAAACTTCCAAGGAAAAACAGTTATTATTTGTAACACCCTTTCGTCACATATAAACGTGCATGCTCTTCAGATGTGTCGTGAAAACGAAGTGAAACTTATTTATCTACAGCCCAATAGCACTCATTTGACGCAGCCGCTTGACGTAGCATTTTTCTGACCCTAAAAATAGCCCGGTGAAAGGTGCTGTCAGACTGGAAGGAGACTCCAAAAGGTATGCGTCATACCAACATACAAAAAGAAGATTTCCCACCATTACTCAACAAGATGATGGAGCTAATTGCGCCAAATGCTTCAGCCAACTTAACATCTGGATTTCGGAAATGTGGAATATATCCTTTGAATGCACAAGAAGTAGATAATAGGTCGCTTACCAAGAGCTGTTTCCGTTGAAGGTGAAGTGCAGTCGGAATTCCTTGAAGCTCTGCAAAGGAAACTGATGTCCTGGTAAAGAGACGTAGATAAAGAATTGAATATTCCAGCTGGAAAAAGTGTCTCTGCTGAAGAGACAAGGTTTGAAGAAGAAGAGGAGTATAATCACCCAAGTACTTCTGGACAAAAAATTATGAAATTGTTCTCACTTCTTTTCCTCAAAGACCGGAGACAGGTTTGTTTTTTGATGACAGCTCTTTGGGAAATGTTTCCTCAAGCTTCAACGAGCTGGAAAACGAAGAAATTCTTGAAAATCAATTTGTAAGATTTTTGGAAGGAGACACATCAGAACACATTATCTGCTTGCTTTGAAGAAGTTATTCGAAAAGTAGGAAAGTTTGTTGTGTTTTCCTATGAAGGATAAATTTATCCAGGAAAAATAGTGTCATTTGATGATGACATCGTAAAAATTAATTCCATGCAGAGATTTATATATGCGATTAAATATATGCGGAAATGGCCTAAAAGTAAGGACGAGATGGACGTTTCCTACATGAACATATCGACGTCATGGTTTTGTTCGAATTCATTAAAACGATGGTCCAGTTCGTCCTTGCAAAAAAAGCGGATGTCTTGGCTCGTAGGCTAGTTTGGGATCTTATCGATTGACACCGACCTAAAAGAAACCCGTATAAGATCCAGAAGTACAATAGCGAATTAAAAAAAAAAAAAACATCGCCCCCGGGTGGGCTCGAACCACCAACCTTTCGGTTAACAGCCGAACGCGCTAGCCAATTGCGCCACGGAGGCAGCTGAAAGCAATTCAGCGTCGAATGATATTAATTTCATGTCAATTCTATTAGTGGTTCGCGAGATAATCAAGCATAAAAATCGTAACGCACATACGCCAATACGAACATACGTATGTACACGCAGACATCATTATAAAAAGGGTTGATTCGGGTTGTAGATGGAGATATGCGAAAACTGGAGATTCACAAACTCGGCCCCATTGCAATAACTTCCTATGGGAAGTTAATGCATAGTCCTGGACCTGAATAGGTGAATCCTTTCCGGAATAGGTTGAATATAAGAATTTGCTATCACATTCCTTAGGTAGTTTTTCATTGTTGTTTCTAGTGAGCTTTTCTTTTAAGTTCATGAATCATAAGCTCCAGCACAATCTGGAATAAAAAATAGGAAAATGGGAATAGGATAGCGCATCCAGTCCTTTTGTTATAACGGAAGCGATGGCGTATGGCACCGTTCATTGATAACTTTACCTCAGGAAAATTGTTCTCGAAAGTTTTATTTGACACAGTTTACCCTGCCACAGACTCAACTTCTTTAGGACGACTGTCTATAAGAATATTAGCGGGACAGTATTTTGTTGGCTTCCTTCGTGTCTGACTGACGACTCATTTCAGTTCATTCCATCCACTGCACCGTATCTTATTTTTACTTTGTTTTTTCCAGATGAAATGCCAGAAAGGAGTTAGAGATGCCGCCTCTAATGTGCTAGGTTTCACACATCCCTGGTTTGATGAAGAATGCAGGCAGGCCCATGCCGCCAAGTAGGAGGCATACAGAGCTACGCTGCATATAGAAGGACAAAAGCTGCTGTGTGAAGAATGCATGCCCGATGAATGGAACCTCAGCATTGTTTCCCGATCCTGAAAAAGGGATTAATTGCGCCAACTACAGAGGAATCAGCCTACTTAACATCGTTTACAAGATCATCTCTGCCGAATATATGAACGTCTGAAGCTTTTCGTCAACAATCTAATTGGTCCTTATCAATGTGGCTTCAGACCAGGAAAATCAACCCTCGACCAAATTTCCACTTTGCGGCAGATCCTGGAAAAAACCTATGAACTCCAAATCGATACCCACCACCTTTTCATCAATTTTAAGGTCGCATATGAAAGCATCTACAGAGACGAACTGTATAAAGCTATGTCTAGTTTTGGCATGCCTGCGAAGCTCGTTCAGTTGTTGGAGAACTCACGCTGCTCACTCAAAGTTGGAAACGAGCTTACGGAATCTTTCGATGTCAATAAAGGATTCAGACAAGGCGATGAACTGTCGTGCGCCGTCATCACCAGAGGCACTAATGCTAATCGCTGTTTCTTTTGGCTATAAAAAAGCAATTGAGTGGAAAAGCCCTCTCTCGAGCAACTTAGGTAAAACTGTACAGCACCCTCATCATCCCAGTCCTGCTGTATGGTGCAGAAGCATGGACCTTGACAAGATTGGATGAATGTGCCTTGGTCTGTTTCGAGAGGAAAGTTCTTTGTGTCATCTTTGGCCCCTTTTGCATTGATGGGGAATGGCGAAGAAGATACAACAACGAACTTTACGGGTTGTATAACGACATGGACCTAGCCAGAAGGGTCAAGGTCGAGAAACTCAGATGGCTCGGTCATTTTGAGCGGATGGACACCAATGCTCCGGCCCGGAAAGCCTTCGAAACTATTCCCGTGGGACGTAGAAGGAGAGGAAGACCGCGACTCAGGTGGCGCACACAAGTGGAAGAGGACCTCAATGAACTTGGAGTGCAAAACTGGAGACAGCTAGCTAGGGACCGAGCCTAAACCTTAAATTTATAAAACCAGAAAAAAACAAAAAATGATTTCAAAAACAAATACAACATAGTACTGTCAAATTTGAAATATTCACAGTATTTTGTGAGTTTATTCAAGTTAGTGCATTGTTCAATCGATTATGTTACACAATACTAAACATGAAAGCCAATCGCATTTCTTCGATTCGTTTGTTCGACAACGGCACACAGGGGGCTCGGAGCTTTTTTCTCGAAGAGGTTTGGAGCAGTTGGTTGATATGTGAACACCTTCGTTACAGCTGATGAACCTGACTTTAGCTTCAACGCATGGCACACTTCCTAAAAGTTGTACAGACATCTGACCAGACTTCGTTGGCTCTAAATTGGATGTTATTTTTTCATACTTCCGCAGAATGCCCTTAAGATCAGCGATGGTATTTGCAGTCAGCATGATTTGTTTATTAAAAAAAGAATCAGGGATTCCCTTGATGATATATGCTATCACATCTTGTTCGTCAATCTCTGCGGAAGAGGCAATCTCCTGCATGGCCGAAACGTACTGCTGGTAATTTTCATCTCTACGTTTTTTTCGATTTTGCAACGTGTTATGGACGTCTGCTGCGGTTGTGTGATGATTAAACTCAGAAATCAGACCGGCTTTCAAATCTTTCCATGATCGAAAATTTTTTGATCGCAATAATGACCTAGCCGTACCTTTAAGACGTCTTTTGAAGTAAGTGAAGGCATCTGACTCACTCAGGTTGTAAGTGACCATTGCGTCCTCAACATTCTCAATCCACTTCTTAATAGGATAGCCATCGTCACCACTAAACAATGGTAAGGAATCTTCGATGTCACGAGACGAATGTGCATGGAATTCACGAATAGGACTATTTGTGTTGAGTTCAGCCAAACGTTTTTCTAACGCAACGATCTCTTCTTTTTTCCTTACTAAATTACGAAGTCTCTTTAGACGTTGCGACACAGCTTCATCCTCATCCGTAGATGCGTTTTCTAAGGTTGCGTCACTTTCCTGGTCAGCAACAGGGAACAGATTTTCAACCTGATCAGGTTCAAGCGATTCCATGGCTTCATTCAAACGGGCCTTAAGTGAAGCCATTGTTCCCTGTGTACTCAAATTCATCTCGGCGAGCTTTCCTTTTAGAGTTTCCTCCGTAGCGTTTTCCAAAAAACTCAATGCACGTGCTTTTGCTTCTACTTTTACATCCATGTTTTGATAAGTTTAAGGACCAAAACTCAGTAAAATTTAAGCTTTAAATAATAATAGGTAAACGTTAAATATGCAACAACTACTGAATTGTATGAGAGACCTACCTTATCCAACTTCTGATTGATTATGAAGCGTTTATTCTTAAAATGTGAATCGATAAAATTCATGCAAAACTATAAAATATTAAAACAAAATTAGTTGCGTTCCATTTGAACGATTTATTCAGACTGGCTACAAAATTCTTATCTACATCAAAACTTTGTTACACTCAGACAATGCAAGTACAATAAAACTTTCGTGTCATTGAAATAATTCTTAATAATATTAAGAATTTGTTGCACTTCACAATAAAAAGCTTTAATTTTAGAGTAGATGCTATTGCATGAAATAGTATATGGTTGCCAAATCAGCGCATAATGTTTTTACGATGTGTTTGTACAGGGTATCCGGTGATTCGTCTGCCATACTTTGGAATGTGATTCTTGGTCATATTTTAAGAAAAGCATTGATCTGCAGTAACGTCAGAGAATTTTGACATCACTTTTTGACGATTTAGAAAAAGGCTAAATTTGGTGTACCCTGACCCATGTTAAGATGAATTTCAATGTCAGTACTTATGTTAGGGACCTCATTTTTCGCTTAGCAGAAATACTAATGGAGAATTTGGACCGATATTTTAACAAGAGCAATTACCTACGAGCGTAAAAGCAAGTTTGCTGAAAGAGTATGTATGAATAAAAAAATAAAATTTTAGGTATTTGGAGGGTAAAACGTTGTTATTTCTGATCAGTGGTCGTAAAAATGAGCAATTTTGTAAAAGATGTGAGAAACAAAGAAACAATAAAAACGAAGGCCATACGACAGCTAAATGAAAGTCGTATTGAAGTTCGGGTATTGTTAAACTTCCAATTATTATCATCTAACGAAATCGCAGTTATATAACAACTTAGTTTTTTTTTCAACGATAATAGTTTTACGTACCCGACGATAATAGTTTTACGTACCCAATAGGGTACTGTACTCACCAATTAATAATTGTTTTTGCTCTTCGATAATGTACGAAACCGAAACCCTTTTTTGCCGAGTTGAAATCTATTTCAAACAACACCCAATCACAATGACTAATTAAATTACGCATATTATCTACGCTAGAATCTCCATTTTATAAGCCGGACTCGGGGACCATCTGGGAATTTGTTGCTAATTTGAGTAATTTGTTGCTATTTTGTACCGAAAGAATTGATTTTGTACCTCTTTTAGTTTACGAGAAACGGCTGATGAGCTGACGTAATATTACGCTACAATCTTCCTTTATTTATATATCTAGACAAAGAAAGCACCTATCGATTTGAATCCAACTCAATATTTTGTTGCTAATTTGTTGCTGAGAAATAGGCCAGCTACATTTGTCGGAATCGTAACTCTTCACGGGAGTACCACCCTAAACCTGTTAATACGAGATAGAGAGTATCGCGTAATATATATAATTATAAGAAATTACATATATACCTATTACAATGTAAATAATAAAATAAGATTAGCTTTAAAAAGAGATCTTGATTGGGTTAAGTCTATTGATAGGCAAACTTCATTAAACTGTCTTATTGATCTAGAAATCGGTTCATTGTTCCCATAGCATGTTCGATGAAAAGGTTCAACAAGCAAATTCCTGCAACGCAAAGTTCTTGATGGAACATAAATCGGTATTTTAAAAAGTAAAGGTGAACACCGTATGTGATAACATAGGATATCCCTCACAAGCATTACACCATGAATATTCCTTCTTGATTCAAGAGACTTTATTCCTAGAAACAAACATCTTGCTTTATAGTCCGGAATAAAGGTCCACTTCATCTTGTAAAATATGAACTTAGTAAAACGCTTTTGAATTTTCTCCAAGCGATCAGAAAAAGTTTTGAAAGCCGGATTCCAAATGACATTGGCATATTCTAATATCGATCTTACTAGGGATATATAAAGGATCACTGAAGTCAACACAATTTCGTTTTATAAATCCTACAACCGAGTTAGCTCTTCCGACTACATAGTCGGATCTGAATCTAAAATAATGCCTAAGTCTTTAATGGTTTGTACACGAGTTACAACGCTCGAGTCACTCTTGTAGTCATAGCCAATGTGGGTGTAGCACCTATAAAAAGAGATGATAGCTATTGCATTTTTTAATATTTAGCTTTAAACTATTCAACTTGCACCAATTTGAAACACGATTCATATCATCCTGCAACAAGTTGCAGTCATGAAAACAATTGATTTTTAAAAACATTTTTAAATCGTCCGCATAAAGAAGACATTGAGCATTTTTTACCACAGATATTATGTTATTGATAAAAAGATTGAAAAGAAGAGGACCAAGGTGACTTCCTTGGGGAACTCCTGAGCTGCAATGAATTGGTCCCGAAAAATTATTATTAATTACTACTTTCTGAGATCTACCGATAAGGTAAGATGAAATCCAGTTAAGTAACTTTGAATGGAATCCATAAAGTTTCAATTTACTTATCATTATAGAATGATCCACCGAATCGAAGGCCTTGCTAAAGTCAGTGTAGATAGCATCTACTTGATTCTTATCTTCAATAGAATTCAAGACATAGTTCGCAAAAAGCGCTAAATTAGGGTGCGGGGAAATAACTCCACGGGAACTAACTCCACTGAGGGATTTACTTCCCACTAAGTGAGAACTTACTCCACTTTTGTAAAGTGTAGTTAGTTCCCATGTACGGTGAGAACTTAGTTCACTTTCTAATGGGAATTAAGTTCACACATTTATACATGGCGCAGGGAAACTGGTCCGGAAGTCAGAAGTCCCGATAATGGGACCACTATGGTAGGTCATTCATGTATATGTGGCCACCTACCATAAGTCTTATATCAAGACACTTGTTAATTTTATACTTTAATCGATTTTAAAATATCCTTACTTGTTTGACATCATGTTTTTGAGTTTCAATAATATTTTCAGTTTATTTTTTTTCTTTCAATAAATTCAGTTAAAATATTAATATTCTAGAAGTTTTTTTTATGAAATATTTTCAATTTTAAAGAAAGAATAAAGGAACATAAAAAGGATTCCAAATATACATACATAACTACAACCCCAAAATGTCTTATAAATAAATAAGATCATTTTTATTTACTACCTATTAGTCGACAAAATGGATAGAGCAATTCATTTTCAAAGCTGTTGCCGTTTCCTTTAATTTGGGAAAGCATGCTAGTGTCAGGAAAGCACTGCTGCACTGCAATGATTCATTTTGAGTATCTTTTTTCAGCTTGGTCTGAGGATGATGACTATCTGTAGCACTCAAATCAATTTAGTTTGATTGGGAGCGAAGCGAGCGGAAAAAATTTTGCCCAAAAGAGAATCAATTTGGGGTGTGAAAATAAAAAAATTCGCGCGAATTTTTTTATTTTCACACCCCAAATTGATTCTCTTTTGGGCAAAATTTTTTCCGCTCGCTTCGCTCGCTTGCAATTTTCGGTTCAAACTCTAAATCCTTAATAATACAATTTTTTAAACCATTTGAGAGGGGTTGTAGAGTTAATAGAGTCAGTAAAAAAATGTCTTTCTGATGGAACTTTTAATGTTATTGAAATAGCTCAGTTATTTAAGGGGACAAAAGGATGCAACAAGATGAAACTGGGTTCAAGTACAGTGTGCTTGTAGAATGCCCTACTCTCACCGAACACCAAACTTCAGAAGAATGTTTGCATTGGAAAAAGTTTTTTTTATGTCACATAAACTTACAGCATGCGGTATATGTTTACAATTAATGAATCACCATATAGGGGGTCAGATTCTTAAAAATGGGTTTCCGAATGACTAAGTTTCTCAATATTTTTGTACATGCGATTTTTTTAAATTATTTTCAGTCTTAAAAACTGAATTTCGGAATGACTTCGTTTCTAAGACATTTATTTTAATTTCACAAACAAAATTGCTCAGTATACTTGAATTCTTATTTTAAATTTTTCTCAATCAAGTGACAAATGATTTTAAATTTGAAGGGAACTAGATCCACTAATTTTTTGAAGAATTTAATTCCCACTGTACATGGGAACTAACTACACTTTACAAAAGTGGAGTAAGTTCTCACTTGGTGGGAAGTAAATCCCTCAGTGGAGTTAGTTCCCGTGGAGTTATTTCCCCGCACCTAAATTAGTTGTGGTTGGTCGACCAGAAATAAAGCCATGTTGCAATTCAGAGATATATTCACGAGTTAGAAAATCTAACTTTACTTTTACTAAACTTTCAAATAATTTAGGAATCGCAGACAATTTGGGAATACCTACCACGATAGTTTTCGATTAGGTTTTTAGATCCTGATTTATGAATAGGTACCAGATAAGAGATTTTCCATTCACACAAAAAATAACCCTCAGAAAGGGATTGATTGAAAATATAAAACAATGGGAAACTTAAGGACTTAGCACAATTTTTTAAAACGATAGCAGGTATACCATCAGCACCAGGTGTAGATTTTGGTTCAATAGTCTGAAGCTCTGAAAAAACCTCTTCTAAATTTAAATGCAATTCACCAATATTAGTACCAGTATATGGGAAATCAACGTCAACATTGGGTATATTATTGATTGGAGTTGAATATACTGATTGGAAGAAATCCGCAAATAAGCCAAGTATGGAAGAAGTATCAGAAGCATCAGTGTTCTTAAATGACATTTGCTTTGGATAGCCCGAAGACTTCCTTTTTACATTAATATATGACCAGAACGAATTCGAATTTGACTTTATATTACTTTCAATATTCAATATATAAGACCTGTATAGGAATTTATTAAGTATAAAAAAGTCCTTACGAAATTTACTGAAACTAGCATAATCTAAATCATTGTTTGTTTTCTTGTATTTGTTAAAAGCTTTTCGTTTGAGATTTTTCAAATTCACCAGTTGCTTATTATACCACGGGAGCTTCGGTTGCATGAATTTGTTTCTTGATAGAGGAACAAACTTAAGAATCAAAAATAATAGACACAAAACACGAGTACATTTGGTCGAGGTTTAGACCATTCAATTCAAAAGACCAGTTAATTTGTTCAAGAAAATTGTTCAGTTCAATGTAATTTGCCTTATTGAAATTAAAGTTCTTGGATTTACTCTCCGATTCGTTTGGTAAGAAAGTGTACTATTCAAATTCAACATATAATTCTTTGTGATGAATTGATTCTTTTAATAATGAAAATGGAACATCCAAAACTTTCGAGCTTAGAAAGTCGTTACATACAAAAACTAAGTCTAATATATTATTCAATGAATTATGAATTCTATTAATTTGGTAAAGATTAAGAGAATAAAGCGAATCAATCATGTAATATTCATAATCTCTTTTCAAATTAGATGCAATTAGCATATTATCATCATTTGACCAATTCCACATAATGTTTGATAAATTAAAATCACCAAAACAGCAAACAGTATCAAAATTAGAGCAAGAATTATTCAAAGATTCAATATTTACAAAATGTTACTGAAAGATAAGAAACCGAGTTTTCAATATGTCGTATATCGTATGTGCAAATATTAAACTTACTTACTTAAGGTGGCGCTACAGTTCGGTGTGCACTTGGGCCTCAATCAACAGTCTCCGCCAGCCAGCTCGGTCCCTAGCTAGCTGCCTCCAGTTTTGCACTCCAAATTGATTAAGGTCCTCTTACACTTGTGTGCGCCAACTGAGTCGCGGTCTTCCTCTCCTTCTGCGTCCCTCGGGAATAGTGCCCAAGGCTTTCCGGGCCGGAGCATTGTTGTCCATCCGCTCAAAATGACCGAGCCATCTGGATCTCTGGACCTTGACCCTTCTGGCTAGGTCCACGTCGTTGTACAACCCGTAAAGTTCGCTGTTGTATTTTCTTCTCCATTCCCCATCAATGCACACGGGGCCAAAGATGACCCGAAGAACTTTTCTCTCGAAACAGCCTAAGGCACATTCATCCGATTTTGGCAAGGTCCATGCTTCTGCACCATACAGCAGAACAGGGATAATGAGGATGTTGTACAGTTTTACCTTAGATGCTCGAGAGAGGGCTTTTCTACTCAATTGCTTTCTTAGCTCAAAGAAACAGCGATTAGCAAGAGTAATTCTTCGTCTTATCTCAGTGCTGCGCTGGTGTTATTGCCCGTGTTAATAGCGGAGCCTAGGTAGACAAATTCAGAAAATTAAGAATCGATAAGCTTAACACAGCAAAGTAAGATAAAATATCTGATAAGCTTGTGAAAGCGCAGTTTTTCGAAATAAAATATAGAAAAGGATATAAATTAATGTAAGAAAAAAGAACATGTATAAAAATAAATGTACAAATAAAATAAAAAATTAGAAAAAAATGAAATAGAATGGTACCTAAATAATTGTTTTAAGGTAATAATTAACTCTGAACCTAACTAAAAATTCTATTTTATTTTATTTGCTTAAAGATAAAGATAACTGTATGCGAAATTGAAAATCATTACCAGCTAAAACCACGTTTTCGTCGTCAATTAGAGCGATATAAAAGCACTGAATATATTGAATATGCTATACCTTTGATTCAAGGGCGGACACCAACTGACCGTCCAATGTGAATATCGAGAAATTCTTCGAAAACTTCTTTCCGAAGTTTATCCTTCAAATCATTTGTATACTTTCACAGTATTTTTGATGTCCATCAAAAGGTGGTTGGTTTTCATATTGTGAAAATACTTTCTCAGTGTGTTTTTCGTTGTTATTTTGAACTGCTTGATTTTGACTGTCGTTTTCTTTGCCAATCAAACCCTTCAGTTTTCCAGATAGTATTGAGAGGAACTTTAATCGTTTCAAAAGCAAATGCTTTTCCGATAGCTTATACGAAGTTGAGATCTAGTTCGTTCCTTGAAGAGTACCAGTTAGTTATCTGGTCACTTAAAGTTGTAATGGTTTACATTTTGGTTTTTAGAAGATTCATGTCAGTTTCTATTTGGTTTAAATCTGTTTTCATTTTTCGTATTGTATCGGTGGCCGATATCAATTTGTTGAAGTTTTCACTATGGAGATTTTGTGTCATTAACAATAACGTCTTCTTTGTCCTAGAGTACATTCCCAAAATAAAGATATTATTCGTAAAAAGGGACATTTTAAAGGGTGGGGATAACATTCTCTCACAGAAAAGCAAAACTATTTAAAAGTAAGCGAGCGGGCAAACAACAAGTTTTACCCACATTTTACTTAAGTTTTTTTGTATGAAAAATTGAAACTTTGAATTTTAATTTATTTATTTATTATTTATCTATTTATTTCATTTGACGCTTTTCACAAATCAGCCCAAAGAAATTTCTTGGGCTAAAATTCGTAGGTTGGGGAAAAATTTTACTCTCTCGTGAGCGCTTTCTTTTACGAAAAATTACAAAAATTTTTGAGTACGCGAACAGGATTTGGTAAAATTTCGTAATATTTCTTAAAATTTGACTGTTTTAGGAAAGTACGCAAACAGACCTAGTTTCTAAATCCGTTCGAAAATCAATTTCTATAACGAGGTCAATTCGCAGCGAATATCAGAACAGGGGTATGATAACCACAATTTCACCAACTTTTGCTCGAAAATCAGCTAAAATAAAGCGTGAAGTTTCGGTCGAGACAAGGAAAATTCGAATACATATTTAGCTTTATCTCTTAGGAATAACGTTCGGCAAAATTTAGTTCTATATTTAACGTGTCGATTGCAAAAAGTTCCTGGACTGATGTGAGGAAGTACGGGTCTTAAGTTTCTGCATAGTGAAACAATTTTAAATGGCGGATTATTTCGGATCATACCAAAAATTCATTCGTCTCAGCTATACTAAACCTGCGGCCCTCGAGCTTATAAAAGTTGGCCCGCGGCGTGGTTTAATAAATTCTTAAAATATCGAGTGACTGCAGAAAAACGTGAAAAAAATATATCCTTTTGAGTTTTCAAAATGGAATATGGAAGCAACACTAGAACGTACAGCAGTGGAAATGTGGACATGGTGAGTCTTCAAAAAAATATTCTAGATGTCACTCCTTTCTACGCCAGGAAAGGTTTGAACAACTAAATGAAAAAGAGATGTCGCCTAGTATTCCTTACTTTTCTTGCCATTGCGAAATTTAATTGGATAATTGGAATCATTTTATTCAAATTTTGAATGGACATCTTTTCGACGAAAACCGACTACTGCACTCCTACTGTGGACCTCAGTGCGGATTTTAAAGTTTTCATTCCATCTTGAAAAGAGTGGGATGATGACTTAGTGACGAGAGGCTTCGGCATCGGCATATCTATTTTCACTGACGATGACGGCTCAAAAATGGAGTGTGAGGTTGGTGCAGCAATTTTCTCTGAGTCTTTAAATTTCTCCAGGTCATCTTGGCTTCCTGACTTTGCTAGTGTCTTTCAGGCTGAACTACTCGCGATTAAGGAAGCATGCAAATTACTTAAACTAGATCCAAATCAAAACCGCAATACAGCTATCTTTTCGGACAGTTAGGCGACTATTCAAGCGATTTGCTCGTCCACATCATCCTCCAAATTAGTTCAACAATGCCGAAGTGAGCTAGCGGGCATGAACATTGGACTCAGGGTTACTCTTGTCTGGATTCCGGATCATAGTGGCTTTGAGGGCAATGAACGGGCTGACGAGCTGGCAAGGCAAGGATCAGCCCTTCATAGCTCACTCGCGGAAAGAGTCAACATTCCTCTTGGTGCTATGAAGGGCAAGATCTTCTCAATTTTTCTCGCTGAATCATATCTAGAAGGATATGTCCCACCTACAATAAATCCTGCACTAATAACCTTATTTGCAGACCCAGGCAAGACATAGCCAGGGTCGTTGCAACATGCACGGACACTGGCCTGTTGGTTAACACGCATCTTAGCTGGGCATTCCTCACAATATTTTCTGTAGTAGTTGTGGAGGGCAGCAAGAAAAGGAAACTGTTCTTCACTTCCTGTGTAAGTGTCCTGCCCTAGCCAAAACGAGAACCAAATCATTGGGAAAGTCCTTCTTCAATAACCTTAATGAGCTTTCCGAACTAAAGATCAGAGATTTGATCTCCTTTCTAAACGCAACGAAGTGGATTTGAGGCATATTTTTAACTACAGGGTGGCGCACGAATCGTGCTACAAAAATAAAACGTAATAACTTTTTTTCTGTGTGAGTAATCGGCTTATTTTTTTTTTATTTTGTAGGTTACTATTTAGATTTATAAAAATGGATGCTTGGGATACGGAGAAAAGAATTTGGATAGTGCAACGGTACCATGCTTTGCAGTCCGTCATTTCCGTCCAAAGGGAATTTAGGCGGGAGTTTGGCGGTAATCCCCCGAGTAGATGGACCATTATGAGGTTTGTAAACATGTTTGCCGAATCTGGAAGCATCGCACGAAGGCCGTACCATCGAGATGCCAATGTTCGGGTTCAGGATACAATCGCAGCAGTAGCATCTGCAATACAGGCCAATCCGAGCGTTTCGACCCGAAACTTATCGGGGCAAATTGGAATTAGTAGACGGTCATTACAACGGATACTTCATGACGATTTAAACTTGTTTCCGTACAAAGTCCAAATTACTAGCAAGTTAAACCCTCAGGATTTGCCTGTTCGCCTGGAATTTTGCCAAAGAATGATATCAATGGCCGAAGAAGACAACACATTGATCAATTGTTTGTTCATGTCTGATGAGGCCCATTTTGATCTTAACGGCAATGTAAACAAGCAAAATTGCCGTATATGGAATGAGTCTAATCCAGAAATGCTCCATGAAACGGAACTGCACCCTGAACGAGTCACCTTGTCGTGCGCAGTTTCATCAAGGTGTATTGTCGGGCCGTTACTGTCAATGGGGACCGTTATTTAAAGATGTTGAAGGAGTTTTTTTTACCCAGAACTGCGCCGAAGACGTATACCAGCAAGCAAGATGGAGCAACTGCACATATAGCCAGACCGGTTATGGCGGAGCTAAACAAAAAATTCGCAAACAAATTAATTTCTAGGAACTCCACTCTTCGCTGGCCCCCAAGGTCACCTGACCTGACTGCACCAGACTTCTTTTTATGGGGTTATGTCAAGCAAGAGGTGTATAAAACGAAGCCCAGGAATTTAACTGAATTAAAGCAGTCCATAACGACAATAATTGAGGCGATCCCAACTTCAACTCTTCAGGCCGCAATGAATAATTTTTTGACCAGGTGCGGCATATGCGTGGGAGAGCGTGGAGGTCATTTGCGGTCTATAATCTTTAAAAACAACTAACTATTTAAAATAAAATTTAATTTTCTAACCAATAAAAAAAAAATGAAATACATCGATTAAAAAAAAAGTTATTTGAATTTCTTATTGTAGCACAATTGGTGCGCCACCCTGTATTTATTTCAGTTCCTCTTCGAGCTTGAGATCGTCAGCTAGCGAACTAAAAACAAAAACTCAGAATTTTATATAATCCCTCTTTAAATTTTTTAGGTCAAATGAGTTTTTATGGTATCAAAACGGCGCAAGCCAGTGCTAATTGGGTCACCGAGCTAGACTGCTCGTTTCCGCCATTTCTACTACAACTACTATGCACATTAAAATGAGTATTATTATTTATGATAAAAAAATTCTTGTGGTCCGGGGTAGCGTTACAATATTATCAATGTGGCCCATTAAAAAAAAAAGGTTGAGTATGGCTGGTCTATATGCACTGATGAAGGCAATGATTTCTTGTTCTGGAAGACTTTCATGTCAATTAAAGTCGAACTTATATTAAATTCACCGTGGAAATTAACCTCCGATTATCGTTTCTTAACTCAACCATTACGATCTAGCTTTTTGTCACACCTTATGAAAACCACACTGTAGTAGAATACCTATTATTAATTGAAAACAAAACAAACAAAGTTTGTGTTTAAGCATCGAGTAAATTAGATTTACCCTCAGCTTTTTTGTTTATTTCTCATATATGTATGTTCAAATAAAAATGTACCCAGAAAAGAAAAACAATTGTAGACAAACACTTTGTATAAACATTGTGCCAGTAAATGTTTTGTATTCTATTCATTATATGGTTTCAAAGCCCGTTCGAGTGGAATATGTACCTAAAATTTTGATCTACTTTGTTTTATTAATTTAAACATTTTATTTTGAATATCACAATAACGATCACAACGGTTCTATGGTGTAATGGTTAGCACTCTGGACTTTGAATCCAGCAATCTGAGTTCAAATCTCGGTAGAACCTGAAAATGCATCATTTTTACTGAATGGAATTATTTTTAATTAATTTTCAAGCCATGAAATAATTTATTTCTTAATTTTTTTTTATTTTTTGTGTCATGTTGATGTTAAAAGATTATAGCTTCTAGGACAAGACAGTTATAGTCTTTCGTTTCCTTTATACATTTTTATGTTACATTTGACCATAAACATGATCGTTCTTTTTAAAATTTCATGTGGGCTGCTTTGGCGTTTGCCAACTATCAAAATCAATTGTCATGTGAAGTGTCAACATTTTATTTGGTTATTTGTCATTTACGTTACTGGGTCACATTTTTATAAAAAAAAAAAAAAAAGTTCTTATTAAAAAAGTTGAGAAATCGAAAATTTCAAAATCCAACAAAAGTCTGCGAAAAAAAACCCTTGACTTATTTTTTGACATTAGTACCACACATAAGAACACACATATTTTCTTGCCTAAATAAGCTTTTTTTCCAGATCATGGAAATAAAAGTTTTAACTCTCCAGGTCTATTAAGATTAAAAAAAAATTATTCGAAAAAACAACAAGCTTAAATTAATCTGAAGCTCCTTGTATACTTGTCTCAAACTAGGATTATTTTTGAGTTTTCTTAACTTCATTGCATGACTTTTGTATGTTATTATCCTTCGAATCGTTGTTATGCTAGCTGATATTCTGCTTCTGGCCCTAAACACATTAAAAACTGAGCATGCTCACAAGTCAGTAGCACTAAAAATCGCGTCCGTACGTTTTCTCAATTTTTTTCTAACTTAACCCACTTTTGCTCAAATAAAAAAGTTCGACCTTTGTTTTTTTACACTTTTCATCCAATTGCTGTTTCTGCTTGCTGATTTGAGTGTCACTTCTGTTTATAATTCAATTTAAAATTCCATCAAATTCTTTTTTATTGGACTCTTGTTATATACATACACTGCTTGTAACTAACTGTGGTTGGGTGTTGTAGGATCTGGGGGCTCCGGCTGTATCTTTTCCTACACACCAAGTGCTTACTTTACCTCCTCGTGGTAGCCACCGGGTACTGGTTATATCTTAGATATAACTTGCGAAACTTGTAAGCGCGGGTGCAAATCGGGAAAAAAGAGCACCTTATCTACGGCCCAACAAATTTAGTGCGAGGGGCTAACAACCCCTCCACAGTGAAAAACTTGACAGTTATGAGAGAGATACCAGCCTCGGATAATGAACCCCCTCTTATGGTAACCAGACCCGGAACGACCACGGACTACGCATTGAGAGTTTGTACCTGGAATGTAAGAACCCTCTTTACTCCAGGTGCAACTCAGAAACTTGAATCTGTCCTCTCGCAGTATAAGGCAGATATTACTGCGATCCAGGAAATACGATGGATAGGATCAGGGACAATAAAGAGAAAAAATTGCGACATTTATTATAGCTGTCATCAAAGATTGCATATATTTGGATGCGGATTCGTCGTGGGAAATCGGCTTAGATCGAAAGTCATGGATTTCAAGCCAATAAGTGATCGCCTGGCTGTGATCCGCATCAAGGCCACATTACAGAACATCAGTATAATATGTGCACACGCCCCTACCGATGATGCTGAGGAGTCTAGCAAGGAGGATTTCTACGACCTCCTGGATAGAGCCTACGGAGCCTGTCCAGAGTACGACGTCAAAATCGTACTCGGAGACTTCAATGCAAAAATCGGGAAGGAAGACATCTTTGGCGGATTAGTTGGAAAGCACAGACTCCAAGAAACAACAGATAACGGCTTCCGACTAATCGACTTTGCTGCAGCTTGTAATACGGTGATAAGTAGCACTAGGTTTCCAAGAAAGAAGATCTACACAGCAACCTGGCGATCTCCGGATGGTCGAACCACCAACCAAATCGACCATGTGCTAATCGGCGCAAGGCACGCATCCAACATCCTGAACGTGCGCACTTTCCGAGGAGCAAATGTCGACTCTGACCACTTTCTGGTAGTGGCTAAGTTTAGAGCTCGAATATCAAACGACAAAAAAACACGTGCAGCCCAAAGAAAGAAGTTCAACATCGGTTGCCTTAGCACATCAGAGAATGCCAGAGACTACAGCGAGCGCCTGAGCGAGCGACTCTCCGCCGTCCTCCCGAATACTACAGACGTCAACACACTGTGGAACCAATATCGAGAAGTAATAAAAAATGTAGCCGAGACCACCATAGGTTACCAGCAACCCCCGAAAAAGAACCCGTGGTATGATGATGAGTGCGTGACATTGAAAAGAGAGACGGAAAATGCACGCCTGCAGATGCTGCAACGGAAAACAAGAGCAGCAAGGGAAGAATACCGCACGAAAAGGAGAAATGAGAAAAAGACCCTGCGAAGAAAGAAAAGAGCATCCGCAGTTTCTCAGCTCAAAGATCTAGAAGAGTCTCGGGCCAAGAACAACACCCGGCGTTTCTTTAAAAGGTCGAAGCAATTAGCTTCTGGTTTCAGAACCGGGACACAAGCTCTTCGAAACAGTGAAGGAAACCTAGTCACCGAAGCACAGGGAATTGTAGATGTTTTCAAGCAGCACTTCCAGCAGCTGCTGAATGCGCAAAATGTCGAGCAAGATAATGACGAAAGAGAAGCAAGACCAGTCAATGAAGACCCAGTCCCAGCCCCCAGCAGAGAAGAGGTAGAAAGAGCCATCCAAAAGCTAAAAAATAACAAGGCCGCAGGGTCGGATGGCATACCCGCGGAACTCTTTAAACATGGAGGAGATGTTTTGATGAACCGCATGCACCAGGTCATCACCAAAGTGTGGGAGGAAGAATGCATGCCCACTGACTGGTCGATAAGCTCCATATGCCCCATCTACAAAAAAGGCGATCCGATGTTATGCAAAAACTACCGTGGCATATCCCTGCTTAATGTTGCATACAAAAATCCTATCCAATGTATTGTGTGAGCGTCTTAAACCTTTCTGCAACACAATAATCGGTACGTACCAGTGTGGCTTTAGGCCAGGCAGAACAACGATAGACCAAATATTCACACTGAGGTAGATCCTGGAAAAGACCAACGAATTTCAAGTCGAAACCCACCATCTTTTCATCGACTTTAAAGCTGCTTATGATAGCATCCACCGCCAAGAGCTTATGATTGCGATGTCTGAATTTGGGATCCCGAACAAACTGATCCAGCTGTGCCGCATGACGCTAAACAATACGCAGTGCAGTGTGCAAATGGGTAACAGCTCATCCGAGTTATTCCAAAATTGCGCAGGGTTTAGACAAAGGAGATGCGTTGTCATGTGACTTCTTCAACATAGTCCTGGAGCAGATAGTGCGCAAGGCAGGTGTGAGCACGGAGGGCACTATCTTCAACAAATCCACCCAGCTCCTAGGCTATGCGGACGACATAGACATCATCGGTCGATCCAAGAGAGCTGTGCTTGAGGCCTTCACAGCGATTGAAGAACAGGCGAAACTAGTTGGTCTTGAAGTGAATGAGGACAAAACAAAGTACATGTTATCAACAAACAAAGCAACATCTGTCCACCGCCTAGGACAAAACGTCACTGTTGGTAGCAGCAATTTCGAGGTAGTTAAGGAGTTCACCTACCTTGGAACAAACATCAATCCCACGAAGGACACCTTAGTGGAGATCCGAAGAAGAATCACCCTAGCGAACCGCTGCTGCTTCGGTTTGGCCAAACAACTGGGTTCAAAACTCCTCACTCGAAAGACAAAGTGTCTGCTATACAAAACTTTGATTTTACCAGTCCTACTCTACGGCGCCGAGTGCTGGACGATAAGTAAAAAAGGGGAATTGATACTGGGCACTTTCGAAAGAAAAATTCTTCGACGGATTTTTGGTCCCGTATGCGACGATGGCGAATGGAGAAGAAGATACAACCGAGAACTGTATGAGCTGTACCAAGATGTGGATGTAGTCCAGAAGGCCAAGAAAATACGACTACATTGGCTCGGCCACATCGAGCGAATGGACGACAACGCTCCAGCCAAGAAAGTCTTCTCATCCCAGCCCCCAGGTTCAAGACGACAAGGAAGACCGAACCTACGGTACAAGGACCAAGTGACTGCGGATGCCAGAGCGCTTGGTCTCGGTGACTGGAGAGTGCATGCGAGGGATCGTTCACGATGGAAGACTGCAGTATCTAGGCTGTGACCCTTCATGGATCGTGAGCCGGTAAAGTAAGTAAAGTAGCTTGTAACTATGGGTATTGGCACACGTTCCACCGACAAGGTAAATAACTCAAGCTCCAGCTCTTCGAGACTCAACTCTCTGAAAGTCACAAACAGCAGTGCAGTTAATGCTGACAAAATATGGAATAACATTGAGGAGAAATTAAAGAAATGGGGAGATGACTTTAAGGAAAAATTCACTAAATTGTTCGACTTGAAACTAATGGAATTGGAACAGACTATTGACACTAAACTGCATGAAATGAACTTGGAGTTTCAACAAAAAATAAAAACACTCACTGAGAATCAGAAACATTTAGAATTGGAAATAGATTCACTCCAACGTGATAAACTTAGCGCCGATCTAATTATATTTGGAGTGCCCGAAACTGCCAACGAAAACTTAAATGATATCGTGAGAAATATTTGCCAAGCAATCAACACACCTCCCCCTCCATATCATGCTGTTTTTAGAGCTAATTCCTCTCGTGGTAAACAAACAACTACAACAACTGATGCTTGCATTGTTCTCAAACTTGTTGATAGAAACCATAAAATTAACATGTTGAAAGCGATCGTTACTCATTGTAAAAATAGTAAGTCTTCACTAAAACTGAGTGACATTGGGTTCGATTCTCCTCAATTTTTCTTTGTCAACGAGAGCCTAACTAAACGCAACTACCACATCCAGAGGGAAACAATCAAGTTGAAACGAAGAAGACAAATCTTTTCCACGCATACTCTAAATGGCCAAATTCAAATACGCATTAGCGCTCAACAACCTGCAACAATTATTAAATCCATGGATGATTTGAGACGTATTATCGGATCGAGAATTGATGATGACAACCATGAAACAACGACTGCGCCTACTGATGACAACAATGATGCTGCAACCTAACTTCCTCAACATTTTCTTTTGTAAATATTTTTATTATTATTTTTTTTGTAAGGGTTTTTTCAATTATCGTCTTTTTATTTTTCTGTCTTTTAATTCTCTTGTCCCTATGTTCAAATGTTTGAATTCTACTTTTGTCCTTCATGCTAAACAACTATGACTATGGGAATAATAGAGTGAACGAAAACTCTCGTTTAATTTTAAATATTTTATGGAAGCAGAATGTACGCAATGGTCTTAAAATTTCTCATATCAATGCTCAGAGTCTTGTAAATAAGTTTGACGAATTTAAATTAACTTTCGAAAAAAGCCTCATTGATGTGATATGTATTTCTGAGTCTTGGTTCATGCCTGCGCTCAGGGATGAACAGTTCAAGCTTAATGGATTCAAACTCTTTAGGGCAGATCGTACAAGCAGAGGTGGCGGTTGTGCTATATACATAAGGAAATCCATACAATGCCAAGTTGTAATGAGTTCAAATGCAAATTCAAACTCGCAATATTTGTTCCTAGAAATTCCAAACGGCGTCGATAAGTGTATTTTAGGAACTATTTACATGCCACCTAATATAGCTTCCTCTTCTTTACTCTTGGAAATCCTAGAAGAAATTTGTCACTCGTCACCTAATGTTATAGTTTTTGGGGACACAAATTTAAATTTGCTCAACAATCAAGTAAGTAATCAGTTACAATGCTCTATAAGCAGTTTGAATCTAACATTTGCAAATCTTTCGGAGCCGACTCACTTCGGTACTCATAGCACACCTACACTTCTAGACATCCTTCTCTTGAGCAATATGAACATGTTAAAATCATATAGTCAGCTGTCTCTTCCAGCTTTCTCACGGCACGATCTAGTCTTCGCAGTTATAGATATTCACTATGGAAATATCCACTCACCTGAAAAATTCTCGTTCTTTGATTTCAAAAACGTTAACATTATTTCTCTTTTCAATGAATGCGACTCTTTAAACTGGGCTTCCATTTTCTATAATCCGGATGTTAATCAACAGGTAGATATACTAAATACTAACATTCAATATTTGTTTTCTAAATATGTACCACTCAAAACTCGTTTTGTAAAAAACTCCAGCTGCCCCTGGATTTCTAGCGGTTTAATAAATCTCATGTCACATAGAGATCGTTTGTATAAACGGTGGAAGCGCTTTCGGTGCTCAAACATGTTTGAGGAATATAAGGTTAGCCGAAATCAGATTACGAGCTTAATAAAGCAAGCCAAACGTTCATACTACAGTGCCTACTTTGATTCTAACCGCTCCTCCAAGCATCTTTGGTGTCAGGTACGAAAACTCGGGTTGAATAAGACATCTCTCGCAATTGATGAGACGGTCGATATCGAAGAAATAAACCGTAATTTCATTGGTTCTGTACCGCCTGATAACAATTCTCTACCGTTATTGCAACATAACAATGACCTTGACGATTCCTTTTCATTTTCTTGCACTGATGTTTTAACAGTATGTGAAGCAATAATGTCAATCAAGTCAAAATCTATGGGTGTGGATAAAATACATCCCGATTTTATCAAAATCCTTCTACCTCGTGTTAGCATCTATGTAATCACATATTCAATTCGATGATAACTTTTTCAATGTACCCCTTTGCTTGGAAGCAAGCAAGAGTAATACCTATTCCCAAAAAAGGAAGCAAACCCGAATATAGACCCATTGCTATCTTACCGTTTTTGTCGAAAGCATTTGAATCGATTATCTGCAAACAAATCAAGTGTTACCTTAAACGCAGAAACCTTCTGACCCCTCTTCAATCTGGATTTAGACCACAATACTCCTGCACAACTGCCCTGCTTAAGGTCACTGATGATATAAGATGCTCTCTTGATAAAAACCAAGTTACACTTTTATCACTACTTGATTTTTCAAAGGCATTTCATTCAGTAGATGCTATCTTATTATGCAATAAACTAAAGACCTTTTTTAATATGTCCAACACAATCGTAAAACTTGTTCATTCTTACATGTCTAATCGTTCTCAAGCTGTTTCTTGTAATGGTAAACTGTCTTCATTCTTGTTTCTTAGTAAAGGTGTCCCTCAAGGTTCTTTGTTAGGTCCGTTACTATTCACTATGTCATCATCATTCATCAATGACCTACCAAGAGTATTATTAAACTGTAAATTTCATATATATGCTGATGATGTACAGCTCTATATCAGCTTTGATAAAGATTTTGTTGAAGATGCAGTTGATAAACTAAACGCTGATTTGGATGCTATAGCTGTATGGTCACGTGATAATAGAATCCTCATAAACCCATCAAAGTCCAAAGTTATACCAATATATAAACGGCATTTAGGCTTAGATGACTTCCCACCAATCATGCTTAAAAACTCTAGGCTTGAGGTAGTAACAAAAGTTAAAAATTTAGGACTAATCTTTAACAGCAATTTGTCTTGGAACGATCACATCAATCACATCGTCGCTAATATAATAGATCCTTACAGAGTCTTTCTACCAGTAGGGACTATCTACCTATAACAGTAAAAATTAAACTTGTCAAGGCACTTATACTGCCAATTATATCTTATGGTTGTGAAATCTTTGCAAACATGGATTTTGAGTCTAAAAGGAAACTTAAAGTAGCCTTTAATGCCGCAACGCGCTATGTTTTCAACCTACGCAGGTTTGACCACATCTAAGACTATGCTGATAGTATTCTAGGATGCACACTTGACATATTTTTGAAAGTTCGCACCATAAAACTTCTTATCAGGCTTATTATGTCTAAGAATCCGGAGTATTTGTATGAGAAATTATCTTTCTCGCGATCTGCACGTAATCTTGCAATTATTCCACATACTTCTACGTGTCTGACATCGGCAAGACAGTTTTTCGTCTACTCTATTTCCCTTTGGAATAATATTCCACTTTCTATTAGACGAACATCCTCCTCGACGGGTCTCCACCTTGCCGTTGGTGAGGAGGCTTACGCGAGAACTTCAAGTAGGTTAAGTTGCAGATTCAAGCTCTTGAGCAGACTCTCAGCCACCAACTTAGGTCTAAGCAAACTAAGAGAGGCCCACCCCTATGAATATGGAAGAATTACCTAAACAGAAAAAAACCATAGCGGGATATACGCTATATGGTCGGTAGAAGTCACGGCTACCGGCTTGGGCTTTGTCTCGCGGTCTCAATACCGAGAGGAGAAGTCGCCAGTGACAATTTTTCCTATATATTCTTATATAACACTACTTATAATTGCGAAACTTCTTCTTTTTCTTTTTTCTTTTTCTTTTCTCTTTTTTCTTTTTTCAGTTTTTTCAGTTTCGACCAATTATAAGCACTTAAGACATCTCAATATGAGCAATATGAGTACTAAAGATCTCAGCCTGACTGAGGAAGAGGAGAATCTCCTCCTGAACCCCTTCTCGAACATGGATATGGGGGATGGAGCAAGCGCAATCGAGGTCGACGACGACGTCAGCTCGGTCGCTAGCTCCAGCCTTTCGACGGTATCCAGGGCATCAAGGAGATGCAGAATTACGAACAGCAAGAGGACGGTTAAGAGGTTAGGTCAGCTAGATTGGGAACAACTAACCGAGCAGGAGAGGAAACGACTGCATAATGCTCGTGCCTTCCTGGAAAGGGAGTGTTTGGGAAAAGACAGGCACACCGCTAGTCAAGCACTGAACACTCCCTCTTCAGAGAGCCCGAGCGTTAAAACCTTGATGGGACCACCTGCCCCCAACGCTGTTCTAATACAGCGTAAGGAAGGGTGCACCCCATCAATGGTAGCGGCAACTCCTCAAGACGTACCAGCAGGACAGATCCAACGGGCAGACATTGAGATGCCAATCTTACCACCTGCTAATCCGCCACTGATCGCATCGATATCAGTTGGTGTTAGTGAAGCAGGTGTTAGAGCGGCACTCAATGAGGGGAAAGACGAGGTGGCTTGCGAAGGCAATGCTATTGGCCACAGCCTTAGCGTTAGCCTTAACAACACCATCGAATCCGTACCCGAAAACCGGACGATCAACACGAACGATAGCATCGCGACAGTTATTGAAAAAAAGACTACACGCAAAGCTAGGGTTTCGAACGAAAACATAGCAAGACGACGACAGAAACGTAACGCTGAGAGGATTGTCCGGCGCTTTGCTAACAGGACTCCTGAGTCCTTGACAGCTAAGGAGAAGGCGGCGTTGGACAAATCTAAACAGCGCCTAAGCAGTACGTTGAAAACGACATCAGGTAGTGACGCAGATCCTCAACCACCACTTGAAACACCTTGTTCCTCTAAAAGGGCTAGGAACCAACTCTCCCCGACTGACTCTTCGCCTAACAAGGCAATGAAGAGGTTAAAGATCTCCCGGGCAACCGTGAAGGGGCACCAAGTAGCCATTGCCGATTTCGGCAAACCCTCACGGAAGCTGACTGAGGATGAATGGCAGCTTCTGGAGCTTAGAATCCTGGAAGAAGTTAATGAGGCCATCGTGAAAAACAGGCCTCCCCCACTCTTCGGAAACTTAACGACCATCCATGGGTTCAAAGTGATGAACTGTGAAAATGCCACACTCAAGTGGCTTCAAGAATTCACAGTAAACACTTCTGCACCATGGCAAAATGCTGACCTTCGCCTTATCGACGTCAAAGAGATCAAGAATATCTCTAGACCAATTGGCGTTCTTTTGGTCAAGGGCCCAACACTTCCCAACGATCGTCTCGAGAGATACATCGTATCACTTAACAGCGATCTCCTCAGCCAGGAATGGGAAGTCATTAAGTGCGAGAAAACAAATGAAGGCACCGAGGTAATGGTTAGATTGATCCACAAATCTTTACCGTTACTGAGGAAAGTGGATTTCAAAGTGCGCGTCGGGATCACCAGATGCAAGCTTAGATTGACATCCAACAAAAGAAAACAGGTTAGTAAGGCGATGAACAAATCTTTATTATGTATATGGAATTGAAAATCTTACAAATCAATCTTCAACATAGTAAAGCCGCCAGCGCCAACCTGGTCTACCTCATGCAGAGTAGACAATACGACATGGCCCTGATTCAAGAACCCTGGGTAGTAGGTGGCATGATCAAGGGCCTGAACTCCAAAGACCTCATGCTGTATAAGTCAAATCTTGACAGCCAAAATAGTAATCCCAGAACCTGTATATTAGCTAGAAAACGGTTTAATCTTTTTCTTCTAACTTCTTACAGCAACATCGACCAGACCGCGGTCATTTTTGAACGCAAGGAGCACCCATCGTTCATAATAACCTCCACATACATGCCGTATGATGGAGTTGAAGGACCACCAGCGGATATAACAAATGAAGTAGTAAAATTCGCAAGTAAGAAAAATTTCGATATTATCCTAGGGTGCGACTCCAATGCACATCATGTACAATGGGGAAGCACCGATACAAATACTAGAGGTGAATCCCTTTTTCAATTCATCATAGATAACAATCTATGTGTGGCTAACCGAGGTAATACACCCACCTTTGTCACAAAAAATCGGAAAGAGGTGCTAGATAATACCCTCTCAAATAATTCCGACTCCTGTCAAATTGATCATTAGAGGGTTTTAGAAGAACCTTCCTTTTCTGACCATCGTCTCATAGAATTTAAAATCCCTAACGTTGATAGACAGCACAAACCCTTTAGAAATAACAGGCGTACAGACTGGCTTATCTTCAATAGGGAAATTAGTAATAACATCAAGCACGTTAACACCAACGCCATTCTGGGACCAGACAGTCTAGAAAAGGCAACAGAGGATCTCACTGAGACTCTGCGTAAGGCGTTCGAAACCAGTTGCCCAATCAAAACAACTGTGAAGAAAAACAGTAAACCCCCCTGGTGGACAACAGAATTAACCAACATTAGAAAAGAAACAAGAAAGCTTTTCAATGCTGCTAAAAGAACAAGACTCGAAAGTGACTGGGACTGTTATAAGACTAGTCAAAGAAAATTCAAAACAGAAACCCAACGAGCCAAACGAAGCTCGAGGAAAAATTTCTGCAGCAATATCGAGTGCACCAACGAGTCCGCTAGGCTCAGGAAAATCCTTTCGAAAACCTCCACTTCTGTTGGTTCTCTAAGGAAACCCGACAATAGCTGGACTGAATCAGGTCACGAAAGTCTAGAACTCCTGGTTGAAACACACTTCCCAGGTAGCAAACCTAGCCCTGAACGCGAACCAGATAACTCTTCAATCTTAGAGTATGAAATCCCTACGGATTTTATAACGGAGGAAAAGTTAAACTGGGCTATTAATGGGCTATTAATTCTTTCTCCCCTTATAAATCTCCAGGCCTAGACGGCATTTTCCCAATGATGCTGCAAAAGAGCACTGAATTTATCACTCCACACCTGATAAACATCTTTCAAAGCAGCATTAAATGGGGGTATGTTCCCAAGACATGGCGTGAGGTAAAAGTCGTCTTTATACCAAAAGCCGGCAAACCCAGCCACATTGAACCTAAGGACTTCAGACCTATAAGTCTCACATCTTTTGTACTTAAAACACTAGAAAGACTTATCGACATATACATCCGCAGTAATCTAAAACCTGAAACCATTTCACCATTTCAACACGCCTACACAAAAGGTAGAAGTGTAGAAACGGCACTACACTGCGTAGTTAGAACTATAGAAAAATCAAAGGAGCCTTCAATAACGTCCACAGTAATGCAATCGAGAAAGCACTTAATGATCAACGTATAGAAGAAGTAGTTATCAAATGGATCATGTGTATGCTGAAAAACAGACAAATACATAGTGAGCTTGGTAACGCACATTTAGAGATGTACGCATCTAGAGGAACCCCGCAAGGTGGAATTCTCTCACCATTATTATGGATCTTAGTGATGAACGAGATCCTAATAAAACTTAGGAATTACGGTATAGTAGTGGTAGCCTACGCTGATGACTTAGCGCTTTTGGCGACGGGTAAATACCTTACCACTATTAGCGAACAATTACAAAGCGCATTATCAAGGGTCAGCAACTGGACCAAGAAATGCGGTCTTAAGGTAAACCCCCTTAAAACAGAACTGGTTCTTTTTACAAACAGGAGGAAAATCCCTCCGTTTGAAATACCAAAAATAGATAACACAACACTGAAAATCTCTGACCGAGCTAGATACCTCGGAGTTATATCGGATAAAAAACTCAATTGGGGTCCAAATATCCAAGAAAGATATAAGAAAGCCACAATCGCACTCTACTCATGTAACAAGATTCTGAGTAGAAATTGGGGACCGAACCCCAAAATAGTCATGTGGATGTACACTGCCATTGTCAGACCGATTCTAACTTATGGCAGCTTGGTTTGGTGGAAAGCGCTGGAGAAATCCACGAATCTAAAAACACTTACTAAAGTACAGAGAATGGCTTGTATCTGTACTAGTGGTGTGATGAGGACTACCCCAACTGCGGGTTTAGAAACGATCCTCAATCTCCCCCCAATAGATCTATTCGTCCAAGAATCAGCAGCTAACAGCGCCCTCAGACTCAGCCAAACTAACATCTGGAAAACTAGCCAGAGTGGCCACGCAGCTATTCTTACGAAATACGTAGACAACAATACCTGCACAGATTATATGACCCCTTATTTAGATTTCAACAAATCTTTTAGTACTAGGTTCCCCAATAGACTAGATTGGGAAAATAATGTGCCCTACACTAACGACTCAACCATCACCATCTACACCGATGGTTCTAAAATGGATACTGGAGTAGGTGCAGGCTTCTACTCGGAAAGCCTCAACCTTGCCAAATCATTCAGGCTCCCCGACCATAGCAGCGTCTTCCAAGCTGAGATCTTGGCAGTGAAAAACGCTGCTGAACAAATATCCATGATGGCGATATCACACGCGGACATCACTTTTTTCATAGATAGCCAAGCAGCAATAAAAGCTATCTCTGCCACCCAAATCAAGTCCAAGCTTGTCTCTTGCTGTCGCGAAGAGCTAAAGGTTCTTGGCACACAGCATAACGTAAGACTCTGCTGGGTTCCTGGCCACAGTGATGTACCAGGCAACGAAAAGGCGGACGAACTTGCTAGGGAGGGCTCCACACTCGAACCCTCTCGGATAGACCATCATATAGGGATACCGTTATGTGAACTGAAACATAACGTCAGTAAAACCATCATTCAAAAATGCAATGATAGATGGAATCTCCTAGAAACCTGTGTTAACACCAGGAAGCTATGGCCTAGATACGATAAGAAAAGATCCGATTGGATCTTAACTCTTAATAAACCCTCTTTAAGATCCCTTATCGGCATTATTACAGGACACAACCTACTCGGCTACCATAAGAAGAAGATGGGGCTCAGTACTGATGATCTTTGTAGAGGCTGCGGTGATGAAAACGAGCATGAAGACACTGCTCATTTTCTCTGCCACTGTCCTTCGCTCTGTCTTGCTAGGAAGAAAACTCTAGGCAACTTCTTCTTTAATGAACTAGAGGAACTATCAGAACTGCCAGGCAAAAGTTTACTAAACTTTGTCAAGACCTCTAAATGGTTAAACGAACCACATGATTCATAGGTTATTACATCTTTTCAGGAAGTTACAACACTTCGGGGTACCACAATGGATCTACATTGATCTAAGTGTGATGGTAACAACATCAACTATCAGCCCGTTAAACCTAACCTAACCATTAGACGAACATTTGAACATAAAAACTTCTTAAGATCTCTCCTTTCTCATCTAAATAACGATAATTGAAAAATCCCCTTCTTTCTTTCATTTGTTTATAGCTTTTAATATATTTTGTAATCATAATTAACATTTTCTATGCCTTTAACCATCTTAAGCCTGTACCTAATTTAAGAGTAATCTTCTTTGTACAGTTGATGAATAAATTGAATAAATACAAATACAAATACAAAATACAAACTTAATAAGAAAGTAATATTCTCTTCATGTTGTTGCTTCTTCTGTGCCCTTTTTTTCTGTTTAAAGTAACTATCGTTATCGATAATTACTTACAATTGTGTTACTTCTGTGAAGCATCCTTGTTCTTTCACGACCTAAGAGTCCTTAATCCTTGTATGAATATATTTTTGCTCTTACGGTCACTGTCAAAGCTTTTTTTGCAGTTCGGTATTAAATCTTGGGATATTCGGCGTTCCCAAGTGGCCCTTTAACTGCATGAATTTCTTTTGGGCATAAATTTAAATTAGGATTGGAACTCAAATTGACTTTTATTTGGTTCGGTTAACACGCGCACTGGCAGCTTTATCGCTCATCAGTGTCTTGATCAAGGAACAAGCTAACGTGCGCGGTGAATGTAGCCATGTTCACTGATTTTTTGTTTCCCATAAATTAATCAATTTTACAACATTTCGATTCTAAAAAGATGGCAGAACCAGAACTTTCTAAAAGTGGTCCAGTTAACTGGTCTTCTTGTTTTTAGGACTTAGCGCCTCCCGACTGCTTTTGATGATGCTTTGTTAACTCATTCGCTAATGCAAAAAAAACAAAACACAAAACCTTAAGCATTCAAAGTCAATATTCAAGACACAACTGACGTTATGCGGAGGAAGAAATTGGACTCATCAAAGGGACTAAGTTTAGAAAACAAAAACGATGAAATGTTCAAAATAATAAGTTTTAACATCGATCGATTGTACAAAAATTAATTTATAGCTTTCTAATGGTAAGGGTAACCTAGTTATCAAAATATTTCTACAGAATATGATTAGGATTACATTCAGCAAATCATTATTCGTAGTAACAGTCGCAACCACCATTTTTATCTTGTCAGAACAAAACAACTCCGTCCGGTTTCCACCATTCTTTCCAACGACTTTAATTCGACAAAAAAGTGGTTATAAACGTGATAGAAGCTCCACCTTCAAAAGGCGTTATAATTCCCCTATCTTGATTCAAGATCAGGTTTCTTCTCACCTCGAACAAACCCGCATTGTCAGCCGTACGGAGTGGGAAAGAAACTTTTCCAGCTTGCTGCTGTTATGGCAGGTCGACTGGGGAGTCAGAAAAACGAAAAAAAAAAATTCAATGATGGACACGATTTCGCCAAACAACATTGGTCAGCCCAAGAAACTGCAACTCACAAGTATCTATTTGAATTCCAAGTTGCGGGGAAGTCGACACCAATACCATGAGAGCTCATCTAGAACTGCAAAGTTGTCAAACTGGTTCCAGTTTGACAACACCGAGCAAGAACTAGTAGGTACCCCTTAAGTTAGAAGCTCATTGAAGTTGTGCGCATTGGTGTGGCAGAGATAATCCGTATTCCGTCCGAGGCATAAGTCGACAAGTGAATCTTTTTTTGTTGTTCGCCATTTGGCATTTGGAGTCTTCGAGTGTAATTTAGAACACGAAGGTTAATTGGCGCAATTGTAGACCGAGTTCCGTTGCAGTGCTGCAATTGCAGAGACTGACAAGAAGTGTGTATGCGTTCACGGTCTGTTGCTCAGTGGAGTGGTAGTGTGATGGCACGTCTCGTCCAGGAGCATCTTTTGTGTGCTTCAATAGTGATTCTTGGTTCTTTAACTGCAATTCGTGTGCGCGTCTTGTTTACCAAAGTCGGATGTCTTCATTCGTCAAGATATCGAATCGGCCAACGCAACGCGATGCATTTATTTCACTGTATTCTGTGGCACTTGTCTCATTAGGCGCAATATGTTTGCGGCGTTGTCGCTGCGTCTAGTCGACAGATGTTGGTGTTGGCTGATGATCTTACAGTCGACCGAAGATCAGATCCGCAAATGGACATGGAACATGAAATGGATTAATTTCGAAAGTAATGGGAATTTACCCTGTTTCTTCGACGATCACAAAAATGTTCTTTGGTTTTTGCTCGTAATTGCTAACAAGGCGGTGAAGTTTTACAATCTTTCGTCTACGTCTATCGATGGATTGGTTGAACCTTGATTGAATGTCTGCTTTTTTTGCGGTATAGAATCTTAAGATTTGTGGTGCGGATATGGATGATGTTAGAGCTTAGAAAAATTTGTTGAATTTTAAGTGGAGTGTGTTACGATCGATCGTGTATAGGTACAACTTTTTAATGCTGGCTTATGAATTTTAAAATATTTTTTTTTTTACTTTTTATAATTGCAATATTTTTCGTCGTGATAGGCCGTCGGTGATTTTATACCTCCAAAACGCTTATAAGACAAAACATCGATTCTGACACAGGCGGAAGTGCAAGTGCACTACCTTACTGAAGCCTTCAACCTCAATTTGGACGCTCCCACTGCACAATGCCCACAAAAGTTTTGGTCAATATGCGTTTTTAACTAAGCCGCTGAGATGAATTGCACCCAAAAACCAAGCTGATATAACTGAGGCTCAAACTGTAATAATGCGGCTTCAATCGCAATGTGTCAGTTGAATAGTTTATCTAAGCAAATAGGTTATCCGTGAAGCAGGGGCGAACGCAGGTAGGGGTTTTGGGGGTTAAAACCCCCTCCGAAATATGAAAATATGTGCAGTAAACAAATATCCATTATTCTTCAAAAGAAAAAAAAATAGAGAAATGGTACAAAATAAATTTTCAACTCAAATTCTCAAACTATGTTAAACGAGAAATTTTAATGAATCTGTTACGATTGGTGGGTTCCAAATAACAGGAGCTGCGATGAAAATATACAAAAATTCACTTATCGTTTCGAATCTAACGGGGGTTGGGAACAAAATCTACGAAAAAAAAACCATAATCATAGCCACACCAAATCACACATACTTAAAGGAATCCCTAAACGACGAACATGCTCCTGCTCGCCTTAAATTCGTCATAATAGGTAGATGGTTCGCTGTTGCCAAACATTTTCGATTTTCTTATTTTCGTAGGTATCGTTGTTCAGTTCACATATAGGGAGATAGTCGCAAGCAAATCTCATTTTTTCTATGAAATAACCAAAAGCGCAGTGACTTAGCTTCACTTTTTGACACATCCTCACACACACTTTAAAGAATCAACACGTACGAATTACGAAATGATGTTCGCCAATTTTGTATTCGCCGTGTAGGGAATAATGCAAACGAGCATGTTGCGTCGTTGCCCTCAAGGCTGAAACCTTCTATTTCTTAATTTTTTTTACCTGAAAATGCAGTTTAAATGGAAATTGTATTCTCTCTTGATTGGCGCAAAAAAAAGTTTTTTTTTTAATGTATTTTCAGTAGTCAGCGGCTTATATAAACGTAGAAGACAAGTACTCTTATGTCAGCCTTCTATGATTAGTAGATTAGCAAATGGTTTGTTTCTTTAAAAACATAAATAGGTAGTGTAGGAAAATATGTAATAAGAAAAGCTTAGTTTCAAAAAATACCTATCTTAACTTCCAGCACTCTGAAAATAGGTAGTTCCGAACAGAAAGCAAAACGCGAATTCCACAAGTAACTCGAACGTATTAGTAAAAATAACAGCACAATCGGCCGATCAGAGAAGCATACGGGGTCCCTCGAGGTAGAGTGCAAGAAAATGGGACCGGCAACTGTCTTTGGCTTAGCCGAAGAACACAAGCTTGTTAAGTGACTCTTATACCTTGCCAAGTGTGGCTTTCCTCAGAAGCCCACGGACCTCTTGGTGACAAACTTCTATCGTGAAGACAAACGTAGGTCTGCTTTCAAAGATAACCTACAAAGGAAAACGTATTACTAGGCCTTCTCGAGATGTCACATTACAATATGAACTGAGGGACTCAGAACAGCAGAGGACGAGCGATCGCGACGTATAAGTATTTAGAAGAGATTGACGCAGTCGGTATTTTAGAAGACCCCCTTCTTAATGGAGATGAAACATCATTCAGCCTATCTCTTAAAACAGGAGTCGCCAAGAGGTTGGACAAATCTTTATACTGTACAACATGGAAACGAATATGAGGCCATCACTGTATTTTTTTCTCTTCAGTGACGACACCTTTGCTTGTGTTTCCCTATGTGCTCCCTCCTCAAGCTGTTGCAAAAAGTGTGCCGGATAAATGAGGCTTACCTCTTTAGGCAGATCTGATACAATCCGAGACGTTTTTCTAATATGTGGCCAATATAGTTTCAACGAACGGATTATGGAAATTAATATAAAAAGCTCAGGACTGCTTAAGTCGGTGGCCACAAATCCCTCCTTTCATTGGAATCACAGCCCACGGGCTGTGTAATATAGCCCATGGGCGCATTTAAAAAACTGGAAAATCGATTACAATAAAAAAAAAACTCACAAAATTTCAAACAAAGTTTCGAAGACGTACTTTTTTAAAGTGTTGGAAATGATCTTGGATTATTTGGAATAATATACATAATTGACTGAAATATAGGATTGTTTTTAATTAATTATTTGTTGTATGTTGTCTTTTGTTTATTTAGAAATAAACAGTTTTTGAAAAAAGGTTTGTTAATACATTTAAGATTTAACAACGGCTTATAAATTACAAATAATTAAGTTACTAAAGGGAGCTGACTACTGACAACTCCCGTGGCCGACTACTGGAATTTAAGGGGCTGACTATAAAAGAATCCGACTTTTATTTGAATTATAGTTATTAATTTGTTTTAGGTAGCAAATAGCAATATTTGTTCCTAGTCTGCAAATCTGCAAATTAACAAATCAGAATAACTAAGTTTCACGTCCAACAATTAAATAACGGATTTTTAAAGACCACGCAAACTCAAAAATTAAGTTAAATGGCTAACTACCAGTGCCATCACTCTATAATATATATTTGTTGAGCAGGTGGCCATGGTTCAGAGGATAGAGTAGTGGATTGCTAAGCCGAACGCTACGGGTTCAAACCCCAGCTTCAGCAGCATTCTTTTTCTACAAAAATCGCCAGCTTATCTGAGGCCACCTGTGCGATAACATGAGACAAAACACATCTAAGTCTCCTCCTCTGGGCCACGTAGGTTTCTGTTATGTGTGCTTTCTTTCTATTTGTCTATCTGTCTCTCTCTGTTGTATTAATGTATTGTTCTGTCCCAGCCGATGGTCTCAGTCACCAGTGCTGCTATGTGTCTGTAGTTCGTTACATTTATGTGCGAAGTACTGTGAAATGTAATGTAATATATTTGTTGAAACCCCCTCCGAAATTTTTTTCTGCGTTCGCCCCTGCCGTGAAGTGTTGGCTAGTTCATGTTAATGAATTTAATCCCACACTTACAGCTTCGTGGACCATTATGAAGGTTGACCGTTCACTTTGTAGGTATTTACTAGGTACCTACATTAGTTGACAATATTTTCCAAAGTTGCTTAAGCGTAAGAAAACTCAAAGTAAAATACTGGGGGAGGTATCAAAGTGAATTTCTGTAAAAATTTACAATAGGAAACAACTATGAGTGTCATAATAACCAGTGGAAAAATTAAAACCTAATGTCTCACTCTAAAGATTCAAGTCTCCATTGATTCAGTTTTGTTTTGTAGGTACTGGTTATGCGATATGTTACAGTTAAAGTATTTTTAAGTAAAAAATAAGTTTTGAGGAACCTGTTTTTTGAAGAGCTATGAGTCTTGAAGCTGTCTTTTGACTTTTGACAGGTTAACGCAGGCACGTAGCCAGAGGGGGGGCTAGAGGGCTCAAGCCCCTCCCGAAATGATTTAAAAAAAAATTGTTTCAACAAAAGTTTGTATATTCTCTTATTAGTTCCTCACTACTTATGTAACCACATCGTAACCAGTTCAAAAAATGCAACCTATATAAGCCCAGATATCCAAAACGAAATCTTGGATATATGCTCTGATATTGTCACCAGAAAAATATCTAACCGGGTTATAAGATCGAGTTGTTTTAGCATTCTGGCTGATGAAACAATGGATGTTTCTGGCACTGAGCAACTTTCAATATGTGTCCGATATGTTGACTGCTGTACAGAGCCCACGAAAAGTATGCTTCGGGAAAATTTTGTAGGTTTTATTCCGACACCGACGTCTTGGACAAAACGTCACGATAGACGCATATAATTTCGAGGTACTTAGGGACTTTGTATACTTTGGCTCCGACATCAGCGCCGAGATCAGACGAAGAATAACTCTTGCTAATCGCTGTTTCTTCGGGCTAAGAAAGCAATTGAGTAGTAAAGCCCTCTCCCGAAAAACTAAGGTGACGCTCTATAAGACCCTCATCATCCCCGCTATATGGTGCATGGACCTTGTCAAAAACGGATGAGAACGCACTTGGCCGTTTTGAGAGAAAGATTCTATGTAAGATCTATGGTTCTGTCTGCATAAACGGTGAATGGAGGAGAAGATTTAACGACGAACTGTACGGGCTGTACAGCGACACTGACATAGCTAAAAGAGTGGAGGTCCAAAGACTCAGATGGCTCGGTCACGTGGAGAGGATGGACACCAATACTCCGGCCCGTAAAGTCTTCGAATCCACCCCAGAGGGAAGACGCAGTAGAGGAAGACCAAGGCTCAGGTGGCACGCGCAAGTTGAACACGACCTCAACCAACTCGGTGTGCGAAACTGGAGACAGCGAGCTAGGGACCGAGCTGGCTGGAGAGGTTTGTTGGTTGAGGCCCAAGTCCACCCCGGACTGTAGCGCCACCTTAAGTAAGTAAGTAAAGTAAGTAAGGATCCCTCTTCCGATGTTCTGAAACTGCTAGATATATGTGACAAGACCTACTTCAGGAGCATAACCTACTTGCTTACAATTTTGGCCACACTACCAGTTACAACAGCTATCGTTGAAAGAACCTTTTCAACGATGAAAGGATCAAAACAGTATCCCGAAGCGTTATGGGCCATCCAAGACTAAGCGCACTTGCAATGCTGTCTGTTCACTCAGGTACTGATGTGGATCCAGATGAAGTGATCGACATTATGTCTAAAAAAAAGACAAGGCGTTTATTGCTGTAAAAATCCAAACTATTTATTTAATTAAATAAAAAAAAAATACAAACAAAAATAAAACATTTACATTATGTAGTTTTTTTTTTAAATTTTTGTATAAAGAATTACTTCTTCGAAATTGAACAAGCCCCCCCCCCCCCCAAACCGAAATCCTGGCTACGGGCCTGGGTTAACGTAATGCATTTCTTTCTAATTTGTACAACTCCTTGGTGAAGTGTGGATAGCCAAGGCAAGCGAGCCAAGGCAAGCGAGCCAAGGCAAGGGGGCTGCATAAAAATAATTATCCGAACGAACAAAACCTTTTTGAAAAAATTGTGCACAACTGGGTAGCACGAACCTGCTCACAGCTCACACATCTGAAAACGTTAATATTCATTAATACAAAAAATATATAGGGTGTCTCAGTAAGAGCGCACTTTTTAAAACTGGAATATTTTTTTTTGTCATGCAAGTGGCAACTCTGAAATTTGACAGATGCCACCTCTGTTTGTTTCGATTATTAAAAATGAAGCGCTTTTTGTAAGAACAACACGTTATAATGGTAAAAACTCATGGTCAAAAATTTGAAGAAACTTCGCTTCCATTTTTTTTTTAGCAGTGGTAACGCTGCTCCAAACAACAAATGAACAAACAGCTGTTGAGCTGTCAGACAAAGCAAAAGTTCAACCAAGTTGAACTTTTTTTGACAGATGGTGGCTTCTTTACGTTTTCTTACGTTTGTCAAAAAAAGGGTACGTAGGAAAAGCGTCATTGTGTGAGGTTACACAGATTTCCTATAGCTGAACTTTTCGCAGTTGTCAAAATCGACGGCAAAGCGTCATTGTATTTCTGCTTTTAAGTATGCTAAGAACCCTTTGCGTCAACCATTGACATAATATATATGGACTGCTAGTTGCCAACTTCACGCGTGTTCAGCGTAAAGAGCGCCATTGGTTCAGGGTGGCCAAAAAAAGAACGATTCCATCTGTCAAAGATGAACAAAAAAAACATAAACAACGAGGTCGCTGTTTGTTAATCTTCCTGTTGATGCTGATAACGCGCACGCTGATTTCTTTATTTCTGGCTTAAAAATTATATAAAACAATCAAAGGTAAACATAAGCAGTGTTAAATATATTCATTGGAAATATATAATTTGTTTTGTTTTTATAGAATGGTCAAATGCAGCATCAATGGTTGCGATTCCAAGTGGAACAATTCTCCAAGCAACGAAATTTCTTTTCATAGGTACGTTTATATTTTAATTTTCGAAGTTCCAAGCTTTCTAGAATAATTATTGTACTTTCAGAATTCGGGATCCTAAATGGGTTGAGGCCATGCAAATATTAAATAACCAGGACATTGATGTAAACTTGCAAGCAAGTAAAAGAATTTGCTCCTTGCATTTCAATCCGAACGATGTGCTAAACATATGCTCTAAAAACCAAATTGCTTCTGGTGCAATTCCTGTACTCTTTCCTGCACTTTCAGAATAGTAAATACGTTTTTGAACTATTTTTTTTTGTTAAGTTTTAAGTAAAATGTTTTTACTTAGTGAGGAGGTTGAATTTCTATCGACAGAACAGGGTGAACCCTCAGAAGATGTTTCGGTGCAAGTCAGGTACGAAAAAATTGAAAGCGGCTTAGTAATAAATATCTTTTATATACTTTGCGTCCATATTATAGAACACCAACCTGCCGGAAACGCATTTCTTTTGACGAGAACAAAGCAACCCCTCGATCGTTGCGGAAATATACAAAGTCCATCAAGACAATTTTACAAATTCAATCCAACCAGATAAGAAAAATGAGGCGACAGATTTACAACAAGGACAAAAAAATGAAAAGTCTAAAAAAAACTATCGAAGATTTAAGAAAAAGTAATTTGCTTTCAGAAAATGCGGCAGATGTTCTTGGGGTAATATTTTTCAGTTTAAGAGTAGTCTACAAAAAAATACGGACACCAAAAATGTACACAAAAATACACACACATCCACAAATTATTTCAAAATTTGTTTTAATAATAAATCATAAATTTGAACATTTTACAGACTTTAAACTTTAATAAACTACTTAAAAATTTGTCAAGTAGTAAACACCTTGGCAAATACACAACTGATGTGAGGTCATTTGCTTTGACGCTCCATTTTTATAGCCCTCGAGCTTACAGCTATGTAAGGAGTTTGTGTAAAAAGAATTTACCTGCACCAAGTACCATGAGAGCTTGGTACTCAAAAAGTGAAGTGAGCCCTGGTGTCACCAGAAAGTCCATAGACATTTTGCGACTTAAGTGCGATTCCTTTAAGGAAAAAAAAAGGAAATTGGTTGCATGTCTAATGGTCGACGAAATGTCTATTAGGCAGCATATCCAGTGGGACCATATACACAAAAAGTATGTTGGGACCATAGACCTAGGCACCAATATGGCCAACGAAGAGCTACCTCCAGCAAAAGAGGCTCTTGTTTTTATATTGGTTGGCCTTAATGGTGCATGGAAGCTTCCAGTTGCTTTTTACTTCTTGAATGGGTTGAGTTCAAGCGAAAGGGCAAACTTAACAAGGCACGTACTATGGTTCCTAGAAACATCCGAAGTGGTAATAGTTGGAATCACTTTTGATGGGCATCCAGCCAACCTTGGGATGATTTCGCATCTAGGTGCAACAATTAAAGATTTTATGCCAAGGATTCAAGAACCAACTAGAACCATTTCGATTTTTTTGGACGCGTGTCATTGCCTCAAGCTTATACGCAACACTTGGGGCACAAAGGAAGTAATTTCTGATGGAAATGGTGGTCTAATCAAATGGGAATTCATTGTGAGGCTTGTGGAATACCAGAACAAACTTGGACTTTATTTTGCTAATAAGCTTAATGCCAACCATTTGAACTTTACTTCAAAAATAATGAATGTAAAATTAGCTGCTCAAACTATGAGTGAAAGTACTGCAGCAGCGTTGAGTTTATTACTGGAAAGTGGAGTAGAGGAATTCCAAGGTTGTGAAGCAACGATTCAGTTTATAAGGACGATTAACAACATTTTCGATGTCCTTAACACTAAATCTATTTTCGGGTTTGGTTTCAAGAAAGGTCTTTGTCCACAAAATGCAATGCAAAATTTCGCTTTCTTCAATGAATGGATAGCCTACTTATCAAGTCTGAAGATAAACAACAAGCAAATCATATATTCAAAGAACAAAACGGGATTTGTTGGATTCATAACCGACTTGAACAATTTGAAATTCGTTTATCAAGAATAAGTCGAAAAGCAGAAAATCCTTAGCTACGTTTTGTCCTACAAACTATCTCAAGACCACTTAGAACTTTTCTTTTCTAGCATTAGGTCGAGGGGTGGTTTTAACAACAACCCAACGGCCACACAGTTCATATCCGCCTACAAAAGACTGCTAGTGCACAATGAGGTTACATCTTCAGCGGATGCAAATTGTGTTGGTCTGGACGACACTTCAATCCTGAATGTAACTACATCAAGAGTCCCAATGCATGAACCCTTAAGTATTGACCTTTTTGATTCTGATTTACTAGAGCTGGATGACATTCCTTTAGATCACATTATAAGTAAGGAATATAATGATATTATTATTTACATCAGCTGCTTTGTTGAAAAAAAAACTAACGAATGCAATAAATTGCAGCACATGCAAAAGTTTCTTTTTCAATAACAAAAACACTGTCGATTCCAAGCTTATATCTATAAAATCAAGGGGATATCTTAAATACCCTCATAAGGACACTTTAAAAATATGCCAAACCACCCAAAAAAGTATTGCACTTTATGAAATTAAACAAAAACTCAAAACTGAAAAAACTTACAGACTAATAAATTGAAATTAACACTTTACGAACACTCGATTTAAATTTAATATACACAGAGCTTCAACATCATATTTTAGATTGTGATCCACTAGACAACCACATTTATTTGATTGGAAAAAAAGTTATTGACTTATATTGTAAAGTAGTTTTACATCATATTGGAAAAAAACAAATACAAAAGAGCATGAAAAGATGGTTCGATCACGTTTTACAAAATATATCCAGTTCATGGGTCAATAAAAATAAAAATAAAAATCACTATACTTCGTCCAAAACAAATCTGCAGTACAGGCCTTATGGGAGAGCTTTTTTACTCCAAAGGGTGCCTGTCCAGGAAAAAAATCTAAAAACCCCTTAAAAAAAATATACTACAACACTGTTTCCTCATACAATTTGTTTTGATTTATTTTGAAAAGCAAGCGTACATCCCCTTATGACCTGCTATTCGCACGGCTAACGCCATACTGATTTTGTGCTCGTTTTTTGCAAAGCTCTTTCTGTTTGACAAAACAAACATATAAATCAGCGCTGCCAGGAAATAATAATGCTTACTTTTATTTCGATTCTGTAAGGGAGCTTTCAAGAATAGTAGCTTTTTCTTAGGTAATCATTGCCAGAAATTCAAATTTATTTCATGTTCGTATTAAATATTTTTTCTGAATGAAAATCTTTGTTAAAGACAATGCTAATAAAATATAGAAGGCAACTCTTTCGATTTTTCGGAGAGCTTTTTACAGTTTTAGTATATAACCTACGGTAGCCCTTGCCAATTTTTTCTTTCACACAACGTAATGGAATTCCTCTACAGAAAGAGTGAGAGATGAATGTCCTATCTTCTCTGTACTGCAGATTTGTTTTGGACGAAGTATAGTCTATTTATTTCCAATTTGAAGATTTTTTTAGGTTTGAATATAACGTTCGTTGTTTTTTCAATTATTTGAATTCAAACATATTTTTTGGGGCTAATTTGGCCGCTTCGAACCAATGGCGCTGCTGTAGCTTGTACCTTTTTTCTTCGCTGAAATGTATGGAAATGACAAGTGAGTAGCAGTCCATATATATTATGTCAATGGCGTCAACGTACTGGTCGGTCTCTTGAAAACATTGCTGCTGTAAACGAGAGTGTTGTCGAAAAGCGGAAAACATCAATTCGACAGTGACTGTGAACGGCATTCATTACAGGAATTTGTGGAATTATTGTGGCCCCAACTGCACGGCATGAATCTGAACAACATGTGGTTTCAGCAGGACGGCGCAACTTGCCATACTGCGCTTGAAACAATTGACTTATTGCAGCAACGATTTTTAAAACACATTATTTCAGGAAATTCTGATGTGAACTGGCCACCAAGATCGTGCGATTTAACGCCGTGCGATTTTATTCTTTGGGGTTTTGTGAAATCTCCGAAACTATTCCTGAGCTCAAATCGGAAATCCAACGTGTTCTCGGTGAAATACAGCTACATCTCTGTGCAAAAGACATGGAATTTTTTTTGAAAAGAGTAATGGCCTGTCATCGGCGCTGGGGTCGTTTGCCGGAAATTTGAAATTTGATTAGGTGCTTCTGTTTCTCCGTTTTGAACCCGTGCTTACAAGTTTCGCAAGTTATACCTAGAGATATAACCAGAAAAATATAAATTTGAATTTAAATATATCTAAAAAATTTGTCCTTAAAAGTTTTAATGAATATAAATTACTTAAATCATTTTCAAACTATTTATTTTCAATTTTAATCTTTGAAGCAGTATTTTTTTTTAAATATTTTCTTATAAAAACAGTTAATCAAAAATAATATGAAATAAATTTGTGTTTCAATTGGCACGACATATACTAAAAGTCACAAGTTTAAAGAATAAAACTTATGCGAATTTTGTATATTTTCTGTTTACACCCTTAGGTACCTATTTTTTTTTTTATATATTTGACCACATGATGTCTCCTATTTCTGGCTTACAAGTCTCTTGACTCAATGGTGACTGTATTATTAACACGTTCCTACCACAAGCAACACACAAAAAAAAAACTAAAAACCGCAATATAAATTAAGAATTAAATACCCACCTGAGAAACATACATTTAATCTGAAAAATTAATGCCAACATTTTTTTTTAATTTCGTGTTAATTTTTTTGTTTAAGGCCTAGTATACAGTTCTTCAAAACAAAAAAAAAAACTAATGTATTTCTTATGGGAGAGATTTTTGCAGAAAAAAAAATATTTTTTCATTTCACCACTGTGATCCGAGCTGTAAACCAAATTCGAAAAAAAAATATATTCACCTCAATTTTTTTTTCGCACAAAACAATGTGAATCTCATTGTTTTGGCAGAAAAAAAAACTTGAAATTTTCATTTGAGTGTAGTGTCAAATCGAAGAAGTGTTTCCTTTCAAAAAATTAATTCCAATTTTGCGTGAGAAAAAAAAGAAAACAATAATGGATCAATTTTTTGAAAAACTAAAAAGTTATGACGATGATTCTATGGAAGAAATTAATGAAAACTCCATTATGGAAGAGAGTCCCCAAAATAAAAAATTGAAACAAACAAAATTTTGCGAATACGAAAAAAAAAATCGCAGTTGCAACGGAGGTTAGCAAATATCCTAACATATTGGACATCACTGATCCGAAATATTCGGATAAGATTGCGGAAGCCGGAACTTGGAGAAACATATCAGACGCAATAGGAATCGGCGCTCTTATTTGCAAGAAAATGTGGACAAGTTTGCGCAACTCAGCCAAATATTATGCTGCTGGGAAAAAAATTGCCTACAAATCGGGAGCAGCGGCCAGTGATGTAGTTTGTCAAAAATACCGTCCAGAATGGCAGTATAAGGACGTGATGGAGTTTTACACTGTTCCTAAACATCGTCCAACTGAACGCATGTTATCTGTTTCCAACATACCGGATACACCGGACCAAGGAATTAGCCCATCGTCAACGGATTCATTTTTGGATTCAGTTTATGTAAGTCAACTAAATTTTAAATAATAAAGACAAATTAATCATGTTGTTTACATTTAGGATCAAAACTCTGCAACCAGCTCCCAACCAAAAAAAAGGAAAGAATGCTGGAAAACATTTCCTTACTTACGACATCATTTTCCACTTTTCTTGAAAAAAGGTCCAATGAAACGAATCAAAAATTAAAACACTTTGGAATGTGGGCTAATTTTGATTCTTTAGTTTCGAACCTAGACGAGGACGAAATTATCGATTTAAATATTGACATTATGCACCTAATAAGAGCTGCGGTAAAAAAGAATCGTGACCGTCGCGTCGGCAAAATTGATGTTTTTTAAAAATTCTTTTTCGTTTTTCTTATTTTGTTAATGTGGTTCTGTATTTGAAGTTTTTTTGTTCCTTTTAATTTTGTATTTAAGTTTTGGAAGCCTAATAAAATGAATTTTGTAACCTAGTTCCAGTTCGTTTCCTATGAAGAATACTGTCAGCAACGGTCATATCTCAAAATTACCCTTGAAGTATGCAACATATTTGGTTGCGGTGTCAAAACTTTTTGCCGTCTGTTTGGGGAATAAGGTTTCATGATGCGTTTTGTTAGCGGGAACGCATCGTCACCTATAAAATAGTATTGCAAATACTGATTTCCGAGAACAGCGTCTGGTGGAAGATTCAGGTTTGGACTATCATCTTTGATCATTCGACCAATATCAGTGCGCGCGAATACATTGGCATCGCCTTCTGCGCCTTTTGCACCCACATCGATAGTGATAAAACTATAATTTGCTGCAGCTATTGCCATGAGCACGATGCTGTGAAATCTCTTGTAATTGAAATAGTCCGAGCCAGCATTTTTCGGTTTCTTTATGGCTATATGTTTGCCATCGACAGCTCCAAGACAGTATGGCAGCTGCCATTTGTAATTGAATTCGTTGCTTGTTTGAATCCAATTCGATTCATTCAGCTCAATGAACTCATTTTTAAGCTCTAAAATTATTGCCATCGAAACGGCTTTAAGAACTTTTCCAAATGCACTTTTTGAAATTCGATAAACGCTGGCAATATGTCTTTGAAAACTTCCACAACTTCTTTTTAATAAATGAGTGGGAAAAACAATAAGGGATTATTGAAGAGAGTATTCAAAGATTGCACATAAAACTTACTCAAGCACTACTGCCAACCGGTTCTTCGTTGGAATGTGGTCTATTGGCCGGGTCAGTCGTTTCGGCATTGAGTTTAAATATGCTTTTATAATACTTACATCGGTATAAGAACGACCGAGACATCGTCGTTGCCACAAGTATGAGCTAACCCAATCCTTCCTATCTTTTAAGTCCTCCAGCATTTGAACAAAGAGTGAATTCAGCAATATGCCAGAAAATAAAATTATTTCGTTCTCGTCTGAATCCATATTTAATATTTTTTCCCAAATTATTTGTCACAAATTAAAATATTCGACATTATGTATGTTTCACAGTGACAGCTAATTTATTTCTCAGAAATTTTTTCATGAAATTTTTTTTTTTTCACCACGTATTTTTTTTCACAAAGAACTGTATACTAGGCTTAGGCCGTGTGTGAATTGCGTTAAAATGTGTATTAAAACTTGACGTTTGGTTAAAATTTGACGTTTGATTGAAAATGGGATCAAATTTAGCCATTTGCTGTGTGAATTGCGTTAAAAGGGATATTTAACCAACATTTTTGCGTAGAACTAGGAAATTTCCCTCAACAAAAAATGTTTTTATCCACCTAGGTAAAATAATTTTGTGTACAAAACCAAAATTTAAGCAATAAATTTCATGAAAAGCCACTTAAGATAACAAACAAACTCTGTTATATTCATTTTTCTCGATTTTGCAGTGGTAATTTGATAATTTTAGTCAACAGTAAAATATCTTCAAACGAAAATTTCCCTTTTTGAATGATTGGTTCCTTCCATCCCTGCAAAACATGTTTTCACAGCTCGTCGCCTGAGAAAAAGAATGTCGTATATCACAAAAATTGTTTTTTGAAATTTGAATGCAGTTTTGATAAGAAAAAAATAATCTTTCGAATGGTGCAATCCGCGTTTTGATATCTCCTTTAGTTTCGGAGATATTTTGTATTATTTTGTCGTATGTGCAAGGTCAAATGCGTTTTGGGTATTAATTTTGTCGTATGTGTAAGAATTTTTCACATACGACATTTTTTCTATGTAAAATCGCGGTTTTTGTTGGTTGCGTAAATGATTGTCGTATGTGTTTGAAATCCTTCACATACAACAATTTTTTACCCAACTTACGGTAAATTATTGTCGTATGTGCCATAAGAATGTGTATGCAGAAGAACAATTTCAGTTGACTTCAGAATGTCGTCGAGTGCGGACGGGTCCCCTGCGCCGGAGTTACCGCCAGAACTTTTAGCGTGAGTATTATAAAGTATAAATCAACTTAAATATTTTTTTAATAAAAAATATATAATAACTAGCATGAGTGTTGATATACTAAATGACACTGATTCTGTTGACTTTTCTGTTGACGACGAAAAAGACGAGCCCACCTTTTTACCCACAACTGAAAACAACGAGCGCTCAGCTCTCAGGTCGTTCTATGAAAATGCACCAAACGCAATAGAAACCCCATCGACATCGAACCAAATAGAGAGAAGTTTACCGTCCAACCACACTTAATTTATATATTAGTTTTAAGTTAGTATTTTTATGTTTTTTTTTTTTTGTTAAATTGTTTTGTTATTTTGTGTTCATTATAGTTTTATGCATAAGAAAATGTCATTAATTTCGTAATTTATGTATTTTAGTTTTAAGTTAATATTTTTATTTTTTTGTTTCATTGTTTTGTTAAGTTGATAAATCACCATGGATGTGTTTATGTTTTTTTTTCAGATTTAATGTTTATTTTTTTAAAAAGAAGAAGACTGTTTATTTTTATTTTATGTGAATTAAATTATTTTTGTTTCAAAAAAATATTGAATAACTCGTAGTTTTATTTATTTGTTTGAATAAAAAGTAACTGAATTGGGTAAAAGTTTGTCGTATGTGCAAATTTTTTGTCGTATGTGTATGGAATAAACATTTTAGTTAGCAAAATGTAACATACGACAAAATAATACTATGGTTTATTGGCTTTAAAATCTGTAGAAATGGAAGCTGGGTTTTAATTTTGATTCTAAAATGAAGTTCAATCAGCTCTGCAACTATAGTTAAAGTTTTGAAAAATTATTCGTAGCCGTTTCGGAGATATGATTTTTTAAACTTTGATTGCGATTTCCCAAAATCAAAAAAATGTCGCTTACGACATTATCATTCTCGGGCGACGAGCTGACATCTGTTATAGTTCTCAAAAGAAAAAACAATAATTTCGTTTTTCGATTTGAAAATATTATGAATTCATAGAAATTTATTTATTTTATTGAAATATCAAAGCAATTTTTAAATAGTCATAACAAAGAACTAAATAAAACGGAGAGGAACAGAACAAAACAACAAAACAGAAGCAAACTTCTCTATCATTCATGAGAAAAAAATACACGTCAAAATTTTAACCCATTTATCCTGCTCCACAGCAGGATAAATTTTAACCCATTTTATTCACCACACTAGTGTCAAGTTTTAACCAAACGTCAAGTTTTAATACACATTTTAACGCAATTCACACACGGCCTTAAAAAACTAAATCATTGAAACGGATTTGTTTTTTAAATCAATTTTTTATTACATACAATTTTTCAGAAATGTTCTTAAGTAATTTGATGGGTTTGCAGTATTTAAGATGATATTCATGTACGTATTGTATGCGAATTCTGTTTTTGGCGATACAGAGTTTTTTTGTTTTATTCAAACTATCTACTATTTATCTGCTGTATCTACTGAAAAACAATAAAGTTGATCGGACTGTTAGTTTTTGAGAAAATTATATTACACAAAAATGGTTCTGCTAGAAGTATCATTTAAGAACAATTCAAAAATTAATTTTCTCCATTCAAAATAACAATTTTAAGGAACAGAATCAATCAGAGAATCAAAAAAAAAAGTAAGAAATATTTCAAATTGTAACTAAATCGAAATAGTGTTTTTTTCGACTTCTCTACAATTGTAATGTCATAGGTATATTTCATCAGAATCTCGAGTTTACATTTTTTTAAATTCTAATCTTTGCATAAATAATCATTTCGTAAGTAAAAATAAATGTGTGAGTAAGTTAATAAAAAAATAATAGTGGAATGCAGCTGAATAAGAGGCATTTTCAGATCATCATCGTCATCGTGATCGTTGGGCCTCACGGACAGCGATTAACGAGCAAAAGTGAAGTGAAGTACCTCGGTATCTGGTTGGATCAGTATTTGTATTTCGACAGACATATAGATGCTGCTCTGGCAATGGCCAGAGGAGCCTTAGCTCTGACGAAACGTCTGTTTTACAGCAGTCGGCTTGACCCCAGAGTGAAGGTAATTTGCTACATGGCCCTAATACCGCCGATGATCGTTTATGGCTGTCCAGTGTGGTTCAACGTTGCACCATCTCAAATGGAGAAGATTCGGGTGTTCGAGAGGCAGTGTCTTCGGCGCTGTCTCGGTTTGTATCGGACACCGGTTCTTATGTACATTACTATTCTAATGAGGTTCTGTACAACGAGGCTCGGATCAAAAGAATTGACAATTTCGTGATAAAACTTGTTCGGGGTCACATTGCGAGAGCTATGACTTCGATGAATAATTTGATCTTTGGGGCGTTCTATCCGAACGACGAATATTTTGATAGTGTACCTACGCTCGAGCGGCTTCATACCACCAGTGGCATTCCTCCATCTAGATAAATGCGGTCTGATACAGGACAGATTGGCGATCCCGCTAATCTACCACGTCAGGCGGAGAACCGTCGATCGGCGGCTCCTTTACCATCGAGACGTCCTCGCACAGGAAGGAGCAGAGCTCCTTCGGTTCAGTAGGGCTGTGTCCGAACGGGACCGAATTGATAGGGTGAAGCAGGAGCACCAGTTCTGGTGGCTTCAGTCAGCACTTGATAATGGGTAGTCGGGGTGGGGTTTTAAGCCTTGGCCAGCTTGTATACTTGTTTTAGTCTAAGGGTTTTGGGTTTAGGTTTAAGTAGAGTAGGCATGGTGGCACATTTGAAAAGGACAACATATAAAAAGTACAAAAAAAATGAAATAAAAGTAATGACAAAAAAAAAAATATTAAATATATATACAAAAAAAAAAAAAAAACAAACATAAAAGTGATATACAAAAAAAAAAGTAGTTGTTGGGTAGAATAGGTAGTTTTAGTTAATCTTAAGTTTTATTTTTTAAGGACCTTATTTTAAGTAGTATGTAAGGAATAATGAAAATGATACTATGTTGGTTTTTTTTTAAAATTTTCTAACGAAAAAAAGAAAACAAATAAAGTTAAAGAAAAAAAATAGTTCATAAGCCGAAAGGCATTAATTTTAAGTAAACCATGAATTTCTTAGAGCGCCCGATTAGGGCCAGTAAATTATATATAAGATTTAGATCATAAGCTAGTTTGAATTCTTTTGTCTAGTAATAAGTAGTAATAAGTAAAATGAAATAAAAAATGAATTTTGAAAAAAAGGCATTTTCAGAGAAAGTCCTCAGAAACAGCTCCGATGTTGATGATTTTTATTACGTGTTTTTTTTATACTTTTAAAAATCTGTTTTTGAGGACTTTCTGAAAAGAAGCTGCAGTCACCGCCAGCCACTCGATCTCTAACGAGCTGTCTCCAAGTTGATTGAGGTCCTCTTTCACTTGTGTGCGCCACCCATTGAATAAGAAGTATAGGAAGGGGTCAAATGAAAAAGAAGTGAAAGAGGCCTCAAAATTTGAAAGTTTTGTTGCTTCACTCACGTACACTGTTCGTGTAGCTCACACCGCTTCCTGTACTTCTTATTCAATGGCGCCACCTGAGTCAGGGTCTTTCCCTCCTTCTACGTCCCTCTCAACATTCACGATCTGACGCTTCTCATGCTCTCTCTTTTTTCTCCTGAGAAGTCCGCGCGGCGTCGGCGTTCCTCTCTCCTCTTTTGCTCGTAGAGCTCACGATCACGAGCAGCTCTTGCCCATCTATACAGCGCCGCTTTGTATGCCTCCTGCTTGACTGCATGGGTTTGCCTGCATTCTTCGTCAAACCAGTGTTTTCGTTTTGGTGGCTGTGTGAAACCCAGCACATTAGATTAGAGGCGGCATCTCTTACTGTTTTCTGGCAACGTTGACACAGGTCTTCGATACTAGATATTGGCGGGATAGGACTTCTTAAGAGGTTACTTGACACTCGATCAGAGAAGGATCTGGCGATCTCTTGCGATTGTAGCCGTCCGACGTCGAATTTTCTTGCAGCATTTCTTTGGTTTGTCCTTTGCCGGGATATTCGTAGCACTATCTTGCCTATGGCGAGATAGTGGCCCGAGTTGATGTTGGCTCCTCGGAAAGTTCGAACATCTAGAAAGCTGGACAACTGCCTTCTTTCGATCGCAATGTGATCAATCTGGTTGACGGTTGATTGATCAGGAGGTCTCCATGCTCCTTTATGGATGTTGAGATGTGGGAATCATGTACTTGCTACCACAACATTTTGCCCCGCAGCAGAATCGATCAGTCTGAATTCCTTGTCAGAAGTGGTATCGTGCAGGCTGTGCGTTAGAACTGTTCCACCAAAGATGTCCTCTTTTCCCAGCTTTGCGTTAAAATCGCCGAGGACTATTTTAATTTCATAGCTAGGACATTGACGTTTTGTCGAGGAGCTCGTAGAACTCGTCGTTGGTGTCGTCCTTTTTCTCTTCTGGTGGGGGCATGCATATACCTAAGGCTAATGATGCCGAATTTAGCCTTGATTCGGATCGTAGCATCGTGATGCGTTCGCTGACATCTTTGAAGCTCAAGACTTTTAGCCTGAGTCTGCTTCCCACGACGAATCCGCATAAAATAGTTTTTTATATTTTTAGTTTGTATAAGTTTCGATTAGTGGGAAGTTAGAGTTTTGAAAAAAGGGGGACAGACTTCATGATGCTCTCTAGGAACAATCCCTGGATTTAAGCATAATTTGCAATGAAAATCCCAATTCCATGGTAGATACCTGTTTGCACTTTCAGAGTACCTAGATCAGAGCCTTTACCTTATTTCAAACTGTAGTTGCAAATCATTTAATGTAAAATATGCCAACCTGAAACCTGAACACTCCATAAAGGTATCCCTAATTAAGCCAAAATATTTTATGTTCCGTTAGCCTAATATGTTTAAGGGCTTGTTCCGGAAATAGCCAACAATATCAAAAATTCTGTCAACTCAATCTCACGATGCCACCGTTCAGTCAAAAGCACAACAACTCTTCTCAGAATCATTTGCACAATCGGCCGGCGACGATCCAAGATCTCGACACAAATTCTTCTCCCTCCCTTTCTTGCACCAATTCCATTCAGTCTGATCCAGTTGACAAAACCGGATCCCTTCTACTGGCGCACTATTATATAAGCTCTTCCAGACCCCTAAAAATAAACCAAGCCAGAAATAACATATTTTTAATCAATTTACATTCAGAATTTTATATTAAATCGCTGCTCGTTATAAATGGTGGGAGGACAAACAAACGTGACCGGAGCGGAGAGAAGAAGTCCTCAATATCTCCACGAAACAGACGACAATTTAAAGGTCCTGCGCCACGGATGCCCATGGGCCAGCCAATATACCGCCCCATACCTACATACCTGCGTATCTCGTTATTAATTAGCGAAAACAGTAGCTGACAGATTCAAAATGTTTGCTAATTTGGAAATATTTTGTTGTTGTTTTTTTCTGCTGGTTCGTGACGTGATTCCGAACCTTTAGCGAATCTCATTCGGTCTGTGGAGAAGGGGAACGACTAACGGGTATGGAACTTGGTCCAATTTGGACAAGGTGAACCTTTTTGGCCATTGGTAGGTATCACTTTGTTTTATTTTTGGGGAGATTTTGAAACGGAAAGGCTTCAGAGCTGGCTGGCCCGGGGGCAATTATTTTTTGTCCAATTTTATTGCTGACGCTTTGGTTGGCAGAACCAAAAGCAGAAAAAAGTCGAAAAACAAAATAATTCAGCAGAGACAAGCTACCTCACTCAGATTTAATACTCGATGAAGTGTGTATGTGTGCGAAATTCCGAATAAATTGGGCAAGTTGACCGAAACACTGGACAGGAGCCAAAGTCTTTCGGAGAAAGATCCCAAGAGATATGTCGATGGAGTTCCAATTAATGAGACACATTTTCGATACCTTATAATCGCCACCATGAGTTCTGTTTTGTTTATGTGGCCCTTAGGCCAGAGGAATTAATATAGGGCTTACAGAATAAAACAAGATGGCATTCATGGTTGCCGCTCATAAGAAATACATGAATCCCTCGAATGGAGACGTGCAAGACAGGACAGCAGCAGTAATGTTCGAGTCCTTGTTTATGGCATGGAGTACAGTAGTAGTGGAAAGCTGTATCTGGCAATATCTTTCATCACTGGCTGTCAAAATTTTTCGTCAGGAATCGTAAATATATTTTCCCCTATTGGTAACCATTTTCCGGTGCTTGCTCGTTGGTTGCATGTGTTTGCGAATTTTAACTCTTTATTGGATTCGATTACTGTCATTTTGACTTATTTGGGAAAAAGAGTGACCATTAAACGTCTGTAGAACCGCACGATTGTTTGTCTCCCTATATCGTTGCTTCAACTACTGACGACTGTAAAACGCCAACCACTTGCCCCATAGGAGATAGGACATCGAATGCAATACCACCATAACGAAGACGCAACGCGTCGCGGACTTGTTTTTGTCATTTAGCAAAATAAACCACTACAACTGTATTGTCAGCCATAAGGTATTTCCATGATGGAGACCTCTTATCTCGATTGGGTCTTAAGTGAAATTAATAATTGTCCAACTTCTCGTAAAGATTCTTATCGGAATTTTATTATTGCAAATATATGTCCTCCGATGGAAGAGCTTCTGAATGTTGTCAAGCCACGGTGCAGTTGCCACATACGTTAAAGTCTTTAAGACCCAAGATTTGCTAATTGGAAAATTATTATTGAATGTTTTTACTGTTTGTTGTTTTATTAGGTGAGTTACACGGTAGTCCACGAGTTCGAGAAGAAACATCAAATTTAAAATTTCAGACACGTATCGTGAGATTGTGTTTCTTCATGAAGATCCAAGAAGACCCAAGAAGAAGATTCGGATATGGTTCGTGGTGTTTTAATTGCGAAAACGATGGTGGGACACCAGACACCACCCACACATCGATGTTTAGTCACCGTTGATTGGCATCAATATACCGACTGTGCAGCAAGTGGTCGTTAGCGCGGTGTTCTGTCATTAGTTTCGCAAGTTATTGATTTTTAGTCCAAGACGTGATGAATGAATTGCTTAGCTGAAAGAAGTGTCTGTGCTTATAGAATTGCAACATATGTGCTTTGAGTGGGTGTCAATTGTTATTAGTTTGCTATTTGACATAAATGAACGCATTCATCGTTTTGCTAGCAAATCAAATAAGCAGTTTCTTATGATTTTGATGAATATGAAAATAAATTTGGTCATACGGTCCCGTAAGTGTTAAAAATAAAATTAATTACCAAATAACGTCAACTTTCAAAGTCTTCAGTGATGTGTCCAAAGCCATAGAATAAAAAATCAGCTAAATTTAATACTTCGGATGGGTTGAGAATATTGGTCAACTGTTTTTGTTTGTCCTCAAGTGAGTCAAAGCTTGTAATTTGACGGGAAATAGGGCATTCAATTAGGATATGCCATATAGATAGAACTTCTCTGCAATTGATGCACATCTGTTGTGGTTCGTCGCAATAATAGTGCCTGGTCGAAAATAGAGTCTTTCCCACTCTCATCCGAAATAGTGTAAAATAGCGCTAAAAGCTTTGTTGTGGGGAGTTCGGTGGTGAGTTTGCTGGTGTTTTCGGAGAAAATTGTCTTCATTCAGCCAGATATTTGAAATTTGGTGGGTATATTAGGAAGCTCACTTAAATAAGGATAATTGCTGCTTCATTTCCTTTAATACCTAGACCTACGTGTTCAGACACCCATGCCAGAGTTATGTATGGTTGGTTGTGAAGTACCTATGCACCTGATTTGTTCAAGGGTAGAGCATTGATTATTGTGGTTCCTAATTCCGTTCAATGTCTTATGGTACATCCTTGACTAGAAATGAAGGTAAGTATATGGCTAAGCCAGGATATCGAAGATTTTTTTTTTTTTTTTCGTCAAAGAGATTCTCGTTTGTTAGCGCGTACTAATAGGTTTACAGCTCTTTTTGTCCTAGCCTCTTTGTTGATTTGAAACCAGCTTCTGTTCTAAGTGCTTCAATTGGTGTAGATTTTTAAGCTCCTGCTGATGTTCTGTAACATTAGTTTACTGCTGTGTTGATTTTAGCGAGATTGTTTTTTGAAGTCAACATGAAGTGGGTAATTCCATGCTGAAGGGTACCTTCTACCACGACTCTGGTTATTTTCAGTGCTGTTTCAAGATGTGGTCCTTTTCGATGTGAGCATATCATTTTCAAGGCGTTATTTCTGTTTTTAAGTTGATTGATTATGTTTTTAATGTGAAGGTCCCATTTCATATTCCTGGTAAAGGTAATTCCGAGGATTCGTAGTTCTTTTTTGAGTGGGATATTTTGCTCTCGTATATAAAAATATAACTAGATTTGTGATGGACGATGTACATTTAATTTTTCGGCAGAGGTGGAGAGCCTCTATTTTGGAAGGAGGCACAATTGCTCCTGTTTTTTGTGTCCACTCATGTATAACGTCATCTGCCGTTTTAAGTACGGTATTGACTTGAGATGGTTCTCCTGAGGCTATGATAAAAATATTGTCAACATATTATGCCGACGATGTCTAGCTTTAGTTTTGGTTGTGCAAGTTCTGCAATGAGTGAGTCTAGAGTCTATGTATGTATGTGAGAGATATACTGAGCGGGGGAGCCTTGAGGTATCCCGTTTTCCAGCTTGGTCTTTGTGGAGGTGTGGCCATCAACAGTAATGCTAAAAGTTCTAGAAGTTAAGAATGATAATATTACTTTTAAGATTTGCTTGGGAGCTCCCCATTTATCTAATTGCTCTATTATTGGGAAAATCGTTACTCGATCAAAGGCTTTTTCAAGGTTAGATGACATTACTACACTGTGCTTGCAGCTTGCATGAAGAGAGATTATCTGAGAGTTTGTGTTCCATTAGATGTGTTAAAGATTGAACCCCTCTATTAGCCCTGAAAGCATGTTGTTCGTTGCTCATTGATTTTTCGATCAGCCAGCCTATTCTTCTTCCTATAATTTTTTCAAAAAGTTTAGAGAGTAAGTATGGCTTTCTTCCAATCATGAGAAAAGATACCGGTCCGAATAATGTTGTTATCTATAGAGGGAGCAACTCCGGCTCTTGAGATTGTCATCTGCTGCTTTGAACATATTTTACGTGATTTTGTCATCTCCGGGGGTGTTACCTTTGATTGGAGTTTTTGAGAAATCTAGAAAAAAGTGTAATAAACGTAATAGGGAATGGATTTCCGTTCAGATCTTTTTGTGAATTAAGAATATTTTTAATAATATCTTGGAATGATATATTAGACCAGGGTCGACAATTTGTGAAAACAAAGAAAAATTACATTAGAATAAATCCCGTTAGAAAAAGATGGGAATATGATAAAAATGAAAAGAAAAATGAATTACGGGCGATCCGAGTTCGGAAAGTGGGAGGGGAGGGGGCTTAAGGGGGAAAATGGTTTATCTCGATTTGTAGCAAAACCACAAGTGATATACCAAAAAGGTTAATGGCAAAGTTGTATAATAGGTAATAAAAAGCTTACAATTTTTTCACATAGGTAATCCAATTTATTTTTCCTTTCATTTTTATCATATTCCCCTCCTTTTCTAATGGTTCATTTTTGAAGGCTTCGGCCCTGGTCTATATTACTTAATACCTACTAGCAGTTACCCGCGATTTCATCCGCCTCTCCTTGGTCCACCAGCCAGAGGTGCGTCTTGACTTGTGCAGCATGCACAATAACAGTCGACTCTCCCGAGGTCGAAATTCTTCTTAACCCGAAGCGTTCAAATATGTACAATTTTCCCCGGTGTAGCAACAATTTCCACTGATGCTTTGCTCTTATTATTCGCAGCGTAACGTTGTATAGCCATCGATTAATGAACTGTTCAATACAAAAACCATTTTTTCAATTTGATTTAGGAGTTCCTTAGATCAGCGCATTCAAACAAACAAAAAATTAAATTTTTTTTGCCGTTTTTTCACATTTTCCACTGATTCTTCGCTCCTATTGGTCATAGCTTAATTTTATATAGCCTAAAGCCTTCCTCGATGAACGGACTATCCAACACAAAAAGAATTTTACAATTCGAACCAGCAGTGACATGACATTAGCGCGTAGGTACAACAAACAAACTCTTCAGCTTTATATATTAGTATAGAAGTTAGTATAGATTATAGATTAAGGATAATTTTAAGTAACGGTTCTATGAGAGCAATATAAAAATATTTCTTTTTCATAATATGCTTCACTGTTTTGAAAAAAAAAAAATTTCGATGTGGTTTAAAAAAAAATCGTTTTTGAGAAAATTGAAACTTTTGGGTTTTGACCAAAAAAATTGTATGGTGTGGCTATCCTAAATTTTTATCTTAAATAAAAATCAAAAAAGCGACCCACACGAATTCGCTCAAACCTCTAATTTTCAAGTTTGAAGTCAATCAGACCAGTGGTTAAGGTTGTAGGTGCATTAACAGACAGACGGACGGAATCGCACCCACTTTTTTCGACTTCTCTATCATCATATTGTCATATTTGATCAAAATCTCAACTCTGTTTTTGCGAATCCTTAACTTGCCATATATTCTTAATGTCACAAAAAAAATAGAAAAAAAAAATACAGTACTTATGGGGTAAAACGTAAGTCAGTTTCAGATCTCCTTCTTTCTCTTATCTCCAGTTTTATGTCAGTGGCAAACATCTTCGGTTTGGCCTGTAATTTAACCATTAATTGTCTTCCAAACGCGTGCAAATTATTGAATTTTATTATCTGTTAAGAAAGTTCATCGTGCACTTCTTCCATTTTATGGTCAGTTTAATCGACCTACTGAAGCGGCTATTCGTGCTAATGTGACTTCGCACCTTGCTGACGTAGGTACACTAAACTACCAACACGCTTACGTAGTGTGTAGCCTTATCAGCCAGTGCTTGTGACGATCGTAAATATTATATCGATTCGGCGGCATGTTGAAAATTTTGCAGAAGGATTATGGTGTGATTCCTGTTGCAAGAATTGAAGCCGAACGATCTACCACCATACCTTTATTGGCTTGATGTCATTCAGAATGTTTTTTTTTTTAATGGTCCAGTAGCAGAGGTTTCTAAAAATCTTTTAAAGTCTAAATTCCTCTTTTTCGTTTAAAGCACGCTCCGTTTTTACTGACAAAATAGAAGTTGTCTTCTCAACAAGATTTTTTGGAGGGGTTTAAAACTAAAGTGAACTAAGTGAAGATGTCGATTTTACTAAATTTTGACAAACATTTTTTCTACGATTCGATGCTCAAACACAATAGATTTTCTCTCACTAGCCCTCTCAACAACCCAAAAGAGATATTGTTCCACCTCAGCAAAATACTATATCTATGGTGTCAAGTATCGAGATGCTCCTGTCATCTTTATCATCGAATTCATCTTCCATTTCGCAACTATCGCAGTCACTGCCGTACAACGTTATTTACCTTATTATATGTATATTGTTGGAGCGAAATCTTCGATCTCTTATACTCACGCTCTCTCAGGAACACTCGGTCTGCAAATGGCCACATAAAATAGAAATTGACATATTTTCTATCATCTCGCTAATTGGTTGCTGAGAAGGTCTCTGGCGGATTAGACTTTGCGACTGCCAATTCGAGTTCGGGTCGGAGTATGATGTGAGATGTGCACCATCTTCCTGTGCAGGTTTACCCCGCAAGAGGGATTAAACTTCATGATCAGGGTCCGTCATGTCATGAAAGCGTTGGTCTTTTGTTGCCTTCATCGGATCATAAGGAGTTCCCTCTTGATCTTATTCTTTTGGCATGATGGTTGCTTGTTGGCTGGATAAAGTTGAGCGACAATGTAGTCCAGAGCCCAGACCAAGGCATTGAGGTTATGTTATGCACATTGGCCAATTATTATAATGATTGAGGCCTTGGAGACTTTATCAATACAAAATATTGATTTATTGATTGTCGTCCATTCGTTCTTCTGTGTCTCGTTTAGGTTGCAGGGAGTTAGCGTGACGGACTGCGTGTACACTGTTTGGCATGTTTTGATCTACAAGTTGTATACGCGTACAGCGCACCTAGCAGCAATATCTTTTTATTTATTGCCGCGAATAAAATATTAAAATTCATTCATTCGAAATCCAATTATGTTGCATGCAGACAGACAGACAGGCAATGGCAAGAAGTTCTAAGAAATTGCTATTCGATTTACATATTTTTATGATCTCTGTAAGCCAATTACTCAGTTTTGCGTTGGTTAAGTGGGCAAATGAAATGAATAGAGATGGGGGCATGTAACTCTTTGACTAACCGAAAAATGCAAAGAAAATGAAAAAAAGGATGTGCCTTGGAATTGCGAGTAGTTGTACATGTTGTCCTTCACTCAACGGATCCAACGAAAAGTCGTTTATTACTGAAACAATTGCGATTCTGCCTTGCCGTTTCTCTATTGCTGTCTTGGAAAGCTGTAGGTGATAACTGGCGTCAATAACTGATTTAAAACCAGCTATTTGGTGAGCTTGCACAAGTCTACTTCTTCAAGAGGTACTCACCGCTATGGAGGGCTTGGCTCTCTTTGGCTAGCATTGCCCTTTAGTCGGGATTCAAACGAAACAGCTAGTTTAAGTTTATGTTGCGGGATTGATCCTTGATCCCAATTCGGTGTAGTAGTCGTAGAGTCTAGTTATGTTGGCTTCAACCTTCGGGACTGCTATGTTTACTTACAAAGTAAATCGCCTGCAAAAGACAGATTCTAAAAGCCAGATAGCACAGGTTGCGGTCGGACGTTAAGAGCTGTCCTATCCGAGTTTCTTACTGTCAGTCTGTCACCTAGCAATTTCCGGCTTACACATCCAAAAACTTCCTGAAAAAAAAGAAATAATATTGTACTTAGGGCTTGGGGCGATAATTATTGCTTACGGCAGAAGTAACGGCGGCCTCGGCCTGCTACGTAGCTGCGTAGGTGTCCTTGACTGAACCTAAATTGCACGTCGGATTGCTCGAAGAATCCCTCAAGTTTACTGAAGATGATTTCTTCTAGAATCTTGCTGATGCTGATGATGATACAGGGCGGTAGTTGGAGCCCAGTTTCTTCAAGATCGAGAACAAAACAGCAGCCGCTTAAGTTTAAGAATTGCTGATGTTCTGGAGGGAAAGTATAATCAAACTACATTGATTCAGTATTGGCCTGTTGAATCGATATCAATTCGGAAGTCCAGTCCCACTGAAGGAGAGTGTGAATTAAAAAAAACAAAAACAAAAATGGAAAATATCTAAGTGGACTGTTTAAAAGAATGCGAGTTTATCGTATTATACGTTCAGAGCTTACCACCAGAAGTTGCATTTACATATTTTTATTTCAAGCTTTCCCTTACATATTTGAATGCACTACGATTCAACAGTAGATATATTAACATGCAACGTCTTCAAATTCAATTATGGCAAATAAATAAAACGCTGATTTGTTTGCCTTGAAAGAATGCTGACAGCCAATTATGCCCGCATTATTATAAACTATTTTACCTGTCGTATTGGTGGCGATGGCATCGCGCGCCAAGTCACATCATCTCCACTCCAGAAAACCAACAAACCCCAAGGGGGGCATTCGTTTCCAAGTGAAATTTAAATCTAGAAAATGTGACAGCGACTTCGCATCGTTGTCGTCGGAGTCGGGTTTCTGGTTTCTCGATTGTTTCATAGAAGAAGCTTGGTCGATGCTCGACTTGTATTTGTAGACTCCAGAGAGATGAAATCCTTTTATCACCTCGTTGCCATCTTTAATTGTTAGCACAATGATGTCCATTCTTCTGCTTTTGGTGTTTGTTGTTGTCACCTTTTGTTCTGTTGTTTCATATTGTGGTCTTCCTTTGACTTTATTTCAACTGCGAGTTGGATGCAATCTGCAATGCTTTACTGTGTCCAAAGTTTTCTGTTAATACGCTTATTAAATAAGCATAATAATGTTAAAGGGGACAACTCAAAGTAAAAACTTTGTTTTCGCAAATAACAATAATTGGTGGGGGGAAGGAAGAAGGAACATTTTCACTCATATGGGATTTGTAACGGTATAAACGATGTTAACCCTTCCATCCTGTAGGTACAGATCCTACACGAAAAATCTTGGATGGAAGGGTGTCCAGTCAGCCTAGGACCAGGCCAGGTATGGTTGCTGCCGTTTGCTGAAGCTCGCCGGATATGGGGTGGGTTCTTTGGCCTGCCTGACCGGACTACCGTAATTAATCATACCGGGTTCAAAAACTAAAATAAAAACTAAGTGACAATCAAAAAACAAAGTGAAACAAGCTAGGACAGAAACGACAACATCAAACAGACTGACAAGCAAATGAAATAAACTACGTTACGTACAAAAAAAATCAAATGTTGAGGGTAAACGAAGAATTCCGCCACCGAATCACCTATTCCTTCTTTCAATATACGGATGCCTTAGTTGGTAATGGCACCCTTGAGCATCCCTCCCACTGCCTGTCTCATTGCTGAGAAGGCTCCATGGCTGCCGCTTGCTCACAAATAATGCGACAGCCCCTAAAATCTAGGCTCAACGCCTCACCTACTTGGACTCACCTGTCGAAAACCCTCACGGCCCGATTGGCCTCACCAGTCACTCCATACAAATATTTAGAATCCCATTATAAAAGAAAATTTAGATTTTAAGAATTTTACCATAAGGAGTTTATTAAAAGTTAAATCTAATAATAATTTAGTTTAAGGTATAATGTAATTGTAATTGTCAAAAAGTTAAGGAAACATGTACAGAGAATAAAAAGGTACCAACTCGGACCAACTGGCCATTCTTTTCGTCGGATAAAAAAAAAAACAAATAAAAGTAATGCAAATCACCATACCTTTGGATCCTTAGCACCTGTGCGCACACGTAACTGGGAATCCTGGCGACTGTGTAGGAGGAAGTAAATTAAATATACATTAACAAAAAGAAACACCATCAGAGTTGTTTGTACCACAAACAAACAAACTAACATTAAACAAACTAATCAGAATCACTATACTTATTTTCAAAGATAAAGAAAAACACTATGAACTATTAGTTTATATAAAAAAAAACTATGAACTATTATTTAAATAAAAGGCATCTTGCACTTCAAACACTTCAAACTGGAACCACAGTACAGGAATTGAAAATAAAGGGACGTCAGGGATTTGTTTTTTGGATATGTCGGGGATTTGTTTTGTTTATCTTTTTTTTTTTGTTTTTTTTTTTTTTTTTTGAGACCACTTTATTTTTGGTTCTTCGATTCAGGGATTTTTTTTTTTTTTTTGGGTATGTCGGAATTCTTTTCTTTCTTTTTTTTTGGTTTACCTATTTTTCGATTCAGACCACTATATTTCTTATATTTTTGTTTTTTTAATAAGCAGGACAGGGGTAAGGATGAGGAGGAATTAACACATATCTGAGACTTCGTTTCTCGATTTACTATAAATGCAAATGTTCGCTTTCACTCAATATGGGCATTTAGGCAATGTATCTATGAATTTAAAGTTTCTTGAGTGTCTTTTGCACTATGAAATTAAAGCAGAAATTTCTGCCACATATAATGGGATAATTATTGAATATTTTTAAACTGTTATGTTTTCAATAACTTCTAGGAACTATCACCGAAACATTTAAAAGATTTTCAAGGCATCAAATTTTTGAACCATATAAATTCAGAAAAATCTATCCCACACAGAACAAAACACAGCAACAACGTAATGAACAGCAACAACGTCAAGTAATTTTCTCCAGAGCAAAATAAATAACAAGGATATCAGAGCCGAGCGATTCCATATTTTTTTGTTTTGTGTAAAGTGTTTTTCAGCAAAGTGTTTTGTGTTTGAATTGTGTAGTGTATTTTGTATTATGGGCGACCCTACAGATTTTACTTACTGCATGTTTAGTCTATTCAGAATAGGGTGCTGTGCGTTGTCATCAGGAGCTTAAGAGCTCAAGACAAATGGTAAGTCATTGTGGTAATTGGATAATCTGAAGTTATGATTTGCTAAGCGAATAACTGGATCCAATTGTCTTTAAATTTAATAGAAATGTGATTTTTATGAATTCGCTGTAGGTACACAGAAAGACGCTCTTGTTTGCATCGTCATCCAACAAGCTTCTTCATCCAGTTCTGTCTTATACTGACTTCAATTTCACACGTCAGATTAGTTGAAGTCTTCTATCACATACGATTACTTGTCACAACTGACTGTAATTGAGTCATGTCCATGAGGTCAACTGCGCCATTGGTCGGGGTAAATCTTCTGAACCATTTGACAATGATCTCTGTTAAGAATACCTACGCTTTATGTTACTAGAACAATAAATTTATATTCAATTTCCAGTGGTAAGGTCTGGTCTGAATAATACCTGGGGGGTCACCCATCAGTGTCTGCTCTTCTGGCGGTTATCGATCCTCAAGCAAAATTATGGACTATGCCTGTAGTGGTACCAGATTAGCAGGTAAGGCCCCTGTTGGCTGTAAAACGGCAGAACGTAACTCTAGCATCAACCAAAGCATCTGGGTGGCAATGAAGACGGAAAATCTTCACAACCAAATCCCCTTACCACTGGTTGAGGGAAACTTTGATAATATTGGCTTATTCAGACGACAATGACATACTTGGAAGGAACCCTCATCAAGCAGGCGGGCTGCATATGCAGTAGAAAATCGACTGTTAAGGAAGAAGAGCACGAGGTCGAGGTTGGTAGTGAAATCCTTAAATTACCTTGGATCAATTGTAGCAGCCGATAACAATACGGAAGAAGAAATATGCGTTATGGAAATTTCTGCTGTAGGTATCAGACGTGTCACTAATAGTCACATACTGATCCGAGACTTGGTTGCCAAAGCAATGGCACTCTTAGCCGTGGTCGAGAACGGAGAGAAGTTTAGCGGAGAATAGTTGGCCCCTTTTGCAAGAAAGGACAATTAACGAAATCTATCGCTATAGGCGGATGTGTTGATTTGTTCACTCCAAGCTCCAACACACCTAACTCTTGTGAGCGAAGAGGAACATGTCCAGAAAGTCTTCAGCCGTACAGTTCATGGTATGGGGGACAGCGTGGCGGGCTGAATCGGCGCATCGGCCAGACCGACGACATGGACACCATCGTGCCATCGTCGAGGTGAAAATACACCTAATCAGAAAAGATAATCTAAATTCTCCAATTCAAACACCTCTCAGACCCAAATTGGGATAGCAAATCAGATGGTCCTACGTCCTTCCCAGGAGCGTTGTGTGTGAGCTGTTATAAGATGGATAGAGAGTTCATTTTCGTCAATTTAGTCCCATGCTCTCTGCAAATCCAGCCAAATTCTCATTTTTGCTTTCGACGATGAGGTAATGAGTGTCGTTCACTTGCAGACTAGTCAAACTTGTACGTAGTACGCAGCAGGCTTGGTGGGTGGTTCACTCCAGTCAAAACTTCTTTCCTACACAACGCACAGTGGGTACCCGCCCATACAAAGTGCGGTCAAAAATATTATTCTTGCTTTTTTCCAATAAAAACCTGGCGAAATGATTTAAGATTGTTTATTTGAACATAATTATAAGGAAAAAAAAACAAAAAATTACATAAATATTGAAATATTGAAAAAAACTATGTTTTTATTAGAACCACTGCTGTTTTCGATATTAGACATTTCTTTTTACTAGGCTATTTTCATAAATTGGAAATAAGCGCGCCGGAAGTTAATAAAAAACGTTTAAAAGGTCCTTATTTGTTATTACGTGAGACATTTTTCTTGTAAAATTTAATTTTGCATATCCTTGTTTCTTGACTGTTAGGCTTTTTCACTCAATTTTACACTAAATTTAAAGGATATATGGTCACATAAACTGTTATAACTTCAAAAGGGGAAAAAAGTGGAAAAAAATCAAAGTTATTTTGAAAGTTTAGACTATATTCTACATTTTAATACCAAATTTTTAGAATGAGCTCGGAGGGAACCCAACTAAATCTCTAATTTACTTTAAAAAAGTCTTTGAAAAATATTTGAAAAACTACATCACGAAGGAGACCCCTTATAAGTACACCTGAATATATTTTACATTAAAACGTATGTTTTTAGAAAGAACTAACCTTCTAGTTTAATATCCATAATTAAAAAAATAATGTAAAGCTTTTTTCAACACGTGTTATCACTACCAAAAGGTCACAACCAAAAAATTGAACTGATAAGCGAGATGTGCATTTTAATATATATTCACTTTGAAGGGCTTATAAGTAACAAAAAAGAAAATTACCATACAATATTTTTGTTGTTTTTGATTAACGGGAATGTCTTTAACATAATTTCATCAAAAAATCTTGGATTTATGACATTCACTTTTTTATTTTTGACCTATGACGGGACCCACTGTGCAACGGTTTCTTTTCTTAGGGAATAAGCTCGCTTGATCCGCGAAAGTTTGATGATAACTTTCCGTGAAGACTTCAAGCCGACAACAGCTGTACGTGTTAAAAGAAACCAATATATGGCCCATCCTATATAACCTTCTCCGTATCCACTTTTTATTCATGAAAATTGATGGGATATTTTTATTTCTCCAGAAGCGCTCACCAACCCAACTCAATATGATCGAAGAAAAAAAAAACACTCAACAAGTTTGTCCGAACCACTTTATTCCCAAACAATTACCATCGATTCTTGGTAATACGACGGAACATGAGAAATTATCATTACTAGAAAATCATCACTGCGTCTTTGTTGTGCAAGTCCCAAGTCCTTTGGTTCAAGGCGAATTCCACCAAAGATGCACTTTCCTGATTTAGCCGCACCTGCTGTATATTGACAACGCAGTCGCAATCGGTAGCAGTTTATTAGGTGCAATTTAAGGATGCTACCGTGAGTTTAACTCCTGCACCCACTGTCGGCCTTTGCGTTGTCGCGAACTAACGTGCAGCTCGCAAATAACATTTTTGCGATAAGAAAAAGGGCTGTGCTGATACTTAAGCTTTGTTCGCCTTGAGTTATAATGAAAAAGAAGGCCAGCTCAAAAGAGAAAACAACAACAAAGAACTGCTTCACCAAAAATAATGACATTGTCCGTCGCCGCCGCACCGGTCGTCTGGACCATGGTCCATCGAGGTCCAACGTCCAGTCTGTACTTTTCTTTTTGGTCTGCGCACTGCACACACACACTCCGGTTCGGAGCCAACTATTTGGTTGATGGTCAAGCAGCCTCTAGCTCGTACCACTTCCTCTGTGTCGTCGTCGTCATCGTCTATCGCATCGCATCGCGTTGTTGGTCGTCTTCTGTCTGTTGGTTGGAATTTTAATTGAGAGCCAACGAGAAATTCATTTACAAATGAGGTGAGGCCATGTTTAGGAGATGTTCAGGAATAGTTAAGATATTGACTGCGACTCAAAGACCGTTTCGTGTTGCAAGAAGCAAGGCTTCAGCTACACAGAGCTCGGAGTGGCGTGGCTTTGGGATTATTATAGAGGCTCTCAGTGTTCTTATTTAGATATTTTTATTTGTCAGCTACTGGTTTCTTATTGCACTCTGTTGCGGGCCGTGTTGAGGCGGTTATTGTAATTGCGTGGTTAACATGGGTGGACGATAAATTGTGGCACGAATTAAATATGGGTGCACCACTTGTGCTCGTGGTGATAGTGTTTTGTCTTATTTTTATGTTTGTAGTTTTTTTTTCTGCTGTTTTTTCTGTTTTCATGGAAATTTGCTACAAGCTGCATGCTTGCTCGTGAGGTCAGAGAAAATTTAATTTAAGGCTATACGCTGTGTCACTAATTACTCTGGAATAGCAGCGAATCGAGGTGTAGATAGATAAATCAATTACGAGCTGAGGTAGGACACACTAGCTATGTTATGCAGTTTTAATTTCTTTTTATTTTAGTGCTAACTTGTATTCTTGTATAGGAAATTTGTTTGCTCGCAGGGAAATGTAATGAAAAAAACACTTTTAGATGTTATCCAGAAAATTTTACTGTGGAAACTCATATTTAAAGGAAATGTTTTCAAATAGAAGGGACTTTAACTTTACCCCCTAAGCGGTCCAAGAAATGCAAAAACTAAAATTGTAGGTTCAGAACATCTTACTTGGAAACAGGTATTTCCACCAGGATTGGTAGAAGAGAGCTTATGGCAGTGGTTTGCCAACAAAAAATCTGTGTTATACCTACCTACCAGTGGCTTTAAACGACTTTAAGATACTGTACGTACAAATTCTGGAGAAGAGAGATGAACTTTGTCCGACCAAACTGACCACAAAAAAGAGGAAAATAGGAAAGGAAACCGAGATTAGCTTTAGTCAATCACATCTTATCACTTACGGCTCTAAGCCCACATACGGCTGTAGTTCGAATATCAAATGGAAACTACGGAGTGACCAAATCAAAATCTGTAACGATGTAACATGTTTTTTTTGCATTGATATATTCTCATACAGAATTGTATTTCGTGCATACAATTCACACTCACTCCCTTCGGAAAACTAGTAGTACCCTCTTACAAACATTGTCCCTACTCTCAGCATCAGATTTAGTGTTATTGGGCATTTCCCACCTTAAAACTGTTCGACAAATCTATTATAATTGGGCGAACTTTTTTTTTTTTTACACTATCAGAATTGGTCGAAGAGAGCTTATAGCAAGCACAGTCTTACGACCAATGGTTTGCCAACATAGTAGACTATGTTATACCACCGGCTCATCACTTAGTGCAGTGTTAGTTGTTAGTAAGCAAACATAACATAACAAACACTCACATGGATGAAACAAAAACAAGACAGTAACAAAACAAGATTAATACATATAATAATTACAAACATTAAGTAAACAGAAAAACATTTAAAAGTGTAGAACGCTGGTCTTGAGCAAAGACTTTAATTTATTTTTGTTTATATTTAAATCAAACAAGTCTGAGTTGCAGTTTGAAAGCCTACTCATACGTGTCAAGGGCTCATAGAATCCATAGTTGGTACGATGTTTTGGTTCTTGTACCAAGTCCTTCCTACGAAAATTATAACCACCACCCCGATGGTTGAAAGATATAGCGCCAAGTAGTTCCGGTGCATCTGTTACACCAGTAATAACTTGATGGAAGAATACTATGTCGTTGTTGTTTCGTCTACTTGACAATGTTTCCATTTGGAGAGTTATTAAACGGTTTTCATAAGAGGGGACATTCAAAGGATCACTCCATAGAATACCTTTAAGGGCAAAACGAGTAAAATTTCTTTGAACAGATTCTAGCCTCTCAATATGAATATTGTAATGAGGTGACCAAACTTGGGAAGCGTATTCTAAGTGAGGACGAACATAGCAATAATATAGAGCGCGGGTTATATTTGGATTGCGAAATTCCTTTGACCAACGCTTTATAAATCCAAGAAACTTGGTGACAATATTCTCCCTGTAGATGTTCCAGAGCCACGGGTTGCTTCTCCAAAAACATCAGGTTGAAGGGAAGGCTGACCAGTCCATCCACTTGTCGGAATCCATTGAAATGTTTGGAACGAAGACACAGGCTTTTTAATAAATTATATTTTCCCATACAGAATTGAAGTTCATTTATACAATTAACACACAAGGCAAGCACTATCGTACTAAAATCGCCTCTACTACTCCTACCAATTGATACAATAGTATCAATTAAGTAATATGTATTGGTCAATGTCAGCCTGAAACAGTCCGGCCATTTCATCATCGGAACTTCCCCCCATTCAGCGGTAAAGAGGTACGATTTTGAAGACATTTCCGCCCGTTTTTAATTGCCACCAGGGGCTTTGGTACCTTCCGTGGATCCGTGCGATCGGCTAACTGGTAGGTACAATGCCCTGGTACCTACCAGTCAGCCGATCACCGCACCGTACCTTTTTTAGCCAAGAACCTGTCAAACCGTACCGGAATATCTTATTTAAAATTGGTGTATTTAAGGTGTAATCTTAATAAAGGCCCTTGTCAATTTTCAAAAGGTGCAGTTTACCTGTAATTCAAGTTTCCTGTTTTCTTCAACAGACCTTAGCGATGCCGGTGAGGAAAACCTCGGTTGGAAACCAAAAACCACAATACATTTTGACAGGTCTTAATAGCAATCAGGATACCATAATTTGCCTTGAAATATTAGTCATGCTATATTTGGGATGCCGAATTCTCTCATGATTTTTAGGCTTTGGAATGATGTTTCGCCATGTTTCTGCATTTTTCCTGTTCACAGACAGTCACTCTTATTTTATGGACAAGTTGTTAGAGTGATGTTCTTCGAAACTTGTCGGGTATGCGATGGGAACCTTCGGCTCTGTTGTCCTATAGTAGCTTAATAGCTTCTTTGACTTCCTCAAAATGTTGCAGCACATAGATTGTCATCTTGACATGTCTTCATTTCAAAAATGCCTTCAAGACCGGTGATCAGATTTCCCTATTCGCCATATCAGTTGCAGCACGATGTATCCTGCTTTGGGCCTATTGCAAGAACTTCCTTGCCCGATTCGGTCCCCATACCTACTCCTTTCTTTGTTTCGATACGATGGACAATTCAATGGTAAATACAGATTATTCGGAAATAATGTTTGCCTTGGTCCTCCTCATTTCGTGTCTTGTCCTGAGAGTCATTGAACAATCTGAGTTTTAGATTTTTTTTTAGATTTTAGATTTTTTTCATTCAAAAATTCATAGAAATATACATAGTTTTTGAAATAAAAATTACAAGCATGGCATGATAGCCGTCTGCCGGATTAAAAAACTAAAAAATTTTATATTAAGAAAGAAGAGTTAAACAAAAAGTTGCAAGAAGTCATAAAAATGAATATTAAATAACAAGAGTATTATAATAATAATAATTTAAACATCAATTTAATTAAGTAAGATAACAGAAACAAAATTTCAATTTTAAATGAGTGACAATCAATGACAATCAGAAAAGTACAAAAATGTTTGAGAAATGCAATGTCGAAGAATTTCAGATCAAATATTAAATACAAGATGAATGAAGATTATTAGTTTACAGTGATGTGGTATTGTGATAAGGGCTTTTAGTTTAGCTAAAACAAAAACAAGAATGTATGTGATGTGTTATACAGTATTGATGCTTCAAAACATGTTCAAATATGAGTTCCTATAATTTAAGGCATGAGAAACATATCGCACAAGCAGCTTCCAATCACGTTCACCGTTTAAAATCCTGAAACATTCCGCAGAAGACAAGAAGCTTTCATTAAAGTAAAGTCTACGTTATAGTTTGTTTTTGTGTTATTTAACACTCGCAGTCAGGCTGCTTTTTGGTTTTTATTTATGTTTGTTTGAACAACGATAGCAACTTAGAGGTGCTTCCACCAATGGCTTTTTCCGTCAATTTCTTTGGCTGGAGTTATAGCTATTTCACGGGTGCCAAGCCGATCATCAGACTCCTTTATTAGTGGTGCTGCCTGGTTTTTTTTCATTTTTCATATTAATGAAAATCTTTCTGAGTTTACTTTGGGATTTGAACCTAGGACCAGCTAGTTGGAAAGCCAATGCACTACGCACTGCGCTAACCACTCCACTGATTTTTGGTTTTCCATTGCAGACTTTTTGTTTGTTTATCATTGCTATGAACCAAGTGCATTTTTACAAGCTCCTCTACGTATTTCCTGCAGAATAGGACAAACTGCTAGAAAGTGATAAACGTTTTCGTTTTGGTTGAGATTGCATAGTGAGCAAATGGGATTGATGTCGGTTCTGTGTGGTCTGTAGTTTAATTCAAGATTTTCAGTTCGTACTTTAAAAATTCAAAATTCACTTTGAACATTTGCTCGTCTACGGTAGAGATGCACTCATAAAATATATTTTTCCATTCTTCTATATTGTTAGCGTTAAGATTCATTGTTATATTATTTTCCGAAGCAAGTGTACTCCAACTTCTAAAGGGGTTATACGTTATACCCACAGTGCAATGAAATAAGCAAAATTTTCTTCTGTAAGTTGCTATCAGATCGATGCATCACTTTAATTAAATAGTCTGCGTTTGCTTTCAAATTTCGTAAGCTAATTTGTGGGAGCGTAATTGGGAGTGTTAGGCGGAAGTCGAAATATTCTTTTGAAGAAGTATCTTTGGATAACTTCCATCTCTTCCAGCAGTTGGTATCCAAATACTTCGTTACCATAACACAGACAACTGTTGACTGTCGGACTGAAAACCTTGAACTTTGATTTTGGGTCGACAAACTTACTTGAAAAGAACTGTGACCACATTGAATTTATAGCAGATTTTGCCACACGAAGTTTCTCTTTAATATGAGCATTAATATTTAGATTGTGCGAAATAGTAAAGCCAAGGTACTTAAACTCACTGACTACCTCAATATTTACACCATCTAACGTCCAGTTTCGCTCGTTATTAGTAGATCGATTTCGAGAACTAAAAATCATAACTTTAGATTTTTGGGTATTGATTTTTAGATCCCATGTGTCACAATATTGTTTGAGTTTATTTATTTGTAACTGCAATGTTACTGGGTTATCAGAAAAGACTACTAAGTCATCAGCGTAGAGCAGGAGCTTCACGAAAAGATCACCGTAGCAAACGCCTCCTGGTAGATTATTTTCGACGTCATTGATAAACAGTGCAAACATCAATGGACTCAAAATGCAACCTTGAGGAACACCTGTTACAGATTGAAACGGTTTGGATTTGTTTTTGCCATTACACACAACTGCAGACGTGTCAAGTAGTAGCTGTTCGTAAATCCGAATGAACTTAGTTGACAAACCTATGGTCGCGAGCTTAAACAAAAGAGATCTTCTATTGATGGTGTCAAAAGCCGCTTTAAAATCTACGAAGAGTGAATATAGAGGTTTTCTTTTGTCGATGAATTTACTAGCAATACTTGAAAGGGCAAATATTTGGTCAACTGTAGAGAGGCCTGATCGGAAACCAGCCTGAAAACAACTAATTTTGTTATTCGCTTCCACCCAAGTCACCAGCCTAGAGTACAGGATCTGAGCGAAAAGTTTTATTAAAGAGCACAAAACGGAAATTCCTCTGTAATTTTCGGGTAAACTTGGGTCACCTTTCTTGAAAATAGGGGATATGCTTGCCAAACGAAAGCAACTCGGGAACTCTTCTTCGTTAAATATTTTGTTTAATAATTCCAAGAGAATTTCAAGGAACTCATAAGTTGCGTTCTTATAAAACTCAATCGGAATTCCATCTAACCCTGAAGCCTTATTATTTTTCATTTTCTTAAGCGAAGTCAGAAGCTCAAACATTGTAATAGGGGAGTCTAGTTCGGTTATTGACACGTTTTGTATGGCAAAGCTTAGATAATTCTGATCCGGGTCTGGTGTAAGCAGTCTTTCAAAGTATGATGCAAGAGAGTCAATACTAATGTTTACAGTCGATGACTTGGAGTGCCCTCCCAGAAACCTAACGCTGCACCAAAATGATTTGGAGTCCCTACATACCAGAAGTGATCTAGCCATTTTGTTACAATATATTGCTTTTTAAGTGTGCACAAATCTTTATAAATTTTGTTTTGGTCAAGGTAAAGTTTCTTAAAAAAGTCGGTATTTGATTGTCTGAAAAGTTTTAAGTACGCGAAAGATTTTTTCCTACATTTTGGGCATTCTTCGTCATACCATTTGGATTGTGGCGTCATCCGTGTAGGGTGTAGTCGGGTAACGGCTGACTGCCTTATACAATGAAAAAGTTTGAGTGTAGTAGATTCATTAGGATCTGATGATCGAATGTCAACAGTGCTCAATTGAGTTTTGTCGCTAACGACAATTTGGCGGTAAGGGCTCTACATGTACGACTCTAATAAGTACCTAAGTAGGTACAGATATGCTGACTTATTTACCTCATGGAATTTCATTGATTTTCTTTATGTGTGTTTTTTATTCTTCTCCAAATGCAATCAAAATCGAATAAGAATATTTTTATTGGTTCCGATAATAATCTTCGGTTAAACAAATATTTCCCAGAAGCTATTCATTCCCCAATTAAATTCACCCGAACAAACATAAATTCAAATACGTCCCATCGTTTATTCTCGTTTCATTAAGCGAACGCATTTGGTTCAACATAATATCCCAGTAGCCAGCGCAGTAGCCCATAAGTTAGCTGCACCGCTAATAACAATATACGGTAGCCGACGACTTCCAGTAATTAACTTAACTCCCTGGATAAGGAATCTTAATTTGCATAATTCAAACAAGACAATAAAATCAACAAGAAAAGAAACTCTGGCTCGGTTTATCAGACCATCATCGATGATGTCGAAACAATGACACGTTTTAAACCAAAAACCAAACAAAAGATTTCGTTAATTAGTCGAAAAGTTCAACATTACATCCCGAGACCCATGGGACACCAATAAAATAAAATACTACCCGTGGATACACCGAGAATGTAGGAAATCCTATTTCAACTATACTATCTAGAATCTGTCTTCATTTCGAATGAAAAATCACATCAACCAGCTCATAAATAATTCAAAAACTTGCTAACCAACGCAGGAATCTCTGATTTCAAGCTCAGAGAACTAGACACACAAAAAAAAAAGACCATAAAGCCAGTTTAGACTCGATAAGTCGATATCTCCAAAACAATTTGTTATCTCGAGATACAATGTCACCTCCTAAGCATTTATGTGATCGTTATTCCATGGTAATTTAATTTCTTGTCTTCGACACAAAACAAAATTAATTAACGCCAATCGAGGCGATGTAATTATTCAAACAGAAATATTTATGCAATATTTTGGCAAATTGAAATTCAAATTAAGTGCTAACTGCCTTGTGTGTCGTTTTCAATTTGTGGATACAACCAACGAACATGTTTTAGGCGATCGACTTTTTTGTGTTTGGGATGAAACATTTTTGATGGAGAACTTGGTCGCATGAACATGCTTTCAACTTTTTGCAGGTAAAGTCCAGTTTTAGACCGAAATGAAATTTGTAAGACAATATGCTCTCCGTTTTTATATGACCTGAATCTCGGTTATTGATGAATCAAATTTTGTGTTACTAGCCTGGTATCACTACGATCCCGATCAGATTTAGTGGATAGAAACAGGTGCAGCTACAATCGAAGTCCTAGATTAGAGTCACTGTTGGTAAGACGGTTAAAGATGTCACTGATCATCAGGATTTAGGAAACCATTTAATACTATAAATATGAAACGGAAGGCAGTTCTTATGTCAATCGTTGCCAATTCACTGGTATTGTCGAAGGAGGAGTTACCGAGATATCGTTTTTTTTTCTGTTAGAGATTCGGACATGCATAGAGGAGGTGTTGAACTGTTTTTCTTTTACTATTCGTCCATATAACTTCTACAGAAGTAATTTCAGTAGACCTCAAGCTTCATGGCATGTCATCCTATTATGTAATGTCCTGGTATGATGAATCCTATAGTGGAGCTACATTTCTAGGCTTGTCCATATTTGCTTTGTTGCTAGGCAGGTAGTGCTCTGCGGTATTTGTGGATAGAGAACATTGTTCAAGTTAAAGTTTGCATATAATATTCGATAATGTCTCTTTTATCGCCATTTCATCTTGATTGGGAAGTCTATATGATAGACTGAGATCTAGTTTTTCTGAGTAGATACCATTTCCAATGCCATTGTTGGTCTTTGAAGTTTAAACCGTCAGTATAGAAGTGTACCGAGTCAGTGGCGCATTAAACGTTGAGGGCGCCATAGGCATTTATTTTATTTAAACTATGTCGTACCATAGTTTGAACGAAACAAAAAGGGCAGTTGCGGAAACATGCTTGGTTTGCCTTTAGGATAATACGCCACTGTACTGAGTTGTTTGTCAGAGCCCCGCTTCCTTCACCAAATAAACTTGAAGGAATACAAGTCTGGAACAGGATACCATTTTAGGGGTGGCATAGTCTAACCGATCTAGGATAGAAGTTGGCATAGTCTAAGTAATCTAGGATAGAACTGGAATTTTCTAATATCTAAAGGAGTACGGCCAGTGTTGTTATATCTTTACATTGAGAGGCTGCCACCATTTTGGAGAAGATGTCAAGAGGTTGAAGGTTTAGAACTTCTTCTAAAGCTGCAATCGGTGATCACTGGATTTTAATGAGTTTATTTAAATTCACTATCTTGGTCAGTGCGGTCCACCATATACGACAACTCCATGAGTACCTAAGTATCGGTCTGATTACGGAAATCCTCCATTTAGAACCTATTGCCTTTTTGCAACTAAAAAAGTGATGCAATAGATTTCTTAACTATTTCATGAAAATTGGTCTTCTAGGTTAATTTTTTTGTCTAAAAAAGGACTTAATATTTAGATTGGACGGAAAAACTGAGGGAAGATCCTTTAATTGCAGGTGGGCAAATTTGGGGAATTTCGTACCTTCTCGTAAAGAGTACCTACCTACAAATTCCGTCTTACAGGTGTTGTAAAAGAAGTGGTAGGTGTTTCTCAGATACTGTTATTGCACCGCCATCGGTATAGGCAATCACATTTAAACCCTCTGCTTCCAAAGATGTTAAGAAGTCTTCTTCCACGTTGCATATAAAAGGCGATAGGACCCTACCTGGAGAGGAACCTCGATTCAACGATCTATTGGTAGTAAAATCTTCATGTTAGAAGTTATTGTCCTGTTTTTAAGCATGCGACTTACTAGCGAATGATTTCTCTATTTTAAGCTTGTTCATTTCCATTGTGATCGCCTCGTCACCCTCGATGTCTAGGAAAGCTACAAAATTAATATGCTTTGCACTTGAAGTTTTCTATTGGAGTACGCATGTTGAGCTTCGGACATGAGACCATAGAGAATCTATTTACCTCCTCCGTGAATGAGGCAAGGTTCTATGTTTTGTCTGAGGTGAATTTTAATCCATCTTTCCACGCTTTTAAGAAGGAAGGGTGATTAAAAAAAAAGAAAAAAATTAATCTCATGTCTGAAACTACTTCCCTGCTTTGCTCTCAGTATCTACTCTTTGTTTTTCACATTTCAATTCAAACACGTCTGTGTCAAGGAATCTCAATACTTCGTAATTTGCTGTATGTGTTTCACCAACCATCTCTTGTAGAACGATTACATTCTGCAAGGTTGTCAAAAATTAAGTGAGATGTTTGGACGAAGCAAACCATAGTGAAATAGCCAGATGCTTTCTCCCCTAAAAAAATGAATAATAGCTGTGTTTTTTGTTCACTACTCAGTTGCCAGTAAAATAAAGGACAGCTGTGCCGTGATAGAACTTTCAACTACTAAAGTGAAGACAGCGCTGATGGCGTTAAGAAGAATTATTTTGGTACGTGTATCTAATGATCTGAGTTATGAACTCTCTTAGGTTGAAGTATTTGCTATTTTATTTATCCGAGATGCAACCCTCATGTCTATTTTTCGACTTTTTATGTAACTATTGCCATAACAATTGAATTTGACACTATTCGCACTTGAATACTGTGCTGGCTACTGAGTAGTGAAAAAACGCGGGTAATATTAGTCGAGCTTACGTAACCTAACCTAGGAAAAGAATGCTTTTTAGTTTAAATTTTCAGTCTTTCTTTGGTCTTACTGTTCGGAGGATAGTATTGTATCCATACTACGAGAATATAGAATAGTTTCCCAAGCTATCTTCTCATACATAGTGATGTAATCACGAAAGCATGAACAACACTTTCAGCATCTATGTTGGTAGAGCGAGAAGAAGGACAAGAAAGGTAGAAGCAGCTATCAGCTTGCAGCACACAGTATAGGTGACTTTCAAGGAGTAATCCAGCTGGAAATTTCCAAATTTTTCCTATTCGAGTGTATTATATTGTGGTTTGATGATGATTAACGAAAGACCATATTTACTATGAGGCGAATCAAATCGTGGAAAAGATCATAATATTCTAATGGCGATATCTGAACTTGGGTTCCCAAAGAAGACTGATTCAGCTGAATGACATGATCGATTACACAAAACACTGTAGGTACTTAAAGCAATATCGACAGTTAAAAACTTAACCAACCTTAGAACAAATAAAAACTTCACAAGCTACACCTCAATGTAATGCCTAGGAATGACCAAACATTTGTCTTCGAAACTAAACACTCCGACTTTTTCCACAGTCGTATCAATAAGGAAATAAAAGGCATTGCTACTGGGCACTTTTGGAAGACAAATTTTACGAGTGTTCTGCATGTGAGGAATACTGCTGTACCAGGAAATCAATTTAATCCAGAAATTAAAAACTTACCGACTTCACTGCCACGACCACATTAAGCGGATTAACAACACTTCAAATAGAAGTGTCTTAACAGAAAGTAAACACCACCGCTACATCGACCCATCAACATTTTCTATTTTCAGCAACAAAGCCTTATCAACAAAAACAGGTAGAAGTAGTTTTGGTTAATATCCACTTCTATTAAATTGTCTATATTAAAATATTTGTGCTCCAAGTAAGGACTAGTGTAGGTACCTAATGACAACAAAATAAAAGATCTTCCCTTAAAACAAAACAACATCACATTCCATAAGTTCCTCAACCAAATCAACATTACAAAGTATTTTGTTATTCGAAAATGGCTGTTGAATTAAAAATTACAACATTTCTTTAATTAAATTCATCGCTGGCTCTATTTCAAGTCCATTCCACTTTTGTTTTTTCCAAGGAAAGTCATACTTGGCTAATCCATCGAATTAAACACGAGTTAATCGCCCATGAAAGCCGATATGTTCGATCCTACATAAAGTTCGTACACTGACAAAAAATTATTTAGATTTTGATCAACTCTTTATTCTTATTTCTTAAACACAATAATGTTCTTATGTAACGACTGACTCTAAGTGTTTCAATAAAACACGAAATATCCAACCAATATCATATCTTAATCTCCTGAAATCATGTATGTAGCAGATATGAAACCCGAGAAAAAGTTTCATTCCGTGTACCTCTAATTTTGTCTCGCTCCAATTTATAGCCTCATCAGCATCACTTTCAGTTGCATCAATATGGTCACATCTATTGAATCCACACCATCACTCCATCGAAGCCATATTCTTCTGCAAAGCTAAGCCCAGAGCTAAGCCCTCCTTCTAGCAAGCTATCCATCCCTATTAAGCGTATAGCATCTACTTAGCCAGGCAGCACGAATTTATAGGATCGGAAAAAAAGTGAGTAAAACACTTGGCGCGTCGCATAAATTCAAGCTACCACCATAGATTTGTCTTGTCGTTAAATGTTGCTGTTGCTGTTTGTAGAGTCTACAACGACGACGAATTGAATCCAACTTAAGGCCTCGCTACAAATTCCCATAAAAATGCTACAAAACCCAACCAGCCGGCTAGCAGGTTGATTGTTATTGCTGCACTCTATGCTGCTCCTTGTGAAACGCTCTCAGGTATGCTATGTAGCTGCAACTGCAACCTGCTGCTAGAAGGAACTTGCAACAAAACATCAGCCATACCACTGCGATGCCATTTGCCCATTTTGAGTAAACTTTAATTACGTGCAATAAATTAAGGCAACAAATTCCCGCTGCCTTATTTGCCCCGGCCCGGCCGCAGCAGCCGGTTGGGTCATCAGACGAGTGGCGCGCGGAGGTCGGTGGTGATGTGCTGCTGGATTGCACTCCATGCTTAATATGTAGTCATGGCGAATTGGTAGCAAATTTAATAGTGCACCAGGCACCACACCAATTGGATGACGATGATATGGCCAGGTAAGAGTCAAGCCGTGAATGCAGCCGAGTGCCATATTAGCCATAGGCAGGTAAAAGTATGACCGAACGACGACGATAAACGAGTATTAGTTGTGTGCAATTTCTTGTGTGTTTTGGGCTTTGGGGATTATCCTCGAGAAGATGGGGTTGCCTAAGAAGACGTCGCCGTCTAGGAAGCTTGCTCCAGAGACCATACCACGAACTAATCACACAAAGTTCTCTGTTTGGGCAGAGTTTAGTTTATTTACATACCATGCTGAGTTGTTGGCCACATTTGGAAGGCCACGGCAAAATTATGTGAATCGCCCATTAGTAAGTGAGGCTATTAGGATGAATTGCTGGAGGATGTCGGTCCTTGCTTATTGGTGGATTGTATCATACTGTTTGGGAGAAAGCCGTGTCTTGGGGTCAAATGAGGTTTGTCTAGAGAGTACAGAAGTGTTTTTTTCTGCAAAATTTTGACATCAACAGTTTTTTTTTCTAAACCATAAATTTACAAAACACTACTTTCCATTTCACGTCATTGAAAAATCAAGTTCAACAATTATTTATTCCACAACAACCGAAAAAATTAATAAACAATATTTTAACCGCTAATGTGGGCTCATAAAAATTCATAAATATTTATTAAATATTAGTGTTTGACTAATTTCAACAATTTTCAAATTTATTAATATTTGTTATTCACCGTAAATCATGTTACTCACAGTGGGTGTCCGCGATTTATGCGTCCTCACATGCAAAACATTGTTTTTGCCTCTGAACTTAATTTTTCGAACATGAATCGAAATAAAGAAGATAATAAATTTTTAAGAAATACGACAAGCTATTAATTAGCGTTTAATCTGAACATCTTTTCGACGAGATAATAATGAGAAATATATTAGAAACTAGATTTTGGTTATATCCATAAGTGAGGTTTACCGAAATCCAAACAAAAAATTGGTATTTTAATTTTGGATTGATGTGATATTAGGAAAACGATTCAAGGGCAAATCATGGAGTCATACAAAAATATTTGAATTGAATTGAAAATAGATTTAATTATTTCTGCAAACAAAGTGTTTATCTTGACTCCTAGTCTTAATTAAAGTTTTATGTATTTGTTCCTTTCTGATTATCTTCCACGCCGAATGTGTCATGCTCGCAAAAGAACTAGGTCGATTTTTATTCAAATCAAACAAACATTACTTTGCCTTAAATATTTGTTTTTGTTTAAGAGTAACCCCTGTTCTTCATTCACTGCGATGTCCTCAAGTAAACTTTTCTCGACATCACGATGCCGCCCCTTCTGTATGGTAGGTAAGGAGAATCGAATCAATAATTCGCAAAGTCAAGTACAACAATGTTAACTGTTCTGATCTTCTGTGAGTAGTAAATCCAGATCACACGTTAAGAGTCCCAAAATACGATGGCCATCACATTGAAGGATCTGTATGCCTCTCTTTTTGCAAACAGCAAGAGTAGACTGACAGTCCCATTGTAAACTCGCTGCCAAAACCTGTCAACACCAGAGCTTTGAGGACATTTGTCTCTCGTTTCATCATCATCATCGTCGGCCTGGCCAATGAAGTTTCTCTCTTCATCTGCGCCACAACCGGGATCTGGTCCGTTCCTCCTTCAGCAAGTTCTTCCATGTCTCCCGATTGTTGCCCGACGCCGTCTAGTTCCGCACCGCAAAGACTTTGAGCGTATTGTTCTGCATCATACTTCCACCGCAAATTTGGTCTGCCGCACTGTCTCCTACTATGAATTATACCGTATATAGGACGCTCATACGAGCAAGATATTCAGCATACCAGAGTCTACCAAGCTTAATTTTTATCATCAAGTCTGCTTAAAAGTAGATTTGATTTAGCTCGTGGTTAAATCGTCTCCGGAATCTTCCTTCCTCACAAACGGGACCACTTATTCTCCGCAAGACTTTTTTCTTTGATTTAGCTTTTGGTTTAGCACCAAAGAGTGGGATCCGTAAGTGAGTAGTATTTAAACTATTGTCTAATACAGCGGCAGTTTCGACTTTCGAAGTAATATAATGGTAAGATTTTTGTAATTTTGTAATAAAGAGCCTGGAAAGACTAAAGTAGGTACGCGTATTTCTTCTTCCATTTTTTTATCGGCTGCTACTACTAATACTGACCTAAGATAATGGAAGGATCGCACTACTTCGAATTCATGCTCTTTCACCTGCATGAAGTTATCATTTTGAAATGCCTGATCGGTGATCAGATTTCTCTGTATACTGCATACTGCGTCATGTTACGGACGGATTGGGTAGAACTTCCGCGTCTGGGGCGGAGGTCACTCTCTATTTTTTTTTTTTTTTCAATTTCGCAGACAATATTTTTTTCCAAGCTGCTTTCTTTTGCCTGTGGAGCTTCTTTTTCTCTTTCTTGAGCCTTATATATTCCATTTCGCGTTCCCGCATTCTATGACTTTCTTGCATTGCTAGGTATGCATATGCAGCGTTCTTATGTTCCAAATCTAGTTTGCATTCATCATCAAACCAGACGCTACGAACTCTGCGATTACTACCTAAGTAGCAAGCAGTTCAAATTACATTGTTTTTGAGACGTGTCCACTTTTCTCCCACGCCCAGCACTCTGGGAATCAGGGCTTTCTCTTCCCTTTTCCAAGCGCGTGCCTATAGCTATTCGTTGTGTCTTCATTGCGCAAGGCAGCCGTGTTGGTTCGATTTGCAATCCTCCCTCAGAACACTGTACCAAAACAAGATAGTGATCCGAGTCGATGTTGGCACCTCAATATGAGCGTATCGCGATCTGACTCGAAGATTGGTGGCGATCTATTAACACGTAGTCAATTTGGTTACGAGTGACTTTATCAGGCAATACCCAGTTGGCTTGGTGGATATCCTTACGCGGGAGCCTGATACTCGCAACGACCAAGTTCTTCGGCTGCCAACTGAATGACTATCTGTCCATTGTCATAACAATAATTGTTCTCAATTTCTCATACAATCTATGGGAACCAATGTATTACCTGAATAGCTATTGGCAATCGACGTATTTTGGTGATTTTGACGTCATATACCTTGGGCAGGCATTGAGGGTCCTTTCTACGAGTTCAAATCAAAGTAGACATCTTTCTCGTCATTTCTCTCATTATATCCGTGACCGTTTATGAGGCTGTAGGGAGAGTTTACCAGAATTACCCAACTAACAATGTATGCTCAAATTCTGATTTTTTTTTCTGTATAAGTCTTTTTCATTAAACCAAGTAAAATTCGATAACGATTCTGCAAAAAAGGAACCAACGATATTTTACGGAAAAATGTAGTTCTAAACAAAAAATTAAGCGTTCAAAACGGGTCACTAAAAGTCTACCAAATATTCCCTAATTGAACTGAAAACAGAAAACAAGTTCAAACTATTAAACGAGTCTTTTTGGTTGAACATAATTAATTAATCAAATGCAGTTTGGGAGTCGTACACAGACCCGACCCAGTCTCATATTCATTCATCGATTCACGAGTAACCAAATTCAATAAAAACAAATCCAAATTGTGATTAAAAACAAATAACATTCGTAAATATTCAGAAAATCAAGATTCGGTCTAATTGGATGCCATAATTAACAACTTTGTTGGCTAATTAAATCTGTTATAAAATGCAGACTGGGTATATGAGGAGTTTGAATTTATGGTTTAGTGTTAATCGAAATCCCTTAAAACAGGGAAGGATTGAGTGTCCCTTAGTTTCACCAAAGCTGTTTATCCAAACAAAATCAACCATAAAAGGGAGTTTGTCAAAGAACACTCTAGGGCCCCCCAAAATCTTTCATGTCTCAAAGTATTTAATTTTTATTCGGAATATTCCCAAAAACTGCCAAAGCCAATATTTTGTTTTCATAAAATTTAATGCTTACAAAAAAAGGATAAGAAAAAAGTCAACCTGACTAAAAACAAAGAGGTCTACTCCGTCCCTGTGTCCTAAGCTCTCAGGTAGATTAACAAAATCTAAAATGCCGAACTAAAAACGTCATTTTCAATTTCTAGCCGAACTCATTGGAATTTTAAATTTGTCATAGCTTTATAACTAGCTGGAAAGGTATTCGAATCCGCATCGGAAATCGATAAATTTCGATTTCGACAGTTTGTTTTTTTCTTACCCGTTCATATTGTTTACCCAAGAATTATAAAAAAAATGGTGGTGGGCGTTTTTTCTAGCAATTAGACAGCTAAATCGGGAGTCAGGAGTTCAAACCCAAATCAACTGGGCGATTGATTTCATTAAATTTGTGTTTTTTTTTTGTCAAAAGGTTGAAGATCGATGATGTTAAGCGTTAACGATCATGAGGAAGATAATTTAATCAATTAAATCTACATTTTTTTGGTTTTTCTTAAATTCTATTTGTTTTGTGTTGGCTTAAAGGGTTTCTTTGATAGAAACGTGATTAATTTGTTTTGAAAATGAATTTCGATTTCAGAGACAAAAAGGGAACACCTGGTTGTTATGCAGAGAAGTGGGATTGTGTAGAAGCCAATGAATGAATTGCATAAAAAGGATGAAGCTGCATAATTCCTTGTTACATAAGACTACGATAAAAGTGATCTCTATGAGTTTCCAATTTAAGGTGCTCTAAGACCCAGGACCCCAGGGACGATTGCGTATTCTCTAGAAGTTTATGGCCTAACACAAATGAAAAGGAAACTCGGTATATTCTATCGCTGAGTAAAAAGAACATTAAGATCTTGATAGGTGTACTAACGGGTCATTGCGCCATTGGCACAATGGCCAACAAGATAGGGGCATTTGCACCCGATTTTTGTAGGAGCTGTCAGGATGAGGAGGAGATAGAAACCATTAAACACCTGCTCTGTGACTGTCCGAACCCTGAAACTAGCCGACTCCGTCATTTCGGAAACAGGTTTGTTGGAGAACTGGATGATCTAGCACAGGTCTCAATGGCAAACATGAGGAAATTTATAGATAGCACAGGCTGGTTCGTTAACGAGCCAGTCTATGTTAATCGATTTTGAGAAGCATCGATGCTAACTTTTATTTTTATAGGGGATCACAATGGACCAATAGGCCCCCGTGTATGCAACAACTCACGCTGTGCACACCCCTCATAACCTAACTTAACCTAATCTAAGACCCAAACTTCGGAGTGCTTACAAAGCGGATAGCCATGCTCATCAGTTGGACTTTATAATCCAAGAATCAGAGACTTTTGTTCTAAATTCTTATCTGTCGAGAGCGTGAGACCAATAATGCGCTAATGTCTCACTCTCTCTGCTTCGGCAGACATATCTCGTCTGAAGTCAATTTTAAGCCATTATTCCGCTAAGGTCTTCAGCCTACCCCTCAAAACTCATTTCAACAACGCTGAAATTGGGGGTTCTGTCAAAAAGCATTCAGACAACGATTATCGCTAATCGTTGAGAAACCAAAAGAAGGCATTCGAACCAATCATCTCTCACTTCTCTTACCAATGCGACAAATTTAAAAGCAACTCTATTAGAAAGTTGTCTGTCTGAATCGACACCTCGGCTCTAATAGACAAATCCAACAATTTAGCACCACAAAAAATTGCCTGACAGTTGCAGTCTGGTTCGAATTCGAAATAAACATATAATTAACCCACGAGACTTACAATCGGATAATCACGTTTCACAGTTCCTTACAAAAGTTGACAAAAAAGAGTTCCTATCACTGAACAAATAAATCCTCCAACTCAACTTGAACGAAGCGTAGGATGGCGAATAATTAAGAAGGCTCTGTTCCTGTGGCTCAATTGCAGGGCCGCCATACCATCGCCACTGCCACCGAATAAGGTTTCGTCACGATTACCCCAAATCCATGTATTTCTCATATTTTGGAACAGCAACGAGACGGTATGGTGGCGGCGCTGCTGTAGTGAACGAGAACCAAAAATTCACTACTACTTGTGGCGCAATGGACATTTTAATGCCACCACCACTGCCAATTGTGTAACCACCTAACGTTCGTCGTCGTCGTCTTCGTTGTCGATGTTAAGTTTGACAAAAAACATTACTAAGTAGCGCAAGTGCACGACGACGACCACCACGACAACCCAAACGGATCCACTACAACCGTTTGCATAAATAGATTCGAACAAGCCTCGAACGCCAAAAAAAGAGATCTCCACCAAGCCTCGAATCGGAATGGAGCAGACAGCGAGGACGACTTGAGTTCGATCTCGACGACTAGCTCTCTGGTGCATGTGATAAACAATTAATGTCACGATCTGCTCTAAATTAAAATATTTCTCATTAAAGAATAAAATGTTTGCAATTAAGTTAATTTGTAATTGCTTAATACTTTGGGTTCCAACTTTGGAGTTGTGGACGTTTTCGTTACTCCTACCTTTATAGCTCAGACGGTTTTGGTTCGGATCGGGTCGGTTGGCTAAGGTTTAATGATATATCTAACGCGATTATACATGGAATGGAACGAGCTACAACCATCGAGTAGGGCTTATTAGGACATTTACCTGAATTGAGGAATTAAGTGTTTGGGTTGTAAGTTGCAATATTTATTGATTTTGTACGCCTTTCAAAAGATAATGACTAAATCAGGACGATAAGATGACTGTGGGATGGGGAAACATTAGATCGACTATCATGAATGCCTTATGACTGAATAGACTTACTTATTTATTTGTAATGTGAATACTCAAGCCATGATAGCTTTGATCCCATAATTCAAAGCCAGACCTTGAGAGGATTGCATCCATGCAAAACCGTTAACAGCATATGGCTGATGAGGGTATAGAGGCCAACTATCTAACTGAATTTTTGAACTAACGGCACATCAAGTGCCAGGAAATCCGTTGCATGACTTTTGACTGAAGGTAAGATCAGTCATAATCACGTTCGAAGAATCGGAATCATCCGGCCAGAGCCTTTGTTTTTATAGAAATATTTTAAGACTCTCGAATTGATGAGAATCATGGAGAACGAAGCAAATAAATAGTTTTCTTTGGGGTAAGTCTAATGCACGATGTTTTTTATGAATCACACCTTAACATCAAGTTTTTAAGCTAAGTTAATCCAACGTTTCTTTGTTTCAGTTTTTGACAAATTCAACATTTTTCATTATATTTCATGCGTTAGTAAGCATAATCCTTAAAATGTGTCCAGAATGAGGAGAATTGTTCGAAAATTTCAGACCAGGTGTGTAAGAAATGAGAAAACATTTGTGCATAATCATGTATGTATTTAGATGTGCGTTTTTTGGGCTAGCGGCGTCATATTGGGCAGTATCTCTTCCAAGCAGTTGCTGTGAATGTTTTTCGCTATATCACGGGATGATAACAGACTTTTTGTGGCCAGAAATTAAGCAAATGGACTTGGACTTCAAAAAGTGTGTTGTTGCCGCTCCTCTTACTGTTGTCTTCCAACTATCAATTTCTACTCGTATTTTCCCTAAGTTATGGAAAGAATCTTTAATGATTCCAATCTACAAAAAAGCCCAAAAATCGGCATTGCGAACTATAAATAAATTTTTTTTCTCCTAGTCAGCATGAATTTCTAACCTAGTTGACTTTACTTCTTTTTCTCTCTGTGCTTTGGAAGAAGGTTATGAAGTTGACTCCATCGCTACAGACTTCAGTAAAGCTTTTGACAAGATATCACATAACGATGTAATCTTTTCCCAGCTTTGCCTTAATATCGCCGAGGAAAATTTTAATGTCATAGCTAGGACTTGCTTTAGTCCAGTCAATGAACGAAAAAAATTGCCTTCACCTCAAAAAAAATCCAACAGTTTTGAAACTTGGCACACTTACTAAGGGATGTCTGGTGATGACCCAAAAAAAAGTCCCCAAGAATCCGACGTGAGCTCTAGCGGCAGTTAAGAGAAACATGGAGTTTGTTTCAGTTTTTCACGTTTATCTCAAAAACTATTTGTCGTATCAAAAAATTTTGTTCTACAAAATTAAAGCTCATTAAATTTTATAAAAAATAATTTGGGAATGAAAAATGTATGAACGAAAATTTGATTCAAAGGAATATGAACATAATTAATTTTTTTTTTATAAAGTAAGTAGGTATGTAATATTGTACTGAACGTAAAGTTAAATCTTTAACATTCTTAATAGTTCCGATGAGTTGGATGAAACAATTTATTCAATTTCAGTTATCCAGGAGCTTTTGAAACCTACACACACTCAATGAAACCCAATTTAAAGCCACCCACATACTTAAACCCAATTCCAACCGGATGTCACTAATTTAAACACAACGACGGTGAGCGTTATTTTTTCCACAAAAAACGATCGTCCCCAATAAACAACGGATATATGTTCTGTGCTGATAGTTATCGCTTCTGGTTCTTGTTTCACGCATAATCAGTGGAACCCGTCAACAAAAATCTAATTCGAAGAAAATTATAGCGCCATTTCAAAAATTAAATCCATCCACTACTACTATACACTCCCGAAGCCAAAAACCAAAAAAAAAACTCTCATTCACGACCTAATTAGCATCATTTTCAGATTTCCAATTACAAGTCGTAGCGCAGCAAGAAAAAAACAACAAAATCTTCACAAATCTCTCCCAATTTACCTACCAGAAAGATTACCAAAAAAAGAGATGAAACCTGAAACCCAACTGCCCAGAATTCACTGATCCTTATCAGTCAGTCCAAGACCCCAAAACCATAGATTCCTCATCCATTCATTCATAACCACGTCGCGAAGGTCCAACTCAACCCATCGAACAGTGGCCGAGAGAGTGGCATTGGCATATCACATCAATAAATTTCCAACATAATCACCGCGAAGCCTTCTCACCTTCTTGTGGCATACAGTGTGTTTCGTTCGCTTGTATATTGTGGCTGCTTGCACTGATTCCAATCGGTATCCTTGCTGTGCTTGCCTAACATCGTCCGATCGACTTCGAAACCGAAGAGACCGAAAGTTAAAAGAAAACAGAAACCGAGTATTAATTACTTTGGCTTCCGAAATCGAATTTACATATTTTACTCGTTTAGTTGTTGTTTGAGAGGAGTCGAGGAGGATACTCCATTCTCTCGCGTTACACTTCTTTATGTTAAGTGGAACAACATAATTCCCAGAAGTGAAAACCTTGCCAAGTCGGCTGCTGGCTGGCTAGGCTATAGTGGCTGATGGTTTGCAGGATCGGTCCCGTGCGCCATTGATGAGGCGAGGGCAACTCAATGGCTGACGATGGCATTCCAATCAGCGATTGGAAACAATTAAAAGCTGAAAAACACGGGACCTAACTACTAAATTTTGTATCGCCAAGGCTGTGGCGCAAGTTTGCCTCTTTGTATTGTTCCCCTCATCATTCCACGAAATAAAAAAATGAACCAAAAAACGGTCAAGAAGCCGAAGCCATCATGCTCTGCCGTTTAGCTGACCCGTGCAACATCCTCTCCCGCCCATTCCCCATCTCTTGTCGACGTCATCGCCATCATCGCATCATCGTCATCGTGGTCGTCATCAATGTTGTGTTCGATTCGATTGGCATCGAAAACGTTTTGTTAAGAACTCGAAGCCAATTAGAAAAACTCGAAACTAATGAGCCACTGTGCTACAACCATTTTTTCATCGTCGTTTGTTCCTCCTTCTCCGAACGAAGGACCATGACATTCTCATGTCTCTGGTACCACACCGTCAATCCAGCCCTAACCTGCAGGCAGCAGAGAGATCCTTTGTTCGGATGTTTGTTTCGTGCTGCATGCTGCTGTTGCTTTTTGGCAGAGATCGCGCCCATTTAATTGGTTTTAATTTCTTTCCTCACCATGGATTGAGGATATGGGATTATGGGTGTACGGTGAGGCAGTGCGCGGTTATAGCGATCGATCGATGGGTTTCTCCGATGCCAAATAACGAAAATGTATTCCATGCAAGTCAGCCAAGCCCTCTTTGTGGTCGATCTTCACGATGACGATGAAGGAGGTTGAAGGCCTTCAGAAGAAGACATTGTCTATGTTCGTCGACAGGGTGTTCCCATGACCAAGGAGGAAGAAACATACAAGATTATGACTCATAAAAAACGAAGGTATAACATTTATTTAAGTAAGGAATAATTTTTAATCTCTAAAAAATCATACCCTGCTGCAGTAGTTAGTTCAACCTTAATATCAATATCTATAAGTATATCTTCTGTTAGGGAAAGGTTGTTGATTCTGGAAGAGCATTTCAGTAGCTTGGTTCTGCCTTTGGAGCTACATGTGCAGGCTGCCGGCTTTGAGAGGCCAATAAACTCACAGACAGTGACAGTTTGATCAAGGTGGTGGCAGCATTGGTTCATTTGTTTGAAAATGAGTCTTCATTCAGTATGCAAGGATGAGAATTTAACAGAGCATCGTTAATAACCAAAGTGAAAAGTAGGGGTCCTAGATGACCACCCTGAGGAACACTATAATTATTGAGAAAAGCTATCGAAATGCTGGTTTTGACTCATTATTTTGAGGAAGGTTCGACAAGTACTAAGCTTCACTACCTGGTGGCGCTAGTATCGCAAGATGTAATCGAAATTTCTGCTGGATCGGATTCGTAGTTTTGTGTTGATTGCCCAATCCACCGTGGGTTGGGACAGGGGTGGTTTCGGTATGGCCTTGTTGCTTGTTATCTTCCTGGAACCAGGGGCGGCAGAACCCTTTTTGTTTAGGTGGGGTACAAAAAAAAATATTTTATTTTATTCAAAAATTGAACTTTTTCGTCGCCTACTACGATTCTCGATATCAATAAAAAAATTCTTCGGCTTCGACCAAAACTTCGGCCTAGTACCTATATCTATATACCGAAGCCAAAGATTTGGCCGAATGTTGTTTTTTTGGCCGAATTCGACCGAAGCCGAAGCCGAAGGTTCGGTAGGACACTAACTAAAATCAAGCAGAAAAAAAAGATAAAAAATAATTCATGATGTTGAGCCTTTGACCGATGGATAAATAAATCAAATCACTTGGTCAGTCTCAGTCAATCAATCGAGAATTATTGCAACAATATTCATAATTTCATAACATTTTTTTTCCTCAATTAACTTAAAAAAAATTGGTATATCTCCAAAGCCAGAAGGTGGGGTGTACCCCATGCTCAGAAATTTTAGGTGGGGTCCATACCCCACCCACCCCATACCTTCTGCCGCTCCTGCCTGGAACTTTTCAACAATATTTGTTTCGTTTTCACATAGTTTTGTCTAGATTCTAGAGTCTGACGCTGACCTTAAAACGCAGATAATTGAATCAAACCGAAACACCCTCTACAATCACTACAAAGAGCTCTCTTAGCGCATACACCTTATCGAAGATATATCTTCGACGCTGCTCTGATAAGAACATCGAATGGAGTTTTATTAGTCAGAAATAAATCTGAACCACAGCTTCGTTCTAGTGATATGATCATTCTAGTGGATTATTCACGAGTATCATTTCTGACGATAACACTTGGGCGAGAAGCTACTGACTAGCAGCTGAAAGCGAAGATGCACGCGGCGCATGCCCTTTATCCGCGCCTTCTGAAGATCAATTCATGATCAATGCACTTTTCTCGCTACTACTATTTGGTCGATTAGCATTTGATCGTTGCTCTGTGATTTTGGATTTATTTGAGTTTAACTATCGATTGGAGTCGATCGGTGCGATCGCTGTTTTTGATTTAAATGGCTTGCTACCTAGGAATTTGCAAGGCAAAAATTTGCTCAGCTTTAGTAGTTGTTTGCTTAGGTAAGGAGGATTGCAGTTTAATTGGTATTTGAAGAATGATGCGGGTTTGGTGGGTTTTTGGAAATCGGAAAAACAAAGTGTTGGCTTATTAGAGAGCAAAGTTCAGGATTGAGAATGATCATGGGAAAATCTTCTTTGTTCTGGACACACAATTGATATTGCAATTCACTCTTTTCGTTTCAAACCGATCTGTGTTTATAAACATTTGTTTGGCATTATTAAACTGAAGACAACTGTGTGTCAGTTTCGTTTTATTATTTCATTCACCGTACCGATTACGGTGATGTCAGCTTGAAAATTGAAAGTGATATGTTTATTCAGCTGTTTTCAATGAGTGTGTTTATTTTTGAACACTTTGAATATCAATCGATAAGCAAATTGTGCTTATCGATTTTGTTTTAAATGATTGAGCTTTAGGAAACACGGTTCTATGGTGTAATGGTTAGCACTCTGGACTTTGAATCCAGCAATCTGAGTTCAAATCTCTGTAGAACCTTTGTAATCTTTTTGGACCGTTTTTGGAAAGTTAATTCATTTTGATAGTGAAAGCAAACAGGAATTAAGAGTTTGAAAGACAAAAACTGATCTTGAAACTAACAGAGCTTCGGGGAAAAGATATGGTACAGGTTCTACCGAGATTTGAACTCAGATTGCTGGATTCAAAGTCCAGAGTGCTAACCATTACACCATAGAACCGTTAAGTTCAAGTAAAGTAGGGTTAGTTGATTTCCCAACGTTTTGATATCTGATAGAGTTTTTTTTTTACTTCAAATTCATCCTTTTGAAAATTTAATTCCACCAATACTTATAATGAAGAAAGCATTTGTAGAAATAAAATCACGAATGATCGTTTTTATTACAAATCAAAATTATCAAAATCATTTTGTGACAAAAAAAATCGAAGGGATCTAAAACAAAAACAACAATATTTTCAAACTAAGGCCGTGTGTGAATTGCGTTAAAATGTGTATTAAAATTTGACGTTTGGTTAAAACTTGACACTAGCGTGGTGAATAAAATGGGTTAAAATTTATCCTGCTGTGGAGCAGGATAAATGGGTTAAAACTTTGACGTGTATTTTTTTCTCATGAATGATAGAGAAGTTTGCTTCTGTTTTGTTGTTTTGTTCTGTTTTATTTAGTGCTTTGTTATGACTATTTAAAAATTGCTTTGATATTTCAATAAAATAAATAAAATTCTATGAATTCATAATATTTTCAAATCGAAAAACGAAATTATTGTTTTTTTCTTTTGAGAATTATAACAGATGTCAGCTGTGAAAACATGTTTTGCACTGTTAGCAGATGGAAGGAACCAATCATCCAAAAAGGGAAAATTTCGTTTGAAGATATTTTACTGTTGACTCAAATTATCAAATTACCACTGCAAAATCGAGAAAAATGAATATAACAGAGTTTGTTTGTTATCTTAAGTGATTTTCATGAAATTTATTGATTAAATTTTGGTTTTGTACACAAAGTACAAAAGTACCTAGGTGGATAAAAACATTTTTTGTTGAGGGAAATTTCCTAGTTCTACGCAGAAATGTTGGTTAAAAATATCCCTTTTAAGTCCGTGTGTGAATTGCGTTAAAATGTGTGTTAAAATTTAACGCGCGTTAAAATATGACACTAATGAGGTGAATAAAATGGGTTAAAATTTATTGAGCTATGGAGCAGGTTAAAATGTGTTAAAATTTGACGTTTCTAGTGATAGATAAATTTGCTCTTGCTGGTTGTCTGTTCCTCATCAGAAGATAAATAAAAAATGCTAAACATTGTGTAGTGTACGAAAAAGTTATCAAGTTCGCTTATTTCATTATTTAATTGGTGTTGTTTTGTTCTTTAAACAAATTAAATAATTGCTTACAAATCAAATTCAGCTGCAAAAACCTATTATGGCCAAAAGCATGTCTACCGACTACAAAAACACCCGTCACGAAGACATTAGAACCCGAGAGGACCCAAGAACAAGACAACAGCTTGCAATATTCTCGTTGCAGCAGGTAGTACTCACACCCCAAATTCATCAGCAAACAACACAGATGATGAAGACGATAGCGATACAAATCGCAGTGCTACACTCAGCTACAAGGAACGTCATCGCGAGGCACACACCAAGGCCGAACAAAAACGTCGTGATGCCATCAAAAAGGGCTACGATAGCTTGCTAGAACTCGTACCCACTTGTCAGCCAAATGATTCATCGGGTTACAAACTGAGCAAAGCGCTGATTTTGCAAAAGTCAATCGACTATATTGGCTATTTGAATCAGCAGAAGAAAAAACAAGAAGACGAAAGTGCTGTGTTGCACAAGGAAGTTATGGCGTTGCGCATTATTCAGAACAGTTATGAGCACATGCTGCAACATTAACAGTCGAATCCTGGCCCAGCTGAGGCTCGCTTAACCGATGAGGCCAAATTCCAAGTGTTCCAGTCAATTGTGGACGAGATGTTTGAGACATTCCAAAACATACCTATGGATAATTTCGAGCAACTGACTACAGGAGTCATTCCCTGGTTGGAGGAACACTGTAAGCCGCACATTCTTAGGAAAATCCTCAGTCAAACCATTCAGAATATGTCACGAAATCAAGACAACATGGATCAAGACGTGACCATCAGTTGATCCAAACTGGAACACACCTCCAATTTCTTGCTTCTTTGTAGAATGAGATCTTCACTATTATGCTAATAAATGTTTAAGCTATGTTCTCTAGGACCTTTTTTCTCCACAAATTCAAAAATTGTGATAAACTTAACAAATGTGCAATTTAAAGTGAAATAAAAAGTGATATTTTTTATTTTGGTATTTATATTTTTTTATTTATTTGGAAGATCTACATTTATATGCGAAAAAATAAATACGAATTTATTGTTTTGTTTCTTTTGAAATATATGACAGATATCAGTATCAGCTGTGAAAATAATTTTTCAGTGTTACCACACCGAATAAATCAATTAATCAAAATGGGAATTTTGTTTGAATATTTTTGACTGTTGTTTTAAAATATATGACATTAGAATCGAGAACAATAAATAAAAAAGATTTTTTTTTTTAGTTTCAGAGACTTTTTATAAACCCTGTTTTCTTAAAAATATGTTTTGTAAGAGAAATTATTTTTTCGAGAAAAAGAAAACCAATTTTTGTACAGGGAAATTTCTTAAATTATCGAGGGAAATTTTTGTAACCTACGCAGAAATCTTGGTTAAAATAATTGTTTTAACGCAATTCACACAGCAAATGGCTAAATTTGATCCCACCTCAAATAAGACGTCAAATTTTAATCGTGGTAGAAGTTTTAACGCAAATTTTAACGCAATTCACACACGGCCTTACGCAATTCACACAGCAAATGGCTAAATTTGATCCCATTTTCAACCAAACGTCAAATTTTAACCAAACGTCAAGTTTTAATACACATTTTAACGCAATTCACACACGGCCTAAATCATGAATCAATTTCATTTAGTCAAATTTTGCGCTCACTTTATAACGAATCAAACTTTTTCTTATTTTTCGATTTTGAAGATGAGTGAATAGTTTTTGTGCTCAAGTGAAAACCACAAACGGTATTTTTTAAACTCATGATTTTCAAAAAAAAATGTGCACGACTGGTTCGCACCAACTTGAGCTCCTGCATTCCGAAACTTAAATCACAAAAATATTTAAAATAAAAGAATGTAATTAAAATTCGCAAATAAAAATTGAAATTGAAATAATGTATAGGTAGGTTAGGTTAGGTTGTAGTGGCTGTCTAGTTGTTGTTGACACACTTAGACCTCGAGGATCCATTGTGATACCACAAAATACTCATGGGAGAGAAATGAACTTAAACAAACCAATCAGCGCTGCCACTTTACTCCTATAGCAGTAGATCTACTGCGTTTTGGCCCAAACGAAAATATACTGCGCAGCAAAACCAATCTACTCCTTTTTTAGAATTTTGAAAAAGAGTATACGAATCTTTCATTCAAAATAAATCTATACTAATATAATAAAGCTGAAGAGCTTGTTCGTTTGAACGCGGTAATCTCAGGAACTACTGTTTCGAATTGTAAAATTATTTTTGTGTTGGATAGTCCATTAATCGAGGAAGGCTTTAGGCTACTTTACAATAGGCTGCGACCAATAGGGGCGAAGAATCTGTGGAAAATGTGAAAAAAACGGCAAGAAATATTAATTTTTCTGCGTTTTAACGCACTTATCTCAGGAAGTGCTAAATCAAATTGAACAATTTTTTTTTTGTGTTGAATGGTCCATTTATCGAGGAAGTTTTGAAGCTATACAATAGTACGCTGTGACCGCTAAGAAGCGAAGCGTTAGAGAAAAATGTTGCAAAATGGCAAAAAATATTCATTTTTGAAGGCTGGTATTGTTTGCTTGAACGCGCTGTTCTCAGGAACTGCTAAATCAAATTGAAAAATTCTTTTTGTGTTGGAATGTATCAATTTTTAAGCTATACAACGGTACGGTGCGTTGACTGCTAAGCCGAACGTCGTTGGTTCGAGTCCTACTCAGGCCAAGTTTTTCTTTCATCTTTCACGGGCACTGCCTCTTGCGAAGACCTGACAAATCTTCCAAGAGTATCAATCTGTCATGAAAAGGTGCTTCTCAACTCTGCCGTTCGGAATCGGCGTTAAATTGTAGGTCCCCTCAATTCTTCACACGCACTCAGAGAATTGTTGATGAGAGTAAGCCACACTTAGGCCTTGGCTCTTCAAGAGCTGTCGCGCCACTCTATTTATTTTATTTTATTCAACGGTACGGTGCAATAATAAGAGCAAAGCATGAGTGAAAAACGTTGCTAGAACGTGGAAAATTATACATTATAGGCTTTGAGTTAAGGAGAATTTCGACTTAGGAAGAGTCGACTGTTATACAATTTTAAAAAAACTTCAAAACAAAATTTCGACGGGCGCATGATGCACATCTGGCCGGTGGACGAGGAACAGGCGGACGAAGTCGCGGGCAACTGCTAGTTCAAAATAAACTCTAAACTCTGAATGCATCCATAGAAAAATTCAAACTACATTCGCTATTGCCTATCGGCTCAAAAACATCAAACTGAAAGCTGGCTGACACTAGATGTCGTACAATTGTGTTTGTTTTTATCGAATTGTTTCTTGTTTTTGATTTGTTGTGCTTTTTTTTTTTTTTTTTTGGAAATGGACAAATTTGTAACTAGGTTTGCAACGCCAAGGTATTATAGTCGTATCCATAGGTATTGCATACTTTAAAATCTACTGCGCTTTATTTCAATCTACTGCGCTTTTTTGTCGAATATACTGCGCTCAATTGTTCGAAGGGTGGCAGCGCTGAAACCAATTCGTGTTTTTATTGAAGTTAGAGAGACACTTTGTGTCGCTCGTTGCCAGTTCGCTGGTATTTATCGAAGAAGGGATTACCGAGAAAGTTATTCCTTCTAATGGAGAGTGCTGGACATGTACATAGAAGGTGTTGGACTGTTTCCTCCTCCTCCTCGTCCATGCAGCTTCTACAGAAGTCATTTGTGTAGACCCCTAGCCTCAGAGCATGTCTACCTATGAGGTAGTGTCCTGTTATTACTCCAATTGTAGAGCTTATATTTTGTCTGCCCAGGGATATCAAGCCTTTTGACCGTTTTAAGTCTATGCTTGGCCATATTTGCTTGGTTTCAAGGCAGGTGGTACCCTGTGACCATCTAGCATTGGTTGATTCTAGAGCATATTGTTTGAGAATATATTTGCATGTAGCAAGTGGTATTCCTATGTTATGTTTTCGTCTAACATTAGGCAGAAGTGTTCCGTTTTTGGCGAGCTCATCGGCTTTACAATTTCCCGGAATGTCTCTGTGGCCCGGCACCCAAATGAGGTGAGTATTAAACTGTTCCGTCATCTCATTCAGAGATGATCGACAATCGTGGACTATATGAGAGTTTGTGGAGACAGACGCGAGAGATTTGAGAGCGGCTTGGCTGTCCGAGAAGATTCGTATATCCTTGCAAGATATAACGTTTTCTTTGAGCCAGGATAGTGCCTCTTTAATCGCCATTGCTTCTGCCTGGAATACACTACATTGATCGGGAAGTCTGTATGATAGACTGAGATTCAGTTGTTCTGAATAGATACCACTTCCAACTCCGCAGTCGGTCTTTGAACCGTCTGTATAGAAGTGTACCGCGTTGTCTTCCAGGGGTCTTTCTTCTTCCCAGGAGGATCTTGAAGGGATAGAGACATGGAAGTTTTTACCGAACACCATTTTTGGGGTGGTATAATCTAAGCGATCTGGGATAGATCTGAAATTGTCTAGAATAATAGTATGACAAGTATTGTTACTGTTCCATTGAGAGGTGGCTCTAAGCCTCGCACATGAGTTTGCTGCCACCATTTTGGAGAAGATGTCGAGAGGTGTTAGGTTTAAAAGCACTTCCAGGGCTGCGGTTGGTGTTGAGCGAAGTGCTCCTGTGATGCACATACCTGCTGACCGCTGAACTTTGATGAGCTTATTTAGATTTACCATCTTGTCCAGTGCGGTCCACCATACGACAACTCCATAAATGAGTATCGGTCTGATTACCGAAGTGTATAGCCAGTGGGTTATTTTTGGGGAGAAGCCCCATTTTGATCCCATGGCCTTTTTACAAGTAAAAAGCGCTACGGTAGCCTTTTTTACTCTTTCATCAATATTTGCCTTCCAATTTAGTTTTTTGTCTAAAATGAGGCCTAAATATTTAGCTTGGTCGGAAAAGCTTAATGGTATTCCATTAATCTTGGGTGGGCTAATTTGAGGAATTTTGTACCTTCTCGAAAAGAATACTAGTTCTGTTTTATGTGGATTGACGTCCAAGCCACATTGATTAGCCCAATTTGTAAGCCTATTTAAGGCATTTTGTAGGAGTTCCGAGAGAACTTGGGGATGTTTCCCAGATACAGATATTGCAACTTCGTCAGCATAGGCAATCACCCTAAAACCCTCTGCTTCCATTGATGTTAGTAGGTCGTTTACTACCATGTTCCATAAGAGAGGCGAAAGGACCCCACCTTGGGGGGTACCCCGATTCACCGATCTGGTGGTAGTAAAACTTCTCATGTTAGAAGTTATTGTCCTGCTTTTGAGCATGAGACTTATAAGATCTATGAGTGGTTTCTCTAATTTCAGCTTATCCATTGCTGTTGTGATCGCCTGGTAACTGACGTTGTTGAAAGCTCCTTCAATATCTAGGAAAGCTACTAGGTTATATTCTTTGTATTTGAGGGAATATTCAATACTTCCTACCAGCGAATGAAGTGCTGTTTCTACTGATTTTCCCTTAGAGTACGCATGTTGAGCTATGGAAATGAGACTTGGTTTTAAGTTATGTCTGATGTGAATTTCAATCAATCTTTCCAAGGTTTTAAGAAGGAAGGATGATAGGCTGATTGGTCGTAGATCTTTAGGGTTAACGTGGGAGGGTTTCCCTGCTTTAGGAATGAAGACTACTTTTGCCATTCTCCAGGCTTTGGGAATATATCTCAACCCTAAACAGCTTGTCAGAATGATTTCCAATGGTGGAATGATCATGTCTGAGCATTTTTGTAATTCGGCCGGAATGATTCCGTCTGGTCCTGGAGATTTATATGGATCAAAGCTATCTACGGCCCATTGCAAATGTATAGGTACCTCAAAAACACATTTTATCTGAAAAAATTGCTGCCATAACATTTCTTAAGAAATTGTTGTTTTTTTTTTATTATTCCTTAAGTGGTTTTTTTAAATTAATTTCTTATATATGTATAAGGTTTTTCAAAAATATCCTACAATTAATCTGGGTATGTAGTATTCAGGAATACATATGTTGATATACGTCTTAGATTTAAATTTCAGTTTTTAATATTGATCCGATTTTGAGATACAGAGTTTCGAAAAAAAAAGTTTAAACACATTAAAAAAAAAAAAAAACAAAGGGGTATGCTCATTTTCGGCCCGGAGTGTGCACCAATGAATTTGGTATCACAGTGGCATTAAATTAAAGGTGTCAAAAATATCTTTCAAATGAAACTAAAACTACATTTAGGTATATGATTTATATATTTTGACAAATTTTTAATCAAACCTTTGAAAACAGCATTTTTTAGGCAATAATATTACTGTTATTTTATTACCTTTTCTATATTCAAAGATATAAGCATTTATGTCGAAAAAGTGCTGATGTTTGCATTTTTCAAACTGCAATCTCAAATATATCGGATCTCCCATGAGTTATCGATAAAATATTTTTGCAGATATATCCGGCTTAGAACAACCTTTAATTTGATTCATTGGTGTACACTCCTGGCGGGATGTCCCTTATAAAATGAGCAATCCCCTTTTTGAAATTGTTTTGGAAAAAAAAAATTGTTTGGAAAATATGTATGTATGCACTTCTAAAAAAAGACAATGAACAGACTATTATTTTTCGAGAAAATATTATAACAAAAAAACGGTTCTATGAGAAGTAGGTACCTACCATTTTCGAGCAACATAAAATTTTTTATCCTAACAATAAAATTAAAAAAAAAGACCCACCCAAATTCACTCAAACAACTTAATTCCAAATTTGAAGTCAATCGTACCAGTGGTTTTTTTTTAATAATAAGCACGCACTCAAGGGGTTTTTGTTCCCTTTTTATGCCAAAGCACAGTGCGAGCGCTAGGGAAAGTGGGATAGATGGAGAGGGTTTAGGATGAGGTGTCGGTTAACATTGGTCTTGAATTCCTGAACACTGCAGTGACTGGGGAAGACAGAGTGTGGAAGAGAGTTCCACATTCGCGTAGTACGGCTAAAGAATGATTCTCTGAACATAACCGTACGTCCGAAGTTGGCCTCGAGGGTGAACTGACGGGCATTCCTGGAGGCGCGGGTATTACGGTTGAATATCTTAAGGAGAGGAATGCAACTGGCTATTTCACTAGAGCATAAACCATTGAAGTAACGGTAAAAGAGGGTGAGGCATGAGACATTACGTCGATGTTCGAGTGACGTAAATGTCTCAACGATGGTATAGTCACCAATCATCTTAAATGCTCTGTTCTGGATACTGTCCAAAAGACTTAAGTAAGTTACTGGAGCACCAGCCCAAACATGAGAGTTGTACTCAAGCTTTGGACGTATATAAGTTTTGTAGATGATAGCCAGATCAGAAGGGGAAAAAAAGTTCTTGCATCGTCTTAAAAAACCTAAACATCTTGAGGAATTTTTGGCGACATCGCATATGTGGTCATTCCACAAGAGGTTGTCGGTAATACACATACCAAGAATCTGGAGATTATCGGTTTCACTGATGTAAGTGCCACTCATGGACAGTGGCAAGGGGGGTATGACTCGCTTCAACGATACAAGACAGCATTGAGTTTTAGAAGCATTAAACTCTACACGGTTTTTTATTCCCCATTGTACAATGCTGTTTAACTCAGAGTTCAATGAGCTTATCATATTTAGTCGTTGCAGTTAGACACCCGAAAGGGAGGGATGTGAGTCTGGGAACGAATATGAAAAGCTAAGGGTACTATCGTCAGCGAAACAATGAATTGGATTAGAAGTTACAGACAAGAGATCATTTATGAAAATGAGAAAGAGGGTCGGAGACAAAACGGAGCCCTGGGGCACACCAGCATTTATTTTGTGGGTTTCATACTTGAACCCATCCAATACAACTTGAATCGAACGGTTCGAAAGAAAGTTACTAATCCAACGAAGGAGGGATTCATCAATACCGAAAGCACGCATTTTCGATAAGAGAGCCTGGTGGCAAACTCTATCAAATGCCTTTGAAATATCAAGTGCAACAATCTTTCTTTCTCCTTTCTCCAAAACGATGTAAAGATTGGTTCACTGTTCGGTGAGATATGCCAGATAACCAGTGGACCTGTTGCTGCGAAAGCCGTACTGCCGGTCATTAAGAAGCTTTCGCTCTTCAAGATATTTCTTAAGCTGATAGTTTATCAGCGTTTCCATGACCTTAGAAAGAAGGGACGTAAGTGCAATCGGACGATAATTGGAGGGAGAGGAGGATTCACCTTTTTTTGGTATAGGCTGGACAAATGCTGTTTTCCAACTGCTCGGAACGAGCCCAGAAGAATAGAATAGATGGAAAAACTTACGCAAAGGTTTTGCCAGCGTTGAAGAACAATAGCGGGGATACCATCCGGGCCAGCGGATTTGTGTATGTTGAGATCTTTTAGTACCCTCGCTACAGCATGAATGCGAAAGAAGATCTGTCCCATGAAATCATTGACGCGCTCAAGAACTGGCGGAGTCATGACACTCTCTGGCAGCGAAGAGTTGGAGGCGAACTGACTAGCAAAAAGGTTAGCTTTCGCGAGAGAGCTAACGACTGGAGTATCTTCATCGACGAGCGTAGGGAGGAAGAAGAAGAATTCTTCATATTTTTCAAAAAAGAACAAACATTTTTACTGCCTTTGGGACATTGCAGTATTTTTTGCCTTAGTTTTTGGTCATGTAAAAATTTGGTCCGTCGAATATGGACATTGCAGGCCTTCCTGGCTTGTTTAAACTTATTCCGGTTTTCCTCAGTAGGGTTGGCTTTGTATCAACGGAAGCTTACCTCTTTTACCTGTAGGATTTAGGCTGTAGGTGCGTTTTCTGGCTAATTTGAACTTCTTTGAACTTTTCTCATTGAAACAGGTGAACAAACAAAGATTACACTTATAGATTTCGAAGCAAGCAAACAAACCTTACCTAGTTACAAGCTCCCCAATACTTACCACAATTGCTTTAATTTATTTAAGCACATGATCTTTGAAATTAAACACTTCTGTTGTTTTCAACTTCTCAACCTCATAAAATTTACGAATTGACAATGTGGGAACAGAGCTATAAAAAAGCAAAAACAGCGAAGGGGCAGAAACTCAACCTCAATAAAACTATGAATAATTTTCGTACGCTCAAGCTCAACCCTCTTCGGATGCATCATTTATGTGAACGCAAAAACCCTTTTCTCACAATAATAAAAGCAAAATTAACATTTAAATCTATAATCAGCTCCACACTCATTGTTCGCTATTAATATCCCAATTGATTGCCATTTGACACATAATAATTATGTATTCCGATTTTCGAATGACAATAAAAACTGTCTTAATGCTTCAGCGACTCATTGCCCGCATGCACAATGTGCTGACAGCCGGACAATGCTACAACTACAATAATTTTAATCCATAATCGATTCAAAAATTAACCACACGGAGTCAAAGTCAGTTCTGTGCTGGCTCACTGGCTTGTGTCTGACTGTACGCGAATAATAATGGAGCAACCAACTGTAGGTTGGGAAGCATAATCTGGATTTGGATTGTCAATGAACTGCATTTAGTTGGATATTTTACGAGCGATTGGACGGCCGCCCGTTGGGTTAATTAAAATTTCATGAAAATGAACCTATTGACATGTAATGGACAGGCGGATACAAAGGCTCAAATGCAAACTTAACCAAATACCAAGTGAGTCGGCTTAGGGTATTGTAGAAATAGTTCCAGTTAAGTTTAGCGCGACTGTGAAATTGATTTGTTTGTCAGGTCGTTAGCTCTAAAATTACTTTGTTGTCTTTATTCAAAATATAAGTGGCGCACATGTTCTGAGCTTATCAGTAAGAAAAATAGCTAATAATGTATTCCAATTGTAATTGCAGATGTTATTAGGTCTTCATCAATAGTAATTTCCGAGAAATATTGGAGACAAAGTTTCCGTCAACATACGCCAGCTCTCTCTCGCCATAGACACAGCGATTTGCAAGAGTTATTATTCGTCTGATCTGAAATTAGCGGACAGTAAGTAGACAAACTCTTCTACTACCTCAAAGTTATATGCGTATATTGTAACGTTCTGTCCGAGCCGTCAGTGTTGGGTGTCCTTCCGCAAAGACAGCATATACTTCGTTCGCCGAGGACAATTTTAATGTCATAGCTAGGACATTGCTCTCATGGTTTGTCAAGGAGCTCGTAGAACTCGTCTTTGGTGTCGTCCTTTATCTCTTCAGTGGGGGCGTGCGCGTACATTAGGCTAATGTTGCCGAATTTAGCCCTGATTTGGATCGTCATGATACGTTCGCTTACACATTTGAAGCTCAAGACTTTTTGCTTGAGTCTGTTTCCCACGACGAATCCGCATCCAAAGAGCCATTGTTGTTGCTCACCGTAACAATTACCATAGTAAATGTCGCAGTTTTCATCTTCCTTTTGCCCGATCCCATCTGAAGTTGAGGGCCTCCGTGCAGTACGCGTTCTAATTTCACGTGCATATCCGAAATTCGTTGTTCTTGTTATATTTCTTGTGTTTTCCGAGGCCTGTTGTTACTTCGCAACTAAACACTTTTCTACGTAGTCGGGAAGTCACCCCGACGTACAACTCCCAATCCCAACCTGGAGTACCAGTCACATGATGTAACTCCAAGATGCGTGAGCCGAAAAAACCGCTCCTTTTTACGGCCTGAGCTCCACGTAGTTCAGCCTAACTGGAACGGTGGACACCACCGTTGATTCCTGTAGTGTTCGCTTTTACTGTAACGCATTGAAACTTGTATGTTTAATAAGTACAACTTTATTTTAAAGAACTCTGAATGCTAACTGTCATCGTTGACGAAGCGAACTGAACTGTCGAGAGAGTCATATATAATGTGTTTATGTTTATATAATATTAATTACGAGCATTTACTTGATAGTTATACTTCAATATCCCCCTTAGTTTGCTTTGTCAAAGATTAAGAATACATTTTAATAAAAATAATATTTCAATGATAATTATAAAAACAATTCATTAAACAATTCATTTTTTTTCTCTTGAATTGTAAATATTTATAACTTACACAAATAAAATAATACATTAATACTTGTAATTGATTTTACAGTTTCTCTGTCTTAATTTGTCTCTATAAGGAGAACTAGAATTTTCAACTGAATTCACAGAAGGTGGACTTTCAGTGATTTTTATATTTTCTTTAGGTTTTTCATTTTGAGCAGTTGGAAGAACTACTCTTTCACTTGAATCTATCAAGTGCTTTGATACATATTTATTTTCATTTTTTTCGTTTTCTATATAAGCATGCAACTGATTAATATGCCTTTTCCAAATAATATTGGTTTTACAACATTTAACTAAATAATACTTTTTACCAATTACTTTTATAACTTTTGCCTTTAACCAACTTACTTTACCCGCCACGCTGTAATTTTTTGCAAGTACATAATCGTCAACGTACACATATTTTGCGCTACCGCGATGATATTTTCGTTGCTTTGCTTGACTTTTATCAACATTGTTTTTTGCTAGTTTTATATCAGGCAAATCATTATGTGCACGCATCGGATTAAATAAATCTAATCTTACTCTTAAATTTCTATTGAGCATCAACTGAGCGGGCGAATAACCCGTAGTGCAGTGAATAGTGTTTCGGTAATCCAGTAAAAAGTTCGACATTGCTTTATTTAAATTTGCGTTGCTTGTATCGTGCAATGCCCGTTTGAGTGCGAGTTTAATCGTCTTCACGGCATTCTCCGCCTGTCCATTGCTTGCAGGGTGACCAACCGGTGATGTTAGATGTTTAATACCATTACTCTGTAAGAAAAACTCGAACTCTTTTGAAACAAAAGAAGTTCCATTATCAGTAACAACCTGCGATGGTAACCCAAAACGAGCAAACAAGCTGCGAAGAGCGTCTATCGTCCGACTACTAGAGATACTGTTCCCCATGGCTATACACTCTAACCATTTTGTATGCGCGTCTACGATAACTAAAAACTGTTGATTAAATAAAGGACCCATAAAGTCTAAGTGAATTCTTGACCAAGGCTGTTTTGGCCAGTTTCAATTAATTACATTAGTTTTCGGCTGAGTAGCTTTATACGGCAGACATTGTTCACATGAATTGGAAACATTCTCAATATCAGCGTTTAAGCTAGGCCACCAAACATAAGAGCGAGCCAATAATTTCATTTTCACAATTCCAATATGCGATTTGTGAATTTCGCTTAAAACATCTGATCTTAACATAGAGGGCATAATTATACGATAACCCCAAAACAGGCAATCGTTTTCTAGCGACAATTCGGACTTTCTTAAAAAATATGGTCTAAGTTCTTTGTCTGTAACTCTTGATGGCCATCTACTTAAAGTGTACTGGGAGACTTTTTTTAGAAAAATGTCTTGCCTCGTCTCTTTTTTGACAACATCAAAGGTTACAGGCAAAGCACCTGATTCATTAATATAATTCACGTTTATGTTTTCAGATTCAAATATCTTGTCTTCCGAATTGCCAACTGGATTACGTGAAAGGTAATCCGCTATATTTAGTTTGGTATTAATATACTGTATTTGAAATTCATAGGCTGATAAAAATAAAGCATATCGCTGAAGCCTGTTGGCATTGGCAGTCATGGTTGGTATTCCTTTTTTGGGACCAAATATGGATATAAGTGGTTTGTTATCAGAAACCAGTGTAAATTTTCTGCCAAAAATATAATGGTGAAATTTTTTAACCGAAAACACTATAGCAAGTGCTTCGCGTTCAATTTGCGAATAGTTTTGTTCAGAGCTAGAAAGTTTTCTAGAAATATAACAAATTGGACGCTCGACACCATTCTCATACTCCTCCAGAACTCCTCCGAGACCAACCGGACTTGCATCCACTGTGATTTTTATTGGAACGGATGGGTCATAATGTGCGAGCATTTTATTTGATGTCAACAGACTTTTAACCTCCTCAAAGGCTTCGTCCTCTTTCGACCCCCACACAAACATGCTGTCTTTTTTTAAAAGATTGTAAAGAGGTGCGCATACTGTTGCTACATTAGGACAAAACTTCCTGTAGTAATTAAATACTCCTAAAAATTATTGCAGTTCAACCACATTTGAAGGTTTTTCAATTCTAGCTATGGCCTCAATCTTATCTGGACATGGGTGTAAACCTTTGTTGTCAATTACAGGACCTAAATAGGTTACTGACTTTGAGAAAAACTCACATTTATCTTTAGCCACCTTCAATCTGGAACTTTCTAAAACACTCAAAACAGAGTTTAATCTTTTAAGATGTTCCTCCTTATTACAACCTGTGACTAAAAGATCGTCCATAAAGATAACTACACCATCTATACCAAGTAAAAGTTTTTCCATTGTCGATTGAAAAATCGCGGGTGCAGATGCAATGCCATAGACCAGTCGCGTATACCTCAACAGACCTAAATGGGTGGAAATGGTTGTTAAATCTTTGGATTTTTCGTCCAACAAAATCTGCCCGTAAGCCATCGACAGGTCCAGCTTGGTGAACCTTTCACCGCCATGTAATCGTGCAAATAATTCCTCAACCTTAGGAAATGGATGCTGCAGTATTTTAAGTTGAGGGTTCAGGGTGACCTTATAGTCACCGCAGATCCTTACTTCGCCATTCTTTTTTAGAATAGGAACTATTGGCGTTCCCCATTCCGAGTAATCTACATGCTCTAAAACACCTAAGCTTATAAGCTTGGAAAGCTGGTCTTCTACTTTGCTTTTAATCGGTAGGCGCACTACACGTGGCTTAAAAAATTTTGGAACCGCGTTTTCTTTTAATTGTAGTGACACCACCATTTTATTAAAAGTGCCTAGGTTTCCATCAAACAAAGAATGATGTTAATTTAAAACATTTTTTAAATCGGAATCTACATTTTCTAAAAAATTTATTCTACTAAACCCTATACTAAATTCATGCATCCAATCTCTCCCTAAAAGTGGTGGACCACCATTTGAAACTACATATATATCAAGCAATCGGACTTGATTCTCATACCTGACGTTCATTCTACAAGTATCCAACCGGTTTTATACTTCCACCGTTGTAGCTATTTAACACCAGCTTTGTAGCAAGCAATGGACAACCGGAAAATTGCGAATCGTAGCAATTTTTTGATATCACCGATTTTGACGCGCCGCTGTCTATTTCCATGCATAACGAAACACCATTCATTTCCACATCTACGGTCAAAGGCTTTAAATTTGAATTGGTTCTAAAATGAAATAAAGGCAAAGAATCATCAATATTATCACAAACACTACTAGTTAAATTAGAACTTAAATTATAATGCTGCGACCTGGAATCAGCTTTGCACATCTTTTGAAGGTGTCCTCGTCTTTTGCATTTTTTACATCGATAGTTGCGGAATTTACATTGACTTTCCACGTGATTTTTGTAACCACACACTGTACACTGTACCATTTTATCAGGAGGCTTGTTAACGGATTGACTTTTCGCTGGCTTACGGGACCCCATACGGTACAGTTCAGAATCTGCTGGTTCAGATTTTACCGCTGCTGGCAAAACGTATTGGTTCCGTATGCACTCCACTGTCTGAGTAATCTCAATCGCCTTCTCCAGAGTTAAGGTTTTAACATTTTCGAGGAAAAGCTTGTCCTTCTCCGGACCCTTTTCGAGACCCATGATGAATTTATCTCGCACGGCAGTTGTGAGGAAGTTGTCGAAATCACAATCAATGGCAAGTTCTCGGACACGTGCTGCCCACTGCTGAATTGTTTCCTGCTTCGATTTTGTGGCTTCATAAAATTTATGCCTTTCTGCAAATCCAGAAGTTGACGACTTGAAGTGTTGGTTGAAAGCAGCTTTTATGTTTGTCACTGTCGACGCATCTGGCTTAGTCGGATGTAGCAGGTTTTTCAGCAATTTGTAGGAATTCTCTTGCAACAAATTGAGAAGAATGGCTTTCTGCTTGCCGTTGGTGTCGTCGATATCGTTTGCCAAGAAAAATTGTTCGATTCTTATGCGAAATATATCCCAGGAATTAACTGCGCAATCGAACGTTGGAATAGTTCCGAAAGACATTTTTCGACTTTTTTTATAAATTTAATTTAATAATTTAATTTTAATTTTAATAAACTTCGCACACGTTTTCGTTAAATTCGTTTTCTGTGTGTACCTCGTCGCGTCGCCACTGTAGTGTTCGCTATTACTGTAACGCATTGAAACTTGTTCTCTCTTGTATGTTTAATAAGTACAACTTTATTTTAAAGAACTCTGAATGCTAACTGTCATCGTTGACGAAGCGAACTGAACTGTCGAGACAGTCATATATAATGTGTTTATATAATATTAATTACGAGCATTTACTTGATAGTTATACTTCAATTCCAAAAAAGAAATTCTGCCGCTACTGCCATTTGCTTGAAGTTCCTTGATTGGAACACTCCTTCGTTGTTAATGCGTACCTGAAAATGTGTGATGTCCTTCTGAAGAGGTTTTTCACGTCGGTCGGCCTCGTCAAGGTCTCATTGAAAAAAAAAACATATTTGATCTGTTACAATATCTAGCGGTTAGGTCTGGAGTATGTTGTTTTTGGCGGATGGGCGATGGCTGCCCTTTCGGTGCGGTAAATCACAAAATTGGTCCTCAGGCAAAAACAGGTATGATGAGGTAACAGTTACGCTGTCCCAAGTGATGGTGGATCAGCAGGTTCGAAAGCCCTTGTTGGCAAATAGGAAAGAAAATCTTTGAAATCAAAACCATTTTCCGTTCGTGGGGTGAGTCTTCAAAAAGGAAATGGTCAAATGCGAAGGGTTTCAGGCAGAAAATGATCAATAATACTAAATCTAGTATTTAGCACCATACCTACAATAGCACTCGTAAAGGTGATTTGAAGAGTAAAAAAGTACTGCTGCACTTATAAAGCTTTCCAAAGGAAGTGAGTGTGAATTGTATTAACTCGAAAAAGTCTGCAAATGAATGTTTTGTATTAGAAAAGCATGTGAATTCGTAATAAATGCTAAAAGCTAAAATTTTGTTTACAGTAGGTAGAATACATATCTGAGTCCCCCCACTTTTCGTAGTTAGTCAAATTCGGAATCTTGACAACCAAAGCGAACTTGGTAGAAAAGTAGAAAAATAGCTACAAACAGCTGTTTCTTAAGGTTTGAGATCAGATTTTGACGTGCTTTCCATATAATCAGTGTATGCATTCGCCTTAACAGAATCGTTTAAAGGACTTGTTTGTGATAATCCTTATTTTGTTGATCAGATATTGTCTTGTTTTTTGCTTTGTTATCAAGATTTCCTTTCAAGACAAAGACCCATCCAAGAATTTGAAAAATTCGACTTGAGAGAAGCATAAATTAAAAGTGAAATAAAGTCCATTAATGCTCGATCTATGTTTACTTTTGCATTATTTCACTTTCTGGCAGAACGACGATACATGTCAGCAATTGTCCAACTACGGCACACTGCAGCTGACCAAGTCCTGTCTTGTCCCACACTCAACCCATCATAAATGTTAAAACATTTATCTCCAATTTAGATTAAATATGCAACAAAGATGCATGTTCATAATGCCAAATGCATATTTCCACGAACATTTTTTTCCAACCAAATTACGACTACATATTGACACCCGAGCTAGCGAGCTAGTGACTAGCTAAGTGTCTCTGTGCAAACATAACCAAATGCAACCTGTTAGTGTCTTCCTTAAACGGCCTTATCCTAGCTCGAGATATGCATTTTGGAAAACACTCGATCTCTGACTCTCATTGGCACCTCATTCCTGCACGGTCGTTAACCACTTATTCCATTTTCGAACAATTGCGCGATATTGTGTAAATTTCTAATTTAACTCGCCAGCCTCGCTGGGTACCTAAGCACCATTATAGCCCATCGCATCACCTACTCGCTCCTGAGGTAGCCCAAAACAAGCAGAGGAGCACCAACCAACAGAAGGAGCATAATATTGTAAAAATACATTTTACAAAAATGGCAAATATGATTGCAGGAAACTGACACTTTTATCAGGTTTAATCTCTCGCCAGCTGTAATCACCATTTGATTGCATGGCCATTCCAGTGGCACATCCAAAGGAGCATGCTGCTGGCTGCTCGCTGCTCGCCGGAGACATGGAGGTGTATTAAAAAGAAGAAAAAGAAGTTGCTGTGTCGTTGTCGCTGCTGTTGTCATTGTGGAAATTGTGTCTTTTCCTTTTCGAATAACGAAGTCTTGGGGAGTATTTGGATTGCCTTCTTCTTCATCGACGATGACGACCAACGACGACCAGCACAACAATTGCAATTGCAACAATACGCTCTTCTGATCTCGTTAAGGATTTACGAGTAAACTTTTATCACTTGGCGAATCATTGACAAATCCAGGCGAATATAATGGTGTCTTTTGTTCGAGCGTTCGGACAGACTCCGAAAGCGACTGCCTCATCATCATCATCATCATCATCTTGGCGATATTTGCCACATAACATGGATTTTACCATTTTCGAGCATCCCCCATGTCCCCATTTAGGCTGAAGCACTGCTAAGCCAGGCTTCCAATGGTGGATCTTTGAAGCTATCGGCGATCTAGCACTGGCAGCATAATAATAATCGGCAAGGATCGCTTGCCGCGCGGATGATTTCTTTCCAATTTATGTGACATATTGATTTTAAATTGATAGACCTTTTTATAAAGTGGGTGCTTGTTAGTTAAGTCTTTGACGATTCGAGTTATTGTCTTGGACTCGAGTGGAATTGCGCTGCTGTGATATGGTCGAAGCAAGAAGGCATTTTTCTTTCTGTGGTTAGGAGTATTTTGGTTTGTTTTGTGAATACGAAATAAGATCATCTTTGAGTGGACAGAATTCGTAATGCACTTCATTTGTTTCGTTTTTGGAACCGTTTATTGGGACTTGCTAATGGTCAGGCGGAGATCTTCCCTTTTGGTATGAAAAATAATGAGCTCGGTATTCGAATATGAATATTGGAAGTTATGGAAAATCGTATTCGGACCTCAAGGTTTATTGTGCTGTTTATCATTAACCAAAGAGTTCACCTCTTTGGTGCCTCGCTTTGGGTTTTTGAAAAACTGAAACCTATAATAATCTAAGAAATTTAAGTAAAATCTGCTGCTTATATTGGTAATAAGAACACTTCCAATTACAAATATAACGAATTATTTAAAGAATTTCACAAAATTTATTTTACAATTTTAGTCGGGAGAATGCATGCCCGGTGAATGGAACCTCAATATTGTTTGCCCAATCCTGTAGAAGATCCTGTAAACTGCGCCAGCCAGAGACAAATCAGCCTCCTTAACATCGCTTACAAGATCCTTTCTACCATAATATGTGACCATCTGAAGACATTCGTCAACACTCTAATTGGTTCTTATCAATGTGGCTATAGGCCAGGAAAGTCAACAATCGACCAAATTTACATTTTGCGGAAGATCCTGGAAAACACCTTTGAACTCCAAATCGACGGCTAACATTTTTTTCTTACCGATTTTCAGGCCTGTATATCAGCATCTACAGAGACGGACTGTATGAAGCTGTGTCTAGTATTGGCATCCCTGCCATGCGCGTTCGCTTGTGCAAAATGACTTTGGAGAACTCACGCTGCTCCATTGGGTAGCAACGAGCTTACGGAATCTTTCGATGTCAAAAAAGGTTTCAGACAAGCCGATGCACTGTCATGCGATTTCCTTAACATCTTTCTTGAGAAGATAGAGCAAAACTCCACCATCAACACCAGAGGCAAAAGTCTGTTCAACTTCTCACGTCTGCCGATGATATTGATAATGGGAAGAACACAGCGTGTTTCTATGGCGCCTCTTTGAGAATTGAGACAGAAGCGGCAAAAATGGGCTCAGCGGTGAATGAGGGCAAAACGGAGTATCTATATGCTGTCTTCCAGGAAGGAAACCCAACACCGACAGCTCGGACAGAACTTCGTAATAGATGCGTACAACTTCGAGGTAGTAGAGGAGTTTGTCTGTTTAGGCTCTGCTATTAAGACGGACAATAACACCAGCGGTTCCGAGAACAGACGAAGAATAACTCTTTCTAATTGCTGTTTCTTTGGGCTAAGAAAGCAATTAGTGATAAAGCCCTCTTTCGATCAACTAAGAGAAAAGAATTAATATAACACCTTCATCATTCCAGTCCTGCTGTATGATGCAGAAGTATGCTATTTCGAGAGGAAAGTTCTTCGGGTCATCTTTGGCTCCGTTTCCATTGATGGTACATAAATGTAGAAAATTCAACAGCGAACTTTACGGGTTGTATAACGACACGGATCTAGCTAGAAGAATCATGGTTTGCTGTCTCAAAACTTTAAACATACTGTATTACTGTACTATTTTAATAATAGAGTACCACACCACAAGAGACAGTTAGGGTCTACCACGAAATACCGAATGCAAATAGGTATCGCGAAAACAAAAATCTCGAATGTAAAAATCTCGAAAACAAAAATCTCGAACGAAAAAAATCTCGAAAACAAAAACCTCGAATATAAAATCTCGAATTACAAAAATCTCGAAAAAAAATCCCGAATGCCAAAATCTCGAAAAAAATCAATAATTTTTCAGATAATGGTTTCATTCCCGCGCGCGAATTGAACCATTATCTGAAAAATTATTGATTTTTCGAGATTAGTTAGTTTGTTAAGATAAAAATAAAGGTTGTCTTTTTTTTGTTCATTTGGGATAAATTATTCATGGAAAAATAGAAAAGGAAAGTTTTGTTAAATCGTAGGATGAAAACTTTAGTCTACAAATGCGAATGCTCAAATGCTTAGCTTTTTTACTTCAGTGAAATTCGTGACTATTTCTATGCATTGAGTAATCAATTTTCCGAAAGTACAAAGCAAATTGGGAAGTGGTTTGGCAGAAACTAGATAGGTACAAGAAATCAGAAATCTATGTATTTTCAGTCTTTGTTGTTGAGTGTTGTGCAGACCAAACAAGAGAGATCTTACCAAGAACTCAAAACAAAGTTGAATCTTAGCATAGAAGACGTAAGGTTTTAGTTGGTAAGCCGCACGTTGGCCTGTACAAGCTGATTCATGTTTAAGTGCAGGAATCGGTTGGGGCAGAATGTAAGGTAGAAAAACTTGAAATGGGGGAAGAATTTAATATGAGGCGGGAGTATGCCACGAATTTTGACTATAAGGGAAGAAAAATAAGAAAAGCCATATCGGTTTCTTAAGATGCTTAGCTCAAAACCCTTTTTGTTACTTGAATATTTTGTTGAATTTTCTAAAAATTTGTTGAGAAATCGTGTACAATGCTTATTGAAGAAAATACGGTGAGTATGAGTAGGTACACTGAGTACACTGACTGCACCAATTAAAACGATTATTAAGTTTAGTTGGTTTCTAGCTTTGGTTTGATTAGGTTTGTAGTTTTACATATGAAATGTTAAAGAAAAATAATAAAATTGAAACAACTGATGTAAGTAAATGTTTGTTTTTAAAAGAAAAGTTTTGTTTAAATGTTTAAATATTTAACTAGGATTTAACAAATGACTCCGATGTTTCAATGGCTCGAGTTAATAGTTTATTGAGCAGTTCAGCAATTAAGTCAAAGATTTCTAACGGTGAATCTAAAATTAATAACAAAAGGGGCCGGAGTACCTACCTATGGTTTGGGATGTTTTTGGTACAATAAGAAATGAAAACGGTGATGAAATTGTTTTTGCAGACCTATACAAAGTTTTCCAATCATAATAGGTACCAATAAGCCAATGACTATTAACTTATTTCTATGACACAACTTGTAAGAAACCTTGTTACCTCTCTAGCTTTTTACAATGAAGGATGCTTTTTTTCTTTTAAGTGTTTTAAATATAAAAATGAGGAAATAATTGGTGTTTCAGGTAGCAATAATGTTGCCAGGACTTAACCATTATCCAGCCATGAGCAATTGGATCATGCACTTCAAGAATTTGCAGGTGTCGATGCAACTAACCAAACTTTGTTTTGACCAATTAAACAAGATGCAATTCCTTCAACTCGAAAAGAATACCAATTATTCGCACATAAATTAAGAAATTCCAAATTAATTACAAAACAAATGGCAGGTGGCCCCTTTGTCAGCAATTTGATTCATTCAATTTATCGTTCGAAAAAAGTCTACTATAAAAGACCAAAAAAATTGTACAACCGCCATAAACAGTTTATCGCTGCAGTCTTACATTTGTCAAACATCCTGCCTCGCTGACATACTTTCTCGCTCCTCATTAAAAATCGCACAAAAACTAGCTCCGGCACCAGCAGCGATCGCTAAATCCAGTCGGCCGTGTTTCGTATACCAATAAAAATGTGTACCAACGAATTGCGAATTCGTCAAACCGCTACATCATTAGTCAATATAAGAGCCTCAAACAATGACACAGTGCAACAGCGAAGGAAACGGCAGCGAGAGGCCAATGTCAACTCCATTATTTGTCCAAAACAACCGAATTGTCTCCGAAAACAATAAAAATTGGCAAAAAGTGCAAACCAGGCCAAGCCAACAACAGCGTGCAACACGAAAAAGAAGCTCAGCCGTCGTCCTCGTCGCTATACCGCCATCGGTATTTATTCCATTTAAGGAATCGCAATTAATTATTTTTAACTGTTGATTGTCCCAAAAACAGTCCTCCGACTTAACCTGCACATCGAATTCGAGAATCTAGCCTCGCAAAAAAAGTCGAACTGCGTGCAACACTCACCTTGCGGCTAATATAGAGATGACTGTAAAAACTAAGTACTACAACAATTTTAATTCAATCGTATAATTCCCTCCTGCCGAGACCGAGGCCGTGTAGCTTTGTAGCCGCAAGGATTCACAAGCTTGTTGGCCAAAAAACACCAAACGGAAACACTAAAAAAAATGGGTTGGCGATTTTGGTCGAATCCATGTCATGCGCGGACGCACTAATTGTGTATTCCACCATTGCGACTCATCATCATCTGTCTTCGCAAAAGGAAACAGCGATGGCGATTTTATTTAACGCACTCACATTCGCCGCATTCCATGCGACCTCAGGTACCCATGCCGACCGGCCGACCGATGCCCCATCATACCGCAAAAGTCGCAGCCAGGCGCATCGAATATTGAGAATTTGGTTTCGCAATTTCGCAATCGAATGTCCTGCAATGAATTTTCCAAGTTTTTCCCTCGGCTATAATTTGTCATTTCTTTAATTGGCCCCGGCCAGCCGAGATACTGGTTTTGTGGCATCTTCTTTTTTTCATCAGTTTCATCAGTGGTTGCCTCGCCCTTTCTCAGTCTCACTCAACTTGAATTCATCGCAAGCAAGAAGATGGCTGCTGTGCGATGATGATTTGATTCTGTTGATGGATCATCATCGAAAATGATGAAGCAGAAAACGAAGATGCCTCCTCCAGAGAGACGATGATGACGCGACGACGACGACGCACTGTAAGCTCTGGAATGATTGAAAGCGAAAAATCGAAGAGGCATTGTGGAATTTTAACAAGCTGTTTGTTTTCTGGTGTTTGGAATTCCACGGGAGATGAATTCGTCTTCAGTGCAGAGAAAATTATTATTACTTTTTTTGTTTTTTTTAATAGGTTCTGCAGTGGCCTTCTCATTCTCACTGCCACACTGACGGTGGATGCTGAATGATGTGACTTGCGACTTGCAAGTTTTGAAAATACTTTATGTAGATTCAGAGAGTATACTGTGATTTTAAAATACCAATTCATAAAATCCAGGATGGTAAATGATTAAATTAATATTAATTACTTCGGCGTACTTTGGAATTTCGAAGAGATCAATACCAAATAGTTTGTTTTGACTGTTAATGGAAAACCCAGGTTTTTATAGAGTACATACACAGTTAGTTTAACGACATCTTTGGCAGGTAATGTAGTTAGTAAGCGTAGTGTCATGAAGTTATATCAGTGAAAACAATCACTCTGAAGTTTCGAGATTGTGGGACCAACCTCATCAGATTCAAGGCGATTTGCAATAAGTTGTTCTGTTGTCTACACCAGGGTTACACCTTCCTTCAATATGCAGGATACCATTCATAACCTAGGTAGAAAAAATGTAACTTAAAATTTTGTTTGCTTCGTTCTCCATGATTCTCATCGTTTCGGGTCTCCAAATTCTTCGGCATTTTAAAAGAGTGTGGCCTAATAATAATTAAGGGTAGGTATATTATATGCGCGAAATATTGATCTCCTTGATTCTCATAGATTTGAATGGTTTCATGTTTAAAACTAGTAATTTGCAAGGTTAAAACTTCTTCAGTTTCTATAGTAGTTGTTTACTAAGGTAAGGATGCAAACAAAAACAAGAGAATTCCCTTATTGGAGTGTTAATTTTAGGATATAGAATGATCATGGGAAAATCTTTGAACAACAAAAAATGGAGGTTTTAAAAGCTAGTTTGATGTTGCAATTCAATGTTTTCGTTTCAAACATATCTGTGTTTATAAACATTTGTTTGTTAAAATTCAACTGAAAAAAAACTATGTGTCAGTTTTGTTTTAATATTTCATTCACCGTTGTGGGGAACGGTACCAGACCGCACAACCTACACAACACAAAACATTAAAAAACTTAAATATACATACCTTAAGAACATGTCACTACGCATCATAACACTAAACCATACGTACCCTACATTTATTACAAGAAAACAACATACATAAATATATTAACCACGTAAAATACTTACAACACTAACAATAACACACGATACAACACTACAAAACTACTGTGCACTAAACTACTTTGCAATAACTAACGCTATGTAATTTTTTTTTGACCGAGTACGTTGGGAAAACGTAAACAAACTCAGCGTTGAAAAAACAAGAGATTTTTCTAGAGATTCTGTGTTTTGTGCGAGATATGTAGTTGTTTACGGTTTGCTTTTAATTTTACTTACTTACTTAAGGTGGCGCTACAGTCCGTTGTGGACTTGGGCCTCAATCAACAGTCTCCACCAGCCAGCTCGGTCCCTAGCTACACGGTTAAAAATTTTGTCATGATTTTTAATACAGCACTTTTATTACAGCAGTATACAATACAGTTAATATTATTTTTTAATATTTGAGAAATATTAAGCAAACTTTGTAATCAATTTGTATTACAACCTAATAATTTTGTATTAAAGTTCCGATATCTTATTCAAAAAATATTAAAACCCAATCTTAACAGTGAAATTATAATCAATATCTATTAAAAAGTAATTCTTTAAATATTAATTTAAAGTTTAATCTTGATACGAAGTAAAAATAAATATTGAATCAATTTGATTCTAACGCTGATTGCCTTATATTTCAATACATCTGTATTTGATTTGAACACATATATGCCAAATATGTAATACCCAATATACCCAAAAGTAACTGTTTCTGTTTAATAATTTTTCGTTCTACAATGAATAATAATAATATTGCATTAAAAAGTATACCCTTACTATTAGAAAGTAAGTTGGCTGCATTGGTTTTTAATATCCGTGTACTTGATTTCAATACATGTGTATTGAATTTCAAGTTAATTTTATTAAAAACCAAAAAACTGACGCCGATGAACGATTATAAAAGTTACTGTTTCTATATATCTACCTATTGCATTTTCTTTCGGTTTTCGGTTGCCGTTCGCGTTGCATGCGTCTATAAAGGACGCTAGAGAGAAAAAGAATGGCTTTTCTTAGCGCAATGGATAATTATTATCCCAGACATCCATTCTTTTTCTTCAAATCAAATTTGGTAAGTTTGCAATAATATTCAATTCAATGTTTTTAAATTATTAAAACACTAAGATATTTTCAGATTCTTTTTAATTTTCGTTAAGGTAGCCGGCGAAGGAAAAAAGTGTCTTGGACATTTGGGACACCTATGCACTAGATGTAAGGGACGTTTACAAGGAAACGTGTGGCCATGACCAGAAAGTAGAAGGTAATATTATATTCAATAATCAATGTTTCTCATTACTCAAAAATCATTTTTTTAATTTTAAAGGTTGGAATTCTGAAGTGGAATCGTGAAATTATTTCCCCCAACTACACAAAGTCCCAAATCCAAAGAAAAGCGGAGAATTAATTTCTCCAACAACACTCAAATATTAAAATTGAATTGTCATTCGTATTATTTTTTAATGTTTGTTATATTAATAATTAATACATTTTGCATGTTTTTAGAATACTTTATGTAATATTTTTCAATAAAAGCGTATTAAAAACCATTAAAACTATTTATTTATTTTCAATATTAATTTAAAGTAAAATATAAAATTTGCTATAAAAATGTAATACGTTTGTGTTACAATTAATGCAAGTTTTTATTAGAAACTAGTATTTCCTTTCTGAATTTAAATATAAATAGGGTTAAAACCTACTTTGCCATTGTTAGAATGCAATATATTTTTTATTACATTTTTATATTTTGTATTGAATTCTGAATAAAAAATGTATTGAAATTTAATACAACTGAATTATTTTTTATTCTTCAAATGTTTTTGATTTTAATAAATTAAGTATTAACTTAAAAATTTCAATATTTGTCATATATTAAATTTCAATAAATTCCTGGTGTGGACCTATATACAACCCGAAAAATATTAAAAAGTACTCCAAAATTTTTAACCGTGTAGCTGTCTCCAGTTTTGCACTCCAAGTTGATTGAGGACCTCTTCCACTTGTGTGCGCCACCTGAGTCACGGTCTTCCTCTCCTTCTGCGTCCCTCGGGAATAGTGTCGAAGACTTTCCGGGCCGGAGTATTGGTGTCCATGCGCTATAAATGACCGAGCCATCTGAGTCTCTGGACCTTGACCCTTCTGGCTAAGTTCACGTCGTTGTACAACCCGTAAAGTTCGCTGTTGTATCTCCTTCTCCATTCCCCATCAATGCACACGTTGCCAAAGATGACCCGAAGAATTTTCCTCTCGAAACAGCCTAAGGCACATTCATCCGATTTTGTTAGGGTCCATGCTTCTGCACCATACAGCAGGACAGGGATGATGAGGGTGTTGTACAGTTTAACCTTAGTTGCTCGAGAGAGGGCTTTTCCACTCAGTTGCTTTCTTAGCCCAAAGAAACAGCGATTAGCAAGAGTAATTCTTCGTCTTATCTCAGCGCTGGTGTTATTGTCCGTGTTGATAGCGGAGCCTAGGTAGACAAACTCCTTAACTACCTCGAAGTTGTATGCATCTATTGTGACGTTCTGTCCGAGCCGTCGATGTTGGGTGTCCTTACTCGAAGACAGCATGTACTTCGTTTTTCCCTCATTTACCGCTAAACCCATTTTTGCCGCTTCTGTCTCAATCCTCACAAAGGCGCCATTGACATCACGCTGTGTTCTTCCCATTATATCAATATCGTCGGCGTACGCGAGAAGTTGAACAGATTTATAGAAGATAGTGCCTCTGGTGTTGACGGTGGAGTTTTGAACTATCTTCTCAAGAACGATGTTAAAGAAATCGCACGACAGTGCATCGCCTTGTCTGAATCCTTTTTTGACGTCGAAAGATTCCGTAAGCTCATTGCCAACCTTGATAGAGCAGCGTGAGTTCTCCATCGTCATTTTGCACAAGCGAACGAGCTTGGCAGGGATGCCAAAGCTAGACATAGCTTTATACAGTTCGTCTCTGTAGATGCTGTCATACGCGGCCTTAAAATCAATGAAGAGGTGGTGGGTATCGATTTGGAGTTCATAGGTTTTTTCCAGGATCTGCCGCAACGTGAAAATTTGGTCGATGGTAGACTTTCCTGGCCTGAAGCCACATTGATAAGGACCAATCAGATTGTTGACGAAAGGCTTCAGACGTTCACATATTATGGCAGAGAGGATCTTGTAGGCGATGTTAAGCAGACTTATTCCCCTGTAGTTGGTGCAGTTTAGAGGATCTCCTTTTTTCAGGATCGGGCAAACAATGCTGAGGTTCCATTCATCGGGCATGCATTCCTCCGACCATATCTTACAGATGATTTGGTGCATGCTCCTATTTAGCTCGTCGCCTGCGGCTTTGAACAGCTCGGCAGCTAGACCATCTGCTGGATTTCAGCCGTGATATTGCTGTTTTCACTTCTTCTAGGTCGGGTTCACGGAATTGTTGGCTGTCATCGTGTATGATAAAAGGCTCCTATCTGACGGCGGGGTTTTGTTCGTCGTCGCCGTTATACAGTCTACAGAAGTGGTCTTTCCAAATCCCCAGCACTGACTGCGGTTCTACTATGATGTTCCTTTGTTGATCTCTGTAGGCTTCGGTTCTTGCTCGATGACCTTGAGCCAGCTGTTTTACCTTCCGATAAAACCTCCGAACTTCATTCCTGCTGTAAGCTCTCTGAACATCTTCGATCTGACGCTTCTCATGCTCTCTCTTTTTTCTCCTGAGAAGCCGGCGTTCTTCTCTCCTCTTTTGCTCGTAGAGCTCACGAGCAGCTCTTGTCCTTCTTTGCAGCGCCGCTTTGTATGCCTCCTGCTTGGCTGCATGGGCCTGCCTGCATTTTTCGTCAAACCAGGGGTTTCGTTTTGGTGGCTGTGTGAAACCCAGCACATTAGAGGCGGCATCTCTAACTGCATTCTGGCAATGTTGCCACTGGTCTTCGATACTTGATGTTGGCGGCATAGGACTCCTTAAGAGGTTACTTGTCACTCGATCAGAGAAGGATCTGGGGATCTCTTGCGATTGTAGCCGTCCGACGTCGAATTTTCTTGCAGCATTTCTTTGTTTTGGCCGTTGTCGGGATATTCGTAGCACTGCCTTGGCTACGACGAGGTAGTGGTCCGAGTCGATGTTGGCTCCTCGGAAAGTTCGAACATCTTGAATGCTGGAAAAGTGCCTCCCGTCGTTCGCAATGTGATCAATCTGGTTGACGCTTGATTGATCACACTGAAAAAAATAACCGTTGTCATATTGACAATTACTGGTTGTTAACCGAAAATTGTCATATTGATCAAAAAAAGTTTCAATGTGATGTAAATTTTCAAAAGTCGTCTCAAAATCTAACAACTTGATAGTAAATGGGACATTTTGAAATTTTCAATATCTTGTTGCTAGTTTGAAAATCAAAGTTGTCGTTTTAATACCTGAGATGATCAATTAGAAGATTATGGTTGTCAATATGAAAACCTAAGGTTGTCCGTCAGTTAAGTAAGAACTACGATCATCATTTGTACAACAATGATTATCAATATGATTACTACCTTAATGCAACAAGTGCATTGAAAAAAAATCAAATTGACAAAAATCATCAAATTGACAGTTGCAGTTGTTAATGTGATGACTGAATTTTACCGGCATCAAATAAAAAACTAGAGTTGCTATATTGATAATTTCGATTGTTGGAATATAAATCAAAATAAATAGAAGTAAACAAAAAATAAATAAGTTCCTTAGCGAAGACTTTTCGTTGACAAAGTTTTCGTATTGAAACCCTTGTTGTCGATATGATGATGGAGTTTTTTTTTCGTTATCGAAATATGACGTGATCTAAAATGGGGCTTTATTTTCAAGACGAAATTGGAATAATTTATGGAAATAAAACCGCATCTTACTTGGAGGATATAAGTCCATATTTACAAAAAAAAAAAAAAATGACCACATCCTTCCCAGAGGAAGTAATTGTAATGGGACCGATTTTGTGAAGTCACTAGAATCCAAATCAGCCCTTTTTATCATAATGTCTGTGTCCTAGTTTTTTGACCTCCATTAAAAAACCGTTAAACCAATATTGCTCAAAACCTAATCAGCTTTAATAAGGCTGAGTGGTTCGCGAGATAGTCGAACACATACGCACATATGGACATACGTACATACAGACATCATGATAAAAAGGGTTGATTCGGATTCTAGTGACCTCGAAACATAGAGATATACAATAACTGGATATTCACAACATCAGCCCCATTACAATAACTTCCTATATGGGACGTTGAAAAACGGTTCTATGATAGGAACCGTTTTGGAGCAATATAAAAATAATTTGTTTATACTAAAAACATCAGTGTTCCGAAAAAAAAATTACAAGGATGTTTGGAGAAAATTGAAACTAACATTAATTAATAGGATTTTTCGAACTATTGTTGTTTATGATTATGATAATGATCATAATTTTAATACATAAATGACGAGTTTTTGTTTATTAATTCAATTTTTCAAAACTTGACTTTGAAAGCCTTATCACAATGGGCCTTTGATTGGCCTAAGTGTGTCTCTTAATATCCATGACAGACACTTTAACCTAAGCCTTGCAAAAATTCAAAAACGAGTAGAAGTTTTTTTTATTATTTGCAAAGCCTTCCAAGTCGAGTTTTGAAAAATTCAAGATTTGAATTAAATTAATCATATTTACAATTGCGTTTGTCAATCAGATGATTGACCACATCAGGTTGTCATATTGAAAAATATGGTCATCAAATTGACAATTATTGTTTTTAGTACAAAAATCGATTTAAACTTGAATTGAGCAAGAACAAACAAAAACAAACGATAAATTGCTTATGCCGTTATCAAAATAATTGTATTGAAAACCATAACTTTCAAGTTGAAACCGAAGTAGTCAATGTGATGCTTTAACCGTTTTTAAAAATCATATTTACAACTGCTGTTGTCAGTACGATGATCGACCACATAAGGTTGTCATATTGAAAACTATGGTCATCAAATTGGCAATTATTGTTTTCAATAAGAAAATCGAGTTTATCTTGAATTCAACAAGTACCTAATGGTAATATAATCCTCATTTAGTAGTTGTGCATCAAGTCTATCAGACGTTCGTGAGTGAAGTGTAAAAAAGTGAAAATATATAAATAAATCAAGAAAGAAACAAAAAATAAATCAAGAGTTCAATAATCAAGAGTTAAATAGTCGTCTTAAACAATTTAATCCCAAGCAGAATATTGTTACAGGTAAGGTAAGAGTTAAATAATCAAGAATTAAATACTCTTAAACAATTTAATCCCAAGCAGAATAGATATTGTTATAGGTAAGGTAATTAATAAAAACCTGTTCCTATTAAATAAATAAATAGCGAGTGGCGGGACAGCTCTTGCAGAGCCAAGACCTAAGTGGCTTACTCTTATCAACAATTCTCTGGGTGTGTGTGAAGAATTAAGGAGACCTACAATTTAACGCCGATTCCAAACGGGTAAGTTTGAGAAGCACTTTTTTCGTGACTGATTGATACTCTTGAAAGTTTTGTCAGTTCTTTCCGTGAAAGATGAAATAAAAACATTGGACACGCGTAGGACTCGAACCCACGACAATGTTCTGCTTAGCAGCCAACGCACTTACCAACTAAGCTACGGCCAACTACAGATAAGTACGTATTGGACACTCAAAAACACAAAAGAAGCGGATTTTGAGAAAGGTAAACTACTTATTGATTCTTAACAGAAGTAATTCTAATTGTTTCTTCTAAAATTATTATATGTAGATGAAGTTATCAACACCAGTACCAACCTCAACATCAACACAAACACCAAGCAACACCAACTCCAGCACCAAAACCAACACCAACAACAGCACCAACAACAACACCAGTACCAACACCAATAAAACCATCAATAATAACACCAATTTCAGTATCAACCACATTACCAACGCAATCATAAAAACCAAGTTCAAGACGAACACCAGCACCAACACCGTATCCGACACCAGCACCAACTCCAACATCAATTTCTACTACAAAACCAAAACATTTGCAAAAACCAAGTTCAAATCCAAAACCATATTTTATTAAGAATTATAATGTAAGTATTTTCATAAGAATTATATTGTATTTGTACGTTGACTTAGTTGTAATAATGAATAATTAAACATATTCCAAAAAACTAGATCTGCCTTATATTTTAAACAATTCTTGCAACTCATATTTCAGAAAAAGGGGTGTCCTGTGGATACGAAAGCGGTAATCTTATTGAAAATCGAAATTTTAAAGTGTATCATAATGATTGTAATATTGCAAACCAAACAAATTTTTAAATTTTCAAACTAGCAACCACAGTTTTCAATATGACAACAGTAGTTTTCATATTAAATACCGTGGTTTTAAATTGATTTACTGTGTTTTTCAATATGACTGCTGCGGTTGTCAATTTGAAAATCATGATCTTCAAATTGACAGTAATGATTTTCAATCTACCAACCACTGTTTTCAATCTGACAACCGTAGTTTTCATATTAACTACCGTGATATTTAATTAGTAAACTGTATTTTTCAATATGACTACCGTGGTCTTCAATTTAAAAGTAATGTTTTTCAATAAGCCTTCCTCGGTTTTCGATTTGATAATTTGGGTTTTCCAAATGACTACTGCAGTGTTTAATACGACTGTCATAGATTTCAATATGACAACCATGGTTTTCGATTTGCCAACGCAAATTATTAATGTGACAATCCCGGTTTCGAATCATTAAATTGAAAATTTTAAATTGTCATATTTACTACTGCGGTCATTGGTTGTAAATTGACAACAAAATTGTCAGTTGAATGTAAAAAATAATCAATATGACTGCTGTTTTTGGTTCAGTGCAGGAGATCTCCATGTACCTTTATGGATGTTGAGATGTGGGAACCAGGTGCTTGCTACCACAACATTTCGCCCCGCAGCAAAATCCATCAGCCTGAATCCGTTGTCGGAAGTGGTGTCGTGCAGGCTGTGCTTTCCGACTGTTCTTCCAAAGATGCCTTCTTTTCCCAGCTTTGCGTTAAAATCGCCGAGGACAATTTTCATGTCATAGCTAGGACAATGCTCATATGTTTTGTCGAGGAGCTCGTAGAATTCGTCTTTGGTGTCGTCCTTCTTCTCTTCTGTGGGGGCATGCTCGCATATTAAGCTAATGTTGCCGAATTTAGCCTTGATTCGGATCGTCGTGATGCGTTCGCTTACGCATTTGAAGCTCAAGACTTTTTGCCTGAGTCTGCTTCCCACGACGAATCCGCATCCAAAGAGTCGCTGTTCCCGGTAGCAATTCCCATAGTAGATGTCGCAGTTATTCATCTTCTTTTCGCCCGGTCCATCCAATCGCAATTTTGAGTTTGTCTTTTGGTACCTAGTGGTACTAAAGAATTCGGACATTGATACACAAGAAAATGATAGGAAAAAGTTAAAGTGGATAAAATATCACGAGCAAAAATCGAAATTTTCAACAACTAAAAAGACAAAAAAAAATCATACATAAATGTGAAAACAAAAAACATACTATTCAGCCAAAATAAAGTGTTGATTGCGAACAATTTTGTGGTTCCTTAATCCCAACAATACTAGTGCAAGTGCAACACGTATATACATAATGTATCTAAAAATAATAAAGCTGTGACAATATTGAGTCGAAAAAAAACCTACTTTCGTACATATCTACATATACAAATGATTTTTTCCCTGATTGAATCACAATCACTGTTCCCGTGCTAATTCAACGCTACCCTGATACCCTGGAAATTTAAACAAAATAAAAAGAAACGAAATCTGTCTCCTGTGCTGTTCAATTACATCTATGAATAATTTGTGTGAATATCGTTAATGTTATTATCCCTTTTCTTTTAATGTCCTTTTTTTTGGAATAATTAAATTTTGCCTGTAATCAGTTCAGTACCTATTCATTTAAAATTATCAAGTTTGATGTGCATGTGGTTTCCGACAAAGAAAAAAAAAACGAAGAAAAAACTATTATCTAAACGAAAGTGTTCATATGAAAGGCAATTATCAATCCCTAAATTAAGTTTTACATTTCCCTTTACAACTAATTATATTTGAGTTCTCAGCATAAACAAAAGGTTCCAGCGCGGTGCACCACGGCGGATACTTGCTGTTATTCTGGTAAGGTAATTTTTTTCTATTAATAATTTTTTTTGTGGTTTTCGTATGACCTGAAAGGAATGTAGAATTTTTGAATTTTGGGATTTTAAGGAATGATTACATGGACATAACTATAAATGTATTAACAGTGTTGCCACCGTGTCATATTCATATTGTAATTATTAAATTTGTTTTTCTTTCCCAGTTTTGTCAATAACCACATAATTTTTTCAAATTTCATTTGCTCATTTCATTTCCTTAATTATAATCTTTCATTTATTTCGTTGTATTATTAACTTAATATTATTTCTATTGCATGCCTTAATTCCTATTCTTACTACTTACTAATCTTATTTCAAAACTTTTGGCTTAAAAAAAATAAATATTGGTACTATCGTATATATATAAACAAAACAAAAGCTTTTAATGACATCACAGATGTCAATCTGTATATTTGGGTGAAGCGATTTCTTGATAAATGGCCATGAAGGCTTAGGTTAAATTTTGACAGGTCAACGGTGGAGGTGAATTAATTGGAGATGGACAGTAGAAAGACAGGGTAAGCATATAAAATCGTATCTGGTAAGGGGCTAGTAAGCAATCTGGAGGAAGCACTAGCCATGGTGGTATCGCTGTGATACATGAGTGGGAAAACCTCCGAGGGTCATCCCCATCTACGACCCTCCCCCTCTATAGAAGCACCCCATCATTCCCCTCAACTCAACATAGTGCCCCAGGATCTTTGAACCCTATAAATTTGAAATTCTAAATATTGGCATGAAAAATGACGTAACACCGTCCAGTGCTGCGGCTGCATGAACCCCCCCCCCCCCCACCGACGAGCTAAGCCCAAAAGCCAGCATGCCGTACTGTCGTAGCCTGGACACCCTCTCCAACCTGCTGCCTGGATCGGCCTTTTAGTGGCCTGTAGACTTGAGGTCGTAAAGGTGGTATAGGTTGGAGAGGTCCGAACATCTGGTTCCGTTACACCGTGATCGGTATAAAGATGTGAGCTTGAAAATCGAAAGTGATATGTTTACTCAGCTGTTTTCAGTGCGTATGATTAAGTTTAGACACTTTGAATATCAATCGATGCGATTATCTTATCGATTTATATGATTGATCTTTAGGAAACACGATTCTATGGTGTAATGGTTAGCACTCTGGACTTTGAATCCAGCAATCTGAGTTCAAATCTCGGTAGAACGTTGGTAATTTTTTTTGCCAAGTTTCGAGAAGATATTTCAATTGGATTGATTGCTACAAACCTGAAGGTTATAATCATTATGAGCAAGGAGAAAATAAAGGGCCCAAGGATTGATCCTTGAGGCACACCAATAAGAGCAGGAAGTAGGTATCGAAGACATTTTACCATTAAACGAAACAGCCTGAAAACGATTATTAAAATAGAAATAAATGAGATTTTTAGTACTCTCAGAGAAATGGAAATGTGTTGCCAGTTTATCACCTTTACTGCGCTGAAGTGCAGCTGTGTCCTGATCGGAATCCTGATTGCAGAGGATTAAGAAGATTTTTTTCCTAAATATTTTTTTATTTGGTTGCTAATGATAACCTAAAAAGCCTTGGACAAAAATGGGAGGATAACTATAGGTTTGTATTCGCCCTTTTTCCCTTGCTTGTGTACAGTACATGAATGATTTTTGATTTTTTCCACAAAGCAGTATAGGTGGAACGTGGAAGTCATTACTATGGTATTAAAAGAATGGGTAATTTGCGGAAGAATTAATGGTAGGAGAATTTTTACAGAGTCCGGATGAATATTATCTAGCCTCTGGACTTGGATTTTAATATAAAATATTGCATTCTATACCTGCTGCGCCTAAAGAAAATACCAGGGTACTCGAAGATTTCGGGTAATACCCGTGTATTTGCTACCCGGCATAGTGTTCGGTGAACCGGATACCCGAAACATAACGATCTGGTACCCGGCTACCCGGGTACTCGGTACTCTTATGCGATCATGCTGAAATTGTCTTAACAAATGGATGCTTTTATGAAAGAAGTTTTTAATAATTCCATAATTTTCCAACAGGACAATTACACGACAGCCAACAAAGACAAACCTCTTCAAGTTGTTCCTATCCAACAGGTTTTCCTCACAAACAATCCTCTTGGTTTTCCCATGGCTGCACATTTCGAATTAATTACAAAAATTACAACATCGAAGCAATAAATTTTCCACTTATTATCAACACAAAAAATTTAGCTCCGAACAAAAGTCGAACACCCCATTGAAACACGACAATTAAAAACTTGAAGCAACAAAAAACAAATCCTCGAATGAATGCCCAACCAATCGGTTTGCAATAAATTAATGAAAAGTGGTCGTTTCCAAGCGATATTCCTGTTTTTAAATGCTCTTGAATTAGCAGCAGTAGGCTTGACAGTGCTCCTGCGATAAGATCTCACATCAGCAACAGCAACAACTGGCCCATGGCACACATCATCATCCAGTCTCAGCCACATTTAGCTCCTCATCTCCTATGGTCACCTTTGTCATCATGATGTTCAATTTCCTGCCAATACCAACCAGTTGCCATTTCCAAAGTTCTCGCTCAGAGACCTACCAGTCCAGCGACAGAGGACAGGACAGAGTGAAGACATTTTCGAATCCCAGCGACAAGCTCTGCAACAGGGAATTAATTAAAGTCACTCCGATCATTAATAAATTTCTAATTAGAGGGAGATAACTTATTCCATTCTGGAGCAACTTGGGGATGATGCCAAGATGTCAGGATGCCATCAGACCAGCAGAAGCAAGAACCTGCTGTCGAGAATTTATTGCCACCAACAATGGCACAAACAGCAGTCCTACAAAGCTGTTGTGTTCTTTAACAACATTACAGCAACTTTGTCGTTGTTGCGCAGCTGCACAACCTGTGCTGACATCTAACAGTCGAACATGAAAGCCAACACAGTAAAAAATTATTGCCAGCGCGATTATTATTGATTTGATTTCATTAAAGCGACGTTTTATGCACATCGGCTTGAATGGCGACGTGTTCTGACTTTGCAACACGAATTCTCGGCATTGTCGCTGGTTGTCACAACATTGCGCAGCATCCTTGTTGGGGATTCGAGGCCTCCAGTCTAGTCTAGAATTTATTCCTAGGCAGGGACACTGATTACAACGAGAATTACGTCTTGATGAGACCCTGCTACACACACCTGAGATTTCGCACATTTGCGAAGACAAAGAGAAAAAAATGTTGCGAACTGGCTGCGACTTGTGAAGCCCCAAGTTCGAGCACTTAATGATTGAATAATTATCAACAATTGACGATGTTGTGTCGAGCTGAGGGTTTGAAATTCATAAAATACAATTAGGACTTCGATTTGTCATTGATTTGGAATTTTAAATGATGCCATCTCGCCGTTGGGCTCGTCTAGTTTATGGGTAGAATGTACAAGCCCATTTATGTCGCTTATGGTTCGAGGAGTTTGCATCGGTCGTGCTTCGGTATGGGATTGCGAAAAAGGCAAATGTTTCTAAATGATTTTATAATTAAACTGGATTTGGTTAAGAGGTTTCGCAGGGTATTGATTTTGGAGCAATATCACAGTTGTTTTGGAGATGAACGCTCTGGACGCACACAGGGACAACAAAAACTGATCCCTGTGGCAATAGTTAGTAAAAAAGTAAATTCAATCAAGGGACCATTAGAAATCAACTGAAAAGCAACCTTTAACGTCATCGCAAACCTGCTATCGACATGAGGAGTGGAATCTCGCTATTCCCTGCAGCGACAACAATCTCCATCCACAGCCATATCAGTTACACAAATCACGAATGTACCACAAATGACAACCACCATCCAATTACTCATAAATAAATTAATCTTTAATTCACATTAATCTCATTACGAAATTGATTTATTGCTGCAATGCCATTTTACTTGCCGGCTTCGTTGATTCGTAGCTTGAATGGTTAAGCAGCTCGCAAGCTCACAAGTCGAACAAACCCACCGATCCATGCAAAGAGCCGTTTAGTCTCCAGGGAACTTCCATGTTCCGAGACCGATCTGCTTTCTCTTTGAGTCGCTTTACACTCTCAGGCTGGCTAGCTGACTGACTTCAAAGTGGAAAACCTTTTAATTAACTTCTTGTTAGCATCTTATCGACGTTTTGTCTGCGGGCTTTGGAGTCTTTCTGATGTTGTTTGTTTTTTGGGGGCTTAATGGAGATAGGTATTTGGTTTGGTGGTGAGCTTGTCTTGGCAATTCGATTTGTTTGTTTTTATTTGGTGTTGAGCTGAGTGCAATTGTGGCAGACCGCATTCCATGTACGTGTTGTTTAATTGATTCATTCGAAGTGGTACTTGGCCTAAAGTGCACTTTTACGGTGTCGTGCGAAAATTTATTAGACCAAACTTGTTAACAAGTTAAAATCAGATAAGACATTTTTTGAGTTGATAAATTCCTTAAGCTACAAAACGTCTTCCGTATTTGGTATTTATTGGCCTTACTTAATATTGTTCAGTTTATCTTTTTGATGAAGATATTTCAAGTTGAGATTGCACTGCTGATGATAAATAAACTCATATACAGGGGTCATCCCTACATCGCAATGATCAAACTCAATTCAATAGTTTATTAACACTATAACATTTTTTTAACAAAATTAAATCAATGGAGAAATGACAGGAGATGCAGCCAATACAAGCAAATCGAAAAAACCAAGATGTGTTTTTAGAAAAAGCAAATTTGCTGAATATCAAAGAGATCCGAAAAGAACATGGAGCTACTACATCAAAACCAATACAGCTTCACTTACTTATTGAACGAAAATCTCAACATTTGACGCAATAAGGCAAAGATAACTTCTCGAAATGCCTTACAAAATGATGATTCATTCTAGAATGGTTAAAAATAAGTATTAAAATATGGTATCCCACAAGGCTCAATCTTAGGTCCTCTCTTGTTTAAAATATGTTAAAATCAACTTTTTTTAAACATTTTAACAAACATAACTGGATTTGATTTTTCAGACGACACAGCAATTGTGGTCAGCGATAGAAACCTGGAAAAAGCAATTAAAAACATGCACCGAGGGTTTGACTCAATAGTCCGATGCCGCAGTAGTACAGGGTGCGGCACGAAAACTTGCTGATTTGTTTTTGGCGCCAAGCGGGAGGGAGTGGTCGGATGTGGGTGGAGAGTGTCTCATTTTATAGGGGACTTCCTGAAGTTTCATCTGCACCGCAGTCAGTCGACATCATACATTGGACGAAAGAGCAACGCGCATTTCCCTGCGAGGCTTACTTTTCCAACAGTCGTTCCATAATTTCCACTCAACGTGCAACAAAATCGCGTTCACGAAGCTCCTGCACCAAAGCCAATTTGTTAGGATGGAAATGAAGATCCTGGTGAAGAATTCGTCTCACAGTGCGATCAGAAATGCCCAAAGCAACTGCATGTTTGCGCGCCGAACGCCGGGGAGATCGCAAGACAGAAACTCTCACCCTCTCACTGTTTTCCTCTGTTTTATTCTCCGGTGTGCTGGATGGGATTTCGTCACGTTTCCGCTCTCCCTGAATGTTTTCACATACGAAACAATCGACTGCCGGCCAGGAACGCGACCTGCGGGATGGATGTTGAAGCGAGTACGGAAAGCACGTTGAGTGGAAATTAGACTGTTGGAAAAGTAAGCCTCGCAGGCAAATGCGCGTTGCTCTTTCGTCCAATGCATGATGTCGACTGACTGCGGCGTAGACTTCAGGAAGTCCTCTAAAAAATGAAACACTCTCCACCCACATCCGACCACTCCCCCTGCTTGGCGCTAAAAACAAATCAGCAAGTTTTCGTGCCGCACCCTGTATAAGTCACAGCTCCTGGTTTTTCGTAGGCACCATTCATTGTGAGGCAGGTGTCAAAGATGGTAGAGCACTTTTGCAAACTACCGTGTACATTACCAGAGTTAACGTTCTCTCTAAAATGTTTTTCAAGGGGTTCGACAACTTTTAACCGGCTTCTAAACAAAATTTTCTCCAGATTTATGGACTGTTAGGTAATCGGATCCCTACGGCTTAGGTCTGGAAGGATGCTTCGACAAGGTCTTAACTGGCTTCCATGTGTTTGGCTTCTTTTTAAGAGCCGCCTTCTGTTATCTCAATGCGTTCTCTTGTTCAAACTCTTTTATTTTTATTCTTATTACTATTCTGCCTCCTTTCCGTATATCAACTTTTCGTACTTTTCAATCTGCTTTCGTTTCTTTACATAAATGTTTGTTGAACCAAAAAAATGTGTACTTTTAGCATAAATCTATACTTTGGTGGTTGTCTATTTGCAGATTGGCTTGGGTTGGGCGTCGACTTTTAGCCGTGGTGGTATTCTGACACCAGGCCACCATAAAATAAAACCGCTTCAGCGCTGTCCGTTGTCATTTTCCACGGGATATCCATGGAACTCAAGTACGTTGGTTCGTGATGTGTTTCCCCTTTGCTATTCTTCTTATCACCGGATTAGGGTGATTGGCAACGATCTTCATAGGTGTGTCAGCAAGGACGCTTGTCCAAATCCTAAGCACGGTTCTTTCATATGTATATTGGAAACCACACTGGAAAGTTGTAGATAATCAATGGCTAGAGACACTGCTTCTTAATTAGCAGTTTGGTTGGCTTCTTCAGCTCGGTCTTCTTCTCCAAGATTAGGATTAGGATTAATGCTAGGCTAGCACTGCTCTTGAATGCGGCTTGTTGGAGTTGCCTCCGAGGTATTTGACGTTCTTTTATTTTTGAACATCAGAATTACGTTTCTGCATACTGCGATAATATACAGCGGCTGTGGCTTAAAACCGGTCTTCTAAAGTACACCAACTCTGACTTGGCTGGCGGTGTGGATCCTTATGCCCCATTTGGTCTAATAGTCGTAGACTCCAACCTGCATATTTTCAACAAGAACTATTTACATACTTTTAATCTACAAAATTGTGTACACATAATCTCTTCATCTAATTCTTTGTTTGAAGTTGATGTGAACTATATCAAACAAGATTGAATGTTCGTTTGTAATTATTTGTATCGACCCGACAAGCAATTATTTACAAAAGAAAATGCTTTTCCTGTATATCTTGATTAATCACAATTGTCTCTTCAATCAGCAGGTTATTATGCAGCTTATAAAAAGGTTTAAAGAAATGTTGACCCAAAAAAAAATTTTTGTTTATAGGTTCTACCGAGATTTGAACTCGGATCGCTGGATTCAAAGTCCAGAGTGCTAACCATTACACCATAGAACCGTTATGATCATCTTGGCTCAACTTGAGACACAACACCTCTCGCACGTCACACCTTGTCTCTACCTGTTGAAATCAATTATGTGTATCTGTTGAGCCAAGTTCCAAGTAAACGCTTGAGAAGCATATACCTTGCTTAGTAATAATTTTAGAGTCGAAAAGCAGTAAGAAAGGTCGATAAATTATGCCGCCATTAAGTTGATATAAAATTAAACTTTTTGCGATGATTGGTATAAAATTATAAAAGATAGTTTCACATTCGCGTGGGTAAGCCTAAGAAACGGATTTTGGGCTGAAGGGTAATCTGATGGTCATTGGGTACTGGAAGCTTACTTTGTGTCTAGAGTCTGCTAATGTGGGCATAAACTTTCCGAGTCGGAAATTCCGACTGGGTTTTATTGGCGTGATAAATGAAGTGTTTAGGTTGTTAAGACCTCATAACACTGTACCTACTAAAGAGGTCAAATTGGAAATTTGTTGATTGTCTTAATGATACGAATACCTCATGAACATGGAACCTCAACTGTGTTGCTTGATTGCTGTGTCAATTAGATTGAGACGGCAATATAAATTATGGTTTCATTTTAAGTTCCGGTAGTAGTTTTTTTTTTATCCTACAATTTGTGAGCATTCAACGGCTTCTTCTTTACCCTTTATATGCGAGCATCAGGAAATAGAGAGAGGGTTTCATACAGTGGCGTCAATCTTGGGTTTGAGTATGCCCCAAAGATGCTCTTTTGGGTTTAGATCGGGAGACTATGATCGGCCTCCATTCAACGCCTTTACTTTAGGCGCGGTGCAGCGGTTTCGGTCAAACTATAGTACGAGATATTTTTAATATGGGGGGGGGGATGAGATGCTTGCCTATGGCGCCCTAAACGTTTAATCCTCCACTCTTTCATAGGATGTGTCGGTGTTCATTGGTCTGAAATTTTTAAACATTGCAATGCCTGGGGAAGACGTAGAGTTTTCCCATTCGCGTAGTACGGCTAAGAACAAATCTCTTTAGGTACCTACTACCTACTCAACAGTACCTATAACTGAAGTTGTGTTCGACTGCAAACTAACGAGCAATAATAGATGTTCGAGTATTCCGGATGAATTATTTAAGCGGAGGAATGCAATTGGCTATTCCTTTTAACAACTGAACGTAAAAGTAACGATTAAACAGAGATAAGCCCGTAACGTTACGATGGTGTGGCAATGAAGTGCCTCTATCAAAAATAATTTGTAGAGCTCTTTTTTCCAAGGGGTTTAAGTTAAGTTATGTGTAGCTGAAGCCTACAGTGGGAACTGCATTCAAGCTTTGATGGCCATATCTTGTTTAATTTCCAGGAACGTCTTCCTTAACACTATTTTGTCGTTTCAAAGAAAAAAAAAACAGAAAAACTGAATGGATAATTATAAGCTGGCAACCCTATCCGTTGAAATCTACGTGTCCTCGTTTGCTTCCATGAATGAATTTAAAACTTCAATTGAACACAAAAGGTGAATAAAACAAAAGCCAACTTCGGATAGCAGAAGTGACGAAGAAGATAAAAGGATTAATCGCTGACATGGACAATGGCTTTCATCGCGGGATCCAATTTAATAAAAAGATATCGCGCAGTTAAACATATTGTAATTGGCTGAATATATGCGAGCTCGGCAGAAACAAGTTCCACAAAGTGCGGGTTCAAAAAAAAAAAAAAGACACTGGACATGGTGCGATGGTCGACCATTGTAGTGTTTGGCCTCAGATGGTCTCTGCCCCCTGGATGCAACATCATTTTAAGATTGGACCAGCAGCAGCAGGCTGGCAGCAGAAGTTTTATACGATAATTTGCTTTGGCATTCCGAGTGTATGTCGTTTTATCCCGCTTGTCAATCAACTGCCTAATTATTCTTTTGGGGATAGAATGCAAAGATAATTGGGAAGAGAGTCGATTGAAAGGATATCAATACCTATAATAAAAATAATTGCCTCTTGCCGTAATGATGGCGGAGAAAAGCAGAAGTAGGAGGAGTGCTTTGCTTGGCTTCGGGATCCGATCTTCATTGAGGCTTATTTAGTTGACAATCGTGCCGCACAATGGATTTGTGTGGTACGAGGCTATCGGATGATTTTATATGTGGGTTTAAACCATGCCATAAACTTTTGCCATAGCCAGAGACGAATTTCAATATTGTCATTTGTCTGTCTGCTTTTCGTCAAGATTTATACGTCTGATTGATGCGGCCGGTGTACAGTTGATGCAGCTGCAGAATTATGCAGCATGCTAGACCTTCAGCTATCAATCAGTTTGAAAATGGAGACACAGATCGTTCATATTTGGGAAGGAGTCAATGTGAATAAAATGGATCTAGGAGGAAGAGCACTTTTAAACGTGACCAATAATAACAATAAATTATAACTAATGTGGGTCATTTTTCTTCATTGTTTTTCAATCCGTTAGCACCAAGTCTACACGACCCCTTCCAAATAGATCCTGTATTTGTAAACAATATGTATTTCTTCGTAAGGTTTTTATGAAAATTAGAATTGAAAGAAGAGACATTTGTGTTAGCAAGATTTGATGAAGAAGATAGCTGGTGCGGGGTGCTGTAGCTGTTCATGAAATATCCTCTCTTGAAGACAAAATCGAAAATGTGTATATGTCGCTTTTTTAACAGGAAATCAGTCAAGCAGTGGATTGGCGAAATGTCTTGTAATAATATAGTATAGTATGGGCTTTACAGCTTTAATATTCCGATTTGAAGGTTGTTCCACAAACCTGCTTGCATTGTTTAGGGCAAAGCTGGAAAGAGCTTGCTACGGCCAGATACATCAAGCTGCCGATCACCTCGCGATATGGAAAATTGTTCCTGATATATCGCAATTTATTTTTGAAAGTTGAAGTTCATTGGATCTTGTTGAAACCGAATTGCAATCCACGGTATGAAAACGTTGAAGAATCCTTTGAGCACATCCAGACTGAAAAATACGCACTCCTCAATTGGAAGACCTCAAAAAAACTCTACTATCTGCATATCACCATTTTACATTGAACTCCTTGCTCAGGTAATAGATAAGTGGATTAAGAAGATCTTCAGAACTTGTCGCGATTAATCGTCTATGCAGGTTGCCAAGTACAACATGTACTTTTATATACTCTTTACTCTTTTGATAGACAAATACACTTGGATCCCTGGAGATACTTGAAATTCAAATTTTTTGGTGAAATCGGTTAATTTTTTATTCCAGCATCGAAATGTTTTCTTAAGTCCATAGAGACCGCTAAGAAGCCTGCAAACCTTACTACTACCGTCCTAAAATCCTTAGGGTTGATTCATGAAGACTTCATCCTGTGGTCCTCCACACAGGAATGCAGTTTTTATATCGAATTGTCGGAGAATCATATTTTCTGCTGCCGCTATCGATCAAATGACCCTTATCGATACGAAAATTGATCCCATACTGCTGTGTGAATCCTCTAACAACAAGTCTTGCTGTTACGTCTGATTTGTACTTTATTTTCTATACCTAGCGATAATTATCAACCTCTTTATTGTCAAACAAGTTAACAAGAGTCCGAGTTTGATTTTGTAATAGCGAGTTGAACTCGTTTTGCCTCAATGCATTTGATCTCTAGGTTATAGTTGATTACATCCTCAAAATTTGTTGGTTCTTGAGAACTTGTCATAGATGAAAAACATTTTGAATTTTGATGAATAAACATAACTTACGGGATCCAATTTTAGAAATTTTTCTCTACAATGGATCAGTTTTGTCTTCTTTCTTAGGTTCACATCATCTGAAACTATGTCAAATTTTTCTATTGGATTTCTTTTATCAGTTACTTGTGGGCTTCTTGGGTTTCCCGCACACTCTTTAAAAATAACGTATCTGCAAACCTTGATCCTATTTTGCGATGGACTCCACACCCGAAATGCCTTGACGTTATCAGAGTATCCTACGAATACACATCATATTGCAGAGTTGGAATGCCATTTTTAGCGTCTCTCTTTAGGTACGTGTACGTAAAGCTCGGATCCAAATATACCAATACTCAATATAATGCTGAATAACGATGTCATTGCTGAATGATGAGGTCATGCTGAATGATATACGCTGCCATTTAGCTGATGCGCGGAATTGCAGGTTTGAAAATACAGCAAAAACTAACGTGCAGAATTCAAACTCGATAATAACATTCACACCCACTGAGGACACTAAACAGATGTTCAACTCTAAATGTATTAGAAATTATGGTTCGACTGATAGACTTCACATCCAGTGTACCAGGAAAGTATTCTTAAAAAACTCCAACTAACTTCGATCAACATCAACAGTTCAGTCGCATCAAGTCAGTCGAACAAGACACATCTAGGAGTCAACATCGTAAGACCAGCCGGCGAAAGCCGTAATCCGTTTGACCAGTCGGCAAAAGCCGAAGACCAGCAGACTAAGCAACTGCAGCAAAGAGCAGGAAAAAAAGTAACCCAGACAAGCCAAGTTTAAAGCGGACCAAATCAGGAACTTCAAATCAATACCGGAAATATTTTAAGGTCGCGTATTACAGTGTCCATTAAGACCAACTATACAGTGCAATATCTTCTTTTGGCATCCCTGAAAAACTCGTCCATCTGTACAAGATGGAAGATGGAAAACTAAATCATGTTCGGAAAAAAACCTCACAGATGCATTTGAAGTAAAAAAAGGTTTTAGACAATGCGATGTGGTGTCATGCGATTCCTTCAACATCTTACAAACTTCAGCACAGTCTTTCAAAAGTCCTTCCAACTACTAGGATACGAAGACGAGATTGATAAAATTGAAAGAACACAGCGTGTGATGCTTTTTGTTTCCAGCTGGCCCTTGCTAGAGTTTCACCTCTTACTTCCTTCTTGTAAGTGTAAGGTGGGAATGCTAACTCTAAAGTTGCACACGAGGCAAACTGTAGTTTTTAGCATGAAATTACTTAAAATTTGTACCTCTATTTGGCACTTTTGCTTCCTTAAATGTGAATCGAATTTTACAAATAAACTATACAGGGTGTCCCAAAATTCAACGATAAGCCGGAACCAGGGGGTGGCCCTATTCATGACTATATGGAAAAAAAATATAAAAAAATCGAACGCCATTTTTTTTTTCAAATTACAACAAAAAATGTAAATTCTCAAAATAAAAAAATCTCTCTTGACATTTTTTACTACTGTGACCACAATTTTTCATTAATTTTTTATTTTACTTTCCAAAAATTCCAAATTTTCAGCAGTTTTTCCACGACAATTAATCCAAAAAGTTTTTTTCTATAAAATTTTAATTTGTTTTTAGTTTCAGTCCACTTTCAGTCATCGTGGTTATAAAAAAATGTATGGACACTACCATGGCGTCTTTTTTAATAAATTGGCACAGGTTATCAAGATTCTAAAATGGTATAACACTTTGGCTTAACTTGCCAAGAAAAAGAAGTAATGCATACTTTTTCATAACAACAACCGATTTTCAAAAACTTTTTCTATTCAAATAAATCACTTCCCTATGAGTCTTCAGAATGAAGCACGTTTTATTTGGGCCCAAATATTTTCTGTTTGTTTATTTTAAATCGTCATAATGTTCATTTAATTAAAAGACAAAAATTCTAAATAAGAAAAAATGCATAAGTGCCATTTAGGAGTACAAACATATTTTATTTATTTTTTACAGTAAATGTTCGAATGCATCAATATACGATGTTGTTGAATTGTTTTCAGTTTCCGTGAATTGTCAATACCATCAGCTCTTGGTCTTCTAGCACTTCTTCTTTCTAAACGCCCTTCCAAAAACTATTGATGCACATTTATAAAAACCCGATAATCTGGATATCTTCCAGCGTTTTTGAACCTTTCTCGGTATATTCGAGTAGCAGAATTAGCATTGCACCGGCATTCTCCGTACACTATGTGCATGTTTACGTATCCAAGGGCCATACGGCAATGGCATGATAAAAATGATGAAAGTTCAAGGATTTTTAAAAAACTAATACAAAATTTCAAAATCACACTTGAAATTAACATATTAATGGAATAAAAAAACAGTGGAAACAGATAGTACTAAATTTTGAAGAAAGCGCATCAGAAAACCAATTTTTTCCCTAAAGTGAAGTGATTTCTCTGAACAAATTTTTTGTTTGAAAATCGATTGTTGTTATGAAAAAGTATGCATTACTTCTTTTTCTGGCAAGTTTAGCCAAAGTGTTATACCATTTTAGAATCTTGATAACCTGAGCCAATTTATTAAAAAAGACGCCGTGGTAGTGGCCATACATTTTTTTATAACCACGATGACTGAAAGTGGACTGAAACTAAAAAAATTGTACGTGTCAGCTCCGACGCGCGACTGGAGTTCACTCAATAAGAATGATTTGATTACCTTAAAATATATAATACGCAAAGGATTGAATTCATATATTCATACATCTATTCATAATAATTTGATAAAATATTATACTTAAATACTTACGGTAAGCAATATGAATGTCAACAACTTTGTTTAAAACGGTCTTACGTATTTTTTTAATGAATCAATGTAGTTACTTCTACAAACATTTTTGTAAATAATGAATAAATCTACAAAACTGCATCATTACATTTTCAGAACAGTTACATTTCTTATCAACTTTTCATTAATTAATGATGAAAATTCAAATGGGTCCACATTTATCGTGCATTATTGCATACAAAATGGAATTGAATGTTGATAAATTCTACATTGAATTAAAGCCTGAAGCCTTGTGCTTCTAAAGAGATCTTAATCTTGAAGATCCGATTATTAGAACGCACGCTAGGATGCTTTTAATCGAAAAACAACGATCGAATTTTGGCCATAGCGGGATTCTCCCACAGGTGATGTGTCATTTTGTACGAACCAAGCAGGTCGTTTGTGTGCAATAATATTTATTTTAAAATCGAGATTGTGAGGCTTGTACTAGACGTATCCTTACAAATAAGGTATCAAAATCACCGTTATTTCATGTATATTAGACATATGGAAATATCAACAACCAGTCTATAGGATTAAAACTTATATACCAATTTATGTGAAAATGTCTTAACTGGCCATATTAATGAGTTACCGTTATAATTAAAGTATAATAAATTGAAGAGCATGAAATTCTGTATCATGTGTGAAAATTGCACCGTTCTACGTTGAAATCTCTGTTCAATAAAATAGATTCGACGTGACACTAAAACTTTCACCCCCTATTTTCACCCCCCTTCGGTTATTTTTTTTTAAACTTTGAATGTCATACTTATTTATGTTTAGTCAAAAGCCATAAAAATGACTTTTAAACTTCTAACCTAATCGACCTCCATACAAACTTTGACCTAACATTTCAACCCCTTGTGACCTTTTCGACCCCTTTTATTGCGTTAAAAAACACCGTGTGCCCTTCTCCAGACTCTAGTCTGTCTTACTACCAAATTTCATCTAAATCGATCCAGTAGGTTGAAAGTTATTAAGAGTTAAAAAAAGCGTTAGTAGACAATTTTTTATAACGCTTTTTTCAATGATTGATTTTCCTATCCATATTTTTTCCATACCGGGGTCTATATATGAATCGATTCTAAAGGAGTAAACTCCAAAAAAATTAAAATTTTATGGAAAAAAAACTTTTTGGATTAATTGTCGTGGAAAAACTGCTGAAAATTTGGAATTTTTGGAAACTAGGAAATGATGCTATATGTTTTAAGATTCTGATAAAAATATAAAATCAAAAATTAATGAAAAATTGTGGCCACAGTAGTAAAAAATGTCAAGAGAGATTTTTTTATTTTGAGAATTTACATTTTTTGTTGCAATTTGAAACAAAATGGCGTTTGATTTTTTTTATATTTTTTTCCATGCAGTCATGAATAGGGCCACCCCCTGGTTCCGGCTTATCGTTACATTTTGGGACACCCTGTATAAAAGAATATTTAATTTTGCCTTAGATTTCTAATTTTCATACTTTCTACTTTTTAATGAAATTTGATTATTGTTGTCGTTGACAACGGCAGCAGTTGTTTGTTTGCTTACGTTTTTATAAATTGAATTCCTTGACGACCGCGACGGCGGCGGCGGCGGCAGTTGTTTGTTTTTTGAATCGAGTTTAAATACATGTAACTTCGTTACAAGCGTGATTTCAGTTGAGCGTTTGTGAGCCTTAAGACAGAGGCCTAGTATATGGGTCTAGCGGTTAAGAGGGCAACAACAAGTTAATGCTATCAACAAAGAAGGACACTCAACATCAACGGACGTCTTGGGGAGAAACGTCAGCCTAGAAAGATTTAACTTCCAGGTAGTTAAATGGTGACGATTCAAACAAGAGCTGTAGATACGGGCTGTAAAGCGACACAGACCTAGTCACAAAGTTAAGGTCTAACGACATAAGATGGGTCATGTCTCATGTAGAGCGAATGGAAAATGGTTCTCCGCCCCGAAGAGTCTTCAATCGAATCTAGAAGTACGTCACAGAAGAGGGAGGCCTTGACTCGGTTGAAAGACATAGGTGGCAGAAGACCTCCAGCTCAACAATTTGGCATGCGAAAGTGGAGACAGCTAGCTATAAGAACCGACCTGTCTGTAGACCCTGCTTCACCTGGACTGTATTAAGTCAAAAATATAGCAAATACAGACATAAGAAAACAAAATTTCAAGCCCAATGCACAAAATAAGTCACCAAGTCCTGTTTTTGAATTCTGGATTTGTCTCAAAACATATATTAATTCGTACAAGGTGAATCTTTTGAAAAACCACATTTAACCCATCAACGATATAATCTTTCCATTATCAACATTTTTCAAGCGATCCTCATCAACATTCCAAACTTGATTCATGGCATTCAAATTGTGTCCCAATAAACATTTTTGTTTTCGCATTTCGCTCTGCAAAAGTGCCGCTCTTTTGTCAAATACATTTAGATAAACAGCAAAGTGAACTCTTAACAACAGCGGCTGAGTCTTCTGAAGAAAAAATAAAACTAGCAACAAAAATCATCAAATAAAACCCTTTCGGGAATGTCTAACAAGGCACATGGCACGCTCTGAACATAATACCCGTGTAAAAATAAAATGTGCTTCCTCCCAAGCCTCCACTCGGTGTGCGTCGAGCGGTCGGCCCAAAAGAGGAAGCCAAAAGCGATTTACGAAAATTAAAAAAGAAACTGTCAAATTGATAAATGGCCAGGGCCAATAAATAAAAATGCAAAAAGGGATTTTCCTCATGGGACCTCTTCCGATCTCGTTCGATGCTCATAGAAAGTGGATCAGAAGAAGCAGAAGCAAGAAATGGAAATCTGCACATTTCACTAATTGGCTCGCATGCGATTCGTGTACCAATAGAATTCCCAGGAAGCCCCGCACAAAAGCCACAAAACATAGTTCTATCACATTCGTATCGTGTTTCGCAGGAATTAAAATCCAATTACGACTTTTCTGCCATTAAGCGACTCGCGAATCATCCATAATCCAATTAATCGAACAATTCACTTAATCATCCAGTTCGGGATGAGGTCCAAGTACTACCACCGGGCCAACCTCTAACAACAGCAGCTGAAGATGATGGGCTGGTATCGCTAACCAGGCATCATATTTCATTATTACAACTGCACTCGATCTGGACGCATAACCTGGAGCTGTAATACACCTCTCATCAGCATCATCATTATTGGCATCATCATCGTCATTGCCGCGCGGCAACAGCAGACCAGTGGCATCTTGTTTCACCTTAAATCGTGCGGGTCCAGCCTTGAATTGTAAGTTGGTTTGGCATCGCATTGGAAAGAGGCGCATCGCGATCGCGAGCGAAACCAAAGATCACTTCGGTTTCATAAATCAGGTGCCCACTGACAGATATCATTAAATATAATTGCTGCATATCATAATTTGCGATTTGCGATTTGCAATTATAAATGACACAACATACATGGGAAAGACACACCAACAACAAGTCCACTAGCCACAACTTGAATTGGAATGTTGCGTCTTGGCATGGGTAGTCTTCGAATAGACATGCGAGAGTCTTTGCTTGGTTGCTTGATGGAGAAGGTGCGGCTGCTGGAGCGGTGGAGATGTGCGTGGAAAGTGGGATGGACTGGTTGCTAGACAGGTGACATTAAGATCAACGCCAATTAGGGATAACAGATTGAGAAAGTTGTAATATAATTGTTGAAGATACAACGGGAGATAAGTCAAATCAGTTTTTCCAAGGCTATCATCTTGAATGGCGAAAAAATGCGGTTGTTGGAATTTTCTCATTAAAGTTCCACGTTAATAACGGCTAAACAAGTCATCTATTACAAAGTGCTCAAGGTTTGAAATCGAAGATCTCATAAACCTTTTGGAACGTTGTCGTTTATTAGTTGCGCCTAACCTATCAATTTCAGGCTATAGATCTTCGTGTACATTTTATGTAGGTCAGTATTTTATCATCATCTAATATCGCGCCGAAGTTCACCAGAAGAACTTTCCTCGGAAGCATTACAAAGTGTTGCTTCATCCAGTTCTGGCAAAGCTCATATGTCTCAGCCCCATAAGGCCGGACAGAGATTATACGAGTCTTGTGAAAGGTTAATTTAAATATTCTAGTACAGGCTTTGGTTTTCACACTAGTAGTGCTGCCAAGTTAGATAAATTCCTTATATGTAGAACTGACTAATGCTTTTTGACTCAAGGATACCGGTGAAGTCCTTACTAATACTCTTGGTGAAATCCTAGTTTCGATGTTTCTTGTCTATGGGTTGATAGTAGCGAATGTCAAATTATCAAATTGTGATGTTCGCTATTACAGGATGGTGTGACTACAATGTTCCAATACCTCTTTTGCACAAGAAATGATCGTGTTGCCCCACATCCGTCGTGTTGATGTATCAGAACGCTTTTGCGACCGGTGAACAAATCGCGCTATTTATCCTTCTGAATGAATGTTCCAGCTGATCACTTCAAAAGACTTTGAAACGCGCGGACAAGTCAAGACAAACATACCTACTGTTATACGCTTACATAGAAAATTAAAGTCTGGTACAAAATTTGTCAATGCATGAAGTCATACAAATACGAGGACCGAGACCGAGATCCATATGAATTTTGCATGGCTTCTTTGAATAACTAACGACTGCATTAAACTATATTTTTAACGACGCGACGGTGAAATTCCCGAAAGCTTTTGCAAAAACATTAGTTTTCCCTTATTCAAAAAAGTAAACGTAAGTGAAACTAGTAACCATCGAGCCATATCGTTTATTTACACTATATCTAACGATAACCTTCACCGGAGTCATTCATGATAGGCTCTCAACACAAAATGATCTACTTATTGAGTAGGTTCCAAGCAGGCTTGAGGAAAGAATATTCTATATTGTTGATCAAAGCTATCTTTTCCCTAACTTGCAGCTTGACTTGACTCAATCGATAGAAACGCTCTTTTTTATAAGCTAAGCTACCTTGGAACCTACTATAATAAATGCTCTATGAAAAGAATATGACTGTGGTATGGGACGGTAATGATAACTTGGTGACGAAGGTTCAAATTGGTTTCAAACATCGACTTAAGTCAAACAAGGGTGCTTTCAAATTCCGGTTCTGTTTTCTCTTTTCTTAAATGACATCACATCATCTCTTCCCGAAGGAATAACTTTTACTGGTGTCAACATCAATGTACTAATGTGTCAATATCGTCCATATTGTCAATTTAGTGGAATCACCTCGAATGTTGCAAATAATAATAAAATAATAATAAATAAGTTTTACATTGCGGTCTCTGGAGCTTCGTAGTCAGTATCTATCGGCAAATCAAACGTAGATATTGATATTCCAAAATAGAATTGGTAGATATACTAGGAAAGAGAGTTGGACTAGGGATAGTATTGCATGGGATTTGTAAACTGGAGTTATAACTACCCCCAATCTTTTGTTTTAAAAAACACCAGCAGGCAAAACTAGTGATTCTTGTGACGCGAAGCGGTGATTTGGTCGATTTTACCTCATCACCACTTACCCAATGCCATTGTGAGACAGCTGCTGTCGGAGAAGTCACAGTAGACTGGTCATGTTTGGAGAAGCTGCATAATAATTGGAGAAACTGGGACCTAATCGTTGAAAAGAATAAAATAAAAAAATAGAGTGGCGCGACAGCTCTAGAAGAGATATGGCTCTCTGACTGCGTGTTAATTAATTAAAAAGAATATATATCAACATTTTCGAGAACTGCATCTGCATGGAGAGAGCTAAATGCAATGAAGTTCTTGCTGGCCACTTCTACCATCTTTAAAACCTAAGGGAAGCTGATACGATCGAACTATCGTCCATAAGGCCCGGAAGAAAATACGGCGTGTATCTACTCCCTGTAACCACAGAACTGTAGAAAAAGTACCTATTTTGTCTTTAATCCGTTCTGGACATTGGAAAAAAAGTGCCCTTATCCTAAATGAAACCATTGAAGTTCTAAAAGGATCAAACTGAAATGTTCCAGGCAGCTTAAAATTTCAATTTAAATCAAATTTTAAAATAAAATCACATTTTCAACTACTACTACTTCTGGTAGTGCCTGAGGTGCAGCGGTGTGTCATGTTTCGGACGGATTGGTAAAACTTCTGTCTCTATTTCACCGACACTATCTATTGTCCAAGCTGCTTTCTCTTGTCTATGGTAGGTACTTCTTTTCTTCTTTTTCTAACGAACATAAGTTCTTCGATGCTAGCCAAGACATCGGCTAGCTGCTGCGAAGATCTGACTCGATCTGTTCCTGTTCGTTTTCGTTGCTCGGAAGCTAATGCACGTATTTGAATTTATGATCGTCAATAAAATATGATCTTCTTTAAGGAATCTGTTGCTGTTCATCCAAACACTGAACATTGTTGTCACATACTTTTGTTGTGATCCTTCTCTAATAATCTCAATTTTGTAAGTTTAACAGCCATAGCAGCCTATTGCCAGCACTGCTGTCGTTTTTGCTACTATAGTAGTATTTTACTCCTTTCGAGAGTCAAATGCTACTCTACTACCCTTAGACGAAATATACTCCCCAAACTTAGTGAACAAAATCTACCTATATTCCATGTAGTATGAGATAAAACAAGAATCGAAAATCAAAATTCTCTCATTTCTTAGCTCATTTGTACGTCAATCAGTGAGATAGTTGGCCTAAATTTAAGTCAAAGTAACCAATTTACGAAAATTGCCAAACATTTTAACGTACATTTTAAGGTTCCTTAAGCTACACACCAAATTCCACACCTTAATTACTCGAAAATGTTGAAAAATGAGCCTGCATTTTTTTTACACGCTTTTATGGATCAAGATCAGGATCACTTAAGTCTGTATTTGTAGGTACGTATATGATTTTGGATCACTACAACCTACACTGAAGATCCAGAAACGAAATTTTAAGCATTAACAGAAAGGTAAAATTTGAAATTTAGATTAAACATTTTGTACTGAAATAAATAAAATTCAACTGGTGGAATTACTATAAATAGAACTGTAAGAAAACCTAACCTTTTTAATCACAAGACCTTTGTCGCATGCATTCAACTTTTTCAAATCTGAAGTGATATTTTCTATGCAGTTCCGTTGTTAAATTTATAATTAAGGGACAACTTGGAAAACTTTTAAATATATCAATTCGTCAGAAAAGTGGGAAACTGGCGAAAAAGAATTATGGGCAAAAACAATTGATTTGGAGCCGTTTTCTACACTTATTTCAACTTGTGAACCCTTGCAGTTGAGAAACTCAAGAGTTGAATTTCAAAGTCAAGCTTAAAATTGTTTTTCTTTACTTACTTAACTTTTAATTCAGAGTTTTGAATTTGAAAGTTGTAGCCACAGGGAAACTCATAACAATTTGGAGTGGTTATGTTAAAAACATATTTTTTTTTGCTTTTGGAGACGGTGAAAGCAGCTACGCGATGAAATTCTGAATCAAGAAGAAAAAAGACGACAGATACCTCTTCATAATGACATAAATAGCCTCCTCCGGCAAAAATTTTCTCTAGGAAGTACCAGGCCAAAATGACGATACAGGAAACTACTTTTGTGTTCTCTCTTGGGAAAGAGTATAAACCCTTAACAATAAACGCAATACAATTGTGTGCACACAGATAGTGCATAGTCACTCTCACTAGTCAGTTAGATTATAAAACTTTTTTTTCCCTACTCTATTCATACTTTCAAAGCCCAAGTCTTCGTAATTTTCTCTTCGCTTTATGATGATAACTTTAATATTTGTTTAATTAAAAAAAGTGTTTTACTAAATGCAGAAAACATACAATATCTGACAGAAAATTGTACGTATGTTTAATGATCTAATTTAGTTTTTTGGCAGTTGAGAACAATAATTTGAGAGTGACAGTGACAGCCTCTAATGAAGACAACTTAAATCGAAATTTAATTGATTGATTAAAAGGCTCCTCCTATCCGACAAACACACAATTTGGGTTTTAGAACTCCCAAAAACTTATATGGATTTATTTATCTGCAAAACCCACTATAAGTGATAGATACTTTTTTCCGGAGGCGATTTATCGGGCTAAGTTCCTATAGTTAAAAAATTATACTACCCAAATATAGAAAATACTCCTCAAAATAATTCAAAAATACTCCCCATTACATTTTTGAAACGACAGCACTGATTGCCAGTGTGAAAATTTCCACAGACGATATAATACTCGCAACGATGTTTGAATAATTCTACAGTACGTACGTTTAACAGGTAATAAGTAGGTACCTAATAAAACAACCTATCCGAAGCTAATTATACTGTGTGCTAAAATAAACTCAGCTAATAAAATAATCCGAGTACAAACATGAACATACATCGAATTTACAAATTTAGTCATAAGAAGTCGAAGAAACTAATTAAAGTTGCACTAAAAAACTCATCCAAACAAGCATTTAGCAATCAAAACAAACTCGTCTTATCCAATTATAAAGTCAACAACAACTGGTTTTTGTTCATTATTTTTATTTCGAATTAATCAATTGATACTAAAAGTTATCGCACTACAGCTTCAAATTTTATTAGCGTGCATTCATAACACGCCAGAATGTTTTGTTTGTTTGATGCCATCAAGTTTTTATCTTTATTAAATGTTTCTCGTTCTCACAGAAATAAATGATCGCTTCACTGCAATTCGCATCAAGACGGGTTACATTAAGTCAATTAAATATGTGAACCTATCACTACCGATGATGGTGAGAAGTTTTGCAAGGTGTTTAGTTTTAGAGTTACAGACACTTTGAGATTTCGAGATGGTAAGACCAATCAAATCAACATCATCATGGTCGGTTTGGCCACTTAAGTTTTGTGCCTTCATCAAACCCTGGGCGTCATCTTCCTTCTATTGAGCGTTACGTGTGGGAGTGCCATGCTGTCTGCCAACATAAATTGTGCAGGATTGGTTGCCCTAAACACGAGCTAAGTGTCCTGCCCTGCCTTATATCGTCTACGATTTCGTTCTTTATCAAAAACAAAGACATGGTAGTCTTCGAGGCTAAGCGTGCAATGGACCACAACTATGTAGTGCACACAAGTTTGGATCTCAAAATTGTATTTTGAGATGTGAGGAGTGAGGTATGTTGAATGTTCTGTGTGATTTAAAAAATCGTTTGCTTCGTTCTCCATGATTCTCATCGTTTCGAGTTTCCAAATTCTTCAGCATTTAAAAAGGGTGTGGAAAACAAAGTAGGTATTGGCATATTGGAAAGCAGAGTAAAGGTGGAGAATGATTATGGGATGATTATAGAACAACCAAAATTGTGCAGGTCTTGAAAGCTAGCTCTTAGTTCTTGGCATACAACTGATATTGCAATTCACTCTTTACGTTTAAAGCAGATCTGTGTTTATGCAAACACTTGTTTGTTATCATTCAACTGAATGTGTCAATAGTGTTTTAATATTTCATTCACCGTGATCAGTATAAAGATGTGAGCTTGAAAATCGAATTTGATGTTTACTCAGCTGTTTTCAATGAGTCGTACCTAATGTTTAATTTTAGAAACTTTCAATCGATGCGATCAGCTTATCGATTTTGTTTTAAATGATTGATCTTTAGGAAACACGGTTCTATGGTGTAATGGTTAGCACTCTGGACTTTGAATCCAGCAATCTGAGTTCAAATCTCGGTAGAACCTTTGTAATCTTTTTTGCCTTTTTCTGGTATAAGATCATTCATTGAGATTGATTTCGATATGGTGAAAGCAAAATAAATTTAGAGTTTGAAATAGGAAAGCTGGTCTTGAAGAGACCGGAGTTTCGGAGGCAAAAGATATGGTACAGAATCTACCGAGATTTGAACTCAGATTGCTGGATTCAGAGTCCAGAGTGCTAACCATTGCACAATGCAACTGTTTATTTCAAGTGAAGTAGGGTTTATACTCTTTCAGCTCCTTAAATGATTTACTAACGTCTTCATATCTGACAATACCTAAGCCTTATTTCAGCAGCAGACTTTTCATCTCAGATTTGAGTTTTTAGGTCTTAAACACTCGGAAGTTAAGCTTAGAAAAGTTGTAAGAAAAAGGGGAGCTGGGAGATATGTATTCCACTCTCTCCAAATTTTACGACAATTTTATCTGGTTGCTTCTCTAGTTAGTCAATCAATCATCGAGTACTGCGACTCACCATGTTTCAAACTAGCTGCTCCCTGCTGTTTCGACTACCTCGTTCATTAACGAGTAGTGTAAGGTTCTTTTGCATAGCGCATGTGTAGTATAGCAGTGTGTTGCTTCGCTAATAGCTAAAATAAGTTTTAAAGATTCATGTTATTAATTGGCAAAACAGCGTTTGCTGGGTCAATTCAATTGGTAGAGAAAGGTAGAAAACCTTTCTTGATATCGTGTTTATCATAATTCGTTAAAAAATGCAATCTTCTGGAGGCTAGGAAGGCCCTAGACTAATGGCCCTAGGAGTCAATTTCAGGCAACCGAGGCGTTATTAGAAAATTATGAATGGAAACTTTGAACACAATAAAATTGAATCATTCAAACCCTCTCGGTAAGTAGTTGAATTTCTTGATAAAAATGTAATTGTCAGTGTGCAAGGATAATGAAATTAAAATCAATGGTTGACCTAAATCTCAAAAAGGACAACAAAAGCCATTCAATAGCAACCGAAATTCATTCAGTAAAAAGCAACAATAACTCATATTTCGTTAGACCACCAACGCAACGCATGAAATACTCCCCTTTCCACTTTCTCTTCTTCCCAAATATCCTTGCAAATTCACTTGTCTCGATCGCAGGCGAGGCTTTCTTTAGTTAATCAAAGAAATTCAATTGAAATGGAATTTTTCTGCTTCAAAATAAATCAAATCACACTTCAACATTCCAGCTCTCAGAATGAACCCTACCTCGCGACATGGTTAATTGTCATTTCTTAGTCAATGACCGAGTATGCTGAACAAGAGTGTCCCCTAATGGTTAGGCACACTCATAAATTGGTAGCATCCACCAATTTATTCCTCTGCCATACACAATTGAGACCCATTACCTGTTTGTAATGCCATTCCCGATGAATGTCTTTATTACTTGTTCTGCGGACCATTAACGTCCAAGTAATGTTTTCCCTTTCGGTCTTTTGAATTGAACGACAACACAAAACGAGAAGAAAAAGCAACGTCCCATTCAGAAAAAAAAGGTAATTCTTCAAAAAGTAATAAATTCTCGAAAATTTTCCTTAGTTTCCAATTCCAGCTTGAGCACACATTAATCCCATATAATGGGCAATTGTGGGGTCCGAGCCTTGTGTTCGTTTTGTAGAGGTATATCTCGACTGTGCCGCCACTCTGTCTTTTGAATTCACAATTCATTGAGATATTTTTATTGCAAAGATTTATTTCCTATTGATCCAGCATCGAACAAGCGAGCCAACTAGCAGGCAAGAGAGTCGAAAAAAATAACACTATCACACTTTGGTGGGCAAACAAAAGTCGCTGGCCATTTAAAACGAGATGATAAATAAGATTTCTATTTTTTGAACTCCAAAATCTCAAACAGTAGATTTTGAAGAAATAGAAACTCTTTGTTTTCTCTATAAGATGACTTATTTTGGGGTTCAATTTTTATTTTTATCCCAGCAACGCCAGGCCCGGAATGTCAAAGCAAGCTACATCCTTTTTGGAGTAATAAAGCAAATACCAATCTTCTACAATTAACATTAACAGCAACAATTCAAATTGAAATTAAAAAGTAAGGTTACAATCTTGACAGACCAATGATGTTAAATTTAATGGTCCTTATCTATAAATGAAGTCCGCTCCTGCCTATATAAGCCCATTTGATAATAAAACATACTTAAGTTGATTTTAATTGGATTTTGGCCATGTGATCGACGATCGGTAAATCTAATTTAATGCTGGTCGTCCCCTGGGCTCACCGGGTAAAAGGGGTAATATTTAATTTTTAATTATAATTTTGATAATATTTATGAATTGGTGATATTTATGTTAAGAGTCAGTGTTTAGACTTGGCTCTTGGCATTATTGCTTGATATCTTGATTCCAGGTGTAGGAAAGGTTAAGTTTTTAAAATTCGTTCCCAAAGTCATAAAGTATGTTAAGTCTTAATCTATTGGAGGATTTTAGAGAGAATTAACATTTTTATTGTAATAGCTGTTTCAATAGTGTTGTAAAATTAAGTTATGTGATTTGGTTGTGTTTGGTAACGCGGTAGGTGGTAGCGGGTTACTTTGTTCTTCGGGAAAATTTGGAAATTTATTGAATTATGAAAAAATATTGTTATTTGCCAAGAATACAAGAAGCATTCCAATAAAGTTAAACATTAATTTGTATAACAATAAACCGATATTTACGAAATGTGATATTAAAAATGCAGGCTTTTCTATGGAATAAAAAAAATGTAAGTATAAAACATACAGTGCTTTTTAAGCAATAGGTTTGGAGGTGGAGTTTGACACCAGGCCATCTTTTCGAAGATGGGTGATTTTGATATCGACAAATCCCACCTTCGTTGAATTAGAAACCTTCTTTAGAACCGTTCAAGTTTTATTGGACGGTTTGAAACCCACAACATAAATGCTGGTGTGCCCCAGGGCTCTGTTTAGTCCCCGAGTCTCTTCCTCGTTTTCAAAAATCCGTTATCGGTTACTTCTAATTTATGGTGTCTCATATTATCGCAAAGTAGCCTCAGATAGGTTGGCTATTTTTGTAGAAAAAGAATGTTTCCCAATGGGTAAGTCTTTGTCCGGATTAACTATCTCGTCTGAAGGACAAATATATTGTTGACCAGGTGATCTTTGTCGAAGTCATAGCTCTTGCAATTTGAACCCAAAGAAGGTTTATAACGAAGTTGTTAATTCTATTGATCCGAGTCCGAAACAAACCGAGGCAATGCCTAAGCCACGGTTGTGATGCTTAATTTTAACGGGCTGGGGTATACTCGTCGGAATACAAGGTCTGTCTGAGGAGAGCAGTAGGTTTTTCTACAAAACTTATTTTTGTTGTGAGTTCTGGGTGTATTTTAGTTCTGGAGTTCCTTATACCAAATTTCAATAGTTCTGCCAAAAATCCATCAAAATTTGGACTTTGAAAATTTTGCACCCAAAAAAATGTTAGCCCAGACTTAACAACCCTCAAGAGTTATTGTGTGTAATTAAAAATAGGAAATGCACTTTTGTGCATACGAATTTAAAATTAATTTTTTAGACGTTTTAGGGCATCAATTTCAAAACTGGTATGAGGAACTCCTAGAATATTGGTTATGAATATATTTATTGCAACAGAAATCCTGGGCGTGACAAAAATGCGGCCAATAAAAAATGCACTTTAAGGTGTAAAATACAAAATCTGGTTTGTTGGCTCGTTATGCCGGAACTATTTAGTTTAAGTATGAGAACCTTCAGAACTCTTGGTTTTTAACTCATTTTCAGCATCAGAACTGTTGAAAAAGGGCGAATGCACTTTCTGCATACAAACGTTAAATGCATTTTTTTCGTGATACAAGGAATAATTTTCGAAAATTGGTATGAAGAACTCCTGGAATATTGGTTATGAACATATTTATTGCATCAGAACTCTTGAGGGTTGCAAAGTCTGGGCTACTTTTTTTTGTAGGTTAGGTTGAAAATTTTAATTGGGATTTTTCGGCGAGTTTTAGGAAAATATGATTATATTGGTATGAGGAACCTCAGAACTATTGCCGCTAGAGACATTTTAGCCATCAAATATTTTAAACAATTAGGAATGCACTTTTGTGCATACAAATTTAAAATGCATTTTTTTGGCTATGAAATTCAAAAATCAGAAAAATTGGTATGAGGAACTCCTGGAACATTGGTTATGATGTTATGAACATATTTATTGCATCAGAACTCTTGAGTGTTGTTAAGTCTGGGCTAACATTTTTTTGGGTGCAAAATTTTCAAAGTCCAAATTTTGGTGGATTTTTGCCAGAACTATTGAAATTTGGTATAAGGAACTCCAGAACTATTGGAAATGCACCCAGAATTCACAACAAAAATAAGTTTATTAGAAAAACCGCGGCTAAGTTCACGCGACTTATTAATACTCTTAAAAAACTTGTCTTACATAGTAAGTATAATAGTGCCATGGCCTCGAATTGAGGGGTACTCTCGGAAGGAGATAATATAATTTGTTGGATGGTCTCATGGTGAGGGGGAATCTCGGAAGGAGGTCTTACAATCTATAGCCACGGCTTCATGGCGAGCGGATTCTCGGGAGGAGCTAGAATAGCCGCTGCCGTAAAGTGAGGATTCTCAGAAGGAGGTAAACTAGCCGCTGCCTCGAAGTGAGGGGGATTCCCAGAAGGAGCTAAATTAGCCGCAACGTCAATGTGAGAGGGATTCTCTGAAGGAGATTATATATCCTATCGCACAGCCTCAAGATGAGGGGGAATCTCAGAGGAAGGGAAAAATCAAAAAATAATATTCGGTCAAAATTAGGAACAATCTATATTGCGCTAAGCACCATAACTCGTTGCTAATCAACTTGTAGCGGTCGGAGAGCTACAACTTTCGTAGGAATTAGTTTCTCGAATTTTATACTTTACTAGCTCACCCGGCAGACTTCGCACTGCCTAAATCGATAAATAAAAGATCTAGGCTTTTGCAGCCCACTACACAACCCGCTATCCTGCTACCCCACAACTCTGTTACCCAGTTACCCCGCTACCCGTTACCCCACTACACACTAAAGGCTACCTACTATTTCAACACGCTACACGCTACCCCGTTACCTGTTATCCCGCTACTAACTACCCGCTCTCCGTCAACCCGCTACCCACTTCCCACTACCCCGCTACCCCATCAACCACTACCCTGGCCATATCTCATGAACGGCTTCGTCGATTTTTTACAAAATACTACTAATCCACTAATCGAACATTCCCTCAACATTTGGTGCTAAACACTCTACTGGTATAAAAGCAGTGAGTCCTCAACGAATTTCTATGAGATTTTTATATATCTAAGAAAACAACGTTTACTGGGTCAGCTTGTAAGGTCGTGACAACTCAAAAACCTTCGTTGTCTCACGCAAAATAACTTTGTTAAGGATATGGTCAAATGCATAGTTAACGTTCTATAGTTAAAATTGTGTTTCCACATTTTTTGCTATATCTCATGAACGGCTTGCCGATTTTGTACAATTTTCTTAAAAACCCGACTCTACACTAATACTCGAACATTTTGTCAAAATTTGATGACAACGATAACTTGAGGGTTGAGTGTGCAGTTTTTCCGTCACTTTGTTAGAATATGTGCAAGGTAATTTTACTCGTTTCGCATTAAAAGGTATTAAATGGCACGATACTCAAACTATTCCGCCTCCTGAGGATCGAGTGTCACTCCTTCAAATACAAACGTTGGTTGTCTCCAAGAAGGATCAACAATGATATTGTGCACCAGACATTCTCATTCTCTTTTTAACTATCGCAATTATCAATCATATCACCTCCGAAGCATTGATCTTGTCAATGTATGTACCTAACCTAGGCATAGGACAAATTATAGAATGCATTAATCCTTGACATGGATGAGTTGGCTTTTGAATTGCAATACTGATCTCATTTGTAAAATTTTGGCATTTTATGTGCAAGTGTTCATTTTAGCTTGCCTTCTAATAACTAACACTGCACTTAGAGATGACCTGGTCTGAAAACACAGTCTGTGTTTAAGACTATTGGTCGTTAGATGTTGCTTGCTATATGCTCTTTATTCTGGTTCCAAACCAATTTTCAGCCAAATCGACTCAGCCATTCTTGATTTTTTTTTTTTATATTTTTCGGCATTTTCAAGCCGCAAAGAATTTCTTTTTTCATTTGCGGCAGTGGCAAAGTTTGTCGAAAGTCACCAGCCAAAAGAATCATTGCGCACCAAATACTTTTTGACTTTCCGAAAATCTTTCAACGTGCGATTTAACGCTTCAAGTGACTTTTTGTGCGCCATTCTGCTCTCATCCTAAGCAATAATCTCATTGTTACACTTTGGGCATTGCCGATATTTTTGAAATATTTCATGTACGTATTTCTTTGACCTGCATAATCAATGGTAATATAAGAGCAGAATGCGCTATTCGCTGTAACGTGGCTGCAATTCAAGAAGAAGCCAGAGGCAATGCTATTTTATTTTCAGATCGTAAGCATCAATTTAATACCGTACTGAAGAAAACCGTGTCGTTATATCGAGATGAAGAAGTAAGCGAGGGAGTAGCAATAGCAACACATAATTTCCATTGAACCATGACCATGATGCACAACATTTTATGAATCCATTAGAAGAAAACTACAGAGCAAAACCTTCCAAACTTGATGCTAACAAATCTGCATGCATTTCAATTATTTCAATTAATGAACAATATTTGGATTAATTTTTTGTTCTTTAATTTATTAATCTTTTATTGTCACATATTCTCACTCTTTTTTTCAGTAAATTAACAATTATGTTGTAACAACAACCTTTTTTATTTTGTTTTGTTTTTGCTTCCCTTTCTTTTATTTTGTGTATTTTGCTGATGATGATGAATTAATGAATCCGAATGCATTTGTACATATGTAGAAAAGTTAACGGCTTTTAAACCTAATTTTACTTATTGTTTTTAATTTTTATTTGTAAAGAAGTAAAGAATTCGCGGCCAGTAAGGAATCTTGCCAACACAAATATACTATCTACATTATAATACAATAGGCCAAAAAGTTTGTTGTAACTTTAGTATTTAAAAACTAAAGAAAATTGAATTCTTATCAAATATACGAAAACAATAAAAAAAATGCATAAAATGCATAAGATTTAAATCCTAGCTAAGGTGTTTTTGCATAACCGCTTTTGTTCTTATTCTTATACTTTTTCTTTATCTTCTTGGCCTCTTCGTTCTCGGCATCAGCGCTCGCCGTTTATAAATTTACGGCAAGTGTGTGTTAGCCTCATAGGTCACTCCATTGCCATTTTTGACAGCTTCATCAACTTCCTCCGATTTCCTCTTCTTATTTTCCTTATTTTCTTTTTCCACCACTTCTCAATCGAATATTAAAAAGAGAAATTTGATCTAGATAATTATTATTATGTCAACCACACAATGACCTGGAATGGAGAAATACCTCCCTTGTTCTTGAGACTGGCTCGATCAATAAATGAGCTCTGATAAATACGGTCTTATTTGGAAGTTTTCGAGCGTGTCTTTCCGGCTCTTTGAAACAAAAATATTTGACATATTTGAAATATTTTCATACGAATTTGAGTATTTCTACATAATATTGATCAGATTATTAAATTTTTTTTTGTATAGTGAGAAAAGCATTATTTTAACATTTGCACCGTTTGTGATTTGAAAAGTTTATATTTTGTTTGTCTCAAACCATCTACCCTTAATCCTCTTTTGTTTAAGACAAAAATTAAGAAAATCGGCCAACCGGTTTACATGCCTATATGCCGCAAACGAACGGCGCTAGATTTTTATAATATGTATAGATATAGATTTCACTTCTACTTGGCAACTTTAATGTAAAAACAGCAAGTGAATTATAAAAAACAAAAAAACTTAAATGCTGAAAATTATGTGTGTATTCATGTTGTTGTCTCCGCTGACGTCGCACACTGGGGATTTTGCGGAAAAAATAAAATTTTGAAAACAAAATTTGTGAGGATATTTTCAGATTCCAGAATAAAATCTACACCTAAATCAGAAAGAATTATTGAAATCGGACCATTGGTTTCGTTTTTATAGCTTTTTAAAGACATAACTTGTGAAAAAAGCACTTAGACAAACGCTTTTTTTTTGGTTTCGCCTCAATGTTTTTCTTTATTTTTTCTTTAACGAACTATATTGTCTCAATATTGAACCGAAGAAAAAATTGATTTTGAAAATTTGGTTGCCTTTGTATGATTAGTTTAAAAAAGCACTCAAAAATTTCATAATCCTTTCAAGTTTATCTTTCGATAGATACCAAATTTAGGTGCCACCAGGTGCCACTCTGTATTTAATTGCAGATGGAAAACTGCAATTAATCATAAAATAAACTAAAAATTGTTATAATTTGAAAAAAAAAATTCTTTTGCGTTACAAAATCCATTTTAGTGAAATATATTTGCTTTTTTGACCGAAAATATGGAAGTACATCAATAGTCAAACAAAATTTTTAAAAAATTTCACTAAAAATTTAACCGGATGGACCGCCATTTTTTTTTTTTATGAATTTAAGTAGCTGCTCGTAGCTTGCTCAATTTTGATGATAGAGAAAAATCACTTTCGACAAAGTTGTAGAAAATTTAATTTCCTATACTATTTGTAAAGCCTTTTTACTTGCGACATATAGAATATATGGCAAGTATTGAATTCGTAAAAAAAAAAAAATTTGAGATGATGATGAGATATGACATTACGATGATAGAGAAGTCGAAAAAAGTGAGTCCGGCGATTCCGTCTGTCTGTCTGTCGGGAAGTTTACAGGCACCTACAGCCTTAACTACTGGTCCAATTGACTTCAAACTTGAAAATAAGAGGTTTGAGCAAAAACCCATATCCCAGTTTTTTCATTTTTTTTAAGATCAAAATTTAGGGTAGGCACCATACGTTTTTTATGGCAAAAAACCAAAACTTTAAATTTTCTCCAAAACGGTTCCTACGATTTTTTTTAAACTTCCTCGAATTTAATTTTTTTAAACACACATGTATTTTATGTTAAAAAAAAAAATTTGTATTGCTCCAAAACGGTACCTCCCATAGAACCGTTTTTTTGTTATTAGATTTTCTCAAAAAATAAAAGTCCGATCAGCGTAATTTTTTTTTTGAAAGTACGTATATATTGCCCAAATAATTTTTTGTATTCAAAAAAATTATAAATTTTTTTTTGGATTAAAAAAAAAATATTTTAAACTTTTTTTTCAAAATTGTGTATCTTAAAAACGGATCAATATTAAAAATCGAAATATACGCATAAAATGTATATTTACATATTCTTGAATACTGCATACCCAAATTAATTTTAAGACATTTTTGAAAAATTTTATATATAAAAAATTAATATAAAAAAACGGCTCCGACGATTTTCAAAAAAAAAATTCAATAAATCAAAAATAAGGTTTGAATTTGTTTGGCATTTAAATTTTTGGAATAAAATGTATTTACGAGGTATATTTTCAAATTTTAATTTTTTTTTAATAAAAAAAAAAAAATTGAAAAACCAACATTTTCTTAAGAAATCATATGACATCATTTTTTTTCCGATTAAATCCATTTTTGAGGTACATATTTCAATTTAAATTTGTATGTAAGTATGAGTTTTTTTTAAATTTTTTTTATGTTTTTTTATGATTTATAATTGTGAATACAGGAGCAAGTTCGTACGACCGAGTCGTGCACATTTTTTTATTAAAACTTATCGTTTAACCTTCCTATACTCGCGCATTGGTCTCTCAGACCGACAAATCATTAATTCCTAGTTTTCTTGAAAAATAAAATCGCTGTCTTTTTGAAATTCTGAGTAGCTTCCTAAATAAGTGTTTTCTTTCGATTAGATGGGCGCAAGCGCACCTGTTAGGTAGACTTGTTGCATATTTTGTTAGTTTTCGGTCTGTCAGACCGACGCGAGTACAGGTGTTAGAGTTTTTGGTTAAGTAATTTTCAAATTTTAGAAGAAACAGTGGGTGGTAAATTTTGTATTACGTTGGGGGTGTTTATATTTTGCATATGCTTATGTGTATGTATATACTTTATATATGTGTATATATATATTTTACATATACAACATTTCTAGGAACCGTTTTGAATTGGTTTTTTGACCATGCACTAATGGTATGTTCAGATTGCTACGATTTGAGCAATTATGAAAACTAAATCTCTTTTTATACTTTTTTATAATTATTGTTATTTGTTTTCAATGAATTAATAATTTTGTTTTATTTTTTATTGAGACAAATATTTATTTTTATTTTATATGTTAAGGTCCAAAAAAAAACTGAATTTTTTGAGGGGCTGGCATAAAATGTAGTTGCTACCGAATAAAGTTCAAAGTTGCTATGTTTTCTATTTGTTTCATTTAAATATATTACTTTCTTTAAAATAAACAGCAAAAACAATTTGGAAAATACATATTCACGAAAATGTAGACGAGATAAGATTTCGGTCTGAGAGACCGTGCGCGAGTATACGTGTACTGTCAAAACGCGCGAGTATAGAAAGGTTAAGAGGTATGGAACATGTTGGCTGACGGTTATATATTTATATATATTTTCTTAAATGTATTGAGATTGTACCAGGAAATATAAACCAAGACGATTACAGAAATATTTATAAACGATGTATTTCATTCAAAGTTTAACGTCGAAGTGAGTTACAAATATTTTCTATGAATAACAAAATATTTATAACATACTATAACAACAAACAAGTATAGGAGATATTGAACAACAAGTAATATTTCAACAAAATTTAACCAAAATCTCTCTTATCTATGCTATTGCATTTGTATGCAATACGATATAAGTAAAAAATAATAGATTGGTCACACAAAAATTGTTAAATGAAAAATTATTATTATTATTATTATTTTATTATTATGTTCACTTTGTTTCATTTTTTAAATCTACTACAAAAATTAAAAAAAATAAATTAAATTAAAAATTTAAAATTAATTAAATTAATTAAATTAACTAATTAATTTCATGATAATTTGACACAAAGAGAAAATGGTCCGTTATCTTTTGCATAAACGTTTATTGACATCTTTTGAAGTCAATGATTTGTGGAAAAGTGATCTTAAGATTTTCTTGATTAAAAATTATTAACACATATTATCTATTAAATGGACCAAGTGTACAAACGTTTTTATTCTCAATTTCAGAAAAAGTTCATTGCAAAGTACTTTTTAACTTTTTTATTTAACTAATCAATAAATAATGAATTATTTTATTGAAAAAAGTGTATCTGCTGTGAATAATATTTCTATAATAGCATTTTTGACATTTTTAAAGGAATTCATTTCAATTCTTAATCATTCTGGGATACAAATATTTTTTTTCTAAATTTTAAGGGGTGTATTAGTGGGCGTTTATTTGTTCTTTCGATTTCCTTCGTGTCAAGTTATCATTCGTGAAAATTTCATTCAAATCCATCAAGTGGTTCAGTTTTTATAGAGTTTTTTCCGCACTCCCATACTAATTTTCCCAGTGTGCGTCGCCTTCTTACGAGTCGAGGTGATTAATAGTCCGGGCAGTACGACTACCTGTTATTTTATAGTCTGAGGGGTACGGCTACTGGTTGTTTTATAGTCCGGGTCCGAGTAGTTGTATTTTTTCCAATTTTTCTTATTTTTGACGGCTGGTTGGTCGGGTGAGTCAGGCGTGTAACGCTCGTTACACGATCTTTCGAACACGCGAATCTTCCACTTCAAATGGCGCGACGTTGAAACTCAACTCATTCCTCAAAGCCGTGCTATATAGCAATGATAATTAAAATAGATCTCACTTATTTGGGATCACAGAGAGGTTTAAAATTATGTATATAGGTAATTAAGTTACAGGGAAAAGGGAAAATTTACAAGAAAAATTAGCTGGACATTATGTGGTGCGTCGCGTTGGCCGACCATTCAAGAACAGTTCTGTTCTGTCTTCCAAACCTAGAAGAAGTCGAAACTTAAATGTAATTATGTGGCCGGAACTGTTTAAAGTAGTGCAACGTGCAATATTTGTGCAAGACGATGTTTAGGAGACTTATGCTCCTGTAAGTGTCCAAAGGGTGCTGGGATTTTATTCGTCGGGAATGTTTTCCTACTCCCAAATGAAATCATATCCTGCTAAACCATCTGATGCACCAGCGGTTTTGTTAGAAGTTTTGTATTTCGCAAAAGTGGAATTGGTGGTCACTTGAGTCGAAGAGTTCCACTCGTATATCACTGATGAAATTTGGTTGGTCATCGACGTTACAAGGCTTGAAGAAGCGATTGTGGTAAATCCGATATTCGCTTGATGCTTTTGGAGCAAGAAAACCCTGGTGGTTAAACCTCTTCGTTAGGTACGTAAATATGGAAACCTCATTCCTGTTGTGTCATTCCTTCTTCAAGTTGTCGACGATGTTGATGATACCTTATGAATCCCTGAAACCGGAGACCATCATCTTTCCGGCTGATTGGATGTTCTTCGTCTTCTTCGGAGAATCTTGGCCGGCTGAAGTCCACAGCTTCTACTATTCATTGGTCTCTACAGTGGATCCCTGTAACGTCGACTGTCACGAAATGACGCGAAGCAGAAACTAGTTTGAAAAGCCCTTTAACAGCATCAAGAACTGTCCTGAAGATATCTCACGGTCACACTTATTGTTCTGAGTAAGCAAACGCGGCACCCACTGTGCCGAAAGCTTTCTTATTCCAAAAATTGAATGCGACATCTTTTTATTGTCTCATCTATCTTGGACACTTCCATTTGCCGGTCTGCTAATTCGAGATCTTGGATTTTTCGTGGCAGCTATTTTCAAGGCACTTAGGCGTATCTCATCAATCAACCAACGTGCAACTACGTTCAAACTCGATAAACCAATTTTTGACGATCGCCATCAAAAGAGAAATATCACCGATTTGACTGCACGATTTAGCTTCCAAAACAAGAAAGGTTCGATTTTGGTCTTTTTCCATTTTTTTATAATTCGCGGACACTTCCGCTTCTTCACAGAACTATGAGTTCTATCCCGCTCAAATTTCGACAGCAGTCGGTTCGGGAATGCGTTGCTCTTGCGATACTGGATCGATATGGCGGTGAGCCTATGTGATCACCCTCTTGGTCTACAACCTTGAGAAAATCATAAACCTTTGACCGCTGGCCATGACAAAATAATAATTAAATTATATTAAACAAAAACACATACGCCCAACTGTCTCACAGTTTTTCTATTTGCCGCCTAGAATTTACTATTTCTTACAATTTCTTGCCTTATCGCGTTGAATGTTCCTACCAACAACAACTGCCACAGTCATCCAGCGCGCCCACACGAAATCCTTCATACAGAAAACTTAAGTCGACATTCTAATTAATTGGTTCGCCAATTGCGATAGAAAACAATTTCTTAACATGGTTTTCGTTTTTGCGTGACTTCCACAATGACGTTGTTGTCTTTTTTGCTCCTCGCTGTCGGGCGTCCGCCCCACTTACGAGACCAAAGTTCCGTGTTGTGTTTTGTGTACTGAGAACTGTTTGCCTCCGGCATCACATTCGTCTCATGTTCGGATCGCAGCGAGCTCCAAAGTGTCGGAGCATTTCATCCTTCTTTCCGTTGGCGATAATTACAGCAATAAACTAACAACTAACAAGGATTGTATTAGGTCATGTGTTTCAATTAAGTCAGCCCACCGACCGGCCGGAACGTCTCGTGTGGAGTCTTTGTTCCTTCAGAAAAAGACAAGGGAAGGGGATTTTGTTTGAAGTATTTAAATTGGGCTGGAAGAAAGCATGTTGATGGAGTTGACAAAGGTTCAATTACAACATGAGGGCTTAATTAACTTTAGGCCCTACCTTTTGAGGCAGGAGCGGGCACAGTGGGAACGAAACGTAAATCAAAACTCATACCCATCAATCCTCCTCCATAGATGCGCACCTGCAAAGAGGCTGCCGCCACCTTTCAAGGCATTTCAAGAGACGAAATAATTAAATCCCAAGACCGAGCAAATTAATTGGTTTGCGATTTGTGTGTACAGCGAAACGGTTGTGGAGTTAGACTGGCGCTCTGTTGGACACTGTACGCCCGCTGCTGGCGACGAGTAAACTTGAATAAAAACGACAATGGCCAATGGCCAATGGGTATGGGTAATGTAGTAGCGCACTTACTTTTACATTCAATCAGCTAATGACATTATTTACGCGATGGTCTGGCGGTGATGGCTGTTACTCCTTGCCAATTTCTAATGGGACACAATGAGATATCGTTCCTTGGGCGAATGGAATGAGTGTTGAAGGTTGAGACCTCTTCGGGGCCTTTTTCTAACGCTGTTGTTGATCTCATGTAGTGAAATAATTAATCATGTATTTGAATTTTTCAAAACAAAACACCGTAGCCAAATTTTGTTATGATGTCGTCCATGTGCCAAATTTCTGTGAAAAATCTTTCATTACAAAATCTTAAAGGACCTACCAGGTGCAAGGACTTTCGAATCAAGGAATATTCATTAAATAACCGAACAATGTAATTCGATCCGTCATTCAACAAATTTAAGTAGGTACTTGAAGCTGGTTAATAGGTTTTCATTCACAGAACTTCATTGTGGTCTTCGATAGAAAAATGTATGTCCTGCGTTAAAACTTAATTATCGTGAGATAATTGAAAAATCATATTTATGCGTGACAACATGACAAACGTTTAATATTTGAAAAAAGGTTTTTTCTGTCATTCATTCATGTTGAATGAATGGTATCACTACTTCAAAGGATCAAGTGTATAGGACAAGAAATAGAGTGTGTTGTGTATAATGATGTGGTAAAATTGTTACAAAAGAACAGCAGGACTCATTTTGCAAAGGTCATTATGTGAAGAAGAGGTAATTCCATTCCCAAGTGGTTCGATTGAAAGGACCTTTAATATCGATATGCTTGTCATCATTATTCTTTTTCAAGTGAGAAAAATTGTAAAATAAAAAGGATTTCTCTGTTTATTCAGTTTTGTAGAGAAATAAAATAGTAATACTCGAAGTCGGCAAAATTTAAAAGGAAAATGTAATTTTTCATGGTTATGTACCTACTATCTTTTTTTAAATCAATAAATTAAGTATCACTGTCTTACAGCTCTTTTTTGAATAAACTCTTTTCCTTTTGAAGACGAGATCGAGTCCCGTTTTTGTGTTCAATAACTGAAAGTATATTTCATTGATTTAGAAGTTTATCAAGTCATATCAATGCATGATATTAAGTTTAAAAGAAAAAAAAATACCAAAGGACGACCGACAACGGCATTCGGCTCATCGTCGCAGCTATGCAGTCTGCATAAATGAAGTTGCATGTTTCTTAGGCCTTACACCTTTATATGGTTATCTCTACAATTTTGTAAGTCTTGTAAGCCACACTTATGAGCATCTCATACTTTTCAGACTCTCCTTTGTTTCTTAGTTTACCAGGAATAAGGTGAACTTCTGCCACAAGTTTCCATACACCCCATACTTACTTAATAACTCCGATTCCTCGAATGCACTCTCCAGTCACCAAAACCGCTCTGGTATGTGCAGTCGCTTGGTCCTTGTACCGAAGGTTCGGTCTTCCTTGTCGTCTCGAACCTGGGAACTGCGATAAGAAGACTTTCTTGGTTGGAGCGTTGTCGTCCATTCGCTCGATGTGGCCGACCCAATGTAATCGTCGTTTCTTGGCTTTTTGGACTACATCCACATCTTGGTACCGCTCGAACAGGACGGAAGAATTTAAATTTTGAAAGTGCATAGTATAATTTCCGCTTTTTTACTAATCGTCCAGCACTCGGCGCGGGCCGTAGAGTAGTGAAGGACTGGTTAAATCAAAGTCTTGTATAGTGGACGCGTAGTCTTAAGAGTGAGGAGTTTTGAACCCAATTGTTTTGTCAAACCGATCTTGGATTCTCGTCGGATCTCCACTAAGGTGTCGTTTGTAGAGTTGATGTTTGTTCCAAGGAAGGTGCAGATGAACTCCAAGTACACCGAAAATGATGCTACCAACAGTGACGTTTTTCCTATAGGCGGTGGACAGATGTCCTTTTTTTTATATAGCATAGCACATGTATTGTATACATCCTTTGTTTTGTACTCATTCACTTCAAGACCAACGAGCTGCGCCTCTTCTTCAATCGTTGTGAAGGCCTCAATCTCTTTGAGAGTGTCCGATGATGTGGCCCAGCTGGACTTGTTTGCTTGGGATCCCGATTCCCGAATGCAGACATCGCCATCATAAGCTCTTCGCAATGGATGCTAATTTATAAGTAGCTTTGAAGTCTATATGTAGAAAATGCTGGATTTCGACTTCGCTGGTCTTTTTTCAGGATATCAGTTAGTTTAAATATTTGGTCTATCGTTGTAATACCTGTCCTTAAGTCAATTTAAGTGTTGCAAAAAGGTAGTATAAGCCGCTGCCCGTGGCTTAGTGGTTAGGTGCGTTGGCTGATAAGCAGAACGTCGTGCGTTCGAGTCCTACTCGTACCCATAAAGAACTGACAAAACTTTCAAGAGTATCAATCTGTCATGAAAAAGTGCTTCTCAACTTTACCGTTCGGAATCAGCGTTAAATTTAGGTCCCCTCAATTCTTCACACGCACTCAGAAAATTGTTGATGAGAGTAAGTCACTTAGGCCTTGGCTCTTCAAGAGCTGTAGCGCCACTCTATTTATTTTTTTTATTTTTAGAAAGGCTTATTCCTTTCGCACAGTACGTTGGATAGAATTTCGTATGCATGATTTGACCGCTTTAAGTAGTTCTGGCGGCCTAGTTACAGTGCTGAAAGACAGCACTGTCAAGACTTGCTTCGTTTGCAAACATCCATCAACGTTCTGTCATTCTATAAAAACAACTGGGATGTGTCTGTTTCTTGCATGCTTTGATGAAAATACCCCCTTGCTTTCGTGTTGTTATAAACCCAGTTGAGGCTGAAAGGCAACCTTGAGCCTGTGAACTACAATCATTACCCCATACATATTCCATAACAAATTAATACATGTACCTATATACCAAGTTGGTAGAGGCACTTACCTAAAATCTAAATGTTTACACTCACTTGGTTATAGCCATAAAGATTATAAGATGTCATTCCTAATAAGCAATCAAGATCATCAACTAGCTCTATTGTGCGTGAAAAAAGGTGTCAAATTTAAGTTTCTCAGATAGCTATGCAAATTTTATGAATGATTTTCTCGGGAAAGCGAATGCGATCTTAGCTCAGCATTTATAGCAAACAAGACATCAATCGTTGATGACCTACGGTTGACGACGATAGCTGCAGCCACCCGATCTCAGCGCTCTCATGTACTTGCGATCGCAAGCTGTCAGCTGAATAAAATTGTTTTGAAATAAATAACATATTAGCGCATGTTAAGCGAGACATTCAAGATAGGATTGTCTGATAATTTCTTGATTTGTCACAGTTTCATTTACTTGGAGTTGTTTCTACTTTTTTTTCTTTTTGATTGTTGGCGTTTACGTGAATGCAGTTTCACAAACTGAGGCCAATTACTGCACGCGATTGCATTTGGCATGCTGGCGATTGCACGAAATTTTCTTTTGTTAAAATTAATGAGTCAGCATTTTCCTTTTTTCGTCAATCCGTTAAAGAAGTGAAGCTTTAGAAAATTTCTGTCATACTAAAGAAGATTAATATTTTTGAATACGAAACATACAAAGTTGGTTTTTAAGCAGAAAAGTAGATTAACTTGCACTAAACAAATTTATTTGCTTATCTGTCAGATGCAAACAAAATATCAAACCGAGAAAAGAAAACTGTTGTTAGAAGACAAACAATTTATTTAAATATTTTGCTGACAAATGTTTTGAATTTACTTATGTGCTTGCGAAGCCCGTTGAAGTTTAATATGTAAGGTTTTGAGCTGACTTTGTTTATTTGGTTTAAAAATATGTTTTGAATATAACATTAACATGCACAACGGTTCTATGGTGTAATGGTTAGCACTCTGGACTTTGAATCCAGCGATCCGAGTTCAAATCTCGGTAGAACCTGAAAATGCATTACTTTTGCTGAGTGAACATTTTTTTAACCCATTCTAATGCAATGGCTTGTGAATTTGTTAAACATTTTTGTGCCAGGTCGATTGTGAAATTTTGATGTCTTATAAGAGCCGCAAGCCCAATGACCAACATTTTTGTTTGATTTTTTTAACTTATTATCTTAAGACGATCTATTGCCCAGCACTTTTGCTCTAATTTCCTACATCAGTACTTTGACATTCAGGAACACTCATTTCGTGTTTCACGTTGATAGCGTTGGCACTTAACTTCTATGTATTTTAGTTGCCATAATTATGAAATTTCATTCTACTATTTAGTTGAATCTTAGTTCTGAGACGCTGATGTAGGATGTCCTTTCTTGTTGACAGCATTAACGTTGTTCTATAACACTTGGCCTCTAAAATTGCTGTCATTGGCCGCCTTGAAATCTATGAAAAGGTGGACGATATCGATTTAAAGTTCCTGGGTCTTTTCCAACATCTGCCGTAGAATGAATATTTGTTGTAGGGTGGACATTCCGTGTCTGAAGCCACACTGATAAGGACCTAGGTCACACAGCACTGCAGACAAGAACTTATAAGCGATGTTTAGGAGAAATATGCATTGACTATAGCTGCACTTCAGAGGCGATTTCTCTGATCGCTACTTGGCAGTGTTGCCACTAGTTTCCTATATTTTGTTTTAGCAGCTATGAAATTCATCGGAGACACGATCGAAGAAGGATCTAGCAATCTCTTGCGATTGTAGCCGTTTGACGTCGAGTTTCCTCTTAGAAATTTCGTCTATTTGTCTCGATCGGGATATCCGCATTCGTATCTTGGCTAACAACTGATTAGTGATACGAGTCACCTCGGAATGTGCCGACATCTTGCATGCTAGAGAAGTGTTGTGGGTCGACCGCACTGCGATCAATCTGGTTGACGGTTGATTGATCAGGAGATTTCGATATGGATATCGAGACGTGGGAATCGCGTACTTGCTTCCATTACGTCTTGCCCCGCAGTGAAGTTGATTAGCCTGAATCCTGCTATGTCATCCGATTCCACCAAAGATTTCTTCTCTGACCAGCTTGGTATTCAAATCTCCTAGAACAATTTAAATGTCATTTAGGGCATTGCTCAGGTCTTGACGAGGCGCTCGTCTTTGGTGTCTTCATCCCGTTCCTCAAAGGCGGCCGGAGTGAGAGCATATGAGGCTTATGTTAGTGAATTTAGCCTTGATGCTAATTTTGTTCCCGATAGCAGTCGTCGTGGTCGTAGTAGATATCACAGTTCTTCATTATTCGTAGGAACGGAACATCCCATCGCATTACTCGGATGGCAGTTATTTCTGCTTTATAGCAGTAAAGGGCTTCCACTAATTGTTCAGCTGCACGTGGTCGATTAAGAGATCTAACGTCAAAATCGAAATTCGTTGTCCCTAAATCGTTTCCGTGGGTTGTCATCATTAATTCCGTCTGTTTCCGAGGATTGTTGGTGGTTCGAGACTATATTTTCTTTACGTCATCGGGCAGACACCCAAACTCAGGACCCCCACCCTGGAGGGACAGATCTTTCATTTTACTCCAAAGAGAGAGTCGGCCAAATCAGTCCTTATAGGCTGCGTAGTACTCAATATACTTAACTTAAGCCTTTTTTGGATGACACATAAAAAAAGTTCTACTTTACCAGTGATTTGTGATAGAGCTAAGAGCATAACTTTAACTTTTACTTTGATTTCATCTTACGCTAAAGCTGGTATAGAGATGTTTAAGATGATGATGATATACCACTGCTCTAAAGCAGACCTCCTTATTTGCACATCTATTGCTCGGTATTGGAACAACAAATCTCTCCATTTCATCCATTGATCGCATTAAATTAATCACACCGCAGCAGTCATCGCATTAGCAATTCATGGACGCATCTCAAAGAGCGGCCAAGATATAGATAATGTGGCAACATTTAATGAGGTGTGTGCACCGCAGGGGCCACATTGTGTTTGAAGCTCAAATATAATGAAAATTACTGTTCACTTCGCATCGTCGAAGAAAATCCTTAAGAAAGCCTTCTTACCACCGCTGTGCCTGTTTATAGAGCGCATTGCACTAAATGTGAATGTTGCTGCCACATCTGTATCTCTCACTTCGAAAGAGATAAGCCAGTAGCAGAAGTTTGCACTTGTAACCGGCAGCCGAGCCGTTAAACAAATATAAATCACCAATGTCAGCCGGGTTAACATTTGCAGACTCATTAGCGGCGTAAATTTAATTCCCGGTCCGATTCGATGGCGGATTGGTGGCGCTGGTTGACTGCTGTGCCGGACTGCATTCATGCAGCACTGTGGCTGCATCTACCATCGATTCAAGTGTTTAATTATTGATGTCACGAAAACAAATAATTAACCACAATAAATACGTTGGCGTGTCGGTCGTTCGGACTGTTTCGTGTCAGTGGCGTCAGTTTGCGGGACGTCTTGGTGCCAGACGTAAGGTGCCAACTTTGTGAGCACGCATTTGCAATTTGAATTTGCACCAGCACAAGTCGAACGGACGTATTATGTGATTTGGAGACCTCAATATGGAGATAAGCTAGAAAACCAAAAGTTAATTCAGTGCTTTAGCACAATTGTAACATGTGTGTATCTATTCCTCGAAAGTCAGAAATGGCAACGTTAAGGAAGGTATGTCGTCCGTGGGGCTTGTCAAGGTACTAGCCCCACGACGCTCAGTACCAGTGCGGTCACTTTAACTTCGGATTAATTTTTTGAAAGAAAAGTACAAGCTAGGTTCAAAATTATCTTGTTCTAGGTGTTCCTCTAATGAAACGTGTCAAACGCGTCGGGTTATCATTTTCCCTAAGTTTCTGCCAAGCTTAAGAATTCTTACATAAGCCGTACTAGGCGAATGTAAGACTGACAGCACTGGTTGAATTTTCACAGCCAGCTAAGTATCAACATTAAAATGCGCGAAATTGTCTCAAAGTGCAAAATGTCGAATTGCACTTATCTCGAACGACTAATTTATTGTAATAAAACATTTCTATTAATTCCGTTGCAATTATTATTAAATGCTTATCTAATTGCAAACATCGCGTCGCCTTTGCGAACTTTGTTTTTATTTCTTGTGTGTTTCGTTTGGGGTTGCGTGTCAGGTGAACCGTTTTATCGCGTTCGGGGATTTGTCACACGTTCTCGTGTCTCAAAATGGCATGGCGCATGGTACCTCGGGGTTTGGTATTTGGAGTTTAGCATTTGGAAGACTTCAGGATATGTATGTCGTTAAAATGCTGAAATGTTGCATATTACTGCAATCATTTGGTTCGAAGCGCATAAATTAATGTGGAAGAATTTTAGTGCTACCGGCCGTGTTGTGGATTTTTTATAGTTTGATTTTGAGAAGGACATTGAAATGAGAACCTGTATCGAAACTTAATTTGGGTTGTAATTACGAATGCATTATTGTTTGATTAAAAAAAAATGTATTGGAGTAACTAACGTGCATATGACCGGAAATGTGCCTATTCTTATAATAGAAACAACGATCCTCTCATTTACAGACGATTTTTAGAAACTTATCTAATATTTTGATTCAAGAGTGGACGTTCAAATACAACGGTTCAGCAGACTAAAGTTTTTTTATTTTATCTTACGGCATCTTGTGATTAAGCCCACGTTTACGGGTTGAACAAATTATCAATCATGGCACAGAGCTCTGGTACACTGAAACTAACTAATCATAAGCCACGATTCTCCGTTGACTATAATATCCATTGTAGGTACAGTGTTTTCACTTTTTTACAAGTCATCAAATCAAATCGCTTCTATTTCTATTAACTACTGCTCTAAAATTCTCCTTCGTTTTGTTAAATTTCCTCATGTCATGTCATGACATGGCATAATTAATCTCCGAAAAGTTCGTTCAACCAAAATATTATCCTTTTGAGCAAAGATAGAGTTATAAGCGCATTCTTGCCAAATTTTCCCTGGAAACGGATAATAATTTATAATTATCTAAACATTTCAGTCAAACATTGCAATCACCATGTAGAGTGTAGAGTTTCGACCTTGAGCTTCAAATGCATCACGACGATCCGAATCAAGGCTAAACTCGGCAACATTAGCCTAATACGCGCGCATGTGTCCAGGTCCACAGAAGAGAAAAAGGACGACACCAAGAACGAGTTCTACGAGCTCCTCGAAAAAACATATGAGCAATGTCCTAGCTATAACATTAAAATTGTCCTCGGCGATTTTAACGCAAATCTGGGAAAAGAGGACATCTTTGGTGGAAAGCATAGCCTGCACGACACCACTTCTGACAACCGATTCAGGCTGATCGATTATGCTGCGGGGAGAAATGTTGTGGTAGCAAGTTCATGGCTCCCACATTTCAACATCCATTAAGGAAAATGGAGATCTCTTGTTCTTTCAACCGTCAACCAGATTGATCACATTGAGATCGACGGAAGGTACATGTCCAGCATTCTAGATGTTTCGAGGAGCCAACATCGAATCGGACCACTCGACAACGGCCAAAACAAGGAAATGCTGCAAGAAAATTCGATGTCGGACGGCTACAATCACAAAAGATCGATAGATCCTTCTCTGATCGAGTGTCAAGTAACCTCTTAAGAAGTTCTATGACACCAACATCAAGCATCGAAAACTAGTTGCAACATTGCCAGAAAGCAGTTAGAGATGCCGCTTCTAATGTGCTAGGTTTCACACAGCCGCACCAAAATGAAACCCTTGGTTTGACAAAGAATGCAGGCAGGCCCATGCAGCCAAGCAGGAGGCATACAGAGCTGCGCTGCATAGAGGAACAATAGCTGCTCGTGAGCTCTACGAGCAAAAGAGGAGAGAGGAACGCCGGCTTGTAATGACTCATTACAAATTCCCTACAACAACCAACATCAAGCACGAATCACCTCATGTATTTACCGCTAGCAAGAATCATCCGACCATCATCCCACCGCCTGTTGCTAACCGCAGCAAACAGAAACAATGCTGTTGCTACCCAAACAAACAACAGCAAAACGGTACATCGCACAGCAGCCAGCCTATAAATAGCCAGCCTTGTCTTGTCATTAACACGCCTTCCAGATAAAAACCGAACTAACCGGACATAGACTTCCCCCCACCAGTGGTAAGCGGTCTTGTCATTAACCCACCTTCCAGATAAAAACCGAACTAACCCGACATAGACTTCCCCCCACCAGTGGTAAGGGGTCTTGTCACAAACCCATTTCCAGATTCGTCTGTGATTTACCGGGTTCACCCGTGATTTACCGGATCCGTCCGTGATTTACCAGATTCGTCTGTGATTTACCGGGTTCGCCCGTGATTTACCGGATCCGTCCGTGATTTACCAGATTCGTCGGTGATTTACCGGGTCCGCCCGTGATTTACCGGATTCGTCCATGATTTACCAGATTCGTCTGTGATTTACCGGGTCCGTGATTTAACGGATTCGTCCGTGATTTACCAGATTCGTCTGTGATTTGCCGGGTCCACCCGTGATTTACCGGATCCGTCCGTGATTTACCAGATTCGTCGGTGATTTACCGGGTCCGCCCGTGATTTACCGGATTCGTCCATGATTTACCAGATTCGTCTGTGATTTACCGGGTCCGTGATTTAACGGATTCGTCCGTGATTTACCAGATTCGTCTGTGATTTGCCGGGTCCACCCGTGATTTACCGGATCCGTCCGTGATTTACCAGATTCGTCTGTGATTTACCGGGTCCGCCCGTGATTTACCGGATTCGTCCGTGATTTACCAGACTCGTCTGTGATTTACCGGGTCCGCCCGTGATTTACCGGATTCGTCCGTGATTTACCAGATCGGTCTGTGATTTACCGGGTTCGCCCGTGATTTACCGGATTCGTCCGTGATTTGCCAGATCCGTCTGTGATTTACCGGGTCCGCCCGTGATTTACCGGATTCGTCCGTGATTTTCCGATTTCGTCCACAGCAATCAAGCGAAGAGTCACTCCTCCCAATAGTGTGCGGCAATCCCCGCACCAGTGAGCCTAGCCGGTATAAACACGCAACCATCCAGACGAACCTAACTCGACAGAGGAGGAACTTTCCGAAGGCGAAACAACATACACAGAAGAGGATCTGCGACGCTGTAGCAAAACGATTATATAGGATTAAAATGAATTTATTTTAATTAAACAATAAGCAAATGTTAATCAAGATAAGAAATAAATAAAGAATTATTGACCAAAATTAAAGTTCTGGTACACTTTAATATAAACCCTGGGAAGACCGGCGAGGTTACCTCAGCCCTTGATAAAAGTACCTCACAGGCTTCTCAGGAGAAAAAGAGGGAGCATGAGAAGTGGCAGATTGAGGATATTGAGAGAGCCAACAGCAGGAATGAAGTTCAGAGGTTCTACCGGAAGGTAAACCAACTGGCTCAAGGTCATCGGGCAAGAACCGATGCCTACAGAGATAACAAGCGAACGTCATAGAAGAATCGCAGTCAATGTTGGGGATTTGGAAATACCATTTCTGTTGACTGTATAACGGTGACGACGGTAAAAATCCCGCCATCAGGCAGGAGCCTTTCATCGAACATGGCATCGATGGCAGCCAACAATTCCGTGAACCCGGCCTAGAAGAAGTGAAAACGGCAATATCACGGCTGAAATCCAACAAATCCGCTGGAGCAGATGGTCTAGCTGCAGGGTACGATCTAGACAGGAGCATGCACCAAATCATCTGTAAGATATGGTCGGAAGAAAGGATGCCCGATGAATGGAACTTCAGCATTGTTTGCCCGATTCTGAGAGAGGAATATCCTCTTAACTGCACCAACAGCAGCGGAATCAGTCTGCTTAACATCGCCTACAAGATCCTCTCTGCCGTAATATGTGAACGTCTGAAGCCATTCGTCAACAACTTGATTGGTCCTTATCAATGTGGCTTCAGGCCAGGAAAGTCTACCATCGACCAAATTTTCACGTTGCGGCAGATCCTGAAAAAACCTATATGAACTCCAAATCGACACCCACCACCTTTTCATCGATTTTAGGGCCGCGTATGACAGCATCTACAAAGACGAACTGTATAAAGCTATGTCTAGTTTTATTGGAATCCCTGCCAAGCCAATGACGATGGAGAACTCAGGCTGCGCCATCAAGGTTGGCAACGAGCTTACGGAATCTTTCGATGTCAAAAAAGGCTTCAAACAAGGCGATGCACTGTCATGCGATTTCTTTAACATCGTTCTTGAGAGGCTAGTGCAGAACTCCACCGTCAACACTAGAGACACCTATCTTCCAAAAGTCTGTTCAACTTCTCGCGTACGCCGATGATATTGATTCAATGTGAAGAACACAGCGTGATGCCAATGGCACCTTTGTGAGAATTAAGACAGAAGCGGCAAAAATGGGTTTAGCAGCATATGAGAGCGAAACGAAGTACATATTTGTTGTCTTCAAAAAGGGCACCCAACACCGACGCACAGTGTGAAATTTCGCTCATCTAGCGGAATAAAATTAATAGCGCTTACAAATTAAATATTTTTTTTGTGATTCTTTCGCAAGATTCAACAAATATTTTCAGAGAATGATATTTAATAAGAACTATTTATTAAAACAGCCAAATTTTTAATTTGCAGAGATCGGAATGTACATGTTTTTTGCTTAGATTAGACCCATACCAAAGAGTGAATTAAGGTTGTAATTTTTCTTCTTCTTTTAAATTTTATGTATCAGATTCATAACAAATATGTACAAAAATAAGTTAAACTTCAATTTTTTTACATATCGACACACGTTTTTGACTTAAAGACCTCTAAACTCACGTATTTTTTGCATTTGGCAGACCTTTACTAAAAATTAAATTTTTCTCCCCAAACAGTTTTTTGTTTAGTTTTCATAATGAATATGTATTAAAATATAACTGAATTACAAAGATTTGTATAGTTACCAAATTTTGGAACAAACGGCCCTGTGCAAGTGCATATTTAGTGCACATACAAAGGTCCTTTTTGTATAGATAAAAAATTCTGACCAAAAATCCTGCTGTTTCTTTTTTGTTTAGATTTGTAAAAAATAATATCATATAAAAACACAATAATAGACAACACTTAATAACATTTTTAACAAAAATTAACTCCGAATTCCTCAAGCAGCTTACATTTCGAATTGAAATTCTAATACTAGGGACTTTGAGGCTGATTTGTTGATTATTCCCGTGTATCTCCATTTTGGCTTAACCGATTTCGTTAAAATTTTGCAAAATTATACTTAACATTATCCTCAGTGATATCTCATTCCAAGATATTATTCAAAATATATTCCTCAGTAACAAAAAAATCGGAAAAGAGATCCATTTTTGTAGTACCTTTTGGGTTTATAACACTTTTTTCTAGATTTCTCAAAAACGGCTCAACCAATTTTTTGAAAATTTCGTCAGCACGTTAATATGCACTGTCTTAATAATGTTGCATACCAAAAATATTGATAAGTGTTTTAATTTCCCTGATTATTTTACAAGGAGTGGATTCTGTAGCTCTGCTCCCATTTTTGTTTTATAGTGCTGACTAGTCTACGAACAAACATCTCCAATTCTCGGCAGGGACCTTCAATTCAATTTGTTGCAGCAATGCACTCGTAAACTTTTCTAAATTTCTCGGTTTTTGGAGCTTGGTGCCAAAATTCAAAAACTGTCATCCTATACATTTTTCTGCAATTGGAAAATATTTGTATGGGGGCTGCAAAAGGTTGCAAGAAATTACCTTTGATTTTTGTTGAGAAAAGCTTGCAGAATAAATATGTGTAAAATTTATCGCGGGGACACGAAGGTATATGTAAAAAAATTACCTCCAAAGTTGAAAAAAATGATTTTTTTGACTGTCTTAAAAAAATTAATTTTAAAAATATAAAAATAAAATCTAAATTCGTAAAACTCACTCCAAACTGTTCTGCAAGCTTCAAAATGTAAAAAGAAAAAGTCACTTTGTTAATCGGACCACGCAATTAGAAACTGCGAAACTGAGCCTATCGGCTATGTGATGACTTTAATTTTTTGTTTAACATAATGTCTCACTTTGACAACTTATTATACAAAACCTAACCGCTATAAAAATCTCTCACCATCAAAAATAATTTCTGTTATATTGAGAATTGGTAAAAATTCGTATTACACTTGATAACTCAACTTTATTTTTTTATTAAGTTCCGCGAGATAGTGAAAATTTTACACTGTGCGACGGCTTGGACGGAACGTCACAGTGGAAAAGCCCTCTCTCGAGTAACTTAGGTAAAACCACAAATAATAAATTTATACAGATGTCTCATCCCTGCAGAAAAATTGAAACATATTTTGCTCGTAACAGACAACGCCGTAACAGACAAGGAGCTTTTTGAAGCTTTTTTCCTTGCCTAAGTATTCATTTATGGGCAATGAGGCGAGCGAAAATAGATTTTTAATGCATTAAGTGAATGCGTTAAAGCTTTTGGTATCGTCTGTCTTCTTAATTTAATGTCTTGCTTCTCTTAAGGCTTGTCTTAAGACTTGTCTCTAAAAGAATCACACACTAATTATCCCATCTCACGCTATTCTAACCTTCGCAACCAATTAAGACAAGACAAACACAAATCTCAGACAAAATTCTTCCATGCAACCAAGTGGAAGACACACCACCACACCATGTCGCATAGCATAATTTTTTGTAAGGAAGCGCCAACGATAATTCATTACTCAAAATCAAATCAAAATATTTTTCCACCGAACTGTCAATTCGAAATGAAACCACTCCGAAATGTCCATACCTCTTACCGAGTGACTGATGAATGAACTTGCAACTCGCTACTCTCTCGCACTCGAAGTCTCGAACATGCAAGCATGCAACCAACACCACAAGTTCGGGATGCGAGTTAAGAAGCGATTATCTCGATCCCAGATAATTAAAATCAAGAAATTAATGAAATAAAAAAATCCATCCCAACAACAACAAAACTAATGACATTGAGTCAGGTGCATAAATCCATTTTCGAAAAAGAAAAAATGAAGTGACATCTCAAAAACAAAAACGAAAGCGAGACAGATCTTAAGCAGCACATTTCAATTATCGCGCTCTGATTGATTGTTTTGAGCAAACAGAGGCTCCACAATTCCACGCCACGGCCGCCTTGAGCTATCGATTGCTCGAAATGATGTGATGAAGATATTTCAGAGGCTTAATTGCATCTAAAAAGGGTTATCTGTAGTTTGTTGTTGTCGTTGGATCAATTTATGAGTTTGTTTGTTTTTGGTTCCCTGAGGTAAATTTGTCTGTCATTTTTAATTGAATTAATTATGGTGCAGGTTAAGTTTTTAAATGGTCAATCAAACAAAACTAATTTTAGGCCGTTGGGTTTTGGGACGAAAATGTTTAAATATTTCGTTTTGTTTGCTGTCGATTCGTTTTTCATTTTGTTAAATTTTGGTTTTGAGTAATGATCACCTGTTGGAAGGGAATGATTTTTTAATTAATTATCCATTAACGAACTAACAACATTTTCATAAACTGTCTGGACGATTGGTGGAGGTTGAAGTTGAAATTGATGTCAATAACAGAATAAAACGGAATTGTCACTTGAGTTTGATGGAAGATTGAACAAAGCCCTTGAAGTTGCAATTTTATGCGGAGGTCTGTTAGCGGTTCTTCGGCGACTATGGAACAATTTTATTTCTTGCGTTTAAGAAAATGAATTTATTTGAATTAATTGAATTATTTTTAAAAATCGAGATTTTTCTCGTTTTTTCGAAATACTAGGCGACCTAAGCTCTAGAAATTAGACTGTGTTGATTTTTCATTTAAGTTTTAGGTAAGGGGGTTCATATTTTTAACAACATGTTTATTAACTTCTGTCAAAGTGGTGTCAAACAGTTGTTGTGTGCTGAGTGTTTTCGTGATGTAATGTCAGAAATGCCATTAAGTGGTGTTCACATAACACATATCCTTCAATTTAGCGTAAATATCGGCGCAACAAATCTACAGTTTTTTTCAGCGACTCAAGAAGAATAAACCAGGTGGTACAGCTAGGGACGCTAGTTCGATAAGGCTCTCGCACTCGTGCTTTGGCGAGAGTCCTAAAAGATCTCAACATACATAAGTCCGCTTGTCCCGATGGTGTCCACATTATTCTGAAGAAGTGTTCTTCCACGCTGGCAAAACCCTTGCGTAGGGGGAAGTGGTCACCCTTCGTACACGGTCACCCTTCGTACAGTGAGCCTTAAACTAAAACTAAACGGTATTCAAACACGTGCTAACTATTGTGCATAGACATAGTAGGCGCCGAGCTGCTCAATAAATTTTAAATCATAAGTGCAACAGATGCGGTCGCAACAAGACGTTAAGTGTTTTTTAGTGCTCTGAGTAATTTTTTTGTATACGTTTGATGTAATATTGTGAGTAAGTTTTGTATGATTTGGCTAAATAGTGATGAAGAATTGTTGATAAAAGTGTTGAATTTGTGTTTTAATTATAAATATTGCAAAATCTCATTACAGTTTTTGAGAAATCGGTTTTCGTGTATTGTGTACCTACAGCTTGGGGAGCATTCGTACACTCAAACATGGGGTACATTCGTACGCGTACGAATGCTGCCCATTAAATTTTCTTGAGCAGGTTACAATCTAAACACGAAGTTACAGTTTTATTGAAATGAAATTTAATCCTCGCATTCTATAGTAAATTGAGGTTGGTATTTTATAGAATTATTCTCAAACATAATTCGATCAAATCTTCACTAAACGTTCTAGTACAATAATACAAAGTCTTTTCGATCTCTAACAAGAGAATTGTTGATGAGACTATAAGTCACTTAGGCCTTGGCTCTTCAAGAGCTTTCGCGCCACTCTATTTGACTCGTAAAATTAGTACCTACCTTTATCACTTATAATTCTAGAAGGTGTCCCAAATAGCATAACAAACTTTTGTAAATGGCTAACAGTCTCAGTAATTTAGTAAACGCATCTACTATCATTAACAGGTATCGACTTTCACTCTTCTTCCCTTCATTAAACGTCGCATGGAGTCAACATGTATGGTATGGAATGGGATTGGTTTCTTTTCAATAGGATGGAGCTCACATTGTTTTTTACCTGATGGTCTTTTGGCAACTAGACAGATTTAACAAGTCTCGACGAATTTTCTGACATTCCTAGACATTTTGGGCATCCAAAAATGTGAACGAAGTTTTGACAAAATTTTATCCCACCCTCATATTGGTTGATTGTCCGATTTCTAGCCAGTTTCCTGCTAGGCTATTGAGTTGAAAACAATTTTTAACGGGTGGGTTTCGACTAAAATAGTCTGCATGTTGCATACAATTTCCATTTCTAAAAACGACCTGAAAGTTGAAGTCTTGCAGGTATATCCACCACCTTGCGACTCGCGATAATTAATCCTTCTGTCTTTCGTGGCTTTTAAAGCATCACATTTAACCGAGTTTTTCAATTTTAAGAAGGATTTGGAACCCTAAACTAAACGGAAATACACAATAAAAGTTTTGGAACCCAAGATGTTCAACGAATGTGACGAATCCTAATTTCATTTAAATCTTTAAGGTTAGCCTGCATTCATTTCATTTATTTATTTTTTAAGTATAAAGTTCTTTATTTAAAAATATTCATGAGACCTGAGACCTACATATCATCAATTTTTTTTTGTTCGAAATTGTAATTTCTTATGTAAGAGACATTATTAGTGGTATACAGTCAGTCTCAGTCATATTCGTACAGTTGATGTTTTTGCATTAATCTGTTCCAAAAAGAGACACAAATAAATTAGACCTGAAAAAACAATGCATTTATTTTTAAAAAAATATTTATTTAAAAAAAAAAACAAGCAATTGGTTTTTTTTTTATATTAATTAAAAGTTTAGCAACAAATTTTTGAAGAAACTCAAGAGCTCGTACACTGCAATCTTTTAATTTTTTTGTGTCGAAAAATTCTAGTGTGCAGCATTATCAATACCGTATTGCATTTCCTTTATTTTCAATGACCTCTTTTAACCTTTTCGGCATTGATTCCACTAATGTGTAAAATTTGGGTCGATTGCACTCCATTCTTCAAGAAGTCGCTCTTCAAGCTCTTTTTTCGGATTTAGCTCCGTATTTGGTTTTCTCCAAACTCTCTGGCGACCATCAGACCCGAATAAGTTCAATTTACTTTCATATATAAAAATAACTTTTCCAGAAGTCAACAGTCTTATTTTGGTACTTTTTTGCGAAGTCCAAACGTTTTTTTCTATTGACTTCTGAGAATCATGGTTTTTTGCGAGCTATCCTACTATTGAACCCACTTTTTTTTATTGCTGGTCTTATGGTTTCGGGGCTTACATTTTTTGTTGAGGTCAGTTTTTAACCATCTCAGCTAACTTCGGAGCACTTACCTTCGGGTCTTTATTTATTTGCCGCAAAATAAATCTTTCGTCGGCATTGTTCAACAGTTTTCTTCCCTTATTTCTGGGCTTATTTATGATTCTGTTTTCTTCATTGCAACTTTTAACAATGTACTGAATGGTCGATCGACTTCTAGCCACAATTGCACCTATTTCTGCATACGATTTACCCTCTTTGTAATGGATTATTACCAAATTTTGTAGCTCAACACTCGTTTCGTTCAGTTTCCTACCCATATTGCCTGATTGGTTTACAAAAAAAAAAAAAAGAGGTTTGAACAATTTACTATGGAGTTGGTTAATGCAAAGACGAAAATTAACTTACAATGAGATATCAATAACAGAAAATAATTTGAAAGAAAAACGTTTTGTACGAATATGAATGAGACACTATATTTTGACTTTTTTATGTGACCCTAAATTAGCTTATTTCTTTCGGAATTTGAAGTATTTTTCATGTAAGGACAAGAAACATGAGTTTCTTCAGTTAAAAATGAATTTTGAAAAGGTTTGGTTACATTTGTTACCCATTTTAACGATTTTATTGAAATTCACACACCTGTACGAATATGACTGAGAGTGACTGTATTTAATTTTTTGTAAGGATTTAGTAAAGGGTAAATGCTTAATCCTCGTAGATAGATCTCAGATAACATCAACAAAAATAATAAGGAACGCGTTCAAATCAACTTCTTCCTATTCTATTAAGAACAAATAAAACTCTAGTTCTAGTACCAACACAATTTAATTATTCACAAAAGCACATACAATTTTTAAAATTAAAAAGAAAATTTTAAGTATAAATATTAAACATTAAATATTATACATGATATATATGTTTACATATTTAATCAGATAAATACCTAAATATTGTATACACTAAAAGAGTTGAACTTATAAATAGATGAAATATATTATTTTAATAAAAACAAAAGCATTTTGATGAAACAAATAATATCACATTCAAATCTGTTGATAAAAAATATTGTTACAAGACAAAAAGTTAAAAATTTAAAAGTTAAAGTTCAATAGTTGAAACTATACACACAAAAAATAAATTAAAATATTTAAAACAAAACAAAACAACTTCCATGATGTATTGTAAAAAAAATTAATTTAAAACATTTTTTTATGTAATTTAAAAAATATTAAAGTTCAAATTAAGTTTTCTGAGTTTTTCTAATGATTTTTTAATGAAAAGTTGATAAACAAATTAAGACGATGCAATATGAAAGAATTATTTTTAGATGAAAAGATTATGTAATATTTTGTTGTATATACAATTAAATTATCTTAACTACTTACCGTATTAAGCGCAAACAAATAAAAAAGAAGATTAAGAAATAAATAATAATCAATTGCGGGATGCGTTTTCTCTTTTTGTTTTGTTAGTTACTTACTTAACCGGCTCACAATCCATGAAGGATCTCAGCCTGAGATACTACAGCCTGGCCATCGGGAACGGTCCCTGGCATGCACTCTCCAGTCACCGAAACCAAGCACTCTGGCATATCCGCAGTGGCTTGGTCCTTGTACCGTAGGTGCGGTCTTCCTTGTCGTCTCGAACCTGGGGGCTGCGATGAGAAGACTTTCTTGACTGGAGCGTTGTGGCTCGATGTGGCCGAGCCAATGTAGTCGTATTTTTTTGGCTTTCTGGACTACATCCACATCTTGGTTCAGCTCGTATCGTGTTTGAACCTTCTTCTCTTCGCCATCGTCGCATACGGGACCGTCGAAGAATTTTTCTTTCGAAAGTGTCCAGTATAAATTCCCCTTTTTTACTTAGCGTCCAACACTCGGCGCCGGCCGTAGAGTAGGTATAAGGTTTTGCATCTATCCTATTCTTCTAGGGTCTTTCGGAGCAGTTGGAAAACAGCATTTGTTCAGGCAATTCCAAAAAAGAGGAATCTTCTTCTCCCTCACAAATAATCGTCCGATTGCACTTACGTCTCTTCTTTCTAATGTCATGGAAACGGTGATAAACTACCAGCTCAAGAAATATCTCGAAGACCGAAAGCTTCTTAATGACCGGCAGTACCTACGGCTTTCGCAACAACAGCGCCACTGGTGATCTGATTGTTAAACTCACCGAACAGTGCAACAAGTCTTAATATCATTATGGAGATAGTAAGATTGTTGCATTTGATATTTCAAAGGCATTTGATAAAGTCTGGCATCTTGCTCTTTTATCGAAAATGCGTGCTTTCGGTATCAATAATTCCCTCCTTCGTTGGAATAGCAACTTTCTTTCGAACCTTTCAATACAAGTTAGGTTTTAAGTCTGAAACCCACAACGTGGCTCCGTCTTGTCTCCGAACTTCTTTCTTATTTTCATAAATGATCTCTTGTCTTCAACTTTAAAAATAATACTGTCCGTGAGTGGCACTTGCATCAATGTGACCGAACATCACTGGCCACCTCTTGCAGAACGAGCTCATATGCGATGTCGCCAAAAATGCTGCAGGATGTTTGGATTTCTTAAGACGGTGCAAGAAACCCTTCTCCCGGTCTGATCAACATAACTATGATCTATCGAACTAATATCCGTCCAAAGCTTGAGTAGTACAACTATACAACTCCCATCTTTGGGCTGGTGCTCCAGTCACAAACTTGAGTCTCTTGATGGATGGTATACAAAAAAGAGCTTTAACAATGGTTGGCGATATATGTTTATGAGGTATCCTGCAGTATATTGAGACTCAAGGAAATGGGCTGTTGGAAAACCAAATCCTTCGGCCACTTCAACCATCAGACATTCCTTCTACAACTACCGATACCGATTGCATTCCTTCTTTAAACACCTCAAAGAAGTAAAAAGTCTTGCTCCGGTCAAGAACCGAATGAAAAGAAGGCGATATTCACGGATGGTTCGAAGATTAAATGCGGTGTTGTTGCGGGTGTGTTCTGTGAATCTCTTAAGATTTCAAATCATTAAGACTTCCTGACTTCCTTCCAGTGTATTCCAGGCAAAATTGTTAGCGATAAAGGAAGATGAATATTTATTCAACAGAACCAAAATGTTGCTATACTAAGAGATAGTCATCATCAGATTATCATCCTCTAAATTGGTCCAGCATGCAGAGATGCCCAGAGATGAACTAGTCCTGAGCCTAACTCAATCTCGATACCAGCCCGTAGGGGCTATGAGGGTAATTAGAAGGCAGACGAGCTAGCTAGGCAAGGATCAGCCCTTCACAATTCATTGCCAGTGAGAGTTAGGAAAGGCAACATATCCTACCAATATACACACTTAGAAGCAAACTATAGGTGGAAAAGCTTAACCAGTTGCGTTACATCTTGGAAAATCTGACGCACCTATAACAAACCCAGATCAATCAATTTAATTTCCAAACCAAGGAATGGCATAAACCAGGATTGTTGCACCGTGCACAGGGCACTGGCCTGTAGGGAAACATGCATGCGATAAAATTGGGTAAAACATATTCAGACGTAGCTAAGAGAACCAGGATGAAAATGAAACAGTCCCACACTTTCTCTGCCATTGTCCGGCCTTGTTAGAAAGTTCTTCAGTGGTATTGAGGAACTCTCAGAATTCAAGATCAAAGACTTTATCCCATACCTCAATACTACAAAGTGCCTTTAGCCCCCCCCCCTTTTATTCCTCCTAAACTTAATGGCACTATAAGATAAAAGGCCGTTAGTGCAGGAGAATAATACTGCATTACCATGATTGGCGATAGAGACATCCCTGACTTATTCACTTAGTTAGAACACCGCAGTAACGTTTCGTGTCTCTCTTTGTTTAATCCATCCGTTAAACAGTGACATTGACATTGACATTGACATTACAGTACTTCGCACATGAATGTAACAAACTACAGACACATAGTAGCACTGGTGACTGAGGTCATCGGCTGGGACTGAAACAAGACATACGACAAAGAGAGACAGATAGACACATAACATTAAGCTACGTGGCGCAGAGGAGGAGTTATAGATATTAATTGTCTCATGTAATCGCACAGGTGGCCTCAGATAAGCTGGCGATTTTCGTAGAAAAAGACTGCTGCCGAAGCTAGAGTTTGAACCAGCAGCGTTTGGAGTTACTCATTCCTCTGAGCCATGGCCACCTGCATCCGTTAAACAATTCACCCATAATACTCGCGCTTCCATGAATGCCCATCAGTTTAACTACAAAACTAAACACTGGTGGTACTGATTACACTGTGGGTGCTCAACGTATAGTAGTTTAGTTGAGGATTGCATTTTTAAATGAGGCCCGAATCCACTATAAACTGTTATGGTCACCCTCGGTGACATGGGATTTTGGAAACATAAAAATTGTTCACCCTTCAATATCGCAACAGTTTGTTTAATATACAACAACTCCTTCAAGCATTCCTATTCATCACATCAATTTTATTTCTTCATTAAGACTTCTCCCAAAGGATGTGCGAGCATAAATCTTGCGGCATGTCACATCTCTTCAAAAACATTTTTTTAATGATTTCATAAATTTTCAAAAACGTTTCTAAATTTGAGTTCAAAGTTATTTCTATGTTTAGACAAGTTAGTTATGTAAACGTGTCCAACCACAACGAAAAAACATAATTTCCACTAAACACGCCACCTTCCGGTGGTGTTAAAGTTTTTTGTTCCAAAATGCCGAAAAGAACCAAAACAAACACAATAATTAAAAAAAGAGCAGAAGCACCGAAAACTGAAAGGTTTCCCCCAAAAATAAAAACTCTTAAACTCTTGAGATAAATAGCAAAATGCGAACGCAAACGCGAGCCCAATTCCGAAAGTGTCGCTTCCATTAACCACAAAATTTATTGCTTTTCTCTGCGAGTCAGGATGAATGAACGACGGCAACATCTTAATAACATGCAGGAGGCCGAGGCACTAGGCATTCGATAAGCGCTTCTGTTGACGATGATGATCATCATCACGTCATCATCTTCATTCCAATCCGCCACGGCATCGCTACACTCCTGCACCACCACGAATTCCAGATGCGCTTTCTAGAGCTATGCCGCGCCGTGCCACCACCCGCTACCGCACCACTTAATGGCATCATGCACTTGAGAATGCATTAGGGACGAGGTCGTAGAGCACCGACAAATCCATATAAATAAAAATCTCATCCTCGCTCGTTCTTGAAAGTCAATAAATTAAGTGGAAAACACAGCGAAGTGATTTCCTCCTTCATCATTTAGCTCTGCGAGTCAAAGTGGCGGCGGCACCAACAGAACTCCACTCTCTAGTTACAACGTAGAATTATTCCATTCGACGAAATCATTGGGCTCTTGAAGTAGAACTAATAGAACTATTAAGATCCTATTAAACGATGGCAATGGCAATGGTGATGGCTATGGCGATGGCAGAGAGACCACCTCACTTCCCCCAGCTGTTAAATAGTGCATCACGGATTATTAATTGCCTCGATCAGCCACCTCTGGAGGAGATCCTTCCATTTCAGGAATGAGAGGGTGTCAGGTCTGGTCCCGCTTCCGACGACAATTTCTTCTCAATGAGAGTTCTTCAGTGTGGCCCTTCAAAAAAATTGAATTTACTGTTCGCTAAAGCGCCATTTGAGCCCAGAACCATGAATCTTCTCATCCTCGATCGACCCGTTTCACTTGGATAGCAAATGTTTGGGCATGTTTAACAAACATGTCAAATCCCTTGTCGCCAGCCTCTCCGCAGGCATGGAGGATGGAGTTGTTACTCTGACAGTTTTGCTTATGTGTCAATTTAGTTCGTTTTATTTTTTTGTTTGAAGTGGAAGAAAGCGAGGAAGATGATTTCAGTTCGCTTTTGGAGGAGATAATTAATGAGTTTCACTTAATTTCGAGGCGTGCGGTATTTCGTTTAGTAATTAAGACCATATCATATTTTATAAACAACGGGAAAACGATTTGATTAATTTAACATGATTTTGTGGTTGCATTGCATTTTTAGTGGATCTTACTTGGAACATCAGTGGTGCTTGTTATGTTTGGGCTATTTTTAAAAGATTGATGGATTCTGATTATATCTGAATTAAAGTCATAATTTAATTTTGAGTTTTAAAAACAAAGATGGGAGTGTTCGTAAACCCGTAATTTAAAGATAAATGACAAATATTTGTATGAGCAGTAGCTTTATTTTACTTTAATTGTTTTTAAATCCACCTGGGCAAATAAACCGATTATAAGATCAAATAATAGTCCGGGAGGCGACCGTAAAATTACCTACCTCATCAGCAGAGTGGAAAATTTAGCCACAATCTAATGGTAAATGACATGAAATTTTCAAACCCGTGGTCGGACACAGACTTTTCCTGGGCCTTTTGGCGGCTTAATTGCACTTCCGGTTGCGTTTTTGGTGTCTGCTTATACCATGGGGAAATTGGAAATAGTAAGTAGAAGTCAATAGACATTTCGTCGAAGATACCAAATCATATGGTCAGACAGAAATAACCTGGGCCTTTCCCTTTGTCCGACCATCTTAAAAACGGTATTTTTGGTGTCTTCCTACCTCATCGACTAAATGTGCCAATGGGGTATCAAATGAATGCTTAGAACGTCTACATTAAGAATCTACTGGTCGGACAAACTTTACATGGGCCAATCATGCCAACGACCGCATTTTTCAAAAAAAAATCTGTTAATTACTTTAACCCCTTACTGCATGATTTTTTTTTTGATGAAAAAAAAATATTGGATAGATTTTGCAAAAATAAAAGACATTTTGTTTTAGGATTTTTTATTTTTTTCCAAAAAACTCGAGAAATACGAGTTTTACGGTTTGGGTCCGATATGCCATACCATGGAGAAATGCAAAAAAAGAGATTTTATAAATACATACCTATACAGGGTGATTCACGAGCGTTGTGCCAAAAAGCTAGAGCGTGTAGGTTGAGTTGAGACAAGAAAAAAATCGTATGGGAGGGGGGGGGGGTCTATTCCCCCCCGTTTAGCCGGGAGGGGCAATTTTCTGAAAAATTGACTTATTTTGTAAAAAAAAATATTAAAAATCAACGGCTTAGTTTACAACACCGTGCTATACCTTTCTGAAAAGCTAAAAACTTCTTCTTTCACTTTGTTTTTAAAATAAATGGTTTTAATGAATAGTTTAAAATAAATAAATTTTCAAACTCAAAATTTTCAAAAAAAAAAAAAGCCAAAAAAAATTTTTGAACTAATTTTTTTCAAAATTTTATGTAATTAAGTACCAATTTTGTTTTAAAATTTCAATGTCTTTGTTAATTTTTAGTCGAAAACAGAAAACCGGATGCAAAAATGTCTTTTCGTTTTTGAGAAATTAAAAAAAAACCAAAACCACTTTTTTCTAAGAAAATCTCTGTTTTTATTTTTACCTATCTGGACTTTTAGTATAATTTACTAGTTTAATTTATAAATTTAATTTTTTGTAATTGGAGTTTTATGACGACTCAATAAAGTAGAAAAGTATTGGATTTTCAAAGGATTAACCATTTTATTCATTGATAACGTCTGAAAACTGACCTGCAATTTTTTCTTACTATACCTGGGGCCGCGGCCACTCGCCGGCGAAGGGTTCTACCTGCTGGGGGCTTAAGATAATTAAACCGCAATTTTTCTTGAATGAAAAAACAATTAACAACCTAAAGGTTAATAAAAGTCATCGCATATTTACTTAACAACCATTTACAATTAAAATATTAATTCATCAACACATATCAATAACAAACTCATATGTTCGAGAAGAGTTAGCGGACAGGAACTTCTGCTACGGTTTAACTTGTTGTCGAGATCGGGAAGCCGAAAGACTCTACGCTGAAAGATATCCCAATAGATGGCGCCCAAGTCGTAGCATGTTTTCAAGAATCCGCCGACGAGAGCACGGAGATCTAGAAGTGAAAGGTCAATGGCAGACGTTTTCAATGAACAAAATTATTAATCCAGGGAAAATCCAATACTTTTCTACTTTATTGAGTCCTCATAAAACTCCAATTACAAAAAATTAAATTTATAAATTAAACTAGTAAATTATACTAAAAGTCCAGATAGGTAAAAATAAAAACAGAGATTTTCTTAGAAAAAAGTGGTTTTGGTTTTTTTTTTTATTTCTCAAAAACGAAAAGACATTTTAGCATCCGGTTTTCTGTTTTCGACTAAAAATTAACAAAGACATTGAAATTTTAAAACAAAATTAGTACTTAATTACATAAAATTTTGAAAAAAATTAGTTCAAAAAATTTTTTTTGGCTTTTTTTTTGAAAATTTTGAGTTTGAAAATTTATTTTTTTAAAACTATTCGTTAAAACAATTTATTTTAAAAACAACGTGAAAGAAGAAGTTTTTAGCTTTTCAGAAAGGTATAGCACGGTGTTGTAAACTAAGCCGTTGATTTTTAATATTTTTTTTTACAAAATAAGTCAATTTTTCAGAAAATTGTCCCTCCTGGCTAAACGGGGGGGAATAGACCCCCCCCCCCTCCCATACGATTTTTTTCTTGTCTCAACTCAACCTACACGCTCTAGCTTTTTGGCACAACGCTCGTGAATCACCCTGTATATCTATATATATTAAAGAACAGCTTATTTTTTGTGTTCGTTCGCTAACCGGCCACACCGGTTGACCGATTGTCTTAATTTTTTTTCTAAACTAAAGGGCATTTAGAGTAGAAGGTTTAGGAAGAACAAAATGTATACTTTTCAGGTCACAAATAGTGCCAAATAGTGCAAATGTTAAAAAATATAAGTTTTCTGACTATACAACAAAATAAAAATTGAGCTGATCAATATAATATACATATGACAAATACTCAATATCATATGTAGTTTGTCAAAGTTATTTTTTCATTGAGACCTGAAAATACGTTCTTCTTTATTGGTCGAACCAGACTCAATCTTGACCAATAAGTGTTCGATTACCTCGCATTGCTTCTTGGGACATACATAATTATTAGGGCAACCAAAAATATGCTCGAGCATGTTTTTTTTGGAACGTCGAATTTGACGATTGACAAGATCGAAATACGTTTCATGAAAAAACAAACATTTTGGACCCTATTCGTTAGAGCATATTTTAGCATATTTTGTTATAAATGCATATTTTTGCATATTTTGCTTTAAAATGCATATTTTGGCATATTTCATCAATATTTGTAATTTTTGTTGCAAATGTTAGAGTAAATATTTTTTTTTAAACTTTTTTTTCAAAAAATTCGCGATGCTATTCAAGTACTTTATCCAAAAGTAACGCATATCACTTGTGAGGCCCACAGGCTCCATAGAACTTGTGAAACACTTCGAGGTCAATTTCCAAAAGTTGATAGTTTCATCGCAAACGTGAAAAAAGTGTATTCAAGGATATTGTACCGGAAACACCACTTCCTTCGCAAACGATTCCGACTAATTAGGTATCTTGGAGTGAAGCAGTTTACTGTGTAGAAATGTTTTAAAAAAAGTGGAAAGCCTTTTCGAAACACTACATGAAGAGGAATCAGCTGCAATACGAGTTGTTAAAAAATTGTTTTAATGAAGTGGCATTAAACGTGACTTGATATTTCTATCATCCAATTATACATTTTTATTGAAATATATTGCACAACTGGAAACAATCGGCCTTCAGCTAACATAAAATTGTTGATCGATGCCCAAGTTAATATTAATAGATACCATCGATACCATTTCGCAAAAATTAGAGGGCTCAAATTGTTTATTATGGCAGCATTTATTCGTAGAAAAAAAGCTGCATATGAAATAATGGAATTAAAGTTTGCACGTATAACTGGCGGATGATGTACCTACAAAAATGTTTTCAGAGAAAAAATTTTAAGTAAAACTGTTTTCCTTTATTGCAACAAAAATTTTAACAAATATTTTTTTTTTTTATTATTCTGGTTTATATTTTCATTTTTGATTTTTGGTATTATTTATTTAGCTTTTTATGTTTTTTTTTCTTGTTTGTTCTTTTATTTGTCTCTAAAGATATTTTGACCTCTGTTTTTTTTTTTTTTTTTGTTGACTATATATAAAAAAAAAATTTAAGATTTTTTACTATTTCAAAATTTTTTAGAGCATATTTTTAGAGCATATAATTGGCTTTTTAGAGCATATTTAAAGCGCTATAAATGGTTTTTATAGAGCATATTTTTGGTTGCCCTAATAATTATGTAAGTATTTGAAGAGTCACTAAAAAACGAGTCGAAGATTTGTAGGTGCATAGGTACACATGTACGTATGTATGTACATATGTAATTGATTTTCTTTTTGATGAATCTACATATGTACATATGTACATACATATGTATGTAGAAAACGAAAGAATATCAAAGTGATGCGAAAGCTGCCACGCAGACGCCAGCGGATGCTGAACGATGAAGTTACTGTCGGCAAAAAACAAAGAATATGAAGAAGTTGGAGGAAGTGCATGAAACTGTCTCAAAAGGCAATGGATGAATGGAGTGGTCGATGACAGAATTGCCGTAGAAACGATGGTGATGCCGATAAAGGGAAGGTAAAGAAAAAAAGAATAAGAAGAAAAAAAAGAACCAGGACGCTTCAGCAAAATAACCACATTAGCTAGGCACATAAGAGTGCATTTCAAAACAAGATTTTTTTAGATGAAAAATGAGCAAGAAGATGTAAGAATTAAAAAAAAACAGATTTAAGATTTAAGAATACAAAAAGGAACACATAACGTTGCAAGAGCGAATAAGAAACTTATATTGTCCTTTTGTCTGTTTATTAAGCTTTCATTTATAAAAAGCAGATTCTTAAGCTTGGAAGGTTGGTTGTTTTTATCAAAACTCACGGTTTTCTTCTTTTACTGATGTTCACGGCTCCGACTTCTTCTGGCTTGCAGCCATGTTATTAAAGTGCCTTTGAATATGCAGGTTACAGGTATATGATATATATCAAAAACATCGGAAATGCCCAAAATTTTGAAACGTGTCAGATTATTGAGTGGGATGAGAGCACAAGGTTGGCAATGAGCTTAAAGAATCTTTCGACGTCAAAAAAAGGATTCAGACAAAGCGATGCGCTTTCGTGCGAATTCTTTAACATCGTTCTTGAGAAGATAGTGCAAAACTCCACCGTCAACACCAGAGGCACTATCTTCCAAAAATCTGTTCAACTTCTCGCGTACGCCGATGATATTGATATAATGGGAAGAACACAGCGTGATGGTGCCTTTGTGAGAATTGAGACAGAAGCGGCAAAAATGGGTTTAGCGGTAAATGAGGGAAAAACGAAGTATATGCTGTCTTCGAGAAAGGACACCCAACACCGACGCGACGGCTCGGACAGAACGTCACAATAGACGCATACAACTTCGAGGTAGTAGAGGAGTTTGTCTACCTAGGCTCCGCTATTAACACGGGCAATAACACCAGCGCCGAGATAAGACGAAGAATTACGCTTGCTAATCGCTGTTTTTTTGGGCTAAGAAAGCAATTGAGTGGAAAAGCCCTCTTTCGAGCAACTAAGGTAAAACTGTACAAGACCCTCATCATCCCTGTCCTGCTGTATGGTGCAGAAGCATGGACCTTGACAAAATCGGATGAATATGCCTTAGACTGTTTCGACTTAAAACCGTCAAAAGGCTTGATATCCCTGAGCAGACAAAATATAAGCTCTACAATTGGAGTAATAACAGGACACTGCCTCATAGGTAGACATGCTCTGAGGCTAGGGGTCTACACAAATGACTTCTGTAGAAGCTGCATGGACGAGGAGGAAGAGGAAACAGTCCAACACAACACAAAATGTCTCTCTAACTTCATTAAAAGCACGAATTGGTTTGTTTAAGCTCATTACTCTCCCATGAGTATTTTGTGGTATCACAACGGATCCTTGAGGTCTAAGTGAGTCAACATCAACTAGACAGCCACTACAACCTAACCTAACCTAGGCTGTTTCGAGAGGAAAGTTCTTCGGGTCATCTTTGGCCCCGTGTGTATTGACGGGGAATGGAGAAGACGATACAACAGTGAACTTTACGGGTTGTACAACGACGTGGACCTAGCCAGAAGGGTCAAGGTCCAGAGACTTAGATGGCTCGGTCATTTAGAGCGCATGGACACCAATGCTCCAGCCCGGAAAGCCTTCTACACTATTCCCAAGGGACGCAGAAGGAGAGGAAGACCGAGACTCAGGTGGCGCACACAAGTGGAAGAGGACCTCAATCAACTTGGAGTGCAAAACTGGAGACAGCTAGCTAGGGACCGAGCTGGCTGTCGGAGACTGTTGATTGAGGCCCAAGTCCACACCGTAAGAGAGCAAAATGGTGCACTAAAAGTCACTCGAAGCCTTCAATCGAAGGATGTGCGAGGAATTCTAAAAATAGTTGCCACAGTGGCATGATTTGTTCGCTGGTGATTTTCCACAATTTTACCACTACTGCACATGAAAAAAATTGATATCTTTGGCTTCAAAATACCGAAAAGTATGAAAAAAAAAATTCAAGAATAGCTGAAAGTTTGTTGGGGGGAGGGGGTGCCTAGAACAAGAAGACGCATATAGGCCATTTGAATGGTAAGTTTCGGAAATACTTATCCGATTATAAAAAAAATGCACTAACAGAAAACTACAATATTAGTAGTATTCAGCAATAAAGAGGATTGTATTTGATGATGATTTAAAAAAATCATTAAATCATGTGAATCAAATCGAAGAAAAACGGGTGACAGTTAGAAACCAAACAAAAATAATTGTAAGTTAGAGCAGTCCTATTATAGGTTGGTACTTTGTTCATAAAAAAATCAAAAAAATTCAGAGCAGTCAAAAATAGAACAACCTCACTTATGTACGTAGAATGACATAGCCAAGAACGATACGATTATATACGTTCATCCATTGCATATTTCGCAAAAAAAAATAGAGTAACTAACAACATTTTAGCACATTTATTGAAGTATATTGAAAGAGATGTGTGCTGGTTGATTGCCGGTATAATAATGAATATTCTTTATTGTTCTTTCTTATTTATACTAAATCATTTTTCTTTATTATGACATACAATTCAATGTTTGTTGTGTTTATGAATACATTACAACTCCCTACTAAAGTTTGTTATATACATAGTTTCAAACTAACAAAACTATGCCATACAAATTTTAGACTAAATTATTTCGATATTGATCAACAATGCTCGCTTTTGCAATGCTTGCAGTCTCTCGAATTGGTCGACTTAATGATGGAACGTTGCGCGTTTCAATAACGTTTTCGTTTGAATCGTCGTTCGAATCAAGTGCATCGTTGACTGGTATAACTACCTCTTCCCCTTTCGATGGCACTGCATGAACATCTATTGTATCGGAATCGGGAGTACTTCTCCTTGAATTCGTATGTTCTCGTGTTTGCTGAGTCTCCTGTTTCATGGCCGCTGTACTCAATTCAGGTGTAACATTTTGACTTGTGTTTATTTCACGAATTTGATTCAAATGTCTTTTTATTTCTCTCCCGTTTTGAGTAATTACGCAACCATAATTTCGAGGACCAAATTTTTCTTTAATTTTCGCTGGTGTCCAGCTTGGCTTGTTGGGATTGGTATAGTCACGAATGTATACTTTATCACCAATCTCAAACGCTACTTCTCTTTTACCTCGAAAATTGGATATATTTTTCTTTTGGGCTTCAACAATGCTTTCCCTTACCAAAGGTGGTTTCAACAATGTAAAACGTGATTTCAAAGTTCGGTTTAACATTACTTGTGATGGAGAAACTCCTGTGGTGCAATGCACACTAATGCGGTAATCGAATAGAAATATATTCAAAAAAAAATCGAAATCGATTGGTTTTTTGTCTACCAAGTTGGCTATGAGTGACTTTTTAACAGTTTTTACGGAATTTTCTGCTTGACCATTTGTAGCTGGATGGCCAGGTGCAGTAAGAATATGTTTGATATGATTATTTTTAATAAATTCCGAGAATTCATTCGACGTGAATTGCCTTCCGTTGTCACTGACAATTATATCGGGTAAACCGTATCTACAAAATGTTTCTCTCAAAAAATTGATAGTACATGCCAATGTTATCGTTTTTGTTTTAAACACCTCAATCCATTTTGAAAAAGAATCAACAATTATTAGCAAGTAATATCCGTGAATTGGACCTGCATAATCAATGTGAATTCTTGACCAGGCATGATCCGCTGGATTCCATGGAATCAATACACTTTTTTCTGGACTGGGCTGGTGCAATCTGCATGCATGACATGATTTAATTAAATCTTCAATGTCTCTATCGATTTTGGGCCACCAAATGAATGAACGGGCTAATGCCTTGGTTTTGACCAGAGTTGGGCATTATTCGAATAAATTTTTATTCGAATAATTATTCGAATAAAAAATTATTCGCCACTAATTTATTCACGAATAATTTATTCGCGAATAAATTATTCGTGATTTTATTCGTTATTCGTAAATTATTCGTGATTTTATTCGTTATTCTGAATAACGAATAAAATCGACTTTGTACCTTCTTTCATTTGTCTGTTTATCTTCAATTTTTTAATTTCCGTTTCCTTTGGAATTAGACGCTGGAATTCCTTCATTCATTCTTTCTTGCTGACAAAAATTCTTTCGACAAATTCTTGTTAAATATATTGAAAAAAGAAGACAAAATATCCGCGGTTGATAATTCTTGGAAAATATTAGGGAGAGTAGGTAATAAAAATCTATCCCCTGAAGTATCCCTGGAATTGATTAAATTTAAAATAAATCTAGAAATAGTTAATTCTTATTATTGCATACAAAACAGTTGGTGACGTTATTGACGACAGTGGTGTTGTGGTGTAGGTACTTTTGATTTTTAAAATGTGAGCCATTAAATGATGTTATGGATTTAGAAATGAAAATTTGGGCACTGATGTATCAATAAAATCAAAACATTTTGAACATCTCAACAGGTTCTAATGAATGTGCTACCAATGTATCTGTGCATCAAATCTGTGCAAAAACGACATTGACTTTGTTGAATGGAAAATTTCTTAAGTATGACGCTTTATATTCTAGTGATATTTCTGAAGTGTACAAAGTGTGAACCTAAAATTGTAACAATCAAATAATTCCCAAACCGTAGGCTGAAAGCTTTGGATTGCTATCCAGAAGTGAAGAGGATATTTAAAAAATATAATACACAACCATGATAAACTTTCCAAAGGCAAACACACTGTCCGACAAAGAGTAGTGATGAAGTCCAATCTTAGGAGCTTTAACCAACTTTTAATAAGAAAATAAATAAATAAATAAAAATTAAAACATTAATCGTTCTACCAAATTCCTTGTGTTTATTTTATTCGTTATTCGTTTATTCGTTATTCGAATAATGAATAAAATAATTTATTCGTCATTCGAATAAATTTTCTTCGAATAAATGAAATTATTCATTATTCGTGAATAACGAATAAAATGATTATTTATTATTCGAATGATTATTCGAATAAATTTTGCCCAACTCTGGTTTTGACTATACCTAAATGGGATTTATGTAAATCCAACAAAATTTGTTTTCTTAATTTATTAGGGATAATGCTACGGTAACCCCATAATAAACAATTTGACTCGACCGATAATTCATTACCTTTATTTTTATACGGAATAAATTCATCACCTGTTAAGGTCGACACTGTACCGCTTTGAACAGCGTCTATCAATTTGGACAAAACTTTATCTCTTCGTGTTTCAATTTGAACATTTTTGAAACTTAATTGAAGTTGATTATTCGAATTAATAAAGTTAATATAATTTGCCTGTTCATAATCAATAAAATTGATGAATTTACTTTCGCTTGTGGAATCATTTTCAAATTTGAGCTGTGGTATGCGTGATAAAGTATCAGCGTGATTCAATGCACCCTTTACATGACGTATCTTGAAGTTAAAACCAGACAAAATGAATGCCCACCGTGTTGCATTCTTGCTGCTGCCATCAAAGGAATGCCTTTTTGCTCTCCGAAGATTGAAATTAATGGTTTATGATCAGTTTGCAAAATGAAATTAATGCCTATCAAATATTGATATAATTTAGTTACGCTAAAAACGATGGTAAGGGCTTCTTTTTGGATTGTACTATAATTTCGTTCTGCTGGAGATAATGAACGTGAAACGTATGCTACTGGTTTGAGCTCACCATTTTCAAACTCATGTGATAAAATACCAGCCACTGCTGTATCACAAGCGTCTGTTGTTAAAATAACTGGCTTTTCTCTATCAAAATGAACTAAAACTCGGTCTCCGGTTATCTCCTTTTTTAATAATTCATATGCAGAATTCGTAGCTTCATCCCAATGAAATTTAGTGTCTTTCCTCAATAACTTATAAAGTGGCTCCATTTTTTGTGCAAAATTTGCAACAAATTTTGAGTAAAAATTTACCATTCCGATGAATGCCTTAACTTCAGACACATTTTTTGGTTTTGGTGCGTGAAGCACGCTTCTAATATTGCTGTCGTTTTTCCTTAGGCCATTTTTGTCAATGATAAAACCTAAGTACGAAATTTCTTCCATAAAAAATATGCATTTCTTAGGGTTCAGTCTCAATCCAACAGATTGTAATTTACCTAAGACGGTCATTAATGTTTGGCTATGACTATGAATGTCAGGCCCGGTGACGACAATATCGTCCATAAAATTCATGCAGTTAGGTATACCACGTAACAACGTTTCAATGGTTTTTTGGAAGATAGCTCCCGCTGTTTTTATGCCAAAAGCTAACCGCTTTACTCTAAATAAGCCTAAATGTGTACTAAGAGTACAAAGGTTTTGGGATTCATGGTCTAGTTCTAACTGATTGTACGCATTCGATAGATCCAATTTACTGAACAACTGTCCACCCTGTAGCGAAGCGAAAATCTCCTCGATACGGGGCAATGGATATTTGAAATCTACCAAAAACTTATTAATAGTGACGCTAAAATCACCACAAATGCGTAAATCACCGTTTGGTTTCATCACTGGCACAATCGGCGTTCCCCAATCGGCGTTATCGACTGGTTCCATCATACCAGAATCACAAAATTCATTTAATTTTTGTTCAACAATTGGTTTCCATGCTAACGGCAACGCACGCGGTTTCCAAAAAATTCTTTTGACTGAATTCTTTTGATTTGAAACGGTTGAGCTCGAACTTGAAATCGCGTTAACTTGTCTTAATTCAAAGTTGAAGACCCGAAGACCCAATAAAATTGGTCGATTAACACTCGTGACCACCATTTCTACTTCCTCAGTTTGATCTCGATATTTTATGTTTGGTAAAAACTCACCGATGATTTGTATTCCATGACCACCGTAGTCATCATATTTAGCTGTGTTTTGCTTTAAACAACGGGTGTCAAAATGCTTCCTGTATTGAGTTAAGGGCATCAACGAAATCGGAGATCCAGTGTCACACTCCAAATCGAATTGGATACCGTTGATGTACACAGTTAAATCGAAAGTATCTGACTTACGGCTCCCGGAAATATTAAAAATGGAGTACCAATCCGTTCCATCACCACATGTCGGTCCAACTTGAGTACCTGTGCTAACGAAAGTTGAAATATTAGCATTAGCTTCTTGAACATGAGAAATAGTGTGATTTAAATTAACAAAATTTGTCGATAAATTCTTCTCTTTTGAACGGCAAATCGGCTTTAAATGCCCCTTTTTTCCGCATTTATCACACGTAGCGTCTCTAAATTTGCAAGTTTGTGATTTGTGTGTCCTCCAGCCACAATGTTTGCATACATCCCTTTTCTGGTGATTTCCGTTAGATCGCCTATTGCGTTGAGTCTCTTTACTGTTGTTACCACGGACAAAGTTAACCTCAGTTGACATAGAGTTACCCTTGAGTTTCACCTCGTGTATGAGCGCCTTCTTCAATGCCGTGGCTATCGTCAACTTCTCGTCCTCTTCGCAAAATTTCTCAAACAATTTCTCGTTGTTGGCCATTCCCATGATAAATCGGTCACGTACAGCTTCGTCCAAATTGGCAAATTTGCATTTCAGCGCTAATGTTTTAACGCGTGCGTACCAGGAATTGACTGATTCATCTGAATTTTTCGATGCAGTGTAAAAATTCAATCGTTCTCGATAAATCATTACCGGTGGCATAAAATGCTCTTCCAACAGCGTGCACAGTTCGTCGTATTTTTTATCGCTTGGCTTTTTTGGATCATAAAGTGCTCGTAACAGTGAATACGCATGTGTACCGATACTTTTCAACAACGTTGCTTTTTTCGATGGCTCCAATGTCACATCAATGTCGGTGAAATGGATTTCTAAGCGCTCTTTCCATTCAGTAAAACTGTCTGTTTCTGGCGAAAATTCCGTCATTTGAGACGCTTGAAAAATAGTCATCTTTTGTTCGGTATTTGATGTATCACCGCTTGGCATTCTTACAAGACTTTTACTTTTATTTTACTTTTTGCGAAAAAAAAAATTACCAAACCTCGTCGCCAATTGAAGTATATTGAAAGAGATGTGTGCTGGTTGATTGCCGGTATAATAATGAATATTCTTTATTGTTCTTTCTTATTTATACTAAATCATTTTTCTTTATTATGACATACAATTCAATGTTTGTTGTGTTTATGAATACATTACATTTATCATAGCACTCAAATAAATTTTACGAAGAACGACGTGCACTTGCACAGAAACTAACTATTTGACAGCTTTTCTTTTTATGTATATAATGTATTAATGACTTTCAAAGAAGCCACCTTTGAAGGCTTTTATATTCTTTTCTTTCAGATAGAAAAATGCATTGCAAACTTGGTTTATTTAGTTAACAACAATATATTTTTCCTAGCCTCATTTATTTTTGGGACTAGAAATTGAATAACAAACGTAACTAACGTAAGAACATGTAAAATAATTAAATAATAATTATTTTCTTAAGTGATACCTACTAGGTATTGTATCAAAAGGAAAAAACACTTAACTGATATCAACATTGCTATTAATTATATAATATCTGAGTCCTGCAAATAAACTAACATGGAAAACAACTTTGAAACACTTAGCACTTTGAAAAAAAAAAAAAAACATCAATGTTTTAGGTTTGCATTTGATTTTCCTTTCATTTGACAATTGCATTTCTGCCATGATGAAATCAACAATGACGGTAGACTATATTTTATCTGTTACAAAATTACTGAGTTGTTTGTAAAGTAAACACACGTACAAAATTTTCTGGAGGAACTGGGAAAACATTCCTTGCACATTAGATATTGGCAAAAGAAAAACAATCATTCTTCCCGGAACTGGAACAACCCTGTTTAGTGACGGGAAAACTGCACTTTCAACCTTTAAGTTCCCATTAACCATTTCCTTAGAGCGGGTACAACGTCCCGCGGGTCAGCTAGTATTGTATAATGTATTTATGTATTATTGAATGTATTTTGGTTTCAAGGAAATACCTATTTTTTATATTTTTTATGAAATTTTGAATTGCACTTTGGTACTCATTTTCGACTTTTCTGTCTTTTCTGTTTTGGATGATCAAACAAATAGCTAAACTCAATCATAAATTCATTATTTTTGGTAAAATTTAGTAAACAGGTTTATTTTCTTTAAAACACAATACGAAACATAAATATTTTTAAACAAATTTAAAAATTATGAACAAAAAACCGGTTTGGCTCATATATGAGCCACCATGCAGTAAGGGGTTAATGCTTTTCTCAACTCAACATCAAAGTTTGTCCATTACTGATCGGTTCCATGAGAAATTGAGAAGTTTTTATTTCTTAAGGACGATGTACGATGAAAAAACTCATATAGATAAGATGGTTTGCTTAACAAGAATAACTTAAAGATAAATAGAAGTGATCTATAATCCACATACTCATCCAATGTACAACCAAGCAATCTTAATTTGAATTGAGAAACATTACTAAGCCTCGATAGTCCAAAAACATACCGAATAAAATCATTAAAAGCAACATTCCTTCGCCGATTGCACTCATAATCGAGCTTAGGGTATATTAAATATTAATCGTCCTAATGTGACAAATGGAAGCAAAAGTGTTTTAAATAATCTAAGTTTCAAATTAGGAGGAATAAGGAACGCAGTTAATCTTAAAGTTCGTAACTCACTGTAAATCCTACTAATCATTAGCTTTACATGGTCACAGCACTTCAAGCCAGAGTTTATTACGATACCAAAATTTTTGGCCTTACTAACAACACTGGCAGAGCAGATCCATTCAAATAGATAGGGTTGATGTCACAAAGCTCAGGATTCTTGTAGAAATACATACATTTTGACTTTTCTGGGTTAAGAAGATGCTTGATGTTAACTGCCCAACTATTTATGAGTCCTAGATCATCGTTGATACGGACTGTAAGGTCTTCAGTCAGACCTATAGGACGACTTAAATACAACTGCACATCGTCTGCATACAGATGAATTTTAGAACAAAGACTAATTCCAGCCAAGTCATTAATAAGGAGTGCAAATAACAAACTGTTAGACAACGTTTCTCCTATTCGAACACACTGAGTACGATTAGAAAAGTACTCACTGATAAGAGATACAGCTGACCTACAAAACCCAAACTGAAAAAATCGACTAAATTAGAAAATTGTAGCTACATAATTGCAACGAAAGAGACTTTCTTGCAAATATTTTCATTACATACATACAAAACTCTCATGCAAAAATCTATCATGAAACTATCTTTATCGCAAAAGCTTGCGCTAATAGATCTGTTTTTAGAAGATCGTATGAAACTTCTAAGAACAGATATAATGAATAAAGTTGAATATACCTTTAAGAATAAATAGAAGGGTTTGTGCAAGAAACAGAGCTTACTATGAAGCGAGAACACGACAGCGATAGGCAGATAACACTTTCGAGAGCGATACGACATACGAGATATGCACAAGACACGACACCAAAATCAGACGCAGTACACTTCTTCTTTTACAAGTGATGGCGAAGATACAAAATTTATGATATAAGATCTTAAAGAAGAATGGTTGAAATTAATTACGGTACAAAGATATAAACAAAAAATTCGTAATAAAATGTTACATCAAGAACGCAGTTATCTGATACCTGGAAAATGGACAAGCTTTATAACGAATTTAATTTGGACACATTCCAAGCTGAAGTGTGGATTCAACTTCAAGAATCACTATGTTCCAGGAGGTAATGCGGGTTATATTAATTCTAAGTAGAGGATGTATTTTTACATGTAAATTATATGTATTGAATAAAAGGGGGATTATTGTGTTTTTGCGTGAGGTTCTCAAACAAAAAGTAAACATAAGCGTATAAAATTAAAAAAAAACAAAATTATAAAAACACGTATACGCCCGAGTGTACATATAAAGGTGGCATAATTTTATATATATACAAAAATTGATTAGTACATAAAAATCGCGAACTGCCACATAATTAGCACATAAAGAGCACATAATTATCATAAAGGTCCCTATCGTTTGTGCTCATATTGGTTTGTCAACTTAATTCGGAGAGAAACGCAGTGGCAAGTAGTGTGGATCAATGAAAAATACTTCGAATTATATTCTTTTTACAATTAATTACGTAACGTACTTGTTGAGAACATGTGAAAGTAGGTATGAAATAAATTCAAATTTAATGAAAACAATTTTGAAATAAGACAGTGGTTGGACCTCAAAGTTCTTCAATTTTCTGTACCCAAACGGGTAGTGGTAGAAAATGGGTTTGTCTTAATATGTTATTACCCTATCTTGTTTTGTTTCTGCAGGTATCATACGTTCGCGGTTCTACACGTAAAAAACAGACATTTTAAAGAATGGGGGTAAAATTTTCTCACAGAAAGACAAAACTACAAAAAAGTAGATGAGCGGGAAAAAAAATTGAAACTTAAAAACTTTCGGACCAAGTAAGAGCCATCGGTTTGAATTTATTTATTTAGGTATTTGATATTTTCAATCAAATTTAACACTTTTCAGAAAGCAGCCCAAAGAAATTTCTACGGCTAAAATTCTTAGTTTGGGGAAATATTTTACTCCTTCGTGAGGGCTCTCTTTTACCAAAAACTACAAAATTGTTGAGCACGCTAACAAGATTTGGTAAAATATCGTAACTTTTTGTAAAATTGGACTGTTTTAGAAGTTTGTGCAACATTTCACTAATCATCGAATTGTCATTGTCAAATTTTTCAGTAAACTCAACATTTTCACTATGGTAAAATGCACGCACGAGCAACGGCTGCAAATAATAAAAATTTTCTAAAGCAGTTCGAAGTCGTTGATAGTAACTCTATCGCGTTAGGTTAGATTAGGTTAGGTTTAGGGGCTGACAGTTGATGTCTTTACCGTCACACTTAGATCAATACAGATCCATTGTGATACCCGTGAGTATTGCTACTCAAGCTAATAAGAAAAACCTATGTGTTCAGTTAGTCAAGCCGTTTAGAGGCTTTGACGAAGTTCAGAATGTAAGTACCTGGCGTACTAGAGAGTTCTTCTAAATCCCCGAAGAAATAGTTGCCAAGCAGTTTCTTCCTTTGATGGGAAAGTGCGGGACAGTGACACAGAAAGTGCGGAGTGTCTTCATGCACCTCCTCGTCACCGTATCCTCTGCATAGATCATCTGAACTGATTCTCATCTTTTTCATATGATAACCTAACAGATTATGTTCCGTGATTATGCTTACAAGAGATCGAAGTGATCCCTTGTGTAGCTGCATAATTTTTTCCGTTCTTTGTTTGTTAAAACAGGGCCAGATCTTTCTTGTTGTGCCGCAGGTGTCAAGAAGATTCCACCTTTCATTGGCCTTGATAGTTATTCTTTTTGAGATTTCCTGTTTTAAATAACAGGTAGGGGTGTTAACTAGCTGAGCTTGGCTTACGTCAAGCATTGACCCTAATCTTGATAATTCATCGGCTTTCTCATTGCCTAGTAAATCGCTGTGGCCTGGGACTCAGAAGAGTCTAATGTTGTGCTGTGCGCCAAGAACCTTAAGCTTTTCGCGGCAGCATGAAACAAGCTTTGATTTTACCTCAGTTGCAGTAATCGCTTTTATTGCCGCTTGGCTATCAATGTAAAAGGTGATATCAGCTCGTGGTATCGCCTTCATTGATACCTTTTTAGCTGTTGTCACTGCCAGGACCTCCGCTTGGAAGACGCTACTGTAGTCTGGAAGCCTAAGCGAGGCGGTTAACTTGAGAGATTCGGAATAGAAGCCTGCCCCTACACCAGTGTCCATTTTAGAGCCATCAGTATAGATAGCTATTGACGACTCACTTGAGTATGGTATATTATCTATCCATTCCTCTCTGCTTGGGATGGCAGCCTGGAATGGTTTGTGAAAATCAAGTTCGGGTATTTTATAGTCTGTTGTAGTACTATGACCCATGAAGGATCTGGGCATGTCCTATAGAACTGTTTTTCCAGACTTTAGTTTGACTAAGCCTCAGGGCACTTTTGGCCGCATATTCTTGAACAAAGAGGTCTAGGGGAATTAGATTGCGTATAACTTCCAGTCCCGCAGTTGGAGTGGATCTCATTGCCCCCGTAATGCCAGTGCACGCAAGTCTTTGAACTTTTGTCAAAGTTTTCAGGTTCGTGCTCTTTTCTAAAGCTTTCCACCATACCAAATTACCGTAGGTTAGTATTGGTCTAATTATTGCCGAATACATCCATCTGATAATTTTAGGGTTTGGTCCCCAGGTTTTCCCGAAAATTCTATTGCAGGAGTAAAAGGCAGTCGATGCCTTTTTGAATCTATCTTTGGTGTTCAGACCCCAGTTTAGTTTTTTATCTAAGATCATACCGAGATACTTTGCGTGATCAGAGATTTTAAGAGGGCAGTTAACTGAACTCCGATTTTCGGTCATAATTCTCGCCCTAGTAGAGACTCAGGCTACGCTACGGCTGTTTTTCTGACTCAAGAATTAAAACCGATGGTCTATTTGTATAGTGACAACATGCGTTTTTGTAATTGGACTCTGGAGAACATGCGCCAAGACCATTAATTTCATCGAAGAATCATCTTCAGTAATTAGGCTCATTTTTGGCTAAAGGGGTTCATCAATAAACAGAATTATTCATTATTGGTCGGATGAAAATCCACATTTGGTTTTCATGAATCACTACTTCATCGACAAAAAATCGTCACTATGAATTGCAAATGTTATTGCCACATAATAACGATTATTTCCAGCGCGAATTGGAAGATATGGACTTGTACGACAAGTGGTTTCATAAGCCACACAACACACCTTACAATCGATTTATTGAACAGAGTAAGTTTGATGTTTGATGAGGGCATTATCTCAAAAAGTTGGTCATCCAATAAGCCGCCTCGTTCGTGCAATTTAACGCCTGTGAATATCTTCCTTGGCGCTACGTTAAGTTATTGGCGAAATGTGTGGCCGAGTCATTGAAAATTGTTTGAAATGCTTCAAATGGTTTGCGTTTAATACAAAAATGTTTTAAAGTCCTTATTAGAAAATTCTTAATAAATAAGCCCTTTTTAGCTCATGCACAATGTTCAATTAGTCAAGTGCTTACATTTTCATTTTCATCTTATAAAATTTTTTGCTACAGGTAAAAAAAAAATGTCGTTTATTCGTTTGTAAAATCTTACTCGCTATACGAATTCGAACAAGTTAAGCCGTGTGCAAATTTCGTTAAACCATGGAATAATTTTGACGTTTGGTTAAAAATGGGATCATTTTTTTGATAAAATATAGGATCGGTTAAATGGGATGTTTAGAAACCCCGAAAACCAAAATCTCACACACCAAAAACCGCAAGCCATTTGACAGCTAACTACTATCCCGCATTACCTACTTTTACCATATAAAGTCATTTGACTGCAACATATTCATCCTTTTTCAAGATAATCTACTTCTTTTCGGTACAAAAAGCTATGAGAGTTAAGGAGACCAATATCTGCTACCTTTTCCAAATTTTCTAACAGTCCTGAATTAGGCCACACCTTTTTTGAAAAACAGAAATTTTAGGAGACCAAAAATGTTGAGAATCATGGAGAACGAAGCAAAATAATTCTTCGTTCAAAATATTCCATACAAGCAATTGCTATTTTGTGGCCACGTTCGCCACTATGTCCATGATTTCATCACGTGTTTCACGTTTGTACTAAAACGATAGTGCGTGTTAGGTTAAGACAAGAAAAAAAATCGGGGAGAGAGAAAGGCGTGTCTATTCCTTTTGAACTCGGATCGCTGGATTCAAAGTCCAGACTGCTACACATTCATCAGCCGATAGCAAAAGCTTAACAGACAGCTCAAAAAAATGTATAACCTGCAAATTCAAAACATTAAATTGAATAATATATTGCCAACTTGCATTGAAGAAGAAAAATTCATAAGAATAGAGCAGAAAAAACAAAGTGAGGTGAAAAAAAGCACCTAAAAGAGTAAATCTTGTTAAGGAATTCAGTACGTGACCATGTCAACATGGGTATTTGTCTAATGAGCATAATTGTTCTCTATTAAAGTTTTAATGTAGTTTCTCAAAAGGCCCTGAACTATTTCATTTCATTAACAGCTGCCCCTTAGCCTCAATATGGCCATCTGCTTTAATGACTACATTTCAATTTGAGCTCGACAGCGCAGTCCAGGAACTTGAACTAATTAACCTCCAAAGTCCTTATTTATCGTCTCTCTATTTCCATAAGCCCTTAAAAAGCTGAAATAGTAATTTTCTGCAAAATTCTTCTCTGGTGCATAATTTATTCTTAAATTTCTATTTTCTTTTGTTTTTTATTTCAAAAAAGAATTTTAAGGAAAACTCTTTCCTTCTTAAAAGGCAGTCGCATCGCATTACGCATTCAGCATGCAATCTTGAAAGTTTTCTGCATTGAATTTTTGTTGTTTTTTGCTTCTGTCACACTGCATAGAAATTGTCTGCAAAGAGAGATAAATGTCGCCACTTCAGAAATCAACCAACTTCATTTTGCACTGGCATGTGACAGAAGTGTCAATAGTTGTGACATCGTGCTAACGTGTACTAATGTACACCATTTAGATTTAATTTCCCAACTACTTAGCTTTAATATAATGCACACACTGCAAAATCCACTTCGTCAAAGAATTAATTCCAATAAAATCTCTTCCCCTCCCAATAAACCATTCCACATAAAACTAATAGTGTGTCACTGAACAGAGATCCCTAAGGACCGATATAATAGCCGCATCTCAGAAGCCATAGACCCCATACCTGTGTGTTTGCTGTTTGGCCATCAGGTGGATAAAGGCGGACAGATTCACACTCATACAACCAGCATCAACTGTGAAGCGAGGTTGAAAAAGCCAGACGAACAAGACTCCAAGTATGGAAGACTTCACAGCAAACAAAAAAGCGCCAACAACTTCGACTAAATGTTTAACAATATATGTACACACATGTTGCACTCATACCGGCCTATACCGACCTGTAGCTAGATCTAGCTGCTGACTATGGGCAGTTTTTTTAATCAGCCTACACGCCATATTACAAACCAAACAAAAAATCGCCCAAGACAAAAAAACAAACAAGAAAACGTATCGAGCCCAAGAGAGACTCCTGTGGCTTCTCAGTCTAAACAGCTTCAAACTGGTGCTTGGGGCAATTTACTCGGAATCTGGTTAATGCCAGGCACCCGTCTCCATTTACAAATAGCGAAATGACTAATTAATGGCGCGCAAAACACATATCAAGATGAACATTTGTTGTTGTTGCTGCTTGCTGGATGTTGTTTTGTTTTGAACTGCAGATGTCGTGGCAGCACTCGTCTCGTCATTGGTGCCATTTTGGTCATCCAGTAGTCGTTTTCGTTGTATATTGACTCTTAGCATGAGTGATATAGCATAAGCACCCAGAAAGTCACTCAACTGGTTCATGAGATCATAAGAGACACACGGAGTACATCATGAGTTTAGCCTAAACTGGGTCTAAGGTCTGGACGGATGCAGGTTATCTCTAAGCTGTGTTGATGTGATTTTAAGTTTTTGTGAATGTCTTCGTTTTAGATGATCGAAAACTAAAGAACAGTGGGGTGTTTTTCACGAGATGCAGCTGGTATTATGTATAGTTTTCGTATTTTAGCGGTTTTTGATGAGCCAGATGCCCCGTAGAAGGATATTATTGATGATAGCGTGATATCCACGATCTGGATCTCTTACTAGCAGGCCCCAAATTGAAGCTGCGTGAGATAGCCGAGATCATAGCCATTTCAAAATATCACGTTGGGCATATCCTGCCTCAAATTTTGATCATAAGAAAGGCTGTCGGAGCGATGGGTGCCGCGATTTCTCACTTTGGGCAACAAGCGTAATCGTAAGACCACTTCAGACAACTTTGCGCACCTTCTGAAGCAATTTCTGCGTCGTTTCGTGACAGTAGACGAAACATAGATCCACTGATGGTTCACACGAAAGACGAAGAAGCAGTAGAAAAAGTGGACTACAGCCGGCTAGCGTGCTCTTAGGAAGGCGAAGACTGTCCCATCGGCCGGAAAGTTATAGTCACCGTTTTCTGAGATTGGCTATGTGTGAACTATACTTGGGGAGGGACAAAATGGTCACAAGACTGAAATATTGACACCGAATTGAAAAACTGCCATAATCAGCGAAGGAAAAGTACTTCACTGATTTTCCTTTGCCATTGTCGGAGCGCCTCCACGGCAGGATTGCCCGACATGGGTTATGAACACCGGCCCCACTGTGCTGTAAGGAACTGATCCGATAACTACTAAAATAATTTGGTAAATTGTATGGTGGCACTTTTAGCTAATCTTAACTGCAATAATAGCCATTTTACTGTTTGGTCATTTCCGTTTTAATGAAAACATCTACTTGCAGGAAAGTCCATCGGTCGCACTGTGCTTCATCGCAAACTGCTACTGGACGATTTCGCATGCTCTCGATGATATCTCTGCACAGCATCGCCGTTCAGTGGGCACAGTTGGTGTTATAGATCACCTCGAGATAGATGCCCCTTGGAGGCTGTTCAAACTGCACCAGCAATTCGCTCCTTAGCTGCGATTTCAACTGCGCTGCGCTGAGATTTCTGCTTTGTACGCAATGCTGGAACACTTCATGCGTGTTAAGAGGCAATCTCATACGTTTTTATGTGTTTCTCGCTTAGCTATATCTTCTCAGGTGCACCGTACACCGTCAGGCCAGAAGAGAAACAAGGATCGAAATCCAAAGGCCGATGGCAAGGAAGCAAGTGCATGCCACTTATTTGGAGTTAATTGGATTTTACTTGTCTATCATTGCGATGCGAGATTGGAAATTATTCTCGATTGGTATCTTATCATTAGGCGATAGATGGATACGTGGAAAGGTATCTTCTGGTGTATACCGGAGGAACACAGATGCCATTCGGATGTTGGCATCAGTAAACCGAATGAAGAATGAAGCAAATTGCTTGTGCACGACAATGACGTGACATTGATGAGGATATGGGGACCAATATATGAAGGTATCTGCACTGCGGATATAATAGTTTGCTATCGGTCTGGTATTTTGCTAAGCCAGAGAGGAAGAATTTCAAGAAATATGCAGTCATGGAGTTATCCGGTGCAATATGCGAAGTGATGATTTAAATTTATTGAGTGCCGGATTGGGAAATAATTGCGACAGCCCAATTGGGTATGGACAATTTATTGGGCAATTATGAGAGTCCATTCGATCGGGTTGTGGAGATTGGAAGGAATTTAGCTATCTTCCTTGAGAGAATCAAAGGGTTTAGTGTTGTTGTTCGAGTGAATTTTCAAGAAAGCTTGTACTGGTTTTATGTTTATCTATGTCATTCGAAAGGTTTTTATATTGCTAGCTTTAGCCTTCCGCATTTCGAAGATTATCGATAGGAGGCTTCAAGGTCCCTCTAAGACAGAGTCTGTGCCATCGGTCTTTCATGTCATCCAGACTCTAGAACTAGGGGCTGAAAAACGTAGATTTTCCTGCATTCGTTGTGACCGGGCCCAAAGATTAAGTCATCGTGTCATAGTAATTTCTAGCTACATCCTGGTACAGCTCGTCTTAACGAAGTGGTTTGCTTGGGGGCTGGGTGTTTATTGACTTAATTTTGTTAGTTGCTGATTACTTTACATGACGTTCATTTTTCTACCTAGCTAGAAAATCCTGTTAAAATTCACTTTTTTTCGGTAGCTAGCGTATCTGTTGCAGGAACAGAAGCCAATTCTTTAGCTTTCTTAAGAAGCCTTTAAGTGTCTTTCTATTTACGAGAAACTTCGAGTTATTTAAGCTGACAGCTGCTTCTCTACGGTGATCTCAGCTCCCTCTTTTCTGATGTCGCCAAACCGATTCCATAATCTACCGACAAGTCTAATGCAGTTTATTAAACAGGCCATTACTGTAGACTGTGGCTTTCTCTAAAACCAAAACCTTTTTTTTACCTCGTTTAGACTTTCGCTTGTGGGGCTTTCTTAAATCACAGGTCTGTGAAAACAGGCTGTAAACAACCGTTGCCCTCAAAGACAAGATAATCGATGCCATCGGTCAAATTAGGCCTGATTTATGCACCAAAAAAATCGGAAACTGGACCTTTCGAATGCGCGCCACGTCAGTTATTTTCATGTTTAAAAACAAACCTCAGGAAGCCGGACCGAAAACAAAATCATAATTTGAAATGTAACGGCCCCGGTGCATGGAATTTTTTTTAGTTGTTATCTGGATTTCTATGTGAAATATTGCTTTGAAAATAACATCTCTCAAAAAAGTGAAAATTAAGATTGTGACTTGTGAGTTGTGAGTGCCGTGAATCATAAAAAAAGTTGATTATATTGAAAACGTTCATGTTAAATGTATGACGTATAAATCAAAGTACATTTACATAAGTAGTTTGAGTGAATATACCGAACTCAAGTCATTCCTTGTTTTTGTTTACATTTAGCCCTTGTGCTTAAATAAGCACATGGGGTAAATGTGAACAAATTTTTGGGGTAAATGTAAACTTTCTTTTTACTAAATATTGTAAGTGGTACAAAAACTCAATGGCAAGGACTGGTAACTTGGATATATGAAGCGCCATCCATCGAAAACTTAAGAAACTTCGTCTGCTTTACGATTCACCCGCTTCGAATACTCATTGAATGACATTTTTCACTCCATCATAGTCATCGAAGCAAATGTTCAGCATATTTGAACTAAACCTTCCATTTGGAGTCACTTATATTTATATATGCTGATTCCATTGACGCTAATCACGAGATTTAGCGAATTGGGTTAAGAAAAAATCTCGACTTTTGTTAGGTAAAACAAATATTGTTTCAAATCAATTATAATATTTAATTTTAAAAATAATATTTCGCTCAAGGTAAAGGTACCTACCTACTCAAAAGTCACACCAAAATTAATTCCAAAGATGAGTTGTTTTTAATCTCGGTTACAAAATAACATTCCAAATAGGTTTTTCCCCTTTAATGACAGCCGGAGCAACATTAACTTTTATCACTTTCAATTCATTGAACCTTCAAATGCGATTACAAGTATCATTTTCCTTTTTTGTGACATTTGAACTCGCTGTTGTCGTTAAATGATTTACTACTCGATAACAAGATTCAAGTGTTTTATTCGAGGGGTGTCAAAGGAAAATAAAATTATTGCATTAATAGCTGCTATTGAAGGCTCTTACGCACATGACGGTGCCGAGGCTTTGTTGATTTTCACTTGTATTTTGTTTTGTTTTCATTAAACTGCATTTCATTGCCATTTTTCAATTTTAAAATTTTTCATTTCAAAATATTAATAGGTATACCTACTGATATCAACAATAGACTTAAGAAATAAAGAGGTATACATACAAAAATCAACTTCTAGGTATATTAGGTACTAAGATTGAAAAAAAAAAATTGTGCGCTCTGATTGAATATAGACTACTTCCCCTCCCCTTTTTCTGCGTCATCCGGTGTCCCTCAAGGTAGTCATTTAGGCCCTATACTTTTCATTTTAACAATTAATGATGTCGCTAACATCTTGGACTGTAATCTTTCGATTTATACTGACGATATGAAAATTTACCATCGCCCAGTGATTCTCACAAGCTGCAATGCAACCTGGACAGTTTTTTCTCTCTGGTGCCAAAAAAACCCTTTCGAACTAAATGAAACCAAATGCAATAGTATGACATTCTCACGAAAGCGCCAACCTGGGCAAAATCGAACCTATTTTTTACAGGGGGAACCAGTGCCATATGTTACTTCTACTAATGACTTGGCGATAATTTGTGATAGAGAACTAAATTTTCACCACCATATTGACAATGTTATTAATAAAGCTAATGCTATGCTCGGTTATATAAAACGTTGGTCCAAGGAATTCCCAGACCCATGTGTAGCTTAAATGCTCTACGTTACCTTTGTCAGACCTATCAGGCGCGGATTCAGAGGGGGGTCACGGGGGTCATGACAACCCTCAAACAGGCTGTATTAAAAAAAAAGAAGAGCTGAACCAATATTTTGCAAACCGAATAACAAAAAGAAAACAAACGAACAAAACCTAGATTTTGCAAACTCGAGAACCGGGAACTAACCAAACGATCACAATTAAGTTACTCTTTTGCCCTCTGAAAAAAATAGAATAAAAAAAAGGCTGAATTAACAATTTTTTTTTACACAATATTGACATTTTTTATTATTTTTCTATATTTGGATTTTAGCTATAGTTCTATGCTAGCATCTGTTTACAATCTGTTTACAAGTTCAAACCAAAAGCATAATTTATAACACAAAATGCAATCTTCTATTTTGTTTCGCAAATCTGTTAATGATCGCATCGTTGTCTAATTCGATGTCACGATTGATGTGTAGCAATGCAAGCCCGGTGAGTCTGTCTCAACCAAGTTTTGAGGCGATAGAGAGTTGAAAAACTCCTTTCTGCAGTGGCTCCAGTAACAGAGAGCGTTTCCAAAATCGTAAGCAGTGTATTAATAGCCGGATAAATTACCATCACACACATCAAGGGCGAGAGGAACCGAATCTAGAAGTTCACCGCCGTTTTCAACAATTCGGTTCCTTTTAGTTACCCACAACTCAAATTCGGCAATAGCGCTCGAAGGGGGAGAGTTCAGAAGCTTCTGGTACGTTTCTCCTACAAGCTGATCTTCTTCAATGTCCTCCGCTGTATAGGAAGTCCGAGGCAGAAACACTCTCAGCCCAAAAAGCTTTATCACGTCTGGAGAGAGCCTTTTGTTGAGGTCCGTCACAACGTTGTCCAACAGAGTAATGTAAATTGCTCTCCTGAAATATTCCTCCTGGGTTTGATTCTGTTGGTGGTTATCTCGATGTTTTTGACGAAAAATAACGCGTGGTACTTTCAACTCCACATCCAACTGTGTTGCGAGATTTTCAGTTTTAGAAAATAGCTTATGTACCTTCACAACTGCTGCGAAAAATGCGCGATTTAGCAGGTAATGCCATAACCGACGATATGATGAAGACATTATGGTTAGAGAGATTGCCTGAAAGCATCCGAGCCGTAGTTTCTGTATCCGAATTCGAGCTCGATAAGCGTGCACTTATTGCTGATACGATGCTTGAAGTTATGGGAAGAAGTCAAATTAAAACGGTAAATAACTACTCCCCATCTCCAGCAACATCGTTAAAATCCGAAATATTTGATTTGAAGACCGAGATCGCTTCTCTTTCAAAAGAAAAACAAGAGCTTAAATCAAATTTTTCGCCAAAGTATCGCAATTCAATAAGCCGATAAAAATCAAATTCAAGACCGAAATAAGTATACCGCCTATGCAAATTCCATAAAGTACAAAAGGGTTTGTTTAAGTTCATTACTCTCCCATGAGTAACCTCATTAGTGGTATCACAATGGACCCTTGTGGTCTAAGTGAGTCAATGACATCTGGACAGCCACTCCAACCTAACCTAACCTATGCAAATTCCATCATCGGTTTGGCTCTTTAGCCAGGAAATGTGTCGAGCCTTGTGAATTCAACAAAAAAGTCGATTTAACTTCGGGAAACTAAATTCCACTTCGACAAAGACGGTAAACGCAGTGGATTCCTCAATATCTCACCGTCTTTCCATATACGACAGAACAAACCATTTAAAATTCTTCATTGACACTGGCGCTGATGTAGGTATCTGTTTTGCCATTTTCTTCTAACCGCTGCCCAAAGAACCCAGATTCGTACAAACTATTCGCTGCAAACGGAACCTCTATCAAGACATTTGGTTCCAGTATTGTCACTGTGAATTTAGGACTTCGAAGAAAGTTTGACTGGGAATTTATCATCACATATCTTTTAATACCAAACCTCGTAATATAAGATATGTAACCCTGTTCCGCATACCTTATCACCGCACTAATTATTCTTTTTTTAATCACATGTCTACAATGCTTCGTAATGCCAACAACTCCTCTAATGCTTTTGATTTCGACATACCCAAACCACTCCTTCGCAATACCCTACTTTCAAACCTATCCCATCAAATGACCTAATGCTTCATGTTTTTATATCATTTTATTGTTATGTTTAATTTTTTTTGTTTATTAACTTATGTACATATATAAGAACTTTTATATGTATTTATTAGTTTTAAAGCACTGCTTGTACTAAGCGTAAATATATAAATAAATAAATACAAAAGAAAAAAAAATTAAAATATACATCACAGGTTCTACCGAGATTTGAACTCGGATCGCTGGATTCAAAGTCCAGAGTGCTAACCATTACACCATAGAACTGCAATGATCACGTGATAACATTAAACCACCTGTCAATTAGCTTAATTAAGGTCTACGTCTATAGTATAGAATACACTTTAATATGTAGACTAGGTACTATCTATCTACTTTTTATACTTTTTTTTTATTTGAAGATGTAACTTCAAAAGAAACCACTACTTAATTTATGTGCATAAATGACACTTTCTGATTTTGTTGATTAGGTTTTTTTTTTCCGTTCTTATTTAAAACTGCTAAACTGATTTCGCTGAAAACTTATTCAGTTTTCTATCAAGCGATTTCACGTGCAGTCTCATATCATTATAATGAGTGAATCGAGGCGAAACGACTTGCACGTACATATGAAAATACACACAAATACAAATTACTTTCGTATGGACCGCTGAGCGTCTTTTTTGTTTAGAAAATACTTTTTCGACCTAACTCTGTTCAGCCTAGGTGTGTTTTTGTGACTATCAAGTAAAGTAAAGTAAGCAAAATATCAAGAAAACGATCCAGATTCAAACTCGATTTTACTGTCAATAGGCGTTTTTCTTTTTTAGCTCCGAGCAGGGTACGGAGCTGTCAAAAAAAAACCGTATTTCTTTTTTAGCTCAGACATATCGGAGCGCTCAACTTTTGTTTATTTTTTAGATCAGACCGTGGTCGGAGCGCGATCTACGAGCTCGGTTAAAATTGATGGAGTAGATGGAGTAAAAAGTTGAGCGCGGCCAACTTCATGTATTTTGTTCATTTATCATGAATGAGATGATGCGAAAAAAAAAATTAAAACGGTAGAAATGGCGGGCGGAGTAAGTTGTTCTCCGAATGAAGGAAAATAAATTTTTTTTCAATTTTTTTTGTATGTGTGACAGTTCCGTGCTCAGGTTTGTTTCTTTATTAACTCGGAAAGGTCTGAGCTAACTCTGCTCAGACCGAGCTCGATGAGCTCAGGCTCTACTCCGTACCCTGCTCAGAGCTAAAAAAGAAAAAGGCCTAATATTGATTTAAATTCAATTGCTTTCAGAAAAAAAACTGACAAATTTTGACATTTGTCATAGTTAAGCAGGATATACACAGTTCAAATGCTTGTCATGCACGAGCGAGTGTATTCGTTAATTCGGATTGAAGTTGCCTATACAATACACACATCAATCAAAGTCTTCAGTCTTTTATTTTACAGTGACTGTTTTGTGACAGAACAAATTATTATTCGATTATTTCCCCTAGTGTGTTTTAAAAGTTTACTATTTGTGTTATTTGCTTGTGCTTACAATTAGCCACACAGACGATTGGAATTGCACTGGAGTTAAAAACGAAAAATAAACGGAAACGGATATGGATGAAGGAATGGCTGAAAAAGCACAGTCAGTTCACGCATCAAAATCTTCTCAATAAATTGAGACTGAGAATAAGTTCATTATCTGATTTTAAAAATTTCCTTCGCATGGATGAAGATACCTATGAGCAATTGCTTCGAAAGATCGCTTCCAAAATAAGAGAAGAAGATACCCAAATGCGAGAGGCTATTCCCGTCAACCAACGGCTTTCAATCACTCTTCGTTTTCTAGCGACTGGTAATTCGTTTGCGGATTTAAAATTTATCAGTGCTATCTGAACATTCCATCGGTAGAATCGTTATTGAAACTTGTGAAGCAATTATTGATGTCCTCAAGGATATGATTAAAGTAAATAAAAGAGTTATTTAATTGATATTAACTTCCCATATATTATTTATTAATAATAATTTGTTATAAACAATTGAAAATGAGTTAAAGAGAATGGCGCAAATTTTAAGTCAGCCCTCGTTTAAGCAATAAAGTCTACTCTACTTAAAGCACTCTAACTTTTTCTAATTTTTAAACACTTTAAACGAGTCTTCTAATTAGATTGGACTTTAAACAAAACGTTGTGTGAACTCGCCTAAATGTGACAAATTGATAAATTGAATCATTGTATATGAAACCACCTAGTACAATCAAGAATGGGTTTTTCGATTTTTTGTGCCAGATCAAAACCAACAAAAAAAAAAATCCCAATACAAAACCTATGTAACCTATGTTAGCGCTGCGCCAGAACTCAAGATGGCACTACAATCGATTGCCAGGTCGCGGGTACTAGCTAGATAGAAATACAATGAATTGAATTAGTGAACTATCATTTTACGCTTGCAGTTTTTAACAGTTTTTAGTGCATTCATCTCCCCAAAACAGGAAAAAATGTGATTATTTAGTGTTTGTATATTTAGTTCTAATAAATGTTATGATTTTTTTTGTGAAAATGTGTTTAAATAAATATCCAAATGATGTTCCAATTTGTTTTGTTTGTGATAGTGAAGGTGGAATAGTGTGCTCTGAAATGGGTTAAAAATATTCCTTAAAAACAGGAACAAATTTCCCTACAAGTGTTATTTGCTTATAAGGACTCTCAAAAAAGGCACATAGGTAATAAAATTAAAAGCAAACAACGTACACATATAACTACAAGAAGTGTCAAAAAACAAGCAACAAACCCGCTTGGTAGTCTCCGTGGTTCATATTTTTTATTTTATTTTACAAAAATGATAAATGTATTCGAACGAAAAACTGTGCAAAATAAAATGAATATTTGAATTTAAATAAGAGCATGCACGAATTTGATAAACTCTTTTCTTTCATATAATTTCCGAATTTTCGACAATCCCAAAGTCTGCTTCCTCAAAACTATACTTTAAGGAGTTAAACGAACGATTTCTCCCTTTTAAAGTTAGACGACCACTTTAACGATAAAGTATACTTTAACTCGTTCAAAAATGAGATAAAGTCGACCCCGAATCTAAAATTTGTTTTTAGAGTCGACTCCTACTCTAAAGTGGATTTAAAGTAGAGTTTAATTGTTTCAAAATTTGCGCCAATATATTTTCGTAATTTCAAGTACAAGTCTTTGCATTTGATAATGAATAGGATATTAATTGTTTTAAACTCATTTATATCAGTGCTGGGGGATCGTGGGAGAAATCCCTTTTTGTGGGAATTTCGACCCTAAAAGGGATAAAGGGAAAACCGCCTGGTTTTTTCGGAATTTCGCCCTAAACCAAAAAAAGTACATCTTCACACAGTTCTAATTAGTTTCGATAATAAAAGTGTGAACATGTAATATCCATCATAATAAAACTAATAAGTGCAAGAACGCAAACTTAAGGAAAGGAAAAGAAGGAAAGACTTGTTCCTTTTAACGGTTTGCTTTTTTTTAAATATTTACGTTCGATCTCGATGATAGTTTTGTCATTTTGTGTCGCAAATTTATATTCATAAGAAGATGGATTCTATTTCTCTAAATAAAAATAATTTAATATACATTCATATTTTCAATTCTAGTTAAATAAATAAAAATTATTTCATAGTTCTTACTTAAAAAGTATCTTGGTATTTTACATAGATTTTATGCAAAGAATGGATGAAACTTCAAGCAGAGGAAGAATATCAAAAAAAAAAAGCAAAAAGTTGCTAGTCTTCTAAACATTTTTGTTGACTTTTTCCAGAATATTTAAGATTGGATTATGGAAAATAAAAACGATAAAACAAAGGCAACCTGCAAGTTTTGCAACACACGTTTTTTTTTAGTTTTTTGTCTGTGGGAAATAAAAAGGGAAAAATGAAATGGTCTGCAGCACTGATTTGTATAGTTAATAACAGTTCGATTAGAACAATTGGAAGTTAGCCATCGTGTGGACTACAGTGGTCGCACTTATATTTCTTATTTGTATTTATTACTAGCTGACCCCGCAAACTTCGTCTCGCCACCCTTCAGAGCAACTCCAGAATAATCATTATTATTACCACAGACATTGTTAAAATGCAATGTGATTTGCTTGAATCCAATTGAAATAGAGAACCACATATCTGAATTTTACCAAGCTCTATGTACAACTAACATTCTACTTTCATTAAAGCATGGAGTAAAATGCAAATTTCTTTGAAAAATTCAAAAACTTCTCTGTTTTGACTATTTCACAAAAATCTGAATTCCAAACAGCTTACGGTTGTCCCCCTTATTTGCTGACTTTCCCGTAAGATTGTCCCAAAAATTTATTTTTATACAATGAAAATGTTATAAAAATGCATTGAGGACTGAGAGGACTAAGAGTCCAAACCGGACATACCAACAAACCAATGCACCTTAAATTCCATAAAAAAAACTTGATTTAAGGTGTTGTTGAAGTTCTTCGTGCTCTCGCAGTTTTCCGAGTTCCCAATCAAAAAATTTCCATTTTTCTATTTGAGAATCAGTGCACTTTCTATTTGCCCAGGAAAACCCACTCTGAAATTTTCCATTTGAAAACGAATACACCTGCAATAATCCATTTTTCCTTTGAAAACCAAAGATTTTTCCGAGTTTTTCATCAAAACTTTCTATTTTCCATTGGAAAACCCATTTTGATATTTTCCAGTTTTCCGTTTGAAAACCAATATACCTGCAATAATATGCAATTTTCCCAATGAGTTTTCCGAGTTTTTCACCAAGAACTTTCTGTTTTTCCAATCGAAAACCCATTTCGAAACAAAAAAATTCCAAGCAAAAAAAGTCAAATTTCCGACCTTTGTTTGGTTTTTCCAGTTTTCCCACTCTTTCATTAGGTTTTTCCAATTTTTTTTTCACAGAAATCATCACTGAATGCAACAATATGAACCATGAAAATTTCACAAATATCTGTTTGGCCATTTTGGAGTCTATATAAGAAACATACAAACAAACAAACAAACACACATCCATTTTTATATATATAGAGAAGAAGAGAAGATAGAGAAGATTCAAAAATAGAGTTGCTGTCCTCGGGGTCATACGCTATTATATCTTGAAGAGACGGACTTTCCATCTGTAAATAGTAAAGACAAATTATCTTCCTCAGAGTTTCGGAAATCTTGATTTTCTTACTGGAGTACTAGTCCAACTACCTATATTTGGGCGTAACCAATTTCGGTGTAACGTGTAAGCCACTCATCTGCGCTTCGAATAATATGTCATTAATAAATTTTTCAGCGAATATTCTTTGTTTTTGCTCCAACTTCGTGAGTTTTGATGCCCAAGTATCTGCAACCGCACGGTATTCGTCCCTTGGTTGGGATAAGCGCTTGGCAGCTAAAGCAATTAGCTCTTCGCTTGGATCTGTTTTTTTCTTTTTCTAGTAGTTTGCACTCCCTAAAAACACATACAAAATATTCATATAAATATATGTATGTAAGTGCGCATTGCACTGCAACATTTAATCTTAATTTGTATTTACAGACACCTTCAAGAAAAGAAGAATGGAAAACAATTGCAGATGATTTTTTTTACCGATGGAATTTCCCGAACTGCTTAGGAGCAATAGATGGGAAGAAACCTCCGGAGTCAGGATCATTTTATTTTATTAACAAGAAATATTTTAGCATCGTGCTTATGGCCATCGTCAATGCCAATTATGAATTCATAATGTTAGATGTAGGCCTCAATGGATGAATATCGGATGGTGGTGTTATAGCCAGCGTTGCCGCGAAGTGCCCGATCGGGCCATTTTGCCCGCTGTTTTATATTTTGGCCCTTTGCCCGGGCCAGTTGGAAATAGCCCCAAATCTTTGTTTTTGAAGTTTTGACATATATAATTATATAATAAGTGCTAAATAATAGCTGAAACGTTTTACAAAACTAAATATAAATTATCATTATTCTACCGATGTGTTTCCACCCCAAACAAATAACCATAATTAAAATATTACTGAATTCATTCATTTCGAAATAAGCTATCGTATGAACTTATTCACTCTACAATGAGTTTTAAGGATTATAAATTATAATATAATGCAGGGTACAACTTGAGTAACTATGATAATTTTAGTTCTAAACCAAGGGCCAAATTACGGCATCCGTTATCAAATAATACGTTACTGGGGTCGAATCACGGCATCAGTGATCGAATAATACAAGACTGAATTGTGTGCATTTGGCACCACCTCTCACGTTATCGAGCATCTACTTTCTACTAGGTACAATAATTTGAAATTCTGTTTTCAGTTATCGAACTGAATTTCATTCGAAACATAAAGAGCTCACGGTTCTCGGATAGGAGAAACTGATGAGACTCACTCACTAGTTCACGTGAGCGGTAATTCGGCCCCTGATCTTATTAATAGAATTTATATAAGATGTGATAACTCATTATACCTTAAAATATGGCTTTGTTTTAAGTTAATTTTATTTATTTTTATTTAGTACTAGCCGACCCTGCGAACTTCGTCCCGCCGCCCTTCAGAGCAACTCCATTTTGATAAAGAGGTGTTATTTTGATATTCAAAGAAAAATGGCATTTTTTGAGATAAATGATCGGATGTTTATTTCGTTATAAAGAAGAAGGTATGCCGTTAATAATGGAACACAACATCAGCCAAATGGCCGCCACGACCACGGTTACAGGACCATATCCTTTTCATGAAATTTTCCATAATCAAATCGCAAAGTGGTTGTCCTATGTCCTCGTTAGCCTCACGAATTCCATCTTTGAGGTCTTGAATCGAAGCTGGGCTGTTGGCGTAGACCTTATCTTTCACGTGGCCCCAAAGGAAGAAGTCGCAAGGTGTTAACAAGATCTCGGTGGCCAATTGTGATCACCTCTTCGAGAGATAACACGGTCCGGAAACTTTTCCCGTAAAAGATCGATGGTTTCATTGCTTGTGTCAAATTTTCACCATTTTTATAGTGAATTTTAATAATTTCAATGCGTTGTTGAAGCGTGTATCGTTCCATTTTTATTAATGGCGTAGTTTCTAGGCCAAATGTCAAAAAATAACAGCTTCAAAAGTGACAGCTACCGAAATAACGGGCTATTCAAAATAACACCTCTTATTGGAAAACCCTTTATTTTCCAGTTTTCCATTTGGAAACCAATGCACCTGATGCAATAATATGCAATTTTGCCTTTGAAAACCAATGAATTTTCCGAGTTTTTCATCAAAAACTTTCTGTTTTACAAACCCATTTTGAAATTTTCAAGTTTTCCATTGAAAAAACAATGCACCTGCAATAATTTTAAAAAAATTTCCCTAAGAACCATCTACAGACTAACACGAACAAAATAAAAAAAAAAAAAAAATTAGCCAAATTCGTAATGGTGTTTGTTAGTTATTCGGTCATACACGAACAGGATTTCATTTTTATATATGTACCTATATTTAGAGCCGATTTTTCAATCATCGAAAAAATCAACAAATAACAAACTGGCAAATAAACTTATCTGAGTATTCATCGGTCGAATAAATAAGAGCGTTTTTCGTCAGATACAGTCTATCTGACGATTGAAAAATATAATAGGGGTATTCATGCAACGTCGTATATCCCTCGCAAACCTCGTAAAAGGTGTAAGTTTACAACCTCGTATTTCAAATGTCAAAATTTGTATGGAAATTTTTTTACACAGGGCTGATAAATTTGCGCGACTATTTTGTCGCGCAAACGGGGTCGTAAACTTACACAAATTTCAGATTTCAAATTTCAAATCTAGTTGTCATTTTATTTGATATTATTTTGCTGTGTCAGAACAAAATTCAAATTTAAAATCAAGCTCTCATTTTATTTTATGTTATTTTACTGACATTTTGAAGTTTCGTTTTAAGATTTAAATAGTTTACACAGCTTGCTTTATGAGTGCGTTCATGCAAAGCGGAGCGTAAATTTACGCAAATACGTAATCGACAATTTTATCTTATTGCATGAATACCCCTTATATTTTGTTATCTGTCGAAAAAAAACACTATCTGCTTGTTTATCTGACGATTGAAAAATCGGCTCTTAGTATATCAATCTCATTGAATTATGAAGCAAATGTGATAGGTACATCAGTGGTTTTCTTTTATTATTTATTTTATTTATGTTACAATTATTGAAGAAATTGAATGAATTATTTTATTTAAAATATAAATACAAATAAATAAAATAAAAAATGGATTTTAATTTTTTAAGGATCGATTTTAATTTTTAACATTTGGCCAACTGTTTAGTCAAATGGCCCTCAAAATATTTCAAAGTGGTCCGCTTTGCTTCTTTCTTCGCGGCAACGCTGGTTATAGCCCACACAAATTTTGGAAAAGCGTTTTCTGAAAATGCTTTGGATTTGCCCGAAAATAGTTCACACCACTGAGTGATAAAAGCCTACCTTATGTATTAGTTGCAGATGATATGCATTCCAGCTATCTGAACACTTAATGAAGCCCTATTTTCAGATAGGTCCTACCAAGCAGCAACGAATTTTTAATTATCGCCTCAGTCGGGCTCGGCGCATAGTTGAAAATGCGTTTGGTATACCTACTGGTTTCACGATTTGGAGTTCTCCAGAGAAAAATTGCATTTTCACCAGAGAAAGTGCAAACTATTGTCCTCAATGTTGCTATTTGCACAATTTTTTTAGATCCAAAATCGCCAACCAACATTTACCAAAGGTGTAGTGGATCAGAGCAGTTACACGATGGAACAATTATTCAAGGCGCATGGAGGAATGAATGTAACATTACTTCTTTGGAGAATAATCACGCCGAAATGCAACAACCAACGCAAAAGTTATTAGAGATACCTTCTGCAATTATTTTAACAACGAAGGTCAAGTTTCTTGGCAAGAAAAATTTTAATAAGAAGAGTTTATTTGTTCACCTTAAAACCTACTTGTGTACATTTTATTCATGAAATAAAGAAAAGATGTCAATGAAACTAAAAGAATACTCACTGGCATGTTTTCATCTGACAAATTGCTTCTTGAAGAACAGGGACTCTCGCTATCTTGCAGAAAATGCATCGCCTCAAAGTAATACAGACTTGGATCATTTTCATCGTTGAAACCAGAGCCACTTTTCTCTAATGCTTTAATTCTTTTCATCTCCCTCCTATAATTTTGTCCGGAGCGTATTTATTTTGGTGGAAACATTTTTTTTTGTGGCATCCGGATATTTTTCCTTAAACTTCTATACACTTCGGTGAATTATAAAATGAAATTTTGGTTTTCCATTTTCAAATAATGAGTCCTCTCTTCATCAGCGTATAACGGAATGAAGCAAAATTCAAAGTATGATTGATCAATCATTAATTTTGCATATATGTACACTAGGTACTTCAAAGCAGTACGCTTGATTGAAGGAAAATCAAAACATTTTGATTTTGCTTCAAGCACACACCCGATCTATACGTGTGACTTGTTCACTAATACACTTGCTCGTGCATAACTAGCATTTGAACTGTGTGATTGTATATGAAACCACCTAGTACAATCAAGAATGGGTTTTTGGATTTTTTGTGCCAGATCAAAACCAAAAAAAAAAAATCTCAATACAAAACTTATGTAAACAAATTAGCACTGCGCCGCGGGTACGGGTATACAATTTTTGTCTGGGTCATTTTATGATAAAACTTACAGTTTTGCTGAAAATCGCGAAAAACTATTTTTTTTTTTTGACCTTTGACCGTGAATACAATTTTTTTCCATACAGGGGAATGATGGGGAACTTTCGAATTTTGTTTATTATTCTGTTTTGAACAATTTTTCAGCTTGTTGGGAATTTATGTAACCTTGAATGTCTAAACTGACCGGACTACGACTTTGAAACTTATGGCATTTTCCATTCTGTTTTTTTAGCGTTTATTCTTCTACCTCCAATAGAACGGGTTAGATTTCATTCTGACATTTTGCATCTGAAAGGAAAACGATATTAAGCGTCTGTTTCACAATATACAAGTAAAGTTCTGATTAGTTAACCAGCACTTTAATTACCTGCCAGTTAAATCCTCCTGTTAGTGAGTTTTGCGTTTCACATTCATCCTTCTGATAAATTTACCTATGTTTCGGGTAACTAATTGCCAGTTTTTTCCAGTTTTCCAGTTAAAATGTTTTAACAAACATGAAATCTAAGAAATAGGTTGAAGTATTAGCTATATTCTTTTATCATAGATTCAACCCTCAGTTCCTTTTTTTGACGTGTCGAAAAGAATATCCATTGTATTTCTATCTAGCTAGTACCCGCGACCTGGCAATCGATTGTAGTGCCATCTTGAGTTCAGGCGCAGTGCTAATTTGTTTTACATAAGTTTTGTATTGGGATTTTTTTTTTTTGATCTGGCACAAAAAATCGAAAAACCCATTCTTGATTGTACTAGGTGGTTTCATATACAATGAGAATATCATTTTATTTGAAAAAGTGAAAACTGTACTGAAACTGAATCCTTGCTTTTTGGACTTTACATTTTATTTTAATTGAAAAAAAAATTACAAATACTTGCTTTTTTCGACTTTTAATTCTATTTTGATTGAAAAAAAATGACAAATGCTTGCTTTCTTCAGACTTTTAATTCTTTTAACTGCCAGTTAACTACTTTATAGGGCACTTCATCCTCTAATTTTATTCTCATTCATTATTTGAAAAAACTGGCGAACAATTTGTCTGATTGCACATCTATCAAAATCATCAATTTTAATTCTGCGACCAGATTGGTTTTTTCTTTTTTGGTGGTGAGTTGAGGCCTTTGGTGCTATTTGCCTCTAGAAGTCTGTACACTGTTCGTTCAGATACAGAAAATATATCAACAACCTGCCTTACAGCCTCGGTTTTACTTTGCAGGATCTTACAAATTGCTTTTGTCGCCTCAACTATCTCTTTTTTTCGGCACTCAAGTCCTTTGAGCATTTTAATGGTGAAGCCATTTTAAATTTGCACAACACCAGTGGCGTAGATAGCTTTTCGCTATGGGGGGGGGATAGATCTAGTTCGCTCATTTTTACTTCCGACATCTATACTAATATATAAAGCTGAAGAGTTTGTTTGTTTGTTTGTTTGTTTGAACACGCTTATCTCAGAAACTACTGGTTCGAATTGTTATTGAGTTGGATAGTCCATTAATTTAGGAAGGTTTAAGGCTACATAGCATTAAGCTACGACCAATAGGAGCGAAGAATCAGTGGAAACTGTGAAAAAACGGCAAGAAAGCATTAATTTTTTTGTTTGTGTGAACGCGCTTATCTCAGGAACTGCTAAATCAAATTGAAAAATTCTTTTTGTGTTGAATAATCCATTTATCGAGGAAGGCTTTAAGCTATACAGAGTTACGGTGCGAATAATAAGAGCAGAGCTTCAGTGAAAAGTCTTACTAAAACGGGGAAAAAAATACTTATTTGAAGGCTTCGAGTTAAGAAGAATTTTGACTTAGGGAGAGTCGACTAATATACAATTTTAAAATAACTTCGCAACCGAATTCCCGCGCATGATGCACAAGTCAAGACGCACCTCTGGCCGGAGCACGAGGGAGAGACGGACGAATTCGCGGGCAACTGCTAGAGTGCTAGTATAGAATATATGAAAAGTTTTGAGTGTTTGTCTGTCTTTCTGTAAACGCACCTGCAGCCTTAACCACTGGTCCGATTGATTTAAAACTTGAAAATTAAAGGTTTGAGCAAATTCGCGTTGGTGCTTTTTTTTATTTTTTTTTTTTAAGATCAGAATTTAGGGAAGCCACCATACAATTTGTTTTGGCCAAAAACTAAAAGTTTCAATTTTTCGATTTTTTTTAAACATCCTCCAAAACCTCTCATAAAATCGTTTTTTTTCTTATTAGATTTTTTGGAAAAACAAAACCCTGATCAGCTCCTTTTTTTCTGAAAGTACGTTTAAATTGCCCAAATAATATTTTATTTTCAAACAAATTTTACAAATTTGTTTGTATTTTTTTAAAACATTTATAAACTTTTTTTCAAAATTCTATACCTCGAAATCGGATCAATATTTAAAATCGAAATTCACGAATAAAATGTTAATTTACATATTCTTGAATACTTTAATTTTAGGAAATTTTCGTAATATTATATATATAAAAAATTAATTTAAAAAAAAGCCACTTCAAATAATTCGTACAAATAACTCGCAAAATTACGATGAATGATTGTCAATCTGCCGCTTGTGTAAGGCATGCTTTATGTAATGGGTAATAGCGCATTTTGATTTCTGGTTACCGTTAGGATTCGCGTTAACTTCACCACAGTTATGCGAACATTTGTGTTCGTATGGATGAGTGTGTTGCGTGTTTGGGGCGATTTCTTACACCAAATTAACAATGTGACACACGGTGAGAAGAAATTTAAATAACTTTCAATTTTTGTGTCGGTGTGGGCTTTTGTGGAAAGCTGGAGTTAAGCTCTTTTTCTTGCACGTTTATCTTTTATTATCAATTGGTGAGAGACGTTAAAAATAAACTTTTTAAAGATCGATACAAGAAAGAAATTCAAAATATTAGGTGATTAAATAAATAGAGTGGCGCGACAGCTCTTGAAGAGCCAATGCCTAAGTGGCTTACTCTCATCAACAATTCTCTGAGTGCGTGTGAAGAATTGAGAGGACCTACAATTTAATGCCGATTCCGAACGGCAGAGTTGAGAAGCACTTTTTCATGACAGATTGATACTCTTGGAATATTTGTCAGGTCTTCGCAAGATACAGTGCCCGTGAAAGATGAAAGAAAAACTTGGCCTGAGTACTCGAACCAACGACACGTTCTGCTTAGCAGTCAATGCACTTACCAACTAAGCTACGGGCAACTATATTAGGTGATTAGCCGAAGTAATAATTTCTTTCAGATGAAGTTGACTTTGTGTTTTCCCCGTAGACTGTAGGTATAGAATGTACAATTTACAATGCCTCTAGGAATCGTAATAAGACTTGATTCACGTAGGAAGTAGGTACTAACATTCAGAGTGCGTTTCTTTAACTTATTTGGCATGACTTAGTTATGTTGAACAATTATGAATCCCAATGGGGGGGGATATATCCCCCTGATCCCCCCCCTATCTACGCCACTGCACAACACAACAAAAGCAAAAGCAACAGCAATAAAACACAAACAACACAACAAAATCACAAAGATAATATACAAACAATACAACAAAAGCATAACAAGAAAAAAACCACAAAACAATAGAAGAACAACAGCACAATATTATCACAATAATGCACAAAAATAACTCGCAAAATCAACAAAGCTACCGTCCGGTACGAGAATCTACGCAAATAATATTCTTCCTCAAATAAAATGGCTTTGATTTTTATAACTGCATTTTAACTGATTTGCAAAACTTTAAAAGAAATGCAAAAGTCAAACACAACTCGATAACACTCATCGTTAAGAAAGCTCTCAAAGCAAAAGCTCCTCAACAGAAATCTATTGAAAAAGTAAGAAAAAAATACGAAGTGAGTTACGAAATAGAAAAAGGCAACTCTGAATATGTGTGATTTAATGAGGGTTGAAAAGCAGCAGAGAACGATCAGTGCATGCTCAAGTGTGTGCCAGGCAGGTCGTTGTGGGTTCTACGTCGGATGCCATCAAAAATTCATGGGTGTTTTATAAAACTTTTTAAAGGAGTTCCCTTCAATTGGGTATGGTGTAGAGAACAGCTCGCCACTGATTTTTAAAAAGCTCTCCCATAAGGCCTGTACTGCCAATTTTTATCGGACAGAGTATAGTTATCTTCCAAGTAGCTTAACTGGGCCTTTACTTGTATATTGTGAAACAGACGCTCAATGGTATACACTATACACGATTATGTTTTACTAGCAGTACCCTGCCACGCTTCGCAGTGCCTTCACTTTTTTACGCTGCTACCACACTATACGCTAGACGCTACCCTCCAGAGCTACCTGCTACCAGCTAAACCTCTACCCCACTACCCGCTTCCCGCTACCTACTACTTCAACACACTAACCGCTACCCCTTTACCACGCTACCCGCTACTCACTCCCGTTACCCATCACCACGCTATGCACTACCCGCTACCTACTTCCCCGCTACTCCACTACCCACTTCCCACGCCCATTATATCTCAAAAACAACAAATCTGAAAAAGAAAATATATCGACTGCAAAAAATGTCAAGTGTACGTTTTTTTGTCGATGGAAAACAATTGGGGCTATTCGGCGAAATCTTTTATTCTGTTATTCTGTTATTCTGTTATGAATTCCCATACAAAAGTTTTATTTGTCAAAAAATCTTTTTTGAATAACAGATTTGGTATTCGGCAAGCCAAATCTGTTATAAAATCTGTTAAGAAATCTGTTATGAACTGTCAAAAAATTCGAACATACTGAAAATCTTTTATAAATCGCCTATTTGGTATTCAGCGAGCCAAAATCTTTTAAGAAATCTGTTAAAAATCATAACAGAATAACAGACAACTTTTCGGGCCTTTTATGATAAAAGATTTCAATAAAAACTACGATTTCAGTTAAAAACAAATTTTTTTAATACTTAAATTTCAAGCGTGGAAGACACAGCTCGTTCATAAGTACATGAAATGGTTATATTTTATGTTTAATCCCATTGTTTTATGTTTTAAATGGTTTTGCGTATTTGCAGTGAAGTGAAAGTGGTACCTTTTGATAACAAATTTGTACGTATCGACAGTTGAAAAGGTCCTGCTAGACCTGTCGGTGTTTATTCAGATGGTCGTTTCAAAATGTTTCGATAGCCAGTGATGATGAGCATTTGTGGGTAAGTTACTACTGCCGTCTTAAGTCCAACGTGTCTTTTAAGTTTAATTCATTATACAGGAATATCACTTTTACCTTTCAGAGGTAATGGAGTGTGTGGAAAACTACCAGGCTGCACTAAAAGTATACTCGAATGCAATTTCACTATGCCCCGATTCGGCCGCCTACTAAGGAAATCGTGCTGCATGCTGCACAGTACTCGATAATATCATCGGCACGGCACCGTATAGGTTAAACAGTTTGAAAGATGAGACAGTCGATCCAGGGTCAAGATGAACGATACCACATCAGCTGATGCTATTTATGTTCGTTAATGTTGCCTGCACTATAGTCACAATCTAGAGAAGGGTATTTTGCACTTTGAATATGCTCTGCAACTCGATCCGGACGATACAAAGGCTACGCTATTGCGGAGAAGTGTATCGTGTCAAGGCTACCACCAAAAACGGTATCAAAATGAAATCATAAATAAAACATTTTATTTTATTTTGGTATTTTATTTCCGACGTTATTTTAATAAAATAATCTTTAAAAACAAGAAGCAGCGACGCATTTCTTGATGTTGGCCATGTCGATTCGTTTGAAGTCTTCATCGGTGAAAATTCGTGTCAGGGCGAGTTCTTGGGCGGCTTGTTTTTCATTTAGAAGTCTTACTTCCTTCGGAAGCTTTTGTTTCTTAGTGCTTGGCTAAGATGACGTCCATCGACATGGCTGGGAGGACGGGAGGGTCCAACTTTGATAATGATCGAACCCTCGTTATAGCCCAGGGCAACATTGTCCAGACAAGTTCGAATTCGGAATTCAGACATGTCTCTTAGGGGTAGGTTCCTAAATGCTAAATTCTCGCGGTTCCATCCTCGGATCCGGTCAACATAATAAGCAATTCAGGGTGTGTGTCCCTCGAAAACGCGCTGGCAAGCCCACAACTTTTCCCAATTCCAGAGTTTTATCAACATGGCACCTAGACTAAGAATTCAAATTTAATTCAAGAATTGGCAGAGTTTCATCAGCAATACTTACCACTACTGGTCAGAATCAAAGGCTGAGTTAGATGCACGGCAATGCAAAACAGAAAAAGTATCGTAGGGCAAGAACCTGGAAGCACAGATGATGTTGTTCGCCGGCATTGAAATGTTTCTCGCCATATTTCTCCAAAATCATTGTTTGCAGTGTGGAGTTCTTAATAACACAATTCTACTAAAGACCTCATGGCTCTTGATTTTATTACAGTAATTCAGTTTGAGTTGACCTTCCACCTTAGATTTAATTTTCTGATCGGGTTTGTTCATTTTCTCTCCAAGTACCTACTTGAATGAAATCTTCATTACCGGCTCTGCAAGATATAAGCTTGTTTAAAGAACAAAAAAAAATAATTCACTAATTTACCCTCCCATCTGCATGCACCGCAAAGCCGATTGCAAGTCTCCACATCCCATGCAATAATAAACCAACGGGCAGAGCGGTTTGCCTTCGATTGTAATGTTCTGCAAGCCTAAACAAGAACCTTGATACAAAGTCAAGTCAACAAATGCTTGGAACACCTCTTCTTTGTGCTTCACGCTAATTCCCACTGATTATTGTGGACATGTACAATTTATAGCCTGTTTGATGTACTTGACATCGACTCTTCGACAGAGCGGAGTCACGTTAACCATGTACTTCATGATCTCCCAAATTTCAGAGGTTTTCTGGTCTTCGAACCGCTCAGCGACTTTGGTGAATTTCTGTACGAGATTTGGTCGCAAATCTCTCTTGTTAACAAGGGTATTGTACTCGCCGAGAGGAGGACGACCACCTATTTTATTCCACGGGGGTTGGCGACCATTGATTTGCTGCCTGGCTTTCATCACCATGCTTATCGGTAAATTGGAACGCCTGTACAAGACGAAGAGTCTCGTATACACTGCGACCAACGGGTTAGTCATTCACAGATACTTGGCTTAAGTTTTGTTTACAATCGATGATAAACAATCAAGATCTACAGTTTTTTCATCCAATATATACACCATAATCACTTGCTTTCTTCATAGACTTATGGGCTAGCAAGTCAATATTCAAGTCACCAAGTCTGTTCTGTTTGCGATGTGTGTTAGTCCAAGCGAAATGCGTGAAATGCGAGTCTATAGAACATGCAATGTTGAAGAATCAATGCTGCGGAATTCTGTTGCACACTCAGAGAATGAAATATTCTCCGTTGAACAGTTGGTGAAGTAAGGAACAAAACCACATACTTGTCCTTGGAATCCGCCAAGGAGATGTAAAAAAACTAGCAATTCAAAACAGCCAGCAGTTCCGGAAAATGCAGAGGCTGGTTTCTGGAAAGATGGCATATTCATATAAAATAGATTAATTAAATCTGAATTTAATTGAAATTAAACTCACCATCAGTCGTGGATATCCATTTTCATTACCTTTTTGCAAAAATCATCTATTTCACAGACAGAAACAATTTAATTTGTAGGCAACAGCTGATAAATGACAGATGTCTCATAACAGATTTCTTTTTCGAAAAATTCATAACAGAATTTTATAAAAGTTCGAAGTTCTGAATACCAATTATAAAAGATCTTTTATTTTTCAATCTTTTATGATTCATAACAGAAAATTCATAACAGAATAACAGAAATGGCAGAATAGCCCCAAATATTTTACGAATATATATTTTCAATTTACATGAATAATTTCAGATCTGCCATCTGACAAACATAATTTTCAATATTTGAAATTGATCATATTTGTTTTTTATTTTGATGGGGTGGAAAAAGTATGTTTTTTTAACATTGGCAAGGATCCCTAATTTTTTTGAAAATGAAACATAGCCTATGTCACTTGGGAATAGTGTAGCTTGCCAACGGTGAAAGAATTTTTTAAATCGGTCCAGTAGTTTCGGAGCCTATTCATTTCAAACAAACAAACAAACAAGCAAAAAATCAAACCTTTCCTCTTTATAATATTAGTATAGATTTATAAACATTTTATTCAGAGCAATTTGTTCTCTTAATTGCAAAACTATAATTTCACTGTATTCCTTCAAATTTAAAAGTTATTGTTGGTAGTTAGTTGAAAAACGTTTACTCAAAGTCATAGTGCAATACCTTCTTATGCGAAGCGAACATTTCACAGCATTTGAGAACATGCAACTTCATTTCTTATCTCATGGTGAAAAGTGAAAAAACAACACTGAATGTTGACCTATATAACCAAACCAGATTTAACCTTCAGGAATTCAACGGTTCTATGGTGTAATGGTTAGCACTCTGGACTCTGAATCCAGCGATCCGAGTTCAAATCTCGGTAGAACCTGTTAAGATTTTTTTTTTTTCATAAACAGACACATGTATTTTTACCTCACATTTAATTGAAACCTCAAAATTTACTTCAAAATTAACGTTGTTACGGAATTTATTTTTAGGAAAAATTAGTTAAAAATTTTAATATGGAAAAATTCGAATGCCAATGCCGTTGCGACGATGGCGATTGTTACCGTTTCCATAATCCGCCGAAGCCGCCATGTAACTGCATTCGTCAGCTAAGCAAGTCCACCAAGTTCATCAAGAGAATTCTCGACGTTTCAACGATCATAAGCGAAGTACTCTCGATTTGTGGAATTCATGAATGCAAGGCAAAGGCAGCAGAGGAAGTCATAATATTTGCATTCCTTCACTACAAAATTGTGAAAGATCCCGTGTGTGATGTCTTGAGGAAGAAGCTGCGAAAGAATGATATGTTCTATGACCTCGGCAGAAAATGTCGCTTGACTCGACCTGAAGCTCATTTGGCGTATGCGATTATCAAGAAAGCCTTCAACGCTTTCTATTATAAACAAAGGGCAGAATGTTATGATCCTGATTTTGTGAGTAAGGAACAATGGATGCAGGCTGCCACGAAGACCGCGGAGATGTTTGCGTATTCCCAGGGCCTTAGGGAGGACGCTAAAAAGAAGTTGGAAAGTAGAATCATGGAAGCTTATGGCAAATTTGTTTTGAACATTGAAGAAGCTGTTAAACGGGACAAGAAAAGCAATTGTACTTGCTGCTTTTGCAAGGATTGCAAAATTTATGAAGATAAACGCTTTAAGATGTACGCAAACGTTTTGCCGAAGGAAGATGAAAATGCTTATCGGTTCAAGCAGAGACTTATTGAGGAGGGTAAAAAAGCAAAAGCTTGTTGTGCTTATGATCCTTGTGGGATGAAAGCTTTGGAATGGCAAGATAAGATGAAAGAAGAACAACGGTTAAAAGAAGAAGAACGGTTAAGAGAACTGGAACTGATGTTGGCACAGGATTTCAAGTGTTCTTGTATCGAAGGCGAATGTACATGTGGTAATTGTGGGACGGTCGACTGCGTGTGTGCTGAAATTGACGTTGATGATATAGAAGAAAATAAAGAAGATAATAAACAGGGTTGAAAACCTATTAGAAAAAAGTTGTTACTATGAGCGATGCTGGATATATGTAAATAAATTTTTTGCAAGATTGAAGCTATATTTTGTACGGTTTTTCGGACTTTTTGAAGGAACAAAAACATGAAGTTAGGTAAGTAGGTGGAACGATGGGTGACTATGAGCCTTGATATGGATGTAATCAGAAGTATTTAGTTGGCTCAAGTTTCGACTCAAAAACAATTTCAACAGAGCCGCACTTGTGGTCAGTGTGACGGTGTAACATTATTGATCAATTAGCTATTCCAGATGGCACTTCTTTCTACGCCAGAAAAAGCTTGTCCCTACTTTTTTGCTACTGTGACTACAAAATTTTTGGAAGACACACTAATTTGTCGGACAAAGAAGTGCTTCACTCTGGTCAAGGACGTACCTGTTTCTCCTTTGAATCCTTTGAATGTAACAAAAAGTTAGACCGTGTATAGGTAAGGCTGAGACAAAAAAATTGGTTCCGAACCATCCATATCTTAGGGAGTAGATTGCTTTTGACATCATTGACATTTTTCGTTTGACGAAAAAAACTGCCAGTTCCAGAAATTCTTTGTATTCATCTCGATGCTGGAATGGGAATATTAATTAGGTCCTGACTACAGAGATTTTAAATTCCTCTTCTATAGCAAAACTGAATTTTACAGAGCATCAGTAAGTTGTATAAACTACAGGTGACATTTGGATCGCGGAACTATTTTGACCACCGTTTGATAAAACCTAACATGGAATAGGCTTTCTTACTTAATTACTTAAGGTGGCACTGCAGTTCCTTATGGACTTGGGTCTCAATCAACAGTCTCCACCAGCCAGCTCAGCTCGGTCCCTAGCTTAGCTAGCTTTCTCCAGTTATGCACTCCAAGCTGATTGAGGTCCTCTTCCACTTGTGTGCGCCACCTGAGTCGCTCTCTTCCTCTCCTTCTACGTCCTTCGGGAAAAGTGTCGACGGCTTTCCGGGCCGGAGAATTGGTGGCCATCCGCACTTAATGACCGAGCATTCTGATTCCTGGACCCTGACTTCTGGCTGGATCCATGTCGTTGTACAACCCGTAAAGTTCGCTGTTTTATCTTCATCTCCATTACCCATCAATGCACACGGGGCCAAAGATGACCCGAAAGCTTTCCTCTCGAAACAGCCTAACCGCCTAAGGCACATCCATCCGATATTTTCAAGGTCCATGCATCTGCACCATATAGCAGGTCTAGGATGATGAGGGTGTTATAAAGTTTTACCTTAGCTATAGCGTTATTCTTCTAAAGAAATCGCATGACAGTGCATCGCCTTGTCTGAATCCTTTTTTGACATCGAAGTGTTTTTTTTTTTATAAAGAGTCATATATTTTTACCTCACATTTAAATGAGACTTCAAAATTAACGTTGTTACAAAATTTATTTTTAGGAAAAATTATTAAAAAAAATTAAAAATGGAAAAATTCGAATGCGAATGCCGTTGCGACAGTAGCGAGTGTTCCCGTTTCCATAATCCGCCGAAGCCGCCATGCAACTGCATTCGTCAGCTAAGCAAGTCCACCAAGTTCATCAAGAGAATTCTCGACGTTTCAGCGATTATAAGCAAAGTACTCTCGATTTGTGGAATTCATGAATGCAAGGCGAAAGCAGCAGGTGATGTCATAGTTTTTGCATTTCTTCACTACAAAATTGTGAAAGATCCCGTGTGTGATGTCTTCAGGAAAAAGCTGCGAAAGGATGATATGTTCTATGACCTCAACAGAAAATGTCGCTTGAATCGACCTGAAGCTCATTTGGCGTATGCAATTATCAAGAAAGCCTTCAAAGCTTTCTATTACAAACAAAGTATAGACTGTTATAATCCTGATTTTGTGGATAAGGAACAATGGATGCAGGCTGCCAAAAAGACCGCGGAGATGTTTGCGCATTCCCAAGGTCTTATGGAGGACGCTAAAAACAAGTTGGAAAGTAGAATAACGGAAGCTTATGGCAAATTTGTTTTGAACATTGAAGAAGCTGTCGAACGGGACAAGAAAAACAATTGTACTTGCTGCTTTTGCAAGGATTGCAAAATTTACGAGGATAAAGGCTTCAAGATGTACGCAAACGTTTTGCCGAAGGAAGATGAAAATGCTTATCGGTTCAAGCAGAGACTTATAGAGGAGGGTAAAAAAGCAAAAGCTAGTTGTGCTTATGATCCTTGTGGGTCGAAAGCTATGGAATGGCAAGATAAGATGAAAGAAGAAGAACGGTTTAGTGAAGAACGTCGGTTAAAAGAACAACTGTTGGCACTGGAATTCAAGTGTACTTGTATCGAAGGCGAATGTACATGTGATAATTGTGGGACGGTCGACTGCGAGTGTGCTAAAATTGACTGTGATAAGATAGAAGAAAATAAAGAAGATAATAAAGAGAGTTGAAACCCTATTAGAAAAAAGTTGTAACTATGAGCAATGCTGCAAATGTGTAAATATATTTTTTGCAAGATTGAAGCTAATTTTTGTTCGACTTTTTTGATTTTTTAAGGAACTAAAACATGAGGGTAGGTAAGTAGGTGGAACGATGGGTGACTTTGAGCCTTGATGTGGATATAATCAGAAGTAGTTGACTCAAGTTTCGACTCAAAAACAACTTGAACAGAGCCGCACTTGCGGTCAGGGTGTTGATGTAACATTATTGACCAATTAGGTATTCTAGATGTCACTACTTTCTACGCCAGAAAAAGCTTGTCCTTACTCCACTGAAATTTTTGGAAAACGCATTTATTTGTCGGGAAAAAAATTCTAGATGGTACCAACCTTCAAACTCATAGTGCTTTACTCTGGTCAAGGACGCTTTGTCATACCCATAACCATAAGTGCTTCCCTTGTATCTTATGAACTCGTCCAGGGTAGGAGGTGTATAGGTTAGGTTGAGACAAAAAAATTGGTTCCGAAGCATCCATATCTTATAGAGTAGATTGCTTTTGACATCATTGACATTTTTCGTTTGAAGAAAAACACTGTCAGTTCCAGAAGTTCCTTGTATTCATCTCGATGCTGGAACTGGAACTTATGCAGGATAATAATCAGGTTAGAATTTTACAGAGCATCAGTAAGTTGTATAAGCAACTATTTTGACCACTGACTGGTTGATAAAACCTTAAAACCTTACATGGAATAAGATTTGTTACTTACTTGCTTAAGGTGGCGCTACCGTTCGTTGTGGACTTGGGTCTCAATCAACAGCCTCCACTAGCCAGCTGGGTCCCTAGCTAGCTGTCTCCAGTTTTGCACTCCAAGTTGATTGAGGTCCTCTTCCACTTGTATGCGCCACCTAAGTCGCGGTCTTCCTCTCCTTCTGCATCCTTCATGAATAGTGTCGAGGGCTTTCTATGTCGGAGCATTGGTGTCCATCCACTCTAAATGACCGAGCCATCTGAGTCTCTGGAACGTGACTTCTGGCTAGATCCATGTATTTGTATTTGTATTTATTTCGTATTTATTTTCTGTACAAAAAGAACATAATTATTCTTAAAACCTGTACAGTATTACAAGGTAATTTAGAAATTATAATTAAATATTTAAGCAGTTACAAAAAAAGAAAAAAAAGTATAACAATTTAAACAATTTGGTAAAAAAAAGAAACAAAATATAATTAATTACAATATAGGTACGATTAGCGCCCTAACTAGCTTCAGTTTAACATTTATTGGAAGTATGTCTCGACAGATGGAGAGACCACGTAGAGCAGCATATATCTTAGAGATCGCGGTATTTATGTGATCGCTACAGGTCAGATTGCTATTTATAATAATACCTAGAAGTTTGACTTTAGGGACAACTTCGATAGAGACACCATCCAATAAAATGGGTGGAAGCAGTGTATTAAGTGAATGCTTATATATTTGCAACGCTTTGGTTTTTGCAGGATTCAATAAGAGTCCATTTTTATTAGACCATTCCGATAAAGCCATCAGATCTTCATTCATTCGATGAACTCCATCCACCATAAGACCAACTGGAAATGAAATATAGAGCTGAACGTCATCGGCATAAATGTGAAAAAGGCAGTTATGAAGAATTTGCGGAAGATCATTAATAAACATGGAGAAAAGGAGGGGACCAAGTAACGAACCTTGAGGGACGCCAATGTTTGTTTCCATAAAGTCATATTATTGAGTGAAACAGCTTGGAATCGATTAGATAAATAACACTTGATAAGCTGAGCAGAGTGGTGTGAAAAATTGAAAAGTGTTACAAGCTTGGAGCAAAGGATGAGAGGATTGACCAAATCAAATGCTTTCGAAAAGTCAATAAGTGTTAGCAACGTCACTTCATCTCGATCAATAGCCTGTCGTATGTCATCAGTAACCTTGATTAGAGCAGTTGTACAGCTGTGGTTAGATCGAAAACCTGATTGTAAGGGTGTTAAATAATATTGAGATTCTATAAATTGCTTAATTTGCTCACCAACAATACATTCAAATGCCTCAGAGAAAAATGGGAGTATCGCGATTGGACGAAACTCAGTGCAACTACTGTTCTTGGGGATTGGTGATATTCTAGCCTGTTTCCATTGGTCTGGAAAGACCGATGACATAAGAATGGTATTAAAAATGAAAGTAATGTAAGGAAGAATATATGGGAGCAACATCCTAACAAATTTTGGATGAATACCATCCAATCCAACACAGTTAGATTTTATTGACAGTATTGCTTTACTTGATGAGTGCAAGTCCACTGCAGAGAAATAAAGATTATCTATAGAGTTGTTGCGAGGAAAAGAGGTATTGTTCAGTAACGATATTGGAAGACCAGATGATTGTTGGGTGAATTTTCGATTAAGGTCATTAATATCAATATTTTCGTTGATAGTTGATGCTTTATTGCATAGTCCAATTTGTTTTACTCGATCCCAAAGGAATTTAGAGGTCCTATTAGAATCAAATTGATCAGAAAAATATCTCATCTTTGCTCTTTTAATCATAAGAGTTACTTGATTCCTCACTCTTTTGAATTCTGTGAAAATGAAACTAATCTTAAATCTTTTCCAACGCCGATAAAGCCGATCTCTTGTTAAAATAGCTTCTTCTATCTCATTCGACATCCAAGGAGCATTACCGTGTCTTAAAACCAAGCGTTTCTCTGGAATATACTTGTCAAACAAATATTTTATGCAATTATTGAGTATTTCAACCTGCTTGTTGACATCTGGTGTAAGATATATTTGATTCCAGTTTTGTTCAAAACATTCATTATGGAGTCTTGTTAGGTTAACTCGCTTAAAGTCGCGATAAGAAAAAGATTCAGTTATATGCGTTGTTTCAATGTTAGCAGAAATGAATATCAAATCATGGTAAGAAAAACCAGGACAAGAGAGCTGTGAGTAGTTGTTAAGAATACTTGGGCTGCTGACTAAAAAAATATCTATGAGGCTAGGAACTTTACCAGGCATATAATGCGTAGCGGTATTTGTATTTGCGAGGTGCATATTGTAATTATTCACAGTTTCTAAGAAATTTCTTCTTGTAGTCTGATTTAGCAAATTAATATTCAAATCGCCACAAAGAATAACTTTAGGATTCAAAAGACTTAACTCTTCAAGAATATTTCCCAACAAGTGATCATTAGCAATACCAGGTGGAAAGTAAGTTGAAAAAACTATACATTTATCGCTTCCATTGATAATTTCAATAGCAACATATTCAAAAGCGTCAGAAATGAGTGAGGTCTTAATAAGATTGGTTCTTAGTGTTTTTCTTGTATAGATAGCAACCCCACCTCCCCGACGATTTTGCCGATCATCCCTATACAAATTGAAACCATTCAAAGCGAAACAGGCACTTGTGTAGTTTGAATTTAACCAGGTTTCCGATATACAAATAATGTCCAGTTTACTACATTCAAAGATCCATTTGAATTCATCCACTTTATTGATAAGGCTTTGAGCGTTGAAATGGCATATATGAAGCCCACTTTGAACGCTGCACAAAACATTCAACATCAAGCGCAGTTTTTCACTCCCGCCCACCACATAAGAAACCTCATCTAAGAATGAGTTTGTATTTTCCATTGAAATTTGACAACAAGAAAAAAGACAAAAATATAAATAAATAAAATGATCTACTGAAAATTGAAAATTAAAATGAAATTGAAATATTTTGAAATGTTGAAATAGAAAATAATAAACATAAAATAAATTACATAAGAAAACAAAATATAAGAAAATATAACAAATATCTTTAAGAAATCAAAATTTAATGGAAAAATAATAACATAGAAAATAATAAGAGAATTCAGCAAAGTAATGAGTTTATTTATTTGGTGTAAGATGGATTTCAGCAGCACCGCCAGCAGCGACAATAGCAGTAACGTCGTCAATACACTCGATTAAAATAGGATTTTGTTCAGGTGACCGTTTGACATAAATTGAACCGGAGATGGAGAACACAGAGTAAAGGTCTTTTTTCATCTTCAAATGAGTTGCAAAACGTACTATTCTTTTTAGTTAGGCTCTCATTCAAGTATATAGGAGCAGCGGAGTAAATGTTTATATCACTCAAACGCAAAGTGCGGTTGTTGTTCTTGCGATGCAAGGTAGCGGCTTTTAACAATAAATTTCTATCATTAACGGAATTAAATTTCATTACAATTGGTACGTTATCAGGGTTTATATGTCTTGGGCGAAAAATGTTTTTTGTAGAGAGTTCACATTTAAGAGAAGAGCATAGAGAATTAAAATATTGTTCAAGATTTTCGTTGGGAATCACTGGTACACCAAACAAAACAGCATCACATGCAAGTTCTCTTCGTTCAATGAGATCAATATGTTGTCGAAGGGAGATTATTTCTTCGTTATTGTTTTTATGTTGGTGAGAGCTCACTTCAGATTGATTAATTTTTTCAGCGAGACTGTCAACTTGTTGCTGAAGCAAATTGAATTTATTAGTCCAAGTACGTTCTATTGCTTCAAATTTTGAAATAAAGTCACTGCGCACATTACTTATTTCTGTGATAATTTTGTCACTTAGTTTATTTAATTGATTTGTAACGGCTTCCAAAGTGAGATCAGTCGGAGATTCATTAGAAGAGAACTTTTTCGAGGAAGAGTTGGCTGAATTAGAATTTGAGCGATTACGTGTTCTTGGAGACATAATTAACTTTAAGAAGAGGCACTCTCACTTGATTTTCTAAGAGCCTAATAAAATATTTGCGGGAACGAAAAAATTAAAAAAAAAAAAGAAAAAAGGTTATGTCGGGGATTTTTCTTTTATTTGTTTTTAGGGAGCAAATATGTTGGATCACTTTTAATTTCAGACTTAATTTGAGTTCAGATTAGTTTGTTTTATTTAATTTGTTTTTTTAAATAATTATTTTCTTTTTCAATTAATCGAAAAATCCGATTAAAAATTAACTTTTGGAGAAATCAGGAAAACACGTCCACTCGCTTTGCTCGCTCGCGCTTTTAATTAATGTCGTTGTACAACAGATAAAGTTCGCTGTTTTATCTTCTTTTCCATTCACCATCAATACACACGGGGCCAAAGATGACCCGAAAACTTTCCTCTCGAAACAGCTTAACTGCACGAAGCACATTCATCCGATATTGTTAAGGTTCATACCTCTGCACCATATAGCAGGACTGGGATGATGAGGGTGTTATTCAGTTTTACCTTAGCTGCTCGAGAGAGGGCTTTTCCACTCAATTGCTCTCTTAGCCCAAAGAAACAGCGATTAGCTAGAGTTATTCTTCTAAAGTAATCGCATGACAGTGTATCGCCTTGTCTGAATTCTTTTTTGACATCGAAAGAATCCGTAAGCTTGTTGACAATCTTGATGTCGCAGCGTGAGTTCTTCATCGCAGGGATGCCAAAACTAGACATAGCTTCATACAGTTCGTCTCTTTCGTACAAAGTACGCTCACACCGCCACTGAAATTAGAAAACTCTAAACTATGATTAAATTGGGTTTCCGAACGTTGTAATATTGGGGAGCTACGAACAATTCGGTGGCCCAACTTTTAATCTTAGCTAATCTCCATTCCTGCACCAAAAACGCATATGACTATTAATTGTGGTAATCATTGCTTGCCCGGCACCCACTTGGAGTGTTTGAATGAGGATTTTTGCCAGGCTTTCCAAAAGTTATTTGGATCTGATTTTAAAAAAGCGCTCTAGATATTCATTATCCTTTTTTTCTTATGTAAATTAACGGCGTCGGATGAGAATACTAGTTCTAGCATTCTATTGTTATCATCACACAAGGGTCTCAACTCTCAAGTCAGCTCGGTCCCTAGCTAGCTGCACAGTTTCGCACGCCAAGATCTTTCAGGTCCTCTACCACTTATGTGCTCCACCTGAGTAGCGGTTGTCCTATTCTTCGACGTCCTTCCGGGTTGGATTCGAAGACTCTACGGGCCAGAGCATTATTTTCAATGCTCGAAGGATAGACAGACTGCTTTGAAGAGGACACAAGCGTCCTAATCTCCATCTCCGCACGGTGAACATCGGGTGACCTAATACCCCAACCGCAGATTGGGTTCCAACACCAGTTTGGAGTTAAGTTGTTGGTGACAGCAAAGAGAGAGAGGGGGAGTATACGTCCACTAGGGTATGTCCCCTTTTCTTCAACAGGCGGCAGGGGAATAACTCCCCAGATGGAATTAACGGTGGCGTCTACAGTTCCAGTCAGGATGAACTACTTAGTGAAAACCTGACTGGAGTTAAACTAAAGGCCTGGCCAGGTTGGGGTTCAAGAGTCGGGGTGACTGCCGGGCCACTTAAAGAAAAGATATCTCCAAACCATCACCTCGGATAGGGACAGAATTAATGTCACAAATGTCCGATGATTGCTATAACAGACCAATCAGGAAAATTCCAATGATGTTTTTCAATAATGAAAACCAATGACAGGCAGAACGTTAAAAACAAATATTAGTTCTTTAGCCAGGTCTCCATATTAATTTGTCTAGCATTAAGTTTAAGTAATGCAAAATCGGCTTAGCGGTTTTTCCAAAGGAATGAAAAAAAATTGGTAAAAACAGTTGAAATGATTTTATTATTTTTCTTTTATGGGAAGTTGAATGAACGAATTGAGATTGATAGTATACATCTGCGGCCTAAAGATCTATTGTGTCCCGTTAGTTAGCTAATGAGTTAGCACATCAGTGCACCGCAACTGCCTAGAATATGGTCCGGTGTTTCATTTGCTTCGTTGCAGAATCAGCATGTTGGACTTTCGACTAGTTTGAGAATGCTAAGGTGCCTTTTGATATACAATGGCCCGAGAGAAAAATCAGTAATTATTCTGAGTTTATTCGTGCCTAGGCTGATGCAGGTTCAAAAGCGCTTTTGCTTGTAGTCACCCAGAAGAATCTTCACCTGTCTCAATCCGGGCAGTTGTGCCCAATTGTTTCTTCTCCTGGTTTCCTCTTCTGTTTTCATTTTACTTCTAATGATGTTTTCTCCTATTCCGCAGCGGGGTTCCGGTCCTAATAGTGGAGTCATCGCAGCTGTTTTTGCCAGTATATCTGCCTCCTCATTTCCCTGAACAATCTTCCAGTCGTTTTCCTTTGATTACATGGTGTTTTTTTTAACTCATTGCCTGTTATTTGTGCGTATCAAGCAGCAGAAATGACCTCGCTTCTTCATTCTCAGTGAAGCTGCCATCAGGCATACAGAGAACAATTGAGCGATAGTGTGTTTATTTTTGCAAGAACCTTGTGAAGTCTTGCTGCCACGGGAGTAGAAGCTATGGTTTCGCAAAACTTTACAAAGCTGTTCCGTTGAGCCTTTCATCTCTGCAGTGTAACTCTGCCACTACCCCGTTCTCTGGGAAGTTAATCGTGTGGACCACATGGATCGCACTCATATTTTTCAATTTATATTTTTATGTTTTTTTTTTTTTCATTGACACCTCAAAATTCCTGAAAATTAGTTAAACAATTCAAAATGGACAAATTCGAATGCCAATGCCCTTGCGACAATAACGATCATGCTCGTTACCACAATCCGCCGAACCAGTCATCCAACTGCATTCAGATAACCAAGTCCAGCATGTTTATGATAAGAGTTCTCGATTGTTCAGCAACCATAGTCCAAGTACTCATCATGTGTGGAATTCATGAAGTCAAGGCGAAGACAGCATATTGTGTCATAGTTTTTGCATTCCTTCACTACAAAACTGTGCAAGATCCCGTGCATGATCTCTGGAAAAAGAAGCTGCGAAAGACTCAAATGTTCTCTGAACTCAGCAGAAAATGTCGAATGAATCGAGTTGAAGCGGAATTGGCGTTTTCAATTATTCAGAAAGCCTTCAACGCCTTCTATTCCAAACAGTGGGCAGATGATTATAATCCGGAATATGTGAATGAGGAAAAATGGATGCGGGCTGCCACCGAGTCTGCGGAACTGTTTGCGTATTCCGAAGGCCTTCGGGAGGATGAAAAAAAGAAGTTGGAAAATAGAATCAAGATCGCTTATGGCAGTTTTATTTGGCGCATTGATGAAGGTCGCGGACAAGACAAGAAATTCCATTCTACTTGCTGCGTTTGCAAGGATTGCAAATTTTTCGAAGAGAAACGCTTTCAGTTGTGCGCAAACGTTGTGCCAAAGGAAGATGAAGATGCTCATCGATACAAGCAGAGACTTATTGAGGAGGGCAAAAAAGCTTTGGAAGACCCTGATCCTTGTGGAAAAAAATGTTTGGAATGGCAAGATAAGGAAAGGATGATGGATGGGAAATGTCGTTGTGGTTGTACGATGGACCTTTGCAAATGTGAAGAAATTGCTATGATGCTAAATGCTAGAACATCTTAAATATACGTTTTCCAAGATTGACACCGTTTTTTATTTCGTTTTTTCTAACGTTGAAGCAACAAACAAATGAGAATAAGTTAGTGGACGGACGGGTTACCTTGGGCCTTGACATGGATGAGGTCAGATGTAGTTGATGTAGTTGTAGCTTTCACCAGAAAATCGTAGCTAAAGAAAGTAAGTTTTGCATAACAACACCGTTCAGTTGTTTATAACAAATTTTTTTCATTCCTTTTGAAAACCCGCTTAACCGATTTTGCTAAAAGTTTTATCAGTACTCAAGCAATTTCGCTAAATTCACACTCTGGAGTGTAGTTCTTCTCCAAAATTATGTTTTTATTACTTAATCGTAGACAAATTAATATCAAAGACAGTATTTAACTTACTGACCTCAACTGAGCGCTCTAAGGGGCTATCATTGGTTTTCATCACTAAATCATTGATAATTTCTGTCTTTCCTTGTTACTTATAGTGGAGCTACAGTCCAGTTTGGACCAGGCCCTCATCCAGCAAACGTCTCCAGCCAGCTTGGTTCAGGTCCTCTACCACCTGTGACTGTGAACTCCACCTGAGACGCGGTCTTCCTCTTCTGCGACGTCCTTCCGGGTTGGATTCAAAGATTCTACCAGGTGGAGCATTATTTTCCATTCGCTCTACATGACCCTACCATCTAAGTCATTGGACCTTAACTTTGGTTGTCCTTTCTTGTTGACAGCATTAACTTGGTCTTGCCCTCGTTAACCGCTAGACCCATCTTCCTGGCCTATGTCTCAAGAGCCAAGACTCACAAATGCTCCACTGATATCACGCTGTGTTATTCCAATTATGTCAATGTCGTCTGCGTATCCTATTGCGTATCCTTGTGCATCTGGTGTTGACGTTTTGAGTTTGAGTTTTAAGTTTTGCACAATCTTTTCAAGAATGATGTTGAATAAATCGCATGACAACGCTTCGCCTTGTCTAAAACCTTTTTTGACATCGAATGCGTCCGTTAGGTTTTTTCCGACCATGATCGAACAGCGTGAGTTTTTTATGTCATCTTACACAGACGAACGAGTTTTTCTGGGATGCCAAATCTTGACATTGCTCTATATAAGAGGTCTCTACAGACGCTGTCATAAGCGGCCTTGAAATCGATGAAAAGATGGTAGATATCAATTTGAAATTCCTCGGTCTACTCCAAGATCTGCCGTAGCGGGAATATTTGATCGATCGATGGTGGACTTTCCGGGCCTGAAGCCACACTGATAAGGACCTATCAGGTTGTTGACGAAGGGCTTCAAACATTCACACAGCACGGCAGACAAGATCTTGCAGGCGATGACATAAAGATCATTAAAAAAATCACTTCCGAATCCGACTTCTCACTGCATCAAAGTGATTTGGATGTCTTCATTACTTGGTGCAACAAAAATTTTCTCGTACTTAACGTCAACAAATGCCAATCCATGACCTTCTCCCGCAAACGATTCCCTTCTTTACAGCGTTGTCCCAATTGTCACCTTCATTCGTGATCTGGTTATAATTTGTGATAAAGAGCTAAACTTCAGATCTCACAACGAGTCAATAATATCAAAGGCGAATTCAGCTCTAGGCTTTATTAAAAGGTGGTCAAAAGAATTTAATGACCCTTATGTGACAAAGGTTTACAACATTTGTTAGACCTATTCTAAAATATGCCAGCATAGTATGGGCTCCTTACCATAAAACCCATTCCCTGCGAACTGAGGCTGTTCAAAAAAGGTTCCTTCGGTTCTCGTTACGTAACCTCCCCTGGAACAATCCCCTCATATTACCTCCTTACGAACACCGTCTGCATATTATCCAACTCACGTCTTTGGAAAAACCCCGAGAAATTGCGGAGATTATTTTTATCCATCAATTAGCTACAGGAGCTATTGACAGCCAATCCCTTCTCAATATGCTCTCATTTAACACCAATCCGCGCAATCTGAGAACTGTCCCCCTCTTTCAGCTTTCTGCTCACAGGACCAATTACGCCCATTTCAATCCCGTTAACAGAATGCTGCGGTCAGCTAATAATATACAACACGTTTTTGACTTCCATACCTCCTCTTCATCCCTACGTACCACCCTATACCGACTTTCCGATTAGTCGTAATTTTAAGTTACACTACATACCTTGTCCCTTTAATTTTAAGCCGTAAATGTTCTTTTTGGTTCTTGTTCATTAAAGAACTTTGTGGGGGCCTCCGGGCCCACATGAATGAGTAATTGCAAAATTAATAACAAGATCCAAAAAAAAAAAAAATAGTTTAAGGCTAGTTGTTCACTTAATTTTTAAGTCAAGCTTGTATTAAGCTAATAAATAACAAATAACAACTTTCAAACCTAGTTCCTGTTGTGACATCCCTCTCTCTTCTCGATCGCGCGCTTCTCATGCTCCCTTATTTTCTTTCTGAGAAGTTTGTGCTCCTCTCTCCTTTTCTGCTTGTAGAGCTTACGAGCTGCTCGTGTCCTTCTTTGCAGCGCCGCTTTGTATGTCTCTTGTTTAGCTGCAATGTGATCAATTTGGCTGACGGTTGATCGATCAGAAGATTTCCATGTCCCCTTGTGGATATCGAGTTGTGGGAATCGCGTACTTGCTACCATTACGTCTCGCCCCGCAGTGAAGTCGATTAGCTTAAATTCGTTATCAGAGGTGGTGTCGGGTAGGCTATGTCGTCCGAAAGATTTCTTCTCTACCCAGCCTAGCATTAAAATCTCCAAGGAAAATGTTAATGCTATAGCTAGAGCATCGCTCATTGGTCTTGTGGAGGATCTTATAGAACCTGTCTATGGTGTCTTCATCCTTTTCCTATATGGGGGCGTGAGCGCAGATGAGGCTAACGTTGGTGAGTTGAAATTCAAGACCTTCCTCCTGAGTCGAGCCCCAACTACGAATCCACATCCAAATAGATCTTTAACTGGGTCACAAGCTTCCTCGGTAGTGACGTAGTCTCCAGCGCTGATATGATTACTAATATGATTAATTTGGGAATGAAAACTTTTATCCCGAATTGGGTTAAAAGCATCAAACCCAAGGAAAAGACATGGTTTGACTCAATTTGTAAAGAGGTTATCAGGGAAAAAGAAGTAAAGTTCCGGTGTTTCAGAGCCAACCCAACAGAGGAAAACCGGAACAAGTTTAAACAAACCAGGAAGGCCTGCAATGCCTATATTCGTCGGACCAAATTTTTACGTGACCAAAAATTAAGGCAGAAAATACTGCAATGTCACAAAGGCAAACAAATTTTTGGTCATTTGTTAAAAATATTTCCTCGGTCCCCACGCTCGTTGACAATGACACTCCAGTTGTTAGCTCGCTCGCGAAAGCTGACCTTTTTGATAGGCAGTTCGCCGCCAACTTTTCGCTGCCAGAGAGTGTCATGACTCCACCTGTTCTTGAGCCCGTCAATGATGCCATGGGACAAATCTTCTTCCGCACTCGTGCTGTGGCGAGAGTCCTAAAGGAACTCAACATACATAAATCCGCTGGTCCGGATGGTATCCCCGCTATTGTTCTGAAGAGGTGTTCTTCCACGCTGGCAAAATCCTTGCGTAAGCTTTTCCATCTATCCTACTATTCTGGGCTCGTTCCGAGCAGTTGGAAAATAGCATTTGTCCAGCCAATTCCAAAAAAGGCGAATCTTCTTCTCCCCACAATTACCGTCCGATTGCACTTACGTCCCTTCTTTCTAAGGTCATGGAAACGCTGATAAACTATCAGCTCAAGAAATATCTCGAAGACCGAAAGCTTCTTAATGACCGGCAGTACGGCTTTCGCAGCAACAGGTCCACTGGTGATCTGGTGGTTTATCTCACCGAACAGTGGAGCAAATCTTTACATCGTTTTGGAGAAAATAAGATTGTTGCACTTGATATTTCAAAGGCATTTGATAAAATCTGGCATCTTGCTCTTTTATCGAAAATGCATGCTTTCGGTATCGATGAATCCCTTCTTCGTTGGATTAGAAACTTTCTTTCGAACCGTTCAATACAAGTTGTATTGGACAGATTCAAGTCTGAAACCCACAATATAAATGCTGGTGTGCCCCAGGGCTCCGTTTTGTCTCCAACCCTCTTCCTCATTTTCATTAATGATCTCTTGTCTGTACCTTCTAATCCAATAAATTGTTTCGCTGACGATAGAACCCTTAGCTTTTCTTATTAGTTTCCGGACTCACATCCTCCCTTTCGGATGTAAAACTGGAGCGGCAAAATATGATAAGCTCATTAAACTCTGACTTAAACAGCATTGTACAATGGGGAATTAAAAACCCCCCAGAGTTTAATGCTTCGAAAACTCAATGCTGTCTTGTATCGTCGAAGCTAGATATACCCCCTTGCCACTGTCCATGAGTGGCACTTGCATCAACGAGACCGAACATCTCGATATTCTTGGTATGTGCATCACACATCACTGACCACCTCTTGTGGAACGAGCACATAATATGCTATGTCGCCAAAAATGCCGCAAGATGTTTGGGTTTCTTAAGACGATGTAAGAAATTTTTCTCACCGTCTGATCTGGCTATTATCTATAAACCTATATCCGTACAAAGCTTGAGTACAATTCCCATCTCTGGGCTGGTGCTCCAGCTACTTACTTAAGCCTCTTGGATGGAATACAAAAAAGAGCTGTAAGAATGATTGGTGATAGAGAGATCACTGACTCGTTCACCCCTTTAGACCACCGTAGTAACGTTGCGTGTCTTTCCTTGTTCTACCGTTACTTCTACGGTAATTGCTCTAGTGAAATAGCCAGTTGCATTCCTCCCCTCAAACAATTCGCCCGTAATACTCGCGCTTCTAGGAATGCCAATCAGTTTACCCTCGAGCCCAACTTCTGACGTGCTGTCAAGTATAGAGAATCATTTTTTAGCCGTACTACGCGAATGTGGAACTCTCTTCCACACTCTGTCTTTCCCAATCATTACAATGCTCAAGAATTCAAATCCAATGTACACGGACACCTCCTTTCCAACCCCTTCCCTTCTTCCGAATGCACTCACTGTGTCTCTGGCATAAAAAGGGTATACAAAATCCCTTGAGTGGGTGCAAATTATAAAAAAAAAATGACGCTGATTTTGTTCCCGGTAGCAGTCGCCGTATTAGATATCACAGTTGTTCATTTTAAGTAAGCCTGAACCATCCCATCGCATTTCTTGGGTGGCGGTTATATCTGTTTTATAGCAGTCAAGGGCTTGCGCTAGTTTATCGGCTGTTAAGGGACCTAACATTCCAAGTGCAAAACCGAAATTCGTTGTCTTTAAATCGTTTGCGTGGGTCGTCATCATTATTCCGTCCGTATCCAAGGCTTGAAGGTGATTCCGAACTATATTTTCTTAATGTGGCCGGGCAGTCGCCCCGACGCACGGTTGAAATTTAGCCGGGCATTTTTTCCTGCCAAATTCTGTCATTGGAATTGTACAATATTGAAACACAAATCAGTGGACCGGTTCGTTCCATTTTTCCATTCAAACATTTAACGATGATTTCTTTTGAATGCAAATTGTATACCAAAAATATCCATGTCCACCACCGATGTCTAGGTTCGCTGAGTTTTCTCTTGATTTTAATTTTAGTTTGGCCTGGAAAGGGATTTGATACTACTGGTCAATTTAGAAAGAAAAATTCTTCGACGGATTTTCGGTCCCGTATGCGACGATGGCGAATGTAGAAGAAAGTCCAACCGCAAATTGTACGAGCTTTACCAAGATTTGGATGCCCAGAAACCCAAGAAAAGATGACTACATTGGCTCGGCCACATCGAGCAAATGGACGAAAATGCTCCAGCCAAGAAAGTCTTCTCCTCGCAGCCCTCAGGTTTCGAGACGACAATAGGAAGAGCGAGACTTAGGTACAACGTACAAGGACGAGGAGACTGCGGATGCCAGAGCACTTGGTTTTGACGAATGAATAGTGCATGCGGGGGACCGTTCCCGATGGAAGGCTGCATGGATTGGGAGCCACATAATTGAGTAAGTAAGGACTAAACGGTTGAGCGGCTTCATTCCACCACAGCCATTCCTCTATTAAGATAGATGCGGTCTGATACAGGACAGATTAGCGGTTCTGCTTACCTTCTTCCACAGGCGAAGAAACTAAGATGGGTGGCTTCTTTACAATCGAGATGTGATCGCGAAAGACGAAGCAGAGCTCCTTCGGTTCAATAGGGCTGAGCGCTGAGGCCGAACGGGAGCGAAGGGATAGGGTGCATTCTGACTCCAGCCAGCGCACGTTCCGAGTTCAAATCTCTGTAGGACCTGCTGATAACTTTTTCTTTTAAATTTATGTATATTCCTACTCGAGATTTTTAATTGACACTTCAAATTTCAACTTAAAAAAAAAAAAAAAAAAATTGAAAAAAAAATAAAATGAAAAAATTAGAATGCCAATGCCTTAGCGAAGATCTGGAGTTGCAGCTTGACGATCCGCCCAAGCCACCTTGCAAGTGCATTCGTCAGCTAAGCAAGTCCATCAAGTTCATCGAGAGAATTTTCGATGTTTCAGCGACCGTAGTCCGAGTACTCTCGATGTGTGGAATTAATGAATGCAAAGCGAAGGCAGCAGGTGAAGTTATAATTTTTGCATTCCTTCAATACGATATTGTGCAAGATCCCGAGCGTGATGTCTTGAGGAAGAAACTCCGAAAGGAAGCTATCTTCTACGACCTCGGAGGAAGATGTAGCTGCACTCGAAGTGAAGCTAATTTGGTGTATTATACTATCAAGGAAGCCTTCAAAGCCTTCTATTACAAACAATGTGCAGATGATTATGATGCGAATTATGTGAATGAGGAACGATGGATGCGGGCTGCCACGAAAACTGCGGAGATGTTTGCTTGTGCCAAAGGCCTTCCGGACAACTTAAAACATAAGTTGGAAAATAGAATCAAGCTTGCTTATGGCAGTTATGTTTCGCGCATTGTAGAAGCTCGCGAAAAGGAGCAGAAAAACATGTGTTTTTGCTGCTTTTGCAGGGATTGTAAGCTTATGGGAGATAAACGTACTAAGTTGTACGCACACCTTTTGCCCAGGGATGATGAAAATAGTTATCGATTCAAGTTCAAACTTCTTCAGGAGGGACTTGAACCTTGTGAAGAAGAAGAAACTGATCCTTGTGGGAAAAAAGCTAAGGAATGGGAAAATCATATGAGGGAAGAAGCTCGGTTGCAACTGCTGCAAAAGCCATGTAAGTGTCCGCACGCCCCCACCGTGATAAACTATGATTCAGACGAATAGTCCAGAGAGTTGAAAACCAATTAGGGAAAGGTTGTTCTTGTTACTATGAGTGATGCTGAGAGTTCGAAAATACAAATTTTGCAACATTGACGGTATTTTTTGTTCACTTTTTTTCTGACTTTTAAAAGAGTAAGTAAGTACTCGCTCACGGATGACCTTGAGCCATGACTTGAATTGACGAATGTTATTGAAATTTAATGATGGAGGTTCCATCGGATTGACTGGATGTTATTGACTCTCTTGGACCCTCTTGGTGGTCCACTGTGATACCACTATGCAAAATTACTCAACGAAAGCGGGTTCAGAATCATTTCCAGTCCTGTTTCTTACGTAGACCTCTCTCTGCCTTCTAAACAGTCTACAACGTTCAACAATTATAGCCTCAATCACAACCACCCAAAATACAAATTCCCATTTTATTTTTAAAACCACGGTTCCACAAATCGTGAGCTCCATTCATATATCGATTGACTTCAAGAGTCGATCGGTTAAACCGTGATTTGTGTATCAGGTATCGCAATTGGTTTATTTATTTGGTGATCGAATTCAGATGCACGGATTTGCTTGCATAGACGACAGACTGCTTTTTTGCGTCTTCATCTCGCAGCATCTCTCAAGTCCCAAACAACAAACGTCGAAGATAAGATGTTTCCGATCGATAACCACGACCGAAAGTTAGGAATTCCATGGGAGAAGGAAATGGAAGACCTGTCGTCGGCGACACACACTTGCCGACCTTCGATACGAAGCGATGCAATCCAATCCAATTGATTGGATTCTCTTCTCTATTTGCCAATTCAATCGTATAAATGCCAATAGAGTTCCTACCTCTCTTAACCTAAACAATATACCGACAAGAACTATACAGGCAACGACATAGGCGAGCAGGCTCCCGGTGAAGCGGTTACTTTTAGGGAAATGGAATTTTTATTACCATTCTCGGAGCGCGCACAACAATTGCCAATTAAAATAGTTTCCACCAAAGACCGAACCGAACCAAGGCAAACGCCAAAAACCAAAACTCAAAAGGGTTCTTGTGTTTCGGCTAATTAATTGCTGTGCTCACGTTTGGAGCACCCAAACCGAAACACAACACTCAACGAATCAGCAAGGCCACAATAGATCTGAACCGAGCCACTCTGAGCAATAGGCCAAGCGATAGGAGGAAGAAACCCAAACACCCATCAGGAATCGGAATCTCCGGTTTCTGGTTACTTAAACTCGTATAGATGCCTATTGACCAATGCAGGAATTCGAATTCAGAAATCGAATTGAACTTTGTAGCGATGCGATGGCCCGATGAAGTTGTTGCCAATGATTGCAGTAGGCTGAACTGATGTTAAGTAATAGCTGTTGCCTTAATAGATTGCCAATTCGCGTAATTGGGAGGAATTGAATGTTGTCGGCGCAGTTGGTTGTGTCGGTCTCGGTATAAGTCGGGTCTTCGGCTGTCGGTAGTCAATGTTTAGCTGGGTTGTCGGTCTAATGGAGTTTGAGATAGCGAAATGGAGTTTTAGTTTGGAAATGGGGAATAAACAACGTTCACGTGTAACGAGATAAAAAGTGGGAGCTTTTGATAGAATTAAGAGAGGTGTCGATGGTGAAGTTTTGAGATAAGAACACGATTTATTTGTTCCATAATGTCAAATTGCCATTCAGGAAAGTGATGTTTCTGATGCAGGAATTAGGTAGTAGGAAGCAGCAGAGACCTAAGTGGTCGGTAAGATCATAGAAACGGGTAACAAGAATAATTTGGAATTGCATTGGCTCTGTAAGTAACAGCTCATACGTTTTTCGACCTAGCGTTGCTATATGCAAGTAGGTACTATTTTATTCTCTTTTTTTTAAGTAGGTTGAGGTTTTATATCAGTTTTGAGAACTTTCATTCTATAGAACTACGTTATGTCATTCGCGTTCCACACATTCCACATAGCGTAAAGCACTATTCACATGAGCACGAACGACGACCAACGAATGAACGAAAATTCGTCGATTTTGACATTTCTTTCACATGAGAGTTTTTAATTCGTCGCGAATGAACAACCAAAACTCAAAGCAGGAATGATTTTTGAGGTTATACGCGCGCGAATATTTTGTTCGCTGGGAGTGTGGATGGTGTGTGGAACGCGAATAGAGTTTGACAGTTCGTATCAACTACAATTCTATTCGCGACGAATAAACTTGTTTTCTCAATTTTATTAACATTTGAGATTAAAAAGTTAATTTATGCATACAAAATCAAACATAAACTATACTTTAATCGTTTTTTTGAGAATTTGTAAGAAAATAAGGCTTCAAACGTATGTAAAATCACTTTTCTTCATTCATTCGTCGTTCGTTGGTCGTGCTCATGTGAATAGTGCTTAAGACCCAGTGGGCGGCTACCTATATGTATTTTACCAGACTTAAGTTTTCGCACACAGAGACTCTTTTACCCACCATACATGAAATCGGGGTTCACTAAGCCGAAAGTGGTGGACCCGTGTCAAAATCAGGTGAGACAAGTGTCAAATTTTGGTGAAGTGTGAAACCATTTGACCACGTCTGTCGTTTGTAAATTTTGAAAATATATCATTATTATTGGCGGAAAATAATAATGGCAGACGATTATTACGCGGATAACAGTGGGGCAGACAACTTTTAAAGTGTCAAAAATGTCGAATGTTGAAAGTATTTGACCAGGTCTGCCATTAATATATTTTATTCCTCATGCTCTTAAGAGCTTATATTTCTCACGGCAGACGTTTTCATGGTGGACATTGATCAATAGAATATAAAGTATGCATAGGCTTCACAAAGCTATATGTCTTCTTGTTGAAGATTTATGTTGTTTTTCGCATGAAGAGGCGGACACAAAAATAATCTATCATGCTTGTAGTATCACAGAGCAGTCCAATATTGTAATCAGAGCCTCTGATACCGATATTTTAATAATAATGTTAGGTAATATGGCATGACTAAAAAACTCTCAATCAAATCTTTGGATGCTTTATGGAACAGGAAATAATGAAAGGTATATTGACATCACTAAAATTTATAGAGAACTTGGTGAATTATTATACAAAAGTCTAATCGGGTTCCATGCGTTCACTCGATGTGATTTTAATCCCGCTTTCTTCAATGAAGAAAAGAAAAAGCCTTTCACTTTATTAAAAAAAAGTACTGATTTTCAACGAGCATTTGGTACACTTGGTGAAGAAAATTTAAACGAGAACCAGCTACAAGATATATTCAACACTATTCAGCGTTTCACTTGCCAGATTTACAACGCTAAAAAATCGAATGACGTAGATGATGGAAGATTCCATGAAAAATTCAACAAAAAAATTAAAAATTTCGATGCAAGCTCAATACCACCATGTAAGAGTGAGCTCTATCAACAATTTTTAAGAGCACACTATATCTCCTCAATATGGAATTAAATGCCATTCAGGGCTAAAATTTTCACTTTTATTATTTAGGAGGCGAAAATAGTAAGTATACGCCAGAGTGACTTGTATTAAAAAAGGTTTGTATTTGAGAAACCATTCTTGTTGTCTTTTTGTTTGTCTGCCATCACCCATAAAAAAAGGTAAATTTCCTTTTTAATGGGTTAAACATTTGTTTTTTTTTTTTTGTAACAAAAAAACGGCTGCGAAATCTATTCAAAATGTTGGTTTTCTTAAGTAAGTGCACTCAGTATAAACCAGCGGAAAGATGTGTGAATCTGACGTAGACTTCAACTTGATGTCGACGTTTTCAATACAATGATTACAATCTTGTAAAACAGCGAAAGAAATACATCCCCACCCGACCGGAAAGCATCTAATATTTAATTATCTATTGATCAATGTCTGCCATGAAAACGTCTGCCGTGACAAATATAAGCTCTTAAGAGTATGAGGAATAAAATATATCAATGGCAGACCTCTGGTCAAATACTTTCAACATTCGACATTTTTGACACTTTAAAAGTTGTCTGCCCCACTGTTATCCGCGTTATAATCGTCTGCCATTATTATTTTCCGCCAATAATAATGATATATTTTCAAAATTTCCAAACGACAGACGTGGTCAAATGGTTTCACACTTCACCAAAATTTGACACTTGTCTCACCTGATTTTGACACGGGTCCACAACTTTCGGCTTAGTGAACCCCGATTTCATGTATGGTGGGTAAAAGAGTCTCTGTGTGCGAAAACTTAAGTCTGGTAAAATACATATAGGTAGCCGCCCACTGGCTCTTAGGCTATAAGTACCTATTCGGGTTTTTCTCATAACTCATGATATTGTTATCTCTCTCCACTTTTACCTTAGCGTCAAACTTGTCGAGTTATAGAAACTAAGTAAGGTCAATGATTCTCGTTAATTATTTCTCCAGAAGAGTCCTGAAGCCAAAGGCCACTCGTCACACCCTTCCTTGTAACTTCGTTTTTGTACATAACGCATTAATAAAGAACTCTCATCGAAGTAAGACGTGTCTCTCAATTCCTTACAATAACAGTATTATTGAGTGGGCTACATCCATCTTAGCCAAAACAAAGACCAGCTGCGACTCCACGTCAAAGCGAAAAAAGGTATCTGGAGGAGTAAACTCCCGTTCCCAAGAAACATAAAGTGCATAACACCAGCACTCGCAACATTCCAAGCGTACCTCTCACTAAACCGTTTAGTGATGTACCTAAGAATAAAAAAAAATCGTGGTTGCGGTCATTCAGAGGAGTAATATCGATGGCACGATTACCTCTGACCGTTGGCAGATGGTGAAACTAAGGCTCTCGGCTGGCTTCCTCAAAGTCATGTGTGTGCATCCGCAGGTCCACCGCCTGTAAAAAACGATGGGGGTTGGCCTTTGTCGAAGTGCGATTATCGTAATCGATAAGGACTCTGCGGATTTTCAGGCGGGAAACAAAGGAATGGTAAGATACGAGTTCGAAACGATTACGCTCAGAATCTACAAAAAAGATGAGGTAGACGTTTCGTGCGAGCCTCCAAAAACTCCTTCAGAAGCTGTGTCGCAGGACACTATATATATCAGGAAGAGGAAACCCAAGATCCTGCATACTAGTAAAAAGTGGTCCAAATGTATTTTTACTCCCTAATTTCAGTGATAAAGATGTCACCTCAGCCAGTTTGGTAATCAACAATAACACCTACTGGCTAGTATCAGCGTATTTGGGCCACGACCACCAGCACCAGGGCTCACTTCCTGGTACCACGTTGGAGATATGACCATCGCTGAATCCTCAAAACGCAAAACCAACATCATTATCGCTTGTGACGCTAATGCGCACCATACTACGTGTAGGGTAGTATAAATAATAGCCATATCAGACGGGCAGACAAATTTCTTGAATCGCCTTAAGAACCTAAACATCTTGCGGCATTTTTGGCCACATCGCATATGTGCACGTTCCACAAGAGGTGGTCAGTGATGCACATACCGAGAATCTCGAGATGTTCGGTTTCATTGATGCAAGTGCCACTCATGGACAGTGGCAAGGGGGGTATGTCTCGCTTTGACGATACAAGACAGCATTGTGTTTTCGAAGCATTAAACTCTACGCGACTTTGAGTTCCCCATGGTTCAATGCTGTTTAGGTCAGAGTTTAATGAGCTTATCATATTTTGCCGTTGCAGTTCCACATCCGAAGAGGAGGGATGTGACGTGTGAGTCTGGAAACGAATAAGAAAAGCTAAGGGTGCTATCGTCAGCGAAACAATTTATTGGATTAGAAGTTACAGACAAGGGATCAATGATGAAAATGAGGAAGAGGATTGGAGACAAAACGGAGCCCTGGGGCACACCAGTATTTTGTGGCTGCTGTTAGATTTGGAGCTGGCACCATTTTTCCCCGAACAATCACTCTACTGCTTTTTAAGGCACGAGAATCGGTTGAAACCGAAACTCCTAAACCCAATTCGTCACGAAATGCCGGCAAAGAATGCACCGAATTGGATGCAGTATTGATTAAACGCCTCTTGTCGTGAGTCGTGACTTGTCAGCTTCTACGCACGCCTGGGTCTTATTTTTGTCCCATAAGATTCTGGATCTTTTAAAAAATTTCGAACGACACGATCCGATCGTGAAATTCGTCTTCCAAAAGCTCTAAGACTTAGGCCGCTTGAGCGAAAAGCCAAGATTTTGCGTTTTTCAATTTCGCCTAAATGCGTACCACGTGGCATTGTTGTTTTTTATTTGAAAGCACTTGACTGAATGCAGCTTCAAAGAGATTTGCATTGTGCGGTTATATTTTTGCAATACAGCAAAATCTGTTTTTAATTTTTAAACACCAGGAGAGGAAATAACGGTACTTTATTTTCTTCTCAATTTGCTTTATCAGTGATGCAACTCAATAAGAAAATAGTAAGGAGTCACTCCTATTGTAGGTTTTCTATAAAACGCATTTTTTTAGGTGCGGTTATACTTATGCAAGGCACTGTATTGTTAAACAACATCAGTAGAGACTGACGACATTATATTAACATTCATTCTCACCTAAAAGAAGATTTTTCGAGAGGTCCAGATGGTATTCCACCTTTTGTTTAAAAAAAGTGTAAGTCTGTGTAATCTAAATCCAGTAAAATGTCAAACAATGCTTCAAGGAAGTGTGCACCGTCTTCATATAACTATACGCTATCGCACAACACATTCTAACCCGTGTAACTTCCGTAAGAGATCTTATGGAGTTTTTTTTACTCCTAAGGTCCTAAGCTAGATTTTTCTGTGCGCATTAACAACATTGTGAATAAAGCCAATTCAATGCTTGGATTTATAAAGCGTTGGTCAAAGGAGTTCCGTGATCCAAATATCACCCGTGCTCAATATAATTGCTATGTTCGTCCTCACTTAGAATACGCTTCCCAGGTCTGGTCATCTCACTACGATATTCATATTGAGAGGATAGAATCTGTCCAACGAAATTTTACTTGTTTTGGCCTTATTCTTGTATGTTATGGGTATTCTATGGAGTGGTCCTTTGAATGTTCCCTCTCCCTCTTATGAAAACCGTTTACTAACTCACAAGATGGAAACATTGTCAAATAGACGAAACAACAACGACATGGTTTTCTTCCATCAAGTTATAACTGGTGTAACAGATGCACCGAAACTACTTGGCTCTATATCTTTCAACTATCACGGTGGCGGTTATAATCTTCGCAGGAAGGACATGGTACAAGAACCTAAACATCGAACCAACTATGGATTTTATGAACCCTTGACACGTATGAGTAGGCTTTCAAACTGCAACTCATACTTATTCGATTTAAATCTAAGCAAAAATAAATTAAAAAATTTGCTCAAGACCAGTGTTCTACATTTTTAAATGAATGTTATTAGTTAATTAGGTATTTATGAATTAATCTGGTTTTGTTAACTGTCTTGTTTTTGTTCATCTAGGTGAGTATTTGTTATGTTAAGTTTGCTTACTAACACAGCACAAAGTGAGGAGCCGGTGGTATAACATAGTCTTCTATGTTGCCAAACCATTGGTCGTAAGACTGTGCTTGCTATAAGCTCTCTTCGACCAATTCTGATAGTGAAAAAAAAAATAATTTAAGTCCAAAAATGTACCCCTTCGCCCCACACAAATTGAATATTGGCAAATCACCGTTTCCGTTTTCGGTTATATAATTTTCAAAAGTAAAATTTTCTGCACAATTTAAAGTCTTTCACAGACTCCTTTACCTCATTTTCAAAGAAATCCACAGCACTTCCGCTAACCGTTACAAACAGTCAACGTATAATAGAATGAGGTAAATATTATGCTTGAAGACGAGATACATAAAATATGATTATGTTGCCTCTTCGCTTCTTAGAATAAAAATAAAAAGTATCCACCAAATTTTTAACGGTTCTATGGTGTAATGGTTAGCACTCTGGACTTTGAATCCAGCGATCCGAGTTCAAATCTCGGTAGAACCTGCAGCTCTCTTTTTTTTTAAGAAAAAGAAGAATCTTGTTGACAAAGTATTGCTTCATATTCAAAAGTGGTAAAACCAGCGCATATTTGCAGATATGTAGAAAAAAATACTCACCACAAATTATGGCTTCCACTTTAAACTAGTTTTTGTTTTTTTATTGACAGTTGAAGAAAACGGAAAAAAGCCTCCATTTAAAATGCTGCCAAAACGTATAAAAACCGCATCTATGGAACGGCTTATTCAAATTGACAGACATCTGTCAAGAAATTATACCAAACAAATACTCTTAGCACACTTTGGAATGATGTGGACTTCCAGCAGCATTTACTCTTTAGCTGAAATCGAGCAAAACAGTGCCAACCAGAGACACATATCAATTGGCGGACAGTTTGTCAGCCCTCATGAGAGTCCGATGGCTCCTTCCTCAGAAAAGTCGTTTGGTGTGCGGTCGGTAGGTATGCTTTCAATGGAAGACAAACTGCCAGCATGGATGGATAGAAATTCATCAGGAGTCAATTAGTTTGTCAGCTGAACGTTCGTTCGTTGATCATCGTCATCCCTCTGTGTGCCAGTGCACACACACTTGGTCCGGCAGCTCATGCTGAGAGGTAATCGCAGCGGTCAAAGAAACGCCAAATAGCAGTGTCTATTTGTGCTGCCTTGCCTTATGGTTGGTTGAGCTTGTGGCAGAGACAGGGCACAAGATAAGTGCTCTGAGGCCATATCGAATTGACATTTTCTAAAATGGTGATGCTAATTTCTATTCTAATTAGCCATATGTCACAACTGGAATGTTAGTGTTTTTTGTGTAAGTACAGTACATTGCGGACGTGCGCGCCTTTACTTGTTTAGACGCACGTTCAACGACTTCGAAACTAGTGACAAGGCTTCCCATTGCAACAGTTTAGTTGGATTGTGTTGAAAACTACAGCTCGGGCTCGGTCAGGACAGTGACAATCTGCTAAACGATACGATTTCGTGTCAATTTGCAGTGGGATGAACATTTATGGCAGTTGTCTGGCAATTAGGGATTATGTAGTGAGATTGATTGTGAATTGGGTGTTTGTTTTAATTTTTTTGTCAACTTGTTTATCCAAAAACTTTGATATTTTTTTTCAATGTTTTCAATTCAGCTGATAGTCCTGTCAAGTTACAATAGACGAACAAAGTTAGAAAGGAGAATTAGTGGACTTTTTGTTAACTGTCATTTTTACAGTGTTTGTGAAATATCATGGGAATTTTGTATTCGTTTGAAAGACCTTCCGATGACACAGTAGACATCTAATGGCACACTCTTAAGCAGGTTAGGCTTTGTCTTCTTCTGCGTTACGAGGCACCCGCTTCGTGTTTACTTTGAATGTCATTTCTTCCTCAATCACCATTATCCCTTCAAAAACAACAAAGAATTTTACCTGCTGACAATTTTTTTACAGTTGATGAGCTGTCAGCCAAAGCAAATGCTCAGCATATTTGAACTGAAGCTTCCATTCAGAGTCACATTACGTAACATTACGTACGGAACGTGAGCAAGAAGCTTCATTGTGATAGCATACATTCAATTCCAATGGTTGAGATCATAAACGTTAGGCGAAGCCAAAGCTAAAGCGTGTTTGTGTTGCAGCTATAAATCATATAAAGTGCCCGAATCCCGAAAAATGTAGTAACAGAGGAAGAAATCAAGCAGGAAACGTTAAACAGCTAACTAGTGACATAAAACATAATAAAAAACAATGGCGCAATAGTATAGTCCGTTAATGAACAATTTTAAGAGAATTTAGTATGATACTAGCTTAAAATGACGTTTGAGTCACGACTGAAATGACGTTTGAGTCATGACTGTAACATAATTTTAAGCTAGTATCGCACTAAAATTGTTCATTAGCGGACTTTAATTTTGCGCCAATGTAACTAACCAATTGTGTGTCAATAAAGCTCACAATTTATTTGCTCTCAAAGAATGGGCCGCTAGTGTAAAAATCCAAATAATACCAATAGCCATCTTGCGCCAAGTAGCACAACTCAATTTGATCCACACTGCAATACCGACAACCAAGAAACTTCATTTTTATTTACACGTCAAACCGTGTCTGACAGGTCAAAACAAAAACAACAAACCCAATTTAAAAAAAAAACACCTCTCACCAAATCGACACTAACGCCCTCAAGTACACCAATGAAGCAACAAAGAACAAAAAAAAAAAAAAACAACATCTACAGCAACCACGGCCATATCGTCAGTGCGAATTGTGAAGAAAACGCAAAAAATAAAATATGACTCCGCCAATTGTCAAAAATTTTACAAGTTGTAGATGAAACAAAAACGAAAAGAAAATTAACTACAAACGAAATAGTGCTGGCGGAATTTAAATTTTACTTAACACGAAATTAGTCCGCTCTCGGTGATATCTCTCAAAATAAAAAAAATTATCGGAAAAATTATTAGTTTAACTCAAAGAAAAAAATTCATTTCTCTGTCCATCGGGCGGACCCGAAAAGACGAAAAATACGACGGACGTCGCCGTCAGACGTATAAAACCCAAAAAACCATACAAAAAACACGTCAGGCCATCGTTACAGCGAATAAGAAAATTAAGCATAAAAAACACATCACACCGACCGAAGGCCTACGAAATGTCGTTTCGGGCGAAGGTTCTCGGTCTGGTGGACGTGATGATGCGAGTACCGCCCATTCTGGTCATCGATGAGATTCTCAAAATCGGTATGGGCCTACCAACGCGCCTCTATCCACCTCTGGACAAATCCATGGATAATGGAGTTTCCGACGAAAACCTCAGCTCATCTGTAGAAACATCATCCAAACTTAGCAATTTAACCAACAATGTACCTGGCCGAGCATCAGCGGCATTAGGATTACTAATAAAAAACGCTTCCCAGACAATCGCTGGCGGCGCTGATGCGGGACTTGAAGCAGCTATCGAAAGCAATCTGAATAATATTCTGTCAATAACAGCAGTGAAATTCATCATTTGTCTAGTTGGTAAGTTTTGGAAGGTTTTTCCATGGCCATTTGAATTGTTTGATTTCTTGTTTTCTCTTTTATTGTGTTGTCGCAAGTGTCGAAGCTTTTCAATGTCATTAGCTGAGACATGGTTATGGGAATTCAATTTATTTGGTTGAAAGATCTTTGAAATGGACTTCGTCGACATTCTAGAAAGGATTTGCCGATTGCTATCTAATCGGCGATTATTTTTGAAAGAGTTTCCTTATCATAATTTCGCTTAAAGCTTTTGCTAAACAGTTTTTTGGGTTTCTTGAATATTTTCGTTGTGTTATTGTTTTTTCGGGCGACAAGAAAGATCGCAATGGAAGTTTATTCTTGTCGAGGGGAACTCACTTCAAGTTTTCTTTATCTTATGATTGAATGCGACTTACTACGTGGTTTGTGACGTCAATAAAAACGAAAGCAGAATGCAGGTGAACAAAATGATTAAGAAATGTTTTGGAATGCAGATTATTACAGTGTTTGCATTTTAATTAAGTTGCTTGTTTGAGAGGTTAGTCTGGCTGACTTTTCCTCAGTTGTTCTGAGTCAAGTGCTGCTCGGTCTCGGGTCTGAGCACCCTTGGGGTTGCTGGTGTACTCTAAATTACCCAGCCATCTGGAACGTTATACCTCGATTAAATCAGCTGGTTTGGTGCTGTTACCTTGCATCACAGTTCTTGACAAAATGTTAGCCTCCATCCACCCGTAAATCATGCCAAGAATTATTTGCAGCATGTTTTTGGTCTTGCCCTTATGAAACGTTAGACCCATCTGCTCTGCATCGCTTCCATCTCAAAAGTCTCAAATGCTGGTTCTTCCATTTCTTGTAAATGTCCACGGCGTATCCGATCAGTTGGACGGACTTTTGAAAGAAACATCCTGTGGTGTTGGCACGAGAGTTTTGCAATTCTGAAGGAGTCGCATGACAGAAAATTGGGTTGACTAAAGTACTCCTTGTTCTTTATAGTTGGTGTCAATGGACACTGCCATACACGGTAGTAGAAATGTCCATTTGAAGTTTCATGCTTTTTTCCCCAAGGTTTATTTGGGCCGATGGCTGTTGCTTCAAGCGTTCACAAAGCACTGCAGTCAAGATCTTAGAGGAGACGAGGACGTTGCTCGTTTAATCTAAGGAATCTTCCTCGACTATGTGTGTTTTCAGCTGCCACTCCTGCCTGACCCATCTGCCTAGGACAAGAAATCATAAGAATGTTGCTTTGGTTACTTACTTACTTACTTAAAGTGGCGGTACAGCCCGTTGCGAACTTGGGCCTTAACCAACAGTCTCCGCTGTCTTCAGTTTGGCATTCCAGTTTGATTGAGGACCTCTTCCACTTGGTTGCGCCACCTGAGTCGCGGTCTTTCTCTCCTTCTACGTCCCTCGGGAATAGTGTCGGAGGCTTTCCGGGCCGGAGCATAAGTGTCCATCCGCTCTAAATGACCGAGCCATCTGAGTCTCTGGACCGTGTCGCTGTACAACCCGTAAAGTTCGCTGTTCAATCTTCTTTTCCATTCCCCATCAATGCACACGGAGCCATAGATGACCCGAAAAACTTTCCTCAAGAAACAGCCTAATGCACATACATCAGATTTTGTCAGTGTACTTGCTTCTGCAGGACTGGGATAACGAGGGTGTTGCATTGTTTTACCTTAGTTGATCGGGAGAGAGCTTTACCAACCAAAAAACAGCGATTAGCAAGAGTTATTCTTCGTCTGATCTCGGCGCTGGTGTTATTGCCCGTGTTAATAGCGGAGCCTAGGAAGACAAACTCCTCTATTTGCTCGAAGTTATATGCGTCTATTGTAGCGTTCTGTCCGAGCCGTGTCGGTGTTAGGTGTTCTTCCTCGAAAACAGCTTATACTTCTTTTTGCCTCATTTGCTGCTTAACCCATTTTTGCCGCTTCTATCTGAATTCTCACAAAGGCTCCATTGATATCACGCTGTGTTCTTCCCATTATATCAATATCATCGGCGTACGCAGGAAGTTGAACAGACTTTTGGAAGATAGTGCGTCTAGTATTGGTGGTGGAGGTTTGCACTATCTTCTCAAGAACGATGTTAAAGAAGTCGCATGACAGTGCATTGCCTTGTCTAAATCCTTTTTTGACATCGAAAGATTGTGTAAGCTCGTTGCCAACCTTGATGGCACAGCGTGAGCTCTCCATCTTCATTTTGCACAAGCGAGGGAGCTTGGCAGGGGTGCCAAGACTAGACATAGCTTTATACAGTTCGTCTCTGTAGCTGCTGTCATACGCGGCCTCAAAATCGATAAAAAGGTGGTGGGTGTCATTTGTGCCACAAAGTAAAAATTTGGACGATAGTTGACTTTCCTGGTCTGAAGCCACATTGATAAGGACCAATTAGATTGGTGACCAAATTCTTCAGACGTTCACATATTACGGCAGAGAGGATCTTGTAAGCGATGTTAAGTAGGCTGATTCCTCTGTAGTTGGTGCAGTTTAGAGGATCTCCCTCTGCTATAGTACCTTGATGAATTATCAACGTTTCCTTGTAACAGTAGTTGTAACTTACCAAGCGCTGCAACCGCAAAGCAGTACATTTTCTACATTTGGGAGTAACAGTCGTTACTTGAGAGAGATAGCTTCTTATCTTCGACGAACGTCGTTTTTTCGTTGCGGATTTCTTGTTCTGTTCAACCTTCGGTAGAGACGATTCTTCGGTAGTAAAAAAAGACTTATTTGGAGGACGGTTCGGTCCCAAGGCTGATTTTTTTGTTTTGTCGAAAATAATTTACAGCTGGATTATCTCTGCTTCTCCCTCCGCCCTGGAGATGCATGATATCATGAGAGTGGAAGCAAACGTCGATAACATTATAGAGGAGTACATTTTATACAAAGGAGGGTTACACAAAAAAATTGCATAACATTTCTCTCAAACTTTAAAATGAATAATAATTACGGTACTCTTAATAACTATTCAAAAATCAAGATTTTTAATTTTAGAATTGATATTTGTTGTTATTTTCCGGGGTCGTTGCCATATTGACTGACTCATATTCACCAGTTTGACAAAATTCATGCAATAAAATGTAAACAAAATGCCAACGATATTTTTCATGACTAATTGTGGCACAAAGATTGCTTAAAGGAACTAACTTAAAGGTGATGTAAGACATACCTAGTTCGATGTCTAAATTCATTTTGAGAATTGTTAAATTTAATTATTCAAAGCATGTTTGCTTTTTGTTTATTTGTCTTTTGTTCTTTTTTTTTTTAATTTTTGTAATAATTAAGGCGCGATTATTGCGTGAAATGTATTTAAACGAGTTTAGTATGCCAAAGAGCCTACAAACCATGTGAGAGAGCAGCCTTGGACTTACTCTCAAGATACAATATTTAACCAATAATCTAAATTAGCTGTTGTCGAAAAATATGCATCGAACTAAAGATAAAGATATCCGAGACTTTGTAAACCGAATGTCCTTTCTTTAGAGAAACAAGATAGACTTACGTTAAAATGGATCTGGTCTCCTGAGATCACATAGCTAAGGCTTTGACCTACCAATGTGTTGGGAAACCTGGTGGACTTTGTTTCATACATTTAAGGAGTCTAAAGCACCAGTTCACTTTATTAATCAGAAGAAATCTAATCGACTGCTCTTCAGCAATACCATTTGATTGAGGAGACATGTAATTTAATGCTGATTCCAAATAATTGAGCTTATCCATGCAGAAGGTCAACTCAAATAACCATTGTCCAATGGGTACTTAACTACCTAAGATAGCGCTACAGTACTGGTAAGGGAAGGGCGTCATCCAACAAGCGTCTCCAGCCAGCTTGGTATCTAGCTACCTGCCTCTTCGCACGAAAAGTTGGTTGAGGACCCCTACCAATTGTTATCAATATCCTTGTCTCTGCACCATACATGACGAACGGTATGATGGGGGTCTTATTTAGTGACACTCTATTTGCCTTCTTATAACAAAGAAGCTGGACCTCGATTAACAGTATTAATTTGAGATTCTTGTTCAATTTTCTCAAGGCTCAGAAATTTCTACTTCCAAATATGTAAATGTCTTTAGCGTTTTCTCGTAATTAAATGTCTTTTTGAAAGATTGCGCCTCTGGTGTTGACGTGCACAATGTTTTCAGGAAATCGCAGCCCATCGTCTTGTCATTATTCTTTTTTGACATCAAATGTATCCCTCAGGTTTTTTCAGACCATGATGGCAAGACAGCTCCGAAGAACCAAGGCCTAAGTGGCTTACACTTTTCAAAAATATCTTGAATGCGTCTAACGAAGTTTCCTCTAAATTTGTATGCCGCTTCGAAAGGCTGAATTGAAAAGCATTTTTCCGTGGAAGCTTTGTCAGTTCTTCGCAAGAGGAAGTACCCATAAAAGATGAAATAAAAACTTTTAAGGCAAGAGTAGGATTCGAACCCACGCCTTCTAAGTCGCTGGTCAACGCAAAAGGACGTTGATTTTATTCCCGGTAGCAGTCGCCGTAGTATCGCACTTCTTTGTTATATCAGCCTTATAGCAGTCGAAGGCTTCTGCTAATTGTTCGGCTGCAAGTGATCTATTACTAAACCCTAGACGCCCTTGTATCGTTTGGTTGGGTAGGGTAGGTTAGGTTAAGCGGGCTGATAGTTGGTGTTGTTACCATCACACTTAGATCAATGTAGATCCATTGTGGTACCCCGAAGTGTTGTAACTTCCTGAAAAATAAATAACCTATGAATCATGTGGTTCGTTTAACCATTTAGAGGTCTTGACAAAGTTTAGTAAGCTTTTGCCTGGCAGTTCGGATAGTTCCTCTAGTTCATTGAAGAAGAAGTTGCCTAGAGTTTTCTTCCTAGTAAGACAGAGTGAAGGACAGTGGCAGAGAAAATGATCAGTATCTTCATGCTCGTTCTCATCATCACAGCCTCTACAAAGGTCATCAGTACTAAGCCCCATCTTCTTCTTATGGTAGCCAAGTAGGTTGTGTCCTGTAATAATGCCGATAAGGGATCCTAGGGAAGGTTTACTAAGAGTTAAAATCCTGTCGGATCTTTTCTTATCGTATCTAGGCCATAGTTTCCCGGTGTTAACACAGGTTTCTAGGATATTCCATCTGTTGTTGGATTTTTCGAGGATGATTTTACTGACATTATGTTTCAGTTCACATAACGAGATACCTATATGATGGTCTATGAGAGAGGGGTCCAATGTAGAGCCTTCCCTTGCAAGTTCATCCGCTTTTTCGTTGCTTGGCACATCACTGTGGCCAGGAACCCAGCAGAGTCTTACATTATGCTGTGTACCAAGAACCTTTAGCTCTTCGCGACAGCAAGAAACAAGCTTTGACTTGATTTGGGTGGCAGAGATAGCTATTATTGCTGCTTGGCTATTAATGAAAAAAGTGATGTCCGCGTGTGATATCGCCATCATGGATATATGTTTAGCAGCTTTTTTCACTGCCAAGATCTCGGCTTGGAAGACGCTGCTAGCCTTGGGCTTACTTTTAACAGACAATATTAAACAAAAAATATAAATTAGCTAAAACATCGACATCAAAGAAGAAAAAAGTCTCCGAGACTTTGTAAAACAAATCTTAAGATTATAGTGAAGGCTTTGGAAAACATATCAATGTGTCGGGATACCTGGTGGACTTCATTCAGTTCAGGAGCCTTATAATTCAGAAGAAAGTCTTATCAACTGCTCTTCAACTTCAATTTTATGCCGATTCCCTATGATAGCACTTAAAAACACTTATCCAACTTATGGAACTGCCTGAGTTTCCCATCGTCATCTTAAACTGACGAACGTTTTTTTTTTTAGAATGCCAAAACTAGACAATATTGGTCTTTATAGACGCTGTCGTAATAATAGGGTGGCACGACAACTCAAATCAAATGCGTCAAATGAATTTTCCCCTTCTTATGCCGATTCGAACGGCTGAGTTGAAAAGCATTTGCCTTTACATTTACACATGATACTCTTGGAAGCTGTGTCAGTACTTCGAATGTGCCCATGACAGATGTTGGATTCGAAGTGGTCAACGCACATAACCATTACGTTTGGGTATTATCGATGCGCTGTAATACACGATCGATGAAAGTGTGTGTTTTAAAGTTTTTTTTTTCTTTTCCAAGATCTGCCGCATAGTAGATATGTATTTGATCGATGGTGGACTTTCCGGTTCTAAAGCCAAATTGATATAGACTTATCAAGTTGTCAACGAACGGTTTCAAATGTTTACAAAGTAGACAAAGACAAGATCAAGATCTTATGCCGCTGTAGTTGGTGCAGTTCAGGGGATGTCTTTTTTTAGGATATACGATGCTGAGGTTCCATTTGCCGAGCACGGTCATCTCATAGGTCTTGTCTTCGTTCTTTTCGTCATTGAAGGCATGAGCACGAATTAAGTCGAGTGTCAACAACAAATCCGCATACAAATAGAAATTCTTCGCCTTTGTATCGTTTGCTTGGGGCTCCAAAGGTAAGGAGCCAGCCAAACTGCTTCTTCCACTTCCGAATAAGTCGAAGAGCTCTATTAGGTGTTAACTAAGTAGTTAACACTGACTGAAATTGTTCACGTAACCTTTTACCAATCTTCGATTGTTTCCATGTTCATCCCGGGGAGGTGGAGAGAAGAGCTTGCTGTGGACGCTTTTGTCCTCTTGAATGGTGTCCACTACTGTCTACTCTTCGAACTCAAATCCCAAAATTATCGCCATTTGAGGCCCACATCGCCTGTCTATTTTAAAATGAAATGACGAAATGAAATTATAAATCCTCACATGTGACAATGACCAGTAAAACCTCAAATCAAAAATCTGTAAAAACTGGTCGAAAGGGGGGAGGGGGGTGTCATGCTTTGATTAAGATATAACCGTTGAGCAACGTTGAATTGACCAAAATTACTTTCGAGAAAGAATAAATGCGAATCAAGAGGAAGCAGATTCTTATGAAGCATGCTTCCGTAAAATAGTTTTTTCTTTTTTGAAAAAGCAAAAAATCGCTTCGTTTGGAGGCTGCGTGCTTTTCTTTTTTACTCACCACCCTTGTAGATCTATGATCCCGCGAGAGAGTAAGCAAGTGACGTCCGCGTAGTCGAGATGTTTCAGGTTAAATGCCGAGTTCAATGAATTCCTCAGCCTTCATTGAAAATTGGACATAGTTACTTAAAGATTAACATAATTGTAATGGTACACGGCAGGTTTCCATTTCGTAAGAAAATTCAATAATTAAAAAATTTAATTAACAAAAACCCGCCTGTGATGATTAATAAATTGAAGGGTTAATCAATTAAGAGTACAAGAATTTGCATACATTTGCACTCTCCCTCTTGCCTCAACTTCAGCTCTAATTGAATTTTTTATTTTCTATTTTTGAAATTAAAACAAAACACGATGACGAATCATAAATTTGGTATTTTCAAGGCAACAACACCTAAAGAAAAAAAATGAATTGCATGCGATAAGCAAAACTACGCCAAATGATAAGAATTATAAATTTAATTTGCTACCCAAAGCGACAGCGGCGTCTCCGACCATTCAAGTGTTTGTTTTATACTTTGCCCAGTTTAATAGGTGCAAACGCAAACATTACCACTCTGTCTGTGTACCTGTGTCCGTGTGTGTGTGTTGCGGAAAGCGAAATCAAGGAAATTCAAGTCCAAAAATCGAATCATACGAACACACAAAAGAAAACTACAAGCTTTAAATAATTTGCACGTTGCTTAAAGTTGTTTTGCTTCCCCCCTTTCGTAGCAGAAAGTGTTCGCCATAGCCAAGTCACAACCCAAACGTGAACGTCTGCTGCGAATAATAGAATTATGAGTGAATGGAAACAATTTCTCAAGGTCATCAAATTCATAATTGAGCCGCCGGTCGAGAAGTGCGAGCTGGTGTTAATGGGCCTCCATCACTGACTTTGTCTGCACAGCTTGTAAGGAGTTCTGCGTGCGAAAGGGTACACAGCAACTTGGTTGGCTCACGTCAAACTTGAAACATTTATGGCTGACTAGGCAGAAATTTTGCGCAAGATTCGCTGCGGACAAAAAAAGAATGTTGTCTAGGCTCTGGGCAATCATATCGGCTATGAAATGTTTTGCTGAGCAAAAAACAAGTACAAATTGCTTAATAGAAACATTTTCGGTTGAGTTGGTTCTTTGATTTTAATTTTGAGATTGTCTGGTCTTTGGAAGTCGGACGGGAACTAGTTTTGTTTTGTAATTTTTTGCTATTAAGCCATTGACCTACTGGAAACTTCGATAAGAGTGATTGGATTTTTTTCTGCCCGTTCAACTGAAAAGCTGTTGATCTTTAGAAAAACTCCAAGAAGTTATTTCTTATGAAAGCAATGAACATCAATATTAGTCGTTTATAAGGTGATGATGGTTATCGAGCGAAATGAGGGTGAAAGTGAAGGTGGCGCTTAGCACGTGCAGTGCAATGTCTATTTAAGGAATTAGAACAGTGTTTGGCTTTTCGATTATAGTTCAACTGATGGTTGGGCTTCCGATGTATTGCATTTTGTGTAGTAGAGGTTCTAATTCTTGTGGCCACTTGTCCACTTTGCAATTGCGCGAGCTTGATCGTGATACGATTTCCAGGAGGTGTTTACATTAAGTCGAATCACTATATTGTTGCTACAGTGTTCCCATGCCGGATTGCTGAAGAAAGACACAATGTGTCAACTTCTCTAGCTCGCATCAATACCGCTGTACTTTGCAATTAAAAAACACCATCAACACCTACAGTCATGCGCTTAGTCTCGCCCTCAATAAGCTGGACAAAAAGGACAGTGTAAGTCCTGAAACAAGAGTGCCAATCGCAGGAATGAAGTGGAGACATCAAAAACAATGTCATTAGTAGGTACTGCCAACTCCATCTTATGCAAGATTCGCAAAGATCCAAGCGAATTGTTGGATGATGAATGCAAGCTTGATTGTGAACGTAAGGATGCTGTATACCGAGCTATGGAGCAATTTTTAGCTCAAGACCTGAGAGGATAGGCATACAAAGCGGCGCTGCATAAAAGGACAAGAGCTGCTCTAGATGTTCCTTCTAGATGTTCGAACTTTCCGAGGAGCCAACATCGACTCGGACCACTACCTCGTCGTAGCCAAGGTAGTGCTACGAATATCCCGACAACGGACAAAACAAGGAAATGCTGCAAGAAAATTCGACGTCGGACGGCTACAAACGCAAGAGATCACCAGATCCTTCACTGATCGAGTGTCAAGTAACCTCTTAAGGAGTCCTATGCCGCCAACATCAAGTATCGAAGACCAGTGGCAATATTGCCAGAAAGCAGTTAGAAATGCCGCCTCTAATGTGCTGGGTTTCACATAGCCAACAAAACAAAACCCCTGGTTTGACGAAGAATGCAGGCAGGCCCATGCAGCCAAGCAGGAGGCATACAAAGCGGCGCTGCATAGAAGGACAAGAGCTGCTCGTGAGCTCTACGAGCGAAAGAGGAGAGAGGAACGCCGGCTTCTCAGGAGAAAAAAGAGGGAGCATGAGAAGCGTCAGATCGAGGATGTTGAGAGAGCTAACAGCAGGAATGAAGTTCGGAGGTTTTATCGGAAGGTAAAACAGCTGGCTCAAGGTCATCGAGCAAGAACCGATGCCTGCCGAGATAAACAAGGGACCATCATAGTAGAATCGCAGTCAATGCTGGGGATTTGGTAAGACCACTTCTGTAGACTGTAAAACGGCGACGACGAACAAAATCGCGCCGTCAGGCAGGAGCCTTTCATCCGACAAGATGATAGCCAACAATTCCGTGAACCCGACCTAGAAGAAGTGAAAACGGCAATATCACGGCTGAAATCCAACAAAGCTGCCGAGCTTCCCGAGGGACTAAGAAGTAGAGGGAGAACGTGACTCAGGTGGCGCACCCAAGTGGAAGAGGACCTCAATCAACTTAATGTGTAAAACTGGAGACAGCTAGCTAGGAACCCAGCTGGCTGGCGGACATTGTTGGTTGAGTCCTAATAACAACGGACTGAAGAGTCACCGTCACAGAGTAGGTAAGTATAAACATCTCTCCACCTGTATGGAGAGGGCAATCGGATCACAGATCCTGAAGGCATTTTAAAGCATTTGAAGTGCACTTTATCGAATTGCTCAACGGTCTGCGTATCAAAGAAATGACAGGTCTTCCATTTCAAGATGGCAATCTCGCGTTGTGGTGATTGCGGAAGTCAAAAAGATTATTGACCGGCAAAAGATCAACAAAGCAAAATTTGCCGATAGTATTCCAGCCGAGCTGATGGCTTAGGCAGAAAATATCGACATATTGAGAAGGCATCACCAATAGAAGCCAACCAAATAGTTCTTTAAATTAATATCTTACAGTTACTTCAATGGTTAGTAAAACGATAGGCTAACTAGAACTCACTTAGCGTCTGAGACTGAAGCCGTACGAAGAATTGTTGGCCTCGGTTGTGAGACACTATAATCATCACATCTAACGCGAAGAAGATCTAATGACAATTCAGGTTGTAGACTTGGGTAGGCTGGGGAACCAGTTCCTAAGAGCGGAAAAGAATCAGCCGCAAAAGTTCTTTGTAGTATAATTTATCGAGTCTATTTATTTATAAGTTTGCGCAGGAAGAATAGCTTAGTTTAGTTGGCCTACAATCTTGATATGCTTACAGTTAGTTCCCAAGTGTTTGCTTTAGCTTCACTTTTACGGAGTCCGAAGATGGTTCCTTCGCTAATATTATCCCTCATTAAGACGGCAGTTCAGCCCTATAGCCTTGCATTTCTATATTTTGTAACCAATTCTCAAAGTACTCATTAATCAATCAAATACTTTCTTGCTTTCATTTCAGGTTTTCTTTGCGCATCTTGTATATTTATGTTATGGACGCGCCATCTAGTGATGGTGTATCTCTTTGTCATATCCGAAGCGCTGACATTTCTCTCCTACTGGAGCAATGTATCAGCTCTGGCCCTAATGGAATCCGGGCCATGTCTGCTAGTCGATATTCTATCATTAAACACATCACGTCTATTAGATCCCGGAGGTGTTGTCGTCGCCCTCATGCCCCACCTCATCGCTCAATGGTTCATGGGAATGCTATTCGCATACATCCATCTAGGTCCACGCTACGAATTTCTCCAAAATAAAATGGTTCTCATATTTGTTAGTCCCATTCTGTTGGCAATGCTGCCATTGCCGCCATCATTCCTTAAGCTTACACCAGCTATGGCTGGCATAATACCTTTTGTCCTCACAAAAATCACACTCTACACAAGTGCAATGGAAGCCGGCAAAACGATCCTCAATGGCTATGAGTATGCAATGAATTTCGTGTCAAACTTTGGCTTGTCGGCGCTGATCGAAAACGAATGGCAGAGGCTAAATGTGCCGTGTGTTCTGCGAGTGTTCTGGACCATAAGGTAATTTCATTCAAATTGCCTATGTGAACTCACTAAAATGTTGTCTGTTTTTTAGAATCGGTCAAGAGCTGATCTCGCTGATATTCGCCAAAGACGTGAGCCTCAATGTAATCGGGACAGTACACAAATTACTCGCAGACGGGTGCGAAACACTGACAGCTGTGCTCGGAATGACCAGTGTCATCTCAATTATCTGCCACTACATCGGGAAGATGTTCCAATGGTTCTTAATGTCTGGCGACACCGACGAGGAGAAGTCTCTAGGCACTGTCTCAGCGGTGCTCTTTTACATTCTCGCCCTTCAAACAGGCCTGACCTCGCTGTCGCCTGACAAACGGTTCATTCGTCTATGTAGAAACCTGTGCCTTTTAGTTACCGCATTGTTGCATTTTCTTCACAATATTGTTTCGCCAATATTGATGTCCTTAAGTGCAGCCAGAAGTCCGTCGCGGAAACGTCACACACGAGCTTTGACCGTGTGTGCGTTTCTGTTGGTGGCGCCAGTTAGCTTACTTATGGTGCTTTGGTCGAGACATTCACCCTCTACCTGGATGCTGGCCGTAACTGCCTTTTCAGTTGAAGTTATTGTTAAGGTATGTCTTTTCTCATTGAATTTTTGGTTTGCATTTGAAAGTGATTTGTGTTTAAGGTCCTTGTGAGCTTAGCAACTTATGCACTGTTTTTGTACGATGCAAGGCGAGACTCCTTCTGGGAGAAGCTGGACGATTATGTGTACTATGTTCGTGCTTTTGGCAATTCTGTGGAGTTTTGCTTCGGCATTTTGCTGTTCTTCAACGGTGCTTGGATTCTTTTCTTCGAATCTGGTAAGTTCACTTTCATTACTCTGTACATTTGAACAGCACATATTTCTTCTTTCGAGACATCACAATGTTTTCTGTTTGGTGTATTGTATACTTTTGTGTTCACTTCTTTTGAGTTTGTTTTTGTTCTTTTGTAAATGTTTTGCTTTGAAAAATATGACTAATCTCATATTTTGATTTCTGAAAGTTGTTGGTGTTTGACATTTCGTTCGTTTATCAACTAATCCATACATAACGATTAAGAGCTGTTTCTGTGTTTATTTTGGGTTTTAGAAACTTACGAATGTCTATATCAGCTGTTAAAGTGCTCCAACTAGCTCCATTTCTTAACTTCGTTCTTATCAACCAATCCAGGAATTTATTTTTAGGCGTAAACTTTTTCCAACTCGTCTTTTGTTGCCCTCAAGTTCGGGACCCAGTTCGGAGCTTCTTCAACAAGTTCTTCCAACTATCTTTGAGCGTCCTGGTCTACGCCAGGCCAATCCATCTTCTTGTCGGAGTCCATTATAAATGTTAAAGGGTGTCGAATTGTCTTATAACTTTGAAATATTCTGGCCAAGCTGCTCTGAAGTCTTTAGTTAGTGGTTAGGCCATACCAATGGGCCCACCCAAGTTGGTCGTAAGGCCCGAAAAAAAAGTTGGGGCTTTATATCCCTTTATATCCCTGGCAGTTTGCTCCTGCGCCATTTTTCTTCCGCCTGCCTTACGGTTAATATCTGATAAAGTGTCGATTTGACTTGTGTGAAACCAAATGATTTCCGCATATGGCTATCCAATCTCTTCCTTTCTGAACCTTTTATTAATTCCTCTTCGCGTGACCGCGTTCTATGAGATTGCTATATTGCTCGGTATGCAGAATTCTAAGGTTCAAACGCCAGCATGAATTCTGCCTATGATGACAATACTATTGAGCAATCCGCTCCTGGAATACAATTCCAAAAAAATATTATTCATCTTCATTTGTTTCTCATTCCAACTACTTACTTACTTATGGTAGCGCTATAATCCGTTGTGAACTTGGGCCTCCACCAACAATCTCCGTCAGCCAGCTCGGTCCCTAGTTAACTGTCCTCAGTTTTGCACTCCAAGTTGATTGAAGTCCTCTTCAACTGAGTGCGCAACCTGAGTCGCGGTCTTCCTCCACTTCTTCGTTCCTCGGAAACGTTATTAAGACTTTGCGTCCATCCGCTTTATATGACCAAGCCATCTGAGCAGCTGGACCTTGACTCTTCTGGCTACGTGCGTGTCGTTGGACAACCCGTTCTGTCCGAGCCGTCGGTGTTGGGTGTCCTTTCTCGAAGACAGCACATGCTTCGTTTTGCCCTCTTTTACCGCTAAACCCATTTTTGCCGCTTCTGTCTCAATTCTCTCAAAGGCGCCATTGACATCACCCTGTGTTCTTCCCTTTTTGGAAAATAGTGCATCTGATGCTCTGGTCTTGAGGGTGGAGTTTTGCACTATCTTCTCAAGAATGATGTTAAAGAAATCGCTTGCCAGTGCATAGTCTTGTCTGCATCTTTTTTTTACATCGAATGATTCCGTAAGCTCGTGGCCAACCTTAATTGAGTAGTGTAAGTTCTCCATCGTCATTTTGCACAAGCGAACGAGCTTGGCAGGGATGCCAAAACTAGAAATAGCTTTATACAGTTCGCCTCTGTAGATGCTGTCATACGCGGCCTTAAAATTGATGAAAAAGTGGTGGGTATCGATTTGGAGTTCATAGGTTTTTTCCAGGATCTGCCTCAAAATGAAAATTTGGTCGATGGTTGACTTTCCTGGCCTGAAGTCGTATTGATATGCACCATTCGAATTGTTGACGAAAGGCTTCAGACGTTCACATATTACGGCAGAGGATCTTGATTCCTCTGTAGTTGGCGCAGTTTCTTCAGTATCGGGCAAACAATGCTCAGGTTCCATTCACCCGACCATATCTTACAATGATTTGTTGCATGCTCCTATCTAGATCTTCGCCTGCTGCTTTGAACAGCTCAGCAGCTAGACCATTTGCTACAGCGGCTTTGTGGGATTTCATGTCCAATGAATGGCTCCTGCCTGACGGCGGGATTCTGTTCATCGTCGCTGTTATACAGTCTTCATCTTTAGAAGTGGTCTTACCAAATCCCCAGCATCGACTGCGATTTTACTATTATGTATTCTTGTTCATCTCTGCAGGCATCGGTTCTTGTTCGATGACTTTGAGCCAGCTGTTTAACCTTCCGATAAAACCCCTGAACTTCATTCCTGCTGTTGGCTCTCTCAACATCTTCGATCTGACTCTTTTCATGCTCTCTCTTTTTTTTCTCCTGAGAAGCCGGCGTTCCTCTCTCGTCTTTTGCTAGTAGAGCTCACGAGCAGCTCTTGTCCTTCTATGCAGCGCCGCTTTGTATGCCTCCTGCTTGGCTGCATGGGCCTGCCTGCATTCTTCGTCAAACCTGGGGTTTCATTTTGGTGGCTGTGTGAAATCCAGCACATTAGAGGTGGCATTTCTAACTGCTTTCTGGCAATGTTGCCACTGGTCTTCGATACTTGATGTTGGCGGCATAGGACTCCTTAAGAGGTTACTTGACACTAGATCTGAGAAGGATCTGGCGATCTCTTGCGATTGTAGCCGTCTGACATCGAATTTTCTTGCAGCATTACCTTATTTTGGCCGTTTTCGGAATATTCGTAGCACTTCCTGGCTACGACGAGGTAGTGGTCCGAGTCGATGTTGGCTCCTCGGAAAGTTCGAACATCTAGAATGCTGGACAAGTGCCTTCCGTCGATCGCAAGGTATCAATCTGGTTGACGGTTGATTGATCAGGAGATCTCCATGTACCTTAATGGATGTTGAGATGTGGGAACCAGGTGCTTGCTACCACAACATTTCGCCCCGCAGCAAAATCCATCAGCCTGAATCCGTTATCGGAAGTGGTGTCGTGCAGGCTGTGCTTTACGACTGTTCCACCAAAGATGTCCTCTTTTTCCAGCTTTGCGCTAAAATCGCCGAGGACAATTTTCATGTCATAGCTAGGACATTGCTCATATGTTTAATCGAGGAGCTCGTAGAATTCGTCTTTGGTGTCGTCCTTTTTCTCTTCTGTGGGGGCATGCGCGCATATTAAGCTAATGTTACCGCATTTAGCCTTGATTTGGATCGTCGTGATGCGTTCGCTTACTCAATTGAAGCTCAAGGCTTTTTGCCTGCATCCAAAGAGTCGCTGTTGTTGCTCCCGGTAACAATCACCACAGTAAATGTCTCAGTTTTTCATCCTCCTTTTGCCCGGTCCATCCCATCGCATTTCCTGGATAGCGGTAATGTCTGCTTTGTAGCAGTTGAGGGTCATTGCTAATTGTTCGGCAGCACGCGGTCTATTAAGGGACCTAACATTCCACGTGCATATCCGAAATTCGTGTTCCTTTAAACATTTGCTTGGGTCGTCATCAGTTTATCCGTCCGTTTCCGAGGCCTGTTGTTGCTTCGCAACTAAGTGCTTTTCTACGTAGTCGGGAAGTCACCCCGACGTAATCTTTGCATCAAACTGTCGTAAAATATAGGACCTTGTCCAACTAACTACTTTTGTCCGAAAAATTTCATTTTGTGCTTGAATCAAAGTCAACCCATCAAATGTCATACACTAACCGTAATTGCTTCGTCGACAAAGTCGAACATACGCCCAGCGAAAACATTTCATTCAAGTTAACTTAAGACAAAGAAATGACACAAAACAAAGAAAAAAAGAACAAAACAAATTGTGTGCATGTTTTTTATTTGGTTGATTTGGTGTACCGTATGATATAACTTGATAGCACAAAATGCTACAGGGGGCGCAATCAGAGCAATCATGATGTGCATCCACGCCTATTTCAATATCTGGTGTGAGGCCCGAGCCGGATGGTCGATATTCATGAAACGCCGCTCGGCCGTTGACAAGATTTCCGCTCTGCCCGAAGCCACAGAAGCCCAATTGAACAGCCTAAATGATGTTTGTGCAATCTGCCATCAAGTAAGTAAATTTTAAAACAAAATCAAACCAAACTAACGTTATATGAATTGCAGCAAATGGAATCAGCTAAAATAACCCGCTGCAGACACTTTTTCCACGGAGTTTGCTTGAGGAAATGGCTGTACGTGCAGGATCGCTGCCCTCTCTGCCATGAGATTATGATGTATGTTGACCGACCCGGCGAGAACCAGCAAATCCCTGCCAACAATCAACCGGAAGACCGGCCAAACAATGTAAACCAAATCTTATAACTTCTGTAACTCTATCTAACCTTTGTTTCAATTTTTTCAAGAACAATGTCATACGAATGGCTGCCGGACAACGTGAGGCTCGTGATCCAGTGCCAAGTCGAATGGCAGCCGTTGCTTCGATTGGAACATCGCTCCCAACAGCAGCAGCGGCTTCATCCGTTACTGGCACAGCATCGTCGAGCAGCAGCAACATGAACGATAGTAGTAGTTCTTTAGTTCAGAATTTCCGACAACAGCCGTCTGTTGAAGTGCAGGATTAGGTACTTACTGCGCAGTCACCATAACCGGAAGAGAAATCAGTCAGTCATAAATGCTCGCTCCTCTTGGAAACAAAAAGAAAAAAACAAAATTTGAAACACAACGACTATCCAATACCGTAAACTCCTCATTCATTCAACTAGACAAGCTGTAATCGTGGTCAGCGTGCGAGGAAAAGCCCGATGTTGGTGTAGACAGATAGATGGATAGTTTGATTTCATACTCTATTGAACTCCTCGGACGACAGAAATCAAAAATCCATCTATCTGCCTATGCTGGTGTAAATTGTAAATAAATCTTCTATCACAACTCGTCACTCGGTCATTATTTAGGAATTTCACGCATCGAGTTGCTAAAACACACGTCCAAACATCTGTGCACCGATTTTCAAAATCAACAAAAACAATTATTTTTAGTTTCATTGTCTGTTCGGTAGATTGTTTTACTATTAAAATTCGTTTTTAACGATTTCTTTCTGTTTTTTTTTAGAGATATTGTTTTTTTTTAGTAAAAATTATATGATAAATTTTAAGGGTGATTATAACTGTACTATGTATTTTATAATATAATCTTAGCCAACGTAACGTAAAATTAACATTAAAGCAAAAGAGAAAAGAGAAGCAAAACAAAACGTGATGATTTATTTTTGTCAAGTCTGAATCATGATGAAATCGCTAGCGAAACAAAATAATTAAGTAAATTTAACAAGAAAAAAAACACATTTTAAAGGATGAATAAAATATATTATTTAATAATACGATTTTAATTTAAACTAATGTTTTTTTCTATCCTCATTTTATAAACAAAACAATTCATTGCATAATTTTCTATGCAAGAAAAACGAAACAACAAATAACAATTTGACTAGAATTGACGCATGACGATGGAGAGGGAGACTTGCTGTCGTCTCAGTTGAAAATCAATTCGTTGTAGTTTTGCAGCAAATGGTAGGGGGAGACACGGCAACAGGTTGTTGTGCGAACGACTGTTACACGATCGGCGCGCTCGAAATTGGCCTTGACTGTCTCGTAGTAGCGTCCGTCACTGTAAACAGAAAAGTGAAAATTAAATTATAAAATTACGAGTTTTTCATATAAGGCTTAGCTATACTTCGTCCAAAACAAATCTGCAGTACAGGCCTTATGGGAGAGCTTTTTTACTCCAAAGGGTGCCTGTCCAGGAAAAAAATCTAAAATCCCCTTAAAAAAAATATACTACAACGCTGTTTCCTCATACAATTTGTTTTGATTTATTTTGAAAAGCAAGCGTACATCCCCCTATGACCTGCTATTCGCACGGCTAACGCCATACTGATTTTGTGCTCGTTTTTTGCAAAGCTCTTTCTGTTTGACAAAACAAACATATAAATCAGCGCTGCCAGGAAATAATAATGCTTACTTTTATTTCGATTCCGTAAGGGAGCTTTCAAGAATAGTAGCTTTTTCTTAGGTAATCATTGCCAGAAATTCAAATTTATTTCATGTTCGAATTAAATATTTTTTCTGAATGAAAATCTTTGTTAAAGACAATGCTAATAAAATATAGAAGGCAACTCTTTCGATTTTTCGGAGAGCTTTTTACAGTATTAGTATATAACCTACGGTAGCCCTTGCCATTTTTTTCTTTCACACAACGTAATGGAATTCCTCTACAGAAAGAGTGAGAGATGAATGTCCTATCTTCGCTGTACTGCAGATTTGTTTTGGACGAAGTATAATAATAATAAACATTTTTTAGAGTTCACGGAAGAAAATATTACCTATTTCTAATCCTAAGCATCTCAGTATTAAACGCTGTAACCAACCCTAACAACAACTCCGATATCATATCCGGAATAAGAACTTATGAGATGCTCGAAAATATGAAACTGATGTGGACTCCTGGACACGTCGGAATCATTGGCAATGAATATGCGGACACTGCTGCCAACTCAGCCATAAACTCACCGGTATACAACTTTAATGTTTTCACCAAAACAGATCTTTTTTTTTTATTTATTCAATTTTGTGTAACTTCTTCCTTTTTTAAAATACTAATTTAAATAAACAATAAGTAATGATACAACTCTAAAATGCATTATATATATATAATGAAACAAAAAAGAAAAAGTTAAGACAAAAGGAATTCATTCTGTAGCCATGTAAGACTAGAGGCGAATGATCTTTTAAACAATCTACCTAAATAATATAAAATTGTGGGGTAAACGTTATTTTTAAGAAGTTTATTAAACGAGATGTACATAGTTTCTTGAAATTTAAATAAAATAAAGGGAGTAGAGAGATAGTATCTTTAGTATTTATTAAAATAACAATTGATTTTAAAGTTGATTTTTTTTTTAGTTATTTAGACAATGCTAGTTAGTAAATTTTTGACTTCTGAGCTATCTATTTTGAAACGCCAATTTTTAACTTTTTTTAAGAAGATGTTTAATGTATTTGAGATTCTGGGGCCCTACTATGTAACTCGATTCTACTTTTGATTCTATTCGAAACTCATTTCCGATTCTACTTTCAAATCGTACTACGTATGAAAGTAGAATAGAATGCCAATAATGCCAAGCTACTTGCTAGCAAATTTTCAATTTTCGAACGAGACTCGGATTTTTTGACATAATATTCAAAAAAATAAAAAATATTTGCTGTGGAAACAATTGTATGAACTTTAAAATAAAGTGTTTTCCATTAAGGCCGGGTCGATTTGAAAATTGAATAACACAAGTTTTATATGAGAAATCAATAATGTCTCATCTTTATTTGAGAGCCCTATCAATGGCATCATGTGTGAAATATATATTGCATAGTTTAAATGAGTGGCGCGTATTCGGAACATCAAATTTTCGATGGCTTTGGAGCATAAATTAGGTCGATTGCATCTATTAAGTTGTTTTTTAGGTCCAAGGAATTGACTGCTTCAGATTCTGCTGCAGACTTTCACGAACAGTGTTGATATTTTTTGGGCAGATCTTGCGTTTCGTTGACGTACGGCTGTTGGTTGGTTGTTCATTGAGCCGGTGGACTCGAATTTGACCACTAAACGTTGAACAGTGTACTTGGAAGGACGACCATGTAATTACCTAATAAAAAGGGCGCAGCGTGAGAATCGTTGCTTTAAACACCCATTTTGATAATAAAGTTTTATCATTTGCATGTATTGCTAGACGCTGTAACTTGACAACATGATTTGTAGTCACATCTTGATATCATGATCTAGGCCACAAGCCATGAAAATCAACTCGTCTCTATTGGATAACCCTACATAAATATGGAAAGTGTCGCGATTTGGTTAGACTTGCATATAGACAAAAAACCGGAACAAATGCAACCAATTAAGCAAAGGCGGATTAGAGATAAATATAATGGATCTTATTGAGAAAAGGTTTTATTTTGCAGTATTTACTTAAGACATTTGTAATTCAATAAAATAACTTAATTGCAACTTTGTTCAAAACTACTGCCTTTCAAAAGATGCCTTTATGTATCTTTTGAATAATGTTTCATCGAAACTAAGTGTTAAAATACCACTTTGACTATTATTATGACAAACAAACTGCTGAAGCCGATCTGCTCGCAAACACATTTGATGTAGAGTGATTATTTTCGATTTTGCCTTGTTTTGAATTCTACTTTCGAGTTACGTAGTTCCTCGTAAGTTCGAAAGTTCATAAGAATATAGTTGGCACTACTAGAATTATTCGATTCTCGTTGCTTCGAAAGTAGTTAAAAAAATACATAGTTCCAATTTTTCGAATTCGAGCAATTTCATTGTAGAATCGAGTTACATAGTAGGGCCCCTGTTCTGATGTCGTGTGGCAGTTTGTTAAAAAGTTTGGGCGCAGTAACAGTAAAGAAATTGGAATAGTGAGTCGTATTTGAGGTTGGTACATTAACAAGACTTTGAGTATTGACTCTTAAGCTATATACATTTGAGCTTCGGATTGTAGAAGTAAAACCACTACGGATGAAGAGCACTTTCAGTACTTTATAAACATAAAGATGCCTTAAAGGTAAAATGCGAAGATCCTGAAAAAGGGGCCAGCTGCTGAATAACCTGTTCTTATTGCAAATAATCATCATTATATGCTTTTGGGCTATTACGAGTGGCTCAATGGTATTCTGGTAAGTCCCTCCCAACTTGATAAGCCATACTGCATTTCGAATGTACTAATCCGTAATATACTTTTACCATTTGATTTCTTAAACAATACGGTTTTAACATAAACATGTTACGTGTAACAGACACCATATACTTTTGTAATACAGCTGTATGCGTCTTCTAGTTCAAATTCTTGTCGATTATTACTCCTAAATATTTAAACTTATCAACTGATTCAATTTTGAAACAAGTCAAAGAACAGAAAGAATTTGCACAAAAATTTTGTCTAATTCCGTATTTTTAAGACTGCACACCATAAGTTTAGTTTTTTCGCTTATCAAAAGTTCATGTTTTGCGAACCACTGCCGTAAAATTTGTAAATACTTTTGTAATTTGATTATAGATTCTAATAAGTTATTACTCGTGTAAGTGAGTGCCATATCGTCAGCGAAAGCTGTAATGTTACTGTTAAGGTTTTGTTCGAATATAGAATTCACATAGATTAGAAACAAAATTGGGCCCAAAACAGACCCTTGTGGGACACCAACATTTATTTCCATCTCTTGACTAAAAATTGTGCCAATTTTAACTCTTTGAGACCTTCCACTTAAATATGAAGCAAACCAATTATAGACCGATCCTCTAAATCCAGCTTTATAGAGCTTATCCAAAAGAATAGTATGATTGACCATATCAAAGGCTTTGGTCATGTCAATAAATAAAGCTACTGTGTTTTTTTTTATTGTTAAGACCAGAATATATTTTGCTGCACAATTTCAAAATGGCATCCTCTGTGGACAAACCTTCGCGAAATCCAAATTGCGTATCGCTCAAAAAACATGTTTTATTGAAAAAAGACCCTATGCGTGGTTTCATAAGCTTTTCAAATACATAATTTAGAAAAGGTGGGAAGTAGGGAAATGGGTCTATATTGGCTTATTTGTTTTCGATTGCCCTTTTTAAACAAAGGAATTACTTTGATGAATTTGGAAAAATGCCAATGTTTGCACTCATTAAATATGTAAGATAATATATCTGCAATATAAAAAGCAATGCTTTTAAGAAGGTAGTTTGTAATTCCATCTGAGGTGCATGATTGCTTATTGTTCAGACTACTGAAAGCTATCCAAAAAGCTTCAAAACTCATTACAACGCACAGCGGGAACCTATATCTCCACCACTACAAAAAAGTCAATCCCGAAAAAAACACCATCATATACCCCACAATCCACAAATGTCTCTAAATGAGACATATCCAACTTCGTACGCCTTCGTCTTGGACATACCACAACAACTCACCAACATCTACTCAACAAAGCCTCGCCCCCTCTATGCACTACATGCAATACAAGATTGGACCTAAACCATATTTTGGAACAATGCCCATTATTGCAACCCATACTAAGAAACATATTTAAAAACAATGGCGCAAAATTATAGTCCGCTAATGAACAGTTTTAGTGTGATAAATCGATGTTTTAAAAAACCCTAGTCAGAACTATATAGAAATAATAACGAAATTCATACAAAAATGCAATCTAATATTGTAATTTATTCAAACAGAGCCAATAGTCCCAGCAGCTAGGCTCACCTTTTGTACATTACCATGTTATTTTAATTACCTGTTATTAAATAAATAATAATAATAAGAATAATCCTAAACTGGTTGGAAAACAAGTGTTAAAGCGCCGAAAATTATAAAACCCTAGGCCGGTTCGAGAGAAAAGTTCTACGGAAGATCTATGGTCCTGTCTGCATAAACGGTGAATGCAGGAGAAGATTTAACCACGAACTGTACGGGCTGAACAGCGACCCTGACCTAGCTAAAAGAGTGAAGGTCCAAAGACTCAGATGGCTTGGTCACGTGGAGAGGATGGACACCAATACTCCAGTCCGTAAAGTCTTCGAATCCAACCCAGAGGGCCGACGCAGTAGAGGAAGACCAGGTGGTGCGCGCAAGTTGTAGATGATCTCAACCAACTCGGCGTGGAAACTGGGGACAGCTAGCTAGGGACCGAGCTTACATGATCATATCCTTTTTATGAAATTTTCCATAATAAAATCGTAGAGTGGCTGCCCTATGTCCTCGACAGCCTCACGAATTCCATCTTTTAGGTTTTGAATCGACGCTGGGCTGTTGGCGTAGACCTTATCTTAAATCACAAGATCTTTTTTTTCGGGAGATAACACGTTCTGGAAACTTTTCCTGTAAAAGATCGTTTCGTCGCTTGTAAGGCACGTAGCGCCGTCCAACTCCGGCCATAAAAAATCATTAATTATTTCTCGATAGCGCAATCCATTCACCGTAACATTTGATACAACATAGTTTTCGAAAAATGACCCCGCCGAACCATAAACCGCACCAACACTTCAACACTGCGCTACAGCAGCAATGTTCTTAGTTGTTCAAGAACGACGTGCACGGGTTTTATTCTTCACATCTGTAACTTGTGCCAACAGCTCGAATTTTTCTACCAATTTCTGTATTGTGGTCCGACAAAGCGCTTCACGGCGACCCAAAAATTCTCCATAATCTTAATATCAGCCCTTTTTTTTTTGATCATATTATGCACAATGTATCCAAAAAAGCATGGGGGCTGGGTGTTGTGGGATCTGGGGGTGCAGCGTGCAGCTTTATCTTTTCCTACACACCAAGTGTTTACTTTACCTTGACGTGGCAACCACCGGATACTGCTTATATCTCTAAAATATAACTTGCAAAACTTGTAAGTGCGAGTGCATACGGAAAAACAACAGCACTTCAACAGCTGACCTACAAATTTGGAGGTTAGGAGCTAACAAAACGTCCACAGTAAAAAAAAAAAAAAAAACAGAAGTTATGAGAGACACGAAGAGCCATGTATAATAACGACCTCCTGGATAGAGCCAACGGAGCCTGTCCAGAGTACGACGTTAAAATCGTACTTGGGGAAAAACTAACCCGCCCAAGATGAGTTAGTTGGAAATTACAGCCTTCACGAAGTTTCAACAGATAACGACTTCCGACTTATTGATTCTGCAACAGCACGTTATACGGTGATAAGTAGCACTTGGTTTCCAAGACGGAAGATCTACACAGCAACCTTGCGGTCTCCGGATGGTCGAACGGCCAACCAAATCGACTATGTGCCGATTAGGCGCAGGACACGCATCCGAATTTTAAACATACTCACTTTCCGAGGAGCAAATGTTAACTCTGGCCACTTTCTGGTAATGGCTTAGATTAGAGCTCGATTATCAAGAAGAAGAGGCGGAATATTCACGTTTGCAATGGAAAACAAGAGCAGCAAGAGCAGAGTACCGAACAAAAAGGAGAAATGAGAAAAAGACCATGCGAGGGAAGAAAACAGCATCCGCAGTTTCTCAGCTCAAAGATCTAGGAGAATCACGGGCCAAGAACAACACTCGACGTTTCTTCAAAAGGTCGAAGCAATTAGCTTCTGGTTTTAGAACCGGGACACAGGCTCTTCGAAACAGTGAAGGAAACCTAGTCACCGAAGCACAAGGAATTGTAGATGTTTTCAAGCAGCACTTCCAACAGCTGCTGAATGTCGAGCGAGCCAATGACGGGAGAGAAACAAGACCAGTCAATGAAGACCCAGTCCCAGCCCCCAGCACAGAAGTGATAGAAAGAGCGTTCCAAAAGCTAAAAAATAACAAGTCAGCCGGGTCGGATGGCATACCTGCGGGGCTCTTTAAATATAGAGGAGGTGTTTTGATGAACCTCAGGTGATCAGGTCATAGTGTGGAACGAAGAATGCATGCCTGCTGACTGGTCTATAAGCTCCATATGCCACGTCTACAAAAAAGGCGATCCTATGTCGTGCAAAAACTACCTTGGCATATCCCCGCTTAATGTTACATACATGAGCATGTGCATGAGCGTTTGAAATCTTTCTCTAACACTATAATCGGCACTTACCGGTGTGGCATTAGGCCAGGCAGAACAACGATAGACCATTTTATATCGACTTCAAAGCTGCTTATGATAGCATCCACCGCCAAAGAGCTTATGATGGCGATGTCTGAATTCGGGATTCCGAACTAACTGATCCAGCTGTGCCGCATGATGCTAAACAACATGCAGTGCAGTATGCAAATGGGTAACAGCTCATCCGAGTTGTTTCAAACATGCGCAGGGTTTAGACAAGGAGATGCGCTGTCATGTGATTTCTTCAACATAGTCCTGGAGCAGATAGTGCGCAAAGCAGGTGTGAGTACGGAAAACACTATCTTCAGCAAATCCATTAAGCTCCTAGGGTCTGCAGACGACACGGACATCATCGATCGCATGAGGCCTTCACAGCGATTGAAGAACAGGTGAAACTCGTTAGTCTTGAAGTCAATGAAGACAACACAAAACACATGCTATCAACAAACAAAAGATCATCTTTCCACCGCCTAAGAAAAAACGTCGCTGTTAGTAGCAGCGATTAAGAGGAAGTTATGGAGCTCACCTACTATGGAACAAAGATCAATTTCACAAAAGACACCTTAGTGGAAATCCGACGAAGAATTACCCTTGAGAACCGCTTCTGCTTCGGTTTGGCAAAACAACTGGGTTCAAAAGTCCTCACTCGAAAGACAAAGTGTCTGCTAAAGAAAACTTTGATTTTACTAGTTCTTCTCTACGGCGCCGAGTGCTGGACGATAAGTAAAAAAGGGGAAATGATGCTGGACACTTTCGAAAGCAAAATTTTTCGACGGATTTTCGGTCCTGTGTGCGACGATGGATGGAGAAGAAGGTTCAACCGCGAACTATTCGAGCTGTACCAAGATGTAGGTGTAGTCCAGAAAGCCAAGAAAAGATAACTACATTGGCTCGGCCTCGTCGAGCGAATTGACAACAACGCTCCATCCAAGAAAGTCTTCTCTTCACAGCCCCCATGTTGAGACGACCAGGAAGACTGACTTGCGGCACATACACCAAGTAACTGCGGATGCCAGAGCGCTTGGTTTCAACAGCTGGAAAACGCATGTGAGGGACCGATCCCGATGGAAAACTGCCGTGTCTCAGGCTGATATCCTTCTTGGATTGGGATAACTAAGTAGTGGTTTAATTAAGATGGCAGCGGAAGAATTCTCTAGATGGAATCAACTGTGGCGTCTGTAGTTTCACTTAGCATTGACCACTTAGTTTTCTTTCTTTTTTTAATGATATTCAAATTGTTCTTCATCACTTACCTCAAAACCATACACCTCAATTTCAAGCACTTAACGCGAAGCAAATCAATGGCCTTCTGACTTTTGTCAGAAAAACGTAAATTGTCAGGATCCCATCTGAGTTCCAAGCGTTCTAGACTTCCACAATTCGATGCAATATTATCCATAAGTTGATCAACATGAATGTTGACTCCAAGTTTCTCGGATGTTCCCATCACAAGGATTCTTCGAAAATAGACAAGTTAATAAATTCGATCTATGTCATCCCTAATAGACTTACTTGGCATTAGTGAGCAATGGAAGAATACTCATCCAAAGTTGATCTGTAATGTGGGGCATTCCTGACAGAGAACATGCAATCAATTGACTTCCATGTCGAGTAAGGAATTTCTGCAAAGTCTCATCAGTTAGATTGTCTGAAGCATCCAAATCCAATGAAATGAGGGACCTGAAAACGAAGAATTACCAAAGAACCATTCCATTGTGAATTTGAGATCCAACCTTGACATTCCAGATTCCATCCAAGCTTTGAGCACCGAATCAGTGAATCCATTGATCTGGCCAGCACACAAAAACTTCAACGCTGGAATCCTCGTAAGCATGTCAATCAGGCATTCAGTGGACAGGTCCGTAGCAGTTATGTCCAGTTCCTGAAGTGCACACTTGTCCCAATCGGTCTGCATAACATACTCCGACTTAAGACTAGTTCCATTCATAAGGAGACATGTCAACTGTTTCGATCGCTGAATCAGTGCCTTGAGCGTTGATCCTGTCACCTTGTTACAGAAATTCACAGCCAAGCATTCAAGTTGGATACAGTTCGAGCTGAAGGCATCGATGTGCGAGTCATCAATAAAATTGATGCCATAAAGATTGATCACTCGAAGGTTTGGTGTGGCCGATTTCAGTTTGTGCACATTGATGACCTCATAGATTTCTTCCTCCTCTTCTTCGCACTTCTCGTATGTGCCAATCAAATGCAAAACCTCCAGACCGTTGATGAAATTGTAGATCTTTCTCATGAAACCTTCCATGAAGATGACTTCGGACAGGCAAATGCACATGTAGCGGAGTTTTGTGGGAAAAGCTTGCATCTCACTGAAATCATGGAGCTGCATAGCTAAAAGTAAGGACGAGAGTGTTGGTTGACTTCATTGTATAAGGATGGATTTAAAATAAATACCTGTTGAAAAGTCCAAAAGCATATGAGTGAGATTTGGACACTTTGCTGAGAGTTCATGAAGAACTGTGTGTGTGATGAGTTCAATCGGAAGTTCAATGTAACGTAGAGTTGGTCCAAAGCGCACTGAAATCAAGGCCAACAGTGATTCCAGGGATCCAACATGGAGACCAGAGACTTCTGGCCGTAAAGAGACATTCTTCCATAGTCTGGTGTCATAAGCGACCTGCCTCCAACGACGACAAATTCTTGCCAATCGGCAGATCTCGCGATGTGACAAATATGAGAAGATATGCAACAGGACTTTGTCGGGTAGTTTTTCAATTGTCTGTGAATTTAAAGAAAAAAAAAAGTTGGTTCAAAATTGTTATGTTATTTTCAATAATTGCTTATTTAATTAACCAATTTTATTTATTAATAACGAAAACATGTAGCGAATGCTTCAACTTAACATTTAAATATACCTAAGGAAGCGTGTTTAATAAGAGGTCATAGAGATAACATCTTCGTTGAAAGTTTGTTACATAACATCGTTGAAAAATCCGCCACGGCTTCTTTTACTGGCGCTCATCAGAAGTGTCCAGAATGGACCGATGACGCATTGCCGTACGGAATCGGACTCGTATATGTAGTTGTTTTTGTTGGAAGAGGAATCGTGAAGAGCGTTTGGATGCGGTGTACTGTAACTGTTCTCCTTTGATGGTGACAGTCAAAAAATGATTTAACGAGAATAAAATTTGTCGCACGTACATAAATGTATGTAGGTACTTGAGTAACACTCAGGTGCACCGAAAACGGCTATGACGGAGGATTACGTCACAAAAATGTATTTCAAAAGATCCTGTATGAAATTTCGGGCATGGTGCCGGACAACAAGCGAAACCGTGAGACGACTAAAGAGAGACGCTGTTTAAGTGCAATCCGATGGAGTTTTCCTTCATTCTAGTACAGTGCCGTTAAAAAAATAGCACCACTGATATAATTTTCGCCACAAGAGAAATGGCCGAATGTTTTATGGGAGCACGAAAGCATAATTTTGTTATGCTTGGAGGCAAATTATCACGTTTCTACGCAAGAAAACTTTTAAAAGCGGAGAACAACCAAAATTTCACCACCAAAATGGTATAGCATGAAGGATCAAGCATACTGGTTTGGGGTTGCTTTTCCTACCATGGTGTTGGACCATTTTTTGGATCAAAACCACATTGGATCAGCACGTTTATGTTGACATTCTCAAAAACATTATGCTACATTATGTAGACGAAGAAATGCAGCTTTTGTGGGACTTACAGAAGACAATTTTTTGGTTTTAAGACCATTCAATAAATGTGATGTATTGACCAGCGCAGTTGCCTGATCTCAATGCATTTGAGAATCTGTGGGCTGAATTATTAGAAGCGGTCTAAGAAATTAAACCAACTAACAAAGAAGAACTGTGGGACGTCTACTGAAATAATATTTTGGTCAAAAAGAGCCAGAATTTGGCTAATTCGATAACTAGGCGATGTGAGATGTTAAAAAGCAACAACGGATTTGCCAGAAAATATTAATTTTAGTGTCAACCACTATAAATTTGAAATACAATTTTGTTAATTGTATTTTGTTATTTTTTTAAGTTATACATTTTTTTTAAAGAATTTTAGTAGTACCTAGTGTTATTTTTTTTACCGGCTTATCGAAAATGCGTGTTTTCCATATCGACGAATACCTCTGGATTAAAAACTTTCTTTCGAACAGTTCTATGCAAACTGTATTGGTTGGATTAAAGTTTGAAACTCACAACATAAATGCTGGTTTTTTTTCTAAGAAAAGTTTTTTACTTACTAGTTAATACACCAAAGCTTATGTATAATTTAGAATCTGGTCTGCCAACAATGTTCATCTCAACTCTAAAATTGAATGCTGACTATCTATTAAACAGACTGACTATCTATTATATTAGACAAAAATAGCGGCTGATTGTGGTGTTACGATGAACTGGGAAGTGAGCAACATAGTTAACTGGAAAATGGATTTATACGAAGTCATCTCATCATGCTCACTGACAAAAATGACAGGTATGCCTTTATTGAAAAAGCTCATGCGTCGACAGAAAGAGTGTATTACTCAAAGGCTAACCTTAATCTAAATGAGCTCAACTATTTCAACAGTCATTATTCCTGTTATGTTTTTGGGACGATTTTCAAAATCAGAGGGGAGCTCATCAAACTGAATGCCATGCTGCATCGAAACTAGGGTCCAGGTCTTTGCAACTTGTGTAACCTACAAGCACGCGAAGATGTGTATCACTTCATCGGAATCTGCCCAATTCTAAAGGAAATAAGGCGAGTCTACTTCGGAAAAAATGTTTTAGAGGAGGAAGAGGTGCATGATTTTCTGAATGGTGGTGATTGGAATCTACTTTTTGATTAATATACTGACGCCAGCACATACAGATCCAAAATAATTAATGTAGCCTTTTAAAATATATAAGAAAGAATCAATTTGAAATCAATCAAACCATTACAAATCTCAAGATGCGTGTAAAGTATCTCTAAATTTTGTTTTAACTAAACTAAAAGTCCTACTAACTATTTAAAAAATGAAATAAAAAAAAAGAAATACTGTAAAAGATTCAAGCAATTTTGCCACTCGGGCAGACGACAGATATGTCATGCCTTTGAATATTCAAGTTTTTCTCAATGACTAATGTACTAATTATTATATTGAATAAAGATCTATCTATCTACCCATCATATACCCGAACGAGTGGGTGCGGGTGCATAACTTCACGTGGGTCATAATTTCACCTATAGTGAGTAATACGCTCATGTTCTGCTTTTCACTTATTGTGGATACACTTTGCGAAAGTGAATTTGGGTGTTCCACAATTCGTTATTGTGAATTGGATTTTCGAACCTGAAAGTGGATGTTCTGTATTTCGGTTTGTTCCATTTTTTGAACGCATTCAAATCACATTTTTTATTTTTGTGAATTGCCAAGAAATTGATCTTTGATAGCTTCCTTCTGCTAGGAATCGGAAGGTTGCAGGAAATTTTTGAATTGAAGGAATCGATGAAGGTATTATAAAAGATTTTATTTCCCTTAAAACATATAAAAAAACGTCTTTGTTTAATATAAAATTACCATGAAAGCTTAAAAGAGGAAATCAAGAATTTACTTTATTTATCAATTCTACATAATATTCACACACTCAAATTGTGTCAGGTAAATCCAATATAGGTCTGTTTAATGAATCTGTTCCGCACAGAAAAGTACAGAAAAGATCCAAAAAGTACACGTTTGTGTGTTCCATGAGTAAAAACCTTGCCCCAAACTGTTCTACAATCTGTCACTTTGTGTTCCATGAAGTTTTCCATCTCAGTTAAGGCCGTGTGTGAATTGCGTTAAAATGTGTATTAAAACTTGACGTTTGGTTAAAATTTGACGTTTGGTTAAAAATGGGATCAAATTTAGCCATTTGCTGTGTGAATTGCGTTAGAAAGGATTTTTTTAACCAACATTTCTGCGTAGAACTAAGAAATTTCCCTCAACAAAAAATGTTTTACTTTTTCCAAGTTAAATAAATTCGCGTACGAAACCAAAATTTAGAACAACAAAGTAAATAAAAAGTCACCAGAAGCAATGAATAAACTATGTTTTATTTATTTTGCTCGCTTTTGCGAATTACTTATATTTTGAAGCAACAATAAGAAATATTGAAACAAAAATTCCCATTTTGGATGGTTGGTTTTTTCCCTGTAGTAGCACTGCAAAGCTTGATTTCGCAGCTGATATATGTTATCACACTCGAAAGAAAAACAATTTTTTCGTTTTTCAGTTTTAAAACATGATCAATTTAAACTATTTTATTCTCATCTTTTAAAATATCAATGCATTAAAACAAGGAACTTAATAAAATGGAGAAGTACAGAACAAAAAAACAAAACAAAAGCAAACTTCTCTATCATTCATGAGGAAAATAGGGAACGTCAAAATTTTAACCCATTTATCCTGCTCCACAGCTGGGTAAATTTTAACCCATTTTATTCACCACGCTAGTGTCAAGTTTTAACCAAACGTCAAGTTTTAATACACATTTTAACGCAATTCACACACGGCCTAAGAACACATTTTTCTGCCCCTACTTTTTTGCTGGTGTAGCTTTGTGAAAACTATCAAATGTCAAAATTTCAAATGCCAAATTATTTTTATTTTTTTCCAATCAAACAATTTTTTGAAATTATCTCGATTGAAGGGTTTTCCGAGGAAGTAAAAATATTACTACTACACTCCCAAGTAAAAATTTCTCTCAAAAAACTAATTAGCTATTCAGAATCTTATTTCCAACAAATGAAAATTTGCTTCAATTTAATTTGACTTGGAATATTTATTTAACAGCTGATTTTATTCTGTCAAAAAGATTACATAGGGAGCTGATCTTTTCTGTTCTTACTTGTTCTGACAGTTTTCATTTACTTGTGCTGTTCTGATCTGGTTTTTCTTCATTAAACAGTCCTTATATTTGATTTGTCTCGCAAAATTCGTCTTCTTATTTTTTCTCTTGAATTCTGCTTCCATTTTTCATTTAAAATTGCCAATAAAAGTGCATCCATCTTCAAAACAACAAAAATTTTACTTCAGAAACAAAATAAAAATGGATGATCCTTCAGTTCTGACAGTTCGAAACAATTTCGAAGTTTTCGAAATCGATCGAATTGAAGAACATGCAATTTCATTTCACGTGAAATTGAAAAGTGATTTCAATTCACTTCCGATCGAAATTCAGAACATGGGCGATAATTTCACTTTTTTCGGGTGAAGTTGTATCCCATGTAAGGTGGGGATCAGCTTCTCTTTTTTGTGGGCAAGAATTTCACTTCTGTGTGAAGTTATACTCCACACAAATTGGGATATAATTTCACTTTTTATTACAGTTGCAAACAATAATAATTTTGTGCTATTTACTTATACAGTAACCTGCCCTGGTAGCTAACGCTTTATTAAATTATTGTTAGTACAATTTTATTATACTTTCAATAAAGTTATAATAATAATAATAATACTTATACAGTAAAGAAAATTAGACGTCGGACGGATACAATCGCAAGAGATCGCCAGATCCTTCTCTGATCGAGTGTCAAGTAACCTCTTAAGGAGTCCTATGCCGCCAACATCAAGTATCGAAGACCAGTGGCAACATTGCCAGAAGGACAAGAGCTCTACGAGCAAAAGAGGAGAGAAGAACGCCGGCTTTTTAAGGAGAAAAAAGAGAGAGCATGAGAAGCGTCAGATCGAAGATGTTGAGAGAGCTAACAGCAGGAATGAAGTTCGGAGGTTTTATCGGAAGGTAAAACAGCTGGCTCAAGGTCATCGAGCAAGAACCGATACCTGCAGAGACCAACAAGGGAACATCATAGTAGAACCGCAGTCAGTGCTGGGGATTTGGAAAGACCACTTCTGTAGACTGTATAACGGCGACGACGAACAGAAACCCGCCGTCAGACAGGAGCCTTTTATCATACACGATGATAGCCAACAATTCCGTGAACCCGAGCTAGAAGAAGTGAGAACAGCAATATCATGGCTGAAATCCAACAAAGCCGCTGGAGCAGATGGTCTAGCTGCCGAGCTGTTCAAAGCCGCAGGCGACGAGCTAGATAGGAGCATGCACCAAATCATCTGTAAGATATGGTCGGAGGAATGCATGCCCGATGAATGGAACCTCAGCATTGCTTGCCCGATCCTGAAAAAGGGAGATCCTCTAAACTGCGTCAACTACAGAGGAATCAGTCTGCTTAACATCGCCTACAAGATCCTCTCTGCCGTAATATGTGAACGTCTGAAGCCTTTCGTCAACAATCTGACTGGGCCTTATCAATGTGGCTTCAGGCCAGGAAAGTCTACCATCGACCAAATTTTCTCGTTGCGGCAGATCCTGGAAAAAACTTATGAACTCCAAATCGATACCCACCATCTCTTCATCGATTTTAAGGCCGCGTATGACAGCATCTACAGAGACGAACTGTATAAAGCCATGTCTAGTTTTGGCATCCCTGCCAAGCTCGTTCGCTTGTGCAAAATGACGATGGAGAACTCACGCTGCTCTATCAAGGTTGGCAATGAGCTTACGGAATCATTCGACGTCAAAAAAGGATTCAGACAAGGCGATGCACTGTCGTGCGATTTCTCTAACATCGTTCTTGAGAAGATAGTCCAAAACTCCACCGTCAACACCAGAGGCACTATCTTCTATAAATCTGTTCAACTTCTCGCGTACGCCGCCGATATTGATATAATGGGAAGAACACAGCGTCATGTCAATGGCGCCTTTGTGAGAATTGAGACAGAAGCGGCAAAAATGGGTTTAGCGGTAAATGAGGGAAAAACGAAGTACATGCTGTCTTCGAGTAAGGACACCCAACATCAAAGGCTCAGACAGAACGTCACAATAGACGCATACAACTTCGAGGTAGTAAAGGATTTTGTCTACCTAGGCTCCGCTATCAACACGGACAATAACACCAGCGCTGAGATAAGACGAAGAATTACTCTTGCTAATCGCTGTTTCTTTGGGCTAAGAAAGCAACTGAGTGGAAAAGCCCTCTCTCGAGCAACTAAGGTTAAACTGTACAACACCCTTATCATCCCTGTCCTGCTGTATGGTGCAGAAGCATGGACCCTAACAAATTCTTCGGGTCATCTTTGGCCCCGTGTGCATTGATGGGGAATGGAGAAGGAGATACAACAGCGAACTTTACGGGTTGTACAACGACGTGAACCTAGCCAGAAGGGTCAAGGTCCAGAGACTCAGATGGCTCGGTCATTTAGAGCGCATGGAAACCAATGCTCCGGCCCGGAAAGCCTTCGAAACTATTCCCGAGGGACGCAGAAGGAGAGGAAGACCGCGACTCAGGTGGCGCACACAAGTGGAAGAGGACCTCAATCAACTTGGAGTGCAAAACTGGAGACAGCTAGCTAGGGACCGAGCTGACAGGCGGAGACTGTTGATTGAGGCCCAAGTCCACAACGGACTGTAGCGCCACCTTAAGTAAGTAAGTAAGTATTTACTTATACATAATTTTTGAACCAAAAACTGCACTGCTAAAGTATAGCGCGATTTTTTTTTTATTTTCAGAGTCTTGAAAACTGAATTTCCGAAAGACTAAGTTTCTTTAAATTTTGGAACATGTTTCATTTGGAAATTCAGTTTTCATGACTCTGAAAATAATAAAAAAAAAGTTGCGCGGTTTGAAAACTGAGTTATGCAATAACTAAATAAGTGGGGAGTAATTTCACCCAAATTTTATGTTAAATTATTGCTCACCTTAGTTGGGAAACAATTTCACCCGAAAAAAGGGAAATTATAAGCCACTAGAGTTGAAATTATGATTCATGTGAAGTTGTGACCCGTGAATGTTATGCACCCGCACCAACGAGAGCTTATGCGATTTCGCCAAAAAAAGGCTCAAGGTGTTTGGGTTTCGTAAGACTGTGCAAGAAATTTCACTTTCCGTCTGATCTGATCACTATCTATAAAACTTATACCCGTCTTGAGTACAACTCCCATCTCTGGGCTGGTGATCCAGTCACAGACTTGAGCCTCTTGTGGTAGAGAACTAGAGACATCACTGACTCATTCAATTCCTTGAAACACAGTCACGTTTGTGTGTGTCTCTCTCTCTGTCTTATCGTTACTTTTACTTCTACTTCTGAAATAAACAGTTGCATTCCTCTTCTTAAACAATTCACCCGTAAAACTCGCGCTTCTAGGAATGCTTTTCAGCTTGCGCTCAAGTCCAACTTCAGATGTACTGTCAGACGTACTGTACAGAGAATAGTTCATTAGCCTTACTACGTGAATGTGGAATTCTCTACCACACTCTGTCAGTCACCCACTCATTGAAAAGTTCAGAAATTCAAAACCCACGTATTTCGACACCTCTTTTTAAACCCTCTCTCTCTTTCCTGATGCTCGCACATGTGTTCTTGGCGTTTAAAGGGTATTGAAAAAAGCCTTTGAGCACACGCTTGTTATAAAAAAAAATACTAACCGGTTTAATAAGGATGACCGTGCCAAAATTGGGAAATTCAAGATAAAAAAATTGTCGAAGCCAACATTTTTACTGGTAATTTCCAAGATGAAAATATGTTAATGAGCATATCCACAAATCCAAAGTTGACTTTTAAACGTCTATAATTTCCCAGTAGAAAAAAATATTCCACATACGCCCAAGTGCACCTATTTTTTGTTTTGTTTTTTTTTTTTTTTTCAAGTGAAGCTGAATCAAACATAAAGAAAAATGAATTAAAATGATCGTCGTCTGTGATCATATGAACAATGTAGAATTAAAAATGATCCGTTTATTGCTATATTCCAAACAAATTGATTTTTCTTATTACTCAACTTAGGTAGGTTAACGATTTTGTTTACTTCCCTGAGATTTTATTCAAAGCTTCTTGTTTCTCAATGAACATTCACTCAATTTGTGTATAAGATTGAAAACAAACAAATTTCCCCAAACACAACCATTTAAAAATAGAAATCTCAGAGTATATCTAAGATTTTATTCTGAAAGAAAAATGGACATTTGCACTTAAGTGTGAAATATTTTGAACAAGTGTCCCTCTTGAGTTGAAAGTAATTTTACTTTTTCACTAAACAATTATTATTATTTTAAGAAATTACAATTAAATTTCATTACCGTATTTGCAAATGGACTCCTATAAGTACCATCAGCTAGGTATACTTGAGAGGCCTCGACAGCCAACTGACCCCAAATATCAGTAGATATATCCATTCTTAGTTCTTTTTTTTACGACTAACTTTTTTTCAATTCACTAAAAAACTGATCAAAACTGATCGCGCATGAACTTTTTTCACAAATATCTAAGAAAAAAGTTAATAGAAGCACCTCCGATGAACAAAAGAAGCAAATGGATAGTTTTTTTTCTTTTTTCAAAATTTAAAGGGGTCTTTTATCGTATTACTTCCGATTGTTCTTATGTAAAATTCTTTAAGTGACTGAATTTACTTTGAGAGATTTTTTCCAAAATAACCCAACAAAACGCATGGGAAATTTTATTTTTAGCCTTGATTTTCAATAAAAAAAAGTGTTTTACTTTGGCTGAATTGTCTCTATCGTCGATGATCAGTGAGTGAAAAACACTTTCATCTGTTTGCGCCTTAAAATAAACTTGGAATCATTCAGTCGTAAAAGTATTGTTGTTTTGAAGATCTCAAATTATAAAAAAAAAACAGGTGCAGGTGAAATTCATTGTCAATGAAATCTGTTTTTTAAACGAGAAAAGTGTGGAAAAATGGGTTTTAAAGCGACAAATTTAATCACAATTTAGAAATTGAGCTCTCGGAAGCAGAAGACTTCAAAAACTATTTTCAAATGGGCGATGAAAATAACGCTTATTTACTCCGTTAATGAAAAAAAAATTTACTCATCTACTACAATCAGCCCAAGCGGGAGAATTGCGGTTACGCTTAGGTTTTTGCCACGTGAAGGAACTTCCTGTATTTATTGTATTTACTATGGAAATTTCATAAAACCGGATATAAAAACAATCAAACAAACGTATGTAAATACATTTTTAAATATAGAGAGAGCTTTCGTATTTTACTACAAATGGAATGTAAATGTACACTCGGGCGTATACGTGTTTTTTTATATTTTTTATTTTGTACGCTTTTTTTAATTTTCGTTTGTGAACTTAACGTTTTTCTATGAATTGTTATCTTCTTATTTTTTACAACAGTAGAGTTTTGGTTTGTGTCTAATCCATAATGTAAGAATTTTATTCAGCCAATATTGTCAATATTTTTGGGAATAAGGCATAAGGTTCACAACTCGACCCGACTTTCGAGCAATAATTTCGACGATGAGTAAGCCATCCGACTGACTCCTTGTTGGTCGTTTTAGAATCGTTTCATACAAGAATATCATATGAGGCCGTGGCAAGGATATATGGATATGAAACCAAGGCTATACATCAATCGACTGTAGGATGAAAAATATTCGAGTTAAGTTCCATTTCCATTGGTTCACGAAATATCATTTGTTAATGGTACACCACTATTTCTGATGATGCTGATGATGATAACACGACATTTCTCAAATATTTGCTGTAGCTGACAAGTTATGAGCAACGTATATGGGTTTTAATGTTCCAATTCTTCAAATAATAATTTATCCATTCTTTTTCAAATCTACCCCAAAGTTTACGCAAATATGCAATCAGACTGAATTTCAGCCCTTTCTTCAAAATACAATAGGGTTTCCATTTCAACTTTCAGCACAATGTTATGCAATCGGATACCGTCACAGACCATTTTTAAAAACCTACACACTGTCATTTCGTTTCATTTCCACAAAAAATTTGATATTCATCATTTTTATCATCATTTATCATTTACAGCTACACACTATAATTTTTTTTAAAGTTAATTCTTTGCTCCATTTGAATTTATCAGTCATTTTCATTCATATATCAACATTCAACATCCAAACATGAAATAAAGCAAATCAAAAAAAAAAAAAAGATAAGGAACGTCAAAAACATGCAAGGAAATTTCTACATATTCAGAGAGATTTATTTGTGTTTCATCTTTTCGTTCTTCAATTCTCTTTCGCATTTCATTGACGCAAGGCCAAACGCATGCACCGTGTAATACCGGAGGCAAGCGTTGCCGCGAAGAAAAAAATGTCAATGGCCATTTCCAAAATTTGGGGGCCACTAGTCCACTACCCTAGAGAAAATTTGTTGAAAACAATTTGTCTTTTTAAATAAACTAAATAAACACCCCACCCCATCTTCGCTGCTACTAGGACGTTGCAAGCGACCCCAAAAAAGGACACTCCAACCGGAGAGGCAAAATATACGACATGTGGAAATGACTCTCCGGGTGAGAGCGCTCCATGATTGGTGTCGGTAGCGATTAACTCTGGAGGTGGATCCACCAGAAAGAGGTCCACGAAGTTACAGGCGATCGAAAGAAAGAACCTCGGGGCAAATGCGAAAACTCGAGTGGGCCAGTGGCTTCCTTAGCAGAACCACCAAACCGACCTGCAGCGACTCAACATCAAAAGCGTAATAGGTCTCTTGAGGACGACAAGCCTGAAGCGAAAAGGTAGAAGGTGCATTCCAGCAGCACAACAGCCTTCAATAAAGATCTATCCTTTAGCGACGCGCTCAATGGCAGGATCATAGCCGCGGTCATTGACAGGGGTCATGTAGATGGTTGCATCTCTCATGATCAATGGGCAGATGTCAAGGCTCATCTCGGTTTCAGATTTTTATCTGTCATCGAGGAAAATCCGGGACCTCTCCCAGACACAGCCGATGCAGGATGGTACCGAAATCGTATTAAACTCATCGCTTGTAGAGATAATTGATCTTTCGATCTGTACAGGGCTCCTGTCAATGGCTTGCCAGAAGTCTGGCCGGTTGGCAAGATTGAGGTTGTTACAAGGGAGAATATTCCTTGCCGACCAAGAGCACGCATAATGACCCCGGCTCTACACAACTGCCCAAATATGATCATGAAACTGATTAAAATGAGTATGTAATCTAAACCTGCCTGCTCACGACACAATGGGTCGCTATAACAGGGAATCACTGGCTCCACTGACTGCAACCGAAGGCGTGATTAAGTAAGGCTCAACCCCTCCAGAGCCCTATTCAGCTGAAGAAAATGCTTCAAAGAACACCAATATGGAGGTTGATGTAACACCACACGTGAATCTCTCGACCTCCTCAGCCAAGCCATCCGACGTGGAAGCTGGAGTGCCAGCACGTAACTTGATACAATCGAGTTTACTCGATACAATCGAGCAGTGGCAGTACGTAATTTGTTTCAATCGAATGAACTCGATTGTATCGTCATATTTCACAGCATACAATTTTGAAATAGACGTTTGAAACATAAAAAAATAGTCGATAGAAAATAGTTATCGAGCAAGCATTTCTTTTTGGAAAAAATATGGATCCAAAACCAAATCGGGCCCTAACCAAAGAACAAAATGTATTTTTACTCATTTTATGACAATATTTATTGTTAAACCGTATTTCTGCACTTCTTTTTGAAGCATTCCCAACTATCACTCATTTCTGGGGAATTGCTTTTGTCGCTTAAATATCTTCTCTTTATTCTTGCATTGGACTCTTTTTCATACAGGATGAATCATCTTCACATTTAGCATCAAAAAATATCATTTTTGTATTGACTTGAAAAATTACCTACAAATTTTAATTGAAAAATGTTTGACATTTTCTGATTTAATGATTCACAATGAAAATTTTAAGCAAAAACTCGTTTCAAGTTACGTGCTGCCTAGAAATAATTGTTTCGAGTTGATAGACGATGAACAAAGCTCGATTGTAACAAGTTACGTGCTGGCACCCCTGATCTCGCTGTCGACAGTAATTACGACATGGAAACTGAAGACTCTATTCTAGGCATCACTCTAACAGCCCTATTATGAGTATCAATTTGATAGTCGATAGCTTCTATCAAATAGTTGATAGTTTCGTATTATGAGTATCAACCAGAGTATATCTAATAATGAGTAGGGAAACTCTTTTGAAAATGTAGTAGGCACTACTACAACGACAAATTTTCGAATAAAAACACAACAAAAATGCCATAAGTGAAAATAGTTCAATCAATTCCTTATGTAAAACTGCCTGAGCAAGAAGATATGACTACATGTTCATCACTTGCTTCTTTCCCTTTTTCGCTAATAGAATTTTAAAGACGGTCCGACTTGAATATATTTTTTGTTTCTTTCAAACAAAAATCAATTCGTTGTGGAAAACTGCCTGCGCAAGAAGAAATGACTACACATTCATCACAAGCTTCTTTCCCTTTTTCCCTTATAGACTTTCAAAGGCGGTCTGACTTGATTGTCATAAATTAAAATAAAAAAATTATTCGATAAAAAATGTATGTTGTTTCCCTTTCCTTCCTACAAGTTTCTCATTGGCATCTATTTCCAATATCTGTGTGAAAATATGTGTGAATCAACAGGTGAATTTTTCTGAGTTTCCCTACTCATTATTAGATATATCTGGTATCAACTTGTTATTTTTGACCGATTGTGAATATTTATCAAAAATTTCTTCGAGACGAGTTTTTTATTTTAATGTTTGACTTTTCAAATTTGAAAAAAAAAATATTTCCAAAAAGGACTTGCAAATTTTTTTTCTTAAATAAAACGGAAACCATTTAAGCTATTTCAAAAATTGTATTGCAGACTTGAAGTACAATAAAAACACTTATAAGTGGAACTCGAAAATGGAAATCCTTATTTGTTTTTACTTTTTTGCCTTTAAAAATAAGAAATCAATTTGTTTGTTTGCGTTTCAATCAGGAATTTTTAGTTGATAAAAAAGGTGATGTGTATCCATTTTTTCGATATTCGCAATACCGTGTCTATCAAAAAAATCATTCACAACAGCTATTAAATCTAATAAAATTCAAAAGTCGATTAAAAATGCTGACAGTTGATAGTCATAATATGAATTCATTAAATTTGTTGATATATATCAACTATCAAGTCGATAGTTGCTAGTCATAATAGGGCTGTAAAGCGTGCCTTACACGATATGGATTTTCCATATGGACTGTCACTTTTTATTTCCAAATGTATTTTCATATGTATGTCAAATTGGATTTTGTTTGTAAAATTAGAAAAGCATTTAGACGATTTGGATTTTTCGTTTGTAGTTTCAAAACTTTTTTTTCGTCCAAACACCTAAAATGTGTTTATTATTATTATTTTTTATGAAAAAACACAAAATAACATAACAACTAACCTTTTTCGCGCTCTCCATGTTTAAATATAAACTTTTTTTGTCGTTTAAAAATTCCGATTTCGTTTGTATACAGATGAAATTTAGAAACAGTTCTAAATGAAAAAAATCCATATGGAATTTCCATCTGTATTTCGATGTGGATTCTTAATACGTTTACACGATTTGTATAATATTCCATATGGAAAAAGTGACAGTCCATATGAAAAATCCATATCGTGTAAAGCACGCTTAAGCGAGGAAGTCCTACTTCATTCCTTCTCAGACGATGAAAACCCCGATAAGACAGTGGTGGAGGTTGATCTGACTAAAAATAGCAGTTGTGCGATTAGTTCAGATTAATCTTCATCACGCCATAATTGCCTCTACAAACCTTTTACTCCGGCTGCATAAAACCAGAGAGGACATCGTCCTCAAACAGGAGTCGTGGGTTTCAAAATCCACCACCAACGGGCTCAGGACAATAACAGTAAAGGTATGACAATGACAAAACAAACGGACGAGATTTTAAAAAAATGAAGTGGCGACTGGCGAAAACAAATGAAAAGCAAATGTCAGTCTGAATCTGAATGAATGAGTTCAGTGTCATTTTCAATATGGGGACTTGTTTATGGAGGAAACACATTAGGGGTATTCACGTAAACGCGGAAAACCCATAGAAACCGTAGAATTTTCTATCGGTAGAAATGAGCTGTCAAAATTTGTATGGGAAAACTTTTCTGCAAATCGTTGAATTTTATCTCACAAATTTGAAGCAGAAACTGCAGAAAAAAAACCTGATAAAATTTATGACGTTTATTTTGACGTTTAATTTGGCGCTCATTTCATCTTTTCTCCAACTGAACTGACATAAGCGGGAAGTTCTCGTCAAATTAAATCAAAAAACAAACAAAAAATCAATCAGAATCAACAAAAAAAAAATGTGATTTGTTCATACAATTGAATGAATTTTGTTTTAAAACTTCTTCTTGGCATCTTGAAGAGCAAAAATTAATATGTAATTAGAATAAAAAAAAAGAATCATTTTAACATAAATTATCGAATGACGTGAATTGAACAAATTCACTTTGACGTTTAACAAACAGCTGTTTGTTTCCCTTGGGCCATGGGCCAAAATAAAAATCTAAGGCCAAATGGCCCAATCGGGCACATTATGGCAACGCTATACCGGGCTTAGCAATAATGATGAAAAAGTGATAGCTTACTTTACATGAGTTAACACGACTTATTTTATTTTTCAACTCGAGTTAGCGATCTCGGTTTGCCAACTCGATTTCAACTAGTCAACTCGGTTCGTCAAATGGAGTTGGCACGGCAATCGATTAAAAATAAAAACGAGTAAGCTTCTAATTTCTTTTAATGTTTTTGATTTTACTTTTTGTAAAGGCAGTTATTGAATTTTCAAATTACAGAAGTGGATTCTAGAACGATTTTTAGGACAATCGGAAATCTCTATTGACCCATTTACTGTTAAATTTCATCAGCGGATGAAGAAAATTTTGACGGATTAAAACCCTCATTTTTTTCCGTTTTTTGTTGGTGTTTTCTAGTTGGCATTTCGCAAACCGAGTTACATCTAGGCTCGCATTCGTATCCACCAATTTGAGTTAACTAGATTACAAAATTAACGCTTCGGCACATCACTTGTTTTTTTCTCAATGAATTCTGACAGTCCGAATGTTCTTCTCATTGTATATGAACCACCTAGTACAATCAAGAATGGGTTTTTCGATTTTTTGCGCCAGATCGAAACCAAAGAAAAAAAAATCCCAATACAAAACCTATGTAAAAAGAGTTAGCGCTGCACCAGAACTCAAGATGGCACTACAATCGATTGCCAGGTCGCGGGTACTAGCTAGATAGAAATACAATGGTTCTTCTATCTGACACAATCAAATATAACACAAAAAAAAAACAAAAAAAAAACAGTCTCGAAATTGCAATAACAAGAGATTTGTTTCTTACTCGTACAAACTGCATTTAATAGATTTGTTTTTCTTTTTTTTATTCAAAACTCACCAAGTTCTCTCTTGAAACACTTCCTATTCCATCTCTGTCAATAGCTGATGATGTAGTTTGTGCAGCAAGGACATTCCAATTATCCATTTTAAAATTAAATTATTTTAAAATAACACAATCACTTAAACTTTTTGTTTTGTCTGGATTCAATATGTATTTTTATCTATTTGAACGTTTTCTTCAGTTTATAACTTTCATCCTAATTTTATGCAAAAATAATTGACTGCAATTTTCAGAAAACTTTCTGAGGGAATTGAACTTTTATTTGAAAAATATAAAAAAACAAAGATATTGAAAAGCTTATTTGATCATTTTTTTCAAAATATATTAGCGATATTAATCGCTGTAAACTCAATTTTATGAGATGCAATAAATTCGTCGTTAACACCTCGTTGTCCATTAAATCAGCAATTTCTTGTGTGAAATTTGTTTTGTTTCGTTTTTTTTTCAAATTTATGAATGAATCAATAGGTTAGGTTAACACGTATACATATTTTAATTGGCAGAGGTAGCTAAGATCATAAAAGGTTATCCACAACCCCCGAATGATAGCTGCGCAAATCTGAAAAGGGAGACAACTACACAACTAAGCAGCTTGCTTCTGATGCAAAAACCAGTACAAAGATTATTTGAAATTTGGAAAGAGATCTTATTGTCAACGAAGCACATCTAGCAGTTGTTGAAAACGGATGAAACTAGAGATCAGTCAATGAAAACATAGTTCCAGTGCCCATTGCTTGAAAGAAAATAACTAACCCCCAAGCTCAATTATCCAGTAGTCGACTAGACACCAGATTATCAACTAATTATGGTAGGACGAATTTTCTAATTTTGCCCAGGAAAACCACTTTAGCGTTTAAACGTTTCTGGAATGTTTAATAATGAATAATTAACTCAGAACTAGGCGGTTGTTCTGCAGAGGTACGCCGCAAGGCGGTGTTCTCTCCCCTCTACTCTGGAATCTGGTAGTTAACGAAATTCTAACCTGTCTGGATAGGGAGAGTTTCAGAGTGTTAGCCTATGCTGATGACGTTGCTATAGCTGTTTCAGGGAAGCATCTTAATACCTTATAAGAACTCTTACAAAACGCTCTCAATAAGCTAACACTTTTGGCGAATCGGTCGGTGTGGACTAAGCGTCAACCCACATAAAACCGATTTAGTCCTATTCTCTAGGAAATATAAAATTCCGCACGTTGACCCTCCTTCTATAAACGGTATCCAATTTAAATTTTCAGAGAAAACAAAATATATGGGTCTTATTTTAGACAGAAAACTTAATTGGAAGAGCAACATACACAAAAGAATAAGAAAAGTCAGTGGGGCAAGAAAGCCAGTGGGGCAAATTGGTAGTAAATGGGGTCCAACCAGAATCACTCACTGGCTTGGCTATACACATCGGTAATCAGATAGATTCTTCTTTATGGTGTGACAGACTGCCTTGGACGTAAAAATGAACTGCGACAAACTTAGTAAAGTCCAACGCCCAGTATAAGCGGATCACTTCGTACAACCCCATCTGCGGCACTAGATACCCTACTCTATCTGACACCTCTGCATATAATCAGCAAACAAATAGCTGCTATACTTCGTCCAAAACAAATCTGCAGTACAGTGAAGATAGGACATTCATCTCTCACTCTTTCTGTAGAGGAATTCCATTACGTTGTGTGAAAGAAAAAATTGGCAAGGGCTACCGTAGGTTATATACTAAAACTGTAAAAAGCTCTCCGAAAAATCGAAAGAGTTGCCTTCTATATTTTATTAGCATTGTCTTTAACAAAGATTTTCATTCAGAAAAAATATTTAATACGAACATGAAATAAATTTGAATTTCTGGCATTGATTACCTAAGAAAAAGCTACTATTCTTGAAAGCTCCCTTACAGAATCGAAATAAAAGTAAGCATTATTATTTCCTGGCAGCGCTGATTTATATGTTTGTTTTGTCAAACAGAAAGAGCTTTGCAAAAAACGAGCACAAAATCAGTATGGCGTTAGCCGTGCGAATAGCAGGTCATAGGGGGATGTACGCTTGCTTTTCAAAATAAATCAAAACAAATTGAATGAGGAAACAGTGTTGCAGTATATTTTTTTAAGGGGATTTTAGATTTTTTTCCTGGACCGGCACCCTTTGGAGTAAAAAAGCTCTCCCATAAGGCCTGTACTGCAGATTTGTTTTGGACGAAGTATAGTTCTGCTATTTGCCTGAATGCCTCTTCACAGTGGACTAACAATAACATTGGCCACTCTTTTGTTCATAATTATCAAGAATCAATTCCAAAGCACACACAGACTATACTATTCCCCAACCACACGTCGAAACTTCCAAATTTCTATACCTTCCAGATCCTTCTGGGAAAATAGGACATTACTGGAAGACGACGCAATCCACTTCTATACAGTTGGGTCTAAAACTAGTGATGGGGTTGGTGGAGGCTTGCACTCTGAACGACTAAAACTAAGTCTCTCTTTCAGCCTTCCAAATCATTTTAGCGTATTTCAGGCAGAACTTTTGGCGATTAAGGAGGTCTTGTCCTGGATTAGGGAAAACGTGGTATCCACATCTGATATCCGGATTTTCTCAGACAGTCAGGCAGCTATAAAATCCCTGGACTCTGTCTCTACAAACTCGATTACGGTCCAAAACTGCCGATCGTCTCTAATGGAGATGGCATACATCAGTTTTACATTCACCTTCACTGGGTGCCGGGCTATAGAGATATTCCAGGAAACTGAAAGCCGATGAACTCGCCAAATATGGTAAAAATAGCTACGTGTAAAATTTTGCTACAACAAGATGCTACCAAGAGAGCCAACATCTTATTTTTATTTTTTATTTTTTATTCCCACGCCTCTTTCCCCCCCAGATACCGCACGCGCTGGGGTTCATTTTCCATATGATGGAATAACATAACCACCTGTCGGGCGACGAAACAAATTTGGTCTAAACTGGAGATCTAGGTGCCTGATATCTCTAAGCAGATTGCATATAAGCTCGTTAATTGATGTCATAACTGGACACTGTCTAATGGGAAGACACGCCGCGCGACTGGGCGTATTTTCAAACGATTTCTGCAGAAGCTGCATGGATGAGGAGGAGGTGGAAACAGTTCTTCACCTCCCCTGCACCTGTCCTGCTCTGGCTAATAAACGTAGGATTCACTTAGGAGAATTCTTTTATAATGATCTAAACGATCTCAAGCACAGTAATATAATTAATCTTCTACGTTTCGTGAGGAACTCTACTTGGTTTCATTAAACTTTCGAAGAAAGCCTTTTAGATTCATGTGGTATCACAATGGGCCATCAATTGGCCTAAGTGTGTCTTTTTACATCCATGAAATCCACTTTAACCTAACCTAACCTAACCTATAATCACATTTTGCTATTTTGTAAAAGGTGATATTTTTGAATACATAAAGCAGAAAACCACTTCCTCATAGTTCGAAAAAAATCAATAACTCTAGATCAGTTCTTATACAGACTGATCTCAGACATATCGTTTAAAGCAAATTAGTAACTCCTGACACAATTGTTAAAATGACCTCTTAACCAAGATTTTCGTTTTATTATATTGCAAGCTTATCACAAGTTTCCACTAGAAAAAAAAGTCTGTTGAGTAATAGATGATTCTTTGAGTAATTCTTATTGCTTTGACCACAACATGTGTATGCTTTAATTGTAAGATTTTGGTCAAACATCTGCAACAAATCCGATAAATGGCACTTGTACCTACATTAAAATTTTTGATAGGTATACATATCACTGAGATAATACAGTTCACATTTTTATTTTTAATCTTTTTCAGGGGGTGTACATTGTACAAGTACTGTAATGAACTTAAACGCACTAATTAAATTTCTATTTTCAGATTTTCATCTTTTGGCTTTTTAATTCTCTGATGCTTTCAATTTCCCTTTTGAAATAAGATCAAAGTTTCCGAACTCTACTTTTTTATACAAAAATGGAATTTTCGAATTTCATAACAATCAAAGTAATATTTCGTCAGAAACAAATTTTTTGGCAAAGAATGGAAACTTTCATTTGAAAAAACAAAAACGAAGCAAATTTACATTTGGCGAAATCCGATCGATTTTCTGTCAACGATCTTCTTAGAACCGAAATTCCCGAAAGACTGAAAAATGCTTGCAAAAATTTCATCTTCTTCGACTTTCCTTTTACAAATTTTGAGAAAAACCGAAAGAATAAGACTAGCCAAAAGAAACATGTCGAACTCATGAGAAGCATAGATTTTTCTTCTTGAATTTTTTTTGAGTTGCGGGTTGTCCTTAACAAATTCATACAAAATTTGTCAATTCTGTTACTTCTGCAATAAGAACAGTCCACGAGTGGGATTTTGCTACAAGACATATTGACACAAAAATGCTATTAAAAGATCGCAAAGTGCATAACATGGCTAATGGCGTCATGTCTTGCAGACGCCCGCCATACACATAAGCCATTCGAAGTCGATCGTGAAAATTTGGCAAACACATATCGCAAGTAAACAGAAAACAAATTGAGTGTCGAGGGAATGTAAACGGTGTTGAGGGTCACGCACGACTCACGACAGTTTTTCCTATCAAAGTAATCAATTTAAACAGAATTTTGTGTGTTCATCGATGATGTTACGGACCAGCTGCCAGGGAATTTTTTCACCATTAGGCAGGATTGAGTCATTTGATGTTTTGTTTTTTTCTTTTTAATTTTGAGAAATTTTTTGGTCGACGAAAGTAAAATGAAAGAATGACTTGCTTACTTTGTTTTTGGGAATCTGTCAACTTTAAACGATCCCAATGGACCAGTCATTCATGAAGAGATATATTACATTTTGTTGACAATGACTTTTTGTGTAGAGGCATTTATTTATTTATTTATTACAAATTTTTGCATCAATTCGCCGAAACCGAAAAACGAAAATAATATCCCGAACCATGCAGCCGACCGTTGAGAATATTAAATTCGAATTTTTAAACATAAATTCAATTTATCACCCGAAAGGCTCATGCATTTCTAAACCAGAATCTCACGTCAACTCTTATACGTTGATTCGATATGTACTTACTATAAGTTCATACACAAACCATGCATTCATTTCAATATTCAAAGACATATCCCATCCAAACCGACCGATCATTGCAGAATGCATGCATTTAGTTCATTTGCTTCCTTACAATTCACGTTCAGTTTTTACACAAAAATTCATGCGGAGTAAAATTGAGAAGCAAAATTAGGTTTTTCGCTTCGTGTGGTGTGTACCAATCTTGAGTACAGAGAAGTGAAAGACGAAGCAAGCAACCTTCACTTCCTGTATGACCGATAGCTTTCTCAACCGGAGCCTTTTTTCTAACATTTTATTTCTTTTGCCAGTCGAAAATCCACTTCTTCCAAGGAAGGTTTCTCGTGTCCTGTTTTTTTTTTGCTGGTACGAATCCGTCCGTTTATTCGGTGGCTGTCCTTCTTCTAAGCGCACCACGACCACATACAGGAGCCGTCACTCAATGATCAGCTTAACAGAGAAGTAGAGGAACACGAGTTCAAAATAGTGGGATCCCTTAATTCGTTTTGGTCAGCCTTGTGACAGCTGCTCAAATCCAACCGAACTCTCCTTTGTCTTACAGATACTCACCTCCGGTAGCGAAACTCGGGGCTAAGCCAAAGGTACTCCGTTCGGCAGAAAATATTCAGATAATAGTAGAGTATTAAAGTAGACGGAGACAAAAATTTAGCTTGGTAGACCATCTTGCGTAGTGCCCGTTAAGTAGTGGTTATGAGCGTTGGCTGTTACGATAAACGTGTGGGTTCGAATCAGACTCGTGTAAAGTTTTTTATTTCACCTTTCACAGAAACCGTTTTTCGAAGAATTGAAAACAGTTCCAAGAGTATCGAATTGGCAAGAAAAAAGTGGTTCTCGACTCAGCCGTTCGGAATATTCTTCACATGCACCCAAAGAATTGTTGATGAGTGTACGCCATTGAGGCGATGAGGTAGGTGAATGAACTAGCTGCACGTTGCACAAGAATGTACTTGTACTTGGTGAATACGATAAGGTTCTGTAGGTTTCAATTTCTGCATACAATTGTAATGTATCCGAATCATTCAAAACACAGAGTTTATTTTTCAATAAAAATATGCTAGAATACGGTAACCCTTAGAAAATCTCGTCACACAATTTCTCAATTATGGCCCTGTGCCATAAAATGTTTAAATGTTTATTTAAATAAATGTGTATGTAAATAATTTTGAAATAAATGCATTGTTTCAAGAGAAAATCTCCCGGTGACGCTAAACAAACACGACAAGCCGAACGAGTACACATTAAATTTGCAGAATATATTCTAAATGATTTATTCGTATTTCATTTTGCAATAGCAGACACATGCATTTTTTTTTTGAACCTAGATAAAATGACGGCTTTGAAAGACATTCCTTAAAAGAATGAGACAAAAATATAATTTCCTTTCATATTAAACAAAAACAAATGTTAGAATGTCTATCAGAATACATACATTGTATGAAAAGGAATTTGTTTCCGTTATGTGATGTGGGAAAAGAACTTAAAAGAGGAAAGAAAGTAGAAGTTTTTGACATGATTAGCCGTTATTGAGGTATGTATCTTAAAAAGAATTAATTTTTAAAGTGAAACTTACCTTAGACGCACAATCTAGCTAACTTCACTCATTCAAACTAAAAAAAGAGCGGAATGCGTGTAACGAAGTCACACATCTTTTTCATATAAATACTTTCCCATACAGAATTGAACTTCGTTATAGCTAGTAATATTTGTCAAACTTTAGTCTGAAAAGGTCCGACTATTTTATAATTGGAACTTCCACCCACCAGTGGTAAGGGGGTTTCGTTTAATGGAAGTCGTAATCCGTTTTTGATTGCCACCAGAGGATTTGGTACCTGCTGATCCGCGGTTAGTGCTGCGCCCGCCCGTCCGTATTGATTGCCACCAGGGTGCTTCGTACCTGCCGCGATCCGTGCCACCAGGGGCATTATACCTGCCGATCCGTGCCACCAGGGGTACTACAGGTACTATGCGTACTACAAATATTTTAAGGTTGTTATTTTATTGTTAGTTCCAGTAAAAACACAAAAAAATGTAATTTGACGAAAAAGGTTCGCATACGCCACAGTGCACATTGGTTGTAAGTATTCAACTTAAGGTAAAACAAGATAATTTTATACGGTTCCAATATTCGAATACTTTTTGAAAACCATTTAAGAACTGCGTAATTTAACATTTTACATTTAAAAATGCAAATTTCGTTAGGCGCTACCCTTGTCAAAGTTTTCAAACTACAAAAAAATTAATTATTTTTGTACTTAAGTTTCCATAAATTGCTTTTTATTTTTGGTTTGATACTCTTTTGCTTGTCAGCAGTATTGGTTTTCAAGTTTTGTTTGTCTTATTAAACATCTGTTTCTCTTATTTACCTTTTTGGTTCTAGAAGATCGAAAAATCATTCGATTTCGATAAATTTTTACTTGCGACATATAGAATATATGGCAATTGGCAAGTATTGAATTCGTTAAAAAAAAAAAAATTTGAGATGATGATGAGATATGACATTACGATGATAAAGAAGTCGAAAAAAGTGGGTCCGGCGATTCCAACTGTCTGTCTGTCTGGAAGTTTACAGGCACATACAGCCTTAACCACTGATCCGATTGACTTCAAACTTGAAAATTAGAGGTTTGAGGAAAAACTCATATCCCAGTTTTTTTTTTTTTTTTAAGATCAAAATTTAGGGTAGCCTACGCCACCATACGATTTTCTTGGCCAAAAACCAAAACTTTCAATTTTCTCAAAAACGGCTCCTACGATTTTTTTAAACTTCCTCGAATTTTATTTTTTTAAACACTCATGTATTTTATGTAAAAAAAAAAGTTTGTATTGCTCCAAAACGGTACCTCCCATAGAACCGTTTTTTTGTTATTAGATTTTCTCGAAAAATAAAAGTCTGATTAGCGTAATTTTTTTTTTTTGAAAGTACGTATATATTTCCCAAATTTTTTTTTGGATTTTTAAAAAATATTTTTATATTTTTTTTTCAAATTTCTGTATCTCAAAAACGGATCAATTTTAAAAATCCAAATTGAAGTATAGTATATATATTTACATGTTCTTGAAAACTGCATACCCAAATTAATTTTAAGACATTTTTGAAAAAATTTATATAAACAAAATTAATTAAAAAAAAAAAACGGCTCCGACGATTTTCAAAAAAAAAAAAAATTCAATAAATCAAGAATAAGGTTTGAATTTGTTTGGTATTTAAATTTTTGGAATTAAATGTATTTACGAGGTACACATTTTCAAATTCGAAAATTTTTTTATAAAAAAAATTAATTTAAAAAAAAATGAAAAATCAATAATTTCTTAAGAAATCATATGACATCAATTTTTTCAGATTGAATCTTTTTTTGAGGTACACACTACACATTTCAATTTAAATTTTTAGTTATGAATTTTATTTTTTTTATTTATTTTTTTTTCTATGAGTTATAATTTGGAATACAGGAGCAAGTTCGTTCGACCGAGTCGTGCACATTTTTTTATAATCTGCATTTTTACGTCGGATTGGTGAAAAAAAAACAAATTACGAGAAAGGAAGAAAAATTAAAAACTGTCATTAGTTTCAGGGCTTCAAATGTTCGTGTAAACGTACCTACTTATCTTCTTATATCTTGTGTATATATATAAAAATTGATGTATGTTTATATATATATATATATTATCCAATGGACTCCGAAATGGCCCAACAGATATTTGTGATATTTTCATGGTTAATACTGTTTTATTCTGTGGGCGAATATAACTAAAAGCACTTTTTTCATATTTTTCTCTCTTAAAGGAACAGACTCTTAACATTTCATTCAAATCGTTAGAGCCATTGCTGAGTAGTAACTAAGATTTAAAAAAGTGGGCGTGGCAGTAGGCGGATTTTACAAAAAGAATTTTTAAAATATTTTTTTGGCTTAAAGGAACAAACCCTGAAAATTTCATTCAAGTAGTTGGAGCCGTTTCTGAGAAACAAAGATTTAAGAAAAGTGGGCGTTTCAGTGGGCGGATTTTAGAAAATATATTTTTTTTATTTTTTCCTTGCTTATAAGAATGAATACAGAAAAGTTCATCCAAATCGTTCAAGCCGTTTCCAAGAAACGCAAATAGAGCAAAAGTGGGCGTGACAGTGCAAATCCACCCCTAACTACGCTGCTGCAAGGGGTAGGTGGTCGCCATTTTGGATTTAAGTTCACTACATATACCAGAAACGACCTGCAAAATTTCAGCTTGCCTCTATTTTTTTCCATTTACATTTCTAATTTTACTGTACTAATTGTTTTTTTGTTAATTCGTATGTATGGATCCGTCTTTAAACAAATAAGCGATATCAAAAAAACAAAACAAAATGGTAAGTATACGCCCGTTGCCTGCGGTGCACGGATTTGTAAAACGCGAATCATTTCGGTTTCACTTCGCTCCTCATGTTGCTGTTGTGTAAACATTTCGAGTTCTTCGACCCTAATCGTTGCGTATAAAACACATTGACCATGATATTGAATGAAAAAAGGATTTTTTTATGATTGCTCTGAGAGTTACCGTTATGGAGCAATACAGCAAAATATTTTTTTTGCATTAAAAATATCAATGTTTCAAAAAAAAAAAATTACCAAAATCACGAATTCTCTATTTTCCCATTGTTTAAAATCCATTCAAAATTTGACTTGGGATTTTCTTGCTCTTCTGAAGTTTTCCATTTTACAACTCATTTTACCACAACTAATGCATTTCATATGAAAGAGTGTTTTTGAGATTTTTGTTTTGCCAATTTTTTTTCTTTTGCATTTCAAATTTTCCATTTTTCCAATTTTTTGTTTACTTTTTCTTGCTTTCCAGTTCCCCACCACAAATTTTCCAGTTTCCCTTTGTAAACCAATGAGTTTTCCGAGTTCCTTTCGAAAACCCATTTTGAAATTTTCCAGTTTTTCATTTGAAATTTTCCAGTTTTCCATTTGAAAATCAATGCATCTTCAATTACATGCAATTTTAACTTTGAAAACCAATGAGTTTTCCGAGTTTCATTCGAAAACCCATTTTGAAATTTTCCAGTTTTCCATTTGAAATTTTCCAGTTTTCCATTTGAAATTTTCCAGTTTTCCATTTGAAAATCAATGCATCCACAATTTCATGCAATTCTCATTTGAAAACCAATGAGTTTTTCGAGTTTTTCATCAAAAACTTTCTATTTTTCCATTCGAAAACCCATTTTGAGCCAAAAAATTCCAAGCAAAAAATATCTAATTTCCGACCGTTGTTTGGTTTTTCCAATTTTCCCACTCTTCCATGAGGTTTTTCCAATTTTTTTTTTTCACAGAAATCATCACTGAATGTAACAGTATGAACCATGAAAATTTCACAAATATCTGTTGGGCCATTTCGGAGTCTATAAGAGACATACAAACAAACAAACAAACAAACACACTTCCATTTTTATATACAGGGTGATTCACGAGCGTTGTGCCAAAAAGCTAGAGCGCGTAGGTTGAGTTGAGACAAGAAAAAAATCGTATGGGAGGGGGGGGGGTCTATTCGCCCCCGTTTAGCCGGGAGGGGCGATTTTCTGAAAAATTGACTTATTTTGTAAAAAAAATTATTAAAAATCAACGGCTTCGTTTACAACACCGTGCTATACCTTTCTGAAAAGCCAAAAACTTCTTCTTTCACTTTGTTTTTAAATTGAATTGTTTTAACGAATAGTTTAAGAAACATAAATTTTCAAACTTAAAATTTTCAAAAAAAAAGCACAAAAAACATATTTGAACTAATTTTTATCAAAATTTTATGTAATTAAGTACTAATTTTGTTTTAAAAATTCAATGTCTTTGTTAATTGTTAGTCGAAAACAGAAAACCGGATGCAAAAATGTCTTTTCGTTTTTGAGAAATTAAAAAAAAAACCAAAACCACTTTTTTCTAAGAAAATCTTTGTTTTTATTTTTACGTATCTGGACTTCTAGTTTAATTTATTATTTTAATTTATAAATTTAATTTTTTGTTATTGGAGTTTTATGAGGACTCAATAAAGTAGATAAGTATAACAATGTCCTTGGATTAACCATTTTGTTCATTGATAACGTCTGAAAACTGACCTGTAATTTTTTCTTACTATACCTGGGGCCGCGGCCACTCGCCGGCGAAGAGTTCTACCTGCTAGGGGCTTAAGATAATTAAAGCGCATTTTTTCTTGAATGAAAAAACAATTAACAACCTAAAGGTAAATAAAAGGCATCGCATATTTACTAAACAACCATTTACAATTAAAATATTAACTCATCAACACATAACAATAACAAACTCATACGCTCGAGAAGAGTTAGCGGACAGGAACTTCTGCTACGGTTTAACTTATTGTCGAGATCGGGAAGCCGAAAGACTCTACGGTGAAAGATATCCCAATAGATGGCGCCCAAGTCGTATCATGTTTTCAAGAATCCGCCGACGAGACTCAGTGCTCTCAAGAAGGTCAATGGCAGACGTTATCAATGAACAAAATGATTAATCCAGGGAAAATCCAATACTTTTCTACTTTATTGAGTCCTCATAAAACTCCAATTAGAAAAAATTAAATTTATAAATTAAACTAATAAATTAAACTAAAAGTCCAGATAGGTGAAAATAAAAACAAAGATTTTTTTAGAAAAAAGTGGTTTTGGTTTTTTCTTAATTTCTCAAAAACGAAAAGACATTTTTGCATCCGGTTTTCTGTTTTCGACTAAAAATTAACAAAGACATTGAATTTTTAAAACAAAATTAGTACTTAATTACATAAAATTTTGAAAAAAATTAGTTCAAAAAAGTTTTTTTTTGCTTTTTTTTTTTGAAAATTTTGAGTTTGAAAATTTATTTTTTTTAAACTATTCGTTAAAACAATTTAATTTAAAAACAAAGTGAAAGAAGAAGTTTTTGGCTTTTCAGAAAGGTATAGCACGGTGTTGTAAACGAAGCCGTTTATTTTAAATATTTTTTTAAACAAAATAAGTCAATTTTTCAGAAAATTGCCCCTCCCGGCTAAACGGGGGGGAATAGACCCCCCCCTCCCATACGATTTTTTTCTTGTCTCAACTCAACCTACACGCTCTAGCTTTTTGGCACAACGCTCGTGAATCACCCTGTATATAGAGATTAAAATGACCATATATCAAAAAATATAAGAATTGAATTGATTTTTTTGTTCGAAGGATTGATTTCTCTTGAATTTCTTTTTGGAGACGGATAAACACATACTTGTACACCGATTTTACACATATACTACGAGTTTGATATTTCTGAGTTTTCTGTCGTTGTGATTATCATGCACAAAACGATTTTACAGCTTACCAGACAACGCAGACATTCAAAAAAGGGATTGATTCGTTTTTGCACATTTCTTACACGCCAAAAACATTGAATTTTAGTAGCAATTCTTCTTGGTTGTAAGAAAAGCCACAGAAGAATATTTTTTGCGTAAGGGAAATACAAAACATAAGATAATGTATTGTATTGTAATAGCTTTGAAATGTAGATCACATCTGTCAAAAGTTTGCATTTTGTTTGAGAATTGAATTCAGAGAGTATAAGAAATGTTCAAAATACTGCAGTAGTATTTAATTTCAATCCATATTCTATTCATCCATACTTGCATTTTTAATATAATTTTAAAAACGTCTTTTCGTTAAATAAAGTCGTTATATTATTTTGAATTATTTAACGCCGACCTTTATACTGAGATTCTAATATATGTACATATTTATTCACAGAAAATTAATTCACAAAAAAAAAAACATTGACGAAACAACGTTCGTCGAGTCAGTTAGTTTATGTATAATCGTTAATAACTTTTCTTAAAGTAATCGAAAATTTCGCGCGATTATTCTTTACTGTTTTCAGAGTCTTGAAAACTTGTTTTCGAAATTACTTGGTTTTTTAATATTTTCGTACAATGCTTCATTTCGAACTTCATGGTTATAATAATTATCTAATAAGTGCGTTTTTGATTACATTTAAAGTCGTAAAAGCAAATGAAATCTTAGCAAGATATTCCGTTTATTTTGTTCCATAAATCCACCATATCCTAAGCTACTATACAGCTTAGGCAGTTGCCCGTAACTTAGTGGTTAGGTGCGTTGGCTGCTAAGCAGAACGTCGTGGGTTCGAGTCCTACTCAGGTCAAGTTTTTATTTCATCTTTCACGGGCACTGCCTCTTGCGAAGAACTGACAAAACTTTCAAGAGTATCAACCTGTCATAAAAAAGTGCTTCTCAACTTTGCCGTTCGGAATGGGCGTTAAATTGTAGGTCCCCTCAATTTTTCACACGCACTCAGAGAATTGTTGATGATTAGATTTAGATTTAGATTTATTCATTGAATGCACACAGTAAGACATACATGATGAGAGTAAGCCACTAAGGCATTGGCTCTTCAAGAGCTGTCGCGCCACTCTATTTATATATATATTTTTTTTAATCCGCCATATAAGCAAAGATTAAAAAAAAAAAAACATCGAAATCGGATGATTTTTCGATTTTCTTCAACCAAAAAACAAGGGGACAGTGAGGGTTTAGAATTATTTTAGAAATGTCAAAAAAGATAAGCGCCAAAAAAAGAACAAGAAAATCATAAAGTTTAACCGTTTTTAGATGTCAAAAACAAAAACATTAACAATAAGTTTCAATTTCCTGTTTATAGGAAGCCAACAACAATCAACGGCTTTATACTTCCGACTCATGTTGCTCATATAAAGCAAAATTATTACTGCATTTCATTCAATGGTGTAAATCGATTTTCAATATAACATTCTATGAAATGTATGAACTACAAGTTTCTTAATAATTTGGTTACTTAACTTCAAATTTAGAAATCATTAGAAAATTCATGTTATTTTTTGGCCGGAAAACAAAAAATACAACCTTGTCATGGTAACATTAAAAAAAGGCGTTTTTCAATTTAAGATTTGCTTGTTTCAAATCGGTATTCCCCTCGAAACGTATTTTTGGCATTGTTTTTTTTTATGAAAAGTATTAATTAATAAAAAAGGAAATTCTGGACAACAGAGATTCATCAACTTGATGTATCTGATCTTGTAATTAACATCAATTTTTTCTTCATACGTTATTGGCAGTTTCTAGCCGCGATTAGATCGTTATTCTTAGTAGGTGTAGCAAGGTTTAGAGTAATGCAGTTTTTTTTTCAAAATGCAAGAATATACCAATTTTTAAATTAAACTTACTAAATCACTGACGTATTTAACACCTTTCGTTATCTCCATTCTTCTCAATGAAGATTAAAATTTTCTTATATCCGCTTATTACCACAATAACAGCTAATTATCACAAGTATGTGCGATGCAATGCACTTTATCACTATTTACAACGAGTTTTTGATTTTCTATGATTTTTTCTTTAACTGAAAAACAATACCGTCAAAAAACAAGGTTTGTAACCGCTTTCATAGGCAAAATTATATTGTTTTGCATTACAGTTAATTTATTTTCATCATTGGAATGCTTTTAAGATAAATTCTTATATTTAACTGAGAGAATATTTCTTTTTGAAATTTATTTTAGCTGTTTGCAGCTCACAACACTTAGTTTGACTAAATCCAATTAACACTTTGCAAATTTTAATTGCCTGAAAATGAAAAAACAGCATCTATTGTACTTTTCAGATGGCCCAATTCGTTGATAGACTTTGTTTTGAAAACAAAAATATGTTTCTTTCATTATTTAGCTGGCACTTACCTACTTGAAAATGCCAGACACTTACATCCTTAAATATTTTCTGTTTTAATTGTTGCTGTTTATAGAAACACGAAAATTAAAATAATATTTTTTCTTTCATGACAGTCCTAGACAAGACCAGTCCGCATGGTGAAGGGCCAAGGTTTTCAATGCAAAATCAAAAAAAACAAAATTCTCTGACTTTAATTTTGAAAACAAAGAAGAAAAGGAACATTTTTGCGAGATTTTTTGGAATGTCTATGATCAAAATGTGATCGTTATGAGAATATAAACATTTGATGAACAAAAATGCAATAAAATGTTTATTTTTAGAATTCATTTGCCTCCACGCAAGTATCCATCAATCAATTTTATATTGATTCCATTAAAAGTCCATAAATTGTGCAAAATGTAAAATAAACAAACGTAAATGAATCAACCTGAATGCCTGGGGATGTTCTTTGATCATTATGGCACATGTAGAGTGGCAGTGGATCAATTTAATGAATGAAATTCAAATTATTTTCTCACACTAAAATTCTGTGTTTGAATAGTAAATTGTGTCATCTGTTGATCACCATCAGACATCAGAGTAGCATTGAATATAGACTTATCAACATGTAACCCAAAGCAAACAAATTAAATTATGCACATGGTCGAAAAGGGGAGCAGACTTGCTTGCGTCATCAATTTAGTGATTGGAAGTTGGAACTCTCTTACGAAGAGAAGCCCTCGAAGTCAGTCAAATGCAACAAAAGACTGGAATGAAAACAAATCGAAGTTAATTTTGTTTGGGAATGTAAATGTGAATGGTGTTGCCAACTGCAAGATGCTATAAATAACTACGTACAGAAAACTTCTTTCATATAACATTTCTGTTTTCTTTAATATGCCAAAGCACAGTGCGAACATTAGGTAAAGAGGGATAGACGGAGGATAAGAGAAGGAGTCAGATAACATTGGTCTTGACTTCCTGAATTTTGCAATGACCTGAAAAGACAGAGTGAGGTGAACTGTGCACCATTCGTGTAGTACGGCTAATCAACGAATATCTAAACATGACCGTACGACCGAAGTTGGCCTGGGGGTGAACTGATATAGGCATTCATGGAGGCGCAAGTATTACAGTTGAATATTTTAAGGAGAGGAATGCAACTGGCAATTTCATAAACCGTTGAAATATCCCTTAAATAGTGTGAGACATGTGACATTACGTCCATGTTCGAGTGACACAAATGGCTCAACGATGGTGTATAATCTGGTCAGGATCACCAATAATCTTGAACGCTGTATTTTCAACACTGGGGAGTTACCGTCATCGCATATGTGTTAGTTCCCAAAGAGGTCAGCGATGCACATACCGAGAATCTCGAGATTTTTGGTTTCATTGATGCATGTGCCACTTATGGACGGACATTTGCAAGGGGGGTAAACTTCGTTTCAACTTTCAACGATGCAAGACAGCATTTTTATTTCGAAGCATTAAAATCTACGCGTTTTTTTATTCCCATTGTACCATGCTGTTTAAGTCAGAGTTTGTCGTTGCAGTTCCACGTCCGAAGAAGAGGTATGTGAGCCTGGGAACAAATATGATAAGTTAAGGGTACAAAACGGAAACAAAACGGAGCTCTGGGGCACACCAGCATTAAAATTGTGGGTTTCAGACTTGAAAGCGTCGAATACATTGTTTATTAATCGTTTCGAAGGAAAGTTTCTAATCCGAGGAAGTAGTGATTCTTCGACACCGAAAGCACGCATTTACTATAAAAGAGCTAGATGCCAGACTTTATCAAATGCCTTTGAAATACCAAGTGCAACAATCTTACTTTCTTCAAAACGACGTAAACACCAGTGGACATGTTGCTGCGAAGGCTAATTGTCCCTTAACATGACTGACTTTGGGATGTTTCAGTACTTTTTGCCCAAGTCAAGAAGAAATTTTGTCGAATAATGACATTACAGGCCTTCATGGCTTCTTTGAAATAATTATTTCCGATTGAATCGTTATCTCTTTAGAACGGAATTCATTTGAACATTATAGAAAATATCTACAGTCTAAGAGAAATATCGGATTAAGCAAAATGTGTACCAATGTGCAGACGAGGGGATTGCCAGAGTGTCTTCCCTATCAACTTAAAAGTAGTAAGCATTTTTTTAACAAAAAATTATCTTCATTCAAAGCTGGCAACACTACTCTATAATATAATTTTTAGCTAATCCCACAATGTTCATAAAAATTACTCACTGCAACGTGTGTTGTTTTCACAGGTTATTTTGTATCTTTAACCGTCAAAACTCTCCATATATGCGATTACTCGTACTTTCAGCAGGTAATCCAGGTAAAAAATTCACCCATGCCATAAGATACAAAAGAGGGAGAGCGTTAAAAGTGAAACTTTGTATGCGTGCGAGAGTACGAGTAAGACAAGAGACAAGACAATCGTTTAGTTTAAGCAACTCCGTCGGCTAGAGTGTATGTGTTTTTGTTTGTTTCTCCCGAGTCTCAGAGCTTCTAGGCACACTAAACTGCACTACAGGTTTTGTAAATTTGGGCGTCGGTTGAGCAAGAGTGAATCAAATCTTAATTGAACTCTTGAATATGTGAAAAATATAAACAAAACATCAAGAAAACATTAAATTCGTATGTTTTAAAACAATTCTTGGACATTGTGAATCCGAAGTAAAATTACAATTAGGTGAAATATTGTTATCTAATCGTCCAAAATAACGCGAATGAATCATGGATACGTATGGTTCTGAAAAGTTGTTAGCATTCTTCTATCCACTTATCATATTCATGTCGCTTTTATGCTGCATTACTTCGGGTATTGCTTGGGTACATTGGCGGCACGTTCTCAACGCTTGTCCAGTTACAAATTGTGGATGTTTCTTGAATGGCCATAGTACTTATAATGAATTCGAAGGTGGCCATATTGCTTATTGCCACTTTGCCACATACGGACTGATCTTGCCATTGTTTTTTGCTGTAATATTGGGAATCTATCATGTTTACCGTGTTTGCATGGGCACCGGGAAGAGGAAACAAGGTGTTACAACACTCAGACAGAGGTGAGTTCTTGTGTGGGATATGTATTTTGGTTTTGTGGTCCAAATAATTTTTAATAATTATCGTCGTTATAATTGTTTTGATTTAATAAAATTAATGCTAATACGTTTTTTTGTTTACATTAAGTTCATTGACTCTTGGAACACATATAAGTGAGTGTATTATGAACTTGTTGATGTAGATACAAGAGCTTGTGAACTATTCGCCAAAAAACAGTAAAATCTCTCTTTTTCGAACTCTGACACAGTCAGTTCCACTAAACAACATCTCACTGCGATTTCAAAATCACTTTGACTGAGGCAAAATCGTTTAGTGCAATATAATATTCTCAGTTCGCATTGAGATAGTAATGGTTGCCTTACAAATTGTTGTTGTTCATAATATGTCAATAGCGTCGAAACCGCTGAAACTCTTGTACGTCTATTTCAGCAGATGTCCAGATTACATTGAGTGTCTTCTGAGTCTAACAAAATTGCTGGTGTTAGAAGAGCAAACTTTTCGGCCAAATTGTGGAGTTTTTTGAAACGCTCACGAATTTCTTGAATGATTCTAACAAAAGGTGAAAACAGCTTTTGTCTCAACTCTCCTTCATAATACAGGTTCGCATCTTTTGTTATTTCATCCAACATGATCTATTTTGCAATTCGCCTCCAAGGTTCCATAGAAATTCAAAGCTCTTCACACATAATCTTTTGCATATCTTACGGCTGCTTCTATCGCCATTTTCCAGCACAGAGCCTTATATCAAGTCCTTTCGTTTGTAAATATCTTTGTCCGCCATTCACTTCAAAAAGAACTGGTTTCCACAAGCCCAAGAAACAAAGAAGGGAAAACGACTGCATCGCAACTACTAGCAAAGTTCCTGCATCGGTTGTTGTGCTCGAACTTTCGCCTGTCAATTCAAATAATATTGTTAACTTAACTTTTTCCAGTAGCTTTTATCAGAACTTCCCAGCGATGTATGAATTTGGAAAAAAAAAGAATAACACCGTTCTAATGCGCTGAAAATCACTGAACTTGCTTCTACGGAACCACAAAATTAATTTTTGAATTTAAATCCTTAATCCTCTGTTAAACTCCTGAGTGCCGTCCAGACATAGCAGCAGCGTTATCATACGCTTGACCTCTACAGCTGCTTATATCAAACCCATCTGCTTCAAGTTTGCTCAAAATCATAGTAGAAATTCCTTCGGCCGTTTTATCTCTAGTTTCAATAAAATTTATAAGGGATTCCACTACACGAACTTCCTGATTTTCAATCACAACATATCTTAAAACCTGGCTTGTTTGGTCCTTATGTGAAATACCTGGAGTGCTATCAAATATAATAGAGTAGTATTTGGCTTTTTGCACTTGCTCAATGATGTATTGTCGAAATTTGTTTCCCAAAATGGCTATGAATTCGTTTTGATGGATTTCCGGTGACATAACAAGATATTGTTTTTTTTTTTATAATAAGCACGCACTCAAGGGGTTTTTGTTCCCTTTTTATGCCAAAGCACAGTGCGAGCGTTAGGGAAAGTGGGATAGATGGAGAGGGTTTAGGATGAGGTGTCGGTTAACATTGGTCTTGAAATCATGAACAATGCAGTGACTGGGGAAGACAGAGTGAAGAAGAGAGTTCCACATTCACGTAGTAAGGCTAAAGAACGATTCTCTGAACATGACCGTACGTCCGAAGTTGGGGGCTCCAGGGTGAACTGATGGGCATTCCTGGAGGCGCGGGTATTACGGTTGAATATCTTAAGGGGAGGAATGCAACTAGCTATTTCACTAGAGCATAAACCATTGGAGTAACGGTAAAAGAGGGTGAGGCATGAGACATTACGTCGATGTTCAAGTGACGTAAATGTCTCAACGATGGTATGGTCACCAATCGTCTTAAATGCTCTACTCTGGATACTGTCCAAAAGATTTAAGTACGTTACTGGAGCACCAGCACAAACGTGGGAGTTGTACTCAAGCTTTTGACGTATGTATATAATGTTTTATAGATGGTAGCCAGATCAGAAGGGGAAACAAAATTCTTGCATCGTCTTATAAAACCTAAACATCTTGCGGCATTTTTGGCGACATCGAATTTGTGATCAGTCCACAAGAGGTGGTCGGTGATACACATACCGAGAATGTCGAGATGTTCGGTTTCACTAATGCAAGTGCCACTCATGGACAGTGGCAAGGGAGGTATATATCGCTTCAACGATACAAGACGGCATCGAGTTTTCGAAAATCTACGCGGTTTTTTATTCCCCATTGAACAATGCTGTTTAAGTCAGAGTTTTATGTGCTTTTCATATTTAGTCGTTGCACTTCCACATCCAAAGAGGAGGGGTGTGAGTCTGGGAAGGAATATGAAAAGCTTAGGGTAGTATCGTCGGCGAAACAATGGATTGGATTAGAAGTTACAGAAAAGAGATCATTTATAAAAATGAAAAAGAGGGTCGGGGACAAAACGGAGCCCTGAGGCACACCAGCATTTATTTTGTGGGTTTCAGACTTGAACCCGTCCAATACAACTTGTATAGAACGGTTCGAAAGAAAGTTTCTAGTCCAACGAAGAAGGGATTCATCGATACCGAAGGCACGCATTTTCGATAAAAGAGCAAGATGCCAGATTTTAATAAATGCCTTTGAAATATCAAGTGCAACAACCTTACTTTCTCCATAACCATGTAAAGATTTGTTCCACTGTTCGGTGAAATTAACCATCAAATCACAAGTGGACCTTTTGCTACGAAAGCCGTACTGCCGGTCATTAAGAAGCGCTATTTCGGGCTAAGTGGGAACATAGTATTATCATAAATGGCCAACATTCAACTAGCGTTATGACACTTTAAATAAAGTTGACAGTCAAATTCAAGAAAATTCATCTATGTAAGCTGATAGTCAAAAGGGACATATTTTGTTGATTTTTTCAGCTGACACCTATTTAGGTGTTAATTTGATACAATTTCGAGGTTTTTATAACTAATTCTTGCATTTTTGTTTCTTTATTTAAGATCTGGCGATATGATTGTTGTTACAACCGAATCTGATATGACAGATAACGGTATCTCGCCATACTATTGGACACCTGCATCTGTGATATCATGTGTCATGTTCTTATACACTCTGGTGCATGCCTCAATTTACACCGATGGCTATAAGACAACCTGTGAGCAATATCGTATTACACTCCTAAAGGAACTCCAAGGCGTTGGACATATCGTAGGAATAATTAAAGGACGTCTGTCATGTGGTGCAGTTTTCGACTTTATGGACTTTCTTGTCAGAAGTGACAGATACGAACGACGGCGATATGGACAAATTTACACAGCGACTTGCTTGTATTTCGCATTGATCGGAACTTGGTTGGCAGTTTTTGGATGGTTCTGTATATCGATTATAAATATCGTGCAATCAAGAAGGAGTAAACACGTCCGGATGTAAAATTAAAAAAAAAAAGTAATTTTAAGCTTTAAGTACCTACATTAAGAAATGTATTCCACCCATAAATTCTAAGCTTTTGAAAAAAGTAAACAAATATTTTTGTGCAAATTTTATAGGAATGTATTTTCCAACGATTTCATCGAATTATTTTGTAAACACTTTAATTACGACTATCATAATCATAATAAATGAAGATCGATTGCAATTTTTTACAGCAATTTACCTTTATTTGTATTTGACAGACATTTGGACATACCGTTTTTGCAACTGACAGCAAAAATTCAAATTAATGACGTTTCCAATGGTCAATCTAATGAACGTGTTTGACAATTATTCTGAAAGCGTTCATTTAACCAAAAGTGACAGTTCTAGTTTAGCACGTATGTTAGACAAGAAGAGTATTTGATTTGAAATCATGTCGTTTTCCATTGGCGTTTTTTTGACGTTTCTTCTTTTACCTCCAATGGAACGGGTTATCGTTTATGTGTCATTCTTCTGACGATTCTGTTTTCAAAACAGGAGAGTTCTCCTCTTCTCAGATGCCATTGTATTTCTATCTAGCTAGTACCCGGACCTGGCAATCGATTGTAGTGCCATCTTGAGTTCTGGCGCAGTGCTAATTTGTTTTACATAAGTTTTGTATTGGGATTTTTTTTTTTTTTTGGTTTTGATCTGGCACAAAAAATCGGAAAACTCATTCTTGATTGTACTAGGTGGTTTCATATACAATGTCAGAAGCATTCCGTATGTCAAAGTCAGTCCAATGGAATGGTTTCAGAAGACTTCTGGACTCTTCCGAATGGTTCTGGACGACCAATATGGAAAACGACATCAGAATAAAGAACAGAAGCACTCACACATCCAAGTGTTGTGTCACAGAATTGTTAAAAATGGTGCATATTGCAACTTGAAGTCGAGAGAATAAAATTATCAGGAGTGTTATATCTGGCAACACTTTTGTAAATTTTTAATAATTCTAATGTCATTCCATTTTCATACACATGTCATTCTCTTTTCATACATACATATGTCATTTTTTCTTTTTGTAACTCAGTCACATTTTGTCACTCTTACTCTTTACATCAAATCTTCAAATAAACTTATATGAAGTAAATTAAAAAGAATTCCTTAATTCATCATAAGAGATATAAAATTGGCGACGAGCTAAAAAATTCAACTATTTAAAGTCAAATTCAACTCTTAGGAAAAGAAATTCTATTATGGCTGAAGAACAAATACAAAAACTAGTCAAATTAGTAGCCGAACTATACACGATGCAAGCCAACAGCACACGTGATTCGATTTCTCAAAATTCTAAATTTTCTTTTCCAGAGTTTAACTTCAGTTCTGGGGAATCATTTACAGAATACATAGATCGTTTCAAGCTCCAACTTGATCTATGCAAAATTCCGGAAGAAACAAGAGCAGCACAACTTCGTGTCCACATGGGAGCTAACCTAAATACCACGCTGTCTAACCTATCTTACCCCAACGATGTCAGTACGCTCTCGTTCAACAAGATTGTCGAAATCCTAAGTACACACTTTACTGAATCGAAAAATAAATTCAGCGAAGCCATACGTTTTCGAAGTATTTTGCAAAATTCTGACGAGTCAATTCTCGCTTTCGAAGAACGTCTTAGAGCCGGAGCAAGACACTGCGAATTCACGTCATTTCTCGATTATTCTTTAATAGTGCAGTTCATTCACGGCGTGCTAAGAGATGACATTCGTGACGCTATAATCGCTAAAAAACCCGAAAAATTCGTTGATGCTGTGAAGATTGCCACAACCCTTGAAGCCACGAGGCTGGCTTCCAATTCAATAAAAAATTCAGCAATAAATAATTCATCCATACACCAATTCGTGCACGAGTCTCGACCGCGTATCAAAAAATCTTCTGGAAGTCGTTCACGCTCGAAGAAAACGAAAGAAAATCATCAAAATACCAGAGGTACGCCAAAACATAATTGCTTCGGCTGCGGGGGAAACCACTGGCGTCAAGACTGCAAGTTCAAAGATGCAGTGTGCCATTCATGCCAGGGTAAAGGACACATCGCTTCTGTATGCCGCCGAAACAAAGTCCAAAAAGTAAACGAAACTAAAGAGACTATAAACAGTGTAAATTCAGCTGATATTAGCAGCACCTATTTCTTACAAGATTCTATCAACAAGATAAGTGAAAGAATTCCACCAATTCTCATTGACGTACAAATCAACAATCAAAAACTTAAAATGGAACTAGACACTGCTGGAGCATGTTCAATGGTTAGTATCGACACATTTAAAACCTTACTGCCATTGGAACAGCTCACACCATCAGACAGAATGTTTTCTTGTTTCACAAAAAATACATTTAAGTGTCGACGCGCTGACGTTAATGTCACATTTCAAGGCCGTACAAAATTACTTGCATTATATGTTACCGATTTTCCATCCGATAGCATTTTTGGTCGTGAATGGATAGTTCATTTTGTCGATTTAATAAACTTTGAACAGTACCTAAAAATCCAGAAAATTTCATCATTGCCCGAAATTCAAACTGAGCACAGAAGTTCTATTGACAGATTGCTAATTAAATACGATGATTTATTTTCCGAAACTGCAGGTACCATTGTTGGACCACCCATTGACATACATTTCAAACAAAATTCTGAACCGGTTTTTGTGAGAGCAAGACCTGTTCCTTATTCACTTCTAAATGCGTACGCTGCTGAAATAGATAAAAAATTACAATCAGGTTTCTACAAAAAAGTCAGTTTTTCTCGATGGGCATCGCCAACGCATGTTGTTGTCAAAGAAGGTAAGATTCGCATCACTGGAGACTATAAATCAACTCTAAATCCACAGCTTATCGTCGACGAACATCCAATACCAAAAGCGGAAGACATCTTCAACAAAGTTCGCGGTGCAAAATTCTTTTGTCGGCTTGATGTGACAGACGCATTCATGAGTTTACCTTGCAGTGAAGAATTTTCCGAAGCAATGACACTTAATACACCCACTCACGGTCTCATTCAGCCAACCAGAGCCCAATACGGCGTTGCAAGTATACCTGCTATATGGCATCGAAGAACGGAAGAAATCACACTAGGCCTTACAAATACAATAAATTTCTTCGATGATTTTTTGGTTTATGCTGAATCTGTTCATGAGCTGTTGATAGCCTTAGAAGCTACATTCGTAAAATTTCAACAATCTGGTCTCAAACTCCGTCGATCTAAATGCGCCTTTCTCTTACAGTCAGTGGAATTCCTGGGTCATCTTATAGACGGATCAGGTATCCACAAGTTGAATAAGCACGTAATCGCAATACGAGATGCTCCGAAGCCTGCAACACCGAAGGAAGTTCAAAGTTTTTTGGGTAAAATAACTTATTACCATTCGTTTATTCCAAATCTATCGTTCATCGCCGCACCTCTTCGTGAAATGCTCAAGAAACCAAAATTCCAGTGGACTCCTGAAGGAGAAAGAGCTTTTCAAGCGTTAAAAGAAGAACTCATGTCCGATCGTGTCCTAATCCCTTATCACCCGGAATTGCCAATATTACTTGCTGTCGATGCGAGCCCTGTCGGCTTGGGTGCAGTTCTATCGCACCGAATGGCGGATGGAAGCGAGCGCCCAATTGCTTATGCCAGCAAATCAATGAATTCAACTGAGCGTTCATACCCACAAGTTGACAGAGAGGCCCTCGCAATCGTTTGGGGTGTCAAAAAATTCTTCCAATATCTATATGGCCGAAAATTCACGATAATTACGGATAACAAACCGCTGTCTCACATATTTGCACCAAACGCTTTATTGCCAAAATTCACTCTATCAAGATGCTGCAACTACGCTAGTTTTCTTGCTAATTTCAATTATGAAATACAGTTGAAGACCTCAAGTGAAAATTCAAATGCTGACTACCTCTCTCGCGCTGTAAGCAAAGAAAATTCTTCGGATGCTGTCAATCTTCTTTCACTAACAGAGAAAGATGACTTCGATCAGTTTATCCAGCAACAAATACGCCAAATGCCCGTCACCGCTGATGACATTGCTTCAGAGACAAAGAGAGATCTCGAACTTTCTCCAATACACTCTGCATTACAAGATGGACGTAACTTATCATCAATTGGCTGCACAGGTAATGAGCTAAATTATACACAATCTTGTGGTTGTATCTTACTAGGGCACAGGCTTGTTATTCCAAAGAAATTTCGTGTGCTCCTCCTTCAAGAACTTCATGTCGCTCATATAGGAATAACCAAGATGAAAGGAATAGCTAGATCACTTATTTATTGGCCCTCGATTGACCAGGACATAGAACGACTAGCTAAATCATGCCCCGAATGCCTAAAACATGCAAAATTGCCACCCAAATACAATGTGCATCATTGGGAGTATCCATCTTCTCCATGGGAGAGAGTCCACATTGACTACGCGGGCCCAGTTCAAGGGAAATACTTATTGATTGTTGTAGATTCCTACTCCAAGTGGACTCAAGTAAAGATTACTTCGTCAACCACTTCCGATGCCACATGCAAAATACTAGCAGACATTTTTTCAATGTTTGGAATACCTATTACTATCGTTTCAGATAATGGCCCACAGTTTTGTTCGGACACGTTTCATCAGTTTTTGAAAACACAAGGCGTCCTTTATCACAAACGAACGGCACCGTACCATCCATCAACTAATGGCCAAGCCGAACGATATGTCCAGACCATCAAGAGGTCCCTTCTTCTTTCTGGTGCTAACTCAAGCAATCTTCAACAATGCATCAACCAGTTCTTGCTTCAATTTCACAAAGCTCCACACCAGACCACGGGACAACCTCCTTCACTTCTTTTCTTAGGCAGAACAATAAGAACCCGTCTGGACTGCTTAAGACCGGAGTTAAAACTTAAAGTTTTAGAAAAACAACAACGAGAAGTTATTCATCATCCTCGACAGTTCGAAGCAAATCAACGAGTAATGTTTCGCTCATACAGTTCTACATCCCCAGCATGGTTACCCGGTACGATCATCTCTAGACTTGGTGATCTTCACTATGAAGTCGAATGCAATGGAGTTCGTCATAAAAGGCACATCGACCAGCTAAGAGGATATTTATCACCTGAACAAAATTCATCAATCCCAGCTTCGGACCCATATGAGAAATCAGACAGACGGATTCAATACCCCGGAAGTCCAGTTGCTAAAAGCACACCATCTGAGACTAATGTTCAAGCAGACCCACCTGACATTCCAACTCTAATTCATCCATCCAAGCAATCAACTCCAGCTTCTACCAGGACCAATAAAAGACGAAGATCTCCAATTTGCAGTTTACCTCGACGCACGGGAAGAATGCGAAGAAGTCCATTGAGATATTCACCCTAAATGATAACGAGCGGGGAGATTGTTATATCTGGCAACACTTTTGTAAATTTTTAATAATTCTAATGTCATTCCATTTTCATACACATGTCATTCTCTTTTCATACATACATATGTCATTTTTTCTTTTTGTAACTCAGTCACATTTTGTCACTCTTACTCTTTACATCAAATCTTCAAATAAACTTATATGAAGTAAATTAAAAAGAATTCCTTAATTCATCATAAGAGATATAAAAAGGAGGGCAAGAACAACCCATAAGCTGTACAGACAAAAAAAAAACCTTAACCTGGGGCTCTCCAAGATATAAAAAAAAGTGAACGAAAAGCATGAAATGGTTCGGATCGATGGATGCTAAAACGAATGACGTTCAGAAATCGGCATTGTTACTAAAGACAGAGGCGACCATCGAAATAGTAAAACGTCTTGATCTTTGTTCCCACCTGCATAAGCCGAGAACAAAAAAGAATATTTATAGGCTATACAGTGACAGCTGACAGCTATATCCAATAAAGTGAAGATATATTGAATAATGGAGTTTTTAATTGACTATCTGCAATCTGAAAAAAAGCATTCTGCTTTTAAAATCAGAAAGGAATTCTCTTCTTTTCAGAATCAGAACTGTCACTTTGGCCAATCGAACGCATTTAGAATGCTTTTTCCACTTCTAGATTGCCAATTAAAAACGCCATAACAAGCTCCAGGGCTTATACACCCCGAACCGAACCCTGTAGAGACAGTGCCGAGGATATGGAAAGACCACTTTTCCAAGCTGTATAATAGCGATGACAACCATAATTCTACCAGTAATACAGAAACACTCAATTTGTGTGCAGCAGGCCAACAATTCCACCCACCCGACATTGACCAAGTGAAGATAGCTATATCTAAATTTAAGTTGGACAAAGCCGCTGGAGCAGATGGGCTAGCCGCAAAACTGTACAAAACAGCTGAGGATGATTTGGTTAGGAACATGCACCAGCTCATCTGCAAAATTTGGTTGGCATGCCCGACAAATGGAACCTGAGCGTCATATGCCCGACCCTCAAGAAAAGAGTTCCCCTGAACTGCACCAACTACAGAGGTATAAGTCTCCTTAACACCGCCTGCAAGATCTTGTCTGCCGTGCTGTGTGGGTGTTTGAAGCCCTTCGTCAACAACCTGATAGCACAAATAATAAATTTATACAGATGTCTCAAGTCTCATCCCTGCTTTTGGAAGCTTTTTTCCTTGCCTAAGTATTCATTTATAGGCAATGAGGTGAGCGAAAATAAAATTTGAATGCATTTAGTGCATGTGTTAAAGCTTTTGGAAAAAGCTTTTTTTTTGGTAGCTTTCAGTTTCATATATCATTTCTCGCCATAAGGGTGAGACATCTGTATAAATTGAAACTTCATCCGTCGGACATGAAAAGAGTAACTGGACATCATCAGCAAAAAGATGAATGAGCGCTGAAGAACTTGCATATGCATATTGAAGATCATTTATAAACATTGAAAACAAAATTGGACCTAATATGGAACCCTGTGGTACATCTGACGTCAATTCAACAAAGTCGGAACAGTTTTCACCAATACATACAAACATATTGAAAGCGCTGAGATAAATAGGAAAACACCAGATTACATGCACTACTAGAAAAAGAAAAGTAACGTTTGAGTTTGAAACATAAACGGAAATGGTTAACACTTTCAAAAGCTTTGCTGAAATCTAAAAGTAATAACACGGAAACACACTTTCTATCCATATTCATTTTGATTGTATCAGTTAGATCAATAAGAGTAGTAGTTGTGCTATGGTTCTTACGAAAACCGGATTAGTTAGAAAAGAGTAAATTGGAATTAGTAAGAAAGTCATTTATTTGGCCTTTCATTAAAATCTCACAAGTCTTTGATGCAGCAGATAGCAAGTTGATAGGCCTGAAATCAGAAGGTTCTTGAGTGTTAGACTTTTTACCTACTGGTATAACCTTGGCATATTTCCACGGTTGTGGATAAATAGAAGTCGTGAGAGTAGTGTTAATAACATGAATCATATGTTGAGAAATGAAAGGAAAAATCATTTTTATAAATTTAATAGAAATGTCATCAAAACCTACCGCATTTGACTTCATGGAATACAAAGCATTATACCTCATCAAAAGATACGCAACGAAACGAAAAGGAAGTTTAACTATCCGGTAAAATAACGTGGTTTAGAGATTGAGAGAAATAATTATTCATTTGTACAGGATCAAGATTTCCATATTCATTTTTTTTTTGTCACGAAGGCCAATTGAATCAATTTTTTTCCAAAGATCTTTATTAGAATAATAGACCTCAAATTTTTTCATGCCGTATTCCATTTAAATTTTCTTAATTTCACTTTTAACTTTGTTTCTGTATTTACAATATGTTTTCCAGAAAAGTTAAGGTTCAACGACTTAGATGGTTGGGTTATGTAAAGTGAATGGAAAATAATGCTTCGGCTCGTAGAGTCTTCGAATCCAACCAAGAAAGACGTCGCAGAAGAGGAAGACCACGACTCGAGTGGAGCATACAGGTGATAGAAGACCTGTACCAACTTGGCGTGCGAAACTTGAAACAGCTAGCTAGGGACCGAGCTGGCTGGAGACGTTTGTTGGATGAGGCCCTGGTCCGACCTGGACTGTAGTGCCACCATAAGTACCTACCGTGAGTCACAAAAGTAAGTGAGCATTCATAGTTTTTCTATGTTCATTCAAAAATAAACGAAAACCGTTATGAATGTGGAAACAAGTGCCATTCAAAATTGTGATTGGAAAGTAAAGATCACGTGATGAAGCAAAAAAACCGTTAATCATTTGCTTAAATTACAGATTTGCTCACATTTTTAAATTAGTTGCATTTTTGATGTCACATAAGTAAGTAAGCGTCACCAATAAATATTTCCTTAATACGCAGTGTTGTGATAAGCTTTGGATTATGTCCGTGTTTTTGTTTCTTTACAACTGTATTACATATATTTTTTTCAGTTCAGCATTAGAAAAACATTTTGTAAAAAAGATGGGGCAAACAGCTTAGTTTGGATTTGAAAAAAGTTATCATAAGGCACTATTTGGACAATAAATTAGAGCGATAAATTGCTAAAATCGTTGACAAAAGTCCATCTACTATACACAAAATAATAACGAAACACAATGACTATGGAAACTTGGAAAATCGACCCCGATCTGGACGCCCATGCAAGTTCACTGAGCGAGAATGTCGGATTATTGTCAGGAAAGTGAAGAAAAATCCCAAAATTAGTGCGCCGAAGATAACGACTGAAGTCACCATTGAAACGGGTAAGTCATGCAACCCACAAACAATCAGAAGAGTTCTTCAAAAGTTCGGTTATCATGGACGGAATGTGAGAAAGAAGCCTTATGTGAGTAAAGCTAACCGACAAAAGAGGATTCTTTTTGCGAAAAGCCATGAAAATATGACAGACGATTTTTGGAATTCCGTTATTTTCTCTGACGAGAGTAAATTTAACATCCACGGTTCAGATGGTCGCGAAAAAGTGTGGAGAAAAAAAAACACAGAGTTTGATCCATCGAACATATCGGCAACGGTTAAACATGGTGGTGGTAGCGTAATGGTGTGGGGGTGTATGGAAGCCTCTGGTGTGGGCAATTTAGTATTTATAGATTCTTTGATGAATAGGTTTGATTACCTAAACATTTTAAAGAATAATCTTCACGAAAGTGCCAGCAAGTTGGGTATGGGTAGGTCATTTGTCTTCCAGCAAGACAATGACCCTAAACATACCTCACATGTTGTCAAAAAGTGGTTGCTGTATAACGTCCGCGCACAGCTTAAATCTCCACCACAGTCACCGGATTTAAACGCAATCGAACACTTATGGGAGCATCTCGATCGACAAGTAAGAAAACATCATATAAGGACTAAAGACGATTTAAAAAAAAGTTCTTACAGAAGAATGGTATAAAATTCCCCAAAGTATTATACAAAATTTGGTTAAGTCAATGCCTTCACGAATGAAGGCAGTTATTAAGGCCAAAGGATACCCTGCAAAGTACTAATTATGATTTAAACAGATATTTAATTGAAGTGCTTACTTATTTATGTGATATAAATTTCCTATAATTTCTTCTTTAAGATGAATTTTAATTAAGTTTTCATTATGATTATATTAAAAATGTTATTTTTGATTCAAAATTATATTCTTAAACAAAATACATACACAATTCTTTTATTTTTTTTGATCCTACAAACATTTTTCCGGATACAAGGTTTGAATAAAGAGGAGCTTACTTACTTCTGTGATTCATTGTAAGTAAGTTAAATTGCAAAATGAACACGGACTGAGTATTACTAACAGCCCTATTATGAATATCAATTTGATAGTCGATAGCTTCTATCAAATAGTTGATAGTTTCGTAATATGAGTATCAACTTGTTATTTTTGAATGATTGTGAATATTTATCAAAATTTCCTTGTAGATGAGTTGTTTATTTCAATGTTTGACTTTTCAAAATTGAAATAAAAAAATTTTCAAAAAGGACTTGGAAACTTTTTTCTTTAATAAGACGGAAACCATTTAAGATATTACAAAAATTATATTGCAGACTTGAAGTGCAATAAAAACAGTTATGAGTGGAACTCGAAATCTTGTTTCTTTTTGACTATTTCGCCTTTAAAAATACCAAAACAATTTGTATATTTGTGTTTCAATCAGGAATTTTTAGTTGATAGAAAAGTTGATGTGTATCAAATTTTGTGATATTCGTAATACCGTTTCTATCAAAAAAATCATTCACAATAGCTATTGAATCTAATAAAACTCAAAAGTCGATAAAAAATGTTGACAGTTGATAGTCATAATACGAATTCATTAAATTTGTTGATATATATCAACATGAACTATCAAGTCGATAGTTGCTAGTCATAATAGGGCTGTAAAAATATTGGCGCAAAATTATAGTCCGCTAATGAACAACTTTAGTGTGATACTAGCTTAAAATGACGTTTCAGATATGACTCAAACGTCATTTTAAGCTTAGTATCACACTAAAGTTGTTCATTAGCGACTATAATTTTGCGCCATTGTGAGCGATCCGCTCCTGTTAAAGGACAAAAGAAAATCAAGAACGCATAACATTTTCATTAGATATGATATGAAGTTGAACGCAGCCAATATAACATTTTCTACAAACGTCAAAAGTCAAAAGTCAAAACTGGACAAAACCAAAATCGGAAAAATATAAACATTTGCTTATTCGAATTTGATTAATTTTATTAAAACAAAGTTTATTCAACAAATTCACCCTGCATCCCAACCAGCGTATGAGTCATGCCCTCGAAATGGTGCTCGCCCCCAGGAAGTATCCTTTCGTCGGCATGAAAATCGACGACAATTCAATTCTGGACACCATTGACGGTCGTCATCCCTGCCCACAGTGTTATCGGTCACGCAAATTCTTCTGTTACACCTGCTACGTTCCGGTAGGCGAATTGGGCAGGTTTCTGCCCAAAGTCACACTCCCCGTCAAGATAGACATCATAAAACACAAAAAAGAAATTGATGGCAAAAGCACTGCCATTCATGCGGCCGTTCTTGCATCGGATAGCTGTCGAATATTCACATATCCTGATATCCCTGACTACTCGAAAGAGGAGGGTGTTGTGCTTATATTTCCCGGAGCCGAAAGTGTGACTGTTGGTCAGTTGTTTGACAAGAATGTGAGGCTGAAGACCGATGACAACTTTGGACTTCCGTACGGTTGGAATATGGGAACTCTTCTGCGCAAGAGAGTGCCAGAGGTTCTGACTGATGACGGCGACAATGATGGAAATGAGGATCACATCTTTACCTTTGATAATCTCCCGGTGAAGCGAGCAGTACTTATCGACAGTACTTGGAACCAAAGTCGGAGTATTTACAAAGACAAACGAGTTTGCAGCTTGAAGCCGGTCGTGCTGCAGAATCGCTGCTCACAATTTTGGCGTCACCAGAAAGGGAGTCCGAGATGGTATTTGGCCACAATTGAAGCAGCTCATCAATTTGTGTTGGAGGTTCACATGAATGCCTGGGGTTTGAACAAAAACTATCAGGGATTTGAGAATTTGGAGGTCTGTGATGATTGCTTTCTGACCACGAGCGTAATTGACCATGACGCGGGTGACGTGAGTCCTACGGCGCCATACAATGGTCATTACGATAACCTACTGTACTTCTTCTCCAACATGTATGACCTCATCCACAAGTACTATGACCACAACGAGCTAAAATCCTACAAGAGACCGATTTAGTAGTTTTCGGAAAGATTGGAGTTGGACGAATAAAAAAGTATTTTGTTGTGTTTCTTGAAGAAGGGTGTTTTATTTTGTTTGTTTAAGTATTCTTATTTCTAGGAATGTTGCCAAAACGAAGAACTATTTTTTCTTTTTCTTCGATTCGTCGCCGCCGTTGGTTAGTGTTTCAGGACGTGGTTTTTGCCAGTTCAATGGGCGACGTCTGTAGATTGGCCATGGTGGAACAGTAAGCTGAAATGGGTTGGCTTGAACATTTATCTCAGAGCTGAACTGTTTTGATACTTACAAGGGCAGCAAGCAAGAATCCTGCTCCAAGAATGTAGACAGTTTGTGAAAATTGTTGGATGATAGCTCCCCAGATAAGTCCAACGATGCCAAACAGTGTGATGATGAAGCGAGAGTACTTCTCAGCTTTGTGCTGGCCATCAAAGTCCTGTGAAAATCGATGTAAATCACTTGATGATGACTTGAATTGGATTAAAAACTTACCATATGTGTTTGAATATCGAACATTTTGATATTTTATTGAGATTTTCTGTCTATTTTTCAACGTATTCAAAATTTTCAGAAATATTTTGCGGCGTCAACACGTCAGCTAGCTAGGTGTTTTGTTTTTGACATTTGCGATATTTGACACATTGTATTTCTGTTACCTAGTAGCTAGTACCCGCGAAATGAAAATCGATCCTAGTGCCATCTTGAGATCTGGCGCAAGAGCTATTTTTTTTACATAGTTTGATATTGGGAAAAAAATAGCTTTTGCGCCAGATCTCAAGATGACACCACAATCGATTGTCATCTCGCGGGTACTACAGGTTAATTAAAATGTAGTAGATTTGTAAATAAGAAAGTAGTAAACTCATGACAGATAGCGTTAAGTAGGAAACAGATGGATGAAGAGTTCACACGGGCGATCTAGTAGTTTTGATAATGTCGGGTCGTTTGAATCGTGGCTATATAACTAGCGGTATTTTGTTAGTCATCGGCGTTATAAAGCTTGGAGAAGCGATGTAAAGCGGGAAGCGTAGTCTATCAGCCTTAATTAAAAGAATTTGGTATTAAAGAGAAGAAATTTTAATGCTAAAGCTAGGAAATTTCTTAAAGGAATTGTCGTAGAGCTCAATGAACTTGTCTTTGGTGTCTTCATCTGAATCGGAGCACGAGAGGAGATAAGGCTTATATCGGCGAATTTTGACTCGTTGCGGATTATCATCAGATTTTCTTCCTGAGCGAAGTCTCAACTACCAATCCACATGCAAATAGATTGTGGTATCATGGCTTCCGATATTTTTTCAGCAGCGCGGTGTCTAATGAAGCTTACATTCCCCTAGCAGAACCGAAATTCGTTATGTCTTCAGTCAACAGCTTATATCCGAGGGTTGCTGGTCTTTTGAAACTACTTACTTCCTTACTTATGGTGGCACTACAGTCCATGTCGGTCCACGGCGTCATCCAACAAGAGTCGCCAGCCATAGCAAGCTGTCTCCAATCACACGACAAATTGGTTCAGGTCCTCTACCACCTGTGTGCTCCACCTGAGTCTCAGTCTTCCCTTTCTGCGACGTTCTTTGAGGATGGATTCTAATACTCTACGGGCTGGAGCATTATTTTCCATTCGCTCTGTATGACCTAGCCCTCCAAGTCCTTTAACTTTTCTGGCTAGGTCAGTGTCGCTGAACAGCTCGTACAGTTCTTGATTGAATCTTCGTATTCAATTTATATTTATGCAGACTGTAACAAAAATCAAGCGAAGAATTTTTCTCCAGAAGCAGCCCTAAGCGTTTTCATCCGAGATTGTCATGGTCCATGTCTCTACACCATACATTAGGACCAGGATGATGGGGGTTTTGTACAGTGACACTTTAGTTGCTCAAGAGAAGAATTTACTACTACATTGCCTTCTAAGTCAAAGAAAGCAGCGATTGGAAAAAGTGATAGTTCGTTGTCTGAATTTATAGCGGATCCTAGGTAGACAGTCTTTAACTACTTTGAAGTTAAATCTGTCTATACTGACGTTGGGTGTCCTTTCTTGTTGACAGCATTAACTTGGTCTTGCCCTCGTTAACCTTTCTTTCTGGAGACTTATACCTCTGTAGTTGGTGCAGTTCAGGAGATCTTTCTGGCATACGATGCTGAGGTTATATTCATCGGACATGCTTTCTTCCGACCAAATTTTGCAGATGAGCTGGTGCATGCTCCTAACCAAATCATCTCCAGCTGCTTTGCACAGTTCAGCGGCTAGCCCGTCTGCTCCAGCGGCTTTGTTCGACTTAAGTTTAGATATATCGCTATCTTCGTCAAAATCGGGTGGGTGGAATTGTTGGCCTGCTTCACCCAAATTGAATGGCTCTGTATTGCTGGCGGAATTTTGCTCGTCATCGTCTTTATACAGCTTGGAAAAGTGGTGTTTCAATATCCTCAGCACTGACTGTGGTTCCACTAAGCCCTGGAGGTTTGTTTTACCTTTTTGTACAACTTTCAAACCTCGTTCATCCCTCTCTCTCCTCGATCGCGCGCTTCTCATGATCGCTTATTTACTTTCTGAGAAGTTTGTGCTCCTCTCTCCTTTTCTGCTCTACACACGAGTTGCTCGTGTCCTTCTTTGCAGCGCCGCTTTGTATGCCTCTTGTTTAGCTGCATGTGGTCGCCTGCACTCATCGTCAAACCAGGGGTTTCGTTGTTATGGCCGTGTAAACCCTAGCACTTCAGAGGCGGCATCTCTGATGGCTGCTTGGCAATGTTGCCACTGGTTCTCTATATTTTGTGCTGGCAGTGATTGTACCCGTTTGACGTCGAATTTTCTCCTAGCGGTTTCACGTGTTGGCTTTGATCGGGATATCCGCATTCGTAGCTTGGGTACGAAAAGGTAGTGGTCCGAGTTGATGTTGGCACCTCGGAATGTGCAGACATCTTGCATGCTAGAAAAGTGTCGCGCTTCGATTGCAATGTGATCAATTTGGCTGACGGTTGATCGATCAGGAGATTTCAATGTCCCCTTGTGGATATCGAGATGTGGGAATCGCGTACTTGCTACCATCAGAGGTGGTGTCGTATAGGCTATGTAATCCGATTAATCCATCAAAGATTTCTTCTCTGCCCAGCATTAAAATCTCCAAGGACAATTTTAAAGTCATAACTAGGACATTGTTTGGAAGGTTTTTCGAGGAACTCGTAAAACTTGTCTTTGGTGTGTTCATCTTTTTCCTCAGTGGGGGCATGAGCACAGATGAGGCTTACGCTGGTGAATTTAGCCTTGATGCTGATTGTCGTGATGCGCTCATTCACTGAATAGAAACGCAAGACCTTCCTCCTGAGTCGAGTCCCAACTACGAATCCACATCCAAATAGACGCTGATTAGTTCCCGGTAGCAGTCACCGTAGTAGATGTCACAATTCTTCTCTTTGTTAATACTTCTTTTATACAAACTTATATGAAAATTAATATTAATAATCTTCTCTTAATCTGGTTATTTACACTTCTCTGGTTAGGTTTATTATTATTTACGGTACTGCTGGGTCTTATACCTCTCTGGCTATAGTGTTAAGCCGGTACGGCGGGTTTATGCTTCTCGGATAAACGTAGGATACTTTTCGTGTTGGCTGTCTGGTATGACTCTGGGAATATACAAGCGTAATTAGTAAAAGGCATTCGGTAACACTGGTGAAACAACAGGTACTAGTACGGCCATTGATAGCACGCAAAACAGCAGGATTAATGGCCCCTTGTAGCATTAAAACAGCAGACAATAGCTCTGGTGGATCAGCAGGTATTAATACGGGCCCTGGTGGCACGTAAAACATCAGGATTAATGGCCCCTGGTAGCACTAAAACAGCAGGCAATAGCTCTGGTGGATCAGCAGGTACTAGTACGGCCCCTGGTGGCACGAAAACAGCCTAATACCCTTGAAACCACTTACCTCCGAAGACGATCTGCTCTGCTCCGCGGCCAGTGCCAGACACTGACTGACTCACAAATATAATTTTTCCCGAGGTGGTTTACTGTTCCACCACACTAAGCGGATTACTTACCTTCTTTGGTGAATATTTTTACCACGGCGGCGGATTGGTTTATAAGTGAACTACGGTGGCGGCGGAATTTTTTCGTACTTTCACCACAGAGGACTGTTTCACTACGGCGGCGGGGCGCGGCGGTGTTCTGTGAACTTTTACACCACGGTGGATTGTTTCACTATGGCGGCGGTGGACTGTGAGCTTTTACACCACGGTAGACTGTGTTTTGGAATCTTCATGCAGGTTGCCTTATGCTTTTTCGTGGGATGACTAAATGTGAATTGTATTTTTGAGAAAGGTAAAATTATGTGTGAATGAGTGGAAGATCGTGTCGGCTGTTGTTGTTGATGGCAAACATTGGCGATGATGCTGGTGGCCACCTGTTTGTTTCGCTTTGTTACATGCTTCATAACAGCTTGTATAATTTGTCTCCTTTTCTCGTTTATTTTATTTCATTGTAACCTTACATAATTTCCTTACACTCAAATTTGTCTGAAATATTTTGTTTACGTAGCTAAATATATTTCTTTGTGTATAATTATCAATTTAATGTAAATAAAGTGAACAATTTCAATTAAACTCATAAAACATATTACCAGGCTACTAAAGAATGTCTACAGCTACTTCCAATTCGGATATCAACGCCAAACGGTACGAAAGACATCTAGATGATTGCAAACATAAAAACCAATTAGGCGTGTAGGGATATTCCGTAGCAGCGAATGATGTGATTCAGTAGTGTTGGGGTTGTTCTGCTTACATTTAAGTCTTATTAAAATAATATTTTTGTATGAATAGCTCCAGTATTCATTTCCAAGTAAATAAAATATGTTATGTGTATATTTTGAAATAATCACGTTTAAAATGTTCGTTTGTCAGCACTCGGCATTAAGACTGCTCGTCGGTGAGTTCTAGAAACTGGGTGCAAACATCACGACTGTAGTCTCCTTTGTTGTTGAAAACAAACTTGTAGTAATGTCCATTGGCACATATCGCTGGTGGGAAAGGGAAGCAGTTTGTTTTGGGAATTGGCATTTAGTTTGTTTTGATTTTTGGGAACTTACCAATGACGGAATTCGGGTCGGATCCAAATGCACAGACACATGGCGGTCCTTGGGGAATGGAGAACTTAACGAAACTCCATTGGCTAGAGAAATATTTTGGTATAATAGGAATTGAGGATTCTTTAGGTTTTGGATCTTCCAAATTGAAAACGTGAATTGTTCCATGATCCGAAGAAACAACCAGCATTGTCGACTGGTGATTAAAATTGATGCAATAGATAGTTGCCTTAAAGAAAAAAAATTAATAAGGTTGAGGTAAAGCTGAAAGTTTTGTAGGCAAAGAAAAGATGTGTTTGCGCTATCTAAGGCTTCTGTGTCCCTCCAGGTTGGAGTTGTGCTTTGGGGTGACTTCCCAATCACATAAAGAAAAATAAACAAGCCTCGGATACGGACGGATTTACTGATTGCACGTGGAATGTTAGGTCCCTTAACAGACCACGTGCAGCCGAACAACTAGCGGAGGCCTTAGACCGTTATAAGGCGGATATAACCGCCATTCAGGAAACGCGATTGGATGGGCCGGGCAAAAGGAGGATGAAAAATTGCGATATCTGCTACGGCGACTTCTACAGTGAACAACAACAGCATCTGTTTGGATGTGGCTTTGTCGTTGGAGACAGGCTTAGGCAGCATGTTCTAAGCTTCAGGGATGTCAATGAGCGCCTCACGACAATCCAAATCAAGGCTAAATTCGTCCAAATTCGTCCATAAGTCCAATATGCGCTCACGCTCCCACAGAAGAGAAAGATGACGACAGCAAAGACAAGTTCTACGAGCTCCTCGAAAAGACATACGAGCAATGCCCTAGCTTCGACGTTAAAATTGTCTTAGGAGATTTTAACGCAAAACTAGGAAGAGAGGATATCTTTTATGGAACAGTCGGAAAACACAGCCTGCACGAAAAATCCTCCGATAACGGATTCAGGCTTATTGATTTTGCAGCGGGGCGAAGCAAGTACGCGTTTTCCACATCTCAACATCCACAAGGGAACCTGGAGGTCTCCAGACCAATCGACTGTCAACCAGATTGATCATATTGTGATCGACGCAAGACAATCTTCAAGCATTATTGATGTCCGAATCTTCCGAGGGGCCAACATCGACTCGAACGACTACCTCGTTGTAGCCAAGGTAGTGCAGCGGATATCTCGACCAAAGCCCAGAACAGGAAGTGCTAGAAGAAAGTATGACGTCGAACGGCTACAATCGCAAGAGATCGCCAGATCCTTTTTCGATCGAGTATCAAGTAATCTCATGAAAAGTCCCCTACAGCCAGCATCGAGTATTGAGAACCAATGGCAGAATTGCCAGGAAGCCATTAGTCAGAGGCAGCATCCTCTGATGTGCTGGGTTTCACGCGAAAGAGAGAGCATGAAAAGCGATCGATCGAGGATGTTGCGAGACTTAAAAACAGAAATGGTTTGGAAATCTTACTAAGGGGTAAAACGAATAACTCAAGGTTATGGAGCACGAACTGAAGCCTTTAAAGACCAACAGGGAAATATCGTGGTAGAGTCACAGTCAATGCTGAGGATATGGAAGGATCACTTCTGCAGACTGTACACCGGTGGTGACGAATCAAATTCCGCTGTCAGACAGAATTAACTATTCAATAAAGACGAAGCAAGACAAGATTTCCGTCTACCCGACCTTGAAGAAGTGAAGAAAGAAATATCTAAGCTTAAAAACAACAAAGCCGCTTAGCCGCGGGATCTGACGCCATTACTGCCGAACGCACCAACTCATCAGAATATGGTCGGAAGAGAGCATACCCGATGAATGGAACCTCAGCATTGTTTGTCCGATCCTGAAAAAAGGAGAAACTGAGTGGTAAAACCCGCTCTCGATCAACTAAGGTGATGTTCTATAAGACCCTCATCATCCCCCTCCTGCTATATGGTGCAGAAGCATGGACCCTATCAAAAGCGGATGAGAGCACCCTAGGTCGATTCGAGAGAAAAGTTCTACGGAAGATCTATGGTCTTGTCTCCATAAACGGTGAATGGAGGAGAAGATTTAACCACGAACTGTACGGGTTGTACAGCGACACTGACCTAGGTAAAAGAGTGAAGGTCCAAATACACAGATGGCTTGGTCACGTGGACAGGATGGACACCAATACTCCGGCCCGTAAAGTGTTCGAATCCACCCCTGGCTGGAGAGGTTTATTGGATGAGGCCCAAGTCCACCCCGGACTGTAGCCCCACCTTAAGTAAGTAAGTAAGTAAGTAAGTAAGTAAGTAAGTAAGCTTTACAATTTCAATGAATGTCCCTGTAGCCCAGCACCCATAGGAGAGTGAATGTTAAACTGTTGTGCCATCTCCATAAGACATGATCGACTGTTAAGGGCAGCTTAGCAATTTGAAGACACAGTCTTTGAATTTGAGGGCGTCATTGATGGGGTAGACGGAATGGGAGGCTTGGATTCTGAGTACACACCACCGTTTACGTCTTTCTTAGTTGTGGATTCATCAGTACATAATGTACTTGGGTATTGAATTAAATGAATTCAAAAATGTGGAGTAGCCATATTCCACGGAGATGATGCTGAGAGACTTGACTGTGCTCGCAGCAGTTTGCTTACTTAAAATATCAAGGGGTGTTAGATTGCGTATGATGTCTAGTGCCGCCCAAGGTGTGGTACGTAACACCATTTCACCAGGTATTTTGTTTCATCGGCAAAAGTGGGCTGATATGTGGAATAGGACTAGATCCGTTACCACCTAATTCACAATGATCAGCCCATCTAGTGAACATATTAAGCGCATTTTGTAGGAGGTCTCTAAGGATTATTATGATGCAACTACTTCGTATCCTTCCCTCTTTAGTGAAATTAGTAGTTCGTTGACCACCAGATTCCATAGAAAAGGAGAGAGGACTCCGTTCTGAGGGGTTCCTCTTTTTTACAAATCTTTTTGCTGAGAAATCAATCAGTTTTGAATTAATGATCCAAGTGGGTTTTCCACATTAAGACAGCTTAGAGCGGATCAATTGCTGATGCGTCAACATTGTTGAGCGCCTTCTTCTCTAGGAACGCTACCGTTGTGTACTCTTTTTGTTGGAGATAATACTGACTGAGTTCAAATCAAAGAGAGAATCAAAGTATTTACAGCTCAACGCCTGGGAAAAAAGTCCTTGTCACCTACCTTGCCATTTTCACCGTTTCTAACGATTTCCCTTCGCAGTATGCATGATGCGTTGTGGCTTTGAAGCTTTGAATCAATGCAGATTCTTACATGGATATCAATTAGTCTGTCTAAAGTAGAAGCTTATTTAAATTGAATACTCAAAGTTCTAGAAACAGAATCAAGGATGTACAAAGCAGAACAGACATCGATATGATTCAGTCACCGAAATCAAGAACATTGGCATGTGCAGTTCCTGTTTTTTTGTAGTATGGGTTCGCTCTTCTTGTTTGAGGTTCGCAAATGTAACTTTGCGGTGGTGGCCCATCCGCTCAATGTGGTCGAGCGAAGAACTGATAACCGTCCAGTATAAATTCTCCTTTTTTAACTTATCGTTCACCGCTCAGAGCCATAGACTAGGACTGTTCAAGCCGTTGTCGCTTTGAGTTTTGAGTAAGGTGTTTCAAACCCATTTCATGAGCCTCATCGAAGTATCAGTGCGCTTGGATAATTTTCCGCTCGATTAGCTGTTCTCTAAGCGGAGTTTGGTGAAAATGCCAAGGTATGTGACAAGGACATTTTTCCCAGGCGATTTAACTCAGTCACTTCAAGGCCCTTATAGTTTTGTAGGATATAGGACAGCCTTCAGTGCAGAAGGGACATTAGGATAGGAGTCGTCTGGCATGTATTCCTACTCCCTTGGATTGTCTGAGCTCTGAGGCATGTCATTTTTTAGACAACTTATCCCATATTTAAAATATTCTTCAGGTAACCCATTCAATCCGGCGGATTTTTTATTCTGAAGCTTTTGGAAAACTCTTGGTCTCAACCAACAAACCTCTCCAGTCAGCTCGGTCCCTAGCAAGCAGTCTCCAGTTTCGCACATCAAGTTGGTTAAGGCCTTCTTCAACTTATGCGCGCCAGCTGTGCCTTGGCCATCCTCTACTGCGTCGTCCCTCTGGGGTGGATCCGAAGCTTTTACGGGCTGGAGCATTGGTTTCCATCCTGTTTACGTGACCAAGCCATCTGAGTCGTTGGACCTTCACTCTTTTAACTAGGTCAGTGTCGCCGTACAGCTAATACAATTCGTGGTTAAACCTTTTCTTCCATTCACTGTTGATGCAGACAGGACCATAGATCTACCGTGGAACTTTTCTCTTGAAACGGCCTAAGCCACTCTCATCCGTTCTTAATAGAGTCCATGCTTCTGCAGCATTTCTCGGAAATGCATTATTGACATCACGCTGCGTTCTCCTAATGATATCAATGTCATCAGCGTAGGCGAGTAGTTGCACAGACTTCTGGGAGATATTGCCTCTAGTGTTGACGCGGGAGTTCTGCACTATTCGTTCCAGTATGATGTAGTGAAGTCGCATGATAGTACATCACCTTGTCTAAAGCCTTTTTTGACATCGAAGGTGTCAGTGGCGTCGTTACCGACTTTAATAGAGCAGCGTGAGTTCTCCATTGTCATCCTGCTCAGACTAATAAGTTTTGTAGGGATGCCAAAACTGGACATGGCTTTATACAGTTCTTCTCTATAGATGCTGTCATACGCGGCCTTAAAATCAATGAAAAGATGGAAGGTGTCGATTTGGAGCTCTTGAGTTTTTTCCAGGATCTGCCATGTCCTGATCTGGACCTATCAGTTTGTTGAGAAAAAGCTTCAGACATTCACATAGTACTGCCTTAAAGATCTTATAGCCGATGGTCAAGCTGATGCCTCTGTTGTGCAGTGTGATATTTTGAATCGGTGATTGATCAAAGTATTTCCCAGGTTTAAATAAGGTCACTAGGCTCATATGAAACCAAATATCTATGAAGAAAAAAATAAATCTCTTTTCCTACCTGCGACTACCACATTACAAAAGGTAAACAAAATTCACATGACTCAGAAAAATTGCAGCGGATGACTCAGAAAATATAATTTAAATAATTCCTCACCTGATTACTACCTCGTCGCAATTCGGCAACCTTCTTGCCGTTGTCAGTATCGAAAATGCGAATGAGGGTTCCCTTCTCACTGGCCGTAGCCAAGCGGGTTCCTTGAAGATTCAATGCAATGCAACTGATGGACGCCTCATGGGCGACAACTTCCAATGGAGCTCGTTCTGTGTTTGCTAAATCAACAATCTAAAAAAAAAGCCATAAAGTTTTACTTTCACCACATTCAAACAGCCAGCACTTTAAACTCACCTGAACATGTCCAGTTCTTCTTCCTGGAAATGCCAGAAGACTTTTATTACTGTGTGGACAGAGAACGCACAATCCCTGTGGATTTGTGCTCGTCTCAAAAACATGCAACTGCTGTGGCTGTTGTGTGAATGTGTACACTTTGATGACCCCCTCGAGGACAACAACAATTCTATCACGACGCAAACGTACCGCCTTCACAGGCTGATTGAAGTCAAGTGAAATGGCTGGAGCTTTCTTCAAATCATCCCAGACGATGACTTTGTTGGGTGGATACAATGGACGGATGCCTCCACCAACTAGGGCAAGATAATTACAACGGAAAAGCATCTCTACATGGCTTAGGCCACCTTCGGAAAAGTACTGGCGTTCTTTTTCCTTCAGCGGGTCACAATTGTAGACACGAAAACCAGTATCCGTGGCACAAGCGAAGCACCCTTATTATTATGGAAGAAGAAAAACAAAGAGATAACAATCATGTTCAGCTACAACGCAAAAAATGTTGACCAACCTTGATCTTGATTGAATCCGGCATAGAGCAGGCCATTGCCGTAAGGATTTGTGTCGATTAAATTCATTTTTATTTGTGTGGGGGGTTCTCGATTGATCTTCTTTTACCTTTGATTTATCTCATTAAAGCAAAATGCAGTTTTTAGCTGCGGCTTTTTTGTGACACGAGAAATGTGACGAACCAACTACGACGACGACGAAAGGGGATGGTTTTTGATTGGGAGTATTATTCCACAAATTAACTGCACTGCGAATGATAATTTCTATTTTTGTTACTCGTCTTGCTTAATTTGCTGTCGATTAGTTCGTGAACTCGATGGTTTATGATTTTTTCTTTACAAACAAAATACAGCGATAACAAAATTGAAAGTCTTCTTTTATTATTAATTTTTTGTTGTTTCTTGTTCCTCGACGATTGCGATTGTGAAACGGCGAATATTTTCAGAGATCGTTGGAGAAAATCAGAAAAGTGTAAAATATTTTTCGCTGCAGTTTTCGCTGGTTGACATTTGGGCAGAAATGACAGGTGGATAACAAAGAGACAGGGTGAACCATAAGCATTTTTTTTTTTGAAAATCTTGTAGTTGGCAACTAATTTTGTATTATGTCTGCACTAGATTATATATTTGGCATAAAATGCAGATTATGATAAAAATATTAACGTTGATTTGCACATTTTTGTTTTTTTTGCCTCTTATTTAAATGCATAAAGAACTTTATTTCAGCAGCATCCTCTGAATCCATACATAGGGAAGTCAATGAAGCGAAAAATACGGCCTGACCTCCGAATTTTTTTACTGTGAACCGATTTGCATGAAATTTTGGAGTTAGGCTCGTCTTACCCTTAACTTCAAAAGTGAAAATGATTTGAACTGCGGTACCACCCTAGGGGTGGTTGCCACCCCTTCTCGGGGGTGAATTTTTTTTCTTCAAAATAACCTCGGATATCGATAGAAGGCCTAATTTTAAGCAAAAAATCTTCTATAAAGTTTTTAAAAAAATCCAATACTTTTCAAGTTATTGGCAAATGAAAATTCGCAGTAATAACACTCCGAAATTTACAGTTACTAAGTAGAAAAAAAATATGATAAGTTTTTGGACCATAACTCCTTCAATTTTCATGCTATCACAATTTATAAAAAAAAACATTGTAAAGGTATTTAAGAGAGCTACAACATCCTTCATTGCAATATATAGTAAAAAACTTTTTTTCAAAACGGTGAAGGGTTAAAGGGCTTAAGAGAGGCTGTGATTGCGCTGCCACGCGCTCTTTAAACAATCATATCTCCGTCAATTTTTGTTTCACAGAAAAAAATAAAACCAAATTGTTTGTCAGAAAAATACCTAAATTTTTTATCTTAACACTTTTATACGTATCTGTCGTCATTTTTGAGATATTATGAAAAAAAAGTGTTTTTTTTTTAATTTTAAATTTTGCTTTTTTTTAATCGTGAGTTTTTAAAAAAATATGTGTCCTGAAGCAGCCAAACTGATAGTCTGCTATTACACGATGACTCATGTTTCAAGATTCTTCTTCGAATTCTCTTTTGAAATTTTATCCTCTGAGTCGAACACTATTACACTCTGACTTTTAAGTCATGACTCAAATTTTGGCAACACTCTTTCATTCACATTCTTTGAAACGAAATGAAAAACATTCTTTCTCACTTTTTCAAATAGCAAGGTATACACATGTGAACTGGAAGCAAGCGAATTTAAATAAAAAAGAATAAAAAAATATAAAATATAAAAATTTGCCAGCGACTCACCGGGCAAATTATTTTCCTTTTCAGCTTTTCGAATTTTGTATCCCTTTTACACCAACGTAGTTCGAAAAAAGTCAGACTCATGAGTCACCGTGTAATAGCAGACATACTATTTATCAAACTCTTCATAATAAAGTTAATTCTAGGCGGAATACTATTAACTTTAATTTTGGTGGAAATGGCACTTAAGAAACCCATTGATTTAAAAGAAAAAAACATTAGATGCTCCCCTTATTTGCAATTCAGCTCACTTATCTTACGTCCAAAAGACTTTTAATAGTGCTCATCTTAAAGCTTATTTCAAGCACTATGAAACCCTTTTGTATTAGAATGCATAAAGTGCATCTGCTCGCCGCTAGATGGCATTGACCACATCGATTAAATTTCAGACAAAGTAAAAAACGGCTTTGATCTTTAATATCTAGCTTAATATTGCACTTAGAATACTTTATAAAAAACCAAATTGTTCATTGTCTTACCTGCTACAGTTTTGTTCTCAATAAAATTTTCGATAAAACGTATATTTTTGGAGATATTTGCAAAAAACCGATGAAAAACGTGAAAAAATTTCGAATTTTCAATTGCCAATAACTTGAAAAGTATTGGATTTTTTGAAAAACTTTATAGAAGATTTTTTGCTTAAAATTAGGCCTTCTATCGATATCCGAGGTTATTTTGAAGAAAAAAATTCACCCCCGAGAAGGGGTTGCAACCACCCCCAGGGTGGTACCGCAGTTCAAATCATTTTCACTTTTGAAGTTAAGGGTAAGACGAGCCTAATTCCAAAATTTCATGCAAATCGGTTCACAGTAAAAAAATTCGGACCTAAAATGCTTCATTGACTCCCCTAACAATCAATTTCTTCCAAACAAATGTTTCCTCATAACCAGAAAACCAGCTCGATATGATTTACCACGTTAACAAGCAGATTCGAGAGCTCCAGTTGGATTAGGGTCGAATTTTTGTTTCGTAATTTTTGAGCTGAGTACTCCAGCTGGAGTTTCCGTGGCTTAGTGGTTAGGTGCATTGCCTGCTTAGCAAAACGTCGTGGGTTCGAGTCCTACTGGTGTCCATAATTTTTATTTCATCTTTCACGGTCACTGCCTCTTGCGAAGAACGCACAAAACTTCCAAGAGTATTAAAAAAAAGTGATTCTCAACTTTGCCGTTTGGAATCGGCGTTAAATTGTAGGTCCCCTCAATTTTTTACACGCACCCAGACAATTGTTGATTAGAGTAAGCCAATAAGGCCTTGGATCTTCAAGAGCTGTCGCGCTACTTTATTTTTTTTTACTCCAGTTGGAGTTTAGTTGAAAAGATGTTGAGATGACAACGGCTGTCGTCTCCCGAAACATCGCAGTATTGATTGTTTTTCACTCACGTTTTTATTTATTAGTTAGAAAATGCACTAGACAGACGAAACACGAGAGATAAAAATACCTTGCTTGTATTCAAATCATTTGCACTCACACAAACGTCAGACAATTTGTCAATGTCATGCCAGCTCCTCAACTCGGGTTTTTCAGCACAAATTACGACTCGACTCCACTCCTGCAACGGTGTCGGGTCGGTTGAAGCTCATTTCAACTCGACACAGGTATACAAAGGTTTGAAAACACTGCGGAAAAGTCACCCTACAGCAGATATTGGAAAAACAAGTCCCAGAAATGGAAGGCCGCATATCAAGTATAGTGGACATGTGGTAGAGAATCTCAACCAGCTAATGGTATGAAAATCTAGCTACCTCAGGACAATGCTGGATGGATGTGCTTATTGGGTGAGACCCTATTTCGAACAGCGCTGTAGCACCACCTTAAATAAGAGGGAATAATACAACAACTTGTTGCATCACCATCATTACCCATTGAAACTCGAACTAACTCTACCATTTTCCTCAGTCAAATTGACATTTTGTCAGGTTAAAGCTGAGTACAAATATTTGAAGGATTTTTTCAAATAAGTTGACTCATGTTTAACATGCAGCCATATTAATAAAAACGCTTATGCCACTCTTTATCCACAGGCTAACTAACCCATAGAAAAAGAGTTAATCCAAATCCTTATCAATACAATACCATGTTCTACTTAGTCCACAGAATAAAGATTAATACTTCGCTATTCTGTGTTTATTAATTTGGCTGATATGTATTTTTAAACTCGTTTATATTAAAAATTTTAATGAAAATACCTGGTGTATTGGCATCACTTGATACGATCTAAAACTCAGCGAAACCAACCCACATACGTTCTTACGTTCTGTCTTTCTCGTAAGTCCCTCGCTATCATTCGCCATTACGTTTTCGCTGTGACTTTTTCGTGATGTGCTTGTGTCAAAATACATTCCGTCTATTTTTCAATATTTCACATAAAATTCCAATAAAATAATTAATAAAACTCATCAAAACCGATGAATTAAACCTCTTCCATTCGTACAAATCAATAATTCATTCAAATATCAATCGTCTTATGTGATAGAATTAAGTTTTTGTCCACAAAGTAGCTTTGCGTCTGGTTTTTGAAAGAAAAGAAAGTTGTTTCGTGCCTCGGGAGTTCGTTCAACATCGACACATTTGAAAACGACAAATAGAGCTCCCGTTCGGGTTTAAAAAAAAAAAGATAAAAAACAAAACCAGTAGAAATAGAAGGAAAGGCACACTCATAGAATATCTGGAATTGAAGTGGAAGTAAATAAAGTGGTTATAATCGAAGTCTTGAAGTGATCTCTCAAAGCGAAGCAAGAATTTCAAGTGCATCTGCATCTATCACAAACAAGTTGAAAGTCAACTTCGTCCTCATCATCCTCATCTTCTATTCGAATTTTGTCCATAATTCGGTTTCGTCGTTGTCGTTCTCGTCGTCTTGGTTTTCGGTGTCGTTGTAGTAATTTGTCGCTAGATTGTCGGGAATAATGTTGCGGTTTTTAAGCAGACGAAAAGTCCGGAACTCTGCCCCAGATGGCGGAGGTGGTAATGCCACGAACAGCTCTCAAATCAAGTCCCAGAGGATTGCAGCAAATAAGAATAAAATCGATTGCCGAGTCATTCTGTTGGACAACACAGATCTCTCCATAGAGCTATCGGTAAGTAAGCTTTATTCTTTCTTTCTTTCTTGCTGCTACTTTTTGTGGTGCTCTATTGCGGTTTAGTGCCACAGAGGCCCTTGAAGGTGCAGGTTATTGGAGGGAAGGATCAGATTTCTACTAGAATTCAGTGCGAGGTCAACAAGTGGCTTCTTGCTAGAGTTCTAGAAAAGTGATTAATCATCTTCTCACTTTTATTCAAATATTGTTTGTCTTGAGCTTCAGTTGCTGTAATTTGTATTCGCATTCTAATTCCTGTTAATTACCGTGACGTTGTCGTCGTAAGTTGGCCAGTTGTCTAAGCAAACAGCGAAAACTGCATAGAAACAGCACAACGAGCCATACCTAGGTTTTGTTGCTGCCTTACACGACACAAAACACAACATGGCAAGTAAATTATGCTAAATTTATGGGTTCCCCTTTTGTCAGAGGCGATGTCTGCTCAGCACGAGCTGGAGAAAGAACCAAGCAAACGAACGAAACTGCAATCTTGCGCTAGGCGATGTCTTAATTGTTTTTATTTATCAATTGCATTTGATTTTGGAACGCAAACACTAACGAAAGGGGTTGAGTGTTTGATTTGGAATTGACTATTCAACGATTCTACAATTTTTTATTCTGTTTGGAGTTTTGTTTGTGTTTTTTTTGGCGAGAGAGGAAGTCAGCATTTGGAAGGCAGCTAGCGGTTGGTATCCCCTATTTGCATTGAGCAATTACTGGTTTTGCTTCGCTTTTCCTTCCAATTTATGTGTCTGTCTGTGTTCTATGTCTATCGGTGTCGAAAGGTAGTTCACAATGTAATTTGAATGGTAAACACAAAATGTACTGACTGCAACGTTGCTGCTTACTTGGATTTCATTTTGACCTAGGAAATTTATCTTAATGGAATATCTTAACTGCTTTTTGCCGAGACTATGTTTTAAATGAACGACCGGGCTAGCTTGACGTTGAACATGGTTTCGTTTGGTTTAATGCTTGTAGCACTTTTTATTTTATTAGAAAAAGTAATAAAAGGGGTTTGTGAACGAACCTTTTTTCATATTGGAGAGTTAAACCTGAACGGAGCTCGTAGGTAATCATTGGATCGTACACGGACTGAATGTTTTCTATTCATAAATCGATACCCGGAAGCTTTGAAGCAAAGTTCTCCACAGCGCGATTCATAGAAATCCTGAGCTTACGTAACTACTTTGTTGCAAGCTATAGATCCCCTTCTTATTATGGATACACTGATCGTTCTCGGAAAATGACTTGATACTTTCCTGCTTTGCTGACGACACCTTATGGCGTTCTCGTATTTGTTTCTAGATTCACAACTCGATCTTGGATTGTGGATTTTCAAAGGCAACTCCTTTTCCACCTGAGTCACGGCCTTCATCTACTTCGTCCCACGGGAATGGTGTCGATGGCTTTCCGGGCCGGATCATTGGTGTCCATCCGCTATAAATGACCGAGCCAAAGATTCCGTTGCCGACCTTAATGGAGAAGCGTTAGTCCTCCATCGTCATTTTGCACAAGCGAACGAGCTTGACAGGGATGCCAAAACTAGACATAGCTTTATGCAATTCGTCTCTGTAGATGCTTTCATACGCGGCCTTAAAATCGATGAATAGGTGGTGGGTGCCGATTTGGAGTTCATTGGTTTTTTCCCAGGATCTGCCGCAGAGTGAACATTTAGTCAATGGTTGACTTTCCTGTTTTGAAGCCACATTGATAAGAACCAATCAGATTGTTGACGAAAGGCTTCAAATGTTGACATATTGCGGGTGAGATGATCTTGTGAGCGATGTTAAGAAGGCTGATTCCTCTGTAGTCGGCGCAGTTTAGAGTATCTCCCTTCTTTAGACTTATAATTCACAGGATTTGTGTGGTAAGGAGCATATTCATGGCTTTTTTATGGTGGCCTTGCGAAGGCTGCTTAGCAATGTTGCCTCCGGAAAGGACTTGTCTATCCTTGATCGGGGTATCCGTTATCGTAGCTCGTTTACAACGAGGTGGTGGTCAGCATCAAGTCGTAATCTGGTTGATAGTTGCCAAATATGGTGATCGCGCATTTACTCCAGCCTCTCGTTCCATAGCGACGTGTCGGTAAGCCTGAATCCGTTGTCGGATAGGTGTAGCGGAAGGTTGTTTCGTATGATTTTTCCACCAAAATTTTCTTCTTTGAGCAGCTTGGCATTAAAATCTCCGACATCAATTTGAATTTCAAAAACTGCTAGTCCTTGTCTTGTCGAGGAGCTCTGAACCTGTGAAGGCGTGCTGCCTCTATTGGGCTAGGCTTCATACAGCCACTGAAGCGAAAACTCTGGTTTGACGAAGAATAAGCAGGCGCATGCAGCCAAGTAGGAGGCATACAAAGCAACGCTGCATAGGTTAGGTTAGGTTGGAGTGGAGAACAAGAGCTGCTCGTGAGCTGTACGAGCAAAAGAGGAGAGAGGAACGTCAGCTTCTCAGAAGAAAAAAGAGGAACCATGAAAAGTGTCACATCGAGGATGTTGAGAGAGCCAATAGCAGGAACGAAGTTCGGTGGTTTTACCGGAAGGTAAAACAGCTGGTTCAAGGCTATTAAGCAAGAACCGATGCCTGCAGAGATGAGCCAGGGAATATCATAGTAGAATCGCAGTCGACACTGGGGATTTAGAAAGACCATTTCTATAGACTGTATAACGTTGATGACGAACAGAATCCAACCGTCAGGCAGGAGCCATTAACGTTGATGACGAACAGAATCCCACCGTCAGGCAGGAGCCATTAATTGGACACGATGAGAGCCAACAATTCCGTGAACCCGACCAGGGCGAAGTAAAAACAGCAATATCATGGCTGAAATCCAACAAAGCCCATGGATGGCTGTCCAGCTGTTAAATGTACTGCGACATCTGTAAGATATGGTCGGAGGAATGCATGCCCGATAAATGGAACCTCAGCATTGTTTTCTCGAACGTGAAGAAAGGAGATTCTCTAAGCTGCGACAGCTACAGAGGAATTATCTCTGCCGTAATATGTGAACGTCCGAAGCCTTTCGTCAACAATCTGATTGGTCCTTATCAATGTGGCTTCAGACCAGGAAAGTCAACCATCGACCAAATTTTCACTTTGCGGCAGCCTGGAAAAAACCTATGAACTTCAAATCGACACCCGCCACCTTTTTATCGATTTTAAGGCTGAGTATGAAAACATCCCTTCCAAACTCGTTCGCTTGTGCAAAAAGAAGATGGGGAACTCACGCTACGCCATCAAGGTTGGCAACGAGTTTACGGAATCTTTCGATGTCAAAAAAGGATTCAGTCAAGGCGATGCACTGTCATGCGATGTCTTTAACATCATTCTTGAGAAAATAGTGCAAAACTCCACCGTCAACACTAGAGGCACTATCTTCCAAAAGTCTGTTCAACTTCTTGCGTACGCCGAAGCGGGAAAAAAGGGTTTGGCGATATATGAGGGCAAAATGAAGTATATGCTTACTTAATTACTTTCTTCTTTCTATCTAATGCCTTTATCATTTCTTCTTCTGTCTTTCTTCCTCACAACAATTTTAGTTTTATCCCTTACTAATCTTCCAATTAATGTCGAACGAATAATTTTCGTGTCCTCTGTTCTTCTTGATCCGCGTTTTTTATGTTTTTATTTTATAAATGATGATGGTGGGTGATCCCAGTATAAATAATGCTTCGTATTCCAATAGTAGACGAAACTTTAATGTAACTAAAGCGATGTTGAAAGTATTTGGTACTCTAAGTAATGGTTTTGAAGTTTGTCATTTAAATACTCAGAGTCTGTTCGGTAAGATTGACGAGTTTAGGGATTTATTTGAAAGTTCTGATGTGGATGCAATTGCGGTGTCCGAAACATGGTTCAAAAGTGACGTTAACAATGCTACCTAGTCTTTGAAGGGATATTCGCTTTTTAGAGCTGATAGATTTGATCGCACTGGAGGTGGAGTTGCTTTATATATAAGGAATTCGCTTTAATGTAGGAATGTAAACACTTCCCTCTCTACTGATGCTATTCAAAGTCTTTTCGTTGAAGTTAACAGCAGAAATGATAAACTTTTGTTGGGAGTCGTATACAGACCTTACTCATATCTTTACTTATCTTCTGTTTATACTTTTCTTGGGGAAAATTGTACTCAGTTCCCAAACATAATTCTTTGTGGGGACTTAAATAGTAACATTCTAGTTGATAACAGCTTAATAAGTAGCATGAGAACATATAACCTTCATCCGGTGAATATAAGTAATCCGACGCATTTTTCACTTAACTCTAGTACCCTTCTTGACGTATTTTTTGATACCGAAACCAGTAAAATCCTTTTTTACGACCAGTTGTCTGCTCCTGGATTTTCTAGACATGACCTTATTTACCTTTCATTTGACTTTTCATTTACGAGACCTGACTTAACATTCCAGTACCGTGACTTTAAAAATATCAACCCATATGCTCTTGAATCCGACATAAGACAAATTCGTTGGCAGGACGTCTACTATATAGAATCCACATCTGACCAAATAGAATTTATTGAAAATAACCTTAAAAGACTTTTTGGCACCCATGTTTCTCTGAGGACAAAGACTATTAAACACAAAGACAACCGTTGGTTTACAGACGAAATCCGTTGCTGCATCAACCAAAGAAACCGCGTGTATCAAAATTGGAAACGCTTCAAAATAGCTGAGGACTATCGATTATATCGCCAATTGCGTAACAAATGTGTAAGTCTCATCAACACAGGTAAAACCAAGTGGTTCTCCAATCATTTGAATCTTTCACAAAATGGCCGCAAACTTTGGAAGAATCTGCGCGAAGTTGGAATAGGGAAGCAAAAATCCGCTACCCTTGATATTGACTGTAATGAATTGAACAACTTACTTGTCTCCTCTCTTCCACAACCTTCTTCATCTATGAGTCTACATCAAAGTGTTGTTCTTTCTTGCAATCTTCTAAATGGGTTCAACTTTGCTAATGTGTCTGCCGAAGAAGTTGTGGAGAATCTTATTTCTATCAAGAGCAACTCTGTGGGATTTGATGGCTTACATCCTACTTTCATTAAAGCAGTTATGCCTGTTATCCTCCCATACATAACATTTGCCATTAATTCAGTGTTGACTAAAAGTGAGTTCCATCAAAATGGAAATTTTCCAAAATCATCCCTGTTCCGAAGAATAGAATTGGGACTGAGTATCGTCCCATATCCATCCTTCCTTTTTTGTCTAAGTTGATGGAGAGAGTGATACATAGGCAAATTAATCAGCACTTTGACAATAACCAGCTTCTATCCCCTAAGCAGTCTGGATTTCGGTCTCATCATAGTAGTACCACTGCACTCCTTGATGTGGTCGAGCGGATAAGGAAGGCCATGGACGATGATAAAGTCACATTCTTGATTCTTCTTGACTACTCCAAAGCATTCGACACGATTGACCATAACACATTATGTAATAAATTAACCATAGATTTCGGGTTTGCTCCGGAAGCAACTAAATTGATTCTCTCTTATTTAACGGGGAGGAGTCAGGCAGTTGTTTCTGGGAGTAAGGTTTCTGACTTTATCACTGTGTCGCGTGGTGTTCCCCAAGGTTCTATTCTTGGACCGCTTTTGTTCTCGGCATACGTTAATGACATTCCCAGAATAATTAATTATGGGAATGTGCAAATGTTTGCTGATGATGTCCAATACCTACAGAGTTCATCTCTGGGTCTCATAGAAAACTGTGTTAGCAACATCAATGACGACCTGTCTTCTATTCACAAATGGCCTAACGAATGTGGCCTTGTCCTCAATCCCCTTAACACGAAATGCTTAGTAATCTCACGGAGTATGGTTGACCTTTCCTATTTTCCCACAGTGCTCTTAAATAATGTTCCAGTGGAATACGTGCAGACGGCCAAGAACTTGGGAATCTGCTTCAAAAGGACTTTGACCATATAAACGCTGTGGTTGGAAAGACATATGGCGCTGTCAGGACTCTAACGATCTCTAAAAAGTTTACACCAATTGAACTAGAAAAATGCTAGCTTAAACCCTTGTTGTTCCAATCCTGACGTACGGATGTGAACTCTTCTTCAACTTGGACTCTGTGTGTTTAACAGTTGTGTTCAACAACATCATTCGCTATGTCTTTGGGTTACGTCGTTATGACCATATCTCTAACTCCTCTTTAGAATTGTACGGTATAAGATTCATAAACATATTAAACCAAAAGACTCTTACTATGCTATTTAAAATCATCCAGACTAAACAGCCACCTGACTTGTTCAATCATATCCAGTTTTTATCATCTAACAGAACTCAACTTATTTCAATTCCAAGATTTACCTGTCTCACATCTGAGCGACAGTTTTTCATTAGTGGGATTCGTCTCTGGAATACGCTGCCCCGTGAATTAAGAAGAATTGAGCAACTTAAATTATTCAAAAAGAATCTTTTCGAATATCTATCCACCTTGTAGATAACTTTTATGTGTCAAATCATTAAAATTGAATCTTTTATGTTCTCAAATCATTAAAATTGATCTGATGGCGAGTATGGGGATAATTCTATAATTGTAACTTCGTATTTCCTATATTTTTTCTATCTATTTCTTCCTCTTTTCATTCTCATCTTCTATCTACTTTCTCTACAATCTATATCTTTATCTTTATTTCTTTATTTCTTTATTTATTTTTCTGTTTCTTACTTTTTTGTTTTTTTTTTTAAATGTTAACTTTAATTCTAGAAATATTATTTACTTAATTCTTATATAATTTACTTATTTTTTTTTAATATAATTAATTTAATGTTCTCCTTTGTTTTAATGATCCTAATCAAGGCTTAATTATCTAAAAGATGTATATCTTAATATTAAGTTCTGCTGAAATAAATAAATGAAATAAATGAAAATGCTGTCTTCGAGGAAGGACACCCAACACCTACAGCTCGGACGGAACGTCACAATAGATGCATATGACTTGGAGGTAGTAGAGGACTTTGTCTACCTAGACTCCGCTATTAATACGGGCAATAACACCAGCAGCGCCGAGATCAGACGAAGAATAACTCTAGCTGTTTCTTTGGGCTAAGAAAGCAATTGAGTGGAAAACCCCTCTCTCGATCAACTAAGGTAAAACTTTATAACACCCTCATCATCCCAGTCCTGCTTTATGGTGCAGAAGTGTGGACCCTGACAAAATCGAATGAATGTGCCTTAGGCGGTTTCGAGAGGAAAGTTCTTCGGGTCATCTTTGGCCCCGTGTGCATTGATGGCAAATGGAAAAGAAGATACAACAACGAGCTTTACGGGTTGTACAATGACATGGACCTAGCCAGAAGAGTCAAGGTCCAGAGACCCAGATGGCTCGGTCATTAAGAGTAGATAGACACCAATGCTCCCGCCTGAAAAGCCTTTGACACTATTCACGAAGGACGAAGAAGTAAAGGAAGACCGCGACTCAGGTGGCGCACCCAAGGGGAAGGAGGCAGATAGCTATGGACCGAGCTGGCTGGCGGAGACTGTTGGTTGAGGCCCAAGTCCACAACGGATTGTAGTAAGTAAGTAAGGCCTCGGCCGTCCAGTAAAATTTATTGGATGATGGTTATATCTGCCTTCAAGCAGTTCAGGCCTTTTATTGCTTTTTCCAATGCCAGGTTGAAGAGGGGGCAGGCTAGTCCCCTTGCCGGAGTTCAGTGAAAATGTTGACAAGCTTCGACCGTCTTCCGGATACCAATTTGGAACGTCGGTCATGGCCGTTGTGTCCGTTTATTTGAGGATACTGAACCGTTTCCAGGCCTTGTTATGTTCTGTCTTGTCCATGTTGTCGTTAGCGGCCTTAAAGGCTTGGACTAGTGAAAGTGTCGATAAAGCCCTTACGAGGCAGACGTTGGAAATGGGTCACGGGGTAAAATAAAATTGTCCATATGAAATTCTATTCTCACAAGAGGCGTTCCATTTTATGTGAACCATAAAAAAGCCCTCATTTTGAACAATAAATAATATTAAAAGCCCAAAATTGTATGTTCTGCGAAGCGTAACAAAGCTAATTGAGTTTTGAATTATTTACTTTATTTGGGCCGCGAACAAAATTGTAAATAACGCACACATTTACGCATCGGCATACTAGCATACAAACTTAAACGAATTGTCATGTTACAAGCGAAGTTGTTTACTTTCTTGCGGTCAGAAGTTTTCCCCAAATGATTTCGTGGATTTTCCAAACGATTTGCTATCAAATCAAATCCTCCTAAATGTAAGCTAGAAATTGTGGGTTTGGCAAACATTTTTAAAATGCAGGTGTCAATGGTTGAGTAGGTAATGGTTGCCAACATTAAAGACCAAAAAAATATTGACGGTTTGAAATTGCTGAAATTTCGTGTATTAATTTGTCCAAGTGACAATCGCAACGCCTTAAAAAAGTACTTAGCCAAATTAATGATCATTCATTTCAGTTTTAATTTTCCTCATAAAGAAAAATCGGGGAAAAAAAACTTGTTTAAATATGACTGTTCCAAGCGGCAATGCTGGACAACCGAACACGTACCTACCTACTCGATTGGACACTTGAAATGTGCGTCAATCGGCAAATATGTTGCTTCACCTCCCAACTGGTTGAAATTCCTCGACTTATGGGTTTGTCACGGTGTCTAGTCTAGTAATATGGTAAAAAACATGTTAATCAATGATATTGCGGTAATATTAATTACAACTACAATAATAATAATAATAAGCATTCGATATCTTTTGAATTTGTAATGAAAACCAATCAAAATAGGCATCACCCCAACGCAAAGCTGTAACCACTCAAGCAGAACATTGAACTCAATTTTCTTCACATTTGAAGAAAATGTTGAAAGAGGGGAACAAAAAAAAAAAGATTCATTCATTCTTTTTCTGATGTGATTTCACAAGTTATGGCACTTCCAAAAAGAACACAAACAGACAGTTATTACAGAGGAAAGCAAAAGACAAGCAACAGCAAACAAGAAAAAAGATTCAACAATTTTAATCAAATTCACGGTCACTTGACCAACAGCAACGGCAACTAGTTCAATCCTACAGCTATACGAATACACATTCCGCCGTGAACCACCTTTTAATTGCTTTGTTCACAACTTAGTATACGAATTAAAAAAAAAAAGTTATAAGAAAAGATTTTATAAAAAAAGTGCAAAATGCAAATAGGTAGGCGACTTCACTTTACTTTGTTTATTGTCATAATACACTGCGGTGCGATTGAATAGGGACTTGTTGACATATAGGTTTGTTGTATGATGATGCTAGATCACTCTGCATTAGTCTATCTAAACTTAAGTGTCAAATGTCTCAACTAAAGAACCAGCGGTTGGCATGAAAAAGGTGGTGGCGCATAACTGATCATTGAATTTTGTTTTTGAATCTTCAATTTTCAAAATTTTTGGTGGTAAAAGAAAATAGATCAAATCTTTAATCTTCAGTTAAGAAAGTTCGTTTAGTTCATTGAAAGAGTCTTTCCCAATGATTTGGCTCTCATTTTGGCTAGAGCAGTCCGCTTACAGAGGAAGTGAAAAACAGTTTGTGAGAAATTTCCAGCTTCACTGCTTGTCACTTACAGCCCAGTGTCCGCTGCATATTGCAACGACCCTGCTTATGTCTCGCCTGAGCCGTCAAATTAGGTTATTTTTTTCGGGATTTACTGAAGTTGGATCATATGGGACCCGGAACGCAGATGAGTAACCTTGTTCATGTTTGCGAGCTTACTTCGGCATTATTGGACTAATTTAGATGAGGACACTCTACTTTCATTGCCGGTAAGTCAGCTTGAAAGACACTTGCAAAGTCAGGAAGATTTGGAACAAATTTCTGTACCAACCCCATACTCCATATTTGAACCAACAGTAAAAATAGTTGTGTCGAGGCCTCTCGTTCTTTAGTCATCTTCCCAGTCCTTTCTAAATGGAATGAGAACTTTAAAGTAAGAGTGCAGTAATCGGTGTTTATCGAAAACAAGGTAGTGGCGGTTAAATCATACAATCTTGCAGAACAAGCCAAATTGTCAAAACCGTTCCAGAAAACCTTTTCGTCGAAATAATTATTCTGACTCATGGTGTGTTCAGAGTTCAATCGTCTTGTTGAAACCAAATCCTCTTCCTTTATTGACTTAACCGCTTAAAAGGAAATGAAGATGGTTTTACAGTAATTCACATCCAACTGATGTGACGGTCAGCCAGACGCCAGAAGACATATCGCTCTGTGTTTATTGTAACGAAACAAGTGCATTTTATCACTAAAGTTAGCTGTAATGTCTGTAGGGTGATGTTCAACTGCGATAATAATGGTCAATTACACAAGAAACTTCTAAGATTTTTAATAAATTAAAAGCTTAAGTGACGTCCCGCATGTGCATTATCGTTATTCACGTTGAGTCTAAAATATTGTTTGCAGGTGTAAGTTTTGGTGCTGTTTAATTTCACGTCGTGGTCGAATGATAATCGATTTTTTTGGCCTTCGATTGTAAGTTATGATTTGCACGATATGTGGTTCCAATAAGACTGGGAAGCAAGTAACACAACACTTCCAGTTATACTTGCTTAATTAGACTTACCAACTTTACTAACAGCTCAGCCCCTAGCTATCTGTCTTCAACTTCGCACGCCATGTTGATTAAGGTCCTCTACCACCTATGTGATCCAGCTGAGTCGCGGTCTTCCCCTTCTGCGACCTCCTCCGGGTAAGATTCGATGACTCTACGGGCTTCAAGACGTCGAGGTTGGGTATCCTTTCTTGTTGACAGCATTGACAGCATTAACTTGGTCTTGTTCTCAATGCTCACAAACGCTCCACTGACGTCACGCTGTGTTCTTCCATTATAACAATTTCGTCTACTAGAATAGCTGGACGGACTCTTGAAAGATTGTGCATCTGATGTTGGATGCCAAAACTAGACATTGCTCTTTGCGGCTTTGATATCGATGAAAGGGTAGTAGTAGTAATCAAAACCTCTTACCGCTGCTGGTGGGGTGAAGCTTTGACGATGATTATGGTAAGACGGCATTTCAAACCAACCATAATCGGAATTTTGAGAAGAACGAATATCTAGCTAAATCAGTTTTAGTACCTACAAAAGTATCAGCTTACTTATAAATTTTTCTGAAGCAAGTGCATTTGAACTATGAAAATGCTATTTCTCAAGCTTACTGCGAAGAGATCAATTTATATTTCCACAAATTATAGAAAAGCACGTAGGCTATGCTCCGTTACACCCTTGCGGCCGCTTCTAAAGGGTGTTTTTTTTAGAGGTATAGAACTTTAAATTGCAATAAAACAACGATGGAATATTCGATTGACATGATTTTTTATTTATTCGAGAGATAATCTTGTGGCATTACATTTTAAATATTATTTCTGGCATATGACTGCCACGGCTGGCTCGGATGAAGTTCAATCTGGACGTCAAATTTTCGATGACTTTTTCCAACATTCGTGGTAGTATATCGGCAATAACACGGCGAATGTTGTCTTCCAAATGGTCAAGCGTTTGTGGTTTATCCGCATAGACCAATGACTACATAACCCCAAACAAAATAGTCTAGCGGTGTTAAATCACAAGATCTTGGAGGCCAGTTCACAGGTCCAAAACGTGAAATTAGGCGGTCACCAAACGTGTCTTTCAATAAATCGATTGTGGCACGAGCTGTGTGACATGTTGCGCCGTCTTGTTGCTCCTGGACATCATGATTGTTCAATTCAGGAATGAAAAAGTTAGTAATCATGGCTCTATACCAATCACCATTGACTGTGACGTTGTGTTGTAGAGCTACGCAATACCCTCTTCTGTACGCACCGTACGGCGTCTCTGGGAATGCGAGTTATCAATTAAAGTAAACGTGGTGCGAAAAACGTTCCATGGTTAATCGAATTAACTGCACTGATGGTCGATTTTGTCGATGATAAAATGGGCGTTGTGCGCGATACGTATTCTGCACAGTACTATTATTTTCGAAATAAAATTGCACAATTTGCTAGCGTTGTTCAGGCGTGAGTTTATTCATGATGAATCGCCAAACCAAACGGAGAATAAATCACTTGACAGCTGTTAAATCGGTCGCCGTCTTGAAAAGTAATGCCAACTTAAAGTTCTATACCTCGAACAAAAAAACACCCGTTATAAAAATCAATCTTGGTAAGCGACTGCCGACCAGGTGCAGGGAACTAACTTCACTAGGAACTAACTTCACATGGGAATTAACTTCACCTCAAGTGGGAAATATCTTCACTTTTTTCTGGTGATGTTATTTCCCAACTATGGTGGGAAATTACTTCATCAGAAATTTGTGTGAAGTTAATTCCCACCCGTTATTAATAGATTTTAAGAAAAACAACCAGCCGAATGAAAATAAATTATGAATATATGAATTCAAAAAAGCCATGTTTTTGATAATAAGCTACCAGTTCATAGTTTTAGCTTCAGCTTTTAATAAATCAAACGCTCTTTTGTATATTATTTAGGCTCAACAATGGTAAAACCAGTAGCTCTTTGTACCATTTAGAAAGATTGGGATTGGATGTCAGGTTTGCTTTAATATCGTGGAGTTTGCAAATCCTTCTGCGGATTGCCCGCGTATAATAGAACCAACATCCTTTGAGGTCTTCTTCGTGAAATACGTGTGAAAATAAAAAAATTCGCGCGAATTTTTTTATTTTCACACCCCAAATTGTTTCTCTGTTTGGCAAAAAAAATTTCGGCTCGCTTTGCTGTGCTACAATTAAGTTCTCTTACACAATTTGCGCTAACATTTATTTTTTGTACGATGATAGTTTAAAAAAAAGAATTTGAAAAAAATTTCAAACGAAATTGGGTAGGTACCTACATATTTGTTTATTGATCAGCTCAGTTCATATTTTGTTGTAGTAGGAAGTGTATCATTTTTTAACATTTGTGATTTGAAAAGTATACAATTTGCTTATCCTAAACCTTCTTCATTATTCCTCTTTAGTTAAAAAAAAAAAAAACAATTAAGAAAATCGGTCAATTGGTTTGGCTCGGTATCGAACGTACAGACAAAAAAGCTATTCATTTATATAGATTCAAAGAATAAGGTACTCTTAAAAAATAATGACTAACTTCCAATTTAAGCAGACTTTTCAATGCAAACATTAAAACAGAAGAGCACCATTGAACTCACGAAAGTTTCTTTTTCCCTACCATTGGAAATAAGTTTGTCACTGATTTTGATGCGAAAGTGAACTACAAAACATGATTATAATGCGTTACTCTTATATACAAAGTGAAATTAATTCCCACCTTCTCTGAGAAATAGCTTCACATCAAAGTGAAGTTATTACCCACAGAAAAGTGAAGTAATATCCCACCATAGTTGGGATATAACTTCATCAGAAAAAATGAAGATATTTCCCACTTGAGGTGAAGTTAATTCCCATGTGAAGTTAGTTCCCAGTGAAGTTAGTTCCCTGCACCGCCGACCATCTCTAAGGAAAACGACGACGACAAGCGAAATGCCTGTCTGCTCAGATAAATACAGGGTCATATTGAGCGCTTCCTTACTCTTAATTCAACTATAACAAAGTGTGTGGAAAGTACCATCGAAAATTGTTATTATTCTTTTCACAGGGCTTTTGTTACCAATATAGGTATGTGGAATGTAAAAACGATAAAATGTCTACTGTTCTCTTATTGCTTCTAGCCCAGGGGCCCTATTCTTGAAACCATGCGAAAATTTTCGTATACGATAATTATCGCATACTGAATCTCGTATGCGAAAGCAGAGTGGTATTTTTGAATTAAATGGACTCGTATACGACTTTGTGCATGCGATGAATTTCGTATACGAGATGGCAACGCGTTGTCAAAATTAAGAGTTAATTTCTTTCCCTCGCACTTAAGGGCAAAAAAAAAGAAAATAATATGCTGATTTTCGTTGTCGATTCAGCTGACACTTTGAGTTTGAGTATTATTTCAAAAAGCAGTCAAATCAATTAACATCAGTTCAAATTATTTAAATATTCGCAAAGAGCTCCTACATTTCTGCATGGAATTTACAGTTCATTCATTTCATTTAACATACATTGTTGTGCAATAAAAGTTATAGTTCAGAGTGGCAGAGATAATGTGGTGCAATTTGCAGCATCGATGCAGTATGACCTATGACTTTGTTCAATCTTCGAAGGAATGATGCGTGCCGGTTGCATGGGACATTGGAAATAAGTAAGGTCGGGATTATGATTTCTGTGGAGCACCAAAAATAAATTTACAGTTCTCCAGATTCGTCGTATTATGGAGCCATTGGAAGGCGACGAATAAAAATAATAATTCAAAGAGTACAGAAACACATAGGCAAATAAGGTAAGAACAAGAACACGTATGGAAGGAATTGTTTAAAAGAATGTTTTTCTTCAAGATTCTGCAAGGAACTCGTATGGCAATCCGGGAATCCAGTTGCTATCGAGAATAATCAAGCAATTCAAAGACAATGGAATCGATGGTGGTTGCACTATCTCTACAGCACTTTTACATGCACTTTAAAAATTTGTAAACCAGCTGTTTTCCTTTTATTTATGAAATAAAAAAAGTTTGTGCATGTACCTACATATTCAAATAACTTATTAATTGCATCAATTGGGTGATTAAGGCTCTTTTCTTCTGATAATAATCAATATCCTTCTGCTTTGTAAATTGAATTCTCATTTGAAAGGATATTGTGGACCGACATCCCAACGAATGATTCAAGGTTGGTTATAATGCACATTTTTTCAAATATTCAGCCACAAACTAGGCAAAATTTTTGAAATTTCATATTCATCGCACAATTCTCGTATACGAAATTCCATCTCGAGTGGGTCTGACCACTCGAGATGAAGCATTCGATAATTTTCGTATACGAGACGTTTGACAGCGTTCGAAAAGCGTTCAAGAATACTATTTTTGATCTCGCATACGAAAATGTATGCGATATTTTATTTTTTTGATTCAAGAATAGGGCCCCAGAACCCACACGATCCGCCTAATTCGTTGTTTCGTTTATGTGGTTATTTTTTGTTTCTTTCAAATAAAAATCAATTCGTTGTGGAAAACTGCCTGAGGAAGAAGAAATGACTACACATTCATTACTAGCTTCTTTCCCTTTTTGCCTTATAGACTTTCAAAGGCGGTCTGACTTGATTGTCATAAATTGAAATTAAAAATTATTTGACAAAAAAGATTATGTTGTTTCCCTTTCCTTCCTACAAGTTTCTCATTGACATCTATTTCCAATATCTGTGTGAAAATATGTGTGAATCAACAGGTTAATTTTTCTGAGTTTCCCTACTCATTATTAGATATAGGTACTCTGGTAAAAAAGGCCGCATGTACTAAATTAAATATGTACCTCAATTTTTTAACCGGAACAATATTAAAGACACTACATTAAACTTCCAACGTGGACCTAATTACATTGACCGCACTGTGGTGAATTCAACGCACCCATTCGTTCATTCTTCATGGTCTTATAACAGTCATTTTTACGATTTATAATTACGAATTACAAGCTGTACAAACCAATGCCGTTGAAATGAAAGGCGCCTCCGTTAGCGGCATGAACAGCGCGCACTGGTTAAAGTAATTGTGTTGTTTATTACACAATTCACGTAAGGCAAACTGGATGAAACTGACCCTTTCACAAAAAAGAGCTATCTAGGTACCATACCGTACCGTTGTGTTATTATTAGATAAAATTGCTGTTGGGCTCTACGTCGCCCGTCATCTGTCATTGAGGTGTTCTTGTTGGCTGTTGTGAGGCTTACCGAAACCGACCAGAGGTAAACCGAAAACGAGTGGCTTTTTACGATCAACAACTTACATACTTGTCATTACATTTCAATGTCAAATTTATTTGTTGTTTTGCTTTTGTGGATTGTTTTACATTAAAACATTGTTAAGAGTATCTGGCTGCACAAATTGCTGTCAGATATTGGATACTTTGGAAAAAGGTTCGGTTCGGTCTGGAGAATGTCAAGAGTGGCGGAAACATGTTTGAACGTTGTTGATTTATTTACCGCTAATGATTTTTGATAATTGTTTGGATTCGAGATTAGAAATATTTACACAAAAACGTGCTGCACTGGCGATAATGGGAAGCTATTTGCACAATTTGTCATCACTCATATCTAAACACACTCGAATTGTTGTGATAACAATTACAATTTTTTTTTGTTCTGTAAGCTAACAGTAGTGTGCTCAGATTTGTGTATTTTTGCTAGCGCCATTAATTTATTGTAATTTACGAAAGTCGGTCCACATGACAAACTCATTATTTTTTTTGTCGAAAACAGCAACAAATTTTTTCACACGATTTTTTGGACTTAACATCAAAATGCATTCAAATTCTGCACAGTTTTTTTTTTTTTTTTTTTTTTGCCGACTGATCGCATTCATTAAAAGGTGTGGTGTAAAGGTACTTCAAGTTTCTTCTATAATTTCGCTGACGTTGATTTTCCATGGTCGATTTGATATGAAACTTGATATTGAAAATAAGCGACAGGCCAGTAATTTGCCCTTGAATTATTTGACCACAATAAATTTTAAGCGAAACGAAAATACAAAAATAGTAAGCGAAAAATGGAACACAATTTTTTTTGGCATTCAGTTGGAACCAAAATAAACCTTCTTTTTCGAGTTGACATTTGTCAGTCTCACAGTGTTTCAAGTATTGACCGATGTTAAATTTATTGGAATAGAGTTAGACATAGACAGTCAGTGTTAATTGATGGTTTAACAGATATCAGAGTCGTCGTCGTCAGCTGTATGATAATTATTATATTGTTGGGTAACTTGGTAGTATTTTATTAAGGAGGTGATGTTTGTCACATGCTTTGTTTGCATTATTTCTAACAACTGTAAAAATATCAACAGAATTCATCTAAAGAATCTTGAAGTTTCAACTTTCTGTATTCTAAACAAATAAATAGATGCACCTAGTAAACTGATAGTGGAGGAAAAAACAGAAAAAAGAACAGAAAGTAGAAAAATAGAAAAAAACAATAATGCAGCTGCATTAAAAAACTTTAAAAAACGATGTTGTTATCATTTTAGTTTTAAAAAAGTTAGAAACTTCATGTTGTGATGTAAAAACTGTTTATAGGGCAAGTACATTCGGCTCATTGCAATAGGTAGGAACCAAAAATGCCAACAAAATTATGTAACGGGTATTTTTTTTTTTGAGGTATAGAACTTTAAGTTGGCATTACATTTCAAGATGGCGACCGATTTAACAGCTGTCAAGTGATTACTTTTCAGTTTGGTTTGGCAATTCATCATGAATAGACTAATGCCTGAACAACGCTTGCAAATTGTGCAATTTTATTTCGAAAATAATGGTTCTGTGCGGAATACGTATCGCGCACTGCGTCCATTTTATCGTCGACAAAATCGTCCATCAGAGCAGTTAATTCGATTAACCATGGAACGTTTTCGCACCATGTTTACTCTAATTGATAACTCGCATCCCCAGAGACGCCGTACGGTGCGTACAGAAGAAGCTATTGCTACAGCGTAGCATTAAAAATGACCCGAATGAGTCCATCCGCCATCGAGCACAGGAATTGGATCTGTGTCCATCCGCCATCAAGCACAGGAATTGGATCTGTGTCCATCCACTTTATGGAAGATTTTGCGGAAGGATCTTGGTTTGCGTGCTTACAAAATCCAACTCGTGCAAGAATTGAAGCCAAACGATCATCAAGCAAGGCGTAGATACGTCGAATGGGCCCAAAACGAGATGGCCGTTGTTCCCGATTTTCATAAGCGAATTTTAATTAGCGATGAAGCGCACTTCTGGTTGAATGGCTACGTCAACAAACAAAACTGCCGCATTTGGAGTGAAGCTAATCCTCAAGTGTATGTCGAAACACCGTTACATTCAGAAAAAAACTGACTGTTTGGTGCGCTTTATGGGCTGGTGGAGTCATTGGTCCGTACTTCTTCAAAAACGATGATGGCCACAACGTTACAGTCAATGGTGATCGGTATAGAGCCATGATAACTAACTTTTTCATTCCTGAATTGAACAATCATGATGTCCAGGAGCAACAAGACGGCGCAACATGTCACACAGCTCGTGCCACAATCGATTTATTGAAAGACACGTTTGGTGACCGCCTAATTTCACGTTTTGGACCTGTCAATTGGCCTCCAAGATCTTGTCATGTAACGCAGCTAGACTATTTTCTGTGGGGTTATGTAAAGTCATTGGTCTATGCGGATAAGCCACAAACGCTTGACCATTTGGAGGACAATATTCGCCGTGTTGTTGTCGATATACGGCCACAAATGTTGGAAAAAGTCATCGAAAATTGGACGTCCAGATTAGACTACATCTGAGCCAGCCGTGGCAGTCATATGCCAGAAATCATATTTAAAATGTAGTGCCACAAGATTATCTTTCGAATAACTAAAAAATCATGTCATCGAATCCATCGTTGTTTTATTGCAATTCAAAGTTCTATATCTCGAAAAAAAACACCCTTTATAAGAAAATGAAATTGAATTAAAAAAAAAAAAAATTAGAACTTTATTTGACTCCATCAAATTTTAATTAAACATTTCGTCTTCATCATCGGAGTTGTTGTGGTGTAATTCTGTTGCCTAAAGCTGTTGTAACAGAGCTAAACGTAAAGTTAAATTTTTATATGATAACCATCCAAACCACGTTCTGACTCATTCATTAGGTACTATTTCTGGAGATTATAGCATCGGGTATTTATTGAGTGAAGCGAAAAAATCTTATCGGCTTTGAAAAATGTAAACACTTGGCCTAAACCATAACAAAACCGAAATGACGATTTTAATGAGCAGTTACTTTTCCCTTCAAAAGCGTAATGGAACAAGCCATGCGATAAAAAAGTCATATTGGAGGCCATGTCAAAAAACGTACCTAAACTTTTACCTTTTATTCCTGGAACAGCGGGCCATTCGATTAGATATATTGATTTGTTTTAAAATGTGTTGGTGGTGGTGTTGTTTTGCGTGGTAAGTAAAATGGGTTAAAAATTAAAATGTATCGAGCTGTGGAGCAGGTAAAGTGCATTAAAATGAATGATAGAAAAGTTCGTTAAGAAATTAGATCCCGTTTTTTTTATTTATTTTTAGTTTAATACAACTTTAACTTAAAATTAGACTTAAAGTGAACTCAAGATTAATTTTAATTTTTTTTTTTATGGTTCTTGTTATAAACAAATACTTTAATGCCTGTGGACCCTAGGGCCCACACAAAGTTCTTCAGTGCAAAAGAACCAAAATATGTTTGCATTCTTCTGTTAAAACTGTTAAAGTAAATGGGTGGTGAGTGGACATTAGTAAAGAAGGTGGGGAAAAGTAAAGGGTACTTTTAGACGGCTTTTATTACGGTGAAAATCTATTATGATTTATGAACATCGCATAATTGAAATTTAGGACTCACCGCTTTTTTGATAGTGGAGTGTTTGGCACCAGATTGTAAGGGAATATTCCGAAGAATTCTTGACATTCATTGGTTCGAAGTGGCCATAGTTGGTACGATGATTGGGAATGTAAAAAAGATTGACGGAACGAAGGTTACGAGGATTAGTGTTCAGTTGAATTTCGCTTAAAAGTGTCGGGGAATCTATATTACCCATACGTAATGCGTCTTGCGTCTAACAGCCAAAAGTTGCAGGCCTATGATTTTAAACTAATCAGCGTAGGGAGGTTAGTTGGAGCTATCGTCCCAGGGGAGACTTCGTAAGGCAAACTGTAAAAATCGTTTCTGAACACTTTCGATTCTAGTTGAATGGTTTTCAAAGAAAGGAGACCAGACTTGGAAAGCAGATTCAAGAACAGGTCGGACTAAGGAAATAAAGAGACACTTTGTTACGTAAGGATTGGAAAATTCTTTAGACCATCACATAATACCAAGATCGTTTATAGAATCACAGACACACCACATTAAGGGCGTGAGCATCCAGGTAGTAAATTCTTTGAGATGGATTATGCGAACAAGTTATTTGTTTACACTTAGTTACATTTAACTTAGGAAGTTGTGCAGACACCAAGCAAAAAAGGTATTTGGCTCGTGGTATTTAGCTCGTCCTGCAAAAGGGAGGAATCAGATTGAGATGAGATAACATTACAAATTTTCTTGTCACCCGCAAACATAAGTTTATCGGCATCGTTAACGGATAGGACAAACAGAAGTGGACCAAGATGACTTCCTTGAGGAACACCGGACTTGGCATGAATGGGATCAGAAACTGTATTGCGAAAAAGAACTCTATACATGACAAATTCACATTTAAATACAATTCGCACACGGCCTAAAACTCTCAAATTCGCGTTCGGAGAATCACTAGCTTTTATCCACACTACACGGAACTTGATAGTAAAGTAAAATAAGTGATCTATTCTCACCTTGATGTACACTCTAAGTACGCGTGATCCTAACCTTGGGTCCTTGGATACTATAGATCTTACGTATATTATACATACATATAAAAATCTGATGCAAATCTGTTGAAGACTCACTACTTTTGTACGATTGGAATGTTTTGCACCAAATTGGTAATGTTCGGGTAGTGGTGTAGATGGGTTTTAAGTTTTTTGTACAAAATCGACCAACCCGTTTATGAGATATGGCCAAAAATGTAGACACTCCATTTTCGCAATAGAATCTTAAACTAAAACTACCTATGCATTTGACCTTGTGATGATATTTAGCAAAGTTGATGTACATGAGCCCACAAAGCTTTCTGAGTTGGTAGAAACTTAATATCTGCCCCAGCAAACGTTGTTTTGCTATATAAATATTAGTCTTATTTATTAATAATGCTTTTAGATAAATAAGCAAGATCTTAACCTTTCTTCTTACGAATCTTCCTCTGGAGTGATATAATGTTGTTTTTTCTTGGTACATTTTGCAAGAAATTCTATGAATCTCATGCAAATCCGTTGAGGATTCACCACTTTATACTAGTGGAGTTTTTGGCACCAAATTATGAGGGAATATTAGGGTAGTGGTGTAGATAGGTTTTAATTATTTTATACAAAATCGACCAAGCCATTCATGATATAGCCAGGGTAGCGGGTAGTTTTTAGCGGGGTAGCTTGTAGCGGTGTAGTGGGTGGTGGGGTGACGTGTAGCAAGTAGTGGGTAGCGGGTAGTGTGGTAACAAGGTAGTGGGAAGCGGGGTAGCGGGATAGCGGGGAGCGGAAAACGGGTAACGGGCGTGGAACAAAAGTTTAGGTCTTTTATTAGAGGCAGAACGAAGTCTGTAGAGTCAGCTAGTAAGAAATAGATTTCCTATGATTTGTTATTGTGTTATATTAAACACCGCAGTTAGGCTGCGTCCGTCATAAATGAAATAGATTTCCGGATACTTCCAAAATTATACAGGGTACTGCTAGAGAACTTTCGATGTCGTCTATGGCTTAGAAGTTGAGAATGTAAAACTGTGTGGACAAATCAGATCAATAAAGTTTGGCAATTATCCATGAATCGTTTAACACAAGAACAACCGTTCCAAATTTTGGAACGCATACACACACAGACATAAGGATAAAGATGGTTAAATTCGGATTCTAGTGACTTCGAAACATGCAAAAACTAGATATTCACAAATTCGAGCCCATTCCAATAAGTTCCTCTTGAAAGTTAAAAATTCGTGGAGCATTTCGTCCATTTTACGGTCAACATGATTTACCTCCTGATCGAAGCAATTCGTGTAATTTTATTGATCGTTTTCGCAATAATTTTCCCCTTTTTACTGTTTGGTAAATGTTTCATGCTGGCGCCATGAAAAACCGACATTGATATCGTGCCGGTGTCGATTTTTTACATCTTCATAAGAGCACCGTAATAAAAGTGTACACAAAAATTCAGCCCACTAGGAATTTGTATGCAGTTTGGGGTTTTAAATTACTAAAATGACTGGACTAAATTTGTTTTTCGCAAGCCACTTAGTAAATCCATATTTAAGGTGTCGGAACTGTCCGAGTCGAACAACACTCATGCAACAAGTTTCTCCATCGATCTCGGTGCCATGGTTTGTTATTGTTTTTTAATTCTTTGCATCGTCCTTCGCGATTCTATTCTAAACTCTTTGGGGACGAGCTAAATGAACATGCCATCTAAACCAGTAAAGCTTCACTGTTGTGGCTAGTTTTTTTCATCTTTTCCGCCTTAACTGTACCACAAAAATAGTGTTAGCCGTTTTGTTATATGATCGTGATATTATATAATGTCGTCAGCTCATTCGTGTTGTTCGACAGATTTCTGACAGATTGTGTATTGTTTGTGGACGGTTGATGTTCAGTTTAAACACGGCATAGATTGGCTAGGACATGAAAACTAAACAGTTTTCAATCATCTGCAAAGGCTTCGACTTATCAGTCTTAAACTTCTGGCAAAGTGTTTTACCTTTTGGTGTAAAAGAAAAGCCAATGATTACTCTCTTTTTTTGGCAATAACATCTTTTCTGGAATATCTATATATATAAAAATGAAATCCTGTTCGTGTGTAACCGCATAACTCACAAACGGCTGGACGGATTTGGCTAATTTTTTTTTTTCGTGTTAGTCTGTAGATGGTTCTTAGGGAATTTTTTTTTTAAATTATTTGCACTAACCAGGAGCATGTCAAATGAAAAACTGGAAAATTTCAAAATGGGTTTTCGAATGGAAAATAGAAAGTTCTTGATGATAATCTCGGACAACTCATTAGTTTTCCAAGAGAAAATTGTTATTGGAGTTGCTCTGAAAGGCGGCGAAACGAAGTTCGCGGGGTCACCTAGTACCTTATAAATTTAATGTCATAAGCTCACAAGTCCACAACATGAAACACAAAAACCATACCAAACTATCCCAAACAAAAGAAATTCACTCACCCGTTCTTCTGTTAAGTTTTGTAAATGAATGTTAGACTTTGACAATCCACGGGACACTGTCTTATAGGCAGACACGCAATACGACTTGGCGTAGCCTCAAATGGCTTCTGCAGGAGCTGTATGGACGAGGAAGAAGAGGAAACAGTCTCTCACCTTCTCTGCACTTGCCCTGCTCTTTCATTAAGGCGCAAACTTCATCTGGGAGAGTACTTTTATGATAATCCCAGTGAACTAGCTAATAAGGATATCAAATATCTTCTTCGCTTTATAAAAAGCTCAAAATGGTTCGACTAGTAAGAAGTAATTCTCTAGATTCATGTGGTATCACAATGGGCCTTTTCTTTTGGCCTAAGTGTGTGGATCCCGTATCCGCAGCCACTGTAACCTAACCTAACCTAACCTGACAATCCAGCGCTTTGATGAAGACATTCTTTTCGAATTAAGACCACTGCCCAGTTTGTTCCGGAAAGCCACTTTGTAACTCTTCATCAACATTAATTGCTTCCAGATATTATCAAAAAATGTCTTAAAACTTTGCCCAATTAATAAAAGTTCTATTCCCAAAATGTATTTCATTCACATCATCACTCAACAACCCATGGCGTGTCTCCATCCAATTGTATACCAAATAGCAAACCCAACTAATCTCAACCTCATCAAACTACAATAAAACGAAAAACCATAACCAAAACAACAGCTATAAGCACTTACATCTAATTTCATTTTGTTTGTATCTTTTTCATTCCAGAAAAAAGCAATGGGCAGCTATCTCTACGAACAGGTTTTCTACGCTCTTGATCTCACAGAAAAGGACTACTTCGGTCTACAATTTACCGACGCTAATCACGTCAAACATTGGTTGGATCCAACAAAAGCCATTAAAAAACAAGTTAAAAGTAATTCCTCACCTTTCACACGAAAAGGTCATTAAACAAAAAAAGCTGATTTCGTCTTCTTTTCTGGTCTTTGAATTTCAGTTGGCCCACCTTACACATTCCGTTTAAAGGTTAAGTTCTATTCGTCAGAGCCAAATACACTGCGAGAAGAACTGACACGTTATTTGTTTTTCCTTCAACTTAAACAAGATCTTCTCGAAGGTCGTTTAGATTGTCCCGATGATAAAGCCACCGAATTGTGTGCATTGGCTTTGCAATGTGAGTATGCTTGAACTTATCAAATTCGAGTCTAATCGTTCTTGCTTTGTGTTCCAGCTGAATTGGGTGACTACGATGAACAAGTGCATACAGCAGCAACAGTATCGGAATTTCGTTTCGTTCCGGAGCAAACGGAAGAATTGGAAATTGCGATTCTGGAAGAATACAAAAGCTGTCGCAGCTTGACACCTGCCCAAGCCGAGACAGCGTACTTGAACAAAGCCAAATGGCTCGACATGTATGGCGTTGATATGCATACTGTTCTGGTGAGTCTATGTCGACCTTTCTAACCTCACTTCAAAACTAATAATTTTGTTCAATTTGAAGGGAAAAGACGGCTGTGAATACCATCTAGGACTGACCCCCACTGGAATCTTAGTCTTCGAGCGTGATCAGAAAATCGGCCTGTTCTTCTGGCCGAAAATCAGCAAGCTGGACTTCAAGAAGAAAAAGCTCACTCTCGTCGTGATCGAAGATGACGATGAGGGCCGCGAGCAAGAGCACACATTCGTCTTCCGTTTGTACAATGAAAAGGCCTGCAAACACCTCTGGAAATGCGCCGTCGAACATCATACGTTTTTCCGTCTGCGCGCACCCGTTAAAGGCCCATCGGCGCGGCAGAATTTTTTCCGAATGGGTTCACGTTTTCGTTACTCGGGCCGCACCGAATTCCAAACAACCGCCCAGAGTCGCGCCCGTCGAACCGTGCAATTCGAACGTCGACCATCGCAACGTTTCGCCAGTCGACAATCGCACCTGTTGCGCGAACGGCAAAAAGCATCAGCTGCGGCCGCAGTAGCAGCCATCGCAGCACGTAATTCAATCGATCAAGCAAACGATAGTCTGATTCCATTAGCATCGATGACATCGGCAGACAATAGCCTTGTCCAGATTGACTCGCCATCCATGTCTACGATTACACCATCGCCATCTGTGCAAACGGTCATTCACAATTCAATATGTGGTGAGCTACCGGATAGGGATACAACATCTTGTGCGGCATCAATTAACTCCGGCCATATGAACACGTGCGCATCGTCGCTGGGCCATGTCTCGATGAAGTCAACAACGTCCAGCACCGAAGAACCGGGCTACAGTAAAATCGGTTCATTTGGCAAAGCTGGACTTACTGTGAAGTAAGTAGAGATAATGCAGAAGAGGCAAAAACAACGCATACACTCTCATGCAAAAGATTTAACACATTTTTTTTCTGTTCTGTTTCATTGTGTTTGTGCTTCTTGTTTGGGCTTTATTTTTGTTTCGATGGTTCAGAATGGAACCTGAGACACCAGCCTTCCCATCGCCGACCACGAAGAACTTCGAAGACACTAATCCATTTAGGACACAATCTCATCACGGTTCGTTTGGAAAGGCTTCCATAAGTTCATCATTTAGGTATGTTTTGTTTCATTTTTGTGTTGCCTTATAGCCAATCACTTTGTTTGTATTTGTAATTTTGTTATTTTGCTTTGTAGTGTTGTCCGTTCATTGAGTTCAGGCATCATCTTCTGTCTAATGTGTGAATAAGTCTTGGTTTTCTTTTTTATTTGTTGTTGCTTTAGTTTTACTAATGAGATCTTAATCAACTTGAAGATGGATTATTGTCATAATTTGAATAGACAGCAATAGTAATTCATCATCTTTTATTTGATGGTGTGACCGAATGGCAGAACTAGTTTTTTGAGAAAGCGAAATAGAAAAGAAAAGTTGTCGGGTTGGTTGCCTGCGGGCTTAGACATTTTGGGATTTGTGTTTGAAATGGTGTCTTGACATAATTGTGCTGGGATGGAAGAGTGGGTATGCATTTCTGCTTTTGGAATTAAAACTGATTGAGTGTGTCAGTCGAACATCCGATTTAGACCAATTAAAAACTTGGCGTGGACGACTAGCGATCTAATTTTTGTTTTGCATCGTTTTCGTGTAGAAAACATCCCAATGAGGTAAATAAAGGCTGGCCACAAAGCTCAATTTTGATAGAAATATGTTCCCTGGTGAAATTTCGAAAGAGCTATCAACAAAGAAGCTAGTATTATGATGTCATCTTTTATTATTGTATTGGCGCCAGAACCATCATTGCCGTGGTTACACTTGGTCCCCTTTGAGAAAATCCAACTGCAAACTTGCAGAGCTAGTCAGATAGAGTTCCATAGAACAATTTTCGATGTGTTGGTATATCTCACTCAAAATTCACTGAGAAGTTCTTTGTCACCTGTGTAAAAAATAATTTATTTGTTTTGTGATGTGAATTTAAATACACAATTTCAAAATAAATATTTATTTAATAAAATTTAATAATATTTCCAACAATTTTTCTAAAAATTTTAAAATTATTAGCTACGCGTTTCGGAAAACAAGTTCCATCATCGGGCTGAATTAAACTAGCTATTGACTTCTGTTCAAAACAATATAACAATAATATAAATGACAATAGAACAGAACAGAACTAGTACAATAGACAGCTGCCTGACGAGATCCAAAATCGTTAAAGAGTGTAGGCAAGAACTCGCAAGCTTCAACGATGACGAACTGGCCAGGATTAGATCCAACCTTCAAGTATCTTTAGCGAACTCTCAAATATGAACATAAAGAACCTGATTCTTTATATTAATAAAACCAATTGGATTAAGCTTATCCATATCTCCACTATCAAGCGCTAATTGTGTTCCATGCCATGGACAGCAGTTTCTACTTTCTACCTACCTATGTATCTACCATGACTAACATGACTCCATAATGTTGGTCATTCCAGTGATCCGAAATCGTTTGGTTCTATACCTAAGTACAATGACTACATCATTCCAAAACCCCAATCAGACAAGAACTTTCAGGTCTCCATTCCCACCCAAGCCGAATGTAAAGACAATCAATTCCTAGAAGACCAGAGTATTTTATTAACAGACGGGTTCAAAACAAATGATTGTGTTGGCCTGCCAAATCATGTAGCGTCTTCCAGGCGGAAATTTTAGCAATTAAAGAAATTCTATCCTAGATAGGTAAAAACGTGATATCAACTTCTGATCATTTCTGACAGTCAAGCTGAAATAAAATCTCTCGACAGTGTCCCGACTAACTGTCAAAAGGCCGACCATGTCTTATTTAGATGGTTCAGCAGCTTAATATTCACCTTTGTTGAGTGCCGGGCCACAGATATATTGTAGGTAATTCTCTCATCTGAAAGGGGAATGATTAGTATACCGAACGCTACATGTTAACACATGCTAAAAGAAACTGCCTTAACGATAACAAGTTATATGGCCGTCACTTGACTTAAAGCGCTCCAATAATTTGTTATTTCAAAGCAGATCTCATATAAGTTTCCTAATTGGTGCTCTCACAGGACACTGTCTTACTGGCAGACACACAATACGACTTTGTATAGACTCAAATGATTTCTGCAGGATCTGTATGGACTTAGAACAGGAGGAAACAATCTCTCACCTTCTCTGTACATGCCCTGCTCTTTCCCTAAAAGGCAAACTTCACCTGAGAGAATATTTTTGTAATAACCCCAGTTAATTGGTTACCAAAGACATTAAATGTCTCCTTCGTATTATAAAAAGCTCTAAATGGTTTGACGAAGGAAGGAAGGAAGTTATCCTCATGTTGTATCACAATGGGCCTTTTTCTGGCCTAAGTATGCAGGTCCAATATCCGCAACCATCAAACCTAATAGTAATATAATAATAATAGAGTGGCGCGACAGCTCTTGAAGAGCCAAGGCGTAAGTGACTTACTCTCATCAATAACTGTCTGGATGCGTGTGAAGAATTGAGGGGACCTACAATTTAAAGCCGATTCCGAACGGCAAAGTTGAGAAGCATTTTTTCATGACAGATTGATACTCTTGGAAGTTTTGTCAATTCTTCGCCAGAGGCAGTGCCCGTCAAAGATGAAATAAAAACTTTATGGGCACGAGTTAGACTCGAATCCACGACGTTCTGCTTAGCAGCCAACGCACCTAACCACTTAAGCTACGGACAGCTACTAGGTAACCTTATGTTCAACCGTTCAAAACCCTGCTCATTAACTAAACCATTAATAACTATGAATTTGTTCTTAACAATAAACGGTAACAATCCCGTTTCTGGGAATGTACATCAGTATACTCTTGAGCCCAATTTTCCATCTGTCATTTATATTACATAAACATTCTCGTCCTTTACTGATCTCAAAGCAGCCCAAAGCGTTTTCATCGGATGTTGTCATGGTCCATGTCTCTGCACCATACATTAGGACCGGGATGATAGGGTTTTGTAGAATGTCACTTTAGGTGCTCGGGAGAGGGCTTCACTACTCAATTGCCTTCCAAGTCAAAAGATTGGCAAGAGTGATCCTTCGTTTGATTTCAGCGCTGGTGTTGTTGCCTGAGCTTATAGCGGATCCTAGTTAGACAAAGTCCTTTACTACCTCGAAGATAAATCTGTCTGTGCTGACGTTGGCTCCAAGACGTCGATGTTGATTGTCCTTTCTTGTTAACAGCATTAACTTGGTCTTGTCCTCGTTAACCGCTAGACCCATCCTATTGGCCTCCGTCTCAAGGCTCACGAACGCTCGATTGACATCACGCTGTATTTTTCCAATTATTTCAATGTTGTCTGCGTATCCTAGTAGCTGGATTAACTTTTGAAAGATTGTGCCTCTGTCGTTGACGTTGAAATTTTGCGTGAGTTTTCCATTGTCATCTTACGCAGACGGACGAGTTTTTATGGGATGCCAAAACTAGACATTGCTCTATATAGTTGGTCTCTATAGACGCTGTCATACGCGGCCTTGAAATCGATGAAAAGGTGGTAGGTATCGCTTTGAAGTTCCTAGGCCTTCTCCAAGGTTTGCCGTAGAGTGAATATTTGATCGATGGTGGGCCTTCCGGGTCTGGAGCCACACTGACAAGGACCTATCAGGTTGTTGACTTCAAACGTTCACTCAGCACGGCAGCCAAGATCTTGTAGGCGATGTTAAGGAGACTTATACCTCTGTAGTTCAGTTTAGGGGATCTCCTTTCATAGAATTAATAGGTTAAAAAACTTTTTCAGGAGTTACATTACTTCACAAGGGATCTACGTTGATCTAAGTGTGACAGTGGCTAAATCAAAAAACCATGGGTGAGCGTCTCTTTATATTTTTTGAAATATGAACTGTCCTTACTATATGTAGTCTTGGAAGTGTTAAAACGCAGGAGTCGAAAACCCACAATATGACAAAAAGTTCGCTTCAAATTGTGTTATTCCTTCTTGTACCAACAGAGCAGATGGTCGAATTCCGTAAAATCGGTTAAACATTTGGCAACTGTCAAAATAAAACAAAACGACTGCCAACAATATCATGTTTTCTTGTCGAAAACAAAAAGGGACACAATGTTAAAACGCACTTTCATGTTCTCTGTTGTAGAGTAATTAGCCAGCAACAGAATTTCAAATTACATGACAAATCTACTCGATGATCGCGTTGCGTTAAATAGCTTACAGAAACCGATGCGATGGCCGTGTCCCGCTAAGTAAAAATCTGGCAGTTGTTCAAATTGTCTTCTTTCATTTTCTGCCATATTGCGTGTCGACTTGATTTACCCTAGACACGAAGTGTTTGCCAAAACAACAAATAATAAATGAGTGAATGAGTAATAATTATTTATATTTTGCTTACAGACGTAATGTAGTTTTTAATTTTAATTTGTTTGAAATTTTATCATTTTTGTGAATAAATCTGTCTTTTGCAGCATAAAAAGTGGCTTATCGGATAAAGATAAGGAGCTAGATTCATTGCTTAAGTCCATTGTTAAAGATCCATCCCCATCAATCCTAGCTACCGAAGCAATTAATGATGCTAACAGTATCAGGTAGATACAAATATTTTGTTTTTGTTTTGTTTTGAAATAATTTTGTTCATAAAATTGCTTTTATGTAGAGTACTTGTGGAGCCAATATTTTGGATAATGCAATTTCTTCTTTGATTTTCTTATAGGGTCACAATAAACAAAACGTCTGATATGGAACACAATACGGAGACTCTGAAACGATTGTCGAATAACAACGAAAAACCAAACAACCAAGTGAAAATGGCGAATGTTGGATCAGGAGCGCTACCGCCTGGACATATCAAGTGCAACATTTTAAAAGGTATGAATCTCAATCAGATATTTAACAATGCAGTCATCATTCTCTAATTTTAGCTTTCGGTTTTGAAGAAATTGAATCATTTTCTCATACGCTTGAATTCTTAAATAAACGTTTTTCAAGAGACGAGAGTTTTGGGCAAATTTAGTAAAGTGACAAAAAACTTTGTTGTTACTATAGTTGGAACTACAGTCCGGGTCGGAACAGGACCTTACCCAATTGGGTTTTCCAGCCAAATAAGCCCCTATCTAGCTGCTTCTGTTTCTGTACATTCTGTTGGTTTAAGTGCACTGCCAACTGAGTGTTTCACCACTTTTCCCACCGGAGCACTCACCGAAGCTCTGCTATTGCAGTAAGCCTTCGAAATCTAAAGACTAAAAAGAGTGGCCCTTCGTTTGATTTCAGCACTGTCGATGTCCTAGTCTTTGACTACGTTGTGATCAAAAATCGATGTGGGGTGTCAATGCTTGTTAACAGCATTCCTGTCGTCCCGTATTAACAGCTAAACCGATTTTCTTTCTCAGCCTCGAAGCTCAAAAGTGCGCCACTGACATCATGCCTCTTTGTAAAAGTGCGCTTCAGTGGTTGATGCTTAAGTCTTGCACATTTTTGTGCCAACGCATTACACATGCAGTCTGGAAAGCTGTGAAAAGGTGGCAGCTGTCGATTAGAAGTTTCAGTTTTTTGTTCAAGATCTGCTGTTGAGTGAAATTTGATTAATTGTGAAGTTTATTGGTGTGAATCCATAATGAAAAGGACTTTCCATAATGTTCCATAGTTCCTCGCCGATGAGCGTGAGCACACTACAAACAAAATTATCTCCTTTCGCTTTGTACTGTTCGACAGCGAAATCCTCCATTCCGGCTGCTGGGTTGCTGTTTTCAATTCGTCCGGGTAGGATGGAAAGGCAGAACAGTTGGTCTGCTAATAGAATCGTCATCACCGCGTCACTTAGGCCAATTGATGGCCCATTATGATACCACATGAATCTAAAAGGCTTTCTAATGCAGAAATCGTTTGAAAACACACCCATTCGCTCGGCGTGCCTTCCCGAGTTATGACAACAATTAACGAACTTATATGCAATCTGCACCTAGATCGCTTAGTCTAGTTTAGTACAAAGGTTTTTCGTTGCCTGGCAGGTTGTTATGTTATTCCACCTGATGTTGGTTCTCTTTATAGCATCTTGTTGTAGCAAAAGTTTGCATGTAGCGACTGGTTTACCAACATTGAACCATAGTTGGCGATTTTATCGGCCTTGCAGTTTCCTGGAATGTTTCTATAGCCTGGCACCTAGTGAAGGTGAATGTTACATGATTGTGCCATCTTCATTAGAGACGACCGACAGTTGTGGACCGTAATTGAGTTTGTAGAGACAGAGTCCAGGGATTATATAGCTGCCTGACTATCTGAAAAAATCCTAATATCAGTTGTGGATACTACGTTTTTTCTGAACAAGGACAAGACCTCCTTAATCGCCAAAAGCTCTGCCTGAAACACGCTACAATGATTCGGAAGGCTGAATGAGAGACTTAGTTTCTTCAAGGAATGTCCTATTTTCCGAGAACGATCTGGAAGGTATACAAATCTGGAAGTTTCTATCAAACTGTAGTTATGGAATTTGTGTTTTGGAATTGATCCTAGATAATTAAGAATAACGGAGTGGTCAATGTTATTGTTTGTGCACTGTGAACAGGCTTTCAGGCAAATAGCAGAACAAGCAGCTATTTGTTTGCTAAACATAGTACCGCAGATGGGGTCGTACGAAGTGATTCGCTTTTACTTAAGCAAGCTGAGCGTTGGACTCTGCTTAGTTTGTCGCAGTTAATTTTTTGTGTCCAAGGCAGTCCCCCTAAAGAAAAATCGGTCTGATTACCGATGGCTTTCTTGCGATGAAAAGAGCTACCGTAGCTTTTCTAATTCTTTCTTGTATGTTGCTCTTCCAATTTTGTTTTCTGTCTAAAATAAGACCCAGATATTTTGTTTGCTCTGAAAACTAAAATTAGATACCGTTAATAAAAGGAGGGTCAATGTGTGGAATTTTATATTTCGTAGAGAATATGACTAAATCGGTTCTCTGTGGTTTGGCTGGCACCTTGTTAACACCGATTCGCCCAAAGTGTCAGCCTATTTAGAGTGTTTTGCAAGAGCCTTTAAAGGTATAAAGATGCTTCCCTGAAACAGCTATAGCAGCGTCGTCCGCATAGACAATCACTCTGGAACCCTCCTTATCCAGACATGTTGGAATCTCGTTAACTACCATATTCCAGAGTAGAGGGAGTAGGCTTTGCGGCCTAACTGTGCTGGCAGATCTTCTAGCAGAAGAGCCGCCTAGTTCTTAGTTAATTATTCTGCTAGTTAGTATTTTATGAACTACCTCACCAAGCGAACTCTCCATATCCATGTTGTTTAAAGCGCCTTCTATATCAAGGAAGGCAACCATAGTATACACTTTATGATGGAGTGAGTATTCGATTGTTCTAAAGTGTGTAGCGCCGTTTCTAACGATTTGCTTGCTTGCCTTTAGGTGTATATAAACCAGTCTTTCTAGGTTCTCAAGAAGGAATGATGATAGACTTATGGGGCTGAGATCCTTAGGGTTAATTTTGGTATGGAAACAACTTTCACTTCTCTCCATACTGACCAGATACAGTCAACTGTTGAACATTACCTCAAGGATTGGTGTGATGATTTCCGGAGCTTTTTGGAGTGCAGCTGGTATTATGTTATCTGGCCCTGCCGATTTGTACTTGATAACCCATCGCAGTTGTATGTTTTGTGAAATGTTCTCCGCACAGCCTTGACAAATATTGCAGTTTTTGGGAGATCCACATTCACAGGGTTGAAACTTAAAGACTTTCATCCCTTCTACACATTTAGTTTGAAGTAGTCGCCATTGTTGTAATCGTAGGCCTGTACCATTGCAATATTTTTCTTCGATGGTGGTTGTGTGTGACATGCAGCAATTTGGTATCTCCTACCTGGAACGCCAGGTCTTTAGTTAGACTTAAAATATGGGAAGCGGATCGAACAACTCCCAAGAAGCAATCCCTAGCTACAAGTGCGTCGGAAAACAGCCCTATCAGGTCACACAACCTGTTAAATCCCTCCGCTGCCGTTTGAAAGGAGGTATGGAAGCATTCTCCCTCTCTTTCACTTCATAGTATATTGGAAGTATAATTTGTTATTAGTATCATCCGGTTTACAATTTCAACATAGAGCTAACATAGATCATAGAGTTTTCATTTTTTTAAACTAAAAACTATTAATAAATTTACTTTTCAGCCCGAGTAGAAGAAGAGCTTGGAGCAGCTAACAACGCGAAGCTAACAAATCAGATGTTCGTTCCTGCGGCCTCATCCCTCAACAACAGCCTCTACCATTCCGATGGTCCGGATTCCATCAATGCCACCTACATATCAGTCGTAAGTCACGCTCAATATTTATCCGCCAAAAGCTAAACATAAACAATTACCACCTAAGCGTGTAATAATTTAATTTAACGCTAGAAGTATTCTTTCCTTTCTCTATTCACACACTTTTTGCCTTCACTTGATTTTAGTTTTTATGTTCTTCAAATGTACTCATCCAATTGTGATTTTAATTTCATTTGTCCACACATGCAATTTTTTGTTTTGTTTTGTTTTTTTTTATTTTTTATTATTGTTTTGGCTTGACTGCATCGTAGGGCGGTGACAAACTCACACTTAGCATAACCGAACCAAAAGCATCCTCATCGTCGCCCACAACAATCACATCACCATCATCGTTGTCAATGCCACCCAGCAGTCCCACAAATGCTTTTGCTTCAACAACACTCACGACAATTGTTACAACAACTCCCAGTAGTCCACCGCTAACGCCATCGCATACAAGAACGCAAACGCCAATGCAAATGCAAATGCAAACGCAAACGCCAACAACGACACCAACACCAACGACCCTTGTCTCGACAACAGATTCACTTATTAATGAGATATTCATTAATAATATTAGCAGCGTTGTCGACGATCGCAAGGAAGTGGTCGCTCAGCCGCCGGCTGTGCCGGTTAACAACGTGTCCAATATTATTTCGAACGATGAACGAAATTTCGAAAACAAGGAGAACAAGGAACTGAATGAAAACAAATATCGGGAAAAGAAAGTAAGTACAAGATGCTTTGATGTGTCCCTTTAGTTGGAAGCTTTTTTTGTTGTGTTTTGGATGTTATGTTTGTTGATTTTTGATTGTATTTTTAACTTGTTTTGTAAATAATATTGTTTTATGCTAATGGAACTCTGGAATAAGCATTTCATCATTTTGATATGTTTTATTGGAGGAAGGAAGTAAAGAAGCTCCGCAAGCAACGTGTTTTTCTTCGATAAGGCCAGTCTTAATAGATTTTGACTTTTAAGTGGTCACTATGGCCTATTCACTAAGGAATGTCTTAAAAAATGGGCTTACGCTTTATCAATTCGTAATTGTTCGAGTTCTCCACCAATAAGCACATCATTTACTATTGTTTTCTCTATCGAAGCCCAAACCTGGACAAATCAACTTCTTATGAATTTGACACTCTGTCTGACTCCACACAAAGAATTGTATCCTTGTCCCCTCAAACTGAAATCGTTATTACGGGCAATTTCAATGTACACAATTCTTCGTGGCTTCTCCATTCGGGCCCGACAACACCCGAAGGAATGTGTGCTGAGATCTTTGCTGAGTTTAACCACCTTACTCAGCTTGTCACTGAACCCACTCGAATATCGGACATTAATGGTCAAGCGGAAAATACTCCTGGACTTGTTCCTTACGTCTGGCCCTGATAAATACACTTTCAGTGTATTTACATTTCTGGCAGATCAGACCAAAGTATTATATCTCGTACCAAAGTAATCCAGTAAGAGAAAGAGTTCCGAAGAGAACCGTATGGCAATACGAAAAAGCCAACTGGGACGGTCTCAATAACTTCTTCCGGATCTTTAACTGGTCACTATGCTTCCTTGATAGTGACGTAGACTGCAGCGCAGATATGATTTCTAATATGATTATCTTGGGAATGAAAACTTTCATCCCGAATAAGGTTAAAAGAATCAAACCCAAAGAAAAATCATCTTTTGATTCTAGCTGTAAGGAGGTTATCAGGCGAAAAGAAGTAGGTTTCCGGTGTTTTAGAGCCAATCCAACCGAGGAAAACCGGAATAAGTTTAAACAAGTCAGGAAGGCCTGCAATGCCCATATTCGACGGACCAAGTTTTTGCATGACCAAAAATTAAGGCAAAAAATACTGCAATGTCAGTAAGAATTTTTGGTCATTTAAAAATATGAAGAATTCTTCCTCTGTAGTGCAAATTCGGTTTCTTTGATTCCAAAACGATCTCTTGTGTCGCATTCTTGACCAAATTTCTATGCTTGAATCAATTTTCGTCTTTTTGCGTAGCATCCGCCAATTCTACTACTAGCAGTGGTAAATTTTCGATATCATTCACTTTCAAGTGGTCGATTTCTTCAATGATATTATTTATTTGTTTAATCGGTAATCTGGACAACGCATCCGCAGCCAACCACGGTCACGGGTGATCCGATATCTATTTCAAAAGTAAAGGGAAAATCATTAATGTAGAGTTTGCAATGGACTTTGGAACGACAAGTTAGTGGTGATTCTTCTCCAATTTGATATATCTCTTCCAGATACCATTCTATCTTCTTCTTCCAAGTGATTCGTGGCTCCAACGACCGACCTCTTCGCTCTAAAACAGAACTTCTGCAGATGTCCTTTTTGGCCACAACCATGACACATTGGGTCACCAAATCGACATTCATTCGCCAAATGACTTGTGTCTCCACATCGAAAGCACTTTCTTACAATTTTGGTATTAGATGGAGTTTTCTTTTGGTTTTTTTCTTTGACGAAGTTAACATCGGCGTCACCTTCTGAATTTCAGCACCATCTTTTTTCAGATAATTCCATGAATTTGGCCAATTCCAGGGGTACATCAACGTCAAATATTTCTTTTCCAAACACCGATTCTGACTCCGTTAGTTATGTAATCTAAAAACAAATTGATTCCGCAGTGCCGTCTTCAAATACGTTCCAAACTTGCACGTCGCCGACAGTCTTCTGAACACAATTACGAACTCATCCACCGCCTCGAAATCCTTTTGTTTCCGAAGATGAAATCTATAATTTTTCATTATTTCATTTGGTTCCGGATCGTAAAATGCTGTCAAAGTTGACACGATTTCTTCGTATCTTTATTTTCTTCAATGGTCTTGCAGGTGAAAATTTGTCGCACAATGTGTTGTACGCATCGTTTCCCATATACATAGTATAAAATGAGATGAACTTTATTTGTAGCGTTATCAAACAGAGTTTGTCGAATACGGCCAAAAAAACAACATTCGGCCAAACCTTCGGCTTCGGTATAAAATAGGCCGAAGTTTTGGCCGAAGCCGAAGAATTTATTTCTTAATATCGAGCATCGTAGTAGGCGCTGAAAAAAATCAATTTTAGAATTTTTGAAATTGTTGGATACACAAGTTTGTGTTTATTAGTGTAAAATCGTAGTAGGCGCGGAAAAAAAATCATTTTTGAATTCTTTGAATTGCCATACACATTTTGTCACATGGTTTGTACTTTTATTTTATTCGAAATGAGAATTCTTCGCTTTATTAAACCTTCGGCTATGGCCTATGGCTTCAGCTTCGGCCGAAGGTTTTCTGTTAGCCTAATATTCGGCTTCGACACAAATTTTAAAAACAAGTTTTTTCTTTGCATTTTCAGACACGACACATTTTTAAGTTAAACGTTTTTAAAACTTATAAACATTTAAATTTATCATTAATTCATTTTCGTTGCATTTGCAAATACAAAAATTAATGTCCTTTCTTTATCTTTCAGAATTCCATAAACCACATCAATCCACCCAATGAAATGGTCTCACCATGGCTCGTGTCCTCCGAAATTGTTTCGGCTCCCAAAAGCAAAGAGCCCACTATCATTCGTAAATCGGTCATTACAACACAATTGTAATGAAATCAATCATTTTTTAATTTAATTTATTCTGGCAGCTACTTAAGGTATTATTTTTATCTAAATTCACTAAAAAAAAAACTGAGAACTAATCAAAAGTAAATTTAAAAAAAATCAAAATATTCGCAATATTTAACGAATAAATTAATCTAATTTACTAAATTCTACTATACGAAATGGAAATATTTACTTTTACATTCTATCTACAAATAATACAATTCCATTTATCTTATATACAAAAAATATTTATTTTATTTAGGCTGTTAATATTTACATGTAAAAAAAAACTAAATAAATAAAACTGAATTTGTATTTGTTCAGTTGGATTAGTATTAAAACACAATAATTTTTACTTAGGTAATATTAAAAAATAATTAAAAGACATAAACAAACAAGACAAAATGTCACATCGATTATAAGACATCGAATGTGTTGCAGCGAAATAACTGATTTCTTTGACTGTAATTTAATGAATTGATTAAAATCAGTGCCTTATATTGAGAATCAAAACTAAATCAATAATTTACTATTTTGTACTTAAACTGGGAATTATATGCAGCTTATTTTTAAAATGTCTTTAAGAGAAGAGAATTTATTTAATTTTACTTAGAAAAGGATTAAGTTAAGATGCGATTTTAATATTTTATCAAAATTAACAATAAATGTTATACAAACTACAAATATAAAAACTGGTTTCTTTTGTGGATGTCAAGACGAAAACTTCCTTATCAAAAGGTGACTTCGTGAATCTGTCCCCCTTGCAATAACACTTTATACTGATAATACTTTTTATAGGTATAGGGTGTCTCAGTAAGAGTGCACTTTTAAATTGGAATATCTTTTTTTTTTCATTCAAGTGGCAACTCTGAAATTTGACAGCTATTACCTCTGTTTATTCCGATTATTAAAAATGAAGCTCTTTTTGAAAGAACAACGCGTTGTAATTGTGAAAACTCATTACAAAAATGGGGAAAGTTACACTGAAACATCTCGCAAACTTTGCCAAATTTTCAACCGAAATAGTGAACCTAATGAGTCAACCATTCGAAGAGTGGTCAAAAAATTTGAAGAAACTGGGTCGAATATGGATAGTAAGAATCCCTTGGGGCAACGTACTGGTCGGTTTCTTGGAAACATTGCTGCTGTAAACGAGAGTGTTGCCGAAAACCCGAAAACAACAACAACGGACTTCTTGTGGCCTCAACTGGACGACATGAATCTGGACAACATGCGGTTTCAGCAGGACGGCGCAACCTGCCACACCGCGCATGAAACAATCGACTTATTGCAGCAACGATTTGCAGAACACATTATTTCACGAAACTCTGATGGCAACTGGCCACAAAAATCTTGCAATTTAATGCTCAGATCGGAAATCCAAAGTGTCATCGGTGAGATACAGCCACATCTCTGTTCAAAAGTCATGGAAAATTTCATGAAAAGAGTAATTGCCTATCATCGGAGCCGGGGCGTAATTTTCCGGATATTTCATTCCATACTTAATCGGAATCGGAACATGTCTTCTTTACAATACAATAAAAATACCAAAACTCCGTCATGAAATACTTGTTTTTATTTTAAAATGAAAAAGTGCACTCTTACTGAGACATCCTATAAAATAGTTGGTCAGAAACTGAGATCTTTTATGTGTAGCATTGGAATTTGCCCTGAAATACTTTGAAATTGTACAACAGGGTTCTCTTCACAATTTTCTAAGGCTTTTTTTTTTTTTAGCAGCAAATGGTCTTGGACCAGAATGAAACCATCAAGAAATTAACATGAATGGCGAAATGCAACAAACAAAAAAGCCACCGTTAGTTAAGGTCTGTTGTGTCTTTCGACCCTAACGTTTATTCCATTCCACATCGCTTACAAGATCCTCTCTGTCGTTATATGTGAACGTTTGAAGTCTTTATTTATTATTTATTTATTTCATCAATCGAGTTTCACTCTTACAGACTATAATATTACTTTCATAGTCTTTCTTCAATAATGTGATTGTTCCTTATCAATGTGGCTTCAGACCAGGAAAGTCATAGCCCAGGAGCCCCCATCCAAGAAATTCCCGTCATCGCGCCCACTAAAATTTTTAATGAGGAATGAAAGATAAAGCCAAGACGAATAACATTCTCTTGGTCGGCGTAAATTGAGTTAGCCGGAAAGGCCGCGCATACCTGTTGCAATGTGGTGAAATGTCTCCATCATCACGGATTCTATTTTTGTTTCTTTCATTGTATGCGTCCTAGTGTTAGATGTAGAAATACCTTGGTTTGCTTGCTTTCAACCTGCCGAAAGTATCGCGCAAACTAGATTTTTTATGAACGAAACTACTGTAGTTTGTATAATAAAAATACAGTACTTTAGGTCATAATATAACCTTGTTTGCGCGGAACTTTCGGCAGGTTGAAAGCAAGCAAACCAAGGTATTTCTACATCTAACGTAAGGATGCGTGTAATGAAAGAAACATAAATAGAATCCGTGATGATGGAGACATTTTGCTGTCATTCACCAAATTGCAACAGGTATTCGCGGCCTTTTCGGCTAACTATATTTACGCCGACCAAGCGAATCTTTTTCGTCTTAACTTTATCTTTTATTCCTCATTAAAAATTTTAGTGGGCGCGATGACGGGAATTTCTTGTATGGGGGCTCCCCGCCTATCAGTCATTGACCAAATTTTCACTTTGCGGCAGATCCTGGACTCCAATTCGACACCCACCACTTTTTTATCGATTTTAGGAAAGCGTATGACATCATCAACAGGGGCCCGGAAAGCTTTCGACACTATTTCCAAGGGTCGTAGAAGTAGAGGAAGACCGCGACTCATGTGGCGCACCCAAGTGGAAGACAAACTCAATCAATTTGGAGTGCAAAACTGGAGACAGCTAGCTAGGGACCGAGCTGGCTGGCGGAGACTGTTGGTTGAGGCTAAATTCACAACGAACTGTAGCGCCACCTTAAGTAAGGAAGTAAAGTGACGTTTTTTCCATCACATCCTACAGCCATCAAATTATCCAGAGGTACGTACACTTTCCGTTAAACAAAAATTTACAATTGCTCTCGTAGATTTAGCTGATGTTGCAACTAACGATCTAGAGGAACATCACAAAACGTTCCACAATAAGAGAAGATCGTTTGATTCAAAGGGTTTTAACTGCGGACCGTTTTGGTACTTCAAATCAAATAAAATCAGATGTGTGTGTCATGAAAGTCAACTATGGGGCTGCATAACACAAAAAAAAAGAAATAAATCGTCTCAAAAAAGAATTTGAAATGCAGAATTCATTTTGCTAAAGAACACCTTCGAAACCCATTTGATTTATGAAAAAAATATACTATGAAGTGAATCCAAAGTTCTGCAGATTGGGATCAAATGGAAAAAAATATGTAGGTACCTATGGCTACCACTTTCACGTTTTTATGTCTGTAAAATAATACCAGTTGCAGTAAGTTTGGCCTTCTTATGGCACAATTAGATTAGATTACAAAATATTTAAAATTTCTTCAATGATTTTACAAAGCGTGGGCCTTGCCAACTCAATCTCTAAATCATTGCCAAATAATCTATGATAAATTCCCACTGCTATAGGAATCGGAGTGTTGATGCGAGTTTTTGATTTGATGTGGAATCGTTGAAGGCATAGTGAAGGTTCTATTTCCCCTTAATTATACATAATGGGCCATATTCATAAAGAATTGCTAAAGTCGTTACTTTCTAGTCCACAGTTTAAGCTAAACAATTTAGAAAAACACAGCTTCTATTCATAGACGATTTTCTGGCGGTGCCGTGTCATAAGGCCATAGGTCATAAGGCCATATGCTCAAAATATTTTGAGCATATGGCCTTATGACACTTTCAAAAGCGTCATAAGGCCATATTTGAGCATATGGCCTTATGACACTTTCCAAAGCGTCATAAGGCCATATTTATTTGCGACTTAATGCCATATGGTCAAATGACACTTTTAAAAGCTTCAAATTGCCATATGATGGCAATAAGGAACATTGTGAAAGTCATGGGGACATATTTACTTACGCCTTTTTTGGATAAATGTTCACTAAAGAAAACATTTTGAATTTACAAGAATAGACTTTAATTTAATTTATTTAGGTACTTGATATAAAATTTAGATTGAGAAAAAAATTATCCTCATTCGCGCAAGGCGTAGTAAGCGAAAAAAAAATGTTTTGCCTCAGAGGGAATCAATTTGGGGTGTGAAAATACAAAATCCGCGCGAGCGGAAATTTTTTTTTTTGGCCCAGAGAGAATCAATTTGGGGTGTGAAAATAAAAAAAATCGACGCTTTAGAAAGTGTCATAAGGCCAAATGCTCGAATATGGCCTTATGACGCTTTTAAAAGTGTCATAAGGCCATATACTCAATATATGGCCTTATGACCTATGGCCTTATGACACGGCACCTTTTCTGGCTGTGTTTAGTTAAATTATAGTTTATTGAAGAAATCTACTACAACTATGCAGTGCCGTAGCAACCCTGTTTTACGTGGGGGGGGGGGCAAACATATTTTTAACGATAACCTTTTTTTTAGAAATCAAATCGTGCGTTAGAAAAACAATATTTATGTCAACAAAAAGATACAAGTGAGTAATATTACGTTTCCACTGAACGATAATCTAGATTATCTTCCAGTTTGATTAAAAATAATCTAGTAGTGTTTCCACTGGATTTTATTAGATTAATTATTACATTCAAAATCTTGGTGACAAAAACTATCATAATTGAACGTTCTTTTCGCACAAAAATACAAGGATTACTTCCAATAAAATAAAAATTTTGGACTTAAATTATTAAAATGAAGAAAAAAAATAAGTTTTTGATGGCGCCCTTGGGGGACAGTTATAGTTATATTGAAATGGATCCGGAAAAATGTTTGAATGGATATTTAATTATGTTTTCTTTTGAATAGAAAGGCAAATTATATACCAAAAATGCTCAATTGCACACTTGTTTTTTCATTAAAAATTGTTTTTTTGATTTTTCGGTTGTAAATTCATTTTCTGAACAGATGGAACAATTATTTTGCTTAACCAAAAGTTTTTACGGCAACAAAAATTTTAAAATTGTTTACCTACAGTTATTTGTTTTTATTATCTGTTTGTTCAGTCTGACAAAAAAATGTTTTTTCTCTCTTTCTTCCACCTTTTGATTGCAAATGGGAAAGTGAATCCGTTCAGCACAGTTCAAATCAAGTAGATTAATTTGAAATCTTGAATCGAGATGATTGACTTTTGTTTGGCAAATCTAGTGATTTCGAAGAGATTTTAAGTAGATTTGAGTTAATCTCAAATTATCGTTCAGTGGAAACAGCATATAAGAGTGACTATCTTTTGTTAAACTCCTGGGGCCCTATTCTTGAAACCATGCGAAAATTTTCGTATACGATAATTATCGCATACTGAATCTCGCATACGAAAGCAGAGTGGTATTCTTGAACCAAATTGACTCGTATACGACTTTGTGCATGCGATGAATTTCGTATACGAGATGGCAACGCGTTGTCAAAATTAAGAGTCAATTTCTCTCCCTCCCACTTAAGGGCAAAAAAAAAGAAAACAATATGCTGATTTGTGTTGTCAATTCAGTTGACACTTTGAGTTTGGCAATCATATCATCCGTGTTTAAAAATTCAAATTGTAAAAACGAATACGTGCCAAAAAAAAGCAAAAGACAAATTTTAAATACAGTCGACTCCGCTTAACTGAAACACCATTTTTGCAGACAATTTGTTTCAGTTAAGCGGAGTTTTCAGTTAACCGAACTTCGGATAACTGAAACTTGTTTCAAATAAGCGGAGTTTTGTCAAACTGGAAATACTTTCATTTTTTAAAAACAAAAATAAATAAAAAACAACAAAAGATAAAGTAAGTATACCTAACTTAGAGCTATTCTCTTCACTATTGCTCATCTTGTACGAAACTCTCAAGTTGAACAATTCTAGAGTTGAGAAAAACTTGAGAGTGAAGGGACAAGTTGAAAATCGTTTTCTTTACCTCAAATCGAGAGTTGAAATTCAAAAGTTTGATACTCTCATTTTTTAAAAATATGTTTGAGTTTGTTTCAACTTTAGATTCATAATTTATGTCAAATCAGTTTTTACATACTGGTGGAAATTGTTATTTGGAAACGTCCTTAGCTACGTGCAACAACTTATCAGTCCGCACACTTTTTTTTCAATTCAAACGGTTCGGTCTGAATTTCATTTTCTGCAAATTCATTCTCAACTTAAAATTAACAGCATTCGACCAATTTGTGCCGAAGAAGTTTAAAAGGCCAGAAAAGAATAAAACGATGTCGAAACAAGCATACCCCAAGACTTTGCTTTTCTTCGAGAATGGATCAAAAAACAACCTCACCCGAAAGCACAAACCGACTGTGATTGAGAAAAACCAAAATCAGAAGTTCAGAATAAAAATCCTCAAGTTGAGTTCAACTTGTAATGAAGAAAATGGTTTAAAATCGAGTCTTATCTTATTCAAAGCTCATGAGTTAAGTTAAAAAATTGAAAATTATTTAAGAAAAAAATTAATCAATTGTTGTGTGTTTGCTGTTTTGCAAATTATAAAAAGACATCTTCAAGATTCACCTATTTTATCGGAAACTTTCTAGTTTTCAGCAAACATTTTTTTTTAAATGTGAAGAGAACCATACGCTCCCTTAAGTTGGCTTCTTGGGCTCTACGATCTCTATTTCATCAAAGCAATCTTCAACAAACAAACGACTGACACATTAAATCACATCTTTGTTATAATCTTATAGCGTTTTTTTTTTTTTTTTGATAACCCGGAATTGGTACACAAAACTGTCCGATTCCGGATACCAAACGAACATGCAAACACATTTTTTTGTTTCTAAGGGTTGAATGGTTATGTATTTGTGAAACCTCATATGTGTGAGTGTGTGCATGTATGCGTGATTCTGTTTTCAATTCGGAATTTAAATTCTATTCAGAACAAGAACTGTCATCTTGTGCCAAGTGAACGAATTCAGAATCGTTCGGAACAGTTCCGGACGACCACAAAAAAACGCTATTAATTATAATACTCGCACATTCAGAAATTCTGTTCTTTCATTGCTAACCGTAATCCATGGTGCTGATTTGAAAGTAACTTACGTAGATGACGCTAGTGTTGTTACTTCATCCGCGTACCATAATTTTGATATACAAAGACCACATACATTACACCAAGAGAGAATGACAAGATATGTGTTGCGTTTTTTTTTTATAAACAATAGTCAACGATTGTGGCTTCGTTCAACTGTTTCACTTATGCGGAGTTGAATATGTGAGAAATGTTAATTTGAGGCAAACGATTTTGTTTCAGTTATACGGAGTTTGCAATTAAGCGGAGTTCAGCTAAGCGAAGCAGTTTTGGTGGGAAATGTTCAAAATGGCTCGGTTATAAATTTATTGTTTCAGATAACCGAAGTTTTCAGTTAAACGGAGTTCAGTTAAGCGGAGTTGACTGTATTAATTTTTTATTTTGATTCAGTGCTTCAAGCTAGGCATACACGGTGAACATGTTGGTGTGATTTGTTGGGCAGCGGTTCGCCATACACGGCCCAACATGTTTATAAACTTCATTATTTGTGTGACTGTCGTGAAGGCAAGATGTGCGACAGCGTTGTGCAAAAGTGCCCAATTGGGCCGTTTGGCCCTAAAATATGCTGTTTGGCCCCATGCCCCGGGCCAACGGGAAATGGCCCCAATTTAGTGAAATTCAAGTATTGGGTAAGGTAAAAAAAATATTAATAATTGATTTTTGTACGATTGATTTTTGATTAATTGATTGAAATTTGAAAATAAATGGTTCCGTCGATGCTAGCCTTCGAAATTGCAAGCGGAGAGTAGAATCCGTACCAACAGAACTCATATTATTGACTTCTGGTCGACCTTCATTTTTGATTGGGCGAGTTCATTAAAACGCTAAGCATTTGGTTGTTGTATTTTTCTTTTTAAAGAAACTCTGAAGCAGCTATTTACGACAATAACTCCAAGTTGCTTAATAGAAAAGCTTCATTTATTAATGCTGTTGAGGTAATTTTCGGTTTTAGGAGCAGATATTTGTTCAAGCCGCTTACCTCAATCAAAAATTGAACATGCCATTAAGATTGTATTTATGTATTTGAACAACGATAACAACTTAGAGTGGCTTCTACCAATGTCTTTTTTCCGTCAATTCCTTTGTTTGGCTGGATATATGGATATATAACATTTTCCAAAGATGTCTTTAAATTAATCTGGGTATGCAGTATTCAAGAACACGTAAATATACATATTTTCTTTGAATTTCTAATTTCAATACCGTTCCATTTTCGAGATACAGAATTTTAAAAAAAAAGTTTAAAAATTAATTTTAAGAATCAAACAAAAATTTTGAAATTTGTTTGAACACAAAATATTATTTGGGCAATATAAATGTACTTTCAAAAAAAGAATTACGCTGATCGGGCTTTCGTTTTTCGAAAAAATCTTATAACAAATAAACGGTCTTATGGGAGGTACCGTTTTGGAGCAATTCAAAAGTATTTTTTGTACAATACATGAATGTTTAAAAAAGATTCGAGGAAGTTTTAAAAATCGTAGAAGCCGTTTTAGAAAAAAATGAAAATTGTGTCTGTGTGGTGGCTACCATAAATTCGTTCAAACCTCTAATTTTCAAGTTTGAAGTCAATCGGACCAGTGGTAAGGCTGTAGGTGCGTTTACAGACAAACAGGAAGGAATCGCCGCACCCACTTTTTTCGACTTCTCTATCAACGTAATGTAATATATACTAGATATTGGAAGAAAAATAAGTGGCCCCAAAAATGTGTAAATGGCCCAAAAATGGCCCCAAGATTTTTTTTTCTGAGAACAACGCTGATGTGCGATACAAGTGCGGATGATGCAATAGCATGTTTGTTTGCGACATGTTAACTCAATGAAAATAACTACACAAATGACGAATTGTTGTCACACAACGCCATACACGACGAACATGTTGATAAAACTCAAAATTTGTTGTAAACTTGCCCATACACAGCCAACATGTTAGCCGTAAGTTCACGGTTTACAAAATATTTCATAAACCGTGGATTTGTTGGCCAACATGCCCATACACGAATAATTTTCAGCCCAACCCCAACAAATCACACCAACATGTTCATCGTGTATGCCTAGCTTGACATAAAAATTGGAAAAATAATTTTATAGTTTCTCAAGCGAAAGCTCAGCTCCCAATGCAGATTGAGGATGCCTCGCGTCCAGAAAATACTTATGTAAGCCTTCTTCAACTTTTTTGAAATTCCTACAAAATTGTTATTTTTTAGAGTATCATGTCTTCAAATCTCTAATTCGAACATGTCTCACCGAATCCCGGGGGACCTCGAATTACCATCGTTGTGAACGAACAGACAAAGAAGTAAGCACATTCTGTCAGGTAATATCGATTGACCTAAGAACTAAATTTCCAGAACACCACCAACTTACCCAAGAAGGAATCCAAAATGAAATCGACTATTGCGGACTACTTAACACGGCTCTGCCAATGAACATACAATAAGTAATTTCTTGGATGCTGCTTCGTTCCAAAGAATATAGTGCAAGGTTTGACTACAAAAAGAGAACTTATCGTTATTTCTTTCCGAATGGAGACTTAAATCAAAAAGCAATGCAAGAAGGATGCGAATTGCTTACCAAGCCAGAAGGAACAGATTTTAGAAACCTCTGCAAAATGGATGTACATAATGGTGTAATGATTTATAAACGAAAAATCTACTCTGCTACAATATATGATTGGCCGAATCAAAATGATAAGGACGGCTACAGAATGTGCTATCTTGAAATTCAAGCAAATTCGTTTTTGTTGCATCAGATTCGATGCATAATGTCTGTGTTGCTGCTGATTGGGGAGGGCAAAGAGGATCCATCGGTTGAAATGAGGCAAAAGGAGGGGATATGACAAGGGGGTGACTCGAAAGGGAAGGAATAGCTAGGAATAGGGTGGGGTAGGATAAGGGACGGGGAAAGAATGTCCGCTGCGGCGGCCGTGGCATGCTCGCTTTGCGCGACTAAGCTCGTCGGACTGGGGGGGATCTTGCCACCGCAGGCGGACCTCACCTCTTACAAAAAAAACATAAAACATGCCTGTCTTGAACTGCGATCCAACTATCTTCTTATCTCATTTTTCACTTGCCATCCTCGGAAACCGCTGCTGTCGACGCGGCTTGGCCTTTTCCCTCCCAACCTTCGAATCCCGTCGGCCTTATTTTTGGATTCCCCAAACGTTCTCTGAAGTGCTGTGTAGCCTACATACTAAAAACGGAAGACCAGCTTACCTTATTGCTCCCCCATAAAAACTCGCTCACCAAACCATCATAAACTTAACGGTTGCCATGATCAAAACAAAAAGACGCTGTGTTCCATGCTATGGCGCAATTTACATTGGTTTTATTGAAATAAGCTTACTAACTAACATTCAAAATAACAAAAAAAACTAGACCTATCACTAACTCAACTAAGACTGAACAATTTTGTCTCGAAGAACTAATTCGACCAACAAAAACAATTTGCAAAATTCTAAACTTGACTCAAAACAGAAGAAAACCAGAAAATCAATCGATTCCCAACGAGACGAATCAGTATGGGCTCCTCTAATACCCCGGTATCTTATCTTGGGTCCAATTCGTCGACCCTGAGCTACTAGCGACGCGCGATTCGATATCAATCCCTACCTACAAAGAGCTCTATGTTGGAGGGAATGAGAAATTTTCATCTACCGTTAACTCGAACAACCGCGAGGGGTGTGAGAGGACCTTCTTCTCGCACCTGGACGGACGATTGTTGCTCGTCTTACCACAGGACGGTCCCGGTTTGAAATTGATTGCCTTTTCTAATCTTTTTGGCTTTAAAGCCAGATCAACAGAAAACAATGGAACCTAGTTCTTCGGCGTTGGAAGGATTAAGATGCGTTTAAACTGATAAATAGACAGGCAAATCACTAACTAAATCACTAAATAAATACATGCATAAATTGAATAAATATGTAAATGAATAAATGTTTCAATAGATAAATAAATATAAATGCAATTAAAATAACTAACTACTAGAATTATAATTATCGCGCCAAGCTATCTTAAGTACTAATGAATAAATAACAAAAATCGTAACATGGGCGTTGAATCCTCTTTCTTCTTGGTGTGGATCAATCGGACGCCCGCGCAACTTGGCTTTCGAAGCTTTCGAACCCGGTACCACTCCAGAGTCGCGCCTCAGATAGGGCAAATGCTTGCAATGCGATAGCGATACTTGTTGAATTTTAGCTGCTTTTGTAGCTCGGGGTGGATCAGTGCCTTGGCGCTCGATTACCATGCAGGAAAGTATATTTAGGTATATATATATATCGGACCTAGCTTCACTTTTTCTTTTTGTTTCACCTTGCTTAATACTATGGAATTTACTTGAGGAGTCCGGGTGATGCACGGACTCTTTGATCCGTCGCTCTATTGACGACCACGGCAGTATTGACTTTTGTGCACCTCACAATCTGGCTGTAGACACCATCCACCCTGCACGGATAAGAATTTTAATTTTCGAATCAAGAATATCCTACCAGGACCACATTACCCAAAATAAACTACACTTTTGGACATCAAATGTAAAAGACAATAACAGCTCCGAAATACAAATCACTATTCAAAAGTTCTCCGAAAAAACGTCTTTTCGCGCAAAAATACTATGGCTGCCGGCAATTATTGTTTTTCCGATTTTCGTATTTCCTCAAGCACAGCCGTATCACATCAAACTACTGAGCCTCGCACATCAAACCGTATGCTAACAAGTGTTTTGCATTTACATGCAATCACCTCATCATCGACCCATCATTTTTACCGCACAACCTGCTAGTCAAACATATAACCCTTTGCCTTTACATAACCGATCGGATGGTAAGTTCGTCGAACTCAACGGACAAATTACATAACGTCTTTCTTTTTCTATTTCCTAGGATACCCTATCCCCGAACCAGAAGGATGTACAGCCAATCGACTCCAGAGGGCGCTTCACTCAACAAAAGGAATTCGGTAAATGTCATCTTGACATTTCTAGTAAATGTTATTATTAATTTTATTTGCTTTTTACATTTTGCAACTGCAAGGCAATTTTGCCAAAAAAAAAATTCATTTATTTCCAAAAAAGTTTAATAATTCTAATGAAAACACCACTAAACCACATCCTTAAGTCTGAACTAGCCAAGAAGCGATGTGATGTCCTGAACCCGCGCAAAACCCCCACACCCGCAGCTAAGTATTGTGCCATTAAATTTCATGTTTTTGCCTTTCCCACCTCCTGTTCTTTCGTTCCAGGACGACAACAAGAAAACCCCTAGGACTGCCAGGACCGGGTATGGTCGACAAGTTTCCAGAAGCGTCACCCCCAGTGATTCAGTATCAACACCAAAAACCATCAAATTAAACATCCACTAACCAAACAAAAACATTTTTTCTTTCAGGAGCGGCCGCAACACGGTTATCAAAGATTTGCACAGAATCAGTGATTCTAAAGAAAAATAATAAAATATTGTTTAAGTTCCAACTGCTGATGATTCATTTAAGTACATATGCATAAAAAGCCATTCTATGAAGATATTAAAGAAATGGACGATAATTGATTAATTGGTTTTTCTTTTTTCAAAAAGCTTTCATTATTTTTGGCTGATAAGCGTGGGGTTCTCTGTGGCTCTTTCAAAGTTAAAGTACATTTGAAACAAACCATTCGAAGAGCTAAGGTAGTTCTTGGTACCCTTCTAAGGAGGTAAAGAGAGTATAAAGATTTGTATGTACACAAAAAACAATGTCCTTTAATTTTTTAGTGCATGTAATTATCTTAAGGCTTATTCCTTGAAAAATTCTAGGCAGGATTAATGAAATTCCGTATTCATCGCACAATTTTCGTATATACGATAACTCATCTCGAGTGGGTCTGACCACTCGAGATGAAGCATTCGATAATTTTCGTATACGAGACGTTTGACAGCATTCGAATAGCGTTCAAGAATACTATTTTTGATCTCGCATACGAAAATGTATGCGATATTTTATTTTTTTGATTCAAGAATAGGGCCCCTGATCATTGTATATAAAAACTAAAGTACCGGCAGCCTCGAGAATCGACGACAGCGACGAGTGTAGTACCAACCAGAACTATTTATGTCGGTACTATAGTAACTAGAATAACTGCCAGCGCTAAGGACGGGTAAAGTTTCCAACCAAAAATTCTCGAGGCTGCAATTACTATAAGGTGTATATAGTAACGGTTAAGTTGCAAACACAATTATTTTAATGTTAATAGTTTTTATTTAAACAATTTAATCATAACAAATATAATAATAATAAAAACATTCTTCTTTGGGTTTTTTATAGTTTTAAATAGGTTTATTGAATTTAGGTTGAAGTTTTAACAAATAGTTTAAGAAGACGAGATGTTCACAAGTAGCGAGATGATATTCGAATGACTAAAATAATTTTAAGTGAAAAACAAGCCAGTTTAAGCAGCGGTAAAGAAAGCGTCTCTCTAATCTTTAGGCGTCACTTAGTTGCTATGCTGCTAATGATCATTATAAAGATTTGCTCTCTAACTTTATCTTCGCAGAAGATGAAGTTGGAGCAAAACGTACTTTTTGTGGAATCGGTCACACTGGATCATTTGTCTGCAAACACCAAGTGTGGTAGAAAGCTAATTTTAAGTGGGTGCATTGGGGAGTGTGTGGAAGCATATTTTATTATATAACAATATACAAAGTCCAGATCTTTGTATATATATTTGATAGGTACTATCAAGAAGTGTCCGCCATCTAGTTCCAAGCCGAGGAAGCCATTTTTTTATATAAAGTTGGCGTTGAAAAAAAATGGTCACCTTATGGAAAAATAATGGCTTTCTCGGCTTCGAACTAGATGGCGACACTTCTTGATAGTACTTATCAAATATATATACAAAGGTCCAGATGACCTTTCAAAACACCTATAGTTTTTTTTTTTAGATTTTTTGTATCGTAACGAACCCGAACGCAAAAAGAAAAATTTAGTCAAAAAAATTTAGTAAACATAGCGATTTGTCTTAATAATTTAAATTAACGAATAACAATAAAAAATCAAAAGATTCATTAGTTTTATTAAACACATACCTTACCTATTTAATATCTAATAATATCCACTGTGCTTCACACTTATTTCAATATTTTAAGGTTAAACACATTGCTAAATTTTTCCGCCGGCACAAAGTTAAGCAACATTACGAAGGCCATTCCATATTAAATCTTATAGAGACTCGCTGGGTTGGTCACTAACGTGCGTCTAAATCCATTCCTTGCAACTATGAACATATCATGGAGACTTTGCCTCAAATCACCGGTGCAGCAGCATTCGACGGTGATGACGTTGCATTAGGTGCAGGATTGTTCCATATGTTATGTCTTCAATAGAATTTGTATTTGCGGACAAAAATATTTCAAGGCCGTGAAATTGGGTAAGTATTTTACGGATATAAGAAACACTCATATAAGAAAAACTCGCTTATAAGAAACGCAACCTAAAACACCATGTCTTTTTCTTAAATTTCTCTCTGAAATTGAACGTATATAAGAAACTCGCATATAAGAAAAACACGTTTATAAGAAATACATTTTAATGCACACTACGAATTTTCAAGAACAAAAAAGGACGCATATAAGAAACTAACTTCAGCTCTACTTTAAATGAATTTGATGTTGAATTCCGTTACCTTGAAAGCTTTGAAAATGCAGAATGTTTCGGAGAAATAAACGAAAGAGATCTCAGAAATGAAATGCAAATGATGACAGATGGATCAGATGGGTACGAGGAACCAGATTTAGTTGAACGAGAAGACGAAGGTTTACAGTTACTACCACCGCCAACTAGGACCGAAGCAATTGAAGCGTTCTTTCTCCTAAAGCGGTTTTTTTGATAGTGACGAAGAACAGAGTTTGGATTCTATTCAAGAACTTCTTTTCAAAGACATTTCTAAGGATAACATTCAGAAAAAAATCGAAGACTATTTTTTATATATTGCTGACATATAAACAGTTCCTATAAATATGAAGCTTGTATAATAATATTACTCTCTGAATTTAATTGTGCAGGTATGCAATATCTTGCTTATTGAAGAAAAGACTTATTTTTATTTATTTTTGTTATATTAAGTGTCTGTTTCACAGTGTATAAATAATGTTCTTATTAGTTACCTGCCACTTAAATAAACTGCCAGTTAAATCCTTCTGTTAGTGAGTTTTGTGTTTCACATCAAAAAATTTGTCCAGTTAAAAATGTTTTGACAAACATGAAAAAATCAAAAAAGAAGTATTTGCTATATTTTTTCATCAGAGATTCAACCCTCAGGTACATTTTTTGAAGTGTCGAAAAGAATATCCATTTTATTGGAAGAAATGAAAAAATTTTGCCTTTCAGACTTACGAGGGACGAGGGACTTTACCTCGATATCGTTATGATAAATTAATAAATTTTGCTTGAAAAAGATTTTTGCCTTTTTCTTTAAATTATCTAATATTTTTATAATTTTATTTTTATTAAAAACAAATGACAAATCCTTGCCTTTGCAGACTTTAAATTCTATTTTTATTGAAAAAAAATGGCAAATCCTTGCATTTTCAGAATTTTTATGCTATTAACTGCCAGTTAACTACTTTATAGGGCACTTCATCCTCCCTATAAGTTACTTGACACTTTAACTACTAGTTAACTCTACTCAGATTTTATGAAACGCTATTTTGAATTTAAACTGCTAGTTATCTTCCAAGCTGCTTAACTCGGACTTTGCCTGTATATTGTGAAACAGACGCTAAATATTCTCACGTTTGAAAATAAAAACTTTTAGTTGTTTTTTTTTTTTGAGGTCATAATTTTCAAAAACTTTATACATTGTTTTTTATAAGACATTTTTTTTCTTATATCCGTGTTGCTTATGTAAGAAATTTTCTTTCTTATATTCGTTGTTTGCATATAAGAAAAACTCGGATATAAGAAAGAAATGTCCGGGATTTTCAGACTTTCTTATAAGCGTGTTGCACTGTACAAAGATTCGATAGCACTTGTAAAAGCGGTTTACCAAACAATACAAAATTTAAGATCACAGAACAAGTTTAAACAAGCCAGGAAGGCCTGCAATGCCCATATTCGACGGACCAAGTTTTTGCACGACCAAAAATTAAGGCAAAAAATTCTGCAATGTCCCAAAGGCAGTAAAAATTTTTGGTCATTTGTAAAAAATATGAAGAATTCTTCTTCTTCCTCGGTGCCTACGCTCTTTGACAATGACACTCCAGTTGTTAGCTCTCTCGCGAAAGCTAACCCTTTTGCAAGGCAGTTCGCCTCCAACTCTTCGCTGCCAGAGAGTGTCATGACTCCTCCAGTTATTGAGCGCGTCAATGATTCCATGGGACAAATCTTCTTCCGCACTCGTGCTGTGGCGAGAGTCTTAAAAGATCTTAACATACATAAATCCGCTGGTCCGGATGGTATCCCCGCTATTGTTCTGAAGAGGCGTTCTTCCACTCTGGCAAAACCCTTGCGTAAGCTTTTCCATCTATCCTATTCTTCTGGGCTCGTTCCGAGCAGTTGGAAAACAGCATTTGTCCAGCCAATCCCAAAAAAGGCGAATCTTCTTCTCCCTCCAATTATCGTCCGATTGCACTTACGTCCCTTCTTTCTAAGGTCATGGAAACGCTGATAAACTATAAGCTCAAGAAATATTTCGAAGACCGAAAGCTTCTTAATGGCCGGCAGTACGGCTTTCGCAGCAACAGGTCCACTGGTGATCTGATGGTCTATCTCACCGAACAGTGGAACAAATCTTTACATCGTTTTGGAGAAAGTAAGATTGTTGCACTTGATATTTCAAAGGCATTTGATAAAGTCTGGCATCTTGCTCTCTTATCGAAAATGCGTGCCTTCGGTATCGATGAATCCCTCCTTCGTTGGATTAGACATTTTCTTTCGAACCGTTCTATACAAGTTGTATTGGACGGGTTCAAGTCTGAAACCCACAAGATAAATGCTGGTGTGCCCCAGGGCTCCGTTTTGTCTCCGACCCTCTTCCTCATTTTCATTAATGATCTCTTGTCTGTTACTTCGAATCCAATTAATTGTTTCGCTGACGATAGTACCCTTAGCTTTTCATATTCGTTTCCAGACTCACACCCTTCCTCTTCGGATGTGGAACTGCAACGGCAAAATATGATAAGCTCATTAAACTCTGACTTAAACAGCATTGTACAATGGGGAGTACAAAATCTCGTAGAGTTTAATGCTTCGAAAACTCAATGCTGTCTTGTATCGTCGAAGCGTGACATACCCCCCTTGCCATTATCCATGAGTGGCACTTGCATCAATGAGACCGAGCATCTCGAGATTCTCGGTATGTACATCACTGACCACCTTTTGTGGAACGAGCACATATGCGATGTCGCCAAAAATGCCGCAAAATGTTTAGATTTCTTAAGGCGATGCAAGAAATTTTTTTCCCCTTCTGATCTGGCTACCATCTACAAAACCTACATACGTCCTAAGCTTGAGTACAATTCTCACGTCTGGGCTGGTGCTCCAGTGACGTACTTAAGTCTTCTGGACAGTATCCAAAATAGAGCATTCAAAATGATTGGTGACAATACCATCGTTGAGTCATTTACATCTCTAGAACATCGTCGTAATGTCTCATGTCTCACCCTGTTTTACCGATACTTCAACGGTATATGCTCTAGTGAAATAGCCAGTTGCATTCCTCCCCTTAAGACATTCAACCGTAATACCCGCGCCTCCAGGAATGCCCATCAGTTCACCCTTGAGCCCAATTTCGGACGTACTGTGAAGTACAGAGAATCATTCTTTAGCCGTACTACGCGAATGTGGAACTCTCTTCCACACTCTGTCTTCCCCAGTCATTGTAATGTTCAAGAATTCAAAACCAATGTTCACCGGCATCTCCTTTTACATCCCCTATCCTTTCCCTAATGCTCGCACTGTGCTCTTGGCATATAAAGGGTAATGAAAAAACCCCTTGAGTGCGCGTTTATTATAAAAAAAGAAAAAAAATTAATTACATCAAATTTTGTATTTGATGTTTATCTCCCGAGGTTTCGATTAGGTTACACCAATCGTGGTCACGGGTTGAACAGTGGCTTGTGGGTGGATGTTATTTTCTGTGGGCCTTATTAATAAACAAGCATTAAACACGCATTTATATAGATGCCTGCTTAAATTTTAAAGCCGTGTTTAAATGTGTTGTTACTAATAAAAAAGTTAAAAACGTCTTTTACTAATTACAGCTCTATTACTTTATCTACTACATTCGGTTACAAATAGACAGCTGAAAATATGACATTTGCCCATTTTTGAAAAATAAACAAAGGTGTTCATAAATTTTAATAATTAAAATGTTCACCATGGATCGTTCCAACGCTCATTAGAGTGAGTAACATTCGTAATTATTTAATGGACCTAATTTAATGTGACCCTGTTTCCATCTAAGTCTATCATCCTTGAATTCTTTCGAGAACCTCTCAAAATGCATATCGTAAAGGGGTGTCTAGGTGAAAAAGAACAAAGCTTTTCATTTGACACCACAATGCAAAACTATTGATGTCAACTTGTAGAAGAATCTGAAACTGAATCATTCGTTGAACCTATGTTTTTGTACATTTGAATATCATCAGTCGCTGCTTTGAACACATGATAGAGCACCGTTAATAGTCAGCAAAAAAAGGACTAACTTTTCAATTTGTGAATCAAAAACAAGCTAAATCTTTTTTTGCAGAAAAAGCCGAAGTAGAGCTATCTACTAGAAGCCAATTTTAGAAAGAACTACCGTTAGCTTGATTTAATGTTGATTTTATGTTCATTTGTGGATTTCAACACTATCATCACAGTTTTTTATTTCATTTGAGATGTACAACACTTGATTCATCACAGCTAGAATTCTATTTACGCGTCTTATTGATCAGAATTTCTACGCCATCCGCAAGTTCCGTTTTCCGAATCGATGCCTGTATCGAATTTCACGAGCAAGAAATCTTTTTGAATAATTTCGCATCCCAACGAAAACATTCGCAGCAAATTCGGAGGATGTTGTTGCGTTTGGCCTCGCTGACATCTTTGCTGGATTTTTCAAATATTTTTGCAAATTCTTGAAGGTTCTTTGGCCATCATGACCGCAGAAGGTCTTCTCTTCAGAAAAATTAATTAATTACGATACGATTACAGGATTGTCAGTATGACAGCAATAACGTGACTTGTATATTTAAATATGAGTTTAAACATGAGTTTCACAACTTTAAAATTTAAACTGAAGTTTAATGTTAAGTTGAGTATTAAATTGGTTATTGGTATGGTTTACAAATAAGAGTCGACTTTATTATTTAAGTTATCTTTAAATTTGTTTATTAGTAAGGCCCTGTTTTTTTTCTCTTAGTGTTTCCTCTCAGTCGTAGATTGTACCGTTGTGTTTGTGCTAGAGTTTAGGACGGTCCAAGATGTTGCAACTGCATTGTTTGTTGTTGTTGTGATTTTTTTTTTTCAAAATTCTTGTGAACATGCAAAACTAATGGCATCAGCTGTCAGGTTGTTGAAGATTCGTTGGCATTTATAGCCGTAAAAGTTATTAACAAACAAGATATATAGGAAACCCACCCACACCGACAGATATTTAAATACAACTTCTCATCACCAGCTTCTCATTCGTCAAATTTCACTTCCGTCAAAGGTATTCCTAAAGCACGAATATGCTTGTCGAAAATGTTCGTTATTCCCTGCACGGCTAACACAGTTGGCAAAAATCATTTCGTTTTCATTTTTTGAAGTGTAAGGACGTGTGAAAAAGAAGCGTAATTCGCTGTGCTTATGGTTATTTCCTAGGAATAATGAGATTGCTCGAGTTGTCCCTACATGGCGAACAATGCACGAGCATGTTCGTCATTTTTAATAAAGCAAATGCAATATTTGACAATGACCACCGTGAAGAGGAATTAAAACTTGTTGACGCAACTCTTTTGAAAATGTTAATACATAATTCCAAACAGCGCAACGTTTGTGGAAATCAAAAGAAAAGACAGTTTCAGAAAATTCAACTCATGGAAATGTAAAGTGTTTTTTTTTTGCCATATAGAAAATACGTTTCTGAAGCAATTGTATCAACCTTGTTCAAACAGATCATTTATCAATATTTGAGCCACTAGTTAAAATCCACCAACTACTAAAACCTCCAAATGATTTAATTCCCTTACAAAATGTACATACATATATTCATATTTTATTCAAAAACAGTCATTTATTTATAGCAGTGAATGATATTTTGACATTTAATAGAAAAGTAGCAACTTAAACATAGCATCACCCATGTTTAAAGTTAGACTCCAGTTTAATGCTTAATCCTAGGACTAAATACGACTATGAATAGCTTAAACTCCAGTTTAAGTTAATAACAGCTTAACAGCAGTTTAAAAATGTCTATGAATATGCCCAATATTAAGCTTCTTTGCTCATTCTAAAAGTAAAAACTTAAAAAGCAAATCAAGAATTTACGTTTTTATCAGAACAATTCGTTTATTCACAATTTCACTTGCACAGGTAAATCTAATAAGTATATTTTATTTGCCTCGCAAAATATGTATTTTTATTTTTCATTTTGAATTTTGGTTCATAATTGTATAAACAATTAAACTCTTTTCTCCAGCACCTGCTAGGAAACATAATTTGTCAATGCAAGCCACACCCAATGCCAATACGAATGGCACTCATAAAATTTCTTTTCCATTGATGTTTCAAAAACTCCAATTCATCTAATATTTTCAAAAATAAATCACAACATACCAGTTGGTACTGCCTACACATAACATGAGTGCATCTCGAAATATGTACAACCACATCTGCACATTGCTGAAGAACAGCCATCAGCATTCAACAAATGTGCAATGTGTTCAATAGTTGATTCTAAAACAAATAAACAAAACTATTGAAGTGAATCGATGAGAGTTTGCGCTCGTAAGAGTTCAAATACTAAATTAGACCTCTAACATTCTGAGGTTGAACTATTTGAACTCTTAACACACTCCAAACATTCTTCAAAGACAAACAGAGCAGCAAACTGAATTGCATTTAAAAATAAACAAAGATAGAAACTGCATGCAAAAGTCTATATACAAAGAATAATCTTGGGATTTTGAAAACAGGCAAATCCCTATACATCGAAGACTAGATGACTAAGAATAGAACAGAAGTATTTTGATTACTCATTGCTAAGTTTTGGTTTTTAAACAATAAAGTATTAGTATTAGTGAAGTACGACTTGTAATTAAACACATATTGTTGTTGTTTCACTTGAATTCTAAACAAAGTTCACTTGCAACGTAAATGCTTAGCGGGTCTTGACTGTTATTTCAAATAAGATGTATTCCAAAGGAGTATTAATAGAGTTAAATTGAAGTCAATGCTCAATGCAATTGCATGACACTGGTAGAACTCTGACGAAAGAATAAATAAATTCGTCTGAAAAACTGGAATTCGGAGCTCAAAGGAAGAAATCAAATTATCTGCAAAAATAGACTTTTCTTCTTTTAGCATAAAAAGCGAGCTATGACGAATATTGACAGCAAAATTGTCTGCTATAAAAATAGCTGTGTTTTTTTTTACATGAGAAGAGTCTTATACAGGAAATCGGCTTTATTGATATTTGAATAATGAAAATTGAATTATTCACAAAATCATATTTTATTTGACCGAGTTGAACTGACACTTAAGACACTTGCTGATTGTTTATTTAAAAGCGAATATCTAAATAGTATTCCAAATATTTTTGAAATTGATTTTGTATTTCTTTAAGTTATTATCTATTCAACTCTATTGTGATGGAACTCATCAAAAATAATGTTTTTTTTTCGTTTTGAAGTCCCCTTTTTGAATTGTTTTTCTTTTTGTATGAATATGTATGAAAAAATAACCAATAAAATTTTATAAAAATTACATGAAAATCCTAATAACTTTTTTCGGGGAAAATTAGGGATTTTTTTTTTCGTTCAAGGGGGAAAATAAGTGTTTTGGTGTCAGAAAAGGGGGATTTTGTTTTTGAAAACCTGGGAACACTGCCCTGAAGTATTGTAACATCTGAAAAAGTGATTTAACCTATGAATTCTATTGTTGTTCGAGCCATTGAGTGGACCTGACAAAGTTCAGCAGGCGATTGCCTGGGAGTTCAGATAGTTCTTTTTCTTCTTCGATTGCTACAAACAAAATTGTGTAATAGTGACACATTCTTTCAAATTTCGTCCAACTATACTCAGACAAGCCCATACGCCCACAAAATTGGAATAATTGTCTATCAAAGGATGGGTTTATCGTTAAATAATGACTAGAAAAAGTTAATGCTGTAAACTAAGGAGGACATCAAAATCTCGAACAAAATGTTAACACAGAGAGTATCTGCGGCGTATTGTGGGTGGGGTGATAGAGGCGGCCCGCCCCAGCGAAGTGGATAGAGAAGGAATCATATTATGTTTCATGAAGGTCAAAAAACAACAATGACGTAAATTTGAAATTTGCCAGCCTGCCTGTGATTCGTCGTTGACGCTTTCGGTTGATTTCCGTGAATTCGTAAACGGTGAGTAAGGAGTACCGCTGTAAGGGTGTATTCCATTATTGTCGTCCGACTTGCTGAACTAAAACATGATAGTGGCAATCGCGGGAACTTTCTCCAGTAAGTGCACCTCCAAATCCTAGCTTAATATGACGCTCTTCTAATGGAACATCAGTTTCGAATCTATCACCTGAAACCCAGAATGAATTTATAAACTTTCTGATGGGATAGCAAGTTCGATCCACCATAGATACATCTCCCACGAAGACCAAATATCCCAGGTTCTGCGATATGAACATATCGATGGAGAAAAAAGGCAGCAACGATATAATCGCGAAGACATCATCAGATGGTCTGGACATACCGAATTTGAGAGGAAACGCTTATGACAACGATGCAACAATGTTATACATAGATCCTCGGTGTAGTTCAAATCTGAAATGAATTATAAATACATGACGTGTCCGTGATGAATATCAGTAATCAAGGATTTAAACACTGAATCCGAAAGCAATATTTGTGGCATGCACAAACCATTCACTGGACTTGGCTGGCGTACACGATGTTTCTGAATCAGTGCATACCGTGACTTTTTTTGGAACTCTGGAAAAGCTAATTGCCTTCTTTTCTACATCAACTGCTGGGTGGATCGCATGGGCTGCAATCACAGGTCAAGCAGTGAAAAGAGTCACTTAAAAGCACTGGAGCGCAGGACATGAAGCTGTCAAGACGCTTTAAAATAAGTTTGAACAAGTTCTTGAGGCAAAGGAAGAATTGACAGATTCATAATTCCGAAAAAAGACTGGGAGCCAGTTTTCTTCTGACTGCCATGCAGCCATTCAATTTATTCAGTTTTTTATTGCTTTTGTGACGCAGTGCTACCTAAAGTTGATGACACACAGAATAACATGCAACAATCAGAACTGAGAATGAATTTAAAAAAAAAAAAACTCAAAACGAAGGGAAAAATGCATGCATGAATACGCAGCTTTGTCTCACGAGCAGGAACTCCGTCGGCTTGTGTTTTCATCCTTTGACGAAATCTTTCAAGAAATGACGACTCGATTCCAGCAACTTCAAGAAATAGCGGACAAGTTAGGATATTTGATGCTAGCAAAACTTTAGACAGCGAGTACAAGGACGAGTTTAGATGGAGTGGAAGCGTCTCATAGCAGTTTGTTCCCAGTTCTGAATCAGAGGAAGATAAATATATGGGGCTGGGTTCGTATTAGTTTGACTTCGTCAATGAGTGTCGCTAGTTGTGAGAGAAATTTTTCCACCACTATTATCGAAATTAAATTTCAAATAAGTATTGAACGGGGGTGGCAAAATGGGTCCCCGCCCCGGCCACCGAGATCGCACGCTACGAGAGAATTCTTATTTTTTATTAATTTTTGCAGTCTCATCTGCATAAATGAAAAATTGAAAAGACTGTACACCATCACCCACCGCCACCGGTCGATGTAAGTATGCCGTACGACTGTACCTGATACTTGCCTCCCAGCCAGAAATTCTACATTTTAGAGAAAAATCGCTACTTAAGCGAGAAACCGTTCTTCATTTGCAGTAAAGCGGCTCCAGTCCAGGTCTTTTTTTTCCAAATCTGAGCGCCGTATCACAGGACAACGACTAAATAAAGCTCTCAATAACATTAATGAGGTTGCAAAGGTTCAAAGCCTTACTTGTTCAGTTTGGTGGGACCTAAGCTTCGACGTTACAAAAGACTCTTTCATCGATAAGTTAAAATGCTTGGCAGTTGATGTCTCAAAATCAAACAGCTTAACGATTTCAAAAATTATTATAAACATTATTTTTAAATGCCATCAACATCAACTCGTCTCTATATCTAATAAATGTTAAGTGCATCAATAAAACACCCAATAAAACAACTGCAAATGCATTTGACCTCCCTGAACTACATCAGCCAACCTTCGTTTCCTTCTTCAGGTACGTCGAACTGAACGCATGTATTTCGAAATTGTATAAGATTTCTCGTCTTTCTTATCCATCCAAGTCCATCGTACCATACAAATAGAAATAACATTCGTAGCGAGCGCCGAGCTCTCCAAGGGAGCATCACTCCACACAGCATCTAATTTTGGAAAAAGTAAAAAAAGTCGAAACAAACAAAACAACAAAAACCTAAATTTGGAAATCTTCGTCGGGGCAAAACTAAAAACCAGAACACACCCAGAAGCAGTGGCATCATCACCAAATTTGAAATTCAATATTATTCCATGAATCCAACAAAAAAAATTACTATTTTTAGTTTTCGAAACTACAACAACCGAAAAACTGTGTATTCTAAACTCAAAAACATCCCTCACACCATATTGTTTCGAAATAAGAGAAATTTTGTTGTTTGGAAAATTTCAAAAAATAAAACTTGGCCTATTTTTGAAAATATAAAAATGAGAATATCAAATGCGCCATTAGAAATCATTGTTTTGAAATACAACCGCCTTTCGAAAATGTTCGAAAACGACCAACCATGCCAACTTGTCCACAAATGAAATGAAATTTGTTTTTGAAAAAGTTTATGTTTTTGTTTAATGAACAAATATATGCAAATAATATTTTTTAAAAATTCAAATTTTCTTTCCCATAAAATGTAAATTGTAAATAAATAAAAAAATCTTTTTTTTTTGTTTTTAAAATTAAGGTGTTGATTGTTTTATTCTCTTTAGCTCTTCAAAAATATTATGATGTTGTTTTATTTCTCTTTTGTGTTTTTTTCTTTTTTTTTGTTTGTTAAATTAAAAAAAAAATTATATAATTAAAAAAATAATATAACTTGTTGTCGATAACATTGTTTTTTTGTTTTTGTTTATATTATTAATTTAATAGAAAAATTAAAATAATAATTATTAAAAATATAATATTATTATAATAATGATAGTCAATTGATTGCTTAGAAGCACTTGCGGTGGACAATGCCTGGGCCGGATTCGTCGTATTCTTGCTTGGAGATCCACATCTGTTGGAAAGTGGAGAGGGAAGCCAAGATGGAACCACCGATCCATACGGAGTATTTACGTTCTGGTGGGGCAATGATCTTGATCTTGATGGTTGATGGAGCCAAAGCGGTGATTTCCTTTTGCATACGATCAGCAATACCTGGGTACATGGTGGTACCACCGGACATGACAATGTTGGCGTACAAGTCCTTCCTGATATCAACATCGCACTTCATGATGGAGTTGTAGACGGTTTCGTGGATACCGCATGATTCCATACCCAAGAATGAGGGTTGGAAGAGGGATTCTGGGCAACGGAAACGTTCGTTACCGATGGTGATCACTTGACCATCGGGAAGTTCATAGGACTTCTCCAATGAGGTGGAAGCGGCAGCGGTGGCCATTTCTTGTTCAAAGTCCAAAGCGACATAGCACAATTTTTCCTTGATGTCACGAACGATTTCACGTTCAGCGGTGGTGGTGAATGAGTAACCACGTTCAGTCAAGATCTTCATGAGGTAGTCGGTCAAATCGCGACCAGCCAAATCCAAACGGAGGATGGCATGGGGAAGGGCATAACCTTCATAGATTGGTACGGTGTGGGATACACCATCACCAGAGTCCAAAACAATACCGGTGGTACGACCGGAAGCGTACAATGAGAGCACAGCTTGGATGGCAACATACATGGCTGGGGCATTGAAGGTTTCAAACATGATTTGGGTCATCTTCTCACGGTTAGCCTTTGGGTTCAATGGGGCTTCAGTCAAGAGAACTGGGTGCTCCTCTGGGGCGACACGCAATTCATTGTAGAAAGTGTGATGCCAGATTTTTTCCATATCATCCCAGTTGGTGATGATACCGTGCTCAATTGGGTACTTGAGGGTCAAGATACCTCTCTTGGATTGGGCTTCATCTCCTACATAGGAGTCCTTTTGTCCCATACCGACCATGACACCTTGATGCCTTGGGCGACCGACAATGGATGGGAAGACGGCACGTGGTGCGTCATCACCAGCGAAACCGGCCTTGCACATACCGGAACCGTTGTCTACGACTAATGCAGCTACTTCATCGTCACACATTTTGCTAGGATTTGTGTTGTTTCTATTGGTTTTGGGAGAGAAAAACAAAAAATTAGTCTCGTCGACGATCAAAGATTCGATCTGACGTGAGGCGAACGTAAAATTGCGTCAAAACTTGTGTATCGCGTGGTTTGAATGTTCAAAAATACTTTCACGAAGCGTGTGGGAATTTCCAAAGAAATTGGCAATCACTGATCGTTACGATCAAAAATAAACAATCTCGTCACGATCAGGGGGTTCTTATTAGGTAATCATTTTCATGATTAAGAAATCGAGTTGAATGTTTATCTAACTGATCGGATTACCGAAAAATACGCGGAAGCGATTGCCAAGATCACTGATCGTGGAGATCAACAAAATTGTGTTTAACGTTATTTTGAATGAAATTTTTATTTATTACTTTAGCAATATTGAAGGTAAATATTTTTATGGCAAGGTTAATTCTGTCCCGAGCGATCGAATTACCGCTAACGATCTTGTCATCGATTTTTTGTATTTGAAATTTTTGATTCGAAAATTGATCGCGTTTGAAAATGAAAAATTATGCAAAATTTCAGAAACTTTCAAGAAAATTCACTGATCACGATTTTTTTTTGTAAGTGTATCCGAGTTTTTAATTCAAAATCCGATCTTTCCACTGATAATCCTTTGTTTCGTAAGTTTTCTTATGTTGCGATGCGATATTTCGAAATTCTATATTCTTAGCACAATTTTACGTTGCTTTTGGAATTTTTTTTATAATTAAGAAAAGTGATTGATGAAAAAAAGGTAAATACTAACCGTTTTCACAAAAAAAGAAATCTAAGAGACTAATCAACACTTTCGCTGTAGAACTGCGAGTGATCACTGGACACGGTTGTTCTAATATTTATACCCAGTTTTGAAAAACTCCTCCTCAGTCTATATTTTCCTAAACAGTCCCACACACACATCCACAAAAAATAGTTCACACATTTATAGCCGAGCATATTTCCAAGTAATTAAAAGAGATACTTATATGCGCGCGCATCAACTATCTGAAATAGAAAATAAAACTAATAAAGATACAGCCTGAACGAAATTAAGATACACAGATACACACACTGTCAAATGGAAGCAAAATAATTTTTAATAAGTGACGGATACAGATTTCGTATCCGTTGGATATTCAAGTTAGCGGGGAAAATTAATTTTTCAGCATCCCATACATGGATCGGGTGGAAGATTGAACGAAAAAAAATAATATACACAAAAAATTGTATATAGAGTTTGGTGTATTTTTTTTGTTTAACTTAATTCCTATGCAAAATTTTGTGAATAAAAAAAAAACTTAAAATATACAAAAAAATTAAATTTAGACATTTTTCCCACTGCAAAGATTTATAAAATTAAATAATGGAAAAAAATAAATTTAATCTTTCAATTTATTTTTTTTTTTGGTTCGTTGTGTAAATGTGTGGCGATTTTTTTTTTAACCTAAGTGTTTTGTATATTAGGTGGGAATTAGGTTTTTGGTTAACATGATTGCATAAAATGCAAGGAAATATCAATAAAAGCTTAAGCTTCTTGAAAAGGATTTTTTTGTATTTGAATTTTGTTGAGTATGTATTTTTGTTTCATGACTATTTTGGGGTGAAATGTATTTGGTTGGGCGGGAAATGTTTTTTTTAATTATTGTTTTTGTTGTTGTGCCTGGAAATTAGTGCATTTAACGTCAAATAATCGAAGATTATGCAATAAGGCAATTAAGTGTAATATTGAGGATCACTACATTTGTGAGTGGTTATTAAGTGTTATAATGATGTTCAGTTGTTTAAATCTATTTTAGGTTCAGTTTTAAAAATAGGGGAAACAGTTGTTCAGGCTGCATTTTTAGGTTGTTGAATTAGTTTACAGGTTTGTTTTTCATATCATTTACTTGACGTGGTCATAAATCGATTAAAAGTCTGCTTAAGCAGGAAGGTTCTCATTTTGTATAAAAAAAAAACTAAAAGGTCCTTTTCTGTAAGAAATTGTGATACCACTAATGAAAGTTACTCATGGGACAGTTGTGAACAAACGATTTTGAACCGTTTATGATGTCGATCGTTGCCAGATCACTGGTATTATGGGAGAAGGGTTTACCGAGGTAGGTGTTCCTTCTGATGGAGAGCGCCAAACATGCGTACAGAGAAGGTGTTTGTGTTGGACTGTTTCCTCTTCCGTCCATGCAGCTTTTGGTCAGAGAAATCAAGCATTTCGACCACTTCAGGTCGAAGGTTGGACATATTTGTCTTGTTGCTAGGCAGGTAGTACCCTGTAACATTTGTTTATTCTAGAGCATATTGTTTTAAAAGATATTTGCGTGTAGCAATTAGTGTTCCTATGTTGCGTCCATTTCTAACAGTGGGCAGAAGTGTTCCGTTTTTGGTGAGCTCATCAGGAATGTCTCTATGGACAGGCAGGTGAAGTCGGAACTGTTATAGAGTTTGTGAAGGCAGACGCGATATGTTTGAAAGCAGCTTGGTTGTCCGAAAAAATACGTATATCCTTATCCTTTTCTTTGAGCCGGGATAATGCCTTTTCTATCGCTATTACTTCTCTTGGAACGTTGGAACACACTAAATTGATAGGGATGTCTCTAGGATTCAGATTTAAAGAGAGCCAAACATTTGGATACGGCTTGTATAAAATCAGTATTTAATGCCATTTTTAATAAATTTGAAAAAAAAATCTTAAAAAAAAACAAGGAGGGAAGGGAAAAATAGAACAAGGAAGTGAGGAGAAGGGGTGGGGGGGTGGTTGAAAGAAGGCGTCTCAGTAATGCTTATGCAAAATTTAGATTACCGTTGAGGCGTTGCGTTGATTATGTTACACTTCGTGTCACATAACTCTTATTAATTTTAAAGTCTTATCGGGCGTAAGAATGGGTGAAAATGAAATAATTCCTTCAGACTTAGGAACCGGTTATAGCTATAAGAAAAATCCATCATAAATAAAAAAACTACTGAATATTTTCTCAAATTTCTTTTTTTATTTGAAAGTACAATCCTTCCGGTTAATAATGGAAAATAATTTTTTTCAAATGGCTGCCCCGGTTGGCCATCTAGTAGCCTACACGGTCCAATTTTTAAGCACATTATTGATTGTGTGCAGCTGTATTTCACCAATGGCTTCACGAATATTCTCCTTTAAGGAGTCAATTGTCTCTGGCTTGTCGGCGTAACACTTATATTTTACGGCACCCCCACAAATAATTGTCCAACGGTGTCAAATCGCAGCTCCGAGGTGGCCAAACGACATCAGCTCTGCGGCTGATAATGCGATCTTCAAAAACAGAGCGCAAACATCGAGTGTAGCTTCGGCTGTGTGGCACGTAGCGCCACGTGCGTCGTCCTGTAGAAACCAAATGTTGCCAATATCCTCCTCTTCAATTTTTGTGAACAAAAATTCGTTCAACATGGCCTGATAACGATCGCCATCACTGAACCAAAAAGGTACGTAAATACAAACAACAAGTTTATTGGGACAATTAATTTAGTGATGGAATTTGTCCAATAAACAGGTTTATTGTGACAATAAATGGCCGTTTATATTTTTTAATTTCTGCAGAAACCATGGTTGGAAACTTTACTAACCCTTAATAATTTTCGTTTATAACCACAATAAACAGAGTTAATTAATTTTAATAAATCCGTTTGTTAATACAAAAAACCGTTTATTATTTTCGTTTATTATATTAATTAATCCGTTTATAGCACCAATAAACAGAATTTATTGATTCTCAAAAAAAAAATAATCAGAGAATTCTGTACCTATCTATTTACTTTCTGGTTTTTATTCTTATTTATTGATGCTGGTTTTGGTTTCTTCTGCAAGTGTCATTGTGTGTATTTTCTCGATATATACAGTCTCTTTCTCTCCAATACTGCGCCGCCGGGCGCCTTAACTTTTGCTTGATTACTTAAATCCCTTGAACTACTAGCACCTTGAGTTGTTATTTAAGCAAGCAAATCCATTCGTATTTATACAAGCACAGTTACGAACAAAAATCTGTGAACTCTAAGAATCACAAGAAAATGATATATAGATAAATAAACAAGATTTTTAAGATGGTCTCTAAAAGATTTTATCCCAACCTTCATCCAATACCACAACCAAATCTAAAATTTACAAGTAGTTGATTATTTTTGATGAAATAATAAACGTTGGTAATTAAAATAATAAACCGTTTACTGTGTGTAAACCACAGTAAACGGTTTATTATCTTAATTACCAACGTTTATTATTTCAGTGAATAAAGTTATTAAAAATAATCTTTTAAACTTGTAAATTTTAGATTTGGTTGTGGTATTGGATGAAGGTTGGGATAAAATCTTTTAGAGACCATCTTAAAAATCTTGTTTATTATCGCAATAAACGATTAATTATTTTTAATAACTAAAATATTTGTGGCAATTAATAAAGTTTCTTATTTTAAAAAACGGTGATTAAGTGCTTTATTTTTCATTTAATAAATGGTCATTAATAGTATTAACAAACGATTATCAAACGCTGACATAATTTTTAATAAACCGTTTATTGTGACAAGAAAAACTTTATTGTGACAATAAATAACAAGTCAATAAACGTCGTTTTTTATATTAACGAACGTTTGTTTTTTCAGTGATTGACTGTAACGGCCACTCCTTGCCCAATTATGCCTCTGGACCAAAATCCGCACCAAACAGTGACTCGTTTTGGGTGTATCGGCTTTTCAATGTATGCGTGCGGGTTTTCTGCGACAATTTTGCTTGTTTACATACCCGCCAAGATCAAAATGAGCTTCATCTGAAAAGATATTTTTTTTGGAAAAATCTGCATCTTCTCTAAGTCGATCGCAGGCCGACTTAGCGAAGCGAAAAAGCATTGGATGGTCAGAGTGCTTCAATTACTGAACCAATTGGACTTTGTATGGCGTCATACCAAGGTTATTATGTAAAATTCGTCTCAATGATGTCTGCGAAATGTTCAATTGTTGAGAACGACGGTGAATTGATGTTGCTGGCGCTTCACGCACACTTTCTGCCACAGCAGCAATATTCTCGGGTGTACGCACTGTTTTTGGCTTTTCACGCTTTAGTTTATCGATGAGGATGCCAGTTTCTTTCACTTTTTTCACAAGATAACGAACATACGGAGGTGACGGTGCTTCTCTTCTTCTAAAATCCGTACGCAATTTTCGCACACATTCTGCAACATTACCATGATTTTCAAAGTAATGTCACAATATTTTCAGGCGTATTACACAACCATATTCGTTCAGCGGAAGGATAAAAATAATTATCTGTCAAATCAGACATGAGCTTAGAGTTATCATTCACGAAATAAGAAATAGTTGGAAAAAAACGTTAGATGGCGGACCCTTTATTAAAACAAACTTTAACATTTTTTTTTTCAAAAATATTCTTAAACGTTTTTTTCAAAATTCTGTACCTAGAAAACGGATTAATATTAAAGGTTTAAAATCCATTTTAAAATGTATATTTACATATTCTTCAATACTAAATACCCAAATTAATTTTAAGAGGTTTTAGAACATTTTATATATACCTAAAGAATTAATTTAAAGAAAACTGCTCCAAGGATTCTTTTTTTTTGTAAATTAAAAAAAAAATCGGCAATTTCCTATGAAATTTTATGAAATCAATGTATGGATGTATTTTTGAGGCGGATAATTCATTTGAATTTTTTTATGAATTTTAGTGACATGCTTTTATTTTTAATGTTTTTTGTGAGTTAATTTGGAATACAAGAGCAAGTTCGTACGACGACCCAGTCGTGCATTTATTTGTTTTTTTTTTTTTCTTATTTCAATTAACTGACCCATTTATCTAGCTTTTGTAATAAGAAAATGAATCTCACTTTTCTGCTTCTTTTGAAAAATTTCAAGTTTTGGGAGCATGAAGCATTGTTTACAATGGTGATTTTTTTAGAGGTATACTACTGTTTAAAAAAAAAATAAAACACAGAAAATTCAATGAAAATACCACAATTTTGGCTTTTTTGACTCTTTTTGACTTTCTATGGCTACGTCTTAAATTGGCCATCCGATCAGTCCAATTGTTAGCCACTTTTTCAAACATGGCTGGCAAATTACGCGCCAAATGTTTGCTTCCAAGTCTTCAGCGGTTGCTGGCTTATCCCCGTAGACTAATGACTTCCCAATGATCCAATGATCCCCACAAAAAATAATCTAATGGAGTCAAATCACATGACCGAGACAGCTTGTTCACAAGACAATTTCTTGAGATTATTTGCTATAAACGTTTGAAGCAATAAATTGATTGCTTTGCTAGGTATATGGCATGTTGCACCATCCTGAGTGAAACCGTTTGCCTTGGAGATTATTGGCATCTAAAAATAACGTGTGTTTAAATAAAACTGTTCTAAGGGAATAGTTTTCGAAAAATTAATGTTTAAACTCAAAATATTGAACAAATGATTTTTTTTCTAATTTCCGAACTATTTTTTTTCTTTTTTAGTATTTTATTTAACTAGGAACCTTTTTTTTTAAATGTAATGTTGCTACGAATTTTTAGTCAAAACCAGAAAATTGGATGCAAAAATGTCTTGTCTTTCTCGAGATATTAAAAGGAAACCAAAACCACTCAGAAACAGCTCCGATGTGGATGATACTTTTTTTTTAATTTTCGTTGAAAAAATTAAATATCATTAAATATTCATCCTTAAAGCGGAGTCTTATTTCCGATAGCTTAGGATCATTGAACATTTTATAAATATCCTTCAAGTCAATATAGCCAAATTTCTAAACCCTGGTTTCTTACTTTTGTCATATTTTCTTTTGCAAATCTAATTTTTTAGGTTGGTATAATTTCTATCGTTGGTAATAAAAGTTCTAGGGAGATTTTCTGTGGGAAAGTTCTGTTCCGGGGCAATTTTTTTCCATGGGAAAAAAGTTCCCTTTAAATTTGGGATAGCGCTGATATTTCTTAACCAAATCTGATCTCAGTCGGTTAATCAGCTATTTATATTTTCAGTTGTAGCCTTTCAAATACATAATACAATTGTTTCACTTACTAACTTTATCATTATGATAGCTCATCCCAACAAAGTTTTTTTCTTCTCCCCCAAGAAAAAGAAATACCATTTGGTAATATAGTCAATGCCAGTTATGGCCCAAGTTTATAATTAATATTCTGATCTCTAAAATACTTCATCATCATCGTCAGTCTGGCCATTGAAGTTTCTCCGTTCATCTGCGTCACAACCGGAATCCAGTCACCTCCTCCAGCAAGTTCTTCAATGTACCCCGATTGTTGGCCGATGCGATGCCACAGCCCAAGGATTTGGGAATCCTGGTCTACGCTTTCCTTCCAGCACCAGCGCAGTTAGTCTGTCGCGATGTCTTCTAGCATGAGTTGTGCCGCAAAGAATGTTGAAAACGCTATTTTTAACTGGAGAATAAATGTTTGTGGGATAAATATCAAACAAGATGTATAATAATTTTACTGAAATTCTTAGGAATTTATTTTGCAATTAATAAACAAAAATATAACGTGTTTCATTTCACCTTCACTACTGGTTCAAAAGGGTCTTCAGGACAATAGTAGGTACATGAACATGAACAAAATGTGTTTCTCCAGTTTCGGTACGGGATAAATGAGTAATTTCTTAATTTTTTGTCCCACAAAAATTGGTAGGTATATTTTCTGTCCCGGTTGCCCGTAGCTTAGTTGGTAAGTGCGTTGGGCTGCTAAGCTGAACGTCGTTGGTTCGAGTCCTACTCAGGCCAAGTTTTTATTTCATCTTTCACGGGCACTGCCTCTTGCGAAGACCTGACAAATCTTCCAAGAGTATCAATCTGTCATGAAAAAAGTCCTTCTCAACTCTGCCGTTCGGAATCGGCGTTAAATTGTAGGTCCCCTCAATTCTTCACACGCACTCAGAGAATTGTTGATGAGAGTAAGCCACTTAGGCCTTGGCTCTTCAAGAGCTGTCGCGCCACTCTATTTATTTTTTTTTTTTATATTTTCTGTCAATTATCTCATAAGCAATTAAACACCTACAAAACGTCATGAAAATTATATTTGTCTTAACGAAACAAAGTAAACACATTTAATGAAATAATTGAACATTGTTGCAGTATTAGCAAAATACACAAACTAGCAATAAGACTTAAAAATCCCCAATTCATTTCTTCCGCGAAGTATCAATTGTTGTTCGCTGTCTTGTCCTGTCAGCTATTTCAAAAGATAAATTCGCTTACATGAATCCAACCCATTAGGTTTAATTGTTTATTAAGAGCAGCCCATTCGCAATAATAATCTGTCCGGCCATTCGGACAGCGCCAAAAAAATGTCTAATCAATTATTAATATTTTACTCGAAACTCACTTCGAAAATTGTATACATACTCTCTTGGCAAGCTTCCAACAAAACAAAACCTAACCAAAACTTATCCCAAGGTGCATTCTGCATTGAGAAAATATTAATTTCCCAGCATCATAATTAAAATGAATTATTGTGAAAATGCACTCGAAATAATTCATCTTAAGTGTTGGCCACAATTTATTTTTAACAGAGGCATGCGTTATTATAAATTTGTAAATCTCAGTGAGCTTAGAAAGAGCCACACACGCCTTTTAAGGATGCATTCACCTTTCGTCAAGTCTGCCAACAAAATAAAAAGGAAGACAGGCAAATTATGCCATATGTCACCGCACCGCCCCGTACCGTGCCGGTAATTTAAATAAAAGACATTTTTGACAGTTTAAAAATAAGCGCATGCAATTTGTCAGAGTCATATTTTTGAGTTGCTATTTCTGTTTGGATTTCAATTCAAACTACTAGTTTTACGAGTCCTCTGTGGTTTCTTCATGCTGTAAGATACTTTCTTCAAGATCCGACATTTAGACTTTGCGAAATTCCGCCCAACCAAAAATACTTGTGCCATGATTTCATTCAAAATTCGCTTCTAGCTGACCATAAATGAACGTAAATCCGCTCCAACACATTGCCAGACGAGAAAAAAATCTGTTGGTGTGATTTTTAAAAATATCCATCGCTGTTCGCGTGTACAGTAGTAAAAATCTCGGATACAAACGAGACGTTGAATTCTATGTGAAGATTTTGAAAATATTTTTAGAAATATTGAAAATTTGAAAAACGAACAAATTCTCCACTTGTATGCTTGCTCTCAATTTTATAAGCTTCCATCGAAGCCATTTCAGGCTACCAGCCAGGCAGCGTTCGAGATGTGGAAATGGATTTTTTTGTGTGTCGCCTGGTGCGCCGCGCATGTTTTCGGATTCTTTCACATTGGAATCGAGGAGGAATTTTCTCCCACACCTTCGTTTTCAGTTTCGAAAAGTATATCTGACGCGGGTGCGATTCTATTGATTTTGGGTTGATATTTTTAGATCTTTGGAATGTATTGTTGGGGTGTACGATCGCTTTTTTTTAATTTTTATAATTACTTTTTGATATTCCATATGACTTTTGGTGGTATAGGTTTTTATGTACAACATTTCCAACACCCCCAACATTGCTGAGGTGTTTGTAAGTTGGCGGATTTCGAATCGCCTATCTTCTCATTTGATTTTTGTTCGTTGGTTTGATAGAAGCGGTATTGCTGCTGATTTATTTTTTTAAATTTTAATTTTGTGTTTGTTTATTAATTAAAATATGAAAAAGATTTTAATTAACTGTTTATTATAAACAGTCTGAATATTTTTGAAAATAAAAAAGGATACAAGTTGTCAAAAAATTTAAACACCTGTTGTTGCATTTATTTGAAAATTATGAACAAAATATGAGAGAAGCGTCTTGTCCCAAATATTTGCCTTGGGCTCTTGATGGTTGTTTTTGGTTTCAATTCTAGCGATATATATTTTGAGTTCTTTTGAGTGTGTTCTGGTGTTATTTTATCTGACCAAAGAAAGCTTGGTGTGTTTCATGAAGTTCATTGCGTTCTAAAACATAAACAAGCAATCTAAAAATTCACATTTATGTATGTTAAAGAGAAAAACATAAATATGTGTTTGTAAGGAATTATTTATTTGTGTGGAAAAACGATATAAAAGTGATTCAAATCAATCGACAAACATTGAACTCAAGCCAAAAGTATTTTTTGACAACCTGAAACTAGGACAGTCAAACGTAACAACGTAAAACTATTTCCTTTTTTTCTGGTGATGTTATGTATATACTCGTAATGGCATTCAATAAAGAAAATGTATATTTAAAATAATTACCATAGAGATTGTACAACGGTATAGTATTCTTTCTGGTGTTATGTAAACAAAAAAGTGATCACTGAAATGTATCCGTTTAATATTTCAAAGTTACTGTAACTTTAATTAAACTAAAATTAACTCAAGTATTACACGCGCCTGATGAGCTGAATACTACATAATAATAAAAAAAAAAAATATATATATAAATTTCCCCAAAAAAATAAGTGACGTCAATGCGAATTGAGTTTGTGGTACCTTATTTGGAAACATGGAAGGTGTATACAGAAAAACTTAGCAATTATCATTACGATAATCTTTTCTACTTCAGAATATTGATTGTTTCTTATTTCCCAAACAAAATTTACAATAAAACAAAAATAGTACGTATACGCCATAGTGTACATGTACATACATACTTTTCAAATTTAATTCAACCGTTTTTCTTATATCGATTTTAATATTGCTATCAGCAAAGAAATATGTAGTTTAATTGTGTCCCAATTTATTAAAATGGAAGTTTAAACAACATATTTTCTGATTAAGAAAACTTTTAACTGTATCATATCGACCACTCCTTGGCATTCAAATTTTGAAAATTATCAATAAAACATTTTTTTTTATGTCCACTTGATATGGTTGTCACCAAATTTTACTCCAAAATCCTCATGGATGATTATAAAAACTTTACTAGATTAACTAGAAATTTCTATTAAACATTTTCTATTGTTCGATGACACTGACCTCGGAAAAAATTTGTTTACGTTTTTCCACCCTTAATTTTCTATTTTTCTTTTTAAAAATGCATTCTGGAATAATTGCACCCAGATCCCAGTTCACCTACTTTACTATACCTTACCCGAAAATCTCTACAAAATTTGTTTGGCGGCTTAGGACTTTATACCGCACATATAAACAAATGTACATCCATTTTTATATATACACCAGCTGACCCGGCAGACTTCGCACTGCCTAAATCGATAAATAAAAGATCTAAACTTTTGTAGCCCACTACACAACCCGCTACCCTGCTACCCCACTACTCTGTTACCCAGTTACTCCGCTACCCATTACCCCACTAAACACTGCCGGCTACCCAGTATTTCTACGCGCTACACGCTACCCCGTTACCTGTTATCCCGCTTCCCCTTACACTGCTTCTAACTACTCTCTATCCGTCAACCCGCTACCCGCTTCCCATTACCCCGCTAGCCCATCAACCACTACCCTGGCCATTTCTCATGAAAACGGCTTGGTCGGATTTTGTGCAAAATACTAAGAACCCATCTACGCCACTAACCGAACATTCCCTCAACATTTGGTTCTTAACACTCCACTGATATAAAATCAGTGAGTCCTCAGCGAATTTGTATGAGATTTTTATATATCTAAGAAAATAACGTTTACTTTGTCAGCTAGTAAGGTCGCGACAACTCAGAAATCTTCGTTGCCTCATGCACAACAACTTTGTTAAGGATATGGTCAAATGCATAGTTAACGTTCTATAGGGAAAATTGTGTTTCCACATTTTTTGCTATATCTTATGAACGGCTTGGCCGATTTTGTACAATTTTCTTAAAAACCCTACTGTAATAATACTCTAACATTTTGTCAAAATTTGATGACAAACGGCACGAACTATCCATTTTACGAACTTTCCGTTTTACCATTTCAAAAGTAATGCATTTCATTTGAAAGAGTATTTTTGAGATTTTGTTTAGTCAAATTTTTTTTGCATTTCAAATTTTTCATTTTTTTTTTACTTTTTCTTGCATTCTAGTTCCCCATCACAAATGTTCCAGTTTTCCATTTGAAAACCACTGCACCTGCAATAACATGCAATTTTCCCTTTGCAAACCAATGAATTTTCCGAGTTTTTTTATCAAGAAATTTCTATTTTCTATTCGAAAACCCACTTTGAAATTTTCCATTTTAAAACCAATGAGTTTTCCAAGTTCCTTTCGGAAACCCATTTTGAAATTTTCCAGTTTTCCATTTGAGAACCACTTTACTACAATTACATGCAATTCTCCCCTTGAAAACCAATGAGTTTTCCGAGTTTTTCATCAAAAAAAATCTCATAAAAAAAGACCTTAACTTTGGTACCCTGCTAGTACACTGCCCACTACCCTCCTACCCTCCATAGCTACCTGCTACCCACTACCCGCTTTTTCTACCTGCTACCCGCTACCCCCTTACCCTCGCTACCCCACTACCCCGCTACTCCACTTCCCGCTTCCAAGGGCATATCTCAAAAGAAACAAATCTAAAAAAGGAAAAATATCGACAGCAAAAAAATGTCAAGTAAAGTTTTTTTTTCGATGAAACACAATTTTTGACAAATATTTTCTTCACTGACATTTTTTTTTATGTCTGATGAAAATAAAAATATTTGACGAAATTTGAAATGAAATTGATTAATCGTATATATTTTGTTGTAGTGTGAAAAGCATTATTTTTAACATTTGAACCGTTTGTGAGTTAAAAAGTACTTATTTTGTTTGTCTTAAATCATCTACCCTTAATCCTCTTTAGTTTAAGACAAAAATTAAGAAAATCGGCCAACGGGTTTTAATGCCTATATGCCGCAAACGAACGGCGCTAGATTTTTATAATATGTATAGATAAAGACTAGTATCGAACCCTGTGAACATCGTTCCCTGCAGTTTAACTTTTAAGTTTCGTATGGAGAGATGACAAACAAAAATGTCGTCCATTTTTGAAATTGCATAAAAAATACCTTTCCTATCCTATCGAGTTCTCTTTCTTTTTTATGGAGAAATTCGACAGAAGTGGCATCCTTAACGTCTACATTCTAAAAAAAATTAAACAATACAAATTGCCTACCATTACCTAATTATTATTAATTTTTCAAATTAATAAAAAAAATAAATTGATTAATAATATCTTGAAGCTCTCGCTCTTCAAGATACAAGGCCTAAGTAGCTGAATATTCAAAATCAAAATATTAATTTAAAATAGAAGTGTAGGTTGCGTAGGCTCCTAATGTTTCAACAAATTATGTGTTTTTATTTTAATGCTAGTCCAAATATCACTTAAACAGATGATAGCAAGTTTAGACATAAATGAACACATGTCTTTAAACATAAAACAGTTTAAGAAAGTGTAATGCCGGCACCAAATATATCTTTTTGCAATATTTTATCGTGTAGCAAAATAATTATTTAAAAACAAATCAGAGATGTTTTAAACTTTTGTTTCTGTTTATTTTTTTATTGAGTTAACCAGGAACGTTGGTATTTGATTTTATTTAAAAAATAAACTTCTAACGAATATTGTTAGAAATCATTTTACATATTTTACATCTCAAAAAACTCACTCTTCAATAAATCAATTGTTAGGTGTGCTTTGTGGCTTGTGACACCATCCTGTTGAAACCACATGTTGTCTCAGTCCATATTTTCCAAGTTGGGCCAAAAATAATCGGTAATCATGACGACGGTTTTATCATCGACAGAAAAATATATCCCAACAACGACCCCTCCACCGGTATTCAAATTGCACCAAACAATAACTTTTTGTGGCTGAAGTGATGATTCTTGAAGCAAATATAGATTTTCTATCGGCCAATAACACATACATATTCTATTTTTTTAGAACCCACTGAACCAAAAAATGAGCTTCATGATTGAAGATGAGCGTAACAACTGAAAAGTGGAGTTAACGCTTTTAAAGCTGCGGTCACCGAGACACCGATTCCATAATTGTATAATTTGCAGCCGTTGCTCTTGCTCGTCTACTCATAATGAAATGTTGAGTTTGCTGAATACATTGACAATGACAGTTCGATGATTAGTGCAAGCGTGCGTTGACAAGTTAAATTCAAAGTTGTAAAGTCCCTATTGCAAAACCAAATATAAAAGGTATCAGAAATTAACTTTTAAATTAACTTACAGCTTATCAAGCTAACAGATTAATGCGCGAGGTTCCGCATATCTACATTGACACATTGACTTTTTGGAATTCTTCATACAAATTATTTTGAAAAATTCATGAAATGAGAACCGGCATTTTGGCCTAGGAACCAATAACGGCATGATATATATCAATGGAAAGATTTTTCTGTCAACTTTAACTTTTACTATGGTAGTAAGCCCCAAATCGCTGTGTGGATAAAGTAATTGCACAATAAAGTAATTCACAAGTAATGAGTGATTTCTTGTTTTCATCTTGACCTTGGAAGCAATAACGACATGACGTATACCATTTGAAATGTTTTTTGTGTACTTTAACTTTTGTTTTGGCAAGAAGTTCCAAATCACTGTGGGGAAAAAGTTAAAGCACAATTAAGTCATTCACAAAAAAATAAGTGTTTTCTTGTTTTCATCATTATGGAAAAGATTTACAAAAGAAAACAAAACAAAACTTCTTTTTTTCTTCATCGCAATTGGCATTAGTGCGATAACCCAATATTATTGCACTTGCTTAACAGGGCTTCGGGCAATAGGGACTTGTGCCCGTATAACGTCCTTTGTCTGGTATCTAGGTGTGTGATTGAAGATTAAAAAAAAAATTTCGCCACATTCATTTGGGTGTTCTTGCCAAAACAAAAGTTAAAGTACACAAAAAAAAACCTTTCAATTGGTATACATCATGTCGTTATTGCCTCCAAGGTCAAGATAAAGAAGAGAAATCACTTATTACTTGTGAATGAATTTATTGTGCAATAACTTTTTCCACACAGTGATTTGGGACTTACTGTCATGGTAAAAGTTTAAGTAGACAAAAACGGTGCCGTGTAATAACGCCAAGCAAAATAAGGCCAACTTGAAGAAATTGGCCTTATTTCACTTTCTTAAAGTGAAATAAGACCGACTTTTTAAAGTTGGCCTTATTTCGCTTTCCGTAACTGAAATAAGGCCAAGTTGGCTTATTTGACATTCAACAGATGTGTTTATGAACAATGTACATAGGTACTCTTGTATCTAAAGGAACATTTTTGATAAGAAAAAATTTTGTTTACACTTAAAGTAAATAAGAGAATATAAGAAACAAAATGTCAAACAAAATTACAAAATAATAAACAATTGTTTAAGAAAAGATCCTAGTTCTGTTGTTAACAATTTCTGTAAATTTATCTTTTTGTAAAACAGTTTAAACAAAGTTCATGGCTGCAGAACGATTTCACGTGGATTAAGACATATAACACATAATATATGCTTGCATCGCGATCGTTTTGATCCTCATTCTATTTTCTCTTAAAATGAATTTCGTCTGAATCGATACGGCAAACTGTTTTTTGGAGAAAGATTGTGAAAAGTTCAAAATTTCGTGCAAAAAAAAGTTTGCAATAAGAATAGTAATATAAGATTTTACATTTCAGGTAACATTAATTTTTTTAAGAATTCGGTTAGATAAAAATAATTAAGAATTTGGATCTTATGACAAGAAATATAGAATGTGCAACTGCTAGCGAGCGAAGCGATTCTCTTTTGGGGAAAATTTTTTCCCCTCACTCCGCTCCCAATGAAAACAAATGATCGTGAATGTTACAAAATATCACCAGCAGAGCGAACCGTGAGTGAACGCATCCATTTATTTGTTTTGTAAACGACCACCAGAGGCAAACGTTTCATGCGTTCACTTTTTATTATTACTGTACGAAAAGAGGCAAACGTTTCATGCGTTCATTTTTTATTATTACTGTACGAAAATTGATTGTAAAACGTAGAATGATTTTGATTTAAAAACGGTGAACAGAAGCAAGCAACTTAATTTTTTAGTTTTCTGATTTTGTAAGATTAAATTATAAAGAATAAAATTTGAAGTAAAATTTGATTTGATCTGTTTTGAAATTAAAGACCACTTAAAGAATAAGTCCAGCAAAGTATATTTACATTCTAAAAAATTAATATAAAATCACCGAGTCAAAAATTTGCAAGAAAGAACATGTCTACGACATCATCGGCTAGGGCTAGGGCAGCTGCCGCGGAAAGATGTCCGGTCTGCAAACAGCAATACACCGATGTAGAGATGGTACAATGCACCAAGTGTCCAAAATGGACTCATTATTCTTGTGCTGGCGTGACCGATGAAGTTGCCAACGACAAAAACTGGAGATGTGTACTTTGTACTGCGCTAACAGAACAAACATCTAACCAATCACCTGTTGGAACTAATAACGCTCTAGATAAAACAACAAGCACGATGGTCCACAAAAAAGCAAATAGCACTAACCGCAACACCAGAACATCTGTTTCAGCTACAAATCAAGACCGCGAATCTTCGTCGAGTTCATCCGTGCATACAAGAAGCAGCGTAGCTCTACGTGAGAAATTAAAATTATTGCAAGATGAGCAAGAGATACTACGAAGGCAACAAGTTCTCATACAAAAGCAGCAAGAACTAGCAGAACAACTCAGTCATTGTTCCGTAAATGAACGACGTTCAATTCATGCGTCTAAGACACAAATAAATCAAGACAAAATAATCGCAAATACGCAACAAAAGATGGAACATGTCAATACTAAGATGGAATTGCCAAGTCGTCGAGTAATGCCATTCGAAGATTTTGTTGAGCATGAAATCTCATCACGGCAGCTGGCAGCGAGACAGGCATTGCCCAAAAATCTTCCAACTTTTACTGGCAACCCTAGTGAATGGCCAATTTTTATAAATTGTTATAGACAAACTACGGCTGCTTGTGGATTTTCCAACTATGAAAATCTAATAAGACTTCAACAGAGTATCCAAGGTACAGCCCGTACAATGGTAGAGGATCAAATGAGAATCCCAGGCAGCGTTGAGGATATTATTGACACTTTGGAAATGATTTTTGGGAGACCAGAACTTGTCTTAGATCAACAAATCCAACGTCTGCGCAAGATGCCAGCTCCTAAGATGGAAAAATTGGAAAGTTTTGTCGGGTTTGCCATGGGCGTAAAAAACATTTGCTCCACTTTGTCCCAGGCTGGAATGGAGGATTATATAAGCAATCCAATGTTAATGAAGGAACTGCAGGATAAACTGCCGCCAACAATGCTGGTGAACTGGGCACAACGTAAGCGCTATTCCAGTGACCCAAACAGCTTACAAACGCTATCTGAATGGTTGTATGAGATCGCTACTGATGTGTGCAGTGTAAGTACATCAAATCTTTGGACCGCAAAAGAAGTTCCGGCAAATCAGCAAACCCAGAAGAAAAACAAGGGTCAAAGTTTATACCAACATATGGAAGTTGACACACCAAACTCTTTAGAAACAAAACCATCAGGGACAAAAGATTCTTCTCGACAGAACGCATCAACGAATAGTACTAATTCTTCTCCTTTGAAAAGAAGCATGACTTCCAAAAGCAATAGTCATTGCATAGTTTGCAAGGGAAGATGTAAACATGTATTCAACTGCCAGAAGTTTATCGATATGAGTTCAGGTTGCCGATTAGAGATTGTTGAATCTGCAAAGCTGTGTCTTCAATGCCTCAAAAATCATCAGAACGTGTGTCGCTTTTTAACACCATGCAATATAGATAACTGTCGTCAAAATCATCACTATCTTCTTCACAGCAATCAACAAAGCATTAGTCCTGATTGGGAAGAGAGTGATTTGAGTCATCAAACACCGATGTCATCAACAGGAGTAAGCTTCAGAATGATCCCAGTTATTCTGTCATCCAATGGAAATACGTTCGCCACCAATGCTTTCTTGGATGAAGGATCAACGAGTTCTTTGATTGGAGAAGAGATTGCTAACCATCTTGGGCTAACAGGTGAGTCAGAGCCGCTTTATTTGAAATGGACAGGAAGTGTTACTAGGACTGAGTCAGGTTCAAAGAGGGTAGAGGTGAACATTTCGGGAGCTTATCGTAATGCACCACAATTTACATTGAACAACGTGAGAACTGTTAGCTCGTTGAATTTGCCAACTCAATCACTCAATTATCGTCAGCTCGCAGATCAATACTCTCACCTCAGACACTTACCTGTGAAATCATATGAAAACATTAGTCCTGGGATTCTCATCGGGTTGCGTAACTGGAGCGTAGCAGTCCCATTGAATGTAAAACAAGGTGGTGACCATGAGCCCATTGCTGTCTACTGTCGATTGGGATGGACGATATTCTGCAACATGAACACCAATGTAAATGAGGTGAATGATTTTCATTACGCACATCATGAAGATGACACTGATGACCTGAATGAGATAGTCAAAGAGTTCTTATCGGTCGACAGTCTTGGAATAACAGCTCCAAAGGCGTCTAAGCATCAACAAGAAAAACAACGAGCGATGAATCTTCTTGACTCTACCACATCGTACATGGGCGATCGATACAAGACAGGACTACTTTGGCGGTACGAGAACATAAAGCTACCAGACAGTTTACCAATGGCGATGCGAAGACTACAGGGATTAGAGAAGCGTTTGAAATCCGACCCAGTTTTGGCAGACAACGTGAAGCAACAGTTTCAGAATTACTTAGACAAAGGTTATATCCGAAAGCTTACTTCAGATGAGTTACAGATGCCACAGAATCGAAAGTGGTATCTCCCGATGTTTCCAGTAAAGAACCCCAATAAACCTGGAAAGGTTCGGCTAGTGTGGGATGCAGCTGCACAAGTACAAGATGTCTCGCTCAATTCGATGCTAATGAAAGGTATTGATTTAAATTCATCTCTTTATGGTATTCTTTTGCGTTGCAGGCAACACAATATATGTATTGCCGCGGACATACGAGAGATGTTCCACCAAATCCGTATGTCAGAACAAGACCAACACGTTCTAAGGTTTCTATGGAGGGACTTAGATGATAGCAAGGAACCTGATACTTATGTACTGCAAGTCATGGCGTTTGGGCCAACCTGTTCTCCAAGCTCAGCACAATATATTAAGAACACAAATGCCGAAAGATTCAAGGACGAATTACCTAGAGCAGTATTATGTATCATTTGCAATCACTACGTCGATGATTTACTCGACTCTGTAGATACTGAGGAAGAAGCGTTGTTGTTGGCAGCTCAGGTTAGCAAAATACACGAGCATGCTGGTTTCGAGATACGTAATTGGAGATCCAATTCAAAGAAAGTGATGGAAGTTCTCAATCCAACCTCCATAGACGTTGATGTCAACATGCGTCTGGACCATGAGCATTCTACCGAAAAAGTTCTGGGGATGTGGTGGTGTCTTACCACAGATGAATTTACATACTCACTTCGATTTAACAAAGGTAACCAGGCCGTGTTGAGCGGCGAAAAGAAGCCAACTAAACGTGAAGCCTTAAGAATCCTCATGTCTGTTTACGATCCCTTGGGTCTGATCGCACACTTCCTCGTAGTTCTGAAGATTTTACTCCAAGAAGTTTGGCGGAGTCACATCGACTGGGATGACGAGATCACTGATGCACAGTTCGATACATGGTTGCAATGGCTGAAGCTACTTCCAGGAGTAGAACAAGTGAAGATTCCACGATGTTACTTGAAGTCACGACCCAACTGGACAGACGTTAACGTTCAACTACATATCTTCTCTGATGCGAGTGAACATGCATGCGCATCCGTTGCATATCTCCGAATCGACTACGAGGACACTATTACATGTTCAATTGTTGCAGCGAAGACAAAAGTAGCGCCCATCAAACTCCGTTCAGTTCCACGTTTGGAGTTAGACGCTGCAGTAATGGGATGTAGACTGTCCAAGCACATACAAGAGCAGCTAACAGTAAAGATCCATGACGTGTTTCATTGGACCGATTCAAAAACAATTCTCAGTTGGATAAAAGGTGAGCCCCGTGACCATGAAAAATTTATAGCTTTCAGAGTAGCTGAGATCCAAGACGACTCTAACATAAGAAATTAGCGCTATATTCAATCCAAAGCCAACGTCGCAGATGACGCAACAAAATGGTCACGAACACCAAGTTTCAATTCAAATGATCGTTGGTTTCAGGGCCCCGATTTTTTATACAAGGCAGAAGAAACATGGCCTAAGAATAGCTTTGAAGATTCATGTGAATTTTTGGGAGCTCATATGACTTCCAATCCGCTAATTATATTTGAACGATTCTCCAAATGGCGAAGACTCCTCAACTGCATGGCATACGTTTTCCGATTTGCAAACAACATCAGAAAGGATTCCTTGAAACAAAAGGGTATCCTGAAACAAGAAGAACTACAATCAGCAGAAATCCAACTCATAAAATTAGCGCAAGCAGATATTTTCTCTAAAGAGATAACAGACCTTAAGAAAACTTTATGTAATGGACTTCAAAAGACAGTTGATAAATCTAGCCAAATATACCACTTCTCTCCATACCTTGATGAAGATGGCATGTTAAGAGTTCATGGAAGAATAGACGCCGCCATTTACTTACATTACGATACACGTCGTCCGATCATACTTCCAAGAGGCCATAAATTGACAAAACTTATAATTTTATATGACCATGAATTGTTTTTGCACCAGAACCATGAAAGCGTCATCAATAAATTGCGTCAACGATATCGTATACCACAACTTCGATCCGAATTCAAATCAGTCATTCTAAACTGTCAACAATGCAATGTACGAAAAGCGAAGCCGACACCACCTCAGATGGCACCACTTCCTCTTGCAAGACTGTCCGTATACGTTGCACCGTTTACTTACGTGGGCGTTGATTATTTTGGACCGATGACTGTGAAATGCGGTAGGCGTTCCGAAAAGAGATGGGGAGTGCTCTTTACTTGTATGAGCACTAGAGCCGTTCACATCGAAATCGCAACCAAGATGGACTCAGACACATTCATACTTTGTTTTACGGATTTTATTAGCAGACGTGGATATCCCTCAGAAATATTTTGCGATAGAGGAACAAACTTCGTTGGTGCCGAGAGGATTCTACGACAAGAGCTTGAGGCAATTGATCCTGAGATTCTGGCAAAAAATTTCGTGAGTCCAAGACTGAAATGGAGTTTCAATCCTCCTGCATCGCCACACATGGGCGGATCTTGGGAAAGGCTGGTGAAGTGCTTTAAGATAGCCCTATATGCTTCGTTGCCGGAGAATAATCCATCAGACCAATTGCTACGCAGCTGCTTAGTATCAGCAGAGAACATCATAAATTCCAGACCGCTGACATATATTCCGCTGGATAATGAAGAAGAAGATGTGTTAACACCTAATCATTTTTTGGGACTAACATCAGGAGGCATTAAACCAATCAGCAATCCGGAACACAATGCACGAATCTTGAAACTAAACTACAAATGCAAAGAAAAGTTTACGAACAATTACTGGAAGATTTTCATTGAGAAATATTTACCCGACCTAACACTCCGCTCTAAGTGGTTTCAACCAGTGCTACCATTGCAAGTTGGTGACATCGTTTTAATAATCGATAAGGAGTTACCAAGAAACAATTATCCCAAAGGAAGAGTCATCGAAGTAAGACGAGCAGCTGACGGACAAGTCAGAAGTGTTGTAGTCAAGACTTCCAACGGCACCATGGAAAGACCAGCTGTCAAACTTGCTCGGCTGGAGATAAAGAAAGAGTAGCAGCTAATTTCTCCAACAAATTGCAGTACTCGGGGGGAGTGTTACAAAATATCACCAGCAGAGCGAACCGTGAGTGAACGCATCCATTTATTTGTTTTGTAAACGACCACCAGAGGCAAACGTTTCATGCGTTCACTTTTTATTATTACTGTACGAAAAGAGGCAAACGTTTCATGCGTTCATTTTTTATTATTACTGTACGAAAATTGATTGTAAAACGTAGAATGATTTTGATTTAAAAACGGTGAACAGAAGCAAGCAACTTAATTTTTTAGTTTTCTGATTTTGTAAGATTAAATTATAAAGAATAAAATTTGAAGTAAAATTTGATTTGATCTGTTTTGAAATTAAAGACCACTTAAAGAATAAGTCCAGCAAAGTATATTTACAGTGAATGTTCCGAAACTGCATCATCCTCAGACGAGAGTGAAAAAAGATGTTCAAAATGAATCATGGTAATGCAGCATCTGCTTTCAAAAAAATTTAATGCATTACAGATATGTAGTAATTTCTTTTCCAAATTAAAGGAAGCGGCAATTTCGTGCGAAGTTTTTATTTTTTCACTAAAAACGATATGTTTATGCATTGAACCAATTTTACTTACATGTTCATGCAAAAAGAAAGTATTGAAGTAACATGCGGGAACTACGCTTGAAGTTCCGTCAATCAGAACTGAGAACATGACATGGGGCATTGTCGGAGAGTTGATTTACAAAGGAAGTAATTTTGGAGGACTAAAAATCGTTTACGAAAAATAAGCTTCCAAGATCGTTGAACGGTATACCTGGACGTTACAACTCAGACATCAGCAAGAAAAGTATACGTTGCATAGTAAGGTTTTGTTGTTTTGAGCAAGTCAACTGTTATATTAGAAGCCTTGAAAAAATGTTTTTGACTAAAAACATTAGTTGCCCTAATTTCACTTTCGTAAAATGAAATAAGACCAATTTGGGTTTATTTCTCAATAAAAAATGCCCTTATTTCACTTTTTCAAAGCCAATTTCTTCAAGTCGGCCTTGTTTCGCTTGGCGTTATTACACGGCACCGACAAAAACACCTTTTCATTGATATATATCATCCGGAGATCCGGATTCGTTTTCTTGATCGCTACAACTGTCCTCTTATTTCGACTTGTCGCAAATCAGTTAACCGCTGAACTTGTGAATTTGAATTTATTGACTTCAATAACCAACCGACAATACATTTTAATAAGTGGGTAATACGTTTTCTTTCATTCTCAATCAATTGAGAATGTTTAAAAAATATATGTATGTAATTGACAATTCACTTTTTGGATGAACCAATAAATTCCTATTTTTCCGTAAACAAAGAGAAACATTCTTGCTAGGTTAAGTGCTGTCACCTGCGTTGGTCAATAACCCAGAAGTACTGGGAGTCTTAAGGACCAATCCTTATGCTAATCCTTTCTTTAAAATTCTAATATTTCTTTTATGATTTGCTGAATTTGAAGAGTAGGTAAAACGTAAGAAAGTACCTCACTTCCTTTTTCCAACTGCTTTGAAGTGTTAACATCTGCTCGATACATTGTCTTTTTGACAGTTTGTTTCAGGGTGAATTGCTAATAGCAACCACAATGCAGTCCCAAAGCAACACCTAGTTCGGTATTCCTGGTCCCCGAAGTCCTAAAACCAACGATGCGACACGTGGAGAGTCTTTCGTAAAAGAAACATTGCAGTTTGATAGAGGAGTTTAACTAAACTTGATGTGGGACGACTGCATAGACCAAAATGGAGCATCCCTTGGGAACCGAAGCTGGAAAGCGTCGAACAACAATCTGAATCCCATAACACAAATAATCGCGTAGATTATGGTAAAACTACACTGGCCAGATTGAAATAATAAAATAATTCCTCAAATGTTAATATAAACTTTTGTCTAATATTTTGCATAGTATTTATTTTTGTAATTTATTATTTCAAATTTATTGTAAATCTTTTTGATACATCTTCTCTTTATATAATTGTATTTATTTTACTGAAATGTCATTTCCGGCAGACGGCAGCATTGTCATGTCCGTATTTCCAATAGAAAAAAATTGGAATTTATCTAATGAATAAAGGAAGAATCTAATCTAATCTAATCTAATAAAATAAAAGAAAAAAATTTTGTGTGAATAATTTTAAGATCAATTTATTAAAAAACAAACCATAAAGGAGAATGGACACTTGCGTCACTTGCCACTTTCCCTTTTCGAGATTGGAACCTATGTCCAAACAATAAAATTATGGTTTTGAAATTGATAATTATTGTAATTCATTTAAAGAACGCTTTTTTGAACTAAGTGGTAAGGTGCGTTGGCTGCTAAGCAGAACGTCGTGGGTTCGAGTCCTACTCTTTCTATAAAGTTTTTATTTCATCTCTCACGGGTACTGCGTACTCAGCGTACTGCCTCTTGCGAAGAATTGACAAAACTTTCAAGAGCATCAATCTGTCATGAAAAAGTGCTTCTCAACTTTGCCGTTCAGAATCGGTGTTAAATTGTAGGTCCCCTCAATTTTTCTCACGCACCCAGAGAATTGTTGATGAGAGTAAGTCACTTAGGCGTTGGCTCTTCAAGAGTTGTCGCGCCACTCTATTTTTTTTTTTTTAAATATCTAAATATTAAAACAAATCTAGCACTATCACAGCACTAATCGATATGGTATCTTATCTGCAAAGGACAAAAGACGAACACAACAACACAAGCGCTCTTTTTATTGACTTATCAAAAGCATATGACACTGTGGATCATAGCATTTTGTTACGCAAACTATTTTGTTACGGAGTAAAAGGGGCTTCGTACAATTGGTTCAAGTCTTACCTCAATAATAGAAGGCAATTTGTGAGCTCTGATGGCTATAGAAGTGATGAGCAGAATATTCATTTTGGGGTGCCTCAAGGAAGCATACTTGGTCCAACACTTTTCTGTATATATATTAATGACCTTACGAAAGCACGTCTCAAAGGACAACCGATACTGTTTGCAGACGACATATGTCTTATGTACTCCGAAAAATCTACGTTCGACCTTGAAACTAATATGAATAGTGATTTAGCTATTATCTATAATTGGATGGGTATGCACAAACTATCCTTAAACGTGAAGAAGACTAAGTATATCATGAATAGCAGAACAGATAACACTATTAACATTATGTTTGAGAACAATCTAGTTGAACGAGTCGAGTATTTTAAGTACTTGGGATTATGTGTTGATTCGTCCTTAAATTGGAAATACCACATAAGCAATCTATCCAAAAAACTTGCTGGAATAGCAGGCGTTTTTGGAAGATTACAAAAAATTATTCCAAACAGCTTAAAGAAGCAGGTATACTTTGCACTTTTTCACACCCATCTTACTTATGGCATTAATGTCTGGGGTTCAACCTTTCAATACCTCAAACAAAACCTACAAGTTATTCAAAACAAGGCGCTAAAAAACTTGTACGGTCTTGAAAGGCGGACAAATACAACGACGATATACAATGAAATGCAGATCCTGATGGTACAAGACGAAGCTGAAATGAATATGGTTACCCATGTTCACAAAATCACGAAATCATCCGTTCATACAAATACTACACTCACAGAAAGAAACAACCACATTCCGTACAACATAAGAAGTGGACGTCAGTTACATCAACTTAAACCAACAACAACCCGTTATGGAACGAATTCAACACTCTACAAATCAATCGAACTCTACAATAAACTTCCGAGTCAAGTTAAACATTTTAAAGTCAATATTTTTAAACTCAATGTTAAAAAAATGCTTCTAAGTAGATACATGTAATGTTATTTTATATACTTTGCCAAATATTGCAATCTTGCAAGCAAATATTTCTCAAATTTCTCTTTAATCGTCTTTTTTTGTTCTTACTTTTCAAATTGTTTGTATTCATTAGTCATGTTTAACTATTGTTTCATCGTCATTTTACTTTTACTTGCACTTGTTACATCTTTTTATGTTAACTTTCAATTGACATACATATTTTCAAAATCTAAAATTGTAAACATCTAAACAGCCTTTTCATGAGATTGTTCTCAAAGGCATTTAAATAAATAAATAAATAAAATAAATAAATATGATAATTCTTGAGATAATTTTGACTTGCTTCGAATTCAGCCTAAAGGTATGCATAAAAATTTGTTATCCGGCTATCAAAACTACATTGCCGACATACAGCCGTTCTTATCCGAATTTTAAATTCACAATCAATTCATATAAACCGTTGAGTGCGATCTAAGGTAGTATAATAATAAAAGATACATTTTCTCTAATGATCTCTCGAGAAATATCTGTGCAATGCTTTTACAATTTTTATCCTTGTCCCGCGTTTGTAGGTTCCATACACGAATACTTCCAGTGCAAACACAATGCAAGAAATTCCCAAAAATATCAAAGAACAAGCCAAGATTCCCACAATCTGACTAACTTCTAAAATCATAACCCGATTGTCATCCAAGTTGCGTGTTGCTTTTAGCATTCTCTCCTGCTCCAAGTCTCTCGTCCACTTCAGCAGGTGTCCAGATTCTATGATGTATTGAATAATTGGATTTATCTGGTGAAAGAGGTGGAACTTCTTTGGCATCAGCATTGTAACCAGGTAAGTGTAAATGTGCTGATCCTGATGGAAGCAGTACAAATTATCTCTTGGAATTCGTGGGTTATGAATAGAGTATTGTCGAGAAATTGCAACTGCGAAGGAACCATCCTTAGCGGCTTTCTGAAGGCATTGCTCGAGGTTGTAGCACATCCGGAATTCATGGCGAATATATTTGAAGATCTAGAGTTCAATAAAAAGTTATATTTTTTTGATAGTTCTTAAGATTACTTACATTTCCATCTTTGTCCAAATGTCTAACAATCTCGACACTTCCAGAAACTGCCATTTTGAGGTCCACAATTTGTGTTGTCTTCTTGATTTGTGGCAGGGTGTTCGGGCTTGTTAGGGAACTTATCAGGAACGAATTGTAGGTGCTTCCGAGGATAAGAGCAGCTGCTAGTGACATCATAATACAAATACGGAGACTAACTTTAAGGTAAGCTTCTCGAGCCGACTGGCTGAGGGCAATCCCAATCAAAATGAAGACCAGTCCGAAAAAGGTGTTACAGAGTTTTGTTCGAATGGTTGGACTCTTTTGAATGAAGTAGATGGCCATAGAATTACAAATGATAAATCCAAAGTAAGTTGCATAGGTTTCTGGACTGAAGACTTGAACGAAATTCAACCAGTGGAGGGTTTTCCTGGCCTTAGCCACGCACCAGGTTAAGTCATCTTGTAAGTATGGAACGCTCGCGGACATGAATTGGCTGAGATTTGGATCTTCATCAATTCCTCCGATGACGATATCGATTTGACTGTGAAAAAATTGTTGATTTTGTTACAATGGACGTTTAAGTATATAAATTAGTAAAATATAATGGGACTTGTTATACAATCCAAACTTGAAAGATTTTCTTTTCGACTCAGAGATGTAAGTACCTATAGCTTTTTTCCTTATATTTTGTGTTAAAACTATTCGTCTTAAGTAAAAATAAAATAAAAGACAATCTAAACCAAAAACATGAGCAAAAGAAGTTTGACATTTCATAAAATTTTTAACTGTAGTGAAGTATTTGTTGTTCTGGAACACAAATAGTTACGATTTGTGCGAACTTTTCGTCATCAAAACGATCTGAAACGCATTGCTAATGTGTCAAATACATAGAAACGATGCGTAATTCATATTTAAAAGGTGAGTTGAAAGTGTTGATCTGTCAAAGTGATATGTTTGTTTCCATTTTTAAATTGAAAGAATGTGTGTTTAAGTTCCAAGTTTTTGCGGCAGTTACATCAAAATGGAATATATTCCCGTATTATTTTTTTCAATTTTTGAAGTTAATTTAAAGCACAAAAATTATCCTTTCCTAACTTGTTTCAAGAGTATTCAAAAGTAAAAACGTAACCTTTAAAACAAGATTTTTTTTTTTTTTTTGACAGACCAACGCCAAAACGATTTTTGAAACATGATTGTTTTGGGAATGAAAACTTTTATCCCGAATAGGGTTAAAAGTATCAAACCCCAAGAAAAATCATGGTATGACTCTAGCTGTAAAGAGGTTATCAGGGAAAAAGAAGTAAAGTTCTGGTGTCTTAGAGCCAACCCAACTGAGGAAAACCGCAACAAGTTTAAACAAGTCAGGAAGGCCTGCAATGCCCATATTCGTGGGACCAAATTTTTGCATGAACAAAAATTAAGGCAAAAAATACTGCAATGTCCCAAAGGCAAAAAGAATTTTTGGTCATTTGTAAAAAATATATTCTCGGCCCCTACGCTCGTTGACAATGACACTCCAGTTGTCAGCTCTCTCGCGAAAGCTAACCTTTTTGCTAGGCAGTTCGCCTCCAACCCTTCGTTGCCACAGAGTGCTAGCTATCCATCTATCCTTTTCTTCTGGGCTCGTTCCAAGCAGTTGGAAAACAGCATTTGTCCAGCCAATTCCAAAAAAGGCGAATCTTCTTCTCCCTCCAATTATAGTCCGATCGCACTTACGTCCCTTCTCTCTAAGGTCATGGACCGTTGATAAACTATCAGCTCAAGAAATATCTCGAAGACCGTCAACTGGTGATCTGAAGGTTTATCTCACCGAATAGTTGAACAAATCATTACATCGTTTTGGAGAAACTAAGATTGTTGCACTTGATATTTCAAAGGTATTTAATAAAGTCTGGCACCTTGCTCTTTTATCGAAAATGCGTGCCTTCGGTATCGATGAAACCCTTCTTCGTTGGATTAGAAACTTTCTTCAAACCGTACATTACAAGCTGTATATGAAACACTTTTTAGCAGGCTCCAGGTCAATAAAAGATAGTTCTGGTTACAACGTTTCGAGCATGAATACGCTCTTCATCAGGCCTTTATTGAAATATTATACATCTTTTATTGACCTGGAGCCTGCTAAAAAGTGTTTCATATATATACGATTTGGAGAGGTCACTACAAAATTCCTATAATATTACAAGTTGTATTCGACGGATTCAAGTCTGAAACCCACAACATAAATGCTAGTTTGCTCCAGGGCTCCGTTTTGTGTCCTATACCCTCTTTCTCATTTTTATAAATGTTCTCTTGTCTGTAAATTCTAATCCAATAAATTGTTTTGCTGACGATAGTACCCTTAGCTTTTCATTTTCGTTCCCAGACCCACATCCCTACTCTTCGGATGTGGAACTGCAACGGCAAAATATGATGAGCTCATTAAACTCTGGGGCCAGATTCTTTATGGCGAAAGCGAACGAACGTTTTCGTTCGTGCGAAATATTTGCTTCATATAACTTGAAAAACGAATACATTTTTCGTTCGTGCGAAAGAAAATAAACGACAGCAAATTGTTTGTCGTTTTTCTTCCTTTGTGTTGTTTGCTGCCAAAATGTTGAGAAAAAACATCTGTAGGATTTATTTTAACGATGTTGCAGCAATTGACGGGCCTAGGTGACCACACAAAAACTCTTCTTTTATAAGTATCGTGCTTTCAATACTGACAATTTATAAGACATGATCCTCTTTGATTTTATAAGAATATTGCTCCCTCTTTCTCCTCAATCACATTATAGACGCTCGTCTTCCCCTCTCGGAAATGGCCCTCGCATGGGACAGTCATTAGTCGAACCCAAAGTTTTGCATTGCACCCTTGCTCGGCTTTTGATTCGAAGTTTCTGTAGAATAGTCGTCGATAAATTCCCAAGTTATGCTTTTTATCCAGCCCTCGACCTCGGTGGCGTAGCGCCAAGGTAGAGTGGCTTACACGCTGTGCTCTCAGTTTTTTACATGACTGACCAGTATTTAAACTATCAAATTGCTATAGAAGATGATTTTCATCTTAAATGCTTACGAGGCGGTTAACTCTTTGCTGTCTAATTTATACATAATATGCTTGGCTTAACCTCGTCTTTTTCAAGTTCGTGCAGTGATAATAATCTTCTGTATGTTAAGACACCTTTACATACAAGCAAAAATTGACTGTTGGTGGAGTAATTGGTCGGTACAGAAGGTACAGTTAGTCGCTATAAAGTCATATGATTGCCAACTTTTTCGTTTATCAATTTAACAACCATGATGTGCAGGAGCCGTGGTTCCTTGTATGTAAACATTTGATTGCAAACAATAATTTCACAGTCATAACAAATCTGCCACAATAATATTGATTAGTCTTCTCAACTTCTTTATGTTTATTAAATTTTACTTCAATCGATATTTTTTCATTTGTTGTGTTCTCATTGTTAAATGTGTTTTTCAATTAAAAACGATCGAAATTGAAATTGCAATCTTAAAAAAAGAAAATACATATGCTTTCTTCTTTGTTTTGTCTCATTTAATATCTTAAATCATGTATACAGGGTGATTCACGAGCGTTGTGCCAAAAAGCTAGAGCGTGTAGGTTGAAATGAGACAAGAAAAAAATCGTACGGGAGGGGGGGTCTATTCCCCCCCCCGTTTAGCCGGGAGGGGCAATTTTCTGAAAAATTGACTTATTTTGTTAAAAAAAATATTAAAAATCAACGGCTTCGTTTACAACACCGTGCTATACCTTTCTGAAAAGCTAAAAACTTTTTCTTTCACTTTGTTTTTAAATTAAATTGTTTTAACGAATAGTTTAAAAACATAAATTTTCAAAATCAAAATTTTCAAAAAAAAAGCAAAAAAAAATTTTTTTGAACTCATTTTTTTCAAAATTTTTTGTAATTAAGTACTAATTTTATTTTAAAAATTCAACGTGTTTGTTAATTTTTAGTCGAAAACAGAAAACCGGATGCAAAAATGTCTTTTCGTTTTTGAGAAATTAAGAAAAAACCGAAACAACTTTTTTCTAAAAAAATCTTTGTTTTTATTTTTACGTATCTGGACTTCTAGTTTAATTTATTATTTTAATTTATAAATTTAATTTTTTGTAATTGGAGTTTTATGAGGACTCAATAAAGTAAAAAAGTATTACATTATCTCTGGATTAACCATTTTGTTCATTGATATCGTCTGAAAACTGAACTGTAATTTTTTCTTACTATACCTGGGGCCGCGGCCACTCGCCGGCGAAGAGTTCTACCTGCTAGGGGCTTAAGATAATTAAGCCGAATTTTTTTTTGAATGAAAAAACAATTAACAACCTAAAGGTAAATAAAAGGCATCGCATATTTACTAAACAACAATTTACAATTAAAATATTAACTCATCAACACATAACAATAACAAACTTATACGCTCGAGAAGAGTTAGCGGACAGGAATTTCTGCTACGGTTTAACTTATTGTCGAGATCGGGAAGCTGAAAGACTCTACGCTGAAAGATATCCCAATAGATGGCGCCGAAGTCGTAGCATGTTTTCAAGAGAGCGCTGAGAGCTAGAAGTGAAAGGTCAATGGCAGACGTTATCAATGAAAAAAATGATTAATCCAGGGAAAATCCAATTTTTTTCTACTTTATTGAGTCCTCATAAAACTCCAATCACAAAAAATTAAATTTATAAATTAAATTAATAAATTAAACTAAAAGTCCAGATAGGTAAAAATAAAAACAAAGATTTTTTTAGAAAAAAGTGGTTTTGGTTTTTTCTTGATTTCTCAATAACGGAAAGACATTTTTGCATCTGGTTTTCTGTTTTTGACTAAAAATTTACAAACACATTGAATTTTTAAAACAAAATTAGTACTTAATTACATAAAATTTTGAAAAAAATAAGTTCAAAAATGTTTTTTTTGCTTTTTTTTTGAAAATTTTGAGTTTGAAAATTTATTTTTTTTATACTATTCGTTAAAACAATTTAATTTAAAAACAAAGTGAAAGAAAAAGTTTTTGGCTTTTCAGAAAGGTATAGCACGGTGTTGTAAACGAAGCCGTTGATTTTTAATATTTTTTTAAACAAAATAAGTCAATTTTTCAGAAAATTGCCCCTCCCGGCTAAACGGGGGGGGGAATAGACCCCCCTCCCGTACGATTTTCTTCTTGTCTCAACTCAACCTACACGCTCTATCTTTTTGGCACAACGTTCGTGAATTACCCTGTATATTATCAATTTTCTTGAGTTTTAAGTATCGATTAAAATTGATTTCTCATTTCTCACAATATTTTACAACTGTCAACATCCTAAAGGTAGGCAACAAACTTTTTTTGATTCGAAGCAAAAACGAATAGAAACCCAATAGCCCAGGAGCCCCCATACAAGAAATTCCCGTCATCGCGCCCACTAAAATTTTAAATGAGGAATAAAAGATAAAGCCAAGACGAATAAGATTCGCTTGGTCGGCGTGAATTGAGTTAGCTGGAAAGGCCGCGCATACCTGTTGCAATGTGGTGAAATGTCTCCATTATGACGGATTCTATTTTTGTTTCTTTCATTGCATGCGTCCTAGTGTTAGATGTAGAAATACATTGGTTTGTTTGCTTTCAAGCTGCCGAAAGTATTGCGCAAACCAGATTTTTTATAAACGAAACTACTGTAGTTTGTAATAAAAACACAGTGTTTTAGGTCATAATAAAACCTTGTTTGCGCAGAACTTTCGGCAGCTTGAAAGCAAGCAAACCAAGGTATTTCTACATCTAACATAAGGACGCGTGTAATGAAAGAAACAGAAATGGAATCCGTGATGATGGAGACATTTCACAGTCATTCACCAAATTGCAACAGGTATGCGCGGCCTTTCCGGCTAACTAAATTTACGCCGACCAAGCGAATCTTATTCGTCTTGGCTTTATCTTTTATTCCTCATTTAAAATTTTAGTGGGCGCGATGACGGGAATTTCTTGTATGGGGGCTCCCCACCTACAAAAACGAAATGCGATACAGAATTCAAATTATCGTTTTCGCCCAATTTCTTTCGTTTTTGAAAAACGAACGTTCGCTTTCGTTTCGTTTATTACAGAACCTGGCCCCTGACTTAAACAGCATTGTACAATGGGGAAAAAAAACCGCATAGAGTTTAACTCTCCGAAAATTCAAGGCTTTCTTGTATCCTTGAAGCGAGATATACCCCCTTGCCACTGTCCATGAGAGGCACTTGTATCAGGGAAACCGAATATCTCGAAATTGTCGGTATGTGCATCACCGAACACCTCTTGTGGAATGATCACATATGCGATGTCGCAAAAAATGCCGCAAGATGTTTAGGTTTCTTAAGAAGATTTGTTCCCCTTCTGATCTGGCTTTCATCTATACAACATATATACGTCCAAAGCTTATGTACAACTCCCACGTTCGGGCTGGTGCTCCAGTAACGTACTTAAGTCTTTTGATCAGTATCCAGACCAGAGCATTTAGGATGATTGCTGACCATAGCATCGTTGAGATATTTACGTGACTTGAACATCGACGTAATGTCTCATGCCTGACCTTCTTCAACCGATATTTCAACGGTATATACTCTAGTGAAATAGCCATGTTGCATTCCTCCCCTGAAGATATTTAACCAATACCCCGCCCATCAGTTCACCCTAGAGCCCAACTTCGATCGTACGGTCATATTTCAGAGAATCGTTCTTAAGCCGTACTACGCGAATGTGGATCTCTCTTCCACACTCTGTCTTCCCCAGTCAAGAGTTCAAGACCAATGTGGCAAATAAAAATTGAGTTTGAAATATGTCTTTTAATTGGTTGTTTGAAAAATCAAAATTTCGTTCGTAAATAATAATAATTCTTAAAAATTCGAACTCCTTCTTCCCATGAACATTTGTTTATCATATATAGCCTAAAAACATAGCATTCAACTACTGGAACTGAAGTGGATAGTGGAACATCGTATTTCTGATCATGTTCAAAAACATTTTTGTCTCTTACTACGCTTATGGTAAACCTATTTTTTTGCTATTTATTAGACAACTCCTGAGGCAAGTACAATTTCAAAGGCACAGAAAGTGTGAATGTTACCATGAAAAAGAGACACTTGTCCAACCTAGATTGGTAATCAGAAACTGTTTATGCTTTATACATATTATGTGCTCTGCAGCATAAGATCTAGGTCAGATCTATAATCAGAAATTGAATACCGATATGATTGAAGCCTTTCTTCAACTAATATTTCTCGTTTGTCAATTACATTTCTTTCCACTCACTCGACCTTCACATATGCAGGTTATAACATTTTTAAATAATTTTAAAAATGCCTTTGGCTCTTTTGACATTAAGAAAAAAAAACATGCTTTTAGAAAATTCAAGTGTTTATTCATTTAACATGAAAGTCCGATAACAAGGCTGTTAATGGAAATTTTTAACACTATAAATATTCCAAACTAATGTCTTTTACTTTTTTTTTGCAATTTAAATTTAATTCTTTTAATTGGCATTTAAATATATTTAATTGCTATGCAAAACCATCTATTAAATTTTAATCATTTTAAACGAACTTGTCGTGGCTGCAGCTCAATTTAACATCTACTACTTGAATTATGCGTAAAGCGTGAGTAAATTATAACACTGGCAATTTTTTAGATACTGGAATTGCAACATGATTACCATAAACATCGCATACAAAACTGTTGAGACTGTTTATGTTTTTGGCGTAATTAAGCATTAAATTATGTGAGTGTGGCGCCCGCCCGCTGCCGCGCGCGCAGCCCTCCTCTTGTGCTGTGTTGATTTACGAACGTAACAAAAAAATTCAATTAAGTTTTGCTTCGCAAAGGGGATACCTAAGTGATAATTTTTTGAGTCTTGTTTACATGGGGATTAACCGGCTTGGGATATGAGGTGATATATGTATTTAAATTAATTTAAATTTCTAGGAGCTAGCTCAAATTTTGTTTGACCAAGTTCGTTAGGTAGCCATTAAAACCGCATTGACTCTTTTATGTTGTTTTCTTAGGTGTTATTTTTTAATATAAAAAAATATAGATTGTGAAAGAAAAGTAATTTGTAGGTCGTAAATTTTAGGTGGAACGATTATTTGAACAAATGAACGATGTGATATTCAACAGGCTGAGTTCGTCACATTCATGTGCGAAGTACTGTAAATTCAATGTTCAATGTTCAAGAAGACCAAGCAATGTTGTCTTGCTAGCTTTTTCAGCTTCGATAAATCTTCTTTAATGTTCAAAATTGTTTCTTTCTTATGCAAGTATCGGCCTTTAAATGAAATATGGTGACTTTGTGCTTCATTGTGGTGCCCGCCGTGGCTTTGAGTAGAAAAATTATTAAACGTTCTCATGTTATCGTACAGGTGGTATCAGTTTCTGGAGCGATGTGAAGTGTACTTAAATTAATTGCTCAACGGTCAGCTTACCGAAGAAATGTCGGCTGCACCATTTCAAGAAGACAACATCAATTTGCAGCCACCAAGCATTGATAAAGTCAAAAGGCTAAAAGCCATTATATGTCCCATACATAAGAAAGGTGATGTCAGAGTACAACCTATTATCCTATCTTACAATATCAGATACTTAATACGCGGAAAACCAGAAAACCATCATATTCGGCAAAAATATCATTGTGGCTTTAGACCAGGCAAACCGGCAATTGATCAGATTTTTACCCTAAGGCAGACGAAGGTGATGAGGTGATGGAAAAATGCCTAGAATTCAAAATCAAAATATACCACCTGTTTGTAGACTTTAAAGCTGTCAGGGTCGAACTCATGAGAGAATTCGGCATCCCACATAAAATAATTAGACTATGTAGGATGACCATGACCAACGTTTCAATCTAAATTAAACTGTGTGGAATGCTATCCAGAGTGCCAGACCCGTCAACAATTTCTATGGACTCCGACAAAGGGATGGTCTAGCCTCTAGCCTGCATCCTCTTCAACCTGGTGTTGGAACATATCTCAGGAAGACTATCGCCACCAAGCCCACCCAATTACTGGCATACGGCGACGAGGTTGACATCTTTGAAATTAATTCACAAGCTGTAGGTACAATCCTTTTTTATACAGATCGGGCAAGCGGCAAAAAAACCTGAGACTGTATATTGTGGCGCCGCCGACGCTGCCTTTTGCTGAAAACGTTGGTTATAGTGAAAGAGAGCACGAATTCGACGATGTGCAATCCTTCAATTACCTTAGGTCATTAGTAACAGCCCATAACAATATGGGTTGTGGAACTGGATGGCGTGGGCAAGCAATCGGGATACCTACATGGAAGAACTTGCTGAAGGAGGTCCGGACTGGATCCCGTTTGCAGCGCAGATGAAGGGAGAAACTTAATTGACCAGGCTGACGATGATGATGAAGATTTAAACTTGAACTATGTGATTTTAGTTTCAAATGTTTGCGAAAGATATCTCGAAACTGAAGACTGAAAAATACCTAATGACGACACACAACCTTTGTGACATTCTGCTTCATCTTAGCATTTGACAAAGTTCGAAGAGTTTTTGTACGATGATGGTCCGATAAATTATAATAACCAATTCAAAATTCCACTTACCCATCGATTAGTCCCTGGAAAATATGATACATTGTCTTGTTTTGTATCAAAATATTAATGTCGACATGCAAACTCTCAGCAATGGTCTGCACCAGCATCCATTCGATCCCTTTCATATGACCATCTTCCATAAACACATACGGCTCCCAAGCCCTCGAATGCGCCACCAAAGCACATCCACTTAAGTCCTTCGGAATCTTATCCAAAAATAACCCACGCCTTTTCTCTTCGCTCTTCACCAATTTTGTCGCTGTCTCGTCAGCATCATCTCCATTATCCTCAAACTGACATACGTCTAACGTCCGGTGTTTAATTATCCTCTGTCCACAAATATTTTCTCGCTCATAGGGAAACGAGGTTTTCGAGTAGACACGCCCGTCCTCCTCCGTCTCGGCAATAATATTGATATTGAAAACTTTCCTCTTCATAAACATCAACATTGTATCGATCATGAGCTCGGTCATCTCGTCTTCGGTCTCTTCGATGCTGGCAAGTATCACTACGAACTGCGCCAGTGGGTTCCAATTTGGCATCGATTTCCAGTCCTCGAAGACTTCCATCATATCCTCGTCTTCGAGGTTTTCCAGGACAACGAGGTATGTCTGGGGTTTCTCGTGCAGGATGGATGTGGAATCCCTTGAGGCAGAGTTTCGAGGACGTCGGATGATCAAGGACCAGGGGTTTTCTTCGTCTAATTGGAATGCTTCTATCATTCGATTTTGGAGGACAATGGGAGCAGATGTAAGGCTCATAGCCAGGACTGATCCGGATAGGGTTTCGCCAGAGTAGAAGTACTTCTTGACAAGCTTGTAGGAGCATTGAACAAGTAAATCCCGGTTTTTCGTCGACCCAAGTATGTCATCAGGTTCAAGACCATTTGAAGTAGGCAGAAGAACGAGAAACAAAACCGTAACAAGAGGCTTCATCTTGCAACTGATTTTGACCCGCTCAGTTTTTTTCGGTCGTACACCATGAATTTGATTTTGTTGCAAGAACATTTGTAACCCCAAAGGATTTCTAACAAATTTTCGATGCAAATAAAAATTATACAATTAAAATGTAATCAACGGAAATCGCTAGTCTATTATTATTCAATTACATGGCGGAACGACAAGCTACACACGATTTTGAATGACTCGGAATATGCTTCATGTAGTTGTTGTGTTGTGTAGGCTGACTTGTGGCCAGCAACATTGTATCAAATTTATGGAATTGCATGCTTCACTATCTTGCTTGTTTATTTGCTAAAGGCGTGCAAACTAAGTTTAAGTGAAATCATTGTTTAGCTAAATGATTAGTGGCATGTATCATTAGTTTAAATGTCAGACAATATAGCTTGTGGAATAGTTGGCATTCGGGAAAATTAAATCGGTAATCAGAGGCTATTTGTAAACGCAGTCTCAAATCAAATTGCTTAATTTTGAGTTTTTGTTTTAATTAATTCTTGGGGTTTGTTTAACTTTATGATTTAATGAGCTCGTAAATCGTTTTTGCACTTTCATAATTGAGGAATTCTTGTTATGTTTTGTATTTCAAAATTGGAAACAATAAATATTTGTATAAGCGATTCGAGACAGTAGGTATCTGGGGCACGGAAATTAACCGCTTAATCGTGTTGATTGATATGGCCAAACCATAATTTTATCATTCATTGAATTGACCGGTCATCAAACACTCTAAGACAGGGGCTGAGTTCTTAATTGTAGGCTTTGTTGCCCATGCCCTGCCTTAAATATGCTCAAAGACTTTTATGAACTCAATTACAACTGCATGTGTGCAGTCATCATACTTTATTTAAAATGAGTTCACAAAAGCAAACATTGACAAAACTAGAAACAAAGTTTATTTGTTCTTGATTTGATTTGTAGTTCATTCATTTAAAAAATGGCTTTCAACTAAAATATTTTAAAACACATTGTTCTAAGCTTTGTGGAATCCGTTTTTCGAAAACATGGTTTAAAAACTTGCGGAAATAAGAAAACTGAAAAGTTAAGTAACAGGAAACCCCTTGGACTTTTCGTATGATATTATGTATGATATTCAACGTAATTTTTCAAATAATTTTTTTTTTAATTTTGTATTTTGTTTATCAAGAATGACATAACATCCATACAAACTTTGGCCATTATTTCAACCGCTTGCAAACTTTTAATCCCCATTTTTTTTAAATTACGTTCAAAAGTCCTATATGTCCTTTCTTAAGCTCAATACTGTCTCTATAACTGTAATAATTTTTATTTCAATCGGTTCAGCAGTTAAGGCATTATGAAGAATCGAACAGACAGACAGAGCTATTTTACATTCGTAAATCGTGAGCATGCTGCATTTTCGTAACGAGAAATCATTGTTATCTAATGATTTAATTAAGGGTCAATCGCACCTAAAAATGTTTTCACTTCAGTAATATTACGATTATAAACAAACTAAAACTAAAGGGTCTTCCAATAAGAGGTGTTATTTTGATATTCAAAGAAAAATTTTTGAGATAAATGATCGGATGTTTATTTAATTATAAAGAGGAAGGTATGCCGTTAATAATGGAACACAACATCAGCCAAATGGCCGCCACGACCACGCTTACAGGACCATATCGTGTATCGTTCCATTTTTATTAATGGCGTAGTTTCTACTTGTCAAATGTCAAAAAATGACAGCTTCAAAAGTGACAGCTACCGAAATAGCGGGCTATTCAAAATAACACCTCTTATTGGAAAACCCTTTAGTTATACCCGCGGTGTTACTCGCGATAAACGGGTTAAAAGTATCCTTTGTCATTTTCTGACCCCTAAACCACCACTACCTATTCAGATAATCATGTCAATCACATATGCTCTTTGTATACTTAAAACAAATGTTTCCCACGGGCACCATAGATTTTACCGGGATATAAGGTAGCCTATGTGATATTCTAGACTATAATCTGTCTGTATGCTAAATTTCATCCTGATCCGCTTAGTACTTCTGGAGTTATTGAGCAACAAACATCACATTTGCTCCATGCCGTTTTCCCACAAATTCAGCAACAAAATAAAAACAAATGCCGACTCGACCGCAAAATGACAGTCGTTATACTTTTATGAACACAGTTGTTGCCATGCTCATGCAGAATTATTGCTGTTTGTTTACATTTACGAACACAATTTTGGCAGTACTGCGGAAGTTTTACAATTACGAACTCAGCCAGGCTTTCATCTTTAAGATTTGGGAAAAGTTGTTCCTAAGTTCTATGGGAATCACTTTTCCGGCCAATAGGCCTGTCTTCCACTTTTTCGGAGTCGACTGAAATCCGTTCCTACAGTTAAAGCTCAAAGACCAAGCTAAGACTGTTCAGGTCCAATGTTCAATCCGTGCTGCGTTTTGGGTACGAAATTCACAGACACTGGCGCAAAAACCTTCAAACCTTTGTTGATAGAAGTCTCCGAAACATCTTGATGCGAGAACAGACCAACAACCCATAGACTCTTTCATACAAATACGATAGTGGCAGTGGGCGTAGGAGTATAAGAGGCCCTATGTCCCGTAAGGGAAACAACACGGACGTAATAGGCCCCAGGACCTAAGTAAGTAGTAGTAGTTAGTGGATCCATGTTTCCCCGAAACGACAGAATAGTATCTCCGGAATGCGGTTTGCACTGCGTTTTGAGCGAACACGACATCTTGAAATATCTACTGCCTCAGCGCATTTTCAATCATTGGTCTGCAAATACAAGATCGTGGATTTTTGTCACGTTATCCTCCGTGGTAGCCGTTTTCAGGGCACCTGGACGGCGCGATAATGTTGAAACGCGTTAAAACAATTTTAAGGGTCTGCTTTTTTCCTTTTCTTAACGCATGGTAAACGTCTACGGAAATATGGGTATACTACACGATATTGCTCTTGCGATACCATCAGGTGGTGAGCCTAAGTACTTATCGGAGCAGCCTTGTACCTACGATTAACACAAAAAATGTCTGAAAAAGTTAAATCGGACAATTGTCATCTCCAAGACGACTAGTTACATGATTTGAGAATTTGGAGCACAAATAAGCACTTGTGCTAGGGGGCCATGAGTGTAGTCCACTAGCATAACAGCCTCCCGAAATGTTTGCACAAAAACTAGCATACTAGCGTAACACGACTCATTGCATTCCGCTAGGGTGTCATTATCAAAATATCTTATGATTGAGAAGAAACTACAAGACGATTTTCAATTATTTTTCAATTGTAATCGTATGATTAATACAAGCCATTTAAGCCGCACCCTCACATCTTTTGATTTAAAACTGCCAGCCTACTTTTTAATTAAACTATTGAACACTACAAGATTACCATTTACCATATATCAAAATATAAAGATTACCGAATATTCATGTCTGCACTAAAATTGATGGCTTCATAAGTGTGTGCGCCAAGCTGTTACCACATAATAACCGCCACTTCGATTAACTTTAAATTCAATCGCTGCACTGGCGTTTGCACGGTAAAACTATAATTTGTTAAAAAATGTAAATAAAAGATAAAATGCATCAAAGCTATAAACACTAGATTCAAGAGAGTCTTTTAAATCAACTACCAGGGAATTTGCGAAAGGCGATGACCTTGCTTAAACAAGCATACCACCACTTCAAGGAACCCCAGATTTTCTAATTTTATACAAAACAGCAGTTACCAGTAGGAAAGAGGAACAAAACTGAGCATTGTATGTATAGTATATGAAGTTGGAGTTGAAGCATTTAACACGAATAACAATATCTATCGATTCGAAAATATCGCGTGATACAATTTTACTACAAACATAAACAGGATCTCACGATAAGATAAAAATTTTGTTTACATAGAAGTAGCAGTGCGCTTTTCAGCCTTATGACATAGTCCGGTAGAGGAAGAACAGAGTTTGGAAGTATCATCTCTGGTCTCTACCGTGGGAGGCCCTGCTGTCATAATTTTGATTTATTTTTTTGATTTTATTACTATGACTGACCCCGCCAACCTCGACATTGAGATCAACGGAATATTTATGTAACACAGATTTTATCAAAATGCACTGATATTTTTTTGAATTCAATCGATGATTATGATGATGATGAATTGATGACACACTGTGGCGTATGCGTACTTTCTTTTTGTTTGTTTGTTTATCATTGGTATTGTGAGTTTTTGAGTTCAATATTCTTCAATTGGCTTGGATAAATGTTTGCTTTATAAAATAATTTTCAATATCATCCCATGCACTCACTTTTGTATAAGTTGTCCTCAACTTCTGGGTTAGTGCCCTTAAAAATGCTTTATTGTAAAAATGGCTCGTTAACAATTTCGATCGATTCAAACAATATCTGTATTCTGAAGTTTATAACGTCAGCATTGGTATTTTTTGCAGCTAAGATAGCTCGTAGGATTTATTTATATGATAAAACAACGTTTATCGGGTCAGCTAGTAGGCTAAAAAGCAGCTTGTAGCCGTATCCCACTTCTAAACTATCTCCCTACCAATTTTGAGCCAAATCAGTTCATCTGTTTGTAGAAATTATATGTAATGATGATAACACAACGTTTAACGGGTAAGCTTGTAGGATCAAAAGTATCCTAAAACTATCTTCTGGTTCGGTTCAGCTGTTTTTAGATATAACGAATACGACAAAGCAACGTTTACCGGGACAGCTAATATGTCTGTTTTGCGATTCTAAACCGAAAAAAATGATTTAACTTGGCCAAGCTGCTTGGGAAGAGTTCAGTGACACAGTCGTACTTAGAAATTACTTATATGGCAAAACAATGTTTACCGGGTCAGCAAGTAGAATAAGAAGTATTATGCATACACATAATGATTAAAATGAAGAAATGAATGAATGCATACAAAAATAATTAATTCACGTCGGTTGTTGTTGCAGTATAGATAACGACTGCAGCGCCACCTGCCGGGCCTTGTTTTGAATCTAAATCATCAAGGGAATCATCTGAATCTATACAAAAAAAAAAATTCATTCAAATCGGTCCAGCCATTTAAGAGGAGTTCAGGGACGTACACACGCACAGTACAATTTTATTTATAAAGATATGTGTTTATGGGTCGACGGTTTTCTAGTAATCTGAACAATAATAAGATCTGAATTGTTAAAGTAGAAAGTTTACGGATTACAGGCCCTAGTGAAACAGTGGATATTATAAAGCTCCTCGTAGCATGCAAGTCAGTAGGCAATAGCACTATACTCGACCAGTAATATTAGTACGGCCCCTGGTGGAACGGAGGACTCTTGTCCAACAACAAGCAAAACTTTACACCTCCATTATGAAACCCGGACTTCCGAATGGATTTCGACACTTCTATACAGATTAACAGCCAAGTATTGAAACTGTATAATTTTACGGTGCTTAAAAGATAGTTGATTCGTTAGAACACGAACAATTCTACATTCGAGAGGAAAGTGCAGAAATCATTTGCAAATCCAAGCCAAGGAAGCCAATTGGAATGGGATGATGTTTCGAACTACATACATCCTGGAGAAACTGGAAAACAGTAAGAAAAGTAGCAATACCGAAGAAAGTTGCAATCAAACTGATCTCCAACTACTCGCATGTGTCTTCTCTGAACAACATCAGCAAGATTCTAAATTACCTTCCTTAGATGACTCAAGAAATTCTGCAACATCATCCCCGATATAAAGTTTGGATTTCACCAAGCACACTCCACACTGCATCACCAACAACAACATGTCACCTCTATACATCAACAATGCATTTAGTGTTAAGGTAAGATGGTTTTTGGACGTCGAAAAAGCGTTTGCACCTAGCCTCTCATTCAAAAGCTTCGTCTTATAGGTATCTCTGACACTTATTAAAATATTATTTTCTTTTCTTTCTTCGTAGAAGCTGAAAATATTAAGTTGACGATAAGAAACATTATGGCTGGAGTAGCCCAGGGTTCAAAACTGGGACCTGTGCCATCAAACTGTGAAAATCCGATTTTTGCAGATGACTCACTCACCTGCGCGTCATCCACCTCACCGGAAGGTTAAGTCCACAATAGCAGACTTTATAAGTATTTCAACAAAGGGGGCATAAGGCTCAACATCGCTTAGTCGGAGTTGGAGTACTTCATCCTCAATTAACCTAATTCTGCATTTCTCAAATTGATCTACCATTAAAGCAAAAAAGAACACCAAATAACTCGGAGTCAACTTCAAAGATCTGTTTCGCTTCAACATGGATTCAAGGTCGGTTAGCCAAAGGTAACCTAGATTTCCATTGTATGATCCCCTGTTGAAGAAAAAGGCTGCTTAGGATTTGCACTGGACTGGCAGAGGCGCAAGTACTTCAACAACAAGAGTCTCTACGATTCTGGCTGACGCAGTTAGAAAGATGGTTGCAATTTTCATTGCTACAATATTATTTTGTCTTTAATTTTGTTAATAGCACACACTGGGCCCTTTCCTACCCAGATGCGGTCTAGTTTTTAACCGTCAATATTTCAAATTCAACTTTAGGTTACTTAAACCATATTCGAGTTTGAGTAATAGTTAAACACACTCAGCGGCTTGATTTTCGGCTAGATGATGTCTTGATTAAAGAAATCCATTTACAAAAATGTTGTTATCAATTTACGACTTGATATGGCACCTTTTTTGAAAGTATATGTTTAATGTTTTCAGGAGTTATTTATTTTGACTGAAAATTATACCTATACCAACTTTGCGAGGAAGCTAGTTTCTTGCAAAATACGAAAGACCACCATCAAGCCTATTAATCAAAAGTTTGTTTCTCGCTAAAGTTCAGTTGAAACATGATTTATTGGTTTTTAGTTTCTATTAAACAATTTATTTCACGCTACAGAGCGGTGCGCGGCGAGTCGTTTTGCTTCTGATTTTTGATACTCGAATGGAGAGCGTATGTGCTAATCAGGCCTCAAAGCAAGTGGCAAAATGAATATGTTTAACAAAATTGCAAACATTTATAATAAATTTGAATGACAAGCCATTGTTACTTTCTTATTTTATCGGGTGCAATTAATAATCAAACTTAAAGTGTGCATTTTAATGTTGCAGTGTTAAAATGCAGTGCAAGTGTTAGCGCTCTTACTATAAACATTTAAAATTGGATTGGTAATGTAACTTTTGGACAAGTTGAAAATGGTTTTTAGTTTGCTTAAAAGAAGTTCCTACTCCACAACATCGTTTCCCGCCTTCCCGGTAGTGTCTTTAAAAACATTCCAGTAGCCCGTTTCAAAATTCGAATAAATGCCAACAGCGCTTGGGATGTCAAACCAAAATCAAACAATTTAAGTTCTTCATCCGCAAGTATGTAGGTATCTCTGGTTTTTCGATTTCTCACGTTTCACTATATCTGTCAGCAAATCTAAACAATCACCCAAACGGAATATCAATTCAAGCCATCGCGAAAACCCACCGGAAGTCTAAGAAACACGATTTTCTAGCCTTCGAAGTACCCTGCAGTGCTCTGTTAGTGCTCTGTGCCAGCATCTGACACCATCTGGCGTCACTCTGTACAAAAGCTGGATTAAAGGAGGTGTGTTTCTTTATCTTTTGGCATTCAAGTTAATAGCTCAATTTTTTGTTAGCCTCCACCCGACCAATACTCAAAGTAAATGGCTCAGTGCGTCACATCTGTTGTTGAAGGAGGGTAGACACGCCAATCCGGTAACCACTTTTCCGATACCAGCCTCCAAACTCTATAGTCACTGTTGCATTTAACACAGTCGGACATTCACACAAGAGATAGAGACAACAATTTCCATGCCTACTTAGAGTTTAAGGTACAAACGGCTTTTAAAGTCTTGTAAAGACCACCGCACCGCTTCGCAGACAGCTTATTCGTATTCCATGTGACATGGTCACTTGCTTGAGTTCGTAGTCGTGCTTGTTCTTGTCTTTTGCAGTGATTTACATTTTTTTAAATCATTTTTCCTTTCCATTTTATTGCGGGTCACTGCATTAGAATTGACCACTTAACTCAGGGGGAGTTAGCTCCGTTGAAATGTTTTGTAAAAAGTCGTCGAGTAGGTCGATTGAACTGACTGAAAATAGATACCCTAATCGGCCTCAAGAGTTCTTTTGAAAATGAACCCAAGCCAGTGTGGTTGAAGTATTACCATGTTGACGGCCGTAAATTCTATTTCCTGCAGTATTGCAGTGCTGTATCTATGTGGTCCACATTAAGGGTATCAAAGTTACTATACCACCAATATTCGACCCTAAGGACTAATGGCTTGAACCGAGCGTGTGTAGCTGTTGAGCTGCAATATGAGATTGCTGTTGCGGATAACTACGAGGTCAGTCATTGATACGGTATTTAGATTAACTCTCACCTCTCACGGCTTGAGTAGTTGTAAAAACAAATCCTTTCAACAAAATGATTGATACAAGTCACCTGGCAATGAAATGTTTATTTTCTCGTTGAACGGTGGACAAACGTAGGCAGACACGCACTGTCGCGATTGTGATTTGTGACAATCATTGGCAATTAGACTCAACCTATATTTATAAGACAATGGCTGAACGCCAAACCATAAGTGAATAGTTCCTCTAGTCATAACATAACCGGTCATAATGGTGGATTGTGTGTTGTTGAATCCATGGCGTGCAGCGGGTCCTCTGACACACAAGGAACGCCACCCGAGAGCGAACAATACTAACATATACTAACCAAAAGATTTGCCTTTATTACGAGGAGAAAATTGGCAGTTAATCGAGCGTTTAGGTCTGCGCAGTCAGCATTCGCTTGCATTACGTTTACGTTACTTTGTCGTTGTTTTTGTTCCATTGTGAGATTGCATATGTCGTGTTCTGGTATTTGCTGAAAGTCGTGCATTTTATTTTTAATTTAATAAACATGAACACATTGTTGTTGAATGGTGGTGGCCTGACCAACGACAACATTCGAAATTCTATGCAACCGGAATGACCCCGAACACTTAATTTCGCTTTGTATTGAATCAATGGAATGAGCAGAAAATTGAATATAAATCATTGGTCAATGATCCTGTCAATTTAATAAATGTTATAGCCAGCTGGCTACTGAATTTGGACATTGCAGTAAAACAATAGTATTGTGTTACGTGTCCGGTATGTCAAATTGTCCCTTATTGCTGTTAATGCATACCTTTTTCATATGTTCCCACTATTGACAAGGATATTACTAGTGTCTCCTCCATAGTTATTTTAACTGTTATATTAAATATCTCCAAAGATCATCAGACTTCTTTTTATGGTACCCCTCAGATGCAGTCCTTATTTACATTTGAAAACATTTAAGCAACTTTGGTATCAAAATTTCTTCTTTAGCAACAATCAAAAGCTTTCAAATTTGGTTTATTTTGGTCGTTAAATAAGAACACTCTATCAACTCCGTCAAGTTCATGTCTGGATAAATTTCAGGATCAGGGATCGAACCTCGTAGTTAGTTTAAGAAAAGTCATCTCAGCTCTCGAAATTCGAGTTGATTCTTCATTTAGGTAAGGGGGTTCACATTCAACGACATGTTTATCCACTTGTCGTGTTGGCGGATTTGAGTAAAGCTAACATACCCTAATTCTTAATGAAATTTCTGGCAATTCTTCGTGAACACACCCTGCACATAACAGTTGTTCGACACCTTTGTGATTTGACATTTGTTTTAATAACCTCATCTTGGTTTTTGGAGGTCACGTAAAGTGGATCACAAAAAAACTGTTTACTGTTTTATTGTATGTATATGCTTAACTGTTTCTCTCCATTTGCGCACCAGTGGCAGTCTGGATCAGGCAACTTGTTTTGAGTTCATCCACCTATCATAATAATTGGAAGACCGTATCCATTTTTGCATCTTAAAGCCTATATCTACCGTCCTTATAAATACAATCCTTCCAGCACATCATTGGCTTACCACGCTTCAAAATCTTTTGAGTGCTGCTGCTTCTATGCTGCTATCAGACACATTGTGAACTTTGTAAATGCCCCACGTGAGGGTTGGGTATTGTAATTTTATTTTTTAAGATTCTTCTGGTAAGTATTTCACTTATTGGTTTGTTTCTGAAATACAGTAAAACTATTCGTTCCGTCATGTTTGCAAAAGTGTCGTGTAAGATTTTTCCGAGAGCGATCCAAGGACCCTTATCATTCACATTTTCCGGATTCAAAAAAATCCAATAACGAATGACCCACCAAAAAATCTATGTGATAACACATCAATACACTCTATAGTGTAAGTCTGTAGCATGGTTGATTTAGTGAAGTTAGGAAGATGTACCACTTCGTCTGAGGGGGCTTAGCCGATCAAGGGACATGTAGATTGAGGCAACGAAACTCCCCTATTCCCCATTTCAGTTTTTACCACCTTCAGATATATAGATCTTTAATTATTCTTTTTATTAAAATGCAAGTTCGAGGGCTATTTTGGTCGTATTGCTTACCTTTGGGTCCCTTGACTCTTTGGTTATCTACTGGCACATGGTTCTTGGACAACGCCAATGGTCTATAATATCCTTCTGCCTTTGAAGGATTTGAAGATAATCTGAAGCGTTCTTCAGATTCGCATTGCACATTGCTTATTAAAACGTTATTGGTACTGACATGACGTGGGGTCCGACGTCTTTTCTGTCACACCTTTCTCAGAGTCGGTCAGTAGTTTAACCTTGACTTCCCTAATGACAAAGTTAAGACGGTTCTGTTTCTCAAACACTGTTTTGCTTTTTTGGTGATTTGGAACAGAACCACTGTTTGGGAATTGTCTTCGCTGGCAATCTTGATGACCGACCGATCCTCCACATTAATTTCGGGATTTTGACTTCTTTAGATTTTCAGAAGACGCCCTCCATCCAATTTGTTTCCCAATTTGGGCAGCGAAATAAGAAGTTTTGACCTTCTGGGTATGTCCCCGGCTCGTATTAGCAAGATCTTCAAGCCTACCATTTCCGTAATCTAAGCGAAACATTTAGCCAGGAATTCTTTCGAACACCTGTCGCTTCATTTTATATCAGCGGAGTTGATAGATGGGGAGGGCCCTACAAATATGATTTTATCTTCCCAGTCCTTATCATTTGAACTTTCTTTTTGCTTATTTTTAAAAATCTTCCCAAGAATGAATAGGGCTCTTTACCTACTTACTTCTGGCTCCCAAACTTTCAATCCATGAATGATCTGAAAGCTCTTAGCAGATGAGTGTCGACTTCAAATTTGCTTGTGTTTTTGAAAATGTTGTTCAATGTATGTAGTTAGTAGTTATTTGGTCTATTGCTGATCTCCATGAAGAAGTGAAAGGACTCACACTTGAGGCATTTCTTAATTTGTATTTGGCATTCATTGCTCACTCGTAAAGATATAAATAGTATACCTACACTGTTCAAACACGAGCATTATAAGTCCAATCACCAAGTGTCTCTTTTTTATTCTGAATTGATTTACCATCCTTGGTCCTGAGAAAGTCTAAGGACTGCCGAATTGAATGAAAGTGAAAAACTACTTCGAGATCGCTAATCACATTTCAGACTCAAGGCCTTCGATGCCGTGGGGTCGTTTACTCTGAAGCCATCAGTCTGTCAATTAGCACACTGAACCAAATCCTTACGTAAATACAACGAAAAACTTCGTTGGGCCAACGAAAGTTTAATTAAAATTCAGCCGATGAAATGTTACGTTGGGACAACGTAAAGGGTTGCATACGTTAATGAAGCGCTTCGTAAGCTTATGAAGTTTTTCGTAACTTTTACGAAATTTTTATTTTCCAAATTCTGATGCAAGAATGTCGTTAAATGACGAAACTTACATTGATCCAATGAATTTATTTCATAAAACGACGTAAAAATATTCGTTGACGTATGAAATTTGTACGTTAAGCAACAATTTTTTTTCATAGAAAGATGAAAAAATATACGTTGGCGTATGAAATATTTGCATAAACAAATTAATTTATTTCATAGAAAAATGTAAGAATATTCGTAGGCGCATGAAATGTTTACATTAACCAATGATTATTTTTTCATAGAAAGATGGAAAAATATTCGTTGGCGTATGAAATATTTGCATAAGCCTATTAATTCATTTCATAAAACGACGTAAAAATATTCGTTGGCGTATGAAATTTGTACGTTAAGCAACAATTTTTTTTCATAGAAAGATGAAAAAATATACGTTGGCGTATGAAATATTTGCATAAACAAATTAATTTATTTCATAGAAAAATGTAAGAATATTCGTAGGCGCATGAAATGTTTACATTAACCAATGATTATTTTTTCATAGAAAGATGGAAAAATATTCGTTGGCGTATGAAATATTTGCATAAGCCTATTAATTCATTTCATAAAACGACGTAAAAATATTCGTTGGCGTATGAAATTTGTACGTTAAGCAACGATTTTTTTCATAAAAAGATGAAAAAATATACGTTGGCGTATGAAATATTTGCATAAACCCATTAATTTATTTCATAGAACGATGTAAAAATATTCGTTGGTGCATGAAATGTTTACATTAACCAATGATTATTTTGTATAGAAAGCTGCAAAAATAGACGTTGAAAGAAAACCAAATACTAAAAAAGAAATTTCAAAAACTGAAAATAAAAACTGATTTTAATTTATAAATTTTTATTATAAAAATAAAATAATATAATATAATAATGTAATAATAGAATAGCTATTTCACTGCATTGCCTAGTAAGGCACCCTTTTGACTTTTTTTAGTACATTTTATTTTATAAATATACTCTTGGATAAAGGACCAAAAGTTGACACATTGTATGGGGTATTCCAAGTTAAAAACATGGAATATTTTAAACGTGATATCCACTCCCCTTAGAAACGATTTGAAGGAATATTGTATCCCATCAAAATAAACAAATATTTCTTTGAGACAGTTGATACTTTCTCCAATCCCAATTAAAAATGGTTGAATATTTACTGATTTTCCTCTCAGGTGCTCCAGATGCTCTTCTACTTCCTGAGTACTGCTAGCCACGTAGAGGAACGCCTCTTGGGAATCCTTGATGGTGTGTTTTATAATTGTTTTTTTCCCATAGTTGTCTTTCACCACTGATCTTTTTGTGGGAATTAAAAAACCATGCATTGTTTGAAACAAAATCGCATCTTTAGAATCTGAAAAAAAAGAAAAAAGTTTTAGAAAAAAATATAAAAAAACTTAAAAAAAAATTTAAAGTTAAAACATAAATCTGCAAATGTAAATGCATGTATATGCACAGTGTATATATTTATTGTATATGAGATATATGCACATAAAGAGAAGTCTAATTTACGACTTGCTAATGACTAGGGCAACCAAAAATATGCTCTATAAAAACCATTTATAGCGCTTTAAATATGCTCTAAAAAGCCAATTATATGCTCTAAAAAATTTTGAAATAGCAAAAAATCTTAAATTTCGTGTTTTTTCTTATAGTTTATTGACTTGCCAACAAAAAAAAATTTTTCTTGCAATAAATGAAAACAGTTTTCCTTAAAATGTTTTCTCTGAAAACATTTTTGTAGGTACATCATCCGCCAGTTGTACGTGCAAACTTTAATGCCATTATTTCAGAAGCAGTTTTTTTTCTACGAATAAATTCTGCCATAATAAACAATTTGAGCCCTCTAATTTTTCCAAAATATCGATAATTTTTTTTTTTATTTTTTCGATATTGGAGTCGATGGTATTAATTTTAACTTGGACATCGATCAATAATTTTATGTTAGCTGAAGGCCGCTTGTTTCCAGTTGTGCAATACATTTCAATAAAAATGTATAATTGGATAATAGAAATATCAAGTCACGTTTAAGCCACTTCATTAAAACAATTTTTTAACAGCTCGTATTGCAGCTGATTCCTCTTCATGTAGTGTTTCGAAAAGGCTTTCCTTTTTTTTTTGTTAAACATTTCTACACAGTAAACTGCTTCCCTCCAAGATACTCAATTAGTCGTAATCGTCTGCGAAGGAAGTGGTGTTTTGACTTTTTTTAGTACATTTTATTTTATAAATATGCTCTTGGATAAAGGACCAAAAGTTGACACATTGTATGGGGTATTCCAAGTTAAAAACATGGAATATTTTAAACGTGATATCCACTCCCCTTAGAAACGATTTGAAGGAATATTGTATCCCATCAAAATAAACAAATATTTCTTTGAGACAGTTGATACTTTCTCCAATCCCAATTAAAAATGGTTGAATATTTACTGATTTTCCTCTCAGGTGCTCCAGATGCTCTTCTACTTCCTGAGTACTGCTAGCCACGTAGAGGAACGCCTCTTGAATACCCTTATTCTTAACGGAGCTTTTAAACACTTTTTTCACGTTAAAAATATAAATATGCTCTTGGATAAAGGACCAAAAGTTGACACATTGTATGGGGTATTCCAAGTTAAAAACATGGAATATTTTAAACGTGATATCCACTCCCCTTAGAAACGATTTGAAGGAATATTGTATCCCATCAAAATAAACAAATATTTCTTTGAGACAGTTGATACTTTCTCCAATCCCAATTAAAAATGGTTGAATATTTACTGATTTTCCTCTCAGGTGCTCCAGATGCTCTTCTACTTCCTGAGTACTGCTAGCCACGTAGAGGAACGCCTCTTGAATACCCTTATTCTTAACGGAGCTTTTAAATACTTTTTTCACGTTAAAAATATAAATATGCTCTTGGATAAAGGACCAAAAGTTGACACATTGTATGGGGTATTCCAAGTTAAAAACATGGAATATTTTAAACGTGATATCCACTCCCCTTAGAAACGATTTGAAGGAATATTGTATCCCATCAAAATAAACAAATATTTCTTTGAGACAGTTGATACTTTCTCCAATCCCAATTAAAAATGGTTGAATATTTACTGATTTTCCTCTCAGGTGCTCCAGATGCTCTTCTACTTCCTGAGTACTGCTAGCCACGTAGAGGAACGCCTCTTGAATACCCTTATTCTTAACGGAGCTTTTAAACACTTTTTTCACGTTAAAAATATAAATATGCTCTTGGATAAAGGACCAAAAGTTGACACATTGTATGGGGTATTCCAAGTTAAAAACATGGAATATTTTAAACGTGATATCCACTCCCCTTAGAAACGATTTGAAGGAATATTGTATCCCATCAAAATAAACAAATATTTCTTTGAGACAGTTGATACTTTCTCCAATCCCAATTAAAAATGGTTGAATATTTACTGATTTTCCTCTCAGGTGCTCCAGATGCTCTTCTACTTCCTGAGTACTGCTAGCCACGTAGAGGAACGCCTCTTGAATACCCTTATTCTTAACGGAGCTTTTAAATACTTTTTTCACGTTAAAAATATAAATATGCTCTTGGATAAAGGACCAAAAGTTGACACATTGTATGGGGTATTCCAAGTTAAAAACATGGAATATTTTAAACGTGATATCCACTCCCCTTAGAAACGATTTGAAGGAATATTGTATCCCATCAAAATAAACAAATATTTCTTTGAGACAGTTGATACTTTCTCCAATCCCAATTAAAAATGGTTGAATATTTACTGATTTTCCTCTCAGGTGCTCCAGATGCTCTTCTACTTCCTGAGTACTGCTAGCCACGTAGAGGAACGCCTCTTGAATACCCTTATTCTTAACGGAGCTTTTAAATACTTTTTTCACGTTAAAAATATAAATATGCTCTTGGATAAAGGACCAAAAGTTGACACATTGTATGGGGTATTCCAAGTTAAAAACATGGAATATTTTAAACGTGATATCCACTCCCCTTAGAAACGATTTGAAGGAATATTGTATCCCATCAAAATAAACAAATATTTCTTTGAGACAGTTGATACTTTCTCCAATCCCAATTAAAAATGGTTGAATATTTACTGATTTTCCTCTCAGGTGCTCCAGATGCTCTTCTACTTCCTGAGTACTGCTAGCCACGTAGAGGAACGCCTCTTGAATACCCTTATTCTTAACGGAGCTTTTAAATACTTTTTTCACGTTAAAAATATAAATATGCTCTTGGATAAAGGACCAAAAGTTGACACATTGTATGGGGTATTCCAAGTTAAAAACATGGAATATTTTAAACGTGATATCCACTCCCCTTAGAAACGATTTGAAGGAATATTGTATCCCATCAAAATAAACAAATATTTCTTTGAGACAGTTGATACTTTCTCCAATCCCAATTAAAAATGGTTGAATATTTACTGATTTTCCTCTCAGGTGCTCCAGATGCTCTTCTACTTCCTGAGTACTGCTAGCCACGTAGAGGAACGCCTCTTGAATACCCTTATTCTTAACGGAGCTTTTAAATACTTTTTTCACGTTAAAAATATAAATATGCTCTTGGATAAAGGACCAAAAGTTGACACATTGTATGGGGTATTCCAAGTTAAAAACATGGAATATTTTAAACGTGATATCCACTCCCCTTAGAAACGATTTGAAGGAATATTGTATCCCATCAAAATAAACAAATATTTCTTTGAGACAGTTGATACTTTCTCCAATCCCAATTAAAAATGGTTGAATATTTACTGATTTTCCTCTCAGGTGCTCCAGATGCTCTTCTACTTCCTGAGTACTGCTAGCCACGTAGAGGAACGCCTCTTGAATACCCTTATTCTTAACGGAGCTTTTAAACACTTTTTTCACGTTTGCGATGAAAATATCAACTTCTGGAAATTGACCACGAAGTGTTTCACAAGTTCTATGGAGCCTGTGGGCCTCACAAGTGACATGCGTTACTTTTGGATACAATACTTGAATAGCAATGCGAATTTTTCGAAAAAAAGTTAAAAAAAAAATATTTACTCTAACATTTGCAAGAAAAATTACTAAAATAATGATGAAATATGCCAAAATATGCATTTTAAAGCAAAATATGCAAAAATATGCATTTATAACAAAATAATATTATGCTAAAATATGCTCTAACGAATAGGGTCCAAAATGTTTGTTTTTTCATGAAACATATTTCTATCTTGTCAATTCTCAAATTCTACGTTCCAAAAAAAACATGCTCCAGCATATTTTTGGTTGCCCTACTAATGACTAACTCAGGAACGGTTGAACCAACGCCTAAAGCGAGTTTGCTGAAATCCTTAGAATCCAAGTTTGGAACCAATCGACTCTTTATTCTGTCCAAGAAAAATAGGCAGCGTTAAGATTATGGGCGAGCTTTTCAGTTGAAATAGATATATGGATGCCAAGGTAGTCACACTGAGATACAACTTTTGGGAGAACTATTTATAAAGTTTTAACAACCTTAAACTTGAAACAGAAATATGGAAGCTATTGCAATCAGATTGAGAGGCAAATACCCTTATACCTTCTTCGCTGACAATTTTTTTGAACGAAATAAAGTTTTTTTTTTCAATTAATAAAGTTTATGAATGCTCGGTAGGAATGAAAGATTACGCTATTGGTGATTCAAAATCTGAGTGTGAAAAGAACTTACTTTCATCTAATTTTTTGTTAGTCCAGTCCTGAAGATGTTGGATCAGTCGCTTATCCTTTAAATTTTCATTATTCGATAAGAACTCAGCAATTTTGGTTCCTTGTTCCTTCCAATTATCAAGAAGGGAGCTCGCATTTGGTTGCATGACATTAAAATCCATATCAATCTAAATTAAAAAAAAAATTATATGCAAAATTAAAACGTTAATCGAAAAGATAATTTTTAGTTTGTATTACAAGTCGAAATCCAAGAGGTTTTTTATAATCTGGCCACTTTGACAAGGCTTCGGCTGTTGACTCGCAAGTTTTTAATTCAGTCAAACGATAATTTGTGCAAGCCTGCCAATGTCGATCGAATTCTTCCGCTGTCAATTTGTCGAACTTGATCGATCGGATTATGTCCTGCACGTCTGCTTCTGAGATTTAAAATAAAAAAAGTATTAATTTATTTGGCGTTATTAATTTATAATGATGTTATTTATGATAATGAAAAGGAAATTGTTATTTAAAAGCTTAATTTTTAATATTAGTGCATGGAATTACCAATTGTATTTTTTGTTTCGGGACTGGGGTTTCTTGAACGATCGAGATTTTTGTGGAATGTTTTTTTGTTGTTGGAAAATTTATTATAAATGCGTCCTCTAGAGGATGTTCGATAGTACTCCTAGGAACAAACATAGCCCAATCAAATTATGTAAATTGGTTAGTAAATTCAAATAAATAACTTGAATTTTCAAAACAAGGTTTTATGTTCATTTTTCATTTATAAGTTCAAAATCTTTAGACTATATTCTACAGAATAGAAAAAGTCCTATTCTGCATACTATATTCGAAGAAGTTTAAAAAGAAACTATGTTTACTTACTAGATTTTCAGTAGGAAATCTTTCGATAATTTCTTTTTCAATGGAACGGCTATCCCTTAGGGTAAAAGCTGAATTTTTTTCTTCGAAATAAGATACTATTGCATTTATTAAAGTTTTTCTTTGTTCTTCACCAAACTTTTGGTATGTTTTATAATGGTTGACCAAATACTGTCCCCGTGTTGTACTGTTCAGGATCATTGCCAGGTTTGTTGGCGGTTTTTCACATTCGACTCCATCATTGACAGGTGTTCGACATAGTGATGATGTACTGATTGGAGATTGCACTGGTGTTTTATCTTTTTCTGAGCTAAACTGTAAATTGGGTTCAACAGGAATTCCGATCGACATTCTCCACTGTCGAAACATAAATTCAAAGCGAATTTTCTCTCCCACGGACATTTCTTTAAAATATAAGTTTATATGCTCGACTCTCATCAATTTCAAAATGTCAACATCCACTTGTTTTTCTTTATTAAAAAGAAAACATTTTATAAGTAATTATTTAAATTAAAAAAAAAATGCCTATTATCTGTGACGCGAGCAAAGTTTGTAACTCCAAAAACTCGAAAATGAGTTTTTGATGCCATCTAATAGATTCAAGCAAGTACAACAATCCCTCAAACCATGAATATTAACCGTTTTTTGGCACTTAAGAAAATAGTGAGAAACTCCTTAACCTCTTCATTTGGTGGAAAATTATGTTCGAAATATATTTAATAGTAAACATATAGTTTTATATTGAAACTCATGAAAATAACTCCATTTACTTTTAAAATATAACGTTATTTTGCTCTCCTGTAAAATTTACCTCGATGGAGTGACACACTTTGCGCGCGTCTCCGACGTTATAGTTTGGTTTTACCCTCAAAAAAATAGTTTGTCAAATGACCCAAGTTCCAGCTTGTCAAAAGTTCTTCTATTTCTTGATTTTTAGGATTCAAATTCGTCATCCTAGCGTTGTCTTTTTCGGTGCTTGGACAATCTACAAAATCTACGAGTTCTGTACTGAAATTAAGTTCTTGATTTTTTTCATTTTCTTCGCAAATTATATCCTCTATATCTAGAATGTCTATTTGTAGATCATCCATGTTTTGATTGTTTATAGCATTGTTTTCTGATAAAATAACAGTTTTCGTTTGGTCATTTTGAATTTCAAGACTTGATTGGAGGTGGAAAAGATGGTCATGTTTTTGACTGTCTTGGCTCATTTTGATGGAATTTCTTGAGGTTGATATACTGAAACAGATGATTTTTTTTTAGATATTTAGGGAAAAATATTCCTTTAACTTGATCATTGTTCTTCCTTTTGCAGTTTTTATACAATTTAATGGTGGTCCAACAAGATCACTAAAATTCAATACACGAAATTCTCCCAAGATATCAGGTTTTATATCGTAGGCCAAAAAGTGGGGATTATATTGAACTGATTTTAGTTTTTGACAAAATAGTGAATTTATTGAGTTATTGTATTTAAAAACTTTTAATATTACAAATATTTCAACGTCATTGTTGAATATTGCAAGGAAGAATCCATTTTTGTACAAATATCCATTATGTTTGAATTTTTGAAATGATGTAATTGATTTAATCTCAATATTAAGAATTCGGGATATAAGTTTGTCATAGCTGTTAATATTTTCATTGATCTCACTCTCAGAATCCATACAAGTATATTTCTCAGAGGAAGCATCCATTAAATGAAAAGCGAATTGTAGCTGGTATTTTTTTGCCAAGGTTAAGCATATGTTTTTACGTGAGGTCGTTGCATTAGAGTAAAGTTTAAATTGTCTATGTTTTGCTTCATACCGAAAACACCAAAACGTTCTTAATGGACCCGATTTTTTCAAAATTGTTGGATAATGAATCAGGTTATGATGCTTGGGCTTGAGCGTATCATTAAAAAGCCTCACGTATTCAGAGTTGTGTCTAGCGATTTTTTCGGTCAAAAGTGTGATAAAATCTAGAGTGATCGTAAAGCAGAGAACCATGTCAACTATTTCTAAAAAGTTTAAGAGAAAAGCCCAAACTTCATCATCTTCATGTACCAAATCACCAACCATAAGCGGGAAAAAGTATACAAATGTTTTCATTTCACGCGCTGACATTTTAAAATGTTTCTTGACCAAATGAACTGCCGTTATTTCGCCAGAATTATTTTCAATTTCAATGGGGCCGTAATCAAACATTTTTTTTCTTAAATTTAAAGTTTCCAAGTTGAAATATTTTGCGGTTTCTATACAATATTTTATTATATGAGTCATATTATAGTGGCAAACTCCTTCGAAAATATCATGCATGAGATCAACGCTATAATTTTCTACTGCATGAAAGGAAGGTATTTCATTAAATATTGATATATTTTGAATGCCACTTTCTGAAGATTGTGCTAATTGAATATCGTTCTCATAGTTTATTCGGTTTCGCATTAAGGACATATCTTCGATACTTGCTGTATGAGTTCCACTTTTCAACATTTTACATAATCGGCAAAAGCTTGTGCTGACAAATGATTTGTTAAAATTAAGCAAGGAGTTTAACCCTAAATTATCTCCAAGTATTAATCCTAAGATAAAGTGAACATGCTGGATACCACTTTCAGTCATAATATCAAGGCCATTTACTTCTAAGAAAATAAGTTCATTCACTAAGTACTTCCAACACTTTTCATTTCCGAAAGATTTTACGTCCTTAGATTTTATAACTGCTCCCAAGTATACATTTTCCAACATTGATTCTTTTTTTGGTAAGCATGGAAATGTATAATAGATATTACTTATTGAGTGTTTTCCACTATGAGAGCCTAATGGATTGTTGATTTCAAAATCGTCATTATAAAGAAAATATGGAATGAGCATTTTGTTTGGATACATATTTGCTTTTTGTTTCCATAATTCTCCCTGCATGAAATTGGTCAGATCGCTTGAATCTTCAAGCTTTTTAATATGTGATCGTACATCAGTAAGAAAACCTTTTTTTTCAAATGTTTTTTTGAATTGAAAACGCAGAGGCATTAAGACTCCTGTCACCTTTTGTTCATCATAGGTCAAGACACCGCTTTGGTGAATAGTACTTATTGATTGGTCAATTGTAAACTCATTTAAGTTTTCAGTATATTGATTTTCTTCAAGCCATTGAAATAAACGATATTCAGTTTTCGAAAATTTAAATGGTTCCCGACATTCAGTGATCAAACTTATAAATTCATTATGAGTCGCTGTGCAAGAATTTTCAATTTTTTTTGTTGAAAACGAATTGAAAACGTCCAAAAGTGGATCGGTAATGTAACATTTTATAAGTTCTTGAATTTCGCATACATCTTTTCTTGTAAAGTTATTACTGCTATGCAGCTTCAAAGATAATTTGCAAGCTGACTCTAAGAAACTTTCAACGCCTATGTAATTTCTTTCTTTTAAAATGGACTCACTATTTGATTCTACGCAATGATTTCCTTCTAAATCGTTATTCGGTAAAAGTTCTTCACGTTCATCAATTGTATCTGTATATTTTCTATGCGTGTTATCTGAAATATTTCTGTGCTTTCGAATAAAATGTCTTTTAAAGCTTCCTAAATCCTGGAAAGTCTGATAGCAAGGCCTTTCTATACATCTAAATGTACTTCTAGTATTAAGAAAGTGCTTTTTCTTTAAATGGCTAATGAGAGCGTCGACTGTATTAAATACTTGTTTGCATAAAAAGCAAATCATTTTTTTAAAAGAACGGAATACCTTTACCAATTATAAAAGCTTGACCGATTAATCGGATGAAGCACAATGCAAAAGCAGCAACAGGAGCAGCAGCAGGAAAAGCAGCAGGAAAAGCAGCAGGAGCAGGAGCAGCAGCAGGAGCAGGAGCAGCAACAGGAGCAGCAGGAAAATCAGCAGGAGCAGCAACAGGAGCAGCAGCAGGAAAAGCAGCAGGAAAAGCAGCAGGAAAAGCAGCAGGAGCAGCAGCAGGAGCAGCAGCAGTAGCAGCAGCAGGAATTATACACTGCCGGAATGCAATGGCAGCAACAGAAAAAGCAGCAAGAGCACCAGAAATCAAAATTTTCCCTAGATAAATAAAAACTAAGCTAAAAAAAGTTTTTTTTTAGTTTAACACACTTACCAATTATAAAAACGTGACCGATTAATCGGAAGAAGCACAGCGAGGAATTATACTTGTTGGTCGAATGAACGACACACAACCGGAATGCAAAAGCAGCAACAGGAGCAGCAGCAGGAAAAGAAGCAGGAGCAGTAGCAGGAGCAGCAGCAGGGCAAGCAACAGGAGCAGCAGCAGGAAAAGCAGCAGGAGCAGGAGCAGCAGCAGGAGCAGGAGCAGCAACAGGAGCAGCAGCAGGAGCAGCAGGAAAATCAGCAGGAGCAGCAGCAGGAGCAGCAATAGGAGCAGCAGCAGGAAAAGCAGCAGGAGCAGCAGCAGTAGCAGCAGCAGTAGCAGCAGCAGGAGCAGCAGCAGGAATTATACACTGCCGGAATGCAATGGCAGCAACAGAAAAAGCAGCAAGAGCACCAGAAATCAAAATTTTCCCTAGATAAATAAAAACTAAGCTAAAAAAAGTTTTTTTTTAGTTTAACACACTTACCAATTATAAAAACGTGACCGATTAATCGGATGAAGCACAGCGAGGAATTATACTTGTTGGTCGAATGAACGACACACAACCGGAATGCAAAAGCAGCAACAGGAGCAGCAGCAGGAAAAGAAGCAGGAGCAGTAGCAGGAGCAGCAGCAGGAGCAGCAACAGGAGCAGCAGCAGGAAAAGCAGCAGGAGCAGGAGCAGCAGCAGGAGCAGGAGCAGCAACAGGAGCAGCAGCAGGAGCAGCAGGAAAATCAGCAGGAGCAGCAGCAGGAGCAGCAATAGGAGCAGCAGCAGGAAAAGCAGCAGGAGCAGCAGCAGTAGCAGCAGCAGGAGCAGCAGCAGTAGCAGCAGCAGGAGCAGCAGCAGTAGCAGCAGCAGGAGCAGCAGCAGGAATTATACACTGCCGGAATGCAATGGCAGCAACAGAAAAAGCAGCAAGAGCACCAGAAATCAAAATTTTCCCTAGATAAATAAAAACTAAGCTAAAAAAAGTTTTTTTTTAGTTTAACACACTTACCAATTATAAAAACGTGACCGATTAATCGGATGAAGCACAGCGAGGAATTATACTTGTTGGTCGAATGAACGACACACAACCGGAATGCAAAAGCAGCAACAGGAGCAGCTGCAGGAAAAGCAGAGAGCAGCAGCAGGAGCAGCAACAGGAGCAGCAGCAGGAGCAGCAACAGGAGCAGCAGCAGGAGCAGCAGCAGGAGCAGCAGCAGTAGCAGCAGCAGGAGCAGCAACAGGAGCAGCAGCAGGAAAAGCAGCAGGAGCAGCAGCAGGAGAACTAGAAAGAAACTCGGATGACGAACAGCGACGAATTATACACTGCCGGAACGCAATGGCAGCAACAGAAAAAGCAGCAAGAGCACCAGAAATCAAAATTTTCCCTAGATAAATAAAAACTAAGCTAAAAAAAGTTTTTTTTAGTTTAACACACTTACCAATTATAAAAACGTGACCGATTGTTCGGAAAGCACAGCGACGATAGCGCAACAGAGATCTTTGTCGAAAAAGGCCAGCTTACAGATTTCACAAACATTAAAAAAGAGAGAACTGAGTTGAAATCAGAGATCAGTACGAGGGAGAAGCAAAACGTTAATAACTTTGTATAACTTTTAATATCCAAAATAAAGTATTTTTATGAAGTGCTGACATCTACTGAGGTAAATTGGAAATTGTGTTTATAAAAAGTTTTTTTTTTGTAAAATGTTTTTTCAAATCCATAATTAAAAAAAACAATTTCAATCTTCCTCAGTAGATGTCAGCACATCGTGAGAATACCATTTTTTGGATATGCAAAGAAAGTACCTGAATGGGAGCTGACTTTTTATTGGAAATTGATCCTGCTTAATGATGACAAAATAGCGCTGGTAGTTATTAGCTCGCATTTAGGTAAATAAAATATTTAGGAAAATAAAAAAAATAAAGGTAAACCTTTAAAAACTCTTGAATTTACTTATGTAACAAACATTGACATATTATAATATGGACTGCTAGTTGCCAACTTCACGCGTGTTCAGCGTAAAGAGCGCCATTGGTTCAGGGTGGCCAAAAAAAGAACGATTCCAGCTGTCAAAAATGAACAAAAACAAAAACATAAACAACGAGGTCGCTGTGCAGTGTTACCGCAGGGAAAAATATTTTCGAGTCCAAGATGCTTGAAAAACGAGTCCACGTTAAAAAAAAAATTAAATACTTTCAGAAATCATTTTGTTTTAAATTTTTAACATACTTATTTGTGTTCTGCAAACAAGAAACGTTATGAAAACGAGTCCCCGAGCCAAGGAAGAAACAACGAGTACATTTTCAATCTATAGAGTCCATGTGGTAACACTGTCGCTGTGAATTCAAACATATTTTTTGGGACTAATTTGGCCGCTTCGAACCAATGGCGCTGCTGTAGCTTGTACCTTTTTTCCTCTCATGAAATATATGGAAATGACAAGTGACTAGCAGTCCATATATATTATGTCAATGGTAACAAATGTATGTGAAGGATTTGAGGTATGCAGGATGCTCCACGCAGCGCTAGTGCCATTCCGACTCATATTTCACATTATAGAGTTAAAAAAGTACATCAAAGAGTGTCGACTAAACATATTATACTTAGAATTAGCTTGTTTGCGTTGTATAACGATTTTAACTGGTCGAACACAATTGTGTCGGAGCCCTAGTCGGAACAGCTGCCAAAATTTTGTACAAAAACTTGTATATACAAAAAATGGTGTTTTTACAAAGTGCTGACATCTTTTGATTTGTAATTACAAAAATAACAAAAGCTATGTATAAAAAACAAGTAAAAAATCTGTTCAATAGATGTCAGAACTTCTTGGATATGCAAAGATAAAAATGAAAACTGTTCAACGGAGACGGAGTCCGAGTCGTAGTCGGAGACGGAAGAGTTGGTTAACTTTTAACTTTGTCGTACGTATTTAAGTTTGCAATTAAAATGTTTTGTAATTTCGTGAATAATTATTTGCCAATTCTTAGAGACATGAAAACAATGATTTGTTCAGTTCAGTTTTGTAAAATAAAGACAAATATTTAAACAAAACGTACGGCAGCTATTCCGACTCCAGCTACGACTACGACTTCGTTTTTGCAAAAATGTCTTATTATAAAAAAATAACGTTTTCTTTAGAGAGGTTCACATGATCAAATGTTTGTGACACATGTTAGATGAAATAAAACATTTTTTAAATTTCGGTTGTTTGACAAATGTATGCAAGCTAAATTTGTCACTCATATTTAATCATGTGAACATTATAAATCTTTAAACAACATACATACCTTTAAATATTTCTCGTACTGGTGGATGATAAAAAACAAATTATTAATTGCACTTTGCTATTTTTTTGCACACCCGACACTCACAGTAACTAAATCAAGACTGAACATGTTATCATTCCGCAGTAATTAACGTTACAACATGATTTTTTTACGAAGGTTTTTATAAAGCAACGAAATATTTACATAGATTAATGATGGTTTTTCGTAAACTGATGTAAACTTTTCGTATGCTGATGTAAGAGCTTCATAGAATAATGAAGTTTTTCATCAGATAATGAAGTTTTTCGTCAATCAATGTAAACATTTTATTAAAAATCAACAATTTTTTATAGAAGCACCGTTACCTGAAACTGTAAATGATGATGCAATTTTTATTTTCAGAGGATGTAAAAATTGCATACAGATTGAGGAAATATTTTCATTGGCATATGAAATATTTCGTTAGCTATTGTAAGAGCTTCATAGAATACTGAAGTTTTTCATCAGATAATGAAGTTTTTCGTCAATTAATGTAAACATTTTATTAAAAATCAACAATTTTTTATAGAAGCACCGTTACCTGAAACTGTAAAGATGATGCAATTTTTGTTTTCACAAACCTTAAGGATTGAAAACATTACACCAGCTTGAGAAATCAGCCATTTTGGTAATATCGTCAAATGAAATTAGTAAATTTATTCAATGAAAATTGTTTTTTCGTCATTTTCTCATATCTGGTTGGTGGGATTTATGACATTCAACTTTTTACGATACTCAAATTTGACATTGTCAAAAGATGATGTTTTGGTTTTTTGTATAATTTTGTATCAAAAGAAGTTACGAAAAAACAATTTAAAAACAGAATGTATTTCAAAACTTCCTCTTTTCAGAATTTTTTTTCTTTTTCATGGTAAAAGTTTTCACTTACGAGAAATTTGAATTTTCAAAAACTGCCAGAAATTGATATAATTTTTTCAAGTTTTTTGTCAAATCCAATCAAATATTGCTCAATTTGTTTTTGTTTATTCATTCCTCAAAAGGTTCTGGGATAATAAAAATTTTTAACATTTTTCCAAGGTTAGGTAAAGGTTAAATATTTGTTTAGGTTAAAAACGACGAATTGTCAAAAAAAATATTTATTTCCATACAACTGGGATGTTTTTTTGATTTTAAGGCAATGTATGAAAAAAGTGTAGAAAATTTACACACCTACACAAAGATGTTAAGAAAAATATTGAAGCACTTTTAAGCTAAACAAATTCCTAAAAAATTGGTAGATATAAGGATGTACCGAAGCTCAAATATTTTCAATTTAATGCTTATTTTTAATTTAAGACACCATTTTTTTCATAATTTGTATACTTATTTCCACACCACTCCGGAGGTACAGTACCTTTGGTACTTGGTGTTTAACAAAAGGTATACTCTTAGGTATCTTAGCCGCGTTTGAGAGAAAAGGCTTGCGGAGACTTATTTTGGTCCCTTATTCGAGGAAAGACGATTCCGGAGCCGATTCAATGCGATTTTCTTAAATTTACCTTATCATCTATGTTCTCATACACATACCCATAAAAGTTACTGATGGGTTAATCGCGAAATGAAAAAATTATTTGATTTCATAGTCGTTAAAAAATTGAATCGGTCATTTCAAAGTCCACTTTTTTCCCAAATGTTTTTTATTGCTGGAAATGGTTCTTTATAAGGAGATGCACATTATGGCTGAAAACAAGTCTAATCGAAACATTCTTTCCTCTCCTTATATGTAATGCTACGTTTTCCCGACCCTAAATCCGAGATTTAACTCAAGTAGATTTAGAAGAAATCTCGTAATTAAAGAGTAGGTTAAGCTCGAAATTTTGAAAAAATTAATTTAGGTGCGTTAAAATGTAAGATGCATTCATTTTTTTGTGATTGGGAGCTAAATCTTCTTCTAAATCACGAGATTTGTGCTAAATCTCTTTGCTGTAAATCTCGGATTTAGGGTCGGTGGAAACGTATTATAACACTGCTTGAAATACGTTTATGGTATAAACAAGTGACTTATAAGAGGTTTTTGCATGCACTGCTAGACATCAGACTATTTGGACGATTTAAATGTGCTTTGTTTTAATTGGTGCAACAATATTTAAGTCTTTAACATTGTAAACCATCGCCAACAAAGTCAAATTTGAACTTCAAAACATAATTACTAAAACTGTTTTGGTAAAATTATAAACTACCAACCCCGTTTCTAGCTAAAACTTTATATGTCAAGAACTGCTTTTCCGCTTTTTTTCATTATTTCCTTTAGTAAATTGTTGTTCCCTATATTAGTTTTTAATCAATCAAAATCCAAATGAAACATAAACAGATTCCTTAAAACTCATTTGTTTCTGAATGAAACAGTTTTTATTGATTTCTGAAAAAATCAAATTTAGTAACTTAATTTGTTTTTAAAATGACCAATTCAATTTAAATGTATGACAAATATTCATATTATAACGAACAAATTTAATCAATGTATGAAGTTGTTTTTATATCTCAACGAAAATAATAATTAGTAAAACAATCAATCATTTTCATACACTTGTCTCAAAATTTTTAAATATGGAATATGATAAAAAATCATATCTTAGCGAAAATAGTTAGTCAATTAATGAAGATTTTTTAATCACTTAATGAAAAAAAATTGTAAACTAATGATTTGATTTCATATTTTAATAAATTAACGAAATGATTCATACGAAAATGAAAAAATTTCATAGTTTTATGAAAACTTTTCATTAAAATTTGATTTACTTACTTTTATGAAAATGTTTCATTAAATATTCATAAAATATTCGTAAAGTGTATTTAATTAAATTACGAATGTCTTCATTAAACTCCCAAAAAAAAATCTGAAACTGGAAAAACAGAGTATGAAGCGTTTTCATAAAAGTATAAAACTTTCATATTACGAAATTACGAAATACTGCGTTGGGCCAACGAAACTTACGTTGGGCCAACGAAAAAAACGATTAATGAAGCGAATTTCGTAGCTTTACGAAAAATATTTTTTTCAGTGCAGACAAAAATTTAAAAGTATAACTACTTATTATCAAAAAAACCTGATTGAACGTTTCAAGTCAAACTTAGTAATCAATCAAACGACACCCTTCAACAAATATTGCTTAATGAATATAAATGCCAAGACCGCCCGCCGCTGACACTCGAAAGGTGTGTCCAGTGTCCATGCTCTTAACTTCATTAAGTAGACTTTGTTCCCTTGCAACGTACGGTCATTAAACTTATTATTTTCAAATCCTTTCACTTTAAAACGAATCTAATTTTTGCTTCGATGCCAAATATCAACTTTAAAAATCAGGTTTGATTAAAAATGGTGATCGAATTCGCAAAATAACTTCGGTACAGGTTTAAATAAATTCATAAATCACGAACAATGCGCTCAGGTTTTAGTACTGGTACTTAATTTTGTTTGGCAAGAGGTGTATTATGATCTTGAATTTATTTATAATTGTTTGTGTGGAAGGCGACAGCCGAAAGCAGAGACAGGTGACAAGCCTTCGGCCTTGACTTAGTTCACGCGCAAGAAAGATATCCAAAGTGCGCCGAAATGAAACTGAAGAAGGAGATTAATAAAGTGGAACTATAGTGTGAACAGAAAATTTTGTTGAATCAAAACTTGTAGATAATGATTTTTAAGTTGTTATTCTTTTTAAGGCGAAATTAAGTGGGTTTGTTAAGAAACTGTTAAAATAATTGTATAATATTTCATTTGGGCCAACTTGCTTTTTTCCTATGGAAAAACCGCAACCAAAAATGTGTTTTATTTTTTATTTTTATTTATATAGATTTTAAGGGTAAACTAGTCTATTTGGCTTGTAAATGTAAGTTCCGTCAGTTCCAAAAGCTCAAGATGCTTACTGAAAGATATCAGGCTGTCGGTGAATAACATCAGGCTGAGTGAACAGACGACAAGCTTTTTTTGGATGTTGGGTGTCCTTTAAGTGTGAAAATGAATTGCTTGAAGATAAAAGGCTGAACTATAATGCAATTTTGCTCATGCTAAGTGAATCACCGAATACACATGAACCCAAAGAACAAACCATAATGTACTTAAGCAACGTTCGTTAACTTTTCGTTCAAATGTTTGAACAATTTAAAGAAGAGGAAGCCAAGCCTAAATTTTTTGCTTACTTAAGGAAATATTCGTCAGGTTTTTTGACATTAGCTTAAGTTCACCTAAGGTCCTAAGCAATTATAGTTGGGCCTTAATTGTGAAATTCTATTTCACAGCGGTTATTTAAACGAAACAGTGATGCCAGATATACTCTATATTGCAAGACTTTTTGCTCAATTTTCTTAGGAACAGAGTACCACATCACATTATGACGTCATATCATTTTTGAATGGCTATTAAGATGTTTTGATCAAGAGTTGACTTATAGTAGCGATCGCTATAGGTCGATAATCACCAATTGGGTAGTTGACACCGTCGACATACATACTATGGTTGCCAACAGGATGGTGCTCGGTACCACACAGCCCAAGAAACTATCGTTATTCTACAAGAGCGGTTTCATGGCATGGTTATGTCGCGCTGAGGCAACGAGATTTTGCCTTTTAGACTTTTTCTAAATTTCGAATTCTTGTTTTAATTTGCTTCGAACTAAACAACGTATAACTTGATCATTTAAATATAAAAAAATTCTTTTGTGACCACTCAACAGGTGCGATGAATTATTATTTCGGTATGTAAATTTTGTTTCTCTCTAAAAGAGCACTTAAATTCCAAAATGTACATTTTTAACAGTTTTATTAAGGATCAGGTGTACTGAATGTCAAATAAACTTCCGAAAATAGAAATTGATATCTTTTTTATTATTAAATTCATTAACAACCTGTTATTGCAATGTTGTTTTTGAGGTGCTATAAGAATTTATAACATTCACTCTTTATTTCATTTTCATGGCATTCAATTTTTAGACACTAAAACTTGCTTTTTGCTTTCAAGGCGCAATTCAATTGTTGTTTATTTTTAACGAATTTAATGCACTTAAATTGAAATAAAAAATAATTATTTCAAGCACTTATTTTTCTAAATTAAAACACAACTGTCGTTTATATTAAATTAAAAGTTCAACGTTTATTCCCGTCTAATTAAAACGACAACAATGGTCATGTTAAACGTCGACTGCTAGGGCCACGTGCCTTAAATGAAGCCCACACAAAGCCCATAAGACAACAAGGTTGAGAACATCAAAGTATCATAATAAAGATAATAATTAAGGTGATTGAAATATCCATAAATTCGAAACCATAAAAAAACATTAATAGTTTTGGAAGAACATAAAACTTCGCCGTACGCAATTTTAATATTTTTTCTCTTCTCAATATTGAATTTTTTTCAGATATGTATTCATTTTTGCTACTTCTATGCATGGCAATTTTCGTTCGTCAACTATACCAAATATAAAAAATCGGATAAAACAAAATTTTTAATTCGCAAACATTTTACCTGTGCAATATTTTTCCCAGTGTGTTTCCATAGACAGCAGATAGCCCTATAAATGGATCTGGTTGCAAAAGTTGCAATAAGGAAGGTACTCGTACTAAACTAGTTCATATAAAAATTCCAAATCTAATGTAGATTGGGAATGTGGGCTAAATATGTTGTGATAATTTTGTATTAAGTGTTTCACTCAGCTGTTTCACTCAGCTACTAATATATAATCATAGTATGTATAATATTTATTTCTAATATATAAATAGAAATTTTTATGATAATTAAATCATTCTGTAATCAGCAATTAATGAATAAGGAGTTTCATTCCAATTGGGTAATCTGCGCAACAATATAAATAATCTTATTTATATTTCAATAAAATATCTCTATAGTCTATGTGTAGTTTGTATTTAATCGATCTTGCAAATAAATTCTTGTGTCCACTACTCATTCACTTGAAGTAAGTAAAGTGTTCTGGAACTCACTGTACTTCAACGCTGAATTTTATTTTGGGTATACGATTTGGCAACTGCAATATGATAAATTATGCAAAGTTAAAGCAAACTCACTTCAGCATTACATTGCAGAAATTCGAAAAAAATAAAAAATACTCATGCATAATAGGCGCTATAATGCAGCGAGAACTTTAAGTCGTACTTTAAGTGCTACTGTGGCATATTTGAATTTGATTGCATTATGTAGGTAGGTATACTCTTAATCTATCTAATAAATCAATCACCAGTATAACACCGAAAATTTCAAGTTTGACTTCTTGAGGCTTATGTGAATGTTGATATGCTAAACATCGTTCATGTCAAACGATTCAACATGGTTTCAACTTAGCAATATAAAATTTAAATGTTGGCATGCTCGTTCGTTAATTGGTTTCAGCTGCATTCAAATTTTTCGCAAAATCAAAATTCAAACATTTTTTGTTTCTACTCTATAGGAGTGGCTTGCTCTTGCATGTAAGTTAGTTCTGCATTAAATTCACCTTTGGCAGCCAGAAATCCTAAACTTTATTTAAATTGGTAGGTTGTACTTTTTTGGGTGTGGAATGGTGAACTTCTATCGTACTTTAATTGCGTTTTGCAACAATGTGAATTTAGGATTTCCTGTGGAAAGTGGTACAATGTGCCACAGTTGCAGTTTTTACTTCGATTGCAAGATTTTATATTTTAAAGCGATTGTGTTTTGCTTTTTATGGAGCGTGTTGGATTGGCAAATCCTTTCGATTTGATTTGTTATATCTGACAATGCTTGCCATCATCAAATATCATTATCAGGGCCGGCCCCAGCCAATATAATAATAATAATAATAATAATAATAATTCCCACGCCTCTTTCCCCCCCAGATACCGCACGAGCTGGGATCCATTTTCACCGAGCACGACTGCAATTACGATTACTAGTCGTATCGGCACTTAATTAGAAATTATTTTTTTCAATAAAGTAAAAAAAAGTGATGCGATGCGTATATCATCGGGAAGATAAGCGATTGGGACTGCTTAATACAAGCAGAAAAAACAAAATAAATTAAAATTTTACAAAAAGTAAAAGAAGAGAAAAGAAAAAATGCAAAAATTTAAAAATAAAAAATTTTAAAGTCAAGAAAATTAAAAAATCATAACAATAAAAAAAGAGAAGAGTAAATAAGCGTGTATTAGGCACTTGTTAAGTTCGTGAAAAAAAAGAAAGAGTCATTTCCTCTCTACTATACAACATATACATATCTATTAATTTTTTTAGCTCTCTAATGAAGCACAGTATAAGAGCTTCCTTTGTGTGATCTTGCTATGGTTGAAATCAAAAATAAAAGAGTTTTCGTTCACCTTTCGTAACATTCTCGTTATTGGTTCGTTACTACCATAATCAGTTCTGTGATGAGCTTGATGAAATTGTGGAACTGATCTAAGAGAATGCGAGTTAACGTTAATACTCATTGCGTCAAGGAGGGTCGAAGATTCTGTAGCACCAGATAAAATTTGGTGTACGAAAATAATGTCGGCAACTTCACGACGTTTTTCTAGAGATTGTAAGTTTATAAGCCGCAACCGTTCTTGATACGGAGGTAAGTTGAAATTGTCAACCCACGAAAGTCCTCTTAAGGCGAAACGGAGGAATCTACGTTGTATTGCTTCAATTCTCTTAATATGGACATGGTGATAAGGGGACCATACTTGGCTGGCGTATTCCAGTATAGGCCTTACAAACGTGGTATAAAGAGATTTCGTAACATAAGGATCCGAAAATTCTTTAGACCAACGTTTGACAAAACCTAAAGCAGAATTAGCTCGGGCTACAATATTGTCATAGTGAGACCTAAAGTTAAGCTCGCTATCGCAAATAACACCTAGATCTCGGATTGTTGTTACTCTGTGAACAATACATTCGTTGATATAATAGTCACGTGTTGGTGGACGAAAACGTTTACGGGAATATGTGATTGTTTGGCATTTGGACACATTAAGCTCTAAATTGTTTTTTTGACACCAAACGTAGAAATTATTTAAATCGGTCTGCAAGGGTAAAGCATCATCGGGTGAAGAAATCATTCTAAAGATTTTCATGTCATCTGCATACATTGAAACATGGGAATTTTCAATCACACATTCTACGTCATTAATAGTCAGAATAAAAATAATAGGGCCTAGATGACTACCTTGAGGGACCCCCGATTTAGCTGTAAATGGTTCTGATATTGAAGATCTAAATAAGACGCGGTATTTACGGTTCGATAGTTATGATTCCATCCATTCGATGAAACCAGGAGGGAATCCAAGAGCCTTTAGCTTGAAAGATATAATATTGTGGGAGATTTTATCAAACGCCTTGCTAAAGTCGCAACAACATCAACTTCTTTTTTACTTTCTATTGAGTTTAATGCATAAGAAACAAATTCAGCTAAATTTGTGGTCGTTGATTTGCCTTTTAGGAACCCATGTTGTTTGACCGAAAATAATGATTTACAATGAAAGTACATAGTGTCGAAAATGATACTTTCGAATAGTTTTGGAATGCAAGATAATTTGGCAATCGGCCTGTAGTTAGAAATATCAGATTTACAGCCTTTCTTGTGAATTGGTATTATGAAAGAGTCTTTCCACATAGATGGAAAAATTCTTTGAGAAAGAGATTTTTGAAAAAGAGAAGTAAGGGGTAGAGCCAAATTAGCTACACACTTCTTTAATACAATCGCAGGTAAACCATCAGGTCCCGAAGAGAAATCATCTTTTAGTTTATTTATTTTGTTAACCACATCGTCAACAGTGATGTTGATTGAAAACAATGATGTTTGGTTACAATCGTTCAAATAAGTGAAATAGTCAGCATCAGGTAAAAAATTACTGTCAGAGAAAGCAAGACTGAAGAAGTTAGCAAATAAATTAGTTATAATCTTTGAGTCATTAGATGAGTGCTCTAAATAATTGAGGGTATTGGGATATCCATCCGACTTTTTTTTTACGTTAATGAATTGCCAAAAGCGTTTGGGATCTGAGATTATATCAAACTGCATTTGATAAATACATGTATCATAGAGGAGTTTTGAGAGAGCAGAAAACTCGTTGTACACTACTAAATAGGAGGAATAGTCTGTATCTGTTCTTGATTTAAGATATTTTCTCCATAGACTATTTCGGGAGTTACGGAGTGTACGAAGTTGTCTTGAATACCATGGAGGTGACGGTGAGGTATTTTTTTGTGGTGCATAGGGAACGCATAGAAAAAAGCATTCAAAAATTATTGAGTAGAAGATAGTGGTTAAACTATCGATTACAGATTGGTTTAAAATTAAATCAAAATTAATGTTACTAAGAAGCTCGTTAAGTTGGACGAAGTTTGCTTTTCGGAAATTAAATCGATATGAGTTCTCAGATTCTCAGATTGTCTTCGTAGGCATAAGTTAAAGACAATGGCGGATGAAAAATGTCAATGGTGGAAAGAGTAAGGCTACTTTCCTCTACGATACAGTTAGTTGCTTCATTGGAAAAAATAAGATCGAGTTGTCTGCTCAAGTTATTTTTGACATCACTAATCTGATGCAAGCCGCAATCAGACAGATTGTCAGTAAATAACATTTCTTTTTCGGTTGTTGCGTTGCTTGTAACAAAATGAGAGTCATCCTCGGATCGCAACCATGACAGATTGGGGAGATTGAAATCCCCAACGAGCAATAAACCATCATTAACCTCCATAGCGTCACCCAGATTGTCAACTGCTTTTATAAGATTTTGATAAGTTTCTGTGTAAGATTTTCAAAAATCTTCCTTTTTATTTTTACTCAAATACATACATACATCCATACGCAAGTGCCCGTGGCTTAGTTGTTAGGTGCGTTGGCTGCTTAGCAGAACGTCGGTCGTGGGTTCGAGTCCTACTCGTCTCCAAATAAATAAAAAAGATCCTCTAATTTGTTCAGACTTTTATTTATAAATTTTTATATTGTAGGTACATGATGTACAGAAGATCCTAACGTCAACAATGTTCAATTGTCTTTTGTCTGGCAAACAACTATATTATGTCGATTACAATAATTATGAACTTGCAAATGTCTGGTGGGATAAGAAAGCAATAATGGAAATGATATAAATATAAATAGGTTCACAAGATATAACATAGCTCAGTTACAGTTGCGATGAGCCTCCAGAATTCTGCAACCTGTGCGTTTGCACATCCTGCACATCTGGTTAGGTTAGGTAACGTGGGTTGACAGTTGGTGTTGTTACCGTCACACTTAGAAAAAGTTTTTTTTTTAACCTATAAAATCTATGGTTGGTCGAGCCATTTAGAGGACTTGACAAAGTTCAGTAGACGATTGCTTGTGAGTTCAAATAACCCTTCTAGTTAAAGAAGTTTAAATGTTTAAATGTTTTCATAGTTTGGCAGAGTGCTGGTGGCATATAAAGTGAGCCTTGTTTTCGTAATCTTGTTCGTTGCGGCAGCCTTTACATAAATCGTCTATGCTAAGCCTCATCTTCTTTTTGTTTTAGCCAAGAAGGTTAAGTCCCGTCATTTTTTAATAAGTAAGATCCTATCAGATCTTTTCTTGTCGTAATTCGCAGAAAAATTTCAACACTTTCCACATATTCTTCGCTCCTATTGGTCGCAAACTATTGTTAAATAGCCTAAAGCCTTCCTCGATTAATGGACTATCTAACACAAAAAGAATTTTACAATTCGAACCAGTAGTCCCGGAGTTTAGCGCGTTCAAACGAACAAACTCTTCATCTTTATATAATAGGTCCGCCAAATAACTTTTTTTTTGAAAATGCTATACAAAAAAGTACTGAATATTTTCTCCAATTTCTTTTTTTATTTGAAAGTACAATCCTTCCAGTTAATAATGAAAAATAATTTCATTGAAATGGCTGCCTCGGCTGGCCATGCAGTAGCCTACACGATCGGTTAAATTTTTAAGCACATTATCGATTGTGTGCAACTGTATTTCACCAATGGCTTCACGAATGTTGTCCTTTAAAGCGTCAATTGCAAGGTACGGAAAAGCTCGAGCCGGAGCCAGCTCTTTCACATTTTCAGCTCCAGCTCGCGAGCCGGAGCTCTTTTTCCAATATATTTGGCTCCGGCTCGCGAGCTCTTTTTGAGCTCGGAGCCAAATAGGCTCCCGAGCCGGAGCTCTTTTTTCACATCTATTACTCCATTTCCTTAAATTTTTTCATTCTTCAATCATTTTATTGCATCCTTCTAATTTTCTTCCTGTGTTTACGGTCGAAATTTCCAAGCCACAAAAATCATATCCTAGCGTATACCTACCACAAGAAAAACCCAAATGTGCATTATATTACGTTTGTCTACCTACCTACCAGTTAGAGTAACCACCCGCCCTTGCAGATACACCATATCTAAAACATGCATTACTCACATATGAAAAGAATTCTCTATATTCGCGGGTACCAAATTCCATTCATTTTTTTTAAAAATAAATTAACAGGCACACTCTTTGCTATTTCCTCATATTCCTTTATTTTTTAATTCTTCAAATATTATTTTATTGCATCTTTCTTGTTTTTTTCCTGTCACAAGACCACAAAAATCAAACCCCAATAAAACAAAAAAAGGTCATTAGCGTATACCTACTCATTGAAAAAAAAACAAAATGTACAAACAAGCACACAAGGTAAAGTAACTACCTACCCTTGCGGATCACATGTGAAAAGCATCAACTTGAATTTGTATATGGTACCACGGACAAATCGAATTCCATTTAATTTTTGAAAACAACTAAACACTCCTAGAAATCTTCTCATATTTGAAACTATAAAATTTATCAAAAGCAATAACAAATCGAACCAATCTATGTCTCTTTTAAATATATCACAATGTAAAGAGCTATTATACCAACAAATTAAAATGTCCAAGTAGTCATAAAACATTGCAAAAAAAATGTTTTATAATATCTAAAACAATAGTGTTTCAATACCTGATTTACCTACCTTAACCATAAACATAAACCAAAATTATTTGAATGTCCGCCAATCTCTTTTCATAATTTTATATGTAATAACAAAATATCAGTATTTATGAAAGAGCTCAAACGAGCTCGCTTGCTAGAGCCAAACATTTGCAAAATAGCTTCAGCTCTCTAACCCAATTTGCTTAGATTCCAAAAAGAGCTCGGGAGCCGGAGCCTAAAATAGTGAAAACAAAAGCTCTGAGCCTATTGGGCTCCGAGCTGAAAAAGAGCTCGGGAGCCGGAGCCAAAAATATTGAAAAAAGAGCTCCAGCTCGGGAGCCTATTTGGCTCCGAGCTGAAAAAGAGCTCGGGAGCCGGAGCCAAAAATATTGAAAAAAGAGCTCCGGCTCGGGAGCCGGAGCCAAAAATATTGAAAAAAGAGCTCCGGCTCGGGAGCCGTAGCCAAAAATATTAAAAAAAGAGCTCCGGCTCGGGAGCCTATTTGGCTCCGAGCTAAAAAAGAGCTCGCGAGCCGGAGCCAAAAATATAGAAAAAAAGAGCTCCGGCTCGGGAGCCTATTTGGCTCCGAGCTCAAAAAGAGCTCGCGAGCCGGAGCCAAAAATATTGAAAAAGGAGCTCCGGCTCGCGAGCTGAGAGCTAAAAGAGCTTAAAAGAGCGCTCGGGAGCGAGTTTTTCTGTACCCTGGTCAATTGTTTCTGACTTGTCGGCGTACAGGGCCGGCCTTAGCCATCTTGGCGCCCCAGGCGAGTCACATATTTGGCGCCCTGTTTTTTATTAACAAATTATATAACATCCTTCTCCAGAATTAAAAAGGATAAAACTTGTATCTCACTTATAAAATTCTACTACACAAGTGTTATAAACATTTCAAGTCACTATGCTACACGTTAGCTATTCATATATAAATAATTTTGTAATAATTAATTAATTTTTTTGAATTTTGAATTTGAAAATGTCAAACACAAATAAACTTACGAGTAATTTCTTGACCTATTTTTTATTTTTGTGATGCCCGTGGCGTGGTGCTTATGTGTGTTGGCTATTACGTAGAATGTTTGATTCGAATCCTAATCGTGCCCAAAAACTGTCAAGAAAAAAAGTGCATAATAAATTCATTCCAATTTTTACCTTAGTTGTGGATGTCGAAGGTCTTCTGCCACCAGTTAAAGGACTGCTAAAAACGATTGCTTTGTTAAACGGAAGCGCCGAAAAAAATCAGTGTCATCCCATGTATTAATAGTGGCACGTATTGGCAACCGATAAATACACCCTTTTTCCGTGATAGCGTTCGCATCGTACTCAAAGTCAAAGTCAAGGATAATAATAAAAAATAGTTGACACTAATTGTAAAATACCTAGTTTGCAATCTCTTCTCTAATGACAATACCTTGTTAAATGTATCATGTGATATGCACAGCACATCCATTGTATTTCTTATCTCTACAAACGTCCAAGGGTTGATTTTGACTGTTGGCGCTAAAAACGGAAAGATCATTCAAACACAATAAGAAATTAACAGCCCTACATCAAAAAATCTTATAGGACTACTATAGCGATTAAAAATACAATGTCATATCATAACGAACCTCAACTTTTTTTTTTACCAAACACTACCTCAATTCTCTCTTGTATTTTCCATGTGTAGTGTATGGTAAAAATAAAAACAAAATGACATTTGGAAACAGAAGAGAATAGCCTGCTAAAACAAAACAAGATGAAACATATGAAACTTTTCGATATGATTTTTTTTGATCTAGCTTGACAACTTCACAACTTGTTGGTTTGTTTCTTGCCTATGTTGAAGTTATGCTCGCTGACGCGGCGGTGAGGCGCCCCTGGATCACCCCAGGCGACCGCCTGGGTCGCCATACCCTAAGGCCGGCACTAACACTTATCTTATAACACTTATCTTATCTTTTAAGGTACCCCACAAATAACATAACTGTAATTGACAAACGCTTGCGGTCAGTGTTATTCCTTTGTAAATGCAAAATACAACTCATTTTATTATGCTTCAAAAAATTGTATTTGTCTCATAAAGAACAAAATAACTTTTTGGTCTCCAACCTACATAAAAGGCAATGTGATTTTTAATGTTGTGGGTGTGTTTTCGGATGACATTTAAAAGAAGCAAACTTTGGATTAACACTGCAATACAGCATGACAGCCTTTGAAACACCAAACCCCCAATCAAATGATTATACGAAAAGAACTTGTATGAGAATCAGAATTTACTTTTTCGTTAAGCTTGTTTTGTCGACAAACGTGCATGACTTGAAATTCGTGCAGCAGATCTTATCTTCGTGTTGACATTTGAGACAGCTGGAAGAACTATCTTAATCCATAGACATAGGAATCGAGAAATTGCAGTTGTGCTCAAAATAATGGTAACTTGACAGCACTGCTCTCTATTTTCCCATATCCCGTCCTCTCATCAGCAACATCTAAAAAGAAGTTCAAGGTCGAAATAACGGTGTGCAAATAATTTAATTATGCAACACTTTTATGTTCACATAAATTTCTGTGTTGGAATACCAATTTAATACATCTACCCTTCAAAACCCAGAAGCAACTATGAGTGGACTACCTTTTTTGATTTCATGTGTTAAATTGCTAATTAGGACCCGAAAACAAAAAACAGTTGCACCATTCGTCTAGAAAAGTAAAACAAAAATTTTTAATTGCATTCGTTCTCAATGATCGCACTTCAGTTATCTCTGACTATCACAACATGGAAGTAGGTTAATCCAAATATCATTAGCAACTTGGTTTCTAATTCATTAATTCAATCCAATTGCAGCCTATTGAAAGCTATAACAACTAATTGAGATATCTGAACTCCACCTATGCCATCACGCAACTAAAATCATTCAACGTATAATTTAACAATTAATCAATTCTCGCGTCTCGACTCGCGAGTCACGAGTAGGTGAGAGTTTTGCACGAAGAACCAGTAGCTGGTCTGACCGAACGCAAAATTTTAATGTCATATTTGGTTTAATGTATCACGTAACATCAATCATTTGGAGTCCAACAAGACTTTCATCGTGACCGTTAGAAAATATGACAGATGAATTATTTCTGTCAAAAAGCGGTGCTTTTCAAGTGACTCTAGTGATTCGCGTGTACAAATTTACAGGACATAAATAAAAGTCAATTCGTAGTTTCACTTAATGTACAAATACATTGTATGAATTTAGCAGTGACGCTGACGTTGAGTAAAGCAGAGGAACGTTATAGCTATAGCTAGGAATTTTAATCTCTCTCGCAGCATGGAACTTACACTCTAAATATAGTTGGATGAGGAAGAAAAAACAAATTCAAAGTGGTTGGAATAAGTGAGAGTGTAGCGTCAAATGCGTAAAAAAAATAAAAACTTATTTCACTCCGGTAGTCCTGGCAGAATTGAAAACACAAAAAGTAAAAATTTACTATTTGTGTCATGTTGACAGTTAATAAACTGTATACCTACAGCCAGCGCGGCTGCGTTAATCTTTACTCACACTGCAAATACGAAAATATTTTGGAAAAAATTATTTAAATTAAAATTTCCTCGCTCCTTAATAAGGAATTAAGTAATGAATGACTAGTAGTTGTGGTATTTATCGAATTATCATTGCATGTAAGCAAGGCATTTCGGCTACGAAAAAAGTCGAGTTCTGTTCATATGTTATCCCAGCCGAGAAGCGCTGCTGTAAAGAAAAATAATCATCTGACTATTTTCGCCACATACTACATAACATACCTATTGTAACAATCCCCAAGCGCAGCAGATAAATGCCATTAATATTTTGTAATGAGTGTAGCGTTTCGTCCAAAAGGCTACATTGAAATTTTCTTCAACTCCAAATTTTCAAGAAAAATTCTCGCAAGAAATTTATATCGATAACTAGTCGACCCGACAAACGTTGTTTCGTCCACAAAACAAATCGGTTTGTAAATCCTCAATGTCATCTTTTATGTTTGTGTAGAAAAACTGAGGATTTTGAATTCAAAGAGGGGAGCGTATCGATACGAAATTTTCTCTGTATATTACTCATGTAACATGTGTTCTTATACTTTTTTTTGTACATAACCCAAGATATGAGCTAGTTAAATTCTGACCTTGACAGCATGGGGGGATTGGTTGGGGTTTGAGAAAATATGTTGAAGTTAATGCTGCGAAAACGCAATGTCGTATTCTGTCGTTAAACGTTTGCCGCTATTCATGAAATGCTTTTGAATCGGAGTGGAACAATCATATACGATATTGCAGAAAATTCGGTTAAAAGAAATTTGTCTCCCCTGCGGTTTACTATCTGTAATCTATTTATAAGACGTATATGTATAGGCACATCCAAAGCTCGAGTACAACTCCCACCTTTGGGCCGGTGTTCCAATAACGTAATTGAGCCCCATGCACTCAAAATGAATTTCAAATAGAGCGTTCAATATGATTGGTGATCAAATCACTCAAAACGAAGTCTCTGAACAGCTCGTACAGTTCTTGATTAAATCTTCGTCTCCATTCTCCATTTATGCAGACAGGACCAAAAATCACTCGAAGAAGCATCCCAAAGCGTTTTAATAGGATGATGTCATGGTCCATGTCTCTGCACCATACATTAGGACCGGGATGATAAGGGTCTTGTAGAGTGGCACTTTAGTTGCTCGGGAGAAGACTTTACAACTCAAATGCCTTCCAAGTCCAAAGAAGCAACGATTGGCAAGAGTGATTCTTCATTTGATTTCAGCGCTGGTGTTGTTGTCTGAGTTGGTAGCGGATCCTAAATAGACAAAGTTCTTAACTACCTACAAGTTAAATCTGTCTATGTTGACGGTTGCTTCAAGACTTCGATGTTGGTTGTCCTTTCTTGTTGACAGCATTAACTTGGTCTTGGCCTCGTTAACCGCTAGACCCATCTTCTTGGCCTCCAATACGTTCTGATTGCTTGAAAACAATCAACCAATCAGAACGAGTTGACTACGTAGTCACTAGGTTTCACAAGGTGCTCATTTCCTTACAACCACCTTAGACGTTGCCTTCCTTTCAATGTCAAATTCAATTTTCAAAGTTTTTATTTAAAAGTCAAATACTTGTTTTTAAGTTTTTGAATATTATTATTAATTGAATAAAAGCAAACACAGTACTATTCATTTTACTGTTCAAAAACAATTTTTTAAATTTTGTTTAAGTATTCTAAATTTTTTCTTATTTTTCGTGCGATTATCTGAATTTTTTCTTTCATACGAACCTTCTCATGAACATAACAAACTTAACAGAAGAAAGAATTAGCGAAATCGGTTCAGCCGTTCACCGTAACCAAGGGAAAGTTTCCATAAATGAAAAAATAAAATTAAATGCAAATTTAACGGAAACGAAAAATCAAAAAAAAAATACCTATGTATGTAAGTTTAAATTTGACACGTCAAAGTCATTTTCCTTAAATGACTGCAGCTTTGTTTTTAATGTAATTTTAAAATAAATGTAACCGCTATCACTTTTCCTAACGTGAAATAAAAAACGTTGATGTGCAAGAAAACTAATAGTATGTTCCAACCGACTTATTTAGCTCTTTATGATTTATAAATTACGATGAGCGTTTCGACTGAACTTTTTACCTGATTTAGCTGAACATTTACTACAATCTTGACATTACTTCTGAGTTTTTCAATGAATACGACACAAAATTTGAATTTCGACTGTCAAAAAGAAACAAAAAATGATTTTAAAATGAATTGTATTCTTTACTTGAGTATTAAATCATTCAGCCTGGAATCATCGAGGTGATTTATACCTAATTAAATAATAAACAAGTTAAATCAGGTAATTTCAAATCTTTGAAAATGTATGATTTAATTAAATCTGGTGGATTTAGCTAAATCACGTTGGTGAGAACAGGACAGGCTATTAAGGTTTGGCAAAATAAAATTAACCAAAACCTAAATTTAAATAATTTAATCATATATGGACCCACAAATCTTTAAAGATAAATCATAATAAATTTTTTATGTACCCTTTTTAAGCCGTTATAAGTTTTTCCTTTTAAACACAAGTTTTTCCTTTTTGGATTTAGCTAAATCAAGTTGGTGGGAACAGGCTATAAGGATATTTAATACAGTGTATTGTCAAACTTCACTATTTTCCAAAATTCTCCTGATATGATCATTTCCATATTTGGAAAATCGATCGAATTACTTTTACTTTCCATCTTAAAAAAGATTTCAGCACCTAATTAAATACCCTTGCCAAGTTTGGAACCTTATATTCGTATAATATATAGTTTAACAGTTTTGAATGTGGATCAAGTGACATTTGCAGACCTACTTACCCTCCAAAGATTAAAATCGCTAAACAAACCTAAGAATGGTTTTTGTTTTGTTTTATGTTTAGTCCAACATCAAAATGTAAGCCATTCTTGATCACAAGAAAACGAAAATGTGCGACTTAAGAGAGAGGTGTTCGCTGCTCTATTCATACAGAAGAGATAAAATAACAATAGAGCATAGAAAGCTCTAAGAGAGTCTTAGACTCTTCACTTCTTCAGACGGCATTGAAATGAAACCGAAAGTTTGAACCAATCATCTCAATGCCCACCCAAAAACTTCCCAACCGAACTGATTTCGGGTGCATGCATGCCAAAGCAAATAGACTCTCTAGCTTAGGCTTAAACATAGACAGACACACTTCTATCCGGCCAAAAGGTTCGAGGAACATGCAGAGTAGCAACGCAAGACTCCAAGACTTCATTCAAGCCATATCATTGCGGATATTGTGTCTTAGCAGTTGCAGTCGGTTGGTGGTCTTTGCGTCGTTCGGTGTTTGTTCGGTCGTTGTTAAAAAGTTAAATTGATTATTCTGCGGGATTTTCGTTTGATTCCGGTTTTCGGATTAATTTAACGAAAGTGAGAAGCGATTCAGATAATTATACAGAGTGATAAAAAAGAGGAGCACTGATACTAATTTAATCATTTTGATAAGTGAAGTGCTGTGGAGTGATTCAAATTTGATTTCTTCAAATTTGTCAGAGAAAGTAACAAAAAAGAAAATAAACCTTGTGGTGGATCAGTGAAAATCAGCTAAGGGATTAAGAAGAAATTTCGTTTAAGGATATCGTTCAGCTTTGTTTGGATATTATTTGGTTTCTCAAGGATAAAGCAGTCACAAAAGGCGAGTTATTTTTTGATTAATATGTTAAATTTTTTCCAATTTTTTTTCCGGAAAAATATAAAATTATTGTAAAAAAGTCGTCTATTATGATTTTTTGTTTACTAATTATGGTGGCTTGTTTTTAAATCCGGCAATTTTTTAAGCCGATTATCAGTTTGACCCTCATATTATGTGCAAAAAAGTACCGGAGGTTGTTGTAGTATGTAGTATGTAGTTTATTAATAAAAATATGTGTTGAATTTGACAGTTGGTATCTAAGGCTTGGAAAATTATGTTCGATGAAAGACCCTTTCTATTTGGTAAAAAAAAAAACATTTTACTGCATTTTTTATTTTTTGGTATTAGTTGAAAACTGGAAAGTTTGGGTCGAACTAACTGTTTACTTTTGAACTTAATTATCACAACTGATAGTACTATTGTTCGGGCCTTAATAGTCAACAACTTTGTTCACCGTATAACATCCACCTCTGCCTTTAGAAACAACCGAATATTGACCTTAAACATCGGAAAAGAGTTTATTACCCGCCCCAAATTGTGTCCTTTTTATGGCCACAATTACACAAAATGGTATTGTATACCATTGCTGCTTTCTTTTGCGAATATGTGTTTGGCTGTTATCAGCCTGTATTTTCTCAATTTGTTGTCGAACATCAAATCGCATCTGTTCTCTGTCTTCATCGTGAATTGAATCAACTTCAGCCTCACTATCTCTAAGACTTCAAGATCGTCCTTCTTTCTCATCATGGGTACACCAAACAGCGCTTCGAATGGAATGCATTGAATCGATCTCTGTAGAATACTGTAAACGGCATTTTACACCCGCGACACAAACTTATACCATTTCTCTGGTGCGTCAGCTGATAATCTCCTGAGAACTGAGAACTTCGATGACTATTCGATTGGAGCTTTCTGCCTGACCGTTCCCTCTTAGCACGCCTGTAGTCACAGCTACTTGTTCAATGTTTTCTTCTTTGCAAAAATCCTGAAACATTGTATAGTACAAAACGAGCCGCCTTTATCCGTGATGAATTGCCTCGAGTTACCAAAATGTTGCTGCAGCTGTCTGTCTACACTGATATATAAAGCTGAAGAGTTTGTTTGTTTGAACGCGGTAATCTCAGGAACTACTGGTTCGAATGGTATAATTCTTTTTGTGTTGGATGGTGCCTTAATCGACTTAGACATTAGGCTACTTAACATTAAGCTGTGACCAATAGCAGCGAAGAATCTGTGGAAAATGTGGAAAAAACGGCAAAAAAATATACATTTTTCTGCGTTTTAACGCACTTATCTCAGGAACTACTGGTTCGAATGGTAAAACTCTTTTTGTGTTGGATGGTCCATTAATTGAGGAAGACTTGAAGCTATTTAACACTAAGCTGCGACCAATAGCAGCGAAGAATCTGTGGAAATGTGAGAACTGAGATTTTTTTCTGAGATCTCTGAGATGAAATTATTTTGGATTCGATTTCTCACTCAGCTATTTGACGTGGCTGACATATGTGCAGGTTAGGTTAGGTTAGGTTATATGGGCTGACAGTTGATTTTGTTACCGTCACACTTAGATCAATGTAGATCCGTTGTGATACCCTGAAGTGTTGTAACTTCTGAAAAGATGATTTAACCTATGAATTCTATGGTTGATCGAGCCATTTGGTGGACTTGATAAAGTTCAATAGGCGATTGCCTGGGAGTTCAGATAGTTCTTCTAGTTCATTGAAGAAATGGTTGCCTAAGAATTTTGATCTGGTACGGCAGAGTGCTGGACAGTGGCATAAAAAGTGAGCCGTGTTTTCGTGCTCATCCTCATCGCCGCAGCCTCTGCATATGTCGTCCGTACTAAGCCCCATCTTCTTTTTGTGGTAGCCAAGTAGATTATGTCCCGTTATCACACTTATGAGGGATCTTAGGGACGGTTTTTTGAGAAGTAAAATCTTTTTGGATTTTTCCTTGTCATAATGAGGCCAGAGTTTCCTGGTATTACCGCAGGTTTCTAGTAGGTTCCATCTATCATTTGCTTTTTGAATGATGTTATTACTAATGTTTCTCTTTAGTTCGCATTGAGGGATTCTGATGTTGTGGTCTATGAGAGAGGGATCAAGTACCGAGCCTTCTCTTGCAAGCTCATCCGCTTTTTCATTTCCTGGCACACCACTGTGACCGGGAACCCAGCAGAGTCTTACGTTGTGCTGCATACCAAGAACCCTTAGCTCTTCGCAACAGCAAGAAACAAGCTTTGACTTGATTTGCGTGGCAGAGATCGCTTTTATTGCTGCTTGGCTATCAATGAAAAAGGTGATATCAGCGTGTGGTATCGCCATCATGGATATTTGATTAGCAGCGTTTTTCACTGCCAAGATCTCAGCTTGGAAGACGCTGCAATGGTCAGGAAGTCTGAATGAACTGGCAAGGCTAAGATTTTCTGAGTAGAAACCTGCCCCTACCCCAGTAGTCATTTTCGAACCATCGGTGAAGATGGTAAGATTCGATTCGTTAGTGTAGGGTACACTGTTTTCCCAGTCCTCTCTATTAGGGAAGCTGGTAGTGAAGTTTTTATCGAAGTCTAGATAAGGGGTCATGTAATCAGTACGAACGTTATTGCCAACGTATTTTGTAAGGATCGTGGTATGGCCGTGTTGACTAGATCTCCAAATATCGGTCTGACTAAGTCGGAGAGCGCTGTTTGCTGCTGATTCTTGTGCAAATAGGTCTATAGGGGTGAGATTTAGGATCGCTTCAAGACCCGCTGTTGGGGTAGTCCTCATCACCCCCGTAGTGCTAATGCATGCCATTCTTTGTACTTTGGTGAGGGTTTTTAAGTTCGTGGATTTCTCCAGAGCTTGCCACCAAACCAAACTGCCATAAGTCAGAATGGGTCTAACAATGGCTGTGTACATCCACATGATTATCTTTGGATTTGGCCCCCAGTTTCTTCCCAGAATCCTGTTACACGAGTAGAGCGCAATCATGGCTTTCTTGTATCTTTCCTGTATGTTTAGACCCCAGTTGAGTTTCTTGTCCAAGATAACTCCAAGGTATCTTGCTTTTTCTGAAACTATAAGTGGGGTGTTGTCAATTTTTGGTATCTCAAAAGAAGGTATTTTCCTTCTGTTGGTGAAAAGTACCAGTTCTGTTTTCAGGGGGTTAACCTTCAGACCGCATTTCTTGGTCCAGTTATTGACCATAGTTAATGCGCCTTCTAGTTGTTCGCTTACAGTGGTCAGGTATTTACCCGTCGCTAGAAGCGCTAAGTCGTCGGCATAGGCTATAATTCTGACACCGCTGTTTTTGAGTTTGATGAGAATTTCATTCATCACCAAAGTCCAGAGGAGGGGTGAGAGGATTCCGCCTTGTGGAGTCCCTCTAGATGTGTACATCTTTATATCAGAGTTACCTAGTACGCAATGGATTTGTCTGCTTTTCAACATACACGTAATCCATTTTATAAGTGTAGGTTCTATTTTAAGATCAGTGAGAGTTTTTTCAATGGCACTGTTGTGGACATTGTTGAATGCTCCTTCGATATCGAGAAAAGAGGCAAGGGTGTATTCTTTCACCGCGAGCGACTTCTCTATTGTTCTGACTGCACAGTGTAGGGCTGTTTCTACACTTCTGCCTTTTGTATAGGCGTGCTGAAATGGTGATAAGGATTCTGGCTTTAAGTTGCTACGGATGTGCATATCAATCAATCTCTCAAGTGTTTTTAGTGCGAAAGAGGTTAGACTGATAGGTCTGAAGTCTTTTGGTTCTGTGTGACTGGGCTTGCCAGCTTTTGGTATGAAGACGACTTTAACTTCACGCCAAGCCTTTGGAACATATCCTAACTTAAGACTGTTAAGGAATATGTTTACCAGATGTGGAGTGATGATATCACTGCTTTTTTGCAGCATCAAGGGGAAGATGCCGTCTAGGCCTGGGGATTTGTAAGGAGAGAATGAGTTAATAGCCCAGATTAACTTTTCTTTTGTTATTAATTCCCTAGGAATTTCAGGTACCGAGTATATGGTGTTTATTGACTCGTTTACTAGGTCTGCGCTACATCCTGGGAAGTGTGTTTGAACCAGGAGTTTTAGGCTTTCTTGACAGGACTCTGTCCATTGATCATTAGGTCCTTTTAGGGAACCTATGGGTGTGTTTACTTTGGAGAGTATTTTCCTTAGTCTTGCTGAATGGTTAGTACATTCAATGCTACTACAGAAGTTTCTCCATGAGCTTCGTTTCGCCCTTTGAGTTTCAATTTTGAATTTTCTTTGACTGGTTTTATAACATTCCCAGTCGCTATCTAGTCTAGTGCGTTTAGCCCTATTGAAAAGTTTCCTTGTTTCTTTCCTAATATTACTGAGCTCAGTAGTCCACCAGGGCGGCTTATTGTTTTTCTTCGCCGCTGTAATGAGTGGACAGCTTTTGTCAAAGGCGTTCCGCATAATTCCCGTGAATTCCATAGTTAATTCATCTAAGCTATCTGAATTAAGATTAGTATCGGTACTTAGCTGACCTATGTTCTTAATAATTTCGCTGTTAAAGACGTGCCAATCAGTACGTCTATTGTTTCTAAAAGGTTTGCTTTCCCGCTTAGTATCAGGGATGCAGAATTCGATTAGACGATGATCTGCGAAAGATGCGTCGTCTAGTACCTTCCATTGCTCTACCTGACAAGTATCTGAGTTGCTTGTTATGGTGATATCGAGCACCTCCTTACGGGTTTTTGTAACAAAGGTGGGAGTGTTACCTCTGTTAGCTACTATAAGGTTGTTATCAATAATGTATTCAAAAAGGGACTCGCCCCTTGTGTTAGTATCGGTGCTTCCCCACTGCACATGATGTGAGTTAGAGTCGCACCCTACGACTACGTTAAACTTGTTCTTACTTGCATAGGATATCAATAGATTAGTGATATCAGCTGGTGGTCCTTCCGTACCGTCGTACGGCATGTAAGTGGATGAGAGAATGAGCGTTGGGAGCCCTTCTCGCTCCAGTTTTACCGCTGTTTGGTCAATATTGCTGTAAGTAGTCAGAAGAAAAAGATTAGACTGTTTCCTTGCTACGATGCATGTTCTGGGATTACTGTTACGGCTGTCAAGGTTGGGCTTGTACAGCAGAAGTTCTCTCGAGTGTAGTCCCTTAATTTTGCCGCCTGATACCCAGGGTTCCTGTATAAGGGCTACATCGTACTGTCTACTTTCCATGAGGTAGACTAGGTTAGCGCTGGCGGCTTTACTGTGTTGGAGATTGATTTGTAAGATTCTCAATTCCATTATATAATACAGTATTTGTTCAACGCTTTACTAACCTGTTTCTTTTTGTTGGCAGTCAACCTCAGTTTGCATCGGGTTATCCCGACACGCACTTTGAAGTCAGCCTTCCTGAGAAGTGGGATGGCTTTTTGGGTCAGCCTAACTTCCACCTCGGTGCCTTCCTTGGTTTTTTCAGTTTTAATAATCTCCCAGTCTTGGCTTAGGAGATCACTATTCAGAGATAGGATGTATCTCTCTAGCCGGTCGTTGGGGATGGCGGGGCCTTTGACCACTAGTTTGCCTACTGGTCTGTACAGCTCCTTGATCGCTTTCACCTCGATGAGACGAAGATCAGCGCCTTGCCATGGGGCTGACGTATTTTTAATAAACTCTCGGAGCCACTCAAGAGTTACGTCATTCTCACAGTTCAGCACCTTGAAACCATGAGTTGTCGTGAGGTTACCGAAGAGTGGCACTTGCCTACTCTTAACGATAGCCTCGTTGACTTCCTCAAGGATCCTTAGTTCAAGGAGCTGCCATTCATCTTCGGTTAGCCTACGTGTGGGTTTACCATAGTCAGCTATAGCGACTTGGTGACCCTTAACGATGGCCCGAGAAATCTTCACTCTCTTCGTTGCTGCGTGTGGCGAAGAGGTGTTTGGAGAGTTACTGGCATTCCTCGCCCTTTTCGAGGAGCATGCTGCTTCTTCCGGGGGGGGGGGGGGGGATTGTGACCGCTTTGCCAGCAACCGTAATTTCCGACGCTTTTTGCAAACGAGACTTGGATTTCTCAAACGCTGCCCTCTCCTTGGCCGTAAGAGACTCGGGAGTTCTTTTGGCAAACCGACGAACGATTCTCTCAGCATTGCGTTGCTGACGTCTACGAATTTCGTAATCGTTGAGAGCGCCGGTTTTGCGCTGTTTAATCCCTTTTCTTAGTACTGTGGCTAAGCTGTCGATTGTGGTGTCAATCGTTTGGTTTTCGGGCTCAGAAACGGAGGTTGTGCTAAGGTTGCCTTGTGAGCAATGGCCTACTAGGTTACCCTCGCACTCTCTTGTTTCTTTACCCTCATCTGGGGTGCCCGTCACATTCGCTTGGCTAATCGGACCCCTAGGTTCCGGGATTAGTTCGGCTGGTGTGGCTGACTCCCCGATGTGTGTCCGCCCGATTTGTTCCATTTTGTTGTTGTTCTCTTCTTGTTGTTTGTCAATTGGTTTTATGTTCGCTAAGTGTTTTGAGGACTTAGCACCGGACGTTGATGGGGTGCACCCTTTCCCGCGCTTGGAATTAGCGTTAGGAGCAGGTGGTCCCATCTGTGTCTTCGAGCTCGAGTTTTCTGGAGGGGGATTACTTGATGTCAGGTTGTCCTTAATCAAGATCTCCCTATCCAAAAAAGCACGAGCGTTGTGCAGCCTCATACGCTCCACTTCCGACATCTGGTCCCAATTTAATTGACCCAATCTTTTTATTGTGCGTTTGCAGTTGGAGATTCTACTCCGCCTGGAAACGTTCGATACGTTGGAGACGTTCGAGCTAGCGACTGAGGAGACCTCGCTGGCGTCATCGACGTCAGTCGCACTAACTCCGTCCTTCATACCGAGATTCGCGAAGGGATCGACGAGGAGGAGATTTTCTTCCTCCTCGGTTAATGGTATGTGCTTTGATGAAGAGCTCATAATATTTTCTATTAATCTCTGCTTATATTTTGAAACTGTTGAGAAAAAAGAAATGAAAAAGAAAAAGAAAAAGAAAAAAGAAAAAGAAAAAAGAAAAAGTTTCGAAAAAATAAGTAGGGTTGTCATTAAAAATAAATAAATATGAAAAAATGATGTCACTGGCGACTTCTCCTCTCGATATTGAGATCGTGAGGCAAAGCCAAAGCCGGCAGTCGTGACTACTACCGACCGTTTAGCGTATATCCCCGCTATGGTTTCGTTCATTATTTTTAGTTCTTCCATATTCATAGGGGTGGGCCTCTCTTAGTTTGCCCAAACCCTAGCTGGTAGTTGAGAAACTGCTCGAAAGCTAGAGACTGCGACTGGCCTGCTTGAGGTTTGAGTGTAAGCCTCCTCACCAACGTCAAGGTGGAGACCCGTCGAGGAGGTGACATATGTGCAGCAACAATTAGTAAGGTAACCATTAAATCTCAATGATAACTGAGAATTATGTTCCACCAAATGATTTTGCCTCAGTCAAGGTGACATTGAGATCTCAGTGAGATGTTGTTAGGTGGAACTGGCCTAGTAACTGCTCAAATTATTATTGTGTTTAAACAATATCATTTTATGTACTTTTTAACTAAAAAATATGCTCAGTTTAAAGAAAAAAAAATACTTAACGAAGAGATATTAGAATTATTCGGGAGAGTTCACCCAAGGGAATGCTTTAAGTATGAACAACTGAAGGGAATCATAAAAAATGCTAAAAAATTTCAAGTTCAAGAGAATTACGACCTAGGGAGAGTTGACTGCAATGCAATTTTACAATAACTTCCGAACAAAATTCCCACGCGCGCATGATGCACAAGTCGAGACGATACTCTGGCCGGTGGACGAGGGAGAGGCGGACGAAGTCGCGGGCAACTGCTAGTTTTTCATAAAGTTTCCTCCACTGACATCGTTTTCGTTGGAAAAATCCACATGAGTTTGGAAAATCCAAACTGTAATGGTCAAAATATATTTGTATTGCTTAATTGTTGAATCGAGTAACTCACCACGAATCTCAAAATCATCATAGCTCTTTTCCATTCAAAACATAAAATGTGCGGAATTGTTAAATGGTACTATTTCTTCCAAAGCTTGGATACCAGAACATGATAATTTAAAATTTGAATTGCCTTCTGGAATGAGAGCAGTTTGAGAAGATGTTGAAGGTAATGTCTGGTTTGCGACTTCATACGGATTTGGTCAATCAATAGCATCGCTAGGGAAAAACTCATTATCCCCGAAAATATGTGGATTATGTGGTCCGATTCCGGATACCCTGATATATTTGTAGGTGTTGCTGCCTTTTCCAGTGCTGTCTCTGGCAGCGCGGTATGATACAGCTTCTTAAGTTATAACTCATAATCATAAAGGTAATGGCGCAAAATAATAGCCCGCTAATGAACAATTGTAAGAGAATCTAGTGTGATACACTAAAATTGTTCATTAGCGAACTATAATTGTGCGGCAATGCTTTTAGTTTTCAATGTTACCTGTATTAGATCTCATATTTCCACAAGCCTGATTGAAATTATGAGATTTGCCGAAGTTAACAACAAGAAGTGAAAGTTGTGATTGGTAATTGTCAAGGGGGACCAACTTTCCATTGCTCTAGGAGGTATTGGTATGTTTGACGAGGTGTTCCATAAAGTTTATGAACTCCGACTGCATCCATCCTGATCTATTAGCTGCTCCAATGCTGCAGATGGGTCCTCTCTTAAGGAATACCGGATTGTATATTTTTAGGGGAAATATAAAAAGAGGAGGAACTGCATTTCCTATAGCATTAATAGCAGGGCACATGGTTACCAGCGATCCTAGCTTTGCGGATGCAATGGCTCCGACTTGCTTCTTGTCTTTTTTGCAATAACGTTTAATGGTTTGTGGACAGCTGTAAGACACGTTTCATCGATTTTAAATAAATCTTGTGGCTGAAATTCGAAACGATCTATAACATCAAGCAAATTATTGGAGAACTTTTACACATTAGGCTTAGGGTTTTCATATGTTAAGAGTTTTGTTGTGTTTTAGAAAAGATTTGAGCCGTTAATCACCTGCCTTCCAATTCAAATTCCCGTAAGCTGGCGTTTGTAGTATGTCATGAATTCCACCTGGTATGCCAGTGTTCGAACACAGCTGGTCGTAAGTCCATTTTCTTTTCCATTTCATTTTTTTATTAAATAAATAGGTACCAACATCGTAATAATCTGTTAAAACTCTTTTGCGGCGCCTGTATCATATTCATGTCACCAGGCAAAGAGCTTCTGCAGGGGAGTAACGAGAAAATTAAGTTTTCCGAACAAAACGACTTAAAGTAACGTGGCAGATATTGCTCTTTCCTTCCTTCTGAAATGGAAATCGTGATCATTTATTACAAATCTACAATATTCATTGAAAATCAAAACGAGAGCTGTCAAGTTGGTAATTTTTGGGTGGACATTTGTAAGACTTTAAAACTTTAATACCATTGAATAATAAAAAATGAACTCTAATAACACTTTCTTAATAAGATTTTATTCAAAAAAATACGACAGGACCCAAATTTCTCGTTTTCAACTTTCTTTGGCACGATTCGGTACTTTGACACTTCGATTTTTGTGAGTGCATTCAGAACCGAATTGCCAAGATTTCTATATTTAAAAATGGATCTTTATTTCCTCAGGGTAATTTTATAGTAAGAGAAGCCATTTAAAGAAAAAGATAAATGCATGAGGCGTGTACAAAAACTGTAGGCGGTTATCTTGAGAAAATTATTTTTTCTTGTCTAAACAATGTGCTTGTTGCTGTCCTTAGTTTCGCATTTTAAAATAAAACAAAAAATTACTCATGCAATTTCAATAACACCAAAAAATCCTTAACTTAGAGTCCTTCAAGCAATTGGCTTACCTTGTAGATGCGAGGGCAGACAGACAATTTCATGTTTGACCAAAATCTCTAGACTGTTTTTAGGGTTCCGTACACAGATTGTAAACGAAACCCTTATAACATCACTTCGTTTTCTGTTCATGCGATTTCTTCGAATCTGCTAGGCCGATTGCAATGAAATTTGGTACACATATTTTAGTATTCACTAGTAATCTAAAAATGTTCTTTTTTTTCGGACGACTGCAAGACTTCTAGTTGTAGGCTGTTAAAATGAGCTTTTATCTTTATTCACAGACACATTTTAAGTAATAATTTGTTTCTTTTTTAAACCCCTATTAGACGATTAGTCGTCAGTTCAGTTAAAAGTTTTGTGTATCTAGACATCAGTCCGACGTTCAGTTCAGCTTTTATTTTACTTGTAAGCAATCGAAAAACTGAGAACTGAGCTGAAAACTGATGGGAATTACATAAGATTCAGTTTCAGTTAAACGAGTATTTACACATCAGTTTAACCGAAAGCTTAACTGACAATTGAAACTGAAATGATAGTCTAAATGGGCTTAGAGGAAGTGAATTTTCATTCAATTAAGTCTTTTCTTGAACGATTTCAAAGTATGTATACCGAACATGCTTAATTTCCATCATATGTTACTCACTTGTCAAAAATTTTAATAATTGCAACTTAAATTTTAATTGATTCAAATCAATCATATAACAGCTCCATGGTTGATTAAGTAAATTGATTTCAATGGTTGATGGAAATAAATAAATTCAACACTAATAAAAAGCAGGCTAGCTTTTGACCGGTTCCTTGGCAACTGCAAAATTAGCTCCTGTTTTTATAGAAATGACTTATTTGGTTGCATTTGTAAGCCATATTAATACAGTTAGTACCCAATTAAAATACATACAACCATTAAATCAAGGGATTAATTGCATTTGCAATCCTAGTTCAACCATTTAACTATTTGTACCCAGTTTCCAAACTTTAAGAGCTTTACCTACTTTTTTTTACATTTAAGTTAATTTTTCTCTTTTGAGCTTAAAAAAAATGCTTCCTTCTTCAATTTGCCGGTACAACCTGCAAGCCTACAATGCTTGTTTTTTTTTTTTATTTATTGCCTTGACTTTAAAATTGGTTTTATTACGTTGCTTAAGCTTATTTTTTATGAGGCCATAATTCAATATTAACATGTTTAGTTTTGATCCTGATGGTGAAACTACTTTGTCGATGGATTCTTCAATTTCTGCTTAAATTATGCCATAAACTATGAGTCAATAATAATATAATTACTTAATGGATCATAAACAAGACACACTCTCATCGTAGTACTTTTCCATAACTTTTGAAAGGAACGTGTTTTTATACATGCTAACAACCAGCCATGCATCATTCGATCTTTGACTTCAGTGGTGTATAGACGTGTTTATTAAGCCTTAGTAGTGAATTTAAAATAGCAAGTTATACCTAATAATCTAACTAAAGCCAGTGTTATCTATAAGTGTCCGATAGCGCAGAGGTTAACGTATCGGCTCTTTAAGTGAGAGGTTGTGGGTTCAATCCCCACTAGGGCGTGCATTTTTTTTTTTCATAACCATTCTTGGTTATGATTAACCTGATTAAAATGAACAATAAGCCGACAGGGGCATCGAAAGATGCTTCTGTTAAATCATCCGATGGGAGATTAGCGGTAGAAAACACCGCAAGTAAGGAAGAAGTTAAGAAGAGGAGGCGGAGTCAAAGAGCAAAGCCAAATTCGGACAACAAAAGGCAAGCCACCACCTCACCCAAGCTGCAAGCTGAGGTGGATGACATTAAAAGAGCAGCAAAAACAACGGCAACAAAAAAAATCCAACGACAATTGGAAGAAGATTCATGTTCTGACGATTCTATCGAGTACATGTCCGGAGAAGGGGAGGGACTGTACAGGTCCGGCGGCAGCAATAAATTAGATGGGCTCTCCACCGATTTCACTGACGAGGAGGTAGAGGAAGTCCTCCTAACCAAGCAGGCCAGCATTGATAAATGCGAGAAAATGCTTAATACGCTTAAAGAGGAAATTAAGCCCCTTCTACAACGCCTTAAACAAAAACAAGAGACGCGCCGGCAAGAAGAGGCAGCGGATTTAAAAAAGAGGCAACTGCAGAGGGAGCAGCAGCAAGGCCAAAAACAACAACCACAGCAGCAAAAACAACAACAACAACCACAGCAACTGAAACCGCAAAAGCAAGTTGCTACTAACAACAACCAACAACAAAAAGAGAAGCCTAGACCCAACACAGGGGCGGCACAATCAGGCCCCAGCTCATCGGGGGCCCCCAAACCAATGGCGGCGGCAGCACCAAAGCTGCCCGCAGCATCAGATGCAGTACCAGCTGCAGCACCAGCAGTACTACTAGCAGCAGCACCAACATCAGCACCAGCAGTAGCACAAGCAGCAGATCAGGAAGCATCAACATCAGCAGCAGCGGTACAGCAACAGCAGCAACAGCAACAACAGCAGCAACTCCAGCAACACCAGAAACAACCACGGCAAAAGTCCGAGAAAGTGCCACCAATAAGGACGTACAAGGTCGACCTACAGGACATAAAACAGGTATGTAAGTCGGCCACGGATAATAAATTTTGCATTAAAATTATAAATGAAAAACAGAAGCGGTATTCGGTCCAATGCTTCACATTGGCCGAATACAAACTAGTTAAAGAGTATCTGAAAGAAGCCACTGCTGAATTCTTCAGCTTCACTCCTAGGAGTGAAAAACCGAAGACGGTCCTTTTGAAGGGCATCAGTTCCTGCACGGAACCAGAAGAGCTCCTAGCTGAGCTCCGTCAGAAGGCCAGCGATGACCTCGAATTCATCGGAGTCAAGCCTTTCTCTACGGTTAGGTCCAGACGGGAGGGGCATAAACTGCCAATTTTCATAGTTACTCTGTCGCCCCAAAGTAGACTGGAGAGTCTCAGGAATATTACTGTCCTAGACTACCAGGTCATACACTGGGAAAAATTAATGAGGCACGACGACATGCTACAATGCATGCGCTGCCAAAGGTTCGGTCACGCTGCAGCCAACTGTGGAATGCAGGAGCGCTGTGTGAAATGCGCCGAAACCCACAATAGGGGGGAATGTAGGCTAGGGACTGAGCGGGTTGAAGATATGACCCAGCTCAAGTGTGTTATCTGCGGGAACGAGGGGCACCCTGCAAATTATCGGGGCTGTCCTAAGGTCCAAGAGATACGGGACAAACAGGCCAGCCAAAAAGCCGCAGAAAATCGACCCGTACGACAAGCTCCGACAACAAATTCACTCGTGAGACCCGGTGTTTCTTACGCAAGATCTGCGAAAGGAATGGGTAAAGCGAGACAGGCTCCACCACCGGTCGCCCCACAGGCCCAAGAGCCTAAGGCGCCGGAGGTGCAGCCAGACATTCTGTCCTTGTTGCTGAGCATTCAAGGCCAGTTGGCAGGACTGCAAAGTCAGATTGTGGAGCAAGCCGGAAGAGTAGATAAACTCTACTCTATGATGGCTGGCCAAGCGCATCTTCAGGGTTAAGGGCGCGCTGCCGAAGACGCGCCTTAGGATCCTAGGTTTGAATGTGAATTCATTGATTAGGATCGAACGTAGAGCCAATTTGTTCCAGCTGTTAAAAGACCACAGTCCTGATGTGTTTATGGCTAGCGAAACCAAGCTAAACCAGAAACATAAACTGACTAACAACAATTACAATATCGTAAGAAGGGATCGACCCGACTCTACTCAAGGAGGCGGTGTTGCCATCTTCATACGAAAGGGCATTAATTATAAAGTCATATACAATAATGATTTGCGAAAGCTCAGGACGCTAGAAGTTTGCGTCGTATGCATCTCTCTCACTCAAGGGAAGCGGATGTATATGATTGCGGCTTATGCGGCTGAAGCTCCGCAGGCTACTATCTTTATTTCAGAGCTCGAGATTCTTTTCAGGGTACTAAAACTGAGCTTGGAAGAAAACTACTTCGTTATGGCCGGAGATTTGAACGCCAAACATGAAGATTGGGGAAATCAAACTCATAATCCAAGAGGTAATCATCTTTTTAATTTGATGAATCTTCACAGTGTTGAATATGGTGTCGACCTGCTGGCTACTGAAAGGCCATCGTTCCCAAGGAGCGGTTCCTTCCTAGACCTTTTGCTGTACGATACCAGACTGACAATTACGGACAAAGTGGGTAATCACCCTCGAAGCTGTTTACAGACAGTCGAGTACGACAGTGACCACTGCGGGCTCGCTGCTGTAATTCAGATTCCGAACGAGCTTGTGGAATTGGATGAATTCGTTCCAACGCATTCTTACAATTACGGTAAGATGCGATGGCCGCGTTTCACCCAAGTCCTTGCAAGAGAACTTCGTTCGAGTGACATAGCCCCACCAAACAACAGAAACTTGACAAATACAGAAATCGACCAACACCTTGAACAGATGGACAACATAATAAAACGAACAATGGAACGGACAATACCGAAGTACAAGGAACGCGACCAAAACAACGTCTACAGTAACGCGACTATAGACGCACTACACAGACAGAAAAGCGGACTACTGACAAGACTGAAAAACTTGTACAGACGATTTACAGACCCGAACGACCTGGAGGTTAGGACACTGAAGTCGTCGATTAAAAACGTCAACACCCTGATCAAGGAAAACTACAGGTTATCTATTAACTTGTATTGGGACAAGAAAATTCGGGCCGTTAACTCTAGCGACCCGAGTATGTTCCCTAAGATTAATAAAATATTTAGGTCCAAGAATCAGAACGACCTACCGTGTCTTAAGCTCCAGAGAACAGTAGAGAACAGAGACGTACTTCTGACAGCGCAAATCGATCCTGAGGAAGCCGTCTTGGACGATGACTTCTTTGTGATTGAAGATCCGCAAGAGAAAGTGGAGACAGTTGGTGCTGCTTTCCAGCAAGTGTATAAGGTGAATGCTTGCACTCGCCCGAACCACGACCTGGAGAACAGAGCCTTACTTCATCACTTCTACCTGAGGAATGATATTTCACAGTGGCGATCCGAGAACCGTGGTTTTACACGGTTTGATGACGACTTTTTAGCCAACGCTATAATCGCCGATCGAACGGGCCCAAGTCCCTTGCTCATCACGAAGGTAGAACTCCAGCTCATCTTCGATTCAATAAAGAATAAGAAGTCAGCAGGTGTCGACGGTATATCCAACATTGTACTTAGACACTTACCGATTGAAGCCATCGACATTTATACCACTCTGTTCAACAACGCGCTGAATAATGCATATTATCCAGTGCGTTGGAAGACAGCTGTGGTTCATCCTCTCCCGAAAAAGGGAAAGGACAACTCCAATCCTTCAAATCTCCGGTCAATAAGTCTCCTTCCAAGCATCAGCAAGGTATTCGAAAAGGTAATCAATAGGGCTCTGGCTGAGTGGGCTGCGGACAACAGTATAATTCCGGATAATCAGTTCGGGTTCAAGGCAGGACATGACACTATTCATGCCGCGTCTAAGCTCGTTTCTGATATCCAATGGAACAAGTCCAAGAAACAATGCACGGGTGCTGTTCTGGTGGATTTAGAGAAGGCCTTCGACACCATATGGTTAGAAGGTTTGTACCTAAAACTCACCAGACTAGGCATCAGTAAACCACTGTTGTATATGATTTATGATATGCTCAACGGTAGGAAGTTTGTTGTCAAAAGTGGCAATGTAACTTCTACCACCATCTTTGAAATTAAAAACGGTCTTCAACAGGGAGCGGTGAACTCGCCGATTCTCTTCAGCATTTACACCAGCGATCTGATAGGTAGCTTAACTAACGCAATTGCGTATGCCGACGACCTGATTGCGTACAGAACGGCTCGAAAGGTTGAAGTTATTAGAATTCTCTTGCAGCATGACTTCGAGAAGATTCAGCGATACTGCGACGATTGGAAACTGAAAATAAATGTCCAAAAGTCGGAGACAATTTTGTTCCGGACTCCGTTGGCTAAAGCCTCGCGAGATACGTGTAAGAATTGGCGCAAGATGGTCATTGTTGATCCTCACGGACAGCCATTGACGAACAAAAGTGTAGTGAAGTACCTCGGTATCTGGTTGGACCAGTTTCTGTATTTCGACAGACATATAGATGCTGCTCTGACTAAGGCCAGAGGAGCCTTCGCTCTGACGAAACGGCTGTTTTGCAGCAGTCGGCTTGACCCCAGAGTGAAGGTAATTTGCTACATGGCCCTCATACGGCCGATGATCGTTTATGGATGTCCAGTGTGGTTCAATATTGCCCCTTCCCAAATGGAGAAGTTTCGGGTGTTCGAGAGGCAGTGTCTTCGGCGCTGTCTCGGTTGGTATCGGACACCCGAATCTTCTTATCTGCACTATTATTCAAACGAGGTTCTATACAACGGCGCTCGAATTAATAGAATTGACAATTTCGTGATAAAACTTGTTCGGGGCCATATTGCGAGAGCTATGACTTCGACCAACAACTTGATTTTCGGGCCGTTCTATCCGAACGACAACTACTTCGACAATGCACGATTGAGCGGCTTCATCCCACCAGAGGCATTCCTCTATCTAGACCAGTGCGGCATGATACAGGATAGATTGGCAGTACCGCTTATCTACCACGTCAGGCGAAGAACCGTAGACCGGCGGCTTCTGTATGAACGAGGCATCCTCGCTCGTGATGGAGCGGAGCTGCTTCGGTTCAGTAGGGCTGTGTCCGAAAAGGACCGTTTTGATAGGGTGAAGCAGGAGAACCAGTTTTGGTGGCTTCAAACTGCATCTGACAATGGGTAATCCGGGATGGGGTATTTTTGCCTTGGCCGGCTTACATACTTGTTTTAGTCTTAGGTTTTAGGTTTAAGTAGAGCAGGATTGGTGGCACCATAAAATAAATAAAAAAAAAAAAAAAAAAAAAAAAAAAAAAAAAAAAAAAAAAAAAAAAAAAAAAAAAAAAAAAGTGAATAAACAAAAAAAAGAGATATTAAAAGTACATTTATACAAAAAAAAAAAAACAATTACAAACTCCAACAGGAGAACATAAAAGGACATAGTTGTTTTGCCGCTGTGGTTGTTCTAGTTTTAAGTAGTTTATAGGTAGATTAGGTAATTTTAAGTTTTATTTTAAGGACCTTAGTTTGTAAGTTAACCACTCAAAAAAGTTAATGTCATTAGTTTTTTTTTTCAATTTTCTAATAAAAAAATATATATATAATGAATTAAAATGAAATAAACGTAGTTCGTAGGCCGAAAGGCATTAATTTTAAGAAGATACATGAATTGCTTAGAGCGCCCGATTAGGGCCAGTAAGTTATATATAAGTAGAATTAATTAGGCTAGTTTCCATTTTTGTCTAGCATGTAAGTAGATTTAAGTTTCAAACAATAAAAAAATGAATTTCGAAAAAAAAAAAAAAAAAAACCAGCCATGCATTCGCAATGAAAGCAATAAACGCACGCAACTGAATCCTTTGAAGGCGTTTAAAATTAGAAAGTCATCTTGAAAGATCAAGTTGTGCTCTGTGGAACCAATTTTTCTGTCAAGTTAGATTTTGAGATACGAACCTCCTATGGTGAATGTTTAGACATTGCGGGGCATGTAGTTTTTGACACATTTAACATTGAAGTTTATATTTCTTGTCGTGTAAATGGAACAAAAATTTACTCTGCACAAAAAAGAAACTAAAGGCCCTATTATGTAAGACAACTAAGAACAAAGTTGAGTTGTAATCCGGCAATCGGTATTACCGATCACAACTAGTTGACTCTCACAAGTCAACCACCAGTCAACCAGTAGTCAACTAAAAAATGGTTGACTTTTTAGTTGTGTTCGGGGTATTATGTAAGCCAGTTGAGTTGTCTCTCAGTTGAGATTGTTGGCAAAATTAGACAACTGCTATTAACCAGTTGTGTAGTGTATTTTTGTGTTCAAAAAAATTTTTTTTTTGTTTTTATTGAGCAAATGGAGAAAAAACTGTAAGTTTAAGAAAAAATGATCAAAACATTTGCAAGCAAATAATTTTTTTTAGTCTAAAAATCACAAAACCTGCCAAATTCGAGAGGTTGATTGAATTTCTACAGCAGAAACCAAACCAAAAGCAGATAGAAGGCACGTGAAACTTTTGATCATGCCAATCGTTCTTTCAATAATGTTTCTTGTTTGTGCATGTATGGTATTGAGACAAGATTCTGGACTCCCACTTTCAGCCAATCGAAATTGAGTCATTAAATGTTACTCTAAGGTCTAAAGGATATCCAGCATCTCCCATCGGTTGGCTGAGCAAGGCCTAGATTAAAATCATTACCGCTGCACTTTTGGTAACTTCCTTCTGCCATGAAACGTGGTTAGGCAGGGCTGAGTTTGAGATTTGGTGGGACTGCGGAGGAACGCTGTGGTTGTTTCAAATAATCTTTGATTTCATTTAGCACATTTTGCGTCTTTGTTAAGTCAAAAATCTCTATATATATAAAAATGGATGTGTGTTTGTTTGTATGTCTCTTATAGACTCCGAAATGGCCCAACAGATATTTGTGAAATTTTCATGGTTCATACTTTTGCATTCAGTGATGATTTCTGTGAAAAAAGAAATTGGAAAAACCTCATGGAAGAGTGGGAAAACTGGAAAAACCAAACAAAGGTCGGAAATTTGATTTTTTTTGCTTGGAATTTTTTGTTTCAAAATGGGTTTTCGAATGGAAAAATAGAAAGTTTTTGATGAAAAACTCGGAAAACTCATTGGGAAAATTGCATATTATTGCAGGTGCATTAGTTTTCAAATGGAAAACTGGAAAATTTCGGAATGGGTTTTCCAATGGCAAATAGAAAGTGCATTGATTCTTAAGTAGAAAAATGGAAATTTTTTGATTGGGAACTCGGAAAACTCTACGAGAGCTCGAAGATCTTCAACATTGAATTTAAGGTGCATTGGTTTGTTTGTATGTCCGGTTTGGACTCTTAATCCGCTCAATCCTCAATGCAATTTTATAAAATTTTCATTGTATAAAAATAATTTTTTGAGAAAATCTTACGGGAAAGTCAGCAAATAAGGTGGATAAGCTGTTTGGAATTCTAATTTTTGTGAAATAGTCAAAACAGAGAAGTTTTTGAATTTTTCAAAGAAATTTGCATTTTATTTCATGCTTTAATGAAAGAAGAATGTTAGTTGTAGAGCTTGAAAAAATTCAGATATGAAGTTCTCTATTTTAATCGAAGGGTGGCGAGACGAAGTTCGCAGGGTCGGCTAGTAACTTATAAATCTGTAACAAAACGGAAACATTAAATCAACACTTCTCATCTAAGAATTTATATGTAAATAATACTTTTTATGTATTTTGAAAACGATAGCAACTTAGAGGTGCTTCTACCAATGGCTTTTTCCGTCAATTCCTTTGTTTGGCTGGAGTTATGGCTATTTCACGGCACGGGTGCCAAGACGATCATCAGACTCCTTTATTAGTGGTGCTGTCTAGTTATTTTTCATATTATTCGAAAAACTTTTTGAGTTCACTTTGGGATTTGAACCTAGACCAGCTAGTTGGGAAGCCAATGAAAACGCATTGCCAAACAAAGGAATTGACGGAAAAAGCCATTAGTGGAAGCACCTCTAAGTTGATATCATTGTTCAAAATACATATGTAAATGGAATTGACGGACGCAGCCTAACTGCAGTGTTAAAATAACACAAAAACAAACAATAATACTTTTTGTTTGGAAGTTCCAATGGATTGGAGTGATCTCTAATATTTTTTTTTTCATCAGCGCAACATTGAAGGGATTTTCTTCTTCCGAATTTACAAAAAAAAAAAAAACAAATCAATAGAACTCTCCATTTCGTATTATTTTGTCTTTTTAATAAAATTTTGCACTGAATTCAAAACATTGAAATACCTTATTTTACTTTACACAGCTGTTTATGACACAAAACAAGCACAGAAAAGTATGCAACGTATTTGGTATACTCAACTGAAAAAAGTTGTCTACCATAATACGATTTTTTTTGCAGTTGTCTTCAAGTTGAGTCTTGAGTTGTCTTGATTACAACTCAACTAAGTTGAGTTGTGATCCATAATAGGGCCTTAAGACTACAGTCAACACAGAAGCGTTCATGTTTGGTCAATTGAGTATGTTGTATGCTTGGAATCAAGAAAGAAGAATAAACTTTGTTTTGTTATTGGAAAAGTGTTCTTAAGTGTGTCTTCACCTGATGAGTTGATCTTTTTTTTTCTTAAACTAAGTCATGCGATTTTTAGTTCCATACAGCAACCTGTTCAAATATTGCAAATTTCCAGATTTATGAATGCAGGCAATTAAATTTAGGGTTGAGTAAGAAATTCTATAACCTGATGAAAAGTGCTTTTCCTGGGAATGACTGAATGTCAATAAAAACCACGTGAATTAAAGATTAGTTTTCTTGGAAGTATATACATATTTGGGTACTCGAAATTATGAGAATCATGGAGAACGAAGATAAAACTAAATTCTTCGCTCACTTTTCTTACTTAGTTGTATTAAAAACAGAAGACAATGATTTGAGTTTGCAGTAAAAAAAAACCCAAGTGGGCTCTGCATTAACTTGCTCATCTTTTTCTTTATACTAACTGACCCGCCTCTCGCCTCTCTCCAGATGATGATGAAACACTGTGGCGTATGAGTACTTTGTTTTTATTTTTTTAAATTTCATATTCTACGTTTGGTTTGGATATATGTTTAATTTATTCAATGATTTCAGTTTCATATCATACACTCATTTTTGTATAAGTTGTCGTCAACTTCTAAGGGCTTCACTTTGATTGAAAAATTGGCTCGGTTTATCGATTAAGACAATATCTTTTTGCCGCACAATGACTGTTCTATTTTTAAGTTTATAGCGTCAACATCGATATTTTTTGCAGCTAAAATTGCTCGAAATTATTTTTTTATGATAAAACAACGTTTACCAGGTCAGCTAGTAGGATCCATCCTGCTTCTAACTACCTACCCATCAATTTAGAACCAAATCGGTACACCTGTTCTTAGAAATTATTTATATGCAAAACAACGTTTACCGGGGCAGTTAGTATGGCTGATTTGTGGTTCTAAACCATCTAGGGCACCACCCGAACGTATACAAAAAAAATAACTGAAATGGTTCCAGTCGTTAAGGAATAGTTCAGTGACATACGGACGTTCTAAAAAATTACTTATATGGGAAAATAATGTTTGATGGGTCAGCTAGTAGGATAAAAAGTATTATAGAATATTAAATTTAAAAACTCACAATACCAATGATACAAAAACAAATAAATAGAGAGTACACATACGCCACAGTATGTCACCATCATCTAAAAAGAGGCGAGATGAGGTTCGCAGGGTCAGCTAGTATTCCATATATTTTTCAAAAATATTGTAAAATAAATAAATGTGTAGTATCCTTGGCACACACAGCGTGCAAGTGCGATTGGTTTTGAGAACTGAAAGACTCACGCGAGTAACCCATGCCTCATGATGGAATACTGCTCCTTGCCCCAGGCTTAAGGATCCGATTTGAATATACAGTCGAAATCTTTAATCAACGAATATTTGTGGCTCTCTTTTAAAAGTGGTATTCATTTTCTAAAGATTGCACATCCAAACAACCAAATCTTAAGCGGAAAATAGTTTTCCAAATTTTAACATGATAGTAAAACATTACAAGGCATTTTTACAACTGCCGCTCAAATGTCTGCTCAATAAGTGGCCAGCTGCAATTCAAACCTGCTGCTCAGTTTTTCGGCGTGTTTGTTGCTTTGCTACTGGAGATCACTTCACATGGCGCTTAAATGTGACCATTTTTAGATTGCATGGAAATCAACATGAAACTCCTTAAATGGTCTTGTGCGGAATTTACATTTAAGCAAGACAAGGTATTCAATTTGATATAGAGTCATGCTATCTTTTACATTAATTTTATCTTCCAGGAAATTTGCAAGCTGCCTAATATTTTGTATTTGCGAGTATCTCTTTGCTTGGGCGTAGTATCATGTGTCATTGAATTTTCTTACTTCAAAACGAAAACTTTGACAGCTGTTTCCTCAACAATTCATAGGCGTTGTTTTTTGTTTCCTATTTAAAATTTCCTTCGAATAGATGCAGTTAACAAAGAAGCATGTGATATTGAAAGTCTCTTTATCATTAGTCTATAACACTTAGCTTCTACTCCTATTTTGACACGCCCCTTACACTTGTAATTATTGCTATTTATTGATTTTAGCTTCTGGCAAAATACAACAAGAAATCTTAGCTCCCAACCCGTTTGGATTTAATTAAGCGTGACAATGTATGCCTGCATATTTTCTCTTGATTTTAATTTAAGGCTTGAGACACCCGAAAGCTGTAATCAACTCTAAAATATTATCCAATTTAAAATTTTAAAATACGAAATTGTTGCAGCTGGCTCAGGTCAGTGGGTAATATCCAATTAAAAACCGCATACAATGTCTGCCTCTCGAATACCTTTTTTATAGCCCTCACAATCTAACCGGTTTGATTGCAACTTTTGCCAAAAATACTTTCGTTAGGTGCTTACCAAAAATTTCGTCTGTTTTGTCAATTAAGTAGTTTGTTGACACAAACCGATAAATAATTTAAATCAGTTTCTCATCATGCAACAACCTCAAATATTCAAGTTCAATGTGCCGTCTTTTTATGGCCTTCGAGTAATAAAATTTGATTGATTTTTTTCAAGTCGGTTCAAAGTTGCACGGAACTTGCATGAGTGTGCTACTTTGAGAGAATTTAACTTTCGATCGTGGTTGGACAAATTGTTGCAATCAAAGTTGTAAATCTAACACTTTCACTAAGTTGCTTCCCAAGATTGGATAATTGTTCATCAACATGCGGCAGAGCTTTGAAAAGCAGGTATCTTTTTTTATGAATTTATGCATCAAACACATGTTGGTTTTTGTTTTGCATATCATCGCCTTGAATCAATTTAAGCTTGGCCAATTATTGTTTGGTTATTCGATTGGGATTGGTAGAAGTTTTGGAAATATACTTTGCTGTGGTATTATTCATTAGCTGGTTTTGGTAAATATTAGATAACATTTGTCAAAATATAACCTTGGACTTGGTTTTAACGATCTTGACAAATCAATCAAAAATTGGTTCAAAATGGATAAGGAATTTTGATAAAATTAATCAAAACTAATGACTTGTGAATAAAAACTATAACAATTATAAACTGAAACTATAGTAAATCTGGCTTAACTTTGTTTTAAGAAATGAAGTGTTATACCTAAGAGAGTTTTGAAAACGTTTTACTAACGCTCACAAAAAAAATGCAAATTGATCTTTAAAAGTTGTTATATGAAGAACTCATTCGTGCAAGTCTAGTGACATTTAAAGATCCAAGTATTGAGTTCGGACTAGTAAGGCAACCGTTTAGCGGAGCTGTTGTGTTATATACTCATTTGTATGTATATGATAGTTTTGGACTGTAGATATAGATTTATCGACGAAACTGGGTCTTTTTCTCTACATGAAGTGCTAACTGGTGAAGAGGGACTTGTTTTGGAAATGAAATATTCTACATTGTTCATTTTGTTCTATAGTATATTTACTGGTTAACAACAATCTACAGAAAGCTGATGCTGGCTTTGGAGGGAAACAACATTTTTGTCTTTAAATACAACAGAAACCGTGCTAGAATTCTGTATTTCAATAAATATCTTTCGGCATTCGGCAACTCAAATGAACAAAAAAAAAAGAAATTTTTTGAGTATATACCACGATAGCAAACCTCGTCTCGCTCTAGTCTAAACTTACTTACTTTACTAAAGGTGCCGCTGCAGTGGTTGGGGATTTGTGTCTTAACCAGTTAAGAGTCTCCGCAATCCAGGTTGGTCCCTAGCTAACTATCTCCAGTTGTGCACCTCAAGCTGATTGAGATCCACTTCCAATTGAGTGCGCGGTCTTCCTTTCCCTCGGGGATAGTGTCGAAGGCTTGCCGTTGGTGTCCATTCCCTCTAAATGACTGAACCATCTTAATCGCTGGCACTTCACCCTTCTGGCTAGTTTCGTGTCGTTGTACAACTCGTAAAGTTCGCTGTTAAATCTTCTTCTTGATTCCCCATCAATGCACACGGGGCCATAGATAACCCGAAGAACTGTCCTCTCAAAACAGCCTGAGGCACATTCATCCCATTTTGTCAGGGTCAATGCTGTCTACTCACTCGAAGTTACATGCGTCTATTGTGGCGATCTGTCAGAGCCGTCAGTGTTGAGTGTACTTCCTCGAACACAGCATTAACTTCGTTTTGCCTTCATTTATCTCTTAATTCATTTTTGCCGCATCTCACAATTCTCCCAAAGACGACATTGACATCACGCTTAGTTCTTACCATTATGTCAATATTAACGGCGTACGGTGGAGGTGGAGTTTTGCAGTATCTTCTCAAGCACGATGTTAAAGAAATTTGTCTGATTATTTTTTTGACATCGAAAAATTCCGTAAGCTCGTTGCCAACCTTGATGGTGCAGCGTGAGTTCTCAATCGCCTTTTCGCACAAGAAAACGATTTGCCAGAAATTTCAAAACTAGATATTGCTTTATACAGTTTGTTTCCGTTGATGCGCTGTCATCCGCTGTCATAAAAAGGTGGTGGGTGTCGATTTGGAGTTCATAGGTTTTTTCTAGGATCTGCCGCAAAGTGAAAATTTATTCGATGATTGACTTTCCTAGTCTGAAGCCACATTGATAAGGACCCATCAGATTGTTGACGAAAAGCTTCAGACGTTCACATATTACGGCAGAGAGAATTTTATAATCGATCGATGAAGGCTGATTTCTCTGAAGTTGGCGCAGTTAAGAGGATCTTCTTTTTTCAGTAGCGGAGAAACAATGTTGAGGTTTCATTCATGGGGCATGCATTCATCCGACCATATCTTTCAGATGATTTGGTGCATGCTCCTATCTAGATCGTCGCCTGCTGCTTTGAACAGCTCGGCAGCTAGACCACCTACTCTAGCGGCTTTGTTGGATTTCAACTGTGATATTACAGATTTCGCTTTGTCTAGGTTGGGTTAACGGAATTGTTGGCTATCGTCGGTCGTGTCCAATGAATGGCTCCTGCCCGACAGCCATTAAACAGTCTGCAGAAGTTAAAAGGTCAACGAAAAACATATATGTCCCAGTTGATTTTTAAACGTTTTCAGTATCCAGACTGGCATTTGCAATGTTTATCACTTGCATGCCACATTGTCAATACTATTGATTCCCAAGAAACTATTTTTGTGGCGAATATACGTTTGCTGGGTCAGCTAGCAATAAAAAACAAGGTGTTCAGTAAAACATAACTTTTTTTTATCCTATAACATAATTAATGAAATTAATGACCTACTTATCAACATAAAGTGGCACTTTTTTATTCTGACATTACCTCAAGCTTGAGAGAGACTTGACCTCTCGTATCTTGCTACTGTATATTACAAGAATATATAATGTACTTACGACATTTTGATCTATTTAATGTTAACGCTTTGCCGTCCCCACTGAATAAACACATAATAAAAAGGGTCAAAAAGTTATCACTATTATTTTTCTTGTTCAATTTTGTTTGCTTACGAAAACCAATCAACAAGCGGTTTCATTTCAACAAAACACTGACACCAACGGCCTTCAGTAATTAATTCGATATACCTTTCAACTTTCGAGTTCACATACAAGTGACGACAGAATGAAATATTGTTAATAATAATTGAGTCTCTCTTGGCTTTTCCAACTAACCTTTTTGGTCAACGTCAACGAGCAATGAGTTTTTCATTGTCTGTAGTTTCTTAAGAAATTAAACAAAACATTCTGCTGCTCCCAAAAATTAAAATTAATCTTTTCAGCAACTTAATTTGGATTTCGTGAAGAAGGTCACTTAAGTGAGTAAACATTACTCACATATCAGTGTCGACCTTATAAAAATAAACTCACTAGAGCATGCCAAACCTTACCTACTAACCCAAACAAACAGAATTGTCTGAGCTCCACATTGATGTGTCTTTTACCCGTTTAAAGTTTCGATCCGATAAGATACATGTTTTTTCAATGCAAATATGTGAGCGAATATCTAAAATCTTTTTAAATGAGGACTTGAGATAGCTTTGCAATATATCGTCGTCGGCTGTCACTGCGCTATAAACAGTCTTTTAGCTTTTAGAGCAATTTTGTCTTAATATAATAACTTTTTTCCTGCAGGTTCCACAAGTCAGATGTCTGATTTTTACCATGATATCTGGAATCTGGGATCCATTGTTGTGTCGATCAGATAAAATATTTCTCAAATTACCCAATTTTCTATTGGAAGTGTATGAATATGCAATTGTGAGAGAGTTATGGCTATTGGTTCATGCATGCACAATGCAACGTAGAGCCCCAATTTAAGTTCTCGATAAGACCCACGGGGCATGCATACGGCTCTATAAATTAGGTCCAATTTTATTTTGTCATCGTGCATTTTTGTTTAACGAGTTTTTTTTTGTTGTCAGTGGATTAGCTATAATTTTTGTGGTCGTTGCAAGAGAAGAAAAAAAAAACAACAATTTGTAGATGATCACCTTACTAACTTTTCGTTTAAAAATCTTGAGGCAAAAAGTAAGTTTGTTATAAATTACAATGCCGGAACACGGGAACGAAGCACTGGTTAGGCGCTATAATGACCAAACGGCTCCGCCATTTAAGCTCAAACCATTAATTGCATTCACATTAAAATTCCTGAGTTTCGTAGAAGCATAAATTCAGCTAAAGCGATCTGAGATTGATCTGATTTGAATACGTCTCAAAATAATATATATGTTTGGTATTGAATGGACCGCTGCAGAACGGCGATGCGTTTTGCATCTATGATCTGTTTTCAACTGAACATCCTAGCAATAAGCCTGAGCAAAAGCATAATTAAGTTTATTTGGCGTAGAATTCTTGCACGAAAACTCAAATTAAGTACGATTTCCAAACACATAACAATATTTTTTTTTCGAATCTCGTCTTCGAATGATAAGGCCTCTAACAGATTTAAAGTCCATTTTCGGGAACAAGCAAGAGTGCTAGCAGGCCTATCCGACTTGTAGCCATCCGATCTTAAACAGGTCGGTCGAGAAAGGGAACCACTTCCACAATAAATGCAGTATTAGAAACATGCCGTCGAAAAACCAACTTTTTAAAGAAAAAGTTCCTATGGCGAATACTTGTTGTTTTTATTAAAAGTTAATCAATTATTATTTATTTCATCGAAAGCAAATAATATAAAAGTAGAGTTCGTTAGACAGTTTAAATTAAGTGTTGCATTCGAAAAGAAAACATTAGACTGCGATATTTTGCATATTTCAACAAATTGCAATGATTATAGGTTAAGGGAGAAAAATGGTTTATCTCGATTTCTGGCAAAACTAAGTCGTATGGAAAAATAGTTAGTGGCAATTGACAACGACAAAACGCTGAGCTTAGTTCGGATGTAAAAATAAAATTTATCTTTTCCATTAACAGCTTAGAGGTAGAAAAGAAAAACGCCAAATGTTTGCTTTTGTCATCATGAGGGTTGATCACTTCATTTATAAATCCCAACTTTCAAAACAACATATCAAATGAATACATTTATTATATGCACATATTGAAGGCCCTTTTGTAGTTATAATCCACTACTGCATTTGTAAACTGAAGAGCACGACAATTTGTCAAACCTCGAATCGTTGTTTAACTTCATCTCGTTTGTCTGCAGCTAATTTGGAATTAACTTTAACAAAAGTCGACCAGCACGTACCGTGATTTGATTGTTGATATTTTAAGTTGCAAAGGTTAATGTACTATTTGATGAAATGGGAAAAGATTTGGTACGATTCATATCAATTTTGAGAAACTTAATATAAGCAATTGGCTAATTTCAAAAATATATATAACTAGCTGACCCAGCAAACGCTGTTTTACGATATAAATGTTAGGTTAGGTTATGGTGCTGACAGTTGGTGTCGTTACCGTCACACTTAGATCAATACAGATCCATTGTGATGGCTAATAAAAAACCTATGTGTTCAGCCATTTAGAGGCATTGACGAAGTTCAGAATGTTAGTATACCTCGGGGACTTAGGGAGTTCTTCTAAGTCCCCGAAGTTATAATTTCTGAGTAATTTCTTCCTTTGGTGGGAGAGTGCAGGGCAGTGACATAGAAAATGTGAAGTGTCTTCATGCACCTCCACGTCACCGCATCCTCTGCATAGATCATCTGAACTGGTTCTCATCTTTTTCTTATGATATCCTAACTGATTATGTCCGGTAATTATGCTTACAAGAGATCGAAGTGATCTCGTAGTTGCATACGTCTTTTCATTATTTGTTTTTTTAGAACAGGGCCAGATCTTTCTTGTAGTGCCGCAGGTGTCAAGAAAGTTCAACATTTCATCGGCATTGATAGTTATTCTTTTTGAGATTTCCTATTTTAAATAACAAGTAGAGGTACTAACAAGTTGGGCTTGGCTTACGTCAAGCGTTGACCCTAATCCTGCTAATTCATCGGCTTTCTCGTTGTCTGGGACCCAGCAGAGTCTAATGTTATACTGTGCACTAAGAACCTTAAGCTCTTCACGGCAGCATGAAACAAGCTTGCAGTAATCGCTGATTGCTGATTGGCTATCAACAAAAAAGGTAATATCAGCGCGTGGTATCGCCATCATTAATGCCTGTTTAGCAGCTGTTGTCACTGCCAAGACCTCCGCTCGGAAGACACTACTGTAGTCTGGAAGGCTAAGCGAGGCAGTTAACTTGAGAGATTCAGAATAGAAGACTTCCCCTACACCAGTGTCCAGATAGCTATTGACGACTCACTGGAGTATGGTATGTTATCTATCCATTCAAATCTGCTTGGGATGGCAGCCTGGAATGGTTTATGAAAATCAAATTTGGATATTTTATAGTCTGTTGTAGTATATGACCCATAACTTTATGAAGGATCTGAGCATGTCCTAAGGAACTGTTTTTCTAGACTTAAGTCAGCTCAAGGCATTTTTAGCCGCAGATTCTTGAACAAAGAGGTCTAGGGGTATTAAATTGAGTATAACTTCCAGTCCCACATTTGGAGTGGATCTCATTGCCCCTGTAGTGCCTGTACACGCAAGTCTTTGAACTTTTGTCAAATTTTTCAGGTTCGTGCTCTTTTCTTAAGCTTTCCACCAAACCAAATTACCATAGGTTAGTATTGGTCTAATTATTGCCGAATACATCCATTTGATAGTTTTAGAGGAGTAAAAGGCAGGAGTAAAAGGCGATAGACGCCTTTTTATATCTATCTTTGGTGTTCAGACCGCAGTTTAGTTTTTTATCTAAGGTGACACCGAAATACTTTGCATAATCAGAGATTTTAAAAGGACAGCCTTTAATTGATGTATACATATTTTAAAATCGGGTATTTTGCGTTTGTTAGTAAATAGCACTAGTTCTGTTTTAGCTGGATTGACTGTCAGCCCACAGTTCCTAGTCCATTAACTTACCAACGACAGAGCATATTCGGTCTGTTCACTGACAGATGGCAGGAACTTGCCAGTCGCTAGTAATGCAAGATCATCAGCGTAGGCTATTATTTTTACTTCACTTGATTTCAATTTAGAGAGTGGGGTGCCCTTGGATGTAGATACTCTCACCCTTTCCTCTGCTAGCTCAGAGTTGATATGTCTCTTCCTGAGCATACATATTATTAACTGTACTATTGCCTTTTTGACCTTCTTCGACCTTCGACCAAAGCTTGCTTAATCGTTTCGTTCTTCACGTTATTGAAGGCTCCTCCCATATCGATGAACGTTGCAACGGTGTATTCCTTGTCGTGAATTTTGACCCTGAACCATTATTCGCACTATCCATTGGAATTCTTAACAGTTTCAAAAATCAATTATAGTTCCACTCCAATAAAAAAACCAATGCTATGATTTTAGTGAAGTTTAATATACAGTTTTCTCCATTTTCGAAAAGAGACCTATTCTGCAAATTATTTGAAGTTGGTTTTTAAAGTTAAATAACCAACTTTTCGAAATCTATATACAATTCGAGCACAGAGTGGATATGAGAGTGAGTTATTCTTTCAAAAGAATTTCCAACATCAATGTCAGTCAAAGGACGTGTACAAATTGTGGTGCGATTTCGATTCCTTCAACAATGCAGATAATTTTTATTTTCTTTGTTGCCATGGTAGATGGAATGTCAACAGGTTTTCTTCCAGTGAATTTACATGATTATGTTCAGAGATGGTGGCGTTGACTTTGGAGCATCGGAAAATTACCGTTTATAAGAGTTACAACATTGGAACAGTAAAAATAGTTCAGAGTTCCTTAACTTTAAATCAGAACATAAAGAGGCATTACGACCAGTCTCTTCAGCTGCGTCATTTTCTTACTATAGAGCCGTCAAAGCCGTCAAAAAATGTCTGTTGTTTTTATATAAAAGATTTTTTGTATGTCAAGAAGTCAAAACTAATTAAAAACTGGTTTATTTCCAAAAAATGCAGGCTTTTGCTATGCACATCAGCTTAATTGTCAATATAAGGCGTGCGGAGATAAGAGATGAAAAGATGCCAAAAATCATTATCAGACATCATTCCTGAAAATAGTTGTGCAAAATGCCCACATAATCACCAGAAATACAGTCTGGCAAACGAATAAATTTCTTCTAAAGAAAAAATTATAGCTCGCCAATACCAATACCTTTATTTCTTCACTTTTAATTTCTTGTTAGTAAAATGGCGCTGACTTCTCATTGAATCGACTTATAACCTCTACAACCTACATTTTCTAGTCTCTCATATAAAACTAAAACTCATGGACTAGTAAGGAGTAATAAACTTCCCTAATGATTCAAGTTTACAGACCATGCCATTCAATAAACCATTCGCAAGTGAATAAGTTGAAAGTGTCAAAACATAAGACAAGATGTAAGAAGTCAGGAAGAAGCTACTCCTTCCTGTGTGTGATATTGGTTATTAATTTTGAACATCAAAGCTCTGTCAACTCAACTGACTCACAGCTCCCAGGCATCACAGAAGACCACACCTAAGCGCAAGAAAGATCTGTTCGTAACATAAAATGCAAGCAAACCTGAAACGCACTACTGCACACTTTGTGTTGACTAGAGGCACTAATCCACAAAAACGATAGAGAAACGTTGGCCACCTATAGCGTCAATATTTACTGGTTCCTATTAAAAATAAATGATTAACAATTCAAAAGAAACCTGCAGAATTATACAACAATGTACATTAAATGCATTTCCCATAAGCAATAGCTAACTACTAGCTGCTTTAATTATATGCACATCTCAATTAGTCATACTTGCTTTTGCTTAGCAAACCAACATTTGTTACCTACTTAAGTCTCAATTTAATTATCTACTGTTCGACCTATCGGAGCAGATGATTATGTTTCTTGTTAGAAAAAAACAACAACAAGCCCACTAAACACGCAACTTGACTTCTTGTGTTAATTAAGTTTGCACCAAATCATAGAAAATTTATGGACATTTTTCACACCATCACGATAAGATATAAGAGTATCTCACGAACGGTGCTAGAAACTGTCAAAATGACAGCGATTTAGTGTCATAACAATTTCAATGAAAAAAGCTATAAGACTGCGAAGTCAATAACCTGACTGCGTCCCATAAGACTCATACTTAAAGCACAAATAAATACGCAAAAAATGGCAGTTGGAACATTGCAGTGCGGTACCAATACCAATATGGAGAGCCCGAGCTGCATTTTCATGCATTTGTTGAATTATTCAAGTATGTTATAAGGCGTGTGTCTTCCGCCATGCATTAACATAAAACAGCGCCGATCGAAAAGAAGACCAATTTTGATGAACCTACCGCGATGGCATGGAACTGTTATCTAAAATGTCAGGTAATGAGTTGTTGATGTGGTTATGTAAGGAGATGACAGAAGTGAGTTAGTAATGGGCTTCCTTCATTTTATTATGAAAATTCATGTTTTTTTTAATATTAAATAAACTCAAAAACAGTGAAGGGGCTAACATTAATTATTCATTTTAATTAGTAAAAAGTGAAAGAGAGACATTTACTACCAAGGAGGAATTTTTGTACCTATATTTAGGTGACTTGGGCCTCAACCAACAGTCTCCGCCAGCCAGCTCGGTCGCTAGCTAGCTATCCCAGTCTTACACTCCAAACTTGGTTGCGCTACTACTTCTTCGTCCCCCAGGTACGGTTTCGAAGGCTTTCGGGGCCGGAGCACCAAGTCCATCCGCTCTTTATGACCGAGCCATCTATGTTATTGGACCTCGACCCTTTTGGCTGGTTGTACCACCCGTGTAAAGTTCGCTGTGAATCTCCTTCTCCATCCTCCATCGTTCATCAACAAGGAGCCATAGATAACCAGAACAACTTTCGTCTCGAAAGAGCCTAAGGCACATTTATCTGATCCAGGAGTTTTGCATAGTTTTACCTTAGTTAAGAGGGCTTTAACGCTCAATTGCGTTCTAAGCCCAAAGAGACAGGGGTCAGAAGTAGTTATTCTACCTCTGATCTCGGCGCTGGTGTTATTTACCGTGATAATAGCGGAGCCTAGGTGGATTAACTCCTACTTCGAAGTTATATGCGTCTATTGTGACGTCCAAGCAGTCAGTGTTGGATGTCTTTCCTCGAACACAGGATATACTTCGTTTTGCCCTCATTAACGACAAAACCCATTTTTGTCGTTTCTGTCTCAATTCTCCAAAAAAACGCTATTGACATCACGTTGTATTCTTCCCAGTTTGTCAATATCATCGGCGTACGCGAGAAGTTGAACACAATTTTTGAAGATAGTGCCTCTGGTGTTGACGGTGTAGTATTGCTCTATCTTCTCAAGCACGATGTTAAAAAAATCGCATGACAGTGCATGACGGAATCCTTCGTTTTCATCGAAATATTCCGTAAGCTCGTTACCAACCTTGATGGAACAGCTTGAGTTCTCCATCGTCATTTTGCACAAGCGAACGAACTTGGCAGGGATGCCAAAACTAGACATAGCTTTATCAGTTCGTCTCTGAAGATGCTGTCATGCGCGGCCTTAAAATCGATGAAAAGGTGGTGGGTATCGATTCAGAGTTCATAGGTTTTTTCCAGGATCTGCCGCAAAATGAAAATTTGGTCGATGGTTGACTTTCCTGGTCTGAAGCCACATTGATAATGAATGACCAATCAGATTGTTGACGAAAGGCTTCAGACGTTCACATATTACGATGTTAAGCAGGCTGATTCCTCCTGAGTTGACGCAGTTTATAGAATCTCGGTAAACAATGCTGAGGTTACGTTCATTGGGCATGTATTCTTGCGACCATATCTTACCGAACATGCTCCTATCTAGATCATCGCTCGCCTACTATTTTGGAAAACTCGGCAGCTAGACCATCTGCTCCAGCGGTCTTGTCTCGTTTAGCCCGATATTGCCGTTTCAACTTCTTCGGGTTCACAAAATTGTTTGCTATCATCGTGCCCGATGAATGATGAATGGACTTTGTTCGTCGTCGCCGTTATACAGTCTTCAGAAGTGGTCTTTCTAAATCCCCACCATCGACTGCGATTCTACTATGATGTTCACTCTGCAGGCATCCGATCATACTCGATGACGTTGAGCCAGCTGTTTCAACTTCTGATAACACCTCCGAACTTCATTCCTGCTCTTGGCCCTCTCAACATCCTCGGTCTGACGCTAATCATGCTCCCACTTGCTTCTCCTGAGAAGACGGCGTTTGTCTCTCCTCTTTTATTAGTGTTGTTCGTATAGCTCACGAGCAGGTTTTGTCCTTCCTTGCAGCTTTGTATGCCCCCTGCTTGGCTGCATGTGCCTGCCAACGTTCGGCTGTATCTCTTACTGCTTTCTGGCAACGTTGGCACTGGTCCCCGATACTTGATATTTTGCCAAAACCTGTTAACAATATAATTATTCTTTCTCGGATGTCCGTCGTCGACCGGTAAGTGTTTTTTGTCCAATTTGCAACAAAACAAAGAATCTCCAGTTTTTGATAAGAATAAGCATTAGGGACATCGACATCTGCTAGAATACTCGAAATGATTAGAATCATGGAGAACGAAGAAATTTTATTATTTATTTCTTTATCACTTATTCCTGCAGTTTCCCGTAGCTTAGTTGGTAAGTGCGTTGGCTGCTAAGCAGATCGTCGTTGGTTCGAGTCCTACCCAGGCCAGGTTTTTATTTCATCTTTCACGGGTACTGCCTCTTGCGAAGACCTGACAAATCTTCAAAAAGTATCAATCTGTCATGAAAAAGTGCTTCTCAACTCTGCCGTTCGGAATCGGCGTTAAATTGTAGGTCCCCTCAATTCTTCACACGCACTCAGAGAATTGTTGATGAGAGTAAGCCACTTATGCCTTGGCTCTTGAAGAGCTGTCGCGCCACTCTATTTATTTTATTCTATTACTTATTCCTATAGAATTGCTCTTTGCGGAACCATTTAAACATCGCTTCAAGTGGTTTTATTATTTTTTTTTTTACGTATACATTACTCACATATTAGAACTGTTCTTTTTTCCAAAATGAACTAATCAAGCAAATTAAATTTGTGCGACAAATCATGCCGCGGTACGAGTACAATAGGTACTTAAAGTTTGTTGAGGACAGTTTGTTGCGTTTGAAGTCTTTGGTAAAACCAATCCCAAACATGAATGTTTCAATGACTTAATGAGCTGCAAACTACGCCCATACAAATATATTTCAATAGAAATTCCACACATGAATAAACACCTTTGTTTTCGAAACAAGGCCACTTTATGGGAAAATTAAAGTCAACACTTACTGCTCTTATTTTCCCCAGCAGCCGACAATATAAAGAACTGCTACTGATACTGATTACCCACCATTGCAACTATGCTGCATGGAAACAAAAATGCACCTTCATTGTTTTCATTTTTTTCTAATATTCATTACAGAAGAATGTCTTCACAAAGCGCACACTTGTGGACCAGTGTTAACCCATAAAGACTCGATTTGGTGTTGCCTTTTCACTATGGCGTATCAATACCACCAGTGATACACAAATTAACGATACAAATAAAATTGCGTAATTTAGTTGGTGAACCATATTTTACCTTTCAACACTGCCATTGCACGAGTGTTACAGTATTTTGAAGTGAGAAAAAAACCATGTAGAGTAAACTGTTGAACGATCGAACCGAACGATTGTGGACGGACCAGCGACCGACAAAGGATTTGAGTTCAGTTCAATGCGCCTTGCCTTTTTATTATGGGCCGAGGTAAGAAACGCGCATTGTCATGCTGGCCAAAGCTGCACTGTAACCCCATGAAATCAATTTCCAATTGATATAGTCTGAGATAGGATGTTCTTTACTTAATGTCACGTTCAGTTTATTTAGTGCCCTGATTAGTGAAATTTTTGTGATTGCGACCTTAGTCCTTGCAGCTATATTACTTTCACTTTGATCTTATTTGCAAAATTGACACTATGCAAAAATGCAACTGCTTATCGCTGACTATAATGCCTTAAGGCACTCATTCATTTAGTTTTTCTTATTATTCTCGGTCCCATTGTATTTTTCATTCACTTGTTTTTCAAACTGTCATGTGGGTTATTTGTTTGGTCCAAATCCAAATACTGGGTCGCCATGTCGTGCAAAACGGATTTGGCAGATACTTAAACGATGTTTTCAATTGATATGGATCTCGAGTTGGCACCCACAAAAAACCAAAAAAAAAAGTGTTTGTCTCAAAAAAGTCATTTGCAGTCGGTTTTCAGCTCCGCACAAAAGCAAACGAACTCGTCGAATAGATTACGGAATGACAGGTACATTAATTCTACTTGCTCAACAAGTGGCGCTCATGGCTCATTCAATTCAATTCAATTTGACTGATCAAACTTATATTTAAGCTTCCTTATATGAAAGCAGATTTTTATAGAAATTTCCAAAGCAAGTTGTAGTAAAAAAAAAAAAAACAAAATTATTAGAAAGTGAGATAAATCAATGTGCGTGCCGCGTGCGGCCACAAAATGTTGACATAAACTACCGTTTAAAACTTGTTGCGTATTTTATGGTCGATTTCGTCCAAAAAACTACTTAAAGCTCAATCTTTATGGCGATTCAAAGAACGTAAAAAAAATAGAATCGAAATAGTAGTATCTGTCAGAGATAAATTTTTGGATTAAAGTTGTAATGCAGAAATGTTCCACTTTAAATTGCCAGAGGTGCGAGGGAAATTTTTGCAACATTGTAGAATTTTGAGTCAACAACACCATAATGTCAACATTATTATGGGGATTTACTTTACATGTGTCTTGAGTTTTGGTACCTTAATTTAGAATTGCCTTAAATTTTTGTTTCATGTGTTATAATGTTATACAAACGCCTTATACGTGGGTACCATTTAATTTAAGTGTTATGTGTCTCATAAAAAATGTATGTTAATGTGAATGACAAGCAATTTTCGATGGTCGTTTTTTATAGATAAAATCACTACATAATGTCTTTTGCATGGGGCAATCGATTCGATATTTAATATTCAAACAATTTTAAGCTGCAATTTTGTTTTCATTTACGAGTTACTCGCATTTAGTTTCTAAAATGTATGATCTCAATATCTTTATCTTTATACACTAGTCAAAACAATTAAAGGAACACTTGAAAAAAACTCAAAAATTGAGTGTTTTTTTATAAGGCTGTATGTCAGTAGAAAAAATGTGCACGACTCGGTCGTACGAACTTGCTCCTGTATTCCAAATTATAACTCATAAAAAAAATTTAATTCGGAAATAAAAATTTAAATTGATTATCTACCTTAAAAAAAAGATTTAAAATAAAAAAAATAATGTCATTTCTTAAAAATTATTGATTTTCCAAATTTTTGTTTTAAAAATCGTCGGAGCGGTTATTTTTTTAATTAATTTTTTGTATATAAAATTTTTCGAAAATGTCCTAAAATTAATTTGGGTATGCAGTATTCAAGAATGTGTAACTATACATTTTATAAGTAAATTTCAATTTTTAATATTAATCCGTTTTTGAGATACAGAATTTTTTAAAAAAAAGTTTAAAAATATTTTTTAAAAATCCAAAAAAAATTTTGAAATTTTTTTGAATACAAAATATTATTTAAACAATATAAACGTACATTTCAAAAAAAAAAATTGCCATAATCGGACTTTTATTTTTCGGGAAAATCTGATAACAAAAAATCTATGGGCGGTACCATTTTGGAGCAATACAAAAATATTTTTTTTACATTAAATACATTAAAGTTTTAAACAAAAATTTTCGAGAAAGTTTAAAAAAAATCGTATGAGCCGTTTTTGAGAAAATTGAAACTTTTGGTTTTTGGCCAAAAAAATCGTATGGTGGCTACCCTAAATTTTTTTTTTTTTAAAGAGGCACTATCCTGGCTCAAAGAAAACGTTATATCTTGTAAGGATATACGAATCTTCTCGGACAGCCAAGCCGCTCTCAAATCTCTCGCATCTGTCTCCACAAACTCTCAAATAGTCCACGATTGTCGATCATCTCTGAATGAGATGACGGAACAGTTTAATATTCACCTCATTTGGGTGCCGGGCCACAGAGACATTCCGGGAAATTGCAAAGCCGACGAGCTCGCCAAAAACGGAACACTTCTGCCCAATGTTAGACAAAAACATAACATAGGAACACCACTTGCTACATGCAAATATCTTCTCAAACAATATGCTCTAGAATCAACCAATGCTAGATGGTCACAGGGTACCACCTGCCTAGCAACCAAGCAAATATGGCCAAGCATAGACATAAAACGGTCAAAAGGCTTGATATCCCTGAGCAGACAAAACATAAGCTCTACAATTGGAGTAATAACAGGACACTGCCTCATAGGTAGACATGCTCTGAGGCTAGGAGTCTACACAAATAACTTCTGCAGAAGCTGCATGGACGAGGAGGAAGAGGAAACAGTCCAACACCTTCTTTGTACATGTCCAGCACTCTCCATTAGAAGGAACAACTTTCTCGGTAATCCCTTCTTCGATAATACCAGTGAACTGGCAACGGTCGACATTAAATGTCTCTCTAACTTCATTAAAAGCACGAATTGGTTTGTTTAAGGTCATTACTCTCCCATGAGTATTTTATGGTATCACAACGGATTCTTGAGGTCTAAGTGAGTCAACAACAACTAGACAGCCACTATATAACCTAACCTAACCTAACCTACCCTAAATTTTGATCTTAAAAAAAAAATCAAAAAAACGACCCACGCGAATTTGCTCAAACCTTTAATTTTCAAGTTTGAAGTCAATCGGACTTGTGGTTAAGGCTGTAGGTGCGTTTACAGACAGACAGACAGACAGACAGACAGACAGACAGACAGACAGACAGACAGACAGACAGACAGACGGACGGAATCGGCGGACCCACTTTTTTCGACTTCTCTATCATCGTAATCTCATATCTCATCATTACCTCAAATTTTTTTTTTACGAATTCAATACTTGCCATATATTCTATATGTCGCAAGTAAAAAGTCGGATTGAAGTGAAATAAAAAGTTTTTCAAAGGTTATCTTTTCAAATTATTTTGAGTTAAGAAAGTACCGTTAGTCGTTTTTGTTTGAGCGTAAAAAATGTTCACTCAATTTCAAAATCGAAAAAAAATAAACTTTGATTTGTCATAAAATGAGCGGAATTTTTTTTTTCAAATCCAATCAATCTAAGATTCAATTTCAAAATTTTGTTGGCTATAATATTCACTGTTTGGTTTAGATCGCTACGATTTTTTTCTAATCAAAAAATGGGTTTACATGCAAAAACACAATATTGACTTTAGACCCTAATAACTCTGCTAAATATTGACTTACAAACAAAGTAAAGGCAGATTTGAAAAATGTATTCAATTTTCTACACAAAAACATTTTGAAAAAATAAAAATATTGCTTTTTTCAACCTATTCTATCAATTAAAGCAATTACAGGCTATATATAAGAAAAAAAATAGTGGGAGCCAAGGCCTAAGTGGCTTATTCTCATCAACAATTCTCTGAGTGCGTGTGAAGAATTGAGGGGACCTACAATTTAACGCCGATCCCGAACGGCAAAGTTGAAAAGCACTTTTTCATGACAGATTGATACTCTTGGAAGATTTGTCAGGTCTTCGCATGGGGCAGTACCCGTGAAAGATGAAATAAAAACTTGGCCTGAGTAGGACTCGAACCAACGACGTTCTGCTTAGCAGCCAACGCACTTACCAACTAAGCTACGGACAACGGGCAACAACAAATAAAGGCTATATTTAATCTAATAAAAAGATTTTTCAAAAATTTAGGCGCCACATCAATCAGCTTCTGGCAATGATTGGTGTCTGCTGATAAAATATTTAACAATCTAAATTTTTTATAAAATGAAGTCAGTTGTACCAACTGCAATTAAATTCATGCATTCGGGTCAGAAAAAAGCCAGTCCAAGTTGATACTGCGTGAAAGAATGTTGCACTCAATTAATATAAATACGAAGAGTTATTGGTTATGGCTATGGATAGTTTAGTGGTTCCCGATCACCAAGCCAGCCGTTGCTATACCCGCTCTGTTATGTTAATTTTAAGGCAAAAGCTGAGAGCATTTAGTTTTATGTAAAATTATTTAAATTCAATCGAGGAGCTGTCTTGTGGCCATTAATCTGTCCAGGACTTTGCATTTTGGCATTCAACAACATGAACTTTTTTGGTAAGAAGAGAAAAAACTAAAATGGGCGTACTTTTTAAACTTAGATTGAACCAGAAATATCCAAAAAAGATAACCGTTTAAAGTGTTATATGCCTGCAAGCAATGTTAAACTTTAAACAAGCAATAACAATCAAATGAAATGGCTTGCAATAAAGTTTATACTATAGAATTATAGACATCCAATGTTTATTATTAAAACGAAAATAGTGTTTTTTCTACTTTGATATAATTATAAATGTTACGGTACGGGTGTTGGTTGTGGGATTGGCTTTTGCGATTATTCAAAACCGATATGAGTTGTTTAATGGTCTTTTGAGTAAAAGGAATGGTTTGGAAAATGTTCTTGATATTTAATTACACCTAAATGGCCCTGAATTTGAATTCAATGAAATCAACTTTTGAAATGAAGTCAGAATTGTTTCTTTCTGGGAACAGGAAATGAGATATTTAAGTGGTAATCTAAATGTCTAAGAATGTTAAATTGTTTTGGCGTACACAAACAAGCCAAACGGTCCTCTTTCACTTCCACTATTTTAACAGAAATGAAAACTGCTGCTGAATCCGGAAAGGATAATCAATTGTTTTAAATTGATTACAAATTTCCATCTCGCATGATTAGCGATCATAAAGCCCCTGCTATAAATTAAATCGTTATGTTTATGTTGTGCAAACTGGAGCATTCTCCTCTAATGTTTTGCTATTTTCGTACATTTTAAAGATTTATTGGATAAATGTTTTAACGCTACAAACAATATGATACGATCGATGTAAGAATCTTGCAATAAAAATATTTGTGTGTACACTTCCAGTTGGTTTGAAATTGAAAGTTTTGCTCTGGATAAGACCAGATAAAACTGAAGTCGCCAAAACTAGTATAACCACGAATAGTATAACCACGAATAAAATGTACTTTCATTTTTAGAAATAGCCGAATGTTGCATTTTACCAAACTTGCGTGTGTTATTTTTATCTAACTGCAATTTGAAATGATTTAACATAAAAATATGGCAACAAAAATGTATTACAATGTTGCATGAATTGTGTTTGCATAAAGCAGGTGCAACGTTCGTTCAATTGTTTATTTGTTTCTGCTAACCATAAACAATGTCACGTTTGGCTTAAGTATGGCATTTTACTTTATCCTTTAACTGCATCTCAGTGTGCCGGCAAACGTCTGACTGGGTCCAATTTAATAAATTCTCAAGTGTCAAGAGTCACACACACTGCAAATAACCAGAGGCTATGTTTTAAGTAAACGACTACGATCAAATCAAACATTTTATTGTCCGTATTGTTGCTAATACAGAGTATATGGTTTTCCGATAAATGTTAAGGAATTGGTGTCTTTCATTACAAGGCCGGATTTAAGGTCTACTGCCCCGGGGCTCCACAAAAGAGGGGCCCCCCAATGAGACTACTACAGAAAATATTGCTTTTGCTCAATAATTGTTATACAAACACAATATCGCCCTTGTGGTTCAAATAGCGTGTATACACATTGCAGTACTGTTACTTTTACTACCTTTCAAATTTTAACTTGTTCATACTGTTTGGAAGCATGCATCCAATCGTCTATGTGAACACGAGACATCGAAGGATCATTTGGAACTAGTAATGACTAATGAGTTTAGTGCAACGGGGAAAAGTCACAGGATGCATTGATCTAGAGCTAGCGATGCAAGAGGCACAACAAATCGAGCATTGGCGAAAAATTCTCAGAACTGTCGTTAATACAATTAAATTCATTGCTGAACACGGATTAGCCTTTCGAGGTGACAATGAAATTATCGGCTCACTGAGAAATGGAAATTCCCTTTGAATTTAGGAATTGTTAGCCAAGTATGAACCAATTATGGCAACCCATTTGAAAGATCATGCAAACAAAGCTAGTGGTCATGTCAATCAAGTTTCATCCACGATTTGCGAAGAACTGATCACTTGTATGGGTGATAAAGTGCTTACTGAAATAGTATCAAATATTATTCTGTATCAGTGGACTCTACTCCCGACGAATCTCACATCCATCAACTAACTAAAAGTAGTTGTTCGATATGTGGAAGGATCGACGCCAAAAGAAAGATTGAATACAACAGGAATGAAACAGCGCAACTTCTACAGAAGTTGAGTGGTCTCCAAACTGGAAACTGCTTTATTCGCAATCTTTTGGAACGATATCTTGGAACGATTCAACGCTACAAACAAGATGTTGCAAGACCCGAAAATGATCCTTGAATCGGCAATGCGTGCATTAGAATCATTCGTAGAAGCGAAAAGAAATGATTTCGATGTATACGAAGAAGATGCCAAGTAATAATATCAGACTGAAGAATACATACAATCACGCGACAGGACCAAAAGGAGAAACGTGAGGTTGAATCCGCTCGATTACGGAAAAGCACAAGACGCAAATCTGTTACCGAAAGAGAAATACAGAGTATCCGGCTTTATTCCAGTGATCAACCAGCTATGCGTTTCTCTTACAGAAAGATTGCGTGCCTATAAAGCTGTACGTTCGAGGTTTGGATTTCTCAATCACATTTAGAAGATGGGTGCAGAAAATTTGCAAGCTGCAGCAGAGATATTGGTGAAGTTAAAGTATAGAGGATGATTTAGAACCTAATCTTGGTAATGACTTGGTTCAGTGTGTATCTTTGATCGATGCATACAAGAATGATAAAACAGATAAATTCAGCGTGACGTGGTTAATGGCCGGCCCCTAATATGTTTGTTAAATAATAAAATAATATTATCTTGGTTTCACAATAAATTAGTATTTATTGAAAAACTCGACTGTAAAAAACTGTCCATTTTACATATTTGGAAAATAATTTGGGGCCTCCACTCTTTTGCTGCCCTGAGTTTCCAGACCACTTAATCCGGCCCTTCATGTAAAGTTAATTCGCCAAACTATACAAATTTGATTGGTGGCACCTAAGAAGTAAGTTATAACAATGACAGCTCCGCTGGCGATAATAATAATTCTTAACATTCGTTTTGTATTTCAATGTTTACTTCACTTTGCCTAAAGCGTCTCAGTTCTGATTTCAGACATTTGAAATGTCATAATATGGAATTGACTTGGATGCTGCTCTAGCTATACGAACTAAATAAAATTAAGTTTGATTTTGAGCTTTGACATCAGTTTTTGACTATTTCAAAGAAAAAAAACTAACTTTGGAGATCAATTTCTCTGGCAGTACCTACTAATGTTAGAGACCTTATTTTGGACTTTTTTTCAAATAGAAATACTAACCTTTAAGACTACGTTAAGATTTAGCTAAAACATTAAAACATAAATTTGGATAGCTGTGAAAACAAGAGTACAAAAATCAGCAGTTTACGAATATCAATGTCTCTTCTATACCAGAAACTGTTGGATAGCTTTGGATTTGTAAATGGTCTATCCAAGTCAAAGTGAAGGCACCCAATTATCCCTTTGACGTTGGTGTCTGTATGATTCAGTAGCAAATAGCTTCGTTTTATATGTGTAAGACTCTGGGTAAGACCGAACTCTGGTGAGGAGTTCTCTGTAAGACCAAACTTTGAAGGAGTAGTATGCAGTAATGTAGTGTAAGATCCCAATGCCCGATAGAGCGGGTATTCTCGGTTAAAATCCTCCAGAATACATTTTAGAAAATTCAAATAAAATCAATAGTCAGCTCAGACGGAGCGAATGATAACCATATAACGGAGCCACATCTGAGGGAGCAAAAAAATAAGAAATTTCGTTTCATAAATTCACAAATTGCTTTCTATTAAAGATAATCGCAATTATGGGTGTTATAAAAGGAACAATGCACTTGTGACAATGAAGGATGTTTATAGAAGGATTTTCGGATGCTGACTGGGCTAGTGACTCAGATGACAGAAAATCAATCACAGGTTATCTTTTTAAATACCAAGTAGGACCTATTTCGTGGAATGCAAGGGATCGTGGCCTTAGCTTCAAGAAGCACTTTGGCTTCAATCTTTATTGCGAGAACTTATAAATTGGAATCAAGAACTAATATAACTTATATTACAATTTTATAACAAGAGTGCAATAAACATATCTAAAAACATCATTTATCACACACTTTCAAGGCACATCGATTATCGATATAAGGCATCATTTTGTTCGAGATCTTGTAGTAGAAAACAAATTAAAAAGGACTCCCTGCTACGAAACATAACAACTGTTGTACTGTAATTGGTATAAAAGTATATGAATCTATTGGGGGTGTTGAAAGTTGAAATTTGATAATTTGTTTTTGAATAATAATAATATTGTATGCTGCTGGTAGTCGTCACAACAAAATATACTGGCGATAAAGTATGACCAGTCGGTTTTGTACAAAATACTTAAATCTTATCACCAACACTACCCCAAAAATTCACTCAAAATTTGTTGCCAAACACTTCACTGGTACAAAGCAGTAAGTCCGGGACAGATTTGCATTAGATTTTTATGTTCAACGTTCTTGCAACTTGCAGCAATTTTAACCAGGGAATGGTGGACCAAATGATGAAAGAACGAAATATGTTACGATTTTATCGTAAGGTCTTGCTATTTATCTAAAAGCCTTATTAATTAATCAGACTTATATTTGTATGACGAAACAACGTTTGCTAGGTCAGCTACTACGGTTGTAATAACTCAGAAACCTTTGTGGGCTCATGCACAGCAATTTTGTTAAAGCTCATCACATGGTCAAATGCATAGTTTAGATTCTATAGGGAAAATGGTGTGTCCACATTTTTGGCCGCATCTCATGAACGACTTGGTTGATTTTGTATAAAATATTTAAAACCCATCTACCTACATCACTACCTAAACATTCCCTCACAGTTTTGTGCCAAATGCTCCACTGTTAAAAAAGGAGTGAATCTTCAATAGTTTTCCATGAGATTTTTGTATGCATACTAGCAGACCCAGCGCACTTCGTCTCGCCTTATTTAAGAGTCCAGAAACAAAAAGATTGAATTTTTATGTGATTTAATTTTAAGGATTACAAATCAATAAAAAGCGATACTTAAGATTGGAAATAGTATAACCACAAACGAACAATAAGTAATAAGGGAATTCAAGATTGATTCCGCAAACTTCCAACGATCGAATTGATAAACACACACGCAGACATCATGATAAAAAGGGTTGATTCGGATTCTGGTGACCTCGAACTCGAAACATGGAGATATGCAAAATTGCAGTTTCACAAAATCGGGTCCATTACAATAAATTCCACTGGGAAGTCAAAAATTATTTCTTAACTAGCATCGAGATTAGGCTGACCAGGCGTCCTCTTTATGGAGGACATGTCCTCTTTTTAACTTAAAAAACTTTTGTCCAGTGACTTTTTCTTAAAAAAGCGATTAGTCCTCTTTTTCGGTGTGCTCTCAGTTTTTCGATTTATATTAAAAATAATTTTCGTGCGAAGACGGCCTTAAAAGAGTCTTTATGACGAAATGTTGACTTGAATTCACCCATTCAAGAACCCTTTCAGAACGCCATCTGTTCTTTTCTACTTTTTAATAATCGAAGCTGTACAATGGTGATGACGAGCAAAACTCCGCCAGCAGTACAGAACAAACAATTCCACCCAACCGACATTGATGAAGTGAGGATAGCGATATCTAAACTTAAGTCGAACAAAGCCGCTGGTCTGCTAGCCGCCGAACTGTACAAATCCAGCTGGAGATGAATTGGTAAGGCGTATGCACTAGCTCATATTCACACTACGGCAGATCTTGAAGAAGACCCAGGAACTTCAAATCGATACCTACCACCATTTCATCGATTTCAAGGCCGCGTGCGACAGCGTCTGTGGCGTCTAGTTTTGTCATCCCAGAAAAACTCGTCCGCCTATGTAAGATGACAATGGAAAACTCACCTTGTTCCATCATGGTCGGAAAAAACCTAACGGACGCATTTGATGCCAAAAAAGGTTTTAGACAAGGAGATGCGCTGTCATGCGATTTCTTCATCATCATTTTTGAAAAGATTGTACAAAACTCCAACGTCAACACCAAAGGCACAATCTTTCAAAAGTCCGTCTAGCTACTAGGACACGCAGACCACATTGACATAATTGGAAGAACACAGCGTGATGTCAGTGGAGCGTTTATGAGTCTTGAGACGGAGGCCAGAAAGATGGGTCTAGCGGTTAACGAGGGCAAGATCAAGTTAATACTGTCAACAAAAAAGGACAACCAACATCAACATAGACAGATTTAACTTCGAGTTAAGGACTTTGTCTACCTACGGTCTACTATCAATTCAGGCAACAACACCAGCGCTAAAATCAAACGAAGAATCACTCTTGCCAATCGCTGCTTCATTGGACTAAGAGAAAAATTCTTCGAGTGATTTTTGGTCCTGTCTGCATAAATGGAGAGTGCAGACGAAGATTCAATCAAGAACTGTACGAGCTGTTCAGCGACACTGACCTAGTCAAAAAAGTTAAGGTGCAACGACTTAGATGGTTGGTTCATGTAGGTAGAGTGAATGGAAAATAATGCTCCGGCTCGTAGATTCTTCGAATCAAACCGGAAGGACTTCGCAGAAGAGGAAAACCACGCCTCAGGTGGAGCACACAGGTGATAGAAGACCTGAACCAACGTGCTAGCTAGGAGACAGCTAGCTAAGAACCGAGCTGGCTGGAGACGTTTGTTGGATAAGGCCCTGGTCCGACCTTAACTGTAGCGCCACCATAAATGGAGAAAAATGTTGTTAGAATTAAATATTTGTTTTGTTTAATTCAAATAAATTAGCTATTTATCAAAAAATTTTAATTTCGGTTTTTCTTTTTGAGATTTTTGTAGGTGTCCTCTTTTCCTTGATTCTATATCTGGTCACCCTAATCGAGATAAGCTAGTCTAAGTTATTAGTTAAACGTCCCAACAGAATGAGATTGTATATCATTTCCGGCAAAGTTCAAAAAACTTATAACAATCAACAATAATTTCCAATACGGTGGCAATGCCTTCTTTAATAACTCATTTAATTGCAATTTGGAAATATAAAATGTCTTTCATATGAAATGGAAAATGACTTAAAGTGAAACAAACGAATTGTCTGGCTCTTGAATGTGTTTTCTCTTAAAATTGATCCCCATCAGCTGAAATCCATCAATAGGCCACTGAACTACCTGTCCATACATATCAACCACTTCACCTGACACTATTTTCAAGGCTGTTATAGCCTTAGGTCAACAGATTTGCCCACTCACAACTTGTGTGAAAGTCGTACTTATACTATCCAACCTCAATTATGACAAATCTGCAGTGAATAAGATTTGCATCCATCATTTTAATCACCCTTTCACTTTTGTTTTGACACCAGCCAGCGTGCGGTGGAGTTTGCTTTTCCATACTCGCAAAGTCCAGCTGTACCATTTACTCTATTTTTATCGCTCCTTTCAAGATCTATCTGCCAAAGCCAATCTGACGCAACAACAATTTCCGTCTTTGGAACATTATGAGTTGAATTGCAATTGCAACTCGTCAAATGAATTCCATTCTTTGCGATGCAAGTTGTCTCAAAAGGAATTCAACAACTTGTAAGCAATTTTGTTGTAAACACTTTTTTCTGTATTTTATTCGTTCACGTACAAAACTACATATCAATCAAACCGCAACCGCATCAACACATTAAATAACTCGTACACATTGCGCCATTAAACCAATGACTCCGTAATGGCTCATTCAGTAGTCGCTGATGTGAATGGGTTTTCCTCTGACTCTGACCACCGCACCGGCATGCATCGGCAGCTCGCTTTCTTGGCTCAGATTTCGTCTATTGTACGAATTGCGTTCACGCCAAGCAAAAGCAATCAAAGTGGTTTCTCTTTAATAGCCATTGTGTCGCCGCTTTGTCGTCTCATCGCTGCCTGGCGCTGGTGCCTAGTGGCGTTTCTTCATATGCGCTTTGGCACGCGTTTGTGCTGCCATCGCACAAATTTCATCTCAAACGTGTCTATCTCTATTGTGGACTGAACCAAACACACAAAACAAATTTACCGGCAATTCAATAACTTGAACCTCTCTTTTTGCTCTTCGTTTTCATTACAGGTTTTCCATTTGCTGTAAACCGTCATTCCGCATAACAAAAACCATCAAAGCAGAATATGGCTCGGCATCTGGAAACTCTAGTCTGTCTAGTGCTGATGGTCTTGAACTTGGTCAGCGGCATACTTGACACAAGCTCACTGGAAACAATCGCCCAATGGAAACTGATATCATACAATTTCCCACCGAATTCCCCAACAACTGACTCGAGCTTTTATAGCCCGGAAAACATATTAATTACCGGCGTTGCTGTGGGTTATGATCGAATTTTCGTGGCTACACCGCAATTATTAACAGGTGTGACGGCAACTGTTAGCAGTTTTCCGAAAGTTGGCGCCGGTGATAATCCAGTTTTGGACGTATGTCAATTGGTTTTTGTGGTGTTGGGTTGTTTTGAAATTAATGATGTTTGGATTTTTATAGGTTTTCCCAGACTGGTCGTATGCTGTGGCTGGTCAGAAGGATTTCAACTGCAGTGACTTGAAACTGATCTCGGTTTATAGGATGAGAATTGATTCGTGCAATAGATTGTGGGCCTTGGACGCGGGAGTTCAGAGGTCTCTGGAAGATTATGAAGTGAAATGTCCTCCGAAAATTCTGGTCTTTGATCTCAACACGAATCGGGTTGTTAGAAGGTTTGATTTGAGTTTTGTCTTCCTTTAGTGCTGTTATATTCATTGTCAATGTCAAATTTTAACCAAATTCTTCTCTCTAGAATTGACTTCCCCCGCCAAGTCCTCAGAGGTGAATCCTTGTTCACAAATTTGATTGTTGATGAAACCACTTCAAAGGCTGGCACTTGCGATGACGTGTTTGTGTACATTTCCGACACCGTAGAACCTGGTAATTTCAGCTTCTTATTTAATTTTTACAAGTTGCAACTTTAAAACGTTAAATTTTAGCTATCGTCGTATACGACAGTGTGCAAGATGTCACTTGGAGGCTCACCCATCCATCCATGTACCCCGATCCAGATTTTGCTCAGTCCGAAATCCTCGGAGACCGTTTTGTATTGATGGACGGAGTTGTGGGTCTGACTTTCGATGAAAAAGCCGGAATTGCATACTATCAGCCTTTGGCGACAGACAGGTAGAAGATCTAAAAATTATGATTCAAGATTTGCAAATTCCGAAATTTCTATTTAAGGGTATTTTCGATTACACGAGATGTCCTTCGAGCGGGTCCAATACCAATCACTCAACTTCTTCCTGTGAAGCTTGTGGGAAAGAAATCTTCCCAAGGCATCACTTTGGCGGTGTCTCCAATCGATGGAAGTCTCCTGTTTAGCCCGCTCACTGAAACAGCCATTGCATCATGGAACCCATCAACAGGACGGCAAAGGTAATTTTCTGAAATATATAGCTCAAAGCGTGATACTGAAAATACACATTGTTTAGAACTCTTGCAATTGACCAACAACGCCTCCAGTTCGTTGCTGATTTGACAACTCCACGCATCGAACCTGGTGCTCTCTATATGATCTCCTCCAAGTTCCAACGATTCTTCTTGAAGAACCTCAACCGCAACGAATACAACAATCGTATTCTTCGCATCGATCTCGCTTCCGGTCCAGCCAGTGGTGTTTCCCCATATGCTCCGTCCCCAAAAGCAACAAACTACGCTTATTACTCCAGCAACACTCTTGACAAACGTCCATCATCCTACCTTGCATCGCCTACAGTCACTAATCCCAATTACTTTACCAGTCCAAGTGTCAGTCCATATGGCTACAATTCGGCTAGTTTGTTTCCCAAATCACCGAGAAACCCATTTACCGCTTTGAATCCCGATGAAGCTTTGGCCAATCGACTTACCAGACAACCAACTGATTCATCATTCCTTGACAATTTGCCTCCTGTTGGTTATACGTATAAGAGATTTTCCAGAAGCATTGCTGAATAAGACACAAGCGCCATTGTAAATTAAGAAAAACGAATTTTCGTCGGAATTTTATTTTGTATTTATTTTTATTGTAATTTTTGTTTTCTTATAATTTTTTTTTGTTTTTGGAAGAAAAAGAATTTGTAAAATTTGTACATAAAAGAATTTTGTATATTTTGTTAGAAAATAAAACAATTTTTAGAAATATTTAATTTTATTTGTGAAAAATTACTCTCCCAGCCCTATTGAGAAAAGGAAATGTTAGAGTGGTTTAAAATAGTACGTATACGTCATAGTGAACGCAATAACATTTCCTGAGATATTCAAGGTGAAGCAGATGCAGCAAACACGCAATTGTGAATTGTTTGAAGTCCTTACAGTGATTTTGAATGGAGGCTAATGTTTCTGAGCCATGAATAGCTTCCTGTTGTGAATAATAACTGTTAGGAACAATATTTGTGACATTTTACTGCTGCGATCAGTTGCAAGGCTGGAAAACACTTCATAATAAGTACCATTAGGTTTTGCCTTGCAAGGAGAAGGTTTAAAATTGTTCAGTTTTTTCAAAAGTAAGGGAGTTCAGAATATTACCGTCAGTTGTAGTATAATACAAAACTCCGAAGAACGAAGGTCTAAGACGGTTACACTTTTAAACAATTACTTGACTGCGTGATAGGAACCTGCAATTTTGTCGATTGCAAAGGGACGACTTGAGAATAACATTCTTGAAAGCTGAGTCAGTACGTTTATTTTTGTTTAAATTTGCACCCACTCATGGGTGCTCACTCACAGTTTAGGAAGGAAAAAAAGTGTTGAAAAGAAGGTGACAGTGTACATTGGTCTTGAATTGCTAAACATTACAATGATGGGGAAAGACAGAGTGTAAATGAGAGTTCAAAATTCGCGTAGTACGGCTAAAGAACGATTCTCTATACTTGAGAGTACATCCGAAGTTGGGCTCGAGAGTAAACTGATGGGCAATCCTGGAAGCGCGGGTATTACGATTGAATTATTTAACGGGTGGAATGCAACTGGGTATTTCACTAGAAAACTTACCGTAGAAGTCACGATAGAACAGAGAAGGATGCGAGTCAGTGATGTCTCTATCACCAATCATTTTTACAGCTCTTTTTTATATAGCATCCGGCCTTAAGATGAGAATTGTTCTCAAGCTTTGTATGCATATAAGTCTTATAGATAATAGCCAGATCATACGGGGAGACAAATTTCTTGCACCGTCTTAAAAAACCCAAATATCTTGCGGCATTTTTGGTGACATCGCATATTGTGCTCATTCCTAGGGCCACAGGTGGTCAGTGATGCATAACCAAGAATCTCGGGATGTCGACTCATGAACAAAGTAAACCCCCTTTGTTCATGATTTAACGATACAACCCAACAATGTGCTTTCGAAGCATTATAATTTACGTATTTTTCATTCCCCATTGTGTTTAGATGAGAGTTTAATGAGCGTATCATATTTTCCCGTTGTAGTTCACATACGAAGAGGAGGGTTGTGAGTCTATAAACGAATAAGAAAAGCTAAGTGTACTATCTATCGTCAGCGAAACAATTTATTGCATAGAAGTTACAGACAAGAGATCATTAAAAAAAATTAAAAAAAGGGTCAGCGACAAACTGGAGCCCTGGGGCACACCAGCATTTATATTGTGGGTTTCAGACTTGAATCCGTCCAATACAACTTGTATTGAACGGATCGAAAAAAGAACGAAGGAGGGATTCATCGATGCCGAAATTACTCATTTTCGATTAAAGAGCAAAAATGCCAGACTTTATCAAAAGCTCTTGAAATATCAAGTGCAAGAATTTACTTTCTCCAAAACGATGTAAAGATCTGTTCCACTGTTCATGAGATAAGCAATCAGATCACCAGTGTACCTGTTGCTGAGAAAGCCGTATAATATGCTGTTTTCCAACTACTGGAGCCCAGAAGAATAGGATAGATGAAAATGCTTACGCTAGGGTTTTGATGTGTTGAGATCTTTTAGGACTCTCGCCACAGCACGAGTGCGAAAGAAGATTTCTCCCATGGAATCGTTGACGCACTCAAGAACTGGGGAAGTCATGACTCATTACACTTTCTAGCAGCGAAGAGTTGGAGGCGACTACCTAGCAAAAAGGTTAGCTTTCGCGAGAGAGCTTACGACTGGAGTATCATTGTCAACGAGCGTAGGGATCGAGGAAGAGGAAGAATTCTTCATACGACCAAAAATTCTTACTGCCTTTGGGTATTGCAGTATTTTTTGCCTTAATTTTTGGTCTTTTAAAAACTAAATCTGTTGAATATGGGTATTGCAGGCCTTACTAGCTAGTTTAAACTTATTCCGGTTTTCCACTGTTGAATTGGCTCTAAAACACCGGAAACTTACTTTTTTTCCCTGATATCTTCCTTACAGCTATAAAATCAAATCATGATTTTTTTTTTGGGATTGATACTATACACCCAATTAGGGATAAAAGTTTTCCTTCCCAAAACAATCATATTAGTAATCATATCTGCGCTGGAGTCTACGTCACTATCAAGGAAGCATCTGCCTAGAGGCGTTAATACATTGATAGTGTGTCAAATTTGTTGCGAGAATAGTAGTTGAAGAAAAATGCAATGTAGACCTTTGGGCGAAACTCTACACTGTCCCCACAACTTTTGATTGCGGTCATCTGTATTTTCGTATATTGGCATACTTTTGTTGTGTGGACACAGCCTTAGCCATAATAAACATAATACAGCAGCTGAAGAGTTTATCAGCTGTCAACATCACAAGAAGTATTCATTCTGTCAAAATAAGGTATTCGAATGTTTTTGACTTTTTGTGTTTTCACTTCTGCCACGCCACCACTCCCAGAGTGAGTCTTTTTTATACATGTATTGTTTTTATAAAAGTGAAATTTTATACAAATTGACCCTCCAAGCTAAAGGGATTCCCCTTAACGTCAACCCCACAAGATTGTTTTGTTATCTAGCGAAAGCCTTCACGCCTTTTTAGTTGCATTTTATGGAAATCAAATTGTAACTTATTTTTAAACTTAAAAAAAAGTATTAAGCCTACTGGTTATCGGGGAAACGTTTCCTTATATTCCGACCGTTTTTGTTTTTGGGAATTACGGTCTGTTTTAAAGGGTTTTTGTTCATGCAGATCTTTGCTGTTGTAAAATGAAAAAGATTTCTAATAACTTGCTTGATGAATAGGAAAGATCTTTAAGCGATTTTCCAATTCTGTTTTCAATTAAAAGAGATTAAAAAATTTAATTTAATTTAAATAATGTTTTTGAAAATATTTGTTTAGCTCCTAAAAAGTTGTTTTGATAAAAATGAATTAATAAACAGCAAAATTTGCATATTATCTTTGCTGAGTATTAGGAGGAATGTTTAATCCATGATTATAGCATACTTTTAGGAGTATTTTATGGATAAATCACAAGTTCATCATCAAACTTTGTACAGGTGTACACTTTTGGAGCTATTAGAAGGAGCATTAACTACTTTTTATCCCGATAAAATGTACGGTTCCCGTGGGATAGATTTGTTGTAATTTTGCATAGAACAAAGTATTTGAACGATTTTCTGCATACGTAGTGGTATTTTAGGGGTCAGAAATTGACAAAGTCTACTTTTTATCGCGGATAACATCGCGGGCACAACTAGAAAAAGATTTTATAAAGAGGAAATGTTTCTATTTTTGTACGTTTGTAGTGAATCAACTCATACATACATACATACGCTATATTTTATTACTAGCCAGTTAACTCCTGTAAGATCACAGAAAGCATAGACGAATTGATGCAAACAGTTTTCACAAACATTTCTCAGAACTACAAAATACACCAGTGACTCAGTACTCCTACGAGTGCCATACTTATTATCTATAGCAAAAAAAAATATCCATGCCATCACCTTCACTAATCAGAATGAAATACTCGGTGAAACGACAAAATATATGTAAGTCCATCGATATTGTTGTGAATCAAGATGAAGTTGTCAACTATCCAACTGAATTCATGAATTCGCTCGATTTGCCAGGCTTGCCAGTTGCCACCGAACGTTCTTACATTAAAAACCCATCGTTTTTTTTTCGAGACATGTTTTAGTTTTAGTTTTAGCAAGAACCGATGGCTGCAGAGATGAGCAAGGGAACATCAAAATAGAATCGCAGTCGATGCTGAGGATTTGGAAAGACCACTTCAGTAGACTATATAACGGCGGCGACATAAAGAATCCCGCTGTCAGGCAGGAGCCATTCAGTGGACACCATGATAGCCGACAATTCCGTGAGCCCGATCTTAAGGAAGGAAACGGCAATATCACGAGCAATAGTGATGGGAACCTCATACATGAGGTGGTACAAATGTCGCATACATCACTTTCAAATGTCCCATCACCTCAAAGCAAAAAAATGTATTGCCTCACACCTCACACAAAACGAAAACTCTTCTTCTTTTCTGTGCATTTATTTCATGCTCACTGCTGTGAGACAATCTCTCTCTTTCTCACTAATAGGACCAGAATTAGTAGCTAAAATATTTGTCTTTTGCTTGAAAAGTAGAATACAAATACAAAGGAAATGTACCACAACCACAACACAAGTACAACAATAGAAAAAACAACCCTAATGTCCCAATCATCTCAAATGTCCCTTTCCCTCTTATGTACCAAGAACCTCAAATGTACCAGCTACCTCAAATGTACCAGCCACTTCAAATGTACCAAACATCTCAAATGTACCAGGCACCTCAAATGTACCAGCCACCTCAAATGTCCTACTAACTAAACAAGATTCGTTTTCGTTACAATTTCGCAGGTTATTATATTTGAATAATGTTTTTCTGTTTGAGCAATGACAATTGACGAGATGAATGATGAAATGAGATATGAGAAGATAATGTGAAGAGAACACGAGATTGAGTGAGGGAGTTTTTGTAAAGTCCCAATGTCTCAATCAACTCAAATGTCCCTTTCCCTCATATGTACCAAGAACCTCAAATGTACCAGCTACCTCAAATGTACCAGCCACTTCAAATGTACCAAACACCTCAAATGTACCAGCTCCTCAAATGTACCAGGCACCTCAAATGTACCAGCCACCTCAAATGTACCAGCGACCTCAAATGTACCAGCTACCTCAAATGTCCTGCTGACTCAAACAAAACTCGTTTTCGTTACAATTTCGCAGGTTATTACTTATTATATTTGATTTGAATTGTGTTTGTGTACTTCTGGTTGAGGGATGGCGATGGCGATTGAAGAGATGAATGTCGAATGATGAAATGAGTTATGAGAAGAAAATGTGAAGAGAACACAAGATCGTTGCCAAAAGGAAAGGATTGAATGAGGGAGTTTTTGTTATATTTGACCTTTGAAGGATACTTTTTTACGAGTGCATTCATTTTTTTAACTGAAAATATGGGGAAAAAATCACTTGTTTTCCGCGTGGCTTGGGTAAAGGTAGATTCAAGTTTTTAAAGTCTTAATCAAGTATGACAGCCATTTGAACTTTTAAATCTCAATTTTTATTTCAAATTTCGATTTTAATAATTTTGTCCCATGGGACATTTGAGGTGGGACAAAGTACCACCTCATTTCGTAAAATGAGTACCTCATACAAACTCGTTTCAAATTCATGTCCTACCCATCACTAACGAGCAATTCAAAGCAGTTGGCGACATGAAGCAGGATGAAGAAGTAGAAGAAGACCATGACTCAGGTAGCGCACCCCAGTGTAAGAGGACCTCAATCAACATGGAATACAAAACTGGAGACAGCTAGCTAGCTGGCAGAGACTGTTGGGTGGCCATCATCGCCTTCCTCGCCTTTTTAGGAGCACGTTCTTAGGTTAATGTCCACTATTTCAACTGATTCCTGGTTTTCGTTATTGTGATGATTGAACTTACACTTCAGAACTTAGATGTTGTTTATTTAGTAATTTCAAGTGGACTGGTTCATGGCTTGGCGGAGGTAAAACTACTGACTCTCTGAGTACGTAGACTTGGCTCATCAAAAACCGAGGTGCAACCACGTTGCCACTCGTTAAATCAATTCTTGACACTCGCCATCCGCAACTTAAATTGCACAATGCACAGTTTTTTTTTATTTTTTACTTTAAATTTAGGCTTGTACAAAAAGTCTTTAGGTAAAACCAATCAAGTGTATAATTTCAAGATCTATTCTTCTTTCAAAAACGATAACACTAGTTCACTAATTTTCACACATTGTAGAGTAATTACAAGCAATATTTTATAATTAAAACAATGGTGAACCCCAAAAAGTAAACAATGTATAATAATTTCAAGATGTCCTTTCAATGTTTTCTTCTTTTCAAAACGATAACACTAGTTCAATTATTTATTCACACATTAGCAAAATTTAATAATTAAAATAATGGTTGAGCCCCAACATCTGTCCTCGGCTCTCTCGTCAACTCTTGTCTGTGGTTGGGAACCCGAATTGCTCTATATATTTAAAGCTTTTTGGAAGAAGCGCCAAACTACAAACATCTCTCAGACGTTTGCGTCCAAGAACAAAAAAAAAATTGTTTTTAACCTGAACAACCACAACGCGCTGAAAAGGATCATTTTACAATCGAGGATTGTACTGATCAGTCGGCCTTACGCAATATTCGCAGGATCGGCTCTATAGTTCCTTGTCGGCTGAGGACAAAAATAATAATCAAAAGCTTAGTTTTTAACGGCTTGAAGCGAGGTTTTGTTAAAACTCAATTATTAAGTGTTCGTTTTGTTTATGACAAACCGTTATTTTTGAACTTATTTCAACGCAACACAAATGGTGAGTTTATATTGTAGTCAAAGTATTTACTTATTTACTTTCGCATGGTGGCGCTACAGTCCAGGTCGGAGCTGGGCCTCATCAACAAACGCCAGCTTGGTCTCTAGCTAGCTGTCTCATGTTTCGCACGACATGTTGGTCCTCTACCACCTGTATGCTCCACCTGAGTCGCGGTCTTCTTCTTCTGCGACGTTCTTCCCGGTTGGATTCGAAGACTCTACGAGCCGGAACATTTTTTTCCATTCGCTCTCCATGACCCAATCATCTAAGTCGTTGGACCTTAACTTTTCTGGCTAGGTCAGTGAAGCTGTACACCTCGTACAGCTCGTACAGTTCTTGGTTGAATCTTAGTCTCCATTCTCCATTTATGCAGACAGGACCAAAAATCACTAGAAGAATTTTTCAACAACTCAATTGCGTTCTAAGTCCAAAGAAGCAGCGATTGGCAAGAGTGATTCTTCGTTTGATTTCAGCGATGGTATTGTTGTCTGAGTTGATAGCGGATCCTAGGTAGACATCCTCGAAGTTAAATCTGTCTATGTTGAAGTTTGCTCCAAGACGTCGATGTTGGTTGTCCTTCCTTGTTGAAAGCATTAACTTGGTCATGTCCTCGTAAGCCGCTAGACCTATCTTCTTGGCCTCCATCTCAAGACTCACAAACGCTGTGTTCTGCCAATTATGTCAATGTGGACTGGATGGACTTTTGAAAAATTGTGCCTCTGGTGTTGACGTTGGAGTTTTTCTTTTCAAGAATGATGTTGAAGAAATCGCATGGCAGGGCATCGCCTTGTCTAAAACCTTTTTTGATATCAAATGCGTCCGTTAGGATTTTTCCGACCATGATGGAACAGCGTGAGTTTTTCATTGTCATCTTACACTGAGGGACGAGTTTTTCCGGGATGCTAAAACTAGACAGCTCTATATATAGTTGGTCCCTACAGACGCTGGCTGTCAAACGCGGCCTTGAAATCGAGGAAAAGGTAGTAGGTATTGATTTAAAGTTCCTGGGCCTTCTCCAAGATCTGCCGTAGGGTGAATATTTGATCCATGGTAGACTTTCCGAGTCTGAAACCACACTGATAAGGACCTATCAGGCTGTTGACTTCAAACGTTCACACAGCACGGCAGATGGCGATGTTAAGGAGACCTCTGAAGTTGGTGCAGTGCAGGGGATCTCTTTTCTTGAGATCGGGCATACCATGCTGAGGTTCCATTCGTTGGGCATGCTTTCCTCCGACCAAATCTTGCAGATGAGCTGGTGCATGCTCCTAATCAAATCATCTCCAGCTGCTTTGTACAGTTCAGCGGTAAGCCCGTCTGCTCCAGCTGCTTTGTTCGGCTTAAGTTTAGATGGTCCAAGTATTAAAAAAAAACGATATAATCGGATCAATTGAAATTTAACTAAGTAAGACCGAAAAATATTTAACACGCTGAGAATTGAGGGCAACAAACAACCTTTTTCATCGACTACAGAGTAATGTCATATTTTTTTTTTCAGCATGATTCCAAAATTCTTATGAAAGCACTTGCTTTCATCCTCCTACTCTCAACATGGAGTTCAGCACAAAATGTCAAAAGTCTCAATCAGATGTTTGCATGGAAAGTCCCAGAATACGGATTCCATTCGGACGTTGAGCGCCAATATGCTGTCGATAATGGAATGTTAACAGCCAACACAGGAACACCAATTGATGTTGATGTTCAATATTTGGGTAAGACTGTTTTTAAAAACCGATCCTATATTCATCAATCATCTGTCTGTAAATAATATTATCAGGTGGAGGAAATTTTCGAGTGTTCACAACAATTCCCAGAACCTCGAAAGGTATTCCATACACCCTCGCTACTGTTTCCAGCAAAATTGGGGACAACGGGCCGTATATCTACCCCTACCCCAGCTACGATTTCCACATTAATAACAATAATGAATGCAGCGGAATCATATCAGCTTTCCGGGTTGCGGTGAGTGAAGCCAACATTTTAGGATCTTAAACTTTTCTATGAGCAAACATTTGGCCTCACAAATTTCAGATCGATGATTGTAACAACATGTGGGTCATTGATTCAGGAGTCATCGAAGGAGTTAACATCTGTCCACCACAACTTATCAAATTCGATCTCAGGACCGACAGGCTACTACATCGCTTTCAATTCCCTCAAAACCTCTACGCCCAAAATAAATCGCTAGTCGTCAATCTCGTTGTTGACACATATGACCCTCCGCCGATGGGCTACTGTCAAGATCAAATGATCTACGTTGCCGATATCGCCAATCCTGGCCTCATTGTATACAGTACCGATCACAATTCCGCATGGAGGGTTGAGAACCCGCTCATGGATCCTGATCCAGCTTTCATCAGACACTCAGTGGCCGGGGAGAGCTTCGACCTCATGGACGGAATGTTTGCCATCAATTTGAGTCCACGCAACAAGCAAGGTATTACATTTGATTTTTTTCCGAGAATTGTTAATAAACCGCCTTGGTTTTTCTCAGGTGGCACCAATGACAGAAATCTGTACTTCCATGCACTGTCTAGTGACACAGAAAACTATGTGCCTCTGAATATCTTGAACAATCCGGCAGTGTGGCTTGGAAACCCCAGAGCTCATCCAGAAGCTTTTGAGACTCTGGGCAAGCGTGGGGTGCAGGGTGCCATGGAAGCTATGGACAGTAGGGGAAATATGTATTGCAACAGTGAGGACCCGCTGACGGTGTTCGCTTGGAACAGCTACAATTCGCCATACACTAGTGATGAATTAAATATTGTTGCAAACAATCAGGAGCAGTTGCAGTTTGCAAGTGGAATGAAGATTGTGAAGAATGCTCGTGGCGAGGAGGAACTTTGGATGTTAACTTGCAGATTTCAGGTAAGGTTTTGATGGAACGGTTGACTGATCAAGGGTTTATTTGTTTTTCGTCTTTTCTTTCTACAGAAAGTTGCACTAGGAACTTTGAATACAAACGACATCAATTTCCGAATTTTGGCTTGCAAGACCGACGATCTATTGAGGAATATACCATGCAGTCAATTGGAAACAGAAATTGTGCCATTTGAAGAACCACCTTATACAAATTTTGTACATGCTTAGGAAAGGTTGAGAAAGATAAATAGAAGGTCTGTTACGTTATGAAACCAATGTGCATTCTAAATAAAATAAAATTATTTATTGTTAAAAAATATTTATTTTTGTATAATTCCGGAAAAGATAGAAGAAGGGAAAGATCGAGTAATAAGAAGAAGAGAAGAATAAGTAATCTTAGAAGAAAGAGTTTTGGATGTAGTCCGACGTAATTCCTCCGTTAGTATAAGAAGTAAGAAAGATTTTAACGTCAGCACCTAGCAATTAAGCCTTATCTGACGGTGGACCTATCCACACTGTCGGCGTGACAATTTCCAACCGAAGTCGGCAATGTCACTATGTTTTATTTAAGAGGACACTAAACCTCTTCCTGATGATCCACCAGAATACAAAAGCACACCTCAACTTTCAAAAGAAAGAAGCGGGTACCCTGCATCTAGATCCACACCAATACCAATTGAATTAGTGCCAGCTCTTTTTCATCTTGGTTTGATTCTAGACTACTATTCAGGCAACACACGGAACTGCACTCAACCTTCAGTCACACGAAAGAAGAGCCGTTGTCCGGTCACAGATACCGCTCAACTTTCACTACCGAAAGAAGAGTCGTTACCGTGATTTGCGAATAGCAGCTGAGGCCAAACTCAGATAACCACAACCCCCGCAAAGGTCCATCCCACTAGTGAGTTGCTAAATCCTCACTACCCACGGTACCCAATTGCCCCTGGGTGAGGGGTGGTCACATATATTTCTTTGTATAACAATTAGTTATACATATTTTGTTTTTTGTGACATCTTTTTGTTTTTTGCAGCTTTTGGCGGACGAGGGACACCACTCACCCTCTGTCAAGTATATCCACATTGATCGAAGGGATGAACCAGCCAATCAAGGGACACACCCAACATTTTGTCTAACTTCCTTGGCGTTTATCCACATTCGGTACTCGTTAATCGTAATTTCCTCCTTTACTATGTGATAGGCATAGTATCTGTTAAGGTTCGCATTGATCTTCATCATACTTCCTGCTTCAATTCGCCAATTCCATTAGACTAAAGCTGCCTACGTCCGCAAGTTCATGGCTTTAAATTGACAAGAACCTCTCGGAGGCACCACGAGAAGGTGTAGGTCAGCACGTTCACTTCAAATGCTTGCCATATGTACTTGGAAAACGTGTTTCTTTTCTAAATTGCCAATATCCATGATTTTACCTCCTCCGTTAGTATAAGGAGTATATCTACTATGTTTGGAGTCTCCCAATTCATAGCATGAAGAGTGCTACATAACGAAAGATTACACCCGTATAATTTCACGCCAGTTCAGGAACTCATTTCAAACGACAAATTGTTGAGAGTACAATTTTGTAGAAAATTACTGCTTAGAAATGAAACCGAACAAAACTAATGTTGGAAGAATAATCTGGACGGACGAAGCACAGTTTACCAGGACGGCGTTACTAACACAATTTGCATCATAGGAGTAACACATATCACAACAACAAAAAACAAAACACAACTCCGCTTTAGCTGTAATGTTTGGTTAGTATTGTTGGAAACACGGTGATCGGATATTGGATTCTGTTAAGAATGGGGAATCGTTGCTGCAGTTCCTTTTTCCCGAATTCATGGACAACGTTCCATTGGCTATGGCAGACAATTTAGATGGTGCTCAAGCACACTATAGCTAACTAGTGCGAATTTGGTTGGATGATCATTTTATTGGATCATTAAAAGGGGCTTCACGAAATGGCCACCTAGATTACCAAACTAACTCACCTAGACTTTTATACATGGGGATTCATGACCTACCGATGATTGTCGTTTTCAATGCTACTTGCACACACACCTATTTTGGACGTCCGATTTTTTACCGGTCGTCCAAATTCCAATAGTGAACCACATCTGGGAACGGGACCTGGCACACACACCGACCGCTGATCGGTGCCGGCAAAATGCCGGTTAACAGCCGGTCACTGCCACTGTATCGCCGGCATATTGCCGGCAGTATCGGCAAGTAGTAGCGTACTTGACTAAATACATGCTTGCACACACACCGATTTTTTGCCGACCATTCGACTGCTCTCGCTTCATTCATTGTGTGAAATTAACAACGTTGGAAATAAGATATTGCTTTTGAGGCATGTCCTTCTCCTCCTCACCTCATCACTAATCAACATCCAGCCTATACACTTTGACCTTTGTTGTGTCTTCTATTAGCTTTTTCGCTGTTTGTAGATTTGACGCTACAATGACGGATTTTGAGTTGTCTTCGCATATTACATAGCAGCGATCCTCTAATTTACGAAGTATGCTTTGGGACCATTATGTTGCTGAAATTTTTTGTTCAGAATTTAAACTACTTGGAAATTAACTTATTTTAATGCGTCGGGAAGAATGTGTATATCACACCTGTCTCCAAAGAAGGGGGTGCTTATTGTTAAAGCTTTCTTGTACACGTAAACTATTTGAATAAAAAGTAAGCGACGCGACGGTTTATCCTTCAAATGCAAAACTTGCTATGCAGTGAATAACATGGCAGAGGCGATCAACGATCAAGAACTTTGTTACGATTACGCACACATTTTTTAATCTTTTGGAAAATGGACTTTGTGTTCACCGAAATTCATGTGGATGTCCCTCTGGGCTTGTTCTTGTAACATGGATTTTTTCCTACCTTAAGAATTGAACTTTTCAAGTAAAGTTCAGAAACATATTTTCGGCAAACTTTGACAGCAAAATCTGATGTTCCACAGAGTAGTAGTTAAGGGCCTCTTTTATTTTTTTTATCCATGATGCACCACCATGTGTTCGAAGCATGGAAGCTCCTGTCTTTGGAGTTCATATATGAAGATCTCTTAGAAATTAATAGATAACTATGATCGCTTTCTACAGCAAAATGATATCAATTGTTTAAACCGTCGAATGTCAGTGACATCATTCTCGTAAGAAAGAGCAAATTCGACTTATGAGTAGAGTATGCTATATTTCAAAAAAGCTTCTCTCGTATATTGTTTGTTTAAACCTGTAAAAATCCGGTGAGTGTCCTAGCACCCGATACAGTTAAAATGTCGACCGATTTTATACCGGCCCACACACGGCAAAATTACTGCTTTAAGAGGCCAAAAAGCGGTTTATCAAAATAAAGATAGAGTCTAAATAAGCTTGTATTTTTTTAGTCAGATGGTCTAGGAATCACAAAGAGCATAAGTCGCCTCTGTTATGTTCAAAATAAAAGACTGCGAGAGTCCGGCAAATGAGCGAAGTGATGGAACGGTTAATTGCTCTCTAAAACGTCAACGAAACATCGCATTTTTATTTCAATCTCGTGCTAAAATACAAACAGTGATCAAGGGTATGAAATCTACAGGTATGTACATTTAATAAAGACCGTTTGATAAAAAACAATGTGATGGTAAGTATTAAAATATTATATTGCGGTTCTAGACAAATTTTTCTTTAAAATTCATGTTTACTTAGACTTACAAAAAAAGTTCCGCTAGGTACCGCTTTCTGTCCTTGATATTTGCATTAAGTCGTTTGTTGACCGTTATTATTGTGAATTTTGAGAACTCAAACCAACTCATTGTGATACTATGTATCTTCTTTTATTGACAGGTAGTCGGAGTGATCCAAGTCACTCGAAATATATATATATACATTAGGGTGGTTCTTATTTGCTTATTTTTTCGAAAATTAATGAAGACATCATCTATTTTTTTCAGATTTTGATCTATACCCCTTACTGGCCCTGTATCGAAGTGAAATTCTAATACTTCACAAATTTCATAAGTGTTTTAATTTCCTTGTATAAAAAATCAGGGAAATTAAAACACACATTTTTTGGTATGCAGCATTATTAAGACATTGCATATAAACGTGTTGACGAAATTTCCAAAAAATTGGTTGTGCCGTTTTTGAGAAATCTAGAAAAGAGTGTTATAAACCCAAAAGGTACTACAAAAATGGATCTCTTTTCCGATTTTTTTGTTATTGAAGAATATATTTTAAATAGAATATTGGAATGCAATATCACTAAGGATAATGTTTCGTATAATTGTGCAAAATTTTAACAAAATCGGTAAAGCCGAAATGGAGATATACGGGAATAATAAAAAAAATCAGCCGCAAAGTCCCTAGTATTAGAATTTCACTTCGATACAGGGCCAGTAAGGGGTATAGATAAAAATCTGAATAAAATTAGATGAATTTTTTTTATTTATTTGGAGATGATTGATAATTAACTATTTCTATTTTCATAAGTACCACTAATAAATTATTGTTTAGTGAAATATGATTATTTTTTTTTACTTTTCCTAAATTCATATATTTTTTTTATTAAGTTAACCGTTCTATTTGTTTTAAGTGTACCGTGTGTCCATTCATTATTTTTGATAATGTATCGGTTAGGAACCCAATAAAAATCAGAAATAAAAACAATTTTCCATGTCTATGATTTTTGGCCTCCTAAAGTAGTCATTTTGCCGTGTGTGCGGCCGTCCAAAATCGCTGTGTGTGCAAGTAGCTTAACATTTTTCTTTTTTAATAATTTATTTTATTTTCAAAAGAACATTTTATGAAACTATTTTTTTTATGAATTTCGAAGAAATTTGGTTTTCGAAAATCGTATTATCACCCATCAAACGACTCGGAGTGTTCATTTGTGAATCTTAAAAAATTAGTAATTCTCTCCGTTTATTTTTAAACCCAAGCAATCTGTTAGGCATTGATTTGCTTTGGAAGATTTCATTTTTCATTGCTTTTCTTCGCTGAATGGAACGTACACAACACAAATGTGTTTCCCGATGAATCAGCATCTTACTATTTAAAATGACGTAGATCCACAATTTTTTACCAGACAGATAGATATGTTTTAATAACAACCAAAGTTTAACCAAACAATAATTAAAAGAGAGATATGTAAATGTTGAGTGGAAAAATGAACTTTTTGACATCATGTTTTTTATTTTACTTACTAATTTGTTATTCAATAAACTAGAAGTAGGAAATCCGAAAAATCTTTGCTCCGCTAAACATTGATTGAGATTGGTAATGTTGGGCTCTATAATATATATTTTGGACAAAAATTTACAAAGGGGTTTTCCCCAATTCTGTTGACAGTTTTGTGACCATTATTTACAAACTATTCGAAAGAGTACCTGCTTTTGTTTGCAGAATTATTACGTCAATAGTTTTTTGATTTGTGTGTTAGATTTTTTGAGCAGACATTTAGTAGTCATTAAATGGTTTTTCCATACACTTGAACTATGTTTTTATTAATATCAGGTAGAATCATTATGAAAAGAGAATGATATAATAAAAATCCGAGCGTAGTGTCACTATGGTTTTTTTAAATTTATTTTTTATATTTAGCGCGCACTCAAGGGCTCAAGGGGAAAGGATAGAGGATGTAAAAGGAGGTGTCGGTGTATATTGGTTTTGAATTCTTGAACATTACAATGACTGGGGAAAACAGAGTGTGGAAGAGAGTTCTACGATCGCGTAGTTCGGCTAAAGAATGATTCTCTGTACATGACAGTACGTCCGAATTTCGGCTCGAGTGTAAACTTATGGGCATTCTGATGGGCATTTGTGGAGGCGCGGGTATTACACTTGAATATCGTAAGGGGCTACTCATGAGCAGTGGCAACTTCAACGATACAAGACAGCATTGTGTTTTCGAAGCATTAAACTCTACACGGTTTTTATTCCCCATTGTACAATGCTGTTTAAGTCAGAGTTTAATGAACTTTTCATATTAAGCCGTTGCAGCCGTTGCAGTTCTTAATCCGAAAAGGAGGAATAAAATATATTGGAATAGAAATAACACCAGACAAGAGATTATTAATAAAAATGAGGAAAAGGATCAAAGATAAAACGAAGTCCTGGGGAGCACTCAGTGGCGGATTAAAGGTTTAGGGCGCCATAGGCAAGCATCTCACTGGCGCCCCTATATGTAAATATCTCGTACTATAATTTGACCGAAATCGCTGCATCGCGCCTAAAGAAAAGGCGTTGAAATAGGGGCCAAGGAAAAAGAGACTTAGTTAACATGAGATCTATTAGTATTGTCCGAAAGATCTTACGAATTTGGTTAGTTAATGATCTGCCGCAACGTAAATTTTGTAAACCAAGTTAACTCGAGTTGGTTCTTATGCAAACCGAGTAGTAACTCGGTTCTCAAATTGGATTGCCCCGAAAATCAATCTAGAAAGAACTTAAAAAGCAGAAAAATTAGGTTTTACATCCGTCGAAATCTTTGCCATCCGCTGATGAACTTCGACCATTAGGTTATTTGCCCCTATACAGTAATTTAAATCAATACCTATTCAAAAACGCATACAAAAATAGAAGAAAGCTAATTCGATTTCCGAGTAGGCGAAAAACCGAGTTGACTCTGTACTGTAAGAGAATTTGCTCAGGACCGATTTTTATTTTAACAAAAGATGCAAATGCAATTCGAGTTCACAAGTTTGTTACTTTAACAACAACGTATGAACTCACATTATTTGCCACTTGTAAGAATTACTGCGCCCACGCGCCCCTTTGTTGCCGCGCCCCTAGGCACGTGCCTAGTTTGCCTTTAGGATAATATGCCACTGGGAACACTAGCATTTAAATTGTGGGTTTCAGACTTGAAACCGTACAGAACAACTTGTATTCACATTTCGAAACAAAGTTTCTAATCCAAGAAAGGAGGGATTCATCGATACCGAAAACACTTTTTTACGAGCAGGTAAAAATAAGAAAACGCTTATTTTGAAAAAAAATTACCCCATAGTCAAAATTCTCCTCGGTCAAGAAAAGTTCAAAATTGAATATTTGGGAACTCTGAAAACATATCACCTCAATTTAAACGTAGTTTTAAATGCTATTATTCCTACTAAAAAATAGTCTGAAATGAGGTCGCTAACATTAGTATTGACACAGAAAATGATCTCAACATGGGTAAGGTTACACCAAAGTTAGTCTGTTTTTATATCGCCAAAAAGAGTCGTCAATATTCCACACTTTACTTTATAACTTTTTTTTTCTTAGAATATGACCAAATATGGCAGATGAATTACCGGACACCCTGTATAAGAACCAAACCCACATTTAAGACTAACAAAACTTAAATTATTTTGAAATCTAGATTAAGTTAAGAATACAATGTATGTTATTACCTAATTATCGAACACGTGACTCTTTCAAATTGTTACTAATTGCAGGCGTAAGTAATATTAATGATAGACGTTCCATATTGTTTTTGTTATTATAGTTAATATAACATTCTGGGAAGAGCCACATCAAACTGCATCAGAAAATGTCTAAAACTTAAACTTAAGCCTATTATAAAGAATGTTAAATAATTCCATGTTTCCATGTTTTTTCCAGTCTTCCATTTGAAAACCAATGCACTCTTCCCACTCTTCCATGAGGTTTTTCCATTTTTTTTTTCACAGAAACCATAACTAATAACTGAACACAACAATACTAACCATGAAAATTTCACAAATATCTCTTGAGCCATTTTGTAGTCCATAATGGACTTGCATCCATTTTTATATAGAGAGAGATTCTACTGCACGTGTTTATGTCACTAAACTCCTTCTAAACGGCTGGACCGATTTGAATGATGCCCTGGATGGTTTAGATTTACAAATCAGCTCGGCAGGCGGAGCTGCAGTCCTTATCGATACTGTTAGTACTAAGGCTTCACCAACTACGACTTGAATTAATTTTTTGTATGCATTCATTTCAATCATTTTGTGTCTGCATGATAATTTTTATTTAATTTGACCCGGGAAACGTTGTTCTACCATATAAATGATTTCGAAAAACGGCTGAAGTGATTTGGCCAAAAATTGGTGGAGAGATAGACTAGAACCAGGAGAAAACTAAATAATACCTTTTACACTACTAGATTTCTTACAACAACTGTATGTCACAGAATTCGTCCTAAACGGCTGGACCTAGCTTAGTGATTTTTTTTTGCGTTTGGATGGCACCTTCGATGGTTTAGAAGATTCATAAATCAGCCATACTTGCTGTCGCGGTAAACGTTGTCTTGCCATAGAAGTAATTTCTAAGAACGTTTGATTCAATTTGGCTCAAATTTTGTGGGGAGGTAGCTTTCAATCAGGAGACAGCTATATAAAAGATTCTTTTTATCCTACTAGCTGATCCAATAAAGAACAACTGAACCGAGTTGGCTCTAATTGATGGGGAAGTTGTTTGGAATCAGAAGATGGCTATATGATAATTTGTATCGTACAAGCTGACCCATTAAACGTTGTGTTGCCATATGATACGAACAAAGTACTCATACGAAACAGTGTGTCTCCATCATCTTAATCATCAATTGGGTTCAAATAAATCACATTGCGTTTTGACAAAATCTGTGTTAGGTATATTATTATCCTAGAGTTGATCTAAAGGGAGACGAGGTGAGGTTCGCGGGGTCATCTAGAAAAAATATTATTTTTCAATAATTTTTTTTTTCGTGATTTCAAGGAAAAACAGTTTACTTGTGCAGGGAGGTTCACATTCAATAACATGTTTATCAACTCCTGTCTTGTTGACGGGTTTGTGCAATGCAATGCAATGTGAACACCACTGTCAACCTTAATTCTTAATAACATTTCTGACATTTCTTCGCGAACACAGCCTCCCCACAAAAGCTGTTTGATACAACTCTGATTTGACATTTCCAATTGTTTTTGTTTTAATAAATTTACTCTTTTTTTTTAATTTAATTTCTTGTTTTCAACAATTTCGGTACAGAATATTTAAATAATGTAATCATAGCCACGGCACATCTGGATGTTTTGCCAAATGCTTTCGTTTGATACGTAACTTATGCCCCTTCGGTTTTGTAGGCGGCGTAAAGTGTATATATACCCTAAAGTCACTGTGGTATGAAGAAGAAGACTACAGATTGTCTTGTTTGGAGATGGAGCTTATGGAGCGAATCCAGTCACCGCTCATGCAATTTTCCTGTCACATAGGTACTTCAGGGATGATCTGGTGTAGGTAGATGTGATTTCTCAAAATACTTTCTCTATACCTACCTAAGCATTCTGCAGGTTCGATTCCGCTATTCATTAGGTTTAAACTTTTGAGGCTTTTTGAGATCTCTAAGCATATTGCTGCGCAGGGTCTTTAATGTTTGGGAAAGTTCTTCAGTAGCAATTTTTTTGGTGCCTTGAACCAAAGGCCATATGAACTAACGCCATAATGGCTTTAATTCTCATTCAAATGTGAATTAACGCCATAATCCGATTATGGCCTAAATACACATTGGAATGAGAACTAAAGTAATATGGCGTTAGTTCATTTTAAGAAGTGGCCCAAGTACTCATTTTAATGTGAATTAAAGCCACTCGCAGCAATCAAAATAATTTTAATATGATATTGGAACATAATGTAGGTAGGTAAATATATGGTTTAACGAAAAAAGGATGAACACTCTATAACTAATAGAGGGGCGTAAACACAAATATTTTAAGCACGGGTTACTATAAATCAAATATAAGAACCAATAGTCCCACATTTGCATTATTCTTAGCTTTTTTCGTCACGCTCATAACTTAAAAATTTTGGAAAAATTTCTTTGTTATTTATACTTTCGCGGTCCCCTCAGTTTTTGGCTCCAGAATCGAAAATAATCCGTTTTCGATAATATTTTTTAAATCTTCGTTTTTTTCGGCGGAGTTATGCACAAATTTACGAGGATGGAAAACAAATGAAATCGTTTAATTGTTGATAATGTTTTGCAAAGTAATCGAATGAAGTTGCTTTCTAAACGAATAAAAAAATCAATACAAAAATAATGATTTTTCATATTTGTATTGAATTTCAGAAAGAGTACCTAAGTTTCTCAATGTTTTTGTAGATGCTTCATTCGGAAAATTAGTTTTCCACAATTTGAAAGTAATCAAAAAATCGCGTATTGCAGTACTACTAGAAAGCGAGCGAAGCGAGCCGAAATTTTTTTTGGCAAACATTTTTTTATTACTTCAGAGTCTAGAAAACTAGTTTTCCGAACGAAGCACCTACGTTCACCTAATTATTAGGTGTAGCACAATTTTCAAATTTCAGTGAGATTCCTTGAAATTAATATTGTTAACTCATGATTACGTTCAAATGGCTGACCAAGAAAACGGATCAACACATTTTTTTCTTTCTGAAATTTTAAAAGAAAATATCAGCACTCGCTGAGAGTGAGATCTCTTGTTCCATTTTATAAATATCTGAGGTCCCTGAGATCTCGATGAGATTTTGTTAGGTAATTACTTGCTATGCTAACTTTGCTTCAAAGCTCAAAGCATGTTATGGCATCAGTTCTCATTTGAATGTGAACTTACCCCATATGGCGTAAGTTCTCATTCAAGTGATGGCTTTAGTTCTCATTCGACTGTGAATTAAGGCCATAATCGGATTATGGCGTTAGTTCACATTTGATTGAGAACTAAGGCCATTATGGCGTTAGTTCATATGGCCTTCGTGCCATGCCATTTGGCCATATGCCATATGGCCATATTTCAAAATATGGCCATATGAAACTTTTGAATTGTGTCATATGGCCATATTTTAATATATTGCCATTTGTCGCTTTGATAATGTGTCATTTGACCATATTTTCTTGTGTCATTCAGCCATATGGTCAAATGACGCTTACTAAAAGCGACAAATGGCCATATATTGGAATATGGTAATTTGACTCATTTTCAGAGCGTCATTTGACCATATTTGACATAGATTAAACACAAAATTTGCAAAATGGTTCGAGCAGGAACTATCTTTTAGACGGTCCTTTTAGTTTTGTACCAGCTTGCGGCTCCAAATTTAGATTCAGAAATCTTAAATAAGAATCATTGATGATGTTTATAATTTTGAAAACATATGCAAAGTTGTTAGGTTAAAATTGTTGCTGTGTATATTGAGATTTTCTAAAACATTAGTTTCATCTTATTGCATCTTTTTGTTTTAATTGCATTAACAGCTCCATCAGAAAAATATTTTTGTTTTGATGGGATGTTCAGTTTTCTTGAATTATGTTCATGTGGATGCAGACGTTAGTACTCTTTTTGCAATACTAAACCTTAACTCAGTCTCACATGTTTTAAAATTTTATTTCAATAAAACAATATACAATAATTGCTAGCGAGCGAAGCGAGCGCGAATTTTTTTATTTTCACACCCCAAATTGATTCTCTTTTGGCCAAAATTTTTTCCGCTCGCTTCGCTCCCAATCAAACCAAATCGATTTGAATGTTCCAGATCGTCAGCGTCCTCAGACGAAAGTGAAAAAATATGCTCAAAATGAATCATTGCAATGCAGCACCGAGACACAAAGGTGCCAAGGCCTTAGTGCCTTACTGTAAGTGCCTTAGTGTGAAGAATTGTGGGGACCTACAATTTAACGCCGATTCGAACGGCAAAGTTGAGAAGCACTTTTATCATGACAGGTTTATACTCTTAGAAGTTTTTTTGGGAACGAGTAGGATTCGTACCGTCAACTTTCTGCTTAGCAGTCAACGCACAGAACCACTAAGCAACAGACACTACTTGGTGGTTCCTTTTTCAAATTAAAGAAAACGGCAGCAGTTTTGAAAAATGAATTATTCCGTCTGTTTCTTTCTGTTTGATTTTTTTTACGTTGCAAAAAAGTTTTAAAGTTCAGTTACTTACAATATTTTCATAAATAGGTATATTGTATTTTCGTTTTTTCGGTTTTGCAGTTTAAGAACAAGTTTGAAAGTGTCATTTGGCCATAATGGTCAAATGACACATTACCAAAGTGACAAAAAGCCATATATTAAAATATGGCCATACGACACAATTCAAAAGTGTCATGTGGCCATATTTTGAAATATGGTTATATGGTATATGGCCAAATGACATGGCACCACAACAGGGCTTGGATGCAAACGGACCAACCTACGCAAGTGCAGCACAATTGACGACCACCAGACCGAGACTATGACGTAAAACAAAGTTAACATATAAACCATCCAACTATAATTGCACAGGGCGTCCTGCAAGTCTCCTCTCATAAGTTTAATGTTTTTAAGTTTGAATTTAAAAATCTTCTCCAAAACGAAACCACTCGATCACTAATCTTTTCACCCATTTTAGCGTTATTGCAAGCAAAACAATGGTGAACCCCCAAAAGTAAACAATGTATAATAATTTCAAGATGTCCTTTAAGTATATTCTTTTTTTCAAACGATAACACTGGTTCACGTATCTATTCACACATTAGCGTTACTGCAAGCAAAATTTAAAAATTAAAATAATAATGAACCCTAACATCAATCCTCGGCTTATCAGCTTAAAATTAGCGTTTAACTAATTGATAATAATTATTATTCTCTCTTGAATACCCTCATCTTGCCTGTTTTTGTTATCTCCACAAAATAAAGTTCTCAATTCTCTCGTCAATCCTCTGTCTGTCGTTGGGAATCCGAATTTTCATATATAAAGCTTGTTTCAAGAAGCGACAAACTACAAACTTGTTTCAGACGTTCGCGTCCAAGAACATAAAAAAAAAAAAAATCTTCATTTTTAAGTCTTAACAGCCGCAACACGCTGAAAAGGGTCATTTCACAATCGAGGCTTGTATCGATCAGTCGGCCTTATGCAATATTCAGAATCGGTTCTGTAGTTCCTTTCCTGTTAGTTTATTTGTAAATAAATGAAATCTTGATTTCTGGTATTTCCAGTGGTGATTTTTTTCTTTTTTTCTTTTGATCGGTTGTTGACAAAAATAACAAAAAGTTCGGTTTTAAACGGCTTAAAGTACATATAGGTACTACTTGAATTCTATTGACATTTATTATTGTCACGAGGTTTTGTTAAAACTCAATTATTAAGTGTTCTGTTTGTTTATGGTTAACCGTTATTTTTGAAATTATCACAACGCAACACAAATGGTGAGTTAACTCGTATATTGTGTTACAAGTATTAAAAGGTTTTAATACTCAAATATTATGGGATTAATTTAAATATTATTAAAAATAAGACCAAAATTTATGACCAAATTTTATTTTGTGGGTTTGTCCGCTAAACCTGAAAGAGATTTAAACAATTTTTTTTTATTTATTTTGGTAGCAGGAAAAAAGACTGAGCTTGGTGAAGGGGAGAAGAATTTAAATTTTATGCACACCTGTTTTTGAAATTCACTTTTGTTTGTTAATTTTAGGTATCTCGTTTTTATTCTAAAGTTTTTATCGCACAAGAAACAACATTCAACTGACTTTTATTTATTTCAAATTATTTATTTTAGAGGTAATAAAGAGTATAAACGTCATTTTATTTTAACGTCAACATGCATGTTAAACGCCATATTCGTTTTTCTCATTTTCGTTATTTCCGGTAACGCACCAGCTAAGAGTTTTGAAAGCAACAGGTTCGTCAAAAGATCCTTCTCTTAACTTTTCAGCCAGCAATAGTCTTTGATTGTTTATTCCAATTATTAAAATTACACACTTTGCTTGGCTATAGGATTTAATTGGATTGCGTTGGTAATGCTAGCTTCTTAACCGTGCGAACATCTCTAAGCCAATGTTTTTCTGAACCCAAATTGGAAGGGAACAATCCTAGATTAATTTTCAAATCGTACCGCATCTGCAGTCCAATTCTTTTGCTACATCCTCTTCTACCAATGTTAACGATGATCCATTATCCAAAAATGCAAAGGAATCTAGAAACTTTCATTTACCATGTAAAACGACTGAAATAATACTATAGAGTATGTTGTTGGCATTTGAAGATTAATGCTCATAACAGCTAACAACTGGTCCGGGGTTTTTTGGTTCTCTTGGAAGTGAATGCAAGAACTGATGATGCTTAAGTTGACACCCATTCACGCCACACGCTGCTTGTTTCCGACATTTGAAAAGTTTTGGGAGACTTAAACAAACTTCATAGATACTCCGGTTGCCCACTATATCCCATCTTGTCTTGAAAGATAGATCTGCAAATTGACTGCATGATACAAGCTTATGATCTTTATCACAGAGATGGCATCCCATTTGTTATGCTTATTTTCGAAATGAAGATGCGATTATCGTTTCTCGACCCTTGTTTCCGCACACGGAGTAACCTTACATGCCGCTAGAGCAATGTTGTAGAGCCAAGCAGTAAATGTGGTAAGAGTTTCATCACCATTGATTGTCATTGCACAATTTAGTTTTAAAGATGGCGGAAGTTTATCGACAAGTTCTATTAGCAATGTCCTGTTACTCAGATAATGGGTCAAACTACAAGCTTCGATCATGCAGTGCACACTACGGACGGATAGAGCGAATGTCACAAGAGACTCCAACTCTCCAACCGTTCTTAATTAGTACCAGGTTCCGCTCTAATTTTTTTTTCAAAATATTGTAAATTATGTACTCTGGTTGTCCATAAAGCATTCGTAAAGTCTCAATAACCTCTAAAAGTTAACAGTTCCAACAGCTTCCAATGCTCTACCCTTCAATTCTTCTTGATTTGAGAATCCACATATGTAGCTTCATGACATTCTCAAAAGAACTTATAAAAAGCGGCCATTCTTCAGGTTTGCCCGAGAACGTTGGAAGATCCTTAGCCATTACTTGACGTGCTGCTATTTGCCTCTGGTCAAGAAAATCAAGTTCCAAACCAGACTCCTTGTAAGCAATTGTTGTCTTTCATTGCAAATTCTTTTCCTCTGGAAAGCCGATAGCTTGTATAGGGTTTCCTAATGCAATATTGGACTTCTCCACCCAATATCTCTAGTTTGACTTTCGCAACAGCTTCTCGAGCCAATAACTCATATTTTTTTCTTGTAGGAATTTGTCATCGATATTTTTTTGTTCCACTAAACACAACAATTCCAAGTGAACACTTCTACGACTTCTGGAAGAGGACGCAATCGATTTACAATCCTTTCCTGATCCGTTTTAACGCGCATCGTTAATTCTCCAATTAGACATCTTTTTCGTAGTCAAATTGCTTAAGCCTCCTGCAGACTGCGCTACGGTTCTATCGCTTTTCCGTGAAGAATTAAGATCCTTGCATTCCTTGCAAAACCAATCTTCAAGAGAATCATCGACATCATCGCAGCGAAAATGTACCCACTTCTTGCACTTGATACACTCAACCATGTCTTCGGCATCATTTCTTCTCTTGCATGCCACAATCGTAACCATCAGACATCCTTAATTCCTAATTAATGCAGCGTCCAAATTTTTTTAATTTTAAGAAATACTGTTGACGAAAGTCGAGTAGACAATTATTTGAGCAACGTAAGCTTTATATTGAATAATGAAATTGGTTATTATTACATAATATTTACCAAGAGAAAATAATTACCTAAAAATTAAAAAAAAGAGTTTTTCTTCTCGACTTCTCGACTTCGATTTCATAATAATAATAAAAAATATTGAAATGAAAATATTAGAAAATTTCTAAAAACTTAAGGAAAACTTGACATCAATACTTAAGCTAAAGTATAAGCTGGCGGTGCAGGGATATAACTCCACGGGAACTAACTCCACTGAGGGATTTAGTTCCGACCAAGTGAGAACTAAATCCACTTTAGTAAAGTGGATCTAGTGTATAGTCCCATGTACGGTGTGAAACTTAGTTCACTTAGCCCCATTTGCTCATTCGGAACATAAATTGATGTTCTACATCATCTACGCTTTTAGGTAGGAAGGTGGAACTTACTCCCAATTATAAGAATGGAACAAAGATTATAAAACTACATTTAGCAATAATAGAATTTTTATGAGTGCTGTCGATTCGATATTTTTTCTTATTTTTGTCAGAGTCTTGAAAACTTAATTTCTGAATGAAGCATGAACGAAAATATTGAGAAACTTTGTCATTCAGAAAATCAGTTTTCAAGATTATGAAAATAATAAGAAAAATTATCAAATTGACTGCACTCATCAAGATAAGCTTGAACAAGTTCAAAAATGCTATTATTGCTAAATGTAGTTTAAGTTTAATAATCTTTGTTCCATTCTTATAATTGGGAGTAAGTTCCAACTTCATATATGTACGTGAAAGTGAAAACTAAATTTCTAAATGTTTCTTAAAGAAATTTATTTTCGTTTTGCAAATAACATTGATCAGACTAGAATTCTTAAATAATTTTTTCTGCGTAGGAAAACTGGTCCCGAAGTCGGTCTGGAAAATGGTTTTCGGGACCCACTACGATGGTGGTATGAAAGTAAAAAAAATCGCGCGAATAATATTTTAGCACATGCGAGGCTGAGTTAAGGTTTAGTATTGCAAAAGTAGTACTTACGTCTGCATTCACATGATGCAAGAACACTGAACATCCCATCAATAGAAAAATGTCTTTCTGATGGAGCTGTTAATTTAATTGAAATAGCTTAGTTATTTTAGGTGACGAAAAGATGCAATAAGATGAAACTGGGTTCAAGTACAGTGTGCTTGTAGAATTCCCTACACCTACTCTCAACGAACTTTAACATCCTAAATTCAGAAGAACGTTTGCATTGGAAAAAGTTTCCTTAACGTCACATAGACCTAAAGCATGCGGTACATTTTAACCCTTGTGTACGGAAAAACTGTCCACTTAATTTATTGTTTAACAAAAAAATTATAGAAATTAATCAAAAAGGTCAGAAGCCCCGAATTTGATTTCTGAACTAACAATTCCCTGCGCCAGTTTTTTCGGTTAAATTGGCAATTTATTTTACATTCGAAGGGAACTAAACTGGCTGATTGTTTTTTTTTTATATATCATTATCAATCCCATTAACAAAACGTACCTAGGTATTCCAACTTCTTACAATTCATAATTTCTATAAGCTTCAGTTTTTACTCAGAAATTAGATATCTTACTGTCCAGTTATAGGGATTTTCGAACTAATACACAAACTCAACACAAATATACAGTGCTACATATACCAAGGTTTTTACTTATATTCCATGAAACTTTGACATAAATCTAAAAACCTCTTGACTGTGTGAATTTTCCAAGTTCGATATATCGAACGAACTTTCTTATTTAACTCAAAACTGTCTTGAAACTGAAAATCTTACATTTGGCGACAAAAGTTATCAAAATCAGTTTATTGGTTTTCGAGAAAATTGAAAAATAAAAAAAAGTATAGAGTGGATTCGTTAAAAAAAAACATTTTTAATTTGAAAGAAACCTCAGTTTTGGCTTAAAAAATTAAAATTTAAGTAATTTCAAAAACTGAAGACTGTCGACCTATATTGATTAAGACTGTAAATTCAAAAACAGAACTTATTTCCGGACCGGCTTCTTACTTCACTTTGATCGTAATGTCATGTGTGCTCGAAATCGCGGGATCAATTTTTTCAATGAATGTAAAACTCATCATCCACAAGAAGACTAGAGTGCTTTTTTCGAAAGTTGTCAAGTAGGAAAAAAAACTAGAACAAAAACGAATTTCACTTTCATTGTTGATCCATATTAAGTCAATCCTGTTCTTTCAATTAAAAAGCACAGAGTTGTATTCTGACAGTAAATTCTTTGTTGATAACTTAGTTCACGGTCATATGGTTAAGCGTGGCGCATAATCAATTAGGTAATATATTATTCTGAAGACAAATGCTGAGATAACAATAAATCAATACTTTTAAGCATTCATCACTGGGAATGAGAAATAAGTTTAAGTTTTCATTTATTAATTTTTTTAAAACAGAAAAATTTATAGGTAGTACACAATACAAACAAAGCAGTCGTCTCGAAATAAAAAAAAAAACAGAAGAAATAACAACCAAAACATAAATAACTCAAAAAATATTTCTTGCGGTTGCAAGAATTCCATTTGGAAAAAAACCTCTCATCAATATTTGAAATGAATAAAAAATTTAGAAGCATCAACATAATTTTAATAAATTTAAATTCAAGCAACAAGTCCCAGACGTGTCAGACAACAGAGAACTAAATTTTTGCGGTTATGTTGATGAAGCGTTTTTGCTATTGCAACTTGGTATTGATCATCTTCATCAATAATTCGATTCTGAATAAAAATAAAAACTTAAGAACGAAAAATATAACAAGTTTATCGATTTTTTTTTCTGATTGATTTAAGAGCTACGTGGGATAATGAATGAATGAATTGAAAAAGGGGTTAAGGTACACTTCGACCTTAAGATTTATTGTGTCTCCTTAGTAAGCTGATGAAAGCAGCTCCCTTAACCTGATATTCCTAATGAATCCTAGATCTGATAATGACTTATGTGTTTTAAACTTTGGTGGATGAGTGCACCGCAACTGCCTAGAATATGTTTCGGTGTTTCATCTGCTTCGTTTGCAGGTTGAACTTTCGACTAGTTTGAGAATGCTAAGGTAATACCTTCTTAAGTAACAATGGGCCGAGAGAAAACCAGTAACTATCCTGAGTTTATTCCTGCCTAGGCTGATGCAGGCCAAAAACCGCTTTTGGTTGTAGTCACCCAGAAGCATCTTTGCCTATCTTAATCCGGGCAGTTGCGCCCAGTTGTTCTTTCTCCTGATTTCCTCTTCTGTTTTCATTTTACTTCTGATGGTATTTTCTCCAATTCCACAGTAGGGTTACGGCCCTAATAGCGGAGTAATCACACCCTTCTTTGGCAGTGTATCTGACTCCTTATTTCCCTGAACCCCTACGTGTCAAGGTACCCAATGAAGAGTTACTTTGTTGTTCTCGCCTTGTTCTGTCTATGGACTCCATAACGAGTTTTGAGTTAAACGTTAAGGAATTTTACGCTTAAAGGGCTAATTTTCCAGCTAATTTAATTTCTTTCATATAGTAGTTGTCTTGGTAGGGTTGATATTAGGGCCTACATACACACCATTTCCTGGTAATTTCTAAATCTCTTTGAATTCCATCGCAGATGTTTTTTTCAAACTTTCCAACAGAAGTTATTGCAATATTATTAGGAAAACCAAGACATCTAATACCCTGGGATGGAAGACTTTCAAGTAGGTACCTCATCAACAACTAGACTCTGCGCAGTAGGGGAGATCGAATTCCTCCCTGATGGCAGCCTCTTGTTGTGATGATTGTTTGTACATTCCCTACCTTGACCTCTGCCGTTCTGGTGCTTACAGAAACGGAGGTACTACAATACACTGTTGAAAACGTTTTTTTTATTTCAAAGGTGGTGGTAGAAGTTACATTGTCACTTTTGACAACAAACTTTCTACCTTTGAGCCTTGAGCATATCATAAAGCATATACAGTAATGATTTACTGATGCCTAGTCTGCTGAGTTTTAGGTACAACACTTCTAACCATACGGTGTCGAAAGCCTTCTCTAAATCAACCAGAACAGCACCAGTGCATTGTTTCTTGAACTTTTTCCATTGGATGTCAAAAACGAGCTTAGACGCGGTGAATGGTGTCATGTCCCGCCTTGAATCCGAACTGGTTAAGGTTATCCGCAATCATCGTGTTGTCCGCAGCCCACTTAGCCAGAGCCCTATTAACAATCTTTTCGTACACCTTGCTGATGCTCGGTAGAAGACTTATCGACCGAAGATTTGAAGGATTGGAGTTGTTGTCCTTTCCCTTTTTCGGGAGAGGATGAACCACAGCTGTCTTCTAACCTACTGGATAATATGCATTATTCAGCGCGTTGTTGATCGGATTTGTCTATTGCCTCAATCGGTAAGTGTCTTAGTACAATGTTGGATAAACCATCGACACCTGCTGACTTCTTTTTCTTTATTGAATCGAAGATGAGCTGGAGCTCTACCTTCGTGATCAGCAAGGGACTTGGGCCCGTTCGTTCGGCGTTTGCTAAGAAATAGTCATCAAATCGGGTGAAACCACGGTTCTTGGATCGCCAGTGCGTAGTTTCATTCCACGTCATTCCTTAGGTAAAGCTCTGCTTTACAGATCGTGGTTAGGGCGGATGCAAGCATTCACCTTATACACTTGCTGGAAGGCAGCACCAACTGTCTCCACTTTCTCCTGCGGATCTTCAATCACAAAGAATTCATCGTCTATGACGGCTTCCTCAGGGTCAATTTGCGCTGTCAAAAGTAAGTCTCTGTTCTCTACTGTCCTCTGGAGCTTAAGACACAGTAGGTCGTTCTGATTCTTGGACCAGAATATCTTATTAATTTGAGAGAACATATTCGGGTCGCTAGAATTAACGGCCCGAATTTTCTTAATACAATACAAATTAATAGATAACCTGTAGTTGACGTTCTTAATGGACAATATCATTGTCCTAATCTCCAGGTCGTTCGGGTCTGTATAAATCGTCTGTTTTTAAGTCTTTTCAGTTGTCCACTATTTTGTCTGTGCAGTGCGTCTATAGTCGCGTTACTGTAGACGTTGTTTTGGTAGCTCTCCTTGTACTTCGGTATTTTCCGTTCCAGTCTGTTTTATTATGTTGTCCATCTGTTCAAGGTGTTGGCCCACAGACTTGGTACGTGCTACTCCGAAGTAAGCTAATAAGGTGAGGCATCAGAACTCCTAACCCTCTTTGTAGTAGAGCAGGAATGATGCCATCAATACCTGGTGATTTAAACGGCTCAAAGGTGTTTATTGCCCAATCAAGTTGATCCTTGGATTGAATGGTGTTTTCTGTATTTCATTGCCTGTTACTTGTAGCGATCCTGGGAAGTGGATATCAAGCAGCAGAGATGATCTCGCTTCTTCATATTCAGTGAAGCTACCATCAGGCATATTGACAGTTATTCCAGGAGATGGTGTTTTCTTTTGCAAGAACCTTGTGAAGTCTTGCTGTTAGGAAGTAGAAGCTACGTGGGATAAACAATGATTAATATTTTTGCAGCAGCTTTTGGTTTATTTATTTTGCCATAAATGAACACAAAGATACGAAACTTTTTATTGTATTCAAAAGGAATTTCTTTTAAAAACTGTGTTTTCTAATTTTTTGCATTTGGAAATGAGATCACAAGTCGTGATAACATCAAATGTTATTGTTTGTTGAAAACCAATATTATTGCTAAAAATTTGTGTGTTTTGAATAGATAAGACAAATAATAACAATGAGCAACTTTACCGTATTAATGACAAGACACTTCCCAAAAGCAAGGCCTGAACATACATTCTTCTCCTATAGGTACTATAGTTACTCCAACTTAAAATTCTATTCTAACGATTTCTTATCATTTAACTTAGTCTTACAGAATATTGCTAAGCCTTGTACCTATAGTAGTTTTTCTTACAACGAAATGAGATGTGAAAATTGCTCACATCTCTAATAGAAATCCCCAGCATATGATAGGGAGGGATATAAATGCATTCAGATGAAAATATTTCAGTTCCGAGTAATTAATTGATATTTTGGTTCTATTTTTAATATCGGTAGAAATGTGTATGCGATAAGACCTCAATGATTTCCTCGATTGTTTACAAAGTTTAATTGACTCTGCTTTTTTCATTAAGTAATATTTGATTTGTTTCCAAAATTGTTTTTAATAAACATAATTATTGCTTCTTAAGTCACAACAATTATTACGTTATCTCTTGTCTTTTGATAAGTCATCTGAATTCATTGTGATTTTATTTCACTGACAATGACCTTTTAGAGCGAGTAAGTAAGGAAGAGATAGAAAAGGCCCGTTTCATCAATGAAATCAAGTTTCAAATTTAACAGAATTACGTATTCAGTTTTCATTAAACAGCTGTCAAAAAAATTGTAAACAAGTGTTTTACACATTTTTCTCAGCTGTACATAAACAAATGAAATACAGTTTAATTGTTGACTATTAGTAAACTTACTTGTTACGTATGTATTGAGATAGCTATTTTGACACCTTATTAAAAAGTAAATAAAATGAACAATTACAAGTGACTGGTGTTTAAAGAGCAATTATTTTTATATTGGGTAACAGAAAACAGCGTTGTTATATCATTTCAGAACATGGTTTTAAAATAGCCATTCTATAGATCTCGATTTAGAAATGTTTTTCAGAGCTACATTTAGGGAATCTGAATAGAATTCCAAGTGTTCAGTATTTGATATTATTTGTCAATATACAATATCCCATTCTCGATTTAAATATCATTTTCCAAGGCTTTAAATATATTCTGATTTGAGAAGCAGAAGAGGTATTCTTCCATGCTGGCAAGACCCTTGCGTAAGCTTTTTCATCTATCCTATTCTTCTGGGCTCGTTCCGTGCAGTTGGAAAACAAGATTTGTTCAGTCTATTCCAAAAAGTCGAATCTAATTCTCCGTCCAATTATCGTCCGATTACAATGACGTCCCTTCTTTTTACGAATCTCGAACACGGAAAGCTGCTTATCGACCGGCAGTACGGCTTTCGCAGCAACAGATCTCACCGAACAGTGGAACAAGTCTTTCCATCGTTTTGGAGAAATTGGTATTATTGCGATTGATATTTCAAAAGCATGGGATAGAGTTTAGCACCAAGCTCTCATATAAATTGAGTGCTTTTGGGATACTCTTGGAAGTTTTGTCAGTTCTTCGCAAGAGGCAGGGCCCGTGAAAGATGAAATAAAAACTATGGGCACGAGTAGGACTCGACGGGGAATAAAAAATCACGTAGAGTTCAATGCTTCGAAAACCCAGCATATTGGGTTGTATTGTTAAAGCGATATATAGGTACCTTTGCCACTTTCCATGCGTGGATATCCTGAGATTCTTGGTATGTGCATCACTGACTACCTTTTGTGGAAAGTGGAACGAGCACATATGCGATGTCGCCAAAAATGCCGCAAGATGTTTGGATTTCGTCCGTCCAAAGCTTGAATAAATTTCCCATCCCTGGGCTGGTGCTCCAGCTACATACTTAAGCTTCTTGGATAGTATACAAAAAAGAGGTATAAGAATGATTGGTTCTAGACTGACTCATTCACTCCTTGAAAACACCGTCGCGACGTTACATTACGTATCTCTCTCTGTTCTTTCGTTACTTCTACCGTAATTGTTCTAGTGAAATAGCCAGTTGCATTCCTCCCCTTAAACAATTCAATCGTAATACCCGCTCTTCCAGGAATGAAAATCATTTTACCCTCCAGCCTCTGTTTTAACTGATCCATTATGGGGTGACTCTAGGCCTCACGCAAGAATTGGACACAGTTTTGGAGAAGATGTCAAGAGGTGTTAGTTTTAGAACAACCTTGAGCGAAGTGGTCCCATGATACATATTCCTGCTAACCGCTGGACTTTAACAAGTTCATTTGAATTTACCATCTTGTCCAGTGCGGTCCGCTGTACGACAACTACATTAGAAAGTTCATATAAAGCCAGTAGGTTATTTTTGTTAGTCTATTGCCTTATTACAAACTAAGATTGCTACTGTATCCTTAACTCTTGACTTTGAATTTAGCTGATGGGTGTTCCTTTAACTGTAGGTGGGCTAATTTGTGGAATTTTATGCCTTCTCTTAAAGAATAGGTACTAGTTCCGTTTTATGTGGATTGACATCCAACACACATTGCTTGGCCCAATTCGAGAGGCGGTTTTAGGCATTTTGTTTAGTTCTGAAAGAACCGGATACAGATTTTGCAACGTCATCGGCATAGGAAATCACCTTGGAACCCTCTGCTTCCCATCTTGGGGAGTACCTAAATTTACCGATCTGGTGGTAGTCAAACTTTTCATGTTGGAAGGTATATACGTCGTTTAAAATCTTTTATACATGTAAAGTGGATTCAGACATTCTTCGTCTGTGGCAGTCTAGGAGCCTATACTGGTTGCTGACTCTTTGATAGAATTCGGTGAGATGAAAGATCCTGTTAATTTGTGTTGGAGGGGCTTTTGAGAAGATTGTAGTCGAGCCATTGTGCAAGTATCTTATTCCTTTTATAGTTGTGATTGCGAAAACCCATAGATTTGTTGGCCACATCATTGAGATCGAACTGAATATATCTTATGATCAAAGAAGGAGTTCTCTTTTGAAACTATATCGAAATCAAAAAGCAGAGCCAGAAGAAAGTGTTATAGCTAATACCTCTTCCCCACTCTTAATAATTAATGTAGGTTCATTACCAATATCTATATTAAGCTCAAGAGTTTGTTTGTTTGAACGCGCTAATCTCAATAACTAATTGTTCGAATTGTAAAATTCGTTTTGTGTTGGATAGTCCATCAATGGAGGAAGGCTTTAGGCTACAAAATATTAAGCTGCGACCAATAGGAGCGAATAATCAGTGGAGAATGTTGGAAAAACGGCAAAACGCGCTCAGGAACTGATTAGTCAAATTGAACACTTCTTATTGTGTTGAGTGGTCCATTTATTGAGGAGACCTTGAAGCTATAAAATATTACGCTGCGACCAATAGGAGCGAAGCGTGAGTGAAAAACGGCAAAAAATATTCATTTTTGAAGGCTTCTGTTGTTTGCTTGAATGCGTTGATCTCAGGAACTGCTAAATCAAATTGAAAAGTCTTTTTGTGTTGAATATACAGGGTGATTCACGAGCGTTGTGCCAAAAAGCTAGAGCGTGTAGGCTGAGTTGAGACAAGAAAAAAATCGTATGGGAGGGGGGGGGTCTATTCCCCCCCGTTTAGCCAGGAGGGGCAATTTTCTGAAAAATTGACTTATTTTGTTTAAAAAAATATTTAAAATCAACGGCTTCGTTTACAACACCGTGCTATACCTTTCTGAAAAGCCAAAAACTTTTTCTTTCACATTGTTTTTAAATTAAATTGTTTTAACGAATAGTTTAAAAAAAATAAATTTTCAAACTCAAAATTTTCAAAAAAAAAGCAAAAAAAATTTTTTTGAACTAATTTTTTTCAAAATTTTATGTAATTAAGTACTAATTTTGTTTTAAAAATTCAACGTGTTTGTTAATTTTTAGTCGAAAACAGAAAACCGGATGCAAAAATGTCTTTTCGTTTTTGAGAAATCAAGAAAAAACTAAAACCACTTTTTTTAAAAAAAATCTTTGTTTTTATTTTTACCTATCTGGACTTTTAGTTTAATTTATTAATTTAATTTATAAATTTAATTTTTTGTGTTTGGAGTTTTATGAGGACTCAATAAAGTAGAAAAGTATTGGATTTTCCCTGGATTAATCATTTTTTTCATTGATAACGTCTGCCATTGACCTTTCACTTCTAGCTCTCAGCGCTCACGTCGGCGGATTATTGAAAACATGCTACGACTTCGGCGCCATCTATTGGGATATCTTTCAGCGTAAAGTCTTTCAGCTTCCCGATCTCGACAATAAGTTAAACCGTAGCAGAAGTTCCTGTCCGCTAACTCTTCTCGAGCGTATAAGTTTGTTATTGTTATGTGTTGATGAGTTAATATTTTCATTGTAAATGGTTGTTTAGTAAATATGCGATGCCTTTTATTTACCTTTAGGTTGTTAATTGTTTTTTCATTCAAGAAAAAATGCGGTTTAATTATCTTAAGCCCCTAGCAGGTAGAACTCTTCGCCGGCGAGTGGCCGCGGCCCCAGGTATAGTAAGAAAAAATTACAGTTCAGTTTTCAGACGATATCAATGAACAAAATGGTTAATCCAGAGATAATGTAATACTTTTCTACTTTACTAAGTCCTCATTAAACTCCAATTACAAAAAATTAAATTTATAAATTAAACTAATAAATTAAACTAAAAGTCCAGATAGGTAAAAATAAAAACAAAGATTTTTTTTAGAAAAAAGTGGTTTCGGTTTTTTCTTAATTTCTCAAAAACGAAAAGACATTTTTGCATCTGGTTTTCTGTTTTCGATTAAAAATTAACAAACACGTTGAATTTTTAAAACAAAATTAGTACTTAATTACATAAAATTTTGAAAAAAATTAGTTCAAAAAATTTTTTTTTGCTTTTTTTTTGAAAATTTTGAGTTTGAAAATTTATTTTTTTTTAAACTATTCGTTAAAACAATTTAATTTAAAAACAATGTGAAAGAAAAAGTTTTTGGCTTTTCAGAAAGGTATAGCACGGTGTTGTAAACGAAGCCGTTGATTTTAAATATTTTTTTAAACAAAATAAGTCAATTTTTCAGAAAATTGCCCCTCCTGGCTAAACGGGGGGGAATAGACCCCCCCCTCCCATACGATTTTTTTCTTGTCTCAACTCAGCCTACACGCTCTAGCTTTTTGGCACAACGCTCGTGAATCACCCTGTATATATATGAAATATATCCATTTTAAAGCCACACAACGTTACGCTGCGACTAATAAGAGCAAATCATGAGTGAAAAGTGTTGCTAAAACAGGGAAGGCTTCGATTGCTAGTTACAGATAAGGAGGTTAGTGCTTTGTAGAAAATCTAATAAAAGCTACCCCATTGTGTGATCGTGATGGTCGTTAGCTTCCAAATCGATGAGGAAATCCACATTTATGGAATGCACATCCGCAATTTCTCTCCGGGAACTGTCGTTGGCGAGGTATGCCGAAATAAGCCAGGCTTCGTCGGTCGTTCACCTTTCTCCGGTGCATATAACATTTTATATCGTAGTCAATATTCTTGAGCCCGTTTGTTGAAGAAGATAGAACACCGAACATTTTTATACTTAGCTAGTTTGCTTAAATTACAGAATGTTGTTTTTATTAATCTTACTGACTTAAGTATTTTTACTCACTCGATATTGAAAACTCAACTAGAGAGGAACGTTTGTTATTAATAAAATATTATTGAATAGAAAACTACATTTTTCTTTTATTCAAGCTCAAGATTTTCAACAGGTTACGGGACCCAGGCTCGTATGAACTGCCTTAGGAAAAAGAGAATTTGAAATTTGAAAAGAATAAAAGAATAATTTCAAGAAAAGTCAAATTTGTCCAGAAAAGAAGCTTATAAAGAAATCAAGTCCATCAAGCAAGATGTCGAATGATTTTAAGTTGTCTGTGGATAAATTAGAAGGTGCAAGTCAATGGGCAAAATGGAAATGGCAAATGAATATGCTTTTCCGCGTCTACGACTTAAATAAAAAATAAATAAATAAAAATAAATATATGGTGATGTTGTTTGCCCTTTAATTACAGCAACATCTACCAGCAGACGAAAAGAAAGCTTACAGTCCTTGGCTGAAAGAAGATGCAAAGGCTGCAGGCCTAATTGCTGCGTCTTTGAGCTCACCCATAGCTGAACTTGTATTGACGTGCGAACATGCGAAGGATATTTGGGATAAGCTATGCGCTCGCTTCAACAGAAACAGCACTCAACGCTTAAATATGCTTATCGAAAGTTTCTTTCAAGCAAGAAAAGATGAGAAAGAGGACATTGAATTTGGTTATCGAAAAGCTATGCACCATTGAGACGCGAGAAGTAAATCAAAGTAACTTAAAAGAAAATGAAGATACAGCTTTACTCGCAAGAACAAATTTTATGAAAAAGAAGCAACCAGAAAGAGGAAATAACACGAAACTCGAACGAGCTAAAATGAAATTTCCTTGTAACAAGTGCAAGCAAGTAGGACATTGGGCCGCTGAATGTCCACAAAACAGAACAAATTCTGTGAAGAAGAACAATGCCATGATTGCATTTTCACTAAGCGCATCAACTGAAAATTTTCTGAAACCAGATGAATGGTACTGTGACAGTGGAGCTTAAAGACACACCAAACACCAAACAAATCGCACTTCGAAACATACAAGAGTTTCGATAAACCCGAAGTTATTTGTCTTGGAAAGCAAGATGTTACTATGAACGCCTATGGAAAAGGAGACATCAGAATCAAAGTAAAAATTGGTGGTGAATTTCAAGATGCAACTTTGAAAAATGTATGGTACGTTCCTGACGCAAGCGCACAACTATTTTCTGTCAAAGCTGCAGCTCGAAATAGATTTACTACGACAATAGATAGTCGAACTGTGACAATCAAAGATTCTGATGGTGATGTAGCTGTGAGTGGATATCTTCAACGAGAACTTTATGTGTGAACATGCAAGTCGTCAAACCAGCGCGTTCAACGCAAGTCTACATTTCTCAAACTGGAGATACGCTTCAATTGTTTCACGAGAGATTTGCTCATCAAAACAAACGCCACGTTAAGAAGATCCTTGGAAAGATGAACATCAAAATACCTCAAGGTGAAGAAGAATTTTGTGATGGATGTGCAGTCGGAAAGATGCATCGACTTCATTTCAAGACCAGAAGTGATCGGTCAGTTGCAGTGGGTGAAGTCATCCATGCTGATGTTCTTGGGCCAGTTGAAGTCACTTCTCTAGGACGTTCGAAGTACTACGTTGTCTTCAAGGATGACTACAGCAAGTTCCGTAAACTCGTAAACTGTTCTTCCTCAAGCACAAGAATGAGATATGTAAATGTTAAAAACTTTTTCTTAACGAAGCCAGAACTTTGGGTCACACTGTTAAAAAGTTAAGATGTGATGGTGGGTTAGAATTTGTGAACAAAGAAGTTTCAGCTTTGTTAGGAGAGTATGGTGTTGAGCAGTGTATTACTCCTCCATACACACCACAATTGAATGGGGCAGCAGAGCGTGAACATGGAACCATCGTAGAAGCAGCTCGAAGCATGAGGGTTTCCAGTAAGTAACCAAAATGTTTCTGGGCTGAAGCCTGCAATACTGCTGTGTATGTTTTAAACCGCACTGGGCCAACATCAGTAGAAAACAAAATCCCATATGAAATATGGAACAATAAAGAAGTTAAATCTTCAACCCATTTAAGAGTTTTTGGAACCGAATGTTATGTTCATGTTCCAAAAGAACTTCGAAAGAAGTTCGATGACAAAGCTTTGTATGGTAGAATGGTTGGTTATCTGAATGAAAATGATGGTTATAGAGTTTGGGTTCCAAAACTGAAAAGAATTGTTCTTAGCCATGACGTCATTTTCAAGCCAGAAAAGCTTTGCAATGAAACCCATGAGAATCGTTGTCAAGATCAAATTGCAAATAATGAAAAAGAAAAGGTTGAGTTTGTGTTAACTAAAGAAGATCTTGAAGACAAAGAAGTTACACAAGTTTCAACTAATATTGAACAACGAAGAAGAAATCAATCGAAATAATGTTGATTTTGAATCTGATTATCAAGACGCTGAAAGTGAAGATAGTTCAGAAGAATCAAATGGAAATGAAAAACTTTTAGAAGAATTTAAAAGAAGACCAAGAAGACCAAGTAGAGCGCCTAACTGGATGTACACAGGTGAATATTTGATGTTAGCGGAAAGTGATAAGAGTATTCAAGAACCTAAGACTTACACTGAAGCTGTGAAATCAAATAATTCCCAAGAATCGCTTTTAGCTATGGAAGAAGAATTGGCATCCCTGGCAGAAAACCAGACTTGGGATCTAGTAAAGAAGCCAGAAACAGCCAAAGTCGTTCAAAACCGATGGGTTTTCAAAATTAAGGACTCAATAAATGGAAACAAGCCAAGATTCAAAGCAAGACTCGTTGCGAAAGGTTACGTCCAACAAAAAGGCATCGACTATAATGAAACGTTTAGTCCTGTAGCAAGGTATGATATTGTGCGTTTGCTTTTAGCTTTAGCTGCAAGAAATAAGCTAAGCATACAATAGTTCGATGTGAAGACTGCTTTCTTATACGGTGAGCTTGAGGAGGAAGTATATCTGGAACAACCTGAAGGTTTTCAAGATGGGACCGGTAGAGTCTGTAAGTTGAAAAGGAGTTTATATGGATTGAAACAAGCTCCTCGATGCTGGCATAAACGTTTCTTGGGATTCATGAAGAAGACTGGCTTAAGAAACAGTAAAGCAGATCCATGTTTATTTTACCGCAATGAAAAAGGAAGAGTTCTTTATGTTGCCATTTATGTTGACGATGGCCTGATACTTGGAAATGTCAAAGAAATACAAGAATTCATGAATGAACTCAAGAAAGAATTCAAGATCACTATTGGAACTCTTGAGAACTACCTTGGCATGAAGATAGAAATAACAAGTGATGGATCAATGAATTTGTCTCAAGAACAATATACCAACAAAATTTTAGAACGGTTTAATATGAATGAATGCAATCCCGTAACAACGCCTGCAAGTCGGGAAGAAGAAAATTCAAAAACCGAAAATGTTAAAGAAGAAGTTCCATATAGAGAAGCTGTTGGAAGCTTAATGTATTTAGCAACAGCGACAATACCAGACATTGCATTTGCAGTAAGTTCTGCTGCAAGAAGAATGGAAAACCCTACCAAAGATGATTGGAATAATGTGAAACGCATTTTTCGATATCTTCGCGGGACAAGCAAAGCTGTAATCAAATATCCAGCAGGTGACAATTGTCAAGAATTGAAGATATACAGTGATGCTGATTACGCTGGAGATTTGAAAACAAGGCGATCAAAAACTGGAGTAATTTCAATGTTCAACGGAGGACCAGTTACATGGACAAGTCAACTACAAAGAACTGTTGCATTGTCAACAACAGAAGCCGAACTTATGGCTGCAACAGAAGGTGCCAAAGAAGCTATGTGGCTAAAGTATCTCATGCAAGAACTAATTGGAGAACAGAAAGTAATACCAACGCTTTACATCGATAGTGCAAGTACTTTAAAGCTTTCAAAGAACCCAGAATTTCACAAACTATCAAAGCATATTGAAGTACGTCATTTTTATGTCCGAGAATGCTTTCTTGAAGACAAATTGAAATTGCAACATATACCTGGAAAGGACCAACTGGCTGACTTGTTAACGAAACTCCTTGACCGTGTCCGTTTTCAAATGTTAAGAAAGAAATTTTTTATTCAAGATTAACTTCAATAACTGTTTGGTGTTTATGGAGGAAGTGATGAAGAAGATAGAACACCGAACATTTTTATACTTAGTTAGTTTGCTTAAATAACAGAATGTTGTTTTTATTAATCTTACTGACTTAAGTATTTTTACTCACTCGATATTGAAAACTCAACTAGAGAGGAACGTTTGTTATTAATAAAATATTATTGAATAGAAAACTACATTTTTCTTTTATTCAAGCTCAAGATTCTCAACACCTTTTACAGTGGATTTTGAGACCTACGGCTCCTGTATTACGACGATGCAGCCGGGGCATTAGCTTTGCTGAGGCCATGATAGCGTGATGAAGATTAATCTGAACTAATCGCAGCATTGGTACTTTTAGCCAGATCAACCTCCACCACTGTTTTTTTTTGGCTGGAGGCGTCATCGGGTCTTCTGCGAATTCGAAAATGATGCAATGTCAACGGCGATCGCTGTAAATCAATGACCACCAACTTCTGATATGGATAGCTGCGTGCCACACAGCTCAATATCGATATTCTGTACAAGTGGTTTCATGCCATCGTTATCTCGCGCCGGGGGCCATCCGCCCAGATCATTCGATTTTACCCCTTAAGACTTTTTCCTGTAGGGCTTTCTAAAGTCTTAGTTCCATGCGAATAAACCGCAAACCACCGCAGCCAAAGGCATTATAATCAATGCCATCATCGGTCAAATTCAGTATTATTAATGCGCCAGAGTCATAGAAAACTGGACGTTTCGAATGCGCACCACCCAGGAGAAGCTGAGGAGGCGGCATTTGAACGAAGTTCTTTTCCTCCTTAGGGCCTACTTTAAGCTCAATCTCATGCCCAACGACACAAGTGTTGAAATCAAACCAACATTGACAGGCTCTGTGAAGTCATAAAAATGTGTGCTTGCTTACAAGTATTTAGCATTTTGCAATGAATTAAAAAACCGACTTTTAAGCAATATCATAATTTTATTTTCCTTATTATTTCAGCACGACTCGAAAATTCTAATGAAAGCATTTGCTTTCATACTCCTACTCTCAACATGGACTTCAGCACACAATAATAAAAGTCTCAATCAGATGCTTGCATGGAAAGTCCTCGAATACGGATTCCATTCGGACGTTGAACGCCAATATGCTGTCGATAATGGAATGCTAACGGCCAACACAGGAACACCAATTGATGTTGGAGTTCAATACTTGCGTAAGATTGTTTTTTTAAAAACAGTTTGGATATTCATCAATAACTGACAATTGCTTTTGAATTTTAGGTGGAGGAAATGTTCGAGTGTTCACAACAATTCCCAGATTCTCGAAAGGTATTCCATACACCCTCGCTACTGTTTCCAGCAAAATTGGGGAAAACGGGCCGTATATCTACCCCTACCCCAGCTACGATGTCCACATTAACAACAATGCTGAATGCAATGGAATCATATCAGCTTTTCGGGTTGCGGTAAATGAAATCAAAATTTCAAAATCTTGAACTATTCTTATATACTATTTGGCTTCGCAAATTTCAGATCGATGATTGTCACAACATGTGGGTAATTGATTCAGGAGTCATCGAAGGAGTCAACATCTGTCCACCCCAACTGCTAAAATTCGATCTCAAGACCGATAAGCTACTACATCGTTTCCAGTTCCCTCCAAACCTCTACGCCCCATCGACATCGCTTTTCATCAACCTCGTTGTTGACACATATGACCATCCGCCGATGGGCTACTGTCAAAACCAAATGGTCTACGTTGCTGATGTCACCAATCCTGGACTCATTGTATACAGTACCGCGTACAATGCCGCATGGAGGGTTGAGAACCCGCTCATGGACCCCGATCCAGCTTTCATCAGACACACAGTGGCCGGGGAGAGCTTCGACCTCATGGATGGAATGTTTGCCATCAATTTGAGTCCCCGCAACAAGCGAGGTATTACATTTGACAGAAATCTGTACTTCCATGCACTGGCTAGCGACACAGAAAACTATGTGCCTCTGAATATCTTGAACGATCCGTCTGTGTGGCTTCAAAACCCAAGAGCTCATCCAGAAGCTTTCCAGACTCTTGGCAAGCGTGGGGTACAGGGTGCCATGGAAGCCATGGACAGTAGGGGAAATCTGTATTGCAACAGCGAAGACCCGCTGACGGTGTTCGCTTGGAACATCTACAATTCGCCTTACACTAGGGATGGATGGAAGATTGTTGCAAACAATCAGGAGCAGTTGCAGTTTGCAAGTGGAATGAAGGTTGTGAAGAATGCTCGTGGCAAGGAGGAACTTTGGATGTTAACTTGCAGATTCCAGGTAAGGTTTTGATGAAACGGTTGACTGATCAAGGGTTTATTTGTTTTTCGTCTTTTTTTCTACAGAAAGTTGCAACCGGAACTTTGAATACAAACGAAATCAATTTCCGAATTTTGGCTTGCAAGACCGACGATTTATTGAGGAATAGACCATGCAGTCAATTGGAAACACAAATGGTGCCTTTTGGAGAATCACCTTATACGAATTTGGTACTTGCTTAAGAAAGGTTAAACAAGATAAATGGGAGGTCTTTAACGTTACGAATCCAATGTGTATTCAAAATAAAACAAAATAAATTATTTATTGTGAACAATTTTTTTTTATATTTATGGGAAATGAAGAGAAGAGGGGAAGACTGTTAGGGAACTATACAAAAAAAACTATAGTACTTGAAGACTTGGCTTCGGGGGAAGTAGAGCTTATAGCTGAAACGCCATATCAAAATAGAAGTGATTCAACTATCCTTTATTTTTTTGGGGTATCTGTCTGTTTTTCCAAATCACCATCGGCGGATTTAGCGTTCAACTTTCAATTTAGAAAAAAATGAAAATAGGCCAGTTCCACCTAAAAATTTCTCACTGGGATCTCGATGTCACATTGACTGAAGCTAAATCATTTGTTGGAAAATAATTCTCAGTTCTCATTGAGATTTAATGATTACCATACAAGTTATTGTTGTACATATATATCAGTCACATCAAAATAGCTGAGTGAGAAATCGAATCAAAAAAATTTCGTCTCATACCTAGATCTCAGATAAAAATCTCACTTCTCAGCTGGGATTTTTTGTTCCACTTAAAAAATCTCTGAGTTCTCAGTACTCAGTGAGATATTGTTAGGTGGAACTGACCTAATGATGAAAGTATGTATTTTGATGATATTGGTGTCTTTGTATACATATTTGATAGGTACTATCAAGAAGTGCCGCCATCTAGTTAGAAGCAGAGAAAGCCATTTTTTTATATAAGTCGGCCATTTTGTCTCAATACGAACTTCATGCAATAGCAATACCGCAGCGATATCGCAGCATCAAAACATCGCGTGTGTGATGTGTACCAATTTCACGTATTTTCTTAGCTGCCAATTTTTTTTTATGATTAAAACGCACATAAGGGCTTTTTTCATTAGGTACCCTTTATATGCCAAGAGTACGGTGCGAGCATTAGGGAAAGGATAGATGTTGCAGAAGAAGGTGTCGGTGATCATAGGTTTTAAACTCTTGAACATTACAATGACTGTGAAGACAGAGAGTGAAAGATAACGATTCTCTGTACATGACAGTAAATGCGAAGTTGGGCTCAAGTGTAAACTGATGGACATACCTGGAGGCGCGGGTATAACGGTTGAATATCTTAAGGGGAGGAATGCAAATATCAGTAAAAGAGAGTAAGGCACGACCACGAGACATTGCATCGATATTCAAGAGCAATCAACGATGGTTTGATCACTTGAATGCTCTTTTTCGATAACTGTCCAAAAGACTTAAGTTCATCACTGGAACACAAGCCATGAGATTTGAATTCAAGCTTAGGACGTATGTACGTTGTGTAAATGGTAGCCAGATCACAAGGGGAAACAAATTCTTGCATCTTCTTAAACCTAAACATCTTGCGGCATTTTAGGCGACATCGACCAAGAATTTCGAGGAAATGGCAATACGAATGAAAAAAAGTGCACGACTGGGTCGTACGAACTTGCTTTTTTATACCAAATTATAACTCATAAAAACATTAAAAAAAAATGGAAAAATTCACCTCAAAAATATACACTAGTCAAAACAATTAAAGGAACACTTGAAAAAAACTCAAAAATGGAGTGGTTTTTTAAAAGGCTGTATCTCAGTAGAAAAAAGTCGGATTGAAGTGAAATAAAAAGTTTTTCAAAGGTTATCATTTTTTCTTTTCAAATTATTTTGAGTTAAAAAAGTACCGTTAGTCGTTTTTGCTTGAGCGAAAAAAATGTTCACTCAATTTCAAAATCGAAAAAAAAAATAAACTTTGAGGTTTCATAAAATGAACGGATATTTTTTTCAATCCAACCAATCCAAGATTCAATTTAAGAATTTTGTTGGCTATAATTCACTGTTTGATTCAGATCGCTACGATTTTTTTTCTAATCAAAAAATGGGTTTACATGCAAAAACACAATTTTGACTTTGGACCCTAATAACTCTGCTAAATATTGACTTACAAAAAAAATAAAGGCAGATTTGAAAAATTTGTTAAATTTTCTACACAAAAACATTTCGAAAAAATAAAAATATTGCTTTTTTCAATTTTTTCTATCAATTTATAAAAAGGTCCAAAATACGCATTTTTCAACTTTTTCATAAAAACTACCGTTATTTTGTGGTTTTCAGTGATACAACTAATCTGAGGCTTAATTATTAAAGCTCATAAAATTTCCTTGATTTTGGTGAAAATTTCACATCAATACAATTAACCGTTTCTCTGTTTCGATCAATCAAACTTGCGAAACACTTTTTTTTTCAATTTTAAGGAAAGCTTTGTTTTTTCTTATTTTTCTGTTCTTTTGAATTTGTTTATTTTTTAATTTTTTTTTATTTTTTTCATTATCATTATGATTTTGTGAAATTCGGACGAATTTTCATCAAAATCAAGGAAATTCGTCCGAATTTCACAAAATCATAATGATAATGAAAAAAATAAAAAAAAATTAAAAAATAAACAAATTCAAAAGAACAGAAAAATAAGAAAAAACACAGCTTTCCTTAAAATTGAAAAAAAAGTGTTTTGCAAGTTTGATTGATCGAAACAGAGAAACGGTTAATCGTATTGATGTGAAATTTTCACCAAAATCAAGGAAATTTTATGAGCTTTAATAATTTAGCCTCAGATTAGTTGTATCACTGAAAACCACAAAATAACGGTAGTTTTTATGAAAAAGTTGAAAAATGCGTGTTTTGGACCTTTTTATAAATTGATAGAAAAAATTGAAAAAAGCAATATTTTTATTTTTTCGAAATGTTTTTGTGTAGAAAATTTAACAAATTTTTCAAATCTGCCTTTATTTTTTTTGTAAGTCAATATTTAGCAGAGTTATTAGGGTCCAAAGTCAAAATTGTGTTTTTGCATGTAAACCCATTTTTTGATTAGAAAAAAAATCGTAGCGATCTGAACCAAACAGTGAATTATAGCCAACAAAATTCTAAAATTGAATCTTAGATTGGTTAGATTGAAAAAAAATTTCCGTTCATTTTATGAAACCTCAAAGTTTATTTTTTTTTCGATTTTGAAATTGAGTGAACATTTTTTTCGCTCAAGCAAAAACGACTAACGGTACTTTTTTAACTCAAAATAATTTGAAAAGAAAAAATGGTAACCTTTGAAAAACTTTTTATTTCACTTCAATCCGACTTTTTTCTACTGAGATACAGCCTTTTAAAAAACCACTCCATTTTTGAGTTTTTTCAAGTGTTCCTTTAATTGTTTTGACTAGTGTAAATAAAAATAATTATTTTTTTTTAAGAAAAAAAAATATTTTTTCATAGTTCAAAATAGATAACTAGCCGCCCCTCTGAAACTCGTCTCGCCCACAATTTATGGTCGACATTTTTTGTTGTGAAAAAAAACCTATAACAGTTCTGAGGGCAAAATAAAGAACTGTGTACACATTCGCGTTATTCGATGGTGCGGTTTATTCGTTATGTTCTGACCCCGTATAGATTTTCACATTTATATATGACGCTGAGAGCCTCGTCTTGCTCGTTATTTATCGGTGAAGATCGTCAGCATGGCCAATTCAGTTTCTCCCTTCATCTGCGCCTCAACCGTTATCCGCTCCGGGCCTCCTTCAGCAAGTTCTTCTATGTCTCACGATCGTTGGCCGACGCCATCCAGTTCCGCACCCGAATTTTTAGGCGTCCTGATCCACAACATCCTTCCAGCGCAAATTTGATCTGCCTTGCTGTATCCTACTATGATTTGTACTGAAAATGACTTTCCGGGCCGGTTCCTCTTCGCTCACACAACACTTAATTTTTGTCATCAATTCTGCTTCGTGGTAGATTTGATATAGCTCGTGGTTATACCTATCGTCTCCAGAATAGTCCTTTCTCACAAACGGAGCCAACTCTCGAAGACCGCTCATTCCAGAATATCTTTGGCTAAGCACTCAGATCTCAGATCTCATATCCGTAAGTGATTACCTCCTGGTAAGACTATCGTCTTATATAGTAGCAGTTTCGAAGTAATGGTAAGATTGTTGTATTTAAAGAGGCTTGACAATCTTAAGTAGATTCTGTTGGTTTTGAGCAGACGCCCGCATATTTTTTTTGTTTCCATATTGTTATCGGCTGCTACTACTGACCCAAGGTAATTGAAGGATCAATTTACATACATTTTATCAGGATAAAACGTATCGTATACCTACAGACTTTCACAAGTAGAAGATTCACCTAACTCTCTATGTTGTCTTCAAAAAATCACAAAACCGAATGAAAAATAGAAAACAAATGAGAATAAAAACGAATAAAACAGATGATGTCTACGACTTACATGTTATTGTTAAGTCGTTACTTAACGTCTCATTCAGTGACTTTTAAACATGTTGCCAAAAGCCAAACTAGCAATTTTATTGACTTGCAACTAATGAATGTGTTAAGAAATGGATACTCGGTAATGTGGATTTTGGTAAAAATATTTATATTTAGCAGAATACCTATTTCATTAAGTGAAAGACTGGAAGTGCATTATAATTGTATCGAATTTAGTAAAAGCGTATTTGTGTACTTAAAGAGAGGCGAGTGTATCGAAAACCGTACAATTGTAACGACTTGCAGCCCAGGGTAGTACCCGTTAAAGATGAAATACAAACTTTTATGTGCACGAATAGGATGCGAATCCATAATGTTCTGCTCGATAGCCAACGCACTTTTTTTTCAAAATTTATTTTTTTATTCAATTTAACTTAAACCTACTTACTTGCTAGACAAAAATGGGAAAATGGCCTAATCAATATTACTTATATATAATTCATGGATCTTAAAGTTAATGCCTTTTGGCCTACAACCTATATTTAAGTCTTTTTATTTCAATGATTTTTTTTGGTTTTATTAGAAAATTAAAAAAAAAACTCATCCATTAAGGAACCAACGCACTTAACCTTTAGCCCACTGACACTACAAGGTATTCAACTACTGTGTCAAAAAAATATCTTATTTTTTGGAATTCGTAAAAATGTTGGATTCACCAAAAAATTGTTATATTGCGATCCTTAGCTGTTTACGGACTCTGATCAGCTGATATACTTTACCGCCGTCCACGTCATTTTGTACTTTGTTAAAGTGTTGATCAACATTCAACAATCAAAAACCGCAGAAAAGACGATCAAAGAACAAACTTCGTAGTTGGACAACATGTTGGCTAGAAGCTTATTTAGAGTTGCCAACACTTCACACATTTTTTCTGCAAAATTCTTCTTCAGATATACCGATTTGTCAAACAAATGCACTATTAATTCAATTAAATGACTCATGCCTTGCCTGTTGCGAATCACTTTAAAAACAAATTATACCACAGAATTCAAAATCGACATACTAATTAGTTTTACTAGTTTTTTCTTTTGCGATCAGACATTAGCGTGCTTGAGTATAAACTGAAATAAAGAACTTCTATTCATTCAGTTAACATATTTAGTGGCAACATGAAGATCAGTTTGCTAATTGTGATGCTAGTCGTTTTTTGTGCAGTCCTTGTAGAAGCGAAACGACGATACAACATGCGCGAACAATGTCCTCAGTCTTCTAAGGCAGTTTGGAGAGAATTTGAAGAAGACGATGAATTTGAAAGAAAAAGCAGAAGAAAACTGAAAGTTAAGCGCTCTAAAAAGAAGGGCGCAGGAAAAGAAAAGAAGAAGAAGGAGAAGAAAAAAAAAGAAAATTGAAATCTAATCGCCCTAAAAAAAGACCATAAGGAAAAGAAAAAGAAAGATATAAAAAAAATTAAATAAATGTAATTCAAAAACTAGCTGCCGATATTCTGAATTTCAATACTCTGCTCGGACCCACATCCAAGAAGGTATTTAACTAGTGTGTCGAAAACTTATACTTTTTTTTGGATTTCGTAAGAATGAATTCACCACAGAATTGCTATACTGCGATCCTTAGATGTTACTGGACTCCGATCAGCTGATGTACTATCTCGCCGTCCACGTCATTTTGCACTTTGTTGATCGACATTCACCAACCGCAGAAAAAACGACCGGAAAGCAGACTTCGTAGTTGGACTTGTTGGCTAGTAGCTTATTTAGAGTTACGAACACTTCGGACAAAAAATGAGTTGCTACTTTTGAAAAAACCTGTCTCCGCGAAGTTCTACTTCAGATTGTTGTGTATTTGCACGCACAGAGCTCCAAGTTAAAACACACGACTCGTTCAATTCAATGCTATTTATTCAATGACTTAGTTGCTAAGTTTAAGTTTACGTATCAATATAAATGTAAGCATAAGTATAAGAGTAGGAGAGTTGGGAGAGTAAGAGTTGATTCTATTATATTCTATGTTCTATTATAATACAGTACAGTACAACTTTCCCCCTCTTTAAAAAAAAATAAACGTCTAGTTATAATATTTCAAATCTTATAAAAAACAACGTTATTCTTATTTCTCTCTGATCTACGCTGAGGTCCATCATACGGTTTCTTTCTTATGGCTACCCTTTTTCTTTTCAAGTTAGTTTTTTCAGAGCAATTATTTTCATTTTTATGCATTTTCATGTTACAATTTTGATTATTTGATCTATTCGTTATAATACAATTATCCATAGATGGATGAAATTTATCTTCCAGGGTTGACATTTTAATTTGATTTTTTTGAACAAATCTTATATTGTCTCCAACTTTAATCAAAAATGTTAATGGACTTACAACTTCCATAATAACTGATGGAATCCATTTAGCGTATTCGTTTTTAAAATGATTCAAATACAAAACTTTATCTCCTTTCTTAAATTCGTTTTCAAAGTTATCAATTTTCTTTTCATTACTATTAAATTCATTTTTCTTCGGTTTGTGATTAGTATCAACAAATTCTTTTAAACAATTTTTTCTAACATTTTCCTTTAAACCATCTAACATAATTTTTGGCTTATAGGAAAAAATCAATTCCGATGGGCTTTTACCAGTTTTCGAATGGGGAATATTTCTTTGATTAAATAAAAACTTGGTTATTAATTCATTTATGTCAAGCTTTTCATTTTCCATTAAAAATTTCTTAAATACTTTCTTTGTGGTTTGGACGTTCCTCTCAGCCAAGCCGTTACTTTGCGGGTGATATGGTGGTGACTTGGTTACTTTGATATTAACATTGTGACAAAACGATTTGAACAAATATGAACCAAAAGGTGGTCCATTATCTGATACGATCTCATTCGGAAGACCAAAAATTGAAAAAAATTGTTTTAATATATTAATTAGCGTTTTAGCAGTATTGTTTTTAATTAATATAACATCGCAAAATTTACTAAACGAATCGACCAAAATTAAAAATTGAAAATTTGAGAAATAGAAAAAATCTATATGAATTCGTTCAAACGGATAATTCGTTTCTGGCCAAGACGTTGTTACTACTTCTTTTGGAACATTCATTGTTTTTTGGCAAATTGGGCACTGTTTAACGAATTTTTCGATATCATTATCGATTTTGTCCCACCAAATGTATGAACGGGCCAACATTTTCATTTTTATTACTCCTGAGTGGTTCATACTATGCAACATGCTTAAAACCTTAGACTGTAAAGGCTTAGGGATGACCATTCGGTCCCCATAGAATAAACAATTATTTTCAGTTGAAAAACTATTTCGCTTTCTATAATAAGGAAGCATATCTTGATCGACTTTTTTAGGCCACTTGTTATTTATAACGCAGTTATAGACTAAGCCTAATAAAGTATCTTCTTCCGTATCTTTTTTAACCATTTCGACATCAACATTGAAATTTCCATCAGAACAAGGCATTGTCACTGAATGAATGAGGCTTACTTCTGCAATATTTGTGCTATCAGTTAAAGGAAGTCGTGATAGTGCATCCGCATGACACATCAACGAACTCTTCCTATACTCTACTGTATAATCGTACATTGAGAGAAATACCGCCCACCGTTGAAGTCTAGCTGCTGCTACACCTGAAGTACCTTTTCTTGGATGAAAAATTTCCTTCAAGGCTTGGTGATCGGTATATATTTTAAAATTTTTTCCAAATATATATTTGTGAAATCTTTTCACTGCAAATACAATTGCTAGGGCCTCTCTGTGCAATTGGGAATAATTTTTCTCCGCAGCTGACAGAGAACTCGAAACAAACATGATTGGTTTTTCGACACCATTTATGATATGCGACATGACTGCCCCTACTCCGTATGGACTAGCATCTGATGCTATGACTATAGGTTTTGATGGATCATATAGCTCTAATACATTGTGTTTTGAAATTAAAAGCTTACTGTTTTCAAACGCTTCTTGACATGACTTTGACCATTGATATTTTACATTCTTTCTTAAAAGACTATAAAGCTCTTTCAAATGATTCGACAAATTTGGTATAAACCGACCGTAATAATTAAACAAACCTAAATATGACTGTAGTTGTTGGAGATTTTTGGGGGTTGGTGCTTCTTGAATGGCTCTTAACTTTTCATCGTTTGGGAAGACCTTTCCATTTGACAAAATATGACCTAAATACGATACCGAGGACTGAAAAAACTTGCATTTATTTGCATTGATTTGAACGTTATGTTCATTTAAGCGACTGAAAACTTCTAGGCATTTAACTCGACAATCATCTTTATCTTTTCCGCCTATGATTATATCATCTATGAAGCAAAACACATTCTCCAAATTTTTTAAAATTTGATCCATTACGGATTGAAAAGCAGACGGAGCACTACTTAGCAGTGGCGATTCCTGGTCCTCATCCTTGGTTTACCTACGACCCTCGGAAAAGTTAAGACAATAATAAAAAAAAAACTCAAAACTGTTGTTGTTCAAAAGTTTTTTTTTAATTTATGATAAAATTTTTAGTAAGGAAAAATGTTAATTTTATATATTTCAAAAAAAAATAAAATAAAATAACAACACATAATGTCCGACAGTTATGATTTAAAACAAATATTAAAATACAAAAATCAAAATAATTAAGAAACTCGAAAAATATTTTTAGTGAAAATTTAAATATAGGTAAAGGAAAAACTGCTTTCACAATTATTGAAATTACAATTTATATTCAGTTTTAAATATTAAATTGAAGTTATAAAAAGAAAAAGATTTGTAAAATCCTTAGAGCTATTTTTTCGTAAAGAATTTTTTTCTTCTTCTAAATAAAATGTTTAAAAAATTCTTAAAAGAAGAAGTTAGTGTTTTTAGCGAATTCATGACGGATTTTTTTTTATTATTTTTTTTAAGTCAAAATTAACCTTAGTAGCCATTCAATTTTGTTGAGCAAAAATCGACAATGTTTGTTTTTTGTTCTCTATGTTCTTCTTGATTGATCAACGAAAAAAAATATTTTTTTTTATTTCACAATATAAAAAATTTTTGTTTGCTTTTTTTCAAAATTCCAGATTTCACATGTATCTTTATAAAACCTAAAAACTGACATGCCAAATTTATTTTTCAAGAATTTTCAAAAAATTTGATTAATACAAAATTATTAAAAAAAAAAACAAAATCGCTCCAACGATTTTCAAAACAAAAATTTTTCATAAATTTAAATTTTATACTAGAAAACTCTTTTTCAATTGAAATTTTCAGTTTAAGAACAAAACCTTTTTTGAGTTTCTTAATATTTTATATTAATACCCCGCTGTTGAAGACATGGGCAAGTACGTGCGACCCGAATAAGAATATCTAATTAGAATGTTCATAATCCGCCTTATTTATTATCAAATCTTAAAGGTATCTTCAATATTTGGTTTGTTTACCGCTTTATTTTGACGGTAAGTTTTCATTTTATGACTATTCTTAAGTATACTTAAAATACATATTTCAAGGTCTTAAAAATCTTAAACATAAAAAACGTCAACAACTGAAAATTTGTCATCTAAATAAAGCCGTAAACAATCGGCTTTAATATATTATTTAAGATTTGAGTATAGGTACATAAATAAGAGGAATTATGTACTAAATACTCAAAATGAAGAAATTGATTTACCTAAATCAAAACAGCGACTATGAGCATAATCGTTTCGTGTTGGCGAACACGTGCGTCATCGTACGTCGTCGTGCTAATTGATATAGAAACATTAGAAACACTACAACTACGACCACGAAAGTTGCTTAAGAGTTAAAAATGTGTATCTGTTAGCCTTCTCAGTCGAAGGGAATCGCTTTTTTTTGCGCTCAACCTTCTCTTTATTTTTACAGGCGTTTAGTGGAATGTATGCGTCTATCTCTCTCTGAAGATTGTATGCAAATAGTGACCGCAAATTTTTACGGTATCAGAGATTTTTTGTGTATGCCAAATTCTCATCAAAGGGAAGGGAATCGCTTTTTTTTGCGCTTAGACTTCTCTTTATTTTTACATGCGTTTATTGGAATGTTTGTGTCTACTGTTTTTGAAGATTGTATGAAAATAGTAACCGCAATTGTTTACGGTAGCAAAGCGGTGTATCAAATAGATTTTCTGCACAAGTTATTTCTTGTGTATGCCACGTTCTGGTTCAAAGGGAATCGCTTTTTTTCGCGCTAAACTTTTTTTTTTGTGTTCAGGCATTTATTAAAGTGTTTGAAACTATAAATTTTTGAACTGTTGATTTGCGGAAGAATATTAAATATCTGAAAATACATTTATTTTTTGAAATTCTTGGTTTACCGCCGATATACTTGGTTACTATGAGGAATCGCCCCTGCTATTTGTTGCCGGCTTCATTGGCGTAAAAATAGGGTGGCAGGGCTGGCAAAATGCCACGAGCCCCCAACCCAAAAGGGCTCCGGCCCAAGAGGCCCCGAGCTCAAAAACATTTTTTTATTTTATTTGAAAAGTATAGTGCAAAATTAAAGTCCGCCTTCTATTGAGGAGTTATTGCGATGCTAGTTAGCATCGCGTTAACTTTAGAATGGTGCCATCTTGAGACCTGACACAGTGCTGTTTTTTTTTACATAATTATGTACATAAATTGATATTGGGATTTTTTTGGTTTTGATGTAGCACAAAAAATCGATAAACCCATTCTTGATTATATACTAGGTGTTTTTATAGATACATATACATATACAATGGAAATGGAAACAAACTTTGAACTGACACTCAGAGCAACTTATTTTTGCTATCTTAAATCGTGTCAAGGCTTAACTTTAAAATTAAATAAGAAAGCAATTATTATTTATTTGTTACAGGGCATTGTTCTGATCATAAAAATCGCTTCCTATCTCCAATACGCTCAAAACCCAACAACAAGGAAAGTAGATACAGAATCACTTAAAGAAAAACCATTTTCAGGTCTGTTTTCGAATATTTAAATTGCCAAGACATAAAATAAATTTAAAAAGTTATTTTAAGGGAATGGTACTCCTTGAAGGCTAGAGTAAGAGAAATACACCAACTTAGAGAAAAATTACATGATAACAAAACCCCAAAGACTAGTATGACACTAAAAATTTAAAACCGCAATTTCATGATTTTAACTTTAGCATCATACTAAATGCCTAGTGTGATACTAGAACCCTTTAAAATTTACGGAAACGTCACTTTAGCCTAGTATCATGCTAAATTTGATTTAGTATCGTACTAAAATGTTTCAATTTTGTGACAACTAAAAACCATACTACAATTTCAATTTAATCGTTAAGCATTTAAAAAAAAAAAAAAGATTTTGATTCATTTTTAGAGATGTATACACGTTACCCGTGACGAGTAATTTTACGTACTAATGACTGTCAAAAACCCGTCAATCAAAATACCGGCAATTGAACATCTCTATCGGGATAATACAGGTTATTTTACTTGGTTATTCTGTCTATTGAAAATTCTATGGCTCGATCTTTAAACTTTGGTGATTTAAAAGACACAGAAACTCGAAAAAAAATATTTTTTTAAATAAGCCGTGTTTTATTGGGAACTTAGCTTAGCTTAGCAATAGGAATTCCAATAAAACGCTATAGTCAGTTTTAAACTGAGTTTCGTTCACCTTTTGTATATATATTTGATAGGTACTATCAAAAAGTGTCGCCATCTGGTTAGAGGCAGAGAAAGCCATTTTTTTTACATAGAGTTGACATTTTGACAAAATGGCGACCCTATATTCACCAGATTATCAGATATCGAAACCTTTCAAACGCCATCTTTTGAAACCTATATGAAAGCATTTTTTTTACATGAGCAAGCAATTTTTTTTTACATGAGTTGCTGTGGTGGAAAACTATTTTCATTTAAAAGGTTTTGACATTTGATTATATTGTAATGTGTATACACTTTATTTTATCTCATACGCTCTGTATCTCCTTCTATTGTCAAATACTAATGTGTATACTTTATTATCTCTTACTCTCTGTATCTCTTTCTATATTTAATGTACACACTTTTCATTACTCTCTTTACTTACTCTGTATCTCTTGTTTATTTAATGTACATACTCTCTTTACTTAATATCGTTTAATTGTAGTAGTAAACACTCGTGAGGGGCAATAATTAATTAAGATTAAGAGAAACTTTTTGTTTAGCATTAAGAACGTTAGCCCCTACAAAAATCCCAGTATTTTCTCTCGAACTTTCAGCTTCCCCAAGAACCAATAGGAACCAATAGTAGTTTCTAGAATCCATCATTTTTGATATAAATAGCCGTTTGGGGGCGAGGCGAATTAATTAATTGTGAACTGCGATAAAGAAAAGTACTCTGTGTTTGCAAAGTTATAATTGAAAGTGTTGAATAAATAAATTTGTGAGTGATTTGAATAAAGTGAATTTGTGTTTTATTTAAAAAGTGAATAAGTTTTAATTGTCGGACCAAGCCGAATATTACATTGGTGTCAGAATAAGGGATTAAAACTTATTGAGAATAAAACAGTGAATAGTGATTAAACTATTTTGTTTGAAATAGTGAAGTTAAAAATTAAAAAAAAAAAAAATGAGTAAAGTTTTGAAAGACTTAACTGTCTCTGAGCTAAAGGCCGAATTAAGCAAACGTGGCTTAAGTGGGGCAGGATGTAAAATCGAACTCGTAAAACGGCTACAGGAATATCTGGAAGAACAAAATGAAGACCCAGATACGTTTGCTTTCGAAGTGGAAGCAAAATCGAAAGAGGTAAATGCAACTGCCGACTTATCTACCATGATGACACTTCTTCTAGCCAAATTTGAAGAGAATCAAGATAATGTTCTCAAGCAACTGGAAACTCAAAGAAACGAGCAGAAGACCGAGCAAGAGAATGTCCTCAAACAACTACAAGCCCAAAGGGATGTTGTTCGAGATCGGTTTGATGAACAGAAAAATCTGCTAGAAGGCAGGTTTGCGGACTTCGAAGACAAAATCAATACTCTCGATGAGCGTGTCGAAAAACAAAATTCAACGACTAATGCACGTTTCAAGAAAATAGACGAACAGATCGAAACCATTACAAGCGAACTAGAAAAAGTGCGAAAGATGAAAGCTCGAGAACCTTCTGGTGAGTGCTCAAGAAAGAGAGAAGTGAATCCTCCAAGCTTTGATGGTCAGATACCGTGGTCAATCTACAAGAAACAGTTTGAAGCAGCAGCGTTAACAAACGGCTGGGACGATGACGAAAAATACATTGCTCTTACGCTTGCCTTGAGAGGAGCAGCTGCTGAACTGCTACAAACCATCCCAGCAGAGAAGAACGGTGACTACAAAGTTCTGGTAAACGCAATCGAACAGCGGTTTGGGGATAGCCACATGACAGAAGTCTTCCGAGTACAACTAAACAACAGGGCACAGAAAAGAGGTGAAACTCTGCAGCAGCTTCAGGCAGATATCGAGCGATTAGTCCACCTGGCATACCCAACAGCTGGCAACGAGATAATAAATCAACTTGCTGTTGAAGCCTTTGTGAGAGCTGTGGGCGATATAAATCTCCAAAGGGCTATTCGCACTGCCGGAAAGCAAACACTACCAGAAGCATTGGCTTTCGCTCTAACAATGGAAGCCGCAGAACAAGCATCCCAAAACGTGCATCGCGTGAGAGAATTGGAAGTCCAAGAATGCTCTTGTCAGAAGGCTACTCTGGAAAGGAGTCAGCGAGACGGACAAGCACGATGCTGGAACTGCAACAAGACTGGGCATCTTCAACGACAGTGCAGATTACCGCGAAGAGGAACCGCATGCCAACACTGTGAACACAGAAATATGTTAACTGGTCAAAGTTACACCTACAACAATGTTGCTTCCCAAGTTGTTTCCCATCCCACCAACTTCGAGGGACCGAAGCTGGCTTCTAGTACCGATAGCTACAGAAACACCATCCAGGTTTCTCAAACGAAACGTGACAACAAGAGCCTGACCGTGGAAGCAAGTATAAACGGCAACAAATGTGTGGCTACCATCGACACCGGTGCCACGGCGTCCATTGTACGGCAGGACCTCGTTAAGAAGACATGGCTCCACAACACCAACAGCTATCGTCTAAGGACTGCAACTGGAGAAGCCGCAAAAGTTTATGGTGAGGTACGTCTTAAGATCCGGATGGCAGAGCTGGAATTCTTTCACCTGTTCCTGGTAGCAGATATATGCGACGAGTGCATTGTCGGTGTCGATTTCATGAAAGATCACGGAGTGATATTGGACATCGGGAACCAAGTCCTGAAATATCGAAACATCGAGATTCCGATGATCTATGGGATCCACTCGTATGAGACCTCGTTATCTGTGAAAACCGTCATCAAAGAAGATCTGACTTTGCCTGCTTCTTCAGAAGTATTCGTGTGGACGAAATTGAAAGGTAAGCCTGGCAGCCATCGATACCTCATGGTCGAACCAGCATCTGTAAAGTCCTCCCAAAACGTCACCATTGGGAAGACTCTTGTTAGACCTGTAAAGAACATGGTTCCCGTACGAATACTCAACATCAAGCCGTACGAAGTTAAGCTTAGAAAAGGTGAGATTGTCGGACAATGCGAATCTGTATCAGCGATAACAAGGATCAGCGAAGAAGACCCAAGGCAAACATTGAAGTCCAAAGAGCTGAACTCCATAGAGACGAACATTCTCGAGTCCTCTAATCTTGGCCAACAACAACGAAGAACTGCAGAAGGTCTCCTCGAAGAATTTGCAGACATCTTTTCATCATCGCAAGGGAAATATGGCAGAACACAACTGGTTCAACATCGAATCAACACCGGGGATGCAAAGCCGATTCGTCAACCTGCAAGACGCCTTCCACTAGCCAAACAAGGTGAGGTTGAAGAACTGATAACCACCATGAAAGAAGAGGGTCTTATCGAAAACTCAAAAAGCCCTTGGGCGTCTCCAGTGGTCCTGGTAAAGAAGAAAGACGGATCAACCCGCTTTTGCGTGGACTATCGAAGGTTGAACGATGTGACCAAGAAAGATAGCTACCCTCTGCCTAGGATCAGCGATACTCTGGACGCAATGGAAGGAGCACAATGGTTCTCAACTTTGGACCTGAAAAGTGGATACTGGCAAGTGGAAATCCATCCTGAAGACAAAGAGAAGACAGCGTTCTCGACAGGAAACGGATTGTGGCAGTTCAAAGTGATGCCTTTTGGACTGTGCAAATCTCCAGCGACTTTTGAGCGCCTTATGGAATGCGTCCTGCAAGGACTCACTTGGAAATCTTGCCTGGTCTATTTGGATGACGTCATCGTATACGGGAAAACATTTGACGAACATTGTACAAATCTGAGAGCCGTGTTTCAAAGACTTCGAGAAGCCCACCTCAAGCTCAATCCAGAAAAGTGTTCACTCTTCAAAACCGAAGTGAAATACCTGGGACATATCATCTCATCCCAAGGAGTTAAGACGGATCCTGATAAGGTTGACACCGTGAAGAATTGGCCAACACCACAGGACAAACATCAACTCCGAAGCTTTCTGGGTCTAGCCACCTACTATAGGCGCTTCGTCAAGAATTTTGCTGAGATCGCCAAGAGTCTACATCAGCTAACGGAAAAGGGAAAGCAGTTTAAATGGTCAGGTGAGTGCGAGCGCAGCTTTCAAGAGCTCAAGCAACGCTTGTGTAATGCACCAGTGCTGACCTACCCGACTCCAGGAAAACCGTTCATCATTGATGCTGATGCCAGCAATGTCGGGATTGGTGCTGTATTGTCACAGGTACATGATGGCGAAGAAAAGGTGGTTGCCTATTACAGCAAGGTACTCTCAAAGTCGGAAAGAAACTATTGTGTGACCAGAAGAGAACTTCTTGCACTGATTTTGGCAACAAAGCACTTCCATAAGTATCTCTATGGACAGAAGTTTCTTCTCCGAACCGACCATGGAGCACTAAACTGGCTTTTGAATTTCAAGAATCCAGAGGGTCAAGTGGCGAGATGGATTGAGAGGCTGCAGACGTACGATTATGAAATTCAACATCGGAAGGGGAAGCTTCACTCAAATGCTGATGCACTGTCTCGGAGACCATGTAAGCAAGACTGTAAGCATTGCAGACGCCAAGAAGAAAAAGAAGTGGTTGCTGTTCAACGAACCAGAACCGATCCCATTTATGGCTGGAGCAACGACGAGTTGAGGAAGGCTCAACAAGAGGACCCAGATATTGAACCCATCCTCGCATGCAAGGAACACCAGGAAAAACCAGAATGGGCCGATATCTCCGACAGAAGTCCGGCTCTAAAGGCCTATTGGGCACAGTGGGACTCATTGCATGTCCAAGAGGGTGTCCTTCGACGTAAATGGGAATCAGCAGATGGAAAGTCCTATGTAATGCAGCTAGTCTTACCGAGATCGAAGATTGTGGACGTTCTGCGAGAGATGCATGATGGAGTTTCGGGAGGCCATCTAGGAGTAAACAAGACGCTAGAAAAGGTTCGACAACGATTCTATTGGCTACATGCAAGGGAAGATGTCGAGAAGTGGTGCCGAAAATGTGATACCTGTGCTGCCACCAAAGGCCCGAACAAAAATAATCACAGCCAAATGCAGCAGTATAATGTCGGATCACCCTTTGAAAGGATTGCAATAGACGTGGCGGGTCCATTTCCGGAAACAAATAATGGAAATCGTTATATTCTGGTCGTCATGGATTACTTCAGCAAGTGGCCTGAAGCATACGCCATACCGAATCAAGAAGCCAAAACAGTCGCAGACCAAATTGTGTTCAACTGGGTGAGCAGATTCGGTGTTCCATTAGAACTGCATTCCGACCAGGGAAGGAACTTTGAATCAAACATATTCCAGGAAGTTTGTGGGCTTCTTCACATTAAGAAGACAAGAACAACACCACTCCACCCACAATCTGATGGCATGGTCGAACGGCTCAACCGAACCCTGAAGGAACATCTTTGCAAAGTTGTGGACGACAACCAGCGAGATTGGGATCGACACATTCCACTGTTTTTGATGGCGTATCGAAGTGCAAGACATAGCTCAACTGGCCATACACCGTCTGAGATTTTAATGGGAAGGAACATCAGACTGCCGAGCGAAATCAAATTTAGATGTCCCACGTCGGAACCGCAAGCCGAGGATGTTTACTTGGATGACCTCAGGGAAAGACTCCTTCAGATCCACGACGATACCAGGTCAAAAATTAAGATGTTCAGTGACCGAATGAAGACACGCTACGATATACGAGCGACAACAACAGAGTTCCAAGCAGGAGATCGAGTGTGGCTTTACAATCCCCATCGACAAAAAGGGTTGTCACCGAAACTTCAACGGGACTGGGAAGGTCCATATACAGTGATTAGCAAAATCAACGACGTCGTGTACCGGATACAAAAAGGAGTCAGAGGTAAACTTAAAGTCGTACATCGCGACCGACTACATCGCTACAGTGGTGATGAAGATGATGGATTTGTTCGGGACGATCAATCCTAAGGAGGGGGCAATGTAATGTGTATACACTTTATTTTATCTCATACGCTCTGTATCTCCTTCTATTGTAATGTCTAATACTAATGTGTATACTTTATTATCTCTTACTCTCTGTATCTCTTTCTATATTTAATGTACACACTTTTCTTACTCTCTTTACTTACTCTGTATCTCTTTCTATATTTAATGTACACACTTTTCATTACTCTCTTTACTTACTCTGTATCTCTTGTTTATTTAATGTACATACTCTCTTTACTTAATATCGTTTAATTGTAGTAGTAAACACTCGTGAGGGGCAATAATTAATTAAGATTAAGAGAAACTTTTTGTTTAGCATTAAGAACGTTAGCCCCTACAAAAATCCCAGTATTTTCTCTCGAACTTTCAGCTTCCCCAAGAACCAATAGGAACCAATAGTAGTTTCTAGAATCCATCATTTTTGATATAAATAGCCGTTTGGGGGCGAGGCGAATTAATTAATTGTGAACTGCGATAAAGAAAAGTACTCTGTGTTTGCAAAGTTATAATTGAAAGTGTTGAATAAATAAATTTGTGAGTGATTTGAATAAAGTGAATTTGTGTTTTATTTAAAAAGTGAATAAGTTTTAATTGTCGGACCAAGCCGAATATTACAATATCAAATACCAAAACCCAAACAAAACACAACGAAAAACTCAAGTGTCGAATTGCTGAAACCTTATCCTCAGGAAATTCCTAACTAAAATTCCTAACTTATTTTTACTTAGCTTTCGGTTGTTGTTGTTTGACATGTAATTTCTATTGCTGAGCTGAGCTAAGTTCCCAATAAAACACGGCTATAAATATATTATTGAAATTAAATTGCTATTTTTATTTCATCGATGTTGTTCCTTCATCGAAAAGCTAGCGAAAATATGATGAGTGCATTAATAAATACCTAATATTAGGTTCTATGGATGAATGTGAAGTCTACAATACGCGTTGGGCTAGCGAGGGGACTACAGACCATTCCCTCTCGCCTTAGAGACGAGGCCTATCGCCATTAGTTGGGCATATATGTACAATGTACTATGTCCATCAACATGTGATTAAGTACGCTGAAAATCTTGAAGTTTATTAAAATTCAACTGAGTACAACGTGACGATTTTTACGGATAGGGCCCCATCAAAAGAATTTGCCACGGGCCCCAGATGGTATAGTTACGCCACTAGCCGGCTTATTATTTTCTGTTTACAAAATTAATTTCTAATTTTGTATACGGGGAGCCGGTGACAGTACAACTGCACTTACAGGGATTCAAAAATTTCGCATATGGATCAATACTATTCAATCATAGGTACAATACGGGTCTGATGTACCAGGGTTTATCCTGACAGAAATGTTGCTTCATTAATGCATTCATGCAAGAATAGTATATTGGTGTCAAATTTAAGAGACCTAGTAGTTTAGTTAGTTGTTAACCCAAAAATATTTAAATACAGTACGGTTGAAATCATATTTTATTATTCTGGTCTACTTTGGAACTAAAAATCGGTCTGTCAGACATTTCTACCACGATAAGGGCTGGCACACCAGGGGCCGAACTACTGCTTCCGTGATCGAGTGAGTGAGTCTCATCAGTTATCGAACGAACGAGTAACCCCATTGGGATTATGGCACTCGTTAGGTCACGTATCGTTTGTGAATAAAAAATTGTAGTAGTTTTTATCGAGTCTCGATTATATTGAAGGAATTTTGAAAGGTTTGACAAATAAAAAAACAAAACTTGAGCGACATAGCGAAGGCAGAAATATTAATGTTTTTTTAAATGAAAAAGCACAGTTTGACTGTTAACAGAAAACGAGATGGGGGGAGCCTTGGAGAAGAAAAACTTGACCTTAATAAATTATTAGCTAAGAATTTCACAATAAAATGTCTCACAGAAAAAATTTTAATTTTTTCTTATAAAGTTCCTCCCATCAGTGAGCTGTTTGTGTGTCGAATGAAATTAAGCTCGATAGCTGAGCAGAAAATTTAAAATTTTTGTACTAGAAGCTCGATACTGAACTCGATAACGTGAGAGGTAATGCCAAAAGCACACAAACACTCACAATTCAGTAACGTATTATTCGATAACGGATGCCGTAATTCGGCCCCAGACTTTCTTGAAAGTGCATAAGATTTGCAATAAAATGCGGTGTCTTGCAAATTAAATTCCGTGTAAGTGCAAAATAGTCATAATTTTTAGAAATATAAGAATTGTTAAAAAAATATTACTGCCAGGATAAACGCTGACACACCAGGCCCATATTGTACCTATGGTTAAATAGTATTGATCCATTTGCGAAATTTTGTAACTCCTGTAAGTGCAGTTCTACTGTCACCGGCTCCCAGGCTTATACGATGAAAATGAAAAAAGTTTGAGTTACTCTTATAGCGTTATTTTTTTTTTTGTAATCCGGAATTGGTACAGAGATTCCGATTCCGGATTCGGATACCAAACGAAGACGCATATACAATTATGCAACATACTCTTTTGCTTCTATAATATGGTTGAGTGTCAATGGATTTTATGCAACCTCATCAAATGCAGATGTCCCATGACATTGCTATTATTTTCGTTATTTATAAGGATTTCTCTTCTTTTCAGAATAAGAACTGTGCCAACGCCAAGTGAACGAATTCAAAATCGTCTGGAATGGCTTAGAAAAACCTTCGAGTTCCGACGACCAAAAAAAAAATCGCTTTTACAGTCGCTTTATACTAACATATAATGTTCTCCCCCACTTTGAAACGGCCTTGGTTTTCATGCAAGTTGAATCGGCATTCAATAGTGTACGTGGCTTAGGAGTTATTTGCGTTGGCTGCTAAGCAGAACGTTGTAGGTTCGAATTCTACTCGTGCCCATAGTTTTTATTTCATCTTTCACGGGCACTTCCTCTTGCGAAGAACTGACAAAACTTCCAAGAGTATCAATCTGTCATGAAAAAGTGCTGCTCAACTTTGCCGTTCGGAATTGGCGTTAAATTGCAGATCCACCCAATTCTTCACAGTTCACACGCACTTAGAGAATGTTGATGAGAGTAAGCCACTTAGGCCTTGGCTCTTTAAGAGCTTTTGTGCCAATCTATTTATTTATATTTTGAATCGACATTCATTAATTGGAATTGGAATTAACCAGCATAAACAATACCAACAGTTAGGTTAAAGAGAAGAATGCAACCAAATAAGCCACCGACCGACAACCGTTGAAACTTTCTTACATTTCAAATATTTTCGAGCTTCTTCTCTAACCAATATAAAAATCTCTCTTAGCGTAGTCGTCACATTTTGGATACCTACCGTTTGCCATTAAAAGCAAAACTACACAACTCTTTCCGGACCCAGTGCCAGTACACTCTTGCAATCTTTTCTTATGATCTACGATCTACGAACCACGACCACGATACGTAATCAGGTACGACACTGAAAGAGAACTAAAAGACGACCTTCTCTGTCTATTAATCAATAACTGAAAATAAAAACAACTTTCTACATTTCTCTTTTAAAAAAGAACAGCAACTGAGTGTGCGAGTGCGTAAAGATGTTGCACCAAGAAAAAAAAAAGTTAATTCGCCCAACGTGGGGCTCGAACCCACGACCCTGAGATTAAGAGTCTCATGCTCTACCGACTGAGCTAGCCGGGCACTTGTTGAGAGAGCAACCAAAAGTACCACAAATCTGACTTCAGCGTTTCAAAAATAAATCAAAGAAGAAGCCATAAAAATGCAAATTGAAAAACAACACAGATTGAACTCAACGTAACTTTTACACTTTTCTTTTATTAATTAGTCCCGAAATTTGAATCCCTTCGATATTAAATCCTGTCGAGCTTCTTCAATTTCTTTGTGAAGTTCTTTGGATGCCTCTGGACAATCGTTAAACGTCAGCGTTCTGTAGATGACTGTTGTTGCGGCATAAAACTGTGAATTCCAAAATTACTAAAAGACACTCAAAGAAGTTTTGATCAACTTACTCCAAACATAATCACTAAAATAACTGGTGAAATCAGAATGTGGAAAAAGAATTTTTCAGTCGTTGGTGTTTGGATTTGTCCAGAAACAATACATAGATATGGCACAGCAAAAATACCGGCGTACATTAGCCACCTCATTAGATTTGTCATTTTTCTTTGTTTGCACTTTGGGAATGTTATTTACAGGAAGGAATTTAGTTTAATTTTAAACGTAATCAACGATAAGCTTTTATCTTGGATAAAAATATATTGAGAAATAAATCGCTATGAAAAGAGGTTTCCAAACAAATCGAAATACGTGTCGGTGACATTTATGTCAGAAATGACAGCTGATAAAGACGTTTCGTTATTCTAGTACATTCGTTGAAAATTTTATTAGTGCCATCTAGGAGTCAGTAAGGCAATGTTATTGTCTCTATTGGCAACCGTTACTTTTTGCAAATTTAAATTATTTTTTAATTATTTGTCACTTCTATTGTTCTAGCGGTGGATGATAAAAAACGTATTTTGACTTTCGAGAAAGTAGTTTTAAATTTGAACCCATGTGCCTGGCCAAACAGATAGATTTTACCGAGGTGTCGTTTCGGGGTGCGTGTTGTTTGCTCTGCAGTTCGACAGCAGAACAAAGAGATGTCATTGAATTTCGTGTCCTTCTTTTCTCCTTCCCTTTGATCCGTTTAATCGTATCAGATTTCAGGTATCGTAGTTTCGTAGTTATAATTTTTGTGTTCCTTCTATTCCACAATGACCTCAATTCCCAGTTTGTTCAAAACCGTGGTCGCATTAAGATTACCTGCCTCTCTTCAAAAATGATCCTTAAAAAGGGTCTGCTTCTTTTGATCGTCGTCAATTTCTTTTCCGCTTTCAACTCCAACAAATTAAATATAAGAAATCTGTCGGTGTTACACGAGTGGAGAGATTTGGTTTTTAAATTTCCATCTGAAGTCGATCGAGAATTTGCTGTTAGAAACGGGCTTTTTGTGGATGGTGTAGGAATTCCTATTGACTTTGATGTTAATCTGAGAGGACAAAATTCATCTACAAATCAAATTTTTGTTACTATTCCACGACTGAGTTTGGGAATTCCATTCAGTTTAGGCACGATTTTTCACAAGAAAACTGACAGTGGAGTCCAATCGCACTTACTTCCTTATCCTGACTATGGAACGCACGCAAGTCATGGAGCAGATTGCAATGGAATCACATCGGCTATTCGAGTTTTTGTATGTTTCTATTCATTGGAGAGATTTGTACCTAAATCAGTTTTGTTTTTAGATCGATGATTGCCAACGTCTTTGGGTGATTGATTCTGGTCAAATTGTATCCATACAGTTTTGTCCACCGCAGATCCTTGGTTTTGATCTTCACACAAACAAACGGATTCAACATTTTGTACTCCCACAGAAGCACTATGTTCCTGGCATCTCAGTGTTTACGTCATTAGCGGCTGATACCCAGACTTGTGAAGATACAAAGCTTTACATAGCCGATTCTTGGGGTTTCGGACTGATCGTGTATGACGTGTCCCAAGAAGCCAGTTGGCGGATCGAAAACCGACTGATGCGACCTGAGAACAGACACCAGCGAGATGGAATTTTTTCCTTAACATTGTCACCAAGGAACACAATTGGTGAAAGAAATCTCTTTTTTCATACACTCGGAAGCAACTTTGAGGTCTTTGTTCCCCTCCAAGTGATCAACAATAAATCAATTTGGAGTGATAGCAATGTAACGAGAACTATGAATGACTTCAAAATTCTCGGAAACCGAAAAATTCAATGTGAATCTGAAGCCATGGATAGTCTAGGAAATCTCTATTGCAGCGTCTTAAGCTTAAATGCTTTGATCCGATGGGATAGCAGAAAAGAGTACAACTCGGATAGTTTGAGAATTTATGCTTATAATCCTGAACAGATTAAGTTTGTGACAGGAATGAAGGTTCTGAAGAATTCCTTAGGAGAAGAGGAATTGTGGATTTTGAGTAATGATTCCAAGGTTTGTAGAAATTTTAAAATTATGAAAAAAAATATAATTTCGTTTTTGTGTTTGAAGCTCTTCTCTGGTGCAAGTGTTGCAGAAAATGAAATCAAATTCAGATTGATTGGATGTCGGATAAGTGACTTATTAAGCGGGCGAAAGTGTACAGTGGAACAAAATTAAAAAAATAAAACAAATGTTAAAAAAAAGGCTTACAGAAACTTATTTCGTTTTTATTTGTTTTATGCATTAAATGGACAATTCCTTTTCGTCATGCCGCAGGTCAGTCTGTTGTGTCTGTATTTTGTCTGAGTGCCACAATCCTATTTGTAAATTTTGAGCCTTCGTTTGATTTTTTTCAATAAATGTTTAAAGTTCAATCGAATTGAAATGGATTCTAAATCGTTCTGGCGTTATACAGCAGCAATTCCCTCACAACAAACGACACGTGTGTTCCTGTTGAAAGTTAAATACAGTTGGTAAATTGAGTTTTTTTTCTGATAAGGGCATACTTCTTTTAAAAATGTCCAAGAACTTAAGCTTGTCAATTTTCCGAATTTTCCCGTTCCACAGCCTTACATATTTCACCGTGAGAGCAAATTCTCGTCTTTGTTTGGGCTTTCTGTAAACAATTTGCCTAATATCAGAGCATTTAAAATTAATTTACGAGAAGAAATTGTCCTGGTCGTGTTTTAAATGCCCCTTTACCAACCCAAGCTGTTTCAGCTATTGATATTCGAAATTAGAGGTTTTTTGAGGACAAATCTGTCATTGACATAATTTTTCCGAAGGACGACATGCAGCGAACAGTTTCGGTTGAAACTTAGCCACACAAAAGTTATGCCATCTCTGCCGTTGCATTGTGTTCCATTGTACAAGGTAAATTGCATCTCTGCGTCGGATGAATATTCCTCATAAAACTTCGAATTAAAATCCAAAATTGTTGCAGTAAATGAGTAAATTAGTTTGCTTTTAGAATGAATCCTTACTCTCATTATTGAAGCTTTAACTTCGATATGCATTTTCAACCAGTTGGCCATCAATCTAATAGGCAGACGTTCCCCAACTCTCCACTTTTTAGGGGGCGTACAATGCATCACCTTTTTCATTCCAAAACTCGGAACAAAGCTCATGCAAAATTTCGTGGCCTTCAACAACATCAAAACATTGTTTTTGATAAATCATTTGATTGTACGTACGATATTAGGTATACCTTTTTTTTTTTTAATTACTACCTGACCCCACGAACCTTCGTCTCGCGTGCCTTCAGATGTCAATCCAACTTCGGCAGGTTAACGTAGTCCCAAAGAAAATAGTCTAGAGCTGTTAAGCCCCTTTTATAGACGATCAGTTCAATCTCAGTCAGTTGGGCAATCAGTTAAGATTTCAGTTCAGCCTTTACTTCAGTTAAAAAAATTTGTGTATTTAGACGTCAGTTCGGTGTTCAGTTCAGCTTACATTTTACTTGTGAGCAGTCGAAATTCGGAAGAAAAAAAAAACTTTTGCGAAATGGATGATGACAGCTTTATTGCAATACCTCTAGTTTTGTCGCTTGAGCAAAGATTGATTCCTTAAAAGACGAAAGCTATCACACGTTAATTTAATGAAGGGATTGAGTTTTGAACATGGAACACTCCAATTAGAAAGAAAACAGGACACAAATATGAGAGAAGGCATTTCACCTCACTGAATGAAACAGTATTAACCATGAAAACATCACAATAAATCTCGAAACCATTCAGGTTCAACTTCAGTCCAATTATCGCTGTATAATTTTTTAGCGACATTAACATTACCGTGGTATGAGGTACCTACTTTTGTTCTAAGGCTGAGGTAAGCTAACCGGTCTTTCTAGTATAATAATTAAAGAGTACCAATAACTTTAACATATAGTCAAGATTTATTAACTTATTATCAATTACAATGATTTTGGTAAAATTTATCTATCTAATGTTTTCTGGATTCGGAGAAATTTGTTGCTCTTGCCTGTCTGAAGCTCCCTTAGGTATGTTGCTAGTTGCGCCACTTCGGGTGGTCTCCTCCTCTGTAGATCTAGGGTCGTAGAATGGGTGGAAATGTTGGACTGCCAGTAACCAATGGGACAGCCTACGGTAAATAACGGACGAATCCGTTAAATCACCGTCAAATCCAAACTGGTAAATTGCAGACGAATCTGGTAAATCACGAACGAATATAGTAAGTCGTAGACGTATCCGGTAAATTGCAGACGAATCTGGTAAATCCACGGTCGAATCCGGTAAAACACGGTAGGGGAAAGTGACCTTAGATGGCCAAATTTTTGGTTTTCAGCTAAAGAACTTACAAGATTAGGTTTACCGCTTTGATATGGTAAATCATGGATGATGGAGACGAAACTGGTTAATCACGGACGAATCCGGTAAATCACAGACGAATCTGGTAGGGGAAAGTGGCCTTAGATGGCCAAATTTTTGGTTTTCAGCTAAAGAACTTACAAGATTAGGTTTACCGCTTTGATATGGATAACAATAGTTATGATGTCATTTCATTAATCAGATCCTTAAAGAAAAGGTCCCTTATGAATCTGCTGTTTCAGCAATATATATTTTTGAAGAAGAAAGACCATCTTTCCCACCGGGGTGTATAAAATTAGTTTTAGATAAATCAGCATTTACATATCAGTTTAACTGAAAGCTAAACTTGTAACAAAAGCTCTACCGATTGAGATGTTCAAAGGCATAAGGAGAGTTACTGATTGGTTGAAGAAAACCCAGAACCTAAACAGAGGTACCAACAGTGTAAACAAAAAGGTATCAACCTAATAGTAAACTCCCTAAAACCTTCCCTTTTGAGCTCTACCGTTGTGACTCGTGGCTTACAGGAACCTCAAGCCAGTCCTGGCAGCAAAAGAGAAGGGTGTCCAGTCCACGTCCGCTTGGCATGCTAGCTCTAGCACGTTCTAGCTCGTCGGAGGGTGGGTTCTTGCTGACGTGATGACTGAACGAGTGTTACGTATATCATGCCAAAAATTTATTTGCTTTAAATGCGAGGCCTTTATAGTTTCAAAAAAAAAATTAGGTATGGTTTTCTAATCTAGATCGTGACTGAGGTGTGAGAGCTTTGGTGAAATTGCCCTCTGAGGAATTCCCACCCACTTACCTCACTGTAATCTTTTGATCACAGTGATGTATGAACCATGGTTACCACGTCCTCATGTTGGTAGTAACCCCAAAATGTGTTTGTTAATTGATAATAACTCAAGTCATTTACATCCTAACTGCAGGATTTGTTTATTTTTTGGTTACATCATTTGATTCTATTTATGGACCTTTATTGTAGTTTAAAAAAAAGGATAAGAACTACATAACTCGTCAAAACCAAGTCTAAAAATAATCGTGAATTATCACTTCCATAACCTTTCATTCGAATTCCAAAAAAAAACAAAGACAAAATCTCAAAAAAAAAAAAACATTTCTTCCCGATGGGGGTCTAAGACGAGGGAACAAAAAATTTTGTAACATCACTGTCTCTGACGTCATCAATGAATTTGCCACATCCACCATTGTATTTCTTACCAAATGCAACTCATTTTAGATTTAAGTCTCTCAAATGTAAACAAATAATCTTTCATGCAAACCAGTGTGAATCAGATAATAAAAAAAAATTTAGTTTCTTTATGTAAATACAAATATATAATTTTTATTCAATCTAAAGAAATATTTGAAAAAAAATTAAGTCTAATTATACAAATTGCAAAAAAAAAACTAAAAAACATCGCATTAATTATTATTGAAATGTAAACAAAAGTTTTGTCAATATAATTTGACATTTGGGTAACGCCTCGCTGTCAATTGTGAATGTATTTCCAAATTTGTTCTGTTATAAATTACCATTTTCTCTGAGAGAGATTGTTAGCGGTACTCAATGTTTTAAAATTCAGAGTTGACAGTATGGTTTAAAAGCAAATTTACACTTCTTTTTATATAAACAGTTAAATTTAAGTTCTTCTTAGCTAACGAAATTTTATAATAAATTGATTAGAATTAATATGATAACGTATCCGTTCAGAATTTTATACGGTGTTTGTATTGTATTTCCATCACTTACCAAAATAAGAAAAAATGAACGCAAAATTGATTTTATTGTCGAAGCTGGCATCCAAATGTTGTGCGCACAATATCCGAATCCACTGACGTATGGTAACACCTGTACCTATATTAAAGCTCACCGAGAAAGTACACCGAAAAAAATAAAAGATTGAACGAACGGCTTATCACAATAATACCATAATTTCCTTTACAATAAGATAAACGTTTTTTTTCTTTTATATATATCTGTAACTATCTGAATAAGAAGAGATTATAAAAACAATAGTGGTTTATTACATTTTTTTTTTAATACTTTTAATTTTTTTATTTTTATTTTACTTTTCTCTTAATTATAATTCAACAAAAAAAAAAATTAATTGTGATCGATAACAGGTGGGTGGGGAAGATGATGATGGTGAAATTCGTGGTTAGGAATTAAGATGAAGGTTCCTCCAGAGAGAGTGATCATGCCGTTTGCACTTTTTTCTTGATTGTTCGATGGTTTGATGGATGGTTATGGGTATTTTTATTTTTTCGTTGTTTTTCTTTTTATCATAAATTTTAGTTATTTCGACGAGTAGGTGAATTTAGCGTGATAAGCATTGATAAATGAATCGGTGGTATGCTGACGAACTAACCGCCACGATTAAATCGTGCTACGTATCACGTGGAACGTCTACTTTTGGATTTTTTGTTATTTTATTTGTTCAATTGGAACTACGTCTTTTGAGCACTAAATACCACGATTGCACCGCTCGAAGAAAGTGTTTTATATATTTATTTTTCTTTTCGTTTTACACTTTAAAGACTGATTAACGACGGGGCAAAAGCACGTGGCGTTAGAGCAAGAGTTTTTACTTTTTTTTTGTCGTCGAACAACAATACTTTTCGGAAAAGAAAACGATTTTCGTAACGACCGTAAATTCCGAGAATTAGTTTTTAGTTGGCTCGTTACGAATTTCACAAAAAGTACTTATGTTTAATATATTTTTCTTTTGTCTAGCCACGATTTTTCTTTTAATTTTTTTTTTTTATGCTTAGACACGCAGCGATTCCGGGCTTGCTCTCCGAAAAGTTGTTCTTGCTAGCTCAAGATCCAAAATTCAACTCGCATGACCACGTAATAGACTTCACTAATTGCCAAGGAAAAAAAAACCATGTTCGAAAGATGGCTTTGGGAGAGAACTTCCGGAAGACTCACAACACGAAGGATTTTAATCAAATATATAAGAATTTTATATCAAAATTCGATTTATAATTTTAGAAAAATAGATGTGATAAAAATAAATCTTTTAGAATTAAATCCTTCGAGTTTCGAGGACCCGGAAGTCTTCCATTGATCTATACATTTATACATTGTGTATGAATTTGTGTGGAAGACAAATAATTGCTCTCTTATACCAAGTCGATGAAACCGAAAGGGTTTCCGAATAATTTATTCTTCGAAGTGCACTCTCCTCATGATCTGCTGAGCTAACACCTCGTCAATGTCATCATCATCACTTTCTCCCACCATTCGAAACTCTTTACATGAAAAACTACTTTACCGATAGTTAGGGTCGTGTATTGGAATTCAAAAAAATAAAATATATATAAATGTATTTATTAATATTCAATAAAGCGGAGGTGTGAAAAAAAGAAAAAGGTTTCCTACAAACTTGTTCATTTCGCAAGTTTTAACGAGCTAAATGAAAAAGAAACTGAAACCGCCGATAAGTCCAGATAGTTTAAATGTTCGACCCATGCCCGAGAGTAAGTCTCATGTTCACACTGGCTAGCCCATATTTTGTAATTTCTATCTTTTTATGTCTTTGGAATGAAAAACTCCTAACCTTTTACCATCTTCATCTTCCAATTCGTATAGGCTATTACCAACTACTGAACGTATTATCGCTTTTGTGAATTTGGGACATAATTTAGCATTTACGTGTTTGCTTTTGCTACTTAATATAAAATTTCTTTTGAAAACCATGTCACCAACTTCATATTTTACAGGTTTACTGCGGGTATTATAACCGTGTTCATAGGAATCATGGGCCTTTTTAAGACATTCCCTTAGAGTAGAGTGTATAATATTCCTTCTTGAAGATTTTGGGATAACTTGAAATTCCGAAGTGTTGACACTGTTGAGGTTTCGCAAGATCTTAAAATCGGAACCATGTTCCACCATTCTTTGACCAAATACCGCCTCATAAGGTGACATGCCAATTATTGAATGTACTGCAGTTCGAAGAGCGCATCCAATGGAGGGTAGGTGTAAGTCCCATTCTTTTTGATCTTTTTTTATGTAAGATCTTATAGCTGTGAGTATTGAGCGGTTGACTCGCTCGCTAGCATTAGCTTGGGGCGCGTAGGAGGCTGTCCTTATATGTTGAACACCATGTGTGGACAAGAACTTTACAAAGGCTGCACTTGTAAACTGCTTCCCATTATCCGTCATAAGGGACTCAGGCACACCATACAAACAAAAGACTTGTTCATGAAGGAACTTGATTGCTGACTCGGTAGTTGCGTTTCTAAGGGCTTGAATTATAACAAACTTTGTAAGCTGATCTAATATAATAATAATAAAGATATTTCCCTTTTTGGATCGCGGATAGGGACCTAAATAATCAAGGTAAAGGTGTTGGAAAGGACGTTCTACTAAAAAGGGTTTTCCCATTGGCGTCCGTAACACTTGATTCGTCGCTTTCGACATTTTGCATATTTCGCAGTTACCAATGTAGTCCTTAACTTGTGTAGCCATGTTGGGCCAAAAAAATCTTTGTCGAAGTCTATACAGCGTTTTAGCTATACCGCCATGCGAGGCTTTCGGCGGCTGGTGAGCCAGGGTAATCAACTGTTCAGTTAGCGCAGATGGAATCCACAGCTTCCAACTTAAATCATCTTCAAGAAGATGACCTGTACTGTGATGGACCTTCTTGTATACGAAATTGTTCGAAACTTGAAGGTCTGGCAGTTGATCTTTTTGTTTTACGATGGTGTCAATTATCTTAGCATATTCCTCCGATTGAAAGCTTGGGTCTGCTAGATCAATTTGCAGCACATCGGTAGAATATTCCTCTGACAAAGCATCTAGGCTCACAGCATCTGCCGCATATACCCTTGATAGAGTATCTGCCACAACATGTTGCGAACCTTTCCGATGTTGAATGTCAAAGTCATATCCCTGAAGTTTCAGACTCCATCGAGCCAACCGTCCGCTGAGATCCTTCTGACCCATCAGCCACTTCAGGCTCGCATGATCGGTTATAACCGTGAAACTGTGCCCTTCTACATATTCTCTAAATTTTTCAATTCCCATGACAGCCGCTAAACATTCTCGCTCCGTCACGCTGTAGTTGCATTGCGCGGAATTAAGCTTGTGCGAGAAGTAGAAAATGGGTCGCTCAACACCGTCATCGTCCTTTTGGCACAAGACACATCCTATGCCAGTTGCAGAGGCATCGCATAGAATGATGAAGGGTTTCTTAAAATCGGGATTTATGAGAACTGGCGCAGTAGTCAACAATTCTTTAATCTTTTTGAAAGCCTCTTCGGCGTCATTATCAAAATTGAACTTTTTACCTTTCTCTAGTGTATTGGTAATTGGAGTAGCAAGAGTCGAATAGTCCCGAATAAAACGTCGGTACCACCGGACATACCAAGGAATCTTCTTACTTGACGAGCAGTTGTCGGAATGGGAAATTCTGATATAGCAGAAACTTTCTTAGGGTCAGTTTTTATACAACCATCGCTTACTACAAATCCTAAATAGTTTAACTCCCTGAAACAAAACCTGGATTTTTCCACATTAATGGTCAATCCTGCATCTTTTAAACGGGTTGCAACGACTTGCAAAAGTCGAATGTGTTCATCGAAGGTACGTGATATGATCAGGAGATCATCCAGATAAACAAATACATTTGTTCTCAATTCGTGGGGTACCACTTTGTCCATTAGTTTGCACATGCTTAGGGGAGCATTGCAAAGACCAAAGGGCATTACCTTGAATTGATAAAGGGGTCTGCCTGGAACCGTAAACGCGGTCTTTTCCCGTGAAGTTCTCTCCAGCGGGATCTGCCAGAAGGCGTCTTTCAAATCCACACTTGAAATAAAGTGTGTTCCTTCGAGACGACTTAGCACTCCTTGAATAAGAGGAAGTGGATACGCGCTCTTCCTGGTTTTAGCATTCACTTTCCTGTAGTCTAGACAAAGCCTGTTTTTGCCAGGTTTTCGAACTAGAACTACAGGAGAGCTCCATGCGCTATTGCTTTCTTCTATTATTCCAATTTCAAGCATGCGATCCAGTTCCTCGTAAACAAGTTTCTGCACCGCTGGAGAAATAGGGTAGTGCCGTTGTTTAATTGGTTCCGCATCCCCCGTGTCAATAAAATGTTCCTCAAGCGTTGTCCTTCCTAGGCCAAGAGTGGCAAAGGACGGAAACATGCTTATGGCTGCTTTAAGTTTATCTGACTGCTCTTCCGTCAAATCATGTGCCTTTGTGCAGTTTTCTTTCCTATCTGTGTCTTTGTCTGTGATTATTTCGGAAACAAGTTGTGGTGCAATATTGAAAGCCTTCCAGAAATTTATACCTAAGTATAATTGTTGCGTTAGAGATGGAACTAAAAACAAGTCAATCTTCTTCGTCACCCCTTTATATTTCATTTCGACTTCTAGTTTCCCCTTGATGGCTTGTTTTTGCCCGTCAGCCGTTCTTACATTGGAATCGAAACTAGCATACGGTATATTATTTTTTTTTTACGAGTTCAAGACCAGCAGCACCTAAACAGCTGATGCTGGCACCGCTATCCAGCAGTCCCATCATCACATTTCCTAGTAAAGAAACTGAAGCATACGGTCGAGGATCATCTCCAGAATAGATAGTGGTAGCTTCGATATCATGATACATTAATTTTCGTTTTTTTGCTATTTCTCTAGTCCTAGCTATCTTGGCCGACCGACGTTGGAGCTTTGGTAGTACCAAAAATTCTATTCCTGGCTGAATGATACGCAAGAAGACGTTCGTGAAGAGTTTTAAAAGGTGCACTCACTTGGTCTTTGCGCTCATCTAGTTTCGGAATCAATGGATTTGTTTTATTTAAATTTTGCATTATGGTTACAGTTTTATTAAAATTTGATGATTGCGATGGAATAGGTTGTGAACGTATTTTTAATTCTTGGTTTCCGGTGGTTTGTTGGTCGAGCACACCGTCCCGGGGTTGGGTATGCTCTTCCGAAAGTTTTTCGAGCACCTTGGACACTGTGGCGTAGTGGTATCCTCTTTACCGCACTTAAAACAAAAAAATGAAGTTTGTGGAGTAGGACACTCTAAGTAACTGTGACCAACCTTTCTACAGTTCCAGCAGGTATAATTACTTGAATCTCTTCTAACGTTGAATGCTTCTGGAGACACATTGGATTCTGAAGTATGAGGGTTAACCAAATCAATTTCGTTAACATGCCTGCGAAATTGGGTTTGAGGTGGAATTTTAGGCTTTTGTGTGTCATGATCTGTTATATACTTTTCTGTTTTTCTACAGACATAAACTAACTCGGGTAAGCTTGTCGTTCGGAAAGTAACAAGTAACTCTCCCATTCTACTACTTACATTCTCCTTAATTAGACTAATGAGTTCAAAATCTGGTTTTGGGAACAGTAGCCGAGTGTTCATTTGTTGGATCGCCATATAAAAATCATCAAATGATTCATGAGGTTTTTGGCGCCTGTCAAACATTTTCCTTGAAAGCTCCGTATCAGTTTCAAGGCTACGGAACTGCTCCATTAAAGCTAACCGCAGAGTGTGCCAATCGACAGTTGGACGTCCTTTCACAAAAACCCAAAACCATGATTCCACCTGTCCAGACACAAACTACTGAAAATTCATAACTATTTCAGGCCATGTTGCACCGTAAGATTCCTTGAGACGCTCAAGTCTGAAGATAAAGTCGTCTACCGTCATATTTCGGTTATCGTATTTTAATCCCCATTTGTGGAATGTATGGACCTTCAAACTAGGTCTCAGCAAAGATGGAACTTGCTGACTTGTCGAACTATTGTTTACTATAGGTGTAGGACCGTTAAGATTTAAATTTTCGAGTTGAGTCAAAAACTCATCTGTATCAGGATGATGCGAAGGGTTCTGAACTCTGGCTGAAGAAAACGAATGAGCCTGAGGGCTTTGGTTCAAATTTGGTTGCGTAGGATATTCAGGTCGTCTACGTACATCATATGTAATTGGCGTAGGAGGACTTTGCTGGGCAAGAGTTTCGCGAACTACATCCACGACCATACTTTTTAATCTAGACTCACTCAGTTCAAATTCCCTTTGCATAATCTTCCTATCTTCTGTACGACTGATTCCTACTGCAGCCGTAACTATCTCCTTAATGTGTTGTAATATGTTACCTTCAATATTGGTTGCATTGTGAAAAGATGGTCCTCGGATATTAGATGTGTTATCTAGGGATTTAGCTGGTGGAACATTAGCTCCTGTGATTGGATTAACCGCTGAGGAAGAAGATCCCGGAGGTGACTCTTGATTATTATTAGTAGACATACTTATAACTTTTTTCTTATACGGTCGCCGCTTTTTTGGAATAGGAACGGAAACAGTTTTTCTTACTCTTAAATGATATCTCATATCATATGGTAACATATGATGACATATGAAATACTAAAATTAACCTAACGAATTGGAAGTTGAATGGTCAGTTGATAAATGTTGATTATTATTAAATTTATAAGAAAAATTTAAAACAAAATTGATATGTTACTATTTAAAGTTCCTTAGTTCGGTAAATTACTTAGAAAAAAAACTCAGAAAAAAAAATAAAATAAAATTTTTCAAATTATAATAAAGAAAATCAAAAATAAGAAAAATATTTGTCGTAAATTTGTATTTATGCATAATTTTTAGGTGGATGTGACACATTCATTGTTTTTATTGACGTTTCAATAAAGACACAAAACAAAAAATATCGTTTAAGAACACCTCAGAGTCAGACTAGATACCAACATTAATTTTAATATTGAAGATAGTTGAATAGATCGATATGAAATCAATAGATTAGTATATGAATGAATTGTGCGAATGATTGTGCGAGCTGGTGTGTACAACAAAAATAAAGTGGAAAACTAGGATTTATCAGAAGACGCATCACATGCTGGGACTAAGATAAACCCACACTATGGACTATCTTCTGATAAACCAACTTATTTATCAAGGAAATTGGTTGACACAGCAGTAAAATGAGGACTCAGATCTACTCATTTTCTGGATATCTAACCCCTATAATCCTCTAAAACAATTTTATGAAATGTACACTACGGGAAACTCAAAGTGAGATATTGCTAAAACCAAGGTTAGATACTTCCGATCAACAGGGGAATAAGCTCAACCCCATTACGGGATATCTAATCCACAAGCCACTATTTTAAAATGGGTAGAAAGGAGAACTGGGAGGAAAAAATCTAATATATGTCAACAATTGTGAAATAAGTTTCAAGAAAATTTAATGGCAAACACAACAATTAGAGGGGACTTCGATCAACCCTTTTCATTGGCTGTCCAACACTTTCATTTTCTTATGACAAATTTGTAGCAAAACTGACAATAAAAGATGGGTGAAACACGCCAACACATACAATCATACATATACAATCTAATCATGCATTCACCTTCTTTGGGTTTAAATCTATAATTTGAAACTAATCGGCCCCACGTTGGGCGCCACCTGTAACATAAGCTCTACCGATTGAGATGTTCAAAGGCATAAGGAGAGTTACTGATTGGTTGAAGAAAACCCAGAACCTTAACAGAGGTGCCAACAGTGTAAACAAAAAGGTATCAACCTAATAGTAAACTCCCTAAAACCTTCTCCTTTGAGCTCTACCGTTGTGACTCGTGGCTTACAGGAACCTCAAGCCAGTCCTGGCAGCAAAAGAGAAGGGTGTCCAGTCCACGTCCGCTTGGCATGCTAGCTCTAGCACGTTCTAGCTCGTCGGAGGGTGGGTTCTTGCTGACGTGATGACTGAACGAGTGTTACGTATATCATGCCAAAAATTTATTTGCTTTAAATGCGAGGCCTTTATAGTTTCAAAAAAAAAATTAGGTATGGTTTTCTAATCTAGATCGTGACTGAGGTGTGAGAGCTTTGGTGAAATTGCCCTCTGAGGAATTCCCACCCACTTACCTCACTGTAATCTTTTGATCACAGTGATGTATGAACCATGGTTACCACGTCCTCATGTTGGTAGTAACCCCAAAATGTGTTTGTTAATTGATAATAACTCAAGTCATTTACATCCTAACTGCAGGATTTGTTTATTTTTTGGTTACATCATTTGATTCTATTTATGGACCTTTATTGTAGTTTAAAAAAAAGGATAAGAACTACATAACTCGTCAAAACCAAGTCTAAAAATAATCGTGAATTATCACTTCCATAACCTTTCATTCGAATTCCAAAAAAAACAAAGACAAAATCTCAAAAAAAAAAAAACATTTCTTCCCGATGGGGGTCTAAGACGAGGGAACAAAAAATTTTGTAACATCACTGTCTCTGACGTCATCAATGAATTTGCCACATCCACCATTGTATTTCTTACCAAATGCAACTCATTTTAGATTTAAGTCTCTCAAATGTAAACAAATAATCTTTCATGCAAACCAGTGTGAATCAGATAATAAAAAAAAATTTAGTTTCTTTATGTAAATACAAATATATAATTTTTATTCAATCTAAAGAAATATTTGAAAAAAAATTAAGTCTAATTATACAAATTGCAAAAAAAAAACTAAAAAACATCGCATTAATTATTATTGAAATGTAAACAAAAGTTTTGTCAATATAATTTGACATTTGGGTAACGCCTCGCTGTCAATTGTGAATGTATTTCCAAATTTGTTCTGTTATAAATTACCATTTTCTCTGAGAGAGATTGTTAGCGGTACTCAATGTTTTAAAATTCAGAGTTGACAGTATGGTTTAAAAGCAAATTTACACTTCTTTTTATATAAACAGTTAAATTTAAGTTCTTCTTAGCTAACGAAATTTTATAATAAATTGATTAGAATTAATATGATAACGTATCCGTTCAGAATTTTATACGGTGTTTGTATTGTATTTCCATCACTTACCAAAATAAGAAAAAATGAACGCAAAATTGATTTTATTGTCGAAGCTGGCATCCAAATGTTGTGCGCACAATATCCGAATCCACTGACGTATGGTAACACCTGTACCTATATTAAAGCTCACCGAGAAAGTACACCGAAAAAAATAAAAGATTGAACGAACGGCTTATCACAATAATACCATAATTTCCTTTACAATAAGATAAACGTTTTTTTTCTTTTATATATATCTGTAACTATCTGAATAAGAAGAGATTATAAAAACAATAGTGGTTTATTACATTTTTTTTTAATACTTTTAATTTTTTTATTTTTATTTTACTTTTCTCTTAATTATAATTCAACAAAAAAAAAATTAATTGTGATCGATAACAGGTGGGTGGGGAAGATGATGATGGTGAAATTCGTGGTTAGGAATTAAGATGAAGGTTCCTCCAGAGAGAGTGATCATGCCGTTTGCACTTTTTTCTTGATTGTTCGATGGTTTGATGGATGGTTATGGGTATTTTTATTTTTTCGTTGTTTTTCTTTTTATCATAAATTTTAGTTATTTCGACGAGTAGGTGAATTTAGCGTGATAAGCATTGATAAATGAATCGGTGGTATGCTGACGAACTAACCGCCACGATTAAATCGTGCTACGTATCACGTGGAACGTCTACTTTTGGATTTTTTGTTATTTTATTTGTTCAATTGGAACTACGTCTTTTGAGCACTAAATACCACGATTGCACCGCTCGAAGAAAGTGTTTTATATATTTATTTTTCTTTTCGTTTTACACTTTAAAGACTGATTAACGACGGGGCAAAAGCACGTGGCGTTAGAGCAAGAGTTTTTACTTTTTTTTTGTCGTCGAACAACAATACTTTTCGGAAAAGAAAACGATTTTCGTAACGACCGTAAATTCCGAGAATTAGTTTTTAGTTGGCTCGTTACGAATTTCACAAAAAGTACTTATGTTTAATATATTTTTCTTTTGTCTAGCCACGATTTTTCTTTTAATTTTTTTTTTTTATGCTTAGACACGCAGCGATTCCGGGCTTGCTCTCCGAAAAGTTGTTCTTGCTAGCTCAAGATCCAAAATTCAACTCGCATGACCACGTAATAGACTTCACTAATTGCCAAGGAAAAAAAACCATGTTCGAAAGATGGCTTTGGGAGAGAACTTCCGGAAGACTCACAACACGAAGGATTTTAATCAAATATATAAGAATTTTATATCAAAATTCGATTTATAATTTTAGAAAAATAGATGTGATAAAAATAAATCTTTTAGAATTAAATCCTTCGAGTTTCGAGGACCCGGAAGTCTTCCATTGATCTATACATTTATACATTGTGTATGAATTTGTGTGGAAGACAAATAATTGCTCTCTTATACCAAGTCGATGAAACCGAAAGGGTTTCCGAATAATTTATTCTTCGAAGTGCACTCTCCTCATGATCTGCTGAGCTAACACCTCGTCAATGTCATCATCATCACTTTCTCCCACCATTCGAAACTCTTTACATGAAAAACTACTTTACCGATAGTTAGTGTCGTGTATTGGAATTCAAAAAAATAAAATATATATAAATGTATTTATTAATATTCAATAAAGCGGAGGTGTGAAAAAAAGAAAAAGGTTTCCTACAAACTGATAGTCAAACTGAAACTGAAACTGAAATTATCGTCTTAATGGGGCTTAAAGCTTGAACATGGTATGTCATCTTGCCCTTTTTGACTCGTTATTCCAAGTAATAATTTTAACCAGTACTGTATTACACACACACTCGGTAGCACTTTCATAGAAAAACTAATACTTTTTTAAACCAAACACTGCTATAAAATTTATTAAATATTCACTTTTCAATATTTTGTTGCAACATGCGAAAATTGAGAATATTTTTTTGTTTACTTACTTTTTCTTCTTTGATTTTTTCAAATAATTTACAGCATTTCAACAGAAGACCGTCTATATCAGGTTTTTTGTACAAACTAAACAAACAAGGACATGTTCATATTTTTGGAATCCATAAACTTGAACCGGAGAAAAGGGCAATGTGCGGTCTTAGGCTCTATGCCATCTAAGGCCACTTTCTCCTAAATCGCAGACGAGTTTGGTAAATCACGGACGAAACCGGTAAATAGCAAACGAATTTGGTAACGGGTAAGTTACCCGTTACCAAATGACTTGCAGTTGCCCGTAGCTTAGTTGGTAATTGCGTTGACTGCTAAGCAGAACGTCGTTGGTTCGAGTCCTACTCAGGCCAAGTTTTTATTTCATCTTTCACGGGTACTGCCTCTTGCGAAGCCCTGACAAATCTTCCAAGAGTATCAATCTTCTCAACTTTGCCGTTCGGAATCGGCGTTAAATTCTAGGTCCCCTCAATTCTCCACACGCACTCAGAGAATTGTTGATGAGTGTAAGCCACTTAGGCCTTGGCTCTTCAAGAGCTGTCGCGCCACTCTATTAATTTTATTTTTTTTAGTATAAATGACATGTCCCCTTACCACTGGTGGGGCGAAGTCTACGTCTTGTTAGCTCGCGTTTATACTTACCGTTCCGGAGCACACGTCTAATCGCTTCGAGTGCCTGGCTTCTACTGACTATTTATAGGCTGTCTGCCTATGCGGTTTACTGTATGGTGTTTGCTGGTTAGCAAAGGCTTTGCTTCTATTTTGCTTCGGGTATCAACACATACTTGTTTTCTGGACGGTGACCGGTCGGCCACTGATGTTATCCAGACTGAGGTCGGTGCAACTGATGATTATTGCTGATTTGGGGCGGGGGTCTATAAATACCCTGAACGGGAAGCAAATGATGTGACTCATATTTTGTAAAGAATAATTTTTATTCTGGTGTCTGGCGGGAATTTGTAATAAATCATTACAGTGTTCGCGAGTGAAAACACTTCCAGTCATATAAATTAAAAACGCCTTTTCCACTCTTATTCCACTGATTAACTAACGACTAACCAGTTGAACAAGAGTTAATCCAGGGGTTAAAATTTCTCATAAGTAAAAATAATTTGTTCCCGGATTAGTAATGTTACCTTTACCAAAAATTCCCTTTCGGAAGTTTGTTGGTGTTGGTACTTGACAACCGAACTGACAACAGTTTTTGTTTAGGTACATAATTATTCCTTCGCTAAACCATCCTCCACTGTGGAAAAAGTAAGAAAAAGTCAATTAGGAGAAATTTTATTTTATTAATAGCATTTTGAACTCTGTCCACAGAATAAGGGTTAATGTTCGAATTTAATGTTACTACTACTACTACTTTCTTAATCTCAGATTTACGCAGGTGGAAACTTAGTATGCATGTGCTTTGGTAAGCGTAAGGTTTACGAACCTGAATTTGTAATCATGGCCAGCATCGTAATTTTACGTTGTTCAGGCGTCAGTCGATTTATGTTGAAACGCAGGTTGCCATGGTTCAGAGGAATGAGTAGTTGACTGCTAAGCCAAATGCTGCGGGTTCAAGCTCCAGCTTCGGCAGCTTTCTTTTTTTATGAAAATCGCCAGCTTATCTAAGGCCACCTGTGCGATAACATGAGACAATATAACATCTATGTCTCCTCCTCTGAGCCACGTAGGTTTTTGTTATGTGTTTTCCTTCTATGTATCTATCTGTCTCTCTCTCTGTTGTATTAATGTCTTGTTCTGTCGCAGCCGATAGTCTCAGTCACCAATGCTGCTTTTTGTCTGTAGTTGGTCACATTCATGTGCGAAATACTGTAAATTCAATGTTCAATCAGTTATGTTGAAATGCCCAGCCAAATTTAAAATAAATCACTTGACTGCTGACAAAATGAAAATCAGTTAAAATAGTGCTGCCAACTTCCATATAACTTTAATACCTCTTTAAAATAACACACTATATAAGACTGACCTCCAGATGGGTTCCCATTTTGATTTTGAAGTAACAACACTAATGTCTCAAACACAAACACGTTTTAACCTTGGGCTGGCTTCGCCTGACGTTAACGAGTTCAGCCGTGAAAATTCAATGCATGCTATTACAATGAAGCTTCCACCTCACGTTCCGTACGTAATGTTGCTCCAAATGGAAACTCTAGTTCAAATATGCTGAGCCTTTGCTTTGTCTGGCAGTTCAATAGCTATAAAAAAGTCAGCAAACAAGATTAACAAGAGGGTTAATTTTGATGGAGCGAGAAATGTAATTCAAAGCAAACTCGAAGCGGTTTCATCATAACGCAGACAAAGACGAAACTTAAGCGTGTTTGTATTTCAGCCATAAATACCTCTGAACTATTTGTCATGGTGAATCAACACGCTTTCTTTAACTGCTGTTTGGGGTCTTTTAATACTTTTGTTATTTGATAAATTTGATGTAGTGTGTCAACATTTGGAATAGTACCTTACGGTTGTTGAAAAATTTACAACATCTATCAGAACTACTTATACTACCAACTTTGACTCAGACTTCTATCGAATTTTGTTTGCGCAACAAGTCTGTGCAGACAAAAGTCTGAAAGTCTGTGACATGTTCACATCAAAGTAAGTTATCCTTTTCACTTTGAAAAGATTCTAATGTGAAGTTATTACAAACAAGTTTCCTTGAAGAATTGGCCATCCAACCGGATGACACTATCAGAGTAAACCAGTTATGTAGGTACTCTGTTGGTTTCAAAACACAATTTTCTTTTATTTTAAAATTTGTTATAGTAGGTAACTACTCGTATTACACAAATTTACTTTTGTCTTTCTTTGAAAAAATAATTCATCTCAAATTCGTCTGCTTAAAGCCCCCCGCAGGGTCCTCTACCAGACAAAAGAGCTTTTAGTCTGCAAATCAAAACTCTGTAATTAACTTGTTTCAATGAAATCGATCCTGTATTCAATTTCTGGAAAAAAAAACAAAAAATGTCATATCAACAATAGAAAAATTCTCAAACACTTTCACCAACCTGCAAATTATTTGACAACAACAGAAGTGCCTCTTCACCCTTGCTATTCGTAACAACTTTCATTCCAGCTACAAACGCAAGAGTTTCATTATTCACAACAAGTGTCCTAAAATTTGACTGCTCATAACTCTTGTCAGGATTCCACGACAAGATCGAAAGCGATGGTTGCCATTGAGAAAAGAAAACATTGTCCCCACAGGAGTCAATAGCCTGAACTGGACATTGTGTTTTTCTCATTCCAATGGCTTTGAAAACATCCTGATTCCCAGAAGGATTACTTCTCCACAGGCCTTCGTCATTGATCACCGAGAGGTCGCTTGCATACTCCGTTAACGATGTTAAGGCATGCGAGTACAACTTGTTTCTCTCTTTTGAATTTAAAGAAAGACAAAATATTTATGGGATATTTTTTTAAAGGACTTTGCTACATACTTCGATCTGGAGTTGTTGTGTATAATCCATCTGGAAAGGGGAACGTTTCCCCATTTATCGTCGAATTTATGTAAGCAGGATCAGTCTTAAAACTGTCATTATAAATCACCCAGGATTTAAGACCTTTCGGTGTCAACTTAACGACCAACAACGAAAATCCACGAGCATCAGATACATAAATCATTCCACGTTCGCATCGTCCTTTTTCGTAAATGTCAACGATAATTCCATTGTGGACAGTTTGATTGTTGTATTGATCTTTTGGTATTTCGTATTTGTAAATGAGTTTATCGGTTTCGAGATCATAAACTAAGATTTTCGGGGGACAAACTTGTGTTGGCCCGGGTGCTGCTGAGAAATTGCGTCCAGTGTCAATGGCCCATAGACGTCCGCAGTCGTCAATCTGGAACGGGATTTCACTTAGGATTATAGAGATCGATTTGAGGTACGTACTCACTTTCATTCGAAAAACTGATATTATTCTGTCACAGTTGTTTGGGTTATCACGTTCTGAATGTGCTTTGAAATTGGGATAGGGCTTCAAAAGTGGTCCATATTTGCCTTGCTTCTTCGAAATTCTGCCCAGCGTGTAAGGCATTCCATTGACGATTCTAGGCATGCTGATAAAAACAGATACCTTACCATTCCCTAAGAAAATAATTCAAAGTTAATCATATTTAAGTGAACGCCACAATGTCTTTACTATGTACTGCCATGTCAACATCATAAGGCCGCTTGAATCCTTCAGGAATGTAGCTCCTGCTTTGAATGGCATATTCATAGTCCTCTGGACTTTCGAAGCCATACTCCAAATTGTTCCACGCATGGACCAATGTCAAATTTTCAAGCGGAGGTCTGTCCTGAATAGAAGGTGCAACAAATGTTGCGATCACAAGTGCAGTTAAAAACAACATTCTTAAGAATTTTTTGAAATCAATTAAATTCGAATATAAATTGGACAACAAGACATCAACTTGTCTTGTTGCTAATCAACTAACTTATTATCTTGAAACGTTAAAAAATGTGGAATTTTACCTTATTTGAACTGATATTTATACCTTTGTGTCTCTTTTGTTTGTTTTTTAACAAAATTTTGTATTTGCTCAATTAAAAATATATAGGGTGGTTGTTCGCATCAAGAAACAATTACGAGTAATAAAACAGTGCGTTAGAAATAAATAGGACCACCGATGAATTATTTTGTAACGAAACTGTAGCACCCTTAAGAAAAAACCTTGGATTTTGGGAACCATTAAATAGGTGTGTTTGCTAGAATCTGTATGAGTCAACGAATTTTGGTATGAAGTCTCTTGTACATACTCAGCGTACAACTCTTGTACAAAACAAACGTTTTGTTAGATTTGGTGTGTTTTTAGCCTAAGGCTATTCTGCACTTTTATCCCGTAAGCGTAGTCGGTTCTGTGTTATTTGCAGGGTAAGCAAACAATGCTGTTTTTGTTTTTAATATCCAACAAGTGTTTTCGTAAACAAAACAACACGTGACTCAGGCTAAAGCCAACTCACTTAGCACATACCATCGTGAGAGATACTGAGGCGTTTTTTTTTTATAATTTGCACTTACTCAAGGGATTTCTTATACCCTTATTATGCCAGAGACACAGTGACAGTGAGTGCATTAGGAAGAAAGGAAGGGGTTGGAAAAGAGGTGTCGGTGTAAATTGGTCTTACAATGATTGGGAAAGACAGAGTGTGGAAGACCGTTTCACATTTGCGTAGTGCGGCTAAGGATTCTCCATGCTTGAGAATACGTCCGAAGTTGGGCTCGGGGGTTAACTGATGGGCATTCTTAGAAACGCGAGTATTACGCGTGAATTGTTTGAACGGAGAAATGCAACAGGCTACTTCTCTAGAGCATTTACGCTAGAAGTAACGATAGAACAGAGAGAGACATGAAATGTTTCGACGGTGATCTAAAGAATGGAATGACGCAGTGATGTCTCTATCACCGATCATTCGTGGTCTTTTTTTAAAAGAGGCTTAAGTATGTAGCTGGAGCACCAGCCCAGAGATGAGAGTTGTGCTCAAGCTTTGGACGAATATAGGTCTTATAGATAGTAGACGGGAAGAATTTCTTGCACCGTCTTAAGAAACCCAAACATCTTGCGGCATTTTTAGCGACATCGCATAATGTGCTCATTCCAAAAAAGGTGGTCAGTGATGCACATACCGAGAATCACAAGATGTTCGGTCGCGTTGATGCAAGTGCCACTAATGGACAGTGGCAAAGTGGGTATGTCTGGATTTAATGATACAAGACAGCATTGGGTTTTTGAAGCATTAAACTCTACCCGGTTTTTTATTCCCCGTTGTACCATGCTGTTTAAGTCAGAGTTTAATGAGCTCATCATATTTTGCCGTTGCAGTTCCACATCGGAAGAGGAGGGATGTGAATCTGGAAACGAATAAGAAAAGCTAAGGGTACTATCGTCATCGAAACAATTTATTTGATTAGAAGTCACAGACAAGGTTACGGGAGATAGGATCTTATAGGTACGCGAAGACCACGACAAGAAGGACTTATAAGGTGTACTTCCGGTAGAGATGACCAAATTGTTGTTAAAAAGGTTCACAACAGCTATTCAAGCTCGAAATCAACTCCGCGAAGTGAGAGATATATATTGATCAGTAAGCGAAGCACTAGAAGAAGGTTTTAAAATGTGCAATCACAGCTAGGGAGCCACAGCTCCTCATAAGTCATCACAGAGGGCGGCTCAGCTTTGCATATCAACACACACAGACGCAACAATGCGTCTTTTTACAGATGAGACGCGAATATTCTTAAGAGGTCCTAATGGTCACCACTTAGTGTAAATATACAGACGCGAAAATGAAAGGTTTATAGTGGTAGAAACCGTCATCGGATATCAAGGCTGTTATTTGGGGTAGCGTTATCTATGATTTGAAGCACATACGGATCTGGTTTATTTTATGAGGTTGAACCAAAAGTAATGCCATTTGCATCAAGAAATGTCACTAAAGAGGTCGGCATTCAAAGGCTACCATGGCCATCTCGAAGTCCTGATTTGAGTCCACTTGAACACATTTAGGACAACTTACACATACTGGAAGTCGAGATCGAGACTCTATTTGTCAGAAATGTTTTAACTATAATAAAAGTATACGGTGTTCCTTTATTCACCCACCCTGGCTGTATTTTCGAGACTAAAACTCATAAACTAGAATAAAAATTAAGAACACAGCCTCGAAATGAAAAGAGGCGAGAGGAACTTAATTGCCAACAATGTGTATATAGGTTGAGTTATAAACAACCTAAATAAAATAAGCAAGTACCTACCTTAAATAAAAATAAAAATTCTTAACTTTGGGGTATGTTGTGCACGTTCAATTCAACTGGGTTATAAAATTTGGGAGAGTGTTTTTTTTTGTGTTAGTTGCGCGTGATTCAATATTGAGGTAAATGTACCTTAGGGTGGAGACATTTGACTTGTAATTTAATCAGTTATCTTTCTTTCAATTGAGTCAAACGACCGACTTGGCATTCAAATGTAAGTTGAGTGCTTTGAAGCATTTTAGTCCATTTAAAAAAAAGGTGTTTCATTAATTCTTCTGCATACCTACTCCTACGGCGAATCGTTTTCAGCAGATCTTGCGTTTCTTCGACGAAAGGAAATGGGTGTTTGTTAAGAGGAAGTGGAATAAGATATACCGCAATATGAAGCGTTGGTTTGGTAGGAATGTAGATCAGAAAAAAGATATTAAGAGTTTAATTTTTAATACCGGCAGACTGCATATATTTAAGAAAATTCGTTCGGGTCGGGATTTTCTTAAAATATTACTCTTTGTGGAAATTTTAACCACAAATCGCCGCGCATAAGTAGTGCAGTCAAATAAGACTTTGAAGGTTACAAAAGTTCCCATAGAGCTAAAAATTGGTATGAATGTTCAAAATACTATTACAAATGATTTGTGGAAAGTCCCCATCAATCCCCCCTGTGCAAAAAATTTTATTGATGGTGAAAGTTTGCAAAAATAGGTTTTTCAGCTAAACGGTGAGTTTTACACCAAAAATAGTTCAGATAAAAACTGTAGATTCCGATTCTCTAAAAAAATGTATGCACACTTTTTTACTTGCGACATATAGAATATATGGCAAGTATCTACTTATTGAATTCGTAAAAAAAAATGAGATGATGATGAGATATGACATTACAATGATAGAGATGTCGAAAAAAGTGGGTCCGGCGATTCCGTCTGTTCGTCTTGCTGTAAGCTTACAAGCACCTACAGCCTTAACCACTGGCCCGATTGACTTCAAACTTGAAAATTTGAGGTTTGAGCAAAAACTCAGTTTTTTTTTTTTTTAAGATCAAAATTTAGGGTAGCCACCATACGACTTTTTTGGCCAAAAACCAAAACTTTCAATTTTCTCCAAAACAGCTCCTACGATTTTTTTAAACTTCCTCGAATTTTAGTTTTTTAAACATTCATATATTTTATGTAAAAAATTTTTTTGTATTGCTCCAAAACGGTACCTCCAATAGAACCGTTTGTTATTAGGTTTTCTCGAAAAATAAAAGTCCGATCAGCGTACGTATATTTTGCCCAAATAATATTTTGTTTTCAAAAAAATTTTGTATTTTTAAAATATATATTTTTTTTCAAAATTCTGTATCTATAAAACGTATCAATATTAAAAATCGAAATCGCATTTTCTCAATTCCTACAATTTTTGTTCTCTTTCCTTGTATGAGAGATTCTGTCTTCAGTCTGTCCCGTACCCGTTAACTTTGAGTGATTTTTTTTTTTAATGTGTGAACTTTCTGTTCAAAAGAGTGTAATAATTAGATAGCAACACCATTTTTGAAGTGAATTAATCGTTGTTTTGTTTAGTTAGTGACACACGAAAAGTGATATTATAAATTATTTATTCAAAGTGCCATGCAGGATGATTGGGACATCACTATGCAGGAGGAATAGAACAGTGAATTGCGATGAAACGGGGCTGACAACTGTTCATAACCCTCCCAAAGTGATTTCATCCAAGGGAGTGAAGCAAGTTTGGCAGGTAACTTCTGCAAAACGTGGTCAGCTTGTTATCCTATTTTTTACTACGTTTTGTTTATGAAGTTTATTTTATGTTATTTTGTTATTGAAATGGAGAAAGTTTCCCATTCCACCCCAAAGTGAGTTGGCTCATGAAATGATTTTTTGCATTTTTTCTGTCAGACTTCCGCCTTCTTTTCAACTGAAAATAGGTTGCCAAAATGTTATTTTATCTTTAGAAATCAATTTTGCTCAGATAAGATCTCGGCAAATTTAATGTATTCGAAAAGTGTCCCAAACATACCCACTCTCCCTTACTTACAAAATGTATATTTATATATTCTTGAATACTGCATACCCAAAATAATTTTAAGACATTTATGAAAAATTTTATATATAAAAAATTAATTTAAAAAAAAAACGCTCCTAGAATTTTTTTTAAATTTGAAAAATCAACAATTTTTTGAGAAATCATATGACGTCATTTTTGTTCAGATTGAATACACTAGTCAAAACAATTAAAGGAACACTTGAAAAAACTCATAAATGGAGTGGTTTTTTAAAAGGCTGTATCTCAGTAGAAAAAAGTCGGATTGAAGTGAAATAAAAAGTTTTTCAATGGTTATCATTTTTTCTTTTCAAATTATTTTGAGTTAAAAAAGTACCGTTAGTTGTTTTTGCTTGAGCGAAAAAAATGTTCACTCAATTTCAAAATCGAAAAAAAAATAAACTTTGAGGTTTCATAAAATGAACGGAAATTTTTTTTCAATCCAACCAATCTAAGATTCAATTTTAGAATTTTGTTGGCCATAATTCACTGTTTGGTTCAGATCGCTACGATTTTTTTTCTAATCAAAAAATGGGTTTACATTCAAAAACACAATTTTGACTTTGGACCCTAATAACTCTGCTAAATATTGACTTACAAAAAAAATAAAGGCAGATTTGAAAAATTTGTTAAATTTTCTACACAAAAACATTTTGAAAAAATAAAAATATTGCTTTTTTCAATTTTTTCTATTAATTTATAAAAAGGTCCAAAACACGCATTTTTCAACTTTTTCATAAAAACTACCGTTATTTTGTGGTTTTCAGTGATACAACTAATCTGAGGCTTAATTATTAATGGTGGATTTACATGTATCTGCATCATCTTGATCTGTAAAAATCAAGAAAAGTAAAGCGGGTGAGATATACGTCGTTATACAAAAGAGTGAAAGAGTACACCATATGCCTGCTTTTTTTAATTGCCATAATTTTTTATAGCTCAGTGACAGATGAAGAGTCGCCATTTTTTTGGTTACACATTTTCAATAAGATAAAGAAATTCCGGCAAATTCTTCATCATCTTTAAGTAAAAGTTTAATTATTAATATTTAACACAAATGGACGACAACTACGAAGAACGGAAAAGAAAAGCGATGAGCCTACTCCTAGCGTCGTTCATCTTTGAAGAACCTCCAGGAGAAAAAAGAAAGAAGAAAAAGCAGTTCTGGGTTCATCCATATCTCCAAAAACGCAACGAGGATGGTGCTTTCATTACAATTTTTGGAGCATTAAATGCAATCAATGACCCTCTGCTCTTTAAAAAATATTTGAGAGTTACGGCATCTCAACTGGAGGAACTGATGACAATAGTTGGCCCAGCAATACAGAAGGTGTATTTTATTAGAGAGCCGATCCCTGCCAAAATGCGCTTGGTAATTACACTGCGGTAAGTTATAAGACTACAATCACCAAAATAATTTCCATTGATATAATTGAAATTTACTTTTTACTTTTAGATATCTAGCTACCGGTGAATCTCAAACGAGTTTGGGCATTGCCTACAAAAAATGTTCTGCTTCTATTGTGCATAACATATTAATGGAAACAACGGCAACTATTGCAAATGAAATGCGGAAAAAAGTATTCCCTGTGTTGGACGTGAGTCAGTTTGTCCACATCGCTGATGGCTTCGAATATAGATGGAACTTTCCAAACTGTGTTGGAGCTCTTGATGGCAAGCACATCATGATTCAGGCACCAGCACATTCAGGTTCAGAGTTTTTCAACTATAAGAAGCACTACTCCATCGTTTTAATGGCAATGTGCGACTCGAATTATTCTTTCACCATGTGCGATGTTGGAGCTGCAGGAAGACAAAGCGATGGAGGTGTTTTTCAGAATTCTGAATTTGGAAAACAGTTCAATGCAAACACTCTTCCGTAAGTATACTTGCAAAGTATTCAATATGCTGTAGTATGTAAATATATTTTGTATTTTAGACTACCACCACCTCGCGATATAGCCTCAGATTTAAAAAATGCTCCTTTTGTAATTGTGGCTGACGATGCTTTTCCTCTAACTTGCAATATGCTTAAGCCCTACTGTAGAAGGAATTTGTCTTTCGAAGAAAGAATTTTCAACTACAGACTAAGCAGAGCTAGACGGGTGATAGAAAACACATTTGGAATATTAGTCGCTAAGTGGAGAATTTTCAGATCCCCAATTAATGCCAGTTTGTCACTCACAGAACAAATTGTTCAAAGTGCTGTGTGTCTTCATAATTGGTTGCGAAACCACAACGAATCAAGATTTATAGATCAAGGCTTAGTTGACGTTGATGAGGGCGGCCAAATAAAGAGAGGAAGCTGGAGAGAGCTGGAAAATGGTATGCTTGCAATCCGTCCGATTACTGGGAATTCACCCAACGCCGCCAAATCAGTGCGAAATTCTTTCGCTAAGTATTTTGTTGGATCTGGAGCTGTGAGCTGGCAGAATGACAAAGCTTAATTTCACATTTAGCGGCAGTTTTAACAACAGCAACACCACAAACGACGAGAACAACTACCTACATCAACTTCAGCAGCAACCAAACATTATCTTAAAACGAAAACTATTTCAATGACAAGAATAGCTGCTCCAGGTAACATTATTTTTTTTAATTATACGCATTTTAACTGCATTTATGATTCCATAATTTTATTATTGTCTATTTTTAAAGATCCCTATTAAAATTACATCTAATTGTAGACATATCATATCAAACAGAGTAGGCGTCGCCGAAAACGTTCATAGCCAAAAGTCAAATTTCAATCAAAACAAAACAACTTCGAAAAATAAGAAAACCCCAGCCAATAAGCAAAATAAAAAGTAAATGTTCATTATGTACATATGTAGCAAACTAGCAACAGATCAGGTAGAGTATGTCATTCTATCAGGTCTTGTTAGTTTATTATTTTGTTTGTTTGTCCTTAGAACTCCGGTTGAATTAGTTATCGATGAACTGGACTACGAATAACTGATTTAGTGCAACCACTAATGAGAGTTGCAGATCCAAGATAGCTGGCTTGAAAGGCAGAGTTCTTCAACGCAAATCGATGGAACGAACTGATGTGCAGGTATATGTATGATTTTGATATCTCAAAATGTATTTACTCTAACTTTAAAAGGTTTTTTCTATTTTTTTCAGGACCTTTCACCAATAAATGGAGAAGTAATTGGTGCTAAGGAGATTCGAGTTGGGAGCGATAAAGTCAATTTAATAAGATTAATTATTCGTGTGGTGTTAGACAACTACCATTACTCCTGATAGTGCAATTGGGTACATTGCTGAGACATCGGTTACCCGCCGGCTGACAGCTCAGTATCAAGAGGGTACCTCGATATTAATTTGGAATTTTCAGACGGCGCCAGAAAGCCACGTATGTAAACTGATTATGTATTTTGATAGAGACTCAGACAAGGTTCTTTTTCGAATTCTCAGGGACATCTCTGCCGATGATTACTTCCTATTAGTGGAAAGCCTGGATCTGGACACTGAAGTTCTTGCATTTGCCCCAATGTTGGCATCACATCATATGAAGGGAACGGTAATAATTGATTTCGTGTCAGACTTTTGCTTTCCGAAGATTGCAGAGTTCGTCGCAGTATGCCAATGGCCAAGCCGACAAAATCAAATCCTGGGCCACTGGCAACCGCACTTTTTCAGTTCAAGTCGATTTCAATTCTGTGGAGAGTGTGAGCAAACCGGTAGTTCTCACCATTTTGATTCAACTTTCAGTCTTCATTCGAAAGATGTCAGGCACCACTATGAGCCAACAGCTAGATAACATCGCGCAGCATCAACAGTTCAACACCATCGGCGGTTTGAGACACAAACAAGGACCCCATGACAACATCACTACGAAATCAATGGAAATTGGCATGTATGTTCTGTTGACGGCTTTTTGCTTTGCCATTATTGTGTTTGTCAAGGCTCTCAAGAATCATGTTGCACAATAGCAACAAGACGTCTCCTCGCCGGAAGAGGAACTATTCACACCAAAGAAACTCGATCAATTGACTGCTCCTGCCGCTGAAAAAAATGAAAAAGAAAATACTAAGTAAATCGTGCCTCAGCATACCAAATATGTATACCTAAAATTTTAAGCAATACAAAATTATTGAAATGTTTTTGTATCTCTTTTTGAATTTTTGTGGTCCTGAAAAGGACCTTTTTTGAGTCGTTGGCTATTGCCCAGGAGATCTGTTGCGCCGAATAGCTGCATCTACGGCGGCAAAAAGTTCAGTTCGCAGAGTCCTCTGCTCAGAATCTGGAAGAGTTTCCATATCCTTGCATATGAGTTCGCAAGTAAGTGCAGCAAAGCTTTTTTCTCGTGGTGGTGTTGCTCTAGGCTTGTTCATATCTTTTAGGATTTCCAGGGCTTCGGCTTGAAATTCGTGGCTTCGAGCGAGTCTTTCTGAAAGATACAATTTTAGTTAATTTTTAAAACATAAATGTAATCTTAAAATACATACTTCTGGTTTTTGGAGCAGTTCCTTGGGCCAATTCAAGTGAGTTTTCACTTCTTGAAGCCGGAGACATCATCGTTGTCGTTCTGTAGTTGAAGAAAGTGAATTAGAACAAAAGTTATAAGAGTGTTATTTCACTTACCTTCTCGGTTCAATGGTGTCATCTAGAAACGACAACCTTTCACCGTATTTGTATTTCTGCGTTCTCGCTCCAGAACCACTGGGTGCTCCCTTTTTATACCTAGTGTATCCACTTTTAAGAGTATCCCACCTCTTTTTCACCAAATTCCGAAAGGCTTCTTCAAGGTCTGAAAGTGTAAAAAAGAAGCATATATGCATTATTTTAATACATAGAATTTATTATATGCTTTTATTAGGCATGTGGATTTTTCCACCAATATCTTACCCATTTCAGAAAGGACCTCTTGCCACAAGCTATTGCGAACAACACGATTCCGGTAGTGTAAGTCCTTGATGTTCCACAAAGCTGCTCGCTGCCTGATTGCATCAATCATTAAATCTAAAGGACAACAGAATGCATCGTTTATTTTTTATAAAGTTTAAGGTTTTCCTTCTTCAGATTATGCTTACCAGTCTTATCTTCCGGAAACTTTAATTCTAATGGCCTCAAATCTTCATTCAGAAATTCAAAGTCAACAAATTCTGAAAGAAAACAAAATTGTTTAATACGATAAGGGCAGAATGAATAACTAGAACCAACCATCATACTCATCCATCGGGAATTCCTCCATTATTTCCTGGTTGTATTATCTATACGAAATAAAGTTTATCAATAATTTATTGAGTAATTTTATTGAGTTAAATATTACTTACTTCGTTTGTTATTTCTCAAATCGCAATCGAACAATCAATCAAAGGAGCGGAAAAATTGACAACTATAGTTTTTGTTGCTTTTTTAGCGTTCAGGTGAGAAAGGGAGATTCGCTGTTGACCTGAACTCAGTTATAGGAACCTCAAATGCAGATGAACATGCTATAAAAAAGATGAACATGTTCGTCTTAACCATAATCTTGATCTTGATTTCTATTATTTCCTATAATCTTGATCTTGACAAGATGTCTGCATTTTGATTTTGCCTCTCTATCGAACGAGTATGATTTTTGTATGTTGCATCTCTCTTTTTTGCAGAACTAAAAATGCAGATACATGTAAATCCACCATAAAGCTCATAAAATTTCCTTGATTTTGGTGAAAATTTCACATCAATACAATTAACCGTTTCTCTGTTTCGATCAATCAAACTTGCGAAACACTTTTTTTTCAATTTTAAGGAAAGCTTTGTTTTTTCTTATTTTTCTGTTCTTTTGAATTTGTTTATTTTTTAATTTTTTTTTATTTTTTTCATTATCATTATGATTTTGTGAAATTCGGACGAATTTTCATCAAAATCAAGGAAATTCGTCCGAATTTCACAAAATCATAATGATAATGAAAAAAATAAAAAAAAATTAAAAAATAAACAAATTCAAAAGAACAGAAAAATAAGAAAAAACACAGCTTTCCTTAAAATTGAAAAAAAAGTGTTTCGCAAGTTTGATTGATCGAAACAGAGAAACGGTTAATCGTATTGATGTGAAATTTTCACCAAAATCAAGGAAATTTTATGAGCTTTAATAATTAAGCCTCAGATTAGTTGTATCACTGAAAACCACAAAATAACGGTAGTTTTTATGAAAAAGTTGAAAAATGCGTGTTTTGGACCTTTTTATAAATTAATAGAAAAAATTGAAAAAAGCAATATTTTTATTTTTTCAAAATGTTTTTGTGTAGAAAATTTAACAAATTTTTCAAATCTGCCTTTATTTTTTTTGTAAGTCAATATTTAGCAGAGTTATTAGGGTCCAAAGTCAAAATTGTGTTTTTGAATGTAAACCCATTTTTTGATTAGAAAAAAAATCGTAGCGATCTGAACCAAACAGTGAATTATGGCCAGCAAAATTCTAAAATTGAATCTTAGATTGGTTGGATTGAAAAAAAATTTCCGTTCATTTTATGAAACCTCAAAGTTTATTTTTTTTTTTCGATTTTGAAATTGAGTGAACATTTTTTTCGCTCAAGCAAAAACGACTAACGGTACTTTTTTAACTCAAAATAATTTGAAAAGAAAAAATGATAACCATTGAAAAACTTTTTATTTCACTTCAATCCGACTTTTTTCTACTGAGATACAGCCTTTTAAAAAACCACTCCATTTTTGAGTTTTTTCAAGTGTTCCTTTAATTGTTTTGACTAGTGTAGAAGAACTTGCTGAAGGAGGCCCGGAGCGGATAACGGTTGAGGCGCAGATGAAGGGAGAAACTGAATTGGCCATGCTGACGATCTTCACCGATAAATAACGAGCAAGACGAGGCTCTCAGCGTCATATATAAATGTGAAAATCTATACGGGGTCAGAACATAACGAATAAACCGCACCATCGAATAACGCGAATGTGTACACAGTTCTTTATTTTGCCCTCAGAACTGTTATAGGTTTTTTTTCACAACAAAAAATGTCGACCATAAATTGTGGGCGAGACGAGTTTCAGAGGGGCGGCTAGTTATCTATTTTGAACTATGAAAAAATATTTTTTTTTCTTAAAAAAAAATAATTATTTTTATTTATTTCTCAATAAAAGTTAACAAATCAAAAAGTACAATTCGATACACTTTCTATTTTGATTTCGATACAATGCTGAAAGGCGATTTTACTACCATCTTGCGAAGAACTGCCAAAACTTCCAAGAGTATCAATCTGTCATAAAAAAGTGCTTCTCAGCTTTGCAGTTCGGAATCGGCGTTACATTGTAGGTTCTCTCAATTCTCAATTCAATTGTTGTATTTGTGTAACAAATTGGTATATCTGAAGTAGAATTTTGGGGAAAAATGTGTGAAGTGTTCGCAACTTTAGATAACCTAAAATTCAACAGACCTGGCCAGCTATCCAACTACCAAGTGTGCTTTCTTATCGTTTTTTCTGCAGTTGGGGAACGTCGATCAATAGTTTAACAAAGTACAAAATGACATGGACAGCGAGATAGTTTATCAGCTGATCAGAGTCCGCTATCAGCTAAGGATCACACTATAGCAATTTTGTGGTGAACTATACCTTCAAAATTTTTACAAAATCCAAAAAAAAAAATAAGTTTTTGACGCAGTAGGCAAATAACTTGTAGTGTACGTGGCTTAGTGGTTAAGTGCATTGGATTCTAAGCAGAACATTGTGGGTTCGAATCCTACTCGTGCCCATACAAGTTTCTATTTCATCTCTCACGGGTATTACCTCTTGCGTAGAAACAAAATTTCCAAGAGTATCAATCTGTCATGAAAAAGTGTTCCTCAACTTTGCCGTTGGGAATCAGCGTTACATTGTAGGTCCCCCCAATTCTTCACACGCACTCAGAGAATTGTTGATGAAAGTAAGCAACTTAGGCCTTGGATCTTCAAGAGCCACTCTGTTTTATTTTTTAGTTAACAGCTATTTTTTGAATTACTTTTATTTTTATTTAATTTTCTTCATTTTCTATATTTCCTTTAATGGGTTTTCTTCCTTTCTTCTAAATTGTTTTGGAGGGTAAGATTTTCTTGCTTTTGCTTTACACACTTTCTTAGAGCCACATCTTCTGTGTCGTCTCGCTTCTACGAGGACTGCACAAACAACGACTAACATCACAATTAGCAAACTGATGTTCATGGTGCCACTAAATATGTTTACTGAATGAATTGAAGTTCTTTATTTCAATTTATACTGAAAAAAGTTAATGTCTCGTCGTAAAAGATAAAACTAGTAATTAGCATGTCGAATTTTTTTTCTGTGGTATAATTTTATTTTTGTTTTCAAAAGATTCGAAAGTACCTACGTATGCCTAATTAAATTTTCAGGCAAGGCATGAAGCAAGAATTATTAATTTGTGACATCTGAAGTAGAACCGCACAGGATCAGCATTTTTCACTGCCTCTTGCGAAGAACTGACAAAACTTCCAAAAGTATCAATCTGTCATGAAAAAGTGCTTCTCAACTTTACCGTTCGGAATCAGCGTTAAATTGTAGGTCCCCTCAATTCTTCACACGCACTCAGAGAATTGTTGATGAGAGTAGGCCACTTAGGCCTTGGCTCTTCAAGAGCTGTCGCGCCACTCCGTCCGAGCGCCGAGTCCGAGCAGAGTATTGAAATTCAGAATCTCGACAGCAAAATTTTTGAATTACATTTATTTAAATTTTTGACATTTTTTTATTTTTTCATCCCTTTTTTAACGGGAAATTAAACTTCATTTTTCTTTCAAATACATCGTCTTCTTCAAATTCTCTCCAAACTACTTTAGAAGAGGCGGGACATTTTTTGTGCATGTTGTATCGTCGTTTCGCTTCTACGAGGACTGTACAAACAATGAATAGGATCACGATTAATAAACTGATCTTCATGGTGCCACTTAAATGTGTTTACTGAATAAGTTGAAACACTTTATTTAAATTTATACTCAAACACTGTAATGTCTCGTCGTAAAAGATAGAAAACTACTAATTAGCATGTCGTATTTAAATTCTGTGGTATGATTTGTCTTTCAAATGATTCAAAAGAGAAAATGAAACATTGGCGCAAAATTATAGTCCACTAATGAACAATTTTAAGAGAATTTAGTGTGATACTTGCTTAAATTGACGTTTCAGTCAATTTTAGTCAGCAAAAGAACAGTTTTATCGCTAAACACTTGCATTGAAGATAAAGTCATGAAACCCCTACTTTATCTTTTTAATGCATCGTTAGCTCTGCTTCATCTTTCGAATTTTCGCACTTGACTGCTTCATCTCCTAAATCGAAAAATATGAAAATGTTTTTTTTTCTTTCAATCAAACTGGTCCAAGATTTATGTCTGAAATTGTTCGTATTTATACACTTTTTGTTTTAGATCGCTACGATTTTTTACTTATCACAAAATGGGTTTGAAAGCAAAAACACAGTTCTGAATGCAAGGCTTAAAACATTCGTAATATGTTTTGGTGGTTCATCGTGATCCACAGTTCTATTTCTCCGCACCTAAATGATGATTAGAGAAAAACTCGACAGACATTAAAATGCATTCATTTCCAATTTGTACACATACGAAAAGAAAATTCAAAATAAAATCAAATGAAATGTTGACATTGTTTATTTTAAGGAACTGAGCGCATTCCGAAACCTAGTGACTACGTAGTCAACTCGTTATGATTGGTTCAAAACAACTTATTGACCAATCAGAACGAATTGACTACGTAGTCACTAGGTTTCAGAATGCCCTCACTGTCAAATGTTAAGTGTGTTGACTTTGTTCTTTCGAGAACTGTCAATTTTTAGACGTGTTCACTTACACTTTCTTTAAAAACAACACTAGCTTCACACTAGATAGCATCGCACTAAAAAGTGTCTATTGTTGAAGAAAAATAAGAAAACTATTTTTGAGTTAACAATTTGCTAAGTAGAATCACGTTAATTAGCTAAACACAGGCCTACTATAATTTTGCGCCATTATTTTTTTGATAGAAATGTAGGTATTTGTTTGCCAAATTGTTATATCTGAAGTAGAACTTCGCGGAGACAGGTTTTTTCAAAAGTAGCAACTCATTTTTTGTCCGAAGTGTTCGTAACGCTAAATAAGCTACTAGCCAACAAGTCCAACTACGAAGTCTGCTTTCCGGTCGTTTTTTCTGCGGTTGGTGAATGTCGATCAACAAAGTGCAAAATGACGTGGACGGCGAGATAGTACATCAGCTGATCGGAGTCCAGTAACATCTAAGGATCGCAGTATAGCAATTCTGTGGTGAATTCATTCTTACGAAATCCAAAAAAAAGTATAAGTTTTCGACACACTAGTTAAATACCTTCTTGGATGTGGGTCCGAGCAGAGTATTGAAATTCAGAATATCGGCAGCTAGTTTTTGAATTACATTTATTTAATTTTTTTTATATCTTTCTTTTTCTTTTCCTTATGGTCTTTTTTTAGGGCGATTAGATTTCAATTTTCTTTTTTTTTTCTTCTCCTTCTTCTTCTTTTCTTTTCCTGCGCCCTTCTTTTTAGAGCGCTTAACTTTCAGTTTTCTTCTTCTTTTTCTTTCAAATTCATCGTCTTCTTCAAATTCTCTCCAAACTGCCTTAGAAGACTGAGGACATTGTTCGCGCATGTTGTATCGTCGTTTCGCTTCTACAAGGACTGCACAAAAAACGACTAGCATCACAATTAGCAAACTGATCTTCATGTTGCCACTAAATATGTTAACTGAATGAATAGAAGTTCTTTATTTCAGTTTATACTCAAGCACGCTAATGTCTGATCGCAAAAGAAAAAACTAGTAAAACTAATTAGTATGTCGATTTTGAATTCTGTGGTATAATTTGTTTTTAAAGTGATTCGCAACAGGCAAGGCATGAGTCATTTAATTGAATTAATAGTGCATTTGTTTGACAAATCGGTATATCTGAAGAAGAATTTTGCAGAAAAAATGTGTGAAGTGTTGGCAACTCTAAATAAGCTTCTAGCCAACATGTTGTCCAACTACGAAGTTTGTTCTTTGATCGTCTTTTCTGCGGTTTTTGATTGTTGAATGTTAATCAACACTTTAACAAATTACAAAATGACGTGGACGGCGGTAAAGTATATCAGCTGATCAGAGTCCGTAAACAGCTAAAGATCGCAATATAACAATTTTTTGGTGAATCCAACATTTTTACGAATTCCAAAAAATAAGATATTTTTTTGACACAGTAGTTGAATACCTTGTAGTGTCAGTGGGCTAAAGGTTAAGTGCGTTGGTTCCTTAATGGATGAGTTTTTTTTTTAATTTTCTAATAAAACCAAAAAAAATCATTGAAATAAAAAGACTTAAATATAGGTTGTAGGCCAAAAGGCATTAACTTTAAGATCCATGAATTATATATAAGTAATATTGATTAGGCCATTTTCCCATTTTTGTCTAGCAAGTAAGTAGGTTTAAGTTAAATTGAATAAAAAAATAAATTTTGAAAAAAAAGTGCGTTGGCTATCGAGCAGAACATTATGGATTCGCATCCTATTCGTGCACATAAAAGTTTGTATTTCATCTTTAACGGGTACTACCCTGGGCTGCAAGTCGTTACAATTGTACGGTTTTCGATACACTCGCCTCTCTTTAAGTACACAAATACGCTTTTACTAAATTCGATACAATTATAATGCACTTCCAGTCTTTCACTTAATGAAATAGGTATTCTGCTAAATATAAATATTTTTACCAAAATCCACATTACCGAGTATCCATTTCTTAACACATTCATTAGTTGCAAGTCAATAAAATTGCTAGTTTGGCTTTTGGCAACATGTTTAAAAGTCACTGAATGAGACGTTAAGTAACGACTTAACAATAACATGTAAGTCGTAGACATCATCTGTTTTATTCGTTTTTATTCTCATTTGTTTTCTATTTTTCATTCGGTTTTGTGATTTTTTGAAGACAACATAGAGAGTTAGGTGAATCTTCTACTTGTGAAAGTCTGTAGGTATACGATACGTTTTATCCTGATAAAATGTATGTAAATTGATCCTTCAATTACCTTGGGTCAGTAGTAGCAGCCGATAACAATATGGAAACAAAAAAAATATGCGGGCGTCTGCTCAAAACCAACAGAATCTACTTAAGATTGTCAAGCCTCTTTAAATACAACAATCTTACCATTACTTCGAAACTGCTACTATATAAGACGATAGTCTTACCAGGAGGTAATCACTTACGGATATGAGATCTGAGATCTGAGTGCTTAGCCAAAGATATTCTGGAATGAGCGGTCTTCGAGAGTTGGCTCCGTTTGTGAGAAAGGACTATTCTGGAGACGATAGGTATAACCACGAGCTATATCAAATCTACCACGAAGCAGAATTGATGACAAAAATTAAGTGTTGTGTGAGCGAAGAGGAACCGGCCCGGAAAGTCATTTTCAGTACAAATCATAGTAGGATACAGCAAGGCAGATCAAATTTGCGCTGGAAGGATGTTGTGGATCAGGACGCCTAAAAATTCGGGTGCGGAACTGGATGGCGTCGGCCAACGATCGTGAGACATAGAAGAACTTGCTGAAGGAGGCCCGGAGCGGATAACGGTTGAGGCGCAGATGAAGGGAGAAACTGAATTGGCCATGCTGACGATCTTCACCGATAAATAACGAGCAAGACGAGGCTCTCAGCGTCATATATAAATGTGAAAATCTATACGGGGTCAGAACATAACGAATAAACCGCACCATCGAATAACGCGAATGTGTACACAGTTCTTTATTTTGCCCTCAGAACTGTTATAGGTTTTTTTTCACAACAAAAAATGTCGACCATAAATTGTGGGCGAGACGAGTTTCAGAGGGGCGGCTAGTTATCTATTTTGAACTATGAAAAAATATTTTTTTTTCTTAAAAAAAAATAATTATTTTTATTTATTTCTCAATAAAAGTTAACAAATCAAAAAGTACAATTCGATACACTTTCTATTTTGATTTCGATACAATGCTGAAAGGCGATTTTACTACCATCTTGCGAAGAACTGCCAAAACTTCCAAGAGTATCAATCTGTCATAAAAAAGTGCTTCTCAGCTTTGCAGTTCGGAATCGGCGTTACATTGTAGGTTCTCTCAATTCTCAATTCAATTGTTGATGAGAGGCCTCGGCTCTTCAAGATCTGTCGTGCCACTCTGTTTTATTTAAGTGAAATACCTTGGGTTTGAGTCTGACCAGAGTATTGAAGATCAGAATCTTAACAGTTAATTTTTGATTTATATTTATTTTAATTTAGTTTTCTTGCTTTTTTTTTCTTCTGAAATGTTTCTTATGAGGGGTAAATATTCTCGCTTTCTCTCTAAATGCTTTGCTCTTGTTGTTTGATCGTATCGCTTCTACGAGGACTGCACAAACAACGACTAGAATCACGATTAGCCAACTGAACTTCATAGTGCCACTAAATGAATTGAAATTCTTTATTTCAATTTATACTGAAACAAGTAAATGCCTCGTCGTAAAAGAAAAAAACTCGTAATTAGCATGTCGAATTTTAATTCTGCTGTATAATTTGTATTTTTCAAATGATTCGAAAGTATATCTGACCAAATTTTAATTTATGAAACAGTAAGTACCTATTATTATTTTTTGATAAAAATGTATTTGTGTAACAAATTGGTATATCTGAAGTAGAATTTTGGGGAAAAATGTGTGAAGTGTTCGCAACTTTAGATAACCTAAAATTCAACAGACCTGGCCAGCTATCCAACTACCAAGTGTGCTTTCTTATCGTTTTTTCTGCAGTTGGGGAACGTCGATCAATAGTTTAACAAAGTACAAAATGACATGGACAGCGAGATAGTTTATCAGCTGATCAGAGTCCGCTATCAGCTAAGGATCACACTATAGCAATTTTGTGGTGAACTATACCTTCAAAATTTGTACAAAATCCAAAAAAAAAAATAAGTTTTTGACGCAGTAGGCAAATAACTTGTAGTGTCCGTGGCTAAGTGGTTAAGTGCATTGGATTCTAAGCAGAACATTGTGGGTTCGAATCCTACTCGTGCCCATACAAGTTTCTATTTCATCTCTCACGGGTATTACCTCTTGCGTAGAAACAAAATTTCCAAGAGTATCAATCTGTCATGAAAAAGTGTTCCTCAACTTTGCCGTTGGGAATCAGCGTTACATTGTAGGTCCCCCCAATTCTTCACACGCACTCAGAGAATTGTTGATGAAAGTAAGCAACTTAGGCCTTGGATCTTCAAGAGCCACTCTGTTTTATTTTTTAGTTAACAGCTATTTTTTGAATTACTTTTATTTTTATTTAATTTTCTTCATTTTCTATATATTTCCTTTAATGGGTTTTCTTCCTTTCTTCTAAATTGTTTTGGAGGGTAAGATTTTCTTGCTTTTGCTTTACACACTTTCTTAGAGCCACATCTTCTGTGTCGTCTCGCTTCTACGAGGACTGCACAAACAACGACTAACATCACAATTAGCAAACTGATGTTCATGGTGCCACTAAATATGTTTACTGAATGAATTGAAGTTCTTTATTTCAATTTATACTGAAAAAAGTTAATGTCTCGTCGTAAAAGATAAAACTAGTAATTAGCATGTCGAATTTTTTTTCTGTGGTATAATTTTATTTTTGTTTTCAAAAGATTCGAAAGTACCTACGTATGCCTAATTAAATTTTCAGGCAAGGCATGAAGCAAGAATTATTAATTTGTGACATCTGAAGTAGAACCGCACAGGATCAGCATTTTTCACTGCCTCTTGCGAAGAACTGACAAAACTTCCAAAAGTATCAATCTGTCATGAAAAAGTGCTTCTCAACTTTACCGTTCGGAATCAGCGTTAAATTGTAGGTCCCCTCAATTCTTCACACGCACTCAGAGAATTGTTGATGAGAGTAGGCCACTTAGGCCTTGGCTCTTCAAGAGCTGTCGCGCCACTCCGTCCGAGCGCCGAGTCCGAGCAGAGTATTGAAATTCAGAATCTCGACAGCAAAATTTTTGAATTACATTTATTTAAATTTTTGACATTTTTTTATTTTTTCATCCCTTTTTTAACGGGAAATTAAACTTCATTTTTCTTTCAAATACATCGTCTTCTTCAAATTCTCTCCAAACTACTTTAGAAGAGGCGGGACATTTTTTGTGCATGTTGTATCGTCGTTTCGCTTCTACGAGGACTGTACAAACAATGAATAGGATCACGATTAATAAACTGATCTTCATGGTGCCACTTAAATGTGTTTACTGAATAAGTTGAAACACTTTATTTAAATTTATACTCAAACACTGTAATGTCTCGTCGTAAAAGATAGAAAACTACTAATTAGCATGTCGTATTTAAATTCTGTGGTATGATTTGTCTTTCAAATGATTCAAAAGAGAAAATGAAACATTGGCGCAAAATTATAGTCCACTAATGAACAATTTTAAGAGAATTTAGTGTGATACTTGCTTAAATTGACGTTTCAGTCAATTTTAGTCAGCAAAAGAACAGTTTTATCGCTAAACACTTGCATTGAAGATAAAGTCATGAAACCCCTACTTTATCTTTTTAATGCATCGTTAGCTCTGCTTCATCTTTCGAATTTTCGCACTTGACTGCTTCATCTCCTAAATCGAAAAATATGAAAATGTTTTTTTTTCTTTCAATCAAACTGGTCCAAGATTTATGTCTGAAATTGTTCGTATTTATACACTTTTTGTTTTAGATCGCTACGATTTTTTACTTATCACAAAATGGGTTTGAAAGCAAAAACACAGTTCTGAATGCAAGGCTTAAAACATTCGTAATATGTTTTGGTGGTTCATCGTGATCCACAGTTCTATTTCTCCGCACCTAAATGATGATTAGAGAAAAACTCGACAGACATTAAAATGCATTCATTTCCAATTTGTACACATACGAAAAGAAAATTCAAAATAAAATCAAATGAAATGTTGACATTGTTTATTTTAAGGAACTGAGCGCATTCCGAAACCTAGTGACTACGTAGTCAACTCGTTATGATTGGTTCAAAACAACTTATTGACCAATCAGAACGAATTGACTACGTAGTCACTAGGTTTCAGAATGCCCTCACTGTCAAATGTTAAGTGTGTTGACTTTGTTCTTTCGAGAACTGTCAATTTTTAGACGTGTTCACTTACACTTTCTTTAAAAACAACACTAGCTTCACACTAGATAGCATCGCACTAAAAAGTGTCTATTGTTGAAGAAAAATAAGAAAACTATTTTTGAGTTAACAATTTGCTAAGTAGAATCACGTTAATTAGCTAAACACAGGCCTACTATAATTTTGCGCCATTATTTTTTTGATAGAAATGTAGGTATTTGTTTGCCAAATTGTTATATCTGAAGTAGAACTTCGCGGAGACAGGTTTTTTCAAAAGTAGCAACTCATTTTTCGTCCGAAGTGTTCGTAACTCTAAATAAGCTACTAGCCAACAAGTCCAACTACGAAGTCTGCTTTCCGGTCGTTTTTTCTGCGGTTGGTGAATGTCGATCAACAAAGTGCAAAATGACGTGGACGGCGAGATAGTACATCAGCTGATCGGAGTCCAGTAACATCTAAGGATCGCAGTATAGCAATTCTGTGGTGAATTCATTCTTACGAAATCCAAAAAAAAATATAAGTTTTCGACACACTAGTTAAATACCTTCTTGGATGTGGGTCCGAGCAGAGTATTGAAATTCAGAATATCGGCAGCTAGTTTTTGAATTACATTTATTTAATTTTTTTTATATCTTTCTTTTTCTTTTCCTTATGGTCTTTTTTTAGGGCGATTAGATTTCAATTTTCTTTTTTTTTCTTCTCCTTCTTCTTCTTTTCTTTTCCTGCGCCCTTCTTTTTAGAGCGCTTAACTTTCAGTTTTCTTCTTCTTTTTCTTTCAAATTCATCGTCTTCTTCAAATTCTCTCCAAACTGCCTTAGAAGACTGAGGACATTGTTCGCGCATGTTGTATCGTCGTTTCGCTTCTACAAGGACTGCACAAAAAACGACTAGCATCACAATTAGCAAACTGATCTTCATGTTGCCACTAAATATGTTAACTGAATGAATAGAAGTTCTTTATTTCAGTTTATACTCAAGCACGCTAATGTCTGATCGCAAAAGAAAAAACTAGTAAAACTAATTAGTATGTCGATTTTGAATTCTGTGGTATAATTTGTTTTTAAAGTGATTCGCAACAGGCAAGGCATGAGTCATTTAATTGAATTAATAGTGCATTTGTTTGACAAATCGGTATATCTGAAGAAGAATTTTGCAGAAAAAATGTGTGAAGTGTTGGCAACTCTAAATAAGCTTCTAGCCAACATGTTGTCCAACTACGAAGTTTGTTCTTTGATCGTCTTTTCTGCGGTTTTTGATTGTTGAATGTTGATCAACACTTTAACAAAGTACAAAATGACGTGGACGGCGGTAAAGTATATCAGCTGATCAGAGTCCGTAAACAGCTAAGGATCGCAATATAACAATTTTTTGGTGAATCCAACATTTTTACGAATTCCAAAAAATAAGATATTTTTTTGACACAGTAGTTGAATACCTTGTAGTGTCAGTGGGCTAAAGGTTAAGTGCGTTGGTTCCTTAATGGATGAGTTTTTTTTTTTTAATTTTCTAATAAAACCAAAAAAAATCATTGAAATAAAAAGACTTAAATATAGGTTGTAGGCCAAAAGGCATTAACTTTAAGATCCATGAATTATATATAAGTAATATTGATTAGGCCATTTTCCCATTTTTGTCTAGCAAGTAAGTAGGTTTAAGTTAAATTGAATAAAAAAATAAATTTTGAAAAAAAAGTGCGTTGGCTATCGAGCAGAACATTATGGATTCGCATCCTATTCGTGCACATAAAAGTTTGTATTTCATCTTTAACGGGTACTACCCTGGGCTGCAAGTCGTTACAATTGTACGGTTTTCGATACACTCGCCTCTCTTTAAGTACACAAATACGCTTTTACTAAATTCGATACAATTATAATGCACTTCCAGTCTTTCACTTAATGAAATAGGTATTCTGCTAAATATAAATATTTTTACCAAAATCCACATTACCGAGTATCCATTTCTTAACACATTCATTAGTTGCAAGTCAATAAAATTGCTAGTTTGGCTTTTGGCAACATGTTTAAAAGTCACTGAATGAGACGTTAAGTAACGACTTAACAATAACATGTAAGTCGTAGACATCATCTGTTTTATTCGTTTTTATTCTCATTTGTTTTCTATTTTTCATTCGGTTTTGTGATTTTTTGAAGACAACATAGAGAGTTAGGTGAATCTTCTACTTGTGAAAGTCTGTAGGTATACGATACGTTTTATCCTGATAAAATGTATGTAAATTGATCCTTCAATTACCTTGGGTCAGTAGTAGCAGCCGATAACAATATGGAAACAAAAAAAATATGCGGGCGTCTGCTCAAAACCAACAGAATCTACTTAAGATTGTCAAGCCTCTTTAAATACAACAATCTTACCATTACTTCGAAACTGCTACTATATAAGACGATAGTCTTACCAGGAGGTAATCACTTACGGATATGAGATCTGAGATCTGAGTGCTTAGCCAAAGATATTCTGGAATGAGCGGTCTTCGAGAGTTGGCTCCGTTTGTGAGAAAGGACTATTCTGGAGACGATAGGTATAACCACGAGCTATATCAAATCTACCACGAAGAAGAATTGATGACAAAAATTAAGTGTTGTGTGAGCGAAGAGGAACCGGCCCGGAAAGTCATTTTCAGTACAAATCATAGTAGGATACAGCAAGGCAGATCAAATTTGCGCTGGAAGGATGTTGTGGATCAGGACGCCTAAAAATTCGGGTGCGGAACTGGATGGCGTCGGCCAACGATCGTGAGACATAGAAGAACTTGCTGAAGGAGGCCCGGAGCGGATAACGGTTGAGGCGCAGATGAAGGGAGAAACTGAATTGGCCATGCTGACGATCTTCACCGATAAATAACGAGCAAGACGAGGCTCTCAGCGTCATATATAAATGTGAAAATCTATACGGGGTCAGAACATAACGAATAAACCGCACCATCGAATAACGCGAATGTGTACACAGTTCTTTATTTTGCCCTCAGAACTGTTATAGGTTTTTTTTCACAACAAAAAATGTCGACCATAAATTGTGGGCGAGACGAGTTTCAGAGGGGCGGCTAGTTATCTATTTTGAACTATGAAAAAATATTTTTTTTTCTTAAAAAAAAATAATTATTTTTATTTATTTCTCAATAAAAGTTAACAAATCAAAAAGTACAATTCGATACACTTTCTATTTTGATTTCGATACAATGCTGAAAGGCGATTTTACTACCATCTTGCGAAGAACTGCCAAAACTTCCAAGAGTATCAATCTGTCATAAAAAAGTGCTTCTCAGCTTTGCAGTTCGGAATCGGCGTTACATTGTAGGTTCTCTCAATTCTCAATTCAATTGTTGTATTTGTGTAACAAATTGGTATATCTGAAGTAGAATTTTGGGGAAAAATGTGTGAAGTGTTCGCAACTTTAGATAACCTAAAATTCAACAGACCTGGCCAGCTATCCAACTACCAAGTGTGCTTTCTTATCGTTTTTTCTGCAGTTGGGGAACGTCGATCAATAGTTTAACAAAGTACAAAATGACATGGACAGCGAGATAGTTTATCAGCTGATCAGAGTCCGCTATCAGCTAAGGATCACACTATAGCAATTTTGTGGTGAACTATACCTTCAAAATTTGTACAAAATCCAAAAAAAAAATAAGTTTTTGACGCAGTAGGCAAATAACTTGTAGTGTCCGTGGCTTAGTGGTTAAGTGCATTGGATTCTAAGCAGAACATTGTGGGTTCGAATCCTACTCGTGCCCATACAAGTTTCTATTTCATCTCTCACGGGTATTACCTCTTGCGTAGAAACAAAATTTCCAAGAGTATCAATCTGTCATGAAAAAGTGTTCCTCAACTTTGCCGTTGGGAATCAGCGTTACATTGTAGGTCCCCCCAATTCTTCACACGCACTCAGAGAATTGTTGATGAAAGTAAGCAACTTAGGCCTTGGATCTTCAAGAGCCACTCTGTTTTATTTTTTAGTTAACAGCTATTTTTTGAATTACTTTTATTTTTATTTAATTTTCTTCATTTTCTATATATTTCCTTTAATGGGTTTTCTTCCTTTCTTCTAAATTGTTTTGGAGGGTAAGATTTTCTTGCTTTTGCTTTACACACTTTCTTAGAGCCACATCTTCTGTGTCGTCTCGCTTCTACGAGGACTGCACAAACAACGACTAACATCACAATTAGCAAACTGATGTTCATGGTGCCACTAAATATGTTTACTGAATGAATTGAAGTTCTTTATTTCAATTTATACTGAAAAAAGTTAATGTCTCGTCGTAAAAGATAAAACTAGTAATTAGCATGTCGAATTTTTTTTCTGTGGTATAATTTTATTTTTGTTTTCAAAAGATTCGAAAGTACCTACGTATGCCTAATTAAATTTTCAGGCAAGGCATGAAGCAAGAATTATTAATTTGTGACATCTGAAGTAGAACCGCACAGGATCAGCATTTTTCACTGCCTCTTGCGAAGAACTGACAAAACTTCCAAAAGTATCAATCTGTCATGAAAAAGTGCTTCTCAACTTTACCGTTCGGAATTAGCGTTAAATTGTAGGTCCCCTCAATTCTTCACACGCACTCAGAGAATTGTTGATGAGAGTAGGCCACTTAGGCCTTGGCTCTTCAAGAGCTGTCGCGCCACTCCGTCCGAGCGCCGAGTCCGAGCAGAGTATTGAAATTCAGAATCTCGACAGCAAAATTTTTGAATTACATTTATTTAAATTTTTGACATTTTTTTATTTTTTCATCCCTTTTTTAACGGGAAATTAAACTTCATTTTTCTTTCAAATACATCGTCTTCTTCAAATTCTCTCCAAACTACTTTAGAAGAGGCGGGACATTTTTTGTGCATGTTGTATCGTCGTTTCGCTTCTACGAGGACTGTACAAACAATGAATAGGATCACGATTAATAAACTGATCTTCATGGTGCCACTTAAATGTGTTTACTGAATAAGTTGAAACACTTTATTTAAATTTATACTCAAACACTGTAATGTCTCGTCGTAAAAGATAGAAAACTACTAATAAGCATGTCGTATTTAAATTCTGTGGTATGATTTGTCTTTCAAATGATTCAAAAGAGAAAATGAAACATTGGCGCAAAATTATAGTCCACTAATGAACAATTTTAAGAGAATTTAGTGTGATACTTGCTTAAATTGACGTTTCAGTCAATTTTAGTCAGCAAAAGAACAGTTTTATCGCTAAACACTTGCATTGAAGATAAAGTCATGAAACCCCTACTTTATCTTTTTAATGCATCGTTAGCTCTGCTTCATCTTTCGAATTTTCGCACTTGACTGCTTCATCTCCTAAATCGAAAAATATGAAAATGTTTTTTTTTTTCTTTCAATCAAACTGGTCCAAGACTTATGTCTGAAATTGTTCGTATTTATACACTTTTTGTTTTAGATCGCTACGATTTTTTACTTATCACAAAATGGGTTTGAAAGCAAAAACACAGTTCTGAATGCAAGGCTTAAAACATTCGTAATATGTTTTGGTGGTTCATCGTGATCCACAGTTCTATTTCTCCGCACCTAAATGATGATTAGAGAAAAACTCGACAGACATTAAAATGCATTCATTTCCAATTTGTACACATACGAAAAGAAAATTCAAAATAAAATCAAATGAAATGTTGACATTGTTTATTTTAAGGAACTGAGCGCATTCCGAAACCTAGTGACTACGTAGTCAACTCGTTATGATTGGTTCAAAACAACTTATTGACCAATCAGAACGAATTGACTACGTAGTCACTAGGTTTCAGAATGCCCTCACTGTCAAATGTTAAGTGTGTTGACTTTGTTCTTTCGAGAACTGTCAATTTTTAGACGTGTTCACTTACACTTTCTTTAAAAACAACACTAGCTTCACACTAGATAGCATCGCACTAAAAAGTGTCTATTGTTGAAGAAAAATAAGAAAACTATTTTTGAGTTAACAATTTGCTAAGTAGAATCACGTTAATTAGCTAAACACAGGCCTACTATAATTTTGCGCCATTATTTTTTTGATAGAAATGTAGGTATTTGTTTGCCAAATTGTTATATCTGTGTACTGTACTGTATTATAATAGAACATAGAATATAATAGAATCAACTCTTACTCTCCCAACTCTCCTACTCTTATACTTATGCTTACATTTATATTGATACGTAAACTTAAACTTAGCAACTAAGTCATTAGTAAATAGCATTGAATTGAACGAGTCGTGTGTTTTAACTTGGAGCTCTGTGCGTGCAAATACACAACAAGTTGGCGACGAGGATAAACGGTGTCTATATATAAAGATTGAAGTGGTCTCATTTACTATACAGTTGTCTTGAATAACATTTTTTTTATATAACCTACTGTCTCACGTGATTGGAAAATTAGAAGAATTCGAACCGGGTGATGATTTTGAGTCTTATGAAGATCGGCTTCGAATTTATTTTGCGATAAATGAAATAAAAGAGGAAAGGAAACCTCTTATCTTACTTAGTCTAATCGGAAAAAATTCCTTCAGAGTACTTAAGTCCATAGTACAACCAAAAGATCCCGCCAAAATGAAATATGAAGAATTAATCGAGGTGCTATCACGTCATTTTGCACCACGATTAAATATTAGAGCTGAACGATATAAATTTAATAAAGCGATTCAGCGTGAAGGCGAATCGATTACGGAGTTCATCATACGGCTTAAAGCACTTGCACAAACATGTGCTTTTGGGGATTACCTCAAAAATATGACTATAGAACAGTCTTTAACTTTTAAATGCTGTGATAACTGGGTGCAACCAAAGCCAATAGTTCCTGTCCATTTAAAGTCAAATGCAATTGATGATGCTTTGGTCGATCGCTTTATAGCGGGAATAAGAGATGGTGAAATCCAGCGTTCACTATTGAACGACGAGTCCTTAAATTTTGAGAAGTCATGTAACATTGCTTTAACCATGGAAATGTCGCAAAAAGAGTCAAAAGCTTTGCATCAAGGTCCATTACCCGAATTTGCAGTACGAGAAGTCAGCTTTGGGTTTAATACAAAAAGCAATAAATATAGTCGAGGGTCACAAAAATTCAATGCTGGAGCTGGTGGTGGTGTCAGAAGGCATGGGAAGTGTTTTCGTTGTGGGCGTTCTCATGATCCAAAAAAGTGCCCAGCTTCGGAGTGGACATGTTTCAGTTGTGGAACAAAGGGTCACACGTCAGTGGTTTGTAAGTCTAAGAAGAAAATCAACATGATTCAAGCGATAAATGCCGTCGAGTCGAGAGGAGAAGTGCAAACGATCCAAGTAGAAGGGGAAGATCTAGAGATGGAGATTGATACCGGAGCGTGTTCGTCATTGATAAGTTATGTAGATTTTATTGCAAAATTTTCCCATCTAGAATTAAGTGAAATCGATGATAAATTTATTACAGTTACAGGTGAATCCATTCATGTAAAGGGAAAAATCAATGTCCGAGTGCGGTTCAGAAATGACGAACGCTTAATGGAATTAGTTGTCATCGAAAGTCTGCGGCCATTCACACCTCTTTTGGGTAGGTCATGGCTAAACGTTCTGGTTCCGAACTGGAAGAATCACATTTTTGGTAATTCATTTTGTCAAGTGAGTAGTGTACATGAAAACTTTTTAGAATTCATTAGCCAAAAGTTTCCAAATGTCAATGCAACTCAGTCAAGTCGTTACATAAAAGGGTTTAAGGCATCCATTGTTTTAAAGGAAGATGTAGTGCCAATATTCCACAAAGCATATCCAGTACCTTTGCGAATTAAAGACCAGGTAGGCGATGAGTTAGACCGCCTTGTTAAAAACGGAATTTTAGTTCCGGTTAAGACAACTGCGTGGGCCAGTCCCATTGTGTGTGTAAAAAAGCATTCAGGTGAAATTCGTATTTGTATGGATTGTCGAGTTACGGTGAACAAGTTTATACTAACGGAACACTACCCTTTACCTTTTATTGAGGAAATTTTCGCCAGTTTGGCTAATTGTTCTGTATTTTGTACACTAGATTTGTCAGGTGCGTATCAGCAGCTTTTAGTAGAAGCAAATTGTCAAGAGTGTTTAGTGGTAAACACTCACAAAGGTCTGTTTAAATATACGCGATTGCCTTATGGACTAAGTAGCAGGGGCGATTCCTCATAGTAACCAAGTATATCGGCGGTAAACCAAGAATTTCAAAAAATAAATGTATTTTCAGATATTTAATATTCTTCCGCAAATCAACAGTTCAAAAATTTATAGTTTCAAACACTTTAATAAATGCCTGAACACAAAAATAAAAGTTTAGCGCGAAAAAAAGCGATTCCCTTTGAACCAGAACGTGGCATACACAAGAAATAACTTGTGCAGAAAATCTATTTGATACACCGCTTTGCTACCGTAAACAATTGCGGTTACTATTTTCATACAATCTTCAAAAACAGTAGACACAAACATTCCAATAAACGCATGTAAAAATAAAGAGAAGTCTAAGCGCAAAAAAAAGCGATTCCCTTCCCTTTGATGAGAATTTGGCATACACAAAAAATCTCTGATACCGTAAAAATTTGCGGTCACTATTTGCATACAATCTTCAGAGAGAGATAGACGCATACATTCCACTAAACGCCTGTAAAAATAAAGAGAAGGTTGAGCGCAAAAAAAAAGCGATTCCCTTCGACTGAGAAGGCTAACAGATACACATTTTTAACTCTTAAGCAACTTTCGTGGTCGTAGTTGTAGTGTTTCTAATGTTTCTATATCAATTAGCACGACGACGTACGATGACGCACGTGTTCGCCAACACGAAACGATTATGCTCATAGTCGCTGTTTTGATTTAGGTAAATCAATTTCTTCATTTTGAGTATTTAGTACATAATTCCTCTTATTTATGTACCTATACTCAAATCTTAAATAATATATTAAAGCCGATTGTTTACGGCTTTATTTAGATGACAAATTTTCAGTTGTTGACGTTTTTTATGTTTAAGATTTTTAAGACCTTGAAATATGTATTTTAAGTATACTTAAGAATAGTCATAAAATGAAAACTTACCGTCAAAATAAAGCGGTAAACAAACCAAATATTGAAGATACCTTTAAGATTTGATAATAAATAAGGCGGATTATGAACATTCTAATTAGATATTCTTATTCGGGTCGCACGTACTTGCCCATGTCTTCAACAGCGGGGTATTAATATGAAATATTAAGAAACTCAAAAAAGGTTTTGTTCTTAAACTGAAAATTTCAATTGAAAAAGAGTTTTCTAGTATAAAATTTAAATTTATGAAAAATTTTTGTTTTGAAAATCGTTAGAGCGATTTTGTTTTTTTTTTTTTAATAATTTTGTATTAATCAAATTTTTTGAAAATTCTTGAAAAATAAATTTGGCATGTCAGTTTTTAGGTTTTATAAAGATACATGTGAAATCTGGAATTTTGAAAAAAAAGCAAACAAAAATTTTTAATATTGTGAAATAAAAAAAATATTTTTTTTCGTTGATCAATCAAGAAGAACATAGAGAACAAAAAACAAACATTGTCGATTTTTGCTCAACAAAATTTAATGGCTACTAAGGTTAATTTTGACTTAAAAAAAATAATAAAAAAAAATCCGTCATGAATTCGCTAAAAACACTAACTTCTTCTTTTAAGAATTTTTTAAACATTTTATTTAGAAGAAGAAAAAAATTCTTTACGAAAAAATAGCTCTAAGGATTTTACAAATCTTTTTCTTTTTATAACTTCAATTTAATATTTAAAACTGAATATAAATTGTAATTTCAATAATTGTGAAAGCAGTTTTTCCTTTACCTATATTTAAATTTTCACTAAAAATATTTTTCGAGTTTCTTAATTATTTTGATTTTTGTATTTTAATATTTGTTTTAAATCATAACTGTCGGACATTATGTGTTGTTATTTTATTTTATTTTTTTTTTGAAATATATAAAATTAACATTTTTCCTTACTAAAAATTTTATCATAAATTAAAAAAAAACTTTTGAACAACAACAGTTTTGAGTTTTTTTTTTATTATTGTCTTAACTTTTCCGAGGGTCGTAGGTAAACCAAGGATGAGGACCAGGAATCGCCACTGCTAAGTAGTGCTCCGTCTGCTTTTCAATCCGTAATGGATCAAATTTTAAAAAATTTGGAGAATGTGTTTTGCTTCATAGATGATATAATCATAGGCGGAAAAGATAAAGATGATTGTCGAGTTAAATGCCTAGAAGTTTTCAGTCGCTTAAATGAACATAACGTTCAAATCAATGCAAATAAATGCAAGTTTTTTCAGTCCTCGGTATCGTATTTAGGTCATATTTTGTCAAATGGAAAGGTCTTCCCAAACGATGAAAAGTTAAGAGCCATTCAAGAAGCACCAACCCCCAAAAATCTCCAACAACTACAGTCATATTTAGGTTTGTTTAATTATTACGGTCGGTTTATACCAAATTTGTCGCATCATTTGAAAGAGCTTTATAGTCTTTTAAGAAAGAATGTAAAATATCAATGGTCAAAGTCATGTCAAGAAGCGTTTGAAAACAGTAAGCTTTTAATTTCAAAACACAATGTATTAGAGCTATATGATCCATCAAAACCTATAGTCATAGCATCAGATGCTAGTCCATACGGAGTAGGGGCAGTCATGTCGCATATCATAAATGGTGTCGAAAAACCAATCATGTTTGTTTCGAGTTCTCTGTCAGCTGCGGAGAAAAATTATTCCCAATTGCACAGAGAGGCCCTAGCAATTGTATTTGCAGTGAAAAGATTTCACAAATATATATTTGGAAAAAATTTTAAAATATATACCGATCACCAAGCCTTGAAGGAAATTTTTCATCCAAGAAAAGGTACTTCAGGTGTAGCAGCAGCTAGACTTCAACGGTGGGCGGTATTTCTCTCAATGTACGATTATACAGTAGAGTATAGGAAGAGTTCGTTGATGTGTCATGCGGATGCACTATCACGACTTCCTTTAACTGATAGCACAAATATTGCAGAAGTAAGCCTCATTCATTCAGTGACAATGCCTTGTTCTGATGGAAATTTCAATGTTGATGTCGAAATGGTTAAAAAAGATACGGAAGAAGATACTTTATTAGGCTTAGTCTATAACTGCGTTATAAATAACAAGTGGCCTAAAAAAGTCGATCAAGATATGCTTCCTTATTATAGAAAGCGAAATAGTTTTTCAACTGAAAATAATTGTTTATTCTATGGGGACCGAATGGTCATCCCTAAGCCTTTACAGTCTAAGGTTTTAAGCATGTTGCATAGTATGAACCACTCAGGAGTAATAAAAATGAAAATGTTGGCCCGTTCATACATTTGGTGGGACAAAATCGATAATGATATCGAAAAATTCGTTAAACAGTGCCCAATTTGCCAAAAAACAATGAATGTTCCAAAAGAAGTAGTAACAACGTCTTGGCCAGAAACGAATTATCCGTTTGAACGAATTCATATAGATTTTTTCTATTTCTCAAATTTTCAATTTTTAATTTTGGTCGATTCGTTTAGTAAATTTTGCGATGTTATATTAATTAAAAACAATACTGCTAAAACGCTAATTAATATATTAAAACAATTTTTTTCAATTTTTGGTCTTCCGAATGAGATCGTATCAGATAATGGACCACCTTTTGGTTCATATTTGTTCAAATCGTTTTGTCACAATGTTAATATCAAAGTAACCAAGTCACCACCATATCACCCGCAAAGTAACGGCTTGGCTGAGAGGAACGTCCAAACCACAAAGAAAGTATTTAAGAAATTTTTAATGGAAAATGAAAAGCTTGACATAAATGAATTAATAACCAAGTTTTTATTTAATCAAAGAAATATTCCCCATTCGAAAACTGGTAAAAGCCCATCGGAATTGATTTTTTCCTATAAGCCAAAAATTATGTTAGATGGTTTAAAGGAAAATGTTAGAAAAAATTGTTTAAAAGAATTTGTTGATACTAATCACAAACCGAAGAAAAATGAATTTAATAGTAATGAAAAGAAAATTGATAACTTTGAAAACGAATTTAAGAAAGGAGATAAAGTTTTGTATTTGAATCATTTTAAAAACGAATACGCTAAATGGATTCCATCAGTTATTATGGAAGTTGTAAGTCCATTAACATTTTTGATTAAAGTTGGAGACAATATAAGATTTGTTCAAAAAAAATCAAATTAAAATGTCAACCCTGGAAGATAAATTTCATCCATCTATGGATAATTGTATTATAACGAATAGATCAAATAATCAAAATTGTAACATGAAAATGCATAAAAATGAAAATAATTGCTCTGAAAAAACTAACTTGAAAAGAAAAAGGGTAGCCATAAGAAAGAAACCGTATGATGGACCTCAGCGTAGATCAGAGAGAAATAAGAATAACGTTGTTTTTTATAAGATTTGAAATATTATAACTAGACGTTTATTTTTTTTTAAAGAGGGGGAAAGTTGTACTGTACTGTATTATAATAGAACATAGAATATAATAGAATCAACTCTTACTCTCCCAACTCTCCTACTCTTATACTTATGCTTACATTTATATTGATACGTAAACTTAAACTTAGCAACTAAGTCATTGAATAAATAGCATTGAATTGAACGAGTCGTGTGTTTTAACTTGGAGCTCTGTGCGTGCAAATACACAACAATCTGAAGTAGAACTTCGCGGAGACTTCCCTTGCATGTAGCCAATAGAATCGTTGTCGAACCTTTTCTAGCGTCTTGTTTACTCCTAGATGGCCTCCCGAAACTCCATCATGCATCTCTCGCAGAACGTCCACAATCTTCGATCTCGGTAAGACTAGCTGCATTACATAGGACTTTCCATCTGCTGATTCCCATTTACGTCGAAGGACACCCTCTTGGACATGCAATGAGTCCCACTGTGCCCAATAGGCCTTTAGAGCCGGACTTCTGTCGGAGATATCGGCCCATTCTGGTTTTTCCTGGTGTTCCTTGCATGCGAGGATGGGTTCAATATCTGGGTCCTCTTGTTGAGCCTTCCTCAACTCGTCGTTGCTCCAGCCATAAATGGGATCGGTTCTGGTTCGTTGAACAGCAACCACTTCTTTTTCTTCTTGGCGTCTGCAATGCTTACAGTCTTGCTTACATGGTCTCCGAGACAGTGCATCAGCATTTGAGTGAAGCTTCCCCTTCCGATGTTGAATTTCATAATCGTACGTCTGCAGCCTCTCAATCCATCTCGCCACTTGACCCTCTGGATTCTTGAAATTCAAAAGCCAGTTTAGTGCTCCATGGTCGGTTCGGAGAAGAAACTTCTGTCCATAGAGATACTTATGGAAGTGCTTTGTTGCCAAAATCAGTGCAAGAAGTTCTCTTCTGGTCACACAATAGTTTCTTTCCGACTTTGAGAGTACCTTGCTGTAATAGGCAACCACCTTTTCTTCGCCATCATGTACCTGTGACAATACAGCACCAATCCCGACATTGCTGGCATCAGCATCAATGATGAACGGTTTTCCTGGAGTCGGGTAGGTCAGCACTGGTGCATTACACAAGCGTTGCTTGAGCTCTTGAAAGCTGCGCTCGCACTCACCTGACCATTTAAACTGCTTTCCCTTTTCCGTTAGCTGATGTAGACTCTTGGCGATCTCAGCAAAATTCTTGACGAAGCGCCTATAGTAGGTGGCTAGACCCAGAAAGCTTCGGAGTTGATGTTTGTCCTGTGGTGTTGGCCAATTCTTCACGGTGTCAACCTTATCAGGATCCGTCTTAACTCCTTGGGATGAGATGATATGTCCCAGGTATTTCACTTCGGTTTTGAAGAGTGAACACTTTTCTGGATTGAGCTTGAGGTGGGCTTCTCGAAGTCTTTGAAACACGGCTCTCAGATTTGTACAATGTTCGTCAAATGTTTTCCCGTATACGATGACGTCATCCAAATAGACCAGGCAAGATTTCCAAGTGAGTCCTTGCAGGACGCATTCCATAAGGCGCTCAAAAGTCGCTGGAGATTTGCACAGTCCAAAAGGCATCACTTTGAACTGCCACAATCCGTTTCCTGTCGAGAACGCTGTCTTCTCTTTGTCTTCAGGATGGATTTCTACTTGCCAGTATCCACTTTTCAGGTCCAAAGTTGAGAACCATTGTGCTCCTTCCATTGCGTCCAGAGTATCGCTGATCCTAGGCAGAGGGTAGCTATCTTTCTTGGTCACATCGTTCAACCTTCGATAGTCCACGCAAAAGCGGGTTGATCCGTCTTTCTTCTTTACCAGGACCACTGGAGACGCCCAAGGGCTTTTTGAGTTTTCGATAAGACCCTCTTCTTTCATGGTGGTTATCAGTTCTTCAACCTCACCTTGTTTGGCTAGTGGAAGGCGTCTTGCAGGTTGACGAATCGGCTTTGCATCCCCGGTGTTGATTCGATGTTGAACCAGTTGTGTTCTGCCATATTTCCCTTGCGATGATGAAAAGATGTCTGCAAATTCTTCGAGGAGACCTTCTGCAGTTCTTCGTTGTTGTTGGCCAAGATTAGAGGACTCGAGAATGTTCGTCTCTATGGAGTTCAGCTCTTTGGACTTCAATGTTTGCCTTGGGTCTTCTTCGCTGATCCTTGTTATCGCTGATACAGATTCGCATTGTCCGACAATCTCACCTTTTCTAAGCTTAACTTCGTACGGCTTGATGTTGAGTATTCGTACGGGAACCATGTTCTTTACAGGTCTAACAAGAGTCTTCCCAATGGTGACGTTTTGGGAGGACTTTACAGATGCTGGTTCGACCATGAGGTATCGATGGCTGCCAGGCTTACCTTTCAATTTCGTCCACACGAATACTTCTGAAGAAGCAGGCAAAGTCAGATCTTCTTTGATGACGGTTTTCACAGATAACGAGGTCTCATACGAGTGGATCCCATAGATCATCGGAATCTCGATGTTTCGATATTTCAGGACTTGGTTCCCGATGTCCAATATCACTCCGTGATCTTTCATGAAATCGACACCGACAATGCACTCGTCGCATATATCTGCTACCAGGAACAGGTGAGAGAATTCCAGCTCTGCCATCCGGATCTTAAGACGTACCTCACCATAAACTTTTGCGGCTTCTCCAGTTGCAGTCCTTAGACGATAGCTGTTGGTGTTGTGGAGCCATGTCTTCTTAACGAGGTCCTGCCGTACAATGGACGCCGTGGCACCGGTGTCGATGGTAGCCACACATTTGTTGCCGTTTATACTTGCTTCCACGGTCAGGCTCTTGTTGTCACGTTTCGTTTGAGAAACCTGGATGGTGTTTCTGTAGCTATCGGTACTAGAAGCCAGCTTCGGTCCCTCGAAGTTGGTGGGATGGGAAACAACTTGGGAAGCAACATTGTTGTAGGTGTAACTTTGACCAGTTAACATATTTCTGTGTTCACAGTGTTGGCATGCGGTTCCTCTTCGCGGTAATCTGCACTGTCGTTGAAGATGCCCAGTCTTGTTGCAGTTCCAGCATCGTGCTTGTCCGTCTCGCTGACTCCTTTCCAGAGTAGCCTTCTGACAAGAGCATTCTTGGACTTCCAATTCTCTCACGCGATGCACGTTTTGGGATGCTTGTTCTGCGGCTTCCATTGTTAGAGCGAAAGCCAATGCTTCTGGTAGTGTTTGCTTTCCGGCAGTGCGAATAGCCCTTTGGAGATTTATATCGCCCACAGCTCTCACAAAGGCTTCAACAGCAAGTTGATTTATTATCTCGTTGCCAGCTGTTGGGTATGCCAGGTGGACTAATCGCTCGATATCTGCCTGAAGCTGCTGCAGAGTTTCACCTCTTTTCTGTGCCCTGTTGTTTAGTTGTACTCGGAAGACTTCTGTCATGTGGCTATCCCCAAACCGCTGTTCGATTGCGTTTACCAGAACTTTGTAGTCACCGTTCTTCTCTGCTGGGATGGTTTGTAGCAGTTCAGCAGCTGCTCCTCTCAAGGCAAGCGTAAGAGCAATGTATTTTTCGTCATCGTCCCAGCCGTTTGTTAACGCTGCTGCTTCAAACTGTTTCTTGTAGATTGACCACGGTATCTGACCATCAAAGCTTGGAGGATTCACTTCTCTCTTTCTTGAGCACTCACCAGAAGGTTCTCGAGCTTTCATCTTTCGCACTTTTTCTAGTTCGCTTGTAATGGTTTCGATCTGTTCGTCTATTTTCTTGAAACGTGCATTAGTCGTTGAATTTTGTTTTTCGACACGCTCATCGAGAGTATTGATTTTGTCTTCGAAGTCCGCAAACCTGCCTTCTAGCAGATTTTTCTGTTCATCAAACCGATCTCGAACAACATCCCTTTGGGCTTGTAGTTGTTTGAGGACATTCTCTTGCTCGGTCTTCTGCTCGTTTCTTTGAGTTTCCAGTTGCTTGAGAACATTATCTTGATTCTCTTCAAATTTGGCTAGAAGAAGTGTCATCATGGTAGATAAGTCGGCAGTTGCATTTACCTCTTTCGATTTTGCTTCCACTTCGAAAGCAAACGTATCTGGGTCTTCATTTTGTTCTTCCAGATATTCCTGTAGCCGTTTTACGAGTTCGATTTTACATCCTGCCCCACTTAAGCCACGTTTGCTTAATTCGGCCTTTAGCTCAGAGACAGTTAAGTCTTTCAAAACTTTACTCATTTTTTTTTTTTTAATTTTTAACTTCACTATTTCAAACAAAATAGTTTAATCACTATTCACTGTTTTATTCTCAATAAGTTTTAATCCCTTATTCTGACACCAATGTAATATTCGGCTTGGTCCGACAATTAAAACTTATTCACTTTTTAAATAAAACACAAATTCACTTTATTCAAATCACTCACAAATTTATTTATTCAACACTTTCAATTATAACTTTGCAAACACAGAGTACTTTTCTTTATCGCAGTTCACAATTAATTAATTCGCCTCGCCCCCAAACGGCTATTTATATCAAAAATGATGGATTCTAGAAACTACTATTGGTTCCTATTGGTTCTTGGGGAAGCTGAAAGTTCGAGAGAAAATACTGGGATTTTTGTAGGGGCTAACGTTCTTAATGCTAAACAAAAAGTTTCTCTTAATCTTAATTAATTATTGCCCCTCACGAGTGTTTACTACTACAATTAAACGATATTAAGTAAAGAGAGTATGTACATTAAATAAACAAGAGATACAGAGTAAGTAAAGAGAGTAATGAAAAGTGTGTACATTAAATATAGAAAGAGATACAGAGAGTAAGAGATAATAAAGTATACACATTAGTATTTGACAATAGAAGGAGATACAGAGCGTATGAGATAAAATAAAGTGTATACACATTACAATATAATCAAATGTCAAAACCTTTTAAATGAAAATAGTTTTCCACCACAGCAACTCATGTAAAAAAAAATTGCTTGCTCATGTAAAAAAAATGCTTTCATATAGGTTTCAAAAGATGGCGTTTGAAAGGTTTCGATATCTGATAATCTGGTGAATATAGGGTCGCCATTTTGTCAAAATGTCAACTCTATGTAAAAAAAATGGCTTTCTCTGCCTCTAACCAGATGGCGACACTTTTTGATAGTACCTATCAAATATATATACAAAAGGTGAACGAAACTCAGTTTAAAACTGACTATAGCGTTTTATTGGAATTCCTATTGCTAAGCTAAGCTAAGTTCCCAATAAAACACGGCTTATTTAAAAAAATATTTTTTTTCGAGTTTCTGTGTCTTTTAAATCACCAAAGTTTAAAGATCGAGCCATAGAATTTTCAATAGACAGAATAACCAAGTAAAATAACCTGTATTATCCCGATAGAGATGTTCAATTGCCGGTATTTTGATTGACGGGTTTTTGACAGTCATTAGTACGTAAAATTACTCGTCACGGGTAACGTGTATACATCTCTAAAAATGAATCAAAATCTTTTTTTTTTTTTTAAATGCTTAACGATTAAATTGAAATTGTAGTATGGTTTTTAGTTGTCTCAAAATTGAAACATTTTAGTACGATACTAAATCAAATTTAGCATGATACTAGGCTAAAGTGACGTTTCCGTAAATTTTAAAGGGTTCTAGTATCACACTAGGCATTTAGTATGATGCTAAAGTTAAAATCATGAAATTGCGGTTTTAAATTTTTAGTGTCATACTAGTCTTTGGGGTTTTGTTATCATGTAATTTTTCTCTAAGTTGGTGTATTTCTCTTACTCTAGCCTTCAAGGAGTACCATTCCCTTAAAATAACTTTTTAAATTTATTTTATGTCTTGGCAATTTAAATATTCGAAAACAGACCTGAAAATGGTTTTTCTTTAAGTGATTCTGTATCTACTTTCCTTGTTGTTGGGTTTTGAGCGTATTGGAGATAGGAAGCGATTTTTATGATCAGAACAATGCCCTGTAACAAATAAATAATAATTGCTTTCTTATTTAATTTTAAAGTTAAGCCTTGACACGATTTTAGATAGCAAAAATAAGTTGCTCTGAGTGTCAGTTCAAAGTTTGTTTCCATTTCCATTGTATATGTATATGTATCTATAAAAACACCTAGTATATAATCAAGAATGGGTTTATCGATTTTTTGTGCTACATCAAAACCAAAAAAATCCCAATATCAATTTATGTACATAATTATGTAAAAAAAAACAGCACTGTGTCAGGTCTCAAGATGGCACCATTCTAAAGTTAACGCGATGCTAACTAGCATCGCAATAACTCCTCAATAGAAGGCGGACTTTAATTTTGCACTATACTTTTCAAATAAAATAAAAAAATGTTTTTGAGCTCGGGGCCTCTTGGGCCGGAGCCCTTTTGGGTTGGGGGCTCGTGGCATTTTGCCAGCCCTGCCACCCTATTTTTACGCCAATGAAGCCGGCAACAAATAGCAGTGGCGATTCCTGGTCCTCATCCTTGGTTTACCTACGACCCTCGGAAAAGTTAAGACAATAATAGAAAAAAAAACTCAAAACTGTTGTTGTTCAAAAGTTTTTTTTTAATTTATGATAAAATTTTTAGTAAGGAAAAATGTTAATTTTATATATTTCAAAAAAAAAAAATAAAATAAAATAACAACACATAATGTCCGACAGTTATGATTTAAAACAAATATTAAAATACAAAAATCAAAAAAATATGAGTGCGACCCATGGAGTCCACACGACTAACTTCCCATAGTAGAAAAATACGTAAAAACATTAGTTGTTTTGCAAAATATTCAGCGGATGCATCCCGTTGTAGTTGTACACGCACGTTGCTTCAAAGTCAAATTCCATAAAACTGATGATTTTATGAAAAACATTAAGTTTATTGAATAACAGTGGCGCCATCTGCCACTGCCGAGTTGATCGTACCATTTCGTTGACTCATTCACAACTACTTTGCACAGTAAAATACAGCCTACATATAATTGCTCCTGAATATTGTAGTTTTCTATTATTGAAGCAATTTTTCTAATTGGATTAGTATTTCTGAAAATTAATATTTATACGGCAAAGCAGCGTTTGGTGGGTCAGCTAGTAATCAAATATAGTATATGATACTCCTGAATATTGTTTTTTTTCCCACTAACTATAAGATTTTTTGCACTATTATTGAAATTATTGCAGAAATTATCATAATTTTCATTATATTAGGGTTGTCTTAGATTTTTGATTGCCATTAAAAAACCGCTAAGCCGATTTCGCTCAAAACCTAATCAGCTCTTAACAACACAATGCCGCGTCGAATGAGATTAATTCGATGAGTGGTTCGCGAGATAATTGAGCTGAAAAACGTAACGCACACAGACATCATCATAAAAACGCTTGATTCGGATTCTAGTGACCTCGAAACATCGAGAAATGCGAAAATTGGAGATTCACAAAATCGGCCCCATTACAATAACTTCCTCTGGGAAGTTAAAATCATTAATCATCTCTCGATAGCGCAATCCATTGACCGTAACTGTTGCTCCAGCCTCATTTTCGAAAAAGTAAGGTCCAATGAACCCGCGGGACCATAAACCGCACCAAACAGTCACGCGTTGAGGATGGAGAGGCTTTTCAACAATAACTCCTATGTTTTCCGAGCCCCAGATGCGACAGTTTTGCTTGTTGACGTAGCCTCCGAGGTGGAAATGGGCCTCATCAGTCAAGATGATTTTTCGATGAAATTCCGGATCATTTTCATGCATTTCAAGGACCCAATCAGCAAAGACACGACGTTGTTGATCATCAGCCGGCTTGAGTTCTTGTGTTAACTGAATTTTATAAGCCTTAAGACCCAAGTCCTTATGCAAAATACGGTGTAATGACGTTTGTGGAATGCCTTATTCCAAAGAACGACAAGGAATGGACAAACCTGGGTTTACTTCAACACTTTGGGCTACAACAGCAATATTCTCAGTTGTTCTTGAGCGACGTGCACGGGTTTTATTCTTCACATCACTAACTTGTCCCAACAGCTCGAATTTGTCCACCAATTTCTGTATTGCGGTCCGACAAGGTGCTTCACGACGACCCAAAAATGTTTTATTTGTGCGAACCGTCTCTGCCAAATTTTCACCATTTTTTATAGTGAATTTTAATAATTTCAATGCGTTGTTGAAGCGTGTATCGTTCCATTTTTATTAATGGCGTAGTTTCTACTTGTCAAATGCCAAAAAATGACAGCTTCAAAAGTGACAACTACCGAAATAGCGGGCTATTCAAAATAACACCTCATATTGGAAAACCCTTTTTTATAATAAAAATAACTCATTTTTTATAAGGTTGTCTTAGATTTTTGATTGCCATTTAAAAACCGTTAAGCGGATTTCGTTCAAAATCTAATCAGCTCTTAACAACACAATACCGCGTCGAATGAGACCAATTTTATGACAATACGATGAGTGGTTCGCGAGATAATCGAGCTGAAATAACGTAACGCACATACGAACACACATACACACACACACCGATGTCATCTTAAAAACGCTTGATTCGGACTCTAGTGACCTCAAAACATCGAGAAATGCGAAAATTGGAGATTCACAAAATCGGACCCATTACAATAACTTCCTATGGGAAGTTAATAATTAAGAAACTCGAAAAATATTTTTAGTGAAAATTTAAATATAGGTAAAGTAAAAACTGCTTTCACAATTATTGAAATTACAATTTATATTCAGTTTTAAATATTAAATTGAAGTTATAAAAAGAAAAAGATTTGTAAAATCCTTCGTAAAGAATTTTTTTCTTCTTCTAAATAAAATGTTTAAAAAATTCTTAAAAGAAGAAGTTAGTGTTTTTAGCGAATTCATGACGGATGTTTTTTTTTATTATTTTTTTTAAGTCAAAATTAACCTTAGTAGCCATTCAATTTTGTTGAGCAAAAATCGACAATGTTTGTTTTTTGTTCTCTATGTTCTTCTTGATTGATCAACGAAAAAAAATATTTTTTTTTATTTCACAATATAAAAAATTTTTGTTTGCTTTTTTTCAAAATTCCAGATTTCACATGTATCTTTATAAAACCTAAAAACTGACATGCCAAATTTATTTTTCAAGAATTTTCAAAAAATTTGATTAATACAAAATTATTAAAAAAAAAAACAAAATCGCTCCAACGATTTTCAAAACAAAAATTTTTCATAAATTTAAATTTTATACTAGAAAACTCTTTTTCAATTGAAATTTTCAGTTTAAGAACAAAACCTTTTTTGAGTTTCTTAATATTTTATATTAATACCCCGCTGTTGAAGACATGGGCAAGTACGTGCGACCCGAATAAGAATATCTAATTAGAATGTACATAATCCGCCTTATTTATTATCAAATCTTAAAGGTATCTTTAATATTTGGTTTGTTTACCGCTTTGTTTTGACGGTAAGTTTTCATTTTAGGACTATTCTTAAGTATACTTAAAATACATATTTCAAGGTCTTAAAAATCTTAAACATAAAAAACGTCAAAAACTGAAAATTTGTCATCTAAATAAAGCCGTAAACAATCGGCTTTAATATATTATTTAAGATTTGAGTATAGGTACATAAATAGGAGGAATTATGTACTAAATACTCAAAATGAAGAAATTGCCCGCATTCCGAAATCTAGTGACTACGTAGTCAACTCGTTCTGATTGGCTAATTAGCTGTTTTCAACCAATCAGAATGAGTTCACTACGTAGTCACTAGGTTTCGGAATGTGGGCATTGATTTACCTAAATCAAAACAGCGACTATGAGCATAATCGTTTCGTGTTGGCGAACACGTGCGTCATCGTACGTCGTCGTGCTAATTGATTTAGAAACATTAGAAACACTACAACTACGACCACGAAAGTTGCTTAAGAGTTAAAAATGTGTATCTGTTTCTGTGTGCCTTCTCAGTCGAAGGGAATCGCTTTTTTTGCGCTCAACCTTCTCTTTATTTTTACATGCGTTTATTGGAATGTTTGTGTCTACTGTTTTTGAAGATTGTATGAAAATAGTAACCGCAATTGTTTACGGTAGCAAAGCGGTGTATCAAATAGATTTTCTGCACAAGTTATTTCTTGTGTATGCCACGTTCTGGTTCAAAGGGAATCGCTTTTTTTTTGCGCTAAACTTTTTTTTTTGTGTTCAGGCATTTATTAAAGTGTTTGAAACTATAAATTTTTGAACTGTTGATTTGCGGAAGAATATTAAATATCTGAAAATACATTTATTTTTTGAAATTCTTGGTTTACCGCCGATATACTTGGTTACTATGAGGAATCGCCCCTGACAAATAGACGAGCACAAGAAATAGTTTTTTTTTTTGTTTATCTTTCTTTCAAACAAACTATGTAGCTTAAAATGACGTTTCAGACATGACTCAAACGTCATTTTGAGCTAGTATCACACAAAATTAATTTTGCGCCATTCTGTTTTGATTTTTGGATTCAAGCGACTGATTTCTTGTTTGTCAACTTCTTTATTTGAAAATTTGAACAAAAAACTACTGCCTACACTTTTCGAACGATTTTTAACCTTTAAAGCCAATGAAAGAATTGTCTGCCCTAAATAACTTATTATTAACTTATTAAATCCTAAGGAAGTAATGAACAGAGCACAGAGCCAAGTTAGTCCTCCGATTTCCATTCTTTTGAAAATCAATTTTAACAATTTTAATATTAGATTTTGTAAACATCTATGGTTTCTTGCTTTTTAACAACTTGCCTGCAAACTGCAATTAATTTGCGTACCCTTCCCTTCTCTATAGGTACGCATATGCACTAATTCGTAGAAGACCGATAAATAAACTGCAGTGAAACAGAAACCCTTAATAATAATTAATAATTCGATGAATAAAAGTTAGCAAAACAATAAACAAGAAGTGTCTTATTTCCAAGTTGTTGATTTCACTCGAAAAAGTCAGATTATTGATGCGATGTTTATGTGCGATGTAAACGTGTGAATTTTATTCCCAGACATGATAACTCAGACCCAAAAACAATTCAAAAATATTAATTCTCAATCTTTTAAATTGTAGAGCACTGCTTATGCCCAGTTTAATCCAAATATAATGCAATACAAATATTACTATTGATCTAAATTCTAATAATAAATAATAACAATCTCACTAAGCAGATTTGGCGCCCCACATTACTTTTTTCAGCGGAAAATTTTAACTCATTCTTTTTCAATTTAGTCTCAAAGCCCAGTCGTCGTTGATGTCGATGTAGGTGTTTAAGCGTTGGATCTATTATAGGTAACTTACAATGACAGCAATTGTATTTTGTTTAAACAGTTGTTATTAACGTTAAAAAGTAGGGTACTTATGGGTGTCGCACGTTGTTGATTATAGTAAAACGGAGTTTAAGAAAATGGAAAAATAGAAATATCTGTCTGTTTTCTGCAAGGGAAATCCGGCAGCGAAATAAAAAAGCATTTGAATACTGTGTTCGGTGACTGATGATCTTCTTCGATAGCGGCCGTCAAAAATTGGACTAACGACTTACAAAGTGGAGGATATTACGGAGGATGATTAGGGTAGAGTCGGCACACTTCGACACCTTAACAGAAAATATACAAAAGCATACGTACTTTTTTTTCAAAAATATAAAATTATTTCCCAAGTTTGTGATTTTATCAACATATCGGCAGAACTATAGTGTTAACCGACAAAAATAGCAAGCATCAAATGTTCGTGAACAGGGAAATCCCTCCTATTCTTTCATTGTGTTAGTAGTAGTGCATGACTGCATATCGCAGCTCGGTGGATGTGGCAGACATATAGATTATAGAGTTCAGTTCTCTTTGTGCATCTGACCAGGAAGGGCGTCTTCCCGAGTTCGCGGAGAAAACGATGCACGTCTCAATTCGGGTAACAATAGATTTAGAAAAAATGTGCGAAAAATAAATAAGTAGGTAAGTACAAAAATAGATTAATTTAAAAAAAAACATTAATCACATTGATTAAATCAGACTCTAACGAACATTTAGATTTCTTAAATTTATATTGAAGATACTCTTCCTTTGGGATCTTGATGTGCCCAGAGGAAGCGTCTGTCAGAGGTGCCCCGGCTTAAAATCTCGAAGGTGCCCCAATGGATGCTTTTTAACATTTCTTTTTTTATTATTTATCAAAGCAAAATATATCAATTTAACTTTTATAATATTATTAAATACTAAGTTTTGTATTTCAAAAACAAACTTCATTGTACGAAAACATTAAAAACACGATTAAAATCTTAAGAAGTTACCCTGAAAACTATATCAAATGTACTCCAAATAAATTGCACATCCTACCTTGGAGGAATTTGATGCAAGACTGGTGAACTTTTTGATATATGTTTGGCATGACTAAAGGCACGTTCACAATTTTTTACAGAATTTTTAAAGGCCGATTCTACCCTACATTACAAAAACCCAAGATCTCGTAGTTGCAGAACGCGCAGGTTGAAATAATGCGAGATTATAGCTGAATGAGACAGTAAATAAGAAATTGCGTTCATCATTTCTTACATAACATTTTAACACACGAGAAAGATGTCATGTCAGCGGCATGAGTGCTGCGTTTTCTCACTCTAGAAAACAAGCACGAGACGTGAACCAGTGTTTCATTTCATTTCATTTATTTATTTCAGCAGAACTTAATATTAAGATATACATCTTTTAGATAATTAAGCCTTGATTAGGATCATTAAAACAAAGGAGAACATTAAATTAATTATATTTAAAAAACAAAAAATTAAGTAAATAATATATCTAGAATTAAAGTTAACATAAAACAAAAAAGTAAGAAATAGAAAAATAAATAAAGAAATAAAGAATAAAGATAAAGATATAGATTGTAGAGAAAGTAGATAGAAGATGAGAATGAAAAGAGGAAGAAATAGATAGAAAAAATATAGGAAATACGAAGTTACAATAATTATAGAATTATCCCCATACTCGCCATCAGATCAATTTTAATGATTTGAGAACATAAAAGATTCAATTTTAATGATTTGACACATAAAAGTTATCTACAAGGTGGATAGATATTCGAAAAGATTCTTTTTGAATAATTTAAGTTGCTCTATTCTTCTTAATTCACGGGGCAGCGTATTCCAGAGACGAATCCCATTAATGAAAAACTGTCGCTCAGATGTGAGACAGGTAAATCTTGGAATTGAAATAAGTTGAGTTCTGTTAGATGATAAAAACTGGATATGATTGAACAAGTCAGGTGGCTGTTTAGTCTGGATGATTTTAAATAGCATAGTAAGAGTCTTTTGGTTTAATATGTTTATGAAACTTATACCGTACAATTCTAAAGAGAAGTTGGAGATATGGTCATAACGACGTAACCCAAAGACATAGCGAATAATGTTGTTGAACACAACTGTCATCTTTTTTAAAGACACAGAGTCCAAATTGAAGAAGATTTCACATCCGTACGTCAGGATTGGAACAACAAGGGTTTTAGCTAGCATTTTTCTAGTTTCAATTGGTGTAAACTGTTTTGAGATCGTAAGGGTCCTGAGAGCGCCATATGTCTTTCCAACCACAGCGTTTATATGGTCATTCCAAGTCAACGTCCTATTGAAGCAGATTCCCAAGTTCTTAGCCGTCTGCACGTATTCCACTGGAACATTATTTAAGAGCACTGTTGGAAAATAGGATAGTTCAACCATACTCCGTGAGATTACTAAGCATTTGGTTTTAAGGGGATTGAGGACAAGGCCACATTCGTTAGATCATTTGTGAATAGAAGACAGGTCGTCATTGATGTTGCTAACACAGTTTTCTATGAGACCCAGAGATGAACTCTGTAGGTATTGGACATCATCAGCAAACATTTGCACATTCCCATAGTTAATTATTCTGGGAATGTCATTAACGTATGCCGAGAACAAAAGCGGTCCAAGGATAGAACCTTGGGGAACACCACGCGACACAGTGATGAACTCAGAAACCTTACTCCCAGAAACAACTGCCTGACTCCTCCCCGTTAAATAAGAATGAATCAATTTAGTTGCTTCCGTTTTGAAGCGCAATCCGAAGAAAATTTTGCCTGCTACTGTGAGGATAGATGAAATATGGATCCATTGATGCACATGGAATAAAATAGTTGAAACAATAGAATTCATCCGGTTAACGTACTCCGAAGAAGACGAAGATAATATTTCAGTATATGTTGAGACACCGTTGCATACACAAAAACTGACTCTTTGGTGTGCTTTATGGATTAGTGGAAAAATTGCTCCGTACATCTTTTAAACGTTGCTAACAGGAACATTGCAGTCAATGGTGGCCACTATAAAACCATGATTACTGACTCTTTCTTTCATCAATTGCCGGTGTTCGGATACAAATTTTGGAGAAAGTCATCAAAAATAGGACCGCCAGATTATACTACGTCCGAGCCAGTCAAATGCCAGAATTCATGTTTGAATTACAGCCAAAATATTATTTTTGGAATAGAGTATACTTAAAAACTATCTTTTTTTTTCAAGTTCTATACTAACAAACTTTTTTTAAGTCGCAAGTAAAAATACAAGGCTACACATGAGGAATTTATAATGCATTTTTTACTGGATTTTGGTTCTACAATTGAGTTTCGTACGAATGCACTAACTACTTGCCATTTAAAATGTACTAAACTAGAAAGATCCTACATATGTAAATGCACAAAGGTCAAGCTCATGATTAGACCATTTTGAAAGATTATGTTGATATGGATTGATTGAACAGAGTGATCTTTTATTTTCTCGTTTCACACATGTGAGGGTTTATCAGAGATTAATACATAGTTCTATATTATTGAGTTTAACAAAACAAATAAAAAAACAGCTTAAATTTATTCATACTAATTTGACTTTGATTTTCAGCAAAAAAATTAAACAATCGAAAATATGTATAGTGATTGAAACCTTTAAATTACTCGCATGAAATATGTCAGCTTAGCAGTATTTTAATCACAATACAATCAGCAACGTAGTTCGAATCGACTGTCATTTTTCCTAGAAATCAGTGGCGTATTACCCTTAAGGCAAGCAAGGCATGTGCCTAGGGGCGCGACCGCGCGAGGCTACAAAGGGAAGCGTGGGCGGGGTGCAGTGATTTTTGCAAGTGGTAAATAAGTGAGTTCATACGTGGTTGTTAAAGTAGCAAACTTATAAATTCGAACCTCACTTGCCACTTTTTTAAAAATAAAAATCGGTTCTGAGCAATTCCATTTGCAGTACAGAGTTAACTCGGCTTTCCTATTCGGTTTACCAAATCGTCAATCGACTTGACTCATTCTTATTTTTTAAGTGTCTTTAAATTTTGATTTTACTTATTGTAAGGACAAATAGTGGTCGAAATTCATTAGCGGATGGCAAAGATTCTGGCGGATAAAAAACCTCATATTTCTGCTGTTTAAGTATTTTCTTGATTGATTTCGGGGAAATCCGATTTGGCGAACCAAGTTGCAACTCGGTTTGCATAGTCTCTTTTTTTCTTGGCCTTCATTTCTACTCGTTTTTTAAGGCGCGGCGGTTTCGGTCAAACAAGATATTTTTAATACAAGGACGCCGCCGAGGAGATGCTTGCCTATGGCGCTCTCAAAGTTTAATCCGCCACTGATAGAAAGTGTGTATTGCGTTTGTGTCCAAAAAATTAAACTATCATAGCGATGAACAGAGCTGGACTTACTGTTAGAGAGACCCTTTTTCATCTTCATTCAAATGTCTGATTTAACTCTGAGAACTACGGACCTGGTCTATAGTCCGGTCTTTACCTATGACAGGGATAACTAATTATCATCATTTGCTATACTTACAGGAGTTATGTAGTCAAGTTTTACAACACACGTAATGGTGGACATTTTTTCAAATAGTCCAAGAAAAAAAAAAACTTGAGCTGCTTCTCAGGTCACATCGTTACACTTTTACCCTTTCTTGCATTCATTTGCAAGACGTGAGTAAAACAAAAAGAGATAAGTTTCCCAGTGGTAAGCGTAACGAAGTTTCGAACTACGGAGCGTACTGAATGGCGTACCTACTTTTATTCAGGGCCCCGTGTAGGGCCGCTTACTGATTTTGCATTTGCATATTCTCCCGTATCTAGCAAAGAGATGAAGGTGATATACTATGCCATAAACATAAGTAGATATAGCATTATAAGGCCACACTTTAGTATATGTCTCCTTACATCTGCGCTGCTGCATCTATCTACACACTCCACTCTTGACTAAATATCTGGAACAATTAACTTGAATTTTCATAGTTACATGAACATATTAATTTTCTACCGAGATCTTGAGTTTTTTTTCACTTCCTCGACTTTTCAGCTTCGGTCCGGAATTTTGGGGCTGGCCGATGTCATTTTTTCGTAAGCGGCTTTAAAGACTGTCCTACCTTTGAAAGACATAATTCCCCTTCCTAATATTATAGCCTAAGAACATTTACACATGCACTCGACTAGTGGGCCTAGGAAATAAATGGGTTATGGAAGACTTTTTGTAGGTCAAATGACCAAAATGTATACGTTTTTCTTAAAAATCAATACATTCCCCTTTATCCTGTTTAGCAGCAAAAGTAACCAAGAAAGACTTTCAAATTCGCTTTTGTTTTGTTCTTGCTTCAAAGCAAACTATCAACAACATTATCTCGGTAACCCGCCGCCAACTCCCCTTTTTTAACCTCCACTCTAAGTATTCATCGTCACAATACTAGCATTTAGAGTGTTTTCTATATGAAACCTGACTTCAGCCCTCCTTTCCTCACCCCACTCCCAGCCAATATATTTCACAACTAACACCCCTCTGACTCACCCAACTCCAAGTCATCGACGAAACAAGTCGTGCTTCAACCAAGACACAGCAGAGAACCGAAACACAACCTATTCCAAATTAGATTTAAAATTCAACTTTAGTTGCTTACGGACGTCTCTTGAATTGTGGTCGGTGTTGTTTTGTGCTTTAAGAAAATTTTCAGTATTGTTCAACAAAAAGGCGAGGCTTTTTATCAAGTGTATCAAAAAGACGCTAATTCCGAATTCTCAAGAATAACAATGAAACAGCAAGTTTTTGTACTTCTTTTTGCACTTGTTGCAGTTTCAAGTGCGGTTAAGGTAATTTGGTTTTTTGAAATTCGTTTAAACTGAGAAATGAATTTTTTTTTTGTGAAAAACTTTCCAAATGGGTTCACACATTAATTAACCCAAGCAGTGACCACTCTTTTTCTATAGAAAAGCCGAATACGCCGCAGTGGACGTCCATTGAACTCGCGCTACTTTTAAGGCACAAGAAAATGTAACTTCTTGTAATGTTTTCTTTGTGTGTTTTCGTGTTGTTGTTGTGAAAATGTGTGTTTATGTCATGTGTGTGGCTTTAACTTTAACTAGAGGGGAAAAAGTTAAAGGGGCCTCATTTGGATTAGTATTTTTGTCTATTGAGGTGTTTATGTTTATGTTTTTGTGCATGACAAGAAACCGGTTGTTTGTTGGGAGTGTTTATCTTAACAGTTTACAGTTGGTTATGGCTTGCGAGTATCCACTGTGTTCCACTGCAACATTACCTGCATAGACATTTGATACTAGACGGGAAAGAGCTTGGGAATTGGGTACTTAATTTATTCAGGTGACGTAAGCTTAGATGCAGAAGGTAGAAGTAGGCCTTATTTGGGTGTGGCGCTGTAAGTAAGACATTTAACGTTTTGTTTACCATTTTGTTCGTTGTTTGGGTCGTAGGGTTTTTGGACAACTAGCATTCATATGCATTGAGGGAACGATAAACAAGAATAGGAATTTTAATATTTCCTCCATTCGACATTTTGGACATCGTGTGATTTATTTCAGAAGCGATTTTTTGATTTCGATAACATTTTTCAAACGGACATTATGTTTTAAGGATTTAAACAGACAGCAATTGATGGTAGCTTGCCATTCGCATTTGATTAATAAGTGTATAACATGTAAGGCACCTGACGTCAATAGGTACATTTTCCATGAGTGTGTATATGACTGAACCGATTTTGTTGGATTTGTGTGGGTGTTTAATTAGATTCCACCACGATAATGAGGTGGTTCGGGAACATTTCTTAAAATTGGAAGTTTTTGAACATGGTCTGTCTGTCTAGGTGCGTTTTGTTAAACAAAATACAAAAGAAGTTCAAACATCCGTTTTGTTAAAATGCTATGTGGTCTTTAACTTAAAATAAAGATTGATCGGGAACTGCACCTACATTATGTAAGTGGGTACTGAATATACTTCTGCTACTTAATCATCATCATTGTCGGCCTTACCGATGAAGTTTCTGCCTTCAACCGCGCCACAACCGGGATCTGGTCCAATTTTTCTACAGCAAGTTCCACCATGTATCCCGATTAATGGTCGTAACGCCATTCAGTTTCGCACCCCAAAGCAACCAGTATTCAGGTCTACGCCATCCTTCCAGCACAAATCTCAAATTTGGCCTGCCGCCATGAATTTTACCGCAATGAACTTTCCGGGCCGGTATCTCTACCAACCATTATTTTTCTCAGTATTTCGTCTGGTAGATATTGTATAACATGAGGGCTTATGCAAGCTCGGGGAAGGTGGAAACGGAATAAATTTTTTAGATGTTGCCTTGACCGTCCTTGTCGTTGGAAATCAGTTGTTTTTTTTTCGAATCATGATAAGACATATTTCATTGCAAAGATTAGATTATGTCACAGCATCAAACTCTTCTACACTCCCTCATATTTTTATTGAGGCATAGCATTAAAAGGGAAGTTAATGTTTAATGCTTCGCAACAGCCCGATAGCGTTTAGCATGTATTCAACAATGTGTCCAAAAGTGTACTTTATGTCATATCTCATACCAAATAAACAACTGTACCTACTATGCAACAAACATTATTGGTTACGTTTTCATCCTTTTACAGCACTTAAAGTAAGAATATTTCTTCTTGTCACTTCATTAGTTTTTATAAACTGTTTCGTCAGTTTATGGGTGTAATAAGCTCTCAGCTCTTGCTGTAACATTTAAGCCAATTATGACTTAAGATAGTTTAAGGCAAACGAAGTCTATGTTATATTTCGACCGTGCGTCGTCGTCGTTTACCATCACGGCTGGTGTTTCTTTGAGAGCGCAACGATTTGACGTGAGACCAATGAGTTTACGAACTATTTACTGATGAGTCTACGCCACTATCAGAAGTTCATTAGCACACTTTTACGACAATCTTTGTTCTCCTAAGATAACTTGATCCTGTCGAACTTTTTTTGGGTATAGAGTTGTGTTTAGAAAATCTCCCTTTGAACGTATCTGAATTTTCTGACCTCTTTTGAATTGAACTGCAGTTGCCCGTAGCTTAGTTGGTAAGTGCGTTGGCTGCTAAGCAGAACGTCTTTGGTTCGAGTTCTACTCAGGCCAAGTTTTAATTTCATCTTTCACGGGCACTGCCCTTTGCGAAGACCTCACAAGTCTTTAAAGAGTGTCAATCTGTCATGAAAAAGTGCTTCTCAACTCTGCCGTTCGGAATCGGCGTTAAATTGTAGGTCCCCTCAATTCTTCACACGCACTCAGAGAATTGTTGATGAGAGTAAGCCACTTAGGCCTTGGCTCTTCAAGAGCTGTCGCGCCACTCTATTTATTTTATTTATTTATTTGAATTGAATTGCGTTAAGGCGGAGTATATAAGTCGTGCATGATTGTCATGGTGTTCCATGTTTCAGGCAACGTCAACAATTTTGCATTGAGTGTGTGTTGATTTTACATCTAGGTTTACTCCTCCTGCCAAAAACATACATTTGTCTTACAGATAAATGTTCCGTCTCATCTATAAAGAATTTGTTTGGATTTTAATCTCTTCATTAACTATTGCTGAATTTTGAAAATTTTTTGAATTTGATAATCAGATCGCGAGAAATGTGTTCCAATTCCAACTGACATTACCATTACGCCATCAGCTTATGTTCATACATATTTAAGGTAGTTGTATAATTCGCGACCGTATCATAGCATAGCTGTGTAAACAGCGGCCCTATGTCATCGTACAGGCGGGACTTCTTTTTCCAAAACATCACTCAAAGTAATTTTCTTTTAAGAAATTTATTCCATGAAGTTGAAGTATTAATCAAGGAAATCGTGTCGTAAACATCAACAGCATTTGTGAGTTTTTGTTTTTCAACCATGATAAAACAGCGTGTGTCTTGTGATGCTTAATTTACAAGGGCTGGGGACCTGGGGTATACAGTATACTCGTCGGGATCCAAGGTCTGCTTGAGGAAAGCACAGTTATTAAGCTCAGTCTGTAAAGAAAACACAGAATTCTTTCCAATAAGTTTTTAACTTCTTCTTTATTTAGCCTTTGTTTAATAGTAATATTTAGTCTTTACATTTAAATGTACATAATCAATTCTATTAATATTCTTATAATAATAGTAAACTACATAGTAAGTGCAATAGCGGCACGGCTTCGAAATGAGGGGGGCTCTCGGAAAGAGACTAAATATCCTATCGCCCAGCCTCAAGGTGAGGGGGAATCTCTTAAAGAGGAAAAAGCAAAAAATTTATATTCGGTCAAAATTAGGAACAATCTACATAGCCCTAAGCACCTTAACTCGTTGCTTATCAACTTGTAGCGGTGGAAAATTTGCTACTAATGTAGGAATAAGTTGCTCCAATTTCCTACTTAATTTCACTTCTACTTAGCAACTTTTCGGAAAAAACAAGCAGTGAGTTATAAAAAGACAGAAAAATTCAACTTCTCAAAATGTGTGTAACTTATGTTGTTGCCTCGTTGATGTCACCTGGTTTATAGTCCGGCTGCTCGTTGTTTTATAGTCCGGGTGCCCGGAGTTATATATTTTTTTTTTTATGGCTGGTTGGTCACGATGGTAGAGCGTGAAGTGTGACGCTTTGTCTTATACAAATCGACTGGTTTCAACTTACATATGTACATACAGATTGGAATCGAAAACCAAAATCTCTCAAACCCAAAGAACGCAGGCCATTTGGCCGCAAACTTCTCTCTCACACTACTTTTGCCCGAATTTCATATGACTGCAAGAAATCCTACCTTTTTTCATGACAATCTACTCCTTTTCGTCACTCAAAATTAAGAAAATTAAGTGGATCAAAATCAGGTACCTTTTTTGATTATACTAACAGTCCTAAGTTAGGCCACACCATTTATAAAAAACAGAAATTTTAGGAGACACAAAATGCTGAGAATCATGGAGAACGAAACAAAATTGTTCTTCGTTCAAATAATTCCATGCAAGCAATTGATTGATTGATTGATTGTACATTGAATTGACAGTACTTCGCACATAAATGTGACGAACTACAGACACATAGCAGCACTGGTGACTGAGACCATCGGCTGGGACAGAACAAGACATTAATATAACAAAGAGAGACAGATAGATACATAGAAGGAAAACACATGACAGAAACCTACGTGGCTCAGAGGAGGAGACATAGATGTTATATTGTCTCATGTTATCGCCAAGGTGGCCTCAGATAAGCTGGCGATTTTCGTAGAAAAAGAATGCTAGCAATTGCTTTTTTGTGAAATTCCAGATTGTATCAAAGGGCACGGTAGTGCCCAGCCAAGTTCTAGCACTACCCCCTTTTTACAGGATCGAACTCAAGCACATTTTTAACCCCCCATAACTTTTGAACCCATAGAGTTAGAAGCTTCAAATTTGAATTACGTATTAACTTCATGGGCACAAAGGCCCTGTAAAAAAAATTATTTTGTTGAACCGCTACTTCCTGAGATATTGAACAACAAAAATTTCAAAAACCGTAATTGACTCACTGACTGACTCACTGACTGACTCACTGACTCACTGACTCACTGATCATCAAAATTATGAAGCACTTCTAACAATGGCAGAATCTTAAAATTTGGTACGGTGGTAGGTTTTCGGGTGCATACAAAGGAAAAAATCGAAAATTTCAATTTGCTCATTCAGGGGGCGTGGTATCCGCCCACTTTCTAAAACTGGTCGTAGGATCTTAAAATTCGGAATTATTACAGGGTTTCGGTTGAATATAAGGAAAAATATAAGGAAAATATTTTGGTTTCATTTAGGGGCGTGGTTTCCGCCCACTATCGTTAAACGGTCGTAGGATGTTGAAATTTGGAATTCTTGTAAGGTTTTGGTTGAAAAACATAAAAAAATTAGAAAAAAATCTATTTCCATTTAGGGGCGTGGTATCCGCCCACTTTGTTAAAATGGTCGAAAATGTTTAAATTCGAAATTCTGATAGGGTTTCGGGTGAGTATAAGAGAAAATATAAGTACAAAATTGCAGTTTCATTAAAGGGGCATGGCTGCCACCCACTTTCTTAAAATGGTCATAGGATGTTGAAAATTAGAATTATGGTTTGCTTAACTACATAAAAGTCCATGAGTTATGGGTTTCACAATGGACCCTTGACGTCTGAATGTGATATCTAGACAGCCAGTCGAACCTAACCTACATATTATTTATTTATTAATTGGCAGAGCAATTATATTGTTAAAGTTTGCATAATGCTTCCATAAAAAAAAAACTTTGCAAAAAGATGTGAAATCAGAACAAAAACATAAAATGTAAAAAAAGAGCCAAGTTCTCTTATGTGCGAACAACACTGTGTAAACAGTTAGCCACCAAAAGTAATGAGATCTAAAAGAACGCCAAGTTCTGGCATGTAAAAGTGTTATATTTAATATTTTAAATCATAGAAAATAATACAACAATATTAAAAGAAAATAGAAAATAGTTCGGATGAAAATTTACAAGTTCACTTGGCAAGTTTTTGTTTGAAGCGTGATTAATAACATTTTAAAACTTGAACAGTGAACTTGTAAATTTTCATCCAAACTATTTTCTATTTTCTTTTAATATTGTTGTATTATTTTCTATGATTTAAAATATTAAATATAACACTTTTACATGCCAGAACTTGGCGTTCTTTTAGATCTCATTACTTTTGGTGGCTAACTGTTTACACAGTGTTGTTCGCACATAAGAGAACTTGGCTCTTTTTTTACATTTTATGTTTTTGTTCTGATCTATATGAAGGGAAGACGAATGTAAAGCGTTTACAAACAATTAAACACATTTCAGAGTTATAATTTAAGACTCGCGCAAATTTGAATCTATATAGCTCTAAATAATTTTATTTTATTGTTCATTAAAGCTGTTAATTTGTCTTCTCTTCCGTTAGAGATAGCCGTTTTAGGACAAAAAATAATTCAAAAATAAATTTGTGGTCTCAAGACATGCGGTTTTCTTTTGCGTGCTATTCGTAATGCACCTGATGAGGTACCACCTCAGGTGTCGATGTGAAGAGCCTTAACGATTCCGTCAAATTTCCATATCCCCCTTTATCTTTCCCATAAGAGGTTTGAAAAAGTATTTGGCGCGAAAATAATAATTATTTTAACTTCATTCTATTCTATAAAAATTGTGCAACAAAACAATTCTTCGCAAAAACATAATTTAAAAAAAAATCTTTGGTCAGATTTATTTCCAAATGAAGAATCTCAAAGCAATTATCTTGTCTTGTCTGGCACTATGACCCTGAAAACTATTTTTTTCGTTTTCGATTGAAAATTAATTTTACAATGACTAACTCTGATTTTTATTGCAAAACAAATTTCATGACTTTAATATCTTTCATCCGTTGTGCGGTTTGTTATTGTGGGCTTACTGGAATTTAAATGATGGCATTGCTCGGGATCGAGCATTTCGAAATCGCATTTAAATATTTTGTAAGACTAATTTGATAATTTCTAATTTAGATACCTCGAGGTTAGCATGAACATGAACAATGAACACGCAAGCCTAATGTTGAATGTGTATTGTGTGGCAATATATCTAATCGACGGGGTCGTTTTTTGAAGATGAGCGTACTAGAGTTTTGAATTTGTTTTTACTGTTCGTTTTGATGATTCGTAATTGATTAATGTTTAATTATATTATTTTAATAGGTAATTACTAAATTACAGGAAAAACAGTTCTTCTGATTCTAATCAGTTGTTGACTTTATTTTAATAGATGCTTAAATCATCACATTTCACAGAAAGAAAAAGCAATTTGAACCTAATCTTTTGTTAGAGGATTAGGCATTCCTGAGTCTACTCAGGGACCCATTTTCTATTGAAATTGAGGCTTAACAAATGATATCTCAAAACAAGGATTATATTGCCAAACAAAAACACTCCAAAACTATCGTCTTCTTGAAATTATCTTCGCACTTATTTTAGGCTCGTAAACAAACATTGTTTATGGAATTCAAACCAACTACTTCCAGAGAAAGCCAGATCGTTAAAATTTCTAATTAAAAATGATAAATTAACGTAGTGCTAAAAAAACTGATAATAAATGAAACGTGAACCCTACATTAATATTTTTTTTTTTTGTGTGGAAAGTTCAATTTTGGACTTGGACGCTAAAAAATTTTGTTTTTGTTATTTGTGTGTATTTCTTTTTTTATCGTTTTTTGGGTGCACCCTCATAAAAAATAATCTTTATCATCCAAAACAATACCTTTATCAAGTCCAAGTGCATCGTAAAGTGTCTTTTTAACAAGGCTTTTGCAGAAATAAAATCTGAAAAAAAGGCTCAAAACAAAAATGCATTTAAATAAAAGTTCAACAACCTTTAAGTTTCAAAAACAGAACGAGTTTTCGCAGTAAGAAAAATAAAAAATAAAAATTACAAAAAAAATTTATTATTCGGGATATTTTAATGACCGTCAAATAGCTTGTTTGCCACGGAGCCGGTTAATTTGAATACTCAAGAAAGCGTTGATTATGACTATGAGTCATTTTCAATCAATTTTTATCTTTTTTATTTACACAAGTGCATTTGGGAACAGTATTCAGAATAACAATAGAATAATAAAAGTAAACAGATTGAATACAATAACTTCGATGTATCAAATGTGGTTAACGCAAGCTTCAGGTGAATAATCAATTTAAAAATACAATTACTATTAAACCTTTTTAAAGAAATGTATGTTTTGTTGTAATAATTATGCATGTATGTATATGTAGCTTTCTTTGATATTTCGTAACCTATATATATGTACGCAGATATTGAAAGCTGAAGTCATTTTTCTATTTCGAAATAAAAAAAAAGAAAAAAAATACCTATTAAATAAAAGATGCACAAACAGCAATGCACCCAAACTTCATGTCAATAAGCTTATCCATTTTTCTAAGATAGATATTAAAGTAGATTAGTAGAATGGTGTTTCTTTCTCAATCGGTAGCTCTTTTTCAAGGAAGACGGGCAGGGTCCGGGAACTCAATGTACTGAAAAACGTACCTTATTAATTTTTAGCCATTTTCAAAAACAACAACTCATTGTGGGCTAGGTTAAAAAAAACTGATTTTATGATTGACATTTAAGGCTAAAACACAAACACGCTTCAGCTTCGGCATCGTCTGCGTTACGATGCACCCGCTTCACGTTTGCTTTGAATGACAGTTTTCCCTCCTCATCATCAAACAGATTTGCCACTTTACTCCTTTCGAAGTAGTCTACTTCGATTTTTGAAAAAGTTTGAAAATCTTTTCCCACTTCGCACCATCAAGAATGTTTTGAAATCTACTTCACTCAGAAAAAACTTACATCGATTTTACTTGATATTTCCAAAATCTGCTTCGATTAACTCATTGAGTAATTTTATGCCTACAGTTCTCTTATTTTCATCATCATTATACACGAACAATAAGTGGACGCACTTTACAAACACGAAATGTCAACCCATACATACATATATGCAAAGTGTGAGTTACGTGATTGTATTGAAGTGTTTAATATTTTAGCCGTGTGCGACTTGCGTTAAAATGTTGGTTAAATTTAACCACTAGTGTCATATTTAAGTCTGCTAGTAAAATTTTTATACACATATTAACACAATTCGCACACGGCCCTAATTGTAGATCTGTCTATATGAACTTTTGATAATAACTGTATGTCCCTCTTAAAATACGCTATTTTGAAATCTACTTCACTTTTTCTCAATTCGATTCACTTCGCTTTATTCCCAAATCTACTTCGATTCCTTTTTTTCCGAGTGATAACGCTGCTCCAAATAACAAATGAACAAACAGCTGTTGAGCTGTCAGACAAAGAAAAAGTTCAGCATATTTGAACTAGAGCTTCCGTTTGGAGTCACGTTACGTACGAAACTTGAGGTCGAAGCGTCATTGTGATATCAAGAATTGCATTCCTATAGCTGAACTCGTAATCGTCAGGCGAAGCGGAAGCTGAAGCGCCTTTTGTGATTTAGCCTTAAGGTATGAGAGGTTTAGTTATAGTACAAGATCCGACCCTAGAACGACCTTCACCGAGCTGATAATAACATGAAACATATTTTAAAACAAAAATAGTACATTGAACAATATTTTAAGAATAGGTTGCCTAAAAAAATTATGGACGGACTATTTTTAATTATTTTTCAACAAATGGTTATTTATCAAAAATTGTAACATCATGATAATAAGAAAATTTGTACCCTGACTTAAAGTTTCCAACGTATAGAATGTGCAGTATCAGATTTCGATGTCCTTAACTTAACTATGAGTGACGAAAAGGAGTGGATTCCCATAAAAAAAGGTAGGATTTCACCGGGCTAACGTTACAGGGGCAAAAGTAGTGCGGGAAAGTAATTTCTGGGATTTCGTTTGTTCGTTGCTTTGCATTTGATAGATATTATCAAGATCCCGTTTTTAACTGCATTTTTTTTTCTCAATACCAACTTATGCTAGAAAAAATTGCTATCTCTGCTTATAGCTAGGGTGCGACAGTAGTTGATGCCATCTTTATAATATCCTTCAAATCAATATGCAAAGGTTCTATGCTACGTCCGTCGTTATGTTCCCAAACGGAATAAAAAGTAGCCTTTGTAATATTCTGACCCCTAAACTAACACTTCCTATGCTAAGGACCATGTCAATCCTTTGTCCCTTGCAAAATTGAAACAAATCCATTCCACGGGTATCGTTCATTTTGTCGGGATAAAAAGTATCCTGTGTGTTATTCCAGGTCATATTATTATTCATCTGTGTGCTTAATCGTAGATTTCATCCGGATCCGTTCAGCTGTTCTGGTGTTATTGAGTAACAAACATATCCATCCAAACTTTCACATTTACTATTAGTGTGATATTCAAATATCATATTTCGCTGTCTTGTTACTACGTGGAGCTGGAGGTTGTGGCCTTGTGCAAAGAAGAAAGTCGATCTCACTAGTTTTTGATTTCGTGTTTAGACGGAACTACAGTTTATTTGTTTGTCGTTAGCAAAAAGTTAATTTAATTTCATTAAGTACTTGTTAAAATTTCAGTGGTGGTAGTAAATGTTGAGTTTATCCGTTGATAGTTTAATAAATTTATATGACGTTATACTAAATAGAAGTTAAGTATTTTGTGGTTGATCTCGAAATAAGAATCCACATTAATTGTTTTCTTTTTTAATTTATTGACAGTGGTGTGCACAAGTTGTTCGCAGATTGCATAGCAATATAGCATAAAACCATAAGCAATCTGTCTACAGTTAAATTTTTGTTCATAACGACTGCACAACGTTGAATAGTCGAAAAAATTGTGAATTTTTCAACGAGGAATGTATGAGAAATTGATTTGATTTTTTTTAGGTTTAGTAGGTTTTACCTAACTCAGCTCATGATTTCCCTTGACCACGAAAGTTCACTTTGTGCGTTCATTCTCTTTGGACTTGAAGTTTGTTTAAGTAGTCGAAAAAATAAGTTCTTGCTCTAGAAATTTCAATTTCATTTGTCCCCATCATTTTTCACTTTAATACAGCGACAGCGAGTATTATTGTTACTGTAAAAATTACATGGCTGCGCTATTCCTAATTAATTGAATTAATTAATTAATTCCTATTCTTGGAGTCCAAATTCAATTGTTTTCTGTCTGCCCAATCTTGCCGATGCGGGAAGATAGAAACCGTTGTTTTTTTTACCCTAAACATTGTTAATGACAATTTTGACCTATAGCCCATTTCATTAAACACAAAACATTAAACAAAAAGGTCACCACCATACAACATAAATTTATAATGACAGTTATTGAACCTTGCAGCAATCCCCAAGAACTCATGAGCAGCTCAAAATTGACCTGCAGACGACGTTAGTTACCAAAAATTACTCACTTCTCTGCGTTTAGCATATATTCTTCTTTTTTTTCCAGTTTTAAGCAATTTCACATCTTCTAATTTGCTGTTTTTATTTCATTTCCGCAGGTCCCAGTGACAATTTACTATGAATCTCTCTGCCCAGACAGTGCAGCCCTTATAACCGAAAAAATCCACCCTGTCCTCCAAGACGAACTCAAAGAGCATGTTGACATCACCTGGGTTCCATATGGAAAATCCAAGGTAAGCACGCGTTTGTTATTCTTATTTTTCGAACTCCGAACAATACTCACAATTTAAATTTTCAATTCACTCGTCCTCACAATCACTGCACATCAGATGCACACTCAAGGTGCCGATGTGGAATTCGAATGTCACCATGGACCGAACGAGTGTTATGGCAACAAAGTTCATGCTTGCGCCATCAACATTATTCAAGCCAACTCCTACCAAGCTGAATTCACCAGAGAATCCCTAACACTGGACTTCATCGCCTGCTTAATGAAGGCCGGCAAAAACTTCCCAGACAATGTGTATCCCGGCGCTAGATGTGCCCGCGAAAACCACATTAATACCTGGGCAAATATCGAAACATGCGCCAATTCCACTGAGGGTAGCAAATTGTTGCAGGAACACGGCAAGACCACAAACACATTCCAGAATCCTCTTAATAGTGTTCCAACTGTTGTGTTTAAGCATGTGAGTTTGAGAACATAAAATAGAGTTGTATTTGTGTGAATAACAATTTTGTTTATAGGTTTACGAAGAAGATGTCCAACAGATGGCTTTGAAGGACTTCCGTTCGACATTGTGCAATTACATTATGGAGCCAAAACCAAAAGCATGCATGCCACCAAATTCGGCAGCTGGATTAACTGTCATTCCACTTTTGGCAGCTGGTCTTTTTGCTTTGTCAAGATTGATCTAAGGATTTTGAAAGAATCCAGTTTTTAGTGCATTGTTATAGCTCAAGAGGATAGCGAGTTTTATTTTCATTTAATTTTATTTTTAATTTTATTCATGAATTTTTTTGTATCAAATGCCTTAGAGTAGGTAAAACAAAATGTGAGCTTTAATTCAACAAAACGAAAAACCGTCCGTCAAGTGATCGCGCAAAATACCATTTTTCTAGATGATATCATTTTTTGTAGAATAATTCTGTATTTAGAAATTCAATAAAATATAAACAAATGTTTTCGTATTTTTTTGACGATATACGAATTTTGAACGACACGTGGCATAATCTCGAAGAAATAAAAATTATGAAAAGAGAATAGATCTTTTCGCGGAATATGACGATATATTTTTTTCGGCACTACAGGTACTTACTGGTGGCGCTACAGTCCGGTGTGGAATTGGGCCTCAATCAATAGTCTTCGACAGCCAGCTCGGTCCCTAGCTGTCTCCAGTTTTGCACTCCAAGTTGATTGAGGTCCTCTTCCACTTGTGTTCGCCACCTGAGTCGCGGTCTTCCTCTCCTTCTACGTCCCTCGGGAGTAGTGTCGAAGGCTTTCTAGGCCGGAGCATTGATGTCCATCCGCTCTAAATGACCGAGCCATCTGAGTCTCTGGACCTTGACCCTTCTGGCTAGGTCTATGTCGTTGTACAACCCGTAAAATTCGCTGTATCTTCTTTGCCTTTCCCCTTCAATGCACCACGGAGCCAAAGATGACCCGAAGAACTTTCCTCTCGAAACAGCTTAAGGCACATTCATCCGATTTTGTCAAGGTAAATGCTTCTGCACCATACAGCAGGACTGGGATGATGAGGGTGTTGTACAGTTTTACTTCAGTTGCTCGAGAGAGGGCTTTTCCACTCAATTGTTTTCTTAGCCCAAAGAAACAGCGATTAGCAAGAGTTAATCTTTGTCTGATCTCGGCGGCGCTGATATTATTGCCCGTGTTAATAGTGGAGCCTAGGTAGACAAACTCCTCTACTACCTCGAAGTTGTATGAGTCTATTGTGACGTTTTGTGTCCGAGCCGTCGCGTCGGTGTTGGGTGTCCTTCCACGAAGACAGCATATACTTCGATTTTCTCTCATTCACCGCTAAACAAATTTATGACGCTACTGCCTCAATCCTCACAAAAGCGGCTTTAAAATCGATGAAAAGGTGGTGGGTATCGATTTGGAGTTCATAGATTTTTTCCAGGATCTACCGCAAAGTGAAAATTTGGTCGATGGTTGACTTTCCTGGTCTGAACCCACATTGATAAGGACCAATCAGTTCAGACGTTCACATATTACGGCAGAGAGGATCTAGTAAGCGATGTTAAGTAGACTGATTCCTCTATAGTTTTTGCAGTTTAGAGGATCTCCCTTTTTCAGGATCGGGCAAACAATGCTGAGGTTCCATTCATCGGGCATGCATTCTTCCGACCATATCTTATAGATCTTTGCCTGCTGCTTTGAAGAGCTTGATAGCTTGATCATCTGCTCCAGCGGTTTTGTTGGACTTCAGCCGTGATATTGCCGTTTTCACTTTTTCTAGGTCGGGTTCACGGAATTGTTGGCTATCATCGTGTCCGATGAAATACTTCTGCCTGACGGCGGGATTTTATTCATCATCGCCGTTATAAAGTCTACAGAATTGGTTTTTCCAAATTCCCAGCATTGACTGTGATTCTACTATGATGTTCCTTTGTTTATCTCTGCAGGCATCGGTTTTTGCTCGATGACCTTGAGCCAGCTGTTTTACCTTACCTTACGATAAAACCTCCGAACTTAATTCCTGCTGTTGGCTTTCTCAACATCCTCGTTCTGACGCTTCTCATGCTCTTTCCTTTTCCTCCTGAGAAGCCGGCTTTTGCTCGTAGAGTTTACGAGCAGCTCTTGCCCTTCTATGCAGCGCCGCTTTGTATGCATCCTGATTGGCTGCAAGGGCCTGCCTGCATTCTTTCTCAAACCAGGGGTTTCGTTTTGGTAGCTGTGTGAAACCTAGCACATTAGAGGCGGCATCTCTAACTGCTCTCTGGCAATGTTGCCACTGGTCTTCCACAATGTTGCCACATGGTTGCATAGGACTTCTAAAGAGGTTACTTGACATTCGATCGGAGAAGGATCTGGCACTCTGTTGCGATTGTAGCCGTCCAACGTCGAATTTTCTTGCAGCATTTCCTTGTTTTGGCCGTTGTCGGCATATTCGTAGCACTACCTTGGATACGACGAGGTAGTGGTCCGAGTCGATGTTGGCTCCTCGGAAAGTTCGAACATTTAGAATGCTGGACAAGTGCCTTCCGTCGCGTCGATCGCAATGTGATCAATCTGGTTGACGGTTGATTGATCAGGAGATCTCCATGTTCCTTTATAGATATGAGATGCGGGAACCATGTACTTGCTACAACCCCATTTCGCCCCGCAGCAAAATCGATCAGCCTGAACGCGTTGTCAGAAGTGGTGTTGTTCATTCGCTGCCTTCCCTCGTTGGGAGTGCATTGGTGGAAACACTCCTTCGTTATGGGGTAATTAGTAGTAACAGCCTACTCCGCTTCGACCTGTCGACCATGGGAGGCCCTTCTGCGAAAACAAGTTTCGCGATCGGATAGCTCTAAGCTTCATAGTAGTAGTCTCCGTAAGCCACTTCGCCACGTCAAGGTTTTCCCCATGGAGGGATGATGATGGATTGATGTTAAAATAACATTTTTATGGTTAAAGATTTGATAAGGACACTGCAAGGTACTTCGTTGATCTTGTTCGAGCTGATATCTCGTCGTCTTCCAACAGAGGTGGGGCGTTATCACCAGGTATTCAGCTGCAGGCTGACACCTGACACCATTCAGGATATCTGCAATGCTTTCGGAACCAGAAAAGTTGCATAATGAAGCACATAATCGCACAAGAAATAGCATCGATTTGGACAGCTGAAAAATAAATTTCGATGTTGTTACAATAAGTTACAACTGAACTACATTACTGCCAAAGGTAAATTTTTAAACGATTCTGAAGCATACATCTCTGAAGAAGAATTCGAGTCGGATAGTGATAATGATGATGGCTTCGCTGTGCTGCCAGGGAGAGGGTAAACGGGTAGTTTTTATAGATCTCTAAATTTATACAAAACAGTTTTAAATAAAGAAAATAAAAGAAATTAACACATGCTAAGAGTTTGTGTTTTCATGTCATTTTTGGTTACGTATACGACCCAGTGAACAAAAATAATAATCTCCTGTTTTAAGATTCAAAACACGCAAAATGTAAATTAGCGCATTTGAAACTTTTTATTATTACGAGAATTCATTGAAAGATTAAATAGCAACAATAACTAAAAACAATAATCAAAAGAACAGAAAAATAAAAATAAATAAAAGTTTCCTTAAAATTGAGAAAAAAGTGTTTTGTAAGTTTGATTGATCGAAACAGAGAAACGGTTAATCGTATTGATGTGAAATTTTCACCAAAATCAAGGAAATTTTATGAGCTTTAATAATTAAGCCTCAGATTAGTTGTTTCACTGAAAACCACAAAATAACGGTAGTTTTTATGACAAAGTTTGAAAAATGCGTATTTTGGACCTTTTTTTAAAGTGATAGAAAAGATTGAAAAAAACAAAATTTTTATTTTTTTTTAAATTTTTTTGTGTAAAAAATTTGAATGAATTTTTCAAATCTGTCTTTAATTTTTTTAGAGGTCAATATTTAGCAGAGTTATTAGGGTCCAAAGTCAAAATTGTGTTTTTGCATGTAAATCCATTTTTTGATTAGAAAAGAAAAAAATCGTAGCGATCTAAGACAAACAGGGAATTAATGCCAACAAAATTTTCAAATTGAATTGATCGGTTGGATTGAAAAAAAATTCCACTCAAATAACGACAAACCAAACTTATGTCGTTTTCGATTGGCTCTCCGGAAGCGTCTGGAATCATTCCGAAGCCTTCTGAAAGCGTTTAATAGCACGAAACTGACAGACAGAACACTTCTTAGGCCGGGGCAGGGACATTACTCCACGGGACATAAGTCCATAATGGAATTATGTCCCACTTAGGTGGGACATTAGTCCATAAATCGATTTTGGACTTAAGTCCCACTTTGTTGGGACATAATTCCGCAAAAAATAATTCTGGATTTATGTCCCATTTCTCAATTTGTTTTGATTGAAAACAGGTAAAAAAATGAATGCTTTTGGACGAGTTTTAATGGTTTGAAAATCCGTTGTCTGAAGAATCGAAGTGATTTCATTGGTGCAGGGAACTAACTTCACTGGGAATTAACTTCACCTCAAGTGGGAACTATCTTCACTTTTTTTTGGTGAAGTTATATCCCAACTATGGTGGGAAATTACTTCATCAGAAATTTGTGTGAAGTTATTTCCCACCCGTTGTTCATTGATTTTAAGAGAAAAATCAGCCGAATGAAAAAAAAATTATGAACATACGAATTCAAAAATGCCATGTTTCTTTTAATAAGTAGCCAGAGCAGACAAAGGCCTTAAGTCCATAATTTGAGCTTCAGCTTTTAATAAACCGAGCGCTTTTTGTATATTATTTGGACTAAATAATGGTTAGGTAAACAAGGAGCTTTATATGGGGACTGGGATTGGTCCTCCGCTTTGGTATAGTATCGTGAATCTTGCTCCGGATTGCCCGCGTATAATGGAACTAACATCCTTTGAGGTCTACTTCGGGAAATACAATGTACAAAGCGAGTCGAATTTTTTTTTTTTGCCAAACAGAGAAACAATTTGGGGTGTGAAAATAAAAAAATTCGCGCCCCAAATTGTTTCTCTGTTTGGCAAGAAAAAATTTCGGCTCGCTTCGCTCGCTTTGCAGCGCTACAGTATGAATTAATTTTTCTTGCACAATTTGCACTAGCATGTTTTTTGGTACGATGATAGTTGAAGAAAATATTTGACATCATTTTCAAACAAAATAGGTAATTTATATTTGAATTATTGATCAGCTTAATTCATATTTTGTTGTAGTAGGAAATTAATCATTTTTTTACATTTGCACCATTTGTGATTTGAAAAGTATACTTTTGTTTATCCTAAATCTACATTATTCTTCTATAGTTAAAAAAAAAATCTAGAAAATCGGTCAACCGGTTTAGCTAATTATTGGTAAACGTACAGAAAAAAGCTATTCACTTATATAGATTCTTAAAAAATCATGACCAACTTCCAATGCTAAGCAAATTTTTCAATGCAAACATTAAAACAGAAAAACATTGGGGACCCCACGAAATTTTCTTTCACCCCACTACTGAAAATAAATTTGTCATTGATTTTGATGCGAAAGTAAACTACACAACATGATAATAATGTGTAACTCTTATAAAGATAAGTGAAATTAATTCCCACCTTCTGTGGGAAATAGCTTCACATCAAAGTGAAGTTATTACCCTCAGAAAAGTGAAGTAATATCCCATCATAGTTGATATCCCAACTTCATCAGAAAAAAGTGAAGATATTTCCCACTTGAGGTGAAAATAATTCCCATGTGAAGTTAATTCCCAGTGAAGTTAGTTCCCTGCACCATTTCATTCCTCCTATTCAGTTTTTTCTCTATTTTGATATGCAAACAATTTTCTTATATACATAAATACAGTTATTGTATCACAAACGAATAGATTGGCTTCTATAATTTGAATCGGTGCAGGGAAATTACTCCACGGGAATCTGCTCCACATGGGAATTTACTCCACTTCAAGTGGGAATTTGCTCCACTTTTTAAAGTGGAATAAATTCCCACTGCAAGTGGGAAATAACTGCTTGAGAAAGTAGTCCACTAAAAGTAAAAAGTGTAAGAAACAATTATTGCACTTCTTATAAAAAGTTTTTTTCAGAATGCTATTTTTTTTCTTTGAACTATAAAAAAGTCTTACAAATAAATAGGAACATTTTTTTTACTACAGTTTTTTACTTCAAATTCACCCTTTTACAAATCAAATTCACCCTTTTACAAATCAAATTCGCCCTTTTACAAATCAAATTCACCCTTTTACAAATCAAAATGATTTGTAAAAGGGTGAACTTGACTTGTAAAAGTGTTTGATGATTAAAAAAAATTATGGACTTATGTCCCATTTATCAAACCAAAATTGCGGAATTATGTCCCAACAAAGTGGGACTTAAGTCCAAAATCGATTTATGGACTTATTTCCCACCTAAGTGGGACATAATTCCATTATGGACTTATGTCCCGTGGAGTAATGTCCCTGCCCCTCTTAGGCCGTGTGTGAATTGCGTTAAAATGTGTATTAAAACTTGACGTTTGGTTAAAATTTGACGTTTGGTTGAAAATGGGATCAAATTTAGCTATTTGCTGTGTGAATTGCGTTAAAAGGGATATTTTTAACCAACATTTCTGCGTAGAACTAGGAAATTTCCCTCAACAAAAAATGTTTTTATCCACCTAGGTAAAATAATTTTGTGTACAAAACCAAAATTTAAGCAATAAATTTCATGAAAAGCCACTTAAGATAACAAACAAACTCTGTTATATTCATTTTTATCGATTTTGCAGTGGTAATTTGATAATTTGAGTCAACAGTAGGTAAAATATCTTCAAACGAAAATTTCCCTTTTTGGATGATTGGTTCCTACCATCTGGTAACACTGCAAAACATGTTTTCACAGCTGACATCTGTTATAATTCTCAAAAGAAAAAACAATTATTTCGTTTTTCGATTTGAAAATATGATGAATTCAAAGGATTATATTTATTTTATTGAAATATCAAAGCAATTTTTAAAAAGTCATAACAAAGAACTAAATAAAACGGAGAGGAACAGAACAAAACAACAAAACAGAAGCAAACTTTTCTATTTCTATTTTTGTATAATGATGAGAAAAAAATACACGTCAAAATTTTAACCCATTTATCCTGCTTCACAGCAGGATAAATTTTAACCCATTTTATTCACCACGCTAGTGTCAAGTTTTAACCAAACGTCAAGTTTTAATACACATTTTAACGCAATTCACACACGGCCTTAGAAGAGAAATTCTCTTCTTGGGCCGTGTGTGAATTGCGTTAAAATGTGTATTAAAACTTGACGTTTGGTTAAAACTTGACACTAGCGTGGTGAATAAAATGGGTTAAAATTTATCCTGCTGTGGAGCAGGTTAAATGGGTTAAAATTTTGACGTGTCTTTTTTTCAAATGAATGATAGAGAAGTTTTCTTCTGTTTTGTTTATTTGTTCCATTTTTCTCCGTTTTATTTAATTCTATGTAATAAAGAATTAATAATTGCATTGATATTTCGAGAGATTGAAATGAAATACTTTTGTTTCATCATATTTTAAAGCCAAAAAACGAAATAATTTTTCTTTCTTTTGAGAATGATAACAGATGTCAGCTGGGAGAACATGTTTTGCAGTGTTATCACACGGAAAAAAAAACAATCATCCAAAAAGGGAAATGTTTGTTAGAAGATTTTCTTACTATTGCTTCAAAATATCATATTACCACTCTGAAATCTAGAAAAATAAATTTGTTTGTTTGTTATTTTTGTTTGTTTGTTATTTTTAGTGACTTTTCATGAAATTCGTTGCTTAAAGTTTGGTTTTGAAGACAAATTTATTTTACATAGAAGAACAAAAACATCTTTCGTTGAGAGGAATTTCGTTAATCATGAGGGAAATTTCTTAGTACTACGCAGAAATGTTGGTTAAAAAAATCCCTTTTAACGCAATTCACACAGCAAATGGCTAAATTTGTTCCCTTTTTTCACTAAACGTCAAATTTTAACCAAACGTCAAGTTTTAATACACATTTTAACGCAATTCACACACGCCCTTGATTTCAAATCAGAATCCACTCAAGAAGCACTAATACATGAATAATAAAAAGTCAAAAATAATACTCAATCAGTTTTGTTTTTGTTTTTAATGATGATTTTTGAAAGAAAAATCAGATATTTGATTTTTGAAATTTCACACAAACACAAAAAAACAGAACTTAGTGGAAGCGATTTGACCTGTTCCATTCGATTTCAGAATGAGTGAATTCTTGAGTGAAACCAATCGAAAACTACATTAATTTTTTTTTTTTTTTTATTTTGAAATTGAGTGAACATTTTTTACGCTTAAGCAAAAACGACTGACGGCATTTTCTTAATTTGAAAAAAAAATGATAACCTTTGAAAAACTTTTTATTTCACTTTAATCCGACTTTTTTCTACTGAGATACAGCCTTATAAAAAACCACTCAATTTTTGAGTTTTTTCAAGTGTTAATTTAATTGTTTTGACTAGTGTACGATATAACTATTATACCTACTGAAATGAAGGTATGTATGTATGTTATAATTTCAGTCTTGTTGTTTATTAAATAATTTTTTCAGCAGCGGCGATTTATAAATTTGTCAACACAAGCTTCCTTTCCAGTACTTCCAACTTTTTAAGTTTTACTTTTTCTTTTAGGGCTAGAATATTTTTCAATGCTCCGGTTTCCTTATCTCCCAAAAAAATCCAGGCTGTAAATTTAACAACAAGTGGAAATCAAATTTACAACTTACTGTTTATAGCAACATTTGTGATAAAATTCACAATTAATTGTTAGTTTTACAGATTTGCAATCATTTTTATACAGAAATTGTAAAAATGATTGCCATTTCATGTTGTAGAATTTACAACATGTTGTTAATTTTGGTTGTCAATTCTACATTATTATGGGTGTCTCAAATTTGAAACCTAAATCTATCATAATTACAACAATATGTGAAAATGAGAACCAAATTTATTGAATTAACAACAAGGCAGTCAAATTGATAACCAAAACCTTCAATTCTCAGTGTTAGCACAAAAAGTTGTGATTTCAACATCAAATTTGTTGAATTTACAACAACGCAATCAAAGTCCCAGCAATCTGTTGAGATTTAAGAAAAAGTCCCGTAATCAACTCAATCGCTTTGCATTTCAATTTGGTCGGTCGCAGCATTAAACCGTGTAAAAATGGATGTGAACAGTGATTTTATTGTGATTTCGCAAAACACTGACAATAGTAGCGAAAATAATTGTGAAAGTGAAAATAGTTCTTTACTTTTGGACTTGGAAGTTTTTCAAATTGTGAGCAATTTTAATTTAAGTAAAAGTGTGGTACCGTTTTTATCAGGTAAGTAATTACGAATTTATTTAAATACCTACCTACTTTATATGTAAAATCAGAGTACGGATTTCTTTTATTCTCTGCCAACGGTCCTATAATGCAAGAACCTCGTCTCACCTGCCTTCAGATTAAATCCAAATAAAAAATTAACTAAAAGTTCTCGTTTTCCGGAGTTTTCCGAATTCTTCGCTATTATAATATTGTTCTCTTCAAAAAGCAATTTCTGAGTAATTTCAACAAGAATCCCAAATAAAAGTGCAATTTTCGACCACCATTTGTCCAAGAGACTTTTCACCAAAAAAGTAAAACCAATTCTGCAACAATTGCATCTCAAATTTCATGCGAAAGTTTGATTTTAGTCCTGAAATTCTTATCGTGCTCTCCCAGAGTTTTACGATTTCACCATAAAAAATTTCCCAGTTTTCCATTTGAAAACCAATGTAGGTACCTACCTACAATTACATGCAATTTTCCCTTTGATGAAAAACTCGGAAAACTCATTGGTTTTCAAAGGGAAAATTACATGTAATCGTATGTATCGGAAAAATTCAGATAGGTTGTCCTCTATTCCAATTGGATTCAAGCAAATCACATTGCATTTTAACAATATCTAGGTATGATACCTAATTATAATTAATCTGGAGTTGCTCTGAAGGGTGGCGAAACGAGGTTCGCAGAGGCGGCTAGTAAGTGTATAAAGATAAACATAAAACTATCATTATTTATATTTAAAAGGTCGTGGACTTTCAAAACGAAGCCTACTTCTACTTAGGTCGGAGCACTTGTTTAGAATTTTCCCAGATTGTGAACTCGGGCTGCAGTTGGAGTTCGAGGACGAGCTACTCAAGTGGAAGAAAAGCGAAGTAAGCAAATATTCTCCTTAATGAATTCAAGGTCCAACATTCAACATCACAGATTATGACTTTGAATTTGTGTTCTATTAAGTTTTTGTCTTATGTGGTGACTTTATATATCCTTACACTTACTTTGTTTATTTCATTATGAAAACTATGTAATTATCGGTTTTAGTTTTCACAATGCAGTGCAGCCACCAGCGAGATGAGCACCTCTGACTGGGTGAAAAAAAATACTTTATTGAGTTCACCAACAAACAGAGAAAGCATATCTAAAGCATCTGGCTCATCGTCAGATATAATTGTATGTATTAAATTCAAATTATGGTTTTTATTAATAGATATCTAATCAAATGCAATTTAGCCCGTAAAGGATATTTTGTCCCTTTCATTTGCTGGGAAAAATATCATAGAATAAGCAAACACGAACAAATTTCTGAACCAGCGACAACAAAAGCAACTGGTACGAATAATTATACAGTTCTATAAACTGAAAAATAAACCACTCAACAGACAAGAGTTTGAAAAAATTGCAAAAGACATTGCATCAACTTTTCATAGGGAAGACAAGGTTGGTAACTTCTCATTTGTTTGCCTACGAAACCGATCATTAATAAGATTTTTTTTTCAATAAAAGTCAACATATTTTGTTGCACCAAATTCCAAATACTCACACCCGACTGGTATGTTGTATAACGCATACCACAATTTTAACCGAGGAAAACCTAAAGACATCCAAAAATATCCAAAACAGCAGAAAGAAAACACATCTTCTTGTTCTTTCCAAGTACAAGTTGATGAACAAGAATACCAGGATTTCAAACATTATTTGAAATTTAATGACCGCCCATGGGTTGCCATCGAAGAAAAATGGGAAAAAACTTCCAAAAATAGACTGAACGAGATACGAGAAGGCAAAAACAAAAACTCGTTAGAAATCCTTCGTGAATGGCCACTGTACAAACATGCAGATGCATTTTCATTGTTAACTTCCTTTTCATTAATTTGATATTTAATTTTGTAATACCTAATCAATTACATAAATTAAAAAGATCAATATTGATTTCAAATCAATACATCCCCAATCAACAAACAATTTATTTTCCACCCACATCGAAATCAATGCTTTGCTTTTTAAATGCTTTGAAAAAGAAGATGGTTTAAGAAACAAGGAATACCGGAGCCAGCTCAATGAGATTTCCAAGCTTGATGAAGGTTTGATTACGATTTTTTTCGGAAATAAATCATTATAACTTGTTTCTTTTTAGGTTCCCGATCGTTTCCTCTATTTTATTTTTTGAGTAGCATATTGACACTGACACAAATAATTAAATGTCCGGGGAAGCCTCTATGGCGGGTAAGCATTAAGGACAGCGAAGATTTTTTTCTATTGATCTGTACTGACCAAAATGATATACTGAGGCGTGTGGAATTACAGAAGAGTAAGTGTTTAGAATATAAGGTATCCTTTCAACCGTGTTTAATTGCTGTTGGTGAAAATATATTAAGTATTAAGGAATTCTTTATATATTTTGATGGTACGCTTCTTAAGTTCAGTAATTTTATATCGTGTTTGGACACATGTTTCAAGTTGTTTTACGTTTTTGATCTAGAATACCAAAAACAATGCACACTCATATGGGTATTCATTCAAACTTATATTTACAAAATAGATGTTAATTATTCAAATAAATATTCTTCTTTGATGAGGTTCATTAGCAACCTAGAAAAACAATAATTTTAAGTTCATTAAAAACGTGTTTTCATTATATAAGTTTCACAATGTATGTATGTTTTTTATGTAAAAGTGAATTCCAGACAATTTCTGATTTATTTAACGATTTAAAGTTGCATGATCTTAAACCAAATAGTTGTATCGAATGTTCGCAAAACCAATGTCCTCAAACCTTCAAAACACTTTCTCACTTTAAGAGACATTTATTAAATAAACATAAGGACCTTTTACCTGTAGTCTCAAATAGCAAATCCATTCAAGAAAATTTTAAACAGAATTCAAAAATTGATGATACAAATAAAAATGAGTCTGAAAACTTAAACAAAATATCTGCTACTGATGAGAAAAATAATTCTACAGAACCTAAACTAAAATCAAATGAATGTGGAAATATATGTTTATTAACAGAAAACGAAAATAATTTGCCTAAATTAAATTTAAGCGAATGTAAAGAACAAATTAATTCAAAATGTTGTAGTTTCTTAAGTAATTTGTATGCTAAACCAAATTTTTCAAGAAAAAATGTATCTGAGATTCAAAATTGTACTCAGGCTTTAATTTCGTCCATAATAACTACCTTAACACAATTTATTGTATCTGAACATAATGAGCTTGATTTAAAAGATATTATAGAAACCTTTCAAAATCCTTTTACTGGTTTTGAAACAGAATTTAAATACATCAAATTTTTAGAAAAAAATAATTATTTTAAACATCCAATTGAAATATCAATAAATAATGAAATTAGAACGAAAATTAGTAACTACGCTCCAAGTTTAAATCCTGGCAATATTCGAATGTACCTAATGCCAATCAAATTTCAAATACAGAAATTTTTTGAATTACCGAATGTTTTTAATGCAACACTGGAAAACATGAAATATCTTGAAAAATCCAGTTCAATTTCTAATTTTATTAATGGTGAACAATTTTTGAAACGCAAAGAATCATTTAATGATAAGATCGTAATTCCATATTTTATGTATTCTGATGATGTAGAACTGACTAACACTTTAGGAAGCCATTCGGGGCAAAATAGTGTAAATGGCATTTATTATTCATTTCCAACGATTCCGCAACATTTTCAATCCAAATTAAAATACATTTTTGTGGCTGCTTTTATTAGAACAAAAGATTATGCTGAATTTGGCAATGATGCATGCTTGTACGATCTAATAGAAGTGTTGAGAGATTTAGAAGAAAATGGGATTGACATATATGCAAACAATATGACTTATAGAGTGTATTTTATCTTAGGATTATTTTTAGGAGATAACAAGGGCTTAAACGCAATGCTCGGGTTTACTAAATCGTTTAACAGCTTCTTTTACTGTCGAAATTGTAAACGAAATAAATCTGATATGAGAGTAGATGTTATTGAGCATTCTGAATTTTTGAGAACAAAGGCTAACTATGCGAATGATTTAGTGATAAACGATGTTAAAAAACTGGAATTAGAGAAGATAGTATTTTCAATACACTAAAATCCTTTCATGTTATAGACAATTTCTGTTTTGACATTATGCATGATTTATATGAAGGCATTTGCCATTATGACTTGAGCGAAATACTACTTGGTCTTTTAAATAAGCAGTATTTTAGTATTGAAGTTTTGAACTTTAGAAAACAAATGTTCAGCTATGGGGAATCTGAGATAGGTAATTATTCCGAGCGTATAACTTATGAGCATTTAAAGAAGTCAAACTTTAAGTTAAGTGCAAGAGAAATGATGACATTTGTACATTATTTGCCGATTATGATTGGCGATTTGGTACCTGCAAATGAAGATATATGGATGTTTTTTACTAGTCTCCTTAAAATAATTGATATAGTACTTTCATCAGAATTCGATGAAGATATGCTTCAAGATCTTTCTAGCACCATACAACTCCATCATGAACAATACAAACAACTTTTTAAAACCCATTTAAAACCAAAATACCATTTTCTTCTTCACTATCCGTCCGCAATTAGAAAAACAGGTCCAGTAAAATATACTTGGACATTTAGGTACGAATCATTCCATCAAAGAAGCAAACAATACACACACGTAAATAAAAATAGCAGAAATATATGTCAGTCCCTTTCAATTAAGTCATGCATGTCGTTTTCAAACTTATTATTAAATGATTCTGGATTTCAGCTCGAAAATTGTTTAATAGCTGAAGATGCTTTCACTGAAAATTATGAGAGTTTACCTTATTTTGCCTTATTAAACGGTGTGAATTTAACCATACAGAATATTGTTTCACATAAATTAATTTCATACAAGGGAACAGAATATAAAGTAGGACACTACATAAGTATTATTAAAACTGATGACAAACGCTTTTTCAAGATACTTAATATTATTATTAATGAGCAGAAAGAAGTATTTTTTGTTTGTTCTGACAAAATTTTGTATTTTAACTTTCATTATCGTTGTTATGTAATAAGTCTAAAAAATGTAATTGCAGAATATATTATCTACAATATAAACAAATTTACCAGTCCACCCATTCACATAAATACCCTAAATGATGTATCAAATATTTTTAGAAATAAGTATGTCTGATGAATTTATATATCTTTTAATAATTTATGTTTTAATTACCTTATTTAAATAAAATGAAAGTTTAAATTATTAGTTTGCACTTTTTATTTTTTATTTAACATCGCAATTTTCACAAATATGTTGTAGTTGTAGTTGTGAAAACCACAACCGAATTTGTAAAAATTACAACGAAAATCATATTTTCTACAAATTTTATTGTAGTTTCTGCAGCAAAAGGTTGTATTTTTGATGAAGGCGATCTCAATTTAACTGCAAAAATTGAAAAAATCTACAGCAATGTGTTCAATTTGACTTCAAAAAGTTGTGAAAACCACAACTAAATTTGTGCTTTCGATAACAAGGCATTTAATTTGAATGCACAAATTTGTAAAAATTACAACGAAATTTATATTTTCTACAAATTGTGTTGTAGTTTCTGCAGCAAAAGGTTGTAATTTTGATAAAGGCGATCTCAATTTGACTGCAAACATTGAAAAAAGCTACAGCAATGTTTTCAGTTTGACTGCAAAAAGTTGTGAAAACCACAACCAAATTTGTGCTTTCGATAACAGGGCGCTCAATTTGAATGCAAAAAGTTGTACAAGTTACAACAGAATGTATATTTTCTACAAATTATGTTGTAGTTTCCGCAACAAATGTTATTGTTTCTTAATTTCTCTGGTTTTAATTTCTACAGCAGTTTTTGTGATTTTTACAAGCTGGTGATAGATTTTACAACCATGTCTTAATCATTTTGATAACATTGGATGTAGGGTCAAAACCGACAATGAATGCAATCATTAAAACCGCGATTTTCATCATATCTACAACCGATTTTTTTGGGTGATATTTGTTTCATCCGCTTTTTTAGAATCTCTTACTTTTCATCGACATGCAATGCATCGCAATCGTATTCTGCTATGTCTGATTCAGAATCCAGCGCGGATATGGCTGAGATTTCAAAATCGATCTCAGAAGGTTCTTTGGGAGGTGTTACACCACCGGTTTTCTTCTGAGACTGGTTGAAAGTACTTATGTTAGATCTGGCCTGAGTTTTAAGCCGGTTCTATTTGTTTGGCTTACCTCAATGTTTTGCTAAGCTTCAAATTTCTGTTTGATTGTTTTTGCATCGTGTAGCTTGCTGTCAACTATGATCGAGACTTGTTTAACTGGCTCTACCAGCAACTCCTTCATGGCTGACGTCCAGTTTGCCGATCGGCTTCGCACTTGCGTTCTATCATTCATTATCACTCTGAAAGAAACATTTATATGAAATTTATAAGAATACAATTATATTCTATTTACTTACATTTTAATCAAAAGCCTTACCAAAAATATTAAGCACAAAATGCTTTCATTCAAAATGACAGAATGATAGCGAAAACGTTGCTTGAACATTTAAATATGACTTGAAACATGAGTTTCACAACTTTAAAATTTAAACTCAAGTTCAACGCTAAGTTGAATATTAAATTGGTTAATGTTATGGTTCACAAATAAGAGTCGACTTTAAAATGTCCTATTCAAGTGGCGCACATTTTCGACACCATTTTTTGCTGTTTTTTAGTTGATAATATTTTGTTTACACATAAAACCCTTGGATTGAAGCTTTCTTTCGATCAATTTTACTTCTGTTTACAAGAAAGACCAAGTCTCTGGAAAATAGACCTATGGAGTGTCCCATTCAAGTGGCTAAGCAGACTAAATGACAAAAAATAAGCTTGGTAGACTCAGGTGAGCTGGAACCTAGCTTGCATGAGTGAAAGGGAGTTGGCCCGGAAAGTCATTTGCGGTACAATTATTCATGGTACGAGACATCGTGGTAGACCAAATTTGAGCTGTAAGGATGGCGTAGACCAGGATACTCAAAGCTTCAGGGTGCGATACTGGATGGCGTCTTGATGAAATTGGTTTAACGAGCTTCAATGCGGTCAAACCAGTGGCAGATCTAAGGTTCCTGGCGCCCGGGGCAAAGCGAAAAATTTCCGCCCCCTCCCTATTTGCTGTACGAATAACATTAAGAGTAATTTAAGTGTAAATAGGTTATTAGTTATTAAAAGCTCATATGTTTGAAGAATTGTATTTCATATCGATTCTTTTGTCAGTTACAACGGAAAAAAACATTATTATTTGTGTTTTTGCACGACAAAAAAATATTACTTTCAGTATATAACTTTTCTGGCCTTGATTGCCGCAAATTAAGCATTAATATCATTGTAGTCGAGTGATGCTGCTACTTCATTTTCGATAGATAGTATAGCTAAATTTGACAGCCTGTCTTGGTTCATGGTTGTGCGGAGATAAGATTTTATCAATTTCAGTTTACTAAATGATCGCTCACACGAAGCCACGGACAATGGTAGAGTCAGCAAAATTTTCAATGCCGTCACAAGTGTTTTGTACGCCTCTAACCCCAACGATGAATTATACAATAGTATTCCTTTTGGAGTGAGATCAAGACTTTCTCCCTTTTTATTGGCTCTTTTCAGAAGAAAAATGACATCTTTGATATCGTGAAACAATTCCGTACCATTTAAATCATTGGAATAAATTTCAGCTAATGATTTGCATTTATCTTCAACTTCCAATAGTTTTCTATTCAAAACTTCTTTATCGTCATCAAGATATTCTTTGAAGTTGAAGAAAAATCCGAAGCGCTCATTCAGCACTCTCAAGCTAGCAAAACGAATAGAAACTTCGATTGAAAGGCTGTCCAAAATTTCAACTAAAAAGCGTCTTGTTTCTTCGTAGGTATCGAGAGCAGCGTCATCAGCAAGTTCACCTGGCATCTTACGTTTCTTGATTCTCCTCTTCGAAATCGTTACGCCCATTTCTTCATACAGTTTTTTAGCTTTCAATATGACTGTGTCGCAAAGACTAACTCTCCACTCTTTTATGTGGTCTGACAATGTCTCAAGTAATTCTGTCAATTCGTAAATGGTGATCCCTTTGGTTTGGAAAATTTTCTGCATTCTGTCAATAGAAAAGAGGATCTCTGCCCATAAGAGGAGCAGAACCAGGAAATCAAATTTTTCAACAGCACCAATGACAAGTGCTGCATCTTGTCTCGTGTCCACGGTTTCAGAAGGGGTATCTCGAAGTATTTCTAGAGCTGTTATTACTTCATCAAGTTGGGTAGATAAAGTATTTACAGCTGCTGCGTTGGCACTCCATCTAGTATCAGACTGACGTTTGACCGTAATTGTGACGTGTTGTTTCAAGACATCCCATCTATGAGTCGATTTTGAGAAGAAGGTATATATTCGTTCCACTGTTCGGAAGAATGTTACTGCCTGGGCATTAACATGAGCTGCATGCACTCCCACCATTTTCGAGCTTACTCAAGATTTCATTTGTCATTCCTTCTGCATCTTTTATCTTTAGAGGGATAAAATCGATGAATGATTCTTTAATCTCAACAGAATTCTTTTTCACTTCAACGTATCTTATGATCTGAGCAATTTGTTCTTCATGACTAGAATCTGGGGTTGTATCAAAAGAAATGCTGTAGTATAACGCATCTTTAACGGCATTTATGATGGATTTTCTAACTTTGTTGCCTAGCAGCGCAATAATTTCGTTCTGAATGTTGTAAGAAAAATATGATAGATGTCCCTTATTAGCAAAAACCGATTCCACGTGAGCTTTCATCACAGGATCAAATTTGCTCAGATACTTTATAAGAGCAAGGAAATTTCCGAAAAAGCGAAATCGCTTGTACACTCGTCTATAACATGCTGTGTTCGATTTTCCAGGTTTGATCCAGAAACCGAGGTGTCTGAGGTTTCCTTGTTATGACTTTTCACGTAATTTAACATAAATTCTTTCGACAAATTTTCGGTGTGTTGTTTTTTTGATGAGTCAACTCGGTTCGCTAACTCGAGTTAGCCCTAACTCGAGTCAACTCGGTTTGTTTTTTTTTTCAACTCGAGTTAGCTAACTCGGTTTGCCAACTCGAGTTGAACGGCCCAGCTCGGTTTACCAATTCGGTTCGCTAACTCGGTTTGCCAACTCGGTTTGCCAACTCGGTTTGCCAACTCGGTTTGCCAACTCGGTTTGCCAACTCGGTTTGCCAACTCGGTTTGCCAACTCGGTTTGCCAACTCGGTTCGCCAACTCGGTTTGTAACTCGGTTTGCCAACTCGGTTCGGCAACTCGGCAATCGATAAAAAATTTGGTAATGGTTTTTTAATTTTTTTTAATTTTTCCATTTTTTATGAGTTTTCTAGACCGATTTTCGGGGTGATCCGGTAACATTTAGAACAAAATATCCCTTTACTGACCTAGATTCGTACCTTATCTCTCTACAGAGCCATTAACATTCAAATTTCATCAGCGGATGGCAGAGATTTTGACGGATTTAAAACCTCATTTTTTCCGCTTTTTAACTGTCTTCAAGATCGATTTTCAGGGCAATCCGAGTTGGAAACCGAGTTGGCAAACCGAGTTGGCAAACCGAGTTGGCAAACCGAGTTGGCAAACCGAGTTGGCAAACCGAGTTGGCAAACCGAGTAGGCAAACCGAGTTGGCAAACCGAGTTGGAAAACCGAGTTGATGAACCGAGTTGGCAAACCGAGTTGACTCGTTCAACTCGAGTTGGGCAAACCGAGTTGCAACTCGCTCTAAAGGGAGCGTTTACATGCGCAGCGCCGCGGGAAAATATGAATTTTCGAAACATATATTGTTAGTCGGACTCGAGATTTGGCGCCCGGGGCGCTTGCCCCTTTCGCCCCTCCCTAGATCCACCACTGGGTCAAACATCGGTTTTTGATGAGCCACGCAAAAAGGCTTGCAGGGGGCATAAATTGGCAAAAATCCACGATCTAGTATTCGCAGATCGCTGCCGGTTAAAGTTACGCGAGAAAGCTGAGACAGAATAAGAGACAGAAGATTACTATATACTGAAGCCAGTGAATATGCTTCGAAGACAGCAAAGATAGTTCCCTAGTCGAGAAAGCTTTTAGCCATTTTTTTTGGGATTCACAAGGTATGATTTGCAAAGAAAGCTTGGCGAGGACAAAACGATCATAGGTCTGTACAATGCCGAATATTTGGACCAATTTGACACCAAATTGAAGAAAAAAATACTCTTCATGATAACGCACCAGCTAAGACTTCCTCCATCGTCACGACCAAACTGCCTTCATTTTAAATAAACTGCAAGAAACTTTAAAAATCTAGTCAACGGCTGTACCATCTTCTCTCATAAAAATACGAAGCAAGGTAAAGTTTGTGATATCAATGACCAAAACCATCAAAAAATTATTATTATTATGTATTGCCTTTCAGCTTATTAAATAATGAAGCATAACATTATAATCAACACGGGATAAGCGGCTTCGTATATTGCTTAGTCACATCTACCAAATATTTTTATGATTTACTTTAAATCCTTTATGGCCTTTATGAGGTTTGGATCTCCATTTCACTTTTAAAGGAATTATCAAAATTCTTAAAATATCCATTCAAGGCCAATCGAAATGACTTTAAACTTCGAAAGAATAAACAAAACAGTCTCCAAAGCAATACATAGACTCAAACAGAAACAGGATGTTTTACCAACAACGTGTGTTTTTTTTTAACTTTATCCCACATCAAAACAAGACTACTAATCCTGAATTTTATAAATACCCTTTTGTACTTCTTTTCGTATATTTACCTAAAACAAAATGCGTTGTCGTTTTGTTCGACACTTATTTTTAAAGAAAATTTGTTCCCCAAAAGAAAAACACAGAGTTTAAATATGAACTCATGACGTAGTTCCATTTGTAGGAAAAACAATATTTCAAAACGTCTGTGTGAGGCAAGCCTAGAAAATTATTTTTGTTTTAGGTTTTGAATTCTCTAATGTGCAGTGCCCTCAATAAGGATCAAATATCGTGATTGGAACCTCATTAAGTCACAAATAAATTAATTGAACCTTGATACATATTGAAAACAAATTTTCATCGCTCTTATATCATATTTTTTCAAAATCTCAACCCTATCGATGGCACTCCAATTAACATTGTCGCTGATAAACAAAAATGCTACCACCTGATTAGCCAACTTGATTGTTAGTTCCCATCATTATGACAACAGAGGATTGTTTGATCGGAAAATCTGATCAAAAACAAAGTAATATGCAAACATTTTACAAATTTACGAAGTGAAATCGGCAATATCACTGCTGAAATCCAACAAAGAACAAAGCCGCTTGAGCAGACGCTCTAGCTACCAAGCTGTTCAAAGCGGCAGGGGACGATCTATAGATAAGAGCATGCACCAAATCATCAGTCGGTCGGAAGAATGAATAGAGCCTCAGCATTGTTTGCCCGATCCTGAAGAAAAGAGATCCTCTTAACCGCGACAACTATAGAGGAAGCAGCCTGCTACACACCGCTTATAAGATTCTCTCTGAAGTCTTTCGTCAACAATCTGATTGATCCTTATGAATGCGTCTTCAGACCAGGAAAGCCAACCATCCACCAAAACCTTGCGATAGATCCTGGAAAAAGCCTATGAATTCCAAATCGACTCCCATCACCTTTTTATCGATTTTAATACCGCCTATGGCAGCACTTACCTACCTAGGCTCTGCTATTAAGACGGGTAATAACACCAATGCAGCGCCGAGATCAGATGAATAATAACTCTTTCTAATCCCTGTTTCTTTTGGCTAAGAAAGCAATTGAGTGGAAAAGCCCTCTCTCGGCTAACTAAAGTACAACTTTACAACACCCTTACAATTCCAGTCCTGCTTTATGTTGCAGAAGCATGGACACTGAAAAAATCTGCTGCTTAAGGCTGTTTCGAGAGGAAAGTTCTTCGGGCCCGTGTGCAGTGATGGAGAATGGAGGAGAAGATTCACAGGGAGCCTTACGCCACGGACCTAGCCAGAAGGGTCAAGTTCCAGCGACTCAGATGCCTCGTTCATAAAGAGCGGATGGACACCAATGCTCCGGCCCAGAAAGCCCTCGACACTATTCCCAAGGGACGAAGAAATAGAGGAAGATCGCAACGAAGGTGGTGCACCCAAGTGGAAGAGGACCTGAATCAACTTGGAGTACAAAACTGGAGACAGCTAGCTATAGGAACCTGGCTGGCTGGTGAAGAATATTGGTTGAGGCCCAAGTCCTCAACGGACTGTAGCACCACCTTAAAGTAAGTAACGATGCTATAAACATTTTCCAACTCAGCAGCTCTCATGTTCCCATGCTCACTTGAGACCTAACAAAGGCTAATCTAAAGCTGCGAGCCAAAAAGCTTAATTTTTTTTGCGATAGTAATTTTCAAGCTTCAATTTACCTGCTATGGCGGAAATCTTACTGCTTGGGTAACATTACAATTTAATAGTGCCAATATTGACATTGAGTGCTTCCGAGAAGAAGCGGAAATCTACCCCAATTTACGGTTTTGGATCATCAGCATTAACAAACAATCAATGAAGAATAAAGTTGTTGTAAGAGGTTTATTGGAAGTTTAGATAAGTTGACATGTTCTAGGCACAAATTATTTTTCCAGGGATATTGTTACATGAGCAACATGAGTGTGGGCCTCATTCGATCCCTCTAATGAGTCTCTGGATCCCAAAGCAGATTTTTGTTTAGGATCACGCCACGCGCGCAGCGCCGAGCACTAAGGATTGAACTTGGGCATCTGAGCATTGATCGCAATGCCATTCATGTAAAAATTTACAGAAACAATTTTTCAGTCAACAAAAAAATCATTTTTCCCAGTTTCAAATTGACATTGTCTGATGTTAAACCTTGGCCAACAACCAACATATAGTCTTGTCGTGGCAACAAGTTTCTGCAATATTTTTTTGTAATACTTAATACCACCCACTTCGATTAGGAAAACTGATAACGATAAGCACCTGGGCTATTTTGGTAAACATAATATTAATTGTTGTCTCCCCTTAAATGACATTATATTCACAACAGAGCGAGTGTGTAATGCAGGAGCAGGTTGAGCGTTATTAATTGTTTATTACAGCTTCATTACTCCACTAATAAGTCACTTGATATGAGTGCCACTGGAGTGGTTTGTTTTTCTCCTTCACCACAGTCAACTCTTGACTCTTGTTGGATTTTGAATTGCAAATTAGGAAAGAGATAACTTCCGACACTCAGGTCATTCCTAAATGAAGTCACTTGAATAATCTTTTGAAAATGTGTATAAGTTTGAAAATGAAAAGTAATCGCCTTTAAGGGACTCTGATAGTTTTGAAGGAGAATCCATAGGAATTCAACAACGTGACTTTCAACTAAGTCAACATTTCTGTTGAATTTGAACGCAGGAAAAGTGAGTCAACTTAATTGACACTGGCTGTATTTGCATGGATTGTATTTGGTAAATGACGTCATTTTGTGATATTTGGTTTGTGTTAGATGATGAGATATTTGATATATTAATTGTTGCAGGATGATTTTATCTTTTGACTCGAATGCAAGGACTACCGAGAGGGTAATTGAGCAATTAAATTATATCGGTCAGCTTGACCAATGATGGCTTAAGGGACCGGATGCTCAGGTAGAATTTATTGTATGTGGCAAGATTCATTAGAAATGATATTTCCAAAACAAATTTGAAAAAGATATTTTATGTGCAATTATTTTTAAGGTGGAACGCGTGGTATTGTTTCAAATGAAAAAAAAGATAAATAAACGAGAAGAAATGTTGCATAGGAGAATGAATAGGTACATAAAGGTCAATTGTTTGTGAGTTTATAGGTTAGTTTTTGAACGAGTGGGATTCTTTGAATAGCAAAATATTTCTATTGAAGGTAGGCATACGATCCAAAATATCTTAAATTATAATATTATAAATATCTTAGAGGAAATCAACATTTTATAGGTGCAATTTTGTAGTTTTATTTTCTTTTTCACTTGGTAAGATATGAGTTTTCGAAATACATAATACTAGAGCATGCAAAACTTGTTTTGGAAATAAGGGTTACTCTTAGTTTAACACCTTAATGAACATTTAACACTTAAGGTAGAGTTCAGTTCACTTTTGGAAGCTGCCGAAAAATAATGAAAACTATTTTTACTCTTCGAGAGGAATTCTCTCAAGCCACTTTTGGGCATGCTTGTGTTAACAAATGTGAATATTCAATGATGCAAGCCATTGCAATTGTACTTCGCAAATATGTTTTGAATCTTTTGAGTGCAGAAAATGAACGTTCTGGTCTGGCGTCGCAGTTGAAACTGGTAAGACTGCTAGACTACGAAGTACTGTAGTCACGTTTGCAAAATCATCGTGATTAAGCAACTGAAAAAAAAATCGACATGAAAGTTAACTTATAAACGCATGAAAATGTAGTTATTTGAAAATTATCCCTACGTAAAGTGCTTTAAATACTTTTTTCATCTTCAGATCTCCAACTCGCCTTCTCCACATCTTGATTTCTGACACGTATACATTTTCAGATCAGTCAAGAACCGTAGCATAAAACTCGTATAATCCCTTGCACTTATCAACATCGAAATCATTTTTCGTGAAAAAGGTACCGACATTTTTGAAAACCATTTTGTGTTTTGTGAAACCACTTCGAAGATGAGTTATGTACGTATCGATGAATGGGTTGTAAAATGCGATTCTGTAGAAATTCTCGACAGATTCAGCAACGACGCGACGTTGCATTTTCCTGTTTGACGACTGTCGACGCGTGGTATCTTCATTTCGATGTCATATTGTGTACACACCTTATTAACACCTTCAAAAATTTCATGAAAGTAATTATCTGAGTTTTGGTGCATTGACTTCATTATAAAACTAGACATGTGGAATGGCACAGAAGAATTAGCAGCCAGCAATTGGGCAGCTTGTGTTGCAGCTTTATCGTTCTTCCATTTTTGAATTTTCTCAAGACCTTTAAAGATCGCTGGTTGGAGTTCGATGAATTTCGATACTGCTTCGTGTGATTGAGCCCATCTCGTTGCACGGACATCTTTCAATTTTTCTTTGCGGCGGCGTTCAATTTTTAGTCCTGAAATTTTGTCTTTGAGAACGTTTTGTTTTTTAGGCCATCGAATAAATTCATGTATCGATCCAACAGTTTCTAATGCGTTCTATATACCAGCTACATCACAACTGCATTTACAGCTAAGTTAAAACATTGTGCTGCACAATGCACATAAATGAACAAGGGAAAATCCGATTGTACATATGCTCCATGAAACTCGCCGCTCATTGCTGTTGCTCCATCATACCCTTGGCCATAACAAGTACGAGCAATCTATACCTGTGTTTAAGAGGTATTCTGTATAATGTTGGCTAGACCTTGCCCAGAAACGTCTTTCACTTCCACCAATCCCAATAAGTCCTCACGAAGTTTTGATGTGGAAGGGTCTACATATCGGACAGAAATCGAGAACAGATCGATACCAGCAGCATCAGTGGTACCATCTGCCATTTTTGTTGTTTATTTTAAACATTTTAAATTTTCAGAATACGAAAATATTGCCGTAAAATTGCTTGATAGATACTTTTTCAGAAACAATAAAACAGCTTTCGCGTTATATTAATTCCAACTAATTCGAACGATCTTTTCTCTGCAATTCGTATGCGAGGAACAAAATTCTGGATTAAAACTAAGGATATATACATTTGTTGTTGTAAAAGGGTGCCGAATATCCTATTGTAAACACCACGTCATGTCACTGAGTGCCTTGCAGAGTTCATGCTTCTGCACCATAAGCAGGACTTATATGAAACCCTTATATAGAGATACTTTTGGTTAATCTGAAGAAGGTTTTGCTTCACATTTGCATTTTTAGACCTAAGCAATAGCTCTTGGCATGTGTCGTTGTGCGGTTTGATAACGGACCAATTTAGATTTTTCGAGTACCTCAAATAATTGTTTCCACTTTTGAAACCTTGAACAAATCGCCAGTTTTGATAGCATATTCTGAATAACAGCATAAACTTTGAAAATAAAATACGAAAAAAATAACACCTTTCTGTCACAAATTACCATTTTTGTAATTTGTGACAGAAAGATGTTTTTTTTTAGGGTTTTATTTCCTGGGGCCTAATTTCGCACCCCCAAAAATCTAGACACAATAAATTAAAAATCGGTAAACTAGATTACATTTTTGCGAACTATGTCAAGGCATCAAAAATGAATTTCCCATCATGGAATTGTCAAAAACTCAATACCATTTACATTTGTAGCTATTTTTCGCTCCTTATTAATCGTTACTTTTGATTTCTTTAAGGTTGAACACTTTGTGATCTACAGTCGCGTCACATTTAAATCAAAAAGAACCCACAACTACTCAGCTATAGAAAACAAAAAAATAATAAGAACATAAAATGGTCAACACAAAAATATGAAACCAGAATGGTCACGAAAAGAAGAGCTTTTATTGAATTAGAAATGAATATTTTCTCTGCCATTTAAATAAGTTGAAGTTAAGAAATGTTGTCAAAATACAGAATAACTGATGAAACTGAAAACAGACGAACGAAATTAAATTATTTTGAAGTGTATTTAAGAAAATGTAACTCGGACGGAAAATGTCATTTCACTTTAGAATTCAACTGACTACAATTTGTATTAGTTTCATGTATTTTATGTAAAAATATGTAAATTTTTTCAGAAAAAGTAAATACAATTTGTTGGTTTTAAGTAATCAGGAAATAAAATAAAAAGTTTTTAATTCAACAAATGTTTTCCTTATAGAAAACAAATATCATGAAAATTGAAGATCTCAGACACTTGGACGTGGCTCATCAAAACCGAAGAGCAACCATGTTGAAGTTCGTTAAACCAATTATTGACAAGAAGAAGAACAAACACAAGTATCGAATCATAAATCGATTTTGCTTCGGATAACACTAATTCTTGTCAGCACGTCGAAACCAAAGCTGGAACAGTATTAATTGTGAATTTATGTGTTTAAAATAACAACGTTTAGTGAGAACGTCCGAATCCAACTAAAAATATCAAATTTAACTGCAAAAACTTTCAGAAACATTGACAACAGTTCGCTCAGTGAATGACATACTTACACTCGGGCGTATACTTGCTATTATTTTAATACAATAAAAATAGTGTTATATTTGTTGTACACTCTACGCGGTCTACAAAAACAAAGGGGCATAAATTACATATCAAAAGAAAGCATTTTTTGTGCAGGTGTACAGTGACTGTATATATATGATTTAAATTGTTTAAAATAATAAATTAAAATTGAAAAAAAAGTGCCAAGCAGCACGTGTGTTTGCGAAGACATATCAGATTTACCATGCAAAATTAAGGTGGGTTCACAATGGTGTTCGTTTTACACGTATCCGCCAACACGACCGAAGTTGATAAACATGTTGTTGAATGAGAACCCCTTGATCTATCTGGTATTTGGATTTGGAAATGTTATGGTGATTAAATTGGTGAAAGGAATAAACAACTGAACATTTTTAGCAATCAAACTTATGATATTTGCCGCATGGATTGTCAAAAAAATTGTCCTTCAAGATGGAAGTTTCGTAAGAGGAAATCAGATGGGTCAGTTAAAAGAGCACTTGACTTTATTTTTTCGAGAACAATAATATTAACAAACACATTACTTTCTTATCACCACCACTTCAAATGACCCCTGCAATTTTTGCATCACATTTAAACCTGTGTAGAAATAATGAACATCAGTTTCCTATTTTTGTCATTTATTTCTATAACCTTATCAATATTCCAATAAAAAAAAGTCAATGGATAACATAAACAATAAGAAATATTTTTAATAACAAATCAGCACCCACCAAGAATCCAAACTCAATTTTTATCTTATTATCCTTATTCCACCCCAAAAAACACATTCAACATGTGTTTCTATCCGCATCAAGAGACCACTTAACTTAACCATGGCCAAAGCATCATCTCTCAGTTTCACCACCACCAATTTCAACGAGCGGCAGCGTGGGTGGTGAGTACTTGCTCCTTCATGTAAACCATCAGGCAAACAACAAACACCAAAATTATTAAGGCATCAAGTATAATAACTTTCTCCAACATCAAGGCAAAAGCTCTCGATTCTGATTGGCTAGCAGGTTTCGAGTTAAGTTTCTATGGCACTCGAAATTCATATAAAAAACTAACCACATTCTGAATTCTTCCCATTCAAACTTCATATCCCGTTGCTTGCACAAGCGGTCCTTAACTGACACTCTGTCAAGTGTATTTTATAACGGAGGTTTGTTTCAATCATATACGAAATAACGGTAAAACTGGTGTTTGGTGATCGAACGGAATAGAAGATTTTTAAATTATTTCATACTCGAAATATTCTTGCGATACAACGACGACACACGGCGGCGACAATTAGAATTTTAAATTGAAAACAAATATTATTGTGCAACAAGTGTGTGATTTGGAATTTTTCATTAAAAAAAAAAGAAGTTGCGAGTGAGTGGTCATAACTCGAGAGACGAGACGACAGTTGAAGGAAAAAAAACAGAAAGAAGGAAAATCAAGGTAAGTTGTGTTCGAAGGGACCAAAAGAAATTATGAAATTCCTGACTGCCATAAGGAGTAGGTAGCCAACTGAAGATTCACTAAGGTCCTTGGGGATATTTTCTTAAGTATCCAATCAATTCAATTATCCTCTTTTCCTGCGTTTTGTTTTGTATTAAATCAATTAAAATTCTTTATCGGTGAGGAAGGTGTGGCGGTGCATGTGATATGATTGGAGGTGCACTTACAAAGATTTTAAGGAAGGATACACTGCATTAATCGAAGGTGGTGTAATTTTTATGATCTTTTTTTATTTACAAGGAAGCATTGTGCTCGACACGCTACAATGGTGGGGTGTGTAGTGAACTTTTGAATTAATTTGTCGATTGAGGAAACCTTTAAGACTTGTTACTGGGTATACTTTACTTACAGTACTTAATTCTATCCTCTTGGCTGCTTTTGAAAAATAATTCGTAAGCAAATTCACTGCAATAAGGATTACGTAGTATCAAAACTGAGTGTGTGTAAAAATCCGTCTCAAAGATTGATCTCTTCGATCTTGTTAGTCGCGATTTTTTCGTTGAATATTCCGTTCTCAAAATATTCTTCATGCGAACTTTGAGAATCCGTTTTATCTGTTTCGTTTGTCCATTCTTTAAGAGAGTTTAGAGTTTATTTTGAAAGTCATTTTTTGTAATGGAAAATTGACTAATGAAATTTTGAGAAACAGGCACAACTTTTCTTTTTGAAATTAATTTTCACAAGAATCTTCGGTAAAATGTTTTCATTTTTGATCGTTCAAAATGGTATTTTGCCCGGTTTCTTGACCTGTTCACTAGAGACGGTCTTTTTCCGATTTGGTTCGAAGGAAGGTACCATCATAGATATAATGTAAAAGAGATGGTTGTCTCTGGTCACCAATGCAAATCAATTTAAAAGCTTACAGAATAAATTTTGTACAATTTTAAAAATTATAAGGATTATTTAGTGCAAAAACCTATTGCAAATGTGATACAAGTGCCATTAAGTGTGAAAAAACAATATTTTTCAAATTGCCACCCCAGTAGCTTTCGCGGCATTCGATTCTTTTGAGGTAATTTTTAACCATTTTTTCGCACATATCGGACGTTATTTCGGCCAAAACTTGAGTAATGTTGGTTTTTAATGCATCTAGAGTTCGGGCTTTCGGGGACTAATCCCTTGAACACGGTCTTTTGCGTAGCCCACTGAAAACATCTAACGTGGTCAAATCGCATGATCTTGGACCAATGACATCTTTCGACCATAGAGCACACCAAACAGTCACCTTCTTCTTAATGCAATGGCAATTCTTCTATCACTTTGGGGCATTCTAAGTCCCATCATTTACGGCAATTTTCTTTGTGGGTATATTACCCACCGAGTGAGAAATTTGCCTCATCGCTAATGACAATGTTGTTCAAAAATCGGTGCTAATTGCCTGCAGTTCCAACACCCGTCGTTCGCCTGTTTAGCGATCCATTACTGTAAGTGGCAAACATTCACACTTGATCTAACAAAATTATAGTTTACTAGCTCACCCGGCAGACTTCGTACTGCCTCAATTGATACATAAAAGACCTTAACTGCTTCCCGCTACCCTTTCCCGTTTCCAACTAAGGTAGGTGACCCAAATAAGGCCCACCTTATTGTTTTTCCTTAATAACTTTCACTCCTTGATAAAAATGAACTCAAACTTAATATATTATAAACAATAGTTATATTATGCATAAGAAAGCAGACTTTTAACTTTAAGATTCTGAAACTAAAATGTATTTTTCGATCATTTTGAAAACCCTTACGTTGGGCCTTATTAGGAACATGGGTTCCTAATAAGGCCCATACATTTTTCTTTTAAATTTCACTGTAGTTTTTTCTCAAATCAAATATTTAATAAAGTAAAATGAAAGAAAAAGGCAAAATCTGTAATTATAATAAATTTAAATTGATTTTATTCATAAAAAAAAAAAACAGAAAAAAGTCTTTCTGACTTAAAAATCTTAAAACCTCATGCTGGGATAATAAGCCTCTTTGAACTGATTTCAAGGCCTGGTCCATTCGTTCTTCAGTCCAAGAAGCTCTTTTTTTCTCAGTAACCGTCTGTCTTGGCATATTGACTGAAGTCCACCGAAATAAAAAATGAAATTTTTCATATACTTAATAAGGCCCAGTCATATTTTTAATGGGCCTTGTTAGGAACACGAAAGACTTTTGTTTATAAAATTATAAACAAAAATCTAGCAAATATATATAAACAAAACTTGCAATAAATAAGGCTACAGTTAATATATTCTACGAAAAAAATTAACAATTGTACTAACTTGATCAAATACGTGGAAACAGTAAAATTTTGTAAACTTTTTTTTTATAAAAAGCACGTGCACGTCACTAAGAAATTTTCAATTGTCTGCCAATTTTAAACCGATCGAAGCAACTGGTTGCTTTCTTTTGTATGAGTTCGAATGTAACGGCTGTACGAACACAAAGAACAAAAAGTCCCGTTACTTGTTGGCTATGTGCTTTTTTATGCACTGGGCCTTATTAGGGTCCGGGCCTTATTTGGGTCACCTACCTTACTCGCTTACTACCCGCTACCCACTATTTCAACACGATAACTGCTACCCTTTTACCCCGCTACTCTACTTCCCAATTTCCTGGACATATCTCAAAAGCAACAAATCTAAAAAAGAAAAAAAAATCTACGTCAATGTTTTTTGTCAATGAAAAAAAATATTTGACGAATCTTTATTTTTACTTCACTGACATTTTTTTTTTGTCAGCGGCCCATGCCTAAGTAGTTAGGCGCGTTGGCTGCTAAGCAGAACGTCGCGTCGTGGGTTTGAGTTCTACTGTGCCCATAAGGTTTTTATTTCATCTTTCACGGGTACTGCCTCTTGCGAAGAATTGACAAAACTTCCAAGAGTATCAATCTGACATGAAAAAGTGCTTCTCAACTATGTCGTTCGGAATCGGCGTTAAATTGTAGGTCCCCTCAATTCTTCACACGCACTCAGAGAATTGTTGATGAGAGTAAGCCACTTAGGCCTTGGCTCTTCAAGAGCTGTTGCCACTCTATTTTTTATTTTTAACGGGATGGACATTTTCTACCACGCACGGTCAACATATTTCTGGTTTTCCAGCAACTCACTTCGGACGCAAGAGTCCCTGTCCAGTGTTTATATCTGTCTTTTGCTTCTCCTCCAGCTAACTGCAACTGAAGCCCATAGGTATTGCGTCTGCGTCGCTTGGGTCCAATTTATGTGACAAAACGCTACGGTATTATTACGATGCCGCACATTTTGTACAGCTATTGAGTAAAGAGGTAGGGGTCTTTCAGTTTCAGATCATAAAATTTAATTTTACGGACAGGTTTGGCTTTGTCTTGGAGTTTCTTTGATTCTGAGTTACGGTCCGGTCCGTATATACATACGTATGAACGTCCGGCAAGCTTACGTTTTTTTTTTTAAGCAATATTTTACGAACTTTAATTTTTCTTTACTGACATTTTATTATTATTTTTTTTTACGAAAATAAAAATATTTGACGAAATTGATTAATCCTAGGTATATTGATATATTTTGTTGTAGTGATAAAAGCATTATTTTTTAACATTTGCACCGTTTGTGATTTGAAAAGTATAAATTTTGTTTGTCTTAAACCTTCTACCATTATTCCTCTTTAGTTTAAGACAAAAAATAAGAAAATCGGTCAACTGGTTGTCAACTGAAAAGATAACAGGAACTTAACGAATTAGTCTTTTATATATATATAGATTAAAATAAATCCATTTATTCGATTCAATTCAAAACTATATTCAAAAGTGAAATGAAGTACCTCGGTATCCGATTTGCTGCCTGACCAGGACCTCGAGAAGCCTTCGTTCTGACGAAACGGCTGTATTAGAGCAGCTGTCGGAAAGTCCGACCAGATTGAAGGTATTTTGCTACATGGCCTCAAGCGGCTGATGATCGTTTAATAACAGCGGTTGGTTACAGTAAATTAAATACTTATTCGATTTAGTGTGAGTGAGGTTGTTTTAGAAATCCATCAAGTTCATTCAACTAGTCGCTCGCACGGGAACGATATTGTCATAGTTGTATTCTTGAATAAATAGAACTACAATGGATAATAAGGCTAAGGTTCCTTAAATATTCGACTATAAGCCCCGCTGCTAAAGTAGATCACAAAAAATGGTTTCAATCAATCTTAGATTTTAGAAAATTATGAAAGGCCCTGGATAGGTGCAGGGAAATAAATCCACGGGAACTAGCTCCACTGAGGGATTAAGTTCCCACCCAGTGAGAACTAAATCCACTTTATTAAAGTGGATCTAGTTCCCATGTACGGAAGGAACTTAGCTCACTTTCTTATAGGAACTAAGTTCACACATTTATACATGAAGTTATAACTGGCGCAGGGAAACTGGTCCGGAAGTCAGAAGTCCCGAACATGGGTTTCGGGACTAATGACCAACTAAGGTGGGTCACAAGTGCCAAATTTGATTTTTAGACTACTTACCCACTATGGCGGGTCAGTAGTCCCAAATTTATTTTATATTCTATCGGATAAGAGTCCCATATTAAAAAGAGAATCACACAATTTATTTATACTCGTCAATATTATGCGGAAACAAAAATTGTTCATCGTAAAAATAAAACATAAAGACTTAAATTCGTTATGTACACAACTACAACCACAAAATGTCTTATAGATAAATAAGATCATTTTTATTTACTATGCCTATTTGTGGACAAAATGGATAGAGCAATTCATTTTTCAAAGCTGTTGCCGTTTTTAATTTGGAAAAGCAATCACCATACTCCATACATCTTATAATGCATGCTAGTGTGTGGAAAGCAGGTGCTGCATTGTAATGATTCATTTTGAGCATCTTTTTTCACTTTCGTCTGAGGATGATGACGATCTGTAACATTCAAAATCGGAATTTTTTCCGCTCGCTTGCAATTTTTTATTCATGCTCCAAATCCTTAATAATACAATTTTTTAAACCACTTGAGACGGAATGTAGAGTTAAGGTTTAGTATTGAAAAAGTAGTACTTACTGAATATCCAATCAATAAAAAATGTCTTTCTGATAGAACTTTTAAAGTAGGGGACAAAAATATGCAACAAGATGAAACTGGGTTCAAGTACAGTGTGCTTATAGAATGCCCTACTCTCACCGAACACCAAACTTCAGAAGAACGTTAACATTGGAAAAAGTTTTCCTTGCGTCACAAAAAACTAAGAGCAAGCTGGAAAATATATACAAATTTTTCACTCAATTTATTCTTTTACAAAATGTTTAAAATTAATCGCAAAGGTCAGAAACCCCGAAACCCCCACCATAGTGGGTCAGATTCTTAAAAAAAGGGGTTCCGAATGACTAATTTTCTCAATACTTTTGTTCATGCGATTTCTTAAAATTATTTTCAGTCTTAAAAACTGAATTTCGGAATGACTTCGTTTCTAATAGGCATTTATTTTAATTTCACAAACAAATTTGCTCAGTATACTTGAATTCTAATTTTAATTTTTTCTCTAACTACACTTTACAAAAGTGTAGAGAACTAAAAAACCTAGAGAATTTTTTCAGTTTTTTGGCACCTCCGGGGCTGGTTACATCGAACGAACCTACTGAAAGCTAGGGTGCGAGCTGGCTGGAAAAACATATTAGTTGACAGTTGAGGTCAAAAGCCGCAACGGATGTACACTTTAAAAAAAGCTGAATGTTTCATTTTCACTCCCTACATCCTACAAATAGGAGAGCTGTAAGTGTTATTTTCTAAATTAAGAAAAAAGGATTAAAACGGAGACCATGAAGGCAATTAACACATTAAAAATAATGTCAACTCAGTGATATCATATCTTTAGTTCCGAAGGGACTTTTTCTGTCACAATTTTGTTTTTTTTTTCCGGATGCTTACCTGCCTATACCTTTTCTCAGTAATAGGAAGCACCAAGCACATTTGCCTAAGGCTTACAATAAAATGAAATGAAATTAATCCAAAGCTTTTCTAGGCACATTAAGTATTCATTATGAGAGTTATCAAAAATGTATGAGTCGCAAATCAAAATAATAAAAAAAAATCAAAATGCTGGGCACTGTCCATATACATAATCTAGGAGAAGTACCTATAATCCGTCCGCAATTTTAAAGTATTTTTTATAATATTTTACATAAATATTGTAGGTAAAGTACCCTACGCCTACCTATGCAAAATATTAAAGTCTTTCTGTTCCTGTTAGTTAACTATAAGAATAGATTTTATTAAGTTCATGAATGAATGCTCCGTTTATTGCACTTGTTGCAATTTTCCTTGTTAAAAAGCAAATTTGTTGGCCTATCAGTAGGTAAACTACCGTATTCAAAAATGGAAACAATGAAGAGCTTTTACCAAGAAGGTTATTTTATTTTATTTTATTTTCAGTCATTTTGTTTTCAATACTTTTTAGATATATTATAAGGAGGAAAATAAAAGTAGGTTATGTGAATTATTTTTTCTAAATTTGCATTTTGTTTTCCTAACCTGCAAAAATAATAAGGAGGATGACAAAAGAAAATACATTGCTATTTTTATATTCGTGGGACATATTGATTTATTTCGTTTAATTCGAGGAAGACTGGAGGAAACAAATGTTACCTGTTGATCCTGTTGAGTCGTAGCTAATGAATAATGAAAAATGAATTAAAACGGTATGAGGACTTTAGTAAAATGTCAACAGATGAGTAAAATTAGAAGGCAAGCCCGTCAAAAAAAAAATAAAAATCCCAGTACAACTTACGGGTCTCCATTTAATAAAACATATAATAATGAATGTAGGTATCTACAGCTGCGAGCAATAAAATAGTAGTGGTTGCTGAAATTTAGTGTACCTACATTTGAGTTGGTTAAAACTAACAAGTTTTTTCTTACCATGAACTTCAATGTGATAGAGAAGAAAAGTTCCCTAGTGTGTTCTTAAATTAATACAAATTGATTTATTAATCCAATTTTTTTTTCTTTTAGTTACCCGACAATTTTCAAGAGCAATGAAATGGTAGAATGGCATTTAAAAGTGCATTATTCGCAAAATAACGGTATTTTTTAAAATATTTTTATATATAAACTTAGTACTTAGCAGCATGTCCATGATTTTTAATAACGGCTTTACATCGCTTTTTCATGGAATCTACGAGCCTTCACATCTCTTTTGGTATAGTCTGCCAAGCGTGCTGAACTACAGCTCAGATTTCGTTGTTGATTTTGGGCTTAGCATCCTATACTGCTTTTTAATAAATGCCTACAGGTCGGGAGATTGGGCTGGCCAATCCATACTTCATACCACTGCAACGAAACTATTCCTTTGCTAAATTGCTCGTATGCTTCGGGTCGTTATCTTGCTGAAATGTCCATTTCATCCATTTCCATATCCTTCTCAACAAAGGACAGCATAGTGTTTTGCAAAATTTCAACGTAAGCATCATTGTCCATAATTTCATTAATTTTATGGATTAGACCCACAACTCTGTAGGAAAAGCAGCCCCAAACCATAATCCTAGATCCACCATGTTTCACTTTCCTTATGGTGCATTTGGGATCATATTCTGTATTAGGTGGATGCCTTACATACTGACGAGATCCCTTACCGCCATACAGAAAAATTTTGGACTCATCTGTCCACAAAATATTCCGCCACTTTTTAATGGGCCAAGCCAGATGTTCTTTGCCGAACTGAAGGCGACGGGTCACATGATTTTTTTTTCAAAAGCGGCACTTTACGTGGGCTACAATACAAGCATTCAGTTTGTGCTCTCGTAGACGTCTTCTTATCGTATGAACACCACAGATCAGATTTAACTCGTCGCGGATTTCAACAGCTGACATTGTTGGTCGATTCTTAGCGCACCGCGTCACTTGTAGTACAGTTCCCTACAAAAGAATCCGCTTTTTACCCCGTTTTTCTTCTTTCTCCACTTCAGTTTCACTGGACAACCATAAACGGTCATCAGCCGTTTGAGGCAATGTAGCAAATAACGTTCACTCTAAATATCTTCAAGCTGACAGCTTCAGTAATACAGCCGTTTCGTCAGGTCTCTTAGATACCAAGTTACCTACTTCACTTTTGTGCCTAATTACGCCCCGAAGGCTCAACATGACCATTTTGCTCCAATTCTTAGGCGTGTCCACAGAAACTTTGCCCAACGGCACCGGGCATGGACATTTCTTCGCAAGAACACATCTTCATTTTTTTTTTTAATTTAAGTTATTCTTTTTTAACAATTTGGGTACTGAATATTTAAAAAATATGCAGTGTGCACATCTGAACCAAAAAATGCTTTCGTTTGATATGTAATTTATGTCGCTTGACTTTTTGAAGGCCAAATCTTCTCGAAGTCACTTTGTAAGAGGATTCCTACGACTTCGACTTTTGGGCAGATTTTTTCATAACTAGGTGGTTAGCATAATTCCAAAAGTTGTGATAGAAGTTAGATCGCATTTTTGACAGCTAGCATTCAACCGTTTAGCTTGTCATAAACCATACACATACATCAGTGGTAAGCTTAAGCTAAGAACCCTCTAACAATTCGGTATCGAAAGCCTTTTCTAAATCAACCAGAACTGCAACCGAGCATGTTTTTTTTATTAGTTCCATTGGATATCAGAAAAGAGCTTAAACACGTCATGAATTATCATGTCCCGCCTTGAACCCGAACTGGTCATTCGGAATAATCGTGTTGTCCGCAGCCCACAAAAGTTCAATCTACTCTTACAAGGACCGTTCATGTGATGAATCCTCGAAAGGCATTACCAGATTGATATGCTAATACAGAGTCGGGTATATACGCTTTTTCAACCAACTCTTCCAGGGAAGAGTAATTTCCCATGTGCAATAAAGTTCCATGGAATATTTCCATTCACCTTTTTGAGTAATTGTTACATCTGTTTTCTGTTTCATTTTGGTTAACCTATGACATTAACTCTGTTACCAGGGAATACAAATTATTGAAAAAAAAAACTGTTTACGCTTTTCATACCTTTGCCTCTATGACTAGTCGCAAACTTATTACCATGCGGAATGCAGTAAATCAAACTCAATCGATTCTTATCAAAACTTTTGACAAGCAAACAACAAAAGCAATTAATAGCTCGTTCAAATTTTGTGCTTTTCACATGAGTATATCAAAGCAAAACAAAAAAATTAATAACTTATGACTACAACAAAGATAGCAACAGCAACAGATGCATAAGAAACTTTTTTTTTATGAGCAACCATAAAAATTGAAGAGTGCACCCCCTGCCGTAGTTACAAACTATAAACAAACAAAAAGCCTGATAAGTGCATCTGGGAATTTCAGTATAGTAATTGTGTGTTTATTGTTAGTGCCGGTAATCCTTGTGAAGTTTAGTTCATCGATAAGCAAGGTCCCTTAAGGGCATCTGTATTATAACACACAGTAAAAATACTAAGTAAAATGCTATAAACAAATGTTTGTTAAAAAAAAAAAACTAAAGAAAAACAAATTAATCAGGGTTAGATGTTAAAACGCTTACCCAACAAAAAAATATTGTTTATTGGCCTTTTTTTTTGTCTTGTTAAGTGATAACAAAGTTTGGTGCACTTGATCTCATCAAAAACAAATTTTTTATAGACATCATAAATCTGGCAGACAGCTTGTGTTCTTTATTTTTTTTTTGTGATGTTTATTTTGAATTTTGAACTTTAGGAGACTCCTCGATTCCCTTGATGAAAGATGATTAAAAGGATTTTGACTGTGAAATCTTGTAATACAATGAAATAGTAATAGACATTTAAAAAAAAAAAAACAAAAAACAACACAAATTATCCTCAGCAACCAAAATCCTTTTATTATGTCGTTTTCCATTGGTCTTTTTTTGACGTTTCTTCTTCTACCTCCAATGGAACGGGTATGTGTCATTCTTCGGACGATTCTGTTAACAAAACAGAAGAGTTCTGCCCTTCTCAGAAGCATTCCGTCTGTTAAACTCAGTCCAATGGAATAGTTTCAGAAGACTTCTGGACTCTTCAGAATGCTTCTGGACGACCAATGGAAAACGACATTATAGTCTTGGCAGGAATTGAATTTCTCTCATCCTGACACTCACCTACGCTATTGACACCAAAAAAAGTAGCCTTTCTTATTGCCTACCAATTGCTTACCTTATTGCCTATCCACCACTTCAATATATGCATGTATGTAATAATAATAATAATAATAATAATAATAATAATAATAATAATAATAATAATAATAATAATAATAATAATAGATTGGCGCGACAGCTCTTGAAGAGCCAAGGCCTAAGTGGCTTACTCTCATCAACAATTCTCTGAGTGCGTGTGAAGAATTGAGGGGACCTACAATTTAACGCCGATTCCGAACGGCAGAGTTGAGAAGCACTTTTTCATGACAGATTGATACTCTTGGAAGATTTGTCAGGTCTTCGCAAGAGGCAGTGCCTGTGAAAGACGAAATAAAAATTTGGCCTGAGTAGGACTAGAACCAACGACGTTCTGCTTAGCAGCCAACGCACTTACCAACTAAGCAACGGGCAACTGCTATGCATGTATGTATAGGGGGAAATTGGAAGACACCTTGGGCCTCGCTCAAGAAGAAACTGTGAAGATCTAAGCAGTCTTCTTTACAAAATAGAAGAAACTTATCTGAAAGCTACGAAAAATTCTTTAAACAAATCCAGCGATGTCCTGGCCAATTTTAAGCGAGGAATCGCTTTTCCTGCTTCTGGATACTCACTTTCTGTTAGCTCTCAAAACGTAACTTGTAACAATCAATTACGTACTAAACAATGTCTATTCACAAAAGACAAACTGATGTTCTCTCCCCTCTACTCTGGAATCAGACAGCAAGCGAAATTCTTCCCTGTCTGGATGCAGAGGGTTTCAGACTGTTCGCTTATGCGGATGACGTTGCTATAGGTGTTTTAGGGAGGTATTGTATTTTTTAACACCTTAAAAGAATTCTTGCAAAACACTCTAACTAAGCTAACACTTTGATATTAATTGGAGAAGCAAAAAAACAAGAAAGAATAAATACAGCTATATTGAAGCTCTTTTCATCTGTAAGAAAGTCATTGGTAACACATAGGTTATCAGACCGATTCTACTTAACGGTTAAAGTATGGTGGACTACTTTGGACGGAAAAATTAATTGCGTACGACCGCACTTGCGGAACTAGATACCCTACTCTATCTGACACCTCTTGATATACTTACCAAACAAATAGCTGCAAGTTCTGCTATTTGGCTCTAAGCCTTTTCACAGTGGACTAATAATAACATTGGGCCCTCCGTTATTCTTAATTATCTAGAATCAATTCCAAAGCTCACAGACTACACCCAACTACAGTTCGATAGAAACTTACAGATTTGTATACATTTCAGATTCTTCTCACGAGGAACTCCTTTATACGGATGCATTCAAAGACAAAGATTGAGGTTGGTGGAGGTGTGTACTCTAAACGACTAAAACTAGTCTCTCATTCAGCCTTCCAATCACTGGTTAACAAAATTTCATTTTCTGATGGCCCCAAGGATGAGACACATCATTTCTAGTAAATTTTATAATGCTGAAACTAAATCCGGACACAGACTTGTTCTAGCAAGTCAGGTTTTCGAGATATACTTATCTCAATGTGCTTAAAACACGGTTTTTGGCGATGTTTGAAGTAATTTTTTGAGGATAACAAATTTTTTTAGACATTTGTAACTAATGCATTCTTTAGAAGGACTCTTTATCTTTCAAACCCATTTTAGTTTGTTTCGTTATGATTTTTTTTTTCTCAAGATATAGGTACCATTTTATTTTCATAACGCAGTTGGCTAGTACAAAATTGCTAAATATAACATAGGTAAAATCGAAGTACCGTAGCTAAAATTTAATTTCTTGAGGAAAAGGACTCATAGCGAAACAAACTAAAATGGGTTTGAAAGATAAAGAGTAGTTCTAAAGAATGCAGTAGTTACAAATTTCTATAAAAAAATTTTGTCCTCAAAAAATTACTTCAGACATCGCCAAAAACCGTGTTTTGAGCACATTGAGATAAGCATATCTCGAAAACCTGACGTGCTAGAACAATTCTGTGTCCGGATTTAGTTTCAGCATCATAAAATTACAAGAAATGATGTGTCTCATCCTTGGGGCAAAAATGTTGTTGACCAGTGATTATTGTTGCGTGTTTCAGGTAGAACTTCCATCGGAAACGGTCCCTCGCATGCACTATCCAGTCGCCGAAACCAAGCGCTAGGTATCCGCAGTCACTTGGTCCTTGTACCGTAGGTTCAGTCTTCCTTGTCGTCTCGAACCTGGGGGCTTCGTTGAGAAGACTTTCTTGGCTGGAGCGTTGTCGTCCATGGCCAAGCCAATGTAGTCGTCTTATCTTGGCTTTCTGGACTACATCCACATCTTGGTACGGCTCGTTCAGATCGCGGTTGAACCTTCTCCTCCATTCGCCATCGTCGAATAAGGGACCGAAAATCCGTCGAAGAATTTTTCTTTCGAAAGTGCCCAGTATCAATTCCCCTTTTTTACTTATCGTCCAACACTCGGCGCCGTAGAGTAGGACTGGAAAAATCAAAGGTTCGTATAGCGGACACTTTGTCTTTCGAGTGAGGCGTTTTGAACACAGTTGTTTTGCCAAACCGAAGCAGCTGCGGTTTGATAGGGTAATTCTTCTTCGGATCTCCACCAAGGTGTCGTTTATGCGATTGATGTTTATTCCAAGGTAGGTGAATTCCTTAACTACCTCGAAATTGATGCCACCAATAGTGACGTTTTTCCTAGTTGATGGACAGATGTTGCTTTGTTTGTTGATAGCATGTACTATGTTTTGTCCTCATTCACTTCAAGACCAAATAGTTTCGCATGTTACTCAATCGCTGTGAAGGCCTCTTGGATCGACTGATGATAATGTCCATGTCATCCTCATAGCCTAGGAGCTGGGATTTGTTGAAGATAGTGTTTTCCGTGCTTACACCTGCCTTGCTTACTATCTGCAACTGTTCAGAAATTGCTTTTTTAACGGAACAATTATTTTAGTGAAAAATTCTGGAAAACGAGAATTTTCTTCAAACTTTTAGATTTGGTTTGAAGGTAGGCGACACGAGGTTCTCGGGGTCGGCTAGTCTATTATTATGATGCTTGAAAAATTTCATATGATTTCGACTTTATTAAAAAAAAAAAAAAACATATTTGAATTTTGAAAAAAGTTTTTAAATTTTTTAATTATGCATAGTCATATGAAAAAAAAAATGAAAAAAAAATATCATCGTGATAACAAACTCATCCCATTTCAAGTCTTCTGAAAACTGTGCTTCCTTTAAAAATTTTCAAATGAACTTTACTGTTTGATAAAACAAAAAAAAAACAATATTTTGCTCTTCATTCATTCTATTAGGCCTTTTCCAATTCTTGTTCATCAATATTTCACCTATTACAAGTCTGTCTAAAGAAGTTCTTCAATAATTTCACAAACCATTAACTGTTTTTTTTTTATCTCCTTTGACATTTCATCCAACTACTATTTTTAAAACTTAAAGTGGCCTTCGCCATTTCCTATAGTTCCATTCGGAAATTTTTGATTAAGCATGCCACGTGGTAGAGTCAATAAACTTTCAATGACTTTGTTTTTGCCTTACCTTCCTTAATTTTAAAGCCTCTGAACTACTTCAACCGGAAAAAATTACTGGCTGGGCATGATACTTTTTTCCTGGTCATCACCATCAATTTGGATTTGAAGAGCTTTAAAACAAATATGATTATTTGTGTAGCACTAGCACACAATCGAAATTTTTTGACTCAACATCATAAACTGTTTGTAGATTTTAGGGGTGCATGACATTCAGAAGCAGAACGTCTTCTCTATGAAACATTATTAGGTTTCCGGAAGAACCCTTTTTTGTCTTTTTGAATATGTGATTTTTTTTATAATTCATTCTTGATTTTCATTTTTTCAATGAGTTTACCGTCCATTTCCTTGTTACTATGTCAACGCCTTGAGCTTTAAACATATTTTATAGTTTTTGGCATTTAATTATTTAAATAGCCGGATTCATAGGTCCATGGAGTGGGTGTGGATTAGGATAACATTTGCTTTAATTGAATAAATAAATAGAGTGGCGCGACAGCTCTTGAAGAGCCAAGCCTAAGTGGCTTACTCTCATCAACAATTCTCTGAGTGCGTGTGAAGAATTGAGGGGACCAACAATTTAACGCCGATTCCGAACGGCAAAGTTGAGAAGGAGTTTTTCATGACAGATTGATACTCTTGGAAGTTTTGTCAGGTCTTCGCAAGAGGCAGTACCCGTGAAAGATGAAATAAAAACTTTATGGGCGCGAGTAGGACTCGAACCCACGACCTTCTGCTTAGCAGCCAACGCACTTAACCACTAAGCTACGGGCAACTGCTTTTATTGCCCTAATTAATATTTATTTATTTATAATATTCCACGATTGAATCAACAACCAAGGATCAGTTTTGTTTACATACTTATTTTACATGGTGGGCATTCAGGCGCCTACCAATTGAGGTCAATGAAGTGAGCTTTCCTTCTTCGAGATAGACTCTGTCTTAAATTCCAGACAGTAAACAAAAATGTCTTCAAATTAAAATAAAAGAATCAATTTCTGATTGAAGAAAAAGGGGATTGACTCTAATCTATTACTTTTTTGTCTGCTTTTGATCGAGTACGACAATGACCAACAGTAAGGCAAATGCTATCTAAAGGCAGAATTTATTTTTAACACTTGGTTCAAAAATAACTCCGCAAAGATCAAAACAACTCTATCTTTGGGTATATATATTTTTGAATGAGGTGTATTGTTTTTGTCTGGACGGTCGTATGACAGCCTTCTTGTCTGCTATATTTATTTTTATTGAACAAAAAAATTGTTTACCATTTTTAATTTATTATCATGGGAAAATACCACGCGAAGAATCAAGTGATTTTTTTTTTTATTTATTACTTTTCGTGATTAAAAGAATTAACCTGACTCAGGGGGAATGGAACAATGCAATTTTTCCTGGGGTCATGGGCTTTTGCTTACGGTGGTGGTCGATGTGCGGGAGGTAATTATTAGTTGAACAAGATTATATAAAATGCAAACAGTAATTGTTGATTTCTCGATTTATTTGGAACAGTAAATTAACTCTTCACTAAGCCACGGTTTCAGGGCCTTACTCTAGGATCAGGGTTGGGTAGCCCCAAATAATATCTTCTTGTCAGTAAGGTCTTTTTTCAAACTATTCGTACCTAATTGTTTTTCTTCACCCTTAGTTCTTTCTCTCGGACGTGACTAAGCGAGTTCAGATTACATTTTTTGGCGCCCAGTAGGCCCGTCTGCTACTACTGACGTAATGTTCAACGGCTGCAATACTTTGATCTCGTGCTGTTCTATCTCTATAGATACAGACGGACCTACCATGTAGGTACTCAGTTTTAATACACGCAGTCATTAAACCTGTAGCTGTAGTGTCCGTGGCTTAGTGCTTAGGTGCGTTGGCTGCTAAGCAGAACGACGACGTGGGTTCGAGTCCTACTCGTGTCCATAGTTTTTATTTCATCTTTGACGGGCACTGCCTCTTGCAAAGAACTGACAAAACTTCCAAGAGTATCAATCTGTCATGAAAAAGTGCTTCTCAACTTTGCCGCTCGGAATCGGCTTTAAATTGTATGTCCCTTCAATTCTTCACATGCATCCAGAGAATTGTTGATGAGAGTAAGCCACTTAGACTTTGGCTCTTCAAGAGCTGTCGCGCTACTCTATACATTTTTATTTATTTAGCCATTTAACCTTTTTTGATAGCCAAGTAGCAATTAAAGCGATAAGCTCTTATCAAGTCGCAGCTTGTGTCTAAGTGGCGCTTAGACCTGAGGATGCTTGGCATGCAGCATACCGTCTTGATCCCATTCACAGTGGTGTGTCGATTAACGAAAGACACTATGAGTATCACAGATAATAATATCTGTTCTATGAGCTTGCAAGAGAGGATTCAACGGTAGATTCATCTCTAATTGGCCATACTGTTCAAATCAAATATTGGTAACAGCTGACTTACTAACTTGCATATTTTTAAGTTGGAGCTACAGTCAAGGTTGGACTAGGGCCTCATCATAATAGCGTCTCCAGCCAGCTCGGTCAATAGCTGTCATCAGTTTCGCACGACAAGTTGATTGAGGTCCTCTACATCCTGTGTGCTCCACTTAGAGTCGTGGGTAAGATTCGAAGGCTCTACGCCCTGGAGCATTATTTTGATTCGTTCTACATGACCCAACCGTCTTATTCGTTGGACCTTAACTTTTCTGGCTGTCAGTGTCGCTGAACAGAACAGCTCGTATGCTTGATTTAATCTTCGTCTCCATTCTCCATTTATGCAGACTGGATTAAACATCACTCGAAAAAAATTTCTTTAGAAGTAGCCCAAAGCGTTTTTATTCGATGGCCCGTGATAATAAGGGTTTCGTATAGTGACGCTTTTGTTGCTCGAGAGAGAGGACTTTACTCTTCAATTGCCTTCTTAGTCGAAAAAAGCTGTGATCGACATGTGATTATTCATTTAATTTCAGCGCTTTGTCATTGTCTGAGTTTATAGCGGATCCGAGACAAAGTCCTTAACTACCTCGAAGGAAAATCTGTCTATATTGACGTTGCGTTGGCTCCAACACGTCGATGTTGGTGTTTTTCTTGTTGACAGCATAAACTTGGTCTTTCCATCGTTGGTAATTGAAAAAAGCATTCTTTAAAAATCCAATGAAAGGTAGAATCTCCTAGAAACCCGTGAACAGTGTGAACTAGCAAACTAAGTTTTACGATAAAAAAGCTCGGCACATCTTTACTTCTTCTGAAACGAACCCATTTTAAGAACAGTCAAGAACCGTAGCATAAAACTTGTATAATCCCTTGCACTTATCAACATCGAAATCATTTTTCGGGAACAAGGTACCAACATTTGTGAAAACCATTTTGTGTTTTGTGAAACGACTTCGAAGATGAGTTATGTATAATGTATCGATGAATGGGTTGTAAAATGTGCTTCAATCAAATCTTGTGTTTCTGATTGTAATTGCTCATATAATGACAAAACGATGGAATGCACTGACTTCATTATAAAACAAGACATGTGGAATGCCACAGAAGAAATAGGAGCCAGCAATTGGGCAGCTTGTGTTGCAGCTTATCGTTCTTCCATAATTGAACTTCCTCAAGACCTTCAAAGATAGCTGGTTGTAGTTCTATGAATGTCGCGTGACATTGTCGTGTGATTGAGCCCATCTCGTTGGACAGACTTTTTTCAATTTTTCTTTGCGACTTTCATTTTGTAGTCCTGAAATATTTTCTTTGAGAACGTTTTGTCTTTTAGGCCATCGATTAAATTCATGTAGGTATCGCTATCGATCCAATGCGTTCTTTATACCAGCTAGATCACAAGCTGCATTTATAGCAAAGTTAAAACAGTGTGCTGCACAAGGCACATAAATGGACAAGGGAAAATCAGATTGTCATATGCTTGAGCTCCATGAAACTCCCATCATACCCTTGGCCATACAAGTACAAGTAATCTAGACCTGCATCTAAGAGATATGTCTGTATAGTGTTGGCTAGACCTTGCCCAGAAACGTCAAATCGGAAACTGATCGATACCAGCAGCGTCAGTGGTACCATCTGCCATTTTCGTTGTGTTTATTTTGGCTATCTGACTTTAAATCCGCAGCTGAAGTCAGATGAAAACAACTCCAAAATGTGTGTTGATCGTGTAGTTCAATAAAACTAGGATAGGTCGTTTTTCCACTTTCTTAAAATTATTAGCCCATTTCCGGGGTTTCCCTTACTTACTTTTTTTGCTGTTATTTTGCTATAGGTAAGTGTTGGAACTTTTAGGAATAATGATTTTCGTTTTTCTTTAAATCTCAATTTATCCCATATTTGTTCACGATAAAAAAAAAAAACCCAAACAGTTCTTTAATAATTTTCTATCGTCATAGGTTTTCCAGCTAATCACAGTCCTTATCCTCACGAAAATAAATACGAAACCCGTTTTTCTGCAACTTGAATGGTTATTTTGAGATCCAACCACTCCCCCATTTTGTCTGAAAAAAAAACTAACCATCGATTCTATTCAAAAAGAAACAAAAAAATACAATTAACTACCCAACCCTTTTCGAGTACCTCCAATATGAATTCTTATCACTGACACTGTTGGAGCTGTCAAAAATCAATCGCACTCATACTGTGACTGCTAAACCTATTTCTTACAAAATAGAAAATTAGGGACGTCCCATATTTTGTTAGAATTTGCTTTTAATTAACACAAAGTACAATAACAAAAAAAAAACAACAACAACAAAAAAACAAGAAACGCCTCAATCTGAATCTGATTTCTCTATATGAAAGCATCTTTGATTGATTGGGCGCTCACTAGTCGGACGGCACTTGTAGCCGAATGAGGACACAAGTTTTATTATGTTCTTGAAACGATCTCAATAAAATAAACAAACAAAAAATTTAAAAAAACTTATTTTGAAGAAAAGCTCGAAAATGTAAAAAACGGGTAGTTCTGTCGATGAAACATTCTTTTGCTGTCAGAAAGTGCTGTGAATAAGAACCCTCTACAAAAGACAAGAAAAGAAAAAAAACGTTACACTCTCGTATGTTTCTTAAATTTGTTTAGTTAAAATATTGAAATTAATCTGTGATTTTGGTACCTCCTTAAAAGAAAGAAAAAAGGACTTTCCTTAAGAACACATGCTTATTAAATTTTTACAATTAGAAAACCATAAATACTCGACTGATAAATTTTTTTCTTAAACTAATAATTGCCTAAAGTTGGATATTTTGTCGGTAAGTTTTGTCATTAATTGAAGCAGTACCTACATTAAAGGCTATCCTCTAAGGACTATTTGAACTGTAAGCATAGATAGTTTGAATTTTGAAACAACAAAAGAGCACTGTATTCAAGGATTTCTTGATTTCCTATATTTTACTTACCGTTAGGTATTTACTATTAATCAAAATTTTGTTTTGTTGACCTTTGAAGTCAAATTCAATCATTTCGAATAAGTGTGTAGGTATATTTTATTTAATCTCACAGTTTAAATACTGAGTGACATTGTCGTTATTTTTTAAATAATTGAAGTAAACAAGTTAATCGCCCTATAACAATTAGATTGACAGCAATAAAAATTTAAAAACAAAAAACTTTCGTTCTTCGAAGTAATCTCGTGTGAGGTGATTTTTTTCCGCTTTTCTTAAATTAGGTTTTCAGTTTAATTTGTATCCAAATTTTAGTTTTGGGTGATTAATTCCTTTTTCCACTTTAACATTCAAAAGAGTTGAAAACGTTAAAAATTGAAAGTGAATTGTAGTTTTTTCTCAGTCAAAATTGTTTATTTGCTATTTTTCTCCAAATGTTTCTGAGAGTTTACAAAGTCAATTATTAGAATAATTTAGAAATACATACCTATGTATCTTAAATTGTGAGTAAAGATATTTCGGAATTCAAAACAGAAATCATTTATATTCCAATCACGTAGGTTTTCTGTAAGGTTGCTTAAGAAAGGAACTATTTAAATATTTTCCATCTCTTAAATGGAATTTCCATACATAATTGTATATGTGTAGTGTATGTCCATAAACATACCGTTGTTCACATGTTAGGTACAATTTGTTACGAAATTTATAGATTTTAAATATTAAAATGCTTAAAGCCGTACCTTGACCCTTTCCGTTGTTAAAGTTTCTAAGAACTATGTCTAGGTATTTAATTTTAAAGCTAAAAGGTCTGTACATAAAGATATAATCTAAGTAAAAATAAATTAAGCATAGAAATACAAAAAGTAAAACATTTTCTATTTTCTATTTTCAGAACAATCCAACATGAAGCAGTCAATATCGTTCTTTTTTGTGTTAGTATGCACCGTAGTTTTGGCAGCTCATGAGAGTCAAGCTAAAAGTAAGTATTTGATTTAAACAAACATCCTGTTAAAAATGGTTTTTGCAACTCTTAACATGGAGAAAAATATTTTATGGTCGAAACGTTCACCCCTTAGATGTGTAAGCTGGTATGCCGCACTCTGTCTTTTGAGTCATGGGAGCAATCCGAAGAAACAGCGGTTCGCTTTGATATAATATCTTCTACGGATTGCTAAACTTAGTTTTCATTTGTGGGGTTTATCATGGCGCAGGGACATAAGTCCCAGGGACATAAGTCCCAAATTTATTTTTTGGGTCTTATGTCCCACCTAAGTGGGACATAACACCCAAATTGAGTTCGGGATTTAAGTCCCACCCAAGTGGGTCATAAGTCCCAATTTTTTTTTCTTGAAAGTGGGACATAAGACCCAAATTAAAAAAAAATAGTTTAAATAAAAAAACAGTAAATAAGAAAATAAATAATTTTATTCCTGTTTTATGTATTTAAAAATTAAAAACAAAACACAACTGGAAATAAGATAATTCAAGAAGGTTTTCTTATTATAAATGATTGAAGTATTTTGAAGTATCTGTCTGCAGAACGGACATAGTAATTCATTTTTTCGAGCTATTGCCTCTTCCTTGAACGTTCAAAAACATTCATTACATATTTTAAAATGGTTGCAAGGTAATAGCACTATATTTCTTGGAATTTCTAAACAAATGGTGGAGAAAAGAAAGCTATAAGATTTTAGACAAGTATACAAATTTTGATAACACAAATATACATCGCGCGATTTTTGGGCTTTAATTTTATAAAGTCTCTAAAACTTAAATTTTATATGCAAGTCTCTGTTCTCATATTTTCAAAAAATAAGTTTGATGCATACATGTATATTTGTGTTATCAAAATTTGTATACTTGTCTAAGATCTTATAACTTTGATTCATGTTTCATATTATTAAAAGGTTTGAATATATGCATAATTTTTTCTCAAAATTTGAAGAGTAACAGTGCCATTAATATCGAACACAAAGGGTGCTTTAGAAGTTATTAAAAAACTGGTTTGCACCAGGTGCAGATTTTCCTAAGTATTTAAGTTTCTTTTCTGGTACTGAAATTCTACTAGTTTTATCGTTAAGCAATACATACATGTACATTATATGTGGGACATAATGCCCAACTTTTTTTTTGGGGCCTTATGACCCACTTGGGTGGGACTTAAATCCCAAACTCAATTTGGGTGTTATGTCCCACTTGGGTGGGACATAAGGCCCAAAAATAAAATTTGGGACTTATGTCCCTGGGACTTATATCCCTGCGCCGTTTATCATTAGCCCTGCCCAAGTTAGATGAACGCCTGGAACAATAAATAGAAGATAACACGACAGCTAGACACCCCTAGTTTTAATTGACTTATATGTACTTTCAAACGTTCATTTCAGTGGAATTGAAACCCGCTTTACTTTACTTACTTAAGGTGGCGCTACAGTCGGTTGTGGACTTTGGCCGCCAGCCAGCTTGATCCCTCGCTAGCTGTCTCCAGTTTTGCACTCCAAGATGATTGAGGTCCTCTTCCACTTGTTTGCGCAACCAGAGTCGCGGTCTTCTTCTACTTCTACGTCACTGGGGAATTGTGTCGAACATTTTCCTGGCCGGAGCATTGGTATTCATCCGCTCAATATGACCGAGCCATATGAGTCGCTAGACCTTGACGCTTCTGGCTAGGTCCGTGTCGTTGAACAACCCGTAAAGCTCGCTGTTGAATCTTCTTCTCCATTCCCCATCAATGCACACGGGGCCAAAGATGACCCGAAAAACTTTCCTCTCGAAACAGCCTTATATGCACATTCATCCCATTTTGTCAAAATCCATGCTTCTGCACCATACATCAGGACTGGGAAGATGAGGGAGTTATATAGTTTTACCTTAGTTGATCGAGAGAGGGCTTTTGCACTCAATTGGTTTCATAGCCCAAAGAAACAGCGATTAGCAAGAGTTATTCTTCGTCTGATCTCGGCGCTGCTGTTATTGCCCGTGTTTATAGCGGAGCCTAGGTAGACAAACTCCTCTACTACCTCGAAGTTGTATGAGTCTATTGTGAGGTTTTGTCCGAGCCGTCGGTGTTGGGTGTCCTTCCACGAAGACAGCATATACTTCGATTTTCTCTCATTCACCGCTAAACCCATTTTTAACGCTACTGCCTCAATCCTCACAAAGGCGGCCTTAAAATCGATGAAAAGGTGGTGGGTATCGATTTGGAGTTCATAGGTTTTTCCCAGGATCTGCCGCAAAGTGAAAATTTGGTCGATGGTTGACTTTCCTAGTCTGAAGCCACATTGATAAGGACCAATCAGATTGTTGACGAAAGGCTTCAGACGATCACATATTTCGGCAGAGAGGATCTTGTAAGCGATGTTAAGTAGGCTGATTCCTCTGTTGTTGGCGCAGTTTAGAGGATCTCCCTTTTTTATGATCGGGCAAACAATGCTGAGGTTCCATTCAACGGGCATACATTCTTCCGACCATATCTTGAAGATGATTTGGAGCATGCTCCTATCTTTGTTGGATTTCAGCCGTGATAACGAATAAAATCATGAATAATAATTTATTCGTGGATAAATTAGTGACGAATAATTTTTTATTCGAATAATTATCTCGATCACAATTTTATCGATAATGCCCGATTCCGATCAGGTGTGTTCAGCGAACGAAAAAAACAATATGACTGCGAACTAGGATAATTAAACAATCAAGCAGAATAAAAACAAGAACGCAAAACTTATGCCCAGTTTCATAAACAACTTTTAAACATTTAACAGGCCTTTAAACCGTAAAATGTGATTTTTTGGTTTCACCAAGCGTTTAGACACTTTTTAAATTAAATGGCAATTTTTGACTCATTAAATTTTAAAAGTGTCATTGAATATTTTAAAAAGTGAATATAACGCTTTCTCATTTTTTCTCACATAATTTTCATGAGGATGTCAATTTTGACAAAAATTTCCCTGAAATTTCCCATTTCAAGTTGGTGAAACTCAAAAAATTTGAGGGTCTGATAAAATTTAAAAAGATTTTTGCAAAAAGTACTTTTAGTGTTTGTTTATGAAATTGGGAATTATACCGGAAAAAATAAAATACGTTGCTCAAAATGTTGAAACCCTCAACAAACAAAAACACTCCAGGTAAAAAATTGAAATTTCAAAATTTAGCTCTCAAAAATTCACAAAGTTTTCAAAATGGCTGATCTCAGATCTTTACGCTTTCGTGACTCTTCAAAAAGTGAAAGTCAAGATGAAGAACTAGGTTCGCCCGGCAACTTGACCCTCAGGCGATCTCCTGCCGATCCTTTGCATGGTGAACGTTCTTCTCGTGTGGAAGACACCTTACGTTGGGCACTCGGCCATGCTAAATTTAGGTTGGTGTGATTATAGTTCATACATTGTTGGGCATGGGTAAATTCTTCATGTATTCTCCCATCAAGATAATAGTATGTGGATCGCCCATCGCACAACTCGATTATAACACTATTGTTAGAATTTGTTAGGTATTTGTTAGAATTTGTTTCAGCGATAGAAATCAGTTTTATTTTATTTTATTTTTTTTTGAAATCGTTTTTGATTGATTTATTTTGATTTTTCGATTAATTGAAAATTTATTTCTCGATCTTTACAATTTGCGATCTTTTTATATTATGAACAATATTTTGAAATCAAAATCTAATACATATTTTTTAAGATCATGCTTTTTAAAATCCTACTTCTTAGGTTTTGTTTTATAAAGTAAATAAATCTACATCTAATAAATAGTCTTCATTCTTGATAATGGTCTTCATTCTTCTTTTTTCAATATAATCTAAATCGGTCTTCCTGACAACCGTGACGTTCTCGGCACTTTATGCAATGACTTCGGATCTAGAATTAAAAACAATTTCATTTATAAGTTAATCCAATTGCCAATATAAAATTTGGTAAGATTATAATCATCACCTTAGCTCTTAAAGAGTATAAAACTCATAACAGGTGAGGCCGCAACCAACACCTTGGCTCTTATAGAGTCCACAATGCACAACAGGTGAGATTAATAATCACCATTTTTTTTTACATCAAAAGTTGTTGTACCTGGCGTCACTTCCTTAGGTACATCATCAGTATCTAAGAAATCTAAGATCTCTTGCATATCACTAGTTATAGACCACTGTACTGGCCAAGCTCTCAACTGTTCTTTAGCAACTTTAGTTATAATATTTGAACCAACTTTTTGAATTTCATATCTTCCATTCGGCAAATTTGTGATTATTTCATAAGGACCAACAAACTCGTAATCGGTTTTACTATCATGCATTTTTGAATCACGATGCATTAAAACAAAGTCACCCACTGAATACTTTACATTGTCCCTTCTTTTTCGATTTATTTCATGCATTGAATTTGTTTTTGATGATAACTTCAAAGTTGCACGCTCTCTATCATTGCCTCTATGAATGTCCGGTGTTGTAAAATGATGTTCAATTTGCCATTCTTTCAAGAATTTTGGAAAACTTGTGTTTTTGAAAGAAGTACTGGAGTCCATAATGATTCTTTTAGGTGTACCAAAAAGTGAAAAAACATTTTGTAATTTTTCGCGTGTTTCAGCTGTGGTTACTGTCTTCATTGGACTTAAGATACAGTATTTGGTAAAAGAATCAATTATCAAAAGAATGTGTTTAAAACCGTTATCCGATGTTGGTAAGGGACCTAGGCAATCCATATGTAAGGTTTCAAAAGGTTGTTTAGGTTTTTCAACTGGCTTTATGAATCCTTGTAAGGGTCCGGTTCTAGTTTTCTTTACTGCACAAACAACGCAATGTTTTACATAACTCTTTACGAAGTTTCTCATACGTGGAAACCAAAAATGTTCTGCAATTGAGGCATAAGTTTTGTCGACTCCAACATGACACTGCTCATCGTGAAAGATTCGCAACAAACCTAGACGACTTTGTCTTGGGACAAACCATTGTAAATTCATAGTTCCATCTTCATTAACTTATTTTTTATACAACATTTCGTTAACTTCTGCATATTGATTTGCATCAAGATTTCCGGCTCTTAAGTCTTGCAACATATGTTGTATTTCTTCATTACCTTTTTGCTCTATATATGCCCAATCATTATGTTTAACTCTTCGAAATTCAACTGGATTTCGACTAAGGTAATCAACATGTGGCAAACAACTTCCTTTTCGATAGACTATTTCAAAATTAAAATCTTGTAAATACATCCACCACCTGGCAATTCTAGGGATTAAATCTTTTTTGTTGGCTGAAGCTTTTACTGCATTGCAATCAGTTATCAAAGTAAATTTAACTTCAAGTAAATAAACTCGAAAATGCTTATAACTGCTTGTATGATAGCTAGAGTTTCAAGTTCATAAGAATGATAGTTTGCTTCGTATTTCGTTGTTTGCTTACTAAAATATCCTATAACCTTGTTGTTATTGTTTTCTTTTTGTATCAGAGTAGCGCCATAACCAATGCTACTCGCATCAGTATATAGTTCTGTGATCAAATCCGGGTTGAAAATTCGAAGTAAGGGTCTTGACGTCAAATGTTTAATGAGATATTGTCTGGCGCTTTCCTGTTCCTTTCCCCATTTAAATGGTATATTTTGTTTCGTTAACTAAGTAATAGGAGCAGTCTTGGAAGCAAATTCAGGGACAAATTTTCTAAAATATCCTGCTAGTCCCATTAATTGTCGAACTTGTTTAATATTTTTCGGAACAGGTGTTTCAGTCAAAGCTTGGATTTTCTTTTTCCTGGTCGAATTCCTTCACTTGATATTTCTCTTCCAAGATATTCCAAACTTGATTGAAGGAATCGACATTTACCAATATTCAAAGAAAATCCCGCAAGTCTAAGTGCACTCAATACAAGTCGTAGATTATTAAGACCTTCTTGATAAGTAGAGCTAGGAATAAGTATATCATCTATATACACAAGAGCAATCGTATCTTTCAACGATCCTAAGGCAAGATTTATTGACCGAAAGGCATCCTTAAATATTCAAAGTGACCGTCAGGGGTAACAAAAGCAGTTTTCTCGATTGAGTCTTCGTGAATTGGTATTTGATGAAAACCAGAGGCCATGTCCAAGGATGTAAAGAAACGACCTTTGCCTAATCTGTCAAGTTGATCATCAATCAAAGGAAGTGGATATCGATCTTTAACTGTGTTTCGGTTGAGCTCTCGATAGTCAACACACATTCTATATGTTCCATCTTTCTTTTTAACTAAAATTATAGGACTTGCAAATGGAGATTCGCTTGGTCGAATAATATGATTTATTGTGAGATCAGTTATTATATCGCGAACTGCTTTTCTTTCATCAATACCTAACCGATAAGGCGAACGGTTAATAATAACATTTTTTTCAAGTTTTATTTGAAGACTTGCATTTTTGACTGCATTAACTTTATGCCCTTCAGTCAACATTTCTGAAAATTCTTTTAATATGTCTTGTATATGATTTTTAAATTCATAAGGGACAACAATTTCAGAAATTTTTGAATCAAGATTTTCTACTACTCTGTTTATTCCAGGAATTTGACGTCTTCTTATGACAATAGAACCTTTATGATCTGTTATAGTAGCAAGACTATGATCTTCAAACAAATTTCTTCCAATGAAAACATCATAATCGAGACAATTGTCAGGAACAAAAACGTAAGATATAGACGTTTCAATATTGGATACTTTTGTATGTCCTTGAAACTTCTTAAACGCATCGATAGTGACATTGGATATTCCTCTCAATAAAATATTACAATTTTCTGTTTTGTCTTTGAATAAATGTTGAAATTTTTGCGACATTAAAGATAAATCTGCCCCTGTATCAATCAAAGCAGAAAAGCTATGACCTTCGATAATTACTTCAGTAGGGCTAAACATTTGTCCAGAGCTACAGAAGTTGATTTGACGTCTTTTATCTATAGCTTTCTTAATGAAACACTTAGAAATATCATGCCCCTGTTTTGCACAAAAAGAACAAGCTAAAACTTGATTTTGTTTTGAATCTGGTTTATCTAAGTCTTTTTTTCAAAAGCTATACGTGCTTTTTTACTATTACACTCAGCCTTCATTCACCTTTGAATTAAAGAATGTGAGATCAACATGTTCGTTATTTGATTCTTGATGTTGTAAGGCTTGAACCAGACTGTTGAACAGGTCCACGTTGCTTGTGGTTGTAGAACTTCATTGTTGTCTTGGCATTGTTTTTTTTTTCAGTTGTTCAGCTTGATTTTAGTTGATATTCTTATATGATTCTTAGGCTTGATATTTGCTTGTTTCAATTGTTTCAGGATGGCTTGTTGTAACTTGAATCCAATCCTACTTCTGATGTTAGAATTTGTTAGGTATTTGTTAGAATTTGTTTCAGCGATAGAAATCAGTTTTATTTTATTTTTTTTTGTTTGAAATCGTTTTTGATTGATTTATTTTGATTTTTCGATTAATTGAAAATTTATTTCTCGATCTTTACAATTTGCGATCTTTTTATATTATGAACAATATTTTGAAATCAAAATCTAATACATATTTTTTAAGATCATGCTTTTTAAAATCCTACTTCTTAGGTTTTGTTTTATAAAGTAAATAAATCTACATCTAATAAATAGTCTTCATTCTTGATAATGGTCTTCATTCTCCTTTTTTCAATATAATCAAATCTATTATATCTTCTTGGAAATAAAATGCTTTATTTATAAAAATAACAACATAACTTCTTTATTGAATGAGGTTGAATCGAATAATGAAAATTATAATATATAATTGAGTTTATAGAAAATTCAGAGATGAGCTAAATAATATTTTACAAATTATACAAGTAGAAAATGAAACAAGTGATTTTTACATTAAGAAACACTACAGAAACCCTGTCGCACACGTTTTTCAAGAACATAATTTTCATATATCATATTGTTATTTTTATATTTATTTATTTACAACTTAGGGCTTAAACGTAAAGCACTAATGGCAATGCATCACCAGTGACAAACTGGCACACGTAAGCACTTGATAAGTAATGAGATTCAGCTTGTTGATCACCAACCGTATCTATTGGCTCTTCTTAATGTAACCTTAACCAATTTGTTCCAAACATTATTTGATTGATTTTTTCCTGCCTTCTCTCTTGAAATAATTTGTATATATCTACCAATAGCTGCTGTTTCATGTTGACAAGCTTTGTTTTAACCTTTCCTGCATTTGAAGTAAATAAAATCATTAAAAAGAATCTTAAGTCTGTTTTAAAATTTCACCTCCACCAACCCAAAGTTCTCTGAACTCAATTCAACTTTATTTTTGTTTTCATACAAATTTTGCCTCTCATTATCTCGCTCGTAACATTCAAAAGAACATACAGTAGAGTGATACATAGACGAATTGTGACACATCGTTATTTATCCTCGACTTGAATGCACGAATATCTCAACATCATTTGTATACTCTAGCTTCTGGCATCTGGCTGGCAATTAAGTTTTGATGCATTAATAGATTACATAACTTGCTTTCCGCTTTGTCTAGGATACACACTGCCTAGAAGCTATATGACTCGCAGAAAATCGTACTCAAAAATTTAATGTCAACCAGAATGTGTCAGTTGCTTGGAGCCTTATAGGCGTTAGGCGTTAGATATTCGGCGTACTTTTGTTTAATTCAAACGAAAAAAGAAGAAACATGACCTATTCACGATAACAGTATATTTCAAATGTCACTTTTAGAAATGGATTTAATCATATTTACACTCAATCAAAACCGAAACATTAATGGAAGATGTGTTACACACTTCCGGCAGCCTTTACTGACTTTAAGAGATAACAAGGTAGCTTTTTGCTCCATGCCCACATCCACCCAATTTGGGTGGTCTCATTACTTGTGATGGTGTTTCTATCACCTCAACCTTGCTAAACAACCAACCGAAGGAGTCATCAAGGCTAAAAGAACATCCCCATAAGAATTCGTATTCAGTTTAATTTATGCCTCTGATTGTTGCACGAGCAACAACGATGACGACGACGACTCACTTTGTTGGGAAAACAAAACCATTCGATGACATTACCTGGTACAGTGTCGCTCTATTCGAGGTTTTATGGATGTCATTCAGCAGGAAATGCGAAAAGCCTATTCAAGATAAATATGACATTGAGGCTCGGTACGTCCAATTAAATTTGTTTTCGACATGAATTGCATGAGTTTCAAAGGACACCTTCGGAGTATTTAAATTTCTATTAACATCATGAATCATTCAAGATGTTGAGAACATTTTTTTTTTATTTTTGGAGGATTAGAGAAACTTTCGTGAATGCCATCTCAAAATTTTATGAAAAGTATTTTTAAACTCAAATTTATTTACACAAACGAAAATGAAACCAAATTGAAAAGAACAACATCCCTGAGTTTATTTAAAAGTCGTTCCTGTCTACTCATTCAGGAAGTCGACGACAGGCGTTCATAACATACAGTCGACGGCAATATGAAATCCATTCTATGGGAATATGAAAACATAAACGGATGTCAGGAGTTTTTTACAGGAAAAAATTTTAAGTTCATTAAACAACAATTCAATAAATTGGTGTGGCGTATTGTTCTTTGCAAAGAATAATTCAGAACTTTCGTGAAAGAATGATTAATATTGTAACTGGTTTACCTTGAGTTTATATTCTGGGAATGTAAGTTGTTTGCTGTGTAAAGTTGTTATAATTCTGTTAGGTTATAATGACGATTGGAAAAATTTTAAATTTAGAACAACAGAACTATAAAAGAAAGAAACGGCCAAGTGCCGTAAGTCCGTAAAGCACTTCACATCAGAAATACAATTTTAAATTGAAGACCGAAATTTTAAAATAAAAGTATTACCATTCTTGAAGATTTTCGCTTCTTCCAATGTCGCCACTATTGGCTAGGAATTCCTTAGGTCTTCATTTACTGATAGGAGCATTTGAAGACATTCTGCGACATAATCACATTAAGCAGGGAAAGGCATACAATACTTGAATGAAAACTGTTTTATTTTATGCCCAATAGCACTGCAAAAATTAAAAAAGAGCTTCTTGTCCATGTTTTTTGTTTGAGATTTATTCAGATATTGGATTTAACATTCTTTAAGAAAGTCCACTCGGGCGTATACTCGTTATTTTACAGAAAAGAAAAAACGTGCTTTTTTCCAAGAACTTGTTGAGCAAAAAAATCAATTATTTCCGCACAAATTATTAACAATTTAGCAACAAAATACTGAATACTTACTTTTATGTGGCGGCTTATGAAATGGTTCTGCTAGCGTAGTAGACTTGTCGTTTGGTTATGTTTACTTAAATTTCCGTCTCTTCAGTTAATTTCATCACTCCGAAGATACTTATTCTCACTTAATTGTTTATCCCTCCGAAGGTACCCATCCAAATCTCACCACATTTGTATGGGGCCATTCTGAAGAACAATTCTTTCTAACAAACAAACAAAAAAACAATCGAATGAATCGGTTCCTTAATAAAGAAGTACTGTCCGAACAGACAAACAAAAATATATATACTATAATCAAATTGGGAACTTCTTGAAATGGTATGATATAAGTATGGTGTTCAGGTACATTTTTGAATTTCTATGTAACAAAGACAATATTCTCGATTGCCAACTTAATAAATCGAAATATTCTGCTCCGAAGTAGGAAGGTACTTTTTAATTTAGTAAATTTGCCTTCTTGGAAGAACATTCTAAAGCTAAGTATAAACTGCAAAGGCTCTCCTTTTAGTACCAAAACGTAAAAGGACTTTCGTAATAAGACAACTACAATTTAAAAAAATTCTCAAACATTTTCGTATGATCTTTTTGCGTTTACTGAAACATGGTTGAACGCCACAATATTGGACGCTGAACTCGAAAAGATCGTCATGAAATTGTATTGAATACAGTAGGAAGGGGAGTCCTTATTGATGTTCGAAATAGTTTCTGCTCATTCCAAATTATTATTCCTCGCGTTGTTAACATAGAATTAGTACGCATCAAATTAAACGCAAACAAAAGATGTCTTTATTTTGAATGTTTATATTCCACTGAAAAGTCTTATTTCTTATTGAACTTTCTTCAATTCTGCGCAGGGGTTGAAAGTGAGATAGGCTTGCTGGGGGATTTTATCTTCACAGCATTAGCTGGGAACCTTCTGAGGAAGATTCGCACTTTCAAGCTTCCTCAAGTTCTTCCCAATTAGAGCTCCAAATGTTAGATAACATAATCTCAGCTGACATACAACAAATAAGCTCTATTGAATATTCAGTTAATCACTTGATATGGTTTTCTCATCTAATGCGGCCTGTACAGTAGTGGTGCTTCTGCAATATCTAATATTGATGATTATCATCCCCCTTTGCATATTATTTTTCACTTGAGTGGTCACTTATTAGAATGACTGCTCGTACAAATTTGACTTTCGCATAGCTAATTTTCAACAGATTTCGGATAATTTAATAACTTACGGTACCGATAACTTACCACTTTCCAATAACATCGACGAAATTATTTCGAGCTTCTATTCTGTACTGATGAGATGTATAAACGAAATCGTGCCAAAGAAAAGAATCATTCAAACTAACACCTCTTGTAATCCTTGGAACAGAAAAGAATTTAAAAAAAAAAACTCCATAATAAGAGAAATAGGGCGTGGAAAAATTATATTAGATCTGGGAAATTAGCGAACCATTTGGTTCAGTACGATCTTTATAATGATTATATTGTTACTATGGGTGATTCCTTGAAGAAAGACCCTAAACGTTTCTGGAATATCGTAAACTCTAAAAGAAAATGCGATAATTTTGACTTCAACTACTGTGATATGCGATGCATTTGCCAATAATTTCAGTTAATCCTTCATAGATTCTCCCATTAATGTGGATGTTGCTTTTTTCAATTATTTGAAAAATAGCAAACAAGTCACATTTCATAATTGAGTTTAATCAAGTCTTAAGTTTTTTGTCCCTTCTAAAAGAAGAATATTCTTCTGGTCCTGACGGTATTCACCCTATTTTATTGAAAAATTGCAAAACAGTTTTAGCTAAGCCTCTTAGTAAAATATTCGAATTATCATTGCAACTCGGAAAATGTTCATGCCTCTGGAAGATTGCTAACATCATGCCTGCCTTTAAAAAGAAAGAAAAATTGCATATTTTAAAATATGTGTAGGTATGTACGTGTAATGTATGTTGCAGCTTATCCTTTTACTGCAAAAAAATCATATGCAGTGAGCAACATGGCTTTGTGAAAAGAAGATCAACGGTCACATACCTTCTTGCGTTCACGCACAAATTTCTCAACAGTTTGGAAAATGGATAGGATGTTTACTGTGTATACACTGATTTTTCAAAAGCTTTTGATCAATTATCTCATTCAGTTATATCAAGTTGAAATTAAACTCATTGGCGCAAAATTATAGTCCGCTAAGAACACCTTTAGTGTGATACTAGCTTAAAATGACGTTTCAGTCATGACTCAAGCTAGTATCACACCAAATTCTCTAAAACTGTTCATTAGCGGACTATAATTTTGCGCCATTAGCTTTTCCTCCTGGGCTTGTTTCATGGATTTTTTCTTACTTTAAAAAAAGAACTTACCAAGTTAAGTTCAGACCCTGTTTCACAGGGTAGTCATTTAAGACCACTTCAATTTATTTTATCTGTTAATGATGCTCCTTTTTGTGTAAGAAGCAGTCATGAAGATCCTTAAGAAAATTACATCTAACAATTATCGCATTCTTCTGCTAAATGATATAAATCTTAACCCGTCTAAATGCCAGACAATAACATTCTCAAAGAAACGAACAACTTCGACTTATGAGTATTTTATATCTCAGCAAATTCTATATCGTGGTTTTAAAGTAAGGGACCTTGGAGTTCTTTTTACACCGAATCTAGATTTCACTGAGCTCATTAACAACATTGTCAGTAAAGCTAATTCTATGCTTGGGTTCATTTAGCGTTGGTCGAAAGAATTTCTTGATCCTAACGTGACCCTTGCTCTTTATAATTGCCTACTTCGTCCCCTCCTTGAATATGCTTTGCAGATGTGAATTTCTTTCTCCATATTATGAGGTTTATATTAACAGGTTATGATCGGTGCAACGTAATTTTACTCGTTTCGCATTAGAATGTATTCAATGGCATTGTCCTCAAAATATTCTATCGTATAAGGGTCGAGTGTCACTCCTCCAAATGCAAACATTGTCTCAAAGTAGGACCAACAATAATATTGTTTTCCTTAATCAACTTATTACTCGCGTTACAGATGCATTAGACTTTCTCAGTGCTATACTTTTTAATTATCGGGGAGGAGGCTATCACCTTCATAGCATTGATCTTATCAACATCCCAAGACGTAGGACCAATTATGGAATGCATGAACCCTTGACACGGATGAGTAGATTTTAGAATTGTAATACAGGATCTCATTGACCTGCGCATAATAAGAATAAACATAAGACTACTTAAATCCAGGGTGGCATTATATTGGTGGCATTATATTGGTGGCATTTGTATTTGTTTGTATTTTTATAATTTGTCATTTTTGGTGTGAGTGTGCGTTTTAGATTGCCTACTAACAACGAACACTGCACTATGTGATGAGGTCTAATAACACAGTTGTCTGAGTTTAGACTATTGGTCGTTAGATGTTGCTTGCTATAAGCTTCATCCTGCTTTCGGTCCAGATCGTAATATTCTTAATATCTTTGCAACAGTTTGTTCACCAATATTAAAACTGTTAGAAATTTCATAATAAGGCATGAGTGACTCAAAATATTTGCTCTGGACTCTGAACTGAAATCTTTACAGAATGACTTCGATTCGTTTCCAACTTACTTTTTTTTAATTTGTTTTTTTTTATGTAGTTTTGTAAAAAAAATGCTTTTTCGACTTTTTTGTTGAAATTTTAATTTTATTTAAAAGAAAAAAAAACAATCGACACGTCTCCTCCCTAGCATGAACAATCTGGAACTGACTGATTTTGATTTCACAAGAACGCAACTGCTTCCTTTCATTTTGCTTCGTTCTCCATGATTTTCAGCATTTGATGTCTCATAAAATGCTGTTTTTTGAAAAAGGTTGTGGCCTCATTCAGGGCTGTTAGACCAATCGAAAAAGATTTTGATCTCCTTAATTCTCAAAAGTTTGATTGACCCCTTTTTGTCAATTTGTCATGAGAAAGGTAGCATTTTCTAATATGATATGCGGACGAACCCATTAACCAACTCACTAATAAGAGATTGAAGTAAACTTGAAACACGTTATTTTCATTAAATTGAAAAAAAAAACTTAAACAAAGAAAATGCCCAGACTATTACTTGTATATCCAAAGTAATCGTTCCACGTGTTTTTTTTTTTTTTTATTGTTATGGTAGGATTCAGAAATGTTGCCCCTCGGGTGATTTTACGAAAATAAAACAGGAACGAAAACATTTGTTTTGCTAACCAGTTTAAAATATTCCCTCTCTGATTCTGACTCCTACTAAAATAAAAGTGGTTATTGTGATTTACAAAACGAAGTTTTTTTTTATTTCCTGTTTTTATTGACGTGCAAAAAACACGGATATATTTATCTAAGATATTATTTCAGTGTGATTTCTGTTTCGTTCATTTTCGTTGCATTTAAATGCTGAACGGCTTTTTAAAATCACTTTTCAACTCATTCACAACGTAAAATCAACTTCTATCGCCCTTGTTGTTTCTAAACGTAAACAATACCTCGAATCCATAGTAATCGAATTGAATTGACTTTAAATTAAATTTGTCAACCCCCAAAACAATCTAGTTTAAGGTACCCTATAATTAGCACAAAGTATTTCCCGAAGGATATTCGCCCAGTTAATTTCAACATTGCCTGCAAAATTCAAATCAAATCATAATCAATCAGGGAATTCAAAGAACAAAAACTTCTTGGAAACACGTTTGCACAAATCAGAATAATCTTCCAGGACATTAAATGATTCAGCTTTAATAAACTGGTTAATGCGAATTTAGTATTCAAATTGCGTGACCCTCACATTCTTCTCTATTCCCAAAACCCAAACTGACGCAAAACTATTTCATTCACAAAATGGTCCTCTCAACAACAAGCAGACAGAGGGAACCCACAAGCATGTTAACAATAATTGCTCAACGATGACTTTGTTACAATTATTCAATAAACTAATTAACCTTTATTTTTGTTATCCTTACAGAGGGCTGCAATGCATATGGACATGCTTGCTATGGCGGACATGGTAAACGTTCGTTGGGAACCGTTCCAGATGAGATTCGTCCTGATGCAATTCTACAGATGTTCCCCAACGAGGAAGGAAGTGAAATCAATCCTTATCCGAGATATCGTTTGATTAAATTCATGAGACAATTGGTGAGTAAACTGAAGATTCATTCATCCCTAAGCCTGTTGGGAGATTCCTTGAAGGCGATGTACATTATGCATGAATTTGTTTTCTATATTTTTAATTTGATGGATGTGTGAGGAGGAGTTCAAATATTGTGTTTCCTCTAAGGAGCAATTTATTTCAAAATGAATCTCAGCCCGTGGGACTATTTGATATGTGATGAACACTAATTTTTATGTAAAAGAAGGAAGCATGAATAAACAAAATTATAAAGCAGGCAGGAAGAGTTATGAGAAAGTTTAAATTCAAGTATTTCTTCAGATTGTTATAGGCATGTTCTACAAAGGCAATGAACTAAGGTACTTAAATATTTTCAAAGAATCCTCGGTTATGAAGTCGCTGAAGAGATAGTTCTTGATGCCTTTGAAAAACATCAACTTCATCTTTACTTACAACGTCTTCTTCTTCGTTTAATTCAATTGGACCACACTAATGGATTCTAAACTTAGGCTAACTGAGTTAGTTTATAGCTAAGAAAAATACACGAGGAAAGGAATTTGTGGGCTGGCAAACCAGGAAGACACAATTTTTTAAAGAACGACTCCCAGACGCACGGGATGAATAAATTAAAAAAAGACAAGGATTTTCAATGCTCATTTGATTACACAAAGTTAAGGAATCCTGTAGAAAAGAAGGAGGTCGTAAAGCTTAACTTCTGTGGGTTTTAGAGAAAGATCATTGTTTGCGAACACAAAAGAAGGACAGAGATATGGATTAATCTTCTGCCAAGAATCATTGTTGCATTTTCTGTTGACTTCCCATTCTCGTGTTTTTCTTCGAAGAATAGATTCATCCTAAATAAGGCCAAGAACCGTTATTATTTTATGACAGCAAAACTATACGGCCAACTCAATTATACAAGCAAGCTGTGTTGGTAGATTTGTGTAATGTGAACCCACCTAAATGTTTTGGGTGACAGTTTTTAATCGTGTCCCTCGCATGCATTCTCAAGTCGTCAAAACCAAGCGGCCTGTAACCTGTAACAGTAACTTGGTCTTTGTACTGGAGGAGGTTCGGTCTTCCTGGTCGTCTCCAACCTGGGGGCTACAAAGAGAAGATTTTCTTGGCTGGAGCGTTGTTGTCCATTCGCTCGATTTGGGCGAGCCAATGTAGTCGTCTTTTTTTTTGGCTTTCTGGATTACATCCACATCATTGGTACAGTTCGTGGTTGAACGTTTTTTCTCCATCTGCCATCGGCGCATACGGGACCAAAAATCCGTCGAAGGATTTTTCTTTCGAAAGTGTCCAGTATCAATTCCCCTTTTTTACTTATCGTCCAACACTCGTCACCGTAGAATAGGACTGGTAAAACCAAAGTCTTGCATAGTAGGTACTTTGTCTTTCGAGTGAGGAATTTTGAACCCAGTTGTTTTGCCAAACTGAAAAGTAGCAACGGTTCGCTAGGGTAATTCTGCGTCGAATCTCCACTCCTTCTGTGTCGTTTGTGGGATTGGTACTTGATCCAGGGTAGGTGACCTTCTTAACTACTCCGAAATTGCTGCTACCAACAGTTGCGCTTTGTCGTAAGTGGTGAATAGAATTCTATTGTTTGTTGATAGCATGTACTTTGCCTGTTCTTCAATCGCTGTGAAGGCCTCAAGCACAGCTCTCTTCGATCGACCGATGATGTCTATGTCGTCCGCATAGCCTAGGAGCTGGGTGGATTTGTGAAGATAGTGTTTTCCTGCTCTCACCTGCCTTGCGCACTATCTGCTCCAGGATTATGTTGAAGAGATCACATTACGACGCCTCTCCTTGTCTAAACCCTGCGCATGTTTGAAATAACTCGAATGAGCTGTTACCCATTTGCACTTCACTGCGTATTGTTTAGCGTCATGCGGCACAGCTGGATCAGTTTGTTCGGGATCCCGAATTCAGACATCGCCATCATAAGCTCTTGGCGCTGGATGCTATCATAAGCAGCTTTGAAGTCGATGAAAATATGGTGGGTTGCAACTTGAAATTCGTTGGTCTTTTCCAGGATTTGCTTCAGTGTGGATATTTGGTCTATCGTTGTTCTGCCTGGCCTAAAACCACACTGGTACCTGCCGATTATTGTGTTGCAGAACGTTGTTGCGCCAACTACAGATGAATCAGCCTACTTAACATCGCCTACCAGATCCTCTCTGCCGTAATATGTGAACGTCTGAAGCTGTTCGTCAACAATCTGATTGGTCCTTATCAATGTGGCTTCAGACCAGGAAAGTCAACCCTCGACCAAATTTTCACTTTGCAGCAGATCCTTGAAAAAACCTATGAACTCCAAATCGATACCCACCACCTTTTCATCGATTTTAAGGCTGCGTATGACAGCATCTACAGAGACGAACTGCATAAAGCTATGTCTAGTTCTGGCATCCCTGCAAAGCTCGTTCGCTTGTGCAAAATGACGATGGAGAACTCACGCTGCTCCATCAAGGTTGTCAACTAGCTTACGGAATCTTTCGATGTCGAAAAAGGATTTAGACAAGGCGATGCACTGTCATGCTTTTTCTTTAACATCGTTCTTGAGAAGATAGTGCAAAACTCCACCGTCAACACCAGAGGCACTATCTTCCAAAAGTTCAACTTCTCGCGTACGCCGATGATATTGATATGATGGGAAGAACACAGCGTGATGTCAATGGTGTTTTGGTGAGAATTGATACAGAAGCGACAAAAATGGGTTTAGCGGTAAATGAGGGCAAAACGAAGTACATGATGTCTTCGAGGAAGGACACCCAGGGCCCGATCTAGCTTTTCTGCCGCTCTAGGCAAAAGTATTATTTGCCGCCCTTTAAAATCACACCTGTATGTATTGTAGGGTAAGATGGTGCAAGAGTGCGCACTTTAGACAAAACACCAATTAAAACAATAACAAACAGAATTTAACCACTTTATTTATTTTCACTTTTTGGTTTATAATTAAAGGAACAAAAAAAACTTAAAACTAGCAACAAAAAAGAATTAATTCATTAGTTATTAACAAAAAATCACGTAAGGTTATTTGCGCACTCTTATCCATGTTATTGTGTAAGAGTGCGCGGCTTAGTTTGTAAGAGTGCGCAGGAGTTAATTCACACAAAAGTCCCAGATAAAACTGCCTATCTTTGAAAAAGCAGTGCATTTTTCGCGCCACATCTCCTTGCATGAGGAACATTCGATCCAATCTTCGAATAATGGCTCCGAATAAATTTCAAGACATCCTGGGCAGTGCCATTCTCTTCTTCCTGGGGTTTTGACTGGCTTTTTGTTTTTTTTTCAAATTTGTCTTTGGTTTCTTATTGGTAGGAATTGCTTCTTCCAGCTGCTGCTTCAATGGAGAGCTACTTATTATGTCCGACCTCTTTGTCTTTCTATTCGACCTTGTGAGGTCCCCTCGGGGTAGGGGCGCAACGTCAAATACCGACAAAAACGAATCGTTATTTGATTCGGATCTACTGGGCTTACTTTGCAGTGGGTCAGTGGCTAATTCTAACACTAGTTCTTGTGCAGTATTGTCCAAATGATCAATAGATAGATGAAACATAGGCTCCAAAACTGATGTACAAGCTGCATCTTCAGACGGCTCCAAAAATGGTGAAGACGTCACTGCGTCTGGTGGTAAGATTGGCGAAGAGATGGACATCCCAGCTGGTTCTACGACTGATGTGATGAGTGTATTGACATTGGATGTTGTTGGCTCTTCCGGAAACGGCCTTCATTAAGAAAACCTTCTTTAAATAATTTTAAGCAAATAATTCAACATGTTGTATAAGAGTGCGCACGCGTACTCTTGTCCTTCCTCATGGTGCGCATTCTTACACGTTCAGACATGTATTCGAAAAATATATATCTATTTCACCCTGCTTTATAGCCAAACTTACCGTTACCTGTTCCCTCAATGTTTTCTATTTGTCGACCTTTCAAAATCCTGTGCCTTGTTAGTTGTTATTATTTGTAATAAATCTGAAAATTTGATTTGATTTACAAGAAAAATTAAAAGAAAAAGAGCTGCAAAATTAAAACGTACCTTACAACTCTGTTTAGGTACAATCGCATTTTAATGAAATTTTGACAGCTGTTCAAACTCATTTATATCTCTCCAAAATGAGCGCATTCAGTCTTATATGCCTTTTGAAATTGTAGAAAATCGCTTTGCGCACTCTTACCAACCGCGCACTCTTACACCATCCTACCCTACGTATTCAGATAATCTGCCCTATCGAGGTATTTTTCGGAGCGGACAATTTTCCGCAACGCAAATATGGTTGGAGGTTTGATTTATATTCGAGCCTTTGTATATGGATTTACCTAGTACTATCAAGAATGGTTTTCGAGCAAGCAAGCAGAGAACACACATTAGCCCCTTGTGCATTGATGGGGAGTGGCGAAGAAGATACAACAGTGAACTTTACGGGTTGTACAACGACATGGACCTAGCCAGAAGAGTTAAGGTCCGGAGACTCAGATGGCTCGGTCAGCCTTCGACACTATTCCCGAGGGACAGACGTAGAAGGAGAGAAAGACCGTGACTCAAGTGGCGCACACAAATGGAAGAGGACATCAATCAACTTGAAGTGCAAAACTGGATAGCTCTTTCTACCTCTTCTGTGCTGGGGGCAGTGACTGAGCCTGCATTGAATGCTCTTGCTTCTTTTTCGTCTTTAGCATTTGGCTCGCTCGACAGTAAGCGTATATTCAACAGCTGCTAGAAGTGCTGCTTGAATACATCTACAGTTCCCTCTGCTTCGGTGACTGAGTTTCCTTCACTGTTTCGTAGAGCCTATGTCCCGGTTCTGAAACCAGAAGCTAACTGCTTCGACCTTTTAAAGAAACATCGGGTATTGTTTATATCACTTGCCTCTTCGAGGGAGCTGAGAAGCTGCGGATGCTCTTTTCTTCTTTCGCCGAGTCTTTTTGTCATTTCTTAAAATCTTATTTTTGTCGGTATTCTTCTCTTGTTGCTCTTGTATTCCGTTGCAGCACATGCAAACAAGCATTTTCCATCTCTGTTTCCAGTATCGCATCATCATAATCAAGGGTTCTTTTTCGGGGGTGTTTGGTAACCATGGTGGTCTCGGCTTCATTTTTAATTATAAAATATTTGACTTTATCAAAAAAGATTTTAGTAAACACAAATGTATTACAATGCTAAGAAGCAGTACCTACCGGAAACACAACCTCTCTCGAGAACGGCTTGACTTTTTTTTGCAGAACTAGTGATTGTTTTAAACTCCTTAAAAAAGTAATAACTTTTAGGATTTAAGCCTTCATTTGTTCACAGTGAGAAAAAAAGATTTTTAATGCAGGAAAACCAAGTTCAAGTTCAATTTATTGAAATCACTTTCAATTTTTGTACAACTTTAATGAGGTCAGATTTCTCCTCTTAGTTCAAATTAAATTAAACTTAAGACAAAAAATAGATCCATCCATTATATTATCTACTACACATAAACTATTTACTCACAAAAAAATCATCTCTTTTATTTCCTTTACAGTTGGGTGGACGCACTAGACAACAGCTCGCAGCTGATCGCCTCAACGAAATGGATTATGCTTCCAGTTCCAGTGAATCTTACAAGGACAATTCAATGAATTAAGTTAAAACTGGATACAACCGCAACAGACTTCCGTTCATTATTTTGCAAAAATGAAATTCCTCCCTCGACCTAAGCTAAAAATAAACTGTAAATAATCAGATTATAAACAAAACACCAAACGCAAAACTATTTCGTTGTAAAATAAATTGTCTTGTTTATCCAAATGCAACTTGCAAAATGAGTATCTTTAAATTCAATTAAAATATTAATTTATAACGGTCGTTCAATTTTTGTTTCGCTTTTAAAATACATCACGAACCACAGCGGAGTCCTTATTAAACAATAATATTTTTGAAAGTTAAATTTCTTAAATGATCGGTTGAATAATTGCAAATTAATATTTTTTTCTGAATCTTGTGGCTGGAAAGTTTCAGAAAAAAATTAGCAACTACTAAAAATGCAACAATATAAGACTACAATTATTATTATATTTTTATTTATTTATAAACAAAAAAAAACATCTTAAAAGGCCTGAAGAAAAAATTAAGTCATAATCATTAAAACACTAAAAAAAACAATAATAATAAGAGGAAAGTACGTGACACGGGTTCATGTAAAGCATTTATATACTAAAAATATGGAAAAAAACTAGTGCTGTATTTATTTAAATTATTTTAATAATAAAATATGAAGAAATTAAATTAGAACGATGATAAAAATTATAGTAAATAATATTAATCTGTATAAATGTGAAATTGATAAAATAAACGTTTTGAAAATTTAAATATTTTTCATGATTGTTTTTATTCATTTTGTCCAAAGTTTAATGTGAATTAGAGCTCAGAGGTAGCTAAATGTGCGGACGGAGAAAATAGTTTTTCTATTTTTTCAAAAAAGTTTTAAAAAATGTAACTGACTTTGGCCTTTGCAAATAGAACAAAACTTAGATACATATTTGTTTACAACTTTGCCTAGTAATAGTCAAAAGGATAGTGATAGTCAAAAGGATAGTAGTAGCGACGACGACTCTTAGAAGTTTGAGGAGACTCGATGAGTCGTGAATAGCTTGCAGGATTCTGTCCCTATGAGTGATATTAATGCCTAATACCTTAACTTTTCCTTTATCTCTCTTTACCTCCTCAGTATCGTTATCGGTGGGTTGATGCGGAACATCAAATTCCCATTGTTGCCCTAGAAATTCGGGGCCCTTCCACCACACATTCAGTGACTTCAGTTCGGCCAGAAAAATACCCCGGGAGGCTCAAGATCGGTTGGGTTATGAAGTGTTGCGACATGTCCCCAGCAATCGATCTGTACTAAACGCTGTATTTCTGATACGCGATTCGACACGAATGTGGTCCATTTTGCTGGTGAAGCCTGAATCCACGCTAACGCTATCTTTGAGTCAGTCCACGCGTAGATATTGACATCGGTGATGGCCAAACAATCTTTGGTGTAACTTAAAAATTGCGCTAGAAGAACAGCTCCACAGAGTTCAAGGCGCGGCAGTGTGATGGTTCGTTGACTTGGTGCTACTTTTGTTTTCGACAAAAGAAGATTAGTGTGAATTCTATCCTGCATATCCAATACCCGAATGTAGACCACTGCACCAAAGGCTTCATGGAGGCATCACAGAATCCGTGGAGTTGAATTGACTTGTAAGTCGGACTTCTTTGGATCCATCTTCAAATTCGGCGTTGTTCGATGAGAGGAAGTTCTCGTAGAAAAGCTTCCCAATCCGTCTTCAAGGCAATTGGAATTGGATCGTCCCAATCGCAATCATGTTCCCACAGACACTGCATCATTAATTTCACCGTGATGGCCCAAGGTGATATCCTACCGAGTGGGTCAAGAAACTTGGCGATGGTCGACAACATTGAACGTTTAGTGGTTTCTTCGGATGAAACTTGCAGATTTTGGTACGAGAAGTAGTCGTCAAGTGGAAACCATTTCATGCCGAGGGTCTGAACATGGTTTGAAAGGTTGAACGGGAGTTCAAAATCGAGTTCTCGATCCTCAACAGCGATGTCTTCAAGAAGAGCCTTGCAATTACTTCCGCAAGTTGAATCCCGCTGACGCTAGAAGTTGCTTAGCTTCGCTTTGTTTCCTCTTCCCTTCTTCGATGGAATTAGCCCCGCTGATCATATCATCAACGTTCATGTCCTCACGGACAGCCTTCGCCCCTTCGGGAAAATTTTGGCTTTCGTCGTCGGCCAGCTTCTTCAAAACCTTAATTGCAAGATATGGCGCGCTCGCTGTACCAAACATTACAGTATTCATTTTAAAAATTTTGATCGGCGAAGACTTCTGCTCCCTCCATAAAATCAGTTGAAAGTATCGGTATGGAAAACTAGCCAAAATTTGACGGTACGTCTTCTCAATGTCGGCCGTAAAAGTGACTCAGTGAGTACGCCATCTGAGAACAAGATCGATGATGCTTGTCTGCAATTTCGGACCCCAGAAGATGCTCGTTGAGGGATTTTCCATCTGAAGCTAGCTGCGTCGAACACTACTCTCGGAGCTCGCCTCCTCAAAAACTGCGTGATGCGGAAGAAAATAGTGATAAGTGGTCGTAAGAACCGTGTCGTCTTCATCAATTTCTTCTATGTGCTTGAGTTGTATATACTCATTCATGCACTTTGTGTAGTCCACGTAAAGTTTCGGGTCCGCTGCGAATCTCTTCTCGAGATGGAGAAATCGTCGAGTAGCTACTTGACGGCTGGATCCTATTGCTGGACGACCTTCTTCTTTAAATGGCAACTTTATTTGATATCGCCCATCTAATAAACGGATCGTATTTCTTGCTAAACGTTTTTCGCAAGCAATTTTGTCTAGGGTTTCATGTGTCTGGAACGGCGTTCCTTCCATCTCCCAAAACTTCTGTAGCTGCGCTCCGAGGTCAGTAACTTGCATGAAGCTTCGAATTTGCGAGGGAATTTCCTCTGGAACTTTCCCTAACACAATCCACCCTAATTGCGTATTCTGCGCTATAGGTCCGTTGTCATCTGGAGACCTTCTTATTTCTGGTAGGAGTATCTGCGCGCAAACATCACTTTCAAACAATAAATCGATGGGAGCAGGTTCGTAGAGATGGGGATCTGCGAACGAAAGACCGTTGAGATGACTCCAATTGTGGGGTACCACTCGTTGGGCCGGAAAATGCCCAGTCAGCGACAGCATGCATTGGTCTGCATGTGTGGCAATTTCAAACGTCGAATGACGCGAAGCAAAATGAACTTCGACAGTATGCTGCGATGTGCCGCTGTCAAATAAAAGGGATGTAAAGACAGATCCAAGAAGCAAAGCCATAAGTGGCTTACTACACACTGTAGTATAAAATTAATGCAACTATTAATAATGTGTTATCTCCCTTATGTTTAGGTTTCAGAGTTTCGTAGCTAGATGTCGCACGCTGAGCGCGAAACACTGAAACCTGAGACATAGAAGCGAGACAAAAGTTGTTTTGGCTCGCTCTCGTAGAATTTGTATTTTAACGGGCATTCTATTTTCCTGACGCGCCCAAGCCAGTCGAAGTGAGTCGAAATAGATTTTGTAATCTTGAATTAAAAGTTATATTTTCAATAAAGAAATATTATACCACAACGTCAGGTGTGGGGTAATACACCAAAGAAAAGAAATTATTGTGTTTATTACCTCTTTTTTTTTTTTGCGGATTTAAAACCAGCCATGACTAAGCTTAACAAAGCGCAATTGGTTGAAGCACTTCAGGGCGCTGGAGTAGATGTGCCAGACACGGCTTCTCTAGCTCAACTTCGGGCATTGTATGAGAGTACAGTGGCACCCCAACAACCTTCTGGTGAGTTAACCGAGAAAACTCCACCTTCTGCTGAGTCAACCGAGAAAACTCCACCTTCTGGATCTCCGAATGGAGAGAATACTTCTGAAACACTGGCCGCTTCTGATAACAGGCACAGTAATACAGCTTCTGATGGCCAAGACTTGGAAGAAGAACAAGAGCTGGCCAGACTTGAGCGTCGAAAAAAAATCCTTGAGCTGAGGAAAGAATTGGACCAGATGGAGGCGCCCACAACATCTTCGGTTGCACCATGGCGTGCAGTGGACTTCTCAGACATCGAAAATGCTGTTCCTGCATTTAACGGTGACGATCCATACAGCATAACTAAATGAATAGTTGACTACGAAGATGTGACCGACTCGCTGGGATGCGATGACCGATGCAAGTACTTGTCTGCACGCCGTCTCATGCAGGGAACTGCGAAAATGCTGCTACGCACGGTCTACGTCGACAACTGGGATTCTTTGAAGCAAACACTTATCAAAGAATTCGACCATAAGATGAGCAGACAGCAAGTCTATCGTCAACTGAGTGAGAGAGTACGTCGTCAGGGCGAGCCACTTCTTCGAAACGTCATATGTATTGTAATGTGTATACACTTTATTTATCTCTTACGCTCTGTATCTCTTTCTATATTTAATGTACACACTTTTCTTACTCTCTTTACTTACTCTGTATCTCTTGTTTATTTAATGTACATACTCTCTTTACTTAATATCGTTAATTGTAGTAGTAAACACTTGTGAGGGGCAATACCTAGTGACTAAGAGAAACTTTTTGTTTAGCATTAAGAACGTTAGCCCCTACAGAAAATCCCAGTATTTTTTATTTGTAAATAGAGAGCTTCTCGAACTTTCAGCTTTTCCAAGAACCAGTAGGAACCAATAGTAGTTTCTAAAACCCATCATTTTTGATATAAATAGCCGTTTGGTGGCGAGGCGAATTAATTGATTGTGAACTGCGATAAAGTAAAGATACTGTGTTTGCAAAGTTATAATTGAAAGTGTTGAATAAATAAGTTTGTGAGTGATTTGAATAAAGTGAATTTGTGTTTTATTTAAAAAGTGAATAAGTTTTAATTGTCGGACCAAGCCGAATATTACATTGGTGTCAGAATAAGGGATTAAAACTTATTGAGAATAAAACAGTGAACAGTGATTAAACTATTTTGTGTGAAATAGTGAAGTTAAAAATGATAAGTAAAGTTTTGAAAGACTTAACTGTCGCTGAGCTAAAGGCCGAATTAAGCAAACGTGGCTTAAGTGCGGCAGGATATAAAATCGAACTCGTAAAACGGCTACAGGAACATCTGGAAGAACAAAATGAAGACCCAGATACGTTTGCTTTCGAAGTGGAAGCAAAATCGGAAGAGGTAAATGCAACTGCCGACTTATCTAACATGATGTCACTTCTTCTAGCCAAATTCGAGAAGAATGTTCTGGAGCAACTACAAACACAAAAGAATGATGTTGTCGAGCAACTAGAAACTCAAAACAAGAATGTTCTGGAGCAACTAGAAGCTCAAAGAAACGAGCAGAAGAACGAACAAGAGAATGTTCTCAAACAACTAGAAGGAAATGTCCTCAAGCAACTACAAGCTCAAAGGGATGACGTTCGAGATCGGTTTGATGAACAGAAAAATCTGCTAGAAGGCAGGTTTGCGGACTTCGAAGACAAAATCAATACTCTCGATGAGCGTGTCGAAAAACAAAATTCAACGACTAATGCACGTTTCAAGAAAATAGACGACCAGATCGAAACCATTGCAAGCGAACTAGAAAAAGTGCGAAAGATGAAAGCTCGAGAACCTTCTGGTGAGTGCTCAAGGAAGAGAGAAGTGAATCCTCCAAGCTTTGATGGTCAGATACCGTGGTCAATCTACAAGAAACAGTTTGAAGCAGCAGCGTTAACAAATGGCTGGGACGATGACGGAAAACACATTGCTCTTACGCTTGCCTTGAGAGGAGCAGCTGCTGAACTGCTACAAACCATCCCAGCAGAGAAGAACGGTGACTTCAAAGTTCTGGTAAACGCAATCGAACAGTGGTTTGGGGATAGCCACATGACAGAAGTCTTCCGAGTACAACTAAACAACAGGGCACAGAAAAGAGGTGAAACTCTGCAGCAGCTTCAGGCAGATATCGAGCGATTAGTCCACCTGGCATACCCAACAGCTGGCAACGAGATAATAAATCAACTTGCTGTTGAAGCCTTTGTGAGAGCTGTGGGCGATATAAATCTCCAAAGGGCTATTCGCACTGCCGGAAAGCAAACACTACCAGAAGCATTGGCTTTCGCTCTAACAATGGAAGCCGCAGAACAAGCTTCCCAAAACGTGCATCGCGTGAGAGAATTGGAAGTCCAAGAATGCTATTGTCAGAAGGCTACTCTGGAAAGGAGTCAGCGAGACGGACCAGCACGATGCTGGAACTGCAACAAGACTGGGCATCTTCAACGACAGTGCAGATTACCGCGAAGACGAACCTCATGTCAACACTGTGGAAACAGAACTTACTCAACAAGTCAAAGTAACACCCAGTCCCACCCGGGAAACGAATAAGAACCAACTTCGAGGGGCAGAAGCTGGTTTCTGGTATCGATGGCCCCAGAAACACCATCCAGGTTTCCCAAACGAAACGTGACAACAAGAGCCTGACCGTGGAAGCAAGTATAAACGGCAACAAATGTGTGGCTACCATCGACACCGGTGCCACGGCGTCCATTGTACGGCTGGACCTCGTTAAGAAGACATGGCTCCACAACACCAATAGATATCGTCTGAGGACTGCAACTGGATAAGCCGCAAAAGTCTATGGTGAGGTACGTCTTAAGATCCGGATGGCAGAGCTGGAATTCTCTCACCTGTTCCTGGTAGCAGATACACCTGTGTGCAAAAAAATAGCAGTGCTTCCCAAAGTTGAGAAATATGTAATAGGTAATCGTAATCGTCTCGTTCTTGTGCGTTGCCTGTACAAAATTTAAATTACAGTCTTTGTCTAACTAGTCATTGTCATTAGATTCATAAAGCTTGCAGATTAATTGGCGTTGGTTTTCATTGAAAAAACCGTTACTCAAAGTCACAAAGAACGAAATGACCTGTGAGCTAAAATAATTGTTTGAGGTTGTTTTTCCTACTACGAAACAAGGCCTATCTTTTGGATAAAGGATATCATGGACGCCAAAATTTATGTTGATATCCTGCAGAACGTATCATCCTTCCTTATGCCGAATGGCACATGCCAATAACTTGTACGTTTCAGCAGGATAATGTCCCCAAACACACCAGCAGGTTAGCAAAAAATTGGTTTGCGACTAACAAAATTGATGTGCTTGAGTAGCCTGTGCAATCGCCGGACCTAAACCCCATCGAAAACTTGTGGGTGAATGTTAAGGAAGGTGTTGCGAAGGAAAACCCAAAAAATGTTGCTGAATTGTGGAGCGCAGTGAAAAGAACATGGGAAAGCATTCCACAAGAAAGATGCATGTGTTTGGTTAATTCTTCGTTGTCGTCGTTGTGCTTCTGACCTCGCAAATAAAGGTCACACAAAAAAATATTAAATCGTAATGAAAATTTAAGTGAATTATTGTTTTTTTTAAGTTCTTATAAGACATTATCTGGAGCACTGCTATTTTAATGCACAGCCGGTTTTAATTTATTTTCTTAATTTTGTAATATTTATCAACTAAGCTATTGAAATATTGTTTTTTAATTTTTTGTATATATTAAAACATAAAGTATGGAATAATTCAAAACCAATAAATTAATTAATAAGTCAAAGGGAAACTTGTTTTTTTCATTAAAGGAAAGATAGTTGAACCACTGCTATTATTTTGCACACAGGTATATATGCGACGAGTGCATTGTCGACGTCGATTTCATGAAAGATCACGGATTGATATTGGACATCGGGAACCAAGTCCTGAAATATCGAAACATCGAGATTCCGATGATCTATGGGATTCACTCATATGAGACCTCGCTATCTGTGGAAACCGTCATCAAAGAAGATCTGACTTTGCCTGGTTCTTCAGAAGTATTCGTGTGGACGAAATTGAAGGGTAAGCCTGGAAGCCATCGATACCTCATGGTCGAACCAGCATCTGTAAAGTCCTCCCAAAACGTCACCATTGGGAAGACTCTTGTTAGACCTGTAAAGAACATGGTTCCCGTACGAATAATGAACATCAAGCCGTACGAAGTTAAGCTTAGAAAAGGTGAGATTGTCGGACAATGCGAATCTGTATCAGCGATAACAAGGATCAGCGAAGAAGACCCAAGGCAAACATTGAAGTCCAAAGAGCTGAACTCCATAAAGACGAACATTCTCAAGTCCTCTAATCTTGGCCACCAACAACGAAGAACTGCAGAAGGTCTCCTCGAAGAATTTGCAGACATCTTTTCGTCATCGCAAGGGAAATATGGCAGAACACAACTGGTTCAACATCGAATCAACACCGGGGATGCAAAGCCGATTCGTCAACCTTGAAGAGCTAATAACCACCATGAAAGAAGAGGGTCTTATCGAAAACTCAAAAAGCCCTTGGGCGTCTCCAGTGGTCCTGGTAAAGAAGAAAGACGGATCAACCCGCTTTTGCGTGGACTATCGAAGGTTGAACGATGTGACCAAGAAAGATAGCTACCCTCTGCCTAGGATCAGCGATACTCTGGACGCAATGGAAGGAGCACAATGGTTCTCAACTTTGGACCTGAAAAGTTGATACTGGCAAGTAGAAATCCATCCTGAAGACAAAGAGAAGACAGCTTTCTCGACAGGAAACGGATTGTGGCAGTTCAAAGTGATGCCTTTTGGACTGTGCAATGCTCCAGCGACTTTTGAGCGCCTTATGGAATGCGTCCTGCAAGGACTCACTTGGAAATCTTGCCTGGTCTATTTGGATGACGTCATCGTATACGGGAAAACATTTGACGAACATTGTACAAATCTGAGAGCCGTGTTTCAAAGACTTCGAGAAGCCCACCTCAAGCTCAATCCAGAAAAGTGTTCACTCTTCAAAACCGAAGTGAAATACTTGGGACATATCATCTCATCCCAAGGAGTTAAGACGGATCCTGATAAGGTTGACACCGTGAAGAATTGGCCAACACCACAGGACAAACATCAACTCCGAAGCTTTCTGGGTCTAGCCACCTACTATAGGCGCTTCGTCAAGAATTTTGCTGAGATCGCCAAGAGTCTACATCAGCTAACGGAAAAGGGAAAGCAGTTTAAATGGTCAGGTGAGTGCGAGCGCAGCTTTCAAGAGCTCAAGCAACGCTTGTGTAATGCACCAGTGCTGACCTACCCGACTCCAGGAAAACCGTTCATCATTGATGCTGATGCCAGCAATGTCGGGATTGGTGCTGTATTGTCACAGGTACATGATGGCGAAGAAAAGGTGGTTGCCTATTACAGCAAGGTACTCTCAAAGTCAGAAAGAAACTATTGTGTGACCAGAAGAGAACTTCTTGCACTGATCTAGGCAACAAAGCACTTCCATAAGTATCTCTATGGACAGACGTTTCTTCTCCGAACCGACCATGGAGCACTAAACTGGCTTTTGAATTTCAAGAATCCAGAGGGTCAAGTGGCGAGATGGATTGAGAGGCTGCAGACGTACGATTATGAAATTCAACATCGGAAGGGGAAGCTTCATTCAAATGCTGATGCACTGTCTCGGAGACCATGTAAGAAAGACTGTAAGCATTGCAGACGCCAAGAAGAAAAAGAAGTGGTCACTGTCCAACGAACCAGAGCCGATCCCATTTATGGCTGGAGCAACGACGAGTTGAGGAAGGCTCAACAAGAGGACCCAGATATTGAACCCATCCTTGCATGCAAGGAACACCAGGAAAACCCGGAATGGGCTGATATCTCCGACAGAAGTCCGGCTCTTAAGGCCTATTGGGCACAGTGGGACTCGCTGCATGTCCAAGAAGGTGTCCTTCGACGTAAGTGGGAATCAGCAGATGGAAAGTCCTATGTAATGCAGCTAGTCTTACCGAGATCGAAGATTATGGACGTTCTGCGAGAGATGCATGATGGAGTTTCGGGAGGCCATCTAGGAGTAAACAAGACGCTAGAAAAGGTTCGACAACAATTCTATTGGCTACATGCAAGGGAAGATGTCGAGAAGTGGTGCCGAAAATGTGATACCTGTGTTGCCACCAAAGGCCCGAACAAAAAGAATCACAGCCAAATGCAGCAGTATAATGTCGGATCAACCTTTGAAAGGATTGCAATAGACGTGGCGGGTCCATTTCCGGAAACAAATAATGGAAATCGTTATATTCTGGTCGTCATGGATTACTTCAGCAAGTGGCCTGAAGCATACGCCATACCGAATCAAGAAGCCAAAACAGTCGCAGACCAAATTGTGTTCAACTGGGTGAGCAGATTCGGTGTTCCATTAGAACTGCATTCCGACCAGGGAAGGAATTTTGAATCAAACATATTCCAGGAAGTTTGTGGGCTTCTTCACATCAAGAAGACAAGAACAACACCACTCCACCCACAATCTGATGGCATGGTCGAACGGTTCAACCGAACCCTTAAGGAACATCTTTGCAAAGTTGTGGACGACAACCAGCGAGATTGGGATCGACACATTCCACTGTTTTTGATGGCGTATGGAAGTGCAAGACATAGCTCAACTGGCCATACACCGTCTGAGATTTTAATGGGAAGGAACATCAGACTGCCGAGCGAAATCAAATTTGGATGTCCCACGTCGGAACCGCAAGCCGAGGATGTCTACTTGGATGACCTGAGAGAAAGACTCCTTCAGATCCACGACGATACCAGGTCAAAAATGAAGATGTTCAGTGACCGAATGAAGACACGCTACGATATACGAGCGACAACAACAGAGTTCCAAGCAGGAGATCGAGTGTGGCTTTACAATCCCCATCGACAAAAAGGGTTGTCACCGAAACTTCAACGGGACTGGGAAGGTCCATATACAGTGATTAACAAAATCAACGATGTCGTATACCGCATACAAAAAGGAGTCAGAGGTAAACTTAAAGTCGTACATCGCGACCGACTACATCGCTACAGTGGTGATGAGAATGATGGATTTGTTCGGGACGATCAATCCTAAGGAGGGGGCAATGTAATGTGTATACACTTTATTATCTCGTACGCTCTGTTTCTCCTTCTATTGTAATGTCTAATGTGTATACTTTATTATCTCGTACGCTCTGTACCTCTTTCTATATTTAATGTACACACTTTTCTTACTCTCTTTACTTACTCTGTATCTCTTGTTTATTTAATGTACATACTCTCTTTACTTAATATCGTTTAATTGTAGTAGTAAACACTTGTGAGGGGCAATACCTAATAATTAAGAGAAACTTTTTGTTTAGCATTAAGAACGTTAGCCCCTACAAAAAGTAATCTAAGTATTTTATTTGTAAATAGAAAGCTTCTCGAACTTTCAAAAGCTTCTCGAACTTTCAGCTTCTCCAAGAACCAATAGGAACCAATAGTAGTTTCTAGAACCCATCATTTTGTATATAAATAGCCGTTGGATGGCGATGCAAATCAGTTGATTGTGAACTGCGATAAGTAAAGTACACTGTGTTTGAAAAGTTATAATTGAAAGTGTTGAATAAATAAGTTTGTGAGTGATTTGAATAAAGTGAATTTGTGTTTTATTTAAAAAGTGAATAAGTTTTAATTGTCGGACCAAGCCGAATATTACAATACATTAAAAATTGTATCCGTTGCATAATGCACTCAGCACCAGTTCGATCTAATATACGCAATTTGTTCAATATCCCTAAGGAGCCCATCCCATTCCATACAATACACTTGGATCATCTTGGTCCTCTCCCTTCAATAAAGTCAAAGAGAAAATATATATTAGATGCATTTACAAAGTTCACTAAATTATACCCAGTTGTATCTACAAGCTCAAAAGAAGTATGTGCAGCACTAAGAAAATATTTTGAGTATTATAGTAGGCCATCAAGAGTAATTACTGATAGGGGAACCTGTTTCACATCACTAGAGTTTAGTTCATTCGTTATAGACCAGAATATAGATCATGTTAAGGTGGCAGTTCATTCGCCACAGGCCAATGGTCAAGTAGAGCGAGTCAATAGGGTATTAACTGGTATGCTTGCTAAGCTTTCGGAACCAATCGAGCACTCAGATTGGGTTGTTACTTTAACACAAATAGAATTCGGACTAAATAACACTATACATCGCGCTACTCAAAATACACCAAGTCAATTGTTATTTGGTATTAACCAAAGGGGAGTAGTAATCGACAAATTAACAGAATTTCTTGATGATAAACAATTAAGTCAACTGGAAAGAAATCTTGAATTGTCAAGAGAAAAGGCTTCAGAAGCAATCACTAAGATTCAGGAATATAATATTAAATATTTTAATGAGCATAATAACCCAGCACGTATATACGACGAGGGTGATTATGTAGTAATAAAAAATGTAGATACAACAACCGGTGTAAATAAGAAATTGATTCCAAAGTTCAGGGGCCCATACGTTGTTTACAAAATTCTACCTAATGACAGATACGTAATACGCGATATCGAAGGTTGTCAAATCACACAGGTGCCATATGATGGTATTGTCGAGTTTCGAAATATTCGACTTTGGAAGAATCGAGACTCTGAAGGTTCGGTTGATTAAGGGCGACACCTACCATCCCATAATTATAACTTAAGACTTGTTTGTTTAATTTAATCGTGGGCGATCAAATTGTCAGATTGGCCGAGTTGTAGTATAAAATTAATGCAACTATTAATAATGTGTTATCTCCCTTATGTTTAGGTTTCAGAGTTTCGTAGCTAGATGTCGCACGCTGAGCGCGAAACACTGAAACCTGAGACATAGAAGCGAGACAAAAGTTGTTTTGGCTCGCTCTCGTAGAATTTTGTATTTTAACGGGCATTCTATTTTCCTGACGCGCCCAAGCCAGTCGAAGTGAGTCGAAATAGATTTTGTAACCTTGAATTAAAAGTTATATTTTCAATAAAGAAATATTATACCACAACACTTAAATTCTTCATTGCGCAAAAGAATTGAGAAGTTGAGAAGCCCATACACAGCTGGTCAAAAAAATAGGTGCAACTACTTATTTTTTTTTATTATTTCATTTTTTAGGGTTCCGTACACAGAGTGTAAACGAAACCCTTATAACATCACTTTGTTTTCTGTTCATTCTTCTTTCACAAGCGATTTCTTCGAATCTGCTAGGCCGATTGCAATTAAATTTGGTACACGTTTTCTAGAGTACAAGTGATCCAAAAATGTTGCTTCCATATTTTTTAGAAAAAACTGTTTCGAATTCATTGAAGGAAATAGTTAGAAAGACTTTTCAAATTATTAGCCAAGAAAATGTTTGGTTTCATATCTTAATCCTTATATACAATTTCCTTCAAAACTAAAAAAATAGGGTCGGATGTTCCCCAGTAGAAGTAACACTTTCAAAGGTAAAATAAAACCACAGGACACTGGTCGCATTCAAACCCGCATTGTCCAAGTTGCTGACCAAAGCACATAAACACTATGTACGGGCACTTACAAAAAGAGTTATTACTTTGGTACTTATGGCTGAAACAAAAATTCGTTTAAGCCTTGTCTTCTTCTTCTTTACGGTTCACCAGCTTCGAGTTTGCTCCACCATCATCATCGCTCCAAAAAACGCAAATTACATAATGCTGTTTCTTGTCTTTTTCACAGCTTTTAAGCTGTCCGATAAAGCAGGTGCTCAGCATATTTGAACCAGAGCTTCCATTTGGGTCACATTACGTAACATAACGTACGACAAGAAGTCGAAGCTCATGCATGCTTGAATTCATTTAGGGCCAGTTGTACAAACGTGGTTCATCCTTGGATCAACGTTTGAACTCGGTTCAACTCAAAATGACTGTTGTACAATCGAGGTTCAGGTCTTAACCCACTGTTGAACCATGATCAGAAGTTACCCACAGATTTTGGGGGGTTAGCTGTGGTTCAGCCATGGATCAGGTAATTTTTAGTGCGAAAAATGTTGCTATCTCACTTTGCTATCGGAAACTGACTTACGTTTTACCCTCCGGATACCGCAAATTTTATTTTACTATCTCTCGTGTATGTGAATAAATGAGAAAAAACAGCAACAAAAATCAGGTGGTATGTCGAAGTTTACTGAGATAGTATTGGTAAAAACACGCATACTCTTGCAGTAAACTTTGACCGCAGCTTGTAGACATTGTCATTTTGACAGCTTGGTTTCCCATCTCCCTTTTAACTCATCTGTGATCATCACAGATATTTGGTAATTTGGTGTAACCTTGTAAGCACAAGCACAGTCGAAATATTAGTTTAATTGGAAATAAATTGTTAATTTTTATTAAAGATCTGAGTGCTTAGTGCATTATTAAGTCAACAATGGTTGCAATATGTCGTCTGTGTGCTTCGCTTAAGAAATCTCAGACAATGACATTTATTGGAAATGAGAGCAATGATTTGTATACAAAGTTACTGAAATGTTGTCAGTTAGACCTAAAAGTAAAAAATGGTTTGCCAAGGGGTGTGTTCACAAAAATGTTCACCAAAAATGTTCAATCGAAAAGAAAACCTAATTTTACCAAACGTTATAAATTTATTTAAATGAATGCCAAGAAACAAGTTGCCTTAATGCCAGACTGAAATCGAATGCCAGAGAGCAAAAATTACAAACATGAAACTATCGAAGCCAAAGATAAAACTAAAAAGATGATGATGTCAATGACAGCTGGGCGCGTTCAGGATGCCATCGTTTTTTGCTCATGAATCTCAAACATCCCGGCCTCCTCTGAAACACTAGTTTCTGAATCCTCTGTGGTAAGTAGAATGACGACTTTTTGGATCGGTCGTTGCTTCGTAAAAGTCTTGCCTGTGATCTTGTCATAATGCTGTGTGGTAACTACTCGCACCAGCTGGTCCTCGCCTGGGTGTACTGCTGTTACTCGGCCAATACTCCATTGGGTTGGTAACTACTCGCACCAGCTGGTCCTCGCCTGGGTGTACTGCTGTTACTCGGCCAATACTCCATTGGGTTGATGGAAGATTTTCGTTCTTGATTGCAACAATATCGCCTATCTTTACGTTTTGCTCTGCCTTGCGCCATTTGCTTCTCTGCTGAAGAGTTGAAAGGTATTCCTGATGCCAACGTTGCCATATGTCTTCAGTCCACCTCCGGACTAAGTTCCATTCCTTAACACGGTTCGTAGGTAAGTTCATATAGGTAGGTTCCGGAAGAGCAATAAGAGGACCTCCAGTCAGGAAATCAGCTGGGGTCAATGCCAACTTGTCGTCCGGATCGTCGTATAATGCCACCAATGGTCTGGAGTTCAAGCAAGCCTCGATGCGTATTAACAAAGTGTTGAACTGCTCATAGCTCATCGTTTCGTTGCCAACCACTCTCACTAGATGTCTTTTCAACGCCTTGACAGCAGCCTCCCAGATTCCACCTTGGTGTGGTGCAGCCGGAGGGATAAAATGCCATTTTGTACCACGATGTGCCAATTGTTGCTTCACATGCTCGTTCTGCCATTCCTTTAAGTCTTCTTGAAGTTGACGATTCGCTCCATGAAAATTAGTGCCATTGTCAGAGTGAAGTTGTTCACATGGGCCTCGCCTGCTGATGAATCGTGAAAATGCGTTTAGAAATGCCTCTGATGATAGATCCGATGCGAGTTCAATATGGACTGCCTTCGTTGCTAAGCATACAAATATCGCCACGTAGGTTTTCGTTGTCGTCTTCGATCGCTTCGTGCCCAAACGAATTAGAAATGGGCCACAATAATCTACGCCTGAGATTAGAAATGGACGATGTCGAGTTACTCGATACCTTGGTAGGTCGCCCATTCGTTGCTTCGCTACAGCACCTCGTTGTAGGCGACAAATGACGCAGTTGTGTACATATGACTTCACAAGTGCCCGGCCTCCTATGATCCAATGTGTTTGTCTGATGATCTGAAGCATCAACTGTACGCCACCATGTAAAGTTGTTTCATGAACTTCCGAAACAATCAAGTAAGCAAGCCTGCCTTCCCTTGATAAGATTATGGGATGCCTTTGATCTGCATCTACGGCCGCTCGTTTAATCCGACCACCAACTCGTAAAATATGCCTGTCATCGAGAAATGGATTTAGCGAAAAAAGTGGGCTATTACCTGGTAAATCCTTTGCCTGATGACATGAGTCAATTTCGTGTCTGTACCATTGCCTTTGGTCCAAGCGTGATAAGATGATCATTGCCTGATGCAAACGTTCTACACTGCATATATCGGAATCTGGCACCGTATGTCCCTTGCTGCTTGTGAAATGAAGTTGAAGAATGGAACCAGCATAAATAATATGGGCCATGATTCGTTTAAGCTTCGTTAGAGAATTTGTGCGATCTAAGAAATTGTAGAGCTGGCCATCCCGTCGTCTTGTCATTAGTAAATCGATTTGATTAACTCGTGTGTGTGTCAGCAACATGACCGCTGACCTCTCCTCTGCTTGCAACTGTTGTGAGCTGATACGTCTTAAGTTGATCGTTAGGGTCCTCTCGCCATAGTATTAGCTGCCATCGTTGATGATCGGGATTCACCATAACTTGTCGAAACATCTTCTCGATGTCTGCTACTATAGCCACTCGATAAAGCCTGAAGCGTTGGATTATATTTGCCAATTTGTCTTGTATCACAGGGCCAATGTGTTGTACGTCATTGAGTGATACACCGTTGTCTGACTTCGCTGATGCATTAAATACCACCCGGAACTTGCTAGTGACTGCATGGTGAGGAATGTAGTAGCTCTGAGTGTCGTCGTTTGCATTCGCCTCGTAGATCTTCATGTGGCCTAATGCTTGATACTCCTTCATGAAAGTGATATATTTTTCCAATATATCTGGTTGTGAATGCAGACGTCTCTCGTTCCGGTAAAACTGCTGCGTTGCCATTCGACGTGAATCACCAAGCTTCGGTTCGTCCGTTAAAAAAGGTATACTAACTACATACCGGCCATCTTCCTGTCGTTGCACTGTCTTTGCATATTTTCGTTCACATTCATCTATTGCCTCGCCATCATTCTTCGGATAAGTTGGTTCCTCCACTTGCCAAAAACGTAAAAGGACTTCTTCTAAATTTTCATCGCATCGTGTGTGCATACTTCTCGCCAAATTGCAGTGAATGAAATCAACTGGACCTGAGACCACCCAACCGAGATGTGTGTTCTGAGCATGTGGTTGGTTTGCCTCACCAGTAACAAGTCCATCCTTAACGATTAAACCCCAAACATCAGAGCCAATCAAAAGATCCACTGCGCCAGGATTGCCAAAGTTAGGGTCTGCTAGAGGGAGACCTTGTAAATGCTGCCATTGATCGGTGCCAATACGATAGGTAGGTAGGTCTGCAGTAATCTTCGTCAGAACAAAAGCATCAACTTGAATGCTGAAGTCCTGTTCCATTCGTGATTGGAGCTGTAACTTGGCTACGCCTCGTGCCTTTGGTCCTGGTACATCACCTGCGCCAGCGATGACCATGTCAAATTTCTGCCTCTTTATTCGTAATTGTTGTACGCATCGCTCGACGATAAATGTAACCTGAGAGCCTGTATCGCATAATGCACGTGCCAAAACTGGATTGCCTTGTGAGTCCAACAGAAGTACGTTTGCAGTTGCCAATAATGTAGTATGACCGTTGTAAATGAATGATGAAACAGCTGGAGCCTTGTCTAGTCAATTCTGTCGCTGACGTACTGACGGCACTGGACCTGAATTCGTATTCGTAGTAGCCTGGTGTTGTATCTTCGTTCGGCAAAGAATTGTATGGTGCATGCCTTGACAATGCATACATTTACGTTTCGATAGGCAAGCGCGTGTGGCGTGACCTGGAGTCAGACAATTGAAACATAAATTCGTATCTTTAATCTTACCAAATCTCTCTGATGGGTTCAATGCACTCAAAGCTGAGCATCGTCCAATGAAATGTTCACCGTTGCAATAGTAGCAGTGACCTGGATCTGCTGTTGGTAAGTTGGTTCGTGTTAGCCTCGGAGTCGTGCTCGTAATTGTATGTGCCTTTGGCCTAGGCGTAGATTGTTGTTTATTGAAGCCTGCATTGCTCATTCGTTCTGCCAACGTACATCCCATGTGGTCCAGTCCAGTGCTGTCGTTTCAAAAATGTAATGGGGAGTATTTTTGAATGATTTTGAGGAGTATTTTCTATATTTGGGTAGTATACATTTTTTTTCTATAGGAACGTAGCCCGATAAATAGCCTTCAGAAAAAAATATCAAAAATATCACTTAATGGGTTTTACAGATCGTTTTGAAGTTTTAAAAATGATATGGTTGAAGTTTATTAGCAAACTGTAGTTTCTTATAAATTCTTGGGAGTTATAAAACTCAAATTGTGTGCTTGTCGGATAGTAGGAGCCTTTTATTCACTCGAAATTGATATCAACTTGATGATTTTATTCCTAAATTTCGATTTAAGTTGTCTTCATTTGAGGCTGTCATTCTCAAATTAACAAGTTTAGTTTTTGCCAGCTGCCAAAAAACTTTATTAGACCATTAAAAATACCTACAATTTTCTGTCAGATCTTGTGTGTTTTCTGCATTAAGTAAAACCCTTTTTTTAAAGTTATCATCATAAAGCGAAGAGAAAATTATGAAGACTTGAGCTTTGAAAGTATGAATAGAGCAGGGAAGGAAAAAGTTTGAAAATCTAACTGACTATTGACTATCTTTATTTTTAAGGGTTTATAGTCTTTCCCAAGAGATTCCTTTGATTGGAGGGTCTTCGAATACAAAAGTAGGTAGTTTCCTGTATCGTCATTTTGACCTGGTACCTCGTAGAGAACTTTTTTTTACGGAGGAGACTATTATGTCATTTTGAAGAGGTATCTGTCGTCTTTTTTCTTCTTGATTCAGAATTTCATCGTACAGCTGCTTTCACCGTCTCCAAAAACAAAAAAAAAATGATCAAGTTCCCATTAACAAAAAAAATCATATTTTTAACATAACTACTCCAAATTATTATCAGTTTCCCAGGGGATACTACTTTCTAATTCAAAACTCTGAATTAAAAGTTACGTAAGTAAAGAAAAACAATCCTCAGGTTGACTTTACAATTCAACACTTGAGTTTGTCAACTCAAAAGGTTCACAAGTTGAAATAAGTGAAGAAAACGGCTCCAAATCAATTGTTTCTTCCTATAAATCTTTTTCGCTACTTTCCCACTTTTCTGACGAATTGATATTCAAAAGTTCCCCAATTTGTCACTTGACTATAAATTTAACAACGGAACTGTACAGAAAATATCACGTCAGATTTGAATAAGTTGAATGCTGTCATGCGACGAAGGTTTATTAAAGAGGTTAGGTTTTCTTACAGTTCTATTTATAGTAATTCCACCAGTTGAAATTTTATTTATTTCATTACAAAATGTATAATCTAGTTTTCAACTTTTAAGATAGATTGTGTTCACTACGTTTGGGGAGTATATTTCGTCTAAGGGTAGTAGAGTAGCATTTGACTCTCGAAAGGAGTAAAATACTACTATAGTAGCAAAAACGACAGCAGTGGTCCAGTCCTCGTGCTCTGCCTTCGATAAAGTCAAGAAGCGTCTTCAATTTAGGGAGCTCAGTGCCCTTTTGCTGCATTTCCCAATGGATAATGGTACTTTCGGGAAGCTTCGAAACCAGGATATGTACCAAGATGTCGTCCCATGTGTCAACTGGCCTATTCATTGCAGCCAAAGATCTCGTCGTCTCATTTGTCACATCGATTGCACGACGTAAGCCTGTATTGGTGTCTTTCTCGATTGGCTCCATATTCAAAAATACATTGAGATGAGCTGATACAATCAGTCTGTCGTTGTCGTACCTTGCCTTTAACGTGGTCCATGCTGATTCGTAGTTCTGGTCCGTTGGAAGAAAGCCAGCGACCACCTGAGCAGCAGTGCCTTTCAATGCCCTCATCAGCCTTGTATACTTCGCTGCCGTCGAAAAATGCTCCTGTGTATGGACCATTGCCTCGAACATATCGCGGAAAGCGATCCATTTGTTGAATTCCCCATGGAATTCAGGGATGGAGATTTTCTCCAATCGCATATCATCTGCGTCGCATCGTTGATTGCGAACCGAACGAAAAGTGCCTGCCTCCGAAGCCTGATCTTGTAAAGCCAAATCGATGGCCGCTACAAGCGCTGCCTTAACCTTCGTATACTTCTCTTCGACCACTTCAAAGAGAGTCGCATGGTCACCCAGTTCCGTATCTTCAGCTAGGCTAACAAGCATAAAATGTGCATCGCTAAACCTTCGGAAATGGCCTTCCAAATTATCTAGTGTCACACGCTTCGTAGAAACATCGAGAGCAGCCAAAACACCAGACTCCAGTTGTGCCACTAACTTGGAAATTGATGTTACTGCACTGGATCGTAAATTCAATTCCGCCATAATCTTTCCCGAAACAATAAAAACCAGCGTGCGTCGTGTGCAAATTGAAAAAAACTTTCGCCAAAACCAAACCGAAAACTGTACTTTTTACCGTTCGTCGTATGCTTTACTATGCAAATATGTGTCTGTATGTATAACGGGACAACCGTTAGCCGTTGGCTTTGCTCACGTATGTATATTCACGAAAAATCACAAAATTGCCTTGAAATTTGTTTTACGTTAATTTTATTGAGTTTCGTTATACTTCAACCAAATGTTGAATATTCCTCACAGGAGGCACCAAAAATGTTCACAAAAATGTTCACCAAAAATGTTCAATCGAAAAGAAAACCTAATTTTACCAAACGTTATAAATTTATTTAAATGAATGCCAAGAAACAAGTTGCCTTAATGCCAGACTGAAATCGAATGCCAGAGAGCAAAAATTACAAACATGAAACTATCGAAGCCAAAGATAAAACTAAAAAGATGATGATGTCAATGACAGCTGGGCGCGTTCAGGATGCCATCGTTTTTTGCTCATGAATCTCAAACAGGGTGTATGTCAAGATTGTGTAAACAAATTAAATGCAAGCTTTGACTTTTACCGAAAGGTACATGAATCTCAACAGGCACTGGAAAAGCTTCTAACCATGAAAAGAAACATAAAAACAATGTCTACTGAGGATATGCATTGGGAACAGCAAAAGTCAGTAAATATGTTGACATCAATTAGTGATATTGGAGAAGATGGACAATCCTTCGACATAAAAGATCAAATAGTTCATATCAACATAACATCAGCAGCAATCGTTAAGGGCGATTACGAACATGCTGATGAAGTGAATAACTCTATCGAATCTCCTAAATCGATTCTACATCACACAGAACAGAAAATCCTTCCCGAAGAGAAAGATATGTTAGCAATGAATGCCACAGAATTGATATCACGGAATGATTGCAATGATAAAATAGATTTTGAATACAAAGAAGTGGAAGTGGAAGATGATCCAGTTGTAGATAGCGATGAATACGAGATATTCGAGTTAGATGAATCTTCACACAATCAACTTGATCAGACCAAAGCGATTTGCGGAAGACAAACTGCTTTCCACAGAGCAGACGAATTGATTCCAGAAGAAACTTCCGATTGTTTTGATACAAATACGAAACAAGTGAATAACTCATCTTGGCTAAGTTATCCTTGGAATTGTATACATTGTTCTCTTGTATGTTGTAGCGCCTCGGAACTACTTAAACATTATGAACAAATTAATGTAAAAATGCCGATTTGGACTTGTGCTGATTGTCATAAGGCTACGCTACTATAGTTTCATTAACCATGTTCGCCAAAGTCACCGACGTCTGCTTGCCCATCGCACGTGTTTTGATTCACTTGGATTGAAAAATATCAGAAAAAATCAAATAAAGTTCAACAAATCAATTCAAAAATGGGTAAATTTCGTTGGAAACTCAAGCGCAATGCCAAAGGCAAAACATGGGCCAAAGGAACATCGGAAATGAAACATCGTCTCAAAGCCAAGTCGCGATTTTTTCAACCAAACATCAGTCTAGGTAAGAAATCTTGTGATTGCCTCTTTTGAGATTCTATTCAAACACATTTGATCATAGCTCCACCACCGCCAGAGCCAGGAAAGACAACCTACACTGGAGGCAGTGCTCAAACACGAACAGCGTCAACTATACGCAAACACCAACAAGGAACCAACTGTTCAGGGAAAGTAGAACCCGACGAGGAGGATTCATCAGTGACGAGACCATTGACGACCTTTGAAACGATTCTCCGCAACGCTGGCTTTAAAATTGTTCGAGTTTTTAAGCAACAGGGTTTCACTTAGGGACTCTATCCTGTGTACATGTTAGCCTGTCGGCCAGCGACGTGATCAAAATAAAAGGGATAAGTTTAACTGCTCAACGTTGTTTTATTTACGTTTTACATGAATGAGGATAGCGAGGAAAAGGTATCACATCTCGGATGTTCTTCACACCTGTCAGAAGCTGGAGGAATCTCTAAAATCCAAGGCCAAAGCCTCCTGTTGGAATTCCACCAAATTTTCGTAAATCAACGTACCACTCGAGACCGGGAGGTGCTTTCTCTTTGATCAGATCGTAATTATCTTCCCTCAGACTGCCTCCGCAGAATTCCCACACCGATGGCATGAGCAAATTCAGAGCATGAACCTTTGAGTTGTCTTCCTTTGATTGGCGCATGTAGAAAGGATTCTGATCCGCCGGCCAATCGATGACAAATACTGGGCTTTTCACATGGTTCACTAGGAAGAGTTCCTGCTCCTTGGAGAAACCTTCATTGGCCTTGAGTTCTGTCTTGAACTTTTGTTCATTCTGCTTGAGAATTTTAAATGCTTGATCGTAAGGCAAAGTTGTCCATTTCTTGTCCAACCAGGTGAGACCCAGTTCGGCTGCTGCTTTGTTTTGACAATGCCCACTGTCTTTACTAAGTTCTCTATGAATGTTGTTAGGTCTTCCATAGTGTGGGTGAAAGCCAATTCTGCTTCGAGCATGTAAAACTCGGCCAGATGTAGTGGTGACTTGCATTCTCAGCTCTAAACGCGGGTGAGAAGGTGTACGTTCCACCTAGACCATCATATGTAGCAGCTTCAAGATGCAGCTGTCCTGAGACACCCAAGAACACCTTCTGATCGAAGTAACTCTCTTCGAAAGGAACACCGTCGTGAGACATCTCCTTCAAGAGTTTCTCATTGTCTGGTTTCACAACAAAGGTCTCTCCTGCTCCCTCACAATCGTTTGTTGTTAAAATCGCAGTGTGAATCTGGATTAGGCCCTGCTCGTCCATGAAATCGTGAATTGCTTTGGCTGCCCGGTGTCGAACCCGCAACTGTGAAGCGATGTAATCTACTCGCGATCGGAAATGTAGAAACTCCCTAACTTATTCCGGGGGATGCTGTATTTTGGGCACAAACGGATAGCCCTCTTCAAGGGAAGAATTACCCAAAAGGGTGACTTCATTTGCATGTAGTTCATTGTGACCGTTTGGCGCGGTTTGAATGACGCCACTTATGCTCACAGAACAGCCAGGTGAAAGAGTCTTTGTTTGGTCGTTCCTTGGGTCAACGATTTGAAATTTCTCAGCCGTCGAGCCATCGTTGACATCGAGAAAGAGATTTGTTTTCATTCGACGGATATTGAGAATCCAACCCTAATTGATTGATGGACATAATGAACAAAATAGTCGGACAACAAGTTCCACATCTCATACCTGAATTCCAAAAAGAATCACCCGGCTTCGTTGTTGGAGCTGTTTTAATGCGAGAGTATTCGGGCTGGTTTCCTTGTGACTTACTCTGGTTGTCATTAGTTTCGATTTGAATTTGATGTGATAATTTACTCATTGATCGAATGGTTCGGGCAAGGAGTGGCAGTTTCTTTAATTTAAGCATTTTTGGAGCACAATTTTAAATTTATTTGTTTATTATGAAATTTTTGCAAAAAATTAGGTATATATATACTTAAATTTTCATGTAAATAGACCTGAACTGCGGTTCAGCTGACTCTCTTTTGATCCACAACTGTACAACCCATTCAAAGTTGATCCTGGTTCAAGAGTTAACTCGAGTTCAGCTGATCTGTGGGTTAACCCTCAATTTGTACAACTGGCCCTTAGTTGAACTCGTAAATGGCAGTCCAAGCCAAAGCTTAAGCGTGTTTGTGTTCCAGCCATTAGTTGTTAAGTTTAAGATGGCGCTACAGTCTAGGTCGGACCAGGGTCAGCGGTCAGAGCCAACGCCAAGTTGGCTGATGTCTTTTACAACCCGTATGCTATGCCAGAAAACTTTGTCAGTGCTATATCGAGATAATATGCATTTTTTTACAATCAAAGGTCAACTCTGAACCACGGATCAACGCAAGAATATTTCTTCACTTTCTGTATATTCATTTTCCAACCCATCTCTTCTCCTCTTATTAAAAATCCTTTCCATTTTCATGCACATTTCCTTCAATATGTGTTTAAGATCTTAGGCCGTGTGCGAATTCAGTTAAAAATGGGTTAAAAATTGACGTTTGGTTAAATTTTGACACTTCGCATTATTTGACTAGCTGCTGAGCAGGTTAAAAAATGACAGTAGTGGTTAAAAATTCATCCATTTTTATTTTTTAACCACAATTCATCCAATTCGCACACGGCCTTAGTCCGTATGCGAATTGGGTTAAAAAGTGTGTTAAAACTTGACGTTTGGTTAAATTTTGACACTACGTGTTGAATAAAATGTGTTAATTCTTCAGTTTCTCAAAAATAAAAACGAATCACCCTGCACTCAAAGTGTATTGGGACCCATTTTCGAAACGCATCCTAAAAAACAAATCTTCGGCTTCAAAAATGTGCGCGTTCGGAACACATCGGCAAACTCCGTATCCAAACGTCAAAATGGTCATTTTCCGAACTGACATCTGCCAATCTGCCAAAATTTCAAGTGACAAAACCTCGATTTGTTGATCATCTACCGCGTGGTAGAATTTTAAAAATTATTTTCGAATTTTCTTGCAAATGCCTAAAAACCAAAACTTAAAAAAGTAATGTCGAACAAAAGCAGCAAGATATTCCGTCGTAATCGATCCCTCGGCTATGTGAGCAATCAAGTTCCGGCTCTAATACGCTACATCCAACGGCGCAAAGATAACATCATAACCACATGCATTGGTCGGTCGTTCCAAGTGTACACCTCGAACAAATTTCGTTTGCTGCACGTAAGCAACATCCATCCCGATGATATAACCTGCATGGCCAATGACCGGCTGCATGTCTACACCGCAGCCGATAAAACCATATTCGCTTGGAGGGCAGGTAAACACATCAATCACACATACAAGGGACACACCAAGAATGTTCACTTGATGCTACCATTCCGGCAGCATCTCATCGCCGTTGATGAGGACAATGTCCTCAAAGTCTGGGACATCCACAAGGAAACTGTTTATTTAGAGATTCCGTTCTCAAAGCAAGACTTCCTCATCACTGCGATTGCCCATCCTCCGACTTATATCAACAAAATTATTCTCGGAAGCCAAAAAGGCGAGTTAAAGATCTGGAATTTGAGAGATAATCGACTTGTCTACAGTTTTTCTGGGTTTGGCAGCAAAGTAACATGCATTACGCCAGCTCCTGCCTTGGATGTGGCCGCCATTGGCCACAAGGACGGAACAACGGTTTTGCTGAATCTAAAATTCGACGAGGTACTTATGCAGTTCAAACAGGACTGGGGTCCAGTCAATGGAATCTCATTCCGGACCGATGGGCCACCAATTATGGTAACTTCCAGCACGAATGGAAATGTTGTCTTCTGGGATTTGGAAGAGAGAAAAGTCGCCAATCAAATGACAGTCCATGAGGATACTGTAACCACAACATTATGCTTCCCAAATGAACCTCTCTTGTTGACCACATCACCCGACAACTCGATGAAGCTTTGGTTCTTCGATGCACCCGATGGAAGTGCTCGTCTCTTGAGAATACGCTCGGGCCATCAAGCTCCGCCGCTTTGTATTCGTTACCACGGCATTAAAGGTGACTCGATTGTGTCCTCGGGCGAAGACAGTACGTTGAGGGTCTTCAATACTGTGAGCGAAACATGGAACCGGAGCATGGGAAAGGCAAGTTACAATCGGAAGGCTTCCAAAAAGCGAGGTAATACTTTTTTCTATGATACAACCAGAGGAGTTGCTATATGATGTCGTTTTTCAGGTCACTTGCAAGTTGATAATCTTGTCATGCCTCCGATAATCGAATTCACAACCGAAATGACCAGAGAAAAGGAGTGGGACAATATTGCAGCCATTCATTCGGGAATAATTCAAACGACAACTTGGTCGTTCCATAAAAATAAAATGGGAGAACATCGGTTGATTCCAACACGTTTCTACAACAAATATCGCAAGGACTTCTCCGCCGAGACGACTTGTTTGGTCTTGACGCACTGCGGGAACTTCGTTATAATTGGTAAGACCGACAGTTGCATTCCTCCAGGAAACATATTTAAGCTTTCTCTTAAGGTTACTCCAGCGGCTTCGTTCAACGGTTCAATATTCAGTCTGGTAGGCCACGTGCAAGCTATGGAACGCCAGCTCACAATAAACCCGTGCGAGGTGTTGCCTGTGACAATCTAAACCAGTTCGTTGTCACTGGCTGCAGCGAGGGTCTCTTGAAATTCTGGCATTTCAAGGGAAAGGGTAAATTAACTTACATGTCCTCGTTCTCCGTCCTTTCTCACATGTTATTCATTTTTCAGTTGAAAAGCCCAGCAAAGTTATTAAATTTCCCGATGGGATAACCCTGATCCGTTCCCATCGAGAGAGTGCAATGGTTTGTGTGGCAATGGAAAACTACGATCTGTACGTTGTTGATTCCGATACCAAAGTCATTGTGCGGAAGTTCAAAGGACACACGTCCAAGATCAACGATGTCACATTCAGTCCGGACAGTCGATGGCTGATAAGTGCCTCCATGGACTCAACTATCAAGGTCTGGGACATACCCTCCTCGTACATGATTGATCACTTTAAAGTGGAACGCCCGTGTGTGTCGTTGACAATGTCACCAACAGGTGATTTCCTAGCCACAGCACACGTAAATTACTTGGGTATCTTCCTGTGGGCCAACAAAATGCTGTTCAATCATATTTCGTTGCGGTCCATCAATCCCTACGATGAAGCTCCATATGTCGATCTGCCATCGAGTTTGAGCGATGAAGTCAGCCTTGAAACAGCCATCGAAGAACTGAATGTTGATGAAGAAGAAGGCGAAGAAGTCGACATGCACTACGAAAGCCCCAGTCAGATTTCCGAGGATTTGATAACGATGTCAGGAGCAGCAGAATCTCGCTGGCAGAACCTGCTCGACCTCGACATCATCAAGAAGCGCAACAAGCCAAAAGCGCCACCGAAAGCTCCAAAGCAAGCTCCGTTCTTCCTTCCCACAGTCGCCGGCATCGACATGAAATTCGATTTGTCTGGTGCAACGAAGGAAGATGAGAACTCAAAAATGTTGATGCCTTCGAGTTTCAACAATTTGACGACATTGGGCAAACTTCTCGAGGATACCTTGACAACGGGTCAATTTAAAAATTGCGTTGAATATTTGAAGAAGCTCGGACCGTCAATGATTGACTTTGAGATCAAGTCATTGCATCCTATTGGAGGCGGATCGTACAAGGCAATGACACAATTCCTGAAAACAATTACCTACATGTTGTCGACAAATTGCGATTTTGAACTGAGTCAAGCGTATTTGAGTGTGTTCCTGAGGTCTCATGGCACTTCGCTTGTGGAGCGGCCGGAGATTGTGAAAGCACTCAAAGAAGTTGAGGAGGAGCAGAAGAAAAGTTGGGAGGTCCTGGAGCAGTCGTTTTTGTATGGACTCGGGGTAGTGTCGGCGTTGAGGAATTATGTTATATGAATTGTGTAGTTGTGTTTATTTAGTTGACCAATAAAGTAAAGAATTATTTCTACGTTTAAATGAACCAAATTGACTGAATTCTTTATGATTTTCATTATAACGTCAACCGATGGAACCTCAGCATTATTTGGCAAATCCTGAAGAAGGGAACACCAACTTTAGAGCAATCAACCTCCTTCTTATTTAAGGTGGCGCTACAGTCCGGTGTGGACTTGGGCTTCAATCAACAGTCTCCGCCAGCCAGCTCGGTCCCTAGCTAGCTGCCTCCAGTTTTGCACTCCAAGTTGATTGAGGTCCTCTTCCACTTGTGTGCGGCACCTGAGTCGCGGTCTTCCTCTCCTTCTGCGTCCCTCGGGAATAGTGTCGAAGACTTTCCGGGCCGGAGCATTGGTATCCATATGCGCTCTAAATGACCGAGCCATCTTAGTCTCTGGACCTTGACCCTTCTGGCTAAGTCCACGTCGTTGGACAACCCGTAAAGTTCGCTGTTGTATCTTTTTCTCCATTCCCCATCAATGCACACGGGGCCAAAGATGACCCGAAGAACTTTCCTCTCGAAACAGCCTAAGGCACATACATCCGATTTTGTCAAGTTCCATGCTTCTGCACCATATAGCAGGACTGGGATGATGAGGGCGTTGAACAGTTTTACCTTAGTTGCTCGAGAGAGGGCTTTTCCACTCAAATGCTTTCTTAGCCCAAAGAAACAGCGATTAGCAAGAGTTATTCTTCGTCTGATCTCGGCGCTGATGTTATTGCCCGTGTTAATAGCAAAGCCTAGGTAGACAAACTCCTCTACTACCTCGAAGTTGTATGAGTCTATTGTGACGTTCTGTCCAAGCCGTAGTTGTTGGGTGGCCTTTCTGGAAGACAGCATATATTTCATTTTTCCCTCATTTACCGCTAAACCCATTTTTGCCGCTTCTGTCGCGGCACACAGGCGCCATTGACATCACGCTGTGTTCTTCCCATTATATCAATATCGTCGGTGTACGCCAGAAGTTGAACAGACTTTTGGAAGATAGTCAGCCTTATTACCGTACCCGATCGGAGAATTCTCCGATCGGAGAAAATGTCCGATCGGAAGTTTTATTTCCTTTTTAGTTTTTAGTTCCGACACTTTTTTGTTTCGGAGACAATCGGACGAAAACAGTAAGTAACAAATCGCGATGCATCGCATGAAATCGCGAAACGTCGCTCTCAATTTGAAATTCCGACGCAGATTTCAAATTTTTTCGTAGATGTCTACGATTGACCTGTCCGAAAGTATATGGTGGTAGAAAATTCGTAGAAATTGTACGAATAAGAGAGAAATTTTCTCCGATCGGGTACGGTAATAAGGCCGAGTGCCTCTGGTGTTGACGGTGAAGTTTTGCACTATCTTCTCAAGACAGTGCATCGTCTTGTCTAAATCCTTTTTCGACATCGAACGATTCCGTAAGCTAGTTGACAACCTTGATGGAGCAGCGTGAGTTCCCCATCGTCATTTTGCACAAGCGAACGACCTTTGCAGGGATGCCAAAACTAGACATAGCTTTATACACTTTGTCTCTGTAGATGCTGTCATACGTCGGGGTTTTGTTCGTCGTCGCCGTTATACAGTCTACAGATGTGGTCTTTCCCAGCATACCCAGCATTGACTGCGATTCTACTATGCTTTTCCCATGTTTATCTCTGCAGACATCGGTTCTTGCTCGATGACCTTGAGCCAGCTGTTTTACCTTCCGATAAAACCTCCAAACTTCATTCTTGCTGTTAGCTCTCTCAACATCTTCGATCTGACGCTTCTCATGCTCTCTCTTTTTTCTCCTGAGAAGCCGGCGTTCTTCTCTCCTCTTTTGCTCGTAGAGCTCACGAGCAGCTCTTGTCCTTCTTTGCAGCGCCGCTTTGTATGCCCCCTGCTTGGCTGCATGGGCCTGCCTGCATTCTTCGTCAAACCAGGGGTTTCGTTTTGGTGGCTGTGTGAATGAAAATTGCATTCTGGCAATGTTGCCACTGGTCTTCGATACTTGATGTTGGCGGCATAAGACTTCTTAAGAGGTTACTTGACACTCGATCAGAGAAGGATCTGGCGATCTCTTGTTGACGGTTGATTGATCAGGAGATCTCCATGTACCTTTATGGATGTTGAGATGTGGGAACAAGTTGCTCGCTACCACAACATTTCGCCTGGGGCCGAATCACCGCTTCAGTGAACGAGTGAGTGAGTCTCATCAGTGATCGAACGAACGAGTAACCACTTTGGGAAGATGGCAATCGATTGGTCACGTATCGTTTGGGAATTAAAAAGTGTAGTAGTCTTTATTCTACTACATAGAGTTTGACAGGTAAAATTTGCGTTATCGGAAGTGGTGTCGTGCAGGCTGTGCTTTCCGACTGTTCTGCCAAAGATGCCTTCTTTTCCCAGCTTTGCGTTAAAATCGCCGAGGACAATTTTCATGTCATAGCTAGGACATTGCTCATATGTTTTGTCGAGGAGCTCATAGACTTCGTCTTTGGTGTCGTCCTTTTTCTCTTTTGTGGGGGCATGCGCGCATATTAGGCTAATGTTGCCAAATTTAGCCTTGATTCGGATCGTCTTGATGCGTTCGCTTACACATTTGAAGCTCAAGACTTTTTGCCTGAGTCTGCTTCCCACGACGAATCCGCATCCAAAGAGTAGCTATTGTTGCTCCCGGTAACAATCACCATAGTAGATGTCGCAGTTTTTCATCCCCCTTTTGTCCGGTCCATCCCATCGCATTTCCTGGATAGCGGTAATGTCTTCTTTGTAGCAGTTGAGGGTCTCCGCTAATTGTTCGGCAGCACGCGGTCTATTAAGGGACCTAACATTCCACGTGCATATCCGAAATTCGTTGTCCTTAAAACATTCGGCCTTATTACCGTACCCGATCGGAGAAAAATTCTTTCCGATTCGTACAATTCTCCGAATTTTCTATCACCGTATACTTTCGGACAGGTCAATCGTAGACATCTACGAAAAAATTTGAAATCTGCGTCGGAATTTCAAATTGAGAGCGACGTTTCACGATTTCATGCGTTGCATCGCGTTTTGTTACTTACTGTTTTCGTCCGATTGTCTCCGAAATAAAAAAAAGTGTCGGAACTAAAAATATTCAGACCTATGGTGGTAGCCGATCGGAAAAATACCCGATCGGAGAAAAGTTCCGATCGGAAGATTTTTGTATTCACGGTACCCGAATTTGAAAAGAAAAATTGACGTCAAACAACGCAAATTTTTCGGATAATCTTTCACGTTTAATTTTCTATCGAGAAGAATCGGAAAGAAAAAAAAGCGCAAAGCACAACGCGTCGCAAATATTTTGACAGTTCACTGCATAGCATCGCATGTATTTTAAATTTTCAACGAACCTAAGATTCTTTTTCTTAAGCAGGGTATACACACGTCAAATTCCCATCCTGCATGGGAGAGTGTGTTAGTAAATTCTGATTGACGTTGCATATACACACGTCCAGCATGGGGCTTCAATCAGTCAGTTTTTTTTCATAATATTATATATAGCGGTTGATTTTTAAGCTGGTTTGGTTTTGGCAACACTGGTTTTGACAGCTGACGTGTGTTTAGTACCTTGTGTCACTGTCAAACAGCTTCAGTTTGGTTTGCAATTTAACCATGGATCGTCTTACAAATGAACAACGCTTCCAAATTATTGAATTTTACTATCAAAATTCGTGCTCGGTTCGAAATGTTCATCGCGCGCTGCTTCCATTTTATGGTCGGCATTCTCGACCTTCTGAGCAGTCTATTCGGAAGATTGTGACCAAATTTCGCACCAAATTTACTTTTTTGGACATTAAACCACCAACACGTTTACGTACTGTGCGTAGTGAAGAAAATATTGCGGCCGTATCAGCTAGTGTGACAGAAGACCGCGAAATGTCGATTCGGCGCCGTTCCCAGCAGTTAGGCCTTTGTTACAGCACTACTACTACGTGGAAAATTTTTCGGAAGGATTTGGGCGTAAAGCCTTTTAAGATACAGCTGGTGCAAGAACTAAAGCCAGCCGACCTACCACAACGCCGAATTTTTGGTGAATGGGCTCTTGGAAAGCTGGCCGAGGATCCGCTTTTTTATCGAAAAATTGTGTTCAGCGATGAGGCTCATTTTTGGTTGAATGGGTACGTAAATAAGCAAAATTGCCGCATTTGCAGTGAAGATCAGCCAGAAGCATGGCAACAGCTACCAATGCATCCCGAAAAAGCCACTGTTTGGTGCGGTTTATGGGCCGGCGGCATTATTGGGCCATATTTCTTCAAAGATGATGCGAATCGCAGCGTTACTGTCAATGGTGAACGCTACCGAGCGATGATAACAAACTTTTTTTTGCCCGAAATGGAAGTTCTTGACTTGCATGATATGTGGTTTCAACAAGACGGTGCCACATGCCACACAGCACGCGAAACAATGGCGCAATTGCGAGGCGAGTTTGGTGAACAGTTAATTTCACGTTTCGGGCCGGTCAATTGGCCGCCTAGATCGTGCGATTTGACACCATTAGACTATTTTTTGTGGGGGTATGTCAAGGCTAATGTCTATAGGGACAAGCCCGCTTCGATTGACGCACTGGAAGCCAACATCCATGCATTAATTCGTGAGATATGGTGGATTTACATGTATCTGCATCATCTTGATCTGTAAAAATCAAGAAAAGTAAAGCGGATGAGACATACGTCGTTATACAAAAGAGTGAAAGAGTACACTATATGCCTGCTTTTTTTAATTGCCATAATTTTTTATAGCTCAGTGAGAGATGAAGAGTCGCCATTTTTTTGGTTACACATTTATTATTTAGGCCGTGTGCGAATTCAGTTAAAAATGTGTTAAAAATTGACATTTGGTTAAATTTTGACACTTCGCATTATTTGACTAGCTGCTGAGCAGGTTAAAATATGACAGTAGTGGTTAAAAAATTCATCCATTTTTATTTTTTAGGCCGTGTGCGAATTCAGTTAAAAATGGGTTAAAAATTGACGTTTGGTTAAATTTTGACACTTCGCATTATTTGACTAGCTGCTGAGCAGGTTAAAATATGACAGTAGTGGTTAAAAATTCATCCATTTTTATTTTAACCACAATTCATCCAATTCGCACACGGCCTTAGGCCGTGTGCGAATTCAGTTAAAAATGGTTTAAAACTTGACGTTTGGTTAAATTTTGACACTTCGCATTATTTGACTAGCTGCTGAGCAGGTTAAAATATGACAGTAGTGGTTAAAAATTCATCCATTTTTATTTTTTAACCACAATTCATCCAATTCGCACACTGCCTTAGGCCTTAGGCCGTGTGCGAATTGGATGAATTGTGGTTAAGGCCGTGTGCGAATTCAGTTAAAAATGGGTTAAAAATTGACGTTTGGTTAAATTTTGACACTTCGCATTATTTGACTAGCTGCTGAGCAGGTTAAAAAATGACAGTAGTGGTTAAAAATTCATCCATTTTTATTTTTTAACCACAATTCATCCAATTCGCACACGGCCTAAAAAATAAAAATGGATGAATTTTTAACCACTACTGTCATTTTTTAACCTGCTCAGCAGCTAGTCAAATAATGTTAAAATATGACAGTAGTGGTTAAAAATTCATCCATTTTTATTTTTTAACCACAATTCATCCAATTCGCACACGGCCTTAGGCCTTAGGCCGTGTGCGAATTGGATGAATTGTGGTTAAGGCCGTGTGCGAATTGGATGAATTGTGGTTAAGGCCGTGTGCGAATTGGATGAATTGTGGTTAAAAATTAAAAATGGATGAATTTTTAACCACTACTGTCATTTTTTAACCTGCTCAGCAGCTAGTCAAATTATGCGAAGTGTCAAAATTTAACCAAACGTCAATTTTTAACCCATTTTTAACTGAATTCGCACACGGCCTAAAAAATAAAAATGGATGAATTTTTAACCACTACTGTCATTTTTTAACCTGCTCAGCAGCTAGTCAAATAATGCGAAGTGTCAAAATTTAACCAAACGTCAATTTTTAACCCATTTTTAACTGAATTCGCACACGGCCTAAAAAATAAAAATGGATGAATTTTTAACCACTACTGTCATTTTTTAACCTGCTCAGCAGCTAGTCAAATTATGCGAAGTGTCAAAATTTAACCAAACGTCAAGTTTTAACCTATTTTTAACTGAATTCGCACACGGCCTTAACCACAATTCATCCAATTCGCACACGGCCTTATTTATCAATTAGATTCATCGGGAATTCCTCCATTATTTTCTGGTTGTAGTATCTATACGAAATAAAGTTTATCAATAATTTATTGAGTAATTTTATTGAGTTAAATATTACTTACTTCGTTTGTTATTTCTTATCGCAATCGCAATGTTGCTTTTTTAGCGTTCAGGTGAGAAAGGGAGGTTCGCTGTTGACCTGAACTCAGTTATAGGAACCACAAATGCAGATGAGCATGCTATAAAAAAGATGAACATGTTCGTCTTAACCATAATCTTGATCTTGATTTCTATTATTTCCTATAATCTTGATCTTGACAAGATGTCTGCATTTTGATTTTGCCTCTCTATCGAACGAGCATGATTTTTGTATGTTGCATCTCTCTTTTTTGCAGAACTAAAAATGCAGATACATGTAAATCCACCAATACCGGCCGATATGTGTGAAAGAGTATGCCAAAATTGGACTCAGCGGATGGGCTACCTGAGACGCAGCCGCGGTCAACATTTGCATGAAATTATCTTTAAACATTAAATTGCAAGGTTCAAACTATCGATTCAAATAAATATTTCATTCATTTTTTCGAATTTTTTGTGTTTTTTTTTTTAAGTTCTAAACCTCTTAAAAAATCACCCATTATAATCTGATGTTACTTACCTTGTTTTAAAATATGAATATACTTTTTTTTCTGTATTTTTTCTTTTTTTCCGCAATGCTGGATCAATCACTCAATCACGACTATACACATATCCAGCATGGCCTCCTGATTGACCGAAAATCAAAATATTTTGATTTTTCGTCAATCATACACACCACGTATACGTGTGAATTTTTTCACTAAAACACTCTCAATGCTGGATGGCAATTTGACGTGTGTATACCCTGCTGTAGATCTGTCCGATTTTACTGTCGGAAGGGTTTAAATCATATGAAAATTGAAAAATTCGTACAAATCGGATAAAATTTTCTTCCGATCGGCTACCATCATAGGGCTGTTAACTTCCGATCGGACATTTTCTCCGATCGGGTACGGTAATTAGGCTGATTTGCTTGGGTCGTCTTCAGTGTATCCGTCCGTTTCCGAGGCCTGTTGTTGCTTCGCAACTAAATCTTTTTCCCGACGTACAACCCCCAACCTGGAGTACCAGGCACTTGATGTGACTCCAATCTCCAAGTACAATAGCCGGAAAAACCGCTCCATCAGAAAGAGAGCCGACTCATAAAAAACAAATTAAAACCCCCCTAGATCCACGTTTAACACCAAATGGGCAACCTACCGTTTGAAACCTCCCCATCCGGGGTTCCGACAGTTCAGAAGACAAAGTCCGTTTAATTTTTTTAATACCATATATTTTCATAATCCTAACTTGTATGTTTTATTACAATCCGCATGTTTACAAGAATTTCTTTTAAATTTTAAAAATATTTAGCATCCTACACAAAAAATAAAAATGTTAACCGAAAAGTGACAAAAAAAAAGTGTAAATTCTTCAATAGCAGTTCAATTGAATTTCTCTCCGGTCGTCGAAAAATTTGAAAACCAAGCCACAGGACAAAAAATTGCCCCCAAGTGAAAAGTGCAATAAAAAATAAATAATTTCAAAAGTAAACAAACATTTTCGTGTTCTAATAGGAATTGTTTCTGATAATTTATTCTTATAATTTTTTGTTTTTGTTTTTTTTTTACACTAAGTTGTTCGAAGAGATAAAGGTGTTCTTTGTTTGAATTGGAATTTTGTTTTTAATTTCATAGTGAGTGTTACATTACATAATAATCATATACCGTTACAATATTCGCTATATCACACCCTTGAATTTGTTGACAAAAAATCTACGCTGCCGCCCCTGATGTTGCCAAATGCACAGCAAGCTGACACATGTCGAAGCAGAATGAACAATGAATTTGGGAATATGATACTAAAATGGCCATTTCAACACCAAGAATAATCGAAATGACAGCCGCTCAAGTAAGTTGGTGTTTCTGTTTGTTAAGAGAGTTGGTTTTTTTTTATTTTGGAAAACAATACATTTAATAGCCTTTTGTTTGTTGTTGTAAGTAAAAACACGACATTTTGTAAACGATTGTTGAGTTCTCGCGTTTCGAGTCCTACTCGACTCGGCACCACCAACGATGAAACATTCAATTTGTTTAGTAGATTTATTGTGTGTGTGTGTGTGTATTGTGTTGATTTGTTGTAGTTTCGTTTACAATAAGTTTTATTTTGTTTTAAATTTTTAAATTTATTTCTTCTTAATATTTGAGAGTTTAGGTTTTTCTTCAAATCTTGCTATAAGGGATGTATTTAATTTTGTTGAATGGATGTGTAAATAGCTTAACTGGTTGAACATTGTTGTATTCTGGGACCACCTTGATGGTAGCAATCCTCGTCCTCGTCGTAAGCTTGATGACTATGCTGGCGATGGTTAGCATGTGGATCAAGATCCTCCTGCAAATAGAAAGCGAATAATTGAACGTGAGAATTGGGTTTGTTTTGGTTTTATGAATATTATCGTTAATCGTTCGATAGTGGAATGGATAGACTGAATGATATAATTTACTGAACTAAAATTAAACTGAGATGAAAGGCCAAGCGATAACTTGAGATTTCATTAAAGGATAATGAGTCCCCTCCATGGGGTAAGCCTTGACGTGGCGGAGCGGCTTACCGTAACTACTCTACTACTAAGAAGCTTAGAGCTATGCGATCGCGAAACTTGTTTTCGCAGAAGGGCCTCCCATGGTCGACAGGTCGAAGCGGAGTAGGCTGTTACTACTAATAACCCCACAACGAAGGAGTGTTCCCACCAAGGCATTCCCAACGGCATCGGATGAATTTCTTTTTAGGAATCAACGGTGGCGGCGTCAGTTCCAGTTAGGCCGAACTACTTGGTGAAGACTTTTACGGGCTACTTCGACTTATTTGAAGCCCAGGCCGTAAAAGGAGCGGTTTTTCCGGCTCTTGTACTTGGAGTCACATCAAGTACCTGGTACTCCAGGTTGGGGGTTGTACGTCGGGGTGACTTCCCGACTACGTAGAAAAAGATTTAGGCCTCGGAAACGGACGGATACACTGATGACGACCCAAGCAAATGTTTCAAAGACAACGAATTTCGGATATGCACGTGGAATATTAGGTCCCTTAATAGACCGCGTGCGGCCGAACAATTAATTACGTCAAAAGAGCTCAAAGAGTAGCAGCCGCACAAGAAGATCTAAGAAGCGAGTTGGAGCTTCATTTTAGTGTTCGACGAGATAGAGTGGCGCACGAGGCAGTAGCCGTGAAAGATGAAATAAAAACTTTATGGACACGAGCAGGATTCGAACGCATGCTGTGTAGCAGCCAACGCACATATCACTACACCACGGACACTTCGACGAGAAAAGTGTTGTATAATCTTTGGCGAAAGAGCAAAAGTCGATAGGTATAATCACTTGCGACACGAGGACCTTTTTAGAACAACCAATGAGTTGATTAGTGTACACAGTTCAAAACCTACCCAACGAAAGAAATAGGCCGAACACTTCGTACGGCAAATAGCTGAAAAGATGGGACAGCCTTTCTTATACTGATTCCGCATCGCTCTCTTATAGAGATGTTGCATGAAAAGCTAGAAAATTTGAGCGAACTTCTGGGTAATAGATCACCTGAGTTCTTTCAAACATACGCAGCGTTTAGACAAGGATATGCGCTGTCATGGGTGGTTGGATGTTGTAGGATCTGGGGGCGTATGCTGTATCTTTTGCTACACACCAAGTGCTTAATTTACCTCCAAGTGGTAAGCACCGGGTACTGGTTATATCACTGAAACTTGTAGGCGCGAGTGCAAAACGGAGAAACAGAAGCAGTTAAACAACTTTCCAACAAATTTGGAGGTTAGTGCTAGGGGCTAACAACCCCTCCACAGTAAAAAAAAAAAAACTTGAAAGTTATGAGATAGAGAGTAGCCTCGGATAATGAACCCCCGCGTCAAGGCCATGCACACGCCCCTACCGATGATGTTGGGTCTAGCAAGGAGGATTTTTGCGACCTCCTGGATAGAGCCTACGGAGCCTGTCCAGAGTACGACGTCAAAATCGTCCTCGGAGATTTCAATGTTGGAAAGCACAGCCTACACGAAGTTACAACAGATAACGGCTTCCGACTTATTGACTTTGCTGCAGCGCGAAATACGGTGATAAGTAGCACTGGGTTTCCAAGTAGAAAGATCTACACAGCAACCTGGCGATCTCCGGACGGTCGAACCACCAACCAAATCGACCATGTGCTAATCGGCGCAAGGCACGCATCCAACATCCTGAACGTGCGCACTTTCCGAGGAGCAAATGTCGACTCTGACCACTTTCTGGTAGTGGCTAAGTTTAGAGCACGATTATCCAACGACAAAAAAACACGTGCAGCCCAAAGGAAGAAGTTTAACATCGGTCACCTTAGCACCTCAGAGAATGCCAGAGACTACAGTGAGCGCCTGAGTGAGCGACTCTCCGCCGGCCGTCCTCCCAAATACCACAGACGTCAACACATTGTGGAACCAACATCGCGAAATAATAAAAAAAAACGTAGCCGAGTCCACCATAGATTACTAGCCACCCCCGAAAAAGAACTTGTGGTATGATGATGAGTGCGCGTTATTAAAAATAGAGACGGGAAATTTACGTTTGGAAATGCTGCAACGGAAAACAAGAGTAGCAAGAGAAGAGTACCGAACAAAAAGGAGAAATGAGAAAAAGACCCTGCGAAGGAAGAGAAGAGCATCCGCAGTTTCTCAGCTCAAAGATCTAGAAGAGTCTCGGGCCAGGAACAACACCCGTCGTTTCTTTAAAAGGTCGAAGCGATTAGCTTCCGATTTCAGAACCGGGGCACATGCTATTCGAAACAGTGAAAGGTCACTATAGTCACCGAAGCACAGTGAATTGAAGATGTATTCAAGCAGCACTTCTAACAGCTGCTGAATTCGCATAATGTAAAAAGATCCATCCAAAAGCTAAAAAACAACAAGTACACCGGGTTGGATATTTTTAAATATGGAGGAGGTGCTTTGATGAACCGCATGGACCAGGTCATCAACAAAGTGTGAGAGGAAGGATGCGTGCCCACTGACTGGTCTATAAGCTCCATATGTCCCATCTACAACAATGGCGATCCTGTCATGCAAAAACTACCGAGGCATATCCCTGCTTAATGTTGCCTTCAAGATCCTATCCAACGCACTGTGTGACCGTCTTAAACCGTTCTGCAACACAATAATCGGCACGTACCAGTGTGGCGTCAGGCCAGGCAGAACAACGATATACCAAATATTCACATTGAGGCACTGGAAAAGACCAACGAATTTCAAGTCGAAACCCACCATCTTTTCATCGACTTTAAAGCTGCTTATGATAGCATGCACCGACAAGAGCTTATGATGGCGATGTCTGAATTCGGGATCCCGAACAAACTGATCCAAACTGAACAAACTGGGTAACAGCTCATCCGAGTTATTTCAAACATGCGCAGGGTTTAGACAAGGAGATGCGATGTGACTTCTTGAACATAGTCCTGGAGCAGATAGTGCGCAAGGCAGGTGTGAGCACGGAAAATAATATCTTCAACAAATCCACCCAGCTCCTAGGCTATGGGACGACATAGACATCATCGGCCGCTCCTAAGAGCTGTGCTTGAGGCCTTCACAACGATTGAAGAACAGGCGAAGCTCGTTGATCTTGAAGTAAATGAAGACAAGACAAAGTACATGTTATCAACAATAAAAAGAACTTCTGTTCACCGCATACGACAAAACGCCACAGTTGGTAGCAGCAATTTCGGGGTAGTTAAGAAAGTCACCTACTCTGGATCAAGTATCAATCCCACAAACGACACGAATTATTCTAGGGAACCGCTGCTACTTCGGTTTTGTCAAACGACTGGGTTCAAAACTTCTCACTTGAAAGACAAAGTGCGTACCTTATAAGGCCTCTTGATATTACTAGGCCTACTTTAGGCTGGCACCGAGTGATAGGCGATAAGTAAAAAAGGGGAAAGGATATCTACTACATTTGCGAACTGTACGAGCTGTTCTAAGATGTGGATATAGTCTAGGAAGCCAAGAAAACACGACTTAATTGGCTCGGCTACATCAAGCGAATGGACAACGCTCCCACTAAGAAAGTCTTCTCTTTGCCGCCTCAGGTTCGAGTCGACCAGTAAGACCGAATCTCCGGTACAAAGACCAGGTAACTGCGAATACCAGAGCGCTTGGTCTTGACGACTGGAGAACGCATGGGAGGGACCGTTCCCGATGGAAAACTGTTGTGTCTCAAGTTGAGATCCTACATGTATTTGGTAAATAAGTAATTAATAGCGTACGATGTTGTTCAACTCTCTTCAAAACGTTCATCATGTAGTAGAACGCCTTGACAATGGAGAATTATGAACTTTTGTTCAACCGAAAGGCGCAAAGCAATTTGAATGGACTCTAACAAAAATGTATCAACAAATCTAGAAAAAAGAAAAAAAAAACTTACCAAAGAAACAACTTCGGCGTCGATTGGAATAGCAACTTCTTGCCTGTGTGGCAAGCACTGCTCGAGAGCTGGAAGCACACCGATTGGCAGCGAGTCTGGGAAGATCACCTCAAACTGTAAAATCAATCGGCCCTTCTCCATTGGATTTTTATAGTGAGGCACACCTTCATCCATAATGCACTTGGCCTGCTGGTGTTTAATAACCTCACCAGGTGGCGATGTAATTACTAAATCACGATTGTCTAATGTCTTAATGACCCTCTGGAATCCGCACAAAGCCTCTACCAACTGAATTGGCATTTTCAATGTCAAATCATCACCCAAACGTGTAAACACATCGTGTTTCTTCTCTTCCAACAGAATGACAATGTCGCCAGGCTGCAAATCTGGTTCGTGATCGCCTTCGCCAGAAAATACAATTTTCTGTCCATTGGACATACCCTTTTCGATGTGCACTTCCAAGACTTTGCGCTCGCGCACTGTCTTACGGCCGTTACACTGTTTGCAGCGATCCTTCTCTGAGATTATCTCACCCTGGCCCATACATTTGCGGCACACCTGTTCGATTTGCTGCACCATACCGGGTCCGATTTGTTGGATGCGGGTCTCGTAGCCAGAACCACGACATTGTGTACACTTTTCGATGGCGCCCTTCTTGCCACCACGTCCCTCACACTTGTCACAGATAACGTTCTTTTGCAAAGCCAATTTGCGGGTTGCTCCGTTGTAGATCTCCTCCAGTTGGACTCCCATCTGGTGGACGACATCTTTGCCACGTCGCTCCCTTCGTCGGCCACCGCCGCTGCCGAAACCACCACCAAAGAATTTCTCAAAGAAGTCCATTGGATTGCGCATGTCACCGGCGTCGCTGCCTCCTTTCTTGATGGCTGCTTCGCCACCTTCGTCGTAGATTTGACGTTTGTCGGCGTCGGAGAGGACTTCGTATGCCTGAGAGATGGCCTTGAACTTCTCTCCCTCATTTGGATTCTTGTCGGGGTGGTATTTGAGCGCTAACTTTCTGTAGGCCTTCTTCAGCTCTTCGGGGGATGCATTCGGCTTGACGCCTAGCAGGTCGTAGTAAGCTGTTTCTTTCACCATTGTACTGCTAATTCTGTTAAGTGTTCCTGTTGTTTAGTGAGATTGGTTTCTGTAATTAAAGAAATTTCTATTAGATGAGTTCAATTGAATAGAGAACGACTAAACTAATAACGTAACAATTGCACGCTTTTGCGACGTCGATTTATTCAAAGAACCTTTTGGCGAGGGCGCGAACTAACTAAATGACATAACAGGAAATGGATAGCGATGAAAAACAAACCAAAAGATCAAAGTGCAGTCGCGAGATTCTCTTTCTCTTGAATGTTTGTCTGTCTGTGCATCGGAACATTGACATTGAAAGGTTTTTGTTTATTTGTTTTTTCTTACGTAATTCTAATCGCACCTCAAGTAAGGTTGAATAATTTTAATTAATTCAAAGTAGCTAGCCGACCGACGACGCACGACACGATAAAATAAGATCAGTTCCCAAATTGTTGCTCATCAGCGGACAACGGGGAAGGAATAGACTTGCTTGTCGGTGCTATTTAAGCAATTGACATGAAATAATATAAAGCGTATGTGGGAGTTCAATAGAACCTATACTTCATGTTGGAAAGCAAAGTGGATGGAAGAACATCAACGCCGTACTACTTTATATTCATCGATTTTGTAAGACGCTTTAACAGTCGTTTGCTTTGCATTGCATTGTATTACGTTAAAGTAACTTGTTTTGGATTATTAGAGATGTTTTCTCTTACTTGATATAGCCCGGCAAAAAATACTCATTCAAAGCCTCCAAGTGGTGGCCGGGCGGGCAATGATCACCACAGTAGTCCTGTGAGTTTTTGGCAGGATAGTGATCAGCTAAGGTTGAGTTGGGTCGCCGAAATGTTGTTACTCCTCAATAGTGCAACGTTCGGAAATCCAATTCAATCATAGTTTAGAGGTTCCTAATTTCAGTAGTGGTGTGAGCGTACTTTGTAAGAAAACCGTGCCGAAAAATGAAAGGCTGGGGGATAAACCAGCCATTAATGAGCACTTTCGGATGCTGTGGCAAGGTCCGTCATATTTCTGCCTTGCCCTGGCATTAGCGGGTCTGCCGAGGCTGACCGTCTTTCCGCATAAAAATGAAGAACAAAGCATCGAACAGGAAAATCGTACAGAAAATAAATCGAGCCAGGGCTGACAATGCGGTCACATCTCCTTAAAAGGCTGTCGAGTGAAATCAGGGGTGTGAACGGGTTGTCAACCCTGTGGTTGCTACTAGTAGCGGGAATTCAAATTCCTCTACTAGCCGCAACCTTTACATGAAGGAACTACCCCCATCAGTGGTACAGCTGTGACGCTCGGCTGTCTCAAGGGCGGTAATTCCACAAGCGACGAAGAATGTATATGCTGCCTTCGAGGAAGGACACCAAACACTGACGGTTTGGATAGAACGTCACAATAGACGCATGTAACTTCGAGGTAGTAGAAGAGTTTGTCTACCTAGGCTCCGCTATTAACACGGGCAATAACACCAGCACCAAGATCAGACGAAGAATAACTCTTGCTTATCGCTGTTTCTTTGGGCTAAGAAATCAATTGAGTGGAAAAGTCCTCTCCCGAGCAACTAACGTAAAACTGTACAACACCGTCATCATCCCAGTCCTGCTGTATGGTGCAGAAGCATGGACCTTGAGAAAATCAGATGAATGTGCCTTAGGCTGAGAAAGGAAAGTTCTCCGGGTCATCTTTGGCCCCGTGTCATTGATGGGGAATGGAGAAGAAGATACACAGCGAACTTTACGGGTTTTACATCGACTTGGACCTAGCCAGAAGGGTCAAGGTCCAGAGACTCTGATGGCTCGGTCATTTAGATCGGATGGACACCAATGCTCCGGCCCAGAAAACCTTCGACACAATTTCCGAGGAACGAAGAAATAGAGGAAGACCGCGACCCAGGTGACTCAAGTGGAAGAGAACCATCAATCAAATCGAAGTGCAAAACTGGAGACAGTTCGCTAGGGACCGAGCTGGCTGGCGGAGACTCTTGGTTGAGGCCCAAGTCCACAAAGGAACTGTACAATAAAATTTTGAAGTTTCTTTTTTTATAAGAGGCGCCCTGATAAATCGCGGTTTTTCTTTTAACACGGGACGTATATAATCGTCATCATATCAAGCACCCGATTCCCATACCTCAATAAACACAAGGGGACTTGGCGGTCTCTAGATCATCAAACCGTAAACCAGATCAATCACGTCGCGATTGACGCCAGGCATTCCAATATCCTGGATGTCCGAACGTTCCGAGGAGCTAATTTCGATTCGGACCACTACTTTGTTGTTGCAAAGCTCCGGATACGGATATCCATGGCACCGCAACAAAGACCGCGGATTGTTGGAAAGTTTGATCAAGACTACAAGCGCAGTATATCGCAAGAACTTTTGCTGACCGCGTCTCTCGTAACCTCTTGGAAAGCCCACCACCAGGCCCGAATGTAGAAGTAGAAGACCAGTGGAAATATTGTCAAGAGGCCATCAGAACTGATGTGCTGGTTTTCACGACGACGACGAATGTAGGCTGGCGCATGTAGCTAAGGACGAGGGATATAACTCATTGCTGCAGGCAAGAACCAGCTGAGCGAGCAGCCCATCCAAAGAGAGGAACACCGAATTTTAAGACGGAAGAAGAGACGGTATGAAAAAGAAGCGGTCGAATCTACCGAGGCCAGGGGTAACATCAGAAAATTTTATAAAAGGGTGAAACAATCTACAAAAGGATACCAGCCTAAAATAATAACCTATCGTGATGAAAACGGGAATGTAGTAGGAGATACGCGAATAGAGCTGAAGATTTCGAAAGACCATTTTTCCAAACTGCTAAACGGCGAAGATGCCCAAAATTCCGCTGTAGAGCTGAATAATCCATTTTCCAAGACGATGATGGTCAAAATATCCGTCCACCCGAACTACAATGGTTTTGGGCGAGGCAAATCAACCATCGACCAAATTTTCACACTCCGGAAGAGTTTAGAGAAAACCCAAGAATAGCAAATCGATACACACCATGTTTTTTTAAAGTCGCCTATGATAGCGTTAATAGAAACGAGCTATATAGAGCCATGTCGCGTCTCGGCATCCCTGCAACACTCGTTCACAGACTTGTGCAGGATGACCATGGAGAATTCTCGCTGCCCTGTATAAGACCTTAATCATCCAAGTTCTGCTGTATGAAGCGGAGGCATGGACATTGACAAGAGCGGATGAGAATCTTCTGGGTTGCTTTGAGAGAAAGATTCTTCGAGTAATGTTCGGTCCAGTGTACATCGGTGGAGTGGAGAAGGATACAATCACGAGCTATACGGATTTTACAGCGACATCGACCTGGTCAGAAAGCTAAAAATTCAGAGGTTAAGATGGCTGGCTCATGTGGAGTGTGTATGAACACCGACGCACTAGCCCGTCGAGTTTTCGTATACAACCCCGATGGACAACGTGGAAGATGAAGACCTCATCTTAGGTGGCGAGCTCAATTACAGAACAACTTCAACCAACATGATTTGCGCAACTGGAGGAAGCTAGCGAGGAACCGAGTTGGCTGGCGATGCTTGTTGGTTGAGGCCAAGAGCCATCCTAGATTGTGAGCGTCACCGAAAGTAAAGTAAGGAACGTATAGGCCAGTTAAAACTTTTGTGGAACTCCGTAATCTTTCCAAAATGCGCATCGTAGATATTTCCGATCGGAGAGTTCTCGTATGCGTTTGACAGGACTGAATATGGTTCATCGTTGAACATTCTTATATTCACGAAATATTGTACAAAAAATTTACAATTTTAAGCGACCCATTTTTTTTGGAAGCACAGCACTTATGGACACGGGTCAATCTTACAAAGATATGACACAATTGCCGGACTGATGGAGACCACCGATTACATTTCTCCTTTACTAGATTTCGATAGGAACTTTTCTATTTGCATACCAGAAAGACAGGGTTGGGATCCTAAATTCACTTAAGTAAACAGGGTATCCCTTTCTACACTGACGGTTCAAAAATGGAATCAGGAACAAGTGCTGGAGTGTTTTGCCAATCTCTCAACATTAGAGGGTCGTTTAAACTCACAGCTGACTGTAGTGTCTTTCAGGCCGAGATCTATGCCATTGAAAAAGCAGCTGAATTGGCACATCATGAAAAGCTAAGCTCATCGGAGATTACTTTTTTCGTGGACAGCCAGGCTGCTATCAAAGCCTTAGCCATATGGTTCCTGGATATAGTAATATAGAAGGGAACGAAATAGTAGATGAACTAGCCAGGAAAGGGTCAGAAGCAGATAGGGGACCACTCGTCTCGATTGGGGTAGGTACTCATGAGGAAGAGAGACCTTAAATCAAAAGAGAAAAATCTATAACTCCTGGAAATCCAGGAACAATTGTGTAATCTCGTAGAAGTTTATGGCCTCATTTCGGGAACAAGTTTTTTTGGGGAACTGGATGATCTAGCACAGGTCTCAATGGCAAACATGAGGAAATTTATAGATAGCACAGGCTTGTTCGTTAACGAGCCAGTCTACGTTAATCGGCAATTTTGAAGAGCATCGATGCTCTTTTATTTTTATAGGGGATCACAATGGACCAGTAGGCCCCCGTGTATGCAACAGTTTCACGCTGTGCACACCCCTCTTCTCCCAACCTTAGGGACCCAGCGTAACAAAGTTCTTTTCTTTTAAGAACAATACCTCATTTTGTGCCTCAGTAATTGGCGCGTTACAAGAACATTCTTAACATTTCAATCATTTCAGCATCATAGTCAGATTCTGTCGCGCTTTTCACTAAAATATTTGGTTTTTCTGCACGAAAATTCGGTTCTTTCTATAATTCTAAATTTTAATCAAACAAATTTTGTTGAAACTTTGAACTCTTAGCTCCGATTCCCTGTTTGAAGTCTTGAGCGAAAATGTTCACACCAATTTACTTCCTCCAACGATTAGGCGTCGTTTCATTTTTCTCTATACAGACACAACCCGATGTCCTATCTTATCAGTTCGAAATCTTCATACGAATTTATACAAATTGGCTGCTTCCAAATTGGTCACGATGATTCACAAAAATTAACTAACGACCTGCTTTTTTATTAATTCACAATGACCAAGACGAAAATAACATCTTGAATAATTGTAGTCTGATTCTGTTTGATGAAAAAAATTCTTGGAAAATGAAGAAAAAGCACAAGCAACGACCGCCAGACGACAAGAGGTTGGATTAAACACAAAAGCAGAAATCACAGACAACAGCTGTGAGGCCTGACGATAAAACAAAACCAGGAAGGACAGCGAAGAGCACACACAAAGGGCTAGGCAGGTGAAAAAGAAAATTGAAGAGAACCCAGTCTTAAAATTCACTGTCAATCCGAGATGGATTTGACTGAATTGACCTGGGAATCCACTTCCGATCCCACTGTAGACCTTTTCTGAAGCGAAATTTGCAAAAAACTGAACAATTTACATACCCGGAAGGAAAATTCATTGTTTTTTCTTGTTTCTTCGCTTTTTCTTTTGCCTTTTTTGCCCAGGTTCATCAAACAGAATCACCGCAACTACAAACACCACGTTGTGCACATATATGTATGTTCAGCGCAAAGAAAAAAAAAAAAAACTATACGAACCGAAGATGACGACGATGATTATACTGTTCCGCCCTTTGCCGCCGCCCCAACCCTATGTATCCACACATCTATCCGTTCGTTCTGTACTGCCGTTCGTTGTCCAACACCACCACCACCATTCCTATTCCATTATAAATAAAAAACGCAAATGGCAGACGCAAGAGAAAGATAGAATTTTCTATCGATTTCTCTACCCGAATCGAAACAAAAAAAAAAACTATGAAGCAAAAAAAAAAAATTGAAAATGAAAAATTCATTTTTCGACGCCAAATTGCTGACGAAACCAAATTGGAATTAGGAAACCGATAGAAGCCATTTGATTCTTCGAATCCGCAATTAAATTGCGACCTAATCAGCTGAGCTTTTGGTTAATTTATCGATGAAAAAAAAAAGTTTCTTTGTGAGACTGACTTTTTTTTTCTTTATTCCTGTCGTCATTGGTAATGAATAATCATGGCCGCTGCTGTATCGCATGGTTTTTTTTTCGCACCGTAATGTTCTGTCGATATTTTTCTTTCATAAGCAAGTTAAGCAGTTTGAAGTTACATAAACCGATGAAAAATGTATGCAAAATGGTCATTAAACAATTTAATTGAGGTTTACTTACTTTTAATTGGGTTTCGCAAGCGATTTTCTGCAGGAGAAAAAAAAATATATTCCACTAAGTATTGAATTTTTAGTACGGCAAAGAGTTCCTGTTGTTTGATTTTCCTAGTTTTTTGTAGTTATCAAATAATTACAAATGAATAGGATTGCTCTTTTAATTTAATAATTGAATAAATATTTTTTCACTTTAATGCGAAGTTTCTCACAAAGAAACGTGGTGCATGCGGTTGAATGCTCTCTAGTCTCTACGAACGATTTTATACAAATGCTTGATGGGAACAAAAAATTTGGGCGAAAAATGGTTGACTTCGGCTGGAGTTTTGAATTTTCTAGAAATACGGTCACGTTTGCGTGCTGAATGCATGCAATTTTGCAAATGTGTGCGAAAGCGCTGAATGCTGTCGTTGGGGATGTGTTCGAAGGTTGAGGTAAAAAGTGGTCACACGATGAGTGACGAAAACTTTTTTTTTAATTTTAAGTTTTGGGAGAATTTTGAACAGCATGAATAAAAACAAAGTTTGTGTGAACAGGGCCATGGAGTAGACCGAAAAGTCACTAAGCTTGAAATATTTTTCATTCTTTTCTTCATAGTCCTGGATTTCTCCGGGTATAATCTAAACCGTTGTTCAACAAAAAATCAATTCTAAAATCAAAGATTTCTTCAGTTTTAAGGCATTGCTTGGATTACGTGGGGCGACTTTCCTATACCGCATTCTATGGTTTTTTTTTATTTTCTTTGCTTTAGCTGTCAAATAGTGAGGAAACAACTTCAGGTTGAAGTATGTTAGTGCTGGCAGATGAGTTATATTTTACCCAATGTTAGAATTTGTATTGATGGTAAAAAATTTGGGTGATAAATTAATATTATTAATTTGTCATGAGGAAATATGTTTTAAGGCGAGTTTAAGTAGGTAGAAGTTTAAAATTTTGCGCGCAATTTTAAACGATTGCTTAAACTCATGTTAAAATGCATTTTCTCATGATAAAATAATAATTTAATTCGCGCGAAATTTTAAACTATTACTTAAACTCATGTTAAAATGCATTTTCTCATGATAAAATAATAATTACAAATTTCGCGCGAAATTTTTAAATATTATTTTATCATGAGAAAATGCATTTTAACATGAGTATAAGTAATAGTAACAAATTTCACTATACTTTGTAGTGAACGGCGAACGGAGTTCAAAATGTCCTCAAAGGGAAATATTTAGGGAAATTCCCGACCCGAAAAAAATCCCATACATATACGCAGTCTGCCGGGACTAAAAATGGCATTAAATCGTGAATTCTGTGCAAAAAAATGCGATTTTATTTAATTAATTAAAAAAAGAAATATTAATTTCCGACAAGAAAAAACTGTTTATTTGTACTTCATTAACGCGTATCTACCGATTGAGACTATTTTCATCTTCAAATTAACCATTCGGTATAAGAAAGTAGAGCCTTTTAATCACTTTCTGGATACATTCACTATAATCAGGCTGAATACGTTCCTTATGCAGATTTTGAACGCGCTCATTGATTTTGTGAATCTTCTTTTTCGCTCAATTTTCTGGCATGCTGATTCAGAACTGTCAACCTTTCGCTGAGTTTTGACTTAAGACCAAATAGAAAAGAAATAATTGTGCATTTAAGAAATTTGAATTTTTCAATTCAAAAATAAAAGAATTAAAATAAATAATATCCAATGAGACATTCGTTATATCTCGCGCGTACCGTCTTGGTGCAAAATAACAACATTGAAGAGGCATGTCGGCTACTCAACCGAATCCTTGGCAAGGAAGAAATCTTCGATCAATTCCGGCGAACACGACGATACGAGAAACCATTCCAAGTGAGTTTATTACATAAAAATTGAAAACATTCGTTTTTTGAGTATTTTATTTCTTTTAAAGGTTCGCCGTAGGGTGAATTTCGAAAAGTGCAAAGCCATTTACAATGAAGACATGAATAGGAAAATTCAATTCATTTTGAGGAAGAATCGTGTCGAGCCGTTCCCTGGTTGTAGTTAAGGTGTTTTTGTATTCATTTGCGGATACAATTTTAATAAAGTAGATTTGATTTCTTTAAAAAAAAGTTCTTAAACAGTTGAAACATTGTCTTGTTGCTTGGAAGACAAAGTTGGTTAAAAGTTACAAGAAGGGTTTTGAGTTAAAATTTTGTCAATGGAACTGATTGGGCTCTGTGGCGAATACCTGCTGTTTGTTTATTATCTTATTCTCATAGAATCGCAATTGCAGTCATCGAAGATGTTCGGATCCGAAAATCAGTGTCAAAGGAAAATCGGCTGCAGTCGTTCCTAAAATGGGTTCTATTGAAAGAATTTGCGATTGCAGTTGATTCGTTGGTTCTTTGGAAACCGACAAAGAACGATTTCGTCTCGTCAAAACCTTTTGGACATCAAATGCATTTGTTAATGAAGGAACAGCGTCTACCAAAAGAAGTAGACTAAACTTTGATAAGTTCGGAGAATGGACAAGTCAGATAGTAAAACCAACACTTCCTCGGTTTTAAACAGAATTTTTGAAAATAACTTTCAGCCGATGCCTTCTGTATTGCCCGAAAAAGACGATCCCCGAATCCGCACCGCACTTCCCAGCAAAGATGAGATCGAAGCGGCGCCAACGTCATCAAACGAACTGCTTCATCCGTTCATGAACGAAGCCTGGCCCACTGAAGGCTTCTCCGAAGAGTTAAAGATGGGAACGATCGTCAAGCTCCCAAAAGAAGAACGTTTGAAAACTGAAGAGGGAATTTCGTTCGTCCTGCTGTTGTCAAAATGGTAACAAAAATCATAGTAGAAAGCATCAGAGAACATCTAGAGGCCACACTCGATACCGAACAAGAAGGTTTCCGCCATGGATCCTTCGGTATTGATCACATCAACATCTTTTGGATCAATTATTGAGTAGTTTGTTGCATATCGGCCACCATCTGCTGTTCAACGACTTCGAAAAGACCTTTGAAAGCGTCAACAGGGAGTTCATCTATTTAGCTTTACATGGAAAAGGCATCTAAGAAAAACTAGTTGCTATTATTAAAGCAACATAATGGATCCAAGTGTCACGTTCTGCATGATGGTAGGATTGTCGGACAATTTTAAAATCCACAGCGGAGTCAGGCAAGGCTGTATTCTGTCACCAATACTGTTTTTGAAGGCAGCGGAATCATTCAGTCCTGCTTTCACCTCCACGTGGTCACCACCGGGTTTTTAGTGCCTCAGCTGGAGATAGGGTGAATACCCCTTTGGAAAGTTGTTGGGGACAGCTAACGAGAGAGGGCGGGGAGAATGTTTTCCCCTGAGGCACTACGACTTTTTCCAGGCGACAGCCGAAGAATTCCCAGGATGGAGTCAACGATAGCGTCTACAGTTCCAGTTAGGTTTAGCTACTCAGTGAACACCTTACATGGGCTACTTCGATATATTTGGAGCTCAGGCCGATAAGGAGCGCTTTATACGGCTTTTTGCTCTTGGGGTTAAAATAAGGACCTGGCCCTCCAGGTTGGGGATCGTGCTTTGGGGAGACTTCCCAATCACATAAAGAAGAAACAACAAGCCTCGCTGAGACGAATCACGCAAACAAAATTAGGATAACGACAACAACGAAGAATGTAAGGTCGCTTAACAAACCAAGTGCAGCTAAACATCTAGCGGAGGCCCTATAAATCCGTTATAAATTGACATAATCGCCATCCAGGAAATACGATGTGATGGGCCGGGCAAAAGGAGGATGAAAAACTGCGATATCTACTACGTTGACTGTTACAGAGAAAAACAACACCGTCTTTTGGATGTGGCTTTGTCGTTGGAGGCAAGCTTAAGCAGCATGTCCTTAGCTTCATAGCTGTCAACGAGCGCCTCACTACAATCCACATAAAGGCTAAATTCGGCAACTTATAGCCTAATATGCCCACAGAAGAGAATGATGACGACCCCAAAGGCAAGTTCTACGAGCTCTTCGATAAGGCATACGAGTGCCCTAGCTTCTACGTTAAAATTGTTTTAGGAGATTTTAACGCCAAAGTAGGAATAGGTAGAACAATCGGAAAACACCGTCTGCACGAAAAAAAACTTCCGATATCGGATTCAGGCTTATCAATTTTGCAGCGGGCCGAAACATAGTATAGCAAGTACGCGTTTCCTCAACATCCACTTGGAGGTCTCCAGACCAATCAACTGTCAACCAGTTTAACCATATTGCGATCGACGCAAAACAATCTTCAAGCTTATATTATTATGTCCGAACGTTCCTAGAGGCCATCATTAAATCGGACCAGTACCTCGTTGCAGCCAAGGTAGTGCAGCGGATATCTCGACCAAAGTCAAAAACAGAAAGTGCTAGAAGAAAGTATGACGTCGGACTGCTACAATCGCAAGAGATCAACAGATCCTTTTCCGATCCAGTGTCAAGTAACCTCATGAGAATCCGCGACAGCCAGCAGCGAGTATTGAGAACCAGTATCAGAATTTGCCAGTAAGTCAAAAGGGACACTGCCTCGGATATGCTGGGTTTCACACATCCACCTAAACGAACCCCTGGTCTGATGAAGAATGCAGGCAGGTACATGCAGCAAAGCAAGAAGCATACAAAGCAGCGCCGCAAAGGAGGTCGAGATCAGCTCGGGAGCTCTACGAGCAGAAGAGGAGAGAAGAACACAAGCTTTTCAGAAAGAAAAAGAGAGAGCAAAAAAGCGATCCATTGAGGTAAAGACGAACAGGGAAATATCGTAGTAGAGTCACAGTCAATGCTGAGGACATGAAAGGACCACTTCTGCAGACTATACAACGACGATGACGAATCAAATTCTATTCAATGAAGACGACGCAAGCCGAAATTTCCGTCTACCCGACCTTGAAGAAGTCAAGATAGCAATATTTAAACTTAAAAACAACAAATCCGCGGGAGCTGACGGCAACACTGCCGAACTCTTCAAAGCGTCCGGCCGGCGATGACTTGGTAAGGAGCATGCACCAACTCATCTGCAGAATATGGCAAGAAGAGAGCTTGCCCGGCGAATGGAACCTCAGCATCGTATGCCCGATCCTCAAGAAAGGAGATCCCTTGAATTGCAGCAACTACAGAAGTATAAGTCTTCTAAACATCGCCTACAAGATCTTGTCTGCAGTGCTTTGTGAACGTTTGAAGCCTTTCGTCAACATCTTGATAGGTCTTTATCGATGTGGCTAAAGATCCGGAATCTCCACTTTCGATCAAATTTTCACTTTATGACAGATCTTGGAGAAGACCCAGGAACTTCAAATCGAAACCTACCACCTTTTCACCGATTTCGTGTTCGACAGCGTCTATAGAGACCAATTATGTCTAGTTTTGGCATCCCAGAAAAACTCGTCCGCTTGTGAAAGATGACAATGGAAAAAACCTAACGGACGCATTTGATGTCGAAAAAAGGTTCTAGACAAGGCAATGTGCGCTGTCATACGAGTTCTTCAACATCATTCTTGAAAAGATTGTGGAAAACACCAAAGCCAACACCAGAGGCACAATCTTTCAAAAGTCCGTCCAGCTACTAAGATACGCAGACGACATTGACATAATTGGAAGAACACAGCGTGATGTCAGTGGAGCGTTCGTGAGCCTTGAGGAGGAGGCCAGGAAGATGGGTCTAGCGGTTAACGAGGGCAAGACCAAGTTGATGCTAACAACAAGAAAGGACAACCAACATCGACGTCTTGGAGACAACGTCAGTATAGACAGATTTAAATTTTAGGTAGTTAAGGTATTTGTCTACCTAAGGCAACAACACTAGCGCTGAAATCAAGCGAAGGATCACACCTGCCAATCGCTGCTTCTTTGGACGTAGAAGGCAATTAATTGAGTGGTAAAGTCATTTCTCGAGCAACTAAAATGTCACTGTACAATACCCTCATCCTCATCATCACGGTCATAATTTATGGTTCGGAGACTTGCTTTTGGCTGCTTTGAGAGAAAAATTCTTCGAGTGAATTTTGGTCTTGTCTGCATAAATGGAAAATGGAGACGAAGATTCAATCAACAACTGCATGAGCTGTTCAGCGACACTGAACTAGCCAGAAAAGTCAAGGTCCAACAACCTAGATGGTTGGGTCACGTAGAGTGCATGGAAAATAATGCTCCGGCCAGTGAGGCCCTGGTCTGACCTGGTCTGTAGCGCCACCATAAGTAAGTAGAAGCAAAAACCGTGGGCTGAAAATCAGCTTCGGAATCCAATCATCCTCTTAAATCAATATCTCCTCTTAAGCGGTGGAGGAAGTGGAGTCTCCATCGAAAGCTGAACCAAACAGGACGTCATCTGCCGCATCGGCAAAGCAAGTGCGGCATTTGGTATGCTGTTCAAAGCATGAAAAAAAGTCTCTCAGCTTAAGAACGAAGCTAGGACAGTTTCCCACAGTAATGGATAATGCGTGCGGCTTTATGTATTCAGCACCTGGAAAGTAACTTCAGTCGCCACAAGGAGTAGCAAACCTTCATCAATAACCATAAAAATCTGTGAAACCGTATAAGGAGCGATGATAATCCTTGAGCCCTAACATATTTATCGTTTACTGGAAAATTGCTTACAAGTTCATGAATGTGGCTAAACTTTGAATCCAAAGTCACAACCAATCCATGTGTCATAACAAAACAAAAAGCTCAGAAAGCCCAACTTTTCCAACATGTCAAAATGAACTTTCACCCCCAAGAACAAATTTTCAACCCCTATTTCTGATTTTCCCCATCAAAACAAGGCAATTATTACAATATTCAAAACACTCGATTCAAAGTGTCTTTACCGTTCGCCGAGTAAGCACGTATTTTGTCCTTTTTGAAAACTGTTTCCCTTCCGTATGGGAACATCATATTAATCCATACAAACATCCATACATATAAATCCGTCGCATAAAAACAATTACACAGGATACACGTTCCGCAGTGTCATCCGTGAAATTGTTTCACTCTCGATACAAAAATAAGCAAGTGTTTTAATTTGGGGTTTATGTTATCCTTTTTCCTTTTTTTTTTTGGTTTTTGCGATTCCACTGGATTGACCTGGTTTTGTGAAAAAAATGAAAAATTAATGTTTTAATTAAAATTTCCAAAATAAATAAAGCAAATTGCAATTAAAATTAAATTGATGTGAAAAGTTGACAAAAGTGCAAACACCTTTGCGAATTTATTCGAAACCAAAAAGCAGTGATTCTTTTTATTTTTATGATTATTACACCACAATAATAATAAAAACAACAACAACAAGAGGAGTACAAGCACCAATACCAGCAGCCAAGTGAAAACACAAACAACAACAAACATAACATTGCCAGATCCCATTAAGGTAAGGCAAATTGGATTACCTTGTTAAGTTAAAGCATTTTGTCACAGGGATATATTTAGGTAGCCATAGCCACCTTGTGCCCCATATCGACTGTCGATTCGACAATGTTGTGCATGCGACAAAAAACGTGGTTGCCATTTCAAGTTAAACTTTTTGTGAAGAACGTGCGGGTCGGTTTCTTTGTCTTTTTCATGACTTGCAGATAAACTTGTTTTCGCACAATGAGTTAGATAAAAAAGAAAATGACGCAGACTTAAAAACAAGCCAATCCAGATTATAGAATTAAGTTTGTGAACTTTTTCCTTTCAAAAACAATGGTCAAACTAATTAGTGTGGGATGGCTCCTTCTTCGGCGTCCGTCGTAGTATTCATGCCTAACACGAGTGGGATCGGGATGAGATGAATTATTAAAAAAAAAGGACTTTATGTAATGTAAGGACTGAAATTCCGATTTAAGGACACGATAAGTTTCTAAAGTGTCTGGTCACTAGAAGAATTTTATATATAGTTGAAAGTCATTCAATTTAACTTTAAATAAAACATTTAATACGAAAATTGTAATTCTTATATTCTTCATTCGTTTTGAGGATTCTAATTTTGAGCCACAGGCTTCGGTATTTTGAAAAATTCAAGCTGAAATAAATTTGGCATACTCTTCTAACGTCCTAACTTTCAGCGATTTATTTCAAGTTCAGGAATTTAGAAGAAAATTACGTTTCTTAATAATTAAATTAAAATTTAATCTTCTTCTGGAATTTCACTTTAGGTACACAAAAATATTCAGATAAGCCCGTGGACTTTCGACATTTTGGGAACTCCAAGTGCGCAAAGAAACACCAATAACTAAATGTTGAATTAAACAACATTGTTGGAGATATCCTTCCTTTAATAAATTGAACAGCTTTCGTTTTGCTTGAAGGGAAAACTTTTATTCCTATGAAATATATTTACATTATTACCTGTATATAATAATTGTATTAATTTTATACAATTCTGTACATATCTATAATAGGTATAATTCATTACAAATTGAACTTACAATTAGTTTGCTTCTTAAAGGAAAGATAACTTTTATATTGCTGGTGATTTAAAGTTTGCCACGAGGTTTGGCTATGAAAGGCAAGCAGGATAAGCAGGTCTTTATAGATGAATCGCAGGATCGAAAAGGAAAGAATTTGCCAGAATTCAATAGTTTTATTAGTAAAAAAGGCGCGCTAACGATCTGTCATTTTTTTAGAGATGACAATCGAGATCAGTTTTGTCATTTTGATGTTAATCGAAATTAGTGCTGCCAGGTTTGGCAACACTCCCCCCTGGTAAGCTGGTTCCTGAGACAAGCTTTCCATTTTCGCCAAATCTGCCAACATCTAAAACAGCTAGCTTGGACGTGGGCCTGGTATAGATACCATATTGAGTTTTAACAACGGCACTGCGTGCTATGCCATCTTTTCCAACGTTAGTTTGGAGAATGAGTCCCTTTGGCCAAGTGTTTCTTGGAAGCGTTGGGTCGGCGATTATTACAATGTCTCCTACGTCGATTGGTTTTGGTGCAGAGAACCATTTTGTTCTTCGAGTGAGATCGGGAAGGTATTCATTTACCCAACGACGCCAAAATCTGTTAGCGAACTGTTCACTCGTTAGCCAGTTTTTTCTTAATAGAGTTACATCGTCCTCGACCTCTCCAGCAAGTTTGTCACCATTTGAGCTTCCCAACAGGAAGTGGTTTGGAGTAAGCGCTTCATCCTCGTCACAACCTAAAGGAACATAAGTAAGGGGTCGTGTATTTATTATTCTCTCTACCTCAGTCATCATTGTACCTAAAAGCTCATCTGTAGGGTTTCTGGTTGGTGTTATATGGCCTAAGGTGACTTTTACCGAGCGGACTAACCTCTGCCAACTTCCCCCATATGTGGTGCTAGAGGAGGATTGAAGTTCCATTTTAGATTGGGCCTAACGAATTCGGAAGCTAATTTATCGACTTCTATCTTATTTACTGCTTCTTTTAGCTCTACACTGGCACCTCGGAAATTAGTACCATTGTCACTGAATATTTCCAACGGCCATCCTCTTCTTGAAATGAAACGTTTGATAGCCATTATGCAAGAATCTGCAGACAAGCTATAGGCGACTTCGATGTGCACTGCTCGTATAGTAAGGCAGGTTATTAAAACTCCCCATCGTTTTTCAGAATGTCTCCCAACTTTGACGAAAAGAGGGCCGAAATAATCTATTCCTACAAAGGAAAATGGTCTTGTGAAGGGTTGGAGTCTAGCAGTTGGAAGGTCGCCCATCAGCGGTGGCTCGGGATTACATCGATTGTTTTTGCAATGCTGGCATTCCTTCACTACACTTTTGAGGACGATCCGAAGTTTTGGTATATAGAACTTTTGCCTAACTTCGTTAACTACTGTTTCGTTGTTTTTGTGACAAAATCGTTGATGATAGTCGCCAACGATAAGGTTAGTTACAATATGTTGCCTTGGTAGGATTATTGGACGTTTTGTACACAGTGGAACTCCCGGCACAGTATCTATTTGCCCTTTAATTCGCAGCAATCCATTGTCATCCAGATATGGACTTAGCTTGTAAAGTGGGCTCGATTTGCATAGGGTTCTTTCTTCCGTCTTAACTCTCTTTAAAATCGCAATTTCTTCGGAAAACTGTTCGCTCTGGCACATCCTTATAAGATAATTTTCTGCGTCTTCCATGTGTGTTGATCGTATCATTGTGCTGACCTTTTCCGTCTTAAGCATTCTTTGTCGAATGAATCGGGTTGCTTGTGCCATGGTTCTCGTTAGTTTATTCCAGGTACTGAATCTCGTCAAGTCTATGGCGAAGTTAGTTTTTTCGATATGATGTAGATTAAGGTGCCTCATCTCTTCTGCTGTTTCTTCTTGTTTTATAGCTTCTGCTGGCCACTGTTCCTTTGGTGATGAAAATAACGCCGACATAGAAGATAAAGAGTGGAATTGTGCAAAATGCAAGCTCACCAGAACCGAGCTCGTCAATATCGGCGTTATTTTCATCACCGCCAGTTTTTCCACCAGTTCTCTTAGTAGACTTGGATCAGCTAAATGTTTGTGTAGGCCGGTTGCCATCATAACTCCACATATGTTCTCAATTGTTAAAGAGAATTTTATAATAGATTGTAATTTGTCTTCGCGTGGTGACGGCTCGTTACGCATTTTGTCGATTAGGTTGTCAATGATGACTTCGGAGCGCCCATAGAGTCGAGTAAGAACTTCACCCTTCAAGCAACTTTGCAGCCGACGAAGATTGTCCGAATTTGTATAGCCACATGAAAGTGTTGTACTGGTGTACCAACTGATAAATAGTGGCCAGTCCTCTGGGTGACCACTTAAGGTGACTTGTTCCTTGACTATCACTTGTCGCGCCGCCATTTGCGCCTTGCTAGGAATAAAGTCTTCAGCAGATACTGCAGGCATAAAATAGTTAGATGCCGGTGCATTAGAAGAAGATGCATTATTAAATGAGGCTGATGTGTTGAAAGCCTGCGTGGCGATATTGTTTGAGCAGGAGGAAGCGTTGAGTACTGGCTGCTTGCAAAGATTAGACGAATCCATTGAAAGGCCACAAGACTGATAGGGGTTCGTAGTGTGCGTTGGACTACTATATGCATGAGCAGGCGCGAATATAGTTTGCGGGGCGGATAACGCTATACTGAATGTGGCTTTACTATATGAAGCAGTCTGAGTGGAAAGAGTCAAGTTGTTGTTGTCGTGCGTAACTTCTTTGATCGATTTTCGAGTGGACTGGTTACTAGGGTTTGTCGTTGATGGGTAGCCTTCAGCATTACGTGATACTGGAGTCGAACCACGAACGCGAGTGGTAATAGGAGCTTTCTCATGCTGGTCGTCTAATTGGTTCTCACCTGCATCACTGTCGGAAGTTTCAAGTTCTAATTGTCGAAGCATTGCATATTTTTTGTCTATGTACTCCTTATCCCTTTGCTCTTTCACACGTCTTTCCTCTTCTAGTTGTTCAAGGATAAGAGCGCGCTCTTTTAAAAGTGAACATTTACGTACTTGTGTTGAAGGTTTAGAAGAGCTAGCCGTATTCCCTTGATCATTAGCACCAAAGGCAGGGGTGTTATGATCGTGGAGAGGCCCTAAGGGAGGTTTGTCGTTCGAATCGTGGAGAGGCCGTAAGGGAGGTTTGTCGTTCGAATCGTGGAGAGGCCCTAAGGGAGGTTTGTCGTTCGAGTTATTTTCTGGGTTCGGTGGCTTGCATTTTGCACAATTCCACTCTTTATCTTCTATGTCGGCGGTCACACCTACGCAACTGAAATGGTGCCAGTCATTGCAGGTATCAAATTGTACCATTTCGTCATTGTCGACGTTCGTACAGGACTTACAGTTAAATAATTCGTTCCCGAAATCAGATACCATTTTAATTCTAACCTTTATTGAGCTTTCTTATAAATAGTACGCAGAGGTAGAGAAAAATAATAATAACTACGTTTCTACTTGGACTTACCTTACGTCCTTCAGGTTTTGTTGATGACGATGACGTGGAGACGCTGTTGGAATTGCAGATGTTGATGTCGATGTTGTGCTTTGTACGGGCGTTGAGTGAATCGATGCTGGCGGTGATGAAAATAACGCCGATATTGACGAGCTCGGTTCTGGTGATGAATAGCTTGATGCTGGCCGTGATGGAACGGATAATGAGGTGCGAGAGCGCGTTTGAAGATTTTAATGTCTGTAGTAAGCTGGTGAGGATGTACAATCCGATGGCGATGATCAACTCAGTGCCAGTGTTGAATAATGCAATTCTGGCGGTGATAAGATCTATGCTGGCCGTGATGAAACGGATGATGATAGGTTATGGTCTCAATGTGGTGAGCTCATGAGGATGTAGAATGCGATGGCGATGATAAACTCAGTGCCAGTGATGAATTATTCAATGCTGGCGGTGATAAAATCAGTTCTGCCGATGCTGGAATATATACTGGGAACAGGGACGTCGGTGGTAGCGATGAACTCAGTGCTAATGCTGACACGTTCGTTGCTGGCGATGGTGGACTCAGTGGTGAGGAGATAGACTCCAATGGCGATGGAAGCGATTAATTCAATGGTAGCGCTGAGGGCTTGATGCTGGCAGTGATAAACACTCTGCTCAGGGCGTCTTAATTGAATAAAAGATTGTTGGAGATATCCTTCCTTTAATAAATTGAACAGCTTTCGTTTTGCTTGAAGGGAAAACTTTTATTCCTATGAAATATATTTACATTATATACAGGTAACGCATTAATTTTATACAATTCTGTACATATCTATAATAGGTATAATTCATTACAAATTGAACTTACAATTAGTTTGCTTCTTAAAGGAAAGATAACTTTTATATTGCTGGTGATTTAAAGTTTGCCACGAGGTTTGGCTATGAAAGGCAAGCAGGATAAGCAGGTCTTTATAGATGAATCGCAGGATCGAAAAGGAAAGAATTTGCCAGAATTCAATAGTTTTATTAGTAAAAAAGGCGCGCTAACGATCTGTCATTTTTTTAGAGATGACAATCGAGATCAGTGTTGTCATTTTGATGTTAATCGAAATTAGTGCTGCCAGGTTTGGCAACAAACATTAAATATTTTCTTATATACGCACTATACTCCTGTTTAATGCTTAAAACTACTATTGTGAATTGCTACAATACCGTTTGTACTTAACCTAACCTAAATTATATTTCTACCTTACATAATAAAGTGAAGTTATCTCGACGTTTTTTAATCCGCTCTTGTTGGAAACATCCTGAAGTATTTAAAATAGGTGAAAAACTATTATATCACGAAAACCTTTCATCCAGTGCAACTCAATTATCAAGTATCCACTAAGCTATACTTTTTTTTTTACACAACACTGCACATGCACAACTGTGCATCGTATTTTCTCAGAAGGCCTATTAGATATCTTCCGAGCCCAAGATTGGCACCATATTGGTGGAAATACGATCTTAAACTACAAAGTCAACGTTGTCTATAATTTTTTGTTGATGAAAACAGTTAAAAACTGTTTAAAATCTCATAGAAAAACAGTTGCTTAAGTCTCATTGCTAAGGGGAGTTTCACAAGCAATTGAGATTGCTTGGTGCGGTAGAAAAGAAATATTCTACCGCAAAGTTGAAGAACTTGTGATTAATAAAAAGTTTTACTGGAAACACTTTTTTGATTTTCCTCCCCGATATTTCGATTTCTACATAATTTTTTGTGGCAAGTCATAAAGGACCTAATTCTGTTTTTTTTTCCGAACTGTACTAAGTTCTTTTCTATGGAGGTATTACAACACAAACAATGACATTAAACACCAAATAAGGTAAATATAGTTAACAAATGTTGTGAATATTTTCATAACATGTTTAGGTATAATGTTTTAAAGACGAGAAATACCGCGTATTGTCAAAATATTATCAGTTCCCACTTGTACAGCCAAGCCGGTCAAGATATGGCTAAGTAGGACAAACTGAATGAACAATTATTTCTACCTTTGACTTTCTTGAAATGAAAGTTAAATGAAAAAAAAACTATATAGATCATCTTTCTCCTTAATTCTCATGCGATTGATTGATGACACATTCGACATTTTAGAGCAAGTAGACATTTAAAAAAAAGTTATGTCCACGTGTGATATCGCCATCATAGATATATGTTTAGCAGCGTTTTTCACTGCCAAGATCTTGGCTTGGCAGACGTTGCTATAGTCGGGAAGCCTGAATGAATTGGCAAGGTTGAGGCTTTCAGAGAAGAAACCTGCACCTACTCCAGTATTCATTTTAGAGCCTTCGGTGTTGATGGTAATTGTCGAGTCGTTATAGTGTAGGGCACACTATTTTCCCAAACTAGTTTATTGGGAAAGCTGGTACCTAATAAAATATTTTTTGAAACCTAGGTAAGGTAGGTAGAAGTAGAAATGGCTGTCCCACTTCCGTGTATGACACAATTAGCGCTGAGTGCGCCGTTTTGATACCATACCTCTGATATTCTAAAAAGATTTAAGGATGGGTTGGAAGGATGTATGTTTTGCACGTAGAATCCTATACATAATGTAGTACATATTATTCTTCTATATTACGGCTTATTGTCTCATAATGCCATCTAGTTTAGGAGAAATAAGGGGGGGGGGGGGGGCGCTAAGGCTACTTTGTGTTATTGAGGTATGAGATCATGTCTTTGATCAACCTAAGTAAGGGGTCATAAATAATCTGTGCAGATATTGTTATTTTATCTATACGTATTTTGTAAGAATAGCTGCGTGGCCTCTCTGTCTAGTTTTCTAGATGTTGGTTTGACTGAGCCTGAGGGCGCTGTTTGCTGCGGATTCTTGGACGAATAGATCTATGGGCGGGGGAGATTGACGATCGTTTCTAAACCCGCAGTTAGGGTAGTCCTCGTCACACCACTAATACTGATGCAAGCCATTCTTTGTACTTTGGTAAGGGTTTTTAAATTCGTGGATTTTTTCAGAACTTTCCACCAAACCAAACTGTCTGACAATGGCAGTGTACATCCACATGACTATTTTTGGCTTTGGTCCCCAATTTCTATCCGGAATCTTGTTGCATGAGTAAAGTGCGATCATGGCTTTCTTACATATTTCTTGGATATTTGGACTCCAGTTAAGTTTTTTGTCCAATATAACTCCGAGGTATCTCGCTCGGTCGGAACTTTTTAGTGTGGTGTTATCTATTTTCGGTATTTTAAGCGGAGGTAATTTCCTTTTGTTTGTGAAAAGAATCAGTTCTGTTTTAAGGGGGTTAACCTTAAGGCCGCATTTCTTGGTCCAGTTACTGACCCTTGATAATGCGCTTTATAATTGTTCCCTAATAGTGGTAAGATGTTTACCCGTCGACAAAAGCGCTACTATGCCGTTTTTCTTAAGTTTTATCAAGATCTCGTCCATCACTAAGATCCATAAGAATGGTGAGAGAGTTCCATTTTGCGGGGTTCCTCTAGTCTAAGGGCTTTCTCTATTGCATTGTTGTGGACGTTTTTGAAGAGTCCTTCAATGTCCCGGAATGATGCAAGAGTATATTCCTTAACGTCAAGTGACTTCTATAGTTCAAACTACGCAGTGTATTGCTGTTTCTACACTTTTAACCTTTGTGTAGGCATGTTGAAAGGGTGATATGGTCTCCGGTTTTAAATTACTGCGGATGTAAAAAAAAGAATATCAATAAGTCTTTCAAGTGTTTTAAGTACAAAAGACGGATGTTGTTCACTCACTTAGACCCTAAAGGTCCATTGTAAATACCAATATGAAAATGAAAAGGCTCTCATGAAATAATTGAGAACTTAAACAAACCATTTTATACTATTTATTAAGTGGGAGAGACATCTTATTTCGATTGTTGCTAGTTCACTGGTATTGTCGAAGAAGGAGTTACCGAGATAGGTATTTCCTCTAGTTGGAAAGTGCCGGACATTTATACAGAAGATTAATTGAACCGTTTCTTCTTCCTCCTCGTACCCCAGCTTCATGGCATGTCTTCCTATGAGACAGGGTCCTATAATGACTCCATAAGTTTTTAAAATTGTTCTTTGACGGTGTAACAATTAACTTTGTTATAAAAAGAAACTCTTTATTACTTGAACTAAAATTAATATAAAACTATAATTATAACTTCGTAATTCTTGATACTTAAATTCGCTTCCAAGAGCTGCTGCTACTGATGTCCATGGTGGTTCGATGTAAAAAGGCAGAATTTTATATTCGCAGGAAATAGCTGAAAGCATGTCTCTTGACAGCTGTCAATTGATTCGAGGGTGCGTTTGGATCTAGGTGGTTGGTTGCGTTCAGGATGTGATGACCAGTTTGTTATGTGGCGCGTTCATAATTTGATCCGCTACATGGCTCCCCCCTCGGATGAAGCAAAACGTTGCGGGAGCTTAATTGACCTTCCTGATCTCGTCTCATACATCTTCGACGGTATTGTTTGTTGTTGCCTTGGTACTGGAGGTGGTGGTGATTCGTTTGGAGTTGGTTCTCCATCGGAACTAGCTATCCGGTATGCTGGCTTCAGTCGATGAATTGAAATGTAGGCTTGTTTATTTGGCAAAGCTACCTTGAATGAATGTTCCTGTCGATCGAGTACTGCGTACGGTCCCGAATATGCAGGTTGTAATGGACGCTGGACATGATCGTTGCGGATGTAGACGTGTGATGATGTTTTTAACTCGCTTGGGATGAAGACTGGTTTCGATGAGCGGCTGGCAAAAGTTGGTGCTAGGCCTAGAATAGACTCTCTTAAATCTTTTATAAAGCTTACCGGTTCATTAACTGGTCCGTGATCGAAGAAATCGCCTGGCAAACGTAATTCGGTACCGTACATCATCTGTGCAGGAGTTACACCGGACTCGTTGACCATTGAGCGCAGTCCAAGTAGTACCGCCGGAAGTGAGCTTGCCCAGCTGTCAGGTGAATGACTGGTGAGAGCCGCTTTGAGTGAGCGATGCCATCGCTCCACTATCCCATTGGCTTGAGGGTGGTACGCAGTCGTGTGAATTCTTTCGCAGCCAAGAATCTGTGCAAATCGACGAAATAAGGCAGATTCAAATTGTCGGCCTTGATCCGTTGTAAGGCGTTGTGGACAACCGAATCTAGCAACCCAGTTCATGAGGAATGCGTCAGCAACTGCTACTGCGGTGATATCTGCGATTGGGATTGCCTCCGGCCAGCAGCGTGTCGCTCGATCGATACAGGTGAGCAGGTAGCTATAACCGTTGCAGGGTGGAAGCGGACCGACAATATCGATGTGAACATGCTCCAGCCGTTCAACTGCTGTGAACGTCCCTGTGGAAGGGTTGGTATGTCGAAAAACCTTGCTTCGTTGGCAATCGTGACAGCTACGAGCCCATTTACCGATGTCCACGTTCATTGACGGCCAAAAGAATCGGAGTGCTACTGTTTTACGCGAAGCTCTTATTCCTGGGTGGCTGAGATTGTGCACGGTTTCGAAAGCTGTTCGTCTAAATGCCTTGGGTATGAATGGTCTCGCTCGTCCAGAAGATGTTTCACATGTCACTTCTACATCGGTACCCGGAAGAACAAAGTTGGCAAAATTTAGTTTTTGACTTACCGATTTCAACTTTATTAATTCCGCATCAGACTGTTGCGCTTTAGCGATAGCCTTGTAGTCCATATAGATCGGATCTTCGATGGCTGCGATTCGGGAGAGGGCATCTGCTGTGGCGTTCTCCGAACCCTTGATGTGTCGAATATCAGTCGAAAATTGCGATATGTATTCTAAGTAGCGTTGTCGCTGTGGCGTTTCTGATGCTGACGGTGGGTTGCGAATAGCGAATGTTATTGGCTTATGGTCTGTGAATATTACACATGGCCGTCCTTCAATGAAGCGACGAAAATGCTCTATTGCCAGCTTAATTGCCAATAATTCACGGTCGAAAGTGCTAGATCTTTGCTGCCTAGCTGTTAGAGCCTTGGAAAAGAAACCAAGTGGCTGAGGTTTTCCATTGACGAGTTGTAGAAGCGCTGCGCCGACTGCTGCATTTGAAGCATCTGTCATGAGGCGTAGCTCAGTGTCCGGCAGGGGATGAGCTAACGTGGTGGCTGCTGAAATGGCTTGACGACAGCGGAGAAAAGCTGCTTCTGAAGACGGTGTCCAATTGAGGGGTGAATTATCCTTTTTCTTGGAGCCCTGGAGCATTTGGCAGAGCGGTGCTTGGTCAGCGGCAGCATGCGGTAGGCTCAGTCTGAAAAAGTTAAGTGCTCCCAGAAAACGGCGGAGTTCAGTCACAGTCTTTGGTTTTGGAAATTCTGACATTGCTTTGGCAGTATCTTGTGGTGGCCGAATGCCAGCCGCGTCCACTTGATATCCGAGAAATGTTATTGATTGCTTACCAAATTCGCATTTATCCCTATTAATCGTGATACCATTTTGGTCGAGTCGTTTGAAAACCTCCTCCAGATGCCTTAAGTGCTCTTCTTGCGTCTTCGATGCTATGAGCATTCGTCGATGTAACCAAAAACAAATTCCAAGTCTCCGAATATGGAGTCCATAAAGCGCTGTTGAGTTTGAGCTGCGTTGCGTAAACCGAAGGTCATTCTTTGGAACTCGTACAAGCCGAAAGGTGTTATAATGGCAGTTTTCGGTATGTCTTCCGGGGCCATTGGAATTTGGTGGTACGCTCGAGCCAAATCGAGGCGGGAAAAAATGGACGTTTCTGGTATTATGAGTTGAAAATCTGTTAGCCGTGGCAAAGGATACCTATCCGGAAGTGTGACGGCATTAAGGCGCCACATGGCCGGATTGTACCATCCTTTTTTTGGACGATGTGAAGTGGGCTGGCCCACGGACTTCTTGACGGTCGACAGATGCCCTCATTTACCATCCGCTGAAACTCCGCTTTAGCCAGTTTGTAATATTTCGGTGGAATAGGCCTTGCGCGACAGTAAACTGGTACCCCCAGAGTTTCCAAGCGATGGCACACTGAATGATGAGGCTTCCGGAGGGCGCTGAGCGGGAGCGTGATGGAGGGAAAGCGTTCTAGCAGGTTAGTGTATATGTCGTTGGAATTGACGGCATTAAGCGAGAGATCATCGGATGACGTCATTAAAGGTGACGTGGTTGTGTTCAAGTTTTGGTCTAGTAGGCGGCGTCCATGAATATCGACTAGCAGGCGGAAAAAATTAAGAAAATCTGCCCCCAAAATTGAGTGAGGGATTGCAGCGCGTGTGAATTTCCAACGATATGTTCGTCCCATACCAAAATCCAAGGAAAGCGTTGTTGTGCCGAAGGTGTCAATCCGGGTGCCGTTGACAGCTCTCAGCATGGTGGACTCTGGTTCTAAGTTGGATGTGTTCTTGACAGTTAAAGTTGAGATTGAGGCACCGCTATCAGCAACTGAAGAAGCCTCACCTACTGTTGCTGGTAGGCGTTTCCCTGATTGAAAGCACATGGTTGGTTGCAATTTCTAGCTTTCGGACAATACCGTCGATGAAACCAACAAAAATTGCTCCTTTGGCGTTGGTTTGCTGCTGAATTTTGACGATTATTTGCTGCTGGTTGTTGCGAAACGTTGGGCTGCTCTTTGAAGCGTCTTTCGATGGCATTTAACCTCCGAAGTATGGCTTGCATATTTTCGTCACTTGTGGATGGGGGTGGAAGTGCAGCAATCGAAGTTGGTGTAGAACAGTTGATCATAATTTTATCAGCCACTTCTGCAATTGTACTGAGGTCGCCAGTCACAGAAGAGAGGATAGCACGCACATGTTTTGGCAGACGTGAAATCCACATGACCTTAATTACTGTGTCGGGCGTACCTGAAGAACCGGAGAGGTCGCGAATACGCCGAAGAAGCTGAGAAGGCTGCGAGTCGCCCAAGTCCAGACCTTCTATTAGGCGTTGCATCCTTTGCTCTTCATCTTCCTCATAGACCTTGACAAGTCTTTCCTTAACCTGGGCGTATTTATTGTTCGCTGGTGGTTTAAGTAGGATGTCGGATATTTGCTCAAGGTCCCTTCGATCGAGGTTCGCTATTACATATTGGTACTTCGAGTCGTCGTTAGCCTTAGAAGGCGAAAGAATAGCTTCCAGTTGGGCAAACCATAGGGATGGCCTTTCGCGCCAAAACTGAGGTAGCCGAGAAGCGACAGAAAGCCCCGATATTGCTGAGTTGAACTGTGTCGCTGCGTTTTGCGATTGGCCGCAGTTTGAGCTTTGAGGATTTTTTGTTTCTTCGGCCTGTTCGTCGGGCATGGTTTTTTTAGCGACGGTATAGAGAAATTCCAACAAGCAGTGGGAAGCAGAATTCTTGCAAAAGAATGGAGCGAAATGTTTGCACAAGAATGGAACGAAATGTTTTGTTTCCAACGCGGGGTCACCAGTGTAACAATTAACTTTGTTATAAAAAGAAACTCTTTATTACTTGAACTAAAATTAATTATTAATATAAAACTATAATTATAACTTCGTAATTCTTGATACTTAAGGTCCGTTCTTTTACTTTTTGGGCAGTTTGTGTAAAAACTGTCAAAAATGGAGGAGTGGGGATGAAATTTTATGATTTGCCCAAAAAGTAAACGAACGCTTTACAGGCAAAATCTGCCCAATGCACAAAATTATGTCAAACGTCAAAAAAATTCAATGTACTTCTTATGGTTTGACAGAACTTACACAAACTGCCACAAGAAATTTTTGTAGCTAAAATCGGCAGGTAGGGGAAATATTTTCTCCTTCAAAAGTGACAGATTTTAGGATTAGTGGCAGTAAACGAACGCAAAAGTGGGAGTTTTGGGCAGTTTTGGGCAGCTTTGGGCAGTTTTATGAGGTAAACGAACGGACCTTTAAATTCGCTTCCAAGAGCTGCTGCTACTGATGTCCATGGTGGTTCGATGTAAAAAGGCAGAATTTTATATTCGCAGGAAATAGCTGAAAGCATGTCCCTTGACAGCTGTCAATTGATTCGAGGGTGCGTTTGGATCTAGGTGGTTGGTTGCGTTCAGGATGTGATGACCAGTTTGTTATGTGGCGCGTTCATAATTTGATCCGCTACAACGGTATTCGTTGCATACTATTTGTGCTAAAAACTGAAATGGAAATTCTACTGTAATTTGAAAAATGAGTTGAAATTCAGTCCGATCGTATTTTTGCGTAGACCTTAGGGAAAATTTAAAAAAGAATGAGTAGATCATTATTTGACGAATTGGAACATTTAAACCCATACGGTGGCCACAATTTCTCAGCTACAGCAAATATTTGAGAAATGTCAGCGTTATCAGCATCAGAGATAGTGGTTTGCCATATCCAACTGATTGATAACAACCGATTGCTGTTTAGCTTTGGATTCATATCCATTTCTCCTTGCCCCAACTTCCTAGCATTACAAGGAAACGATTCCAAAACGACCACCAAGTGTCAAACGGACGGTTCTTTGAGTCATTAACTCGAGTTGCGAGCCTAGAAATTAACCAGAACCTTTTGTGGAGGCTTTATGCCCAAATATTGACAAAATTGGCTGACAAACATTTTCATATTGGTGATTGGACAAAAACAAAAACTTTACATAAGAGGCTGTTTAAAATAACAACATAACAATTAATACAAAAAATGTAAGGTTCACAAACAAAAAGGAAAACTGCGTATAAAAAAACAAATCTATAAAAAAACACGTATACGCCCGAGTGTACATTTTCATCGCATCCGTAGTAAAATGCGAAATCTATATATATATCACAATTAATGTATATTTGTTTGTTTGTTTGCCCGGTAAGGATTCCTTAAATTGTCCAATTATAGACTTTCCCATTGCTCGTGGCCTAGTGGTTAAGTGCGTTGGCTGCTAAACAGAACGTTGTGGGTTCGAATCCTACTCGTGTCCATAAAAGTTTTTATTTCATCTTGCGAAGAACTGACAAAATTTCCAAGAGTATCAATCTGTCATGAAAAAGTGCTTCTCAACTTTGCCGTTCGGAATGGGCGTTACATTGTAGGTCCACTCAATTCTTCACACACACAACAGAATTGTTGATGAGAGCAAGCCTCTTAGGCCTTGGCTCTTCAAGAGCTGTCGCACCACTCTATTTATTTCAATATTCAATTCTATTTAGAAAACAATAAGAACAATAAGCAGAAAATTGATGTTAAGACCTATAAAAAGGTTAGAAGAAAATAAAAAAAACTGCAGTATAAAGAATAGAAAGCACTGTGCTTACTTGACACTAAGTATCAGCTCAGAGGATAGAAATGATGGAAATGAACTTCTTCCTTAGCCGATTGATGCGAGGACCAGTGAGCAATCGTATACCAACTTTTTTACTCTTCGAAGCAACCAAGCTCCTATTCTCGCACAATAAAGTTCAGATAAAATTTTCGACACTTATAAGCGGTACTTGCTGAAATTCCAGCAAAAGTCCTAAACACAACTATAGGCGTTTTTTTTTTTTAGCACGGAGCGGGAATCGAACTGTCAAAAAAAGATCGGCATTTTTTTTTTTAGCTCGGGGCGCTCGGAGCGCTCGGAGCGCTCGATCTGTGTTGCTTTTTAGAACCGAACACGCTCGGGGCTGACTCGATTTGCTCGGTCAAAAATGATCGAGCAGATAGAGCAGAATAAAGAGCGTTTAGTTTTTGAGGGACGAAAAAAAAAACAAACAAACAAAACAAAAGAAATGGCAGTGGTCGAAGCTGGTTGCTCTTCCAGTGATGGTAAATAATATTTTGAATTTAGAAAATTATATTTATTTAATTTACTTTTTTTCTGGTTTTACTGTATTATGACAGTTCAGTGTTCAATTGTGTTTCTCAAATAGTTTTGAGCGCTCAAGTCGCGCTCGACTCGACACTCGCTCGATTCGCTCGAGCCCCGCTCGATAACAGCCAATTGTTAAAGGAGGGGGGACATATTTGAAGCCAGGAATATATCTTCTGATATTTTATTCGCGGTTCTGCCTTCACCCGTTAAAACAAACACATATGGCAACCATATTCAAACGCCGCAACAAACACCGGGGAATGTAAAATTTGCGTTTGCTCCAGTTAGCTCATCTGTAACCGGATACAAAAACACACAACACATCCCCCAGGTGATTTCCGTACACTATGAATTCATAAACAGTCATTAGAATATCCTTTACCGGTCTTTGCAAAATCCACACCGGATACTCCTATAAACCAACCAAAATAGAAGTTCATTTATTTTCGCCAAAGGACACTCCTCCTTCTGTACAATGTTGGTATATCTCGTATATCGTTTTAGCGTTTAATGACACATGAACATTATTTATTGTTGAGGTACCAATATCTTTCCCATATAAGTCCCCACATTTATCCACAACGACCAAGTTAATGCTCTTGAATCTATTTTACACACTTGTTTCGCAATATGCCAGCGAACACCAAACAATTCACTTCCATCTTATTGAACTCCATAAAAAAGTATGTGAAGTCCATCATATCGATTTGTTGTAATCTATACGGTTTCAGCTGTTACGACTTGCGAGGGGTTGGCCTCGTTGGGGAAACGGTTCGCAACGCTCCCAATCGATACTAAAGAAGACCTATTTTGCAAAGGGGTGAATTCTATTGTTTTGTTTTTGACAATCGATTTATTTTTTATTTGTCTTCTTTTTCGTTTTCTTTTTTGAATCGATAAAACCAACACTCAACCCTTAAACCAACCTCAATTTAAAGAAGCCCAAGCCCAATCCCACAGATCAACCCGACATTTTGCAAAGAAATTACATTTTTTTATTTTACAGTTTAAGCTTTTGTCTAGCAGCATATCCTTTTTCTAAGCGTGTGTATGTGTGTTTTCGTTTCGAAGAGAGAAAGACAAACACAATGCATCCCTTTTATTACAGTTGGTGCCATAAAGACTCCGGTTCTTGAAAGACAGAAGAAACATAAAAATAAATATGCTCATAATGTAGAAGGTACTCAAGACTCAACTAGAAGAAGATCCTTCTTCGCTTCTATGCACGTAGGTTCAGGTCCTTCGGTCACCTGTCATAACTTGTCTTGCTTTAATTTACTCGAGAAAATTAAATATTCATTTGGTGAGGCTTTTTGTTGATGTTAAATTATGGCGAGAACTAGGTGGTGTTGGTCTTGGTTGTTAGAGTTTGAAATGGTTCTTTTGGTTCTTGGTGTGCCAGTTCCATGAGAAAAGGAAAAAGGGATGGGACAGTGTAACAATGATTCTTTTGTTTGCTGTGAATCATACCAAAAGCAGTGACGTAGTCATGGGTCGATAATGGGGTCAGCAATTAACTGGATGTTTGAGACAAATTGACTAAATTGAAACCTGACCTGGTTTTGGTTTAAAGTGAATTTATTTGACAAATGTGTGAGCAAAATCGATATGGCTATTGCCAAAAAGTTATTGATGGTTGAAGTGGAATTTGAAAAATATTAAGTAGTTGGTTTTTTTTTTTTTTTTAAGACTGGGATAAAATAGAAAATAGAATTGTGCAAAAATAATAATGGATACAATTGAGGATACGGAGGGAGTTCTTATGGTATCAAAAGAGGGTAATCCAGAGCTGTTACCGAGCTAGACAGCTTGTGGTCGCCATTTTTACTACTACTACCTCAGATGTCAGCAGCAAGTTTCCCAGTTTTGTACTGTTCCATTTCTGAGGCCAATTCCTCTGGTGTCGTAGCATTTGCTGGAAGGAACTTTGTATAAAAAATAAATAAATAAATAGAGTGTAGCGACAGCTCTTGAAGAGCCAAGCCCTAAGTGACTTACTCTCATCAACAATTCTCTGGGTGCGTGTGAAGATTTGAGGGGACCTACAATTTAACGCCGATTCGGAACGGCAAAGTTGAGAAGCACTTTTTCATGACAGATTGATACTCTTTGAAGTTTTGCCAGTTCTTCGCAAGAGGCAGTACCCGTGAAAGATGAAATAAAGCTTTTTTATTCCTGCTTTCACAATAATCTTATTCAGTAAAGCTGCCGTTAATAAACTCTGATACTTTCTGTACATTGTCTATCATTGTAAACAGTATCTGCTGCAATGAGTGCTAGACGCACAACCAATGAATATAGCCAATTAAGGGGCATTTTTCAGACACAGCAGAGAGCACTTCTCTGTTGTTCGCTTACTGTGAGTTCGTATACCTCAACGTCTCAAGCCAGTTCGGTCCCTAGCTAGTTGTCTCCAATTTCGCACGCCAAGTGGCTTCAGGTATACTACCATCTGTGTGCTCCACCTGAGTCACGGTCTTCCTCTTCTGCGACGTCCTTCCGGCTTGGATTCGAAGACTCTACGAGCCGGAGCATTATTTTCCATTCGCTCTACATGACCCAACCATATAAGTCGTTGGACCTTAACTTTTCTGGCTGGGTCAGTGTCGCTGAACAGCTCGTACAGTTCTTTATTGAATCCTTGTCTCTATTCTCTATGCAGGCAGGACCAAAAATCACTCAAAGAATTTTTCTCTTAAATCAATCCAAAGCGTTTTCATCGGATGTTGTCATGGTACATGTCTCTGTACCGTACAATAGGACCGGGATGATGAGGGCTTTGTACAGTGAGATTTTAGATGCTCGAAGAAGCAGCGATTGGCAAGAGTGATCCTTCGTTTCATTTCAGCGCTGGTGCTGTTGTCCGATTTTAAAACGGCTCCTAGGTACCTCGAAGTTAAATCTGTCTATATTGACCTTAGCTCCACTAACATCACGATGTGTTCTTCGAATTATGTCAATGTCATCTGCGTACCCTAGTAGCTGGACGGACTTTTGAAAGATTGTGCCTCTGGTGTTGACGTTGGAGTTTTGCACAATTTTTGCCAGAATGATGTTGAAGAAATCGCATCACCTTGTCTTAAACCGTTTATGACGTCAAATGCATATGTTAGGTTTTTTCCGACTATGATGGAACAGCTTGAGTCTTCATTTTTGATATGGTTTGATATTTATTAAATAAGGAACTTAGTTTTAAGATTTACATCTTTTAGATAACTAAGCTTAGGGTAACATATGATACTAATATGGAGCAAATAACAACATGTATAATATTTTCTGGACTTACAAGTATGAAGAAAGGAAAATAACATTTATACATGAATATGAAAATAAAATTACAATAAAAATTACAATAGTAAAACAATATAGATTATAGATTAACAGATAACAATAAAATGAAATAGAAGAAAAGAAATGAAATGAAATAAAAGAAAAGAAATGAAAGCGCACAGCAAGTTATGTAAGTATTAATTATTATTAAGTTGACGCAAAATGAGCAAACAGAGATCTCTTAAATACAACCAATAATTCTGTTCTTCTAATTTCACGCGGAAGCGCGTTCCATAAACGAATACCGTTAATGAAAAATTGTCTTTCTGAAGTGAGACATGAAAATCGAGGAATAAGTAACTGCTCGTTTCTATGGGAATTTGAGAATCGAATCTGGTGAAAGAGATAGGGAGGCTTCTGTGTTTGAATAATGTTGAAAAGGCTTGTAAGAGTTTTTATTTTTAGATAATTTTCAAAAGTAACACCAAATAAGTTTTTCGAATAATTTGAGATATGGCAATACCGTCCCAGCCCATATATATATCGAATAGCATTGTTAAAAACAACATTAAGCTTTCTTGTGCTTGCTGCATCGGAGTTGCAATATACTTCACATCCGTATGTAAGTATGGGCACAACAAGCGATTTGACAAGCATTTTTCTTGTATTAAGTGGAATGAACTTTTTGGAAACCGATAAATTTCGAAGCACACCATACGATTTTCCTACCACTGCATTTATGTGATCATTCCAGGTAAGGGTCCTATTGAAGTAAACGCCTAGGTTTTTTGCCTTGTCTACGTATTCCACTGGAGTGCCGTTTAACTCAAGAACTGGAAAATAGGACAAATCAAGCAATGTTTTTGAGATAACAAGGCACTTGGTTTTATTTGGATTGAGTAGAAGACCATTATTGCTGGACCACTCAAAAATGGTTTTAAGTTCAGTATTTATGCTTTCAACACAATCCTCAATGAGACCTAGGTGGCAATGCTTAATTAACTGGACATCATCCGCAAACATGCGTGTTTCACAGTGACTCAATATCAAAGGCAAATCGTTGATGTATGCTGAGAACAGAAGCGGTCCCAAAATTGATCCCTGTGGAACACCGCGCTCAAGTGAAAGAAGCTCAGACACACAACCACCCGCAGCCACTGCCTGCCTCCTTCCAGTTAAATAGGAGTAAAGTAATTTCACTGCCTCAGTACCAAAATTAAACCGACGTAATAGCTTAGAACACATAATGGAGTGATCGATGGTATCAAAAGCCTTAGAGTAATCGAGCAATACCAAAAAAGTAACTTTGTTTTCATCTAATGCTTTTCTTGTCTGCTCAACGACATCGATGATCGCAGAAGTACTGCTATGATTCGCACGAAAGCCATATTGCTTGGGTGACAGAAGATCGCTATTTCTAAGATAAGTAGTAATTTGTCTATGCATTAGCCTTTCAGCTACTTTTGAAATAAATGGTAAAATAGAAATAGGTCGAAATTCGTTATTGTTTTTGGGGATTGGTATAACTTTGGAAACTTTCCATTGAGAAGGAAACAGGCTCTTTGTCAGGATAGTATTTATCAAGTGTGTGACAAATGGGAGAATCACAGGGAGAATGGCATTCAAAAATGTGGGATGCAAATCATCGAGCCCAACGGCTTTCGACTTAATTGATAGGAAACTTTCTACAACATCTTCGGGTGAAACTCTGGAAAAATTAAAGAGACCATCGGTATTACGTATAGAAAACAAGGATTGGCTTATTTGCAATGACCTACAGACATTATTTGATGAAGGTTGAGGGACTGACGAAACAAATTTTCTATTCATATCATTGCAATCAACCTCAACGTCCGAGTGAAACTTATTTCCAATACCAATGTCTCTGAGGTTTTTCCAGAGTTTACGCCCGTTTTGAGAAAGGCTTAGATGACTCACATTCCATCTCTTTTTAGCATTACCTATCAGCGCCACACATATATTTCGCAGCCTCCGGTATTCTTGGCGGTCATCGGCTATTCTGAAGCGTTTCCATCGGTCATAAACAAGGTTTCGTTGATAAATTGCTTGACGAATTTCATTATTAAACCAGGGGTTATTTTTGTACGAAGATTCTTTTGTTTTTAAAGGTACATGCTGATTTAAAAGACAGTTTAAGTTGTTCTGAAGAAAATCAACCTGTTCATCTGGTGACATCAAGTAATAAATTCTTTGCCAATCGATACCTTGAATGTCTGTTTGAAGAGCACTATAATCTATGTTATTAAAGTCGCGATACTGGTAAACTTTACGTGGTCTGCAAAGAGCATAGTCATACGAAAGGAAAATTAAGTCATGTCGAGAAAAACCTGGTACAGAAAGCTGATCATATAGAAGCACTTTATTGTTGTCTGAAACGAAAAACACATCCAAGAGTGTATTACTGGACCGTGAAAAATGAGTAGGGTTGGAAATATTTACAGCCCGAAGATTAAATGCCCTCATGCTGTTAACTAAAGAGTCATCGTGTAAAAGATTGCTGTTGAAATCGCCACAGAGAATAATATTTTGGAAATTCACTGAATATTCTTCTAAAAACGAGCTAAGTGGTGATAAATCTATATAAGAATATGGTCTATAAATTACACCAAGAATAAGTTTTTCGTTATTACTTAAAATTTCCAGACAGAGACACTCAAAAGCACTGTTCGGGGAAGAGCAGTATATGATTTTCGTTTTTAAAGTTTCTCTTAAATATATTGCTACACCTCCTCCGATACGATCTTGTCTATCTACTCATCTTATCAGACGGACGATTTTTTCTGGGATGCAGAAAATATTTTCGACTAAGCCTTACGAAATAAATAACACTTTGACTCTATTTACTTACTTAACCGGCTCCCAATCCATGAAGGAAATCAGCCTGAGACACTGCAGCCTTCTATCGGGTACGGTCCCTGGCATTTACTCTCCAGTCACCAAAACCAAGCACTTTGGCATCCGCAGTCACTTGATCCTTGTCGTTTCGAACCTGGGGGCTGCGATGAGAAGACTTTCTTGGTTGGAGCGATGTCGTCCATTCGCTCGATGTTCGAACAGTTTTTACAGTTCGCGATTTAACCTTCTTCTCCATTCGCCATCGTCGCATAGGGGACTGACAGCCAAATTAATAAACACCGACTATCGAAGGATTAACACTTATTCCGTGGACTAAATTTTCTTAGCTGACGTTATAAAATATATTCTACCGTTGAAGGTGGTTTAACGAAGGAATAGAAAAATGTAAAAAGAACTGCTTTTCTGTCAGTACATCAGATCTGCTACAATCGAGTGACAATGACAACAACAAATCCGGTTGTCAAGTAACAACAACACTTATAAAATTAATGAGAAATTGGATTACCTCTTATTCTATGGGTAAGTTTACCTGTGGAATAGGCTTTTTTTTAATACGGCTGTTACAGTTTAAAACAGCAAACAAAATTTATGAACTAAACTATTTAAACATAAGATGTACCTCACCTTATCCCTTCGTGCCTTCGTCATCTTGATAGAACTGCTCCCTGAAATACGCTCATAAAAAGTTCTTTTTAATGCAAAATGTTCTTTTTTTTCATTCCATACTCTTGAAGTATGTGGAAAAAAAGTAAATCCACGCCACTGGCACATTGTATTTGTTTTCTTTATTTTGTTTCATTCTTGCAGGAATAGAGCGTGGAAGTCAAATTGATGGTAATTAGGACTCCACTTTTCTGAATAGCAGTCATGTTGTTTGCTGTGTGGATATAATTTTTTTTTTCATTTTGTTTGTTTTCCACTGTTCAAGCTGGAGTAGAATTAGATTCCCTTGAAACGCCTCGAAACACTGAAAAGTGTTTTTAAATCTATGTCATTATTTTGTATTTTCTGTCATGGGATGAACTTTGCTGATGGATATTTAATTCTTAGTTTCATGAACACTACATTTGGAACCACTACTATTTAGTGTTGAACTAAACAGCCAGCGATGAGGGTGGGTACGAAAACTGCTTTTAAGGCTTTTTGTTAATTTTCTATTTTGGCTAATGGAATCGCATAATAAGCTTGAATGAAATTTCATTAGAGAGGAAATCAAGAAACTTCGTTAGGAAGCTCCAAATGAGATTCCTTATTTCTTAGAATACCTATTATTTTTTTAGTTGTGCTAAAAGAAAAGAACCACCCATTTGTGGAAAGCAGCAAGACAGAATTTCAAAGAATATCCTTGTCTTTCACTAAAATTGCATTAATGAAATTAAAAATTTTGAGAAAGATTAAGATACCATACCAGCGTAAAGCGTATTTTTTTTTTTTTTTAAGCGCTACAATAGTACTTAAGGGGACAACTTGCAATTTCGTTTAAGAACTACACGGGATTCAACTGCAAGACAAAGTGCAGCATAAGATGGTACTTCATGAGGAGACATTGAAAAGATAAATTACAGTCCGCATCGCCACTGCATTTAAACTTGGCCATAAAGTATAGGATGTCCACAAGAGCAAGCTTACTGGATTAGCTCTAAATGCCATTATACTTCTCGTTCTTTGCACGAGTTGAAAAAATTGTGTCCATAATCCTTAAACGTAAATCGACAGGGTCGATGAAACTCTTACCCGCATTATCTCAACTAGCTATCTGCTACACATTTTTTAAACATTCTGACGAAGGGAGAGACAAGGGAAATCTCGTACTGGCTTATAGCGTGCTGAAATTTAAAGTGAAAATAAAAGTCCTTTTGTGAGTGACTAAATCCTTAAACCATTTTTGAGGAATATTCCGTGCAACTGAATTTAAATTCTTAATTTATTTTGATCCTTAATAAGTTACAAAAACGTACAAAAACAGGGTGCTCTTTTTTCGACAGTAAAAGAAAAAACAAAAAAGAAGAAACATAAGGTCAATGACTTTTGTAGTTGTTTAAACTACAAGTTACCTGCCTTGAATGCAGCAACAAACAAACATCATCATCATTATATCCTGTAACCTCGGTCGGGGCATAGGGAGCCGACAAATCTTCTCAATCTTTCACGATCTGCAGCTAGATATTTTAGCTGTGGCCACGTTTTCCTCTGAGCGTCCACTTCTGCTTAGAGCGTTGATCTCCACGTTGTCCTCCCAACTCGCCGTGCACCCTGAGGACTCCATTCGAAGGTCTATTTTAGCTATGTTATCGTCAGGCTTCCGCAGTGTGGACAAATCCAAACGCCATTTTTTACCTGACTCGTCCTACACGCCACAATTCCTAACTTGATATAATTTGTGGCCAGCGAATTTTTAGGATGTAACGTAGACAGCGATTTAAAAAAGCATCCAACTTTATCGAGATTTTGCCGAGACTTTCCAGGTTTCGCAGGCATACAGTAGCACGGATTCGAAGAATTTCAACTTAGTGCGAAAAGGAAATTAAATTTAACATGTACCTCTACCTACTTACGGTGGCGGTCAGTAAATCATCTAGCCCCAGTAGAAAAATGATTGGCTTTAAAACATCAACTTGTCTCACTAATTGCTGCACTTCGTAAGAGTCGGAGAGCTACCCATTAAGCAAAACACGGTGCACTTTTGTATAACTCCCTTGTAGGTAATAGCAACTAACTACGAACATGAGGCAAAGAGGTGATTGATATAAAGTTGACTGTTCCAGAATTATAGACATCGTGTTGATAATGTCGACACACGATCGACCAATGCGAAAAATAAATTTCTTTGACAACTTTAATAATTCCGACCTCCCAGTCCCTGGTCCGGAACGGAAGTAGAATTTTGCCATTGTCACGGGATCTGCTTTCAGAAACTAAGCTGACAAACCATCGAGTTGCTTTTGAGGAGCTTTATCTCTGTTTGGATTTCAGATGCTGATATAGGTTCGACGTCAATACTTACCTCTACAGGCATTTCCTTTACTTCGGAGGCCAACTCAATGTGAAAGGAATTTTACGAAGAATACAGATGCAGACAACGAAAGCTTAGCTCAAGAGGCGCTAATTGCTAAATTCAACAAGAAGAAACAAGAAGTTAGACCGCAACAAAATTACTCAAGAAACAAGAAAGATGACGTTTGTAATTTTTGTAAGAAGAGAGGTCATTGGGTTCGAGAATGCAAGAAGTGGTTAGCTGAAGGAAAACCAACGAAAGAGAAAGAGGCAAGTTTCAGAAGAAATCTAAGCAACATTGTAGACATGAATATGTCTCTGATGTCCGTTAGTGCAACCGAAATGGATTCGACAGATTGGTGGATTGACAATGGTGCTACAAGACATGTCACCAATTGCCCAGACTGGTTCTTCGAGTTTGAAGAGTTTGAAAGTTCCTGTCACATTCAAGCAGCTGGAAAAGAAACTCTTGCGGCCATTGGAAAAGGAAAAGTTAAAGTTAAAACAACTCACAACAATAAAGAAGTCACACTACAAGATATCTGGTATGTACCAACAATTTCTAGAAATTTATTTTCTGTTTTAGCCGCTCAAGACCGAAAACGAAACAGTGTTTTCAAGTCTACAACAACAAATTGTTGGCTTGATGTTGATGGTAAGATAGTGCTGCATGGATATTGTTTAGGTTTAGAATGATTTTGTGTAGATTTGTTATGCGAAATTATTAGTAAGTGTAATTGTGTAATTTAATTGTTAGTATGATACTTTTACCAATTCTGTGTAATTATGTGTGTGTGGTGTGTGCCTTTTCTCTGTGTATTTTGTGGTTGTTTCATAAAATAAAAAGGTTTATTTTTAACCACGTTATAAAAATATATTAATTTATTAACAATATATGTGTAACAATGATTCGTATGATTTGTGTGATTTTATGATTTCGATTTGTGCAATGTGAATGTCTGATTTAGTTTTACAACCGATCTCGTTGACGTCTACTTGTGGAATCATCTAGCTTAAGCAATTAAATTACATTACAATAAGACAAGCTTAGTTTTTACTCAAAAGCAAGAAAGCGACAGAAAAGAGAATGTGCAAAAAACCAGTATTATGTTTGATTGCAACATTGCAAGTCAACGCAAGATATACAAACATGTATGCATATTATGAGAACATAATTATAATATTAATAGAGAGAAATTATAAGTTCTTATATTGAAATGCTAAATATGAATAGGGTATGGTGTGCGCTGTTTGTCATTCTTAAACAGATATCGTCAAGTGAATGGATCCTTGTATAAAGCAGCCATCAAACCACTTGTTCCGAAAGTTAGGTCAGATATACAATTGAATGTAGTTGTTGGAGATGATACAACACTTCAGTTATATCATGAACGATGGGGACATCAGGATAAAAGACATGTCAAAAAGATGATAGAAAAAGAATTTGGCATCAAGGTTAGGACAGATCAGAATTTGTGTGAACCATGCATCTATGGCAAAGCACATAGGTTACCTTTTGGAACAAGGAGAAAAGCGACAGCACCAGGAGAACTAATGTCCACAGACGTATGCGGACCTTTTAGTTATTCTTTTAGGAAGAAGAAGTATCTGGTTGTTTTCAAGGATAGTTTCTCCAAGTTCCGTTATGGGTTTGCCATAGAACACAAATCTGATGTCAAGAACGTTTTGAAAGAAGTGATAGCGAATTCAAAAATGTTAGGTCATTCAATTAAAGAACTCTTAAGTGACAATGGGGGTGAATTTGACAATGCTGAAGTCAAAGAGACTCTCCGAGCTTACGGTATCACGCAACGTCTGACAGCGCCATACACACCAGAGCAGAATGGCGGCAGTGAGCGTGAGAACCGAACATTGGTAGAAATGGCAAGGACATTCAAATACTCCAATAGTGAAGCAACTTTTCCAGAAGCAATTTGGGCGGAGTTGACAAACACCGCTGTTTACATCTTGAATAGAACTGGAAAGTCTTCAGTGGATGGTGTTAGTCCCTACGAGCTGTGGATTGGAAAGAAGCCCAGAATAAAACACTTAAGAATAATTGGTTCAACTTGCTACACTCATATTCCACTTCAGAAAAGAAAGAAAATGGACAGAAAAGCAGTTAAAGGCTATCTTGTGGGATATGATGGTGACGAACGATTTAGGATTTATGTTAAGGAAAAGAACATAGTTATCCTGTCAAGAGATGTGACGTTTCAAGAAAATCCAATACTATGTGAAAATGCAATAAAGTTACCCTTTCAAGACATTGTTCCAATGAATAAGAAACAGGAAGATGAAAAAGCCACCGAAGATTCTGAAGAACTGGAAGATGCTGAAAGAACAATTAATGCAGGGAGTAACATATATTCGGATGAGTATGAAACTGGGAGAGAGAGTAGCTCCAGCTCAGAGAGTGAAAACGAAGTTACAAATAAAACTGAAGTTATAAGAGTTCTAAGGAACAGGACCATTGTGAGAAAACCACAAAAGTTCGACGATTATGTGATGGCAGGAGAAGAGTATGTCAATTTTTCTTCAGTTCCAGAAACTTTCCAAGAAGCAATTAACAGCAAAGAAAAAGCCGAGTGGGTGAAAGCTATGGAGAAGGAAATGACTTCATTGAGAGAGAATCAAACCTGGAAGTTGACAACTTTACCAAAAGGTTCGAAAGCAATACCTTGCAAGTGGGTCTACTGTTTAAAGAAAAATCCAGATGGCAGCATTGACAAGTACAAAGCAAGACTAGTGGCTAAAGGATTTAGTCAGAGAGAAGGTATCGATTATTGTCAAACTTTCAGCCCTGTTGCAAAGTTGGGGACTATAAGATCGGTTCTCAGCATTGCTGCAAGTGAGGAGATGCACCTTATGCAATTCGATGTTTCGACAGCGTTCTTATACGGAGATTTGGAAGAAGTCATTTATATGAAACAGCCTATTGGATACGAAGATGGATCTGATAGAGTTTGCAGGCTAACGAAAAGTTTATATGGACTTAAACAGTCTTTAAGGTGCTGGAACAAGCGTTTCGGTAGTTTCATTTCCAAACTAGGATTCAGAGTTAGTGACGCTGATCCTTGTTTGTTTATGAGGGAGAGAAACGGAACGAAACTTGTTCTTGTTTTATATGTAGATGATGGGCTTGTTCTTGTTTTATATGTAGATGATGGGCTAGTTGCTTCCACTCATCAACACGAGTTGGAGAAATTTATCGAAGAGCTGAAAACAGAATTTAAAATCACGTCGAAGAAAGCTACATTCTTTTTGGGACTGGAAATAGAACAAAATGAAGGAAGCATAAAAGTCAGTCAACAAGCGCATGCAAGAAAAATCCTAGATCGCTTTCAGTTTTCCGAATGTAGGCCTATTTCCACTCCGATTGTGAAAGTTTCTGAATGTTCAAAAGCAGGGAAAGAAGACGATGAAGACCACAATTTTCCCTACAGGCAAGCAGTTGGTGCACTGATGTACTTAATGGTAGGTACAAGACCAGATTTAGCATACAGCGTAGGATTTTTGTCAAGATCTTTAGAGAACCCATCCAAGGAAGATGTAACTCGGATCAAACGAGTTTTCCGATACATTGCTGGAACATTGGACATGGGCATTGAATATAGCAAAAATGCCAATACTGGAATCCTTGAATGCTATAGTGATGCTGATTTTGGTGGATGTCAAAGGACTGGACGATCAACTTCTGGTGTTGTTATAAAGTACGCAGGTGGAGCTATATCGTGGCTAAGTCAAAGGCAAGCAATGGTTGCAACATCTACTACAGAAGCTGAGATCGTTGCCGCGAATGAAGCAGCTAAAGAAGTTATTTGGCTACGTAGATTATTCGAAGGGATAGTGAAATTCAAACAAGTTCCTGTTCTTCAAGTGGACAATTCTGCAGCTGTCCGATTAGCTCAAAATCCGGAATTCCATAGAAGAACAAAACACATCGCCACAAAACACTTTTTCATCCGTGAAAAGGTCACAGAAGGAAAAATTGAGATTCAGCGAATATCAACCGAAAAACAAGTTGCTGATATTATGACGAAACCACTTCCTGGTCCAAGACTCAAGGTTTTATGTAATGAAATGGGTCTATTTTAAAACATGTCAAAATTCAATTAACCAGGGAAAGTGTTGAAGTTAGTTATCTTAGGTGTTAATTTACTTTAACATGTTTCTTACTTTGTTTATGAAAATAACTTAGAATGTTTTATGTAAAGCTTTAAAATAGTTTGTGAATATTTTATTATTCCTTCAATCACATTACTAGAGATAAGTTTGTTTTTCATGTTTCGTTTCAATAAAGAAAATTCCGTTTAATATTGTTTAACAAATAATCGACTTCCATAGAATTTAAAACTCAGCACTCCGCTCCAATGAATCTTCATTTAGCGGCACAAAAATGCTCCTTCCATTTGCATAACTGATCCTCAACTGATACAAACAGTGTGCCAGTACTGTGTGCTGCTTTTTTCTCTCTTTTGATATTCAGCGCAATTCCCTTATATCTAATTGCTCTCCTTTCTCGTCGTACACAGCGTTGTGAGAGAACGATATTCAGGTATGGTGAAAATGCAGGTACTAGTAGGGTCTCTGATGGTATGCGAAACAGACTATGAAAACAATTACACACGAACACCTGGCCATGAGGCCTCTATTTCGTTGTGGATTGATTTCCAATCCACTCCATTTTATATGCATGAATTACATGCATATTTTGGTGTATGTTGCCTTGTAGATATGGGAAAAGGCACAAAATTAGTCATTTACATATGTCCCATTTGCCATTGACTTTGTCTTCCACCATTTCCATTTTTCTCAAGTACCAGTTTGCTTTTCCCGATAAAAAAAAGCCATACTGGTAAATGTGTTTTTATCTATGTAACTGAGCTTAGAGACTAACCACTCAGTTACCGAGAACGGATTTCTCGTCAACCACAGCCACTCTGAACTCCCACAAGGGGGCCAACCGCAACTGTAGTTGAAGATTCAATTAGAATCCGGGCATCAACTACCCCAGAGTACCATTTTTTTTTTCAGAAGACATGGTCTGTCTCTTTTGTTATTTTGTACTCCGTGAATGTATGACATTATCATCATACATTCTATCGGATGTGTGAAATTATCACACATCCGTACAAACCAAAAGGATAATTTCACAGCTTCGTGACTTATCGGCTCACAGGAACACTGGTGTCCATTGTCATGCAGTCTTTTATCCAGAAAGGAGCCGGTCGGCCTAACTGGAAGACTGCATGACATATTGCCATGCACCACCAACTTACTTAAGAACACTCATTAGTGCCTTATTCTATCACAATGATATTCAAGTACAGTCTCATTAATCACGGTATCTAAAGTAGATGATTATGATACATGTACAATAAAAACGTAGGTTCATTCGCCCTGACGGAGTCAGGTTGACGCTCTGCACCACTTGGAGGTTGAACCTTCCGCACATGAGCGGCAAGAAATCTGTACTTGGAATTGCAAGCAATCCTTTCCAAACCCTTACCCACTCTTCGCAGAGCGGTATGCGAAACAGCAAGATTTATGTCCCCTGGTAGTACTGTAACAGAAGGCAATAGCTCTGGTCGATCTGCAGGTAATAGAACGGCCCTGGTGGCATGCGAAACATCACGATTTATGGCCCTTGGTAGCACTGACACAGCAGGAAATAGGTCTGGTCGATCTACAGGTACTAGTAAGGCCCCTGGTGGTACGCGAACCAGCAGGATTCATGGCTCCTGTTTAGCACTGAAACAGCAGGCAAGAGCTCTAGTCAATCTGGAGGTACTAGTACGAACCCTGTTGACACAAAACGCTTCGTACTGCTGCTCACGACCGACTGACTCGCAAATATTATTCCTCCCACACATCGGCTTACTTTTTTACCATACTGAACGATTTATTTACCACGTGAGTTTCTTGGTGCAGGGAATCTGGTCCCGAAGTCGGAAATCCTGAAAATGGTTTTAGGGACTAATGTCCCACTATGGTGGGTCATAAGTGCCGATTTTTTTTATTTTCACACCCCAAATTGATTCTCTTTTGGGCAAAATTTTTTCCGCTTGTTTCGGTCCAAATCAAACCAAATCGATCTTGAATATTCCATATCGTCATGAGGATGTCAGACGAAAGTGAATCATTGAAATGCAGCATCTGCTCTCCAGACACTAGCATGCATTACAATTATGTTTATTGGTTGTTTTTCTAAATTAAAAGAAACGGCAACAGTTTTGAAAAGTAATATTGTTCTGTCCATTTTGTAGACAAATAGTAAAAAGAAATGGTTCTATTTATTTATAAGACTTTCTAAAACTTATGACCCACCATAGTGGGGCATTAGTCCCGAAAACCATTTTTGGGACTTCTGACTTCGGGACCAATGTCCCTGCGCCGAGTTTCTTCACGTCTTCCTTCCCCACGGCGCGCGGACTGTGTTTTTAAATCACTGAACTGTTTTACCTTGGCAGACTGTGTTATTATAATATAATAGTGAATATTTCACCACGGTAGCCGACTGTGTCTTCCATAGACTACGGCAGGTTGCCGTATGCATTTTCGAGTGCATAATGAGTGTGAATTGTATTTCACAAACAGTAAAATTGTGTGTGAGTAGGCAAACCATTGTGTCGGCTGTTGTTGCTGATGACACACATGAGCGGTGATGCTATTGGCCACATGTTTGTTTAAACAAAAAAAAAATAGATAAGCATGTTACCCTGCGTTACAAGTTCCTTGTTACTTAATGGAGAGCTTCCCTTGCTAATGCCCCATCCAGTAACTCTTTGGCTTCCTGAAGCAGAAAAAATGCCTCAAGCCTGGCCTCCCAAAGAAACTGATTAGGCGATGGAGGCTGACCGTTACCTATGCTTTAAGCTTCTCTAAGCTGACGTTGTTTGAAGAAGGTATTTCGTGATTCTGAAACATCTACTAGAGCAATTATCGGGCCGACGCACAGTGGGACGACCCATAGCAATAAATAAAAAATGCAACTATTTTAGCGGTACTTTTGGGTTATCGGCAAGTCATCCTAAATATTTATTTGTTCTAACTGCATTAAAATTATTTGCAAATGTGAACGGGTTCATTAGTTACAGGACCGCTAACAGTGACTTGTGCAAATATTTTCGAAGAAAGTTTAAAAACGTGGTTTTCATATCCAATTTCAAGTTTGTGTTCTATTTAATTTTGCGCTTACATTTTAATTAAACCATGGCTAATTATTTTGATCAAGGTATGTAAAATCATAAATTGCAATAAAAAAGTGTGTTTGTTTCTTAATTTTTTTAATACGAAGTGAATAGAAGAAGTCTAATTAGAATTCTTGACAATAGTGTAAAGTTCGCGTTTAAGTAAGGTTTTCTAAAATACCCCAAAAAACCCCTCTGAGATTATTCCTGTTTTATGATGATTTGTGTGTCTACTAACTAAATTATGAAAGAAGTTTTGCGCAAATTTGCGCTTTCTAAATTATTGGCATTTTTGTAGGTTCATCTCCATCAATCAAAAATGGCAACCTACTGCAAGCATGGGTTGAAGCTGAAAAATCAGTGAAAATTCAAGCGGTATGTGAAAAAATTCGTGAGCTGCTACACCTGGAAGAGTCAACAGAAGAAGTTGACCTTGATATTCAAAAGGTTTCAAAATACTTTTGTCTTAAATTGAGACAAAAGTGGGAAAGTTGTCAAAGAAAACGTGACAAATTTATGGTCGCAAATGAAGGATGGCTAAATCTTAGTTTTCAGCTGCCAGTTAACGTGGTTGCCCGTGTAAGTGATACTACAAGTCCAAGTCAACCGGGAACCAGCAGAGGAAGACCAGTAAAAAGCGTTGAAGATTGTAGTGAACGTACGAAAAAACGTAGGGTTCAAGAACTAACTTCACAGCACATATTAATATTAAGGACGATTGCAAGTGGTCATGAAATTAATGAACAGAGATTCGTGAAACTATTAGACGAAACGAAAACCATGTATCTTTCCCAATATAGTTGGTACTACATGCCCAGCAGCGTCCATAAGCTTCTGGTTCATTCAAAAGATATCGAAAGGATATTTCCATTTGCCTATTGGAGAGCTTTCGGAAGAAGCGTTGGAAGCTCGACATAAAGAAATTCGAAAGACCAGATTGCAACATAGTCGAAAGTGCTCCAGAACAAATTCGATGATTGATTTAATTAATCATTTATTGATTTCTTCGGATCCGTTCATTTCATTCGTTCCAAGAGCACCCATTCGTCTAAGGTAGACCCGGATATTGATCAATATCTAGTCAAAAATAATCCAGATGTGTCAACATTACCAATTGATATTGAGGATTTTGTTGAGACATCAAGTGATGAAGATTAACCAATACTTTTCTTGTTTTGTTATATTTAACAACAATAATTATTATTTCGAGAATAAAAGCTGAAAAATAATATTTGTTGTTGGAAATAAAAATTATTATTACTCTTATTTTTAGATATTATTTAAAAACAAAATTACTCACAACTTTAAAAAAAATTAAGTTTAAATTCCAAAAAAGAGTTCGCTGCTCAGCTCTTTTCTTCTGAACTTTGACGGAAAGGCCACTAACTGAGGAGTTTTGTACGCTATTTTAAGTTAATAGCGTAGATATTCATTATAAAAAGTGAAAACATGCAAAATAATTATGTTTCAGTCATTTAAACACGAGATATTAATTTCGCCGTTTTCCCCATACATTCGTCCCACTGTGCGACGATAACAACTCAATCCACTTATAAAAATCATGCCTGTTATATGTTTGCATCCCATGTGAAAATATCCAACACAAAAACATCAAAACAAGAAAACAAAGGATCCAAACTTTTTGTTCTTCCCCTATAAAATTGCAAGGAATGAATCACATTCACATGGCACATTCCCTCTTGGATTTAAACTACAGGGTGAAGTTCAAGACTTTTATCGATTTTTATTCGATTGAATTGGTGCAAACAAAAAGGTTCTTCAAACCGATTTCAAATTAGGTGTCCTGCAGCAAACATTGGGTGTAAGTTTGGAAAAACCATAGTCTCATGTGGAAATGGATTCCGCTTCAACAATTCCAGATCCGATGAGTGTGAAATTCCTAAGAGATTAATTAAATTTTTTTCAATGCCGTCTACTACGGAATTGTAAACTTCTGACAAATCTAATCATCCGTGTGTGGTTCCTTTGTGCGAAAAGGTCCTTGTGTGCCTCTACGACAAGCATGAGCAACCTCAAATTGGCTTTATTTTTTATCAAAGGACACAGTAAATGTTGATTTAATCTGATTACGCAATTAAATTAATCAGGTTTCCAAAAAATCGTTTCATGACGACAACGGACCTGATTTTTTGACACACGATAGCTAATAAGTGTCATACAGAAAAAAAGAAGTGTTGTCAGCTTGTCACAAGCGAAAAGGTGTCCCCTTTAAAAAAGCGAAAAATCAATTTAATTAAATTTGAATATTTTAAAAGGAGAGCACACTTTCTTGTAAGGCATTCTGCATATATTGGCATAGCTCCGGTGATGGAATTTCTAGGTGAGTGCTTTTTGTTGAGTGAAAAGCAAAGTGAAAAGAATCCTTTGAATGCCAGTACACACACAAATAAGCAAACAGAACCAAAAACCATGGAAATGAAGTTACCTTACGATAAGGGTATGATTTATTTGCCGGAGGAACATTCCTGCGGAACAATGAATTTAAAATAAATTAGGTGTGGAAGCTGGGCAAAATGCCAAAGAGGATTTCGGAAAAAAGGATCTGTTTGATTAGGCATACAGCTATTACGGTATTTATTAGTGTTCGTGTTTGCGGAGAAAGTGGTTTGGTAATGATGAGAAATCGCTTATACAACTGGTAAATGGTTGCCCAAGGTGATATAGAGTACGTACACTTTTCTCTTAGGGTTTGGGTGTTCATTCTTCACTTCCAGCGAAATCCATTAGAATATTATCTTTCGCTTTTGATATGGATTATCTTTCTTCTGTTTACAATTAGGTTTGAACCGATGATAGTGGAAGAAGATTAAAACAACTAACCAATTCTTGGACTTTTTTTTTGTGTCAGTTGATGGCTTTTTTTCCTAACAAACCTTAAAGTTCTGTTTGAAATCAACAGGTGGGTCCAGTTGTCTTGGAGTTTCCGGTCGGGTCAACATTTTTATCTTGTCTTGTACCTATGTCTTTTAACTATAAACTCTTAAAAAAAAACTTCAGATAAATAGCTGTCTTGTCAAGGCAGACAAGGCCTGCCTTTTATGAATGCTTTAAGAGTGCATGTGATAGCATTCACTGTCAATTTGCCTCTGAAAGCGATGTGTAAACTCACACCCCTTTTAACATACAAAAACAAGTCTCCACGACGGCGACGACGGAGATCCGGTCCAGGCCTACTGAAATAAGGTCTTCAAGCTTGAGCGTGCTGGTCTACGCCTTCCGTCCCAATTTTATCTGTAGCGGTGTTTCTATTAAGATACCTTCCGAGAAGATCCACTGCGCAGTGCGAGAAAGATGTCAATTTTAAATGCGATAGCTCATGCTCTTCTCTTGGACGTGGCTAAGACTTCCAAGTGCCTTTGGTTCAGTACACAGGCCTCGGATGCGTTCGTCTGTTGCAGTCTTAAACACCAACAGTTTCAAAGTAATACTAGGAACAAGTTTTTGGTCTTTAAAGAACCTTGAAAGGCTAAAGAAGATTCTGTTGGATTTGAGCAGGCTCTCTTGTATTTTCTCTTCTTCTTTTATACTGCAAATATTGCTTCTATGCCTTTATAAATGTTCTTCTTCTGTCAATGTTTTCTGGAGTCGTTTTTCCATGATTTGTTGTTCGATGGAAAGTAGATGCTTCTATGTATGTATGACTAATTTTATCAGTTTAACTCTCCTGCTCCGAGGTTTAGAAAATAGGCCGAAGTGGGAAATTGGTCTGTGAGCATTCGAACAAGACATTTTTTTACAGACTTTCTAAGTTTTTAGTGATGGTTCAGTTCGATTCGCTTTCTCGAGTAAGTTCTATTTCAAGTTAACTCGTTTTTTTTTTTCAACTCAAGCAAGCTTACTCGGCTTGTCAACTCGGTTTGTCAGCTCTGCAATCGATGAAAGAAGAAAAGTGTTAACTTGCTTCTTATTTCATAAGTGTTTTCAAGAAAGGGTTTTGAGGCGATTCGGCAAGATTTAGTATGAAATTGCCCTCTGGCGATCTATATTCCTATGTTATCTCTGTATTGAGCCATTAACTATCATATTTCATCAGGGAATGTCAAAGACTTTGACGGATTAAAAACCTAAATTTCCCGTTTTCTTAAACAGTGTTTTCTTGATTGATTTTCGGGGCAAACCCAGTTGTATCGTTCAAATGAGGGAATGTTCGGAAAACGAAACGACAGCTAACCTTCTTGAGCGCGTCAATGATTCCCTGGTATAAATCTTTTTTCGCACTCATACTGTGGCGAGAGTCTTAAAAGATCGCAACATACATAAATCCGCTGGTCCGGATGGTATCCCCGCTATTATTCTGAAGAAGTGTTCTTCCACGCTGGCATAACCCTTGCGTAAGATTTTCTTTCTATCCTATTCTTCTAAGCTCGTTTCGCTGACGATAGTACCTTTAGCTTTTCTAATTCGTTTCCAGACTCACATCCTTACTCTTCGTATGTGGAACTGCAACGGCAAAATATGATAAAACTCTAACTTAAACAGTACTGTACAATGGGGAATTAAAAACCGCGTAGAGTTGAATGTTTCGAAAATTCAATGCTGTCTTGTATCGTTGAAGCGAGATATACCCTCCTTGCCACTGTCTATGAAAAACACTTTCATCAATGAGACCGAACATATCGAGATTTTGGGTATGTTCATCACTGACCACCTTTTGTGGAACGAGCACATATGTGGTCGCCAAAAATGCCGCAAGATGTTTGAGTTCCGTAAGACGGTGCAAGAAATTTTTTCCCTGTTTGATCTGGCTAGAATCTATAAAACTTATATATATTCGTCCAAAGCTTGAGTCTGAGCTGGTGCTCCAGTTACATACTTAAGCGTCTTGGATGGTATACAAAAAATGTGCACGACTCGGTCGTACGAACTTGCTCCTGTATTCCGAATTATAACTCATAAAAAAAACATTACAAAAAATAAAATAAAATAAAATAAAATTCATAAATAAAAATTTAAATTCAAATATGTACCTCAAAAATAGATTAAATCTGAAAAATATAGATGTCATGTGATTTCTTTAGAAATTCTTGATTTAATTTTTTTTTTTTAAACCGTCGAAGCGGTTTTTTTTTAATTAATTTTTTTATATATAAAATTTTTCGAAAATGTCTTAAAATTAATTTGGGTATGCAGTATTCAAGAATATGTAAATATACATTGTATAAGTAAATTTCGATTTTTAATATTGATCCGTTTTTGAGATACAGAATTTTGAAAAAAAAAGTTCAAAAACATTTTTTAAAAATCCAAAAAAAAATTTGAATTTATTTTGAATTCAAAATATTATTTGGGCAATATATACGTACTTTCAGAAAAAAAAAATTACGCTGATCGGACTTTTATTTTTTGAGAAAATCTTATAACAAAAAAACGGTTCTTAGGAGGTACCGTAAACATAAATGTTTAAAAAAGAGCCGTTTTGGAGAAAATTGAAAGTTTTGGTTTTTGGCCAAAAAATCGTATGGTGGCTACCCTAAATTTTGATCTTAAAAAAAAATAAAAAAAAAACTGGGATATGAGTTTTTGCTCAAACTTCTAATTGTCAAGTTTGAAGTCAATCGGACCAGTGGTTAAGGCTGTAGGTGCCTGTAAACTTACAGACAGACGGAATCGCCGGACCCACTTTTTTCGACTTCTCTATCATCGTAATGTCATATATCTCATCATAATCTCATTTTTTTTTACGAATGCAGTACTTGCCATATACACTAGTCAAAACAATTAAAGGAACACTTGAAAAAACTCAAAAATGGAGTGGTTTCTTATAAGGCTGTATCTCAGTAGAAAAAAGTCGGATTGAAGTGAAATAAAAAGTTTTTCAAAGGTTATCATTTTTTCTTTTCAAATTATTTTCACTTAAGAAAGAACCGTTAGTCGTTTTCGCCTGAACATAAAAAAAATCACTCAATTTCAAAATCGAAAAAAAAACTTTGATTTGTCATAAAATGAGCGGAATTTTTTTTTAATCCAACCAATCTAATAGCGTTTTTCATTGTAATCTGAAAGAATTGCCCTTAAAACACTTCTCAATAAAACATGTTTTTTGGTTTTGTGATAGAATTTGTTTATAGGCGGGGAGCCCTCAATCCTGAAAGTGCACTTACACGGATTTCAAAATTTTTTATATTAAAAGATAGTTTAGGGAAATACCAACAAATTAAGCCCGGTATGACGAGGCCTATCCTGGCACCAGTATTTTTTTGCAATTTTTTGCATTATTAATAATTATTGATAATTTGCACTTATCGCGGATTTTAATTTTAACTAGCGCATATTATTGGAAATTTAATGTGCTTTCAGGAAAAAATGGTATGACAGCTGCCATTTTGGCACTAATGTCTGTCATACCTATTTTAAAATTTTGTCACTCATATGTTTTTAAAATAGGTATGACAGACATTGGTGCCAGGATGGCAGCTGTCATACCATTTTTCCCTGAAAGCACATTAAATTTCCAATAATACGCGCTAGTTAAAATTAAAATCCGCGATAAGTGCAAATTATTAATAATGCAAAAAAATGCATAAAATACTGGTGCCAGGATAGGCCTCGTCATACCGGGCTTAATTTGTTGGTATTTCTATAAACTATCTTTTAATATAAGAAATTTTGAAATCCGTGTAAGTGCACTTTTAGGATTGAGGGCTCCCGGTGTACTAGCAAGGACTCACACCAATACTTTTTTTCACTTTTTTTTCTTATTATTTTCAATTTTCTTTCAAAATAAAAAAAAACTTTGCACTTTGGTCGGTCGGTAGAACAATATAAACAAATTAAAATCTTTAATTTGAGGTGTGACAAGCTAGAATGTTTTCATGTGTGTTTTAAAAAGAGCAATTCTCTCAAATTTGGGAGATCAATTCTTTCCTCTTCAGAATTGATTTAGAAGTATTCTTTTTGACAATGAAACGTAAAAAAATTAAAAAAGGGCAATTCTTTTGTACAATAAAAAACGCTATAAGGTTCAATTTGAAAATTTTGTTGGCTATAATTCATTGTTTGGTTCAGATCGCTACGATTTTTTTTTTAATCAAAAAATTGATTTACATGCAAAAACACAATTTTGACTTTGGCCCCTAATAACTCTGCTAAATATTGACTTACAAAAAAAAAAATAAAGGGAGATTTGAAAAATTTATTAAATTTTCTACACAAAAACATTTTGAAAAAATAAAAATATTGCTTTTTTTAATCTTTTCTATCAATTTAAAAAAAGGTCCAAAATACGCATTTTTCAACTTTTTCATAAAAACTACCGTTATTTTGTGGTTTTCAGTATTACAACTAATCTGATTAATTATTAAAGCTCATAAAATTTCCTTGATTTTGGTGAAAATTTCACATCAATACAATTTACCGTTTCTCTGTTTCGATCAATCAAACTTACAAAACACTTTTTCTTCAATTTTAAGGAAAGTTTTTTTTTTTAATTTTCTGTTCTTTTGAATTTGTCTATTTTTTTTATTACAATTGAATAGTAATACCCGAGAATCGTTTTTAGCTGTACTACGCGAATGTGGAGCTCTCTTCCACACTCTGTCTTTCCCGATCATTGCAATTATCAGGAATTTAAGATCAATTTACACCGATACCTCCTTTCCATGTTTTTTTCCTAAGGTACTTACTGTGTCTCTGTTAATTATGGTATCAAAAAACACCCTTATATACAAATTATGTATATAAAAAAAAGAAAAACATGTATTGAACCAATTATGTGCATGTTCATGGAAAACGAATGAATTATCACGAATTTCTTGAAGCCACATGCGGGCTAAAGGTTCCGTTAAACCGTCAATCGGTAAATGACTAACGTGGGGCACTGTCGGATAGTTCAGATAGTTTAGATAGACATAAGCCAATGATAATAAAATGCGGTACATTTTAAGTTTCTGTTATTTTGAGCAAGTCAACTGTTATGTTAGAAGTCTACAAAAAACATTTTTGACTAGAAAATTAAGTTGGCCTTAATCAATCGTATTTCATTTTATTTATAACTAGCTGACCCAGCAGACTTCGTACTGCCCAATTAAATTGCTATAAAGTCCTGTCAAAAAAAGTTAACGCATTTGCTGTAGGTACTTATTTTTTGAAAGTAAAACTCTGAATACGTACGAAACCTGAATACGTATGTATATGATGCTCGAGAAAATTCGATTGTTTTTAGTTTTTCGAATATTATTTGATTATTTGATTCCCAGATGTTTTTTGATTTTGATTTATTTTATTATTAAAGCAAACACATTACTTGCTATGTTTTTACTGTTCAAAGTGCGAGCATAAGGAAAGGTAGAAAATACGGAAAAAGCTTAGGAGGTTTCGGTTTACATTAAGTATTGAATTCCTTAATATTGCAATGAAGTGGAAAAGCAGAGTGTGGTATTCAGATTCATATTCGTGTTGTTAGGCTAATGAACATATGTACTTGACAGTACGACCGAAGTTGGGTTCGTAAGCATTCCTAAAGTCGCGAGTACTACGGTCTTATCTCTGAAGGAGATTTTGCCATCACGAATTCTATATTTTCCTATTTTTTTAAATCCATGCAAAATATGTCTTGGGGTTTTCTTGATCTGCAGGAGTTTTAAATTGCAAATTTTTTATGGTTTTGCAAAGCGTTTTTTTTTTTTTTTAATTATACTTTCTTTCCAGGACTTCTCCCACACCTGCAATAATATGCAATTTTCCATTTGTAAACCAATGAGTTTTCCGAGTTCCTTTCGAAAACCCATTTTGAAATTTTCCAGTTTTCCAGTTGAAAACTACTGCACTACAATTACATGGAACTTTCCCTTTGAAAACCAATGAGTTTTCCAAGTTTTTCACCAAGAAATTTCTATTTTCCATGCGAAAACCCACTTTGAAATTTTCCATTTGAAAACCAATGCACATGCAATAATATGCAATTTTCCATTTTAAGACCAATGAGTTTTCTGTGTTCCTTTCGAAAACCCATTTTTAAATTTTCCAGTTTCCAAATTTGCGCTGGATGGCATAGACCAGGATGCTAAAAGCCTATAGTGTTGCGGAACTGGATGACGTCATTATATACATACATACATGGAAGAACTTGTAGAATGAGGCCTGGACCGAATCCCGGTTGAAGCGCAAATGAAGGGGGAAACCAATGAACACACTGACGATGATGATTATGCTGAAAGGAGAACCGGCATTTTGGCCTAAGAACCAATAGCGACATGATATATATCAATGGAAAGGTTTCTTCATCTACTTTAACTTTTGATAAGGCAGTAAGTCCTAAATCGCTGTGTGGAAAAAGTTATTGCACAATAAAGTCATTCACAAGTAGTAAATGATTTCTTGTTTTCATCTTGACCTTGGATCCAATAATGACATGATGTATATCAATTGAAAGGTGTTCTTATGTTGTTTAACTTTTGTTTTGTCAAGAAGTCCCAAATCGCTGTGGGGAAAAAGTTATTGCAAAATTAAGTCATTCAAGGATAAAAATAAGTTATGTTTTGTTTTCTTTTGTAAAGCTTTTCTATTATGATGAAAGCAAGCAAACACTTTTTTTTAATGACTTAATTGTGCAATAACTTTTTCCCCACAGTGATTTGGGACTTTTTGCTAAAACGAAAGTTAAAGTACACATGAAAACCTTTCAATTGATATACATCACGTCGTTATTGGATCCAAGGTCAAGATGAAAACAAGAAATCACTTTTTACTTGTGAATGACTTAATTGTGCAATAACTTTTTCCACACATCGATTTGGGACTTACAGCCATAGCAAAAGTTAAAGAAGACAAAAATACCTTTCCATTGATATATATTATGTCGTTATTGGTTCCTAGGCCAGCTTCCATACATTTTTGCCGGTTCTCCTTTAACCTTCAGAATTTTATTTAATTCCAATTCTGTGTCGCCTTCGTCCACGAAATAATAAATTTTCAATTTACATATGTATGTAAATAATTTTACATCTGACAACATAATTTTCAATATTTGAAATTGATCATATTTTTTTTATTTTGATGGGGTGGAAAAGTATGTTTTTTTAACATTGGCACAATTTGTGATTTAAAAAGCATAAGTTTCTTGCCGTAAAAACCATCTTTGAACTTCAACAACCATTTAAAAGAAAGAATTGGCCAAATTGGTCCAGGCGTTGTTGAGTTATGCGCTTACTAACACATTTTGCGATTCATTTTTATATATAAGATTTACAAACGATGGTATGCCTTGATAAGAAATTATTTAATTATAATTATGACATTCTATGAATTGCATTTTACCTGCAACTGATTATATAAAGCCTAAGTTAAAATTATTTTATATTCTATTTCAAAACAAAGTTGTTGCATCAATACTGAAACACAGACCTAAGTTCATGATAATGACAGCAAAACTTAATACGATTGTGGCCTCGGAGAGACAAAATACGTAATTAAATGTCACAATAATCTAATTGACGATTATGTTTGGATACTTTTCTGTACATAAACATATGAGTTGAATACCTACAGATAATGGTAACCTGAGAAAGTAAAGCAGGTTGTTTGGTTCAATATTAATATTTTAGTGGGTCTTTTTGATTGATTTTTTTTTTTATTAAGGTATAAGAAAAACCGAAATTTCATATTTAATTATTTTCAATATTTTGTTTGGCTCAATATTTCTTAAGACTTGAAATTGTAATTCCTTATCAATATAATCAAATAGTATTCTTATTCATCTGTTAGCCTTGAAGGATCAAATAAAGCAATAATAACAAAAAACACCCAAAAGGGATAAAACCAAATATCCTAAGATCCCTTTTGTGTCAATGATTTCATGAGTTTTAAATGATAGGTATTAATTTCGGAAAGAATTTAATTAGGGTTCTGTTCGTTTGAATGCTGCTATCAAATTTAGGATTTCATTTTGAGTTTCTAAATAGACAAAAAGGTTTCAATTTCCCAAATGAATGGTTCGATTTGATCGCATAGACAGTTTTATGGGTTTGCTGTTTAATATTTGATTGCGGTAATAAAAGATGATCTGTCTTATATAGATGAAATTTCTTTTAAATTACTTACAATATAAAGTTACGTTCAGATTATGCCTTTAAAGTTCCTTCGTTGTGAAAACAATCTGTTTCTCTTCAGCAATTTTAAAACGAAGATATACAAAAATTTATTTATATCTACAAATCTACATGCATATACGTAATTTTCTGCTGCATTCCTTCTGGAATTTACAACCATCGTCGACCTTTTATTGTATTTTTTAGGTTAAAGAAATTGCAAATACTCATGGGTCACTGTGGCGTATACGTAACTTAAAATAAGTTTTTTTTTTTTCTTGGCTGATATTTTGTTTGGTCTGATGTTGAATTTGAACTTCCACCAGAATAAACGATATAGGAAGAATCTTCAAACCGAGATTAAAGATGTCGGGGCTAGTTTCTGTCAGGATAAACGACACGTGCTGAACACCTTATATGGGCTACTCAATAATCTATGTCGAGTATCTAAGTTATATAAAGAGTTGTTTCCATCAACCGACCTCTTGTGCTTCGGGTCATTCAAAAACCTTACATTTCAGGTTGATGGCTCAAGGCTAGGAGAAGGAGCTAGTTATTAAACAGTAAAAACATTGGATTTTCGATGCTGTACGTGAAATTTAAGAACTTTTAACATACTACAAGCTGCCAAACAACAAGCGGAGATCCTTAACCTTTAATAAAGGGTCCGCCATCCAACGTTTTTGTTTTTAACTAGTGCTTATTTCGTGAATGGTAACACTTAACTCATACCTGATTTGACAGATAATTAGTTTTATCCTTCCGCTGTACGAATATGGTTGTGTATACGCTTGAACAACGCTGGGAAATATTGCGACATTACTTTGAAAATCATAGTAATGTTGCAGAATGTGTGCGAAAATTTCGTACGGATTTTGGAAGAAGAGAAGCACCGTCAGCTCCGTATGTTCGTTATCTTGTGAAAAAAAACTGGCATCCTCATCGATAAACCAAAGCGTGAAAAGCCAAGAACAGTGCGTACACCCGAGAATATTGCTACTGTGGCAGAAAGTGTGCGTGAAGCGCCATCAACATCAATTCACCGTCGTTCTCAACAATTGAACATTTCGGAGACTTCGTTGAGACGAATTTAGCATAAAGACCTTGGTATGACGCCATACAAAGTCCAATTGGTTCAGGAGTTGAAGCCAACTAACCATCCAATGCGTTTTCGCTTCGCTAAGTGGGCCTGCGATCGACTTAGAGAAGATGCCGATTTTGCCAAAAAAAGCATCTTTTCAGATGAAGCTCATTTTGATCTTGGCGGGTATGTAAACAACCAAAATTGTCGCATTTGGGGCTCACAAAACCTGCAAGCATACATTGAAAAGCCAATACACCCAAAGCGAGTCACTGTTTGGTGCGGATTTTGGTCCAGAGGTATAATTGGGCCACTTTTCTTCGAAAATGAGAAAGGAGTGGCCGTTACAGTCAATGGCGATCGTTATCGGGCCATGTTGAACGAATTTTTGTTCACAAAAATTGAATAGGAGGATATTGGCAACATGTGGTTTCAACAGGACGCGACGGTGCTACGTGCCACACAGCCGAAGCTACACTCTGTGTTTTGCGCCCTGTTTTTGAAGATCGCAATTTCAGCCGCAGAGCTGATGTCGTTTGGCCACCTCGGAGCTGCGATTTGACACCGTTGGACTATTATTTGTGGGGTGCCGTAAAAGAGAAGTGTAACGCCGACAAGCCAGAGACAATTGACGCTTTAAAGGACAGTATTCTTGAAGCCATTGGTGAAATACAGCTGCAGACAATCGATAACGTGCTTAAACATTGGACCGATCGTGTAGGCTACTTCATGGTCAGCCGAGGCAGCCAATTGAATGAAATTATTTTCCATTATTAACCGGAAGGATTGTACTTTCAAATAAAAAAAGAAATTTGAGAAAATATTCAGCTGTTTTTTTTTATAGCATTTTCCAAAAAAAAAGTTATTTTGCGAACCCTTTAAGTGAACATTATTACTATATAAGAAGGGCGATGGGATAAATATTAATAAAATGAAGGATGAGAACCTGCGAAATCTACTACAGCGAGTGTGGATATGTCATCGGAAGAAAACTAGGGAAAACTATTATGAGCTTAAATGAGCTCATCACCGTAAGACATCTAAATTTTCTAAGGTGATTCAAAGTCAAATTCGGGAAACAGAATATTTCCGATAGTATCAGATTACGATAATGCGATTCCACTGCGAGGCAAAATTTCGTTTTTACAGCACCTCTACATCGATTGAAAATATTGATATTGATTGAAGACCTTCTTCCAGTTAAAGAATGTCTGAAAGTACGAAAAAAAAATACAAATGCTGTGAGAACGTCCTATACCTTAGGCAGCTGCAATGGTGAGAGACCGCCATCCTACTACTCCGGGAAATGATGAACGTGGTAAAGGTGGGGTGCGCAAGTAGAAGGAGACCTGAAAACATTTTTGGTGTAAAACTATGGATGGGAATGTTTGGAGAGGCCCAATGGAGGAAGGTAGTAAATAATATCAAATCCTCAATGAAGCAGACTAAACAAAGCTCCTCTAAGAGCTTAACCCTCCTAGACGCAATATTTAGAGACAGCACCTCAGACCGAATTTTCCTAAGAAGCGCGTTGACTACGATCCTCCAAGCCTTAATAGATGCAAAACTACATGGTGTATTGCAGTCAGAATATACACAGAAAAGCTACGTGGGATACTTTTACGCTCTCAAATTTTAAAACCATTGAAACAGAATCAACCAAACACTCAATCTTTAGCTACTTAAAGAAAACCGGACCACATAAGCCGCAAAAACGCAGACAGAAAATAAAATCAATATTTCTTCAAGAACTTTGTTTCACGTGCCTGAGTCTTAAAGCTCTCTATCGGAAATAGAAGCACACCGCATCGTACAAAATCCAAACATGAGCTTCACCCTTGACATTTAACGAATAGAAAAACAAACATTTATTTTCCCTTTTACACATTTATTTTCGGCTCGATTTCATAGAAATTACCTCTCTTTGCTTCTTGTTCTGCTTACCACATTTTTTTCATTTTTTCCTACAGTAACCATATTTAAAGGGGCTTCTTTAAAGGTAACATAATACGCTCCTTTCCACCAAAGAACCACCTTTAAAGGGTTTAATTCAGCAGATTCCCATTTCAACAAAGAAAAAAACACAAACAAATGAAAAACAAAACAAATCCACCCATTTTCATGTCAAACTGGACTTGCCTTTTTGATATCAGAATGAATTTCATCCTTGTTGAGGCACGGTTTTTTTTAACCATAAGGAAAAAATTCCATTTTTGATGTTTTTGTTTTTTAATTTTTTTTTTATTTTTTTTCCTGACACTTTTTGCGGTGGCGTTGTTTGTTGGGTGCTTCGGAACTTTGAAGCATATCCATTGCCCTCAGTGTAAGGAGCAGATCAGGGTGGGTCTGGCGGATTGTAATTCTTTTCTACTGTCAGCCATCACGTCTCACAAATCTGTTAATTTTTGTTTTATGTGTGTCAGCGCCAGACGGTCTATTTTTGCATAATAATTAATAATAATGGCATGCCGAGTGCGGGATTGCCATCAGTCAGCTTTGTGTCTTTCAAGGATTCAAGGGGATTTTTTCTTTTGATAGTACACTGATCAAGAGTATTAAGTTTAATATGCTTTCAGATGTATGTCTTTCAGCAGTCTTCCATCCAAGACAATTCTAATAGGTACCTGGCCTGCACGTCTGCAGCTACGGTAAACCCGCCCATTTCAGGCTTTTGGGCATCAGGACCATAATCGCCAAAGTACACTTACGAACAAAATTGTGTGCTTTTAATTTTTTCCTTTGGAAACCTCCTTTTACTTATCAGCTTATCAGAATTTCCAAATGAAATTAAAAAGATAAAATTCAACGTGAGCAGAGATATTATGGGAAAAGGTTGAAAAGGACAATAATATCCACCAACGCACACCATGCTGATATTAAAATAAAGAAAGGACAAAAATATTACACACAGCAAAAACAAATATAAAAGTTTATGGCCTGCACAAGATTTCGAAAGCCACCTACAGGCAACACAATAAAAATGTCCTTTGCACAGTATATTTTTCTAATTACATAATGTTATGTTAACAGAGAGAGAAGGCAACCTGCAGAGCATTTGGCAGAGAGCAACATGTTGTTTGGTTAATTAATTCGGTCATTTGTGGAGTTTAATTTTCTTTGGTAAGTTTTATTTGCTTATTTATTTATGTGTTTGCTTGGTGCTTGGAAATTGCAGAAAGTCAAGAACTGGAAAGTTTGTTTGCTGTTCGAAGACTTTAAGAGTTGTGGTAAAATTAGAGGTAAGGCGCTGAATATAGAGTCTTTGATAAGTTTGTAATTCTGAAGTTTATTTATTACCAGAGTATACAATAATAGGTACGAGATGCGAATTTTTGTTTTGTATATGTAAAGTTAACGTCAGGAAGAATTTGAACATAAGCAGCTTAAAATATTAAGTAACTAAAGTTCTCAGTAAAGGTAGCTCGATACACTTGACCAAGCGATGACCCGAATTCTTTAATCCATTTAGTATCCAAATTAGGCCTCCCTGGCAGCAGATCAGAAGACTACAAGTTTTGAATTAAAAAGAAGTCGCACGGAACTATATTTGAAGAATACGGTAGGTGCCGCACCAGTTTGTAGATCCAAATCCAATGTTACCAATTTGTCCTGGGCGATATGGTGGAAGTATGAGTCGGTGCGTTATCATTGTGGGATAGCCCTTTTTTTTCTTTTCCAAGTGGATCCGAATTTTCTTTGATTCGGTCGGATCTGACCAATAAGTAGGCATACTACAACTCTGTGACCGTTTTGACCTTCTGTCAAGTAGTCAATGTTGATTACACTTTTTGAAACCCAGGAAATGTTGGCTTTCACCTTTTTGGTCGATGGGACAGACTTCTTCTTCTTTGAAGCACTTTCGTCGGCTAGAGTCAACTGTTTCGACTGTTCCTTGGCCACTGGTGTATACCAATGGATTCATGCTTGCTTTGTCGATTGTTGCAACACAACACAGCATCTCTTTCGGATTACTCTTAAACAGCGTCAAACAATGTTTCGAAGTGGCCCCTTGGTTGTGTTTGGTGTCCGGAGTGACACAAAATTTCATTTACGTTTATGACCCATGCCGCATTCGATCTTTTGAAATGCTTACTGTCTCAGCTATCTTGGTGGACAACCAATACGAGATCGTGGACTATTGTCACTTTGAAATCCGTACTAACCGTTTTTGAGGCACCTGGACGTTGATCATCAAAATCCGACACTGTGTGTGACTACATTAAGACTCCCTTAAATAATTTTTGGCAATCGCAATCGAAGAAGTGAAGATGAAGTGTCACCAAATGCAGCATCGAAAACGTTCATTGGTTTCATTAAGCGATTTCCCTTCCAAAACAAGAATCGAACCATTGACTCATATTGCTCTTTTTCGCTAAATTTCACATAATACCTACTCCTGCTTCCACACACGATAAAAAAAAACTACGAGTCCGATCCGGATGAAATTTCTATAGTAACCTTCTACGGCAATGTCCTATACGATTGAAGACTCGTTGCGCAAAAAAGTTGAAAAAAGTTAAACATTTGAGCGATTCGTCGACCGACGAACGACGCATTCTGTTGCCGATGGGCGACTTCCGTACGAAATTCACTTTTCACTTAACCAGTGAAATCAGACAAATCATCATGGCAAGTTACAGCGTCGAGCAACACGTGCAAATTATATAACTTAATTATCAAAATGGGGGTTCTCTAGTAGCAACGATGTATGCGTTGAACCCTTTTTATGGTGTACATGGTGTCCTTCTAAATCGACTATTCAACTTTTCGTGGACGAATTCATATCCACCGGCCCAGTGAACAATCAGCTTACACCCGCATGTCAACGAAACGCAAGGTCTACCAAAAACATCGAAGCGGTTCGTGAAAGTCTGCAGCAGAATCGGAATTAGATTTTAATTTTAGTGGGAGCTAAACCCCCTTTTATTTCGCTTTATTCAAGGTGTTTAGGATTCAATTAAATTATGTTTTTGTTTTCTTTTTTGTTGTTAATTCAAATTTACAAACTTAAAGTTAAATTGTCGAGTATAAGTTTCGCTAAGTTAAGTCTAATAGTGTAATGTTGGTCAGCGCTGTGCTCGATGATGTTCTTGCTCTCAACGAAACATGATCCACAATTTATAACAACAAAACTAATGCACTTTCTGCAAAGATGAGTGGGTGCAAAAACTCATACACTGCTTCTGGGTTATCAATCAAAATTCTTTCACTTGAAATCAGATCGTAGAGCAGAGCACACCGTGGACCAGTACACCTAAGATAAGTAATTTGTGTTAATATATATAGTTCTATATGTAATATAGTTATGTACTTTTTGTGATTCGAAATCAATTAAATCCTTTATAACGTTGTGAGAAAAAAGTGGTTTTTCATAAAAAATTATCGTGTCTTGTACGGTGTGGTCTGGCTCTTTTATATAATTCTGGAACTACGACCGCAATAAACGTGGTTCTCTTGCATGTATTTTTTTTTGATGAAAATGGTTTGAATGAAACCAGCTCACAAGGTATAAGAAAATCTTAACAACTAACTTGAATCTTAACTAAGAGTTGGGGTTTCTCAGGTTACGGGTATTAGTGTTGAAAGAAATCGAGTTATAAAGAGAGGAGCAGTCAACAGTGCCAGCGAGAAGTCACCGTGTATGAAAAGTATGTCAGCGGTCACGATAAGGGGATATGATCAAAGGATTTTCCCAAGCAAGGTTTTGAAATGCAAAACGAAGAAATCTTCGTTGGAAGCTTCCTATCCTTGATATTTATGTATCTACACTAATATATAAAGCTGAAGAGTTTGTTTGTTTGAACGCGGTAATCTCAGGAACTACTGGTTCGAATGGTATAATTCTTTTTGTGTTGGATGGTGCCTTAATCGACGTAGACATTAGGCTACTTAACACTAAGCTGTGACCAATAGCAGCGAAGAATCTGTGGATAATATGGAAAAAACGGCAAAAAATATACATTTTTATGCGTTTTAACGCGCTTATCTCAGGAACTGCTTTATGAAATTGAACAGTTTTTTTAATGTTGAATGGTCCATTTATCAAGGAAGGCTTGAAGCTATATAAAATTTAGCTGCGACCAATAGGAGCGAAGAATTTGTGTAAAATGTGGAAAAAACGGCAAACAATACAATACAATACAATATAAAGTTCGTTTGAACGCGGTAATCTCAGGAACTACTTTTTCGAATTGTAAAATTCTTTTTGTGTTGGATAGTCCATTAATCGAGGAAGGCTTTATTCTACTTAAAATTAAGCTGCGACCAATAGCAGCGAAGAATCTGTGGAAATGTGAGAACTGAGATTTTTTTCTGAGATCTCTGAGATGAAATTATTTTGGATTCGATTTCTCACTCAGCTATTTGACGTGGCTGACATATGTGCAGCAACAATTAGTAAGGTAACCATTAAATCTCAATGATAACTGAGAATTATGTTCCACCAAATGATTTTGCCTCAGTCAAGGTGACTTTGAGATCTCAGTGAGATGTTGTTAGGTGGAACTGGCCTAATAACTGCTCAAATTAGAATTTTGAGAGTTCAATTGATTTGTGAATGTGATTGATTGCACTATTTGTGCAGATTATTGTGTTTAAACAATATCATTTTATGTACTTCTTAACTAAAAAAATATGCTCAGTTTAAAGAAAAAAAAATACTTAACGAAGAGATATTAGAATTATTAGGGAGAGTTCACCCAAGGGAATGCTTTAAGTAGATTAGATTAGATTAGATTATAAATTCTTTATTATCCTCGATAAATGTACAATCTTTTAATAGCTAAGAATAAAAGCATGGCAAATGTTGCCGTCTGCCTGAATTGACTTATTTCGAGTTTACAATTTAAGTGAAAAAGTTAAAGTTATAAACTATGAATTGTATATACATTAAAAAATTTAAAAAATAGTAGTTTGTTTGTTCATTTTGTTTAATTCTGTAATACAATATTTAAAAAATAAAAAAAATAAAAAAATAAATAAACAAAAAAATTGAATTATATCTTCAAACATTCAAATATAATTACAACAAAAAAAGAGAAATTGGATCACATTATCAAATATGTAATTAATACCTATATAAAACTGTTACGGTAACCTAAAGCATGACTAATATAGGAGCATAGGGGTTTCCAATCTAGATTACCATTTAAGAGTTGCTTTGTATATTCAAGTGTTAAAATGTTTTGTGAAAAGTAAAGCCTTCTAATTTCCTGTAACATTGGACAAACAGCTAAGAAGTGGTACACATCCTCAATTTCATTACGGTTGCACAAAGTACATTTTGGATCAAGGTCTACTCTATGTGGCTTATAGTTTAAATTCAGCATCTCAGTTCTTGCATTAAAAATAAGGCTCATTTGCTTTATAGATAATTTTTCGTTAAAATAATTACTTCTGCAGAGTGTGTGGTTTAGTGTTTTGTATATGAGTCTAGTGCTAGAAGTTTGAGCTCTATGCAAACACTGTAAGTAAAGAGAGTCATCTATCTTTACTATGCATTTATAGAAAACTTCTTGCCAATCGGCTAGAGGTGTATTATTGAGATTTAGATTAAAGCAATGTTGATTAGCCAATTCGTACCATTCTTTAAAAGGCGATAATTGAGATCGGAGCGCGTATTGCATTATTTTTTTGTGAAGGTTTGTATCAGGTCTATTCATAACTTTAACAATATAGTCCGCATTTGATTTTAAATTGCCTAGGAATATTTGTGCTATACCGGTTTCTACGTGGATAGCATACGTTGGAGTTGAACTAGCTAGTTTGAAAAAGAAACGTTGAACAACTTCGAATTCCTCCATGTTTCGATAGCCATAAACTTGATTTGCGTAACAAAGGCACGTTCTTATAGTTGCATCAAATACTCTAAACTTAGCAGTAGCATCGACATATTTATTGCAAAAGAATTTACTCCACATGAGATTTATTGCTGTTTTGGCAGCAATACATTTTTCTTTAACATGAGGGCGTAGATCAAGGTTATACGTTATTAGAAAACCTAAGTATTTGTATTGAGATACTATTTCTAACGGTTCGCGATCTAAAAACCATTTTTCATTGGGAGCTCTTCTTCGCTGAGTACTTTCAAAAATCATTATTTTTGACTTTGTGGCGTTAATTTTGAGATCCCACAAATCACAAAATCTTTTGAGTTTATTAATTTGAAGCTGTAAAGATGTGGGGTTATCAGCCAAAATAACAATGTCATCCGCGTATAAGAGCATCTTTATAAGTGTATCACCGACAATGACTCCACCCGGAAAATCTTTAGATACATCGTCAATAAATAGTGAAAACATAATGGGACTCAATCCACATCCTTGAGGAACACCACATGTTGTATTAAAAAAGTCAGACATCGAATTTCCATTCCAGACTGCAGCAGAGGTGCCAGTTATAAGGAGTTTGTACAGGTTTAGAAATTTAGTGGATAAACCCAAAGTAGATAATTTATATATTAAAGAGTCTCTGTTCACCGTGTCAAATGCCGCCTGAAAATCAACGAAAAAGGCGTAAATTTTCTTTTTCTTTTCAAAACAATTCTTTACTATGCTTGTAAGAGCAAATATATGGTCTATTGTAGATAATCCTGCTCGAAAGCCGGCTTGGAACATACTAAGGAGTTTATTCTCTTCAACCCATTTTGTCAACCTTTGGTATAAAAGATGGGTGAATATTTTCCTAAGACATGGCAGAATCGAAATGCCCCTGTAGTTGCTCGGAAGTTGCAAATCCCCTTTTTTAAAAATAGCACAGATCCATGCTTTTAAGAAACTCTTTGGAATTTCTTCTTCTTCAAGAAGTCTATTAAAGAAGTCATTAATATGATTTAGAAAATTCGGAGTTCCATATTTATAAAATTCACACGGTATACCATCAACTCCTGCAGATTTTTCATTTTTCATATTTTCTAGAGTTCCTTGCAACTCTCTTATTGTGATTGGCCCATCTAATTCTGGGATTAAAACTAAAGGAAGGGCATACTGAAATTTTAAACTTATTGTCAAAGGGTTCAGGAGCTGTTTGAAGTGCTCGGCGAGTTTTTCAACATCAATAGCTGAGGCTGACACACTCTTGCAACCACCTAGCAATCTCACGTTTGACCAGAATGTTTTTGCGTCTTTACAGTTTGAAAGCCTGGTTGCTACGCCATTTACATATTTTTTTTCTTTTTGAATACAGAGCTTTTTATACAGTTTATTGGATTCTATGTAAAGACTTTTAAAACAAATTGAATTGGTCTTCCTAAACAGATTGAGATTTGCGAAAGATTTTTTGCGGAGTTTTCTACATTCCCAATCAAACCACTCAGCTACGAATTTATCTCTGGATTTAGGTTTTACCACAACTGCTGCTTGTCTTACACTTTTTAAAATATTTTCAACGGCCTGGTCACAACTATAATGTTCTTGGGAGGGAAGGCAATTAACCTGAGCGTCGAGCCTTCGTCTATACACTTCAGCACGATTTTCTATCCATTTTAATCTATTTAATGTGTTAATGGGTGATAAAGTTACATCTTGAAATTTTATAGAGGTAACAACTGGTAAATGACCAGAGAAATTTGCAGATACAACCTCGAAATCCTCAACAACACTAAGCCAATTACCTCTCGCAAAACAATAATCAATAACTGAATGACCTTGACCCGAAATGAAAGTAAGATCGCCTCTTCTGTCACTGTTAGTAATACCGTTAAGTACCAATAAACCAAAATCTTCAGCGAAATCCACAAGTTGCCTTCCACATCTATTTATAGTTCCATCCATAGAGTTCCTAACACTTGCATATACATGAGAAACATTTTGCACTAGAGAATCTGGGTTCTGAAAATTACCAATTCTACCATTGAGATCACCGAGTACCATGATATTTTGCAATTCATTTTCATTAAAAAATAATTGCAATTCATTAAAATCATTTGCCCAATTATTGCAGTTTAAATAAGTTGGTACAATATAATAGAAGTCATGCTTATGGTTAATTTCTACAACTGTTTTCCTACCAATTCTTTTAAATTTAACAAAATTGTTCAAATAACATTTAAATGCAATTAACATTCCACCGCTAGCTCTACCAAAAACGTTACTTCTCGTGGCTGGAATAAATTTTATACTATAATCTTTAAAATACTTCACAAATTGTGTTTCTTTACCCTCTTCGAGAAAAGTTTCTATCAAAATAATAATATCATACTTTAAAATAAATTCAAAAAAAGCAGGAATTACTAGTTTGTTTTTCAACCCAGAAACATTATAACATATAATTTTTAAATTTAAATGGCAGACGGCAACCCTTTCCTACTTATGATGTTGACGCTGATGTTGATATTGATTCTGCTGCATACTGCTTTCTCTAGTTGGAGCAATTGGCGCTATCATCGTATTATTCTGACAGTTGTTGATGTTGTCTATGTCAAAGAACTGCAGCCCACCTTCTCCAAACGTGTTTTTTATAAATGTCAATTCGTCGGCATTGTTTACAACCAAACCTCTCAAAACGTTGTAAGAAAATGCAAAGTTATTTATATTTAATTTAACTCCTCTAATAATGATTTTTACTGTTGGAGCCATATCAAGTAATTTTGTTTTGATTTGGAAAAGTGCATTTCTCTTTTGGCGTGTTATAAGGGATTGTTCGCGGTGCATAACAATGCCTGTATTCTTTAGTTTTGGTGTCGCTTCGATTAATTTGTTTGCGGTGTCGCCGGGATGAAAGTTAAGAATTACAGTGCTTTTATTTGTGTTGCGATTTGTGAACTCTTGTGTGTCTTTTATAGGCAATTCTGCATTTCCTTGAAGCTGGAGAAGACCAATGCAAGTTTGTTTTGCAAAGTCAACTTTATTGGACTTCCCTTCTGCCGGGAAATGTACAACAACAGAATTTTCCTTGTCTTTCCGCGACAAAATTTCAAGTTGGCGCTCCAAAGTTTGACAGTAGCTTTCCATGTTTGTTAATCGGTTCACAAGGAAAACATTTTGAGACCTTAATAACTGGATATTGCTTGATAGTGCTTGGACTTCAGTTTTAGTTGCAATGTCTTTTAATTTTGAGGTTATGCATTCATCCAAAAGATCTTTTAATTCTGCGATCGACATTTTTCCAACTGCCATTTTACTTGAAAATTCCGCTTCAGATATTAATTTCTTGTTATTTTGTGGGTGTTCCGGCGAAGTATCTTGCAAGTTTCGTTTTGGTTGCATATATGTACAATATGTTCGAAGAGGCAATGTCGAAACAAACCCCAATACCAAATAAATATTTGAAATCGTACCTTGTATTATCAGTTGTTTGAAATAAATTCTATGTAATGTGAAAATATAACTTTAAAGTGATGTTGTAACTTTTAAAAACAATTTTTTACTATTTTATTTTAAATAAATATGAAAAAAGATACTGAGCACAAAAAAACTTCGACTTTCTCGCAAATCTGACAGATGTCAATCCAATGCTTTAAGTATGAACAACTGAATGGAATCATAAAAAATGCTCAAATTTTTCAAGTTCAAGAGAATTACGACCTAGGGAGAGTTGACTGCAATGCAATTTTACAATAACTTCCGAACAAAATTCCCACGCGCGCATGATGCACAAGTCGAGACGATACTCTGGCCGGTGGACGAGGGAGAGGCGGACGAAGTCGCGGGCAACTGCTAGTATCTTGATAAGGCGACCAAACTCGAGACACATATTCCAAGCATAAGGCGGACAAACGTCATATAAAGGGATCGGGTCACGTAGGGGTTAGAAAATTAGTGTCCGTGGATAAGTGGTTAGGTGCGTTCGCTGCTAAGCAGAAGGTCGTGGGGTCGAGTCCTACTCGTTTAATTTCATCTTTCACGGGCACTGGTCTTGCGAAGAACTGACAAAACTTCCAAGAGTATCAATCTGTCACGAAAAAGTGGTTCTCAACTTTGCCGTTCGGAATCGGCGTTAAATTATAGGTCCCCTCAATTCTTTACACGCACCCAGAGGATTGTTGATGAGAGGAAGCCCCTTAGGCCTTGGCTCTTCAAGAGCGGTCGCGCCTTCTATTTTTTTTCATTTTAATTGTTTAAAAAACCTTATGTAAAGTTGGCCTTATGAATTATTCCATCAATATGGAGAAGAAATTAAGGTTCACGGTTACATAAAATCCCAAAATCCCCAAATGTTTCATTCACTCTATGTTTGTGGTGGTGGATCTGTTTTTTTAAGAAACATATTTAAGGAAATGTTCCTTGAGATAAGGATAAATAAAAAAAATTGTATGGAGGAGTTGAAAGAGAAGTGAATTCCGCGTCATTCACAAGAACTTGTCGAAAACTTCAAAATGATGAATTGCACCAATACAAAATCGAACTCACCCAATAGCTGAAACCAAATAAACATACGCAGCGTGCGTCGTCGTCATCATCTCTAGCTATTAGACCTGTTTTTGGATGAATTGGTATGTGAATAAGCAAAATTGCCGGATTTGGAGCAAAACCAGTCCACGCGAGATTAACGAGGTGCCAATGTATCCAGATTAAGCTACTGGTTTGTTATGAATTTTGAGCTGGAGGCATCATCGGTCGAAAAATGATGCTTGTCAGGCTATCACCAACGTCGCGATCGCTAGATTACTTATTTGATTTGTTCTGATTTATCCTTAAACTTTGTTCAAGACTGTAAGACAGTAGAGATAGAGTCCCCTTTTCCTCTTTCAAAAAAAAGGGAATTCTGCACGATCTAGCAATATTAATCTGCGGTAATATTACTTGAACTTATCATGTCTCGGTTGCAACGATGTTTGCTATAGACAAAGTACAGCCTGGAAAATGTCAAACTGCATTTTTGGCCACCCCAAATTCTAGTGAGATTCTTGAGACTCCATTATTTCCCGATAAAAAAAAAATAATACCGTTGGGGGTTTCATGTCGAAATGTCACATCAGGATCTTTGGTCTTTGAATTCGAAAAGGTTGCAAACAGATCCTTGAATTGCGAACGCAAAATTTAATTTTTCAAGGAGATTTCAATAAACAGAAGTTCTTAATCTAAATTCGAAAGATATAATTTCCTAGTTCATAATTGACCCCAAAACCTTCATATTCTCAAATCCAAAAAAAAAAACCATTAAAGCAAAAATTAAACACATTAACTAAAATGTATTCCAATCCTTTTAAAAGAAAAAGAAAACGTTATAGATTTTATTACTTCAACTTTTTTCCTTTCTTTGTTTTCCAGGTCGGACAATGTTTGCGAATAACAACTTCTTCATTCTTCTTGGCATTGTATGCTGTTTACAGCAACTCAATGTGAATGCCTATCCAACAATAAATATCCGTCGACTATTTGGTAAGTATTCAAAAACCCGATTGCAATGCTTTTCCAACTTTGTATTCCAGTGAAATCGTATCATCAAATTCGATGCATATTTCCATCGTATTCTCATGGCTACTTGTGATGTTGTGAATGAAAATCCAAATCACTATAAATGGACACGTCCCTTGTGAGAACGGCTTCGTTCTATCAAACGAACGTGCTTTTAACACTTTACAACTACTCTGTAAAGCAGCTCCCCAAGTGGTAACAAATAAAAGAGAAATTTCTAAAATACCACAAGTGACTTTTGCAGTAGAATGCCTTTTGAAAGAAATCTATCACTACTTGGGAGCACAATGTCCCCTCGAATGTCCTTCTTTTTGTATTGCTGTGTTGTTGTGCTCCCTTTTGAGTATAGAACTGCATGGCACGTAGACGAACTTTGGCTTGCATGTGAAAAGCAAAAAGTCAAGGAAAGACCAACAAAAACCGAAAGAAACGGATACGTCGTAATTGTTAAATCAATAGCTTGCTGGCGCCCTACCAAGTTTTCTTGTCGTATATCCAAGCAGTTGCGGTTTGAATTTATTTGGCGCCCCATGTGAGGTCATTTGTGATAGTTTAAAAGAACTTAAGAACTCGCGTTCGGGTGCAACTCTGTAGTAGCTCACAAAATCGACCCAACCCTGTGCTATTCAGCAAAACTTAAATGGGGAAAAGTTCGTCTTCTTTGTATCGAAAAATTCCTTGCGTGTGGGCAAAAGAAAAAGCGTCAAGTAGTTTGAAGGAAACTTTTCTTCAAATATATGTGGCGCTTAGGAAAACGCCAAAAGAATTAATTTTAACGTCGCGTCGCGTCGTAGGTGGTGATCAATATTTATGTAAATGATCATCGTCTGCCCCACTAGCTAGCTAGCAACAATTTTGTTATGCAATGGATATGTTTTGGGGAAACTCTGTTTGTATCATTTTCTTCAAGTAATGGAAGCTATGTATTTGCTCGAGAAGTGCTCATCGTGTTAAGTAAAACCCAAGGCAAGACAGAAGTCTCATAAATCACACCCCACACACACGTTGTGTTGTGTCGTTTTTGCTGAATCCTTGCGATGTCCTTGTAAATGCTTGGAATGGGATTACTTTGGAAAACATCTCCATGTTAGCAATTCAATAATATTTTTTGCTCATTTTTTCACATTGTCAACAAGAATTGAAGAGAGAATCTTCAGTAAAATGCGGTAACGGCAACACAAGGATATCAAGGACATTCCTTGAGAGAGAGTATAAGCAATGCATATGCATTTATGTTGAAGATTGGATCTTTGTAAGGAATTCAATGCATTAATGTGAGATAAATTGATATATGAGAAGACATGAGCACGTATCTATCTATTTTTGGATTAAAATAATTACAGTCATGCATACCTAATGGAAATGTTAACTCATAAATAATAATAAATTAGGGAAAGTGTTTACATATGTGCGTGGAAGGTATTGTTGTGTTTATATGGGATTTAAGTTGAAACATTAAATTAATTGAAAACCATTGTTCTAACAAAATCGATTATCTCTTATTCTTTGGGTATGTAGAACAATGTTCTTCAGTTGGCTTAAGTATTGAAATACTTCAAAGAAGGTTTTAGAAAAAAGGACAAAAATAATTCCCAGCAAAGTTTATGCTGCTTAAAAAACATGTTTTAGCAATGTCGAATGGTGTCAACAGCTTTAATGCTTTTCCAATACTCGCCTCGTGTAGATTCGATCTATACATGTGCCTCAGCTTACTGCAACTTTTTCCCAACGATGCTGATTCCTCTCAAACATCCTGCGTATTTTCTACTTGGTTGCCAGGCTCTGCATAAGTTGGCTTTCAATACAATCGTTTCCTTCAAGCAGTGTATGTCCGTTTTACGTCATTTACTCCTTGGCAAAGGTTATTTTCTTAAGAGCTTGAAAACGGAGACTACGACTTGCGTGGTCTGTTAGGAACATTTGCCAAACAATAATCGGCTTTTCGGTGGTCTTTTTGTAGTGAAGTCAGTGTACACATTTCGTTACTTGTACTTTGCGGAGGGGAGGTTAGGTGGGGAAATGTAATGTGTCCATATTTGAACAGTTCAATTGTTTGCTCTTGTTTATTGTCTTCAAAAGAGTTGTTTGTTGACATAACCCAATGACTTAAAAGGGAACCAAAAAGAAAACCTCCCAACTATAGGCTTAAATGCATTAACACTGTCATCTTCACGACACTGCTTAAGAGCAGTTCAAAAAAGTTTTTAAGTCGTTTCGTAAATCGTAACAGTCAAGGATACAAGGATAATCATAAAAAATTAAGGAACATTTGAAATAGTGGACTTGCTCCGAAGAAGGTAAAGATTATCCAATCGGCCAACATTTTCTAGGGTTCACAAGATGTGATCTACAATCTACATCCACTACTTGGAGAAGGTATAAACGGTCATAGGACTATTCTATGCCATATTCTTGGGCCGGTTCGACGGCGAAATGAAGAAAAACGGTCCCACTACTTGGCGAAGAAGAAATGCTCTTCCATCATGATAACACATCGACTCCTCACACATCCGTCATCACCGCAGCCAAAATGGTAGAATTGGTAGTGCTGTCGCATCCACAGATTTCTCTCCGCCACCCCCTGGGTAGAAGTTTCCATCGACTGAGGAGGTCGTTGTTTTCAGGGGAGATCGATGGAGGACATCGAGAAAACATATGTTTCAGACGGGTTAAAAAAATTCAACTGAAGTTGATCGGAGAACTATAAACGATATACACAAGTTGGCGGGTTATGTGACTTACTAACCAAGTGTGATTCTATAAGTGTTTAATAATGCATAAGCTACATCCATAGAAAATTCCAAAATGTCATGAATTATACCAACAAAATATAGTTCACATCGTACCAGAAATACTTTTGTATACAATTTCACAACTCCACCGAATATAATTCACACCCAGTTATTGTAAGAAATGTGTATAAGCAAGCGAACCGTCGACGACAAGATGAGGTTGAAGAATGTAACCATTCCATACCTCCTAAGATACGGAAGCCATTAGTCGATCAAAGTATAAGTCCTGGACCTGCCCGTTTAAACACCGGTTGAAAGCCGTTGAAGTCGGACTAAACTCCGTTGATAAACGGGTTCAAAGCCAGGGGAAACCTTGTTGATAGCCGATCGACTGATCGTTGATAGCCGGAGGAAACTCCGTTGATAAACACTAGCACGCATATGTCGTGCTCATCTTTACCTCATATAAATCCGAAAAGTACATGAAATTCCGAGCCGTGAAGGAAGAAAGTCATCACCACGAAGAACCTCAGTCAACCTAGTCTGATACCGCAAATGAAACTATATAGGAAGCCATACTTACTTACTTACTCGGTCCCTAGCTAGCTGTCTCCAGTTTCGCACGCCAAGTTGGTTCAGGTCCTCTACCACCTTTGTGCTCCACCTGAGTTGCGGTCTTGCTCTTCTGTGACCGACCGACGTCCTTCCGGGTTAGATTCGAAGACTCTACGAGCTGGAGCATTATTTTCCATTCTCTTTACATGACCCAACCATCTTAGTCGTTGGACCTTAACTTTTCTGACTCATTGAACAGCTCGTATAATTCTTGATTGAATCTTCGTCCCCATTTACACACGACAGAAAATCACTCGAAGAATTTTTCTCTCGAAGCAGCCCTAAGCGTTTTCATCGGATGCTGTCATGGTCCATGTCTCTGTACCATACATTAGGACCGGTATGATGAGGGTTTTGAAGAGTGTCACTTTAGTTGCATTCTAAGTCCAAAGAAGCAGCGATTGGCAAGAGTGATTCTTCGTTTGATTTCAGCGCTGGTGTTGTTTTCTGAATTTATAGCGGATCCTAGGTAGTCCTTAACTACCTCGAAGTTAAATGTGTCTACACTGACGTTTGCTCCAAGACTTGTTGACAGCATTTACTTGGTCTTTCCCTCGGTAACCGCTAGACCCATATCTTCCTGGCCTCCGTCTCAAGACTCACGAACGCTCCACTGACATCACGCTGTGTTCTTCCAATTATGTCTGCGTATCCTAGTAGCTGGAAGGACTTTTAAAAGATTGTGCCTCTGGTGTTGACTTTGGAGTTTTGCACAATCTTTTCAAGAACGATGTTGAAGAAATCGCATGCCAGCGCATCGCCTTGTCTAAAACCTTTTTTGACATCAAATGCGTCCGTTAGGTTTTTCCGACCATGATGGAATAGCGTGAGTTTTCGTGAGTTTTTGTCATCTTACACAGACGGACGAACTTTTCTGGGATGCCAAATCTAGACATTGCTCTATATAATTGGTCTCTATAGAATAGACGCTGTCATACGCGGCCTTGAAATCAATTTGAAGTTCCTGGGACTTCTGCCGTAGAGTGAACATTTGATCGATGGTGAACTTTCCGGGCCTGAAGCCACACTGATAAGGATCTATCAGCTTGTTGACGAAGGGCTTCAAACGTTTACACAGCACGGAAGACAAGATCTTGTAGGCGATGTTAGGGAGACTTATAATAAGATAAGAAATTTGGATTCAATGTTACGAAGGATCATGAAAGAATCTTATTTTCCATCAGCAACACTCTCAATTTTAGTTTTTATCAAAATAAATTCTCAGCTGTCCCAGACAGAATTTTATCGTTATCCTTAGTTATATGTTTGGTTTATCAATTATTTAAAATAATGTTTTTGTTTTTTTAATGAAAGGTCAAGAATACACCAACAAAAATCAAACCAAATAATATTTAATTAGGCTGCCAATTTGCGAGTCATAATAGTTATCATAACGTAAAATCCATAACCATTGGATGGAAATAAATTCTAGTTTTTGTTCTATACACCACTAATCTCCTCTGATTGGCAACGAAAAAATGTGGCCACACGTTCTACTTTGAAACAGCATTAATTTTTAAAACAAAAATAATTATATTTAATCAGCGATGCTCAATCAAAACTAAAATCGAAAAATTAATTGATAACACGTCAATTACTAGAGCTTAACAATTTGCAGGCGTAACAATAAAATAATGATATGGCATTTCAAGCATGAGTGGGTAATTATTTTGTAAACAAAGTATAATTTAGAAAATAGTAAAGTTGTTTTTGTAGGTACTGATTTGAACTGCAAGGCATTTTATGGGCCGGTTCCTCTTCGCTCATACACGGTAGCGGTCCAGCCCACCGTAGATTTCCAAGCTTAAGTTCTGTCATCATATCTCCTCTGCGGTTAAATCGTTCTGCCTTTAGTTTAGAAGCTTCTCTGTATGGACAAATTAAGATTGGCACAACTTTTTGGTTCTCTCAAAAGATGTAGATGTAGATAATTGATAAGACTTATTGAGGATAGTCCCGCTTGTAGAATAAAGGAATGCTTTCTCCGAAATAGAGTTGAGGGGGAGTCAGACCAGTCCATCCCCTGTCAGAATTAACATTCAGCCGCTGCGTTGCGCTGCTCACAGTATTGTGGTAAGCCGTAAGCCTTAGCATTTCAATATGTCAACAACAATGGATGCTTCAATGAGTTGTTATGCAATATAATGATGTTGTTTACTGTACATGATAATATGATATACACACACTCACCTAGAGAGTATTAATTTATGGAAGTAAAACCCAAACCGTATCGTTCAATTTGTAGTATAAACAATGATTTTGCTTTAAATCTGTATCATTGTAAAATTAATTGGCCAGAGTATGCACAAAAGAGTAAAAACAACACAAGGCACACAATGTTATAAAATAATTCAATAAAGTCTCCCCTGGGGGAATTTCACAAGACATAATTGAAAAGCTGTTATTTCGCTCAATTAATTCGGTTGTTTGTTTTGTTTATTCTTTTCCCTTTACACATAGGTACAACAAATTCTTAAGATGGTAAATAAATTAAGAAAGGCATCGAGGACCGAGGAGTATGAAATAAAGTCAATCCCCTTTGCAAATAAGGAACATTAGGAATTTGTACATGAATTATTACTTGTAAAGAATTATATCGACAGCGACACCACTTTGATGGAGTTAATTGATATTGTCACGCGATACTTTAAGGAGTAAGAATAGTTTGCTTTGAAAGTCGCAATAGGAATAAAAATAAAAATTAAGCATTTGTGTAAGATACTTTTTGGGGGTTTAACCCTCAGTACATACACTAATTTGTCGTGGCTTTTGATTTTAGGCCAAGGTTATCTTATAAAAGAAAGTCAAAAACAAATAACTTATTTATGTTGATTAAGTGATGGTGGTTAGTCTTAACTTTACCAATAGACCAAGTTCGAAAGTGTGAAAGGTCAGTTTCGCTCGATTTCATTTATTATACCTATATCTTTTGGGGTTGTCCAGGTTTTACAAAATATAATTTACATTTTTGTTGTTGTATCAGTCGTATTGAAAATTTGTGGTCATGTCAAATAAAGAGTCGTATCGTCTGCACAAAGTACAGTATCCGGTGTACCACAAGGATCGATACTCGTACCAATCGTTTTTAATATATTCGTATCTGACCTTCCCCACCATTTATCTGATGATACAGTTATCAGCCATTTTCGCTTCAGGATTTTTTTCTTAGTCTGGATGGTACGATATCGGCTGAGGACGACTGTTTTATATTATTTGGTTGAATAGAGTTTTGAGTAAAATTTTCAGCAGGGAGCTATGTCATAGAGGAAAGATATTGCTTATCCAATTCCGTTTTTTCACTACGATTACTGTTCTGCCAAATTGTGCAGAGTCTATAAAAAAAAGTGCGTTGCCGATGTACTTCTTTCTTAGGGATGACTTTTTATGACGGAATGTTATATCGTAAAATATTCAAGTTGAAGGATCACGAAAAATAATCTTGCTGGTAAAGTGCTTTGCTTGCAGATTACTTACTTACTTAAGGTGGCGCTACAGTCCACGTCGTACCAGGGCCTCATCCAACAAGCGTCTCCTGCCAGCTATAGGTCAGCAGCTAGCAGGCCAACTTAGTTCAGATCCTCTACCATCGGTGTGTTCTACCTGATTCACGGTCTTCTTCTTCTGCGACATCCTTCCGGGTTGGAATCGAAGGCTTTACGGGCCAAAGCATTATTTTCCATTCGCATGACCCAACCATCTAAGTCGTTGCACATTAACTTTTCTGGCTAGGTCACTGTCGTTGAAAACCTCAGTTCTTGATTGAATCCTCGTCTCCATTCCCCATTTACGCCGACTGGACCAAAAATCACTCTAAAGTTTTTTTCTCTCGAAGCAGCGTTTTCATTCGATGTTGTCATGGTTCATGTCCTCCGCACCATACATTAGGATCGGGATGATGAATGTTTTGTACAGTGACACTTACTCAATTGCCTTCTAAGTCCAAAGAAGCAGCGATTGGCAAGAGTGATAGTTCGCAGACAGTGAATACAATCCACTGCAGACTTGGAGCACATTTAAAATTTCTTAATTAAGCTACAAAATGTTTCAATAGGCTTTTCTGTTGATATCGATCCATAATTTGCTTTCTGGCTTTGTATTTGGAAACAACTATTCAAACCAGTATTCCTGAAAGACAAAAAACCAATTCATTCACAAAAATGCCACATTGGTAAATGAAAATTGCATCATATGCATGCATAAACTTTCCACCAAAAAACAAATATTGCTACCCAAACAGAAATGTCCATAAATTTGTTCCTGATATTTGTGGGATCATGCAATCAAATTTATTGATGAATATTCGTCCAGCAGCGCTTTTGTCAACTGGCAGACAATGTTTGTGTTTTCCAAAATATTGGCACAGGTAATTATCATTTCCAATCATTTCTGGAATTTTGTGTTTGAATTTGTGAATAAATCAATGAACAAATGATTGTTGCCTCTCCAATCCAGAGAATTTCAAGTTGTTGAGTAGAGTTTGAATATGAGGCTACACGCACAATTGATTCCTTACCTTGAAATATTAAATATGTATATTTTCGCTTAATAAAATGAACTAGTGACATTTCGATGATAAACAACTTTTTTCCGAAATTTTAATAATTTATTGAACTTCCTTTAAGTGTATACGTTATGTTTACATTGAAAGGTCAATATTCTTCTCATGGACTTTCACTTTTATAAGATTCTATTACTCTTCATCAATTTTTGATGACACAAAATTGGTTAAAGGTCAAAACTTTTATATCACCAAGAATCAATTTGAGCTCATACTTTTTGATTGTTAGTGCAATGAAACATTTATATTTTTGTTTGTTTTTGTTTAAAGAGTACATTTTGAAATGTTTGTCCAAGACAAGCTTGTTTATAATTCAACGGCATCCTCTTTTAGAGAACTAATTAGAATTTAGTTCAATTTTTTTTCTAATAATTTTTTTTTTTTTTTAATTCTTTTTCGAGTAATAGAGTCAATGAAGCGAAAAATACGGCCTCCGAATTTTTTACTGTGAACTGATTTGCATGAAATTTTGGAATTAGGCTCATCTTACCCTTAACTTTAAAAGTGAAAATGATTTGAACTCTGCCACCAACCCTGGGGGTGGTTGCCACCCCTTCTCGGGGGTGAATTTTTTTTTTTAAATAACCTCGGATATCGATAGAAGGCCTAATTTTAAGCAAAAAATCATCTCTAAAGTTTTTCAAAAAATTAAATACTTTTCAAGTTATTGGCAATTGAAAATTTTTTTGTTCGAAAATTCTGGAACACCCTGCAAATGTAATAAATTTAATACTCATCATATTGTTAGCCGTGAACATTTTCTTCGAAATAAAAAAAAAATTGTGGTGATATCTCAACTAGTTCAAAAGTTACAGTATTAAACATTTTATTAATTTGCCATTGAAAAACCAGAAAATTGAAAAAAAGTGCCTGCCATCGATTAATAAAATCGCTCTAGCTCAGTTGGGCGCAAGTTGGCGCAAATTATTTCTTCAGGATTATATTAAGAAATACTTCAGCTTTCATTATGCGTTGAGTTTTGCTTAATGCTTTTTGAAGCTTTTTTTCCATGCAATGTAAAGTCAGAAAAAGGTACAAAAAGTGGTGTCCAAAAAAAAAAAAAAATATATAGACATTTTTTTTTTTTGTAATATTTTTTCCAAACATATATTTTACCGTATTTGTTAATTTCAGAAAGAAAAAACAAAAATTCTTTCCCAACGTTCGTAATATAGCTTCTCAAAGTCAAGAAAAAGAAAAAAAAATTGTTTGTTATTAAAACTGAAAAAAAAGTTCAACTTTGACCCCCTCTCAAAACCAAACCGTTGGGAAAATTCAAAAAAAACTTCGGTTTCAAGAACTTCAAATATTTGTTAATTCAGCGAAACAACAAATTTTGAATTCTGGAACAACGAAAAAAATGAATTTTGGAATGACTTTAGCCTAAACGGGCCACTGTGCGTCGCGTCAGTAAAAATAGTTGTGTCGAAGCCTCTCGTCACAAATTCATCATCCCACTCTTTTTTGGATGGAATGATAACTTTAAAATCCGCACTTTTAAATCCACAGGAGAAGTAAGAATAGGAGTAAGAGGAGCGTTTAAGGTTTTTTCCATGCAGAATAACATTATACTCTGCTCGGTCCCAGGCAACGAGAAAGCCGATAAATTAGCAAGAAAATAATCAACGTTCGACGAAGTCAATCAGCGTCCCACCCACTTATTGAGAACTAGGAGAAGAGGAGAGACCTATTCTTACTAAAAAATTCTATAGCACTTAAATTCGAATAGCTAGACGTTAGTGGAGTCTCTACACTTCAGGGAGAGTACTCAGTGAAAAGTACACTACACAGTGCTCTGGCGTCCAAACCCTGAGCTCCTATCAAACTTGAATCTGTTTCTAATATTCAGGTTGTATAAAACCAGTCTCTTTCTGATTGTATCTGAACTTTCGACCGCATTTGGCGTTCTTAAAGAAGACTTTGTTGAGCTTGAAGCAATCTTCTTAAACGGATCAAGTCATATCCGTTCTACACTTTGTGCACCAAAGATCTGCAGACTCGTAGACTTCAGGGGAGCTTACACATTGCAACGCCTGCTTGAAGTATTGCTGCAGTTTCAAATTGCTTCCTTTGCTTTCCTTACTGATTGAAGCAAGGAAGAAAAATATATATACGTGTCTGAGTAATACTTATCTATCTATATATATAATAAAAATATATAAAAATGAATAGCTGTTCGTTAGTCTTGCTTAAACTCGGCAACGGCTCAACCGATTTGGCTAATTGTGGTCTTGAAATAATGGTGGAAGTTCAGGTAAGGTGTAAACGGTTAGAAATTTTCAAAAAATACACAAACACACACGTTATAAGCAAAATTCCTTTTCCCATACTTTGCAAAGAAAAAATCATTTTCCATGTATGTACTTTGTATATTGTATAATAATAATAATCTTCAAATTGAAGAAATTGAAAATTGAATTTGAAGAAATTGAAAATTGACACTTTATAAGGCCAGCTTAACCGTCCTCAAGATACGTAAAGCATATGCAGCTTCATATTTCTTAACTTCGGTTAACTTTCTTTGCTATTTTTGTTGTTGTTCTTCTGTGATAGTGACTGCTACGTGTGCGAGAGCTTTTCTTACTTAAATCAATTATTCCAAATAAAGTTGACGAGGAGAAGACGACCCGATGTAGACCGTCGCAATCAGTCAACCAAAGAGAGACTGACCAACAAAACAGTCGTATTACTATGTCACAGTTGCGTTCTGTAGTAAGTAGCAATGCAGTAGATAGGCTTAGAATGCAACGAGTTCGTGCACGTCAATCTCAACAACAGCGAGCACGACATAATGTAATTGAGCGATTCCGCAGACGCAGTGCTGTTGTGATTCTGGAACGAGCTGCATTCCATTATGATCCAGCATTAGATTACTGTGCCGACGGCATGGAAATACTGTGGTGAATCCACTGGATTATGTTGTGCTGGAGGCAAAGTAAAATTGCCACAGTTGGTCCCACCGCCAGATCCCTTACGCTCTTTTGTGTCTTTCATTCATCCATTGAGGTAGTACGAAGTCTGCCGGGTCAGCTAGTCTCAAGAATAAATTCAAACAAGCTGAAATAAAAAATTTTGCTTTTTAGTTTATTCAAAATCTAACACTTTCATTTAATTTTTTTTTCAGATTCAGCCATTGAGGGCAGATACAAAAAAAGTGACATCAATTTCCCACAGGTAAGTGAATAATTTATTTCGCGAAATCCAAGAATATTCTATTCTGATGGTTAAATAAATCTCTGTTGATTAACAAAAGTTACAAAAATAGTATCTGAAGAATTAGACAGCATCTTTTATCTTGACAAATTTTCTGGAAAACTCTTCAGTCCATTAAGAAAGAAAACACAATCATGGATAAGCAAAATGACATGTTACACAGCAACATGCTTTTCATTGTTCGTGTATCTGTCTAATGGAAATTGCGCGGTTGAATGCTTCCCCGGAATTCAATCGATGTTAACCGAAATTACTTAAACTACCCATTGTATTATTCTAGCTGGTTTAACATAGCGATACAGAGAAAATCGATGGAAATTGTCTCTAAGGGAAAATTTATAGTCTAAGAAAGTAAACTGTCTATTAAAACGACGGCAATATTGGTGGAAGACACTATTATGGAGATTTAAGGTGTGAACATTGAAATTTCAATTGAAGTACTCCTGTAATTAAAGTTAAGATTTCAACTTGAAGGAAAGCCTTAACGTCTGACCTGCTTATATAATTTTTATTTCAACTAAACGGACTATAATCCGTATATGGCATAAGAATACAACTTTTTCCATTGTTATCTTAACCAAACACACTCTAGAAATTTTTTGTATATGGGTAAGGCAATTCAGTAGTTTCCAGAAAAAAGCAAAAACAAAAAATAATGATGACTTGGGGCCTTTCGAAGCTTTTTTCTTACATTGCAATTTATAACCATATTAACATTTTAATGCACTTATCAATATGAAACAATAACGTCTTAGAAAAATGGGTTTTTTGGCCAACGATAAATATGTCAATCAAGTTTGACGTTGATAACGAAATTTGGTTTGAAGACTTGAACTAAGCTGGAAGGATTAATTTGAGATAAATACTTCGTTTGCTTATGAAAGCAGAACGGAAATGAAGCAAACACATTTTTTTGAGTGGTATTTTGACTCACTGCCATTCAGAAATTGCATGAAAAAAATTAGGTTAGTGTTTTAGTGCTCTAGTCTTTTCTTCTTCGTATGATTGAATATCTACAATTCACTGGTTATTCTTTAGGAAAAAACATCAGGCGACGAACTTAGCTTTTAACATCACTGAGAGCCACTTTACCTTAACAAAGTCCATTCGCTATAAATACGACTTGGATCATGAGGGTTTTGTGGATGAGGATTTCTTCTGTTCAGTGGCTTTACAAGTCCAAATTAACAGTATGTTGATAAGAGCTTCCCTTCAAGTCAAGGTAGTCAAAAGGTCTTTCCATACTTCTATCATCCTTATTGGTTGAAAGTTAATGTTTTGTGTTTCTTTCATTGGCCATCAAATCCATCTTTATATCTCCTGTCTGCGTAGAAAAGCATTTAGTTGGAAGGCAACAATAGCCCTCGAAAATGGACAGATATACTGATGACGACCCAACCGAATGTTTTATGGCCCCATCTGCATTGATGATGAAGAGAAGATTCAACAGCGAACTTTACGGGTTTTACAACGACACGGAACTAGCCACAAGGGTCAAGGTTCAGAGACTAAGATGGCTCGGTCATTTAGATCGGATGGACACCAATACACCGGCCCGGAAAGCCTTCGAAACTTTTCCCGAGGGACGAAGATGTAAAGAGGACGACCGCGACTCATGGTGGCGTACCCGCCCGCCTCAATCAACTTAGAGTGCAAAACTGGAGACAGCAAGCTAGTGAACGAGGTGACTGGCAGAGACTGTTAGTTGAGTCCCAAGTTCACAACGAACTGTAGCGACACCTAACTTAAGTAAGTATAGTAAGTAATGCAGAGGAGCGACTGGGTTGATGTATGATGATGAAAGCAAGCCAGAGCGTCTGAACGTAAAAATACTGGGCAACGCAGCAATCTATAAATGATTGCGGGAATATGAGGAAGAATAAAAGGTCCTTACAAAAGAAGAAAAGAAGCTTCACGTATAAGAAAATGCCATCTTGCCTATGAAATAGGCAGCGCACCAGGAGCTGAAATTTTACCAATCCGTGCGAAATATGGCTTAGTATACTCTGCGGTGCAGGGGCGAATTGATTTTGACAGCTCATGGCGGCCAAAATTTCTTTTACTTTCTGGCAAATATTTTTAAATCATTCACTAAAAACCGATCATCGTGGCAAGTAACAGCGTCGAGCACATGCAAATGACGAAACTTTATAATCAAAATGGTTATTCTCTAGTATGTAGTATAACGCGCGTTGGGTTGCATGGTCGTCCTTTCAAGTCGACTGTTCAACGTTTGGTGGTCGAGTCCACCCGCTCAGTAAACAATCAATTAATACTAGTACGTCAACGAAAAGCAAGATTTTGACGATACCAGTCGAATCGAAATTCACGAGGTGGCAATGCATCCAAATATAGCTCCTTTTTGTGCGTAGATTTTGGACTGGAAATGTTATCCGTACTTCTTCGAAAATGATGCTGACCAGGCCATCACCGTCAACGGCGATCGCTATAAGTCGATGGATGATCATCAACTTCTTGTGGCCTAATTTGGATGATATGGTCACCGAAGACATCTGATATCAACAGGATGGCACAGAATTTTACGTTTTCATACTTCATGAACAGTCTTTGTTCTACGCCTCATTACTTTGTACGCTGACGTTTTTCTTGTGGTGGTCTATTGATGGCTGATGAGTGACTTGATCGAAAACAAAAATTAAAACTTAATCAGCTTTCTTTGAATTCGGCAAGTTCAATTGTAGGAAGAAGAAACAAATCAAACAGAGATTGATTCTTTATTCTCATCAAACTGTGCAGCATTCTTAGAAACGACAAAAAATGTAATTCCACCCAGAGCTGTCTATATCAGGATTAATTTTTGAAAGGTCTCAAGTATCCTTCAAATTGAACAACCTAAAACCAAGAAAAGGTTCTTCCTTCTTCCAAAAGAATACATTTCTACTTACTTACATCAAAAAGACATTCATTTGATTTCTTCCTTTATTTAAGGCAAATGTCACACAAGCTCAAGATGTAAAATTTGATTTACATTTTATTCCGTCAATTCAAAGTGTCATATTGCTTTTCCGTGGAACTAAGGCAACAACATATGATGGCTGAGCAATAAATGTAAAAAAGGAACGAACTGATTTTATTGACATTTTTGACGTGTCCTTTATTTCATATTTATGTTAATGGTGTTCCCTCCAGGATAAATATATGTCAAGTGTTCCATTTAATTTTATGGCGGAAGAATAAACTGAGATTCTGTGATGGATAAAAAGTCCCAAAGAGTAGATTAGTTACAAGTTTAAGCATGCGAACTGAATTTCGGTGTCATATTTAAGACAAAGTCGGAGCAAATGAATGGGATAGATATAACTTCCCAACATCTCATTTAATTGACTTGTGTTTTAATAAGTCATCTTCCCTGTTCCATTACCAAGCCATATGCATTTAATTAAACGTAATCGAATTGCTGTGACAAAGAATTAAATTTTGCACGGGCACTGTGGCGTATGTGGAACATTTTTTTCGGCAAAATTGTGTACGTGCGTTTTATTGCTTTAAAAAGGGTTCCTTATGTTTTCATTTGGTTGTGGGGTTAAACAAACTACAGAAACACGTGTGCAATTTCGATGTAAATAGCGGAAACCTACGTGCCCAGTTACGTGCTTATATGTTGTCAAATACTTTTGTGGTAGAAGTCTGTGTTTGATGGAATTGGATATGAAACAGTTTGGGCTATTTTCGTAATGTTAACAAATTTAAAACATGTAATTTGAGGGATCATTGTGTTTGTTTTAACTTTTTTGGGAAAAGCTAACATAGAAACAAGGCTTCGAACGTTCGAGGATAGTATTTCTTGCAGAAGTTCTTGAGTCACGGATTACTTTTTCCTACGCCAGGTTGAATAAGAGGAGGCTGATCAGTCCATAGCCCTGTCGGAGTCCATTAAAAGTGTTGACGAGTCTGAAACGACATTTGTAGACCTGAATTTGGATTGAAAATTGGTCATGGTTGGTCTTAATACTTTTATTATTCCAAGCTTAATGAAGTTAAAGTTAAAGCTTATAAGCAGATGATATGTTAAGTTCTAGACATTTTGCCATCGCCAGCCTTGGGTTTTGCTTAAGCGGGTTTCCGATGTTGCGTACAAAAATTCTCTCGTCTGAGATTATACATGCATTGAGATGATTAACTTTTCGTATTCTGAATATACATTAAACCCAGAATTCTAATGTAAAACGTGTAATCCAAAAAAAAAACCTTTAAGCCACCTCACAAAGTCTTCCCTAATTATCATCGATTTTCTTGGGATTACTTTTGGTTTTCTTCTTTACCTCCTCAACGAAAAAGAGTCCAAAACTTCTTGCCCTTGAAAAGTTTTGTTTTCACTCATTGACTTTAAGCCTAAGATAATCCTTCTTCAGGGTTTTTATTTACCGCAGGAAAGTGGCATGTTAATTCATTGCAGAGCATACCTAACCCAAAGTGATATCCAAAAGTTTTTCAAATTCAACTTAACTCGAAGTGGCTCGCCATAAATAATTTCTCATATTTCCATTTCTAACCCGCCTCCAATGGCAAGGCCTTTAGCTGCGAACATGCTCCTATCCACCCACTCAACAGAGATAAACAACGAAACGCGCCTGCTACCGCTATTGTTTATTTAATTAAAAAAACAAAGTCTTAGATAACCGTTAACAGGAAACTAAAGCCAATATACTTTCCTCCTTTTCCACTTTCCCTAAAAAATAATCTAAAAGCTCTACAAAATTGCAGAGACATTTATTTTGCACCACACCAGGCCACAAGTCAAAATTTGCATAACCCTAATGGCTGGACATGACACCATAACGGTTTCAATTTTTTTTTGAATTCGTTCTTGGTTGTTTTTTATGGTCTACGGAAAGGGAAACGAAAAATAATACATGCAGAGGAAAATGACACAAAAATCGATGCAATAAATCATGTGACTGTACTTCGTGGTACGAATAGTGGCGTGTTGGGCTTTGGTTTTGACACTAGAAATAGAAAATAGACTCTGATTCTGAGGCAGAAAGTTTCCTTTCACTATAATGCCTATGCCAAAGGACATTCATTGATTTTAGAATGAAAGTGCTCTCATCATTACAAAACAAACAAAAAATAAAACAAGGTCTTTTTGATTTGATGAAACAATTAAAAATTCCAATTGACACCATATTGGAAAATCAGCTAAACGATTAACGATGTTAAGAAATGTCTCTTTCACAACCTTCCTTATGTTCAATAGCTTTCAGTTTACACCATGTGATAATTGCCAATCGCATCAGAAAGTACTTGGAGGGGTTGTGCCTTGTGTCTTCAGATACCTGAACGAATCAATAAAAATCTCATTTTCATGCTAATAAGAGTCCGTTTATATGAATGTCTTATAGTCGAATGTTTTAGGAAAATAATTGGACCGGAAACATTTTCAGTTTAATTTCCTTTGGAATTAGTATGAAATAAATAGATAACAGAAACTGATATTACTCTCTGATATTGATATACCAAGGTTAAGCTTATTTCTTTTCCCTCGACGTCAGTTATAGTTAGTTAGTTATTGAACATACGTGAGAAGTCCCTTGAGTAGGATTAAATAATTTTCATAATTTTTCGTTTAGATTAATACTTGTTACTTCTAGTTTTTGAACTCTTGGTAGGTTCTCAGTTATTCGATTACTGTAGAAACGTGTGACAACATTTATCTATGGTTTAAATTAGACCCATGTGCAGTTATATTTGTACTTACAGTAATGTAAACAACCCGTCTTCTACAAGACCTTTTGTACTATCAAAGGTTCAATGTATGTGCTTTGACATGGTTACAAAATGGTCAAACAAGCAGATGTGAAATGGCACCATTTTGACACTTGTACTACTACGCACCAAAAAAAAAAAAAAAACAATTTGGACACACAGAAATATACAGGGTGATTCACGAGCGTTGTGCCAAAAAGCTAAAGCGTGTAGGGGTTGAGTTGAGACAAGAAAAAAATCGTATGGGAGGGGGGGTTCATTCCCCCCCCCCCGTTTAGCCGGGAGGGGCAATTTTCTGAAAAATTGACTTATTTTGTTTAAAAAAATATTTAAAATCAACGGCTTCGTTTACAACACCGTGTTATACCTTTCTGAAAAGCCAAAAACTTTAAAAGCAAAAAAAAGAATTTTTGAACTATTTTTTTCAAAATTGTATGTAATTAAGTACTAATTTTGTTTTGAAAATTCAGTGTGTTTGTTAATTTTTAGTCAAAAACAGAAAACCGGATGCAAAAATGTCTTTTCGTTTTTGAGAAATTAAGAAAAAATCAAAACCACTTTTTTCTAAAAAAAAACTTTGTTTTTATTTTTACCTATCTGGACTTTTAGTTTAATTTATTAGTTTAATTTATAAATTTAATTTTTTGTAATTGGAGTTTTATGTGGACTCAATTAAGTAGAAAAGTATTACATTATCCCTGGATTAACCATTTTGTTCATAACGTCTGAAAACTGACCTGTAATTTTTTTCTTACTATACCTGGGGCCGCGGACACTCACTGGCGAAGAGTTCTACCTGCTAGGGGCTTAAGATAATTAAACTGCATTTTTTCTTGAATGAAAAAACAATTAACAACCTATAGGTAAATAAAAGGCATCGCATATTTACTAAACAACCATTTACAATTAAAATATTAACTCATCAACACATAACAATAACAAACTCTTACGCTCGAGAAGAGTTAGCGGACAGGAACTTCTGCTACGGTTTAACTTATTGTCGAAACCAGGAAGCTGAAAGACTCTACGCTGAAAGATATCCCAATAGATGGCGCCCAAGTCGTAGCATGTTTTCAAGAATCCGCCGACGAGAGCACTGAGAGCTAGAAGTGAAAGGTCAATGGCAGACGTTATCAATGAAAAAAATGAGTAATCCAGGGAAAATCCAATACTTTTCTACTTTATTGAGTCCTCATAAAACTCCAATCACAAAAAATTAAATTTATAAATTAAACTAATAAATTAAACTAAAAGTCCAGATAGGTTAAAATAAAAACAAAGATTTTTTTTTAGAAAAAAGTGGTTTTGATTTTTTCTTAATTTCTCAAAAACGAAAAGACATTTTTGCATCCGGTTTTCTGTTTTTGACTTAAAATTAACAAACACACTGAATTTTCAAAACAAAATTAGTACTTAATTACATACAATTTTGAAAAAAATTAGTTCAAAAATTCTTTTTTTGCTTTTTTTTTGAAAATTTTGAGTTTGAAAATTTATTTTTTTCAAACTATTCGTTGAAACAATTTAATTTAAAAACAAAATGAAAGAAAAAGTTTTTGGCTTTTCAGAAAGGTATAACACGGTGTTGTAAACGAAGCCGTTGATTTTAAACATTTTTTTAAACAAAATAAGTCAATTTTTCAGAAAATTGCCCCTCCCGGCTAAACGGGGGGGGGGAATAGACCCCCCTCCCATACGATTTTTTTCTTGTCTCAACTCAACCTACACGCTCTAGCTTTTTGGCACAACGCTCGTGAATCACCCTGTATATAAGACTCAATGAATTGGAATTTCCATTCACAAGCAGTTTATTTCAAAAACCTTACAAACTTGTGAATATCTAAGATAAAAGCCTCTCATTTTTATATTTAGTAACTAACTGACCCGGCAGACTTAATACTGCCTCAATCGATAGATAAAAGACATTCACTTTTGTACCCCGCTGCTACACTACCCAATACCTGCTACCTGCTGAGCGCTACCCCGCTACCCGCTGAGCGCTACATCGGTCCAGCCGTTTTGGAGGAGCTTAAACACTATAACTGTGACACTAGAGTCTTATATATATACATAGAGATGTTACAATATTCTAGGCTCTAGTGTTTCACACCTTACTTTGCCTAGTTGGAATTTTTTTAATGGGTATATAAACGTAAAACAAATGCATACAGCTAGTTTCACGCACTAATTTAGTTTTTCAAAACATCCTAAGGCGTCTCTTCATCAGGCATCAGTTTGTTGTCTGCAACATTTGGTCAAGTGATGTTAAAATTTCGAGCTTTATTCTAGTTTAAGCATCGTTCTTTCGCTTAAATTGCATACATGATATTGTGTTTTTACATACTTAATGAATTCGCTTAATGGAAAGTTCTGCACTTGTAAAAGAGTTCAAACTCGAGATGTTTATGAAACACGGAATGCTCCAGTTGTGCAACAACGCTTACTATTTTGCATATTTTGGTGGAGTGTCTTATGTCTCGACAAACAGATGGTCTGCCAGACGATTTACCAGAGTTTCTCGCCAACATTCTAAATCCACCATGTGTCAACACTCTCCGTCGAATCAAAGCCGCCGTATCCGCCCACCAGAAGTTCGAAGAAATCTAACTTAATTTACATTATCATCCTATAACCTTTATTTTTCTCTTGAATAACGTGCTTTTAAATAACATAATTATTTTAACGTAAAGATGTATGTATGTAGTTTCTTAAAGTCCTTTAAGCCTATGTAGCCTATTAAATAAATAGTTTATAAATTTATTTTGTAAATTATTTCAATAAATAAATAAATGTTTATGAAACACATTTAAAGTAAAAAAGTATGTCCGCCGATTCGGTCCGATTGTCTGTCTGTCTTCCCCTTTATAACTAACTAGCTGACCCTGCAGACTTCGTACTGCCTCAATCGACAATCGATAACCCTCTTTCTCCATCGTTTGCATTGTTTTTTTGTTAATTCGTATGTATGGATCCGTCCTCAAACAAATAAGCGACACCAAAAAAACAAAACAAAATGGTAAGTATACGCCCCGATGCCTGCGGTGCACGGATTTGTAAAACGGTTTCGGTTTCACTTCGCTCCTCATGTTGCTGTTGTGTAAACATTTCGAGTTCTTCGACCCTAATTGTTGCGTATAAAACACATTGACCATGATATTGAATGAAAAAAGGATTTTTTATGATTGCTCTGAGAGTTACCGTTATGGTGCAATACAGCAAAATAATTTTTTTACATTAAAAATATCAGTGTTTAAAAAAAAATTACCAAAATCACGAATTCTCTATTTTCCCATTGTTTAAAATCCATTCAAAATTTGACTTTGGATTTTCTTGCTCTTCTGCAGTTTTCCATTTTACCACTCATTTTACCACAACTAATGCATTTCATATGAAAGAGTGTTTTTGAGATTTTTGTTTCGCCAATTTTTTTTTTGCATTTCAAATTTTCCGTTTTTCCAATTTTTTGTTTACTTTTTCTTGCTTTCCAGTTCCCCATCACAAATTTTCCAGTTTCCCTTTGTAAACCAATGAGTTTTCCGAGTTCCTTTCGAAACCCCATTTTGAAATTTTCCAGTTTTCCATTTGAAATTTTCCAGTTTTCCATTTGAAAATCAATGCATCCACAATTTCATGCAATTTTCCATTTGAAAACCAATGAGTTTTCCGAGTTTTTCATCAAGAACTTTCTATTTTTCCATTCGAAAACCCATTTTGAACCAAAAAATTCCAAGAAAAAAATATCTAATTTCCGACCTTTGTTTGGTTTTTCCAGTTTTCCCACTCTTCCATGAGGTTTTTCCAATTTTTTTTTACAGAAATCATCACTGAATGTAACAGTATAAACCATGAAAATTTCACTAATATCTGTTGGGCCATTTCGGAGTCTATAAGAGACATACAAACAAAAAAACAAACAAACACTTCCATTTTTATATACAGGGTGATTCACGAGCGTTGTGCCAAAAAGCTAGAGCGTGTAGGTTGAGTTGAGACAAGAAAAAAATCGTATAGGAGGGGGGGGGTCTATTCCCCCCCGTTTAGCCGGGAGGGGCAATTTTCTGAAAAATTGACTTATTTTGTAAAAAAAATATTAAAAATCAATGGCTTAGTTTACAACATCGTGCTATACCTTTCTGAAAAGCTAAGAACTTCTTCTTTCACTTTGTTTTTAAAATAAATTGTTTTTACGAATAGTTTTAAAAAAACAAATTTTCAAACTCAAAATTTTCAAAAAAAAAGCCAAAAAAAAATTTTTGAACTAATTTTTTTCAAAATTTTATGTTATTAAGTACTAATTTTGATTTAAAATTTCAATGTCTTTGTTAGTTTTTAGTCGAAAACAGAAAACCGGGTGCAAAAATGTCTTTTCGTTTTTGAGAAATTAAAAAAAAACCAAAACCACTTTTTTCTAAGAAAATCTTTTTTTTTATTTTTACCTATCTGGACTTTAAGTTTAATTTATTAGTTTAATTTACAAATTTAATTTTTTGTAATTGGAGTTTTATGAGGACTCAATAAAGTAGAAAAGTATTGGATTTTCAATGGATTAACCATTTTATTCATTGATAACGTCTGAAAACTGAAATGCAATTTTTTCTTACTATACCTGGGGCCGCGGCCACTCGCCGGCGAAGGGTTCTACCTGCTTGGGGCTTAAGATAATTAAACCGCAATTTTTCATGAATGAAAAAACAATTAACAACCTAAAGGTTAATGAAAGGCATGGCATATTTACTTAACAACCATTTACAATTAAAATATTAATTCATCAACACATAACAATAACAAACTCATATGTTCGAGAAGAGTTAGCGGACAGGAACTTCTGCTACGGTTTAACTTGTTGTCGAGATCGGGAAGCCGAAAGACTCTACGCTGAAAGATATCCCAATAGATGGCACCCATGTCGTAGCATGTTTTCAAGAATCCGCCGACGAGAGCACGGAGAGCTAGAAGTGAAAGGTCAATGGCAGACGTTTTCAATGAACAAAATGATTAATGCAGGGAAAATCCAATACTTTTCTACTTTATCGAGTCCTCATAAAACTCCAATTACAAAAAATTAAATTTACAAATTAAACTAGTAAATTAAACTAAAAGTCCAGATAGGTAAAAATAAAAACAGAGATTTTCTTAGAAAAAAGTGGTTTTGGTTTTTTTTTTAATTTCTCAAAAACGAAAAGACATTTTTGCATCCGGTTTTCTGTTTTCGACGAAAAATTAACAAAGACATTGAAATTTTAAAACAAAATTAGTACTTAATTACATAAAATTTTGAAAAAAATTAGTTAAAAAAATTTTTTTTGGCTTTTTTTTTGAAAATTTTGAGTTTGAAAATTTATTTTTTTAAAACTATTCGTTAAAAAAAATTATTTTAAAAACAAAGTGAAAGAAGAAGTTCTTAGCTTTTCAGAAAGGTATAGCACGATGTTGTAAACTAAGCCATTGATTTTTAATATTTTTTTTACAAAATAAGTCAATTTTTCAGAAAATTGCCCCTCCTGGCTAAACGGGGGGGAATAGACCCCCCCTCCAATACGATTTTTTTCTTGTCTCAACTCAACCTACACGCTCTAGCTTTTTGGCACAACGCTCGTGAATCACCCTGTATATAGAGAAGAGATAGAGATAGCTTCTTAACTGTAATAGCGCTATTAGTATCCTCGATGAATACCACCACTAGAATTTCTTCTAAAAAAGTCTAAAATAATGTACCTAACATTAGTACTTTCAGAGAAATTGATCTTAACATGTGTCAGGGTAGACCAAAGTAAGCATTTTTTTTTTAATCGTCAAAAAGTGAAGTCAAAGTTCCATATCTGACTTTACTGTAGAAGTGTAGAGTTACAGATAGACAAAACAATAGCAACTCATTTCTATGTATAACTAGCTGACCCCGCGAACTTCGTCCCGCCGCCCTTCAGAGCAACTCCAATAACAATTTTCCCTTGGAAAATCAATAAGTTGTCCGAGTTTTTTCATCAAGAACTTTCTATTTTCCCTTCGAAAACCCACTTTGAAATTTTCCTGTTTTCCATTTGCAAACCAATGTACCTGCAATAATGTGCAATTTTCCACACACATCCAATTCGCACACGGCCTAAGGGTTGAATGGTTATGTATTTGTGTAACCTCATATGCAGAATTGCAGAAGACATGACTTTGATTATATTTTCTTTATTTGTAAACATGGCGGCGAGTACGTATGTGCGAGTGTGTGCATGTATCCGTGGTTCTGTTTTCGATTCCGACTACAAATTTGGAATCGTTTTTCTGTTCTATTAAAAACAAGAACTGTCATCTTGTGCCAAGTGAACGAATTCAGAATCGTTCGGAACAGTTCCGGACGACAAAAAAAAAAACCGTAAGTAGGTACCTAATTTCAAGATGTCAAATATAGGGGGATTTTTTTTAACAGATTATATGATTGTCAATATTATTGTTTGGTTAGTCACTTAATTTAACAGAAAAGATACAAACTTATAAAAGAATCAGTTAAGATTTGTGCAATAATTTCAATGATAATTAATCTAACTATTAATCAATTTAGATAGTACCTTCTCATTTCGGAAAGTACTTAAGTATTGAATAAAAAAACAAGCCAAACAAACAAAGGTGTTAATTTTGAAGACTGTGATTCATTAATAGCTAAATTAGATCAACAGCGCGATCTACGGATTGTAAAATATTTCCGTAACTATTTTGTTGAGCAAAATTTATTTAAGAAAATGTTTATCATATATTAAAGTTTTATTGGAATCTTTGTCTTGAAAAATAATTTCGTGCTTCGTTATGTTTAACATGTTTCTTTCGAATTAGCACAATTTAATGAAGAAAAGAATTACTTATAATCTTTTGTTTAACTAAACATTTCTTAACAATTCCGATTACGATTAAATTTGGTACTAATGTATGTTTAAGAATACCAGAAACAAGTATTGATGAATCTAATTTGAGAGATTTTCGTCTTCGTATGACGATTTTTTGACAATCAAATCAGTTATTTGTCAACTGCTTGCTCTATCTAAATATAAAAATCTGCCAAAAACAAAGTTTTTTTCTACAGTTTCTACCATTCCCAACTTTTTCTGATATTATAATGCCGAAATTTTGAAAAAAAGAAGCAGCCTGTATGTTTACCTCTTGAATAATAGTTATTCGAAAACAGTTTGTAGTAGTAGTTGTTGTTGTAGAAATGGCGGCCACGAGCAGTCTAGCTCGGTGACCCAATTAGCGCTGGGTTGCGCCGTTTTGATACTATAGAAACTCGTTTGACCTATAAAATTAAAAGAGGGATTATATAAAATTCTGAGCTTTTGTTTGAGTTCGGTAACTGGCGATCTCAAGTTCGAAGAGGAACCGTAACAATCAGTTCAAAATACGCCTCAAATCCACTTTGTTGCATTTAGAAAGGAGATCAAATTTTTGATCCTCAGTTCGGTCATTGAAGAAGGTCATTTAGATCATTGAAGAAGGACTTTCCCAATAATTTGGCTCTCGTTTTGGCTAGCGAAGGACACTTACACAAAAAGTGAAGAACAGTTTCCTTTTCTCGCTGGTCCTCACAACTTCGACAGAAAGTCCACACACTCATCTTTGATCCGTCAGTGAAAATAGTTGTGTCGAAGCGTCTCGCCACTAAGTCAACATCCCACTCTTTTCGGGATGGAATGATTACTGTAAAATCCGCACTGAGGTCCATAGGAGGAGTGCAGTAGTCGGTTTTTTGTCGAAAAGGTATCACTGGGATGAGGTAAGTAATATTACTATGACCATAGGGTTTAGAATACCAACTATTCGATTCCCTAAGTCTCAACGCGCTGCAAGATACTAAATATTTGATGTGCAAGTCTATTGGTAAGAGGTAAAGAAAAACGTTTAGGGTGTCCAATGAACATGAGCGCAAGGCTCCAGTTGAGCGAACACTAGCTGTTCTCTGAACCTTTTTTAATTACGTAATATTGTAGGCTTTGCTAAGTGCGGGCCACCAAACAATCGAACCATATGTTAAGATTGCACGGACTACGGCTGTATACGTCCACAAAATCATCTTTGATTGCAGACCCCACTTTATGCTGGCTTTCTTGACTCTTTCTTCAATATTAAGTTTCCAGTTTAACTTTGGGTCAAGTATTACTCCCAAATCTAGCGCTGGAAGACAAGGAAAGAGTTTCACCGTTGAGGCGAGGGAGGGTGAAAGGAGGTACTTTTGTTTTGGTAGTAAAGAGCATCACTTCAGTTTTGCTTTGATTGTTGCTAACTTTTAGCAACGCCATCTCCGTAATCTCACTGATCACGGAAGTGAACTTTCCTGATACCAATATCACCAAATCATCTGCGTAAGCAACAGCCTTCATGACAAGAAACCAAAGAAGGGGGGGGGGGACAGAACAACCCCTTGGCGTTTTCCCCTTCTTACGCGCCTCGTCAAGCTTGTGTTTCCTAAGGTATACCTTAGGTATAGGTTAGCTACTATTAGCTACCTAGGTAGCTTGAATCCTTCTATCACTGAGCATGGATACAATCCAATTTCGGATTTAGTCCTCTACACTCCGGTCAACTATTGATTCTTGAATGGATTATGTTAAGACGTTGTTGAAGGCTCCTTCTATTTCTAAGAAAGTAGCGAGAGAAAATTCTTTAAAATGTATGGTTTTTTCAACTGTGTGCTCTACCTCATGTAGGGCTGTCTCCGTAGACTTGCCCTTAAGCTAGGCGTGTTGGGAACTATCAACAGGACATATGTACATCTAGAATGCCTCTGATATGGTAATCGAGAATGCACTCCAATGTCTTAAGCACGAAGGAAGTAAGGTTTATTGGTCTAAAATCCTTCGCGGATTCGTGCCCTCGCCTGCCGACCTTCTTGATAAAAACTACTCTAACATGTCTCCAAGACTCGTGAACATGATTTAGACAGAGATATCCTTTAAAGATCATCTCTAGCCATGGAATTGCCAGAAATAGTGCTTTCTGAAGCATGCGATCGGCATTATGCCGTCCAGGCCTGAAGACTCTGGCTTCTCTTCAATGTCGAATAAATCTTTCTCCCCAAAACAGTTTGTACAATGCTGACACTTATTTAAAGCTTATTGAGAGGAATAACATCTTTTACCAAATCTGTGATATTATACTTACTTATCCACCTATTTCCGACTTTTATTGTTAATAAACAGCTTTTAAAAGCACTCGTCATACCTTTTTGCAATACCCTTTCAATGACAAATGAGCACTGTGTTAGCATTAGGGTTTTGAATTCCCGAACATTGCAACGAATGGGCAATGCAGCCAACAGTGTAGGTGGCGGGAGATCTTTAAAAACTAGTTTAGTTAGGGTTATCAGCCAAAAGGAAAAAAAAGGGTAATTTATTTGGTAAGTGAAAATGTCTCATGAATTTTACCCAAAAATATTAAAAGCATGCCATAGGAGCCAGACAGCTATTTATCATTATTGATTAATCCTATGCTTTCCTGGGATTCAATAACTAACTATCCTGGAGCCTGATAAATATGTGCCTACCCCAAATTGTTTTCTTCTAGATCTAGAAATTAGGGAACGTATATAGTAGTTATTCCTCTGCGCAAGATCGTTCAAATTTTGAAATGTGCTGGTGCTCATTATTACTTTTATTGCAGTTTCGGTTAGCTTTTAAATAAGATTAGGACTAGTTTTTTTTTCAACCATTGCTAGATCATTGGGAGATTTAACCAAGCCAAATACCAATCAAAGTTAAGAGCTTCGTCCGTTTTGTGAATATGTACTAGCATTATCAGGTATTTACCACACATGGCTTACATTTTGTCTCTGTAGCTTTTCAAATAATTCACTTAAAAAATTACAAATACTGGGTGAATTTGGTTTGTAAAAGGGTGAATTTGATATGCAAAAGGGTGAATTTGATTTGTAAAAGGGTGAATTTGAAGTAAAAAACTGTATCAATAACAATATAAAATATTGAACTATCGTCAAATATTATTATTTGTAGTTAGGAAACACAACTAGTTATGATTCGTAACGAAAATTACGTCATCAAGTCGTTCTGAAACGCATTGTTAATGTGTCAAATAGTTACGATTAGTACCATCCCAACTCATCTCTAGAAGGTGATTTGAAAGTGTTGATCTGTCAAAGTGACTGGTTTTCTTATGTTTTGAAAATTTGTGTTTAGTTCAAAGTTCTTGTGGCAGCAACCTAAAAATTAAATATATCCCCGTTTTAAATGAAGATGGAGATTATACTTTCAAAGGAAATTTCATTTTATGTAAACATAGTGAAAAAATGTAAGATTTTGGATAAATCGTAAATATAACTTCAAAAATAAGATTTGACAGATCGACACCAAAACGCGTTCTACTATATTACAACTATTACCAACGAATTCCAACTATGACACGAACGGGATATTCAACGATTGTTATTAATAGAACTACTGGTAATCCAGTTGCTCATCTGTCAAAGACTAGTTCGGAAACCGAATTCCATATTTATGAATTATAATCTAGCAATCTAGACATATTTTAATTAACTGGTATACCCTCAGAAATACAGAGAGGTCTTCCTAGAACATATGTATATGACTCAATATATGAACAACTAGCTGACCCCTCGAACTTCGTCTCGCTGCCCTTCAAAGCAACTCCAATAACAATTTTCCCTTGGAAAACCAATGAGTTGGCCGAGTTTTTCATCAAGAACTTTCTATTTTGCCTTCGAAAACATACTTTGAAATTTTCCTGTTTTCCATTTGCAAACCAATGTACCTGCAATAATATGCAATTTTCCCTTTGAAAACCAATGAGTTTTCCGAGATTTTCATCAAGAACTTTCTATTTTACATTCGAAAACCCATTTTGAAATTTTCCAGTTTTCCATTTGAAAACCAATGCACCTGCAATAATTTAAAAAAAATTGTCCCTAAGAACCATCTACAGGCTAACACGAACAAAATAAAAAAAAAATTAGCCAAATCCGTCCAACCGTTTGTGAGTTATTCGATCATACACGAACAGGATTTCATTTTCTTTATATATAAAAATGTTATGTTGGTTTGTGTACGCTCGAAAAACTCAAAAAGTTCTGCACCGATTGAGCTGAAATTTTGACATGGTATAAAATCCGCATCAAGGATTGTTTTTATCTATTTTTTGCATCCGTCACATATCCGCGGTCGCGGTCATAAACGACAAACAAAATTTATACTTTTCAAATCACATCAGCAAAATATATCACATCGGCTTTGGAAAATTTCGTCAAATATTTTTATTTTATTAATAAATAAAAAAAAAATGTCAGATTTGTTGCTTTTGAGATATGGCGTGGGAAGCGGGTAGTGGAGTAGCGGGGCAGTAGTCAGCGGGTAGCGCATAGCGTGGTGACGGGTAGCGGGAGTGAGTAGAGGGTAGCGCGGTAAAGGGGTAGCTGTTAGTGTGTTGAAGTAGTAGGTAGTGGGAAGCGGGTAGTGGGGTAGCGAGAAGATGGTAACGGGGTACAGGTTAAGCGGGTAACAGGTAGATCTGGAGTGTAGGAGGGAAGCGGGTAGTGTGGTAGCAGGGTAAAAAAGTTAAGGTCGTTTTTTATCGGTTAAGGCAGTACGAAGACTGCAGCGTTGCGCGCTTCAATAGTGCATATGTTCCACTGTTGATCATTTTCAAATAAACCCAGAGTTTGAAAGTGGCATGTGTGACGCCGTCAACTATTTTTAATTGCTGAAAAGATCTAGGACTAGGCACTGCGAAGCGTGTTATATATATAAATGTACCTAGGATATTGTTGTTTTTTACCTTTTTTTGCTAAGAATACGTTTATATGGACAAGATTTTGCGACCAACCTTCTGAAAAACCGATGCTCATCTCTTTGGTTTTGCCCGAAGAGTTTGGGGGCAACATTATGGAACCTTGAAATGCATATCTAGACGTGGGGATATCGCATATCTAAAAACAAAATTTCTCACATCGCAGTCACAAAAGCTTGTTAGACACACCTATTCCCCATGTTTTCTGTTTGCCAAAAACGTTTGCGACCATCCATTTCAATGTTCCTTGTCTTTACTTTGAACATGGGTAAAATGAAATTAACAACCTTCAAAAACTGGCATGTGTTGCTTTAATTTTTTTTTCCTATCGAGCAAAAACAAATGTTACCTATCTACCCTTCCCATGTAAAACAAAACTAACACAAAATTGAAATTTAGCCAACTTTTTGTTAGAAACACTCTCATGTCACCTTATATTGCTTTTTCGTATTCACCAGTGGAAGTGACCTTGAAGTGAAATGCCCTAGTTGTGGCAATTTCAGATCTGGCATTGGGTAATCCCATTGGCAGGTTATTATTTGCAACACTCCAGGCTCTACAAAACACTGAAAAATGTAAGTTGAGGTCTTCGTTATTTTTTTTTTTATTTTACGGTTCAACTTGAGACGTGATGGAATCATGATGATGTTCAGATGATATATAAAAAAGGATGAAACGGCAGACATTCTGAGGGTTTCTAATAGTTTTACATTTGTTAAGAGTCGGTTTTTGAATTGTGGTAGCTTCCATTTTGTGGCATTAGTAAAGGATATGATTCGTTCCCCTTGTGTAACAACATTTTCGAGATTCAAGTGGTTATAGTCACACCTTAAGAAGATTGGTCATGTGTATCGGAGTGAAACTAATTGCAAGAAGGAAGAAGTTACGCATTCAGCTTGTGGGTTTTCAAACATGAACTATTTATAACGTGTAATTTTCAAAGTGCTCCTTAAGCACATGGTTCAAATTACGAAATCGTTTTCTTTGAAGACGTAAATGGGTTCAGGTTTTCAATGATTTTGTCTATTATTCAAATTAAATGTGCATATATGTTTGTAGGCAGAGTAGGATTCTTAAAAGTAGTTTTTTGGCATTATGACAGATTTTCATTTCAGAACTTACTTCGGGGCTACCTGCCAAATGTGAAATGACAATAGAATTTTTTCAGAAGAGGCGTGTGTAGGATCAATTATCGTCATCTACGTTGCTTAAGAAAACAATTGCTATTTAAAAAAGGTTTTCAACCAGTCTTAAGAAATAAAAAGCAATTGGGCAGCCATTGGTGTGGCAATAAAAACAACTTGATTGTAAACAACAGAATTCGATAACATTATTCGTAATTATGGGACAAAGTTCAGAATTATTCATGTGGGGTGCCATGATTGCATTTCCAAATTCCAAGTTCGTACTGTTGAAATACGAAGCCTTTGAGCATTTGATAAATTCAGTCAGTGCAGCGGTTAGCATAGCTATACGGCTTCGTAATCGTTCAATAAACTATTTTGATAACCGTTCCAACGCATAAACATCCTGTCTAATCGTACGTGTGTATCCGCATGCATGATTTTCACACACCCAATTAACTTATAGTGCAATAAACAATAACTAAGAATCACTTAGATGCTTGTGAAATAATAGAAATCGTAAATATTAGAAATCGATAACGTTGTTCGAAAGTACGAGAGCAAAGTTTAAATTTCATGTGGCGTGCGCTCTTGCACTATAATAGCAGGCATGTGTGGAATATAATACCTTTGTTCATACCTTAGCTTATAAGTTATACCATTGTGATCAAATTATGGTTATACTCGTAGTAATAAAGAAGTTAAAGCAGAAGGATACTCTTACTCATATTATTTCATGTGAACCATGGTAGAAATAATTTTAAGAGAATTGAAAAATTACAGAAATAATTTAAAAAAATTATAGCACACCTCGTTTAAATATCCATGTACGTCAATCCTTACACATTTTAGCAAAAGAGATCAGTTATGATATGACAAGGTTTCTTGGAAAATTAGAAGCACCAACGAAACCAACTTTTTTGTACTTTGAAAAGAAGTTTTCAGCAAAAAATATGGTCTCGTCAGCTTCAATAGGGTCTGTACTTTGCAAAAGCCAGTTCTCATGAAATATGATAAGACCTAAGAACGATTCGAACCCACGAATCATGACAATATCAGGTTAGAGATTAGAGAGGTTAATAAAGAAAAGTTGAATATAAATTGAAGGTGTTCATTTTTTCATTGTCGGAATTAAAAATTTAAGATCGGATTTTTTTCTTTAACTAAAAACTCAACAGTATGAGTCGCATTTTTTCATCCTCCTTTTTCCCGGTCCATCCCATCGCATTTTTTGGATAGCAGCACGGAGTCTATTAAGGGACTTAACATTCGACGTACATATCCGAAGTTCATTGTCCCTTATTAAGTTTGTAGGGGTCGTCATCATCATCAGTATATCCTTCCGTTTCCGGGAAGTCAGCCCGATGTACAACTCCCAACCTAGGAGGGCTAGGCATTCAATTTTATATTAAAATTAAACAGATTTCTCTTCTATCGCAATTTGATCAAAATTTCTTGAAAACATTGGTTTAAACTATCGTTGTAAGGATTGATGTTAAAGATGACGATAAGAACCTTACATCTTGTTGCAAGGATGCTATTGTTTAATCAGCCCCAGCACAGAAGAGGTAGAAAGAGTAATCCAAAAGCTAAGAAATCACAAGTCCGACGGGTCGGATGGCATACCTGCGGAACTCTTTAAGTATGGAGGAGGTGTTTTGATGAACCGCATGCACCAGGTCATCACCAAAGTGTGGGAGGAAGAATGCATGTCCACTGACTGGTCGATAAGCTCCATATGCCTCATCTACAAAAAAGACGATCCTATGTCATGCAAAAACTACAGTGGCATGTCCCAGCTTAATGTTGCATACAAAATCCTATCCAACGTACTGTGTGAGCGTCTTAAACCGTTCTGCAACGCAATAATCGGTACGTACCACTGTGGCCTTAGGCAAGGCAGAACCAAATATTCACACTGAGGCAGATCCTGGAAAGACCAACGAATTTCAAGTCGAAACCCACCATCTTTCCATCGACTTCAAAACTGCTTATGAAAGCATCCACCGCCGAGGTTATGATGGCGACATCTGAATTTGGGACCCTGAATAAACTGATACAGCTGTAAACAATACGCTATGTAGTGTGCAAGTGGGTAACAGGTAACAGCCCATCTGAATTATTTCAAACATGCACAGGGTTTAGACACAGATAGTGCGCAAGGCAGGTGCGAGCACGGAAAACACTATCTTCAACAAATCCACCCAGCTCTTAGATTATGGACATAGACATCATCGGTGGATCCAAGAGAGCTGTGCTTGAGGCCTTTACAGCGATTGAAGAACAGGCGAAACTCGATGGTCTTGAAATGAATGAGGACAAAACAAAGTACATGCTATCAATAAACAAAGCAACATCTGTCCACCGCCTAGGACAAAACATCACTGTTGGTAGCAGCAATTTCGAATAAGTTAAGGAGTTCACCTACCTTGGAACAATTATGAATCCCACAAATGACACTTTAGCAGAGATCCGAAGAAGAATTACCCTAGCAAACCGCTGCTGCGTCGGTCTGGAAAAATAACTGGGTTCAAAACTCCTCACTCGAAAGCCAAAGTGTCTGCTTTACAAAACTTTGATTTTACCAGTCCTACTCTACGGCGCCGAGTGCTAGACGATAATTAATAATTGATACTGGGCACTTTCGAAAGAAAAATTATGCGACGATGGTGAATGGGGAAGAAGGTTCAACCGAGAACTGTAGGAGCTGTACCAAGATGTGGATGTAGTCCAGAAAGACAAGAAAAGACTAAATTGGCTCGGCCACATCGAGGGAATGGACGACAACGCTCCAGCCAAAAAAGTCTTCTTATCGCGGCCCCCAGGTTCAAGACGACAAGGAAGACCGAAACTATGGTACAAGCACCAAGTGACTGCGGATGCCAAAGTGCTTGGTTTTGGTGACTGGAGAATAAATGCGAGGGACCGTTCACGATGGAAGGCTTCAGTATCTCAGGCTGAAATCCTTCATGGATTGTGATCCGGATAAGTAAGTAAGTAATTGCTTAATCAACTAGTTGATAGTATAAAAGTAACCTATTTGATAGCTTTATAACCTGATAGCTGCTGTAGATTCTTATAATATAAGCCTGGAAGGACGTCGGAAAAGAGGAAAGCTGTGAATCATGTGGCTGAGAACCTAAACCATATCAACCCACCTATAAGTGTAGCGCAATCTATTTTGCAAATAAAGATGAGGTATAAGTAGGGTAGCGTGACAGCTGTGGGAGCCAAGGTCTAAGGTGCTTACACTCTTCAACATGACAACATTTCAATTTTCAACTATTTAATGCCGAATCCGAACGACTAACTACAAAAGCACTTTATTTAGTAGATATCCGTCAAAAATTCAAATGATTTCATTATCCGTAGGAGAATTTCTGGAAACATATCTGCACATACCAGTTGTCAGTTATAACCGTCAAGAGTGTCCACATTACAGATTAAACATTGCCAAGAAATCAAGGCTTTTTGATTTAAGAGGCTACCTATTTCTGCTTAAGCGCTTTTATATTAACATCTAATTGCAATCTATTTAAATAAATTGTACATCAATTGCAACAATAACATTTTCTAAAAATATAATAAAACTCGACCATTATCGCCAAGCGCCGCCAAATAAGCAAACAAAAAATAACGCCATAAAACTTTAACAAGGAATTTATGACAAACCATCAAGGAGTCTCAAATTCCCAAAAACTGGTCAGTTTCTTATCAAAACAAAAAAAGAGTTAATTGTATTTATTTTGATGGGAATTCTTTGTATACAAAAAAATCATTATCTGCTGGTCAAGATCAGTGATAAGGAAATTGCACTTCTGGGGAACGAAACATAAAAACAAACAAACATTTACAATAACCACCAGTCGGCTGTCAGAGATAAAAATGTTATCACGACTAGTGATAAATTTTGGCAATAAAAAGTCTAATATGTCAAACGCCAGGGGGGAAACTCGTAATAAAGAGAAACAATTTACTCGCGTCGCTATAAAAACAATATTCAAGTTGGCCAATCTAGCATTCAACTCAAAATACTCAAGAATGAAGGTCTATTTGATAGTGACACTTGTTCTGATTCCAATCGTTTCTGCAGCTCCCAGCGGCAAAAGGCAGAGTTCTGTGACAACGGTAAGTTCACTCACATCCGTTTCCAAATTGTTCCCTTTTCAAATTGGTTTTTGTTTTGTTTAGCGGTTGTTGGTTGAACAACATGGCTACCCCTTCGAGGAACATTCCGTGCAAACTGCTGACGGATACATTTTGGGACTCCATAGAATTCCATATTCAAACCGGGTGGAATCACAGAGTGATGAAGAACGACGACCGGTAGCTTTTCTCATGCATGGACTTCTGTGTTCCTCAAGTGACTGGGTCCTATTGGGTCCGGAAAACTCGCTGGCTTTTGAGCTCGCCGATCGTGGTTATGATGTTTGGCTGGGAAATGCCCGTGGCAACACTTATTCCAGAGAGCATGTCAAGTACAATCCGTTTTTCAAGAAGTTCTGGTCGTTTGACTGGCACGAAATCGCAATGTACGACATTCCAGCTATGATTGACTATGTACTCTTCCAAACCGATGAGGAGCAAGTCACTTATTTCGGACACTCTCAGGGCACTACCACGTTCTTGGTCCTCAATTCTCTGAATTTGAGATTCAACAGTAAAATCAAGTCGGCTCATCTGCTTGCTCCAGTGGCTTTCATGGAGAACATGGAAGGGCCATTGGTCGATTTAGCTGCTCTCCTCCTTGGCCAGCCAAATATTTGGCCAGAACTTTTTGGAGATATGGAATTCTTACCAAATACTAAAGCTATGGAGATTCTGGGATACACGGCTTGTAGGGATAGTTCACCGCTTCAGGACCTCTGCGCAAACGTTATCTTCCTCATAACCGGCTTCGATTATGAAAATCTGAATTCGGTAAGTCTACCGACTTTTTTCTATAGCCTTCAGTTCTCAAACTCTCCTTCCAATTTAGACAATTTTACCTGAAATAACTGCCACAACACCTGCTGGATCATCAATCAACCAGGTTACTCACTTTTTGCAGGAGTACAACTCTGGCTACTTCCGACAGTTTGACTATGGATTCGCAAGGAATTCGCTGACTTATGGAAGCACAAAGCCTCCAGAATATCCAATCGAAGAAATCGATTGTCCGATTTTCCTGTACTACTCTGACAATGACTACTTGTCATCGGTGGTTGATGTCCACCGACTTATGCGAACTTTGAAGGAAACAACACTAAGAGGAGCGTACAGAGTCAAGCATCCAAAGTGGAATCATTTGGATCATATGTGGGGAATGAATATTAGGGAATTGCTGCATGAAGCAATTTTCGAAAATCTAGATTCTATGGATGAAGAATCGAAGTTCTAAAGGAATATCGATAGTTTAGATGTGTAAGGGTTAGATTTTAGGAAAAAAGCCATTTTGTGATAAATAAATAATTATTTTTGTACTGTGTACGATGTTAGCGTTGGAATTGAGTTTGTTTCACTGATTTGGTTTTTTAAGCTTTTGTCAGACCAAAAACTGCTTAATGACCGGTGGCGGTACGGTTTTCGCAGCAACAAGTCCACTGGTGATCTGATGGTTTATCTCACCGAGCAGTGGAACAAATCTTTACATCATTTTGGAGAAGGTAAGATTTTTGCACTTGATATTTCGAAGGGAAGTCTTGCATCCTGCTCTTGTATCAAAAATGCGTGATTTCGGTAATCGACTAATCTTGCCTTCATTGGATAAGAAACTTTCTCTCAAGCCGTTGCGTTCTAAACAAGTTGTTTTGGACAACATAAATGCTGGTGTGCCCCAGGGCTCTATTTTGTCCCCTACACTCTTCCTTCTTTACATATATGATCCCCCTTGATTCACATACCTCCTCTTCGAATGTGGAACAAAAAATTATAAGTTCGAAGCGTTGAGTGCGAGATCCAAGCGCCACCCTTACACATGACTGACACTTGCATCAATGAGACCGGAACAAGCACATAAAGTGTATTTGCCAATGTACCTCACTTGAGGTAACCATTGCACATTCTGAAAGCTCCTACGCTTAATTTGAATTTCGACGAAAGTTTTGACCTTTTTAACAAAAGAAAGTACTATCTACATTTTGCATATAGCAAATAAAAAAATAAATTACATATATTGTCAAACATTTGGCACAAGGAACTTATACAGGTACAATTTATTATCCAAATAAAATCATTGGCATTGATCTGATTCCAAATTCGCCAGCACGACATTATAAACCTGCTCCAGAACATTCAATCCCCACAAAAAGTCCAAATGGTTCCATTTCCGATATGGCACAAGATAAGCTTGTTTGACAGATGAACTTGGGAGTTCATTTATCAAACGTTTGACATCAACTTCTGCAACTAGGCTATCAGATTTGGCATAGTACAAATAAATCGGAACATCAATTGTAGCCAAAGGATACACCGGAGGTTTGGTCACTCCATACATAACCCAATTATGAAATACACCATGATCGAATTGACAGAAATTTCCCGAATTCTTCTCTTGCATAAAATGAATAATTTGATTGACAGACCCTCCAGCTGGACTTGTTGCCATAATATCCGGAATTTTTTCCTTGAATCAATAAATCAAATAATAAGAACCGAATTTTGAATACTCTTACTCTGAACTTACTCGACTTAAATTGTCCATGGTATAACCGCTGATTAAGAATAAAGCATTCAAACATAACGCGCTCACGGGTGTTGATTGAGTGCACAGTTGATAGCCGAGGAACTCCATGAGTCTCCAACTTGGAGTAAATTCCTTGCAGCCGAAGAGATCGGATAACGCTTTGGGCTTTTCTAGAATTAAGTTACTCCATTTGAAAATCGGAGCATCCATGTGAGTCATATATGCCATTGGCGCAAGAAGATGTGCAGACTTAAATCGACACTGGATCGTCTTGTCAAGAGAGTTCAAAACCAGAAAAGTAGTACTTCCCTGCGAATGACCAATATACGTGACCTGCTTCTCACCGGTTCTGTTGCAGACAAACTCAATCATCGCTGGTAAATCCATCATGGCAATGTCGTGCCATTCGAAGTTCCAGAATGGACTGTACTCCGGACTGTAACTGATGTGGTCTCTTGAATATGTATTTCCGCGAGCATTTCCCAACCAAACATCGTAGCCAGCGTCCACCAGGAGGAAAGCCAAGGCACTTGGTGTACCCAGAACTACCCAATCACTCGAGGAACTGAGTAGACCGTGCATGAGGAAAACCACAGGACGTGGTTCGTCGGAATCGACCTTAAATTTTGGAGAGAATGGAATTCGATGAACTTCCAAAAGGTATCCATCCGGGGTTGGGACGGTGTACTTTACAAACGGGTAGCCATATTTTTTGACTAATGTTTCCTGTCATAAAGTTTTTTTCTTTTTTCAATGATAACACTAGTGATATTGATAAGCTCTCACCGTGGTAATTTTGTGGCTCCTTCCCTTTGTGTTTAAGTCAGACGTCACGAATGAGAAAAGAGTTACCAATAAAATCCACCGAAGAATCATTTAAAATTGATATTCTTTTGATGACTGATGTCAAAGCAAATATTACGATTCTTTTTTTATAAGTTTTCTAAGTGCCTCACTTGAAAAAACAGCTTGTCATCCATCATATTCTCTTGGGAATCGGTGTATGTAGGTGGTGGGAAGAGATCCTGCTAAAAAACTAATTCAGTTTGTGTTTTCGGCCAAGAGGAAACCTATCTTATCCGTAGCAATGGGGTCATATATTTGGCAAGCGAGAATGTTTGTTGTTTACAGGTCCCGATTAACTATAGAAAACATAAATCTAGTTATGTATGTATGTGTGTAAAAGTAATTGGTTGAGAATTTACTATGTATGTAAAAAATATCAATAAGTTTTCATTTAAGAACCCAGTACAAGTCTCTCATGAATTTTACCCAAAATTATTAAAAGCATGCCAGAGCAGCCATTTATAATTGCATAAAATCAATAGGTCCTCACGGTGAGGTATAGTTCAAATTTAGTAGCTCTCCACTTAATCGGAACATGCACGAAATTTGTTCGATATTGTAGCTGTCGTGGAAATAGTTTTTTTCGAGGAGATTGTAATCAAGGTCACTGTAAATCGTACGGTGCAGTTAACTTTTGGCCTGGTACATGTACTGTTCTCTTGGGGCTTCGTCGAGACGAGCTATTAAGCGATATAAAGTTGGCTTCCATGAGACATTAATGTTAAAGTTCAGGTCAAAATCCGCCTGTTCGCCCAGTTCCATCCTTAAACCATCCTATTCGAGATTGAATTGCTTGAAAGTTCAACTATGCTTTGTAAAAAAGACTCCTAGGTATTTATACTCTTTCAACACCTCTATTCTTTCACCATGAAAGCTTGTAAAACAGGGCATTTCGGTTGACGGTGTCGAAGGCAGCTTTAAAATCAACGACAAATACGAACAATATTTATCTACGATAGAAACGAATCAGCAATCGAGCGTAGTACAAAAATGTGGTCAACAGTGGAGTATCCCGATCTGAAACCAGTTTGGAACTCACTGAGAAAATTATTAGAATTTATCCATTTATTTAAGCCGTTGAGAAGAATTGCTGTAAACATTTTATACGACGAGTTCAAAAATGAGATTCCTATGTAGTTTTCCGGATCCTCAACTTTCAACTATATTTCCAACGAATTCCAACAATGACAGTTCAACTATTTTTTTTTAAGAAATGCAGAAATTTCTTTCGCGGGAGTTAGTATAGTACTGTTCGTAGTAACAACCATATCAGCCCAATAACCAATGAGGACCTTCGCAAGAGGAAGTCAATGAGCCATATGCATAAACGGTAGTAAATGCTTTTACTAGTCAATTTTGATAGTATTTACTTTTTTTCGTATGCATAAACTTCAAGTAAATACTTGAATAAAAGCTTTTACTAGAAGTAAAAGTATTTACTAGGTATGGATGAATTTTGGTAGTAAATACTTAAAGTGATATGCATAAAAACCTTTTACTATAGTATACTAGTATTTACTTGCTAAAGAGCAACTTGAACATTTGCTAGTAAATACTTTTGGGTGTTTGAAACGAACATTTTCATTTGCAAATCAACATTCAAGGCGATCGATTCAATATTCTTGTCAAATGGCCGCGTTTTTGCACATTAATACTGAACAAGTTAACAAGGAACGATGATCTTCAGCGACAAATAATTTCAAAATACTTTACCGCCTTGAAAAAGTAAATGTTGGTTGGCTTTCTAAATACAGCTTTCTTTCTTGTATTGGAGCCTTGGAGTGCACACATGTGGTGATTAAAAAACTCACTTGCATTCTGAGAATATATAAATCGAAAGGGATATGCATCCATCAATATTCCAGCCACCTGTGATGTAAAAGAATCTTTTACAAGAGTGTTGTTTGTGAATGGCCAGGTTCAGTTCATGACTCTAGGATTTGGGAAAACAGTTTTCTGGAACCAATTTAAAGAAATTTAGTTTTTTTTTTTTTATAATGTGCACCCACTCAAGGAATTTTTTATACCCTTATTATGCCAGAGACACAGTGAGTGCATTAGGAAGAAAGGAAGTGATGAGAAAGGAGGTGTCGGTGTACATTGGTCTTGAATTCCTTAACATTATAATGATTGGGAAATACAGAGTGTGGAAGAGAATTCCACATTCGCGTAGTACGGCTAAAGAATGATTCTCTATACTTGAGCGTACGTCCGAAGTTGGGCTCGAGGGTGAACTGATGGGCATTCCTAGACGCGCGAGTATTACGGGTGAATTGCTTGAGGGGAGGAATGCAACTGGCTATTTCTCTAGAGCACTTACCGTAGAAGTAACGGTAGAACAAAGAGAGACATGAAACGTTACGACGGTGATCTAATGATTGGAATGACGCAGTGATGTCCCTGTCACCGATCATTCTGAGGGCCCTTTTTTGAATACCATCCAAGAGGCTTAAGTAAGTAGCTGGAGACCAGCCTAGAGATGAAAGTTGTACTCAAGCTTTGGACGGATATAAGTCTTATAGATGATAGCCAGATCAGACGGGGAAAAGAATTTCTTGCACCGTCTTAAGAAACCCAAACATCTTGCGGCATTTTTGGCGACATCGCAAATGTGCTCATTCCACAGAAGGTGGTCAGTTATGCACATACCGAGAATCTCGAGATGTTCGATCTCATTGATGCAAGTGCCACCCATGGATAGTGGCAAGGGGTGTATATCTTGCTTCGACGATACAAGACAGCATTGAGTTTTCGAAGCATTAAACTCTACGCGGTTCCTTATTCCCCATTGCACAATGCTGTTTAAGTCAGAGTTTAATGAGCTTATCATATTTTGCCGTTGCAGTTCCACATCCGAAGAGGAAGGATGTGAGTCTGGAAACGAATATCAAAAGCTAAGGGTACTATCGTCAGCGAAACAATTGATTGGATTAGAAGTAACAGACAAGAGATCATTAATGAAAATGAGGAAGAGGGTCGGAGACAAAACGGAGCCCTGAGGCACACCAGCATTTATTTTGTGGGTTTCAGACTTGAACCCGTCCAATACAACTTGTATAGTACGGTTCGAAAGAAAGTTTCTAATCCAACGAAGAAGGGATTCATCGATACCGAAGGCACGCATTTTCGATAAGAGAGCAAGATGCCAGACTTTATCAAATGCCTTTGCAATATCAAGTGCAACAATCTTACTTTCTCCAAAACGATATAAAGATTTGTTCTACTGTTCGGTGAGATAAACCATCAGATCACCAGTGGACCTGTTGCTGCGAAAGCCGTACTGCCGGTCATTGAGAAGCTTTCGGTCTTCGAGATATTTCTTGAGCTGATAGTTTATCAGCGTTTCCATGACCTTAGAAAGAAGGGACGTAAGTGCAATCGGTCGATAATTGGAGGGAGAAGAAGATCCGCCTTTTTTGGGATTGGCTGGACAAATGCTGTTTTCCAACTGCTCGGAACGAGCCCAGAATAATAGGATAGATGGAAAAGCTTACGCAAGGGTTTTGCCAGCGTGGAAGAACACCCACAAGTAGCACAAAATGGTATTATATTGGTTGTACATTTCTTAATTCATTCTTATTTTGTTCTTAAATGGGTCTCGCCACTTTTACACTTCATAATTCAGTATTTTTTCCTACTTAAATTGTCTGTTTCTTTGACTTCTTAATTCGTTCTGCTTGTTCCTTCTTTAAGAATTCTTAATAGGTTCTTAAATCGGTATTTCTTATTTTGGTTTGTTCCGAGCTCCTTAAATCCTTCTTTAAGATTATTATTTCCAGTGGTTAATTTTTATTAATTTTCTTGTGATTCTTAGAGTTCACAGAATATTTTTCGTTACTGTGCTTGTATAAATACGAATGGATTTGCTTGCTTAAATAACAACTAAAGATGCTTAAAGTTCTAGTCATTGAAGTAATCAAGCAAAAGTGTAGACGCGGCGGCGCAGTACAGGAGAGGGAGAGAGGGACTGTGAATATCGAGAAAATACACACACGAAAAGATACTTGCAGAAAAAACAAATATTAATACATAAGAATGAGAAGCAGAAAAAAAAATAGATACAAAATTCTCAAAAAAAGAAATAATCAGAGAGATTACTTTTTTTTTGAGAATTTTGTATATAAGGAGTTAAGAGTGCGAAAAGAAGTATTTAAGAATAAAAATATTCCGTTTTAAAACCTTAATAAGAACCAAAATATCTTCTTAATTCCCTCTATCGGACCGCCCACTTTCGCCTTTTATGTACTTAATAGGTACTTAAAGAAGTCTTAAAGAAGAGGGATGAGAGCTTATAATACTTCTTAAAGCCTTTTATAAGTAATTTTGTGCTACTTGTGCCTCTTCAGAATAATAGCGGGTGTTTGAGAATAAGATATTCAATTCGTCTCAATTTTAAAATGATTTTATTCATATAACAATTTGATACAATTTACCAAGTTTGTATGTTGCTGATCTGCTGCTGGTGACGGTTCGATGATAAAAGAGACCGTTGCAAGTTAATTTTAATGCAAGCAACTGCAGCGAACGATCACCAAAGCATAATCGGCAAGAAAAGAGATTAAGCATAATTATAGTTTTTTTTTGTATGATTGCAAATATTGGAAAGTACAGTGTGTTTGGCAAGAAAAGTAGTGAGTTGGATTAGTTTATGATTGAATGGATGAATTATTGGATGTATGAATGCGTGAATTATGATCGATAGTATAAATAAAATTAATCTATAAATGTAGGTTGAACAGTCTTGAACATCCCGGCCCCCCTGGAACGGGTTTCAGGACATGGGTACTACTGCAATCTTAGTAATTGGACGAACATACGATCCACTGGCTGTCCTTATTGTAGCAACTCGTACTCGACCATCTGTTCCATTTGTTGTTGCCTCAACTTTTCCAAGAAGCCACTTTGTTGGCGGAAGGTTTGGCTCCTTTAAGATCACCAGATCACCTGGGCGAACATTAGGGCTTTCCGTTTTCCATTTTGGTCTTTCTTGTAGAGAGGTGATGTATTCCACATGCCACCGTTTCCAGAACCCCTGTACCATGTTTTGTAGATGGTTCCAGTGCGACAAGCGATTCACAGGTGTAGTCAGTGTTGTTGGTTCCGGGACAGCAGAAAATGGTTCACCTATAAGAAAATGCGCAGGCGTTAGTGGATTTAGATCATTATCGGATATAACACAAAGAGGACGAGAGTTCAAAACAGCTTCGATTTGGGTAAGCACAGTATACATTTCTTCAAATGTTAAGATGCTTGACCCAATTACTCGTCGTAAATGAAACTTGACTGACTTAACGCCAGCCTCCCACAGCCCTCCAAAGTGTGGTGAAGATGGAGGAATAAAATGCCAGGTTATACTGTCTTTCGCAAGTGCTTCCGCTACAGCCTCGTTGTAAGCTTCCGAAATGACCAATTTGTGCATCTCGTTTAAACATCGACGTGCACCTTGGAAGTTGGTCCCATTGTCCGAATACACATCGGAACAAAATCCACGTCTCGAAACAAATCGACGAAAGGCGGCTAAAAATGCTTCTGAGGTGAGATCGCTCACTAGCTCCAGGTGTATTGCCTTTGTGGCCATACACACAAATAAGCAAATGTATGCCTTTGACGTTTTTGAGTTTCGACCTCTAGAGAACCTTATGCAAAACGGCCCAGCATAATCACAGCCCGTATGTGTAAACGGACGACTTTGTGTTATTCGTTGCGGTGGTAAGTCACCCATTAGCTGCGAAGTAGTGGTTTTTCGCAACTTAAAGCATGTAGTGCACTTGAAGACAATGTTCCTGATTAGATTTCGGGACCCCAGGATCCAAAACTGTTGTCTTACTATGGCGAACGTTGCAGAGACTCCAGGGTGGAGAAAGGTGGATATCGTCTACAATTAGATGAGAGAAGTTATTATTTGGAAGAATATATGGATGTTTAATGTTATAAGAGATATTAGCATTTTTAATTCTTCCGCCTACTCTGAGAAGACCGTCCTTGTCGATAAATGGATTATATTTTAGTAATTTAGATTTCAGGGGCAAATGTTTTTTTATTTTAAGGTCGCGAATTTCGTCACTGAATGATTTTAATTGTACAGATTTAATGAGAGTTGTTTTGGCGATAAATAATTCTTTTGTTGTAAGGTATGACTCACGACCTGGACGATTAGATTTTTTACACAAATAATTAAAAATGAACCGGATTACATAGCCGAGAATTCGTTGCATACGACGCCATGACGAAGTTTTGTTGATTATGTGGTCGATGACATCAAACTGATTGGATTCGGCTATGAAAACTTGTTGAGGGCATTGCCGTGTTTCGATTAGGAGTTCTCGGTCGTCAGGTTTTAAGGAACTCATTTTACATTTCGGCCAGTCACATTCTTCTGACGATAACCATGCTGGACCAGACCACCAGAGCTGATGATTTAGAAGTTCAGAAGGAAGCACACCGCGCGACGCACAATCTGCTGGATTTGATTCTGAGGGAATGTGACGCCAAGCACTTCTTGGGGTGGTTTCCAGTATAGCTGCAGTTCTGTTGGCGACGAATGTAGTCCACCGACGAGGAGGTGCCGAGAGCCAGTGTAAAACGATCTCAGAATCGCACCAGGCCACAGTTCTTGTGAAGGGATATGATAACGATGATTTTATAAGGCTGAGCAACCGAGTCAAAAGCAAAGCTCCACACAGCTCCAGACGCGGTATAGAGATCGATTTTAATGGCGCAACTTTGGTTTTGGCTGCGACAATTGTTGTGTTGTATTTTCCTTCCTCGACTTTACAGCGAGTGTACACGACAGCCCCATAGGCAAGAGTGGACGCATCACAAAACCCATGAAGTTCAATGTCGTCGAACGAAGAGGCGAATAAGTTCCTGGGTATTCGAATGTGCTCAAAGGACGGAATTTCCTTTCTGTACCTCTCCCAACGATCTGCTAACTCTGAAGGCAGTGGGTCATCCCAACCTAGGTTTAAACTAGATGACCAGAGCTCCTGAAATAGTATTTTGAAGAGTATAACCGAGGGCGCTAACAATCCTAATGGATCGAAAATGCGCGATACTTCTGACAACAACGAGCGTCGAGTTACAGAAAGCATTGGAAGATACTTCGTCATACGAAACGAATATTCGTCGTTGGCAGGATTCCAATACATTCCTAGCACCTTGACGTACGAGTTTGTGCGTTCCGTGTCATAAAACGAGTACTCACAATCTTCTTTGGGAAGCGAAGCGAGAAGGGGCCAACAATTGGAGCACCATTTTCATTTCATTTCATTTCATTTCATTTAATTTATTCGTGAATACTTAATAACTGTAAGATACAATATCTTATAAAATAGTTACAAGCTAATAATACAAATTGGTAGAGCAAGCTAATAATTCAGTATCTAATATTATAGTACACGATTGAAACTAAGTAATGCGAAAAAAAGAAAAAAGAACAAGTTAGAGTATCAGAAATATATGTACATTTTCAAAAAATAATTCAAGTATTTAAATGCTTTGTGAAAAATGATCTTTAAGAGCCTTTTTAATTCTTGTTGCGTTTTGGATTTCCGTAATAGCGCGAGGGAGAGAGTTCCAGAGTCGGACTGAGTTAATAAAGAATTGACGTTCGGATGTTAAACATGTGAAGCGAGGATGAATCAATTGACGAGATCTACTAGAGGTAGGGAAATTTATCTTGTCAAAACAGTATTGTGGTTGGTGTGTAAGCAGTACATCAGCGAATAGCAACAAACTACGAAGTTTAAGGTAGTTATCAAAGGTCATATCAAGCAGCAGGGTAGCAAAATTGGACACACGATCATATCTTCGTAAGCCAAAGACATAGCGAACAATATTGTTAAAAGTGACATTAAGTTTACGTTTGCTTTCATAACAGCAATTGCAATATAGTTCACAACCATAAATTAAAATTGGTAATAACAAGGTCTTGGCAAGCAGCATGCGTGTGTTTACTGGTGTAAAATACTGGGTTACCCATAAAGTACGTAGGGCACCATAAACTTTGCCTATAATTCCATTTATATGGTTGTCCCAAGTTAAAGAGCGATTAAAGTTAACACCAAGATTTTTGGCAGTTTCAACATATTCAATGGGGACATTACTTAACAAAATCGAAGGAAAGTAAGAGAGATCAAGAATCTTTTTGGAGATTACTATGCATTTAGATTTCTTAGGGTTCAGAAAAAGACCATTTAAGTGAGACCAGTTTGAAATAGTATCAAGATCCTCATTGATATAAGTGGCGCCATGCTCAATAAGTCCCAGGGGACAACTGAAATAAAGTTGAAAGTCGTCGGCGTACAGATGACAGGAACAGTTTTTGATTAGACCTGGAAGTTCATTTACATAGATACAGAATAGTAGAGGACCCAAAATCGACCCTTGAGGAACACCGGACGAAATAGGTAAGAAACTAGACAAACAGTCACCAATTTGAACTGCTTGTTTTCTGTTAGACAAGTAAGAATAAACGAGCTTAGCAGAACTTGCCGAAAAATTAAACTGCTGCATAAGTTTTTTACACAGAATTACATGGTTGACAGTGTCAAAAGCCTTAGAAAAGTCGAGCAAGACTAAGAAAGTTACATCACCCTTATCCAGCGCTTGTCTTATTTCTTCAGTCACGCAAAGTAGAGCTGTTGTACAGCTGTGCTGCTTCCGAAAACCAGATTGTTTTGGAGTGAGCAAAGAGTTTGCTGTAAGGTAAGCGTTGATTTGTCGCTGTAAAATTCTCTCAAAGACTTTAGACAAATAGGGTAGAATTGAGATAGGTCTATATTCAGATCCCTTAGCATTTTTAGGAAGTGGTATGATTTTTGCTGACTTCCAAATGTCTGGAAAAACTCCAGACATCAAAATAGTATTAAATGCGTATGTAATGTAAGGCAACAAAATTGGCAAGATTATTTTTAAAAATTTGGGGTTAATATTGTCCAGACCGACAGCACTTGACTTCACTGAAAGCAGACTTTCAACAACATCGGCAGCATCCACCGAACAAAAACTGAAACAAGAGTGATCTAAATGTTCCCTAAATGAAATATTATCAGAGAAAGTTGCCCCGGTTGATGGAACTGAGATGAAAGTTTTATTAAGTGAGTTTACATCAACATCGTTAGTAGGCATATTTCTTGCCTTACCAATGCCAACGTTTCGCAAGTTCCTCCACAATTTACGTCCGTTTAATGAAGAGCTCAGTTGATTAGACAAAATTTGAGATTTGGCTAAACGGATTTCAGCTGTGACTTTGTTTCGTAGTGAACAAAACAAGCGTCGCAATTCGGTCAACCGATATCGCTTCCAGTTGTTATATGCATTATCTCGTTGTTGCATCAACAGTCTAATATTTTGCGTGAACCATGGTTTATCATTAGAATTTAGAGTTTTTGTTTTCAAAGGAACATGCGTATCGAAAAGGGTTTGGATATTATTTGTTAAGAATTGCCATTGTTCGTTAGTGGAGGGCATAGAAAAAATACTCTCCCAATTTATGAGTCTAGTATGCTCTTCAAGATACTGAAAGTTAATGTTTATGAAGTCACGGTATGATATTTTCTTGTCAGAATATTCGAGATTAAATTTGATTGTTAAAAAAATTAAGTCATGTTTGGAAAAGGCAGGTACGGAAAGTTGATCATACAAGGCTACATCGTCTATGTCACTTACAAAAAACAAGTCAAGCAGAGTTGCCCCACTATCAAAAAAATGAGTTGGATTCGTGGTGTTAACTGGACTTAAACTGAGCGATCGCATGCTATCAGTCAAAGTATTGGTATTCAATAAGTTGCAATTGAAGTCTCCGCATAATACAATATTAGGGAAACCCAACGAGACTTCTTCTATAACTGACAAAAGAGGTGAAAAGTCTATGTTCCTATTTGGCCTATAAATAACCCCTAAAAGTAGACTACTGTCACTGCCCAGAAGATCAATGAACATATATTCAAGATTGCTACCTGCGTCGGACGTAAACTTAAGTTTGCATTTGATAACGGATTTAACAAATATTGCCACACCACCCCCAACACGATCAAATCTATTAAACCGAAAAGTACGATAGCCCTCTAATCTGCACAATTCGTCACTTACTTCATTTCTCAACCATGTTTCGGTGACACAAACGACATCAACATCTGAATTAACAAAGAGATCACGGAACTCATCAATTTTCGGTAATAAGCTTTGCGCATTAATATGACAAATCCTGAGGCCACATTTCTGCTTACTCAGGATTTTAACCATAGAACGCAGAGAACTAAAATTATTCATTATTATGCACAACAAGAAGAAAATAGAATACAAAAAACAGTATAATATAAGATAACAAATGATTATTTAAATTTAATTTAATTTATGTATTTATAAATATTAATTTTCATAAGAAACTGCTGATCTGGCAACGTCATCAAGTCCCTCGATGCAGTCAACTTTCACAGCTGTGTCATCTGAATGACGTTTTACAAATACCACCCCACGAGCAGTATACACAGTGGACAATTGTTTACTTTTCTTCAAAGCAAGTGCACGTTGCATGATGAGCTTGTTGTGTTCTGTTAAGCTCTCACGAATATAGATCGTAGAAGATGACGAAGAGGCGGGAGTGCTATCGAAAGCAAGATTTATATCGTTTAAGCAAAGGTGTTTATTGTTTGTTTTTCGGTAATTTGCCAACGAAGTAAGCACAAAATTTTTATCGAATGGTGTGTTGAATTTAATTATAATCGCGGAGTTTTTTGTGTTCGGTTTTGGGCGAGTGCGGTAAATATTATTGAGTGTTGGTGGTTTAATGTTAATTGTTGTGCAAATTAGATTGAAAATAGATTTGAGATTTTCGTTAGGTAAACACGGGATACCAAAAATAAAGGCGTCCCTAGCGATAATTCGGTTTTCATACACGTTCAAGGAGCTTTTAAGCTTGGCAATTTCGTCAGCGGTGTGATCAAAGTTATTGTTTACAATATTGATTTGATTAGAGTTTTCAATTAAACAAGATCTAGTGCTCGTACATTCGGTGGTAACTTTATCTAGTGATACTTTGATATTACTTATTTCGGTGTTTAGAGAGTCGATATCTGATTTAATTTCGGTTTTGGCGGTTTCTAATATCACAACACGATTATTTATTTCCTGGACACTAGTTTTGATTTTATTAATTTCACGGCCGAGTTCTTCAGTTATTTTTTTTTCTGACTGTTCGAGTTTTTGTGACAGAAGTGAAACAATAAACTCACTTTGTTGACGAAGTTTTTCATCCATCCATGTCTTATCCATGATTTTTATTGATGTCGGAGTGTTCTTAGGTGTAGGGATCTTACGAGATGATAAGCTTTTGGGCGAATTTGTGGGTGTGGAATTCAAAGTGCGCGGTCGTTTGGATGGGTTTGAAGGCATGGGTGAGTATTAGATAAACGTTTATGTATTGGGCTTTAATAAGTTTGAGAGCAGAGTCAAGAGAATTACTTAAATATTCGTTAAATAATTTGCACAAAGGAAGCAAAAGAATATTTTTCCACTTTTATTACACATTTATTTAGGCAAATATTATTTAAAATGTAAGCACTTTTGCCCAAAAAGAACTTTATACAAATAGCAAATCAGCTTATGCACAAGAAGACACAAAAACTAGCGAGGTTGAATGCGTTTATCGATCAGAAAAAAAGTATGTTTGTCACCGGATCAAATACACGTCTTATCAGCAGCTCATAACTTTATGCAACTCAAGTTTGGCCATTGCCAGAAGATTTACTAATTCTGTTTGCAGTTCGATGAGTTCTGTTGTGGATTTTGCTCCCGTCATCACATCATCAACATAAACATCTTCCAATAGAACACGGGCTGCATTAGGATATTCCGAGTGATAGTCCTCAGACAGTTGTTTTAGGATGCGAACTGACAAAAATGGGGCGGAAGCTGTACCATACGTCACAGTACGTAAACGGTAATGTTCCATTTCCTTCGAAGGAGAGTCTCGCCAAACAATTCGTTGATATTCACAATCTGAGTCATCTATCCAAATTTGACGGAACATTTTTACGACGTCGCGTCGGCAGTAAAAACGAATGGGTGTTTTCGAAACCGTAAACAAACACCTACTAAGTCCCGTTGAATAGGAGGGCCTATTAACAGCGTGCTGTTCAGCGATTTTCCTGTAGAGTCTTTAGCAGAACCATCAAACACGACACGAATCTTTGTAGACGAACTCTCTGGTTTCAGCACAGCGTGGTGCGGAAGATAAAAACATTTGCCATTAGGACAATTAAGTTCATTGCGCGGAATTCGAACCATGTGACCTAAGTCTATATATTCGCGCATGAAATCACAATATGAATCACGCAACTTTTGATTTTGAGAAAATCGTCTTTCCATTGCGAATAAACGAGACACGGCGAGGGACAACGTATTTTGAAACGATGGATTTGGAGTCTTAAACGGAAGTTGAACCACATACTTCCCGTCTGGAGACCGAGAAAAGGTCCGTCGAAAATGTTCTTCAGCCTGGTCGACGACAGCTATAGTGTTTGCTGGAAGGACTTCCTCAAGTTCCCAGAAACGTTGTAGCAAAGCATCTGTGTCAAGTACCGAGTGAAACGAAGAAAAATGGCTTGACTCTTCTGGTTCAAAAAACTGGCCGGTTATGACCCATCCAAACGAAGTGTTTTGCGCGATTGGGCATCCACTAGGCCCTCGAATTTGTCCGTCATTAAGAATACTCCAAAGTTTGTCACCACCGAGAAGAACATCGATTGGAGAAGCGACATTGAAGTTTGGATCAGCGAGTTCAAGATTTCGAATATGACACCAAGAAGAAGCATCAATAGATTTAGTTGGCAAATTTGAAGTCAACTTATCGAGAATGAATGCATCAACGCATAATTGAGAAGAATTAACACGCGAACGAAGAGTAAATGAGATGATGCCTTTTGTATATCCAACTTCAGTGGACGATAACCCGAGAATAGGAATTCTTGAATGCTTACGACGATATCCGAGTCTTTGAGCGAAAGATTCAGCAATGAATGTGGATTGAGACCCAGAATCTATAAGCACACGACAGTCTATAAGATTTCCTTGAATGTCTTCAATTTTTGCCAAGAAAGTTGGCAGCAGAGTTTTTTTGCAACAGCTGATATCGAGTGAATGATTATTTACAAGCGAATCGGTGGAGTTAGATTGATCAGGGTTTGGTATCGAAGATTGAAATTGATTTGAAGAACCAGATGAACTATTGTCGTTGTTCGGTGCTGTTTCGTCAGAGTGCACGAGCGAATGATGACGTGATTTGCACACCCGACAGCGAAACGGAGAAAAACATTTTTGTGAAGAATGTCCTGCTCGGAGACAATTAAAGCACAGTGCATTTGTTTTCACAAATGCTCGACGAGAGTTAATGTCCAACGCGACGAATTTTGTACACTGAGCAAGAACATGAGACCCGTCACACATTTGGCATTTTAATTTCGTGGGCGAATCGGAGGATTCAGCTAGATGAACACGAATGTTGTTTGATTGTTTCGTACGCGGCGTACTCGAACGACTGGTAAGCGATTGACATGCTTCTAGAGCATCACACCGTTGTTCTAAAAATTCTAAAAATTCCATCACTGTATTGTCTTCACGAGAACCGATTTGTTCTGCCCAAGCTTGTTTCGTGTCCGCATCAACTTTGTTTAATAATAAATAGACGAGCCAAGGGTCACGACCGGACTTGCCCAAAGCACCTAGACCGCGCACAACCTCATCAGCACCGTCTGATATTTTCCTTAATGTTTGAACATTTGGGCCACTTGTGGTTGATGGAAGCGATAAAAATGTTTCAATGAAAGATTGAACAATCAATTGGCTACGATCGTACCTTTTTTCTAAGCGATCCCAAGCTTCGGCGTAATTCGCGTCATTTATTGTCAAATGCTTTATGAGGTTAGCTGCGTCATCACGTAGATAAGATTTCAAGTAATAAACTTGTGGGTCGGACTAAGGTTCACCTTTGTGTCAACTGAACTCAAAAATATGTCGCGGAACGAGGGCCAATCTTTGTAATTTCCACTGAAGGGTGGGACAACGATTGTCGGCAGTTTTGCCGTATTGGCATTGCTAGACGATAACGAAGACGAATTAAGTTTTTCGAGGAAAGCCGATTGTTGTTCAGCTAAACGATCTACAGCTGAAGATTTTTCGAGAACTTCCACAGTTGTGGCAGACAGTTTTTTATTATCGCGAATTGCCTTAACGATCTTGGCATTTGCACAAAAATATTTTAATTCGTATTCCGCAAAATCAGTTTCGAGTTCATTAAGTTCTTGTTCATCTACAGCACATTCAAGAATTTGACTATGCAGAGAAGAAAATTCAGACCACGTGTCTTCGAGTCTATTAAGACGAACCTCAAGCATTTCGATTGATGTAGATTCATCAATTGTTTCTGAAAATGTTGCAGCGCGAGTTAAACGCCCTTTTGCATTACCACACTTTAATTTTAATGCACTTGCCATTGCGATTATAATTTAGTTTAGGATTAATTTGTAGTCAAACAAGGAACGCAATAAAAATTCAATAAATGTATGTCTATGTATGTCTGCCTGCGCTTAAATCAATTCAAATGAATACCGATTTTAATTCATTTATCAGAGTTTTTATCACCTTTTTATAGTTTTATTTAATAAATCTTGATAATTATGTCGAATGTTCTTTAAATACGGCTTTGAAGGACCAATGTTTGAGAATAAGATATTCAATTCGTCTCAATTTTAAAATGATTTTATTCATATAACAATTTGATACAATTTACCAAGTTTGTATGTTGCTGATCTGCTGCTGGTGACGGTTCGATGATAAAAGAGACCGTTGCAAGTTAATTTTAATGCAAGCAACTGCAGCGAACGATCACCAAAGCATAATCGGCAAGAAAAGAGATTAAGCATAATTATAGTTTTTTTTTGTATGATTGCAAATATTGGAAAGTACAGTGTGTTTGGCAAGAAAAGTAGTGAGTTGGATTAGTTTATGATTGAATGGATGAATTATTGAATGTATGAATGCGTGAATTATGATCGATAGTATAAATTGAATTAATCTATAAATGTAGGTTGAACAGTCTTGAACAGCGGGGATACCGCTTTTGGCAGATTAGGGATATGGAATCGCCACTTGGTTAATAACACCATTTATAGAAACCCAATCACGAGCAAGGAGAAATCATACAACAAATTAGGTACATACAATAGAGAGGGTCATCATAGAACGATGGTCAGCTTAAAAGTCGATTCCCAATATTACAAAACTGTATACGGGTGCAATTAAAAAACGTGGCAACTCTAATAATGGCATGTTTTGTTTTGCATAATGTTGCAAAGTATTTAAATGAAATCCGACAACTTTGAAGAAGAGGGACAGAGGAGTTAAAAGCGAAACTACCAACGACAACGGACGCAGTTCTGGTGCACCTGAAATCAGGAGATTGGGGCAGCTGCGGAGAAATGAAATAGACTTAATCAAAAGAACTGAATGCACCTCAAGCATTTTGACAAAATCTAACGTACAATTATATTCGTTTTTTGTCAAGATTATGAAACAACCACGCGCCGTATGAAAATTTATAATTAAAAAATCAATAACAAATACTTCAGCTCAAAGTGATGAAATCTAAATACCTAATTAAAGCAAAGTTAAGGTTTTTCTTGTTACTTTTTTAGTCTAATTTTCCATTTCACTTTATTTTTCAATTGCTGTGTAAGTAAATGCCTGAGTCTTCCGATGAATATGTAGTTTTTACTTGGATGAATCTAGTATTTACTACTAGTAAATGCTGGCTATCATTTACTTTTTTTTATGCATACCAAATGAAGTAAATACTACGAATCTGAGCTTTTACTTGTTGATCTAGTATTTACTTGAAGTATTTACTACTAGTAAATACTAGATTTTTATTCATGCTATGCCCCAATGACTCTTTTGTTTGAAAGTAGCAGTGTGGCCGCGGTTTCGACAAACTTTTCGAAAAGGCGACAACTCTATTACGAACCAAGCGCTCTTAAATGCGCTAACACAAATTGAAATAATAAATTTTCGACTCATTGGTGGATTAGCAGAAAGGTCTTAAGTAGTACAATCAGCAAGGTAGTTTACCTTAACGATGTCAAATATTGGGGGATTTTTTTTTAAAGATTATATGATTGTCAATGTTTATATTATTGTTTAGTTAGTCACTTAATTTAAGAGAAAAGTTAGAAAATTATAATAGAATCAGTTAAGATTTGTGGAATAATTTCAATAATAGTTTATCGGACTATCAATCAATTGAGATAGTACCTTCTTATTTCGGAAAGTATTATTAAGTATTGAATTTAAAAACAAGCCCCTTCATGAGTAATTCTACAAAGGTGTTAATTTTGAAGACTGCAGTGACTCATTAAAAGCCAAATTAGATTAACAGCGCGATCTACGGATTGTAAAATAGTTCCGTAACTATTTTCTTCAGCAAAATTTATTAAGAAAAATGGTTATCATATAAATCTTAGTTTTAGTGGAACCTTTATCTTGAAAAACAATTACGTGCTTCGTTAAGTAGGTATATTCAATATAACTACATACATATTTCTTTCGAATTATCACAATTTAATGGGGAAAATAATTGCTTATATTATTTTGTTTAAAGGTCATATGGAGATACGACCTGCGTCTGCGAACTGAGAATGGTTGTTGTATTTGCTATTTCATTCATATGAGTAGTCGCAGAGAGCTGCGAACTGTCATAAAAATCAAACCAGACATACAGAAAATATTTATTTATTTGACTTTTGATTTTTGATTTTTTGAAATCCGAGCGAATTATTTATTCGTAGCTTTGTGGAAAGCGTTTCGTATTTGTGGATTGCGAATTCTCATTTGAAAATTCGCAGTTCGTAGCTGTTGGTCGCATAGAAAACATTAAAATGTGTCTTTGTGCACTTTTAACTAGTTTTATGCAGTTTTCTATATTGGAATATGTAAATACGGTCATTTATTCATTTTATTAATCAATTAAAAAAAGAATAGGTTGATATTTACTTAAGAAAAAGCTTTGAAAGAATAATTCGCAGACGCAGGTCGCAGCTCATATGTACGGACCTTTACTAAACATTTCTAAATAATTCCGATCACGATTAAATTTGGTACGTACATGATGTATGTTTAAGAATTCCAGAAACAAGTATTGATGAATCCAATTTGAGAGATCTTCGTCTTCGTATGACGATTTTTGACAAAATCAGTTATTTGTCAATTGCTCGCTCTATCTATAAAAATCTGTCAAAGACGTTAAAAGTTTTTTTTTTCTGCAACTCTTTCTGATTTTATAATGCCGAAATTTGGAAAAAGAGAAGCAGGATCTGATGTTTACCTCTTGAATAATAGTTATTCGAAAACAGTTTGTAGTAGTAGTAGTAGTAGTAAAAATGGCGGCTCGGTGACCCAACTAGCGCTGGGTTGCGCCGTTTTGATACCATAAAAACTCGTTAAAAGTTAAAAGAGTGATTATATAAAATTCTGAGCTTTTGTTTGGGTTCGGTAACTGGCGATCTCAAGTTCGTAGAGGAACTGTAACAATCAGTTTAAAATACGCATAAAATCCACTTTGTTGCGTTTTGAAAGGAGATCAAATCTTTGATTTTCAGCTCTGTCAATGAAGAATGTTATTTAGGTCATTGAAGAAGGACTTTCCCAATAATTTGGCTCTCGTTTTGGCTAGCGAAGGACACTTACACAAGAAGTGAAGAACAGTTTTCTTTTCTCTCTGCTTAGATGCGTGTTCCCCAACAGGCCAGTGTCCACACACTCATCTTTGATCCGTCAGTGAAAAAAAGTTGTGTCGAAGCCTCTCGTCTCTAAGTCATCATCCCACTCTTTTCGGTATGGAATGATAGCTTTAAGATCCGTACTGAGGTCCACAGTAGGAGTGCAGTAGTCGGTTTTGTCGAAAAGATGTCCACTGGGATGAGGTAAGTAATATTACTATGACCATAGGGTTTAGAATACCAACTATTCGATTCACAAAGTCTCAACGCGCTGCAAGATACTTAATATTTGATTTGCAAGTCTATAGGCAAGAGGTAAAGAACAAGGTTTAGGGAGTCCGATGAACATGAGCGCAAAGCTCCAGTGGAGCCAACACTAGCTGTTCTCTGAACCTTTTTTAATTTTGTAATATTGTAGGCTTTGCTAAATGCATCAATCATCTTCTATTGCAGACCCTACTTTTTGCCAAAGGTTTTGCTACAGGCAAAGAAAGCTATGCTGGCTTTATTGACCCTTTCTTAAATATTGTTATATAGTAGAATGTGACCTTAGCTTATCCCTAACTCCTTATCCCAAACCCACTAAGGTAGATAATACGATCTCAGCACACACTCGATATTTGCTGAGCAAACATCAAGTGTGAGCCGATTCAAGCTTTGGAGAATTGACTCTTTCTCCAACAATGTTCTTCTAACGAAGAAAGGTGGAGAGATGGTCACTCTCACATTACGTAACCTCAGTCAAGTAAGTTCAGTTCTCATAGCGTAGTCTAAGTGTTCGTAGCTATAGTTTAAAAGAATAAAGCTAAGATTTGATCTAAAATGTGAAGTGTTTCTTTTTGAAGACGAATGATATCGAGCTCCCTCTTAATTGGCGCAGTCGGTGCAATTTAAAATTTAGATTGAATTCGAGTTGATAAAATTAAAACAAAATACAAAAAAAAAAACAAAAAAAAAAAAAATTTAAAAAGTTATACTTAACAGTACTTTTTCTGTTTAAAATTTGAAAAAAAAGAAGCAAAGAAAGAATAAGTTAGTAAATAAATTAAAACTAAAAAGTGTATTTAAATGAAGTGCACGAAACTGTTACAACAAAAAGAAAAAAACCCTAAATAAAAGTACATTCCCTGTGGTAAAGCTAGAAACAAAAAATAATAAAGCCTTGAAACAGAAAACAAATTGGACCGTTAAAACGACGCGACGCTAACTCGAAACGTAATATAAGTACAGTCCCTGTAGTCAGGCTAAGGCCTTGAAAGAAAACAAATTGGACCGTTAAAACAACGCGACGCTAACTCGAAAACAATCTACCGCAATTAAAAAAAAAAAACTCCCAACCGCTTGTGTGACATCATAGTACAAAAAAACAACTTGGCTTGGTTCGATAGCAACCTATGCTAGCCAATTTTTTTTGGAGTGCAATCAAAATATGCTATGATAGCATTCTCTTCATAATAAAATCAATGAAATAGTGTTTTAAAACAAACAATAAAAAACGAGACAAGAATACAAACAAATAAATCAATTTTTTTTTTTGCTTTAAATAAATTTTGCGAAAGAAACAGATTCTACAAAAACTTTCGTTACATTCATTATTTTGATTGAATTAATTGAATGTAAGATTCTATTAACTCTTATTCTTCAAAAAAAAAAATTTCAAATATCAAAAAATAAGAAAAAAAAAACAAAAATTCTAAGACAATCATTAACAAAAAAAAAAATCTTTCACCAACACAAAAATAATTAAGACAATAAATCATCAAAAAAAAAAAAAAACTATAAACACCAAATTTGATGTAACCTTCGAAAGATCGCAAGCAACCCAAAATAAAAAGAGGACTTCAACAAAACACCTATCAAATCTTCAATCAACAAAAATCAAGATGGATGCCCTTTCTGTAACAGATAAGTTTTGAATTATTTTAGATTTAATAAATAAACTTCCAGAATTTAATGGAAATACAAACTGTTTAGTAGATTTTATTGATCGAGTTGACTCGTTGGCACACATTCTTTGCACTTTTGATCAGAGTACTATGGTTTTGCTTTCAGGATATATCAAAGATAAGATCGTAGGTAAGGCTAAAATAGAACTTCAAAAACATGGTAGGCAAAGTACATGGGAAGAAGTTAGAACCATTTTAAAAAATGCCTTTAGCGAAAAGTTATCTACTGACCTATTGATTGATCAAATTAGAATTCTTAGAGTTAAAACAAATATAAAAGATTACTATGAAGACATTACTCAGTTGTTAAGCAGAATCAATAATGTGTACCTTCTTAACAATAACCAACTCAACAAGGAAATTATTGATTCGAATAACAGAATAGCGCTTAATGCCTTTAAAAATAACCTACCTGAGCCAACAAAGTCAATTGTATTAAGTAGAAATCCAAAAACTCTAAATGAAGCCTACATTATCATTGTTGAAATAAATCATCAATATTTTGGCCCTTACGGCTTTTCTTCAAATTTCAGACAGTCGAATAGATTTCTTAACAATAATGACAGGCAAGAAAATTATCCATCAAGTTCAACTATACCTAACCGAAATAATTATTATCCTAGAAACTTTAACAATAATTTAAATACCAATAGTAATCAAACAAGACAGAATCAAAATAATAACTACCAAAATAACCGTTATACACAACATCAAAATAATAATAATCAAACTATTCGAAATAGTAATAATACAAATACTAACTACCAGCACAACAACAATAACACGCATACTTTGCAATCGAGAAGGTCAAATAGATCTTCAAATCCTGAACCGATGGATATAAGCGTGAATGAAAGTAGACACCAAAGTAATCCCATAAATCAGAATCCACCAAATTTTCGCAGAGGACGTCAAAACGACTACCCTATATAGTTTTCGAAAACCCAGTTCGTAAACTTAGATTTATTATCGATTGTGGTGCTGAACACAGCATAATAAATCCCAATATATGTAATCCAAAATGGAAAATTTCGTCAAAAAAACATATTTTAAAAGTCCTTGACAGAAATGTTAGTTCATGTGTGGAATACAGATTCCCAATTTTTAAGGAATTTAATGAGGATAACGACTTTTATGTTAACTTTCTTGAATACGATTTCCATGACCACTTTGATGGATTAATTGGAAATAATATCCTTCTTAGTCTTAATCCTATAATCAATTATGAAACTAGACTCCTCACTACAAAAAACGCATCGATTAAAATATATTTTGACGCAGTAGACGAAGAATATGAAAATCTGGTTTTTCAAAACAAAGATGTTTTGGACCTTTTTCATAGTCAAAGTGTCATAACTGAAGCTCCGACAAATATGTTTGCAGAACATTTGAATGAAACTGATGTTATAAAACTGAAATCGGTATTAAACTCGTATAGAAGTATTTTTTATAAAGAAGGTGATCCATTGTCTTTTACCAATCAAATTAAACATCAAATTTAAACAAAAACGAATGTCCCTATTTATACAAAACTTTACCGATATCCAGAAACACATTCGGATGAAGTTGACAGGCAAATTTCTGAGATGTTAGCGCAAAAAATTATTGTTCCCAGTAGTTCCCCATACAATTCTCCAATTTGGGTTGTTCCTAAAAAGGATGATAGGAGTGGTCAGAAAAAGTGGAGAGTTGTCATGGACTACAGGAAGTTGAATAGTGAAACTATAGACGATCGATTCCCTATGCCTAACATTGAAGATTTGTTTGATAAACTCGGTAAATGTAACTATTTTTCGACAATAGATCTGGTGAAAGGATTCCACCAGATTGAATTAGATCCAAAAGATAGAGCAAAGACAGCATTTTCCACTAAAACTGGTCATTACGAGTTTTTGCGTATGCCGTTCGGTTTGAAGAACGCCCCGGCAACGTTCCAGCGACTAATGAACCACGTGTTGAGTGAATTTATAAATAAAATATGCGTTGTTTACTTGGACGACATTCTCGTGTTCTCAACTAGCTTTGAAGAACATCTTCAATCTCTGAAAAAAAAATTTCCAAAAACTGAAAGAGAGCAATCTAAAAATCCAGGTAAACAAATGTCTTTTTGCCGATTTATCCACCAACTATCTAGGTCATACAATCGTAAACAATGGTATAAAACCTGATCCCAAAAAAACCCAAGCTATAAATGAGATGGAAATACCAAAAACTGTTACGGGCATAAAACAGTTCTTAGGTATTACCGGTTACTACCGAAAATTTATAAAGGATTACGCCAAAGTGGCATATCCAATGATCAAGTATTTGAAAAAATCTGTTAAGTTACAAGTCAATGACCCCTCGTACATAAAAGCCTTCAAAACTTTAAAAACGTTAATAACATCAGAACCAATTTTAAAAAGTCCTGATTTTACAAAAAAGTTCAAATTAACCACAGACGCCTCGGGATATGCAATAGGAGCTGTACTAAGCCAGGACAGTCACCCTCTTTGCTACGCATCGCGTACTCTTAGCAAGCACGAGCTTAATTACTCTGTTATCGAAAAAGAGTTATTGGCAGTCGTATGGTCTATCAAATACTTCAGAACTTATTTGTACGGACGCAAATTTGTTGTGCGTACAGATCATAAGCCTCTTGTTTGGCTCAATGGCATCAAAGAACCGAACATGAAACTGCAACGTTGGAAAATAATGCTTAAGGAGTATGATTTTGACATCGAGTAACTAAAGGGGAAAGAGAACAACGTTGCAGATGGACTTAGTAGGTATATTGATAAAAATGTAAACGAAAAAACTTCAAACGATTCAGACGAAATAAGTTTGGTCGACATCTTCAACAACGAACGTGATGGCGATAACGATGAAGTTATACCCTTCGCCGACAATAACGAAGAAGTTATGTCAACTGGCGCCACGATTCATAGTGCTCAAGAAGATGAAACTCGACACATTTATATAACGCAAAAACCGATAAATCTTTTTAAAAACCAGATTTATCTTTTCTATGGTTCTAAAGAAAAAATTTCGATTAAAATTATTCACAAAAAAGTTCAAAACCTTGTACAGATCGATAAAGAAAAAACTGACCTACTCCAAATTATGCAAAAGTTTTTAACATCGAAAGGAATGTTCTGTATACATTGCGAAGATGTTTCGCTCTACCTTCAATTCCAAGATTTATACGTGAAATTTTTCTCCTTCAATAAAAACTTAAGGCTATTAAAATCAAGTAACAAGCTACGCGACATCACAGACCGAAACGAACTAATCACAATTATAGAAAACGAACACATGAGTAAAAATCATCGCGGCATTAACGAAATGTTCGCCGAATTGAAAAATGCTTACTACTACCCGAAACTACAACGCGAAATCCAAAAATATGTGAACAATTGCGATATATGTAACATTTCCAAGCATGATCGACATCCACTCAAGATTCCATTGGAAATTTCAGAAAGCCCAAAACATTTTAACGATGTCATACACATTGATATATGGTTTCCTGAACGTGGAAAAATGTATCTTACGACAATTGATAAATTCTCTAAATACGCAAGCGCTCACCCATTAGAAGATAGAAATTGGATCTCCATACTGAGTGCAATAAAACAGCGAATCCAGTTCCTCGGAAAACCGAACAAAATTATTTCCGATGGCGAGACTTGCATATTGCACTCAGCTGTAGACCAATTTCTTAAGGAAAACAACATCTTGTTTCACAAAACCACAGCATCCCTTAAAACAGGTAATGCCGACGTTGAAAGGTTGCTCGGCACGTTTAACGAGCATCTCAGAATTATGACCGCAAGTAAGGACAATTCTGAGCTTGAGGAAAAAATTTTCAAAGTCATAACAATTTACAACTCTACCATTCACACGACGACCAAATTACGTCCAATCGATTTCATTATCAAAAACTTGAATAAAGAAGAAATTGAATCATTGGCACACAAATTTCAAACGCAAAAGGAATCACGTATCATTAAAAATAACGCAACAGGTACTCCATCCCCATTGAACCAATGTACGGATATAGTTGTCAACAGAACTGTTGTCAAATGTAGACCGAAATATAGAAAACTTTCCAGTTTTCAAAGAAATGGTAACTATGTCCTTGACACTTCAAACAAAAGGAATGTAAAATATCATCGGAAACAATTGAAAAGGAGATACAAATACCAAAGTCCATAAAACAACACATTTGGAACACTCACCTTGTTCAACATCGTATCCAAAATTTAATTTTTGTTTGTTTTCTTCTAAATATCTTGCGAGGATGTACTTAAATCTCTTAATTGTTGTGCTCAGTTGGCTGTATTCATTTGAAATTTTGAGATTTATATAGATGACAAGTCAGTACCCAAAAGCGGACAAATATTGAACATTGATAGGAATAAACACGAGAATCGAAAAATTGAAAATCATGCGACCTTGGTAGGAAAATAGTAAAACAGTTTATGTCCTTTGACTTTAATGAAATTTTTTTTTTTGAACCCCCTTGTGGTCATAGACAAAGTCATCATGACACGTAATACACTAGGATGTACATTTGTTCTATGTTTATGAATGTGTGCTAATGAAGAAACTTTGAACCGAGTTAACGAATTGAAAATAAATAAAGCTTTAAACATAAATAAAATGTATGTATGAGATATGGACATACTAAGAGAAATATGGATGTAAGACAAAGTATGTATTATTTTTTGAAAATAATAAAAACATAATTAAAATAAAATTAGTAAATTAATCGAAAATACATGAATGAAGACAAAATTAGTATCGTTAATAGCAAAATAACTGTCCTTTTACTATTTGATTAAGATTAAAAGAAATGACACGTAACTGAAATGTTAATTCATATTTTTGATGTGTAAGACTTTGAACTGTTAATTTTTTTTTGTTTCTCTAAAACAGACGTAGTCATATTTACCATGTTATGTTAGTGTAGGTATATTTTTTTCAACATTTTGTATAATATAATTTTGTATAATGGATTATAAAACTGTTATAATTTTGAGAACACTTTAAAAAAAAAAGGGAAATTGTAAATAATTACTTTATAACTTTTATAACTAAATAGCTATCTTTATTGTTTTTGGAGACCAAAAATATCTTGGTGGGGGAGGTGTTATATAGTAGAATGTGACCTTAGCTTATCCCTAACTCCTTATCCCAAACCCACTAAGGTAGATAATACGATCTCAGCACACACTCGAAATTTGCTGAGCAAACATCAAGTGTGAGCCGATTCAAGCTTTGGAGAATTGACTCTTTCTCCAACAATGTTCTTCTAACGAAGAAAGGTGGAGAGATGGTCACTCTCACATTACGTAACCTCAGTCAAGTAAGTTCAGTTCTCATAGCGTAGTCTAAGTGTTCGTAGCTATAGTTTAAAAGAATAAAGCTAAGATTTGATCTAAAATGTGAAGTGTTTCTTTTTGAAGACGAATGATATCGAGCTCCCTCTTAATTATATTAAGTTTCCAGTTTAACTTTGGGTCAAGTATTACTCCCAAATATATAGCGCTGGAAGACAAGGAAAGAGTTTCACCGTTGAGGAGAGGGAGGTAGTAAAGAGCATCAGTTTTCAGTTCAGTTTTGCTTTGAATGACACCCAAGCAACTGGGCTGGGGTGTTCCCCTGCTTACGCACCTGGTCAAGATAGTGTTACCTAAGGTAGCTTGAATCCTTCTTTCACTGAGCATGGATACAATCTAATTTCGAGTTAAGTCCTCTACACCCCGGTCAACCAGTGACTCTTGAATGGATTCTCTTAAGACGTTGCTGAAGGCTCCTTCTATTTCTAAGAAGGTAGCGAGAGTAAATTCTTTAAAATGTATGGTTTTTTCAACTGTTCGCACTACCTCATGTAGGGCTTTCTCCGTAGACTTGCCCTCAAGGTAGGCGTGCTGGGAACTATCAAGAGGACATACATCTAGAATGCCTCTGATATGGTAATCGAGAATGCACTCCATTGTCTTAAGAAGGAAGGAAGTAAGGCTTACTGGTCAAAGATCCTTAGCGGATTCATGTCCTCGCCTGCCGATCTTTGGAATAAAAACTACTCTAACATGTCTCCAAGACTTATGAACATGATTTAGACAGAGACATCCTTTAAAGATCATCTCCAGCCATGAAATTGCCAGAAATTGCGCTTTCTGAAGCATAGGTTAGGTTAGGTTATATGGGCTGACAGTTGATTTTGTTACCGTCACACTTAGATCAATGTAGATCCATTGTGATACCCTGAAGTGTTGTAACTTCTGAAAAAATGATTTAACCTATGAATTCTATGGTTGATCTAGCCATTTGGTGGACTTGATAAAGTTCAATAGGCGATTGCCTGGGAGTTCAGATAGTTCTTCTAGTTCATTGAAGAAATAGTTGCCTAAGAATTTTGATCTGGTACGGCAGAGTGCTGGACAGTGGCATAGAAAATGAGCCGTGTTTTCGTGCTCATCCTCATCGCCGCAGCCTCTGCATATGTCGTCCGTACTAAGCCCCATCTTCTTTTTGTGGTAGCCAAGTAGGTTATGTCCCGTTATCACACTTATGAGGGATCTTAGGGACGGTTTATTGAGAAGTAGAATCTTTTTGGATTTTTCCTTGTCATAATGAGGCCAGAGTTTCCTGGTGTTACCGCAGGTTTCTAGTAGGTTCCATCTATCATTTGCTTTTTGGATGATGTTATTACTAATGTTTCTCTTTAGTTCGCATTGAGGGATTCTGATGTTGTGGTCTATGAGAGAGGGATCAAGTACCGAGCCTTCTCTTGCAAGCTCATCCGCTTTATCATTTCCTGGCACACCACTGTGACCGGGAACCCAGCAGAGTCTTACGTTGTGCTGCATACCAAGAACCCTTAGCTCTTCGCGACAGCAAGAAACAAGCTTTGACTTGATTTGCGTGGCAGAGATCGCTTTTATTACTGCTTGGCTATCAATGAAAAAGGTGATATCAGCGTGTGGTATCGCCATCATGGATATTTGATTAGCAGCGTTTTTCACTGCCAAGATCTCAGCTTGGAAGACGCTGCAATGGTCAGGAAGTCTGAATGAACTGGCAAGGCTGAGATTTTCTGAGTAGAAACCTGCCCCTACCCCAGTAGTCATTTTCGAACCATCGGTGAAGATGGTAAGATTCGATTCGTCAGTGTAGGGTACACTGTTTTCCCAGTCCTCTCTGTTGGGGAAGCTGGTAGTGAAGTTTTTATTGAAGTCTAGATAAGGGGTCATGTAATCAGTACGAACGTTATTGCCAACGTATTTTGTAAGGATCGTGGTATGGCCGTGTTGACTAGATCTCCAAATATCGGTCTGACTAAGTCGGAGAGCGCTGTTTGCTGCTGATTCTTGTGCAAATAAGTCTATGGGGGTGAGATTTAGGATCGCTTCGAGACCCGCAGTTGGGGTAGTCCTCATCACCCCCGTAGTGCTAATGCATGCCATTCTTTGTACTTTGGTAAGGGTTTTTAAGTTCGTGGATTTCTCCAGAGCTTGCCACCAAACCAAACTGCCATAGGTTAGAATGGGTCTAACAATGGCTGTGTACATCCACATGATTATCTTTGGATTTGGCCCCCAGTTTCTTCCCAGAATCCTGTTACACGAGTAGAGTGCAATCATGGCTTTCTTGCATCTTTCCTGTATGTTTAGACCCCAGTTGAGTTTCTTGTCCAAGATAACTCCGAGGTATCTTGCTTTTTCTGAAACTATAAGTGGGGTGTTGTCAATTGTTGGTATCTCAAAAGAAGGTATTTTCCTTCTGTTGGTGAAAAGTACCAGTTCTGTTTTCCGGGGGTTAACCTTCAGACCGCATTTCTTGGTCCAGTTGTTGACCATAGTTAATGCGCCTTCTAGTTGTTCGCTTACCGTGGTCAGGTATTTACCCGAAGCATGATCGGCAATATGCCGGCCAGGCTTGAAGACTCTGGCTTCTCTTCAATGTCCAATAAATCGTTCGCCCCAAAACAGTTTTTACAACGCTGACACTTATTCAAAGCTTATTGAGAGGAACAACACCTTTTACCAAATCTGTGATATTATATTACTTACCCACCTATTGCCATAACTTTTTTCAATAGCCTTTCAATGACAATGACAAATAAGCACTGTGTGAGCATTAGGGTGTTGAATTCCCGAACATTGCAATTAATGGGCAAGGCTGTCACATTTGCGCAGCACGGCTAAAAAATCTATTGTCTATACTTAATGTGCAGCCGAAGTTGGGGCAAGGGTAGGAATGAGCATATTAGGGGCGAATTGTTTAAATGGAAGAATGCTACTGGTTCCAAGTGACCGTTGAAGGAACGAAAAAACAGAGAGGGAGATACTTGCCTTGTCGCATATGTGATCGTTGCAAGAATTTCGAAATATTTGTTATGGTTATGACTAATGCAAGTGTCACTCACGACAGGACTGTGACTAATAGGGTGTATCTCACTTCACGCCTCCTGAGTCTGCGAACGAATATAAAAATTAAGGGTACCATGCAACGTCAGCTAGTTGAATTGGTTTCAGAAAAGAGTTAAGTTATAAAAATGAAAAAGGATCGGGAACAAAAAGGGGTGCTTTATATGAGCAATTAAATTCATTGCAATGTTCAGCATTCCCTCGTGCTAGCTAAGAGCAAATTCTGCATATGCCTTGGCTTAAATGACATCATGGGACGATCTCATAGAAATATTAGGCGTTTTCAATTATTCGCTCCGAGCAGAGCTCGATCTGTCAAAAAAAAAGTTTCGTGTTCAAATTTTCGCCCGGAGAGTTCAGAGGAAAAAAAAAGCCGTGTTCAATTTTTCGTTCAGAGCGCGCTGTTTTCTCTCAGCCAAATTTAAAGAGCAAAACTGAAAGCAAAAACCAAAAGAAGTACACATCTTGTTCAAAACAAGAAAGATGGCCGACGAAATAGGATGTGCTGGTGCCGATTCTAATAATTACCTATTATTCACAATAAAACTAGAAAATGTTTAATCAATTATAAAATTGCAGAGCTCAAATGATCGAATCATTGACAACATTTTTGATTGACCAAACTAAAATAATGATTGTCAGGCTTCAATATTGTTCAAAAAATGAATACGCGAGCTCTAAGTTGTTTTTTTTAGGTTCAGTTCGCTCTGTTCTCTCTGAAGTCTGAACGAATATACTTGAAAACGCCTATAGTTGCCATTTGCAGAAAAAAATTCAACGCTTTTAATAAGTGTCAGTTCCGTGTTCATCCTCTTCTCAAGGACACTAGAACAGTTAATCGTTAATCCCGTTGAAGGCTCCCTTAGATATGCAATGCATTCCAAAAAGGTGGAATTCTTTTAAACTTTTCTGCATTAATCTGCCACTTTATAACTTATCACAACTTCCCGGGGTTATTTATAATAATTATTATGAGATTAAACTTGCATTGCTATTGATCGATACTCGATATGATTTGTTTTTTTATTCTTGAAAATTTTGACAGCCCAATTAAAAAAAAAAGTTCAATCATTGATAAAATTTTAAGATTTATTGATTAAATTATGAAAATTCCACCAACTTTTGTCATTCAGAATTATTATCCATAAACTTGCCCCCTAGCGCGTTGAATGAAGACAAACTATTTCTGTAACACTTTTCAACCAACTATCTTCGAGAGTAACAACCTATAAAATTTTCAAAATTATGAAACAACAAAAAAACGTGTTTCCCCAAAGATCGAAATGATACAAAATTTTATTGTCAAGGCTCCCCACAACCGAGATTAGATACAAAATCAAAAAATGACATTTTGTTCGAAAACAACCGTTCGAGTTGCGTTCGTCAATCCGAATTTAACTGATTTTTATTTCGCAAACTCGATTAGATTAGACTACTTGGGGATGTAAATAATACAAAACAGTTCAAGAAAACACATTCCAATATTTATGCGCCCGCCACACCGGGCCATGATATTTTTAATACACAATCTGGTCGATCGGTTTGTCCGAACGCAAAATGGTTTTTAATCGCTTACGCGATTTAAATCAATTTTTGACAGGTAAATAACTTGACATACATATTGAAGATAATTTAGAGCCTCTTTTGTTAAACGAGATAAGAATAACGGTATAAAAGAAAATTGCAATACGGTCAATGCCACAATAAATTTTTAATAACCCCAACATGAAGTTCGAAGCGGTAGTAGTTTTAGTGTTATCGAGTGTTCTGTTCGAGTTGGGCTCGGCCGCTCCGAATGGCCGGCGATTATTCACAAAGAAAATCACAACGGTAAGATGATTTACACCTTCGTTCAGACAGTTTGCTTGACTAAATTTCATTTGCAGGAAAGTTTAGCTGAAGATCATGGCTATCCGTTTGAAGAACACACCGTTCAAACCTCCGACGGGTATGTTCTAACCATGCATCGGATTCCCTACTCTAGTCGTGTCGAATCATCAGAGGATGCGCCACGCCCAGTTGTTTTCCTCATGCATGGAATTTTGTGCTCTTCAAGTGACTGGCTACTCGCTGGACCTGAGAGCGGCCTTGGTTTCCTGCTCTCCGATGCTGGTTTTGATGTCTGGCTGGGGAACGCCCGTGGTAACACCTACTCCCGAGAACATGTCTCTCTGAATCCGTTCTTCGGAAGCTTCTGGAACTTCGATTGGCATGAAATCGGGCTGTACGATATTCCGGCGATGATTGACTACATTCGATTCCAAACCGATGAGGATGAGGTCACTTATATTGGACACTCCCAAGGCACCACAACATTTTTGTTGTTGAACTCGTTGAATGAGCGCTTCAAGAGCCGAATTCGTTCGGCTCATTTATTGGCTCCGGTGGCATTCATGGAGAACATGGAATCTCCCATGATGGGTTTGGCTGGTCTTTTGACGGGAATTAGTAGAATTCCTGAGCTTTTTGGCAATTTGGAATTCATGCCGAACCATGAAGTCATGAGCATATTGGGCCAGACAGCTTGTAAGGACTCTTCGCCTATTCAGAGCGTTTGCTCAAATGTGCTCTTCCTGATTGCCGGGCATGATATTGAAAATCTGAATACTGTAAGTTGTTGACTGGCCTAACTTTTGAGAACTTGACTCATTGTTTTTTTTTTTTCTTTTAGACTCTCTTGCCAGACATTTTGTCAACCACCCCAGCTGGATGCTCAATCAATCAGGGCTTCCACTACCTCCAAGAATATGATTCCGGGGAGTTCCGTCAATTCGACTATGGAATGATTCGCAACAAACTGATTTATGGCAAAAAAAAGCCGCCAAATTATCCTCTGGATAAGGTGGATGTTCCTCTGCACCTGTACTACAGTGACAATGACTATATGGCTTCGGTAGTAGATGTCCATCGGTTGATAAGATCACTGCCAGAATCGTCCGTTAAACGGGTCTATCGCGTGCCACATGACAAATGGAATCATTTGGATTTCTTGTGGGGTCTGAATGTCAAGGAACAAGTTTATAATGCGGTTTTGGAGGATGTCCAAGCAGCATTGCGGAATTAGTCAGGATTTGGAACCGAAAGTGACACAAGTGAAACTCATGTGATATGAAGAAATGAGAGTTGGAAAATTGTCTTGCCTGACGGTGAAATGTGCCAAGTTTTACTTAGATACCTATTGTTAAGAGATATTGCTTACATCTTTTGAAAGTCTTTCGAGTGTTCGAGCGAGATGTAAGTTTTTTGATGAACCATATTGGTTCCTTTACCTTTTTTTGTGAATTAATTGATTTTGATCTTCATTTTATAAAACTAAAATAATAAAAAAGAATGTTTTCATTGAGGTCTACACGCTTTATCCTTTACTGACAAATATTTAGAAACCTTTTTTAAAAAAGCTGCGACACATTCGTTTTACTGCCGGCGGTATTTTCTAGAGCAATCGTAGCCGTCTTCAAACATTTCTGCCTGAACATTAATTATGATTGATGACTAGGGCAACCAAAAATATGCTCGAGCATGTTTTTTTTGGAACGTCGAATTTGCTTATTGACAAGATAGAAATACGTTTCATGAGAAAACAAACATTTTGGACCCTATACGTTAGAGCATATTTTAGCATATTTTGTTATAAATGCATATTTTTGCATATTTTGCTTTAAAATGCATATTTTGGCATATTTCATCATTATTTGTAATTTTTGTTGCAAATGTTAGAGTAAATACTTTTTTTAAACTTTTTTTTTCGAAAAATTCGCGATGCTATTCAAGTATTTTATCCAAAAGTAACGCATGTCACTTGTGAGGCCCACAGGCTCCATAGAACTTGTGAAACACTTCGAGGTTAATTTCCAGAAGTTGATATTTTCATCGCAACATCGCAAACGTGAAAAAAGTATTTAAAAGCTCCGTCAAAAATAATGGTATTCAAGGATATTGCACCGGAAACACCACTTCCTTTGCAAATGATTACAACTCGTTGGGTATCTTGGAGGGAAGCAGTTTACTGTGTAGATTTTTTTTTTAAAAAAAAGTGGAAAGCCTTTTCGAAACACTACATGAAGAGGAATCAGCTGCAATACGAGTTATTAAAAAATTGTTTTAATGAAGTGGCATTAAACGTGACTTGATATTTCTATCATCCAATTACCTATACATTTTTATTGAAATGTATTGCACAGCTGGAAACAAGCGGCCTTCAGCTAACATAAAATTATTGATCGATGCCCAAGTTAAAATTAATACCATCGACTCCAATATCGAATAAATAAAAAAAAATTATCGATATTTCGAAAAAATTAGAGGGCTCAAATTGTTTATTATGGCAGAATTTATTCGTAGAAAAAAAAAACTGAATCTGAAGTAATGGCATTGAAGCTTGCACGTATAACTGGCGGATGATGTATCTACCTACAAAAATGTTTTCAGAGAAAATTTTTTAAGTAAAACTGTTTTCCTTTATATTGCAAATAAATTTTAACAAATTTTTTTTATATATTTTTTTATATTTTCATTTTTGATTTTTGGTATTTATTTAGCTTTTTATGTTTTTTTTTTTTGTTCTTTTATTTGTGTCTAAGGATATTTTGACCTCTGTTTTTCTTTTTTTTTTCTTTTTTTTGTTGAAAAGACAATAAACTTTAAAAAAAAAACACGAAGTTAAAGATTTTTGGCTATTTCAACATTTTTTAGGGCATATTTTTAGAGCATATAATTGGCTTTTAAGAGCATATTTAAAGCGCTATAAATGGTTTTTATAGAGCATATTTTTGGTTGCCCTATTGATGACATATCACCGGTATAACATTTTCAGTATTTTAATTTATTGCATATTCTAAGGCGCGTGTGACTTATTAATGCTACCAGCGATGTTATAATTATCTCAAAATTTATCAGAAATAATTATCATTAAAAATGTGAATAATATAATTTTCATGTAAGGACCGGTATGATGAGGATGTTGTATAGTTTTACCTTACCCTTACCACTAAATTGCTTTTTTAACCCAAGAAAAAGCGATTCTTCGCCTGATCTCAGCGCTGGTGTATTGCCCGTGTAATAAGCGAACTCTAGGTAGACAAACTCCTCTGTTACCTCGAAGTTAAATGTGTCTACTGTGGCGGTCTGTACGAGGTGTCAGGTCGATGTTGGGTATCCTTCCTCGAAGACACCAAAGACTTCATTTGCCGCTAAAACCATTATTGCCACTTCTGTCTCAATTCTCACAAAGGTGCCATTGACATAAGGCTGTCTTCTCTCCATTATGTCAATATCATCGGCGTACGCGAGAAGTTGAATAGACTTTTTGAAAATAGTGCCTCTAGTGTTGAGGGTGGATTTTTGTACTCTCATCTCAAGCACAATGTTAAGGAAATCGCATGACAGTGCATCGTTTTGCCTGAATCGTTTTTGATATCGAATGATTCCGTAAGCTCGTTGCCAAGCTTGGAGTTATCCACCGTTATTTTGCAGAAGCAAACGAGCTTGGCAGGGATACCGTTCGTTTCTTTAGATGCTGTCATACGCCTTATACTCGATAAAAAGGTGTTGGGTGTCGATTTGGAGTTCATAGGCTTTTTCAGGATCTGCCGTAAAGTGAAAATTTGGTCGATTGTTGACTTTCCTGCTCAGAAGCCACATTGATTAGGATCAATCGGATTATTGACAAAAGGCTTTAGTTCAGACTTTCACATTTAACTGCAAAGAGGATCTTATAGGCTGATTTCTCTCTAGTTGGCTTAATTAAGAGGTTTTCCCTTTTTCAGATCAGACAAACAATACTGAGGTTCCATTCATCGGGCATTCTTCCGACCATATCTTACAGAAGATTTAGTGCATGCGCTTTGAACAGTTCGGCTTTGTTGGATTTCAGCCGTGGTATTGCCGATTTCATTTCGTCTAGGTAGGGTTCACGGAAATGTTGCCTGTCGTCGTGTTCAACGATTGTCTTCAGCTTGACGGCGGATTCTATTCGTGGCGTCGCCACAATAAAGTCTACAGAAGTGGTCTTTCCAAATTCTCAGCATCAACTGTGATACTATTATGATGTCTGTCTCCTTGCTCATCTCTGCAGGCATCGGTTCTTCCTAGATGACTTTGACTTCATTCCTGCGATCTGCCGCTTCTCGTGCTCCCTCTTTTTTCTCCCGAGAAGCCGATGTTCCTCTCTCCTCTATTGATCGTAGAGTTCACGAGCAGCTCTTGTCTTTCTATGCAGCGCCTGTCTCACTTAGCTAAGTGGCATCTCTAACTGCCTCTGGCAATGTTGCAACTAGTTCTCATACTTGATGTTGGCAGCTTAGGACACCTTAAGAGGTTACTTGACACTCGATCGGAAAAGGATCCTTCGATCTATCCGACGTCGAATTTTCTTGCAGCATTTCCTTGTCTTGGTCGTTTTTTTTTTACTTTTATAATGAGCACGCACTCAAGGGGTTTCTATTCCCTTTTTGTATGCCAAAGCACAGTGCGAACGTTAAGGAAATTTTGGTAGATGGAGAGGGTTAAGGATGAGGTGTCGGTTAAAATTGATCTTGAATTTTTGAACATTTCAATGACTGGGGAAGACAGAGTGTGAAATAGAGACCCACATTCGCGTAGTACGGCTAAAGAAAGATTCTGTGAACATTACCGTACGAGAGAATTGGGCTCGAGGGTTAATTGATGGGCATTCCTGGAGGCGCAAATGGCTATTTCTGGAGCACCAGCCCAAACGTGGGAGTTGTACTCAAGCTTTGGACGTATATATATGTTTTATAGATGATCAGAAGGGGAAAACAAATTCTTGTATCGTCTTAAGAAACCTTAATATCTTGCGGCATTTTTGGCGACGTCACATAATGTGCTCGTTCCGCAAAAGATGGTCAGTGATGCACATACCGAGAATCTCGAGATGTTCCACATCCACACATTCCACATCCGAAGTGAGGAGGGATGTGAGTCTGGGAAAAAATAAGAAAAGCTAAGGGCACTATCATCAATAATTTATTGGATTAGAAGTTACAGACAAAAAATCATTTATAAAAATGAGAAAGAGTGTCGGAGACAAAACGGAGCCCTGGGGTACTGTTGTGGGTTTCAGACTTGAAGCCGTCCAATACAACTTGTATTGAACGGTTCGAAAGAAAGTTTCTAATCCAACGAAGGAGGGATTCATCGATACCGAAAGCACAACTGTACAACTATAGCTTCTATCAGCAATGCCAATCAATCCAACTTTCGTGAAGAGTACTACAATTTGCTTTATTCTGAAGAAACAAACTATTTTGATGACTCAAATTAAGGTGATATGATCAGTATGATCATCGAAAACTCGATATGGGGTTAATCATAATAATTGTAGAGCATTTCGAAGAAATAATACTAGCAAATGTACAATTTTCCTTTCAATAAAAAATTAAATATCGTGATTTTTTTCTAATCAAAAAGTTTTTAAAACTCTTCCAATATTTTTCCAGAGAAATTCTAGAACAAAAGTCTGATAATTCGTCTAATTTTAACACCTTTAAAAAACACTTCAGACAGACCACTTTATACTCCGATCTCTATCTTCAAACATTCTTTCTAAAAACAAACAAATTTAACTTGATAAAAAAAGTGAATGATAAAAACACAATCTTTTTGTTTGAATGATAAAAGGAGATTGCTTTCAGGATTACTTTATTGCTATCAAAGCGCCAAATATTTTAGTCTCTCATCGATAGTATATCACCGACAACAGCATTGTACACTTGTTCCTTGATATTCAAGCCCCACAAGAAATTCAAGTGGTTCCACCTGGGATCGGGTACTTTGTAGGCACCCTTCAGTGTCTTCTTCTTTAGTTTCCTCATCAATTTCTCAACATCGACAACAGACGCCATATAATCGTTTTCACTGTAATACAAGAAGATTGGCACATCGATCTTTTCGATTGGATAGTTTTTCGGCTTCCTATGACCCCTGCCCAAATCGAACTCCCGAAACTTTCCGGACACGTATTCCTGAGCGTAGTGGATGATTTGATTGGTCGATGCTCCAGCGGGTGTAGTGGCCAAAATCTCGGGAATCAAAGTCTAAAGAGCAAAAATGAAATTGTACGTCAAAATTGACAAAGTCTTCAATATTGTGTTAACTTACGGTATTCAAATTCTCGTGATCGAAACCAGCAAACAAGAAAATCATATTGGTACACAGAGCTTGATAAGTCGACTCGTCCATGCAGTTCTTCTGACCCAATTTCTCCAGTATCCGGGTGCTCGGCATGAGTTCAGTGTTGCCAAAAATGTTGATCCAGCTATTCGGATTGCCAAACAAGGGACCGCCCAGTTGAACAATCGGAGACTTCATGTTATCCATAAATGCCACCGGGGCGATCAAATGCGACGAACGAATTCGATTCTTGAATTTCGTATTCAGCGAATTCAACACCAAGAAAGTTGTGGTTCCCTGTGAGTGGCCAACATATTGTAGTTTATCCTGCTTGGTTTCGAAAAGAATGTAATCGATCATAGCTGGCAGATCGTAGATTCCAATTTCGTGCCAGTCAAAGTTCCAGAAACTCGGCAGATAGGGAATCATTGTTGCGTGTTTCTTGGAGTAGGTGTTTCCACGAGCATTGCCCATCCAAACGTCATAGCCAAGATCGGAGAGTATAAAAGCTAAAGCATTTTCGGGACCCAAGAGAACCCAATCACTGGACGAGCAGAGAACTCCATGCATCAGAAAGACAACAGGACGTGGTTCGGGGGTTTCCACTCGTGCTGAGTACGGAATTCGATGAATGGTCAATATGTACCCGTCGGAAGTTTGGACCTCATGTTCCTCAAACGGATATCCGTACTTTTCGACTAGGTCACCCTATTGCAAGATGAATTCACAATGAACTGTCAAGGATATCAAATTGTTGCACTTACCGTTGTTACGGAACTCGGTGGTATCAGGCTCGGCAAGCCCGCAATCACAGGAATCAGACCTGCTAATAAAATCCAATATAACTCCATGTTGAGTCTCTTATCAAAACTGAATAGCCTTAACAAAATTGGCAATCTCTTATATAGTAAAAAAATTTGTGTTTGTTATCAAAATTGTGGACTTCCCCTTTGTTTGGGCCAAATCACTTCTGCGAAATCACTTTGGCGCACTTTTCAACATCTTGCAACCAAGCAACATGTTGCGAGAGAGGTTCGAAGTATATTTCTGGTTGTATGATTTATCAGGAGGGTTCTAAAGAAAAGGTTTATCTGCCGGTCTAAGTCCGTCGCTAAATCATGGTTGATCGGTTATAACTTTTGTAATCTCTCTTCTGATAAATTTTGACTCTGGTAAACTTGAAAATTTATAAGTTTTGTGGGACAATTTTAATCGCTTGCTTGTTGGACAAGACAGGAATCTTATCGGTGGTATCTGAGCATGTAAACACGTTTAAGTTTGCATGAGGTTGCAAAATATTTTTGCAGAGATTGTGGGACGTATTTTTGAACTGTGAATATCCATGAACCAAAACTATTAGCGAATTACCCACTAAGTGGACAGAAGAAAACAAACATTTCGATAAGAATGAATTATGGAGGGAATATTGATTGGGGAAAACCGAAAAAATAGGACCCACCACCGTGCCTGATTGTCTGCGGGCATGAAACAGTAATCTTTTAGAGCTTATAGTTATAGAAAAAGTTATCAGAGGGTACCCTTCGTCTTTCTTGATTTATTTATCAACAAACTATTTTTGTCGTATAGATATGATTTAATAAAATTCACAAGTATAGTAAACAAAAATCTAAGACTCGATTTAACATTCAGCGGGATTCTGTTTTGCGTTGCCGTTATACAGTCTTCAGAAGCTGGCTTTTAAAAATAATCTGCATCGACTGGAATTCTACTATGATGTTGCCTTGCTCTGCAGGCATCGATCGGTTCCTGCTTGATGACCTTGAGCAAACTGTTTTGTCTTCCGTAAAAACTTTTGAACTTCAAAGACATTATACTGTCATTAAAATATCATAGACTGTAGCAAATATAGAGGAGATCGTAGGTTCCTAGTTTGGTTCCTATAACAGTGTTGAGTACGTACAACTTTTTGAGTTATCTTCTCTATTCCACAAGACTTTAGACTTGTCTCTTGCGCGTATTGGATAGGATAGGGATTCGATGTCTTTGGGGCATCAATCACGCTTAAATTGAACGATGGCATCGATTTCTGGTCTTTGGGGGCAACAGCTTAATCGCATAGACCTGCTGCTTACGAAAGCTCCCATAAGGAAAAATCTAAAGGGGTTAATCAACACCATCTTGGTGGCCGATTCACGTCATCTCGGTGCGACATAACAATACCAGAATACTTTTCAGTACTTTCGTAGTAAAAGGATCGCTACCACTACCTTTCGTTACAACTTTGGTTGTCATTTCAACTTTTGGATTCGAATCGACTGTTTTTGGTCATTTCCGCCAGGGACCTTAAATAAACTTGCTGATTGACCAGAGGTAATGCCTGCCGTGCCGAGTGCCGCCAGGGGCCTTTAATAAACTTGCTGATCCACCAGACCTATAGCCTGCCGTTCTGAGTGCCACCAACACCGGCCTTAAACGTGCCTGCTGATCCTCTGAAAATAAATCGGTCGAGTAGAGAATTACCAATAGAGACGGCTAGCAACCGTATATCCGAACCGAAATAGGAACTGAAGCCCAGCAGCGGAAGCCCTATCACCATAAGAGGCGGCAAATAACCGAAAATCTGCCAAACGGAAGCGAGAACTAGATCCGAGCACTGGAAAGTAATACGATCGGTTATCCGTTTTTCCAGATAGAGAAATATTTATAATTATTTTCTATGCCGTAAATGTAGTTATTAAGTGTTTCCAATAATGAATTTGTTATTAGGTTGAGAAAGACCTATCATTGAAGTTTCGTGTTTTTTTTTTCAATAGACCTTGGCTAGACCGACGAGCGAAACCTCGGCTGGGAAACAAAAAGCACATCACATTCCTAAATGGGAATCATCGCTAAAGATAATACAACTGCTCCAAAACTCAATTAGCGAACACATCACGGATATGGTTTCAGTTCCCGAATCAGTTGAATTTGAATGAATAAATAGATATAGCGATTAAAGTACGCTGCGACTTAAGATCCTATGTGTCCCCAGCTACTGAGTTAGTACCTCAAACTACAGCTGCTTCTCTAACCTGATAATGACTTATGTGTTTTAACCTCTGGTGGATAAGTGCACCACAATTGTCTAGAATATGGTCCGGTGCTTCGTTCCAGAATCTGCATGTTGCACTTTCAACTAGTTTGACGATGGTTAGATGCCTTTTCATTTACATGACTCGAGATAAAACAGTAGTCATCCTGAGTTTGTCAATACCTAGACTGATGCAGGTCAAAGAGCGCTTTTGGTTGTTGTCACCCAGAAGCATCTTCGCCTGTCCCAATCCAGACAGTTGTGTCCGGTTTTTTTCTTCTCCTGGCTTCCTCTAGGTACTGTTTTATTTTACTTCTGATACTGTTTTCTCCTATTCCACAGTAGTGTTCCGGCCCTAATAGCGCTGTTGTCGCACCTGTCTTTGCCAGTATATCTGCCTCCTCATTTCCCGGAACCCTTATATGTCCAGTCCAGGTATCCAATGAAGAGTTACTTTGTTGGTCTTGCCTATTTCATTTAATCTGCCTATTTTTTTTTTTTTTTGGAATTCATTATTTCATTTATTAGTACATATATATAAATATTTAAACATCTAATAATTAATAATTAATTGTATGAAATAGTTAAGTACCTTCTGTTGTTCGTAAACAAGAGTCGAAAGTACTATTGTAGATAAATTAATATTAACAAATTTTATCGATGGGGATACGATAATGATAACTATTCATATTTAAGTTTGATAAATTTAATATTCAAGTTAATGGGTTTACAAGGTTTTCTATGTCATCAAAATTTATTGAGAAAAGCCATCTTTTAATCTCATGCAGGTATATTGATTTAATTCTCTCATTTTTAATATTTGCCGGTAGCTTATTATAAAGACGTGGTGCTCTAACGGTATAGAAAAGTGAAAAATGAGTTTTTCTGATGGTTGGAACAGTAACAAGATTTCTGCTGTTTACACGTAAATTTAATTTTTCATAAATCCTGGGAACAATGTTGCCAGAGGTTTCAAAAAAAACTTTTAAGACTTTAAAACAGTACAATTGCCTTACTGGTAGAAGATCTAGTCTTTTGAATAAACTGAAGCTAGGAGTGAGACGATTAACGTTGCAAAGAATGCGAACTGCATGTTTTTGCTTAATTAATAAGGATTCTAACTTACTGAAGTGAGTGCCTCCCCAACAAGCTATACCATATTGAAGTTTAGACTTAAAAAAAGCATTATATACTAATTTCAAAACTGACAAGCCACAATATTGACTGAGATGAAAAATCTTCCTAATCACATTAGATAAAAACAATTTCATATTAAGAATATGGTCTTTCCAACTCATTTTGTAATCCAAAACAACACCTAAGTATTTGAAATAGACAACATGCTCAATTAAAAAACATTCAGAATCGCAAGAAAATTCGGAATGAAATGATCTGGAATCTTGGTTTAATAAATAAGTACTGGTTAAACGGAATCTTTTGCATTTAGGAGAATGATAATACAATGGCATATCTCTGCAAACCTTACCCAAAATGTTGAAAGACATAAATTTTGTTTTGTCACTGATGACTAATTTGTGAGCATTGAACCAATTACGAATGTTGCAATAACTTTTTCCACTGTAGGACAAGGCTGTGTCATCGGCAAAAGCTGTAATTGTTCCTTTTAAAGGTTGCAGAAATAATGAATTAACATAAATTAAAAATAAGATAGGTCCCAAAACAAAGCCTTGCGGGACACCAATGTTCGTTGAGACTTTGGAACTGAGAACTTTACTTATTTTAACTCTTTGACTTCTATTTTGTAGGTAAGAAATAAACCAGTTATGAATAAAACCTCTGAAACCAGCATTAAATAATTTTTGGAGTAAAATATCGTGGTCAACCATGTCGAAAGCCTTGGTAATGTCAATAAACAATACAGCAGGAATCGAAGATTCATTCATACTTCTATAGATTTCACTTCACAACTTCAATAAAGCATTTTCGGTTGATCTTCCACTTCTGAAGCCAAACTGGGAGTTACTAAAAAACTTAGTTTTTTCTAAAAAAGAGAGCATCCTCGATTTAACACCTTTTTCAAAAACTTTTGAAAACACTGATAAGAGTGATATGGGGCGGTAATTGTTAACGTTACCAACATCATCTTTTTTATGCAATGGAATGACAATTGCAGTTTTCAGTAAATCAGGAAACATACCTTTCTCTAAACTGAAATTGAAAATATAACATAATACGTCTGATATCTGATAAGAAATTTGTTTAATGAAATTGTGAGAAATATTATCAAATGACGAGATAGAGTTCGAATTTCTAAGTGATTTAATAATAGAATTTACTTCAAACGATGAAAAAGGCTCCATAAAAAAAGTTTGTCTTTGAATACACTCAAACGTAGAAATACTTTCGAATTGGTTAGAAGGGTTATTACTAACTTCGGTTATCTGCTGAATAGAACTTGTAATATTTCAATTTTAAGTTCTTGAGACATTTTATCGTAATTTGTTTTCAGCCTTGAATTCGTAGGATGTTTCTTAGTACATTTAAACAAATTATTTTTCAACTTAATTTTCTGTAAGAGAGAATCTGTCATCCATTGTTTAAGATGTTTATTTTTATTATTTTTTTTAATAGTTTTACTGTTTGAATTTAAATGATATTGAAGTTTAACAAGAAACAACTCAAAAGCGGAAGAAGGGTTCAGAGATCCATATACTTCATCCCAAAATTCAAAAGATAAAGCAGACTTTAGAGCAGAAAAGTCAATGTTAGTTTTTTCGTAAGTCGTTAGCTGCTTTGTTCTAGGTACACAGTGATCAAGTTGAATTGTAGTTAGGTAATGATCATTTATATTCAAGTCAAAAATACTAGTTTTGTAAGATATAGCATTATTTCGATGTTGTCTAATAAATATATGGTCAAGACAAGTCTTTGAGTCTTGGACAACACGAGTAGGCTCATTCACCAGACTTTTTAGGCCATAAGACGACATAAGCGACAGGTAATTATCCGTTTCTGATGAATTAATTAAAATATCAATGTTATAATCACCAAGCAAAATTAGATTTTTGCACTTCTGATTTTCAAGAAAGACACCGAATTCTTCCAGAAAGGCATTTACCGAACAGAAATTAAATCTATACACACAAATAATGCAGTAACTAAAACCAGCAATATTACATTTTAAACTCAACAAGTCAGCACTGTTCATATTAAAAGAGCTGACTGTTATATTGGGCATCAAACCATTCTTATAAAAAACTGCAACACCACCCGCAGCATATGTGTTATTGCAAGTAGCAACAAATGTAAAATCAGGTATACAAAATATTTAAACTTCACCATCAAAAATCCAAATTTCAGATAAAAATATTAAATCAGGTAAATGATCCAATGCAGCAAGATTAGTTAAAAAAGTATCAAAATTTTTGCGAATGCTTCGTATATTTTGATGAATAATAGAAAACCCTGAAAAACTCATACATTCATTATGTTGAATACAAAAACATTTTAAATTATTAAGAAAAGGAGAAACATCGTTGTTATTATAGTTGAAAGAAAGACTATTCATTATTTAACAATAAATTATTATTAAGCTTATCAAGATCTTTGAAACTAACAACTCTGATCACTTTGTCTCCTTCTATTCTTCTTATTAACACAGTTGAGTTTTTTACCCAAACAAATTGACAAACATTTTTTTGTTTAAGCTGTTTAGCCTTATCTAAGAGAGATCTTGTATACATAGTCAGTGAGTCATTTATGAAAATTCTGTTTTGGTAACCACCATCGCCTTCAACTTCACCGCCACCGCCGCCTCCAACATTACTGCCATCACCACTGCCGCCACCACCAACGTTGTCGTTTACAAAAATTCTAGCAGAGAGCTTGAGTTTATCAATTCTCATTTTATTCATAATTTTTAGCTTTGATGAAAGGGAACCAAACTTAACGAAGATAATTTGACCATTTGTTTTATTTTTATTAGCATTAGCATTTGGTTTAGTCTTAGTTTTTTTAACATAACAAGACAAGATTTCATCAGGTGTAAACGGAACACCAACACCTGTATTAAACAGCTTCATCACTTTCTCCTTTACATTAATATTAGACACATTGGGGACTCCAACAATATCTACACTACACTGCAGGTCTTTTTGTTCCAGTAAATTCACTTTTTCTTCTAAGACATCAACTTTTTTTAAGAGAAGTTCATTGCTCTCTTCCAATGTTTTTATTTTTGAGAGTGCTTTCGTATTAAGATGTTGTAAGTTCATGATTTCAGAATACAAAGTCTCCAAAGTAATTTGGACTACAAAACGAGTTTTGAGGTAGACTGTTCAACTTAAATATCTAGGAGTTTAAAGGTTTAAGGAATGAGCTGTCAAAATTAACCCTTCGATTGTAAGACCCTTAAAATAATTTCCCTCTTTAAAACGATAATTTACACGTAAAGCTAAAATAGGCATTTTGTATATTTCTGGCTATGGATTGCTTAAATGTTTACTTATGGCAGACCTAAAATTCGGAGAACTTAATACAGCATTTGGCGCGTGTCGTACAAGGTACAAGCATCAGAATTCTGAAGAAGACTATCTGTTCCATTACTTGAACATTGAACATTGAAATTACAGTACTTCGCACATGAATGTGACGAACTACAGACACATAGCAGCACTGGTGACTGAGACCATCGGCTGGGACAGAACAAGACATTAAAACAACAGAAAGAGACAGATAGATACATAGAAGGAAAACACATAACAGAAACCTACGTGGCTCAGAGGAGGAGACATAGATGTTATATTGTCTCATGTTATCGCACAGGTGCCGTCAGATAAGCTGGCGATTTTCGTAGAAAAAGAATGCTGCTGAAGCTGGGGCTTGAACCCGAAGCATTTGGCTTAACAGTCAACTATTCATTCCTCTGAACCATGGACACCTGCTGTTCCATTACTTATACGGCCAATACCTACTCTTGTGAAATAGCCAATTGCATTTCCCTCAAATACTCATACTACGCGAATGTGAAACTCTTCCGATTATTGCAATGTTCATGAATCCAAGACTAATGTGCTGCCCTTGCATCCTTTCCCTTCATCTCTAGTGCGTGCACTGTGTTTCTTATATTTTAATGAAATGACGGTATAAGAAAATCCCCTTTCCTGATTATAAAAAAAAAGATGGACGGAGATGACAATGAGAACTAAGAACAATTGCTCTGAATTTGACAGCGCTACTCGACTGGTTCGAAATATCAACAAAACAATTGGTCTGCCAATAAACTCATTAAAATTAAAATCCACTGTCTGTGGACTAATTCCAAGAAGATTGTTACATAATTAAACTTGAAACTATCAAATCATGAAAGTTTCTCAATTGAATTCGTATACATTTTTCAATTCCTGCGTAAATCCAAATCTAGTTTATTGTTCTGCATAAAAATTCAATAATATTAATATTCTTTTTATCTTTTTCAGTCAGACGAAGATGTCCTTGAATTGGATCACTTGAAACACGAAGAATCACAACCGCCCGTCGTCGTCGATGAGTCCAATGAGAGCGGTGATATCCATTTCGAAATTCCATCCGTCAATGCTGCCGAACAGCCAATCGCTCCAGCAACTACAGCAGAAGACACACCAATCAATCCAACAGATTTATTACCCGAACTAGAGCAGCAATTGGAAGAGATGACAACGGCTAAAACGAGTACCATCAATAACGCAGCCACTGGACAAAGAGAAGGCGAACAACAAACTCCCGAAGGCATATCGCATCATCGGCCACCGATGTTGCCTCATCATGATGGTGGCAAAGTTGGAGGCAGTCAACAACAGCAAACGACAGGCGGTGCAGGCGAACAGTCAAGTGGAACTGGAGAGGGCAATGTCAACTCGCCAATTTTGACGAAGGTAAGTGCAATAGAAAATTTGTAATTTTTTGTCTTTTCTACCTAGTTTGAGTGTCTGTGAGTTAGAACAGGACACTGATGAAGGATGCTCGCCTGCATGGGATCTAAAACCATCACAATTGGTTTTTTGTTGTCATGTGAGGAATTTTTGGGACGAACGACACGTATGTTAGATCCTGTGACAGTGGTAGTTGAAACGATTAATGATGATATCCGAAACTAGTGACCTTTATGGATGCATCTGCATTTAAACGAGTTGTGCAATACTCTGGGGGGTTTTAAAATTAGAAAATCTGAAATTGGGATCCGATCGTTGACTCTAAGTTCTGGTATTCTCATTTCCAGCATTATAGTTAGCTACTGTCAATTATATTGGAAAACAGCAATCAAAATTTACCTTAGTGCAAGGAAATCTTTGTAATTTCTGCCTGCACCAGATTTCAATGAACACATACATACATATGTATGTAGCTTGTGAGGCTGATACATTTTTAGAGGTAATACCTAATTTCGCTTGACCAAAACTTAAGGAAAAAACAGAAGGTACAATTACGCCGCAAAGATGGTGAGAAATTTGCTGGGGAGATTAAACAAAAAAAGGAATTCTTAATTCAGGTGCAAACGCTTGTTCACAATGCACTCTAACAAAGCGTTGCACTAACCAGCAACCAAACCAAGAATTTTACCCATACACCGGCGCGCGCCGGGCGCCCCGCGCCGCACCGGACATCACCGTTATCAGTCGAAAACTAACAGCAATCAATATATGATTTTCTTACACATTGCGAGATAGAGTTCACATTTAATTTTAACAAGAAAATTATTAAGTTAGAGACAAAAGCATTGGAAAATTCAAAGCTTTTAACCAAAGTGACTGAGGATTATTGCCTCTGCTACCGAAGTATTACTTTCGACATAAAGTCCCCCATTTGGTGGGCTTGTTATAACATAGCGTGCTGTGCGATAAGAAAAACTTGATTTTCTCCTGTTCTGATATTCCCTGGCACCCATCTGGTGAAGTGAGTACCAGGTGCTCAAATCTAATTAAAGTGGGAAATGTACAGTAAACGATTCTTGTCATTTAAAGTAGGTCGGTTTGCTCCTATGTATTCGAGTTTTGTGATTTCTCGAAACGACCCCTGATTATTCCGCGAACTTATTTTCAGCCCAAGTTTAAAGAAGCATCACAACGTCATAAAATAACAATCCAATTGTTACTTCTCTTAGGAAAGCTTACGTTTTTGACAGGCAGCTTGCCGTTAATTCATTCCTGCCAGCGAATGTCATGACTCCGCAAGTATTTTTGAAGCGTTTATGATTGTATATGGCCAATCTTCTTACGCACTTCTCCCATGACTAGCAAAGTGAGGCACTAAGACGTAAAAGATCTCAACATCGACAAATTCACTGATGAACAGTATCCTCACAACTTTTATGAAGAGGTGTTCAAAATAGTGACTCAGGCGGTTAGTTAGCTTTTCTCTTTATACTACACTTCAAAGCCGTTGATGAGCGAATGAAAAACTGCATTTGTCCTGCCCTCGCCAAAAAAAGCGAATTTTAATAATGTATCAAAGGGCACGGTAGTGCCCAGCCAAGTTCTAGCACTACTCCCTTTTTACAGGATCGAACTCAAGCACATTTTTAACCCCCCATAACTTTTGAACCCATAGAGTTAGAAGCTTTAAATTTGAATTACGTATTAACTTCATGGGCACAAAGGTTCTGTGAAAAACATAATTTTGTAGAACCACTACTTCCTGAGATATTGAACAATAAAAATTTCAAAAACCGTAATTGACTCACTGACTGACTCACTGACTGACTCACTGACTCACTGACTCACTGATCATCAAAATTATGAAGCACTTCTAACAATAGCAGAATCTTGAAATTTGGTACAATGGTAGGTTTCCGGGTGTATACAAAGGAAAAAATCGAAAATTTCAATTTGCTCATTCAGGGGGCGTGGTATCCGCCCATTTTCTAAAATTGTCCGTAGGATCTTGAAATTCGGAATTCTAATAGGGTTTTGGTTGAATATAAGGAAAAATATAAATAAATTATTTTGGTTTCATTTAGGGGCGTGGTTTCCGCCTACTATCTTAAATCGGTCGTAGGATGTTGAAATTTGGAATTCTAGTAAGGTTTTGGTTGAATAACATGAAAAAATGAGAAAAAATTCTGTTTCCATTTAGGGGCGTGGTATCCGCCCACTTTGTTAAAATGGTCGAAAACGTTTAAATTCGAAATTCTGATAGGGTTTCGGTTGAGTATAAGAGAATGTAGAAGTACAAAATAGCAGTTTCATTCAAAGGGCGTAGCTGGCATCCACTTCCTTAAAATGTTCATACGATGTTGAAATTTAGAATTCTGGTTTGTTAAACTTCATAAAACTCCATGAGTAATAATTTTCCTTAGTGGTTTCACAATGGACCCTTGATGTCTAAATGTGACGTCTAGACAGCCACTCTAACCTAACCTACCTATTATTTATTTATAAATTGGCAGATCAATTATATTGTTAAAGTTTGCAAAATGCTAGCTTATTAAGCTATTTCGAGGTTCATGCTTCCATTAAAAAAAAAAAAAACTTTGCAAAAAGATGTGAAATCAGAACAAAAACATAAAATGTAAAAAAGAGCCAAGTTCTCTTATGTGCGAACAACACTGTGTAAAAAGTTAGCCACCAAAAGTAATGAGATCTAAAAGAACGCCAAGTTCTTACATCTAAAAGTGTTATATTGAATATTTTAAATCAAAGAAGATAATACAGCAATATTAAAAGGAAATAGAAAATATTTCGGATGAAAATTTACAAGTTCACTTGGCAAGTTTTCGTTTGAAGCGTGATTAATAACATTTTAAAACTTGAACAGTGAACTTGTAAATTTTCATCCGAACTATTTTCTATTTCCTTTTAATATTGTTGTATTATCTTCTATGATTTAAAATATTCAATATAACACTTTTAGATGTAAGAACTTGGCGTTCTTTTAGATCTCATTACTTTTGGTGGCTAACTTCTTACACAGTGTTGTTCGCACATAAGAGAACTTGGCTCTTTTTTACATTTTATGTTTTTGTTCTGATAACGTTTACGTCGCGTATCTTCTATTCAAGTGCTTGGCAACGTTGGACCTTTCGAACCGGGGCTGCGTTTTGTTTCCTACTCTCCATCATTTTCATCAATAATCTTCTGGATTAAACTTCTAATCCACTCAACTGTTTCTCTAACTGCACTACCCTACGCTTTTAACGGCAACATATGGGGAGGAAATTGTTACGATACCTTTATGGGTTTAGAAACTTTTTTGTTTACTCAATAAATTCAGTTGTAACTATATTGGGTAAGTCAGGTTTTAGCTTCTAAACACTGTAATGAAACATTCAATATAAATAATGAATATCCCACTCCACCAACGACCGACGATTGATGAAAACCAGCAGCAGCGCACAGTCGACAAACAACAGACAACCAAAACCAAGCACATTTAGTCGTTTCTTACAATCAATAGCCGAATATGATGCATATCAGAGTGATACAAAACATATGCAATCAGTTCGTTTGCCAGGTATAATTCACATTCATGTTTTGGCACGAAATTGACTAATAGAGGTGATATTTGAAGGCAAAAGCAGAGAACAATATCCCAGTTCCCAGTGGTTTAGTGCCAGGCTAGTTGTACTAGGGAAGGTCCTCTCGTAAATTTTAACAGACTGTGAAATTAATTCACTGGGGAAACAGTGGCGTCTGCTTTCATACTGTAATTATAAGTGGCATTTGCTTTTAGACTGTTACAATCAAGTGGCATCTGCTTGCTCAGATTTTAATTAATAGTGGCGCCTGCTATTTCAGGTATTAATAAGTAGTGGACTGTGGGCTCTGTAATAGTGGAGGCTTTCTGAGAAAAAGAAAGAAATATTTTTCTCCCCTAAAAAATTGACATTTTGAAACAAACAGTGCAATTATTGTTGTGCTCGCGTTTCCAGATTGGTGATGACCAATCACTTTGCTCTTGAGCTAACATCAGCTATACTGCCATTTTCGCCCATGCGTTTTTCTTTTTTTCTTCCGTAAATTGTGAGAAGATCTTACGAATTTTGTTAGTGGTTTTCAACTACGAATAAATTCTTCTCATATTCGCAATATTTTTGTTTATCAACATATCGCTTCATATACCTACATTATTATTTTATGACAGAAACACTACGTACATTAAACGAATATTTGTAAAACAAACTAATTTTTTTACTACTCAAGTTATTCAGTCTACATTCATTCGTTCTACTCTTATACATTTCCTTGTATTCCTTGAAAACAAAAAAGGACCTCGTTGGAAAGTACCTACACGCTTTGAATAAGAAAAATTTGTTTGGTAACTGCGTCATGTTACGACTTACAAGGTGTTGTAAGAATTTCTACAAAAATTCACATTAATATCACAAGAAAAAAAGTAATTTCAAAGTAATTGATGGCAGCCTGATCAATATTTATTGCCTTATTGTCTTGATTTCAAGCCTGCGAAAATAAAAAAAAAAAAACGCTTCGAAAACAAAAGCTCATTCAAGATTATTTTACATTAAAATAAATCTAAATAATATGTCTTTTTTTTTTTGTACATACACTTAGACATTATGTGCCAGACGTAATAAATTATCTTGGATAAAATATTTCTAATTTGTACGGTATACATTACATATTCTTCATTTAGCGTGAGAGAGGGGCTTAAAGCTAAAAAAGAGACAAACAAACAAACGAATGATGAGGATAAAGGCCTTCAGACGTAAAATGTTAACATATGAATCCTTATTCTTGTCTTCTTGATAAAATGGCATACTACTCTATTTACTGATAAAAACATTGCAAGGGGCACAAGTAATTAATTAAAATATTCTCCCCAAAAAACTATGGAAACTATGACACCCCCACGTGAGATAAAATAAAACAAAAATCAACATAACTCCGACACCCTTAAGTTGGATACTTTTCAAATTAAGGAAGATTTTCAATTTAGCTCAGCTACAAAAAATATGTGGGAAAAAAAAAGTTTTCAGGTCACTGAGCCTATTGTAAATTAATTTTTTATTCAACTTTTTTCGAGAAAAATATTTTTAAACTCATTTGGGGTTTTATTGTGAGAGATTAATGTCCTGGAAAATATGAAAAAACGGCCTTGTCATGATTTGATTGCCTTTAAATTATAACGAGAAATGGTGTGAGGCTTTTGTTTGTTTGTTTTTTCGTGCCCTAAGGAGATTGAGATTATTCAATTTAATTGTTTTTTTAATTGAATTCAATGAACCCAATGGGCTTTTCGGAATAAAAAGCTTTCACAATATCCGTAGCCAGAAGATTGTAATAATGACCATCTTTTTAAATTAAAAACAAAATTCACAGAAAAAATTTAATATGAATTTCAATTTTGTTTGCTTGAGAGTGATACCCTGGCTGGGCTGATTATGATGAATATTCTTAATGAAGGACGTTGGCACAGTGCAGCTTTATTTCAAACCTATAGGCACCATAATATATGATTTTTCTATTTCTATGTTGATTGCGAATATGTTAACCTATCATATAGGAAAGCTCCTCCTTCAAAAAAAAAAATATTCTATAATAAGTTGTCGGATTGTAAAATTTTAATGTTAAAAAAAACAGGATCAATATTTGTTGGCTAGTTTTGCAATGCAGAGTAATGTCAAATTGCTTAGGTACAGGTGAATTGCTGATTCTAAATATTAATAAAGCTTCAACATTCTTACTGAAACGAAGTTCCTTTACGCGACTGGTGGGTAGGAGTCAGAGATTAAAATGAATCAAGCTTGCTCACGAATACTGAGTATTTATTTGAAAAAAAAACAAGTTTGAACAAACTGAGTCAACGCACAAGCAAGTAAACCTGAACATTTTTATTTATGAATCAAGTAACTCTGAGCAACCCCTATTTTCAAATGAATACAAATGAGTATTTTTGTTTTCAAGTCAAAATGAGTTTGAATAACTTTGAACTGAGTTTCTGTGAGCAAAATGTTCATGAACAAGCAAGCTATTCATAAGCCGGCAAGGGTTCTTGCCAAGCGTAAGCATTGTAGGTATCTGTTTGTGATTTGTCTATTTGATGGTGCGGTTTGATTTAAAAGGAGAAACAATATTAAAAGTTGGATGATTTTTTGTTTGTTTAGATAAAAAAGTGACAACGATTTAAAGGGGATAAAATATTTTTTTATTCAATGATTCAAACTCAAAGAAGGTACAATTCAAATTAAGGAAATAAAATCACAGCAAATGAGAAAAAAATTAAAATGTTGGATATATGTATTATAAAAATTAAATTTTGTTAATCTTAGGATTTGAATAAGACACGATGAAATTATTTACTGTTTCTGGATTTGGCCTGGTTCGTTTTTCGGTGATAATGTTTCCGGCTAGGGATAAAGTTCGTTCTGATGGGGTTGATGTTGCAGGATTTTTTCAAAGATTAACGTTTTTGTGATATACGAGTACCTATAACCGCGAATAACAACAATTTTTTTTTTTCAAATTCAAATTCCTAAAACAACATAAATGCATTTTTACCTCCTTCTCCTTCATTGACGATCTTTGAATTACCTAACACTTTTATGATACATACTGCCAATTAACAAACAACTTTCCCACGGACATTCAAATTTTCCAGTATTTAATAAAGTGCATCGTCGCCAATTTTATGGTGGGTAAAAAAAACTGTATATGAATGCATAATGCATGCAGGTACACATTCACACAGGACACAGTATTTAAGAACTTAACCAATCAATGCTAATCTCTCGCTGAATTTTAACTACCTGCTATTATGAAATACGAAAACGTATTTTCCAAGAGTTACTCATTCATTTACCATTTGGTTACCATTCATTAACCCTCTGATTCTGATATATTATTTAAAATTTAAAATCTTTCCTTAAAATGCAACAAACACACATTTTCCTAACTACCTAACATACCTGCATGCATATTATGTCGGTTATACTTTTATATTTGTAATGTAATTGTAATCCATTTAATTTTTGTATGGCCGGAACTATTAAAAAAAAATAAACAAATTCTCCATCAATAGTTCACGTCATTCTAAAACATTCAGTATATAATTACGTTATGTGCATATTTATGTTCATACTCATATTCATACCATTATATTATATACCTAACCAACGCTCATTCATTGATAAATCCTTTATTTCATTATGCACATCGTAACAAAAAACAAAAAAAAAACTTACAATAAACAAGTCCTCATTCAACCTAATTTGTTTTTCTAGAATCAAGTTAGAAAATATTCATCCAAGTTCACAATTATTCAATCTGTTTGAACATTTGAATATACTCAGACGGTTTGAATATACTCAGTCGGTTTGAATATACTCAGTCGTTTGAATACATTTGAGTATTCAAACTATTTGAATATGTTCAAGTAAGTTCAATTAAATATTCAGCTCACAAGTCTTTTTATTTGTGAGTGAAAAAAACAAAAACGACTTGTGAATATAATATACTCATTCTGCTTGCTCGAAAACATTTGAATGTGTCTGAGCAAAAATGCTTGTGAGCACTTTGCTTGTGAATAGGGGTGGAAAACGATCAAGTCTGAGCGATAATTGAGTAATTTTGTGATGTATTTGAATATATTTGAACGTATTCATTTTAATCTCTGGTAGGAGTCACTTCGTACAAATCGTCTCGTTACGATATAAGCGTTACATTACGAAATGAGCTATGCTGTGAGTGTATATTTGTACCAATATATAGAATGGAATACGAACACATAGGCGAGCGTGGGGTAAGTAGTTGTACGATTGTAGAGATTAGAACCAGAGTATATCTAACAATGAGTAGGGAAACTCTTTTGCAAAAGTGGTAGTCACTATTACAATCACAAATTTGCAATTAAAACCCTAACAACAATTCCATGAGTGAAAACAGTCAAATCAATTCCTTATGTAAAACTGTATGTGCAAGAAGTTTCGACTATGCGTTCATCCCTTGCATCTTTCCTTTTTTCTCTCACAGACTTTCAAAAGCGATGAGCAATGAAACATTTTTTCTTTCCTTCCAACATAATATCATGCGTTGCCAGAATGGATTCTTTATAACTGCTATATGTTTTTCAACGCAACATATGATGCGATTTCATCAATATTGGCAACGCAAACAGAGATTGTGTATGGGGGTTGCTTTTATTATTGCAGTGTAATTTCAAAGGCGATGAGCAATGATCGTTATCAGTTGTGAACAAAGAAAAAGAATAAAGAAAAAAGCAAAAGAGCGTATGTCTTTTCTCTTTCCTTCCTTTAAGTTTCTTATTGTCATCTATTTCTTCTATCTATGTGAGAATAAATGTGAACTGATAAGGAAATCATGCTGAGTTTCCCTACTCATTATTAGATATACTCTGATTAGAACGGTCCACCGACCACACCTTCTTTCTTCTCCATTTTCGACGAAAGTCATGATATCGGCTGGGATCACAACAATCCCACTTTACTGCTTCACATTATGGATCCACATGTGGGGTTCGCCCGGTCGACCTCAGGATACGTGTCGGCAGGCCTTCCGGTTTTGAATTGTTCCACGTCTAAGGCCAACTGAATGTAGTTGTCATTGAATTTGTTTTCTGCATGAGTTCTTAGGCCTGCCTCTTCTTCGCAAATATGTTGGGTAATCGAATACCGTCGCGTCGTCGTCTTTTGAACTGGGTTCCCAGGATTTCTTCTTTTTACATGATAGTCACAGTACCAGCTTAGTTTGTCGTGCTGTAATATATATGACGCCCAAAACGGTATTTTTGACGTGAAGGCGTCCTCGGATCTTCTTGCTTTGTTATTCCTGCTGTCATGCGTATCATCTTCATCTCAGCTGCGGACGATTTACTATCATACGTTTTGCACATTGTACAAAATTGTGATTGTGAACCGTATGTAAATGCTGGGTGAACAACAGCGGTGTAGAGCCTTCCTTTTTCGGTCACAGAATATGACATATGTATTTATCTCGCCACTTGATGCACCCTATACTTATGCGATGGTAAATGTCGACATCACAAGATGCCTTGTTGTTGATCATGGATTGAAAATATTTGAACTTTTCGCATTTGGGAAGCATTCTTCCATTCAGATAAATGTGCAGATTTAGGGCCCTCTGGATCGGAAAATTGACATTATAGATAATAATCTGTCTTTTTCGCACTAATGCGGTAACCATCAAGTGCTCGTTGCAAGGATATTGGCTTCTCACTTATGACGGCTCCGTCATCAGCAAAGAATAACTCATTCACTTTCGGATCCGTCGTTTTTCCTTCAAGCAAATAGTCAAGGGTTGTGATAAAGATTAGAGGACTCAGGACGCTTCCCTGGTGCACACCGACTCTGATTGGAATCTCTTCGTTGACTTACCTTCGTTTTTCTTTTTATCTCCTCTCGTACAAATCCGCACGTAGCGGTCCCCCGATCGCACCATTTTTTTTCTTATATAATATCAACAATTGAGCCTTTGACTTAAATAACTAGTTTATCGTTGTTTTATTGTTATCTATCTTGAAACAACGTTACTATAAACGGTTACCCTTTTGGCGATGTCAACTGTCGGCCCATGCTCTATGATTTTACCCCCTTGTTTAGTTTTTTTTTTTTTTTTTTGGTAAGGAATCGTGAAGAACCTATGTTATGCCAACAATGCGGATATGGTCATTCATTTATGTATACATAGGTGGCAGGCGCGTGGCGTCCATATAACACGATTCTTATCGTCTTACCTTTTAAAATTTGTCTCTTGTTCATAGAAAAAAACAGCAACATAAGTCTACAACTAAGCAGTCAACAGCCTATCTTTTCCCATACACACAATGTTCTTCAAGCCTTTTAAATTTGCGAGATACACACACAATACACAAAGCATACACGAAGCATTGAAAATCGCCACGCAGAACATATTTTGTCTTTGTCCCTGTCTTTCCTACGATATACTTCCACCCTGGTGCCTCCCTTTTCAATACACGTTCTCTTATTGAAAAAAGTAAGACGATAATTTTCGTCTTTCTGCAATGTCTGCTTGGAAAAAATAATAATGTACGGCAAATTCGGTTTTGTTTTACTGTTTTGTTTTGTTCTACTCATCATTGTTTTGGATTATTTGCAAGTTTAAAGTGAATTTTAAGTAACGTAAATTTGTGAAAATTGTGAAAAAAAAACTGAAAATTCTGAAAATTGTGAAAAGTAAACGTTGGAACTGTTTTGTTTTAATTATTTAAATGGGTTTGCTAAATTTTTTTTCTCGACTTACTATTTGAAAATATCCACGCCACGCCACTTAGGTGGTGATCAAGAACCCAAAACTTTCACAAGGAATTGAAAAATTAATGCAGCAGTATGAGTAACTAAAAACCAAGCTGAGGCAGCCACTTGACCACAGCCCTCTTGTAAGAAGTTCAATAGGGACAGATTGCTTTCTCCATCCAACGGCAGGTTGAAGAGGAGTCAGGCAAGTCCATTGCCTCGTCGGAACCCATTGTTAATAATGACCCTCTTACAGTGGCGAAGGCACCATATAAGTCTATTCCTATCGACTTACCTTTTGTAAATCTCAATATCAACAAACAAACTTCATGCAACATGTATACAATCAAATCATACAACAGCAACGCTTGCGACATTACCTACTTTAAAATTCAATCAACATGTATTTTCTTCTTTAAAAGTAAGCCGGGTTATTATTTTTTCGCTGAATAGAACAAATTTGTTTTCTTTCCCGTTTTCGCTTCTACTTTTCGCTACGCGTGTGCCTCTTTATTCAACCAACGCTTTCTTAAGCATAGAAGTAACCCGATGTTCACCGACTTTCATCGATGAATTTGTATGTATCTGAAAATTCACTTGCTTTTGCAAAAAACAAACAAGTGTATTGGAAATGGAGAAATACGCATTGCGCATGTCAGGTCGACGTTGAGTCTAAGCAAAGCAAAGCAGTACGTTGAAGCACTACACTTGTTATTCATTTTGTAAACAAAAATTCATTCATTCTGTATAGGGCCAAACGTAACCCGTCTCTTATGGACTTATTGGACATTTTCCTTCATTCTCGGCGGATGAAATTTAAGAAGTAGTGGTTGCCACTTAAGGAAAATTGCGTAGTGGACTAATTTTTTGTCACAAAATTACTGTAATTGTAGTTTAGTGGCACAATGCACAACTAGCCAAAATGAACTAGGCAAATGAGATTTTCATTTTGTTCTAAAAAACAGTTTAAAAGCAGATTGCAGTGCAAGGTGTATAAATAAAAGTGTGAATAAAAAAATTATTAATTGAAGATAAAAAGTGTTTTTATTCATTTTTATTTATTCAAAACATTGCATTTGCATCATCCAGAAAGGTTTCTTTCGAAGTTAAGGTCAGTGAAACTTAAATATGCAATGTCTTGAACTTGAGGTATAACAAAATGGGCTTGAATGTTCAAACTTCTAAGGCGTTATTACCAAAAAAGCACTTTATCTTGTTTTTTTTTCTTTTCTCTCAGCTACTTGTAAAAAGAATATTACTTAAAGAAAACACTTTGTCCGTAAACAAAAATAAGTAGGTAAATTTCTGATATTCTTTTATTTATCTTATTCCAGTCAGTTAAGGTTTCATCTGCGGAATAGAAAAAACAATAGAGCAAATGTGAGTGCGTTCTAGTCCCTCTACTCCGAAAACGGTTATTTTAGAGAAATATGACTGTGGCATTGTTTTTAGATAATCTCAAGACGAACAATTTGTCCTTGACTTTTATCGCCCTCCGGGTAATAGGTCGCGAAATATTCACGAAAAACTGAATTTCGCGACCTTTTGACCACCATAACGGCACGATATCAATGTCGATTTTTCACATCTTCATAATAGCGCCGTAATAAAGGTGTACACAAAAATCTAGCCCACTAGGAATTTTTCCGCAGATTCGGGTTTTATATTACTAAAATGACTGGATTATTTCTATTCGCTCATTTTTCTCCGACTTACCTTTAGAAATAAGTCACGCCTCGCCACTGCCCTCTTATTATTATCAGCTTATTAGGAATGCAGCTTATTAGGATAGCTTTGCAGAGTTCTAACCCGCTGTCAAAGTTGGCCTCAAAGTCTTTAAACAGATGGTATGTTGGTATGTTAAATTCCATTTACTATTTATTTATTTATTTATTTATTTATTTATTTATTTATTTATTTATTTATTTATTTATTTACTTATTTGTTTATTTAGTTATTTGTTTATTTATTTATTTACTTATTTGTTTATTTATTTATTTATCTAATTTGTTTATTGTTTATTTACTTATTTGTTTATTTATTTTTTTGTTTATTTATTTATTTACTTATTCGTTTGTTTATTTATTTATTTATTTAATTTGTCTATTGTTAATTTACTTATTTATCTTATTTTGATTATTTATGTGTTCAAAACAAAATTATTAATTTATTATGAAATTGTTATATTTTTTAAACATTTATTATGTTAATTTTTTAAGTGAATCGTGTATTCTAATTACACAAGTATACATAACATGTATACGATATTTTAACTTATGATCAATATTATTATTTATTTAGTAATTTTTTATTATTATTATTATTATTTTTTCTATTCGCATGAAGGTTTTTTCAATCGTGTTTTCCTTCAAATACATAATTTCTAATTAAATACATTCTTATTCATCTAAAAACAATATTACAGTAGAAAGAAAAATGTATTGTTTTTCAAATCTCTGAATGTAAAACGTGCGGCCACAGGCTTATTATAAAACATTTAGCGAAATAAAATATATATCTATCTATCTTAAATTCTAGACATTTTTCCATCGCCTGCTTTAAGGTGAATATAATCAATTGCCTATTAAAGTTTTCGCGTATGAGGCTATCGGTTTTTGTAGGATAAACGGGAAAACCTAATAGATTGTACTCAACAATGTTTTATCCTTCTGCACTCAGTGATATCTTCATTGTAATGTGTGGGAACCATAATGCCTTTTCGCACGTTTTCTGGCATTTGATCCTGTTCCCTTACGTGCACTCTAACTTCATGGATCAGTTGGTGGATGGATGGGTCTCTACCAGCTCAACTGGTATGCCAGGGACACCTGCGGCTGTGTTCTTCTTTAGCCTGAAAACTTCTTTTTTGACTTCCTCATCCTCAATGCTATGTGGCCAAGGATTGTCATCTTGAAACGGTGGATAAGTCATTTTTTCAGTAAGCTGACCGTTGAGCAATTCACCAAAGTGTACTTCCAATCGTTCAAGAATGCATTTGGGATCGATGATCAGATTTCCCTCTTCGTCCTTGCAGTTGGTGTATTGTGGTGTATATTTTGTCAGTTTTGGGCGGATTAGTAGTACTTCCGCATTCCACACTTGTCACGAATAGACACGAAATCCCTGCACGACCTTTTTAACGGCACCACTGATCTCCAGTGGAAAACCCAAGAACTGGCATGTTCACTACTGGGAAAGTGTAAAAATGTAAAGATGTCACAAGGTTCTCAGTGGTATTTGTAACATCGATGTGTTAACGCTGGTCAGTTTTAGAGGACAAGGGCTGAAAGAACCACAAATTGCTTCCCGTTGATACAAAAGTTCATTTTATTGCATTTTTAAATAAAACTTTTATCAAATTTAAACTTGCAAAATGAATAGATATTAACTAGAATCATTTGAGATTCTAATTGCTTAATGCCATTCCAAGAAATCTTGGAGTTTCTTTCGTTGTCATTTGAGATTCCTTAAGTGAAAGAAAGACACGTCTACATCCTTTCGTCCTATTTAATTTAATCATACATCAAGACATTTCATATGGTAAATCAACCAAGGACAACTAATTCCTTTTTAACAAAATCAAGCAATTCAGCTATTCCATTAAGATAAAGTACTCTGCATGTACGAACAAAGGATAATATAAATAAATAAAATGTGAGCCATATCCATCTCGTCATGAGTACAAACAGCAAATAAAGAATGGTGTACCTTATTTTATACGGTTCACTGCCAGTTTCGCTAGATTTAAAATACACAAAGTAGAACAAACGATGAAAATTTAAGCTTTCTGCTGTTGATCCCCATTTCGTTGAGGATTACTTAGCATCGAACAATTGAATTCTAGGATACTCTTCTTACCAACTTTACACTCCTTATTCAAGTTCTTTTAAGGAACACAACGACTCACACAGCACAACAATATAAGCTAGGTCGAGATGCAGATTTTGTGTTCAATTTAACAGGATTCGTTTTTTTTCGCGATACAAAAAAAATTAGGCTAAAAGCTCTTTTTTCACTTAGGAAATCATTTCGCGGTGGAAAAAAGTGAGTCCGTCCTTTTTTTTGTTACCTGTCCAGGCGTTGTTTTTAATGTTAAGTGTTTGAGGAAAGGTTCAAGGAACTCTCCCCTTCAAACATTATTGAAAGGGGTTTGTGTTGGATTTCTTTTTTTTCGGTGGGAGCACTTTTTGTGCCAAAGTGGATTCTGGTGTTTAGTTGTTTGAAATTTTGTTTGCAAACCCTCTGAAACAATGGATATAATGGATGTTGATATATCCTCTGGAAACATATACCGAAATGGATACGGTTCCCTTTTTTTTTGTGTTTCACAAAGCTGGGTGCGTTTATCAAATGCACTGTTCTATTTTTTGTTTCCTTTCTTTGAATTGATTTATTTTTACATGTGGGGAGAAAACATGCAATCGATTTGCAAGCGAATTTGCTATGCAATAAATGAATTCATTTTTTTGGTTTTGTTAAAAAAAATCCTTGATGCATTAGAAATGTTTTGTTGGAGTGTGGGAAATGTGAAACATGCTTGGAAGCACAAGTCGAGATTTATTGTGTTTCGAATAATTTAAATAAATAACAGTTCACAGTATTTTGGAGCCATTTATTCTAATCCATTAGCTAACCATTGAAATAAGTACTGTAAGGAACCGGATGTATTCCTTGCAAATGTACCTACACCATGGGTATTAATGTTAGACACTTGTATAGAACCAATACTCTCATGCTAATGTCTTTAATAAATAATCTTACCATACAAAATACCTGAATTTTTGTACTGAATCAAAGTTTGCGAGAATAATATTTCCTTACAGAAGTTAACAGAATACCGACAAAATCACTCAAAACAAAAGTTCGAAGTTGAAAAATAGCTCCTATGGTATTTGTGTTTTACATTTCTAGTGTAAAAAGTTAGTAAAATAAAAAGTAACAAAGGCAACGATGATAGTAACGTGTACGTGGGCTATTGGTAATGCTAGTGACTAATGAGTAAATACGGATATTTTATTTTTTTCGAAAATATAACAGTAGGTATCTTATTCAGTTACACATGAAAGGTTACAATCTGAAGTAGTGGAGTCCCCGATCGTTCTTACCCCGGGCTCTGGTTACAGTGCCTAAGTACTTTTCTACGCTGCCAGATAGTGCCATGTCATCCTCTGTAGTCATGCTGTGGAGAGAGTCCTTTATAAGCGCTATAAGCTATTTTTCTCAAGAAGTGTTCTTCCAAAACCTCTGCGTTCTCTCTTCTCTTCTCTTCTCTTCTCGAAAACAGCATATACCAAAAAAAACGAAAATCCTCATTACTCTATTTTTACCACCCGATTTCATTTACGTCAAGAAGATACTGTCAAGTTTTTAGCTCAAGCAATAAATTGTGTTTTTTTTTTATAAATAACCTACTGTCTGTAAATGTACTTTGGTAATCAGACCGATACTCATTCAAGGAGTTATCGCATGATCACTCTGGACATGATGATAAATTTATATCACGGGAGTAATTCGCTCAACGACCACTCCTGCTTTAGACGTACTTCCAAGGCATATCACCTCTCGACATCTTCTCCAAAATGGAAGCAACCAATTCATGCGTGACGCTGGGAGCAACTTCTCAATGGATCAGTAACAACACTGGCCATACTATTATTTAACCAGTTTTTTCAGATCGATCACAGATCGCTTAGACTCTACCACCTCTAAAATGGTAAATAAATAAAAAAAAATGGCGCGACAGCTCTTGAAGAGCCAAGGCCTAAATGGCTTACTCTCATCAACAATTCTCTGAGTTTGCTAAGCCGAACGCTACGGGTTCAAACCCCAGCTTCAGCAGCATTCTTTTTCTACAAAAATCGCCAGCTTATCTGAGGCCACCTATGCGATAACATGAGATAATACAAATCTAAGTCTCCTCCTCTGAGCCACGTAGGTTTCTGTTATGTGTGCTTTCTTTCTATGTGTCTATCTGTCTCTCTCTGTTGTATGTCTTGTTCTGTCCCAGCCGATGGTCTCAGTCGCCAGTGCTACTATGTGTCTGTAGTTCGTTACATTTATGTGCGAAGTACTGTGAAATGTAATGTAATGTAATTCTCTGAGTGCATGTGAAGAATTCGGTATTCGGTATTTATTTCCGGATTTTTATCCCTTCAAGATCCTTTTAAGAAGAAGCTGGACCTCTAGAAAATAACTCGATATTTTGTAAACTTCCAAGCTGATGGTTCATAAAGCAACAACGGTGCGCATTTGAAGTGGTATCTACTTAGAACAACTGGATTATAGTCAATTAAGCGTGTTCCAAGCAGAAATAATGGAGACAAAAGAGGTATTTTCTTGGCCCAAAGAAAATTTTACATGTTATGCTTGTCAAACATATACTTATTTTCTCGGAAAGCAAGGCACTCTCAAACCACTAGCGTCTATATGCACAAACTCAATAACGACCACTACTGTCACTTATCTCTGAACAAGATGACAGGACAGTTAAACATTCACATGGGTGCCGGGCCACATCAGAGACACTCCGGGAAAGTGTTAGATTGATGAGCTGAGTTCGCCAACAATTGACACTACACTAGTGCTACTGTTAAAATAGACACAACATAGGAACACCCTTTGCTACATGCAAACTTCTTTTCAATCAATATGCTCTAGAATCGACAATGCTAGATGTAGATAGTCACTACTTGCTTATATATAGCAACAAAACAAATATGGCCAATGTTAGAGCTGAAGCTGTCGAGATGCTTGAGCATACAAAACATAAGTATGCTCCACGATTGGAGTCATAACTGGACAGGACACTCCCTCATAGGAAGACATGCCAAATAGCCTGGGGTCTACTCAAATGATTTCTGTAGAAGAAGGAAGAAGAAACATTCCAAGACCTTCTCTGTACATGTCTGGCACTCTCCAACAGAAGGAATACTTTTCTTGGTAATATTTTCTTCGACAATACCAGTGAACTGGCAATGATCCAAAATGGTTTGTTGTTCTCAAGTCTCCCATAAGTAATTTTTCATGGTGGTATCACAATGGACCCTTAGGGTCTAAGTTTGCCAACAACATCCAGACAGCCACTCTAACCTAGCCTAACCTAAGAAATTGTTTCAATGACGACAATGCCCCTAACTTTTCACATTTTGTTCCCAGACTCACATCTCTCCTTTTGGGATGTATGACTTCAACGGCTAATTATGGTGACTTTGTTAGGCACTGACACTTTCCCACTATCCATGAAACAGAACCTCTTAAGATACTCGGTACCTCCATGACCACCACTTCCTGTGGGACGATAACATATGCGACATTGCCGTAAATGTTAAAAGGGTTTTTTAGATATCTCGCGACAGTGCAGAAATATTCCTCCTTTTCTAATCCAGCTATTATTATCTAAACGTTATACCAGCCGCAACCTTGAGTATAATACATACTAATACCTCTCTTGAGGAGAATAATTGATGATAGAGTAAGAGTAATCATTTAATCAATTTACCTCATTAGAAACCTTCCGTGTGTAGTATGTGCGTAGTAGTGATATGTGCGTTGGCTGCTACACAAAACGCATGGGTTTGAATCCTGCTCGTGCCAATACATTTTTTTATTTCATCTTTCACGGGTATTGCCTCTTGCGAAGAACTGACAAAACTTCCAAGAGTATCATCTGTCATGAAAAAAAGTGCTTCTCAACTTTGTCGTTCGGAATCGGAGTTAGATTAGAGGTCCACTCAATTCTTCCCACGAACTCAGAGAATTGTTGATGAGTGTAAGCCATTTAGGCCTTGGATCTTCATGAGCTGTCGCGCCACTCTATTTAGTTTTTTTTTTGTTAGAAAACTTCCGTTACGTTTCGTCTTTCTCTCTCTATTTTAATTGTTACTTCAACCGTCAGTGCTCTAGTGATTTAGCCAGCTGCATTCGTTTCCTTATAAAACGTCAGCAATTATAAACGCACATCTAGGAATGCTCGCCAGTTTACCTTTCCATCGTAAAGTTTAATACAGAGATTCGTTTTTTAGCCGTACTACGCGAATGAAGAACACTTTACCACACTCTTACTTCTTTAATCATTGCAATATTCAAAAATTCAAGACCAATATACAACCACTAGTTTCTTTTCAACCCCTTCTCTCCAAGTTCCACCTGTTTAAAACTTTCCAAATGTATATCCTCCTTTATTTTGGTGCGCTATTGAAAACTCTACGAAATCCTTAGTTTTCGACTTTTAAACCTTTCGTGGAAATTTATGTAAAAATCCGCTCCTGTGCAATCTTATTTCACAACGTGTGTAACCTGCATTTTGCATTCTGAATAAGTTGCTAAGCAACGTTTGTGGATTTATTTAGAAAAGTGCAAAATTATTTTTCTCCCTCTTCTCAGAATTATGTATTAAACCATCTCACAATATAGCTTAAAGGCCCTATTACTTAAGGACATAAGCTTGGAATGTAGTTTATTTGTCTGGCCGCATAAGTTCCTTTAACCTTCGCAATAGATTACAAACAAGTACAGACTTTATTTTCAAAGAAAGTTCATACGCCTTTGAGAATTTCAGTCAAGACAATAATGTACTTCATTTAAATTTTTAAACGGCCGAAGAAGGAGGCATTAAAGTTAATCTCTATTTATGTTTTCTTCTTGGTAAAGCTACTCAAGGCCGCAGACAGTATGGCCATAAATATTGAAATAGACATGAAAGTAAAGCCAGTAATTTAGCACATTTAATGCCAAAAATGTCTATAAGGCAAAAATTATAATATTTTGGCATTTGAAACCACAAAAGTTTTGCAAAACTCTAAAGGACTTGTTTCAAGTTCGAATGGAATGATTTATGGTGTCTTGAAATAATTGGTTTCGTTAAAGGTCATAGTTTGAATATTTTTGAAGGAAAACGAAAGAAAACAAAATCATTGGCTTGGTTCAATGCATAACAGGGTGAATGTGTTCTTTAGGTCTTAAGACAAAACCAACAAAAGCACTACCTTTTGAAAAGAGAATTTTTAAAAACTTTCTTTTCTTTATTTGTTGGTAAATGGGCATATATTAAAGCTTGAAGCAAGATGTATAAGTAATTTTGTAAGGAAAGCGATTGGATGGTAGAATGGTTGTGTGATTTTGGTGTAATGGTTATAAGTAGGGCAACCAAAAATATGCTCTATAAAAACCATTTATAGCGCTTTAAATATGCTCTAAAAAGCCAATTATATGCTCTAAAAATATGCTCTAAAAAATGTTGAAATAGCGTACTTAAATTTTGAGTTTTTTTTTTATAGTTTATTGACTTGTCACAAAAAAAAAGAAAAAAAAGAGGTCAAAATATCCTTAGAGAGAAATAAAAGAACAAAAGAACAAAAAAAAAAAAAAAACAAAAACATAAAAAGCTAAATAAATACCAAAAATCAAAAATGAAAATATAAACCAGAATAATTAAAAAAAAAATATTTGTTAAAATTTTGTTTGCACTTAAGGAAAACAGTTTTACTTAAAAAATTTTCTCTGAAAACATTTTTGTAGGTACATCATCCGCCAGTTATACGTGCAAACCTTAATGCCATTATTTCAGATGCAGTTTTTTTTTCTACAAATAAATTCTGCCATAATAAACAAATTGAGCCCTCTTATTTTTCTGAAATATCGATAATTTTATTTATTTTTTCGTTATTGGAGTCGATGGTATTAATTTTAACTTGGGCATCGATCAATAATTTTATGTTAGCCAAAGGCCGCTTGTTTCCAGTTGTGCAATGCATTTCAATAAAAATGTATAATTGGATGATAGAAATATCAAGTCACGTTTAATGCCACTTCATTAAAACAATTTTTTAACACCTCGTATTTCAGCAGATTCCTCTTCATGTAGTGTTTCGAAAAAGCTTTCCACTTTTTTTTTTAAACATTTCTACACAGTAAACTGCTTCCCTCCAAGATACCCAATTAGTCGTAATCGTTTGCGAAGGAAGCGGTGTTTCCGGTGCAATATCCTTGAATACCCTTATTCTTGACGGAGCTTTTAAACACTTTTTTCACGTTTGCGATGAAAATATCAACTTCTGGAAATTGACCTCGAAGTGTTTCACAAGTTCTATGGAGCCTGTGGGCCTCACAAGTGACATGCGTTACTTTTGGATAAAATACTTGAATAGCATCGCGAATTTTTCGAAAAAAAGTTTAAAAAAAAATATTTACTCTAACATTTGCAACAAAAATTACAAATAATTATGAAATATGCCAAAATATGCATTTTAAAGCAAAATATGCAAAAATATGCATTTATAACAAAATATGCTAAAATATGCTCTAACGAATAGGGTCCAAAATGTTTGTTTTTTCATGAAACGTATTTCTATCTTGTCAATTGTCAAATTCGACGTTCCAAAAAAAACATGCTCGAGCATATTTTTGGTTGCCCTAGTTATAAGAGTTTGCAAGTAACACCGAAGGTATAATTTATTGTGGGCCGATACGTTCTTAGCCTCATCACCAGACGCTTTCTGAGGAAATTTTGACCGGAGCAGACTCTTAATTTTGTTTTAACCACGTGTGGAATCGGGAGAGTCCGTGGATTTTAGAAAATTGGAAAAAGAGAAATATCGGTCGGTGATTCAATTTTTGTTTTTGGACGGGAAATTTCGAAGCGACATAAAAGAACCTTTGGATACTTTGTACCGTGACTCTTCTGTCTTCTTCTTCGATGGTGACCGTCCAAAATTGGTTTAACGAGCTTCAACGTAGTCTCATGTCGATTTTTGATGAGTTACTTCCAGGTGCCTCAAAAATGGCTTCCACGAACATGAAAACTAAAATCCAAGGTACGGAAAAGCTCGCGAGCGCTCGCGAGCGCTCGCGAGCCGGAGCCAGCTCTTTCACATTTTCAGCTCCAGCTCGCGAGCCGGAGCTCTTTTTTCAATATTTTTGGCTCCGGCTCGCGAGCTCTTTTTGAGCTCGGAGCCAAATAGGCTCCCGAGCCGGAGCTCTTTTTTTCAATATTTTTGGCTCCGGCTCGCGAGCTCTTTTTTAGCTCGGAGCCAAATAGGCTCCCGAGCCGGAGCTCTTTTTTCAATATTTTTGGCTCCGGCTCCCGAGCTCTTTTTCAGCTCGGAGCCAAATAGGCTCCCGAGCTGGAGCTCTTTTTTCAATATTTTTGGCTTCTAAACTGATTTTCGGGGCAATCCGGTATTTTTCAGAACGAAATATATATATAGCGACCTAGATTCATATCTTATCTTTCTATTGAGCCATTAACATTCAAATTTCATCAGCGGATGGCAGAGATTTTGACGGATTAAAAACATAATTTTTTCGGGTTTTTAAGTGTCTTCTAGAGCGATTTTCGGCGCAATCCGGTAACATTTAGAACGAAATATCCCTCTAGCGACCTAGATTTGTATCTTATCTCTCTATTGAGCCAGCCGGAAATACCAGGTTTTTAATCCGTCAAAATAGATAAGATATGAATCTAGGTCGCTAGAGGGATATTTCGTTCTGAATGTTACCGGATTGCGCCGAAAATCGCTCTAGAAGACACTTAAAAACCCGAAAAAATGATGTTTTTAATCCGTCAAAATCTCTGCCATCCGCTGATGAAATTTGAATGTTAATGGCTCAATAGAAAGATAAGATATGAATCTAGGTCGCTATATATATATTTCGTTCTGAAAAATACCGGATTGCCCCGAAAATCAGTTTAGAAAACACATAAAAAATGGAAAAATTAGGTTTTAATCATTGCGATCCGCTGATGATGATTGCCCTTATTTACAATAAGTATACATACTCCAATGAAAAAAGAGCTCCAGCTCGGGAGCCTATTGGGCTCCGAGCTGAAAAAGAGCTCGGGAGCCGGAGCCAAAAATATTGAAAAAAGAGCTCCAGCTCGGGAGCCTATTTGGCTCCGAGCTGAAAAAGAGCTCGGGAGCCGGAGCCAAAAATATTGAAAAAAGAGCTCCGGCTCGGGAGCCGGAGCCAAAAATATTGAAAAAAGAGCTCCAGCTCGGGAGCCGGAGCCAAAAATATTAAAAAAAGAGCTCCGGCTCGGGAGCCTATTTGGCTCCGAGCTAAAAAAGAGCTCGCGAGCCGGAGCCAAAAATATTGAAAAAAAGAGCTCCGGCACGGGAGCCTATTTGGCTCCGAGCTCAAAAAGAGCTCGCGAGCCGGAGCCAAAAATATTGAAAAAGGAGCTCCGGCTCGCGAGCTGAGAGCTAAAAGAGCTTAAAAGAGCGCTCGGGAGCGAGTTTTTCTGTACCCTGCTAAAATCCATAGTTTCGATGGGTGTCGCGCTTGATCACTCCGGACAGAATGCACAAGCGTGATACTACTTTCGAACAGTTTAACGATTTTTAAGAGCATTCCGAAGGAGTGTCTGCGTTGTTTCTTGGCAGTTGACGATATATATACATAGATCAATTGGTGAACATCAAAGACCAGAAAACAGTTGAAACAGTGGACTTTATCCGGCGGAAAAAGCGCTAAAAGCAAGGCGAAGACTGTCCAATCGGTGGGGATTCATAAAGTTTCATCCATAATAAGAAGGAAAAATAGTTCAGAGAATTGAAGAAAAAACGACACACTTGGCAGAGCAAATAGTGATCTTCCACCTTCCAGTTTACTCCTCCGGTACTTTTCTTAAATTTGTTTTTTACAGTCTAAGTTCTAATCGGGCTACGTTCTTATTTCATTTAATTCAAGCGCCAACCTCTCAGGAGAAAAAAAAGCGAGCATGAGAAGTATCAGATCGAAAATGTTGAGAGAGCCAGCAGCAGGAATTAAGTTCGGAAGCTTTAAAGGAAGGTAAAACAGCTGGACCAAGGTCTTCGAGCAAAAACCGATGCCTGCAGGGATAAACAAGGGAACATCATAGTAGAATTGCAGTCGATGCTGAGGATTTGGGAAGGCCACTTCAGTAGACTGTGTAACGGAGCCATTGATTGGCCGCGATGATTGCCAACAATTCCGTGAACCCGACCTAGAATAGAATACGGCTGAAATCCTACAAAGCCGCTGGAAAAGATGGCCTAGCTGCCGAGCATGTATATACAGAGGAATCAGGAGATCCTCTCTGCCATAATATGTGAACGTCTGAAGCCTTTCCTCAACAACCAATTGGTCCTTCATCATTGAAGTTTCAGACCAGGAGAGCCAACCATTGACCAAATTTTCACTCTCCGGCAGATCCTGGAAAAACCTTTGAACTCCAAATCAATACCCACCACCTTTTTATCGCTTTTAAAGCCGCGTATGATAGCATCTACAGAGACGAACTGTATAAGGCTATGTCGAGTTTTATCATCCTTGCCGAGCTCGTTCGCTTGTCCAAAATTATGATGGAGAACTCACGCTGTGCCATTAAGGTTGGAAACGAGCTTACAGAACTTTTTAATGTCAAAAAAGGATTCAGACAAGGTGACGAACTGTCGTGCGATTTCTTTAACATCGTTCTTGAGAAGAAAGTGCAAAACTCCACCGTCAACACCAGAGGCACTATCTTCCAAAAGTCCGTTCAACTTCTCGCGTACGCCGATGATATTGATATAATGGGAAGAACACAGCGTGATGTCAATGGCGGCTTTGTGAGAATTGAGACAGAAGCGGCAAAAATGGGTTTAGCGGTAAATGAGACAAAGACGAAGTATATGCTGTCTCCGAGAAAGGATACCCAACACCGACGACTCGGATAGAACGTCACAATAGACGCATATAACTTTGAGGTAGAAAAGGAGTTTGTCTACCTAGGCTCCGCTTTTAACACGGGAAATAACACCAGCGCCGAGATCTGACAAAGAATAACTCTTGTCAATCGCTGTTTCTTTGGGCTAAGAAAGCAATTGAATGGAAAATACCTCTCTATAGATCAACTAAGCTAAATCTATATAGCATCCCTAATCATCCCAGTCCTGCTGTGTGGTTCAGAAGCGTGGACCTTGACAAAACCAGATGAATGATGAATGTGCCTCAGCCTGTTTCGAGAGAAAGTTCTTCGCGTCATCTATGGGTTGTACAACGACAAGGATCTAGCCCGAAGATTCAATGTCTGGAGACTCAGATGGCTCTAGAATTTAGAGCAGATGGACACCAATGCTAGGATCCCGAAAACCTTCGACACTTTTCCCGAGGGACGAACAAGTAGAGAAAGTCCGGGGCTCAGGTGGCGCACCCAAGTGGAAGAAGACCTCAATCAACTTGGAGTGCAAAACTGGAGACAACTATAGCTAAGGACCCAGCTGGCTGGCGGAAACTATTGCTTGAGGCCCAACCACAACGAACTGTAGCGCCTTTAGCAAGTATCCCAAGCTAGCGAATAGTCTCTGATAAAAACAGAATTTGAAAGTTAAATAGTTACATTTATTTCAAGAAAAAATATTTTCAGTTCTTTATTATAAAAACGTGTTTTCCAGAATAATATATTTTCATTGGATACAATTTGACATATTTGCAAATTACTAATTGAACAAATAATAAAGCAAAGTGTTTTTAGATTCACAGTGAATTTGTTTCTAATTAACATATTTTCAACACCCTTCCTCAATGTGAATCTGCGTACACTGCTTTGGATTAAATTAATATAAACTCAAAAGTTTCATAAAATGACAATGCTTTTGTTTTGACAAATTTTTCGTTAGTACATCTGCTATCATATTATCGGTTGAAACATATTGTAACTCGATTTCGCCACTCTGAATAACCTCACGGACAAAATGATGCCTGATGTCAATGTGTTTCGACCTGGCATGATAGACTGGATTCTTTGCTAGATTTTGAGCGCTAAGATTGTCTCCATGTATTATTGTCGGAGTACCAGCTTCACCACAGCCAATTTCGATGATAAGACGTCTCAGAAACAAGGCCTCTTTTGAAGCTAAAGAAAGAGCCATGTACTCAGCCTCTATACTGCTCAAAGCTACACAACTCTGCTTCTCTGACTTCCAGGAGATCGGTCCGCCAGCCAAGAAAAACACGTAGCCGGTATATGACCTCCGATTACTTAAATCGCCACCCCAGTCCGCGTCCACATATCCTTGAAGCGCTTGTCCACAAGCACGATAGTTTAGCTTCTTGTCTATCGTCGTTGCAAGATACCGCATTACATGCCTTACACCTGCGATATGCTCACTATGCGGGTTGTTGTTTCTTTGCGCCAGTTTCACAACTGAATGGTAAATATCAGGTCTTGACGTTTACGCTAGCCACATCAACTCGCCAATTACTGACTGGTATGCCGTTTGATCTTCAGATTTGCAACTTTTGTTATCGCAAGCCACTTGAAAACCTGCATCTAATGGCGTTGCCACAGGTCTACACTGTTGCATTTCATATTTCTTCAGCATATCTTTGATATATAGCATCTGATTCATCGATATGTCGCCTATTTCACCATCTCGCTCAATATGCATGCCTAAGAACATCTGCAACGGACCCTTGTCGACGCATTCGAACTTCATTGCTATCATTGACTTGATTTGCATTAGGTCTGTTTTTCTCTGGCACGCTATAAGTAAATCATCGACATAAATTAGTATCAAACAAAGATTACCTTTTATGTCTTGCTTGTACAAGCATGGCTCGTTCTGACACGGGGAAAAACCAATATCACAAAGTGCAGCGTTCAGCTTGGAGTTCCACTCCCTTCCTGCTTGCTTGAGGCCGTATATCGCTTTGTTAAGTCTTAGAACCTTTTGCTTACACGTCTTGTCTTCGTATCCCTCTGGCTGCTGCATATAAACTTCATCGTTTAACTCGCTGTTCAAATAAGCTGTACAAACGTCCATTTGGTGTAGATATAGCTTCAGCTCTACAGATAAAGCCAAAATCAAGCGTATCGTTTCATAACGACATACAGGCGAAAATGTTTCTTTGTAATTTAAGCCGAACTTCTGCGAACAACCTTTGGCTACTAAGCGTGACTTGTACCGCTCAATACCACCATTGCTGTCCCTCTTGATGGTATATACCCACTTACAGCCAATCGCCTGTTGGCCCTTGGGTAGGTCTACCAGTGTCCACGTACCGTTTGCCACCAGCGCTTTGTACTCTGTGTTCATAGCTGCCTGCCAATAAGAAGCGTTTTTACTGTTTGTTGCCTGCTTGAAGGTCTGCGGTAGCGGTAGCTCTTCAGTATGCATCGTATTCAAGCTGTTGTATTTTTTCCTTGGACGCCCTGGCTTTCCAGTCCGGATGATTTTTGGTCTACCCGGAAGGTTCTTCGTTACCTGTTCTTGTTCTTGCTCTGGCTTCTCTGCGCTTGCATATTCCTCGCTGACCACCTCACTGTTGTCGCTAAGTTCACCTTCCTTCTCATCATCATTAATGCGTGGACTGAGCTTTATGACATCATTGCTTGATGCATGCGTTGACGATTTATCTTCTTGTATATCAAATGTTATCTGGTCTTGTGTTGGTGTTACTGCATATGACTCGTCAAACAAAACGTCACGTTTCTCAACAATCTGGTGTTTTTCTTCATCATACAATCTGTAAGCTTTCGGTACCAATGAGTATCCTTGCCCCTTGCTTGAAACTTGCTGTGGCGTGTTTTTTCTAAGCCAACGGCCACTGACCCAAATATACGCATATTCCTTACATCGGGCTTCTTGCCGGACCAGGCTTCAAACGGTGTCATGCCAGCTAAAGCTGTAGTTGGCGATCTGTTTCGTATATAGCACGCCGTCTGAATTGCTTCTGCCCAAAGAAATTCTGGCATATGTGAGTGCACAAGCAAGCTTCTCGCCATCTCGACCAAGGTTCGGTTGGCCCGTTCGGCAACACCGTTCTGTTGTGGGCTATACGGAACCGTGAGTTGACGTTGTATGCCATTTTGCTTCAAAAACTCGTCGAAACGTTTGTTGACGTACTCGCCGCCGTTATCGCTGCGGATTACCTTAATCTTGCGACCAGTCTGACGTTCGGCCATATTCTTGAATTCTACAAATTTCTCAAATACCTCGTCTTTGGACTTCAAAAAATACGTAAAAATTCGTCGAGACATATCATCAATAAATGTCAAAAAATATGCCGAACCCCCAATTGACCGTTTCTCAAATGGCCCACATACATCTGTATGTACCAGTTCCAGCTGATGATTTGCTCTATTCTTCGATAATGGGAACGGTTGTGCATGGATTTTGCTTTTCATACATGTTATACACTCTACCTTATCGGAGAAATCTACATTTTCTATACCAAGTACCATGGAATTCTTTGCTAGATTCATCAAACTGGCATAATTGAAATGTCCAAATCTGTTGTGAAATAATTCTGCATTACGCCGTTGCGTCACTGTAAAACATACGTTGTGACTACTTTTGAAAATAAACAACTTATTGATTTTCAGTGCTTTAAATATCGGTGCACCTTGCTGGCTTACGACCGCATACTTATTCTTAAAAAGCACTGTACAACCACGTTCTACGGCTCGACTGACTGACACAAAATTGGTTTTCATCCCAGGAATGTACAACACGCTCTCTAACTTCAACTCGCCCAAGTCAGTTTGAAGTATGACGTCACCTCTACCTACTGCACGTATGACGTTGTTGTCAGCTAGCACTACGTCTTCTTCTTGTTCAACGTATTTGGAAAAGTAACTTCGCTCGCAACACATGTGCATAGTCGCCCCACTATCCAGACACCAGCTCGAATGGTCAAGTTCAAGGACATCTGTTGCCGCCAGAATAGACAAAAACCCACGCTCTTGCTGTGACTTCGAAGCTTCTTCCTTCCCTCTACTTTTGCACTGATTCTTATAATGACCCCGTTGGCCGCATTTGTAACACTCAATGTCTTTTCTACCTTCTCTCTTCTTACGAAGCGGTTTGGAATGTGCATGAAACGCTTGCTGTTCACTGCATTGTAACGATTTAGCTTCATTACCTCTACGCTCCCCTTCCTCTAGAAATTTAATCTTTAATATCTCTAGAGATGGTAAACTATCACGAGTTTCCATGGCGATGACAAAATTCTCATATTGCTGAGGCAAACTCGAAAGTAGAATTATAACTGCCAGCTCCTCGCTTAGCTTAATATCTACCTCAGATAGTTTATCTATTATGGAGCAAAATCTATTTACATAAACGCTCATCGCATCACCATCTGCCATTCGCAGACCAAGTAACTTTTTATAAAGAGAGACTTTTCTTACCGGACCACTCGGTTGATGAACATCTTTCAGCTTCTGCCAGGCATTCCCTGCAGTTCGGCAATTCTTCACATAACACAACTGTGATGGCTTCACGCTCAGAGTTATCATTGCCAATGCCTTTTCGTCGAGTGCATCCCAGCTCGCCGGTTCTGAAGTTGGTCGCTGTCCCACTATCACCTTCCACACCTCTGCATGCACCAGCACGCTGCGCATTTGAATGTTCCAGGAATCATAATTTCCTTCATCCAACTTCTCAATCGCATACATGGAACTCATGGTGGCCTTGTGGAATAAATTTACCGAAAAAATATTTTAATCTTCAATAAACATTTAACTGTTGGGTCTGGGCCCATAACCTGATAAAAACAGAATTTGAAATTTAAATAGTTATATTTATTTCAAGAAAAAATATTTTCAGTTCTTTATTATAAAAACGTGTTTTCCAGAATAATATATTTTCATTGGATACAATTTGACATATTTGCAAATTACTAATTGAACAAATAATAAAGCAAAGTGTTTTTAGATTCACAGTGAATTTGTTTCTAATTAACATATTTTCAACAGTCTCGGCCTAACTGCGGTATAAAATTCGAATATTCAACAACTATGTGCACAAAATTAAAAGTTTAGAGTTATTCTTTACTTGAGGTTGAAAAACTGTTACTTGGGTAGGTCATATTATACAGGGTGTCCCAATATTCAACGATAAGCTGGAACCAGGGGGTGGCCCTATTCATGACTACATGGAAAAAAAATATAAAAAAAAATCAAACGCCATTTTGTTTCAAATTACAACAAAAAATTTAAATTCTCAAAAAAAAAAATATCCCTTTTGACATTTTTTGCTACTGTGACCACAATTTTTCATTAATTTTTGATTTTATATTTTTATCATAATCTTAAAACATATAGCATCCTTTCCTAGTTTCCAAAAATTCCAAATTTTCAGCGGTTTTTCCACGACAATTAATCAAAAAAGTTTTTTTCCATAAAATTTTAATTTTGTTTTAGCTTCAGTCCACTTTCAGTCATCGTAGTTATAAAAAAATCTATGGAAACTACCATGGCGTCTTTTTTTAAAAATTGGCGCAGCTTATGAAAATTCTAAAATGGTATAACACTTTGGCAAAATTTGCCAGAAAAAAAAGTAATGCATACTTTTTCATAAGAACAATCGATTTTCAAAAAAAAATTATTTAGAGAAATCACTTCACCTTATGGAAAAAATAGGTTTTCTGATGCGCTTTCTTCAAAACTTAGTACGCTCTGTCTCCATTGTTGTTTTTATTCAATTGATGTGTTAATTTCAAGTGTGTTTTTGAATTTTTGCACTAATTTTGGGAAAATTCTTAAACTTTCATCATTTTTTATCATGCCATTGCCGTATACCTCTTTGGAATACGCAAACATGCACAGAGTGTACGGAGAATGCCAGTGCAATGCTAATGCTGCTAGTCGAATGTACCGCGAAAGGTACCCAAATGCTGGAAGATACCCAGATTATCGGGTTTTTATAAATGTGCATCAAGCTTTTTCGCAAGGGCGTCTACCCTTAGAAAGAAGAAGTGCTGGAAGACCATGAGCAGATGGTATTGACGAAGTAACCGAGTAACATCGTATATTGATGCATTTGGCATTCAGTTCGAACATTTACTGTTAAAAAGATAAATTGTGCTTCTAAATGGCGTTTATGCATTTTTTCTTATTTATAATTTTTGCTTTTTAGTTGTATGAACATTTTGACGATGTAAAATAAATAAACGCAAAATATTAGGGCCAAAACTAATCATGCTTCATTCTGAAATCTCATAGGGAAGTGATTTCTCTGAATAATTTTTTTTTTTTTTGAAAATTGGTCGTTCTTATGAAAAAGTATGCATTACTTCTTTTTCTGGCAAATTTTGCCAAAGTGTTATACCATTTTAGAATCTTGATAAGCTGCGCCAATTTTTAAAAAAAGACGCCATGGAAGTTTCCATACATTTTTGTATAACCCGATGACTGAAAGTGGACTGAAACTAAAAAAAATATTAAAATTTTATGGAAAAAAGACTTTTTTGATTAATTGTCGTGGAAAAACCGCTGAAAATTTGGAATTTTTGGAAACTAGGAAAGGATGCTATATGTTGTAGGATTATGATAAAAATATAAAATCAAAAATTAATGAAAATTTGTGGTCACAGTAGCAAAAAATGTCAAAAGAGATATTTTTTTTTTTGAGAATTTATATTTTTTGTTGTAATTTGAAACAAAATGGCGTTTGATTTTTTTATATTTTTTTTCCATGCAGTCATGCATAGGGCCACCCCCTGGTTCCGGCTTATCGTTGAATTTTGGGACACCCTGTATATTGACTAATGGAAACAAATATTTTCATTGAACTTATTTTTTAGTCTTGTATATTAACGTTACTTCAGTGTGTTTAAACAGAAAAATTGTCTATGACAGATGTACTTGATCTATTGATAAGAACTGTTTCTATAATCCTGCTTATCAAAATGTTGGCTCTTAAAAACTTACTTAAAATCTTTCCAATTTTCAACATTTTACTATCAACTTAATGTCAAAACTTTGCAACATCTCTCCACTTCCATTAAAGTTTTTCTCAACCATCATATCTTCATAATACGTTAATGGTTTCTCTCTGTTCAGCAATCTTCTCGTTTCAACAGATTCACAGAAGAATCTATCTCCATGGCAATATTAACAACGAAACTATCATAACTCAAGAAAAATAATAAAATAAAATATTAAAATCATCATAAGATAACACAAGGGTGTTCTGGTCCCCTCTTCATCATCAGAAGATGATAACTCAAACTTGACATTGATTCATCTTCTGCTTGTGAAGTTTTCCTTTTCATCCTGATGTTATTCTGTTCTTTGTTTAGTTTTCATCTTCTTAACCACACAACTCGACGATTTGTCTCCTTCTTGAATTTTCTTACAATCGGTTCACTGTGGCGTATACTTACTATTTTTGTTTGTTTTTCTATGTTTTGCCCTAAAACTCCGTCACCCATGTGTCTGACAAATTTGAATGAATTCAATATTTTAGCCATTCTATGGAGCGGCACGTTTAGCCTTCGGCCAAAATCCAGAAGTCCCATCGACAACAACGACCACAACTACCTCCACCACAACCGTAACCGTCCCAACAACCGCAATTACGTCTCCGACAACAAGTGAAAACATTCCCGAGTCAATTATCACATCACCCCCGTCGGCGCAATCAATTGAAACATCCGCCATCCATCCAGATGCTGACTCCTCCTCCAACAAGGCAGCAGCAACGACGCCGACGACAGCGACATCAACAGCAGAGGTCAATCCACTGACAAGCAAAAACATTGAGGAACATAATTCAGAGTCTCCAACCCCAACAACAGTGACGGTGAATTCCAATGAAAAGGAACAACTTGGCGACATTTTTGTTCCACAATTGGAAGCCACACGGCGGGCACCGGAACGTCGTTCAATGAACGTCATGCCTTTAAAGGTTCTTATAAGCCAAGCACACACACATAAAAAAAAATACAAAAACAAGAATATAAAGTTTTGCATTTTGTTAGTTTTGTTCATTCAAAAATAGTTTGAATTCGCTTTTATCTGTCTCCTGTGCTAAACTTAACTTAAGCTTTTGCTGAAACGCATACAGACACAATGGCACGAGATGTAAAATTCCTTCAAGAGGAAAAAGGATTCTTTGGAGACAGGGTGTTTTGTTTGATGCTTGATGAGTTAAAAACATTTAAATGCCATTCTGGCAGTTCTGGCTTTCAAATGACAACTGTCAAAGTTGAAAGACGTGTCATTTTGTGTCAAAGCCAACAATGTAAAATTGTCAGTAATGATTGGTTTTTTTGTGAACGGAAACACCCTGTCTGCAGCTTTGTTGTTAGCAAAGAAGTATTTAATTGTATTTTCACTAAATTTTGCAAAGAGTATTTAGCTATTTGCTTTTTTCAGTTTTATTTGTTTGTTTTGAGTTTCATTTTTTATTGACACAAGTTTTACTTTCAATTGTTTTGTAGACTTTTCTTCTCATTCAGTCCTCATAGGGACACAAGACAAAGCTATCCCTTCGGTGCTCTGTAGATTAATGTTTTTTTTTTTCAACGAGTGTGTGTTGAAGGAAGCTTATTGTTTTTTCTTTTGTATTTTTTAATTTAACTAAGCCTTCTTTTGGCGTTCTTTGCAATCTTTTTCATAGAAAAGTAGAAAACAAAAAGTTAATAATTAAGACAAAAAATAAACAAAAAATAAATACTTTAAACAAATGTTAGAAAGCTTGTTACTATTGTTTTAATGCGAGTTTAATGAACACAAGTATTTTTAATGTGTTCAATTTTTCTTATAGATTATTTAGAAATTTCATGCTATTGAATTTTATAGCAGTTTGGCTTAAAAATAAATAAGTTTTTTTTGAAATTTATATTTATTATTTTTTGTTCTTTTGCAGACAGCTGAAAATTTGTTGAAACACAAGGATGGACAATATTCATCGTTTGACATGGCGCAATATGTTTTCTGGACGGGTGATGAAGCTGGTGTTGCAAGAGCAGTTGAAGAATTCATTGAACAAGGTTTGGTGAGTACATTATTACCTATAAATTTGATGAAGGAAAAAAAAACAATATCAATATTTGCCCTATGACTGTGATGCTTTTTTGGTTTTGCAACTGAGGTAGGTCAGCGGGTTCAGGCTTCACTAAAGAAACAACAAATAAAACTCGATTTTTAAAGAAAGGTTCGTCACTCTAGATCGTTCCAATGAAAACAATTCTTGTAAACTAGATTATTACAAAACGAGGATTTCCAAAGCAAACGGTGGCTGATGGGATATAATTCCTAGTTCTGGGAATGGAATCGGAGGTATAGTTTCTCTTACCTTGACAGCAGTGGGGCCGCAATCCCTATAATGGGATAAATTTTCTAGTCTTGACGGAAAGAATACGTTTCATTTCTAGCCCAGGGGGTTTAACGGTGGCAGAAGCAATTTATTTGAAGCTTCTTAAGGTTTTATCCAAAAGTGTTTCTCAGGAATACATTGAATAAATAAATAAAATTATTGCTGGTTCACGACCATCTCTAAACTGATTTCCATAGTCAATCTCACTCCTACTTGTTTTATTTAAAGTAACGAATACGAGTGAATTGAAAGTAAAGGAAAAATACTGCCCAGGGAAAAAGATATAAATGTAACTATGTGACCACACATGTTGTTTCTTGTACGAATTACAGCGGTGTTTTTGTCGATTAGTGCTATCGTAGATCGTGTACTGTTATTGATGGGTGTGATCGTGTGTTTATTGTTGTTAATGGGTGATGTTTTCTGTAATGGTTATTTTTGCTGTTTGTTATGTAACTTCGTTAAAGTTCTTCTTTGAGACAACGTTTGTATTTCAAGGAGTCATATTTGATCCTCCAAATAAGGGTGTTGTGAGGATCATCAAATCGAGTTCCAAAGATTCCAAGCCGTCAATAAGGGCTTCATAATACGGATTTAAAATGTGAGAAGCATATTCAAGATGAGGATATTAGCCACGATCGTCCTCTAATTTTAAGCCCTTCTGGCTTAGAGCCAAAGACTTGACAAGCTGAAAATTGTAATGCCTTCAATTCATGTTACTCAGAAATCTCAGTTGTTTGAACTACACAGGTAAGGTACATATTCTTTACACCAAGAAGATACTGATTTGACTTTTAGACTAAAAACTAATGACTGGCTTACATGAATCACAGTACACAGAATACAAGGTATTATATTGCGCATCTCTCAGAAACCAAAATGACAGAAGTGAGAAAAGGCACGAAAAGAAATGCCAAAAATTTCAGATCCAGTGTCAAATTCGTCAAGGGAAAAAAATGGTAAATGAGACAGATAGAGACAGAAATCTAAAGTTTTTTTTTTTTTTTTACTTTTCTTTTATTATGACATTTTGGATCTGAAATTTGACATAATATGCGCAAACTTGAGAAGAAGAAAATCGTCGTCAAGAGTCGTCATCATTGAATCCCTCAATATATGAGGCTTGTTGATATCTCATAATTTTCTCTTACTCTTGGGTCCTGGCGACAAGACTCTCCAACCTTGATTTCATGATGAGAGTTCACCTTATGGAAAGCGACATTAAGAAAATCTATCGAATTCCTCCGCTTGCCGTCAAGACATCACTTATGTGAATAGGAATAGGTTGGAATAGGTTTTATACGATTTGTTAAAATTTGGTGGGATTCCTTAATATCTCCACTTTTAACTACCAACGGTGGTTCCAAGAGTTCTTTGAACTGCAGATGTACACAAATCTCGGTTTAGTTGTCATAAGGTGATATGGTCAAGGGAAAACCTCCTATTGAAGCATCTTCTCTCTAATGTTTTCTTCCTAAAAGTCGTAGACTGGGGTGCCAGCACGTAACTTGATATAATCGAGTTTACTAGAAACAATCGAGCAGTGGCAGCACGTGATTTGTTTCAATCGAATGAACTCGATTGTATCGTCATATTTCAAAGCATACATTTTTGAAATAGACGTTTGAAACAGAAAAAAAACTCGATAGAAAATAGTTATCGAGCAAGTATTTCTTTTTCTAAACAATATGGAACTCAAACCAAATCGGGCCATAACCAAAGAACAAAATGAACTTGTACTCATTTTATGACAACGTTTATTGTTAAACCGTATTTCTGCACGTCTTTCTGCTGCATTTCCCATTTCGAAGAGACTGCTTTTGTCGCTAAAATATCTTCTCTTTATTCTTGCAAATGGAATGGAATGAATCATCCTCACATTTAGTATCAAAAAATATCATTTTTGTATTGACTTGTAAAATTGCCTTCAAATTTTAATTGAAAAATGTTTGACATTTTTTGATTTAATGATTCACAATGAAAATTTTAAGGAAAAACTCGTTTCAAGTTACGTACTGACTAGAAATATTTGTTTCGAGTTGATAGACGAAGAACAATGCTCGATTGTAACAAGTTACGTGCTAGCATCCCTGATTGACATAAAATCAGCAGGATGTTGTTATTTCAGACCTCAAAGCAAATATAATAACCCAATGAGAGGTATTCCTATTTTGGGAGGATCCTTTCTCTACGAACCGAATGAAGCAAGCTCCATTATTTGGTTGGTCTTTGTGAGCGGCAGCACCATTCTCGATCGCTTTCTTTCTTTCGCGGTTTCGAGGATAAAAGAGGAAAATGTTGTCACCAATTGATGAGCAAAGGCTCAAATGGTTCAAATTATAGAAATTGTTTTACAAGGCTCGAAAATGTTGATGCAGTAATTATTCATATATTCATATTCATATATTCTTTTATTAAAAATAAGCCTTGAGACGAGGTCTCATTTATGGCTTAAAAATACATTATAAAAATTACAAAGTTTATGTTATAAAAATAACAGATTTTTAAAGATATTAAAAAAAAAAACATTATAAGACAAAATTTTATGAGAACGAGCAGGAAAAAAGAAAAAAAAATAACTAGTTTATAAATAATGAATGAAAATATGAGGCTGTTTCTGGGTTCTGTAAGTTCGAAGTTAAACAACAAATAAAATTATTAAGGGAAGTTAAGCTTTTTAATTGATTAGGTAAACTGTTCCATATTCTGGGACCCAACACGAAGAAAGATCGTCGTGGCTGCAAGGTTGTAAATCTTGGGACATTTAAATTATGCGTGCGCGTGGATATCGAGAATTGAAGTTTGTCATATAAATATTCAGGCTTTTCAAAACGTATTAATTTAAAAATGTATTTACAAATTTCAATAACAAAATGGGACATAAGAGAAACACCGAAAACACAATTTGATAGATGTGATACATGATCGAATCTTCGCAACGAATTTACAAAACGGATGCAAGAGTTAAATGCTACATTAAGGTTTTGTTTGCTATTTGAATCCATACCACAAAATAAAGGAGAACCATATGTTATAATAGGAGCTAAGAGGGTTTAAACAAGCATAAGCCGAGATGCTTTGGGTATATAAAACGAAAATCTCCATAAACGCCTTAGACCTCCATAAACTCCACTTATAACTTTATTTATGTGGTCATTCCAAGTGAGCGTTTTGTTAAATACAAATCCCAAGTTGTTAACAGTAGGACTATATTCAATAGCATGGCCATTCAGAAAAAATCTAGGGAATAATGTATCATCTAAAGAATGTTTATATATAACTATGCTCTGTGACTTTGAAGGGTTCAAAACTAAGCCATTCCTGACAGCCCAAACATGAATGTTTAACAAATCATCATTGATGTTCGAAATAGCATCTGAATTAATCTTGCATTAATCGAAAATGGTAAGTAAACTTGCAAGTCGTCAGCATAAAGATGATAGTTACAATGTCTAATAGCTGAAAAGAATAGGGCCTAATAACGACCCTTGTGGTACACCTGAACTAAGATTCAAAAATTCTGATAGTAAAGAACCAATACAAACTGCTTGCTTTCTATCCGATAAATAACTATGTATGAGTTTTAATTTATGAATAAGGATTGCATGATTAACAGATCCAAAAGCGTTTGAAAAATCAAGCAAACACAAAATAGAAGCTTTATTTGCGTTCATTGAAACTCTGAGATCATCTTGAATTTTTAAAATAGCAGAAACACAACTATGCATTTTCCGAAAACCAGATTGAAATGGTGATAAAAAATTATTTGAATCAATATGTTCGGAAATTTGTTTAAACATAATTTTTTCAAGCCCTTTCGCAAGAAAAGGTAGAATGCTTATAGGGCGAAAATTAGATAAATCATCCGAATTTCCTTTCTTTCGTAAAGGCAGAACTTTAGCAATCTTCCAAGATGATGGAAACACTGATTTAGTCAAGCAGTCATTATATATTTCAACAATGCGGGGAAGGAGAGCTGGAAGTAATAGCCTAACAAATTTAGGTGAAATATTATCTAAGGCTATTGCATTGGATCCAATTGAACAGAGAGAGTTAAAACATTCTATAGATGAAACATAATTAAAATAAAAAGATCCATCACTAGTGCTTAAAATTGGAGTTGCATTAGTTCGCTGGTTAAAATTAACAGTTGCTGGAGAGATAAAAAAATTATTCAAATTGTTTGCAAAAACAATATCGAAAGACGATTCTAAATTGGGTTTACCAACGGCACCCAAGTTTTTTAAATTGTTCCATAACATTTTAGTTGAGTTCCTTGACGGGTTCAATTTTTCAAAATAGAAGTTTTTTTTTGAATCTCGAATACATTTAACGACTTTGTTTCTGCAAACTGTGTAGCAGTTCCAATCGTCAATTAATCTAGTAGTTTTATACACCCTATATAGAAAGTTTCTCTCAGAAATTAAGTTACTTATTTCCGTTTTAAGCCAGGGACAGTTGTTATTTGAGAATTTCCTTTTAACTGGAACATATTTTTCAAACAAATAGTTGATTAGGCTTGTAAGAAATTCTACCTTTAAATCAATCGAGGAAGACAATCTAAAAGAGTGCCAATTAATTTGAGAAACTTCTTGTGAAAGCTCTTCCAAGTTAATATTTTTGAAATCTCTGTAAATTATTAAATTATTTTGGTGAGAGTTTTCAACTGTAGTCTCATAGATTAAATAAATCAAATCATGATCAGCGACCCCTTGAGTTTGGTTGAAAAACAAAACTTTGTTTTTATTTGAAACAACAAATAGGTCGGGGGCAGTTGCACTTGTGCGTGTGAATCTAGTAGGGAAATAGCTTACGATATTAACACAATGGGAAGCAAAAACGTTTTCTAAATGAGTTGATGATGATGAAGTAACACTAACGTCAACGTTGAAGTCACCACAAATTATTATGCTTTCATATCTACTGCAATATCTAGCCAGAAATAATTCAAAATCTATACGTACAATTGATCAAAACTTTCTCTAATGGAAGTGTGATTTCAACAAACAAACTTTGAATATCACTGGTTTTTATGAAATCTAAGCAAACGCATTGTAATTTCTCACGCACATAAATTAATACGCCGGAGCTCCGGATATCACTATCACATCGAAATAGTCGGTAACCTTTAATATTTAACTCCCAATCTTCAACAACGTACCTTGAATTATTTGATAACCATGTCTCGGACAGGCAGACAACATCCGTTGTGAGTGCCTGAAACATTAGTCTCAATTGGTCAATTTTTGGTAATACGCTCTGATCTCTGAACATTCAAATGACAAACTTTTAACCCTTGATAACGCGACGAAAAAATGTTCAACATTGCATTACCTGGGTCAAAACCGTGGATGCTACTATTGGAACTGTTTACACTGTACATGCTTTATAAAAAAAAAGAAAAATAATATTTAATAATAATAATAATAATAGAGAAAACCAAGAGATAAGATATCAGAGACAGCCTTTTATTACTAAAAATAAAGAAATATTTTAATAATTACAAAATGTTCAAAAGTTTTTAATGCAAATAAGTTTCGTTTGACAAACTCAATATATATATATATATATATATAATATAATATATATATATATATATATATATATATATATATATATATATATATATATATATATATATATATATATATATATATATATATATATATATATATATATATATATATATATTATATATGTGTATGTGCAGATATATCAATCATTTATTAAGTACAAGCAGCGGCAGGAACGGACAATCGATGTAGATCACTCAAATGGTATACTTTGATAAATTGGTCAGATGGATTCAATTTAACAGCTACAACACCATTGAAAGAATGAACTTAGTAAAGTTTTTTTCTTCTTTTAACTTCATTGCAGCTTTACGAATGATAAGTGCACTTCCAGAAAGACATTCAAAAGCCCCAATAGCACGATTAGAAGAAAATCCAATCATCTCAAGGGTGATCGGAGCAGCGGCGAAGAAAGTTTTGAGAAAACTAATGCGATCACCTTGAGAATGAAATTTGATTACAACGGGAGCATTATGCTCTTGTCTTCAGAATGCGCCTTAGAAGTGTTCATTTTTAAACGAAAGACATCACAAGGTGGCAGAGAAAATTTAGTGATTTCACAGATTTTAAGCACGATGTTTCTCAGAGATTCCTTAGGCATTTCAGGTACACCAGTCAGGAGTAAATCACACTTTCGGAGTTCATTTTCCAATTTATTGATTTTGTTGTTTAGGGAAAGTAAGTCACATTGATAGTCAGTGATTGAGACTTTATTGTTAACCTCACTTTTTATTTTAGAGATCTCACTTGTAAAATTATTTGAAAACGCATCAACTTTTTTGTTCATAACTGATAAATTATTATTAATAAGGGATTTAAAGTCACGCATTTCTTGTTTTATGCCAATCATTTGACTGTCCATTGAAAGATGTAATTTTTCAATCATCTTTGCTAAGTCTTCATTCGAGGTTGTCATGATAACAGGTTAATTTTGAAAATTCTTTTATATTAAATGATTTCAATCACTTTTAATTATAATGATAATTAAATACAAAATTTTTTTCGGACGGTGCCAATGTTAATGGTGGGAAAACAAAATTCTGTCTCGAAACTTTTCAAAGTCGTCATTCCAAATTTGTTCAAAAAGTTCATCCTCAAAGTCGGCCTATAGTCCTACGTTCGTCATATCAGTATCTTCCGTCAATGTTGGTCCCACGAGTAGTACGCAGAGGGAAAAGTCTGCCGATATACCGGGAAAAGAAATAAAACGGCATCCGAAGCTCATCGGCGAATGAATAACCTCAGCCTTCCATTTCTTCGGCACGAATTATGAAAATCGCTCACGCAACCACTGAAAATTAGCGACCCCTTATCTGTCGGGAAATTGCATTGCTGAGGATTTAAACTATTAAGGAGTTTAAAAAAAGCAATTCAACAATACCCTTCCTGATACGAATACCCCTCTCTTGACATTGCACAAGATAAACTGTGATGATCATTGTCACCTGGCATCCAATAGGAAGGTGTGATACGTGGATTGTTGCAAGGCCACTTGTCACTAAGTTTGCTCCCAACTTTTTATTGTGAGGGCCTCCATCCGGCTATCGACATTCATGTTTTGGATTCAACGAAGTTCTGATTTGAGAATTACTGGCCACTTGGAATTAACATATATTCTGTATGCTAAAAAAGTATAGTTCGTTAATCGCAATGTTACTGATCCGGTTATGGTGTTATTGGATAAAGCTACTTAAAACAAGACTTTGTTGTCTTCATTTTCATCCAATGTAGGATCAGTTGTGAATAACGTTGTGCAATTCAACCATTCCAGTAGAGATTACTTTGAGGTTCTATCTCTATCACTTATCACAGCCGTTTACTTTTCATGTGTCATCCCATAGAATTTCTTATACTTCGTCCAAAACAAATCTGCAGTACAGGCCTTATGGGAGAGCTTTTTTACTCCAAAGGGTGCCTGTCCAGGAAAAAAATCTAAAATCCCCTTAAAAAAAATATAGTACAACACTCTGTGTCCTCATACAATTTGTTTTGATTTATTTTGAAAAGCAAGCCTACATCCCCCTATGACCTGCTATTCGCACGGCTAACGCGTAACGCCATACTGATTTTGTGCTCGTTTTTTGCAAAGCTCTTTCTGTTTGACAAAACAAACATATAAATCAGCGCTGCCAGGAAATAATAATGCTTACTTTTATTTCGATTCTGTAAGGGAGCTTTCAAGAATAGTAGCTTTTTCTTAGGTCTAATCATTGCCAGAAATTCAAATTTATTTCATGTTCGTATTAAATTTTTTTTCTGAATGAAAATCTTTGTTAAAGACAATGCTAATAAAATATAGAAGGCAACTCTTTCGATTTTTCTGAGAGCTTTTTACAGTTTTAGTATATAACCTACGGTAGCCCTTGCCAATTTTTTCTTTCACACAACGTAATGGAATTTCTCTACAGAAAGAGTGAGAGATGAATGTCCTATCTTCCCTGTACTGCAGATTTGTTTTGGACGAAGTATAGAAAATATTATGCCTGCTTTCACCTTGTTATGTTTACTCTATACAACGCAACGCTTGTTATTTCTTTATATGAAAAACAATTCTGAATCATAAATTTAGTTCTCTTGTCTTAATTTATTCTACACAAACACACTACTTAGATTCCTTGAAATGTCTCGAGGTTCTTGCAAAATGATTGATTACAGCAAAGCACAATGCTTTACATCCCTTCGATTAAATTAATTAAAAAGTTTTAAAATTTGTATTCTTTGTGTAGTGGAGTGATTTGCGTGTTTGGTCGGTTTTTTGCAATGTCTTCATACTTTCCCTTGCAAGGATGTGGAGAAATTAATTCATATATTAAAATCCACGATAAGGGAAAGTATTCTTACATCGTATGGAGGTTATTTATTTCTTGCTGCTTTTGCAAACAATATTTTTTTCTGGTTAAAAGTCAAAACATCGAAGTAAATAAAGCGGAAAAGTGGTTTTCGTTCGCTCCCTTAAAATCAATAAATTTATTTACTTTTTCCTTGTAAGGACGTATCCAAGTGGAAAGCTGTTTTATCTTAAGAAAACATTGACTTTTTAAGAGCACGCATTTCGGGTCATTAAACATCGTAGACGTTGTTTGTGTTCACCAACCATCCAATCTTCCTTTGCACGTAAATGTCATCTTTTTGGGTATCTAATTTTCATCTCTTCCGGTCAATTCATTTCAATTTGAGGAAAGTTAATGTTACTCTTCGGTCAAGTTCCAAAAATATCTTTTCTTTCTACAACCATCACAGTTTTTTATGAGCGTTATTTATTTCAATGTTCTTCTCTTCCCCTTAATTCCAGATGACCAGAGAAAATGCCATCAAATTCTTGCGTGACATTCGTTTGGGAATCGAGTACTTGCAGAGCTCTTATGCCAATCGGGTATTCCCCGACCAATTGAGGGACAATTTTATTAAGGTTCGTAAATTATCATCAAGTCTTAGATGAATTGTCAATTCGAATAAAAGCGTTTATTTTTTTGTTTTCCTTTGCGTTTCATTTTCGTTTTACAGAAGCACTCTCACAACCCCAATCCAATGCCAACCCAAGCTCCGGCTACTACAACTTCGACCACTACAACCACAACAACAACCAAGAAACCACATTTGGCGACAACAAGTGAGAGGACGAGGCATGGTAGTGCCTCGAGGGAGGGTCATCAGATGGCTCTGAATCAACATTTGGATAGGACAATCGAAAGCGTGCCATCAGTTATGCGATTCCAAGATGTTAACAATGTTCACCATGACAGAGGTATGTATGTTAAATTTTGTTTTACTTGGAAACGGACTCCATTCTTATTTTGGCCTTTTGATGAAAAATAAAAGATCTTTCTCCTCGAGACAAGGACTGGACAAGTCAAATTTGGGTTGTTCAAGGTAACCCTTTTTTCTGTTTCTTGTCATTTTCATTTTTCGATTATTTCTCCGAAAAGTAAATCAACTATGTTATGTGTGTATGTTAGACCAACACCTGGAGGAGTCAGAATGGGGGTTTAGCGAATACAATATTCTGACGTCATAGACATTTTCTTTCGACGACGACGATAGAGTCTCTATTTACTAACAAATGCCAACATTTATTTCATAACTTTTGGTTTGGCATTTCAAGATGATCAGATTGACACCTGAACAACGTTTCCACATTGTGCAACAGTATTTTGGAAATCACGATGCATGCTGGCCAGAACGTTACAGCCAATGGTGACCGCCATAAGAGCCACGATAAATGACTTTTTTATTCGTCAATTGAACAACCATGATGTAAAGGAGCTGTTGTTTCAACAAAACAGCGCAACATGTCAAAGTGCTCGTGCCATCATTGATTTGTTGAAGCTGTGGAAGCGTAGAGTTAATCTTAATAAATGAAAACGAAGCCGTTATTTTTAACAAATAACTTTAATTAACAAGAATTCATTTAGCTTTTAATTTCTAGAACATAGGTAATGTTTATTTAATAAGAAAAGTGTAGCGCGACTGACTAGCTTAATATTTTATAAACTGCAATGATCATCTGTATGCTAAGTACAGTATTGCCAGATGAATGTTCGCTACAAAGCAAACGTTTGGTGATCACATTAGCCGCGTTTTATTATCCTCACTAACCCATATGGGTTTATTTTTTGTACACAAAACAAAAACAATCTGAAACCCCGATAGGTATCTGGGTTTATTTTGTAACTCAAAAACTATGTTCTTAATATGGCGGATAGATGGCGAGTGTGAGACAAAAAAGAACTTATTGTAGAAAGATTTATTAATTTCAGCCATATTCATAACAAATTACGCGTATTCCAATCTTAGCCACAGTTTTATAAAGCCATAGGATAAGAGTCAATCCAATTAATTAATAAAAACAAGTTGTTTTTGGAAAAGCAAAATAAAATTTTACTGGGGGTTGCGTCTCGGATAAAAAAATAGCTTAAACTTTTACCTTTTTAACCCAGATCGTTTTTTTATGATGGGGTAACCCATATGGGTTAATGAGGATAATAAAACGCGGCTATTGTGTCACTTTTCGGACCGCAGACACCGTTTCACTATTTTCTAGTCTACACCGATAAGTCTGAAAAAACTGATCTCGGGGCTAACATTCGACATAATTATACTGCCGAAAGGCGGCCACAAATGTTGGAAAAGATTAGACTATGTCCTGATGTGATGCTTTTTTCTATTGAGGTAAGCTCAGTCTTCGCTTGGTTTCTGGATAATCGCGGGTTCTCCTCACGCCGTCGTCGGAGTCTTTATGTGTCTGTCTGTGTTGCCACTGAACAAACTGTGGCTTTCGTCCTGTCTTTCATCACCCAATGGATCTGTCTGTTCAAAGACAGACTCCTGTTCACAGTCAAGCTTGTAAAATTAACGGTGGAGCTGTTGCTCCTGGTCGGAATCGGTCCGAAAATACGGATCGGAGAGAAACTCCGGTCGGTTGGAAACATATTTTGAAGAAATATATTGCCTCGGCAAAGTACGAAAATATTTTCGGTATGCGGGTACAAATGCAAACTTCTGTCAGGGCTCAGGCATTTCCTTTCAGCACGATGTGCACTCTACCAAAGCGAAACCGAAACAGAAACTGAATTTCAATCACGAAACAATCTCCCCTCATGATGTTTTTTCGGTTGATACTGTGTGTGAATTATACCACACGAAGACCAAATGCGTATCACCTGATTCGGGTAGTTCCATTTTCTTGTTGGATTCGGTAGTTTTTGGTCGTTGCATTCTCTTGTTGTTCTCGGTAGCTTCCAGGAGCGGATTATCGAAGGTTATTTATCTAAAGGGGCGGTTATCGCAGGTCCGCTCCTGAATTTAGTTGAACAAAATTAAATAACTGTAACGCTTCGTATCACTAACCAACCAGTGTTGTTGTGAATTATGCTTTTTTGAACATCCAAGGAATTATGTAGGTGTGTCATTTAAAATGAAGAATAGTTTGTACTATCCCTCGCCTGCACTCTCCAGTCACCAAGACCAAGCGCTCTGGCATCCGCAGTCACTTGGTCCTTGTACCGTAAGTTCGGTCTTCCTTGTCGTCTTGAACCTGGGGGCTGGGATGAGAAGACTTTCTTGGCTGGAGCGTTGTCGTCCATTCGATCGATGTGGCCGAGCCAATGTAGTCGTCTTGGCCTTCTGGACTATATCCACATCTTGGTACAGCTCATACAGTTCTCGGTTGTATCTTCTTCTCCATTCGCCATCGTCGGGACCAAAAATCCGTCGAAGAATTTTTCTTTCGAAAGTACCCAGTATCAATTCCCCTTTTTTACTTATCGTCCAGCACTCGGCGCCGTAGAGTACGACTGGTAAAATCAAAGTTTTGTATAGCAGACACTTTGTCTTTCGAGTGAGGAGTTTTGAACCCAGTTGTTTGGCCAAACTGAAGCAGCAGCGGTTCGCTAGGGTAATTCTTCTTCGGATCTCCACTAAGGTGTCGTTCGTGGGATTGATGTCTGTTCCAAGGTAGGTGAACTCCTTAACTACCTCGAAATTGCTGCCACCAACAGTGACGTTTTGTCCTAGGCGGTGGACATATGTTGCTTTGTTTGTTGATAACATGCACTTTATTTTGTCCTCATTCACTTCAAGACCAACTAGTTTCACCTGTTCTTCAATCGCTGTGAAGGCCTCAAGCACAGCTCTCTTGGATCGACCGATGATGTGTATGTCGTCCGCATAGCCTAGGAGCTGGGTGGATTTGTTGAAGATAGTGCCCTCCGTGCTCACACCTGCCTTGCGAACTATCTGCTCCAGGACTATGTTGAAGAAGTCACATGACAACGCATCTCCTTGTCTAAACCCTGCTCAAGTTTGGAATAACTCGGATGAGCTGTTACCCATTTGCACACTGCACTGCGTATTGTTTAGCGTCATGCGGCACAGCTGGATCAGTTTGTTCGTGATCCCGAATTCAGACATCGCAATCGTAAGCTCTTGGCGGTGGATGCTATCATAAGCAGCTTTAAAGTCGATGAAAAGATGGTGGGTTTCGACTTGAAATTCGTTGGTCTTTTCCAGGATCTGCCTCAGTGTGAATATTTGGTCTAACGTTGTTCTGCGTGGCCTAAAGCCAGGTACAGTGCAATAACACCCGCGGCAATAACCCCTGCAGGGGTTATTTCCCAAACAAAAAGGAAATAACCTCTGTAGGGGTTATTTCCTTTTTAATGTGGCAATAAAATCCGTAGGTCTTATTGCCTTTTACCTGTGGGGGTTATTTCCAATTTCAAATGGAAATAAAGCCTACCATAGAAAATCTAATAAAAGAAAACAAATTTTATAAAGTAACCATGTTCACTTTATTTCAATGAACCAAAAAAAATTTGAAAACAATAAGTAATACAAACAAAAAAATAAATTAAAATTTAGGAAGTAACCGCAGGACTAGTTTTTGGCATTACCTAGTGAAATTAAAAAATTTGCGCGATATTTTGCCATAATGGTCACTACAGAAAACATTGAATTTTCAAGAATAAATTAAAATTTATTTACTTAATAAATAAATAAATAAATAGAGTGGTGCGATAGCTCTTGAAGAGCCAAGGCATAAGCGGCTTACTCTCATCAACGATTTTCTAGGTGCGTCTGATTCGCCGATTCCGAACGGCAAATTTGAGAAGCAATTTTTCATGATAGATTGAACTCTTAGAAGTTTTGTCAGTTCTTCGCAAGAGGCAGTGCCAGTGAAAGATGAAATAAAAACTATGGGCAAGGGTAGGGCTCGAACCCATGAAGTTCCGTTAGCAGCCAACGCACCTAACCACTAAGCCAAAGACACGGTCCTGTGGTTTAGTTTACGTAATATTTTGCGTTTTTGCTTTTTATTAAAATTGTTAAATGGAGAGTTACGCTTAATCCATGTGTGGGGCTTATAGCCAATTCAAATTGGCAATTACACCCGCAGGTGTAAATGCCTTTTTGTTGCAGGGGTTATTGCCACATTAAAAAGGAAATAACCCCTGCAGGGGTTATTTCCTTTTCGTTTGGGAAATAACCCCTGCAGGGGTTATTGCCGCGGGTGTTATTGCACTGCACCCTAAAGCCACACTGGTACGTGCCGATTATTGTGTTGCAGAAAGGTTTAAGAGGTGACGTGAAATAACGCCCAACGAAATAAGGCCCCACCTTAAATGCGGCTTTATTTCCATGAAGAAATCGAAATAACACCCGACAGGCCTTATTTCAATTGCATTGTGGAAATAAGGCCACATTTTACATGGAAATAAGGCCGCATTTCCAGAAGATAAAAATAATGGCCGACTATTGTGGGTGATAAGTGTCGAATTTCATTTTGCGACTACTGACCCACTATGATGGTTCATTTTACCAGAAATCTAATTCATGGTTTCCGACCTTCGCGATTAAAATAAGTTTATTACATTTCCAAGGTTTTTTCTGTGCATAAAACTGAAACATGCCACATGCTTTAAGTCTATGTGACGTTAAGAAAACATTATCCAATGCAAACGTTCTTCTGCATTCTGGGATGTCAAATTTCTGTGAGGGTACGTCATTCTACAAGTACACTATACTTGAAGTCAATTTCATCTTATTGCAACTATCTATCACCTAAAGTAACCAAGCTGTTTCAATTACATTAAAAGCTGCATCAGAAAGATGGGTGGACACAAGCGGAAAAAAATTTGCCCAAAAGAGAATCAATTTGGGGTGTGAAAATAAAAAAAATCGCGCGAATTTTTTTAATTTTCACACCCCAAATTGATTCTCTTTTGGGCAAATTTTTTTCCGCTCGCTTCGCTCGCAATTAAATCAAATCAATCTTGAATTTTTCATATCAGCCTCATCTTCAGTCGAAATTCAAAAAGATGCTGAAAATGAATAGCTAATTGAAATTCTTGCAAAAATCTTTCTTTGCATTGTAGGATGTGTAGTGGTTGCTTTTCCAAATAAAAGGAAACCTCAACAGCTTTGAAAAATGAATTGCTCTGACCATTTTGTCGACGGCTAATGAAGAAACGTAGTCCTAATTATTTGTAAGATTTTTTTGTAGTGTAGTATACATACAGGAATTTACGGTTTTTATTTATTTTTTTAGCATGAACATTCGTTGTTTCACTTTTTTTTTTTATTTGGACTTTTGTCCCATTAAAAGTAAAACCTAATTGGGACTATTGAGCCACCATAGTGGATTAATAATCCCTAAATCAAAGTCGGCACTAATGACCCCCCATTGTAGATCAGAGGTTCCGAAAACAATTTTCGTGAATTCTGATCTCGGAATAAGTTTCCCTGCGCCAACTTTCTAATCAAAACAGAAAAACCGAAATAAGGCCCCACGGGCATTATTTCTAAGTTGCAATGGAAATAAGACCGCAACCCTTGCAGGGGTCTTATTTCCATAAGAGATGGAAATAAAGCCCTATGGGGCCTTATTTCGTCGGGCGTTATTTCACGTCACCGGTTTAAGACGCTCACACAGTACGTTGGATAGGATTTTGTATGCAACATTAAGCAGGGATATGCCACGGTAGTTTTTGCATAACATCGGATCGCCTTTTTTGTAGATGGAGCATATGGAGCTTATCGACCAGTCAGTGGGCATGCATTCTTCCTCCCAAACTTTGGTGATGACCTGGTGCATGCGGTTCATCAAAACACCTCCTCCATGTTTAAAGAGTTCCGCGGGTATGCCATCCGACCCGGCGGACTTGTTATTGTTTTAGCTTTTGGATGGCTCTTTCTACCTCTTCTCTGCTGCGGGCTGGGACTGGGTCTTCATTGACTGGTCTTGCTTTTTTTTCGTCATTATCTTGCTCGACATTTTGCGCATTCAGCAGCTGTTGGAAGTGCTGCTTGAAAACATCTACAATTCCCTATGCTTCGGTGACTAGGTTTCTTTGAGCTGAGAAACTGAGGATGCTCTTTTCTTCCTTCGCAGGGTCTTTTTCTCATTTCTCCTTTTCGTGCGGTACTCTTCCCTTGCTGCTCTTGTTTTCCGTTGCAGCATCTGCACACGTGCATTTTCCGTCTCTCTTTTCAATATCACGCACTCATCATCATACCACGGGTTCATTTTCGGGGGTGGCTGGTAACCTATGGTGGTCTCGGCTACATTTTTTATTATTTCGCGATATTGGTTCCACAATGTGTTGACGTCTGTAGTATTTGGGAGGACGGCGGCGGAGAGTCGCTCGCTCAGGCGCTCACTGTTGTCTCTGGCATTCTCCAATGTGCTAAGGCAACCGATGTTGAACTTCTTTCTTTGGGCCGCACGTGTTTTTTTGTCGTTTGATATTCGAGCTCTAAACTTAGCCACTACCAGAAAGTGGTCAGAGTCGACATTTGCTCCTCGGAAAGTGCGCACGTTCAGGATGTTGGTGCTACTTAACACCGTATTACGAGCTGCAGCAAAGTCGATTAGTCGGAAGCCGTTATCTGTTGTTTCTTCGTGGAGGCTGTGCTTTCCAAATAATCCGCCAAAGATGTCTTCCTTCCCGATTTTTGCATTGAAGTCTCCGAGTACGATTTTGACGTCGTACTCTGGACAGGCTCCGTAGGCTCTATCCAGGAGGTCGTAGAAATCCTCCTTGCTAGACTCCTCAGCATCATCGGTAGGGGCGTGTGCACATATTATACTGATGTTCTGTAATGTGGCCTTGATGCGGATCACAGCCAGGCGATCACTTATTGGCTTGAAATCCATGACTTTCGATCTTAACCGATTTCCCACAACGAATCCGCATCCAAATATATGCAATCTTTGATGACCGCTATAATAAATATCGCAATTTTTTCTCTTCATTGTCCCTGATCTTATCCATCGTATTTCCTGGATCGCAGTAATATCTGCCTTATACTGCGAGAGGACAGATTCAAGTTTCTGAGTTGCACCTGGAGTGTAGAGGATTCTTACATTCCAGGTACAAACTCTCAATGCGTAGTCCGTTGTCGTTCCGGGTCTGGTTACCATAAGAGGGGGTTCATTATCCGAGGCTGGTATCTCTCTCATAACTTTCAAAGTTTTTCACTGTGGAGGGGTTGTTAGCCCCTCGCACTAACCTCCAAATTTGTTGGGCCGTAGATAAGGTGCTTTTTTCCCGATTTGCACCCGCGCTTACAAGTTTCGCAAGTTATACCTAAGATATAACCAGTACCCGGTGGCTACCACGAGGAGGTAAAGTAAGCACTTGGTGTGTAGGAAAAGTTACAGCATAAGCCCCCATGATCCTACAATACACCACCTCATTAAAACTGCTTCTGCTAGTTTTATTTATTTCCTCTATGCCTTTTAAAGTTTTATCAATTCCTTCAGCTATACGTGCATGTGTTATCGGTCGCGTTATTTTGAATGCTCGCTAGTTTGGGGGCTGGTCTTACAAAATGGAAAGTGAAGTTTAGCGTACAGCACCGAACCGCTTTCATCAAACATAAAATGAAAGTATGTGTTATGTAAATGTGTCTTTTGAGTTGCAACAGACCCAACCACATCTCAGTCTTAATTTGTTCATTTATTGGAGTTAGGCACTTATTAAGGTAATATAAGTTTTTCCCTACATGCAAGCGTTTCTAAAACTTTAAAGAACCATCGGGATGGCGTTGCAGAATAAGAGCAAGTTCTTCACCCGGATTGATCTTACACGACCTCCTTTCTGTAAGAAGGCTAGTCCAAAGGTATGGGACATCCGTTTAAATGTTGGTAAACTTGGCTCTGATGAAAAGCTTTAACAATGTCATTAGCGTGAACTGTTAAAGCTGCTAGGCCGTCCGGTTGGCAGAGAAACAATCGGTCAAGTTCATTGCGGTAAGCACGCAAAGTGCATAAATTCACATTAATGTGATAAAACTTTCTTTGTTGAACTACATAGTTTCACACAGCTCACTGCTTAAAACATCAAATACAGCATCTTCTCCATGTTTAAAAAGTGCCGCAGGTATGACACGAATGGTCCCATCCACTTCCTCAGTACTGGGTCAATTGTAGTGGGTCATGCTGCTTTACATAGTACCTACTCATCGTGAAGCTACTGTTTGAAGGCACACAATTATATCTGGTTTCTTGTCTATTTCTAAAAAGATTAGTCTTCTGTTAAAAACAAAATATCAAGAGCCACAATGTTCAACGAAAACCTAATCAAGTAAAAATATCCAACTCTTGCTTTCTGCTACACAAAACGAATGCCAAAGTAATCAATAACATTAAGATTAACTCTACTTGTCACTGTTCATCTCCAGAGTGTCGTCAGGAATTAATGTCGAAAACTTTTAATCCCACTTGGGAAATCTAATAAGTTCCGTTCTCCAACTTGACATCCAGCACTTGAGAAATAAACAAGGCTGACACAATAAAGCCATCGTCGCGTCGTAATATCCTTAATGTAGGTATCTAAGGAAACTGCACGTAATATCGCAACAAAAAAGAACTCTTTTCTCAAGCTGTTAAAGTTTAACCCAAAGGACGAAAGAAAAATCCTTAAGGAACGAAACATACATGTTCCATTGAACAACGAAGAACCTTCTTCTGGATAGGTTAATTAGATTGTTTTGCAACTAAATTTAATGAATAAACAACGAAAGTTTTGTTCTATCAATTGTTGAAAATATAAATCTCTAGGTACTTGAGAAAGTTGCATGCTGTAAAAGTTAATTTCCTTTAAGGAGCATAAATTGCATATCCCTCTGACTGCTTGAATTAAAATGCAATCGGGCTAAATGGAAAGGTGAATGCAAAAATAATGCGAAACAATTTCAACTTTGACGATGAGAACACTTTTAAAGTGTTTTGCCGCTCTTTGCTTCGAGGATGTTGTTTTTAAAAAGTTTGCAAACGCCATGAGTACAGAGTGTTGTCGTTATCACGTTGGAAAATGTTTAAAAGTGAATATCAAATTTCAACTTCTGAAAGAGGTGAATAGGTACCTATACCTACCGTGCTAAAATTGAAATAGAAAATAAATGATAGTTTCGAGATTAGGAACGAGATCAAATTCCAAAGTTAAGTGCTTCAATTAAAAGTTTCATTTTTGACATATTAATTTAAGGTTGCTGGAGTAAATATGAACAAATAATAATGTTGCAGCTTAGTTAAGTAAAATCGGGCTGTGGACATGGGGTTTGATTGTACAATTTCCTATTTAGGCTTGGTTAGGTTAGAGTGGCTGTCTGGATGTTGTTGACTCACTTAGACCCTATGGGTGCATTGTGATAACACATTGGAATGTTACTCATGGGAGAGGTGAGAACAAAGGCTAAGAAGTTATGAGAGAGACGCACAGAGCCCCGGATAATTACCCCCCTCAAACGGCAACTAGACCCGGAACGTCAACGGACTATGGATTGAGAGTCATCACAACACCTGGAATATAAGAACACTCCACACCCCAGGTGCAACTCAAAAACTTGAACCTGTTTCTGTCCTCACGCAGTATAAGGCAGATATTACTGCGATCCAGAAATTACAATGGATAGGATCTGGGACTACTAAAAGAAAAAAATTGCGACATTTATTACAGCTCTCATCAAAGAATGCAAATTTTTGGAATTTCACGCCAATTAGTGATCGCTTGGCTTCAATCCGTCACACTTAAAAAACAACAGTTTGATTTGTGCACACGCCCCTACCGATGCTGCTGAGGAGTCTAGCAAGGATAAGGAGGATTTTTACGACCTCCTGGATAGAGCCTATGGAGCCTGTACAGAGTACGACGTCAAAATTGTACTCGGAGACTTTAATTCAAAAATCGGGAAGGAAGACATCTTTGGCGGATTAGTTGGAAAGCACAACAAATTTCAACAGATAACGGCTTCTAACGCACTTTCCAAGGAGCAAAAACCGATTCTGATCACTTTCTGGTAGTGGCTAATCTTAGAGCTCAGTTATCAAAAAGTTCAACATCGGTTGCCTTAGCACTCCGGAAAATGCCAGTGACTGCAGTGAGCGCCTGAGTGAGCGACTCTCCGCCCTCCTCCCAAGTACCACAGATGTCAACACCTTGCGGAACCAATATCGCGAAATAATTAAAAATGTAGCCGAGACCACCACCGAGGCCACCCCCGAAAAAGAACCCGTGGTAGGATGATGAATGCGCGTTATTGAAAAGAAAGACGGAAAATGCACGTTTGCAGATGCTGCAACGGAAAACAAGAGCAGCGAAAGAAGAGTACCGAACAAAAAGGAGAAATGAGAAAAATATCCTGCAAAGGAAGAAAAGAGCATCCGCAGTTTTTCAGCTCAAAGATCTAGAAGAGTCTCGGGCTAAGAACAACACCCGGCGTTTCTTTAAAGGGTCGAAGCAATTAGCTCCTGGTTTCAGAACCGAGACATAGGCTATTCGAAACAGTGAACGTAGTCACCGAAGCACAGGAAGTTGTAGATGTTTTCAAGCAGCACTTCCAACTGCTGCTGAATGCGCATTGTGTCGAGCTAATAACGCAACAGAAGCAGGACCAGTCAATGAAGAGCCAGTTTTAGCACAGAAGAAGTAAAAAAAACCATCCAAAAGCTAATGTGACTTCTTCAACATAGTCCTGCAGCAGATAGTGCGCAAACAATATCATCACCAAATCCACCCAATTCATAGACTTTGTGGACAAAGACTGCATCGGTCGCTCCCAAAGAGCTGCCTCGAAGCCCACAGCGATTAAGTACAGGCGAAGCTCGTTGGTCTTGAAGTGAATGAAGACAAAACAAAGTCCACCGGACACCTAGGACAAAATGTCACTTAGCAGCAATTTCGAGGTAGTTAAGGAGTTTACCTGCCTTGGAATCAAGAACAATCTTACAAACTACACTGTAGTGGAGAACCGACGAGGAATTCAAAACCAACTGGGTTCAAAACTCCTCACTCGAAAAACAAAGTGCGTACTATACAAGACTTTGATTTGCCAGTCCTACTTTCGGCGGCGCTGAGTGTTGGACGATAAGTAAAAAAGGGGAAAAAATACTAGGCACTTTCGAAATTAGAATTCTACGACGGATTTCGGTTCTGTATGCGACGATGGAAAATGGAGAAGAAGGTGGTTAAAGAAAAGACGTCCAGTACTCACTTCAGAAACCGACACTTGGATGCCCTGTTTGTAAGGTATACGCTAAACTGACTCAGAAAGACCTTTGCGGAAGTAGACAGAGCGGCAGACCGTAACCAAACGTTACAAATACTCCTCCTCCATTAGCCACAATCCTTTAAAATTTCATCAGCTGAACCGTTCTGTTTAGCTAAAACCAGATTCTCGTAACAACCGATTGAGAATTTCAAATTTAAGTTTTCAATAAATTCAAATTTATTTAATTTGCCTTCTTACAATTCACAATGTGTCATTACAAAAAAATTCATATGGGGAAATGAAATTCCGAGCTAAAATCACATTATTTATTTCTCTGTTGCCGAGAACTTAATCTAGTGAACTAGAAGTAAGAAACGCCGAGAGGCAAAGTGCTGTTCCTTTAAGTAGGCTCGTAGCCACGGTTGCCACTTGGAAATTTAAAATATGACCAAAATTAGAAAGAAAAATGACCAAATGCAGCAAAAAAAGACCATCATATTATAAAATATTGAAAACTTAGGCCGTGTGCGAATTGGATGAATTGTGGTTAAAAAATAAAAATGGATGAATTTTTAACCACTACTGTCATTTTTTACCTGCTCAGCAGCTAGTCAAACAATGCGAAGTGTCAAAATTTAACCAAACGTCAATTTTTAACCCATTTTTAACTGAATTCGCACACGGCCTTAGTATAAAAATAATGAACTGTATCATTTTAATACATTTTTTTTTTCAAAAACGATTTCTCAAACCAATACGCTCGATGGAATCACTAATGAAAATTCACATGAAAACAAATTACTTATGATAGCAAGAGAAAATCACGGTTTCTTTGCAAAACCTATGAAAAGGCACCACCAGTTACGGCATTCTGGCTATTCTTTTATGTTTAGTATAAAGCTGAGCTCTCTTAGTTTTCTGCAGATATAAAATACAAAACTAAGCTAAAACACCTACTATCAGGTGGTAGTCTGCTGGTAATGCGGTGTAAACCAACAACGCTTTATGCTTATGGTCTTTTAACAGTTGATGTTTAGATATTGCAGTTCGTAAACTTAGTTATTGAGAACAGAACACTAACCTAGTAATAAAGTCAAAATTACAAGAAAATTACCAAATGTAATAAGGAATGACCATGGGACCAAGTGAAAAAATAATGACCAGACTTGGTCATAAAAGACCAAACTGGCAACCGTGCTTCCGACTTTCAATTTTCAAATCAAATGTGAATGTCAAATGTGACGTGAGAATAGAACTATTGTTTTGTAAAGTGCAAACCAAAAAAAAATACGTGAGAATGGGCCTGCACACACGGGATGAATAATTTTTGGACTGAAATGGGTTTTATTCTTTAGTCCAAGCACACACGAGATGATTTCAGACTGGGGGGGAAATGTATATGTGAACCTCTTTTAAATGTGTGAGTATATATTTCGTACCAAAACTGTCAGCTTTTGTTTATGTGTTAGTTTTAGTCTTCGTTCATCCACCAAATTTCGGGTTGAAAATTTCAGTCCGGTTCATACTGCACACTTCGCTTCCCTTGCCCACTAAACTGATTTTAGTCCGGATGAATTAGTCTCGTGTGTGCAGGCCCAATAGACGTCTATGAAAATAAGGTTTTGACAGTTCGAACTAAAGGCCCAACTATAATAGACGGACGGGAACGGAAGCTAGTGGCAAAACTGAACGATCCGTTTCTTTCCGACTGTCAATTACATCCGCTTACCCATAATTGAACGGAAGGCTTTCTGTCATTATTCTGTGTTTTTAGAGAAATGTCAAATTTCCGTCCGTAAATTGAGAAAGAAAAGTGAGTTTATGTCCGAAAACAAAACTGAACGAAACCGAGCAATCCGCTATTATGGCTGTGACATCTGATTTGCATGTACTCGGGAATTTTCGTACGTCAACGTACGCACCCTTCCCACTATTATAGTTGGGCCTTAAAACCACGAACTAAGTTTTCGTACAGTGATGAACAAAAACTTGAACTACAAATTGTATGTAGATACAGTTCGAACCAAACCTTGCTGATTTACACGACTGAATCCACAAAGTTAGATGGAATATTTTTTTCTCGTTTTAACAATGTCGTTCATAAACTTTATTTGTTACAATCACTCATTTTATGCTGACACTAATGATCTGTTCACATTACGCGAAATATTTTTTTAATTAAATTTTTTCTTAGAACATACAAAATTAAATGGTCTTTTCTTCTAGAAAAAAAAATGACCAAATGGAAACGAAAATGACCACAGGACCAAGAGGAAAAAAAAAGACCAGATTTGGTCATAAATGACCAAACTGGCAACCGTGCTCGTAGCTACAGAAACCGTACCTTTTGGGGAAACACTTGTAATTCTGCATGTCCGAAATCCACTTCTTCTAAATGTATCTCTGACTCTGTAAGGCTTCTCCTTGACCTTAATTGTTGATTGAAACTTGCAAGACCGCTTCCGAATTATAATTTCGTGGTTATTCTTCCTCAGAGAGAACCACGAGTAGAAGCCCGTCCCCGGAAACTTCTGAATGCCTATTCTCTATCTCTAGTTTTGTGTAAGAGACATGAAGTAGAACCACCTTTGGCTCTTACTTGTTTCTTTCCTCGATCCACTCCTTCTCCATTCTCTTGTCTATCGCAGAAAGAAATCCAAAATAATAAAAATTACTCAAGAATAAAACCTGATGAAAAAAGTTTGCAACAAAATATATTAGTTAACAAAGTCCACAGTCATTTTCCAATGTTTTTCCACTTCAAAGTCAAACAAACAACAGAAAAAAGCAAACAAAAAATTCTTTCAAGTTTCAGAATCAAAATGCCAAACACGTTGTCATCAAAATCCGTCCCGTGACCTTGATGACATGTTAATATTTAATATTAAATCATCAAAAAACTTGAAATCCCTTAATCTGTCATAATTCCCTCTTTTCAGAACGTACCGAACATGATGAAGCAGCTGGTCGTGCGAAGATTGCGAAATTCCTCTACACACAATTCTCCCTGGAGGAAGTGATTTATCAGCTGGGCAAGGTAGTAAAAACAGTCATAATGCCATGCTCCAGCAAATTATATACTTGTTCCATCTTTTTTTTTTTTTTTTTGTTTGTTTGTCCAGGTAATGTTCTCCGAATCACTTGCCCATGGTTCCGATCAAGCTCAACAGGAACTACAGCGATTAACTGACTTCTTGGAAGAACAAGGCAAACAGGGAATGATTTCGCCAGAATTGCAGAAGAAAGTCTTAGGTGAGTCCAATGTCCTTTTTCGGTTGCCATGTTGTTGTGTTGGTCTGTTAAAGTCGAGGCCAGTATGGAGGGCATGCCAGTTTGGGGATGTCGTCGAGTTCCAAGAAAATTGATAAATAAGTTCTTCAAACAAACAAAAATACGATAAAGTGGGGAGAAGCCCCACAATGCTCATTTGGTTCGTCCAAATATTTTTTACAAACAATCGCCCGTCGTCGCGTCGTCTAGTTTCTTTTTCTTTTGTTCTTCAGAAGTTGGATGTGTGCGGTGTGAAATTCTGGGAAGCCGGAAAACCTTGTTTCGAGATTTATCATTTCATTTTGGGTAGATGTAATTGGGGTAACGTCGTAACGATGACGACGACGCGACAGATAGAGACACACACACATTGTTGTTGTAGTTTATGTTGTCCTGTGAGGAGCAGAGATTTCCCATTGGGGGATAATGTGTTTTGGTTGCTTTTTTGAATATGAAATGAGATGGAAGGACGACGGATATGTTCGGCATTTTCGGTTGGTAGAAGGAATCTGAAAATGAGTGTTTATTTAAGGATTGCTATTTAGTATGCTCTTGGTGTGATTTTTTTTCTGTTTTTTGCTCCTGCTGGAGATTGAAGATGTTGACAATATGGTTGTGAGATTTTTTTTTTTTGCCTTCAGAGATTGACTGGATTTAAGGGGCCTTTTGAAGTTGTCTGCCGGTGAGATAGGTTCTTCCGATTTTATCTCCTTAATTCTGGGTTGCAATTTTCTTTGGGATTTGTGGTTATAATTTAATTTTTGAAGCATTTTTAAGATTATATTTATAAAGATATTTTTTAGTACAAAATCTATTGTGTTGTGTGTGGACGCCTTCAGCCAACTCAGTCATGGATAGTATAGAATGCTTTCATCATATAAGCAGTGGCTCTTGTTACTTAATTTCGAAATTCTTTCATTGCATTTCCGCTAATGATTTCCACTTAGGATTAAATAGATTATCGTCTACCATTCGTCGATTTTATTATGGCTGAAACATAAACACGCTTTAGCTTTGGCTTTGCCTGACGTTAACGAGTTCAGCCATAGGAATTCAAGGCATACTGTCGTGAAGAAAGGAACGCAATATTACGTAATGTGACTCCAAACGGGAGCTCTAGTTCAAATATGGCTGAAATACAAACACGCTTCGTCGTCGTCTTCGTTACGATGCATCCGATTCGAGTTTGTCTTGAATGACATTTCTCCCGCCATCCTGAGCTGTCATACAAAGCAAATGTTCAACAAATTTCAACTAGAGCTTCCGTTTGGAGTCACATTACCCAACATTACGTTCTTTTCTTCACGATTGTCAAACTAAATGTGAGGTCGAAGCTTCATTGCGATAGAATGCCTTGAATTCCTATGGCTGAGCTAGTTAACGTCAGGCGAAGCTAATGCTAAAGCGTGTTTGTGTTTCAGCAAATATGCTTAATATTTGCCTTATTGTCTGACAGTTCAGCAGCTGTAAAAAAAACGTCAAAAAACAAAATTCTTTTGTTTTTCGAAGGATTATGATGATGAGACGTGGACCAAGCTAAGGCTTGTTTGTGTTTCAGCCATTAGAATCACAGCCAAAAAATTAACTTTGTCTGGTACCATGATTTTGGTAGCTCAGTGAGTTGACCAAAAGGTGAAATTACGTCTTTGGCAAGCCTCTGTGTTGCCGTGTTGCCGTGTAACCGCCAGCACATTGGCATTTTAGAACATATACGTTTCCATTGACATCTTTGAAGAAAAACATCTATGGTTCCAACACCTAATAAGCTTGTCTACGTTGCTCTGAATTGAGAACAGACTTCAACTGTTGCCTAATTCCAGCTTAATAGAAGCGTTGATTGCTAAACCATTTTCGTTTATGGAAAACATTGAACTGAATGTAGTTTTTCTTTTTTTCTCTGGAGCAGATCGCAGAACTGTCAAGGCAAAGCTCTGAGCAGACCTGTAATGGAACAGAGCTACTTTCAATAATGTAATGGAACAAGCCTATTCGAAAACATCATTCTTCTTTTATTGTTTATCTCTGGCTCTTGTTGCTGTCAATCTATTGGCGCTTTTTTGATAACCTCATTAAGAATTCTTTCATGTAATTATTCAGTCAATAAATTATCTAGTTTGTTACTCTTAAATATTCTTTTAATTCGACATAAATACACAACATTTTGGCGACGAGGCTGAAACAGGGAAACAATGGACGCTTCACAATTCACCCAACTTCTCCAGGCCATGAAGGATTTATTCCCTCAGCAGGCGACAAATGTTTCAACCACCATAATGACGAGTAATTTTGATCTCTACGACGGTGAATTGGAAAGTTTTCCGCAATATGTCGAGAGATTCGAAAATTTTTGTGTCTTGAAGAATATCACCGACGAAGCCGTCCAGAAAAGGACTTTTCTCAACTCAATCGGTCCTAACCTATATGAAAAGTGCAAGTTCTTGTTAGCTCCAAAGACAATCGCAGATTCGAAATACAATGAAATAATAAAGGCACTGCAGGAGCATATCGCGCCTTCTGTAAATAAATTGGTTGCCATGCACCGTTTGCTTTCAAGGGCTCAGCAACCGAATGAAAATTGCTCTGAATATGTTGCAGTTTTGTAAAAGCTAGTAGAAAATTGCCAGCTCAATTGTCCATGTGGCAAATCAGTTTCAGATTTGTTTTTGCGCGCGCAATTTACTAGGGGTCTCAGAGACAACAATATTAGAAAACAACTCCTCCAGAATGACTTAAGTTTTAATGAAATAGTGCAGAAAGCCTTCGCATCTGAAGCGGCAAAAATGAATGCCCACGAAGTTGCCAATTCCAGCTCCGACAACCCGTCACAATCATCAGTTTATCGAATTTCAAGTTCCAGACGTCAAACAGACATAAGAAAACCAATCGGAGACTATGTGCGTTCACATGGAAGGAGCATGTCGCATGGCAGGAAAGCTGGTTACCGTGTTGATTTCAAGGACATTGGAATTAGCGATTTGTGTATTCGATGTGGGAAGAATAACCATGCGTCCTCCGAATGTAGAATTGCTTCTAGTAAACTCAAATGCTCTTCTTGTCATAAAAAGGTCACGTAGCAAAAGTATGTATCTCCACATTATTAAAAAATAGAAATGCTGCATCATCATCATCAAGAAACATTTCAAATGTCTCAGATTTTCAGTCAGAGTATGAGCAATCAGATTTTGAAGTTTTTCAGTCAGAGTACGAGCAGAGCAGTCTCAATAAAATCGAAATAATTGATTTGTACGCTACAGACTTAGCAACCAAAAAATACGAAATCGAAATCGCTGTTGCAAATAAGAAGGTCAAATTCGAAGTAGATTCTGGATCCGGCTACACCTTAATTCCAAAAAACGAATTCCAGCGCTTAAACTTAAACTGCAAACTCCAAAAATCTTTTGTCAAATTTCGGACTTACGACGCAGGAATAGTAACTCCACTTTGGTTTGTCAATGTACCAGTGAAGTATAAAACTTAAAAGTCTGTTGAACAGTTGTTTGTGTTTCCGGATGGATTCTCTCCGTTACTGGGAAGAACGTGGATCCGTCATTTAAACATCAGCCTCCAAGAAATCGACGAAATTGGCCAGCCCATTAAAAACACCACTCAAGAAGTCCTGAAAGTAAAATCAATCAACGAATTCGAAAAGCTTTTTCCGCAAATCTTTAAGCAATCAGTCGGTAAAATCCCAGGCGTCAAATGTTCTTTACAATTAAGAAGCAACGCAAGACCCATGTTCATTAAAGCACGAACCATTCCTTTTGCCATTCGAGACAAAGTCGAACAAGAACTTTCTATATTGGAAAAAGAAGGTATCATAACACCTGTCGACAAAAGTGATTGGGGTTCGCCTATAGTTGCTGTGCCCAAAGCAGATGGTAATGTCAGGTTATGCTTTGACTACAAAGTTGCTGTAAACAAACAACTGACAGATGCGCATTACCCTATTCCGCGAATTGATGATTTGGTGACTAATCTCAAAAACTCCAGATTTTTCTGCAAATTAGACCTTTTTAAAGCTTATCTCCATATTGAAGTCGATGAGTTAAGTGCTATACTTCAAACTATTTCAACGCACAAAGGCACATACAAAATGAATCGTCTAAGTTTCGGAATAAAATCAGCGCCCAGTGAATTTCACAGAATACTTGATCAAGTCTTGCACGGGCTGAACGGAGTCGTTTCATATTTCGACGACATTGTCGTTCATGGGGAGACTCTAAGCGAATGTGAAGAGAATCTGATGAAATGCTTTCAAAGACTTCAAGAAAACGACCTCCATCTAAATAAGGACAAGTGTAAGTTCTTTGCAACAAATATTTTTTACCTTGGATACCAAATATCCTATAAAACGATTGCCAAAGATCCACGAAAAGTTGCAGCTATCCTTGAAGCACCCAGGCCAACAAACGAGAAGGAAGTCAAAGAATTTCTCGGACTCATTACATATTACAGTAAGTTCATTCCAAATCACTCAACACTCACAGCACCGATTCGAGAGCTTCTCTGTAAAGGAACGAGATTTACGTGGTCTGCAAGTTGTGAAGCTGCGTTCATCATGCTAAAAAATTACATTGGGAGTGAGCAAACTCTTATTCCGTACGATCCTTCTTTGCCAATCACTGTCGCTTGTGATGCTAGCCCAGTCGGAGTTGCTGCAGTTCTTTCTCACGTAATCGACGAGGTTGAAAGGCCAATATGCTTCGTGTCGAGATCTCTTTCAAAAGCTGAAAAAAACTACAGCCAAATTGATCGCGAGGCTCTAGCGATTGTATTTGCGCTGGATCGACTGTATATGTATCTCTACGGGAGAAAGTTCACACTCATAACGGACAATAAACCTTTGGTAAGAATTTTTAACCATAACACTAATTTGCCCCCCCATGACAGCCGCCAGATTATTGAGATATGCAGCATATTTGTCAAACTTCAATTATGAAATAGTTCATCGAAACGGCGAACAGAATCTAAACGCTGACTATTTCTCCAGAAATCCAGTAAACAAAACACCACCACCTAGTGCACATGTTATCGATGAAGAAATTCTCCAAATCCAGTACCAGACCTTAAGCTACGTGTCAACGACGCAAATAACAAGTGAAATGATTGGGCAACAAACACTTCAAGATCCAGCTTTGTCACAGATCATCAAAGAAATTAACACCGGTACGAACACTGAGACGTTGCGAAACTACACTCTCCAAGGCAGTACTTTATTTCGAGATTCGAGAGTTTGCATTCCCAAGACATTACAGCAAACCATACTGGAAGAACTTCACGTTACCCACCCAGGCATTGTTCGTATGAAGCAGTTAGCGAGGCGATACTGTTACTGGCCGAACATCGATCGCGATATCGAACGAGTGGTGCGTTCACCGGTACACCATTGGGAGGAACCGAAAGAAAATTTTTCCAGAGTCCACATTGATTACGCGGGTCCCAAAAACGGGAAACATTATTTGGTTTTGGTGGATGCTAAGTCTAAGTGGCCCGAGGTAAAAGAAATTTCCAGAGCTCCAGACACGTCAATCACTATGAAATTGCTTGAAGAAATATTTTCATTTCATGGGTACCCACAATTCTTGGTCTCAGACAACGCAACAATTTTCAAAAATCCATTGTTCGATAAGTTCTGCAAGGAAAGAGGAATTTTTCAAATCTTTACCGCACCAGGACATCCGGCAACTAATGGCCTTGCAGAACGTTACGTGCAAACTCTAAAGCAAAAGTTAGAAAAAATAGACAAAAATCATCATGAATTCGATAAAATTAACCTAATACAGTGCAACACGCTTATAAGAAAGTCTGAAAATCCCGGACATTTCTTTCTTGTATCCGAGTTTTTCTTATATGCAAACAACGGATATAAGAAAGAAAATTTCTTACATAAGCAACACGGATATAAGAAAAAAAATGTCTTATAAAAAACAATGTATAAAGTTCTTGAAAATTATGACCTCAAAAAAAAAAAAACAAATAAAAGTTTTTATTTTCAAACGTGAGAATATTTAGCGTCTGTTTCACAATATACAGGTAAAGTCAAGGTTAAGCAGCTTGGAAGATAACTAGCAGTTTAAATTCAAAATAGCGTTTCATAAAATCTGAGTAGAGTTTACTATTAGTTAAAGTTTCAAGTACCTTATAGGGAGGATGAAGTGCCCTATAAAGTAGTTAACTGGCAGTTAATAGAATAATTATTCTGAAAAAGCAAGGATTTGACATTTTTTTCAATAAAAATAGAATTAAAAGTCTGCAAAGGCAAGGATTTGTCATTTGTTTTTAATAAAAATAAAATTATAAAAAATATTAAATAATTTAAAATTATAAAAAATATTAAATAATTTAAAGAAAAAGGCAAAAATCTTTTTCAAGCAAAATATATTAATTTATCATAACGATATCGAGGTAAAGTCCCTCGTCACTCGTAAGTATTTCATTTCTTCAAATAAAATGGATATTCTTTTCGACACTTCAAAAAATGTACCTGAGGGTTGAATCTCTGATGAAAAAATATAGCAAATACTTACTTCTTTTTTGATTTCATGTTTGTCAAAACATTTTTAACTGGAAATTTTTTATGATGTGAAACACAAAACTCACTAACAGAAGGATTTAACTGGCAGTTTATTTAAGTGGCAGATAACTAATCAGAACATTATTTACACACTGTGGAACAGACTCTTAATATAACAAAAATAAATAAAAATAAGTCTTTTCTTCAATAAGCAAAATATTGCATACCTGCACAATTAAATTCAGAGAGTAATATTATTATACAAGCTTCATATTTAATAGGAACTGTTTATATGTCAGCAATACATAAAAAAATAGTCTTCGATTTTTTTCTGAATGAAATCCTTAGAAATGTCTTTGAAAAGAAGTTCTTGAATAGAATCCAAACTCTGTTCTTCGTCACTATAAAAAAACGCTTTAGGAGAAAGAACGCTTCAATTGCTTCGGTCCTAGTTGGCGGTGGTAGTAACTGTAAACCTTCGTCTTCTCGTTCAACTAAATCGGTTCCTCGTACCCATCTGACCCATCTGTCATTATTTGCATTTCATTTCTGAGATCTCTTTCGTTTATTTCTCCGAAACATTCTGCATTTTCAAATCTTTCAAGGTAACGGAATTCATCATCAAATTCATTTAAGGTAGAGCTGAAGTTAGTTTCTTATATGCGTCCTTTTTTGTTCTTGATAATTTGTAGTGTGCATTAAAATGTATTTCTTATAAACGTGTTTTTCTTATATGCGAGTTTCTTATATACGTTCAATTTCAGAGAGAAATTTAAGAAAAAGACATGGTGTTTTAGGTTGCGTTTCTTATAAGCGAGTTTTTCTTATATGAGTGTTTCTTATATCCGTAAAATACTGTATTACAATTATTCAGAGCGACGCCTTTAGCTTGTGGAAAGAGCCCAGCAGAGCTATATTTACATCGTCCCATGCGTATCCGACTTGATGCTATACGACCTACGAAGGAGTTGCCGAAAATGCTTTCCCAAAAAGGTGTTCTTAGAAGTCTCAAAGTGAACGACCGTGTCACAGCAAGAATTTATCGACAAAATAAACCATCATGGGAACTTGGTTCGATTGTGGACAAGCTTGGTTCACTGCACTACACAGTCAAATTAGATAGTGGCTATGTGTTCAAGCGTCACATCGATCAACTAAGGCTAGTGAATATTCCAGCTCATGAACCATTAGCAAACACAGTTCCAGCACCGAAGCCTATAGCAAGCAATCCCAAGAGAGTAAAGTTCGCAGCAAACTATGATGTAATTGTAAATCAACCAACAGTTTCTGAACCTATGCCCCAGGTGCCCGTTCCGTCATCGACTCAAGCTGCTACTGTACCACCTCCGCAATCTTCGATGCAAGTGCCACGATGTTCAGGAAGACAAATAAGAAGACCAGCTAGATTTGAAGATTATCACCTCGACGAAACTGATTATTTGGATTAATTTGAATTTTTTTTTTTTGACCACCCGGAGAATGTAATGGAACAGAGCTACTTTCAGGCCCGGATTTACCATGCAGGCACAGTAGGCAGTTGCCTCGGGCGGCAAGAATTGGAGGGCGGCAAATTTTGAGAGAAAATTTCAAAACTTGTTATATTGCTGCAAACATGTCTGGGCCGTACACAGGGCTTCAAGCGAGAATCAAAGAAACTAACAAATACGCCGATTACACGCCTTGTGCAGCTCATTCTTTGAATCTAGTTGGAAAACATGCTGCAGAAAGTTTTCCGATGGCCGTAACGTATTTTGCAACGATCCAAAACGTGTACAATTTTTTTTCTGCATCAACCCACCGCTGGGAAATCTTGACGAAACAGTGTGCAAATTCTAAATCTGGACGCAGAGTTACTGTAAAGTCACTGTCAGGCACTCGCTGGTCAGCTCAAGATGATGCAGTTCACGCTCTTGAACATCATTTCCCAGAAGTCATCTCAACATCATTTCCCAGAAGTCATCTCAGTTTTAGAAGAAATAGAAGATGATATCGTTGAAAAATGTACGACGCGAAACGAAGCATTCGGTATTCGACAACAACTTGAATCATTCGAAACTGCGTTTATGCAACAGTTATGGAGCTTTCTGTTATCTTCCATGAATTCTGTGAGTAAAAAATTACAAAATGTCAAGACAACTATTGTTGAGGTAATTGAACTTTTAGAAGGGTTGAACAAAATGATTAATGATACGCGTGAAGGTTTTGATTCGTACGAAAAGAAAGCGCTCGCTGTTTCCATTAACAAAGAATATAAAACGGTTACTTCGCGGAAAAAGTCGAGAAAACTTAGATGCGATGAATCTAGAGATGGGGAAGTTGAACTTGTTGGTCGAGAAAACTTTAAAATAAATACCTTTAACGTCATTTTAGACAAAATTTTATCTGAATTACAAAAAAGAGAAAAAGCGTACAAAGTTCTCTATCAGAAATTTTCAGTTATTACAGACATTCATCGTTTGAATGAAAAAGAAATTCGTGAAAAATCTGCTCAATTGATAAATTTCTACGATCAAGATATCGAAGCATCGTTCGCAAATGAAATGATTTTATTTCAAAGTTATTGCGTCAACAAGAATATAGAAAAAAATTCTCCTATGGATCTGCTCTAATTACTAAGAAGCAATGAGCTCCACACAGTTTTTCCAAATGTTGATATAGCGTACCGAATGCTCGTTTGCACACCCGTATCAAATTGTAGCGCTGAACCATCATTCTCCGTACTGCGGCGAGTGAAAAACTACTTGAGATCAAAACTGGTTGCAGAACGATTGAACGCACTCGCTTTGTTGACTATAGAGTCAGATTTGCTTATGTCTTTAGATTTCGATTCCATTATCGATGAGTTTGCCGTCCGAAAATCGAGACGTAAAAACTTCAACCAATAATCAATAATCGCATACACAATGCTAATTGTTAAATGATTATAATAAACTGACTATAATAAAATGAAAAATCTGCTCTCAGAAAGGTGCATTTAATTTATTGAAAAACTTTCCGAACCAAACTTATTACACCATTGAAAAAGTTTCGTAGGGCGGGGGGCGGCAATTTTCGCAACTGCCTAGGGGCGGCAAATTTCTAAATCCGGGCCTGGCTACTTTCAATAATGTAATGGAACAAGCCTATTCGAAAACATCATTCTTCTTTTATTGTTTATCTCTGGCTCTTGTTGCTGTCAATCTATTGGCGCTTTTTTGATAACCTCATTAAGAATTCTTTCATGTAATTATTCAGTCAATAAATTATCTAGTTTGTTACTCTTAAATGTTCTTTTAATTCGACATAAATACACAACAAGACCATATTTGAAGTCCTCTGATTTAATAAAGAAACAATCCTGAACTGAAGTAAACGCGCCTGCTTAAGGCGCTATAGTCCATTTTGAACTTGGGCCTCAACCAACAGTATCCGCCAGCCAGCACGGTCTAGCTAGCTGTCTCCAATTTTGCGCAATAACCAAGCCATCTTAGTCGCTGGACCTTGACCCTTCTCTCCGAGCCTTCTATGTTGTGTGTCCTTCCTCGAAGACAGCATTATGCTTCGTTTTTCCCTAATTTACCGCTAAACCCATTTTTGCCGCTTCTGTCTCAATTCTCACAAAGGCGCCATTGATATTACGCTGTGTTCTTCTCATTATATCAATATCATCGGCGTATGCGAGAAGTTGAACAGATTTTTGGAAGAAAGTGCCTCTGGTGTTGACGATCTTCTTAAGAACGATGTTAAAGAAATCGCACGGCAGTAAATCGCCTTGTCTGAATCCTTTTTTGACATCGAAAGATTCCGTAAGCTAGTTTCCAACCTTGATGGAGCAGCCTGAGTTCTCCATGGCCATTTTGTACAAGCGAACGAGCTTAGCAGGGATGCCAAAACTAGACAACAGCTTTATACAGTTCGTCTCTGTAGATGCTGTCATACGCGGCCTTAAAATCGATGAAAAGATGGTGGGTATCGATTTGCAGTTCATAGGTTTTTTCCAGGATCTGCCGCAAAGTGAAAATTTGGTCGATGGTTCACTTTCCTGGTCTGAAGCCACATTGATAAGGACCAATCAGATTGTTGACGAAAGGCTTCAGACATTCACATATTACGGCAGAGAGGATCTTGTAAGCGATGTGAAGTACTTAGGCTGTACTTGGAGCAGTTTTGAGGATCTCCCTTTTTCAGGATCGGGCAAACAATGCTGAGGTTCCATTCATCGGGCATGCATTCTTCCGACCATATATATAGACGGTCGACTGCAGCTTTGAACAGCTCGGTAGCTAAACCATCTTCTCCGGCGGACTTGTTGGATATCAGCCGTGATATTGTCGTTTTCACTTCTTCTAGGTCGAGTTTACGAATTTGTTGGTTATCATCGTGTCCAATGAATGGCTCCTGCCTAACGGCGGGATTCTATTCGTCACCGCCGTTATACAGTCTACAGAAGTGGTCTTTCTTAATTCCCAGCATCGACTGCGATTCTACTATGATGCTCCCTTGTTCTTCTCTGCAGGCTCGATGGCCTTAAAGCAGCTGTTCTATCTTCGGTTAAAATCTCCGAATTTCATTCTTGCTGTTGATTCTCTGAACATCCTCTCATGCTTCGTCTTTTTTCTCCTGAGAAGCCAGAGTTCCTTTCTTCTCTTTTGCTCGTAAAGCTCACGTGCAGCTCTTGTCCTTCTATACGGCGCCGCTTGGTATGCCTCCTGCTTGGCTGCATGGGCCTGCCTGCATTCTTCGTCAAACCAGGGGTTTCGTTTTAGTGGCTGTGTGAAACCCAGCACATTAGAGGCGGCATCTCTAACTGCTTTCTGGCAATGTTGCCACTGACTGGTCTTCGATACTTGATGTTGGCGGCATAGGACTCCTTAAGAGGTTACTTGACACTCGATCAGAGAAGGATCTGGTGATCTCTTGCGATTGTAGCCATCCGACGTCGAATTTTCTTGCAGCATTTCCTTGTTTTGGCTACGACGAGGTAGTGGTCCGAGTCGACGTTGGCTCCTCGGAAAGTTCGAACATCTAGAATGCTGGACAAGTACCTTCCGTCGATCGCAATATGATCAATCTGGTTGACCTTGACGGTTGATTGATCAGGAGATCTCCATGTACCTTTATGGATGTTGAGATGTGGGAACATTTCGCCCGCAGCAAAATCGATCAGCCTAAATCCGTTATCGGGAGTGGTGTCGTGCAAGCTGTGCTTTCCGACTGTTCCGCCAAAGATGTCCTCTTTTCCCAGCTTTACGTTAAAATAGCCGAGGACAATTTTCATGTTATAGCAAGGACATTGCTCATATGTTCTGTCTAGGAGCTCTTAGAATTCGTCTTTGGTGTCGTCCTTTTTCTCTTCTGTGGGGTCATGCGCGCATATTAGCCTATGTTGCCGAATTAACCTTGATTCGGATCGTCGTGGTGCATTCGTTTACACATTTGAAGCTCAAGACTTTTTGTCTGAGTCTGCTTCCCACGACGAATCCTCATCCAAAGAGTCGCTGTTATTGCTCCCGGTAACAATCACCATAGTAGATGTCGCAGTTTTTCATCCTCCTTTTGCCCGGTCCATCCCATTGCATTGCCTGGATAGCGGTAATGTCTGCTTTGTAGCAGTTGAGGGTCTCCGCTAATTGTTCGGCAGCACGCGGTCTATTAAGGGACCTAACCTTCCACGTGGATATCCGAAATTCGTTGTCCTTAAAACATTTGCTTGGGTCGTCATCAGTGTATCCGTCCGTTTCCGAGGCCTGTTGTTGCTTCGCAAATAAATCTTTTTCTACGTAGTGGGGAAGTCACCCCGACGTACAACCCCCAACCTGGAGTACCAGGCACTTGATGTGACTCTAAGTACAAGAGCCGGAAAAACCGCTCCTTTTACGGCTTGGGCTTCAAGTAAGTCGAAGTAGCCCGTAAAGGTGTTCGGCCTGACTTTCAGTTCCACCGTTGATCCCAAAAGAAAAAAAAAATCATTCGCTGTCGTCGCTCGTTTGGAGTGCCTTAGTGGGAACACTCCTTCACTGGGGGGTAATTAGTAGCAACAGCCTACTTCGCTTCGACCTGTCGATCAAGTTTCGCGATGGCATAGCTCTAAGCTATGAAAGTACTAGTCACCGTAAGCCGCTTCGCCACGTCATGGCATGTGCCTGGCTACATTAAAAAAAGTATAAAAAAGGACAAACACCAAATATTGTCGAATAATGAAAGTTTAGTTTCATTTTTTAAGAGCCGATTCAATCATCGAACAAAAATAAAAATAACAAACTGGCAAATAAACTTATCTGAGTGGAAACAAAAGTATCCAATATTATATTTAAAATAAATAGGTTGATAGACAAACAATGCTCATTGATTTTCTCTTCTTACAGATGTTCTACTCCAATCCCTATCCGACACCTTGGTTGAGCATCCAGAGCTTCTAGCGGCAGCCCGTGCCAATCTCGGCAAATCATTCGAAAAGCTTCCAACCAATTCCTTGGAATCAAAGAATTAAACAATAAACAAAAATATTACTCACATTATATACTGTATCCTTTTATGTAAAACAAGAAATAATATTTATGACATTAATTAATAACATCTAAATTAACACTAACATCTAAGGCTAACAATATATTATACCAACATACAAATATTTATTAAATAAAAAAGTGTGTAACAGAGTATCAAACGTAATAAAAATATTATTATAGACTAAGGAGTCATCCAAAAATGCGATAAATTTATCAAAACAATTTTGAAATAGTAAAAAACAAAATAAAATAAAATTATACAAATATTTAAGATAATTTACACAAAAGGAAATAAGAAAAAACAACAAAATTAATTTAGAATGATTTTATAAACAAACAAAAAATAATACTCGTGATCGTGACGTATATATAAAATATATATCTAACAAAATATAATGAAATAAAATTTAATACCATTGGCATTGTAGTAATATTTTGAATATACATATTATTGATAATGTTTTTCGTTTGCAACATATTGCTTAAACAATATAATGACGCTATTTATAGTGCAAATTATTATTTATTCATTATTATCAGTTGGAAGGAAAGTAATGTTGTTGGAAAGAAAACAATGGAATGATATTTGTTTAAATTTATTGTTTACCAACAATTTTTGTTTTGATTAGAGCAATTTATAATAAATACTAAAATATATATAATCAATAAGCAAATAAATGTACATGAAATCACTGTGAAATAAAAATTTAGGATTTAGGTACTGGCGTGTTGTTTTATTTTTATTCTTAAGCCTCAGGTTAGTGTAGAAAATTGTAAAGTATCACTGGAGAACTCTTTTTCAGACCCCAGATGGATAATTTTCCATTTAGGTCGCACAGAAGAGCCCTCGACACCTTTTAGAAATCCAAAAAGAACTGACTGGGCCAAATTTGGTCGTATAGTCAAATCCAAACTAAAGATGGTTCCTAGACTGGAACTAAACTCTTTGACAGAGTTAAGCTCCGCAGCTTATACCTTCGAAAAGGCATTAAACACGGCTAATAAAGCATTTTGTCCCATTAGGCGGAGTAAGGAAATCACTCCCATCATGGTGGAATGAGGAACCTTTGAATCTCAGATAGATTGCGAGAACCTCTTTCAATGCTTATTCTATCAAACAATGGCTATATGTATTATAAAGAAAAGATATACAAAAAACCCATCTCCTTAGCCAAAAGAGAATCATGGAAAAACTACTGTGAATCCATTGATAACATTAGAGAATCATCCAGACTATGTAAAATCCTATCAAAAGACCAGTCCTGTCCTTCGTTCATAAAGAAGGCAGATGGTTCTTGGACAGTGAATTCTGCAGAGACCCTGGAAGTCTTAATGAACACCCATTTCCCAGAATGCATCCTGGAACCACCACCCTCAGGGTATGCTCAGGTAGCAAACCCGGACAACATTAGAGACTTAATAACCCAAGAAAAGATTTCATGGGCCATAAACAGCTTCCAACCATTTAAGTCGCCAGGACCAGGTAATAATTTCCCAGCCATGCTACAAAAGTTACAAGATGTAATGACTCAATGGCTAAGGGTATTTTTCTTCAACTGCTTAGCACTGACTCACGTACTTGAATCCTGGAGAAGGGTCAAGGTGGTCTTCATTCCCAAGATTGGAAGAAGAGGTCATGAAACACCCAAGGATTTCAGACCAAATAGTCTCTCTTCCCTTGTGCTCAAAACACTGGAAAGACTATTGGACGAGCATATCAGAACTAATCTTGTTAATAATCCTCTATCTGAATCTCAACATGCCATGGCAAATCCACGGACAAGGCACTACACGAAGTATTACGTACAGTGGAGAGATCTTTAGAGTACAAAGAATACACCCTCGCCACCTTTATTGACGTAGAAGGAGCCTTCAATAATGTGCTCGCAGAAGCTATCAAATTAGATTTGGAAGAGCATATTATTAGCTTAATTGTCTTTATGCGCCGAACCAGAGTCGTTCAATGATCAATGGGTAACAGCCAACTCAGTATAAATTTGTCTGAAGAGGAACACCCCAAGCCGGGCCCCTCTTTTGGCTGCTAGTCTTGAACGAAATCCTATGCAATCTTGATACCAGAGGAGTTAAGGTAGTAGCCCGATGGTACTCAGAGAAAATATGGAAACAGCTCTTAAAAAAATTAGCAAATGGGCCACTAGATGTTGACTTGGAGTTAACGAAAACAAGACTGAACTGATGTTATATTCACTAACAGATATAAAATACACTCCTTTCCTCTACCAAGATTAAATGGACAACCACTTGCTTTATCCAAAGAAGCTAAATACATAGAAGTTATCCTAGACCCCAAGTTAAATTGGAAAAGTAACATAGAAGAAAGAGTAAAGAAAACTATCATCGCCTTCTACTCTCGTAATAAAACCTTTAGTAAAAAATGGGGATAAAGACCTTATTTGATACTTTGGATTTACACGGCGATAGTTCGCCCCATTCTGACATACGGATCAATTGTTTGGTGGCCTGCCCTAGACAAAAAATATAGGTAACATCGATAAGCCAAATAGAGTTCAAAGTACTGCCTGCATTGGTACTACGGGAGCAATTCGATCTTGCCCTACTGAATCTTTTTCCCATCGACCTTCACATTTGAAACCGTGTCCTGTAGTGCTTTAAGACTGAGAGAATCGGCTATGTGGACTGCAAAGTCTTTTGGTCATAGTAAAATTCTAAATCTATTAGCTAAAGAAATAAAAATAGAATCCTATGACTACACGTTACCAACCTTAAGCTTTGGTAAACAATTTAAGGTTGAATGTCAAACTAGACAAAATTGAAAAATTAACAAAGGATTTTGACATCATTGAACTCGGTGTAGGACTGGTGTCTTCTCCGAAAATCATTTATCTTATGGCGTTTTCAATTGGCAATCCGGAATTGTCCTTCAATTCGGAATTCCAATTGAACAGTTTTTTTTTTATTCCGAAGAATCTGAAGTTTGGTGAGAATGTATTGGTTGAGTATGACATGTGTGTATTCGCGCCAAATGTTATTTTGTTTTTGTGCTGCAATTATTTATGAATGTGTGAGTGATTCTGCTTCTGATTCTGTTTTTAAAACGAGAAGGGAAATTCTCTTCTTTTCAGAATCAGAACTGTCACTTTTGCCCAATTGAACGCATTCAAAATGCTCTTTTTCACTTCCAGATTGCCAATTGAAAACGACATTATTTCAAGCTCAAATTCTAGCGATTAGGCAAGCATGTGGTGTTCTAAAACAAGCAGTCAAATCTGACGAAATTATAAAAGAAGGTCGCAATCTTTATTGATAGCCAAGCAGCTATCAAGGCTATAAACAGCAACCTGACTTAATCTAGAATCGTTAGAGATTGCAAGTTTCAACGACAATATAATAATTAATCTAGTCTGGGTACCTTGAAACTTGGTATTCCCCACAACGAATTTTGTCGAAGCTATAGAGATACGGCGAAAAGGAAATAAAGGGAAATGCCAGAACAATGGCTTTGGGTGCTCCCTTCCAACACGGGCTTAGCGAACTCCCAAATATTAAGATTAGGAACTTATTCTCTATCTTAACTAAACCAATTGGATTTAAACAGTCCAAATCTCTATTATGCACTTTACTCATGGCCTTTTCCAAAATAAAAAAAAGAGTGCTTACCCATCATTATTTTCACTCCCTCAGCGAGTGAAATCGTCACTCCCTACTTTTTCTTGGAGTGAAGGAGTGATAACCAATACATGAAACTAAACGTAAAAATACTCCCTTTCCCAAAATGAATTCCAAAAGTCGTTGACAGGGAATACACTCCCAAAAGTTGTTTTAGAAAACGAAATGAGTGTGTTTTTATAATTTATTCATTTTAGGTAACAAGAGCTTATGGTATCAAAACGGCGTAATTAAAGCGCTAATTGTATTCCTGCTCATCTTTGCGCTAATGTCAACAATTAATCAAACGTCAACCATCATTTTTCTGGAATTGGAATGTGTGTGCGTTTTTCGATTTTTCAATTATATTGAATTAATCAAACATTTGCTCAACTGGCGCTTTATTTGACTACATTGAAGTTCCGTCATCAAATTGGCCCTTAAATTGACTGTCAAATCTGAACCACTTAAAACCATAGAAAAATTTCATTTCTTTTTCTTCATTCCATGCGATAAATTTACTGATAATCTGAATGCTTCCATTTCGACATTCTGTTTTAACCTTAACCTACGATTACAGCGCCAACGGATGAATAAACAACTCAATGCATTGACAGCTTATCAGCTGTTGTTTTTCGTTGGGATTTGGCAATCAAAAATTTGTAAACAAAGGACAAAACGTTTAGTAATTTCATCTAAGAATTTCACCAAAGTTTAATAAAAAATAAATAAAAATGAACGTTGACAACTCAAGCATGGAATTAGATCCCGAAGCAGCGAAGCGCCTTTTCGCGGAAGGTGCCGTTCTTATAATTGCTGGCGTTCCAATCGGCACCCAATTCGGCATTGATTTGTGCAGCTACACAATTGGCGAGAAGTTTCGAGGAGTTAAAATGGTCCCGCCCGGCCCACATTACGTTTATTGCGAATCCCAAGGACCCTATGGTGACTCAGCGCCTCGAGTTGGCTTCGTGCATTATTTCCATTGCAATGAAATTCTTGTCCGAGAGTGGGACAACGAGCACGAAGAACTACGCGAACGTCGAATTGCCGATCCGGAGCTCGAGAAACGAAGAATACGCGAAAATCTTCTTGAACTCGATGAGTTTCTTGCTCCATATGACTATCGTTATGCAGGCGATTGGAAGCATCTAACCGACACAGTTTCCGAGGAGGCTGTCAATCGATGTCGACCGGCTCTGATCACAATTCGAACAAATGTTGAACTGCAATCCTGTCCAGATTCAGAGCGACCTCGAGGTGTTCCTGGTGTTTCGCCAAAAGTTACAAAAATCACCAGTGAAGAGGAGCTCCTTCCTAATCTTAAGCCAATCGAAGGCACTGGGCCTCGATTCACAGAACTTCCCGAGAGAGTTCCGAAAGACGCAACGCCTGAAGAAGTCACCAAACACTACATGGACTGCTCCCATGCAGTCGATGAACTTATGGCGTGCTTCGACAACCCGGAAAAACTAATCGAAGAGGTTCAACTGGCTTTTGTCATGTTTCTCATTGGATATTCGATTGAATCACTGGCCCACTGGCGGAAGACACTGAATCTTTTGGCAAACAGCGAAGTCGCTGTGACACGATTCAAGATTTTCTACATGAAGTACAGCGAAGTGTTGCAGCACCAGCTGCCACACCTGCCCGAGGAACTTCTGGAGCCAAATGAACGCAACACAGTCTACAAGGACGTTCGGAATTTACTCATAAATCTCACGGTCTCTGGGCTGAGTGTGAGCGCCGAGAGACTGAGGAAGATGCTGGCCAAAACAATGAAATGGGAATTTGTGGGCCTGCTGGACGACGACCCAGAAGACTTGCCAGTTGTTGTGGAAACGTAAAATAAACTGTTTTTTTTTTTATTGAATCATGAATTTAGTTTGGTTATAATTTGTTTTAATTTTTGTATGAAAACTTGTTTGCTGCGTTCACTTGTCCTTTTTGACTTCTTCGACTTCTTCCAGTTCTTTGGGTTGTTCTTCTGCAATTGTTTCCTTGGGATCTTCCAATGACTTGTCCTTCAAGGTCAGTGCGTAGCTTGATGCAAGGTCTTCAAGTTTGCGTTGGTTCTTCTCTAGATAGTGCGGCAGCCAGAATACTGCTTGCACCATTCTGGAAATAAAAGCAATGAGAGAGCTTGCCTTAATATCTATTACGCCATACTTTCCACCTTAATAAACTGTCGATAAAAGGACAAGGTCATTCAGTCGAAAACTGGAATACTCACTTGATTAAAACGTATCCGGAACACGCAAGTAGTAAAAACAATCCCGAAGTCTTAACCATTTGCCAGTAATCGACAACAACTTGTTCATTCTTCATTTTTTGTCAAATTTAGTTTTTTTTAAAATAATCTTCCACTAGGAATAGCTAATCCAAGATTTCCTTTCGGCCACGTACTGTCTACCAATAAGGCAATAAATTAATCCATCAAGCAGGACAACAGTTGTTTTTGTGGTTTGATTTCATTTCATTTGGACACGTCTGTGTTGTGGGTGCAGGTCGAATATTATTGTTACTTTGATAACATGAATATTGCAATACATTCGAATCAATAGCATTCGTAAAATGCGTTATATGGAGGTGAATATTGTCAACTAGTAAGAAAGATTGACACTCAATGTTTTCGAAACCCCTATCCGTCTCTTAAGAGTGAATCATGAAGGATGGAAATCGTTTTAATGACCAATTATTTTCGATACCTTAAGTTCAGTATTCCGGTTACATCCACAAGGTGCGACAAATAAAAAAGGAAAATACCTGGAGATTTAACTCTGTCTTTTGAAAAGTGAGAACTTTTAATGCTGGCAAGTTTAGATTTGCCACAGATAAGCACTGGCAAGTTCAAGCCACCAGTTTACAAACATTAAGATAAAGAATCTAGCAAAATTTCACGGCGGGACGCGATGTGACATATTCTCTACGAATTTCGCGCCATTCAAAGCGACTTGCCATGGGCTTTGGCCCGAATAAGATTTGGCAATTCCATGGCAGTTAAAAAGCTTTCCAAAACCTTAAATTTTATTGCGGGACGATATGCAACATATTTTTGTCGATTTGTGCATTTTTATTAGTTAAACACTATGATCCCACACCACTTAAAATCAGACAAGTCGGCGGTTTGGAGTTACCCCAGACACCAACAAATGGTTTTTCAACATTTCGCTTCGGGACGACCGACGCGTCAATAACTTTGTTAATATTTCAGTTACATTAAATCTTAAATATGTTGAGTGTAGATCAAGGTTTGTACTATTTAAATTATACAACTTTTCGGATGGTTTTGTTTTCAGTGACTTTCAAACTATGGTTTAATGTTTCTTTTGTAAATACAAAATCACATCCTAATATCTTCGATTAGCGCAATTTGAATAAGCAAATTGGTTTGCAATTTATTGCTCTGAAATGTCCTTGTTATGAAATTGAATCGAATAGTAAATTCAAGTTGCGCGAATTAAAAATACAACCTAAAATCACAAAAACAACGTTCAATTTCGTGACGACTTTTTTGCATAATATTTTCAGAACCATCTCCTAAGGTGCAAATCACAAGGAGAACACTTGCTGAAATAATTATAAATAGTAAATGCAAAGCTTTTGAAAAGAAATTTGAAAATGTTGTGGAATTTGTGGAAAAAAAAACCTTTTGTCCAACGCAATCACGCCATATATTGTTAGCAGAGGTACGTCACTTTAAACAACAGTTTAAAAATAAATGGCTTTCTTACAATCGACACAAAGAAAGGTTTTTATCAAATGAAAAAGCTTGGTTGGATGCTATATGCGAATTCACCTCATTTTCATCTTCTGTTAAGTCTTCGTCTAAAGGTGGTAGACCATTATTGGACTTTGTAGAGAGCAGTGAAAACTCGAAGCGTAGAAAGACGGCTGAATTACGTTCTGGCTTAGAAGCGGATGTTTTAGTTTACGCTGCACAAATGAAATTGAGAGCATGTGGGAAAAGTGCTGAGGCTCAAGCTATAAAGAAAATCGCAGACACACCTGAATACGCTAATGATATTTTGAATGTACCCACCGCGAGAAAATTTAAACAGCTATCTCCACAAGAAGCTCTTTCATTACTCATCGAAGCTCAGCTTTCTAGAACTCAATACGAAACTATAAGAAATTATGCTAAAGATATTTTTCCATCTTATAAAGCAATACAGTCTGCAAAGCAGGATTGTTATCCCGAAAATATAGAAGTGACTGAAACAGAAGCTTTGGTACCTCTACAACCATTGCTGGATCATACTGCAACGCGCCTTTTACAGGTTCAACAAAATGTTCTGCAATGCAAACACAAGTCGTAGCGATAAAATAACTCTCCACTCAAAATGGGGCTTTGACGGAAGTTCGAGTCACACGCAATACAAGCAAAAATTTGTTTCAGAAGATGCGGACGATAAGTACATGTTCTTGACTTGTCTCGTCCCCTTAAGGCTTACTTACGAAAAGGATAATAAAACTTTTATTTTGTGGCAAAATCCAAAACCATCCTCTCCCCGATTCTGCAGACCAATAAGTTTACAATATTTGAAAGAAACGGATGATTTAGTCAAAAGACAAAAGAGCATCTTAGATGAACAAATTAAAATGTTAAGAACCACAACAATTGAATTGGACGGACATAATTATATAGTTGAACATAATCCCATCTTTACAATGGTTGATGGAAAACTTTGCAATTCGCTTGCTGACAATAATTCCACAATGAGATGTTACTTGTGCGATGCAACTTCTCTTATAGTCGATAAGCCAAAACCAGGGTTCGGGAACAGCAATGACGGAAATGTCGCTCGAGGTTTCTTTCAAAACTACGAAGCATCTGCTGCTATAACTGGCATTGATAAAGAGTTGATACGGAAACTTTATATTATTCTCCAAACAATATCAAGCGGATTTAAAATAAATATTGAAAAGTTTAAATACTATTGCTTGGATACTGCTTCTCTCTATATCACCTTATATCCCTGGATGCCAATGACACCAACACTACATAAAATCCTTATTCATGGTCCTGAAATAATTAATATTGCATTATTACCAATTGGACAACTAAGTGAAGAGGCCCAAGAGGCAAGGAATAAAGACTTCAAGTCTTACAGGGAACACTTTAGTAGGAAAACTTCCAGGATCGACAATATAACTGATATCTTCAACAGGTTACTAATATCTTCAGATCCATTCATTACTTCAATGCGAAATATATCTTTTACCATCAAAAGAAAGACTTTTGATGACGAAGTTATCAATATGTTAGCAGAAGAGGTTTTAGATTAAATGAAAAGTTGTTAAAGTTTTTTTTTTTCCACGAGATTATTTTGTTTATGATTGATTATATCTTATATAATAAGAGAAATTTAATTCTATCGAAATGTAAACATTCTACTAAATATGAACAACATTTTAATATTTCAAATAATTAAGTTTCAAAGTAAAAAAAAAAAAAAAATCTTAAATGGTAAATAAATAAAAAATACATGTTCTTAGCAGATATTCTTAAACAATTTTTAATAAAACGTTTACTTTTTCAGATGGGTGAAAATTTATCATATATTTTCTTATCTCAGTAAAATTTAAAAGGAAGACGTTAAAAACCTTAGAAATTTTGAAATTTCATCTCAATCCGACCATTATTTACTGAGATACATCCATTCAAAGTCACTAAGAAAAAGTTCTTAATTTTATGCGTTTCATTTTTCGCTTTGGCTAGTATATTTGTAAGTTCAAGTTAATATTACTACGTAAGGTACATACATATCGTCTTAACATTATAATTAATCATGAAAAAGTATCAAGTGATGTTTTGAAACGATTGCTGGGTTTTGGGTATTGACTCCATATAGCCTGCCCCAGTGTGCGTCGTCGCATCAAAGGTCAAACAACGCATCTAATAGGTCTCTTGGTCGGAAAGAAATACGAAATTTTCACATTTCAAAGAAATCTTTTGTTTGTCCAGTTGAAAGGTGCAAAGGTTCCCATTTTTTACATAAATGTCAACAATTCCTCCAATGGTCACCATCTCAACGTAAGGATTTCGCTACTCAAAAGAAGTTGTGTTTCAATTGTCTTAGCCATACAACGTCCACACAATGCACAAGTAAACACTCTTGTTTCACATGCGGTGATCGACATCACACGCTTTTGCATTTTAATAAATCAAACTGGTCACCGAATGCCTCTCCATTTGCTAATCCAAATACAGCCTCCACTTCAACGCAACTGACTCATGCACCGACAGTTAGTCCAACGATTGTCTCAAACAATTTAGTCAACACTCATTCAACTGTTCTTCTCGCAACAGCACTTGTTGATGTTCTCGATTCATGTGGTCAATTCATTCGACTCAGAGCATTAGTTGATAACGGAGCACAGCAATCAATCATAACCGAACGCGCCACTCAACGATTAAAATTAGCATACATACCATTTTGCATTGGCTATCGTCCCATGGGTGAAATTCAATATAAAATTGCTGACAAGGGACTTTGTCTTAAAGTTCAGTCGATAACTAATCCGAACTTTAATTTTATTTCAAACTTTGCAGTTCTTCCATCAATTACGTCTGAACTGCCGTTGCATTCAGTGACAACTAAACCGTGGCCTCATCTTCGAAACATGCAACTCGCAGACCCTCATTATGCGACTCCAGGTCAAATAGATCTACTTCTAGCCGGCGATGTCTATGGAAAAATTATTGAGAAAGGTTAAAGGCGGGTTGGATCTTATTTGGAGAACTATTCCAACAAAATCACGTCACTTAGATTGTCATACGCTCTCGACAGCAGAAATCGGAGACATTTTAGCAAAATTCCATGCATTAGAAGAAGTACCTACAGAAAAGTTATTGTCAAAGGAGGATGAATGGGCTGAGAAGTTTTTTGAGCAGACCACTACGCGACAGACAAATGGAAAGTTTATGGTACGTTTCCCCTTTAAATCATATTTTGATCCATCAATTCAATTGGGTGCGTCATATGACATGGCACTCAAACGCTTTCAATCTCTGCAACGTCGATTCGCACGAGACGAAGATTTTAAAGAAGAATATTTCAAGGTCTTCAATGAATATAAAAGACTCAATCAAGTCAAAATCGCTCGTGAGGTCAGCGAAAAACACTTCTATTTACCTCACCATGCCGTGCTGAAGGAAACAAGTATCACGACAAAACTTCGTCAAGTGTTTGATGGGTCAGCCAAATCAACAAACGGGAATTCATTGAATGATGTTTTGGCTACCGGTCCTGCACTACAAGCTGACTTGATCTCAATAATTCTGAACTGGCGTACGTATTATTATCAGTACGTTTTATGGCAAGATGATGAGAATTCTGGCATTCAGACTTATGCTCTACAAACGGTTACATTCGGCCTTGCACCATCACCGTACCAAGCAATAAAAACTATCCATTTATTAGCCGAACAAATAAAGAATGTTTCACCAGCAGTCTACACAGCACTTAAATTTGAAACGTATGTTGATGACGTGACATCCGGCAGCGACAGTATCGAAAAATCAATACAAATGATTCAAGTTCTAACTCAAGTTCTTCGAAATGCCGGTTATGAGCTCCGCAAATGGGCCAGCAATTCAAAAGTCATACTGCCACAAATTCCCTCCTCTCCTCCTCCTCCTCCTCCTCTGCTTATTTAATGCTGAAGACGGCATAAAAACGCTTGGCCTAGGATGGTCCAGTAATGAAGATGTCAAATGTCGACAAGTGTAAATCCACCACAAGAAAGCTTTCGATAATGATATACACATTTTCTGTTTCATAATAATTACCAACTGTTGAATTTGAATAAGAATATCTACTGTACATAATTTTTACTGTGTTTAATAATGAAAAATGTTTTCTTTGTAATTTTCTATATCAATATTGTCAAATCATAAAACTATGAAATAAATCAGAATAATTTTGTAATGAAAGGAACCGCACGTTTTTTTCATTCTTTCCTAACCAAAAGACGCAATTATTTTCTCTTTTGGAAACAGCATTCAATAGTAAATCTAGTAAAGAACATTAAATTTCTTAATCATCCAAAACAGATGTATATGGCAAGTATTACAGCTATGGACAAAGAAATAGCACACTTTTTAAAAAATCGTGATTTCAAATTACCGTTATGTAGAATGCTTCTGATGATTTTCTTTCTTTTGGGTATTTTGTGTAGGAAAACTAATAATGACAAATAAATACTTAAAGTCCCGTTATTCTGCTAAGTTTATCTTAAACTTACCTATTCATGCTTTCCTACTCTCTTTTAACTGCACACAGAAATAGCACACATATTTTGAACCTTTACATTCTTATTTTGCGCTTAGAAGTTGTGAAACAAAGTGCTATATTTTGAAATTTTATTATTATTATTATAGAAAAGTTCACTGTAGGTACTCCGGAAAAAGGAAAATTATTTTTGATCTTCACAGAGAAGGAAAAAACCCCTCCCAAATATCCAAAATACTGAACTGTTCATGTAAATGGTGTAGATAGATAGATAAATAGATGACTTTTATTTAACAATTTATAAAATAGAAAAATTACATGATAATAACAAATAAAAATTACAAGCATGGCATTATAGCCGTCTGCCGGATGTGTACTAGAATTTTACACTTTGAGAGAAAAAAAAAATATAAAAATGCTTATGACAAATAGTATTGTAATGTGTATACACTTTATTTATCTCATACGCTCTGTATCTCCTTCTATTGTAATGTCTAATACTAATGTGTATACTTTATTATCTCTTACTCTCTGTATCTCTTTCTATATTTAATGTACACACTTTTCTTACTCTCTTTACTTACTCTGTATCTCTTTCTATATTTAATGTACACACTTTTCATTACTCTCTTTACTTACTCTGTATCTCTTGTTTATTTAATGTACATACTCTCTTTACTTAATATCGTTTAATTGTAGTAGTAAACACTCGTGAGGGGCAATAATTAATTAAGATTAAGAGAAACTTTTTGTTTAGCATTAAGAACGTTAGCCCCTACAAAAATCCCAGTATTTTCTCTCGAACTTTCAGCTTCCCCAAGAACTAATAGGAACCAATAGTAGTTTCTAGAACCCATCATTTTTGATATAAATAGCCGTTTGGTGGCGAGGCGAATTAGTTGATTGTGAACTGCGATAAGTAAAGTACACTGTGTTTGAAAAGTTATAATTGAAAGTGTTGAATAAATAAGTTTGTGAGTGATTTGAATAAAGTGAATTTGTGTTTTATTTAAAAAGTGAATAAGTTTTAATTGTCGGACCAAGCCGAATATTACATTGGTGTCAGAATAAGGGATTAAAACTTATTGAGAATAAAACAGTGAACAGTGATTAAACTATTTTGTGTGAAATAGTGAAGTTAAAAAAAAATGATAAGTAAAGTTTTGAAAGACTTAACTGTCGCTGAGCTAAAGGCCGAATTAAGCAAACGTGGCTTAAGTGCGGCAGGATATAAAATCGAACTCGTAAAACGGCTACAGGAATATCTGGAAGAACAAAATGAAGACCCAGATGCGTTTGCTTTCGAAGTGGAAGCAAAATCGGAAGAGGTAAATGCAACTGCCGACTTATCTACCATGATGACACTTCTTCTAGCCAAATTTGAAGAGAATCAAAAGAAGCAAGAAACTCAAAACAAGAATGTTCTGGAGCAACTAGAAACTCAAAGAAACGAGCAGAAGACCGAGCAAGAGAATGTCCTCAAACAACTGGAAGGAAATGTCCTCAAGCAACTAGAAACTCAAAAGAATGATGTTCTGGAACAACTACAAGCTCAAAGGGATGACGTTCGAGATCGGTTTGATGAACAGAAAAATCTGCTAGAAGGCAGGTTTGCGGACTTCGAAGACAAAATCAATACTCTCGATGAGCGTGTCGAAAAACAAAATTCAACGACTAATGCACGTTTCAAGAAAATAGACGACCAGATCGAAACCATTACAAGCGAACTAGAAAAAGTGCGAAAGATGAAAGCTCGAGAACCTTCTGGTGAGTGCTCAAGAAAGAGAGAAGTGAATCCCCCAATCTTTGATGGTCAGATACCGTGGTCAATCTACAAGAAACAGTTTGAAGCAGCAGCGTTAACAAACGGCTGGGACGATGACGAAAAATACATTGCTCTTACGCTTGCCTTGAGAGGAGCAGCTGCTGAACTGCTACAAACCATCCCAGCAGAGAAGAACGGTGACTTCAAAGTTCTGGTAAACGCAATCGAACAGCGGTTTGGGGATAGCCACATGACAGAAGTCTTCCGAGTACAACTAAACAACAGGGCACAGAAAAGAGGTGAAACTCTGCAGCAGCTTCAGGCAGATATCGAGCGATTAGTCCACCTGGCATACCCAACAGCTGGCAACGAGATAATAAATCAACTTGCTGTTGAAGCCTTTGTGAGAGCTGTGGGCGATATAAATCTCCAAAGGGCTATTCGCACTGCCGGAAAGCAAACACTACCAGAAGCATTGGCTTTTGCTCTAACAATGGAAGCCGCAGAACAAGCATCCCAAAACGTGCATCGCGTGAGAGAATTGGAAGTCCAAGAATGCTCTTGTCAGAAGGCTACTCTGGAAAGGAGTCAGCGAGACGGACCAGCACGATGCTGGAACTGCAACAAGACCGGGCATCTTCAACGACAGTGCAGATTACCGCGAAGAGGAACCGCATGCCAACACTGTGAACACAGAAATATGTCAACTGGTCAAAGTTACACCTACAACAATGTTGCTTCCCAAGTTGTTCCCCATCCAACTAACTTCGAGGGACAGAAGCTGGCTTCTAGTACCGATAGCTACAGAAACACCATCCAGGTTTCTCAAACGAAACGTGACAACAAGAGCCTGACCGTGGAAGCAAGTATAAACGGCAACAAATGTGTGGCTACCATCGACACCGGTGCCACGGCGTCCATTGTACGGCAGGACCTCGTTAAGAAGACATGGCTCCACAACACCAATAGCTATCGTCTAAGGACTGCAACTGGAGAATCCGCAAAAGTCTATGGTGAGGTACGTCTTAAGATCCGGATGGCAGAGCTGGAATTCTCTCACCTGTTCCTGGTAGCAGATATATGCGACGAGTGCATTGTCGGCGTCGATTTCCTGAAAGATCACGGAGTGATATTGGACATCGGGAACCAAGTCCTGAAATATCGAAACATCGAGATTCCGATGATCTATGGGATTCACTCGTATGAGACCTCGCTATCTGTGAAAACCGTCATTAAAGAAGATCTGACTTTGCCTGCTTCTTCAGAAGTATTCGTGTGGACGAAATTGAAAGGTAAGCCTGGCAGCCATCGATACCTCATGGTCGAACCAGCATCTGTAAAGTCCTCCCAAAACGTCACCATTGGGAAGACTCTTGTTAGACCTGTAAAGAACATGGTTCCCGTACGAATACTCAACATCAAGCCGTACGAAGTTAAGCTTAGAAAAGGTGAGATTGTCGGACAATGCGAATCTGTATCAGCGATAACAAGGATCAGCGAAGAAGACCCAAGGCAAACATTGAAGTCCAAAGAGTTGAACTCCATAAAGACGAACATTCTCGAGTCCTCTAATCTCGGCCAACAACAACGAAGAACTGCAGAAGGTCTCCTCGAAGAATTTGCAGACATCTTTTCATCATCGCAAGGGAAATATGGCAGAACACAACTGGTTCAACATCGAATCAACACCGGGGATGCAAAGCCGATTCGTCAACCTGCAAGACGCCTTCCACTAGCCAAACAAGGTGAGGTTGAAGAACTGATAACCACCATGAAAGAAGAGGGTCTTATCGAAAACTCAAAAAGCCCTTGGGCGTCTCCAGTGGTCCTGGTAAAGAAGAAAGACGGATCAACCCGCTTTTGCGTGGACTATCGAAGGTTGAACGATGTGACCAAGAAAGATAGCTACCCTCTGCCTAGGATCAGCGATACTCTGGACGCAATGGAAGGAGCACAATGGTTCTCAACTTTGGACCTGAAAAGTGGATACTGGCAAGTAGAAATCCATCCTGAAGACAAAGAGAAGACAGCTTTCTCGACAGGAAACGGATTGTGGCAGTTCAAAGTGATGCCTTTTGGACTGTGCAATGCTCCAGCGACTTTTGAGCGCCTTATGGAATGCGTCCTGCAAGGACTCACTTGGAAATCTTGCCTGGTCTATTTGGATGACGTCATCGTATACGGGAAAACATTTGACGAACATTGTACAAATCTGAGAGCCGTGTTTCAAAGACTTCGAGAAGCCCACCTCAAGCTCAATCCAGAAAAGTGTTCACTCTTCAAAACCGAAGTGAAATACCTGGGACATATCATCTCATCCCAAGGAGTTAAGACGGATCCTGATAAGATTGACACCGTGAAGAATTGGCCAACACCACAGGACAAACATCAACTCCGAAGCTTTCTGGGTCTAGCCACCTACTATAGGCGCTTCGTCAAGAATTTTGCTGAGATCGCCAAGAGTCTACATCAGCTAACGGAAAAGGGAAAGCAGTTTAAATGGTCAGGTGAGTGCGAGCGCAGCTTTCAAGAGCTCAAGCAAAGCTTGTGTAATGCACCAGTGCTGACCTACCCGACTCCAGGAAAACCGTTCATCATTGATGCTGATGCCAGCAATGTCGGGATTGGTGCTGTATTGTCACAGGTACATGATGGCGAAGAAAAGGTGGTTGCCTATTACAGCAAGGTACTCTCAAAGTCGGAAAGAAACTATTGTGTGACCAGAAGAGAACTTCTTGCACTGATTTTGGCAACAAAGCACTTCCATAAGTATCTCTATGGACAGAAGTTTCTTCTCCGAACCGACCATGGAGCACTAAACTGGCTTTTGAATTTCAAGAATCCAGAGGGTCAAGTGGCGAGATGGATTGAGAGGCTGCAGACGTACGATTATGAAATTCAACATCGGAAGGGGAAGCTTCACTCAAATGCTGATGCATTATCTCGGAGACCATGTAAGCAAGACTGTAAGCATTGCAGACGCCAAGAAGAAAAAGAAGTGGTTACTGTCCTACGAACCAGAACCGATCCCATTTATGGCTGGAGCAACGACGAGTTGAGGAAGGCTCAACAAGAGGACCCAGATATTGAACCCATCCTCGCATGCAAGGAACACCAGGAAAAACCAGAATGGGCTGATATCTCCGACAGAAGACCGGCTCTAAAGGCCTATTGGGCACAGTGGGACTCATTGCATGTCCAAGAGGGTGTCCTTCGACGTAAATGGGAATCAGCAGATGGAAAGTCCTATGTAATGCAGCTAGTCTTACCGAGATCGAAGATTTTGGACGTTCTGCGAGAGATGCATGATGGAGTTTCGGGAGGCCATCTAGGAGTAAACAAGACGCTAGAAAAGGTTCAACAACGATTCTATTGGCTACATGCAAGGGAAGATGTCGAGAAGTGGTGCCGAAAATGTGATACCTGTGCTGCCACCAAAGGCCCGAACAAAAAGAATCACAGCCAAATGCAGCAGTATAATGTCGGATCACCCTTTGAAAGAATTGCAATAGACGTGGCGGGTCCATTTCCGGAAACAAATAATGGAAATCGTTATATTCTGGTCGTCATGGATTACTTCAGCAAGTGGCCTGAAGCATACGCCATACCGAATCAAGAAGCCAAAACAGTCGCAGACCAAATTGTGTTCAACTGGGTGAGCAGATTCGGTGTTCCATTAGAACTGCATTCCGACCAGGGAAGGAATTTTGAATCAAACATATTCCAGGAAGTTTGTGGGCTTCTTCACATCAAGAAGACAAGAACAACACCACTCCACCCACAATCTGATGGCATGGTCGAACGGTTCAACCGAACCCTGAAGGAACATCTTTGCAAAGTTGTGGACGACAACCAGCGAGATTGGGATCGACACATTCCACTGTTTTTGATGGCGTATCGAAGTGCAAGACATAGCTCAACTGGCCATACACCGTCTGAGATTTTAATGGGAAGGAACATCAGACTGCCGAGCGAAATCAAATTTGGATGTCCCACGTCGGAACCGCAAGCCGAGGATGTTTACTTGGATGACCTCAGGGAAAGACTCCTTCAGATCCACGACGATACCAGGTCAAAAATTAAGATGTTCAGTGACCGAATGAAGACACGCTACGATATACGAGCGACAACAACAGAGTTCCAAGCAGGAGATCGAGTGTGGCTTTATAATCCCCATCGACAAAAGGGGTTGTCACCGAAACTTCAACGGGACTGGGAAGGCCCATATACAGTGATTAGCAAAATCAACGACGTCGTGTACCGGATACAAAAAGGAGTCAGAGGTAAACTTAAAGTCGTACATCGCGACCGACTACATCGCTACAGTGGTGATGAAGATGATGGATTTGTTCGGGACGATCAATCCTAAGGAGGGGGCAATGTAATGTGTATACACTTTATTTATCTCATACGCTCTGTATCTCCTTCTATTGTAATGTCTAATACTAATGTGTATACTTTATTATCTCTTACTCTCTGTATCTCTTTCTATATTTAATGTACACACTTTTCTTACTCTCTTTACTTACTCTGTATCTCTTTCTATATTTAATGTACACACTTTTCATTACTCTCTTTACTTACTCTGTATCTCTTGTTTATTTAATGTACATACTCTCTTTACTTAATATCGTTTAATTGTAGTAGTAAACACTCGTGAGGGGCAATAATTAATTAAGATTAAGAGAAACTTTTTGTTTAGCATTAAGAACGTTAGCCCCTACAAAAATCCCAGTATTTTCTCTCGAACTTTCAGCTTCCCCAAGAACTAATAGGAACCAATAGTAGTTTCTAGAACCCATCATTTTTGATATAAATAGCCGTTTGGTGGCGAGGCGAATTAGTTGATTGTGAACTGCGATAAGTAAAGTACACTGTGTTTGAAAAGTTATAATTGAAAGTGTTGAATAAATAAGTTTGTGAGTGATTTGAATAAAGTGAATTTGTGTTTTATTTAAAAAGTGAATAAGTTTTAATTGTCGGACCAAGCCGAATATTACAGTATGTACACTCCGCTTCAACTGAATAAGAACACATTTTTTCAAAAGTTTGCTGTCCATTTTTTCTTCACTTTGAAAGTTAATGCATCATTTGATGATGGTAACCGATAGCTTATGATGTTAAGAAAACAAATCAAAAAGAATAATTTAAAAAGGACCACTAGTTTTTCCCTGGCTCTCATGCAAAGCTTTCCAGATTGAAAAACTCAGTTTTTTTTGCGTCAACTGAATAAGCACACAATCTTTCACTCTCATTATCTTCATTGGTTCTTAGAGTTTTAAGTTAATTGGTATACCAAATCAAAAGTTGAAGTGTTCTTAGTGACATTTAGCCGTTTAATTAGAATTAACAAAAAAAATGGTTAGATCAGAAGCTGTTATAGTGTCGGACGAGTTTAAATTGATTCGTTAAAAGAATAAAGACTGACCGTGCGTGCTTTAGCTACCAACATTGATCGGAGTCTTAGTGTTGTCTATTCGTACCTCAGAAACATAAGTTTGTACGAAAAAAACATGAAAGTGGTAAAAAAACGGCAACATTCGAAGTTGATCGACGAGCAATTTTGAGATGTGCTTCCAGTTCATGTGCCTCCGTGGTAAAAATTAAACAAAAAGTTGGTTTAACTGCAGGTGTTTCAACAGTCCACAGAGTACCAAATAGCACATATCATTTAAATCGATTGCAACTCCAAAAGAAACCACCACTATACCAGCAACGAAAAGATATTCGTTTAAGATTTTCTAGACTCGATGTGAGTTGGAAAAATGTGTGGCACAACACGGATTTTTTGGATGAGAAGAGTTTCAATTTTGATGTCCCTGATGGTTTTAAGTATTACTTTCACGATTTGAGAAAAGAAGAATGATTTTTCATGGTGGAGAAGGTGGAGTTATGATATGGGGAGCAGTTAGCTACTTTGGGAATATTGAGCTTGAGTTTGAAACGTTAAAAACGACTGCAATTACCTACAACAGAATATTGGAAAGAAAGTTTCCTTCATTTTTGGATATTTGTGGATCCGGTAAATGGATTTTCCAATAGGACAACGACCCTATCCAAACGTAGCGCACTGTCAAAAGTGGGAAACAGGACCAGAATGTTGAATTGCTTCAATGGTCGCCCTATTTACCTGACCTGAACCTTATAGAAAATGAATGGGGATGGCTGGTACGTAAAGATTATGAGTCAGGCCGTCAATTTGAGGACAGAGAATTGCTTATTCCAGCCATTAAGTTACCATGGAGAGAAATTTCGCTGGACTACTTAAAGAGTTTATACGATTCCATGCCAGCCCGAATTTATGAAGTAATCAAGAATAAAGGTGGTAGTACCCAATACTAGAAATAACCAATACAAAAAATATTTAATGAAAATCTTGTTCATTTCTTTCTGTTAGATTTTATTTGCATTTTTAAAAGTTGTGCTTATTCAGTTGACGCAAAAAAAACTGAGTTTTTCAATCTGGAAAGCTTTGCATGAGAGCCAGGGAAAAACTAGTGGTCCTTTTTAAATTGTTCTTTTTGATTTGTTTTCTTAACATCATAAGCTATCGGTTACCATCATCAAATGATGCATTAACTTTCAAAGTGAAGAAAAAATGGACATCAAACTTTTGAAAAAATGTGTTCTTATTCAGTTGAAGCGGAGTGTATTTACATTTAAGCATACAAAAAAAAATTAATATAAACGAAAACATTTTTAACAGTGGTTAACTATAATATAGCAATATATAATAGTCATATAATTGATTGACAAAGGGAATTGAATAGAATGACAATCAGTTTCAATAAATATACATGTGTGGTTAAGAAATGCAATACCAAAGAATTTCAGAAAATTAAGTTAAAAAAATTGAGTTAAAAGTGATAACGATATCGGGCTTTTAGTTTAGCTAAAACCAAGAATTTTTTTTTTTTTTAAATGCAAGTAAGTACTGGACATTATTGATGTTAATGCTTCAAAACATGCTTATATATGTGTCCCTGTAATTTTTGGCATGATAAACGTAGCGGGCCAGCAACTTCCAACCATATTCACCGTTCAAGATACCGAAACATTCCGTAGAAGACAAGAATTTTTTATTGAAGTAAAGACGCCGTATTTCCTGTAAAATAGGACAAAGTGCTACAAAATGGTAAACGTCTTCATTTTGGTTCAGATTGCAGAGCGAACAAATGGGGTTAATGTCTGTTCTATGTGGCCTGTAATTAAGATCCAGAGTTTCAGTCCGAACTTTAAAAATTAAACTCATTTCCGAGACAAAAAGGTCCTCTCTGAAATAATTATTTTCACCCAAAGATAAATTAAGTTGGCTATACGTAGCCCTAGAAGCTGATAATCTAGCCCTTTCAAGATTCTGTTTGTACATTTGCTCGTCTACGGCAGAGATACATTCGTAAAAGATATTTCGCCAATCCTCTTTGTTGTCGACATCAAGGTGCATCGATATGTTATTTGCCGCTGCAAGTTTGCTCCAGTTTCTAAAAGGGGAATACCCAAAATGCAGTGAGATAAGCAAAATTTGCTTCTGAAAATTGCTATCAGATCTGTGAATAACTTTAGTTATAAAATCAGCGTTAGCCCTCAAATTTTGTGTGAATATCTGAGGGATCCCTGACTTAACGTAAATGGCGTAGTTTGTAGTGCTAGGCGGAAGCCGAAATATTCGTTTGAAGAAATATCTTTGAATAACTTCAATCTCTTCCAGCATTTGGTATCCATACACCTCAGAGCCGTAGCAAAAGCAACTTTTAACCGTTGCTTCGAAAACCTTGAATTTTGACTTTGGGTCGACGAGCTTGTTTGAGAAAAATTGTGACCACATTGAGTTGATAGCAGATTTGGCAACTAGAAGTTTCTCTTTTATATGCGCTTTTATATTTAAATTGTTAGAAATAATATAACCCAGATACTTAAACTCGCTGACTACTTCAATGTTATCACCATTTAATGTCCAATTCCGCTCGTTATTAATAGACCGATTTCGAGATCTAAAAATCATAATCTTAGATTTAAGAGTATTGATTTTAAGATCCCATGTATCGCAATACTGTTTCAGTTTGTTAATCTGAAGCTGCAGTGTTGTTGGATTATCAGAGAAAACTACAAGGTCGTCAGCGTATAGCAAGAGCTTCACTGCTAGATTACCATAACTTACGCCTCCTGGTAAATGCTCTTCAACATCGTTGATATATAGAGCAAACATCAACGGACTCAGAACGCAGCCTTGTGGTACACCTGTTTCAGAGTTAAACGGTTTGGATTTGGTTTTATCATTGCAAACAACTGCCGACATATTTAGTAAAAGCTGCTCGTAAACTCGAATAAATTTAGTTGACAAACCTACAGCTGCTAGCTTATACAAAAGTGATCTTCTATTAACGGTATCAAAGGCCGCTTTGAAATCTACGAAGAGCGCATACAAAGGCTTCTTTTTTTCAATATATCTGCTAGCGATACTCGTAAGAGCAAAAATTTGGTCAACTGTGGAAAGGCCTGCTCGAAAACCTGCCTGAAAACAACTTATTTTGTTATTTTCTTCAACCCAAGTCACCAGCCTAGCGTACATCATTTGGGCGAAAAGTTTTCTTAATGAGCAGAGAACAGAAATCCCTCTATAGTTTTCAGCTAAACTCTGGTCACCTTTCTTAAAAATTGGATATATTATGCTTGCTAGCGAAAACAGTTTGGGAACACCTCTTCATTAAACATTTTGTTTAATAATTCCAAAAGAATTTCAAGAAATTCATGGGTTGCGTTTTTATAAAACTCGATTGGGATTCCATCAAAACCCGCAGTTTTATTATTCTTCATTTTTTGAAGCGATGCTGACAGCTCGATTATTGTAAAAGGGGCATCTAACTCAGTTACGGAAATGTTTTGCAGGGCGAAACTAAGGGAGTGTTGGTCTGGATCTGGCATAAGTAAATTTTTGAAATATGTTGCAAGTGTGTCAACACTTATGTTTAAGGTTGATGACTTGGTGCGCCCTCCCAAAATTCGAACATTGTTCCAGAAAGACTTAGAATCTCGACATTCCAAAAGTGACTTAGTCACTTTGCTTAAATACAGCTGTTTTTTTAATCTACACAAATCTTTATAAATTTTGTTTTGATTGAGGTAAAGCCTTTTAAAGAATTCGTTACTTGACTGCCTGAAAAGTTTTAAGTATGCGAATGATTTTTTTCTAGACTTTTTGCACTCTTCGTCATACCATTTTGAATGTGACGACATTATGGTATGACATCTTGTATTAACTGCAGATTGCCTTATGACATCTAAAATCTTAAGCGTTACAGATTCTATAGGCTCTGATATTCGAACGTCAGAACTGCGCATTTGTTGGTTCAAGTTTTGTCTGTATACACTAGCCTTGTTTTCTACCCATCTTAATTTGTTATTAGCAACTGCATCGTTAGCTTCGTCATTAGTTCTTTGAGAAAAGTACTCACACGAAACCAGAATCGGAAGATGGTTTGAAAAATTAGCGGGAATTACTTCAAATTTTTTTATCATATCGAGCCAATTACCATTGGCTAGACAAAAATCTATAACAGAGCACCCTTGGGTTAAATGGGGTAAATGGTGTATAATGCCATTTATTTGGTAGGAAAAAATCAAAACAGTAACTTTGACAATAAATTGCGCCGACCACCCCCTCGCAAAACTTCAATACGAGTGGTAGAGCTATTGCAAGAAAATGCAAGCGTGACTCATAAGAAGACTCATAAGAAGAAGACTTAATGACTTTAAGCTGTTTGGGCGCGTAAGCAGGAAAAAACCGATGCTGTCAAAAAAGAACATCAGAGATCGCCTTTTATTGGTTTGCATCATCAGGATAAGAACATACAGTTTTGGAAAAGAGTCCTTTGGAGCGATGAAACTAAGGTTTACCGTATTGGACTTGATGGCAAAACATTTGTCCATCGACCCAAGTGCGAAGCGTACAACCCGAATTATACCTTGAAAACGGTGAAACATGGAGGAGGAAATTTGATGGTTTGGGGTGCATTTTCCTGGTATTGAGTGGGCCCATTGGTAAGGATAAATTCTCGTATCTTAATATACTAAAGAAGAACATGGAACCATACTCCTTTGAATTCATGCCAGTTAATTGGATATTCATGCATGATAATGACCCCAAACATTCATCAAAAGTGGTAAAAGATTGGCTTTCAGGCGAACAAATCGATGTTCTTACCTGGCCCGCTCAAAGTCCCGATCATAACCTAATTGAACACTTATGGTATGATGTTAAGGCAAAAATTGGGCAAAGAAAATTTAAAAGTCTAAACTATCTTTGGGCCGGAATCAAAAACGCTTGGTACTCTATACCACTGTTGCTGAACCGTTGAAGCTTTTTCCAAATAATAAATATTCCTCCAAGAAATGCAGATCCAAAGCAATAGTTCTTGATATATTCAATTTTATTTTCTAGACTCTAGAGTAATTCAAGTTATAATTTTATATTTTACAAAAAGACATATGCTTACAATTGGTATCCTTTTAAAACGAATTTGCAACGAATTGGCAGTCTTTATAAGCTTAAACAAAGTTCTTTTATACTTTTCTAAAATGAATATAATTCAATTATTTGAAACTTGTAATTTTTCAATCAATTAAGACTTACATACAAATGGTATTCTTGAATCACGAATGTACAATGACTTTTAATTTTCTATTTTCTCAAATTCTTCGATAAAATTCTTTATATACAGAAAAAAGGCGGGAAGCTAGTGACATTACATAATTATCTTCACATAACCAAAAAATTATTTTTGTTAAGAGATGAATGTATGATTACGAAAGAGATGAATATATTTGTTTATACTAGAACATTAGTCTGAGCTGCCACTTCGATTAAAAACATTATACGATTCATCTTACTAATTTGGCTTGATGACATTCCGGGGGCCGTCTGAGCATTGGGGTGAAGACTGAATATCCAGGACAGCAAGCCGGCCAACTGACCTCTTGAGTCTTATAATTCCGTTGGACAATCTTACATCACAAGTTCTTACGATGCCATCGGGACCAGGGTAGGTCTTCGTTACTTCACCCATCTTCCACGATGAACGAATGTCATTTGGTTCAACCAGGATAACAATGCAGCCTTCAGTAACTGGCTTTATGTCTTTATGCCACTTAGTTCGTCTAGTTATTTCAGGCAAATACTCCATATACCAACGTTTTGTAAATTCTGTCATTAAGTGCTGGCACCGCCGCCGACTGTACAGTTTGCTGTTCACATCGCTTTCATAAAAAACTCTGGGCGCTGTCACGTCTCTTTCATCTTCTCCGAAAAGTATTGAGTTAGGGGTGAGTGGCCTTGGATCATCAGGGTCAACAGGGATATGAGTCAGAGGGCGTCGGTTTATTTGTCCTTGGGCTTCAATAACAGCGTTTCGAAGCACGTCTTCTCTGGGTACAATGCCTCTCAAAATGTATTCCACTGTGTGTTTAATAGACTGAATGAGCCTCTCCCAAGCTCCACCCATCCATGGTGAATATGCCATCTCTCTAATATCCTTTTCTAGGAGGTTTTTTGTGCCAATAAAATTGAGTCCATTGTCGCTATACAATACAAACATTTTGTGATGACTCGATTGATTAGGAAGCGTCGGATAGCCATCGAACATTGATCCAATGAGAGATCATTGAGGAGCTCTATTTGGACAGCTCTGAATGTGAGGCAAATGAAGATCATGCCATACCGTTTGACGGTTCCTCTTCCGAATTTGACCAGGAGTGGACCAAAACAATCCACGCCAACGTGGGTAAACGGTCTTGACTCAAATGAAAGGCGAGCAACTGGTAGTTGACCCATCAAAGGCATTTGGGGCTTAGCTCTTCTCAGTTTGCACTTATTGCACCTGGATTTGATTTTCAAAACAACTGTTCTTATATTAATTATCCAAGAACGCTCTCGCAGATCTGAAATTATAGTAGATGTTCCAGTATGAAAGTTCTTATCGTGATAATATTGCACAAATATATCCACTAGAGGATGACTCTTCGGCAAAATTGCAGGATTTTGTGAGGCATATGAAATAAGAGCCTTTTGAGCTCTCGAACTCATTCGTATAGTACCTTCGCTGACAGGGTGTAGAGCGAGCTAGAATTCTTTACTTGTTTATTCATTAAAAGAGAATTAAATTCGACTAAAAAGGCATCTTGCTGGATGTTTCTAATAGGGCCCATACACTACACATGCATGCATGCACAAACAAAAATTAGCACAGTCACGTTTCAACCATACACTACTCATGCAAACTGCACATTCTTTAGTCGTGTGTACATCGCTGAGTAGAGAACATCTTCAAAATGTCAGATTCAAAGTACACTGCAAAAGCTATTTTGATTGCATTGGCAATAAAAATAATAATAATAATAATAATGTCGATAAAGTTCCAAGAATTAAGTCCAAAATTTTTTATTTCCCGCTGATATTTTCAAAATTAGATTTCTCTTGATGTTTACTTATTGAAATCCACCGCTTGAATGAGCAAATTAGCCCACACACTACACATGCATGCATGTACAAACAAGAAAATATCAAAAAATTTTGAAATCACTCATGCCGCATGCACAACCACACATGCTTCACCATACACTCGCAGTTTGCATGCACAGTCACTGGAATGTGCATGCATGCATGTGTAGTGTATGGGCCCTATTAACAACCAATCTTCTGCACGATTGTATTCGGATGGTGTTATAAATGATGTTCGTGTTATTGGCTTTTTGAAAAAGAAGTCCTTTGCACGAAGTAAAAACGCAATCACTCTCACTGAAGAACCCAATTCGCTCGAAACCTCGGCTTTAATTCATCGTAAACTTAAAATGAAATCTTCGTATGCTTTGTATGAATCATTATACCTGCATCAGCGTTCTCGTTCTCATATTGACCTGCTTTAATAGGCCAACAATTGAAAGGTTCGTAGAGAAACGTAGGCATAGCCGTATTTAGGGGGAGGGTTATGGGGTTTAACCCCCCCTGAAATAATTTTGTAAAGCAAAATCAAATAATTAATTCTTAGTGATTTAATGAATGTTTTCTTCTTGTTGACACTGAATTTATAAGTTTCCATTAAAGCTTAGAGGCATTTCTTTTACCTGAACGTGTTCTGGGCGCTCAAATTTTTTTCGAAACGCATTTGATATCCAATTGAGATTTGTCGTTTAAAAGCCGAAAATTCATGATAATATATTTTTGTACATAGCTATATTCTTGGGAAGTAGAGGCAAGATGGCAATCGATTTTGGAAGCAGTTTTGTAACACAAAAATCTAGCGATGGACATAATCGAATGATTTCAATAATCGAGAAAATAGTATTCGAATGATTTGAATAATCGAATGATCATTCGAATTACGAAATCGAATGAAAATGGTGAAAAATTCAATTCACTACAAAAATCCAATTTGACCCATCCTATTTTGACGCAGTTCAGATTAGAAATGTACCTAACCCATTTTAACCAAACGTCAAAAATTTCTCATTAATAAAAATAATTTGTTCCTGGAGTAGTAAAGTGACGTTTAATTTAAATTCCCTTTGGGAATTTTGCTGTTGTTGATACTTGTAAATCGGCGCCATGTAATGAACTGTTTTCTTACATTTTTTTCATTGCTTCGCTAAACCACCCTCCACTTTCGAATAAGTTTGTAAGAGCACAGTTAAGATACATTTTATTTATTGATAGCATTTTCCACTTAGTCCACAAAATGAGGAATAATCTTTCGCTATTCTGAACTATCAAAATTGCATTTTTGACCAGCGCCATGTGGTTACAAATAGAGATAGCCATTTTACCGACTTATGCAAAAGAAATATGGTTATCACTGCTTGTAACTATACGTAATATTAAATTATATAAAATACACTTTTTTAACACAGATCATCACACTTTTGAATAAATTACGAAGGCAGGCTTTGTTCCGTTAGAAAAGCAATTTCTGTAAAGTAAAATTTTCGACCACCATTTTATTGTTACCATTTGTCCACTTTCCCGTTAGATTTGCCCAAAACTTATTTTCATAGAAACAATGACCCGGCGAAGCTATGCGTACTTTCAAAATGTTTATAAAAATACGTTGGACGGTCATACAGTCAAATCAGCATTCATCCATTTTATTGTTTTACTAATCTTTAGCTAACCACGTTTTACCATAATGAAGCGCTTTCAGATAAGACACAGATATTTCCAGTTTCAAAGATATGAAGTTTTTCTATAGCTTGACCACAAATTTTCCACCGAACCTGGTCCCGCCACCCTTCAGAGCAACCCCATATAATTATGATTAACACGGATATTGTTAAAATGCAATGTGATTTGCTTAAATCCAATTTAAGGCGTGTTTTATTGGGAACTTAGCTCAGCTTAGCAATAGAAATTACATGTCAAACAACAACAACCGAAAGCTAAGTAAAAATAAGTTAGGAATTTTAGTTAGGAATTTCCTGAAGATAAGGTTTCAGCAATCCGACACTTGAGTTTTTCGTTGTGTTTTTCGTTTATCAAATGTCAAAACCTTTTGAAGAAAATAGTTTTCCACCATAGCAACTCAATGTAAAAAAAATTGTTTCAAATTTGAAAATAGTTTTTCACCATAGCAAACTCAATGTAAAAAAAATTGTTTCAGGTAGGTGTAAAGATGGCGTTTGGAATATTTCGATTTTTGACATTCTGGTGAACGAAACTTAATTCAAAGCTGACTGTAGCGTTTTATTGGAATTCCTATTGCTAAGCTAAGCTAAGTTCCCAATAAAACACAGCTTAAAATAGTGAACTACATATTTGATTTTTTCCAAGCTTTGCAACTAACTTTCTACATTTATTAAAGCATGCAGTAAAACGCAAATTTAAGAAAATCATTGAGGATTGAGCGGATAAAGAGTCCCTGCCCGATATACAAACATACCAATGCACCTTAAATTCTATGCAAAAACTTGAGTTTAGGTCTTGAAGTTCTTCGTGCTCTCGCAGAGTTTTCCGTGTTCCCAATACAAAATTTTCCATTTTTCTATTTGAAAATCAGTGCACCTACAATTTCATGCAACTTTCCCTTCGAAAAGCAATGAGTTTTCCGAGTTTTACATCAAGAACTTTCTATTTTCCATTCGAAAACCCATTTCGAAATTTTCCAGTTTTACATTGGAAAACCAATGCACTTTTCCCACTCTTCCATGAGGTTTTTCCATTCTTTTGCACAGAAACCACCACTGAATACAACAGTATTAACCATGAAAATTTCACAAATATCTAATGGGTCATTTCGGAGTCCATTATATACATACAAACATACACCATTTTTATATATATAGATACGCTGACCATCCGCCCCGGTTTTCCCGGGACTGTCCCGTATTTCAATAGCCCGTCCCGGTTTTTTTTTAAGGAAACCCGGGACCTACAAGTGTCCCGGGTTAAGTTATTAGTCCCGTATGAACATACAAATATTATAAGTATTAGAAACCGTAATAATAAAAGCAACATAAATTGAAAAGCATGAAATTCTTTACCATGTGCGAAAATTTCACTGCTCTAGGTTGAAATCTTTGTGCGATTTGCTATTTATAAAATAGCGACAACATCGCACAAAATCCTCTATTTTCACCCCCTTCAGCGTATTTTTTTTTTTTTTAACTTTGAATGTCGTATTTACTTATGTTAAATCAAAATCCATTAACATAACTTTCAAACTTCTAGCCTTACAAAGAATTATAAAAACTTTGATCTAGTATCTCAACTCCTTGCAACCCTCTCAAACCCTTTTACTGCGTTAAAAAATAACCTTTCTAAGCCTCCAGACTATCTTTTTAAAAATTAAAAATTAAATTATAAAAAGTTGAAATATGCCTAACCCCTCACTTTTTTGGCAACGCTTTTTCTCAATATTTTATTTAATTCCCATAGGTACATTTTCATACCGGGCTCTAATTCTATATATGAAACGACTAGCAGTTGCCCGCGACTTCGTCCGCCTCTCCCTCGTCCACCGGCCAGAGTATCGTCTCGACTTGTGCATCATGCGCGCGTGGGAATTTTGTTCGGAAGTTGTTGTAAAATTGCATTGCAGTCAACTCTCCCTAGGTCGTAATTCTCTTGAACTTGAAAAATTTGAGCATTTTTTATGATTCCCTTCAGTTGTTCATACTTAAAGCATTCCCTTGGGTGAACTCTCCCTAATAATTCTAATATCTCTTCGTTAAGTAATTTTTTTTTCTTTAAACTGAGCATGTTTTTTAGTTAAGAAGTACATAAAATGATATTGTTTAAACACAATAATCTGCACAAATAGTGCAATCAATCACATTCACAAATCAATTGAACTCTCAAAATTCTAATTTGAGCAGTTATTAGGCCAGTTCCACCTAACAACATCTCACTGAGATCTCAATGTCACCTTGACTGAGGCAAAATCATTTGGTGGAACATAATTCTCAGTTATCATTGAGATTTAATGGTTACCTTACTAATTGTTTTGCTGCACATATGTCAGCCACGCCAAATAGCTGAGTGAGAAATCGAATCCAAAATAATTTCATCTCAGAGATCTCAGAAAAAAATCTCAGTTCTCACATTTCCACAGATTCTTCGCTGCTTATGGTCGCAGCTTAATTTTAAGTAGAATAAAGCCTTTCTCGATTAATGGACTATCCAACACAAAAAGAATTTTACAATTCGAAATAGTAGTTCCTGAGATTACCGCGTTCAAACGAACTTTATATATTGTATTGTATTGTTTGCCGTTTTTTCCACATTTTACACAAATTCTTCGCTGCTATTGGTCACAAATTAGTGTTAAATAGCTTCAAGTCTTCCTCAATTAATGGACCATCCAACACAAAAAGAATTATACCATTCGAACCAGTAGTTCCTAAGACAAGTGCGTTAAAACGCAGAAAAATGTATATTTTTGCCGTTTTTTCCACATTTTCCACAGATTCTTCGCTGCTATTGGTCACAGCTTAATGTTAAGTAGCCTAATGTCTAAGTCGATTAAGGCACCATCCAACACAAGAAGAATTATACCATTCGAACCAGTAGTTCCTGAGATTACCGCGTTCAAACAAACAAACTCTTCAGCTTTATATATTAGTGTAGATGTAGATTTAAAAAAATTATCACATATCTTAACCCCCTCCGAAACAAAATCCTAGCTACGGCTATGAACGTAGGTCCCTTAAACCATCTTGCCTCATAATTACCCATACAGGGATCACTCCACCTCGTCCCATCATCAGCTACGTTATCTGCTGAGTTCACATGGAACCATTGGCGAGGCGTTGTCGAATCTAAAATCTCTCCTACTCTTACTGCTACGAACGTAGGAAACTTGTAATCCGAAGAGTTGATCCAAGATAGAACAGTTTTTGAATCCGATAGGAAGATAACCTTATGAATTACAATGGAATGTGAGGCCTTAATCGTTGATGCGAGACGCACACCGAGAATTGCAGCCTGCAGTTCTAAACGCGGGACTGAGAGCTTTTTTACAGGGGCAACCTTTGACTTTGCCATGACTAACGCGACCTTAACAGCGTCTTCCTTTTGAAAGCGGAAATATGAAACCGCAGTGAAAGCCTTTTCTGAGGCGTCTACAAAAACGATCAAACTAACTTCGGAATCGCTAGGAGACCATGGAACATAAAGGCGAGGAATTTTCAGTTGTTCGATGTTAGATAATTCTTTGATGAACTCAAGCCATTGCTCTCGTAGATGTTTCGAAACTGGTTCATCCCAGTCGGACCCTTCACGCCAAACCTCTTGAAGAATTATTCGACCTCGTATAATATACAGTGATATAAGGCCTAGCGGATCAAAAATTCTCATAATAGTTCTAAGAATTTCTCTTTTGGATATTGGAGTTTCATTGTTTAACATATTTCTTAACAATCCATCATCTGAAAGTCTATAAGTGAAAAGATCGGAATTCGGATGCCAGTATAAACCCAAGATCTTAGTAATGTGACTTTCACACTGGTTGGGATCTACACTGATCAGCTTGACATTAACGTTGCTTTCCGGAACCTTCTTTCAAAAAATCCATGCTATTTGATTGCACGTTAACCAAGTCAAAACTCATGGACTTACAAATTTCAATGGCATTCTTTGTTACTGACAAAGCCTGTTCTATGGTGTCATGGCTATTAAAATAGTCATCTACGTAAGTCCGGTTGACAAATCCATCAACAGCCTCCGGAAATTCATTCTTAAACTTATTGGCGTGAAAATTCTTAACGTACTGCGCACATGTTGGAGAACACCTTGGCCCAAACATCATCACTTCCATTATATAAACAGTTGGCTCTCTAGTCGTGTCTCCATTCCTCCAAAGAACGCGTTGACATTGTTGATCTTCCAATTTTATTCTTATCTGATGAAACATTTCTCTCACGTCAGCATTTACGGTAATCTTTCGTTCTCGTAGTTTAAAAATGCCAGCGTGTAAAGGAACGAGATTATCGGGTCCTTTTAGTAAGTACGTATTTAGTGATGCCCCGCGTACTTTAGCTGCAAAGTCAGCAACATCTCTCGGTTTTGGTGGGATTTTGTTCGGATTTTCTATTATAAAAGTAGGTGGATACCATACTCTTGGCCATTCTTGCTCTAGTTCTTCTGAAGTCGCAATTCTTGCATAACCTTTCGACAGAAGGCTTGCCATGTGGTTATTTTTCCACTTTAAAAGATGTGGTTTTCTCTTCAATAACTTCTCGAGAGAAATAAGACGATTCAATTCCATAGGATATGAATCAGGCAACTTAACATTGTCTGTCTTCCATAATAGTCCAATTTCATAACGATTGCCCACATAATTTAGCGTACTTTCCATAATAGTCAATGCCCGATTGTCTTCCCTGCTGACCAAATCACCTTTGGGAGGCATGACCCCAAATTCTTCAGTCGTAAAATGCTGCTTCACGAGTTCGTGAAGTTCCAATTCGGATTTTATGGCATCATGAAAAAGAAGTCTAATCGATGGTTTGGCAACCTCGTTCACACAACTCGCTCTGATAGTTGGAGCATATTGCCCATACACTATCCAGCCCAACAAAGTTTTCAGGGCACAGGGCTCTTCATCCTTTCCATGCCTCTGTCCATGGCCTAAAAGGAATTTCGCGTGATTTAGCCCAACTAAAATCTTAGGCTTAGCTTCCGTCAGATCAGTAAAAGGAAGCCCGCGCAGATGCGGATACTTCTCCTTTAGCTCCGAAGAATTAATGGACTGAGTTGGTAGTTCTAACCCTTTAACCGTGTATACGTTTTTCAACCAGTGACGCTTTCGGTTTTGAACACTCGAGACAGCTAGATTCGTTTTGACAGACTCTTCATTTCTCGAGACACCTTTCGTCCACTGAAGTGTTAGATTCTCTGACTCACCTTCCAGTCCTAATTCATCAAACAATTCTTCTTCTAACATTGTTAAAGATGATCCGTCGTCTAAAAACGCAAAGGTGTCGACGAACCTACCTTTTGTTCCATATAATCGTATAGGAGTAGGAGCTATCTTAAACATTACTGGCATCTTAGACCCTATGTGGGATGAATTAAATTCGGCAGTGGGAACGTACGGAACAGCTGACACGTTCAATTTTTTATTCTGAGGAACAGATGGCTGATGTAATAGAGGGTGATGTATTCCAGCACATCCAGATATGCCACATGTCTTTCTTCTTGAGCAAGTTCTCCAATCATGCTGACTTGAACTCAAACAACGAAAGCAAATTTTGTGATCTCGTGCAAAAGCTAATCTAACGTCATAGGGCAATGATTTAAACTGATCACAATCGTCCAGCGCCCAATTTGCATGACAAATCTGACAGTACATATCCATTCAACAGGTCTTCAGTTCTATTAATGGATTTGAGGTCAGCTACAAAACCATTGAGCTTCACAGCCCATAAATGCAGATTCGGATCACATTTCGATTTTAAAACCGGAAGCTTGAGAAGGCCTGCTGTCAGGCGGTGCACTTAAACGTCAGAACGTCCATATACAGGGTGATTCACGAGCGTTGTGCCAAAAAGCTAGAGCGTGTAGGTTGAGTTGAGACAAGAAAAAAATTGTATAGGAGGGGGGGGGTCTATTCCCCCCCGTTTAGCCGGAAGGGGCAATTTTCTGAAAAATTGACTTATTTTGTAAAAAAAAAAATTAAAAATCAATGGCTTAGTTTACAACACCGTGCTATACCTTTCTAAAAAGCTAAAAACTTTTTCTTTCACTTTATTTTTAAATTAAATTTTTTTAACGAATAGTTTTAAAAAAATAAATTTTCAAACTCAAAATTTAAAAAAAAAAGCCAAAAAAATTTTTTGGAACTATTTTTTTTCAAAATTTTATGTAATTAAGTACTAATTTTGTTTTAAAATTTCAATGTCTTTGTTAATTTTTAGTCGAAAACAGAAAACCGGATGCAAAAATGTCTTCGTTTTTGAGAAATTAAAAAAAAAAAAACACTTTTTTCTAAAAAAATCTCTGTTTTTATTTTTACCTATCTGGACTTTTAGTATAATTTACTAGTTTAATTTATATATTTAATTTTTTGTAATTGGAGTTTTATGAGGACTCAATAAAGTAGAAAAGTATTGGATTTTCCCTGGATTAATCATTTTGTTCATTGAAAACGTCTGCCATTGACCTTTCACTTCTAGCTCTCCGTGCTCTCGTCGGCGGATTCTTGAAAACATGCTACGACTTGGGCGCCATCTATTGGGATATCTTTCAGCGTAGAGTCTTTCGGCTTCCCGATCTCGACAACAAGTTAAACCGTAGCAGAAGTTCCTGTCCGCTAACTCTTCTCGAACATATGAGTTTGTTATTGTTACGTGTTGATGAATTAATATTTTAATTGTAAATGGTTGTTAAGTAAATATGCGATGCCTATTATTTACCTTTAGGTTGTTAATTGTTTTTTCATTCAAGAAAAATTGCGGTTTAATTATCTTAAGCCCCCAGCAGGTAGAACCCTTCGCCGGCGAGTGGCCGCGGCCCCAGGTATAGTAAGAAAAAATTGCAGGTCAGTTTTCAGACGTTATCAATGGATAAAATGGTTAATCCATTGAAAATCCAATACTTTTCTACTTTATTGAGTCCTCATAAAACTCCAATTACAAAAAATTAAATTTGTAAATTAAACTAATAAATTAAACTAAAAGTCCAGATAGGTAAAAATAAAAACAAAGATTTTCTTAGGTTTTGGTTTTTTTTTTAATTTCTCAAAAACGAAAAGACATTTTTGCATCTGGTTTTCTGTTTTCGACTAAAAATTAACAAAGACATTGAAATTTTAAAACAAAATTAGTACTTAATTACATAAAATTTTGAAAAAAATTAGTTCCAAAAAATTTGTTTGGCTTTTTTTTTGAAAATTTTGAGTTTGAAAATTTATTTTTTTTAAACTGTTCGTTAAAACACTTTTTTTTAAAAACAAAGTTAAAGAAAAAGTTCTTAGCTTTTCAGAAAAGTATAGCACGGTGTTGTAAACTATGCCGTTGATTTTTAATATTTTTTTTTACAAAATAAGTCAATTTTTCAGAAAATTGCCCCTCCCGGCTAAACGGGGGGGAATAGACCCCCCCCTCCTATACGATTTTTTTCTTGTCTCAACTCAACCTACACGCTCTAGCTTTTTGGCACAACGCTCGTGAATCACCCTGTATAGAGCGTAGAGCATTCATAATTTCTTCATCATCGGTCGAGTATTTTAATCTGTCACTTACCAGCTGGTAAGCTTCGCCTTTAAGTGCCTTACGTAGACGAGCAATATTCTCTTTGCCATTATATTTCCCTTCAATCGTCGTGGATTTGTACACTTTCTCGAAATAAGGCCATTCTCGTTTATTTTCTCCTGAAAAACTTGGCAATTCTTGGACGTTGTTTCTGTTCAAGATGACGAGTAGGCTGGCCATGTCGGATTGTTGGATGATATAGTCTTGAAAGCTATTTTGATGAGCAGCAGCAGAGCGAAGTGGAGTTGACTGATGTAACTGAACGGAGTTCCTAAGCAACGTTTCGTGATTGGCTTGAATTTTTTTAATCATTTCTAACCTTTCATCTGAAAGAGGTTTGGATGCTATATTTGTGGGCGGTAATTGCATTTGAGGTTCTTGTGTTTGCGCTGAACCTAATTCAATGGAGATTTTCTTTTTCATCCTCTCCAACTCATCCCTAAGACTATTAATTTCAACATCTTTTTGAGCAGCAGCAGCTGTCGCATCTACCCCTTTATCAACAAAAACTCCTACTTTTTTATTGTTACCTTCTTCAAGATTTTTGTTAGCACCTTGTACTTCTTCATTAGGACTGCGTTCCTTTGAGTCATCTTTCTTGAATACACAGTCGTCTTGCTCGCAGTACCATGGATCGGAAGTCGTGTAAAGATCTGGGTTAAACTGGGCACAATTGAAATGCCACCAGCGCTTACACTTTTCACATGAAACCATCTCATCCGTATCAGGCAAGCTGCATTTTCCCGACGCCGACGTGCAACTATGATTCATCTTAGGAGTTAACAATCACAATTAAAATAAAATAATGTTGCTGAACTGTTGAAGCTTTTTCCAAATAATAAATATTCCTCCAAGCAATAGTTCTTGATAGATTCAATTTTATTTTCTAGAGTAGTTCAAGTTATAATTTTATAATTTACAAAAAGACATATGCTTACAATTGGTATCCTTTCAAAACGGATTAGCAACGAATTGGCAGTCTTTATAAGCTTAAACAAAGTTCTTTTATACTTTTCTAAAATGAATATAATTCAATTATTTGAAACTTGTAATTTTTCAATCAATTAAGACTTACATACAAATGGTATTCTTGAATCACGAATGTACAATGACTTTTAATTTTCTATTTTCTCAAATTCTTCGATAAAATTCTTTATATACAGAAAAAAGGCGGGAAGCTAGTGACATTACATAATTATCTTCACATAACCAAAAAATTATTTTTGTTAAGAGATGAATGTATGATTACGAAAGAGATGAATATATTTGTTTATACTAGAACATTAGTCTGAGCTGCCACTTCGATTAAAAACATTATACGATTCATCTTACTAATTTGGCTTGATGACAACCACAAAGTAGATGATATCAGGCGTTAGTTGAGAGTTTACCACGGAGGTGCCAAGCAACTTTGAAAAATCGTGGTCAACCAACAGAGTACTAATGTGGTTTTTAAAATTATTGTTTTTTTTTTCAAAATTCATTTTTATTCCATTCACTTATAACTACTTATTACTAGGCAAAGAATTCAAACTAGCTTATGATATAAAATCTTATAGTTAACTTACTGGCCCCAACCGGGTGCTCTAAGGAATTCATGATTTACTTAAGATTAATGCCTTTCGGCTTATTTATTTATTTCCATTGTTTATTTTTTGTTGGAAAAATTAAAAAAAACTAGCTTCCTTATCCATTTTAAAATTATTGTAACATGTGTGCTATTTCTTTGTCCACAAGAAATATTGTCATCACTCCAAAATATTTTTTTTTAATTGATTGATAATTTCTAATTATTGATTAAATTTGTCGTTATAAATCAATGGAGTCAATTAAGCTTTTTTTCAGAAAGTCCTCAGAGACAGATCGGATTTGGAAATTTTTTTTTTTCCAAATTTTTTGTTTTTTATATTGTTTAAAATCTGAAACATTTCATTTGGGGGAAATAATTGCTTATATTGTTTAAAAAAATTTTATATTGTTTATAAAGGGTGATCCACGAACGATGTTTTTGTAATTGTAGTGTATAGGTTGCATTAATAAAAGAAACTAACGAACTAATTTTTTTTCGAAATTTTATGTAGTTAAGTACTATTTTTTTCACAATTAAATGCGATTACAAGTTCTCAGTGAGATCCCGAAAACCGCATGCCTTAATGTCTTCTTGTTTTCGAGAAATTATGAAAAACCCAAAAAAAACTCAGAAAATTTGGATGATATTTTGTTCTATATATTCGAAAAAATAATCGTCACAAGTAATTTTGTAAATTTTTTTCTGAGTGTTTTTAGTTTTTGCTTAATTTCTCGTAAACAAGAAGACATTAAGGCATGCGGTTTTCTGGATCTCACTGAGAAATTGTAACCGCATTTAATTGTGAAAAAAAAATAATAAGTAACTACATAAAATTTCGAAAATAATTAGTTCGAAGTTAAAAAAAAAGTTGGAAATTTCAATATTTTGACTTTGAGGATGCACTTTCGAAAACTGTTCCTGAAAACAGTTTTATTGAAATGCAAAATGAAAGAAGCATTTTTTAGCTTTGCAAGAAGGAAAGTATAACAAGGCATTATGGACAAAGCCGTTGATTTTTAATATTTTTGTTGGAAAATAGGCTTTTTTTGTTATAAGATCGCCCCTCCTAAACGGGAGGCAATAGGCCGCCCCTTCCATATGATTTTTTTCTTGTCTTAATGCAACCTATACACTACAATTACTAAAAACATCGTATGTGGATCACCCTTCATAAACAACTAGCAGTTGCCCGCGACTTCGTCCGCCTCTCCCTCGTCCACCGGCCAGAGTATCATCTCGACTTGTGCATCATGCGCGCGTGGGAATTTTGTTCGGAAGTTATTGTAAAATTGCATTGCAGTCAACTCTCCCTAGGTCGTAATTCTCTTGAACTTGAAAAATTTGAGCATTTTTTATGATTCCCTTCAGTTGTTCATACTTAAAGCATTCCCTTGGGTGAACTCTCCCTAATTCTAATATCTCTCTTACTTCTGCATCGTTTTTTCGTTAAGTAAATTTTTTTTTCTTTAAACTGAGCTTATTTTTTAGTTAAGAAGTACATAAAATGATATGGTTTAAACACAATAATCTGCACAAATAGTGCAATCAATCACATTCACAAATCAATTGAACTCTCAAAATTCTAATTTGAGCAGTTATTAGGCCAGTTCCACCTAACAACATCTCACTGAGATCTCAATGTCACCTTGACTGAGGCAAAATCATTTGGTGCCTTGGTGGAACATAATTCTCAGTTATCATTGAGATTTAATGGTTACCTTACTAATTGTTGCTGCACATATGTCAGCCACGTCAAATAGCTGAGTGAGAAATCGAATCCAAAATAATTTCATCTCAGAGATCTCAGAAAAAAATCTCAGTTCTCACATTTCCACAGATTCTTCGCTGCTATTGGTCGCAGCTTAATTTTAAGTAGAATAAAGCCTAAAGCAGTTGCCCGTAGCTTAGTTGGTAAGTGCGTTGGCTGCTAAGCAGAACGTCGCGTCGTTGGTTCGAGTCCTACTCAGGCCAAGTTTTTATTTCATCTTTCATGGGTACTGCCTCTTGCGAAGACCTGACAAATCTTCCAAGAGTATCAATCTGTAATGAAAAAATGCTTCTCAACTTTGCCGTTCGGAATCGGCCGGCGTTAAATTGTAGGTCCCCTCAATTCTTCACACGCACTCAGAGAATTGTTGATTAGAGTAAGCCACTTAGGCGTTGGCTCTTCAAGAGCTGTCGCGCCACTCTATTTATTTATTTTATTTTAAAGCCTTCATCGATTAATGGACTATCCAACACAAAAAGAATTTTACAATTCGAAATAGTAGTTCCTGAGATTACCGCGTTCAAACGAACAAACTCTTCAGCTTTATATTGTATTAAATTGTATTGTTTGCCGTTTTTTCCACATTTTACACAAATTCTTCGCTCCTATTGGTCGCAGCTAAATTTTATTTAGCTTCAAGCCTTCTTTGATAAATGGACCATTCAACATTTAAAAATTGTTCAATTTCATAAAGCAGTTCTTGAGATAAGCGCGTTAAAACGCAGAAAAATGTATATTTTTTGCCGTTTTTTTCCATATTTTCCACAGATTCTTCGCTGCTATTGGTCACAGCTTAATGTTAAATAGCCTCAAGTCTTCCTCAATTAATGGACCATCCAACACAAAAAGAATTATACCATTCGAACCAGTACTTCCTGAGATAAGTGCGTTAAAACGCAGAAAAATGTATATTTTTTGCCGTTTTTTCCCCATTTTAAACAGATTCTTCGCTGCTATTGGTCACAGCTTAATGTTAAGTAGCCTAGAGTCTAAGTCGATTAAGGCACCATCCAACACAAAAAGAATTATACCATTCGAACCAGTAGTTCCTGAGATTACCGCGTTCAAACAAACAAACTCTTCAGCTTTATATATTAAAAATTGTTTAAGCAATATAAGCAATTATTTCCCCCAAATGAAATGTTTCAGATTTTAAACAATATAAGAAACAAAAACTTCGGAAAAAAAATTTCCAAATCCTTGACTCCTCTAATCCTGAAATAAGAAAAAAAAATTAAGTTCAAAAATCGAAAATAAATTTAATTTTACTGAGAAAAAAGTTTAGTGTGCTATTTCTTTGTCCATAGCTGTATATTTGTAAGAAAAAAAAAATTGAGATTTTGATCAATTATGACATTACGATGATAGAGAAGTCGAAAAAAGTGGGTCAAGTGAGTCCGTCCGTCCGTCTGTCTGTCTGTAAACGCACCTACAGCCTTAACCACTGGTTCGATTGACTTCAACTTTGGAAATAAGAGGTTGGAACGATTTTGGTGGATCTTTTTTTTTATTATTTTTTAAAGATCAAAGTTTAGCCATCAAAAGTTTCAATTTTTCCAAAAACGGCTCCTACGATTACCCTCGTAATTTTTTTTTTTCGAAACACTATTGTTTGTATTGCTCCAAAACGGTACCTCTCATAGAAGAGTTTTTTTGTTATGAGATTTTCTAAAAAAAAAAACGGATCAATTTTAAAAAATCAAAATTCAAGACGCATAAATCAATAAATTGTTTGCCTGTGGCACTTGTCAGTCATCGGCTCTGATATAATTTTCATTATGGCTTCATTAAAAAATCTTCGGTCCATACCAGGGATGGAAATTGACATTTTCCAATTGTAATCAAAAAAATTTTAAATTGTATTCATTTGGTACCAATTGTATCGAGAATCAATTTCACAGAAAAGTATATAAGAAAAAACATTTTTTGTATTCGTTTACGCGGCACGATTATAAATAACAATTCCCCGGGAGTTTTTTCCCGTTTCCCTACTCTCTTATTACAAACAAAAAATCTCCGGTAATTTTCTTCCTTTTTCCGTTTCCTAATCTTCGAAAAAAGAAAAAAAAAATCCATGAAAAAGTAATCATTCTAGATGTCTAAAATAGGGAAAATTTTTACTCGCCTACCACAAAATTGTTCCCCGTAAATTTTTTGGAGAATCGTTAATAAAAATGTAAGTTTTTTGTTTTTTTGTGCCCAAAATAAATTAAAGATTTAACAATTTAATAGGTCAAAAACAACGAATAAGTCGCAACTGCAAATGTTGCTTGACTTAATGGAGGAAAACCGGGATATTGCGTATGGATTCCGATCTAAGGATGAAGTGCTGCAGTTGAATTTATGTGGGCCGCCCCTAAAATCCATTCAAGAATGGAAGAAGGTAAACATAAGCAATAACAAAATATTGTGTATTTTTATTTATTTATTATTTTACTATCAAAAGTGTGGAGTGACCAAAAAAATGTGTTCGAGGAAAGGCGGCCGAGAATCTCAAATCAAAGAATGCAACTGGTGGTGGGGCTCACAAGGAACATAAATTCTCTAAATTCGAACAGGAGATACACAATTTGGTGGGTATGAAGGAGTCTGTTGAGGGTGTTGCTGCAATAACATTTGGTTTGGGTGCGGTTCCAAAAAGGAAAACAACCAAGCAAAATATAGGGCCGCCCGAAAAAGTGCTAATTTAATCAGTCGAATACCTTGAAGGAGAGCTAACAGATAATGAAATTGAAAATCTTTTGCTACAAACTGCACCATCCCCAAAGATCATTCCTCAAAAAAGAACATATACTCATCCACAAGCAAGTGTGTCAAAAAGTACTGCCTCTGAAGCTTTCCAAAAAGAATTGGAACTTCAGGCAGACTTATGTCGCACGGAGGAAAATTTAAATGTTCAAAGGGAACTTTGTGACGCTCTCAAGACTGTTGCAGAAAACAGCCAAGAACTTTTGAATATAAAAAAGCAAAAATTAATAGTAAAGAAAAGACACAGCTTGGCTTTGGAGGAATTTAGGAATCGGGAGCTGGAACACAAAGAACTCAAAACAGAAAATTTTGAATAAGCACTGCGACGCTTGTATTCTTTTAATAGTTTAACTGTGATTCTCGAATTAAGAATTTTTTTTTTTTGTTAACTTGTTTATTGTTTTTATTAAATACTAGCTTGTGAATGCCTTGAGGCGTTTCAAGTTTTGTTGCATCTCACTTTGTTTTCATACATAATTATCCTCAAATTTGTTTATTGCTTGCATTGTTTTCTTTTATTCGTATGGATCCATCTTTAAGGAAATAAGCGATATCAAAAATAAAAAACAAAATGGTAAGTATACGCCCCGTTGCCTGCTTATGATTTTTTTTTTCTTTAGATTAAGAGCCCCAAGAAAATCAAAATTAAGAAAAAGGCAAAGTATGTACGACAATGTGTATCACACAACCATAGTAATAAATTGTTAGAACCCTGATAGTTTTTTGGAATGCCAATTCGAGGGAAAGCTGACCCGTTGAGCTTTATTCCGGCTTAGTGGCAATAAACAATCAGATTTCGGATGTTATTGGGCCTGCACACACGGGATGAATAGTTTTTGGATTGAAACAGGGTTTTGTCTCTACTCCAAGCACACACGAGATGATTTCAGACTGGGGGAAGAAATGTATACATGAATCAGCTTTTGTACATGTGTTAGTTTAAGTCTTCGTTCATCCACCAAATTTCGGGCTGAACATTTTTATTTTTATTTAGCAAGTGTTTCAATTATTCTTTATTTCTTTTTTCTTTACAATGTCTAGAGTTTTCCATTTGAAAACTAAAGAAGACGAAGAAAATGCTTTTTCATGAATATACATATATGTGCTTTCTATATTAAATTTAAAGGTTGATTCCTATATTAGTTCGAATTCTCCGCGCTGCTACGATATAGTCGGATCTTTCTAATGATGCGAACCCATTACCAATGTCGTGATTTTTGGTATGTGAAATAGAAACGGCTTCATCACTGGTGAAATCTGATTTGTAAAAAATGCATATATTATGTAAAGCGCAGCATACATTAATAATCTTGGCCGCCTTCGTCGGACTGTAATGCAATTCTCTAGCACCCAGAAGACACCTCCATCTATTTTTAAGGAATCCATTTGTGCGTTCAATTATATTTCGAGCGCTAGTTTGGACCTCATTAAATTTAGATTCCCTTAACCCCGATTCATCGCCATGAAGGCGTCCGATGAGAGGTTAAAAGCCACGGCTCCAACGGATATCCGGCGTCTCCTACCAAGTTTACAAATTACTTGCAATGTGTCCTGATAATTTTATGTTATCAATAAGTTACTTACCAAGAAGCCAAAAATTTGTTGTCCCATTCAAATATTCCTGCTCAAAGTGCTCTCTAAGTGCTCTCTAAGGAATCATGGCACGCTCCTGGATGGGAAGCATCCACGTATTGAATTCTTAATTTATCATCACAAACTAGCATTACATTAAGGGTCCCCGCAGTCTGCAGACTTTTTATCGGCCGATAGTTTGGTGGGCTTCTTAATCAGTATGGAGAGGAATGCATATGCGCACACTACAGCGATTCAGTATCGGCCGATAAAAAAGTTTGATGGGCTACCCGATTACATTCAAACTAATCTGTCGGCCAACTATCGGTCGACTGTTTAAACAGTATTGGCGCATACACGCCTGCGCATATATGACGATTGTTAAGTCGGCCGATAGTTCAGTTCGCTCTGTGATTTGGCGTCGTATGCGTGTATTTTGAATATGGCGTACTCTTTTAAACTTTTTTTTATAAAGCGCAGGTGCGCAGGTCTTTTCTCGACTTCTTCAATCAACTTTTCGACGGAACTTTCGACAATCAACAATTGTGATTTGGGCGACGCCATATTCAAAATACACGCATACGACGCCAAATCACAGAGCGAACTGAACTATCGGCCGAATAAACAATCGCCATGTATGGGCAGGCGTGTATGCGCCAGTACTGATTAAACAGTCGGCCGATAGTTGGCCGACAGATTAGTTTGAATGCAATCGGGTAGCCCATCAAACTTTTTTATCGGCCGATACTGAATAGCTGTAGTGTGCGCATATGCATTCCTCTCCATACTGATTAAGAAGCCGACCAAACAATCGGCCGATAAAAAGTCTGCAGTCTGTGGGGGCTCTAAGACTATACGTTCCTCTTCGATTATAAAACAAATGTTTGTTTACAGAAGGGGTAACAATCCGAACTTGAGTTCCGTCAACACATCCGATGATGCCAGGAATGTTGTGTTTTGTGTAAAACGCGAACGGAACTTTTCTTTTATCTGCGGCTGTTTGATTTTTATCCATTGTGGACATAGCTGGTCTTCTGATTTTCATTTATCCTTTTAGTTATGAAAATACAAAACTTCGACTTCGACCTGCTTGAACGTCGTAAAGAGTGAATCCCCAAAGTGACTCACTCACAAAGGCAATCGAATGAAAAATCGCATCCCCCGCAACCACATAATTCTTGAAAAATTTAATTTGAAAAATATAATAACGTAGTGGACTAGTGGGGTTCATTCCTCACACAATTTCCTTTCCGCAAGGGAAAAACAAATTAAAATCAATACAAGATAAAACTTGCTACCAAATGTGTGATATCCAACGACTTAGGAGACAGGAACAAGAAGATTCTTCTCCTTTACTTTCGTATAGTATCGGTCTTTTTTGTTGGTCTACACACAAAATAGAATTAATTTTTTTTTTACAACGCAATGCTGCTTAGCTTACCCTTACCTTGGAAAGTTGTTGAACCTTTGGTTTTCCTGTTCGTTGGTATCTAATTTTTCCAATTTTAATTTTATTTCAATTAAAAATACACGTCAGACACTCAATTTCTTGAATTAAAATGAAATGAAAATAGTTTTTTTCTCCGACAAAACGAAAAAAGCCAGACACAGTTGCAAAAAGGCTTACTGTTGTACTCTGGAGTCCATATTACAAGCATTGCAAAAGTTTTTTCTTGAGGATTTATATTCAAATGTTCAGCTAATCCATTCATTTTCGGATTGTACGGATCTCTGTATGTAATTCGGATTCTTTTCGTTTTGCAGACATCTATGCAATGTTTCTACCATCGCAACGTATTCTTGAATTTGTGTATGTATGATGAAGTAAATTATTGACGCTCGCAGATTAGTCCCCAGAAATCGATATGACTTGTTCAAGGATTCGTGTTGATCGAATGTTCAACTGTCACCTCAAATTACCAAAATTACGTTTTACATAAAATGTTACTTCTGTAGACGATGGCAAATGAATTTCCTTGAACGAATGTTGAATCGAAAGCGCCGAGAAAATTGCAAAATTGTCTTCATGTCGAGCTAGATCAGGACGCAAATCAATCAGCTTAAATTTTTTTTTTTTTCAATCATTCAATCCATCAACATTAATCCATCTCTGCTTCATTTCCAGGAACGGATTCTTGAATCTGTTGTGGCTAATCGGAATTTATTGCTTTACCAGGACGTTCAATGGTCATCTGCTCACTGCTCACACAGTTGAGCAACTTTTGAATACCTATTTCGCTCGGTAAACCAATTAATGCTTTTTAAAAATCAAAGAAAATGCTGAAGGTATTTAGAGTCCACTTCAGAAGTTGTAAACTGGCTTGATTTAAAAGTTTTTATTTATTTAACTAAGACGGTTTCGTCTCACAAGTACATATTTTATGCAAGTATTTTATTGAATTTGGTTTTCATTTTTTACTCTGAAATTGATTGAAAAAAATAAATAAACAGCAAGTTAAAATTAAACAAGTAGGTAGAAAAGAAATGTAAGAAAGTGAAGTCCTATATGTAAGTGTATTACATATTATTATGAGCCACATTTGTCTTCTAACGCAGCGCAGAACGTTGTTGAACAGAGTGATGTAGACTGTATATGTCGTTTTTTCTCAAACGGTATATTAAGTGTTTTACCACGATGTTGGATCTTGGATGTACCATCGACAGATGAGATGCAGTTCAACTTCGTTAAATAATTTTGCTCGGTGATTTTGGCATTTGCAAAAAAGTCGTCATTGATACGCACAAGCAAACAATTTACTGACAGTCTGTTATTTTATTTACGTTATTGACGACCATGTCTGTGAATTGTTAGTGATATAATTATTACAGTTGCCGTCAGTTTGATCCTTTTATTGCACAATTTGTATCAACGATTTTACAAAGCGTGGGCCATGCCAAGGCAATGTCTCAATCATTGCAAATTGATATTTGATAACTTCCCTCTTGATAACTTTCAAAATGCTATAACATGACTCCGTAAGTATTACCGTTATTTTTATTTTTTTCTGTTTTAAGTCAATTCCCTCCCGGCTAAACGGGGGAGAATAGACCCCCGCCTTCCATACGACTCACACCTACACACTCTAGCTTTTTGGCACAACATTTGTGAATCACCTTGTATACCGAGGTTTCGTATTTTACTATGCAATACTTGGGCGTATACGTGTTTTTTTATAGTCTTTCTCTTAATTTCTGCTACCAATTGTTATCTTGATAGTATATGTATTTGTATATCCTTAACAGTCTCTACCGAAGAGATTTTGTTTGTGTCCAATCAACGATATGAAAATGTTTTTCAGCAAATATTGTCAATGTTTGGGCAAAAGGCCTCTGCAAAAGCGTCTGCTTAATTTCTAGGTTCACAACTCGAGTAAATGACTCAAAAAACCGTCCGACTGACTCCTTGGTGGTCGTTTAATGTAATTGTTTCATACTAAAATATCATATGCGGTTGTGGTATATAGAAATGGATATGAATGCAAAACTTAACAGCAATCGGCTGTTGGATTAAAAACATCCGACTTACGTTCCATGGAACCCAGAAATATCACAATTCCACAAATAAGGATCTCTCCATTCATGACAAAAATTATATGTTTCCACCACAATATCTTTTCATTCCATCATTTCAGCAAAAATTATGATAGTGTGTAAATAACTTTACGACTTAACGTTATACCCGTGTGTATTACATTGATAAATAAGATTTGTTTAACTACTGTTGCAATTTTTTCTGAAATTATCATAATTTTGATTATATAAGAGTTGTCTTAGTTTTTTCACCCTCATTAAAAAATCGCTATACCAGTTCTTAACAAGGCAATGTCACGTCGAATGAAACCAAATTAATGCCAATACGATGAGTGGTTCGCGAGATAATCGAGCAGAAAAAACGTAACGCACATACGTATATACGCTCATTTGAACATACGTACACACAAACACACACACATCATGATAAAAAAAAAGGCCAAGGCCTAAGTGCCTTACTCTCATCAACAATTCTTTGAGTGCGTGTGAAGAATTGAGGGTACCTACAGTTTAATACCGAGAAGGACTCTGCATACATACGGACACTGCATACATTTACATACTAATTTTGATATTACATATGTAGATTTATTTGTTTATAAACAAAATAAATGAAAGTATAAATGAAAAAGATAAAATTTGAATATTACTTTGATATATGTAACTACTTTGTTTAGTTCAAGTTTGTTTGTCAGCTCACAAATTATATGAACATTTGTTTTCACTTCTGAATTGAATTACGAACAATAAAGACGTATTTATTATAAAATACAATTTGGATATTTGTTCATTCAAGGACTCAGAACAAAAGGTTATAGGCCCAGTTAACGAAAACTACTGAAAGAATTTTCAATTGCTGTGAAAGGAAGGAAGGAATGGAAGTCGACCGAACAAACATTGATAAACTTGAGGGTGGAAGCAATTGGCTTACCTGGAAGTTTCAGATGCGTCAAATATTAGAAGCAAATGAACTATTCGATGTTGTCGATGGAACCATTTCAAAACAAACAGCTGGATTTGAAAATTATGGGTCTGCAATTTTGGCATGGAAGAGGTTGGATGCTAAGGCCAGACGTACCATTTTAACATCTTGTATGAAGCAACCACTACTTCAAATAATGAATTGTGAAACTGCTATGGACAACGCTCAAGAGCACATACATATGAACAAGCAACAAAAATATTATAGTTTCGCAAAAGAGCCAGGGGATAATGTTGCAACGTTTTTGTCAAAGCTTTTGGAAATAGTTCAGCAACTCAGGGATCAAAAAGAAGAGATTTCCGAGTCCATGGTTATGACAAAGATTTTAATGTCGTTGCCGGCTGAATATAATCATTTCCATAGCGCATGGGAATCTGCGAGTCCAGATAGCCAAACGATGGCGAACTTGTGAGCTCGCCTGATGGCTGAAGAGTTAAGACTTACAACTCAAGGTCAAGTTGAAGAAGTCGAAGCTTTAATGGCTAAGCGCACTTTTCCAAAGAAGATGTCTCAAAATTCACCCAAAAACAATAGTTTGGTTCCTAAAGGTAATTGTTTTAGGTGTGGACAAAGTGGACATTACAAGCGGAACTGTCCAAAGAAGAGCAAGTCATATAAGAAGCAAGACGAGCCATCGGTTGACGCTTTCATGTGTCAAGGGTCAACATCCAATGAGGACAAGGACATCTGGATTCTAGATTCAGGGGCAAGTGACCACATGTCTCATAGGCGTGAATGGTTTGAAAAATTGGAAGAAACCTCTACTTATGTAACAATCGGAAACGGTGAAAAAATAATTGCTCAAGGAAAAGGTAACATTAACTTTGTTGCTTTTGATGGAAACGCCTGGATACCTAAGTTGATGACTAATGTTCTCTATGTGCCTGAAATCAAACTGAATCTTTTTTCGCCATCGATCTTGGTTATCAAATGCAGTCGAATAACAAGCGTTGTGAATTTCTGAAAGATGGAAATATCGTTGCAGTGGGAGTTCGTCGAGGTAAAAGATTCATTACAAACCCATTTGAGTTCAGCAAATGTATCGGTGAAGAAGATATCACTTAGTTCATGGCACGATCGATTAGGACATCAACATATCGCTTACATCAAGAAAATTTTGAAGAAAAGAAATATCGATTTCATTGACGATAACTTTACGTGTGAAGCTTGTATATATGGGAAGCACCATAGAGGTCCCTTCAAGAGTCGTGAAGAGCAATTGAAGACATGCGGTGAAATTATCTATTCAGATGTGTGTGGACCGTTTCAAGAAATGTCTATTGGAGGGTCAAGATATTTTTTGCTATTGAAGGATGTGTACTTCTTAAAGCAAAAATCGGATGTAGCAAAAAATGTCAAGAATTGTATTCGAATGATGCAGAAGGACATTGGTCATAATGTTCGCATTTTCAGATCCGATAACGGAAGTGAATTTATAAATGGTGAGCTTAAAACTTTTTTCAATGAAAATGGCATTCATCACCAGCGTGCCGTTCCGTTTACGCCTGAACAAAATGGCTGTGCTGAGAGGGAAATGCGAACTATAATCGAATCTGCAAGGACCATGGTTCATTCGAAACAAATAGACAAGCGTTTTTGGGCAGAAGCAGTTAACTTAGCAGTTTATGTTCTCAATCGAACCGGAACAAGTACTGTTGCTGATAAGTCACCCTTTGAACTATGGTTTAACAAACAAGCTAGTATCGAACATTTACATAGCTTTGGAACCGAGGTTATTGCATATATTCCAAAAGAAAAAAGGCAAAACTGGATGCGAAAGCTGTTAAATGTATGTTCGTTGGATGCGACAATCAAACAAAGGGTTACAGAATATGGAATCCTGAATCAAACCGAATTGAGATTGCTAGAGATGTCATATTCTTAGAAGACAAAACTACAGAGTACATCGATATTGATTCAACAACATTCAATGAATATTCACCAGCTTACGAGAGTGCACAAGATGATGAAGAAATTACAATAAATTATGATGATGAGAATGAACCGGAAGGGCAAGGTGCACTGTGTCTTCATGATCGAAATGCAATTGACCAAAGGCGACTATCATCTATTGAATCGGAAGTTCATACTGCAGTGTTAGCTATAAGTGAAGAGCCAAAAACATACCATGAAGCAGTCAGGTCGTATGATCGCGAACAATGGAAGCTAGCAATGGACGAAGAATACCAGTCACTCATAACAAACCGAACATGGAAGTTGGTTGAGGTACCAATCGATAAAAAGGTAATTGATAACAGATGGATTTTTAAAATTAAACGAAATCCTAATGGAAGTATAGAGCGCTACAAAGCTCGATTGGTAGTACGAGGTTTCACTCAGGAATACGGAATTGACTACCATGAAACTTTTAGTCCTGTTGTGAAATTTACATCTATCAGAGCGATACTTGCATTGGCCGCTTCAAAACGAATGAAGCTTAAACAGTTCGACGTGAAGACCGCTTTTCTCAATGGTGATTTAGAAGAAGATGTCTACATGAGTCAACCAATCGGATATGACGATGTCAGTAAACGAGTGTGCAAGTTACTGAAGAGCTTATATGGGTTAAAACAAGCCTCACGTTGTTGGAATAAAAAGTTTACGGCGTTTATAAACAAATTTGGTTTTAAGGCATGCAAAGCAGATCCTTGTGTGTTTATATGCAATGGAAAAGATGGTATGATAGTTCTTGCAATTTATGTCGATGATGGTTTGATGGCAGCAGAAAAAGAAGAAGCTATATACCCCGTAGTTCAACACCTACAAAAGGAGTTTGAAATAAAGCTATCAAGTTTGAATTGTTTTTTGGGACTCGAAATCATTCAAAGAGAAGACTCATCTATTCATCTGCATCAAGAAGGATTTGCAAGAAAAATACTGAAAAGCTTCAATATGTCTTGTTGCAATGCTGTAACAACTCCATCAGACAATACACAAAATCTTGGTGATTTTGAAGCTGAAGAAGAAATTTATTTTCCCTACCGTGAAGCAATCGGAAGGTTGATGTATTTGATGGTTGCGACTAGACCAGACATTTGTTTCGCAGTTGGAAATGTGAGTCGATTTATGGAGAAACCATCTGCAGCTCATGTAAAGGCAGTCAAACGTATTTTCAAGTATATTCAAGGAACAGTAGACATGGGAATATGTTTCGGAGGCGGAAATGTATTGACTTTATATGGGTACAGTGATGCAGATTATGCTGGAGATCCTGAAACGAGAAAATCAACATCTGGATACGTTTTCATGTTTGGAAAAAGTGTCATAAGTTGGAGTTCTGAAGTCAAAAATCAGTCGCTCTTTCTACGACAGAATCCGAACATATGGCAGCATCACATGCAATTAAAGATATGATTTGGTTGAAGAATCTGGTAAATGAATTGCTCCAATCAACATTAAATACGCCAATATTTTTTATGGACAATCAGAGTGCAATCCGACTCATAAAAAATCCAGAGTTCCACAAAAGAACTAAACATATTGACGTACGATATCACTTCATTCGTGATAAATATGAAGAAGAGCTTTTTGAGCTGAAGTATGTGCAAACAAATGACCAAATAGCAGATGTTATGACGAAAGCTCTACCGAAAGTTAAACATCAACAATTTAGAGATCTGATGAATTTACAAACAAGCAATCAACATTAGTTTTTTTTTTTAAATTGTGTTTATCAGATTATATTATTATTCTGAAATAACTTGCAACTAAAAGTGGTAGTGTTAAAATTTGAATATTACTTTGATATATGTAACTACTTTGTTTAGTTCAAGTTTGTTTGTCAGCTCACAAATTATATGAACATTTGTTTTCACTTCTGAATTGAATTACGAACAATAAAGACGTATTTATTATAAAATACAATTTGGATATTTGTTCATTCAAGGACTCAGAACAAAACATTAAACAAATAAACAGAAAACTCAAGTTTCTTGTAAACGATATTCAGTGACCAATAGCTAGTTGATAATTTAACATTGAAAAAGATTTAGCCTAGTGTAAAGGAACCTATCTATCTAAATAAAGGAATGGAGCCGTTCCAGAGTTCACCCCAAAGATCAAATTACTTATCGAAGTCGTAGCTCTCTCAATCACCCTTATTGTAGTAGTCGTTTCACTTGAACGACAAATTTCATTTTCAAACATTTGTATTATGAGTGGCGTTTAAGAGTCGTTTATTGAGTCGTAACACCTTACTCTGAGCGGAACGTAAGTTTTTGTATTAGAAATTGAGTAATGGCGCTCATTTGTATTATAACTGTCGTTTTAATCGACTATTACGACTCTCAAAACGCTATTTTTTGTCGAACACAAATTTTCAAACCACTCATTGGCGAAATTGGAATTGGAATTGGAATTAAACATAAAAATAGCTAGCCCAGAGCAGATGAATCGCCTCGCCGAGCTGATGTCAAATGGGAGTCCATAGCCACTACGGGTTAGAAAAGAGTGGCTAGAAAGGTTATTCACCTCTATGAATGTTATCAAATTATAAGGGATTTCACGTTTCCCCCTCCTCGTAAACCACACTCACAATTATTCATACCTACAGCCGTATGAGGCTGGCAGCAGGAGATAAAGAGATGTCCAGACTCCAGCCCCTTTTAAGCTCGTGAGTAGGGAGCCGAAGGCTGGAAGGCCGCTACGTTTTCAATGCCAATTAAATAACAAAAAAAAAAATGTCGCGAAACCGCTTTTCAGAAAACAAGGTTAGGACAGGCCACAGTTCCACCAGCCGATGCGTCGTCGTAATGCAATCTCTCAACTGACATCGATGCCTTTCACGCTGAAAGAGAAAAGAACACTCGCAATTACACTTGATGGACTTGCAAAGGAAGGGGACATCGGCAGAGATTCCTCTTACGTGGAAAAACACAAACCCTTCCCTATATCCTCGATACTTGGCAAACGTGTCGAAGAGCATCTCACGGTTCCGAAGGAATTGCTTTTTCAAGAAAAAAAAACCCGAAGAAGCAATAAATCAACTTTCTCCCCAGTCAACAACACCACCAGCCTGTTTCAGTCCTTGAAGACGAACGATCTCTCCCGGCGTGCGCATTTATGAAGAATATACCACGTACAGAACACAGAAAAACCCTGACCTTCAAAAAACCAGAACGCTGCAGCTCTTGCACGAACGTCTTTGTCCCTGCTACGAGGCCAGAAAGCGGATTTTAGTAACCTAAATCAGAATTGTTATGGAAAAGCTCATGAAACTGAGAAAAAGTTCCAGGAGAAGAAGAAATCCTACAAAATTGAAAATAATTTTGAAAACAAATGACATTTGAATTTAAAATTATATTTGTCAAATTTTATTTGTTTTTGTGGAAAGCAAGTTGATCGACAACGACTGGCGTTTATGTATCATAATACCGACACTAAAACGCCTTAAAAGTGACTCGACTCAAAAAGTGAGAATTGTCGTTTAAGAAAAACGCCTATCATAATAGGTGCGGGGAAATAACTCCACGGGAACTAACTCCACTGAGGGATTTACTTCCCACTAAGTGAGAACTTACTCCACTTTTGCAAAGTGTAGTTAGTTCCTATGAACGGTGAGAACTTAGTTCACTTTCTAATGGGAATTAAGTTCACACATTTATACATGGCGCAGGGAAACTGGTCCGGAAGTCAGAAGTCCCGAAAATGGGACCACTATGGTGGGTCATTCGTGTATACATACATAACTACAACCCCAAAATGTCTTATAAATAAATAAGATCATTTTTATTTACTACCTATTTGTCGACAAAATGGATAGAGCAATTCATTTTCAAAGCTGTTGCCGTTTCCATTAATTTGGGAAAGCATGCTAGTGTCTGGAAAGCACTGCTGCACTGCAATGATTCATTTTGAGTATCTTTTTTCACCTTGGTCTGAGGATGATGACTATCTGTAACACTCAAATCAATTTGGTTTGATTGGGAGCGAAGCGAGCGGAAAAAATTTTGCCCAAAAGAGAATCAATTTGGGGTGTGAAAATAAAAAAATTCGCGCGAATTTTTTTATTTTCACACCCCAAATTGATTCTCTTTTGGGCAAAATTTTTTACGCTCGCTTCGCTCGCTTGCAATTTTTGGTTTAAGCTCCAAATCCTTAACAATACAATTTTTTAAACCATTTGAGAGGGATTGTAGAGTTAATAGAGTAAGTAAAAAAATGTCTTTCTGATGGAACTTTTAATGTTATTGAAATACCTCAGTTATTTAAGGGGACAAAAAATGCAACAAGATGAAACTGGGTTCAAGTACAGTGTGCTTGTAGAATGACCTACTCTCACCGAACACCAAACTTCAGAAGAATGTTTGCATTGGAAAAAGTTTTCTTTATGTCACATAAACTTACAGCATGCGGTATATTTCAATCGTTATATACCGTTTTAGAAAATGTTTAAAATTAATGAAGGACCATATAGGGGGTCAGATTCTTAAAAATGTGTTTCTCAATATTTTTGTACATGCGATTTTTTTAAATTATTTTCAGTCTTAAAAACTGAATTTCGGAATGACTTCGTTTCTAAGACATTTATTTTAATTTCACAAACCAAATTGCTCAGTATAATTGAATTCTTATTTTAAATTTTTCTCAATTAAAGTGACAAATTATTTCAAATTTGAAGGGAATTAGATCCACTAATTTTTTGAAGAATTTAATTCCCACTGTACATGGGAACTAACTACACTTTACAAAAGTGGAGTAAGTTCTCACTTGGTGGGAAGTAAATCCCTCAGTGGAGTTAGTTCCCGTGGAGTTATTTCCCCGCACCTCATAATAAGGGTGAATGTGACCCCGAACAAGTTTTATCACCAAATCGTCAATTATTCTGCTGATCCGCCCATTGTGTATAGAAACTCGTTAGAATATTCACGCCTTCGATACAAACCGAGATAGCGCAGACGACTATTCCTCTTGAACAACCGAATCTTCTCCATTAGAGATGGTGCAACGTTGAAGCACACTGGACAAACATGTGTGCCTGGTACACCTTGTTTGTGATGTCTACTAAAAAAACAACACACAACAAAGTACTATCGTAACTTACTATATTATTTTCTTACATCTTATTGGCTCGATATGGTCGTAGGTCAGTTTTCATTTACTCTATTTTTGCTATTTTCTTTTTTCAATATCCAAACAAAATCAATGAACAGCGAAGTAAATGTGACCTAATCATGCATCATTCAAATTCTAGATACAGATAAAAATGTGACTAGTTAGATGTCGTGTTCTTTTGTTTTTTCCAATATCAAATTTAATTATGTTTATTATAATTTCTTATCAACTTCACAACGTTCTAGGAAATAAATCGTTCACAACAACAAAATCAATTCGTTAAATATTTTATGACACATCAATTTCTCTAGAAAAAAGACTTTGAAAATACATACGTTAGCGGGAACATTCTGTTTTTTTTTTTTATTTCGATTAATTCGTATTACGCCGCGCCGCCGCCGCGATTGTTCTTAATATCAAAATTGAAAACAAAACAAAATTAAAAAACAATCCAAATCATTCCGAACACTAGGCGAGCAGCGATCTCATGTAAGCTAAGGTCTCAATATTAACCTCAATCAAATTCAAATCATCTCTCACAACAAAATCAACCATCCGCGGCCTTGGCTCGACTTCTTCACAACATTCGAATCGAATCTATATCTCAAAGTCAAACAGTATGTATCTACAAGTTAAAATATTAATCTTCGTCTTTTCATTCAATGCAAATTAGACTATTAACAAACTATCAACATTCATTGTTGCGGTTTATCTTGCGTTATCTCCAACCAACGTCCAACAGTGCCACTGATAAATTGAGAGAAACATCCAAAACTTGTTCATCTCAATATTTTGGAGTTGATTTTGAAACAAGAAGTTTTGTATTTCATCAATCGGTCAACTGGACAGAGGCGCGTAGTCGATAAACTATCAGTCAATCGTGTCAGTAATTTTAATGTTGAATAACGTGCATCGTTGTTTCTGATCACGCTTGCCCAGTGCATTACGATAAAGTGTATTTTTTTCGTTTGGATGTTTGCTGCAAAAAAGATGTGATTAACTTGGCGGGTTAAAAAGTGACTTATTAAGCGAATAACTACCAGTTCCGTAGTTTGTGTGATCATAATAGTGAATATTGCAGTCTAGACAATGGATTGTAATTACATATTTTGAAGCAGTGTGTTGTTGTCGTTCTTGATGACTATATACAGATTGAGTTTATTGATTTCAGAGTTTTGGTAAAATTAAACTTCAGATCTAAATCGATATAAAAATTGTAACGTAATTTGAATTTTTGTGTTGATTTGTGATTTGCCGAATTCGATAGAGTTTTAGTGCGGAATTGAAAAACAGAACACTACAAGACGTGCTTATAAATTTGTAGTTATTTTCGTAGATTTTCATCGTTTGGTCTTGTTGTCGCTGTCGCGTGTGTGACACGAAATCGCCTTCTGTGTTAAACAAATCACATGTGCCATTTACACTGAGTCGGAATAATAAAATTGTCAGTTTTGAATAAATTTAACGGACCCAAATCGAAGGTAATTGATTGAGTGCGACCTTAACAAATTTGAATTTAGCATAAGAGCGGGAATTAATTAAACTAAAATAAAGAGACACATTTTTAGACAAATTTAATACAAGTATTCCTCTCAGTGAGCAAATAAAGTGGTCCAGAGAAATTTGGGACACTAGTAAATGTTTGTGCAAATGTATGTCAATTTAATTCTTGTAAACAGTTGGACTGATTTTGATCTAATTTTGTGTGTACTTATCTTCAGATGCATTCGGTAATGGTTAGGATTCACAATTTAGTTTACTAGCAGACCTTTATCCTGTCGGGAGTTCTTTAAGAAATTCATCGAATCCTCCACAATTGCTAAGTCGATTTATACAATGAAAGTATGGTTCATCTTGCATGGCATCTTAATTAGTGTTCTTATCAGGAAAGATTTAATCAGCCCTATCACAGAGTTCCTCGTAGCAAAGTTTCGAACGTAAGGCTCCGCCCAGCCTCAGATCTTCAATATTTTTTAGGCGGGGCAAAAACTGAAAAATGCCGCCCCTTGCAAAAAATTGAATTAAAAAAATGAGTGATTTTTTTATGGGATTTTTCAGTACATAGTCGTCAGAATGAGATGAAATAAAGAAATTTCAAAGCTTATCATTTTTACTTGCGACATATAGAATATATGGCAAGTATTGAATTCGTGAAAAAAAACTCCAGACTTTATTGAAATATGACATCACGATGATAGAGAAGTCGAAAAAAGTGGGTCTGGCGTTTCCGTCCGTCTGTCTGCTTGTCTGTCTGTAAACGCATCTAAAGCCTTTACCACTGATTCGATTGACTTAAAATTTGGAATAAAGTGGTTTGAGCAAATTTTGGTGGGTCGTTATTTTTTATTTTATTTTTAAGATCAAAATTTAGGATAAGGATTACCATACAATTTGTTCGTCCGAAAACCAAAAGTTTCCATTTTCTCAAAAACGGGTCCTACGATTTATTTTTAAACATCATCGCAATTTTTTTTCGGAACACTGGTGTTTTTAATGTAAAAAAAAATATTTTTGTATCGCTCTAAAACGGTAGGTAGTTCTCATTGAACCGTTCTCTCGAAAAATAATAGGCCGATCATCGTCTGTATAGTATAGACTGCAGGAGTATATACAGGGTGTCCCAAAATTCAACGATAAGCCGGAACCAGGGGGTGGCCCTATTCATGACTGCATGGAAAAAAAATATAAAAAAAATCAAACGCCATTTTGTTTCAAATTACAACAAAAAATGTAAATTCTCAAAATAAAAAAATGTCTCTTGACATTTTTTGCTACTGTGACCACAAATTTTCATTGATTTTTGATTTTATATTTTTATCAGAATCTTAGAACATATAACATCCTTCCCTAGTTTCCAAAAATTCCAAATTTTTAGCGGTTTTTCCACGACAATTAATCAAAAAAGTTTTTTCCATAAAATTTTAATTTTTTTTTAGTTTCAGCCCACTTTCAGTCATCGTGGTTATAAAAAAATGTATGGACACTACCATGGCGTCTTTTTTAAAAAATTGGCGCAGGTTATCAAGATTCTAAAATGGTATAACACTTTGGCTAAACTTGCCAGAAAAAGAAGTAATGCATACTTTTTCATAACAACAACCGATTTTCAAACAAAAAATTTGTTCAGAGAAATCACTTCACGCCATGGTAGTGTCCATACATTTTTTTATAACCACGATGACTGAAAGTAGACTGAAACTAAAAAAAAATTAAAATTTTATGGAAAAACACTTTTTTGATTAATTGTCGTGGAAAACCGCTAAGAATTTGGAATTTTTGGAAACTAGGAAAGGATGCTATATGTTCTAAGATTCTGATAAAAATATAAAATCAAAAATTAATGAAAATTTGTGGTCACAGTAGCAAAAAATGTCAAGAGACATTTTTTTATTTTGAGAATTTACATTTTTTGTTGTAATTTGAAACAAAATGGCGTTTGATTTTTTTTATATTTTTTTCCATGCAGTCATGAATAGGGCCACCCCCTAGTTCCGGCTTATCGTTGAATTTTGGGACACCCTGTATGTATATACTCCACAAATAATATTTTGTTTCCAAAAAAAATTTATGTAGGTATATACAAATTTTAATTGAAAAAAAAAACCTCTAAGGAATTAAAAAAAAATAACAAATAAACAATTTCTTAAGAAAAGTTATGGCTACGGTGACCATATTTCTGGGAGCAAAACCCGGGACAAAAAATAAGCGAATTGAAAACGTAGAAAAAACAATGTATTTTTGGAGTTTATTCCCTTAGAATCGATTCATATATAGAACTAGAGCCCGGTATGAGAAATGTACCTATGGGAGTAAAATAAAATGCTGAGAAAAAGCGTAGGTAACCAAAAATGGGAGGGGATAGGCATATTTCAACTCTTTATAATTTAATTTTTAATTTTTAAAAAGATAGTCTTATATTACGTTTCCACTGAACGATAATCTAGATTATCTTGCAGTTTGATTTAAAATAATCTAGTAGTGTTTCCACTGGATTTTGTTAGATTAATTCTAACATTCAAAATCTTGGTTACAAAAACTGTCGCATAAAAATACAAGGATGACGTCCAATAAAATTTAAATGTTGGTTTTAAATTATTTAAATGAAGGAAAAAGTTAGTTTTTGATGGATCCGGCAAAATGTTTGAATGGATATGATATTTAACTATTTTTTTCCTTTGAATTTACTTACTTATTTTTTTTACATAAAAAAGGCAATTGAGCTTTACTTACACTTGTTTTTTCATTAAATTGTATTTCTCCACTTTTCGGTTGTAAATTCATTTTCCTGAACAGATGGAACCATTTTGTTATGTGTTTTTGTTGTTTGTTGTTTTTGTTTTTATTTTATTTTTATTCAGTCTGACAAGAAACGGTTTTTTTTCTATCTTTCTTCCACCTTTTCATTGGAAATTGGAAAGTGAATCCGTTCAGCACAGTCCAAATCAAGTTGATTAATTTGAAATCTCGAATCAAGATGATTAACTTTTGTATGGCAAATCTAGTGATTTCGAAGAGATTTCAAGTAGATTTGAGTTAATCTCAGATTATCGCTCAGTGGAAACAGCATATTAGGCTTAGAAAGGTTATTTCTAAACGCAGTAAAAGGGTTTGAGAGGGTTGCAAAGAGTTGAAATACCAGGTCAAAGTTTGTATAATTCTTTGTAAGGCTAGAAGTTTGAAAGTTGTGTTAATGGATTTTGTTTTAACATGATACGACATTCAAAGTTTTAAAAAAATTTACGCTGAAGGTGGTGAAAATAGAGGATGAACGTTTATGTGCGATGTCGTCGCTATTTTATAAATAGAAAATCGCACAAAGATTTCAACATAGAACTGTGAAATTTTCGCACATGGTAAAGAATTTCATGCTCTTCTTGATGTTTCTTTTATTATAACGGTTACTAATACTTATAATATTTGTATATGTTCAAATACGGGACTAATAACCTAACCCGGGACATTTGTAGGTCCCGGGTTTCCTTAAAAAAAAACGGGACGGGCTATTGAAATACGGGACAGTCCCGGGAGAACCGGGACGGATGGTCAGCGTTATGGCACACATTTTTTCCAGACAAAATGTGTTTTTGAGTTACCTACGTACATATTTCAATTTCAATTTTTATATATGAATTCTAATCACATGTTTTATTTTTATGTTTTTGTGATTTATGTTAGTTTTGGAATACATGAGCAATTTCGTGGGACCCAATCGTCATCGTGCACATTTTTTTCTTTGAGAATTTTTCAATATACCGTTTGTAGTTTTCATTTGAGCGTACAAAATATTCACTAATCTTCAAAATCGAAAAATAAGAAAAAATTTAATTCGTCATAAAGTGAGCGGAAAATTTTTCCCAATCAAACAATGGTTAAGTTTCAAAATATTGTTGTCTTTATTATTTAGCTTATGTTTTAGATAGCTAAATTTTTTTTTTCTTATGATTAAATGATTTTGCTAAAAAATTGACTCACAAAAGGTAAATAAACCGTGAGTTCATAAATGCAACCTAGTTGCTCAATGCCTTTATGAACAGAAAAACTGCTGCAAGAATGCGGCAGCTATACAATATCAAAAAACTGTTCATAAATAAAGAAGACGGCTATGAAATAATTAAATGTTTTCTTTGAGTTACATAAGGCTGTTTTAAGTTTTTTTTGGTCTTAACAATTTTTTTTTAAATGTCCAATAAAAATGTTGTATTAGGACTAATTTTAAATGTTTTGAATGGAATAAATTTTGGAAGCGTCCAACACAAACTTTATTTTTAATTCTTATGAATGTGGTCTTTGTTTGTTTTTTTGAATGTCCTCTTGACTGTGGGCAAACAAGGGCAAAACGGTTTTTATTTCCATTTTCCCCACAAAACAGATTTTTTTGCGGCCAACTGCAAATTGCCATTCCATCGCCAGACGAACTGTTATCAGCTTAACGTCTGCATCTGACCAGAATTTTTGGCCACCACAGTCATATCTATGAAGTAAAAGTATTATATTTTGAATTATTAACAACAACAATATTTTATTTTTGCCAAAAATTTAATAAAAATTCAATTATTTTACTTATTCATTTTGTTTCGACATTTTTCTGCAGAGCGGCAACAGAAATAAAACGACTGCAGACTTGATTGCAGTTTAGCTGTCAGTTTGTTTTTATGAACACAGTGCCTGACTGCTATACTGCAAACATAATACAGTTTATCTTCATTTATGAACGCAAATCTTGCATTACTGCTGCATGTTGCTGTCAGTGGTTCTCAGTGAGATCCAGAAAACCCCATGCTAAAATGTCTTTTTGTTTTCTCACTGAGAACTACTGACAGCATTTAATTGTGAAAAAATGAGTACCTAATTTCATAAAATTTCGAAAAAAAATTGGTTCGAAGTTAAACAAAAAAGTTGAAAATTTCGATATTTTGACTTTGAAGATGAATTTTTCGAGAACTATTTCTGTAAACAGTTTTATTTAGATGCAAAATGAAAGAAGCATTTCTTAGCTTTGCAAAAAGGTATATAACACGGCTTTGTGGACAAAGCCCTAAATTTTTAATATTTATTTGAAAAATAGGCTTTATTTGTTACAAAATCACCCCTGCTGGCTAAACGGGAGGCAATAGACCCCTCCCTTCTTCCATATGATTTTTTTCTTGTCTTAATGCAACCAACACACTCCAATTACCAAAAAAATCGCTCGTGGATCACCCTTTATAAACAATATAAAAATTGCTTAAACAATATAAGCGATTATTTCCCCCGATTGAAAAGTTTCAGATTTTAAACAATATTAAAAACAAAAACTTTGAAAAAAAAAATCCAAATCCGAGCTGTTTCTGAGGAATTTCTGAAAAAAAGCTTCATTGACTCCACTAGAAAGAAAACACCGAAAAGAATACATTTAAATATATGTATAAGAGGTAATGGAAAACAGTTATATGAACTGTTATTTTATTGAATGGCTTATAGTCTACACATTGGCGTTTCTCGCCACATGTTTGATGATTCACTCGGACGTATTCCTAAATCCTTTTACTAATAGTTTTTGGACATTTTCCTGAAAGATCCTTATTTAATCATAATTCTTTACCCAAAAACGAACTGTACGTGCAATGTAACACTTAATTGGCAATTTTAATCTTATTAAAATCGAAATCTATATACAGTTCAACACTCGATTTCTGCACTAGAAATATAAGATATAAACCAGTCATTTTAGGTTTCTTCTGCGGAATAATTCCTAGTGGGCTGAATTTTTGTGTACACCTTTATTACGGTGCTGTTATGAAGATGTGAAAAATCGTGCCGGCTAAAAAATTATCGTTGTCAAAAGGTCTTGAATATTTCGCCCGGAGGCCAATAGTAGTAAAGAACAAATTGTTCGTCTTGAAATTATCTAAAAAAAAATTGCTTTGAGCATTTTTCTCTAAAATTAACCGTTTTCGGAGTAGAGGGACTAGAACGCGCGACCCAGAAGTGCACTACAACCTTCATTGTTATTTGATTTCGCATCACCATTTAATCACTCTTTGAAGTCATCACAGTTTATTTTAAAACTTATTGGGCATTAAAAAGAACAAAATTGTTTTGTTTTATACTTTGGAAAAAAACACGAACATAATAAATAAAACCTGAAATACCTATTTAAGTTCTTAAATTTTTAATTTTTGTTGTTGAATTTTGTTTTCAGAAACAGGTCAATTAGACTAGTTAAAGGAAAAATACAATTGTTTCACACGAATCACCCTAAAATTTTGAAATTGTTATCTGTTTTTGATTTTTTGTTTACTATCATATTAGGTTAAACCATGATTTGCAGTAACACAGGAAGTGTATCTTCGAATCCGACTTGTTTCAAAAGCTCGTTATATGGTCAAGAAACAAGAGGCGAAAAATTGATTGGTCATGTAAGATCTGCTTTTTAATTTAGCTATAGTAGATATATATTTTAATATAAGCATATACCTATATAAGCATTAACCTATAATTTCCTAAGCACATAACGCTGAATCATTGATAGTCCATATAAATAAAAGGAGTTTTAAAGGGCCACCCTCTGGAACAGGTGATTAAGCGAAGAAACCCTATGAACAGAATCTCTTAACTCAAGTAAAAAACATTTTCAAGACAAGAAAAAGATTGTGAAAAAGGCGCACACAAAATTTAAATACTATTTATTTCACTGGTTAGTCGCCTGCAATTTTTTGTATATACTCTTATTTGCTAGCGCAGTTCATTACGTAATTTAACAGTGAGTGAACACAGCAACAGCAATTATCATATATGTGAAACCGGACGAGCAGGCTTCAAAGGGTTTTATCAGATTTTTTAGTCATTTAGATTTCTTGTTTAACACCTTAGTTGTTCTGATAACAATAAAGCTAATGTTCTTAACTGCAATAAATTTAAAAATTCAACTTTAACACCCATTTCGATATATTTTGCAATAAAGCAGTATTTTGCAATAAAAGAAACTAGAACAGATGCAACGTGCACTGGGGCGTATGCGCATCAATATTTTAATTATCATTAGAAGTTGCCCCAAAAAACATTAAAAACTACTTTTAGTATTGTAAACATTGTTAATTTATAAATATTAAGCGTTCGTTGTTTTTTTTTTTATAATAAGCACGCACTCAAGGGGTTTATATTTCCTTTTTATGTCAAAGCGCAGTGCGGGCGTTAGGAAAAGTAGGGTAGATGGAGAGGGTTTAGGATGCGGTGTCGGTTAACATTCCACACAGAGTGTGAAAAAGAGTTCCACATTCTCGTAGTGCGGCTAAAGAATGATTCCCTGAACATGACTGTACGTCCGAAGTTGGGCTCGAGGCTGAACTGATGGGCATTCCTGGAGGCACGAGTATTACGGTTGAATATCTTAAGAGGAGGAAACCAGATGGCTATTTCACTAGAGCATAAACAGTTGAAATAACGTCAAAAGAGGGTGAGGCATGAGAGAATACGTCGATGTTCAAGTGACGTAAATGTCTCAACGATGGTATGTTCACCAATAAGTACGTCGCTGGAGCACCAGCCCAAACGTGGGAGTTGTACTCAAGCTTTGGACGTTTACCTTTATGTTTTATAGATAAAGAGGGAAACGAATTTCTTGCACCCTCTTAAGAAACCTAAACATCTTGCGGCATTTTTGGCGACCGACATCGCGTATGTGATCGGTTCACAAGAGGTGGTCGGTGATGCACATACCGAGAATATCAAGATGTTCGGCCTCATTGATACAAGTGCCACTCATGGACAGTGGCAAAGGGGGTATATCTCGCTTTAACGATTCAAGACAGCATTGGGTTTTCGAAGCATTAAACTTTACGCCTTTTTCTAATCCCTTCTGTACAATGCTGTTCAAATCAAAGTTTAATGAACTTATCATATTTAGCCGTTGCAGTTCCACATCCGAAGAGGAGGGATGTGAGTCTGGGAACGAAAAAGAAAAGCTAAAGGTACTATCGACAGCGAAACAATGAATTGGATCAGAAGTTACAGACAAGAGAGTCGGAGGCAAAACGGAGCCCACCAGCCATTATTTTGTGGGTTTCAGACTTGAACCCGTCCAATACAACTTGTATACAACAGTTCGAAAGAAAGTTTCTAATCCAAGGAAGAAGGGAGTCATCAATAACGAAAGCACGCATTTTCGATAAGAGAGCCTGGTGCCAAACTCTATCAAATGCCTTTGAAACATCAAGTGCAACAATCTTACTTTCTCCAAAACTATGTAAAGATTTGTTCCACTGTTCGGTGAGATAAACCATCAAATCACAAGTGGACCTGTTGCTGCAAAAGCCGTACTGCCGGTCATTAAGAAGCTTTCGGTCTTCGAGATATTTCTTGAGCTGATAGTTTATCAGCGTTTCCATGATCTTAGTCCTTAGAAAGAAGGGACGTTAGTGCAAACGGACGATAATTGGAGGGAGAGGAAGATTCGCCTTTTTTTGGTATAGGCTACTGGATAAATGCTGTTTTCCAACTACTCGGAACGAGCCCAGATAGCATAGGATAGAGAGAAAAGCTTACGCAAGGGTTTTGCCAGCGTTGAAGAACAACTCTTCAGAACAATAGCGAGGATACGAAAGAAGATTTGCCCCATGGAATCATTGACGCGCTCAAGAACTGGCGGAGTCATGACACTCTCTGGCAGCAAAGAGTCGAAGGCGAACTGCCTAGCAAAAAGAAAAGCTTTCGCAAAAAGAGCTAACGACTGGAGTGTCATCATCTTCGAGCGTTGGGACCGAGAAAGAAGAAGAATATTCTTCATGTTTTTTCACAAATGACCAAAATTTTTTACTGCCTTTAGGACATTGCAGTATTTTTTGCCTTAGTTTTTGGTCATGTAAAAATTTGGTCCGACGAATATGGACATTGCAGGCTTTCCTGGCTTGTTTAAACTTATACTAATATTCCTCTGTTGGGTTGGCTATGTAACAATGGAAACTTACCTCTTTAACCCTGAAAACCTCTTTACAGCTCATATCAAACCAAGCGTTCTGTTTTGGTCTGATGCTTACCCTATTCGGGATAAAAGTTCTCATTCCCAGAAGATTTATACTTGTGAGCATGTCCGCACTGGAATCAAAGTCACTATCGAGGAAGCATAGTAACCAGTTAAAGATCCTGAAAAAATTATTGAGACCGTCCCAGTGGGCTTTCTCGTTCTGCCAAACGGTTCTCTTAGGAGCTCCTTCTTTAACTGGGGTTTTTTGACACGAGAAATTTGCTGATATGACACAATGGTCAGATCGGCCTAGAGACGATAAACCACTTATTGTGTATTTATCAGTGTCAGAGGTAATCAACAAGACAAGAGTGTTCTCTGCTTGGCCATCGATGCCCGGTATTCGAGTGGGCTCGTTCACCAGCTGAGCAAGATTGTTAAACTTAGTTGTCTTGCTCGAATGGAGAAGCCAGGAAGAATTGTGTACATTGAAATCGCCCGTAATAACGATTTCAGCGTGAGGATACAAGGAAACAATTCCTTGGATGGAGTCGGACAGAGAGTCAAATTCGTTAGAAGTTGAGAGCCTGTCCAAATTCCGGCTTCTATACAGGAAACAGTAATGGATGATGTGCTTATTTACGGAAAATTTGAATAAGAGCTATACTGCGGTTGAAATTGGTAAGCAACATCACTTCTAATATAAACGGCGAAGCCATGGTGGGAAAGGAATAGTGGCACTAAATTATACCCTTGAATATAAAATTCAGTAGGATCGGTAGCCTCACCTACTTGGGTTTCACTTAGTGCCAAAACAGCTGGCCTGTTTGAAACAGTGTGGAATTGAATCTCAGACTTCTTTTCGATTCAGCGCCCCTGTTAGTGTTATGCCTTAACAGCAGCGTGAACCGATCTGACCCTGGAACTCTGTATACACTAACAGAGACATAAAAGTAGTTACAAATTTGTTTATCATTCATTGCTCGAATGAACGATAGAGTCATATCAGCTAAAGATATCACGAAAATTGAAAGACACTGGTATTGTTATCCACAGGGAGCAATCGATAATAACGAGGGAAAAGAGGAAATCACTGTACCAAATCAAATCCGAACTACTTGCACTTGCACCGAACACGAACATAATGATAAAAGGGGTAAATCTACAAGTAGAAAAATTCAATTTTGCTTATGATTTTCCACGAGGTCTTGTTATCGGATCAGAAAATGAGTTGACATTTGTTAAATCCACATTCGGCGAGGAAGCAATGAGATTTTTTGACGGAACCAAAAAACAACATCAACAATCTCCGATAAATGGACCAAAACGTCAAATCAACTACAATCAACAGAACTTCAAATCAACAACAAAACAAAGCGGCGGCGTTCAGGCTGGGAGCAGTAATATGATAAGAAATTTCAATCAGAGTTAGGATAGTGTTGCCGTCTGTCGTTTTTCCGTAAGTCATAAAATTTTATGTTTTAATATTTCTGGTTTAAAAAACAAATTAACATTTCCGGATTTTTTTAAATTTATTTTGCAATTTGATATAATTATTTTAATAGAAACTTTTCTCGAAAAAGACAAAGAAGTCGAAGTATTAAAATATTTTAAGGATTTTAATGTTAAATGTATACCCGCCACTAGAAATAATCATTTTGGTAGAGCAAGCGGTGGAATCTTATGTGCAGTAAGAAATTGTTTATGTAATTATGTAAACTTTAAAACAGTAGGTGGTAAAACTCTTATTGAATTTATGTACAGGCATGATCGTTTTTATATATTTCCAATTTATCTAAATTGCAATCATTGGAACCATGATTTCAATGAATTATGTGATTTTTTAAATGATTATAGTTTGCAAAACCTAGTAATATTAGGTGACCTTAATGCCCGAATAGGCGATTTCCAAAATCCATCTTCACTGTTTCAACAAGTGGGTTATAACTTCAATGAGAAAAGGAGTTCTTTGGATTTGACAGTAAACAGTTGTGGTAGACAACTCATTAATTTATTTGAAGATTTTGGGTTTTTTGTTTTCAATGGAGTTACTAAAAGTGATTTGAGGGGTGAATTTACATTTGTTTCTACGTTAGGATGTTCATTAATAGATTACTGCATTGCTAGGGGAGAATGGCTTAATATAATTAAAGATTTCCAAGTACATGCAGCGAATTATTCAGCACACATGCCAACTTTAACAACAATTCAATTTCAAGATCTACAGCCAATGATCCAAAATAGTACAGTCGGCAAACTGAAATGGTCTGAGAGGGTTATGGACGTGTACAAAACTAGATTAGATTCCTCAATTAATCTGCCTGAACTGGAGAACCTTTCTTGCGAACAAATGGCTGATAAACTAGTACAAGTCGTCAAACAATCTGCCGTTACCAATAATGCACAAAGACCTTACTTTGAGACTAAATGGTTTGATTGGGAGTGCAAACAGCTCAGGAAAAAATCATTCCGATTCTTGAATCTTTTTAGAAAAACTAATTCTAACTTCTTTAAATCTCTGTATATAACTGCAAACAAGGAATTTAAACACACCTGCAAAACCAAGCAAAAGGATTTTGTTGATAATATAGCAAAAAGTTTGACGACATGTAAAAACTCAAAGCTATTCTGGTGTAAAGTGAGAATGTTGGGAGGTTGTAACCCCACTTCGTCGCCATTAGCAAGTGTTGACTCTCTAGCCGTGTATTTCAAACAGCTTCTCAGCCCCGCATCAATCCACTCTACCATCCATTATGCACAACCCGAAATCTATATAGCCCAACTCGACGATGAAATTTCAATGCTTGAGCTCCGAGAATCTTTGAATAAAATGAAAAATAATAAGGCCTCAGGTGTAGACGGAGTACCAATTGAATTTTTCAAATACTCTACCCCAACATTTTTAAATATTCTTTTGGTTTTTTTTAATAAGCTCCTGAATGAAGAGGTTATCCCGCAATCTTTTCTGAAGTCGATAATATGTCCTATCTACAAAAAAGGTGACTATAGTCTTCCAGAAAATTATAGAGGTATATCCATACTCCCTGCTTTGAGAAAAGTGTTCACGAATATACTCTATTATAGACTAATCAAATGGATAGAAGCGAATAAGCATCTCAGCATTTTTCAGGCGGGATTTCGATCTGGGTTTTCGACTGTCGACCAGGTATTTGCCCTGTCTAGTATTGCCAAACGTTACGTCGACAATAATAAAAAGCTGTTTGCATTTTTTGTTGACTTTAAGGCTGCATTCGACACCGTTAACAGAAACTCTTTGCTCTATAAGCTTTCCGCGCTTGGATTATCATCTAAGTTTCTCAGGCTATACAAGCAGCTAGTCACTAATACTTGGTCATCAGTTTCGAATGGCAATATCTCATCAGACTTTTTTAATACGGAAACTGGGGTTCCACAAGGATGTGTTCTAAGCCCGATTTTGTTTGCCATTTTTATAGACGATGTTTCTAAAATCTTGCCTGGTGGTGCAAAAATAGGGAATTTGAATGTTAACGTGCTACTATACGCAGACGACCTCGTTTTACTAACGGATAATCCTTCAACACTCCAATTGCAGATTAATCGCCTTATGGACTATTGCAACTTATGGGATCTACAAATAAACACCTGCAAATCAAAAATTATGGTCTTCGAAGCCAATAATAGGAGGAGGTTGCCTTCGGAAAATTGGTTCTTAGGTTCTAGTCCGATTGAAGTTGTTAAAGACTATAAATATCTTGGCTTTTTAATTTCAAAAAATATGGATTTACGTCCTCACATTAAAGATAAATGCTCAGTTGCTAAAACGGCTATCAATCTTATGTGGAGCAGATTTTTCTGTAACCAAAAGGTTGACACCTCTTCCAAATTGAAGTACTAGACGCAACAATAAATACCTGTTTGTGTTATGCTAATCAAGTTTTTGGTTTTCAATTTATCGAAGAGTTCGAAATAGTTCAACGTTTCTTCTTCAAGCGAATCTTTAGATTACCATTATCAACACCCACATACGCTTTACATGTAGAGTCTGGAATCTCGCAAATTTATCTTAAAAATTTGAAAGCAAATGCCGATTATATTGTTAAGGTGATAAGAAGATCTACTGACAGTTTACAACAGCAAATAATGAAATATGCTCGTGTTAATAATCTTACGCCCTTTAAGGAATGGTTTGGTATCGCAAGAATCCACGGGGTGGTTTTGGAACTGTCTTTGCACTCGACTGATAACTGGCGCGATGAATTCTACCAATGTATTGCTAAAGTAGATGAATCATTTCATCTGCAGTGTATTCATAGTGCCCAGATGTCATCAAGTCGACTTATATATAGAGAATTGAACCATACCTTGGGAGCTAATAATTATTTTACTAATGTATTTTCACCTCATCAAATCGGTTTAATATTCAAGGCGAGAGTTGAAATATTGGGACTAAACTATATTCCACACAGGCAAACTGATTTAGTTAACTGTAGTCTATGTAATAGACATGAAAAAGAAGATATCTACCACTTTTTAGCTGTGTGTCCAATTCTTCAAGAATTACGTAGATTATATTTCTCAAAGAGTTATTTCTCTCAAACAGAAGCTAAAGATGTCTTAAATGGTAAATATGGATGGAGGGTCCTTTTTACATACTGCGATCATGCCTTAAAATATCGCAATAACTTGGAGCTTTAAAAAATTCCTATTTGTTATTTATTTTGCATTGTTTTCTTCTTCGAATTTCATTTTATTGTTATTTTGTAGATATTTATAAATTGTTGTGGTCAAGTGAAAAATAAAATATACACAAAATCTCTTTATTTTTTATGTTTGTAATAGATTATTTAACTTTGTATATGTATAATATCTTAATCCTATGTAAGTAATCTCTTGTACCCGCGATTATTCTTTTTACTTTTTTATGCGTTTATTAAATGTAAGAATATGTCAATTTTTTTCGACAGACGGCATCCTATGCCATTGTTCTTTTTTCTTTTGTTATGCTCTGTTTTATACTAATCTTATATTTCTAATAAAGAATGTTATAATAATAATAATAATAAAGATATCACAGTTCAAACCAGAATGATTATATTGTAAGCTTACACTCCGTTCAACACAAATAGTCAGTACAAGCTTAATCAGTATGTTTTTGAAATTGCCAAAATATCAATCAGATGAACAAGTATAAGGATCTTAAAAGTGTTTAAAAAACTATTTACAGAAAAAGTGTTTCAAAATTGACGCAGGCTAGCAGGAAGATAAAGCATTCTAATTTTTGTCCGCACTGACTTTTTATACTGAACAAAGTGTACTCATAAAGTTAATCAAATGAAACTACTCGTATTACAGAAGCTTTAGTTTTTTTAGTGCTAAGCGTGTAGATTACAGTGTAACCTTCAAAATTTGAGATATTTATCAATTAATTTAATTTTGTTTTCTTTTGATTTAGTTCAGCGGCAGGTTCCTTAGATCCTGGGCGATGAAAATCATCGGGCAAATTTATGTAGTATCACTTCTTGTCTCAGTGATTTCTTGCACATCAACGGTGAGTTTAAAAAAAAAATCTTAAATAATAATTGTATAAAAATTAAACAATATTTTCTAGGACGATCGAATAAGAAGACATGGCTACTCCGCTGAAACACACCAGATCCAAACACAAGATGCTTACATACTTACAATATTCCGAGTGCTTCCACCTCGACATGTCGTCGGTGAACAAAACTCATCAAAACCCATTGTCTTCCTGCAACATGGTCTTCTGAGCTCCTCTGATTCATGGGTGTTGAATGGACCTGGCCTGGCATTGGCATACATGCTGGTCGACAAGGGATATGATGTCTGGCTCGGAAACTGTCGAGGTAACACTTATTCCAAGAGACACGCCTCTTACTCGCCATATTTTCAACGTTTCTGGAACTTTGAATGGCACGAAATTGCAATTTATGACATGCCAGCGATGATTGACTACGTTCTCTATAAAACTAACCAGAAAACATTGCACTATGTCGGACACTCACAGGGCACAACCGTGCTCTTTGTTATGACCTCTATTATTCCCAGTTTCAATAGAAAAATCAAGTCAGCCCAGTTACTGGCACCAGTAGCGTTCATGAATAATATTCGGGGACCCTTTGTGGAATTGATAACTCCCTTCCTAGGACTTCCCAATGGATTTGTTGAGCTTTTCGGCAGTATGGAATTTCTACCGAACAATTTCATTCTGAGAGCATTGGGGAAAGAAATGTGTAAGGACAATAGGATCACCAAAGCTATTTGCACGAATGTTATTTTCCTGGTTTGTGGTTGGAGTGAAAGCAGTTTTAACGAGGTTGGTTTGATTTTTGAGCCTATCATGTCACAAGTTGTTTTAATTTTGTTTTAACCGTAGACCCTCCTGGCAGATATCACTGAGACCCATCCAGCTGGATCTTCGGTCAATCAAGTCATGCATTTCCTGCAGGAGCATATTTCTGGAAGGTTTCGACAGTTTGACTATGGATTTCTAAGGAATTTAATGGATTATGGCCAGCTTTCACCGCCCGACTATAATTTGAAGAAAGTCAAGGTCCCTGTTTTTCTTTACTATGCCGACAATGATTACTTATCGAGTCCCGTAGACGTTCATCGATTGATGCGGATATTGCCAAATGTCAAATTTGCCTATAGAGTTCCTGATCCTTATTGGAATCACTTGGATCACTTGTGGGGGAATAATGTTAAGGGGATTATATTTGACAAAGTGTTGGAGAATATAATAAAAGTGGAAACGGGTGAAGAAGATTAAGTCCTTAGTTAAAAAAAGTCGGATTTGCAAAAACGACAATGTGATTATTTGAGATAAGTTAAGTTGTGTATATAAATATTTTTTGATTATTAAGGAAAGACGAATAATGCTCTTCTATTGTAACAAGCGACTTTAGTGAATGCTCCACGAGTGCTTTGTTTTCTTAAGTGTATAGAATAATGAGAATTGTTAATTGTTGTAGATTTATATTGTTTAAATAAAACATTTGATATATTAATATATGTAAAAGCCACCAAACCAGTGGCGTAGCTACCGCTGTATCAGCTGTATCCATTTAACAGGGCCCCCGAGATATAGGGGCCCCCAAAGATACAGAGCACAAGACGTGTGTAAAAAATTCACTTAAATATTTAATAAAGTTTTATTACAAAAAATGTTCCGATGATCATTTTTTACATGCGTCAAATATTATTTTTTTTCCTGTGTATCTTTTTCTTTTTTTCATGTCCTACCAACCAACATTACTACAACTTCAACCTGCAAACACTTTTTTATTCGAGCTTTCAAAATATATCGTCCTGCCTGACACAGCCACCAACTCCAACATCACAAAAAAATACAAACCAGGGACCAGCGGTAGATTCAAAAATACTAAGGTACTTGCATGAACTAACACCTGAAAAAGTCAATACTCCATTCCGACCGAACCCTGTATGTATCTGCAACCAAAAAAAAGTCCCGTTAATTGTCTGAGTGAAAACCTTACCATAAATCAATTTGACCACAACAAAAAAAGACGAACGAGACGAATATAAAAATGTTATAAACATTTTAGAGACCTACGACTTTATTGTGTTGATGTCATTTTTTTCTTCGCTGTTTGATATTATAAGTCCAGTTTCCAAGCCCTTCAAGATTAGGAAAATGACTTACAAGCAAGTATTTTGCTTCAAAATCTTTTAGACGATCTAGAAAAAGAAAGAAATCAAAAGAAATTCACTGATTTACTTAAAAAGTCCAAGGATTAAGCCAACGATTGGGGAGTGATGCCTGTCTTCAAAATAAAAGGAGGAAAATAACGAAGCGCTTTTTTGATGAGTTGGCAGAAGATCATAGAATTTCTGATCTGGGAATTTACTTTTAAGTCAATATTTACTATTCCTGCTTGGACATTTTGATTGGACAAACTTAGCAAAGATTTCAAAGCCTTTACAGCCTTTGTAGTATGTTTGAAGTGTTGGAACCGTATAAGGCAGCCTTTTATCGTTCTCAAATGATGAGATAAATCAAGGATCAAAAAAGGTAGTGGAAAAGTACAAAACAGACATATCTGGTGATTTCTGCAATCAACTAATTGCTCTTAAAACATGCCTTAAACCCGAAATCCTCAAAATTCATTCCATAACAGAACTTGCTAAATTATTAGTCATCGAATTTAATAGTCTTGCTTCTTGTTTTTCTGAAGTAATAACAGCATGCTTTCTCTTTTTGACTTTTCCGGTAACCACAGCAACAAAAAAAAAATTATATCAGAACGTCAATGGGACAGAAGAGGTTGTCAGATTTATCACTTTCATCATTGACATTGCCATTGACATTTCACAGTACTTCGCAAATGAATGTAACGAACTACAGACACATAGCAGCACTGGCGACTGAGGCCATCGGCTGGGACAGAACAAGACATTAATACAACAGAGAGAGACTGATAGACACATAGAAAGAAAACACACATAACATAAACCTACGTGGCTCAGAGGAGCAGACATAGATATTTATTGTCTCATATTATCGCACAGGTGGCCTCAGATAAGCTGGCGATTTTCGTAGAAAAGAATGCTGCCGAAGCTGGGGCTTGAACCCGTAGTGTTCATCAATAGAAGTAAATAATCTTGAAAAACTGAAATCTTCTTCAGGTATGGAACATTTAATAAATAAATTAGCAGAAAAAAAGGCAAGGAAAGTAGTATCTACTGTGAGAAGAAGTGCAAATATTATTTAATTTTTTTTATTTAATGTTTTTTATAAAACATTGTATCTATATCTATGTAGTATGCATTTATTTTAAAGTTCCTATGTCATTTTACATTGAATTAAATTTATTTTAACTATTTATTGACTTTAGTGTTTTAATTTAAAAAAAAGGTTATAAGGTTATGGCCCAGTTTTGGTAAGAGGTTGGGGGCCCCCGAATAAAATTGGATACAGGGCCCCCAAAGGTCTAGCTACGCCACTGCACCAAACCTTACTGCAACCAAAACATGGGGTTGCAATTTTCAAACAGTTGTTCAACAACTTGTATTGTACTAACAGAACCGCACTACTATACCTTTATTTTGACCTTGTGTCTTGTATCATGAGTTGAGATATTTTGGTCAGTTCCAGCATGGAGGGAGCCGGCCACTCCATTTAATTAATTTGGAGAAATTCAAACCAAGTCAGCTTTAATGACTAACGTAGATTGGGGCATTATCTTGTTGAAAGACATGCTGAATCCTACGAAATCATTTTAGAAAGGGTGTTATTAGAATACACTTAAGTAATATCACTCCAATACACTCTAGTTTTAATAATCTATGTATGTATGTTTGTTTATGTTTGTATTGAAAAATTTATATCGATTATTAATAAAATATACGTTGAACAAATACGTTTGTCTGTCCTTAGAAGATATATAAAACAACAGGTTATGGGCGACCACCGAAAGGAACTTCCGAATGGAATCGTGCAATTCAATGGAAAAGGGTACGACAACTGGAGTTTTCGAGTTAAAATGTATCTGGACATGGTTGGTGTGTTGGAAGCTGTGACTGGTTCAGCTCCAATACCCATTGCTGATAATGCTCAGAATGCGGTGAATATGGAAAAATTCAAGGAAAAGAATAAGAAGGCAAAATCAATAATCGTCAGTTGCATCTCGGACGATTATTTGGATTACGTCAAGGACAAAGAAACTGCCAAGGATATGTGGAAGGCGTTATAAAATGTATTCGCAATGAAGTCGACATCAAGCCAAACAATTATTCGAAAGCAGCTAGCAAGACTCAAGCTATCCGAAGGGACAAACTTTAAAGATCATTTTCTTATGTTTGATGGTCTGGTCAGGGAAGTGAAGTCAGCCGGTGCTACCCTTGCTGAAAGTGACCTAGTTTCACAACTGTTCCTGACATTACCAGAGAGCTATGATCCTCTTGTAACTGCTCTCGAGAATATGAAGGAAGAGGAACTCACCATTCAAGTTGCGAAGCAAAGATTGCTAGGGAGGAGCGAAAAAGAATGGATAGATCCGAAACAATAGAAGAGTCAAGACAACCGAGTGCATTTGCCATGAAGAGAAATAGAAATTTCAATGGGAAATTCAATGGAAAATGTCACAACTGTGGAAGACGTGGGCACATGAAGGCGAACTGCAGGATCAAGAAAGAAGCTAACTTTACAAGTGCTCAAAAGGAACAAAGCGAAGATAACTACGATGACAACAGTGTTTGCTTCATGGTGAACCGAAGCGAAAATCAGGTTAATAATTATATGTCTTTCATGCTTGATTCAGTGTAGTAATCCATTATACATGCAGATCAATTATGCAGACTTATTATAAGAGAAGCTGCATTCTCTCAAATCTCCAGTCTGCAACACATAACAGCGATAAGCTTACATTACCTCTATGAAGTCAAGCAGCGGTCAGTCGTTCAGAGAACTTTGCCAACCACATACCACAGTTATTAAACCTAACTTAATATATTAATGAATTTAATTTGTAATTAATTATTTGAAGTACATATATTCTTTATAACGTAAATCTGTGCTTTTATTATAACATTCAGGATCAAGTGATCATCTTGCAAATGAAAGAAGTTTATTTGCAAAAATCGAAAAATTAAGAACACCTTTAAAAATAAATGTTGCGAAGGATGAAGAGGATTTGACTGCATCCGAAGTTGGTGAGATTTGTGGCTACACTAGAGGAGGAACATTAGTCACTTTAAAGAATGTGCTGTATGTTCCGAATCTACGGACAAATTTAATTTCAGTCAGCCGTCTTACCAATGCGGGAATAGAAGTTAAATTCAATAATTACAAGGCAACAATTTACACGAAACAAGAAAGAATTATTGCAGAGGCTAGAGGTAGTCTGTATGAACTTAAACTAAGGAAAGGTAAAGCAGCAGCCAATCTATGTTTTGAAGACAATAGTAAAATATGGCATAGAAGACTCGGACACATAAACCAACAGTCATTCATTGAAATGGAACAAAGTGGGGCTGTAACTGGATTAGGTCCTATCAAAAACTTTGGTTTTTGTGAAGTATGCGTCAAGACAAAACAGTGCCGGGAACCCTTCAATCATATACGAGAAAGATGCAAAAGACCACTAGAAAGAATTCATAGTGATGTTCACGGACCGGTTACACCTCCAACTTATGATGGCTACAGATATTTCGTGTCTTTTATCGATGAGTATACACACTTCACCTATATTTACTTACTCAAAAAGAAGTCCGAGGTATTTGAAAAATTCAAAGAATTCGTGACAGCGAAATTCAATTTGAAGATTTCAACACTCAGATGTGACCAAGGTACGGAATATTGTTCATCGGAGCAAAGATCATACTATGTGCGAAAGGGAATTCAGTGAAGAAGAATTTGAAGAATGTGATCAAGAATTCATAGAACCAATACCAAATATTAATCAGACGACACAATTGAGACGAAGTACTCGAGGTCATGTTCCTAAAAAGTTTATGGATGACTACATTTGCTTCAGTGCATTAACGGATGAGATGAATATTGATGATGTTCCTCAAAATTACAGCGATATTGAAAGAAGTGTCCATCGAGAAGAATGGTTCAAAGCTGTTAACGAAGAACTGGACTCTATAAAGAAAAACAATGTTTGGCAATTAGTGAAGCAACCGGGTGGGGTAAAGCCTTTAAAATCGAAATGGGTATTTAAAATAAAACCAAACGAAGATGGAAAACCCGTTAAATTTAAAGCGCGCCTGGTTGTTAAGGGGTTTCTTCAAAAGTATGATGTTAATTACGAAGAAACTTTTGCACCTGTAGCAAAGTTAACAACAATTCGACTGGTTCTTGCTGTTGGAGTCCAAAACAATTTATGTTTTCATCAAATACACGTAAAAACTGCCTTTCTTCACGGACATCTAAAAGAAGATATTTATATGGACATACCAGAAGGTCTGATAGCAAATACTAGCATGGTATGTAAATTAAATAAATCTTTATATGGTCTTAAGCAAGGTCCTCGGTGTTGGAATGAAAAGATCAACACTGTACTAATTCAACTTGGATATACAAGATCAAGGTATGATTATTGTCTCTACACCAAATTAGACAAAGAAGACCCTTTATATATAGTTCTTTATGTAGATGATATACTCATAGTTGGCAAATCATTATCTGGAATAACAAAACTGAAGAAGAAATTGTCAGCAAATTTTGAGATGTCGGATTGTGGTGAACTTAAATACTTTCTTGGAGTCAAAATTGAATACGACAAATCTGATGGGATCATGTATTTATCACAAGAAGCAAGCATTGACAAAATATTAAACAAATTTAACATGGCAGAATGTAACCCAGTAAGAACGCCAATGGAAAAAGGATTCCAAATTCCTGAAGACAGACAAATAACAACTCAGCCATATCGTGAACTGTTTGGAAGTCTGATGTATCTGATGTTATGTGTAAGACCAGATATCTGTTATTACATTGGATACATGGGGCGTTTTCAACAAAATCCAACAGAAAGTCACTGGCAAGCATTGAAAAGGATCTTACGATACATCAAAGGAACGAAAAACTTACGACTGCAATTCAAACGAGATCCTAATAAAATAACAATACATTTTTTGGGTACTCGGACGCAGACTGGGCATCAGACACTATATTGATCGAAAATCCGTTAGTGGTTATGTTTTCAAGGTTTTCAACAATTGTGTATCGTGGTCAAGCAAGAAGCAAAGCTACGGTTGCAACATCGTCCAGTGAAGCAGAATACATAGCGCTAAGCTCTGCGACATCGGAAGCAATATGGATACGAGGAATACTTATTGATATGAAAATAATAGATTCAACTTACAGTATCCCTATTTATGAGGACAATCAAGGATGTATTTTTATGTCAAGAAATTCCGAATGTAAAAGATCGAAGCATATTGATGTTAAACATCATTTTATAAGAGATCACGTTGCAAATGGACTTTTAAAAATACAACATGTGAGCACAGAAAAACAGATTGCAGATATTTTTACTAAGTCACTTGGAACTTTGCGTTTTCAATTACTCCGTAAAGAGTTGAGATTATTGGATTGAGAGGGGGTGTTATTAGAATACACTTAAGTAATATCACTCCAATACACTCTAGTTTTAATAATCTATGTATGTATGTTTGTTTATGTTTGTATTGAAAAATTTATATCGATTATTAATAAAATATACGTTGAACAAATACGTTTGTCTGTCCTTAGAAGATATATAAAACAACAAAGGGCACCAAATTGTATTGAAGAACATGAGTGCAGTCTCCGCTATCTATTCGCGTAGAGGTGCATCCTTACAGCGGTCATAGACACTCAAAAAACAAAGGATTTTGTGAAAACGTTTGCAAGTTGATCATTTGTTTCAATAGGTTTTACTTCTATTTGTCCATTTCGGAATGTGATCCCGACATTGCCTCATGTTTTATGTCAATATAGTTAGACCGTTTAGTTTTCAAGATCGATGTTCGAAGGGTAGACACGTGCATTCAAGAGGACACAAGCGTCCACAGCAACTTCTGTCTATCAACACCTACTGTCCACCTCCCCGCGGTGAACATCGGGTGCCCAATACCTAAACCGAAGATTGGGTTCCAACCCCAGTGGGAAGTTGTTGGCGACAGAAAAGAGAGAGAGGGTGAGGAGGTATGCGTCCACTAAGGCATTCTTCCTTTTCAACAGGCGGCAGCGGAAGAACTCCCAAGATTGAATCAACGGTGGCGTCAACGGTTCCAGTCAGGATGAACTACTTAGTAAACACCTTATAATAGGGATACTACGACATATTCGCAGCCCAGGCCTATAAGGAGCGGTTTGGCAGGCTCTTCGTCTTAGAAATAAACAAAAAATCTGGCTCTCCAGGTTAGGGGTCGTGCGTCGGGGTGACTGCCCAGCTATATAAAGAAGACATGGTTCCGAAACACTAACTTCGGGCCTAGGTAAAATGAACAGCTGTGATATAAACAACGGCGATTGATACCGGGAACAAAATCAGCGCCTATTTGGTTGTGGATTTGTAGTTGGGACTCGACTCAAAAAGAAGGTTTTGAGTTTCAACTCCAGTGAATGAACGCATCAAGAAAATCCTCATCAAGGCTTAAATCACCAACACCAGCCTCATCTGCGCTCACGCGCCCACTGAGGAAAAGAATGAAGACACCAAAGACAGGTTCTACGACCTCCTCCAACAAGACCTATGAGCAATGGCTTTGCTATGACTTTAAAATTATTGTCCTTGGAGATTTTAATGCTAAGCTGGGTAGAGAAGAAATCTTTGGTGGAATAATCGGACGACATAGCCTACACGACACCACCTCCGATAACGGATTAAGAGTGTTCCGGGCTGAAACTGAAAATTCTTATTGCTTGAAGCGCCACCCAACCATTGTATATCTATCTTATAGTATTTGCAGCGTCGGGAATCGACGACAGCGACGTCCGGAACGCGATACAGAACTAAAATTTTGTATATAGAAAAACTGACAGCGCCAAGACGGGACGACTCTCCAACCAAAAATTCTCGAGGCTGAAAATACTATAAGATAGATATACAATGACCCAACTGCAGAGGAAAATTTTTAAACTAAATTCATCTTGCTAAGAGAGAGAGAGAGAGAATCACCCTGCTATGAGAAACGTGACTTCCGCCAAACTAATAAAGCCGTTACTGATTTGAATTTTCAAATTTAGGCAGATTTGGCTATCTTTTAATTTCGAAATAAAATGTGTTTGATCAAAGTTTTTTTAAAATGTTTTGATTGCTATGTGTTGAGACCAAGTACGTGCTAAATAAATGAAGAGATAAAAAAAATATCGCATCATAAGAAAAATACCAATTTTATTCAGTGTTTTTCAATTCTTTTTTGTTTAAAATGTTAATTTTTTCTCCAATAGTGTAACAGTAGGCTATGTTTATGACCGAGCGTAAACGCATCTCGCGATGCGACGATAATCGCTCCATAGCTTGTTACATTTTCGCTAGCGTTATCGCTAGCTATTGAGTGTTTATAGTAGAGCGAAACTTGAAGCGATTGAATGTTTGAAATATTAAAACTTTATTTAAGTTTTGGCAGTGAAAAAAGCAAAATGCGCGCATTGACTAGGAAAGTTTTATTATTAGAAACCAGCTATTTATTGCGTAAAAAATATTCAACTAATAAAAGCATATATAAGAGGTTTCAAGTGCATCCGCAGGACGCAAATTCCATAAACAATGTTTATCACGCACACTCTCTATAAACTTGTCCATACTTGATCGCTCGTATCGCTCAATTGATCAAAATATTTTGATTGCAAATTTTCGTCGCTTTTGTCGCTTGTAATTGCTCAATTCGCTTTTCGCTAAATCGCTTTGTCATAAACACTTTCATAAGTAACAATGAATTTAGTCGCTAGTAGCGATTCTCGTCGCATCGCGCGATGCGTTTACGCTCGGTCATAAACATAGCCTAAATCGTTTGCGTGGGTCGTCATCATTAATTCCGTCCGTATCCGATGCTCTTTGGTGTTTCGGAACTAAATCTTTTTCTACGTAGTCGGGAAGTCACCCCGACGTACAACTCCCAACCTGAAGTACCAGGCACTTGATGTGACTCCAAGTACAAGAGCCGGAAAAACCGCTCGTCCCACTGATCAGTTATAACAAGATGGAAAAGCTTGCTGTCAAAATGGCATTTGCCTACGAACTAAAAAGCAGGGTAGCTGCAAGAGTATGCGTGGTATTGTAATAATGATACAATTGCCTACATAAAAAAAAGCAAGTTTGCTGCAAGAGTATGTGTGTATGAAAAAAATAAAATTTGAGGTATTTGGAGGGTAAAACGGAGGTAAGTTTCCAATCTTGTTATAACTGGTCAGTGACCGCTCCTTTACGGCCTGGGCTTCAAATAAGTCCAAGTAGCCCTTAAAGGTGTTCACCAAGTAGTTTGGCCTAACTGGAACTGAAGACGCCACCGTTGATTCCAAAAAAGAAATTCTTCCGCTGCCGTCCCTCGTTGGGAGTGCCTTGGTGGGAACACTCCTTCGTTGTGGGGTAATTAGTAGTAACAACCTACTCCGATTCGACCTGTCGACGATGGGAGGCCCTACTGCGAAAACAAGTTTCGCGATCGCATAGCTCTAAGCTTCTTAGTAGTTGTTATCGTAAGCCGCTCCGCCACGTCAAGGCTTACCCCCATGGAGAGAACTCAAAAATAATAATTTAAAAAAAATGAAGATGAGTGCTTCGAGCAGTAGCGTAGATCAATTGAACAGTCGTGGGTCAACTCTGAACCACGTATTAAGAAAAAAAAAATAGGGACTTCGTTAATGAATAACAAGGACTAGAGAGAATTCTTGTTCGGAATTGATCGCGTCTGCCTGGATTTGCTATCCCTAATAAAAGTGCTTAAACATAAATGCCAATATAAATTCTTGCATTGTGCATAACGGACTTGCACACACAGAATGAATGGTTAAGAATTGACTCAAGGTAACGCAATTGTTCATGTCTTTAATGGTTGTACAACAGCAAAATTGCGGTGAACTGAGTTCTTGATCCAAAAACTGGTCCTTAAACTATTGTTCCATAGTCATAGTAAAAACATCTGGGCTCATGGAATGATGGTGTTTGTGCGACTCGAGTTCTACGTACATTGAGTGCGTTCAGTTTGGTCTTGGATAGCTTTTCATTTTGAATACTGGAATTTACCACGCTAGTGTCAAGTTTTAACCAAACGTCAAGGTTTAATACACATTTTAACGCAATCCACACACGGCCTTAAGCTAATTCGATGTGTCGCCTCTGCTCTTAGTTGTTCACTTTCATCTTGAGCACTTGCATTACCCAATAATAAAAGAAGGCAATAATAAAAGAAGGCTATTACGAACTATGTATTCTTAGTTTGTTTTCACCACTAGTAGGTGCCCAGGCAGACAAAAACAAAGTAACACAGCTTGGTTTTGCCCTCATTAATTCATTTTCTTTACCTCTGTCCCAAGGCTCACAAACGTTCCACATTACATCATGAAAGTAAAGCAAAAATAGAATGAGAAATTTTACCAGCTGCTTTTTCAAATGCACTCTCAGAACGGTACTTTCGCCCTCTGGTTGTCACGTCACATAAACTTCAGTGTGTGCTCACCATAAGTATTCTTCGCAGCTAATTACTATTCAGCTCATGCTGAATACAGAAATGGAATGCAATTACCTGTCCCTCTCTATCTTATTCATGATTTTGCTATCTTTCTTGTCTACAAATTTATTCATGCTTTGTTTTGACTTTTCAACAGGTATGTTCAGCGACACTGTTCTGCACACTTTGGCACAGTTTGGAACAGAAAAGTACAGCTTTTTGGTGTTCATTGACACATTTGCTGTTCCAAACTGTTCTGCTTTCGTGTTCATTGAGTCTGTCTAGAACAGTTTAGGACAGGATTTTCTGTTCCATCTTTTTAGGTAGAACACATTTTCTGTTCTAAACTGTTCCAAACTGTTCTGACATTTCTCATGCAGCTGTGCTGTACTGTGCTGTGCTGTGCTGTACTGTGCTGTCTTTTTTCTCGCTGAACAAAGCTAACATTGTCATGCTCATGATGCCGGGAAGAGGCGCATTTTCGGAGATTATTTATTTTTTAACTTGCAATTTTTCACTGTTCAATTGTTGCATTAAATAATAAAGTGGTGACTTTAAACTGAAATAAAGTTTTTTGAGAATGTGTGTTTCGTAATTATTTCCATGCCCAAAATGCTCGTTTTACTTGCAAGTGTTTTCATTTTCAATCTTCAATGGAAAGTTGTGCTGTCCTAAATGAAAAGGAAATGGTCACAATCCATAAAAATAACTTATAAAATCTTTAATTAACAAAATTCCAACAATATGAACATGAGTTTCAAGAGTCTCTGTTTTAAGTGAAGAATCAACAGCACAGTATTCAAAATGCAAATATTTTTTTTTATACAAGAGATTCGTAAAAAATTGGATCCAATTGATGGATACGTCGGAATCACGAAAATAATAATTTTGCTGCGTACATGGTGCATTCTTCGTCCTTTGGCGTTATTTAAAGCTTTCCTTAGAAGTCCGAAGAGCAAACTAACGTCTGCAATGGATACGCGGGTCATTTGTCAACCAAAATTGTTACAACAGAGTAAGCTCGTATTTATAAAGTAGATTATAGTTTTACCCAGCAGTCTTGACTTTTGCAGGTTAAAAACTAAAGAATCTAGACCCCAGAAGCGGTGCCCCGAATGTGTAACCAAATTTTAAAATCCAGAACAAGTATTTGGGTAAGTTTCTTTTATTTTTCGTTGCTTAGTAAGAATGAAAATTGAAAAATTCAATGAAGAAAAGGTTAAGTGGCTGACAATGGTTCGATATACTTAGTCAGGGATATAGCCTTATGGAGAGAGCAGGGAATGAACACAGCAGATGTCGAATCGCTTTCACTTACTCCTCGTCTACGCGGCATGAAGTGTTTCTGTCGTTAAAGCGGCTCCGTGTGAAGTTAAATGCCCTGACGGTTGGTCTTGCTGCCGTAACACTAAGGTCCACTTTTATGATATATTACTGGACAATGACAGCAAAACTGAGCAGTGTCTTTCAGCTTGCATTCGTCATCACACCGCATCCTCGGCAAATATTTTCGAAACTCAGCCTCATTTTACTTTAATGAAACCTCGGCAAACGTTTTTCACTGTTAGGATCTCGGCTTGGAAGACACTGTGATCGGTGAGTTTGAAATAACTTACTTAAGGTGGCGCTACAGTCCGTTGTGGACTTGGGCCTCAATCAACAGTCTCCGCCAGCCTCCAGCTTTGCACTACAAGTTGATTGAGGTCCTCTTCCGCTTGTCTGCGCCACCTGAGTCTTCATCTCCTTCTACGTCCCTCGGGAATAGTGTCGAAGGGTCGAAGGCTTTCCGGACCGGAGCATTGGTGTCCATGCGACCGAGCCATCTGAGTCTCTGGCTAGTTCCACGTCGTTGTACAATCCATAAAGTTCACTGTCGTATCTTCTTCTCCATTCCCCTTCAATGCACACGGGGCCAAAGATGACCCGAAGAACTTTCCTCTCGAAACAGCCTAAGGCACATTCATCTTATTTTGCCAGGGTTCATGCTTCTGGTGTTGTACAGTTTTACCTTAGTTGCTCGAGAGCGGGCTGGCTTTTCCACTCAATTGCTTTCTTAGCCCAAAGAAACAGCGATTAGTAAGAGTAATTACTCGTCTTATCTCGGCGCTGGAGTTGACGGTGGAATTTTGCATACGCGGCCTTGAAATCGGTGAAGAGGTGGTGGGTATCGATTTGGAGTTCATAGGTTTTTTCCAGGATCTGACGCAACGTGAAAATTTGGTCGATGGTTGACTTTCCTGGTTTGAAGCCACATTGATAAGGACCAATCAGATTGCTGACGAAAGGCTTCAGACGTTCACATATTACGGCAGAGAGGATCTTGTGTGCGATGTTAAGTAGACTGATTCCTCTGTAGTTGGCGCAGTTTAGAGGATCTCCCTTTTTCAGGATCGGGCAAACAATGCTGAGGTTCCATTCATCGGGCATGCATTCCTCCGACCTTATCTTACAGATGATTTGGTGCATGCTCCTATTTAGATCGTTGCATGCTGCTTTGAACAGCTCGGCAGCTAGACCATCGTGTCCGATAAAAGGCTCCTGTCTGACGGCGAGGTTTTGTTCGTCGTCGCCGTTATACAGTCAACAGAAGTGGTCTTTCAAAATCCCCAGCATTGACTGCGATTCTACTATGATGTTCCCTTGTTTATCTCTACAGGCATCGGTTCTTGCTCGATGATCTTGAGCCAGCTGTTTTACCTTCCGATAAAACCTCCGAACTTCATTCCTGCTGTTAGCTCTCTCAACATCCTCGATCTGACTCTCGTCATGCTCTCTCTTTTTTCTCCTGAGAAGCCGGCTTTCCTCTCTCCGCTTTTACTGCATGGCTGCATGGGCCTTCCTGCATTCTTTGTCAAACCAGGGGTTTCGTTTTGGTGGCTGTGTGAAACCCAGCTTCTCTAACTGCTTTCTGGCAAGGTTGCCACTGGTCTTCCATACTTGATGTTGGCGGCATAGGACTTCTTAAGAGGTTACTTGACACCTGGTCAGAGAAGGATTTGGCGATCTCATGCGATTGTAGCCGTCCGTTCATTTATCCAATGAAGGAAAATTCAAGTACTTTGTGACTTCGTCTGCAGAAACCGTTGATGGAAGAAGAACAACTTTGAAGGCAGGGTAAAAAAGGTTTGAAGCACGATCCTTGCATTGCTTCAGGTGAGTGCTAGCCGCCAACAACAATTAATCCGACAGGACATGTTTTTGTTCTCCAAGGCTTTCATAAGACGATAGTCTGAGGAGTGCTTAAGGATCCGTCGTCGGTCGGCTAACGACTGGAGTAAGTGAAAGAACTTGTTTAAGAAAGTACGGACCCGATTCCGGTTACGGCGCAGATGAAGGTCAACCCTTCCTTAGACCGACGAATTTAATGATAAGCAAATTCGGCAAAACGAAAAACTTCAAAAGACTTTATACGTCTTAACAGACATGAGACATATAGGCGCATTAATAGGTGTCATGGCTACATTGTACTTCTCAGGGGAAAAAAGAGAGAGCATGAGAAGCGTCAGATCGAAGATGTTGAGAGAGCCAACAGCAGGAATGAAGTTCAGAGGTTTTATCGGAAGGTAAAACAGCTGGCTCAACGTCATCGAGCAAGAACCGATGCCTGCAGAGATAAACAAGGGAACATCATAGTAGAATCGCAGTCAATGCTGGGGATTTGGAAAGACCACTTCTGTCGACTGTATAACGGTCGCGACGAACAAAACCCCGCCGTCAGACAAGAGCCTTTTATCGTACACGATGAAAGCCAACAATTCGGTTAACCCGACCTAGAAGAAGTGAAAACGGCAATATCACGGCTGAAATCCAACAAAGCCGCTGGAGCACATGGTCTCTAGCTGCCGCGCTATTCAAAGCAGCAGGCGACGATCTAGATAGGAGCATGCACCAAATCATCTGTGAGATATTGTCGGAAGAATGCACGACCGATGAATGGAATCACTGTTTGCCCGATCCTGAAAAAGGAAGATCCTCTAAACTGCGCCAACTACAGAGAAATCAGTCTACTTTACATCGCCTACAAGATCCTCTGCCGTAATATGTGAACGTCTGACTCTGAAGCCTTTTGTCAATGTGGGCTGCAGACCAGGAAAGTCAACCATCGACCAAATTTTCACGTTGCGGCAGATCCTGGAAAAAACCTATGAACTCCAAATCGATACCCACCACCTCTTCATCGATTTTAAGGCCGCGTATGACAGCATCTACAGAGACGAACTGTATAAAGCCATGTCTAGTTTTGGCATCCCTGCCAAGCTCGTTCGCTTGTGCAAAATGACGATGGAGAACTCACGCTGCTCTATCAAGCTTGGCAATGAGCTTACGGAATCTTTCGACGTCAAAAAAGGATTCAGACAAGGCGATGCGCTGTCGAGCGATTTCTTTAACATCATTCTTGAGAAGATAGTGCAAAACTCCACCGTCAACACCAGAGGCATTATCTTCTATAAATCTGTTCAACTTCTCGCGTACGCCGACGATATTGATATAATGGGAAGAACACAGCGTGATGTCAATGGGTTTAGCGGTAAATGAGGGAAAAACGAAGTACATGCTGTCTTCTAGTAAGAACACCCAACACCGACGGCTCGGACAGAACGTCACAATAGACGCATACAACTTCGAGGTAGTAAAGGAGTTCGTCTACCTTGGCTCCGCTATTAACACGGGCAATAACACCAGCGCCGAGATAAGACGAAGAATTACTCTTGCTAATCGCTGTTTCTTTGGGCTAAGAAAGCAATTGAGTGGAAAAGCCCTCTTTCGAGCAAAACTGTACAACACCCTCATCATCCCTGTCCTGGTGTATGGTGCAGAAGCATGGACCTTGACAAAATCAAATGAATGTGCCTTAGGCTGTTTCGAGAGGATAGTTCTTCGGGTCATCTTTGGCCCGGTGTGCATTGATGGGGAATGGAGAAGAAGATACAACAGCGAACTTTACGGGTTGTACAACGACGTGGACCTAGCCAGAAGGGTCAAGGTCCAGAGACTCAGATGGCTCGGTCATTTAGAGCGGATGAACACCAATGCTCCGGCCCGGAAAGCCTTCGACACTATTCCCGAGGGTCGTAGAAGGAGAGGAAGACCGCGACTCAGGTGGCGCACACAAGTGGAAGAGGACCTCAATCAACTTGGAGTGCAAAACTGGAGACTGCTGGGCTGAACTGGCTAACGGAGACTGTTGATTGAGACCCAAGTCCACACAGGACTGTAGCGCCACCTTAAGTAAGTAAGGTTAAATGAAGTTTGTACAGCATGTGGATTGTGGGTTCTTTCCAAAGATGTCAAAGTCCTCTCCATAAGCTAATTATAAGGATTGAGTGGGGTGCTAGTAATTGTCATAAAACTGTTTGCGTAATACTTGAACCCATGTGTCTGTGCAATGTCAGACCTTAAATTATCAGCTCCTTCTTCTCCACCATGATATCTTAAGATGAATCCAAGCATATAATTAATTCGACTCTGAGAAGCAGATAGATTCTGCTTTTTCGCAATCCGATAGCGACCTTGGCTCTTAAAAATGAGTGTTTTGCCATGAGGCTTAAGCGCTGTGCTACGATCTATAAACCCGTTGCAAAAGCTATCTTAAACCTCCTCAAAATTATTGCCATTATACCTTAGTGCATTAAAACTAATTCGACGTTTATTTAATTTCAGATTCAATCACTAACCGAGCGAATCCAGCTGAACCAACAATAATGCAACTTCCATTATTGACTTCATCATTCAAAGAAGGAGAAGACTTCCATCGCTTAGAATATGTATCGTGAGTTTTATATTTAAGTATGGTTAGATTTAAGTAAAAATATTATCGCTCACTCCTCCAGTGAAGCAGGATAGCTAAGAACTAGTTCTAGATATTTTTTTAAAGACTCCAAACAGTGAGCTTATGTCAAAGAATAACGTACAAATACTTTGAATGCCAAAAAGAAGATATATAAAAAGGAAATTGGTAAAAAGCTGTGAGCCTAAAGTTGCTATTTAAACACAGAAACTCACATAGTTATTTTCAAATCCAAATCATTACTCTAGGGAACTTAAACATTTTCTATTATTTCTAGTCAATTATTTATCATAATATTGAACACGCAATGAACCAATAAGAACCATCAATTGTTTGTTCTGGTGATGCATTCTTTTCAAAGTGAACAAAATGAACATTAGCTAAGCTCATCTACGGAAAACTACTCGATTGGATCGAAAGTGAATTGAAATCACTTTTCAATTTCACGTGAAATAAAATTGCATGTTCTTCAATTCGATCGATTTCGCAAACTTCGAAATTGTTTTGAACTGTCAGAACTGAAGGATCATCCATTTTTATTTTGTTGAAGTAAAATTTTTGCTGCTTTGATGAATGCAATTTTATTGACAATTTGAAATGAAAAGAGGAAGCAGGATTCAAGCGAAAAAATAAGAAGACGTATTTTGCGAGACAAATCTAATATAAAGGATTTACCAATCAATCAATGAATTGCACGATAAGTTCTTTTTAGGTTAGTTTTATTTTCCTTAGATGTTTCAATGGATTCAGTCATATTTGTTGTAATCGTCTTCAAAGTGGCTTTTTGGTCTTCCATGTATTTAAACATTTTATCTGGCCGCTCTACATTTTTTCTTGTTTTTTGTGGTTCAGGTTCTGGCAAATCTTCTTCAATATAATAACTAAAGTCGACTGGCGTGTTAGCATATTTATTTTGCGCTTCATTTTCATCGCAAGAACTTCCGAGCGATTCAATATTTTGTGTGTTGTTCCATTTTGGAGTTGAATCGAATGGAGGAAATTAGAAGAACATTATTTTCTCCTCCACCTGTTGCTTTAGCTTCCCTTTTGTTGTGTGCAAGTTTTTTGCGTATATTAGATTTCCAGTCGGACCATACCTGCAAGGTGTTTTGAACGATAAACAAAATATTTAATTAAATGCATAATTTGTGTATACCTTCTTCCATCCAGTTACGTCTTTTACTGGCGGTCCCTCACTGTTTAAAGAAGTGGACAGATTGGCCCACAATCATTCGGAGTGGGCTTTGTCTCCGCTTGAGAAGCCTCTCGCTATAATCGGATGATCCTCCATCCATTTCAGGAATACCTCCTCCTGCCTTATGTTCTTATGTTTTCCCCTAAAATAAAAAACAATAATACTGTGGATTGAATCCGTGTAATGTCCAATTAAATTGGAATAAAAGGCAAAAATTCCGAAGTTGTAGAGCTACTGGCGAGCTCTTTAATTTTCCTATTAAGGAATATTTATTATAATTTATGTTTCTTAGTTATTTACATTACTTACGTTTAGTTTTTCTTTTTTTCCTATACAATTTTGATTTTATGATTTAAATAGAGCTGATGCAATTGGGGGTTCAAAATTTAATTTACAAATTCTTAGTCACTTATTCTTAGTTCGGTCGATTCTTTGACAATGAATACAAGAAAAGGCAAAGTCAATGAAGCGCAAAAAAACTTTAATTTTGGCGCATTTTTTACATGACAGGGAGAAAACGAGCTAGATATAATTTTGTTGTTTGTGTGGTGATGCTGTTTCACTTCCGTTGTTTTTCTTGGAAGTTTTAAGTGGTGCCAAGTTCGCTAACACTCCCCCTGGTAACTGGAAGCTGGATCTTGGTTACCATCATCGAACTTGTAGACGTCTAATACCGCTAACTTCACAACTGGTTGGGTCAATTGTGATCGTGGTGCCGTTTTCAATCAATTAAAAAATAGACACAAAGTTTATTTTTATTTAAAGATTATTTTATTTAGATTTAAAGTAGTGCAACTGCAGACGTTCGAACACACATTGGAGTCGATGGGTATCTCAAAAGAGAAGCAAGCTGTGGGCGAGAATGCATTGCAGCTAAAAGTGCTGCATTGCATTCTGCGAATTTAAAGATAGATAAAATTCTTATGAGAAGCGATGTGACTATTGCAGCTAAAAGTGTTTCATGCGAATTTAAAGATAGATGAGATTCTTATGAGAAGCATAAGAATGCGCTGACCGTTACTTGAAGGGTCCGGATGTGACTATATACACCAGTTCTTGTTTGCACGACAGCACTACGTATTAGTCCATCTTTGCCAGGAATAACTTGCAGGACCTTTCCTTATGGCCATGTTTTCTTTGGATTATCTTTGTCAACAATTACCACAACATCACCTACTTCCAAAGGTTTTTGTGTTCCGTACCATTTAGTTCGCCGGGTTAAGTCAGCCAGATACTCGCGGACCCACCTTTCCCAAAAGGTTTGTGCGTATTTCTCAGCTGCTATCCAATTCCTTTTGATGGCTGCCCCGTCATCTACTAAGTGTTGACAAAAATTCTCTGGATTTGCATAACCAACTAAGAAATGATTAGGGGTCAGTGCCTCGCAATTCTCGTTATCTATAGCTACGTAGCTAAGGATTAAGACATACGTCGTCTCGAAATAAATCTTTTGAAGCCCAGAATGCAAGAGTCGCCAGAAAGACTGTAGACTACCTCAATGTGGATTGCTGAAAATGTCAGGCAAGTTAATAGCATAGCCTCTTTTCTCGATACGTCTGCCAATTTTTACGTACAGTAGGCCAAAATAATCTGCACCAGTGTAGGAAAAGGGTCTTTGAAACGGTTGGAGTCGTGCATACGGTAATTCAGACATACGTGGAGGCAACGGTTTAGTTCTGTTGTTTTTGCAATGTTGACATTCTTGTTGAACTTTCTTTAAAATTCGTCTCAAGTTTGGTATGTAATAATTTCGCCGAAGTTCGTTCACTACCGTTTCATTGAAAAGGTGATGAAATTTAAGATGGCCTTCATGAATGATTAGGCGGGTGACTTTATGGTCTTTCGGCAAAATAATTGGTCTCTTTGTCGCGAAAGGGACATTCTTTATAGCGTCAATTCCTCCAGAGAAGTTGGAAATGCTGAACTACTCCAGAGTTGTGAACCTTCCAAAGAACTGTAACGAAGAGAATTAATCCTGTATGAAATGACATTGGTTACAGAACACCACCCTCACGGGAACCATGCCCCACGTTGGGCGCCATTCTGTAACGATAAATTGACAGTTACTAAAAGAAAGAATGCTTAAAGGAAAAAAAAACAAGAAGGAAACCCTGGATACCCCTCCGTTTCCTTTGTCACAGACGAATACAGGAATTGCTTATCCTTCCCACCCATATGCCTCATACCCGAGACATCAACCTTCGCTGCCAACGGTTAGGGCTGATCACATATGGAAGAAAAGGTTGCTGAAAAGCTGAAAAATAAAAATAAAATGTAGCTCAGTCAAGGGAGTGGGTTATTGCTCTGGGATCATAGGCGTTTGTTACATTTGTTTATGCATTGCGGAAGAGGTGCTTGGAGAATTTAAAAATTTAATTTTTCAAAAAAAAATTATTTTAGTATAAAAATTTTTAAGATAGACATACATGATGTTTGGGGGAAATGTTTGGGATTTTGTTGTTAACAAATAACTAGAACATTGTTTAAAGCTTAAACATTAATTGGAGGACATAGATCGCGAAAACTGACGTAAGTTTGTTTGAATTTTTTACTTTATTGAATTTTAAAGTTGTATCTCTTTTAAATTTTTTGTCGTCCTGAAAGGACGGATTGTCGTCCTCAAAAGGACGTATTCACCGTAGATCTGGTCCAAAATCTAGGTTATGTCCAATATTTTTCAAATATTGGACCTTGTCTGTGGTCATTCTGAGTCCGCGTATTCTTTGGAGGATTTCATTTTTGTATTATCCTCGACGTACTCTCTCCACTGCTAGCTTTGCCATGGCTTGTTCCTTCCCAAGGTCTGCAATGATCTTATACAGACCAGCGTGTTGCTTGCCAACGACTACTTTCAGTCTTCGATGCCAAGCTTCCACGCTGCTTTGGGTTCTAGGAAAGCTTGAGTAGGCTGCCATCGATCCGGTTGTCCAAAATTCTAGCGAATACCGTGGCCTACGGTTGGAATCGCCAACGTAGTTCTTGCCGAACCACTCAGCCAACCTTTTGGAATCCGGGTCAGCCAAGCTAGCCTGGAACTCGCCGAAGTACGCTGGAACCTCCTATGCTGGCACAAATGCCAGAGCTTTCAGCATGTGCATCTCTTCATGGTATTATCTGCAAGACCCAGGGCTTGCATCTTCCTCCACAGGATTTGTCCAAAATGGAAAAGGCATCCCTTTCTCGCTGCCTACGGGAAGAACGTCCTTGTCGATTTGAGGATTTCTGGCTCAAAGTCTGATATGATAGTATCAGGCTTGAGTGGCTGCTGGCTCTCCACAGCAATCCTTAGGAGTTGTATCCAAAACTCCTCATAGGCACTATTTGTCCTGTTGGACATTAAACAAAACACAAAAGGGACCACTGTTTGTTCGATGTACCCGTGCACCGAAAATAGCTGACCCATGATGGTTGGCACGACGTACCATCCACCAGCCAGCATTTCGACTGCACGAGCAGGTCCAGTGATGTTCTGGTGCCCATGAGGATGTTCTTCCCTCCTTCAAAGTCCATCTCCTCCAGCACGAAAAGCTCTCCATCAACGTATTTTACGTTGTCAGTGATGCATGCTCCAGCGATTGTGGTTCGCGTATCAAGCTGGAGCACACCCTTGAAATTTTCTTGATTTGAGCGTTCTTGGAAGGAAGATACGGACGCACTATCTCCTTAACTTCCATCACATTATCCCGAATGATGACGTTGGGCGGAAGACGCTCCCTAGCTTAAGCCTTCAGCGCTGCGTTGGCCTTATGTACTCCTTTGGGAAAAGGCGATGGAGTGTGGCTGTGGATGTTGCTCATCTTAGTCACCAGATAGCAACCGTCTCGGCAACTCATTTGCATACGGGCCTTGCATAGCAACCGTCTTTTTTCCTCGCAGTTCCACACTTCAACTTCGTTGTACCTCTTTTTCAAGTGATACAGGAAGCCACCATGGGCCAATTTTATTCGCCCCTTTTGCGACAGAACCACCTTAAACACAGAACAAAAGTTCGATCGAATTTTAAACTATAACTTTATACAATTATATTTTATTTAATTGTTTATAAACACAGAAAAAAAGCATCGGAGTGTCCTCTCCCTAGCATGTGATATCTGGAACTGACTGATTTCCCAAAAAAACAACTGCTTATATAGAAATACTTGAACGAAAAATTCAAATGCTTCGTTCTCCATGATTCTCAGCCTTTGATGTCTCTTAAAATTTCAGTTTTCGAAAAAGGGTGTGGCCTAATACAGGGTTGTTAGAAAAATCGAAAAAGATACCAGATTTTGATCTCCTTAATTCTCATAACTTTAAGTAACCAAAAGGAGTAGTTTGTAATAAAAAAAAGGGAGGATTTTTTGCGGTCATATGACATTCGGTCAAAAGGTGTGCGGGAAAGTAGTTTGCGATCATATGGCTTGCGGTCTTTTGTCTTGCGGTCTCGCGACCCCAACCGATTCTGGGCTAATTTTGTATTTGATCCTCCGGGATCAATTTTTAAAAAGATAAAAGAAACACAATTTAAATTTGTATCTTAACTTTATTTTTAATTCTTTATAACTTCAGATCCCTTACCACTGGTGGGGGGAAATCTTTAGTTAAAACAGTTCGAATAGAACTCTAATTTACAACTGTCCTCTTGGCTGGTCATACCAGGCCTTTTTATCTTAAAATATTTCTATATGCAGTGATGCTGCTTTGTCAGTACATATGAAAGATATATTTAGATAAACATTTGTATAAGTATATTTGATAATGATTCAAAGAAGTTGAATCGTAGACTATCTTTGTTTACACTTGACTGTATTTTTGTTAGGGGTGACTTTGTTTACATTCATTGAAAGTGATTATCTTTTATGTCGATCGAAGAATTCGATCGTTGACAATTTTTGTTTATATTAGAAATGGAGATACTGTACTGATTGTGCAATGTATTACACTCAAGTGAATATGCTTGGTATGCTCTTTTGTGTGTTGGGAAGTAATTCTATAACTCCTCTCCCCTTTGACTTTTGTTTCTCCTGAAACAATCTTTTATATAAAATTATAAGTATAGCACAAATTATGAGAATTACAAATCCATTAATACCAAAGTGAATACCTATATGATTGGTCTGATTTTTTGTCTATAATTTCTTTAATATTTTCAATTCTTGTCAAATTATAATCTTCAATTTTTAAGTCAAATTTAGTCAAATTAAACGTATCTTCCACATAAATATTTATTGGTTGTTTTACAATTTGATTTTTGTTTACATATTCAGTGTCACCTATTTTAATATTACTAACTATTAACTAACTTTCTTTTTATTTGAATAATTTTTCTTTCGTCACAATAATTTTTTACTTTGTAATCACTATTTTTAACAATTAATGTACCTTCTTCAGTTCTTTTACAATACTTATTTCTTAATTTTTTCTTTTTTAGGCAATTATTTTTATTTATACAGTTAACATATGGTTTTAGATTTTTTAATTCTTTGTTTTCACAGTATTTATAAAATGTTTCTTTATTTTTACAATATTTTCATCTTCTATATCTAATTCCATATTTTCCTCATTGGGTATGGAAGTCTTAAAATATTTATCCAAATTGTAAATCTTATCTAGTATTTGAATTATAAATATTAATAGATCGTATCGCACTTACTGATAATTTAATATTTTTGAGTTTGAATAAATCAATTTCATAATAATCAATTTCCTCTGCCGTTAACAAGCTTTCTGTCATTATTTGCAATCTACTTGCCAATATAATATTTTGAATTTTTTCAATAATTGCTTTTAGTTTATCAACTGTTCGAACATATTGTAGGATTATAATTCTTTTTTCCAATTTTTTAAATTCTTTCATTAAACCATAACTATTTTTTGTTTTTGTATCAATCATTTTTTTTAATATTTCTATCTCTTGTTGAAGTTGATTATTAATATCTACCTGTCTGTTTGTGTTCATTATTAATTCCTGATTATTTAAAGTTAGTGTTTTTAATTTGTTTTCGATTTCTGTTTTATCTTCATCATCCATAGTTCCGAATAGGAAGTTTAAAACTCTTCCGCCTTTGTGAAAGGTCCGTTTGTCAATTAAAACAATTTACACTTTATTTTAATTATTAACTTAATACTTTACTACACGTCTTAACAGTCTTAACTCTTCTGCGATTCACACAATACTGACCATATTGGTTACTAACTGGCAGTCCTTCTTTTTTCTCTTCTTTATTTATTCTTCTTTTCAACAATCAGTGTTGCCGCTTACATTTGTTAATTAGACTTCTTGGTTTTCGTGTATTAGGTTTATGACCTTTAACACTTTTAATTTCTTCTTGAATCAAATCTAATTCATTGTCTATATACATCGTTCTAGCTATGTCTTCTATTGAGTTCACTATGAAATTCTTTTGTTCTAACCATCGATTGGTTGTTTTACTTAATAACACATTTATTTCTGTTAAGTTAATTATGTGCAAAACTGAATTGTACTTGTTCACGATATTCACTTCTTCATATTTAATTAAAGCGTAACCATTATTATTTATTATTTCTTCAGCAATTAATGATTTACTATTAACAAAGTTGAAAATGGTAATTAAAATTATTAGAGTATTCATCTTTACGTCCTCTTCTATCGGAATTTGCTCTTAAACTAAAACTCTTCTTTGAGTTTTCCTATTCATTTGACTTGCTTTGATTAAATTGTCTTGGTTTATTTGTTTACTTTTTCTTTCCCTTTGAATATTCTTTGTGTGTTGATCATTAAGTTTATTGTATTTGTATCTTGGTACTATTTTATTACGGTCTGTTCTGGAGTTTTTGACAAACCCTTCCGTTCTGTTTTCCGTATACTCTTCTCTGTTAATGTTCAGTATCAGTTTATCGATTATTTTTTCTTTGTTTTTGATCATTAGGTCATAAAGTTTATTTTTATCTATATTGCCTTTCTGTATATCATATGGTTTTTGCCTAGTAGTAGAATGTATTGACGTGTTATAAAGAAGATTAGCTTTATGAACAGCTACTCGAATTTCATGAATGCTAGAGTTCATTTTTCCGTTTAAGATTGCTCTAATTTTTTCATCTAATGTTCTGTGAAATACTTCAATGTCTGAATTTCCTGTATGACTGTTTGGCTTAGTAAAATGTACTTCTATATCAAGATCTTCTAACAATTTTATAATTCTTGGAAAGTTGAATTCATTATCCATCACAAGTCAATTGTTGCTAAAAATTGTAAAATTGTTTCTTCTAAGGTTTCATGAGAAACATTTGGAACGTATGTAGCTGAATTATCTATCTTCTTTGGAACTACCCAGATAGGTGCATTATACGGGGAAACTTTTTTTCTTATTATGCCTTGTTGCAATAAATCTTTAACTTGGCGTTCAATTTCTTTTTCATGAATTTTAGAATATCTGTAAATTTTGCTGAATATAGGACTGTCATGCTCAGTCCTAATGCTAGGCATAGTTTGAGTTGATGTGAGTTTATCACCTTCTTTATAGAAAATACTTTTATTTTCATCAATAAATTTTCCTAATTCTTTTTTTTCTTCAAAATTTAAATTCACATCTATCAATTGGCTCATTTGCGTTGAGTTGCAATATTCAAGAGTGTGAATTTCTTCATATTCATATATACTTTTACTATCATAATTTTCAAAATATGTTTTTCAATTATTTATTTCGATATATCCTTCTTTAAGGTTTAATTTAGCTCCAATAGGTTTCAATAAATTTTGTCCTATGATTCCTACAAATTTATTTTTCGATATTCTCATCAACTTCCATGCCATAGTAGATTCATCTTCATTGAATTCTACCGGTACTTCAGTTATGATTTCAAATTTAATCATGCTTTCATGATTAAGTGATTTTACTTTGATTGGAACTTTCATTAAAGTTCTCGGGATTTCTAATAGTTGTGACTCATCAAGTATACTTGTTGTTGAGCCAGTTTCTAAAGTGTCGCTTGCCACCATAAAATGCAAATGCATCCGATTCATCCAACTTAACATCCTGAAGTGTCTTTGTCTTGACTGAATCGCCATTGGTTTTCATGCCGCAGCTCTCAATGTCCATAATCATAGGTTTATAATTGTCACTTAATCCAGCCAACAACAAAGTACCTACCCATTCCTCCGTAACCTTTAGTCCAATGCCATTCAGTTTGTGTGCTGTTAAGATAATGTCATTCACGTACAACTCGACGGATGAATATTCTTCCAACTATGTGCTAATGAGTTTGCGCAACAAAACCACTCTCCAGGACAGCCCGTTGTCTTCAAAAGCAGACTGCAATCTATCCCAACATTCCTTTGCAGTTGTTGGGTCCTGGACATGGACATAGTTAATGGGTTCTAAGAGAAGGATTATTCTCGATCTCGCCATGGTGATTCTCTTGGTGTCTTCTTCCTCATCGCTCACAATGCCGCTTCCGTAGACGTTGTTGCCTCTCCTGTTGTCACTCTCATTGACCTTACGATGGGAGCCATCGTCGTTCCCATTGTCGTTCCTGTTTTTCGTTCGGTTTCTTTCACGTTCTGTTGTATCTTGTGGAAAGATTTATACAGCTCAGCTTTTGTTGTGAAGTTGCCTAGATGAGCATAAATTCGTAAGTTATCATCAGTTGTGTCAGCCACACACCGACATTTGTGTTTCCATCGTAGTCCGGTATCATCTCTTTATAAATAGCAAACTGTTGTCCTCTCCTCTTGTCTTCGCTTGTTGTCGCCCCGTTGTCGATCTTTCATTGTTCAGTTGTGCCATCTGTTTTAATAACTCGTTCTCTTTTGCCATCAGCTCTTTTTCCTTCTTCAGAGGTTCAATCTCTCGTCGCAAATATTCGTTCTTCGTTGTCTATCTGTTTTCTTGTCTCTTCACTCTCTCCCATAGCATCACCATACTCTCCGTCGCCGTCCTCCCCAATGTCTTCCTCGTCATCGAAGTTCTCCATTTGAACAAAGAAGTTCCTGGAAGAGAGAAAAGAAAATAAAATTTTTATTAGATTTGATGGTAATCCTAAAAGGTATAATTTGTGATTAAGTGCTTCAATCCAGACGCTGTCAAATGCCTTTTCCACATGTAATAGGCACGCAACGGATACACGATGGCTGTTGAGTGCCGCAGCGATGTCGTGTTGGAGTTTAGCCAGTGGATGCAGAGTAGAGTGTTTTTCCCTAAATCCAAATTGGAAGTCCGGGATGAGGTTGTTGTCGGAGCTGCACATCTTAAGTCTTCTCAATGTAATCTCTTCCAAGATTTTGCTGATGTTTTTGAGGAGGGAGATTGGCCTGAAATTGGTCACAAGGTTCCTTGCGCGTTAATGCCACTATTTTCGCAGTTTTTCATTTTTGAGGAAAATAGCAGTTTTTGAGGCAATTGTTGAAAATGATAGTGATGTACAAGATGAACACTTTTGAAAGCTTCTTCAGCATGAAGTTGGAGACTCCATAAGGTCCTGTTGATTTTTTTGGCTTCAGGTTCTTGATGACTTCGCTGACTTCTTCTCTTGTACAAAACTTTTCATTGTTTTCATTGGGATCATCGGCAGGGTTTGTGGAGCTAAAGATGACTTCTTCGTTGCCTGGCTGGATGGATCGTTGCACTGATTCCTCGATTTCCTCGAGAAATGCAGAGTCCGTGCATGGAGATGGTGTGAAGTTTCCTTCGAAGCAGGATGCAAAAGCCTCGGCTTTCTCAGCTGCTGACGAAACATCATTGCCATTGCAGGATATGATGTTGGGAACACTCTCCTTCCTTCCGGCAATCCTATTAATTTCCTTGAAGGCATTAGGACCAGGTTTTATTTCCTGCAGCCTCTTCTGGAAGTGAAGGTTGTTGTGGTATTGGATTGCGTTCCGGAACATGGTGTTGGTGCATTGGAGTTCTGTTTTGACTGCCTGATAGTCGCTATTGACGGTGTTGAGTTCCCGGTGGTGAATCCGTTGAAGACGTTTCCTCAGCCGTTGCCTGTGGTTGTACAAATTTTGCACAAAAACTGGAAGGTGTCGGTATCTATCCCTAGATGTTTTGGGTACCTTCTAGTTGTCAATGGCTGTTTTGATGGCTGCTTCAAGTCCTTCGATGGCGCTTTCGATCTCTTCATTGCGAAGATTCCTGTTGGGAGATGGAATGATCAGACTGCGTTCCATGTCACTGTTGAGTTTCTCAACGTCAAGCTTGCTGTAATCCAGACAGTCATCTGGTGGTATTCTCGTTAAAGGAATGTCGAGGTGAAGGTTAATAGATAGCTGGACTGCTTCATGGTCGGAGTCACTGCAGACAGTTGTGAAATTGAGAATTTGTGGGGCAATAGGACTTGAAACGTATCTAAAATCACTTTTTTTCATTCACTCGTCGTTCGTTGGTCTTGCTCATGTGGATAGTGCTTAAATCTTCTTCGATATACTCAGATGAAATCGTAATTTTAAAAGCCTACCATCATGATCCTGAACGTAGCCAATGGTAGAAAGAGAAGACAGAAACAAATAATTAAAACGAACTGCCTTATCGACAATATTTTGATCCCTACACTATCGTTTCCCAATTTAATAGTCTTTGGTTTTCATAAAATTCAAATATTCACAAAACCCAAATTCATAGAAAAGAAAAAATTCACTTGAGGAGCACGCATTTCTTTTGTTACGTGGATAGAAAATTTTCTTTCTTAACTAAACTATAAAAAATCGTTTTAATAGTTTTTAACATTTTTTAAGAAATTCTACTCCAAAATTAATAATTATCGTCATCACTTTTCCTCGATACGGCGGACATTTTGTAATTTTTCACAGAAAAATTTGTGATACATTTTTTTCGATTTGGCCTTAGTGAAACTCTTTTTATTAATTTTCGACTGATAACGTGTGTACTTTGTTAATATTTAACAATAATCTTCATCTTTGTGCGTTATTATTGATATTTTGAGCAAATTGTGTCGTGGGTTTTTCCTGATTTCCTTTCTCGTTGAGGAGCTTATGAGTATCCTATACAATAGATATAGGTAGGATTACAATATATATTATATGGTCAATTTTTTTTATCAGGTCGCTCAATCGCGGCCGTCGGTACGCTTGGTAGTGCACTGCTCAGTACATGGTCACAGCCTTATTAGAATAAAAAGACACCGAGTCCTCATGAGGACTTTTCACGACCGATAAACTTATTTTCAGCTCTGACAAATGTCTACAAAAAATTATGCTCTCACTCAACATCGTCATTTCATAAAACTCACTGGAAATGTTTCGACGGCCAGTGGAGTAGCTGTGGACTGTAATTAAGATTAAATAAAAACGCAGTAATTTAAAGTGGAAAAAGCCAAAGGCCAAAAAACCACTATCTATCACGACTTTATTTATACGCACTTAAACTATCACCCTATCGCAACCTCTGTCTTGACTTAAGTGAAGTAAATTGAGTGAGAATTTCCCTTTTGTAGGAAGGGAAAAGCTCAAACTCAAAGAGTAGTTCCCTTTTGTAAGAAGGGAAATACTCAAACATCTAACTGAAGCTCAATTCAGCGTTCAGTTCGATACAGTCCCGGCGAAAACCTACGGTTTTCCATCTATCTCTAAACAATAAATTACATAAATTATCATTACAAGTTGTTTACAATATAACATTTCAATAATTTTAAATTCAGTCTTCATTTGGTAGGATACATATCTTCTGCACCGGCCTTGTCAGTTGATTGGTTGCAGTCTGCACCTCCACGCTTCTCACTAGTCCATCTTTCCCCTTGATTAGTCTCTTGATTCTTCCCAGCGCCCATGCTGCCGGTGGGAAGTTCTCGCTCTTGATGATACATAATTGCCCAATCTGAAGCGCATGCTTCTCTCTTCTCCATTTCTTTCTCTCGAGTAGAGTAACTAGGTACTCTTCTCGCCACCTTTCCCAAAAATCCATAAGCATTATCTTTCTCTCTTTCCATAGTCTAGCACCATGAGAATTTGATATCTCGCCTGTCACGAAGGGTAGCGGAAGCACAAGAGGCTCCCCCACCAGAAAGTGTCCCGGCGTTAACGCCTGCAGGTCACTCGGATCATCACTAATTGCTTGGAGCGGTCGTGAGTTCAACACTGCTTCAACTCCAGCAGTCAGCGTCAAAAGCTGCTCATATGTCAGTATCTTTGCTCCTATCACCCTTGTCAGATGAAATTTCATCGATTTGACAGCGGCCTCATATATGCCGCCTTGATGTGGTGCAGCCGGTGTCATAAACCTCCATTCTGTTCCTTTCGCTCCCAAGAAATCAAGGGACTCTTTCCCGTGCCATATCTCTTTCGCTTTCTGTAGTTCTTTCGCTGCTCCGACAAAGGCTGTGCCGTTGTCACTGTATATCCTCTCACATCTACCTCTGCGAGCAATGAATCTCTCGTAGCACGCAATGAAGGCAATTGATGACAAGCTCGATACCAAATCAATATGCACTGCTCTCGTCTTAAGACACACAAATATAGCAATCCAGCACTTCTGTCTCGTCACCTGATCTCCAGCTCGATCTGCCATCTTTACTACAAACGGACCCGCGTAGTCTACACCTGAGTGAAGAAACGCTTTACCAGGAGTCACTCTTTCTCTGGGTAGATCGGCCATCAATTGTGTCTCATATCGGTGATTGTGTCGCACACAAACTAAGCACTTATGCAGATATCTTCTCGCTTCGCTTCTCAATCTTGTGATCCAAAATCTTTCACGTATGTGATGCATCATCACTTGCACGGCTCCATGTTTCGTTGCTCTGTGAGCACTGTCTATGATCAGCCATGCTAGCCGAGAGCCATTCGGCACAATGATTGGATGCTTCCTTTCGTATTCTAGCTCTGACCTTTCCAGTCGCCCACCAACTCTCAGGATTCCTTTGCCATCCATCATTGGTTTCAGGGACTCGATGTTGCTCTTCTCTGGCAGATGATTGTTGCTTTTGAGCGAAGCAATCTCTCTGCCAAAATATTTTTCTTGCTCTTTTCTTAATAAGTATTCTATCGCTTTCTCTTTCTCTTCTGATGTCAACTGAATGACTCTTCTCTCACCCTTTCTCCTTTGACGAACTGAACGTCTCTTTCTCTTCGCATACCTTTCTCTTCCTTCATTTGCTTTCTCTCTTCTGTCTCTGACTGCTTTTATGAATCGAAATACATAACCTATTATGTTTATCGCTTTCTCTAATGTGCTCGCGTACTCGTGTACTGGCACCCTCTCTCTCGACTCTCTCAATGTTTTTGTCAACGCTTCCTCGGCGCTGATGATAGTCATAACTTTCATCTCATCCCTCCCCCCATCTGAAACGTTTGGCACAAACTTCTCAGATTTCCATAGTGATCTAGGTTGCCTTAACCATTGCGGTCCATGCAGCCATAACTCGCTCGTTACTAACTCTGACGCTTTCATACCTCTGCTTAATAGATCTGCAGGGTTCTCCTTTGTACCAACATGTCGCCATTTATCTATCTCTGTGTTCGTTTGTATCGACGAAACTCTGTTCGCCACAAACGTCCTTAGCTCGCACGGTTGTTTATTAATCCAGTGCAATGTCACTGTTGAATCCGTCCAGAGCATATATTCAGTGTCTTTCCATTCCATGGTCTCTTTCACATTCTCGAGCAATCTGCCAAGCAGCTCTGCTGCGGCTAGCACTAGTCTCGGTATTGTCACTGTTTTCAACGGTGCCACTCTGGTTTTCGCCTGTAGTAGTGTGGACCAGATGTCTCCGTTCGCATGCTCTGTTCTGACATAGATCACTGCTCCAAATGCTTTCTCAGAAGCATCTGAAAATCCATGTATCTCTCTCCGTGTATCAAATGTTGTGCCTAGCCATCTATTGATTCTAAATTGCTCTAGGCAAATGATCTCTCTCCAAAGCTCTTTCCATCTCTCTAGGATATCTTTCGCAAGTACTTCATCCCAGTCTACTTTGGATCGCCAGACGTCTTGGATGAGAATCTTTCCCAATATGGTTACAGGAGATATGTATCCATTTGGATCATATAGCTGTGCCACGCAGCTCACAATCTTTCTCTTCGTCATCATACTTTCAGTTGTAGGCGTCTTTACCTCAAACGTGAACTGATCTTTCGCAAGTAGCCATTTCAAGCCTAATATCGACGTACCTTCATCTTTTTGGAAGACTACCGAATCTCTCTCTTCATAGCTCATATCTTTCACTAATGTCTTGGAATTTGAATTCCATTTTCGTAGCTCGAAACCAGCACCTTTAAGTATGTAATCTATCTCTTTTGATAACCTGATCGCTTCTGTCTCTGAGTCTGCACCCGTAGTGCAATCATCCATATAAAAGTCTTCTCTGATGACTTTCGCTGCTCTGGGAAACTCCGTTTCCGCGTCTTTCGCGCACTGGATAAGTGCTCTCACTGCATTGTGGGCCGACGATGCCATCCCATAGGTGACAACAGTCAGCCAGTACTCTCTCAATCTATCTCTTGGGTTCTCTCTCCAATATATTCTCTGGAGATCCCATTGTTCTCTCGCCACTTTCACCATGCGAAACATCATCTTTATGTCCGCACTGATGTGCCTACGGAAGCGCATCAGAATCTCGTGCAGATCTTTCTGCAACTTTTCTCCAACCATCTGCACTTCGTTGAGTGAGATTCCCATGGTTGTTTTGCAACTCGCATCAAATACCACCCTGAACTTCTTGGTGACACAATGATGAGGTATGTGGTATACCATTCTTGCACTTGCTGCTCCAACAACTGGAGTCATGTGCCCTTTGCTCTCGTACTCTCTCATGAGAGCAACGTATTTCTCCTTTAGCTCTGTATCTCTCTCCAGCTTTCGCTCTAACGCAAAGAACCGCCTTTTGGCTACGAGTTCGGTTGTCCCTATCTCGCTCAGTGCCTCTCTCAATGGAATAGTGACGACAAACCTGCCCTCTTCATCACGTTTGTACGTATTGATGAAGTTCCTTTCGACCAATTCCTGTTCTCTAGTCTTTGCCGTTGGTGAACTTATTTCATCCAACTGCCACAGTCTCTTTAGGGCTTCATGCATTTTGTCCTCATCTAAGCAGACAACGTATGCTCTCTCTTCTTTCACCAGCGGTGAATCTTGTCGCTGACCAAGTATAACTTTCCCGAATGTGGTGTTCAACGAGAACAACCCGGAGGGTCTTTGGACAATAATGGCTCCAAGCATCTCGACTATAAATTTGCATCCTAGCAACAAGTCTGCTGGGCCTTGTCTCCAAAATTCTGGGTCTGCAAGTGGCAAACCATCTATCTCTTCTGCCTCGGAGTGTCCCGGACCAGCATCTAACAGCATTGGCCGCAATGAACCTCCTCGGGGCAGTATCAGAAACTCTTGCTCGACAACTATCTCCGAAGAAAACCATGGCCTTATCTCAATCATTGCCCAATACTTAATGTGGAAGGGTTCACCATTGATCCCTAAAATCTTTCTCGCAGACTGAATCTTTCTCAGTTGCAACTTCTCTGCAAGTTCATGGCTCACCAGGTTTGGCTGAGCGCCAGTGTCAATGAGTGCCCGTACCAGGCCACTATCCTTTCCCCCTGCGCTGGCAACGACCTGTGCTGTTGGTAGGAAAATAAAATGTTCTTTCTTTATACTCTCAGTATAAGCTATTTGAGGAACTTTATTTTTTCTTTTTAGTTTGTCTTTTAAAGTTTTCATAAGACGCGCGACTTGTATTGTCGTCTGTCTCAACATCTTTCTTCTCTGTCTCATTTAAGCCTTTCTCATTAATCCTATCTCTTAGTACCTCTCTCTCGTTGCGCATGTTGTCTGTCTCTAATGTTGTGTTCTTTCTCTTCCTATTCTCCTGGGTGCCGTCTATCTTTCGCCGCTTTGCTAGTCAGTCCGCCTTTCTCTTGTCGCTGCTCCTTTTGTATGCAGGTCCTCTGCGCGGTTGTTCCTGGGCTCGGTACACCGCTTCTATCTTCCTGAGGTCTCCCAGCGGGCACAGTGCGCTATTATGAAACTGTCGCCCTGGGCACTTGACGCATGGCCCTTGGAAGCAGTCTTTGACTTGGTGCCCAACCTTCAGGCAATTCGGGCACAACTTCCTCTCTCTTACGAAGTTGCCTCTTCCTAGCAAGCTCAAACCCAGAAAGTCCGGGCATCCCCAAGCTGGGTGGTCCTTGGAGGCACAAACGCTGCACGTTCCTCGTCTCTGGTCGATCCTGTCTCTTTCGCCTCTCTGCGGCCGCACTGGCCTTGCCGCCTCCATCAGAGCAACTGCTGAGGTTGTCGGCCTGTTCAACTCTCTCCTGCGGACGTCTTGGGCACTACCTATCGCTGTAGCTCGCTTCTCTAGGAATGCGCACATTTCCTTCACCGTGGGGAGCTCTGAAGTGCGACTCTCCTCCCATTTACAGGCTGTCTCGGCATCCAACTTGTCGTGTAGGACGTGGACAATAATCATGTCCCACCCGTCCACGGGCACGCCCTGTGCCTTCAGCTGCCGCATGGCCTCGTGGGTGGTGTTGGACATCCTTTCGAGGTCGCTTCCCTTCGCCTGTCCCTGCAGCACCGGGAGCCTAAAGAATTGGCGCAACAGCTCTCGGCATGTGGCATATTGCCTATTGTATAACTCGTTGAGGCGCTGCCACGCTTCACCGTAGTTGCTCTCAGTGAGCTGCCACTCTCCCAGGGCACGTGCAGCTTTTCCAGTGACGGACCCCTTCAAGTAAGCGAACTTGTAGGCGGGGGCCACCTTATCATTGTCGTGAATTGCCGCAATGAATCTATCGCGGAACCCCTGCCACTTGGTAAAACTGCCATCAAATTCACCCCAAGTGTTCTTAATGTCATGTTGGGAGAATGGCAATGACACTTGGACGGCAATGGGTCCCTCTTTCTCTACTCTTCCTATCTCTTTCTCTGCACGAAGCTGATTCAGAGCTGTAGAAGCACTGAAGTATTCTTCTTCAGCTTCAGCCACCTGTCTCTCTGTCTCGGCCATGCTGAGTAGGTCCATCTGGCCTGCCATCAGCCGCTCTACTTCCTTCAGGGAGTTCCAGGAGTCACGCAGAGCCTCGATCCTTACGCTGAGGCCTTCCAAAGGATAATTTCTCGCCTGCTCCGTCTTGCAGAAGACCACCATCCTGCGGATCGCGTTGATCGCTGCTCTGAATCTATACTCCAGTTCGTTGGTGCTTTCCATGGCGATCTTTCTCTGTCTTTCTCGATCTATCTCTCTTTGTATTTCCTTTCGCTGGTACCTTTCGCTTTTTCTAAAACAAATAAAATGTATTAGTTTTAGATGTCATAAATGACTGCTGAAATAAAAAGTGGCTGAAAAGTAGAAATCGCCTATCCGAATAAATAAATGCATCCTTGCTCGATTCTCCCCCCCTGAACTCATCCTTAATAAATAGGACGTGTCCGGAGGAAGGAAATCAGGTATGACTCGCACCAAGAATGCAACAGCCTGTTCTCATTAACCAGAACAGCCGTCGCATAAATCATGCTTGAGTCTCACTATTTGGAGCTGAATTCCTTGCTTCGACTCGATCCCATCACTTGAGAGAATCGGAGCTTGCCTATCAAAAATCAAAAAATGAAATAAATTTTCATTCCGACTCAATCCCATTATTGAGAGAGTCAGAACCTGCCTAAATAAATAGATACCTAAATAGAATTTCGCCCCGACTCAATCTCATCTCTGAGAGAATCGGAAACTACATAAGAAATACCTAAAATAAATATATCTAAACCAACTCAATCTCATTGCTGAGAGAGTCGGCGTCTACGCTGAAAATTGATGTGCTGTTCAGTGTTGTTGCTTTGTGGCTTCCTTTCTCGTGCTTGCAAGCTCTATCTCGCAAAAAACTCGCAAATTATATGCTTTGAGTAGTTTGCCCTATCGCTCTATCCCGCCGCAAATAACTCGCAAATTAATGCTTTGAGTTTTTGCCAATCTGTCACTCTCTCTCGATATAAATAACTCGCACTCATGTGCCTTGAGTTTGCCACTTTGTCACTCTGTCACACTGTGAATAACTCGCACTTATGTGCCTTGAGTTTTCTGTTCTCTCACTCTGTCGCTCTTTCCCTATATCTATATCTCCTATCGACCGGTCGACGCAAAATTCAAAATCTTTTCCTGCAATGTACCTAGCACCTATACCCAGTCACGCTTCTCAATGACGCTCAACAGGCAAAAACTGTATCACGCATTCTTTCACACACACACTCGCACACACATTCTCAATATTTTATGTTGATTTTGCATTCGCACTTTACAAACACGGGGACCTCTTTCTCATTTTTAACCATAATTTTAGGCACTTTCACTCCTATCTCACTAAATTGCTATCTTTCCCGATTACAATAAAATGCCTTATTTGCATTATGTACGCTGCTCACCTATCTCGCACAACAACACTGCATAGCACTTTTTTTTTTATCCGTAGTGGACTGTACAATTTATAAATTCTTTTCTGTTTCTTACCTTTCACTTTTCTTCTTTCTCTTCGCTTTCTTTAAGCGTAAATCTTAATAAACTGATTTATGTTTGCTTGCTGCAAAAATAAAAAATTGGTTTTCGCGTCTTTTGTATCGTTTTTATTATTTTTTTTCAAAAAAAACTTGTTCGAATTTAACTCTTAATCTTCACTTTGATGCTAACACCACCAAGTATACACACTGAATGAATCAACAAGCAAGCGGAAATTTTCAACCACCGCTTTGTTCATTCTTCTCTATCGCACATATTGTGTACCTATCCCTGTGCTCACTATGTATATCTATTGTTCGTCTGCCTTTGTTGTTGGAAGGCAAGCAGCTGCGTGCGCTTCCAACAGCATGACGAAATTCTTTTTCGTTTTTGTTGTTTTATTTGTTAAGTGTGCCTAACTCTGTGTGATTTTTCTTGTTCGTGCATGCTATCTGTGTAATTTTTTCTTTCTCGTGTACGCTGTCTGTATAAATTTTTTTCTTTTTTCTCGTTCGCCTATCTAGAGGGATTTTGCTCATTCCTTTTGCTTGCGCGAATGATGTGGCGTACGTGACTTACTCATCGTACCCAAATTTTGCCCTTTCTCTTGGAATTTTTTTAAATAAAATTCTTACCTTGTTGAAGTTGTGTAAATTACCAAACTTCATCCTTTCCCATTACGCTGCTCTTAATCGGCCTTTCCATATTGTTTCTTTCACTATCACTATCACTATTCACAATCTTTCGCGAACCGATATTGGGATTTTTTTTTTATAAAAACAACTGCACTGCTAACCATCGGGCTCGAATGACCAATGTTTCGACGGCCAGTGGAGTAGCTGTGGACTGTAATTAAGATTAAATAAAAACGCAGTAATTTAAAGTGGAAAAAGCCAAAGGCCAAAAAACCACTATCTATCACGACTTTATTTATACGCACTTAAACTATCATCCTATCGCAACCTCTGTCTTGACTTAAGTGAAGTAAATTGAGTGAGAATTTCCCTTTTGTAGGAAGGGAAAAGCTCAAACTCAAAGAGTAGTTCCCTTTTGTAAGAAGGGAAATACTCAAACATCTAACTGAAGCTGAAGCTCAATTCAGCGTTCAGTTCGATACAGGAAATATAATTTCTATTTCATCAAATAATTTACACTTACCTTCGAATTTCCGAATTAGTACTTCAAGATCAAATTCCTTCAATATTTCACGCAGCTTTGTCGAATTGTTGCTGCCGTTGGAAGTATCAGAATATATTATATTCACAAGTTGTCCACTTTCATCGACTATTTGAATGTTCTCTCTAATGTATGACATTATTTAATTTTAATTTAATTTTTTTCGTTAATTTTGCCTTACTTTTGCACAGTTCACAAATCACAACCACGTTACTAAACCGAATGGCCGATAAATGTGACGCAAACATATTTTCGTCCGCAGTTGGAAGCAACATATCCAAGTTGCTGGCAGTTCCTGCATTGGACGATGTCGATGGACTTCAATCTTTCCCAGTGTACACGCTGGTTCATGATGAGTGTCTTTGTGTACACTTTCCTTATGTCGCAGGTTTTTTCCATCTCCACGACGAAACTATTCAATCCATTGGCGTTGTTCCTTGGCGGTTTGAATGGAGTGACTTGGACGATGGGTAGACTTTCGATCCTTAGCTCGTCCTCTACTTCAATAGCGGTAGGGGTGGTTCCTTTGATTCCTTTGAGAAGAAGAAGGTTTTTCCTATCTTCTCTGGGCGTAAACGTATTGAACTCCATACATTCCTGTTTCAGATAGTTCCTGATGTGATCGTATGATTCTCTGTTTCCTGCTTGTATGATGGTTGTGTCGAATTTGTTTCTTTATGTCGTATATTCAGGGAACAAGCGGGCAGTGTTCGCATTTCCCTTAACAGTTGGGATAGCTTCTGGTTGCCCAGAGGAATTCCCTTCAGCACCTGGCGTAAATTGTCCCTTTGTGAATATCCAATCTTTCAAGGATTTGAGATTTCAGAAAATTATACTTATCTTGGGTCGGTGGTGAATCCAGAATGTCTGTAATGGCCTCTGTGGTAGGACCATCCAGGGCGTGTAGCACGGCATAATACTTCTTTTCATCTTCTTCAAGACTGATGGCGGCGAACTCAGTCTCCACCCGACGGAACCATAAGTCCAGCTTGTGGCTGTCGAATGGAGGCAGTTTAGGGTTGCATGCCTCCCGGAGTAGTGCTTCGAGGTGTTCCGCCATTGCTGCTTCTAGTTTAGCCTATTCGTCGAATTCCTCTTTGGTCTGGGAACGAGTGAATACCATTGGGACGTTAGGCGTGAAATATGATTCAATGTCCTCGCTGTCAGAGCAGTCAGACATTGATTATAGGAGCAAGATGTATGAAATGCTTGGCTTGTCTCGACATCAACAGTTAGGTTAGCGAAGCGATTGCAAACGTTTGATGATTCCATCCAATCGTTTGTCTGCCCATCTGCTTTCGATGTGTTCGGTTGCTTTGTTTGTTGGTTGCTGTAGTTCGGTGTCAAAGGTGTTGCCACATATCTTTCACAACTGCATGGTGCGGTAGGTAGTATTTGCCAATATTTTTGTGTTGTTTGTCTACCTTGACCATGTGGCCCAGGTTTTTGTATTCTCGCATAAACTGTATGTAGTCGGTTTTTGTTTTGTTACTAATTTTCTTCTCAAGCTGTAAAAATCTAGCTAATGCTTGTTTTCGAGATTCTCCAAGCTCTATATCTGGTCTTAGTAGCAACTTTACTACAAATCTGCCATTTGTATCTCTTGTTGTTGTTTCTGCAAATGCTTCCATGCAGATATCGTTTTTTGATATTTCATTATCTTTTTCTATTTCTTCTATCACCCAGAATTTCTTCATCGATGAAGTAACTGCTGACATGATTTTGCCACATTGTCTTTTCTCGTGTAGTGAGCCGGAAACTATCCACCCAAAAATCGTATTCTGTCCCACCATGCCATAATGCTTCCTAACTTCTTCTTCAATTAACTTTGGATACAAGTCACTGCCGATGATAATGTCAATACGATCTTTTATATTTAGGTTTGGGTCTGCCAGAGTATAGTTTTCCCACTCATTTTTATTAAATTCAAATGATTCGTCAGGTAGTAATTTTATGAGGGTGGGTAAAATAAAAAAACTCTGCTTGCATTTTCATGAATCTTGGTCTTGCCTCTAAGTACACTCTTGAATTTGATGTACCCACGGCTGCATCTGAGAGTCCAGTTAATTCTGTGCATATTTTTTTTCTTGGCAAGGGAGGACCTGCACTGTTTCCTCAGATATCTATATATATAAAAGAACAGCCTAATTTTTGTGTTCGTTCGCTAACCGGGCACACTGGTAGACCGATTTTCCTAATTTTTTCTCTAAATGCAAGAGGTTTTAGGGTAGAAGGTTTAGCAAAAATAAAATGTATATTTTTCAAATGCAATGAAATGACAAACGGTGCCAATGTTAAAAAAACATATTTTTTTCACTACAAAAAAAAAAAACAAATCTGATCAATATCAAATTATTAAAAATTATATTTGTCAAATCTAAAAATTTTTATTGAAAATTTATTCTGATGAAGGCGACACAAAAGAGGAATCAAAAAGTTGCTGATAGTTTTATCATCATCATCATTGTCAGCCTGGTGAGTTAAGTTTCCCCCTTCGTCTGCGCCACAACCAGGATCCGGTCTGGGCCTCCAATTTCTGGGCAAGTAAGTATGTACATATGTATGTTAGTATCCCGACGACATTCAGGCTTTGGGCTCTACGCCATCCTTTAAGCGAAAATTTGATCTTCCGCGCTACCTCCTACTATTAATTGTACCGCAAAGGACTTTCCGGGCCAGTTTGTCTCGCTTATACGAGCTAGGTGTCTAGCCCACCATCAAGTCTTCTTCGCGGTAGGTTCTGTTGGACTAGAGCAGCCGCCCCCGTGCTAATTCGTGCTCTTCCACCAATAGTTGTTCTTCTGAAGCGATAGTCCCCCCGATAGATGTTCCAGAGTCACGGATTGCTTTCTCCAACGACAGCTGTGAATTTTCTCATGCTTTAGTTTGCGTGCATGTTGAAGAAGAGAGCGATTTCACAAAGTAAGGGATTGATAATGTTAATTGAAGAAATATTGTTGATGTTTACACCAGTAATGTTCATTCCAATTTCACGAAGTCAAATCTGTGTTTTTGTTGTTGTTCTGAAGTTGGAGTTGCCGATCGATCTCAGAACAAGACTTTTGTCACTAGGCGAGTAGAACTTAACTTGAGCTTCAATTTTCATAAAATTGCAAAGTTTGTTAAAAATTGTATGCACATTTTAATTTAGTGTTTTTGATATTCCATGTATACTGTATAGGTAAGAACATCGGCAATTGTTTCTTTAAGTTGCTGTTGTTCAGAAAAGTAAAGTTATAACCCACCATAGTTGGGATATAACTTCCCCAGAAAAAAGTAAATATATATTTCCCACTTGAGGTCGAGTTAGTTCCTTGCAACGTTTTGACATATGTATTGTTGTTATACATATCTATGTCTTTGAAAAAGTTATTTTAATAATTCTTTTTGCTTTGGAATTTTTTTGTTTCAAAATGAGTTTTTAAATAGAAAAATGAAAGTTCTTGATGAAAAACTCGGAAAACTCATTGGTTTTCAAAGGGAAAATTGCATTATATTGCAGGTGCATTGGTTTTTAAATGGAAATCTGGAAAATTTCAAAATGGCTTTTCCAATGGAAAACAGAAAGTTCTTGATGAAAAATTCGGAAAACTCACTGGTTTTCATAGGAAAAGTTGCATATAATTTCAGGTGCATTGGTTTTTAAATGGAAAACTAGAAAAATCAAAATGGCTTTTCGAATGGAAAACAGAAAGTTCTTGATGAAAGACTCGGAAATACGGAAAATTGTTATTGTAGGTGCACAGATTTTCAAATGGAAAAATGGAAAATGTTTTATTGGGAATCCGGAAAACTCTGCGAGAGCACGAATAACTTCAAGACCTAGAATCAAGTTTTTGCATGGAATTTAATGTGCATTTTTTTGTTTGTATATTTTTATAAAATTTTCACTGTATGGATATAGTCGGAATAAAAACAAATTTTCGGGACAACCCTACAGGAAATTCAGCAAATAAAGGGGAAAATCGTAAGCTGTTTGGAATTCTGATTTTTGTGAAAAATAAACCGGAAGAACGAGAATTTGTTAAATTTCACAACGAAATTTGCATTTTACTGCATGCTTAATGAAAGTAGAAAGTTAGTTGTAAAGCTTGGAAAAATTCAGACATTTAGTTCTCTTTTTTAATTGGATTCAAGCAAATCACATTATCACAATATCTGTGTTAATTATACATACTTATTCTGGAGTTGCTTTGAAGGGCGGCGAGACGAAGTTCGCGGGGTCAGCTAGTCATTGATAATTGAGAACCTTGATCAATCAGTGCTCGTAATATACATGTTTCACCATTTGACGATTTGGCTGATATCTGTGCTGTAGCTAATATTACCATTGGAATTTTTATCTTCTTTACCATAAGAGAAGATAATGACTTCTCTTTTTTATTGTTGTTGTCTGAGGGATTCCATATTTTGTGTTGATTTCCCTCAACCCTTCTCTTTGTTTGGTAGTTGTCGTTGTGTAGTAGAGTTTTATGCGATTTATTGCACTTTCTACTAAAATGTAAAACGAACGTCGTTTATTCTTAATTATAATTTTGTTTTATTTAATTCAATTTTTATCTACAGAGTAATTTACACTTAGTAATTTTCTTAGTGATGTTGAGTGTTAGAAAGCCAGCGAGAGAATGAAAGGCATTCTTGGCATTCATGTTAGTTTGATAATAATATTGGGATTTTTTATAAGGCATTGCCAACAATACATTTCATCTACATTTTGTTTGAGAAAAGCATTTGGTTTCTGCACTGTGTTTAAGACATATGCTGCATATTTGCTTATCGTGTACATATGCTAATCGCTTCAAAACAATTTCATTATCGGAGGAATAAATATTAAATGCATTAAAGTAGGTTGTCATTAAATTTTTATTGAATTTAAAATCCTGGTCGTTGGCCAGTTTGCGTTTTTCGCAGAATTCACAGCTAGTCAGGGCTGCATACGCTTATTGCGTACTCCACTGGTTGCTCTTGCTGCCGTCGCGTCGGGGGGTTGGCCAGTTCGTTGTTTGGGCATAAGGTGCTGTTGGCTTGATCCTGCCTGGCATTAAGGGCATGGTGCTTGGAAGCAGCTGTCAGCAACGTGCCATCTGCAACAAACAAAATTGTCTATGCACTGATTAGTTGCGTGATTCCTGATATGTTGCGATGTTGTAGACTGCTCCATTGCGTTTGCTTGCTTATCCAAGAATGATAGCATCTCACTTGCTGATGGCGTTTCAGATTGGCGCTGCAACTCCCATTGACGCGCAGTGTCCTAATCGAGGCATGAACAATCATCATGTCCCAATGCTCTACCGGCAATCCTTGCGCTTTAAGTTGTCTTAGGGTTTCATGCGTTACATTTGACATGTGCTGCAATTGGTCTGCGCTGGTAAAGAATAATATAATGGCGTTTTCTTGACTGATGCTTTTCTTCTTCAAACTCGTACGCTGGTGTACGATACAAATCGATTGGCTACCTCAGTGCTTAAGAATTGTTCACAATAATAAATTCGATGACCACTCTGCTTACAGAATTCACTTTTCCACTCCCTTTTGTGTGGTTGGAAATTTCCACCTTGTTTTTTGCTCTCTTTGCTTCTAGTAATTGTTTGTTGTTGAAGCTCAAGAGTTTGAAAAAACTGCTCAAGGATGTTTTTTGACGTGTTGCTCATATAATTGTAAGCCCTCCTTGTCAAATTTTCGAAGGAGAAGGTGAGCAAATATTTCATCATTTTCATTCTTTTCTTTGCCTATTGTTGTTTTGATGAAGTTTTCGTGAAGTTTTTTAACGTTGGCAGGTGATGTAGCGTTCATCATTGCCATGTCCAGCAAGTAATTTAATTGTGTGGAAAAATTTATTCTTTTATTTTCGTATCTTCTGACGAGAGTCTTCCATGCTTCTTTATAATTGGCAGAAGATCCTTGTATGAGGCTAGCAATTGAAGCTCGAGCTTCGCCGGCAATGCATGATCGCAAGTGATTCAATTTCACAGAATCTGGCACATCATTGTTATTGTGAACCAAATCTAAGGAGAGGTCGGTGAATATCTTCCACTCTTCTATTTTTCCATTGAATCTAGGTAGTTCAATTTTAAGACTTCTTGTTGATACATTTGCACATGAACCAGATTCTACGACTTTATGTCTTTCTTCCAATTTGTCAAGAAGCAGTTTCACATCATCTTCCAACTCGATTATATAATTATCTTCTCTGAATGTCTCTTCTTGTATTGGATTCATCTTAGACAGCTCAACTTGCAACCGTTCATTCCATCGTTTCACTTTTCCAATCCACATATTTTTGTTATGAAGATAGGAAATGGCCTCTAATTTTAAATTGTTTTCTTAAGGCTCTCTATTTTTGTATGGATTTTCTGAACTTCTATGTATTGAGTTTCGTGATTTACTATAGTTTTCTTCATCATCTCCTCCATTTGTTTTTTCTGTAAGTCTATAGTCCTTTGGCTAGCTGTTGATTAACAGTTTTTAACTCTGCTAATTGGCTGGATAACGTTGCTTTGTTTATGCCTTGTTGTAGACTGTCCAGATCTTTGTTTTTTAGCAAACTGAATTTTTTGCCATCCATTGTTCCGTAAAATAAGGAACATCAATCATACCAAGCTTTTGAAGAAGCTTGTCATTTTCTTTAAATGTGTACGACCAACGATGGGATGAATCGATTTGTTGGATTCCCTGATCGTGGCGATCCGAGGTGATGTGCCTTTTAATATGGCTTTTGGGGGATGAATGCACGAAATTTGTCTTGCGGTTTCTTGTCGAATAATTTTCTTTCCTTTTATTTTCGGAACAAAAAAACACTTTAATGTCCAACAAATATAATTTTAGAAATACAATATATTATTCAGAGATATGTAATGAGATTTTTGCGCAAAGATTATTAATGGCGAACTCGTGCCGATGAGAGATGAGAAAAGAATGAGAAAAAACAAAAATGCCGGAAATCAGCATTGAAAAATGGCAGCTGATAAAAAGGGTCAGCTCCGAAAATAGGTCAAGGGCGCGTTCAGAAATTAGTTGAATACATCTTAAGTGATGCCAAATACATACATTTAAGTCAACAAATTTCTGAATACCAAAGTGGCATGAACAAAATGCTTGGAGATTTTTTTCAGAAAAGACAAGAATTTCTGGGCTTTTGCTCCGTGTCGTTATTTTTTCACATTCTTTTAATAATCATCTGTTTTAAAATTTCAACGTGTTTTTCAATTATTCTTAAATGTTCTGAAGACGTTGTTGAATTTTTTTTTTTTTTTAAGTTCACTGTTTCACTTGTCAGTATTTAAGCTCTGACAACGCTTTTTCACTAATCAGTATTGTAGCTGATAACGCTATTTCACTGTATGTATTTTGTATTTTTTCTTGTCAGTATTTTAGCTCTGACAACGCTTATTTTCACTTGTTCGTTTATTAAAAATCTCTTACCACTGGTGGGGGAAAATTTTTAATAATACTCGAAGGACCAAATGTAGAGTAAACTTGCGTTTGTAAGTCGGTTGAATACTACATTTATTCAACGCCCAAACGAACTTGACTTCTTTCCTTAACAATTTGTGTAAGGGAGTTGCAACTTTAGCGTAATTAGGTACAAATCTGCGAAAATATCCGGATAATCCCAAAAATTGTCTTACATGCTTAGTCTCAGTATTGACAGGGAATGTTTTTACAGCTTGTACTTTTAAATCCCCAGGCCTATTTCCCTCACTGCTAATTTCATGGCCAAGGTATGAAATTTGTTTCAGGAAAAACTTACATTTTGAGAGATTGAGGGTCATGTTAAATTCTTGAAGCACTGTTAAAAGGTTCTCAAGGTCGACGAAAATCGATTCAATATCTTTCCCGAATAAAACGATATCATCCATGTAAACTAATATGTTGCTCGATTGAACGCGACGCATAACCAAATATAATAAACGCATAAAAGTCGCTGGTGCATTAGTTAACCCGAAAGGAACGCGTTTGAATTGACAATGGCCAATGGAAATGGAGTTATAAAAGCAGTTAAGTGTCTGCTCTCTTCATTAACGGATATCTGATAGTAGCCACTGAGCATGTCAAGCACGACAAACTTTTTTCCATCAGCCACAAGACTTTATTGTTCTTCAATATTTGGTGTCGGAACGTTTTCTATATATAATTTTTTTAAGTTCGATTGATTCATTTAAAGCTAATCGATATGGCTTGTATCTAACGATGGTTTTATCTTTAAGGTTTATTTTTAGTTCAACTAATTTTGTTTGTCCAAGTTCTTTTAATGACAAGGAGAAGCAATCGCGGTATTCGTTGATTAAGGTCAATAGTTTGTCAGTGGCATCACTTTTTAAATGGTCACCAAGTTCGAGATCCTTAATGTTTATGGGAAGTTTGCTTTGAGTAAGACTTGAGATACTTTTATAAAAGGAGCTAAATTATATTAAATAGGGAAAACAAAACAGCCAAATTCTTTATATTTAATTCAAATAATTCACAGGATTATATTTATTTTTATTCAAAAACAAAACAAAACTAATAAAAAAAAATAAAAAAAAAACTAACAGAATACAAAAGAAAAGAAAATAATTAATTATTCATTTTTGTTGCGAGCTCATCTGGTCGTGGGTGGATTTGAGGCCTGTAATGAAATAAAAAAAAAACATGAGCCCTCTAAGCTTTCCTCTTTTTCACCAAGTCAGACTTGAAATTAAATAAGGAAAAGAAAGAAAGGAATAAACGAAAATTAATCATCAGTATCTTATTTCCAGATACTCAAATAAATATGTGTGAACTGGGAATAAAAACAATAAAAACACAAGAAATAAACGAAATAAATAGTACTGAACATCAAGGATACCGGCCAACAGTCTAGCACGAACGGAGCAGGAAAACTCACACTCCGAACTGATTCCCCAGAGGATGACCCCTATCTATTCAATACTACTTACAGAATTAATACACACGGAGCAGGAGACCGCTCATCTCCATGTGTTAGTGGATAAGCGGCAACTCTCGACAAATCCACCGAAGATAGAAAAATAAATAAATTCGATCAACTAACCCACCGACAGTTAGCGAGAAAGGGGTACACGCTCACAACTCGAACCGATACCTTAGTGGTTGATTTGACAAACTATATCCCACTAGCCAGAACGAGAAGGGAGAAACACACAACTCGAAAGGATACTCCAGTGGATTTTGGGCAAAATATTTGACAACAACAATTCACTCAAATAACAGAACAAAACAATAATAAACACATTCTAATGGATTTCGTCTTTCCTTCTCTTTACCGTTGTAGAAGATTTCTTAAACATATATGAACTACGACAAGGCACACACAAACCAAACAAAAACAAAATAATAATAAATAAGACATGTTGCCATCGCGGCGCAGCGACGCGCGCACACGATGGTTTCAGATAGAGTCAAAAAGGAAAATGATTGAAACAAAAAGAAACTATAGAGATAAAAGCTCAGTGAAATTAAATATTATAAATAAATTATAATATAACACATTATTTATTGTTGCTTTTCTTTAAAATCACTTCACTTTGTATCAACTATTATGAACTCAACTGCTTTTACACTTTAAGGTACACGTACAACACTGCTGAAAGTTCACACTCAACTGAATGCAAATCTTCTCTCGCCGATCGTCAGCCTCTTCTCCTCAGTGAAGTTCCTCTTTCATGTTTTCTTCACAGGATCTCCTTCTCTCACGGTGTTTATCATTATACAAGAAAACAATCGCGAGAAAAAGGAGACATATTGTGTTGTGCTATGATGAAAACGAACAGCAGTTTTACCAGTGTATTTTCGCAGAGCATGAGTTCGTCAAGAGAAAAGGAACAAAAAAATATTATAAAATAGAGATAAATAGAGTCAAGCCAACTACGTTATCGAATAGTTATGGATAGCAAAAAAAAAAAAATTTATCTACTTTAAGAAGGAGAAAAGATAGAAGAGAAATAAATAAATATAATTTGCTTATTCTTACACTTTTAAGTCATAATGACGATTCGCATTTGTCACTTCAAAAGAACCAAATTCTTTTATGACACGAACACAAGGCGAATCAAGAAAATTCCTACCTAACGAAAGCAAGTTACGATACATTTTATTGTTTACTAGCTGACCCTGCAGACTTCGTACTGCCTCAATCGATAGTCGATAACCCTTTTCCTCTATCGTTTGCATTGCTTTTTTTGTTAATTCGTATGTATGGATCCGTCTTTAAACAAATAAGCGATATCAAAAAAACAAAACAAAATGGTAAGTATACGCCCCGTTGCCTGCGGTGCACGGATTTGTAAAACGCGAATCATTTCGGTTTCACTTCGCTCCTCATGTTGCTGTTGTGTAAACATTTCGAGTTCTTCGACCCTAATTGTTGCGTATAAAACACATTGACCATGATATTGAATGAAAAAAGGATTTTCAGAGAGTTACCGTTATGGAGCAATACAGCAAAATAATTTTTTTACATTAAAAATATCGGTGTTTCAAAAAAAAAATTACCAAAGTCACGAATTCTCTATTTTCCCATTGTTTAAAATCCATTCAAAATTTGACTTGGGATTTTCTTGCTCTTCTGGAGTTTTCCATTTTGCCACTCTTTTTACCATAACTAATGCATTTCATATGAAAGAGTGTTTTTGAAATTTTTGTTAAGCCAATTTTTTTTTTGCATTTCAAATTTTCCATTTTTCCAATTTTTCGTTTACTTTTTCTTGCTTTCCAGTTCCCCATCACAAATTTTCCAGTTTCCCTTTGTAAACCAATGAGTTTTCCGAGTTCCTTTCGAAAACCCATTTTGAAATTTTCCAGTTTTCCATTTGAAATTTTCCAGTTTTCCATTTGAAAACCAATGCATCTTCAATTACATGCAATTTTCCCTTTGAAAACCAATGAGTTTTCCGAGTTTCATTCGAAAACCCATTTTGAAATCTTCCAGTTTTCCATTTGAAATTTTCCATTTTTCCATTTGAAAATCAATGCATCCACAATTTCATGCAATTTTCCATTTGAAAACCAATGAGTTTTCCGAGTTTTTCATCAAGAACTTTCTATTTTTCCATTCGAAAACCCATTTTGAACCAAAAAATTCCAAGCAAAAAATATCTAATTTCCGACCTTTGTTTGGTTTTTCCAGTTTTCCCACTCTTCCATGAAGTTTTTCCAGTTTTTTTTCACAGAAATCATCACTGAATGTAACAGTATGAACCATGAAAATTTCACAAATATCTGTTGGGCCATTTCGGAGTCTATAAGAGACATACAAACAAACAAACAAACAAACAAACAAACAAACAAACACACTTCCATTTTTATATATATAGAGATTTGTATTGTCACAGTCATATACTTTTATTTTACAATAGTCAACAGTTGCTTGAAGGCAAACTTTACACTTTATGTTTTAAGAATAATTGCTTGAACGCAAGCCTTATATTTTTACATTTTAAGAATAATTGCTTGAAGGCAAACTTTATACTTTTACGTTTTAAAACAGTTGCATGAAGGCAAACTTTATACTTTATCCAGAACTATAGGAGACCTTACTGGTTTGACTGCCACACACAAACTGTGTGTCGTTTTATTAAAATGAAACTTGGACGCTCTATTCTTTCTGTATCTCTCTGTGTCTATGTACTCGTTCGTTCGTGTTCGTGTGTCTTGTCTTGTCTTGTTTTCTCTATCCCACATATATATATCGATTGGCATCGTCACATTCCCGACAGTGACGCTTTGGTGTGTCTTTGCCTTTGAGCTTGTAGTTCCGCTGCCGAATCCGTTAAGGGTTACATTGCAATATTCTTGCGTACAATTATTTCTCATCGCATCTTCTGCCCTTAAAGTCGAGCAATCTGCTCCAAGATCAAGAAAAGCCCTAACATTAAAGTTACCAACCTTGATATTGTGGTATAATATTTCTTTATTGAAAATATAACTTTTAATTCAAGATTACAAAATCTATTTCGACTCACTTCGACTGGCTTGGGCGCGTCAGGAAAAAAGAATGCCCGTTAAAATACAAATTCTACGAGAGCGAGCCAAAACAACTTTTGTCTCGCTTCTATGTCTCAGGTTTCAGTGTTTCGCGCTCAGCGTGCGACATCTAGCTACGAAACTCTGAAACCTAAACATAAGGGAATTAACACATTATTAATAGTTGCATTAATTTTATACTACAACTCATTTAGGTGTAACAAAAAGGTCTGATCAAATTGGCCGTCACTATTGGTTTCCGAATGTTCAAGAAAAAGTTGAAAAATACATTAAAAATTGTATCCGTTTCATAATGCACTCAGCACCAGTTCGATCTAATACACGCAATTTGTTCAATATCCCTAAGGAGCCCATCCCATTCCATACAATACACTTGGATCATCTTGGTCCTCTCCCTTCAATAAAGTCAAAGAGAAAACATATATTAGTGGTAATAGATGCATTTACAAAGTTCACTAAATTATACCCAGTTGTATCTACAAGCTCAAAAGAAGTATGTGCAGCACTAAGAAAATATTTTGAGTATTACAGTAGGCCATCAAGAGTAATTACTGATAGGGGAACCTGTTTCACATCACTAGAGTTTAGTTCATTCGTTATAGACCAGAATAAAAGATCTGTTGAAAAAACGAATTATTCAGCCAAGTAGCTCTCCGTATGCTGCACCAATAGTTTTGGTTAAGAAAAAATCTGGTGAAACCAGAATGTGTATAGACTATCGAGCATTGAGCAAACATACAATATGGATAGCTTCCTTGCGGAGTCTATAAAAAAAAAAAAAACATTAAGTTCTTGTAACTGGGTTATAAAAAATTCATAAAAAAAAGATATACTACAATATCTTTAATCAAACCTCCCTCGTCTCTTTTATTATGACATAATCGTCTTATTTTATTTTTTGGTTCATTTCTTAAAGTAAGAGGACGCTGCCTTGTTGCTCGGCAGTTCCTGGCCAAATGCCCGGATTCCTTGCAGTTATAGAAAACTTGCTGCGAATCGGAGCTGTTCTTTATTGAAATATAAATAAGATTATTTATATTGCGCAGATTACCCAATTGGAATGAAACTCCTTATTCGATTCCTGATTACAGAATGATTTTATTATTATAAAAATTATATATTAGAAATAAATACTGTGCATACTATGATTATATATTAGTAGCTGAGTGAAACACTTAATATAAAAATTATTACAACAGCCTCACTAGTGTTTCATGAACAAATTATTTAACAATTCAAAAAACAAAAACAACAAACATTATTATCTATACAAAAAGTCCAAATTGTGGAATAAATTGCTTGAGTTTAATATGATCGACTGCCTTCGTCAATATGTCTGCAACCATTTCTTTTGTTGACTTGTAATATTAAGAAATTTGGGCTGGATTTGTGTTCTTTCAAATCGGAAATCTGGGAGTTAATTTTTTATTTCGGAGAGAACTTTTCCCCATAACACTGATTTTGTTTTTTTTCCTGCTGTGAACTCATTTTCATACTTAAGTCTGATTGCAATCAGCAATTTTATTTCGGATTTAGTAAAATGTTCTCTAAAATTAAAAAAAAAGAATCTTCAATAAATATAAAGTTTATTTATATTTGTTAGCAAATTATACTTACTTTCCGTTTTCCTTCTTCATACTTGCAAAATAAAATATGGCATCAAAAACTAATCACGCTGTCGTAGTGATGCTTTTTTGTTTAGTTTTTGCGAATTATATTTATCCGTCGGAAATAAAAAAGGTTACTTCAAAAAAATATATTTTTAAATGTTAACTTTATTTTCTTTTCAACAAATAAAATATTTCAATAGTTTTTACATACGTAGTTCTTGCATACTACTCTGCAACTACTAGCAAACTCAGTTTATGCAACTTTGCAATAATGAACAGTTGACGAGAAAAGTGATGCCAGAATCTGCGTTTGTGAACGTTTGACTTTGAACGTTTGAGCATCATTACTGCAGTGAAGCGTTTGTCAACTTACATTTTGTTATAATTTTTTCCTATACTTCACAATTTGTTTTTGTGTTTGTTATGGCAAGAGGAAATTAATAAATTGTGAGTGTGTTTGTCTTGGCTTGGATTCAGTTTTATTTAATTTTTTTCTTGTGTCGTTTTTTTCGTTTTTTTTGTTCAAATTTTAACGTTTTTTTCGTATGGCTTGGGCTTTGATTTGACTTCGTTTTTATATATATGCCTTATCTTTAAAACTTTTTTTTTTATCACTTTCCGTGATTGAATTTCAAGGCTTATTTTTTCACTTTTTTTATGGGAAAATGGACATGTGGCAATTTGCACTGGGCGAGCACAACACACAAAATCACTTCCGCACAATACTCTTAATTTTTTTTTTTTTTTTTAAACTCACTATCCACGAAAATGTATTTATATATATTTTATTGAATAATAGTTTGAAAAAAAGATCCCAAAATTACACTAAAAAGAAAGATACGACTGAACTCTTTATGGACTGGATACAGACTGTTCCAATATTGAGTGGAAACTTATGTAGATCGAAAAGAGAGAACATGGCTTGCTGACGATAGCGTTAAGTTTTGTGTTTCGTGGTGTTAGTAATGTAATGTACTGTGTATGTCTGGTATACGATCCCACATGTATAACTGTTTACTTTCTTCGTTACCAACTTTATCCCTTCCCTCACTCGGCTTCACTTTACTTTCATACAGGCGTGATGCCTCTAAAATTTCTTTTAGGAACTCAATATGAACACTAGAAGCTTGCCTGTATTTGGCCTTAACCGCAACAAGTGACGTCTTGAGATCATCATCCGCAAGTGCATCATGAACAAATTCATTGTACTCCTTTTTTATTTGGAGCCATATTTCTTTTAATTCGATACGAAATGCCTCTAGCATGGCTTGAGAACACACACCCTTTTCCTTAAATGCCAAATGAAAATCAATTAGCACATCGCATGCCAAGATCACATCCTCAACACTCATTTTCAAAGAAAAGTAAAATTGAATTTGAATCAAAAACACCGTCCTCTTATATAAAAAAAAAAGTGAAACCGTAGTCTTTCTTCTTCACCCAAACCAACACGTACCAATTTTTACCGTTGTATTTGTATACAGGGTGTCCCAAAATTCAACGATAAGCCGGAACCAGGGGGTGGCCCTATTCATGACTGCATGGAAAAAAATATAAAAAAAATCATACGCCATTTTGTTTCAAATTACAACAAAAAATGTAAATTCTCAAATTAAAAAAATATCTCTTGATATTTTTTGCTACTGTGACCACAAATTTTCATTAATTTTTGATTTTATATTTTTATCAGAATCGTAAAACATTTAGCATTATTTCCTAGTTTCCAAAAATTCCAAATTTTTAGCGGTTTTCCACGACAATTAATCAAAAAAGTTTTTTTCCATAAAATTTCATTTCATTTCATTTTTTTAGTTTCAGTCCGCTTTCAGTCACCGTGGTTATAAAAAAATGTATGGACACTACCATGGCGTCTTTTTTGAAAAATTGGCGCAGGTTATCAAGATTCTAAAATGGTATAACACTTTGGCTAAACTTGCCAGAAAAAGAAGTAACGCATACTTTTTCATAACAACAACCGATTTTCAAACAAAAAAATTTTTCAGAGAAATCACTTCACTTTATGGAAAAAATTGGTTTTCTGATGCGCTTTCTTCAAAATTTAGTACGATCTGTTTCCACTGTTTTTTTTATTCCATTAATGTGTTAATTTCACGTGTGATTTTGAAATTGTGTACTAGTTTTTGAAAAATCCTTGAACTTTCATCATTTTTATCATGCCATTGCCGTATGCCCCCTTGGATACGTAAACATGCACATAGTGTACGGAGAATGCCGGTGCAATGCTAATTCTGCTACTCGAATATACTGAGAAAGGTTCAAAAATGCTGGAAGATATCCAGATTATCGGGTTTTTATAAATGTGCAGCAAGAGTTTTTGGAAGGGCGTTTAGATAGAAGAAGTGCTAGAAGACCAAGAGCTGATGGTATTGATAATTCACGGAAACTGAAAACAATTCAACAACATCGTATATTGATGCAGGTGGCAGAAAATTCGAACATTTACTGTAAAAAATGAATAAAATATTTTTGTACTCCTAAATGGCATTTATGCATTTTTTCTTATTTAGAATTTTTGTATTTTAATTAAATGAGCATTATATTAAAATAAACAAACAGAAAATATTTGGGCCCAAATAAAACGTGCTTCATTCTGAAGACTCATAGGGAAGTGATTTATTTGAATAGAAAAAGTTTTTGAAAATCGGTTGTTGTTATGAAAAAGTATGCATTACTCCTTTTTCTGGCAAGTTTAGCCAAAGTGTTATACCATTTTAGAATCTTGATAACCTGCGCCAATTTTTCAAAAAAGACGCCGTGGTAGTGTCCATACATTTTTTTATAACCACGATGACTGAAAGTGGACTGAAACTAAAAAAAAAATAAAATTTTATGGAAAAAAACTTTTTTGATTAATTGTCGTGGAAAACCCGCTAAAAATTTGGAATTTTTGGAAACTAGGAAAGGATGCTTTATGTTTTAAGATTCTGATAAAAATATAAAATCAAAAATTAATGAAAATTTGTGGTCACAGTAGCAAAAAATATCAAGAGATATTTTTTTTATTTTAAGAATTTACATTTTTTGTTGTAATTTGAAACAAAATGGCGTATGATTTTTTTTTATATTTTTTTTCCATGCAGTCATGAATAGGGCCACCCCCTGGTTCCGGCTTATCGTTGAACTTTGGGACACCCTGTATATATAAACGATTGTGTGAAATACCGATTTCATATATAGTAGCGGTTGAGGTACGACTATTCTCAATGTATTTATGTATGCAAACATGTATTAGATAAACTACATTTGAATGTTAATAAAATAACTGTACAATTTCACATAAACTAACTGTATATGTACCTGTACATTCCAAAATAATTTATGACGACTGCTGCTGGTACTGCGTTGGAACTGGTGACGACGCCGATGATGTTGAAACTGATGAAGAAGAAGCTGGAGTTGATGGCGACGAAGAAGCTGACTGCTGGGCTTTGTAATGATGTATATTCGTACTTGGTATATATAGTTTGCACTCGGCAAATGATGTCTTGCGTTTTTGAGTTGTAAAATGGCGTCAGTTGCGACGCTTTCTTTGTCCAAAAGTGGGTATATAGCACATATATGAAGGCATCGTGTCCTGCGCAAATCTGCGTAGATCCAGGCTCGAAAAGAGAGAGATTTCGAAAGAGATAGACGTGTTTTTTAATTGTTCCGAGTTAATTAAAGAAAATACTGATTTAATCGATCTTTTTTTAATTTTTTATTGATAACAACATAATCTACAAGTTTTTGAACTGAATGTGGATTCTTTTTGTTATTTACAATGGAAAACAATTGCAGAAAGTGCAGAAAAACAATTCGCGACGAAACGGGTTTAAGATGTGCTGGAATGTGCGATAAAATCTACCATGCAGCGGACAGTTGTTGTGGTTTCGATTCGTACACTGCAAATGCATTGGAAACTTGTGAAAATATTAGATTCATGTGCGGAAACTGTATTTTGTATATTCATAATATGGATTTCGCTTTAAAAGATATATCGGCGGCAGTTAACAAAAATAGTGAATATTTAAAGGAATATAAAAATGAATTCCAAGTTGCGTTAGACAATAACAAACGGGAAGTTATGAATTTACTGAACCTTCTTGGAGCAGCCCTTCAATCGTTTAGTACAGACTGAAAGAATTGATGGAATCTACCTGCTCAGAAACTAAAAAAAAATGGAAAAATTATTTTAATAAAATAATAATTTAATTTTGTCTTAACAATACTAACCATTTTCAAGCGAAAGCAAATGTTTGATGTATTTATCCTTTACCGGCCGGTTTGCAGCAGTTTTAAATATTTCCTTATAAGATGGTAAATTTTCAAATAGTGCATTAAAGTTGTTCTGTAATGTGGGCCTATGTACTGTGGGACGTCTACCTCACCTACTTTAGCTATGGGGGATATTGTATGGCTTCCCCAAGCCGAATATAGTTGATGGCTAAGAAGCCTATCTGTTCCAAGTAAAAACGAGGCTGAAGAGCCAAAGTGTTCCGTTCTACTTCCAAACTGAAAGTGCATTTATTCAATTAAACTTAAGCTATTTATACAAAATAATCAACTTACACACTAACATCTTAAGCCTATATGAGATATACATATTATAGAAATATTGTGTATTCCGAACTCTGTGGGAAATTAACGAACAACGGAACCAGGCAGCATACTTGCTATGTCATCAAATTAATAGTCGATGCATAGCCCTTCTAATACAATGCTCGAATGTATCCAAATACATTAGGTAGATACACTTGACCAAAGTAATCTGAAGCGTCGCGTCCCGTCATCGTCAGTGGCATTGAAATTATTTAATAATTTAGTGCATGAGGTTGATACTCATGACCATGAATGAAATACGAGTGCACTATTCAAAATGGGAAATACATGTGAGTGCATTAAAATAGAGGTTGGCTATTGTGAAGCGTAATGTGGATCAATGACCGGAATTAAATGTATAATGAAGTGGTCGCTAGTGTGATCCCTTCACAGCCTCACTGATTGCAATTTTTTAGGTTTTATTATTAAATACACTGATAGCGTCACTGTTTTTTTTTTCAATATTGGTTGAGCCCCCAAAATCTGTGGGTTCTTACACTTCTTTCGCAAGAAAACACAGATTGTTATTTTTATTATTTGATATGTTCTGAATTTTTATCATTCTTTTGAATTTTTTTACAAAAATTAAGAAATAAAAAATTAGGTTAGAGCCTTCTTGATATTTTTTTTAAATGTTTAAAACTTTAAGGAGCAAAGGAAAACCAAAACTACTTCTACTTCTTTAGTCGAACTGTTAACCACCGAGTCTTTCGTTGCACTAACTATGTCTCGGGTTTCTTTCGCGTCTCTTTTACTGTCTGTATCTATTATTCGTTGTGTTTTGTCCGTACCAAATAGTCAGTGTTGTCCTCGTCATTATTTCGTACCCTACATAGTGGAAGTAATGTCTCACTTATATAAGTTTTTTTTTTCTTTACTATTCAATACCAAGTTCATTCAAAAGTGTGCTGGTGGTTGTGGGTGTTCTATCAAAATTAGTTTTAATTTTATAAAAACCTTGTTGGATCAACAACCAAGCACTTGAACTTTCTTCCGGAAATTTAGCATTCAAACTAAATGTTATTTTTAGACAGGGATCAACTGCCTCAATAACATGACTAAAACAATATTTGGTTGAGTTTACAACTACAAAATAATTTTGCACTTCGACAGTGACTCACCCACAACTATAATTATTGGTTGTAGGGTCAAATTAAATCCCTTTAATTTGCTTTTCCTTTTAGAAATTTCGGGTCCGATGTTAGCGTTACTTCTTACGTGAAGGAGAAAAGCATCTCTGACTTCTGTCTTCGAAGCCCTCCACACCTTCTTGGAGCAGCCCTTCAATCGTATAGTACAGACTGATGGAGTCAGCAAAAAAGCGGCCAAGTTGTCTACCTCCTCAGAAACTAAAAAAAAATGGAAAAATTGTTTTAATAAAATAATAATTTAATCTTGTCTTTAGAATACTAACCATTTTCAAGCGAAAGCACATGTTTGATGTATTTATTCTGTAGCAGAGAATTTAAATGTTAGTTGGAATAATCGAGAAAATAACCAAAACACGTTTATTTTATTAAGAGTTTTTTATTCACCACTGTTGTTCTTTTGGAATAATAGAAGACTGGAGGCAACTTTTTGTCTTCTTTTCTCTGTAATAGAATTGCTCCAAACCCTAGAGCACTGGCGTCGCAATGCAACTCTGTCGCATCTTTTGGATTATAAATTGCCAGGACTGGCATTTCTATCAATTTAGTTTTTAGTAACTCAAAAGCTTCTAATTGCTCTGTGCTCTGGACCGAAATTAAATTTTCTATCTTTTCTAATCAATGCGTATAAGGGTTTTGCAATAGTCGAAAAATCCTTAACGAACCTACGGAAGTATGAGCATAAGCCCAAGAAACTCTGTACTGTGTGAGCATTTTGTGGAATCGGAAAATTTTGTATCGCTTCAATACCCCTATCATCAGCCTGAATACCTTCACCAGTAATTGTAAAACCCAAATATTTAATTTTACTCTGAAGAAATTTACATTTGTCTATCCTAAGCTCCAGTCTATTTTCTACCATTCTTTTAAAGACTTCCTCAAGAATCAAAAAATGTTCGTCATAGGAATTCGTAGCTATCATCAAATCATCCAAATAGACTATCACCTTATCGTTTCTTATCATGTCTGCAAATATTTTGTTTATATGTCTTTGAAACGTTGACGGCGCGTTTTTGAGCTCAAAAGGCATTGTTAAAAATTCGTATTGGCCTAACGGTGTAATAAACGAAGTAAACTTAACCGAATCTTCGTGCATATATACATGGAAGAACCCATTCTTCAAATCCAACTTTGAAAAAATAGTTTTACCTGCCATTCTGTCTAACAAATCGTCAATTATCGGTATGGGGTAGCTATCTTTTGACGTCACCTTATTTAAAGTTCTAAAATCTACACACATTCTAAGCTCTCCGGTTTTCTTCTTTACTAAGACTATAGGTGAAACGTACTCGGACTCACTTTCCCTAATATAGCCTTTGTCCAAATATTCATCTAGTAACGAACTGAGTTCTCCTTTCTCAGCATAAGACAACCTTCTTGGACGACAATGAAAAGGTTTCACATCATTTAATAGTAATTTCATTTTAGTTTTTACCAAAGGTTCGGAGGGGCGTTCGGCATACATGTAACTATTTAAATACAACTCGTTTAATTGTTTTTTATACCGACAATCATTTAGCTCATCAACTTCTAAATTTAAATTTTTGCTATCAGTTTCTTCAACATTAATAGACATTAATTCTTTTTCAAAATTCGATCTGTTGTCAACTAACATACTTTCATTTTTGCAATCTTCTAATTCAGAAAAAAATTTGAACCTTCCATTGTTTAAAAAATCTCGTCCCAAGATTACCTCATATCCAGTCGTGCCGTCATCTACCACTAGCAAATCTACATTTATCTCAATATCTTTATAAATAACTACACCAGACAACATTCCATAAATTTTCAGTTTACTTTTATTGATTCCAAAATAATTTTGTTTTTTCACACTGTTAAGTTCGATCAGTTTAATATGTTGTGGTGTCATTGACTTTTTAATAAGGCTGACAGGACTACCGGAATCTATGAGGCAATCTAGAGAAAATTTTTCATTATTTTTTGAAAAAACAAAACATAACTTTCTTACATAATCATCATCTTCGGTCTTGTCTGTGAGCTGATGGACAAGTGATTTCCGTTCTGGACAGGCTGCTACTATGTGTCCCATCTTTCCGCAAGCATAACACGCTCCATATTCTCGCTTCGGTTTCTTACACTCGCTTGCCATGTGTCCAATCGAATTGCAGTTATAGCATCTCATCGTCGTCTTGCTCGATCCTGTTGTTACCCTCGACGTCCTTCTTGCCGATCCTGTTGTCGCCTCAGTTGCCGATCCCGTCTCGTTCCGTTTTGGTCGTTGTAGTACTTTATTGTAGGCTTTGTACAAGGCCTCTTTGGTAGTAAATGCGCCGACGTATGCGTATAGTCTCATGTCTTCATCGGTGAAACCTTCAATAATGTACTCTACCAGCTCTTCTTCTTCCATCTCCAGACCCGCAGCCAGTCTCAACTTGTCGCTATAGTACTCTCCAAACGTCTCCGACAACGCCCATTTTCTTCCTTCAAACCTTTTCCCTGTCGCCATTCTATTTTCTTTTACTCCGAAAATTTCTTTCAACGACTGGGAAAGGGTCTCGACACTCTCGCACAAGAAATTTGGCTGTGCGTGCAACCACTCCTCCGCTTACCCTTTCAGCTTTGACACGAAAAGTGTGCGAAGCATGTCTTCGCCTACATTGTACATTTGTTGTACATTTTTTAACTGTGTCAACCAAACGTCAATATTAGCACCACCGTTGTAGTCTGGGACGAGCTCTGTATGCGGTGTATGGTTGAATGTTGCTTGTTGTCATTTCTGTCGTTGTTTCTGTTGTTGCTCTTGTCATCGGTCCCGTTTCCATCGCTGCTGTCGATCCTGTTTCCGTTGCTGTTGTCGCTCCTGTTGTTACTTCTATAGCACCATTTGTTGTCTCTCCCATTTCCACTCTAGCTGTAGTCATTTCAGTTGCCACTCCGGTTGTCAAGCTCATCATCTTTCTCAACAGCTCGTTTTCTCTTCTTGCTAACTCTCTTTCTCTTTTCAAAAGAGCTACCTCTCGTTGTAGTAACTCATGGTCAATCTGTTTTTGACGATCCGTTAACGTATGCTCAGTTTCTTCATGTGTTTCATTTTCATTAGGAATACGTTCCTCCTCGTCGCCGTCGTCGTCGTCGTCGTCGTCGTCGTCGTCGTCGTCGTCGTCATCATCATGTGACTCCTTCTCGGGAGCATTTTTCTTCGGCGCTTCTCCACGTTGTTGCAATGGGATTTCGCTAAGACGAACAGCCAACGTCGACTTCTTCCCACTGCTCTGTTTTCCTAATCGTTGCAGCCATTCGCGCTGCTGATGCGTAGTCTGATGCGTGGACTATTTCTTCCATTTTACTGAAAAGGGAAAAGTGTGCAAATGGAAAACAACCACCAAAAAAAAAATTTCACAGCAGGGGGAAAGAAAAAAAGAAAAAATATACGACGCGTTACTTGACAAGAAAATGTGCGACGCGTTATTTGGCGAGAATGAATTCTAGAACTTTCACAGCAGAGGCAGAGAGAAAGAAAAAAAAATGTAACAATCTGTTTTTTTTTTAATTTTATTGGATCTTGGATCCCACTTCTGATATTTGTAGCAGAGAATTTAAATGTTAGTTGGAATAATCGAGAAAATAACCAAAACACGTTTATTTTATTTAGAGTTTTTTATTCACCAGAAATTAAGCCGTTTTTACAACACGTCCACTTTGTTCGGATGATGCGTATAGAATGAATCTCTTTCTTTCTTTTTCTCGTTCTTAAAACAAGTTACACACTAATACATACAAAATAGTAAGAGAGACAAAGCAGAATAAAAGAAACTAATACATGTGTAGATGACTATCGGTTGTTCAAATATAAAAGTGTTCAGTTAAGGTTTGAATCAATATGTGTACAACAATGTCTTAAGGGGAAGAGTAACAATAATCATTATAGCAATACGGTAGCATGCAATACCTTAACATAAATATATGCTTACTACTACAATTCTTAACCGGCCGGTTTGCAGCAATTTTAAATATTTCCTTTTTATAAGATGGGAAATTTTCAAATAGTGCATTAAAGTTGTTCGGATAGATGATTTTAAAATCTTTTAAAAGCTGGAAAATAGAAAAAATATATTAAAAGGGAAACAATGCAAAAGTTAAATTTATCCAATTGCTTTTTAATAAAAAATGATTTAACTTACCGAAAGGTAAGTAAGACAGTTTCAACAGTCTTGGCGTTATTTGTGATATGAAATTTTCGGATTCAGTGATTGTTCGAAGGTCAATGCTTACGTCATCTACTGTTCTACATTCACGGCCGAAAGTCAGGTATGCCGGTGAATATCCAGTGCTCTGACATTTGGAAGTATTCATAGCAAATCGGATCGCAGACAAGTTTTCATCCCAAGCTGTGTGTTCGTTTCCCACCATTATCGAGAGTTGGGTTTTCATATCCCGATTCCTTCTCTCCACTGGGTTCGGATTCTGGGTGATAATGTGGAGTGAGCGTGTGTTGAATATTGAGGCAATGAAGCAAGTGCTGCATTAGAGCAGATATAAATTGTACTCCATTGTCCGATATAAGTCCTCTGGGTGCGCCGTATCTCAAAATGATTTCATAGTATAAGAGCACAGTTTTCGGCGGTGGCTTCGTTCAACGGAAATATTTCAGTCCATCTGCTGGCAATTTCTTCGACAATAAACATCCACTGGTTGTTATTTTTGGTTTTAGGCAAAGGTCCAAACAGGTCAACGGCAAGGACCTCGAAACGATGGTTGCTTGCAACTGTTTGTAAAAGTCCTACTGGTTTATGATTTGATGGTTTATATCTCATGCATTGTAGGCAATTACCGATATGCTTAGTGATGTCACTTCTCATATGTGGCCAGTAATTCGAGCTACAATTCTTTCAATTCTTCCTGGGAGCGTCTTCTTAATCGGATTCTGGTGAATAACGGTAAAGAATGCCGTCATTCATTATGTAGCCTCTTGCTGTCCATCGAGGTAGATCTTCATTATTTTTTTTCGAAAGAATCGATAATCGTTTTTATTTCGGGATCTTCAAATTGAGCATTTCGGATTTCGTTTGCTTTTCTTGCAGGCATATTGATTTGAACGGTGCAAATTTCGCAAAAGCTGGAACCATGATGAGCTCCTTGACAAGTCGGTCTCGATAACATGTTGGCCACTTTGTTAGTGTTTCCTGGGGTATATTGAATGTCGATATTGTATGGCTGGAGCTTTAATGCCCATCGCGCCAGTCTGCCTGTTGGTGACTTCAGGCTTAGTAACTACTTGAGGGGCTGGTGATCGGTGAGGAGGGTGACTGTAGATCCCTCTATATAACCCAGAAACTTGTTCACTGCCCAGATAATAGCTTAGCTAGAGCTTCGCGCTCAGTTGTTGAGTAGTAACGTTCTGGATCTGTCAGAAGTCTTGACGCGTATTCGACAGGGTGTTCATCTTCCTTCTCCCCCTGCACTAATACTTCTCCTGTGGCAAAGCTGCTGGCGTCAGTTTTGAGGTAAAAAGGCTTTTCTTCACAGGCTTGCTGCAGTACTGGGGCTGTTGATAATGCTGTCTTCAGTGCGTTGAAAGCGTTCTTCTGTTCACTTTCCCATTTCCAAACAACATTTTTCTTTGTAAGGTTACTGAGAGGTTTGGTGATTGCGGCAAATTTTTTTTTAATGAATCGTCTATACCAGGAGCATGTTTGTAAGAAAGATATTACTTCTTTCACATTAGTTGGCTCTTAAGTGATTGAAAGATATGAAGACTCGAAAAAAAGGAAATAGGAATAAATGATTTGACTTATAATAAAGTGCCAACTATACCACTGTGCAAGTAAGAATTGCAACAAGTGATTTGGGGATATGAAAAAAAATCAAAAATTGGAAAAATGAATGAATTGTTCGAACCTTGGTTAAAGTGCACCACTGGATGGTTGATGGAAGGGGTAGCAAATTGTATTGGTGTTTGAGTGAATAATCACACCAGCCAAATACCATATATTTCTGGCTTTAACTACGCCCAGTAGGAAATTTGAAAAAAATCACCGATGAATCACCAACTTCTTCCTCGGTGAATGGGAGCTACACCCTATGAAAACTTGGTGAAAACATCAATGATATTAACATGGGGATTGGATTGGTGTTCACCAAGTGACTTTCTTGGTGACTTTGCAGTGGGGAAATCACAAAGTTAGCGTGTTTTGTGTTTTCCTTAATGCATTGCAGTCGATGAAAAATACCGTGAATTCACACCGATGAAATCACTAGGTTAGTGGATTTGGTGATATGTTGGCTCCTTCATCTAGGTGAAAAATGTGATGAATATTCACCAAGGAATTCGCTTTGCAGAAGTGAACTGTGTATTCATAATTGAATATTTTCGAGTGATTTCATAAGGCGAGCTTATGTTAATCATTCATCGCTACAAAATGAAGTTGTGAAAAATATTGTGAACGTGTATCAAGGAAGTTATACCATAAATTTGGTTTCTAAATTCATCATCGAATTTTTTGATTCAGATATCTTGAAAAGTTAAAGAATACCAATTTATGAAAAAAAAGTGCCATGTTAGTTTCAAACTGTTTATATTATTTAAAAATATTAGGAATAAAAAAAAAAAACTAACAAATAAAATTGAAGTGAAATTACTAAATAATATGTTGTATTATACTAAAAACAAAAAAATAAATTAAATTCAATTGATTAAAATAATATTATAATAAAAACATAAAAAACGAACAAAATGAAAATGAAGAAAATAATATTATAATAAAACAAAAAAAAACAAGCAAAATAAAAATTTTTGGAATTTTTAAAAGTTTGAAGTATTGATTTTTAATGCCTCCTGTCTTTTTTTTCGGCGGCAGCTTTTTTGAAGTGGAGGTTTTTAATTCTTTTAAACCCTTGCTGTATGGATTTTCGATAAACCAGTTGTGCTGATGGTCCATCACATTTCACAGCATCTGAAAAAAAAATGGATACTTTCAATTGGGTCTTTAAAATAAATGTGTATTCAACCTTACTAAATAAACATAAATTGATGTTCGTAAGAGTCCGAAAAGGATGTTTGCCATTTGTTCCATCATAATTAAATTCCATGGCAATCTCTGAAGAAATTATATTTCTTAAAGCTTTTTCCAGTCCTCCTCCTGATGCCCCAACAATTTTCTTGAAGATATCGGTCTAAAAAATTAATAAAAAAGTTAATAGCATAAATGTTAGAAGCTCTTTCTTTGTTGACTGAAGATTTAAGTCTAAAGATTATCCCCCTAATTTATAATCAAATCCTTAAGATATTAAATTTATTCCATGACAAATTTTCAGTTTTTGATTCTTTTGAAGTCTGTTTAAGATTTTTAAGACTCTGAAATTGAAATATCTTAAACAGACTCAAGAAGATTTAAAAAATGAGAATTTCTCATTATAAATAAGGGGTATAGGTATTTTTTTTTTTTGACAAATGTATACTTACGTATTTCTTTGGATCCTCTTCGGCTTTTTTTTCGAGGTCGTCAAGTTCCAAAATTGTTTTCAATGGAAAATTTTGCGATGCTTCATTTTCGTTTATTTTATTATATTTGATTGCTTGTTTTATAATAGCTGTGAGTTCACAAAAGCCATTTTGGAGCTGTTCGATGGTGGCACGCAAATATTTTATATCACTTCGCATTTCTTCAATGATATTATCTTGATGCGTCTATTTAAAAAAGAAAGAAAGTAGGAAAGTTAAAATTTAATGTTCTTATAAACTTAAATAAAAAAAACAATAATAACCGTTTTCTTAAAAATCCGCCTAGGTTGTTTTGTGGGCGAATATTCAATGGACTCCCTTGCTGCCGGCTTAGATCCAGAAGCCTTATTGAATAAAAGTAATAAAAATAGGATTAGTTAAAGGAAAGGTTTTTTTTTTTTTAAAGAAATAACCTGAATGTTTTCCTTGTTCATTTTGTTTCTTTGGTAACTAAAAAATATATTTGTTTTTACTAACTCTTTTCGAAAAAAAAATTATACTTTAAAAATTTTTTTTGAAGAGATTTGAATTCGAAAATTGTGTCTTAAATACGTCCGTGAAGAATGGGAATTAATAAAATATTTAAATCATCACTTGGCAAAACAAGATATTTATGGGATACATCGCTTATGTTAAATTGCTCATCGACAACCGATGATGGAATTTTATTTGCTAAAAATATACCTAAGTCTTTCACTGAAAAAAAAAATTCGAGCACTACCTATTCTTTTACCGATGATGAATTTTTTGTCCCCTTCTTCTGAGAAACCTGAAATTTGAACGTATATGGAATCTTTTATGCAGCAATAGTTGTCTGGTTCCTTTGCTGACAAATATAAATCATTCGATTTAAAACATTTAATAACTCCATTTCGATTTTTTATCATACAAGGAACTGAATAGTTACTAGTTAAGTCATATTGGTTGTATTTATTGTGGATTTGTTCAAGAATTTTTGTTGGTTTTTTTATCATTTTTTTCAGAGGAAGCATAAAATTTTCAAATTTATATGCTGATAAGTCATGAAGAAAGCCCAGTCTTCTTACATCTTGAGCTATTTGCAACAAACTGTGAACATTGTAGGTAACGCTTTTTTCGAGATAAATACTGGGAAATAGTTGCACAAAGTGCTCGAAAATATCCTCGGCTACTTGAACATTCGAAATAAAATTTTTGGGGCACATCAATAGTCTGTATGCACAATGCAAAAGTAAAAAATGATAGTATATGTCGCTGTCGACAGTATCTTTTAAGACCAAAATGCCTAAATAAAGAGTAAATTGACGGAATTCAGTGTTCAACGAGATAGATCAGAAAATGACCTCGGTCTTCTCGAAAATTCTCTTGGAATACAAGAAGCTTAGGAAACCATTTTAAAAGATAGCATTTGTCTACACTCTACACTTAATTTGGGTTTTGTTGTTTTGTTTTGCATTATTGCGTTCAATATTTTTCTTGAAATACTCAAGTCTACTAAGTGCATAGGATCAAGCGGGAACTGTGAAACCATTCCAATTCTAAGCGATTCCAGAACACTTTCCCTTGAGTAGTAAGTAAGTAAGTATTCATTTTATTAGTCCTATTATGATCTATACATATTGTTTGATAAATAATGAATTTTATAGCTATGGCTATGCCGTCAGCCAGATTGACAAAAATATACTTCAGTACTTTAAGTTAACTTTAAATCAATTTAAAAGAATTCAGTCATTAACAAGTTTCTATATTTATAAATTGAATTCAAAAAACAGTAAAGTGATTTCCAATTAGATAAAATGATAAAATGAAAAAATAAATGAACTTTCTTCAAGGAATTCAATGAATGCTGTTCCTCAATGATTGGAGTAGATGAATTCCTCGGTGTTTTCACACAAAAAATTCATTTATGAGCAAATTTCCTACTGGGCGCGCTTGAGTATTTATTTGTTTGTATGTATATCAATGTATAGGATTATAAATACATAATAAAAACTAGAAGGCACTGAATTCACGATACCTGGTTTTATGATGTTGTTGGCGTTGAGTTCGGGCTGCTGCTGGTATATGGCTTCGTATTTTGTACTGCGTATGGTGGTGGATGATGTTCACAGGTGCTGGTGGTGGCTGATGCTGCCATGTCCCTTGCAGGTCGAAGACGAAAATGACTTGTGCACACTGCTGCGTTGTTGAGCGAGATTTGGAATCCGTAGCGAGAGTTGAGTGACGATGTCTGTGAACGGCTCTTCGATCGATCACTTGAGAAGCGCTTGTGCTTGGTCTTTGACTTCGGCAAGAGAACGATGATAAAACGTTTCCTCTGCGAGACCGCGTGGAGATGACGACGACGAGGAGGAGCAGGATTTGGAACGGCGAACTGCGAAACTGCGTAGTCAGGAATCACCAAATAATAATCGATTGGTTGATTTTTTAATTTTATTTTTCCAGTATAAAAATGGTTTTTATTGAGCTTTTAAATTAATTTTCATTTTTTAACAAAAAAAGAGAAAGAAAGAGTTGCCGAGATGCGGCCTCTGTTTCGAAGCGAAACTTACTCCACCACTAGATGGCGTAAACAGTTGTTGTTTTTGGCTATCTCGTTGATTAATTAACTTTATTTATTTATTATTTATTTATTTATTCAAAAGGAATTTATTCCTTTGCCTTTGCTATTTTACAAGAATTGCCATCTAAGAATTTTGTTATTCTTTTTTCCTCGTTGTCCAGTCTGTCCAATTCTGTCAGATCTTCCATAAGCTTCCGATTGTCAGATTTTAAGACCGAAGTTTGTGATTGGCGTTTTTCAAGTACCTTTTTTTTCTCATAGATAGGAAATGCATTTTTCTGAAGAATGTATCTAATTTTTACTATATTTTGTTCGTGATATTCTATGTCACTTATTGAGAGCACTCTCTTTATGAGATTTCGCGCTGTATTAAGTATAATTTGTCGTGGATGCTTTGAGTTGTAATTGATGATTCGTCCAGATGAAGTTTGTTTTTGGTACCAGTCTTTTTTTTAAATATCCGTCTGCTCTAATGACTATTGTGTCAAGGTATGGTAATCATCCATATTTTCCCTTTCAATTTGAAAAAAACTTGCGGTAAAAAAATGCATGTGTGCACTACACAATAGAAGACAATGTACTACAAGACGAATTTTTTGTCGCTGCGACATCGCTGCGATATCGCAGAAACTTTTGCGACATTTTACCGCAGAAATGTCGCCGCGATATCGCAAGTGTGTGTGCACCACTCCATTTGTTTGTGAGTACCGTTGTCGCAAAAGCGATTTCGCCGCGACAAAAAATCGCGTGTGTGCACCGGGCCTTAAAATATTTATTTTCTTTCCCGTTTTTTTATCATTCGGACTTAGGCAAGGAAGTCCGTTGTATCGTGAAAAAAACTGATGTTCCTCGGAATATGCTGTGTCCAGATCTTCTTCTGCTGAGTAGTTTGATATATTGTCATCTAAATCTTCCTTCACCTGATGATTCTCTCTCTGGATCTTGATGGGTACATGGTTGTTGTTACTTTGTTGAGTATCATCTCGATTTCATTTATCCGCTTCTCGTTTCACATCACTTTGATTATTTTGATAGGAATTATTGTTTCTATGTTGGTTATTTTGATTATTTTGATGTCCTCTGAACGGGTTATAATAGTTATTTCTTTGATCGTTGTATTGATGTCTTTGGCTATTATTATTTTGAAAAGGTCTTCTGTATGTACTTGACCCTAACTCCATTGCTTGAGGCGATTCGAATTTCCTTTGTGGCTATCTCGTAGCATTTGGCACAAAATGCTGGGTATCTCTTCTTGTCATTGGTTTGCTGCTTGTTTCTACTTTCTGATATTTATTATCATGATATATTGTGCTTGCGATTGCATAGGCTTCACTTAGACTCTTCGGATTATGTTGATATAACGTATTCTTTGTAAATCCGTTGCTGCTCCGTGATTTTTATAAGTCATATCTATTTTAGAGATGACTAAATTCAATGATTGTGTAATCTTGTCGTTATATTGTAACAAAGACAAATTACGTTGCTCGATTCCACACATTTCTGCTTCAAGAACATATAATGGTCTTTGGTCCAAGCTGTATATGATTGTATAGAAATTATTTCTAGTATCACTGTTTATTAATATGTGGGATGCTGGGCCAGTGATTTTTTCCGAACTATTTCCAATGCTTCGAAATAGTTATTATTAGTTGTGTGTTCTTTAATGCTGTCTATGGCGTTCCATACTTGGTTTCTACAGCTTCTATACATAGATATGTCACTTTTGAATTGAGGCAAACTTTGGAATAACGTCATTTTGATGTCGCTGGGGGATGTGTAATTCGGTACTACGTCTGTGTACACTGTCACATTGTTCCCTATATTAGCGTGGGATTCGAGTTTCATGAGCCGTTCTCCTGCTTCTTTTCGCATCTTGTCTATTATTAGTTGCATTCCCTCCGTTTGGGAAACAAGCTGACTGATTTTATCTTCTTGTGACATCTTGATTTATTGGTGTATTTTACACTTCACTCTTGTATTAATTTTAAACTTCTCACTTTTTCTTCTTTAGGTCCTTGTGGATATTTTGACGTTAAAGTTGTCTTCTTTTTTGTTTGGCTGGGTTAAATCGACATGAAAGGGTTTAATCGCGACTAAACTTTACACTGAATTATTTTAATGTTTAAAAAAAAAAAATAACTACCGCAGATATGTAAAAATATCTGTTTTTTCGATTTCCAATTAATTTATAACGTTTAATTGGTATCCCGGTTGAGCCCCCAGTTAAGCTGTAGTAACTGCGAAAAAAGTAAAAAAATATTTTTTTTGTAATTTTTATATTTTTTATTAAGTTTCTTATACAGGGTTTTCTTAGCTCTTAACTACTACGTAAGTCTGGTTCTGAGCTACACTTGATCTTACTTTGTTCAATGATTTTACCGCACGCCATGTGTAACCGGGCAATTGGATGAGGGAAAAGGGATAGGTTATCTGCCGTTGAGGCATTATGGGATAAGAATATTCAGCGGATAGTTTCGTGGTATGGCCCAGGCTAGCCATCACGGGGTCAGGGTTTTGCCCCTCCGCCGAACCTCACCTCGTCACAAAAACACAAAAACATACCACTACTTCTGTCACTGGGCGAGTGGGGGTGAAATCATGGATCTTGGCGATTTAGAAAGGAAACACGATTTCCAAGTAAATATTGTGAGAATTTGAAGTGAACGTGCTGACCTACACCTTCTCGTGGGGCCTCCGAGAGGTTCTTGTCAATTTATTGGCATGAACTTGCGAACGTAGGCAGCTTTAGTCTAATGGAATTGGCGAATTGAAGCAGGAAGTATAATGAAGATGAATGCGATCCTTAACAGATACTATGCCACACACGTAGTAAAGGAAGAAAATGCGATTAATGAATACCGAATGTGGATAAACGCCAAGGAAGTTAGACAAAATGTTGGATGTGTCCCTTGATTGGCTGGTCCTTCCCTTCGATCAATGTGAATATACTTGACAGAGGGTGAGCAGTGTCCCTCGTCCGCCAGTAGGACAAAAGCAGCAAAAACAAAAAAGATGTCACAACAAACAAAATATGTATAACTAATTGTTATGCAAAGAAATATATGTGACCACTCTCCACCCAGGGGCAATTGGGTACCGCGGGTAGTGAGCTTTAGCAACTCACTAGTGGGATGGACCTTCGCGGGGGTTGTGGTTATCTGAGTTTGGCCTCAGCTACTATTCGCAAATCACGGTTAACGGCTCTTCTTTTGTACGGGAAGTTGAGCAGTTTTTCCGTGTCCGGACAACGGCTCTTCTTTCGCGTGACTGAAGGTTGAGTGCAGTTCCGTGTGTTGCCTGAATAGTAGTCTAGAATCAAACCAAGATGAATAAGCGCTGGCACTAATTCAATTGGTACTGGTGTGGATCTAGATGCAGGGTACCCGCTTCTTTCTTTTGAAAGTTGAGGTGTTCTTTTGTATTCTGGTGGATCATCAGGAAGGGGTTTAGTGCCCTCTTAAAAGAAGCATAGTGACAATGCCGACTTCGGTTGGAAATTGCACGCCGACAGTGTGGATAGGTCTACCGTCAGATAAGGCTTAGTTGACAGGTGCTTACGTTAAGCTCATTCATACTTCTGTCACTGGGCGAGTCCATTAGTGACAACTCCCTCCTTTGATCTGCTGCTGGTGTTGCAAATCCGGCCACCCACACCACTTCATGGGATCCGAGAGGCTTCATTCTGTCCGAATTCCCTTAATGCTTTGACTCCTAAATAACGCCAAGTGCTCCTACGTTGCTCAGCTTACCTTGAGTGGACTCCTCCACACTCCCTAAAAGTTTCACCTTTAGCCCACCATCATGATGGTTAATACCAGATCAAAAACTCCAGACTTCAAATTATTCATTTTATAATAATATATTGACTTATAGAACAACCATTGGTTGATGCGAAAATTTAACTGTTGGAATATAAAAAAAAAATTGAAAAACAGCGAATCCGAGTAGAGGAGGCTCGGTTACTAGCCCCAAATTTCAAACACGTATCCTACCTAAGTCCGAAGGAATCGGATCCTCAAACAAAAAACAAATCAAAGACAAAAAAAAGTATAGATAAACAAATTGAATAGATAAGTTTTAGTGTCTTGATTAGCGATTGAAATAAAACGATTTGTGTCAATTAGCAAATTACAAATTACTTGAAAGTCGTAACGAGACTACGACTTGAAACATTAAACGAAAAATAATGGAGTAAAAATTAACTTCGTTCACAAACGAATACTTCTCTTTCTACCAACACTTGCTTTCTCCTTCCAAAATTCTTTTGAGTTTTGTGTGGTTGAGTTGGCATCACTGATAGGTGTGTTCCGCGATGTTCTGATGGAGCTGCCACATCTACTTCCTTGTCAGTGACATTGCCACGATTGTTATTGTTTTCGAAGGAAACTTTTTTTATTGCTGTCTTGTTGTCTTGTTTGTTGATATACGGCTGACTGGTGTTGTTGTTGTGAATTCCGATTGGATTTTTGTATTTGGGAATATTGTTCGTTCTGTTGCTGGCTGGACTCTTGTTCATTTGGAATGTGAACTTGTTGAAGTGGACAGCCTTCGGATTCTTCATTTGTGATTTCATCTCGCTACGATGCTCAGGTCGACCTTGTTGTCCATGACGATACGAAACTAACCCACTGCGGTAAAGGCGATTTGGCTGGCATCAACAACAATGTGTAGCTCGACGTTGGCGGAATGGCGGAGATGTGGCGAATGGCATGGTATTTAAAAGGAATTTATTCCTTTGCCTTTGCTATTTTACAAGAATTGCCAGCTAAGAATTTTGTAATTCTTTTTTCCTCGTTGTCCAGTTCCTTTAGTTGGTTTTTGGATTCTGTCAGATCTTCCATTAGCTTCCGATAACCCTTGTCAATATAATTTATTAATTTCTTGGCGATACCTGTTGACAAACTCTAATTCTCGATTCATTTTATTTTCTATGCTTATCAAACGTTTCAGTGCCATTGAAAAACTGTCAGGGAGTGTAGGCAAAAACTCCCTCCATAGCAATCCCATTTTATATTGCTTACCAACCTTTTGTGTTGTGTTCTCCATTATTCTTCTGGCTTGAATGTTTTCTCTTGACTCGGGAATCTTGTATGATTTATTCGTACCAAAGTTTTCCATTGAGATATAGTCGATCACGACTTGATGCAGCTCATTGTCTTTTTGTCTTCTGATGTGAAGAAATAGTGTATTATTATTCGCTTTCGCTGCTGGTCCATAAGCTATCCATCCAAGCTTGGTTTTGGCGGCAATTGGCTTGGTGTGCCCAGATTCGACCACTTGCGACGAGGCACTTAAATGGACATAGTCTAATCCAAGCAGCATGACTGGTATGGCTTTGGTATATTCTTGAAGAGGAACAAACGTCAGGTGGCTATAGTCAGACTTGTCAGACTTGAATGACTGACTTGGCACGAAGTCTTCCAACTTCTGTCCGAATTTGGAGTTTTTAGCTACCTTCTTCAGACGTACAAACCACTCAAATGCTGTTTCAGTTACTGACTTTTCTGCTTTTAAGAAATTTCGTCTTTCACTAAAGACAATTACCGGGTTTGAATATTGTATGGCCAGCAAACTTGGTTTAAAATAAACTTTTTGTTAAAAATCAAGATTAATTTTTGACTTGACGTGGAATGCCACTCAACTTGACAATACAAACAAAATTTCTTTGATATATTGTTCGTCTCCTCATCGCCAATTTATGTGATGTATCCAGTTTGAAGATTAGAAGCAAAGTGAAGTGTTTTATTTCTCTCTTTCTTAAAACTAATCCAATCTGTCTTACTTACTGCTAGAATTCATTATTGTAGTTGGTAACGGAAATGCATTATTGTACTTGGTAAAGGGTGACACTTACAATAATCAATACTTGACAATAAGTTTTTCGTGGAGAAAAAGTCTATTTTTTTTTCAATTACAGTTTCTCCCCGGTGAAACAGTTCTCAAAAATAGATTATTATTTTAACTAAGCCCACTAAAAATTTTTTTTCTCCTTCTGGACTGTTGCGTTCAAGTCCTGTCAGATAACGTCCTGGTTATAATCTAAGGTTATAATCTAATGCTAAGACGTAATGGTGGTGGGCGCTTCGGAACGAAAACCTGGCCATCATGTATAAAACGGCAAATTTGTTCAAGATAAATGTTGATTATCTTGGGGAGAACTGTGAACCTCTTCTCAACCTGGTTTACGTAGTCCATGTCAGCTGCCTCAACAATTTTACCATTTGTACGATGAGCTACATGGATTTTTGTCATGGCCCTAGCTTCAACAACTTTCGTCAAGTTTGTGGCGTCAACTTGCGCGAGTTAATAACGATGGTTCATTATGGATCCAGAAATACAACTTAGCATTAGCTTGGAATCTAATCTATTGATATTTTCTCAAAATGCGTATTTATTTTGTTTTGTTTGTTACTATTTTCACTCAAGTCATTTAAACTTTGATGAATTTCTATTAGATCATCATGATCTGGATTACCAAAGATGAATTTTATTGCACTTCCTAAAAAGTTAATAGATCTTGTTAATCTGGAATGACCAAAAATTTGATCTCCTAAAGCTTCTATTTTTTCCATTATTATTTTATCTTCCTCTGATGGTTCATATGGTGAGTTTTTAATATTATAATAGGGGTTAAATAATTTATTTAAATCTACAACTTGATATAGAAATTCTGTTTGTTTGAATAAGAGTGCGTCGTCAGTTTGCGTAAGGTTAACTATTGTGTTAAGATTTATTAAAAAAAAAAATATGTTTTTATTGATAACACAAAAGATATTACATCAAGTACAATATATGAAATATTTTAAAACTTAATGGAGACCAAGAGGCACGCGAAGGTTTGTCTTAACTGCTCGAGGGCACCAGTCGTTCTGCCTGCTTGTAAATGTTATTGTTTTAACGAATCCTCGGTTGATCCTTGGATGCTGCTCTACACATTCGGGAAGTCACGTACCCCTTTTTGGTCAAGTGGCTTCTTCGTCTGTTGTTTTAATCTTATCTTCTATGCGAGGGTAATTTAAGGTTTTAATAGACTCCAGATGTCATGCACACATTTTGTACAATGTGCATTCATCTATTGTATCTTTTTGTGATGGCTATTTTAGGGTTTTAATGTTTTCCAAATGTCGTTGGCCACTTTCTCTTTCTTATCTCGCCGTGTGACATTCTCTGGAAAATTCACAAGTTGAGTAGAATTAACTCATTGCATCCGGGCTTGATGTCGCAGCCGTAGATCTGGGATGCCGTCTACAAGATGATCCACTACCTCCTCCTCAGTCAAGTCCAGTTTATTGGCCAGAATGCATTTCTCGTGGTAGTAATTCTTCCAGCGCTCTTTTAAGGGAAAGGATGCTCTCTTTTTCTGTAAACATTTCGCCCAATTCTCTCATTAGATGTTCGACTGGGACTTACGCTTAGGACTTATTTCGAGTGGAACCACTTAAGGGCATTTCCAGTGAGACGGCAAGAAATCAAAATGCGGGCGTTGTTGTCGTCCAATTCGTATGCCTCGATAATATTTTTTAGTTGCTGTTCCCACCGTTGGAAACATTTGCCGTCGAATTCAGGAAGAAGTTCTTTGATGCCGTTGTTGAAATTGCATCTCTTTTTTACTAGTTCTAATTCTTTCTTCATCAACATCATCTCTTTGTCATGGCACGCTGCTCGTCGGGGACAAAAAGCAATCTTAATATTAACTCTGCCTTTGTCCCTGTGGTTTTTTTGTTTTAGGTTGGCGAGCCAATTTCGCAGCTGCGCAGCGGTATATTTTTTATGTAACTCTACAGTATTTTCTTCGCTATTCATAGCGGATTTTTTTTCGCACACGTGCACTTTCTGAATATATGTAAAAATATTGTTTTACTTCTTTTCTTTTTTTTTATATTGCCTATTAAGGTTTTTTTTTTCTGAGCGCGAGGGGTAGATCCCACTTCTGATTTTTAAGATTTTACTATTCGATTTCACAAATAAAAAAACACAACGCAATTTCTTTTTTCAACATTTATTTCCTTCTTAATGAGCGCGACCGCCTCGGTTGAATGCTACTTATCGAATGAATAATGAATAATCAAAAAAATCTTAACTAACCGGCAGCCTCTCGTTTATTCTGTTCATTAATTTACTTGTACATATTTCTTCTCTCTTTTTACATTCTTTCTTCTTATTTTCTTTCCTTTTTACTCTTACTAAAATAAAGATAATTTAGCAAATAAATCTATTTAAAAACAATGTCAACGAAATCCTTACGCCAAGAGCGTTTGAAAGAGCTGTTGAATAGCCAAAATCCAATCAGTTTCTTCTCGATTGCAATTTATATATCTAATAAAGTTGGAATAATGTCATCGACATTTTGTATGAAGATTGGAAGATCTTCTGTTCTTCCATCAAAAGTAGAAAGTCTTTCAATGTATTTTAAAGGGTTTAATTGCAGGCTTCTTAATACTACATGGTTATTATTATTAATTTTATTACCAACTCGTTGTTGTTCTTGATGTGCTTCTGCTGCGGCTGCTGCTGCTTCTAATGCTGCTTGTTGCTGGTTGATCGCCATGATGTTTTTTCGATAGTAATCAAATTTATGTTGTCTTTGTTGCCGTTGCGAATCTCTTCTGATTCGATTTAAATTTTCCTTCATTAATTTTTCGATCACGTTGGGGCTTTCGTTTACATGCCACTTGCCGTTGGATTCAAAAAGTTTTTACCTTATAATATGAACCATAAATTTTAATTTTTTAATGTGCGTTTTTTCTTCACACAAAAGTTTAAAACAAATAATTTTTATTTTGTTTTGTTTTAATTTTCTTTAAACTATTTTTTATTCTATTTTACTTTGTTTTATGTTTTATTTTATTTTGTTTTTGTAAAGAGTTTTTATTTAATTACTTTTCATTTCTTCCACTTCTTCTGCACTTCAAAATTAATCCTCCTCTATGGAGTTTTGTGGCATTACCATATGAATTGGGGTGAGTCACTGATTAATTTTATTATTCGATTTTCATTCGAATTTTAAACACTTATCAAGCTTATACTTGTAATCGATTTTCATTCGATACACAACTTTCACTTGTTTCTCCGTTAACTCGTATGCTTCTGCGTTTTGTTCAAAATTTGTAAACCAATGTTCGACTGGGACACTCTCACCATCAAAGTCTGGAACAATTTTCGCGAAACCATCTACTGCAATTTTTGGTTCTTTTTGTTTGATTTCGTCTGCCTTTATTTTTAATGTGAGCAGCTGTATTATGTTTTGTAGCCTTTCGTTATTTTGTTCGAGTTTTGCTTCCATTTCTTTGATATTAACTTCACCACTGGCACAGTGTTTTAATAATTCGTTCTCTTTTGTTTTTTTCGTTTTGCATACGTTCAACGGCACCGCTACTTGCTGCTTCAAAACGTGTATTGTATATTATTTTTCTTATATACTTCTTTTCGACCGGCGTTTTTGCATAGGTTATCATGCACAATTGTTGCCGTGTACGTAAAAAAAAACTAAGCAATATTCACAAATACTTTAAGCCTGAGCGGTTGAGCCCCCAAATGTAAAATAGTTTTATTATGTAGTTCAATTTAGGCTTTTATGAATGATTACAAAGTATAAAGAGAATTGTTAAGTGATTACAAAATATAAAGAGAATTATTAGGTATATTGAAAAGAAATAATTTTAACGGCGGGAGAGACTGCTTGACTTCGACTTTACAACTGCTTTACTGCTTAACGACTAAACGACTTCACTGTGTGTCTTCTTTTTGTATGTAAATCTGAATGTCACACTCGACAGTGTTGCCACTTGTCGTTATTACTGCGCTACCTTACATGCAATTTTAATTTTTTCAATGAAATTGCCGATTTTCACTGAATTTAATTTTTTTTATTGTCAACTAAAACACTTTTAGTATTTATTAATTTTCACAATAAAAATTGTTTTTTTTGGGTCGCGAAAAAAAAATTTAATTCCGGTTCGACCACTGGATTACCATGTCTCTTATAATTTTCACTTATAGTTTGACTGGAATCCTACCGACTGCGCCATTTTTATTTACGTTTGTTTAATTTATTAAAAAAATTGAATTTGTGTTCTCGTTAGAGAACACCACCGAGTAAAACAATGTATTTTAATTTTAAACGAAATAATCTTTATTTGAGTATAGTTAAAAGCTTCAGATCCCTTACGTCTGGTGAGGGGAAATCTTCAGCTATACGTCGTAAGAACTAACTAAGAACTAACTGAATTTAGCTCAAGTAATCCCTTTTATATTACTTAATTGCTAACGCAGCATTTTGTCTGCGGATGAAAACTGATTCATAATATGATGAAATATCTTTGGTATCCATTGGATACTTCGACACAAGTTGCTTAAGGCAAAAAATGCTGATATGCATATTAATGTTTATAAGTTCGGATACGATCGTCCGCTATGAAAGGCATTCAATTATCAATCGTTTGATATTCTTTGTTAAATGTTTACATTATTGGAACTTGAAGTCAAGTGTTTGTGGGGATGCACAAGTAAGCTCTGATATAACATAATATGATAGAGAATGATAGAAAACAATATTTTTTAATAGTAACAACCTAAATGATATTTAATCTTTTTGTTCGATCTACGGTGCATCGAGACCCGCACATCCTTTCTGCTTCGATGTCGCTTTTCGAATGCAAAAACGCAGACCCTTCTCCTTATTTAGTATTTGGCATCAAAGAGTGGCACTCATACACTCAAGAAAGCTCTCAGTAGATACTTACTTTTACCGTATACCTCAACTGATCGTATGCCCTGCTCTAACATATATTATATATAAATTTTAACATTTATTATTTAAAATAAATTTTTAAAAAACGAATCACGAGCAGAGCTCTTGATTTCGTCAGGTTTATTTGGGAGTAATTTTAGAACTGAATTATAATTATGTTTCACTATCGCAGATAGCCAGTGTCTTTTAAGATTATCAATTTGAGTATTGGATTCTGTTTTATGCTGACTTATCGCAGATAGTCCGTGTCTTTTAAAATTATCAATTTGAGTATCGGATTCTGTTTTATGCGCTGACTTATCGCAGATAGTCAGTGTCTTTTAAAATTATCAATTTGAGTATTGGATTCATTTCCTTTGTTTTTATTATTGATACTGACAGGAAATGAATCATGAAATAATGAAGAATCAAAAAATATTGGTTTCATTTTCTTTGGTTATAACACCTCCCTCCTTAGAGAATTCTAACGGTTGAAAAGCGACCGTTGGAAGGCTTACGTTTGTAACAATTTTTTTATTCTTAAATTTCATTTTTAAATACATGATTGCAAAGATTAAAATTGATATTATAATAACGATAGTTATTACATTATATGTTACATGTTTCTTATGTAATTTTGATTCTAATATTTCAATATTATTTATTGGTTTGAAATTTAAATTTTTAAAGTAACTATCTGAAAAGTTATAATTTATCAATGGCATTATTTTATAGTTATTTTGATATTATTTTCTATTGTAAGACACATTATTTAGCTTTATTTTACAATTTTCAAATTCCAAAATATAGTTTCCTTGTAAAGTATAATCTAAGTTATTACAATCTTGTTCTAAGTTTTCATTCTTTATGTTTTTTTAATATTAAATATTTTTCTTTATTGATTATAACATTTTCATTTTTGTAATCTTTGACCTTACAGCTTAGATTTGAATTATTTTTAAATATGTTTTCGATACAATTGTCTTAAATTTTCGTAAGATTTTTTATCTCCTTGCTTGTGTAATACATAGTTTTATTAAGTTCTATAAATTCATTGCAAGGTATTGTTATTATTTTATCTTTTACCGGGAAGGTATGTATAAATATTTTGTTGTATAAATGTTCATTAAATCTTGGTATACTTAGAATAATTAATAAATTTTCGTTATAGGTAGCCAATGTCAGTTTTATCTCTTTTAGTTTTTCTATGTTTATATTGAAGTCAAAAATTTCTTTTACTGTTAGTATGTCTTGTGTTAATATACCTGTCCTACTAGTCATTATGATATTGTCAATTTTTTCTACTATTTGTTGTATTTCTGCTAAATTTTTATTTAATTCTAGTTCCATGCGTAAACTATTTATTTGTGATTTTATTTTGTTGTACTTAGTTAAAGTTATTGAACTTTGCTTAATTATGTTTTGTAGTTGAAAGAATTGTTCATTGAATTGTTTATTAATGTTTACTTGTTTGTTATTGTTTGCTAAAAGTTCTTTGTTACTATCTTCTAAATTTTGTAACCTTTCTTCTATGGCTTGCCTATCATCGTCGTCCATAGTTCCGTATATGTAATTCATTCCTTTACCTACAATATTAATTAATCCTCGTTTATGAATAATATGATGTGGGATAATTGTTTGGAGTTTTTATTTCTAGCGTATTTAATTTTTGTTTCTGTGAGTCATTAGGATTTGTCAAAAGTTGGTATTGATCTTTTAACTATACAGTTTCTAATATGATTTTTTCGAAATCTGATTCCGTGAAGTTATGTTTAATTATTTTTATTCTTCTTTTGTTAAAAGGGAAAGTTATGCTTTCATTATTTTGTTCTCCTATTTCTATAATAATTTGTCGAATAAATATATTTAAACTTTGTTCGGTGATTGGAATTAAGTTTGAACTGTCCGACTCATTTGAGTGTTGTGTGGAAACGAGTTCTATATTGTTTAATACATTTTTTTGATTTGTTTTGTTGGTTACAAGTGAATTTGTTTCATTTATTCTTATTCTTGATAGCGCGTCGGCTACCTTGTTTTCTTTTCCTGCGATCTGTTGGATTTGAAAATCATACTCCTCCAATTTTATTTTCCATCTTTGGAGTTTCGAGTTAGGTTCTTTGAGATTGTGCAACCAAGCTAATGGTCGATGATCTGTTTGTATTTTGAAGTGTCTACCGTATAGGTAATGGCGAAATTGTTTGGTTGCCCAAACGATTGCTAATAGTTCTTTTTCTATAACTGAATAATTGCATTCATGTTTATTTAGAGTTCTGGATGCGAAACATAGTGGTCCGTGTGATTGGCTTAAGACTGCTCCAACTGCGAAATTGGATGCATCTGTGGTTAGTATAAATTCTTTGTTAAAATCTGGGTGTCTGTTTAATAAATCGTCTGACATTGCCAGTTTTAATTTTTCAAATGATTCTTTGTATTCTGTGTTACCTATATTTATTTGTTTATCTTTTCCCAAACAGAGAGTTAGTGGTTTTAGAGCTTGGAATAATCATGGATGAATTTTCTAAGGTATCCGGTTAGTCCTAAGAAAGATTGAATTTCTTTAATAGTTTTTGGTATAGGAAAGTTTTTTATCGCATTTATTTTATTGGGATTGGGTTTTATTCCATCTGTGGTAATTATATGACCTAAGAATTCGCTTTCGTGTTTCATAAAATCGCATTTATTTAGGGATATTTTTAGATTAACAGATTGTAATCTGGTGAAGATTTTATTTAGTGAGTCTATATGTTCTTCCAATGAGGTTGAGAATATTATTATGTCGTCGAGGTAAACATAACAGTTTTTTCTTACATATTCTTTCAGTACTTCATTCATCATTCGTTGGAATGTAGCGGGGGCGTTTTTTAGAGCGAATGGCATTCTTAACCATTCATAGTGTCCTGATAGCGTTGAGAATGCTGTTTTCTCTCTATCGTTAGGGTCTAATTCAATTTGGTGGAATCCTTTTGTTAAATCGAGCGTAGAAAAGTAGTTAGCTTTTCCTAACTTGTCTAATATGTCGTCGATTAGTGGAATAGGGAATTTGTCTTCTTTTGTTGCTTTATTTAATTTTCGGTAGTCGATGACTATCCTCCATTCTTTGTTTCCTAGCTTATCTTCCTTTTTAGGAACAATCCAGATTGGGGCATTATAAGGTGAAGTACTTGGTTTGATAATTTTTTTGTCTAGTAAGTCTTTTATTTGACTATCTACTTCCTGTTTGTGTATTTCAGGGTAGCGATATATTCTAGTGAAGATGGGTTCTTCATTTATGGTGGGGATACTATGTTTTACATGGCTTGTGAAACTTAGATCATCACCTTTTTGGTAGAAGACTCTTTTGTGTTTACTTAAAAGGTTCATTAATTTGTTGTGTTCCTCGGCGTTTAGATGGTCGATTCTTTGTTGTTCCAAATTTTCGAATAGTGTAGAATCTGGTATCATATTTTCCAAGTGATTGATTTCTTTGTTGTAGTCTTGTTCATCTTCCGCAGAAAAGAACAGTGGAATACTATGTTCATTTAATTTTAAGATTTTGTTTTTAAAGTCAATACTGGCGTTGTTTGGAAATAATATGTTGTTTCCGATTAATCCATCAAAGTTGACATTAAAGTTGTGGATTTAGATCATGAGATGAGATGAGATTTGAGTGCAAATTTTTCTTTTGGTATTACTAATTCTTTGTCTATGAAAATGGAAGTACCTACTGTTTTGATTTCTAATGGGTGTTCTCTGGTTTTTATGTAGCATACTGGAGCTTTTCTTCGTTTATTAGACTATTAGTGGCTCCTGTGTCAATTAATAGTCTTAACGTTTGATTGTTTTTTTCTAACTTAATAAATGGGAGTTTGTTGTCTCGTTGGGTGGACAGAGTTCCGAGGCTACATTCGGAAAAACCGAGTTATTGGGTTCACTTTCGTTAAACTTAGTTTGGATCTTTTTTAACTGACTAGAAGTTGGGTCAACTTCCATAGGTTTATGTTGTCTACTAAGAGGTTTGTAATTTGGGTCATAATTATTACCTTTATAATAAGGATTAGGGTTGTTAGTGTTTTGGTGTGAATTATTTTGATTTGGATATTTTTTATAATTAGTTTGGGGTTTTTGTGGAGTTGGAATTTTTAGTGCTTCTAGCAATTTTTTTGGGGTTTCTTCGGTTTTTTCATTTACAAAACCAGCTTGAGTTAACTCATGTAAGGCTGATTGTAAGTTTGGTGGTTTTAAGGCAAACAAAACTGTTCTCATATGAACAGGTAAACGTTCTTTGAAAATATTCAAAGCTGTGTCAGTATTGTGAGGGATTTCAGATTGTTTCCCTTCTTGAACGGTTTTTTGGTTTAGTTCACACAGTTTCTTTTGGATGTCATTATAAAAGTTCATTACGCTACCTTTGTATGGAATTTGTCGTAACTCGTCATACGATTGGAAGGAACTTTTAAAACCTCCAAAATTTGAAATGAGTAGTGCTTTGATATCTAGCCATGTAGCTAGATGGGCGTGAATCTCTATGCATCTTTTGGCTTTGCCAATTAGTTTGGATTTTAATATATTTATACACATTTTTTGACTTTGGACGTCATATTTTTCTAATGTTGGTATAATACCGTCTATGTTAGCTATAAATGTATATAGGTCTTCTCGTCTACCGTCAAACGTACTTAATTTCTCGATGTACTTAAGTGGGTCTAATGTCAATGATAAAGCCGTTTTAATATTTTCTTTTTCAATAATTTTTTCAGAACTACTTTCAATATTTTCACAATTATTTTTCTTAGAATTAGTACTTAAATTATACTTGCAATTTTCTGGTATCGGTGTGCTTCTGATTTTTTTTAATTGTTCGTCTTCTTCATCCGTTGTGCTTTCTTCTTCATCTGTGAATATGGAATCAGGTTTTGGTAGTTTCTTCTTTTTGACTTTATGTAATAATTTTTTCATCTGCTTGGCTCTAATTAGTTTTTCCTCTATGGAACATCATAACATTAGTCATTTACTTTGACATTGGTTATTAAACTAATTCACTTTGTAGTTTTTCTTTATCTGCTTTAAAGATTTCTACTTAAACTCTGGGTTCACTAGAGTGTATAGATTTTTGTGAATTTAAACACTATGTTCGATAGGGTATTCACAAGATAAAGAATTTTAACTTTATGGTCTATAAAGTGTTTCTTACTTTGATTTTCACTGATTTAAACTTTAAGTTCTTTAAAGTGTTCACGGAAAATTTTATTTTGTACGTGACGGTTTTCGTAGTATAGTAGTATACTTGTAAATTTTTTGATAGCTATCCTACCGACTGCGCCAATTTTGTGTTCTATCTAATAAACACAATTTTCGATTTTAAAAATAACTTCAAGAGCAAGAGCTCTTTTTTTATTTATCTCTTCTTAGAAACAGTGGAGTTGTTAGCGCAGTGCGTAGTGCATTGGCTTCACAATTAGCAGGTCCTAGGTTCAAGTCCCAAAGTGAACTCAAAAAGTTTTTCGATTAATATGAAAAAATAGGCAGCACCACTAACAAAAAGGAGTCTGATGATCGGCTTGGCACCCGTGAAATAGCTATAAATCCAGCCAAACAAAGAAATTGACGGAAAAAGCCATTAGAGGTGCTTCCTCTAAGTTGCTATCGTTGTTCAAACAACATAAATCTAATTGACGGACGCAGCCTAACTGCAGTGTTAAATAACACAAAAACAAACTATAAAAATTATTTAAATTTATTTTATACAATTGAGTTTACAATATGAGAATTCTTATTGGATACAAATCGAAAAACTGAGTTGAGATCTGTTGTTTTGAACAGATTCCTTTTATACCATGAATACTTCGGAATTCGGACATAATGGGTGGTCTGATATTGGTGGTCTGCTACTGATATGGATTGAGAAATAAAAACGATAAGGATGTCTTCCGTGCATTCGATGAATGGATAAATGATCGAGGAATCATGATTGAATTGTGTTCCGAATGCATAACGAAAACAATAACAGTAGTGTCTCTCAAAACTGATATAAGTGTACTTGGACTTACGCAATTCGATAAGGGGGACAAAATGAAAAAAGAAATTAATTTGAAACTGATATTCACTCCGTCATCCCTTATCATAACGGGTTTTTATTTTATAGAAACCGTTTTGAATAAACATCCACATACAGGAACCCTCCTCAGGATATTTGGCGTTAAGGGTAAATATAATTTTGAGACACGCATCAACTGCTTCAACAATTGTTGGAATGAAATATCTAACCTCATTAACAATGACAAAATAGGATTTTACACTATTCAGTGACTCACCAACCGCAATGATAAAAAGTTGTAGGGTGAGATTATATTCCTCAAGCTGAGTGATAAATGCCTCCCGCACTTCGACTTTGGATGGTCTCCAAATTTTTTAATAGTTCCTTTGAGCCCAAAAGTTTTTACCGATAATAATGAAGGAATGAGAAGTAAGTCTGCAAGGTTGCTTGAATCCTCGGAAGCTGAAATGAAATGTAAGGTACATCTTTAGTCAATAAATGCATATAGAAAAAAAATCAAAAAACAAGTTAATTGATATGGTAAATTGTAATTTGTAATTTTACTTACTTTTCTCAAGGGAAAGCAAGTTCTGGATGTATAAATCTCTTGGCTTTGGATGACAAATTTGATTATTTCTGTTTTGGGGATTATCTCTAAAAGGATTGTTAGGATTCTTAAACATTTTATGTGGGTTTGGATTTTGCTTATTTATTTTATTATATTTTCAGTGTATGTATTTTCCGATTTCCCTAAAAATCCTACATTACTTAACTCGTGTAAAGCTTGTTCTATCGTGATTGGTTTAATAGAATATACAATGGTTCTCATGTGGATTGGCAATCTTTCTTTAAAGCTTTTAAGCCCGGTTTCTGTATTTTTTGGGATGCTCTTCGTACAATTGATCACTATTTTTGAAGCCACCAAAATTTTCTATAAGCATGTTCTTTATTTCAGACCATGTAGTAAGGTGAGTATGTATGTCAATGGCTAATCTAGCTCTACCTATTATAGTATCTTGCGCAACATTTCATCAGTGACCTCGTACATTTGTTTTACATTCATGAGCTGTGTCAACCACACCTCCACGTTTGCCCTGCCATCGTATTCAGGCACTAACTCTTTATACATGGTATACTGTTGCAATGCCAAGCTGCCGGTCGTCGTACTAGTTGTCATTTCTGATGTCGTTCCCGTTGTTGTCGCCACCGTTGAACTTGTTCTTGCTCCAGTTGTCTCTTCGGTTGTCGTTCCCGTTGTCTTTTCCATTGCTAGCATTTTTTGTTTGTTCAGCTCTGCCATCATCTTCAACAATTCGTTCTCTCTCGCTATCATTTCTTTTTCTTTTCTCAGCAGTTCTACTTCTCTACGCAACAACTCGTTTTCTTTCTGTCTTTGTTGCCGTTTCGTCTTCCTCGACCTCTTGTTCTTCATCAACGGACTCGTTTTTTTCTTCATCGCTGTCGGTTTCGTAGTCGTTTTGTTGTCGCCGAGCAAGTTTTTTTTCTTCATTTGCCGTTCGTTTTGGTGGTGGCATGCCGCGTTGCTCTGTTGGTAGCTCAAGCGCACATCCAAAGTTGATTTCGTACCAGCGCTTGATTTGCCTAAGCGCTGTAGCCACTCGCGCAGCTGAGCAGCTGTAAATTCGGATTCGTCAATTATTTGTTCCAGGAATTAAACGTTTGCACAACGACCGGTTTTTTTTTTATAAAATTTTATTTGCACAATGGGTACAACACGAAATCAAGGGAGAGACGAAAAAAAAACAAGAATTTAGAAAAGAAAAAAATGTATGGCTTTGCTTGTGTGTCACAAGAAGCACTAAATTGATTCGAGTTTTTTTTCGCGAGGAGAACAACGTCACACGAATTGAAATTGGAGTGAACTATTTTATTAGAAGCTTATGGACTTTTCTTGAATTTACTAATCCTACTTCTGAATAAATTATAGTATCTTTGTTTCTTAGAACTTTAATATTTCTGTAAATAAAACACCGAGAGATAATTTAAATGACGACCGCACTGTTTCACAACCAATTTGAAACTGTCTTTATTTTCCACATTTAAACAAGAAGGAGAAGATAAAAGGAAAAGAGAATAGTGTTTGTACAATGGAAGTAGGGGTAAAGTATATAAATAGCATAAACAGAAATAACGATCTGTTGTTACAAAATGAATATATATATATATGTCGAAATGACAATCGGTTTATATTATTGTATTAGTGAGAGTAATCGTGTTAGGAACTAAAATACAGAGCATACCGCGTTGCTCTGTTGGTATCTCGCTCAAGCGCACAGCCAAAGTTGGTTTCGTACCAGCGCTTGATTTGCCTAAGCGCTGTAACCACTCGCGCAGCTGAGCAGCTGTATATTCGGACGCGTCAATTATTTGTTCCATTTTTAGACTTAAGCGTTTGCACAACGACCGGTTTTTTTTTTATTTTTTTTTTGTAAAATTTTATTTGCACACCGAGTACAACAAAGGTACAACAAATATCAAGAGAGAGACGAAAAAAAAAAAATTAGAAAAGAAAAAAATGTATGGCTTTGCTTGTGTGTCACAAGACGCAGTAAATTGATTCGAGTTTTTTTCGCGAGGAGAACAACGTTACACGAATTGAAATTGGGGTGAACTATTTTATTAGAAACTTATGGACTTTTCTTGGATTTACTAATCCCACTTCTGAATAAATTATAGTATCTTTGTTTCTTAGAACTTTAATATTTTTATAAATAAAACACCGAGAGATAATTTCAATGATGACCGCACTGTTTCACAACCAATTTGAAACAGGTTTATATTGTCTACTAGGAGGTTTGTAATTTGGGTTATAATTATAACCGTCCTTTCATTCTGTACTCTGTGGTCGTTGTCACCTGTACCTCTTCTGACTTCTGCACGAGCTGCGTTGCTGCTGCGTGGTTGACTTTCGCTCGAGACACTGCATAACGCTCCGGCCTGCTTATCTATTAAGGCTAGTAACGTTGACAACTTGGGCTGCTCTGAATCGCGCTGAAGTTCCCACTGTCTAGCCATCTCTGGGTCGAATTTTTCGCATATTAAGTGGATAACGAAGAAATCCCAGTGTTCCACTGGCAGGCCAAGTGATTTCAGCTGCCTAAGTGCCTCATGCGTGGAGTCGGCCATTCTCTGCAGCGCGTTGGCAGTCGGATGCTCTTTTAGTTCTGGGAGCCGAATGAGCTGTCTGAGATGTTCTCGGCCCGTGAGATACTTTTTGTTGTATACTTGATTCAGGCGGTCCCAGGCCTCGTTGTAGTTAGCCTCAGTCAGCTGCCACTCGCCGAGAGCCCGAGCAGCGCGACCAACTAGGGAATTTTTTAAGTAGGAGAACTTAAATGCTGGCGAGACCTTCTCGTTGTCGTGGATGGCAGCCTTAAACCTATCATGGAAACCTATCCACTTGGTGTAGGACCCATCAAACTCCCCCCAGGTGCTTTTTAGGTCATGCTGCTGGAACGGCATGTTGACTTCTACTTGGATTTGTCGACTTCCAAGCACTGTACCTGTGGACCCTTGAGCCGATGGTGCTGACTGATCAACTTTTTCCTGTAGAGCTGCTCCGGCTGCGAAGAAGTCGTTCCTGACCGCCTCTATCTCGGCCATGATTCGGGGTAGATCTCTCTTGCTGACGACATCTAGAGAATCATCGGCCAAGTCCTGATACTTCACCCAGTCATTTTCCAAGGTTGCCAGCCTTAACTTGACTTGGTAGAGCGAGAGAAGCTCAAATTCCTCAGACTCGACGAATTGTCTCGCTAGCTTGATTGCATTTGCGGTTGAGCGGGCTCTATTCGTCGCCATCTTTGGGTGTTTTCTGTACGTTTTTTTTTTTTTATTATTCTGTACGCTGTAAAGAAGGAATGTATGATTTATGATTAGATTGTTCCCTTACGGAACCCTGTACATTATATAGTTTAATTGATTTTGTTGTTATTTTCTTAACGTTTTAAAACCTTCTATATTCTTTACTGTAATCCCTATACATTTAAAATGATCTACTGTACTTTGAAACTTTTATAATCTGTACTGAAATTTTCTACACTCCGTAGGTTATCTGTACTATATTAACCTTTACGGGTCTTTTGTATCCTGTACCGTGAAAATATTTGTATGCCTTTAGGATTCCTGTACACTGTCAGTTGTCTATACTATTAAAAGAAATAATTTGCCTGTGCCTTTTAAAGACTTGCTTTCTGTACCTTTGACATAGTTTTCTGTATTTTAAATTTTTGTATTCTGTACTGTATTAATGATTTTTATTGTTATTCAAGCTTGACTGTCTGTACTAAAATATTTATATTATTCAAGCGTGCTTGGCTGTAATTCTATATTGCTACGTTTTTCTCAAACGGTAGCATCTGTACATTTTGACAAACATATTTGCCTGTATTGCTTTGTTCATTTTCGAACGGTAGCATCTGTACATATTTGCCTGTATTGCTTTGTTCATTTTCGAACGGTAGCATCTGTACATATTTTTCCTATACGTAATGCACTGTGTTGCTCAAAAGCGCGTCTGTATTTTGTTAACGATGCTTTGTTCATTTTCGAACGAAAGCATCTGTACACATTTTTTTTAATATACCTAATGTACTGCGCTGCTTAACGGCGCGTCTGTATTTGTTTGCGTTGCTTTGCTCATTTTCGAACGAAAGCATCTGTACATTTTTTCTATACATAATGTGCTGCCGAATTAAATGATTTGTACATAAAGGTATTTCATCATCACTTTTCAACACGCTGTGCTAGCCTAGTATTCCTGTACCTGTACATCATCTTTACTGTAAAATTTTCTGTACTTTATAATGTCCTATAAGACTGACGACTAGGCACTAGCAGAAAGACAGATTTGTATATAGGGGGAATACACAGGTGCTGCAGAGAACTGTTCCGCTCGCAGGCAAACCGACCATGAGATGACATCATCGACCTGCACGCCTCTATATGTGATAGGACGTTTGCACTTGGCGTGTAACCAGTCCATCAAGATACTCATCTGCAGCTGAGGGCGATAGGGACCGAGAGTCTATTCCCCGGTTCGAGACATCCCTGAACGAGTGAGTGTTCTTCTGCTACAAATGCGCAATGCCTTCCTTTATCTCATCTTGGCACATTGAAAGTAAATACTGATTTATATTTGCAACCCTCTTTTTTTTTAAGAAACGAGAGAGAAAGGAAAGAGGAGGGAGCTGTAAACACGATTGAACATGCTTTAACCCATGATCGCCTGTGTAACAACTCACAATTGTCATGGAAGTAAAGAGTAACCACTATGTCTTGCCTCTCTTCCCCCATGTACGAACATTCTCTCTTGTTTTATTTTTATTCTAAGCGTAATTGCCTGCACGTATATTACTATGAATAAAACGAGTGTGCATATATGTACATCATATTACCATGAATATGATAAGCGTGCTTGCCTGTACATTGCTATAAGCATGCCTGACTGTACCTCTCTATTATTGCTATGTTCATTTTCGAACAGTAGCATCTGTACACAATACATTCCTATATATATTGCGCGGCTCAATTGCGCGTCTATACGTTTTCTTATATTGCTATGTTCAATCTCAAACGATAGCATCTGTACTCTTCTATACGGTATATTCTGTACACAAACAGTAAGTATAACCTCTCTCTCATCTGGCAGCGGTTCGCTCTTAATACATGTAAATGCATTTGGTGCTTCTCAAGCAGTTGTGCTGACTTTTCCTTTAAGGCACGTACACATTTTGCACATGAGTTATTACTTGTTTTGTTGTTTTTTTTTTTTTGTAGCACAGTGACAGCATTATGAGAGCAGCTGCGCGAATTATATTTATCCGTCGGGAATAAAAAAGGTTAATTCAAAAAAAAATATTTTTAAATATTAACTTTATTTTCTATTCAACAAGATGGAATATTTAAATAGTTTTACATGCATAGTTCTTACGTACTACTCTGTAACTGCTGGAAACTCCTTCCGTGTTGCATCTATTTATATCGTTTTGTTTCCTTTATGTTTGTGTTGGTTAATTACTTTTTGTACCTTTTATGTTTGTGTTGGTTAATTACTTTTTGTATCTTTATCTTATTTTGTTATTTGGTTGGTCATAAAATATCTGTTGTGTTCTATTTTTATTGTTATCTTGTTTTGTTATTATTATCTTTATTATTTTATTATTATTATTATTTCCTCTTATTTCCTGCTTGAGGTACAGTTGAGTGTTTATAACTCCCCCCATCGCTCAAAATGAATCGTCCCGATTCATCAATTTGTTTCTGAAGCAAGGCAAGTCCTTTTTCTAATGTCATCTCTTGTTGTGGAGCCGTTGGTACGATTATATGTTGCATCGGTATATCGTTGTTGATTTTGATTTCTTTTTTCTTACAAAATAAGGTTAATATAATAATAATTACAATGATTATACTTATAGTACTTATTCCAATAACTGACTTGGATTTTGTTATATTTAAGTAACTTAATGTGTCAATATTCTCAAACTTAAATTTTAGTTCAGTATTTGGGTCTATTATGTATGACTCAACAACATAGTCATTTATGGCTAAGTATTTTTTGAGTAGGGTTTGTATAGTTTTTATTATCTATATTTACAGTTTCGTTAAATGTTATTAAATAAATACCATTAATTTTATCATTATTTACAGTGTGGTTATTTTTTAATAAAATTGCTCCATCTTTTATAATTTCAAATTCCTTTTGAATTTCATTTGTTTTATTGCATTTGGTAGGGATTTTATTTAATAAATCTGAAAGACATGATTTTTCGTAATTTATTTTGCAAAAATATAAATTTATTTCTTGTTTACAATCCTTAATATTGTAGAATGATTTATTGCATTTTGCTATATTCTTATCAATTATTATTTTTTCTTTATTTTGTTCGATTGCTCTTGTTTCAAATATTTTACAATTTTTATAAATGATTGGGTATTTTATTAATATTATTATGACATCTTTAGTTTGAACAATCTTGAAATCACTAACATCTAAAAGATCGGATATTGAAATAGTTCCATGTTCATTATTTGTTATTTTTTGAATATCTTTTTTATTTAATATGATTGGGTTTAAAACTTTAGCTTTGCTTAAAGCAATAGTTTGAATAAGGTTTTGTAACTCTAGTATTATTAATTTGTTTCTTTCTTGTAATCTTTTTGTTTTTAATGTATTTTTTTCAGTATTTAAAACTTTAGTAATTTCTTGGATAGCTTGAAAGATCTGTGGATTGGTAGTTGCTTGTTTATTATTATTATAAATTAATTCATTTAATTTGTTTTCTACTAGTAAATGATCATCATGGTCAGGTACTCCTGATATCCAACTAAGTATTGTTCCTATAGTATTGATTGCTCTTTTGAACCTGGTAATTCTAACTTCATCTATTAGTGTCCTCATTAAGGATATTTCTGACACTATTTCTGCGTTTTCGTCTAAATTTAAGGTGGTAAAATCATACTTCAAGTTTTCTACGTTTGATTCTTTTTCTAAGTCCGCTATGATTTCATTAATATAAGTAATGTTTGTCATGTGGAATAACGTTCCATATTCTTTATAAACTGCTGTATTACCATTTTCTATAAGTAAATATTCACTCCTAGAATAATCTATTACCTCTGATCTTATTAAAATAATATTTCTTATTGTAATAAAAATAATAATATGTTTTATGAAGTCTATTTTCTGCAAGGAATAAAAATTTATGATTTAATATTATCTTTATGTATTTTACTTTTGTTAGTTAATATTTGATCTTTTTTATCATCTAATACTTTGGTACGATTAAACCTCTTTTTTAATTTATTTCTTTCAGTGCCGTGGTTTTTCACATAAACTATTTCGTTTTTCTTAAACTCTCTACTTTCACGATTTTCATTATGTGTATTTAACATTTTTAATTGTTTTTCTTTCAAAATCTCCCTAAGATTGTGATTTACCTTGTTGAATAACACTTCCTGGGGTTTTAGGCCTGTTACAGAGTGAACCGTTTCGTTATATTTATGTGCTGCTTCTAGCACTGCCTGCTTATCATCTATTATGTTGTATTCTGCTTTAATACAGCGTGTTATTTCGATTAATGTACTATGAGTACGTTCTACTTGTCCGTTTGTCGTAGAATGACTAACTGGTACAAAATATATTTCAATTTTCTTTCTTTCTAAAGTATTTTTAAAGAACACGGATTTGAAAACGGATTCGTTATCGCATATAACGTTTTTCGCATAAGGAAATATATTTAAAAATTTTAATAATTCGAGTTCGATACCAATTTTAGATTCAAGAGGATGTACGACTAAGAACTTTGAATAACTATCTACGACTGTAAGGTATATTTCCTTGCTTGCATAAAAAATATCTATATGTAGCTGTTCACCTTCTTTTTCTGGTATGGGTTTAGTACCTATAGGAAATTTTATTGGTTTCCGATCGTATTTGTTTTCGTTGCAAACAACACAGGTATTTGTATATGAAGAAATTTGTTTCTTCATGTTTGGCCAGTAGTATATTGTCTTTATTTGATTATAGTTTTCAAGAGTTCCTCTGTGTGCTCTTTTGTGTGTATCAGTGATTATGTTCAACTGGTCTTCTTTGTTCGGTATATCCTGTGCATATATTTTAGATCGTAAAAATTTATTACTGAATGTTTCGAGAAGTTTACTTTTAACTTCGTAAAGATCTTCATCTGAAGCATAGATACATACTGTACCTGGAACTATATATTTTTTAAATAGAGTGATGACCTGATCAGTGTTTGTATATGTTATTGTATACCTCTTTAATTTATTAAAACATGTCTCAATATTTTCTGAACTTATATTGCCTTTATTTAATATTATCTGTTGCTTAAAACAATTAACAGGCAAGGATGTCGTCTCTATTTGTATGTTATCACTGCTTTCAGCGGAATGAATAGTTTGACTTGAATTTGTTATTATATTAAGGTTTTGTCGGCTTAGTGCATCCGCGACAATGTTATCTTTACCTGGTTTGTATATAATTTTCGGTGCATATTCTTCAATTATAGCATGCCAGCGCTTCATTTTAGTATTTGGGTTTCTTTTTGATACTGAGTACGTAAGTGGTTGATGATCAGTATGTATTTCTAGGTCTGCAACTCCGTACAAATAATTCCTTAAATTCTTTAAGGCATATACTATTGCGAAAAGTTCTTTTTCGTTTGTTGCATAACTTTTCTCTGTTTTATTCAGCGTTTTCGAAATGAAAATAATTGGTTTGTCGTCTTGTGACAATACCCCTCCGATTGCATCATTACTGGCATCAGTAGTTAATATAAATTTTTTCTTAAAATCTGGTTGTGTCAACTTTACATTTTCGACTAAATATTCTTTTAGTTTATTAAACGCTTTTCTACCCTCATTTCCAATGTTTATATTACATTTTTTACTCTGTTTTTTTGATATCTTCCCATTTTCACCATTTAAATGAATTGTTAAGGGTTTAGTTATCTGAGCATAGTTTTGTATAAATTTACGATAATATCCTGTCATTCCTAAGAAGCTTCTTAATTGTCTAAGAGTTTCTGGTTCTGGATATTCTTTAATTGTGGTAATTTTCTTGGGATCGGTAGTAATTATATTCTCACTGATAACATATCCCAAATATTCCACCTCTGTTTGATAGAATTTAGATTTTTCTAATGATATTTTCATATTTGCTTCTTTCAATATTTTTATTATTTCATTCAGGTGTTGAGTATGTTCTTCGATATTTTTTGAAAAAACTATAATGTCGTCAATGTAAGTAGGGTATATTCGTAACTCCCAGGCCAAATCGGCACCAACCTTGGTATCGGCGCGGTACCATGGTACCATCCCAATTGGGATTTTTACCAAGTTTCAATTTTGATGCTAATTGGGATTAATTGTAACTGGTTGGATTTCTGTATTTTCATTGGAATATTGGTTGTGGGATTGGAAATCGAGTGATAAATTGGTTGTGAGATACAATTTTCTAGTGTGAAATCGTTGGGTTGTGCTTGGTACCGGTCGTATTTCTAGTTCAAAAATTAAATTGTTGTTGGAATCGTGCTGATTTGGTTGGGTAGCTCCTACTCCTTCCAATTCAAAATCCATGTCACTCCCAAGCCACCGGCACGTACCGCACGTTCCAATTGGGATGAATACCAAGTTTCCATTTTGATTCTAACTGGGAATAATTGTCACTGGTTGGATTTCTAACTTGGCACGGCACCCAATACATATTTAGTTGGGTAATTTCCGACACAACATTCGCACCTGCATTGCATTCAATATAAAATTGATATGTGCATAGTGCATTGGCTAAACATATTCTTTATTCTTATTAGGATGTTCATATACTTAGGATCAAATAGAAACTAGCATTCCAAAATACTTAGTTCTGTGGGTTGTGCTGGTTAGAATTGTGTACAATGCAAGAGAATGTCAGAAAACAAAGAACATATTAAGTAAAAACAAATACAAGTTTTTCTTCTTTCTTTTTTTTATTAAAAACATATTTTCATTGCTTACATCAGGTTTACAATTATTTTCTTATCGTTATGTGTAAATATTATTTTATTTTATTCTCAAACTATTCTGGTTACAACTTGTTCAAGTGGATTATAGTCAATAATTCTATCATGAAGCATAAGGCAGTAAGCTGAAGTATTTGCTAGAATTTGTTTTGATGTTCTCATTTCCAAACGTATATCTATAGGTCCTGTTTTCATAGTTTCATTTTGATGTCTGCAGTCCACCACGAAAACTGGAGCATGTGATTTAAATAATTCCCAGGAAAGAAGAGGTTCAGTGATGGTTTTATTATAGTAGGTTTTTTGAAAGTCGGTGTACATTTTGTAAAACAGGCTATATCTATTTTTTTCAAAAGAAACATTGAAATCTTCATGTGGATAAACATCAGAGTTTAAATAAACTTTTAAGTCTGTGAGACTACAGTGATCAAACTTTGTAGGATCAGCAGTCAGATTTTTATTTTTCCCAGTTTGTAGAGCAAGAACAATGTATCGAGGTTTTTCTATTTGTGTTGTTGTCTTGACATTCCAGATATGATGATCAGAACTTGGCAGCATGGGATATTCATATAGATCCCAGTTTCGGAAAGCAATTTTCATAGAGCTGCTTTTATTTATAGATTTATATAAGTTTAATTTCATGGAATCTGATAAGGTTACGTGGGGTACTTTCCATTGTATTTTTTGAATGTTAATTTGTACTTTTTCATCGGTCGAAGAGATCAATGCGTTTTCATCCAATCTTGCACGAGTGATAATAAGATCATGTCGAGCATTTGGAATGATTTTTTTATAATCTTCAGCGAATCCTAAAAGTTTGTTCAACGGGATACAATAGTTAAAATGAAATGGTTTCAAATTAATAGGTGAGTCAGGAGACCAGGATGCGTTTAATAGCATAGCACTCTCATTTTTAGTCAAAGATAAATAGTTTTTGATCGTTGATGTTATTCCGATATTTCGATTGTAGTCAATTTCCTTGCCATTCAGTTCATAGCGAATTTCATCAAAGAGAAAAGCCATAGCATTGTTCACAAGTTTTGTATTGACTATATCTTTTACATCAGTTGTCGATAATGATCCTTCAATGTATAAAAAACTTTCCGAAGGTAGAACATTAAGATTTTGATGTTGTATACAAATCTGAATGATGTCATTTCGTTCAAAATTGTTTTGATATGGTGAATAAGTATGATACTCATATTTAGAAATGCTTTCATTTATCTCGGGATCTTGAAAAATGTTTAACATTATTTACGATTTCTTTTTTAATTTAAGACCTATTGACAACAAAAAGTCCTGATTATGTTTGGTAAGGCAATGTGTTACCGCAGCTGCGTTCGAAGCTTGATTGACGATTGATTTATTATTAACAATGTTTTTATAAGATATTGAGTTGTCAATGGTTTCATACACAATCATTTTTCTGGTTGTAAATGTAAGCGGACCGTTATGTTTTCACCTCTAAAATTAATATCGTTACCGTCTTGATCGCAGAGCTTAAGATGATGTTATTCGTTTGACGTTCACAGGTAAATAAATAACATTGCTTGGAACTTCTATGATTTTATAGCCAGGACTTACTTTAACAGAGAATTCATATAAAATATGCGCCGCACTATGGAGTAAAATGGTGAAAAAACGAGACAAAATTATTTTTTGTATTAAATGGTTTGATATACTCCTGAAAAGATGTTTTAAGGCATTTTGAGCATTGTTTCAAAAAAAAAATTTTTTTTTTGTTATAAGGAAAAAATCGCTTTCTCCATCGGAATTAAAACTGCCAACATCCTCTGAGTCATGTCTTAATTATTATTGGAAACTGAATTTCCATCACATTTCTCGAAAAACATTTCACTTTTATCAAAAGGAGGTCTCAGAGTTATAATAAAGGGTCAGTTGTCAATAATTTAATAATAAATAATTTTTGGAAAAAGGTAAAAAATGCATAAAACACCACATTTTCTAACACGCATAACATGTAAACCTGCAAAAACCTGCAGCCGATTTTTCATTAAAACGAATCTATACGTAGCTCTTAATCATGTTCCATAAAAAGTACAACGGAATTCGACGGAAAACATAAACAAAACGACTATCAAAGAAACCATGAAAGTCATAAAAATAGACTTTAAAAGGTATTATTTTAATTTAATCACAAAAAATATTAAACTGCATTCTTTAACTAAAAAAAATTATGAATTTAAGAAAACACAACTGCAACTGAAGTATTCATTCAAAGAATTGTAAATAATGAGTTAAAATATAGTATAAACAAATAATTTAAATCAACACAGTTTTTTGCTTAAAGATAAACAAAAATTATTACTCTTTTTTTTCGCTGACTTTGGACTTACGCTGCAGCGAAACTAGTTGGAGTAAAAAAAAGAAAAATACAGATTATTGTTCTATGGGAATATAACAATCGTTTGGTATAAATTTCACTTTTAAATTTTACAATTTAGAAAATTGACTTTTGACTCGTTTTTGGAAGCATTTACTCCATAGTGCGCCGGTTGGTTATTAATGTACGTTCCATCTATGATATTACATTCAATGCGTATTGTATTAACTCTATTTATGTTAACATAGAGATCTGATTCATGAAGCAAGTTTGAAGTCAACAACTTCTTACTAAACCCTAAAAGCGAACCAATAGAATTTGGTTTTGAAAAGTCAATATCTTCTGAACAGATAATTTCACATTTCAGAGTGTTGTTGTTTGCCTTGATTTTAATTTCAGTTTTCCTTATTTGGTTTTTCTTTTTTTTATTTATTTCATTAATTCTCTTTTGTATGAAATTGTTAATATCTTAAATTTCATATGAACCAATAGGAAAAGAAATAACACTATCACCGATACATAACATATTATTACTCTCATCCACATTTGGAATTGAATTATATGTTTGGAAATCTATAAGTCCTTATACATAATTAGATTTAAGCACTATTGGTGGAAAATACTGAGCGTTAAGAGTTGACTCATTCCCACTTAAAGCAAGTGTTAACGACATGTTGATTAAAAGACAAATGACACATTTTTCATTTTTACACATCATTTTATTACAATATACATTACATTATATACATTACATTATATTGCGTTATTATTTGTAGTATAATATAAAACATTCTTTTTTTCAAATTTATTTTAATCTAATTTATATTTCTGTTTTTATACATATATAAATATATCATCACATGTATGTATATGTTTTATTACAACGGTAAGGGTTCATTGTCATTGGGTATATTTTTATGTCCCCACGCAAGCGTGCTGATGTTATCTGCACATATGAATCTTTTTGTGTCCTTAAAACTAAGAGCCAACTTGTTTAAATTTTGGGTGTAAATTGTATGTAATTTACTCCTAAAAGTTAACATATTTTCATATCATTCAATTTTATCAAATAGACATCTTTTATAATCATCTATTCTCAATCGTTTGGTGACAGATCTTTTGACTCCTTTCGCCTTCTGGACAGATTTTGCATTTTGTACAGTGAACGAGTACATTTTAGCTCTCAAACCAACAAATTCCAACATTTTATTCCCACAGGTTTCGTCTTTAAACATACCTAAGACTTTGTTATTTAACCTAGGAATATTATGTTGGTTATTGGGATCAAAGTCATATGTATCAAACCTTGATGGTATATCATCCAAAATATCAGAATAAAAGTCTTCTGTTTTGACATTGTAAATAAAGGAGTCAGTATCCATATAATTAAGAAGAACATTTTCATGATATTTTGGTTTGATGTAGTCATAGTGGAATTCATACATAAGAATTTTTGAGAGCTCAAGTACTATGAAACCTAGATAGATCGGTTTGTTCAATGTAATGTTGCATTTACTCATTTGTATAGCCAACAGTGGGATAGATCCTTCATCATCCTCATGGGCAAATTGTAAGGAACTATGGAAATTCGGTTTCGCAATCCAACCTCTAGCACCCAATGATTGTCTTTTATTTTCCCATCGTGTAATAATTTTAACATCAGTACGTTTCTCAATATTTTCCATTGTCTTACCATAAATAGAAAGATTCATTAACTTGAAAAACCTTTTCTGGAAATCAGTTTTAGCTTTCTTTCTAAGTTCAGTATTAAGGGAAATATATTCTTCCAGCCATTTTGATTGTTTAAATTTAATCACACGATGGACTTTTTTTAAAATCAAACCATGTTTCAGAGCTTGCTTTAAACTCTCAAGGTGAATAACATAGTTCCGTTTTGGTAAGAAACTTGCTACTAGTTTCTTGAATTTAGAGCCTGGCGTTGCTATATTTTCTGGGCAAAAAGGCAAATCGTTATGAATATCATGCAGATGATCGGGATATTCTAGATCAACTTCTAAAACATATCCAACATTAATATCATTCAGACTTTCTATGTATTCCAGAGAAAAATTAAGTGGGTTCTGCCATTCAAAATCTCCACATGGAAGATTCTGAGACATTGCCCAGCCATATAAATTATTTGCATCTAAATAAACCAAGTATGATGATGGTTTTTCAGAGTCATAGGACTCAATAAATTTATTATTGGCTCGGGAATATCTATGACTGCATTGGGTAAGGCCGCCTCTTATCCCTTTTTGAAAGAAATTATACATTTCAATGTCAGTCAAGAGTTCCAGTTCCACTTTTGTCACTTTTAACATAGCATCCCAAGATAAACCAGGAGCTGTATAGTAGTGACAAGGATCTAAACTGTATCTATGCTTACAAACTTTTCTGAAATTTTCAAAAATATCAGCTAACAACAAAACATCACTTTTTAAGTATATTTCCATATAACTTTTGAGATTATGGCATTTAAAATGATTCCATATGCTTATGGCTAACTGATAATCTTCAGTTGAACATTCCTCATTCGTGAGTTTGTTGAAAAACTTCACTCTTTCAGGAAGACATCGTTCAGACATTTTTTGCCAAGAATCCAAGAAATCATATGGAAATACACCTTTTCTCTTTACTAATTCCAAACTTTGCTCTGTTTTAAAGAATTTTCTGGATAAAATAAAGTCTGAATGAACTAAATTTCTAGCTAAACTATCTATGCTATCACCCAAAAAGCGAAAAGAGTCTAAAAATCTAAGTTCTATAGAACGTTTTTCATCAATATAGATTTTCTTTGAAAAAGAAATATATTTTTCTTTGTTCAAAGGAATCACTTTGATTTCACCATCGATTTCTCTAAGCGATTTGAAGAATAGATGTGCATCATAACCAGATAAATTATGAAACAAAATTGGAAAGAAAGTTGGCATCTTGTATTTAATATTACAAAGATTATGGGCTGCCCCCCTATATTCACCTGTTAAGTGACAATGATCCCTTACCTTCATCTCTCCAATATCGAATTTGTTGGCGCATATTGTGCACATTGTTGCCTTCTCAAAACAAAACGCCTGCATTTCTGTGAGAGGGGTCATCGGTGTCACGCTTCTAATGTGCTTGCTATATTTGTCCATCGTGTCTTAACTAAACTGTGAATGAATTCGCTAGCAGTTTTCTCCTATAAAGAAAAGAAAAAAAATATAAGAATTTTGTTTGGTAGAAAATAAGTTATTAAATAATACCTATGAAAGTCCGCATTACATCTTCGGTTTCATCGAAAGAACATTTCATGTAGTACGAGAATGCACATGGAACGTGTTCTTGAAGGATTGTTGTTGAAGACGTTGATGGGTCCGGTAAACAGGTTTCAACTGGTTTGAGAATGCATTCAAAATCTGCATATGTAACAAATGGAACCATCATTTGTTTATCATAATTTGCAAATTTTATAATCTTTTTATCATCGGCTGGCATTTTTGTTACCATTTTTTTACACTCGCCCTTGTGTTTATCAAATGAGCGGTCATTGTAAAAATGCTGCAAACAAGTATTGCAGAACAGTAATTTTCTCCTTGAACTTTCCAATACTTCACTTGTGATCAACCGACTTATATGCTTTATCCACATAAAGTGCGTAACTTCGCCTTTCATGTGGAATAAAAGATTAACATGAATGCGTTTTTCTTGCATTGTCATGTAATATGGACCCTCAATTTGATGCTTTTCACCCTCAGAAAATCCAAAAACATTGATGCTTACATTATTCTTAGATTCAAATGTTTTGATTTCCGGCAGTTCAAGGGGAAATGAGAGCCCAGTGAAATCCAATATGATATTTTTCAGGGCAATTATATCTCTGGAAATATCTGATACTTGATAGTAGGAAGAAGTTCTCCCTACGTGTGTCTCAATCTCTGGATGAAGAGCAGATATAACAGCCCATTTAAAACAATATTCATCATTGTTTTGAATATTGACAATGGCTTTCTTGTCAGCAATTTTTTTTGGTAAAGGTAAATAACTTGAACCACTCAATGGCTGGTATTTGTTGACGTTGATTTCGACTGATTTTATTCTTATCAGTGCCCATCCACTATCCTTTTCTTGGAATTCATCCATTTTCATGAGGATAGTCTCAAACATTTCCTTGAGAATGGGATTTATTTCTACCTCCAGGAAAACTGCTTTCATTTCCGCAGCCATTGATTTTAATTCGATCACCATTTCCTCACCACTTATTTTTACATACTCCGCAAAAAGTTCCAAGTTGAATTTTACGGAGTTATGCTCATTTATTTTTTGGTGAAGAATTTCATGAATCATTGCTTTGTTGTCATTCAAAAATACTTTTGGATCCAGTTCATGTTCATTTTTATTTTGAACGGATAGGGAAATTACGCGATTTTTAAATGAATTCCTTATTTCCATCACGTTTTCCTTATAAAGTGTTTGAACTTTGGCTTTGTGAGCATTTTTCCGAACATGTTGCGCCCATTTGTTTTTGGGTATTTGTTCCTTGCAAAATGTACAAGTCACCAAACTTTCGTTATTTATCTTTGTAACAATTGCTGCTGCAGAAGTAGATGGTTGATCGTCTATTTTTGAAGCTGCTGATATAATTGATGGACGTTCTTGTTGCTGTTCCTTATGTTGTTGAAGCTTGCGTATTTGTAATTGAAGTGCTTCAATTAATTTTTGTTGTTGTTGTACTTGTATTTCAAGTTTACCTTGTCCTGGTATTTGTTGATTTTGATGACAACCACAAGGTTGTTGTTCTTGTTTTAGTTGTTGTTTTTGGTTCAATGGATGTTCCTGTCCATTTTGATGATTCTTTGCGCATTGAATCAAATGCGCCTTTTGAATTGTTTGGGATTCGAATGTCTCCCCACAGAGACGACAAGATCCCGACAAGTTTAAATGCACAGTTTTTATGTGACGATTTAACGCACCGACAGTCGAAAACATTTTTTTGCAAAAAGCACAAGACTTTGTGTTATTCATGATTATAATTTTTTTTTTTAACTGTGTAAAAAAAAAGAAGTAATAATTTGTAAATAGGTTTTAGTTCTTAGTTAGTTTTTGAAACTTTTTTTTCACACTTAAAATGTCACAAGACCTCCTTTTGAATTGAAAACAAAATTCAAACTGAGTTTAAAAGAAACATTGTCTTACGTATTTATCTTTTTTTTGGGGAACGTCACTTTGTGTTCTTAACATCGTTCACAACGTGGTTTGGGTTTTTAATTATGTTCTAAGCCTCGCTCATAACATGTATTGGGTCTATGTAAATATTATAGGTTCCCACATTGTAGGTATTTGATTAAGTATCATTTGTAAGGATAAACATGATTCAATTTTTTAAAATTATCAAACCTTTCAAGGGTAATAAAAAAACAATCCAAGAAAGGTACACTGAACAATTACGTTTATGATAAAAAAAAAATGTATCTATGCTCCTCCTTAACATATTAATTTATAGGAATAAGAAATAAAACACTCAGAAAATTCGTTTTGAATTTTTCTCGTAGGATCAACACGTAAGGATCCCAGATTGTATGTATTTGATAGGATCAACAGGTAGGGATCCCACATTGAAGGTATTTGATTAAGTATCATTTGTAAGGATAAACATGATTCAATTTTTTTTTTTTAATTATCAACTTCCTTTCAAGGGTAATAAAAAAAAAAAAAAAAAAAAAAAAAAAAAAAAAAAAAGGTACACTGAACATTTACGCTTATGATAACAAATGTGTGTATGCGCCTCCTTAACATGTTAATTCGTATGAATAACAAATAAAAACACTCAGAAATTTCGTTTTGACTTAATATTATTTTCCTGAATGAACATGAAAAATATTCCAAAAGAAAAAAAAATAGAAAAAATTTGTTTCTTCAGGTTTTAGGTATATATATTTTGTGTGGGGATCTGGGATACTTGTACTAGGGCTTCTATAAAAGGAAATTTCGTTGTTACCAACGAGCACAGTCGATTACGAGCACTAGCAACATAACATCATGTATTTTGAAGAGGAGGAGTATTCCATTTTTACAGTAGATGATTTCGCTGCAAGAGAAGCAAACTCGCTTAACTCCCTTAACGAAATTAATTATAAACCATCAAAAAAAATATCTGAGCTTAATGCAGATATTAAGTACAATATTTTTGCTCTACGAAAAGTTAAAACGCCTTGGGGGGATCGCATTGTCGCAGATCTTGGAGAGTTCACAGTAAGTAAAAAAAAAAAAAACATCAATTTCAATGTTCTTTATTTAAAGTGACTTTTAATTTCTTTATTCCTACAGACTTTTCTACCTCAGAGATATTCGAAACTCTCAGTAAGCAGCATTGCATCAATTGGGGGAGGTGGCTATGTCTTAGAGATTGTAAGACAAATCGGTTCCACCTATGAATTAAAATTTATGAAAATGAAGTAATAATCCATTTCAATTAAAAAAAAAATTATATTTGTAAATAAACACACAATAGTACATAGTTTAAAAAAAAAAACGAATTCTTTCTTTTATTCGTTTTAACCGTCTGCGTTTTTTCGGACTTCTTTATTTGATTCAGTATCATTTGTAAGGATACACATGATTCTTTTTTTTTTAATTTATGACCTTCCTTCCAAGGGTAATAAAAAACCAACATCAAAGAAGATTCTTCAAGGGATCAATATATTTTCGTTTTTTCAACTTTATCACCTTCCTTTCAAGGGTAATAAAAAACAATCAAACAATGAATACTTCATCACTCTGTTATGAGCAAAGGAATGTGAATCCTGTAAACAAAACCAAAAATAGTTAAAATGGACTTAAAAAACGAAGGACAAGAATACGATAGAAGTTTGAACGGTATTGAGGAGCCAGAATCTTTCCGTCCAAATCCCAACCAGGAAAGGTTGGACTGTGGACCATCTCAGAGATACCGGGAAGCATTTTTGGACCCATTCCATGGAGCTGCTACAATAAAAGAATTAGATCAGGAATACGGACCAAACTATTTGGATGTTGAGGAACTCTTCGACGATGAAGAGTACAAGACAAGTACGCTACTACAAAAAATTATCCAGGCAAAGTTTCGTCCAAAAAGGAAAAGAATAGCAGATCCTTTATTGGATGCGAAGCGACTGCCAGCTGGAAAACATTTTAAAGGAGAGAAAAAAAAACCTAGGATATAAATAAATAAATTTAAAAGAAAAAAAATAATAATAAGCAAATAAAAAATAAATTTGAATTTTTACATCTTATATTTTATATTTCTTTTATTTTAATTCGTTTTTTTTTTATCCAGGAGTTATGTTCTGATGAAAATCCCAACCACTTGACAAAAACCTTATTTCCTCTGCTTTGTAAAACCTTTTCCACAAGAAAAATATCTGCACATTTAGTTTTCATCAGTTCTGGTTCATAGAAACTACCTTGAACAGGTTTTCCTTGATAGTCTTCAAGAAGATATGTATTTGGTTTTGTAACTTTGATTTTTCTTATTTTAAAAACCTCTGTTGTCCAGTTAGGTGTATAGCCCTTTTCAAATGCATGTTTATACTTGCTGATTCTTACTTTGTCACCGATCTTAAATTTTTGTTTACTTGCTCCTTCTTTATCAGTTTTAAAAAGCGGTAACAATGACTTGGAATTTTTCTTCGTTACATCTGCAGGAAAACATTTAATGGTTCTGTGAAAAGAGTGATTGTAATCATTTAGTAGTTTCTTATAAATATTGATCCACTTATAGTTTCCATTGAAACTTAATTCTTTCCACATTTTTTCTTTAAAAGTTCTATTAAATCTTTCGACAATGGAAGCCTTTAATGAACTGAATGTTGAGTAATGATTAATTTTGTACTTTTCCATTAAGAGTTTAAAGCTTTTATTGAAAAATTCTTTTCCATCATCTGTTTGTATATTCTTTGGCATTCTAGAAGAACATCTAAATATTCGTTCCATTCCTTTCGTAATGGTAATACCCTTTTTGTTTTTCATTGGGATGACCCATGCAAATTTCGAAAACGTATCGATTACTGTCATTAAATAATTAAATCCTCTGTTTTGTTCACTATATGGGATCATTTCAACCAGGTCGGCTTGCCATAAGTCATCGTAACCTTTGATGATAACATGACGACGTTTGAAGTTTCTACGTGCAGCTTTATGCAACTCCTCAACAACCTCACGCTTACTCATATTTACAAAGAGTGAATCCAACAAAATCAAAGAAAAGACTTTTATATATATATTTTTTTTCATTTATTGCAATCTTTTATACAATAACATAAGTTTCTTAATTTTAATTAACATTTTTTCCATATGGTAACAGCCGCAAGTATCTGGACCTTCTTCACATAGGTTGGATGACCAACAACAGTTAGAGTAATGATATCCATGCGATGATTCCATGTGTGTAGTATTTTTAAATTTACTAACCATTGAAATACAGTTAGTAAATTCTCCATAGTGTTCATCCAATATTGATTCGCCATTTGTTTTTAAAAAATCAAAAATATCTTTTATTATTTTATCAGTGTCCATTTTGAAAGTTCCTTGTGGTTCGAGTGTTGAGTGCTAACTAACAAATTTTATTTTATTTTATGAAAATTGAAAACCTTTTCTTCATTTCCACTTATTTGTATATATAAAATACAGGACATAAGATTAATACAAATAAAACATTTTAATCTATCGGTGTAAAGGGTTCATTAGGAAACAACGTTTTCATTATAAATTCAACTTTTTTTTATTTTCTCGTCAACGTACTTTTCTTCTTTGGAGTCTTTAAGTTTTTGAGAAATTAATTGTGATGCTTTATTTTCTTGTTCCATACTTTTTATTGTTTCCTTTATCGTAGAGTCTATGTGGTTTTTTAGAATACGAATTTCCTTATTAAAAGTGGATAAAACTTCCATTAAAGAAGAATTGATGTGGTTTATAATGCTTGATTCTTTAAGACTTATATTCAGGATTACTTCCAACATTGTTTAAATATTTACTTTCTATATCAAAATCACCAGATGATAGAAGTTAAAAACCTATTCTTGGAGGCCCTACAAGACCTTTATTATTTGGAAGAGGCTTGAAGTTCCTACCGAACTTGTCGACGTTCATTGTTTATATGTAAAGTTAATTGATTGAAACGAAGCTAATATATAATATTTGATTCTTTTAGCTCTTCAATTAACGAATTTATTTCATTCTGATGGCTATTATTACCAGCATTTTTGGATGCTATCAAAAGTCTTAGCCTATTAACGAGTTCATTAGGATTGTTCCAATACACATATTCAATATTTTTATTTGTATACTCCATATCAGATATGACAGAATAAGACTTTCCAGTTTTTTCTGTTTCACTTTTAAATCTTGCAGCAAGTTGTTTAACTATTTTTGTATATTTTGCACCTCTATTTGACTTGACTCGACCGGAACTATCATGATAAGTTTTATATGCATTAGTTTTATATAAGATTTTTCCATATTCTTCTAGGTCATTACTAGTATATATTTGCTGGCGTGGATTTTTCTTTAGAATTAATTCAATGAGACCAGGAGTTCGAGTGAAAGTTTCATCATCAATAACAATTTCATGTTCATTCATTACAAAACGACATTTTCCTATTTTAATAGAATTTGTATTTGCATCAAAATATGGACCATATGTTGTATCGCGGTTCGAATCTGACAATATTTTTTTAATGTGTGAAGATGTTTTGTTTAGGGTTGAATTACTTTTTGGTGTACTGAATAAAATGGAATCATCTGTAGTATCCATTTCTTGAATGTAACTTGTTTTGTTATGTTCTTCTTCCTTTATATTTTCATCAAAAGATTTGAAATGTAGCTTACGAGGTTTGATTGTTTTTATGACGTCATCCTCCTGTTTTGTTTCTTTTGTAACATTTCCAACCAATTTGTTCAATGGTTCCACGATTGGTTTAAAAGTCTCTTCTAAATCAGTTTCTCTAGTCATTTTGCCAGTTTTTAGTTGAAAATATTTATTTCTTAGCACATTTTTTGTTTTTATTAAATCTCTCAACACATTCTCATCCATTTCTATGGTTCGGATAAATATATATTTTTTTTTTATTAATTAATTAAAATGAAGGACTAGTTTTCCCAAACAGTATTGTTGTCAGAATGTTTTGAATTTAAATGAAATATTTATATTTATAGTAAAGCAATTTTATTAAAACTGTTTTTCTAGCGACCTTTTTCAATACTGTTCTCCTTGTCTATTACTAGGAATCCAAAATTGTCAGTCCAACAATGTGAGCATAACTCTGAATTGATTAAATGTCATATCAGAGTTAATATGATCCTTGTAAACATGATTCAAGTTCAATTCGTCTTGTTTGAAAAGAATAATGAAATTAGCGTTGTCTCTTATTAGATGTTTTGGTATATGAGTATAGGACTGGCATAAGTAAAAACTATCAACTCCACTGTGACGACCCATACAAAAATAGTCTCTTATATTATTTTGTTTCTGGCAAGCGACATCATCGAATAAAAATATTGAATTGTTTTTAGCGTCTGAAGGAGGCATTATTTCACAATTGTTTGAAAATTCGTTGTATTCCATTCCTTTGATAGATGAAATTATTTTTTTAAGATATTGATATTTTGGTTGGTGTAAGGATTTGGAATAAATATAAATATTTTCAAACTTTAAACCGTTGGCGTCAAGAAGAATGCTTAACATTACATTTGTTTTTCCGCAGTTTGATGGTCCAACGATAATTCCTCGAATACTATTTGGAAATAAGTTTCCATGTTTTTTCTTAATTTTTACATTGGAATCAAAATTCCTTACGTTTATGACATCTGAGTGCTTTACAAAACGCATAATGACGACTAAGATATTTTTTAATAAAACATTTTGTTTTTATACACTTGTAATCATAAATGTTTCAACCTTCAACTAAGAAGGTGTGTTTATCATACTATGATTGAACATAACACTCAAAATCAGTGCAATAGAAAAAGAAAATCAATAAAAGGAGAAGGGCTTTTGAATAAAGTTATAGACAAACTACCATTTGAATTACATATTCCTTCATATAATTATTGTGGACCTGGAACGAAATTGGAGGAACGCCTACGTAGAGGAGATAAAGGAATCAATCAACTGGATGAGGCTTGTCGTCTTCATGACATTGCATACTCAAAAAGTAGCTCTCTATCAGACCGACATATTGCTGATAAAATTCTAACCGAGCAAGCGTGGAAAAGATTTAAAGCAAACGACTCATCAACCTCTGAAAAGTTAAGTGGACTCCTAGTTACCAACATGATGAAAGCTAAATCTAAATTTGGAATGGGTAACTGCAAGACCAAAAAAAGAGCAATTAAAAGACCTAAGAAGACAAAATCAAAAAAGGTTTGCAAACAGAATATGTTTAAAAAGGCTATAAGCGAAGCAAGAAATGCTATTAAAAACAATATAAATTGTTGTGGAACAACATCTATTGCTAATATTGCTGTGAAGGCTGCAAAAAATGTTATTAAAAATAAGAAAAAACAAATTCAAACACCGAGAGTAATTCCACTTCCGAAAAGTGGTGGTTTTCTACCACTTCTAGCTCCTATTCTAGCTGGTTTATCTGCTGTGGGATCACTAACAGGTGGAGCAGCAGTTTGAAGAAAATAAGCGTCATAATAAGGCTATGGAGTCAGTTGCTATTCAAGGAAATGGGCTGTTCTTAAAACCATATAAAAATGGTCTTGGACTTTTTTTGAACTCAACAAATACAAAAAACTAATTGAATTGCTACCTAACAATCCTTTAAGCAATTTTGATATTCACCAGTTTGGAAAGAAACACTTGAAGCATTTTAGAGTTTTTATGCGAAACTCTTTACCAAAAGTACCAACATTAAAAGAGTGTGGTGTTATAAATCTGGACAATGAAAGTGGTTTGAGTACACATTGGGTAGCATATATAAGAAATAAAAAAAAAAATTGTTAAGTATTTTGATAGTTTTGGAAATTTAAGACCACCCTCAGAAGTAATAAACTATCTTGGTACAAAAATAAACTATAATTATATACAAGACCAAGATTTTGATACATTTATTTGTGGTCATTTATGTTTAAGGTTTTTATTAGAACAATGTAATAAAGTTTTCAAAATCTAAAATAAAATATAAATAAATATCGTAAAAAAAAAACAAAAAATGTGTCTTTTTATCAAACTCTTCTAGCATTATCTTGCATTGTTCACAATTCTATCCAGCACAACCAACAGAAGTAAGTATTTTGGAATGCTAGTTTCTATTTGATCCTAAGCATATGAACATCCTAATAAGAATAAAGAATATGTTTAGCCAATGCACTATGCACATATCAATTTTATATTGAATGCAATGCAGGTGCGAATGTTGTGTCGGAAATTACCCAACTAAATATGTATTGGGTGCCGTGCCAAGTTAGAAATCCAACCAGTGACAATTATTCCCAGTTAGAATCAAAATGGAAACTTGGTATTCATCCCAATTGGAACGTGCGGTACGTGCCGGTGGCTTGGGAGTGACATGGATTTTGAATTGGAAGGAGTAGGAGCTACCCAACCAAATCAGCACGATTCCAACAACAATTTAATTTTTGAACTAGAAATACGACCGGTACCAAGCACAACCCAACGATTTCACACTAGAAAATTGTATCTCACAACCAATTTATCACTCGATTTCCAATCCCACAACCAATATTCCAATGAAAATACAGAAATCCAACCAGTTACAATTAATCCCAATTAGCATCAAAATTGAAACTTGGTAAAAATCCCAATTGGGATGGTACCATGGTACCGTGCCGATACCAAGGTTGGTGCCGATTTGGCCTGGGAGTTACGAATATACCCTACTAATGTATACATGACAGAATTTTCCGATGTATGGCTTAAGAATATCATCCATAGCTCTTTGGAATATAGAAGGTGCGTTCTTTAGACCAAAAGGCAAGCGTATATATTCGTATTTACCATTATTAACGGAAAATGAAGTCTTTTGAATATCAGATTCTTTCATTAATATCTGATGAAATCCACTTTCTAAATCTATCGTTGAAAAGTATTTAGATTTTCCCAAATTGCTTAAAATAACATTTGTGTCTGGGATTGGATATTTGTCACTTATTGTGTGTTCATTGAGTTTCTTAAAGTCGATGACTAACCTGCTCTTAGGTGTTCCATCTTCGTTGAAACCCTTGTTTTGGTACTACCCACACTGGACTTGAATATGGACTTTTACTTGGCCTAATTATATTATCTTTTAGCAGTTTACTTATTTCCTTGTTTATAAATTCTGAAGCACTTAATGGATATGGATACTGTTTTGTCCATATTGGTGATTCTATATTAGTTTTTATTTCTGCCACCACATCTGTACGGAATGGCAATGTAATATTTATTTTGGAATGTATTTTTCCGATAACGGAACGAACTTGTTTATTCAGAATATCAACGTTTTGATCTGATGGTACTTTTTCGATTACTTGGTTATTAAGGCGTGGTTCGAGACTGTAAATAGAACGTGAGTCAGTCGTACTTGATGACTCTAAGGTAACTTTAATTTTATTTCCTGTTTGTGTTATATTACTTTCCCATGGCAATGGTTCGCCATCCATGAACATCCTTTCTGCTTTATTATTGTATATCAATAAATTTCTTTCTAAATTTAAATTTATATTTGCATTTCGCAAAAGATTGTAACCTATCAAGCAATCTGCTTCTAGGTTCTCAATTTCGTAAAATCGAACCACTCTATCAAAAATATATATTTCATAATAATATTTAATAATTGTAAACCCATTCACGGTTTTTACTCTTTTATTAATGTCCAACGTTTTCTTATCACTAAATATTTTTGGAGACGTGTAACAAGATGTTGCTCCAGTATCTATTAATATTTTTAACCATTTGTTATTTATTCTTCTGTATATGTGGGGTAATCCCACGTTCCGTCTAAAAAATGATTCTCTTGAATGTTGTTTATTCTTACTTTGTTTGGTGGTTGGGAGCTTAATTGAACACTTTGTTCTCTTTCTCTTTTAATATTATCATTTTGATTATTATTCTGACTGAAATTTCTATTAAAATTCCTATTTTGATTAAATTGATTATAAGTATTCCTAAATGGATTATTCTTATTATTATGTACCTGTCTAAACCTTTGCATTTCCTGTGGAGTTACTTTTCTATAAGCTGAAGATCCTAATTCCATTGGTTCTGGACTTTGGTGGCTAGCCCTATTTGTTTGTTGATAACTATTTTGGGGTTTTTGTTGGTATCTTAATGTATTACCGTATGTTTCGTTTCTTATATTATCTCTTTGATTGTATTGATTCAGAAATTTACTTCTTGTTTTGTTGCTTTCTAACTCTTGAGCCTGGGCTAGTGCATTGGGCAAATCTTCAGGTTTCATACTAAATACCGTATCAGACATTGGCTGATGAAGACCATTTATAAATGCTATTAATGCATTTTTTCTATATGATTCATTGAATTTCTCAGTGGTTTCACTATAAGTACCATATGTCATTATAACTTTATTTATTATTAATGTCAATTTTTCCGTAACTTCATTATAAAATTTTATTAACGTTTTTCTGCCCTGTGCTATCATACTTAATTCATGATTTAAAACGTGTATTGGTCTTTTATCCGCGTAGGCGAAGTCTAATCTACTTAAAATTGCCTCAAGGTTAAGTACCGTACCATGACTGGTAAGAACTGAATTCGCATGACCAACTATTTTGTTTCTCATTATGCTTAAAGCAGCAAAATATCGTCTACTACCAGGAGTGTAGAGACTCATACTATTTTGAAGAGCTTCTCGCCAACTCACATATCCCTCATTGCTACCTTCGAAAGTTGGTAAACTTTTAATAATGTCAAGACTTTCATTGTCTAGTATTTGTGGATCTATCGTTTGTTTTTTATGGTCTATTACATTATTTGGAACTGTTAAACTTTCTAATTTGTTTGTTAATTCATCTATTTGATTCTGCATTTGAGTAGTAGCCTGTTCAATAGCTAATTCGATTATTTGTTTTATATCTATAGTTGTTGACATTTTAACAATTTTTGTTTCACTTCTTAAAAATAATTTCTTACGATAATTTACCAATAATTTTCTCTGCTTCTTAGAATGCTGTTCTCCAATCTGTTGCTGGATACTGGCTTTATAGAGCGAACGGGAATCACTTTTCTGGTTTCTTCCTTTAAGTTCACAATTGATTACACTTTCAGGATACTTTGTTTTTCTCCTATTTATAAACAAATTTGGCTGATAGCTTCAATTTCACTTTGAAAGTTTTTTTTATTTGTATTTACAAGTACTTATGTAAATTTTACTATTTTATTCACTTTCACTTTTTACGTTAATAATGAACTATCCCGGTTGAGCCCCCAATTATATTTATCCGTCGGGAATAAAAAAGGTTAATTCAAAAAAATATATTTTTAAATATTAACTTTATTTTCTATTCAACAAGATGGAATATTTAAATAGTTTTACATGCATAGTTCTTACGTACTACTCTGTAACTGCTGGAAACTCCTTCCGTGTTGCATCTATTTATATCGTTTTGTTTCCTTTATGTTTGTGTTGGTTAATTAGTTTTTGTATCTTTTATGTTTGTGTTGGTTAATTACTTTTTGTATCTTTATCTTATTTTGTTATTTGGTTGGTCATAAAATATCTGTTATGTTCTATTTTTATTGTTATCTTGTTTTGTTATTATTATCTTTATTATTTTATTATTATTATTATTTCCTCTTATTTCCTGCTTGAGGTACAGTTGAGTGTTTATAACTCGCGCACTGCGAGTTTTTGCAAATAGAATCACACCAACTGAGAGATGTTTGCATGCAATTTTTATTTTTATTTGATAGGTATACGAATACTGTTCTAATGATACAAAGGGGAACAACAAAAAACATACCTTTGTTTTTTTTTTTTTGCACTTTGATTTCTGTACACTGTACTTGATTTTTGCACTTTTATTAATTTCTGTTTAATTCAATTTGTCTGTACCTACTTCGTATCTGTACAATTTGTTTTTCTATTTTGTCACCTGTTCACTTTACACTTTTTGCTTTTGTTTCTTCTTTCTTTATTTTTTTTTATTGTTTTTATTTTTGAATTTGGAACTTTCGTTGCTATCGCGCTCGTCTTCAAAAACGGAATGAATGCGAATGCGAGATTGAGAACCGGCTGCCGCCGCGTGAACTACACCGACACATGTATGTGTGTGTGGTTCTCTTCTCTCGTTTGTTATGTACTTTGTATTTTTGTTGTGTGATTCCCGACGCGCGTCTGTACGTGATATATGGTTTGTATAGGACCGTTACTTCTCGGTTTTTCGCAAGTTACTTTATCCGAGCTCGACGTGGACCAATGTATATTTTGGACTGTAATTCAAAGGATTATTAAATGAAACACACGGTTTAAAGTCGGAAAACCAATATTGGAAAAACCCGAATATGGAACATATTTTATTCTTCACTTATAAAACTCTTCTTTACAGTCTGTACTTATAATTCTGTACTGTTACGATTATTGAATCGAATTTACTCTGTACACTTTGTCTCTGAAGTTAAATTTTCTCTGTACACTTTGTTCATGAAAATAAATTTACAATGTATATTTTTATGTAATCACTATTTACTGTACAACTCTAGGAAATCAGTTTCATTCTGTACACTAACTTTTTATTTTATAATTCTAGAACAAATCTTGACACTCGACCGATGTGCACGTCTTAATCGTTTGGTTCTGTACGAGCAACTAACTTATTAGAAAGAGAGCATATCGGAGTGAAGCTCCATACTTTTACTAATACATTTAGACATTTCACATAAATACCTATACAAGTGCATATCGGTTCGATACAAAATTTGATTACTAAACTTTTCTTTTTGATTCGTATCACTGAATCTCATTTTATTTTAATGAGATCCTACAGACTGCGCCAATTTTAAATTAAACTTCTTTAAAACACTTTTTAAAAAAGAAATATATTTATTAGTTTTGAATCTTGGAGGTTGAATTAAGATACGAAGTATCTTGTTCGGTGGTTGACTTAAGATTAAATTATAATTTTGATATTTGGAACGATCCAACTGGCGATCGATACAATGTTCTTTTGTTTAAAAAAAAATGATGACACAGCATCTTACAGTCGTTTTAGCGGATGCTTGGGTGTCGCAGTTTATTATTACATAAAAATGATGACACAGCATCTAACAGCGGATGCTTGGGTGTCGCAATTTATTATTACAAGATAAATACCAGAAGGGTATATGCCATAATCCAAAATTGTAGATCGATACAATGTTGCATTGTTTTCTTAGGTCTCGCTATTTGTTATAATATGATAAATATTAGAATACACCAGAAGGGTATATGCTATGATCCAACATTGTAGATCGATACAATGTTGTATTGTTTTTTTAGGTCTCGCTATTTTGTTTGAATTTATTGTGGAGGCGCATAAGTGATATCGGATAAAACTTATATATACTTGAACTTTGTGGATATTATAATTTTGTAGTTTTTGTTGAGTTATTTATAATTTTTTAAAGAAATGTTAAGGAGAATTGGGTTCGAAATAAAATGCCAAAAAAGAACTTCACTTTATAAGTCTTTATTTGTCTTTTATTTGAAATTTGAGTAATTTAAAGAACAAACTTTAAAAAATTATAGTTTCTTTCCTTTCTCGATGGCTTTCGATTACGTTCTTAACGAAGCTTGGTGTTGGTCGTTCTAGAATCTAAAATGTTTCTTTTTATAATATGGTAATGCAATTCAAAAGGTGCTGCCAAGTGTTGTTTTTACTCGGTAGGTGTCGCTAACAATGTGCATTTACTTACCTTAAATTCATCCATGTCATAAAGCATAGAAATACTTTCCGATGCCTCCTCCTGGTCTCGCAAGAAGTCGAAGTACCATAAAGTGGGTACGTGGACGTCGTCTTCTCCTGCACCTGACTTCATGGAGTTGTTTACAAGCTTCAGCTCCCGGCGGTAGAATGTTTTGAAATTTGTAATTTTATTTTTTAATTGTTGGAGAGTTCCATCGGGTTCTATTTCATTGAACTTCTCCAGCAACACATCCCAAGCTTGGCTTTTTTTAGTTTATTTTTGTATTCATTGCTTTTTATCTTCCAAAGCGTGGGATGTTGCTGGAGAAGTTCAAACAATTCCTTCCAACATTTTTTATTTGCTGTTTTAGTAATTTTTAATTTTTTTTTTTAAGAACAAATACCAAGCAAAGCACACCGAAACCAGACACGAGACATCAGACATGACCACAGAGATAATTCTATTGAGATTATTCACGTCTCTGTTTTTTTATCTCACTTTAATTTCTTGATAAGAAAGAGATGGAATGCGTTTGGTTTGACAGTAAATCAAATGACTTGCCTACACACACATCAACTTGAACAAATTCAAAATCTTTTGATTTTCTTCCAACTCAATCGTCAACCTTCAAAAAAATCAAATTCAAGCCCACACACGAGTTGATTTGATGAAATTGACATTAAATTGAAAGACAAGTTGAACTGTGTATGGAGTTCTTAAGGAATGACTTGGAAAGCAATTGTAAAGTAACAGGATATAAGATGTTAAGTGCCGACATGATCAAAGTCACTGTTCGAGATAATAATTTCAAATTAAATTGATATTATACTAAACTAATTGGATATTTTACAAAGATGGATTTCTCATATAAGATTAACATTGCTGGTTAATCTCAAATCATCGTGAGCTTAGCATTCATGAGTGATACGAAAAGATTTTTTTTTTTATATTTATATTAGTTTGCCTTGCTTGCTTTATAAGATTTTATTTGCATAGATTTATAAGAAATAAACACCAATAAGTGTTTTGATCGGCTCGAGTTTCCCGGTGGGAACAATCAAATCAAAGAGCGGATGCGCGTGTGCCTCGTCGACACATTCCTGGTGTCGGGTTAGTGTCAATGGGTGATAACTTGTATCAACTGTTTTTATTTAGTTTTTCTAAAACTTTAATTTTTGTTTTTTCAATTCTATTGAAAATTGTTTCGTTATTTATTTTTCTAAATGTATATCTATAGGTTTTTCTTTAGTTGTCAGATGTATAGTTTTGTTATAGGTATTTAAAGATTTGATTACTAGGTCGAAGATATTTTCTGATCTTTCCAGCAACCTGATATGCTTGTACTGTGGAGATGCTCTACGTCAGAATTTCCAGTGTGTGTATGTCTTATTTTGTTTAAATAGGTATCTTCTTCTTCGGTAGATGACTCTTCGTTAATGTACTTGAGGTTATTCTTCCTTGTTTTCCTGAATTTTTTGATGAGTTCGTCCATATACTTGGGGCTATTCTTCCTTATTTTCCTGAATTTTTTGATGAGGCTCATCAGTTTTTTTTTACGGCATTGTTGTTTTATTATTTTTGTTTTGATTTTTTGTTTTTGTTTTGAAAATCAGTTTCCTCTATGGAATTCGTAGAATAGTCGCAGTGACGTGAACTACTAACTGATTTTAATTTTCACGTTTAATGTTAGTTGTTATTTAGCGATGCTCTTTTGCGTAGAGTATTATAAGCGAATATAATTTCACTAATTAAACGTAAAAATGAGCGATTTGTTTTGAAAATCAGTTTCCTCTATGGAATTCGTAGTATGGTTATTTACGTTAACATGAACTACTAACTGATTTTTTATTCACTGAAGTAGTTTCGGAAGTTTTTATTTTCGCTTCACTTTTTTCACTGAATTGCAGTTGCAATAGTTTTAATGTTTTAAGATCAATGTTTGTATCGTATTCACTTTATAACTATCGCGTTACCGTTACTTTAGTCGTTATTTCGAAATATTTTATGGTTCTTAAAGGATACAAAAAATATATTTGTTTCCTACCGACTGCACCAATTGAAATTGTTTATTATTAAAACAACTTTTTAAAAATTGTTGTTCAGAGCTGAGCTCTGGAGTACTTTATGTGAATGTAACTTAAAGACTAAAATCTATCTGGAACGTCGCAGGCGACCAGTGCTTTTAGATTAAAAGTTATAATTGCCTGCGTGGCTTTTCCTTTGTTCTTAAAGTATTGATATCAGAATATTCGTGTGTGGTTTAAAGAATGCAAATTGTTATCTTATTTGTAAAGTATGGATTTCAGAATATCCGTCTGTCATCCTTATCTACTGTTATAATGTATATATATATATAAATACACATATATATATATATATTTTCAAGTATTCAGTAAAAAAATGATTTTGTTTCTTTGGTGGGTCTTTATAAAAACCTGTTTTGTCTCATTTCCTGGAGACGACTCCATGGGCCAGAAGTGGCTCTTGTTTGGACAATAGTTCCCTAGGTGTGCAGCATTCCGACGACGGTGGCACTCAAGGCCGCAATTTAGTTATTTTAAATGCTATGGAGGATGGAGAGCGCGATTCAAGAAGTTTCTTTCGTCCAGAGCACAGAACAGATGGATTTTCTCTTCTAAATCCTTCTAGGTAACCAGAATAAATGGTATCTTATCTTGAGACGATTGAGGAATGTTGCCTAATTGAAGATTTTTTGTCTTATTAGATTTCCGGATCACTTCGAGATCCACTCCTGTTTTTGCTTTGATTTTGGGATGACTTTATCACTTTATGAATAACTTTGTGATATAAGGAAACCTCCGTTGTATTTAACAGCACCTTGTGCTGGAAGCTTAACCAATTTTTGCTCAGAAGGTTCACAGCTTACATGAAAAGCCGTTTTCGTAAATTACTTACAGTTAAACAACCAAGTATTTGGTTTGGTTTTTGACGTGTTACTCATATTGTTAGCCCTCCTTGTCAAATTTTCGAAGGAGTAGGTGAGCAAGTATTTCATCGTTTTCATTTGTTTTTTTTTTTTTTTGCCTATTGTTGTTTTGATGATGTAAATGCAGTTTGCTGCATCGTGAAGTTTTTCATTATTGGAAGGTGATGTAGCGTTCATCATTGGTACTCATTTGAAGTAGTTTAATTGTGTCCAGAAATTGATTATTTTATTTTCGTATCTTCTGCCGAAAGTCTTCCATGCTTCTTTATAATTGGCAGAAGATCCTTGTATGAGGCTAGCAATTGAAGTTCGAGCTTCGCCAGCAATGCATGATAGCAAGTGTTGGCACGATTTGGTGCCGACAGACCAAATTTATAATACTCCGATATTGTTGGGAGGAATTATAAAATCCTTTAAAGAAATGTGTTGGCTTCATTTTTAATTTTTTACAATTTACTTAATTTACTTACTTTTTAGTCTATTTTTTTATCTTATTTTATGAAAAATAATGAGTAATGATATATAATGAATAACTCAGGTTGATGAAGAAATACTGATGCTCTTGATGCATGCCGTTTAAGGTGTGGTTCAAAAAGGAAAAGTAGGAAAGAAAAAAATGGCTGCCGAGAAGCTGAGTGATCTGCTTTCCGGAAGTTTCGCTTAGCTGTTAGCCGCACAGGAAGGTATTAGAATTTTTGAGTTAGGTGCATCTAAGTGTGTGCACCAGGGTTGTTAACAGCAAGTGATTCAATTACAAAGAATCTGGCACATCATTGTTATTGTGAACCAAATCTCCACTCTTCTATTTTCCCATTGAATCGAGGCAGTTTAATTTTAGGACTTCTTGTTGATACATTTGCACAAGAATCAGATTCTATGACCTTATGTTTTTCTTCCAATTTGACAAGAAGTAGTTTCACATCATCTTAGAACTCGTGTTGAAAGAAAATGTCTCGAATTTTTTACAATGACAATTATTCATTTAAAAATTCATGTAATGAAATTTACTTAATAATTATATCTACTAATATATAATTTTCAATTTCTTTTACTTAAGTATGTAATTCAATCAATTCAAATCTTAGAACTTAGCCTCTAAAGTCAACTCCTGGTGGTAAATGAAAAAATGGAATGTCGAGTGAAGTATGACGTGTTTGTTGAGTGAAGTATGAAAGGTTTGTTATGTCATTCATCAGGCGTGTTCATTGATGTGATTTTTCGCAACACCTCGGTTATGTAATTAACTTCTCTGAATGTCTCTTCTTGTATTGGATTCATCTTAGGCAGCTCAACTTGCAATCGTTCATTCCATCGTTTCACTTTTCCAATCCATAAGTTTTTGTTATGAGGATAGGAAATGGTTTCTAAATTTGCATCGTCTATTGTTTTCAAGGCTCTCCATCATTGTATGTATTTGCCAATTTGCTGGATAACGCTGCTTCGTTTATGCCTTGTTTTCAATGAACACTGTCCAGATCTTTGTTTTTTAGCAAATTTTGAATTTTCTGAAGGTAGTTGCTCCTTTTCTATTGTTCCGTAAAAAAGGGAACATTAATAATACCAAGCTTTTAAAGTAGCTTGTCATTTTCTTTGAATGCTTGAAGATTCTTTTCAGTATATACAAGAATTTCTTGACTTTTGCTCCGTGTTTTTACACTTTATCCTTCTTTTAATAATTTTTCAAGGTGTTTTAATATTTTGCTTTTTTTACTACGTTTATCTGTTTCACTTGTCAATTCTGACAACGCTTTTTTACTGAGACAATTTACGCAGATTCCGATTGTTTTGACGAATTTACATCGATGGCACCGCGAGATCCCGAAATCGAGAGCACTGATGCAGCATGTGTTTCTGTTTACACTTAGGACACGATGGATTGTGACATTTAAATACGCGTCTTCCCAAGTTGTTTGTCTTAAGCGGTTGTATCGATTTTCGAACGGAATTCGTGTCGGAAAGATTTGTGCTTTCCAACTCATAAACTCTCTCTTTCAAAAAACAAATAGCATCCGAATACGATTGCTTTTCACTTTGTCTACCCGCACGTATCCACAACATTTTATTTTCTGAGTCTAGTTTGCGCGTCAAGCTGTATACGAGCAATGTGTCCCATTAATTGACAGCGAGCTTCAAACTGCGAAGAGCATTAACGTTCTCGATTGTAGTACTGAACAGGCGTTTAATTTCTAACAACGAACCACTTTTAACCACCGGTTGGTCACATATGTTGTCCAAGTGGGCTACCATAATAAACTTCGGTTTATCATAATACCCAGACAATATCGAAGTTGTCACTACTACGGGGAGGATGGTTTAGGAATGAGAGTGCGTCTCCTTTCGATACCAGTGAGAGACTTTTTTGATAATACTAGGGCGGTAAACAAATCACGAAATCTAATCCACTCGTCGAATTTTCACAGGAATTCTGGTAAAACCACGGCAGGAAGGCCAGTTGATGGTTGTAACATGTGTCGTCCACCCGTTAAAATATTGTCTATGAAAACACGTCACAATATTATTTTCGTTGCAAAGCTTTTTATTAAAATTGTCTATTTAATATTCTGCTCAAAATAATGCTGTTGTTTGTAACGTGGTTGAAGCTCAACTGGTTTGACGTTTTCTTTTCAAAAAGCGAGACACAGCATTGCATGATGAGTCAATTGTTGTGTCCGAGACAGCATTAACAGTCGACGCATTGTTGTTACGACGATCTAACAAAATTTTATTTGCATTTGCCGCTTCATAGATTTTGCACGTTTCAATGACCTTTTTTAATGGATCATCCTCTCCGTCCAATAGTTTTAATTGTAACTTCTTATCGTAAACATCGATAATTATTCGATCACGCAGAATTCGGTGCTCATAAGTGGCCCCACACCCACAGTTATATTCAAAGAATCGCAGCTGAGTTCTTAATTCGGTCTCGAAGTCAACAAACGTTTGGTTTTCTTTTTGCACAACTGTGTTGAATTTATAAGATTCCATGGGGATATTTTTTCTGGGAAGGACAAAAGGCCACAATTTTTTTGTTTAATTCATTGCAAGACATAACTTCTTTCAAATATTTGATAACTTATGTAGGTAGGTAGTATGCATCCCAGATTTCCACTCCCGTGTAATAATGCAATACTATAATAGCGTGAAGCCTGTGCTATAGATATAGCACTGATTGTAGGATGCAATTGTCGGGATTAAGGTTCCTCGTCAAGATCAATTCATCTCCGAAATTAGTTTGACCGCGTGCTGATACATAATATGAGTTATAATGAAGACAAATCAGCAATTTATATCTCACAGTAATCATTTTGTTAGAAAATGAGATTTATGTTGCCTCTCTCAGCAATCATCTTGAATACAGAAATTCTGGAATAAGACTTAGGAGCAGTGAACATGGATTAAAAAATCAACAACTAATTTCCGTGTTCGCAGCAATATTTTCGTAGATGAGTTTGCAGGATTCCTTTCCTCTCATTAAACATCAGTGAAACACTCACATTTTCATCGGTATCGTCAGTAAGGTATACGTCGCGTCGTAAGCTATCAAGGGTTGCTTTGACACGACTTGGGAATCAATGATAGCATCTTTGCGTTTTCTCAAATCCTCCAATCTTTGTTTTTTCTTCGCAGCTTCTTTTTTTTTCTTTGTAAGTTTTGTATCTATGTTTCCAAGATAGTCGGCCATCTTTGCGTTGAGAAGTTAAAAATTGTCTATCCTCTTCAATATGCAATATCAAAAAGATGTTTGAGACTTTTTTGCCACATATTTTCTTTAAGTTTTATAGACACTGTCCGTTTTGCCTTGTTTTCTTTATTATTTTTTTAGGTTCTGCCATTCTCTGAAAAGGGTTTCTATTTTGGCTACGACATGCTTTGTTAGTCTAGTAGGTATTCTACATTTTTCCCAAATTGATAAAATTTAATTTGCAGTAGAATGGCAAGAATCTCTTATATTTAGTTTTAAGTCGTCTTTGCAATGAAAAAAATATGAAAGGACTTCCTTTCTGGACGGTAATTTTGTCAAACTGAAAGTTGATAATGTTTTGCCGATTAGCCATACATTTGTCTTATTTCTTGTAACAACAGAAGTACTTGTTGGGTTAAAAGAAACTAACAAGTAGTAAATATTACACGTTCTATGGAACTTGTTCTTACTTAGGTACAGGTGGAGGATCTTATGAAAGTTAAAACAAAAACCTTTCACAATAAATATTAAATATCAACGTCTTAACACTTTTACACAGGATACTCACTGCAAAGAAAGCACAAACACAATAATTGAAAACCGTTTCTATTTATAAATTCAAATATTCATGGCAATCTGTGATTTGATTTTAAACTTTTCAAATATTCCTGGCAATCTGTGATTTAATTGACAATTTTCAGATCAAGAAAAATTTGATGAATTTCCAAAACTTTGTACTGTGGTAGCGACCCCATAAACTTTTTCAAAAATTTCATAATTTTACCCCATAAAGAACAAAATAAAAGAGTGCCCAGTCACATTTTCAAACATTGAATTTTAAGGAGCACCCTAATAAGTTAATAACTATGTTTATCATTAAAAAAATTTTTTTGTCGATATTGGTTTTGTCTAACGAACCTTGTTGAGCTGCTAATATAATTTTGTTCGCTTTGCTAATAGAGATGTAGGTGTGTTTATTTGGTTCATGTTCAAATAGAATAACGTAATTTTTGCTGTTCCAATTATTGTAAACAAATTTGTAATGATTTGGATTTTATTGCTTTCTAGAATGCAACTTTGGGTATAAAATCGAAAAATGAAGAAAAACTTTTTTTAAGCATATTTTTTTATAATACACAATTATACATATAGCAGTTAATTAAATATTGAAAATACTGTAGTATAATATTTCACAACAAACAAAATAGGTATAAAGTAAATATTATGTTAAGAAAAATGCTGTTTATTTTTAAGAATGAAGAAAATATTAAATTATTTAAATTAACAAATTTAAACCTTTCATGTGTTTTTATTTCAAAGAAGATTTTTTTGTTGATAAAGGTGAGTAAGGAAGGAAATGAACAACTGAATAACATCAAATGAAATGAGGAAGAAATTTGTTATCCTTGATTTTTTTTACAAGGAAATTAAAACACTTATGAAATTTTTTGGTATGCAACATTATTAAAACATTGCATATAAACGAGTTGAAGAAATTTCCAAAAAAAATTGGTTGAGCCGTTTTTGAGATATCTAGAAATGAGTGTTATAAACCCAAAAGGTACTACAAAAATGGATCTCTTTTCCGATTTTTTTGTTACTAAAGAATATATTTAAAATAATATCTTGGAATGCAATATCACTAAGTTAAGTGTAAAGTATAATTGTGCAAAATTTTAACAAAATCGGTAAAGCCGAAATGGAGATATACGGGAATAATCAAAAAATCAGCCGCAAAGTCCCTAGTATTAGAATTTCACTTCGATACAGGGCCAGTAAGGATAAAAATCTGAAAAATTTAGAGGATTTTTTTTTATTTATTTGGAGATGATTCAGCAGATGTCTTCATTAATTTTCGAAAAAAAAGCAAATCAGAACCACCCTAATGAATATAGATACCTAGTTGATAAGGTATATTAAGAAATTAGCTACGTGCGTCGTCGTCTGCATTTGTTTAGAACAACGGTTCTCAATCTTTTTTGGTGTCGGAACCCTTTGCCAGACCTTGGAAAAATATACTTGGAATAATTGATCTTGTGAGATCTTGCAATCAAATGGAAATCAAAGAAAATATAATGAACTTCCAATAACTAAAGAAAAAAATTGAGTTTTGTGTTTTTTTAATCGATTTTTTTTAAGTGTCCAGACACTGGTACAAAAAATAAGGAAATCTAGTCTCCGGACAACTCAAAGGTTTTATATAATTTAATTCTTTTTGAAACCTTTAATTTCCTTGTCAAAAAGAAATTGTTTATATCCAGAATAAAAGTTTTCCATTATCATCCCTCTGATGGATTAAAAATGAAAACAAAAAAACTCTACAAATTGTATTATAACTTTTTATTCTTTGTCACACAAACACAATAATTTTGAAATAAAAATGGTGTGAATCGATCGTACGATATCTACAGCTGAAGGGAATATTTTCCTTGACGTTTTGACTCGTCTTTGGGGGCAGGCAGCTCTGGAGAAATTTGCGTGAGATTGGAGTGGGAAAACAAAATAAGACCCGGTTAAATGTTGATGTAAATAGACTTAATCAAACCTTATCATCAGTGACACATGTAATGAAGCACCGACAAACGTTCCTTTCGAGAGCCTTTTTAATTTTTCAGGTATTCTCGGTACCGATGTTGTGGAAAATATTATTTCAATAAAATCAAATGCTGTAGGAACCGACGAACTTCATCCTGTATTCGTTAAAGCAATACTTCCTGTAATACCTCCCTTCATTACACACATATTTAATACAGTATTGATGACTTCTGTATACCCTAGCCAGTGGAAACTATCAAAAATTATACCCATACCAAAAAATCGGTCTGGTAATGAATATCGTCCTATTTCGGTGCAACCATTTTTATCCAAGGTTTTTGAGAAAATCTTACAAAAACAAATAAACCATCATCTTAGACACCTAGACATTCTATCACCAATTCAATATGGCTTTCGCTCAAAACACAGCTATATCACAGCACTTATCAATGTTGTTGATGATATAAGACAGGCCATTGACAAAGACAATGTAACTATTCTCGTACTGCTAGACTTTTCCAAAGCTTTTGACACCATTGACCATAGTATTATTCGACATCAACTTACAACAATGCATTTATTTGCCCCTAATGCAGCTAATTTGCTCTTTTCATATCTAACAAACAGAAAACAGGCGGTTTCTGCTGGTAGTAAATTATCGAGTTTTCTCTCTACAATCAAGGGAGTACCGCAGGGCTCCAGCTTAGTTCCCTTGCTTTTCTCCTTGTATATCAATGACCTACCTAAGCAGTTATCGTACTCGTCTGTGCACATGTATGCGGATGACGTACAATTATTTAAAAGTTGTCCACTGGGACTGATCGAAGATTGTGTAAGTTCAATTAACTCAGATTTGCAACGTATCTCTTCTTGGTCAAAAGAAAATGGATTGTTCCTTAACCCGTCAAAATGTAAAAGTAGGTATTGTGATCAGTCGTAAGCCCCTTGATTTGTCGTATTTTCCTCGTGTTATTTTAAATGATTCGGTCGTAGAATACGCCGATACAGTAAAAAATTTGGATATAACTTTTAATAGGACACTAAACTGGGATACACATATCAACCAAGCCGTCGGAAAAACATATGGAGTACTCCGCCAATTACATTTGTCACAACATTTACATTTCACACCTCTGAAAACACGTCTCATGTGAGCAAAATTCCTAGTTTTACCAACTCTACTCTATGGTTATGAACTATATTCTAATTGCGACGCCAACAGCAGACGTAAAATCAACGTTGCTTTCAACAACGCAGTACGATAAGTTTTAGGTCTTAAGCGATATGATCACGTCTCAGTTTTTTCAAATAAAATCTACAACATGTCCTTTGATAACTTACTTCAATTCAGAACTGTTATTTTACTTTTTAATATCATGCAAACACATGAGCCAAGGTACCTCTTTCACAGGTTACGAATGACGTCATCAATCAGAACCCTACAACTAGTTCATCCTCGATTTTCTTGCCTAACATCGGAGCGTCAGTTCTTCATCAATGCCATTCGCTTGTGGTACTCCATACCAGTGCACATAAGGAGTATACAAAGCATTGTTCTCTTTCGTAGAGAGCTTGGAACATACTTTCGACTTCTTCCTGGCTAAGAACCTTGGTAACTATTATGGTAATAGTGAATGGTAAAAAGAAAGATTCAAAGAGATAAATTCACTTACAATTAGATATAATTTTATATATGTACATATTTCTTAAACTTTAAAATTTATATTTTTACTTTTTAATTGATAAACCTTTAAGCCTAGTACGCAGATCGGGAAAAATTTTATTTCTCATACAAATTTTTTCCTTGCACAAATTTTGTCTTCTATATTTTTCCAAGCGGTACGGGTACGCAGCTCCCGCGCAAAATTTGTTATTTAGAACCGCTGGCTGTAAAGAAAAAGTCTCCACTTACATTTGTCTCGACAAATAATGTTCGAAGCATTATTCTGCCGGAAAAATAGTGACAAGGAAAAAAAAACAAAACAAAAGTAAACAAAAAGAAATGAAATAAGACTGAGATGGACTATTTTATTGAATATTTGGAAGAAAAAAAGAAAAAACGAATTCTATTAAATTCGCAACAAAAGCAATTTATACAATTTATTAGTAGAGCGGTTTAACATATGGGATGTTGGTAACAAATTGCTTTGGAGAATGGAGGTAATTTATTCGTGGCTTTGTCAATTGGAAATCTGGAATCTAGAAAAAAAGCATTCTGTTTCAAAATCAGAAGGGAATTCTCTTCTTTTGAAAATCAGAAATCTCACGTTTGCCTAATTGAACGCATTCAGAATGCTTTCAACTTTCAGATTGCCATTTAAAAAAGCATTTCTTGTTGACAAATAGACATTTTTCTTCATTTCTCCAACTTCAAAATTTTGCGTGGGACAAAGATTAGTTTTGTAGAGATTAAAATTGTAGAGATAAAATTTGTCTTTTCCCGATCTGCGTACTAGGCTTTAGTAGGTAAATGTCTTTCGTTACTATTTGTGTTAACTTATTAATTCTTGTTATGTAAGTAATTTAATTGAATTTGATTCAATTTATATTTTGTGATGTTCTTTTTGTTTTCCCAGCTAAGGTAGGTCAGCGGGTCCAGGATTTTCCGAGGAAAGAACAAGTAAAACTCGGTTTTTAAAGAAATTTAAGGTTCAACTTTATTTATCGTATATTAATAGAGTAAACGGCGGATTCCTAGAGCGAACGGCGGCGGATGGGATTCAATCCCTAGCTCTAGGAATTTTAACGGAGGAATAGCTTAACTAAGCCCGACACGGTAAATGGGATTCAATCCCTAGTCGGCATAATACCTTAACTAAATACTCTAATGGGATAATTTCCCTAGCCTCGACGGAATAATGGGATTCAATCCCTAGTCTCGGCGATACAAATAACCTACGGTGGGATAATTTCCCTAACCTCGACGGAATAGTGGGATTCAATCCCTTGTCTTGGCAATACGAATAACCTACGGTGGGATAATTTCCCTAGCCTCGACGGAATAGTGGGATTCAATCCCTAGTCTTGGCAATACGAATAACCTACGGTGGGATAATTTCCCTAACCTCGACGGAATAGTGGGATTCAATCCCTAGTCTTGGCACTACAAATAACCTACGGTGGGATAATTTCCCTAGCCTCGACGGAATAGTGGGATTCAATCCCTAGTCTTGGCACTACAAATAACCTACGGTGGGATAATTTCCCTAGCCTCGACGGAATAGTGGGATTCAATCATTAGTCTTGGCAAAAAGGCGAAAAAAGAAAAAAACCAAAAATTAATTTGAGGCTTCAAAAGATGCCTCAGGAATACTTGTTTAAATATTTATTAAACCAAGCACCTAAATGGTCGGAGACCGAAAGAAGTCTCATTTTTGTCATCAATATCACTCCTACTTGATAAATTTTGCGTAACAAGTAGGAGTGAATTGAAAGAATACAGGAAAGAAATACTCGTGCATTTGCACATGCGACCATGCGACCAACTTCTGTGCTGCTGCTTCTCTGTTTTGTTGTTCGTCGTTCGTGTGGTTGTTGTTTTGCATACTCCGACTGTGTGCTTGTTGTTGGGATGATGGTTGGTGTCGGCTATTGTTTTTTTCTTTTCGGTGCTGGTTGTTGTTGTTGGTTTTCTTAATTAGTAACTTCGTTACACTCCCCCCTTTCTTTAAGAGACGAGACCTCTCGTCGTAATCTGAAGCAGAGAAAAAAAATAAATGTTACTTCATAATTAAAAATATATTTTCTTCAATAATTTAACGTAACTTCATCATTTTTTTTCATTTTCTTTTTCTTTTTTTTTTTATATTATTATTTTTTTTTTTATAAAGAATATTTATAATTCATAAAAAAAAACAAAATTCATTTAATAATAAAAACATAACAATAATTTCATACAAAAGGCAAAAAAAAACAATTAATTTAATCAGAATTAGTAAATCACTAAGGCTCGACATCTATCAGCTTAGTTTGTCCCTTGAAGCGTAAGCTTGCCTGCGTCCTCTTCTTATTTAGCCTCACAGAAATTTTTCCCCATGGCTGGTGGATATAAAAAGACTGGCGAAGCTGCGGCCCTCGGAGAGATATTCCGACAAAAGGGTCGTATCGTCCTTTGGGCTCCTTCCTGGCCATATCGTCTTGGGATGCTGCCTCGGTGCTGCCAGGTGCAGATCTGACACTGACTATCGTGGGGGTTTGTTGTGGTGGACTCTGGATTGCGATGCTTGTCATCATATGGTCGGTGGTGGCGGCGGCGGCGGCGGTGCTGGCGACGATCGGTAAGGCCAAAGCGACGGTCTGGGCTGGGAAGGCGGGAGACTGGACGGTTAACTTTTCTTGCGGGGGTCCTGCAATTGGTTTTGCATACTCCTCGCTTGCAAGAATGCTGGTGGCGGATGACGGTATCCGCGTGCTGGTGGCTGCAGAATAATGCACCTTAGGGGGCCTTGTGAACGGATTACGGATTACGGGTGGAGGCGGAGGACGTATCGCCTGAGTGATATCGCGGTCGTGTATCGGCTGGGCTGGCCTCCTAGCGTTTAGGCAGGCCTTTGCCTGTAACTGGACACGAAAAGTAGTTGACACTTTATTTGGTTGCGTTGGCCGTCGTGCCGTCGGGTCTGGATTTGCAGGCCTGCGTATCAATGGCTTAGCAAGCGTAGACCTATTTTCCAAAATCTTGTACATAGGAGCACGAACTACCCGCGCTTGCTTGCTCGTACTTGGTTCCACGATCTCGAATGGAATGGGACGAGCAACTCTCTCCGGTGAAGATAGCCTGTGGAATCGGGTGCTGGAGGATCGCTTTCTGCGATTTTTCTCTGGCTTCGGTGGCGAGCTACTGCTATGCTCTGCGCTGGTCGAAGGTTGGTTCGGGTTGTCCATCCCTTTATGGAGTTCGGTCTTCAAAAACAGGTCGAATCGTTCTTGTTGTTCGCTTGAGAAGTGTTGGGCAACTGAACATACGGTGGTACTTTTACACGGTCTTATTCCGGTTATAGGTTTATTTCCTATAAATAGTCGCAACCCGGCTTGTACCAATAGGTCCATACCAATTATAGCATCTTCGTCAAGATTGGGCATGAATGTCACTTCTCCGGTAACGATATGATCCTCTAGAGTTAATGTAACCGTATAATGCTCACAGGTCATAATTGGGTTACCGTTAGCTAAATGGATTGGCTGTTCTTCTTTACGCATTGGTATGCGCCATGCTTTGAACCTTTCTCTTAAGGCTTGACCTACAAATGTTTTCGTAGACCCGGAATCAACTAGCGCTTGATACTCTTCGCCTTTTATTTGGAGTGGAATGAAATATCGAGGGTCTGGTAATGGAGGTACAGCGAACCTGTACGGCCTACGGCAATTCTGTTTTCGATGTCCTCTTTTCTTATAATTCCAGCAGTGCGTGTCGCGGTCGTGAGGCGGTTCTGCTGACGGACCGCAGGAACCGTGTTGAGCCATTGAGAGCCTTGCGGGTGGTGGTGGGGGGCGAGTGTTGCGTTCATCATTCTCGATCGTTTCGAACTCTTCTGCCAGCAGTGCCAGCTCATCTAAGTCGGTAAAGTCGTGTCTGCGTATATAGTATCTATATTCCGGACGCATATTATCGAAGATGCGGTCGATGCTGTCTTCGATTTTGATGCGGGGGTGTTGCCTTATCAGATACTGGGCAGACAGCAAATAATCTTTAGCTTTCTCACGCGGCCCTTGGCGCTTGCGAAATATTTCTTCCTCTAGCCTATGCAAATACCTGGCTGGCAAGAAATGGCGGACAAATGCTTCCCTGAATTCATTCCAATTCGGAAAGCTGTCTCCTTTTATGCGGAGCCACTCCAGCGCACTGCCTCTGAATATCTCCGGTAGTGCTCGCAAAATGTGATTCGGCGGGATATTGTAACAATGGGTTAACTCTGATAACCTTTCGAGGAATTCTAACGGATTTCCCGTGGAATCAAATCTAAGTCCCCATTTGCGGACGATATTCATCATCTCAGCTTCATAGCTCAACGTAATCCGGTCAGGCGATGAAGAAAATACAGGTGGTGGGGGTACGAACTGGCTATGTAGCGCTTCTGTCGAAGTTGACTGCTGAGTTTCTTTGGCAGCGGTTTGACTTGCCATTTCACAGCTCAACGTATTCTGGCGGGACGATGATGCGGGTGGTGGTGGTGTTGTAAACTGGTTACGTAGCACCTCTGTCGGGGTTGACTGGCGAGTTCCAGTGGCAACGGTTTGACTTGCCATTTCATGGAGAGCCGTCGTTGATTGGTTCGGCCCTGTCAACCGTACTTGTGCGGGTGTGAAAATTTTGCTTTTATCCGGCGGAGGTTCGGCTTCGTCGGCGTCGTTTCTCTTCGCCACGGTTTCTTCCCACTCTTGGCATAGATTTTGGGTAGACTTATTGGCACGCAATTCCTTGAAATGTTGGCTAAGTCTTTTTCGGAGCGTTTGTACGTTGCCGGTGGTGTCTTAATTTCTCTCCGTTAAAACTTTGACTAGCTCAGTTTTATTGAGAAAATAGATGAACCCTAGATTTTTGTATGGGTTGAATCCGGCGGTGTCTGACGGCGGGTCTTCAGATTCGGATGTGGACATGTTGCGGATCGGTGATAGGTGCGGTTGGTCACGGTATGATTTTTTTTTCACGGTGGAACCTTTTTCTTTAAAGGTCCCTGCTCGGGCGCCAATTTGTGATGTTCTTTTTGTTTTCCCAGCTAAGGTAGGTCAGCGGGTCCAGGATTTTCCGAGGAAAGAACAAGTAAACTCGGTTTTTAAAGAAATTTAAGGTTCAACTTTATTTATCGTATATTAATAGAGTAAACGGCGGATTCCTAGAGCGAACGGCGGCGGATGGGATTCAATCCCTAGCTCTAGGAATTTTAACGGAGGAATAGCTTAACTAAGCCCGACACGGTAAATGGGATTCAATCCCTAGTCGGCATAATACCTTAACTAAATACTCTAATGGGATAATTTCCCTAGCCTCGACGGAATAATGGGATTCAATCCCTAGTCTCGGCGATACAAATAACCTACGGTGGGATAATTTCCCTAACCTCGACGGAATAGTGGGATTCAATCCCTTGTCTTGGCAATACGAATAACCTACGGTGGGATAATTTCCCTAGCCTCGACGGAATAGTGGGATTCAATCCCTAGTCTTGGCAATACGAATAACCTACGGTGGGATAATTTCCCTAGCCTCGACGGAATAGTGGGATTCAATCCCTAGTCTTGGCACTACAAATAACCTACGGTGGGATAATTTCCCTAGCCTCGACGGAATAGTGGGATTCAATCCCTAGTCTTGGCACTACAAATAACCTACGGTGGGATAATTTCCCTAGCCTCGACGGAATAGTGGGATTCAATCCCTAGTCTTGGCAAAAAGGCGAAAAAAGAAAAAAAACAAAAATTAATTTGAGGCTTCAAAAGATGCCTCAGGAATACTTGTTTAAATATTTATTAAACCAAGCACCTAAATGGTCGGAGACCGAAAGAAGTCTCATTTTTGTCATCAATATCACTCCTACTTGATAAATTTTGCGTAACAAGTAGGAGTGAATTGAAAGAATACAGGAAAGAAATACTCGTGCATTTGCACATGCGACCATGCGACCAACTTCTGTGCTGCTGCTTCTCTGTTTTGTTGTTCGTCGTTCGTGTGGTTGTTGTTTTGCATACTCCGACTGTGTGCTTGTTGTTGGGATGATGGTTGATGTCGGCTATTGTTTTTTTCTTTTCGGTGCTGGTTGTTGTTGTTGGTTTTCTTAATTAGTAACTTCGTTACAATTTGTCAATCTTATTTGCTCAAAGTAAAGCTTGTCACTAATTTGTAAGATTGTATTATCTTACTGTGTAAGCATTCGAAATAAATAAATGTGATATATGAAAAATGAGAAGAAGTGTACAGAATTGATACTCTCAGAGCGCAGCAGTAAAACAACACATACTTTGTTTCTAGCAAATATGGAACTGTAAAAGGAGGTGTTTGGAAAATGGATGTATATTATGCAATGAATGCATTCAGATAGTACAAATGGATTTTTCGATTGGAAAAAGAAATCAATTAAACAAATTTTATATGAAATTTTTATATGTTATCAAATATAACAGAGAGAACACACTTAGAGAATGGCTGAGAATCAAGTTCTTAATCTTAATATTTGAGGGTTCGCTAAGCGCGCGTAGGAAAGAAGTACCCAAAGCCATTGTTCTGATATTTACAAGGGCCGGGCACTCACACAAAAAGTGCTGGAGTGTTTCCCTTTGCGCCGTATCTCTACGGCTTCGACAAAATTTGTTGTGGGGAATACCAAGTTTCATAGCATGTTCTCCGACTGGCCAGTGGCCTGTGCAAATGTCAACTATCCTGCCAATGTTTGACCTAGATTTATTCAGAAGTTCCTTGGTACGTTTCTGGTCGTAAGTGGGCCATAACTGTCTCAAGATAGTGCAGTTGGTGAGATTTTTCCATCTTTCTTATCTATCTTATAGGGAATCCTTACTTTGTTACAGATATTGGATTTAATAAATCTTAGTTTTAAATCAATCAAAATCACATTCCCGATTTGACTAAAAGAAAGTTACCAAAGAAAGCTGTGAGCCCTCCACGAAAAATCGTAATTCGATAAAGATACAGAGTGTGGGTAAGTTCATAAATGTCAACATGCTGCAGTAATGCAAGATTTGCGTTCTCAAATGAAGATAAATTGTATTATGTTTACAGTATAGCAGTCAGGCAGTGCGTTCATAAAAACAAACTTACAGCTAAACTGCGATCAAGTCTGCAGTCGTTTTATTTCTGTTGCCGCTCTGCAGAAAAATGTCGGAAAAAATGAATAAGTAAAATAATTGAATTTTTATTAAATTTTTGGCAAAAATAAAATATTTTTGTTCTTAATAATTTAAAATATAATACAGTGCTTTGCAAAAGTATAATCGCACCATGTAAAAATGGTTTTGTGTAAAACCGAGGACTGCAGCAATACTAAACTATTTTTTTTTAAAGACCCTCATTAGATAAGAAAATTGAGAGAAAAAAAATTACCGTTACTTTCGCCTCTAATGTTTAGAAAAGAAAACAAGTTTTTTTCTTTGTTGCATAAGTATAATCGCATTCTCTTATTTTTTCAACATTTTTTTTATTTTTTTTTTATTTTTTGAAAGATTAGTGTGGATTCTTACTACGCCGATTTTCAATCAAGTTAAAATACTCGATTTGGATTACTCTCGACCAGTTTTTTTAATTAGGAATTGTCCAACGAGTTCCATTCGTGCAGTTTTGTCTCTTGGAGCTCAGAAACACTACCAAACTGCCTGTTATTTTATATGGTGCGATTATACTTTTGCAAAGCACTGTACTTTTACTTCAAAAATTCTGGTCAGATGCAGACGTTAATCAGCTTAACAGTTCGTCTGGCGATATAATGACAATTTGCAGCTGGCCGCCAAAAAAGTCTGTTTTGTGGAAAAAATGTTAAACGGAAATAAAAACCGTTTTGCCCTTGTTCGCCCACAGTCAAGAAGACATTCAAAAAACCAACAAAGACCACATTCATAAGAATTAAAAATTATGTTTCTCTTGGACGCTTCTAAAATTTATACCATTCAAAACATTTAAAATTAGTTTGTTTTTGTGTGATTTAACACTGCAGTTAGGCTGCGTCCGTCATTTCCATTTATGTTGTTTGAACAACGATAGCAACTTGCGCCTATGTTCATTGCAAATGATAAACAATAAAAAGTCGCAATGGGAAACCAAAAATCAGTGGAGTTGTTAGCGCAGTGCGTAGTGCATTGGCTTCACAACAAGCAGGTCCTAGGTTCAAATCCCAAAGTGAACTCAAAAAGTTTTTCGATTAATATGAAAAATAACTAGGCAGCACCACTAACAAAGGAGTCTGATGATCGGCTTGGCACCCGTGAAATAGCTATAACTCCAGCCAAACAAAGAAATTGACGGAAAAAGCCATTGGTGGAAGCACCTCTAAGTTGCTATCGTTGTTCAAACAACATAAATTAAAATTAGTCCTTATACAACATTTTTAATGGACATTAAAAAAAAAAATTGTTAAGACCCAAAAAAACTTCTATTTGTTTTCATAGCCGTCTTCTTTATTTATGAACAGTTTTTTGATATTGTATAGCTGCCGCATTCTTGCAGCAGTTTTTCTGTTCATAAATGCATTGAACGAATTTTGTCAATTTTTTCGGCAGAGCATGAGCAACTAGGTTGCATTTATGAACTCACGGTGTGTTAACTGTAAAGTTTCCTTTGCTTTGACAACAAGTTCCGGGAAGAGATATTCGACCCCACCCACCATTAGGAACTCTTCAAACTATTCCACCACCAAGTTAAAAAAAAGTGTTAAAAATGGCAAGCCAGCTCCTGATATTCTCCTAATTGCTGAAGCAGCTAAATTCGCTGACAAACTATCGATTCAAACCTGAGGAATTCGGGCTGCCAGCGTTTAAATGTTGAATTAAGTGTGGAGCTAGTGTGTGCTTTTGGATAAATAAACAGAGAAATGTCTTAATTTTCTGAAACTTATGCTACTATTTATTCTTATTGCCGACAGAATTCATAAAAAATGAGTTTTTTTCCAGGATCAATGAAACACAAACAGACAACACAAAGTGAGCAACAATTTGCAGTTACAGACATTTCACTTTGATAAGTGACCGAAATTACAATCACAGAAACATTTGGCCTTATTTTATTCGAATACGTTGATTGTAATCTCAATCTGTGTCACACAGCAGTTTCTCAGTCGTTGGACTCTGATGTATACGACTACAAGAGAGTAGGAAAGGAAACAACAAGTGCACTGTTCGGCTTAAGACCAGTGCTGTCGTTTTCGAAAAGTCCAAAGGGGTTGGGGTCGCGAGACCGCAAACCACATGGCCGCAAGACAAAAGACTGCAAGCCATATGACCGCAAACTACTTTCCCGCACTCCTTTTGACCGCATTATCATATGACCGCAAAAAATCCTCCCTTTTTTCATTAAAAATACTCCTTTTTGTCACTCAAAGTTATGAGAATTAAGGAGATCGAAATCTGGTACCTTTTTAGATTTTTCTAACAACCCTGTATTAGGCCACACCCTTTTTCAAAAACTGAAATTTTAAGAGACATCAAATGCTGAGAATCATGGAGAACGAAGCATTTGAATTTTTCGTTCAAATATTTCTATATAAGCAGTTGCTTTTTTGGGAAATCAGTCAGTTCCAGATATCACATGCTAGGGAGAGGACACTCCGATGCTTTTTTTTTTTTTTTTGTTTATAAACAATTAAATAAAATACAAAGTTATAGTTTAAAATTCGCGCGAATAATTTGTATTTTATTTAATTGTTTATAAAAGATATGTCTTCTCTTCCTGTAAGGGATAAAACGTTCTTTTAAGAACGAAGAATAATTCGAAAAGAGATATGACCTTAAATTGTCAATAATAATGTTTGAGACAAATGGCTCTGTGTTGTTCCAGTATTATTCTATGACCTTACGTCAGTTTTTGCGGCGTATGTCATCCAATTGTTGTTTAAGCTGTATACAATGTTCTAGTAATTTGTTAACAACAAAATCCCAAACATTTTTCCCGAACGTTATGCATGTCTATTTTCAACTTTTTCATACCGAAATAAAAATTTTAACAAAAAAAAAAATAAAACGAAAAAAATGTCGAAAAACCAAAAAAAAAATTTCCTCCAAAAAAAATCTACCTCAAAGCATAAACAAATCTAAGAAAATTATTAACCTCAACCTAAAATCAAGAAAACAAAATTTAAAAAAACAAAAATTTTGCATATCATACATTCCAATACGAAATTGCACTTTCGGAATAAATTTCTAAAATAGTGCTGAATCCCGCAAAAAAATAGTACCATTTCTTTTTCAAAATAGTAGTCAATCTCGCAAGGAAAAATTTTGCGGTCTTATGACATGCGGTCTTTCCTATTGCGGTCATCCGGCTGGCACCGGTCCAAAGCAGTACCTACATTCCAAAAAACAAAAGCAATACGCATATAATTTTTTTATTTTAAATTCATATTTTTTATTTATAACAAAAAATAAACTTAGAAATATTTACATAGTCCGTTGTGGACTTGGGCCTCTATCAACATTCTCCGCCAGCCAGCTCGTTCCCTAGCTAGCTGTCTCCAGTTTTGGACTCCAAGTTGTGAGCGCCACCTGAGTCGTGGTCTTCCTCTCCTTCTACGTCCCTCGGGAATAGTGTCGAAGGCTTTCCGGGCCGGAACATTGGTGTCCATCTGCTCTAAATGACCGAACCATCTGAATCTCTGAACCTTGACCCTTCTGGCTAAGTCCATGTCGTTGTACAACCCGTAAAGTTCGCTATTGAATCTTCTTCGCCATTCCCCATCAATGCACACGGGGACAAAGATGACCCGAAGAACTTTGCTCTCGAAACAGCCTTAGGCTGTACGGCGTACGCGAGAAGTTGAACAGATTTTTGGAAGATAGTGCCTCTGGTTTTTGACGGTGGAGTTTTGCACTATCTTCTCAAGAGAGGTTTTAAAGAAATCGCACGACAGTGCATCGCCTTGTCTGAATCCTTTTTTGAAGTGGAAAGATTCCGTAAGCTCGTTGCCAACCTTTCATCGGAAAGATCCCCAGCATTGACTGTGATTTTACTATGATGCTTCCTTGTTCTTGCTCGATGACTTTGAGCCAGTTGTTTTGCCTTCCGATAAATCCTCCGAACTTCATTCCAGCTGTGGGCTCTTTGACGGTTGACGGAGATCTCCATGTAACTTTATCTATGTTGAGATGTGGGAACCAGGTGCTTGCTACCACAACATTTCGCCCAGAGACAAAAGTAGATCGGAACTGACTAACGTTTTACCCTCCAGGTACCGCAAATTTAATTTTTCCGTTACCTCGTGTATGTGAATAAATGGAAAAAAACAGCAACAAAAATGAAAACACGTATACTCTTGCAGTAAACTTGAACTATTAGTCCAGTCAATAAAGGTTTTCACCTCAAAAAAAATCCAACAGTTTTGAAACTTGGCACACTTACTAAGGGATGTCTGGTGATGACCCAAAAAAAAGTCCCCAAGAATCCGACGTGAGCTCTAGCGGCAGTTAAGAGAAACATACGTTTTTTTCAGTTTTTCACGTTTATCTCAAAAACTATTTGTCGTATCAAAAAATTTTGTTCTACAAAATTAAAGCTCATTAAATTTTATAAAAAAAAGCATTCATGAACTTTTTCGTATCTCTTATAGTTTATAAAATAACTCTAGCAGCAGTGAAGAGAAACATACGGTTTTTTCGGTTTTTCGGGTTTATCTTGAAAACTATTTGTCGTATCAAAAAAATAATCTTCTACAAAATTAAAGCTTATTAAATTTCCGAAAGAAAAAAAAATTAGGTTATAAATATTTCGACCCACATTGACGGAAAACAAGTAATTTTTTCATGCTTATCTTGGAAATGGTTTCTCGTATTAGTCCAGACAATAAACAATAAACATTCGCATAGAGCTGAAAATTGGTACAGAGCATTAGAACACCGATTAAAGTAAAATGTCAAAAGTCCCCAAAAATCCCATGCGTGCATAAGAAATTATTCAAGGTCAAATGTCGAAAATGTTGGTTTTTCATGCATATCTTTGAAACGGGGGAAGCTATCAAAAAAAGTATATCAAAGGCTTGTACGTCTTGTAATTCTCTAAAAAAGAAATTATGACACTTTTTTTCCTACGAGCAAGCGTTTAGAAAATATTGTATTAAATCTGCAGAGTTAAATATAAAGAAAACAACATATTCGACATTTAACCTTGAATAATTTCTTATGCACACATGGGATTTTTGGGGACTTTTGACATCTTATATAGAGAGATGTCCTTATGCTCTGTACCAATTTTCAGCTCTATGCGAATTTTGTACAGGGCTTAGGAGCTAATTATAAAAAAATCGAAATTTTGAGTTTTGACCAAATTATGTTTTTTTTTTCTGACAGCTTTAAACAAAAAAAAAATGTTTTTATATAGAAAACCACATAATCTACAAGTTTTCCATAGAAATTTTTTCAATCGGACTCACCGTTTAAGAGTAATACGCAAAAAACCATTATTTTCGACATTTGACACATTTTAAAATCGCAATATTTTCTAAACGCTTGCTCGTAGGAAAAAAAGTGTCATAATTTCTTTTTTAGAGAATTACATGACGTACAAGCCTTTGATATACTTTTTTTGATAGCTTCCCCCGTTTCAAAGATATGCATGAAAAACCAACATTTTCGACATTTGACCTTGAATAATTTCTTATGCACGCATGGGATTTTTGGGGACTTTTGACATTTTACTTTAATCGGTGTCCTAATGCTCTGTACCAATTTTCAGCTCTATGCGAATGTTTATTGTTTATTGTCTGGACTAATACGAGAAACCATTTCCAAGATAAGCATGAAAAAATTACTTGTTTTCCGTCAATGTGGGTCGAGTTATTTATAACCTAATTTTTTTTTCTTTCGGAAATTTAATAAGCTTTAATTTTGTAGAAGATTATTTTTTGATACGACAAATAGTTTTCAAGATAAACCCGAAAAACCGAAAAAACCGTATGTTTCTCTTCACTGCCGCTAGAGTTATTTTATAAACTATAAGAGATACGAAAAAGTTCATGAATGCTTTTTTTTATAAAATTTAATGAGCTTTAATTTTGTAGAACAAAATTTTTTGATACGACAAATAGTTTTTGAGATAAACGTGAAAAACTGAAAAAAACCGTATGTTTCTCTTAACTGCCGCTAGAGCTCACGTCGGATTCTTTGGGACTTTTTTTTGGGTCATCACCAGACATCCCTTAGTAAGTGTGCCAAGTTTCAAAACTGTTGGATTTTTTTTGAGGTGAAGGCAATTTTTTTCGTTCATTGACTGGACTATATAGCTTGTAGGCATTTTCATTTTGACAGCTTGGTTTCCCATCTCCCTTTTAAACTCATCTGTGATTTCACCCCGAAAAAGCAATACAATTGGCAATATAAAAATGAAAAAGCAGTACAAAAAAAAGTGTGCAGTACGGCAGTACGTACCAAGCTAAAGCAATACAAATATTGCTTTTGCAGTACGTTCGACAGCATTGCTTAAGACTAAAAACTTTATTCCATCATTCTCCCATAATAATGTAATGTGTATATCTCATACGCTCTGTTTCTCCTTCTATTGTAATGTCTAATGTGTATACTTTATTATCTCTTACGCTCTGTATCTCTTTCTATATTTAATGTACACACTTTTCTTACTCTCTTTACTTACTCTGTATCTCTTGTTTATTTAATGTACATACTCTCTTTACTTAATATCGTTTAATTGTAGTAGTAAACACTTGTGAGGGGCAATACCTAGTGACTAAGAGAAACTTTTTGTTTAGCATTAAGAACGTTAGCCCCTACAGAAAATCCCAGTATTTTTTATTTGTAAATAGAGAGCTACTCGAACTTTCAGCTTCTCCAAGAACCCATAGGCACCAATAGTAGTTTCTAGAACCCATCATTTTTGATATAAATAGCCGTTTGGTGGCGAGGCGGATTAGTTGATTGTGAACTGCGATAAAGAAAAGCACACTGTGTTTGCAAAGTTATAATTGAAAGTGTTGAATAAATAAGTTTGTGAGTGATTTGAATAAAGTGAATTTGTGTTTTATTTAAAAAGTGAATAAGTTTTAATTGTCGGACCAAGCCGAATATTACAATAACCTTTTTGCTAAACTTACTCTTCCTTAACTAATGCTACTCTCACTACAGTGTGGTGGGCAGGTGTGAATACATATCAGACTCAATCCATGCTCAGATTCGGAGACTCTTCAAATCTGCTCGTCCTTGGAGCTGGACTTGACAACTCTCCCTAAAAGCGGGAAAATCTCTAATGACACAATTTTCGTGTTAACTCATGAGTTTAAGAAAATCCTTCTTTGCACAATTATACAACAAATTACTATATTTGGTCTGTTTTTAAACTAAAGGTCACATTTTTATTGTTAAAAAAATGTTAACGGACGTTTTAAAGTCATTGGCGCAAAATTATAGTCTGCTAATGAACAGTTTTAGTGTTAAGTCTGTTTTGAAAACAGAATAGTCCGGAGAATGACAGATACATCATAACCTGTTCCATTGGCGGTAGAAGAAGAAACGTCAAAAAAGACCAATGGAAAACGACATTAAAATCGGTCTATAATTTTGCGCCATTCACTTTTAAATACCACCTCAATAATATTTGTTCTTGCTTTAAGCCTAGTACGCACATCGCGCTAAATTTTAGCTCACACATTTCTCTCCAAACATCAGCTAAATTCCTGGCTAAATTTTGACATCCTTTTTGTGCTTCAGGCACTTTTGCTCCTTCAACTTTTATTATTTTTTCTAAAGAATAGCCAATAATCTTGCTAGTCAAAGAATAAATGAAGCAAATGTCAAAATTTAGCTCGAAAATAATGTGCCGGACATTAATTTCACTAGCTAAATTTTGAAAGATGATTATGTAGAGTTACGAAAAAAAAAATATTTTTAGCTAGAGCTGCGTACCTCTTCGCTAAAAAGCTCAGCTAAATTTTAGCTCCGCTAAATTTTGGAGAGAATTTTGTACGGCAGCTAAAATTTAGCTCGATTTGCGTACTAGGCTTTATCAGTAAACTGCACATCTGTTGTATGCTTTAGTTTTCTGCCAATCTGTAGCTTCGGTTATGCTTGTAAATAATCATAACGTTACGTTACGTGCCGGCCGGCAAAAATAAAAATACAGCTGGCTCTGTAAAAACAGAAACAGTTGTTTGAAAACTGCAATAATTCACAGGAAGGAGTTGATTCTTGTTTGATTCAAATTTTGATTTTGTTTACTAATTGGGATTTGGGGATTTTTCACGTGTTGCGCATACGATTGCGATTTGCGAAGTTTCGCATGTGATGTTTTAATTTTAGCTGACTGACTATCCAAAATTTGTATACAAAATTAAAATCAACAAACAGAACAGTACAAAGTGAAGCAAATTCCCGCAATTCAGTGCAAATTCTGCTCCAGAAAAGTAAGTAAAGTTCGTCTTGGTTGGTTTCTCTGTTAAGCTAATAAGCTTGCAATTGGGATTAGCAATTTAGCAATCTGTACTTAAAAAACGGACGACAAATCGTCTCACCAAAGTATTTCAATCAATGACGCAGTCTATTTTGCCAAAAGCAAAGCAGCAGCCCTACAGCAGCCGTTTTAAAACGCATGCAGCTAGGAATAAATAAGACCAAAATTCTAGGTAAATTAAAAGAAATACCTTCCCTTATATTGAGTTAGTTAGAGTCACATAAACACGTTTCAGGTTTCAGTGTTTCACCAGCCATCGCAACTCAACTCAAGAATTGGGACTTCCCGGTCTACGCAACGCTTCGACATAAAATTTGGTCTGCCGCGTTGTTGCCTACTAGAATAATGTAAAGCAAGTGCCTTTCCGGACCGGTTTCTCTTCGCTCTCGACGTCCAGCCAACAGGATTGTAACAAGCTTTGTCATCTTGCCATCAAACAAATAAGTGAGTACTCGTAAGACAATAAACAAAAAAGTTCTGTCCTGTCTGTCTGTCTAAGCATCGCGTCCGGTTATTGGACATTTTGGCTCTACTTTCTTTTACCAGATTCTGAATTTAAAGATGAAAATGGTCTCAATCGATAGATACACGTTAATTAAGCCAAGCTTCACAGTCTTATCAGTTCTATATTGGTTATGCTGTAGATAGCGGCCTTTAAGTCTATGAACAATAATGGTGTGTTACGAAGGATGAATTGTTAGGAACATTTTGCTTAGAACGATCATCTACGTTTTCTAATGATCTACCTTGAAACTAACTTACTTATGGTGGCAGTCCAGGTCGGACCAGGGCCACACCCAACAAACATCTCCAGCCAAGCCAGCTCGGTCCCTAGCTAGCTGTCTCCAGTTTCGCAAGCCAAGTTGGTTCAGGTCCTCTGCCGCCTGTGTGCTCCACCTGAGTCACGGTCTTCCTCTTCTGCGACGTCCTTCCGGGTTGGATTCGAAGACTACGAGCGGAGCATTATTTTCCATTCACTCAACATGATCCAACCATCTAAGTCGTTGGACCTTAACTTTTCTGGCTACGTCAGTGTCGCTGTACAGTTCTTGGTTGAATCTTCGTCTCCATTCTCCATTAATGCAGACAGGACCAAAAATCACTTGAAGAATTTTTCTCTCAAAGCAGCCCAAAGCGTGTTCTTGCAATTATGTCAATGTCGTTTGCGTATCTTAGTAGCTGGACGGACTTTTGAAAGATTGTGCCTCTGGTGTTGACGTTGGAGCTTTGCAAAATCTTTTCAAGAATGATGTTGAAGAAATCGAATGACAACGCATCGCCTTGTCTAAAACCTTTTTTGACATCAAAAGCGTCCGTAAGTTTTTTTCCGACCATGATGGAACAGCGTGAGTTTTCCATTGTCATCTTACACAGACGGACGAGTTTTTCTGGGATGCCAAAACTAGACATTGCTCTATATAATTGGTCTCTATAGACTCTGTCATACGCGGCCTTGAAATCGATTTTAAGTTCCTGGGTCTTCTCCAAGATCTGCCGTAGGGTGAATATTTGATCGATTGTGGACTTTCCGGGTCTGAAACCATACTGATAAGGACCGACGAAGGGCTTCAAACGTTCAGACAGCACGGCAGACAAGATCTTAAAGGCGATTTTAAGGAGACTTATACCTCTGTAGTTCGTTCAGTTCAGGGGATCTCCTTTCTTGAGGATCAGGCAAACGATGCTGAGGTTCCATTCATCGGGCATGCTTTCCTCCGACCAAATTTTGCAGATGAGCTGGTGCACGCTCTGAACCAAATCATCTCGAGCTCCTTTGTACAGTTCGGCGGCTAGCTCGTCTGCTCCAGCGGCTTTGTTCGACTTAAGTTTAGATATCGCTTTCTTCACTTCGTCGGGTGGGTGGAATTGTTGGCACCCAAATTGAATGGTTCTGTATTGCTGGCGGAGTTTTGCTCGTTATCGCCATTATACAGCTTGGAAAAGTGGTCTTTCGATATCCTAAGCACTGACTGTGGTTCCACTACGATGTTCCCATGATGGTCTCTACAGGCTTCGGTTCGGGGTGTAAAAGGTTCGGGGTTTGTTTCACCTTTTTGTAAAATTTTCGAACCTTGTTCATGTTGTCACATCTCTCTATCTCCTTGATCGCGCGCTTCTCATGCTCCTTTTTTTCTGTCTCAGAAGTTTATGCTCCTCTCTCCTTTGCTGTTCGTAGAGCCTCCTGTTTAGCTACAAGTGCTCGCCGGCACTCATCGTCAAACCAGGGGTTTCGTTATGGTGGCCGTGTAAACCCTAGAACTTCAGAGGCGGCATCTCTGATGGCTGCTTGGCAGTGTTGCCACTGGTTCTCTATATTATGTGCTGGCAGCACTTCTGAGGAGATTTTCGGAGACATGATCGAAAAAGGATCTAGCAATCTCTTGCGATTGTAGCCGTTTGACGTTGCATTTCCTTCTAGCGTGTTGGCCTTGATCGGGATATCTGCATTCGTACCTTGGCTACAACAAGGTAGTGGTCTGAGTCGATGTTGGCACCTCGGAAAGTTCGAACATCTAGAATGCTGAACAAGTGCCTTCCATCGATCGCAATGTGATCAATCTGTCTGACGGTTGATTGATCACGAGACCATGTACCTTTATGGATGTTGAGATGTGGGAACCAGGTGCTTGCTACCACAACATTTCGCCCCGCAGCAAAATCGATCAGCCTGAATCTGTTATCGGAAGTGGTGTCGTGCGGGCTGTGCTTTCCGACTATTCCGCTAAAGATGTCCTCTTTTCCCAGCTTTGCGTTAAAATCGCCGTGGACAATTTTCATGTCATAGCTAGGACATTGCTCATATGGAGCTCTTAGAATTCGTCTTTGGTGTCGTCCTTTTTTTCTTCTGTGGGGGCATGCGCGCATATTAGGCTAATGTTGCCGAATTTAGCCTTGATTCGGATCGTCGTGATGCGTTCGCTTACGCATTTGAAGTCCAGACTCTTTACCTGAGTCTGCTTCCCACGGCGAATCCGCACGCAAAGAGTCGCTGTTGTTGCTCCCGGTAACAATCACCATAGTAGATGTCGCAGTTTTTCATCCTCCTTTTGCCCGGTCCATCCCATCGCATTTCCGGGATAGCGGTTATATCTGCTTTGTAGCAGTTGAGGGTCTCCGCTAGTTGTTCGGCAGCACGCGGTCTGTTAAGGGACTTAACATTCCACGTGCATATCCGAAATTCGTTGTCCTTTATACATTTGCTTGGGTCATCATCGTCATCGTCATCAGTGTATCCGTCCGTTTCAGAGGCCTGTTGTCGCTTCGCAACTAACTTTTTTCTACATAGTCGGGAAGTCACCCCGACGTACAACCCCCTACCTGGAGTACCAGGTACTTGATGTGACTCCAAGTACAGAGCCGGCAAAACCGCTCCTTTTACGGCCTGGGCTTCAAATATCGAGCCCTTCCCGCAAAATTATCGTAAGCGACATTTTTATCAAAATTGTTTTTATTATACCATTCGAAAGCTTACATTATACGCAGCTATCTACGTCATTAATACACATAAAAAAGTTTTCTACGAAAAGTAACGGAGAAAATAAATTTTATCGTAAGCGACATTTCAACTTTGTGGCATATATCGCAAACGACAGTTTTTCTTAAATCATGTATATATCAAAGTTCATTCATGTTGTTTTCGTTAATGTATACTCTGCATGTAAATTACAGTTAAAAGTAAAGCCATGATGTGGTAGAAAATTTGTTTTGAAAGAGTACAGTTTGTCCCACTGTGCTTGCTGATACAGTGATTCACTGAAAACTTTTAATAAAGAAACTTAACGGTTATCTTCCATAGTTCATTTACTAAAGGATAAAATCAGAGAAATTAAAATATTTTTGAAATTTTTTAGCATGCAACATTATTTAAGCATTGCAAATAAAATAAACATTTTGACGAAGTTTACAAGAAATTGGTTGAGAAATCTAGAAAAAAGTGTAACAAGCGTAATAGGTATTAAAAAATGGATTTCCTTTTCGATTTTTTTGTGATTCAAGATTTTATAAATAGGTATATTGGAATGCAATATTACTGAGGATAATGTTAAGTATGACCGTGCAAAATTTGAACAAAATCGATCAAGCCGTATAGGAGATATATGGGAATAACCCAGAAATCAGACTCAAAATCCCAAGTACTAGAATTTCATTTTGATACAGGGCCAATAAAGTATACAGATAAAAATCTGAAAACATTATGGCTTTCACAAAAACACGCTTTAGCCTTAGCTTCGCGGGACGTTTGCGAGTTCAGCCATTGAAATTCAATGCATGCTATCATAATGAAGCTTCGACCTCACGTTTTCTACGTAAAATTATGTAACGTGACTCCAAACATAAGCTCTTAGACTTCTCTAAGGCGTTCGACACTGTCAACCATTCAATATTCTGCAGAAAGCTAAGTAATAACTACGGATTTTCTTTCGAGACTTGTAAGTTGATGCTCTCGAATCTTAGTGGAAGACAACAACGCGTTGTCATAGATGATCGATCATCCAGCTTTATGAGTGTTTTAACTGGTGTACCGCAAGGATCTGTACTTGGACCAATCCTTTTTTCGCTCTATATCAACGAGCTCCCTCTAGTTGTTAAAAATTGTCTAGTTCACATATAGAACACATAGTTCTATATGCAGATGATGTACAACTGTTGATAAGTCGTCCATTCCATGCTAAAAACGACATGGTTTCTTTAATGAACGAGGACTTGCTTCGTATCTCCAGTTGGTCAAAGAAAAATAATTTCTGCTAAAATCCTGTAAAGTCGAAAACCCTGTCCATCTGCCGCAAAGCATTTAATATATCAGTTTTACACCCGTTGAAGCTGGATGGCAGAAACATTGATTATGTCGGCTCCGTTAGGAATCTAGGAATCGTTTTCAATCGTAGCCTCACATGGGAAGATCATATTAACAGCGCGATTGGGAAGGTTTATGGTAGCCTTCGTGTTCTCCAGGTCACAGGTTCATTCCTAAAAAACCAAAATGTTGCTAGCCAAAACCGTATTACTCCCTGTATTATTGTATGGATGTGAAGTTTTCTGTGACTTGGACTATGCCAAGACCCGCAAACTTAATGTTGTATACAACAATATTGCTCGGTATGCTCGGATTTTTATATAGCGCAGAATAATATATTATTAAAGTTATTATAATTTCTATATAATTTCATTAATTTTAAAATTTAATTCCATCAAAAAGCTTTTTTTTTTTTTAATTTTATCTTACTTATTAATTTTATCGTAAGCACCATTAATATAACGACATGGTAAGTAGGAAAACATCGTAAGCGACAAAAACGTCAAAAACAGCTATTATTTGTTTAAAATAGCGACAAGATTCTTATCAGTAGATTAAGTTTACATATAATGTTCATGACTCCTGACTTTGAGCCTTTTTGGTTTAAAGGATTTGGATCAAAACAAAAAAACCTCTTCCTGTAAAATTCTCTTTTTGTCGCTTACGATAAAATGGCGGGAAGGGCTCGATATGTCGAAGTAGCCCGTAAAGGTGTTCACCAAGTAGTTCGGCCTAACTGAAACTGAGGACGCCACCGTTGTTGATTCCAAAAAGAAATTCATCCGCTGCCGTCCCTCGTTGGGAGTGCCTTGATGGGAACACTCCTTCGTTGTGGGTAATTAGTTGTAACAGCCTACTCCGCTTCGACCTGTCGACCATGGGAGGACCTTAAGCTTCTTAGTAGTAGTTACTGTAAGCCGCTCCGCCACGTCAAGTCTTACCCCATGGAGGGAAAATTATTTAAATAAATTACCAATTTTCTAAGGTTTCCCAATAACACTGGTATGAATTAGCAAGACCTATCGAGCTTTAGCAAGGTTTTTTCGCGGTGAAGAACATTCTTCAAAGTTTTCATTCAACCCTACTGTATTTGGCAGTTATTTAACTATTTCTTTCTTTGTCACTAACTTGTCCTTTAAATAAAAAAAAAATAAAAAAGATTGAAACTAATTATTGTCTATTTTCAGATTATAGTTCCCGCCTTATTATAGACGGATGTCTATCTCCTGAACTAAACCTTCAGAAATTCATCGGTGATGCAAACAAACACAACGTGCAAGTAAGTCATTTAGTATTGAATTTTTAAAATAATAAACAATAGGATTTTTCGTAGTGCGGATGGTTCACAGTTTCACTTGTTTTAATCGATGTTTCAGACGCCTCGCTATTATCATATTTGCAAGCGAATTTTCCCTCCAGATGTTTCTTCATATTCAGGGTTGAGGTTACCAAAACTCGCGCACAATGTCAATTGTCTGACCATTATACTTCCACTGTTCATTTCTTGAATATCTGCCACCCCCACCTCTGAAAATCATCATCTTCGATTTTTGCAAATTAACTTCAAGGTTCCATCGATTGCAATATATCGCAAGCCTTTTAATTCTGACCTGCATGCCATCTACTGTTTCGGAGAACAGCACGATGTCGTCTGCATAAATAAGGGCAGGAACAGTCAATCCTTCTACAGCGATTCCAACTCTCACTTCATCAGTTATATCATATCATAAAAATTATAAATAGCAGGGCGCTTAAGAGCAGTTACTATTCCAAACTCCTCGGATATAGACCCGACATCCCAAACGTAGGCTAAATTGTTGTCGTACATCGCTCTTAGTACGCTTATAACTTTACTTGACACTCCTGAAACACAGAGCTTGTAAAAAAGAGCTTCACGATCGACAGAGTGAAAAAAGCTGCACCAAAGTCTATAATTTCTTCTGCTTCCTTTTATAAAAATCAGCAATGTTCAACAGTGAAAAAGTATGGTCTATCGTTGAATAACTTTTCCTGAAACCAGGCTGGAATTCTGATAGAATGTTCTTGTCCTCTACCCACTTGGTCTGTTGTGAATAAGTCCAGCAAATAGCTTAGCGCGGGTGTTAAGAAAATAAAACCCTCTGTAGTTTGCTAGGTCCTCATAGCTACCTTTTTTTTTGAAGCGGGAAGATAATTGATTTTCCGGGACTGGCGCACTTTCAAAAATTCGGTTGAATTCGGATGTTAAAAGAGAGATAAATTTTTCCGTGGCGTGTTTCAATAATTCGAAGGGGATACGGTCATCCCCTGGGACTTTGTTTAATTTTGCGTTTGCAACAACTTCTTTCACTTCTTGAATCGAAAAAGGGGCATCTAAGTAATAATCGAGGATTGAGGGAGCTGCATGTTGTACCAAAGCAACATTTGTTGAGTTATTGAGAAGGCTGATGAAGTAGTCTCTAGGATTAGATGCCTGCAAACCCAAACCGATATTATTTGTTTTTCTTAAGGTGCTTAACAGCTTTCCAAACCTCAAAGGAAACTCTCTTGGAATAGCATAATCGCTTGAAGTTCCTATTCGCATCTGTATATAATTTTCTAAAAACCTGTAGGTTCTGAGTTCTTTAAAGGTTGAGGTATTTAAACGACAATTTCCTTGCTTTCATGAATTCCACATCAAACCATTTTTGTTTAAGTAATGCTTTATTTTTCTGGGGATTGCTTTGCGGGTTTGCTTTCTTAATCATTTCTAGAAGGGTGTTTATATCAGCACGAATATCCATGTTTTCAAGCGTCTCCAATTCATTGTTTAAGTTCGTTTGGTAAACGTTGCGGTTCCTATCATTCCATATCAGTTTTGGGACAAGGTTAAGCTGTTTTGTATTGACTGGAGATTGTGATGTTGTACATGACAGTGCAATTTCAAGCGGCATGTGGTCTGAAAATGTTTTGACTCCTACTTCAAAATTACTTATGGCATCATTCCATTTTTCAGATATGAAGCAATAGTCAATGACAGAACAACGTGTTCCTCTAATGAAGGTATACTCCCCTTAACGGTCTCATACACAACTTCTATTCAGAACATGACAGTTGAATTCATCTTCTTTCAATGTGTCTTGGTCTTTTCGGCTTCCTGACTTTGCTTGGTCCCTCATGAATTACTGGAATGCAAAGTACTTATTCATGATCCAAATCAAAATTGTAATTTTTTCTGATTGACTCGCCCTCGTCATCTTCTCAATTGGTTAAGTGGATTAGGGGGTAATGAATGACCTAATGTTTTGGCAAGGCAAAGCGGCGCGCGCAATCCAGTTAGGTCTTTGACTCTCCTAGATCTGTCGTGCCACCCCACTTTATAGTCTTGAATTAATTTGACGTTATTAACCATAAATTTTTGATTTCTTACTTTTCAGGTGACGAAAGTTCTTCGAAATGTTCAAATATGGATTTTCTCGCACAAGTGTAAAAAAGAAACAAAAACAAAAAAACCATATATCAATGGTTCCTGAACCGTAATCGTGAGTAATAGAATAATTAAGCTATCAATACAATTAAATTGAGGTAATTTATTCAATATGTAATTACTCACGTATGTATTTATGTTCCTGACAAAAATGATCCCACCGGGATGATATTAATACTTAAATTTAGATTAAGATCTAATCATTAGTTAGCATGTAAGAATGACTCCTATACGTACTTTATTTAAAGCATTTCCACCAAACAAATTGTTAAATGATTTCAAATTGATAGGTCGATCGACTGAGACTGAGAAATAATTGTTGCTCGCAACAGATCTGTACATTTGTTGTTGATTTAAGTTTATTAGGAATCAACATGGTTTTTACATTTTAGAATTCTAATTTCTGTTCAGGATAAAAGAAATCAAGTCAAGAATGACTTCTCGTTGTTGGTAAAGGCGCGTCTTTAATGTGGAAGTTAAGTTTATATTTTGCAAACAAACAAAAAGAAAAACAAACGTTTTAGTTTTGAAAGTCTGAGAATTCTAAGATAAACAAAAACACAACTCTAGAATGAAAGCTAGTTGTATACGAAAAACATAGAATTTACATTTTGTAAGCATTGGCCGAGACACAAAGAGCATCTTTTCTTTTTAGGTTTAACCGTATTCAATGAAAATCAAGTACTTAACAATTTTCAAATGAAAATTTTTCATAAAACAACAAAATTAAAAAAGAAGAAAAATTAAAAATACTTCACAAATTAGGTGCCGTGTCATAAGGCCATAGGTCATAAGGCCATATACTCAAAAATTTTGAGTATATGGCCTTATGACACTTTCAAAAGCGTCATAAGGCCATATTTGAGCATATGGCCTTATGACACTTTCCAAAGCGTCATAAGGCCATATTTATTTGCGACTTTATGCCATATGGTCAAATGACACTTTTAAAAGCTTCAAATTGCCATATGATGGTAATAACTAATAAGGAACATTGTGAAAGTCATGGGGCCATATTTACTTACGACATTTTTGAATAAATGGTCACTATAGAAAACATTTTGAATTTACAAGAATATACTTTAATTTATTTAGGTACTTGATATAAAATTAAGATTGAGAAAAAAAATACTCATTAGCGCAAGGCGTAGTGAGCGAAAAAAAATGTTTTGCCTCAGAGGGAATCAATTTGGGGTGTGAAAATACAAAATCCGCGTGAGCGGAAAATTTTTTTTGGCCCAGAGAGAATCAATTTGGGGTGTGAAAATAAAAAAATTCGCGCGAATTTTTTTATTTTCACACCCCAAATTGATTCTCTCTGGGCCAAAAAAAATTTTCCGCTCGCGCGAGCAACGATTTATTTTTCTCTTAATTTAATTTGTAGGTATATCAAGTAAATTGATTAAAATCGATCCTTTGAAATTCATAACTTTTTCAATACATTAACTTATGTAAGAATAACAACAATTCTCTGCACAATTTGCAAACGAATTCTATAAAATATCAAAACTGTTTAGAGCTGAAATGCACGTTAATGTATGCATATCTCCTTTAATTATGGTCATTATATGAATATTTAATTAATTTGAATAAACATTTTATGTACGTTATTTAGAAATGTTGTTTTTGTTTATTTGAACTATGGGATTTCAGGAATAAAATTATTTAAAAGCGTCATAAGGCCATATGGCGTTATGACACTTTCAAAAGCGTCATAAGGCCATATGCTCAAATATGGCCTTATGACGCTTTTGAAAGTGTCATAAGGCCATATACTCAAAATTTTTGAGTATATGGCCTTATGACCTATGGCCTTCTGACACGGCACCCACAAATTACGATTCAAAAATAAGTTTACATATTTTGAAAAAGAGTTATTTTAATATTTAGTCTGCTTTCCTTTTGCTTTCTTCACTGCCACTAGCCGCCTCGACATTGATTCTACTAATTTTTTACAATTAGAATTTTAGAATTTTTGAAATCAGTTGGAATTTTGTTCCATTCTTCTATTAACGCCAATTTTAAAGATTCTTTGGATGTTATGACTCGTTTACGAACGTGTTTGTCCAAGTATTCCCACAAATGTTCTATTGGGTTTAAGTCTGGCGATTGTGGAGGGTGGTCAAGTTGCTTCGGTGTTCGATACAACAATCATTCCTTAACAATTTTAGTCGTGTGCTTGGGGTCGTTATCTTGTTGAAAGATCAAAGATTGATTTAAACCCAATTTTTCGACGCTTGACGGCAAATTTTCGCGTAAAATATTTAAATAATCCATTTTATTCATCGTATTTTCAATGAAGACTAAATTACCGGTGCCAGGTGCAGTCATATATCCCCAGACCATTACCGACCCGCCACCATGCTTAATAGTGCGAATGATGTTCTTTTCATTAAGTTCTTCGTTTCTTCTTCCCCAGATCTTAGGTGGCCGTTTTTATTTAAACATTTTAAACTTGCTCTCGTCAGTAAAAAGAACATATTTCCAACATGAAAAATCGTTCTTTTTATATTTTTTGGCGTAGCAAAGGCGAAGTTTTTGATTTTTTTGTGAAATGTGTGGTTTCTTTCGCGAACTGTACTTGCACTTACCGGCACTCCTGATTTTGCTTGAATGGCCTCAGCTATCTTAACGGCACTTGCAGTTCCTTTTGCAGTTTCCTTTTTTCAACGTTGCTGCGCAAACAACTAACATCAGTATTATCATGAATTTTCAAAATAAAATTTTTTGGGCTTCATTAATTAATAAGGGAGAGGAAAGTTGTCAACGATAGCTTTGGAAACACGTTGGATACACCTACATACTGTTGACTTATCAATACCATGCATATCCCCAACGCCATGTTATTGCCCTCCGTTACCCAGCCAATGTAAAGTTGTTAAAACTTGCTGTCTTGGGGTTAATGCACAATTTTTTTCCGTTTTGTGTTTTATTGGGTCCAATAATATTAATTATTTCTTCTGCTTTCGAACAACTTAAGGGCTAACTATAATGAGCAGAAGCAAGCGGAAGCTAGTGTCAGAACCGAACGAAACGCTCCCTTCCGAACTGCCATGTGAATACTTTACCCATAATGAACGGATGTGTACGGAAGTAAATTTCAAAATCAAATATTTGTTTTTTATTTTCATAAATTCGTGAATTTCGGTTGCCATGCAACAAGCAAGCAATTTCAACAAATTAATTACCTGAAATCAACAACAAATCGAATTCCTCTTCAGCGAAATCAATAAAACCAGTCAGTTGTCAAATTTTCGTCCGTAAAAAGCGAAGGGGAGCGCAGTTTACGTCCGTAAGCAAAACTGAACGAAAATTGACGAAACGGAGCAATCCGCTATTTAGGGCACAATATACGAATTCCTTGTATTCGCTCAGTTACGGACGGCTCCGTCCGCTTCATTCCGTTCATTATAGTTAGCCCTTTAGTCGGAGTCGTTCATTGAAATTAAAATAATGTTCAAAATTATAATTTTGACGCGGACGATAAACTTTTTTTATTACAATGACTCCGCTTCCGAATTACAGCTGTCACTACTGCTGTGCCTTCTACGCAAAGACATCGTAATTATGAATAGCAAATTTACGCAAGGTCTTTAGTCTGTAGACTTTTTTCACAAACTGACACAAATTTGTGAACCTCATTCATATTGTGCAACAGAAATTTACAATAAGATAGATTTTTTACAATTTTTTTGATTGTAATTTACAATTACAAACTTTCTGTCGTGCAACCGAAAATCAATTTTTTAACAATTTTGTAATTTGTGAGTCACAAATACAATTATTCTTCCGATTTCCCTGAACGATTTTCCTTCTCCTTTAAATTTAAGAACCAGCCTTCGCGTTTCAAGACTTTTTTGTTGCACCATTTTTATAAAATTAAATAAAAAACACAAATATATGAATAAGACTTAATTTCGCTAATATTTTTACTTCATGAAGAAAAAGCACTGTTACATAATAAAATGGAATGAAAGCAACAAACAGTCGAACATTGATGCACAAACCAACGGTTACTTTCATAATATAACAGTCTGTTTCGTATGTTGTAAACTTATTTTTGACTTGTAATTTGTGAAGTATTTTTAATTTTTCTTCTTTTTCTTCTTCCTCACTTGCACGGGAATTCTTTGGGTATAATTATCCTTTCTTCATTGTGTGGTTCACACAAAATCGTTGCAAGCCCTTTGAAAAACATCATCCTTGTTATCTTCGAGGATCTTCCGTGGCTCTAAAATATTCAATTAACAAAAATCAATACATATATCTTCTTTATTTTTTGTCTTCCATTATTTTCAAAATTTCTTTTTCTTTTATGGCATACTCCCGCCTCATTTTAAATTCTTCCTCCATTTCAAGTTTTTTTACCTTACATTTTGCCTGAACCGACTCCTGCACTAAAACATGAATCAGCTTGTACTGGCCCCAACGTGCGGCTTACCAACTAAAACCAATTGCTTATTCGGAACATAATTTTATTTTCTACATTAAGTTCTACTTTAGTATGGGCTATGGGAATCTTATTTAGAACTTAAGAATTCCGGAACGTCCCATATAAAAATGAAAACTTTAAGATTGAGCAAACGGGTCTAAAAGCCCGATTCTCCCCCAACATCATTGATACCTTACAAGTCATAAGGAAAGGTGAAATTGATTTTGTGATTCGTATTCTCCCCCAAAGTCACAAGTTGTGAGAGTCACAAAAACACTCGAAATTGTGATCTCCTTCAGAGCAGGTCATAACTAGCAAATTATTTGAGATTTGACATTTTAATTTTTGAGTAGTGAAAAAAATGGAAGTTGAAATGATTATGGCGCATATTATTGACGAAGTTTCCTCCGTAAATGAAAAGTTAAAATTTTACAACAGCACATCATTTGAAACAAATTTCTTAAAAGGAACTTCAGTGTTTTATTTAAGTTGTTAACCCTCTACTGCACGCACTATGATCCAATGAAAAAACAAATTTTATTAAAATTTAATAACTTTTGTCATATATGGCTGCTTGTGCAGTTACGCATTTTTCAAGCTTACAAAAAAAAAGAAAAAAATAGAATTTACTTCAAAAGTTTAACAAAACAAAATTATTTTCATAAATATTCGTAAAAAAAATCATAATTTAATAAAAGAAACAAAAAAAGTAGGAATGAAATGATGTGAAACAATTTCGATCTTTATTCAGGCACAAACTTACTTTGCATTTTTTACACATAATAAATGACCTGTATTTGTAGTCGTTTTGGCATAGCTGCCTTGAATTCTGCCATTCCGGAATGTGATCCCCAAACGAACCAAATTCAATGGAAAGTCATGGCGCCTTCCTATTTTCTTTCAATGGTGAGGTGAGGAAGCAGGGGTCGAAGGATTTGAATCAATGGTAGTTTTTTGACGCTTTGGAGTGTTCGAAATTGAAGCCGGGCGTCCCCTTTTCAGACACTTTTTATTTCTGCATAGGTGTTCTGCTATAGCCAGCTTAAAATCGAAGAGAGTCATATATGTTTCGCTCTTCTGCCGCCACAAAATCCGTGCATTGACAACACACAAATCTAAAAAGTGGAAAAAATGTTTGATGTACCACTATCTTATATATCTGGAAAAAAATTTTGATGTACCACTTTTTGGATCGTATGTCAATTCGACAAAGACCAAGCATAGAATCTAAAAGGTCAACACCACCCATATACTTATTATATTCATCTATTATCTTTGGGCAGTCAACATCTACGTACTTTTTTTCCTTCCTTGAGTACCTTCTTTTTTTTCGTTGTGGGATTAGCCTCTACAAACGTGGAAAGCATAGGGTGTTTTCATAAACGTCGGAAATCTGCGTTAGTACAATCGTCTTTCTGCTTTGTTGCATAAATGAACGCATCAATTTCGCAGAACGTGTGCAGGCCTGCTTTAGTACAATTTTAAGCAAGTCACTGAATGTTCATAAACATCAGACATAAATCCAAAAAAATCCTTAAAAAAAAGATAAATTTCACTTAAAACAGAAATTTATTAAGAAAATATGAATAATAAATTACATTTTTCGCAATTCAAATTATTTGCTTTTATTTCCCACGTTCTCTTCTTCTGTCTCCTGTCTGCAGTCAGTGTAAAATGGCTGCACAATCTGCCCGACGCTGATGATATTTATGACGTTTATGAACATGCCTACTGCAATTCATCTGCGTTTGTACGACGCAGTTTCTGAGTTTATGAACAGATCTAAGTTAGGCCTAAGTTAGGCTGACGTTTATGAAAACACCCATATTCACAATTTTATTATCAAACCAGGACACAAAAGAAACATTGACGCCTTCAATGTTAGCCATCTTTTCTGTCATATTTCCTCGTCCTCTTTTCTTTCTTTCCTTTTCTTTTGGAACTTCAATGTTGGGAACTCTATTTTGCCTCACGGTCCCCAATGGAAAAAGACCCGCTTTGGTTAGATGTACTTGCAGTTTTCGACTGTTGAACCAGTTATCAAAGTAAATTTTGTGGTTTAAATGTCTTGGCACCGTTGCAACCAACCTGGACACAACATTTCCACTTACACCCAAATCTGGAAAAGCATCTGGTATAACGTTGCTCTGCTCCCCTGCGAATATATCGAAATCATAGCTGAATCCCGATATTCCGCTTATTTGTAACCCCATTTATGTGGCTTTTTTGGATTGTACTGCTTAAGGTGATGTCGACCAGAGATTAAAATGAATACGTTCAAATATATTCAAATACATCACAAAATTACTCAATTATCGCTCAGACTTGATCGTTTTCCACCCCTATTCACAAGCAAAGTGCTCACAAGCATTTTTGCTCAGACACATTCAAATGTTTTCGAGCAAGCAGAATGAGTATATTGTATTCACAAGTCATTTTTGTTTTTTCCACTCACAAATAAAAAGACTTGTGAGCTGAATATTTGTTTGAACTTACTTGAACATATTCAAATAGTTTGAATACTCAAATATATTCAAACGACTGAGTATATTCAAACCGACTGAGTATATTCAAACCGTCTGAGTATATTCAAATGTTCAAACAGATTGAATAATTGTGAACTTGGATGAATATTTTCTAACTTGATTATGAATGAGGACTTGTTTATTGTAAGTTTTTTTTTGTTTTTTGTTACGATGTGCATAATGAAATAAAGGATTTATCAATGAATGAGCGTTGGTTAGGTATATAATGGTAAGAATATGAATATGAACATAAATATGCACATAACGAAATTATATACCTACTGAATGTTTTAGATTGTCGTGAACTATTGAAGGAGAATTTGTTTATTTTTTTTTAATAGTTCCGGCCATACAAAAATTAAATGGATTACAATTATAAAAGTATAACCGACATAATATGCAGGTATGTTAGGTAGTTAGGAAAATGTGTTTTTGTTGCATTTTATTTTTAAGGAAAGATTTTAAATTTTAAATAATATATCAGAGGGTTAATGAATGGTAACCAAATGGTAAATGAATGAGTAACTCTTGGAAAATACGTTTTCGTATTTCATAATAGCAGGTAGTTAAAATTCAGGGACAGATTAGCATTGATTGGGTAAGTTCTTAAATACTGTGTCCTGTGTGAATGTGTACCTGCTATAGATGCATTATGCATTCATATACAGTTTTTCTTACCCACCATAAAATTAGCGACGATGCACTTTATTAAATACTGGAAAATTTGAATGTCCGTGGGCAAGTTGTTTGTTAATTGGCAGTATGTATCATAAAAGTGTTAGGTAATTTAAAGATCGTCAATGAAGGAGAAGGAGGTAAAAATGCATTTATTTTGTTTGTGGATGCGAATTTGAAAAAAAAAAAAATTGTTGGTAGGTACTCGTATATCACAAAAAGGTTAATCTTTGAAAAAATCCTGCAACATCAGCCCCATCAGAACGAGCCTTATCCCTAGCCGGAAACATTATCACCGAAAAACGAACCAGGCTAAATCCAGAAACAGTAAATGATTTGATCGTGTCTTATTCAAATCTTAAGATTAACAAAATTTAATTTTTATAATACATATATCCAACATTTTAATTTTTTTCTCATTTGCTGTGATTTTATTTCCTTAATTTGAGTTTGAATCATTAAATAAAAAAACTAGTTTATCCCCTTTAAATCGTTGTCACTTTTTTATCTAAACAAACAAAAAATCATCCAACTTTTAATATTGTTTCTCCTTTTAAATCAAACCGCACCATCAAATAGACAAATCACAAACAGATACCTACAATGCTTACGCTTGGCAAGAACTCTTGCCTGCTCATGAATAGCTTGCTTGTTCATGAACATTTTGCTCACAGAAACTCAGTTCAAAGTTATTCAAACTCATTTTGACTTGAAAACAAAAATACTCATTTGTATTCATTTGAAAATAGGGGTTGCTCAGAGTTACTTGATTCATAAATAAAAATGTTCAGATTTACTTGCTTGTGCGTTGACTCAGTTTGTTCAAACTTGTTTTTTTCAAATAAATACTCAGTATTCGTGAGCAAGCTTGATTCATTTTAATCTCTGATGTCGACACTGTAACGGAACCCGTGTTCCCCCTCTCCATCCTATACCACCGTTACGACCCTAGGAATACAGGATCCTAAGGCCGGTCCAGGCAGCAGGATGGAGAAGGTATCCAGGCTACGGCTACGCGGCATGCTTGCTTTGCCAAAGGCTTGCTCGACGGGAGGGGGGGGGGGTTCTTGTAGCCGTAGCGTGGATGTTGTTACTTCTAACATGCCATTACATCAATAAGGTTCCAAAATTATGGGACCCGAAGGGCGTGTCACTGAAGGGAGGGAAGAGAGAGAATACTTCCACCCGTCCTCACTTCATACTCACCATGACCAATTATAAAAAATTTATGAACTCATATCAATAAAAAAAAATCTTCATTCAATAATCATATTAATTATTAATTGATAAAATTAAATATGTATATGATAAATTTACAAAACAAACAAATAAAATGTAACCGTGATTTGAAATAAGAAAAATTAAATAATTAAATAAAATTAAATAATTAATTAAATGATTTAAAATTATTAAATTTAAAATGAACACAAAAATAACAAAAAAAACTTAAATTTAATACAATAAAAAAGTAAATAAAATTTTATAATATTTAATAATTCTTAAAAAAAAATTAAATTTACCTCTTTCCTTTATGGTGCACCATATTTAGGTAATATAAAAGAAAAACGAAGCGATAAATAATTTGAAGACAAAAAAAAAACAAACCCAGAATATTAATACACTATTGGAATTGTTTGTTCGTCTACTGCAAGATGTTCTTCTTTTAGTATAAGAAGAAGTCGTTCCCTTATTCACTGCCAGTCACTAGGTTAGAAGCAGACAAATTTGAGAAGTAAAACTGATATTACAACCGTTACATGATCGAACCAAGAAAAAAGAGAATGGTGGGAGAGAGACTAATTCAAGTACGACATAATTTAAGATTTTTAAATTTTGAGAGAACAAGTTAACGGGACTTTCAAGACTACAAAGAAATTGAGTAAAAGAAGAAGGCAAATAAATCGCGTCATAAGATTAGAAGCACTAAAACAAAATGGAAAAAAAAGATTAATTTTAGTTTCTTTTAATAGTTTTTTATTGTAAGCATTTAAAATGTGTTTTTTTTAATAATGTGTACATCCACCAGCTTTTAAAATAACTTCAAAGATTCGATCTTTTAAGGAATTGTACAGCGATGCCAAGTAGTCGAGTGAAATCTCACCCAAGGCCAACTTAATGGCGTGAATCAGGGCTTCTTTGTCGCCGTATTGCTTCCCCCCTTCATACACTTTCCGTGTTAGCCAGCCCCATACATTTTCTATAATATTCAGGTCCGGCGAATACGGTGGCCAAAGCAACAAATGAACATTTTGGCTTTCGATGAATGATTTGACGACTCGAGCTGTATGAATAGGAGCGTTATCCTGCTGGAAAATCCATGAAGTTGGGCCAAAAAGATCGTTTACTTTCGGAAACACTGATTCAAGCATTGTTTTATAGCTATTTCCGGTCATTTTCGTACTTTGGAAAACTAGATCTACTGTGCCATAATAAGATATTGCACCCCAGACCATTACGCCTCCTTCTCTGCTGTGATGGCGGTTCAAAAACTTCTCTTCCTTTCTCAGATCGTGGAAATAATAATTGTAGCCATCTGGTCCATCCAAGTTAAATTTTTTCTCATCAGAAAAAATAACTTTTCGCCAGTCATCTGAGTTAGGTGTTTGTTGCACATTCCACGTCATGTGTTCTTTTGCAAAACATAAGCGTTGTTTTTTGCGTGCTTCATTTAGTGGTGTTTTTTTTCAGTTTTCTTCGCTTTTAATGTTTGCAACTACGAATCACGCGTAAAACAGTGGATACGCTTGCCGTAACATTTGCTTTATCCCTGATCTTTGCAGCTGAAAGGGCCGAATTTGATGATAATCTTTTGATTAACCTCGTTTCGCGAAGTGTTAAGGCGGATGAAGTGTTTCCTTTGTATTTTTTCGCGTACGAAGTAGGGTCTTTTAAATAATTTCCGGTGGCATGGTCACTCCTGTTCATTTTCCTGGCAATTGCGCGGTTTGAAAATCCTTCCGAGTGGTAAACGTCTATTTTTGCTCGTTCTTCAACACTCAAACTTTTTTTTCCCATTTTCACTTTAACACACAATTTAATTTGTTTTAAATTATGTTGTACTTGAATTAGTCTCTCTCCCACCATTCTCTTTTTTCTTGGTTCGATCATGTAACGGTTGTAATATCAGTTTTACTTCTCAAATTTGTCTGCTTCTAACCTAGTGACTGGCAGTGTATTATTTAGGAGTGGCCTGACTTTGAAAAGCTGGTCGTGTCCAGGTTGACCAAATCGAACAAATTTATCATTATCAGCGAAATGGAGACATTTTTTTTATTCCTCCCACCGCCTACATAGCATTGTCTCATAAACAAGAGGCTGTCCTAGTTGGGAGTTCAGCGACATTTGTCGTAATTTCCAAGCCCAACGTTGGAACATCAGGAAGGCCGTCGATTGCTACAGACCCAAAAGATTGGAGGGCTCTCTCTCCAAAGTCCTTTAATTTTATTTTTGAAGAAAGGCTCCTCCAGTTATGAGCCTATCCACTTTGTCCTTTCTTGCTCGGGAACGCACCTGATTTTTCCAGTGAGAGAGTGTAATGCCACGAAGTATTCTAGTTGCTCCAACAAAGTCCTCTTACCATCGCGATTTTCTTCTGAAAATATTTTAATTTATTCATTCATAACTTCAATTATAAACATTTCAATAACATTTATCATACCTAGTGTGACCATCTCAGTTTTGAGCACTCCGGGACATTTAGAAATTAAAAACGGGACATTCCGGGAAATTTTGAAATACAAAACGGGACACTTTCTGAGATATTTTTTAAAATAAAAATTCATACCTGTTGCAGACATATTGTAGAGCTGATTGGCAAATTTGAAATCTTTTAAATTTTTTCAATGAGAAGCTGATGACATTTCCATATTCACTTTGGATGTGGTGAGTTTCGTTGTGACTTTTCTTGTGAGGATTATGGGAGAATCCGACAAATGTTATCGAATCACAACAATCCTCACAAGAAATAGTCACTAGGGCGGGGCGACTTTCCTGATAGGGCTCTCGATCTGGGCCTTGAATTCCGCCGAAATTTAAAACTATTACTTTGTCTTGTGAAAATAATTCTGAAAATCAGATAAGATAATAGTTAAAAATTTCGCGATTTTCAGAATTATTTTCACAAGACAAAGTAATAATTTTAAATTATTTTGGTTTTCAAAAACAGAAATCAAGCGGAAAAAGAAAAAGATATAAAGTTTTTTTTTTAATATTTTTTTTCAAATTTTTGTCAATTTACATCTTATCTTATAAATCTTATAACTACATTCTTAAAACTAAACATATAATACTTACAATAACTTAAATCTACATATTTACATATTTACAAACAAAAATTAAATTGAACGCTTATCGCCGTAAACGCTACGGATAGCTTGTAATAGGTCTCCGAAGGGATGTTCAAATTTTTTGGCAATATTCCGGCGCCATTGGTATTCCACAATCACAAAATTATTTGAATAACTGTCGGCGGTGAAACATCGTTTGACGACGCGCCACTGGGACTCGATCCGTTGTGTGAGGGTACCATCTGGTGCAACAAACGGATTTTCTGGATCGCTATGATTAACCTTTTTATGGACGTATCCATAGTTAGGTAGGCAATCATAAGCTCTCCAGAAATCCGTATGTATAGTGGTACCCAATTCCACATGTTTTTGGATGAGAGGGATGAGAACCTAGAAGTAAAATATTTAAAATTTACTTAAATAATTTGTAACATCATTGAACTTACCTCCGCACTTCGGATGTTTTCAGGATACACTTCCAGACGGAGGTCCTCTGATCCATCCTCGATCATCCCGAGAACCCAGTGGCCATCTACACGGCGGCCTGCAATTTTCCAAATAAACTTGTAGAAAAATTTGATTATAATTGTAGAAAAATTAATACAATACCTTTATTGAATTTCCGGCGTCCAAATTTGGACTCGTCAATTTGTACGACGCGTCCAACGCCCCCAATTTTTTGCGCCTCCTCCTGGTGCGCAAAAAAGTGCTCCACCACCACCTCGCGACAGTAGCTGAACCAATCAGCGATCATCCTACTCGACAAGGTGGTGTCCTCCTTCACAAATTTATTCTGTTCCATTACTTCGGCATAGGGTACTTTCTTTGCAAAGGAAAAAGTCAGGAGTAGAACTTGAGCTACGGACAGCCTGGAATTTTCAAACCAGGTGCCCTTTGCCCGGCTCACCTTACTCCTTGCTTTGCAGTTGCCTTTCTGCCAACGAAAGTACCCTATGCCTTCGCCTTGAATTGGCATTGGGGACCGATGCTTGGGGCACATTTTTTTTGTTGGAAGAAGGCCCTCTTCCTCTGCAAATTTTATTGCATTTTCCTCGGTGCAAATTTTCCGGATGAGGTCCGACAAACTCCTGAAAATGTATGTATTTTGTGATGCTTTTTCTTTCCAGCTGAGGTAGCTCAGCTCTGTCCAGGATCGATATAAGAAAACACGAGAACTTATATTTTGAAGAAGTTATTTCGAATACAATATCTTTTTATTATTTCAATATTTTTTTACCAATTGAATAACTTACTGCTACCTATAATATCTTAATGACTAAATTGGGATAGGTTCCCCGGCCTGTGAGGGCACAATTAGTATGGGATAGGTTCCCCGGCCTGTGAGGGCGCAATTATATTCCAGCCCTTTGCTGGAGTTCCACCTTTTACTTCTTTCTTGGTAAATATTAGGTGGGAATGCTAATTCTTCATTTGCACACGAGGCAAACTCCGGATGTTAGCATGAAAATACGTGGAAATTTTACCCTTATTTGGCACTTTTGCTGCCAAACTAAAATGTGAATCATATTTAACAAGGAAATTATATTCAAGATTATTTAATTTTGCCTTAATTTCTAATTTTTCTTTCCAAAGCCCTATCAGGAAAGTAGAGCCACAAGGGTTTATGACTTGTGATTCCTCACAAGGGGGAGAATCAGGCTGTAAGTCTTCTTAGCTAAGACTCAACTTTGTTTTGAGTTCTTGGTAAGATTTCGCTTGTTTGGTCTTCACAAGACCAAAGATGAAAATACATTGGTTTCTAGTTTTTTGTACCTATGTAGTTTCTTTGAAACCACTTCCCGATTTGCTTACTGCTTTCGGAAAATTGATTACTCAATGCGGAGAAATAGTCACGAACTTCAATCTAAGGTAAAAAAAGCTAAACATTTAAGCATTCGCATTTGTAGACTAAAGTATTGGAAGTGTGTGTTTCTCTTAAGAAACCTCTAACCTTTTGATTTTTGTCAAAGACTGGGGTAAACTCACCGGTTCCAGGGTTCTTTACCAAAGAAGCAATAAAAACTTTGGTTGTTTACAAATCTTGATTATAATATTTATTATTCATCACTTAAAATATTAATATATATTGGTTATAAATTATAATAGAAGAGTCAAATTTGTTAACAATCACCCCTGTTCTGATTTTCGTTCCGAATTCAATTAATTTTCGTAAAGCAAAAAAAACTGTGTTCCTAAATTCATAATAGTCTAAGAGACGGCTGCTCAATCCCACTCTACATGTCGCACAGTGTGACCCAAATCAATTTTAGCCTACATCAATATTTTTGCAGTTTTTATTGAAAAATAAGATTTTAGGATACGTGAATATGTATGTAGTTAAGTAGCTCACAATTAAAACTGCGTATTTTGTAATAACTATTTATTTGTGATTGCAGATCATTAAAAAAAAATTAGTTCATGAAAATATGTATCTAACAAAAAATCAGAAAACAACAAATTATATTACAAAATTAAAGAAAAAATAAAACTAGTTCTGATTTGAGTCATCCATCGTTGCCCGAGTCCGGGTAATTTGAAGTGTCAATGATATATGGAGCTTCTAACATCTCTATTACTATGAGTCTATATCAGCGTTGCCAGATTTTTTTTGTACCAAGTCGGGATTTTGGATCTTTTTGAGTGAAAACGGCGGGATTCTTTCGTCGAAAGCGGGACATATTAAAACCAACGTACATAATTAAAATTAGGTTTTCGTGAAAAAACATAGCAAAAATAGCCATAGAAAATGTATTTTAATTAAAGTAAAATATTTAAAATCATATAAATAGTTGAGCCTTATTCGTCTTCAGAAAAAAAAATACAAATCAAAATCAAAAAAAGTCTTTTTCATAAGAGTGAATGTTACAAATTGCAAATAATTTATTTACAAGAGAGTAACTTATTCGTTATATTTCAGCGAAGATTTTACTTCTTTTAAAATTTCCTTTTTGTTTTTAATAGAGATGAAGAACCCTTCACAGGATAGCTGTAGATTAAACTGGATGAGTAATTCTGACTTCATTAAATCTACGGAGCATTTATTTCTGGCATCCGACCATTTTAAATTCATCTGGGAAAAAAAGCGTTTAGGAAAGCAGTTCGATGTTGGGATACTTAATATGAAAGACAATAGTCTAAACATTATGCCTGGTATCTTTTTTTGGATACTGTTGAAAAAGCTAGTGGCATTTCTGTGCGGTAGTAGCAGTGGTGTCTTTGCAGTTTCTCACTAGTACGTCCAAAGATAATTTGAACAAGTTAAATTCTTCATACAAGTTATCTAGTATCTACCGAAATATCGCTCTTCAATTTTACTAAAGATACAGCATTTCAATCATGTCAAAACTAGCTTCATTTTCCAGGTTTAAAAATTTAAGTCTAGAAGTAATATTTTCATGTGAAAAATCATAACGTTTGTCTAAAAATAGTTGTCAATTCGTAAGAAAATTTTGATGACTTTGGTCCGCTCAGATTCAACCAATTTATTTAAAATCTGTTTGGCCTGGTAGTCGGAAAACCCATCCTTAAGCCTTTGAGTCAACTTTGAGCGATGACTCATGCATTTCTGTTACTGCACCAAATTAAATCAGAGTTCAGAAAATTTTCAAAGCTAATTTTGTTCAGAGCGTGTTCAGCATGGTCTGAAGATTCAGGTCGAGTTTTCCCCAAAAAGCGGGACTGAGCCTGTCCCGCGCAGGACACTGAATTTTTGATTTAAAAATCGGGACGTCCCGCCAAAAGCGGGACGTCTGGCAACTCTGGTCTATATTGTATTTTCGGCTTATTGCTTTATGCATACTAGTTACAAATATGAAGATGAAATAAGGAGTCGACAAAGAACATCTTCATTTGTCTTTTCTCGGGAGTATTTGCGTGAAAAGTTCTCTCTCTATATATTTTTTTAAGTTGTTGTTTGCCTCTTGTGTCTCAAATGTCCTATAGGAACAAGCTCTTTTTTTATAACAAAACTACCATAAATTAACATTTTGTGCATGGTAGGAGACAAATGGTACCACGGATACTTTTCGAACTCAACCCCCTTTTTTAAAGCTGGATACAAAATAAACCACTTTTAAACGCAGATCTTGCATTTTTGGTTTTGAACAATTTTTCCGATTTACCAAGTATATTGGGTCAAAAATACAGTTTTATTTCGAATTGAACGTTTGACTGATTGAATAAGGTTTTCAAATAAAAATTTGTGTGATAGGCTAATGTTGGAACCTAAAACAAAAATTGTAAACCCTTGATATTATCCAATATTTTACGCAATTTTGCTCACACAAAAATACAATTTTCTTTAAGAGGGGCAAATATGGGCAAAATATTTTAACTTCACACAAAAGCCTACTCTATGGACCATAACAGGACACAAACAGTTTTACGCCATCTCACGTCTATATATACTTTCTGTTAACGATTTCAAAGGACTTTTTCTAAAATAATGCTTTTAAATAACGTAAAATTCGAACATATTTCTTAACACAATATTAAAACAAAACATATATAAATGTGATATCAATTAAAAGCTTGTGGATCCATTTTTTATTTCAAGTTGATAGCTTTTTGTTTAAAGAAATGCGACTTAAAATGGTAAACACCCTGCACTGTATGAATATCAAGAACAAATGACCTGTCAAATAGTCGAACTTCAAATTACTATAACTTTGCTCCCTCTGCACATATCATGAAACAAAAACCGGTTTTGTGCAGCTCAAGAGTACCTTTATTTTACCATATCAATACTTTTCTAATGAGTTGAAGAGAGAAAAAAGGTATTTTTGCCAACTTTTTCTACATTTGGTCACACTGTGTGTCGTCCCGAAAGGAAATCTTGAAAAACCATTTGTTGGTGTTTCGGATAGCTACAACCCGCGGACTTGCCTGATTTTATGTGGTGCGATATCATAGTATTTAACTAATGAAAATGCAAAAATCGACAAAAATATGTTGCATATCGTCCCGGGATAAAATTTACAGTTTTGGAAAGCTTTTTAACCCCGTATTCAGTGCAAAGCCCGTGGCAAGTCGCTTCGAATGACGAGATATTCGTGGAAAATTTGTCACATCGCGTCCCGACTTGAAATTTTGCTAGAATGTTTACCTCAATGTTTTAAAACTAATGCCGTGAACTTGCCAGCGCTAATTTGGTGCAAATATAAACTTGCCAGCATTCAAAGTTAGCGCGCGAATAACGAGAAAAACGAAATAATAATCCAAATACTTAAATTAATGGTTTTTAAGCCACAATGAGGAGTGCACTAATACAAACCTAGCACCAATACCCTTCTCTGTTCCATTATTCCCATTATTATTATTCCCCTCATTGCAAGTGTAGAAAAGATTAAAAATTTCACGCCTCAATGAATAAATCAGTTCGTTTTATTAACAATTAACTTCAATAAAAAACTACCATCGTCTAATCCGTGTCAGAATCATCACCAGACGAAATAACAACGTCAGAGTCATCATTATTTTTAAATTTTCATCATCTGCAACTGCAATGCATATGACATCTTCAACATCGAGAGGTGTTGACTCGCCGACAAATCAGCGTGGTTGTAAAACTCCGTTTTCAATGGCCCAACCACAGTCTTCTGCAGAAAAGTTTACGCAGGATGCAAGTGTCGCATTCAACCACATGGAATTTACATATACTGTTCTCAACATTTTTTGTTTCAAAGATTTCCAGCATTGCGGTATTGTACTGGAATCGAAACCTTTCACTTCCTTCATAAATTTTTCATTGTCCTTCGTTCTGGCATTGTTGACACTATTGCAACCTTTCACTTTATACATCAAACAAGTGAATTTTTGAATAGCATCAATTTTGTCGTCGTCAAAGATATCAGCTGGATGGGTCAGAGAAGCGAAAACTACTTGAAAACCGTCTTCTAAAATCTTGAACGGTTTCACTTCGGTGCGCCACGACTGCCCGGAAAAAAAAGTCCCGGAGAACGATTGCCCGGAAATTTTTTGCGTGATTTACTACTATTTGGAAAAAGAAATAGTACTATTTTTTTCCGGAATTTAGCACTATTTTGGAAATCTATTCCGAAGTTACCATTTCGTATTGGAATGTATGATATGCAAAATTGTTGTTTTTTAATTTTGTTATTTTTGATTTTAGGTTGAGACCAATATTTTTCTTAGAATTTTTTATGTTTTGAGGAACACTTCCTTGGACGGAAAAAAATATTGCTTTTTCGACATTTTTTTTCGTTTTTTCTGTTAAAATTTTTATTTTGGTATGAAAAAATTGAAAATAGACATGCATGATGTTCGGGACAAATGTTTTGGATTTTGTTTTTAATAAATTACTAGAACATTGTATACAGCTACAACAACAATTGGACAACATATTGAATTTTATAGTTGTATCTCTTTTAAATTTTTTGTCGTCCTGAAAAGGACGGATTGTCGTCCTCAAAAGGACGTATTCACCGTAGATCTGGTCCTAAATCTAGGTTATGTCCAATGTTTTTCAAATATTGGACCTTGCTTGTGGTCAACCTTAGTCCGCATACTCATTTGAGGATTTTAGTTTTTTTTGTTATCCTCGATTTTGGTGGGTGCTCTCCTCGGTGTATTCGTTCCACAGCCAGCTTTGCCATTACACCCTCCTTCCCAAGGTCCGCAATGATCGTGTACAGACCAGCGTGTTGCTTACCAACGACTACTTTGAGTCTTCGATGCCAAGCTTCCACGCTGTTTTGGGTTCGTGGAAAGTTTGAGTCGGCTGCTCTCGCTCCGGTTGTCCAAAATTCTGGCGTATACTGTGGCCTACGGTTGGAATCGCCAACATAGTTCTTGCCGAACCACTCAGCCATCCTTTTGGAATCCGGGTCAGCCAAGCTAGCCTGGAACTCGCCGAAGTACGCTGGAACCTCCTCTGCCGGGACAAATGCCAGAGCTTTCAGCATGTGCATCTCTTCGTGGAATGCCTCATCTGTGGAGTATTTATCTGCAAGACCCACAGGATTTGTCCAAAATGACCCACAGGATTTTTCCCTTTCTCTCTGCCGATGGGAAGAACTTCTTTGTCGATTTTAGGATTGCTGGCTCAAAGTCTGATATGATAGTATCAGGCTTGAGTGGCTGCTGGTTCTCCACAGCAATCCTTAGGAGTTGTATCCATAATTCCTCATAGGCATTATTTGTCCTGTTGGACATTAAACAAAACACCAACGGGACCACTGGCCCATGATGGTTGGCACGACGTGGAACGTACCATCCACCAGACAGCATTTCGACTGCACGAGCAAGTCCAGTGATGTTCTGGTGCCCATGAGGATGTTCTTCCCTCCTTCGAAGTCCGTCTCTGCCAGCACAAATAGTTCTCCATCAACGTACTTGATGTTCTCAGGGATGCATATCTGCTCCAGCGATTGAGGTTCCCGAATCAAGCCGGAGCGCACCCTGGAAATCTTCATCTGCTGCGCCTTTTTCGACGGCAGATACGGACGGACTATTTCCTTGACTTCCATCACCGTATCGCGAATAATGACGCTGGGCGGAAGAGGCTCTCTAGCTTAAGCCTTCAGCGCCGCGTTGGCCTTATGTACCGCTTTGGGAAACGGTGATGGAGTGTGGCTGTGGACGTTGCTCATCTTCGTCACCAGATAGCAACCGTCTCGGCAGCTGGTGTTCATCCGGGCCTTGCAGAGCAGCCGTTTTCTCCCTTCACAACACCAGACTTCTACATCATTGTAGCGTCTTTCGAAGTGGTACAGGAAGCCACAATGGGCCAATTTTGGGCGTCCCCTTTGTGAGAGAACCACCTTCGAAGACAAACAAAATCAAAAAAATTGTTAAAAACACTCGAAATATTTAAAAATTTATTAATATTTTTTTTCCACAACTTTGGGTCACTTAGGGGTGGCTTTTGTTTAAAACTTACCTCGGCAAAATGTTTATTTTGTTGTTCCATTTCACTTCACTTTTTTAACTTTCACTTCTACTTCACTTTCACTTTAACTTCAAAACAAAAAATATTTCCTACTAGCCGACCCGCGGGACGTTGTACCCGCATTCCATTTTTGTTTGTTCGCACGACTTAGAAATAGTAGCATTATGTACAATGTACATACATTATACACCTGCCCATGTCTTAGTGGTTACGTGCGTTGGCTGCTAAGCAGAACGTGGCGTCGTGGGTTCGAGTCCTACTCGTGTACATAAAGTTTTTATTTCATCTTTCACGGGTAGGTACTGCCTCTTGTGAAGAACTGACAAAACTTCCAAGAGTATCAATCTGTCATGAAAAAGTGGTTCTCAAATTAGCTGTTCGGAATCGGCGTTACATTGTAAGTCCCCTCAATTCTTCACACGCACCCAGAGAATTGTTGATGAGAGTACCTAAGTCACTTAGGCCTTGGCTCTTCAAGAGCAGTCGCGCAACTCTATTTTTTTATTTACATACATAGTAGGTATCTACATATATTCTTACCGCTTAAAGGACAAAAAAATGGCTTTGAGATCAAAAAAACTTTAAACCGATTTCGACGAATAGAATCCAAATTATTTTCTTTTGTGTATGTGCCCTCCAATGTTTTTGTTAAGAGACTTAGAGGTATAGCCATCGCAAAAACCTCCATGCCAAAATCTCCAAAACAAATTATGTTCAAGTAGTGAATCATGCGATTAAATCGCGCGTGGATACCGTTTGGAACACTTGCCGTCGACCATGCACGGTGATTGGCAGTTAATAGTGCCACACGGTCCATGAATCATATTCGTGATTACAACATCATGTAGGTCTGGATCGGTTTCAGGAGCAGGAATCTCCGCACAGATGATGTCATCTATTTGATCTGGCCGAATTCTTTCGACTAACCAAATTAGAATGTGAGCATGTGGTAGGCCTCGTTTTTGCCATTCGACTGAATACATCCAGCATCGAGTGATACCAAAGACGTGTTGTTTAACAATGTAATTCATTACTGACCGAAGTTTTTGCTTGAAAACTCGTGCGGTGATGTCGTGTCGATCACTTGATGTTTGTCCGGGAAGCAGCAATTGAATAATTTCCATCCATTTCGGATTACATGTAAATGTAATGAAAAGATCTGGCCGACCATAATGACGAACATATGTCATTGCATCTTGCGCATATTCATGCATATGACGCGGGCTACCTGTGTATGTCGCCGGTAAAATAGTCAATCGACCAACATTTTCTGAATCTCCTTCTGTACTAATTGCATCGCGTAAATGAATATACTCTTCCGAACGCAATTTAGCTTGATTCAACCGAATGAAAGTCAGTCGCTCCGTTTCGATTTTAACGTACATGTCAACGCAATATTGTTGAAGCAGTCGACGAAATCGCAATAAATAATTATCAGAATTTTCACCAATCATCAAACGATATGCGTAATAATTCATCGAACTAACCTTCTTGGTAGTTTCCTCACCTGAAACAAATACAGTAAAAATTGTATTTTAGGACCCCTAATAGGTTAACGACTCTTGCAGTTACTCTCTACTAAATTAGGAGTGACAACTTTTTTGAGTACCAAAAGCAAACAGAATAAAATGTATATCAAGTTAAAATGAAAACAGTGATTAATTAATTACCATTCAATGGATTAATCATTTTGATATTAAAGTGATATCCATCGTCTCCTTGCCAAAACATCAGCGGGTATTGTAACGCGTCATATGAACGGTGTGTTTCATATATGCTTTGTAGTTGCCCAGTATTGCGTCGTGTAAGTACAATATCACGTGTTTCCAAGTTTTCACCAACAATCAGGATTGCCACTTCATCGATTGTTGGAGCATTAAATGTGCGTTCATGTGTTCCAGCTGGTCTTTTATCTGCTCTGATCACAACTTTATAGTCATCACTTGGCATGCGCTCTAAAGCAGTTTTGAACAGCCTGACCAATGCATGATGTTCATGAAGCATTTGCTGCAGATCTTGGAGAATTGCTCTTTTCGTAGCTGTGTTGATCCCTTGACGCCGGTCAAGTTGTTCTTCCATATTGCCCATGAAGTATATTTGCAAGAATTTATGCTGTGCATCTTCAATAGGTTGCAATGATCCAATGCGATGGAAAATCTGGCCTTGAATCTGTAGGTTTAGTCAAAGCCGTAGTTGTAGTTAGATTTACAAATACTTTTTTTCAAATAATAACATGCCATTTTCATTTTAGAGACAAATACAGAAATCTTACAAACTACATTCCAGAATTTTTTTTTAATCATAGAAAATAAAGTTTTTAACTTGAAATTACCTTAAATGTCGGATTATATCCGTGTTCTTCGATAATTTCCGCCCCAAATGAAGTCATTTGGAAACAGGCATTGTATTTTTGAATGTTCGCTAAAAAATGTCGTGATTCTTGTGTTTCGCCATAAAGCAGGGAACGCAATGGCTCTGGTGGCGGGACCAATAATGGCAGTTTCACTTTGCCACTAAGGCAGCACAAACCAGGCGTTTCATTAGCAAACTTCAATGCGCCACAATGCTGGCAAACAACGTCCATTGGACCAATGCAAACTAAATGATGCAAGCTGTAGTTGATGGTGCAATCATATAGAAACGCTGCTCGATTCAAATCAATGCTTGAACCATTTCTTCTTGCACTTCGAAGGTTGTTCCTCTGTTCATCTGTACGATAAGCTCGACGATTTCTTGTTTCTAACCTAGCCGTTTCACGGGCTGCCTCTCTTTGCTCTTGTGTTTGAGAAGCACGAATTAAGGCCCTTCTTTGCTCCATACTAACGCGGCGCTCTTCTCGTGCAATTTCTTGTTCTTCATCAGATAATTGACTCCCTATATTCCGTTGCCTAATTGCATTACGACTCCACTGGGAAAGATTAGATCTTCTAGTACGTGGCATTGTTATTAATAGGTATACTGAATCAAATATAACAATATTTGACGAATATACATATATTTTCTACACTGACGAAATATTCAAAAGTCGGTTTGATATATTTTGCTATTTTGATTTGAAAAACGCCTTCTTTCTAAAAGAAAAGAAATTTCCCAGGCTTATTAACTTTGAAATTCATCAAAACCTAAAAACAGATCAAAACTTGAGAAAAAGAAAGCTGTCGAATCATTTTTGTGCACGTCGTTCTACGTAAAAATTAATTTTAGCGCTTTAACTTACAAATAGTTTTGAATCGTTTTTTTTTTTGTCTTTAAAAGGAAAGTAACAAAAGATAAGCAAAAAGTGATGTTATCCCCTACTTTTTTGATTGCTCTGACTAATAACGTTGTATTTATTGATTTTTTGTGGGGTAAAATATTACTGCTCTGACTTACAACTACATACTTTTGTTTGGTTTCTTATTGTCACCCATAAAATACAGCCAACATTACTCCTAAGCAGCGTTTTCTGGGTCACCTAGTAATAAAATACAGCTCAAATTACTGTTATCCTTCGTATTGCATTTTCGGTTAATGACAACCTATCTACCAATTTTGAGCCAAATCAATTCAGCCGTTCATAGAAGGTAGGAATCGAAGGACGAAATCCAAGAAAAAAATGGTTTTGGGATCATAACCCGGTAACCAAACTTCACAAATAGTGTCACTGATAGGGTGACTGAAATCCTACACGAATAAAAAAAAAATATCTACATATGCAGCGTCATATTTTCAATGGACGGAATCCACAAACATTACAATCTTATTCAGATCGAGCAGGGGGCGACAAAAAACCTTGGGCTGCATATAAATGCGGAAAATGTTAGTAATAGAACCATCTTTCAATTGGTTCATTTGATAAGTGGTATAGGTACCTCAGTGGGCGTCAGACCTAGCTCGTATGAGCGAAGAAGAACCGGCCTGGAAAGTACCTTGCGGTAAGATTTATGGTGAGACAGCAGCGCGGCAGACCAAACTTGAAATGGAAAAACGCCCAAAGCCTGAGGGCACGGACTTACATAAATGGCGTCGGCGTCGGGATACTTGGACGAACTTACTGTCCCACACCGAATCCCTGTTTTAGCGCAGATGAAGAGGAAACTTTCTTTGTCCAGCCCGACGATTTAGTCCTTCAGAAAATTTTGTTATTTATTTGAAACTTACCTTAATGAGAAATGTCCTCGTCCTGTATAGAAAATAATTAATTTACAAACAAAATAATTTTCGATTTGACATGAAATTGATCAGTTTTGTTTTTATTTTGTTGTAGTGAGAAAAGAGTTATTCATTTTTTACATTCGCACCGTTTGTGATTTCGAATGGTTTTCATTGTTTTTAAGATGCATTCTGCTATTCGGGGCGGAGACAAATCCAACGAATCAAAAACCATTAAAATTGGTCCAGCAGATCTCGAGTTATAAGTGTTGTAACAAAACCCGACTTTCTTTTATATATATAGATTTCAAAAAAAAAAAAACAGATACTATTTAAGATAAAACTTAGATGACTGGTTTATTATTCAAAACAATGAGAATTAAGGGGAGCGAAGGAAAAAATTTCAGAGAAAAGGCCTCCTAACTTTACGTATTTGTTTTAAGAAAAACGAATAAAACCTTGCTTTTCTTCCGTTTGAATAGCATTTTTAATTTTTTTTTTTAAATCTTCAAACTCATTAAAACCTCTATGATATTTTTCAAACAAAAATTATAAAACATTGCTACAAACTCTAGAATATTGACTTTAATGTGATTATTAGGGATTTCTGGTATGAATCGTAGTCTGAGTTTTCGTTTAAGAACAGTAGTAAGTACAGATTATAGAATTTGACGACTTAAAATTATGATGGGGATGGCGAACAAACTCAACTTAAGATTATTGGCTAAATAATGATACAAAACAAAGATTTCGTGCGAATTTTGCACTTTAAACTATAATTCATTTTGTTAATAAACAAATAAGAAAACAGAAAAAGTTGTATTTCTAATTGGATTGTTGTTTAACCCCCATATGGGCGATCGCTTTATGTTGACATATGAGAGTTTTGCGGGATTTCGGTTTTTCGACCTAAATTTGCTTTTTTTTTGTTCAACATTTTATTTAAGCATACTAATTTTGAAGATGGATATGCATGATGTTCGGCAAAAATGTTTGGGATTTTGTTGTTAACAAACTTCTAGAACATAGTAAACAGCTAAAACAACAAATGGATGAGATACGCCGCAAAAACTGACGTAAGGTCATAGAATAATACTGGAACAAGTTCAACTTGTTAATCCATTTAATTGAATGGGTATCGCAGAGCCATTTGTTTCAATAATTATTATTGACAATTTAAGGCCATATCTCTTTTTGAATTATTCATCGTTCTTAAAAGAACGTTTTATCCTTCAGAGGAAGAGAAGACATTTGTCTATTTTAAACTATAACTTTGTATTTTATTGAATTGTTTATAAACAAATTAAATGAAGTAATGATTTATAGTTTTGACCAAGTTGATGTTTATGTTGATTTGAGAACAATTGAAGTGGTGATTCTCATCGGCTTTGTTGGTCTTTTTGATGGTTAAATGAAAACAGTTTTCATCTGATTTTTCCCAACGTTTCGACGGTGATTGCCGTCTTCTTCAGGGGATGTCTTTATTCACAAAAATGACAAAAATATGTTTAGTTTAATACATACGAATATTATGTACAGCGTATAAGTATGACTTACATTGAGTTGAATATTAAAAAGACATTAAAAACAATTGGAACAAATATAAATTAAAGCGCTTCCGATGTGAAGGCTTGTCAACTGTCAACTGTTAAATTTGAACTGTATAATTATTTGTGTTTGAAACTAAGGAACAGTAAACGGCGGATATGTTTTGAGTGTCTTGTTTGCGGTTCATATTGTTTTTGTTATTTATTATGTGAAGTGTTTCTAATGTGTAGCGTTTAGATGTGTGTTTCTCCGTTGCAAGAATTTCGGCTCCTTCAAAGTCTGGTTGATGTCCTGTTCCTATAGCGTGGCATGCTAGTGCTGTCTTTTCAGAGCTTTTTTGGCGAATGTCAGATTTGTGGTTAGCTATTCTTTGTCGAAGGAGTTGTTTGGTTGTGCCAATGTAGCAGAGATTGCATGGTTGGTCCGGTTTTCCTTTGCAGTTTATTTTGTAAACTACGTCTGAGCGGCGATCCTTGTCCGTTTTCGTCTTTAGGCATGTAAATAGAGATGCAACTGTCTGGTTTGACTTATATGCTAAGTTCACGTCTGGGTTGTTTTTGGCGACAACTTCTTTGAAATTTTCGGAGAGTTTGGGAACATACACAACACTTTTGTAAACACCTTTCTTCTCTTCCAACTTTTTTCCGGAAGAAACTTGATGTTTTTGACGAAGTATCAAGTTTCTTATGATTTCTATTGGAAAGCTATTGTCAATGAGTATTTGTGTCACTTTTTTCTCATTGGCGGAGTGGTATTTTGGGTCACTCAACGCAAAGACTTTGCTTATGAGATTGGATGCTGTGTTCATACGTATGAGTTTGGCTTGATTAGATCGGAAATTGACAAGTCTTCCAGATGCCGTATCCTTCTGGTACCAGTCGAAAGATAGACGGTCGTTTTCGCGATAGATCTTAACGTCTAAGAACGCTATTGACCTGCTTTCTTCTCTCTCTACGGTAAATTGGATTTTTTCGTTGAATTGGTTAAGACATCGTAGCACATTATCAATTTCAAAGTTTCTTGGTAGAGTATTACAGTGTGTCACGAAAGAATCTCCCCACTCAGTCAGAAATTCGTTAGAGTTCAAGTGCAAAGCAAAAGATCTAATAATCGACAAAAATGAAGTTTTGGTTTCTTACGACGCTGTTTCTCTGTTTACCAATATTCCTGTTCAACTAGCAATCAACATTATTAAAAAGAAATGGGAAATTATAAGCGAAAATACAAAGTTGAGCCAAAGCAAATTTCTGGAATTGTTTAATTTTTGCATAAAGGACAACAACTACTTACAGTTTAAAGACAATTTGTACAAACAAATACATGGAATGCCAATGGGAAATCCTCTTTCCCCGACGATTGCTAACTTGGTTTTAGACTTTTTGCTTGAAGAATGTTTTAAACTAAACTACAGACCTAAGTTTATAGCAAAATACGTTGACGATATTTTCGCGATTGTTAACAGAGAAGAAATTGATAATGTGCTACGATGTCTTAACCAATTCAACGAAAAAATCCAATTTACCGTAGAGAGAGAAGAAAGCAGGTCAATAGCGTTCTTAGACGTTAAGATCTATCGCGAAAACGACCGTCTATCTTTCGACTGGTACCAGAAGGATACGGCATCTGGAAGACTTGTCAATTTCCGATCTAATCAAGCCAAACTCATACGTATGAACACAGCATCCAATCTCATAAGCAAAGTCTTTGCGTTGAGTGACCCAAAATACCACTCCGCCAATGAGAAAAAAGTGACACAAATACTCATTGACAATAGCTTTCCAATAGAAATCATAAGAAACTTGATACTTCGTCAAAAACATCAAGTTTCTTCCGGAAAAAAGTTGGAAGAGAAGAAAGGTGTTTACAAAAGTGTTGTGTATGTTCCCAAACTCTCCGAAAATTTCAAAGAAGTTGTCGCCAAAAACAACCCAGACGTGAACTTAGCATATAAGTCAAACCAGACAGTTGCATCTCTATTTACATGCCTAAAGACGAAAACGGACAAGGATCGCCGCTCAGACGTAGTTTACAAAATAAACTGCAAAGGAAAACCGGACCAACCATGCAATCTCTGCTACATTGGCACAACCAAACAACTCCTTCGACAAAGAATAGCTAACCACAAATCTGACATTCGCCAAAAAAGCTCTGAAAAGACAGCACTAGCATGCCACGCTATAGGAACAGGACATCAACCAGACTTTGAAGGAGCCGAAATTCTTGCAACGGAGAAACACACATCTAAACGCTACACATTAGAAACACTTCACATAATAAATAACAAAAACAATATGAACCGCAAACAAGACACTCAAAACATATCCGCCGTTTACTGTTCCTTAGTTTCAAACACAAATAATTATACAGTTCAAATTTAACAGTTGACAGTTGACAAGCCTTCACATCGGAAGCGCTTTAATTTATATTTGTTCCAATTGTTTTTAATGTCTTTTTAATATTCAACTCAATGTAAGTCATACTTATACGTTGTACATAATATTCGTATGTATTAAACTAAACATATTTTTGTCATTTTTGTGAATAAAGACATCCCCTGAAGAAGACGGCAATCACCGTCGAAACGTTGGGAAAAATCAGATGAAAACTGTTTTCATTTAACCATCAAAAAGACCAACAAAGCCGATGAGAATCACCACTTCAATTGTTCTCAAATCAACACAAATTAAATGAAGGTTTAAAGTGAAAAATTCGCGCGAATTTTGCACAAAAAAGGATTAGTTTCATATGAAAAAAGGTAGGATTTTTTCCGGGCAATCGTTACACGGGCAATAGTAGTGCGGGAAAGTGTTTTCCGGGCAATCGTTATCAGGGAAGTTGATTTCCGGGAAAACGAGGCCAACCCTTTCACTTTTCCTCGATTAAAAAAAGACGCTGTAAAATCAGACCCAGTGAACGCATGAAACGCTGCAAGGGCTGAACACAACGTAGGTCCGAGGATGGATGCTAATTCCGTGCAATTTATGCATACTTGATCGTAGCTACGACTCGCTTTCCGTGTTTTTGGAGACGTCAACCAAACTGACATTCCCGGAACTTTACATAAATTACCCAGTAAAATGATTAGAATATCAGTGTCCGAGGCTGTTACGACAACCTTTGAATAGGATGCCAATTTGGAAATGTGATACACAACCTCGTATCTGCCTCTTCATGCTGGCATTCGTAGTTACTCTCTATCTGTTTAATTACACGGTTCTTTGAAACTGAGAACGAAAAACATTGTTCATCAACTGTTGTGAACACTTTCTTGTCACCTAAAATTGGAGCCATTTCATCATTCGCCCAGTGAGTAGCTACAAAATGTTCTAAAGACTCTGAAGCGAACATTTTTCAAACAATCCTTAAAATTATTTGGACTAGGTTGAAGCGGACCTTGTATGTCAAATTGGACGTCAACTTCATTGCGACTCTGTCTTTCAACATATTTTATTGAAGGCTGAAAGTATCGTTCGAAAATGAGATGAATTTCTTTTGAAGAAGTGCTGCAAATTTTTGCAAAATGGACTCAGCTACTTTTCTGAATGTTTGAGGAAGGGTGGTTCCAGGCTGATACAAAAACTAAAACTCCGCCACTTCTGTCGAAGCTGCTTAACCTATAGAAATGTTGACAGACCTTTAACTAATAAAGAAACGATTAACTTAAAAGTCTAAAAAATCTCGAGACGATCCTTCTCGCTTTATCTCTGGTGAAGTTTTATTTGTTAAAAATATGAAGAATTCTTCCTCTTCTACGGTCCCAACGCTCGTTGACAATGACACTCCAGTTGTTAGGTCTCTCGCGAAAGCTAACCTTTTTGCTAGGCAGTTCGCCGCCAACTCTTCGCTGCCAGAGAATGCCATGACTCCGTCTGTTCTTGAGCGCGTCAATGATTCCATGGGACAAATCTTCTTCCGCACTCGTACTGTGGCGAGAGTCCTAAAGGATCGCAACATACATAAATCCGCTGGTCCGGATGGTATCCCCGCTATTATTCTGAAGAGGTGTTCTTCCATGCTGGCAAAACCCTTGCGTAAGCTTTTCCATCTATCCTATTCTTCTGGGCTCGTTCCGAGCAGTTGGAAAACAGCATTTGTCCAGCCAATCCCAAAAAAAGGCGAATCTTCTTCTCCCTCCAATTATCGATCGATTGCACTTACGTCCCTTCTTTCTAAGGTCATGAAAACGCTCATAAACTATCAGCTCAAGAAATATCTCGAAGACCGAAAGCTTCTTAATGACCGGCAGTACGGCTTTCGCAGCAACAGGTCCACTGGTGATCTGATGGTCTATCTCACCGAACACTGGAACAAATCTTTACATCGTTTAGGAGAAAGTAAGATTGTTGCGCTTGATATTTCAAAGGCATTTGATAAAGTTTGGCATCTTGCTCTTTTATCGAAAATGCGTGCTTTCGGTATCGACGAATCCCTCCTTCGTTGGATTAGAAATTTTCTTTCGAACCGTTCAATACAAGTTGTATTGGACGGCTTCAAGTCTGAAACCCACAATATAAATGCTGGTGTGCCCCAGGGCTCCGTTTTGTCTCCGACCCTCTTCCTCATTTTCATAAATGATCTCTTGTCTGTTACTTCTAATCCACTAAATTGTTTCGCTGAAGATAGTACCCTAAGCTTTTCTTATTCGTTTCCAGACTCACATCCCTTCTCTTCGGGTGTGGAACTGCAACCGCAAAATATGATAAGCTCATTAAACTCTGACTTAAACAGCATTGTACAATGGGGAATACAAAATCGCGTAGAGTTTAATGCTTCGAAAACTCAATGCTGTCTTGTATCGTCGAAGCGTGGCACTTGCATCAATGAGACCGAACATCTCGAGATCCTCGGTATGTGCATTACTGACCACCGTGGAACGAGCACATATGCGATGTCGCCAAAAATGCCGCAAGATGTTTAGGTTTCTTAAGGCGGTGTAAGAATTTTTTTTTTCCCTTCTGATCTGGCTATCATCTACAAAACCTACATACGTCCAAAGCTTGAGTATAACTCCCATGTCTGGGCTGGTGCTCCAGTGACATACTTAAGTCTTCTGGACAATATCCAAAAAAGAGCATTCAAGATGATTGGTGATCATACCATCGTTGAGTCATTTACATTTCTCGAACATCGCCGTAATGTCTCATGCCTCACCCTTTTTTACCGTTACTTCAACGGTATTTGCTCTAGTGAAATAGCCAGTTTCATTAACCCCCCTAAAGATATTCAACCGTAACACCCGCGCCTCCAGGAATGCCCATCAGTTCACCCTTGAGCCCAACTTCGGTCGTACCCTCAAGTATAGAGAATCGTTCTTTAGCCGTACTACGCGAATGTGGAACTCCCTTCCACACTCTGTCTTTCCAAATCATTGCAATGTTCAGGAATTTAAGACCAATATACACCGGCACCTCCTCTTAACCCCCTTTCCTCCTTCCTAAATCACTCACTGTGTCTCTGGCATAATAAGGGCATAAAAAACCCCTTGAGTGTGTGCTTATTATAAAAAAAAAAGATGATCGAAGAAAAAGCTAGCTCCAAAATTTATCAAACATGAGGTTTTTAAAAATAACAAAATTACAATCCATTAAAAAAAACGTAAAGTTCACAAGCAAAAAGTAAAGGAAAAGCGTATACAATTGAAAAAATCTAAAAAAAAACACGTGTACGCCCCAGTGTACATTTTATTGCATCTGAAATAAAATATGAAAAATTTAAAAGCAATGTTTTCAACAATAAGTTACGTACATATTTAAACTTACCAACATAATTCATAACATACTTTTGCAAGACCACTGGAATTCTTTCTTGCTAGTAAACTTAAATAGACGATTTCTGTGTTTTTAAAAATAAAATTATAAAGGCCTAGATATGCTATTACCAAGGGGTATCAATAGAGAGTAACCGAATAAGTTGTTGGAAAACATGGAGTCATAAGACATATAAGAAGGAGTCACCAACATAAGCTGTGTGGATCTTAACTCATCACACATTATTTTGTTTTTCTCGTTATTTTGCGCGCTAACTTTGAATGCTGGCAAGGTTAGATTTGCACCAGATTAGCGCTGGCAAGTTCACGCCATTAGCTTAAAAACATTGAGGTAAACATTCTAGCAAAATTTCAAGTCGGGACGCAATGTCACATATTTTCCACGAATATCGCGTCATTCAAAGCGGCTTGCCACGGTCTTTGCACCAAATACGGGGTGGCAAGTCCAGGTTTTTGGAATATGCAGTTAAAAAGCTTTCCAAAGCTGTAAATTTTATCCGGGACGTTATGCAACATATTTTTGTCGATTTTTTGCATTTTCATTAATTAAATGCTATGATATCGCACCACATAAAATCAGGCAAGTCGGCGGTTTGGAGTAGACACCAAGAAATGGTTTTTCAACATTTCGTTTCGGGACGAGCAGCCGGCTCGCCTACTATAAGAATTTGCCTTAAATTTTTGACAAATAATTCTATGAAATTACTTAAATTTTTAAATTTACGATTTCAAATTCGGCCATCAAAAACGAAAAATTTAGAACACTTCTGCTTTAAAAACGAAAGTTTTTCTTTCGTAAACGAAAATCAGTACAGGGGTGAATAACTCCCAAGTAACAATTATTTATCTTGTATAAGGTCCGTTTCCTGAATATTCAGAAGCAATCAGGGGGCAACTTTCCCAGGGCGGCCCATTGAGGTTAGATTTTTTTTTTTTAAGGTCGAGGAAGGCTTCTCTATAGGACAATATCAATTGCGGCAAGTCTGAAACCCCCGTAAATTCGATTAAAAATATTTTAAAATACGTGAAATATTGAATAAATTTGAAAAAAAAAATTTCTTACCAAATCGATTTCTTGTTTTGTTTTGTTTTGCTTCTGTCAAATTGGTACGAAGCAACTTCAGGATTAAGAATTTTAGTGTTGTCAGAGTGGGAAATATTTTACCTTCGGAAAGAATAAATAAAATTTTTAGTGATGTTTTAAAACAATTATTTTATCATGAGGAAATGCATTTTGAAATGAATTTAAGTAATTTCACTCAAAATTTGTATTTATTACTTAAAATTCCTTTTGATAACATTTTAGAGGTGTTCACATTACTGGAACATTTTCTATGGTTCTTAATAACGCTTTGAAACGACTTTCGTATCCATTTATAATAACACAAAATAATGTTTAAAGCACAGTTTCGATATTTATTTAGTTCAAAGAAATAAAAATAAGAACAAATAACACAAATACAAATAACACAACAATTCATAACAAAAAAAAAAAAAAAACATTTGTATCGGTATACATATTATGAATTCCTTGAAAAATAATTCGTTATTTTTGACTGGAGAATAGCTTGACTTGATCTTTCAATAGCCACTGCCCTTATTTTTAATAGATTGGAGATCGTTTCTGCATCCAACTCATTTTGATCGCAATACTACAGAAGCGTATTTGTGCATTTTATTGCCTCAGAGCTCGTTACTTTACGAGCAGCTGGAGTGGCTTCGTCGCTTTCATTCTCCGAAATATCCTCAATTGTTTCAGGTTCAGTTCTTTCTACGACGACCCAGTCTCTAACTTCTTGTATAGACATTTTTTCTCCTCTATCTATAACTCCAAGGAGATCGTTAATTTCTTGAAACTGTCTTTGAAGCTGAGTTTCGGGCAGTGCCTCCCTCAATTGGATAAGCGGAATTAAATCTTCATCTTCCCAGTTATCTTCTTTTGGCAGTATACATTGAAAGGACTTAGAAATGGAGGAAGCAGGGAGCTGCTCCCAAGATAATTTTAAGTTCATTACAGCGTGTCTCAAGGTTATTTTTTTAACCCAGCAGCAATATCTTCACTTTCCGAAGCAATAATTTCAGCAAGCAATCTTTTTTTGTAGTACGCCTTGACTAAATTAATGACATTTTGGTCCATGGGTTGGATCAAAGCGGTGACGTTTGGGGGAAAAAACAAAACTGTTATGTCCCCATCAGAGCTAGTTAACCTTTCCTTATTGCAGTGACAAGTTGCATTGTCAAGAAGCAACAATACTTTGGCAAATTATTTTCTCTTAGGTATTTTTTAACCTGGAAAAGCGTAAAAAAAGTTGTAAGTTAAAGTTAAAATGATGTGATTTAGTTCAGACAATAATTTTAAAGTTCAAATAAAGTGCTTACCTCTTTAGTAAAATTTTCATTAAACCAATTTTGAAAGATTTCACTCGTCATCCAAGCGTTTTTGCTGGATCTATAAATCAATGGAACTTTGAAACCCGAAAAAGCTCTAGGGCATTTAGACTTCCCGATAACTAATGGAGTGAGCTTATGCGTTCCACTTGCATTCGTGCAGGCCAAAAACGTTATCCTTTCCTTGCTAGTTTTCCTTCCCGGTGCAGTGCGCTCACTTGACAAAACGAGTGTTTTACTAGGAAGAAGTTTCCAATATAGGCCAGTTTCGTCAGCATTATAGATTTGTTGTGGTGTAAGAGACATTTCTTGGATTGTTTCATGTAATTTTTTCAAAAACGGATCAACTGCACTTTTATTACATGACAACTTTTCGCCGCATATTTTCAATGTTCTTACACCATGCCTCTGTTTAAATTTGTATACCCAACCTTGACTGGCTCTGAAGTTCCAAGCTTCTTTGAATTGCAAATTGAAGTCGTTTGCTTTTCGGCAGAGTAAATCTGTTGAAACTGGAACGTGGTTCTCTCTTTGCTTTTTAAGCCAGTCGAATAATGCATTTTCCATTTTAGGCATTTCGGATTTCCTAAGCGTCTTCCTCTTCCCTGGTCCAGATTCGGTTTTTTGGTAATGGTCCAACAGCTTCTTTGAACTTAATTTTATTCCAGTAATGGTTGACTTTGAGACACCATATTTTTGTGATAATGCCATTCCAGAATGTCCAGCATCCAGTTCTTTTAAAATTTCACACTTCTCTTTTATCGATAGAAATCGATGCAGTTTTTGTTTAGGTGCCATAATCACAAAAAACAATTACACTCACTGAATAATAAAATACGAACTGATTTTAAAAAATCATAACAAAGAAATAACGAACAAAATTTATCTACAACAGGCAGTAGGCAGAGAGTATACCTGCAGCTGCATTCAAAACTTCGAAATGTGTCTAGACAAGTAACGGTTAGTTAGTCCCTTGCCTAACAAGGGATCGCACACAAAACTTTCAAGTGAAAAAAGAGAAAGAGAGATGTCAATGTAAAGTTTTGGCGAGTCACATTTTGGAGAAATTCACATTATCGGTTGTTCACATTATCGATGGACTACTGTATAAAACTTAAATAGCTTAAAATTAACTAAATGTCTATAGTCGCCATATTGACGGCGAATCGCTTTGAGGAGCTCGTCGAACGGATGCTGCCCGTTTTCTTAATGTTCCTCCGCCATTGATATTCCACGACCCAATCCCCGAAGTTGTGCGAGCTGTTAGAGTTGTAGAAACACCTCTTAACAACCCGCCACTGGGATTCTATTCACTGCGTGTGCGTCCCATTCTCCGCTACAAACGGATTTTCCGGATCGCTATGATTAACCTTCCGGTGGATGTATCCATGTGCCGGAAGGCAATCATATGCTTTCCAGAAATCCGTATGTATGGTCGTTCCTGGGAGCACATGCTTCTTAATCAGCGGAATTAGAATCTAAAAAGAATTTTTTGTTAAAGAAATCTTTTTACTTAGAAATTTTGTTTAACTCACCTCAGCGCTTCGGATATTATCATCACAGATCTCAAGGCGGAGGTCCTCGGATCCATCCTCGATCATGCCTAGGACCCAGTGTCCATCAACTCGGCGGCCTGAAATTATGAAAAGTAGGTAATTAAACATATATTATTAAATAAATTAAAGTTCATATAATACCTTTATTTTATTTCCGCTTCCCAAACTTAGACTCGTCTATCTGGACGATGCGTCCGACACCACCAATCATTGGCCCATTTTCCCTGTGATTGGAAAAATCAGCCACGATGACCTCGCGGCAGTAACTGTACCAATCCGCGATGGTCCTCGTTGAAAAAATGGTGCCGGACCCAGAGAAGTCTTCCCGCTGGACTTCTTCGTAGAAGGATTTCTTGGCGAAGCAGTAGGTAAGGTAGAGCACCTGTTGAATTGACAACTTGCTGTTTTCGAACCACGTTCCCTTCGCCCTGCTCGCCCTGTTCTTCCCCCTACAAGTCCCGCGTCGGCAGCGGAAGTATCCTACGCCGCCGTCCGAGTTGATAGACATTTGGGTCTTGTGGGTTGAACACAGTTTCGAGGTGGGCAGCAACCCGTTCTCTTCTGCAAATTTCACGCTGTTGGATTCGCCGTCAATAAGCTTTATCAAGTGGTACAAATTCCTAGAAATTTGAGTTTTAGTTATGAAATATTGAAATATAATTTGTAACTTACCATCGCTGTAGGGACAGAGCAAGAGCACGATTGCTAGTGGTAGGTTGTTCTTGTTGTTGTTCGGTCTCACTCATAGTAGGTTGTTCTTGTTGTTGTTCGGTCTCACTCATAGATCAATTTAATATTTTTAATGTTTTGGTACTAGTTTTTTATTCCGCAATAGTCCGCTTCCTTTGTTTTTTAAGAATTGAATGCACAGAATATGCAAATTCTTAATGTCGGAACACATTTTCACCGTTACTGAAATGTGTGTCCTTAAGTTCGTCCACAAGAAAAAATTCCTAAAGAGTTATTTAAAAAATCCCAAAAACCAACGACAAATCGGAGAATATCCCCCCAAAAAAAAAACCAATAAAGTGTGCAGTCTACTTGCACTACGAGTGACATTGTCTCGTAAATGCATTTAACTAACATCTGACTTTGACGTTTATCATAAAATGAGCGAATCCAGTGGAATTTTAAAATAAAACTTCAAGTTTAGTTGTCAAAAAGTGTAATTTTATTTGATAAAAAAATAGAGCAAAGCACAACGCGTCGCAAATATTTTGACAATTCACTGCATAGCATCGCGTGTATTTTAAATTTTCGACGCACCTAAGATTTTTTTTCGTAGATCTGTCCGATTTTACCGTCGGAAGGGTTAAAATCATATGAAAATTGAAAAATTCGTACAAATCGGATAAAATTTTCTTCCGATCGGCTACCATCATAGGGCTGAATAGCTTCCATAGTGTTGTTTTAAGTCTTATCTTCTGCTTCTGAACTTGAGCTGGTGTCGTCATCAACCTGGACATTAGTCATGCCATCATCATTTGTTTGTTTCTGGAACTGGAATGAGCCACTGGGTCCATCATCATAAAAGATAGCCCGCGGTTGCTTGCAGCCATGAATCTTTATGCGGGACGTTCTTTGTGGCTTTTCAGACTCCGAAGATTCTAAACGTCGTCTTGAATTGTTGATCACTTTTTGGAAAAAAATTTTCAGGGAAACTTACGAGAATTCCGGGTCGACCCTCTTCACCAGACTGTGGAAAAACTTGAAAACGCTGACAAAGTGACTGAAGGTTTCATTTTTCTTAGTACTTGAAACTCCGGACCAAGAAACCAAAACAAATAGTTCCATCCGAAATATGGAATCCACTATTTTGTAGCAAACGTTTTCTCCCCATTGCCCACTCTGAGGACAACAAATGGAAGATGAACGTCGATACTGCAAATAAAAAACATAAGTCTTTTAAAAGCTATTAAAAAAACAAACAAAAAATGCCTCATTTCAAAAATTGGAATGGACTCTTACTGCAAATTATATGCTTCGACAAAATTAATAACAGAATTTAAGCCAAAGAGATATTTTGGAAATTCATCATAAATAAATAATTCGCATTGTATGTGGAATGAGTTTAAGGAATACAACGACTTTCATATATCGAAATTCTAGATTATCTCCAAAAGCTTGAGTCCTATAATTTATTTTGTCTCGATACATAACTAAACCGTATCAATCTTGAAAAACGGTTAAGTACTTTTATGTATTTATAAAAAAATGCCCTCATATGGAAAATATTGGTCCGATTTACAAAATTCTTTATTTAGGTATAACAAGGTCGACAATGATAAAAATAAATTGAATGATTAACGACTTACCAAATCTTCAAAAAACTCCTTCTTCGTCAAATTAAGTTCCAACTCTACAAGTTCCTCAATTGTTTCAATAGGCTTGAAGGCCTCTTCCCATCGTTTCCGATGAGGAACATTTGCTTCCCCGGCTGCGGACGCTCAGCAGACTGTTCGTATTCTTCGAAGCAAATGTTCTGGATAGCTGGCTCGCAGACCATGTTGATAGCGAGCCTTCGTCCCTGGTTGTCTCCATTTTCAAATAAAGGGTTTTCCAATAAGAGGTGTTATTTTGATATTCAAAGAAAAATAGCATTTTTTGAGATAAATGATCGGATGTTTATTTCATTATAAAGAGGAAAGTATGCCGTTAATAATGGAACATAACATCAGCCAAATGGCCGCCACGACCACGCTTACATGACCATATCCTTTTCATGAAATTTTCCATAACCAAATCGCAAAGTGGCTGCCCTATGTCCTCGATAGCCTCACGAATTCCATCTTTGAGGTCTTGAATAGACGCTGGGCTGTCGGTGTAGACCTTATCTTTCACGTGGCCCCAAAGGAAGAAGTCGCAAGGTGTTAAATCACAAGATCTCGGTGGCCAATTGTGATCACCTCTTCGAGAGATAACACGGTCCGGAAACTTTTCCCGTAAAAATCGATGGTTTCATTGCTTGTGTGGCACGTAGCGCCGTCTTGTTGAAAGTAAACGTTGTCCAGATCAATACCATCCTATTCCGGCCATAAAAAATCATTAATCATCTCTCGACAGCGCAATCCATTGACCGTAACTGTTGCCCCAGCCTCATTTTCGAAAAAGTAAGGTCCAATGACTCGCCGGACCATAAACCGCACCAAACAGTCACGCGTTGAGGATGGAGAGGCTTTTCAACAATAACTCTTGGGTTTTCCGAGCCCCAGATGCGACAGTTTTGCTTGTTGACGTAGCCTCCGAGGTGGAAATGGGCCTCATCAGTCAAGATGATTTTTCTATGAAATCAGCAAAGACACGACGTTGTTGATGATCTGTCGGCTTGAGTTCTTGTGTTAACTGAACTTTATAAGCCTTAAGAACCAAGTCTTTATGCAAAATACGGTGTAATGACGTTTGTGGAATGCCTAATTCCAAAGAACGACGAGGAATGGACAAACCTGGGTTTTCTTCAACACTTTGGGCTACAACAGCAATATTCTCAGTTGTTCTTGAGCGACGTGCACGGTAAGGTGGGTCTATTTTGCAGCATTGAAATTAATCTGAGGAACTTCAAAGACACGAGGCTGTTTTCCTGTATGAGGTGAGTTTCGTGCTTTTAGTATCCTCCTTGCTGCTAGTTCCCTGATTGTTTGACTTTGATCAGACAACATCATTAGCAGCAAATTCTCTGGATGAGCAAAATAGGCGTTACGTTGAATTAAGGAATCAACTATAAGTTTCAACTCTGAAGGCAGATAACGAGAACTTTTAATTAACATCCACAAATTCTTTGATCCATCTTTACATGTTGGATTTGTTTTTATTTCAAACCACACCGGAGCGTATACTTTGACACAATATTCAGCTAATATTTGCAAGTTATTTGATGGAGTTGAAGAAGAAATATAAAGCCGCAATATTCTATTCGCTTTTGTTAACCATCGGGCATGGGACATCTTTCCCTTTTGATGGAGTTGAAGAAGAAATATAAAGCCGCAATATTCTATTCGCTTTTGTTAACCATCGGGCATGGGACATCTTTCCTGGGGATCTGTTAGCCAAATCATCAGGACATTGTCCATTTATAACTGACTTTGTTATTTCGTAAAGGTATTTCTGGTCGGTATTCAGATCATCAAACTGAATTTGTGGCAGTTCACTTTCTATTTTTTCATAACAAACAGTTTCTAGTTTTTCGCAATTTTCTAATAACTTGCCAATTGGACCAGCATGTGAGGAAGGACCAGTGGTAACCCCATCTAATTTGTTAAACAAATGTCTCAAGGGCAATTCGTTCAAATGTAGCATACAAATGATCCACTTCCGCTATTTTGCACCAGAGAGAAGATTGGTGTTTGATACGAGATTATGTGACATCTATTTTATTATTAGTAACAAGTGTACAAAATTCGAATTCCCGCTATTTCACAGAGAGCATATATTATCTTTGGTACAAGTGCATTAGCTGACCTTCACATTTGTTACAATATATTTTTTTTTGTCATTTTGTTGGGACTAAGCTGCAATAAATAGACCAATAGGGTGATTTGTTTTCTTTGGCTGACAAAAGCTAATATTATATTTTGGGAGTAAAGAAAAGTTAATGTAACAATTGTTTGTCGCACTGAGGTCAAAGTAGAACAATCGCAATATTATATGAGGGGAAAGGCTTAAAACAGCTTTCAACTACCATCTCAAAGTTTTGAGAGATCTTATTTAAAAATACGGACATTAAATCTCTATGCCTATTGAAAACATTAAAATGATACGCATTTAGCTTCCAAACTTATAATTCTAATGGCCTAGGATGACATTGCATTTAAACGTAATTTTGCAAGATCTTATCAAAATAAAATCTCGATGAGCGGGCTCTTACACTGAAAATAATTGAATAATATTTTAGGTGTGCGCAAATGAGATAGAAACGCAACATAATTTCTCTATTACAAGTCAATTTGACGAAAAAATAAAAATCGACCCACCTTAGTGCACGGGTTTTATTCTTCACATCACTTACTTGTCCCAACAGCTTGAATTTGTCCACCAATTTCTGTATTGCGGTCCGACAAGGTGCTTCACGACGACCCAAAAATGTTTTAGTTTTACGAACCGTCTCTGCCAAATTTTCACCATTTTTATAGTGAATTTTAATAATTTCAATGCGTTGTTGAAGCGTGTATCGTTCCATTTTTATTAATGGCGTAGTTTCTACTTGTCAAATGTCAAAAAATGACAGCTTCAAAAGTGACAGCTACCGAAATAGCGGGCTATTCAAAATAACACATCTTATTGGAAAACCCTTTACTACCAATGAAAAACAGAAATATAAATACGTACACTCTTCTTTTGTTATTAATTTTTTGTCGTATGACTTACACTATTAAAATTGCATCCTGACATGGAAGATTTTCGTTAAGTCGTTTCCTCTTCCTTGGACCTGAAAAGGTCCGATTTGGCCTAACCACCTCATTTTCGGTGGTATCTGAGGCCCCGGACATTGTTGAAACTTCAGCCAGCGCCAGCGCCTGGCTGTAGGACGGAATATAACTTCTTTTCAGAACGCAGTTATGTTCTGTCAAACCATCAAGTATGGAACCCGGTGGATTTTGCCTTTTGCTTTTTCCCATGTGGCTGCCACATCAATCGCCCATTTTTTTTCCATGATCGTGGAACGGTCTCCACGATCTTATAAAAGTGTGGGCTAGTTTCTTTTTTCATTTTTTTTTATGTGTTTCTTTTATGTTGCGCCATATTTCAAGGAAAAGATTTTCCCATTGCGCTTTCAAATACTTTGTTCACTCTTTGAAGGTCTTGTAAAATAGGTTTAAAAAAAAAACATAGATAGACATAGACATAGTTTATTTCCTTACTGTGTCACTTGTATCATTTATAACGGGGCAACAGGTTTGGGATGAGGATTTATTTGTGAGGAAATTGGGAATTGGGATAAGGAAACGGAAGTGGGATTGGGAAAAGAATATCCAACGAATTGGGTCGTGGCATCTCGCCTCCCTACAAAAACAAAAAAACAACAAATGCCACTTTACTCCCTACTATGCTTCTCTCCTGTCATGTGTCGATTGCTGCAAACTTTGGGTCGTCGTTGGGTCTGCTGGTGTTGTTGCAGACCGACTACCCACACCACTCCTTGGGACTAAGCTGCTCGATGGAAGGCTAAATCCCCCATTAGCGAACGTCCCTATGACGTCATCTCCTCGCGCTTACCTCTCTACTGCTCCTCCACACCCCCTGAAATTTAATCCTCAAGCATGCATTTTAGGATTCATGCATTCCAACGAAACACGGAAGTTTTAAACATATAAATGATAGTCGAAATTTAATGAAGTGTATGCAATACAAAATTTGAATTATGGTTGCGAAAAAAACTTATACTGACAAAACACATATGAACAATGAAATCAAAGCAAAGGGCGAAAAAAAGGTTAAAAATTAAAGTTAGCCTAACTAGTGGTCGGCGGTACTCTCCTCGAATATAGTTTAGGGCGATTACTAGTTAACTATCAACAAACAAAAAGGAAACAGATCCTACCCCCAAAGAGCGCTCCCTAGGTCAGATATAATTCCTTCGAATCAATTCACCCGTTTGCTAGCTAAACCACTGATTAGCGACGCTTTTATCTTTAACCCACCCAAAGTTTACGTATGAAAAAAAAAGATTAATTAGAAATTAAATGAACTTGAAAAATGAAATGCTAATACTAATAAATTAACAAACAAAATAGTCATCAATAAAGAAGAAAAAATAATGAATAAATAAGTAAAAGAATAATAATAAACAAATGCTGGCGATATGATGGCAAATAAGTGCATACAATTTCAATCTTGGTTTTCTTGTTATCCCGTCGACGGTGTTTATTTTCGGTTGTCTAGTTTCAAATTTTGAATTCTCAACTGAATGTCGATTTTCACCACACCACAAAATGGTTCGCACTCTAGCTTGGATAAACTTAGTATGAAAGCTTTTGACTTAAATAAATTGGAGATGAGGTTCGGTAACTAAAATTCAGATTCATCGGACTCAATTTCATCGCCGCTGAAACTAGTGTTTGAGTTTTCAGCACTGGAAACATTTGGGGCAATGATTAAGTCAAAGACTTCTTTAGGAAATGTTCTGAGGTTTTTTTTTTTTTTTTTGGTATTTGCCTTAAGCTGGTTATTAAGGGGTCTGAAGTTACAAGCAATAAATTGAAAACATCTTCATTACATTTTTTTCTAGAATATTTCCTCGAAAAATGCTCACGATAGTTTTTAAAGTTCTTATTTCTAGCTTCCTGTGCTTCTTCCGTCAATTGATCTAGATGCAAGGATAGATTAAGCTTTAAGATTATGTAACAAACAAATTTTATTAAAAAGTAATACCTATTGGAAGAAGCGCAGAATCAACGACATCAGGATCGTGTATTAAGAGCTTGTGAACTGTAGGAGGCATATAATACCAGGGATAGGGGTGTACAAAATATTTGGCAGTTGCAAGTGAGAAGGCTCGACAATTGTCAATGTTGATATCATAGCCACATGAAATTGCTACCAATATAGCATGTAACTTCTCGATTAATATTTTATCGACACCCAATATTTTAGAAGCGACTTCCGAGTTGCTAAAAAGAACGCCTTGCAGAGTTGCCATCATTTGTATTCCCAAAACCTGGCTTGGGTTGATCAACAATCAGGCCCATTTGATCCCGAAAATTTTGTTGGATTCGAATTTTAGTCGCTGCTACTATGTCCTTATCTTCCTTACAAATTTTCCATTTTTTTATTGGAAGCCTATAAGCTACATGTAAGAGACACTCAAAAGTCCGAATCCAACAATGCAGTACTGACAACCCAAACTGCAATGCACTCGGATCGTAAGGTCTGAACAGCAAGTTTTCAATTTCATTGAAGTCCTTCGAGCTAGCACCGCAAATGTAACAGCGCTGAGAACAGGTGGTATTTGTAAGGGCATTGTACACCTTTCCGTCGACCATTGTAAAAATTAATTCATATGAAACTTCAACAACTTTTTCTTCAATGTTTATGATTGAACGGCACAGTGCCTGAATTTGAGCATCAACTCGATGCTTCTCAGCTTCTGAAACTGGTGCAGATTCCTTCTTATATTCAAACTTGATGGGGCGGCAGTATCTGGTTGACGAGGATCTCGGGTTTTGCCACACAACGATTTTTTTGATGACCAGTCGCAAACAAGTTGGATGGGAACCACCGAAGTTATAAACACACTGGAATCATCAGCTTTTATTCCAACTGATTTCTGCTTATAGGAACTATAGCCGGAACTCCCACCAAATCCCCACTTGCAAATCAAACACAAGTTTCGTAGTTGTTCATCATTTAAAGTATGAATAACTTCTTTTTGGGCCATAATCAAACGTTCCGAAGTACGATCCATTAATGCCTACCTCAGCTGAATTATCAGTTACATGCATTTCTTCTTTTTTTGGATAGCACATTTTTTTCGCATTTCGCACTACCTTGTAGGAGGGAAACCTTTCAGGATCTTTTTCTCTTATAATATTATATTGATGTCTGGTTAATTTGGCCTCTACCATAACAGATAGGGCTTCCTCACCTGACATCTTTCGAGTAGGCTGCTGATCCTTCCGAAATGCATGTTGATAATAAATCGCTCGCCGCGGGGAGCGTACCACTTCGTTTACTAGTCTTGCAGTAGCTGAATGACCTTCAGCTCTTAAATTCAATTTTGTGGCAAAACCTAGCTGAGAAGTTGACATCTCTTTTCGAATCTTTTCCATCTTTATCCGTTTACTTCTGTCGCTACATTCATTAAAGGATTTTTCTGGACATGGTGTTGCTGGATCAAGAAGTTTAAAACTAATTGATGTTAATAACCAAGATTCGTTAGCTTTCAAAAATCTGAGTTCATTTCTATTACATTTAAGTCACTTTTTTGTGAATCTAGCTTCAAAAATCGATAAAGAATGGTGGAGCTCTTTAGCATTCACATTGTGGCTGGCTTCAAGGTGGTCTGCCAAAAATTTGAATTTGTTTTTCAGAGTTTTGATTCCTGAATCTTTCATGAGCTAAAACAACTCCATTCGAGTGTAAAATATACTGTTAGAATTTGAACCTATACGAGAAAAGCATTTTTTTGTGAATAAACATTCAGAATTTTCTAGGGTACTCTTTTACAAAAACCTCATTATAAAAAAAAGGTGTAAATATGAGCAAGAAATTCTTTTAATACAATACACAAGATATTAAAATATATATACACATAAAAATCTCAATGTAGAAACGTGTAGAAACCTACTTTTTCTCTACCTATACATAAAAATACCCTTAATTATAAGGTGCAGATTATTTATAATTTATTTATATTGAAAAACAAAAAGTATTAACCTAAAATATATTTAGAAATAAAGTACATACTTGAAACTATTGATTCCATGTTGATTTTAAATTTTCACGTTTTTTTAAATATTTAAACAAAGCCACACTGATATGATAACACTACTTATTTAGCACTTGTCTTGAGAGTAAATGAAACGTGATTTCAATTCGACCGTATGGAGTGAGAAAAAAACATAAAAATATAATTGATTCAGCAAATGATAGCTTAGAATATGTGCTAACGGGAAAACCAGTTTTCATATTCATCGCTTACAATTTTTTTTTTTGAGTTTATTCCGACTCCGTCATATGAGTGGGCCCACTGTGCGCCGACCGTCTTCCCGCTGATACCGAAACCTCAATTTTCCCAATATTAAACTCGATAACTTTACGGTCGTTTTCCTTTCTCAAAAAAGTGCTGCACTATCACCTATTATTGGAAATTTAACAATCAAATAGCTGACACACTACATATATTTAGACACTATATACTTTGGACTAATTTCCACTTGGGACACTACCGTCTACTTTTTTTATGGCAACCGCCTAGGCTTCTTATATTGTACCAGCTGTTGTTGCAGCTGCCCGTAGCTTAGTGATTAGGTGCGTTGGCTGCTAAGCAGAACGTCGCCGTCGTGGGTTCGAGTCCTACTCGTGCCCATAAAGTTTTTATTTTCATCTTTCACGAGCACTGCCTCTTGCGAAGAATTGACAAAACTTCCAAGAGTATCAATCTGTCATGAAAAAGTGCTTCTCAAATCTGCTTTTTGGAATCGGCGTTAAATTGTAGGTCCCCTCAATTCTTCACACGCACTCAGAGAATTGTTGATGTGAGTAAGCCACTTAGGCCTTGGCTCTTCAAGAGCTGTCGCGCTACTCTATTTATTTATTTTTAATTTTTATCACTTAGACTAGAAAATTATATATTATATTAAAATAAGTTTTAAGTTCAAGATATTGCTTCTGGATTCTGAAACAGCCGATTCAATTGAGAGCCATCTTGTTGGACACAATTGTGTGTGTGATTTTTAACGGCTTGTGTTCCTCATTTATAAGCTTACATAGCGTTTCGTAACTAAGTTGCCGAGGAGAAGAGCGGGAAAACCAATTATATGTTTCACTTACCATAAACTCTACACTTTTAGGTATATATTCCTTTGCTGCTGAAGAAATAGTCAATTGAATAGAATGACAGACACATGGGATCAATATTAGCTTTGGATTCATTTGTTTTAATTTGGCAAAAACACCATTTCTGTAACCGACCACAACGCTAGTGTGTTTTGCAATAAACAAACATGTTCTTGCTCCCGACTCTTGGACTTCATCATTTTTTTTTCGAAGTCCATTTTCTTTTGACGGAAAGAAAAAAGTTTTGCTGCTTCCAGATGTTTTTTGTTTTGCGCATGTTCTTTTAAATTTGAATATTTTGGGTTTTTGATTGAAATGTGACAGCCTTATTACCCTACCCGATCGGAGAAAAAATCTCTCCGATTCGTACAATTTCTACGATTTTTCTACCACCACCGTGTACTTTCGGACAGGTTAATAGTAGACTAAACATCTACGAAAAATTTTTAAATCTGCGTCGGAATTTCAAATTGAGAGCGACGTTTCGCGATTTCATGCGATGCATCGCGATTTGTTACTTACTGTTTTCGCCGGATTGTCTCCGAAACAAAAAAGTTTCGGAACTAAAAATATTTTTTCACTCACAAAACAACAAAGAAGTGCGTCGGAACGCGTCATTAATTTATGTACGAATCGGTAATAAGGCTGAATATCTGCAGTTGACGATGTCGCCATTAAAAATTATCCAATTTTTTAGATGTTCATCTTTGATCCAAGCTTCACGCAGTTTTTTTTTTGTATTTACGTTTGAAAGACTGATGCATTCGAATTTACTGAAATAATATGCAAAAAGGTTGATGTATATAAAAAAATATACAATAAATGAGTTCAAAATGTTCACCTGGCTCTTGAATTGGCAAACCTTTTTCCAGGTTCTCGGAATTGGAAGCATCTAAATTCACTTAAAACAGAAAACATTTTTTGAATAAAAAGAAATTATTCAAACTTAATGCATGAAAAAAGAAAAAAAATACTCACCAGGAACTGCAGTTAATGGTGGAATGTTCTGCTGACTTTCTTCGGGGTTCACTAAATTCTATACAAATTTTAAGATACAAGTAATTTGAATATGATTATTATGAAGAGGGGGAAAATGCTTACCTGGAACTGGAACTATCGAAACTTCCCTTTGGTTTGTTGGATTTTCTTCTTTGGTTGGATTAGCACGCACTCAAGACACATTTTTTTTTTTACATTTTATCTTTATTTGAACTAATATTTATATACATATTTACAATTTATTGATTAAGTACTTAAGGTAATATTTGATTTTTAATTTGTTGGCACAGAAGGGGCCTAACTATATACAATGTTTGTTTACTAAATTTAAGGTTAACAAAAATATCAATGAATAAAAGATAAAAAATACATGAAATAAAAAAATCTCGGGATGTTCAGTCCTGGTTGTCCATTGGTGAGGCTCTTAGCCGCGGTTAAAAGCTGACCCCGTGTCAGCGTAAAAGTGAAGATCTCCTTCGTCGTTGGTTTGCTCGATCTCCTCCCTTAGTACGTCCAGCGCACATAGGTATCTCGGTTCAGGGTGTCTTTGTTGTGTGGTTATTCCGTTGATGAGGTTGTTGGGGTGATTGCTCAGTGATGCTGCTATCCTTTTAGCTGACTGAATTAGGTATTTGTCCAGTGGTGTAATTTTTGCTTCGTCGTAGAGTCTTTTGTTGCTGAAATGCCTCCTTCTCTGATGGTTGAAATAAAGTCCTGTGCAGCTCCGCAGGACTTTTCGTTCGAACACTTGGAGTTCCTTCATTGCTGTCTTTGAAATGGTATACCATACTGGAAAGCTGTAGGTGATGACGGGCCGAATTAGCTGCTTGTATATAAGAAGCTTCGTTGGTTTGCTGAGTCCTGTTCTTCTTCTTAGAAGCGGATTCAGTCGGTGTAGGGCGTGGTTGGCCTTCTTTAGTACAGCTCTCGAGTGAGGGTTGAACTTCACCATCTCATTGAAGTGGACTCCAAGGTATTTGGTGTTTCTCTTCGCTGCCAACGTTGATCCATCGGGTAGAGAAATTGAGATGCCTTGGCATCTTCCAGCTCTTCTACCTCTGCTATTGGTGGGCCTTCGGAAGCAAATCAGCTCTGATTTCCCTGTGTTGATGTGTATTCCCCATTTCTTGTAAAAGTCATGGAGCCTTCGTACATGGGATTCCACCTTCCTGGCTGCGATGATAGGCGATGGTGAAGAGCAGTATGTGATTGAGTCATCTGCATACAGAAGACTCTCACATTCACTGCTTGTTGGCTGATCGCTGGTCATCAGGCTGAAAAGGAATGGTCCAAGTTTTGATCCTTGAGCAACTCCAGCTTTTATTGGCCTTGTCGATGATTTAGAGTTCTCCAATTGAACAAAGAAGTTCCTGGAAGAGAGAAAAGAAAAAAAAAATTTTATTAGATTTGATGGTAAACCTAGTAGGTATAGTTTGTGATTAAGCCCTTCAATCCACACGCTGTCAAATGCCTTTTCCACATCTAATAAGCACGCAACGGATACTCGATGGCTGTTGAGTGCCGCTGCGATGTCGTGTTGGAGTTTAGCCAGCGGATGCAGAGTAGAGTGTTTTTCTCTAAATCAAAATTGGAAGTCCGGGATGAGGTTGTTGTCGGAGCTGCACATCTTCAGTCTTCTGAGTATAATCTCTTCTAAGATTTTGCTGATGTTGTTGAGGAGGGAGATTGGCCTGAAATTGGTCACAAGGTTCCTTGCACCCTTCTTCGGGATTGCCACTATTTTCGCAGTTTTCCATTTTTGAGGAAAATAGCAGTTGTTGAGGCAATTGTTGAAGATGATGGTGATGTACAAGATGAACACTTGGGAGAGCTTCTTCAGCATGAAGTTGGAGACTCCATCAGGTCCTGTTGATTTTTTTGGCTTCAGGTTCTTGATGACTTCGCACGCACTCAAGGAGTTTGTATTCCCTTTTTATGCCAAAGCACAGTGCAAGCGTTAGGGAAAATGTGATAGATGGAGAGGGTTACGTATATTACGCTAGAATCTCCATTTTATAAGCCGGACTCGGGGACCATCTGGGAATTTGTTGCTATTTTGTACCGAAAGAATTGATTTTGTACCTCTCTTAGTTTACGAGAAACGGCTGAGGACCTGACGTAATATTACGCTACAATCTCCCCTTATATATCTAGACAAAGAAAGCACCTATCGACTTGAATCCAACTCCATATTTTGTTGCTATTTTGTTGCTGGGAAATAGGCCAGCTACATTTGTCGGAATCGCAACCCTTCACGGGGGTGAGTGGTACACCTAGCCCTGTAAATACGAGATAGAGTGTATCTCATAAGCCAGAGCAGCTAGCAACACGAGACCAGCGGCGTATTTTGTTGCTATTTCGTTGCTGAGAAATAGACCAACTACATTTGTCGGAATCGTAAGATAGAGTGTATCTCGTAAACCAGAGCAGCTAGGAACACGAGATAAGCCGAGTTGCTAGTAATTAAATATAGCCTATGTTACTAAGTGTGAATGTAGCTTTCTAAAGGTGGAAAAAACTTTGAAATCGGATAAGTAGTTTTTGCTTTTATTCATTACAAACCATAAGATATAAAAACAAATGAACGTTATTATAGTTTTTCTCTCACAAACATCATCAGTCTAGGTACTACTTTTTTCGTGTCCTTGATGGGCTATGGATTTGCCCTTTAGGTCATCACATTCTACCCATGCACAACTACCTCTGTGGAAAATGATCGATGTGTAGTGACCAACAGCCGTTTGATCATTAGATCTCGAGCTACCACCGTAGAAGGTGCCGATTCCTACCAGCGCAAACCTCTGACTTGAATCTTGAGGATCTTTCATAGTCCTTCCAATGTCTTGTCCTCAATGTCCAATGTCTTCTTCCTCAACTCGCAAGAGTACGATATCACCTAGTAAACATAATTCAAAAAACATTATTTCTGGAGGTACTTTTTTGTAATATACATTAAAATAAAAAATTCGTAAGTGTTCCTAGCTGCTCTGGTTTATGAGATACACTCTATCTAGTATTTACAGGGCTAGGGGTGGTACACCCCCGTGAAGGGTTACGATTCCGACAAATGTAGTTGGTCTATTTCTCAGCAACAAAATAGCAACAAAATATGGAGTTGGTCTCGTGTTGCTAGCTGCTCTGGTTTACGAGATACACTGTATCCCGTATTTATAGGGCTAGGGGTCGTACAACCCCGTGAAGGGTTACGATTTCGATAAATGTAGTTGGTCTATTTCTTAGCAACAAAAACGCCGCTGGTCTCGTGTTGCTAGCTGCTCTGGTTTATGAGATACACTCTATCTCGTATTACAGGGCTAGGGGTGGTACACCCCCGTGAAGGGTTACGATTCCGACAAATGTAGTTGGTCTATTTCTCAGCAACAAAATAGCAACAAAATATGGAGTTGGTCTCGTGTTGCTAGCTGCTCTGGTTTACGAGATACTCTGTATCCCGTATTTATAGGGCTAGGGGTCGTACACCCCCGTGAAGGGTTACGATTTCGATAAATGTAGTTGGTCTATTTCTTAACAACAAAATAGCAACAAAATACGCCGCTGGTCTCGTGTTGCTAGCTGCTCTGGTTTATGAGATACACTCTATCTCGTATTTACAGGGCTAGGTGTACCACCCACCCCCGTGAAGGGTTGCGATTCCGACAAATGTAGCTGGCCTATTTCCCAGCAACAAAATAGCAACAAAATATGGAGTTGGATTCAAGTCGATAGGTGCTTTCTTTGTCTAGATATACAGGGTGATTCACGAGCGTTGTGCCAAAAAGCTAGAGCGTGTAGGTTGAGTTGAGACAAGAAAAAAATCGTGTGGGAGGGGGGGGTCTATTCCCCCCGTTTAGTCGGGAGGGGCAATTTTCTGAAAAATTGACTTATTTTGTTTAAAAAAATATTAAAAATCAACGGCTTCGTTTACAACACCGTGCTATACGTTTCTGAAAAGCCAAAAACTTCTTCTTTTACTTTGTTTTTAAATTAAATTGTTTTAACGAATAGTTTAAAAAAAATAAATTTTCAAACTCAAAATTTTCAAAAAAAAAGCAAAAAAAACATTTTTGAACTAATTTTTTTCAAAATTTTATGGAATTAAGTACTAATTTTGTTTTAAAAATTCAATGTGTTTGTTAATTTTTAGTCGAAAACAGAAAACCGGATGCAAAAATGTCTTTTTGTTTTTGAGAAATTAAGAAAAAACCAAAACCTTTTTTTTCTAAAAAAATCTTTGTTTTTATTTTTACCTGTCTGGACTTTTATTTTAATTTATTAGTTTAATTTATAAATTTAATTTTTTGTGGTTGGAGTTTTATGAGGACTCAATAAAGTAGAAAAGTATTGGTTTTTCCCTGGATTAATCATGTTGTTCATTGATAACGTCTGCCATTGACCTTTCACTTCTAGCTCTCAGTGCTCTCGTCGGCGGATTCTTGAAAACATGCTACGACTTGGGCGTCATCTATTGGGATATCTTTCAGCGTAGAGTCTTTCGGCTTCCTGATCTCGACAATAAGTTAAACCGTAGCAGAAGTTCCTGTCCGCTAACTCTTCTCGAGCGTATGAGTTTGTTATTGTTATGTGTTGATGAGTTAATATTTTAATTGTAAATGGTTGTTTAGTAAATATGCGATGGATTTTATATACCTTTAGGTTGTTAATTGTTTTTTCATTCAAGAAAAAATGTGGTTTAATTATCTTAAGCCCCTAGCAGGTAGAACTCTTCGCCGGCGAGTGGCCGCGGCCCCAGGTATAGTAAGAAAAAATTACAGGTCAGTTTTCAGACGTTATCAATGAACAAAATGGTTAATCCAGGGATAATGTAATACTTTTCTACTTTATTGAGTCCTCATTAAACTCCAATTACAAAAAATTAAATTTATAAATTAAACTAATAAATTAAACTAAAAGTCCAGATAGGTAAAAATAAAAACAAAGATTTTTTTTTAGAAAAAAGTGGTTTTGGTTTTTTCTTAATTTCTCAAAAACAAAAAGACATTTTTGCATCCGGTTTTCTGTTTTCGACTAAAAATTAACAAACACATTGAATTTTTAAAACAAAATTAGTACTTAATTACATAAAATTTTGAAAAAAATTAGTTCAAAAATGTTTTTTTTTTGCTTTTTTTTTTGAAAATTTTGAGTTTGAAAATTTATTTATTTTAAACTATTCGTTAAAACAATTTAATTTAAAAACAAAGTAAAAGAAGAAGTTTTTGGCTTTTCAGAAACGTATAGCACGGTGTTGTAAACGAAGCCGTTGATTTTTAATATTTTTTTAAACAAAATAAGTCAATTTTTCAGAAAATTGCCCCTCCCGGCTAAACGGGGGGGAATAGACCCCCACCTCCCATACGATTTTTTTCTTGTCTCAACTCAACCTACACGCTCTAGCTTTTTGGCACAACGCTCGTGAATCACCCTGTATAAGAGGAGATTGTAGCGTAATATTACGTCAGGTCCTCAGCCGTTTCTCGTAAACTAAGAGAGGTACAAAATCAATTCTTTCGGTACAAAATAGCAACAAATTAGCAACAAATTCCCAGATGGTCCTCGAGTCCGGCTTATAAAATGGAGATTCTAGCGTAATATACGTGAGAGGGTTAAGGATGAGGTGTCGGTTAACATTGGTCTTGAATTCCTGACATTGAAATGGCCGGGAAGACAGAGTGTTTAAGAGCGTTCCACATTCGCGTAGTACGGCTAAAGAACTATTCTCTGAACATGACCGTACGACCGAAGTTGGGCTCGAGGGTGATCTGAAGGGCATTCCTGGAGGCGCGGGTATTACGGTTGAATATCTTAAGGGGAGGAATGCAACTGGCTATGTATACAAAACGATATCACAATTAATATCGATATATGTAATGAATACGTTTCATTATAGTATTCATGTTCTCCGTATGAGAGTCGTATGTAGTGATGCCAGACTTTTGAAATGTAAATGCGACAAATCTCCACATTTCATCAATTGGAAGTTTTTTAAATTAAGTTTTTTTCTCATCATCAAGAACAACTGAAATACTTTTGAATTCTTCAATTACTTGATTAGATATTTTAATGTCATTGTTCTTAAAATATCGCTTATTGAAAAATGTCTGCTATTACACATATTTAAAGCAATATTTGGGTCGAGAAATTGAAGCCGGACAACCGCAGGCCGCAGCATCCTCAAAGGCATTCGGGTGATAAGCTCAAACACATGTCTTATAAAATTTCAAACATTTTATTTGTACGTCTGTTCTGTTTTCACAGTCCAACGAGGTTAAGGATACTTCGCATTCATGACCAAAATGGGATATCCATCACATATTCATTAAAGTTTTTAAAAATTGAGAACTGAACATCCCAATTGAGTTCGAAGAACTCAGTTTTCATAAAAAAAGAAGACAATCTTAAAACCAAAACTTTGCACTGAAAAAATGACTTTAAAACTTCCCAATTTTCGATAAGTCTAACAACACAAGGATGCACAAAAAGCCAGCGAGTTTTTGATGACTTTAAGTTTTTTCTTGCTTCGAAACCAAAGTATTCCTGAAATTCAATCAACTCAGCTGAGCATTTCGCACTTTCAGAAACATATGACAAGATGTCTCTCATCAGCTCTTCTACCTCTTTTGGAAGTTCTTTGCTTGCATGAGAAGCCACGAGTGCAGAAGAATGGCATAAGCACTTCATCAAAACTATATTGGGGTTTACTTGCCGCAACTTTGTACGTTGTGTACTTTAAAAACTCGTGCTCTAATTAAGTATTTTATTTTTGAACTCTGTATCGAATATTTTCTTGAAGGCTTCGAGAGGTTACACATGGTAACCGGGATATGGTGTTTTCTGGTACGAACATTCCTTGTGGGTGATGTTTTAAATCATTTGATTTTGTTCTTCCCATCGAAGTGCCTAGAAGATTGGTAGGATGCTCAACAGTCTGAAATACAGTCAAAATTGGTTATAATTAGAACGAACTCCAAGGAACCGAGGATTTTATTCGTTCTGTTAAGCAGAACGTCGTGGGTTCGAGTCCTACTCGTGCCCATAAACATAAAGTATTTATTTCACCTTTCACGTGTACTGCCTCTTGCGAAAAAATGACAAAACTTCCAAGAGTATCAATCTGTCATGAAAAAGTGCTTCTCAACTTTGCGGTTCGGAATCGGTGTTAAATTGTAAGTACCCTCACGCCACTCTATTTTATTCTTCATCATCATCACTCTCTAAATTTTCGTTTTGAATCATTGCGGTTCATCAGTGAGTAAGTACCTCTGTCACTATGTCGTTGTCCACATTAACTGAATCTTGAAGAGTACACTGGCCTCGATGCAAAGAGTTGTTTCACATTTCTCACAATTCCATCTTGCTCTGTTGTGGCAAATTCTACACCGAAGCTGATTTTTTATTTTTTTTTGGCGAAGTGCCCACCGTCTCTGCTCACTAAGGATCTTGGAACGTTTGGTTTATTTGGTGCTTTCACTGCTGATCCCGATCGTAAAAACGTTCTTGTAATTGTTCGTATATAGCTCAAAAGATTGCGATTTTCGTTGGTTTTCAAGCAATGGAATCGGCATGCGTTCACCACCATTGAGTTTACCATATGTGTGAACAATGGCCACCAGCATTTCTTGCCCTTGATGTTTATTCGAAAATTGTTTAAGAATTGGTCATGAAGGTCGACCCCACCCATGCCTTTATTGTAGGCAACCAATGGTTTAGGCTGGGGAATTGCAACTTTTTCTTTATCGGTCGTTGACCATCTCTTCACTTTACCCAGTGGTTCTAAAGTGTCAAAATTAGTTGCAACGGTAACAACAGCATTGTCCTTCCATCTCGCAAACAAAATGTTATTATTTTTATCAAATTTGTGGTGAAAGTAGCCACGTTTTGCCTTCATTACCGTCTTCAAACATTTTAGTGGACATTTTCTTGTGCGATTATCCCGAACCGTTTCGGTTTCCCGCTTTTCCACGTAAACTAGTCATAAGATCATGGCTGGTAAAATAATCGTCAAAAAACACGGTGTGGTCACTAGGCATTCTTACAACCTCCAGCAAATCAAGCACAACACGAGATCCAAGAGGGAGACATTTATTCGATGGATTGGCATTTTTAGCTCCACAATACACATCAAAATCAGCCTTATTACCGTACCCGATCGGAGAATTCTCCGGAGAAAATGTCCGATTGGAAGTTTTATTTCCTTCACCGTACCCGATTCGTACATAAATTAGTGATGCGTACCGACGCACTTCTTTGTTTTTTTGTGAGTTAAAAAATATCTTTAGTTCCGACACTTTTTTGTTTCGGAGATAATCGGACGTAAGCAGTAAGTAACAAATCGCGATGCATCGCATGAAATCTCGAAACGTCGCTTTCACTTTGAAATTCCGACGCAGATTTCAAATTTTTTCGTAGATGTCTACGATTGACCTGTCCGAAAGTATACGGTGGTAGAAAATTCGTAGAAATTGTACGAATCGGAGAGAATTTTTATCCGATCGGGTACGGTAATAAGGCCGAATTATAGCAATATCCATCGCTACTGCATAGCATCCACTCTTTATAGCCGAACCGAACAGGTTTTCCTCTGATAAATTGCTTTGCAGAGTGATGACCAAAATATTTAACCATCGCCTCGTCGATTGAAAGTTTCTCGTGGCAAAAGTTCCATTGCTGATAGTTATAACAAACAATTTTCATCAAGGACCGAACCTTAGCCATTTTGTCGGTCTTGTCAAGAGACGAGTTGTTGGCCAGATGAATAAAACGTTTAATTTCTTTGAAACGATTGCGAGACATGGCATTAGCGGGTTGGCCTCATTATCCCGTCTGTCAATATCCCGTTTATCAAAATCCCGTCTTTCAATATCCCGGCGGTCAAAATCCCGCCGTTCATTTCCCCGTTTAAAACATCCCGACACATCATTATCCCACCACAATTGTATTATTTTTAAAAAGAGACACCACTGAGTAGGTCACTCGATTTCATGAGAATCGTATTAAATTATTTCATGTTTTCGACAGCGCAGTCCTTAGCTCCTCCCCCTTTCCTAAAATTTTAGTCACTCGAAATTATGAGAAGCGAGGGAACGAAGAAAAAATTCTTCGTTCAAATTTCTCTATAAAAGGCGAGTAATTTTTCAATAATTTCAGTAGCCTGCTGCCGGCCGTCATGGTGTGATGTTCGGCAGCAGTGAACGGTTTGCCCTTGCAAATTACTCATTCTCGAGGGGGTATGAACAGATTTTTCGATTTTTTTTTTTTTTGAAAAGACAATACAAGTTTAAAGTGCAAAATCCGAGCGGATATAAGCGTTTTTAAAGTGGATTTTCTTCCCAAATTTCTATTAAAGTATAAAATACGAAAGAAAAATAAGATTAAGGCTAGGGAAAAAAAGCAAAACATTCGTTCTCTATGATTCTCATCGATTCATAGGCCTTACAAAAAAAAATATCATCTCTGGAAGCTCGGTTTTTGATTTTAGAGCTGGACAATGTTCTACAAAAATGTGCATTTGGCATTTCGTCTGAAGACATCCATGGTCTAAAATCAATCCTTGTATGCTTTTTTCGACTTTTAAGAAAAGTACGTTTGAAAAAACGTTTTTTTTTTTCATAATTTGTTGTTAATTTTTTAATTATTAATAATTCTTAGAGTCAAATTGCTGAGCTCAAGAACGACATGAAAATTTAAAAAATCTAACAATAGATAGATATAGACCCCTAAATTCAAAAATAGAATCATGTTTTCTATAAAAAGTACGGATGGATTTTACATACAAATAAGTAATTGAAATTCTTCGTTTAACTCTTTACGACCCTTCGGTCGTCCTCAAAAGGACGGATTGTTGTTCTCGTTCAGGTCAGTTCATCTACTTCACTCCACGTTGACGTTATTGGCAATGTTCCTCAGGAAGTCCACCTTGTCCATAGCATTCCTGTTGTCCATCACCCTTTGAATTCTTTCGTACTTTTTAATCGTACGACTCGCAGGGAGGAGTACTCCTAGACGGACTTTTTCCACGGCGACTTTGGACATTATGGCTTCCTTACCCAAATCGGCCATGATTTTGTAAACGCCAGCGTGCCTCTGACTAACCACAGCCTAGGAAAAAAATATTATTCATTATTATTAAATTCAGCAATTTTTTTTATTTTTTCCTTACCTTAAGGCGCCTGTGCCAAGCTTCAACGCTGTTTTGCGTCCTTGGAAAGTGACGATCTGTTGCTGCCGAACCAGTTGTCCAAAACAGAGGCGAGTATCTTGGAGCTCTTGACTCGGTTCCAATGTAAACAGACTTGAACCATTTGGCCATGTCTCTCACCTCGCTATGCCGCAAGCTTTCCACAAGTGCCTGGAAGTATTCTGGAACTTCGTCTGCGGGTACAAAGCTGAGCGCCTTCAGCATTCGCACCTCCAACGAAAAGCTTCGATCGGCGCCAAACTTTAGCTGAAGACCTCTTTGTTGCACTTGTCTCCATATGGCGATTTCGAAATATGATATGAGTGTCCGAGGTCTAAGAACGATGGTCATCTCATCCGCAGCCTTCTTCAATTGGTCCCAAAAGATGTCGTAAGCTTCCGTTGATCTACTGCTCATAAGGCAAAAAATCAACGGAACAACGATGTTATCCTGGTAGCCATGGATGCTGAAGAGCTGCCCAAGATATTTGGAACGACAGCGAAAGTTCCATCCACCAGCCAGCATTCGGAGTTGGAGAGGATCTCCATGGTCGTCCTCATTCCCATAAGAATATTTATTCCTGTATAGTAAACACTCTCACTCAGGACAAATAATTCGCCATCCACAAACCGAAGATGCTGGGGAATATGGATGTCTTCCAGGGCCTCCTTTAAGGTGCTTGCTCGCACTCTTCGGATTTTTCGTCTTTGGGCATCTGTGGAAGGCAAATGCATCCTGCAATCCTCTGGTGTATTAGCCACAGAGTCTGTTACTATGACACATGGTGGAAGCTATCTTTAGCTTTTTGTTTGAGGTTGAAGTTGGTCTTCACCACTTCCCTCTCATGGGCCAGGGGAGCATGGCTGTGATCATTCAAAGATGATATTACGAGGTGCTCCGCTTCTCTCTCCATCGTGGTCATTCTTGCTTTGCATCGCATGTATTTCCTCTCCACGCAGCACCAACAAATCTTCTCTCCTTTCTGCCTTTCGACATGAAAGCGGTTACCATCCCTTACCGCAATTTTTCCTTCTCGGTTTGAAATTAATGTCTATTTAAAATTTTGTAATTGTTAAAAGACATTTATTTAGAACACATTTCCTATTAGTTATGGATTTTTTCCTTCTCGTCACATAAAGTCCTCGTGAGATAATTTGACAGCTAAAACTAATCAACGACTGATTTTAACGAGAACAGCCGCACTGGAGCTTGTTTATTTGTCAATACATTTAAAGCCAGTTTGTTCTTACAGCATGCCATAACTGCAAGAATGTAGGATCTTTTAATGCCTAGTTTTATAGTCTAGACTTCTAGATACAAAGTTCCACGAATATTTTAAACGCTTCCTCGGCTGAAATAGCGGCATAAATGTGTATTTCCTTGTAAATTCGTATCAAAAAACTCCCAGCTGTTCTACAAAACACTCTTCATTCATCCTTAAGTAACGTTTATAAGCGTTCAAGTATTACGTAACGCAATTTTTTAAGATTTTTGACACCCCCTTCCCCCTCTCAACGTTACCTTACAGTGAAGTGAGCATATTTATCCTCGTCGCAAGAAGTTATGTTTCTTTAGCCGTTTTCAAAATTGCGTTGGCATTTTTTTGACACAGTTGCGCTGGCAAGTCAGCATGAGAGCTTTTATAGGCCAAGAACAGCTGATGGCACAAATCTCCCTCCTTTGAGGATATTACAGTATGAACTCTATTAACTCACTTTAAAAACACCGACTACAGAAATGTGCTTGTGCATAAACATTAACGAATAGTGACAAGGAAAACAACATTAACATGCAATAAAATCTATGGTTGCCATAGTTATTTGGAACGCATCTGGTAAAATATTGGTTGCCATCCAAGTTGTTATTAATAAAAATCAATGTTGGTTCAGTTGGTTGCTATAATAATTTCGGTACCTCAGTCGAGCATCAGTAATTAATAAACTAAATTAAAGACTTGGAATTTAAAATAATTTCCATAATTATTACAGTGTTTCCCCGTGAAATGTAAACGAAAATGTTCGCCAATTTGGGAGTTTTGATTCCCTATTTTTTATTAAAAAAAAAAAACAATGTTATGTAACATGTTGTAAGAAAGAATCCCCCCCCCCCGGTAACGCATCATAACGTTTTACGAGACACCCCCTCCACCCAAATTGCGTTACGTAATTTTTCGCTCCCTTAGTCCTATAAATGAAGTTCGTCATTTAGAAGCTTGAAAGAACTTTGGGTATGCTTCTCCTTAGCCTCCAAAATTGGATCCACTTTCTTCTTTTCACACAGACATTTTCTTGTTACGGAGCCAATACAAAAAATTTGAGACTTTTACACCTAAACTGCATTCGTGAAACTTAAATTATTATTGTAATTTATTAAAAGCGCTATGCCTAGGTTTTTTATCCTATTGCGACGACCGGTGCCACCAACATCTTCCCTAGTTTCGGTGTCTCCAATGATCTTCGCTTTCTTGTTTCAGAATCAAACCTGCCTTTTTTTCTTTTTTTTTATAATAAGCACGCACTCAATCTGTTTTTGTTCCCTTTTTATGCTAAAGCACAGTGCGAGCGTTAGGGAAAGTGGGATAGAGGAAGAGGGTTTAGCATGAGGTGTCGAATAGGATAAAGATTCGTCTTCCTTTATGCTATTTTGGGCTACCTTGAAATAATTATTTTTCATCGTTTCCATATTTTCCTCCAATTTGCTTGACTCCTCTTCGTCTGCCTTCTAGAACAATTTCAGAAACAGGTCTGCCTGTCCGTTATAACATTCCCTTTTTGGGGGATATCGTTCCCACGGCATCGGACTCGGTAAACAATAGCGTCGTGGTGGTTGGTTTGTGCTTTAAGCTTAACTGCTTTATTCCTGAGTTCAGGATTCAGCTCTTTTTTACTTTCGCAATCGGCTTATTGTTTCCCAATAGGTCAGAAATATTCATAAGGACTCGAAGTGCAACCATCTAAGAGGCATGAAACATACGATTACACAATTGAAGTGGTCTTTTCAAAAAACCCTCTAAATATTGAATGACGCGTTCCTTCCAATAATTGTTAGTTGCAGTTCCGGCACATCCAATTCCAGGCACGTCATCTTAATTCCAACCGTGGCGCTCTATTAAAATTCCTTTTGTGGTGCCACGACCTGGTGTTGTCTGTCCAAAATAAATTGATGCAGGTTCTGCCGATTTTTTTTTTTTTAATTCCCACGCCTCTTTCCCCCCCAGATACCGCACGCGCTGGGGTCCATTTTCACCGAGTACGATTGCAATTGCGGTTGCTAGTCGTATCGGCACTTAATTAGAAATAATAAATAAATTAAAAAAAAAAGTCATGGCGGTACGAATATCAGGAAGATAAGAGTTAGGGACTACTTAATACAAGCAGGAACTAAAGGGGAAAACAAAATTTTTAACAATAGGACAAACGAACACTTAAACAAGCAAAACAACAAAATAAAAGTAACATAACAACTAAAATACATAACACAAACAAAACACTTAAGCGCGTGGAACACTGGCTTTTAATAACGATTTTAAATGATTTTTACTTAAGTTAAAATCAAATAAGTTTGAGTTGCAGTTAAAAAGTCTGCTCATTCGTGTCAAGGGCTCATGCATACCGTAATTTGTCCGATGCCTAGGTTCTTTAATCATGTCCCTACCACGAAAGTTGTAACCTCCTCCTCTATGGTTAAATGAAAAAAGGCCTTACAAGTCCGGAGCGTCAGTTATACCCATAATTATCTGATGAAAAAATACAATGTCATTGTTGGTTCTTCTTTGTGACAATGTTTCCATCTGGAGAGTTGCTAACGATATTCATAAGGAGGAATGTGTAAAGAATCGCTCCATTGAATACCTTTGATGGCAAACCTAGTAAAATTCCGTTGAACGGATTCTAACCTCTCAATATGAGTATCATAAAAAGGTGTCCAAACCTGAGAAGCATATTCAAGATGAGGACGAACAAAATAGTTATATAGAGAACGAGTGACAGCCGGATCACGGAATTCCTTTGACCAACGCTTTATAAATCCTAACATTGAATTGGCTTTATTAACAATGCTGTTAATATGCTCAGAAAAGTCTAAACTAGATGTGAATAAAACACCGAGATCTTTGACAGTGACAGGACGAGTCAAAATGTGCTGTGAGATTGTGTAGTCATAAGAAGTCGGTACTCGCTTCCTAGAAAAAGTCATTGTTTGGCATTTAATGGGATTCAATTTTAAACTATTTTTCTCACACCACAGAGAAAACCTGTCAAGGTCATTTTGCAAAAGAATTCTATCATTCGCAGAAGATATGTTTTTGAACAACTTCATATCATCTGCAAAGATAAGAATATCGCTATTCTGAACACACAGCGGAGCATCGTTAATAGCCAATATAAAAAGTAGGGGTCCTAAGTGACTACCTTGAGGGACGCCGGATTTAGCAATAAATGATTTAGAGACATGATGTCTGAATTTTACCTGATAGGACCTGTCTTCAAGATATGTAGATATCCATTTTATGAAAAAAGGGGGAAACCCATATGCGTTCAACTTGAACGTTATAATCGCGTGGGATAACTGGTCGAAAGCTTTCGAGAAGTCAGTATAGACACAATCTATTTCCTGACCACACTCCATATAGTTCAAGCATTTGTTCACAAAGACAAGAAGGTTTGTGACTGTAGAACGTTTCTGCATGAATCCGTGTTGTTGGCTACAGATAATATTTTTACAATTAAATGCTAACGTATCACATACAACTTGTTCAAACAGCTTAGGGATGCATGACAGTTTTGATATAGGTCTATAATTTGTAATATTAGTTTTATCTCCCTTCTTAAATACTGGAGTTAAAAATGCATTCTTCCAAATTGAAGGAAATATTCCTGTTTTCAGGGAAAACTCAAATATATTCCTTAAAGGAAGAGCTAAAACAGATTTGCATTTTTTTTAAACAATAGGTGGAATGCCATCTGGACCACATGAATAATCATCTTTGAGAAGTGAAAGAAATTCAAATATTCTATTACTCTCTATTGAAATGCTACTAAACAAAACTTGAGGACAGTTATTTAAATATTAAAAGTAGAGTTTGTCAACTGCATTTGGAGAATCAGCAAAAGATTTACTGAAATAATCTGCAAAACCTTCGCAGATTTCAGGGCTTGTGGTAAGGGTAACATTATTATGAATAAAATTAACTGGATAACCATCACATTTCTTTTTCGAATTAACGTATTTCCAGAAACTTTTTGGGTCAGATTTCAGAGAGCTTCCTACAGTGAGCATGTATTCGCTATAAAGTTCGTAAGAAATTTTCTTGAACTCTTCAAAAAGAGAAATGTATACCACTTGGTCTTCCAAGGTCATGGATTTGATATACTTTTTCCAAGCCTTATTTCTTTTATTGCGAAGAGCTTTTAGCGCTTTCGAGTACCAAGGATGGCATGAACCATTAGATTGTATGGATCTTTTTATGGGAACAGTTTGATATATGCATTTCATTAAGATACCATAAAACCTTTCAACAACTGCTTCAGTATCAGATAGTACCGGTACTTGTTCAATACCGGAATTACTCAAAAGTTCAGAAAGCTGTTGAAAATTGGCTTTCCGAAAGTCAAACGAGTATGAGCTATCATAAGAATTACTATGGGCTAGTAAGTGATCGCTCAAGTCAAGAAAAATGTCAAGGGGGGGGGGGGGGGGGGTGAAATTTATCTATGTTAGATATAGCAGAGGAAGATTCTACCACTACTGTATTAACAGGGTCAGATGTAAAAACTAGGTCAAGCACTCGATTCATATGATTTTTAATACAGCTAACTTGCTGTAAATCAGCTGAAATAATATTATCCAGTGATTGAAGTTCCAGTTGTGGTGAGCAAGTGGAAGCTTCGAAATAGGATTCGTCGTCAGAATTAACCCAATCGATGTTAGGAAGGTTGAAATCGCCTAAAAGGAGGACACAACTATCAATGCTGGCGATACCAAGAATAAAGTCCAGTGCCTCGGAAAGTTCCATGAACACGGCTATTGGACTTTTAGGTGGAATGTAAACATTTAATACAAAGATAGATTTCTCTTGTAAGATTATTTTTATGCATAAGAGCTCAATTGATATGTTGAAAGGGAAAACAACTTGAACTGCAAAGAAATTACTTCTAACGGCAATAAGGACTCCCCCACCAACTGAATTCCTTACATCCACATGACGGTCTCTTCGGAAAACTACGAACTCTTGATCAAAGAGTTCTGTGTCCAATATTGTGGCATTGAGCCAAGTCTCGGAGAAAGCAAACACGTCATGTGGAAATATTTGTGAATTTTTAAAAATTGTAGTAGTTTTACTACGAAGTCCTCTTACATTTTGGTAGTAGAGGGAGAACCTTTGTCGTTTTTTGAATGGAGCCTTGGAATGTTGTTTGGTTGAGATTTACGTTTTAGGGGAACAGTAAATTCCTTAACCAAGGTGAAATTGAGATGTGCTTTTCAAAAACTTCCTTGTGATGATAACGCGCCCCTATTTGCTAATTCATCAGAGTCTTGTCTGTTCGTTCATCAAATTAAAAGCTTTTTATAGCAATGTAACTTCTAAAAAAGTTGGGAAATTAAGATAGATACAGCTCGGTGGTTTTTCGCACGTCAAATACAATCCTTCCAAAGACTCCTCAGAAATAGTTCGTCTACGTTTTGGACCCTGTAGCGCAGATAAATCCTCAGATCATATTTGCTGAGAATCGGCGTGAAAAGAATCTAAAAAGAGTGACGAGATAGCTTAATTTCTTAACCTTTTCTTTCCAATAAACTCTTCAGAGACGTGTTTTTCACAAATATAAATTTTTCTCCCTTCACTTTGAATATAACATACTTGTCTCCAATTTTTGCCAAGAAATCATTTTGGAATCATTAGAAGGAAAGCCAAATATCTTCAAACCAGGAGAATTTCGTTGGTTGCTCTTGCAATGAAATATTTCGAAAGGATAGGTAGCAAGTTTTCATCATAGTTTGGATGAGCTAACCTAGAATCAAGAAAAACCTCTGATTTTATGAACAATACATGATTATTTTTGAGCAAATCACCTGAGATGCATGATTCTTCGAGTAGTTCTCCCAACCAATACACAAGATCATGACTTAATCTCAAATTCAATTCCATTTACTTATTTTATGGAAATATTTCCAGGGTCTACTTCTTCTGTCCCTTTGCGGTTTCTGGCAATCTTCTCATTTATTTAATTTCTCCATCTGTCATTGTCTTTTCTGGAACATATCATGTTGTTCAATGAATAATCTTCTATCTGGTTTAAGTTCTTGCTCTTTTCTGCTTTCGGATCGTAATCGTTTTGATTTAAGTAATTTATTTTTGTCTTTTATCTAAATCATATTCCTTGTAAGAATCCTCATGTAGGGTTCCTATTTGTTGGTTATCTTTGATTACCTCAGTAGTATTTGGGCTCATGTCGTTATTAAAGACTTTCAAATTTGATTTCAGACCATGAATCATCCTCCATTTAAAAACACTTTGTAAATAACTTAGGAATCTTTGCACAGGGATACCAACGAAAGAGGTGTAATCTTGTGTTTTACCTCCAATACCGTTCGATTTATCCCATCGCCCACTAGGTAACATCGCCTGTGTTTGACGCTACATTCTTCAATGGCGATATTGTCCACGCGGTGAAGTTGTTAGCTACTGGGTGAGGCAGAAAGTTCAGCTTCCGATCTATACAATTGTTACCATGCTGCAGTTCCACATTTCAGGCCCAAAATGTCCCCTTTTTACTTATCCACGTGTATTCTAAATACCTGAGATAATTTCAGTGTTCCTTTACGTTCTTTCGAAACCGCCTTCGACATCGACTCCTTGGCTGGCAATCGGGCCAAAGAAGGTCTCAAAACACCTTCTAAGGCCCCCAAGCTCAAGGTCCTTGGAGTCTCTACCGACGCAGAAGCCGATGCCCTAAGGGCCTGGACTAACTCACCAATCACATTATTTCTAATATATTAAGCAATAAAGGGTTTTTCAATAAGAGCGCTACAAAAGTTTTTTTTTAAATAAAACAAAAACGGTTTGGATATCAATGAAATTCTGTATTCAGGTGAAAGTACGTTCGATGCCATTATGTATGAAACTCGATTTCTATTGCATGGCCACCACGGGCACGCTTGCAGAAGTCCAGACGCTTAACCCAATTTTCATTTTGTACTGTGCCTGTGGATTCAAATTTGTCCACTAGACGCTCAATTGTTGATCTGCTAGGACGATTATGACGACCATAGATTGGACGTAGTGCTCTTAACGTTGAGGCCGTTGACTCCGAATTTCGGCAGAAAATTTTAATAATATCGACTCATTGTTGGCTCGTATATTTTTCCATCATGAAATGGCAAACCTTACTGAAGAGAAATGTCAAAAGAGCGGCAAGAAATATGACGTAATTTGCTGTCCCTGTCGCTCTACTTTTGTAGCGTCCCTGTTGAAAACCCCTTTATAAAATCAATCTTCTTTTTTAGTTTTTAATATTCACTCATTTATCTGATTAATCAAAGGAAAAAAAATAACACGTCTGCTCCGCTTCAAGGTGCCCTTCTCATTTTAATCAACTTCATCGTCTGTTTCTCTTTCTTACATCTTACATTTTTTTTTTGCCTATCACTTCCCATATAACCAGCCACAAACATAAGCAAAGCTATTTTCATTAATAAACTCATCACCACTCATGTCGCTGGATAGTACAATCTTTGAAATGCTGTCAGAATCAAGTTCTTGCTGGCAGGGCAACCAATCTACATCCCCTCTAAAATTTCTTGCTGGCGGTAAAGTTTGAACTAAGCCTATATCCTCTTCTAAAATACAATTACCCTCTCTAACAATAATTGTAAGGTAATGTATAGATAGCCCAGAGCGCTTTGGAAATCTTCACATCTTTATTTTTCCAAAGAAATTTTCTAAGCGATCTTCACATGCCGAGTGATGAAACCACAGGCATGAAGATGTTCCCACAGGGAGCGCAGGGATTAAAAGGAAAACATACTGGTAACATATTTGTCCCCAAAATCAATGCTCATAACACGAATTGATTTGAGGAATGAATCGTTTCAAAAGATCTACTTGTGCTGAGCTACCTAAAAAATCATGCCTGTTTCTCCTGTTGCGTTAATTTTTGTTGATGAATTGAACAGTTCAAAAAGATCTCCGAAAAATAAAAGGCGCTTAGCCGATTAAAATTTTTAAGTACTTTGAAATCTGCCCTTAGGGAATTACTGAAAACCTGCGTTGCAAGACGAACTCTCATTTTTTAGAGGTTATTAGGCTTGATGTGTTCTAAAATCAATCTTGGGCACAATTTATACTCATTTTTATTTGCACAATCTTTATCATACAAACGGTCCATGTTACTCTTTCCTGTTCTCCAAAAATGGTATCATTTTGAAGTAAACAGTTTCGAGCACTCTTTAGAAGATGTCCAACATCATCAAGCTTGGCACGGTTATTTTTTCCGGCGACGGGCTATTTTTTTATCAAGGTTGTGTTCGTATTTGCACATTTTTGTCCAAAAATAGTCTATAACTTAAGTCTGGGGTTAGTTTTTTTAAATCGGGTTGTACAAACATCTCTCAAGCTTCAGAATCAAATCGAATTTTCTTCGAAGTTTGAAAGCATTCGATTCATAATATCTGTTAATGTGTCTGTTCGTGATGTTTTGCGGCTGAAATGCTCTATGTACACTTTAAAGTCCTTATCCCCGGCATCTGATGCTTCTTCTCTCAATTTTTCAATGGACAAAAAACTCTTAAAAACAGTTCAGTCAGCTTGCTACACCAACGAAACCATAACCAAACACATGCTTGTCCTTTTCTGCCTACCCAACCAAGCAAGCCAGTAAATTCTTTGAAGACCATGTGTCGGTCTTAAGTGACAAAAGACCAAATTGAAGATTAAACGTTCTTCTGGATATTCCTCCGCCATTTTTATTCGATAATCCAGTGCCCGAAGTTGTGGGAGTAGTTCGAGTTGTAAAAACATCTCTTTACTACCCGCCACTGAGACTCGATGCGCTTCGGGGTCCCATCATCCGCAACAAACGGATTTCCTGAACGCTTTCCAGAAATCCGTGTGGATGGTGGTTCCCGGCAGCACATGCTTTTTTATAAGCGGAATAAGAATATTTAACTGAATTTTTTGTTAGAGAAATCTTTTTATTTAGAAATTTGTTTAAACTCACCTCAGCGCTTCGGACATTGTCTTCACAAATCTCAAGACGAAGATCCTCCGAACCGTCTTCGATCATTCCGAGGACCCAATGTCCATAAACTCGGCGCCCTGAAATTATGAAAACATATATTATTAAATAAATTAAAGTTCATATAATACCTTTATTGTACTTTCTCTTGCCAAACTTCGACTCGTCTATCTGGACTATGCGACCGACACCACCAATCATTGGCCCATTTTCCCGATGTTTGGTAAAATCGGCCACGATGACCTCGCGGCAGTAACTATAGCAATCCGCGATTGTCCTCGTTGAAGAAATGGTGCCGGACCCAGAGAAGTCTTCCCGCTGGACTTCGTCGTAGGGGGATCTCTTGGCAAAGCAGTACGTAAGGTAGAGCACCTGTTGAATAGACAACTTGGTATTCTCAAACCAGGTTCCCTTCGCCCTGCTCACCTTGTTTTTCCCCCTACAAGTCCCACGTTGGCAGCGGAAGTATCCTACGGCGTCGTCCGAGTTGAGAGACATTTGAGTCTTGTGGGTGGAACAAAGTTTCGAAGTGGGCAGCAATCCGTTGTCTTCTGCAAATTTCAAGCTCTTCGATTCGTCAATTTGCTTTATTAACGCCCGATTTCTTGACAAAGTTCTAGCCCTTAAAACTCGGTTTAGTGAAATTTTAGAACTCATTTAGAACTCGATTTAGAACTTTGTTATAGTTAGAACTTCGATAAAATTAGACCCTGCATTTTAGTATTTGTTGGTAATGAATTATTGTTGGTGTTGGCAAAAGACCGCGAGTTAAACTGTAGCATTCGTGAAAGAATTTAAAAAAAAAATATTTTTTGTTCTTTTTATATTTTTATTTACTTTATTATTTCTTAGACAAAGTTACAGGGTTGCTTAGTACTATTATTAACCATGTAAGTCTGGTTCTGAGCTATGTCGATCTTACTGTTTACGATATTTTAACTGTACTAAGGACAATTTCGTTTTGTCCTGAACCTATATTTATATGTGTTTCGATCTAGATGAAGCCAAGCCATTCCTTGGGAATTTTCCATGTTTATTTTTATTACTTCCATCTGGTCAGCGTTTGGTATCTTTCGAGATAGCGATGATGTTTGGGTTGCTGTGTTATCTTTCTTTGCTGACATATGGTGGTTCGGATTACGGTTATTGTTTGGGAATTTTGAATTTACATCTGTTCGACGTATGGTATCTTGGGTTGTTTGTTTAATGGTATTAACTCCCCCCTTAGTTAAAATATAGTGTCCTCACTATTATTAATTCCAAACCTATTTAATATTTTAAAATATTCTACTTGGTTTTGAACAGCTCTTTTTTCACTTATTCGTTTTTGTATTTTTGAATATATTGATACGCTAAACATTATAATACTTATTAGGATTATTGTATAAAATGTGTATAGTATTGGATGTTGCTCCAGTGGCAATATAAATTTTTTCAGTAATTTTATATTATTAAATTTAAGTTTCGATTCTGATTCCAGTATTTCATTTATGTAAATATTATCTTGATTTTTATTTTTTGCATATTGTAATATTGTTTCTTTTTCATTTCTGTATTCTATATCGTTTATAATAACAGATTTACTTATTTTAATTAAATGGGTTCCAAAAACTGTTTCATTATTTATTTTATTCGAACCTGATACTATTATTGAGTCGTCAGTATATTGTCTGACCTGCTCATTTTGTTCCTGAATCACTTTACAATTGGATTCTTCATTTTCTAACACATTTGTTGTACAATTGTCTTTAATTTTTACAAGTTTACATATATTGGAATTCAAAAATTCCTTACATTTATTTACTCTTAAGAAGTTTTTACATTGTGCAATATTTGAATCTAAAACAAGTTTCCCATGTCTGAATTCTAAAGGGACAACTTTGAAAAATTTACATTTGTGTGATATTATAGGATATTTGAATATTGTTACATATAAATCTTGATATTTTAGCATGTGAATTTCTGAATACTCTAAAATATTAATTACGGGTACATTTATTTTTTCATTTTTTACAATTTCTCTTATATCTTTAATGTCAATGCTTTTAGACACAAATGTTCCTTTTTTAGCAAAGTTTATTGTTTCCAATAAGTTATTAATTTGTTCTAATGTTTCTCTTAATATAAGAACTCTATGATTTTCATAAGAACGGATATTTTTGAAGAATTTCTCAAAGTGCTCGTTAATTATTACTTGTTTATTATTATTTTCTATGATGTTATTTAAGGTTGTTTTGATTTCTCTTAAATCGTAAGCGTCTGGATTTCCAGCTATGAATTTTACTGCAGTTCCAATGAAATCTAAACTTCTTTTCGTTTTGTGATGTGTTTCTAACTGTTCAATATTATGTTCTATTTTGTTTATTAAATATTTTTCCTCCTCATTGAGCTTAACTACTTCAAAATGATCGGGGACTGGTCCTAACAACTTACTTATGTTTGTTATATGGTATAAGAACTTTGTTGAATTGAATAAATAGACCGGATCAGTTTCTAAAAGCACGAATTTACTTTCTTTAAGAGGAAGGATTTCAATGGTATTATTGTTTTGAACCACTTGGCCCTGTATGCGGTTTGTTAGGTATATTACCATTACTAACCACATTATTATTTTTAATAATTCGTTGGCGGATGTCATCTTTATGGTATGTTTTATTGTTTTTTGTTAAGATAACGTTCTCTTTATTTTCTTCCACAATTACCTCCCTGTAAACAGGTTTATTTTTGTTCCTGTTTTTTGTTTTGACAAACACTTTATCACCCTTTTCAACTACTTTATTTACCCTATTTTTATTGTGGTATTTAAGCACTTTGTCCTGATTGTTTTTTAGTAATTGTTTTGTTTCACAATGAATATGCCTTTCGAAGAACAATTCGTTAGGTCTTTTCCCGGTGACACTGTGGATCGTACTATTATATTGTTTCACCGCGTTGTAAATTTCGTCACTGGCCTTGGATTTATGTTCCTCTGCTAGGAGTCTCGTTAGCTCTATTACTGTGCTATGTACCCTCTCTATTTGGGCGTTACTCTGAGAATGTAATACAGGACTGGTTTTGTGTTGAATCGAGTAGCGGTTATAGATAATTTTACTTGTAGGCATGCAAAAGATATTCTCGTTATCTGTCATGACTTCTTCTATGTATGGGTATAGTTGTGTTATGACTTCTTCTAATACTTTACTGAAATTGTTTTTATCTATTATATTTCTGATGTTTAGATGTTTACTGTATCTATCTATACTTGTTAGGTACATATGGTTATCTATATAAAATATGTCCATGGCTATGCTTAAGCCCGCTTTCCCTGGTATTGGGGTCTGTCCAATTATTTGCTCTTTTGGCTTGCGTTCGTATTTGTTTTTATTGCAATTCAAACATTCGGCACAAAATCGTTCTACTTCTTTGTTCATGTTTGGCCAATAATATTTTTCCTGAATTTCTAGTATATTATTTCTTGCATTTCTATGAGCTCTTGAATGTATATCTTTTATTATCTGTGTTTGTAATGTTTTGTTTTGAATATCCTCCAGAAGTGTTTGGGTGTGTATAATTTTGTATGCTTCAAAATTAGTTTTTATGACCGGTATGATCTCATGCCATACAATCTCTTCACAATAGATAGCGTTTACCTGATTTGGGTTCAATATAGATTTGAGTCCTTGTGGGACTGTACTTATGTCCCCATATGTTATCGTAAACCGAGAATTTGTCTCAAACAACGTTTCTATTTTTGTATGGTACACACTGTTCCTTTGTTTAACTAATATAACTTGGTTTTTATATGTGTTCAATGGTTTCGTTGTAACACTGTATCTATCGTCCGGACTACTACTCATACTATGATTTGAAGTACTTTGTTCTTGTGTGTTCATATTTATTTTTAGATTTGTTCGTGACAACGCATCTGCAACAACATTTTGGTAGCCTGGTTTGTATACTATTTTTGCACCGTATTCTTCGATAAGGTTTTTCCAACGCTTTAGCTTACTGTTTGGGTTTTTTTCTGATATGCTGTATATCAGGCTTTGATGATCTGTTAGGATTGTCAGATCTGCTGTACCATATAAATAATTTCTGAGTTTTTGTAAGCTCCATATTACTGCCAAGAGTTCTTTCTCGTTCGTAGCATAATTTTGTTCGGTTTCTGATAAAGTTCTACTGATAAAAGTAATAGGTTTTCTATTCTGTGATAGAACTGCACCTATTGCAAAATTACTTGCATCTGTAGTAAGTTCTATTGGTTTACTAAAATCAGGTTGAAATAATTCAACTTCCCCTTGTAGTTTCTTTTTTAATAAATTAAAAGCATTTATTGCTGCTTCATCTAATTCAATCAACATTTTCTCACTTTGGTTCTTTTTCACCATACCATTTTCTCCTCTTAAAAATATTGTTAATGGCGTCGTGATATGTGCGAAATTTTCTATGAACTTACGATAATAGCTAGCTAGCCCTAAGAATGAACGAAGTTCTTTTAGGTTAGTAGGTAAAGGATATTCTCTAATAGTTTCTACTTTATTTGGATCTACTGCTATTCTTTTATGCTTTATAACGTGTCCTAAGTATTCTACCGAATCTTGGAAAAATTTACTTTTTTCACTGCTCAATTTCATGTTTGCATTATATAGAGCATCTGCTATTATAGATATATGTGTTATATGTTCTTCTGGTGTATTCGAGTATATGAGAACATCGTCTATATAGACATATGCAAACTTGCCTATAAATTCTCGCAGTATATCGTCAACACAACGTTGAAATATAGCAGGAGCATTCTTAAGCCCGAACGGCATTCTAACAAATTCATATTTGGCGCCATTCACACTAAATGCTGTTTTTTCTCTGTCTGACTGTTTTATTTTTATTTGGTGGAATCCGGATTCCAAATCAATAACCGAGAAATATTTAGCATTTCCTAAATTTTGTAATGTCATGGATACATCAGGTATCGGATATCTATCAGTAATCGTCTGAGCGTTAAGTTTCTGAAAATCGATTACCATTCTACGTTTTGGTTTACCATTTTCGTCTAGTCCTTTTTTGGGCACTGTCCAAATTGGAGAGTTATAAGGACTTCTTGATCTTTGTATAATTCCATCATTTAATAATTTTTCCAATTCTTTATTGACAAAATCATTATCCGATATGGGATACGGATATTGCTTTGTCCATATTGGATCTGGATTTGAGGTCCTAATTGTTGCCTCTATGGTTGTAGTAAAGGGTAATCCTTCAGAAGTGTTTTCATTTCTTTGCTTTATAAAGTATATTTTCTTATTATATTCATGTTTACCTTCCGTGTCTCCTGTTATATAATTTATTAATTGTAGATTATGTTTTACTGAATATGTAAATTTATATGCAAAGAAATCTATTTTGGCTTTCATTTGCCTAAGACCTGAATCTCCTAGAATCATGTCAAATTCTTTTAAACTATCCATCTCATAAAAGTTCAAAGTATGTCCGTATAATTTAAATATTTTTTTACTTTTAATAACACTTTCACCGTGTATACTTTTACTAATAACTTGTTTTATTGGAACACTTGTGCCTATCTTACAATTTTTACTTATATAATTGTTTGTACAACCCGTATCAATTAAAATATTTATTTTCTTACCCGTTTTTTTATCATTCGGACTTAGGCAAGGGAGTCCGTTGTATCGTGAAAAAAACTGATGTTCCTCGGAATAAGCTGTGTCCAGATCTTCTTCTGCCGAGTAGTTTGATACGTTGTCATCTAAATCTTCCTTCACCTGATGATTCACTCTCTGGAACTTGTTGGGTACATGGTTGTTGTTACTTTGTTGAGTATCATCTCGATTTCGTTTATCTGCTTCTCGTTTCACATCACTTTGATTATTTTGATAGGAATTATTGTTTCTATATTGATTATTTTGATGGCCTCTGAACGGGTTATAATAATTATTTCTTTGATCGTTGTATTGTTGTCTTTGGTTATTATTATTTTGAAAAGGTCTTCTGTATGTACTTGACCCTAACTCCATTGGTTGAGGCGATTCGAATTTCCTTTGTGGCTGCATATGTTGTTGTGGGTATCTCGTAGCATTTGGCACAAAATGCTGGGTATCTCTTCTTATCATTGGTTTACTGCTTGTCTCTAATTTCTGATATTTATTATCATGGTATATTGTGCTTGCGATTGCATAAGCTTCACTCAGACTCTTTGGATTATGTTGATATAACGTATTCTTTGTAAATCAGTTGTTTATTCCCATGATAAATGTCCTTACTGACTTCGTCTTTATTTCACCAATTAATGCAGTTGCTGCTTCGTGATTTTTATAAGTCATATCTATTTTAGAGATGACTAAATTCAAAGATTGTGTAATCTTGTCGTGGTATTCTAGCAAAGACAAGTTACGTTGCTCGATTCCACACATTTCTGCTTCAAGAACATATAATGGTCTTTGGTCCGCATACGTAAAGTCCAAGCGGTCTATGATTGCATAGAAATTATTTTTAGTATCACTGTTTATTAATATGTGGGATGCTGGGCCAGTGATTTTTGTTCGAACTATTCCCAATGCTTCGAAATAGTTGTTATGAGCTGTGTGTTCTTTAATGCTGTCCATGGCGTTCCATACTTGTTTTCTCCAACTTCTATATTCGTCTATGTCTCCTTTGAATTGAGGCAAACTTTGGAATAACGTCATTTTTATGTCGTTGGGGGATGTGTAATTCGGTACTATATCTGAGTACACTGTCACATTGCTCCCTATATTAGCGTGGGATTCGAGTTTCATGAGTCGTTCTCCTGCTTCCTTTCGCATCTTATCTATTATAAGTTGCATTCCCTCCATTTGGGAAACAAGCTGATTGATTTTATCTTCTTGTGACATCTTGCTTTTTTTGATAATTTGACACTTCACTTTTTATTAAATTTAAACTTCTTACTTTTTCTTCTTTTGAATCCTTGTGGATATGTTGACTTTAAAGTTGTCTTCTTTTGTTGTTTGGCTGGGTTAAATCGAAATGTCGACAGTTTTCCGTGTTGGATGTAAAAGCCCGTTAGCTTATACTCGTGCCGACGTGAAAAGGTTTAATCGCGACTAAACTTTACACTGAATTATTTAAATGTTTTTTTAAAAAAATAACTACCGCAGATATGTAAAAAATATCTGTTTTTCGATTTCCAATTAATTTATTACGTTAAATTGGTATCCCGGTTGAGCCCCCAGTTAAACTGTAGCATTCGTGAAAGAATTTAAAAAAAAATATTTTTTTTCTTTTTATATTTTTATTTACTTTATTATTTCTTAGACAAAGTTACAGGGTTGCTTAGTACTATTATTAACCATGTAAGTCTGGTTCTGAGCTATGTCGATCTTACTGTTTACGATATTGTAATGTGTATACACTTTATTTATCTCATACGCTCTGTATCTCCTTCTATTGTAATGTCTAATACTAATGTGTATACTTTATTATCTCTTTACTTACTCTGTATCTCTTGTTTATTTAATGTACATACTCTCTTTACTTAATATCGTTTAATTGTAGTAGTAAACACTCGTGAGGGGCAATAATTAATTGAGATTAAGAGAAACTTTTTGTTTAGCATTAAGAACGTTAGCCCCTACAAAAATCCCAGTATTTTCTCTCGAACTTTCAGCTTCCCCAAGAACCAATAGGAGCCAATAGTAGTTTCTAGAACCCATCATTTTTGATATAAATAGCCGTTTGGTGGCGAGGCGAGTTAGTTGATTGTGAACTGCGATAAGTAAAGTACACTGTGTTTGAAAAGTTATAATTGAAAGTGTTGAATAAATAAGTTTGTGAGTGATTTGAATAAAGTGAATTTGTGTTTTATTTAAAAAGTGAATAAGTTTTAATTGTCGGACCAAGCCGAATATTACATTGGTGTCAGAAGTGGGATTAAAACTTATTGAGAATAAAACAGTGAACAGTGATTAAACTATTTTGTGTGAAATAGTGAAGTTAAAAAATGATAAGTAAAGTTTTGAAAGACTTAACTGTCGCTGAGCTAAAGGCCGAATTAAGCAAACGTGGCTTAAGTGCGGCAGGATATAAAATCGAACTCGTAAAACGGCTACAGGAATATCTGGAAGAACAAAATGAAGACCCAGATACGTTTGCTTTCGAAGTGGAAGCAAAATCGGAAGAGGTAAATGCAACTGCCGACTTATCTACCATGATGACACTTCTTCTAGCTAAATTTGAAGAGAATCAAAAGAAGCAAGAAACTCAAAACAAGAATGTTCTGGAGCAACTAGAAACTCAAAGAAACGAGCAGAAGACCGAGCTAGAGAATGTCCTCAAACAACTGGAAACACAAAGGAATGATGTTCTAGAGCGTTTTGATGAACAGAAAAATCTTCTAGAAGGCAGGTTTGCGGACTTCGAAGAGAAAATCAATACTCTCGACGAGTGCGTCGGAAAACAAAATGCACGTATCGAGAAAATCGACGAACAAATCGATACCATCACAAAGGAACTGGAAAAAGTGCGAAAGATGAAAGCTCGAGAACCTTCTGGTGAGTGCTCAAGGAAGAGAGAAGTGAATCCTCCAAGCTTTGATGGTCAGATACCGTGGTCAATCTACAAGAAACAGTTTGAAGCAGCAGCGTTAACAAACGGCTGGGACGATGACGAAAAATACATTGCCCTTACGCTTGCCTTGAGAGGAGCAGCTGCTGAACTGCTACAAACCATCCCAGCAGAGAAGAACGGTGACTTCAAAGTTCTGGTAAACGCAATCGAACAGCGGTTTGGGGATAGCCACATGACAGAAGTCTTCCGAGTTCAGCTTAACAATAGAGCACAGAAAAGAGGTGAAACTCTGCAGCAGCTTCAGGCAGATATCGAGCGACTGGTTCACCTGGCATACCCAACAGCTGGCAACGAGATAATTAATCAACTTGCTGTTGAAGCCTTTGTGAGAGCTGTGGGCGATATAAATCTCCAAAGGGCTATTCGCACTGCCGGAAAACAAACACTACCAGAAGCATTGGCTTTCGCTCTAACAATGGAAGCCGCAGAACAAGCTTCCCAAAACGTGCATCGCGTGAGAGAATTGGAAGTCCAAGAATGCTCTTGTCAGAAGGCTACTCTGGAAAGGAGTCAGCGAGACGGACCAGCACGATGCTGGAACTGCAACAAGACCGGGCATCTTCAACGACAGTGCAGATTACCGCGAAGAGGAACCGCATGCCAACACTGTGAACACAGAAATATGTCAACTGGTCAAAGTTACACCTACAACAATGTTGCTTCTCAAGTTGTTTCCCACCCCACCAATTTCGAGGGACAGAAGCTGGCTTCTAGTACCGATAGCTACAGAAACACCATCCAGGTTTCTCAAACGAAACGTGACAACAAGAGCCTGACCGTGGAAGCAAGTATAAACGGCAACAAATGTGTGGCTACCATCGACACCGGTGCCACGGCGTCCATTGTACGGCAGGACCTCGTTAAGAAGACATGGCTCCACAACACCAATAGCTATCGTCTAAGGACTGCAACTGGAGAATCCGCAAAAGTCTATGGTGAGGTACGTCTTAAGATCCGGATGGCAGAGCTGGAATTCTCTCACCTGTTCCTGGTAGCAGATATATGCGACGAGTGCATTGTCGGCGTCGATTTCATGAAAGATCACGGAGTGATATTGGACATCGGGAACCAAGTCCTGAAATATCGAAACATCGAGATTCCGATGATCTATGGGATTCACTCGTATGAGACCTCGCTATCTGTGAAAACCGTCATTAAAGAAGATCTGACTTTGCCTGCTTCTTCAGAAGTATTCGTGTGGACGAAATTGAAAGGTAAGCCTGGCAGCCATCGATACCTCATGGTCGAACCAGCATCTGTAAAGTCCTCCCAAAACGTCACCATTGGGAAGACTCTTGTTAGACCTGTAAAGAACATGGTTCCCGTACGAATACTCAACATCAAGCCGTACGAAGTTAAGCTTAGAAAAGGTGAGATTGTCGGACAATGCGAATCTGTATCAGCGATAACAAGGATCAGCGAAGAAGACCCAAGGCAAACATTGAAGTCCAAAGAGCTGAACTCCATAAAGACGAACATTCTCGAGTCCTCTAATCTTGGCCAACAACAACGAAGAACTGCAGAAGGTCTCCTCGAAGAATTTGCAGACATCTTTTCATCATCGCAAGGGAAATATGGCAGAACACAACTGGTTCAACATCGAATCAACACCGGGGATGCAAAGCCGATTCGTCAACCTGCAAGACGCCTTCCACTAGCCAAACAAGGTGAGGTTGAAGAACTGATAACCACCATGAAAGAAGAGGGTCTTATCGAAAACTCAAAAAAGCCCTTGGGCGTCTCCAGTGGTCCTGGTAAAGAAGAAAGACGGATCAACCCGCTTTTGCGTGGACTATCGAAGGTTGAACGATGTGACCAAGAAAGATAGCTACCCTCTGCCTAGGATCAGCGATACTCTGGACGCAATGGAAGGAGCACAATGGTTCTCAACTTTGGACCTGAAAAGTGGATACTGGCAAGTAGAAATCCATCCTGAAGACAAAGAGAAGACAGCGTTCTCGACAGGAAACGGATTGTGGCAGTTCAAAGTGATGCCTTTTGGACTGTGCAATGCTCCAGCGACTTTTGAGCGCCTTATGGAATGCGTCCTGCAAGGACTCACTTGGAAATCTTGCCTGGTCTATTTGGATGACGTCATCGTATACGGGAAAACATTTGACGAACATTGTACAAATCTGAGAGCCGTGTTTCAAAGACTTCGAGAAGCCCACCTCAAGCTCAATCCAGAAAAGTGTTCACTCTTCAAAACCGAAGTGAAATACCTGGGACATATCATCTCATCCCAAGGAGTTAAGACGGATCCTGATAAGGTTGACACCGTGAAGAATTGGCCAACACCACAGGACAAACATCAACTCCGAAGCTTTCTGGGTCTAGCCACCTACTATAGGCGCTTCGTCAAGAATTTTGCTGAGATCGCCAATAGTCTACATCAGCTAACGGAAAAGGGAAAGCAGTTTAAATGGTCAGGTGAGTGCGAGCGCAGCTTTCAAGAGCTCAAGCAACGCTTGTGTAATGCACCAGTGCTGACCTACCCGACTCCAGGAAAACCGTTCATCATTGATGCTGATGCCAGCAATGTCGGGATTGGTGCTGTATTGTCACAGGTACATGATGGCGAAGAAAAGGTGGTTGCCTATTACAGCAAGGTACTCTCAAAGTCGGAAAGAAACTATTGTGTGACCAGAAGAGAACTTCTTGCACTGATTTTGGCAACAAAGCACTTCCATAAGTATCTCTATGGACAGAAGTTTCTTCTCCGAACCGACCATGGAGCACTAAACTGGCTTTTGAATTTCAAGAATCCAGAGGGTCAAGTGGCGAGATGGATTGAGAGGCTGCAGACGTACGATTATGAAATTCAACATCGGAAGGGGAAGCTTCACTCAAATGCTGATGCACTGTCTCGGAGACCATGTAAGCAAGACTGTAAGCATTGCAGACGCCAAGAAGAAAAAGAAGTGGTTACTGTTCAACGAACCAGAACCGATCCTATTTATGGCTGGAGCAACGACGAGTTGAGGAAGGCTCAACAAGAGGACCCAGATATTGGACCCATCCTCGCATGCAAGGAACACCAGGAAAAACCAGAATGGGCCGATATCTCCGACAGAAGTCCGGCTCTAAAGGCCTATTGGGCACAGTGGGACTCATTGCATGTCCAAGAGGGTGTCCTTCGACGTAAATGGGAATCAGCAGATGGAAAGTCCTATGTAATGCAGCTAGTCTTACCGAGATCGAAGATTGTGGACGTTCTGCGAGAGATGCATGATGGAGTTTCGGGAGGCCATCTAGGAGTAAACAAGACGCTAGAAAAGGTTCGACAACGATTCTATTGGCTACATGCAAGGGAAGATGTCGAGAAGTGGTGCCGAAAATGTGATACCTGTGCTGCCACCAAAGGCCCGAACAAAAAGAATCACAGCCAAATGCAGCAGTATAATGTCGGATCACCCTTTGAAAGGATTGCAATAGACGTCGCGGGTCCATTTCCGGAAACAAATAATGGAAATCGTTATATTCTGGTCGTCATGGATTACTTCAGCAAGTGGCCTGAAGCATACGCCATACCGAATCAAGAAGCCAAAACAGTCGCAGACCAAATTGTGTTCAACTGGGTGAGCAGATTCGGTGTTCCATTAGAACTGCATTCCGACCAGGGAAGGAACTTTGAATCAAACATATTCCAGGAAGTTTGTGGGCTTCTTCACATTAAGAAGACAAGAACAACACCACTCCACCCACAATCTGATGGCATGGTCGAACGGTTCAACCGAACCCTGAAGGAACATCTTTGCAAAGTTGTGGACGACAACCAGCGAGATTGGGATCGACACATTCCACTGTTTTTGATGGCGTATCGAAGTGCAAGACATAGCTCAACTGGCCATACACCGTCTGAGATTTTAATGGGAAGGAACATCAGACTGCCGAGCGAAATCAAATTTGGATGTCCCACGTCGGAACCGCAAGCCGAGGATGTTTACTTGGATGACCTCAGGGAAAGACTCCTTCAGATCCACGACGATACCAGGTCAAAAATAAAGATGTTCAGTGACCGAATGAAGACACGCTACGATATACGAGCGACAACAACAGAGTTCCAAGCAGGAGATCGAGTGTGGCTTTACAATCCCCATCGACAAAAGGGGTTGTCACCGAAACTTCAACGGGACTGGGAAGGCCCATATACAGTGATTAGCAAAATCAACGACGTCGTGTACCGGATACAAAAAGGAGTCAGAGGTAAACTTAAAGTCGTACATCGCGACCGACTACATCGCTACAGTGGTGATGAAGATGATGGATTTGTTCGGGACGATCAATCCTAAGGAGGGGGCAATGTAATGTGTATACACTTTATTTATCTCATACGCTCTGTATCTCCTTCTATTGTAATGTCTAATACTAATGTGTATACTTTATTATCTCTTTACTTACTCTGTATCTCTTGTTTATTTAATGTACATACTCTCTTTACTTAATATCGTTTAATTGTAGTAGTAAACACTCGTGAGGGGCAATAATTAATTGAGATTAAGAGAAACTTTTTGTTTAGCATTAAGAACGTTAGCCCCTACAAAAATCCCAGTATTTTCTCTCGAACTTTCAGCTTCCCCAAGAACCAATAGGAGCCAATAGTAGTTTCTAGAACCCATCATTTTTGATATAAATAGCCGTTTGGTGGCGAGGCGAGTTAGTTGATTGTGAACTGCGATAAGTAAAGTACACTGTGTTTGAAAAGTTATAATTGAAAGTGTTGAATAAATAAGTTTGTGAGTGATTTGAATAAAGTGAATTTGTGTTTTATTTAAAAAGTGAATAAGTTTTAATTGTCGGACCAAGCCGAATATTACAATATTTTAACTATACTAAGGACAATTTCGTTTTGTCCTGAACCTATATTTATATGTGTTTCGATCTAGATGAAGCCAAGCCATTCCTTGGGAATTTTCCATGTTTATTTTTATTACTTCCATCTGGTCAGCGTTTGGTATCTTTCGAGATAGCGATGATGTTTGGGTTGCTGTGTTATCTTTCTTTGCTGACATATGGTGGTTCGGATTACGGTTATTGTTTGGGAATTTTGAATTTACATCTGTTCGACGTATGGTATCTTGGGTTGTTTGTTTAATGGTATTAACTCGGGGCATCGTTGTTTCGGTGATAAAGCTGTACACATGCCGCTGTCGGTGGAAAATTGACGGTTTTAGACGGGGTCATTAGAGTTTTGGTTATTATGGCTTTTTCAACCAGAGAGTATTGGAAACGTCTGAAGGCTTATCTTCATTATATAGGCTGAGAAAGCAAAATTGTGCTCTCAGCAACAATTGGAGGCGTTTTGCGGACGTCGGAATCTGGAGGTATTTCATCCGAATCAAATGATTCTAATCTAATTATGGTAAATGGCTATTATATTTATTTAGGTGAAGTATATTTCGTCGCCGGTGGCAATAGCTAAATAAAAGTCCAAACCTTAGTGTAAGCAACTCATCATAAATTCTCTGAGCGCGTGTAAAAGATTGAGTTTACCTACAATTTACCGCCGATTTCAAACTAGAGTTGAGAAGCACTTTTTTCTGGACAGTTTAAACGGACGAGTAGGATTCGAACCCCACGTTTTGCGGGACAGCCAACACACCTAACCATCACAACACAGGCATCACAACAACAAACATACGCACGTACACAGGAACACACATAGTCAAATAAAAAAAAATATGGGAAAAGTCAAAAAATATATTTATTTTGTTTCGAATTGACGGAAATGTGTGTCAAAATATATTGCCGGGTGACTCAAAAGTTTAAAAAAAATGCTAGAACTAGGTTCCGAAAATGACAAGTTCTAAGCGCTTAGAACTCAGTTATGATTTTAGATCGAGTTCTAGAGAATTGACGAAATGCCCGAGTTCCAAATTTTCTAAAAACTAAGTTCTAACGTTAGACCGAGATTTACTAGATCGAGTTTTAAGGGGAATTTAGAACTTTGTGAAGAAATTGGGCGTAAGCTGTATAAATTCCAGAAATTTGAGTTTTAGTAATGAAATATTTAAATATAATTTGTAACTTATCATCGCTGTAGGTAGTAGGGACAAAGCAAGAGCACGTTTGCTTTAGGTAGAATGTTCTTCAGTGTCACTCATATTTAAATTTTATTGTTTTAAAGTTATGGTGTTTTTTCCTGTTACGAATCGAATGAAAAGCAGTCTGCTTGCTTTACTTTTTACGAATTGAATAGTCCGCTTGCTTTGCTTTTTACGAATTGAATGCACAGAATAAGCAAATTCTTAATGTCAGAACAAATTTTTACCGTTACTGAAATGTGTCCTTAAGTTCGTCCACAAGAAAACATTTCCAAAGAGTTATTTAAAAAATCCAAAAAAACCAACGACTATTCGCAGAATATCCCAAAAAAAAGTCCCTGGAAGAAATGTCGGATATTTTTCAGTTTGTATTACTTTTGGATCCCAAAGTTCTAACAATTCCAACTTTTTGTCGGTTAAATCAAACCGAAATTGCAGTTGATCGCACAATTCAACATAAATTGAAACTAAATACATTTTTGTGTGAAATAAATCCGTGTCCGTATTTTGATTCTTGTTTAGCTCTCTTCCTCATACAAAGCTGACTTTAATCCAAAAAACATTTGTTTTCTAAATAATTGAATTTTTCTTTATACTCCACGAATTATATTGAAGATTCGTCGAGTAGTTCTGTCCTAACAAAATTTGATAAGACGGTTTTAAAGACCATGAGCACAAGTTTCTGCTAAATGTGTATCTCTGTCTTTTCAGATCGAAAAGCTATTATGCTATATGATAAAAATAAAAGTGAACATTTAATTTCTGAATTATTTAAATTGTTTAAAATTTGTTCAGCTTTTGAAATCGTTTGTTTTTTTTTTTATTGGATACTAGCTGACCCGACAGACTTCGTACTGCCTACATAAATTGCAATAAATTCCTTTCAAAATGATTTGTAATTTGATATTTTTTTGTTCCTACCCTTGTACCCTTAATAATTCGCGGCATAAAAAGGAATATAATTATATCCTTAATATTTTATTTCTGAAAATTAACAATTTTTTTTCTATTCACAATTAATTTCTTCACTTTTTTCTCCTTCCATATCTTTTTCTTCTTCTTCTTCTTCTTTTTCTCCTGCTTCTATTAGTACTTCTTTATCTTCTTCCTCTTGATCGAAGAATTCGGTTTCTTTTAACAACATATTTGAAGCTGTTATGGCTTCTAACATATCCTTCTCATCTAATAATTCTGTTTTACTTTCCGTCTTAGATGGTTCTGAAAATAAAAATGGTCTTAGTCTTGTATTATTGAATTTTAATTAATTTTTACCATCGGTCATTAAATTCGTCAATGCTTCATATAAACTTGTAAATGCCTTGAGGCGTTTTAAATTTTGCTGGGGCCTGATTATGGGATTCGCGGCGAATCGTTTTGCTAGTGAGTTTGACATTTTTCAATTATTGCGTTTGCTTTTGTCTTCTTCGTTTTGAATTCGACGAATTAACGAATTCGAAGGCGTATTTGAAATGTCATAATGTTTGCTGACGAGTTGAAATACGACAGCTTTTTATTGGCGGATTCAAAGGCGAAAGAGTGTTTATTCAGAGTTACCACCGGGACTCATTTTTGTTTATGTTTTTTATGTTTGTTATTGCGTATCTACGTGTTGGTTTGTTTTAGTTTAGTCTACTAACAACTAGCACTGCACTAAGTGATGACACATTTGTCGTAAGATTTAGCTTGCTATAAGCTCTCCGGCATTTTCTGATGGGACTCATTTATATTTGAACATGCGGCAACACTGTTATCATTATTAACTGAAATATAAAGTGTCAAATCACTGGAATATTGGAAGACATTTTCTCGCTTCGCCGCGAATTCGTTAATAAGGAAATACGACGGGAGTCGAATTTGAAAGGTCGAATTGAAAACCTGGATCTCACTTTGATTTGCTAAATTGTCCTCAAATTTTTTTATCGTCTGGATTGTTTTTTTTTTAATTCGTATGGATCCATCTTTAAAGAAATAAGCGACATAAAAAAAAAAACAAAATGTTAAGTATAGGCCCCGTTGCACTTATTTTTTGAAAGTAAAACTCACCTGAACACGTATCGATTCGATTGCTTCTAGTTTTCGAATTTTGTTTAATTTTTTGATTCCCAGTTGTTTTTTTTTTGTATTTTGATTTATTTATTAAAGCAAACACATAACTTGCTATGTTTTTACTGTTCAAAGTGCGAGCCTAAGGAAACGTTGAAAATATGGAAGAGCTTAGGAGGAGGTTTCGGTTTACATTTAGTATTGAATTCCTAAATATTGAAATTGTTGTTTATATGGAATGAATCACTGTATGTTAAACTACTTTGCTTTATGTATAACATCACTATGCTCTGATATATTGTTCTTATTGATTTGTTACAATAAAATTTATTCGTTCTCTGTTATTCGACACTGCTGTTGTTTCCTTTTAATCGTCGCTTTTCATCAGAAATGAAGGGGAAAAGCAGAGTGTGGTATTCATATTCGTATTGTTAGGCTAATAAACATATGTCTGTACTTGACAGTACGACCGAAGTTGGGTTCGTAAGCATTCGTGGAGCCGCGAGTACTACGGTCTAATCTCTCCATTTTGAAATTTTCCATTTGAAAACAAATGCACATGCGATAATATGCAATTTTCCATTTTAAAACCAATGCACCTACCCTTTGAAAACCAATGAGTTTTTCGAGTTCCTTTCGAAAACCCATTTTGAAATTTTCCAGTTTCCAAAATTTGCGCTGGTCCAATTCTGTGTCGCCTTCGTCCATAAAAAAATAAATTTTCAATTTACATAAATAATTTAGATCTGACATCTGACAAACATAATTTTCAATATGTGAAATTGATCATATAAAAAAAATTGCCGGCAATGTTTCATTTTCTAACACAAGTCTTTTAAGGAAACACAAATTTAACAAATAGTACCTTAGGCTTTTCAATGCACTCTTTAACTATCAAGTTGAGTGCGTGGGCAACGCAAAAATTGTTCTCCATTTGAAGGAGATCTTTAACAGCCTTTTTCATATTGGCAGCACTATCCGTTACTATTGCAACGATTTTTCCTTCCATTTGCCAATCGATTATTATTTGCATTGGCTATATTATCGGCTGTGTGATTTTCCTCAATTTCCCTTGTCGCTATTGCGTTTGATGCCAATTCTGTATTTCCAGATTCAATATAATGCGCGGTGAGGCTAATAAAAGATTTATTTGAATCGGACGTCCAAATATCAGATGTCAATACCAAATGATTAATTTTTTTTATTTTTTTCCCGTAAGAAATCCACTTGTACGTTGAATCGGTCTTCCAACAAATTTGCAATTTTCTTTCTAGGTGGCAAAGCGTAATCCGGATTCAAAGTTTTTGTGTATCTTTTAAAGCCTTCATTTTCTACAATTTGCAAAGGCTGAAAGTCCAGAACGATCATGTCTAATAATGCTTTGTCACCTGTTTTTTGTAGAAGTTTGGCCGGCACTGTCAGAAGTTTAAATTTCCTTGCTGGTGATTCTTGAGTTGGTTTGCATTGCAATAGTTGAAGTTGTGGTGAAGACGATGGAGGTGAAGAACTACTGTAGCTGCTGCTGGGTTGAGTACATTCAGATGATAACTGATTAATGCTGGTGCTCGTACTCATATTTGCTGGAGTAACACTGTTCACAAAGATATCCAGATAATCACCGGGGTGTCTTTTCTTTATGTTGTGGTTCATGAGGGTTGTTGTAGTTCCCGTATTATTATAGGTAAATGAATATTTTTTGCACACTACATTTTTGTTCTTGTCGGGTTTCTCGAAAAGTTTCCATGCATGAGAGGATTTTCTTGGACCCCGCACTTTCCTTTTTTTCTATATTATACGTATTTTTGTGAAATTGTTGGTTGACTTTGACCGTTAAATAAGGAAATTAAGGAGTTAGGACACGAGACGATTGATCAGAAACTATTAAAAAAAGATAGTACACCAATACCTCGCTTTGCATCGTTTCGTTTTTCGTTTATTTTTAAAGATGGCCATGACTTTTGAATCTAATTTTGCCATGCCATCAAAACTCGGGGATTCCCTTTCAATTTTTTTTTTTTTTTAAACATGCAAACACATTTTTTTTGCTTTTAATAATGAATGAAACCTCATATGCAGAATTGCAGATGACATGACGTTGTTTTTATTTTCTTATTTGTAAACATGGGGTCGAGTACATATGTGTATGTGGGACTTCAAATTCGGAATCGTTTTTCTGTTCTTTTCATAACAAGAACTGTCATCTTGTGCCAAGTGAACAAATTCAGAATCGTTCGGAACGGTCGTATACTCTTTTTTTACACCAGAGTAGTATTTCGCTTTACAAAACTTTGAAAAAAACCGAAAATACCAGGTTTTTAATCCGTCAAAATCTCTGCCATCCGCTGATGAAAGTTGAATATCAATGGCTCAATGGAGAGATAAGGTACGAATCTAGGTCGGTAGAGGGATATTTCGTTCTAAAAGTTACCGGATTGCCCCGAAAATCGCTCTACAAAACTTTGGAAAAAAAACCGAAAATACTAGGTTTTTAATCCGTCAAAATCTCTGCCATCCGCTGATGAAAGTTGAATGTCAATGACTCAATGGAGAGATAAGGTTCGAATCTAGGTCGCTACAAAATACAAAATGGAATAATTAGGTTTTAATCATTGCCATCCGCTGATAGTGAAATTCTACCACTAGATAATTGCCCTTATAAAGCTCAAAACAGATGTGCAGAATTGCTGCGCAGCAAAATTAAAAATACACAGGCTCTTATGGGAGCAAATTCTGCATGCAGAACAGCGCTGTGCGATGTCTCTATTTCTAAATTTTCTGCCTAGTTTCATTGCAGCCATAATTGAAAAACAAAATTTTACAAATAAATTGCTATCTGGCACTACTTAAATTGAGAGATTGTTGACACTGTTGACAGTTTATTTTTATTTCAACTTGTCAGTTTTTAAAATTACGAATACAACATCTGCACATCTGTTATGAGCAGAACTTGTTGAATAGATTCAAATCACATCTCGCATCCAAAAACTATGCTACAACTTGAACATGGATTTCGTTTATCTCGTTGCAATTACATTCAAATTAATCAATGGCCTTTATATTGGAGTAACAACCCAGGAGCTGGATAATCTGGCTGCCGAAACAACAGCTAGTCTCACAACAGATGGAGTGAGCAGTTTTACGTCGGCACCTAGCTATTATGCCTTATCCGACGTGTGACCATTCACATTGGTATCTGTTTGTTAGAGTTGATACTCTCCCTCATCGTTATCAAACTTTTTGCGATGTTATTCCTTCATCGCATTTAATATAATCAATTTCAATTGTGTTTTCAAGTACCAGTTTATTTCTTCCATGAAGAAACCATAAAGGTAAATGTTTTTCTATCTATGTAACTGAGCTTAGGACACCTCACTCAGTTACCGAGAACGAATCTCTCGTCAACCTACAGCCCCTCTGAAACTCCCACTAGGGGGCCTACCGCTTATGTAGTTGGCGTTCAAAGGTCCTAAGACACAATGAACGGGGCCCCAACTACCCCAGAGTACCAGCTTATTCAATAGACATGGTAGTCTTTCTATTGATTATATGTACTCTTACGTTACACTTTTTCAATAGAAGTTTTTCCAACTTTCGTTCTTATCATGGATTAACAAGGATCCGCTGGCGTCCTTGTCATGCAGTCCATTTTACCAGTTGTCAAAGCGGTTGAACAATTCTGGAAGACTGCATGACTTTAGCGTAAAACCATTCGCCTAGATCGTCATCTAGTTTCCACCCTGCACCACGCGGAGGTTGGCTTTTCCGCACTTGAGCTTAGAGAAATATTTACTCGATATTGCAAAGCAACACTTTCTAAATAACTCGACCCACTCTTCGCAGGGCAGTCTCACGACAAACCATGCCGACTATGCAATTCTAGCGGCACGATTGAATTCCGCAATTAATTATGACCGTCACTTTGGGTACAACTATTTTGACCGCCAACGATGGCCCCTATGAAATATAGGAAGGCTCTCCGGTGAGCAAGGGATATGTGGAATAAAAAATGTGGTTTTGAATGAAGTGTAATCTCATTAGTCATATTACAATTTACAAATAATTTATTATTTTCAAGTGAAGAACAAAAAATTAGAACCAATTGCTTCAATTTGTATGAAGTATCATAGTTAATAGAGAAATAAAGTGAATTTCTTCATTTCTTGAATAACATCTTTGATTTGATTTTTGGCGGATTAGTTTTTTTCAAATTTTAATAAACAACGAGACAACCAAAACAATAAAATTTTGGCAGGTGTCGTTTTTGTCTTGACAAAACTTGACAGAGTTTCTGCACATGTGTTTTGCTTGAAGCGCTGCGTTCAGAAATTCTGCACATCTGTTTTGAGCATAACACTTTTTTTATATCAATTGCCGAGTTGGAGAACCGGGTTGCTGAACCTAGTTGGCGAACTGAGTTGGCAAACCGATTTGGCGAACCGAGCTGGTAAGGTTAGGTTAGGTTATGAGGGGTGTGCACAGCATGAGCTGTTGCGTACACGGGGGCCTATTGGTCCATTGTGATCCCCTATAAGAATAAAAGTTAGCATCGATGCTTCTCAAGGTCGATTGACGTAGACTGGCTCGTTAACGAACCAGCCTGTGCTATCTATAAATTTCTTCATGTTTGCCATTGAGACCTGTGCTAGATCATCCAGTTCTCCAACAAACCTGTTTCCGAAATGACGGAGTCGGCTGGTTTGGAGGTTTGGACAGTCACAGAGCAGGTGTTTAATGGTTTCTATTTCCTCCTCATCCTGACAGCTCCTACAAAAATCGGGTGCAAATGCCCCTATCTTGTTGGCCATTGTGCCAATGGCACAGTGACCCGTTAGTACACCTATCAAGATCTTCATGTTCTTTTTACTCAGCGATAGAATATACCGAGTTTCCTTTTCATTCGTGCTAGGCCATAAACTTCTCGAGATTACGCAATCGTCCCTGGATTTCCAAGAGTTATTGTTTTTCTCTTTTGATTTAAGGTCTATCTTCCTTTTGAGTACCCCAATTGGGACAAGTGGTCCCCTAACTGAGTGGTCACTACTACTTGCGTCTGCTTCTGACCCTTTCCTGGCTAGTTCATCTACTATTTCGTTCCCTTCTATATTACTATGTCCAGGAACCCAGCAGAGCTTTACCTGGTTAGTGTGGCAGATCTTATTTAATTCTTTCTTACAGTTTAAAACTGCTTTTGATCTTATGGTCTCACTGGCTAAAGCTTTGATAGCGGCCTGGCTGTCCACGAAAATAGTTATCTCCGAAGAGCTTAGCTTTTCGTGATGTGCCAATTCAGCTGCTTTTTCAATGGCAAAGATCTCGGCCTGAAAGACACTACAGTCAGCTGGGAGTTTATACGATGCTCTGATGTTGAGAGATTGGCAAAACACTCCAGCGCCTGTTCCTGATTCCATTTTTGAACCGTCAGTGTAGAAAGGGATACCCTGTTTACTCATAAGTGAATTAGGGTCCCAGCCCTGTCTTTCCGGTATGAAAATAGAAAATTTCCTATCAAAATCTAGTAAAGGGGGAATGTAATCGGTGGTCTCCATCAGTCCTGGAATCGTGTCATATCTTTGTAAGATTGACCCGTGTCCATAAGTGCTGTGCTTCCAAAAACTTAGTTCTTTTAAACGAATTGCAGTTTTGGCTGCCGTGCATCTTATGAACTCATCCAGAGCCGGGAGGTCCAAGATCATTTCCAACCCAGCCTGTGGCGTGGATCTTTGAGCCCCTGTTATTCCTATACAGGCTAGTCTCTGTACCTTATTCAGGTTCTTGAGATAGCTTGATTTTTCCACCGCTTTCCACCATACAATAGAGCCATAGGTAAGAATGGGTCTGACAATCGCTGTGTACATCCATTGGATGACTTGCGGTCGCATGCCCCAACGTGAACCGAAGGTTCTCTTGCATGTGTAGAATGCGCATAGTGCTTTTTTCATTCTTTCCTCAGTATTACGCTTCCATGTAAGCTTGGAGTCAAGGATTACTCCTAGAAATTTAGCTTCCTTAGAAAGTTTTAGAGGAATACCATTTAGCTTGGGAGGGTTGAAGCCCTCCAGTTTCCGTTTCTTCGTGAACAAAACTAGCTCCGTCTTGGTGGGGTTGACCCCGAGACCGTTCTTAGTTGCCCAAGAAGATAAATCCTTTAATGCGTTTTCCATAATGTTTTCGATGATGGTAAGAAACTTGCCTGATACTAAAACCACTATGTCATCTGCATATGCCACGATTTTAATGCCTTGATTTTTGAACTTTGTGAGAATTTTGTTGACTACGAGGATCCATAGCAGGGGTGAGATGACTCCTCCCTGTGGTGTGCCTCTAGTAACTGTTTTCTCAATAGTGCTAACTCCTATTTGAGAGTTGATAATTCTGCCATTTAACATGGTGAAGATCCAATCGACAATGACAGATTCAACTCCAACTTCAACTAAGGCAGTTTTGATTGATTCCGTTTTAACGTTGTTGAACGCACCCTCGATATCAAGAAATGCTGCCAGTGTATATTCTTTATGTTCAAGACTTTTCTCAATATGTGAAACCACTTCGTGCAGAGCAGTCTCCACTGATTTACCTTTAAGGTAAGCGTGTTGGTAGTTGCACAAATTGTTTTCGTTGAGAAGTTCTCTAACATGTAGATCAATTATCCTCTCTAGTGTCTTAAGGAGAAACGAGGAGAGACTTATTGGTCTATAATCCTTGGCGGTCGAGTGAGTCGGTTTTCCTGCTTTTGGGATGAAGACTACCTTGACCTTTTTCCAGCTATTAGGGACGTATCCAAGTTTGATACAACTTATGAAAATTACCCTAAGCCACGGAGTTATTACTTTGAGAGCATTTTGAAGAAGAGCTGGGAAAATCTCGTCTGGTCCCGCTGATTTGTAGGGTTTGAACGAGTTTATTGCCCAGATAATTTTCTGCTCAGTAATAACCTGTTTTAGTTCTAAATTTGATTCTGTATGAGTAAAATCCAGCGTGTTCGATTGCAAGTAATCAGAACTTTCTGGGTTTTTACAACCAGGGAAATGGGTTTCCATGAAAAGTTCAAGCGTTTCTAGGCTTGAGTTCGACCATGAACCATCAGGGTGTTTTATATACCCCGGGACCGTGGGATTAAGGGCCAGGGTTCTACGGAGCCTCGCCGCCTCACTTGTTTTTTCAATGGATTCACAATGTTTAGCCCACGAATCTTTTTTGGCCTTCCTTAACTCTTTAGTGTAAGTGTTAAGTGCGGCTCTATAAGACTTTAAGTCCTCTTCTAATTTACTCAGTTTAGCTTTATTGAAAAGTTTTCTAACCTCTGTTCTACGTTTCTTTAGTACGCCATTCCACCATGGTGGGTTAGTGGAGATTTTGGAACGAGATAAAGGGCAGTGCTTTTCGAAAGACGTTCTCATTTTACTAGACAAGTTTTGGACAACAGTGTCGATGGTTGAAGTGTTTAGACTTGTATTGTCCCCTGGAGGATCAATACAGTTCTCCAGCCATCTTTCGTACTCTGTCCAATTCGTTCTAGTTGGGTTCCTGTAAGGTTTCTTTTGAGTAGAGTTCCTGTCTATGGAGAAGAGTATCCTAAAGTGATCCGAAAAAGATTCTTTAGGTGAGACTCTCCAGTCTTCGACTGAAATTTTACTGTTGTTACTAATAAGAGTCAAATCTATGATTTCCTCCCTGTTTTTGTTACGAAAGGTAGGGTGATTGCCCCTATTACATAAAGATAAATTTGAACAGAGAATATATTCAAACATTGACTCACCTCTTTTATTGATGTCCTTTGAGCCCCATTGTGTATGGTGAGCGTTGGCATCACAACCCACCACCAAAGGTGTACCGCTTGTTGTGGCATGGGCTACAAGATCGCGGACTGTTTTTGATGGCGGGTTCTCCTCCTCGTACGGCATGTACGTCGACGCTAGAATAAAGTTACCTTCATTTGATTCGACGCTGATTGCCGTATTGTCCTTGTTGCTGTATCTAGATAGGAAGAAAGCGTTAATTGATTTTTTCACTAGAATACAACTTCTAATATCACCTTCATCTGACGTGGAATGGAAAAGGTTGTAGTATTTTGACCTCAACCCTCGGATTCGGTTTTTGCCTAACCATGGTTCCTGGATCAAGGCCACATCCACGTTCTCGTGAGACATGTAGAGCGTAAGGTCGTACGTTGCTGCTTTAGCGTGATGCAGGTTTATTTGCACCACTAGCAGCTTTTGACTCCCTTTTGTCTTCATGCCTCTTAACCTTTACGGTTCCGAGACCATACCTCAGCACGTCTTTTTTCTCTTTGAGCAGAAGGTCAGATTTCTTGTCTGCCACGAACAAGAGGTCCTTTCCTTCGCCACCAATGGTCTTCCTTGAATGTTGGAGCTTCCATTCTAAAATGGGAAGCTCTTTGTTCTTCTTTGCCAACAGTTTAATAATGGCTGCGTCCTCATGTTCTGCAGGAGGGGGGATCCAAATGCTAAACTGCTGGCGGAGTGGTAAAGCTGCGACGGGTAGAACTTCAAGGGAGGAGCCTTTCCAGAGTTCACCAATATTGGCGATTGTGCTGGTCAGGAAATCCCGAGATTTCTGGTCGCCGCAGCATACCACTTTGACTCCTCGCCGCCACCCTGCACCATCAAAGATATAGTCGTCTGATGCCGCCATCATGGCTTTGAGGATCTCGCTTTCCACAAGAAGCCAGTTTTTTGCCGAGATTTTTCCATCTGGGTCATCACGGCTTATTATGGCTATCTGTAGGTCGATCGGGGTGGTGTCAAAGCTACTGGTTTTTTGTTTTTTGTTACCTTCTTCCTTGACTGTCTCTTCCGATCTTTGTCTCTTGGAAGGTCCTGGTTTCATTCCAGAAGAGGTGCTCGCCGGTGCTTGGTCTTTCCTAGCGTTGGCTTGCTGTTTCTTACTGGAAATCGCCTGAACTTTTCCTTTGTCGTTCCGAGCGGTCGAGTTATTGCCAGCCTGTTCACGGTTTGCCTTTTTAGGGACAGACCTAGATTTGGCAGCATCTACTCCTTTGCTCTCCGACTTTTTGGTCTTCGCTGGTTCTGTTGTTCCCTTGGGTGCAGTGGCAGTCTCTGCCAGATGCCGCTCGAAGTTCTTAACTTGCCTTCTGTGCTTTTTAAGGAGAGCCTTATCTCTCGAACTGAGCGTTGCAGGGTCTTTCAACTCGGTCATTTCCACGAATCTTTTGGAGGCTTTGTAGTTGCTGCGTAGCCTCGAAGCTTTGAGGGGTGCAGCAGACTCCAGCGTAGGCTCTTCTTGATTCGGGTCCCTCAGTAGCTCGTCCTCGGTTTGACTACCTATGGAAGGAGGTCCGTCCGAGGTCTCCGTACCTTTGATAGTTAAACTATCTAGTGCGGGAAGGAGATCTACCGAGAGAATGGCCGGTTGTCTTTTGAGTTCTCTTATGTCTTTTCCGTTGTTTACTTTTGTCACTGGCGACTTAGCTTCTTGCGAAGCCAAGCCCTCGCCGGCAGCCGTGACTTCTGCCGACTCTTGAACGTATATCCCCGTTCGATTTTTATCTTCTTGTAAACTACTCATCATGGTTTATTTAGATTGACATCTCTGCTTTTGGTGGTTTTCTTAGTTTGTCGTTCTCCGCAGCTGGATTGCTGAAGAGTTTGACGTAAGCCCCCTCGCCACAACAAGGCGAAAACCGTGAGGGGGCACCGAGCTGGTAAACCGAGTTGGCAAACCGAGTTGGCGAACCGAATAGGTAAACCGAGTTGACGCATCACTAATTATATCTCCGGACATGTTCTCTAGCAGGAGTTTTGTCTGCGTGAATAACAATTTTGTGGGTATCTGATGGCATCATATCAATTGCTGTTTTGAATAAAACGCACCAAATTGTTTCTTTCGTGAAGAAAGAAGCGAGGTGTGTATTCCACAACGTACATCTAACTCATCTCTATCATAACCAAGGAAGTACATTTGTAGAAATTTATGGTCTCTATCTGAGAACGGGAGCAGGGAGCCAGCCTTGTGATATATTTGCCCTTTGATTTTAAAAGTTGGCATGAATTGAGCAGTCATGATTTCCGCACCAAATGACGTCATTTGGAAGCAAGAGTTATATTTCCTGATGTTCGATAAGAAATGCTTCGATTCAGCGGTAGATCCAGCAAGTAAAGTTTTCAATGACTCTGGTGGTGTATCAAGTTGAGGCAATTTGATTTTTCCACCAGCGCATCACATCCCTTTCGTTTCATTATTAAACTTGAGAGCTTGGCAGTAGCCACATACATGACTCATCTGACCAATGACAACATGCTGACTTGAACTTATCAACAGCTGGATTGTACCGGAACGCAAGACGATTGTATTCCAGATGCAGATCACTTGTCTTTCTGTTCGTGTTTCATTTATCCTTACCCTTTCGCGTTCATTTCGTTCAGAACGAACCAAATTTGTTGCTGCAGAACGCGACTGACGTGCTCAAAATCGTGCATCCTCAAGCCTGGCTGCTCGACTTTCTGCTGGGTCCACGTTACATGTCTGGATGGTGCTTAGTCTGTTTCTCTCTCGTACGAATGCTCGCTCTTCCCCAGTCATATTCGAAAGCCGTCTTCTTGATCTATCTGTGTAGCGAGTGCGACGACCCAAATTTGACTTTCTGCGAGGCATTATTTCGGTTTTCACTTAAACAGAAGAAATTAATGAGATTATAACTTTATTTTATTATGAATATTCCACATCTGAAAGAAGTTCATTTATGGAACTGTATTTGGTGTTTGCGTCTGTGCAACGGGTACCGTCTGTGCCTCGTAGTTTTCGTCTGTGTCCACGATGTATTCTGTTGGGCTGTATCCATGTAGTCGTTTCGTTACGATAACATGTCCTGGAACATATCGCGAAAAAGTGGTAGAGCTGCTGGTGTGCGAAGCCTCGCTGAAAAAATGTTCACCTGACGGTGATTCCGTTCCACTTGAAAGTGGAGTTGAAATTATTAGGTTCAATATGTGTTTTACTGATTTTAGGAGCGCAGCGCAAAGCCAACTTAGAATCTACTTCATTAAGAAGTTTAATATCATTCCAAGTGGCAGCGTACGACTCTTGAGGGTTTTTGTAAATAATGTCGTATTGTAAAAGGCAATTCCTAGAACATTGAATTAAATGAGGTACGTCGTAAAAACAAAACACTTTTTGAATGGAACCAGTTACCTTGTGTTTGATTTAAAAATATGGTTTACTTTTGCATACACCAAGGTCACGATGGAGGCCTCGAAAGTTGCATCCTTGGTCAGATACAAAGTGAACAGGAAAGAAGCCGCTGGCGCTGGTTTGTAGGGAATATATTGCTTTGAAAATCAAATTTTTAAGCATAGAAGACGGACAAGAAGACTGTATAAAAAAATACGCGAGCGGATGTATCCATCGCTTTGCAACTCCCTGAGCCATTATGACTAAAACATTACGAAATTACCGAAATCTTCAAATCTTATAACTCTGTCAGTTTTCCTACAATAATCTAAATGGGTCTTTAGGGACATTTCGTCCATAGCAATAGAACAATATTTATAAGCTGGTGGAAACTCCGATAGTTTCAATTCCAAGCTTTTAATATTGAAATCTATATTGCCTGGCTCACTGGGCCAATCAGAAATGAAAGTAAGTAAAGTTTTTTCCGATGGTAGCCCATTAGCCCTCATCATCCTGTATGTTACCGGCGAGGTAAATTTAATCGCTCTCTTTAACGCGAAATTTCCTATTCCCTTTCTTTAAGGATTTTCTGTAACTCACACACTTATTCTTGAGAATTCTTTAAATTATCCTGAGTAGCCCTAAGAGCTTGTTTCAGATTAATTTTTTTTGGCGTACTATTACGCAAAAAGCAAAAAGTAGATGTGGAAGCATCTCTTACCCTAACAACGTACTCATCCAGATGGGTTACATCTTCATGAAGTGTTACATCTTCTTGAAGTGTGATACCTTCTTGAAGTGTAATCCACTCTCCTTCTTCTGACCTTCCTTCAGGCATCTCCTCAATGTCCATATCAAAGTCTTCGATAGTGCCGAAATTCGAAGAAGGATTTGTGATGGAAACATCTGGTATCGCAGTTCGTGACCACCGCTTTTTTTCCGGGTGTTGTAAACATAGATTCCGAAAAATGTTTTTCACAAATCCTTTGGTATGGAAGCATCTCCGGAATGCCTTGCAGCTGTGCCCAAATGATTCTGCTGTTGAAAAAAAAAATAAAGATATTAAATTCATATTTATATCCCTAATAATGTTTTGAAACTGGGAATATCTACTGTATATGTAATACATACAGCAATCCCTCCGTATACGCGAGGGAAACGTTCCTCGAAAACACCGCGTATGGCGAATTCGCGTAGCAGAGACTAGAAACTATATATGAAAATAAAGAGATGCGTTCCAAAATAAGCAAAAAAAAAAAAAAAACTAAGCAAAAACATTTTATTAAAAAAAACAAAAACTGAAAAAAAAACATGAGACAAAGAAGAGATACAATTATGACAACAAAATCAATTCATGACAGACAAAAGAGAAAAAAGGGGCATTGAGTACCAGCTCAGTGCTAATCTATAGGTTTAAAAAATTTCAATATGCTCGGTTGTTTAACAGCTTTTTTCTTTTCCTCTAAAACAAGGCGATATGGTGCAGTCCTAATTTACAAATTGAACTCCTTTCCAAGTCGGAATCAATGGCCTCTATCATACCAACAGCCTCATTAATTTGGGTGATTAATTTTTCAAGGTTTTTGATGGTGAGATTCTCCGTTTCATTTTCTGAAGAAATTTCTTCCTCAGCCGCTTCACACTCTTCTTCCTCAAGCTCTATTAGTTCTTGAACTGAAAGCTCAGCATCATGCGCTTCCAAGAGTTCATTTATATCATTAAGCTCAAGGTCTTCAAAGCCTTCTCCTCCAATCTGTCTTTCAAGAGACAACAAATCTTCCGTCTGGGAATCAGAAGCATCCCTAGCAACATCTTCAACACACTCTGGCCATAGAGGTCTCCAAACTGCATTCATCGTAGATTTTCTTATGTCACACCATGATGGTTTATATTTTTTATTGCATCAGCAATGTTATAGTTTCGCCAAAACTCGAAGAATGAGTTTATTTGGTCCATCTATGGCTTATAACATCTTGCTGAATGTTTGCCGTAAATACATCTTCTAAAATGTTGCAATAATTCCTTGATCCATTGGCTGAATAATTACACTATGTAACAAAAATAAAAAATTTCTCAGTCCTTGGGATGTAATTGTTATTTCCTATTCTGTTATGTCTTAAAAGTATGGAAACCACCTGATATTCCTCGGAAACTTTGCTTTTGTGACCAGGACAATGAGATTCATTAAAATATGCTAAAATTATGAGAAAAACGTGTTTGAGTCTTTTACTACAGAGGAAATCATAACGCACATATAAATCAAAACTAGATTTTATTAAAACTTCAGAAAACCAAAAACATAAAAGTAAATCAGAAGTGGGTGGTTTTTCGACATTTGCGTTTATACTGCGAGTCACTTTCTCTAATCAATCCCCAAATGTAATCTCCCATCATGTTCTCATTGTATTGTCCTTGGTATCGCCGCTCAAAGTCCATTATATCCTGATGGAAGCGCTCGCCTTGCTCCTTTGAATATGCTCCCATGATTATTGATGTTGTGTTTGGGGGCATAAATACAACTTTGACAATAGAATTTAAACTGCAAATAAGCTGGGGATGACTTGGCGCATTTACTTAACCAGTCAGTAAACAGTGATGAATTCATCCAAGCTTTTTTGTTTGCCCCCCAGTGCACAGGAAGTTCGGTCCTTTTTATATTTTTCAAGCTCTGGGGTTTTCAGATTGATAAATAAGATATGGCTTACCTTTAAAATCACCTTTAGCATTTCCACAAAATAAGAGAGTGAACCTATCTTTTGCTGCCTTGAATCCTCATGCTCTTTTTTCTTCCTTAGGTATGCGTTTCCAATAAAGTCCAGTTTCATCCGCATTAAAAATTTGTTGAGATGTGTATCCACCGTCTTTAATAATTTCTTTAAACTCCCCTTTGAATTTGTTGGCAGCTTCTACATTAGCACTAGCTGCTTCGCCCGTAAATTTTATATTGTGGAGATTATGACGCTTTCGGAATTTATCAAACCATCCTTTGCTTGCTAAAAAACTCGGTTGTTCCTGCTCTGCTCCTGATTCACGATCAGCATCTTTTTCGCGTTGAAGATAATCAAAAATATTTGTCGCTTTATTTGAAATTGTTATTGAGTCAACTCCTATTTTCTTTTTATTGTTGTCTTGAATCCAAGCAATTAACAAAGGCTCACCAGTCAGGATTTGCAGTGCCAAATGTACGAGAAAAACCTTCACATCCCATAACACAGATTTGTTTTCTTTTTACTTCAGTCATTTTCTTATCAAATGTTTATTTCAGTATTTTAAAGTTTAATAATTCAAATCACAAATAAATAATTTCAAAATTGAATAAATTTCTCACATTTCAAACCATTCGAATGTAAAAGCGAGAAATTGTTCTTTTTTTTTTTCTTTCATAAGAATCTCACCACGGGGAATTAAACAGTTATGTGATTTTGTTGGATTTTGGGGGTGCTCGCAAACTTCATTTTATAAGGATGGAGATGTATTTCTCGTTTAAGAAATGTCTTAATGCAGACATACATTTAACATAAAAATAAGTAAAATATGAAATTTAATTTATCATAGTTATAAAGTTCCATGTAGTTTAACTAAAAGCTTCACACTCAAGATCTATCAATAAGTGAAATTTTCGCACTCCTGAAAGGGGATACGATTAATATCCCGCCGTTCATTATCCCGTCACTTTATTTGCCTGCCAAAAAATGGAAATTTTTTAAAAGTCGAAAAAGCATAGAAGGCTTGATTTTAGATTTTTTGTCAAGCTCTACAATCAAAAACCGAGCTTCCAGAGAGGCTTTAATGATTGCAAAAAATGATAGTCGAAAAAAACATAGAAGGGTTGGTTCGTCCTCCTTAGTTCTCAAGAAGTCGAATGATTTAAACTAAAATTAGTATTTTAACAATTGCTTTTACTGTGTTATTTGCAAGTGTTGAAGTGTTAATTCAATTGATAAAAGTGATTTTTTTAAAGTGAAAATGTCGCACTTTGCTGAGGTGAGTGATTTAGCAGGAAATACATATTGTTTTATTTCAATTTTTTTTTTATGAAAATGAAAAAAAGGAGTTGAAAACAATTTTCTTTTTATTGAAAAATTTAAAATAAATTAAAGTAGAAAACAAAATGAAAAATTTCAGATTTGTGATATTTTACTTAAAATTTTGTTTATTTTATATTTATGTGTTCTAAATAAATGTCTTTTTACAATTACAAAACTTTAAATAGATATTAGTTTCAAACCGAGGAGGAAAAATTGCGGTAAGGGATGGTTACCGCTTTCATGTCGAAAGGCAGAAAGGGGAAAAGATTTTTTGGTGCTGCGTGGAGCGAAAAAACATGCGGTGCAAAGCAAGAATGACCACGGTGGAGAGAGAAGCGGAGCACCTCGTAACATCATCTTTGAATGATCACAGCCATGCTCCCCTGGCCCATGAGAGGGAAGTGGTGAAGACCAACTTCAACCTCAAACAAAAAGCTAAGGATAGCGCCCTTCCACCGTGTGTCATAGTAACAGACTCTCTGGCTAATACACCAGAGGATTGCAGGATGCATTTGCCTTCCACAGATGCCCAAAGGCAAAAAATCAGAAGAGTACGAGCAAGCACCTTAAAGGAACCGGAGACCCTGGAAGACATCCAAATTCCCCAGCATCTTCGGTTTGTGGATGGCGAATTATTCGTCCTAAATGAGAGTGTTTACTCCACAGGAGTAAATATTCTCATGGGAACGAGGACGACCATGGAGATCCTCTCGAACTCCGAATGCTGGCTGGTGTATGGAACCTTCGCTGTCGTTCCAAATATCTTGGGGCAGCTCTTCAGCGTCCATGGCTATCTGGACAACATCGTTGTTCCTTTGATTTTTTGCCTTATGAGCAGTTGGTCAACAGAAGCTTACGACGTCTTTTGGGACCAGTTGAAGAGGGCTGCGGATGATATGACCATTGTTCTTTGACCTCGGACAATCATATCCGATTTCGAAATCGCCATCAGCTGCACTGCTAGAACCGCTTTCCCAGAAGCAACAACTCATGGCTGCCTCTTCCATTTTGGCCAAATAATATGGAGACAAGTGCAACAAAGAGGTCTTCAGCTAAATTTTGGCGCCGATCGAAGCTTTTCGTTGGAGGTACGAATGCTGAAGGCGCTCAGCTTTGTACCCGCAGACAAAGTTCCAGAATACTTCAAGGCACTTGTGGAAAGCTTGCGGCATAGCGAGGTGAGAGACATGGCCAAATGGTTCAAGTCTCTTTATATTGGAACCGAGTCAAGAGCTCCAAGATACTCACCTCTCTTTTGGACAACTGGTTCGGTAGCAACAGATCGTCACTTTCCAAGGACGCAAAACAGCGTTGAAGCTTGGCACAGGCGCCTTAAGGTAAGGAAAAAATAAAAAAAATTGCTGAATTTAATAATAATAAATAATATTTTTTTTTTAGGCTGTGGTTAGTCAGAAGCACGCTGGCGTTTATAAAATCATTGCCAATTTGGGAAAGAAAGCCATAATGTCCAAAGTTGCCGTGGAAGAAGTCCGTCTAGGAGTACTCCCCCCTGCGAGTCGTACGATCAAAAAGAACGAAAGAATTCAAAGGGTGATGGACAGAAGGAATACTATGGACAAGGTGGACTTCCTGAGGAACATTGCCAATAACGTCAACGTGGAGTGAAGTAGATGAACTGACCTGAACGAGATCAACAATCCGTCCTTTTGAGGACGACTGAATAGTGGTAAAGAGAATCATAGAGAACGAAGGTTTTGATTATTTTTCTTTAATCTTATTTTTCTTTTGTCTTTTATACTTTAATAGACATTTTGGAAGAAAATCCTCTTAAAAAACGCTTAAATCCGCTCGGATTCTGCACTATAAACTTGTATTGTCTTTTCAAAACAAAAATTATGAACAAAATACCAAGGTATAGTGACTTTGGACTCATCTCGATCGATTTTCCGGATCGCTATGATTGACCTTCCGGTGGATATATCCATGTTGCGAAAGGCAATAATATGCTTTCCAGAAATCCGTGTGTATGATGGTTCCCGGCAGCACATGCTTTGTATAAGCAGAATAAGAATCTAAAAATGAATTTTTTGTTAAAGAAATCTTTTTATTTAGCAATTTGTTTAAACTCACCTCAGCGCATCGGATATTTTCTTCAAAAATCTCAAGGCGGAGGTCCTCCGAACCGTCTTCGATCATTCCGAGGACCCAATGTTCATCAACTCGGCGCCCTTTGTTGTACTTCCTGCTTCCAAACTTTGACTCGTCTATCTGGACGACGCGTCCGACACCACCAATTTTTGGTCCATTTTCTTGGTGATTGGTAAAATCGTCGACGATGAACTCGCGGCAGTAACTTTACCAATCCGCGATGATCCTCGTCGACAAAATGGTGCCGGGACCAGAGAAGTCCTTCCGCTGGAATTCGTCGTAGGGGGATCTCCTGGCGAAGAAATAGGTCAAGAAGAGCAACTGTTGGATATGTAATTTGGTATTCTCGAACCAGGTGCCCTTCGCCCTGGTGATCTTGTTGAGGACATTTGAGTCCTATGGATGGGGCAAAGTCTCGAAGAGGGCAGCAATCCGTTCTCTTCTGCAAACTTGATGCTCTTCGATTCGCCGTCAATTTGCTTCATTAGACTGTAGAAATTCCTAGAAATTTGAGTTATAGTAATGAAATATATGAATATAATTTGTAACTTACCATCGCTGTAGCTATAAATCAAAAGCACGTTGGCTCGTGGCAGGTTCATCTTCATTGTCTAACCGTTCAGTCACTTTCAGATTGATAATTTGTTTATTGTTATTTGTGTTTTAGTTTTTCAAGCGCAGTCCGTTCGATTTTCAGAAATTGAATGCACAGAAAAGGTATACAAATTCTTAATGTCGAAACACATTTTTACCGTTACTGAAATGTGTGTCCTTAAGTTCGTCCACAAGAAAACATTTCCAAAGAGTTATTTAAAAAATCCCAAAAACCCACGAAATTTCGCAGAATATCCTTAAAAAAAAATCCCAATAAAGTGTGCCGTATACTTTGAGTCAGCTGGTTCTGCCTTTTCTGTTTGGCTGTGGCCATCATTTCCCTTCTTTTGGTCACTTTTTCTACGACTGGGGTCGGGGTATTAGTTTGCTCAATAGCCCCAATTGTTATATTATTTGATGGTTTTAATTTGGCTGGCGCAGTGCGTTGCTTAATAAATTGGGATAGAGAATATTTCTCCTTTTATCTTTGGGCGTTCTGCTAGTTCGATTAATTCTTCGAGCGACTGGAAATCTCTTCTTCGGATGTGAAGACGGTACTCTGTTCGAAGACTGTCGGCAATTCTTTCAAACATTTCTGAAATGTTTTTGGTTACTGTCGGATAATGTTTTCCATGCTTCGAATAAAATCCTTAACCGTTCCCCTAGGTCCTTGCCTTTTCCTCATTATTTCGTCTTCCAATTTATTTATGTAGCGAGGTGGTAAATAATATTTGAGGAATGCTTTTTGAAACTCATCCCATGTTTGAAATTCCTCCCCATGAATCCTGAACCACTCGAGAGCTGGTCCTCGGAATATTTCTGGGAGTGTTCTTGGGATTTGGTCCGGTGGAATTGCATAACATTTAATCAATTCATTAATTTTTTTTTCCAAAAAAGCATTTGCTTTCTGATCCATCAAAATGAATATTCCCTTTTCTCACGGTGTTCATGACTTCGGCATCATGATGTACAGGGTCTGGTGATTGAATCATACGGTACTGTGCCCTTGGTGGCAATAATAAATTCTCAGTTATTTCTGGCCTCATAACATAATGAACGGGTTCCGTACTTAGTTGATTGGTGATATGATTTTCAGAGCTTGTATGCGATGACACTTCCTCATCGTCAGATTCCAATCGATCTCTTACGATTTCTCTGTTGGATATTGCATTTAGCGAATCTTTAATAAATTCTCTTGCTCTTTTCTTTAACATGGCCAAAGATCCACTTGTGTCCATATTTTGCTTGTACATTTTCTGAATTATTTCTTTCTTGGATAAGAGAAAAAGCCATGTGTTTCAACTTCTCATAGTTCCAATGAAAGAATTACGGCAGGAAAAAATTTCCTGACAGAAATTTTCAATGATTGCTATGACCGACCTATCAGAAAAATTCCAATAATGTGTTTCAATGATGAAAACCAATGATAGCTATAACCGGCCTCTTAGAATATCTTCCTTATAACTAGAGTCTTCCATATTGGTAATCAATAGACTCGGTTCAGATTGGTTTGTTGTAGCTTCAGGATTACTTTCTTGGTTTTTCTATTCTCTGTCTTTTATTCGAATGCTTCTTCTTATCGGAATATTTTGTGGATGTAATTCGGTGGAACTTTTTGAAGTTTGATAAAATGAATGAACTAGTAGAGCTTTCAGGTAAATCACGGTTGATAATGCTTCTGCGTTCAACAGCGGTCGGAATTGACGAACTTCAAAATCGTACCTACTCAGGCGCCAATTTGTTAGACTGTGTACCTCGAGAAACCTCAAATCTTATGCTTTTTGTCAAAGGCTGGGGTAACTCACCGATTCCAGGTTCTTTACCAAAGAAACATTAAAAACTTTGGTTTTTTTTTTTCCAAAATTCATTTTATTCAATTCACTTATGACTAGTTAATACTAGACAATGAATTCAACTAGCTTATTATCTAAAATCTTATATTAAACTTACTGGCCCCAACCGGGCGCTCTAAGAAATTCATGATCGTCTTAAAATTAATGCCTTTCGGCCTATGAACTGTTTTTTTATTTTTTATTTTATATTGTTTTCATGTTAGAAAATTTAAAAAAAAAAACTAACTCCATATCGATTTTGTGTGTTTCTTACTCGCTACTTAAAATTAGGTCCTTAAAAAATAAAACTTAAAATTAACTAAAACTACCTATTCTACCTAACAACTACTTAAATCTAGAACAGCCACAGCAGCAAATCTATCATTTTTTTTTTTATTTCACTTTTTGTATATATCTTTTTTTTTTTTATTCGTTTTATTTCTTTTTTCTTTTTTTGTATTTTTATTTTATATTTGTTATCCTTGTTCTTGAATGTGCCACCATGCCTACTCTACTTAAACATAAACCCAAAACCCTTAGACTTAAACAAGTATGCAAGCCGGCCAAGGCTCAAAACCCCACCCCGATTACCCATTATCAAGTGCTGACTGAAGCCACCAGAACTGGTGCTCCTGCTTCACCCTATCGATTCGGTCCCTTTCGGACATAGCCCTACTGAACCGAAGGAGCTCTGCTCCGTGCTGTGCGAGGACGTCACGATGGTAAAGGAGCCGCCGATCGACGGTTCTCCGCCTGACGTGGTAGATTAGCGGGATCGCCAATCTGTCCTGTATCAGACCGCATTTATCTAAATGGAGGAATGCCTCTGGTGGAATGAAGCCGCTCGAGCGTGCACTATCAAAATATTCGTCGTTCGGATAGAACGCCCCAAAGATCAAATTATTCGCCGAAGTCATAGCTCTCGCAATGTGACCCCGAACAAGTTTTATCACGAAATTGTCAATTCTGTTGATCCGAGCCTCGTTGTACAGAACCTCGTTAGAATAGTAATGTACAAAAGAAGATTCCGGTGTCCGATACAAACCGAGACAGCGCCGAAGACACTGCCTCTCGAACTACCGAATCTTCTCCATTTGAGATGGTGCAACGTTGACTCACACTGGACAGCCATAAACGATCATCGGCCGTATGAGGGCCATGTAGCAAATTACCTTCACTCTGGGGTCAAGCCGACTGCTGCAAAACAGCCGTTTCGTTAGAGCGAAGGCTCCTCTGGCCTTAGTCAGAGCAGCATCTATATGTCTGTCGAAATACAGATACTGATCCAACCAGATACCGAGGTACTTCACTTCACTTTTGCTCGTTAATCGCTGTCCATGAGGCCCAACGATGACCATCTTGCGCCAATTCTTGCGCGTATCCCTCGTGGCCCCAGCCAACGGGGTCCGGAACAGAATTGTCTCGCATTTCTGGACATTTATTTTCAGTTTCCAGTCATCGCAGTATCGCTGAATCTTCTCGAAGTCACGTTGCAAGAGAGTTCTAATGACTTCGACCTTTGGGGCAGTTCTGTACGCAATCAGGTCGTCGGCATACGCAATTGCCTGGGTGAGGCTACCTATCAGATCGCTGGTGTAAATGCTGAAGAGGATCGGCGAGTTCACCGCTCCCTGTTGAAGACCGTTTTTGATTTCAAAGGTGGTGGTAGAAGTTACATTGCCACTTTTGACAACAAACTTCCTACCGTTGAGCATATCATAAAGCATATACAATAATGGTTTACTGATGCCTAGTCTGGTGAGTTTTAGGTACAAACCTTCTAACCATACGGTGTCGAAGGCCTTCTCTAAATCAACCAGAACAGCACCCGTGCATTGTTTCTTGGACTTATTCCATTGGATATCAGAAACGAGCTTAGACGCGGCATGAATAGTGTCATGTCCCGCCTTGAACCCGAACTGGTTATCCGGAGTTATTTTGTTGTCCGCAGCCCACTCATTCAGAGCCCTATTGACTACCTTTTCGAATACCTTGCTGATGCTTGGAAGAAGACTTATTGACCGAAGATTTGACGGATTGGAGTTGTCCTTTCCCTTTTTCGGGAGAGGATGAACCACAGCTGTCTTCCAACGCTCTGTATAATATGCATTATTCAGCGCGTTGTTGAACAGAGTGGTGTATATGTCTATTGCCTCAATCGGTCAGTGTCTTAGAACAATGTTGGATATACCGTCGACACCTGCTGACTTCTTATTCTTTATTGAATTTAAAAACTTTGGTTTTCTATAAGCCATGTACAAACATTAAAACATATTATTTGATATTTGATTGCATAGCAATCGCTTAAAACAAAATCTATCACTACGTGGCTGACGAAGCGTTAATCGTACGTTGTCATCGGTAACTCATTCTACAAAAATAGCGGTAAAAATCTGTTGCCTGCCCCAGTGTCAACCAGGGATGAGAATGCTAAGCCCGAAAAGGGAAACGTATTGCCCAAAAAAACGAAGTGGATTTGTAAAATGAAAAAATAAACAAATTTGAGTTTCTATGTGTGCTATATCATAGTAAGGAAAATCATTCAAAAGTGGAAGAAATGTCGGATATTTTTCAGTTTGTATTACTTTTGGATCCCAAAGTTCTAACAATTCCAACTTTTTGTCGGTTAAATCAAACCGAAATTTCAGTTGATCGCACAATTCAACATAAAATTAAACTAAATACATTTTTGTGTGAAATAAATCCGTGTCCGTATTTTGATTCTTGTTTAGCTCTCTTCCTCATACAAAGCTGACTTTAATCTAAAAAAATATTTGTTTTAAACGAATTGTATTGAAGATTCGTCGAGTATTTCTGCCCTAACAAAATTTGATAAGACGGTTTTGAAGACCACGAGAACACGTTTCCGCAAAATGTGTATCTGTGTCTTTCCAGATTGAAAAGCTTTATTAAAATTGTTAATAATTTCCAAAATATATGATAAAAATAAAAGTGAAAATTTAATTTCTGGATTATTTAAATTGTTTAAAATTTTTCCAGCTTTTGAAATCATTTCTGTTTTACCTTTTTTTTTTTTTTGAAAAACTGTTAGACGGAAAAAGTTAATGAGTGCAACGACTGCTCTAAAATGCGCTCAACAGCTTTATGAAGCTCCAAGCACCTAGGTCCAGTGAAGTTACATGCAAACAATATAATTCCCTACAACAACCACAAAAAAATCCCTACTTTATGAATTTTATCCCTACACCTTCAAAAACCACAAAATAAATACAATATCTACAAATAAAAATTTTGATTTAATATTTGTTTATTGATGGATTTGTGCATGGTGATCATATAAGCTTTGTGCAGGCATTTTGTTCAATATGTTTGTCTTTTGTTAAAAATGTTATACACTTTAAGATTTTGATGACTTAATTTGTTCCTTTTTTTTTTTTTGGTTCGGACATCTGTGACGATAGAGAAAATTCGTTCTGCTTGTGATGCTTTTTTATCTTATGCTGAGGTAAACTCAGGTTGTCCAGGATCGATCCCCAAGAAAGCAAGAAAACTTGGGTCAAAAAGTTCCAACTTCGAATAACGACCAACCTTTCCAATCTTTTATCCAAAATTTATTAAGCGTTTCTTATGATCTAGAATAACAGATTATTTCATATAAGGCTTACAATCAAGTACAATAATAATTCTTAAAATAATGGAGTTTCGTATACGGATTCTTCAAATAAGTTCTTTCAATACGGTCTTATAATAAATAAGCAGGTCTCAAAATGCTGCTCCTGTCCCTAGCACCAAACTAGAGAATAAACGGTCAAACTGTCCCCGATCTGACAGCTCTCTGTCTGTGGTGCGCTTAGAAGAAGGGCAGCCACAGAATAAACAGGCAAAAGCGGATTTTCTGTCCCCGATACACTTAGAGGAAGTGGATCGAGGAATAAACAGCAGATCTCAAAATGCTGCTACTGTCCCTAGCACCAAACTAGAGAATAAACGGTCGAACTGTCCCCGATTTACAGCTCTCTGTCTGTGGTGCGCTTAGAAGAAGGCAGCCACAGAATAAACAGGCAAAAGCGGATTTTCTGTCCCCGATACACTTAGAGGAAGTGGATCGAAGAATAAACAGCAGATCTCAAAATGCTGCTACTGTCCCTAGCACCAAACTAGAGAATAAACGGTCGAACTGTCCCCGATTTGACAGCTCTCTGTCTGTGGTGCGCTTAGAAGAAGGCAGCCACAGAATAAACAGGCAAAAGCGGATTTTCTGTCCCCGATACACTTAGAGGAAGTGGATCGAAGAATAAACAGCAGATCTCAAAATGCTGCTACTGTCCCTATCACCAAACTAGAGAATAAACGGTCGAACTGTCCCAGATTTGACAGCTCTCTGTCTGTGGTGCGCTTAGAAGAAGGGCAGCCACAGAATAAACAGGCAAAAGCGGATTTTCTGTCCCCGATACACTTAGATCTTAGAGGAAGTGGATCGAAGAATAAACAGCAGAACTCAAAATGCTGCTACTGTCCCTACCACCAAACTAGGGAATAAACGGTCGAACTGTCCCCGACTTGACAGCTCTCCGTCTGTGGTGCGCTTAGCAGAAGGGCAGCCACAGAATAAACAGGTGGAATCGGTCCGGCAAATAAAAAAACAGTTCAGGAGAAGCCTTTCCTAGTCGGAGATACACTTGGAAGAAGTGGATATTCGACGGGCAAAAGAAATATAAATTTTTGCTTCCCGGCGTTTTGTTTCTTCTCGGTACACGGGATTGGTCCGAAACTTTTAGAAGAAAAATAAACCTGATTTGCAATTTTACTTCCCCTTATGAATTTTTGTGTAAAAACCTAACGTGAATTGAAAGGAAGCAAATAAACTAAATGCATGCATTCTTTAATGATCGGTCGGTTGGTATGGGATAATGAAATGTATGCATGGTGTGTATGTACATATGGTACGTACATATCGAATCAACGTATGAGCGTTGACGTTAGCTTCTGGTTTAAAAATGCATGAGCGGGTCGGGTGATAAATTGAATTTGAATTTGAGAATTCAAATTTAATTTTCTCAACGGTCGGTTGGATGGTTCGGTTTATTGTTTTTATTTTTGGTTTCGGCGATTTGAAGCAAAATTTGTAACGCTTCGTTACATGCTTCAGCATTGGCGTGCGGAAGTGCCAAAACATATAAAGCAAGATTCGACAAACTCGGAAACATGGCTTTATCATTAAAATTTTCTTCTAAATCTGCTAAGATTTTTTTTTTTTCATTTTCTCAGAAGTTGAACTCCACTGTCATCCACTCTACCAGAGATCATTGAATTCCGATCTGTTCCCCTCAAATCCTAATACAACTTTACGGTTCAAAACACCAAACCCTTTGAAAATATTGGAGTTTTTTATTGGTAGTCGTTGTTGTATCTCTTCTAGGGCTTTTGTTTACTCGTAGAAACTGAAGCAATCAAGACTTATTATGTAAGCAACAGCTTTTGGAATACTTCTTATAACTTGTTCACACTCTGGGCCTAGAAAGATTTTTTCTATTTGTAATGTAACGTGGGATGATCTTACATTGCAGTTTTCTTTGACTTCGGAGTTTTTAATAAAATTATGTCCCAAATGAAAAAAAGATTTTGGTTGACTCTTTATGTAACTCATGCATGAGAGGTTTTTAAAATTGAAATAAAGCATTTAATTTGTTGAAATATGTCAAGAGCTCAACAGCTTAAAAAGCAATATTATGCTCAGCGAAAAACAAACTTACATAATTTTATTTCAAAGTTGTTTATTCCCCGGTCAATACTCTGGGTAGTTTTTTTTTCTGGCTTGAAGAATGAATTGACATGCTTTGAGTTTTTAATTTAGGCAACATTTTGTTGATGTGATTTGGTGTTGGCGTGTTTTTATAATTCTGACTTTTCACACTGCAGAATCTTGTCGCAAGCTTCACATTTACATTTAAATGTTTCTTTTGCTTGGATAACCAGCCCTGAAGCAATCCAGCTACAACCATGCATCGTTGAATCTTTGTTTTCTGAAGTTTTCTCTTCTAGAATTTCTCAATTTTTTGGGGTTCTGAATCTTTTGAGGAATTAATTTCGGGTCTATTTATAAACAATGAATAATGTAAAAACCATTCAGAGTATATTCATCTAAACCAATATCTGTTTGTATTAATCTATAATCACACGAATGAAATATTCAGTACACTCTTCTTCTTTTTGAAAAACTAGCCGACCCGCGGGACGTTGTACCCGTATTGCACTTTTGTTTGATAATTTGGAATACTTAGTTTTGGCTGATTTATGTTGCGAAGCAATATGATCGGCGCACCTTTTTTTAATTCTGTCGGATAATTCAAAACTTTATCTAGATACTACGCTTTCTTCTAACTTGCGTTTTTCTGAAATCTTCTGCCAAAAGAGTCAAAGCACCAGCAAACAAATGTTGATTTCCAAGTAGATCTTTCATTGTTCTATTACATGCTTCCAACGATTTCTAGTTACCAATGGACACTCCTCCCAAATAATGAAACTTTTACCATCTCATACGTTTTAAAGATATTGCATTGGATTTGAAGGGTAATAAAAGTAACAATAAGTACTGAATAATAGATAAAGGGCGGGCGCGCCTATTAAATCGTCTTTAAAAAAAAAAAATGCTCTGTATCAGTCCGTTTGTTTGTTAAATTTTTCACTAAAGGGTCAGTTTTCATTCTTTTCAGGAGAATTTTTTTTTTTTTTCAAACCAAAGGGGATCTTATTTTTTCATTTTTGCATATGGAAAATTTATTTTGTATGCCATGTCCTGTACACAAAATATAAAATACCTAGATACCACTCTCAACCAGCCTCGAGGCGCTCCGGAGTTTTTCACTGCCCAGAATGGAGTAGTGGTCGTGGCTTAGTGGTTAGGTGCGTTGGCTGCTAGGCAGAACTTTGTGGATTTGAATCCTACTCGTGCCCATAAAGTTTTTATATCATCTTTCACAGGTACTACCTGTTGCGAAGAACTTACAAAACTTTCAAGAGAAAAAGTGCTTCTCAACTTTGCCGTTCGGAATCGGCGTTTAATTGTAGGACATTGAACGCATTAGTAGTTCTATTTTTTTGTTTGTTGCATAGAAACAGCTGATTCGAACAACTCCGAAATTTTCGGCCCGAAAAAAACTCGAACACCGAATACACAACGAACATTTTGGAAAAGGAAATGCACCGGGGCCAAAAAAGAGATCGAACAGCTCAGTGCGTAATCAGAGCGCCACAGAGCGACCCAGGGCACACAATAAACACACCTAAGGATATACAGAACACACCTGATGATTTCTTACCCATTTCTGTTTCATGTGTACCTCTCAATTGTGCTGTCAGCTGAAAATGTTAACGCTGACGGATTCTATGGGTCGGCCCCTTTTTTTCGAAACAGCTGATTCGAACAGCCCCAAAAAAAAAAAAACTCGACAACTGAAACTGAACACACATCGAGAACATCGAACGGTGGAAATGCACCGGGACGAAAAAAGAATGACATCGAAACTCAAGGCGAAATCAGAGCGCCACAGAGCGACCCAGGGCGCATATTGAACATACATACATACCTGACATTGCCTGATGAGATGAGAGATGAATGATTTTTTAACATTGGCACCGTTTGTGAGAGTTTTCATTGTTTTTAAGATGTATTCTGCTATTCGGGGCGAAAACAAATCCAATGAATCAAAAACCATGAAAGTTGGTGCAGCAGATCTCGAGTTATAAGTGTTGTAACAAACACGACTTTCTTTTATATATATAGATATATAGATTGTAACCGTTTTTCGCTGCTTGCTTCGATTTGTGACAAAATTGCTTGTAATAAGCTAAGGATAGAAAGAGATATTTATATCAGGTATTGTTGGTTTAACACAAGATTCTAAACATATGCTAAAACGCGGAAACAATAAAAATCATTAAGGGTGGGTGTTTTGATTTTAGAAAGAATTTGAATTGAATTGAATGAATTGGAGGTACCCGCTTGAGATGCGAAGATGTTAGTTAAGAGATTATTTTCAGAGAATTAAAGATTTGAGATTGTTTTCTCCATGTGAAGTATAGTAAAACCCGGATAAGTACCTCACCTTAAATGCCCCGTCTTGATAGGCACTTAAGCGGGCAAGGCACCTATAAGAACCGGCTTAAGTGCTCATAGGCACTTATCTCTATATTTTTTGAAAAATGAAAAAAATAAAACACATTTGATAACTAAAATCATATAATGCTATAAATAAAAATAAGAAAACATTACATAAATTGATTAATATCAATATTTTTAACACATTGACTGCCATGGCTATCAAATTTAATAGCCAGTAATGTTTTCAGTGGTGCCGTGGCTATCAAATATGATAGCTTTGGCTATCAAAATTGATAGCTACTAGGAAGAAATTTCAATACGAATTCAAAACCCTGGCACCCAGTGATGTGCTAGGTAAACTTGGTTTGAGCAATTTCATGAATGTAAAGATTTTACAGCCACTTGTTCTTTGGAATGATAGAACTTAATTTTGTTTTTGTTTTTAATTATTAATTCAAAAAAATATACAGTTCAAAATAAATTAAAATTTCATTGCTTTACAAAATATAACTAAAAAGTAAATAAATTCAATTTTTATCTTATTTTCAACGTTTTTATCTTATAGCTAAGGTAAAGTTTAGGAACAATTGAAATATTTTAGGAACTTTTTTTTGGCTTTTGTTTAGACATTGGCATTTTTTTAGAGTTTATTTATGTTGCTGATTGAAACAATCGCGGCACATTTGAGGCTGTTCTGGACAATCTTCACAGAAAGTGTAGGTTTGTCTTGCTTCCTTTCTAGCACAAACTCGAACTTTTTCTTTAGTTATGCGGGTATAGCAAACACTACACTTTCTGCGAGTTTTAATCCCAGAATCATTCAACCTGTCCTTCAAATGGTGATGCTTGGTTCGGGGTTGCTCTGGTCGAGATGAAGATGATGGCATATTGAGAAGCTCAGCGACAAGTTTTTCTCTGAATTTGCGAATGCAAATTTTGGTTTGTGTTATATTTTTGTACACTACCCAAGCGTTAACGACTGACGTTCCCAGCAAAAGCTCTATTCCTAGTTTACAGTACCACTTGGCGCTTTTTCTCAGAGTTGTTGCGTAAAGATCCCATTTGATCAGATAAATCGATTCCAGCTTTACCTTTATTGTATGCTAGAATTGCTTCAGGCTTAGTTGGTAATCTGTGAGTAGTTCTTCTTGGTCTCGTAGCTTGGGGTGGATTAGAGCTGGTGGAAGGTTGAGCACTATCTTCTTGGATGCGTACAGGTGCAGAGCGTCTGTTTGAAGTATAGGTACCAAAGCTGGAGCGTGTTTGGTAGAAAGCATTGTAACGTCTCTGGTGTCTTTCCACTTCAAAACGACGATTCCATCATTATCTTCTCTGGAAATAACTTCACCTCTTTTCAATTTTGCGAGAAGGACTTCTTTTGGAAGGTTTCGCTTGTTAGCTCTGAGGGTGCCTACAACATGGGTCCTTTGTTGCAAGAAGGACTGGGCTAATTCGTAGCTGGTATAGAAGTTGTCAACATAGAGACATCTTCCTTCATTGAGAAGTCCTTGGCAAAGTTCCGTACATACATTTTTGGCCAATCCGACCTCTCTCTCACCCGTAGCAGATTTTCCAGTGTACACTCTAAGTGCCCATGTGTATCCATCAGTGGAGCAGAGTTTGAAAAGCTTAACATCATACCGATGAGTTTTGTTTGGTATATATTGTCTAAATACAAGCCGACCTCTCCATGGCACTAGAGTTTCGTCAATAACGAAATCTTCTCCGGGATAGAAAAGTGCTTTGAAGTTTGTTTGAATCTTCCGAAGACGATTGGTTTGGCTACTTGTCTCGTTATTTTCGAAATGAAGCATTGAAAGCAAAACCTGGAAACGATTTCTGGACATAACTGTCCTAGGCAGCGACATGTTATATACTTCTTTCGTTTCCCAGTATTCTTCCATTCGGCCAAGTGGAACCAAGCCCATCCAGATCATCAACCCAAAAAATTTCTTTATCTCTGCTGAATCAGTTGGGATCCACTGGTTCATCCGAGCATGCTTGGACCTCCGTTTGGCTGCAATGGTCTGTTCCGCGAAACGGTTAGTTTCATCAACTTTAAATTGAATCAATGCTTCGTCAACAATATGGGAATAGATGTCAGTAGGTGAGGCTTGAGTAGAAATCTCGATTTGAACTCCTTTTTTCCCGACAAAATCGAAGACTTTGTGCCTACCAACGTATTCACTCCACCGATGAAGACTCCTTGTGCCTCCTTGTGCCATCATCATCACCCGAATGCAAATCTTCACGTTCCTCCTCCAACAGAATGTCTCTTATGACATCGGACACATTCTCATCTTCTTCGGACGAATTTTCTTCTGGGTGCCAAACAGGATCTTCATTTGAATCATCGGTGCCAAAATCCAAGTCGGATTCCGAATCAGATGACATTGTATCGGTTGCAATAGGTCTTCTACGCATTTTTATTTAATTTTGAATTAAAATCTGCAAAATAAAGAAAATAGCAAATGAAAATAACCGAAAATAAAATAAGCTAACTGGCTATCAGATATAATAGCCATGGCCTCCGACGGAAAGAAAGATGTCTAACTTATTGCGCTATGCCATGGCTATCATATTTGAATGCCAAACAAAAATCCTTCCCAGGACCTCTCAGGATAACACAAACATATATATATACAGGGTGATTCACGAGCGTTGTGCCAAAAAGCTAGAGCGTGTAGGTTGAGTTGAGACAAGAAAAAAATCGTATGGGAGGGGGGGTCTATTTCCCCCCGTTTAGCCGGGAGGGGCAATTTTCTGAAAAATTGACTTATTTTGTAAAAAAAATATTAAAAATCAACGGCTTCGTTTACAATACCGTGCTATACCTTTCTGAAAAGCCAAAAATTTCTTCTTTCACTTTGTTTTCAAATTAAATTTTTTTAACGAATAGTTTACAAAATATAAATTTTCAAACTCAAAATTAAAAAAAAAGCAAAAAATACATTTTTGAACTAATTTTTTTCAAAATTTTATGTAATTAAGTATTACTTTTGTTTTAAAAATTCAATTTGTTTGTTAATTTTTAGTCGAAAACAGAAAATTTGGTGCAAAAATGTCTCTTCGTTTTCGAGAAATTGAGAAAAAACCAAAACCACTTTTTTCTAAAAAAATCTTTGTTTTTATTTTTACCTATCTGGATTTTTAGTTTAATTTATTAGTTAAATTTATAAATTTAATTTTTGGTGATTGGAGTTTTATAAGGACTCAATAAAGTAGAAAAGTATTGGATTTTCCCTGGATTAACTATTTTGTTCATTGACTTGATATAACAAAAAACGGTTTTGGCATCCAGCGGAAGTGGATTTACAAAACAAAATAATCAGTTATTTTTGTTTGGGTTGTGTTTTGAAATCTGTATTTGAACTGTTTTTCTTCAAGGCGCTCGATTTCACCATCATCATGTTGTTATGCTCAATAAATTTTCGTATAACCGTCAACGCTTTTAAAGTTTCTGCAAAACTGGGAAGTTCCAACTCTTCTTCATAATTGTCAACATCTTCCTCTTCTTCTTGATTTTCATTATTAAAGTCAGCTACTATTTCCTCTTCCGATAAAAGTCCATAACATTGGACGTTATTATCGTATTGGACATACTCTTCAAATATTGTTGGTTCTATTGGTACGTCCCATATTTCTTCGACTTCAGGTTCACTGTTTTCACCAGAAAGAAAACCAGCCTACGAAAATAATAAAACAATTAAGGCAAGATGTAAACAAAATATGATCATTTCATGATAACAGTTCGACATCACAAGCCACCAAGCTCGTTTAACGTACATGAGTGCTCTGAGAATTGTGATTGACTTGGACAACTGTTTAATTGTAAGACCATTATCGATTGCCAGTAATTGCTTCCGCATTTTAATTTGACGGTAATAGGCTTTGAAACAATGTATTATACCTTGGTCGAGAGGCTGTAAGATCTAAGTGGTATTTGCTGGCAAGAATTCAATTTTAACATTTTCGATTTATAAGCTGTCAACGTTGTGATATGCTGCGTTGTCCACGAACAATAAACGTTTCTCTTCTGTCGAATCATTTCATTATCAAATTCTTTTATCAATTCACTCCACAAAGAAGATGTCATCCATGCTTTATTTTGGGAATAATAAGGAAGTGGAATAGTTTTTCCTTTGAAGCACCTTGGATTTTTAGGTTTTCCGATGGCAAATACTTTTTTGAATGTTCCATCGGTATTGCAAAGAAAAAGCAGGGTTAGTCGAGCTTTATCAATTATTCTACCTGTTGGGGTGCTACCTTTTTTGGCCAATGTACCATGTAAGGCTCTGAAACAAAGGCCGCTTTCGTCAGCATTAAAGATATTGCATAGTTCGTATTCGGAAATCAGGTTCGGTAAAACTTCTTGTTGATACAGATCAGCTCCTACAGCATCTGCGTCAACTGTCCACCTTGGATTTTTTTATACTTTATATTTTCCCTGCGTTTCCAACGCCACAGCCAACCGCATTTTGGCTCAAAGTCTTCATTTAATTTTAAAGCAAACTCTTTGGCTTTGCTCATAAGCTGAATACCACTAATAATTGCATTTTGGGATCGCATTTGATTAAACTATTGAGTGAGAGCAGTCTCTACTTTTTCAGGAACTTAAAAGATGAGTTTTATATGAAAAAATCCTTAGAATTTTGGTTCTAAAGAATCAAAGGTATTTAAGCGGGTTAGGCACTTAAGCGAGAGGCACTTATCCGGGCTTTACTCTGAAACATATCTCAGTAGCGGAACGATGTTAGGGTCGTTATAAATATGTCTGTTTAAATATATTTCTTGTTTAGTGATTCGAAATTTTTCCCGGCACATAATCTAAGAATTTTTCTTTCTATTTTCTCCATTTGTTGCGCTATTGTGAGAGAAATAGTGAACCATACTGGAAAAGCGTAAGTCATTATGGGTCTGATTAAAGTTTTATAAAATAGCAGTTTTGCTTCCTTGTTAAGAGAATTGTGTCTTAAGTAAGGCATTAGCATGTTGGTGACTTTTCTAGTTTTTTGCTTTGTTAGTTCTGGGATGATTGTTAAATTTTAAAAGATTGTTAAAGATAACGCCCAAATATTTTAGACTGTTCTTGTCATTTATTTGGCAACCGTCAACTCGAACTGAGAGGTTTTTGCTTTGTTTTACTACCCAGGGTCCCTTCCTGCTGGCATTTCTAATGCATATTAGTTCTGATTTGGGAATGTTCAATTTGATCTCCCAAGTGGAGTAATACTCATTAATGTTTTTTAGATGTTTTTCGAGTTGAAGAGTTGCTTGTGATGGATGTTCTTGGCTGGTGTAAACGACAGTGTCATCAGCATATAATAAGCTGGTTGAAGTGGGGAAACTTTCCCAGGCTGGCTCATGGCTAGAATTTTTTTTTTTTAAGGTCGAGGAAGGCTTCAATTGTGGCAAGTCTGAAAACCCCGTAAATTTGATTAAAAATAAGTGAAATATTGAATAATTTGAAAAAAAAATTTCCTTACCAAATCGAGTTTTTGTTTTGTTTTATTTTTTTTTGCTTCTGTCAAATTGGTACGAAGCAACTTCAGGTTGAAGAATTTTAGTGTTGTCAGAGTGGGAAATATTTTATCTTCTTTAATAATTTGAAAGAATAAATAAAACTTTTAGTGATGTTTTAAAACAATTATTTTATCATGAGGAAATGCATTTTGAAATGAATTTAAGTAATTTCACTAAAAATTTGTTTTTATTACTTAAAATTCCTCTTGATAACATAAAAGTAACGAAATTCTGGAAAATTTTAACAAGAGTAAATCCCTAAAAAAAAAATGTAGCGCGAAATTTATAATGAGAAAACACATTTTAACATGAGTTTAAGTAAAATTTAAACGAAATTTTAAACTATTACTGAAACTCATGTTAAAATACATTTTAATAAAGCATTACAAAAAAAAAGACAAAAGTTAGTTTTTTAAATTATTTATATATTAAGTGTTTTTTCAAATTTTCCTTAAAACTAATTCTTACATACTAATCACAATATTGTGTTAAAATTCAACTTACATATTAAAAATAACGAAATCTTAAAATTAAACTTAAAATACCTATAATACCTTAAAATTAACTTAAGATCTAAAGTCGCCATATTGACGGCGAATCGCCTTCAGGAGCTCATCAAACGGATACTGCCCGTTTTTCTGAATATTCCTCCGCCATTGATACTCGATTATCCAATCCCCGAAGTTGTGCGAGTAGTTCGAGTTGTAAAAACATCTCTTCGCTACCCGCCACTGGGATTCTATCCGCTGAGTATGTGTCCCATCCTCCGCAATCGCTATGATTTACTTTCCGGTGGATATATCCATGTTCCGGAAGGCAATCATATGCTTTCCAGAAATCCGTGTGTATGGTGCTGCCCGGGGGCACATGCTTCTGTATCAGCGGAAATTTTTTAGAAATTTTTTTTAACTCACCTCAGCGCTTCGGACATTATCATCAAAAATCTCAAGGCGGAGGTCCTCGGATCCATCCTCGGTCATACCAAGGACCCATTGTCCATCAACTCGGCGGCCTGGAATTATGAAAAGTAGGTAATTGAATATATATTATTAAATAAATTAAAGTTCATATAATACCTTTATTGTACTTTCTCTTGCCAAACTTCGACTCGTCTATCTGGACGACGCGACCGACACCACCAATCATTGGCCCATTTTCCCGGTGATTGGTAAAATCGGCCACGATGACCTCGCGGCAGTAACTATACTAATCCGCGATGGTCCTCGTTGAAAAAATGGTGACACAGAGAAGTTTTCCCGCTGGACTTCGTCGTAGGGGGATTTCTTGGCGAAGCAGTACGTAAGGTAGAGCACCTGTTGAATAGACAACTTGCTGTTTTCAAACCACGTTCCCTTTGCCCTGCTCGCCCTATTTTTCCCCCTACAAGTCCCACGTCGGCAGCGGAAGTATCCTAAGCCGCCATCCGAGTTGAAAGACATTTGGGTCTTGTGGGTTGAACAAAGCTTCGAAGTGGGCAGCAATCCGTTTTCTTCTGCAAATTTCACGCTGTTTGATTCGACGTCAATTTGCTTTATCAAGTGGTACAAATTCCTAGAAATTTGAGTTTTAGTTATGAAATATTTAAATATAATTTGTAACTTACCATCGCTGTAGGGACAAAGCAAGAGCACGCTTGCTCGTGGTAGGTTGTTCTTGTTGTTCTTCGGTGGCAGTCATAGTTCAATTTTATTGTTTAAATGTTTTGGTAATATTTTTTTTTCTTCCGCAATAGTCCGCTTCCTTTGTGTTTTACGAATTGAATGCACAGAATATGCAAATTCTTAATGTCAGAACACATTTTTACCGTTACTGAAATGTGTGTCCTTAAGTTCGTCCACAAGAAAAAATTTCCAAAGAGTTATTTTAAAAATCCCAAAAACCAACGACAATTCGAAGAATATCCCAAAAAAAAATCCCAATAAAGTGTGCAGTCTACTTGCACTACGAGTGACATTGTCTCGTAAATGCGTTTAGCTAACAGCTGACTTTTGACGCCAAAATGGGAAAGTCGAGCCGAAGTAAGGTTTTTTCGTACAAAATATGTGGGAATTCATGAAGGATAAGATTGTATAAACTCAAGGGGCGAACGCAGAAAAAAATTTGGGGGGGGGGGGGGGTTCAAAATTTTCAATTCTCAAAGTTTCACTTTTCTCTAGACGAAACAAATATTTTGTTTTTGGTCCATTTCCAAACAATCTCAAAACATGATTTTCCAAGTTAAAGTTTTCAAAAAACAAAGTTCATATTAATCAAGTGCATTTATCTATCATATATCCACATAGGTATCTACTTATAACACATTTGTTAGTAAGATATATGCAATATTTATAAAGTTAAATCCAAGCGCCTTGCTACTTTTGCAATAATGTTTATTACATCCTCATAATCGATTTGTATTTCCTTGTAGATGTTAAGTAATATCAAGCCGTTCAGCTGCTCCTCATCGGTTTTGCTTCGCAGATAAGTCTTTTATCTGCGCAGACATGTAGCCACATACATATATTGGCATTGTCGCACCGATTTTCATATCATACAGCGATGAACTTCATATATAAACCGCATCGCAAACATTTAAGGTGTCTATAAAGTTTTTGGGTCGTTTTTCATTTGTCATACTAAAGCAATGTCTGCAGCAATAGTTCGTTTAACATTGACAGCTATAAAGAATTTATAAGAAATAAAAATTTTATATTTACCTGCGCCACATTCTCTTTTCAGCTAGAAAATCATCCAAACATCCATCTGGCACAGCTGGCCATTCATGAGCAAATACCTCAACAGTTCTTTTCATGTATTTTTCATCAAGTTTGCAACATATTTCTGGCAAAATATTTTGAATTTTGGAAATTAATTCATGATGGTCGAGAAACCGTTTTTTCGCTGAACCAAGAAATGGTTCAAAAAAGGAACATAGACATAACTGTCTCGTTTTGTCCGTTTGGCAATAATTCGTGGAACTACCAATTGTAGCATTTCCTTAGCTGCAGTAAATATGCTACCAAATCTTGCTTCGGAATTATGTCGCATTTCAACAATTTCTTCGTAAAGATGGTTGGCATATTCTTAACAGCAGTTGTGATCGCAATTTTTTGTTTGCAGAAACTCACTAAGATTCTTCAAAAGGCTTAAAATTGGCTTTAACACTGTAAAGGAAACAACAAAATGAGCATTTTGTATTGCTGTTGATAAAGTGAGGTTTGACTCCCACTTCTTCATCCAGGATCTCAAACGAGCAGCAGATATGCTTATAAACGTCATAACACAAACTAAGGGAGTCTAAATGATCAACCCAACGCGTTTCGCAAAATTTTAAAAGCCGTGTTTGTTCTGCTTTTCGACAGGAAGCGTGTATTTGGTCTTAGTTAAGAAAAAAGCCCCCGAAAGCTCCTTGTATGTTAAGGCTTGTCCCTTCGCGGACAGAAAATTATTCATTTTTATAAGTTTTTTATCTGTGATTCAGCCTTATAGAGCAACGACGCAACATGCTCGTTTGCATTATTCCCTACACGGAGAATACAGAATTGGCGAACATCATTTCGTAATTCGTGAGGATGTGTCAAAAAGAGAAGCATTAAGAGAAGAGAAGGATTATTTCATAGAAAAACTGAAATGAGATCGATGTTTCAACCCCCCTTGCGTTCGCCTCTGATAAACTGGGACCCAGTATTGATCCTTGAGGAACACCAACGTTGCAATTACGAGTGTTAGATCTTGTACCTTGAATTTGAATGAAGAAAGTTCTGTTTGAGAGAAAGTTGGTGATATATGGGGGATGACCAGATTTGATGTCATTATGAAATTTTAAAAGTGCATGAAGAGTGGAGTGACCTTTTCGCAAACCGAATTGAACGTCTGGTATTGAGTCAATTGGATTTTCCGCAGTTTGATTTATTTTGTCTAGTATAATTCTTTCGAGAATCTTGCCTATATTTGAGAGCATTGATATCGGTCTAAAATTGTTGATGTCATAACAATCCCGTTTTTTCTGGATGGGTAATAATCTGGCTATATTCCATTTAGAGGGAAAATAAGCGTTATCAATGCAATTGTTATAAAGAATGGCTATATTCGAGATTTTTTTTTAGAATGCAGTTAGAAATTTTGTCAGGCTCTGAGGATTTTTTGGATTTCAAACTTTTCAAAACAACTTTGATCGATTCTTCATCAGTGAGGATGTGAGGGGCTATGGGGTTTAATGCTGAATTTTGTTCATTAAATATGAAAATAGGTTCGGGCGTATTTTGATTCACTAGTCTCGCTATAGATTTGGCTTCTTGAGTAATACTCGGATTAAATTGGGGAACACTTTCTTTGTAGACTTCTTCATGGTGTTTTTCAAAGGACTCGACTATTTCTCTTTCATTGGTAATTATATCATTATTAACAGAAATCTTTTTGCACATGAACGTTTTCTTCTTACCAATCAGTCTGAAGATTTCTTTGTATGCATGTGGTCCTGGATGAATTTTAGATAATCCGTCACAGAGTTGAGCGTTGAGCCAAGCGTTAACTTTTTGTTTAATGATGTTGTTGAGGAGTGAAATCTGTGTTGAAAGTTCTCTGTATTTTGTATTTTGTATTTTGATTCGTGTTGCAAGAAGACCGACAAAATATACAACGCTCACGTAGTCATCAATTCGAATGGCGACGAAGTCGAAACCTATCGCAAACTACACTTGTTCGATGCTAATATACCAGAAGTTAATTTTCGTGAGTCAGATGTTGTGGCAAAGGGAGACCGAATTTTACCCCCGATTGACACACCAATTGGGAAATTAGGAATGCAAACTTGCTAGTAATATAGTGTATATAGACAATGTGCCCCTGGGGTTAATTCTGGAACAAGCACGTGCTTGGCTATTTTCACATATGTATACATGTTATATATATGTGAAAATAGCCGAGCACGTGCTTGTTCAGAAGTAGCACATTACTTTTGTTTCCAGGAAAAACAAATTTGAAGAAAAAAAGTTATATTTTTAAAGTTTTTTCTTCAAATTTGGTTTTCCGAAAAAAAAGAAATAAACTGCAACACTTACCTTTTTTCAGTTTTTTGTTTTTCTTTCACTTTTATTTCTTTTTATATTTTTTTGTTATTTTGTTAAATTGGTAAATTTTCGGTTAATTTGGTAAATTTTTGGTTTGTCGATTAAAAAATTGATCGCGTCGCTACACAACTTAGAATACACTTCTTTCTTCTTTGAAATTAAACTACAAAATGGCTTTCATTTCCATTTATACAATGAGAATGAGATCATCAGGGATGGCAAATGAAATTTTTTTGTACTGAAAATTTCATTATTATTTCAGTATTGTATTGAATTATACTTTTCACACGAAAAATGAATATAAAATTTACTCAAAATGTTTTATTTACAGAAACTCTTAAATTTTGTATATACATTTCATTATTTTCTGCGTAAAAGAGTAATTTTTATTTAATTTCGGTAAAATAAATATGGGAGAAAGTACAAATTCACAAAAACTACAAGTATTAAAAAAATTAAAAAAAAAAATGCAAAATCATGGGGCCCAAATATAAAAGTGCAATTTTGGTTTTCAGGTAATGATGGCTCAGTTTTGAACTTAAAATTAGTTTTACAAACTTAAATATTCGGTAATTACAACAACATTGAAAGTGTTAACAAATTTCCACAAAAAAACTAACGTATGTTCTTTGAATTTCATGAAATTTAAACTACACAAACATGCCTTCTTTATAAAAAAAAAAAGTCTGCAGGTCTTCCGACCTAATGCTTAACTTTGAAATTGTTTTAATTTTTTTTTTCTAAATTATAAGTAACAGAGTGAATTCAGAGTGTTCTGCATTTCGACTTTCTCTAATTTGAACAGCATTTACAATATTTACTGATGAATGTCGACAATAGAACAAATTGATCACTTTTATAAATATTAAAAAAAAAACTGTTCTGTAACTTAATCACTGGCGACAAACGTTTTTCAATGTCTCTTAAATCCATTTTCTTCCATAAATAAAGCAAAATTTCCCTCAAATTCAGAATTTATGAATTAATAACTTATGATCTGGGCCCTATTGCACCAACGGCTTTTCACTTTTCACTTTTACTTTGCAAATTCTGTTTCACCAAACGCTAATTTGCAAAGAAGAAATTAATTTTTTGAAAAGTAAACAAAAAAATCCTTCTTTGCAAATTTTGTTTCACCAACCGCAAATTCGCAAAGTGAAAAGTACTTTTCTGAAAAGTGAAAACTTTTGCAAATTTGCAAAGAATTGTTTGATTTTGTTTCACCAAACGAAAAAACTTTGCACTTTGCATTTCAAATACTGAAAAGCTTTTCAATAATATGCAAAGCAAAAATTTTCTTTGCGGTTTGTGATAAGTTCGTTTATTTTTGTTTTATATTCAATTTTATATATAATTTCATTATAATAGATTATTATCTAATATATAAAATTCTTCTGTCACAGTTTTAGTGGTCATACTCCTCCGAAATGGCTTGACCGATGTTGAAGAAATTTTATATGTTTATTCAGTATCAGTAGGTATGAGAATAGGTTTATAAGTTATAACTAAGTTTTATACCGCTAATTGTTGAGGATGGCTCACCCACACTGTTTGTTTTTGCATTTCTTGGGCCGTTGTTTGTTTTTAATAATTTTTTGTGGTCTGTCATTAAGAAATACATTTAATCCTTAATTTTCAACTTCCTACCACTTTTTGGACGCAGCGTTATTTTGGAAGGAAGCAAAGAGAATATCCTTGAATTGAAAAAATAACGAAATGATAAAGCTTTTTTATTTTTTACCACTTCCAAAACAGCTAACTTTTTGACGTTCTTATCAGTACGACTCATTTTGAAAATTTTGAAAAAAAACGTGCACTATTAATATCTATTTCTATGACATTCTGTCATTAAATTTTGTTTTTGACATTTTTTATCACTAGTGGAGTTGTTTACTTTTTGCTTGCGCCACATAGAATATAGTATGGCAAGTATTGAATTCGCAAAAATAAGTTGAGATTTTGATGAGATATGCCATTACGACGATAGAGAAGTCGAAAAAAGTGGGTCCGGCTATTCCGTCCGTCTGTCTGTCATTAAACGCATCTACAGCCTAAACCACTGGTCCAAGTTCAGACTTAAATGTATTTTGAAGATTAATATTTAAATTTAAATTTTTATTTATGAATTTTAATTACATGTTTTTATTTTTAATGTTTTTATGAGTTATTATTTGGAAAACAGGAGCAAGTTCGTACGAAACAGTTGTTCACATATTTTTTAAATTCGTAATAACAAGGAAAAGAAGCCCAAATCTTATATTTGTTTTACTTTGCAACTTTTCAAATTAGGACTGAGAATGAAAAGTTACATTTTAAGTTGGTGAAACGCCCACACTTTTCACTTTGCAAAAAAACATAGAAATTTGCAAAGTGAAAAGTCGAGAACTTTTCATTTTTGGTGAAACACTTTTTACTTTTACTTTGCAGAAAACTATTATTTTGCAAAGTTGCAAAGTGAAAAGTGAAAAGTTGTTGGTGCAATAGGGCCCTGGAACAAATTTTCTTTTATTCTTATTTTTCAAATATTTTATCGGCAGTGATAAAAGTTATATTTATTTTGGTTCAAGAAATCTGAAACTAAATTAAAACTTGAATAAATAGATCTATCGTTTTTAAATACTTTCGATTTCTTTTTTTTTTTTTTAATCTTAGATTGCAAAAGAATTTATAAGAAACAGATTGAAAAATTGTATCGAAATTTTTGTACTCGAGCAAACCCATTTTTATCGAACTTGATACAATTGCAACGACTTTTCCATGCCTGGTAAGCATTATAAAAGAGATTACCACAAAGCGTCGAGCATGTAACGGAACCCGTTGTTGCTGAATTCAAATTTCACTAATACTTCTCAATCTCTTCGCACAACCAGGGATGCCATACCGCTTCAATTAAATTAGATCTACTTTTATCTCAGCACAAAAATTTTTTAATTGTAGTTGTTGAAACGAATTAATTGGTTAAAGACAAAAAACAATTTAAGGAAATATCTACAAATGCATAAAGGACCTATAAATGTTTCTTGTCTTTAACCAACTAATTATGTTTTGGTTAAACTTAATATAAAAAAAAAGCTTTTCGTTTTAAATAGCAAACCGATAAGTTGAAGATAAAATCTGAAAAAAAATATATGGAGTCTTTTTAGAGCTTTGAGCTTAAACTTTCAGAAATAATAGGTACTTTTAAATTCATTACCTCTTTTTGGACATAGCCCAAGCTTATTACATTTTAGAAGTAATATGATAATTTCGAATGTCTGGGATATATGACTTAATATCATTTAAAGTGGTATAAAGAAAGCTTATGTGCTTGTGACTCCGAATATGGAGGACATAGACTATATAAAGATAATTTTTTTCTAGATCTATATGTACCTATACATAAAGAAAGAACCATAATTCACTTATTACCACTGAAAGGATAAGAATGTATAGTCGAAGGTTATAAATATTCTCAGAAAAAATTGAGTCTACAAAAAAATGTATGCGAAAAAAATTCACTACATTTGCAGTAAAATTAGCTACACGACGTAGTAATATTTCACCATACTGATAGTGAATTTTATTGTATGTATGGTGAATTTAACTGCATTTGTAGTGATTTTCACAAGCGTATTCTGAAACGAAATATGGTGAATGATTATTATACCATTGGCAGTGAATTTAACCAATGATCGTTGAAAATTTCATTACACCTATATAGCCAATTTCACTGCACTGATAGTGAATTTTATGTTTTAATGTAGACAGTTTTCTTGTTTTGTGTAGTGAATTTTACTACATTCAATGTAGTTAATATCACTACAGGTGCAATGATTTTCATTACATATTTTTTTTTTATCTGTAGTGAAATTTACTACAAGTACTACACTTTCGTGGTTTTTGTAGTGGATTTTACTATTTTTTTTAGTTTAGTTACTTTAGTTTTTTAGTTTAGTAAAAATCACCACACGTTTTAGTGAATTTTACTACAGAAATTTCTCTGTGTGTAGTAGTATCCAGAAGTATTCTCTTGAATCTCTGCAGCTTCATCATCTTCAGACTCTTCGTCTGCAGAAAATTCCGAATTTGAGGCTTGATCACTTTCCAACACATATTCTTCTCCACTGTCGGAGAAATCATTTTCCGAATAATTGTTCGAGCCAATTTCATCCTCCTCAGCGTTCGTCCAGTCCTCCAATATATTTTCTTGATTTTCGGCCATAACACCTTGATTCACAATTAAAAATATATCAAATATCTGAAAAAACATGAACAAAACTCAATAAACAAAAAAGTTACGTAATTACTGTCCAGGGGACCCAAGCGTATCCTAATACTGACCTAAGGAGCAGCGAGAGAAAAGTGTCCGTCTCTCTTCACACTCGTCGGCTAACTGAAGAAAGGTACCTTGAAGCGGAAAGAGCTACGGCGACCGCAGCGTTTCTTACAGGCATTTGAAGTTTTATCGTGGGTCCACTGGACGCTAAAGATTTGGCTTCTTGAGTAATACTCGGATTAAATTGAGGAACTCTTTCTTTGTAGACTCCTTCAGGGTGTTTTTCCAAGGACTCGACTTCATTGGTATTTATATCATTTTTAACAGAAATGTTGTTGCATATGAACGTTTTCTTCTTACCAATCAGTCTGAAGATTTCTTTGTATGCATGTGGTCCTGGATGAATTTTAGATAATCCGTCACAGAGTTGAGCGTTGAGCCAAGCGTTAACTTTTTGTTTAATGATGTTGTTGAGGAGTGACATGTGTTGAAAGTTCTCTGTATTGTATGTTTGTTCTGTATTGTGAAAAATGTGTTTTAGTCTTCTTTGCCATTGGTGTTTGATTTTGTAAAAGTTTTCGATATCAGGGGGTATGTTTTTGTATTTATTGAAAGAAGTACTTGAGCAAGAGGAGTTTCCTTCGATCGCAGAACACAACGACTCAGTAAAGTAATTGATGTGGTAATCTATTTCATTGTTTGAAGATTCGCCAATTGGTGTTTTTAAAGGCTCTTTAACAAGGAGACTCGTTGACACAGATGCTCGCTTCTTGTAAGTGTAGATTGAGTAGCATTGGGCAGTGTTCAGCGAATGTTGGAAGTGTTGTAAGTGAAAAATTTGGATCAATTTGATTGTGATGACTGATGAGGTAAAAAAAAAACAAACATTTTTTGAAATTAAGTTTTGAAAAATCCCTACCTTTTCATACAAAATTCTTATATTTCAAAAATATACTTTTGTACTTTTTCCCCTACGCACGAAGTGTTTTTCCAGATCAAAATCCCTACGTGTAGGGATTTTTCCCTACATGTAACATCACTGCTTAGTCTTACTTAGGCGTAAAATGTTATGTATCTCAAGGCCAAAAAGTTCTTAAAATTAACAAAATTCAGTTTGCCTTTTAGAGCTATGAGCAAAATAAAAATGAACATCTTGCAAGAATGTCTCAATTTGATATTCAATTTTCTTTATTGCGGCTGATGCGCATATACGTAGCGAATGACAGGCTCAGCCTAAATAAAATATATCTCTGTCTGAAGTCTAAGTTCATACTATTAACGGATTAATGCTTTAAGGATGAAGTGCGATAGTTATAATATGACTGTTGGCACGATTTGGTGCCGACGGACCAAATTTATCATACTCCGATATGGTTGGGAGGACTTATAAAATCCTTTAAAGTTATTGGTTTCATTTTTAATGTTTTATAATTTACTTAACTTACTTACTTTAGTCTATTTTATGATCTTACTAGCTGACTCCGCGAACTCCGTCTCGCCGCCAACATCCATTTTGAAACAACAAATTCCAAGCAAAAAATTTCTTATGGGGTAAAAGTGGGAGAGATGGCACACCTTTTTCCTTCTTTCAATATCTTCGAAAAAAAAAACAACATTTGAATTTTTTTATTTTAAGTTAATTTTGTTTATTGAATTTTGAGAAAAATATGTTATTATTAAAAAAAAATAAACAAAAAAGTTTTGAAAAAAAACATCTCTCGCTATAGGGCGGGTGAGATGGCATAGCCTGTTGGAAGAGATGGCGCACGTTTACTTTTTGTTATTTTTTGCACATTCGTTGCACGTATTTTTAAAATTAGTGCATGAATCATGTGCCCATCTGTGGCACATAATGCACTGCAACCACTCGTCCTTTTTTTTGGTTGAACTTTAATCTTCGCCACACCCAACGCAATTATTTTCTTCAAAGTCTTCAGATCCATCGGAATCATCATGCAAAGACAATTGGTCTTCTGATGATGATGAATCGTTGCGTTTTACTTTCAAAGGCCTCTTTTTCTTTAATGCAATTTTCTTCTGCTTCAGTTTTTGGAGACCAATGTTCTCAACAGTATTCAAAACCCGAGCTTTTTGCTTTCTCGGGTTTGACCTTGTTGGCTTTGATGTCGATGGGATCGGTGAGATGATGTGATGACCAGTGCGTTGTTGGAATGAAATCCTTTTCGGCTGCAGCAACCTGTTGTTAAAAAAAAATTGCTTTAATATTATTTTGAAAGAAAAAGTTTGTAACTGTTTGTACCCCTTCCTGCTGTTCCATTTGAGAACTCTGTGGTGGGTGGTTCCACTGGAGTAGTTTCCCGCATTGTCCTCTAGGGTAAAAGGGTTGATGTGGTTAGTTTTTAGCGTTAAATATTAAACATGATTTAGCAACTACCTTTTCGTTTAAATTTGTTTCTTCATTGGTTTCCAGGGATGCCTAATCAGGAATAGCGTTTCTGTTAAACGGACAAATTCTTGTATGTTGCAGAGGCGGACCAGGCTTCATAAAGCAGCTTCCCAAACTGAAGCCTATTTATTTTCCTTGATGGATTATTTTTTATAAAATTATTGCAGGCGGAGTTATAATAAGCTTTAAAGGATCGAAAAAAAGCTCTATCCAAAGGTTGTAAAAACTGAGTTGTGTGAGGAGGAAGGCAAAGAAGGACAATATCGTTTTTCGCTGCGTACTCCAACATATCGCTGTTGCTGCAGTGTGAGAAATGACCGTCGAGGATCAAAAGCACTTTTCCCAGCGGTTTACTTGGGACAAAATGATCCTTTAACCAGGAGAAAAATATTTCGCTTGTCACGTAGGCTGATTTTTGTCCCATAAAAATTACTGAACCTGGTGGCATGCCGTCTTCAAACTCCGGTTTCTTACTTTTTCCCTTAAGGACACATGCTGGAGGCATGAAATGTCCCTCAGCATTGCAGCAAGCAATAACCGTTATTGTTTCCCCGTTTTCAGCACTCGTAATGGCTGCAACATTCTTCGACCCTTTTTCGGCCACAACGAGCTCAGGTTTATTATTTAATTGATACCCAGTCTCGTCCATATTGAAAATGTTTCTCGCCTTGCCCATCAGGTCGTTTTCTGTTAGCACCCTCTCCAACAAATCGAAATATGTCCCAACTTCTTTCTTGTTCATTCCAAGGGCTCTTGCTTGAGAAACGCCTTCCGCCTTACGTATGGACTTACGTATGGACAAGTCAGGGTGCCTCATCAAAAAAAGTTTAAACCAACCTGTGACAGCTATTTTTAAGTCCTTCGAAAACCGATGTCGAACGTTGAACTTCTCTGCCACCTGAAAGGCCATTCTGCAGACTGCGTCTCTAGTTGGGGCAAATCCATGCGCCTGCATTTTTTCGATGTGGTTGCAAATCTTCAACTCAATTTCGGGTCCGAGACAAGCAGATGGGCCAAGTCACTTAACTTCGGAACATTATAAATTTTTGCAGCAAAGTTAATGGACATAATATTGTTCTTTATGTCATTAATTGCAGCACTTAAGGAACTTTGTGTCCATAATCCACAGTTTGAATTACTTTTTCTAACGTAAACGTTTGGCATCGTTAAAATGTTAAAAATTAAAAATCAGAATAGATAAGATGTTATCCTTGCAAAATTTAGAAAAAGAATGAAAAACTGTACGTAACGATGCGATGTCATATAATTTTTCACAAATACTTTCTCAAATACTTTCTCAATATGCATCAGGCTTCAAACACCTGTGACAAAACGAAGAAAATTAAGTTTAATCATTAAAACAAAACAAGCGGGTGAGATGGTGTGGGGCCGAAGTAAATACAAATAGAACAGCGAACTATTGTGTGCGCCATCTCACCTTCAAAAAAATGCGCCATCTTTCCTTTTTGAATCATATTTATTTCATAGTGAGCAAAACAAACACAGATTGTCGTAGTATGAAGTTTTCTTATTTATTTCATAGCTAATACGTGTACGTCTGTACGTATGAATACATGTAACAAATTCATCCAATCAGACTACGTGAAAAAAAATAAAGACAAACAAAAAATGTGAAAATAATTTTTCAGAAATAAATTCTATCTGTTTTTTTTTTTTGTTGTATTTTTTTTCTTTTTTTGTATTATAGAATAATCATTCAATATTGACTACTTCGATTTGAAATTAAAAAATGATTCAAAACGTCATGTAAAGGTTTCGATTGAGTTATCCATTTCCGAGATATTAAACATGCGCCATCTCCCCCAGTGCGCCATCTCTCCCGATTTTACCCTATATGCATTAGGCCGGATCGAATTTGGTGCTTTTTTTTCTTTTTTTTTAAATTTCGTTATGCCTATGGTTCTAAAAGTTAAATTTGATTTTCCTTTAACGATACCAGAGGTTTTCAGCAGAAAAAAAATGTCCTAAGGTTCCTATTTTGAAAACAAAATGTCCTTTAAATAAAATACATTTATTTTAAATTTTTTTTTTTTTTTTAACAACAGGAAATTTCTATTTGTTGGTAACAGAATTTAATTACATTGTCAAAAAGTTATTGGTTTACGTTTTGTAGGTATATGGTCCGGGAAAGGGGTGAAGCAAACTTTCAACCTAGAATTATAAATTTATAAATCAAGGAAATACATATTTTGAATTCAAATTTTTGTTTACCTATAGGTCGAAATTAATTTTGGAGGGTATTAACAAAGTCCTTCTTTGTTTCAAATTGTGGCAACAGTTTTCGAGATAAGATTCTAGCTTTTATGAATCCATCTCTTGATTCTTGGCCACATACTGAAGCAGAAGCTTCTGTCACCAACTTAATACATCTTTCCACTGCTTGAGTGTGACAGGGATATTTTGATATTTCGATATTGTCAGGAACATTTGCAACCATTTCCCTCAAGTTTTCATCAGATATTGTTGCGGTTAAAGGAGGTTCGGTGATGGTTACTGTATCCCATTTTATTAGGTCGATGTAATCATCGGCATCGAAATTGATTTTTGGAATATTGAATTGCCGGATATCATTCTTCTTCTTGCTACTTTTCTCAGATCTTATTTTTAATATCCTCCTTAAACCTAATTCACGGACATGGCTTCGGCTATCGGCTAACATAGCAAGTAAAATATTTTCAGGATGACAAAAATATGAGTTACGTTGGATTACGGGATGAATTACTGCCTTAAGTTTTTTCGGTAGATATTTTGATGCTTTAATAATTGACAAAATATGGTTGGGTCCGTCCAAACAGGAGGGCTTTGATTTAATTGCAAACCAAGCAAACGCATACACTTTTATTATGTATGTCGCTAGAACCAGTAGCTCTTTTGACGGTTTCTCTGTTCCTACATATAGCCTAAGAATTCGGTTAGCCGTTGTGAGCCACCTTGAATGGGACATTTTTCCAGGCTGCCGATTTGCCAATTCTAAAGGTACATTGCCATGAGAAACTGCCTTGCACATTTGATACAGATATTTTTGATCAGTGCTCAAATTTTCTTTCGTTATCTCAGGCAGTTCCACTGTTATCTTTTCAAAAGCTTGAATTGCCAGACTATCACATGCTTCAAGTGCTTTTCCAAGAACTCCAGAAAAGCCTTTGAGGTCATTGGTTTTGCCATCAAGATGTGTCATCAAATGACGAAGAGGGAGTTCATTAAAATGAAGTAAACAAATAAACCAATGAACTGGCTTACCAATGGCCGCTTCAAGCTGAGATACGATACCATTTTTAGATCCGGTATAAACAACGGTTCCATCACATCCAATCGCCTTAATTTCTTGCATATCAAAACACAAGATGTTATTTAGGTAGTCAATTATACTGAAAGATATTGTTTTGGCATTTCCGGAATCTGGGGTGACATGCCCCACATAATGTCCACCTGGCTCAGAAACAAGGACAATGTGTTCTTCGGTAGCAATTTTTCGATGGGTTCCCGGACCAATTTTCCCCAAAATCATCGTTTTATCTTTTCTACCGTCAAAATATAAACCTGATATATTTTCACATTGACTTTGAAGATTTTGACGTAATTTTTTTCTATCTCTTCTTATTTTATTTCTGTCAATGACTTTGGAAGAATCTAACTTGGAAACGACACCAATATCTTGCAGAACAGAACTTACAACAATTGATGCAGATCTGTCGGATATTCCTGTTCTATCGCAGGCTGAAGCTAAATTGGCAAAATGTATTCTAGCTTTCACTTTTTTAACCGACGAACTAGTGCTAGGTAAAATATTGACATCACTCACGTCGTCTTCATCACTTGAAGCATCAGCGGGTTCATCGTCAGTGTCACTTTCAGAAGAAACTTCGACTTCATTTTTAAGTCTTTTAGAGTTTTTCGCCTCCTCATATCTTTTTCGTTTAAGGACCTCTTGAACTTTTCTTTCGTTTCTTTTTTTAATTTTATTTGTTAACTCCAAATCGACGTTACCAATTAGCATGCGCCTTAACAGCCTTTGGTCCTGAAGGAAATCGCGTTCCGCATGGGGCACTTTAGTAACGCAAGGACACTTTAAAAAATCTTTACATTTGCAAGCTGATATGTCAAAAAGTTGATGGCTGTTCGATTTAAATAATTTAAGTTTCTCTACAAACGAATTTTTCTTGGATTTTATATTTTTTTTTTACTGATTTATATTGCTCGTTATAGGTTTTTAATTTATGCAAAATCTGCTGATCTGAAACAACGGGCAAGGTAGCTCTTTGCCACACACTTTTTATATCAAGCATTAACTTCGCTGATATTTCATTAACACTTGGATCAAATCCTTTTCTATTTTCCTTCAAGGAATTTCTGATAAACAAAAATGCTTTCATTATATCACAATAAGTAGGAAGTTGGTTGCTTTTAAGCTCGGCGGGTGCTCCAAAAACTTCACACTCGGTTTCACTACGCGTACGCGGCATTTTTACAATTTAAGACAACTGTTATTGGCAATTTTACAAATAAGAAAATAATAAGATTTAATGCAGTTAAATCAAAGCCTTCTTTCGATTATTATTTCAGAAAACCAAGAGCTACTACACAACCAAAACATAAAAAACCAATAACAAGTGGGTCCATGAGAACTTTGCTTTTGTCTTAAGCCCATATTAATTGACAGTTGATTAATTTATAAACTATCAATTATCAATTGATGATTGATAATCGTAAAAAGAGTAGAAAAGTATAATATGAGCTTAATAACACTAAATTACCTCATTAATTTTTTTTTATTAAATTTAAAAAAATCCAAAACTTTGACGTCATATAGGAACCTTGAGATGACGTCACAAATTTTTTACCCATCCTTCGGGTCCCTAAATTCAGCTTTTCCGCATATAGGCATCAAAGATTTCAAAAAAATAAAAAATCGATCCACCCTAATATGCATGCTTCTGGTTAGTACACCTTACATGCAAATAATTTAAAAAACCTTTCCTTGAGAACCATCTACAGACTTAACACGAACAAAAAAAAAATAGCCAAATCCGTCCAGCCGTTTGTGAGTTATGCGGTCATATACGAACAGGATTTTATTTTCAATTTATTCAATTTATGGAAAATAATGAGTAATAATAATAAATGAATAACTCAGACTGATGCTCTTGATGCTGCTGATGGTTCAAAAATTAAAAGTAGGAATGAAACATGGCTGCCGAGAAGCTGAGTGATCTACTTTCCGGACTTTTCGCTTAGCCGCACAGGGAGGTATTAGAATTTTTGAGTTAGGTGCATCTAATAGCGTTTTTTTTTGGTAATCCGGAATTTTACACAGAACTGTCCGATTCCGGATTCTAAACGAACAGGCAAACACATTTTTTTGCTTCTTAGGGTTGAATGGTTGTGTATTTGTGAAACCTCATATGAAGAATTGCAGATGACATGACATTGTTTTTAATTTCTTTATTTGTAAACATGGCAGCGAGTACGTATATGCGAGTGTGTGCATGTATGCGTGATTCTGTTTTTGATTCTGTCTTCAAATTCGGAATCGTTTTTCTGTTCTATTCAGAACAAGAACTGTCATTTTGTGCCAAGTGAACGAGTACAGAACTGTTCGGAACAGTTCCGGACGACCAAAAAAAACGCTATAAGTGTGTGCAACAGGGTTGTTAATCCTCCCTCTTGGTATAACCGCCTGTGGGCTGACATTTTCTTCAGCCCTTATATCAAGAACTGCTAGTCTCACTGCCGGTTTTTGATACATCCCTTTCGTCGTTTGGACGAAGGCACTTCGGACCTTGCCATCTTTCGAAATTATCGTTCTTATTTCACGGCCTTTAGGCCAGCAATTTCTGGGAAACTGTGGATCGATTACGAGCACAATGACACCTTTTTCAATTTGCTTCACGGGTGCAAACCACTTGGTTTGCCTGATAAAATCGTAGGAAGATACTCCTTTACCCAGCGCTTCCAGAAGCTTTCCGCATACTGCTGCGATATAAGCCAATTCCTTTTAAGTGCCATAGTACCACTGTCGAGTACTTCAGGTGGCTTGCTGCCATTCGAAGATCCCAAGATGAAGTGATTAGGGGTTAAGGCTTCTTTGCTTTCATCGTCTATAGGTATGTAGATTAAGGGACGAGAATTGATTATATGTATTTTCGACCCAGTGGCGGCGCAAGACCAAAATTTTATGTGGGCAAGACAGATTTTGCGAGGCCCTGTTCTGTGGCGACCTGAAGGCGGATTTTATAAAATAATAAAAAAAAAAAAAAACAATTAACACTGCAAAGTTCTTATTCATAAAAATACAAACTGTCGTCTCCACCTTGTATACCTACATTTCTTAAATAAAACAATTTTAAATATCTGTATTTCTTTATTAAAGCGACAGAAATTTCCTGCTTTTAACTTTACTAAATTATTTAATTTATTGTTTCGTAATTCAGCCTAGATGCTATTTCTATGTCTGATTCAATTGATAAAACAGCCAAAGCTGAAAGTCTTTCCTGGCTCATTGTGTTTCTTAAATAATTTTTTATTTATTTTGTGCACAAACAGTGTAACTTTGGGTAAGGGAAACGAATATAAAAAAAAGAAGTAAAATTTGCTCATTAAAATTCAATATTTGGCTCTTCCTAATCGTGACGGTGATAGAAATTGTGCACATCCTTATCAATTTAAAATTAAGAGTAATTAAAGTAAGAAAACACGTAAGTTAAGTTGAAACAATGAATTTCTGTATTTTCTCGAAAACTAAGAAATTTAATTTTTTTATTTTCATTCGAACTAACAATAGGCTTGTTTTTTCTATTACTTAGTAGCTACTCATTTTTATTTTCATCGAGAAACAAAAACAAACGAAACTGTGTAATATTTTTTCAGTAAACGAATAAAAATAAATAAATAGAGTGGCGCGACAGCTCTTGAAGAGCCAAGGCCTAAGTGGCTTACTCTCATTAACAATTCTCTGAGTGCGTGTGAAGAATTGAGGGGACCTACAATTTAACGCCAATTCCGAACGGCAGAGTTGAGAAGTACTTTTTCATAACAGGTGATACTCTTGGAAGATTTGTCAGGTCTTCGCAAGAGGCAGTGCCCGTGAAAGATGAAATAAAAACTTGGCCTGAGTAGGACTCGAACCAACGACGTTTTGTTTAGCAGCCCAACGCACTTACCAACTAAGCTACGGGCAACTGAATAGTGAGGATAAAATATTTATATTGAAATTCAGGCAGCGCTCGAATCAATTAAGAAATTTTATGTCAAACGAAAAAAGTATTTTTTTAGCTTTTGTTTTAGAATTGTCTGCAAATAAAACTTTTCAAGTAGTTGTAAAAGTATCTGTGCCGATAACAAAATTAATATTTATTATTATTATTATTATTTATTAATCTGAACATAAATGTTACAAATTAATCTTACTAACTAACAGCGCTAGCTACAGGCTTTCGGCTGGACAAAATTAATATTTTCAAAAACTTATCTTGAGATTTTTACGTTTTTTGTTTCGTTATCCATTTATTTGCCGTGTTTGAGGAAATATTATCAAATTGGATTTCTTCAATGACAGTTTAAATAAAATATTTTAAAATGTGTATAAAGTGAGTATAACAGTTTTTTCTATTTTTAAAGTGAGTTGATAAAATAAGAAGTAGAAAAAACACGCCTAATATTAAAAGTTTTAGTATTTTTAATTTCCAGCACTGAGGCATGAAGATGAAAGATGAAAGAAAGCTTAGTATTATTAACACGGAGATGCTCTCTGCAAAAACAATGAAAAACTGAATTGCATTCGTTTTTGGAAACGATAAGTGGCCGAGAGACATGACACGTTCTAAGGAAAAATGAAACAAGAAGTTGTTTATGTAATGCAATTTAAGATGACGAATATTTTCACGTTTTGTCCAGGTTAAAAGAAGAACAGCAACACTGTTTGCTTTTTTTTATGTTTTTTCTATTTTTCGGGAACAAGAATCAAATTGAAAATGAAACTTACTTGATAACTCCTAAATTCAATTGCGCAAAATTATAGTCCGCTATAGCGAACTATATTTTTGCGCCAATATTTTTAAATATTTGAGTGCGTTCCTGCCTTCCAACATACCTTAATATAAGACCTAAGTATGTCATCGGCTAAAAGTTTTGGAATACATCCAAAATCATAACTTTTATTGTTTTCGTGGTGCGTTTAAGAAAAACGTGTTATGACAATTTCAAAATTCTATCAAGTAAATTTGCAAAAGCGATTATAAAAAAAAGAGAATTGTCAGAATAGAAAATCTCACCTCTTCTCTTTGTTTTTACAACGCTCATTTCTTCATGTACACGGGAAAAAAATGAAAATTGCGGGATCTAGGGAGTAAAACGGAAGACAGTTTCCCATCTTATTATTTAGTTAATCTTTGCTAGCGACTACGTTGCGGGCGTGTGGTACTTTGATTTGATTTGTTGGCTTTCTAGCAAAGAAAGTAAACAAATAAAACAAGAAATTCTCCGCATTGGTCAGCGCGGCAAGGATTTACTCACGATAGTTACGCAACGTAAGCAAATGTTGCCAGACTAAGAAAAAAAATATTTCACAACAAAATTGATTAATTTCTATTTTTATTTTATTCTCACTGAAGCAATACATAAACATTTTTGAGGCGCGAGGCGCTTGTACCGCGAGGCCGTGGGCGATGGCCCACGTCGCCCACGCCTTACGCCGCCTCTGTTTCGACCTCTATAAGCATACTTTGTAACAATTCGTCCGATGGGTTCCTGGTCGGCATTATGTCATAGAGAGAGGTTTTCACTGAGCTCACCAGTCTTTGCCAACTGCCCCCCATATGTGGTGACCCTGGTGGAATGAAGCTCAATTTAGTGTCTGTTGTTGTGAATATTTCTACTAATCTGTCAGTGTTGACTTCTTCCAGCGCCTCTTTAAGCTCTCGCTCAGCATCATGGAAATTGGTTCCATTATCGCTGAAGATCTCGATAGGGACACCGCGTCTTGCTATGAAATTTCTAAGCGCCAAAATGCAAGAGTCTGTTGATAATGAGTGGGCGATCTCGAGATGAATGGCCCTGACGGTCAGACACGTCAACAGGACTCCCCAACGTTTTTCAGTCCTTCGCAGATTACTCACATTCATAGGTCCAAAGTAGTCGGTTCCTACGAATGAAAATGGTCGACAGAATGGAGCTACTCGCGCTGATGGGAGTAAAGCCATCATAGGAGGTTGTAGTTTGGATCTGGTGTTTTTACAGAACTGACAATTTTTTCTAACCAACCTCAAGGCAGACCTTAATTGACTGATTTGAATTTTTTGTCGCATTTCGTTAATAACGGTTTCATGGTTTCAATGATTGAAGCGTACATGAAAATCCGTGATGATGAGTTTGGTTATTGGATGATTTCTTGGGAAAATAATTGGCCTCTTGACGTCTTCGCTAACATCGGCGGAGGAAGGTATTCTACTGTTTGATCGCAGGACCTTATCTGCATCTAAGTTTGAACATAGATTGTAAATTATGCTACTTCGTTCAACAGGCTTGTTGCAAGATAAATTTTCAATTTTATCCAAGTACTCAGTGACTTGAGCCTCTCGGAATAACTCGATCTCGGCGCGTTGGAATTCTTCTTTCTCGAGATGTCCTTTCTTCCGCTGATGGATTATACCAAACCTCCTTTCGTATCTATTGATACTAGTATTCTCTATGAAACGCAAGGCGTATGCTGCAGCTCTTAAGACCCGTCTCCAGCTGGAAATGTGGTTGCTTGGAAAATTGTCTTGGCTGACAGACTTGGCTTTAGTTTGAGAACTTCTGGACCAGTGAACCAACGACTGGTTGCCTTAAACTCCGGTAATCTCTGCCACTTCGTGCCTTCGTCAGCAACATTCAGCTTGGTGGGAATCCATTTCCAGTCGGATATCTCTGTGGAGTCTAATATTTCACTTACACGAAAGGCTACGAATGGTTTATATCTGCGATGATCTCACCTGATCCAGCTGAGGACATTTTTAGAGTCCGACCAAAAGAAGAACTGAGAGATTTTGATTGTGTGAGATTCTCTAATAGTCCTTGCAAACCGTACGCCTAGTACACTGAAAAAACAAACGTTCGTTAATATAAGAAACGGCGTTTATTGACGTGTTATTTATTCTCACAATAAAGTTTTTCTTGTCACAATGAACGGTTTGTTAAAAAATATGTCAGCGTTTGAAAATCGTTTGTTAATACTATTAATGACCATTTATTAAATGAAAAATAAAGCACTTAATCACCGTTTTTTAAAATAAGTAACTTTATTAATTGTCACAAATACTTCAGTTATTAAAAATAATTAATCGTTTATTGCGATAATAAACAAGATTTTTAAGATGGTCTCTAAAAGATTTTATCCCAACCTTCATCCAATACCACAACCAAATCTAAAATTTACAAGTAGTTGATTATTTTTAATAACTTTATTCACTGAAACAATAAACGTTGGTAATTAAAATAATAAACCGTTTACTGTTGTAATGAACAAAATTATTAAGAAGGAGTTTTAAAGCATTATATCCCAACCATCATTTTCTTGTGATTCTTAGAGTTCACAGATTTTTTTTCGTAACTGTGCTTGTATAAATACGAGGGGATTTGCTTACTTAAATAACAACTCAAGGTGCTAGTAGTTCAAGGAATTTAAGTAATCAAGCAAAAGCTAAGGCGCGTGGCGGCGCAGTATGGGAGAGAAAGAACTGTGTAGGTATATCGAGAAAATACACACAATGAAACTTGCAGAAGAATGAAGAAACCAAAACAAACATCAATAAATAAGAATAAGAACCAGAGAAGTAAATAGATACAGAATTCTCTGATTATTATTATTTTATTTTTTTTTTGAGAATCAAAAAATTCTGTTTATTGGTGCTATAAACGGATTAATTAATATAATAAACGAAAATAATAAACGGTTGTTTGTATTAACAAACGGATTTATTAAAATCATTAACTCTGTTTATTGTGGTTATTAACGAAAATTATTAAGGGTTAGTAAAGTTTCCAACCATGGTTTATGCAGAAATGAAAAAATATAAACAGCCATTTATTGTCACAATAAACCTGTTTATTGGACAAATTCCATCACTAAATTAATTGTCCCAATAAACTTTTTGTTTGTATTTACGTACCTTTTTGGTTCAGTGTACGGCTGCTTGAAGCTCAAGTTTCGGGATTGAAAGGCTTTTTAGCGGAGCTACTCTTGTCTTAGCGCCGACGAGAACACAAGTGATATTATCTTCATTCATTTATTAAATGAAAATCCCATTATCTGTCAAAATAGACAGCGAGCATCGTCGAATTTTTCCATCAATTAACTGTGTTTTAGAGAAGTATTCAGGTAGAGTTGCAACTGTTGAGTGAGTAGCGAGTACAAACTAATTTTTTGCTAACCTTTGTGTGTGTTTGGGATTGTTATCCTGCTGAAACGCCCAACTTATTGGCTTGTTCTATTCGGCATAAGGAAGCATTGCGTTCTGCAGGATATCAACATTAATTCTGGCGTCCATGATATCCTTTATCCAAAAGATAGGCCCTGTTCCAAAGAAGGAAAAACAACCCCCAAAAATTGATTTTAGCTTCGCCATGCTTAAGTAACAGGTTTTTCAATGAAAACCTACGCCGCGCCGATTAAACTGCAAGCTTTAAGAATCTAATCTTTGTATATGGAATTTATAGTATTTGCAGCCTAGAGATTCTTAAGTTGGAAAATCGTCCCGTCTTGACGATCAGTTTTTCAATATACAAAATTTTAGTTCTGTATCGTGTTCCAGACGTCGCTGTCGTCGATTCCCGACGCTGCAACTACTATATATTCCATGTACAAATTTCTAATGACAATGACTAGTTAAACAGAGATAGTAATTTAAATTTTGTGCAAGAATGAGACGATTATTATATGTAGGTTTCTCAACTTTGGGAAGCACTTATTTTTTTTTTGCAGACAATTGTATGAAGTAAATAATCAACTCTGGTGTCAACGTTTTGCTTCAGCTTTTTTCTATTCCCAGTTGATGTCATTTCATTTAGTTTTTTATGCGGAGGGTCTGCGGAATTAATCTTTTCTTCTTACGCAGCTTGAAACATACTTGAAAGATTTCTTTATTGAAATAAGTGTGTGTGGCGTATTTCCATGAATGGTAGTGAAGTCATAAAAGGTATCAGATAAACAGCCTGATTCTCCCCCTTGTGAGGAATCACAAGTCATAAGCCCTTGTGACTATTTCTTGTGAGGATTGTTGTGATTCGATAACATTTGTCGGATTCTCCTATAATCCTCACAAGAAAAGTCACAACGAAACTCACCACAGCCAATGTGAATATGGAAATGCGTTGTCAGAATGGATTCTTTGTTACTGCAATATGTGTTTCCACGCAACATATGATGTGATTTCGTCAATATTGGCAACGCAAACAGAGATTGTGCTTAGAGCGTATGTCTTTTCTCTTTCCTTGCTTTTTTTTTTATTATATTCATTCATACTCATAAATCAAAATGTCAAATATCAAATAATTTTCTAATTATGATATGACCTGCTCTGAAGGAGATCACAATTTCGATTGTTTTTGTGACTTGGGGGGGAAGAAAACGAAAAAGTCACAAAATCAATTTCACCTCTTTTTATGACTTGGGACTTGGAGGTATCAGTGATGATGGGGAGAATCGGGCTGTAAATTTCTTCAATTTGAGTTAATCAAAAGGAGTCAATGTGATGAAAAAAGTTAAAAGAGAAAAGGCGAGGGTAGTGGTTTGGGCTCGATTTACTTAGCTTTCGCAATGCGTAGTGCATTGGCTTCACAACTAGCAGTTCCTAGGTTCAAATCCCAAAGTGAACTCAAAAAGTTTTTCGATTAATATGAAAAATAACTAGGCAGCACCACTAACAAAGGAGTCTGATGATCGGCTTGGCACCCGTGAAATAGCTATAACTCCAGCCAAACAAAGAAATTGACGGAAAAAGCCATTGGTGGAAGCACCTCTAAGTTGCTATCGTTGTTCAAACAACATAAACTTTCGGATAACAATTAAATATCGTTTTTGGCAAAATGGGCTGGAAAGAAAAAGGGGTGTGGGAAAAGCGGTATTTTCGTATCAGATCGAGTCTCAGTCGGAACTCTTTCATTGAGGCAGAGGCTTATTAACGAGCTCTCTTACTTGACTTTCGTTTTCATTTGGCAATGATTTTGCCTCACTTTCGTTATTTTCATCGCTGTTTTTGATTTTTTGAATTGTATGCAAAATATAAAATCGTAATAAACAATATTTATTTTGTTTTTCCTGAGCAAAAATTATGGTTTAATGGTAAAGGATATGCTCTTGTATTGAATAATTACCTCAACCTTTTGTTTCTTAATACGCAAAATAAGATGTCGGAAACAATAGATTTTTTTTCTTGACTCTCGAAACCTTCAATTTGAAATCATTCTTACTTAAATATATTTAAGAAATAAGAATAAATATATTTTGTTTAGATTAATATTATAATATATTGTATCTTACTGTGAAGCAAACGATAATAAAATTGAAATTGAATTGAAATTAAAATTGAATTGAAGAATAATGTATTTCTTATTTCATTTTACAATAACAATAGTTTTGTTTGCTCTTCCAAATTAAGAATAACAATATTGTACCTCTTAGCCCAGATAATAATTTTATACAGATGTCTCACCCTTATGGCGAGAAATGTATATCATTGAAAGCTACCAAAAAAACCTTTTTTCCAAAAGCTTTAACACATTCACTAAATGCATTCTGATATAACTCTATTTCGATTGAACAACTTTCTTTATTGGTGGTCAACTTACAACTAACTTAAAACTAACTTAAAAACTAAGAGCTTTCGTGCTCTATATACTTAGTATGTATTATATATATACATCAATCCTCCCCAACTTAGTTTAGCAATTCATTTTTTTTTTTTTTAATTAAGATATTTAATTCAGTATTTACAATAATTCAAATTCATTAAATTTCATTTCATTTTTAATTATTTAACATTTAAATTTTTGTTTTTGTTTACTTTCATATTGAACTTCCTTTGGTCTTCCAAAAATTGTTTTTTTAAAGCTACTCTCCTACTCTCTAATTCTTTTTCTGTTTCAAATTCTTCTTCGGCACTTTGAAATTCTTCATCTTCCTCCTCTAATTTTATTTTTGAATCAATTTTCTGTTCTTCAAATATATTTTCCTGATTATTATTTTGAATAAACGTATTTGCTGGACTAAACCGAACAGAATGGTTATATTTTTTAATTTGATTGATATGAGCTATTTTTCTGGTACCATTTACACAAATTAAATAAATAAATTTCGAGATTTGCTTAACAATGAATCCTGCAATCCATTTTACATAATTTTTAAAATAGTTTTTGTAATAAATTTTTTTCATTTGGTTTAAATTTTTTGTTTTCTTTAATTTGTCTGTATTGTTTCAAACCTTCATTATTACTTAACCTAAGATTATTTTGTAACGCATGCTCATTTGTTATTTTTGTGTTCTTTTGATAAGGTCTTGTTAAAATTTCTAAGCAAGTTATTGGTTTAAAATTGAATATCATATTTGCAGGAGACTTATTCGTAGAAACCGTGGGCGTATTACGATATTTTAGTAAAAAATTTGCAATTTTCAAATTAAATTTTTTAACTGGTATCGTTTCAACTAATATCTTCTTAAGGCCACTTTTTACGGTTTGTACGGCTCTTTCGGCCAGGCCATTTGATTGTGGATGATACGGTGGGGTTTTCAACACAATTATACTATTTTTCTCGCAAAACTCTATAAATTCAGAAGACTGAAAGGGAGGCCCATTATCGGAAACTAATTGAGAAGGTAATCCAAAAACTGCAAACCAACTTCGAAGTTTTTCAATTACCTCTCTGTTTCGCGTTTAACATCTTCTAATTTTAAAAGTTTTATATTTTCAGGCGCAAAGGACAGAAAATTAAGAAACTCTTCGGAAATTTCCGTTGAGTCATTGACCGGCAACCTTGATAAGGCATCCGCATTACCTACTTGGGATCCTTTTTTATATTTCACGTCAAAATCATACATAGCCAATTGAATCGCCCACCTTTGCAACCTTGCCGCCGCCACTGCCAAATGTCCTTTCTTTTCACTAAAAATTTCTTTTAGTGCCTGATGATCCGTAACTATTGTGAATCTTTTTCCATAGAGATACTTATGAAATTTGTTCACAGCATAAACAATCGCAAGTGCTTCTCTGTGCGTCTGAGAATAATTTTTCTCTGCATCACTTAGAGAAGATGATGCAAAAATTACAGGCTTCTCTTCACCGTTAACTAGGTGTGATAAAACTGCTCCCACACCATAAGGGCTTGCGTCGCACGTTACAACAATATGTTTTTCAGGATCGAAATGCTCTAATACATTATGGCTAACTATGAGCTTTTTAGCTTCTTCAAATTTAGCTTGATGCTTTGAATTCCACTCAAATCTATTGTTTTTCTTTAAAAGGTCATATAAAACTCTTAATTCCGAGGCTAAATTTGGAATGAACCGGTTATAAAAGTTAATTAATCCAAAAAAACTTTTAAGCTGTGTTATATTTTTGGGGCAAGGTGCTTCTAAAATGGCTCTTACTTTCTCCTTGTTAGGCTTGATACCATCCCCTGTTATTATATGGCCTAAATATTCTACTTCCTTCATAAACCATTTACACTTTTCCAAGTTAACTCTAATGTTATGATTTTCTAACTTCTCTAACACCTCAACAAGTTTTTTCTCACACTCTGCCATATTCGACCCCCCAATCAACACATCATCCAAATAACAACCAACTTTATCCGTTGATTTCAAAACTTCGTCCATGACCTTTTGAAACTCAGCTGGAGCCACCGAAACTCCAAAGGGAAGCCTCGTAAATTTGAATAAACCCTTTTGCGTGTTTACCGTTAATATGTGCTGAGATTGCTCATGCACCGCGAGTTGTAAGTATGCACCCGATAAGTCCAATACACAAAATACAGAACAATTACTAAATCTTGCAAATAAGTCATCCATTCTCGGAAGTGGATATACTTGACTTTCTATTGACTTATTTACTGCAACCTTGCAGTTTAAACATAGTCTTAAGTCACCGTTTTTTTTAGGAACTATTACCATCGGAGATGCCCAATCACTAAATTTGACCGGTACTAAAATATTCTGTGATACTAATTTGTCAATTTCTTCACCTACTCTGTCACGAATGCCAAACGGAACTGTATTAGGCTTGGAAAAACTAGGAACGATATTTTCTTTCAATCTAAGCTGAACATTGTAACCTTTAATCGGCTCCCTCATATCTTTTGAAAAAACTCTTGGAAATTTTAAAGACAATGTTTTAATTTTATCCGACACTATATCATCCACTCTGTTAACTGTAAAATTTGCCCTCCAGTTTGGTAACAGAGCATCTAACCAATCGCGACCCAAAAGCGGCATAAAAGTTCGTTCTGTGTTAATAATTAGCATTTCCAAATTATGAAAGCAAGACATATTTTGCAAATCCTGTACACACACCATAATTTTGCCCATGACTTCTACTTCTTGGCCCGTTACGACATTCAATTGTTTTTTTACAGGTAAAATTTTAACATCATTAAACTGATTACGGTAAAAGTCATAATTTACAACAGTTGAACACGCGCCACTATCTACTTCCATATCAAGAATTTTATCATTTATTTTTAATTTAATAACATGCGCTAAATTTGAAATGTTTGATACTGAATTTATATAACCTAAGGATACATCATTAGAATAATTATCATTATCATCATCTATTTTATTAACACTATTATATTTTCTATGCATGCTTTTGCTATTTAAATATCTACAATTTTTCTTAACATGGCCACTTTTGCCGCAATGAAAGCAAACATAATTCTTAGCATTTTCTTTTTCATCAAACTTTTTATCGTTATTTGCATGCATTGTTGTTTTATTAAATGTGTTGTTTCTACTTGCTGCTCTTGATCCCGACTGGTCTCTCCTACGTTGCTGCTGGTTTGTATAATGTTGATTGTAGTTTTGCGAAGAAATGCTGTTGAAATTCTCTGGTCTCATCTGACGTAACTGCAATTTTGTCATCTCCATGCTCTTTGCAAATTCGCAAGCTTTATCAAACGTTAATCCCGTTTCGTTTAAAAGCTTTTGTTGTATAGCTTCATGATATATACCACACACAAGTTTGTCTCTAAGTGCATCGTCTAAGAATGTCTTGAAATCGCATGACTGAGCCAATGTTTTAAGCTCAAGTACATAATCACAAACCGTTTCGTGAGCTTTTTGGTTTCTCTTATAAAATTTGAACCGTTCCGCGATTACATTTACTCTTGGCTTAAAGTATTTCTCAATTATTTCAATTAATTGATCGAATGTTTTAGTATCCGGCTTTTCCGGGTCAGTTAGAGATTTTAAAATTTTATATGATTCGGGGCCGATTAAAGTAATCAAATATGACACTTTCTTTTTATCGTCTGTTACTCCATTTATTGATAATAAATGTTGTAGGCGTTCTTTGTAATCTTCGAAGTCCTCGCCTGGAGTAAAAAATTCTATAGAACCAATGAATGTCATTGTTTTAATTTCACTGTCTGCTAACTGATATAAATCTTTTGAGTCTTGAGGTTCAAACTTAATTTCACTTTCTTTCACTTTATTTTCTACACCAGCCATATACGTTAGCCGTAACACGCGGTCTCTTAATTATTTTTCCTCGTCGCCAACTGATATAACTCTATTTCGATTGAACAACTTTCTTTATTGGTGGTCAACTTACAACTAACTTAAAACTAACTTAAAAACTAAGAGCTTTCGTGCTCTATATACTTAGTATGTATTATATATATACATCACATTCAAAATATATTTTCGCTCACATCATTGCCTATAAATGAAATGAATACTTAGGCAAGGAAACATGAGACATCTGTATAAGTTTATTATCTGTGCTCTTAGCTTAATTCCGTCCCATTTCATACAATTGAATGAAGTATTAGACAAATATGATGAAAGAGGAAATATGTTTACATAAAACAAATAATTTATAATTTTCAAAACTTGTACAATGTCTGGAAAAAAATAAATAACGAAAGAATTAATTGATCAAAAAAAGTCAAAATTGGAGATGCATTGAAAAAATAATTTTTTAAACAATTTTAGAGTGATTTGTAATACAAAAATTATACACTAAAAAATAAGTAACACAAGGTTAGGCAATAATAATAATTATTTGGAACAATAAATGACGGATAATCTGATGATAATTTTGTTATAAATTTTTATAGAAGAATAAATTTCGAGAAGATTCTTTAAAATGTATTTGTTACTTCAAGTTTTTATTTTTAACTGTATAGAAATAATTGGGGTTAGTATTTGAAATGCTTAAAAGAAATAAATGCCTTAAAAATAAACAACTACAATTTTTTTTACTGCTGGGGAACAATTTTAATTTTGTTTTTCTTTTCAATTGGTAAGTATGTGCTAGTAAACTATTATGTAATTAAAAATATTTCTAAACAAGGTGATTGCTCTCAAGGCTCACTAAAATTATCGTGCATGAGAAGAATGACTGTAATGACCGGTGCACAATGAAAACACTTAGTATTTCCTTCACAAAATGACTTTATTCTTTGCCTCCAAAATTCCAACTAAAACTAATAATCCATCTGTCAAAATCAAAGTCTCTCGCGTCGCTCGCTCGCAATTGATGGCTCTCGCGATGGATATAGGGTGCCACATCCCTCCAATGTTTTTCAATTTCAAAGATAGCTTTTGGTCAATTCTGTATGCGTTTCGGCCAGGTTAGATGCTAAGCTTTCTTACAACTTATCAGTGTCATTGGAAGTTGGTTCTACTTGTGGGAGTCCAGGAATTTTCTTCAGATGACTTACATTTCGTCTAAATACTTTTTCATTTCCGCTCACCATGTAATGATGACCTAAATACTGTTGGTCTGACTACCTCTCCTACAAAGCTGTGGGGGATATTGGAAGGCTTCCCCAAGCCGAATAAGTTTGCTGGCTAAAAAGCCTATCTGTTGGAAATAAAACAAGGCTGAAGAGCCAAAATAATGGGAAATAAATGCGAGTGCAATAAAATAGAGGTTGGCTATTGTGAAGCATAATGTGGATCAATGACCGGAATAAAATGTATTATGAAGTGGCCGCTAGTGTGATCCCTTCACAACCATCACATCGTTGCCTTTCCGCTGGATCACTTCGAATTCTTCTTTGCCAAATGTAGTTGACAGCTTGTTGGACGGTGTCAAATTTTGTATCAAGACCTTGTCCCCTACCTCTAGTTGAATACTTTTCGCATTTATTTCTTTATCTGCTACTTGTTTCCCTCTTTCCTTATTTCTGATATCCGAATCTCTTTCTTCTGAGTCTAAACTCTGTTCTTAAATGTCTTGGAAACTTGGGATCTTATCTCTTATTAATTTGTTAAACAACAATTCTGAGGGCGACTTCTGTGTCGTGCCATTGGGTTTGACATTGTACATTAAGATAAACTTTTGTAACTCTTTTGTAAGATCTTCGCCTTTGGAGTTCGCAATTTGAAGCCTTTTAAGTATTGACCGATTCATGTTTTCCACCTCACCATTTGCCTGGGGCCAATATGGTGGCGATGTTATCAGTTCAACATTATTGTTTTTACAGTATTCCTTAAACTCTCTGCTTACAAATTGTCTCCCGTTGTCAGCTGTAATAGATTTAGGATATCCGAGCCTAGCAAACATTTCTTCTAAAATATCGATTATTGCATTCGAAGTAATTTTCTTAATAAACTTGGCTTCATGATATCTTGAGTAGTAATCTATGATTACAAAAACAAAGTACAAGGTGTCTCAAAAGTAAGTTCACATTTGCTTATCTTATTACGCGAAAGCAACTATTCTGAGGGGCGCGGGGGGTATGTCAGTCGGTAGTGTGGCTCTTGGGAATTTAGTCGCTATGGAGCGGTTCTCTGGTGCGGACCGTGCGTTGTGCGTACGTGAGTTTTACAAAAACGGTAATTCGGCGACTGTTGCGCGTAGAAAATTCCGCAGTATTCGACATATTCGTCACTTAAATGATGCGCCTAGCACTCGACTCATTGCACAATGGGTTGAGAAGTTTGAAGAGACTGGGTCAACTCTGGAGAAACCAAAATCTGGGCGGCCAAGAACATCAAGAACAGCCGAAAACGTGGACTTCCGAATCGAGAGGTTTGGATCATCTCGAATAGACTGAGTAACACTGTCCACGTTTTCGGCTGTTCTTGATGTTCTTCGTTCATATTTTGATCGTGTTCTGTTTCGGTTTGACCAAACACAATGACATCGTCAAGTATTTGAGAGCGTTTTTGCAATTGGACAGAATGTTTTCTATCGTCTTCTGAAAAATTTCCGGAGCTGAATTTACACCAAACAGCAACCTCTTGTATCGGTAAATACCTTTCGAAATGATAAAAGTTGTTATTTCACGACTGTTCTCATCTAACTCCAATTGATGGTAAGCATTTTTAAGGTCTTACCTAGAGAAATGTTTCGGTCCCTTTAGCCTGGTCATAACAGAGTCAAAAGTTGGAAAGGGGTAGTGTTCTCGCAGAATGGCGGTATTCGCCCTTCTCATATCAATGCATAGACGAATGTCACCGTTCTCTTTGAATACTATAACAACATCAGGCGATATCCACCGACTCGGCCCAACTACAACAGGTTCTATGATATCCTGTGCGAGAGCTTCTTCAATTTTTCCCGCTACCTTATCTTCGAGCGGAGCAGGTACTCTTCGTAAAGGCTGCTGCATCGGCTTAACCGATTCATCAATAGATAATGAGACTTTGAAATCCTTGATTTTTGGAAACGGCTCGACTACGTTTTGTATTTGATTGATCTGAAGTCCTAACTTCAAAACATTAAGTTTTATTGCTGTGTCTTTGCCTAACAATGATTGACTACCGTTCTCTATAACGTAAGATGTAGAAATCAAGTCGAAATTACTATCTACACTTATTACCGCTTCGAAAACTGTTTTCACTTTAAGTAAATCAGTCCCAGCCTATGCACGAAATTGGTTTTCCGATTCAGATCTAACATTCCATACTGTTGCTTTTGCGTTACAAATCTGTGCCCAATCATTCTCGCTTAAAAGGTTGTACCTGGACCCTGAATCTATAATCATCGTTATTTTGCACCCTCCGATGAAGCAAATTATATGTTCACTCATTTGTCTGTCGCTTGATTCTAAGTTTCCATCTGTGATCTTAAAACAATCGTGTTCCCGAAATTTGACATCTGAATTTTCATATTCCTTAGCTACAAAACGAATCTTAGATGTATTGAACCGTTGCTTCTTTAAATCTACTCTATCAAAATCATCAGCTTTACGTTTAACAGAAATGTTTTTAGTCTTACATCTCTATATATATAAAAATGGAAGTGTGTTTGTTTGTATGTCTCTTATAGACTCCGAAATGGCCTAACAGATATTTGTGAAATTTTCATGGTTCATACTGTTACATTCAGTGATGATTTCTGTGAAAAAAAAATTGGAAAAACCTCATGGAAGAGTGGGAAAACTGGAAAAACCAAACAAGGGTCGGAAATTAGATATTTTATGCTTGGAATTTTTTGGTCCAAAATGGGTTTTCGAATGGAAAAATAGAAAGTTTTTGATGAAAAACTCGGAAAACTCATTGGTTTTCAAATGGAAAATTGCATGAAATTGTGGATGCATTGATTTTCAAATGGAAAACTGGAAAATTTCAAATGGAAAACTGGAAAATTTCAAAATGGGTTTTCGAATGAAACTCGGAAAACTCATTGGTTTTCAAAGGGAAAATTGCATGTAATTGAAGATGCATTGGTTTTCAAATGGAAAACTGGAAAATTTCAAATGGAAAACTGGAAAATTTCAAAATGGGTTTTCGAAAGGAACTCGGAAAACTCATTGGTTTACATAGGGAAACTGGAAAATTTGTGATGGGGAACTGGAAAGCAAGAAAAAGTAAACAAAAAATTGGATAAATGGAAAATTTGAAATGCAAAAAAAAAAATTGGCTAAACAAAAATCTCAAAAACACTCTTTCATATGAAAAGCATTAGTTGTGGTAAAATGAGTGGTAAAATGGAAAACTCCAGAAGAGCAAGAAAATCCCAAGTCAAATTTTGAATGGATTTAGACAATGGGAAAATAGAGAATTCGTGATTTTGGTAATTTTTTTTTTGAAACACTGATATTTTTAATGTAAAAAAATTATTTTGCTGTATTGCTCCATAACCGTAACTCTCAGAGCAATCATAAAAAATCCTTTTTTCATTCAATATCATGGTCAATATGTTTTATACGCAACAATTAGGGTCGAAGAACTCGAAATGTTTACACAAATGTTTTTTTTTTGTATTTTTTGTATTGTTTGTCTCATTGAAATTTTACTTCCTTAATTACTTACTTTCTTGACAAGTGTCTTCTACACGCTTATTTTTTGTTTTTTTTCGTATATGTATAATTTTTTGACTTTAAATTTAAATTTTTTTGCATTTTTACTTTTTTTTTTTTTTTTTGCTTTTTGTAAGATTTTAATTTAAAACTTTGATTTATTTTATTTTTCCCTTTTGTACCTGCTTGCATTAACTCTTGCCTTCCTAACGTTCGTATCGCCATCGCTTTTTTTATTTTATTTATTTCAAATAATTTCTTATTAAGTGCCGATACGACTAGCAACCGTAATTGCAATCGTACTCGGTGAAAATGGACCCCAGCGCGTGCGGTATCTGGGGGGAAAGAGGCGTGGGAATTTAAAAAAAAAAAAAAAAACAGCAACATGAGGAGCGAAGTGAAACCGAAATGATTCGCGTTTTACAAATCCGTGCACCGCAGGCAACGGGGCGTATACTTACCATTTTGTTTTGTTTTTTTGATATCGCTTATTTGTTTAAAGACGGATCCATACATACGAATTAACAAAAAAACAATGCAAACGATAGAGGAAGAAGGTTTTCGATTATCGATTGAGGCAGTACGAAGTCTGCAGGGTCAGCTAGTTTCAAATAAAAATGACCGATCAAACCGCATCTATTGCATTTTGAATTTTTGGCATGACAGTACGAGCTAGTTGGTTGATGCCCAGGTTTGCCACATCAACAACATTCTTTACTTTTAATGTTTTCCCCATCCCTGTGAAAAATTTTATTTATGTTCGCAGATGTTGTTGGCAAATTCATTTCTTCAGATTGACTATTAATCTGCTCATATAGGTAGGCGGAGTCCGGGAGACTTGAGCCACTTTTTGTTAAATCGTTCATAAAAATGTTCCTATTCATTTCAGCCAGACGTTGCATACATCTTTTTAAAGGTACATTTATCTACTTCAAAATTAGCCTCATATACTTTATGTACAGCCAAGTGATTTTTGCCAAATGCAAAATAAGTGGGAGCATGATCATACTTAAATTTTTCGAGTAAAACAAAACAAAAGATAATAAAATCCGTTCATATCTTGTTAAATCTCAATTTCATTATATTTGAGATAATTTGTATGGACACATAATCTGTATTGAACGAGTTTTATAAAAATAATATAAATAAGTCAATTCCTTATTAAAATCGCACATGTTAATGACTTTTCAATAGTTTCTTTGCAAAAAAACTACTTTGCGCTGCTCCTTCTTTTCTTTAATACGCTAATAGGCGGGGGGCCCTCAATCTTGAAAGTGCACTTACACGGATTTCAAAATTTTTTATATTAAAAGATAGTTTATAGAAATACCAACAATTTAAGCCCGGTATGACGAGGCCTATCCTGGCACCAGTATTTTTTGCAATTTTTTGCATTATTAATAATTATTGATAATTTGCACTTATCGCGGATTTTAATTTTAACTAGCGCATATTATTGGAAATTTAATGTGCTTTCAGGAAAAAATGGTATGACAGCTGCCATCCTGGCACCAATGTCTGTCATACCTATTTTAAAATTTTGTCACTCATATGTTTTTAAAATAGGTATGACAGACATTGGTGCCAGGATGACAGCTGTCAACCATTTTTTCCTGAAAGCACATGAAATTTCCAATAATATGCGCTAGTTAAAATTAAAATCCGCGATAAGTGCAATTTATTAATAATGCAAAAAATACTGGTGCCAGGATAGGCCTCGTCATACCGGGCTTAATTTGTTGGTATTTCTATAAACTATCTTTTAATATAAAAAATTTTGAAATCCGTGTAAGTGCACTTTTAGGATTGAGGGCTCCCGGTGTATAATGTCATTATTAATATATAAAAAAGAATGAAATTCGTGAATGAAATCATAGATTACCATTTACCACAAAAGCCTATAGTCAAGTCTCCCCATCAAAAATGGCTCAAGTCTCCCGCTCACGTTTTTTCGCAATTAATGATCAATAAGTTTTGGAAAATAGAAGATAGTTTGGTTTTCTTTTAATGTTTACAAAGTCGATTAAATGTTTTATAAGTACATGTCAACTTTTTTTACCAACCACGTTAAATAAAATTTTTATCTTGAAAAACAAAAACAAAAAAAAGTTACTATTTTCGACAAAAAACGCATTTTTGCATTCACCAGCCAGAGTAAATTGAGGATCCAGAATAAATTTTGTTTGCATGTAGAACATCGAAGAGTGAACAAATTTGGTATACTCATGAGTCATTTGAGAGATATTTGAGTGAATTATTTAGAGTGGCTCATGTCTTCCATATGGTCAAGTCTCCCGGACCCCCCTACACTACACATCTCTATTATCTCACCCAAGTCATACTCTTTTTCTAAAAGCCGGTTTTTTAGATCCCTTGGAGCCCACACTTCTATAACTTTATCTTTTAAATTGATGTTTACTACTTCTTCCTTACTTTCTCCGAAGCTACACTTCGGATGCCGCCTGATGTCGTAATCGCAACAAAAATTTATTGAGGTTTTCACCCTGCTCGGGCTTTAAGGAACGAAACAGATGCCTTTCAAATGTGGAGTTTCTTCGAGGCGAGAAATATTGATTTAGTTTCTCAATTAAAACTTCGAAAACATCAATAGTTGAATCTTTTTCTTTAGGTGGTTCTCCCAAAGCATCCGGAATATTGTAAATAACTTCTTGCAACTGAGAACCTCCGAGGTGCAAGAGCTTGTTTCTTTTCTTTAAAGGGTTAGTGATTTCCTCTGATTGAAGAAACAAATTGAAAGATCGTAGCCATTTCTCCCATTCCGTCCGAATTAATGACTTGTCTATTGTGTTCGCATAGAAAAGGTGTTATCCCTGTATCACTTATTCTTTCTCTTGGTTTTTCCTAAATATTTATATGGAGATACAAATTTAAACAATGAAATATTATGTTCCTTTAAACAATTGGATGACTCACAATTCGATGATCTTGAGTTCGATATTCAATACGTGTGTTCCTGTTAGACATGAGTCGTTCCGGACATGTATAGTTCCAGGAACTATGTCCTCTCCCGGAGACATTTCCTTTCGTTCCGAAGTCTGAACCTAAATAGTTCCGGACATGGACATGAAAGAACTAAACATGTTCATAGTTCCGACTGGATATGGTATGAAAATGGAAAGAGAACGAACTAAACATGTTCGTTCATAGTTCCGACTGGATATGGTATGAAAGTGGAAAGAGCATGAACTAAACATGTTCGTTCATAGTTCCGACTGGATATGGTATGAAAGTGGAAAGAGAAAGAACAAAACACATGTTTGTTGAGCAGTTCATAGTTCCGACTGGATATGGATATGTATGATATGAAAGTGGAAAGAAAGAATCGCGCTCTTGTGCTTGTAGGTTACACTAACACTATTCACACACAAATGGAACGAATGAATGTGAAATACCAAACCAACCACCATTGTATTAGCATGTGTAGGTAGGTTGAAGATGGATTGAAGCGTGTTTGTATTGTTAATATGATCTAGAACGAAATGAACGTTGATCGGTCTGAAGTCTGATATCTCACTCATAGTTCCGAAGGTTCGTAGTTCCTCGCGTATGACATAGTTCCTTTGGATCGGAGTCGGAACTATGATATGAACATTAAAAGACAAAACTGGTTTGGATTCTAGTTTATTTCGTTCATGAAAGATGAAAATGAAAAATGATGTGCATTTTATTCGTATTGGTATTAGCAATTAAGCATGTGTAGTGTATCTTTGATTGTTTGTTATTGTTTTGTTGGTTTTTGTTTGTGGGTTGTGGATTGAAAGAAACCAACCAAGAAAACAACTCTGCCTTTCGCTTATTAGTTCATGTTACCATGTTCAAGTTCTTATGCATTTACAGAACCTTAACAGTTCCGCGGAACTAGTTCCAGGAACTAGTTCCGGCTACCAAAAGAACCGTTCCATGTTCGTTCCGGTCATGGAACTGTTTTGCGCAACTCTAGTTCCTGTCAAAATTACACAATTTAATGCGATCCCAACCCAAACAATCAAAAGTCTGTCAGCCTCTTTTTTTCAGCAATTTAATGCGATCTAATTGGAACAATTGGATTATTTCCAACATTTATTCGATTAGTTTTTTTTCCTTACCAACTTTCCAATTTAATGGGTATTCTCTTTTTTTCCAAAATCCAATTGGATTGGAAAATGACACAATGTGTTTTTTTTTTTGTAATTCATTTTTTTATTCATTTTAAACTTAAATCTACTTACATGCTAGACAAAAATGGGAAACTAGCCTAATTAATTCTACTTATACAGGGTGATTCACGAGCGTTGTGCCAAAAAGCTAGAGCGTGTAGGTTGAGTTGAGACAAGAAAAAAATCGTATGGGAGGGGGGGGTCTATTCCCCCCCGTTTAGCCGGGAGGGGCAATTTTCTGAAAAATTGACTTATTTTGTAAAAAAAAATATTAAAAATCAACGGCTTAGTTTACAACATCGTGCTATACCTTTCTGAAAAGCTAAAAACTTCTTCTTTCACTTTGTTTTTAAAATAAATTGTTTTAACGAATAGTTTTAAAAAAATAAATTTTCAAACTCGAAATTTTCAAAAAAAAATTCAAAAAAATTTTTTTGAACTAATTTTTTGAAAAATTTTATGTAATTAAGTACTAATTTTGTTTTACAAATTCAATGTGTTTGTTAATTTTTAGTCGAAAACAGAAAACCGGATGCAAAAATGTCTTTTCGTTTTTGAGAAATTAAAAAAAAAACCAAAACCACTTTTTTCTAAGAAAATCTTTGTTTTTATTTTTACCTATCTGGACTTTTAGTTTAATTTATTAGTTTAATTTACAAATTTAATTTTTTGTAATTGGAGTTTTATGACGACTCAATAAAGTAGAAAAGTATTGGATTTTCAATGGATTAACCATTTTATTCATTGATAACGTCTGAAAACTGACCTGCAATTTTTTCTTACTATACCTGGGGCCGCGGCCACTCGCCGGCGAAGGGTTCTACCTGCTGGGGGCTTAAGATAATTAAACCGCAATTTTTCTTGAATGAAAAAACAATTAATAGCCTAAAGGTTAATAAAAGGCATCGCATATTTACTTAACAACCATTTACAATTAAAATATTAATTCATCAACACATAACAATAACAAACTCATATGTTCGAGAAGAGTTAGCGGACAGGAACTTCTGCTACGGTTTAACTTGTTGTCGAGATCGGGAAGCCGAAAGACTCTACGCTGAAAGATATCCCAATAGATGGCGCCCAAGTCGTAGCATGTTTTCAAGAATCCGCCGACGAGAGCACGGGGAGCTAGAAGTGAAAGGTCAATGGCAGACGTTTTCAATGAACAAAATGATTAATCCAGGGAAAATCCAATACTTTTCTACTTTATTGAGTCCTCATAAAACTCCAATTACAAAAAAATTAAATTTATAAATTAAACTAGTAAATTATACTAAAAGTCCAGATAGGTAAAAATAAAAACAAAGATTTTCTTAGAAAAAAGTTGTTTTGGTTTTTTTTTAATTTCTCAAAAACGAAAAGACATTTTTGCATCCGGTTTTCTGTTTTCGACTAAAAATTAACAAAGACATTGAAATTTTAAAACAAAATTAGTACTTAATAACATAAAATTTTGAAAAAAATTAGTTCAAAAAATTTTTTTTGGCTTTTTTTTTGAAAATTTTGAGTTTGAAAATTTATTTTTTTAAAACTATTCGTTAAAACAATTTATTTTAAAAACAAAGTGATAGAAGAAGTTTTTAGCTTTTCAGAAAGGTATAGCACGATGTTGTAAACTAAGCCGTTGATTTTTAATATTTTTTTTTACAAAATAAGTCAATTTTTCAGAAAATTGCCCCTCCCGGCTAAACGGGGGGGAATAGACCCCCCCCTCCCATACGATTTTTTTCTTGTCTCAACTCAACCTACACGCTCTAGCTTTTTGGCACAACGCTCGTGAATCACCCTGTATATAACTTACGCCCTAATCGGGCGCTCTTAGTAATTCATGATTCTTAAAAATAATGCCTTTCGGCCTATGGACTAAGATATTTTGTTTTTATTTCAATTTATTTATTTTTTTATATCAGAAAATTAAAAAAAAAACTAATGGCTTTAACTTTTGTTTTTGGGGATTTTCTTACAAACTAACACAATGTGTATTTAGTCGATACTCATACCAGCCCTATTCTGCTATTGATCGGGGGGAAGTTTTGTTCAATTTTCACTTCACACTATTCTAACTATTCATTCGAATCGAATCTGGGCTAACCTCGTGAAAGTCGGTAACGTCGATAATACGTCGCGGTATTCTGTTATTCACGCGAACCCGTTCATTCTATACGGTTCAAATCCGCACATTAAAAATGTTGCGGGTTTTTCAATCAATGAATTTTCTATCTGGTTGGTAGTCAATAAAATGTAATTTATTGATTGATTATTTGTATAAATAAAGATTATTAACATTTAATGGGTAGAACAACGAATAGAGACTTATGGCAACAATTTGCGCAATGAAACTAAATCCAAACATTACCAAAAGTAATGCTAAAAGCCAACCCGAGGGCCTTAAAGGTTTTTAGAATAATGTTAGGATAGCGTAAACCTCCTGGGTCTACTATTGAAAGATGTGACTGTGTGGAAAATTTAAAAGTGATTTTTACAAGAACAACTGTTAAGTTGTAGTGTCACAGTGATTTGAATAATGTAGTTTACCCGATGGATAGCAGAATGTGAAGGCAGTGTTCGAGAGAATCGAATGGGTGAATCGAATCTACGATTCCCGCGGATAGCGGAATGGCGCTGTACATCTATTACGCTAGCAGAACCATTTCATAAGTCGGCATCGAAAAGTATTCAGTATTTTGTTGCTAATTTGTGCTGCAAAAATTAGTTTTGTACCTCAACTATTTCTTGGAAAAATCGATTTTCTGCTAGCGTAATATTACGCTTATATTACCTTTTACATATTACCTTCTTCTCTCTTATGAAAAATAATAAGTATACGCCCGAGTGAACTATCTCATAGGTCGTTTATTCTATTGGCGCAAAATTATTCGTGAATATTTCTCGACCTTTTGCCCGGAGATCAAGAGTGGTCAAGAACAAATTGTTCGTATTGAAGTTATCTTAAAAAAAAAAAAAAAAACGGTTCAGGCATTTTTCTCTAAAACTAATCATTTTCGGAGTAGAAGGACTAGAGCGTGCTCACATTTGCTTTATTGTTTTTTCTTCTTTCATATGAAAATCTTCAGGTTCGATTCCATTAACAGTGTCTGACACATCAAAATTTTCGTCATTGATTGACTCTGTGGTTATATATGATTGGACAAATTTTTGAACATCTCAATCCAATTTTATTTTTATCCAGGCGTGGTAGCCTTTTATACAATTACAAAATATTGTGTTCAGTAGATCATCGTGTGATTTGGCCAATTTAGATTTTTCCGTGCGGCTTTCTTAATTCGCGGATCTACTCGAATAAGCCGCAAGCCACTATGGCTTTCAACAAAAACATGATCGATGCCATCAGTCAAATTCAGTGTGATTTATGCGCAAAAGTCGTAGAAAACTAAACCTTTCGAATGCGGGCCTCCCAGCAAAGCCGCGGTGGCCATTTGAACGATGTTTTTTTTCACACATAATGTCATTAATAGGGTCCTCAAACAAAGATAAAACCTAATTGATATCTTGTTTTATTCTGTTTTAAAATTGACCCGCCATTTTCCATCACAAAACGCCCGAGTTTCATATAGAAGAAGAAATAACAATAGAGCTCCGAATACGGTTAATTTTAGAAAAATATGACTGAGGCATTGTAGATAATCTCAAGACGAACAATTTGTCCTTGACCACTTTTGACCTCCGGGCAATAAAAAAATAAATAAATAGAGTGGCGCTACAGCTCTTGAAGAGCCAAGGCCTAAGTGGCTAACTCTCATCAACAATTCTCTGAGTGCGTGTGAAGAATTGAGGGGACCTGCAATTTAACGCCGATTCCGAACGGCAAAGTTGAGAAGCACTTTTTCATGACAGATTGATTCTTTTGGAAGTTTTGTCAGTTCTTCGCAAGAGGCAGTACCCGTGAAAGATGAAATAAAAACTTGGCCTGAGTAGGACTCGAACCAACGACGCGACGTTCTGCTTAGCAGCCAACGCACTTACCAACTAAGCTACGGGCAACTGCAACCTCCGGGCAATAGGTCGCGAAATATTCACGAAAAACTGAATTTCACGACCACCATAACTTTCTTAGCCGGCACGATATCAATGTCGATTTTTCACATCTTCATAACATCACAACCGCAATCCAATCCATAAACAGAACATTTTTTTTTCGCTGAGCAAAGTATGTCTTGTCGTCTCATTTTATTTTAAAACGCGGTGGCAGAAAGCATAAAATTAAACGTAACACCACAAACGAAACAGAACAAACGAAAATACTCAAACACAGTCATCGACTAGCTCTCGCACCGGTTACTTCGTTCTACCGATAGAGTTTGACTTTTCTCTTGTTTAATCCCGGTACCCTTAATTCCAAAACAAACAACCGTTCAATCTTTTCTCTCTGCCGTGTGTGCTCATCTAAAACCAACAACAAGTGTAATTTAATTCAAGTGCCATGGCCTCTGAGGCACGTGGGCCTTTGGGCTCCCGTTTTAGAATTTTGGATGGTATAGACTCTGACCCACCTCCTAACTTTAAAAAGAAAAAAAGAAAAAATAATAATCAACTATCCCCTTAACCACTTAAATTTTCCTCAACACAATCTCTTCCCGATGACCCTAAATTTATAATAATCTCGCCAACTGATGAAAATAATCCACTTACTTCCTTCAGCATATTTCTGCTCAAAAAAGCAATCGATGGAATAAGTTCTTACTACGACCAAATAACACAGCTTCGAGACGGAAATCTTCTCGTTCTCTGTAGATCAAAGAAAATTGCAGATTTATTCCTATCCAAGAAATCACTTTCCAATTTGTGCCCAATTTCTGTATCACTACACAGTCAGCTCAATGCCTCAAAAGGTACGGTTTATGCCCCATACCTAAACAACTTGCAATCTTCCGCCACACAACCCTGAAGACTGTACACGTACTTTATGTACAAATTGCGGGTTGGATCATCCTTCCTCCTTTAAGGCATGTCCCAGATACCAACAAGCCAAAGAGACACTAAAAATCAAAACTATTCACAAATGCAGCATGACAGAAGCCAACCAAATTTACAAAGAACAAAACCCTCAATCATTTTTACCGCGAACCTAATCAAACAAGTAACTCTTCGTCTGAAGACACAACTTCCAATGTTTCCTTACCATCCTCTACAACCACACCCACTGAAACAACCACCACAACTGTATCCACTGTGGCAAACGCAACAACCGTAGCCACTGTGACCACCACCACATTTACACCCTCCATAAATACATCCACCCCAACCATCACATCACGCACAACCGAATTCACTCTAAACACCCCCATACCATACCCTTTTAACACTCCCAACATAACCTCAAACATTCAAAACAACAATCAAACAACAACATCAATACAATCTCCCATATCAAGTTTCACTCAATCATTAATAAAAAACAATTCATATTTCATAAAACCATCAGAATCTGATGATCACGAACATGACCTCGAACTATAAAAATAATAATATTTCTTCCACCAACCCCGCTGGTCGGGAAGCGAACGACCCGGATCCCTCTCGGATTTCGGATCGTTCGATTTTTGACCAGCGGAGGGGTAATCAAGCCGCTTCCACGTCCAACCCGCAATCTTATATAAACCAAATTCAAAAAAATTCATGCGTTAAACCTCCATTTAGGGTTCTACAATGGAATCTTAAAGGGTTCTTTAATAATTATCACGAATTACAACTTCTTATTAACGATCTAAAACCATGTGTAATATCATTACAAGAAACCCACATCAAACACAACTTCCAACCCCCTTGCCCAAAACAGTATTCATCTTGTTTTTATAACCTAGATTCAAACACTTCATCCAAGCAGGGAGTTGGACTATTAGTCCATAAATCTATTCCACATAATTTCATTCAAATTAACTCAAACCTAGCAGCAATAGCAGTACAAATAGAACTAAAAATTAAGCTAACCATTATCTGCATATAATATTCCAACCGAGCAACGATTCTCTCGCAATGATTTGGACTCTGTCCTAAGCGGTATCAATACTCCAATCATCTTAACCGGAGACTTCAACTCGTGGAGTCCCTCTTGGGGTTCGAGTAGTTATAACAGTCGTGGTAAAATAATCGACCACTTTATCAATAACTTCGGTCTTACAATTTTAAATGACGGCCGCCCAACACACTTTTCAACACATAAAACGTTCACACACATTGACCTAACCCTAATTACTCCATCTCTTACTCCAAACTCAACATGGTCCGTCAGCGACCACCTTCACGGAAGTGATCATTTTCCAATCACTACGACCATTTCTCTAGGCGACAATATAACGCCTAAGAAATTAGAAAAAAAATTCATATTGGAAAAAGCAAATTGGAATCTCTATCAATCAAATCTCTCAAAAGAAATAATAATGAGAAAAGTGTCTTGTAACATTAACCAAGAAGCAGCTCGCCTTCAAAAGTGCATTAAATCCGCAGCAAACACATCTATCCCGCAATCAACAAACAAGACTTACAAAAAAGTTGTTCCCTGGTGGAACAAAGAGATTGCCAATCTTCGCCAAATAAAACAAAGGGCCTGGAGATTCTTTAAAAAACATCCAACTGACATTAACCTCGTTTCCTACCGCAAGGCCAATGCCAAATTCCGTAAAGCTGTAAAAGCAGAAAAAATTTCAAGTTTTGAAAAGTTCACCTCCAACATCAACCCAAACTCCTCATCAAGGAAATTATGGACCGACATAAAAGCACTCACCGGAAACTATATACCGCACTCCATCAAAGTTATTAAAACGGAAACCAAAACTATCACACACTCACAAGAAATTGTAGACTTCTTTGCAAAAACATGGGAACTCTCCAGTAACGATTCAAACTTCCATCCCACTTTCATAAGAGAAAAACAAAATTTCATAACCCCAAATTACACTACAAACCCTTCCGCAGCTCTAATTGAATGTCCTTTAAATATGACAGAATTAGAAAGCTGTCTTTTCTTAGTTAAAGGTACAACCCCAGGGTTCGATCGCATATCTTATGCTATGATTAAAAACAGTTCTACAATCTTCAAATTAAGATTGTTAGATTTGTTTAACCGGGAGTAGTACGAAATCCCCAAAAGACAAAATCACCATGGGGACAAAATCTCCAAAAAAAAAATCCAACTTGCCAATATCTCCACGACAAAATCCCCACGGAAAAAATCCCAAAGAAAAAATACTTTTTGCCAAAATCTCCTTGAAATCTCCAAATCTCCAATATTCAAGTACGTCTACTTACACCGTTCCTCTCACGACATGTTTTGTTTTATATTCATTCTTTATTTTTTTAAACATTAAACAAAGTTCTTTTGAATTGATTTTTTATTTATTTTGAATAAAATGAATTACATTTAAAATGAATTAAACATTTATTTCTTAAACAACCTTAACTGAATACAATAATATCTCCAAAACAAATATGTCAAGTAGTGAATCATGCGATTAAATCGCGCGATTTAATCGCATGATTCACTACTTGAACATATTTGTTTTGGAGATTTTGGCATGGAGATTTTGTCCATGGGGATTTTCTCTTTGGAGATTTCGCTGCTGGAGATTTCAGTTTGGGGATTTTGGGTTTGGGGATTTTCGTTTAGGGATTTTGGCTTGGGGAAAACGTCACCAACCCGTTTAACCAAATATTTAATCAAGGCATAATACCACATGCATGGAAAGTGGCTAGTATTGTTCCGATCCCTAAACCAAATAAAGACCCTTCCGTTATCTCCGAGTACCGGCCTATTTCCCTCCTTCCCTGCATGGGCAAAGTTTTAGAAAAAATAATTTCTAGGCGATTATTCTGGTTTCTTGAAAAAAATAATCTGATCGACAATCGCCAAGTGGGCTTTAAAAAAGAACGTGGAACCATTGACGCACTTCTTTATTTAGATGATGTCATCACATCCACACTTTCAACAAAAAATCACGTTTCAGTCCTTCTGATAGATTTCGAAAAAGCCTTCGACAGAATCGGCATTCACGTGGTAATGAAACAGCTAACGAAATGGAAAATTGGACCTAAAATGCTTAGTTACATCAATTCCTTCTTAAGTAATAGGCACTTCCGCATTAAAGCGAATTGTACATATTCGTCTACTCACAAGTTAAAAAATGGTATTCCGCAAGGATCGCCACTATCGGTCGCCCTATTTATGATTGCATTTAATGAAATCAGCTCCATAATTGACCGCCACAGCACTGTGGCCTGTGGGTCACAAGCTTTATGCCGACGACTTAATTGTTTACTCTAAATGCAAGGACTTAACGTTTGTTGCTTCAACCTTTAAAAATATTCTTCAAAATCTTTCAGAATGGGGTCAATACTCAGACTCAAAAATCTCAATACAAAAATGTGAACTTCTTCACATTTGTAAAAAACATAGTTGTAATAAAAATATTTCAATACAATTTGATAATTATAACATGAATAACGTTAATTTTGCAAAAATACTTGGAATCATATTCGACTGTAGTTTCACATTTAAAAAACACTGTACAAATTTAAAAAAGAATCTTACAACAAGAGTTAATATAGTAAAATACCTTTCTTCAAAAAATAGTTATTCTAATGTCAATACTATCATAAATGTAATAAAATCTGTAATTTTGTCTAAGATTGACTATGGTTTAGCGATATATGGTAAATGTTCAAAATCATCCATCCAACTTATCACAACACCGTATCACGCAGCAATCAGAAGTGGTATGAAGGCATTCCGTACAACCCCAATTCGTAATCTCTTGACCGACGCCGGACTCCCACAACTCACTGAAAGAATAGAATATCTTACAAAAAACATGATACAAAAAATTAACAGCTCCAGAAAGTCACCGATTCACAACAGAGCTAAAAAAATCCTCAAACGAAAGAAAACCCTAAGACTTCATTCTACTTTAAACTCAGCTCTAACATCCGCGCAAGATCTCGATATACCTATTGTAATTCAAAAACGTAACCCCATGGTTTATCCGCCTTGGCACTTACCAAACGAGTCTATTCTCACCAACTTAAGCGAATACGCTATAACATCTACGAATAAAGACGTCTTTAAGGCCATGTTTCTTAACATGGCGGATAGCCACAAGAAACAAGGATGGAGCCTACTGTTTACAGACGCCTCGAAAACAAAAGATGGTACATCATTTGCTGTGGTTGCAGAAAACTCAGCCATCATTTGCAAAGGAATCCTCCCAGCTTTCACCTCGATATTTACCGCTGAAGCATTTGCCATTCACAGCGCGATTGACAAATGTGGGAACAAAAAGACTATCATATTCACAGACAGCCTATCCACTGTGAAAGCTGTTAAAAATATCAATAATAGTAATGAAATAATTGAGTCTATCCGCTACAAAATAATTTCAAAAAATGGAAAACTGAAAATCGCTTGGATCCCAGGACATCAAGGAATCCATGGGAACGAAATTGCAGATGGTGTTGCTAAATCTGCTGTGAAAGAATCTCTTCTTATGTCGTTTTCCATTGGTCTTTTTTTGACGTCTCTTCTTCTACCGCCAATGGAACGGGTTATGATGTATCTGTCATTCTCCGGACCATTCTGTTTTCAAAACAGAAGAGTTCTGCTCTTCTCAGAAGCATTCCGTCTGTCAAAGTCAGTCCAATGGAATGGTTTCAGAAGATTTCTGGACTCTTCCGAATGCTTCTGGACGACCAATGGAAAACGACATCACATTTTATGCCTACAACAAAAGAGATGTCAAAAACCACCTACTTAAGACTTGGAAATACAAAAGGAAAAAACACTGGCTGAACTATAACCACATTTACACCAAATTCAACCCGAATGCTGAGAAAGCAATATACCCAACCCTAATGACATTTCGAACAAAAAAAATTAAAACATACATATATAAGACTGCGTATGGGTCACACATACCTAACTCACAAACACATCTTCACCAACGAAACTCCACCGGAGTGTCATTTATGCGAGCAAAACCAAACGCTAACCGTTAGTCACCTTACTTCATGCCAAAAAGTAGAATCAACTCGAAAATTTTTAAATAAAAAAAGTTTAGCCACCCTTTTGACCGAAATTACAATTGAAAACATCAATGATGTTTATCACTTAATCTCGGCTCTTGGTCTGGATAACCTTATATAAAACTACCAAACGGCTGAAAGCCATAGCAGCTACAGCTTTGTATATATATTAGCAATGTAATTTATTTATTGTTAATAAAGTTATAATAATAATAATAATAATAATACTCAAACACAAACTCATCACTCGATTTACGTCTACATTCAAATGAAAACCTTATAGTACACGAAACGTCAAAATTCATGCCCATGATTTGAACCACACTCATGTCATGTTCAAAAACAAGATTCTTCGACAAGATGTCTGTGTGGACATGGATTTTTCTGCCTCCATTGGATTTTTTCATGGCGCCCGCATGTAGACGAAATTTAATATACAAAGAACGTGGTAAGCTCCCCAAAACCAAATATATATACAAAGGTGGTAAGTAATTTCAAGTATATAAAATTTGCAAGATTCCAACTTGAATTATGTTTGTGACCATCACCACAGCTCATCTAGAGGTTTGGTTAATTCATAACGTTATTACGTTTTACGTATACGTTATTCTATTGGATTTCTTCCGTCTAGAGATGGGAATTGAACAAAATATATCGATATCCTTATTCCAATTGGTATAAATTGGTATATTCCAATTGGTGTAAAATTTAAATTTTAAATATCCTTTCTTGTTGTTGTCTTCTGCTTCGCAATAGTTTATTTTAATTTTTGGATTCTTAAATCATAAATAAGGAAATATAAAAGCATTGTGTTGGTATTGAATTTGCTAGTCACATCACAAATCACAATTCACCAACATATAAAACGTTTATCGATAATTTTCTGCAAATGTATCGATATTACCGGCATATTTTTTCCTCCCTATGAAAAATAAAAACAAGTAACTGTAAATGTAAACAGAAGCTGCAAGAAGCAACAAACAGCTAGCAGCAGGACAAATCTGGTCCGTGCAGGCGTGCAGGCTTTCAACTCGTGTTAATTCCAAAAGTTAAAATTATCGGAAAACAAAATAAATTCTGAAAAAGTGAAATCAGAAAATCACAAAAGTTTTGTTCAATATAACGTGCAAAAATGTAACTCAATTGACTGAAGCAGTCGCAATTCAAAGTGAATTGAATGTTCCACTGGCTAATGCCGGTTGGAGTAGAATACACTCGTGCATCGTGCTCAATCTTCTATCCGAAAACAAATTGCGCATTTTATGAACATCATTGCTACAATGGACTAACCATTACTTTACCTCCAGTGGATGGCACTGAAAGTTTGTCGAGAAAAAATGCGTTTAATTCCAAGGAGATTAAGCAGAAGAAATGCCCAAATGGATTCAACTTCATGCATCAAGGACTTGACTTGGACCATCAAAGAGAACTAACTTAATCGGGACGAGTAAGTTTTTTTTTTCTTGTTTCTTTTATCCACCCAAAAACAGTTCGAAATCTAAGGAGTTGGTTTCATTGGAAAACAAATTGTCGTGTTCGTTATACATGGAGTCCATTCCTCCTGTAACGATTTCTTAAACTTATCCTGACAATTGTTTGGTATGCCTTATCCAGTTGCGCACTCAAGGCCAATGTCCACGCCATTGACCCGTTTAAAGTGGCATTTCTCACGCTGTCTACATACATACATATGTGATGATTTAATTTTGAGTTCCCATTTCTAGTCTATCGCGCCTTGTCGTTGCCACGATTGAATGTCCAGAATAGAGTTGAGTTCAGCATCACATTGTCTCCTGTTAAACTGCAGGCTCTTTTCAAATGAAGTCGTCAATTATTGGTGCATTGTCGTGATGAATCTAAGCTTTCTTCTACGCCAAATGGGGTTTTTGTCTTTGATTTCATCATCTTGATGCTAGATGAATCTTAAATGATTTCAGAAGCAATCAAATGAGTCAATAAGTCCTCTGAGAGAAACAAAAGAAGTTTTAGGGTTTGGAACTGTAGACCGAACTTTAGCGACACAATAATGTTCGACTGTGTGTCCACGGTTTCATGGGCGATAGGATCATTGGCATCTGTTAGACTTTCCTTGGCAATAGTTGTAGGGTCAATAATTTACGTGGAGGCAATAGCAAGCATGAACATTGGACTCAGTGTCACTCTTATCTGGTACAGTGAAAGTCGCTTTGGGGGTGATGACTGATGAGAGTGCTGAGAAGCTGGCCAGACAAGGATCAGTCCTTCATAGCTAACTGAGGGAAAAGGTCAACATTCCTCTTAGTGCAATATCTTCTCTATTTTTCTCGCGGATTCTACAGGTGGGGTAACCATAGCAACTGAATTATATCTATTAACCTACCTACAATAATTTCCGACCAAATGCCATTAATTGCAGGTCGATGCAACATGCACCGGACACTGGCCTGTCATCCTTCACAATTATACTCTGTCGAAGTTTTGGGACCAGCGTGTAAGTGCCCTGTTCTGAGCAGAATGAGAGTCAAATCATTGGGAGAAACTTTCTTTGATGACCTAGACGAACTTTCTGAGCTGAATATCAAACGTTTTATCCCTTTTTTTTCTAATGGCGACAAAGTGTCTCTGAGGTGCACTTCAAACGACTTCTGTAACAGAGATCAAAAAAACTTTTACTTATAGTGGCGCTACAGTCCAACTCGGACCAGGGCCTCATCCAACAAACGTCTACAGCCAACTCGGTCCCTAGCTAGCTGTCTCCAGTTTTGCACGCCAAGTTGGTTCAGGTCCTCTACCACCTGTGTGCTCCAACTGAGTCGCGGTCTTCCTCTTCTGCGACGTCCTTCCGGGTTGAATTCGAAGACTACGAGCCGGAGCGTTATTTTCCATTCGCTCTTCATGACCCAACCACCTAAGTCGTTGGAGCTTAACTTTTCTGGCTAGGTCAGTGTCGCTGAACAGGAACGGGATGATAAGGGCTTTGTAGAGTGTCACTGTAGCTGCTCCGGAGAGGACTTTACTACTCAAATGCCTTCTAAGTCCAAAGAAGCAGCGATTGGTAAGAATGCTTCTTCGTTTGATTTCAGCGCTGGTGTTGGTGTCTGAGTTGATAGCGGATCCTAGGTAGACGAAGTCCTCGAAGTTAAATCTGTCTATGTTGACGTTTGCTCCGAGACGTCGATGTTGGTTGTCCTTTCTTGTTGACAGCATTAACTTGGTCTTGCTCTCGTTAACCGCTAGACCCATCTTCCTAGCCTCCGTCTTAAGACTCACAAACGCTCCACTGACATCACGCTGTGTTCCAATTATGTCAATGTCGTCTGCGTATCCTAGTAGCTGGACGGACTTTTGAAAGATTGTGCCTCTGGTGTTGACGTTGGAGCTTTGCACAATCTTTTCAAGAATGATGTTGAAGAAATAGCATGACAACGCATCGCCGTGTTTAAACATTTTTTTTTTACATCAAATGCGTCCGTTAGGTTTTTTCCGAACATGATGGAACAGCTTGAGTTTTCCATTGTCATGTTACACAGACGGACGAGTTTTTCTGGGATGCCATTCTCAATATAATTGGTCTCTATAGACGCTGTTATACGCGGCCTTGAAATCGATGAAAATGTGGTAGGTATCGATTTGAAATTCCTGCCAAGATCTGCCGTAGGGTGAATATTTGATCGATGGTGGACTTTCCGGGTCTAAAGCCACACTGATAAGGACCTATCAGGTTGTTGACGAAGGGCTTCAAACGTTCAGACAGCACGGCAGACAAGATCTTAAAGGCGATTTTTAGGAGACTTATACCTCTGTAGTTGGTGCAGTTCAGGGGATCTCCTTTCTTGAGGATCGGGCATACGATGCTGAGGTTCCATTCATCGGGCATGCTTTCCTACGACCAAATTTTGCGATGAGCTGGTGCATGCTCCTAACCAAATCATCTCCAGCTGCTTTGTACAGTTCGGCGGCTAGCCCGTCTGCTCCAGCAGCTATGTTCGACCTAAGTTTAGATATCGCTATCTTCACTTCGTCAATGTCGGGTGGGTGGAATTGTTGGCCTTCTGCACTCAAATTGAATGGTTCTGTATTGCTGGCGGAGTTTTGCTCGTCATCGCCATTATACAGCTTGGAAAAGTGGTCTTTCCATATCCTCAGCACTGACTGTGGGGTGTATAAGCCCTGGAGGTTTGTTTCACCTTTTTGTTAAACTTTCGAACCTCGTTCCTGTTGGGACATCCCTCTATCTCCTCGATCGCGCGCTTCTCATGCTCCTTTTTTTATTCTTTCTGAGAAGTTTATGCTCCTCTCTCCTTTTCTGCTCGTGTCCTTCTTTGCAGCCCCGCTTGGCGCTTAGTATGCCTCTTAAGATCATAAGCAACCGAGCTTAAAACGATTGAAGCTCAAGAACGACATTGGGTGCCTGGACATTGAGGGCTTCAAAATGCGGAGGCAGAAATACTGGCAAAGACAGTTGCGATGACTGCGCTATTAGGACTTTCTGTGGAATAGGAGAAAACAGAGGTACAAAGATAACAGAAGAGGAAACTAGGAGAAGTAAAAACTGGCCACAACTGCCCGGACTGAGACTAGTGAACATGCTTCTGGTTGACCTCAACCGAAAGGCCTTTTGACCTGCATCGAGCAGGAATAAACACCGGATAATAACTGGTTTTCTCTCGGGTCATTTTGAATTAAAAAGACTCCTTAGCATCCTCAAACTAGTCGAAAGTCCAACATGCAGGTTCTGCAACGAAGCAGATGAAACACCGGACGATATTCTAGGCAGTTGCGGTGCACTTATCCAATGTTGCATCCTTTACTTTCTTTTTTAATTGGGGACACATAGAAGGTGAACTTGTATCATCATCTGTAGAATTGATTTGTGAAATGAAATTCAAAACATTATTTTAATATTCTCTTATCTATCTATATTTTCAGATCGCCAACATCAATCAATGTTTTTTCTACCAAATAAGAACGAAATCACTGCTGCCAGTACAAAACTGATACTCAAGAGTTTTGGCTACAGAACATAACATAAAGTGAGCTTTGTTGAACGTAAGTGTTAGCTCTAAGCTTATCTTATCACAAGGCAATCTGTATAAAAAGAAGCCCGCCCGCCAACATGGAAATAAGTCAACATCTTCAGTACCTACTTTTTAAGAACTTTATTTAATTACTTTTTTTTGATATGAACAAAAAATGATGTTTTCAAATTAGTTTTTAAGTATTTCCTGCTCTTTGAAAAACTATTAGACTTTAAGCAAAGAAAAATCATGAAACCTTTGAATACAGATGAGAAGAGGAAGTATAAATCTATAAGACGTCGAAAGCAATAATCTAACGACGTGAAAAGCTTTTAACAAGAATTCCACGAACATCAGAAAACCTTGCAATTACATCCTTTTTTAAATTAAATGCTTGGCACACCTCTTAACCTCAAAACAATCGCTAAGTTAACTCACCATTTAGACTTAAAAGCTTATCTTCTTTTTACTTGATCATAAAAGCCATAGGTCGTAGGTAGATAGGTAGAAATTACTGTCCACGGCAGACGCTGGCTGCCCACGGAACACAATTAGCGCTTGATTGGTTTGATACCAAAAACCCAAGAGTACCTGAAATTGAATAATTAGTAAAAACAACACTGTTAGGTGCATAGTGGAGATGTGAGGTACTTTTGTCAAAGGCTGAGGTAAGCTCGCCGGTCTTCCCAGGGTTTGGATTAAAGTGTACCAGAACTTTAATTTTGGTCAAGAATTCTTTATTTATTTCTATATTTGGTTAACAATCATTTATGTTATTTAAAATTAGTTCGTCTTAATCTATATAATTCCGTTGTTGCAGCGTCGTGGATCCTCTTCAGTATATGGATGTTGATTTGCCTTCGGAAAATTCCTTCTCTGTATAATTATGGTCGTGTGAGCGGCTGTGGGTTTCTATCGGCTAGGCTCACTGGTGTGGGAATGTTATGAGCTGCAGTGTTCCGTACACTATTGGGAGGGGTGAATCTTCGCTTGTTTACTGCGGAAGAAATCGGGAAATCACGGACGAATCCGGTAAATCACGGGCGGACCCGGTAAATCACAGACGAAACTGGAAAATCGCGAACGAATTCGGTAAATCACGGGCGGACCCGGTAAATCACAGACGAATCTGGAAATGGGTTAGTGACAAGACCCCTTGCCACTGGTGGGGGAAGTCTATGTCAGGTTAGTTCGGTTTTGAGAAAATCACGGGCAGACCCGGTAGATCACAGACGAATCTGGAAAATCACGGACAAATCCGGTAAATCACGGGCGGACCCGGTAAATCACAGACGAATCTGGAAATGGGTTAGTGACAAGACCCCTTACCACTGGTGGGGGGAAGTCTATGTCAGGTTAGTTCGGTTTTGAGAAAATCACGGGCGGACCCGGTAGATCACAGACGAATCTGGAAAATCACGGACGAATCCAGTAAATCACGGGCAGACCCGGTAAATCACAGACGAATCTGGAAAATGGGTTAATGACAAGACCCCTTACCACTGGTGGGGGGGAAGTCTATGTCCGGTTAGTTCGGTTTTTATGCGCACCACTGCGGGAGCACACATGTGCTCGTTTCGGATGCCTGGCTTCGACTGCCTTCACTAGTGCTGGCAGCTGACTATTTATAGGCTGGCTGCTGTGCGATGTACCGTTTTGCTGTTGGTTGGCAACTGCTTGTCGCTTGCTGGTTAGCAATTGCTTATTGTTTGTTTGGTTAGCAACAGCATTGTTTTTGCTGTGGTTAGCAACAGGTTCCTGTCTTCTGAGTTTTACTGGACGGTGATGTGTCGGATGATTATTGATAACGGTAGGCCCATGAGGTGATTCAAGCCGTGAGGGATAAATTTTAAAAATTTTGCTGTCATCATCCTTCCTCATAAATATTTTGCCATTTTTTCTCCATAAATATTTAAAGTTGTGCCCCTCCTTGTGTGCCTTCGCTTTCTTGTACAGTATTTGATCTGAAATAGGAATATATTCATTAATGTGTATAATTTGATCATTGGATGAATTAGATTTAGAAAATGAAAGAGTGTTTTGATCTTGTGAAACTTTTATTCAATGAAGCTTAGCTGCCGACAGAATTCTTTTGCAGACGTTGGTATTCTTCATTTCAAGTAAAATTGGTTTGGTTGATTTTCTGGAAAGCCTCCTTATGTCATCATCTTATGTCTTCATCTCTCAGTGGAACATTAGACATAACTGACTGTGCCTGAGCGAAAAAAGCTCTCAAATCAGCGTTCGGTTGCAGAGTTGGAATGTTGTAAACTATAATCTGTTTCTCAGCTTCTTTTTGCTCCAGATGGTGTAAGCGATGGTGTTGTCAGTTAACTTGATGCTTAAGCTGTGCATTTTCAGATTCAAGGTCATCGATTCTCTTCTTGTTTTCTGAAATTGTTTTTGCTAAGTTCTCTATTTCAGAGAGCTGTTTACTCACATTGCAAACAGAATTTGTAAACGCTATTTGAGTGGCCTTGATTTTGTCCAGCTCCTCGTGTATTTTTTTAATTGATTGATTAAGATCAATCTCGGGTTCAGAGTCTGTGTCTCCCAAATTAATGGTGTTATTGAGGTTAGAGTTGACTGATTGTCGACGGCAAGATACACATTTCCATACTGATATTTCACCTGATACAATTTTTTTGAGCAAATCATTGTCTATGTTTCCACATGTAGCATGACAATGATTTTTACAGCCACCACATAATACTCCTGGATTATTTCTTGACACATTTAGCTTGCAAGATATGCATTTTATAACCATGATAACAAGCAAAGAAGTTTTTCACAATTAATTATAATTCTGTATTAATGTAGTGTTTTTATTTTATGAATAAAAACTTTCTTTGATTTTTCCAATTAGTGTAAATAATTAAAATGTTTACAATGTCAAAATTTTATTATTAAAAAAAATTCTATAGCGAGCTTTGAGAAAAACGTGTTAACAGTTTGACAGATTGACAGATTTTCTGTCGTATTTATTTGTAGAGGATAGATAGGTTATTGTTAGGAGTTCGTAATGAGTCATTACAAGCTTACGCCAATTATTGGTTGCTGCACATCGGCCGATTCTAAGAACATCAATTCCGAATAATGGGGGTATTTAGCTGTAGCGGTTCCGTCTATAGCACCTTGTCCAGATTTTTTGGTGCTTTAAAATTGCTTCGCAGATTATTCCACTTGATTTTTGCTTCTTCGACCTTGATCGTGTCGATGTTTAATTCCCTCACGACTTCCCCCCACAAATCAGTTTTTATATTTGGGCATTTATAATCTGGGTGGGTACAGTTCCAAAGCGGTGGTCGCTTTTCCACATACTCTCTCAGACACGTCTCCTGCTCAAACATCTACTTATGATTCATAGCCCTCTCACGCTTAGCCAGCTTCTTGGCTTTAATCGATGCTCCGGAATCAGCCACGTTATTACCTCCACTCATTTTATATAAACAATTCAATTTAGCCGTTTCCATAATATAAAAAAAACTACAAATTTTATTTTTAATTATTTAAACTCAACTTTTATTATTTCTTCTTCTTAAAAAAAAATAACAAAAAACTCCTGCAGAAAACATGCAAATGTCAAAAAGACCTGCCAGTTCACTGACAGGACTTCAACACTGACAGTACATGAAATTTCATGGGTTGTCAGTGATGGGACACTGTCAGTGTACTGACGCTCTTGTCAAAAAAGTCTGCCAGTTGTCCCATGTGTCAGTGACTACTTATCACACTTGCCATTTTTCGTGTCTAGCTTTTGAGAGTTCGCTAAGATCATGTAGGATCAAAAGTCATTGTAGGGCTGGGCATTCACACAAAAAATGCTGAAGTGTCTCCTGTTGGCAATGCTGGCTAGTAGGTACCTTCCAGTGGTACTGGAAAATCCAGGCCGCCATCTTCGATAATCGATATCCGGCATCTTGATATTATGTGCACAATTTGATACGACACGAGATAGACGCCATTTATCAAGTTGGGGATCCTGTTGTTTATGATGGCAAACTTGCTGATGTTGTTGGTTAAGTCATCTGGCTTTGGTTTTGCTGCTGAATGTTTTGAGGTAGCGACCTTTAACTTAAATCCAGTTTGGGCTATCCGACTTGGGATCTTCTTCGTATTCCATGTTTTCGCAAAAAATTGCGGCTTATTGTGCGTCTTAACTTTTACAGGGTCTTATAGTATATGGACACAAAGTTGCTCGAGATAGGGCTTTGCTGGTCAACTGCCTTCTCAAACCAAAGTAGCAGCAGGTGGCGAGAGTAATCCTTTGTTAGATTTCAGCACTGGTGCTGTTGTCTGTATTGATAGCGGAGCCTAGGTAGATGAAGTCCGTTACCACCTCGAATTTTTGGCTGTCCATGGGGACCTTTTGTCCAATACGTCAGTGTTGAGTGTCCTTTTTTGTTAACAGCACATACTTCGTTTTGCCTTCATTGTCCTTTAAACTCATTTTTGCCGCGTCCGCCTCGATGCTCCTCCCTCCTTAGTGTGAAGCGATGGCCCAAGTGACGTCTTAGGTGCAGCATCATTTGGATGAGTTGCTTTGGCAGGAGCTGTTGAGATATGGACTGAAGTCGAAATCTTTTTCCTAATCAGTGTGGTTAAGATTATAACCATGGCGATAAGGACCATTGATGGGATAGTGAGGTTGAGTCTTTCTGTGGGGTTTGGGGTTTGAGGGGTTTGGCATCTTATATAATTCGTACAAAAATAAATTTAACAAACAATAAAATCAACTGAAATAAAGTTTTGATTTCTTCCATAAAAACTGTCTACTTTTCTTAAAACTTCTGGCTTCAAGTCAATTCTTTTCGCTTAAATATGTCCACCATGTTGATATTTTGACTTCTATTTTATTCTCCATGTCTTTTGTTTCTCATTGGTTACTTGCGATCAGATTTTTGAAGATGGCATTGAAGACCAAGAAAGATCGGTATTGAAGTTGTATTCTTGTAGTTTTTCTAGATTAAGTTCTTCTGTAGTGATGTTGGAGTGTACGTAGCTACTTGATGGTGGTGGGATGTGAACTGCGTCCCTGTAGATGTCCAGATCGTCTTGATAGGTGATTCCGTTTGCTTCTACGTCACAGTTCTGGTGTTCTTAAAAAAAGTTTTGGGAGGGGTAATAAAGTTGCCTGTTTCCAAGTTTGTACAATTCAATAAGTCTTGTAGTTGCTGTAGTGGGTAAATTCTGGTAGGAAATTCTATCTCTACGGTGTTTTGCCACTCAGATTGCTTATACAACTTTCGAATTCCAAAAGGGATATTTTTGTCTCAATGAGTTTTGCAGCTGAAGAAATTTGGATAGATTCAGTTGAATAATTGAGAGAAATCTGTTTTTGGGCAACATAATGTGGGTGAAAATGATCGTCTTTTGAAGCGTTGGAGCTATTGAATGCAAAGTAGTTACTTATGTCAGATGGGTGTGAAATGTGGGCTTCAGGGCTGAGATCAAGCTTTATTGTTTGTTGTGAATAGTTGCCAGTTAAGCAACGAATATTATGTGATATTTTACTTATGCCAGAGTTCAGATTTAACGTTGAGGTGAATTTTCGTAGGCTATGGCGAACCTGGCAATCAACGGGCGAACCCGGCTATCAACGGACGCATCCGGCTATCAACAGGCGAACCTGGCAATCAACGGGCGAACCCGCCTGTCAACGGACGAATCCGGCTATCAACAGGCAAACCTGGCAATCAACGGGCGAACCCGGCTATCAACGAATAAATCCGGCAAATGGGTTAGTTATTATTTATTAATAAGATCCCTTAGCGGTGGGGGAAGTCTTATTTGTTAGTAATTTTTCGCGGACACGACTTACCTCGATGAAGATCGGCACCAGACTGATTTTTGGTCGGTCGTAGCTGCTCTATTTATAGTCTACGGCGGAAAAGTTGTTTCAATTTTTTTTTTCAATTCAATTTATTTCATTTGTTTATGTACAGTTTGTTTACAAAAGATATCTGCGAAGCCTTTAGGTAGGCTTTTCTGCAGAAGGTTATATACATTGATGTTTAAATAATTTATTAAGTATTCTTGAAAGTACTAAATTATGGCATTATATACATTTTTTTTTTTTTTTTTAATTCAATAAGTAATTACGTAATAATTTTTTTCTTAACCCATCGGATGATATGTTGAGGAGCTCTCTGGGTATATTGTTGAATGTTTCCGGGATAATAACCGATAGTTGTTGTCTTCCATAAGAGTTCTTGAACCTTGGAGTTTGCAAGTAACACTGTGCTCTTCTTCTCGTGTTAAATTGGTGATCGATTTGTCGTTTATAGTCCTGATCGTTGTAGTATTCTTCGAGGATGTTTAACTCAAATAGCTGTTTTATGTTTAATAGTCGTAGTTCTTTGTATGTTCTCTGGAGATTTGAATCATATTGTGAGTTTATTCCAGGTTTTGATTTGCTCAAAATTCTTACAGTGCGATTTTGTATTTTTTGTAGCTCTTGTAAATATGTAGGCGTTGTATTTCCCCATGCTAATATACCATAACGTAATATAGACTCAACCAACGAGAAATAAGCTTGTTTGAGTACATTATATGGAGTATAATTACTCAAATGATGTAGAGCATATACTGCTTTTCGAAGCCTTTTGCATGTGTGAGTTATGTGTAAGTCCCATTTGAAGAAACAATCCACATACACACCTAAGTATTTAAAATGTTGAACATTTTCAATTATTTCATGACAGCTATCATCGTAGTTGATGTTCTCATTGTTTGCGTTCCAATGTATGCATTTTGTTTCATGGAATTTTATGTTTATTTTAGTTTTAAGTAAATTCGGTGGTCTGATATGCATCAATATTGTTTTTTTAACATTAAATATAAGACCAAAATCGTGACACCATCGTATGATCAAATCAAATTCTGTTTGCATAATGCTGGTTGCTGTTGATAAGTCTCTGTGGCTGACTACTATTGCAGTATCATCTGCGAAAGCAAAACCTATACTGCTTTTCAAAATCATAAGGATTTGGTTCACATATATAATGTATAGAATAGGCCCCAGGATAGATCCTTGAGGAACTCCATACTGCACGTTCTTTTCTTGGCTTATTGAACTGCATATCTTCACTTTCATTGTCCTGTTTGTTAAATAGTTTTTAAACCAGTCCAATATATATCCTCTTATTCGTATTGATTTTTATTGATAATTTTGAATTTATCGATATAACAATGGAGTCAATGCGCCATTACCTGTTCCAGTATTTTGTCCATAACAGGAAGAATAGAGATGGGTCTGTAGTTGAGGACGTCTGTCTTAGTGACAGCTTTGTATATTGGCCTTACTATTGCGATCTTAAGTTCATCAGGAACACATGACTCATTGAGGCTTAAATTGACTATGCGTTCAATGATAGGCGTAAGAATTTCCGCATTCGATTGAAGGTCTTTCGCTCTTATTCCATCATTCCTGGAGATTTATTAATTTTGAGTTTCTTCAATATATTTAAGATATCCACCCTTGTTACTGGTAGCATGAAAAAGGATTGTTCTGAGCTTGATACTTCAGTATGATATGTTTTTATGTTACAGTTGTGAACAATGCTTTCGATTTCGCTTATAAAACTTGAGGCGAACTTATTGGGTAGACTCGCTAGGCTGTTTGAATTGACTTCACTATCGAAATTGCTTACGCTCACTCCGTCCAGATTCTTTTTCTTTCTTCCAAGTATTTCATTGATTAAATTCCAGGTTTTTTTAGGGTCCGATCGAAACTCCGAGAATTTTTCTCTATAAAAGTTTGTCTTCTTCTTATCGATTTGCTTATTTACGAAATTTCTGTAGTTTTTATATTCTGTTTCATAACGTGTGCATCTTCTATTGTTCTTCCATCGTTTGTATAATTTATCTCTAAATTCTCTGTACAAATCTATTGTATTTGTAATGTTCATAAGATTACTCCATTCTGTATTTTGAATTAATGAATTTACCTGGTTATCGTTAATGTAGTGTGATTCTTTTTGTATCTGAGATCTATCATAAGAGCTACTCAAAATGCCACAGAATAATGTGTAGTGGTCTGACACATCAGTTTCGATGACAGAGGCATACATTTTTTCATTTCTCATTCTTACCAAACAGTGATCTATTCTCGTCTTACTTCCTTTCCGAAGATCAACTCTTGTATAGGCTTTGATGACATTTGTTAAACCTTTAGAAGCATACGTGCTCGAGTAATTAATGACTGCACTACTATCTCTCTTATTAAGATCAATGTTCATATCTCCTATGATGATAAGTTCCTTTTTTTTGTCAATTCCATCAATTTCCTTCTCTAACTCTTCTATAAAATTTGGTATATTGAAACCCGGTGGCCGGTAGAGTGCAATGATCGAAAATTCTTCATCATTGTTTTTAACTTCTAGTTGTACATTTTCATAAAAATTGGTTTTAACAATAATTTTTTCAACAGAATAAATACTTTTTGTAAATACCGCTACTCCTGCACCTCTTTCTTTAATTCTGTTAAGAAACTCTCCTTCAAAACCGCTTATTTGATAGAAAATATTTTCGTATTCTTTTATATTTATTTCAACTAATATTATTATTGTAATATCGTTAATAATAGTATTCAGTTGTGATAAGAAAGTATTCCAATTCTTTCTTAAAGATCTTATATTAAGATAGAGACACGAACATTTCAAATTTTTCGATAATTCATAATTATTCAATTCATTCATACTATGTATCACCCTGTGCTCCATATTCAATAATTGATCTATTACATTTTCATTGTTTTCGTTCCTTTTAGTAAAGGCATTTTTTTAAAAGAAAATTTAACGAAAGTGATCTAAGCAATTTTCGAGACGTCATTGAGGGTTTCAATGCGGATTACACTGCTTGTCTCGTTTTTTCTCGCAAGAATCTTCCCATCCCGCGACCAAACGAATTTCCACCCAATTTCTCTTGCCTTATTTTTTGACAGCCACATGATAAGTTTAGTATTGGCCGTGAGTTGATTATTAATATAAATAAATGAATTTTGGTTGTATGAGAACGAGTCGGGTAATTTTTTACTTAAATCATTTAAGCTAATTGGTCCATGACTATGTAATTTTTGAAGAAAATCGTAAATGAAACTAATATTTTAGAATCTTGTTGCCTGTTTTTCGTATTTGTACGGTATATGTTGTTGATATCTGTGTCGTGAATTGTGAAGTCAACTAATTCGGCCAAACTTTTAAACAGTGTAATTGTATTTTCTTGCATTTTGATTGGAATATTTTTAATTTCAATATTATTATCAATTACCTGTTGCTCGAGAAAATTAATTTTTTTTCCATATTTCTTATAATGGAGTCTTTCGTTTCAATTTGATGTTTCAATTCGGTAATTTCCTCTGTTAAGTTATAGCCTTAGGGTTGGAACTTCATGATTCTCTTCTCTGTTCCGCAAACGATTTCTGCCACCCCGGGTTCTTTGTGATGACGAATATGTCCTTCGCCCCTCTCTTGAAGGCCAGCTTGTGTCGTTTATAACCCCTGTTGTAAAAGCGGTGGCGTCGAATGTTAGCGCTGGTGATCCGGTCGAATGGAGTCGGAGCAGGCAGGGTCGCCTTATTACTGCTGGTTACAGCCGCTAACATGTCGGTGCCTACGTTCTCCATGGCCTCCATCCATGGCAGCTTGTTTTGAAGTATTTTGCTGGTCGGGTTGTTGACTCTGGGGCGGTCTTCCTCTCGGGTCTTCTTGGCCTGTTGTCCTCTTTTTGTTACGGTGTGCTTGATTTTCCGCTTTCCCAGGCTTGTCGGTGGTGCTTCTTTTTTTCTGTGGTTTCTGTCCCCTTTCTTATCTTCTTGTTGGGCTCCGTTTGTAGCGGCTCCCCTTTGCTGGGTATTTTCCTCCTTGTGGCCGGAGGTTGTGCCAATGGTGGGATTACTACGCAGGAACGCACCATCGGCGGCGTTCTGGGAATAGTGCCAGGTCGACATGGTACGGTCCGCTGTCGTACCTACGGAGCCACGTGTTCTTCGGCTGGTTCGGTCATTTTATTGTTAATACCTTTGTTTGGCAGCTGGTCTATCCTTCTGTCTTCGTTGACTGTTGCGGTTAAACTGAAATTTCTTTCATCAAAACTCGCTCCTTTTATGTCTTTCAGGTGGCAACGCACTAAGGGGGCTCGCTGATAAATAAATTAAATGAATATTTAAAGTAAAATTTGAAAATATTTATTTCCCATATTTATTTATAACAATTTTTCATCTATTAAGTTAGTTTGGTTTGGGTGCCTTTTGATTATGTTCCAGGCTTTTACTTTCTATAGTCGTTGTTGGTTTAAACTGGGATTCCATTGCTTTATGAAGAAGTGTGGCTTTTTTGTTAATGTTAAGTGAGCGCTTATGAACTGACAGAAAATGTGTAATGAGCTTGCGGAACCAAGTCCAATCAGCAAGATCAGTTTTGAATTTACGGTATACTGCAGTGTTTGCGAAACTTACGCCGACAATTCCAAATTACATTACAAATAACATCGTTTGATTTAAATAAAAACTGTCTCTCTTGTTATGTGTTTCCAAATGTTTTGTTTATTGTAATAAAAAGTTTTAGTTGATAATTTTTTATATTTTCTTTTTCTTGCATTCACTTATATCTCTACTAGTAATTGCCCGCTGACACACGACTGTATTATATTGCCCGCTGACACACGACTGTATTATATACATATATCTAACTATATTACATACATATATATATATCCAGTGTCGCATTACGGACAAATATGCTATTTAAAATTTCGAAACAAAATTACCAGTAAATTCATGCACGTGCATCTGGTACAGAAAAATTGTAAATTTACAAAATTTCCGGATATACAACGTTTAAAGTTGTACGTTCCGGCGCAAGCAGAACTAAATCTTTTGATGAACCAACACGCGAAACTCCTACATAGAGTTGGCCATGCGAAAAACAATTGTCCCTTAAGTCTATGCCAGCAAGTTTTAGCGTTTGGCCTTGTGCTTTGTTAATTGTCATGGCAAAACAGACTTTAACAGGAAACTGGAGTCTTCGAAACTCAATAGGATAATCAGTTGGTTCGAGCGGTATTTTAGGAATATATACCGTTTCTCCCTGAGCTGAACCAGTTAAAATTGTCGCCTCTATAAGTTGAGTGCGAAATGATTTGACTTTCAATCGCGTACCGTTACATAATTTGGGAGGAAATAAATTTCTCAATAACATGATGGGTGACCCTATTTTTAATCTTAATTCATGCACTGGAAGTCCAGGCGGATTTTGTGAATTCAAAAATTCCACAGGGTACTGTAATCTTTCATTGTCATTTCTACCTGAATCTACTGATTTATAAACTATTTCTTGTTCATCAAACGCTTCCATTAACAATTCGTTAATATTATTTGCTCGAGCGTTTGTTGGACAAAGAATAGCACGTTCGCAAAACCAATTCACTGTTTTTTGTTTGATATTTTTAATATCTGGGTATATTTTTTGAATGAGTTCATCAATTGTTAAAACAACTGTACCCAAAGTCTCAGGTATTTCAATGAGACCATCTTTATTTTTATATGAACCATTGCCAATTTTCAGTAAAAGGTCTGCGAACAAACCAGCAGATTGAGGGTCATTACTCAGCTTAACACGCAAATTTTCGTTAAGTGCGATTTTTTTCACTGACGGCCACAATATTGACTTTTTAATGCATGCATTTACTTCGTCAGGCCGAGTACCTCGTGAAATTACTGGAAGAGTCTGTCTTAAATCACCAGCTAATAAGACAGTTATTCCTCCCATTATGTCAAAACTGTCGCGCATATCTTTTAAACACCTATCGAGAGCTTCAAATGCACCTTTGTGCATCATTGTGGCTTCATCCCATACAATTAATTTACAGTCCCGAAGGACATTAGCCAAATCGCTTTGTTTAGATATACTACAAGCGGGATTTTCATTACTAACTAAATTTATTGGTAACTTAAAAGTTGAATGGGCTGTTCTACCTCCATCCAGCAAAGTTGCAGCAATGCCAGAAGATGCTACTGCTAAGGCAATTTTACGATCACAACGAACTGTTGCAAGCAAAAGATTCAGAAGGAACGTTTTACCAGTACCACCAGGAGCATCTAAGAAAAAGATGTTCCCTTTTTTCAATTCAATGTTGTTTAAAATGTGATCGTAAATTGTTCTTTGTGTAGGTGTTAGCATACCTTTTTTTGTGGTCACAATATCAGCCAATACAACTGTGTCATAACTTGTTTCACGGAGATATTCTCTGTTAGACAAGTTATTTACAGTTCTTTTTGTAGCCGGAAGGCTATAATTTGGCAACAATTGTCCACCGATCCTTAGCACTATATCTTCTATTTGAATGAGGCATTGATTTAATATATCATCCATAACAACGCTTGGTATATTTTCTTGGTCTCTTTCTACCCGACGAATTAAATCGTCTGCCAAATTTAATTTAAATTGATCCCAGAGTGCAATGGGATTAGGTAAACTACAGAAGACCAGCATAATTGAAAATAATTCACGCATTTTATATGGTGTTACATAAATCGATGCCTCTTCCAAGGCTTTGACCCAATGTTGACCATCCTCAAGTAACCCCAAAGCCAAGCATGCCTCTTTGAAAGACTTGAGAATGACCCCGTCAACAGTTTTTAATTGATCAAATGAAGTGGGTCCTCTTACTACGTGAAGTAGCATACGGAGATGATAACATTCCGTGTCACTGGGGTGCACGGTGTAAATTCTACAAAGCGCAGGAGATTTAACAACTCCTGGCCAGCCATCAACGGCTGTTCCTAATTTCCTCCTTTGAAAGAAACCGCGCTTTTTCGGGGGCTCAAAACTTTCATCTAGAGCAATTATCCACCGATAATAAGACGCAACCTCGATATATAAGAGGGTTTTTGCAAAATCGTCTTTAGCACAAATTTCAAAAAAGCTATTTCTCAATTTTTCACTAATATTTTTCTCAGTAAAATAAATCCTCTGCCCATCTTCTAAATGAACCGCAAGATGCATTACGGTCGGAAAACGTTCGTGCATGCTGAATTGTAAAATCCGCCAAACAGCTTCATTAGTGCTAAGATACCGACCAGTTTCGAAAAATTTTATTTCATCTAATTCGCGTTCTAGGGATATTGCAGCTTGATCAGTGCCCTTATTTATATATTTTAATATATATTTAATGGCCTTGATGTCATTGCAATATTCCACATTAATGTGTGCATCAAAATGTCTAAGAAGGACGGGGTTATACGGAACAACCCAGCCATTGTCCAAATCGTGTTTCCTAACGTGCACAGTACGGCCTCCGTTTGCAACCGATCTACGGCGGTACATTGGGTAGCCATTATTTGCTACAAATGTTTTTGTACTAAGCACTTTAGGATACATTTTTGAACAACGGCCTCTTCGCATGCATATATTCTTTGGATTCATGTTACCGCATGGACCATGCATCATATTAGTTTTAACGATATTAAATAATTTCGGGTCATTAATTGGGTCAGGTATTTCAGAACTAACTTATTTTCTAACCATAGTAGCATATGGACGTGCGGAAGCCCACGTTTTTGCCACTCTACAGTGAACATGTAACATTTAACATCCCCAAAGATACAACCCTTTGTCAGTAACTGAATCATTTTTTTTACTTTTAAGTGAAAAACTCGGGCTACGACATCATGGCGATCATATGACTTTTGACCTGAGAAAAGAGCCTCAGTAATTTCATGCCATTTAGGATTACATGTAAATGTAATGAAAAGATCAGGTGTACCATAATGCCGTACGTACGTCATCGCATCTTGCGTACGTTCGCTTAAATAACGTGCCCCTCCGACGAAAGTTGACGGTAAAATAACCCTTTGCCCAATGTTGTTGGCAGTATTTTCGCAAGTGTTTGTATTTTGTGCAGTGTTATTAGTTGACGCGGGTTCACGATCGGTAATCATAGCATCTCGAATTGCTGCATATGATTCCACCCTTAGCTTTGTCTGATTATGACGAAGATAATTTAATCGCTCAGTTTCTATTTTTGCATACAAATCAACTAAGTATTGGCTTAATAGCGAACAGTAATGCGATAGCCGATTGAAATCATTATCTCTTATCATAATCCGATAAGCATAAAACATTGCCGACGTTAAATGTTTGCCTGGCAAAGGATTGTGATCAATGGGGTTTGATAACATTAAATTAATTTTATACCCATCTTCACCATAAGGAAACATTAAGGGATATAGAAGTGCATCATATGAACGATGTATTTCACTAATTTGTTTTAAAAAACCCCCACGCGAATGCAATACAATATCCCTTTTGTCAAACTGTTGCCCAATCATTACTAAAGCTACCTCATTTGTAGTGGGGGCATTGCAACGGCCCACAGTGGCCCGTTTCGGCTTTTTTGGTTCCAAAAATCATAGCTCCTAAACGAGTTGAGATATTTCCACAATTTTTTTTTTATTTTGAAGGTTACACCCAATGCTATGAAATTGGTGAATTTCAAAATAAAAACATTACAGGGTGTTTCGGAAATAGCTGTCAAAAAGCTTAGTTATATTAAGTGAGATAAAAATGATTAAATGTGAATTAAACAAACAAGAAAATTCATTTTCTGGCGTAAAACAAAAGGAATTGACGTTTAACAGTAGCGCAAAAAGTAAAACACCGATTTTAGAGGAACAGTGGCGAAAAAAGTTTTTTTAATTTTTTTTTTTTTGTAAATTGACATTAGAATAATAATAAATAACAAATTGAACAGCAAATTATACAATAAAAACAGTTGAAATGTACGTATAAACATTAGATTTCTTGAAAACTATCATCTTGGTCCGTGGTAATATTCAATAAACTCAACATTTCCGGAGAATAAAGTGCTTTCATATCGTTTTGGGTCCTTACGTGCCTCAGAGAAGAAATAAGCGGATCAGATGAGGCTGCAAGCATGTTGTATAAGTCTTCATTCTGCCTTATTCTCGAAACTTTGCAGGTATTTTGATATCTATACCTTTTGTAGTCCTTATTTTTGGACTCCTGGGCTTCTTCAGATAATTCTCCTAGGGGAAGTGATTGATACTCTATAATATCTTGACTGTGAGCCAAAATTTTGTGAAGAGTAGGTGTCAGTTGTTTTTCAGGATACTTTTGAGTCAACAGAGCTGCTGTTGCTTTAGTATACTCCCCAAATTTAACTGCGTTCACAACTTCCCTGCAGTTCAAAACATCAAGTATTATTTTCAGCCTGGAAATAACCTCTATGTTTACTCCAGTTATTTGAGCTGTTATCTCCGATTGCTCGAAAAATCTTCTCGAAGTGTTCCCATCATTAGTATTTCCGAATCCCTGCTTTGGTTTGTCTACATCGAGTCCAAGCTGATCACGGAAACACGTTTGTATCCTTTCCTTTCTTCTTTTTTGTGCTTCTTTGATCCCAATCGATTCACCGAAATCCTCTCCATCCTGTCGAAGTGTATATGCAAGTTTTAATATAAATTCCATGCATCTGATTCTACCATGCAGTGGAGATATTTCATATTGGTAGTTATGTTCGTCAATGTTTGCATTGGATTCATCTTGGCTATTGAAACTCTTTTGTGTCCTTTTGCATATTGGGCATGACCGCGTTGATTTTGTTTCTGTAAGTTCATTTAAAACTTTTCCGTCAATCATGGTTAAAAAAAACTCGTGATTCACAATCAAAGTTACTTCTTCATTAACTTTGTAAATGGTTGGTTGAATTTCAGAAATTTGTTTTTTGATGTCGCTGACAGTAGAAGAAATAAGGTCCCCAGTTTCCTTAGCATATTGGAACATTATCGGTCGGCAAAAATGAACAGATGATGGGCGAGGATTCCTCCAATGTTCTTCACTTGAACTTCTTAACCTGAGTGGAACAACAGATGCCATGAACATATTTGCATCTGTTTCACCATATACAGAGTTTATTTTTTGCTTGTATGCGCTTTGTACAGATGATCCGTCACAGCCCCATTTGCTCTGTAACGTCAGATATATTGGTAGTGCTGCCATTTGTTCCCGCGTTTTAGCTTCAAGTAACCTTCTTGCAGTGTGGTCCATTACATCCTGAAGTTTCACTCTAGCTGATACTTCCGTTATTTCGCAGTTTTGTGGAACGGCTTCTTTTTTTTGCAATTGTTATCATATTGTAGGATGGAAGAATGTCAACATTATGCTTCCTCAACGAGCCCCTCAGAATTTTATATTTTTCCTTTGATAGTCCCAGGTCCATAAACAAAGCTAATGCACTGTCATTGGTATATTTTATAGGATCCTGTTGTGGAGTTGGAAAGCTTTCTCTGACTCTTTTGATCCGAACTGGGCTTGCATTTGATAATGCCTTGACTATTTCTCCTTTCTTCTTTTCGTGGTCACTATTTAATCTAATGACTAGCGCTTCAGTTAGGTTTTCAGTGTTTAAGCCCTCAGTCATATGGCAAAAATTTTTTTTTTTTGTAGATGTTGCGCACTCTTCTAATGTTTTTTTTGGCCTCCCTCTTGATGAACTAGATGTAGATGGCAGATCAATAATTTCTTCCGTTTCTATGGTATTTAAATGAAGGGACAAGGAAAGCCAATCCTCATGTTTGCTCACGAATTTCACTCTCGACCTACCCATTGCATTCCATTTTGCCTTAGCGTTTATGAAAAAGGTACTCAATTTTCTTTCAAAATCAAGAAACCTTTCATCGGATATTTCGTATTCAGTCATAACCGCGGATATAAACTTATTGACATCTTTCAGATTGGCACTAAAAATGTCGAACAAACTGCTATATGGTATATCCATTTTCTATAACGTTTCCTTATTACTGTTTCTATGCTCAGTCAAACTAGAAATGATAACTTCATTGTGCTAAGTTATCCTTTTATACCTTATATTATTACCTCTACCATTAATTATAAATTCTACCTGTCTACCTAGTCTTTGAAATTGGAATTGTTTAATCCTTAAAAAAAAAAAACCTTTTTTTACCTAAAATTTTATGACATCGAGCAATAAAAAATAAACATTTAATCCGATTAAAAATTAATACCTACATAAATAATCACTGAACATTTAATCTCCTTAAGTCAAAAGTAACTGCTAATATTTTATTATGGATATAATATAAACCCTTCAATTTAATTTTTTTATTGCCTCCGATTTATGTAATATTTATGACATATCGTATTTTAAAATATTTCCGTCATCAAAAACAAAATTGTGGTGAATTCATTCCCCATTTCAGATAATTTTTTGAATTTGAAAAAAAAATTTTTTGTTCGAAAATTCTGGAACACCCTGCAAATGTAATAAATTAAAAACTCATCATATTGTTAGCCGTGAACATTTTCTTCGAAATAAAAAAAAAATTGTGGTGATATCTCAACTAGTTCAAAAGTTACAGAATTAAACATTTTATTAATTTGCCATTGAAAAACCAGAAAATTGAAAAAAAGTACCTGCCATCGATTAATAAAATTGCTCTAGCTCAGTTGGGCGCAAGTTGGCGCAAATTATTTCTTCAGGATTATATTAAGAAATACTTCAGCTTTCATTATGCGTTGAGTTTTGCTTAATGCTTTTTGAAGCTTTTTTTTCCATGCAATGTAAAGTCAAAAAAAGGTAAAAAAAGTGGTGTCCAAAAAAAAAAAATATATATATATAGACATTTTTTTTTGTAATATTTTTTCCAAACATATATTTTACCGTATTTGTTAATTTCAGAAAGAAAAAACAAAAATTCTTTCCCCACGTTCGTAATATAGCTTCTCAAAGTCAAGAAAAAGAAAAAAAAATTGTTTGTTATTAAAACTGAAAAAAAAAGTTCAACTATGACCCCCTCTCAAAACCAAACCGTTGGGAAAATTCAAAAAAAAACTTCGGTTTCAAGAACTTCAAATATTTGTTAATTCAGCGAAACAACAAATTTTGAATTCTGGAACAACGAAAAAAATGAATTTTGGAATGACTTTAGCCTAAACGGGCCACTGTGAGCCGTTGAAAACTTGTAGAACTTATAGGAAATGTTTTCAAAATCTACGATGTAGTAGTTAGGATCGTAATTCGTCCCAATGACTGTTATAAAAGAGGCAACAGACGATTCTTTTTCTACTTTGAGATCATATTTAATTTTTTAATCAGTCTCAGTCTTGCAAATGTTAATGAAAGCGGATTGCGTCTCCGTGAGCGTGTAAATTTATTTTTCGAATCCTGCTTCTTTCTGTATCGCACTGGTGGCAATAGAGCATGTAAAAGATGCAGAACAATTATATTTGTGTCGTATCTTTAAAAGAAAAGACAAATTTAAAACCATTAGGAGTCAAGTATTGGTTAAAAATATTTTTTCCATATTATGTATGTTGAGAAGAGGTTTCGTCGATTAAGAGATATAGATATTGAATTGTACTCACTAAAAAAACTCACAATGCACCAACCAAACTCAACACGTTCACGAATCACGAATCACGATCAAAATGAGCCATGATTTAAAGACAATGACACAATGTAGGGTATAAAGTAAGAATGTAACGTAGAATGACGGTCGACGATTGTAGTTTGGAGTGATGCTTGGAGGAACTCCAAGCGATAGGTTCGAGGACGAGGAGTCAGCTACGCTGCTGTTTTCGGGAGGAACTCCGGATGAGTTGCTTCTTACACCAGGTTGTTGGTCGTTGAATCGTGTAGTTAGTTAGCCGTCCGTCGGGAGGGACTCCGGACTTGCTAGATGATTCGCTTAAGAATGGTCCAAAAATATTAAATAAAAGAGGACAGCGTTTTTTTCGTTTGAATCGATATCAAACGATTCTGACTGGTTTTCGGTATTTATTCCGGTATTTCTATTACTATTGCTTAGCATAAATTCTTGATCGAGCAAAATGTGAATTATAATAAACAGTTTAAAATTGTATGAAAGTAGAACATTTCTTTGATTGACATGAAATATGAAGAATATTGTTTATGAATGCAAATTAAATAGAACACAAAACTTTTGGAGTTTTAAAAAAGAAATATATATTAATTTCAATCAAACAAAGAACTACTTGATTTCCTGAGACTTGGAATCAGACTGAGATAAAATAATTGAATCATATATCGTCGGCTTAGAGTGCAAACCTGCTAACTCCATTTCTATACATTTTACAGGAGAAAGAAAAAACTTCCCAAAACTGGTTGTTGACACTTTAGGAAAAAATCCAAAACCTGATTTGTATGTCCTATAGAGCTCTACTTTTATGTACATAAACGAATTGAAATAGGCTTATAGTTTTGTATTTATTTACATATTTGTGAGTTAGCAGGTTTTCCTATGTGGGTTATGTAAAAAATAAAGGACTTAGCAGGTTTTCCTTCAACAATCAAAAATACACAAATATAGTGTTAAAAACTTCTTTTTATGAGTTTATTTTGTTTATACATACATAATACATATGTAACAAATTAAAATATATTCATATGAACATCTTAAATAGATATTTTTAAATATGAAACAGCAAAACATTAAATCAAGCAGTTAAAAGACCTTAAAGCAGTTAAAAGACTTCAAAGCACTTAAAAGCCTTCAAGCAGTTAAACGACTGCAAGCAGTTAAAATACTCCAAAACCAGTCAAATGACTGCATTACATTGAATGCAATCAAAAGACTTAATGACTGCAAAGAATGTAAAAGACTTTTACAAGATTTCCCAGAATGCAAGCAGTAAAAAAGTAATGCATTTTTTTGACTTCAAATCTTTTAACTGCTCTAAATAATTTTTATACAAAAGACTTCAAAATTACTGCGATTTTATTTTCGAAGTTAAAGTATTGCAATAAGGAATGTAAATGCATTCCCAAAATTCAGTTAAATGAATAGGACTTTTGACGATGCAATACAAAAAGGTTTCATTTTTTCACAGCTCTGATACAAAAGTTAATCATCTCGATTCCAGATTTCAAATTAATCTACTTGATTTGAACTGAACGGATTCACTTTCCCATTTCCAATGAATCGGTGGAAGAAAGAGAGAAAAACAGTTTCTTCGGAGACTGAACAAAAAAAGAAAAGAAAAACAAATAACTGTAAACAACTCTGTTGAAACTATGAAATCCTGAACGCCTTCTGTCGCCTCACGTGATATTTAGAAGCACGTGAGTTGTGGGACGTGGTTAATGGCGTTTCTGCCGCTCCGGCTGGCGGCGGCGGCAGCGGCTGGAGCGACGAACTATGCAGCGAGTATTGCTGCGTGGAAGAAGGCTGATGCCAATGCACGTCGTGCGATTTCTGGTGCATGTAATAAGCAGCCCCTCTTACGAATCATGAATTGTGAAACAGCTAGGGACATGTGGGCAACATTGAAGAGTACCTACAAACAGGCTTCAAAGTCAAACATTCTCTTTTTACAACAAAAGTACTACAGTTTTACAAAAGATCCAAAAAGAAGTCATTTCCGATTCTATAGTAATGACGCAAATACTGATGTCACTTCTAGCGAAGTTCAATCATATCCACAGTGCCTGGAAATCAACGAGTTCGTCTGAACAGACGATGCTGAACTTGCGAGCAAGGTTAATGGCAGAGGAACGACGATTGAAAGCCCAGGGTAAAATTGAAAGTACAGAAGCATTGGTTGTCAAGCGTAGTTCTTCGAAAAAGGGCAATTCATTCAATCGTACCAAAAACAATACAAAGAAATTTGTTAAACAGAAAGGAGTTTGTTTTTCTTGTGGTGAAAAGGGTCACGTCAAGAGAGATTGTCCCAGTAAGCAAAGCCAACACAAAACTCAATCGACTGGTGCTTTTTTTAGTCGAATTTGTATTGGGTGCGATTAGTTCTGGTGGAGTTAGCATTGAATTCGGCTTAAATGGAGTTAGCAGTTTTGCTCATCACTCGTTTTGATCAACTTAAAAGACGAATTAAACGTAAATAATTATATCAGTCGACGCGTATTGGCATTACGTATCGAACTGTATACTTATCTCAAATTTGACAAAAAGTGGAGTTAGCAGGTTTGCACTCTAAGCCGACGATATTAAAAGATAGCGGAAGATGATCGAGAGCATTTATGATGTTTACACTATTTTACTCGTCGTCTGTGGGAACAGCAACATGACACCTCCCGGATATATCTGTTAATATTTGGTAACATAATACTTGTCGGATGTGCTCGGGTTTGAAGGCAATAATAACAACGTTCCTTAACTCCTCCCTTTCTTTAGGAAGAACGACCCGCTTCTTCTTCTAACTGTTTCGTGAGAAGTATAACGTTTTGTTTATATTGTTGATCATCATATCTTCTCGTTTTTGTTTCTTGGTCTGTGTTTTTACATTTAACATTGATGTTATTTGAATTATCGTTAAAATGATCATGAATTTCATTTTCTGCAATAAAAATTAGTATGTTTTAATATTATCCTTGTTGCGACAATTTGGTCGCACGCTACGAAGACTCGTTTGTGAACTCAGAAAAAACTACAAATTTGGTAGTTTAACAATCCTATGTTACAAATCCTTTATTGGAAAATATAAGTGTTATTAAAGTACATTCGTATAAAATGGTTTTACTTACTTAGTCTTCTAAGTTTTAGGTTAAATAGCCACCGAGTGGCCGGCAAAAAAATGTAATTTTTAAAGTTTCTGGAAAAGTATAGAATAAGTTGTCTCGTGGCTTAGAAAGGAAAAAGATTACAAAATGGCGAACATTAAGTCTAAGATTTTGAATGTGGTTTGTTTGTTGATTGAATGTTGGTACGTATGGTACGAATGTTGGATTGGACATCCTTCTCAACAATCCTTATGAACTATTCTGTCATTTTTATGGATTTAGTTGTTTACTCATGATCGCTTAGCTGGTGGAGATGTTGAGGTTTATAGCCGTTCTCTACGTCTTTTGATAGCTTCTTTGATGCCGACTCGTTCTAATGCTTTGATTTTTTGCACCTCTCTTTCATGTAAGTATTTAATGCAAGATGTTGAAAGGGCATTGTGGTTAAGTTGGCAATTGATGCAAAAAGGTGGTCTGTTGCATTTCTCCATCTCATCTTCTCCGCTGTTGCTATGGAAAGTTTGGGAGCAGTTATATGTCCAAACCTGAGACTTGTACTGCCACGTAGCTGTGCGGGGATGTATCGCCTGATTTTAATTTTATCGTAGCAAACGTTGATTTCTCTAGGAAGGTCGTAAGATGAAAAATGAAAAATGTAAAGATTCCCTTCTTCGTACTTGTTGGTTGGGTTTTTAGTTTTGATTCTTTTAAAACCAATAACGAGTTGGTCTTTTAATCCATCAAGTATTTCATCTCATGATAACGAGTGTGATGCTTTTTTACCGAAGCCGGGGTAAGCTCGTGGATGTCCAGGCTAAATCCCAAAGAAAGCAAAAACTTAGGATTGATTAGGTTCAAACGATATTTTTGTATTTATTCATAAAGTTTCAGGTTTTACAGAGTTTACATTTTTATTGCTTAATATAAATAACATAATACTTCATATAACTTATGTAGGCTATGCTTCTATCGGCTAGATAGAAGAATAAACGGAAAGTGGTTCGCGATGACCAATTTTGCCCGTGTAAGTGCGGGAATAAGCGGTTGGAGCGATTTCTCCTGTCACTAGAACAATTCTAGTAAAACAAACAATGAGCTGCCCTCAAGGGGTCGCCTCGGCCCAAGTTGCACTAAGAAGAAGTGAAACGAGGGAAAAAGCAGCAGACAACCAATAAGGTCTACTTTTGTCTTTAGAAAGTCTAAAGAAATATTCGGTGAGCGGCTCGCGGTAGCTAACTCTGCTCATGAACACTTTGGAGAATTTTATGCAAGATAATAATCTGTTTTGATACGACAATTGCCTCTATCGAGGAATAAACGGCGAGAAGCCCGCGATGGCTAACTCTTTGCCCACGTACGAAGTGTAACGTGAGAATAAGCAGGTTGATGCGAATGGTGCGTTTAGCTTAAGGCTAGAAGACAAAACGGGGAAGTGAGGACACCTCTGTTTGTAATACCCTTTGCAAGAAAGGGGATTCCAAAAATAACCTTTTAGGACAAAATTTTCTAGAAACTTCTTTATGGTTACAATAAGTGGCCTTTAAGATTGCTTCAGGAATTCTACCTCCTATACACAAGATTGGTATTACCATTGGGAAAGGCAGAAGAAAAATTCTCATCTCAATTTGGCTTCCCCATACGGAGTCTACTGTCCAAACAAAGTGTGAACTGTATGTACGGTGAATGAAAATATTTCATATTGTTTTGATGGAGCTTGGGTATTGCATGTTGTGTGGTATTTATGTGTTCCAGGCTTGGCGGGGACGGTTAGGGTTAATGAAAATAGAGTTAATATTAGGTTCGGTTTCGGTCGGTCGGAATAATAATTTGTAACGCTTCGTTACACGAGTTAAACTGAGGACTGTGTGCTACACCTTTACTTCCGTAAAGGGTCTCATGTTCCGATATTGAAATTTTGATGAAGGGATTTAATGTTTATGAGCTTGTTAGCTTGGGATAGTGTGTTTGTTTTAAGCAAAATTTTTCCGTCACGCAAACGAGTGCACTGATCGATGGGACCACTTACACTAGCAATAACGCGTTGCAGTAAGAAAGGGGAAACGTTTTTCATAGTTTGTCCATCGCATCTCTCCATAAGTATAAGCTTTGGACCGATTGTTTGGTTTTTTTAACTCTATGGAGTTGTCGAAATAAAGATCTTAAATTTTTATGAGATTGGAAGAATTATTTTTTCACCCATTTTTACATTTATTATTATTTATGTTGCAATTTTCACACTTTGAATTCATTTTATCGACAAATCATTTAACGACCGTTCGCGGTGACTATCAATGGTCAACGTTCTTGAGCTTTTATGGCTAGGAAGGCTGTTCTCCGCATGCGACGCGGTACACTTGGCTTTATTGTTCTTACCCCGAGCAGATGAGGATTTTTTCTCAAAAATAAAGGAAAAACTAACACATTTTTGTACTTTTTAAACACGAAAAATCAGACCAAATTTATAAGCGAGATTGCAGACAATACTTGACATGAAATCAATGAATTTTTCACTTCACAACACAGAAAAACAATTAATTTACATTAATTTTACACAATTTAGCACTTTTTCTCACTTTTTCGACTCGTTTTTAATAAATTTTTACGAACGAATTGAATTAAATATTTTTGATCGGAGGTGATCGAATTAAATGATATCTATAGGCATCGAAGTAATTAATTAGAAATAGAGTACAGGAGCGTACTTATTTCAAAAAGTGGGCGCCTGGAAATTTTTTTGATGGAAGTTTGCCAAAACCAGAACCATGAAACCTGAAACCTGAAAAAATCTTCAAAACTATTAATAATGTACCACAATTTAAGTCTGGGTTTGGAGTAAAATGAATTTATTTTGCCTGGAAAACCTTGGTTATCGCCTGGATTAAAAGCCAGTATCTTTTCTTAGTCTTAGAACAACTAACGGCAAGCAAAAGAATAAACGAACAGATTTTGTGCCGAGGGACACGAAAAGAAAGAACACAGAAGGAAGAAAAGAAAGACAAACCAATCTATTGCGTACAAACAAAATACTAAGCTTTTTTCCTTCCAATTCGCAAAAATATCTCCTCCTCTAACAAAAATGAAGGCTCCTAAATAGCTCCACTCCTGTTGGCTTAATACTCATGAGCGACAATAAGATGCGAGCCAATGGTTTTCTAGGCACATCCTTGACTGGGATAAGCTTTAGCTTCAAGCCCTCCCAGTCGTTGCTAATCTTAGCAACTCCTTTGCCAAGGAAATCCTTCGAAAACTCGTCCGCGCACCTTATTACTTTGTAACCCCGGAGCAATTCGCCGGAGTCAAGGCTCGGATAGGGACCCTCTTTTGCTTATATGGTATATTGGGAGACCAGAGCTCTGTTGTATGTGGAGAGCTCATCTATACAATCGCCACCTGGAGGTTGTCTCTGACGACCTCGCTCAAGGCGCGCGGTTGCGCTGTCACCCTCGGAATCTCTTTCCTATTGCTGCTACCAAGCTTGGTTTTCTTTTGAGGTGGCTTCTCTTCCAGAGACCTGTTCCTCTTGTTGGTCTTTTTAATTTTATTGGGTGATGCACTCTTATCCCGGCTATTGAAATCTTCAACAGTTCTTTGGTACTTTATTTTGTCGGCGGCATCGCACTCATGTATGCCAAGAATGAAAGTGGCCATTCTTAACTTGATTCTGAGCTGATCCCCCAGGGGAGTGCTTTTTGGACCGTTTTTTGGCGAGCATTGCTACCCGAGGGTATGGGCGTTTCTTGAGAGGGAAGCTGAAGTACAGGGGTACAAGTACCTCTCGTTTTACCTCTGCTCTCTTGTTGAAAGTTATTGAAAACATTTGTGTCATCAATTTTTTTGATATAAAAAAAGAACTACAATTTTCCTGCACGAGCTTTGTCTCCTTTTGTGAATTTTCATTTGATATTTATTATATTTTATTAATAAGAAAAACTCAATCAAATAGAGTCCTCAAAGATCTCCAAAAAAAAAGCAAAACCAAGACGTTGATGTGCGATAACATAAAAAGCTGAAAACAAAAAGTGAAATCTCAAGCTAGCGAAATTAGAAAGCAAAAAAATCATAACACCTCACAGAAATCTCCAAAATTTGTTTCAAGTATAAATAAATTAACATAAAAAAACAAAAATGAAAATTAAATTTCTTTCTGAAAAACACAACACAACACGTTTCACGAGATTGACAACTGAAAAAATGTGAAAATGACAGCTAAAAATGGCGACACAACAAGAAAATAGGAATTTTAGGGCGTCTACCCGCCGCTACGAAAATTTCGAGGGTTAGTATCGGTGGAACCATTTATTTTCAAATTTTGTATGGGAATTTTGCACGACTAGCAGTCCGTATATAATAAGTCAATGATCAACCCAATATAAAAAAAACTATTATCGTTCAAATATCTTTGAAGCATATCAGATTGATTTAGAGAATTTGTATCCCTCTCTTTTAAAGGCTCCTGGTATCTATTAGAGGTCTGCAATGAATGTCTTGAAACCAGTTACAAGACATTTGTTTTATTTCGAGTACACCAGTGGCGATTCCTGGTCCTCATCCTTGGTTTACCTACGACCCTCGGAAAAGTTAAGACAATAATAAAAAAAAACTCAAAACTGTTGTTGTTCAAAAGTTTTTTTTTTTAATTTATGATAAAATTTTTAGTAAGGAAAAATGTTAATTTTATATATTTCAAAAAAAAAATAAAATAAAATAACAACACATAATGTCCGACAGTTATGATTTAAAACAAATATTAAAATACAAAAATCAAAATAATTAAGAAACTCGAAAAATATTTTTAGTGAAAATTTAAATATAGGTAAAGTAAAAACTGCTTTAACAATTATTGAAATTACAATTTATATTCAGTTTTAAATATTAAATTGAAGTTATAAAAAGAAAAAGATTTGTAAAATCCTTAGAGCTATTTTTTCGTAAAGAATTTTTTTCTTCTTCTAAATAAAATGTTTAAAAAATTCTTAAAAGAAGAAGTTAGTGTTTTTAGCGAATTCATGACGGATGTTTTTTTTTATTTTTTTTTTTAAAGTCAAAATTAACCTTAGTAGCCATTCAATTTTGCTGAGCAAAAATCGACAATGTTTGTTTTTTGTTCTCTATGTTCTTCTTGATTGATCAACGAAAAAAAATATTTTTTTTTATTTTACAATATTAAAAATTTTTGTTTGCTTTTTTTCAAAATTCCAGATTTCACATGTATCTTTATAAAACCTAAAAACTGACATGCCAAATTTATTTTTCAAGAATTTTCAAAAAATTTGATTAATACAAAATTATTAAAAAAAAAAAAAGAACAAAATCGCTCCAACGATTTTCAAAACAAAAATTTTTCATAAATTTAAATTTTATACTAGAAAACTCTTTTTCAATTGAAATTTTCAGTTTAAGAACAAAACCTTTTTTGAGTTTCTTAATATTTTATATTAATACCCCGCTGTTGAAGACATGGGCAAGTACGTGCGACCCGAATAAGAATATCTAATTAGAATGTACATAATCCGCCTTATTTATTACCAAATCTTAAAGGTATCTTTAATATTTGGTTTGTTTACCGCTTTGTTTTGACGGTAAGTTTTCATTTTATGACTATTCTTAAGTATACTTAAAATACATACACTATAGTTCGTTCAATAAAAAATGTCAGTGAAGGCCTTATGGGAGAGCTTTTTTTTAAGCAGAGGTGGCTGCTAAACACTCACTTCATAGAAATGACACAAATTTGCTCCCAAATTACAAGCGCGCCGGCACTGATTTATACACACCAATTGATTTATTTTCCCTTAAGCGTTGTTCATCTCTCCATGACCATTCATTTTGCATGCTAAAAGCATACTGAAAGTACTGATCGTATTCTTTTTTCTTCTCTCAATGTGAGAAATGACAGCATTGCCATTACCCTTTGGAAGCAAACCTCAAGAGCTTTTTCAAAGGATTTTGTGAAAGAGCTTTCTGTTTTAAAGCTTTTGAGAACAACATTTATTGAGATGAGAGCGTTAGGTATTACCGCCTCAATTTTAATATTTTTGAATTTTGAATTTGAATTTTGAATTTCGAATTTCTTTTACTTGCTTGTGTGAACGCTGCAGGAATGCAGTTATACATTTATTGATCAGATTTTTTTTGTTCATATAGTGTCGTGGTTTTATTTCTTTGTGGAGAAAAATAGGTCAAATAATGCGGTGAATAAATGATAACAAAATTCGTTAATAATAATAATAACAGTGAACAGTGTTGTTTTGTTTTGCATATTAACGAAAATGTCTGCAAAAGCATCAAAAGATTTGAGTGTAACAACTGTTATTCGCTTGCCACCTTATCACTGCGAGCTTAATCCAATTGAATTGGTTTGGGCCTAAGTGAGAGGTATAGTAGCATGCCAAAACAAGACCTTTAAAATAAAAGAAATAAAAGAGTTATTTACCCAATCACTCACCACCGTTGACAGCGAAAAATGGGATCGGTGTGTCCAACATGTTGAACGGGTTGTTGAACCTTAAATGTGGGAAATGGACATATTTGCTGAGGAAGCTGTTGAAAGGTTAGTGATAGATTTAAATAACGAAAGTAGCAGCAGCGACTGTTCGACAGATTAGTGATAATTTTTGCGCAAATACTTTGAGACTGAATTTTTGATAATGTTTATTTTTTTTATATTTTTAAATTTAAATTTAAATCGCCAGCAGGTGGTAACCATACACACTACTCTTCGAATTCCGGTGATTTAATTTACAAAGTATGGCAACCACGGCAGAGCTTTTGCTTGAAATAGACATATGGAAGCTATTGCTACCAGAATGAGAGGCATATGCCCTATCTTTCCTTCACTGACATTTTTTATTGAACGAACTATAGTCAAAACAATTAAAGGAACACTTGAAAAAACTCAAAAATGGAGTGGATTTTTATAAGGCTGTATCTCAGTAGAAAAAAGTCGAATTGAAATAAAATAAACAGTTTTTCAAAGGTTATCATTTTTTCTTTTCAAATTATTTTGAGTTAAAAAAGTACCGTTAGTCGTTTTTGCTTGAGCAAAAAAAATGTTCACTCAATTTCAAAATCGAAAAAAAATAAACTTTGAGGTTTCATAAAATGAACGGAAATTTTTTTTCAATCCAACCAATCTAAGATTCAATTTTAAAATTTTGTTGGCTATAATTCATTGTTTAGTTCAGATCGCTACGATTTTTTTTCTAATCAAAAAATGGGTTTACATGCAAAAACACAAATTTTCATCAAAATCAAGGAAATTCGTCCGAATTTCACAAAGTCATAATGATAATGAAAAAAATAAAAAAAAATTAAAAAATAAACAAATTCAAAAGAACAGAAAAATAAGAAAAAACAAAGCTTTCCTTAAAATTGAAAAAAAAGTGTTTCGTAAGTTTGATTGATCGAAACAGAGAAACGGTTAATCGTATTGATGTGAAATTTTCACCAAAATCAAGGAAATTTTATGAGCTTTAATAATTAAGCCTCAGATTAGTTGTATCACTGAAAAGCACAAAATAACTGTAGTTTTTATGAAAAAGTTGAAAAATGCGTATTTTGGACCTTTTTATAAATTGATAGAAAAAATTGAAAAAAGCAATATTTTTATTTTTTCAAAATGTTTTTGTGTAGAAAATTTAACAAATTTTTAAAATCTGCCTTTATTTTTTTTGTAAGTCAATATTTAGCAGAGTTATTAGGGTTCAAAGTCAAATTTGTGTTTTTGCATGTAAACCCATTTTTTGATTAGAAAAAAAATCGTAGCGATCTGAACTAAACAATGAATTATAGCCAACAAAATTCTAAAATTGAATCTTAAATTGGTTGGATTGAAAAAAAATTTCCGTTCATTTTATGAAACCTCAAAGTTTTTTTTTCGATTTTGAAATTGAGTGAACATTTTTTTGGCTCAAGCAAAAACGATTAACGGTACTTTTTTAACTCAAAATAATTTGAAAAGAAAAAATGATAACCTTTGAAAAACTGTTTATTTTATTTCAATTCGACTTTTTTCTACTGAGATACAGCCTTATAAAAATCCACTCCATTTTTGAGTTTTTTCAAGTGTTCTTTTAATTGTTTTGACTAGTGTATTTCAAGGTCTTAAAAATCTTAAACATAAAAAACGTCAAAAACTGAAAATTTGTCATCTAAATAAAGCCGTAAACAATCGGCTTTAATATATTATTTAAGATTTGAGTATAGGTACATAAATAAGAGGAATTATGTACTAAATACTCAAAATGAAGAAATTGATTTACCTAAATCAAAACAGTGACTATGAGCATAATCGTTTCGTGTTGGCGAACACGTGCGTCATCGTACGTCGTCGTGCTAAATTGATATAGAAACATTAGAAACACTACAACTACGACCACGAAAGTTGCTTAAGAGTTAAAAATGTGTATCTGTGTGCCTTCTCAGTCGAAGGGAATCGCTTTTTTTTGCGCTCAACCTTCTCTTTATTTTTACAGGCGTTTAGTAGAATGTATGCGTCTATCTCTCTCTGAAGATTGTATGCAAATAGTGACCGCAAATTTTTACGGTATCAGAAATTTTTTGTGTATGCCAAATTCTCATCAAAGGGAAGGGAATCGCTTTTTTTTGCGCTTAACCTTCTCTTTATTTTTACATGCGTTTATTGGAATGTTTGTGTCTACTGTTTTTGAAGATTGTATGAAAATAGTAACCGCAATTGTTTACGGTAGCAAAGCGGTGTATCAAATAGATTTTCTGCACAAGTTATTTCTTGTGTATGCCACGTTCTGGTTCAAAGGGAATCGCTTTTTTTTGCGCTAAACTTTTTTTTTTGTGTTCAGGCATTTATTAAAGTGTTTGAAACTATAAATTTTTGAACTGTTGATTTGCGGAAGAATATTAAATATCTGAAAATACATTTATTTTTTGAAATTCTTGGTTTACCGCCGATATACTTGGTTACTATGAGGAATCGCCCCTGGAGTACACTTCAGTGTTGTCCTTACAGCTTGCAAAATAGAATAAATGAATGGAAATGAAAAGGAAAGACTATGTGGACACCATCGTAAGCACATCTTATACTGCGACATCCAAACTTCGCGACGAGGGCATCTCTCTGCATAGGGACTACCCAGCAGCGGCGCGCGAGAAAAGGCGGCGATTAGTAAATATCCGAAAACAAGTTCTGGCCAAGAATAATAAAATTAAAACACAAATTCGAGGAGAAAAAATCACGATAAACAATCATATCTTTAATCTGGATGCGAAGAACAACCTAACATGTGAAGATGATGACGGAATGACATTTCTAAGACATTTAATTGGTGACAGCTCAACTTTGACAGCGGAAGCCAGTGGCTCTCAAACAGCGGGCAACGTTCAAAAACCCAGTTTTTAACAATAAAGCCGTCAGCCCATCGAAAAACTTAAAAATAAATACTTTTAGCAAAATAAAAATTAATCTTAAGGAAAATAATGTATGTTCTAATCTTAAAACTAATTTTAATCAAAATATTTATAATTTAAAAATAATATCAGCCGTGTTTTATTGGGAACTTAGCTCAGCTTAGCAATAGAAATTACATGTCAAACAACAACAACCGAAAGCTAAGTAAAAATAAGTTAGCAATTTTAGTTAGCAAATTCCTGAAGATAAGGTTTCAGCAATTCGACACTTGAGTTTTTCGTTGTGTTTTTCGTTTATCAAATGTCAAAACCTTTTGAAGAAAATAGTTTTCCACCATAGCAACTCAATATAAAAAAAAATTGTTTCAGATAGGTGTAAAGATGGCGTTTGGAATATTTCGATTTTTGACATTCTGGTGAACGAAACTTAATTCAAAGCTGACTATAGCGTTTTATTGGAATTCCTATTGCTAAGCTAAGCTAAGTTCCCAATAAAACACAGCTATCATATAATATTGCAGGGTTACGTAGCAAAACACTGTTTAGGGATTTTTTTGAGTTAATCAATCAGTATGATATCTTTTTCTTGTATGAAACTTTTATTGAATCGAACGAAGATGCACTCACGCATTGCTTTGATGATTATGAATTGTACTGGATCTTTGCAACAAGAACATCAAGTCATGGAAGGGCTAGCGGAGGATGCCTTTATGGACTGAGAAAGAGTATTAAGAAAACCTTCCACTGCTGCTTCGTTCATGAATTAGACAGAACCTTTGTACAAATCAAAAATAACAAACAATCATTCTTCATCATCCCAGTTTATATTAATTGCAGCTTTTGGCAGCAAGATTTCTGTTCTCTGTACAGCTTCTTCTTGGAATTTAAGCAACAAAATGTAATGCTAGTTGGAGATTGTAATGCTAGGGTCGGTGACACACAACTGTGGCTGTTCCATCCAGATTTCACTAGTGACACTGCTTACACCCCCAGGAAAACGAAAGACAAAACAATCGATAGCAATGGCAGGAAATTCATTGAAATGTGTGAGTCAATCAACCTGTCACTTCTCAATGGTCGAACAAAGAGCGACAAAGATGGCTCTCTTACTTTTCTCAGAGGCAATGCCGCTTCAACGATAGACTACTGCCTAGTAAGAGATGAATGGTTAAAATGCATGCCTGATCTTGAGATAGGCGAATATCCATACTCCGATCATCTTCCACTATTGGTAACGGTCAAACTTCCCACTGAAAACATGAATAACGAGCCAGAAAGACAGTTACTCCCCAAATTAATGTGGAATGAAAAATTTGCACAGCGATACCAAACAGAACTAGACCGAGCTCTTGACACAACTGACCTCTCTGAATCGCAAACCAACCAAAGAATAGATACCTTGACGTCTTGTATAGCTGTTGCGGCGAAACCTTTTCAAGCTGATGGATGGAGAAGATCAACCAAAAAACAGCTCTGGTATGACGCAGATTGCCTTAATGCTCGGAAAAAATCCTTTTCTTGCTTACGATTGGCAAAAAAAACACCAACCTCTGCTTCCAAATTAGCTTACCAAAAAGCAAATAGCGAATATAAAAGTATCTGCAAGGAAAAACAAAGGCAATACTGGCAAAATCTTACGCAAGAGTTAAATGAAGTTAGAGACAGTCGTGACTTTTGGAAGCTAGCCAGAAGATTAAATACCAAGGAAGTAAATAATCGCTGTCGAATACAAGTAAAAGCATGGTAAATTTCAGTGTACAGTTGCCGTAAAAGTGTTTTTCTTATTAAACAAATGGTTTGATTTTGTATTTGACTAATGGCCCTTGTTTCCAACAAACGTTAAGTATATAAAAAAAAGAATAAAAATAGAGTGGCGCGACAGCTCTTGAAGAGCCAAGGCCTAAGTGGCTTACTCTCATCAACAATTCTCCGAGTGCGTGTGAAGAATTGAGGGGACCTACAATTTAACGCCGATTCCGAACGGCAGAGTTGAGAAACACTTTTTTCATGACAGATTGATACTTTTGGAAGATTTGTCAGGTCTTCGCAAGAGGCAGTGCCCGTGAAAGATGAAATAAAAACTTGGCCTGAGTAGGACTCGAACCAACGACGTTCAGCTTAGCAGCCCAACGCACTTACCAACTAAGCTACGGGCAACTGCAAAAAAAAGAATAATTCAAGGTAAATTTAAGTGTTTTTCTTATTAAACAAATGGTTTGATTTTGTATTTGATTAATGGCCCTTGTTTCCAACAAACGTTAAGTATAAAAAAAAAGAATAATTCAAGATGCAGCGCCCCTTTACGTCAGGAAGCAGGCAAGCACATGATCCCTTCGATCAGTACTTAGAAGATAACAATTTCTATCTATTGAACAGTTATTTTCTTAATTCGGCCATGAACCATAAGTGTAACTTGTGGTCTGGTTCATGTCTGGTGCATTGGTAAACCAAAGGTAAATTTAAGTGTTTTTCTTATTAAACAAATGGTTTGATTTTGTATTTGACTAATGGCCCTTGTTTCCAACAAACGTTAAGTATATAAAAAAAAAGAATAATTCAAGATGCAGCGCCCCTTTACGTCTGGAAGCAGGCAAGCACCTGATCCTTTCGACCAGTACTTAGAAGATAACAATTTCTATCTATTGAACAGTTATTTTCTTAATTCGGCCATGAACCATAAGTGTAACATGTGGTCTGGTTCATGTCTGGTGCATTGGTAAACCAACGGTAAATTTAAGTGTTTTTCTTATTAAACAAATGGTTTGATTTTGTATTTGACTAATGGCCCTTGTTTCCAACAAACGTTAAGTATATAAAAAAAAGAATAATTCAAGATGCAGCGACCCTTTGCGTCTGGAAGCAGGCAAGCACCTGATCCCTTCGATCAGTACTTAGAAGATAACAATTTCTATCTATTGAACAGTTATTTTCTTAATTCGGCCATGAACCATAAGTGTAACTTAAGGTCTGGTTCATGTCTGGTGCATTGGTAAACCAACGGTAAATTTCAGTGTACAGTTGCCGTAAAAGTGTTTTTCTTATTAAACAAATGGTTTGATTTTGTATTTGACTAATGGCCCTTGTTTCCAACAAACGTTAAGTATATAAAAAAAAAGAATAATTCAAGATGCAGCGCCCCTTTATGTCTGGAAGCAGGCAAGCACCTGATCAATTCGATCAGTACTTAGAAGATAACAATTTCTATCTATTGAACAGTTATTTTCTTAATTCGGCCATAGAAAATGTGGAACTAGATGCGCCTATCACACTTTTAGAGGTAAAAAATGCACTTTACGCTTCCAAGCTGAATAAGGCTCCAGGAATAGACCGTATACCCTACGAGTTTTATAAGTACTCCACGAATAATTTCCAAAAATACCTTACTGGATGTTTTAATCAGATTTTCGATGAAGGTGTGGTGGAAGAAAACTTCAGGAAAAGCATTATCTTCCCGATTTTTAAAAAGGGCAGTGCAGAAGAGGCGAGTAACTACCGAGGAATATCTTTCTTGAACACTGTAACAAAAATCTTCTCTGCTATACTTCTCAATCGCTTAACGAAATGGATAACGGACAATGGACTTCTTAGTGAGTTTCAAGCAGGCTTTCGCAAGGAATACTCCACTGTGGATAACATCTTCACGTTAACAAGCATAGCTAAGACATACCTTGATAACGGAAAGAAGCTATATGCTTTTTTCGTAGATTTTAAGGCTGCCTTTGATTCCATAGACCGAAATTCTTTATTTCTTAAACTAAGCAATGTAGGAGTTTCAACGAAGATCCTTAAAGTGTTGCAAAGTATGTACGAGAAAAACCAAGCGGCAGTTTGGGATGGGAAACAATTGTCTTCCTGGTTTGATACAGAAATGGGCGTCAAACAAGGGTGCTTACTGAGTCCTTTGCTTTTTTCGATATTTCTTGATGACTACTATTACTACCTCTCTCCCAGGAGGAATTGATTTCGATGGAATAAACATCAAATGTCTAATGTATGCAGATGACATCGTCCTACTGGCAGAAACGGCAAATATGATGCAACTCATGGCCAACAAGTTACAGCAATACTGCTGTAAATGGAATCTAAAGGTAAACACCGACAAATCCAAAATTATGGTTTTCAGGAACAATACCGGAAGATACGCTAGGGATGAGAAATGGACCTGGGAAGGTGAGGAACTTGAAAAAGTCAAAGAATACAAGTATCTTGGAGTAATCTTGACTCCCAAACTCTCTCTTGAGAAACACTTCAGAGCCAAGTTATATGATGCTAAAATGGCCATTAACTGCAACTGGAAAGGGCTCCTTGGTAAAAAGAACGTCGCAACAAGTGTGAAATACAAACTTTTTGAAACGGTAGTAAGATCAATAATGTGTTATGCCGCGCAGGTCTGGGGAGTTGTCCAATACGATGACGTTGAAAAACTCTTAAGATACTTCTTAAAGAAAATTTTTCGTCTGCCGGAAAACACTCCAACGTACATGCTCCATTTAGAGACTGGACTTCCTCCTCTCTTCTTGTACACTCTGAAACTTCACTTCAGCTACATAAGAAAAATCATGGAATACTCCCCGCAAAGACTTCCTAAAATAGTGGCCTCCTATATCGTGCAACGCAAGTCCCAGTTCTTTTGCGAGTGGTCAAGACTATGCTTGGAACATAACCTAAACCTGGACAGCGATACCCCCGAAAGATGGGAAGAAACCTTGGATGTCCTGTGGAACACCATTAAGGAAACAAAATTTGAACATTTTCATGAACAAGCAAGACAAAGTGAGTCCAGGAACCTATATCGAGTGCTAGATCACAACCTATTAAGCAATTATTTTCACGACAACAACAGTATAGATACTATTTCCACAATCTTTAAAGCAAGAGGAGAGCTTTTGCACCTAAACTATATGCCCCATCGCAGCGACCGATCCACTGAATGTACACTGTGCAATCGACACGCAGCAGAGGATGTAATACATTTTATCGGAACCTGCCCTGTTTTAAATGCCATTAGACGTGCCCACTGGAATAGTCATTCTAACTATGGATGAACTAAAAAATATATTAAACGGTGACACTAGCTGGCCTACTCTAGTCAGCTACGTTAAAACGGCATGGAAATACCGCTCCCAAATCATAAATGAAAGTTTCTGATTAACTCTTAAATTACCCGTGAGATGTAATAGGTTCTTAGATAACAATATTATAACAACAACTACTTCAATTCGATGTTAATATTTTCTCTTTTTTTTCGGCTGACGGCTAACGCCATGCTCTAATTGTGAACTATATATGTATGTATGAAAATTAAAATATTGAATAAAGATCACAACTTAATTAAATAAAATTAAAATTAAAAATAAATGAATCAACTGATATGTGATTACTATATGAGTCTTGCACTCATTCTAAAGCAAATACTTACTGCAGTCTATTCATAAGGAACGTATTCACAAATGGGGTATTCATAAAAAAGTGTACACTGCACTGAGTACACTGAGTACACGAAAATTTGGCTTACTTACTCTTGTTTCAAATAAAAGTCAAGTTTTTTAAGTGGCAGATAAGTGAGAAATAGCTGTTTAGAAATAAGAAAAGAAATAGATCAACACAGAATGTATAATATTTAATAGTTTATAATTAAACAAGCAAATTAAATTTTTATCTTTCGTTCGTTTTATTTGTTACACTCATTATACTTAGTGTTTTAAGGTTTGCATTGCACACGATTTGCTCACATCAAGCTATTGCAAGCACCCAAACGTGGGATAGAAAGAAAACAGTGTACTCATCTTGTTATCGGGTGATCAAGCATTGTACAGTAACTGTCTCTTGTGGTGTGGTACTCTATTTTATTGAACACTTTGTTGAATATTTGCAATGAATAGAGTACCAGTACACTGAAGTACTGCACAAGTTTAGAGAGAGCAAATGAATGCATTCATGCAGACCTCTAGTATCTATGTACTGAGTCAACCGTTCGAGAATTCAAGTTCCATTTCGTTTGCGGACCAGCTGGAATCTTCTTTGATACAATACTTTTCAAAATCTCTGCACGCTTTGGAGATCGTGAAAAAAAACTTTGGAAAAGCTTGAAGGTTGGCAAAATGTTTCTGTACGCTCTTGTTTTGACTTACACTTTTTTCTATTATCAAATCAAGTTTGTGGGCGTAACAATGAACAAATGAAACATTTGGATAGGCGATTTTTACTCAAGTCTGTACTGCACTAGCATTTCCCCTCATTACAGAGGCGCTAATAACTGTGGAGGTATTTCAAGTGCCTGTGATTCTGTTATACAGAACTTTGTTCTTCAGCAGTATTTCTTCGTCAAATGAAAATAAAATTTGTGCCCATAAATGTTGGGTCATCCATCCATGCCTTTTTGTTGGAGAAATATTGCAAAGCTAAAACCTTATTATTTTTAAAACATCTTGGCGTTTTGGTTTTTCCAATCACAATAATTTTTTTGTAATCCCCCGTTGCATTACAAATGAAAAGTATTGTGAGTAGCTCCTTAGACGATTTGAAACCACGAACATCGGCTCCTGTTTGTGTTAGAGTTGATGTTGGCAAGGCTTTATAGAAGGACCTGACTCATCGGCGTTGAAAAAATCACTGACATTATAATAGTAAGGGAGAATAGAATTTCGAAAATCCTCAGCGCTTTCAAAATCTGCCGATGACTCTTTACCATGCATTTTTTCTAAGACTATTCCATGTCTCTTTTGCCAACGCCAAAACCACCCTGTTTTACATCCATTTTACATGATGACCCATAAGCACATCAAAATAAAGTAACCAATATTATAAAATAACCTTACCTGCTGTCGGAGTACAATTCTTATTCAACATAACCGAAAACTGCTTTACTTTTTCTATCAAAATATTGACTGAAATAGCTGCTCCTGAAGCTCTCATTTGGCCGAGCTTGTTCAACCTCCTTGCACGTTCCAATTCGTTCACGTTTACGTGATAATTCACAACTTTTAGCTCTATTTTCTATTTTGTTCACGTCGCGTAAAACTCCATTGAGCGTGCTGAGGGAACACTTATATTATATATGGCACCGTACAGTGACACATTCGGCAACTTCAACCCATTCGGTTCGATGTTTCCGCGGAACCTGTACCGCTTGCTGGCCGTTGTTGTACATTCTGGCGAGGCCAATAGTGGACACTTTGTCACTTATCGCTTTGAGGAACTCTCATAAGTATTTAGTCAATTTCCAACCTGACTTCTAGTTTCTCTTGTTTGGCAGGTGGCATTATACATCGGAATTAAGCGAGTAATTCATCGAAGCGGTGTTGTAGGAGAGCATAGTTGATTGAGGGTCGAGGATTACAAGGAAAAGAAGGAGATTAAATTCCAGAGGCTGAGGTAACTCTTCCGCATTGGGATTGACTTGAGGGTTGTGGGAACACAGAGTTTAGGAATATGGGAAAGGAATCAATATCAATAACTTCACTATAAAAAATGAAACGCCACTACACTTTATTTTAGCTAAATACTGTCAAAATCTGTGGCTGAGGAACTCTACCGAGCAGATTGGAATGATGAGTGATTTTATTCATTTCTTTTCAGTTTTAGCTTCATCGAATATTACGTTATATTTTATATGAATTAAATTTTTTTTGCAATGGCTTGCTAAGCAAAAGGCCCCAGGATTGTGTTGATCATTGATGTTCCCTTCTTTCTTCCACATTTGACACGATCGACAGCATTTGTATCTTAAAGATAACTGTTTATCAAGCCGGGAAGATAATCAACTTGTGTTGAGCTTACTGTATTGAATAACATTATTGCAGTAGCATTGTCTTATTGTAAGAGTTTTCCTTAGGTGTTGACATTTTCGTTTGTCATGGCGGGTAAGCTTATATTTACAATTAAGTAAGTTATAATCGACCTTTTCTAGCCAGTGAAACTCTGTTTTCCACGCTGTCCTATACTTTTCCTGATATTTTTGTTTTCTTTGAGCATATCCTTCATCAACTTCAACATTCACAGAGCTATTTGAGAAAATATTTGATTGCATTACAAGGTTGAGCTTTTGTTTAATTTTTTCAAAAAATTGGCATAGATGTTCCTCCGGCAAACAAAATCTTTTCGTCCATTAATATTCAAGGAGTTGAACTCCGGACACCGGTAGAGCCACGCCTCGCAAATCCCTCCTGGGTCATCCTTTGAAAAAAGCTACTGACGCACTCCTTTGGGTTCGAGTTGATGAACTGCTTATTACTACCGGCTTAACGTTTTCCATAGCTCTTGCTTGTTTATCTAAGAAAACCAGTAATTCGGAAAGTTTTGAGGTTTCTGAGGACCTGGCAAGCTCCCACTGCTCTCGGGATCTAGGTGTTCATGTAGATGAAAAATGAATATAATATCCCAGTGTTCTACTGATAGGTATAATGCTCTCAGTTGTCTTGTGGTTTCATACGTCACATCGGATATCCTGAGAAACTCATTTGATGTGGGCTTCCCCTGATGCATTGGAAGTCTATTGAACTGACTCCAATATTCCCTAGCGATGTGGTAGGGTTTTTCGTATAGTTGAACCAATCTCCTACAGCTTTGACAGCCATGCCCACCAAGGATTTCCTTAAGTAGGAATATTTACAGGCATTTGAAATATCCTTATTGTTATGGAGCGCTGCCTGGAAATGATTTCATAAGACTCCAAAGTGAGGAGATGCTGGATTAATTAAATTCCAATTTGTACCCAAATTACTTAATGACTCAGCAATTTCGTTGTAACTATGCTTAGATTCTTTAAGCATTATGAAGTTCGGAGCTAGCTCCTTTAAAATTGGTTCCGCAATAACTGTATATGTTTGTACATATTCCTCTTCGAGACGTGAACCTTCGGAATGCGGCTATGAAAGCTTGTGTCGTCAAATCTGTAACAGCTTCTAGATGAATTGCCTTTGTTGAAAGACAAATAAAAATGGCGAAATAGCTTTAAAATTGTTTAGCACCTCGACCTTCACAGGCCTTCACTTCTATTACCAACCAGTGTGGGTAAACAGGTGGTGCAGGAAGACTTCCCATTAGTTATTCTAAAGGCTTTGGTTTATTTTTAAAACAAATAATTCACTTATTTAAGAATTTTTTGACAGTCCTTTCATATTGCTTGTCATAGACTTGTGCACAACAGTCTTATAAAGGAATTCCGTCCTTTGCCAATGTTTCGCAGATCAAATCAGCTATTGCGGTGTTTAAAATCGAACACTTTAAAAAAACCAGTTCAATAAAAAAAACAAGGATCTGTCGCCTTATATTTAAATTTATTTTAATTGAGAACACAACTGATCAGACTGAATGGTTACTCACGAATGTAATGTCCTTTCAAACTGGTTGATCATTCATGAGAACATAAGGGAGTCTCTGTTGCTATCTTTTGCTGGTTCGCAATTTTCTCTTCATCATAGGTGTCGGTTTTTTTGTTGCAATCAACAAAGTCCAAAAACCGTTCTTGGATGGTGAATACATTTTTTTCTAAGCGCAGGTATCGCTAAGTTAATGTTTTTTGTTCCATATGACTTGAATCGGGGGTCTCATCGTCATCGACAATTATAGCGAAGTATTTGGCATATACTCTCTCCGAACCTGGCTATCAAAGGGCGAACCCGGCTGTCACGGACGAATCCGGCTATCAACAGCCGAACCTGGCTATCAACGGGCGAACCCGGCTATCACGGACGAATCCGGCTATCACAGGTGAACCTGGCTATCAACGGGCGAACCCGGCAGTCATGGACGAATCCGGCTATCAACAGGCGAACCTGGCTATCAACGGGCGAAGCCGGCTGTCAACTGATAAATCCGGCAAATGATTAGTTTTTAATAAGACATATTACCACTGGTGGGGGGAAGTCTTATTAGTTTTTATCTCGCGGACACGACTTGCCTCGATGAAGATCGGCACCAGACTGATTTTTGGTCGGTCGTAGCAGCTCTATTTATAGTCCAAATTCTAGTACACTACTTATTGGTACAGTGTAGCATCGCAAAGGTAGTATGCAATTTGGTCGTACATTATGTACTTTAGTACGGAAAAGATAGTATGAATGAATTGATATATTGCTAGTACACTACTTATTGTTGCAAAGCCGTAGATAAAGTACTTTAGTAGGGAAGCGGTAGTCGTAGTAGGTAATGGAATGATACATTACAACCCCCTCCTTCTTCGGAGACGAGAACCTTCTCGTCTAAAAAGCCTGAGTTTACTGGTTCTATTTTAATAATACTAAAATAATTCATTTGTGTTTTTTTTTCGTAGTAAATACAACTCCTTGGTTTCAAAAAAAAAAGTAAAAATACAGAACTCTATGTTTAATAACTTAAAAAGAACATTTTCATAATCCAAAAGAGAGAATATGCATCGGGGGAAGAAAAGGTATTAAATTTTGATTTAGCCTTAGAGTTGGAACCTCATAGTTCTCTTCTCCGGTCCACAGCAAACTTCTGCTACCCCTGGTCTCTTTATAATGACGACTACATCTATTGTATAGGCGGTGACGTCGGATGTTGGCGCCCGAGATCCGGTCAAATGGAGTCGGAGCGGGCGGGGTTACCTTAATGCTGCTTGTTACGGCCGATAGCGTGGCGGTGCCTATATTTTCCATGGCCTCCATGCACTCCATAGCATCCAGACATCCAGTTGACCCTGGTGGTTTCCAAGTGCTCCTAAAGTATGAGGTCGTAATGCCCAAACAAAAGTCCATTATTTGGCTCTCCAATGAGATTGCCAAGGAAGAGAATGGTGTCCAAAATTCTATATTGAATTCCCTGCCATTTTTTGGTTTCCCTAGTGATTTTGTCATTGAGAAGAGCACCAATCGAAAAGTTCTTCATTATTCACATAGTTGTAATGAGCGCCATCGAACATAACACTCTACTGGACAAGACATGATCTGCATTGTTTTCATGAGCAGGCAATTTGTCGTACAGCTTTTTCCACACCACACTTGAAGGCAAGAATATCCCTCTGGATTTGATTTGATGTGTATTATTTTAATTTGTTGTAAACAAACGACAAGGTATGCAATAGCGAGGCAGCGAGGTCGGAAATTATGATTTCGATCAAGTGGAAAAGAAGCAGGTAACTTCTCATAACCTCGACTAACTACGGCATTTGCTAAGTGAGGCTGCGCGAACTCTGTATTTATGGTTCCAACACCGTTATCGACGGGGCTGGCCACAGATCTACTAAGAACTTTTACAGCCAACTTAACACTCATTTTTTGAAAGTCTGGTGCATCGGTGTTTTTCGAAGTCAATCTTTTTTCAGGCGACGAATTTTGGATTTGCATTTATTTTTTCTTTTCGCATTGCTTTAATTTTTAATCTGAGACTGTTATTTGTTTTTAAAATTTTGAACCCCATGTATGCATCGATGAATGGGTTGTGAAATGCGATTCTGTAGTAATCCTCGACAAATTCAGCAACGACGCACACAGGGGCCAAATGACTGAATTCTTGGCAAAAATTATTTTAAGGCACTAAATCCATTGAAATTTAATAAAACACAAAAATTTATTGTTTAAATAGTAATATTTTATATTTCTATGAAAGAAAAAAATAAAAACAGATAAATACAATAAAAATATGATTACTCTGTATCGGAAGAACTATCTGAGCTATTATGATCTGATATAATGGTAGTATCTGAAGTTAACGAAAAGTCAGGTGCCTTTAATAAGTCGAGTACATCTTTCTCAACGTTATAAGCTCGTTTTTGGGGCAGTTTCCTCAAACTGGTTATTAGCGGATCCGAAGAAATAAGAAGTGAATTTAAGATATCTTCATTCGTTTTGAGACGCGATATTTTACGAGAGAAACTTTCTCTATATTTTTTAAATTCTTTATTTCGCGCCTCTTGCGTTTCTTCGCTTAGCTGACCTATTGGCAATAAGGCATGTTCTATTACGGCTGAGCCATGAATCAAAACTTTGTGAATTGTAGGTGGCATTGGGTACCAATGATATTTTTCCACAAACAGTCTAGCAGTTTCAAAAGCATATTTTTCAAATTTGTCCACGTCCACTTCGTAGTTACTTGCTATGGTTTGCAAAACAATTTTAAACCTTCTTATAATGTCAACTTCCAACCCAGTGATTCTTGCAGCAACTTCTGGATCGTTAAAAAATCTCCTAGCCGTGTTGCCATCATTACTTCTTCCAAAACCAGGTTTTGGTTTATCGACTACTAATCATTTCAGTCTTAAATTTGCTTTGAATTTCTCGTTTTTTCTCAGCAACGATTTTCTTTTCTTCCTCTTCCCGAACTTGCCACTTCATTACAGGTAGTTTGTAACTTAAATGTAACAAACATTCGAAGAAACGTATCCAGGCATGAAGCACAGATAAACCGAATTCTAATCGAGTGGTGTCTATTACAGGAGTGTTTGATACTTTTTCCATTTTATTAAAATCTCTGGATGTAAGCCCGCATATAAAACATCTTTGAGTTGATTTGGTGTCTGTAATGGCATTACAAATTTTACCATCTACCATTGTTAATAGCATAGTAATCGTTACATGGATTTCGATGTTATTCACTTTATATGTCACTTCCTGTAGCTCTTCAATTTGTTTGCGCATTTTTTCAACCTCTTGTTTTGCTAGTTCTGTCGTTTCGTGTTGAAAAATAAACTTAATTGGTCTACAATATCTTGTTGACGATGGTCTTTCATTTTGCCAAATAACTAATTGTTGCTGCTTTGGTAGATTATTTGTGATCAATCGTATGGGTACAAGGGAAACAATGAAGATGCTACTGTCTATAGAATTGGCATCAGAAAAGAGCTGTTTGTATTCTGACTGTGCTGAACCGTCCATGCCCCACTTGCATATCAGCTTCAAATTACTCAATGAATCCGGTTCTTGAACTTCTAAAACTTCGTGTTGAGCATCTAATAGACGATTGACTGTATGATTTAATAAAGCTTGCAATCTAATATCAGCCCCAGTATCTGTAATAGTTATTTGTTCTTTAGGGGGGTAACACTCCTTTTTGGCAAGTTGTATTTTTTTGTAAGATGGAAACCTTGACTTATCATTCAATCTTATAATGTTGTATTGGTGTCTTGTAAGCTTGGCATCAACAAACATCGATAAAGCTTCTCTCCCGGAAAGTTCATTTTTGTTTGTGCCTTCAAATTTCTTATAGGCCAACCTATATTTTGCAGCTCTTTTGGGTGAATTTGAGATCACATCTTTCAGAAGTTTTGATGCTTCCAAGTGCCCTGAAGACCGTAAACTCATTTGAGCGGCAAAAACTAGTTCTTCAGGTGAGTGTTTAGATCTCAAATCCTCAGTTTTAAGGCGTTTGGATCTTTGAGATCCTTCATCGAAACTTTTTCTGGGACGACCACGTTTATTTGCAGAAGTAGCATAGTTCTTGAAACTTATGGACGAATCCAGCCAAGATTTATTAGATACAAGAAACCTTTCTTCTTTTCTACAACAATTTTGCCACCTTTTCTTAAAATCTGACATGAAAAATGCAATCCGCTGTCGCAGCATAGGCTTACCATTGTCTGGGCATTTTGTCGCCATTTCGACGAATTCCTTCAATTTTAAAGATGAAGTATTCGAAATTAAAACGCCTGATTCCTTCATTTGTTCAAATAATGCTCTCCTGGTAATAAGAAGAACATTTGAACCTGATCCTACAAAAAAAAATTAAAATAAATGGGTAAAATAAGAAAAAAACATTCGAAAACCTAACCTCTTAGAGAGGCGATAACTTTTAAAAGCGCAAAAAGGCGCAGGATTTTATTGCAGGTCCAGGAAGTACACATAACACACAATCAAATAAGACATAATTCGAAGACATATTCAGACATATTCATAATTAAAACTCCACAGGAAAACACTGAAAAACACGATTTTGATAAAAAACATTAAACGGTTTTCTAAAATTCACCAAAATTTTATTTAGTGACACACAGCTATAATTGTACATAAATATTGATGACAAACCTGTGCGTACTGAATTCATATCAAAAAATAAATTAAAAAAATTAATTCACTGTAAAGAAATTAACTTGAACACTTTCTCGTTTTTTCGACTTAAGAACAACTGCTAAACCACTGCACAGAAAGCACAACTTCAAACGAATGACATGGTCAAAAAACAAACAACATGATAAAAATTTACACGTGGTCTTAATATTTGGATATTTAACTGTATAATCCCGTACTTTTTATTATGATTTGCCGAATTTGTTTTTTTGGGTTTTTGCCAGCTTCTTATGCATTTGGCCCCTGTGCGCGACGTTGCGTCTTCCTGTGGTTTCCTCATTTCGATGAGAGGAAAAAAGCTAATGGATTTATGTCGAGTATTCTCTTCTGGACGTCTTTATATTTTCCTTTCATATTAGCTCCATTTTCATATCATAACCCTACCCCCTGAAGTCATTCAAGCTAAAACCATGATAATTCAAGATTTTAATTTTTCATTCTTGACGAAGACCCGTTGTATCATTAATATTTATGAATGAAATAAAATATTCCTTAATGCTCATACAGTCTTCAATTATATCTACACATCTAAGCGTTATTGATTATTGTTTCTTGTGGGTTGTGGCTATTGTTGGGAGTACAGTCGGCTTTGATTGCGAAGTACTTTACTTCCTTAATACGTGGTTTTATAGTGAATATTACTTCTGATGTCATGAGCTTTATCAGCTAATATTGTACATTTTTTCCGCAATAGAGATCAGACAAATTGTGATTCATCGCAAGTTTGACATGTCTTTCCATTATGAGATCAAACGGCGCCAACAATTGCACAAGGCCCAGGAATTTTCCATTGTCTATTGTATTGTATTGTCGGATGACCCTCTGAACGCCATGTTGTTTTCCGCCAAGTACAAAGTTATGTGCATCAATCTTTCCAGGATGTTCTTCCACCTTAATCTCTCCTTTGAAATAATCTTGTCAATCGTTATACCAGACTTCAGCCTGCTGCTTAATTCAACCCTCTATATTTATGCTTTGGAACGAAATATTATGCCAGAAACTTAGATTGGTTTCTTGTCTTTCTATGTACACCTTAACTGCAAATTTCTATCCTTATTTTTAAAATTTTAAATGGCTCTTTGTCGTCTAATGCATATTTGAAGGACACCTGGCTGAAACTGTGTGTAAAGTACCCAGCGAACAGCATTCCATCTCCACTCGTTCGTTTCCAGGAATGCTTAGACTTGAACAATTTTGAAAAATCATAGAAATCTTCCGCTTTCATTTCGATTGCTTCCATTGTTGTTACAATCGAATCGACGAACTGATATAATATGTCTCTTGGTGTTTCTATTTTCACATTAGGTGTTTTTCTTCCTCTCATTGAGAGCATGATCGCTCTCCCATTCCATGTGTGTATGTCCTGGTTCTAGGAACATTATGATCAATATTTTCAGAGTTCGACAGAAATTAAATAAATTCTTGTTCTGTCCGGAGCAAGAATCGCTGTAAAGGCTTCTGGAATTGTCCTTTATAGATTGCAAAGGCAGAAAACGACTCATTCCCACCACGGTGCGTTATTCCTTTATGTGGCAGATCTGTCGCCCTTGGGAGCAGTGGTGCCTCCATTCAACAGACCTTTTTTTACGTAGTGGCTCGATTGTCATCTTAGCGCTTCAACCGACGGATGCCCTTGCCAACGGCAGGTCCACGCCGTGCACTACCGCTTCTGTGGTTAAGGATAACGTGAGGTCGATATGTGCACTTACCTCAGACATTGGGGTTGATTCTCTGCGCGGCGCGCGCCGCCGTGTTCCTATTGAGGTTATTGGCTCCAGCATCTTGCTGCTAGTACGACTTGGAAACTCGCTATTCCGGATGCTAGGTTTAAGGATTAAGAAATCTGGGGTGCATCTATACTCTGTAACTTATGAACCTAATAGAAAGCTGGGAAATGCTCTTTTTTCAATTACTAATCATAGTGTGCTTGCATTTTACCGTTAGGAATAATTTAGGTCTATCTTTTTCTTGAAAACAGCTCAGCAATTAAATATTAATTCACAATGTAAAACTGAAGAGTGACCGTGAGAGTCCTGTTCTAACTCAAGGTTGTGGGACAAACAGTGAAACTACACAGGACACTCGCAGGTCGCAGCTTTACTGGGTTCTCGACCTCGGTTGTGCTGTCTGTGTAGACCGCAGCAACCGTTGAATCGAGCGTAGAAGTTGAGAGGAAAAAGGAGCGGAATGAATTTGATCTTGTTTGTACTGTCTGTGTCGACCGCACTAAACCGTTGAATACTTGGATTTACAAAATAAAAGCCAATATCTGAATTAGTAAAAAATTAACAGTTAATACTTTTTATTTTTTATCAGTTTCTTTAAATAAGTATTAATTAACACTTAGGATTTAAAGTTGAAAACTAAAGATTAAGACATGTTTTTCGCTTCTCCTTATAACTTTAGTTAACAATATTGAGTGTGAATTAAAAGTTTGTTGAAAAAAGTAATAATTTTGAAAGGCAAGTTTGCAGTTAAGGAATATCAAGAAATACATATAAAATCATTTTATTTTGAAAGGCATAAAATACTGAATTTGTTGCAAATTCTCTTTCCCCGAAATGAACACTCCCGACTTTGGATGCGAACATCCAATATAATCAACAATCGAACGCGAAAGAAATTATTTAATAAAACGAAAGAATTAAACACAAAGCGAAATGCACCAACCCGATGTGCCGCGAATTCGTTATTTGACAGGAACAATAATTGAAAGATAATGACACAGACACTTGACGTCAGGTGTGTTCAGCGAATTGAGGATTTACAACAGACAGCAATGCAAGTGCTGCCACACCGGTAGCTCAGGTTAAGGGGTGGGTTTAATTAATTGAAGATATTTTTGATCGAGGTGATCAAAATTAAATTGATATCAAATGATATCGAAACGATTGATTAAAATTGAAGTACAGGAGCGTACTCAATTTTGAAAATAGGCGCCAGGAAACTTTTTTTGTTGGTAGTTTACCAAACCAATGATGCAAAATATCTGAAAAGTCTTCAAAATAGATAATAATAAGTAACGGAATTTAAATACCAGGATTAAAAATCAATATATTTTCAAAACGTTGAACAAAGATTCTATGAGAGTACCAAAAGGGCACTCTTGAAGATTAATGAAATTATCAAAAGTCAAAAAGAAGCAAACAAGTTTTGTGTCTATACACGAAGAAAAACCACCCAAGAAAATTCTAGATGAAATTACCAAGCAAGGGGAACACAAAATGGCCGCCAACCAGGCCAATTAAAATTATGATAAGAAAGCAAATAAAATAACCAAAAATCGAAATACTTAGCTCCAAATATCTCCTTCGCAGAAAAAAAAAAATGGTTTCTCCTCCTCTCCACCAAAAAGGCTCACCAAAAATCGTATTTCCCAAAAATACTTTTTCAAAATTACGAAGAAAATTTCTCCAAATTCTTCTGCAAAACGGCTGTTCGTCGTCTTCACGCTTTCGTGATTCTTCCAAAAAAGTGAAAGTTCGAGATGGCGAACTTGGCTCGTCCGGCTACTTGACCCTCAGGCCATCTCCTTCGGACCTTTTGCGTGGTGAACGTTCTGTCTCGGTCCTGCACTTGCCTCCTTCAAGTATGTATGTATGTATATTGTCATCTAGTTGTGGACCGCCCGTCGCACAAGTCGTTGGTGTGGGCACCCTGCCGCACACTTCTATTGATCGAACCTCTTGGGATTACATTCCCAAAATTCTAGGAGAGCAGGTCACTGGCTGATGGCCCAGGTTTCTACTGAACTCTTCAAGAATTTTAGGATCGCAAAAGAAAAATGGTTAGTAAATGGGAAGGTGAAACTTGTTGTGTTAAAATTTACCGCAACAAATTGAAATATATATAAATAAAGTTTTTTTTGTATTCTTAAAGGCTGCAGCATTACAAAAAGAAAATAGCTTTTTCGAAGCTCTATTAAGGAGGAAAAAGTTTTTCTCATTTTAAAAGCTGCGAACCTATTGGCCGGCAATGTGCAACACTTTCGAAGTTCTGGATATTTTCGTTGGATAAATATGACAGTGCTTCTTCTTCTTAGCAGCACGTTCAGATGATTGAGCTTTTTCTTCATTGGATTCTACCACATCTTCCATAGCTGCTTAATGATAATTTGTCAGACCTTTTTTGCTTCGTCTTCTTATACGAGCCGTAACCAACCCAATAAGGACTTCTCGCAAATATATTTTCCGTAGAAAACACAGCTTTCGTTGGTTCCAAGAAGGATATAAATGTTTCCATATAATTTGTAACGTAATTAATATTTTTGGTTAGAACAAAATAATGAATCGAACAGCGATTCCCTTACTCACTCATCATCAATAGTCGATTTCACAGCAGGATCCCAAATTTTACTTCTGAACAATATTTTGCAATTAAACTACGAGCACGTGAGAGTGGTCGTCTGGTTTTTTTTCACCCGGCAGGAAAAATACAGACTATAACAGCTTTCAACAAAATAGTAAACTATTTTTGTACCGTTTCATGCAATATTGCTCATAGGCAGTAAATTTGGGCCTGGTTTCTCTGACACTGGCACGAGATGATTGGGACGTTGATGCCACCGGAGATGTTGGCGAACTTTTAGAAAATAAAAACTTCTTCGTTGTTGATGAAAAGGAGGGGAACGGAGACGGGTTCGATTCATTTTCTTCACTTCTAAGTCTTGGAGGTGTCATTGAAAATGCACCTAAGGAAGTTTCCATCACGAAAGGGGGTTCGTAATTGGCTTCTTCAAAACATATTGCCGAAAAAGATAAAAAATGGGAGAATCTGTAATTTCATCCTGACTTGATGGAGTATCATCTCCGGCACCGCTGCTCAACAAACAACTTAATGGTTGAGAATGAATTTGAAACAATTTTCCATAAGAACTTCAAATATTTTCTTATCTTGTATTGATGTGCAACATTCTTCCAAAGTTGCTTACAGACTTTAGAATCTCTCCTGGGAACGTTCCGCTAAACATCTGCAAGTTGACAAAAATAAAGTTTAAGACAAAAAATGAGAAAATTAAAGTAATTTACGAACCGCCATCCTTCATTCATGTTGGCATTTTTGGATGTAAACATGTCATCCATATCAATACGCAGCTGAACCAGCCTTAATTTTTCTTCAGCGGTCCCAACAAAATAAAGAATACATTTTTACAATTTTATTCTTAAATGTAAAGATGGTAAGTCCTATCAAAATAAACCGGATGATCTTTTTTTTATGTTCTTCCGAGGAGCTTTTAACCAAGAAGCCATCCATTTGCCGCTTGATGTCAAACGCCCATGTTTTCCCGATGTCGGGCTTCCTTTGATACTCTGCGAATTTTTCTTTGAAAAGTTTCTCCACCTCTCTAACGGTCTTTTCAAATTCTTAAGAGGCAGTAGTCAGTTTTCCATACTTAGACGTTGTGGCGATTGTCTTATACGCCTTAGCTCAACCAACACGGTGTGCTCTCGATCCATGACTTTTTCATCGAATAAGAAACGATTACATCGTTCGCATTTGAGTTTCTTCTGCAGTTTGGTTGCTGTGCGATCGGCGGTCATCCGGTTCTCTCTGTTCATGGATATCATCCTCATCCCTATCATCATCCATATGATCCTCTTCGTCTTTCGCACTCACATGTGTTTCCTTTTCCGCCGCGATGTTAATAGTAAAGTTCATCATATCAACAGCTTTTGTCTCTGTTATGAATTCTTGTTCTTCTTTGCCCTTCTTCGTCCATTGTTTTCTTTAGCTCTTCAAACTCAATCAAGCATTTTGCTTTGGCATCATGATACCCAGTGGTATTTGAAGTTGTGAGATTATGGAACATAATCTCTTTTAAGTTCCTCACCAGCCTCAAGGCTGATGAGTTTCTTTCGTAAGAACCTTGATTGGTACGGAGCATTGAAAAAAACATTTTCAGAGGCGTCCGTATTCAAATGCGAGAGAAGGAAATAATTTTGGCCGTTTCCTTTATGGTGCTCCCAATAGCCAAAAGAATATGGCATAATCCCTCGAAGCATGGTGGTCTGTATAGCAGACTTGCCACTTGATATCCATGTTTTTATCCCGAGTCTGGATTCTTTAAGGTCATTCAATGTTGAAGTTGAGTCGGACAGGACTTTCTTATTAAGATTTCGTGAATAAAGTTGTCCTGTATTGAGCTTTTCGAATAAAATATTCAATCTGCCGAAGAAATCCGCTGTTGACTGGGCTGTTTCTCTTTATTCATGCGACCCTTGAAAAAATTGCACATTTTATCCCTGAGCTAACTGATTCGCTAAAAACTTGCGTAGCTCTTTTGACAGAAAGCTTCTGGAATACGTCAGGGTGCACGTGCTCCTTGCTTATCTTGGGCAAAAGTCGGAAGGATGGGTTTTTCGAATCCATTTCAAATATCATCTCTAGTACCTTCCAGTCTACCACTTCATCGCTGTCGGAGATCCGGTTCGTAAGCAAGATGTTTCGCACACTTTTGAACATGTGTGGATAATCGTACAGGAGAAATATCCTATGATTGCCGACTTCTACCCAAGGCTCTGTATTTTGTTTCATTAGAATTGAGTAGGGTTTTTCATTTCATTTCATTTTATTCTAATATATAAAATTCTCCTGTCACGGGGTGCGTAATTGAACTCCTCCGAAACGGCTCGACCGATTTTCGTGAATCTTTGCGAGGATATCGGCTAGGGTGGAGAATCGGACAACATCTATTTTTCATCGCCCTAAATGTTAAGGTTGGTCCACCGGTGCATTGATTTTCAAATGGAAAATTTCAATGTGGGTTTTTGAATTCAAAATGGAAAACAGAAAGTTCTTAACTCGGAAAACTTATTGGTTTCCAAAAGGAAAATTGCATACAATTGTAGCTGCATTGGTATTCAAATGGAAAACTAGAAAATTTGGAAAAAATGGGTTTTCAAAAGGAAAACAGAAAGTTCTTTATGAAAAACTCGGAAAACTTATTGGTTTTCAAAGGGAAAATTGCATGTGATTGTAGGTGCATTGGTTTTCAAATGGAAAACTGGAAAATTTCAAAATGGTCCACCCTTAAATTTTTTACTATTTTTGTGGAACAAATTTTTGGTTTTTATTTTTATATGATACTTCATACTAAAGTACATACAACCCTAAATTTTCATCCCTCTATGATCAACTTAGAATAAAAAAAATTATATTACTCATAATTTTCAACCTTATACGATCAACCCCTATTTTTATTTGTTAATTACAAACTTTTACTTTTTTAGCACCAAATGCTTAGGGATAGGGTACCGAAAGTGGGGAAACGAGATAGTCGGTAGCGGGGCAAGTGTAGCGTGTAGAAGTATTGGGTAACGGGAATTGGGGTAGCGGATAACAGGGTAGCTGGGTATAACGGGATAGCGTGTAGAGGATAGTGGGTAGTTGGTAGGGATTACCGGTTAAGCGGGTAGCGAGTAACAGGGTAACTGGGGTAGCGGGTAAACGGTAGTGGAGAAGCGGGGAGAGGTTAGCGGGTGGTATGGTAGCAGGCTACATAAGTCTAGGTCTTTTTTATATCGATTGAGGCAGTACGTAGTCTGTCGGGTCAGCTAGTTTATTTTATAAAAGCCTTGAGATGGGATCTCCTTCATGGCTTTTGTGTTGCAGGATCCTTGGTCGAAAATTTCCATGCCACTATTGTTGACTTCTTGAACAATGTCAACAATCAGCTTCGCAGTTATGTCGTCTTTTGGTGATCCGATGAAATAAGCAACTGTCTGCTTCCAATTTTCGTTTAGTCCACTAAGTGTGAAAACCATCACCTTAGAGGCTGAAACATTCTGCCTTCCGTATTTTCCGAAGTCAGTTAGCCCATATATGTAATATCGTCTTTGATATTATATTCCAATTCTCTCTTTATAGCCATTTTATCAAACAGCAAAATACACTTCTTATTCATTGATTCCATCACTTTTGCCTTGTTGGTTAACACCAGGACTATGATGTCATTTACACCAGTGGGGAGACGTATCTCTGATGCCATCTGTGTATAGTGGAAACAGATGGCAATTTGAATCCTATGTTTGGTAAGAAGGCCTTTGTAGAACAACTTCTGAGCAAATCCTCTTTCTTGTTGGCTCCAAGGCGCATTTGGCAAATGAAGAAATTGTGTTATTATGAAGATCTTCACATCTACGCTGAAACCGTCCATGTTGTCCTCCAAAAATTTTCGGACAGCGTACTTTGGGTGATTTTTTGCCCTTTTTGGCGTGTCGAAAATTTTTCTTGGAATGAAAGGTCTCTTCCTCTGAGGTCGCTCTGGAGCTCGATATGTCCAATAACCTGGTGACGGGAACTGCGATGGGGAAACTGCTGCGTCCAATTTGGGCGAACCGAGGCAATAATCCTTCAAATACGACCTTGACCCCCTAAAAAGTCAATTAATGACAATGCTGGACTTTCAGATTCAAGGTGTATTTGGGGCTTCGCGGAGTTAAGAACAAATGTTCTTGTTGCCCTTGAGGATATTCCAGTTCACCCTCATGATGTTGATGCTGGAACCCGGCAGTGTGCGGCTGTCTTGAGAAGTTGAGGCAGGTGTAGTGTCCATGAATGTAACCGAATGTTCCCTTTGGTGTTGTCCAGTCAGTGATCCGGCTGCAGGCGGAGGTTGTTGTTGGGTGGAGCGTGGTTTTTGGGCAATAAAGGATGATATTATTCGGCTGCTAGAAGCATCTATAGAGCTTTCGGAGCAACTGTAGATTTTGGGACAAGCCTCTTACAACTATATCCTTCTTATAGAAGTGTTTATCAGAGAAATATCTGCTTTGGGTGTTTCGACCCGCCGAAACACTTCCATGCTTCATCCAAATAGCCCGTCGTTGGTCACATAATTGTGATCTACGCCCTCGATCTCGTTGCTCATTGGTGTTTAGCTTCAGAAAGCTATCACACATTACAGTAGAAACAAGCTAGTTCAAATCCTGACGCCCTTTGGTTCTGTTCCGACTGTTTCAGAGCTACCGCGATATTCTTTGTCAGACTATCATTCGGCCTATTAACTGGTGGTGTTGTTCTGAGTTTGGGAAAAATTAGCCATGCCTCACGCACGCGCGCCGCTCTAAAAATATAAGCACTTCCACTACCTTGGACATCTCATGCAGATCTTGGTATGTTTCCCACATTTGCAGGGTTCGAGGAGCCATTTGTTTGATTAGAATGTGTACAAACACATGATTCCACTCCTCGATCGGGCAACCGGCAATCGCTAATTGTCGCATAACTCGGTTGGTGGTGTCGACTCGTATGTTTCCTTTGACTTGTTGTCTAGTGTCATTAGCTCATCCGAATGGACCATAATGATTCTATACTGATTGTAAAAAAAAACTTATACCAATTGGTTGTATGCCGCCTGATAGTTTTCCCCAATGGTCCTCACTGCACTGCAGACTGCCCAGACGCACTTTCCAAAGCTCCTGCCGCACAGCTTGCCTCATTGCCTTTCTCTGATAGCCCCATTTCTATTTGCGCTCTGTTTGCCATTTCTTTATTCATTCGCTCATGTGATCTTACATTGCCTTTCAATCTGTTTAAATGATTTCTTATCCGTTGTATTTCTGTTTTCTTCTTCAATTGCTTTAACCATTTGTTTTTCAGCAGATTGAACCCACATTTTTTTCGTTTGATTTTCGATTTTTCTGTATTGATTTGGGTAAGGACCCATGTGGAGCAGAAACGGCTGGAGTGTATACAAATGTTACTAGATTTAAAAAGTGGCTGTCGAAGGGCGCGAGGTTGGGCGCAAAGTATTTTATTGCGTCCGACAGCTATCTTTGTAATAACTTGTTCCTTGTGCTTTCCAAAAATCGTTCGAAACCTTCGTTCGTCCACCATCACTAAGGTCGTGGCCTTGAACTCGGTGAAGTGCTGGAACCTCTTCTTCTGGAAAATGCAAATTGGTGACATCCTTGCTAGTTATTTTCCGCCAGCACAAACAGCTCTCCGTCGACATATTTCACATTTTCTGGGATGCGTATTTGCTCCAGTGATCGTGGGTCCCGAATCAAGCTGGAGCGCATCCTAGCAATTTCACGAAGATGTCACGAAATTAGCGCCGTTTAGGTTTAGAATGATTATATGTTGACTTGTTATGTGAAATTATTAGTAAGTCTAATTGTGTAATTTAATTGTTAGTATTATACGTTTACCAATTCTGTGTAATTATGTGAGTGGTGTGTGCCTTTTCTCTGTGTGTTTTGTAGTTCCATAAAATAAAAAGGTTTTATTTTAACGACGTTATAAAAATGTATAAATTTATTGTAACAATATATGTGTGATGATTTTGTAACAATGATTTACAATGTGAATGTCTGATTTATTTTTAACTGTTATAATGGGCCAACCGATCTCGTTGACGACTAGTTATCGAATGATTTAGCTTTAGCAATTCAATTGTATTACAATTAGGCAAGCTTAGTTTTTACTCATGCAATACAAAAGCACGAAAGCGACAGAAAAAAAATGTGCAAAAACCAGTATTATGATTGATTGCAACATTGGAAGTCAAAGCAAGTTACACAAACATGCATGCATATTATTAGTTTTTACAATGAAATGCTAAACATAATAGGGTATTGCGTGCGCGCTGTTTGTCATTCTAAAACAATCGCCTTTGAACATAATCAATTTGGGCTGAATCTATTGTCGCCCGTTTGCCGCTTCTGTTCATCATTTGGTCCTACGGACGCCAGTCTGGTTAGCTACTTGACGTTGATGGAATGGTAACGTCGTTCATGGATGCCTTCATTTTGTTCCATGCCTCCTGAGCTGCCTGGTGCCTTCCCTCACCTCAGCTTTTTGTTCTGTAACTGGTGTGTGTTAGTGGCATACCAACTCGAACTTCCCATAAACTCCGAATCCGGAAATATGTTTTCGTTAAAGGGATATATTCCTGAAACTTGAAATCCGGATTGGATGTTGCTGACTGTAAACGCCTAGGCAAATGCTGTGTTGACGATTGATAGGATGTTATAAATGTTAATGGGTTTGCCCGGGTTGCTCACTATCCAATTTCCACAAGCTGTGTTTATGTATTTCTTCAGCGGTCCGAAACCGTTCTATCAAGTGGTTGGAACTTGTGAGATCAGTGGGGGGAAACTATAGAACTGTAACTCCACAATCCTTGAAGAAATCAAGTGCTTGTTAGGATCGGTGTGATTCATGGTTGTCCAACAGTAGTCAAACAGGCCTTTCTTTTGATGGCTTTGTATTTTGCTTTAAGTGCTTTGCACATTTGATGAACTGCTCCTCTTTCATCCAGCCAGATGGATTGGCAGCGCCCAAAGATCCAATTGGATTCACGAATTTGCACTGTTTTTTTTTTTCATAATTCATTTAACTCATATGCGTGTTTCCTTACTTGAGAGGGCGCCATACCAAAATAAATATCAGCCGTAGTTTTCAAATATTCTGCTATAGATGCTTCCTCTTCGCTAGTGGAAATTTGCCTTGGTTTCTTATATCCAACATCTTCAAAAGATAGCTCGGTAATGGGGATTGATGGATGTAGCAACTTCTTTTGCTTAAATTTGTGTGCATATCTCTGCATGGTCTTATATGGTATCTCAAAATCATCAGCAACGGATCTTATGCTTTTACCTTTTTCAAATATGAGCACCCACGCACGTTCCAAGATTGTTCGATCTATAGCCCCTCTGGCAGTTTTTCTAGTATATGTCTTAACTAGTAGAAGTCTTACTTGTAGGCCCGGCTTATAGCGTGGTTTTTTCCCCACATCTCTTGTCGACGCCCGTATTTTTGTTTGGAAATATATTCCAATAGGAAACAAATTTTGTTGCGGACGTCGGAATCCTCTCCTTCGTCTTCATCACCAGCGTCCACGTCACTCAAATCCTTTTTTTTTTAATTTAAAAAGTTTTTCCTAAAAATCACCAAAAACAAAATGAGTCGATTTACCCCCCAAAAAAAAGTCAACTTATTCTGATATGTCTTACCACACAAAATGAAATGTACTTAGAAATGCTAGAAATCAGTAACTATCATGTGTCATCAACACAAACACTCACTTAGCTCAACATAGTCCAACCTCACTAAAACATGGTAACGTATTAGATTCACGTCACTACCTGTGTCGAGTAATGCCGACACGCTCCTCCCCTTAATCTCGGTATCCTTAAAGATTCGACGACAGCTTCTTGCCAACGACACTCGAAACTCGGGAACCTCATCAGCTGTTGCCGTATTGACGCGATTTGTATTTGTTTTCATGTTCAGTGTTCGTCCACACTCGAACGACTTGTGTCCTTCTTGGCCGCAACGGAAGCATTTAATCTGTGTCTTAAAAAATTTACATTCCGGCTTGTCCTGTCTCTCTTGTTCATTCTGCATTCCTCCCCGCGAGTATGACGACTGTTGGTTTGGTCCACATTTTTTCTCGTAAATGCCGATCTGCACTTTTAACTCTACAAATAATCTCTCAAGGACTCTGACGACCTCTTTTTCCTTGCCCTCAGTTGACGATGGATCTCCGCTGGTGACGAAACAGTACCAAATTTATCGATTAGCGCACTCCTTAACCCAACCCAGTCCTTAATGTTAGCTTGACTTCTAACAAAAAGTCTAGCTGCCCCTCTCAGAAGTTGTTTCCCTTAAATGAATTTCTGAAGATTGTCCCATTCTACTGTCACCGAATTTTCTTCAAACTCCCGTAGCCAGTGATTAATGTCTTGGCAACCATTTCCATTGAACGGGACTAGCGAGTCTTCGATGTCTCTCAACGTGAAAATGGCCCGTCTTGGAGCTGGAACATTTGCTGAAGCGAAACTACCTCCGTCACTTTCTTCCCCGTTTTCGTCCGACCTGGACAGACCGAATTGTTGGAGAAGCCTATCCTGGAGCACCCCTTTTAACCCTGTCGTTGTCAAGTCAAGTTCTTGTAATTTTGTCTTGAGTCCCTCTACCGTCAATGCTAAAATTTCCTCCCTCTCCATTTTAAAATATTCATTTCGAGCAAGTTAGCAATTTAATTTTTAAAACATTTATTTCGAGCAATCTATCAAAACAAAATATAAGCCACAACGTCACTCACCATTTACATTAATTATTTTCTTTTCTCTGATACTCGTTCATGATGATGACTCCTTCTGATGGCTCTTCTTGGCTGCACACGGCTCTCTTTTCATTGGAGCATCCAACAGCGACAATTTCAAAGAATTCCGCCTTCTCGTTGGTGCCCTTTCAATGTTCTTTTATTTTATTTCTTATTGTTTTTCTTTTTTTTTTTTAGTTAAACAATTTTTTTTCACACCACTGTTTCAGTTTTCGAGTAAGACAACCACCAAAGCAAGATTGTCGTAACCATATACTTGTACACACACAACCCACACAATTGTTGTTTTCTGGGTTCACTTTTTCTCCTCTCACTTGTTGCAGTGTTTGTTTCACAGGGAAACCGAATATGGTTTTTACTAAATTTAGGACGAAACGTTAATTACTTGAAAACCGCGAACTTTGGATTTTACGAATCGGATTATTAATAAAATTGAACAAAACAAACGGAGTTAATATGAAAATGTGCAACCGGCACCGCGGAGGATAAATTCGATTATGAACAAGCTGTCACAATCGAACGAAGACAAAAAAAATAGAGAGACTAAATAGAACACTGCAACAACAACTGCAACACCTGTGCAGCTCACCGACTAGCTCAGCTGGGCGTGGGTTATTCGAATTTAAAAAAAAAAGAACGAATGGTGAATAAATGTTATCAAATGAATTCAATTCGATTAAAATAATATTAATCGAATTGAATTGAGTTAAATAAAATTACAGGAGCGTACTTGAATTTAGAGTGGGCGCCAGGAAACTTTTTATAGGGTCGTTTGCCTTGACCGGAAAGCTGAAAAAGTTACTTCAAAATTTTAAAAGAAACGAAAGGTTTAAAATCCCTGATGGGGATTTTAATAATTTTTATTGTTTAACAAAAAAAGGGTGTCTTAGGAAACCGCAGTAGAAGGCTTCGGATAAAAACCTAGGAATTTTTTCAATAAAATGGATGTACAATTAGAAAGTAAAATGGTGGCAAAGAAAAGACAAGAAAACGAAACCGATTGAATGGACCGCTATTATTCGGTCACGAAAGAATTCCAGAATAGGAAATTTTAAATAAGAAATCGCGCGTCCCACAAATCTTGGGATAAAACCAAACGAAGCCAAACGAATATATAAATGTAAAAAAAGAACAGACAACAGTTTGCAATATAAAACTACTTATCCTGTAGGAATTTCTGTACGATTGCCCCGTTCTGACGGTCCTCCTTGCTATTTTCTCCTCTTCGACCCCTCCAACAAACTTTCAATTTTCTATTTCGCTATTTTTCTTCTCAAAATCACTTCTTCCAACTTTTATCTCTTCTAAATCTTTTTTTTCTTCACGATATCCAAAATACAAATTACTCTTCAACTTGAAAGCCAACCAAAAAGTGCCTTGGTCATTCCAAGCTTATACGTCATCGGCCTCCTCACGCACACACACATACTCCCACACACAGATTTCTCGCTGAATTCGAAGTTACGGTGCCACTCCGAAGTCGAATTCAGGCGAGCCTCTCACACGCACACACATACTTTATGGATTCGTTAAGTTTTGGAGCTTTCCCAAAACGAGGCGAATCCATGGCCGTGTTCAAAAATAAAACTACGAAAAAAAGAATAAAAACAAAAAAAAAACAAAGTTGGAACAAATTGTCCTGAGCATCCTCTCAGCTACTCTACTATTATAACTATTTGTGGAAGAGGTCTGAAGAAGAGAAATAAAAGGCTCAAATAAATCTATTAACTAAAACTCGTTTGACTTTATAGAGAATTAAAAAAAAAGGGATGGACACTTCATTCAATTTCGGTTCGTAATTAAGAGTTAAATGTACGTTGGGCTCAAAAGCCATACTAAAATTTATGTTGGACTCACTTGCCATGGTCTATATTGGGCATATTAGCCATTTGTCCAAAGGTTGTTGGGCTCATCGGCCTTAGGGTTCGGGAGCGCTCCTCGCTCGTTTAAACGATTTGTCGTGTGAGTCTCCAGCTCGTCCGCTGGCTCAGCACGATCTCCGAACGGACACCCCGGACACCTAAAGTTGTCATCCTCTAAGGGCTACTCTCATGACCCTCGAGGACAACGGGCTAAAAATGAGATTATAAAATATGGGAGGGGTTGGGATGGAGAGGAAAACACACAACGAGAGTAAACCATGACGCAAGCAAACACATGGTCTGAAATGATTTTAAGAATCATCTAAGGGATGATTTTTGTTGCGGTAAATCTTACCGTAACAAATCGATTGTTGTTGCACTTTTAGATCGGCGTCACTTCGTTTCTCTCTCCGTAAACTGTTTTCTCTTTATGTGTCTGCTTTAGATTGGCGTCACTTCGTTTCTCTCTCCTTAAACTGTTTTTTTTTGTTTTATGTGTGTCTGCTTTGGCCCCATTTTTTTCTGTCTTTCTCTTTTTTTTTTCAATTTAGCTCACGCTTCCACCACCATTATGGATTTGAATTCTTAACGGAATAATAATTCTATTTATTTTATAGTGACTTTAATGTAATTTTATAACTTTTAGTGAAGTAAAATGAGGACGTGTGGCGACGACTCTTCTATTCAGTTTAACGACTTGACTACAATAATACTTTTTGATATCTCCGCAAAAATAATTGAGATAAAAGAGAGGGACGAACATTGCTTTTGTTCGTTTTGTTTTGATCGTTCGTTCGTTAAGTTTTGTCCTTCTGGTCGTTAAGTTTGTCTGTTCGTTCTGTAAGGTCTGTTTGGTCATGATGCCCCAGAGTAGTCACCCCACATACTTATAGCGCTGTTTGTTTATATGTCATTTGTTTTTCTCTTTTTAATGACATTTATGTTTTAATGTTTTGTTTTGATCTTTGTATGAAATGAAAATGAAATAAATGAATGCTCAGCAACAAGGACAGGCATGTGGGGCAACCGTTGGTTGGTGGTAGAGCTTGTCTTGTTTTTCATTCTTTTCGCAGATTTGGCGTAAGAAACATCGGGTCTTACGAATGAAATTGCTGTCGGAGCTCTTCGTACGGTTCGACTTTCTTCGGCTTTCTGATTGGTCTGTTTTTCCCGTAACGCTTTGACTTTAGGGCAGCCACGATAATTTGTAGGGTGCCACTGGTTCCCGCAGATTACACACTTGAGCTGGGTCATGTCTACGACCCATTCAGTCCCTAGCCTACATTCACTCCTACTGTGGGTTTCGGCGCATTTCACAGAGCAACTGAATTTCTCAGCTGGCTGCAGCGTGACCGAACCCTTAGCGCATGCATTGCAGCATGTCGTTGATGCCTCTTTAATTTTTCCCAGTGTATGATCTAGTAGTCTAGGACAGTGATATTCCCAAGACTCTCCAGTCTACTACTTCTACGTATAAGTAGAATTTACTTATCATTTATACCACGAAGGGATGAATTCGCTTCACTTTTTTCGTTGTTCGCTTCAAAAAGATCTTCATCATCAACTTGAGCAATTTAACCGCGGTTTTGGGGACTTTATTTGAATTTTCTTGTTGATGTTATTGTGCTGCTTGTGGGCTTTTCGTAGGCTAAAATTTAGCTTTGACGTAGTCGACACAATTGTATCCTCGTATTCAGATAATTTTTTTAAATTTTACATCAAGGTTGTCCGAATTGAGGAATTCTCCACTTTAACCATTTGGTCTGCGGCTTTGAAAGAGTTTGACGCAGCTGTTAAGCGGTCTGTTCCTCTATAGATTTTCGGAATTGGCGCCATGAACGCGAGAGCTCTCGGACAACATAAATTCGGTCACAGCCTTTGACATTTTTGTTACTTGTACTCTTATGGCACCGCGCGTGGACAGTTCCATTTTTTTTCTTTTTCTTTTACGTTCTTTGCTTTTTTCTTTATTCGTTAGCGGTTTTCGGCACCAACATCGATCTCTGAATATCAACCTGGGACGATTCACAGTAATTAACCTGTCTGCTTTGGACAGATCCCAGATCCATTTTTTCGGCCTAGGAGCTGTTTGCCTTGTGTTTGTTTTGCTGACGCATTCCCGCTTCCCGACGTTCAGGTTTTTCGTATTTTTCATCTATTAGAGAAGAAAAAAAATTCACTATAGAGTTCTTTTGGTGTGGTATACCGTCCCGCTCTAGCTTTTAATTGTCGTACTACCAAGACCGTCAGGAAAGAATGAAACCGCGTCCTTTCCCGTTGCTTTACGGACACGCAAAAAGTCCATTTTCGCAAAATAGTATTCGGTCATGTTTTCCGTCGGCATCTTAACGCGATTAACGAGCGTATGTACTAGGGGCAAAATCTTGCTTTCCCCGAGCGAGGTTTGGAAAGAATTCCTCCACGGAATCTTAACAAATTTCCGGCAAAATAATTTTCCACACTCTTTTTGGAACTCAAAAAAAAGAAAAAAATGAAATTTACGTTAATACTTTACACGAAGAAAAATACAAAATGGTCGTTACGATTTCGCTTGAAAAATGAAATTTAAACACAAAGAAAAAAAATGCTCCTGACGCTCTTGTGCGTCGCTTCGCTCAACCCCGCGCTCTGAGGTTCTTGCGCTTTTGAAGGGGATTCAGAGCTTCTTTCTTGAGCTGGAACTTTTGCTTGAGATTTTGAGCTCGAAAGCACCTATCTTGTGCGGCTCTTGATTTCGTATATAGCGGCACACTGTACGACACGTCGTTCAAAATTGTGACTCTTCGGCCAAAATCGGCCCGGACTTCAAAATGGAGGTCTATCAAAATTCGTGTTTAAACCACAAAAACGATTTGTATGAGGTATATATATATATAAAAACAAACAAAAAAAACCCGAAAGGGGTGTACGGCTTGCCGCTGGCACCTTACTTGGCACCCGGAGACCCGGAGTGGGTTAAAGAAGAACACTTTAAGAAGAATTTTACATTCACTAACAAAAATCCTTTAACGATTTCTTAATATCACGACTGTCGAACCGGTATACATTTCCCACGATTGGAACTTGACGCGCGTGTATTTGTCCACATTAGTAATTTTTCCACCATAACTTCGAGACGCAGCAACCGGTTTCCAACCAAATTTGTTGGTGTTGCATCATAGTGGCCTTCGTTTTGGAACAGCTACTGTTGGCAAGGATAAACTGTTTCGCCAGACTAATGTAGGTGTTAGGTCCATTGATGGAAAGTAGTCTGGTGACGTCGCGTCGGTCGACTCAATTCTCCCAGGCTCAGTTAGTGTTGTTGTTTTGTCAGTGATGCGTTTTGCCTTCAAAAATCGATTAAGAGGCCATAGTGTGGCAGTAAGTCTGCTCCAATGATTGCTCTTTTGACGTCTGCAATGATGAAAGGTCAAGTGATGGCTCTCCGAAGAGCGATGTTGAGGGTATGTATAATGTATGTAATGGCGAGTTGTTAGCCGCAAGAAGTGTTGTTTCTTCTCTCTGGTTTGGGCAATCACTGAAACGAGGTAAGACGCATATCGTTGAACCAGAATCGAGTAGAAACTTCTGATGGGTCTGCTTATTGTAGATAAAAAGGCGGTTTTCTTTGCAAACTTGAGGGCTGTTGTCAACCACCTTTGATGCTAGATTTTATTGGGAAAGCTACACGCACCTCCTCGCTTCTTCACCGTATTTCCTGTGATAGAAACATACTGTTGGACGTCCTTCTTTTGACGGGGCCTTCCTAGCACTACAAAAAGATCTGTTTCTTGACGTGTCTCGAAATCTATTTTGGTCGGCTCTAAGACTTTGAACCAGTGTAGTTAGGTTAGACAACGCAGATTCTACCTCAGTCAGTCGTTGTTCGAGAGTCATGTTGTTTCGGCACTCATCGACATTTTCAGCGAAAACTTGATTTGGTGCTGTTGACATGTTGACCATAATTTTGTCCTCTATTTCCGATAATGCAGTAAGGTCAATTTTTAGATTGACAGATAAAATTCCACGAACATGGTTCGGCATCCTCGACATCCAAATTGTGGAGAGCATGTCCTGCCAGCCTTCTCATATCACTTAACAGACTTGACGGACGCTTGGCGCCGAGTTCGAGTGACGTCATCAATTTGTTTAGTTTCCACTCCTTGGGTTCCGTAAAACGTGCAATTAACTGTCCCAGATATTTGTCTGCGGCTGGTGGTGTCTGCACAAGATTTGACACCTCATTTATTAGGGTCGAGGGCAGCAATTATGGCATTGAATTTACTGTTCTCTGGCGAGATCCTGTTGTTGTGACATTTGTTTTCCAGAATGGTTGAACTTAAAGGTTATTTAATGCTTCAATTTCCGCGAGCAATGGTGCCTGTGCAACGGCGTTTGATGCCGGGCCAGCTGCTTCTTCATGATTTAATGGGGGATCCATGATGTCCTTGATTTGGAGTGAAAAGGAAAAGTAAAATTGTGAACTTGCTTCTTATTTGCGACTAAATCACGATGATCCCACAAAATATCGGAAAATTTTAAAGAAATTTTCGCAAAATAACAAGAAATGATAGTCAACGAAAAGTTTAATTTGACATATAAATTTAATCTTCCCTTCGGTCCTTGAGGGGGAGTGATATGGCGGTTCTGACATCTATGTGACGACTCTGTTGATTAATTCAAACTTTCACCACTCCTCGAAGATCTCTTTTGGCTTCTGATTCTTCTTTTTTAAGCTTAAGTTGCTTCTCGAAAAAAATTTCTCTAGCCGACTTCCTTTTTCGCGTAATTGCAGTCGCTCGAGAACTTTGTTGCAGTGATGATACGGAATGGCGTTGAAGGAGCCATTTCCACATGAATTGTGTGGGTGTTGGAAATAATTGACCTTTGACCAAAAATTTCCTCCATATATGGGACGAAACAGGGGCTGGCACCTGTTTTCTTAGAATTATGTTTCGCCGTTTTGCACGCCATAAGTAATGTCCTAATTTTACTTTCGAGGGCAGCGGTCGTTGTTAATGAAGTCTGTCAAAATAATTACATAAATATTTATTAAATAATTTCAAAAATTTTCTTATTATGTACCGTCATGCCCATGGCAATCATGGTTTCCAAGACATTCCGATAAGCATATTTTTTTTCTGCAATGGAGAAACTCATCCAAACGAGAACGGTAGCATTGAAGAAACCCAAAAGATCCTTCCCTAGACCAAGTTTTTCTTTTGCAAGTAGATGCAGAAAACAAAAGAATCTAGATACTTTTTTCTAAATAGAAGGAAAAAGAGTTTCAGGTATGTAGATATATTTACTTCGGAGTATTTTCATCAGAGAAGCCATATCGGAAGTCGTTGCTGCTACTAGGATAGACCTGATATGTGTCGGAGCGTTGGGACCGAGGAAGTAGAAGAATTCTTCATGTTTTTCACAAATAACCAAAAATTTTTACTGCCTTTGGGACATTGCAGTATTTTTTGCCTTAATTTTAAGTCATGTAAAAATTTGGTCCGTCGAATATGGACATTGCAGGCCTTCCTGGCTTGTTTAAACTTATTCCGGTATTCCTATGTAGGGTTGGCTTTGTAACAACGGAAACTTACCTCTTTAACCCTGATAACCTCTTTACAGCTCATATCAAACCATGCGTTCTCTTTGGGTCTGATGCTTTTAACCCTATTCGGGATAAAAGTTCTCATTCCAAGAAGAATTAAACTTGTGAGCATATCCGCACTGGAATCTACGTCACTATCGAGAAAGCATAGTGACCAGTTAAAGATCCTGAAAAAATTATTGAGACCGTCCCAGTCAGCTTTCTCGTACTGCCAAACGGTTCTCTTAGGAGCTCTTTCTTTAACTGGTATTTTTTGACACGAGAAATTTGCGGATATGACACAATGGTCAGATCGGTCTAGCACAATTTAATTTATTTAGGTATTTATTTATTTATTACTAGCGGACCCGCGGGACGTTGTACCCGCTCTTAAGAAATTGTTATTTAAAGGTTGTGCAGTTTTCTTGTTATTAAACAGAGTTGCCACAGTTTTGGAAGAAGTAACGGGTAGTATCATTGTACCAGTTTCTCCTACTTTCGCCAATATCAAATTTGCGAAGAATGTTTTCCCAATTACTCCTGGATTATTTGCAATAAACCGGTTATTGAAGATGTTGTCGAATCAAAGCAGGTATAAACCAAATACAAAACGAATAATGTTTAAAAGTTATTCGAGTTTCAAAGCTGTGTTCCATTTTTGTTTGTTCGCAGCTTTCAGAAGTGATAATTGGGAATAGTATCTAGTGTGATATAAGTAATATGCCATAAAGATATTTGTGAAGTATTATTTTTTTGACCAAATGTTATCACAAAAGAAATGAGAGTTACTAATTATTTTCCATTTCCTTTACCTTAACTATTTGTTATTTAATTTCTAGTCTCAAAAATAAATGCAGCCAAGAAAAATATATTGCTGTTAATTAAATAAACTAAGTTGGCAACGCCTTCTTCATCAAAACCTAAGAACAGATCAAAACTTGAGAAAAAGAAAACCGTCGTTCTACGTAAAAATTAATTTTAGCGCTATAACTTACACATAGTTTTGATTCGTTTTGTTATTTTTTTGTCTTGAAAAGGAAATTTACAAAGGATAAGCAAAAAGTGAGCTTATCCCCTACTTTTTTTGATTCCTCTGACTAATAACGTTGTATTGATTGATTTTTTTTTGTGGGGTAAAATATGACTGCTCAGTGCTCTGACTTACAACTACATACATATTTTTGTTTGGTTTCTTGTCACCCATAAAATACAGCCAACATTACTCCTAAGCAGCGTTTTCTGGGCCGGCTAGTAATAAAATACAGGACGAAAGCCAAGAAAAAAATGGGTTTGGGATCATAACCCGGTAACCAGACCTCACAAACAGTGTGACTGATAGGGTGGCTGAAATCCTACACAAATAATAAAAAATATCTACATATGCAGCGTCACATTTTCAATGGACGGCATACGAAGACGACATTGACATCTTTGGATTCCACAAACTTTACAATCTTATTCAGATCGAGCAGGGGGCGGCAAAAAACCTGGGACTGCATATAAATGAGGAAAATGTTAGTTATAGTAGAACCATACTTCAATTGGTTCATTTGATCAGTGGTATACCTCAGTGGGCGTGAGACCTATGTAGCTCGTATGAGCGAAGAAGAACCGGTCTGGAAAGTACCTTGCGGTAAGATTTATGGTGAGACAGCGCGGCAGACCAAATTTGAGATGGAATGACGCCCAAAGCCTGAGAGCACGGACCTAAATGGCGTCGGTGTCGGGATACTTAGAAGAACATACTGTCCCACACCGGATCCCTGTTTTGGCGCAGATGAAGAGGGAAACTTTCTTTGTACAGCCCGACGATGATGATGGTGATGTTAGTCCTTCAGAAACGGTTGTTATTTCATTTGAATCTTACCTATACATATGTATGTATGTATGTATAGAAAATAATTAATTCTCAAACAAAATAATTTTCGATTTGACATACAATGTTGAAATTGATCAGTTTTGTTTTTATTTTGTTGTAGTGAGAAAAACGTTATTTTTTTTACATTCGCACCGTTTGTGATTTCAAATGGTTTTCATTGTTTTTAAGACGTATTCTGCTATTCGGGGCGGAGACAAATCCAACGAATCAAAAACCATTAAAATTGGTCCAGCAGATCTCGAGTTATAAGTGTTGTAACAAACCCGACTTTCTTTTATATGTATAGATTATTTTTTTTTACCTTCTGTCAAACTGTCCAATTTAATGGTGGAAATATTTTTCAATTATGATTATAATTACCTACAATTTATAACCATTCACATGCACAAAACACACCAATTAAGCTGATGAACAAATTATTGATTATGAATTAACAGTTTTCTTTGATTTAAAATAAAACGACAGCAAAATCATAGCTGGCTTCGATTTAGTTGTTTTACAACTGTAAAATGGAATGAATTTCGAAATGAATTTGATGCTATTCCAGCATCATCTAACCTGAATTGAATTTAACAAAGAATATAACGAACTTTTCAATTTGTCCAGATTTCTAGACTTTCTATATTGAAGCATGAGAGTACGTATACGCCCTGTTGGACTATGAATACGATTTTAAGTAAATGTGTTGATAAAAATCACAGTCGTTCCGTGAAAAGGTGCAAGTACATATAATTGAATGTTATTGATTGAGTAGGCAAACACCAAAACGATAACATTTTTCTATATTACTATTGATTCAGAATATAGGATTATGTTTTAATACTTTCTATTTGTTGTTTTGTAGCATGTTTTTCACAGGTGGTCGTTCGTCTCGGAGTAAAACCAAGTCTCCAATTTTGGGTTGACTTTCTGTTTTCAGCAATTAAGGGCGATTTTGCAGTCTTGTAAGGTACTCGCCACTCCATTTCTTCCAAAAGGTTTGAAGTGAAGCTTGAAGGTGCTTCCATCTATCTAGGTAACCAATTTTTTCTGTTTCTGGGTTTCCTTTTGGAACAATATGTGCAGAGTTACCTATTAAAAAATGCGATAGTGTCAGGGCATTGAAGTCATCCAAGCTATCTGTTAATGGGCATAGAGGTCTCGAGTTCAAACAGACTTCTATTGTACTGTACTCTGTACTGAGCTCTTTAAGGGCAATTCTTCTTAAATGGTGTTTTACCGATTTCACTCCGGCCTCCCATAAGCCTCCGAAATGAGGAGACGCTGGAGGAATAAAATTCCACTTATTTTTCCTGCGAATTTTTCCTATCTGCGTGTGGTCCCTATAAATGTTATTACTCCAAACCTTGAAACTGGTGCTTTCTTTCTTGGATTTTCGCAATCAAAAACAGGGCTCTCGCCTCCGTCTAGGATTCGTCGACGATGTCACTGTTGCCGACTGGATAGATGATCCCACTTGTCCCAACCAAAAGACGATTCAGACAGCCTTCTTCACTTGATTCCCAAATTTAACATTTTAAAAAAACTCTGCACTAAATGTTGCGCTTTATTCTGTGAAATCTTAATTTTACTAAAAAGTTTTCTATCCGAAACAATCGATAAGTTTTATATAAAAAATATATACTAGAACTACCATATTAGGCCAGTAAAATCGGTCTCTGAGGCGATACAACGTCTAAGTAACTCCACCATGCGATGCTCGGGGAGGATCATGAGCCAGTCGGATAAGGTGATTGGTCAGCGCAGCTCTTGTTTGTTGTTGCTCTTTCCGGACCGAGAACTAGCTCCACTCATGCCCTGCAAATTGTTGTTGGCAATTTAGAACCGAAAAAAGGTCTCGTTATTCCCTGCGCATTGTTGGTGTGCTCGCGCGCAAATGCAGCTGGTGGTACTAATGTTGTTAGTTGGTGCCGTTTAGCTGATTGAAATTCTTTTGATTTAACCTAACCACCGCTATGGTGTCGTAGATGTCGTAAGCTCCTGCTCATTTGGGCCACTCGTCGCACACTTACTCTCTTATCACTAACAAAATTACATAAAACAATTTCGAGTTAGAAGTATGTCTTACACACAAACATACATGGTAAACATAATTAAGTTGCTCGAAAAAATTTCCCTTACGGCTTCTAGAATCCGAAGAACATCCGAGAACATATTTTCCAGAAAATTGTTCGAGGACTCTTCTTTTTTCTCTGAAGCGTAACCTAAGTTTTTGCAAGAACTATTTTCAATTCTTCCATTTCCTTTAAAATAGAAGCCAAAATCGCATTTTGTTCTCACTGCGTTGACCGTATTAATTCTAATATCTCCTGGTCCTGCTGGCTTAAAACTGTACGTTGTGGTACCTCAGTTGCATCACCGTCAATTATTATTGTGGCCATCATCAGGTTAACGTCGTCGACAGGGTACGGTATTTTTATTTTTGTCATTTTCATTCTTTTCGGATGACAACATCTCAGCCACCTTTTTTTCTCTATGGCTTCTTCCCAGGTTTTGAAAACTATTTTAAATAAAACGTTTTAAGGTAAGAATAAAACGTATATTTCCTCATCATTCGGAAACCTTGATGTCTTAGAAAGTAGGTTCTTGTGTACCTAAATTCTGTTCTCAATAGGGCACGAGCCGCCTTTTGGAACAACGCCTTGAGATTTTATTTTGTGGAGTCATTCTCTCAAACAACGGATATGGACCCAATCTAATCCTGCTAATGAATGAAAAACCTTTGTCTTTTGAGCTCCTTCCCGAATAGATAACGTCTGATCACTTGGATTCCTTTCAATGGGTCTTCTCTACTCCGGGTCCCTCTGTTAACCTCCTCCGTTAGAATTTGACTGCCCGCTTGAATTCTAATATCAACGTCTGGCGTTTCCTTTGGATTTGGTTTTCCCATAACGGATTACTTTTGTAACGTTAACATTACTTTTTGTGAAACTATCCAAGATTTGGGATTTACTCACTTTTATTTTACTACTTCTTTTTTTAGTGCCTGAAGAAAGTCAAACAATATTCAAATTGTCAAAAACAAAAATGCTTATATCTTGTGTTATCTATCGGGATGCTGACTTCGTTACGTGCTTGCTGTCTTTTCAAACTCTAAGCTAAGCATACATTATTTTACTTTGAGCGACAAATATGTTTGAAGTAAATCACAGGATTAAAAAGCCGTCCGATCTGTTCTGAAGTACACAATCGAATGACTGCCTAACCGGCAGTCTCTCTTTTTTATCATGCATTTTAATTCATTCACTTTATCCGGAAAGTGTTGTCACAGACCTTAACTTTAACTAAAATAATAAAGAACTTGTTGGCTCAGTTGGCCCAACAAGAATAAAATTTAGAAAAGAACTCCACCAGACGGTTCGATCCCTAGCTAACTGTGCACTCTAAGTTACCTGAGGTCCTCTTCAACTTGAGTGCGCCACCTGAGTCTTGGCCTTCCTCTTCTTCTTCGTCCCTCGGAAATTATGTCGAAGGTGTTCCAGGCCAGAGCATTGGTGTCCATCCGCTCTATATGACCAATCCATTGGAGTCTCTGGACGTTGCCCCTTCTGCTCGTCTCCTGACTTGGCTTTCTCCTTCCTCGATAAAAGTGCGATTTTATTTTGAACATTTCCGCTTGGAAAGTTCCCCGTCGTCTGTGGTTTCAACAAAAGAAACAGGTCATTTGCTGCCTATTCCCAAACTTGCAGCAACCTGTCAGCTCGTATTAAAATTTCCTCCTGGGATGTCGTTTCCACGACTTCTGACTCGGCAAACAACAATGATGTCTGAATTACTTTTTGCAGGGTATTCGCTCGCATAAATCATTTCTCCAAAGTTTATTTTCTTCCGGGAACTCCGTTTCCCTACTGCAATGACTTGTTATCCGCACAATGAACCACTTGGTATTTCTTAATAAATGACTTTATTCTCTCACAACCGAATTCCAACTAGAAGTAATCTGTCAAAACCAAAGCATTAACATTCCAAAAGAGGAATGTCTCTCGCTCGCTCCTCCCAATTGATGGATCTCTCAATTGACTGACAAGGTACCACACCTACCTAGTAAAAATCTTATTTTCTACATTTTTCTGGTTCATTTCATTTTTCAGCAAACATGTCTTTGATGTCGCCGACGATTCCGACATTTCCTTGGCGGAACTTAAAAAGTATTGCCAGAAATGGCTTGGCTTGTTCTGGTTCTTTGAAGATATTCCTTGAACTTCGGAGGCGGCATCAAAGACGATCCGTAAATTTTTGGGCTTGAGAATTCCGAAGTGTGGCAGATACCATGTTCGGTTATGTTTTACCTTGGCTTCTTCCTTGGACAGTTTTCTGGCGCACCCAATTTTTATGTATGACATGATTTGGTCTTTGTATCGCTTGGCGAACTCGGGATCTCTTCTCATTATTGTTTCGATAATTTGCAGACTCTTTAGTGCCATTCCGTAGCTGCTGGGCATGGATATATCATCACGGCTTCACAATAATCCTATCTCTTATCGGCCTACCTATCGTCTGACTATATTTGGTATAATCTATCTGGCTCTTATGCCGTCCTCTGGTTCTATGGTCTTCTTGCTTTGGTTCACACCAAAATTTTTGCAAGAGCATTGGTTTCTTTTAAGTGGAAAACCATAGGAGTTTCGCTGTTTTCCTCCCTTGTGGGCCATAAACAACCCAGCCGAGTTTCGTACGACCTACTATCGGTTCATTTTTGTTTCCTTCAATTTTGTTACGAGCGACTCCCCAATGGCAATTGTCCGAGTCTTTTAAAAGTAGCAGTTTGGTATTTTCGTAATTTTTGTTTTGCTTTGTCGAACGGCTGAATCGAAACACTCAAATGTGGAACTGTCCTTACATGTCTCAATTCGTACCATGGAGATTCCTTTTCTGATCCTCGAATTTCCGAGGAAACTCTTCGGGATGGCTCGGATACCAATCTGTCTCCATACCATTGCAGTTTGAGGTTCTCTTTACATCCTCTCAGGCGTCAGGCTGGAGTGCTTGCCAAACCTGCTTCAATGCTCCGAAAAATTGCGTGTAGGTTTGCTGTGTTTTGTTCGGGAGCAAACCGTAGGCCACCGAAAACACGAAGCCGCCACTCCTCTCCGCCATCGCTACAAAAACTTGATAGAACAGCCTTGGGGCAATTCTAAATGAACCGTCGATGAAGAGCTTCTTCATACGATCGGCCCAATTTGCATTACTTGTCCTTCCGAAGATTATAATGCGCTGCCTCCACGTGGTTGTTGGTTCTTCCAATGCCAGTTATAGTTCGCACATAAACGTTCCACAAACTATGTGGAAATAAGGGCATCCTTCTACCTCCTGTTAACGAAGGTCGACCCAGGTAATTTGTCTTTGAACCAGCGTCGTGATTATACCTCGGCAACAAATGTTCGGCGGCCAGTCTTTTTTTTTAATTCTTCACGAAGTGGAAGAAACACCCTTCCACTGCGGCATTGGGAAATGCGGCCCTCACCGCATTTATTTCAGCCAGCTCGAAGTCGCAACTTATGGCGTCAGGCTGGAGTGCTTGCCAAACCTGCTTCAATGCTCCGAAAAATTGCGTGTAGGTTTGCTATGTTTTGTTCGGGAGCAAATCGTAGGCCACCGGAAGCACGAAGCCGCCACTCCTCTCCGCCATCGCTACAAAAACTTGATAGAACAGCCTTGGGGCAATTCTAAATGAACCGTCGATCAAGAGCTTCTTCATACGATCGGCCCAATTTGCATTACTTGTCCTTCCGAAGATTATAATGCGCTGCCTCCACGTGGTTGTTGGTTCTTCGAACGCCAGTTATAGTTCGCACATAAAACTTTCCACAAACTATGTGGAAATAAGGGCATCCTTCTACCTCCTGTTAACTAAGGTCGACCCAGGTAATTGGCTTTGAACCAGCGTCGTGATTATACCTCGGCAACAAATGTTCGGCGGCCAGTCTTTTTTTTAAATTCTTCACGAAGTGGAAGAAACACCCTTCCACTGCGGTATTGGGAAATGCAGCCCTTACCGCATTTATTTCGGCCAGCTCGAAGTCGCAACTTATGGCGTCAGGCTGGAGTGCTTGCCAAACCTGCTTCAATGCTCCGAAAAATTGCGTGTAGGTTTGCTGTGTTTTGTTCGGAAGCAAACCGTACGCCACCGGAAACACAAAGCCGCCACTCCTCTCCGCCATCACTACAAAAACTTGATAGAACAGCCTTGGGGCAATTCTAAATGAACCGTCGATGAAGAGCTTCTTCATACGATCGGCCCAATTTGCATTACTTGTCCTTCCGAAGATTATAATTCGGTTCTGACTTAGAGCCCCCGAATCAAACAAGAGAAAATTCTCTGCTTGATCGGGCCCAATCGAGTACTGGCATATATCCTCCGGAAGAACAAGCTCTGCCAGTGATGTAGGGTTCGGTGGTACACTGCAGGCTATGGTGCGCTGCCTTTGTCCCATCTTTTTGAGGGAATCATGGTTCGACAACTTTCCTCGCACAGCCTCCGACTGTCCCTGGTATGCACCATTTAATATGGTGGATGTTGATTCCAACGTGTCGTTGCTGCCCTCCCCCTTATATTGGGAATCATAGTTCAACAGCTTTCCTCGCACAACCTCCGACTGTCCCTGGTATGCACCATTTAATATGGTGGATGTTGATTCCAACGTCGTTCCTGCTTTGAAGCACCAGATCGTCGAAAACTTCCTCCAAGAAGCGTTCCGGTGGCACGAACGCCATCGCCCCGATTTTCCGTGACGATAGCGCGAATTCGGCGTCCTGATTATATCTTGGCAACAAATGTTCGGCGGCCAATCTTTTTTCTTGGCGAAGTGGAAGAAACACCCTTCCACCGCGGCATTGGGAAATGCAACCCTTACCGCATTTATTTCGGCCAGCTCGAAGTCGCAACTTATGGCATCAGGTTTTTTTTTATAATTTTAATCTAATAAAACTCTCTTTAGTCAGTCCTCAGTCCATCAAATATGTATCAAAGGAACGCTAATTCATACGTTCCTAAAACATGCAATTTATAATCTTCTTGTAATCTGACACTTGCCACCTGCGACAAATAATTGTCTTTTAACAGTTTCTGACTAGGCATGAGCGTTTTTGAAAACACTACTAAGTTACTCATCGCATTAAGCACTCCTTCATCTCCGATCGCGTTTACCCAAGAAGTAGCTAAATCGATTGGAGAGGGCACACACTGTTGCTCTATTCTTTTTCGAAATTCGTTTTCTGAAGCAGAATCTACTAATAAACCCTCAACAGGGTAACCTAACGATACAGGATCTATAACTCTACTCTTATTGAATAGTAGAGTCGTCGTTTGTGGCTCCCTTAACACATACGTTGCTCTAAGCATTCGCGCGTCCATAAGGTCTAACATCTTGCTAAAATATTCTGAAAGTTTTTCCCAAACTATAAAGTTTGATTCATCTCTTATGATATAATGTTCAAGATTTGGCTCATCGTACCAAACCTTGTAATGATAATAACAATTTTGAGATATAACTGTTGTCCAAATCGACCACCAATTCTTCTTCAAAACGAGAATGTATCGATACGGATATTAATTTAGAATTTAAAGTTTCGTACTCTTCACGAATACTGTCTCTATTTTCCTTAACGTTAAATCTCAAAAATTTAACTCTATTTATAAAAAATACGAAGTCATCAAATTTTACGAAATTATGGTTAAATTCTTTAATGTACTTATTGTACATATTATCAAAAGTACAGTTTAAATTATACACTACCCCTTTAGTCCAGTTGTTCCCAATATGTACCATATAGAATAATAATCTATATCTATACATATTATAAAAATCTAGCGCCGTTCGTTTGCGGCATATAGGCATAAAAACCGTTTGACCGATTTTCTTAATTTTTGTCTTAAACTCAAGAGGATTAAGGGTAGATGGTTTAAGACAAACAAAATTAGTACTTTTTAAATCACAAACGGTTCAAATGTTAAAAATAATGCTTTTCACACTACAACAAAATATATCAATATACCTACGATTAATCAATTTCATTTAAAATTTCGTCAAATAAATAAATAAAAAAAAAATGTCATTGAAGAAAATATTTGTCAAAAATTGTTTTTCATCGAAAAAAAAACTTTTCTTGACACTTTTTTGTTGTCGATATTTTTCCTTTTTTAGATTTGTTTCTTTTGAGATATGGCCTTGGAAGCGGGAAGTGGAGTAGCGGGGTAGTGGGGTAGCGAGGAGCGGGTAAGGGGGTAGCGGGTAGCAGGTAGATGTATCTGGTAGTGTACTAGCAGGGTACAAAAGTTAAGGTCTTTTTTTATCAGATTTTTTTTTATGAAAAACTCGGAAAACTGATTGGTTTTCAAGGGGAGAATTGCATGTAGATAATTGTAGTAAAGTGGTTCTCAAATGGAAAACTGGAAAATTTCAAAATGGGTTTCCGAAAGGAACTTGGAAAACTCATTGGTTTTAAAATGGAAAATTGCATATTATTGCAGGTGCATTGGTTTTCAAATGGAAAATTTCAAAGTGGGTTTTCGAATAGAAAATAGAAATTTCTTGATGAAAAACTCGGAAAATTCATTGGTTTGCAAAGGGAAAATTGCATGTTATTGCAGGTGCAGTGGTTTTCAAATGGAAAACTTGAACATTTGTGATGGGGAACTAGAATGCAAGAAAAAGTAAAAAAAAAAAATGGAAAATTTGAAATGCAAAAAAAAATTGATTGAACAAAATCTCAAAAACACTCTTTCAAATGAAATGCATTACTTTTGAAATGGTAAAATGGAAAGTTCGTAAAATGGAAAGTTCGTAAAATGGAAAGTTCGTGCGTTTGTCATCAAATTTTGACAAAATGTTCGAGTATTATTACAGTAGGGTTTTTAAGAAAATTGTACAAAATCGGCCAAGCCGTTCATAAGATATAGCAAAAAATGTGGAAACACAATTTTCCCTATAGAACGTTAACTATGCATTTGACCATAGGTATCCTTAACAAAGTTGTTGTGCATGAGGCAACGAAGATTTCTGAGTTGTCACGACCTTACTAGCTGACAAAGTAAACGTTGTTTTCTTAGATATATAAAAATCTCATACAAATTTGCTGAGGACTCACTGATTTTATACCAGTGGAGTGTTTAGAACCAAATGTTGAGGGAATGTTCGGTTAGTGGCGTAGATGGGTTCTTAGTATTTTGTACAAAATCGACCAAGCCGTTTTCATGAGAAATGGCCAGGGTAGTAGTTGATGGGGTAGCGGGATAATGGGAAGCGGGTAGCGGTTTGACGGATAGTGAGTAGTTAGAAGCAGTGTAAGGGGAAGCGGGATAACAGGTAACGGGGTAGCGTGTAGCGCGTGGAAATACTGGGTAGCCGGCAGTGTTTAGTGGGGTGACGGGTAGCGGGGTAACTGGGTAACAGAGTAGTGGGGTAGCAGGGTAGCAGGCTAGCAGAGTAGCAGGCTAGCAGGGTAGCGGGTTGTGTAGTGGGCTATAAAAGTTTAGATCTTTTATTTATCGATTTAGGCAGTGCGAAGTCTGCCGGGTCAGCTAGTATAATATATAAGTTGTGATTTTATGTCTTGTCTAAATTTATTTAAGACACAGAAAAATATTGATAACGAAGCAAATTTCTTGAATTTTTTATAATTTGCAGCGGTTTTTATACTAAACATCTAATTAATCTTCGTACTTTGTTAAATTATAAACCAAATTTAGTATAATATTATTTTCTTTTCTCGCTATTATTGCCTGATGTAATAGTGTTAGTTTTTCTCTATTCAAATTATTAGTCGAATCTTCCAAAAGATTTTTTACAACTGTTAACGCCAATAAATAATCTACTGAATCTTCTTCGAACTGGTATTCTAGTAACAAATCCAACTCAAACATCTTATTTATGTCTTTTTCTCCCTAACACTTTTGAGAATTTAATCCTGCAAACCTTCAATGTATTCAAAATAGGTGATGCAGACATTATTTTCACAGTGTAACAAAAAATCAGAGTTCAAGTAGACATTAACAAATTCGACGAATAACCGAATTGGAGACACGTGCATGTATGTTCTTCTTACTCCAAGTACTAATAATAACAAAGATATAAAGAATAAGAATACTGTTAAGTTTTTAAATTTTATCAATACTATAACTAAAATTATAATGTATTCAGTAATCATAAAATTTTTATCGACACCATGGTAACATACCATTAGAATATCTGTGTTTACATACAAACTTATTTTTTCGAATATATGTTTTAATATATCTTCCCAAATCTCAAGAAATGACAAAAACCAAACTTCAAATATGTCGAAAACCTTATCGAATATAAAAGATATTACATGTTCATATATTCCGACAAAACCAGCACCATGTTCATTTATCTTGAATTGTACACCGTCATTATAAATATTATAATCGTGCGCTAGAAACCTATTAGGGATAGTATTACTTACATAATTTTCGAGGCAAGTTACTTTACTATCATAGTTGGTCAAGTCCTCATATTACCTATTCTCATAAGGCTTTCTAAATATTCTTAAAGGAACACTTTGATCACTATCAAAGGTCACTTTGTCTTTATTATTATTGAATTTTACGTTTATTTCTCTATTATAATCTACTAACAATTTATGTAAGTACCATGGTGACGTATCGATTATAAAAACTCTTTCATTATGTACTTTATAATTTATTGAAAAATCGTTATCAATTCTAAAACTAGGTACTGCATATACCTTTCCTGTATTGGTGTCCTCAACCAGAAAAATTTCATAAGCATATACATCATAATAGAAGTTTTCTATTTGTTTGCTATAAATTGGATCAAGACTATAAAAATTTAAATCCTTAACGTTAGTTTTTGTTGTCGTGTCTTTATCATCAACACCCCAGCAAAAATTTACTTTTGTTTCATACCATGTGTGATCCAATTCAATTTCATGTAGAATCCTGCAACCTTTTTTAATATGAGAAAAACATGAATAGTTATCAATTAATTTATTATACTTAATAACTGAACTACATTTAAAATCAAATCTGTGATCAACCAATACATTGGTAGCAGTATGTAATAATGTAACGTTAAATTTAAATTTTATTGGTTCACCTTGTCGTAATCAGAGTTGGGCAAAATTTATTCGAATAATCATTCGAATAATAAATAATCATTTTATTCGTTATTCACGAATAATGAATAATTTCATTTATTCGAAGAAAATTTATTCGAATGACGAATAAATTATTTTATTCATTATTCGAATAACGAATAAACGAATAACGAATAAAATAAACACAAGAAATTTCGTAGAACAAATAATATTTTAATTTTTTTAATTTTTTTTTTATTAAAAGTTATTTAGGTACATGGTAATTGGTTAAAGCTCCTTGTCTTTGTTTAAACATATTGGCAAGTTTTTCATGGTAGCGTGTGAAAAAACTCGTTCGACTGATGCAGATGAAGGCAATGATGTATTGTCCCTTTCCCTTCTGGATAGCAATCCAAGACTTTCAGCCTACGGTTTGGGAATCCTTTGATTTTTACAACTTTAGGTTCACACTTTGTACATTTCATCACAATGCTTTTACCACTAGAATATAAAGAGTCATACTTACAAAAATGTTCCATTCAACAAAGTCAATGTGGTTTTTGCACAGCTTTGATTAACAGACACATTTGTAGCACATTCATTAGAAATTGTAAAGATGTTCGAAATGTTTGGATTTCATTGAGATAGGTATGTATATCAGTGCCCAAATTTTCATTTCTTAATCCATAACTTCATTTAAGGCTCACTCATTTTAGAAATCAAAAGTACATCACAACACAACTTTCATTAATAACGGCACCAACTGCTTTATATGCAATATACCTATTAGAATAAAATATTACTAGATATTTTTTAAATTTAATCACTTTCGAGGATACTTCAGGGGATGGGTTAAAGGGGTTTTGCATTGGGTTGGAAGGTGCTATTGCTAGGTAGAATTGGTGAATAAATTTTATTACGATCCTAATCCTAACATGTGTACTATTATGTTGATAACAAAAAAATAAACAATTTTTATTACTCTCTCTAATAATTTCCAAGATTTATCAACCACGGATCTGTATTTTGTTTTCTTTTTTCAATATATTTACATAGAATTCGTTCAAAAACTTTTTCTCAACAATAAAGAATGAATGAAGAAATTCGAGCGTCTAATTCAAAAGGAAACGTAAATAAAAAAATTTAAGAGAAACAGACAAAGAAAGAAGGAATAAAGTCGATTTTATTCGTTATTCAGAATAACGAATGAAATCACGAATAAATTACGAATAACGAATAAAATCACGAATAATTTATTCGCGAATAAATTATTCGTGAATAAATTAGTGGCGAATAATTTTTTATTCGAATAATTATTCGAATAACAATTTATTCGAATAATGCCCAACTCTGGTCGTAATATATTATTCAGTAAAGCGGGATAGATTGGATTATTATAAAATCTTTTAGGCTGGCTTAATATTTGGCTTTGTAGTTGGTTTATTTGTATTTTTAGAATTATCAGTATCAATAACCCCGGCAATTGCATCTTCGAAATATAAACAAGCTCCTGCTATTAAAAGAATATAAAATCTTTGTTCTACGTTTTTGATTGAGCAAAAGAAAAATTCAGTTATTACCAATATTATCAATCTTAAAAATAAACCAGAATCTACTTTAATTAAAATTACCAATATTATTACCAAAGAATTTATAAAAATTATTTTTTCACCTTCCTTAGTGAATATTAAATTTAGTATTAATCCAGAGATTATTAATACTTTATGAATATGAACAAGTAGTTTATCGAGAATTATTTTTAAATTGCTGGCAGCATTATTTTCATCATGAGTTGAACCGTGTAACCATTTCAGAGGATGTGTTTCCAAGTATCCGAGTTCAGCAATAACTGCTGTTAACCAAAGAGAGAAACAAATCAAATACAATGGGTCATTGAGTAACTGTTTAAAAATAGATTTCAAGGTCCTGCTTACAGACATTTTATACTTTTGTTTTATTTATTTAACCTTTACTCTTCCTTTCTTTATCTCACTCACTTTTTCTTTATAATCACCAGACCTTATCCATTTTTGTCTAATCTAATTTTGGTCTTGATGGATCAAAATTAATGATTGATCCATGTTCGACAAAGAAAAGTCTTGCAAATTCTTCTTTGGTATTTATAAAAGCGAGTATTGTTTCTAAAAGTAATGAGTAATCTATTTTTCCTTTGTATCTCTCTATCATCGCAGAATTTAGCTTCTCATCTATTTGGATATCATTATAGGATACTAACAAATCTTTTGTCGATATTCTATAATCCTCAACATGATCATAGTTCACTAAATCAGATCTACCAAATTTTATTAATATTTTAAGAGGGTCAGGCACAAATTTAAAAAATCCATTAACATTTAGTAGAAACTTAGAACAAAAGTATGCGTAATTGTATCTAAAAAATTTTGATTCCAAGTTAAATAGATTTGCACATTCACTGTTCCTATCAAAAAATGTTTTCTTTGACAAAAGTAACGAATCATCACCAGCGAAGAGACCCAATACTACCTCTTTCATATCAAATAATGAGGCTACTATTACCATGAGTATAAGAGTATTACCCAAGTAAGTACTGGCATCACCTGATTTCCTTTGGTATTGTACAAACAGTTTAAATTTATTAACGGGACAAAGAACCCACCCCCACATCCGAAGAGCTAAGCAAGCAGGTCGTGAGAAGCACAACAATAAGCAAAAAAAAAAAAAAGAATTAAAAGTTGAGAAAATTGATAGCGTGTATGTGCTTATCAAATCGGAATGTAACCGATTGTAAAAGAAAATCTCAATAATATAGAAAATGCTATTAACTCTATCAATTGTATTTAATTCAATTTCATTATTTTTATTCAACGTCTTTGTACATTCTTCACTTAACAATAAGGGCACTTCTCTAGCTCCCGATATGTTAAAATCCAAATTTACAAATTCATTAATAATTTTTACAATGCTGCTTTTCTCTTGGTTTGATGCGGGAATATCCGAACGCGCATTAACTGAATCCTCTCCTTTTAAAAGAGCGGCTGTACTAGGCAACACATTTAAATCTGAATTATTTATCTCAAGCTGAGGAGCAGTTTTCTCTTCAACACGCACAGCTTGTTTAGCGCTCTCGATTTCTTTCGTACCTTCTTCCTCTCTTAAGACTTCCGTTTTTTTCAATCGCAGCTTTCGACATTCTTATTTCTAATTCGATACTGAAGTATGTACACTTTGTGCTTATACCAATGCGAATTTAACCTACTTTAACTAGAAAAAATTTACCTTGGCGGAACTTAAAAAGTATTGCCAGAAATGGCTTGGCTTGTTCTGGTCCCTTGAAGATGTTCCTTGAACTTCGGAGGCGGCATCAAAGACGATCAGTAATTTTTTGGGCTTGTGTGGGTTGATAATTCCGAAGTGTGGCAGACACCATGTTCGGTTATGTTTTACCTTGGCTTCTTCCTTGGACAGTTTTCTGGCGCACCCAATTTTTATGTATGACATGATTTGGTCTTTGTATCGCTTGGCGAACTCGGGATCTCTTCTCATTATTGTTTCGATAATTTGCAGACTCTTTAGTGCCATTCCGTAGCTGCTGGGCATGGATATATCATCACGGCTTCACAATAATCCTATCTCTTATCGGCCTACCTATCGTCTGACTATATTTGGTATAATCTATCTGGCTCTTATGCCGTCCTCTGGTTCTATGGTCTTCTTGCTTTGGTTCACACCAAAATTTTTGCAAGAGCATTGGTTTCTTTTAAGTGGAAAACCATAGGAGTTTCGCTGTTTTCCTCCCTTGTGGGCCATAAACAACCCAGCCGAGTTTCGTACGACCTACTATCAGTTCATTTTTGTTTCCTTCAATTTTGTTACGAGCGACTCCCAAATGGCAATTGTCCGAGTCTTTTAAAAGTAGCAGTTTGGTATTTTCGTAATTTTTGTTTTGCTTTGTCGAACGGCTGAATCGAAACACTCAAATGTGGAACTGTCCTTACATGTCTCAATTCGTACCATGGAGATTCCTTTTCTGATCCTCGAATTTCCGAGGAAACTCTTCGGGATGGCTCGGATACCAATCTGTCTCCATACCATTGCAGTTTGAGGTTATCTTTACATCCTCTCAGCCCTAGTTGTGGAGTTAGTTCTTCTAAAATTGAAACGAATGATCCCTCGTCAACGATGTACTGATGTTTGTGACATTCAGGCCATAAAATCCTGACCAACCCCTCTTTGATAGATTCCTGTAGCGAAAAACCGAAGAGCACATAAAAACCTATTTGGTATACTTATAGCAGACTGTTGCTCGTTCATTAAGAAACGATGCTTAAGTTTGTTGAGGAAATTCAGACAAAGCTGCTTTGCACCATTTAATATGGTGGATGTTGATTCCCACGCGCGTTGCCGCCCTCTCCCTTATATTGGGATTCATAGTTCGACAATTTTCCTCGCACAGCCTCCGACTGTCCCTGGTATGCACCATTTAATATGGTGGATGTTGATTCCAACGTCGATCGCTACAAAAACTCGATAGAACAGCCTTGGGGCAGTTCTAAATGAACCGTCGATCAAGAGCTTCTTCATACGATCGGCCCAATTTGCATTACTTGTCCTTCCGAATCAAACAAGAGAAAATTCTCTGCTTGATCGGGCCCAATCGAGTACTGGCATATATCCTCCGGAAGAACAAGCTCTGCCAGTGATGTAGGGTTCGGTGGTACACTGCAGGCTATGGTGCGCTGCCTTTGTCCCATCTTTTTGAGGGAATCATGGTTCGACAACTTTCCTCGCACAGCCTCCGACTGTCCCTGGTATGCACCATTTAAAATGGTGGATGAAGATTCCAACGTAGTTGCTGCCCTCTCCCTTATATTGGGAATCATAGTTCGACAACTTTCCTCTCACAGCCTCCGACTGTCCCTGGTATGCACCATTTAATATGGTGGATGTTGATTCCAACGTGTCGTTGCTGCCCTCTCCCTTATATTGGACACAATCTGTAAACAAAAATCGAGCATTTATTATTTTTCAACTCTTTTTTCAAAGGTTTTTGAAGTCTATATCTCGGACATTTTTTTTTTAATTCAAGTCACATTGCAAAAGGAATCAGAACTGAAACAAAAGATTCCAAAAAATTATGATGACGATGACACTCTGTGGTGAATGAGTACTTTCTTTTTATTTGTTTTTATTTTTTATTATTGGTATTGTGAGCTTTTAAAATGCATATTCTATATTCAGCTAGTAGGATAAAAGTCTTATACATAGGTACACAAAATGATTGAAATGAATTAATTCATACAAGAAAAATAATTCAAATCGGTCCAGCCGTCCAGGAGGAGTTCAGTAACATATACACGTTACTACAGTAGAATTTTTTATATAAAAATTTATGTAAAAATCGAAGTTATCAATTTTATTTTTATTAATTTTAGCAACACCAAAATTTAAAAAAATCTTAAGGTCAACAGTCGTTGACGTTGGTTTTGATCCTTGCTACTTTCGTTAGAAAGAAAAGATTTTGCTGCATACTTCAAAGCTGATTATAAACGATACCATCCTTATTAGAAACAAAGTTTTTAAATATCGCTACTATCCCTAGTTGCTTATCTTAAATCGCTAGTACACAATATTCACATACGACATACCTTCGCAACGGCAACTTCGGCAGCATCACTTCCATGCTTGTGCCTCCTGACTTCCTGGACGACAATGTCAGACTCTACTAGGCATAGCACCCAACAGCGGTCCTCTTATCGCACCTCCAAAAGTCTTTGGTGCCGTCCACACTCCTCTTTTCAAAGTTGAAGCTATGGCCTTTATATGCCTTTTTTTCATTCCTTTGGAATTTAAAGGCATCCATTATTCTACAAATACATTTAGACAGGTAAATTATATAGACAAATGGGTTATTCGTTTAAAATCGCTTACTTTTGTGTCTGGTACACGACGTCCTTGATTTTTGTTATGAGTATGACTGTATACCTACCCAGTCACGTTGAAGTTTCGGTGACAACCCCTTTTGTCGATGGGGATTGTAAAGCCACACTCGATCTCCTGCTTGGAACTCTGTTGTTGGCGCTCGTATATCGTAGCGTGTCTTCATTAATCAACCTGGTCTTTATTTTCAACCTGGTATTTTTGTGGGTCTGAAGAAGTCTTTCTCTGAGGTCATCTATGTAGTCATCCTCGGCTTGCGTCTCCGATGTTATAAAGTAAAGTATTTTAAGTGCTTTAAATTGTCTAACGACGATTGTTTTTTTTTAATACAAAAGCCCTTTTATATAGGTACATGTTTTCTGCTATCCTTTCTGCAAATTTTGGCCAGCTTTTATCATAAATGCCGCTGCATCGGTTAAAAGTAAGAAAACTTTAGTCTCATTCCCATTCGGCCACAAAATGAGTATACTGTCGTTTACAAATCGGGCAATAGTTGCATATTATTGCTGAAGATCTGTGCGCAGCGTAAAGCCAGTATTGAATCTAATTCAAAAAATTGCTCTACATCCTTCCAAGTATCTTTGTATGAGTCGTTCTTGTTTTAAAAATGATTGAATGAATCATATTTTAAAAGACAATTTCGAGAACTTTGGATCAAGTGGGGAACGTCAAAGAAACAAAAAATTTTATGAGTTGATCCTGTGACTTGGTGTTTTATTTCAAAATAGGGGCAATTTTTACTTACACCCAGTGAACAGGGTTAAAGCCTCTACTCTGTAGGGATCTAACTGCTTTAAAAAGTAATTTTTTCAACATAGCACATGGACAGGAAGATTGTACGAAAACGTATGCTAGCGGATGTTTTCATCGCTTTGTAATACCCTGGGCCATTATAACTAACACGTTACGAGCTGACCTATTAGTTCTGTACTCGTCAGAACCGAAGACTTCAAATCCTATTACCCTATCTGTTTTCCTACAGTAGTCCAGGTGGGTTTTCAAGGAGATTTCATCCATAGCGATGGAACAATGCTTGTATATGGCCGGAAACTCGGACAGTTTCATCTCTAAACTTTTTATATTAAAATCTATGTTCCCTGGTTCACTTGGCCAATCAGAGATGAACGTATGAAGTGTTTTCTCCGATGGAAGTCCAAGTATTTCCCTCATCATCCTATAAGTTAATGGTGAGGTAAATTTAATGGAAAGGGCTAGTGACTTCAAATCATCAAAATACCCATAGCCCTGTGGGGAGACCTTTGCATATTTCCTAAAGTTTGTAACTTCTATATACAAGCCATCGGACAGACAACCCTTAAGTTCGTTTTCAAAACGAACCCTTCCCTGACCTTTTTTTTAAAATTCTTCTTCTACTAACATTCTAAGACGTGCAATTTCCTCATCCTTTTCTTTAATAATATTCCCAAGTTCATTAACCTGACTTTCTGCAACTTGTAAATGAAACTGCGCTGTCCTAAGCTTCTTCCTCAGGGTCATTCTTTTAGGGGTATTGCTGCGCAGATACAAAGGAGAAGAAGTGGATGCATCACTTACTCTAGTGATAAACAGTTCCTGGAATATTGCATCTCTCCCTATCAAAGTTGTAGGATCTTCTTCAACCTGCTCCTCTAGATCTCTCGAAAGAGAAGTTGTGTTTCCCAGGTATTAGCACTGTTGCATTTCCTCACCAAAATCTTCAAAACTTGTTTCAAGTTCTTGCTCATAATCATCTACAATTATTACGTTGGGTCTTAGCATCACAACTCCAACTTGCACTTCGAGCGTCATTTGACCAGTTGCCAGAAATCAAACGACCGTGTGACTTCCTTTCCTTTCCCAACTTCTTTAGAACTGAAGAAAATGCAATAATTGCATGACAAACCGACCTTATGATGTCTTAAAATCTAAAACGAAACCTTAGATCAATTTTGATGCTGATCAAGTCAGCTTTGTCTTCCTCTATCTTCTGAATTTTGATTTGTCAGTCAGTTTTGACGGCGACGCGCCGGTTATAGTGCGGACGTAAACGCTCCACAAACTGTGTGGAAATATGGGCATCCTTCTACCTCCCGTTAACGATGGTCGACCCAGGTAATTGTCTTCGAACTAGTTTAAAACTTCTTTCTGCGCTCCGGTGGCACAAACGCCATCGCCGCGACTTTCCGTGCCGATAGCGCGAATTCGGCGTCCTGATTATATCTCGGCAACAAATATTCGGCGACCAGTCTTTTTTTTTAATTTTTGACAAAGTGGAAGAAACACACTTCCACCGCGGCATTGGGAAATGCAGCCCTTACCGCATTTATTTCGGCCAGCTCGAAGTCGCAACTTATGGCATCAGGTTGGAGAGTTGGCCAAACCAGCTTCAAAGCCTCGAAAAATTGAGTGTAGGTTTGCTGAGTTTTGTTTGGAAGCAAGCCCTACGCCATCCACCGGGAACACGAAGCCGCCACTCCTCTCCGCCATGACGACGAACACTTGAAAGAACAGCCTTGGAGCAATTCCAAAGGAACCGTCCCGTCGATGAAGAGCTTCTTCATGCGATCGGCCCAATTTCCATTACTTGCCCTTCCGAAGATTATAATTCGGTTTTGACTTTGAGCACCCGAATCCAACAAGAGAAAATTCTCTGCTTGATCGGGCCCAGTCGAGTATTGGCAACTTATTCGATCATGATAATTACCTTGTCTCACTGATTTGAGTTTATCTTGCAAAATATACAGAGGTTCTTGGTTGCTATACGTAAAATCAAGTCTGTTTTTTATTGCTTCAAAATCGAAGATCTTGTTGTGATTGGACAGTATGTTTGCTGCGCTTCCTTGTATCTTCGATTTTACTATAGTGAGTGCTGCAGCGTATTTTGGGTGCGTTTTGAAAGCTTCAATACTCTTCATTAGTCTAGATGCTTCGTCACGCCAGAGTTTGTAGTTGCACTTGTCACCATTAAATATATTTAAACTTTTAAAGACCTCAAGTTGGATATCGTTTCCATTCTCATATGTTGTAATTATCTTTTTTTAGGGCTGCATTTGTAGCCTCCATCATTTCTAACCTTGCTAGAATTCTTGCTATATCTTCCATCTTATACTTCTGTAGATTTTTTTTTTTTTAAGGATAAATCTTGTGATTTTATCTGGTTGGTCTCCAAAGAGAAATTCAATTTAAATTCCTCCTGGCAAGATCGCCAATGAATGAAACACTATTTAATGTGTTTAAAAAAATATTTTTTTGAATGAGCGATGCTCTTTATTTCACGGTTAATATTGAACTGATAACAGTAATGAATAAAGAATACCCAGATGCACTTCTGAAGGAATGTGCATCGTTCTTCGTGTGTGGTAAATGCAAAATATCGATATCCATAAAACAAACAAGAGATCGATAAGATCGATTAATGAATATCGTCATCTCAGAATTTCCAAACCTTATGACAAAGAGATCGATTAGATTAGCAAACGGATATTTAAAATTACATTTACATATATCTACAGGGTGGTGTGTTAACTCGAGCGAGATTGGAAACGATTCCTCCACGGAATCTTATTAAACTTGGCGGTAGTGTGGAAGACTACACTCTTTTGTGGCGCGTCGCTTCGTTGGCCCCCGGCACTTCACACATCAATAGTAGGCCATGTGGCCTGGGCGTTGGCATCGGAAGCCTTGCTTCAGACCAGAGTTTTTAATTGTATCCTCATTTTTTTAATGGTTAAGAATGACTTTAATTTACTTAATTTTAACAAGGCACTCCCTGTCTTTCAAGACGCACAAGATAAGATCGAGAGGAACTTCGTTTTTTTTTTTTGACCATTTAGTTTCAAAATTTTTAACTGTGAGTTTCAGCGAGGGCTCAGCGTTCAACAGCGCTTGTTGAATTTCCGCTTGGGAAAAATCGCTGGCTTAGACGCAAAAGAAAACGACTCTATTCCGCGTTCTTTAAATATTTTAATGAAGAAACTGTGCAGCTCAATGTCTCTTACAATAATTTTTAATCTACCAAAACTTTTTATGGAAAATTTTATATCATTCATCTTAAAATTTGACTGATGTTGATGGATAGGTTCATCGTTAATTAATGCAAAAATGTCCTCGTTCACTTCCACAGGAAAGCTCCTTGAACCGGTTATTGTTGTTGGGTTGCACTGAGTTAACTATGTGTTGTTATTTGGTTTAAAAAAAATATATTTTTTTATTGATTACACACAGATATTACATTAAGTACAAATGAAGAATTTTAAAAAACTTAATGGAGACCGAGAGGTTGTCCAAACTGTTCGAGGGCACCAGTCGTTCTGCTGCTTGTAGATTTTATTATTTTTGAAGAATCCTCGGTTGATCCTTGGATGCTGCTCTACACATGCGGGAAGTCACGTACGCCTTTTTGGTCAAGTGGCTTCTTCGTCTGTTGTATCTTCTATCCGAGAGTAATTTGAGATTTTAATGGGCTCCAGATATCCTGCACACATTTTGTACCATGTGCATTCATCTTATCTTTCTGTGATGGCTATTTTTGGGTTTTATGTTTTCCAGATGTCGTGCACACATTTTGTAACATGTGCATTCATCTTATCTTTCCGTGATGGCTATTTTCTGGAAAATACCCAAGTTGAGTGGAATTAACTCCTCCCTCCGCCAGTAGACGTTTGTCCCGAACGTTCAAGTTTGAGCTCCTCTAAATTCTTTCGGACGTTTTCTTTTGTTTCCGCCAAGGATATTTCTATGTCGACCTGATTATTCTTGCTGTTGTTGCTTTTGAAGATAATTAATTTATATATAGAAAAGGATACAAGTACAACTATTATATTTATTGTAAGTCCCCATATTATTGGGTGATCTTTTACATTTTTGACGTATGGTTGTAAATAATCGGTATTTGTAAATTTCAATAATTCATTACTTGATTCTAGATATTCAATAACTCTTATTTCCGACTCTTTATTTATCTTAATATGTCTATTTAAGTTTACTTCAAAATTATTAAATTCTTTACCATTAATAATTACAGCGTCGGAGAACTGTACCAATTGTGTACCGTGATATACATTATCGTTTATAATTACTTCTCCTGTAGTTACAATGTGATTATGGTTTATATTACTTATTTTTTCATTCTTTTCTAAAATTATTTCACATTTTGATGTACCTTTATTTAAAATTTCTGTTAGACAATTAGGTTTAAGATCTTGTTTGCAGATTTTAATATTTAATTCTTGTGTACAATTATCGGTACTATAAATGTTTTCAAAGAGTGTTATTTCACTCGGTATAATTAGTTTCCCTTCTGATTTTTGCACACTAAATGTTTTAAAATGTTTACCTATTCCTTTAATAATAGGATACTTAATATAAATTACAATTATTTCCTTATTTTCTAACACATGGAACTCTGAAGCGTCTAATACATCTATTACCATGATTTCTTTAGGTTCAATCTGAATAACTTCTCTTATTTCATTTTCGTTAAAGATAATAGTGTTCAAAATTTTATTCTTACTTAAATTTATGGTATTTATTACTTCCATGAGTTCAATGATTATATGCTCGATCAACAAGTAGCTACGTTCTTCTTTATCTTTATGTTTATAGTTGGAAAGTTCTTTAATGGCCCTAAATATCTGCGAGTTAACTTCATACTGTTTATTATTTGAATTAATTAATTCTATCAACTTTGTTTCTATATTGACCTGATCATCGTGGTCTGGTGACCCAGATATCCACTTCCAAACCTTCCCTATTTCATTAATTGCTCTCTTACTACGTGATATGGAGAGTTGGTTGACTAACTTGAGTGCATAATTATATTTAAATTTCAGCTTTTTGGTACTGTGCTTGGTATCTATAGTATTAAGAACCTCCCTATAATAACTTATGTTGGTAGTATGATATATTTCACCCGTGCTGTTATAAATTGCCACGTTTCCGTCTTCTATCAGAATGTAGTCCTCTGACGAGTAATTTGTTATATGAACTTCTGCGTCTATAGTAACTGTCCAAAGTATTGCTGTTAGTATCGTTAATATAATCATCTGGAAACAAAAGAAAATTAGCTTCTTAAGTTATCCTTGTGTATAACCTTATTTTTAGAGTCGATTACTGTGTTTTTATTATTTTGTTTAACTTTTCTCTTAACGTATATAGGTTTCCCTTTTGTCTGTCTTCTGTCGGATTTTTCGAATACTATGTCGTTTTCCTTGTACACCTTGTTGTGTCTGTCTTTGTTTCTAACGTGGAGTGTCATACCTTGTTTTTCCTTAATAAGGTCAGATATATAGTAGTATTTCTCGTAGTTGTGAAAAATTTCATTTGGTTTTTCATTCGTTTTTGAATGTATTGTTTCGTTATATTGTTTGATTGCGTGTGGCATAAGCTGCTCTATTGTTTGGTGTGGGTTATCGTAAGTATCCAGTCTTATCAGTTCTGTAAGTGTACTGTGTACTTTCTCTATCATACCGTTTGTAGTACTATGGTTAACAGGTGTGTTGTATAGTTTTATGCCTAATCGTGTGAGATCTAATTTGGTTGCTTCAGAGCAAAAAGTTTTTTCGTTATCTGTGACAACAGTCTCAACTGAACCAAAAATAGGCAGGATGTTTATTAGTGTTTCTTTTGCGTGAATTTTGTTTTCTACCTCGAGTGCAATTAAATACTTTGAAAAACTATCTACCGCTGTAAGAAACATTTTATTGTGTGTATAGTAGATGTCAGCGTGGATGCGTTCTCCCCCTCGCCGTGGAATTGGTGTCTCGCCGATCTCTTGTTTCTTGGGATGACGGTCATATTTATTTAGCTTGCAATTTTCGCATAATTTAACATATTCTTGAACTTGTGGTAATATTAATGGCCAAAAATACTCTCTAGTTATATGTTTGTAGTTTTCAAATGCTTCCCTATGGGCTCTACTATGTGTTTCTTTTATGATCTTAATCTGTTCTTCCTTATCCTCCATATCTTTAACTAATAGACTAGTATGTATAAATTTGCTATTAGGAAATTCTCTTAGTAAGTCTTTTTTTATTTTAAATAATGTCTCCTCTGTACAATAAATAGCATTCACATTTGAGTGGATTATTTCCTTCATATCTTTGACTATATTCGAGTCTTTGAATTCTACTTGGTGCCTCCAAAACTTACCGTGTAATTGTGTTGACTTAATATTATTTATATTGGATTCCAGAAAATGAATTTGATTCTTAAATTGATTTAATTTCTTGTTTACTCTTGGGATATCTATGGCTTGACTGGATTCTGCACTGTGACAGGTACCTATGTCTGAGTTCGGTAAATGATTTAAGTTCTGACGACTTAGGGCGTCGGCAACTACATTTTCCTTCCCCGGTTTATAGATTATTTCAGGAGAGAATTCTTCTATAAAGGCCCTCCATCGTTTTAGTTTCGCGTTGGGATTCTTATTACTTATAGAAAATGTAAGGGGCTGGTGATCTGTATAGATCTTAATTCCAGCATGCCCGTACAGGTAATTCCTAAGGTCGCTCAATGCCCAAACTATGGCCAAAAGCTCTTTTTCGTTGGTGGCGTAACCTTGTTCCGTTTCACTTAATGTTCTGCTTATGAACGTTATTGGTTTCCCCTCTTGACTTAGTACTGCGCCTATGGCTGAGTTACTTGCGTCTGTAGTGAGTTCGAATCCTTTGCTAAAGTCTGGTTGGTTTAACAAGACTTGTTCTAATAGTTTCTTTTTAATTTGTTCAAATGCCTTCTTTGCTTCCGATGTAAATTCTATGTTTATAGTCTTACGTTTATTATTTTCTATGCCTCTTAGGAACTGTGTGAGCGGTTTAGCAATATGTGCATAGTTCTGTATGAATTTCCTGTAGTAACCTGACATACCCAAGAAGCTTCTAAGTTGTCGAATTGTAGTCGGTTCAGGATATTCGTTGATTGTTTTGACCTTGTCTGGGTCAGTTTTAATACAATTATGGCTGATAACATAGCCTAAAAATTTAACCTCTTCCTTAAAATAAATGGATTTTTCATTACTTATGGTCATATGTGCCGCACTTAGTGCTTTGATGATTGTCTCGATGTGTGTTAAATGTTCTTCAGCTGATTCTGAGAATATTATCACATCATCAATATAGACATGGCAGAATTTGCCAACATATGGTCTCAGTATGTCGTCCATTGCTGCTTGAAAAATAGCAGGGGCGTTTTTGAGCCCAAATGGCATTCGGAGGTATTCATATTTTCCATTATTTACAGAAAATGCGGTCTTTTTAATGTCTTCCTCTTTCATTTTTATTTGATGAAATCCACTCTGAAGATCAATTGTTGTAAAGTATTTTCCTCTGCCAAGGTTACTCAGTATAATGGATGTTTCTGCCATAGGATATTTAATTGTTTTTGTTGCAGAGTTCAGTTTTTTAAAATCTATAACTAAGCGGAATTTTTTTGATCCGTCTGGATTAATTCCTTTCTTGTCCACCACCCATATTGGATTATTATATGGACTCCTACTAGGACGAATTATACCGTTCTCTAGTAGTGTTTTAATTTCAGAATTAATGAAAGTGTTTGCGCTTTGCGGATATGGATATTGTTTGCTCCATATAGCGTCATCATGTGACGTGGGTATGTCACATTCAACTTGGGTGTTGAATGGTAGATAATTGGGTTGAGGGGTAAATATTCCTTGATATTGTCTAAGAGTTTCTCTTAACTTAACTACATATTTATTCTCACTTTTTTCTATATTGATGTGGTTCAGAAATTTATCGTCGAATTTCAGAGGTACTATGCCTGTCGCGAATTCTAACGTGTTCTGTCCAATATTAATTATTCCATTAACCTTCTTTAATAATTTCATTCCTATGATCGCGTCGTACTCGGTTAACTCTGGTAGAACGTAAAATCTTTCCTTAACACCTAAAATATTTAAATCTTGATATTTATCGATAATCGTTGTGCCATGGACACTATTAACTCTAGACCTAACTTCTAATTGTTTTGTTGATATCTCATTGTTTGGTTTAACATAATTATGTGTTGCCCCTGTGTCAATAAGAATATTGAATAAACGACCTGACTTTGTGTGTGTTCGCTGGATACAAGGCAGGTCGTGCCTTACTCTAAAAAATCGTCGTTTTCATTTAGATGATGTAGCCTAGGAGCTTTGGTAGTAATTTGATCACTTGGTGCCCTTTCTCGTTTAAAGGGGTTGTATTGATTCTGGGTATTAAAATTCCTGGGAGGATGATTAAACGTGTTTCGATTTTGATTTTGGGAATGACTCAGTGCGTTATGCTGAGTTGGCCTTCTAAATTGTCCACTACTTGGAATATCCATTCTTTGATGACTATTTTGGGTAAAATTTTGTCTATGAATGTTGCTATTACCCGAAATATTAATAGCTGGTACTACCTGTCTGGGTTGGCTCGTATAGTTGAACCTTGGTGGTAGGGAGGTTATTCTATGTGCGGAATGCTGATTATCTTTATATTGGTACATATTTGACTCTATCTCTTGGGCCCTGGCTAGTGCATTAGGAAGATCAAGTGGATTTAAAGAGAACACTATTTGAGATATTGGTTGATTTAAACCAAGTATGAATATTCTTAATGCGTTATCCCTGGCTACGTTTATAAGACAGCTTGTTTCAGTTTTTTGTGGCCCGTAGGTCATTATTGTTTTGTTCGTGATTAATGTGAGTGTTTTACTAACGTGATCGTAAAATTCTTGTAAGGACTGTTTTCCCTGTCTTAAATTAGAAAGTTCACTTTGTAGCATATGAATGGGCCTTTTGTCTTCGTACGTAATATCTAATCTACCTATAATCGCATCAACATTTAATGGCGTTCCGTGTGAAGTTAAAATGTCGTTTGCTGCTCCTATCACTTTATTCCTTATTATGTTTGTGACTGCGTAGTACCTACTCCCCCCCTTAACTGGCTCATATATTTTCATGCAGTTTTGGACTGCAGTTCTCCAACTAACATAATTACTACCGTCAAAAGTGGGAAGACATTTCACTACATCTAAAGGTTCTCCTCCTGTTATTAAAGGGTCTATTTCTATGTCGGTGTATGGTATTATTGAATCACCTGAAGTTAAATTAGCTAAACTTAGTGCTAGTTCATCTATCTGTGCTTTAAGACTACTAGTAGTCTCCCTTACTGCCTGAGTAATTAGATCGGCTACTTGTTGCGCGTTCATACTGACACTTTTAACTGAATTATTTCTTAATTAAATAATAATAATAATAATAATATATTCACTTTCACTTAAAAACAAAAAAAATATAATAGTTAGTTTTCTTACTTTATATACTATAGTAGTTGTTGCTCTGGATTGTTGTTGGGTTTCTTCTTTTTGATTTCCTGCTGGATTCTTCTTAGATTTTCGACTTCCTATGTGTCTACTTCTCCTGATGCTTTGGCTTTTGCAGTTCCCGCAACGTAAGGTGCTTTACGTCCTACGATTTTTGTTGAATTATCTTTATGATAATTATTCCAACGGTGATAGATTTTTATTTAATCTATTTTAATTTTTTTTTTCTGGTTCAGCAACTTTTGATTTCACTTTGTGTATCACTTTTATGTTGCTGTCCCTGCTCGGGCGCCAGTTAACTATGTGTTGTTATTTGGTTTAAAAAAAATATATTTTTTTATTGATTACACACAGATATTACATTAAGTACAAATGAAGAATTTTAAAAAACTTAATGGAGACCGAGAGGTTGTCCAAACTGTTCGAGGGCACCAGTCGTTCTGCTGCTTGTAGATTTTATTATTTTTGAAGAATCCTCGGTTGATCCTTGGATGCTGCTCTACACATGCGGGAAGTCACGTACGCCTTTTTGGTCAAGTGGCTTCTTCGTCTGTTGTATCTTCTATCCGAGAGTAATTTGAGATTTTAATGGGCTCCAGATATCCTGCACACATTTTGTACCATGTGCATTCATCTTATCTTTCTGTGATGGCTATTTTTGGGTTTTATGTTTTCCAGATGTCGTGCACACATTTTGTAACATGTGCATTCATCTTATCTTTCCGTGATGGCTATTTTCTGGAAAATACCCAAGTTGAGTGGAATTAACTCACTGCTATTTTTTTGATGCAGTGGGCGCATTTGCAGAGTTGTGTTGTCGCTTGCGGCCATCGCCGCGACTTTCCGTGCCGATAGCGCGAATTCGGCGTCCTGATTATATTATTATTATTATTAATTCAACCTTACAATCTACAAAAATGAAATATAAAAAAGTTATAAATTGAAATTGAAGATTCACTCCTCTTCATCTTGTCCGTAGAAATATTTTCCACTGCAGTTAGGCACTTCATTGACAACTGGCCCCCATTCATCTGCACCTCTAAGGTTTTCATGAAAGTCTTTTGTGCCAAACATGATCACCAGTTCCCTTCTAACACGGTTGGCAATAGATTCTTTCACCTTTGCTAGTCTAGACAAGATTTTGCCTTTTTCAGCAGTACCGGACCCACTCTCTTCTTTTACTTCTTGCAGAGTTTTGAATAGCTCCCCGTCGATATCAACTCTCTGCTGACAGCGTCCTGACATAGCAGGTATGCGGCAGATTTGGCCTTTTCCTCCTGTCAAGTAGTTAGTTTGAGAAGCTCCTGAAAGCTTACAAATTCTTTTGAAATTTATCATGGAAAACCCTCGGAGTCCCGCTGTGTGCCCTCTCTCTTTGAAGCAATCGCCCATTGCTCTACTTGTTTTAAATTCCACACCAGTCATCCACTGGAGCAATCCTAAGTCCTCTTTTTGGGTTCCCCAGATTGCATGGAAGCAAATTTGTGAAGCAATTGAGTTAGTCATCAGGCCACCCCTTCTAATGCTGTATTGGATCTCAAAAGCATCATTCCAAAAGCGAAAAGCTCCAATCCCAGAGAAATCTAGTCCAGAAACACTTTCTTGTAGCACTTTCGTGCTGATTTGCTGAAAAATGCCTTATATGAATCATTCTTTTCTTGGACAGATAGCAAAGTGGCAACTGGAAAAGATGCTTTCGTCGAAGCCCTTGTGGTTCCCCAAAGAGCTATGTTCGGCTGCCAGTCTTTTTTTTTTAATTTTTTACGAAGTGGAAAAAACACCCTTGCACCGCGGCATGCATTGGGAAATGCAGCCCTTACCGCATTTATTTCGGCCAGCTTAGAGTCGCAACTTATGGCATCAGGTTGGAGAGTTGGCCAAACCTGCTTCAAATCCTCGAAAAATTGAGTGTAGGTTTGCTGAGTTTTGTTTGGAAGCAAGTCCTATGTCATCCACTGGGAACACGAAGCCGCCACTCCTCTCCGCCATCACGACGAACACTTGAAAGAACAGCCTTGGAGCAACTCCAAAGGAACCGTCGAAGAAGAGCTTCTTCATGCGATCTACCCAATTTCCATTACTTGCCCTTCCGAAGATTATAATTCGGTTCTGACTTTTGCATACTTCAAAGCTGATTATTTACGATACCATTCTTATTAAAAACAAAGTTTTTTAATATCGCTACTAATGCCCAGTTGTATATCTTAAATCGCTAGTACACAATATTCACATACGACATACCTTCGAAACGGCTACTTCGGCAGAATCACTTCCATGGTTGTGCCTCCTGACTTCCTGGACGACAATGCCAGACTCTACTAGGCATAGCACCCAAGAGCGGTCCTCTTGTCGCACCTCCAAAAGGCTTTGGTGCCGTCCACACTCCTCTTTTCAAAGTTGAAGCTATGGCCATTATATGCCTTTTTTTCATTCCTTTGGAATTTAAAGGCATCCATTATTCTACAAATACATTTAGACAGGTAAATTATATAGACAAATGGTATGGTACATGTTTTCTGCTATCCTTTCTGCAAATTTTGGCCAGCTTTTATCATAAATGCCGCTGCATCGGTTAAAAGTAAGAAAACTTTAGTCTCATTCCCATTTGGCCACAAAATGAGTATACTGTCGTTTACAAATCGGGCAATAGTTGCATATTATTGCTGAAGATCTGTGCGCAGCGTAAAGCCAGTATTGAATCTAATTCAAAAAATTGCTCTACATCCTTCCAAGTATCTTTGTATGAGTCGTTCTTGTTTTAAAAATGATTGAATGAATCATATTTTAAAAGACAATTTCGAGAACTTTGGATCAAGTGGGGAACGTCAAAAAAACAAAAAAATTTATGAGTTGATCCTGTGACTTGGTGTTTTATTTCAAAATAGGGCGATTTTTACTTACACCCAGGTCACGATGAAGTCCTCGAAAATTGGAACCTTGATCAGAAACGCAGTGAACAGGGTTAAAGCCTCTGCTCTGTAGGGATCTAACTGCTTTAAAAAGTAATTTCTTCAACATAGCACATGGACAGGAAGATTGTACGAAAACGTATGCTAGCGGATGTTTTCATCGCTTTGTAATACCCTGGGCCATTATAACTAACACGTTACGAGCTGACCTATTAGTTCTGTACTCGTCAGAACCGAAGACTTCAAATCCTATTACCCTATCTGTTTTCCTACAGTAGTCCAGGTGGGTTTTCAAGGAGATTTCATCCATAGCGATGGAACAATGCTTGTATATGGCCGGAAACTTGGACAGTTTCATCTCTAAACTTTTTATATTAAAATCTATGTTCCCTGGTTCACTTGGCCAATCAGAGATGAACGTATGAAGTGTTTTCTCCGATGGAAGTCCAAGTATTTCCCTCATCATCCTATAAGTTAATGGTGAGGTAAATTTAATGGAAAGGGCTAGTGACTTCAAATCATCAGAATACCCATAGCCCTGTGGGGAGACCTTTGCAGTTTTCCTTAAGTTTGTAACTACTATATACAAGCCATCGGACAGATGGCTTGTATATAGTAAGTTCGTTTTCAAAACGAACCCTTCCCTGACCTTTTTTTTAATTCTTCTTCTACTAACATTCTAAGACGTGCAATTTCCTCATCCTTTTCTTTAATAATATTCCCAAGTTCATTAACCTGACTTTCTGCAACTTGTAAATGAAACTGCGCTGTCCTAAGCTTCTTCCTCAGGGTCATTCTTTTAGGGGTATTGCTGCGCAGATACAAAGGAGAAGAAGTGGATGCATCACTTACTCTAGTGATAAACAGTTCCTGGAATATTGCATCTCTCCCTATCAAAGTTGTAGGATCTTCTTCAACCTGCTCCTCTAGATCTCTCGAAAGAGAAGTTGTGTTTCCCAGGTATTAGCACTGTTGCATTTCCTCACCAAAATCTTCAAAACTTGTTTCAAGTTCTTGCTCATAATCATCTACAATTATTACGTTGGGTCTAAGCATCACAACTCCAACTTGCACTTCGAGCGTCATTTGACCAGTTGCCAGAAATCAAACGACCGTGTGACTTCCTTTCCTTTCCCAACTTCTTTAGAACTGGAGAAAATGCAATAATTGCATGACAAACCGACCTTATGATGTCTTAAAATCTAAAACGAAACCTTAGATCAATTTTGATGCTGATCAAGTCAGCTTTGTCTTCCTCTATCTTCTGAATTTTGATTTGTCAGTCAGTTTTGACGGCGACGCGCCGGTTATAGTGCGGACGTAAACGCTCCACAAACTATGTGGAAATATGGGCATCCTTCTACCTCCCGTTAACGATGGTCGACCCAGGTAATTGTCTTCGAACCAGTTTAAAACTGGTTCTAGTTCTTGGGGACTTTGAAGCACCAGATCGTCGAAAGCTTCCTTCAAGCGCTCCGGTGGCACAAAAACCATCGCCGCGACTTTTTGTGCCGATTCAAACAAGAGAAAATTCTCTGCTTGATCGGGCCCAGTCGAGTATTGGCAACTTATTCGATCATGATAATTACCTTGTCTCACTGATTTGAGTTTATCTTGCAAAATATACAGAGGTTCTTGGTTAATATAAGTATAATCAAGTCTGTTTTTTATTGCTTCAAAATTGAAGATCGTATTGTGGTTGGACAGTATGTTTGCTGCGCTTCTTCGTATCTTCGATTTTACTATAGTGAGTGCTGCAGCGTATTTTGGGTGCGTTTGAAAGCTTCAATACTCTTCATTAGTCTAGATGCTTCGTCACGCCAGAGTTTGTAGTTGCACTTGTCACCATTAAATATATTTAAACTTTTAAAGACCTCAAGTTGGATATCGTTTCCATTCTCATATGTTGTAATTATCTTTTTTTAGGGCTGCATTTGTAGCCTCCATAATTTCTAACCTTGCTAGAATTCTTGCTATATCTTCCATCTTATACTTATGTAGATTTTTTTTTGTTAAGGATAAATCTTGTGATTTTATCTGGTTGGTCTCCAAAGAGAAATTCAATTTGAATTCCTTCTGGCAAGATCGCCAATTAATGAAACACAATTTAATGTCTTTAAAAAAATATTTTTTGAATGAGCGATGCTCTTTATCTCACAGTTAATATTGAACTGATTACAGTAATGAATAAAGAATACCCAGATGCACTTCTGAAGGAATGTGCATCGTTCTTCGTGTGTGGTAAATGCAAAATATCGATATCCATAAAACAAACAAGAGATCGATAAGATCGGTTAATGAATATCGTCATCTCAGCATTTCCAAACCTTATGACAAAGAGATCGATTAGATTAGCAAACGGATATTTAAAATTACATTTACATATATCTACAGGGTGGTGTGTTAACTCGAGCGAGATTGGAAACGATTCCTCCACGGAATCTTATTAAACTTGCCGGTAGTGTGGAAGACTACACTCTTTTGTGGCGCGTCGCTTCTTTGGCCCCCCGGCACTTCACACATCAATAGTAGGCCATGTGGCCTGGGCGTTGGCATCGGAAGCATTGCTTCATACCAGAGTTTTTAATTGTATCCTCATTTTTTTAATGGTTAAGAATGACTTTAATTTACTTTATTTTAACAAGGCTCTCCCTGTCTTTCAAGACGCACAAGATAAGATCGAGAGAAACTTCGTTTTCTTTTGACCATTTAGTTTCAAAATTTTCAACTGTGAGTTTCAGCGAGGGCTCAGCGTTCAACAGCGCTTGTAGAATTTCCGCTGGCTTAGGCGCAAAAGAAAACGACTTTATTCCGCGTTCTTTAAATATTTTAATGAAGAAACTGTGCAGCTCAATGTCTCTTAGAATAATTTTTAATCTACCAAAACTTTTTATGGAAAATTTTATATCATTAATCTTAAAATTTGACTGATGTTGATGGATAGGTTCATCGTCAATTAATGCATAAATGTAATTTTTTTGGTGCAGTGGGCGCATTTGCAGAGTTGTGTTGTCGATTACGGCGGCTCATTATTGCTTTAAAAGCGGTGTTGTCATAGCCAAGTTTTTCGCCAAGGGCCTTTTCGACATTTATATTTTTGGATGTATTATTAACTGTTCCTATGGGAACGTTTCCCGGGCTTAATAGCTTGTCGGCGGTTTTTCTTTCACCGTTTTTCAGTTGAGTAAGGGTAACAGTATTTGTTTTCTCACGCGAACAGGATGCCGTTGATGGTGACGTTATCTGGTTCAAAATTATTGGCTTCGTTGAAATACTTTTGGCGCTGGATGGCGAAATGTTGTCGTCGCCATACGTGCACCAGTTGAGATTGTCGTAAAATTGTGGGAATTCTTCCATATCCATGCTGTTTGATGAAGCCCGCGCATCGCTGAGCAGAACATGCAGTCCAATTATGTTTTTTGCCGATTCAGTGGTTGGATTAATCCAATTTTCGGCGGAGGCTTTTTTGGAGGCAAATCATCTTCCATTTTTTATTAATTTCTCTCGGAAAATTAATTTGATTTGACTTTTACAGCCCGATTCTCCCCATACACAGCATACACAGCCTTTCAATCACAATGGATTTTTTTTAATTATTCATTTTTTGGGACTTAAAAAGATAATGTCTGAATAGCTTCACATAGTAATTTAATACTGTCTGTGAGGCTTTTCAATGACTCAGCGATGGATTGTTGAATACTTATGTTTTCTTCACGAGCAAGTTTGTCCCTCTCCTCTCTAACCTTGTATATTTCTAATAATTGCCTCATCATATCATATGTATGATGAGTTATTGCCCTTATGGCTTCTTGTCGGGAGATTTGGGAGACTTCGAAGAGCTGTTGCATCCATAACGATGGACGTTACGATTAGCGACTTCGAACAAATTTGTTGGCTGTTTGATGAACTTGCATGGAGGACTTTTGTTGTCGTCGAAAGAAAAGAGTTTTCCAGATACTCTGTGTTTTGGTACTCGAAAACCTCCTCATTTTCCTGCAATATTACGTAATGAATAGGAAATTCAACTTTATGGGGTTTCAGCAACATTTGTCGTCATTTCCAAGCCCAACGTTGGAACATCAGGAAGGCCGTCAATTGCTACAGACCCAAAAGCTTGGAGGGCTCTCTCTTTAAAGTCTTAAAATTTTATTTTTGAAGAAGGGCTCCTCCAGTTATGAGCCTGTCGACTTTGGCCTTTCTTGCCCGGGAACGCAGCTAATTTTTCCAACGAAGCGAACTGAATTTTCTGCGTGAGCAATACAGTTTCATTCCTAAATCGTTCCTCTTTTTGATGTCTGTCTTTTTTTCCTGACTGGACAAAAACAGCCATTATTAAATTCAAATTAATTTTCATTTTGTTGTGACTTTTTTGGGTGAGCATCCATAGAGAAATTTAGAAATCAATTTGTAGGTACAAAAAAAAAACCCATTAAACCTAGTCATCGTTTTTGCAACAAAAATAAAAATATAAAATGCGAAAAAAACTTGTGGCCGGCCGAACTGCAAGCATACTCTTGGGTAAGTTAATCTTTTCGGCATAGAATGTACCAGTCCTTTTATTTGTTGGTTTGTTCTACAATATTTTGCCATTCTTCAATCAACGCCAGTTTTTGCTCAGTTTTCGCGGAAATAGCGCGCTCTAGGTCCGGAGATTGTGGTGAGTGTGGAAGCACAATGCAGGGTTAGGCCTTTTCCACACAGTTATGCGGCCATCGGACCCAAAAATATTGAATTTGCTTTCCTTGTGTATCAGAACGTCATTCCACAAAGCAGTTACTTACTTACTTAAGGTGGCGCTATAGTCCGGTGTGGACTTGGGCCTCAATCAACAGTCTCCGCCAGCCAGCTCGGTGCCTAGCTAGCTGTCTCCAGTTTTGCACTCCAAGTTGATTGAAGTCCTCTTCTACTTATGTGCGTCACCTGAGTCGCGGTCGTCCTCTCTTACGTCCCTCGGGAATAGTGTCGAAGGCTTTCCGGGCCGGAGCATTGGTGTCCATGCGCTCTAAATTACCGAGCCATCTGAGTCTATGGACCTTGACCCTTCTGGCTAGGTCTACGTCGTTGTACAACCCGTAAAGTTTGCTGTTGTATCTTCTTCTCCATTCCCCATCAATGCTACATATTTATAATTTTTATGTTTCGGAAGCATGTTCCTTATTCTATATCGTCCTTTAATCTAGGCTCCTGAAAGTTTCGCCCGTTGCTAAGAACCACAAGAACATCGTAAATGCATCTTCAGCGGAAATAGCATTTCTCATAAATTTATCTTGCTTCGTTATATCTGCCCGAACGACTTCCACCAGCTCTAAAAAATACTTCTATTCGCCCTCTGCTTATAACAAACAACACATATACATATGTATGATATTTTATCATATTTATTTTAAAATGCACAAAAATTGCATTCCTTGTGAAAAGGATTCGTTACAGCATAAATTCCTATTATTACAAAAATACAAAAACCGGTCGAAATGACTGTGGTTCAAAAGTCGAAAATTTATTGCATACCTTTAGGATTTCATTGACCGCTTGTAATGCTCCTTTAGATCAACTGCTTTTAATGCTCCATCAATACGGGAATTGCTATTCTAGAGTAATTAAAAGACAAATAAAACATAAAAAACGGTCGAAATGACTGTGGTTCAAAAGTTGAAAATTTATTGCATACCTTTAGGTTTTTCATTACCTTTCTCTCTGCGATTCACTTCACGAGTTTTCAACGCCAAGTTGGACAATAGCTCAGCCTAGAATTGGACAATAGCATGAAAAGAATAAGTAGACATTCAAAAGAAATTTTAACTTACATCAACAGAAAGGCTTTAGAAATTGCTATTTGAATTTGATTTTAATTTATTGTGGTCGTCAAAAAAAAAGACATTTCACGTTCCGCGCAACGAAATGGAAAAGAAGAACGTGAGTAAGCACAACAGTGTATAGCCACCGCACGTGATTTTTCAGTAGCTTGGAAAATCCCTGTGTAGCCAGGCACTATTGTAGACATATTGTAGAGCTGAGTTGTTGACTGGCAAATTTGAAATCCTTTAATTTTTTTCAATGAGAAGCTGATGAGGGTGACATTTCCATATTCACCTTAGCTGTGGTGAGTTTCGTTGTGACTTTTCTTGTGAGGATTATGGGAGAATCCGACAAATGTTTACGAATCATAACAATCCTCACAAGAAATAGTCACAAGGGCTTATGACTTGTGATTCCTCACAAGGGGGAGAATCAGGCTGCTAGTCTATCTTTATCAACTTAAACTTGAATAAATGTAGTACAGTATAATCTCTGCTTTCCTCGCAATTCTTTCTGCGTAGCGGGCTTTCAACGAAAAATGCAGTCCTACAATTCTTCCTTCATACAGGGCAAATAAAAAGTGTACAGTGAATTCGGACGTATTAACGGTGCTTCTTTGCTATTGCATAGGAGCATAATATGTCGGAGAATCTTTATGTGGTGGTTTCTGTTCTGATTCTTTTATTGAAGAAGCCCTTTTTCCATGTCCATATAATCCAGTAGATTATACCGATGGACAGCAAGAGTGCAGAGTAACTAATTGTTGTATAATGATATTCAGTGGCCTTGATTCTGTTCGGTAATTTTACAAATGCTTGATTTTTTATCAACGTATTCAATGTTTCAAGTTCTTCTCCGTTAAGTCGATGTTCCAATGTTATGGAATTATTCAAAGATAAATTGGTATCCTGAGGTCTCGAGAACTTATTCATGATATATATATATATATATATATATATATATATATATATATATTATATGATGGCCGTAATATAGATGTAAATTCTTGGTAGGCTTTAATAGTAATGGAGTTGTGTTTGATGGTTCAACCTGTTTCAAGATGTAGTAGTCGCGCTTCTTGTAGTTCCAGTTGGAAAAAATTAGTTCCACATACGGCAGACATTTGAATTGGCAAACGTGTAGCAAATATCCATTGGTTCTTGTGAAATAATGGTGTGAATACGAAATCGTTTTGAACTTTACTTTTGAAAAAGTGATACAATTGAGGTAGTTAAATCTATAAAATACCTAGGTGTCACAATTGATGAACACTTTCTATGGAGCGAATAGATAAACAGTGTACGCCAGAGCTTTAGAAGTGCTATGTTTGCTCTTTTCTACCTTGAAAAATACTCCTCAGTTGAATGTCAAAAACAAGTCTATTTTTCGCTGGTTGAATCAAGATTAGGGTATGGAGTGCTGGCATGGAGAAATGCATCCAAAACGCATATAGATAAAAGATAAGCTTGTTCATCTACAACAGAGGATTGTAAAAAAAATTGATAACAACCGTTTACAGTTCAAGTTTCTGAGTGTTGAAAATATACAGGGTGATTCACGAGCGTTGTGCCAAAAAGCTATAGCGTGTAGGTTGAGTTGAGACAAGAAAAAAATCTCATGGGAGGGGGGTGGGGTCCGGATGCAAAAATGTTTTTTTTTCGTTTTTGAGAAATAAAATAAAAAAACCACTTTTTTACAAGAAAATCTTAATTTATTTTTACCTATCTGGACTTTTTGTTAAATTTATTTATGAAACATTAGCCTTTCTTTTACTATTTGTTTTGTAATTGGAGTTTTATGAGGACTCAATAAAGTAGAAAAGTATTGGACAGTGTCATTTCTTTTGGTCAAATAGGAGTCAATCCATGTAATAAAAAGAGGGGGAAAGACCAGGATTTTTTAGTTTGTAGATTATAATTTTGTGAAATATTTTGTCGAAAGCTTTGCTAAAATCAGTAGATCATCAACTTCATCACCTTTTTCCAAAGTGCATAGCGTATGCGACACAAATTCCACAAGATTTGTTGTTGTAGCCCTACCAGCTAAGAAACCGTACTGAACAACTGACGGAATAGGTTTGCAATAAAAAACGAGTCTATCATAGATAATACTCTCGAGGATTTTTGGAATGAAAGAAAGCTTGGCTTTTGGACGATAATTAGACACATTATTTGTACGTCCTTTTTTATGGATCGGAATAAAAAATGACATTTTAAAGGAATGGGGGAAAACACATTGAGTAAGAGATAATCTAAAGAGAGAGGTTAGTGGGTGAACTAATACGCAAGCGCATTTTTTGAGGACAGCTGCCGGTATACCGTCAGGCCCAGAAGTATAGTCTTCTTTAAGCTTCTCAATTTTAGCATTAACCATAGTCGGAAGAATATTAACAGATGAAAAAGAAGGTTGTGAAGAGTGTTTTAAATACTCGAAGTATTTTTCATCAGGCTCAGTCTTACAATCTGAAAATGATTGTTGAAAATAGTTAGCAAAGAAATTAGCCATTGTCGTAGGATCCGTCGAAGAGTCATTGATGTAGGTCAGTAAGTTTGGGTAACCATCGGATTTCCTTTTCCCATTTATAAATTCGTAGAAACTTACTGACTTACTTACTTACTTACTTACTTACTTACTTATCCGGCTCACAATCCATGAAGGGTCTCAGCCTGAGATACTGCAGTCTTCCATCGTGAACGATCCCTAGCATGCACTCTCCAGTCACCGAGACCAAGCGCTCTGGCATCCGCAGTCACTTGGTCCTTGTACCGTAGGTTCGGTCTTCCTTGTCGTCTCGAACCCGGGGGCTGGGATGAGAAGACTTTCTTGGCTGGAGCGTTGTCGTCCATTCGCTCGATGTGGCCGAGCCAATGTAGTCGTCTTTTCTTGGCCTTCTGGACTACATCCACATCTTGGTACAGCTCATACAGTTCTCGGTTGTATCTTCTTCTCCATTCGCCATCGTCGCATACGGGACCAAAAATCCATCGAAGAATTTTTCTTTCGAAAGTGCCCAGTATCAATTCCCTTTTTTTACTTATCGTCCAGCACCCGGCGCCGTAGAGTAGGGCTGGTAAAATCAAAGTTTTGTATAGCAGACACTTTGTCTTTCGAGTGAGGTGTTTTGAACCCAGTTGTTTGGCCAAACCGAAGCAGCAGCGGTATTTCGCTAGGGTAATTCTTCTTCGGATCTCCACTAAGGTGTCGTTCGTGGGATTGATGCTTGTTCCAAGGTAGGTGAACTCCTTAACTACCTCGAAATTGCTGCTACCAACAGTGACGTTTTGTCCTAGGCGGTGGACAGATGTTGCTTTGTTTGTTGATAACATGTACTTTGTTTTGTCCTCATTCACTTCAAGACCAACTAGTTTCGCCTGTTCTTCAATCGCTGTGAAGGCCTCAAGCACAGCTCTCTTGGATCGACCGATGATTTCTATGTCGTCCGCATAGCCTAGGAGCTGGGTGGATTTGTTGAAGATAGTGCCCTCCGTGCTCACCCCTGCCTTGCGCACTATCTGCTCCAGGACTATGTTGAAGAAGTCACATGACAACGCATCTACTTGTCTAAACCCTGCGCAAGTTTGGAATAACTCGGATGAGCTGTTACCCATTTGCACACTGCACTGCGTATTGTTTAGCGTCATGCGGCACAGCTGGATCAGTTTGTTCGGGATCCCAAATTCAGACATCGCAATCATAAGCTCTTGGCGGTGGATGCTATCATAAGCAGCTTTAAAGTCGATGAAAAGATGGTGGGTTTCGACTTGAAATTCGTTGGTCTTTTCCAGGATCTGCCTCATTGTGAATATTTGGTCTATCGTTGTTCTGCCTGGCCTAAAGCCACACTGGTACGTGCCGATTATTGTGTTGCAGAACGGTTTAAGACGCTCACACAGTACGTTGGATTGGATTTTGTATGCAACATTAAGCAGGGATATGCTGCGGTAGTTTTTGCATAACATCGGATCGCCTTTTTTATAGATGGGGCATATGGAATTCGTAGAAACCTACTTAAAATGTATCTATCTATCTATATCTATATCTATATCTATATCTATATATATATACATATTATAAAAATCTAGCGCCGTTCGTTTGCGGCATATAGGCATAAAAACCGGTTGGCCGATTTTCTTAATTTTTGTCTTAAACTAAAGAGGATTAAGGGTAGATGGTTTAAGACAAACAAAATTAGTACTTTTTAAATCACAAACGGTTCAAATGTTAAAAATAATGCTTTTCACACTATAACAAAATATATCAATATACCTACATACCTACGATTAATCAATTTCATTAAAATTTCGTCAAATATTTTTATTTTCATCACACACAAAAAAAAATGTCAGTGAAGAAACTATTTGTCAAAAATTGTTTTTCATCGAAAAAAAACTTTACTTGACATTTTTTTGTTGTCGATATTTTTCCTTTTTTAGATTTGTTTCTTTTAAGATATGGCCTTGGAAGCGGGAAGTGGAGTAGCGGGGTAGTGGGGTTGCGAGGAGCGGGTAAGGGGGTAGCGGGAAGGCGGTAGCAGTTAGCTATGGAGGGTAGGAGGGTAGTGGGCATTGTACTAGCAGGGTACAAAAGTTAAGGTCTTTTTTTATCAGATTTTTTTTAATGAAAAACTCGGAAAACTCATTGGTTTTAAAATGGAAAATTGGATATTATTGCAGGTGCATTGGTTTTCAAATGGAAAATTTCAAAGTGGGTTTTCGAATAGAAAATAGAAATTTCTTGATGGAAAACTCGGAAAATTCATTGGTTTGCAAAGGGAAAATTGCATGTTATTGCAGGTACAGTAGTTTTCAAATGGAAAACTGAAACATTTGAGATGGGGAACTAGAATGCAAGATAAAGTAAAAAAAAAATGGAAAATTTGAAATGCAAAAAAAATTTGAGTAAACAAAATCTCAAAAACACTCTTTCAAATGAAATGCATCACTTTTGAAATGGTCAAAGTTGGTAAAATGGAAAGTTCGTGCCGTTTGTCATCAAATTTTGCCAAAATGTTCGAGTACTATTATAGTATGGTTTTTAAGAAAATTGTACAAAATCGCCCAAGCCGTTCGTAAGATATAGCAAAAAATGTGGAAACACAATTTTCCCTATAGAACGTTAACTATGCATTTGACCATATCCTTAACAAAGTTGTTGTGCATGAGGCAACGAAGATTTCTGAGTTGTCACAACCTTACTAGCTGACAAAGTAAACGTTGTTTTCTTAGATATATAAAAATCTCATACAAATTCGCTGAGGACTCACTGATCTTATACCAGTGGAGTGTGAAGAACCAAATGTTGAGGGAATGTTCGGTTAGTGGCGTAGATGGTTTCTTAGTATTTTGTACAAAATCGACCAAGCCGTTTTCATGAGAAATGGCCAGGGTAGTGGTTGATGGGGTAGCGGGGTAATGGGAAGCGGGTAGCAGGTTGACGGATAGTGAGTAGGTAGAAGCAGTGTAAGGGAAAGCGGGATAAGAGGTAACTGGGTAGCCGGCAGTGTTTAGTGGCGTGACGGGTAGCGGAGTAACTGGTTAACAGGGTAGTGGGGTAGCAGGGTAGCGGGTTGTGTAGTGGGCTACAAAAGTTTAGATCTTTTATTTATCGATTTAGGCAGTGCGAAGTCTGCCGGGTCAGCTAGTTCTCTGTAGAGTTGTTCAGATAGAACTGAGAATTCCATAAAAACTTTGGAGAACGCTTGGTAATCGAGAAATTTTTTGACAAGTTATTTCTGACATTGCGCAGCGACCTTAGTTCTTTATTGTACAATGGTGGAGAAGAAGTACAATTTTTACGAGGCAGTGGCAGACATAATGATAAGATTAAGAGGTGTGCTGTGATAGTAATTTATAAATAAAGTGATGTTAATTCAAATGATATTTAAGATATGTACATATACAGGATTTATGTATATTATTTATTTAATTATTGTAATTGAATTTTGATGTGCCTGTTGATATTTGCTAAAAAGCCTCTTGATAAAGTATAATGATGCATTACATTGAAAACCATTCGCTAAACCATTACAATTAAATCCAAATATATGACTGCACTTCCAATCTTATAGTATTCAAAGGTTTCAAGGTATCTCTTTAAGAGTTTCGCAGTTATGTATATTAAAAAATCATAAATTTGTTTATAAAGTATTTGTAACTCAGTTCTATAAAAAGGATAAACACGAACAAATAGTTCACTATTATGTAACTTTTTAATTTACTTGTGTTAAATTTAGGATATACAGGGTGATTCACGAGCGTTGTGCCAAAAAGCTAGAGCGTGTAGGTTGAGTTGAGACAAGAAAAAAATCGTATGGGAGGGGGGGGTCTATTCCCCCCCGTTTAGCCGGGAGGGGCAATTTTCTGAAAAATTGACTTATTTTGTTTAAAAAAATATTTAAAATCAACGGCTTCGTTTACAACACCGTGTTATACCTTTCTGAAAAGCCAAAAACTTCTTCTTTCACTTTGTTTTTAAATTAAATTGTTTTAACGAATAGTTAAAAAAAAAAAAATTTTCAAACTCAAAATTTTCAAAAAAAAAGCAAAAAAAACTTTTTTGAACTAATTTTTTTCAAAATTTTATGTAATTAAGTACTAATTTTGTTTTAAAAATTCAATGTGTTTGTTAATTTTTAGTCGAAAACAGAAAACCGGATGCAAAAATGTCTTTTCGTTTTTGAGAAATTAAGAAAAAACCAAAACCACTTTTTTCTAAAAAAATCTTTGTTTTTATTTTCACCTATCTGGACTTTTAGTTTAATTTATTAGTTTAATTTATAAATTTATTTTTTTCTAATTGGAGTTTTATGAGGACTCAATAAAGTAGAAAAGTATTGGATTTTCCCTGGATTAATCATTTTGTTCATTGATAACGTCTGCCATTGACCTTTCACTTCTAGCTCTCAGTGCTCTCGTCGGCGGATTCTTGAAAACATGATACGACTTGGGCGCCATCTATTGGGATATCTTTCAGCGTAGAGTCTTTCGGCTTCCCGACCTCGACAATAAGTTAAACCGTAGCAGAAGTTCCTGTCCGCTAACTCTTCTCGAGCGTATGAGTTTGTTATTGTTATGTGTTGATGAGTTAATATTTTAATTGTAAATGGTTGTTTAGTAAATATGCGATGCCTTTTATTTACCTTTAGGTTGTTAATTGTTTTTTCATTCAAGAAAAAATGCGCTTTAATTATCTTAAGCCCCTAGCAGGGGCCGGCGAGTGGCCACGGCCCCAGGTATAGTAAGAAAAAATTAGAGGTCAGTTTTCAGACGTTATCAATGAACAAAATGATTAATTCAGAGATAATGTAATACTTTTCTACTTTATTGAGTCCTCATAAAACTCCAATTAGGAAAAATTAAATTTATAAATTAAACTAATAAATTAAACTAAAAGTCCAGATAGGTGAAAATAAAAACAAAGATTTTTTTAGAAAAAAGTGGTTTTGGTTTTTTCTTAATTTCTCAAAAACGAAAAGACATTTTTGCATCCGGTTTTCTGTTTTCGACTAAAAATTAACAAACACATTGAATTTTTGAAACAAAATTAGTACTTAATTACATAAAATTTTGAAAAAAATTAGTTAAAAAAAATTTTTTTTGCTTTTTTTTTGAAAATTTTGAGTTTGAAAATTTATTTTTTTTAAACTATTCGTTAAAACAATTTAATTTAAAAACAAAGTGAAAGAAGAAGTTTTTGGCTTTTCAGAAAGGTATAGCACGGTGTTGTAAACGATGCCGTTGATTTTAAATATTTTTTTAAACAAAATAAGTCAATTTTTCAGAAAATTGCCCCTCCCGGCTAAACGGGGGGGAATAGACCCCCCCCCTCCCATACGATTTTTTTCTTGTCTCAACTCAACCTACACGCTCTAGCTTTTTGGCACAACGCTCGTGAATCACCCTGTATATATAAATAGCTTATATAAGAAAAATAAATAAATCATTTTTGTATTGAAGTAATTTATTTTAAGTTGTTAATCCGAAATAAATGTTATTTGTATAAAAAAAAACAACTGCTTTTACTTATTTCTTAAGGACTGTTTGCATTGGTAAGAAGCAGATGACAAAGGTCGAGTAAGTAAACAATCTTTGACATAAACAGCAAATAATAGTAAGAAATCGTCACAAATAACTTCTTCCTTGCTATCTTATTCTCCAAAAAATATAACAAAAAACAAGGCAACGCAGTCCCCGCGTCAATACTGTAACAGAATAGAACAACTGGACGCATATCTCTTGTTTGAGTGATTTACACGAAATTTTAAAAGAAATTTAGTACAGATCATTTGGCCCTGTGTGAATTGCGTTTAAATTTGTGTTCAAACTTGTACCACGATTAGAATATGACGATTGGTTTCTTACGCTCGTTGATGATGACACTCCAGTTGTTAGCTCTCTCGCGAAAGTTAACTCTTTTGCTAGACAGTTCGCCTCCACCTCTTCGCTGCCAGAAAGTGTCATGACTCCTCTAGTTCTTGAGCACGTCAATGATTCCATGGGACAAATCTTCTTTCGCACCCGTGCTGTATCCTAAGAGATCTCAACATACGTAAATCCGCTGGTCCTGATAGTATCCCCGCTATTTTTCTGAAGAGGTATTCTTCCTACTTACTTACTTACTTATCCGCAGGATTCGTAAAATATCGTTCGCAATCCGAAAAATACCGATACTTCTCACTTTTTTCCGATCTTCTCACGATCCGAAAAAAATAAAATTCTCACACAGATACTTTTCTCGAGATCCGAAAATTTCCGATCTCTCTCGGCACGAATTGAAATTTTTTTTCTCTTTTTATCATTCGTGAGAAATCGGAAAAATAAAAATCCCCTCAAATTTTGTTCTCTCACGAAGAGAAATTAAAAAGGATCCGAAAAGTGAAAAGATTTTCGATCTTTGAATGTGTTTTGCGGTGTATGGTTGTTTCTTGTTTATTGTTTTGTTTGATATTGGTTGTTTAAAATGGGACGAAAAAAAGAATTCGAAGATAATAATTATGTTTTTTATGAACAAGAAAATAATATGGCATCATGTTTAAGATGTGATAAGAAATAAAAAGGCCTAGTGACTGGCAATATAAAAAGACATTTTACAAAAGTTCATGGTAATTGTAAATACATATGCACACAAACAACCACCGAAATTTTTTTATATTTTATTTAACGATCGGTTCGTGAATGGATCTTTTTTGGATCTTCTGTGATAAATTTTATTCTCAAAGAACCGAAAAATAAAATTCGCGATCGAATTAAAAATTAAATTCCCGGCTTATCCGGCTCACAATCCATGAAGGATCACAGCCTGAGATACTGCATCCTTCCATCCGAGGCTTGTATCTCTCTCATAACGTTCAAGTTTTTTTTTTACTGTGGAGGGGTTGTTAGCCCCTCGCACTAGCCTCCAGATTTGTTGGGCCGTTGATTAGGTGCTTTTGTTTCTCCGTTTTGCACCCGCGCTTACAAGTTTCGCAAGTTATATCAAGAGATGTAACCAGTACCCGGTGGTTACCACGAGGAGGTAAAGTGAGCACTTAGTGTGTAGGAAAAGTTACAGCATATGCCCCCAGATCCTAACGCCCAACCAAAAAATTCTTCCACGCTGCCAAAACCTTCCGTAAGCTTTTCCATCGATCCTATTCAAGGGGCTTGTTTCGAGCAGTTGGAAAGCAGCATTTGTTGGACCATCCCAAAAAAAGCGAATCTTCTTCTCCCTCCAGTTATCGTCCGATTGCACTTACGTCCCTTCTTTCTAAGGTCATGGAAACGCTGATAAACTATCAAGCTCAAGAAATACATATCTCGAAGACCGAAAGCCTCCCAATAACCGGCAGTACGGCTCTCGCAGCAACAAGTCCCCTGGTGATCTGATTGTTTATGTCACCGAACAATGGAACAAATCTTTACATCGTTTTGGAGAAAATAAAATTGTTGCTTTTGATATTTCAAAGGAATTTGATAGAGTTTGGCCCCAGGCTCTCTTATCGAAAATGCGTGCTTTTGATATTGATGAGTCCTTCCTTCGTGGATTAGAAAGTTGCTTTCAAACCGGTACAAATACAAGCTGTATTGGACGGGATCAAGTCTGAAACCCACAAAATAAATGGTGGTACACCACAGGGCTCCGTTTTGTCTCCGGCCTTCTTTTTCATTTTCATAAATGATCTCTTGTCTGTAACTTCTAATTCATTGTTTCGCTGACGATAAATCTCATCTGTAAGTAGAGGGTAAACTCTGAACCAGGTTAGAGAAAAAACGGTAAATATTTATGGCCTTTTCCAAAATAGAAAAGGAGTGCTTACCCATCACTCCCTCAGGGAGTGAAATCGTCACTCCCTACTTTTTGTGATTAACAATACATGAAACTAAACGTCAAAACACTCCCTTTCCCAAAATGAATTCCAAATTCGTTGATAGGGAGTACACTCCCAAAAGTAGTTTTGGAAAAGGCCATTAGATTTCTACTTTCTATAATACACTACTAAGCCAACAATCATATTACTATACTCGAATAACTGAGAAAATATTTGTTATAGAACAATTGTTCTGTCGTTGATCCGCGGTTCAGAGTTTACCCTCGATTATACAAGTAGCATTATAGCGTTTTTTTGGTCGTCCGGAACTGTTCCGAACGATTTTGAATGCGTTCACTTGGCACAAGATGACAGTTCTTGTTCTGAAAAGAACAGAAAAACGATTCCGAATTTGAAGTCGGAACTTTGTATATACACCTTATAGTATTTTCAGCGTCGAGAATTTTAAGTTGGAAACTTTACCCGTCGTTGGCGATGGCAGTTATTCATAGGAACTATAGTACCGACATAAATAGTTCTGGTTGGTAATACACGCGTCGCTGTCGTCGATTCTCGACGCTGCAATTACTATAAGGTGTATATACAAAGGTCAGAATAAAAAACAGAATCACACATAATCGTTTGGTATCCGGAATCGGACAGTTCTGTGTACTAATTCCGGAATACCAAAAAAAAAAAAACGCTATTAGTGCTACTACGTGTCGTTTCTGGTCTTTGTTAAAGACTTTCATCTAGAAGGAAGGCTCTTAGGAACAATATCATGGTAATAAGGCCGTGTGCGGATTGAGTTAAAAATGGGTTAAAACTTGACGTTTGGTTTAATTTTGACATTTCGCACTGAATGACATTTGACTAGCAGCGGAGCAGGTTAAAATATGACAGTAGTGGTTTAAAACTCATCAATTTTTAACCACAATTCATCCAATTCGCACACGGCCTTAAGCATAAAGAGAATACAAATTTATACCAGCCGCTTTTTAGAATGTAGGGTGCTTTCATGAATGCATGGTTGCGAAAGTCTGACGAATGCATAACTTTCATAAATGCAAATAATAAATGTCAGATGTTCATAAAAGCAAAATGCAAATATTTGCAGCGCAAATGTGCAACTATAAAAACTCACATGCAATCTGCATTTCTTTCTCAATAAAAGAGACAGGTATATAGTAAAAACGATTTTCCAGGGTGTCTTTTGACATATGACGCAAATCATAAAAAAGTGTTCAAAAATGCAGCGTAAAGTACATGCGCAAGTATTTTGTGTGACTTTAATATGATTGCAAATGATCGCATGTAAACAAAGCAACCATGCATTTATAAAAGCTCCCGTACCAGAGACAAAAGGAGATCGGAAACTGACTTACGTTTTACCCTCCGGATACCGCAAATTTTATTTTACCGTTACTCGTGTATGTGAATAAATGAGAAAAAACAGCAACAAAACTCAGGTGGTATGTCGAAGTTTACTGAGATAGATGGTAAAAACACGCATACTCTTGAAGTAAACTTTGACCGCAGTTTGTAGACATTGTCATTTTGACAGCTTGGTTTCCCATCTCCCTTTTAACTCATCTGTGACCCGTACTCTCAGAACGGCACTTTTGCCCTCTGGTTGTCACTACATTGAAGCTTCAGTTATAAGTGTGTGCTCACCACAAAAGTATTCTTATCAGCTAATTACTTTTCAGCTCATTCAGCTCTGGCTGAATACACAAATGACATGTAGTTTTCTGTCCCTTTCTATCTTGTACATTCTCCATTCCACCATGTTGACAGCTGCGCTGCAGCTTTGGTGTCCTGTCCAGTTCCAGGTGCCGCAGCCGCATTTTCAAAATGCAAAGATTAAGAGCTGAACAGAATGCATCGCCGGGCGACTGGCGACTAATCTGACAGCTGTCAAAAATGTGAAATTTGTATGGCAGTCGCCAATTAGCAACACAATGCGTCGTTCGTCGCCGAACTAGTCGCCCAAAAGTTGAACTTTGTTCAACTTAGTCGCCGCGACGAGTTTGACGTTTGTGTTTTTTATATCGTGTTGATGTTTCCTTGTATTCTTTTCGTCCAGCGTTGCCGTATTTATTTTTGAAAACGGGCTATTCTTGAAAAAAAAATCGGGCCATTTTCGTTTTGTCAGGGTCATAATGCGCTACTGCATATTTTAAAATTATTTTGAAAGCCATTGATCCCAGTTTTGAATCTGTATTTGCACTTCATAGTAACTAATCACATGGACTTAAAAAGTCATAACCTATAGAAATTATGAAAGCAAGTTGGCGCTAGTTTAACCATTTTTAATGTCAGATGACCAAGTGAGAAGTGAGATACTGCAGAAATGCAGACTTAATATACAATAGGCCAGTTCCACCTTACGACATCTCCCTGAGATCTCAATTTCACTTTGACTGAGGCAAAATCTCAGACCTCACTCCTCATTGAGAAAGCTTCGGTTGACTCACAAATTCTTGTTATTCTTTCATATACATCAGTAGCGTCAAATCGGCTAAGTGAGAAATCGAATCTTAAGTCTTTTCATTTTGGAGATCCCAGAAAAAAATATCAGTTCTCAGCTGAGAAACTGTTTAACGTTTTCAGTACAATAAAAAAAAAATCGAAGTCGTCATCCTCAATGAAGAATTGAACAAATGGTTTGTTTTTGGTTCTAACACTTTTTAGAGGGCCATTTTAAATTTTTTGGGGCCACCGGGAAATTTCAACACTTCGGCAACGCTGAGCCCGTCGCGCGACTGCATTGTGTTCACAAATTTCTCAGCGATTTGGAAAGCGACTAATCTGACAGCTGTCAGATTAGTCGCCAGTCGTCCGGCGACTGCATTCTGTTCAGCTCTTAAATCTTAATTCGCATTGTTCAATTGATGCATAAAAGAAATTCAAAGTGTTTTATTCGGCGATCTTAAACTAAAATACAGATTTTTGAGAATGTGAAATCCTAAATGCTGATTCGTTTTATTTCCAAGTGTTTTCATTTTCAATCTTGAGTGGAAAGTTGTGTTCTAAATGAAAAGAAGACGGTCACAATCCATACAAGTAACTTGTAAAACCTTAAATTAATAGAATCACAACCATGGGAACATGAATTTCAAGAGTCCGTGTTTTAATTGAACAATCATAGCGCCACACATTATTCAAAATGCAAATATATTCTTTGGACAAGTGATTTGTAAAAAATAGAATTCAAATGCTGGAAAAGTTGAAACACAAGAATCCCGAAAATCATAGTTTTGATACGTAAATGATGCAATTTTCTGCTTTTGGCGTTATTGAAGGATTTTCTTGGAAGTTCGAAGAACAAACGTACGCCTGCAATGAAAACGTGCATTGTCAAACAAAGTGGCTACAAGGGTAAGCTTGTATTTTTCAATTGGACTTTCCAGAAGTTATTTATTCTTTGAATTCCTGCAGGTTAACAACAACTTAGGATTCCACACCTCAGCGGTGGCTCATATGTGTAAGTGAATCGCATAATCCAGAACAATTTTTTGGGTAAGTTTCTTTTATTTGATTCGTTACTGTTTCCATGCATTTCGATGGCATCTTTTTCGTCCCTATCTTGCGTCCTTAATTCCTTGTGTTCGACAGCCTTTGAGCTTGTATTTACGTTATAATTTATAAGGCTGAAATGATTGAAAAATATAATGACGAAAACCTGGGGCCATGTTCTGTAACATATCACTCGCAAGAAAAAAGTGATAAACGCAAGGAATCGAAACAAATTGCATTGAAATTGTTTCGATTCCTTGCGTTTATCACTTTTTTCTTGCGAGTGATAAGTTACAGAACATGGGTCCTGGGTTCGATTAGGTTAAGTGGCTGACAATGGATCCAACCAAATACATAGTCAGGGATAGGAATCTATCTATTTGTTTTTATCGGATGAATCGTTCGAATTATACACTCCTTAATTCATTTTCCGCCTTATGGAGCAAGCAGGGTATGGGCAGAAAGTCGAATCGTTTTCACTTATGCCTCGTCTATTCAGCTTGTGCAAATATCGGATGGAAATACATCAAGCCGACTTGAAGCATTCAAGCAGCGTCCTGTTTAGTTTAATTTGCAGACGGTTGGGGTTGTTGCCGTCACAATTAGATCTATTGTGTGACGTTGTTCTGGACAACGGCAGCAAAAGTCAGCAATGTCTTCATGCTTGCCTCTGTCATCATCGCAATCTCTGTAAATATTGTGACTACTGAGCGTCATTTGCATTTAAGGGAAGCCGGCGAAACGTTTTTCCTGAAAAGATCTCGGTGCAATGTTGCTGTAATCGGAGAGCTTGAAAGAACTTGCGAGGTTAAATCGTTCTGAGAATCCTGCTCCTAACCCAGTGACGATTCGAGTCACCATTACTTACTCACTTACTTACTGGACTTGGGCGTCTATTCTATTTTGACGTTCTGTCAGAGCTCAGAGCCGTCGGTGTTGGGTGTCCTTCCTCAAAGACAGCATATCCTTCGTTTTTCCCTCATTTACCACAAATGGGCCTCCCATGGTCGACAGCTCGAAGCGGAGAAGGCTGTTGCTACTAATTACACCCCAACGAAGGAGTGTTACCACCAAGGCACTTCCAACGAACGACGATGGCAGAGAAAGAATTTCTTTTTTTTGGAATCAACGGTGGCATCTTCAGTTCAAGTTAGGCCGAACTACTTGGTGAACACCTTTACATGGGCTACTTCGACATATTTTAAGCCCAGGCCGTAAATGGAACGTTTTTTTTCGGTTTTTGCACTTGGAGTCACATCAAGAGCCTGGTACCACAGGTTGGGGGTTGTATGTCGCCGTCGCGTCGAGGTGACCTCCCGACTACGTAGAAAAGTATCTAGTTGCGAAGCAACAACAGGCCTCGAACATCTGAGGTGTCTACTGAGGTCAATTTTATCATAATATGTATTCGCTTCGCTTAGATTTCATATAGCTCATGATAATATCGTCCTATACATAATTTAGTATTATTCTCCTACACTACGGCCTATTGTCTCATAGTGCCATTTTTAGTTCAGGAGAAATAAGGGGGAGCGCTAAAGCCACTTTGTGTTATTGAGGTATGTGATCATATCTTTGATCTTGAATTCTGAGAGTTCCTCAATACAGTTGAAGAATTCTTTACCTAAGTGGAGTGCTCTTTTCTAGCCAAGGCCGGGCAATGGCAGAGAAAGTGTGGGACCGTTTCCTTTTCATCCTAGTCCTCACAGCTACGGCAGAAGGAGTTATGTGGTATACCCAATTTTGCCGCATGCTCCCTTATAGGCCAATGCCCTGTGCAGGTAGCAACAATCCTGTCATGCCTTGGTTTGGAAATTAAATTGATTGATCTTGATTTGTTATAGGTGGGACAGATTTTCCTAGATATAACGCAACTCGTTAAACTACTCCACCTATGATTTGCTTCTGATGTGTATTTGGTGAGGATATAGCACTTCACAACTCCAAGAGGAGTATTTACTCTCACTGCCAATGAGTTGTGAAGGGCTGATCCTTGAGCTAGCTCATCTACCTTCTCATTTCCCTCATAGCCCCTATGGCCCGGTATCCAGATTAGAGTGACGCTCATATCAAGTTCCTTGAGGGCCTCTTTGCATTGCTGGACCAGTTTAGATGATGATAAAGCTGAATCAATGGCTTAAATAGCTGCCTGACTATATGTTAGTATAGCTACATTTGGTTCTGTTGTATATTTTTAAGGGCTATACAAGCTTCCTTTATCGCTAACATTTCTGCCTGGAATACACTGGCATAGTCGGGAAGTATATAGGAATTTTAAATCTTAAAATATTCACAGAAGACACCTGCACCAACACCGCATTCCATCTTCGAACCATCCGTGAAGATAGTTGTGTCGAAGACTTTCGTCACGTAGCCTTCCTCCCAGTTGGTTCTTGACGGGAGCAAGACTGTAAACTTCTTTGAGGTGTTGAGGGTAGGGATGCAGTAATCGGTGGTTGTAGATAGGATGTCTGATGGTATCAGGCTTGTTTGATTGCAGTGCCCGTAGGATCTGGTTTTCCAGCAGCCTATTTCTTTGAGTCTCAAGATACTGTAGGACACTTGATATTTAATAAAGAGGTCAATCAGAAGAAAGTCCAGGATGACGTTGAGTGCATCTGTTGGACAGGACCTCTGCACCTTTGTAAGCTTGTTTACTATGTAAGCTTTGCAGAGAGCGGGTCAGCAAACAATGGAACCATGAACAAGTAGTCTTACAACCACTGTGTACGTCCACTTGATCATTTTTGACTGAAGGCCCCACTTTTTGCCGAAAGCTTTGTTGCAGACGTAGACGCAGTTGCCCGTAGCTTAGTTGGTAAGTGCGTTGGCTGCTAAGCAGAACGTCGTTGGTTCGAGTCCTACTCAGGCCAAGTTTTTATTTCATCTTTCACGGGTACCTGCCTCTTGCGAAGACCTGACAAATCTTCCAAGAGTATCAATCTGTCATGAAAAAGTGCTTCTCAACTTTGCCGTTCGGAATCGGCGTTAAATTGTAGGTCCCCCTTCTTCACACGCACTCAGAGAATTGTTGATGAGAGTAAGCCACTTAGGCCTTGGCTCTTCAAGAGCTGTCGCGCCACTCTATTTTTTTTTTGTTGCAGACGTAGAAGGCAACGCACACCTTTCTCACCCGTTCTTCAATGTTAAGCTTCCAGGTGAATTTGGTGTCTAGTATTACGCCCAGATATTTAGCACTGGAAGACAGTGTTAATTGTTAACCGTTTAAACGAGGTAGGGTGGTATTTTGCTTTTGGTAGTGAAAAGCTAGTCCACAGCTCGCGGCCCAGGTACTTCCTTTCTTCAAAGCCATATTAGTGATTTCACTGATCACGCTTGGAAACTAGAACGACCAAATCATCGGCGCACGCAACCGCTTTCACTCCACTAATCTCGAGTTTGACAATAATGCTGTTCATGACCAAAAGCCATAAAACAGGAGACACCTCCTTGGGGTGTTCCTCTTCTGGCATATTTGGTACACATTGAATATCCTAACTTTGATTGAATCCTCCGATTACTTAGCATGGCTATTATCCACCTTCTAAGGTAGTCCTCAATACCGAAGTCTGCAAGTGATTTTGCTATGGATTCAGTTAGGACGCTATTGAAAGCTCCTTCTACGTCTAAGACGGGAGCTAGGGTATATTCCTTGAAATGAATTGTGTTTTCTATCGTTATCACTACCTCATGAAGAGCAGGCTTTGTAGATCTACCCCTCATGTAGGCATGTTGCGAGTTAGATAGGAGTCAACTACTCAGAACGCGCCTTATGTGAGATTCTACGATTCTCTCCAGGGTTTTGAGTAGAAAGGATGTAAGGCTTATAGGTCGATAATCTTTAGCAGATTCATGTCCTCTTTTACCAATTTTAGGTAAGAAAACCAATCTTACCTGTCTCCAAGACCAAGGGACATGGTTTAGTAAGAGGCAACCTTTAAAGATACTCTCAAGCCGTGGTTCTACTAATTCTCTGCTGATTTTGCAGCGTTATAGGTAGTATTCCATCAGGGCCTGAAGATTTGTATGGCGAGAAAGTTTTCATAGCCCAGACTTTATTTTCTCTTGTTATAAGAGCATGTAAACTGTATGGAGGTTGACATGTTGGAAGTCAAATTAGATTCGGGTGGTCCTTCTTCACAACCTGGAAAGTGTACATTTGTTAGTTACTTTAATGTCTCCATTGAAGATTCTGTCTAGCTTCCATCTGTTTTTTTAAGAAAGGAGGGGTTCGAATGTTTTTTCGATAGAACCCTACTGAGCCTGGCCAAATCTTTGATATCTTCGATGGACTGACAGTACTCTTGCCATCCTTGTTTTTGGCTTGAGCTATAGAGCGCTTGTATGTTCTCAAGCAGTCCTTATAGAGCTGATAAAATTTATGCGTATATTACTTGCCATTGTCCCTTATTGAATTTAAACTAATTCGACTTTTATTTTATTTCAGATTCAATCACAAACCAAGCGAATCCAGATGAAGCAACTTAAATGTAACGTCCACTGCAAATGACTTCATGGAGAAGACTTCCATCACTTTGAACACGTTTCGTGAGTTTTATATTTAAGTGTCGTTAGATTTAAGTACAAATACTATCGCTCACTCCTCCAGTGAAGCAGGAAAGCTTAGAACTAGAACTAGACTTCAAGGAATAACGTACAAATAATTTAATTGCCAAAAAGAAGATATAGAAATAGGAAATTGATAAAAAACTGTAAGCCCAAAGTTGCAATTTAGAGACACAAATTCACGTAACAAACGCAGTTATTTACAAATCCAAATCATTACTCCAGCGAACTGATAACTGAATTATTTCTTGTCATTTTTTATTTTTATCTTGAAGAATTTTATATTGAAGAAGCAACAACGAAGAACCATCAACTGATTGTTCTAGTGATGCATTCTTTCCACAGTGAACAAAATGAACATTAGCAGTTAGGCTCGGTTGTAGTTGCAGTCACAGCCTACAGCTTTGATTACTGAAGCTAGTGCTACACGATGGACTACTTTAAAACATCGCACTGATCGTACGGGTAGTTTCAAACAGCGCTCGCTACCCGAAATCATTTTGATTTTGGTGAATTCTTACTATCGCCGTAGCTAAAAGAGTTGTTGCAAAAAAGGCCAGTATTCAACCTTCAACGTTTTTGAACGGGACTTAATTTTGCGTTCCGGGCATACAGTGCAGTGAAAATGTCCCTAAAAGTTGGCCATTTCAAAAAATTCCCACTAAAAACTTCAGTCTCGCAAGGCTGAACATGCATACTATGCCGATGCGTCAAACCATTACACTTCTTTTCATCACTCACTTTATCTTTATTTTTATTTTTCCTAGTTTTTGATTCGCCCTCTAATGGCCGCGTGGCTTCGAGAATTTCACTGAGAAACTCAATATAGTTATTGGACGAGCTTTTGTATTTGCCCTTAACCTCAACGAGTGACGCCTTAAGTTAGTCATCTTCATTCGCCGCCCAAACAAATTGGCTATAATCCTTTTTAACATCTAACCATATATCTTGAAGCTCAAACCGAAAGCCTTTTACCGGTTTTTTTCTTTAAATGTTGCATGTAAATCGACCAACCAACGTGTAGTGTCGCATGCCAAAATAAGTTCCTGCAAACTCATAGCAAAAATGAAAAAAAAAAAAACACGTCCAATTTATGATGAAAAGGAAAATTGATCATCACCGTTATAACGCCGAAAATTAATCGTACAAATGTAAGGCATAGGATATAAACCCTTCCAAATTTTACCGCTTTAACGCGTGGTAGAACGTACTAATTTTACCGTTTAACTACCTCACGTATATATATATAAAAAAAAAAAACAAATACAAAAAACATTAAATACCTGTACAATACAAAATTTAGGATGGCTGCAATGATGATGATGGCGCTGGAACTGATGAAGACTTCGATAATAATGACTACAGATGAAGCATCGTCCTGGTATTCCATATTGAATATTGTCCGTATTCCAATCGCCCAAATTTGTTTCAAATGAATCCTTTTTTTCCATTTTTCACAACTGACAAATGACAGATGACAAATGACACCTCCTAGGTGTGCTACAGATGTAATTCTCCCTGGGAAATTCGTTGACGATTATTGAATGATGATGGCGTGCCGTTATTATGTTACGGTGCCAAACGTGCGGACGTGTGGACGTGCCATTATTATGGGACGGTGCCAAGCGTGCGCACGTGCCGTTAGACTTTCCGTTGCTATGCGGATATTCCGATCAGAAAATTAAATATATTTTCTTTGATGCACGGATTCGATAATTTGCACTTTTTTTTTTTTTTGCAAAAAAATGGCGCTATCCGGCTCGAAGGACCAAATCTCTGGGGGAGTGTTTGTTTTCACTTCTGTGTTGAATAAATAAGCACTTATGCCTTCTAGTTCTATTTGTATTATTTAATCTTTAAAATTTGTATTATTTTTTCTTTAAAATTATAAACTTTTAATTTTCTTTTTATTATTTTGGGAGGTTGGGTGGTGGCGATGTCGAGAATGAGAATTGAATTAGAATTTATATGCCATTCTGCCAGATATAACCGTTCTATTTTGCGATCCACTAGACTCACCGACTCCACCTTCCACGAGCCCGTCATTGCCATTCGAGGGATTACTAGAACTTTCTGCCATACCACTGTCGCTGCCCGTTTACATAATACAATTGCTGTAGAAAAGAAAAATGAATTGAAAAACGTGCAAAAAACTGCAAATATATTCAAACTGAGTAAAAAGATTTATATTCATACAATTAGATTTAGAAATATTGGTAGAACAATGTATTCTTACTGTTTATTTAGAACAAAGAAACAAGAAACGCATAACATTAAAATTTAAAACTGCTTGCTGATCCCGTTATTTACTGTTGCTGCCAATTCCTTTGTTGTTCGGCTCATAAAATCCCGTATACTGTACGGTTGCTTTGCGACGACGGTGTATATACACACAGGTGTTGATAGGCTCTCCTGCGTCGAAGGGCGTTCTTTTGCGATGTAAAAATTGCTTAATTTTTGTGTCCCAATATACACTCGTGGTCTTCTTAAGTCAATTACAGAAAATTGTATTGCGGTCTTTTGGTTTGCTTCGACGATCACGCCGGGGTCACCAATTGTAGTGAATTGTGGTTGTTCTTGACGATGCTGTGTGACTGTTCACACAATCCAACACGGAATATTCTTTTCGAGGTTTATATTTTATTCAATAAAAAAACGTTTACTAAACTTTGATTAATCAAACTATGACTCCTGAGGAGTTCAGCTCACTTTGAATCATGCCATGGTTGATCCGAATTCCAAAATTATCAGAGGGAAAGGAAAATAAAGAAAAGAAACTACAATACCGGACGGACATATCCACTAGAGGGCGCCGAGATGTTGTTCGTATCCCACCCCACCATGGAAGTCCGTTGGCCAAATGATGTTTGGAGTTTTGGACTTCCCCTAATAAACACCAAAAAAAAAGACTGACTCACCGTTTCATTCGCTTACCGTTTCGCCTCCGGAAATATGATGTTAGGCCTATGAAACGTTGAAGCGTCTTCTAGTCTCTTGGCAACAGATACTCTGCCACTGCTTTGGTCTTCTCTTCGGACGGTCTGATTGTGTTATTCTCGATCACGTACCCGAGGAAATCGACTCTTCTTTGCAGGAACTGACATTTTTTCCAGTTGATTCGTAGCCCGTACCTGGCGGCGACTTCTAGAACAGTCTTCAATTTCTCGAGGCCTTCTTCTTCGTCATTGGATGGAATGATGAGGTAGTCCATGTAAGCTTCTACCACCCCCGCTTGCATCAATGTTCTGAAGATGGCATTCACAAACCTTGTGAAAACAGCTGGAGAATTTGAGATTCCAAACGGCACGTACCGAAACTCAAACTGCTCTTCTTGGGTTACGAACGCTGTATACTTCATCGACTCTTTATCCATCGGAACATGGAAAAAGCCGTTGACTAAGTCAAGAGTCGTGAAGACTTTCACCCCTTGCAGGCGCTCAACAACTTCGCCCATATGGGCCATGGGGAAGTTATCCCGAGTGACTTTCTCGTTTAACTTTCGGTAATCGCAGCATAATCTTTTCACGCCGTTCTTCTTGGAGACCAGCACAATCGGCGATGCATACTCAGATTTGCTTCTTTGTATGATCCCATCTCTCAACCATTGTTCAATCTGTTTGCGAACAACAATCTGATCTGCGTATGGCATTCGTCTTGGTCGTTGGAAGATCGGAACATCGTCCTTCAAAACCAACTTCATGGTAATCGGTGAGGACACCAACCGGAGCATAACTTTCGATGACTGATAATAGTGCATTTCGTGTATTGAAATTCAAATGACTCAACTCCATTTCCCTAGTGAAACAATCGCTTTCAGCTGCTAAGCAGATTTCCCCGAACTCCTCTCCGAGTGCAAACTTGTCCGACCCTTGGTCAAATTCATCATTCGGACCTCACCGGCGCTCTCGCCCTTCAGTTTATCGACACGTTTGCCTTCTGTACTTAAACTCTCTTGAGCCCGTACCACATCGCTGGTACCTTCATGCTGTGCCTTATGGCCGGAACGCTCACCCTGTCTCTCAACCTGAACTCTACACTTGAGTCGATAATCTCTAAATTTGCTACTTGCAAAAAATCGTTCCCTATTATTGCAGAATAGTTCATTTCTCTCTCTGCCATGACGTGGAAAGTAACTGGCAAAACAGTGTTGTCTATTTCCACTCGTAACTGAACGTTGCCCATTGTCGTCACTCGATGCTGACCGATTCCTAAAAGATTTCTCTTTTCCTTTCCCAACTCGACGTATTCCATCAACGCCAGACAGTCGTATCTCAATAGACACAAATCGCTACCCGTGTCGACCAACGCGCTAATCGTAACGCCCCTGAATGTGATGTCTTTGAAGAGACGGTTCGTGCCAATTGCCAAATTCATTCGGGCCTCCGGCCACGACTCTCGGTTCCCCGACGCAGGTTGGCCGTTTCGGTCATTCCAACGCCGTTGAGCCGATGATGTGCCTGCCTTGCAATCTCTGGCCATGTGCCCCGATTTATTGCAGCTGTAGCACTTTATAACCTTGGCCACTTTGCACTCACTTGCGATGTGGCTTGTGTGTCCACAGCGGTAGCAAGATTTTCTAGCCTTTTCATCTTTGACCTGTACACGGGACGAAACACCTGCACCGAAAGGATTCCCTCTCGAGCATGAAGACTGCGATTGAGATCCCTTCGATCTTTCGTAAGCCTTGATCATAAATTTCAGCTCTTCCACGGTCGTCGCTTGGTAAAGCATAATTTTATTTTGCTTGATGTCGGGGATTCCATCGGCGAAATACTGAATAAGGCTCTCATCATCCAGCGTGATTGACTTGCCAATTTCTTGTAGGCTGTACAAAAATTGCAAGAGGGATTCATTTGGCTTTTTAATCTTCGTCCTGAGCCGACGATGGATTTCTGCTGAGGATATTTTGTAGCCGAACTCTTTAATGAGAGCATTCTTCAGTGTTTCCCAGCTGTTGATTCCCGTCTGGCTTCTTATAAATGATTTGGCGGCACCTCTCAAGAGTTGTTTGGCGTATATGTACTTTTGGATGATATCCCAGTCGACAGCCACGGCGTTCTCCTCGAATTCTTGTAGCCAGGAATAAATTTTCATGGCCTCGGTTCCATCGAAATGGACTAGGGAGTCTTCAATATCCCTAAGGGTAAAATTCCTCAACCTAATCGCCTCGGCCTGCCTTGGTGTTGACGGTTCGCCCCTGGCTTCCTCGAAGTCGTCATCGTCTTCATCGAGCGAAAGTTCAAAATGATCCAAGAGCCTCGTTTGCAGCAATCTTTCCTTCCCGTCGTGGCTAGATTTAGCTCTGCCAACTTTTCCTTTAGACCGTCTACTGTAAGACTTAAAATTTCATCCCTCTCCATCCTACCTTTTTTATTTTATTTATTATTTCGTCAAAAAAAAAAAACCAAACAATACTTTCTTAAAGTAATACAATAATATTGTAAATCTTAAGGGAACAATTTAATACACAATAAAAAAAATTAGCTTGGACGGCAACGCTTACCTTATACTACGCATACACAAATACAAAAATGTGATCGTTGCTGATGTTTTCGCTCCTGTTGCTGCTGTCTTCTTCTGCCTGGAAACGGCTTATTCACCACCAACACTGGTCGATTTTGTTGTTGCTTCGTTGGAGCGAAACAACCACGGTGGTCTTTATGCGTGATTCTTTTTCTTTTTCGCACACACGCACTAACACCGCTTCACGGCCCTTTATCCCAGCAAACAATTCTCTTCAGAAAAGAATCATAACTCATTCATGTAAACGAAGAACATAAGCGAAAAAGAATTCATTTATGATTCGATTTGGGTATATTTCACTGGGCCGCGAAACACATTTTTGAACCTTTTTCCTGACTCATTTACGAACCGGCTGTTCTTCATCAAAGTGGACGCGCACAAGCTCTTATATATTCGTTTACATGGCCTAGTTATGAATCCTTTTCGAACTAGATAAATGAACTCAAAGTGGTTCATTTATGATTCGATTTGGGTATATTTCACTGGGCGGCGAAACACATTTTTGAATCTTTTTCTTGACTCATTAATGAACCGTATATTCCTCATAAAAGTGGACTCGCACAAGCGCTTTCGCTTTCATACTTGCTTGAATAGTAAATCGTCTCAGATATGCACTTTTAACTACAAATTAAATACAGGGTGATCCTTTGTTCAAACAAAAAAAAACATTTTTTTCACAAAAACATTATAATTAACAATTAATTATTTATAATTAACATTATAATAAACAAAACAAAGAATTCAATTTCATATTAAAATAAGTAAAATTTGGAATGTTTAGTTTCTTGATTTAATTCGGTCATTTGCATACTGAAAGTGTCGCATTGCGATTTGGTCAAAATATTCTTCGCTTTGGCCGTGACTTACATGAAAGGCATCTATTTACAAAACAAGAAAGATTTTATTTTATCAGCAAAAATGGTTACTTTATGTTTTTGAAAATCTTACTTCGTAAGGCACTTAAAACAGAGAGTATTTTAGCGCATTTCTTCTGATGGGTTCCCCTCCAAGAGAATTCCCTTGCCAGTATGTCCGTGAATATTCTTCGTAAATTCGATTTTATAAATTTTTTGGGGTCAATACTTTGACCCAATTGAGTGAATGCAATTTTCTAAATAAAAGCAAATTAAAAAATGAGATTATTTAACACTTTCACTTATCTTTTACCTTTTTTTTCAAAATCAACAATTTTCACAAATAAGATATTATTTTTATTTTCACTGCAGAGCACCAGCACGAGAACTTGAACACATGAATTCTTTTCCGAAATGAAGAATTTCAAATTATAAAAGCATTCTTGCAGTTTCTCGGCGCGACTTGATTCCGTTATTAAAAATATATAAAAACAAAGTAAAAAAGGTACAGCGTTTCGTTTCGAAAAAGGAGAAGAAGAAAAAGACTAAAAAACTTGCCATTTGCTTGTGCACGTCCACATTTTATAAGAATAAATGGGTGAAATCTGAATGTTGTTGTATCTGTTCACAGAGTAAAAAAAAGACTTTTTTTTCTAAGGAAATAAGAATTTAAAAGTATATAGTAGCTATATGTACATTTTTTCGATTTTGCTTGTGCACGTTCACTTTATTTCGAAAAAAGTGAATGAACGTCGAATGTTCTGATATTGTATGCTATATATATGCATTTATTCCATATTCATCCGTTAAAATGAAGGTTTCACGAATATATACCCTTCATTTTTACCGAAGAAAAAGCGAACATTCACCAAAATGTTTGCTGGGATATGTCTTTCGAGTTTTTTTTTTTTTTAACTACGGTATGAAGACCGTTTTCTTTGTTCAGATAACTGAACAATAATAGCGTGATCGCCCGTAACAACGATTTCAGTGTGAGGATATAAGGATACAATTCTTTGGATGGAGTCAGACAGAGCGTCAAATTCGCGAGAAGTTGGAGCTCTGTCCAAATTTGGGCTTCGATAAAGAAAACAATAGTGAATGATGTGCTTATTTACGGTGAACTTGAACCACATAATATTGAAGAAAGGGTCGGAGCAGTGTCCATATTGTGGGAGGAATTGATAAGCTACATCATTCCTAATGTAAACGGCGAGACCATGGTGGAGGGAGAATAATGGCACTAAGCTATACCCATGAATGAGAAATTCAGTAGGATCGGAATTCTCACCTACTTGGGTGTCACTCAGTGCCAGTACAGCTGGCCTGTTCGGAACAGTGTGGATATACAAAGCAAGAAAATTAATTCTTAGCCCACGAATATTGCAATAATCGACTCTGAAATTATCAATCATTGCAAGTAAAAAAAAAATAAAAGACCAAAACAGACAAGATCTAAGAGAGTTACTGAATTGAACACAAGAAATCTTTACGATTCAGCGCCACTGTCAGTGTTATGCCTTGACGGCAGCGTGAATCGATCCGACCCTGGAATTCAAACAGCTAATCTCTATTCATCTGTTATTGACGACACATCATGTGCACACATTCAATGAGTAAAAAAAAAGCTCAATGCAATGTAATGCACAATGATAAGCCGTGCAATTGTACGACGGGGAAACGAGGAGAACGGGATGGTTGGGTTATGTACTTACTGTGCTCTTGTGGCTAGCGGGTATTTTTAAGCCTTTTTTGTGGGTGCATTTTTTCTTGGTTTTTTTTTTTATTTTTTTTGTTGCTTGTTGCGTTTCTATTGTTGTTTGTATGAGGTTTCGATATTTTTTATTGTTGTTTGTTTGCTTTTTTTGGTGAATATTATTTTTATGTTTGGTTTTAAGTTTTTCGTTTAGTGTTTATTATTGTTGGTTTTTATTGTTTAAATGGACGCGAGGGACATGGACGGGACATTAAATGAAAAACTAGACAAAAGCACTGCACACGCACAGACACAACCCGACTCTTCGAACACTTGAAATTAAATTTTGTTTTGGGGCACATTATGTCCCCGTGTCGTTAAAGGGCTAGGATTATCCTCATTTCCTTTTGCATCTGAATCCTGAAAAAAAACAAATATCTTAATATCTAAAAATAAACATTTTACATTTTAAATTAAATTTTCTTACTGTATCTATTGTTGCGGCGCCAACAGAGATAGATTCACTCTTTGTGTGAACTGGGCTATCGCCAAAGATCTCCTCCATCTCCACATAGAAAGGAGGTAGACATGGAGATGCACCAGTTGCACCAGCATTATCCTTAGCGCATTTATACGCCCTCAGCAGCGTATGTATTTTAACCTCACAGTTCTGAGGTGTTTTTCCGTCCTGAAACAAGTTTGAATGTATGTTATGTACATTTTCTTTTTTTATGGAATACAAAATACTTACCAAACCGGCAGAAAGCATGTCCTCGACGACATGCTTAAACGCCTCTCGCCTCTTCCTCGGAATACTAAATTCCTCTTTCCTCGCAATGTAAAATCCGAAGAAGGCCTTTGTTTCATCATGTGTCCAACATGTATTTCTATAATAAACGAAAAATACATGGGTTATTGAACATTTCTACGCATTGTAAATAATTTTTGCTTACCTTTTTGCGATTTCAATTCTCGTCTCTGATAGGAAAACACAAAAATATTTACATTTGATTCATTTGTTGTAAGAAGTAATAATTACTAGACGTTTAACCAGCATAGTTTACAATTATTGTAAACTATGCTGGTTAAACGTCTAGTTTTGTTTCTGAAGAAGATTTTATTGAAGCTTGGGCGAGAGTTGGAAGTTTCATCTCCAAAGTCCTAGAATTAGACTTTGAGTGACAGTCATCGATTGTCCAGCTAGAGTTTCAAATCTTCTATAAAATTCTGAAGGTTTTTTATCCCCCATCTCCTCGACCGATACGAGCTGTTCTATACGTTTACTCTCACTCATGGAACAAGGATGTCATAAACACTTGCGGCCACGTCTTGAGGAAGTGCCTGTACTACATAGTGATATTTTGTTTGATCTGTGTATATATTTCGAGTTGAGAATTGAGACTCGATTTGAATAAACCAAATTGCAGGCATTTTCTTCCAGAATTCTGGTAGTTTAATTGAAATGGCGTTAACTTTACCAGATTCCGCTGCCGCTGGTGTGTCAGTGGACTGGGTTGTTTTCACAGCTGTAGATCACAGGTCTGAGTAGTTGTTGTAGATCAGCAGTTTGGTTGGTTCACTAAGTCCGGTCTTCTTCTTCAATGGGAATTTCACCAAGGGATTTAGAGTGGAGTGGCCTTTGCGGAATCCAAACTGCATGTGGGGGTTTTTGTTCTGTCCACAATCAAACCTAGCTTTTCTCGTTATTTTCGAACTCGGTTTAGTCTGTACCTTTGACCTTCCATTTTTTTAATGTTAGTCTGTACGAAATGTGTATAAAAAACACAAAGGACCTTTTCCAGCATGAAGTGTGGACAAGCCAAAAGAAAAACTATTTTCATTGACTCCTTTTTGAAGGCACTGATTAATGTCGTTCATTTCTTTGGGTGAAGCTCCGTATTTATAGCATTTTGCAAAGGTCGAGTTGTTCAGCGCGTTGCAAATTTTCCCGTCAACCATCGTTAAATGCAAGTTGTAAGTGGCGGACTATTCGACATCCCCGTAGCAATAAATTGATTTGTTCAGAGTAGTACTCTTCTTCAGACAAAGAAACTGGAACCCCATTGGACGACAGTAGAATAAGTTGCAATCTTTCGCATCAGAATCACTAAAATTCGTTATGTCCGGTACTTCCATCGAACCCCCATTTTTCATCTAATAGAAGGATTTTAGAGGATTCTTTGTTGAACGTGTCTAAAACGTCTCTCTGAGATTAAAACAGTGTTGTTGCTGTGTGATTGAGAAGAGCTTGTAAATCTTCTTCGACGCTTGATTCAGTTTCCGTAATATTTGCAGATTCTGAATAACAGCTTCCCTTTATTTTTTTAATGGCCTTGTAGCTGGGCAATGCATTCTTTTTAATGTTGTGTTAAATAAGCAAATACTGATTTTTGGTTAACTTCAAAAAAGAGATAGTACTTCACTATAAGTAACAGCCGCTTTTTCATCTTCTAAATCCGAATTAACTGACGTATCACGCTGAGCTATGACAATAGATTTGTCGGTTATGGAATTTCTACCAAAGGTCTTCGTGTGTTGTTAGCCGCTAGAAGTGTTGTTTTCCCTCTCTGGTTTGGGCAATCACTGGAGCGAGGTAAGACGCATATCGTTGAACCAGAAACTTCTGATGGGTCTCCTTATTGTATCAAACGCTTTGGGTGACAACAGGCTTGCTAGTTTTTGGGGAAAGCTACAAGGTTTGTGGGGTGTGCCCCTCGCTTCTTCACCGTACTTTCTGTGATAGAAACATACTGTTGGACTTTCTTCTTTTGACTAGGCCTTCCTAGCTCTAGAAAAAGATGTGTTTCTTGACATGCCTCGAGATCTGTTTTGGTCGGTTTTAAGATTTTGAACCAACGTATTTAGGTTAGCCAACCCAGATTCTACCTCAGTCAGGCGTTATTCGAGAGTCATGTTGTTTCGGCACTCATCGACATTTGCAGCGAAAACTTGATTTGGTGCTTTTGACATGTCCGCTATTTCCGATAATGCAGTAAGGTAAGTGCCAGCAGAGCGTTCCTGAAACTGTAACGTATTGATAGAACCAAGACCTGTATTTATATAGAGTGGCCACAGATCCCGACCTGTATTAGAGCCAACCAAAATGAATGAAAATTAAACCATCGTTACAAAAAAAAAAAAAAATATAGGAACTGTCTAACCTTCATGTCCATACGTATCTCACCCCAGGCACCAACCGGCGCTGTCTGTGGTTGGGGCAGATCGCATATGGGAGGGGAAGGGTGCCAATGATCAACCGTCGCTTTGGTGTTCTGCTTCTGTCCTCGTTTGTATAGATGCGACTCTGTTCGCTACAAACGTCTTTAGTTCGCATGGTGACTTATTGATCCAATGAAGTGCAACCAGCGAATCTGTCCATAGGTGATATTCCACCTCTTTCCATTCCATCGTCTTAATTATTTCGATGGTTAGCCTTGCCAGCAATTCTGCTGCAGCAAGCTCGAGTCTCGGTATTGTTACCGTCTTTAATGGTGCTACCCGCGTCTTTGCGGTCAACAGTGTAGACCATATCTTTCCATCTTGATGTTCGGTTCTCACATAGATAACCGCTCCATAGGCTTTTTCAGACGCATCTGAAAACCCGTGGATCTCTATCCGCATCTTCGAGGATGTTCCAATCCATCGATCTATCCTTATGTCTTCCAAGAAGACAATCTCTCTCCAAAATTATGTCCATCTCTCCAATATCTCTCGTGGGAGTTCATCATCCCAGTCAGTCTTCAGACGCCATATGTCCTGAATGAGGATTTTGCCGCTAATCGTAACTGGTGATATGAAGCCATTTGGGTCGTACAGCTGGGCGACGCAGCTTACGATCTTTCTCTTCGTCATGAGCTCTTGTTGTGTGGAGGGTGTCTTTACCACAAAGGTAAACTGATCTGTCCGTAGTAGCCATTTCAACCCCAATATCGATGCCTTTTCCTCATCTTCGAACATTACTTCTTCGAGCTCCATATCTCTCACCAGTGCTCTCGAGTTAGACTTCCACTTCCTCAGTTCAAAACCTGCACCTTTCAACACTGCGTCAATTTCTTTCGACAGTTCTATCGCTTCTCTTTCCGAATCAGCCCCAGTAGCACAATCATCCATGTAGAAATCATGTATAATTGCCTTGGCTGCTCTGGGTGATTCTCTCTCGGCTTCTTTCGCGCATTGTATTAATGCTCGTACAGCATTGTGTGCTGACGAGGCCATCCCATACGTGACTACCGTGAGCCAGTATTCTCTCAATCTCTCTTGGGAGCTCTCTCTCCAAAATATACGTTAGAGGTCCCATTGTTCTTTCGCAATTCTCACCATACGGAACATCATCTTGATGTCCGCACTTATGGCAACTCTATGTCTTCTAAAGCGCCTCAGAATCTCATGGAGATCCTTCTGTAGCTTCTCTCCTGTCATTTGAATGTCGTTGAGGGATACTCCCTTATCGGTTTTGCAGCTGGCGTCGAAGACGACTCTGAATTTCTTCGTCACACAATGATGCGGAATGTGATAGACGATCTCTCCTCGGGATGCACCACTTATCAGTGTCATGTGCCCCGATCTCTCGTATTCTCTCATGAAGTCTATATACTTCTCTCTCAACTCTGGGTCTCTCTCTAATTTTCTCTCTAAAGCGAAGAACCTTCGTTTCGCTATAGCCTCGGTAGAACCGAGGTTCTTCCCTGAATCTCTCAGCGGGATTGTAACTATGAACCTGCCATAGTTATCTCTCATAAAGGTATTGACGAAATTTCGTTCCACCAGTTCCTCTTCTTTCGACCTCGAGGCTACGCTGCCCACTTCATCAAGGGCCCATAGTCTCTGAAGACTCCTGTGAAGCTCTTCATTACTTGGAGATACAGCATAGACTTGGTCTATTCTCGCTGTCTTTCGTGTTGGCTCTCGTTGTTGTCCAAGGACTATCTTTCCGAAGGTTGTCTCCATGCATAGGATACCTTCTATCTGTCCTTCAAAGGCTGACGTAAACATCTCTGCTATGAACTCGCAGCCCAATAGCAGATCGACTTGGCCTTCTTTCCAATACTCCGGATCGGCAAGAGGGAAGCCGTGATTCGTCGATACGAGCAAATCGATTCGTTCGGACTGAGGGATTGTTGGTTGCCAGTTGCAGTCTTGTGGCAGCATCCAAAATTCTTGATCAACTGTCTTTCGTAAGTCAAACCATGGGCTCACCTTGAGCCTCGCCGAGTGTTCGATTTTAAGGGGCTCCCCCCTTATGCCTACGATCCCCCTGGCCACTTGGTTTTTGTCAAGTGCCAGCCTTTCCATTAATCGATGGCTCACCAAGTTTGGCTGAGCCCCGGTGTCCAGAAGAGCTCTTATGGGACCATGGTCTTTCCCATCTTTCCAAACAACCACTTGCACTGTTGGCATAATGGTTCTTGTTTCTCTATCCCTACTAATAAAAGATTTCAAATAATTTTTATTTGCAGTTTTATTTCTCTTAAAATCTTTCCATAATCTCTCGCTTGATTCTACTGAATCTCTCTCGCAGGTATTCTCCCCCAGATTTCTCGCATTCTCTCCGTCGGCTGTCTTCTGTCGTTTGATTGGCGGTGTCTCCAGTCAATCATCTTTCCTCTTTCGTTCCGCTTGTGCAGCGGTCTGTCGCCTGGCCAAAGTGGATTGTACCGGGTAAGCTGCTTCGTTCCTTCCTGCGATCTTAAATGGACACATCTCGCTATTGTGTATCTGGCGTCCAGGGCATCTCGTGCATGGGCCCTGGTAGCAGTCCTTAGGGGAGTGGCCGGTCTTTAGGCAATTGGGGCATATTCCTCGCTTCTGTATGAAATTGTGCCTGCCGGCTAAACTCAAGGTAAGGAATTCTTCGCAGAGCCAGATGGGATGGTCCATGGATCCACAGGTTAGGCACGGCATTTTCTTCCCTCCCATCCTGTTGTGGGATCTCTCGTCTCTCCGGCCGACTCTTTCATCCCTTCGTCCCTGTCTTGCCAGGGCTTGTGCCGATGTTGATGGCATCGGCATCTCTCGACGACGGCAGCTCTGGGCACTCTCGAGGGCTGCTGCCCTTCTCTCCAGGAAGGCACATACCTCTCGCATCGTGGGTTGTTCCGAAGTGCGGCACTCCTCCCACTTGCATGCGGTTTCACCATCCATTCTCTCGTGTAACATGTGGACAATTATCATGTCCCAGCTGTCCGTCGGTATCCCTTGGGCTTTCAATTGGCGCATCGTCTCGTACGTTACGTTGGACATCCTTTCTATCTCGGCCGCCCTCGGATTCTCCGCCAACGATGGAAGGCTTAAGAACTGCCGCAGCAACTCGCGGCAGGTGGCATACTGACGGCTGTAGATGTCGTTCATGCGCTGCCAAGCCTCAGCGTAGTTGCTTTCTGTTAATTGCCGTTCGCCGAGGGTTCTGGCAGCTCTGCCCGTCAGCGAGTTCTTGAGGTACGCGAATTTATACGCGGGAGCAATGTTGGCATTGTCGTGGACGGCGGCCAAGAACCTGTCCCGAAAGCCCTGCCATTTCGTAATCGAGCCGTCAAATTCGCCCCACGTATTTTTGACGTCATGCTGGGCGAACGGGATCGATACTTGCACAGCTATTGGCTGCGCATCTCTCTGGCAGTCTCTCGGTGGTGACATCTCCTCGATGCGCCCCTTCAGAATGGCTAGGGCGGTGAAGTAGGCTTCCTCCGCCTCTGCCACCTTCCTCTCCATCTCGGCCATCTGCAGCGGATCGTTCGACGCTGCTAGCCGTCTCTCCATAGCTCTCAGCATAGTCCAGGAGTCGCTGAGAGCTTCTGTCCTGATAATTAGTCCTTCCCTTGGGCTCGCACCCAATCTCTCCGAGCGGCAAAACGTCACCATCTTGCTGATGGAGTTTGCCGCTGCTTGGAACATATACTCTGTATTCTCTCCTTGTTGTTCCATCTCTCGCTTTTCCTTTTCTTGAAAAAAGAAAACAAACTCACAACACTGCACTTGTCGGATTTAATTTTTCTTACCCTTGTATCGATTTATTGCTTTCAATGGATTTATTGTTTTCAATAATTTCGTCTCTCGTCGGGTTCTTTCGCTTTGTTGTTTTTTTTTCTCTTTAATTTGCCTGTGCTTATCAAAACTATATTTTCACTCGTGATTTAATTTTATACGACCACTTCACTTGCTTGTCGGAATTAAAGTGATGCAAAAAATTTCCATCCACTATTGCGTAGTCGATCTACGCACACAAGAAAAAATGAATGTGCGCATTTTTTCTCCCTCCTCTTTTCGTTCTTTCGCTTGGGGCGTGGCTTTACATACACCGTCGCACACGAACATGATTTTTCTTTTGTCGCAGGCATATAGAATGTAATCTATTTTTAGCGCACAGAGCTGTGCTGATAAATTCTTCTACCTGCTGCTCATGGGTTTTTCTTGTTTTTCTGTCGCTTGGTTTAATATTTTTTTGTATGACACTTCTGTTTGATATTTTATAACTCTGTCGTATCGGCCTCTGCCACCTTTCTTTCCACCTCGGCTAGTTGCAATGGGTCGCTTGATGCAGCCAGTCGTCTCTCCATGGCCCTCAGCATCGTCCAAGAATCGCTGAGAGCCTCTATCCTGATCTTCAGCCCTTCCTTTGGACTCGCACTCAATCTTTCCGATCGGCAGAATACGAGCATCCTGCTGATTACATTCGCAGCTGCCTGGAACATGTATTCCACATTCTCTCCTTGTGGTTCCATCGTTATTCTTTGACCTCTCGTTATGTATGTACCAAATGTTTCTGCCAACGTCGCAGAAGAATCACGACCAAATTTATGCCATCGTCGTAAAAGAATCACCTTTTTTGATCTCGGAATGGTCGAATAATGGGTTCTCTTATTTGCACCGCCGAAGAAGAATCACCACAAATTAATAATGTCGACCACTGATTTTTCCTTTTATACAATTATTGGCTTTATTAAAAATATTTATGATTTTATAAAGAAATAAAATAATGATGCCGAGATGCGGCTGAAAAGCAAAAATTTGTGCAAGACAAGTACAAGTAGTTGTGGCCTCTGTGAAATGTCGTTATGTTGTGGCTCGCTGAATGCTTATCCCACATTTATACATAATATAATTAAATTTTGTTTTGGGGCACATTATGTCCCCGTGTCGTTAAAGGGTTAAGATTATCCTCATTTCCTTTTGCATCTGAATCCTGAAAAAAAACAAATATCTTAATATCTAAAAATAAACATTTTACATTTTAAATTAAATTTTCTTACTGTATCTATTGTTGCGGCGCCAACAGAGATAGATTCACTCTTTGTGTGAACTGGGCTATCGCCAAAGATCTCCTCCATCTCCACATAGAAAGGAGGTAGACATGGAGATGCACCAGTTGCACCAGCATTATCCTTAGCGCATTTATACGCCCTCAGCAGCGTATGTATTTTAACCTCACAGTTCTGAGGTGTTTTTCCGTCCTGAAACAAGTTTGAATGTATGTTATGTACATTTTCTTTTTTTATGGAATACAAAATACTTACCAAACCGGTAGAAAGCATGTCCTCGACGACATGCTTAAACGCCTCTCGCCTCTTCCTCGGAATACTAAATTCCTCTTTCCTCGCATTGTAAAATCCGAAGAAGGCCTTTGTTTCATCATGTGTCCAACATGTATTGTAAATAATTTTTGCTTACCTTTTTGCGATTTCAATTCTCGTCTCTGATAGGAAAACACAAAAATATTTACATTTGATTCATTTGTTGTAAGAAGTAATTGTAAACTATGCTGGTTAAACGTCTAGTTTTGTTTCTGAAGAAGATTTTATTGAAGCTTGGGCGAGAGTTGGAAGTTTCATCTCCAAAGTCCTAGAATTAGACTTTGAGTGACAGTCATCGATTGTCCAGCTAGAGTTTCAAATCTTCTATAAAATTCTGAAGGTTTTTTATCCCCCATCTCCTCGACCGATACGAGCTGTTCTATACGTTTACTCTCACTCATGGAACAAGGATGTCATAAACACTTGCGGCCACGTCTTGAGGAAGTGCCTGTACTACATAGTGAAATTTTGTTTGTTCTGTGTATATATTTCGAGTTGAGAATTGAGACTCGATTTGAATAAACCAAATTGCAGGCATTTTCTTCCAGAATTCTGGTAGTTTAATTGAAATGGCGTTAACTTTACCAGATTCCGCTGCCGCTGGTGTGTCAGTGGACTGGGTTGTTTTCACAGCTGTAGATCACAGGTCTGAGTAGTTGTTGTAGATCAGCAGTTTGGTTGGTTCACTAAGTCCGGTCTTCTTCTTCAATGGGGGATTGATGCGGTGGAAGGCTAACAGGTAAGCTTTGGGAAGCACTGCTCTTGAGTGCGGCTTGAAGCGAAACAGCTCGTTGAAGTTTACTCCCAGGTATTTGGCATTCCTTTTAGCTTTGATAGTTAATCCGATTGGGAACTTCAGTATTAGGTATTAGGCATGCTGCCGCCGATGTACAGCAGCTGCGATTGAAAACCGGTCTCCTGAAGCATACCAACTCCGATTTGGCGGTGTTTATCCTAATTTCCCATTTGGTGTAGTACTCGTTGAGTCTGCATATGTGGGCTTCAACCTTCCGGATTGCAAGAACATGTGAGGTGGATGAGGCGTATTCAGATTCAGATTCAAGCTGATTCTGATAGTCTGATGGCACGTCATTAGGCTGTAGAGAAAGGGTCCGAGCTGCGACCCCTGAGGCACTCCAGCCAAAATGTTCCTTTTTGTTGACTTTTTATTTTCAGCTTCCACGAAGAATTTCCTGGAAGAAAGAAAAGAAAATAATATTTAAATTAGTGCCTGAGGGATACCTAAAATACAGAGTTTGTGGATGAGAACCTCGATCCAAACGCTGTCGAACGCTTTCTCAACATCCAGAAAGCTTCCTACCGTAACACGGTGACTGCTGAGAGCTGAAGTGACGTCGCGTCGTTTTGGAATTTCACCAAGGGATTTAGAGTGGAGTGGCCTTTGCGGAATCCAAACTGCATGTCGGGGTTTTTGTTCTGTCCACAATCAAACCTAGTTTTTCTCGTTATTTTCGAACTCGGTTTAGTCTGTACCTTTGACTTTCCATTTTTTTAATGTTAGTCTGTACGAAATGTGTATAAAAAACACAAAGGACCTTTTCCAGCATGAAGTGTGGACAAGCCAAAAGAAAAACTATTTTCATTGACTCCTTTTTGAAGGCACTGATTAATGTCGTTCATTTCTTTGGGTGAAGCTCCGTATTTATAGCATTTTGCAAAGGTCGAGTTGTTCAGCGCGTTGCAAACTTTCCCGTCAACCATCGTTAAATGCAAGTTGAAAGTGGCGGACTATTCGACATCCCCGATCATAATAGTTAAAGGTAGCAATAAATTGATTTGTTCAGAGTAGTACTCTTCTTCAAACAAAGAAACTGGAACCCCATTGGACGACAGTAGAATAAGTTGCAATCTTTCGCATCAGAATCACTAAAATTCGTTATGTCCGGTACTTCCATCGAACCCCCATTTTTCATCTAATAGAAGGATTTTAGAGGATTCTTTGTTGAACGTGTCTAAAACGTCTCTCTGAGATTAAAACAGTGTTGTTGCTGTGTGATTGAGAAGAGCTTGTAAATCTTCTTCGACGCTTGGTTCAGTTTCCGCAATATTTGCAGATTCTGAATAACAGCTTCCCTTTATTTTTTTAATGGCCTTGTAGCTGGGCAATGCATTCTTTTTAATGTTGTGTTGAATAAGCAAATACTGATTTTTGGTTAACTTCAAAAAAGAGATAGTACTTCACTATAAGTAACAGTCGCTTTTTCATCTTCTAAATCCGAATTAACTGACGTATCACGCTGAGCTATGACAATAGATTCGTCGGTTATGGAATTTCTACCAAAGGTCTTCGTGTGTTGTTAGCCGCTAGAAGTGTTGTTTTCCCTCTCTGGTTTGGGCAATCACTGGAGCGAGGTAAGACGCATATCGTTGAACCAGAAACTTCTGATGGGTCTCCTTATTGTATCAACCGCTTTGGGTGACAACAGGCTTGCTAGTTTTTGGGGAAAGCTACAAGGTTTGTCACACCCCCTCGCTTCTTCACCGTACTTTCTGTGATAGAAACATACTGTTGGACTTTCTTCTTTTGACTAGGCCTTCCTAGCTCTAGAAAAAGATGTGTTCCTTGACATGCCTCGAGATCTGTTTTGGTCGGTTTTAAGATTTTGAACCAACGTATTTAGGTTAGCCAACCCAGATTCTACCTCAGTCAGGCGTTATTCGAGAGTCATGTTGTTTCGGCACTCATCGACATTTGCAGCGAAAACTTGATTTGGTGCTGTTGACATGTCCGCTATTTCCGATAATGCAGTAAGGTAAGTGCCAGCAGAGGGTTCCTGAAACTGTAACGTATTGATAGAACCAAGACCTATATTTATTCAGACTGGCCACAGATCCTGACCTGTATTAGAGCCAACCAAAATGAAAGAAAATTAAACCATCGTTACAAAAAAAAAAATACAGGAACTGTCTAACCTTCATGTCCATACGTATCACACCCCAGGCACCAACCGGCGCTGTCTGTGGTTGGGGCAGATCGCATATGGGAGGGGAAGGGTGCCAATGATCAACCGTCGCTTTGGTGTTCTGCAGCCGTCCTGCCCAAAAAAAGGGGGGGGGGGCTCTTGCTCCGGGATCAAAGGCGGGCGTTACAAGTTTTTATCCTGCAGAACTGGGTCCGGATGTTCTGAACCCTAATCGATTGTGATTTGCTGGGGCCCGATCAACAAAGACCGACGACGATCTGACCGATGAGTACGAGACTTGATTACCCGAGTAAAGTTGATTTAGGGCACCTTCGAATATCTTGAGTGCATACTGGCCGAATAAAGCCGGAGGAAAACTGAAGCGCATCTTCTCATACTACCGTCTGAGCACCACACGGTGTAAAGAACAAGACAAAGAAAGGGCATATATAGATGTCGGTATATGCCACGAACTGAATTCAATTGCACTCTCATCTCGTGTTCAACACCTTGGTTGATGGGGGCAGGAAGATGTCTAACTTGGATGGAGGGAGATTAAAGATGTTGTAAAAATCTCCCTGTGGTCTCTCGACCCACCCAAGATTGAAGTGGGAGTCGTAACTCCCTCTTCAGAAGAAATCCACTGGGGAAGAGTAGGGAAATTGTAATAAACAGCGCCAATAGAATGACAACCACCATGGGATCCTAATGGATTATTTCACTCGAAATCGTCAAAATATAAATTAAAAGGAATAACGTTTTTTTGCTTTACTAAAGGAAAATTTGAAATTCTCTCTTTCCAAATGTTTGTAGTTATTAAATGAGGGACGGATTTAGAAACAATGTTCTTCATATTTTCATGAACTGATTCATATAAACCTGGTAATTCAAAAAACTTTTTAAATTGAAACTGCAAGGGTAAGATTATTCCGTCAGATTCAACCACATCAACTGATGGAGTCATTCCACCAACTACGCATACTTCGTTGTTTATAACGAAACTAGAAGGATCGCTGTATACACTCTTTTGCTATCTGAACAAATTTGTGAAAAGTGTTTACACTTTCAAAAGGATTTTGTAAAGCCGTTAATACGTTTTTAAAACTCTTTTCCTTAATGACATTAATATGAGCGGAAAAGTCTGTATAAATTTTTAAGAATATAATTTAAAAAAAACTCCTCTGTCAGGTCTTGTATTATTTCTTCCACTAATTTCCTGGATAAATTTGGTTTGCCATATAAGCTACTCAAAAAGTTAATGGAAAAAAAAAAATTGCTTTCTTTACACAGGTCAAGACCGCATTTAAACATGTTGTTGAAGGATATTGATGTTGAAGGATTCTAAAAGTGTTATCAAAGGTGCAGTAAATTATAAAATCACTTAAAAGTTAGAAGTGGTTGTTGATAAACACTTAAGTGTTATCGATCGAAAGTTAGAGTGATACAGCTGTAAGTGTGTTAACGGAATTAAAGGATAATTAAACCAGTGGTTCAAGGACTTTCTTATGAGAACATAAAACATTTTTTGATTCATACAAAACTAAACAAGAATATTCGTTGTTTGTCAATTTATAAAAAATATGGCAAATGCACTTAAAAATGCATTTCATTTGCCCTTATGCGCCTTAAGTTAAAATTAAGGAGCACTTAAAAGTGAGAAGTGGCTGTTGATATACACTTAAGTGTTATTGATAGGTACAATGATACAGCTGTAAGTGTGTAAACAAGGATTTTAAAATTAAAGAGGAGATTTAAAAATGAAAAAAAATGAATAAAAATTTGCTTCCTTTACATAAATGAATAAATAATTTATTTAAGCATTTTGTCGCTGCTTCAAAAGTTCTATTAATACAAGTATATCTGCTGGGACTCTTTCTTTAGTCTCGATGTCGTAAAAATATTTTTGAAGAAAAATCCAAACAGTCCTACAGGCTGTTGGATATTCAAGATTAAATACAAAAAATATTTTTAGACATAAGTCTAGAGCCGGTAATATCGATGAAAATTTGTATTTTACATCGTTATAGTAAGTAATAAAAGTGTTATTAAACATGCAATAAATAACGAAAGGTTGCAAGCTCTGCCCAAGCTCTCTCACCTTTTCGGCAAGTTTATCCACTGCCGGATTAAAGTTGTTTGCTTCCTTCACCCTCTGGATAAATAATTCCTGGGAGTCTTTGATAGTGTGTTTATAGTACTTTCGCCTTTTGCATTCGGTTGCCTGTTGTTTGGTTTTAGTCCAGACAAATTAGACATAAAAAAGCCCAAACCCAGAAATAATTCGCATAGAGCTGAAAATTGGTACAGAGCATTAGAACACCGATTAAAGTAAAATGTCAAAAGTCCCCAAAAATCCCATGTGTGCATAAAAAATTATTCAAGGTCAAATGTCGAAAAAGTTGGTTTTTCATACATATCTTTGAAACGGGGGAAGCTATCAAAAAAAAGTATATGAAAGGCTTATACGCCTTGTAATTCTCTAAAAAAAAATATTGTGACACTTTTTTTCCTGCGAGCAAGCGTTTAGAAAATATTGCGATTTTAAAATGTGTCAAATGTCGCAAATAATGTTTTTTTGCGTATTACTCTTAAACGGTGAGTCCGATTGAAAAAATTTCTATGAAAAACTTGTAGACTATGTGGTTTTCTATATAAAAACATTTTTTTTAAGCTGTCAGAAAAAAAAACATAATTTGGTCAAAACTCAAAATTTCGAATTTTTTATAATTAGCTCCTAAGCCCTGTACAAAATTCGCATAGAGCTGAAAATTGGTAAATAGCATAAGGACATCTCTCTATACAAGATGTCAAAATTCCCCAAAAATCCCACTGGTGCAAACAAAAATATTCAAGGTTAAATGTCGAATATGTTGTTTTTTCATATTTAACAAAATCTACAGAGTTAAATATGAAAAAAACAACATATTCGACATTTGACATCTTATAAAGAGAGATGTCCTTATGCTCTGTACCAATTTTCAGCTCTATGCGAATTTTGTACAGGGCTTAGGAGCTAATTATAAAAATTAGAAATTTTGAGTGCACATCACATAAATAATCGCTCAAACGAAAAAAAGTATAAAGCCAAGGACTCTACCTCATGGGTGGGTGTGGAAAAAAGTGTGGACAAGAGACAACTTTTGGATAGGAATCAAAGTTTGACAACTGTTACTTTCGTTTTTGCAGGGATTAACAAAATCTACAGAGTTAAATATGAAAAAACAACATATTCGACATTTAACCTTGAATATTTTTTTTTGCACCAGTGGGATTTTTTGGGAATTTTGACATCTTATATAGAGAGATGTCTTTATGCTCTGTACCAATTTTCAGCTCTATGCGAATTTTGTACAGGGCCTAGGAGCTAATTATAAAAAATTCGAAATTTTGAGTTTTGACCAAATTATGTTTTTTTTTTCTGACAGCTTAAAAAAAAAAATGTTTTTATATAGAAAACCACATAGTCTAAGTCCACAAGTTTTTCATAGAAATTTTTTCAATCGGACTCACCGTTTAAGAGTACACTGAACCAAAAAGGTACGTTATATTAATTAAAAAGTACATTAAAAACAGGATTTGTTCATTATTTCTCAGCCGATGAAGAAGTTCATTGTTATAATAAATGGCAGTTGATTACTTGATGACGTAGTGTATTAAATAATTATTCCATCATTAATTAATTATATTCCATCATTAATTAATTAATTCAGTCATTAATCTATATACTTATTTACACATAACCCTTGAGTATATAATACGGTCATATAATGTATTTGAACATAATTTAATGAAATCGAACATTAAAGCAATGTATAACGTTCATTAAAAACCCATATTTAATATAAAATTTCCATGCAATAATGTTTCAAATTCTTAATTTAATGTATATAACTCATTGATTAATGTCATCTTTACATTGATACAATGTACAAGGTAAATGAAATAATGTATAATATTGATTATTTAATGTAAATACTTAATTGATTAATGTCATCTATGCATTGATCCAATGTACGCGGTACATTGAAATAATGTATCAAATTAATTATTCAATGTAAGTCCCTCATTGATTAATGTCATCCATTCATTGATCCAATGTACGCCGTACATTGAAATAATGTATCAAATTCTTTATATAATGAATATAACTCATTAGTTAATGTCATCCATACATTAATCCAATGTACACCGTACATTGAAATAATGTATCAAATTCATTATTTAATGTATAAACCTCATTGATTAATGCTATCCATACGTTGGTTCAATGTACGCCGTACATTGAAATAATGTAACAAAATTCATTACTTAATGTATATACTTCATTGGTTAATGTCATCCATACATTGATGCAATGAACGCTGTACATTAAAAGAATGTATCAAAATCATTATTTAATGTATATACCTCATTGATTAATGTCATCCATACATTGATCTAATGTACGCTGTACATTGAAGTAATGTATGAAATTCATTATTTAATGTATATAAGTTATTGACTAATGTCATCCATACATTGATCCAATGAACGCCGTACATTAAAAGAATGTATCAAAATCATTATTTAATGTATATACCTCATTGATTAATGTCATCGAGACGTTGATTCAATGTACGCTGTACATTGAAGTAATGTATGAAATTCATTATTTAATGTATATAAGTTATTGACTAATGTCATCCATACATTGATCCAATGAACGCCGCCGCCGTACATTAAAAGAATGTATCACAGTCATTATTTAATGTATATACCTCATTGATTAATGTCATCGAGACGTTGATTCAATGAAATTCATTATTTAATGTATATAACTTATTGATTTGTGTCATTCATACATTGATCCAATGTACGCCGTACATTGAAATAATTTATCATGTTCATTATTCAATGTATGTTATTCATTGACTTATGTCAATGAAAATTGAAAATTTAGTATTACATTTTAAATTGTAGAAAAAAAATTTGCATGAATGTCCAGAAAATCGTGCAGGCTACAGGGTATTCAAGATTAAAAACGTGGAAAATTTTGAAGCAAACGTCTACAGCACGAATGCAGCATTTAAATGAAAATCTAACCCCGTCGAAATAAACATAGAAATCTTGTAGTTTAGTTTCTGACTCCCCAACTGCAATGATGAAAGGCTGCACGCACTCGGACCTTTGATGTAAATGCTGCAAATGATCTTCTACCTCCTGGATAGATTTCACTATGAAAATGAATGATTCCTGCGAATCGCGAATCGTGTACTTCAAGAAGCTTTTCTTGCCGTTCTTTTCCTTGGCAAGAACTTTTTGGGTAGGCACCAAATAAGCATGAAGGCATCTTAAAATATTCGCATTCCGACTATCTGAAAAATATATAAAATATTTGCATAAATAATAAATAGTTACTATTATATTATATATAATATTATAAATTATAAATGTGAAAGTTACGATGTTTGTATGTTTGGATATTTGGATGTTTGGATGTTTGTTGCTCAATAACGCCAGAATGGCTGAATAGATCTGGATGAAATTTGGCCCAGAGATAGAATATAATCTGGAATAGCAGACAGGATACTTTTTATCCCGGTAAAATGTATGCTTCCCGTGGGATAGATTTGTTTTAATTTTTGCAATCACGCCAGAATGGCTAAACGGAGCTGAATGAAATTTAGCCTTTAGGTAAAGGCTAGTATTATATAAATGAAATGTAAAATTATAAAATTGAAAACAATTTTTATATTTTACCCACTTACTTTCATTAACGTTGTTTTCATTTAGGCAATGTAAAAGTTTTAGTGTTGGCCTGTCTCTAATGTGGTGCTCTGTTGTTAAAAAAGTTACTATTGTTTGATAAAAGTCATTCCAGTTGTCTAGGAGGGAATACGTGGTGTTAAATAAAGCCTTAAAATCCATGTCCACCTATAGGTTATGAAAAATTTCATAATTCATAAATGTATTTATTTTTCTTTCGTAAAATATTCTCACATATCTATGACCTTGAAGCAATTTGTATTGCGGCCATTTTTCTAACGCAGCTTTTGTGGTTTTGGCAGGATTGATTTCGCTTAACCGATATTTTGTGCAGCCTTGCCAATATCTGTCAAAGACATCCGCGGATAAGTTGTCAAATTTTAAGGACTTTACCAATTCTTCTGCATTTTGTTCAGGGACTAAAAATATGTTAATACCAAATTATTAGTAAAATCGAAATATTTTTTTTCATATTTTAAGAATAAAAAAAGCGTAAGGCCAGGGTCCTACAAATTGTAGTAGTCTAAATTTTTGAATGCTATATTTAATGATTAAATAGGTTCGAAACTGTACTTGCACTATGAATTTTGACTTTATGGTTATGATAAAAATTAAGAAAGGGCTAGGTTACAAAACCAAAAATACAGGAAACTTACTTAGTTCATTTTCCTTATTATTTTCGACAGATTTTACATTTAATTGACTGTGTATTGTTCTGAATGTTGTTTTAAGATTTGAGTATTTATTATAAATTTTTCCTCTCTTGCAAGTTCTATAATATTCCTTTTTAAAATAAGAAATAGGGTAAAAATGTTGTTATATTTATCAAAACCTAATAAAATAATTCGTTTCAATTACCAGCAATTCCGTTGGAAATCGCTCAACGATCTCCTTCTCGATTTCATAACTTGTTCTCAGGTCCAGTTTTATATTTTTTTCTTCAAAATAAAATGCAATTGTATTTATTAGCATTGCCCTTTGTTCCTCACCAAATCTTTCTTTCTGTTCGTAGAAGTCGGTTAATAATTTGCCTTTGGAGGTATTATTCAGGATTTCGCTAAGTGTTATTCTATTTGTATTGGTTGAACTAGAATGTGGTGAAGGTGTTGGCGAATGATATGAGCTATGCGTTGGGGAAGAGTATGGAGTATAGCAGTTGGAATGCGGGGACATTGGGGATCCACTTCTGCTCATCGGTTTTGATAGTAACAAGGTACTTTCAATTCTATAACTACATGGAAGGGGCAAACCGATTGAGTTTCGCCATTTTCCCAAAATATCTTCGAACAATATTTTAACTCCATCTGAAAACTCTTCCAGGATCAATGGCATATGCCATACTTTTATAACCTTTAGGACGGGAACCCATATTTCTTTTCCTATACAAAATTGTTATAAAAAAAAGAAGATTAATTACATAAACCCTACAAAAATCTAAACTCAATACATAAATTGTACGGTCTGTAGAATTAATTATAATGAGACACTTTAACCTTCAATGGAATCAAGGATGTAATAAAAAAATATTCAAAATACTACAATTACTCAAAAAAAAACTTAACTTACGTATAAAGACATCGGCCAAATAGTTCATATCCCAACTATTAAGTAATGACACCAACTCATCCTTCTGGCAATTTTCCGTATTTTGGAGAAAATTTGATATTTCAGATATTTGACTGTTTGTTTCTGTTATAATTTCGTCACTGGGAATATTAATCAGCACAATGCCTCGTTCTTCCAAACTGTTGCCAACACAGCTCTGCTCAATATCGTTCATATTTGATTCAAGTAATCTATCAAATGAGTTCGAATCTGGGGAGTTTGGTAGCTCTTCTTCTAAGTTTTCCATAGTTTGCTTTGAGATCATTTAAGAGTTATAAGAAGTAAAGTTAGAAGTTATATACTTGCTGGATAGTAGTAATCTTTAAGTCTTAGCATATTTTTTCCCCTCGATGTTTTAATAAGAGTAATAGGTGGTCCTACAATATCAGTGATTGGTATAATTGAAAACTCCCCAAATGAATTTGTAGAAATATCATACGCCATAAAATGTGGGTTATATTGTACAAAATTTAGTTGCTGGCAAAATAATAAAATTGCAGAGCTTTCAGCACAAAAAATGTTCAGAATTATATAAAATTCAATGTCATTTCTTAAAACAGCTATGTAAAACCCATTTTCATATTTATATCCGTTAAAATGAACCTGATTGTATGACTGTATAGATTCATTATTTACTTTTAACATTCTGCATATGGTATTGTTGTAAGAATTTTTTGTTCTATCTGATTTCTTAATTGAAAATTCTGTATATTCATAACTTTTTGAGGACATGAGAGAAAAAGCAAATTGGAGCTGATATTTCTTAGCCAATGTCACGCAAATATTTTTACGAGATGTTGTTGCATTCGAATAAACTTTAAATTGACTATGCTTGGCCTCGTATTTGAAACACCAGAAAGTTTTCAGAGGCCCGGACATTTTGATAACAGTTGGATAATGAATGAGGTTGTGATGCTTCGGTTTGAGTGTATCATTAAAAAGCTGAACATATTCTTTATTATGTGTTTCAATTTTTGTCCTAAGCATAGATACAATTTCTGAGTTCACTTCAAAGCAAAGGACTATATCAATTATTTCGAAGAAATTGATAAGAAACTTCCATACACAATCATCGTCTGGAACAAAGTCGCCAACCATGAGTGGAAAGCAATACATAAATGTTTTCATTTCCTTCGCTGACATTTTTAAATGTTTTTTTGCTAAATGAGCTGTTGTTATTTCTCCTGATACGTTGTCGATTTCGATTGGACCGTAATCAAAGGTTTCTTTTCTAGAGTTTAAAACACCAAGGGTGAAAAACTTGGCTGTTTGTGTAAAATAAACAATTGCATGACAAATATTATAGTGACAAACTCCTTCAAAAAGATCATGCATGACATCAACACTATAATTCTCTGCAACATGAAAAGATGGTATTGTATTCAGTAGTGATTCTTTTCTGATTCCACTTTTTGAAGCTTCATTATTTTCAATATCTTCCAAATAATTTATTCGATTCCGCATTAAGATTTCTTTTTCAGTGGTTGCAACATGACTTTCAAGCTTTTCCATTTTGCAAAACCTGCAAAAACTATTACTGACAAATGATCTATTAAAATTAAGAAACGAATTTACACCCAAATTATCTCTGAGTATCAGACCTAAAATGAAATGCACATGCTGTTTACCGTCTTCATTTATAATGCTAACACCATTAACTTCAAGATCCAACAATGCTTCAATTAAATTTTTCCAGCATTTCTCATTGCCAAATGTTTTAACGTCCTTTGATTTAATGATTGCTCCCAAGTATATATTTTCCAGCTTTGATTCGTTTTTAGGCAGGCATGGGAAAGAGTAATATATATTGCTTACAGAATGTTGCCCACTATGAGATCCTAAAGGGTTGTTTATCTCAAATTGGTCATTATACAAAAAATAGGGAATGAGTTTTTTGCCTGGATATAGCTCAGTTTTTCGTTTCCACAAATCTCCTTGAACAAAATTGGCAGCAGCTTGCCTATCAAGGAATTCCAGCATCTACCTAGCTGGCGGTGTTTCCGACTGGCGTTGTAGCTCCCATTGCTTAGCTGTGTCGGCATCCAGCCTCTCATGGATCATTGGAACTACCACCATGTCCCAGTGTTCGACATGTAGTCCCTGGGCTCTTAGCTGTCGTCAAGTCTCATGCGTAACACTCGACATTCTTTGAAGATCGTCAGCTTTCGGGTTAGCTTGTAGTACTGGGAGTTCAGTGAATTGACGCAGCAGCTCTCTGCACGTCTGATACCTCTTATTGTATACCTGTTGTAGCCGATCCCAAGCTTGATGGTAATTCCTATCTGTAAGCTGCCATTCGCCCATGGTTTGGGCTGCCTTTCCTACCAGCGATTTCGTCAGATGCTGGAACTTGAAAGCTTGCGATATGTCATCGTTGTTGTGGATGACGACTACAAACCTATCGTGGAACCCTTGCCATTTGATGAGGGAACCGTCAAAGTCCCCCCATGTATTTTTCACCTCTCCTTGGGCTGGCATCTTTACATGTACCTCGATGGCCTGTCCGGTAGCTGTCGTTGTGGTGTCTTTCTCCATCGATGGCTCAAGCTGTCGTATTAGCTGACGTAACCTTGCCTTGGGTCTCAAGTATAGCTCTTTCGCTGTGTCTCGTCCCTTGTTGATCTCCTCCATTAGCTCGTCGTCGTCGGCGCGGCGTCAGCTATCCATTTAAGATTGTTTCGGGATAGATATCCCCACGACTGCTCGAGATGCTCTAGTCGCACTTGGAACATCTCCAACCTCAAAATTAGCCTGAATAGCGAACGCTGCGATCCAAGGCAGAGGTCCAAAAATATTTTTCATCTTTGGAAATGACCGTTCCAACAAGCATTTGTAGCTGTTTCCGTTCACTGTTGTAGAAAAAACTCCAACTCGATTTTGCCCCCCACTTTTCTTCGTCCGAAAAGACAACGCGTTTCCATTGACTGCTCCAAGTGACATGTTCTGTTGCAAAGTTCATACGCAGCTCTTTGTGTACTTGCTTTAAAACAGGTTTGTTTTGTCGGATGCCAAACTTGAAACTTCTACTATCAAAGCAATCCGATACACTTTTTTATTGATTTTAAAAAATTCAAATTTTATTGATTTTAAAGAATTCAAAATTCATGAAATTAACAATTTAAAAGATAACCGACCCCGACCAAGATAAACTAAGCAATGACCAGCCAGCATAATGGTTCGAACTAGAATTAATGCTAATTGGAGGGGACACGATCACTGTTTTGGTATATAATGACTACTTGTGTTCGTCCCGTTTAATCGTAGGATATCTGTGTACCTCGTTCTACAGTTCGTTCCTGTTATTGTTATTTAAGGCGTCCTGTCGGCTACTCATAGAACATTCGTAAACATAGTGTTGCTGACCCTCACTCATTTTAAGGGCTTTACTCTTAAAAACAACTTCGATGCTAATTCCTTCAACTATGCTCTTCGGTAAATATGTTGAGCACATTCCCTTAACATGCCGTATGTCATGCATTGACGTACAGGTCAGTCTCTTTTTCATCAAATGTTCTTCAACGTTCGTCGCGGGCGTCATGTCTTCGCCGTTTTCAACAATTTGGTTCCATTTAGCTACCCACAATTCAAATTCGACAATAACGCTCGAAGGGGGAGAGTTCAGAAGCTTCTGGTACGTTTCTGCTACAAGCTGAACTTCTTCAATGTCCTCCGCTGTGTGGCAAGTCCGAAGCAAAAACTCTCTCAACCCAAAAAGCTTCATCACGTCTGGAGAGACCCTTTCGTTGAGGTCCGTCACAACGTTGTCCAACAGAGGAATGTAAATTGCTCTCCTGAAATATTCCTCCGGGGTTTGAATAGTACGCTATGTTTTTGCTTCATAGAGCATTCGTGTTGTTTTAAAATGATTTCTTTTCAAGTTAAGTCAGCTATTCATAATTTTAAAATGAAATGTTTTACAAGTTGAATCAATTTATTTTCATTTTGAAATAACTTTATCGCCACGTTAAAATTAAATCGAACTCATACACATTTATTGGTGAATCAACATGGTTTTCATGTTGATTTATGATGATCAGCGTTTTGGATCGTTTTATCATCGTGTCGTATCCACCATGTTACTTGTTATTTATTACACTAAATGTCATTTATTGATCTTAGGCTTAGTCGTTTTTATCTTAATTTTATGTTTTACTATAATCTCGGGTTATATTGAGATTTCCTGGACTGCATTACGAGCTGTGTTCTATATATTTATTTTACTAACCAATCACTCCGTGAAATTTTCTAACTATAACCACACAACCATCATGTTGAATCTTCATTCTCACAATATTTAAGCAACACGATGGTCGTGTTGAATTATAATGTTCATCATGTTGCATCATGATGACAACCATGTTAAATCATCATGACTACCATGTTGGATCATGATGATTGTCATGTTGAATCATAACGGTCATCATGTGGAATCATGATGAGAATCATGTTAAATCTACATTATAACCATGTTAATTCATGAAAGGAAGGAAAAATTTTACCAAAACGTTATCAATAACCAAAGGTTAAAAAATGAATGTTGACCAATCAAGTGTCAAGACAATTTTTCTTTAGTAAGAAAAATTTTGATTTGTGAATTTTAGAAAGTGAAAAGTTAATGTTTTCGTAAGAAGTCAAGTATGGAGCAAATGCTTGGTATTTTTTTTTCATTTTTCTATTGGTATTTCGAAAAAATATTCTTGAATAAAATAATACGGCTCTCTACAACCTTTTGCATATTGAAGTGATAATACCTACATAAGTTTGAAGCAAACATCAAGGCTTGATAAAAAGTTGTCAAATTTGAAAAGTGTTTTGTCAAAATAAACGTAAAATTCGTTTAAATGAAATATGCTTAATCCTACAACAATTAGAAACGGTTGAATTGTCAAACCTTGATTATAGTATCAACCAGCTTGTACGAAATCGTTGATTACGGTAAGATGAACGATGAAGCTGTCGTATGCATCAGGAATGCATGAGGTCTCGGAATCCATGCGATCATGTAGGACATGTACGATCAGCATGTCCCATCCTTCCGTCAGAACACCTTTGGCCTTCAATTGCCTCATGGTCTCATGGGTCACGTTTGACATCCTCTGGAGTTCGGCAGCCTTCGGAGCTCCTTCCAACCACAGTAACTTAAAGAACTGCCTCAGCAATTCTCGGCAAGTGGCATATTGTCGATTGTATAGTTCATTCATGCGCTTCCACGCCTCGATATAGTTCGATTCGGTCAGTTGTCACTCGCCCAGGGTGCGCACTGCCTTTCCGACCAAGGAATTCTTTAAGTAGGCGAATTTTTAGGCCGGCGAGATTTGGTCGTTTTCGTGTTCCGCTGCCACGAAACGGTCGCGGAACCCCAGCCACCTTGATATCGAGCCATCAAACTCGCCCCAGGTGTTTTTCAGGTCGTGCTGCGAGAATGGCAGCGACACCTGCACCTCGATTGGCCTGGTCTCCATCCCCATCTCCATCTTCTTTAGCTCGGCTTCCTTCCTCTTGAGCACCGTGCGAGCCGTGAAATATAGCTCCTCGACCTCGGCTGCCCTCCTCTCCATCGCTGCCCTCTCCAGCAGATCCATCCTTGCAGCAAGTTTTCTCTCACTGCCCTTTACCTGCTCCCAAGCATCGCTAAGAGCCTCGAGCCTGATTGCAATTTCCTGCACAGGGCATTCTTTGAAGCGCTCTGATTTCACATACGCTGCCATCCGTTCGATCGCATGTATCCTTGCATCAAATACATATTCCATATTTCCCTCCATGGTTCCTTCCATTCTTTCCCCTTCCAATTCAGTAGTCCTTCGTCTTGATCCTTCCAGGTTTCCTTAAAAGATATATCAGTCGATTAAATTTTGTTTATGACGTACTTCCCTAACAATCGCAGACCCTCCCCCTATCTCTATAAATTTAATCCCACCAATTGAATGGTGCGCAGTAAATCTTGTTTCGCTGCTGCCGTCGTCGCTGTGCCATTGCTGTCCATGTTCCCATCCTTCCCTTACCTTCCCTTTCCTTCCGCTTGCAAGCATCCATCGATCACGACAACTCGCACCTCGAGCTTGAGTTTCGTTTTCTTTCCTTCTAAGGCGACTTGCATAAAAATGCTTTGAGTGCCTTCCGTCCTCCTTCCTTCTAAGGCGACTCGCATAAAAATGCTTTGAGTCCCTTCCAAGAACACGACATGGCTTCGGCAGCAGCGAATTGCAATACCACACACACCAAAAAAAACCACAACGCACAGAAAAATAAAACCTCCCTTTCACTATATTTACCTTTTTTTTCAATTGATTAGGTATCTTGCTTGATTGCACAATTTTGTGACCACTTTGGTTTAATTAAATTCACTACTTTTCTAAATATTTTGACTTGATTTTTTAAATAACTTTCCAAAAAAAAAAATATTCCTTGCTTCTAACTTGCCTTCCCGATGTCGACTTGTTGACGGTCAAAAACAGAATGCTAAAATAAAATAGAACAAAGGAGGGAGAGAAAAAAAAATAATTTTCGTTGCAGCTGTGCGTCGGTTGTTTTGCGCTTCGGTGTGTGTCGTTATTATATGTGTCTTTGCTATATCTTTCTGTCGCCTTCGTTCTATCCCCATCCATATTGTGTCATGCGCATAGCAGACAAGCATGGACATATATAAACATGTAGTCTCGCCTTCTCGTCTTCGACACAGCTGCGTACTTGCTGCTAGCTCAGGCATAATTTTATTTGTTGTTTTTTCTTTTCTTTTTTATTATTATGCCTGTGCCAGCTTGTTGCCATACAGCAACCGTTATGAATGCCGACACACTCCTCGTTCTTTCGTGTTGGTTTATATTTTTTATATGCGAGATTTTTCCTTACCTTTTCCTTCGTATTGCCTCGATGCGTACGTGACTTTTTCATGTACGCATCGATTCCTTCGGTTCCTTCGAGAATATTCAAATATTCTGTTGATATCCATAGGTCGCTGGTTCCTATTCGGTCGAATGACCAATGTTTTTTATACGCACACTACCGATGAACCACAGATAAATAAAAATACACAATTTAAGTGGAAAAGAGGCCATGCCTCAGAAAAACCACTATTTCTTTCCTTTATTAAATGACTCAAAAATAAACCTCATCGAAGGTCCGTCCCCTTCGCCCTTCCAGTTAAAAACTGACTCATACAACATCCAAATTATGATCCATCGAGCATCGAACCATCGAGAACATAGCTTTTTAGCGTGAGTGTTCGATACAACAACCATCATGTTGAATCTTCATTCTCACAATATTTAAGCAACACGATGGTCGTGTTGAATTATAATGTTCATCATGTTGCATCATGATGACAACCATGTTAAATCATCATGACTACCATGTTGGATCATGATGATTGTCATGTTGAATCATAACGGTCATCATGTTGAATCATGATGAGAATCATGTTAAATCTACATTATAACCATGTTAATTCATGAAAGGAAGGAAAAATTTTACCAAAACGTTATCAATAACCAAAGGTTAAAAAATGAATGTTGACCAATCAAGTGTCAAGACAATTTTTCTTTAGTAAGAAAAATTTTGATTTGTGAATTTTAGAAAGTGAAAAGTTAATGTTTTCGTAAGAAGTCAAGTATGGAGCAAATGCTTGGTATTTTTTTTCCTTTTTCTATTGGTATTTCGAAAAAATATTCTTGAATAAAATAAAACGGTTCCCTACAACCTTTTGGATATTGAAGTGATAATACCTACATGAGTTTGAAGCAATCATCAAGCCTTGATAAAAAGTTGTCAAATTTCAAAAGTGTTTTGTAAAAATAAACGTAAAATTCGTTTAAATGAAATATGCTTAATCCTGCAACAATTAAAAACGGTTGAATTGTCAAACATTGATTATAGTACCAACCAGCTTGGTTGATGGTTCTCTCGAAATCGTTGATTACGGTAAGATGAACGATGAAGCTGTCGTATGCATCAAGAATGCATGAGGTCTCGGAATCCATGCGATCATGTAGGACATGTACGATCAGCATGTCCCATCCTTCCGTCGGAACACCTTGGGCCTTCAATTGCCTCATGGTCTCATGGGTCACGTTTGACATCCTCTGGAGTTCGGCAGCCTTCGGAGTTCCTTCCAGCCAGGGCAGCTTAAAAAATTACCTCAGCAATTCCCGGCAAGTGGCATATTGACGATTATAAAGCTCATTCATCCGTTTCCAGGCTTCTATGTAGTTGGACTCAGTCAATTGCCACTCGCCCAGGGTGCGCATCGCCTTTCCGACTAAGAAGTTTTTGAAATAAGCGAATTTGTAGGCCTTGATATACGTCCCAACGCCCATGCCGAGGGCGGGAAGTTCTCGCTCTTTATTATGCACAACTGTCCTTCTTTCAACGCATCTCTCTCTCTCCGCCATTTCTTTCTTTCCAGTAGAGTAGTCAGATACTCTTCTTTCCATCTTGCCCAGGAGTGGTCTTACATAGTCTTTCGCTCTTTCCATAGTCTTGCTCCATGTGTATTGAATAACTCACCACCAACAAACGGTAGGGGAAGTACCAATGGCTCGACGACCAGAAAATGTCCCGGCGTCAGCGCCTATAGATCGTTCGGATCGTCACTGATAGGATTTAGCGGTCGCGAATTCAATATAGCTTCTATCCCTGTAAGCAATGTTGACAACTGCTCATATGTCAAAATCTTTGCACCGATCACTCTCGTTAAGTGGAACTTCATTGATTTGACTGCTGCCTCATATATTCCACCTTGGTGTGGAGCTGCAGGAGTCATAAATTTCCATTCTGTCCCTTTCCTACCCAGATCCCCGTGCCAAATCTCTCTCGCTATTTCCAATTCTTTCGCTGCTCTGACAAATGCCGTACCATTGTCACTGTAAATTCTTTCGCATCTACCCCTACGCGCAATGAATCTCTCGTAGCAGGCGATAAAAGCCACAGATGACAGATTCGATACTATATCGATGTGCACTGCTCTTGTCTTGAGACAGACAAATACTGCCACCCAGCATATCTGTCTTATAATTTGTTGCCCAGCTCTATCTATCATCTTGATCTCGAATGGTCCTGCGTAATCTACTCCAGAGTGTAGAAAAGCCTTTCCTGGTGTCACTCTTTCAGGAACATCATTTTTATGTCGGCGTTTATCGCAATTTTGTGCCGACGAAAACGCATTAAGGTATCAAATAAGTCTTTCTGTAACTTCTCTCCATTCATCTGTATTTCATTTAATGAAATACCTTTATTTGTCTTACAACTGGCATCGAAAACAACTCTAAATTTCTTTGTTACGCAATTATGAGGTATGTGATAAATGATCTTTCCTTGGGCTTCGCCTTCTACAGGCCTCATGTGCCCTAGTCTTTCGTACTCTCTCATAAACTCTGTATACTTTGCTCTTAATTTGCTGTCACCTGCCAGCTTTCTTTCCAATGCGAAAAATCTACGTTTCGCTACAAGCTCTGTAGTCCCTATGTCTTTCTTATATTCTTTCAGTGGAATTGTAACTATGTACCTTCCGTCTCTATCACGCTGATATGTCTTTCTAAAATTCTGTTCTACTTGCTCTTCCTCTTCCGTTCTCGTAGAAGCGAGCCCAATTTCGTCCAAGGCCCAGAATCTCTTGAGCAATTCGTGCAGATGGCTGTTGTCTATATATGCTATACATGCTCGCTCATTGACTTCTCTATCACTTGGTCTTTCCTGCTCTCCAAGGATTACTTTCCCAAAGATTGTGTTCATACATAGGACGCCCGACGGGTGCCTTCCCTCCACTGACACCAACATCTCCGCCAGGAACTTACATCCAAGCAGGAGATCAATTGGGCCTTCCTTCCAGTAATAAGGATCAGCTAGGATCGATTCTTTGAACAGATGTTTGTCTATCCCAACGATGTCGTGCTTCAATTGGTACTGATTGGCTTTAGGCAGGACATAAAACTCTTGCTCGATATAGTCTTTCGTGTCGAACCAGGGACAGAGCCTGATCATAACCTGATGCTTGATAGAACAGGGCTCCCCATCGATGCCGACAATTTTTCTTGCGACCTGCCTTCTTGGCAACGACCATCTTTCCGACAACTGATGACTTATCAAGTTTGGTTGAGCCCCAGTATCTAGTAAGGCTCGATACGGCCCTGTCTTTACCCCATCTAACATCAGCCTTACCTGGGCTGTTGGCGTCAAAATAAACTGCCTACCTTCCCTATCAATAAAAGAGCTCGAATAATCGTTATCAATATTTTTATTTTTTATTTTAAAGTTGTCCCATGAAACAATACTGTCTTCATTGGACATTGAGTTGCGTCTTTCCGGCGTTCTCTCCCATGGTCTTTCCTCTTTCACCTTCCTTTCCGTCTTTCCTGTCAAAATGCGGGCCTTCTTGCTGGGGGGCGTCTCTAGTCAATCCCGCTTCTGTTTGCTGTCTCTCGAACTTTCCTTTCTCTTTCGTCCGTCTTGCACCCGGAAGACTGCTCCCTCCGCCTTTCCTATCTCTTTCATTGGGCACAATACACTATTGTGCATCTGCCTACCTGGACATCTGATGCATGGCCCTTGATAACAGGTGCTTGGTGTATGCCCTAACTTCAAACAATTAGGGCAGAGCCCCATTTCCTTGACTGCCTGATTTCGCGCCATCAGGTTGAGTACTTGGAACTCCGGACAGTTCCAGATAGGGTGGTCGATGGATCTGCACATGTTGCATGGCATCTTCTTTATCGTCTCTCTTTCCACATTCCTAAACATTCTTTCCGGCTGCTCCGTCTTTCCTTGCATCGATCTCCCTTGTTGGGATACAGATGGTCTTTCCCTTGTCCTGTAATCCACGTGCCTTGACAGCTGGGCAGTAGGCGGTGCTTCTATCCGTCTTTCCTGGGCTTGTCTAGCTTGGTGCGAGGTGGACGGCCCGTCCCTATATCTCTCCTGCACGCTCTCAAGTGCTGTCGCCCGTCTTTCGAGGAAACTGCACATATCCAGTACCGTGGGAAACTCGGATGGCCTGGTTTCCTCCCACTTACAGGCGGTCTCTCTATTGAGTCTTTCGTGGAGCATATGTACCACGATTACATCCCAATGCTCAGTCGGGACCCCTTGCACCGCCAGTTGTCGCAACGTCTCGTGGACCACGTTCGACATTTTCTGAAGCTCGCTTGCTCTGGGAGGGCCCTGCAGCATTGGGAGCCGAAACAGTTGCCTTAGTAGTTCGCGGCAGGTAGCATACTGCTTGTGGTACATCTCATTAAGCCGCTTCCACGCCTCATGGTAATTCTTTTCACTGAGCTGCCACTCCCCGAGCGTGCGGGCTGCCTTTCCAATCAATGAGGACCTTAAGTATGAAAAATTGTAGGCCGGGGTGATACGGTCATTGTCATGGACCGCTGCGACGAACCTGTCGCGGAACCCTTGCCACTTCGTGATGGTCCCGTCGAATTGGCCCCATGTGTTCCGCACATCATGCTCGGAAAATGGCATGTTCACCTGGACCGAAATTGGCGGCGTGTCTTTCCGTCTTTCCTCTAACTCCAGCTGCCGTAGTCTCTCCTTCATTGCCGCTGATGCAGTGAAGAATTGCTCTTCAGCTTCGGCAAACTTCCTTTCCGTTTCGGCAAGCTTGAGCAGATCGTCGTCTTTCGCTATCTCTCTTTCCCCGAGCTTCACCTGTTGCCAAGCGTCCTCGATCGCCTCTAGGCGGACTTTGATGGCTTCTATGGTGGTCTCTCCAAAGGTGCCTGACTTGATAAAGGCGACCATCCTGGACATGGCATTACATCCTGCCTTGAAAGTGTATTCGTAATTCTGTCCTCTTTCCATCTCGTCTTTCGGTCTTTCCTCTAGGGAATTAAAGAAAAATATGTTATATAAACCATCTCATAAAAGGAAATACTCTGAATTGGATTTCGTTGGCTGTGTCGTTCGCTTTTTCCTCTCCCAATATAAATAGCTCTTTCCCATTCCCTGGTAACTCGCACCATTGTGCTTGAGCTCCGGCCTTTCCGAAATATTTGGCAACTCGCACCACTGTGCTTAGAGTTCCAATATTTTTTTTACAATGTTCGGCAACCTCGCACTATCGTGCTCTCAGTTCCGGTCTTTCCCTCCCATATTCTTTCCCTTCTCTCCTGCGTAGTTTATTTTGAAACAAAGAAAACAAACTCAAAAAAAAATAATAAAAAAAAAATACAAAGCAAAGCACAAAATAAACCAAAATGTGCTGATGCTACTTTTCCTAACTCCCCTCTCTATTTTTCCTAAACTGGTCGACCAGAAGAAAAAAAAAAACCTTTTCCCTCCATAGTTTGTTCCTGCACTTTGCAGACATATTTATATACACTGACACTCATTTTTTCTTTCCTGTATTCTTTCTTCTATCCTTGTTCTATCCGTCGCTGTCTTGACAAAACACAAAAATAAAAATCACTCAATCTATCCTCTATTCCTTCCTTCCTCTTTCCATTATCTCTCTTTCGACGACGACACAGCACAACACTTTTTACATAAAAATTGTTCTTACCACTCTTTCCGCAATAAATTATTATTTCCAATCGAATGGGCACTTCTTTCACAATTATTGTCTGTTCTTTTTTGCAATCACAATCTAGCAATCTACGTTAAAACTGGGTTTGTAGGATTTTGAGTTTTTTTTTTTTTAATTTATTCTTGATTTGTTCGGGATATAAATTTTAACACAAGGGAAAACTGACTACTGCTGCGGACGGCGTATATCAATCGAATGACGACGCTCGTCGCAGCTGCAATATATCTATACCATTTGGGATATCTCTTTCCTTTTCTTTCCCATTCTTTCCGTACCTGCAAAAAAGAGTATATACACAAACTCACATGCGCGTCCGCATGTTTGTTCGCTCGCAACCATATATTTCAAAGCATAAGGGGAAATAATAAAAGAGGCAAAAAAAAGGTAGATGCGCTGTTTGGTGGTTGTTTCGTCACCACGCAGGTGTTCATTTTTTCATCTTTCGTTTGACTTGTGTGCGCTTGTGTAATGGATACAAAAAGGGAAAATAAGCTGAAATGCAAATAATATTTTGTTCGTCACGACGCTAACTGCGTAGTTTCATGTCTTTCGTTTGTGTTTATTTTTAGGTAGGAAAACTGATGTTCGAAGCAATGTCTTTCGTTTTATGTATGTGTTCGTTTTTTCGTGCGTACATACTTGTGTATATTTGTAACGCATTGTCTTTCGTGCTGTATCTTGCGTTCATGTCTATGCGTGTTTTTCTTTCGTATTTTTTGTTTTAGGTAGGAAAACCGTTGGGGTTTTTTTCCTTTTTTAAACGCTGCTATTTTATCTTGGGTAGCAACGATTTATTTCGTTTGCTTACCGTAATAATAGCGCTGTCTTTCCATATAAGGCTAATGAATGTTCTTCTTTCGATATAGGGCAATAATGAATATTCTTACCAATATTTAAAATTTATTTTTTATGCTTCTTTCCGTCGATATGACTTTTTCTTTCGAAGCGTAGTGGACTGTATCTCTCTCCTTTCTCTCGAAGTACTTACTCTCTGTGCGTGCTTCTTTCCTGTAGTAACCTGTCTCAAATTGGACTTTCTTTCACTGCTTCTTTCCGACTTGTTTTTTTTTTCAAAAAAGACACTTTCGACACTTTCACTTTCCGCACTGGAGCTATCCGACTCGACATGGACCAAATGTTCCGTAGCCCAGTAGAAAAATCGAATAAGAAAATAAAACACACGATTTATAGTGGAAAAATAATAAAAAACCACTTTTATACTTTATTCTATCCGACTCTCCACGTCTTTCCGTGGCTACGATTTCTTTCGGTCTGACTGTTTTTAGTCTTACAAAATGAGCTTCAGTACTTTTTCGAACACGAAAAAAGCTCTTTTTTCGAAATATAAGTTTTTTCTACTTCAATCATCGGACCCCGAGAGTTGCCATCTCTCGGTGTTCGATACAAGTTTTAAGCTTAGCACACACATTGTAAATTCTGATAAGTGTCCTTGAGCAACACTTAAATGTGAACGCCACCTTTTAAGCATTATTTAACTCAAGTTTTTAGGATTAAACTTTTGTTTAATTTTATATATGTATACGCATCTGTAAAAGCTAGACCAATTCTAAGTCAGCAATATTATAAATGAATTTATATAAAATTATAATGTCACTATAAAAGCCTCAATAAAAATAAATTCAAATTCAAATTCAAATTTCTCTTAGGTGACTCGCATAAAAATGCTTTGAGTCCCTTCCATCCTCCTTCCAAGAACACGACGTGGAGGACTCAGGCAGCAGCGAATTGCAAACACCACAACCAGCTTGGTTGATGGTTCTCTCGAAATCGTTGATTACGGTAAAATGAACGATGAAGCTGTCGTTGGCATCAGGAATGCTAATTTTTTTGTTTAACTTGTTGTTCTTATCTTTAAAGCGAGCAGTTGGCAATATTACTAAGTTTAGTATCTAATATTGTGTTGATGTAGTCCAGAGTATCTAAAAAGTTATTTTCTGTTAGGCAAATCACGACTATGAAACATAAAAACATCTTACCATGGTGAGTTATTGTTTTTTGAATTCAAAAACAATTCACGTTATCACTTGTCGTTGATTGATATGGTAGTAGTCAGCCACTTTTTGACGAAAATCTTCCCATTTATTAGAAAGTAAGTTACTTTTATTAGGATGTAGAAATTCGTAATCGATGTTCACCTTGAAGATATGTTTGATAATATTTTTTTTATTTTTCGTGCCAACTCAAACATCAATAAAAGATAAAAATACAGTTATCACCTTTTAAGTATGCTTAAGATTTAAAAAGATGATATAGGTATAAGACGAAAATGAAAACACCATTTTTTTATGTTTTCTTCTATTCCTTTATTTCAAATTAATCAAACTAAAAATTCATTCATGAATGGTATCGGACAATGCAGTATGGCGCATTCCTCGACTGGCAAAGACAACTGAAAATAAATAAATAAATTCCTTTGAATTCACAAGCAACACTTTATTTTATTTATTAACTTTTTATTAACTTAATACTTTACTACACGTCTTAACAGTCTTAACTCTTCCGCGATTGACACAATACTGAATCCATTGGTTACTACTAACTGGCAGTCCTCTCTTTTTTTCTCTTCTTTATTTATTCTTCTTTTCAACAATCAGTGTTGCTGCTTACAATATTGTATTCTCTTCTTATTAGAACTACTGCTACGGCAATAACAAAAACAAATGTATTGTTGACGATTCTCCAGGCGACCACCTCACACATCATTGAGCCTCTCACTCGCAGGGGAACCGGTTGATGTTAAACCAATGACATACACATCAACCAATACAGAGTCAAGCGACCATCCTTTATTTAAACTGATGGAATTACACATAGCGGTTACGCCGTCGTTGCCTCTATTATCGCGGACGCTATATAATAGAGCGAGTAATATAAGTTTCTTTTATTGAAAATAATCTTATTAAGTTTACCTTAATGTTCTTCCACGACGATAAATGTGGTAAGCTGTTAGTTGCCCTTACTGCTTCTCCTTGAATTTTTGAGTGGATTATTAATGTAGCCTTTATCTGATTTTCCTGCAGCACGACTTGGTTTAGAAAGTACTCCACTGTTGATATAAACAGTGCCAGATTACAATCTTTTGATCCTCTGAATGGGTTTATTTTCTCCATTTCACGAAGAAAGTAGCGTTGTTCCTCTTTCTGAACATCGTTTAATACGGGTGCAGTCATTGTTATAGTTTTTTGTTCGTCTTGTTCACTTTCACTTCCGGTATCACTGTCGCGATTTTTATTTAGCTTTCTGTATAATCTGTCTCTGTTTAATTGTTTCTCTTCACTGTTCATTTGCTAAATATTCTCTCTACGAGATTTCGCAACATACATTTATATATGAATGTGAGATGCTATATTTTTCGCAAACGATATTATTTTTTTTTTTTCAAACTGTATTTAAAATTAATATTCGTTTAATTTAAATTTATTTGAAAAGTTTAACAATCGCGAAATGCGTTCGTATCACTGGATCTCATATGTCAATATAATATTCGTTTATATATCTCATTGAGTATCCTACCGACTGCGCCAAATAACTTTTTAAAAGGTAAAAAAGAGTTTTTAAAAAACAAATATAATTTTATTCGGAAAACAATGTAAAAATGATTGACAAAGAATAGACGAAAGTCGACTGACTATATTGATGTTCGATTTGTATCTGATAATCTCTGCGACGCTGCCACTCCAACTTATCTCGTGATGCGATTGTTGGCTGCATTGAAGATCGTTCAATGTTTATTTTATCGGCTTGATTTATGTAATTGGATTTGGACCAATGTTTACTTTATCTCGATGCTGTTAAAATTGAAGTGTCGCCGTTGCCTGATTTGGACCAATGTTTACTTTATCTCGATGCTGTTAAAATTGAAGTGTCGCCGTTGCCTCGGTCTCAAGTGTCTTGTGTGATACATTAGGGTTAGAAGATGTAGTTGTATACGTAACTCGAGCTGAGTAAAAGAATATTAAGTGTTTATTTTTACCAGTACAAAGTTCACACCAATGATTTTCTCGATTGCGCGTCGTGTTACTTCTGTTCGAGTCCCTTTCCCTTGCTCCTATGGTCCTTGGCTGTTCATTGTCGGAGTAATAAATATTAAATGCATTAAAGTAGGTTGTCATTAAGTTTGCGTTTCTTCGCAGAATTCACAACTAGTCAGGGCTGCATACGCTTATTGCGCACTCCACTGGTTGCTCTCGCTGCCGTCGGGGGGTTGGCCAGTTCGTTGTTCGGGCATTTAGTGCTGTTGTGCTTGATCCTGCCTGGACACTTAGGGCATGGTTCTTGTAAGCATATGTTAGCAACGTGCCATCTGCAAAGGCAATTCTCGCATAGCCTCTGCATGCGTACAAAACGGATACGCGCTTGCAAGCGTAGTTCCAAATACCGTCTGCATTTATGGAGCGGATGGTCTTCACCGCACATCTGACAACGTCGATCTGCAGATCTTGTTACCGGCATGCTGTTATGGCGCGCTGCGTTGTTGTTAACAAAGTTGTCTATGCGGTGATTAGTTGCGCGATTCCTGCTATGTTGCGATGTACTAGGCTGCTCAATTGCGCTTGCTTGTTTATCCAAGAATGATAGCATCTCACTTGCTGATGGCGTTTCAGATTGGCGCTGCAACTCCCATTGACGCGCAGTGTCCGAATCGAGGCGCTCATGAAGCATGTGGACAATCATCATGTCCCAATGCTCTACCGGCAATCCTTGGGCTTTAAGCTGTCTTAGGGTTTCATGCGTGACATTTGACATGTGCTGCAATTGGTCTGCGCTGCCTTGCCTGTCAAGGATTTGCGCAGGTATTGGAATTTAAAAGATGGCGCTATCTGCGCGTTGTCATGGATGGCTGCAACATAGCGGTCGTGGAAGCCTTGCCACTTTATCAGTGAGCCATCGATCTCGCCCCAGGTGTTTTTAATTTCTTGCTGCGCTGGCATCTTGATTGACACCTTGCTTCCTTCGGTCTCCTGCCGTTGTTTCTCCTGAATGACGCTGCGCAATCGGCATTTGACATCAAGATAGAGCTCTTCTGTGCTTGCAAGAAGCTCTTCTGCCTCCTCAACATCGTTGCCCTTTCCTGAGATCCATTTTGTATGGCTTGCCAACACCTGCGCCCAGATCTCCTCTAAGAGCTCTAGTTGAACAATAATATGCCCCCTTGGGACATATAAAATGTCTTCGCGCTTCGAGAATGCCTCTATGCGCTCGAGCGCTCTTAAACAGTTTGAGTGAATCTTGTTGTTCGCCATTTCTACAACAAAGAAAAAGAAAAAAATAAAAACATTAAAAAAGTTCAAATTTTTATTATTGCAAGCAGCAACAGATTGGTTGAGAGGTTGTTGTTTGCCCAACGGTGATACTTACCGATACAATATCAACAAATCAAGCAAAGGAGAACGGGCAAAAATGTATGGAAGCTGGCCTAGGAACCAATAACGACATGATATATATCAGTGGAAAGGTCTTTGTGTACTTTAACTTTTACTATGGCAGTAAGTTCCAAATCGCTGTGTGGAAAAATTTATTGCACCATAAAGTCATTCACAGGTAATAAGTGATTTCTTGTTTTCACCTTGACCTTTGAACCAATAATGACATGATGAAGGTTTTTTTGTGGTGTTAACGTCTCATCATTTTCATTCTCTATTCGAACGTATGTCAACGGGTGGCAATTAATGATTCGTTCAACTTCGATCATCATGCTATGTAAAAGTTCATCAGATGGATTGCATGTTGGCATAACTTGTTTCAGCACAGTTTTTGTTGCTCGAACCATTCTCTCCCAACTGCCTCCTGAGAATGAAAGTCCATTTTGTGGTAGAACAGGCAAATTCTGCAGCCAGGCTCGGTGTTATACTTGCTGCTTGCTGAAGTTCACGCTCAGCTCCGTGAAAATTAGTACCATTATCGCTGAAGAATTCCAATAGAATTCCACGTCGAGCCAGTTCAATGTGGATGGAAACTTCTTCCCAGAACAACTTCATAGAACGTTGAGTTGTCATTAACTACAAACATATCTACCAAAATTGTACAAATTTTCCAATGAATAAAACACGAAAACATTCCTTCGATTAGTAATTTACTTTCATTTATCCCAAAGTAAGACATATTGCTTGTTTTTATATTCAACTTTATTCCTTTAGGAAGGCATGATCGTCTTATAAAGTTTATTGGGCTACCGGTGTCTATGAGACATTCTAAAAAAAAGTTTTATAATTTATTTTCAATTCTTACAGTTAGACATAAATAACTTACAAAGTCTTCGTTTTCGTTATCCAAGAACTGGATCGTGTATTTTTTATTGGGACACTTCGGTAACAGATGTTCTTTAGAACCGCATCCGTACCACGCACCATACTCGCGTTTTGTCTTCCTACACTCGGCAGCGATGTGTCCCGCACAGTTACAATTGTAGCTCCGAGGTCCCTCCTTCTTCGGTTGTCTCATCGTTGTCGTAGACTTTGTTGTTGGTTTTGAGCCGCCTGGCTTGATTTGTTCCACCTTGCCCAAAGTTCGCAGCAACTGAGCAGGATCTGTGAAATCGTGGACTAGCGCGTATAATCTTAAATTTGTGTCGCTGATGCCCTCTACCACGTACTCGATGAACTCGGCAGCACGAGTACTTAAAACGATTTTAGGCAGCACTTGCACGCAAATACTTTTATGTTTGATTGTTGGCGGACGAATTAAATAAAACAACTGATTTCCTCGAGTGTCAGTCACAAACTGTGTCCCTTCTCTTTTATATAACATTTCCCTCAGTGACACTAAAAATATCTTAATTGATTGTTTGGATGGTGATATTATCTTTCGTTATTTTATCAAGTCTTAGTTTAGTGTTGCCACTGCTTAACTATTACACAGTTGCCACTTACATACTAAAGGGTGGTTAAATTTCAAGGGCCGATGTTGATTTTGAATAAAACACAATCTATTTAGGAAATTATTGTAATTTTATTTTATTATGATATATTGGTATTATTCAATTATGTATGGAACAAAATATCGGCCAAATGGGCGCCGCGACTTCGGCGGCACACCTCCATTCTATACCGTTAATGTGCCGAATTATCTCATCCTTTAGCTCTTGAATTGTTGCTGGCTTATCGACGCACAGTGTGTTATTTTGCCAATCTAGCGGAACTTTAATGAAAAATAAAAGTCTACCGAATGCAACAAAATTGGTATCATATGAAAGGTAAAACCTCCAGCTTTAACTTGGCAAAAAAATAAAACAAAGACACAACTGTATTTACCGTTTTACAGCATCACAAACATCAGGTTTGTTAAAGCTAAACAAAAAAAATAAAGTTCATTGTTTTTCTTGTGTCAAGTTGATAACATCGTGGTCAAGTAAATATTAAGTTGTGCTTTTCAAAATTATTTTATTTATTTTTGTTGATATTTTTAGAACTATTGTGGGTAATTATTTTTTTTGTACACTTATAATTAAAAAAATTAAAAATCGTGCGAGTGAAAGCCTTTAAAGTGATTTTTTTTTGTGTATCGTAACTTTGGAAAGGGTTTTAAAAATGTATCCTCATGTATCCATCGTGTTATTGTGCTTAATATGTCCGTTGGTATATTCTGTGTTAGAAAACGTTCACTTTTCTTGCGGTTGTTTGCTGACCCCATACAATATTTTTTTTTTTAAGTGACCTATATTTTCTTGTTCTTTTTTCCTGTTTTTCTTAAATTACTTAGAAACTATTCATCAAAAAAACATAAAAACAAAACTTTCGAGTCATAATTGCATTATAGAACATGTGTGCCAAATTTCATTTCAATCGGCCTAGCAGTTTCTAAAAAATCGTTTGTGAAAGATGAATGTACAAAAACCAAGTGATCTTATTAGGGTTTCGTTTTCATGTCAGTATAAATATTCAAAATTCTCCTTTTTTGAATCATATTGTAATTTATTTTTATTTTTCCTATACTCTATACATATTGAACTATTAAATAATTTTTTTTTTCAAAATGCCAGGCCCAGTCGTTTCATAGATGGGGGGGGGGGGGGGTGAAATACCCTATTTGCATATTTTTCAATATTTTCAGGTAGCTTCTAAATCTTACAAAACAACATAGAATTACATAATTTAACATTTTTATACCAACAACACTCCAATTAAACACTCAACGAATAAAGTTCCGCTAGATTGCGAAAATATCACACTGTGCGACGTACACCTTTTCTTTCAAATATCCCCAAAGAAAAAAGTCCAACGGTGTCAAATCACATGATCTTGGCGGCCAATTGACATCGCCATTACGTGAGATAACACGGCCATTGAATTTGATTCGCAAAAGAGCCATTGTTTCGTTAGCTGTGTGGCAAGTGGCACCGTCCTGCTGAAACCACATATCGTCCACATCCATATCTTCCAATTCTTCGATTCTCTTGGATTCTCATTCGCCCAAATGCGGCAATTCTGTTTATTGACGAATCCACTGAGGTGAAAATGTGCCTCATCACTGAAGATGATTTTCTTCGAAAATTGATCATCCACTGTTGCCATTTCTTGCCACCATTCAGCCCATTCACGACGTTTGGAATGGTCAAGAGGCTTTAGTTCTTGAGCCAATTGCACCTTGTAAGCGTGTAAATGCAAGTCTTTATGCATAATGTTCATCAACGACGAGCGTGAGAGGTGCAATTGTTGGGCACGACGACGAGTTGAGGTAGACGGCTCTTCAGCCACACTATCGCGAACAGCAGCAATATTTTCTGCAGTACGAGCTGTACGAGCATGCACTGGTGTTCTCACATCTTCTACAGACCCAGTTTGCTCGAATTTTTCCACGATTTTTGCGATTGTACGCACATTTGGACGATTAAATTGACCAAAAAAATCACGAAGTGCACGATATGCATTTTGATTTGAACGCCCATTTTCATAATAAGTCTGGATAACTTTAACCCGTTGTTGGATTGTGTATCTCTCCATGGTTCAAATTGAGTAAGTCTGAAATAAGGAAATGTCAAATAAAATTCGGAAAAAACATCGGCCCTTACAATTTAACCACCCTTTACTATAAATATTACTACGCTTACATACTAGTATTGCACTACTGTTATATATATATTACTACAGTATATACATATAGAAATAAAAATGAAATTGTATTGAACGGCTGAACTAAAGATTGATTAAGTCTTGGACTTGGTCTGAAGAATCTTCGCTGTTAGGTGATTTGCAGTTCATCTAGCTTTTCTAGTGGTCGTCGACTTGAATGTTCTTCTGGAACTGTACCAATTTTCGTACATCGGAATCAATTTTTGATTTTAGGAATTTTTCTTCCATCAAATATATATTGCGGCGGCGATCACCTTCACGATGGTTCTGGTGATTGACATGGGTGATCGCCGATACTAAAAGGTTAATTAGCCGAGCAAAAAGGTTGAGCTGCAATTAGAACCAGAAATTGCGCTTGTCCACCAAAACGGGATTTGGAAGTAGTCGTTGTACGATTATGATAACGACGCAGCAAACGATTTAATTTTAAAGTTTTTCTAAGTTTAATTACTCAAAATTCGGTATCAGACTTTAATGAGGTGAATAAATTTTGACACAACAAAAAGACGTTAAGTTTTCACATTTGCCGACAACGATTTTTCATACAGTGATCGGATACACCGTTCATTTTTATATTGCTAACTAAAGGGTCCGCCAAATAACTTTTTTTTTTGAAAATGCTATAAAAAAAACTACTGAATATTTTCTCAAATATCTTCAAATGGCTGACTCGGCTGGCCATGCAGTAGCCTGCACGATCGCGACCGATCGATCGGTCCAATTTTTAAGCACATTATTAATTATGTGCAGCTGTATTTCACCAATGGCTTCACGAACATTGTCTTTTAAAGAGTCAATTGTCTCTGGCTTGTCACTTCTTCATAAATTCGGCGACCGTGATCGTGATGGTGTTGTTTTTTTTTTATTCTCCTTCGAACAGCAAGATTGGCTTCTTTGCTTTGTTCGAATTCGATGTACTTCTGCGCCGCACACTTGGACACACACACACCTTGGTGGTTGTGTTGTTTTTTTTTTGTCTTTTATTTTCACTGAGCAGGCACAAACTACAGTTTTCTTCAAATAACTGTCGGCGAGTTTTTTGTTTCCACAGCGCAACTGAATTACTACTTTGTCTTTCTTTCTGGAAGTTTCTGTGTCACCTGATGCTTACTCGATTGGCTTCGATTAAACTTAATTGTTTGGAACTTGAGCGTATTTGAAATATTGACTTATTTGAGGGATACGAATTACGTACACAACGCGACGACGGCACAATTATTGTCTTTTTTCTTTTCCAAATTCATCCCAATTGAGCCCCCAAATGTAGGATGATGGTTTCACTCCCTTTATTTATAATTAACTTCAAAACTTCAAATAAATAAAACACTTCTTTATTTCTAAATTCGCAATATTTTATTGAATATTTATTCGGATGATTAAGCGACGTTTTGGCGAACTGTCTAGCTTGGCGATTGAGATTCAACTGACTCATTAAAAATGCAAATGTAAAGTAAAAAGGGATGGCAAAAAGAATAATGGATAGGGACGCGTATTCCGCTTTGTCTCGTCTATTCGTTGTCGTTCGTACGTAGTTTGTTTGTTTCGTTCGTTTGTTTGTCTTTGTTCGTTGTCTGAGAGACTCTCTCGGCTAGGCCCATCCCACATGTATGTTTGTATTGTACTTATTCAGATAATGTAAATCTTCTGGATATCTATAAACATAAACATCTACAAACATTATGTTTGTTCAAAATGTCTCCGATACTTGTTTTGTGAACTTTTGTGTGTTTGCCTTGACAATTCCTCAGAAAGTTTTAACTCTTTAATATCCAAGGAGTCTTTATGTGTTAAAACTGTTTCGAGGTTTTTACAACGATCCAATAGCACACATTTAGGCATTTCTCTTAAGGCAAATATATTGTACACAAATTAAAAATGTTTGCTGTGCTCATTCATTTGCGAAAACCTTAACTCTAATGAGTTTATTGCCGTATCTATGATACGGAAGAATACTTCCACCTTTTATTTTTGCCAGGGATCAATAATTGGTTCATCATCACATTCGTAATCAAACAGCCTCTTCTTAGAACGGGCACGAGGCTTAGGCACGTTATCACACCTCGCTATCAATTTAAGCCGCTAAAACTTTGGCGTTTTCACAAACTTGAGTAAAATACTCATCTGATCGTGAGTTTTCGAAAAAAAACTTTGGTGTTTTCTATCAATTTAATTGTAGAGCTTAAATCAAAATCCTTGCCACCCTCCATAACGACATCTTCAAACTTTCAAGGCGGTTTTAATTTTTTTGTGATTTATGAGGGCAATAAAAAAAACATCTTTCTTTTCGTTGTACACTATTGTTTAAAAAAAGGATAAATTGAAATTTAAATGGGAAAAAAATATAATCTGAATTTTGAAATTTTTGAAATTTGAAGAAGAAAAATATTATAAAAGGTTATTTTGACACTAATGAAAGTAATAAAATGTTTAAATTTGAATTTTGAAAATATGAAAAAAAGATTATCGTGAAGTTATTGAAAATAAGAAAAATAGGGTTAAATTTGAACTTTGAAAAATTATCTTTGTAATGTTCGACGGTCGACGATGGTTGTTGGAGTGGGTCGGAGAAACGCCTGGAGGAACTCCTAGCTAATTTGTCACGACCGACGACGACGACGATGGTTGTTTGCAATAGGTCTGAGTAATGCCGGGAGGAACTCCTAGCTGTCACTCTTACTATATAAATGGTGATGGATTTGAGGACGAAAGGTTAGCTGCGTAGCCGTCGGGAGGAACTCCGGACTAGCTAGTTCATTCGCAAAATAGTGATTCTCCAAAAATTAAAGAAAATACAACAAAGTTCTATTTCTTATTTAAATCGATATCTCTTTATTTATAGCAGATGCTTTCAGACTGATTTTCGATAATTAACTCATATTTCTTACTGTTATTTAACATATATTTTGGATCAAGCAAAATGTGAACTATAATAATTAGTTTAAAAATGTATGAAAGTTGAAAATAAAATTGATTGAAATGAAATAGGGGAAAAAAAATATTGTTTGTGTATGCATGTGTGAAAAAAATAACAAAAGCTAGCTTTGATTTTTTATTTGTTTGTTTGTTTATTAATGTAAGTAGGTCAATATTGTGTTTTGTATGTATGTAGTGCCGAACAAAGAATTTAATAATAATTATGAATAGAAAAATGATTGTTGCTTGCAGGTGCAGGTTGGAATGTATGTACTTATTACATCTTGAAGTTGCCTGGTTTCTCCGTTATCCTCCTCTGTCTTTTAACTCGGGGCAACTGCAGTGAAGAAGGGTAATGGTTCCGACGGTGGTGGTGAAATTGGACGGTTGTGTCCAGTTCCTAGTCTCCTATTGAAAAAAAAATATGAGGCCCTTAGAAAATAAAACTGGAGGAGCACTAATCATAATTTACATACCGCTTGGTTTTTTTTCTAACGCTTATTGCGTGAGCTTTTTTTTCTCTTCAAAGAGAAAACGAACGACAGTTTGCTTTTTTTTATATACGGGTTTATCAAATTATCAATGCTTCTCACAATAATATTGTTCTTTTTATTTTCTAATTTACAAATTAATTAAAACGATTAACTCTTTATGGCAAATACTTACGTTCGCACGGGTGCAACTAGCAATTTAATTATTTTCGGGAGAAAATCACGATGTTACCCTTTTTAAGCTCTAATTATTATTATTTTTTTGTGTCTTATACAAATTTCCGTATAAAGAAACGCGTGTTCTGTTGTTCACAGAACTGAACTCTTTATTATTTTTGTCGATGAACCCAACAGTGACAATGAATGAATGAATGAACTTAGGAATCATAACAAGCGAACGATACACCTCCACCGGCAGCCCTTACAATTTTTGTTTGGCTACAATTCGGCCTTCCTGACTTACAATCGTCCCGATTGATCTTGATTAAGTCTTTAAATTGTATGTACGGTTTTAAGTTAGCCACTTCCCATATTCCTGTATAAGGTATCTGACTCAACTGAAATCCCTCTACATCTTTAATTAAGTTTTTTTAAGCACCAAACGGCTATCTTTGGTCGTAAATATGTTGGACATTTCGTTTAAAAGTTCGTCCACTGTGATCTGTACTAGATCTGATCTCGAATGAAACCATCTCAGCGCGTTTCCCTTAAGTCGGCATGAAATAAGTATTCTAGCATTTTTCTCATCTAAGTTATACGCAGCAATTAAATTTTTCAGTTGTCATTTGCCAGTGAACAAAACCATCACAATCAAAATATCTGGTAATAATTCTTTCACTCCACTGTTCAGATAGTCGTTGTTTTTTTTTTTTTTTTTTTTTAATTGACCCACTATTAAAGTTTCTCTCTTCAATATTTAATTTTCTTTCTTTTGTAACATATACACCTACACCTTTTAAAAGTTCTTGTCCAACTGTCCAGTGTATGACATTGCATTAATTTTAATTTTTCCAAAAATGGTTTCATCTCTCACTTAACTAAGAAATATCGCGCGATTTAACCGTTGTTTTCATTTTCTTTTGTACATTTGCTTCTTAATTCATACATTAGAAAAGAATGCATTTGGTGAGATGCTGATAAAGTAACGACCATAGAATCTGTCAATATACCAAGATTGTAATCAGTATCTAGAGTCAACGGTACATTATTACAAGAAACTTCAAGAGTTTTTGGTTGTGATTATTCTGCCATTATTATTATTGATGTGTATTATTTAATGTATGCATGTATAGGTATATATTTTAGAGATTGTAGTATAAAATTAATGCAACTATTAACAATGTGTTATTTCCCTTATGTTTAGGTTTCAGAGTTTCGTAGCTAGATGTCGCACCGCTGAGCGCGAAACACTGAAACTTGAGACATAGAAGCGAGACAAAAGTTGTTTTGGCTCGCTCTCGTAGAATTTGCATTTACAAAGTTCACTAAATTATACCCAGTTGTATCTACAAGCTCAAAAGAAGTATGTGCAGCACTAAGAAAATATTTTGAGTATTACAGTAGGCCATCAAGAGTAATTACTGATAGGGGAACCTGTTTCACATCACTAGAGTTTAGTTCATTCGTTATAGACCAGAATATAGATCATGTTAAGGTGGCAGTTCATTCGCCACAGGCCAATGGTCAAGTAGAGCGAGTCAATAGGGTATTAACTGGTATGCTTGCTAAGCTTTCGGAACCAATCGAGCATTCAGATTGGGTTGTTACTTTAACACAAATAGAATTCGGACTAAATAACACTATACATCGCGCTACTCAAAATACACCAAGTCAATTGTTATTTGGTATTAACCAAAGGGGAGTAGTAATCGACCAATTTACAGAATTTCTTGATGATAAACAATTAAGTCAACTGGAAAGAAATCTTGAATTGTCAAGAGAAAAGGCTTCAGAAGCAATCACTAAGATTCAGGAATATAATATTAAATATTTTAATGAGCATAATAACCCAGCACGTATATACGACGAGGGTGATTATGTAGTAATAAAAAATGTAGATACAACAACCGGTGTAAATAAGAAATTGATTCCAAAGTTCAGGGGCCCATACGTTGTTTACAAAATTCTACATAATGACAGATACGTAATACGCGATATCGAAGGTTGTCAAATCACACAGGTGCCATATGATGGTATTGTCGAGTCTCGAAATATTCGACTTTGGAAGAATCGAGACTCTGAAGGTTCGGTTGATTAAGGGCGACACCTACCATCTCATAATTATAACTTAAGACTTGTTTGTTTAATTTAATCGTGGGCGATCAAATTGTCAGATTGGCCGAGTTGTAGTATAAAATTAATGCAACTATTAATAATGTGTTATTTCCCTTATGTTTAGGTTTCAGAGTTTCGTAGCTAGATGTCGCATGCTGAGCGCGAAACACTGAAACCTGAGACATAGAAGCGAGACAAAAGTTGTTTTGGCTCGCTCTCGTAGAATTTGTATTTTAACGGGCATTCTATTTTCCTGACGCGCCCAAGCCAGTCGAAGTGAGTCGAAATAGATTTTGTAATCTTGAATTAAAAGTTATATTTTCAATAAAGGAATATTATACCACAAGATAATGATTTTTTAATTTTTAATCCTCAATTTCCAATTTTAAATCTTCGATTGTGTGATTATTAAGGTTTGTACTTTTTGTTGGGGACTATTTCGACACATTCGAATGGGACCTCTATTAATTTGTAATTGTAATTTATTTATTTAACATAAGCGTTGATATCAGATGTCCTTCCATGAGTTTGATATCCCAAACGAGTCTAGTCTTTCCTCTGATTACTCTTTGAGCCGAAATAATTATTCGGTGGTCATGGTCAAAATGTTGTCTTAAACAAGAACACTTGGTGGAACTCGTTCTGAACTTTCAATAAAAAAAAAAACATTTTTGAAAAAACAGCTATACTGACCTACATGCGATTGTATATTTATTAAGATTTAAGACAAAGAAATCTTTAAAGCATGTTTCAAGTACAGGAAGTAATGAGTCAAACTTGTACTTAATTTCGTTGAAGTAAACTGTAAACGATTTTTCAAATTCCTAATAAATATAATTAATGGTTGCAGACTTTGTTCGAGGTCCCTCACCTTTATTGCCAACTTGTCGATTAATGGGTTAAATTTATTTGCGTCACAGACTTTAATTACCATCGATGATTGGGGGTCCTTTATAGTTGGTTTGAAGAACTTCCTTTTCCTTATATTGTTAGATGCTAAGAATGCTTGTCTGGCGGAAAAAAGAAAAAAATTTACTATAGCTTTGTTATTCAGCAGCACTAACTTTTTTTGTATTTTCACTTAATTTGTTTGTATAGTTAAACGTAGTTAATTTAGCAGGTAGGATACTAGCAGCAGATTTTGCGCAGCAAGATTTTTATTTTTTAACGACGACGAATAATACGATTACGATTAGGACAGTACCATCAACTGAGCTGTACCTACTGAACTGAACTGAATTAGAATGATAGTGAAAAATGAAATTCAAACAAGAATTACTAGAGTGTGCGTGTGCCGAATGAGCGAGTTAATTAACTTACTATTTCATTGACCAAAAAATACAAACCATATCAGACCGGTCAGAGTCTGATGTCTTAGTCCTGTTGAATCTTCAAAGTAAAAAAAGATACAAAGTTCTAGTAGGTACAAAGTATTTTTTTCACGAGGTCTACCGCACAAAGGTCGTATATTTTAAGGCGACCTCAGTACTGAGTCAATCCTATTTATACAATTCGTGTGCTACAACATATTGTGCCCATATTTATTTATCTTAAATTCTATTTCAGGAGATGACTGTGTGCAGAAGGTCACGTACAGTTATCTCCTTTGTTTTATTTATCTTTTATTACATATTGTACAGTTATCTATAATTGTTGGGAATTTCATAGTTAAGACATGGTTAACATTCATGTGTTCACTATCTTAAAATGTGTTGAATGTGTTAACTAGCGCGCCAAGCAAAATTAAAGTGAAACACAAGGGTGTGTCTGAGCTGCCACTTTGCTTTATTATAGCCATAGTTACACTCCTACATTCAACAAGATTCAAAAGATTTATAAAACTTATGTTGGATTTCATTTTGAATATGTTTATAACCAAGTGTTGCTATTTGCAACTAGCAAATACTAACTTTTGGGCCTAAAATCTTTGCAAAAAAGGAAAAAATTGATATATTTCTCGATTTATGAATAAAAGAAAAAACTTACTATGGCTTTGTTATTTTGCAGCACTAACTTTTTTTGTATTTCCTCTTTTCTTAAATCATGGAAATAGAAGTTTATCACCATCGGGGCCGTCTAGGTTAACTTTTCCATTGACTGCTCCAAGCAACATGTTCTGTTGCAAAGTTCATTCGCAGCTCCTTGTGTACTTGCTTTAGAACAGGTTTCTTTTTGAGTTTTATTCTCTGGATAGTACCATTTTTTTTTATTATCCTTCGGACTGTCGAAATACTGTCCGATACTCCGCTTTTGGACCTAATTTTAGTAGCTGGTTGAGTGGAATTTGAAGCAATACGTAGGATTAACCGCTCTTCTCGGGATGTTGTTGCTTGGGCTGTGCGTCCTTTTTGTTTTTTTTTCCATAGTTTTGAGGATCACCGAGATAGTTGTTTACCACTTTCTTACTTCTATTCAGCTTCCTTGCTATATTTCTCGGCTTGAGAGTCCCATTTCCTTGAAAGCATCGATTAATCCTCTTTCTGCCACTGTCAACGTATTTCCGGAACCCATTTGTGACTGAAATTAGATAAAAAGAGTTATTTATAAAACGTTCTTAAATATTGCAACCAATATATGTGCCGACAGAAACGCATTAAAGTCTCAAATAAGTCTTTCTGTAATTTCTCTCCGTTCATTTGTATTTCATTTAATGAAATACCCTTGCTCGTCTTGCAGCTATCGTCGAAAACGACTCTAATTTTTTTCGTCACACAATGATGAGGTATGTGATAGACGATCTTTCCTTGGGCTTCCACCGGCTTTTTTCTTGATCGTCTCTCTCTCACTAGCTGTCGGGTATCTGCCATTTGGCTCCGTCTTTCCAACTCTCGATTGATGCAGGGTGGACGGTCCATCCCTAGCTCTATTGTCGACCTGCCTCGACTGTTGTGCTGTGGACGGTCCATCTGCACGTCTTTCCTGGGCTTGCCTCGCCTGTTGAGATGTAGACGGCCCATCTCTGAATCTTTCCTGCACACTTTCCAGTGCCGTAGCACGTCTTTCCAGGAAGGTGCACATTTCGGGCACCGTGGGAAACTCGGAAGTTCTTGTCTCCTCCCACTTACAGGCTGTCTCTCGATCCAGGCGCTCATGCAGCATGTGGACCACTATCATATCTCAGTGCTCTGTCGGCACCCCTTGTACTGCCAACTGCCGTAATGTCTCATGAGCTACGTTAGACATTTTTTGTAGCTCGCCTGCCCTAGGGGGGCCCTGTAGCATCGGGTGTCGAAATAGCTGCCTCAACAGCTCTCTGCACGTCGCGTATTGCTGGTGGTATAGATCGTTGAGCCTCTTCCAGGCCTCGTGATAGTTTTTCTCGCTCAACTGCCATTCACCGAGCGTACGAGCTGCTTTTCCGATTAATGACGACTTTAAATATGCGAACTTGTACGACAGGTTGATGCGGTCATTTTCGTGGACCGCTGCGACAAATCTGTAGCGGAAGCCTTGCCACTTGGTGATAGTACCATCGAATTGACCCCAAGTGTTCTTGACGTCGTGCTCGGCAAATGGCATGTTGACCTGGACCGAAATGGGCGGCGTGTCTTTCCGTCTTTCGTCTCTTTCCAATTGGGCGTGTCTTTCCTTCATGGCAGCAGAGGCAGTAAAGAACTGCTCCTCCGCTTCCGCAAATCTTCTTTCGATTTCCGCCAATTTGAGGACATCGTCCGTCTTGGCGATCTCCCTCTCTCCGGTCTTGACTTGTTGCCAAGCATCTTCAATCGCTTCCAACCGAACCTTGATAGCCTCCAAGGTGGTCTCGGCGAAGGTGCTGGATCTTGTGAATGCCACCATTCTCGACATGGCGTTACAGCCTGCCTTGAAGGTATATTCATAGTTTTCCTTTTCCATATCTTTCCTGTCTTTCCTGTCTTTCCTGTCTTTCGTATCTTCTGTGTGAAATCAAAAAAAAGAAAATGTGTCAAATAACTCAAACAGTCAAAAGAAGAATAATCTGAAAAACAAGAAAACAATTTAGCTGGCTGCGTCGTCTATCCCCCTTTTTTTTCGTGATCTATGCACCCTTTTAAAAGGAAAAACATTTTGTTTATAGTGCTAAACCGTCTTTCCCATTTTCTTGGCCACTCGCACCACTGTACTTTGAATGCCAGTCTTTCCTTCTTTCCCCTTTTTTCTGTAATAAATTCTTTCCGACGACGGCACAGCACAGCACTTTTTACATATAATTTATTCTTACCGTATTTAATTCTCTCCAATATGTTTTCTTTCCAAATGTATCAAATGTATTTTAATTCGCACCAAACAAATTCAATTTTGTTTAATTTTATCAATCAAACTTGGGATTTATGTATAGATACTGTTTAAACAAAAATTTTCCATAATGGTAGCGCTACAGCTTGAGAAAAATAAAACTTCGAGTAATGTTGCTCTGATGGCGTACGGAATTCGAATGACGACATTCCCCCCAACAACAGCAAACGATTCTTTATTTTTATTTACTACACCGCTTGGCATAGCTCTTTCCCATTCTTTCCAATTAAGCTAGCATGCGCGTCCGCATGTTCGCTTGTTCATAATCATACACGACCACAATAAAAAAAAGGATAAAATTGTTGTTGTTTTTTATTCGTTGCTACCACGCAGGTGTTCATTTTTGTCTTTCGGTTTTTTGCGTTGCACGCTTTATGTAATAAATTGTAGAAGAAAAATGTGTATCATCTCTTTGTTCGTCGCGACGACGGTTAAATGTCTTTCGTGTGTCTTTCATTTGGATTTTATTTTAGGGAGAAAAAAGATGCTCGAGGCAATGTCTTTCGTTTGTGTGTCTGTTCGTTTGTGTGTACATGCTTGTGCATGTTCTAGCGCCATGTCTTTCGTATTGTATATATTTGAGCGTTCATGTCTGTGCATGTTTTCTTACGCTTTTTCTTGGGTAGCAACGGCCTGTTTTTTTTTAGGTTGCAATAATTTTGTTTTGTCACGGTAATGGTGACGCTATCTTTCTATATATTTGATGAATATATGTTCTTACCAACTTTCCTTTTTCATGCGTGTATCCACTGAAGTGGAATTTATCTGATGATTGTAATAATATTGCAATTTTTGTACTTACATTTTTTTTTTTTTTTTATCTATTCATATTCTTTCCAAATTCTTTCACTAATTTTAAATTTTACACGATTTTTTTTTTTATTATTTCTTTCCGTTTACTGGGTCGTCGATCCGACTCGACATGGACCAAATGTTTCGTAGCCCAGAACTCAAAATAGCACAAACCACTCAGAAATAAAACACATTAGATTTTTATAGTGGAAAAAATATTAGTAAAAAACCACTTGAAACACTTTATTCTTTCCGAAACTTTCCATGTCTTTCCATGGCTACAATTCGTTTGCAACTAACTCTTTCTTTCGATTTCTTAGATTTATTCGAAGCTTTTCGAAGTCGAAAAGCTTCTCCTTCGATACAGTTAAATATTCTTTTCAATCATCGAACCCGAGAGTTGCCATCTCTCGGTGTTCGATACAATAGCTTTGTTATTTTGCAGCACTAACTTTTTTTGTATGTTGTTGGATTTCATTTTGAATATGTGTATAGCCTAGTGTTGCTATTTGCAACGAGCAAATGCTTATTTTTGGGCCAAAAATCTTTGCAAAAAAGGAAAAAAATGATATATTTCTCGATTTATGAATAAAAGAAAAAACTTACTATAGCTTTGTTATTTTGCAGCTGGTTGAGTGGAATTTGAAGCAATACGTAGGATTAACCGCTTTTCTCGGGATGTTGTTGCTTGGGCTGTGCGCCCTCTTTGTTTTTTTTTTCATAGTTTTGAGGATCACCAAGATAGTTGTTTACAACTGTCTTACTTCTTCTATTCAGCTTCCTTGCTATATTTCTCGGCTTGAGAGTCCCATTTCCTTGAAAGCATCGATTAGTCCTCTTTCTGCCGTCAACGTATTTCCGGAACCCATTTGTGACTGAAATTAAATATAAAACGTTCTTAAATATTGCAACCAAACTTTTGGAAAAAAAAACGCTGATTGTAACGACTATGGTTACTCTAAAAGAAAAGATTCAAGTGTTGCCTGGAGAAACTCCTAACTAACACTGCAGCGGAACAAGTTGACTAGAGGGACTCTAATCGAACTAGAGTTGCGTGTATCGGTTAACGTGTCGGGAGGAACTCAGCACTTGAACTGTAGCGAATTTCCAAAAAGATTATATTTGTATATCACTTAAGGGCCCCGAAGAATGTGGATTCTGTGCACTGGAGTTCTGTTCTAATTATTGGAATCCGACCTTTCTACGTTACCTGGGAATGTCTGCTCTTGTTTACCTAACAGAACTACTGTGTTTATAAAACGCTGCATTAATTTTCGATTCCGTTCAGCTTTCTTGTAATGAGCTACAAAGGAATTACCTCAAGAAATTTTAATTCGGTTATTACCAAAATCGTGCAGTGATGGGCAACTGCGAGTATGTTTTCCCGTCTCTATGTGCTTATTTGCCGAGTTTAAAACATTATTAATATCCGCTGTGCGGCTCCAAACACTGGGTAGTTGGAAAAAAAAAGATAAGGAAAACAAAACATTTAGTTTAATTTGCAGCTTCCAGTCAACCATGAATATTTTTGGTACAATGAAAGATGGGAAACAAATCGTCTTTTCTTTTGTATTCTATTTTCAAAAGAGGGGTAGAGCGTTCTATTTCTATAAGAAATTAAGTTGCTCAGTCATTACTTGCATCTAGCAATCACTCTCAATTCACACTTCAATTAATTTTTTATCCTTGCACTGCAATCTGCTTGTAAACTGTATTTTAGAACAAAACCTCATTTGCCTAGTTCATTTTGGCTAGTTGTGCCACTTAACTGCAATTACAGTAACTTTGTGAACTTTGGTTTTATTTGTGTTTGTTTTCATGTAAAAAAAAAGTTCTATGAAATCTCAGAAATTCTCGCACGCTGGTGGATATTTTAAGTTGAATAAAAAAAAGCATTTGAAGCAGATGTCCACAGCTCTTAACACATTAGTTGTCTTTAGTTTGTAGTCATCTAACAAAATGAAGTAGATACTCATTTTTTCCCTTAACGCCAGTATTAGAGGTTGAATGGTTTCACCTCTGGATTTCAGGAATGTTATGTGGTCCTCTAATACTTGCGTCGTCTCTCCTTCAAATATGAATGCCATCAGTGAATCTTTGATGGTGAACTTGCTTCTTGACTTGGCCCCGGTGTTAGATTTTCTTGAAACTGCTGCTGTTGGAAATAAGTAGAAGTGAATACTTTTAAGTATCTCCAGCACAAAATCATCTGAAAGGAATGAAAATAAAAAAGGATAATGTTTGATTGGTGGATCTTTTTGGTGACTTACACGGGTATCGCTGTGTTTGTAAGCACGCTGGGTTCTAATACATCTCGGATTATGTAGGGGTATAAGTCTGCACCGAGCAATAAATCTATTTTAGCACACTTATGAAAAAAGGGGCCCGCGAGCGGAAAATCAATTTGGGAATCTTCTCCCTCTAGGGAGATTGAAGGCAAGTTATCTGCCACCTTGGTAAGAACGAGCGCTTGAGTGAAATATTGGGGATCGGACTTGGATCGTAAGTTGAATGAACACATCTTTGTTGAAGTAGCAGTTACGGTTGTATTCACGCCTGAGACCGTGGCTCTTACTGGACGAGTAGGCAATCTTAGCCTCCTTTGTACTTCTTCCGAAATAAAAGAAATTTCAGAGCCCGGGTCGATCAGAGCGCGCCATTCAAAATCCTCTCGATTTTGATGGATTATCACAAAAGAGTGGTGCTTTTGGATTTGGAAATGAACGATTGAGTATAAGCATTAGACTTATCACTCGATGATCTTCCAACGCTGGGTAGACTTTGAAAAAAACTCTGACTATTAATGGGGGGTGAACTTGTAGTGGACTGTATACTAGGGGCTATGCTTTCTGAAGCTATAGCATTCTCATAATGAAGTAGTGAATGGTGCTTGCCTTTGCAATGAAAACATGTGCTATTGCTCTTGAACTTCGATACAATGTGTGTATAAGCAAGGCAATTGAAACAATGTTTGAATTTGCGGACCGTATTTCTCCGTTGTGAAACGGTCATTTTTAGAAAATCTAGACAAAGCCGTAATGCATGTTCCCCGTGGCATAATTTGCATTGGGAGTTTATTTGAACATGGTGTGTATGAACACGCGTGGAAGCTTGTTTCGATTTTGAAGCCAGTGCCTTTGCATTCCCTTTGATGCATGTCGGCTACGCTTTCTAAAACCCGATACCCATTCGACAGAAAAGTGTTCATGCTATCCCATGTTTGCAACTCAGTTGGCTTTCCTAGTGATTGTTCCCACAGCGCTAAAGTTTGTGACGGAAGTCGCGTGGCAGCTAAATATGTGATAAATGCATCCCATTTGCTAACCTCAATGTCATGTGAGCCTAACGCTGCAAGCGCATCATTAATAATACTTTGCAACTCTCTTAACGCTGACGCTGATTCTGTAGCGATAATTGGTTGATCGAATAAAATCTTAAGATGGCTTTTAACTATAACGCGTTTGTTCTCATATAGTGATTTTTTAAGGCTAGCCACGCTGCGTCAAAATTTTTTAAAGCTTCGTCTCGTGTTCTAGCCCTTAAATGAAATAGCTTTTGGACGGGACTAAGCTTCGAATGTTTAATATAAAGTGCAGTAAACATGTCCCTAAATGCTATGCAAGTTAGTGTTTTCAACCGCGTTTTCAGATAAAAAAAAAAAAAAAATTATTTTTTTTTTTTTTAATCACTAGTTCTTTATTAAGATATTTGTTTCCTTATAATGTAGTTTAATAGAAAGATCGAAAACGTATATTTAATTTAAATGAGAACCGTCGCGGTTGGAGCTGGATTCCAGACTGACAATATAATTTTTTGTTCAGATTGAAATAAGCTTGGGAAGCATGAGATAGATAAGGTCCAGATATGGGACCACCAAAGAATATACAAATGCTGGATTGCATTTGGTTTTGAGTTGCAGTCGCAACGAAATTATCTTCAATAAACAAATGCTGGATTGCATTTGATATTGCATTGTGTTTGCAATGAAGTTATTGCAAGATAAGACACGAATGCTGAATTGCATTTAGTTGCATATACAACTGTTTACTGTCTTCGTTGTCAACTTTATCCCTTTCCTCACTCGGTTTTTGTTTGCTTTCATACAGGCGTGATGCCTCTAAAATTTCACTAAGAAATTCAATATAAACACTAGAAGCTTACTTGTATTTGGCCTTAACCGAAACAAGTGACGTCTTGAGCTCATCATCCGCGAGTGCATCATGAACAAATTCATTGTACTCCTTTTTTATCTGTAGCCATATTTCTTTTAATTCAATACGAAATGCCTCTAGCATGGCTTGAGAATACACACCCTTTTCCTTAAAAGACGCATGAAAATCAAAAAGCACATCGCATGCAAAGATCACATCCTCAACACTCATTTTATAAGAAAAGGAAAATTGAAGTTGAAACAAAAACACGTGATATCGTCTTCTTATATAAAGAAAAAGTAAAACCGTACTCTTTTTTCTTCACCCAAACCAACGTACCAATTTTTACCGTTGTCTTTATTATATAAAGAAAGTAAAACCGTATCTTTTTTCTTCACCCAGACCAACGTACCAATTTTTACCGTTGTCTTTATTATATAAAGAAAGTTAAACCGTATCTTTTTTCTTCACCCAGACCAACGTACCAATTTTTACCGTTGTCTTTATTTATATATATATGTATAAACTATTGTGATAAATGCAATTTCACATAAAATAACTGTATATGTACCTGTACATTCCAAATAAATTATGTTGATTGCTGCTGGTATTTCGTTGGAACTGGTGACGACGCGACGACGACGATGTTGAAATGTTGAACTGATGATGACGATGGCGAAGAAGCTGGAGTTGATGGCGACGAAGCTGGAGTTGATGACTTTGTAGTGGTACAATACTTGTTATATACTTCGAAATTTTGTACGTAAATTGCGACGCTTTCTTGTCCAAAATGGCGAAAACCCATATATGGAAACCTCGTGTCTTGCGAAAATTTTGCCCAGATCCAGGCTCAAATGTACCAAATGTTTGATTGGTGGATCTTTTTGGTGACTTACACGGGTGTCGCTGTGTTTATTCTTCCTTCTAGGGTTTGGATTTTAACTTCAGCTTGAATGCTTGTGATTTAGGGTTCCCTTATAATTTGGGCAAAGGCGACCGAAGCAAATCTAGCCTGAACTCCGAGCACAATGAAAAAACACCAGAGACACTTCGTCTTCAATTTTATAACTTTATTGCTTTCAAATGCTTTTTTTTCAATAATTTGAAATAAAGTGCAAATTAGGCACGAAAACTAGAACAAATTTTATTTCTTTAATCTGAATATGGCGCAATCGAATCGAGAGTAAAAATCAGAATGAATGAAAAAAAGAAGGTTAGAAATTTTATACATATTTGACAGCTGAGAAGCAGCCGGCAGAAACAAGCCGTAAGCCGATCATGTTTTTGAAGTTTTCACCTTTAGGGTGTTAACAGAATGGGGCGACGGTAGAGTTTAGTTTATACTTGAACAGATAACATTAGTAAAGCATTGTTTCACATTTATGTATTTATTATTTTCATACAGATAATAAGGAAATTGATTTTACACCTCAATTACTATAATTGATTATGTAGACATAATTAAGATATAGGTTAAAATTTAATTTTGTTTGTCTGTTAACCATCATAAAAGAAAAAAAAAACATATTTATAACTGCGCATACATTCTCCAAAAAATTTTATCTCCCAAGTCTTTCAATGTTTCTGTTACCTTTTTGTCCTTAATGTTTTCCATGAGGAAGTTTTTTTTAACGTTTTCCAATGGTCTTGCCACAAGGAAAGTATTGATGTGCTGGCTGGATGGAGCGTTTGAAAGTCTTTATCGATCTGATAACGAAACAAAATGCATATAAACATCGTTATCAATCAATTTGTGCTCACTTAAGAATTGTTTAAGAAAACTTCATCTTCGAAATAAAAAAAATTGACCTGTTTTTCACCAAATTCAAAAATGAAATGTATCTAAGCTTTGGAAACAAAGGCCCAAAATTTTAAACGATTTAGTAAAATGTTAAGGCCATTTTTAGCAAATTACTAAACTTGAAAGAAAAGTAAAACCTTATGAGAGCAGTGGATGGAATGGTCCAGGCAACAGTTGGGAATTCCAAATAACAGGTCCGTTTAATCGTAATTGCTTTGTTTATTTTCACCAACTGTCACGTGTTAGACATGTTTGGATGCTTTTTTTTTTAATAAAAGACAATTAACATTTAACTAGTTAGCAAAACAAAGAGAAAAGTTTAACATTTTGGACGCACTAAGTAAATATTTAGTAAATTTCTAACTATTAAATTTTTAAACCCTTAACAATAGGTTGCTTAAAATTTTGCGCCAAAGTTTTTAACATATATTTTATGTGATTTGATGGAAAATAGAAGCTTGAAAAACATAAACGTCTATTCTTATACAACTTACCAGTCTATATCCATTGGGTTTTTTATAAAATGGCCATTTTTCAAATATTTCGGTTTGTTTGGTGGAGTTAAATATATCGTTCAGTCGAAATTGGCTACATGACGCCCAAAAACTATCCAATTCTTCGACCGATAAATTATCATACTTCAGACTATTCAAAAAAGTTTATATATTATACTTTATTTCACAATAAGCACTTAGAAAAAAATGGACTGTATTTAAGCTCTCGTTTAGCTCGGATGCTCTAAAACGAAAGGCTCCTCCTTAGACTGTCTAATTTACTTTGGTGCGATAATGTTACCAGGAACATTGGGAGTTTGTAACCCCCACGTCTAGACTTGACGGTGGAAGACGACTTGACCCCGATAAACTCGAGATCGTCACTCGCTTTTTGACGGAGCTCATCTAAGAGCGCCTCAGTTTCCGTGAAGGAACTGATGCCCTTTAAAAGGACTGTCTTATATTTTTCAGGCGTGAAGCTGAAGAACTCAGCTCTGGCCTTCTTCAAGCACTCTTTCAGCATTTTATATTCGGGCAATGTTAAGCATTGCACCGAATACCTTTTCTTTTTCTCGTTAGTGATTTTAATGTAAGAATTACCATTTGTGGCCGACTTACATACCTATTTTATGTCGTCCAGGTCTATCTTGTGGGTCCTAATGGGTGGCATTTCAAATTTCAAAAATATGCGATTGAATAAAAAGCCAAGATAAGTATGTTTCCTTGGGATATTGAAGATTGAATATCTGGACAATTTTTAAACATACATCAAGTGCACAGATAAATGTTTTAAATTTAAGGAGATTCTCACCGAGACTAACATAAAAGTTCTTTAAAGTTGTTAGCTCAGTAGCAACAACAATAATGTATGGTAGAATGGTGTTCTTGAGGATTGATGCTTCTAATTTATTCGCTGTGGCAAGCTAAAAGTCATTCACAGTTTTTAAATGAATGATGGTGCTGTTGAAAGCATCTTTGGTTGTGCTTTTTTGTATAACCGATTTCCCTCCATCCTTGGAAACAAATCTGATAGTGGACGTTAATACTGCATTAAGCAGCATAAAAAGAAACAGTAAAATATTTTGTTAAATTTGTTCTTTTATCAAAAAAAAAAATAATTTCTCACTTTTATCGACACTTTCATTTTGAAGAGTGTTGAATAACATTCTGTACTGTTTGTCCTTGATATTTCTTGCAAAGTAAGCATACAGTTGTTTAATCAGTTCGTCCCATTTATCTGTTAAAAGGAATTGTTTGTTTGGTTATATTTTAAAATAATTGATAATTCTGTCTCCTCTTTTTTTATTTTTGATCGCTTCAACAACTTATCCACTTGCATACGCTTCGCCGACTGATGATCACATTGCTTGATCATGCAGACGTTGGTATGGTTTCCTTTGAAAATGTATTTTTATTTTATAAGTGATGTGTATATTGGATTTGAACTCGGGCGCCACCTGAGCCTTGGTCTTCCTCTACTATGTCGTCCCTCTGGGATGGATTCGAAAACTTTACGGGTCTCCACGTGATCAACCAAATGCTGATTTCGATAATGGTCCGCAAGTTTGGAACAGGTGCTTTCTGGTGCTCTCCCACGATTGAATATTTTCAAAATGAACTTCAATCAAAACAGTTATTCCACTCTGAGTAATTATTTTCATGTTTGACGTATAAATCGTCAAATAAGTTCCACTGACTACCTTAAATGCGGTTTTTTTCTATGAAGACTGCGGTTTGCTGTTTACTGATATTGGCTTGCTAACGCGTTGAAAACTAAGAGGACGTTTATAAATTTGATCGGCCTTTTATACCCTTTTTCGGATAGTTTTAGCATTGCCAATTGGGTTGATTTATAAATTTTATTTAATTCACCACATGAAGTGAGATAACACTTCTTTTAGGATTTTCAGTTTGAATTTTAAGGTTATTTATCATTGCCTTGCTTTTCAACACTGAAAAACAATGTTTGGCTAGGTCCGAAGAATTAAAACTTATTCACACTTTAAATAAAACACTCCTTATTCTTACACTTTGACTTTTACAGTTTATTCAACACTTTATTTAGTTAACCATTTAATATATTTTATGTCGCCTTGAATTTGTATGAATTAAAATATATGACAGATAACAATCATTAGGTTTGTTCTTTTTCCTGCATCTTATAGGCGTGTTCTTTGTTCTGCACAGTTTGGAACAGAGGAGTAAACATTTTTGGTATTAATTGGATGGTTGTTGTTTAAATATTCTTTCTTTTTGTTAACTTTTTAGAATGAGGAGGGAGAAGATTTTTTTTTTTTTTTGATAGGCTAGGCACGAGCAGGCACAATTGAGTGGCTATCGTTTTGATTGTTTGGTGAGAATGAGCATGTAGATAGGCTGGTGGAAGTTTGGTTAAGAGTTTTGGTTGCTTGACAGGCTAGGCGGAAGCACAAATAGGTGCATGGTTACGGTTTTTATGGTGTTGTTCAGAATCAGCGTGAATCCGGCTCGAAGGACCAAATGATTGTTCAAAGAACGAAACTGGGTGAGTTAATATGGGTGTAAAAATGGGTGAATAAAAACTTTTTGATTTTTCCAATGAAAAGACAACTAGATCGGTTCGATTTCTGATGCACAGTAAGTTATATGATTTTTATTTACATAGATTTGATCTTCCGTTAACCTTAACAATCTTAACAAATTATTTACGCTATTTACAAATTGATAAAATACATACTTTGTTTACAATTACAACAATAATTGACATTTGGCATTTTGGGACAGTTCAAGGGTGAGTTCATGGTTGAATTAATAGGCAGCATTCAACAGATACCAAATTCATAAATTTAAGTCAACAAATTTCTGAATACTAAAGTGGTATGAACAATTTTCTTGATAAAAAATGAAACACTAAAACTTTTTATTGTTAGGAAAAAACCACTTGGTAAAAAACCCAATATTTATTCGGAGTAAGCTATGGGGAGTGACTGTTTCGTTCGCTGGCAGAAGTTTGACTGACTAAATTCTTATATGAAATTGTTTTCATTACAATACAAACTTAGGATTTTATAAGTATTGGTTACAATAGTAACATAGGATGTCTATGCTGGTTAGGCTGAGCACCACCAGCACTGCGAGAGCCACTAGCACCAAGTTCCAAAGGATCAATATCCATTTCTGTATTTTCTGTATTTCCAGATGTTGCTGGATTATTACTAATCGCAGACTGTGGTTTCTTTCTTGGTAGTTTGTCTCCTGTTGGTTCGTTCTCTGTTGCTGGTGGTTCCAATTGTTCTGCATTGGATGTCTTTCCTTGTTGTTCTTGTTTTTTACGTTTTGCTGCATTAATATAATAGCCTCGTTTATTATCAATGCCCATGGTTTAAGAAATATAATTACCTACGTTTGGAGAGTTCAAATTAGTTAGAACTTTATCTAGAATTTTCTCTTCAACTAAGTTTTTTATACCTAAACCAGCAAATCCAACTGCCGCTGATAAGTTTGGTTTCTCTTTGAAATCGTTATAAAAATTGCTGATTGCTTTGTTATCAGAGCGATAAATATCTTGTTTGCTTTTTCGACGTTATATTCGTTATCGACGTTATACCTTACCACTTTTCTTCATAGTCTTAGCACAGTCTTCACAATTTATCTTTATTTATTCTTCTTGACAAATCTTAATTTAGCTCCTTACCACTTTTCTTTCATAGTCTTAGCACAGTCTTCACAGTTTATCATAAAAAAAAAAATGGGATATTTGGATGATCCCGGTTGAGCCCCCAAATGTAGTGATTATTATAAACACGTATGTATCTTTTAATAGTCGAATTACAATTGTTTCACCCGTGGAGAACTAAGTGGACTGTAATAATAAAATAAATAAAACGCACGAATTTAAAGTGGAAAAAGGCTCGCCTTAAAAAACCACTATCAATCACTTTTATTTTATAAAAATCACCAATCTCAAGTCCGTCACACAATTTGAATATAAAACCTTCTCGGATGTGCGCTTGCACGACCTTCCTCCTTCACAGTTGAATAAAAAATCATATTATAGAAAAAGAAGAAGAAGTAGGAAAGCTTCTTCTTCAATGAAAAATCACCAGAGCGCTCACAGCGCCATCTCTAGAAAATAAATCATCGTAAGAGGGCGCTCAGCGCACTCTGTACGATACAGTCCCGGCGAAAACCTACGGTTTTCCCTCCAGCACCATCTCAACTTATAATCTTTCCTTCTCCTTCTCATAAAATTACAAATAATATACAATAACAAGGTTCATCCTTCGTTTGGCAGAACACATATCTTCTGCACCGGACGTCTTAATTGATTGGTGGCAGTCTGAATGACGACATTTCGCACCAGTCCGTCTCTCCCCTTGATAAGTTTGGTTATCCGTCCCATTGCCCATGCTGACGGCGGAAAATTCTCACTTTTGATGATGCAAAGCTGTCCTTCTCGTAGCGCATCCTTCTCCCTTCGCCATTTCTTGCGCTCTAGCAGAGTAGTCAAATACTCCTCCCTCCATCTCGTCCAAAAATGCGAAAGCATTGCCTTCCGCTCCTTCCACAATCTCGTGCCTTGTGTGGCTGGTAGCTCACCTGTAATGAAAGGTAAAGGAAGTGTTAACGGTTCACCTACCAGAAAATGTCCCGGCGTTAACGCCTGAAGGTCATTAGGATCTTCGTTAAGCGGATAAAGTGGTCTTGAATTCAAGATTGCTCCTATTCCAGCCAGTAGTGTTAGCAACTGCTCATAAGTCAACACCTTCGCTCCGATCACCCTTCTCAAGTGAAACTTCATTGATTTCACTGCCGCTTCATAGATGCCGCCTTGATGAGGCGCGGCTGGCGTCATGAATCTCCATTCCGTCCCCTTTGCACCAATGAAATCAAGTGCATCCTTCCCATGCCATATTTCCTTCGCCCTATGCAATTCCTTTGCGGCTGCGACAAACGCTGTACCATTGTCGCTGTAGATCCTTTCACACCTTCCCCTTCTCGCAATAAACTTTTCGTAGCAGGCGATGAACGCCGCTGTTGTTAAGTTTGAAACCACATCAATGTGTACCGCCCTTGTCTTAAGACATACGAAGACGGCGACCCAACATTTTTGCTTTACCAATTGCTCAACAGCTCTGTTTATCATTTTGATCTCAAATGGCCCTGCGTAATCTACACCGGAGTGCAAGAACGCCTTCCCAGGTACTACTCTCTCTTTCGGGAGCTCACCCATCAGTTGTGTCTCGAAACGATGATTGTATCGAGCGCAGACTACACATTTGTGTAAAAACCTTCTCAGTTCGTTCCTTTATCTGGGAATCCAGAATCTCTGTCGTATATATTGTGCCATCACTTGTACGCCCCCATGCTTCGTTGTCTTATGAGCCCCGTCCATTATAAGCCATGCTAAGCGAGACCCTGTAGCTATAATTGCAGGATGTCTACTTCCATATTCTAATTCCGACCTTCCCAACCTTCCTCCAACCCGTAGAATGTGTTTATCATCTAAAATTGGCTTGAGTGACTCGATATTGCTTCTGTCGGGTGGACCTTCACGTCTTTCAAGTGCTAATATTTCCTTCCCAAAATATCCTTCCGAAGCAAATATTCCATCGCTTTTTCCTTCTCTTCTGCTGTGACTTGCAGTTGTTTTCTTTCTGCCTTCCCAGAGCGTGCAGACCGCCTCCTTCTATTCCCTCCAGTCCCTTCTCTCCTTCGCTTTGTTCTTTCCTTCACTGCATTCGTAAAACGAATGACATAACCAATCACGTTAAGTACTCTCTCAAGGCTGCTGAAGTATTCGCACACTGGGACGTTCTCTCCTGTCTCTTTCATTCTCAAAGACAACATCTTGCTATCCCTTATCACGGTTAGCACCTTCATCTCATCCCTCCCCCCATCTGAAACATTTGGCACAAAATTTTCAGATCTCCAACGAGAGTGAGGGTGCACTAGCCACTCCGGACCATGTAGCCATAACTTGTCATTGATCAGCGATGATGGCTTCCTTCCTCTGCTTAGCAGATCTGCTGGGTTCTCTTTGGTTCCCACATGCTTCCATCTCTCAATCTCAGTGTAAGTTTGTATTGACGAAACTCTGTTCGCGACAAACGTTTTGAGCTCACAAGGTGATTTGTTAATCCAGTGTAACGTTACCAATGAATCCTTCCAAAGATAATATTCTGTTCCATCCCATTCCATGCACTTGATCACCTCATTGATCAACCTTCCCAACAACTCCGCTGCTGCAAGCTCTAAGCGTGGAATCGTCATTGTCTTCAATGGCGCGACACGTGTCTTTGCTGTCAGCAAATTCGAGCTCACAGTTCCATCCATCTTCTCCGTTCCCACATAAATCACCGCTCCATACGCTTTTTCAGATGCATCCGAAAAGCCATGGACTTCCTTCCGTACATTCTTGGATGTACCTAACCATCTCTTGATTCGTATGTCCTCTAAGAGAGGTATCTCCTTCCAGAATTCCTTCCATCTGTTCTGTATTTCGTTGGGTAGAGTATCGTCCCAATCGACCTTCATTCTCCATATCTCTTGAATAAGAATTTTCCCAGTAATTGTGACTGGGGCTATAAAGCCGTTTGGGTCATATAGCTGGGCTAGACAACTAATTACCTTCCTTTTTGTCATAGACAGTTCCATCACTGGCGTTTTAACCAAAAACGTAAATTCATCCTTCTCTAGTAGCCATTTTAGACCTAGAATTGAAGCCTTGTCTTCTTCGTAAAACAAAACAGACTCTGCCTCTTCACAACTCATATCTGCTATAAGAGTCCTACTGTTTGACTTCCATTTCCTTAATTCAAAACCAGCGCCCCTAAGGACGTGGTCAATTTCCTTCGCCAATCCTATCGCCTCTTGTTCGGAATCAGCACCTGTGGCGCAGTCATCCATATAGAAATCTTCAGTTATTGCCTTCGCTGCTTTGGGGCATGTTCCTTCACAATCCTTCGCACATTGCAATAAGGCTCTCACTGCGTTATGAGCAGATGATGCCATCCCATATGTGACTACCGTGAGCCAATATTCCTTTAACTCTTCTCCGGGACTCTGTCTCCAAAAGATTCTTTGAAGATCCCATTGTTCCTTCGCAATCTTCACCATCCGAAACATCATTTTGATATCTGCACTGATAGCTATTCGGTGCCTTCGAAAACGCATCAAGATTTCATGTAAATCCTTCTGTAACTTTTCTCCTACCATCTGCATATCGTTCAACGAGATGCCCTTCGATGTCTTACAACTTGCGTCAAAGACAACTCTAAATTTTTTGGTCACACAATGGTGAGGTATATGATACACGTTTTCTCCATGACCCATACCAGTTACTGGTCTCATGTGGCCCATCGCCTCATATTCTCTCATAGACTCAACGTATTTCCTCTTGAGCTCCGAATCTCTTTCCAACCTTCTCTCTAATGCAAAGAACCTTCGCCTGGCCGTAAGCTTGTTGGAACCCATGTGTGCCTTCTCTACCTTGAGTGGAATCGTAACCACAAACCTTCCTGATTGTTCGCGTTTGTATGTGTTAAGGAAATTCCCTCCACGCATTGTTCTTCCTTCGACCTTCGAGTTGGTGCATAAACCTCGTCTAAACGCCAGAAACGCTTTAGCGCCTCATGTAACTGGCTGTTATCTAAGCACACTACGTGCACTTGACCATCCTTCTCTTGTCCATCTCGTGGTAAAATCTCTTGCTGTCCAAGAACAATCCTTCCGAACCTGCTGTTCATGTACAGCAGACTGCCTAAATGGTCCCCAGATATGGAACCGAACATCTCGGCTAGGAACTTGCATCCCAGCAGTAGGTCCACTGGACCTTCCTTCCAATATTCGGGTACGGCCAATGGCAGACCCGTTCCCTTGTCCATCTCTGTACCTGATACCGTTCGAGCAGGCACCATTGGCCTCCACTGCCCTTCCTTCGGTAACACGAGGAATTCCTGCTCTATTGAAACCTTCGCATCAAACCATGGGCTTACCAAAAGCATAACACAATGCTTGATTTGGAATGGTTCACCCCTAATCCCAATCACTTTCCTTCTCGATTGAATCTTTGGAAGCGATAGTCTCTCCATCAGCTGGTGACTCACCAAATTGGGCTGAGCCCCAGTGTCCAATAACGCTCTTATTGGACCATAACCTTCACCTTCCCCCTTCTCATGCACAACAACTTGTGCCGTTGGAATAAAAATAAAACCTTCTCCATCACTAAAGGAAAAACTATTCGAGTAGATTTTCAAGTTATTTCCCTTATTAGAATCTTTCACCTTACTACCTCACTTGAAGTCATTCCAGGATACCTGGCTGTCCTTCTCATCCATCTCTGAACTCCTTCTCAAAACCTTCTCTTCTTCTAGCTTCTCGTTAATTCCTCCTTCACTTGGTAACAGACATGTCCGTCGACGTTTGGCCGTTCGGCCCTTGAGTCAATCTGACTTCTGCTTGGACCGTGATGACACAGCAGCAGGTCGCTTCCTTCCCTCCTGCACTTTGAAAACCGTTGCTTCGGCTTTGTCGAGTTCCTTCATGGGGCAAAGTGTGCTGTTATGCATCAGTTTCCCTGGACATCTGAGGCAAGGGCCCTGGAAACACTTGCTCAGCGAATGCCCGGTCTTCAGACAGTTAGGGCACATCTCCTTCTCTCTGACAACGTCTTGCCGGGCTCTCAAGTTCAATAACCGCATTCCCATACTGGATGTCGCTCCGACTTGCAGATATGGCACTGCGGCTTCCATCTCTCCGTTGTCGTACCTTCCTGTCGCTTGTTGAGCTTCCTTCCCTGCATCGATGTAGAGGGCATCGGTACATCTCTCCTTCCTGTCACTTGTGTCGATGTTGATAGCATCGGTCCATCTCTCCTTCTCTCTGTTCTGACTTGTGCCGATGTTGATGGCATCGGTCCTTCCCTTCGTCGGCAGTCTTGGATGCCTTCTAACATGATGGCTCTTTTCTCCAAGAACGTACATATCTCCTTCGTTGTGGGCATTTCCGAGGTGCGAGCTTCCTCCCACTTCCCGGCCGTCTCCGGGTTCATTCTCTCGTGCAAGGAGTGCACTACAATCATGTCCCAGTCGTCATTTCGGTCCTTCTCTTTCTTAAAGTGGCGACGGCAAGGAAGTAGTCGTCCTCTGCCACTGCCAACCTTCTCTCGACCTCAGCAATCTTGAGGAGGTCTTTGGTTTGAACCAGTACCTTCTCTGCTTCCTTCACCTGCTTCCATGAGTCGAGAAGCGCCTCTAGACGTATCTCCAATCCTTCGGCAGGGTACTCGAGCATCTTATTGCTCTAAGCGAACGCTGCCCCTCTCTCAATTGTATAGATGCCTGCATCAAAGGCATAGCTCCAATTTCCTTCCATCTCTTCCATCTCTACCATCTCTTGTATTTCCTTCTCTAGTGTTATAGCGATTTCCTTCTCTGGTCCCTTCTCTTTTTCCTTCTCTGAAACAGATAATTCTGATTACTTAGTTTGTCGAGCGAGTTGTTGCGAAGGGGTTGATGGAGAGTCCATCGAAAATTGTAGCTTGGACTCAATCTACCTCAAAGATAAAATACCAACTTGTTTCGACTCAATCCCGCATAAACTAGGAGAGTCGAAACGAATAATATACAGGTTGTACGAATATGATACCAAGTTTTTCCAACTCTATCCCGATTAACTGGGAGAATCGAAGTGAATAATATATTGATACTGAACATACAATACCTAAATAAATTTCAGCTCTATCCCGCGTAACTGGGAGAGTTGAAATAAATAATATATGGATCCTAAGCATACAATACCTAAATAAATTCCAACTCAATCCCGCGTAACCAGGAGAGTTGAAATAAATAATATATGGATAGCAAGAATACGATACCAACATAACATCCAACTCAATCCCGCGTAACCAGGAGAGTTGAAATATAATATAGATGTCAAGAATACGATACCAAAATAATGTCCAACTCAATCCCGCGTAACCAGGAGAGTTGAAATATAATATACAAAAAAAGAAAAAAGAGAGCTGCGTGTTTTGTGTTTGTGTTGCTGTTGCTACCACCGTCGTCGTCGTTGCTACCTTTCCATCCCTTCACTCCTTCCGCTTGCAAGCCTACCTTGAGCTAAGGCAACCGTGCATTCGTGCTTTGGTTCCTATCATAGCCTCCATCCCCCTTCCCTCCATCCCCTTCCTTCCCATTCCTTCTATTTCCTTCACTTTTGCCGCAGTAACGCAGGCAAAGAAGCAACGACAACGCATAAAATTATCAAAGATATTAAAACTGACTGTACGTATTCATACGTATGCATTCCCTCACGCAAAAAAAAATGTAACCTTCGTGGCTGCACATAATTGTGTTCAGCACACTGTCTATCACCCTTCTCCTATCACCGTTCACCTCCTTCACTTCTTGCACAGCCACAAACACATAACAAACACACAAAAAAACTAGTTGCTTGACAATAACCAGAATAAATTCCATCGCTTACCTTCACAATTCATAAATTGATTTCCAATCGAAAAACGCTGTTAATTTGTTTGACAAAACCTTCTCACTGGTGCGGGGTGGCTTTCTTTTTCTTTAAAATTCACTGACTTGCAAAATAAAATTATTATTTTACACTTGATTTCAATTCTGAACGACACGACTTGCTTGCGCATAAATCAAACACAGAATGAAAACGAAATCGAAAAAGCAATGAAAAGCAACTGTACATGTGCAAGCTGCTCAGCGTCAGCATTGCTTTGCATGTATGTATCAGCGCACAGGCAGGCACAAAAAAGAGGGATGAAAACTAGCAACAATAAAATGTGTGCGATGCGTAGTAACGAGTTTTGCTCTCGTCTTCGTGTCGGCATCGCAGCTGCGTTCGGTTATTCCGAACAAGATTAAACAAGCACAAGAATAAAAAAAAAACGGAATGTGAACATCGAGTGTTCTATGAATTCGTTTTGTAAGGTATTCATGTTTGTTCATGAAATATACCTGACTATCGCACCACATATTAGCGGTCTCCGTCGCCCTTCCCATTTTTGAATTATTTCATGTTTTTGTTCATGAAAAAGGGAAAAAAAAATCAAACCATCACGCCACATTTTAGTGGTTATTTTCGCCCTTTACATGTATATGTTTTAATGTGCTTACCCAATCCTTCGCTTTATTTTACTTTGTTGCAGCGTACATATTATCTCATTGTATGTCGCTGATTTTTCGTCCATCGCCTAGAATAAAATTATTCTTTTCCTTCACCTTCACTTTTCACACTTTTCACATATTTTTAAAAATGCACATTATTGAAACAAACAAAACCGGCACTAGGACACATTCGCGGCTCGATTGACCAATGTTTCACCCGTGGAGAACTAAGTGGACTGTAATAATAAAATAAATAAAACGCACGAATTTAAAGTGGAAAAAGGCTCGCCTTAAAAAACCACTATCAATCACTTTTATTTTATAAAAATCACCAATCTCAAGTCCGTCACACAATTTGAATATAAAACCTTCTCGGATGTGCGCTTGCACGACCTTCCTCCTTCACAGTTGAATAAAAAATCATATTATAGAAAAAGAAGAAGAAGTAGGAAAGCTTCTTCTTCAATGAAAAATCACCAGAGCGCTCACAGCGCCATCTCTAGAAAATAAATCATCGTAAGAGGGCGCTCAGCGCACTCTGTACGATACAACAATGATATTTTTATTTAATGACAAAAAGCTATATTCAAAACAAATGGTAAGAACAAAATAAACTTTAAACTTAGCGAAAGAAAACTTTGCAGAACGTCGTCGTCGCCGTCGTTGCTGCCAGAAGCTCGAGTCTTTTCGATGCGGTGGTGGTTCTTCAACTGACTTTCCTTATAGTAGATGCCACAACGGGAACCTTTGTATGAGACGGTACCATGCCCACACTTTCGTAGCCCAACTCCACAGACCTCCCGCCGTTACGATAGCTCCGATTATCAATATTATTTTTATGCCTCGTTGCATGATTCTTTTTTATCGAATTTGCATGGTGATCATGGCTATTTAACTTGGAATCAAAATAGGTCATGATCGCTGGTCGTTGCCTTCTTGTCAGTGCACTGGCACTGGCGCGAGCTGGTATCGTATCGCTTTGCGTCCGTTTGCACTAGCACTGGTATTAGCTGGGTGACGACGACGACAGTCTGAAATGTATCAAATTAATTAAATTGCAACTTAATATTATCTTACACTACTTATCTTTATGCTTACTCCTAGAGATGTAGCCTGGCCCTAAATAATTGTGACCTGGTCGTAACAATTTAAAAGGCATACTGAACACAAAAAAGGAAAAACAGAGTTTTTATACCCACACCACATATATATTTATTGCATTAAAATAAACAAAGTAAGTAAATACACTTATTCTAACATAAATTCATTATCTTCGTTGTATGTGTCATCTTCTTTGTTCGAATCAAACTACTTGTTCGTTCTCAGAATCGGAGTAAACGTGCAGCTGTGTAATCAAATTGTTAAAAGAGTGTGTGTTATGCTTGTATTTCTCCATGTACTCAGTGATGTCGTCTTCGAAGTAGTTTTCGCATGTGTTTATCAAGTACTGAATTGTAAAAGGGTGTAATTTTTTACCTTTTGTTTGTTTTAGAAATTCAGCAGATCGCCAATGGTACACCTTCATACGATAATGAAACTCTGGTTTATTTGGAAACGGCATGCTATTGGCTGTTACAATAAATGGCGTCTTAACAATGTTAACGTCCATTTAATTCTTTTGAGCAGTATTATACGAATCTCCACCTAGTAACTTTAATAAGTTTCGTTCTACAGCTACTTCGTAATTAGGTTCGTTCACCCAGAGCAAAATCGGTGTAAAATTAACCTAAATCGCGTGTTAACTTACCTATGCTCTAGCGCCCGTTTGAGCCTACTTAGTTTTAAGGAAAATTGACTTATTTTGCTTACGTAAATGCAGACAAAGTTTTCATGTGTAGATTTGCCTTAAATCTTTCTTATTTTGTGTCTGATTGACTAAGGTAATTTTTCCCTAAACTAAGATGATTTTAACCAATCCATTTACCTTATCAGAGTGTAAGTTGCCTTAGTGTATATCTACGCTAGGGTATTTTTTACCTTAGCAAGGTGTTAAGCTGCCTGAGTAGCTAAGGTAGAACAAAAAATATTTGCTTTTAGCTAAGGTAATTTATGTCAGTTTGCTTAGGTAATTTTAACCTAGACTAGGGTGTTCACCTTAGCAAGGTTTTAAACTGCCTAAGTGCTAAATAATTGCTTTTAGCTAGGGAAATTTATGTCAGTTTTTTTTACCAAGTTGTTACCTTAGCTAGAGGTAAAAATGCCTCTGTATTTAAGGTAGTACACCAATTTCTGGATTACACTTTTAACTTTACTCACACTTAATAAATAAAAAAATTAATCATGAATTTAAGATTTAGTTTTTTTTATTTTTGAGGATAACACTGTGATTGTTTAACAAAAAGAAATTTTGTTTTAAGGAATTTAATGTTATTTTAAAAAGTCTCCACGGATAATATTTAATAATATAATATTTTTATATTACCTAATAAAATTAATGATTAATATTTTTTTTTTCTTGAGGATAACATTGTGAAAAAGAATGTGGAAAGGACTTGCAAAGTTGAAAAAAGTTTAACAAAAACAAAATTATTTTGAAGAAATAAATTGTCTGATGTCATTTAAAAATGTCTGAACTGATGGGATTATTTCACCATCATCAATTTCAAATAAAAATATTTGTATAAATGTCCACACCGAAAGACATTGCGGTGATGGATATTCTAAGTTTAAAACGTAGGTTATTTAAACAAAAAAAACCAATACACTCTAAATATGATTGCATTTTATACTTTACATTATCAATGGCAACGTAGAAGTGACTAAAATTAAAATTTTCAGCTACATTAATAATAAGAGGCTGAAGTGTAAGTTTGTTCTTGATGCACTCATCTCGCCGCTGGTGTAAAAGGCTATCTATGTCCGATGCCTGCTTCACTTGTAATGAAAATGCTGATACAGAATCATCGACAGTGAATTTCTTGGACTTCCCTTGGAACTTCCTTGCTGCAGGTGTCAAAACTCCGTGAATAAGTTGAAAATATCCCATGTTAATGTTATCTGAGGGTAATGCAAAAAGTGAGTTATTGTTATATGTTTTGTATTAGAAGGGTGTTCGTAAAAATAGTTATATTTTGAATGGGCCTAAATCAGCGCCAAATGGTGCTAAGATGATTCCCTAAATTTTCAGATTTTTTAAACGATCGCTTTTAGTCGCTGTGAGGGATTAGTTGCTTAGTTATAATGCTAAGCTTGATATTTGCTACTGAACACAAGGTGATTGATTTAAAATGTAAGAAACAGGCGCAACTTAGGACTAAGGAGGGGAGACATTTATTGAAGATCAAATTAAGTACATATAATATTATTTTGATGGTTTGACAACTGAAAAACAAATTTTGTGAGTAATTTGTCTTGAGCAATTGTCTGCAAGATTTACTCGAATCATCTCAAGTAGGTTCGCTTCTTGCCCAAAATCAAAGAAACCATACACTTTAGACCATAACATTCGTCCCCCAAAAATAAAAACAAAATAAATTAATAAAAGAAATGAGTGCTTCAGCACAACTTAGAATTTCCTTTGATTTAAAAAGTTTTTGAGGATCTTCATTCATCATTTTTCGTTTGTTCTTTGTCGAGAAAATCTTGCAGAAAATCATTGCTCAAGACTAATTATTCACAAAAATGTATTTTTCAGTTTTCAAACCATGTAGTAATAAATCAACCAAGAAACAAAAATACTGCTTAGTGCAAGAATTTTGATTACTTTTCTTTTGTAAATTAAGAATTGGAAAAAAAATAATTCATAATTCTCATTGTGATCTAAGAATAAGAAAAATGTAAGGTAGGGGGGCCAAATAAGGCCTAAAAAATATCGGAGTGATCTAAAAAGATTATGAATCTGTATCATTTTATCTACAAGAAAACATATAGTTTTTTTATTTTCTAATTATGTAAAGTATATGTTTCCGACATTTAAAAAACCTTACCTTAAGGCCCATTCATTTTTCATAAGATTTTTGCAAAATTTCCATCTGAAATAAAACGTGTTTAACTTAAAACACAAAAAACGACAATATTTTTTCATAACCAATTTTTAAAAAAATTATTACATGAAAAAATACATAACATAACATAACATAAAAATATCCTTCTTGGTAAAAAAAAAAAACTTAAATGTCCTTCTTGTGTAAAATATCACGAAAAACTTTGAAAAATTAATAAAAAAAAAACAGCCACTTAGTTTAGCGTTAGGGGTTTAACAGGTGCTCATTCGCATCCACCAGGGCATTCGAATCCTTCATCTGCTGATGTCAACCCAACACAGAGTTCATGGAACCAGGCTTCATAATTCTGGCATTTCCTCATATCCTCCATGCGGTCTTCTTTGCAGGCATGACAATACCAAGCTGCGTTAGCACAATTTTGCTTTCGCGCGGACTTTGATGTTGAAGGCTGCGGTGATTCATTCTTGTCAATAAACAAACCTTTTGTCACTTGCTGACCCTTAAAATTCAGAGCCTTTTTTCGTAAGGTTTTACTAGCTTTTATTTTAGGAGTTGGCAATAGTTTTTGAAATGGAGATTTTTGGGCTTGGCTACTTTCCTCACTTTCAATTCTCTCCATAGCTTGTAGCATTGCAGCCAAGCCAAATTCTGGTTCTGGCTCTGTTACGACAACGGCATTTGCATTTTCAACTAAAGTTGAACGGGGCATGTCGTCTGATGGATGGCTGATGGAGCAAACGCTAGTTCCGATATTACATCTGGGTCGAAGGGATACAAACCGGTTGCACGAAATCCTGAAGTGATATTATCATACGTCATACATTTAGACCAAACGTTCGACAAATTGACATTGAAACTTGTTTTGTTCAATTTCCTTTCAGGATTACTTTGCAGTGAACCTTAACAATTCCTGGTCCCAATGGTGCTCAAAAGATCGATATACGGCTTTGTCCAGAGGTTGGAGTTCGTGTGTCGTATTTGATGGAAGACAATACAGTGTTATTTGGTGGCGTTCTGCCTCCTCTACGATGGAATAGTCTAAGTGACAGGCTGCACCATCAAAAATAAGCAGACATGGTCCTGGAGTCTTAAACTTACCCAAATGGGATATGAAGTCTACAAAAGTAGCGTGGTTCATGTATCCTTTAGGAGTCATTTTCACTAAGGAACCAGTTGGAAGATTGTCCATGAATTCAGGCTTTTGTCTCTTTCCTTTGAAAAGAATAACTGGTGGAATGGCCGTCCCTATAGCGCTAACACATCCTACAATCGTCACACTTTCGGCATGTTCATTGGAAATTTGATGAACCCTCTTCGATCCTTTTTGGGCCAAGACATTCTGCTGGTGATGGAGGGAAATCCTGCAGCCTTTCTCGTCCATATTATATATGCATTCTGGTCTGTTTCGGATATTTAACCTTTCCATAAGTGTCCTTACCTTTTCAAAATGATCAGAGATAATATGCCTGTTGAGTTTCTGGGCTCTTGCTGGGTTCATCATTTGAGCCTTGCGTACAGAGATTTCCGGATGTCGTTTCATAAATAGTCGCAACCACTTTCTTCCAGCGTCATTTTCTGAATTACTAAGGCTGTTAGGGATGTTGTTCAAACTGCAAAAAACTGCAGCTTGGTATCGGAGCATCTTTGGAGTAATTGGCATTCCAACCTGAGACAGCCTCACTATTCTTTGGCACAAATCTGTCTCTTGTTCTGCAGTAAACGTACTTGAACCGCTCTTGATGTGATTTCTGAGTGTTCTTCTTGGTATTCCAAAGCGCCTGGAAGCTTCATGTTGTGAAAAACCACGTTCTATAAGCTTCATGGCATTTCCCATGTCCACCTCGCTCCAATTTGCTCTTCTTTTTTTTTTTTTTGTTAAAGTTGACATTTTGGCTAAAACCCAATAAAACTTTAATTAAACAGAGAATGGAATGGATTAAGAAACATTTTGTCATGTGCCCAATAAGGCCCACCATGTTTTTTTATGGGCCTTATTAGGAAAACTAAAGACAATTGAAAAAAAAAATTATAAGTTATAAACATCAAAACGTTTTTAATTAAAAAACATTGTGATGTTCTCAAAATTGAATTTACTTTTTTCGAAAAATATTAAAAAGTACTTACTTCGTTGAATTTTCTACAAAACACACAAATAACGCGCTCTTTTTTATAATTTTGGTGTTGTTCACCCTTCAACGAACTTCAATCGACTGCAGATCACGACATGAATCGCGCAGCTGGCTGTTTTTGCTTTGTATGAGTTTCTACAGACAGAGTTCACATAAAAAAAGCAAAAAAAAGTCCCGTTATTTGTTTGTTTCGTTATTTTCTGTGAGTTGGGCCTTATTAGGCACTGGGCCTTATTTGGCCCCCCTACCTTAATTCATAATTGACTTGGTGAATTGTGAACTAGAAAAAATTTAATTCATTATTCACTTTTTGACTTATGTAAGAATTGGAACGAATTTAATTCATAATTCACTTTGTGAGTCAGAAATGGAAAAGATTTTATTCAAAATTCGCTCGGGAGTTAGGAATTGGAAAAAATTGTATTCATAATTCTATTGTGAATTCAGAATTTAATACATAATTCTCTTGGTGAATTGCCAAATATAAAAATTTAATTCATAATTCCTGTGATGAATAATGAATTAAAGACTAGCTTAAGCTATGAAATGAAGCTCTTGCAACTTGAAGACCAACTATTTTTGTCTGTCTTACGATTTTTTTCAGCATAATGCACCTCCTTAAGCTGAGGCAAATTGACATATTCTGCAAGATTTTTCTTTCGTCTGCTCAAGGTTTTCAATATTTTATGTAAATTGCCATTTATTCAATTTCAAATAGTTTAATATTTATATGAAGGTATACAGCGCAGCGATTATACAGGATGAAAAATCAAAAAAAAAAAATAAATAAAAGGATTATTTTTTTTAATTATTTGAAACAAGTTTACATTTACCCAATATAGTATAACCTTTTAAATAACGCTGATAATCACCCTATATGTATTTAGTAAAATAAATAACGTCAACACTTACCCATGTCAAGCATTCCCGAGTCGAGTTTAAATCTGAAATCGTGTAGATACGTTTTCAGAAAGCTTGGTTAATTCGTTCCGAATAAAAATCTAGGGCGTGTTTACAAAAAATTTGGATGTTGTCTATTTACTGGAATTAATTTTGATTGTGATAGACGACTCTCTCGAAGTGGCCAAAACCAAAATATTTATTGGAAAAAAAATCTTGAACCATTTTCATTTAGGGTATTTAAAGCAGGATCTATGTGTATATTATCATAACTTCCAGACGACTTAACCTACAGGAACAATTCAAATATACATAAATTCTTATTTCTCACGAAGTAGCCAAAATAAAAATAATTATTAGAACGAAAATCAAACAATTTCGTCTATTTTTCTATAAATATATTTTGTATTAAATAGAATATATTGAAATACATACTTAGTACAAATATTGGACAATTTCTTCCTTGTTTCAACTTGCAATTAGGTTTTTTTGTCACACCGTATTTGTTCGTCATAAATATGAAGTAAAGCCGCTTATTTAATTACGAATTCAATTTGAAACAAATACACAATTTAATGAAAATACAAATCACCGCACAACTTTAGCCGTCGCGTTCAAACAAAAGCATTTTAGGGCAGTTTAACCTAAATTTAACTACCTTAGTCGTACTTAGATTAGCTTATTTCTCGGGCAGAATTATGCTTGTCTAACAAATTTCATACTAAAAAAATTACCTAAGGCGTTTAAGGTGATTTTACACAGCTTTTTTTCTCTAAATGTTCCAGAAGATAACCCTAGAATGACCACATGTTTGCAGTGGAAAATTGCTGTTCCTATTCCAGTTTGACATTTGACCGCAATTGACGAGATAGTCTCTTACACAATCAAAAAACAACGTCTTACCAGAGTTAGGAGGAGATAAGTAAACATCAGTGTTTTCTTTGTTCCTTTTCCGATCTAATAATAAAATTAAATCTTTTAAATATGTAAAGACATTTACCTTCCAATTGTAGCAGAGAATTTAAACTTGTCTGTGAGTTGATGGACAAGTGATTTCCGTTCTGGACAGGCTGCTACTATGTGTCCCATCTTTCCGCAAGCATAACACGCTCCATATTCTCGCTTCGGTTTCTTACACTCGCTTGCCATGTGTCCAATCGAATTGCAGTTATAGCATCTCATCGTCATCTTGCTCGATCCTGTTGTTACCCTCGACGCACAATGGGGCAAAATCACGAAAAATTGGCATTTAATTAACGAAAAGAGGTAGGCACTTGAAATTTGGCACAAATTTTACTAATACCAATGTTAGTTCATAGCCAAAATTTCGAATCGCCACGCCCATTTTAAGGGTTACCACCCATACAAAATTTTAAGATTTTCGACAATTTTTCGGAAAATCCTCAAACAGTTTTAATAAAACTTTGTATGTCATCTATAAAATAGTTATAGAAAAGAAATCACAAAAAAGTTATTAAAAATTAGGGTTGCCACTTTTGCAATTTTGTATAGGTCGTATTTGTACTATTATCATTGATATTTTTGTCTAATTATTTTAATTTTTAATATTTTTCAAAGATAAATACAAATATTATTAATAAACGAAAATAAAAAATTAAAAAAACCTGTTGGAAAATTAATAACTTTAATCATAAACCTTCATTAATAGAACATGACGTCACCAACTAAAAATGAGCATTACCTGCAAGGGTGCAAAAAGTAGCAAGAAATTTTTTCATATTCTAAAAGTAGACAAATTACTGAAGAAAATGACATATAAAACTTATTGGCGTTTTACGGCGAACACAACTAAACGACTTAAACTTTCAGAAGATACAAATAATCACGTTAATTTTAGTTTTTTCTTCATTTTTGAATAAGAATTAAAATAACATAAATTGTTGTTTTGCATAAAACAAAAACGTACAATAACGCTCCTGAGCTTACTGATTTCTCTTCAAAAAGATTCAACTTCATACATCTAATAAATAAAAAATAGTACGCAATTTATTGGAAAAACTCAAAATGATAAAAAGACGTCTGAGCTGGGTGCAAATTTTAGCTAACTCTGTGTTTGTGGCTTTCTCCTAAATATCACATGGTGCAAATTTATTATCTATCTTTCATTTTTGATTTTCTATTATATTTCGAAGAGAAATAGATCGTTTGTTTAAGACAAGGTTCAACTTCATAATTTTATTAATTGCCAGCTTTTTTGAGTTTTGCCCCATTGTGCGACGTCTTTCTTGCCGATCCTGTTGTCGCTTCAGTTGCCGATCCCGTCTCGTTCCGTTTTGGTCGTTGTAGTACTTTATTGTAGGCTTTGTACAAGGCCGCTTTGGTAGTAAATGCGCCGACGTATGCGTATAGTCTCATGTCTTCATCGGTGAAACCTTCAATAATGTACTCTACCAGCTCTTCTTCTTCCATCTCCAGACCCGCAGCCAGTCTCAACTTGTCGCTATAGTACTTTCCAAACGTCTCCGACAACGCCCATTTTCTTCCTTCAAACCTTTTCCTTGTCGCCATTCTATTTTCTTTTACTCCGAAAATTTCTTTCAACGACTGGGAAAGGGTCTCAACACTCTCGCACAAGAAATTTGGCTGTGCGTGCAACCACTCCTCCGCTTTCCCTTTCAGCTTCGACACGAAAAGTGTGCGAAGCATGTCTTCACTTACATTGTACATTTGTTGTACATTTTTTAACTGTGTCAACCAAACGTCAATATTAGCACCACCGTTGTAGTCTGGGACGAGCTCTTTGTATGCGGTGTATGGTTGAATGTTGCTTGTTGTCATTTCTGTCGTTGTTTCTGTTGTTGCTCTTGTCATCGGTCCCGTTTCCATCGCTGCTGTCGATCCTGTTTCCGTTGCTGTTGTCGCTCCTGTTGTTACTTCTATAGCACCATTTGTTGTCTCTCCCATTTCCACTCTAGCTGTAGTCATCTCAGTTGCCACTCCCGTTGTCAAGCTCATCATCTTTCTCAACAGCTCGTTTTCTCTTCTTGCTAAGTCTCTTTCTCTTTTCAAAAGAGCTACCTCTCGTTGTAGTAACTCGTGGTCAATCTGTTTTTGACGATCCGTTAACGTATGCTCAGTTTCTTCATGTGTTTCATTTTCATTAGGAATACGTTCCTCCTCGTCGCCGTCGCCGTGGTCGTCATCATGTGACTCCTTCTCGGGAGCATTTTTCTTCGGCGCTTCTCCACGTTGTTGCAATGGGATTTCGCTGAGACGAACAGCCAACGTCGCCTTCTTCCCACTGCTCTGTTTTCCTAATCGTTGCAGCCATTCGCGCAGTTGGGCGGCTGTGTAGTCTGATGCGTGGACTATTTCTTCCATTTTACCGAAAAGGGAAAAGTGTGCAAATGGAAAACAACCACCAAAAAAAAATTTCACAGCAGGGGGAAAGAAAAAAAAAATATACGACGCGTTACTTGACAAGAAAATATGCGACGCGTTATTTGGCGAGAATGAATTCTAGAACTTTCACAGCAGAGGCAGAGAGAAAGAAAAAAAATTTAACAATCTGTTTTTTTTTTAATTTTATTGGATCTTGGATCCCACTTCCGATATTTGTAGCAGAGAATTTAAATGTTAGTTGGAATAATCGAGAAAATAACCAAAACACGTTTATTTTATTAATAGTTTTTTATTCACCAGAAATTAAGCCGTTTTCACAACACGTCCACTTCGTTCGGATGATGCGTATAGAATGAATCTCATTCTTTCTTTTTCTCGTTCTTAAAACTAGTTACACACTAATACATAAAAAATAGTAAGAGAGACAAAGCAGAATAAAAGAAACTAATACATGTGTAGATGACTATCGGTTGTTCAAATATAAAAGCGTTCAGTTAGGTTTGAATCAATATGTGTACAACAATGTCTTAAGGGGAAGAGTAACAATAATCATTATAGCAATACGGTAGCATGCAATACCTTAACATAAATATATGCTTACTACTACACAATGTGTATCAATAACATTAAAATTCAAATCAACACTTTGTGGTGCAAACTGAAATATTAGAAGTTTCATGGCTATATGTCCATGTACTTGTTATCAAACTCTTCTCTTGTATTTGTGTATGGCATTATTGTCATTATTGTTGTTGTTTCATAAAAAGCTCTATTATCTCGTAGCCTCATATTTAAAAACTTCAACTTTTCCGTTTCCTTTTTCTCTCCGGTATTTCTTCTTCTTCTCTTTCCTGTTGTCTTTCCTCCAGACCCGTATTCCTGACGCTACCAGATTCTTCGCTGCCTGAAGATAATGCTGTTTAAGGCCTGTATTCATGCCATAAAATTTCATCCTCGCTGAGGCATACTTCCACATGTCCTTGGTGTTCATCGCAGTCTGAGGTATATTTGCCAACGGGTAAATTTTCAAATCGATCATAATAATCTGGCATAGTTTTTTCCTCCAATGTCCAATATTTTGGTTCTCCGTCCTTCACCAAAGTGATACTCGATGATAGATCTAATGTCTTCCTCTTTAAGGTCTTTCGTGAGTACAGTTTTTCTAGTGGATCTTCTAAACTTATACCCAAAGCATCAAATCAAAAATAGACAAATCAAATAGACACAAAGATGAGTGATTGTTGTCGGATACACTCTCTTTCATCATATTGGGAAGGAAAAAGATTGACATTCCGAAAATTGATTCATTCTCTTTCGTTAATGAATCAGGTCGTAGTTCGCATGTTATACAGCTTCGTCCAGGTAGAGGGGTTGGGACAGTGACTACAATTTGTGCCTGGCTTCCAACTTCAGCTAATGTTGGGAAAACAATTTCACTGATTTTAAAGGTTTTTGTTTTTGCCAGTAGGTTGGATAGAGCTATAATAAACTCTATGTTGACAGCAGTCTGACTAGGATAGGAAGGAAAACTATTTTCAGTGATTTCATGTAGAAGAGCGAAATCCTTAGCTTCAGGTTTTCTGGATCCTAGGTTTTTGTATCCTAATAGATTACGGTTAGGCTGCTGGTTGCCATATAAGAACGGAGGTGGATAGGTTCCGGGGTTGCGATTGCTGAGTGATTGAGTAACAGCGTACGCTAGAACACCTAAACAGGGTAGTTCTTCATATAGCAGATGGAGGCCATCCATGAGTGCTTGCTGATTATTGAATTCAGCAAGGTTTGCTCTATGTTCCTCATCATCAGGATTACCTGGTGGAGGGACAGGAGGGGTAGGATTAGAAAATAATCCAAAATATCCGCCAATGCCGGCAATCTCAACTGTTGGTAGCGGAGGAAACTTTGGAATAAGGTGTTGTCCAGTGCGAGTTTCAATATTTCCGAGCATACGGAGTTGGAGTGCAATTGGGTCTGGGACTGCGAAACTAGGTGCCTGAAGTATGGTTAGCAGGTCTTGCTCTTCAGTCGTTAAAGGCTGTGAATTCTTAGCTTTCAACGAAACTACTCTGAACCAGAACATAGCTACAGCGTAGTAGTCGATGTATTCAGGTAGGATCAGTTTCTGGAGACTAGGGTCATCGGTAACCATCTCCGTGTAGACGCTTCGCGAGATCTCGATGATGGCGGGTGCACTGGGCGCAAATGTAGCACGGTTTCCTACTTCATTTACGGTGAATCCTTGAGCGAAAACTGATTCGTAAAAAGGACTCTTGGTGGAGACTTTCACGTGGGTAGCATCGTGAAGTCTGGTTGGCTTGTTAAGGCCTTTGTGAACCGTTCGTGGTTTCAGCGGGTTCTTTCGTACCTCTTGAGGAGCCAGAACTGCGTTCTTATCTTTTTGGTTTTGAGGTTTTCCTCTGTAAACGCGTGGTTGTTCGACTGATTCCATATTTGTTGTACGATTGATTTTATTTGGTTTTTTAAAATAAAGATTTCAAAAATAAAAGGTTGTTGCGATTCTTCGCTCCAACAATTTAAAAATGGGCATCTACAAGTGCCATTTGCGTACGAGCAGTCGTGGACGACGTGGTAGTGGTCGCAGTGTCCTACAACCCATTTGAAGAGGGAGTTTCTCCCTTTTTTACGTATGTCTTCAATGACGTAATTATCTTTTCCGTATTGTCCTGTGAAGAAGACGCCAGACAAGTACCTAGAAGTTCGTGTGCTTGATTGTATAGCGCCAAATATTCTTCTGGCCAAGTAATCGTGTCTTTGTTCTCTAGTTTCTCCAGCAACTCTTGAGAAGAACTTCTCTTGAATTCCATTATTTCCTCCAGTAACTTCAGTAGAGTTTCCATCTCTTGTTCCGCTTCCTCCGGGCAACATGTCGATAGATCCAGTATTAGATTCTCCATCTCGCTCTCCGTAATTGGGGATTTCTGTACCAGAAAATTGTTGAGCGTTTTCAAACAACTCTTCACTAACAATTTTTCCTTCAGTGACAGACTCATTTTGCAATATAGATGAAACACTAGAATTCGAACTACGACGAACTAATTTACCACTCAACAGTTGATACATGACTAAATGTCGACAACTCAACACACGCCTTTTATACCCACAATTCACCTACTCCACATCACTATCTCTATTCACATTACCTATCTTACTACCTTTCTTATCTAACACACCTAATCAAACACTTCAAACTACAATCAAACTACTACAATATTTACTCAATCTAATTATCAGCGCTGAAAAGATTATTGTCGACAATTATCAGTCCTTCCTCACCTCTTTCCTCTCTCCTCCTTATCTCCCACCAAAGCTCCGTACTGATTGCTTGCCGCAAAGCGCCCCCTACGGGGATTGACGCGGCTTCGCCGCCATGGAACATGGTCATAGGATTTACATATATAAAACTAAACACGTACACTGGTGTACGATACAGATACTCCAGAATAAAATATCAGCTTAGATTATTGATGTTAAACGTTGGTGAGCCAGAATCATGTAACAAACATCAAAGCTTAATATTTAAGCAAACAATACCTTAGCGGATTAATCGATTCCATTTCAGAAGTAGCATCCTCATGTCTACGCATTTAGTTCAATATAAGCAAAGCGCCATAAGGGCCGATGTTGGCTATTACAACTTTTGAAAAGCAGATGGGGGCTCTAAATGTCTAGATCGTCTAATTTAAGAGCCTTCAAACTCGTTATTCAACTCTATGTCGACTACTTGTTCTTTTTGTTCAGTCATATTAGTATTTTTTTTTTTAATCTTGTAACGTAAATAATTATAAATTCTTGTATCAAAATGAAGAAACCTTTTTGTTTGTGATGACATGGGTTACAGAATACCACCCCCATGGGAACCTTGCCCCACGTTGGGCGCCATTCTGTAACGTAAAGAAGGCCTTCCTGTGTGATGACAGACCGATCACAAAACGGTATACTCAAGGGATCATCCAAAAAAAGGAACCTCTTAAAATGTTGTTACAAAAAAAAAATAAACACAGGTGTCATTCACCCTACCCACCCATATGTGTCTCCCCAAGTCATCAACCATCGCTGTCTGTGGTAAGGGCCGATCACATATGGAAGAGGAGGGGTGCCTTTGATCGACCATCGCTTATGTCCTGCAGCCATCCTGCCCCATGCTAGCTCAGTCAAAAGGGGTGGGCTCTTACTACGGGATCAAAGGCGGGTGTTACGAGTTTTTATCCTGCAGAACTGGGTCCGGATGTTCTGAACCCTAATTGATTTTAAATGGCTGGGGCCCGATCAACAAAGACCAACGACGATTTGACCGAAGAAGTACGGGTCTAAACCAACGGCGTAAAGTTGATACGATGCACTTTCATAAACTTTGAGAGGCCTCCGGTGACGGAAAGCTAAAGGAAAACCAACATGAAACTGCCTACACCATGGAATAGGCACATTAGCGTACACACAAAAAAATGTGGACACATAAAGCTGTTAGTACGTGTCTCGAACGAAGACTTATCTTCTCCCATCGACTGTTCGATTCCTTACGTGATGGGGAAGGAAGGTGTCTAACTCTTAAAGGGAGTGAGATTGAATCTGGTAAAAATATTATCTCCCTCTGGTCTCTCAACCCACCCAAGTCTGAAGTAGGAGTCGCGACTCCCCCTTTGAACCAATGTTCTTCGCGGACCGTTACAATTATTCTCGAAGAACCCTTAAAACGTCACAAAAAGAAACTCTAAACCACTTACTAAATTCTCACCTACTTCATCGTCTAGTTGCCATACTTCTTCACCTTGCTCATCGAAGAGCGATTCCCACTCCCTAAAACGGAATTATCTCAATACGGCATCTTGTTTCCTTAGAAAAGATAACGTCATAACAACTATAGTTTGCGTAAACTTGATCTTTTTATTCAAAGGCTCTTAATTCTAACAGAAGAAATCTAAGACTAATTAGTCACTATCAGCTTAACAATAGGATTCAATTAAAAAAAAAGCAAATTCACATGTGTCGGAAATAGAATCTGATTTACGTTAACTTCTGACAAAAGGCTGGTTTAACTTTCGAATTCTAGAATATAATAATTTTCTTTTTTTTTTTAAATAAAAAAAAATAAAAAAAATAAACAAGTGAAAATGATCAACATTGAATAGATTGATGAAAGGATGAAAAACGATGAAAAAAGGATGCGCCTTAACAATCGCGGTAAATCGTAGGTAATGAATCGGATCTGTAATTTCCATCTATACGATTGCTGACTCCTGATTCAGTGTTTGCGACAACCGGTCTCGCTTAAACACTGCCTACGGATTCCAAATCGTCTCAAAAACAAACCAAAAAAAAATAATCTTGCTTTCATCTAGCGAGAACAGATTATGAGCGCGACGCGTAACGATATTTTCTTTTTCTTTTCTTATAGTCAGAGAATTCCCAAAAACAAAATTTCTCAAACCGTTTGCTCGAGGGACCAAAGCTACTATTTCAAGTATTCCCATATGTTCCATATATATATATATGATTAAAGTGCATGCAATTAACAAATGTTCATAAAATTCAAATTAATATCAAATATAATATTCAAATTATCATCTGCTGGGGTGATTCGAATTCAGAATCGGACCCAGGTACCTCTACAGTAGTGCACTTCTGGTAGGGCTAAAAAGAATTTTGATTAGGATTTTTAATACTAAACTGGCACACATATAGTGATGATTGAAAATACCCAAACTGTGAAATTTTAGCAGATAATGAAATTTCCATTCACTATCTGTTAACGACAAGCCAAATAAACTGTGAATGTAAACCGTGAACGCAATATTTCTACAACGAAAATCACGAAATATCAGTTTCGACTCAAACTCAGAACTCATTCACGATTTAGCAAGTCGCAACTAAAATCACGAATTAACATTTTAGCAAGACACAACCAAAATCACGAAATATCAGTTTCGACTCGAACTCACAACTCATTCACGATTTGGCAAGTCGCAACTAAAATCACGAATTATCATTTTAGCAAGTTGCAACGAAAATAAGCATTTTAGCTCGAACTCGAACTCGCAGTTCTCCTTCTCAGTTTTCTTTTCAAACAAAATATGTTCCGACTTGTGAGCAGCGTTGCCAAAGCACTTGAATTCAGATACAATTTTTGAAAATCGTATTAACAAATAATAAGGGAGGAAAGTTTGAACAGTTTTTAAGGTGAAAGCTTATTTTTTAAGGGCGAATTTAGGTTTTACAATTTTCTACGTTTAATATTTTAAAGCCTGATCGACAAAAAAATTATTTCTCATATAATTTTTTTCTCGGGACAAATTTTGTCCTGAATATTTTTCCAAGCTGTACGCAGTTCACGCATAAAATTGTAATACATATTTAAAGCCAATGTAAAGAAAAAGTCTCCACTAAATTTTGTACGGACAAATAATGTTCGAAGCATTATTCTGACGGTAAAATTGAGACAATCACCCCTGTTCTGATTTTCGTTAACGAAAACAATACTTTCGTTTTTAAAGCTGAGGTGTTCTCAATTTTTCGTTTTGATTTCGTTTCGATTTTTGTAACCGAATTTGAATCGTAAATTTAAGAATTTAAGTAATTTCAGAGAAATATTTGTCAAAAATTGAAGGCAAATTCGTAAGAATTTAGGAACACAGTTTTTTCAGCTTTGCGAAAATCAATTTCGAAAACGAATTGAATTCGAAACAAAAATCAGAACAGGGATGAAATGAATGAAACAAAATATGACAAAAACAAACAAAATTGGGATGGAATACTTAAAAGAATATTTTGAAAGTGAAGTAAGTCACTCAAAGTAAAATCAAGAGCAAAAAAAGTTCAATTTCATTGCAAGAAAAAAAAAATTGCAAATTGGTAGAAGAACTGCCAGCCATATGGAATCTTGGTGCAATTGGATAACAGTATAGTAATAATAAAATAAAAAAAAATAAAATTGAGTGGCGCGACAGCTATTGAAGAGCCAAGGCCTAAAGCGGCCCCTAGACTTTCAATATTATTGTACAATATTCGATGTTATACAATATTATTGATAGTATAGGGCTCATATTGAAGCATTGTGCAATATATTGAAGAAACAAAAAACTCTTGATATTTATTGTACAATGAAAAATATTGTATAGTCTGTAGGTTAGGGTTGCACAATATTTTGTCAATTTATCATTTGTTTTTGAATTTTCCAGGCGTCATCGTCTCCTGAAGTTAAATGTCAAATTTTTTGTACAAAATATTGTGTAGTCTTGGCTGATTCAATAATATTTCGCAATATTTTATACAATACTATTGATAATCTAGGGGCCGCTTAAGTGGCTTACTCTCATCAACAATTCTCTGATAGCGTGGGAAGAATTGAGGGGACCTACAATTTAACACCGATTCCGAACGGCAAAGTTGAGAAGTACTTTTTTAAGACAGATTGATACTCTTGGAAGTTTTGTCAATTCTTCGCAAGAGGCAGTACCCCTGAAAGATGAAATAAAAACTTTTATGGACACGAGTTGGACTCGAATCCACGACGTTCTGCTTAGCAGCCAACGCATAATAATAACTGTATTATGTATTTAATTTGAGAAGCTTTTTTTCGCGGGATTAAGAATTCATTTGTAGAGATTAAAATTAGTTTATTGTTAATTTCATAACTTTTTAATTTTTTTTTCTCATTTAAAAGACAGACAAAGTCACTTTATTTTTACAATCGATCTCACTGTTTACGATCACAGTTTAAATTAGCAGTGAATGAAAAGTAACATTCACAGTTATACCTGTGAATGAAATTTCACGACTTAGCTCAACCATACACACATACTCTTCAGGGTTATGCATTTGTTTACTTCGACCTAAAGCAGGTCAAAAAAAAAATTCGAATCGGATGACTGAAGATGCACCCGGGGTTGAAGTGGTGAACCTATCCGAAGGTCACTTCGTCAACATCAAAGACAACGCAAAGACAAGCAAAAGGGAAACTCGACTTACAAAAATAAACAAATAGATTCGTAGACTACGGTCGCTCAACGGCAAGGACAAAAGGAAAGAAACATATAGTTTGACCGAAACTTGAATTTATATACATTGAATACCCGATCTTCAAACGTTCTTATGCCAAAAAAAGGACAAATAATTGCAAAAAGGAACTCGCGTATGGATACGAGAAACATTTGGCCGCGTACCGAAATGGAAATTTAATTTCATCGAGTTCTAATGAGACCGTTCCTTAACCGAATCTTTTCATTGCAGGATCACGGAATTAAATTACATAGATTTCGATTTTGCAAATCTTTTCGATCAGGATAACAAGAGACACAGACGTCTATTAAGCTGGCAAACCAATATGGGCACAAACGATTGGGACCTTTACCATAATAATGTGTTCTTTATGTGTTAATTATGTGTGCAGTTCGCGATTTTGGGGCTGATCAATTTTTGTATATATATAAAATTATGCCATCTTCATATTAAGCTAGCAAAACTTCCACATTTTCCAACAGAATTCAATGAAACCTAGACCATTATTATCTTCTATTTATGTGTTAATTATGTGTGCAATTCGCGATTTTTATGCTGATCAATTTTTGTATATATATAAAATTATTCCACCTTAATATTAAGCTAGCACAACTTCTTCATTTTCCAGCAGAATTCAATGAAACCTAGACCTTTATTATCTTCTATTTATGTGTTAATTATGTGTGCAATTCGTGATTTTTGTGCTGATCAATTTGTATGCATATATAAAATTATGTCAGCTCCATATGTACACTCGGGCGTATACGTGTTTTTTTTTACGCTTCTTTTAACTTTTTGTTTGAGAACTTTAGGCTTTTTTTGTATCAATTGTTATTGTTATTTTTAACAACCTCCAAAGTACAGTTTTTGTTAATTACGACGATGAGTAAGCCGAGTCCGACTGACTCCTCGGTAATCGTTTTGGAATCAATTAATTCAAGAGTAGTTGAATACTTGAGTTAATGTTACGTTAAGGTCAACACCATACAACATAAATACTTGAGTTAATAATATAATAACTGCCAATCTAACATCAACGACTAAATTGGTGTAAAATTGTTATTCGTACCGTGTTATACTTGCACAATCGTATATTTACTTCAGTAAACGCACAAAGAAAGCGTTAATCTTATTCGAATTGATCGAACGATCCAACCACAAGTTAGAATCTAGGATTTACTTAAGAAATGTATGCAGTAGGCTTTGTATGAAGACATTTATTAAAGATACATGAAACCAATCAAAGTCGTTGATGTTGTTTATTTACTTGAATATGGCTCTACATTAGAAAATTGTAGCTACATAATTGCAACGAAAGAGACTTTCTAACAAATACATATTTTCATTGCATACAAACAAAACTCTATCGCAAAAGTTTGCGCTAATAGATTGAATACGATATTCATAAACAGATATAATGAATATGATGAACGAGTACACGACACGACAGGCAGATAGAGATAACACGAGAGCGATACGATATACGTGATACGCAAACGAAACGACACCAGAACAAGACAGTACACAGACCATTATATGATTTGTCTCGTATACGAATACGACTATACAAGTACGACTACACAAATACGAGTCTGCTCTCCTTTGAATGAACTTTATTATTTATGCAAAATGAACCATAAGCCAAGTTACTTAATACTTACCTCCTAAAGTTCTCAAACAAAAAGTTAAAAGAAGCGTAAAAAAAAACACGTATACGCCCGAGTGTATATATGAAGCTGACATAATTTTATATATGCATATAAATTGATCAGCACAAAAGTCACGAATTGCACACATAATTAACACATAAATAGAAGATAATAATGGTCTAGGTTTCATTGAATTCTGTTGGAAAATGTAGAAGTTGTGCTAGCTTAATATGAAGATGGCATAATTTTATATATATACAAAAATTGATCAGCACAAAAATCGCGAACTGCACACATAATTAACACATAAAGAACACATTATTATGGTAAAGGTCCCAATCGTTTGTGCCCATATTGGTTTGCCAGCTTTATAGACGTGAGACACAGGACATAGGATACAATAAAAAAAGGATTCAAAGTTTTAGTGACAAAACAAAAACAAATAATAAACCGAAAAAAGTGCCAACTTAAGATGAGTGAAAAAAAAGGAAATAAACTTATGGGAGTCATAAAAGAATACATAAAAATGTGATCTTAATAGCTAAGGACTTGAGTTTCTGGCTGCTGCAGGCGCCTCGGTGACAATACGTTTCGGGGATAATTGTTGCCGGAGTGGCGATCGATGGGTCGTCAGAGTATACGAACCCGATACTGGTGCGTTCGTCTCTTGCGAAAGAGGACAGAGGCAGGATTTTAGGTACCTGGCCGCCTGAACTTGCTTTCTCGTCTGGGGAGGTTAGATTTTCCCTTCTTCTCCGGTCGCGACAATAAAAATAGGAATATCATAATTTTTACCTGGGATTAGGATTTTTTTTTTTGTAGTGATGAATCTCGTTTGAGTAGAATTTGCTTCTTGATTATATGGAAATGCCCTAGCGTAGTGGCTACGAGTTGGAATTGAGTCTACGCTCTGGGTCCCTTCGGATATCGTTAATGCGACGGATTCGTGACACAGGCTGCCGAACCACACTCAAGGGAGCAAAGGCTTCCTGAGCCAAGTAGATTACTGGATTGCGATTCCCTTTTCTGTTTGGATGTTTCGTTTGGGGTGAAAATTCTAGGAAAAAAACGAAATAGACGGATAAGACTTTTTTTTCCTGATATTTTCTTGCTAGGAAAAAGGAAAATGTGCGACACGACAAGGCAAAGGGGTTTTCTTCAGAAAAAAAAGGATAAGATTTTTGTGGCCTTGAATGTCGATCACCCCCTTTTTTTATTTTCTTTTATGAATGAATATTTTGCAGACTTACCTCGGATGATGTTTTAATAATTACAAATCGAATTTCGATTTGTCTCCAAAAAGGAAAACCGCACGAGGAATAAAAATTTTGCTTGCTGCTGTTCTGAATGAATGTTAAAAGTGAAAAGACAGAACGCATATGCTGATGCAATCGCGCTTGCAAAAAGAATGAGTGCTGACAAATATGGCGCATATTTCCGATTAACGACGGCATTGCCAGAAATGCGAAAATCGTGATTCAGCACATTTCGCCGACTGCGCTACCGACACTAAATGTTAGGGTGCAATTGCATTGCAGAGTTTTTCGCTAACTCTCAAATGCTATTCTTTTCTAGTCTTTTCTTTAGTTTTTAAATTTCCTCCTTACAATCTTAAAAAGTATATTTGTTGATATTGGTATTGTTCTTTTCGAAGATCCTTGTTGATCTGCTACTATAGTTTTGTTCACTGTGGAATGAGATTGCGAAAGAGATGATAGCATGTTGATTTCGTTAATAATAAAAAAGAATAACTAAATTGTTGCTTTTACAGATTTGTGAGAGTTTGTGGAGAGGTGGAAAAAAAGGACAGAGTTCCAATTGGTTTAAATAAATTTGTAATGATTTGGATTTTACTGCTTTCTTGAATGCAGCAACTTTGGGTACAAAATAGAAAAATTAAGAAAAACTTTTTTTTATTGAAAATGCTGTTTTTTTACATTTAAATATACGGACTTTAGTTTTTTAGATTTCACAATAAACAAAATATAAATTATATATAATAAGAAAAATTCTGTTTATTTTTAAGAATAAAAAATAAAAATAAATTATTTATATTGAAAAATTAAAATGTTTCATGTGTTTTTAGAAGATTTTTTTTGCATTTAAGGTGAGTAAACCTCAAAAACCCCCAATTAAAGAAAGAGCACTTTGGCAGTACGTGAAAGCCAACTGGGACGTCTCAATAATTTTTTCAGGATCTTTAACTGGTCACTATGCTTCCTCGATGGTGACTTTCATCCAGAATAGGTTTAAAAGTATCCAACCCAAAGAGAAGACATGGGCTGAGTTCGTAATTGCAGGCTGTGTTGCCCATGCCCTGCCAAAAAAATGCTCAAAGACTTTTATGAACTCAATCACAACTGCAAGTGTGCAGTCATCATACTTTATTTAAAATGAGTTCACAAAAGCAAACGTTGACACTTCAGTAATATTACGAGTATAAACAAACTAACACTAGTTATACCCGCGGTGTTACTCGCGATAAACGGGTTAAAAGTAGCCTTAGTCATTTTCTGACCCCTAAACCACCACTACCTATTCAGAAAATCAGTCAATCACATATGCTCTTTGTATACTTAAAACAAATGTTTCCTATGGGCACCATAGATTTTACCGGAATATAAAGTAGCTTATGTGATATTCTAGACTATAATCTGTCTGTATGCTAAATTTCATCCTGATCCACTTAGTACTTCTGGAGTTATTGAGCAACAAACATCACATTTGCTCCTTGCCATTTTCCTGTAAATTCAGCAACAAAATAAAAACAAATGCCGACTCGACCGCAAAATGACAGTCGTTATACTTTTATGAACACAATTGTTGCCATGCTCATGCAGAACTATTGCTGTTTGTTTATATTTACGAACACAATTTTGGCAGTACTGCGGAAGTTTTACAATTACGAACTCAGCCATGGTTTGGTATGAGCTGTGAAGAGGTTATCAGCGTTAAAATGGTAAGTTTCCGTTGTTACAAAGCCAACCCTACTGCAATGTCCATATTCGACGGACCAAGGTTTTGCATGACCAATAATTAAAGCAAAAAATACTGCATTGTCCCAAAGGCAATACGAGTATTTGGTCATTTGTAAAAAGATGAAGAATTCTTTTTCCTCTGTCCCTACTCTCGTTGACAATGACACTCCAGCTCTCTCCAGCTCTCTCTCCAGCTCTCTTGCAGTTCGCCTTGAACTCTTCGCTGCCAGAGAGTGTCATGACTTCCCTTGTTCTTGAATGTTTAGTGCGTCAATGATTCAATGGGACAAATCTTTTTTCGCACTCCTCCTGTGACGAGAGTCCTACAAGGTCTCAACATACAGAAATCCGCTGGCCCGGATGGCATCCCGGCTATAGTTCTGAAAATGTGTTCTTCAACGCTAGCAAAACCCTAGCTTAAGCTTTTCTATCTATTCTATTCCTCTGGGCTCGTAGTAGTTGAAAAACAGCATTTCCCCAGCCTAAACCCAAAAAAGGCGAATCTTCCTCTCCCCCTAATAATCGAGACCGATTGCACTAACTTCCTTTCTCGGTAAGGTCATGGAAACACTGAAAAACTATCAGCTCAAGGCAGTACGGCTTTCGCAGCAACAGGTCCACTGGCGATCTGATGGTTTATCTCACCGAAAAGTCGAACAAATCCTTACATCATTTTGGAGAGAGTAAAATTATTGCGATTGATATTTCAAAGGTATTTTTTTTTTATGAGTTTGACACCAGGCTTTCTAATCGTAAATACGTGCTTTCAGTTTTGACGAATGCTTACTTTGTTGAATTAGAAACTTTCCTTAGAACCGCTCTATACAAGTTTTATTAGACGGGTTCAACTTCGAATCTCACAACATAATTGCTGGTGTGCCTCAGGGCTCTGTTTTGTCCCCGACCCTCTACTTAATTTTTATTAATGATTTCTTGTATGTAACTTCTAAACCAATACATTGTTTCGCTGACGATAGCACCTTTAGGTTTTCCTATTCGTTCCCATCATCCCATCGTTTACATCAATGAGACCAAGATTCACCTTTTACGACTAAGCGCATATGCGATGTCACCAAAAATGCCTCAAGATGGTTTAAGACGATGAAAGAAATTTCCTTTTTCGATCTCATCCGGATCCGGCTTTCATCTATAAAACATATATACGTCCTGAGCTTGAGCTAGTATTCAACACAGCATTCAAGATTATTGGTTATTTATTTACGTCCCTCGAACACCAACGTAATGTCTCATGCCTCACCCTCTTTTACCCATATTTCAAAGGTTAATGCTCCAGTGATATGACCAGTTGTTTTCCTCCCCTTAAGATGTTCCGTAATACCCGCTTCTCCAGGAATGCCCAGTAGTTCACCCTCGAGGCCTAACTTCGAACAGGGTCATGTACAGAGAATCATTCTACGCGAATGTGGAACACTCTTCCACACTCTGTCTTCCCCAGTAATTTCAATATTCACCTCATTTTATGCCCTCTCCATCTTTGGCATAAAAAAGGGAATAAAGTGCTTGAGTGCGTGCTTTATAAAAACAAAAATAATACTGCTCTACAATTATCACCTGGTCATCAACAAATTGTGGGAGGAAGAATGCATGACGCTTAAACAATACGCAGTGCAGTATGCAAATGGGTAAAAGCTCATCCGAGTTATTTCAAACATGCGCAGTGTTTAGACAAGGAGATGCGTTGTCATGTGACTTCTTCAACATAATCCTGGAGGAGATAGTGCGCAAGGCAGGTGTGAGAACGGAAAACACTATCTTAAAAAAATCCACAAAGCTCCTAGGCTATGCGGACGACGTAGACATCATCGGTCGATCCAAGAGAGCTGTGCTTGAGGCCTTCACAGCGATTGAACAACAGGCGAAACTCGTTGGTCTTGAAGTGAATGAGGTCAAAACAAAGTACATGCTATCAACAAACAAAGCAACATCTGTCCACCGCCTAGGACAAAACGTCACTGTTGGTAGCAGCAATTTCGGGGTAGTTAAGGTAAAGGCGTTCACCTACCTTGGAACAAACATCAATCCCATAAACGACACCTTAGTGGAGACCCTAGCGAACCGCTGCTTCGGTTTGGAAAAACAGCTGGGTTCTAAACTCCTCACTCGAAAGACAAAGTGTCTGCTATACAAAACTTTGATTTTAAAAGTCCTACTCTACGGCGGCGGCGCGCGCCGAGTGCTGGACGATAATTAAAAAGGGGAATTGATACTGGGCACTTTGTTCGACGGATTTGGCCGATGAAGTGTTTATCAACGCCACAATCGGAATCCAGTCCTCGTTGAAGAGCTCAGAGTGTCAAGTTTATGATCCGTAAGTAAGTATTGGAAAGCCTACCGTCTTGCAGCAATATACAGCAGAATTTTGGAAATAACGGCAGGCTTTTTGGATTTAAAGAACCTATTACGATAGTCTATCTGTGGACTGTATAAATTGCTCAAATATTTGCATAATTATCTTTACTTTTTGATATGACACTTTAAATGATGACGTTTATTACGCTAGAATCTCCATTTTATAAGCCGGACTCGGGGACCATCTGGAAATTTGTTGCTATTTTGTACCGAAAGAATTGATTTTGTACCTCCCTTAGTTTACGAGAAACGGCTGAGGAGCTGACGTAATATTACGCTAGAATCTCCCTGTGATATAAGTAGACAAAGAAAGCACCTATCGATTTGAATCCAACTCCTTATTTTGTTGCCATAATCCTAACCCTTCACGGGGTTTGTACCTCCCTTACCCTACAAATACGCCATAGAGCGTATCATGGAAACCAGAGCCGAGAGGGTCAATTCATGATTGCGTAGAGTTGGAGAAAGGCCTACGACGAAAAATGGGTACTCCATGAAGAGATACTTTTTTCAATAGCCCGTTTTTGACAGATCACGTGTGAGTCGTGTCATTCGGTCATGTTATTTTTGTTTAATATTGTTTGGCTTTTCGTAATGGCAAGACTTACGCCTGAACAACGTTTACAAATCTTACTATGGGCTCTTGAAAAGTTCCAAGAAGATCCGACGTTTTCGAGGCAAATTCTGTTCAGCGATGAGGCCCATTTCTGGCTCAATGGGTATGTAAACAAACAAAATTGCCGCCTTTGGGACGAAGAGCAACCCGAAGAGATTCAAGAACTGGCACTTCATCTAGAAAAAACAACGGTTTGTGGGCTGGTCTATATTTCTTTAAAAATGATGTTGGTGCGAACGTAACTGTCAGTGGCGACCGTTACTTACTTACTTACTTATCCGGCTCACAATCCATGAAGGGTCTCAGCCTGAGATACTGCAGTCTTCCATCGTGAACGATCCCTCGCATGCACTCTCCAGTCACCGAGACCAAGCGCTCTGGCATCCGCAGTCACTTGGTCCTTGTACCGTAGGTTCGGTCTTCCTTGTCGTCTTGAACCTGGGGGCTGGGATGAGAAGACTTTCTTGGCTGGAGCGTTGTCGTCCATTCGCTCGATGTGGCCGAGCCAATGTAGTCGTCTTTTCTTGACCTTCTGGACTACATCCACATCTTGGTACAGCTCATACAGTTCTCGGTTGTATCTTCTTCTCCATTCGCCATCGTCGCATACGGGACCAAAAATCCGTCGAAGAATTTTTCTTTCGAAAGTGCCCAGTATCAATTCCCCTTTTTTACTTATCGTCCAGCACTCGGCGCCGTAGAGTAGGGCTGGTAAAATCAAAGTTTTGTATAGCAGACACTTTGTCTTTCGAGTGAGGTGTTTTGAACCCAGTTGTTTGGCCAAACCGAAGCAGCAGCGGTTCGCTAGGGTAATTCTTCTTCGGATCTCCACTAAGGTGTCGTTCGTGGGATTGATGCTTGTTCCAAGGTAGGTGAACTCCTTAACTACCTCGAAATTGCTGCTACCAACAGTGACGTTTTGTCCTAGGCGGTGGACAGATATTGCTTTGTTTGTTGATAGCATGTACTTTGTTTTGTCCTCATTCACTTCAAGACCAACTAGTTTCGCCTGTTCTTCAATCGCTGTGAAGGCCTCAAGCACAGCTCTCTTGGATCGACCGATGATGTCTATGTCGTCCGCATAGCCTAGGAGCTGGGTGGATTTGTTGAAGATAGTGCCCTCCGTGCTCACACCTGCCCTGCGCACTATCTGCTCCAGGACTATGTTGAAGAAGTCACATGACAACGCATCTCCTTGTCTAAACCCTGCGCAAGTTTGGAATGACTCGGATGAGCTGTTACCCATTTGCACACTGCACTGCGTATTGTTTAGCGTCATGCGGCACAGCTGGATCAGTTTGTTCGGGATCCCGAATTCAGACATCGCAATCATAAGCTCTTGGCGGTGGATGCTATCATAAGCAGCTTTAAAGTCGATGAAGAGATGGTGGGTTTTGACTTGAAATTCGTTGGTCTTTTGCAGGATCTGCCTCAGTGTGAATATTTGGTCTATCGTTGTTCTGCCTGGCCTAAAGCCACACTGGTACGTGCCGATTATTGTGTTGCAGAAAGGTTTAAGACGCTCACACAGTACGTTGGATAGGATTTTGTATGCAACATTAAGCAGGGATATGCCACGGTAGTTTTTGCATACCATCGGATCGCCTTTTTTGTAGATGGGGCATATGAAGCTTATCGACCAGTCAGTGGGCATGTATTCTTCCTCCCACACTTTGGTGATGACCTGGTGCATGCGGTTCATTAAAACATATACTCCATGTTTAAAGAGTTCCGCGGGTATGCCATCCGAACCTGCGGCCTTGTTATTTTTTAGCTTTTGGATGGCTCTTTCTACCTCTTCTCTGCTGGAGGCTGGGACTGGGTCTTAATTGACTGGTCTTGTTTCTCTTTCGTCATTATCTTGCTCGAGATTTTACGCATTCAGCAGCTGCTGGAAGTGCTGCTTGAAAACATCTACAATTCCCTGTGCTTCGGTGACTAGGTTTCCTTCACTGTTTCGAAGAGCTTGTGTCCCGGTTCTGAAACCAGAAGCTAATTGCTTCGACCTTTTAAAGAATCGCCGGGTGTTGTTCTTGGCCCGAGACTCTTCTAGATCTTTGAGCTGAGAAACTGTGGATGCTCTTATCTTCCTTCGCAGGGTCTTTTTCTCATTTCTTCTTTTTGTGCGGTACTTTTCTCAAAACGTGCAATATCCGTCTCTCTTTTCAATATCGCGCACTCATCGTCATACCACGGGTTCTTTTTCGGGGGTGGCTGGTAACCTATGGTGGTCTCGGCTACATTTTTTATTACTTCGCGATATTGGTTCCACAGTGTGTTGACGTCTGTAGTATTTGGGAGGACGGCGGAGAGTCGCTCGCTCAGGCGCTCGCTGTAGTCTCTGGCATTCCCTGATGTGCTAAGGCAACCGATGTTGAACTTCTTTCTTTGGGCTGCACGTGTTTTTTTGTCGTTTGATATTCGAGCTCTAAACTTAGCCACTACCAGAAAGTGGTCAGAGTCGACATTTGCTCCTCCGAAAGTGCGCACGTTCAGGATGTTGGATGCGTGCCTTGCGCCGATTAGCACATGGCCGATTTGGTTGGTGGTTCGACCATCCGGAAATCGCCGGGTTGCTGTGTAGATCTTCCGTCTTGGAAACCTAGTGCTACTTATCACCGTATTACGAGCTGCAGCAAAGTCGATTAGTCGGAAGCCGTTATCTGTTGTTTCTTCGTGGAGGCTGTGCTTTCCAACTAATCCGCCAAAGATGTCTTCCTTCCCGATTTTTGCATTGAAGTCTCCGAGTACGATTTTGACGTCGTACTCTGGACAGGCTCCGTAGGCTCTATTCAGGAGGTCGTAGAAATCCTCCTTGCTAGACTCCTCAGCATCATCGGTAGGGGCGTGTGCACATATTATACTGATGTTTTGTAGTGTGGCCTTGATGCGGATCACAGCCAGGCGATCACTTATTGGCTTGATATCCATGACTTTCGATCTAAGCCGGTTTCCCACGACGAATCCGCATCCAAATATATGCAATCTTTGATGGCAGCTATAATAAATGTCGAAATTCTTTCTTTCCTTTGCCCCTGATCCTATCCATCGTATTTCCTGGATCGCAGTAATATCTGCCTTATACTGCGAGAGGACAGATTCAAGTTTCTGAGTTGCACCTGGAGTGTAGAGGGTTCTTACATTCCAGGTACAAACTCTCAATGCATAATCCGTTGTCGTTCCGGGTCTGGTTACCATAAGAGGGGGTTCATTATCCGAGGCTGGTATCTCTCTCATAACTTTCAAGTTTTTCACTGTGGAGGGGTTGTTAGCCCCTCGCACTAACCTCCAAATTCGTTGGGCCGTAGATAAGGTGCTCTTTTTTCCCGATTTGCACCCGCGCTTACAAGTTTCGCAAGTTATATCTAAGATATAACCAGTACCCGGTGACTACCACGAGGAGGTAAAGTAAGCACTTGGTGTGTAGGAAAAGATACAGCCTAAGCCCCCAGATCCTACAACACCCAACCACCGTTATCGTGCCATAACCGACAATTTGATGCCTGAAATTGAAGCTCGTGATCTCGGTGACATTTGGTTTCAGCAAGACGGCGCCACTTCCCACACATCATCGCATCAATCACTGGATTTATTGAGAGAACACTTCGGCGAGCACATAATTTCAAGTTGTGGGCGGGTCGATTGGACATCAAGATCGTGTGGTATCACACCGTTATACTTTTTCCTGTAGGGATATGTAAAGTTTAAAGTTTATGCAGACAAACCTGCTTCGAGTCAACATAACGCATGTCATTCGCCAGTTACCAGTCGAAATTCAAGAACGAGTCATCATTAAATTTTAATTTCCTGTGTTTTTTTCTTTAAAAAAGTAGCGAACCTCGAAATGCATCACGCATTACATGCTTTTTTACAGCGTTTTCACAATGCTAAAGCACCGTTCCCAGAATTCATTTGAGATTATTCTAGACCTCTCCTCTTACTTACACTCGTTTGTCAAGAATTGAAAACTATGCCGATGTTATGAGAAATCCAGATAATGTTCCGATTAGAATTCGCATCGATATTGCACATTTTCGTAAAAAGTATAGCGACTTCTTGAAATCAGTAAGATCTCGCGTAAAAACATTTTATATGGCATCCATTGGATTGTTATCAGTTGAAACAGATGTTAAAGAAGAAGAAAATATTATTCGTGCACTATTTATAGTTTCACGTACATAAACCATTGGACCTGCGTTAAATAACTGTGACGAAGAATGCTGTAGTGATGTTTTAGCGCGTAACTGTTTAACATTCCTGAGGACAGCGATGACGAGCTCCTCAATTTCATTATAGAAAGAGGACAACGAAATAGGCGAAACTATGAAGACAACTAAAGCAGTCCATTGTGGACTTGGGCCTCAATCAACAGTCTCCGCCAGCCAGATCGGTCCCTAGCTAGCTGTCTCCAGTTTTGTATACTCCAAGTTGATTGACGTCCTCTTCCACTTTAGTGCGCAAGTGGCGGTCTTCCTCTATTTCTACGTCCCTCGAGAATAGTGTTGTAGGCTTTCCAGGCCGGAGCTTCGGTGTCCATCCGCTCTAAATGACCGAGCCATCTGAGTTTCTGGACCTTGAACCTTCTGGCTAGGTCCACGTCGTTGTACAGCCCGTAAAGTTCGCTGTCGTATCTTCTTCTCCATTCCAAGATGACCCGAAGAACTTTCCTCTCGAAACAGCCTAAGGCACATTCATCCGATTATATCAAGGTCCATGCTTCTGCACCATACAACAGGACAGGGATGATGAGGTTGTTATACAGTTTTACTTTAGTTGCTCGAGAGAGGGCTTTTCCACTCAATTACTTTCTTAGCCCAAAGAAACAGCGATTAGCAAGAGTAATTCTTCGTCTTATCTCGGCGCTGGTTGGTGTTATTGGCCGTGTTAATAGCGGAGCCTGCTTAGACAAACTCCTCTACTACCTCGAAGTTGTATGCGTCTATTGTGACGATGTGTACGAGTCATCGGACACCCTTTCTCGAAGACAGCATGTACTTCGATTTTCCCTCATTTGCCGCTAAACCCATTTTTGCCGCTTCTGTCTCACTTCTCACAAAGGCGCCATTGACATCACGCTGGGTTCTTCCCATTATATGAATATCATCGGCGTACACGAGAAGTTGAACTGATTTTTGAAAGGTAGTGCCTCTGGTGTTGAAGGTGCAGTTTTTCACGATCTTCCCAAGAACGATGTTAAAGAAATCGCTTTGTCTGAATCCTTTTTTGACGTCGAAAGATTCCGTAAGCTCATTGCCAACCTTGATGGAGCAGCGTGAGTTCTCCATCGTCATTTTGCAAAAGCGAACGAGCTTGGTAGGGATGCCAAAACTAGACATAGCTTTATCGTCTCTGTAGATGCTGTCATACGCCGCCTTAAAATTGATGAAGAGGTAGTGGGTATCGATTTGGAGTTCATAGGTTTTTTTCCAGGATCTGCCGCAACGTGAAAATTTGGTCGATGGTAGACTTTCCTGGCCTGAAGCCACATTGATAAGTACCAATCAGATTGTTGACGAAAGGCTTCAGACGTTCACATATTACGGCAGAGAGGATCTTGTAGGCGATGTTAAGCAGACTGATTCCTCTGTAGTTGGCGCAGTTTAGAGGATCTCCCTTTTTCAGGATCGGGCAAACAATGCTGAGGTTCCATTCATCGGGCATGCATTCCTCCGACCATATCTTACAGATGATTTGGTGCATGCTCCTATCTAGATCGTCTCCTGCGGCTTTGAACAGCTCGGCAGCTAGACCATCTGCTCCAGCGGCTTTATTGGATTTCAGCCGTGATATTGCCGTTTTCACATCTTCTAGGTTGGGTTCACGAAATTGTTGACTATCATCGTGTCCGATGGATATCTCTTGTGGTGGCCGCGTAAACCCTAGCACTTCATAGGCGGCATATCTAATGGCTGCTTGGCAGTGTTGCCACTGGTTCTCTATATTTTGCGCTGGCCGCAAAGGACTTCTGAGGCGATATCAGCCGTTTGACGTTTCCTCCATTTTCGCGTGTTGGCCTTAATCGGAATATCCGCATTCGTACCTTGGCTCAACAAGGTAGTGGTCCGAGTCGATGTTGGCACCTCGGAATGTGCGGAATGCTAGAGAAGTGTCGTGTGGCGATCGCAATGTGATCAATCTGGTTGACGGTTGATTAATCAGGAGATTTCCATGTCCCCTTGTGGATATCGAAATGTGGGAAACGCGTACTTGCTACCATTACGTCACGCCCCGCAGCAAATTCGATTAGCCTAAATCCGTTATCGGAGGTGGTGTCATGCCACACGCAAAATAGCTGGGTTCTAAACTCCTCACTCGAAAGACAAACTGTCTGCTATACAACCGAGAACTGTACGAGCTGTACCAAGATGTGGATGTAGTCCAGAAGGCCAAGAAAAGACGACTACATTGGTTCGGCCGCATCGAGCGAATGGGCGACAACGCTCCAGCCAAGAAAGTCTTCAGTAAGTAAGTATTGGGAAGCCTACCGTCTTGCAGCAATATACAGCAGAAGTTTGGAAATAACTGCAAGTTTTTTAAACTTTTACGATAATCTCTCTGTGGACTGTATAAATTGCTTAAATATTTGCATAATTACCTTTACTCCTAGCTGCTCTGGTTTCCAAGATACGCTCTATCTCTTATTTCCAGGGTAAGGGATGGTACACCCCCGTGAAGGGTTACTATTCCGACAGATGTAGCTGGCAATAGCAACAAAATATGGGGTCGGATTCAAATCGATTGGTGCTTTCTTTGTCTAGATATAGTACAGGGGGATTCTAGCGTAATATTACGTCAGCTCCTCAGCCGTTTCTCGTAAACTAATAGCGTTTTTTTTTTTTGGTCGTCCGGAACTGTTCCGAACAGTTCTGTACTCGTTCACTTGGCACAAGATGACAGTTCTTGTTCTGAATAGAACAGAAAAACGATTCCGAATTTGAAGTCAGAATCAAAAACAGAATCACGCATACATGCACACACTCGCATATACCCAGCAAACATTTTGGTGAATGTTCGCTTTTTCTTCGGTAAAAATGAAGGGTATATATTCGTGAAACCTTCATTTTAACGGATGAATATCGAATAAATGTATATATATAGCATACAATATCAGAACATTCGACGTTCATTCACTTTTTTCGAAATAAAGTGAACGTGCACAAGCAAAATCGAAATTAATGTACATATAGCTACTATATACTTTTAAATTCTTATTTCCTTAGAAAAAAATTCTTTTTTCACTCTGTGAACAGATACAACAACATTCAGATTTCACCCATTTATTCTTATAAAATGTGGACGTGCACAAGCAAATGGCAAGTTTTTTAATCTTTTTGTTCTTCTCTTTTTTCGAAACGAAACGCTGTACCTTTTTTACTTTGTTTTTATATATTTTTAATAACGGAATCAAGTCGCGCCGAGAAACTGCAAGAATGCTTTTATAATTTGAAATTCTTCATTTCGGAAAAGAATTCATGTGTTCAAGTTCTCGTGCTGGTGCTCTGAAGTGAAAATAAAAATTATATCTTATTTGTGAAAATTGTTGATTTTGAAAAAAAAGTAAAAGATAAGTGAAAGTGTTAAAATACTGGAAAAACAATTAAGAAACAGTGACAGTGACAAACAAATTTAAGAGAAAGAAAATAAAACATACTGATTAGATGAAAACAGAGCACCAATATCCCAATCTCAACAAAGTTTGGATCGTAAGGAGAATCTCAAAAGTAATAAAACATTTAAAATATTTTTAATTTTGTACATACATAGTTAAATTAATTTCATATAACATTATATTTTCCTTCATATCGAATAGCAGTCTGTCGTTGTTCAGAGGTTCTTCAAGCCATAACAACCAACCAGGAATCTAACAAAAAAATGTTTCAACGGCTAACGGATGAAATATTCAACTTAAGGAAAGAGCTTGGGGAAGAAAAGATGTTACGGAGTCACATTGGCCTCAACACCATTCTACCTCATAAGCCTTTTGTCGTTACTAACTTTATTTCAAATTGGAATAATAATTATAATGTTTTTGTGAAAAAAAATGTTTTTTTTGTTTGAACAAAGGATCACCCTGTATTTAATTTGTAGTTAAAAGTGCATATCTAAGACGATTTACTATTCAAGCAAGTATGAAAGCGAAAGCGCTTGTGCGAGTCCACTTTTATGTAGAATATACGGTTCATTAATGAGTCAAGAAAAAGATTCAAAAATGCGTTTCGCCGCCCAGTGAAATATACCCAAATCGAATCATAAATGAACCACTTTGAGTTCATTTATCTAGTTCGAAAAGGATTCATAACTAGGCCATGTAAACGAATATATAAGAGCTTGTGCGCGTCCACTTTGATGAAGAACAGCCGGTTCGTAGATGAGTCAGGAAAAAGGTTCAAAAATGTGTTTCGCGGCCCAGTGAAATATACCCAAATCGAATCATAAATGAATTCTTTTTCGCTTATGTTCTTCGTTTACATGAATCAGTTATGATTCGTTTCTGAAGGGAATTGTTTGCTGGGTACGTACTCGCTGCCATGTTTACAAATAAAGAAATGAAAAACAATGTCATGTCATCTGCAATTCTGCATATGAGGTTTCACAAATACACAACCATTCAACCCTTACAAGCAAAAAAATGTGTTTGCCTGTTCGTTTGGAATCCGGAATCGGACAGTTCTGTGCAGCGTTGTTCTCAGAAAAAAAATCTTGGGGCCATTTTGGGGCCATTTACACATTTTTGGGGCCACTTATTTTTACTTGCAACATCTAGAATATATTACATTACGTTGATAGAGAATTCGAAAAAAGTGGGTGCGGCGATTCCGTCCGTCTGCCTGTTTGTCTGTAAACGCACCTACAACCTTAACCACTGGTCCAATTGACTTCAAACTTGAAAATTAGAGGTTTGAACGAATTTATGGTAGCCACCACACAGACACAATTTTTTTGGTCAAAAATTAAAATTTCAATTTTCTCTAAAACAGCTTCTACGATTTTTTTAAAACTTCCTCGATTTTTTTTTAAACATTCTTGTATATAATGTAAAAAAATATTTTTATATTGCTCCAAAACGGTACCTCCCATAGGACCGTTTTTTTTGTTATAAGATTTTTTCGAAAAATGAAAGCCCGATCACCGTAATTCTTTTTTTGAAAGTACATATATATATTGCCCAAATAATATTTTGTGTTCAAACAAATTTCAAAATTTTTGTTTGATTCTTAGAATTGATTTTTAAACTTTTTTTTTTTTTTTTGAAAATTCTGTATCTCGAAAATGGAACGGTATTAAAAATAGAAATTCAAAGAAAATATGTATATTTACGTGTTCTTGAATACTGCATACCCAGATTAATTTAAAGACATCTTTGGAAAATTTTATATACAAGGCGAAGGCCGTGTGCGAATTCAGTTTAAAAGTGGTTAAAACTTGACGTTTGGTTCAATTTTGACACTCCGCATAGAATAAAATGTGTTAAAATTATACTAGCTACGGAGCAGGTTAAAAAATTACAGTAGTGGTTAAAAATTCATTCATTTTCTACCACAATGCATCCAATTCGCACACGGCCTAAAAAATTAAGTTAAAAAAAACGTACAACAGAATTTTTTCAAACAAATTTAAAAAATCAACAAATTTTTAAGAAATCATATGGCATTAAATTTTTTATGATAAAATGTGTTTTTGAGGTACATATTTCAATTTGAATTTTTATTTATAAATTTTTAATTGCATGTTTTTCTTTTTAAATAAAGTTCAGTTTTGGAATACAGGAGCAAGTTCGTATGACTCAGTCGTGCACATTTGTTTTGTTTTGAAATAAGAACAATTTTTTCATTAATTCAAAAAATCAAAATATCTAGTTTTAATTATAAACTAAAATACAGGTACTTAAAAATAGTAGGACAAATTTATAAGTAAGTTCTTGAAAAAGCTTGGCCAATGAATTTGCTACTAATAAACAATAAGAAACTACAGGCTTGACTGCGAGAGATTGGGATTTGTACATTATTAAAGATTTTATGGATGGTTTGCTAGCGGTATGGCATAACAGTAGTTGAATTGCTTGAATACGAATTCAAACCAGAAAAAGAGAGCACTTATTCGTTTATTGTTATTTGTGATACTCATTGATATAGGTTATATTCATGGACTGCTACTGCCAGTAGCCAACTCAGTAGTGGAATCTTTTAACTTTAAACGGACAAGAAACCAGCTCTCGAAATTTGCAAGCTTCGACTAGAAACTATATAACCTAACTCGTCAAATCTTTCCCTAGTTTGTAATATTAATAATAAATAGAGTGACGCGACAGCTCTTGAAGGCCTAAGTGGCTTACTCTTATCAACAATTGTCTGGGAAGAATTGAGGAGACCCACAATTTAACGCCGATTACGAACGGCAAAGTTGAGAAGAACTTTTTCATGACACATTGATACTCTTGGAAGTTTTGTCAGATCTTCGCAAAAAGCAGTGCCCGTGAAAGATGAAATAAAAACTATGGGCACGAGTAGGACTCGAACCACCGACGTTCTGCTTAGCAGCCAACGCACCTAACCACTTAGGCACGGACACTAGAATCTTAATGTTATAATTTGTGTTTGTGTTATTTAACACTGCAGTAAGCCTGCGTCCGTCAATTCCATTTATGTAGGTATTTGAACAACGATATCAAGTTAGAGGTGCTTCCACCAATGTCTTTTTTCCGTCAATCCTTTGTTTGGCTGGAGTTATAGCTATTTCACGGGTACCAAGCCGATCATTAGACTCCTTATTAGTGGTGCTTGTCTAGTTATTTTTAATTTTAATCGAAAATCTTTTAAGTTCACATCATGGGATTTGAACCTAGACCAGCTAGTTGGGAAGCCAATGCACTACGCATTGCGCTAACAACTCCACTGATTTTTTGGTTTCCCATTGCAGACTTTTTATTGTTTATCAATTGCTATGAATAGACATGCATTTTTACAAGCTCCTCAAAGGAATTGACGGAAAAAGCACCTCTTAGTTGTTATCGTTGTTCAAATACATAAATACAATCTTAATGGCACGTTCAATTTTTGATTGATGTAAGCGGCTTGAACAGATATCTGCTCCTAAAACCGAAAATTACCTCAACAGCATTAATAAATGAAGCTTTTCTATTAAGCAACTTGGAGTTATTGTCGTTAATAGCTGATTCAGAGTTTCTTTAAAAAGAAAAATACAACAACCACATGCTTAGCGTTTTAATGAACTCGCCCAATCAAAAATGAAGGTCGACCAGAAGTCAATAAAATGAGTTCTGTTGGTACGGATTCTACTCTCCGCTTGCAATTTCGAGGGCTAGCATCGGCGGAACCATTTATTTTCAAATTTCAATCAATCAATCAAAAATCAAACAAAACCCAATTATAATATTTATTTTACCTTACCCAATACTTGAATTTCACAAAATTGGGGCCATTTCCCGTTGGCCCGGGGCATGGGGCCAAACAGCAAATTTTAGGGCCAAATAGCCCAATTGGGCACTTTTGCACAACGCTGGTTCTGTGTACAATTCCGGATTACCAAAAAAAAAAAAACGCTATAAGGGAGGTACAAAATCAATTCTTTCGGTAGTCGGTACAAATTAGCAACAAATTTCCAGATGGTCCCCGAGTCCGGCTTATAAAAAGGTTGATTCTAATAATAATATACGTTAATTCTTGAGCAGGTAACGTTGCCGGCGCGCGGCGGCGCGCGTCAACACACATCCGCCTTGTGCTGACAATGCTGCTGGCGTCAACAAACCTTGAAGGCTAAATTAGGTCCTGTTGTATTTCTTATTTCTACTGACCCAAGGTAACAAACAAGTGTGGTTGTCCTTTTCTGCAGACGTTGCCGCCAAGCCAATGACACTCGATCTGGTCAAATGAAGTGTGTATAGCTATGTGTTTTTCTTCAAAAACCAGGTTGACGAAGAGGCAGGCAAATCCTTCCTCTTGTCATAGGGTCTTGATATAAAGCAACCCCTATACATACAGTAACCCAAGATGGGTATAGGCTCGATATTTATTCTACATTAATCTACAACAGGTATGCAAGCCACCTTGTGCTCAAAACGTTAGGTACCTGAGTTTTGAGCTGTGTTCTTCTCATCTTCTGCTTCACCGTATCACTTTATTCCCATTCGGACAGCTCTTCTCGGCTTATGCGGGGACGATCGAGCTGCAAAAGAGCCCCCGATACACGTTTCTTCGCCTGACATGGTAGATTTTCACAAGCCTCACAACGCGTGCACCTTCTTTGTCCGTCGGCGTTCGATGCAAACCCAGACATAGTCCAAGAAACTGCCTCTGGTCAAAGTAGCATCCAATATGTCCTGTCAAAATGAAAACAATGATCGAACCAGATACCTAGATACTTCAAGTCGCTGTCCTTAAAGCTCAATAACCATTATCCTGCCCCAATTTTTGCTGTCAATGAAGTTGATGTGGTACGGCGAGTGAAACTATATGATCTCTGATTTCACAGATATATGAAAATCCAATTTTATTAACTTTATCTTAATCTAGATCACAATACGATAATTTTTAGTCTAAGTCTATGTGTCAACGGTAGGGCGAATCATCAACGACTAACTCTGTTTAGTCAAACGACTAGATATAGGAAATACGATACGAAATGTTAACTGTGCGTGTGCAGACTGCGGAGAGCTTATTACGATATCAAGCTTAGGTATACTAAGCCTTACATTAAGTCTGCAAGCAATTATTCAAGCAATGATGGTGATGATTTCGGAGTCATAGGGTGACCACTACATACTCCCCTTCCAGCTGTAAGCGTCCCAAAATTATGTAAATTAATTAATTAAAAAAAATTCAATCAAAAAAAATTAAGCAAAAGTTACTTTCTTTCTTCCAACCGGGTTTGATTCATTTGCGATGATATGCGCAGGTTTCAATCGGTCAATTGAAACTGATATGTTTTTATTATTTATGTCAATTATGAATTGCTTTCGTAGTTTTCGAACTACTTTATATGGTCCTTCATATGGAGCTGATAGACCAGGCCTGACTCTATCAACTCTAAGGAATACATAATTCGAAGTATTGAGTGATTTGGGTACATTTATATTGGACTGTTTAGAGTTTCTAGTAGCTGTGGGAATCGCAGATTGCATCGTATGACGGATTTGGTTTACAACATTAGATGGATCAGTGTTTTCGGAGATTTTTGTAATGAAATACTCTCCTGGAACTTTCAGAGTCTGGCCGTATACCAGCTCTGCCGCTGAACAACCAAGATCCTCCTTGACGGCTGTTCGTATGCCGAGTAACACAAGAGGAAGCTCGTCACTCCAATGTTGAGTGTTTCCTCGAGCAACAATCGAAGCTTTTAACTGTCGGTGTAGTCTTTCCACCATTCCATTGGCTTGTGGGTGGTAAGCCGAAGTACGAATTCTGTGAGACCCTAACATGCTAGTTATCGCGGAAAATAATTTGGACTCAAACTGTGTACCTTGGTCGGTTGTGATTTGAGCTGGAACACCGAATCTACTAACATATTCTTTGACAAAGGTTTTGGCGACGGTGGCAGCGCAAATATCAGAAATGGCATACGCTTCTGGCCAGCGCGTAAAACGATCAACAATAGTTAGCACATATGAATATCCATTAGATGGGGGGAGTGGACCCACAAGATCCATATGGATGTGTTCAAAACGTCCAGTTGGAATGTTGAATGTATCATGTTTTGTTTTTGTGTGCCTATGAACTTTTGAACGCTGACATGCTACGCATGTCTTTGCCCATAGGTTACAATCTTTGTTCATGGCAGGCCAAAAATATTTTGATACCACCCTTTTACGAGTGGCGCGAATGCCTTCATGCAAAAGATTGTGTAACGAGTCAAAAATGAGTCTTCGGAGACTTTGAGGAACAAATGGACGGTTGGTGCCTGTGCTTGTTTCGCACCAAATTTGTTCGTTAGTTATGGGCGTTTTGACAATTTCTAATTTTGTTTTCGAGTTATGTTTTGTGTTTCCAGAAATGAGTGATTTGAGCTCGTCATCAGTTTCTTGTAGCTTTGAGATTTGTTTGAGATCGAAGTTAATTGAACTTATCTCTTCAGATGGGCGTGAAAGAAGATCAGCTACCACGTTATCCTTACCACGAATGTGACGAATATCACTGGTGAATTGGGATATATAATCCATATGTCGGGTTTGACGTGGGCTTCTCTCCGATTTTGACATTAAGGCATTTGTTAAAGGTTTGTGATCGGTGAAGATCACAAATTCTCTGCCTTCAACAAAACACCGAAAATGTTTGATTGCTAAGTAAACACCCAGCAGTTCACGATCGAACGCTGAAAACTTTTGTTCAGAGGGCTTCAGTTTCTTTGAAAAGAAGGCAAGAGGCTGCCATTCGTTTTTGTTGTTTTGTTGCTGCAAAACAGCACCTACAGCCATATTTGACGCATCCGTGGTAATGCTTAGAGGACCGTTTTCTGTTGGATGGGTCAGCAGTGTAACATTGGATAATGCCTGTTTTGTTTTCACAAAGGCAGCATCGCATTCCGGAGGCCAATGAAAATGGTTTTTGTCTTTTTTAATTTTCTGTAGATTAGCTACGTGAGTATGAATGGGTGACAACAATTCGGCGAGATTTGGAATGAATCGATTATAGTAATTAACCATTCCAACGAACTGTTGGATTTGTCTGATCGAAGTTGGAGGGGCCATGTTCATAATTGCCTCAACTCGTTCCTGAGATGGAGCAATTCCATACTCAGAAATAGTATGACTCAAAAAATTTAAAGTCGATGCTCCAAAAACACATTTTGAAGGATTTAAACTGAGGCCATAATCAGAGAGTCTTTGAAAAAGAATTCTAAGATGTTGTTTATGCTCTTCGACGTCTTTGCTACCAATTAAGAGATCGTCTATGTATGCAAATACAAAATCAAGATCCTGCACTATTGAGTTTATGAACCTTTGAAATGTTTGGCTGGCATTTCGGAGTCCAAAAGGCATTCTTACGAACTCGAATAGGCCGAATGGGGTAGTTATTGCAGTTTTATGCACATCCTCAGGAGCGACGGGTATCTGATGATAAGCTCTAACTAAGTCAATGCATGAAAATATCTTACACCCATTTAAGTTTAATGAAAAGTTATGTATATGACTAATGGGATGACGATCAGGTTCAGTGACGTTATTTAAACCTCTATAATCTCCGCATGCTCGAAAACTATCGCTGTCTTTTTTAGCCACCATGTGAAGTGGTGACGAAATAGGAGATGAAGATGGTCTACAAATCCCTAGCCTAACTAAATTTTGAAACTCTAAAAGAGCCGCTTTATGTTGTTTAACATTCAACCTGCGTGGTTTCGCAAAAGGTAGGCGACCTTTTGTGATGATATGGTGCTGAACCGTATGTTTGACTGGTTTATTAAAATCCGCAGGAGCAGTGAGAGAGGGAAACTGTTTTAAAATTTCTCCATAAGCGTTGTTGATGGAAGGGTTTTTCGGAGATGGAGTATCCACCAAAGCTTCCATAGCGCTTATATGCAATTTGGTTACCGAATCAATAAGGCGTCGATTCTTTATATCGACTAAAAGACCAAATTTGTTAAGAAAGTCGGCTCCTATTAATGGACGGTTTACTGCTGCTATTATAAATTCATGAATGAATTGTCGTCGAAGCCCAAGATTAATTTTCATTAGCTTTGTACCATACGTGCTTATGGAAGTACCGTTAGCTGCACAAAGATATACAGAGGGATTTGTTTCTTTAGCTTGAAAAAGTGTGCTTGGAAGCACAGACAAATCAGCACCAGTGTCAATCAAAAATGTGAGGTTGTGATCGGGATCACGAATGAAAAGACGGCTTTGGGTGGAGCAAACCAAGCTGTGTGCCGTAGAAACAGCCGGCTTATCTAGTTTTTTTCATTTACGTTTGTTTTGCTCGAAGTAGAGCATTTATTGAAATTACAAGGAGTCGTACAATTACGGGCATTAGATCCAAACTTTGAATGGAACCAGCAGATACCTGATCTGCTTCGTGATCTGTGCCTACTCCTCGAATTATTTCTGTTTGAATTTCTCTGTGATCGAAAATTTTGTCTACTAAGCCTACTCGTAAGCTGCTCAACCATGCATTTTAATTCATTTATTTCAGACCGAAGTTCAGTTTGGGTTGTAGAGGCACTGGAAGTTTGTTTGTTGTTTGAATTAACTTCAGAAATTCCACCTACTACAGACGAAGCTTCCCAAATTTTATCTGCCAACAACGTTACCTCAGCTTCTGGTTTTGTTTCTTGTGCTATGAGGGCAATATTAATGACCTGTGGAAGTCTTCGAAGCCATAGTTTTCGAATTAAGTCATCGCTAATTATCCCTGATGATGAACCTGCCAGCTGTTTTAACGCTCTAAGAAACTCAGATGGCTTTCTATCACCGAGTTGTTCGCTAGACAATAATTTTTCGATTCGGCGCTCTTCGCTAAGCGAATGCCGTTGAATGAGCGTCTCTTTAAACCTGTCGTAAATGTTAAGTGCGGGGGGCGATTGAATAAAATCGATTACTGTTTCAAGAACATTTTGTGGCAATGCGCCAAGAACATAATTGTATTTTGTCACATCTTTTTTAATTTTAGCGATTGCAAATTGCGCTTCAGCCTGTATAAACCAAACTGCTGGTGAATTTGCCCAAAAAGGCTGCAGTTTTACCGAGACGGAATTCACAACGTCATTTCCTGATTTCATTAATTCTTGATTGCGTTTCTTTTCATCTTTATTACCTTCATTACCTGTTTTCTCTTGTCTCTCATCATCATCACTACATGACATTTTGCAGAAGGAAAGAAAACCGAATTTTGATAAGAAAAATCAACAAGAAAAAAAAATTGATTTCTTGTATCACTAAATAAAAAAAATCCTAGCTATTCCGCAAACCGCACATGCACATAAAAAATGGTTATTTGCTGTCTATTGATGATGATTCTTCCTGTATGTAGCTGTACAAGAAAAGAAAGTAAAATTTACATTAAATAAACGAATGAAAAAAATTTTGAGAAAATAAAATATAATGGGTTAATGAAAATGGTTAAATATAAAGAAAGGTTTAATAATATTTTCAGAAATATATAACATAGATTGATTAGAATGCAAAATTTATAATTCAGTTAGTTATTAACATTAGTTGAAATAAAAAAAATATTGGCGTTGATGCTTGTTGAGGATTGTGGATCTATTATTCCGTTGTGCTTAGAGAGAAGTTTCTCGATGTTGTTGGAGCTTTCGGTGCAGGTGTATATGGTAACAGTTGAAATGAAGAAGAAAGAAACGTTGTGGTAACGGTGTATACGTTTCGTTTTTAATGATGAAGAACAAAAATGATGGTGTGATTCGTTATGATCATTAGCTTTTGTTCTTGATATATGATTAAACTGTTATTTTAAAATTGCGGTACAATCGAATGGCAATTTGGTATTTTAGCGAGTCGATGATAATTTTGCAGAGTTTTTTAGTTTTGGTGTTGTACGAGTTACTATTATTAAGTAGGGATGCACTTATTTTGGGTTTTATATAGCCTTAGCACTTTTGTATGGCCTTTAGCACTTATGTGATCATTAGAGAGATATAGTTAATTGAATTTTTTTGAAGTTAGTTTGCACGTGTGTATCACCATCACAATTTCAGTTTTAAGTTGTACGTGAACTTTTCGGGGTCACCAATTGATGTGGTACGGCGAGTGAAACTATATGATCTCTGATTTCACAGATATATGAAAATCCAATTTTATTAACTTTATCTTAATCTAGATCACAATACGATAATTTTTAGTCTAAGTCTATGTGTCAACGGTAGGGCGAATCATCAACGACTAACTCTGTTTAGTCAAACGACTAGATATAGGAAATACGATACGAAATGTTAACTGTGCGTGTGCAGACTGCGGAGAGCTTATTACGATATCAAGCTTAGGTATACTAAGCCTTACATTAAGTCTGCAAGCAATTATTCAAGCAATGATGGTGATGATTTCGGAGTCATAGGGTGACCACTACAAAGTCCATAACAGTTCGTCCTGACAAGAACTTTACATAGCACGGACGCTACTTTGGATCCATAGCCAACAAAAAATTACTAACGCATTTTTAGGTGCTTTCCTTATGGTGGCGCTACAGTCCAGGTGGGACCGCGGCCTCATATAACAAACGTCTCCAGCCAGCTCGGTCCCTAGCTAGCTGTCTCCAGATTCGCACGCCAAGTTGGTTCAGGTCCTCTACCACCTGTGTCCTCCACCTGAGTCGTGGTCTTCCTTTTCTGCGACGTCCTTCCGGGTTGGATTCGAAGATTACGAGCCGGAGCATTATTTTCCATTCGCTCTACATGTCCCAACCATATAAGTCGTTGGACCTTAACTTTTATTTGGTAAACCGTTAGGTTTTTCCGACCATGATGGAACAGCGCGAGTTTTCCATTGTCATCTTACATAGACGGACGAGGTTTTCTGGGATGCCAAAACTAGCTATTCCTCTATATAATTGGTCTCTAAAGACGCTGTCACACGCGGCCTTGATACCTATCGATTTGAAGTTCCTGGGTCTTCTCCAAGATCTGCCGTAGGGTGAATATTTGATCGATGGTGGATTTTCCTGGTCTGAAACCACACTGATAAGGACCTATCAGGTTGTTGATGAAGGGCTTCAAACGTTCACACAGCACGGCAGACAAGATCTTATAGGCGATGTTAATAAGACCTCTGTAGTTGGCGCAGTTCAGGGGATCTCCTTTCTTGAGGATCGAGTATACGTTGCTGTGGTTCGATTTGTATGGCATGCTTTCCTCCGACCAATGTTGCAGATAAGCAGGTGGATGCTACTAACCAAATCATCTCCAGCTGCGTTTTACAGTTCGGCGGCAAGCCCGTCTACCCCAGCGGCTTTGTTCGACTTAAGTTTAGATATCACTATCTTCACTTCGTCGGGTGAGTGGAATTGCTGGCCTTCTGCACCCAAATTGAATGGTTCTGTATTGCTTGCGGAATTTTGCTCGCCATCGCCATTATACAGCTTTGAAAAGTGGTATTTCCCTATCCTCAACACTGACTGTGGTTCCACTACGATGTTCCCATGATGGTCTCTACAGGCTTCGGTTCGGGGTGTATAAGCCCTGGAGGTTTGTTTCACCTTTTTTAAAAACTTTCGAACCTCGTTACTGTTGTGACGTCCATCTATCACCTCTAACGCGCGTTTCTCATGCTCCCTTTTTTTCTTTCTGAATAGTTTATGCTCCTTTCTCCTTTTCTGCTCATAGAGAGCTGCTCGTGTCCTTCTTTGCAGCACCGCTTTGTATGCCTTTTGTTTAGCTACATGTGCTCGCCGACACTCATCGTCAAACCAGGGGTTTCGTTGTGGTGGCCGTGTAAACCCTAGCACTTCAGAGGCGGCATCTCTGATGGCTGCTTGGCAATATTGCCACTGGTTCTCTATATTTTTTGCTGGCAGCAAAGGAGGTTTTCGGAGAAACGATCGGAAAAGGATCAAGCAATCTCATGCGATTGTAACCGTTTGAAATTTTCTCTTAGCATAGATATCCGCATTTGGCTACAACAAGGTAGTGGTCAGAGTCGATATTGGCGCCTCGGAATGTGCGGACATCTTGCATGCTAGAGAAGTGTCGTGCGTTGATCGCAATGTAATCAATCTGGTTGACGGTTGATTGATCAGGAGATTTCCATGTCGCCTTGTGGATATCGAGATGTGGGAAACGCGTACTTGCTACCATTACGTCTCGCCACGCAGCGAACTTGATTAGCCTAAATCCGATATCGGAGGTGGTGTCATGTAGGCTATGTCGTCCGATTATACCACCAAAGATTTCTTCTCTATCCAGCTTAGCATTAAAATCTCCTAGGACGATTTTAATATCATAGCTAGGGCATTGCTCATAGGTCTTGTCGAGGAGCTCGCAGAACCTGTCTTTGGTGTCATCATCCTTTTCCTCAGTGGGGGCGTGAACGCAGAAGAGGCTGATGTTGGTGAATTTAGCCTTGATGCAGATTGTCGTGATGCGCCGCTCATTCACTGAGTTGAAACTCAAGACCTTCCTCCTGAGTCGAGTCCTTACTTCAAATCCACATCCAAATAGACGCTGAATTAATTCCCGGTTCATTTCGTAGTTCATTTACGTATGCCCGGACCATCCCATCGCATTTCTTGGATGGCGGTTATATCTGATTCATAGCAGTCAAGGGCTTCCGCGAGTTGTTCAGCTGCACTTGGTCTGTTAAGGGACCTAACATTCCAAGCGCAAAACTGAAATTCGTTGTCCTTAAATCGTTTGCGTGGGTCGTCGTCATTAATTCCGTCCGTATCCGAGGCTTGTTGGTGTTTCGGAACCATGTCTTCTTTATGTGGCCGGGCAGTCACCCCGACGCTCTAAGACTCTAAGACGAAGAGCCGGCCAAACCGCTCCTTATAGACCTGGGCTGCGAATATGTCGTAGTAGCCCTATAAGGTGTTCACTAAGTAGTTCATCCTGAATGGAACTGTAGACGCCACCGTTGATTCCATCTTGGGAGTTCTTCCGCTGCCACCTATTGAAAATGAGGCATGCCTTGGTAGAAACATACCTCCTCCCCCTCTCTCTCTTTGCTGCCGCCAACAACTTCCCACTGGGGTGGAACCCAATCTTCGGTTGAGGTACTGGGCACCCGATGTTCATCGCGATTGTATCTTCAAAATTCTGGAAAATTGATTTGCTTCACCTCCAAGCCAATGGAAAACACATAACAAATGAATCACCACCTTTTTGGTTGTTTAGCTTTTTCATTAAGCAACAAAATATTGTACAATAATTTATGTATATAAATCCAAATGGGATAACTGCATCATTTCATAATATCCTCTAATAACAAATAAAGTTAATTCATAGCTCGTTGTGGTTCACTATTTCTTGCTGCCTCGAATTTTGGTTACGGCTGCAACGACATCCTTAGGTTGTGGCACCGCGTGCATCTCAAGTGTTTTTGCATATGGCATGGGCACATCAACACCTTTTTGGTGCAAACAGAAGACAAAATTAGAATAAACACTTGATTCAGATTCAGAAGGGAGAACACTTACCGCATACTCGCCACACGGGAGCGTCCAAGTGGAAGAAAGTTTCGTCTTCCATGACTCTTGCACAGATTTCGGATCCAACGCCTGTTTGGACAAAACAAAGATGAAAACAAAAGTCTTTTGGAAGTGACTTCGGAGTACTTACCACTTTGTGGCCATCCACCTTCTACTGTAACTAAAAAGTGTGTCTTTTTCACAGAAGCAAAAATTGTTTCCATGTCAAGTGGACGAAGTGTTCTGAGGTTAATAACTTCTGCCTCGATACCTGGCCAAAAATATCACAAGGGTAAGCTTACATCGACTCAAATCAACCTTTCATACCTTTCTTGGCCAATTCGGCAGCGCCAGTCAACGCTACGTCAACGTATCTTGAGTGAGAAACGATGGTGACATCCTTGCCAGGCCTCTGGATTTTCGCTTTGCCAATTGGAAGCACGAAATCCTTGTCCATAATTTTGTCATTAACCTCATACGTAAAACCATAGGCAAGTTCATTTTCTAGAAACACAACTGGATCGGGATCACGGATGGCAGCTTTTAGGAGACCACGAAAATCTTCGCAGTCGTAGGGAGAGATTACTTTTAATCCGGGGACGTGGCTATACCATGCGGCAAAGCATTGCGAATGCTGGGCGGCGACACCAGCAGCAGATCCATTTGGTCCACGGAATACAATCGGGACATTTACCATACCGGCTGACATATAGAATGTTTTAGCCGCTGAGTTGATGACCTAAATTTGATGTAGAATGTTTGTTTTGGTTTTTAGGGGAATCCTTTGTTTTTGCTTACTTGATCAATGGCTTGCATGGAGAAGTTGAATGTCATAAATTCACAAACGGGCCTGAGGTTGGCCATGGCGGCGCCGACAGCAATACCAGCGAAACCCATTTCGGTGATTGGAGTGTCGATTACTCTCTTGTCGCCGTATTTCTTCCAAAGGCCTCGTGAGATCTAGAAATACCAATAAATTTAAGATTTTGCATTAGTGAACGACCGTTTCCAAAGCGGTGTGTGATCTTGAGTCCTTCACAACGATTTAGGAACAGGACTTGTAGTGTTTACAACGATTTAAGGAACTTAATTGACTTTATTCAGGTAAAGTTTGTCCCCTTATACCTGTGTCCCGCCTTATTGGCGGTCTTAATCTTCGGCGACATCCTTCGGGGTAAGACTTTGACTTTCCGGTCTCATCTCTATTGTTCATTCGATCTATACGATCGTGGAGGAAGTTGGTTGAATTTTCGTTTTCATTTTTCATTCATGCAAACGGGTCAAAAGCAACAAAAGCAACCTAAAGCTTTTTCATTAAATATTTTCAAGATCCATGAAACAAGTAACTCAAATTGCCGTGACAGTATTTTGATGTTACTTGGGCGGCTCATTACTTGTTTCCGGAAGTTTTGATGCAAAGCAAATGCAAATTTCATAGCGTTTCATTACTTAATTATAATTGTGTTGGGTGCTCTCGTGATTGACCACGTAATTTTCATTCAATCCAAATTGTACCTGAAGCTTCTCATATCAATTCTAAAGACTCAACGGCTACTAGGGAATTGAGGCTTTCACACTGCATACAACACTGCTTGCTAAACGCATTTTAGGTTAGGTTAGGTTGAGGTGCTGACAGTTGATCTCGTTGCTGTCACACTTAGATCAATGCAGATCCATTGTGATACCCGTGAGTATTGCTACTCAAGCTAAAAATAAAAACCTATGTGTTCAATTAATCAAGCCCTTTGATGAAGTTCAAAATGTTAGTAACTGGAGTACTAGAGAGTTCTTCTTAGTCCCCGAAGAAATAATTGCCGAGCAATTTCTTCCTTTGATGGGAAAGTGCAGGGCAGTGACATAGAAAGTGTGAAGTGTCTTCATGCTCCTCTTCGTCACCGGTAATTATACCTACGAGAGATCGAAGTGAACTCTTGTGTAATTGTATAATTCTTTCCGTTCTTTGTTTGTTAAAACAGGGCCAGATCTTTCTTGTAGTACCGCAGGTGTCAAGAAGGTTCCACTTGTCATCGGTTATTCTTTTTGAAATTTCATGTTTTAAGTAACAGGGGTAGAGGAGCTTGGCGTACGTCAAGCGTGTACCCTAATCTTGCTAATTCATCGGCTTTCTCGTTTGCTGGTATATCGCTGTGGCTTGGGACCCAGCAGAGTCTAATGTTGTGCTGTGCGCCAAGAAACTTAAGTTCTTCGCGGCCGCATGAAACAAGCTTTGATTTTACCACAGTTGCAGTAATCGCTTTTATTGCCGCTTGTCTATCAAGGTGATATAGGTGATATCAGCCGTGGTAACACCTATTTAGCAGCTGTTGTCACTACCAGGACCTCCGCTTGGAAGACACTACTGTAGTCTGGGAGCCTAAGCGAGGCGGTTAACTTGAGAGATTCAGAATAGAAGCCTAGCCCTATACTAGTGTCCATCTTAGAGCCATCAGTACCTATAGCTATTGACGACTCACTGGAGTATGGTATGTTACCTATCCATTCCTCTCTGCTTGGGATAGCAGCCTGGGATGGTTTATGAAAATCAAGTTCGGGTATTTTATAGTCTGTTGTAGTACTATGACCCATAACTTTATGAAGTATCTGAGCATGTCGCATGGAACTGATTTTCCAGACTTTAGTTTGACTCAGTCTCAGGACACTTTTGGCCGCAGATTCTTGAACAAAGTGGTCTAGGAGTATTAGATTGAGTATAACTTCAAGTCCAGGTGAGAGAACTCCACCCTGTGGGGTACCCCTGCATGTGGATACTCTCACCCTTTCCTCTGCTAGCTCAGTGTTGATTTGTCTCTCCTTAAGCATACACATTATCAACTGTATTATTGCCCTTTCGACCTTGTGGTCTTCCAAGGCTTGCTTCACTGTTTCGTTCTTCACGTTATTGAAGGCCACGATAAGGGAACATACCTCCCCATTTTACAGGGGTAAATCAGATGAAAGAAATACCCAGTAATGGTTTATTTTTTTGTACATTGATGGGGAGTTCGAATCCTACATGTGCCTTTCATGCGAACTTACTTGCGAAGAACTGACAAAGCTTCCAAGAGTTTTAGTAGGTTTAGTAAAGAGGAGAAATGAGAAAAGGACCCTGCGAAAGAAGATAAGAGCATCCGCAGTTTCTCAGCTCAAAGATCTAGAAGAGTCTCGGGCCAAAAACAACACCCGGCGTTTTTTAAAAGTTCGAAGCAGTTAGCTTCTGGTTTCAGAGCCGGGACACAGGCTCTTCGAAACAGTGAAGGAAACCTAGTCACCGAAGCACAGGGAATTGTAGATGTTTTCGAGCAGCACTTCCAACAGCTGCTGAATGCGCAAAATGTCGAGCGAGCTAATGACGAAAGAGAAGCAAGCCCAGTCAATGAAAACCCAGTCCCAGCTCCCAGCACAGAAGAGGTAGAAAGAGCCATCCAAATGCTAAAAAATAACAAGTCCGCCGGTTCAGATGGCATACCTGCAAAACTCTTTAAATATGGAGGAGGTCATTAAAACACCTCCGCATGCACCAGGTCATCACCAAAGTATGGGAGGAAGAATGCATGCCCACTGACCGGTCGATAAGCTCCTTATGCCTCATCTACAAAAAAGGCGATTCTATGTCATGAAAAAACTACCGCGGCATATCCCTGCTTAATGTTGCATACAAAATCCTATCCAACGTACTGTGTGAGCGTTTTAAACCGTTCTGCAACACAATAATCGGCACGTACCAGTGTGGTTTTAGGCCAGGCACAACAACGATAGACCAAATACTCACACTGAGGCAGATCCTGGAAAAGACCAACGAATTTCAAGTCGAAACCCACCACCTTTTTGATCGACTTTAAAGCTGCTTATGATAGCATCCACCGCTTATGATGGCGATGTCTGAATTCGGGATCCCGAACAAACTGATCCAGCTGTGCCGCATGACGCTAAACAATACGCAGTGCAGTGTGCAAATGGGTAACAGCTCATCCGAGCTATTCCAAACATGCGCAGGGTTTAGAGCAGATAGTGCGCAAGGCAGGTGTGAGCACGGAAAACACTATTTTATAAAAATCCACCCAGCTCCTAGGCTAGCGGACGACATAGACATCATCGGTCGATCCAAGAGAGCTGTGCTTGAGGCCTTCACATCGAAGGAAGGATGGAAGGCTGCAGTATTTCAGGCTGAGATCTTTCATGGACTGTGAGCCGGATAAGTGAAGAAAAGTAATTAAGAGCAGTGTGTCACCCTTCATGGTATTGATATTACTTAACAATTCCGTGAACCCGACCTAGAAGAAGTGAAAACGGCAATATTACGGCTTAAATCCAACAAAGCCGCTGGAGCAGATGATCTAGCTGCCTTGCTGGTCAAAGCAGCAGGCGACGATCTAGATAGGAGCATGTACCAAATCATCTGTAAGATATGGTCGGAGGAATGCATGCCCGATGAATGGAATCTCAGCATTGTTTGCCCGATCCTGAAGAAGTGAGATCCTCTAAATTGCGCTAACTACAAAGGAATCAGTCTACTTAACATCGCCTACAAGATCCTCTCTGCCGTAATATGGGAACGTCTGAAGCCTTGCCAGCAATCTGATCGGTCCTTATCAATGTGGCTTCAGACCAGGAAAGTCAACCATCGACCAAATTTTCACTTTGCGGCAGATCTTGGAAAAAACTTATGAACTTCAAATCGATACCCACCACCTTTTCATCGATTTTGAGGCCGCGTATGACAGCATCTACAGAGACGGACTGTATAAAGCCATGTCTAGTTTTGGCATCCCTGCTCCATCAAGGTTGGCAACGAGCTTACGGAATCTTGCGATGTCAAAAAAAGAATCAGACAAGCCGATGCACTGTCATGCAATTTCTTTAACATCGTTCTTGAGAAGATAGTGCAAAACTCCACTGTCAACACCAGAGGCACTATCCTCCAAAAATCTGTTCAACTTCTAGCGTACGCCGACGATATTGATATAATGATATTGATATATTGAAAAATGGGTTTAGCCGCAAATGAGGGAAAATCGAAGTATATGCTGTCTTCGAGAAAGGACACCCAACACCGAACGGCTCGTACAGATCGTCACAATAGACGCATACAACTTCGAGGTAGTAGAGGAGTTTGTTTAAGCAGGTTCCGCTATTAACACGGCCAATAACACCAACCAGCGCCGAGATAAGACGAAGAATTACTCTTGCTAATCGCTGTTTTTTTGGGCTAAGAAAGCAATTGAGTGGAAAAGCCCTGTCTCGAGCAACTAAGGTAAGACTGTATAAGACCCTCATCATCCCTGTCCTGTTGTATGGTGCAGAAGCATGGACCTTCATAAAATCGGATGAATGTGCCTTAGGCTGTTTCGAGAGGAAAGTTCTTCGGGTCATCTTGGAATGGAGAAGAAGATACAACAGCGAACTTTACGGGTTGTACAACGACGTGAACCTAGCCAGAAGGGTCAAGGTCCAGAGACTCAGATGGCTCGGTCATTTAGAGCGCATGGACACCAATGCTCCGGCCCGGAAAGCCTTCGACACTATTCCCGAGGGACGCAGAAGGAGAGGAAGACCGCGACTCAGGTGGCGCACACAAGTGGAAGAGGACCTCAATCAACTTTGAGTGCAAAACTGGAGACAGCTAGCTAGGGACCGAGCTGACTGGCGGAGACTGTTGATTGAGGCCCAAGTCCACACCGGACTGTAGCGCCACCTTAAGTAAGTAAGTATTGGCTAGGGCCTCAATAGCGGCCTGGCTGTCCACGAAAAATGTAATCTCCGAGAAGTTAAGTTTTTCTAGGTGTACCAGTTCTGCTGCTCTTTCAATGGCAATAATCTACGCTTGAAACACACTACAGTCATCTGGGAGTTTATATGACTCTGTGATTATTAAGAGATTGACAAAACATCCCAGCTCCTGTTCCTAATTGGGGTTTCAATCTTGTCTTTCGGCTATGAAAATAGAAAAGTTCCTATTGAAATTTATTAAGGGTAAAATTTAATCAGTTGTCTCTTCTAGTCCTGGAATTGTGTCATATATTTACAAAATAGACCTATGTCCATAGGTGCTGCGCTTCTAGAAGCCCATTGCTTTTAATCGAATTGCGCTTTTGGCTGCCGTGCATCTTATGAACTAATCAAGGGCCGGGAGGTTTTATATCATTTCTGTTATTATCATTTATTTCACAGTTATTTCGCTGTTATTGCTATGCAAGCTTACGTCTGTACCTTATTCAAGTTCTTGAGATATCTTGTTTTTTCAACAGCTTTCGACCATACGATAGACTTGCAGTCGCATACCCCACCGTATACCGAAGGTCTTTTTGTAAGCATAGAAAACACATCGTGGTTTTTCATTCTTTCCTCATTATTATGCTTGCAAGTTAGTTTGGAATTAAAGATTACTCCTAGATGTTTAGTTTCCTTGGAAAGTTTTAGAGGAATACCATTTAGTTAAAGAGGTTTAAAGTCGTTCTTTTTCTATTTTTCGTGAACAAAGCTAGCTCTGTCTTATTGGGGTTGACCCCGAGACCGTTCAGCGTAGACTACAATTTTGATACCCTGACTTCTGAAATATTGAAACTCTTCAACCAAATGTTTTAGGGGTCACACAATGTTGCAACGCAATGTTATTGATAAGCCTGCGAGCGAGGTACTCGGCCGGTATCGAGCTTTATGTCAAAGACGACTCCACCTTTCTTTAAGATAACCTTTCCAGGCACCTAGTACCAACTATTTTACTTATAACTTTTTACGCCTTAGCGTTAACACTCTGCCCAATATCAAAGTGTTGGAATCTGGCTTCGTGTTCCCTGTTATAGATTCTTTATATTTTATAATTCCTGCTTGTTAAAATCAATGCAGATTTTGGACTAAGAAGGCTTTAGTAAGTCACTAATGAGGTGTCACTTGAGTAAGTCACTTGATGAGGTGATTAAGACTCAGGTGCACTTTTGCACGGTGTTGATTTTCATAACATATGCGATAAATGAACTTGAAACTTTTAAATTTCGGCTTTCTGTCGACAAGTAAAAAGCAGCAGAGCCCGTAGCTTCAACGACCTAACAAACAACATGAGTAAAAGAACCACGTCCGTAGGTCAACATCTAAAGTGATTAAATGACTGGATTTAGCATCCTAGAAAAACTCGTCCGTCTGTGCAAGATAACGATGGACAACACTGTTTCACCAGGATCAGAAAAAACCTCACGGTTGCCCCTAGAAGCCCATGCGCTGTGATACAATTTTTTCAACATCATTCTTGGAAAGATTGTGCAAAACTAACACGTCCACACCAGGGGCACAAACTTTCAAAAATCCATCCAATTACTAGCATATGGCGACGATATTGCGAATATTGGAAGAATACAGTCTTAACAGGGAGGAGAAGAATATGGGTGTCAAGTTATTGCTGTCAACAAAATGTGACGCCCAACGTTGACGTCTTTAAAAAAACTTCACCGTCGACAGTTTTGACTTCGCAGCAGTTAAGGATTTTGTCTACTAAGAATACGCTGTGTAAGGTTGAGATATATTCCCAAGAATGACATAAGTAGTAGTCTTGATTCCAAAAGCAGGGAAACTCTCCCACGTTAACCCTAAAGATGTACGACCAATCAACCCATCTTTCCTTCTTAAATCCCTAGAAAGATTGATTGAAATTCAATTCAGACATAACTTAAAACCATAAGAAATGGTTTCACAGCTCAACATGGGTACTCTAAGGGAAAATTAGTAGAAACAGCACTTCATTCCCTGGTGCGTAGCGTTGAATATTACCTCAAATGCAAAGAATAAGACCTTGTAGCTAGAAGGAGCATTCAACAACGTCAGCTATCAGACGACAGCAATGGACAAGCTACAAATAGAGAAATTATAGCTAATAGCAGGACAATACCTTCCAGCTTGAAGAGTTTTACTACCACCAGATCGGTGAATTGAGGTCACCCCGAAGGTGGGGTCCTTTCTCCTCTTTTATGGAACATGGTAGTACACGACATCCTAACATCATTGGAAGCAGAGGGTTTCAAGGTGATTGCCTATGCCCATGACGTTGCAATATCGTATCTGGGAAACACCTCCCTCAAGTTCTCTCGGAATCCATACAAAATGCCTTAAACAGGCTTACCAATTGGGCAAAGCATTGTGGCTTTGACTAACGAGAAGGTAAAAAAAATGCTAGATGGTCACAGGGTACCACCTGTTTAGCAACCAAACAAATATGGCCAAGCAGACAAAGTATAAGCTCCAGACAAAGTATAAGGTAGAAGGCTGGGGATCTACACTAATGACTTCTGTGAGCTGCTTGGGCGAGGAGGAAGAGGAAATAGTCCAACAGGAAAGGAATACCTATCTCGGGAACCCCTTCTTCGATAATACCAGTACCAGTGAACTGGCAACGATCAAAAAAGATTTCTTTCTTATTTCAATAAAAGTTCAAAATGAATTTTCTAATCGAGTCAACAAAATTTAGACAGCCATTAACCTAACTAAGAATCACTCTTGCCAATTGCAAGACCTCTCTTGGGCAACTATTGTGTCACTTACTATGAATTCTTAATGTAAATTGCTGAGGCATGGAAATTGAAAACATATAAGGAACAGTTGCTTCTGTCTGAATGGAAAATGTAGGCAAAGAATCTAGCCACTAAAGAGAAAGTCCAACAACTTAAATGAACAGTACATGACCCGGGTGGAGCACGTAGGTGATAAACGGCCTGTTGGCGTGCGCCTGGATGAGGTCCTAGTCCGACCTAGACTTTAGCGCCAAGAAAAGATGTTTCCCTTTGTTGTGTAAACTTGATCATGGCCCTAGAAGGAACACATATTTCGAAAGCGAACAGTATTCTTTAAATCAAATACTTCGTAAGTTTCCCAAGGATTAAATATGTCCTACATATACATGATGTAAGAAAGAAGGCAAACCATCCATCATATAATTGGATGTTTACACCCGAGGCTATTCAACTCTTGAAATGACCTTCAACGGTTAATCTTTTCTTTTTTTATTTGCAACTCTAAGGGTCTAATTGATATGTGAAAATTGATGGCAATTAGTAGGACACTCTTGTCCACGTGTTACCTAAGAACAACAAGATAGCTTGACAGCAATCTGTCCTACTGGAATCTCTTTATGATGAGGCAATTTTAGTCCAAAGCATTATCTCCAAATTCTGATAATGAATACAATTATCTGACGGTTTCATAACACTTTTTGTCAATACTAAATGCGCTGAGAACTTAATTTTAAGCTTCTCGCACAACAAATGAAAAGCTTTTTTTGCAATTAGCTACTGGAAATAACAATTAAGGCCATTTCGCCGATTATTTGTTTACAATGCCCATTTGTGTTTGGAGAAATTCGATAAACAGATTTGTCTTATCTTAACAAACCAAAATTTAGCACTTCCGACTTGGTTCCCTTTTCGCACAGTCTTGCGCACGCTTGAGAACATTCAATTCGAACCTCAAACTCAGGAAGTAAACAAATTAAATTCAATGTTCCACCTTCATAAAGCAAAAAGAATTCATAAGTTCCAATTCATGGCCAAACCAAGACAACCATCACTATGAACACCGGTGTCGCGCCACCACCAACACAATCCACACAAAGCAGCCCGAAATCACATTAGAATTAGATAACCTTACACTTGCTGATGCTTGCAGTTCAACCGTCATCGTTGAAAGTGTTTACGTAATCACGAGAATTTTTATGCTTCCTTCGAAAGTTTTTCTTTTCGTCTTTTCTTAGGCTATTCTTACCTTGTAGGCTCCATCGTATTGGGCAACTTCTTCGCCCAAAAGAAAGACCCTTTCATCTCTGGCCAATTCTTCATCCAAAGCACTATTGAGAGCGTCACGGACGGTCATTTGTTTGGCAGCTAGAGCTCGGGCAGTGGTGGAAAATGCCCGTCGGGCTGTTGAGGCAACGATTGGGAGCATCATGTTTGAGAAGAACGAATTCGTTGTTCTTTTAAGATTAGGCAAAACTTTTAATTTTTGTTAAATGAGTCGATTAAGTTTCTCTTTGCGAACTCTCCTAGCGCTAAGGGTGAATGGAGGTCGATAATTTATTTATTCACGTTCACGACGATTTCCTTCACACAACAAGACTTTTGTTCAACGAACTTTTTTTCTTTTATCAAGTGTCAAAGTTTTTTTTTTGCTAAAAAAAACGGGTTTCTTTTTTCAGGAAAATTACAATGACAGATGGGGAATGGTATAAATAACGGGAAAGTTTACAGGGTAGGCGTCTGAGTTTTGTGTCTACACAGGGATTTGTTTAGCCAAATTTACAACAGAAAATTGACTGAAGAGCTGAACAGAATGACAGCTGAATTGTATGACTGCTTTTACACGGTGACTCATGAGCCAAGACTCGTGCGAAAAACGGAGACAGTTGAATTTTTTACAACTATTTCGCGCGAGGAGTTTGACATTTGTGTACCAGTTTCAGCTGTCAGTGCGATTCATTCTGCATCAGCTGTTGATATTTAAAAGATGTTTGTTTGTATTATTAGCCGTGTTCATCCACAAAAAATTCAGTGTAGTGTAGTGTAGTGTAATTTCATGAAAACTGTCAGTGTAAGTTCAAGCAAAAACGTCAAAATCAGATGTTAAAGAAATCTATCAAAACAGTTTTCACAAAGCTACACTGGCTCAAAAGGTAGTGTAGAATTTTCTGCACTAGTGTACACTAGTGTACACCAGTGCAGCATAATGAACACGAAACCAGTGTAAGTTAGTGTAAGTTAGTGCAGAAATTTTCTTAATGAACACCAAAAAAGTTACACTGGACTACACCAAACAGTCCAGTGTAGCTGGGTGAACACAGCTATTATCATTTGCATATGCTGCATTTTGACAAGAAAACGTCAAACGTCCCATCATTAAATCTTCACCAAAGCCTGTTCACACGGTATCCAAACTTTGAAAGTTCTTTTTGATCAGCGATCGTCAAGATAAATGTGATTCACATGCTTTCAAAACTGTAGTTTTTTGTTTGAATTGTCAAGAGTTAAATGTCAAAAAAATCTTTTGTGAATATATCAAACATTTAACTAGATTAGTTTGATCTCCCCCTTGATGTGTATTGCCTTAACATCAATTTTTTTGTTCTTACTGTACTTTACCATTATACGACTTCATTACGTTGAGCTGTCAAATTATGCTTTACGTAACGAACGTCATTTTTCGATCCGGAAAGAAAACAATTTTTTTCATTCATAAAATTTTTTTCGGCCCCAGTAACGTTCGAATTCGGAAGAATAATTTTTGCTCCAGACATTTTCGTCCTATTTTTCAAATGGAGGACATAGAAAAAGTATGGATGGGTGCTTTGCCTCCAGATTCACCATACGTGAAGCCATTCCGTTTTTACTACATCCAAAACGGAGTCGAAAAGAATTGGGATCTACTCAAAGTCCACGACAGTGTAGCCATAATCATCTTCAACAAAACTCGAAATGCCTTGGTTTTTGTTAAACAATTCCGACCAGGTTAGTTGCAACCATTGCAGGCTTATTGATTTATCTAATTTGCATTCGATTTATTCCATTCGATGGCCTTGAACTGAAAAAAAAAACGATCAGCTGTTTACCATGGTATCGTAACCGCTGGTGGAAAAAAATTCATTGATGTCGATATGAAAAAGTTTCCACCCAAGCTAGGTGTCACTATGGAACTATGTGCGGGAATCGTTGACAAAGATAAGAGTTGGGTTGAAATAGCCCGTGAGGAGGTTCTTGAAGAGTGTGGCTATGATGTTCCGGTTGAAAGAATCGAAGAAGTGTGCTCTTATAGGTGAGTCGCTTGAAGTTGAACGAAAATGTTCTAATGACCTCGTTTCTGTCTAGATCTGGAGTCGGTTCATCGGGAGCACAACAAACATTATACTATTGCGAAGTGACCGATAAGGATAAGGTCACTTCTGGCGGTGGAGTCGATACAGAAATCATTGAAGTGGTTGAGTATAGCTTGGAAGAGGCTCGCAGTATATTCACAAAAGGAACTATCATCAATAGTCCGCCAGGGTTCCTCTTCGGAGTCATGTGGTTCCTCACAAACAAAGCCCCCAAATCGGCGTAGAGATGCTATTCTGTCTTTAAAAATTCCTCGAATGTGCCTTCATCTGGACATTCGATTATTCCTTATTCACCAAATGAAACAAAAAGTTACCATTCGGTAAAGAAAACGCAACGTGATTGTATTTTATTATTAAAGAAAACAAATTGTTAGCTTTTATCAGAATTAAAATGTTGAGATTGAAAGACAAACGCTTGTCGGCCGGAAGGGGTCCGAGGAGTTCCCTTTCTTATCAGTTTTCGCAGCGAAGGTTTGTTAAGCTGATAGTTAGCTCCGATAAGGAATTCATACTTGTTTGCAATGAAAACACCAAATTATCGCTTCGAATTCAACCCTAAGCAAATTTTAAGAAAATAGATTAGCTACGAAATATGATCAGAGACTGCGCCAGAAGACGCAAACACAATAAAACCTTTCATTGGATTACAGAAATAAGTTTTGTGATCTACAATTTGAAATTTAAAGATTTATCTCTGTAAGATTTTGTTCCATCGTAAACACGGAAGATTTTCGCTTCGAAAAAGTGTAGGTATAGATACAAGAGCTTTCTTTCCATTCCATAATTCTTGAGTCTCATTTCTATTTACTCAAACAGCAAAACGCTCTGTCAAAATAACTGTTTTGAGTTCGGTAGCCATTGCTGCAGTTGTTCAAGCTATTGAGTGTTATCGGACGCCATCCGACTACTCATTACGTGTTATAGTTTCCTTCTTGAGAATGGAAGCTTTGGTGCTGTGGCCGGATCTTTACATGTAGTGTGAAGCTAAAAGTGGTAAGATCGTTTCAAGCAATTTTCTGAGAAAGTGCGAACTTTCGACCAATTGAACCTTTTCTTCCTTTTCCCCGTGTGTTCTTTGTTTTGAAAGTAACAAACAAGTACCAAAATGGCCTTTTGATTCTAAGGTATGGCAAATGTCTTGAATGCTGGACGGACAATATTTCCATGGCTATTACCACAACGTCGACAATCGAACTCCTTATCTCCTTTAATTGAATCATTGCCAGCCTGGCACTTTAAAATCCTCGTTTAAAACCCTCCAAGTGGGTGCCGGGCGGTAATGATCACTCCAGTTGACCTCTGTGCGTTTGGCGAGGGCGGTGATCAGCTGAAGCCAGGTTGCATAGCCTACTTACTTACTTATCCGGCTCACAATCCATGAAGAATCTCAGCCTGAGATACTGCAGCCTTCCATCGTGAACGATCCCTCCCATGCACTCTCCAGTCGCCGAAACCAAGCTCTCTGGCATCCGCAGTCACTTGGTCTTTGTACCGCAGCTGTTGGAAGTGCTGCTTGAAAACATCTACAATTCCCAGTGCTTCGGTGACTAGGTTTCCTTCACTGTTTCGAAGAGGCTGTGTCCGGGTTCTGAAACCAGAAGCTTATTGCTTCGATCTTTTAAAGAAACGCCGGGTGTTGTTTTTGGCCCGAGACTCTTCTAGATCTTTGAGCTGAGAAACTGCGGATGCTCTTTTCTTCCTTCGCAGGGTCTTTTTCTCATTTCTCCTTTCTGTTCGGTACTCTTCTCTTGCTGCTCTTGTTTTCCGTTGCAGTTGCAGCATCTGCAGACGTGCATTTTCCGTCTCTCTTTTCAAAATCTCGCACTCATCGTCATACCACGGGTTCTTTTTGGGGGTGGCTGGTAACCTATGGTAGTTTCGGCTACATTTTTTTATTATTTCGCGATATTGGTTCCACAAGGTGTTGACGTCTGTGGTGTTTGGGAAGACAGCGGAGAGTCGCGCATTAAGGCGCTCACTGTAGTCTCTGGCATTCATTCTCCGAGGTGCGAAGGCAACCGATATTGAACTTCTTTCTTTGGGCCGCACGTGTTTTTTTGTCGTTTGATATTCGAGCTCTAAACTTAGCCATTACCAGAAAGTGGTCAGAGTCGACATTTTCTCCTCGGAAGTGCTCACGTTTAGGATGTTGGATGCGTGCCTTGCGCCGATCAGTACATGGTCGATTTGGTTGGTGGTTCGACCAGGTTGCTGTGTAGATCTTCCGTCTTGGAAACCTAGTGCTACTTATCACCGTATTAAGAGCTGCAGCAAAATCGATTAGTCGGAAGCCGTTATCTGTTGTTACTTCGTGGAGGCTGTGCTTTCCAACTAATCCGCCAAAGATGTCTTCCTTCCCGATTTTTGCATTGAAGTCTCCGAGTACGGTTTTGACGTCGTACTCTGGACAGGCTCCGTAGGCTCTATCGAGTAGGTCGTAGAAATCCTCCTTGCTAGACTCCTCAGCATCATCGGTAGGGGCGTGTGCCCATATTAAACTAATGTTTTGTAGTGTGGCCTTGATGCGGATTACAGCCAGGCGATCACTAATTGGCTTGAAATCCATGACTTTCGATCTAAGCCGATTTTCCACGACAAATCCGCATCCAAATATATGCATTCTTTGATGACAGCTGTAAAAAATGTCGCAATTTTTCCTTTTCATTGTCCCTGATCCTATCCATCGTATTTCCTGGATCACAGTAATGTCTGCTTTATGCTACGTGAGGACAGATTCAAGTTTCTGAGTTGCACCTGGAGTGTAGAGTGTTCTTACATTCCAGGTACAAACTCTCAATGCATAGCCCGTTGTCGTTCTGGGTCTGGTTACCATAAAAGGGTCATTATCTCATAACGTTCAAGTTTTTTTTTTACTGTGGAGGGGTTGGTAACCCCTCGCACTAACCTCCAAATTTGTTGGGCTGTTGATTAGGTGCTTCTGTTTCTCCGTTTTGCACCCGCGCTTACAAGTATCCGGTGGTTACCACGAGGAGGTAAAGTAAGCACTTGGTGTGTAGGAATAGTTACAGCATAAGCCCTCAAATCCTACAACACCCGATCACCAAAAAGTTAAATATTCGGAAAATTCAGTCTGACCTTTGTAATACACCTTATGGTATTTGCAGCGTCGAGAATTTTAAGTTGGAAACCTTACCCGTTGTTAGCGCTGACAGTTATTCATGGGAACTATAGTACTAGTGATGGGATAATTCGAATGATATAATCGATTATGGCAATCATTCGAGATCATTTGATTATTTAAATCATTCGAATGATTTCTCAAACCCTGCTACAACTACTACTCTTTAAAATTAAAATCTCAAATGAAAAAAAAAAATCGAATAACCACTATTATCATTCGAATTCAAATAATCGATTATTAGTATTCGAATGAAAAATCATTCGAATGAATAATCGATTATTTATAATCGAATGAAAAAAGTACTCGAATCTTTGGAATGGAATTTTGTTTATGATTTTTCGTTATTTTTTCAAAGGCAAACAAAAAATTGTATTTAGAGATTCTTTGGTCTTATTTTTTTTTTAACTTCCCATAGGAAGTTATTGTAATGGGTCCGATTTTGTGAATCTCCAATTTTCGCATTTCTCGATGTTTTGAGGTCACTAGAGTCCGAATCAAGTGTTTTTAAGATGACATCGGTGTGTGTGTATGTGTGTTCGTATGTGCGTTACTATTTTTCAGCTCGATTATCTCGCGAACCACTCATCGTATTGTCATAAAATTGATCTCATTCGACGCGGTATTGTGTTGTTAAGAGCTGATTAGATTTTGAGCGAAATCCGCTTAACGGTTTTTAAATGGCAATCAAAAATCTAAGAAAACCTTATAAAAAATGAGTTATTTTTATTATAAAAAAGGGTTTTCCAATATGAGGTGTTATTTTGAATAGCCCGCTATTTCGGTAGTTGTCACTTTTGAAGCTGTCATTTTTTGGCATTTGACAAGTAGAAACTACGCCATTAATAAAAATGGAACGATACACGCTTCAACAACGCATTGAAATTATTAAAATTCACTATAAAAAATGGTGAAAATTTGGCAGAGACGGTTCGCACAAATAAAACATTTTTGGGTCGTCGTGAAGCACCTTGTCGGACCGCAATACAGAAATTGGTGGACAAATTCGAGCTGTTGGGACAAGTTAGTGATGTGAAGAATAAAACCCGTGCACGTCGCTCAAGAACAACTGAGAATATTGCTGTTGTAGCCCAAAGTGTTGAAGAAAACCCAGGTTTGTCCATTCCTCATAGTTCTTTGGAATAAGGCATTCCACAAACGTCATTTTTTTTTTTAATAATAAGCACGCACTCAAGGGGTTTCTATTCCCTTTTTATGCCAAAGCACAGTGCGGGCGTTAGGAAAACTAGGATAGATGGAGAGGGTGAAGGATGAGGTGTCGGTTAACATTGGTTTTGAATTCATGTACATTGCAACGACTGGGGAACACAGAGTGTGGAAGAGCGTTCCACATTCGCGTAGTACGGCTAAAGAATGATTACCTGAACATAACTGTACGTCCGAAGTTGGGCTCGAGGGTGAACTGATGGGCATTCCTAGAGGCGCGGGTATTACGGTTGAATATCTTAAGGGGAGGAATGCAGCTGGCTATTTCACTAGAGCATAAACCGTTGAAATAACGGTAAAAGAGGGTGAGGCATGAGACATTACGTCGATGTTCAAGTGACGTAAATGTCTCAACGATGGTGTGTTCACCAATCATCTTGAACGCTCTGTTTTGAATACTGTCCAACAGACTTAAGTACGTAACTGGAGAACCAGCCCAAACGTGGGAGTTGTACTCAAGCTTTGGACGTATGTAAGTTTTGTAGATGGTAGCCAGATCAGAAGGGGAAAAAAATTTCTTGCACCGTCTTAAAAAACCTAAACATTTTGCGGCATTTTTGGCGACAACGCGTATGTGATCCTTCCACAAGAGGTGGTCGGTGATGCACATACCGAGAATCTCGAGATGTTCGGTTTCACTGATGCAAGTGCCACTCATGGACAGTGGCAAGGGGGGTATATCTCGCTTCAACGATACAAGACAGCATTGAGTTTTCGAAGCATTAAACTCTACTCGGTTTTTTATTCCCCATTGTACAATGCTGTTTAAATCAGAGTTTAATGAGCTCATCATATTTTGCCGTTGCAGTTCCACATCCGAAAGGGAGGGATGTGAGTCTGGGAACGAATATGAAAAGCTAAGGGTACTATCGTCAGCGAAACAATGAATTGGATTAGAAGTTACAGACAAGAGATCATTTATGAAAATGAGAAAGAGGGTCGGAGACAAAACGGAGCCCTGGGGCACACCAGCATTTATTTTGTGGGTTACAGACTTGAACCCGTCCAATACAACTTGTATAGAGCGGTTCGAAAGAAAGTTCCTAATCCAACGAAGGAGGGATTCATCAATACCGAAAGCACGCATTTTCGATAAGAGAGCCTGGTGCCAAACTCTATCAAATGCCTTTGAAATATCAAGCGCAACAATCTTACTTTCTCCAAAACGATGTAAAGATTTGTTCCACTGTTCGGTGAGATAGACCATCAAATCACCAGTGGACCTGTTGCTGCGAAAGCCGTACTGCCGGTCATTAAGAAGCTTTCGGTCTTCGAGATATTTCTTGAGCTGATAGTTTATCAGCGTTTCCATGACCTTAGAAAGAAGGGACGTAAGTGCAATCGGACGATAATTGGAGGGAGAGGAGGATTCGCCTTTTTTGGGTATAGGCTGGACAAATGCTGTTTTCCAACTACTCGGAACGAGCCCAGAAGAATAGGATAGATGGAAAAGCTTACGCAAGGGTTTTGCCAGCGATGAAGAACACCTCTTCAGAACAATAGCGGGGATACCATCCGGACCAGCGGATTTGTGTATGTTGAGATCTTTTAGGACTCTTGCCACAGCACGAGTGCGAAAGAAGATTTGTCCCATGGAATCATTGACGCGCTCAAGAACTGGAGGAGTCATGACACTCTCTGGCAGCGAAGAGTTGGAGGCGAACTGCCTAGCAAAAAGGTTAGCTTTCGCGAGAGAGCTAACAACGGGAGTGTCATTGTCAACAAGCGTAGGGACCGAGGAAGAAGAAGAATTCTTCATATTTTTTACAAATGACCAAAAATTCTTGCTGCCTTTGGGACATTGCAGTATTTTTTGCCTTAATTTCTGGTCATGCAAAAACTTAGTCCTTCGAATATGAGCATTGCAGGCCTTCCTGGCTTGTTTAAACTTATTCCGGTTTTCCTCAGTTTTGTTGGCTTTGTAACAACGGAAACTTACCTCTTTAACCCTGATAACCTCTTTACAGCTCACATCAAACCACGCGTTCTCTTTGGGTTTGATGCTTTTAACCCTGTTCGGGATAAAAGTTCTCATCCCCAGAAGAATTAAACTTGTAATCATATCCGCACTGGAGTCTACGTCACTATCGAGGAAGCATAGTGACCAGTTAAAGATCCTGAAGAAGTTATTGAGACCGTCCCAGTTGGCTTTCTCGTACTGCCAAACGGTTCTCTTAGGAGCTCTTTCTTTAACTGTAATTTTTTGACACGAGAAATTAGCAGATATGACACAATGGTCAGATCGGCCTAGAGGCGATAGTACATTAATTACATACTTATCAGGGTCAGAGGTAAGAAACAAGTCAAGAGTATTTTCTGTTTGACCGTCAATGTCCGGTATTCGAGTGGGCTCGTTGACCATCTGAGTAAGATGGTTAAACTCAGCAAAAATCTCAGCACACACACCTTCTGGTGTTTTCTTGTTCGAATGGAGAAGCCAGGAAGAATTGTGTACATTGAAATCGCCCGTAATAACGATTTCAGTGCGAGGATACAAGGAAACAATTCTTTGGATGGAGTCAGACAAAGCGTCAAATTCTTGAGAAGTTGAAGCTCTGTCCAGATTAGGGCTTCGATATAAAAAACAATAATGAATGATGTGCTTATTCACGGAAAATTTGAACCACATAGAATTGAAAAAAGGATTTGAATTTGAAGAATACTGTGGTTGAAATTGATATGCCACATCATTTCTGATATAAACGGCGAGGCCATGGTGGGGAAAGAATAATGGCACTAAGTTATACCCATGAATATAAAATTCAGAAGGATCAGTAGCATCACCTACTTGGGTTTCGCTTAGCGCCAAAACAGCTGGCCTGTTTGAAACAGTATGGAGGTACGTCGACAGAAAATTCGTTCTTAACCCACGAATATTACTGTAGTCGACTCTGAAATCCTCAGTCATTGCAAAACAAAAAACTCAAAAACCAAAACAGACGATTACTAAGAAAAATTATTACACCGTATTTTGCATTAAGACTTGGGTCTTAAGGCTTATAAAGTTCAGTTAATACAAAGACTCAAGCCGGCTGATCATCAACAACGTCGTGTCTTTGATGATTGGGTCCTTGAAATGCATGAAAATGATCGGGAATTTCATCGAAAAATCATCTTGACTGATGAGGCCCATTTCCACCTCGGAGGCTACGTCAACAAGCAAAACTGTCGCATCTGGGGCTCGGAAAACCCAGGAGTTAATGTTGAAAAGCCTCTCCATCCTCAACGCGTGACTGTTTGGTGCGGTTTATGGTCCGGCGGGGTCATTGGACCTTACTTTTTCGAAAATGAGGCTGGAGCAACAGTTACGGTCAATGGATTGCGCTATCGAGAGATGATTAATGATTTTAACTTCCCAGAGGAAGTTATTGTAATGGGGCCGATTTTGTGAATCTCCAATTTCCGCATTTCTCGATGTTTCGAGGTCACTAGAATCCGAATCAAGCGTTTTTATGATGATGTCTGTGTGTGTGTATGTGTGTTCGTTACGCGTTACGTTTTTCAGCTCAATTATCTCGCGAACCACTCATCGAATTGATCTCATTCGACGCGGCATTGTGTTGTTAAGAGCTGATTATGTTTTGAGCGAAATCGCCTTAGCGGTTTTTTAATGGCAATCAAAAATCTAAGACAACCCTAATATAATGAAAATTATGATAATTTCTGCAATAATTTCAATAATAGTGCAAAAAATCTTATAGTTAGTGGGGAAAAAAACACAATATTCAGGAGTATCATATACTATATTTGATTACTAGCTGACCCACCAAACGCTGCTTTGCCGTATAAATATTAATTTTCAGAAATACTAATCCGATTAGAAAAATTGCTTCAATAATAGAAAACTACAATATTCAGGAGCAATATATGTAGGCTGTATTATACTGTGCAAAGTAGTTGTGAATGAGTCCACGAAATGGTACGATCAACTTTTGGCAGATGGCGCCACTGTTATTCAATAAACTTAATGTTTTTCATAAAATCATCAGTTTTATGGAATTTGACTTTGAACCAACGTGCGTTCACAACTACAACGGGATGCATCGGCTAAATATTTTGCAAAACAACTAATGTTTTACGTATTTTACTACTATGGGAAGTTAGTCGTGTGGACTCCATGGGTCGCACTCATATTTTTTATCATAGCTTTGGTCTGAAAACTTTTACTATATGTACATGATTGGTAGAAATTTTTGCGAATTAGTGTTAAAAAAATTATAAGAATACGGAACATTATTTATAGCTAAGAAGAATAACAGGCTATTTTTAAAAATGTTTCTAAAATGAAATTGAACAATAAACCCAGGTCGGTACCTAGTAGGTACCTACCATCTGAAAGGGTATTTTCTAAAGCAGGTCTATTGACGAATGACCGTCAATATTATTATAACTGTAAAATAGCTTATTGTGCACTGTAAAATTTAAATTTTTCACCATTTTCATTCGATTTCGTAATTCGAATGATCATTCGATTATTCAAATCATTCAAATACTATTTTCTCGATTATTGAAATCATTCGATTATACCCATCACTATATAGTACCGACATAAATAGTTCATTTTGGTAATACACGCGTCGCTGTCGTCGATTCTCGACGCTGCAATTACTATAAGGCAGGGTGCGTAGAACGATAAAATTTAATTCGATCGCGATCGATAAATTCAACCGGGAATTTAATTTTTAATTCGATCGCGAATTTAATTTTTTGGTTCTTTGAGAATAAAATTTGTGTTCACGATCGAATTAAATTTTTCGGGAACTAAAAAATTAAATTCGATCACGAATTTATCACAGAAGATCCAAAAAAGATCCATTCACGAACCGATCGTTAAATAAAATATAAAAAATTTTCTCTTGTTGTTCATCGTTGAAAATTCGAAACGGTCCAATACAACATTAAATAAATTGACTTTTGTCCATGTCAACGCAAATTGATAATTTTTTTTCTTTACGAACTCCAGCACTGGAAATGGCAACAGTTCTACCACCCGACGGTTGTTCATTTGCATCATCATTAAAACAAACACCATGATCTTTTGTAAAATGTCTTTTTATATTGCCAGTCACTAGTGCTTTTAATTTCTTATCACTTCTTAAACATGATGCTATATTATTTTCTTGTTCATAAAAAACATAATTATTCACTTCGAATTCTTTTTTTCGTCCCATTTTTAACAACCGAGATCAAACAAAACAATAAACAAGAAACAACCATAAGTACACCGCAAAACACATTCAAAGAATATTTTTTTTTCGATCTTTTCACTTTTCGGATCCTTTTTAATTTCTCTTCGTGAGGGAACAAAATTTGAGGGGAATTTTATTTTTCCGATTTCTCGCGAATGATAAAAAGAGAAAAAAAATTTTCAATTCGTGCCGAGAGAGATCGGAAATTTTCGGATCCCGAGAAAAGTATCTGTATGAGAATTTTATTTTTTCGGATCGTGAGAAGATCGGAAAAAAGTGAGAAGTATCGGTATTTTTCGGATCGCGATCGATATTTTACGAACCCTGCTATAAGGTGTATAGTATATACAAAGGTCTGACCATAGATTCGGGGTTCCTAATTTCAGTGGTGGTGTGAGCTTTAGAACCGTGCCCTAGAATGAAAAGCTGGGGGAAAAACCAGCTGTTGACAAGCTCTTTTGGATACCAAACGATATGAAAACCGATCAAAATTTATCACTGAGATCAAATTTCCTTTGCTTCTCGTCGGGAGATGAGTCACTTGCCTCTAGCCAACAGACAGTGGACAGTGGATCTGAAGATGCAGCATGCAGCTGATGCTAGCAACAGCAAGGCGATACCATCAGAAGCACCTGCTGTGGTAAATGGTGTCAGCGCCACCTTAACGGCCGGCAGCTCAGAAAAGCAATTTGGACGTTAACGCAGGGAGCAGCGACTGCAAACCTAAGGGCAAACATACCAGCGGTACGGTAGGAAAAAATCGTTATAAAAGTGTTGGTTCGTTCGTTCTCAGCAAGATTGCTAGAAATGAACAGGAAGATTTTACAATAAAGAACGGGAGGATAAGGTAAAATACACCTAAATCATAGAAGACTACAATAAATCTCTGGAGAGCACAACCGCGTGTGAAGATGGACAAGCTGCTAAGCGCAACAGGTCTCAAGATGAGACTGCTCGCTCTTCTGGCTCAAACGGGAACTCCCAGAGAAAAAAATGTGAAAAAACAGACAGAGAATTCAATCACTGTCGGCAATTGTCAATTGTCAGGGACGATCGCAAGGTGGCAATAGCTGACCAGTTGTCTGCGAACGGAAAGTCAGTTGAAGCCAACTGGACAGCAATTTAAGCCAAATTGCAGAATCTGGTGATCGAACATTCCATCATTCAACTCCGCAGAGACAGTGAGAGGTTTCCGGGTTATCAAATAAGAAATAAATAAAAACAAATGTTGCGATAGGTTTTCGAAGGACTTCCTAGCTAAATGCGCTAAGATTAGTGACGATGAGCATGAAGCTCGTGCTCGTCCAGGCCAAGGACATCCCTAGAATAAAAGCAAACGTTTGGTAACAAAAATTGGAGACCAAGTTGAATGGGGAGAGTGTTCTAAAAGTGCTCAAAAGTCAAAATCTATATGGAGGACTGGTGGGTAATCAAGATTGATGGCGAAGACAAGTCTCAGACGGCAGTCTTACTCCAAATCACCGAAAACGGCAAAAAAAAACTAATGATAAAAAACCGTCCTAACTTCGGCATCGGAGAAGTCAAAGTTAAGATACTGACTGACTCTGATAAAAGTATGACCGCCAAGACGCGCGCCGGCCGGACCCCGTTCTATCTACATCAAAATGCTCAATGTAGTGCAAATAAATATGAAGCATTCGAGGAGTGCTTAGGATAATCTTTAAATCTTTCTGCTACAGAAGGATATTGACATTGGTATTGTCCACAATCTAAGTGTCCAGGGACACAACACAGCACAAGGTACCTCTAAAATCTAAAAATCAAGATCAACAAGATCAAGGTAGCCCAACATTCGTTTTTCCAAGCTCTGATTATTTTGAGGGGTGGGAAAAAGTATTAGACATAACTCTTAAGCTACGTGTACACGATTGCATGTAGGTTTCCAAAATAAGCAGTCACATCTGATATCTGATAAAAAAACGTAACAATCTTTTTTGATAGCCAAGCAGCTATCCTGACTAATTCCAGAATCGTTAGAATTTGCAAGCAGGAGCCCGCAAGTTTTAGCGACTTTATAAAAATTAATCTAGTCTGGGTTCCAGGGCACAAAGACATTCAAGGTAATGAAATCGCTTATGAACTGGCCAGGGCGGGATCAAAGGCTTAGGATTCCCCTAGGAGTCATGAAAACGGATATTCAAACCCATTTTCTTAAAAAATCCAACGTAAGATGGAAAAATCTCAACTGCACTATCTCAAGACAGGCCCACTTATGACCAGAAACGTACCAAGGAACTTCTGAATAAAGCTGGCATAGATCAGACGTTGGCAGGATAGTTGCCATTTGCACAGGCCACTGGCCAGTCGGACAACAAGCCATGAAACTTGGTATTCCCCACAACGAATTTTGTCGAAGCTGTAGAGATACGGTGCAAAGGGAAACACTCCAGCACTTTTTGTGTGAGTGCCCTGTCCTTCTAAATGCTAGAACAATGGCTTTGGGTGCTCCCTTACTACAAGAACTTAGCGAACTCTCAAATATTAAGATTAAGCACGTGATTCTCTATCTTAACAATCTGTAGTATGCACATTAAATAAAATAAATAGAGTGGCGCGACACAACAGCTCTTGAAGAGCCAAGTCCTAAGTAGCTTACTCTCATCAACAGTTCTCTGAGTGCGTGTGAAGAATGGGGGGGACCTACAATTTAACGCCGATTCCGAACGGCAAAGTTGAAAAGCACTTTTTAATGACAGATTGATACTCTTGGAAGTTTTGTCAGTTCTTCGCAAGAGGCAGTACCCGTGAAAGATGAAATAAAAACTTTATGGGCGCAAGTAGGACTCGAACCTACGACTCTGCTTAGCAGCCAACGCACCTTACCACTAAGCTACGGGCAACTGCACAGTATGCACATTACTTAGTGATGGGCATAATCGAATAATTTCAATAATCGAGAAAATAGTATTCGAATGATTTGAATAATCGAATGATCATTCGAATTACGAAATCGAATGAAAATGGTGAAAAATTTAAAGTTTACAGTGCACAATGAGCTATTTTATAGTTATAAAAATATTGACGGTCCTTCGTCATTAGACCTGCCTTAGAAAATACCCTGTCAGATGGTAGGCACCGGCCTAGGTTTATTGTTCAATTTCATTTTAGAAATATTATTAAAAATAGCCTGTTATTCTTCTTAGCTATAAACAATGTTCCGTATTCTAATCATTTTTTAAACACTAATTCGCAAACATTTCTACCAATCATGTACATATAGTAAAAGTTTTCAGACCAAAGCTATGATAAAAAAAAAAAAAAATAAGACCAAGAATCTCTAAATACAATTTTTTGTTTGCCTTTAAAAAAGTAACCAAAAATCATAAACAAAATTCCATTCCAAAGATTTGCAAATTCAACTAGAAATAAAATCGTCATTCGAATTAAAACTTTAAATAATCATCATTCGATTTGTTTTTATGCGAATACCTTTGTATATGGATTTACCAGGTAATATCAAGAATGGTTTTCTGCTTGGTTTGACAGTTTTTTGACAGTTTTTTACATTAGTTTGTAATGTGTGTTCTCTGCTTGCTTGCTTGAAAACCATTCTTGATAATACTAGGTAAATCCATATACAAAGGCGAATACTAATAAATCGATCCTTTCATTCGAGTACTATATTCATTCGAGTCAGCGGCGGATTTAGAATTTCAATCTGGGGGGTTTTCGATTGAAAAAAATTGTCAGTGTTAATCTAGTCTATGAAATTTATATGTGTATGGGCCGTTTTAGTCTCAGGAATTATCTTTATAATTTATATATCTAGTTATTGTAAAACTATTTGAATAAAACCGTCTTGGAACGAATATGAAAAGCTACTAAGGGTAAGAAAGTTTCTAATCCAACGAAGGAGGAGTTCATCAATACCGAAAGCACTCATTTTCGATAAGAGAGCCTGGTGCCAAACACTACCAAATGCCTTTGAAATATCAAGTGCAACAATCTTGATTCCTCCAAAGCGATGTAAAGATTTGTTCCACTGTTCGGTGAGATATGCCATCAAATCACCAGTGGACCTGTTGCTGCGAAAACCGTACTGTCGGTCATTAAGAAGCTTTCGTTCTTCAAGAAAGCTGATAATTTATCAGCGTTTCCATGACCTTAGAAAGAAGGGACGTAAGTGAAATCGGACAATAATTGGAGGGAGAAGAGGAATCGCCTTTTTTGGGTATAGCCTGGACAAATAATGCTGTTTTCCAACTAATCGGAACGAGCCCAGAAGAATAGGATAGATGGAAAGGTTACGCAAGAGTTTTGCCAGCGTTGAAGAACACCTCTTCAGAACAACAGCAGGGAAACCATCCACGCCAGCGGATTTATGCATGTTGAGAACTTTTAGGAACCTCGCTACAGCAAGAGTGCGAAAGAAGATTCGTCGCTCGAGAACTGGGGGAGTCATGACACTCTCTGGCAGCAAAGAGTTGGAGGCGAACTGCCAAGCAAAAGGGTTAGCTTTCGCGAGAGAGCCAACGACTGGAGTATCATCATCAACGAGCGTTGGGACCGAGGAAGAAGAAGAATTCTTCATGTTTTTTTCACAAATGAACAAAAAGTTTTACTGCAGTATTTCTTGTCTTAGTTTTTGGTGATGTAAAAATTTGGTCCGTCGAATATGGATATTGCAGGCCTTCCTGGCTTGTTTTAATTTCTTCCGGTTTTCCTCAGTACTGGGTTGGCTTTGTAACCACAGAAACTTACCTCTTTAACCCTGATAACCTCTTTACAGCTCATATCAAACCATGCGTTCTCTTTAGGTCTGATGCTTGTAACCCTATTCGGGATATAAGTTCTCATTCCAAGAAGAATTAAAGAAATTATACGAGGAAGCATAGAACGGCTTTCTCGTACTGTCAAACGGTTCTCTTAGGAGCTCTTTCTTTAACTAGGATTTTTTGACACGAGAAATTTGCAGATGTTCATATCAAACATCATGTGAAATATTTTCGAAAGAGAGTAAGTTGATCAATTATTGATCTGCTTGAAATCGGCTGGATTCGGTTTGAACCCCCCCCCCCCGTAAATCCGCCACTGATTGGAGTACTATTTTCATTCGAATGATTTTTCTAATACTAATAATCGATTATTTGCATTCGAATGATATTAATGGTCATTCGAATACTAATAATCGTCATTCGATTTTTTTTTTCATTTGAGATTTTAATTTTGAAGAGTAGTAGTTGTAGCAGGGTTTGAGAAATCATTCGAATGATTTCAATAATCGAATGATCTCGAATGATTGCCATAATCGATTATAATCGATTATATCATTCGAATGATCCCATCACTAACGTTACTGTGTGTATTTCTACACTTTATTAATTTTAGGTAACACGAGTTTTGGTATCAAAACGGCGTTTTAAAGCGCTAATTGTGTTCCTGGACAGAGGCTGCACATTAGAACAGCCATTCTAACCTACCTACCTGGTTCATTGCCAAGCTTGTTTATTTGCTTACTCGCCCGTTTGTCGCACCTCGTTTGAACTCTGAATTCTTTACAATTGAAATTTGACCTGAAAGTCACCTCGACGCGACGTACCTACAACCCCCAATCTGGAGTACCAAGCACTTGATGTGACTCCAAGTGCAAGAGCCGGAAAAACAGCCCCTTTTACGGCATGGGCTTCAAAAAAGTCGAAGTAGCCCGTAAAGGTGTTCACCAAGTAGTTCGGCCTAATTGGAACTGAAGACGCCACGGTTGATTCCAAAAAAGAAATTCATCCGCTGCCGTCCCTCGGTGGGAGTGCGGTGGGATCACTCCTTCGTTTGGTGGTAATTAGTAGCAACAGCCTGCTACGCTTCGACCTGGCAACCATGGGAGGCCCTTCTGCGAAAACAAGTTTCGCGATCGCATAGCTCTAAGCTCCATAGCAGTAGTAACCGTAAGCCGCTCCGCCCGTCAAGGCTTACCCCATTACGTCCTTTTTAACACAAAACGTATATTTTTGGATTTAGCTAATTTTGGTTCTCACTCGCTTGATGTAGGTATATGACGTATACTTGATTCTGATTTTGTTCCCGACCACAAGTTCGGAATCGATTCTTCTTTTCAGAACAAGACTGTCACCTTGAGCCAAGTGAACGAATTCAGAATCACCCTGAATGGTTCCAAACGATTCCGGATGAAAAAAAATGTTAATATGCATAAAAATCTCTTAAGACAAGTGAAACCTTCCATGGAATCAAGTACTAGTCCATGTGGTCCCATGTGCTCATATGTGAGGTGTCTTGGACATAACCAAGCAAAAATGCATGTAAATCACTGTAAAACGAACTTGGTTGGCGTTTTTTTCACAAACTTGCAACTTAACTACCAAGAGTTATTCCCCAATATATTCAAGATTCATCTTCTGAGTATGAGGACCTCTCATCTCTTCCCTGAGCCACAAACTGGTTTCTCACTTTTCATGAAACGATCGAGTTGTTGAATGCAGCACCGACTTTCGATGGATTTCGCGTCACACGATGCACTGCACAGTGAATCACGCGAAATTCTAATCTCAAACTACGTTAACGTTCGTTGGTCGGTGAAGAGGACACTGAAAGAAAACAAAAGGTGAATATCAACAATTGCGGCAAGAAGCTCCTTTAAACTCAACCCGGTTTTGAAAAAGAAAACTAAAATGTTTTCTCATGAAAGCTGTCCAAAATTTGATCATCAATCTGTGCACCTTCTTGTCTCTGAATTTTTAAGCAATTTTTGTTTCCGTGTACAATGAGTGTGCGTTTCTTACTCGACAACCTCTATCCCTCTGTTCATGCGATACACTTGTTATTGCTTCATTTTACCTGGTGTCTGCGGCACTCCTGCACATACAAACACACTCGAGTATCAACTGCATCTCAGTCGAGTATTTTAAGCCAAGTAAATGACCAATCAGCTTTACCATCATAATTTGTTGCCATATTCAAATTATGTACTCCGCACTTGAACGTGTTAACAGATGAAGCCGCCAATACCACCGCCATGCCGTCAGGCAAATCCTTGTTCCAATCAATTGGAACATAGCACTTTAATAATTAGAAATCAGGTGGCAAAGTGGATAGGTGTTTACGTTGCAGCACGATCGAATGCCACCGATTCGATGGGGAGTGAGATTTCCATTAAACATGACGTGAGATTTTTGGGCTAAGTTGCGGTTTCGAATGGACGAACAAAATAAACTCCCGAATCAGATCTCACACAGTTGTGGTAATAAATTTGTTTATCGCAATATTATTATCATTCCGAAGGATTTCAGCTTCCATACGGACAGACTACCCAAGTGCTCATAACGACGACTGGGGGCAAAGAAGAAGACCGTTGGTTGCTCTGTCCATAGAAGGCATGTGTTTACTGGGATCTACGAGCGTTTCGTGCGCCTGACTAAAGCTATGTCTGCATGGTGCCCATATAGAGTTCGACAAGGAGTTTACTAACTCTCCTAAGCTCAAATGTACGTATGTCGACGTTAGCCGTTCAATTTGGATTAATTTTCTTTGGCTAGGTATAATCGGGCTGGACTGCTTTAGCTGACGCTGATCCCCGAACCCACTGCACGCTGCTACTTGCTATATATGATGGTGCTGCAATTCAGACAATTACCAGCGCTGCATTCTTGACACAAACATAAATATTTAACACAGGTCTATAAATCCGAAACCAATTAGCCTCGAATTGATATTACCTTAAATTGGTTGGCTCATTTTGCGCCATGCCATCGCCATTGAATCCATGCGCTGCTGGATGGTTCTGGCTGAAACCGAGATCAATATTATTATGTGGGTTCCGGGGAAGGAACATTTAATGATGTGCTCGGTGATGCATGTGTCGCGGCGGGTCCTCGTCGCTGTTGTCTTTGTCGTTGTTACAGTGAATCTCTAGCAGATCTTTGCTTTGCCAGTTATGTTGGGATGCTTTTCACCAAAAAACTATTTTACGGAACAATAGAAATCGCTGAACATTACCGTTCGCGGCTTGCATTGTTTTCCTTTTTCATTAAACAAACAACAAAAAGTCGCGATTCGAGAGCAATCCATTTATGGAGATTGTCGATGTCGATTTTCATTTAATTTTTTTTTTGTGGCGATCGCGAAATGAAGTTGTTGTGTCCTCTCTGTAATAAAGATGTAATTTTTTTGGCTTAAGAAAAAGCCTAGATCGGGGACATGTAGATGTAGAGTGCATGCCGGAACAACAAGCTTTCAGCGAATTTGTTTTTTGTTGAATCTGTTTTGCTGTAATGCTCTTGTTACGTTGTCGAATTATTAGATTCTGTGACCACGATTTCGGTAAAAATTTTAACATTTTCATTTTGGAAAGCAGACAGAGGTTTTTTGTCAACATGGGTGTTCTCAAGGTAATCACAGTCAGGCAGTAAGCTTCACAAAGTATAGTAAAGATGTCCGGGCTTAGCCGATATTGATTAAAGCTCCATGACTTCTGTTTCTCCTCCGCAGCATTTGATGAAGATCTGCTTCTTCCAGAAGATTACCATACACCAACACAAATACAATTTTTGACAAAATGCAGCCCGGTGTGACAGCGGACCATGGGCTCTTCCAACAAGCGTCTTCAGCCAGCTCGGTCCCTAACTAGCTTAATACCAGATTAATACTCCAGTTTGGTTGAGGTCCTCAACCACCCGTGTGCTCCACCTGAGCCACGACCTTCCTCTTCTGTGACGTTCTTCGGAATTGGATCTGAAGACTTTATGGGCCGGAGCGCTACTATATGCACATTCACTTTTCTGGCAAGATTTCTGTCGGTGTACAGCCAGCACTGTTTTGAATTTAATATTCGCCACCGTTTTCATCGGATGTTGTCAAAAAGAGAGAGGACTTTGTCACTCCATTGTCTTTTTAATCCAAAGAAGCAGCGATTGGCAGGAGTGACTCTCAGCACTCACTGTGTTCGTCCAACAATGTCTTGTAGACATTGTCATAGGTACGCGGTCTTGGAATCGCTGATTCGCATCGATTTGAAATTCCTGGGGTTTTTCCCAGAGAGAAATGGTATCTGATTGACCGTGGACTTTCTGGGTCTGAAGCACCATTGATAAGGAAAGATCAAGATGCTGGAGAACGCGTTCTAAAAGTACTGCAGACATGATCATGTAGGTGATGATTGGTTAGGAAACTAATAATTAACTTTGTAATTTGTTCAGTGAAGCTTCCTTTTGCTGGACTTTGGCTTCCACCAACTAAACTCCCCAGCCAATTTGGTCCCTAGCTAACTGTCTCCAGTATCTACTGTGCCTCGTCTCTCTAGGGTGGATTCGGTGTCCATCCTCTCCACATGACCGAGCCATCTGAGTCATTTGACCATTACTCTTTTAGCTAGGTCAGTGGTGCTGTAGAAACCGTACAGTTCATGGTTGAATCTTCTCCTCCATTCACCGTCGATGCAGACAAGACTATCGATCTTCCATATAACTATTCTTTCGAACAATATCAATTTCGTCGGCGCAAGCAACTAGCTGTACAGACTTTTGGAAGATAGTGGCTCTAGTGTCGACGCGGGAGTTCTGTACTATCCTTGCCAGTATAGCGTTCGAAGTCGCATGACGTTGCATCACCCTGCCTAGAGCTTTTTTTGACATCGAAAGTTTCGGTGAGGTTGTTACCGACTCTGATGGAGCAGCGTGAGTTCTCCATTGTTATCCTGCTCAGACGAATGAGCTTGGTAGGGATGCCAAAACTGGACATGGTTTTATACATTTCTTCTCTACAGATTCTGTCATACGCGGCCTTAAAATCGATGATGTGTCGATTTGGAGATCTTGAGTTTTTTCAGGATTTGCCGTAGTGTAAATATTTGATCGATGGTGAACTTTCCTGGTCTAGAGCCACGGTGATCAGTTTGTTGACAAACGACTTCAGACGTTCACAAAGTACTGCAGAATAGGCGATATGTTTAGAAGGTTGATGTCTCTATAAATAGTTGATGCTGTGTAGAGGGTGTCTTCCGACCATATTCGCAGATAAGTTGGTGTATGGTTCTCTCTAAGTCATCGACGGCCGCTTTGAAGAGTTCGGCAATGGTGTCGTCAGCTCACGTGGTTTTGTTTGTTTTAAGCTTAGACATTCCTATCTTCACTTCTTCATGGTTGGGTAGACGATAATGCTGGCTTTCGCCGTCTTCATTGAATGGTTCATTCTGCCTGTTAGCGGAATTTGAATCGTCATCGCCTTTCTACAGTCAACAGAAGTAAAATAAATAAAAAAATAAATAGAGTGGCGCGACAGCTCTTGAAGAGCCAAGGCCTTAGTGGCTTACTCTCATTAACAATTCTCTGAGTGCGTGTGAAGAATTGAGGGGACCTACAATTTAACGCCGATTCCGAACGGCAGAGTTGAGAAGTCCTTTTTCATGACAGATTAACTCTTGGAAGATTTGTCAGTTCTTCGCAAGAGGCAGTGCCCGTGAAAGATGAAATAAACACTTGGCCTGAGTAGGACTCGAACCAACGACGTTCTGCTTAGCAGCTACGTCAACAAAAGAAGTGGTCCTTCCATATCCTCAGCATTGACTGTGACTCTATACTACGATATTTGCTTATTGGTCTTTATAGGCTTCAGTTTGCGCTCGGTAAGAACTCCGAACCTCATTCGTGCTTTTTAGTCTCTCAACATTCTCGATCAATCGCTTTTTATGCTCTCTGCATTCCTTTTTAAAGAGCTTGCGTTCTTCACTGCTCTTCTACTCGTAGCGTAGAAGCGCTGCTTTATGTGTTTCTTGCTTGACTTTGGCTGCATGAATCTGCTTGCATTCTTCACCGAACCAGGGGTGTCGTTTTGGTGGAACATTCCTAAAGGCCTCCTGGCAATTCTTTTTCAGGTTCTCAAAGGTCGATGCTGGCTGTAGCGGACTTGTCTTGAGGTTACTTGACACTCGATAGGAAAAGGATCTGGCGATCTCATGCGAATGCGACTGTACCCGTCCCACGTCATACTTCCTTCAAGCACCTCGGAAGGTTTGGAGATCAATAATGCTTGAAGAGTGTCTTGTGTCAATCGTAATATGATAAATCTGGTAGATAGTTGCTTGGTCTGGAGACCTACAGGTCCCCTTTTGTTCAGATGTAGGAAACGCGTACTTGCTACTACTATGTTCGCCCGGCTGGTTGTTTCGTACAGACTTTTCCGACTATTCCACCAAAGATTTCCTCCCTTCATAGTTTGGCGCTAAAATCTCTTAGACAGTTTTAACGTCGAAGCAAGGACATTGTTCGTATGTCTGTCGAGGAGCTCGTAGAACTTGTCTTTGGTGTCGTCATCTTTCTCTTCTGTGGGGGCGTGAGCGCATATAAGGCTTAGGTATGTTGCCGAATTTAGCCTTGATGCGGATTGTCGTGAGGCGCTCGTTGACAGGTCTGAAGCTAAGGACATGCTGCCTTAGCCTGTCTCCAACGGCGAAGCTGCATCCAAACAGACGCTGTTGTTGTTCTCTGTAGTAGCCCATCAAAATCACGTTGTCTTTATTTCGTTTGCATGGTTCGTCATCGTCATCAGTAAATCTGTCCGTATTCGAGGCTTGTTGTTTTTTCGAAACTAACTTTTCCTTATGTTTTTGGGAAGTCGAACCAAAGCCTGACCCCTAACCTGGAGGGCCAGGTCCTTTTTTAACTGTAAGGGCAAAGAGCCGGCTAAACGGCTCCTTAATTGTCTGAGTTCCAAATGTGTCGAAGTAGCCCGTATAAGGTGTTCAGAGAGTAATTCAACCTAACTGGAACTGTAGACGCCATCGTTGAACCCATCCTGGGAATTCTTCCGCTGCCGCCAGGAAAAAGGATGTGCCTCAGTGGAAAACTCCTCCCAGCCCTTTCTCGTTAGCTGTCGCCAACAACTGTCCATAGGGGTTTTCACCCTATCTCCAGCTGAGGTACCTACTAGACACCCGGTGGTCACTACGTGGAGATGAGGGTAGGACTTGGTAGACAGACGTTGTTGAGGACGCTTGGGGTCCTCATATGAGTGCACTGATATCAACCATTTGACGCACCAGAAAAATAGTGTGCAGTTTTTCACTTCACTTCTGAGGTCCATCCATACAAATTGCAATAATCCGTTGTACAAATATTTGCATTCATTATAAAGTGCACATGCACTTAGTTTTTTAAAATATTTGTATCAATGTAAAGCTAATTAGTCAGGTTCATGCGAAGCAGGAAACAGTTCAAAACATACCTCGCCGATAACTTTTAATTAAGATCCAGGTCATCTTTAGTTTGACCAAAACACTAACAAGCAAAATAACTTGTCGTATACGGTATACCTTCCAGCCTGCTAACAACGCAGGATGTTTCTTTCTCATCGAAAATATAAAATCTTAATGACCAACCGAACTGAACGTCTGCAAAAGTCTCAGCGAAAAAATGTAGATCCATTTAGCGGCAAAAAAGTAACAAACCTATGACACATCGTGCAGGCTTTCCATGTGAGTTATATCCGATACAAATGTGCCGCAAATTTGTACCTTCCATGAATGACTATGGCTGCAAGATGATGCACCCAAACAAAACGACCATCAGAGAACAGGGAGACGCATAAAGGGAGAAATACAAACCGACAGGTAAAACTAAACGAAGCGAATAAAACATTTTCGCGCATCTTAACTCTTAAATGCTAAAAAACTTTCTTTAAATGCATGCAATTAGAATGGCAGGACTTATCTTCCATGCCGCGGAGCTGCTCCCGCTACGCCCGCCACGGCTTTTTAGTGTTACAACTTTTAAGTACAAAAAGGCCATGGCTGGTTAACATTGCGCTTGAAGATTTTATGGATGCCCATGTGTCCATCTAGTCATCTGGCCGTGTCGCCGCCGCCGTCACCGTCGCGTCGCGTTGCCGTAACCATATCGCCATCATCAACATCAGCTCCAGCAGCATCGCCATCCGACAGGACTGTTTGTTGGGATATGTTCGAGCTGAACCAGCCCCACGTGATGTCATAAATCCATATCGATATGACATTTACATGTACTTTAGCGGCAGCCACTACACGCTGTTGTTCATACCTAAGCACCCGGCTGGCCAATATGTGTGATGTGGAAATCTGAAAACATTGTACCTCAATTCTCTCCCTGTGATGGTGATAAAACGAAAATACGAAAAAAAAATATATCCAAACTCATGGAAGTATCTTTGGTAATAAATATCGCGCGATGACTTAGGAAGAGATTCCCTGGGCCGATAGTACGCGAGCTTTAGGATGTTCAGAGTGCTTGTAGCTGAGCTCAGGCAGGCGATCGATGGCATCCGTGTGTGTGCGGATCTATGAGCTGCTGCTGACGTGATTTACGTGAAGTGAAATGCACGTTTACAATTTAGTGCAAGCCAATCCGACAACAACAAAGTGAAGAAGAAATAAAACATATTCTACACTTCATGGGTAACACCTTTCGTGCTCTCTTTATTAGGCTTGGCCTCTTCCATCTTCTAGGCATGAATGCCCCTGTTCCGTGAGATTCACAAGCTGGAATTTGAGTTGAAATTTAGTCGGTGCGCGGTGTACAGTGGTTCAAGTTCAAGTCACAAATTTAAACTGCTTTGACCTGGAATAACCAAGAGTATTGAATCGAAAATGTGGTATTACGTCACTCAAAGCCATGAGAATTAAGGAGAACGAAGTTTCTAATGTTTCTGGATTTTGGAGAGAGCAGGGATTTAGGCCATGCAAGCTTTTTGTTTCTGTCATGCGAAGTCATTCTTGTGTAAAAACTTAGCCTCTGTCTATCGAAATGAAGTCCAGTACTAGTGCTTTGGTAGCTTCCTTCCTAAGAATTTCTACACTGGATAGTTGAAGCTGGTTTGGCCTCAATATTTGCTTGTAAAAAAGCAGTTTCGTGTGCTCTCAAAGTTTGGTCTTCGTCCTCTAGAGGGTATGAACAAGGTTCACTTTGGCTAGCACGTACCTTGACTGCTGTTGAAGCGAAGAAGTTCATTGATACTCCAAGGTACTTGGCATTTTTCTTTGCAAATGGTAGATCTATATGGGATTTTCAGCTGCACCGAACCAGTTGCTAACTGAATCGAAACAAAAGCAGACTCTAGGAAACATCAAGCAGTTTCAAACCTACCGCCCGAACTGACCAGTTATCATCACAGGCGGACACTGCGGAAAGCTTATTGTTGCCCATGCGCCTCTCTAATAAAACTTGACCTACTTGAATTACATACACATCCAGCTCTCCAATAGAACGAAACCTAGAGCAGTTAGCCGGGATTCACCCTAATAGTAGAATAAAAGGGAAAACCCGCGCTTTTTGGATTCAGACCTCGAACGAAGAACTTAAGATAGAAATGAAATTAATTTTGTAACAGCTCATATATTGAATAAATTTTCCCTGTTCACAAAAACTTCTTTTAACACTTATAGATAGCCAGCTTACAGCTACCATCCTGGTCAAATCACTTGAATCCAGGAACTCAAAGTGAGCAGACGTGGGCCCCACAGTGGTAAGTATAAAACCAGAGCCAGACTGACCGGATAAAGACTTCCCCCACCAGTGGTAAGAGGTCGTGTCACACATACTAGCCCCGTAGCCAAAATTCATTGTGTTGATTGATCGGATCCGTCCGTGATTTACCGGATTCGTCCGTGATTTTCCGTATCCGTCTGCGATTTACGGCATTCCTCCGCAATTTACCGGATTCGTCCGCGATCTATCGGATTTGTCCGTGATTTTATGCCAGACATAGACTTCACCCCTCTAGAGGTAAAGGGTCCTGTCACTCATACTAATCCCGTTACCATAAAATGTTCTATTGTATGCCTCACATTCACATTCACAGGTTTCCACCATCAAAGCCGACGTATCCTCCAAAATTCACCAGAATAAGGCATCGCTAGATTTTTGATTACTGGTACTCTTTAACTCTTACTCTGTAAAGATGGGCGAGCTTACCTCAGCCTCAAATAAAAATATTTCGCAAGGTATGCTATGATTGGTGTGATTGCGATGGATGACACAGTGAGTCACAGTCTGTGTGCCATCCAAGTCCAAGTTTCGAACCCTGGGCCGTGAGATGTTTCTTACCGTCGACTTAGAAAAACTTGTTTTTTGATTAGTGCCTGGATGATACCTATAACACGGATAAGATAGCCTCAATCCAAAGGCTATCGAAGCGTAGAATCTTGTTGAATCAACTGATTGGAGCTGGTGTGTGAAGCTTTGGTCAAAGTGGTTGATAAAAGCAGAATCTTCAACCTTATCCGCTGTAGTTGTCAGGTCCAGTTCGTTACTAAACATATCTGCCTTCAAGGCGTTGGTCCTTGTTTGTTGGCCTAAGCCTTCAGACTTTTTCAGAACGCAATACCGTTGTACTAACGAATAGCGTTTCGGAACATGATTTTGGTAAATTTCAGTTTGCCTTTTGCTTTCCTTTCTGTACTCCATGTTGACGGTGGTTTTGAGCTTCCTCTCTGCCACTATCGGGATCTGGTTCGGGGCTCCTTGAACAAGTTCTTTCATGTATCCCGATTGTTGGCCGACGCCATCTAGTTCCACACCCGAATACTTTGGGGGTCCTGGTATACGCCATCCTTCCAGCGCAAATTTGGTCTGTCACGCTGTCTCTAACCATGAATTGTACCGCAAAGGACTTTCCGGGCCGGTTTCTCTTCGCTCAATACAGCTAGGTGTTCAGCCCATGCATCGGAGTCTTCCAAGCTTAATTTTCTTTTTCAATGTCTCGGATCCGTAAGTGACTACTGATAGGACTATCGTCTTATACAGTAGCAGTTACGAAGTAATTGTAAGATTTTTTGATTTAAAGATCTTCGAAAGACTAAAGTAGGTTATATTGGCTTTGAACAGCCGCTGGCGTATTTCCTCTTCCATGTTGTTATCGGCTGCTACTACTGACCCAAGGTAATTGAAGAATCGCACTGTTTGGAACTCGTGCTCCTGCATCCAAACAGTTGTTCTTCTACTTTTGCCAACGTTTTCTGCAGACGAAGCCACCCTGTACTTAGTTTTTCCATCTTGATAAATGAGGGTTTCTTGTGGGTTTCTTGCAAAGATGTCAATATCGTCTGCGTAGCCAATAATTGAGTGAACTTGGTGACGACAGTGTCTCTTGCCGATGTCCCATCGTCACGGATTGCTTTATCTAACGCCAGGTTGAAGAGGAGGCAGGCCAGTCTATTCCCTTGGTGGAACCGGAATCCATTGAAAATTTTGACGAATTGAAGAATTATTTCCTTCGTTCTCCATGATTCTCATCGTTTCGAGTAGCTTGTAATAAGGAAGGTTATGGGCTAGACTACGACTTTCGACTGAAAAATATGAAAATTGATCTTATACGATGTCACCCTTTTTTAACATCTTCAGCACTTCAGTTCAAAAATAAGGCTTCCTTTCTTTTGAACCGATTTTTGTCCGTAATTTGAACCACTGTTCAATGCATTGTATCCCTACCTCTTCAGCTCTGCAAAGTCTATACAAGTGTATCTATCCAACTACGAACTTATATACGATTCAATTAACTAATGTAGACGGTTACACCGTTCGAATGGACGTGCAGCTAAAAACAGTGAGATGCGCGGCAGTAGTTGCATATAGGGGCTGAAGACATAACGAAGTTTTGCATTTTTATACTGACAAGGAGGAGGATCTCATTCCGGTCCTGATTTTCGTGCGAACAAGCGCATATTGGCCGCAACGAAGAAATGTTCGACACGTTCAGAGGCTAGAATAGGATTTATATTACACTTACAACACGTATCCAATCCATAAGGCATGCATTCTAGAACACATCAACGAAGGTTGGTTCTCTCAACTCAAGGCTTGACTTGTATTCCTGCTATACCTGTATAGATCTAGGGCTAGTCGTATGTTAAAGAGATGAATTATGTGCCTTCAGGGGTTGATATACTTCCATTTCTTGGAGCTATCGACAGCGTTAATCGTGCCTCTTTACGGTATAATTGAATGTCGTTTTTTTGTTGCTTTTTGTATTCGTTTAAGCAAAGAAGACGTTTGGTTTGGCATGAATCTTCATTTTCATTTTGTGTTTTGGGAATCTGTAGACAGTGTTCGTTAGCCCTGTTCATATGCATTCTCGTTTTAAATCATGAAGTAAGACTAAGAGAGTTGGGCTGGATCTAACTTAGTTAATAGGCAAAGCAGTTGCTCATGAAGTTGGATTTCACAGGTGTGAATGTGAGCGAATGAGTTTGGATTTGAATTCATTGAGTAAGCAGCTTAATCGATTTCGATGAAATTTCTAAATTTTTGTAATCGATATCATTTACTTGAAATTTGGTATGGATTTGGTTATAAAAGAAAATTCTCTAATTGAGAAACTTCAAACATAATCTACTGCATCTTTCATCAAGCCATCGTCTGCTGCAACCCACCCATGCCTTTAAAATCGATTCTTGCGGAAGTGTATCAAGTGCGTTCCATCGATAACTCAATTAAACTTATCTATTTTTATCGGCTTAAATTCTTTTCTAATAAACGCTATCATCTCCCCCAATTTTCAAGTCTTACGGTACCAAATAATTGGCAATAATAGCATTATGAAAGAAAAACTAACAAATCCTCCCCTTGAACTATTTCCATCCCTAATTTGTCCGATCGAGGGCAGATGCTTATCGTTCAGTAAACTTCATGATGATGATGATTTCACTGATTCCGTTTACTATTTTTTTTGTGGTCGAAGTGACATGATAAACCACCCTCCCTCTTCAAGAATTAACACTTGTACAGATGTCACTTGATGAATATTCTTGTTTTAAGCAAACATCGGCCAGACCGGATTTGGGCAGTGAAAGTTGCAATCCCCGTTTAAAAATAGCAGATGTCTCTTCAAATATGATTTTTAAATGGATAAGTATTTATTGAGGGTCGCGCGTGGCGTATTGGAAAATATTTATCTTATGATTTATATGATTTTTTGTACGCTGGTATTTTCGGGAAAAGTGAAAATCGTATTACGTACTTATACGTAACCAGCAATGAAGTGGTAAACTGTCGAACTGTGCGTCAATGAAGTGATATTTGCTCAATAAAGTTAATATTTATTTAATAAAGGCGCGGGCAGCGTTTGTTTGGAATTATTTCCTTATTTTGATAGGATTGGTTCTTTGGTATGTTTGCAGAGGAACTGAAATTTCATTTTTGAATTTAAAACACATTTTTTGCTGACATTCATCCAAAATTCAGGTAAAACACTGTTGTGTGACGTGCGTTTTTCTAATCAGACGAAGACGAAGCTAGTTCGGGCACGCCAAATCTCTTCTGAACCTTTTGGTATAGTAACCTTTATTTAGAATGCTTACACTAGAGTCTAGAAGATTTCAATGACTTAATGTTTGATAAGGTAACGTCAAGTCTGAATAGGATTATTCCTGGCGGAAAGGCGGACTGTGGCTGCTGTTCCAGTGCGGGTAATTGATTCTCATACAAGTGTTGCTACGACGACGCGGTGGCTGCCCCTGTTTGCAATTGGGACGGACAATCTTCAAAATCGAAACCCCTTACCCCTAGTTGAGGGAAGCTCTGATAATGAAATAGTTGGATGATTTTTAGGCGGAAGTGACTAATAATATTAAATTTCATACTAAAGTACCGCATCATAGTAGTATTAGAGGTATACTCTTAGTACGAAACTTAACTTTTTCGAAGGGAGGGACAGTGAGCTATATCTAAGAATCCAAAGCACAATTCTGCCCGTAAATGAATTAGGTATGCTAAGAAAGCAGGTACCGCTTCGTTATAATTATGTAATTCTTCGGACCTATCAAGTCCGCATTGGTTCCCATTCGGGAAGTAGGGCCTAATTCTACTCCTACGCTACGCGCTATATCATGTACAATTTCTGGAGGTGAATTTCATCTTTCTCCACCTGTCTGCTTTCTTGTGTGAGCGCGTTCCATTGTAGGTATAGCTTGACTTGCAATGTTCCCATCGCCTTTTTGAAGCGTGTATCCAATCCACTGCCACTTAAGTCTTCGTATAATTGAGCCTTTGGGTTCCTGGTCTGATCTCGAATGAAGTTCAATATTTGAGATACGGTTGGAGCAGAAAATTCTCAAGATGTTTCTGAGACATCTACCAACGTTAATAGATATGACAGTTTTTTGTGACAGTTTCCTTGACTTTCCAAGTGCTGCTCCCATAAAGCAATACGAATTCAACATTGGAACGGAACAGTCGATGCTTGCTCTTTAAGCTTGAAGAGTTGTTTTTCCATATTATTGACAGTATTCCGAAAGCAGCCTTTATTTTTCTGATTCGGCTGTTTACGTCCAATTCAGTTACCCCTTCGTAGAGACAATACTCCCAAGATATTAGAAATCGTCTACTATCTCAACCGGCTGTCCAGAAATATTTACTGGCTGATTCTTTTAGTTTTTGCCACGTTGATCTTTAGCCACACGACTTTTGCTTCTCAAGCCTTTATGGTCATTTGATAGAGATCCATGATCCGATGACGGAGGAACTGCACTGAATTCCTCCAATTCCATTTGATAAAACTGCGTGCAGTACGTAACTTATCATCAAGAAAAACAGATGCAAGACGTGATATTTGGATCCGTCATCTATAGCATTAACAAAAGCAATCAATTTATCTAGGATGCACCTGCTGCGCAAAGCAAGCCCGATACGTTCTCTGTGGACTCTGTCAAATCGAAGATCTTTTTGAAATCGATGAAACGTAGGTGAATTGGCGATCGATTTTCAACGCACTGTTCAATGATGATTCGTAAAGTGATCCACAAATCAAGATCCAGTGCGGAATCCTGCTTCTTCGGTGTCGAGTGTATCTTCGAGGTGTTATTTTTATTCCAGCACTTCTCACACACACACACACACACACACTCTTTCCCGATCATAACAATGTTCAAGAATTCAAGACCAATGTACACTGATACCTCCTTTCCAACCCCTTCTCTTCTTCCTAATGCACTCACTGTGTCTTTATACTGTGGTGTAAAAAATCCGACATCGTACATCATTTTTAAACATACAAATATTTCATATAAAGTTTTGATCAATGTAAAATACCCATCTGGTAACACTTAAGATTTTAATATTTTCATACCCATCTGGTAATACTTTAAGGCACATTTGCTGATACGAAACATAAATTTATGTTCTACATAAAGTTTTCATTTTTATATGGGACGTTCCGGAAGATTTTATGTGGAACTTAAGAATTCCGGAACGTCCCATATAAAAATGAAAACTTTATGTAGAGCATAAATGTATGTTCCGAATGAGCAAATGGGCCTAAAAGCCTTATTTATAAACCGAACATAGACTTATTATAAGACTTATAATGCCTGTATAAAGAAAATCCTTATTTATAAAGTTTAGCTACACTACATAGGGATTGAATAAGCTATACAAACGTTTAGGGTTGTATAAAGCTTATTATAAGGTACTATAATACGTATGTGTCAGACATCACACGTCAATAAAACAAAAATTTGATCCAATGAGCATTTTTTTTATATTTAAATTTTCGAATTTGTATTCAAAAACAACAACCTGTTGTTTCTCATCGATAGGAAACAACAACTTGTTGTTTCCTGTTGACAGGAAATAATCCTTTTTTTTAATTCAAATGTCTGTCGAATGTAGTAGATCATCGTTTTGATACTTTTTTTTTGACAGAGATCTAAAATAACTATGTATGTTATGTTGAACAAATTTTTATAAATAAGAATTTACTCAACCTAACATAAGAGCCTATTCATAGCATAGCTATAATACTGTATAGAGGTTATAAGGGCGAATCTAATAAATAAGGCTGTACATTTTTAAATATTTGCTATTATGATATTTTAGTCAAGCCTGCTATGATTTCAATTTTTAAATATTATAACGTAATGACATTTTCTTCAATGCCTACTATGATTAAAATCTGTAAAATTTAGTATAAAAGCCACTGAGAAAACTCAATACAATCACTCTTCATTTTAGTCTGTTCGGAAGAGCATCTCCGCCTCAGATTTGCACTTGAGAGTAGTTTAGTTTATTTTTTATTTCATCAATTTGAGATTAAATTCTCTTTTAGATTACAAAAAATATATAAATAGTTAACAAGAAATAATTTAAATAGAGATAAAATATACAGAAAACATAAAGTTAAAATATAGTATAATAATTAATGCAAATATAATAATAACATTAAATTTTTCTTAAAAGTATCACGCACACAGTACATAAAAATATCAATTATATCAATCACAGCATTGGTTTCTTTGATGCAACGCAAAATTGGTACATTTCTACCATAATTGTAATTTGAAAAAGTCTCCCGAAAATGAAAGCCCATACGGAGGCCTCTGCTCGGAAAATAAAAGCTTATTTTCTCAAGCAAGTAGGGACAAGTAATGTGACCATCAATTAAATCCTTAATCAACATAATAGAAAAGTACCTTCTTCTGACTTCAAGAGTTTGCATACCAAAAAGAAGACATCTTACATTTTAAGCAGGCATAACAATGTTCCAATTTAGCTTTATACAACAATATCTCGTGAAACTTCTTTGAATCCTTTCAATTCTCAAAGAATGATTAACATAGTAAGGATTCCAAACCACGCAACAGTATTCAAGAGTCGATCTTACAAATGCCATATAAAGAGATTTGAGAGCATATGGGTCGGAGAACTCTCTTGTGTTCCTTCTCTGGAAACCCAACATTTTATATGCTTTATTTACTATATAATCTATGTGATTACTAAAAGTCAACTTCCGATCTAATACAACTCCTAAATCCTTCTTTTGCGTAACTTTGTCTAATATTATATTATTGATACTATAATCAAATACAATCGGTGCAATTTTTCTTGTGCACGAAAATATCTGGAATATCATTAATAAACAAATTAAAAAGTAATGGACCAATGTGGCTTCCTTGTGGGACGCCCGAAGTTACCTTTGTACACCTAGATACAAATCTATCTAACTTTACGAATTGGGTTCGATCAATGAGATACGAACGTATCCACCTCAAAAAGGTGGAGTGGAAACCGAGCTTAGACAACTTGTGCAATAATATTTCATGGTTGACCCTGTCGAGTGCTTTGGCGAAATCAGTAAAGATTATGTCAGTCTGAAGACCACTTTCAAATCCTCTGACAACAGAGTCACACAAAATAGAGAGATTTGTAGCTGTAGATTTGGGGCCGTCCATAAAATACGTTCGCACTTAGGGGGGAGGGAGGGGTCACGCTGAGCGTGACAAGATGTGACAAGGGGGGAGGGGGGTCTACGTCTAACGTGACGTTCTCCAAAGTTAGACTAAAAAACGTAAGTTTATTGCCACTTTATTTTACATATTTTTTTATTAAAAAAATGGAATTATAACAAAAAATATAAAACATATTTTATGTTTGGAAATTTGTGTTCTATCAATTAATTTTTTTTGTTAAGGGGGGGGGGGTCTTTGTTTTGTGACGTTATATTTGAGGGGGTTAAAGCAAGTGTGACAAAGCGTGACACCAGGGGAGGGAGGGGGTCAAAACAGCTAAATTCAGCGTGACGTAGTTTATGGACGGCCCCTTTGCCTGATACAAATCCATGCTGAGAGTCACCTATAAGTTGTTTTGTTAGAAATTTGATTTTATCACACACAATTTTTTCAAATATTTTAGGAATAACAGATAACTTACATAATGGTCGGTTCGGTAATTACATATTTTTTGTTTTGATCCAGACTTGAAAATTGGAGATATGTACGATGATTTCCAATCTTCTAAAAACTGACCAGTTCGTAAAGACTTATTGAAAATAAGCAACAAAGGCAACGCAAGAGACGTTGCACATTTTTTGATTATCTTGGGAGATATACCATCAGGACCAAGTCCTTTGTTATCATCAATCCCATTCAACGCTTCAAGTACATCAGGTAATCCTATTTGAACCAACCCAATGTCAACAACATTAGATGGAGTAAATTCAGGAAGCTCGATTGGAACCGTAGCAGCGTAAACAGATTCAAAGTAATCTGCAAACAGATTACTAATAGTTTGTAACTCGCTGGACGTAAAACCAGAAAACTCCATACAGTTTGGCAAACCATTAGATTTCTTTTTAGAGTTTATAAAATTCCAGAAACTTTTGCTGTCTTTTTTAGCTTTGGATTCAGCGGTTGATACAAAGTTACTATACAAAAATTTGTTCAACACATCAAAAGTTTTTTCAATTTGAATATAGTTTTGTCTCAATACCAAATTATTTTTATCTTTTTTGTAGCGTTTATATGCTTTGATCTTCTTATTTTTAAGATTGGAAAGCCTATCATTGAACCATGGAGGATTGGAATTCTTTTTACTTAATTTTTTTGGAATGAAACTTTCATATGCCTGCTTTAAGTAATTTTTTAAATACTCAAACCTTAGGGTCAGATCTTGGCTTTCTACTATGGATTCTCACGGTAGTGAATTCAAAAACAAGTTCATTGCATCGAAGTTACCTCGCTTAAAATCAAAAACATAATCAGTTTCATTAACAGATTGAAAATAGACTAAGAGCTTACAATCTATGATCAGACAAATATGATGCTGAGTATTTTGTACCACAGGAGAAAGAGCTTTGTCAACACTAACTTCTAATTCATTGTCAACAAATATTAAATCTAATATGCGATTCAAAGAATTAGGAAAGTTATTTTTTTGCAATAAATTAAATTGGCTATGAAAATCAATTACAGAGCTCTCAATTTTAGTTTTGACGTTAAAAGGTATTAAACATTTATCGTCAGCATTTCCAATCTACATCACCGATATTAAAATCGCCAAGACAAATAATATGATCGGATGAATTTAAACAATTAAACACATTTCGACAATTTTCGTTATGAGCAATATATAATTCTAATGGGCTGGTGAAATATAACTGGCGGAAATATACAAGTATACATTTTTTCTAGGATGCACTTTAACAATTAATTGATCAATATCGAAACAAGTATCGTTATTGTTTGAGAGTAGTTCAATCTGATTTGATATAAAATTAGTATGAATCGCGATAATAACTCCACCACCCCTATTTAGACCTGTTTTCATTGAACAACGATCTTTATGTATGTATATATAAAAACAAATCCAAATTTTGTAGCGTTTTATTTAAATCACTAACCATTACCATAGTCAAACTCAGTACGGTAGAGCACCTCGGCCTCTGAGTTTTGATTATTTCTGTTTTATTTAAATCCTCCATATCCCAGTACCCACAGTCAAACTCAGTACGATAGAGCACCTCAGCCTCTGAGTTTTGATTGATTCCTTCATTTATCCCTCATCTCACTTCAGCTCCCCTACAGCACTATTTTCGCTATTATCAGTTTTCGCCCTGGTGAGCTTTCCTTTCTTTGGGAGCTTGACAATCATTACTTTTTTCCACTTAAAGGTGATGTTAGCATGATTGATTTCAGAAATCAGTGGCCTGCTTACGGGTTTTATACTGTTTCATTTCACAGCTTAACTAAAGGCTGGTGTTACTGCATTTGTTTGCATCGGCAGTTATAGGGTAACTTCCTTTTCGGGGATCTCAGGTTTCAACAAAGCAATACGAACTAAGTTTCATTATTTAGGAGATGGTATTTTTAAAGAGTCCGTCCTTCTGATGCGATCCTTTCTGTCATTCCAAGCATTTTCATTTCATCTGCCATTTATTTACTCCCATACTTTCTGTACATATTCCAACCAGGCCCGTAGCCAGAGTTGAATTCAACGTAGGGCAACAGTCATATCAGGTAGGGCATTGGTAAATTTTCTATTAGTGCCCATGTCCGTTGGGTTCACAATGGTAAAATGAAAAACATAAACGTTTTCAGGTTTACATATTTCATTATTATTTCTCCTAATATAAACCGGCCGCTGGAGTTGAGTGTGCATTCTGTGAATGATTTTGAACTCCGAAAAGCTTGCAGATTTTGATTCCGGATGTTGCCAGAAGATTTGTTGGTCCAATTTTTTTAGATATCAGGTAGATAGATAGAACAAATTATTTCAATGTTTTATTAAGTTGCAATATCTGACGCTTTCTTATAATATAAAACTCTTATAGCTATCGTTAAAAATAAGAACAAGAATTGTTAACAAAAAAAAAAAATTATTTAAAATTATTGTAATAAAAATGCAAGTTTGAACATAAATCATAAAATAAAACAAATAATTACTTATTTACTTAAGGTAGCGTTACAGTCCATTGTGGACGTGGGCCTAAACCAACAGTTATGCACTCCAAGTTAATTTAGGTTTTCTTCCAATTGGGTGCGCCACCTGAGTCACAGTCTTGCTCCTTGCCCCTCTAGAATAGTGTCGAAGGCTTTCCGGGCCGGAGCAATGGTGTCCATCCGCGCTCTACATGATCGAGCCATCTGTGTCTCTGGACCTTGACCCTTCTGGCTAGGTCCGTGTCTTTGTACAACCCGTAAAGCTTGCTGTTGAATCTTCTTCTCCACATCAACGCACACGGACACACAGCCTTAGGCACATTCATCCGATTTTGTCAAGATCCATGCTTCTGCACCATATAGCAGGACTGGAATACTGAGGGTGTTATTGTTTTTTTACTCAATTACTTTCCTAGGCCAAAGAAGCAGCGATTAGCAAGAGTTATTTTTCGTCTGATCTCGGCGCTGGTTTTATTGCCCGTGTTAATAACGGAGCCCAGGTAGACAAAGTCCTCTGCTGCCTCGAAGATGTACTTATGCGTTTATTGTGACGTTCTCTCCGAGCCGTCGCGTCGTTGTGTCGGTGTTGGATGTCCTTCCTCGAAGACAGCATATACCTCGTTTTGCCCTCATTCAACACTTAACCCATTTTTCCGCTTGTACCTCAATTCTCACAAAGGCGCAATTGACATTACGCCGTGTTCTTTCTTTTATATCAATATCATCGGCATACGCAAGAAGTTGAACAGACTTTTGGAAGATAGCGACTCTGGTGTTGACGGCAGAATTTTCTATTCTCTATCTCAATCACGATGTTTAAGAAATAGCATGATAGTTCATCGATTTGGCTGAATCCTTTTTTGACATCGAATGATTCCGAGAGCTCGTTGCCAAATTTTATGAAACAACGTTAGTTCTCCATAGTCATTATGGACAAGAAAACGACCTTAGCAAGGATGCCAAAACTAGACATAGCCTTATACAGTTCGTCTCTATATGTGAATTAAGAAATGCTTTAAAAGTTGCAATGTTGGAGTCTTTACAAAAAGCTCTAAGAAATTTAGGAAATCCACACCTAAGTGTTGAACAGTTAATAGAATTAGAAACCACTAGCGTCTTTCTGTTCTCAAGGAAAATATTAATAAAACTTTCATTGTAACAATTTTAAACAATTCTTGTTTTTATTTTTGACGTGTTTGTATATTTTTCATCAGATATTGCAACTTAATAAAACATTGAGAGAATCTGATCGGTCTATCTACCTGATATCTTAAAAAAAAACTGGACCAACAAATCTTTCCGCAACATCCGGAATCAAAATCTGCAAGCTTTTCTGATTTCACAACCATTCACAGAATGCGGTCCTCAGTCCTCACTTTTGCACACTCAACTTCCTACAGCACCTGCATAGCTATGTACAAAATAAAAACAAGTTCATATACGAAAAGTGATAAAATATTATAAGAATTTCTATATTTTCCGATTGTTCATTTTATTAAACATTCGAAGGACTTCTATGAGATCAATTGATTAAGTTCTTTTTTTCAAACGCTAGAAATACATTCTCTCATGTCCCATTGACATCCTTTGAGGCCTATTGATGGCAGTTAGAATTGAAAATTTGGATTCACATACTGCTCTGCCAAATCCTAAAGTCCCTACAGACGCAAACAGCTCGTGAGTATTCTTAAACGCCTTTTGGTGCCTGTATAAGATCTGCATTTGGTTTTCGGATTTATCTTCTAGTTAACTCAAATAATTTTTTACCACAGAAGCCTCTTCCCTTACTGGATTTGTTAGACCTGAAAAGTTAGTTGATATTTTTCATTTTTTTCGATATGAACGAACTAGAATCCCTGTACTGATGCGAAACTAAAAGAATAAAGTGTTTATATTAAGTTAAGTTTATAAGACGAAAAATTTTATCGTATAAGAGCCGATTTTTCAATCATCGAACAAAAATAAAAATAACAAACTGGCAAATAAACTTATCTGAGTATTCATCGGTCGAATAAATAAAAGTGTTTTTCTTCAGATAAAGTCTACCTGACGACGATTGAAAAATCCAATATTTTGTTGTTTGTCGAATAAACACTATCTGCTTGTTTATCTGACGATTGAAAAATCGGCTCTTAGGCCGTGTGTGAATTCAGATAAAAATGGGTTAAAACTTGACGTTCGGTTAAATTTTGACACTTCGCATTGAATAAAATTATTAGAATAGCTGCGGAGCAGGTTAAAATATGACAATAGTGGTTAAAAATTCATCCATTTTTGTTTTTTAACCACAATTCATCCAATTCGCACACGACCTTAATTGAACATAATAATGATTCATTTATAATTTATTCAATTTGATGAAAGAGTTACTTTTTCAAATTGTAGGTACATTATCGGTTTGCATTTTTTGTTAAATACTACAGAGGATCAATTTAAAAGTATATGCGCTGAAATCATTAGCTTTGAATGAAATATAAACTTCAAATTTTATCTTTAAACTGTCATAATGAAATCAAATAATTTGAAGAGACGCAACTAAATACTCTCTAGTAACTTAATCGATAGTATTTTTAAGACTTTCAATGAAATTTACATGACCATTTCTTAAAAAGGATAAGCAGGACACAAAGTTTATCTTGAATTTAAATACCTTAAATTTTCAAAAAGTTCACTTTTATAGAACCTTTTTCCTAAACACACATGATATTTTTGAAGGTAGGGCATTTACAAGGCAAGCTGGAAAAATGTTGGAAGGTAGGACATTTTCAGAAGAAGTGAATACCTTTAGTAGGGCATTTTTAGGTAAGGTATATAAAGCTGGATAATTTTTGAATGTATACGGTTGTTTTGTAAGCAGGACATTTTTGTTAGTAGATAATTTTTGAAGGTAGGACTGTTCTCAGTTTCTGAAGGTAGGGCATTTTAAATTTAAAGTAGGGCATTGCCCTACTTTGCCCCCCTCTGGCTACGGCCATGATTCCAACATTGTGAACCGTATGGGATTATTCGCGCTAGGCGGAACCTTAATGCTTTCTTTAACATCCGCTCACAGTAAACACTGCAGGGACATCGGATCTTCGTTTATGGTGGCTTTATTATCAGCCAAAAAAAAAATAACTAATACACTTTTTGGTCCGTCAGATTTTGGGTCGTAGGTGCATTTCCAAAACTATCCACACCTAGGTTTCTTTTAACTCCCATTTGTCTTGAGGCCACCAATTATCAACCAGTAACCAGTATGCGGTCTACTTACCCGCGAAAAACTCGCATTGGTCAACAGGCAGGCTTATTCCTGTCGAAGTCGGCTACTGAAAACTTACTCAACGATTTTCATGGTATTACAGATTATCGTATCAGCTATATGTTTGTAGATGGGACGAGGAAAATTGTACTGCCATTGAATTGAGGCATTCGATAACCAGCTTTTTTTCTCATGTCTCCTATTTTCTTATCTGTTTCATTGTGAATTTTGCTAAAGTTAGATGAACCTTTGAGATCTCCTATACAAGTTTGCTGTTTAAAATAGAAGATTTACAAGTCTTTTTGCTTAGTTTCAAGATGTCGCTACGTTCGCTGTTTGTGACCTAGATTTGTTTACCATTTTAAATGCCTTTAAAGACAAGCAGGGAGGTGCTACAAGAGTATTCTTAACCATCCTTGCACCGGTATACTTTTTGTAGCCTTATATTATGGCTTTGGGTGTATGGTTCAATTACAAGCACGGATGTGATCTAACTAAGTAAAGAATTCAAAATTCTTCAGTGTCTTCGGCTACCAAAATCTTTAATCCAGATTTATTGAACCATCATCAAACTCCCATTGTGCTTTGCATGAACAATCAAACGAAGACATTTCGAAACTATCTGCAATGTGTCACTTTTCTAAAATGCCATCAGTTTCATCTCCCTGTCCAGCAATTGTTCCGCATTCGAAATTGACTTTTACAAAAATCCTCCTTCAACTATGTATGTATGTTCTTCACGACCTACTCCGTCCAATCGAATCCCGTTTTTACTAAAAAGTAAAACCTTTGCCGGCCAGCGTGGGTAGTGTACCCCAAAGGTACCTACTTTGTCTTTGTGTAACTAGTTATCCCAAATCCAAGGCAAATATACAAAAATGCTGAGTTCATTAAATGAATATGTACCAAATATGTATGACATGGTCATAATCCTCAAAAAGGCATCTGCCAACTTTATTATGTGTGCCTCCGAATGTATACGAGTATAATGCCTTTAAAAGAAGGAAGCAAATCACCTACGCGTCGAAGATTGTTTATATGCTCCTCTAGAAATCCAATAACAGAGTAGATCGCTTGGCAGCAAGTAAATTACCAATAACTGAACAACCATCCTTATTTCGCAATAACTTGTCCGACAGAACAATGCCGATGCCGACAGCCGTTTTTCTTTATTTAATTTTTTTTTGCATTTTGGGTTCAATACAGTTTGTAAGTAGTCTGTCGGTCTGCGAAGACCGTAACCGCTTGGCGGCAGCAGTACAAAAACTTAACTGCAATTTCCCAAGTCCAACATCCAAATCCAAAAGCAACTCCATCTCCAATCGACCGTTTCATTGTTTCATCGTTCACATAAGTAGTCAATGTGATTTGCATTGTGTGCTCGTAGTCGAAGGCCCTGAGAAGCTAGGTAAAGGTACTCTTGGTCGGTTGCATTTTATTTGCCGAGTTATTTGCAGATCGGTCAGCGGAAGAATATCCGATAGCTTTGGTTGTGGTTTTCAATAATGATATTCTATGCGCTTCGTTGCACTCCATTCAGCCAGCAAAACTCTTTGCCAGCCCAACCGCAACTAGCAACTAGTCAATATGAGACTCAAAATCTCAAGAAATGACCGCACATTTTTGGTTTACATGATTGCAAGTGTAAACATTGTGGGCATTGCATTTACGATGACTTGACGAAGCCGGCCGAAGACGATGACGACGACCGACGCCACTGATAAATTGATTAAGTGATTTGCCTTAAGCCAATACAAGCAGTCAGTTTAGGGGGTGAATCATAAAACATTTCAATGGGGTGACCATCGTGTTTTTTTTTTTAACAAACAAATTGAAAGGAATCTTTCAAAGAAGCTGTGTAAGAATCAAGTACCTTTAGGATTAGTAAAAAAATTAACCACCTTCTTTGTTTGGCTTAACACTCTTAACAGCCAGCAAGGTCACTAGCTTAGCAAGCAATTTGCAGCTTTGTTCCACTTAAAACACGGTCTTCTTCTTTTGCGGTTTCTTTTTGTTGAGATTTGAAGACTCTACCTTCACCCTTTCGTTTTACCTAAATTTTCTGGTTCGGTCTTCGTCATTACACAGCTCGTGCAGTTCTTGGTTTCATCTTCGTCTACATTTTTTATGCAAACGGGACCAAAAGTGAACGTTACGCGTTTTCATTGGAAGTTGGACCGGGATGATGAGGGTCTAATAGCAGACGCTTTGGTTGCTGAGAGGAAGACTCTTTAGAGCAGGTGGCATCGTCGGAAGACAAAGTCCTTACCTCTCCCGGATTTAAAACTTATTTTTGTGTAAGGATTTACTTTTCTATCTTGCTGCTTTGAATAGGTTGCAAGCTCAGTCTGCTCTTTCTCTAGCGGATTCTAAGCTTTCGAATCGCTATTTGCACTTAACCTCACTTTTTTCTTTTCTTAGCAACTTCCTTCAGAGTAAATACAATGATTCTCGGGAATTATTTCTCCAGAAGTGTCTTGAAAACCAAAGGTTGCTCATCCTACCCCTTGCTAATCCTTATTTCCTTTTTCGTTGGCTTTGCTATTATGCTGATGTCTCCCACTCCCCTGACAGCATAGTGTAGCACTGTCTATCGATAAGGCATATCTCCCTCCCCCTCGCAAGAAAAACAAACAAAATAAGACTGGTACTCCATCTTGACCGGGTGGCAGTTGGACTTTCGTTAACCCTGAGTGAAAGGATTGAATGGCCTTTGCACTACTAATGAGAGTCAACCCCTCCAGACAACTCCTAGAGGAAGGCTTCCTGGTGTTAGCAGGGTTGTGAATAATGGTCCTTATACCACAACGAAGACTGTGGAATCAGCCAATATAGAAGCAAAAGTCATGCGAAAGCACCTAGGTCCACCATCTGCAAATATCGACGGAGGTCGGCATTGAGGACATGTCGCATCTATTGGTTTGTAACGATCAGAGGTCGCGCGATCTATATTCGCTTTCTTCCAGCTTTCTGGGCGAACACTAGCCCAGGCGCAAGAATCGCGGCTAAAGAAGAAATTCCTTGGAGGTGCCAAGCTCGTGCATGGATCCAGATGGAACCCTCATGCATAGAAAACATCAATGAGATGATCAGACTCAGCAACCTTACCTGTCATGAATTGAAGATCTCGAAACTGGAGGAGCTGAAGGGTATTGAAACGATCATCATAAGTCAAAATAAGGCCCAACCAGAAACTTAAGGGAGGGGGGTGGGTCCCAGTGCCTCTTCTCTATCACATTCCATTCCTTGAATGTTGATGCTACCATTACGTCTCGTATCATCATCATCATCAGCTTTCCATTCATCTGTCCCACAAACAGGATCCGATCTAGATCATCAGATCAGCTGACCTCCTTGAACAAGCTCTTGCAACTATATCGAATTGTTGGCTGACGCCAACTCAAGGATTTAAGTTTTGTCAACTGTGAAGTCTGCTACTTGAATTGGACAGCAGAACAAAGTGCATTAAAACGTCAAAAAGGTCACCCCAATCATAGTTTTCAAACAAACCCTCTTCGCCCCGTTTTTTTCATCCCAATTGCGGTTCCACATCAAATTGATATTCATGCGTTCAATTTGAAAATGTGTAGATGAGTGGATTGTAATTAATGCTATTGTTGTAAAAAAGAAGATACTCAAGTTGAATAGCTCGTTTTCGATTCAAGGGGTTGCATTTGCAATTCTTTCGTTGTTCCGTGCGTCGTGTCGATCGACATAGATACTCTCATTTAGTTTTTCATTTTCTAAAGGAAAAGGGAAAAAAGTTAATGATGCGTTCCGGCTTTTTGTATCTTTCTATGTTTTATTCTAGCATTGTGCTTGTGCTATAAAAAAGTCGAACATATGAGAGGTTCACATGAAACTGTATCAGTTGCACAAGTGTCATCGTCATCGACAACTATACGACTACGATACGATGACGACCACGCGAGCGTCCTTGACACAGTTGACTTCAATGATATTATTCTACACCGAGTAAACAAGTTTCTCTCACCCCTTTCGTATAATAATCGAAATAAAATCTAGACCACGACGATGTAAGCGCGAGTTAAATGAGCCGAATGGAACTATTAGGAAAAAACACTCCTAAAAAACCTGCAGACATGATGTTATGTTGTTCCTTGTGCGTGTAGGCAGTGACAGGGCAGAGGCACAAGTGTTATTGCCACAAACGGGATATGTGTAATTTTTCGGTTGCATAAGGGTGCCAGATTGCGGTAATTCAATTTGAACCACAGAAGAAGAGGAAAAGTGTGATTTGTGACAAATTTTTCATAAAATTATCCGTGTCCTTGCGGATGTCAAGCAGGGGTGGGTGGTGCGGAAGGTGTAGTTTGTTCAACGGATGGTGTTTCTTGTAGGTCAGGCAACTGGCACTGGCACTACTTCCTGAACGATGATGACGATGATGGTTACATAAAGGGAGTCCTAATTATTAAAGCTGAATGAACAGATGCAATCGTGCAGTATGTGCGGTTATTGTTATTCTTGTGTTAGTTTTTCTTTGGGATTTTCTGCACTTGTCCAGATGCAGAAATAAATGTTAGACTTAAAAATGAAAGTGGAAATGTGTAGATAGTTTGTTTGGAACATCCGGTTTGTGTTTGAAGATAGATTTAAAAATTTTGTTTCTGTTGAAACATTTTCTTTTTAGATTGTAAAAGATGTTTGAAAGGATAAAACACGAGCAGGACTTCTATTTAGATAGGCTCAAACTAGGCTTCTGATTTAATGTAGCAGTTCATGTCGATAAAAAGAAATGAACGGAAAACGCGGGAATTCTTCTTAATGCACATGCATGCTGCATTTCCCTTTTTGCAATTGGTAGGTATTAAATTTTATAAGAAAAATAGAAAATGACTTTCATTACCATTTATAATTTGAATTTTTGATTGTTTTCAATACATTGAACGGCTCGTCCCATTATTTTATGGTCTTCGCTTTCTTGGTTTTTTCAAGGACTACGGGATCCTTTTCTGACTTCTGTTCCTGAATGTGATGACTAAGTTACTACTCCACGATATCAACATTTTCATCGCTAGTTTCATACTGTGAGCTAGAGCTAAGGCTAAGTATACACGATTGGAAGATTTCATGTAAACACCCAGTTTTTTGTATCAAAACTGACAGAAAAAAATTGAAAGCCAATTTTCTTCCAATTTTCTATAAAAAAATTGACCGACTTCTTCCAATCGAGTGAACGTGTGTAAGCAAACAATTTTTAAAATTTTCAAAAAACTGGACGGTTGTCGACTAATTGGTCATTGGATAAAATTATTTCCAACAACATCGTTCAATTTTTAATTGCAAGACAATTTTTCTTTCCTCTTAAGAAAAATTTAAAAAATGTTTGTGTTTTAAACAACGTACATATGTAAATGGATAACACGGACTAAGAATTGCTGAATATATTAAAGAAGTCCCACAAGAAAAAAGTTGACAAGGATTGGACTCAGCAACAAATTTCACAGCTCATTCAGGAGATCGAGACTAGGGGATGTTTGTGGGATGCAGGTTGTGCGGAGTATAAGCTCCCCAAAGACACAGTGGGGGCACCATTGGGATGGCCGTCAACCAGTGATGGATTTACCCATAGGCCCGTGAGGCCCAGGCCTAGGGCGGCAGAATTTGAAGGGCGGCAAAATTTTTGAAATGCTCAAATTTTACAGATGAACTAAAGTAAAGACAATCTATTTCAAAAATTGGTTCAGATTAGATTTTATACAAAAATTCTATTAAATATACACTGAAAAACTAGGCAATTCGTTAATTTGAGGTATGATACTCGTCGCAAAAAAAAAAACAAAAACAGACAAATTCAGCCAGATTATCACGGGTAAATGAAAGACCATCTTTTTCTGTACGATAAAATTTTCGCAAAAAAGTTTATTACCCTATTCTAGACCCTTTGAGTGTACAATTAGCCGTGCGTAAAAGTGTATACGAAAAACTTTACAAAAATTTCAATATTTTCGACGATTTATCTGAAATAGATACGAGTCGAAAAAACTTGACAATAAATCAGTCAATAAGTATCTTGAAGATTTGGAAGAGACGTTAGGCAATGAATGTATTCATTTATATTACCAAGTCAAAGATCACTTAGCAAAAATAGAAGATGTACGCTCTGCACAAAGAATATGCCATGTATTGCATTCACGAAGTCTTCGAGGTGTTTATCCGGATGTGGCCATTTAGTCCAGTCATTTTATTAATTAAAAACCGTAATCTGCGGGAAAATTCCTAGTGGGCTGATTTTTTGTGCACACCTTTATTACGGTGGCTCTTATGAAAATTTGAAAAATCGACATTGGTATCGTTCCGGCCGAAATTCAGTTTTTCGTGAATATTTCGCGACCTATTGACCAGAGGACTATTTGTTCGTCTTGAAATTATCTAAAAAAATGTCTTGAGCATTTTTCTCTAAAATTAACCGTTTTCGGAGTATAGAGAGACGAGATCGCTCTCACATTTGCTCTATTGTTTTTTCTTCTTTTATATCAAACTCGGCCGTTTTGTGCTGTAAAATGGCAGGTCGATTTTAAAACGGAATAAAACAAGATATCAGTAAGATTTTATCTTTATTTGAGGACTCTTTTAATTACATTGTGTGTGAAATAAAACATCGTTCAAATGGCCACCGCGGCTTTGCTGAATGGCCCGCATTCGAAAGGTCTAGTTTTCGATGACTTTGGTGCATAAATCAGACTGAATTTAACCGATGGCACCGATTATGTTGTTGTTGAAAGCCGTAGTGGCTTGCGACTTATTCGAGTAGCAGTAGACCTACGAATTACGAAAGAAGCACGAAAAAAGTCTAAAGGGGCCAAATCACACGATGATCTACTGAACACAATCTTTTGTAATTGTATAAAAGGTTATGGCAGCAAAGGTAGATGCAAATAAATTGGGATTGAGATGTTAAAATTTGTGGACACTGCCGTGGTCAATCATACTTGAACACAGAACACTTGAACACAGAGTCAACCAATGATGAAGATTTCGATGTGTCAGACCCTGTTAATGAAATAGAAACTGAAGATTTTCATATAAAAGAAGAACAAAAAATAGAGCAAATGTGAGCGCGTTATAGTTATGGTCCCTTTTACTTCGAAAGGGTACATTTAAGAGAAAAAATGCTTAAGGATTTTTTTTTAGATAATTTCAAGACGAAAAATTGGTTCTTGACCACGAAATATTCACGAAAAACTGAATTTCGCGACCTTTTGACGACCATCACTTTTTAAGTCGGCACGATATCAATGTCAATGATACCACATCTTCATAAGAGCACCGTAACAAAGGTGTACACAAAAATCTATCCCCCTAGGAATTATTTCGCAGATGGAACCTAAAATGACTGGATTAATTGCTCTCCTATTTTTTTTGAGTATTCCGGCTACAAATTGTTCAGGAAAAAGATCTTTTTCCACTCTAAAAAGGGTAAAAACACATTGGCACGCGCCAAGATAGACTTAATGCTCTTGCATTACTGTCTATTGAAGCTCAACTAGTCCAAGAAATTAATTATGACGATATGTATAATCGACGTTTTTGCGCAGAAAAAATTATACTTCAATAAAATAAATTTATTTTGAAATAAAAATATTGGATCAAAATCAATGAAATCCATTTTAAAAATAATAGCGGCGCGGCGGCGGCGCACCGAACGGGCCTAGGGCGGCAGCAAGCCTAAATCCGTCACTGCCGTCAACGAGTGTAAAGCTAAATGGTCGAACCTCCGCACAACTTTCAACTGTAAAAAAAATCCGGCCAGGGAACAAGCGACAATGTTTCGATCTGCTGGAAGTTTTTCAAGCCCATGCTGTTCTTAGAAAAAACAATATTTTGCAATCTACCGAATCAACGTCGTCCTAAGAACTGGTATGTTTGTTGGAATGGAATTGAATTTTTTTTTTGAACTGTATGTATGTACATATGTGTACATGTACTGTACATAATATGAAGTATTTTTTAGAGCCCTGCAGTTGCTGAAGAAGGTCGATCTTTTCTGAAAGAACTGGCCGGGGCAAGACACACCATGTTAACCAACAACGACAATAGGGAAGAAACGGCCCAGAAGTGTTGCTCCTAGATCAAGATCTTCATTGGAGGAAAAACATGCTTTAAGAAAAATGGCGGTCGAGGCGATTGAAAAAATACGCACCAATAATACCAATGTGATTTTGGGAGAGTACGTTGCATCCGAGCTAAACGCACTTCCAGAAGAACAAAGCACTTATGTTAGGTCTGGCCTTAGGGATGACCAAACTAGTAGTGCATTCAACGAAGACAAATCCAGTCATTCTGTGGAAAGGGTACCGTCCAAAGTTGATGTCACCGAAAATTCACCACATTGAACAATCATTTTCATTAAAACGAACCATTTTTATGTTTCCTTGTTATTTATTAAAATATGATTATAATTTGGTGATTTGAGAGGATTTCGTATCAAACCAGGCCTAAAGGCATCTATACCTTACCTACTGCCTCTGTAACTCACCTTCTTCGACAAAATATGATTTAAACTCTTCTGGCACATCGTTGGCTTCAAATTGTGTTTCCGAACATTCCCTTTGCAATGAATGTAAAGTCCTTCCCACATACTCAACTTCTTGTCTCCAGTCCCCCAAAATAAGCTCATTGTTTTTATCATAACGATCAAATGAATTTCTTGGAGCGCACCTAATCCTATTCGTAGTCATAAAGTAATTGTGAAGAACGCACCAAGCAAGCGTAACTCTTTCGTTTTTTCGGCATCCAAGTGCATAGGCTTCCTAAGAATACGGAAGCGTGCTGCCATAATTCCAAAAACATTTTCAATGATGCGGCGACCAAATGCCTTCCACATATTCTGTCGCAAAGCAAATGCGTCGTCTGGAACTGGAACATATGGAACAGGTAAAAGATGCTCTTAGAATTAGGTGGTGCTACCATTAAAATATTCTTTCCATCCACTTCTCCAATGCAGTTTGGAAAGTTCCACATGTTATTAAATTGGTCGACAACAACTTTCCAACTTTACATGTACCTGAATGTAAACCTTAGGTAATGTAACCATTTAACCAAAGTACCTGAATGTATCTGTCAACAAGCACTTTATAAATTGAATCCAGGACTTCAGGCACTCTTTTGGAGATCATTAATGCTGGAATGCGGAATAAATACTGCAAGGACCGAAAATTATCGCCTGTTGCAAGGAATCGTAGCGTCAGCGCAAGACGTTCACCCGCTGAAATACTTTCACGCGTGTTTGTATTTTTCTTTTTGATCAATGGATTCACTTGCGAAAGAAGGAAATCAAATTGATACGAGTCCATGCGCTAAAAATTTTGATAAAGTTCCGGTTCCGTAGACGAGCAATTTAGTGTAAGGCCCTTCCTCCTTATACGACGCGCTACCCGATCTTTTGTTCAAACTTTGCGATGTCTCAGTACTCAGTCTCTTTTGAGGGAACTCGTCTTCCACTTCGCTTTCCAACAAATATATGCTGCCAAGACAGTTGCTATTGCTCTCTTCATATTTTTTCCGTTTATTTTAAAAATATTTGATTTTTTCCACAACCTATGGGCTATGGCTTCAGAAATATTTCTCTTCCAAAATTAAATTTCATATCTTCATTCATCTATTAAGAAAATTGTCTTCCAATGGGTCTACCAATTTTTTGTTCTTTTAAGGCTTTCAACTGTGTAAACGGACAGCCAATTTTCTTCCAATAAATTGATTAATTTTTGGATAAAATTGCCAAACCGTATAAACAGAAAATTTTCATTTGATAGAATATTGGCAATTGAAAGCTCATTGGTTACTGTTAGAAGACTTTTGACATTTCGGCCAATATTGGAAGATCTTCCAATCGTGCTTGAGTCTTAAAATTTAAATAAACACTAGCTTCAAAATGCTTTTTTTTGCCTTGAAACAAATTTGAACTAAGAGTTCACGGAAGGATTTTGTACCGAATTTTGAAGAAAGTAAATGAAAATTGATGATTTTGATAGTTGGAAATTAATTTGTTCAACTTTCTTCTGGTGTTCCACATACGTTCCACAGTTCCACACACAGCAGGAGAGGGGAATATGTAAATGCAATTGCAATTCTTTTGCTTTTTGATCGTTCTTATTAGATTTTTTTTTTACTCTAGCCCGAATCCTGAGAATCACAATAAGCCCACATAGTCCCATCAATCTTCTTGGACATTCGAAAAGGGCGTGGTATATTAATAATAATAAGTAAGGACGTGTGCGAATTGGATGAATTGTGGTTAAAAAATAAAAATGGATGAATTTTTAACCACTACTGTCATATTTTAACCTGCTCAGCAGCTAGTCAAATAATGCGAAGTGTCAAAATTTAACCAAACGTCAAGTTTTAACCCATTTTTAACTGAATTCGCACACGGCCTTATTTACAAATATCTTATATTCGATTTCTCTTAAAAGACAGTTAACTTGATTTTCAATCCATCCCTTATTGTTAAATGTTAATGCTCATTTTTAATTCTCTTTGATATTTTGAGGGAAATGCATCAGAAATATTTTGTAGGGGTTGAATATTTGTACTGGATGAGATAAAAAATCTCCCATTCTCTTTTAGTTGAAAAATTCCCCAGAATCTCAGACAAATCGAAATAAAACTTAATTTTCTTTGAATAACGCCAAGTTCAACTGTCAATAATTTTTTCGGATGAAAGTATTTTTTGCTGATAATTTGCCAAATATTGCAGTATCGTTGTCAATACGAAAACATCTTTTGTGATTCCCCACACGACATTTTTGTGGTGACATCAAAAGTTCCCCCATTATCGGTGCTCTACAATTTATGCATCTTTGTAAAAAAAAATTAAAAACAAAATAATAGATCATAAAAATATTTGTAAGCATCTTATCACCAAACCTAGTAAACAAAAAATATTCTTGGTATAAAATGAGAGTTCGAAGCTGAATGTTCATCACACCGTAAAAGCATTTCAAGTTGTTACATTGACTACTTAGAACAATCATCCTACTTTTTTTGAAAAAAATAAAACACATCAAACACCTTAACAATGAACTTCAAAGTATTGATCGTGCTGATCTTTGGATTGATTGCCTTATCAACAAGTGCTGTTGAAGCTTTCCGTGACAATGGCGGAAGCAGATACGGTGGAGTGGGCAACAGAGGCAGATTACCAATTCCAACAACACCACCATTCAATCCGTACCCAAGGCAGAGACACTTTTGAGTGGAGAACTATTTATATTCAAACCTATTATTATGTACACTTTCACTTTCACAAATATTTATTAAAAAATAAACTCTTATTGTATTTCAACATTCAATTTTAATCTGAAAAGGTGTTCTTTCACTCATCTCATCTAAAGAAATATCTCGAAAATCGGCAGCTTCCTAATGATCGGAATTCGGGAGTAAGGTTTTTTCAGCCGGTTATCCGGTGATCTTATGGCTTATCTCACTAAAGACTAAACAGTGAAATAAATCTAAACATGCGTCGCGTCGTCATCGGTCGCGTGGTTTTGAAGAAAGTGAGATAAAGGCGATAAACATTTCAAAAGCATTTGATAGAGTTTGGCATCAGGTTGTCTGATCAAAAAGTTTGCCTTCCATTTCGACGAATCCCTTCTTTGTTGGATTAGGAACTGAATTTCGGACCATTCAATACTAGTCATATAGGAGATTGGACGGGTTTAAGTCTGTTTTCCATATAATAAACAATGATCTACCTCAGGGCTCCGTACTGTTCCCTATACATTCTTTACCATTTTTTCAATGATATACTGTCTGAAACTTCTAATAAGGTTAGGTTAGGTTGAGGGGCTAACAGTTGATATCGTTACCGTCACACTGAGATCAATAAAGATCCATTGTGATACCCGTGAGTTCTGCTACTCAAGCTCATAAAAAACTATGCGTTCAGTTAATCAGCCATGTACTAGAGAGTTCTTCTCTAAGTCCCCGAAGAAATTATTGCCAAACAATTTCTTCCTTTGGTGGGAGAGTGCGGGGCAGTGACATAGAAAGTGTGAAGTGTCTTCATGCACTTCCTCGTCACCGCATCCTCTGCATAGATCATCTGAACTGATTCTCATCTTTTTCTTGTGATATTATCCTAACAGATTATAACCGTTGATTATGCTTACAATAGATCGAAGTGATCTCTTGTTTGATTGCACAATTCTTTCCGTTCTGTTTATTAAAACAGGGCCAGATTTTTCTAGAAGTGCCGTAGGTGTCAAGAAGGTTTCTCCTTTCATCGGCCTTAACAGTTGTTCTATTTGAGATTTCCTGCTGACTAGCTGAGCTTGGCTTTTGTCAAGCGTTGATCCTAACCTTGCTAATTCATCGGCTTTCTCGTTGCATTGTATACCGATGTGGCCTGGGACCCAGCAGAGTCTAAGGCTGTGCCGCTCTTCGCGGTAGCATGAAACAAGCTTTGATTTTACCTCAGTTGCAATAATCACTTTTATTGTCACTTGGATAATCAATGGTAAAGGTGATATCAGCCCGTGGTATCGCTATCATTAATACCTGTTTAGCAGGTGTTATCACTGCCAGGACCTCCCCTTCTAATGAACTCGCCTTGTTGATGAACTCAAGCTCATGTTAAAAACGGGACGAACTTTTTCTTAATTTAGCAAACGAAGTAGGCTTGGCTTGGCGTTCTCTTCTTAACGCTGTCATATTCAAAGATTGGGGAATAACAAAACAAGAATTTTTTGTTGTTGTTAAAATGGACTTTTTACAATGTTAACAATTTAGGCCTCAGTTATAGCTATCAGTAAAATCCATCAGTAAAAATTGAAACATCTGGAATCTGAAATTTTTTACTGATGAGCGTTTATAACTATCAGTAAATTTACACCTTCGCGCCGCAAACAATTTCGTTTTTACTGTTCATCTCATCAGTAATCAGCAAAACGAAATGGAATTTTTTTTGACATTTGTCAATCAGTTGTTCAGTAAAATGAAATTTCATCAGTAAAATTTATAAAATGGATTTGTTAATAATATTTAACACCAAATGCATTCTTTTTTTTTGAAAAAAATTTTCGAAATGTATTTTCAACTTATTTCATCAAAATTTTCCTCAAAATATAAGATTAAAGTATTCAAAATAGCAAAACAAAATGTTTACTGATGGATTTTACTGATAGCTATAACTGAGCCCTTAGCTGTCAAGTTCAATTAAGCAATGAGCGAATGAAACAAAGTACTTAAGCCTATTAGGAAGCGGACTTTTCTCTAAGGAAGTAACCAGATGGCCATTTTACTTGTGATTTACGAAGGAAACGATATTAAAGTATGTAAAAGGGCCCATACGAAGCACACTTGTGTGCACAACGGTGTATGTTTGCCGAGGTGTGTGCCGCCTGTGGTCTGGTGTGCGCACCGATTTTGGTGTGAGACACCGTGTGGGCGAAATTAAAACTGTTTAATATTTGGTGTCAGGCAGAGTTTTTGAAAAAAAAACATGCACTTTTTTCAATGCGAATTTTAGTTCTTGTCTTTGTAATAGGGAAATCCTTATGATATCAAGGAAGAGTTAAGATTTGTAGGTAATATTTGTATGTTTGCTTATGAATAAACGCAAAAACTAATGACCCAATTTCACTCAGAGAATATTTTATTACTAGCTGACCCACCAAACGCTGCTTTGTCATGTAAATGTTAGTCTTCGGAAATACTAATACGATTAGAAAAATTGTTTCACTGATACAAAACAACAATTTTCTGGAGTAATATAAGCTAAACTTTATTACTAGATTACCCAGATAACACTACGTCCACGTAGGTTCCAGAGTTGGTGCTACCAATTTTCGACTTTCATTACAATGAACTTAGTGCATGTCTCAAATCATCACCATAATGGAGTTTGACTTTGAAAATCAACGTGCGTGTACAACTACAACAGGATGCATCAGATGGAAATTTTGCAAAACAACGAATGGATATTGGAAATGGAGCAAATTGATGAATTTTCGCTATATCACATTGCCAGGAAACTTCTGGAAGATCAAAGGAAGCACAGACGAATTGGTGCAAAAGGTTTTAACTTAATTTTTCTAATAAAAGTTTTCTCTTAAATTTAAAACTCGCACATCATTTTACCCAAACCGAGTTAAGATAATAAAATAAGAAAAAGAGATTAAATTTTAATTTGTAAACAGAAATATAATATTATTATTTTTTAAATACTAAATATTTTAGAATGTGTACATAAAAGATTTGAATACATTTAAATAGTTCTCCGCTCAAAAGTGTCTCTGCCTTGGGTATGGATTAAATGGTGGTGTTGTTGGAATTGGTAATCTCCCTCCATTATTGCCCATTCCACCGAATCTGCCTCTATCGCGGAAAGCTTCAACAGCACTCGATGATAAGGCGATCAATCCAAAAATCAGCACGATCAATACTTTGAAGTTCATTGTTAGGAATTTGTGATTTGTATTGTTGCAAAAAAGAGAACGATTATTGCTCTAAGTAGTCACTGTGACTTCACTTGAAATGCTCTTGCGATGTGATGAACATTCAGCTTCGAATACTCTTTTTATACCAAAAATTATTATAAGCCTACTAGGTTGGGTGATAAGATGTTTACAAATATTTTTATGATTTATTATTTTGTTTTTATTTTTTCTTGAAAAGATGCCAGAATTAAAAATCACCTATAATAGGGGAACTTTTGATGTCATCCGTTGAAATTTCGTTTGGGGAATCACAGAAGTTGTTTCCCTAATTTGAAAATGATAACGAATTATCTGACATCTCGCGAAGCATTCATATGTGATCTCTTCAGCTGGTGTCAATGTCCAATATTAAACGTCAATGTCAAAATTTGAAATTGCAAAGTATTAAGTTGAAAGTCAAGCCATGTCTATATGCATTGACAATTGCGTTTGAAGTCATTAGAAGCAAAAGGGGACGTCGACGGTGATTATCCTCTTCTTGTTTACAGAATTGACTTGGAATCGAAGGCGCAACGAAAGGATGACATTTATCGATTTCAATACATCTTTCATTACGTTGTATCCAATAGTGTCGCCAGCTACCGGCAACAGAACACAAATATTTTTATCTTAAACACGTTAGTTTCACCAAGTTCTTAGTACTTAATGGTTGCATAAATAAAATATGTTTTTACATTTGTTATAAACAATAAACATTCAATTTTATGTTTTTGTTTATGTTGTTGTAGGCATATCGGTAGAAAAAAAGCAACCGGTAGATACTATTTGTTTTGGTTCAACCTGTACAAAGTATGACAACAATCTTCAACTTTTGATAAAGATTACTCATGAGTCATGAGCATGACGAACGCTTTATTAAATATTTTTTTTTTGTTATTTTTAAAGTCATCATTAACAGCTATTGAAAAACTCGCATCTGTCTGTTTTGTTTTTGGTTATTGTTCGTCTATCAATGATGGGGTTCCCAAATTCAAAAACATTCTCTTATCAAAATTTAAAATAAGATGCTTTTTTTCTTCGCTAAAGTAAATCCCCAACCAAAATCTTTTAACGAAAGGAGATACAATTGATATTAATCAATTGCACTTGTTTAAATACTTCTTATCGCTCTTGCTGGGATGGGATTCGAAAAAATCTCAATATAAAAAGCTTGCACTCTGAAGCAAACGAATACACTTCGATTCTAGTCCTCATTGATTTGCATAGCAAAAGTCTAACAAAATGAACTTCAATTTGTGTATTATATTAATTTGCGGCTTGATTGCTTTCTTCTCGAACGTGGCTCGAGCTCAATATCACCCTGATGGCTGTATACGATACCCAAAAATTCCATCGTTTCCACCAACACCGTCACCATTTAACCCAAATCCGTTCATCCAGAGGTTCAAGAGGTAGATTCGGGGGTTTCTGAACTTAGATATCTACATATGTATATTTGTAAAAATAATATAAAATTGTTAACGTGATTTATTTTGTTTTGATTTGTTTATCAGTAGAAATTTTTTAATTTTAAAACTGCCATAAACGTAAGTAGTGTTTTTGTTTTACTATAGAAATGGGACTTTAAGCAACCTACAACACAGCTTCCTTTTTTGGATGGTTAGGTTAGGTTAGGTTTAGTGGGCTGACAGTTGGTGTTGTTACGATCAATGTAGATTGGATACTTCTTCAAGCTCGTTTAAGAAGAAGTTGCCTACAGTTTTCTTCCTATTTAGACAGAGTGAAGAACAGTTGCAGAGAAAATGAGCAGTATCTTCATGTTCGTCTTCATAACCACAGGCTATCGGTACTAAGCCCCATTTTCTTTTTATGGAAGCCAAGTAAGTTATGCCCCGTTAGTATACTAAAAAGGGATCTTAAAGAGGGTTTTATTAAGAATTAAAATCCTGTTGGATCTTTTCTATCGTATCTAAGCTATAGTTTCCTGGTTTTAACACAGGTTTCTAGGAGATTCCAATATTGTTGGATTTTGGAAGAAAAATATTAGGTTAGGTAATAAGAGGTGTGCACTCATGCTGTGCGTTGTTGCTGTTACGGGGGCCTACTGGTCCATTGTGATCCCCTATAAAAGAAATAAAAGTTAGCATGGATGCTCCTCAATTTTGCCGATTAAAAAAAATGTTACTGACGTTTTGTTTCAGTTCACATAGTGAGATTCTACAGTAAATAGATAATTCTTCTTAAGAAGTAATTAAAGTTTTACGCATTTAAATAAGACGTGAAGGTCATTAATAATCGTTTTAATAATAATAATAATGGGATTTCTGATGATGGTCTACGAGAGAGAGGACAAGAGTGCTGAGCTTTCACTTGCAAGCTCATACGCTTTTTCGTAACCAAGAACCTTTAGCTCTTTGCGACAGCAAGAAACATGCTTTGACTTAATTTGAGTGGCAGAGATTGCTTTAATTGCTGCTTGGCTATCACTGAAAAAAGTGATGTCGGCAACTTTTTTTTTCAAAATTCATTTTCTTCAATTCACTTATGACTACCTAATACTAGACAATGAATTCAAACTTGCTTATTATCTAAATTCTTATATTAAACTTACTGGCCCCAACCGGGCGCTCTAAGAAATTCATGATCGTCTTAAAATTAATGCCTTTCGGCCTATGAACTATTTTTTTTTTGTAACTTTATTGTTTTTTCATGTAAGAAAATTAAAAAAAAAACTAACTCCATATCAATTTTGTGTGTTTCTTACTTGCTACTTAGAATTAGGTCCTTAAAAAATAAAACTTAAAATTAACTAAAACGGCACGTATTATCGCCATCATGGATATAATATGTTAAGCAGCGTTTTTCACTGGCAAGATTTCGGTTGAATAACCTGCAACTACTCCAGTGTTCATTTTTAAGCCATCAGTGTAGATGAAAAAAATCGAGTCATTAGTGTATTTTCCCAATCTAGTCTATTGGAGAAACTGGTACTAAAAGATTTGTTGAAATCTAAGTAAGGGTTATTTATAATCTGTGCATGATGTTGTTGCCTATTTATTTCGTTAGGATAGCGGCGTGGCCATTCTGGCTAGTTTGTCAGACTGAGCCTAAGGGCGCTGGCGCTGTATGCTGCTGGTTCTTGAAACTTGAACAGATAGATCTATGGGGGAGTAGATTGGGGATTGCTGAACTTTGAAAATGCGCTTTCTAATTATTCGTGTTAAGGTATTTAACCGTAGCCGAAAGAGCTAAGTCATCAGCGTAGGCTACCACTACTATACCATTGTTCTTAAGTTTTTTCACGACAACGTTCATCATCAAGATCCAGAGAAAATGTGAAAGTATTCCACCAGTCCACCTTGCGGATTTCCCCTCGATGCGTACATATTTATATGTGTCAAGCTCGCTATGTATCTGTCTGTTTTTCAGCATACACTACTTCTTCTATTTAAGATCATTAAGTAATTTCTCAATTTCACTGTTGTGGACGTTATTGAAAGTTCCTTCAATGTCCATGAATCATGCAAGAGTGTATGCTTCAACTTTAAGCGACTTTTCTACGGTTATAACAACGCAGTGTAGTGCCGTTTCTTCACTTCTACCTTTTGTGTAGACATGATATGGAAGGGTGATATGACCTACGGTTTTAAATTACTGCGGATGTTCAGTTCATATCGATTAGTTTTCTAATGTAAACAGTACAAAAGAGGTAAGAGAGGATGGAGAAATACATTTCGTTATCTTCCATGGCAGCCATTTTTGGGGCACCTGAAAGTGGCTAACGAAAAATTGAATGCGACTTTGTTCAAAAACTATATTTTTGACAGTCGCCATGAGAGAAGAGGGCCATTGAAAATAGCCAGCAACCAAATGTTGTACGAGTATGCAATTTGCCAACATTTTTAACTGTTAAAGCCTGTTTACACCAGACGCAAAACGCTGTTTTCAGCTGTCGGTTTTCAAAAACTCGAAATCTGTTCACACCTAAGGCCCGGTGCACACACGCGATTTTTGTCGCGGCGATATCGCTGCGATATCGCAGCGATATCGCAACTATTCAGTGCACACTTGCGACATTTTACCGCAGGTTTCAATCTTTACTTCGAGTTCGTATTTAAACAATGGAGGTTTACAGGAAAAAAAATGTTTTCGCGTACCTCGTGCATAAAAATTATGTTCTTAATAAAAGGAAACGACGTCACTGACGTTAATGGCTAACAAAAGGACTATTTTGTTCATCGTTTCAAAATAAAAGACAAAATCCTGAACATTTTTTTTAACAATTTTCGAATGAGTATAAGATCTTTTGATGAGTTGGCGGTCAAAGTTTCACCAAAAATCAAAATAAAAAGAAACCAGCATCAAAATCATCCATATTTTCCCTTTCAATTTTATCAAAACACGCGGTAAAAATCGCATGTGTGCACTGCACAATAGAAAACAATGTAAAACAAGACACAAATGCGATTTTTGTCGCCGCGATGTCGCTGCGATATCGCAGAAACTTTTGCGACATTTTACCGCAGAAATGTCGCAGAAGTGTCGCAGAAGTGTCGCTGCGATATCGCAAGTGTGTGTGCACCACTCCATTTGATTGTGAGTACTTTATGTCGTAAAAGCGATATCGCAGCGATATCGCCGCGGTAAAAATCGCGTGTGTGCACCGGGCCTAATGCGACATTTCTGCGGTAAAATGTCGCAAAAGTTTCTGCGATATCGCCGCGACAAAAATCGCGTGTGTGCACCGGGCCTAAATTTCAGGTTTTTGTTTGACATTAAAAATCTTTGATGTCAAGTAAGGGATGCCATATGTTCTCTTTTTAGAAGATTCACACTTTTTTCACACACATTCGCTCTTTGTTTTTCGTTGCAAGTTTGATTCACGTTAGTGTAAGATATTAAAAATTGAAAACCGCTTGATGAAAAAGTTTTCCTTATCGATTTTTCAAAAGAAAAAAATATTTGTTTATCGCTGCTAAGAATTTGTTCATTTGTATTTTTAAATGTTCTCAAATGGCAACCCTATATCAACTGACACGTTTAGTTGTGAACAATTTTACAAGCAGACTGTCAATCTACTCTTGCTATTGGAGGGAGGGAGAAATATATACGATCGATACATACGATATATACGATATAATGAATTATAGACTGCTGAATGCTTTCACTTTTTTGGTTTTGACTGGTTTTCACAAAAACTTGTTGTTTTGCAAAACAGGGCTGTCAACAAATTTGTATGGGGAAAACACTTGATTTCCTTCAAGTTTTTGAAAAGTTTTTGTGAAAAGGCTATAAAGTGCTTGTTTAGTTACAATGATCGTCCAATGCATTTATTTGTTTTAATTAAAACCTGTATTTACAATGGGAACGGGTCGTTATTCTGTATTCCAAAATTCTGTATGAACAAAATTCTGTATCTGAAGAAAAAATTCTGTATGAACATAATTCTGTATTCCATTATTCTGCTTTTCTATTATTCTGTATTTCAAAATTCTGTAAATCCAAAATTCTGTTTTTCAAAATTCTGCAAATCCATTATTCTGCTTTTAGAAATTCTGTAATTCCAAGATTGTATAGTTATAATGTGCACATTATCAATCAATTTCGTTACAACACGAGCTTTACATTTATTTTTTATTCGCTTAGCGCACGCCCAATTAAATGTTTTTTTTTTCGTTGTTCTTTCGTTGTAGAACACAAAACCATCGACACACAATTTATCCTTTCCTTTATTAGGTTTTAATAATTTAATATTTGCAATTTTTTCTGAATTCAATTTATCACGATTAACTTATAACACTTAACTTAAGCTGTGGAACGCAAAATGTGTTATCAAGGTATGTGATTCATGTAAACCATATGCAAATTAGTTGGAGAGAGGTCCGTTACATTATAATATGCAAATTAGTTGGTTTCTCCAACTCCGTTACGTTAGAATTATAATCTATGCTTCAAGGTTCTGCATAGAAAACATCAAAAATCTGTAGGTACTCCTAAATTCTGTAAATGATAAAAGAAAAATTGTTTTGATAATGAAAAAAAGTGCGCACTTTTTTTCATTATCAAAACAATTTTTCTTTTATCATTTACAGAATTTTGGAGTACAGAATTTTGGAATACAGAATTTTGAAATCCAGAATTTTGTATTTACAGAATTTTAGAATACAGAATTTTGAATTTACAGAATTTTAAAATACAGAATTTTGAATTTACAGAATTTTAAAATACAGAATTTTGGAATACAGAATTTTGGAATCCGAATTTTGGCCCATACAGAATTTCGACCCCAACCCATTTACAATAATTAAGATCAAAACTGGGGTTCCCTTTTTCAATATGGTGTTATGCTTACAAAAAAATAAGAAAGAATGGTGCAGGGAACTAACTTCACTGGGAATTAACTTCACATGGGAATTAACTTCACCTCAAATGGGAACTATCTTCACTTTTTTTTGGTGAAGTTATATCCCAACTATGGTGGGAAATTACTTCATCAGAAATTTGTGTGAAGTTATTTCCCACCCGTTGTTCATAGATTTTAAGAGAAACAATCAGCCGAATGAAAAAAAAATTATGAACATACGATATACGAATTCAAAAATGCCATGTTTCTTATAATAAGTAGCCAGAGCAGAGCAGACAAAGGCCTTAAGTTCATAATTTGAGATTCAGCTTTTAATAAACCGAGCGCTTTTTTTTATATTATTTGGACTAAATAATGGTAAGGTAAACAAAAAGCTTTATATGGGAATTGGGATTGGTCCTCCGCTTTGGTATAGTATCGTGAATCTTGCTGCGGATCGCCCGCGTATAATGGAACCTTTTGAGGTCTACTTCGCGAAATACAATGTACAAAGCGAGTTTTTTTATTTTCACACCCCAAATTGGTTCTCTGTTTGGCAAAAAAAAAAAATTCAGCTCGCTTCGCTCGCTTTGCAGCGCTACATTATAAATAAATTTTTCTTGCATAATTTGCACTAGCATGTTTTTTTGGTATGACAGTTTAAAAAAATATTTGACATCATTTTCAAACAAAATTGGTAATTTATAAAGCTTAATTCATATTTTGTTGTAGTAGGAAATGAATCATTTTTTAACATTTGCACCATTTGTGATTTGAAAAGTAAACATTTTGTTTATCCTAAAACTACATTATTCCTCAAAAAAAAAAAATCAAGAAAATCGGTCAACCGGTTTAGCTGGATAATAAACGTACAAAAAAAAGCTATTCATTTATATAGATTCTTAAAAAATCATGACCAACTTCCAATGCTAAGCAGATTTTTCAAAGCTAACATTAAAACAGAAAAGCATCAGGGACCCCACGGAATTTTCTTTCACCCCACCACTGGAAATAAATTTGTCATTGATTTTGATGCGAAAGTAAACTACACAACATAATTATATGTAAATCCTATAAAGATAAGTGAAATTAATTCCCACCTTCTATGGGAAATAGCTTAACATCAAAGTGAAGTTATTACCCACAGAAAAGTGAAGTAATATCCCACCATAGTTGGGATATAACTTCACCAGAAAAAAGTGAAGATATTTCCCACTTGAGGTGAAGTTAATTCCCATGTGAAGTTAATTCCCAGTGAAGTTAGTTCCCTGCACCGAAAGAATACTCTTTATAGGTAAGACTTACAATTTTTTTATTTTGATTGAACACGTCAATGTCAATGACTGTATAAAAGATGAGAGTTTTGCAGCTTCATGTTAAATCAGAAGTTAATTCATTGAGTTAATTACATCGCGAAGAATCATGAATTTCAAACTTATTGTTTTCTTAGTTTTGAGTTTAATCGGGACGTTTACAACTATCGTTGAAGCTCAGTGTCGTCCTGGTGGTTGCACATTTCCTCTTAAGCCATTTCCAATAGGAAGACCAACAAGAAATCCATTTACTTTTAGATTTAAATAAACTTATTTAAAACAACTTGAAATGTTTTATTCAAATTTAAACGTTAACTAGAATCACTTTTATGTTTGTGATATTAAATTTGTTTAGATTGTGATGTAAAGAAATAAAAAAGAACATTAAAAAATGTTTAATTGTTTTTATTAAATCATACAACATTGATGAAAAAGAAAATTGTCATCAATTCTCTACACAAATGTTTTAGATTTAGATTTTTTTTTTTTTTAGATTTAGATTTATTTTATTCAAATTTTCACTTATATGCTAAATTTAACAATATAAAACAATTGGAAAATTAAAGTGTTAATAGAATAAAGAATAGCCATTCTTTAACAACTGTGTTGTTAGTGTTGAATGACCAGCAAAACTATTTTTCAAACTATAAGAAAAAACTGACGTGGGGTACTTACAGTTTTTCTTTGAGCAAAATTTATCATTTAATCAGTGATCAAATATAAGCTGAATTACTTTAAAAAGATTAAATACTGCAAATTTGTATATTATATAAAAGAACAATAAATGAAGATGAAAGTTAAAAGACTAAGATAAAGAATCTTTTTGCGGATTAATTTTTTACTTTATAAATAAGTTCAATATTGCTTAGGTCTATAGTGAAAAGCCAGTCTTTGATTTTTCTTAAAAAAGAATTAAAGTTGTTGGTAGTTCTGATTGAGATTGGAAGATTATTGAAAATTATTCTCGAGGTCATTAAATAAAATGTAATAAAACGTGTTTTGTGTGGCAAAGGAGTGTTGACAAGTGCTAAGCTATTAACTCGTAGATTGTATATCGATGAATTTCTGCTTGGAATATTACCGCTTTGTTTATAGAACTCTTTTAAGACCTTAAATATATAGAGATGGCGCAATGGTAGTATTTTCAATTCACAGAAAAGAGGCCAGCTAGCTGTACGTTTGTTTTTATTGCAAATGATACGAATTATATGCTTTTGAGCCACCAAAAGGGATGCAAAAGTGTTCATATAGGCACCTCCCCAACTTACTAAACCGTATTGTAATTTGGATTGAGCAAGTCCGTGATAAATCATAGTCAAAACTTTGTTAGAGCAAAATGGTCTCAGCAAATAAATCTTTCGAGTAATAAGATGCATGTAAGTTTTTAATGACTGCACATGAACTTTCCAGTTAAGGTTGTAATCAAAAATAACTCCTAAGTACTTAAAAGAGTCAACTCGCTCAATTTTAAAACAGCTTGAAGGGCACTGGGTGTGCTCTAAGAAGTTGCGTCTACCACAGTGATGCAGGGGTAAAACAAACTTCTGACACTGGTGGGAGTGGAAAAACAACTCAAAATCCTTAGGAAAATCATCAGAAAGTTTAAAGCACATTAACTTGGTTTTATCACTTATAATTAATTTATGATATGCAAACCAGGCTCTCAGCAATTGTAGGTCCTTATTTATGGTGGCAACACATTGAAAGTATGTAGGTTCGTTGTAGGTAAAAGCTATATCATCTGCAAAAGCACTTCGGTTTCCAGAAAAATCTTGATAGAAAAGAGAGTTAATGTAAATTAAAAAAAGTAATGGACCCAATACAGATCCCTGGGGCACACCATTTTTCAACGTTTGCAAATTACTTGAAACTCCGTTAACTAGAACTCGTTGCTCCCTTCCAATCAGATACGACTTTAACCATTCAAATATTAGACCTCTAAATCCAGCATTATACAGCTTACTTAAAAGAATTTCGTGGTCGACCATGTCAAACGCCTTTGTCATGTCTATGAACAATGCCATTGTAGACTGACTATCATTAATGGCCTTGAATAGTTCACAAGACACTTTTAAGATTGCGTCTTCCGTACTTTTACCTGCACGGAAGCCGAATTGATCTTCGGAAAAAAAATTTATTTTTTCTAGAAAAGATAATTTAATCAGAAGCTGACTGATTTCCCAAAAAAGGCAATTGCTTGTAAAGATTTATTTGAACGAGGAATTAATTTGTTCGTTCTCCATGATTCTCAGCATTTCGAATCTTCGAAATTTCTCTTGGTGTTATTTTGACAGGTTTTATTAAATGACAGTTTTTGAAATAAATGTTCGGAAGAGGAAGGTATGCCGTTAATATTGAAAAACAACAGCCAAATAGCCACCGCAACCACGCTTACAGGACCATATCCTGTACCATGGCTACCCTATGTCCTCGATAGCCCCACTAATCCCATCTTGAGGCTGGGCTTGGGCGTAACGTGTTAAATCACAAGATCTTGGTGCCCAATTGTGATTACCTCTTCGAGAGATAACGCGCCCGGAAACTTTTCCCGTAAAAGATCAATTGTTTCGATGTTTGTGTGGCAAAGTAAACGTTGTCTAGATCAATACCATCCAATTCCAGCCATAAAAAATCATTAATCATGTCTCCATAGCGCAATCCATTCACCGTAACTGTTGATCCAACCTCCGCACAAAACAATCACACGTTGAGGGTGGAGAGACTTCTCAACAATAATTCTTGGGTTTCCCGAACCCCAGGTGGCCAGATTCGACAATTTTTTTTTTGTTGACGTAGCTACTGAGGTTGAAATGGGCCTCATCAGTCAAGATGATTTTTCGATGGAATTCTGGATCATTTTCATGCATTTCGAGGACCCAATCAGCAAAGACACTACGTTGTTGATGATTTTTTTGTTGGCCCTTAAGGCTGTGAGGAGAGATAGTGGCTGCTTTACAAAAATTGAAGGTTGCGACTTCCAAGGGTGCGTTCCATCTTTATTCGGGTGCCACAATTACTGGAGCAAGTACGCAGCCCAGATAATGCTCGTCAAAATGAAGGCTGATGGAACGTTTCAAGTCGTGCTAACATGGGTCAGCTAATATCGGTGCACGGGTTCATAGAACGGAGGTCCCGTTGGTGTTTTGCTTCATGAGCTACAGGAAAATTGCTGCATGTGAGGAGTTTCGGTTGCACCTATTAAAGGTTGCTGGGGAAACCAACAGCCTCTTAAGTGTGATATTGTAATATCAGACTTTGAGTAAGCAATCCTTAAGGCAGCCATAAAAAGGTTTGCCATTTCGGGTAAATCCTTTGGAGTAAAATCCAATCTCTTGATCTGACAAGAAAGTATTTCAGCGATAAGTAACTCCATCGCCATATGCACATGCTTTGGCATTTGTTCCGGCTGAAGAGGTTTCAAGCCCTTTTGGATGACCCGAATGCTCCAAGAATGGCTGAATGATTTGGAAGGATAAGTTCATTGGTGATTCCACTGGCAGGCCACTATTTTCGCTGGAGTCTTGGACGACTAGAGTGTTGGCGGCTGAATCCAACTTTAGGCGTAAGCTAAATAGCGCAGATGTTTGGCAATCTTGGCATAGCCGACTGTAAGTGGTTGTTGAATAAAAAAACGCTGGCGGGTATAAAATCATTTCGGACCTCGGAAAGTAACTAGCTCCTCCAAAGATTGCGAAGCCAAAGATTGACTACGGACAAGGTTCAATATTTGATAAACATTGCACACTACCTTGACTTGTGTCTCTAACATACGTGAGATTTTGAGCCAGCAATCCTTAAATCAACGAAGACAGTCTTCCCGTAAGGGTTGCCTCTTTCATTTATTTAGAGGAAAATCGAGTTTTTTCCTATCAGCAAAATATATGAGCCACTCGCAAATTGGGTACCTTGACTGTATCGTACTAAAAGTTACATGTTAAAATAAGGGAATAATCCGAAACGGTTGAAAGACCCAAATAAATAATGTTTTCTTATTTTGTTTTGGTTGCGGTAAATCTTACCAGTAATTATGCAAGTTCCTGCAACCCAGTTATCATAATTCGTACATTAGACATCAGTTCAAGAGGGCTTGATATTTGGGCTTTTGTCGATGTTTCCATTAAAAGCCGCAGTAAATTTCACAAGTACCAAAGGAACCGCTAACATCTTGAATTAAAAATAATTACAACTTTGTAAACGAATGTAAAAGAGAGGGCCTACTACAAAATACATTGTTTTCATCTGCATTTCCACTCCTGTATTTTCAAGTACTTAGTAACTAAAAATCTGAATTGATGAACCTTAATCGCTTATAGTCTGTAGAATTGTGTTCTCCAAATTGGATCTTCCATATTTTTCTATTTTCTCAATAGAACTAAAAATACGAAATAAATCCATATCAATGATATTCCTTGTTTATCGCATGCCTTGACAACAGTTTAAACTATTGTTACGGAACATGCAATCCTTTCAAATTTATTTTTTATTTGCTTCTTCAACACCTCTAAGCCTAGGAATTGCTAACATTATAGGTAAAAGGTATGCCAAAACCATCAACGGGCCTAAAAGCCAATTATAACATATTCCATTGAGTATAAATCAAAATAGAAAATACTACGCGATATATCGTTCCAATTGTCGTCCGCCACAGAGAATCTGTATTTTTGTCTGTTGACAAAAGACAATACAAATTGACTTCGTGTTTGGTCCAAACCAAACCAGAACCCACCATCATACTGCGGAGCTCCATAATACCGGTGTACTGCCAAACTACTTGAACAAGCGCAAACAAACAGCCAACAAGCCGTTTTATACATATTCTTCACAAAAAATCATAAATTATTCGAATAATTGACGCTTTCGGTAACAAACGCGGAATTCTTCCCGATTGCGATGCGATGCCATCGCGCTTGTTCGGTCGGTGGTGTGGTGGGTCGGTCGATTGTTGGTTACATCCAGAGTGTTGGAGTAGTTATGTATTTTTGACTGGAGACTATGGAGTGTTCTTCAGTTGAAGCTGGTGCTGCCGCCTTCTTTCTTTTTATTATTTGTATCTTGTATCTTTCCATGTACTCGTTTTGTACGTACATCTGTTATATTAGTAACAGTGCCAAACCAACCGAACTGGCCACGTACTACTTAGAGCAGGTGCGTTGATATGAAAAGGGGTATTGAAAATAATTCTTAAAAAATCAACTCAAAGAAAACATAGAATATTTGGACGATTAAGTGGAGAGAACAGAGTCAGTGACGATGACGAATTTCTGTCTTTTGCTTTGTCTTTTTCCCTTATCGTTACTCTCTTCCTCAATGTATTATATTTCCCTCCTCAAGAAATATCCTTGATACGCACTTGACTCAAAGAAAAGAACCTCCACACGGAACATCCACAGGTGACATTTAGGTGTTAAAGACCGACTTTTATTGTATCTTCTGACGGCCGCAAAAGATAAGACCAAACTTAACTTGGGAGTTCCTTGCTTTTTTTCCTTCAGATGTACAGTTTAAAGGTATCCAACAGCAAGACCTGAATCTGGGTAATGGCCCGAAGGCAACGACACCGTTTAGTGAAAGAGAGTTTGCCATCGTCAGGCTTTGAAGTAAAAAAATGTTTTATTTGATTGGCAGAATATGGATAATTATCATTGAGATACATTTATCAATGCGCAATCGCCCATGAGAGTACAGGTAACATGATTTATTCGAACAATCGCAATCATTACGCGATAGCCGATTACCGCCGCAAGAAAAACCAACCATCTCTCTTTCTATCTATACATGCAATCGGATACAGATACAGAAAGTGAACAATTCGAGACCTGCCGATGGAACTCTCAAGACCTCTATCGCAGCGATCGATGTAAAACTTAATTAGAGCTGATAGTTGTGCCACAAATGTCAGTAAAAAATCACTTTCATAATTGGACATCAATATTGTAATTTATTTTGTAATTAATGTGCGTAAAACATTGTCTTTCCCAGGGGGATTTTCTTAAGTCAATCTTAAGTCTTGAGACTTCAAGAGAGGATTGGATTGGAAACGAAGAAAAAAAAATTGATTTTGATTTATACGAGTTGAGAATGGAGTTGGTTTCATTTCATTTATTTTATTTGTTGGCTGGTGTTTGGAATGATATTTTCTTAGACATTGGTTTTCATTTGTGATGGCAAAATTAAGTGCCTGACTTATTGAGTCTTTTGTAAGCGATCTAAATTGAATTTTTATGTGATTGGAAACACAGGTGTTAATTACAAAACATACATGCTATAGAGACAGGTTTTTTATGTGTTGTCTGCTTATGTAAACTGATAATAGCAATTCTTTGACTTTTTTGTTAATTTTTCTGAAGGCTTGAATTGTTTAAATAGTTCTCAAAACGATTTGTCAATGGGTCATAAAATTATTCGCAAACTGTCACTTTTATGAGGGTATGGAATAAGCATAAGTCTTAACGAGGCTTAACGAGAGTATTTGTGTCGCGAAAAGTTCTTCTCAACTAAGCCATTCGCAATCGGTATAAAACAGTAGGTCTACACAATTCCTTACTCAAAGAATCGATGAAGTGTGTAAAGTGTGATTTTTGAAGACATCTGGAGGACATCAGAATTCCATAAACTGTTCGCAAGGTCAGTTCTTACTTTTTGAAAACATTTTCTTCAAAATTCATAACAAAGGACACGGAAGCGTCCAAAAAAATTATAGTATGAATTATTGATTCCCTCTTCACAGGATCAAACGCAATTCACTTAATGGAGACATGTTGGACAGAAAAAATCTCAAAAACTCATTGAATCGCTGATTATCAAAATTAGGTGTCACTTATGGCCATTCCTGAATCAAAAATTTTGCCACAGTGTTGGGTTTTCTCTTGGCGTTTTTTTTCTTTTTCACCTCTGAGCAGATCACAAAAATGGTAAAGCTCTGAGCAGATCTTATTCAAAGTCCTCCAATATATTAAAGAAACAAATCTTTCGCTTACCTACAACAGTAGACTCGCTATTGTCTAGGAAAGAATCCATTTTCAATTCTGTGTTTGTTTTTGTCTATAAAATCAGAATAAAACAAGTACAGTTGTTTTGGCTTCGCTATTCCCTCTTTTTGTTCGGTCATTTTATCTTGAGCGAATAGATTTAGCTCCAAGCATAAATTTTTTTAGCAAAACACAGATTTTTTTCTTTGCCGCAGCAAGGACTTTTTTCAGAAAATGAGTTCTGCTGATGTATTTTAACTTAAAATCAAGAGTTCTAGAGCTCCTGATGACTTTAAGTAAGAGTTCTGCAAAATTGGAAAATATGTGGTTACCTTAGGTTCCCATTGACTTAGAGCAAAATTTTGAAAAATCCCAAAAAAAAAACAAAATCAAAGAGTTCTGATTAGAGTTCCCGGTAAACAACAAAAAGTTCTAAACATTTTATAAATAATTTTTTTTTCTAAAACTAATACCTAATGCAAGAGCTCTCGCAAATTAATCAATTCAGTGAATGAGCGCATTATGACAATCCGCATCAAGGCTGAATTTACCAACGTTTGCCTCATCTGCGCTCACGCCACGCCCCCACTGAGGAAAAGGATGAATACACCAAAGACAGGTTCTACGACCTCCTCGACAAGACCTTGAGCAATGCCCGAGCTATCATATTAAAATTGTCCTTGGAGATTTTAATGCCAAGCTGGGCGGAGAAGAAATCTTTTGTGGAATAATCGGATGACATAGCCTACACGACACCACCTCCGATAACGGATTTAGGCTATTCGACTTTGCTGCGGGGCGAGACGTAATAGGTAATAGCAAGTACGCAGTTCTCATATCTCAATATCCACAAGGGGACATGTAAATCTCCTGATCAACCAGATTGATCACATTCCGATCGACGCACGACACTTCTCTAGCATGCAGGATATCCGCATATTCCGAGGTGCTAACATCGTTTCGGACCACTACCTTGTTGTAGCCAAGGTACGAATGCGGATATCCCGATCAAGGCCAAGGAGAAAATTCGACGCAAAACGGCTACAATCGCAAGAGATTGCTAGATCCTTTTAAGATCGTGTCTCCGAAAACCTCCTTAAAAGTTCTTTGCTCCCAGCACAAAATATAGAGAACCAGTGGCAACACTGCCAAGCAGCCATCAGAGATGCTGCCTTTGAAGTGCTAGGGTTTACACGGCCACCAAATCGAAGCCCCTAGTTTGACGATGAGTGTGGGCGAGCACATTTGGGTGCAGAAAGCCAACAATTCCACCCACCCGACATTGACGAAGTGAAGATAGCGATATCTAACCTTAAGTCGAACAAAGCCGCCAAACAGTGGCCTAGCCGCCAAACAGTACAAAGCAGCTGGACATGATTTGGTTAGGAGCATGCACCAGCTCATCTGCGAAATTTGGTCGGAGGAAAGTATGTCCGACGAATGGAACCTCAGCATCGTATGCCCGATCCTCAAGAAAGGAGATTCCCTGAACTGCACCAACTACAGAGATATAAGTCTCCTAAACATCACCTACAAGATCTTGTCTGCTGTGCTGTGTGAACGTTTGAAGCCTTTCGTCAATAACCTGATAAGTCCTTATCAGTGTGTCTTCAGAACCGGAAAAAACCTAATGAATGCACTTGATTTCAAGAAAGTTTTAGACAAATCGATGCGCTGTCATGCGATTTCTTCAACATCATTCTTGAAAAGATTGTGCACTCTTCTGTTACTTACAAATAAAGATGTGAGTGTAGTTTTAGTAAATGGCTTAAAAAGTGTTATCCGAAAAGTAACTTAAGAATGCCAAGTTCTTTACATGTTTAAGTTCAATAGTGAATATTTGAATTCCAAACACAAATATTGTAAAACTTTGAATCTTGACTAAAAGTTTTGCAGGTTTAGTTGATAAGTTATTCGTTTGATACGTATTTTTAGATATGGGGTATTGAAAGCCCTTTGTTGGTTAAAGGTATGTATTTCTACTTCGACGTGTCATTAGTTTTTGTGAAAATGAATGAAAATTAGTTTTACTTTCTCATTGATATACCAAATTGAAGTAATCAGGAGTACGAATTCTGCACAAGATACTTTTTGAATCAGTCGACCAATGGGATATCGTGAGATCCCGTCTTTCCATTCACCGCCATCACTTTTAGAATACTTTCCACTTAAAAGAAATGTGCAATTAAACTTTATGGGTGTGGCCCAACCAAAAACAATAACAAAAACGATTTTCGAAAAAGAAAAAAAAAAACCAAATTGTTCACTACCGCAATCGAGCTACCAAAAGCGCAGGAGAATTGCCAACAAAATTTGACCCACATATAATAGGTTGGCAGATCGATTCTCACGATCTGGGTATACCAGAAGGAAAATTACTCTGCTGCTTTCCCCTCCCTCCGCCACTGCCAATGAGTATCGAAGACCGGACGACTGTTTGTCAGAGGAAAAACTAGTACCAGCATATTGTTAGAGTAACCCACCACTCTCAGCGATCAACCCAGCCAATGGATCTCAGTGCAGCATCATCGAATGTTGTCTATCGCCATCGCTAGCTTGGACTTCTATACCCTGTCGAACCAAACCAATGGGAGGAAAATAGGTTTTTTTTGCTTGACTTAACTGTGTTCCATAAATCGATGATCGAGAGGTAATGGCCGTAGAAAATTAAAAAGACCAGTCAAGATGGAACAACTTACCTACAACAGTTAGAAAAAAGTCCTCGCAAAGTCAAACTTAAAGAAATAACAACAGCAAAACATCACAGAGATAGCGAGACGCGGTCATGCTTCAGCTTTTGTTTTTTGCTCGTCAAGAAGTACCTACACCCAATCCACCCAGTTGGAAGTGCAATTAAATCCGAAAACCAGGTAAAACAGCTAGTCGTTCCAATATCCATCAGTTGTTGCTGAGTTGAACTAAAACCTCTACTCTTGGCTTTTGGTTTGATGGCTCACAGCCCAGCTAGTTGTACCAGCCAGAAGCACTTATTCGCATGTAATTGCAATTAGATGTTCCTATTTTTTGAGATTGCTTAAAAAAATAAAAAAATAAAAATAAAACTAAAATCACAAGAGAAGGCATCCACACATAATGTTGTACCATCTAACCCTTCAAATGAGTTTGGGGCATGGGCCATCATACAGCACAAAGCACATTGTACCTTCTCCGAAGCCAACGAACACGGAATTCGAGCCGAAAAAAATAAAACAAAAATCAACAATGTCGACCTTTTGATTTCATTATGCCACCGGAAAACAAAATTAGATCTCAATGCTGCTCCCTGAGGTTTCTCTTTACACTAAAGTATGTTAGTACTTCGGGTTGAAGTCGGAATGGATATCTAAATCGAAAATGACTCGAGCGTCTAGCCTTCCGCTATGATGAGAAGATGATGAAGAAGACGACTTAACTGCTCATCCAAGCTGCTCATCCAAGCTGAAGGGGATCGGGATGTGGAGGAGTTTGCAATTTCAAGAGTGTTGGAGTAATTATCTGATAGCAACACTTTTTTTTCCTTCTTTTCGTAGACCTGAGGAAATGTATCTCTTATAACTGAAGAAGCTTTATACAGAGCTTAGGAAGATGCTGCAGTAAAATGAAAATCCTTCGACCTCAATTTATGATCTTACAAAGAGATTCTCAAAGAGAAGGGAAAGCGGAAGGTGTTATCATACAAATTCACCTCACTACAAAATAGAAATTCGTATTTAGCATTGTAACAAATATGCAGTAGCGGCTTTCAATTTAATCTGGGAGGGGAATTTTTTTTTTCAAATTCAATTCAATTCTGGAGAAAGGAAATTTCAACTGAATTTGTTAAACCAACTTTTCTAAGCTACGTCAAAAATAGAAAGCCCCTCTGTCCCAAATTATCTCACAGACCTATTTCTTAAAACACTCAGCACTCTGGGAAGAGCAGATACCCTAGCGTCACGGGCAACTTATATGTAAGAGCAGGCAAGAACAGGATTTTTTCAAGTTGGTAGCGCTGGCATTTGACACCTTCCAAAATCAGCTGAAATGTCATCATTTGATGGTTATGTATTGACCAGTAACATTGAAGGCGAGGGTTCGAATTCTAATCGTGCCTCTTGGATACTGCGTGTTAAGAATTGCGAGGAAATTATATTTTTAAAGCCAGTTCCACACGGCTTATTTGGGAAGCACTTTTTCATGACAAATTGATAATGGAAGTTATTCCAAGAGGAAGCACCCGTGAAAAATTAAATAAAACGACTGGGGATTGATAGAAACGTCCTTACTTTATCATCATCATTGTTATCATTATATTCTTGATTTCTTCTGCGCCACATCCGGTATCCAGTCGGTACCACTTTCAAAAAGTTCTTTTACCTAACCCGATCATTGACCGATGACGTCATCAAGTTTGGTCTACACCATTCTCCAACACAAATTCTGTTCACCTCGCTGTCTCTTACCATGAATTGTATTGCTAGTATAGGAGACTAACCTTGCTAGTACTTTTTCGCTCATATGAGATAGGAGTCCAGTTCATTGGTAGTCTTCCGGGCGTTAATTTTCGTCATCATATCTGCTTCAAGATATACTTGATAACTTGACATAACTCATGATTATATCGTCTACTTATAAAGTCACATGCGGAATTGAACTTTATTAATTCAATTCACACTCACTCCCTTCGGAAAATATTATAAGCAGACTATTTCGATGTACTAAAATCGTCCCTTCTACTAATACCGAATAATATAATAGTATTTACTTACTTGGTTAAATTTAGCCTGAAATAGTCCTGAACCTTGGTCTTCCTCTATTGCGTCGTCCCTCTGTGGTGGAGTCGAAGACTTTACGGGCCGGAGCATTGGTGTTCATTCTCTTCACGTGACCAAACCAAGCCATCTGAGTCTTTGGACCTTCACTCTTGTATAGCTAGGTCAGTGTCGCTGTACAGCCCGTACAGTTCGTGGTTAAATCTTCTCCTCCATTCACCGTTTATGCAGACAGGACTATCGATCTTCCGTAAAACTTTTCTCTCGAACCGGATGATGAGGGTCTTATACAGTTCTTCTTTATAGATGCTGTCATACACGGCCTTAAAATCGATAAAAAGATGGAAGGTGTGGACTTGGAGTTCTCGAGTTTTTTCCAGAAACTGCCGTAATGTTAATATTTGATCGATGGTGGACTTTCCTGGGGCAAAGCCACACTGATATGGATGATGTTAAGGAGGCTGACGCCTCAATGGTTGGCGCAGTTTAGAAGGTCTCCTTTCTTCAGGATTCGGCAAACAATGCTGAAGTTCCACTCATCGGGCATGCTCTCTTCCGACCATATTCTGCAGATGAGTTTGAACAGGTCATCAGTGATGCCGTCAGCTCCCGCGGCTTTGTTGTTTTTAAGCTTAGATATTTCTATCTTCACTTCTTCAAGGTCAGGTAGACGGAAATTGAATGGTTCATTCTGCCTGACAGCGGAATTTGATTCGTCATCGCCGCTGTACAGTCTGCAGAAGTGGTCTTGCCATATCCTCAGTATTGTCTGTGACTCTATTACTACGATATTTCCCTATTAGTTTAACAGGCTTCAGTTCGTGATCGGTAACCTTGAGTCATTCGTTTTACCTCTTGATCAAACTTCCGAACCTCATTCCTGTGCGGACCACTTTCAACAAGTTATTTTACCTATCCCGACCGTTGACCGACGACGTCATCAAGTTTCTTATTTCAAATGCTTCGGGCGTTGCTTTTTAATGACTCATGACAAATTACGTTCATAGCCACACCTTTTTTCATATTTCACATAATATAAGTCATATAATGTACCTGTCATCATCATTTGCCGCCCGACCTCAGCAAAGTAAATATCAGCCACCTAACCAGAAGCAACCAGACCGCCCCGACCTGGAAAAATCAGTGACAGAATTCCTTCCAATGATTTACCAGATTCGTCCGTGAATGCCCGGAATACTTACCGTTGATTTACCGGATCCGTTCGTTGATTGTCCGGATTCGCCCGTGATTTTCCCGGATTCGTCCGTTGAATAACCGCATTCGTCCGTTGATTGACCAGATTTTTCTCGTGATCTTAAACTTTCCACTTCCGTGTCCACCTATTTTACGACCTTAAACCTACAGTAAAGGCGATCACCAAAGGCGGCTTATCCAGCAGAATACCTGATGTAAGTTACATAGAACAACAAATCCGACCAGATAAGGACAACGCTAAATTATTAACTTTTATAAAACCATTGTAATTAATAGAAGTTAATAAAATCTTGACTAATTGGTATTAAAATTACTGGCGCTCTTTAATTCCAACTCTGGATAAACTGTTGAGTTAATTTTAGCCTTAGACAAAAATTACCGCACAACATTCTGTTCTACACCAACATAAATTCTGTACACCTCGATGACTTCAACCATGAATTGTACTACTAAGGGACTTTCCTGGCCGTTTACTCTTCGCTTAAATGAGTTAGATGTCCAGCCATAGGAGTACAGCAAGCTTGATATTTGTCATCGCAAACTGGCTGTGAACTTTATTTTATTGAATTTTAAAAATTATTGCAAATACTCTTTCTCATAAGTTCTGTGTTTGTAGTCGATGTGAATTATATTTTGTTGATATAGAATGTGTTGTTGGTTTAGAATCTGTAGCTAACGCATCATGCTTAAAATTGGCGTGAAACGTTCGTTATGGTCAGCATACAAAGTGTAGAGAGTTTATTTGAGATTTCTCTCATGGCTTTTGGAAGGGCGATAAAACGGCCAATAGAATTCATCGCTCTAAAGAGACATTGTTTCAATGGCTGTTCGGCAAGTGGTAACTGGTAACAAGCTGTGTTAACCATATACGTCATCCAGGTGCATATCCTCAACTACTGGCCAAAGTCTGCTATCATCTCGAAAACCATTCACGGTGCCGACCATATTTTCGAAGAAGTACGGCCCGATTACGTCGCTTCCAACCCCATTCTCCGAATTGTGGACACATTTGAACGATCATGCTGATGTTGAACAAAAAAATCACGAAGTGAACGAATGCACATTGATTTGAATGCCCATTTTCGTCAACGCTTCAACACTCTTAACTTGCTGTTGAATTATCGACCACTCAATAGTCGAGTTTGTCAAACACTGAAACAAGGAAATGTCAAATTAAGTTGGGCAAAAAATTTGACGTTAAGGTGCGACTCGCAATTAACATTCTGAATTATGGTTTGACCACTATTTATAATAATGTCCGATGACCGATGACTTTTATGTCATGAAGTTAATTTTTATGTTGCTCATCAAACGTTTTAATTACCTACCATCCCAAAGAAATAATTACACTAACAAGATCCTTGGCCAAAATCGTATTTCGCACTCATTTCCCCTTATTCGTTGCCGTGCCTCAAGTTTACAGTTGTTGTTAGACAGGGTCATCCCATCGCGTCTCATCCATCGCCTTTTCGGCCGCTGCGCCTGCGAAGCGATGTTATTGCTTCTGCTGCTGCTTCCAAAAGGCGTGATGAGAAATTTAATATTACTTTGGATAAATGCAGATAATTCGAACTGGCTCCATATCAGATTTCGTTTCATTAAAGTGAATCACGAAATCAATGAAGAGAGCTTTGCTCTATGTGGCCATAGTAGCGTGGTGGATCTGGTGGCGTGCATGCATTTGCCCCTCTTATTTTTTGTTCCACCGCGCACTAAGAATATCCTCCTGACTGTATAATATCAAACCGACCCAACCATATCGCTATCCATCCCCATGCCAGGTAAGCCCAGTTTGAAGAGAGTGGATCTGGGATAGCGCTAAATCCAAACATCCAACATTCACAATTCAACTTCAAGCAAACAAAAAAATTAAACCAGGAGATGCCCTGGACAAGATTTCAAATGGAAACGCATTCCGCTTCCTCCACTTCCTGGCTTACTCCGAAAACATTCGACAGCCAACAAATAAATACAAAATTTCATTGCGCTCTCTGATGATGTTGCTGATGTTATAAGCCTGTTTGGCTCACAGCAATGAAAAGAAAAAAGTCTTGAAACAAAATATCGAAATGCGGACCCACTAATCTATAATCGCGGTTCTTAATTTACCATAATTCATTCGCTTCTTGAAGTTATAACGAGAAAAACTAAGCAAGTCTTCGAGTTGCAATGAAATGAAATTGAGAGGCGGTTGATACGGATTGAGCCTTAGCATAGGTTTTGGTTTGCGGCTGCATCCTGTTGCCTTTGCCTTCAGTGCTGGCTGGCCTCAAATGAAGTTGCGGTTGTGGATATATCTTTTTTTTTGCATGTTGCTGCTGAGGCAGACGAATGATTGGGCATCTAGTGAATTGATGTTTTCTATTTAATTAAATGTTGCGAAATTATTATTATTCTTGGATTGCAACTTTTTGTTTCAAGGAAAAGCAGGTAACGCTGGAAAAATGAAATGCAAGTACTTTGGAGGTTTGTAACGATGTAAGTCCATAAAAGGGTCTCAGATATCAGATTGTCTAAGTCTTACAAAGTCAAATAATGTAAATTGATTTTAAAATGTTTTTATGATTTTGCACTGTACCGAGATATTTTTGGGTCGCAATGTATAAGTTATGACTTATGACATTATGGCAAGGATTGAAAACGTTTCCTGCAAAACAGACATGCATTGGGACTTAGACAAAAACCTACCGAAAAGTTAGATTTTTACTGACTTTGTTGATGAGTTGAATTATTTGAATTCCAGCCAAAAATATAACTGTCCAATATATCAACAAATTGGTAGCACTTGACGGATTCCCAGTCCCTCAGAACAAACAGTGCCATTGTAATCAGCGAACTCTTTCCACTGAACTGATGATCTATCTGAACACTTCAAAAATCTGCTTCAAATGAACCCAGCAACTACTTTCTCATATGCTCAACCACTCGTATGTAACGATATATTGAACTCAGTTATATCAGTCAACGAAATACAACTCGTTCTCCAAAAAGCCAAGAACGGAAAAGCTCCAGGTGAAGATGGGATACCTTATGAATATTTTAAAAATGCATCCCCTACTTTTTATAATCATCTACATAAACTTTTTAATAAGATATTTGAAAATGCTGATGTGCCGTCATCATTTAAAAAATCGATAATTTTTCCAATCCATAAGAAAGGTGATCTAAATGCAGTTGAAAACTACCGAGGAATATCCTTCATGAATGTCATTGCAAAGATATTCTGTGGTGTTCTCATTAACAGACTTGAAAATTGGGTGGATGTAAACAACATTCTTACGGAGGCTCAAGCAGGCTTTAGAAAGAACTATTCAACGGTTGACCACATATTTACTTTAACATCAATAGTAAAAGCATATCAAGCAAGAAACAAAAAAGTGTACACATTGTTTGTCGATTTTAAAGCTGCATTTGATTTAGTGAACCGAAATGCTTTATTTTTTAAACTTTCCCAACTTGGAGTGTCAACAAAATTCATCCAAATAATCCGATGTTTGTACACAGATACTGAAGTTGCAGTCTGGGATGGCAAAACATATTCAAAACCATTTAAATCACTTACCGGAGTAAAGCAGGGATGTCTTCTGAGTGCTCTTCTATTTGCTCTCTTTATTAATGATATAGCTGCGCACATTCCAGGAGGTATCAATATTGCTGGTATCGTAATAAACGTATTACTCTATGCCGATGATCTTCTCTTACTATCCGAATCAGCCAAAAACCCTACAATTGATGGTAAACCGTCTTACTGACTATTGTGACAAGTGGGGTTTAGTCATCAACACTGAAAAAACTAAAGTGATGGTTTTCTCGCGTTCCTCTCGGTGTGATGTTAGGAACACCTGGACACTAAATGGAAGTCATTTAGAAGTAGCAAATGAATACAAGTACTTGGGAGTCTTACTAAATCCGACCCTGAATTTTAGCAAGCACCTTGCAGAGAAAGCAAAATCTTCACAAAGCCTGATTAATGTTACTTGGAAGAAGATTTTCTCTAACGAACACATAAATCTTTCAACAAAATATAATATTTTCAATGCAGTCGTAAAATCTTCACTTTGTTATGCGGCACAAATATGGGGAATGCAAGAATACGAGGAAATTGAAAAGTTTCAAAGAAATTTTTTAAAGAAAATGTTCAATATTCCCTTAACAGCACCAATATATTCAATATATTTGGAGACAGGTCTACCGAAACTTTTTACTTTAAGTTTAAAGCTGCAGGCAGATTATTTGATTAAAGTACTTGGTGTACAGGAATCTCGGTTGTGTAAAATAATGATGCTCTACGAAATTCGAAATAAGGACTGGTTTTTGAGAACATGGGAAAACATTGCTGCATCCTGTGGAGAAGTTGTGCAGATCAACCTCAACAATATTGATCAGATAAAAACGAAGCTCTACGAAATCATCCAAAAACGTGAAGATTTTAATCGCAATCCGATGATTGAAGATGCCCGTCAATCGGAGAGCAGATTACTCTACAGCCAGCTTGATCATAACTTGTGTGAAAAGAACTACTTCCAAGATTCTCTTTCTTATAAAGATATTTCCCTCATTTTTAAATCAAGATGCGAACTCTTAAATTTAAATGGCAAACCATACAATGGAAGCTTCGACCAATTTTGCAATCTATGTAGCTTGAGAGCTAAAGAAGACTGCTTTCATTTCATCAGTGTGTGTCCAATTTTTAACCAGCAAAGAAGAGCATGCTTCGGTAAACCAACACTATCAGTACAGGAAACCATTGAAATTCTAAATGGATCAGATTGGGCGAACCTTGTCAAATTTGTCAGAGCCAGCTACCGCTACAGAATGCTTATAATAACGGAATATTCATGAATCATAACACAATTACTTTTAAATTCAAATCAAATCTATTATTCTCTTTTTTACCTTTTGTGATTTTTATACCATAATACTTCTTTGTTCAATTATTGAATTAAATATTTTAAAGTTTCCAATCGAGCTGACGGCTAAGCCAATGCTTAAAAATTCATTAAACCCTTTGTAAATCTTGAATGATATATTGCAATAAATGAATATTTGAATTGAATTGAATTGAATTGAATCTTTCCACTGGGGGAGTCAAAGGATCACCGAAAGTTTTCCTGGAGATAAGAATATGTTAATGATCTTATATAAAAAAAAAAAATAGAAGACTTGACGAAGCGTGAAAATTGGAGTACGATCTGTTATCTACTGTTGTTGTCAAGTTCAAAGAATATATTGCTCTGGGACTTATCAGACATCTACACTTGTATTGATCACAGACCGCTAACTACAATATAAAGTGTTTGATTTTAAAGAGGCATAGTCAATAATTGGAATAGAAAAATAGTGTACGGAAAACTATTAATTTCTGGACTAGTAGCGCAACATTCAGTTACGATGAAGTCCTTGTTTTACCTCCAAGTGATTGTCTCCGGCCAACTATTTGTGTACCCCTAAATAGGCAAAAATTACAAGTTCGAAAAGGCCCTGCTTTCTAGAATAGGTTAAGGAAGTTAAAATTCTTCTACGCCTCGGATTAGTAATCATAACACCTTGACGACTTTTGGCGATTTCTGGGATGTAAAGACGTTTCTTAATGACAGAAAATGGAAAAGAAGATCCTCAGAATGCCAGATCCCTCAAGCTAAAAAGGGAATTCATGGGGTATAAGATGGGACATCTCATGGATTAAGTGAAGCTAAATGGTTAGGCACTGGGAAGTTCAAGTCACCAACCCGTAAAACATACTGTACTAGGTAAGCTCCTTGAAGCACTCGGGAATCTGACCTTTTATTGCTGCTTTCCAAAACAGCTCTCAAAAGCTTCTTATGATACCACACTTTGAGGAGATATCATAAAGGCGATGGGTGACTTGAATACCGAGCTTGACAGTGTCAACACTATGCATGGACAGGACATGTCAAGAGAAATAATCTTGTTGGCAACCGAAATGAAAATGGTGGACGCTTTATCTATTTCTGTAGCGCCAGCGATCTTGTTATTAGAGCGACCATGTTCGAACATAAGTCAGATGGGTGCCGACTAACCAACTTCCAACCTGACGAAGTGTCTTAAAAGCAGTATCCAGGCAGGCATGGTAATGGCCAGGGACGCCAATCTGATGGTTACTATCGTAAGATAACGTACAGATGCAGTTCAAAGATCCCAAGGAACACTTCCGCAGTCTGCCAAGAACTAGCGGACCACCTTTCACAAGGATTGAATGCAATCAGCAACACGGAGCCCTCATCCACTAGAAAACTTGGTGTGCTGTGAAAAGTGTCTTCCGGAGGCAAGGAAGGAAAAGTGCATTGGCCACATACGCAGAAGAAGCCGCTAGTAGATGTGACAGTAGGACCGTCTACAGATTTACAAAAAGCTTAATGGTGTCCAGAGCTCTAAGCACTAAACAACACCTGGTAATCCTGGCATCCCAGATAAATTGATTGCTATTATGAAGGCTACACATGATGGAGCCAAATGTCACGTGGTGTAAGGCAAAGCTGTGTACTATCATCACCGATACTATTTCTGTTGGTGATAAATGACGTATTGCACGCAGCAGTGTGAAATGGAAATTGATGAATTCAGTGGACCCTGCAATCTCACCTCGAACATCTGGACTATTACGTGTTCATTCTCTCTCATAGAATCATGGATCTACATCAAATGACAATAAGGAAAGAGAGAGAATCAGAAGTCATTCGAAAGAAACTAAAAGTATCAGCCTTGGAACTTGCTCATCAACCCAAGTTCATATTTCTGGGCAACTAGTAGAGATAGCAGAACATTTCCAATATCTTGGCGTATTGTCTTGTGTCTATGAGTGGCAGAACTGAACTGGTCGTAGATAAACAGCCGGATCAGAAAAGCAAAGGCTGTATTCGGAATATGAAGAAACAAAGTCCTTTAGCTTAAAGACCAAGCTAGGACTCCAATGTTGAATCTGTACTGTTTTATGGGTGCTGCACTTAGAAAACTAGCCACAGTCACAATAAATCTTGAAACATTCGTCTCAGATAAATCTTGAGGATTTTGTAGCCCAATCGTATCTCAAATGCTTTATGCGGGAACAGGACAGGAACCCAAAATCTGAATTATACGAAGACGAAAGTGGAAGTGGATTGGCATCACTCGTCGAAACATCGGCGATGGGTGCATTATTTCGAGTCAAACGTTCAGACAAGAAGGCAGAAAAGTGGGCCGGCCTATAGAAGTACTTCGCGAAGAACAGTCGAACAGGAAGCAGTAAGACTGGGGAAGAGTTGGAGAGAACTGAAATATTTCTCCAGACATCGTGCATAGTGGCGCGTAGGAGTATTAGATGCCCTCGTAAAGAAAACATACCGGACATAATAGGTCCGAGGACCTAAGTAATAAGTAAGCAATTTTCAATAAGATAATTTTCCCCAAAACATTTTACCGCAGGACCTTTTCGTCACTCAAAGTTATGAGAATCAAGGATATCGATCTGCTACCTTTTTGATAATTCTTAATGCCCTTAACGATATTCGATATGATGAGAATCGGAGAGAACGAAGCAAATTTATTCTTCGCTCAAATTGTTCTGTGAATGCTGCTTGGGCATGCTTGCAGGTGAAGTTACGTATATGAATCACCACTTATGTTGTAAGTATTTAACTTTATTTGTTGATAAATGCTTAGCCTCATTTAATACTTAGGGGCAGGGGGAGAGATAAAACAAGAACTTCTAGGGTGGATTATAGTTCCAAAAGGCGCCTCATGCGGTTGACTTCATTAAAACAGAAAGTATTAGGACATCAGTGTGGATAGATGATCACATTTTACGAACCTAATATTTTCTATTTCTCCTCTTTTGAATGTTTCCTAATAATTAATCCAAGCTAGGGGCTTGGTCTATTACTTTTAGCGCAAACATGAACATTTTATTCTGTTCCATCTTCCTATGGATATCAGAACATTAACCAAATAGTCTTCGCCATATAGGAAGACTCACTGCGACTTAAAACTGTACATCACACCAAGAGGCGATGGTGATTTCTATTTCGTAAAAGCACATCCAAAACATAGTTCAAGAGTTAACTAGAGAATGTTTTTTTTGTCGAAATTCGCTCGGCTATAAATAATAAATCCAAGCTCCATGAGAGTGACGACAGAAACACATGTGAGGATGTCATCGGAAATCGAGCGATTGTTTTCATGTGATTGTCATAGAGCTGTGCTCGCGATGTAAGCCCCGAAACAAGAAAACACCAAACATTTACCATATCATCGAAGAGGCTAGAATTGTTTCTATGCGGCCATGGTGCCAACAAAAGTATTTCGAAATATCCATCCCGCGCCTCCCAGCTAACACAGAAGCTATTCATCTTCTCGCAATCGCCTGACATTCGGCCTTTGTTGTTGTTTCGGTTTCTGGTCTGGATCTTGAGGTATGGATAGCATTTTTTGTTGTTTGGTGTCTCTGGCTTGTATGATTGTGAGTCACTTTTATCGAGATACTTTTTTGTTTTATTATTTCCTAAAGCCCCTTCGGATCCGTGAGAAAATCCATCTGCAGACGGCAAATCGAATGGAACGGCATCTTTTCTGATTCATTAGTCGAAGATGTAGAATTTGAATGTGGTGCAAATGTTTTTGGTGTTTCAGTCGCAATCGGCAATAGACACTCTTTGTTTTGGGCCTCGATCGCATTTGCCAATATGTAATACGTGATGGCGACCTTTACCGGCTCGCGATGATGATTGCTTCGGTATTTTTAGTTCCTTTTTACCTTCGGTCCCTGAGCTCTGACTGACAACAAAATCAAGCTGGGCTTCTTCTTTGAGACGTACTTTACGACCGATTAAACTCTCAACTCGTAAGCATACCCAGCCAACGAAACTAAGGAAACGAAAAAAAGGCAAATCAAACCCTATGCACTGAAATGTTCTTAGATACAAATTCGTCGAACTTACACCTTTTGCTGGGTGATGGCTGATGCCTGCCTAGTGCCTGCTCTGGTGATGGCAACAGCAGCGGCGCGGCGGCGACCGTTGTGCGCATGCGGCATGCCTGTTATACCTGATGGACCACGAATCTGTTTCTCTCTCATGGCGGAATGGTAAACAACTGCAGGCAACGGAGAGCTATTGGAACAACAGGAACAATTTTAATTAGCGCAACCTCTGTTTTCGGTTTCATTCGTTTGTGGTTTTGGTTTGATTTGGTGCGGTGGGTTATTGGATTGGCCCATAGCCGCATCAACACGCTCCGTGAAGATATCGGGAATGCCACATCCGTCCATCAGTCTGTCCAGAAAATAGTCTGAAAAACAAAAGAGAGAACAGAAGGTGGCGTCCTTATGGTTGCCACTTTGGTTTGGTCAAGAAAGAAGGAATTCAAAGTAGAAAACTTACATCCAGAGGGAAATTTCTACTCTCAGTCAGCCTTTTTTGCCACGAAATATTTTTGTTCGTCCGGAATTTTGGAAACTATCGCGAGTTTTGCTAACTTTTTTAACAGCTGTTTCCATGTTTTCACTTAACTCTCCTTTTACCAAGATTCCATTTCGTTCAAGACTTGGCAAACCTAGTGAGTTGGCTGTTACCGATCGATCCTTGAATGACTCTAGTTCGGATTCGGAGTATGAAGACAATTCAGCTAGTAATATGCTCTTCCAAATCTAATTTGGATATTGGATAGTGCTTCCCCGTAAGCTTCTTTGAGAACATTATTGAAGGCTCCTTCCACATCAATAAAGGTTGCGAGGGTTTATTCTTTATACTCAAGAGATCTTTCCACTGCACGTACTACTTTGTGTAGTGCCGTGTCAGTAGATTTGTTCTTAAAGTGAGCATGTTGAGATTCAGGTAGAGAATTATTCACAAGAGAAGCTTTGATGTTCTCGTTCAAAAGTGTTTCACAAAGGAAGAAAGACTTATTGGTCTAAAATCCTTGGGCGTTTCATTGCTTCTTCTACCGATCTTGTGAATGAAGACCAACTTGAACTTCTCCAGGATTCAGGTACGTAGGACGTATAGGTCAGAGCTAAGCAGTTGAAGAAAAATACCCTTAGCCGTGGAATCATTACATCTTGTAACTTTTGTAGCATGGCTGGGAAACTATTGTCGGGTCCTGGCGATTTAAAAGGTTGGGAGCTGTTTGTCCATGAAATCTTTTCTTATTATTGAGGGTCTAATTTTGTCAGGTTTTGCCATCTGAGCATATCCTGTACAGCTGAGTGGTGGTTCTGGGATGCATTCTTTGCAGTCTGTGAAATGTGGTTTTATTAAGACTTCCAGGGTCCCTGTAGAATTCACTGTCCATGAACCATCTTCCTTCTTTATGAATGAAGGACAGGAGTGGTCTTTTGATAGGATTTTACATAGTCTGGATGATTCTTTAATGTTATCAATGGATTCACAGTAGTTTTTCCATGACTCTTTTTGGCTAACACTTTTTAAAAGGTAGCCATTGTTTGCTAGCATAGCAAGCATTGAAAGAGGTTCTCGTAATCTGTCTGAGATTCGAAAATTCTTCATTCCACCATGATGCACCTAATAGGGCAAGATTTGTATGTTGATTTGTAAGTCGTGTTTAATGCCTTTTCAAAGGTATCAACTGCAGAGATTAACTCTGTCGTAGAGTTGAGTTACAGTCTAGAAACTTCTTTTTATTTGGACTTGACTATATGACCAAATTTTGTCTTGATAGTGTCCGTCTCCGTGGCTTAGTGGTTAGGTGAGTTGGCTGCTAAGCAGAACGTCGCCGTCTTGGGTTCGAGTCCTGCTCGTGCCCATAGTTTTTATTTCATCTTTCACTAGCACTGCCTCTTGCGAAGAACTGACAAAACTTCCAAGAGTATCAATCTGTCATGAAAAAGTGCTTCTCAGCCGTGCTTCACACGCACCTAGAGAATTGTTGATGAGAGTAAGCCATTTAGGCATGGGCTCTTCAAGAGCTGTCGCGCCACTCTATTTATTTATTTTTATGTCGAACACTTATTCCCACCCCTCGAAATAATCAGAGCTTGGAAAAATTAATGTTGGGGTATTGCCTTTATTCAGGATAGCTAGGTTTTGTTCGATAAAAAGGTCAAATAAAGCCTCATCTCTCTCATTTGAGCACGAACTGCCCTACAGCAGCTCGCTTTGGGAAGATTTGGTGATTTTCAAGATTTGTGTCACTTCGTCGGTGGAGCTAGGCCGATCGTGGGCCATGTATAATGAGATCGGAAGAGCTTAGATTAGAACATAGAAATGTGTTTAAATGTTTTTTAACTAAAATGCAAGTCAGTTGCCTTCGATCTCTTTCTAGACAAACTTCAATTTCATATTTCGAATAATAGTTTTTTTCAGGAAAGGAAAGACTTAAAGCTAACATGCCGCAAACCCTGGATGAATTTTTCTCTTCTAAAAAAAATAAATAAAAAGAAAAAACTTTTTGGTTGTCTTAAAAAACATCCGAATAACACGAGGCTGAAAACTCTCTACGAAAAAATTTGTCTTGAGCTGAAGTCTGAAATTCCCCTTTGTAGGGACACGTACTACGGTAATAAACTTGCTGAAAATTAAGGCAACTCTAAGAAAGAATGGGAAATAGTAAATGGTATTTTAAACAGAAATAAAAACGAGGTGAATATCATAATAGAAACGGAGAACTCTACTGAAACTGATCCTAAAAAAGTTGCTAACCTGTTTAATGATTTTTTCTCAAACATTAGTGCCAATTTATTAAATTTCCATCTCTTGAAAAAAAAGTGGTGCTGTAATAACACTATAATTGAAGATAGTTTTCAACCAAGAAGTTTTTACTTTACAAATTTTAGTTCGGCAGAAATACATAATATCATAATGTCATTAAAAAATTCAAACACTTCTTCCTATGATTTGATTTCCAGTATAACTCTCAAAAATATTTCATTTTACATTTCCGATATCTTATGCTTCATTTTTAATCTCAGTGTTCAAAAAGGAATTTTCCCTGATGCCCTCAAAAAAGCCCTAGTTATACCCATTCATAAGAAAGGTGCCACCTCAAGCCTAAATAATTACCGCCCCATTTCCCTCCTATCAGTTTTTTCTAAAATTTTTGAAAAAGGTATGAAGTTAAGAATGCTATCTTTTTTGAAAAAAAACAAACTTTATCAGTGACTACCAATTCGGTTTTATGACTGAGAGGTCTACGGAGGATGCTGTTTTAAAACTCTGCGGGGAAATTTATTGCAGCTTGAACAATTCTGAGGTACCTTCATCTCTGTTCATAGACATCACTAAGGCATTTGATACGGTAGATCACGTTTTGTTGCTCGATAAATTATATAGATGCGGCTTCCGGGGTAATCTGGCTGGCTGGAATCTTATTTAATGAAAAGAAAACAAAGCGTCAAAATTCAAGATAATATCAGCTCAGAGAGGTTTGTAAATATGGGTGTCCCGCAAGGATCCGTCTTGGGACCGATCTTATTTTTGATCTTTGTCAATTCGCTTTTTGTTCAACCTTTTAAAGGCAGTATCACAGCTTTTGCTGATGATACTGCTCTGTCATATTCTTCAAAAAACTATTTTCAACTGTTTACTGATGTAAATTATGATTTAGACTTACTGCGAAAATGGTTTTTTACTCATCGTCTCCAAATAAGTGACAAAACAAAATTTATGATTTTTAACTTAAGAGGTAATATATGCGAAGATTTTAAACTAAGTTATCATTCACCTTTATGTCTTCGATATCGGCTTAATAATGATTGCCAGCATAATTCCACTGCTTCCTTTAATGAAAACCTGCTTTGCTCTGATGGTTGTTTTCAAATTGAGCGCGTTGATAGTTTCAAATACCTGGGTATACTTATAGACTTTCGGATGTCCTGGAAAAACCATACTTCTAACTTAAAAGATTATCTAAACAATGTTGTAAGGCAAATCTACCATCTCAGTCTGTATTGTAGTTTGACTATCCTTAAATTAGTATACAATGGTCTATTTAAATCTAAGCTACAATATGGACTTTCTTGCTGGGGTGGAACGAATTATAACAAACTAGAACCATTGCTGATTAAGCAGAAACATGCTATAAGAATCATAGCTAGGGTTAATCGCAGAACTCCAAGTTTTGGTTTATTCAGGAATCTTAATATTCTTCCACTAAAGCACTTATATTTCTATAAAGTATTGAAAATATTCTTCGAAAATTCTGGTTATTCCGCTTCTAGATTGTATGGATCTTATAGTTTACGTGTCAACAGCATGAATCTAGTCACGGCACCTAATATTAAGAAGGCACACTTTTCTCACTTTTATGTAGTTACTGCCCCTCGTTTATTTAATAACTTGCCAGAAAATATAAGATGCGAGAGAGTCGAAATTACTTTCTTAAGAAATATTAAGCTTTTACTATTTTCTTTGAACTACAGTGAAATAGACAGATTGTTACATGTAATTATTTGAGAATTTAAAAAAATAACTTCAATTTCCTTGCTTGAATTTTGCTCTATTTTAATTTTATTAATTTTCTTACATAAAATAAATGATCCCCATGAATTGTTTTTAAGATTAATTTTGTATCTTGATGGTGCATCCAACTCTTGTCCTTGGACAATAGGATGTTCCTAACTATTTTATATGAAGCTTTAAGCTATTGCTAATGTAGATATTGCTAGTATATTTGAATATTGTTAGCTTTAAGTCTTCATGTGAAATAAAGTTTGAAAAAAAAAGTACGAGGGCTTCCTTGGTCTTGATTTTTAGTATTGTAGAAAGTTCGTAGTTCTTACCTTTGAGTCCATGGACTCTAAGATTGTTGACCCACGGCTCTTGGACAATGCCAATATCTATATCCTTCTGTCGCAAAAGAATTTGAAGATTATCTGAAGCATTCCTTCTTCTCTAATGCCAAAGTTAATGTTTTCTTACCATTTTCGGTGATTTGGAGTAAAACAGCCGTCTGAAACTTGTCTTCGCCATCAATCTTGATGACCGACCACTTTTGACCACTTTTAGAAGACTCTCTCCATTCAAATTGGTCTCCAATTTGGGTACCCAAACGATTTCTTTTAGTCTTCTAGGACCTTGGCCTGGATGAGCACGAGCTTCATGCCCATCCATGCGCCGCTAAGTTTTGTCAGGAATTACTTCGAAAACCTATCGCTAAATGCTTGAGCTTTTGACTGACACGCGATCAGCTTTCAATTGAGTTGAATAGTAAAATTAATTGTTGTGATTTGGAAGTTAAATTGCACTAAGATCAACTACGTATATCTATCACGCAGACTTTCGTTTAGGGACTCGTTCAGGAACTCCATAGGTATATCATATAGTCGTTCATTATTATTTGCTGACAATTTAATTCTTATTCAGATATGACAAATATTGCCAGCATTTATTCAAAGTGGCAACCACTATTCCAGTTTCCTGGTAATACTTCTGGGGTTGCGTTTAATATGTTTGTTTGGTCCTATATTTTTCTTTTCCGAAATATTCAGCATATTTTCCATCAAACCGACTACTCAAAAAGAGAACAAGAGGCAAAGGTTCCCGAAGTATTTGAATGCTCATTTATTTCATACATAAATGCGGCCCTGGAATTCACCTAACATTCAAATAAAATATTTTCCGCTTCTTAATTAGTAATAAAAGGTTTCTGGGTGTATTTCTGCACATTTTTGTTAATGTTGTTGTTGTTGCTACTTATTTTTGCTAAAAGAATGGATTATAAGCTCTGAGTCTTACCTGTTCGAGGCTGTTAATTGGCTTTTTTTCCTGCTTCTGGATGAGCGTCAGTCAATTTCAGCTTTAGCGTGGCATCACACGGAAATAGGCACCTTTTGCTTATTTGCTACATAGCTATATAGCCGAGACTCTAAAGCACAGTGTGTGGTGGTCAGATTGTATCGGCTTAATGGTGGTCTTTGTTAAGATTCTCATTTCAAGATAAAAAATATGCGTAAGGTACATGACATAGAGTTCTTTTCTTTGTACAAGTCGCAACGTGTTCTTAAAGACCCGCTGAGCCGTTTAATAATGGCAAATCTTTTTCGTTTTTTGTTCATAGTACCTAGTCAAGGCATTTACATAGGAAAAACATTTAGCCACAACATAAACACCATCATTGAATGTGGATGGAGAAGTCGACGAGACATGTTGTGCAGAGGTAACTGACAGAAGTTGTTCTTGGATGGGATCATTTTTATGAGCCTCATCTAATTTGGATGGGGTATGAGTAATTGAGAAATTATGACCATTTTGCTGTGAGATGAGCATGAGATTGTTGTCGGCTAGAAATATTTTAATTGCCGAGACAAATGAGTCTATTAACTTAACAAACTACTTTGGCTATGAGGGACCCAAGTTCAAGGTTTCGACACGGCACGGCATTGAGTTATTATAAATACTTAAATGCCTACGTTTGAGGGGTACCTACATTTCGTTTTTACTCAAAATAGAAATAGAACGCATTTACTTATTTTAATAGTTCAAAGACATTCTTTTTGAAAAATTTTATTCATGTAACGTTTTATCGTTCCAGAACAGTTCGTTTTGCAAAGATTATTCTTGGCGATGTAACTTGGATTAATCTTCTTAAAGGCTTGAGGGTATGAACTCAAAATTAGTATGGAAAAGGAATTGAAACTTGTTGAAACATTTTTCTAAACATCTTTAAAAAAAAATGAATCAAGTATTTAGAATGCCATAGTAATATTACTAATCTCCTCCCAGTGGACATCTTTTCGACAAAAGAATGGATGATGACTTTGTGACGAGAGGCTTCGACACAATTATTTTCACTGACAGCTCAAAGATGGAGTGTGGGTTGGTGCAGGAATTTTCTTTGAGTCTTTAAATGTCTCCAGGTCTTTTCGACTTCCTGACTTTGCTAGTGTCTTTCTGGCTGAACTACTTGCGATTAAGGAAGCATGCAAATTACTAAAACTAGATCCAAATCAAAACCGCAATACAGCTATCACTTCGGACAGTCAGGCGGCTATTCAAGCGATTGGCTCGTCCACATCAATTAGTTCAACAACGCCGTAGTCAGTTAGAAGGCATGAACATTGGACTTAGGGTCACTCTTATCTGGATTCCTGGTCATAGTGGTTTTAAAGGCAATGAACGGGCTGACGAGCTTGCAAGGCAAGGATCAGCCCTTTATAGCTCACTCACGGAAAGAGTCAACATTCCTCTTGGTGCTATGAAGGGCAAGATCTACTCAAATTTCCTCGCTGAATCAAACCACAGGTGGAGTAGCCCTACCAAATGTATCATATCTAGAAGGATATGGTCCACCTACAATAATAACCTTATTTGCAGACCCAGGCAAGACATGGTCAGGTTCGTTGCAACATGCACCGGACACTGGCCTTTTGGGGAACACGCATCTAAGCTGGGCATTTCCACAGTCGTATAGTTGTGGAGACCAGCGAGAAAAGGAAACTGTTCTTCACTTCTTGTGTAAGTGTCCCGCCTTAGCCAAAACAAGAACCAAATCATTGAGAAAGTCTCTCTTCAATTACCTTAATGCGCTTTCCGAACTGAAGAGCAAAGATTTGGGAAAAATTCATTAAATTTTCTACACAAAAACATTTTGAAAAAAATAAAAATATTGGCGCAAAATTATAGTCCGCTAATGAACAAGTTTAGTGTGATACTAGCTTAAAATGACGTTTCAGACATGACTCAAACGTCATTTTAAGCTTAGTATCACACTAAAGTTGTTCATTAGCGACTATAACTTTGCGCCATTGTATTTTAAATCTTTTCTATCACTTTAAAAAAAGGTCCAAAATACGCATTTTTCAACTTTTTCATAAAAACTACCGTTATTTTCTGCTTTTCAGTGATACAACTAATCTGAGGCTTAATTATTAAAGCTCATAAAATTTCCTTGATTTTGGTGAAAATTTCACATCAATACGATTAATCGTTTCTCTGTTTCGATCAATCAAACTTACAAAACACTTTTTTTTCAATTTTAAGGAAAGTTTTTTTTGTCTTATTTTTCTGTTCTTTTGAATTTGTTTATTTTTTTTTATTTTTTTTATTTTAATTATGACTTTGTGAAATTCGGACGAGTTTCCTAGATTTTGATGAAAATTCTTCCGAATTTCACAAAGTCATAATGGTAATGAAAAAAATAAAAAAAAATTTAAAAAATAAACAAACTTTTATTTTTTCAAAATATTTTTGTGTAGAAAATTTAATGAATTTTTCAAATCTGTCTTTAGTTTTTTTGTAAGTCAATATTTAGCAGAGTTATTAGGGTCCAAAGTCAAAATTGCGATTTTGCATGTAAACCCATTTTTTGATTAGAAAAAAATCGTAGCGATCTGAACCAAACAATGAATTATAGCCAGCAAAATTCTCAAATTGAATCTTAGATTGGTTGGATTGAAAAAAAATTTCCGCTCATTTTATGACAACTCAAAGTTTATTTTTTTTTCGATTTTGAAATTGAGTGAAAATTTTTTACGCTTAAGCAAAAACAACTAACGGTACTTTTTAACTCAAAATAATTTGAGAAGAAAAAATGATAACCTTTGAAAAACTTTTTATTTTACTTCAATCCGACTTTTTTCTACTGAGATACAGCCTTATAATAATCCACTCCATTTTTGAGTTTTTTCAAGTGTTCCCTTAATTGTTTTGACTAGTGTAGTTGAACTAACTAGTTTCGCACGCCACGTTGGTTGAAGTCTTCCTGAGTCGTATTCTTACTTTTCTGCAACATCCTTCCGGATTGGATTTGACAAAGACTCTACGGGCTGGAGCATTTTTTCGCTCTACATGACCCTACTTCTTAGTAATTATTCCTTTATTTTTCTGGCTAAGTCAGTGTCGCTGACCTCGCCAGACCAACCAGAACCAGAACTGCTCGTGCAGTTCTTGGTTGAATCTTCGTCTCTATTCTCCATTTATGCAGACGGGAACAAAATACACTCGAAGTATTTTTTCCCGAAGTAACCCAAAGCGATGTGGTCAAGGTCCATTTCTCTCCATTTTACATGAGGACCGGTATGATTAGTTTTTTGGATGGTGACACTCTAGTTGCTCGAGAGAGGACTTTACTACTCAATTGCCTTCTTAGTCCAAAGAAGTAGCGATTGGCAAAAGGGATTCTTCGTTTCATTTCAGCGTTGTCTGAATTTAAAGCGGATCCTGCCTATACAGTCCAAGACTAAGATGTTGCGTGTCCTTGTTATGTTGTATTGTTGGTAATAAACCTACTTTTATCATACGTAAACTCGAAAAGACGTTCTAGACATAATTTTTCCCTGTGAAACCATTCATCACATAATTCTGTACTGGAAAGTATCCAAAAAACATTCGTTCTCTGGATCACAGATATCAATGTTGATGAAAACCCTAATCCACTGAAATTTCGTAATTGTCGGAAAACTGATTGGACCACTAAGAGTACTACTGCCTTTTAGCGCTAGTGAGCCTTAGCTTAAGACTTAACTTTCACCTCGATATAAGGTTGCCTGTCCACTCAAGCATGTATAGGGGAGAGTGGGTATGTTTGGGACACTTTTCGAATACATTAAATTTGCCGAGATCTTATAGATCGTATCTGAGCAAAATTGATTTCTAAAGATAAAAAAACATTTTGGCAACCTATTTTTAGTTAAAAAGAAGGCGAAACTCCGACAGAAGAAAAGCAAAAAATTAATTTCATGAACCAACTCACTTTGTCCCATTCCTCCTACGAGCAGGAGGATCGGGACAACTATGGGGTGGAATGGGACACTTTTCGAATACATTACATTTGCCGAGATCTTATAAATCGTATCTGAGCAAAATTAATTTCTAAAGATAAAATAACATTTTGGCAACCTATTTTCAGCTATAAAGAAGGCGAAAGTCCGACAGAAGAAAAGCAAAAAATCATTTCATGAACCAACTCACTTTGTCCCATTCCTCCTGCGAGGAGGAGGATACGGTTTGTCCCATTCCTCCTGCGATCAATAGTATTGGGACAACTATAGGGTGGAATAGTGATGTCCCAATCATCCTGCGTGGCACTTTATAAAAATAATTTATAATATCACTTTTCGTGTGGCAATAATTAAACAAAACAACGATGAATTCACTTAAAAAATGGTGTTGCTACCTAATTATTACACTCTTTTGCACAGAAAGTTCACATACTAAAAAAAAAATTATCTCAAAGTTTACACAGATGTTTTACTTTTTATGCACAAATTACCTTTTTTTAATCTCCACTCCGTAATTTTTTTCCTAGACACAACTTGTTTCGTTGAGGGATGGGGGCAGACTGAAGACAGAATCTGTCATACAAGGAAAGAGAAAAAAAAGGTAGGAATTGAGAAAATGCCTAAGTCCCATTCCTCCTGTGTCCCAAACATACCCACTCTCCCCTACCTATATAGAGGGGAAAAAGGTAGCCACATTGGCGGACCTCTCAGCTCACAAAATACAAGATTAGCTTCTGAATGGGATTCTTATAAGGATTCCCTAAAAATTTACAAGAAGAAATAAGATGATCCAAACGATCTTCCAGACAATCCTTTTGGGGTAAAATAGAACAAACTTCTGAAGCCCCTAGGCTATGTAAAATTCTTTAAACAAATCCAGCGCTGCCCAGCTGTCTGAGAAAGGCAGATGGCTCCTGGAAAATTTCAAAAGAGGAGTCGCTTAACCTGCTGCTGGACACTCACTTTCCTGGTAGCTCTCAAAATGTTACTTATAACAATCAGCTACATTCAATTATTTCCATAAGTTCTAATCACAAGAGAAAAACTAAGATAAGCTATCAATAGCTTCGAACCAAACAATTCGGCGCGGCGGCATGACCAGATAGCATAAGACCAGCTGAACTCCAAAAAGCCTCAGATATCATCACACCAATCCTTGACGTATCTGAATGTGGTTCATTTTCAATCAGTATGGAACGAAGTGAAAGTTAACCCTAAGGATCTCAGACCAATAAGTTTCGTTGTTGTGGCCGTGTAAACTATAGCACTTCGAAGGAGGAATCTCTGATGGCTGCTTGGCAATGTTACCTTGCCTACCATGAAATTAAATCTTTCTTTGCTGATGGCTTTGGCAAAGTCGGTAATGGAATGTCAAAAAATCAGAAGTCTCAACTTCTCTCATTTTTCACATTTTGTGTTCAAGCTATACTCTGTTCAACTTTAATTGTCAGTACAGAAGAAATAGGGATGTTTGCATCTCTTTTTGACTATTGCAAATTTAATTAATGCTATATTCTTTCAAAAGCTCCATCAGTGTTGCCATACTATACACATTAAATTATTGAAAATTGTATTGAAAATGATAAGTGTTGCCATTTTGTTTATTATTTATATTATATATTCCACAAAATAAAAGCATACATTTTCGCTTTTACTGATTTATCTTTTTCCTCACCACCCATGGGGTAAGATATAAGGTGCGCTTTTTAAATGGTTTCCCCAGTAGGCTTAGTCCCTAACAATCTAAAAATTAACAAAAACATAAGAAACGAATGCATTGATAAATTATAATTAAATATGTAGGTACATAAAAATTTACAAAGTGATTTGTCAGGGCATATTATGCAAATCGCTTTATATTAAAAAAAAAAAAAAAATAACTCTTGTTTAATGAGGAAACTTTCTAAAAAGCATCGAAGGACCACAAAATAATTTAAAGATGAAACGTCCATGAACCATAAAAATCAAGTCAAAATTCAGTGTAATAATAAAGAACAATGTTTATTGATAGTTGTTACCCTCTCGATGTCTGCAATCCAAATGGACGAGAAAATGCTTGCATCAAAATTGAGTTTAACAAAAAAACTCTCTCGATTTCAATGCAAAACGAGTTTATACATAAATTAAGAAAAATAGCATAATTTAAACAGAATGAAAAAGAAATGATAAGAAATTTGCAAGCAATTAACTGTTAACATAAAAACATAGGGTAAATGAACAAAATTCAACAAAAGTAAACATAAAATTAATGAAATTGATAAATTTAAATTTAAATTGCATTCAATCATAAACAACTCGATTCAGATTCAGTGCTACTACTGCTTCTGCCATCTTCACTCAAACTCACAATAAGACTATCAACAGCTTGTTCGGTGAACAAGTCTATGTTCCACATTTTGGGCTCGATGTTCTCCTCAACATGTTTGACACACCGTTGCCATTTTTCAGAGCTCACCTCTCCTAAGGCTGTTGTCAAGAGTTCTTTAAGCTGAGCCATTTTAAATGATTTGTTGTTTGCAGCAACATGTCCTTTAACCTGAGCCCAAACCAATTCTATTGGGTTCAGCTCGCAGTGGTAGGGTGGCAAACGTAGAACTTTGTGGCCTGCACTTTCAGCCATATCGTCAACGTAATATTTTTCAAAATTGGACTTGTGACGTTTAACAATGTTCAGGAGCTCAGCTTTCACCATGTCGTCTTCGAACCTGATGTTATTTGTGCATAGCCAATTCTTTATTTCTTGTTTCCTGGTTGCAGTGGATGGCGCTTTGTTTTTTTTCCTCGAGTGATATGAAGCATTATCTAAAACGATTACTGAGTTGGGTTCAATCAGTGTGAGTATTTTCTTAAACCATTGCTCGTACACCTCCGCATTCATATCTTCGTGATAGTCGCCACTGTTTCCCGACACAAAACACAACAGCCCGTCGTCAACAAACCCTGTTGAACTTCCTATGTGGGAAATAATCAGTCTTTTCCCTTTTCCCGATGGCGATTTCAAACCTGTGGACAACCCTTCATTGAAGGCTTGCAGTGGATTTCTTATCGATGGATCCGTCCAAATTTTTGCAGTAGTATGTCCTTCGTTGACCCATGTCTCATCAGTGAAATAAATTTTTTTCCTTCTTCCCTCACTCTTTTTACTTCACGAAGATATTTTCGCCTCCAGGCCACGATATCATCTCGTTCCAGCAAAACACTATTGCGTTGACGCTTGGCAAACTTAAATCCAAGGTCTTTTTTTAAAATGTTGTAAAGCGATGTCCTGCCTATTTTTGTTATGTTTTCATTATTTTTAACTTCATGTAATATTTTATCAAGGGTTGGAAGCTCTTGATTTGCAAAGAATTCATGAACAATTTGTCTAATTGCACATTTGTCGAAATCATCAGCTTTGTGTTTTCTGCCGCAATTTTTTTTTTCGAGGGTGAGTTGTGTCCTTTGGTTTCACTTTCTTTTAAGAATCTGTACACAGATCTTTCAGAAATTCTGAAAATTTTTGAAGCTTCTTTTACAGCTTTTGACTTACATTTTGAATGGGAAAACAAGTTATTGGTAACATCAACGATTTCTCGTTTTTTTTCGTCGCTCAAATCTTTCGAAGATGTTGACGCCATATCGAACACTTTGACTAAAGATGTCTTGACTTCAAAATTGGAATTCAGTTTGAGGAGACAAATAAATTCAAATGGAGCACAAAATAAATATTTTTTTTTTTGGTTTTGGAGTCGTAGCCGAATGATTATTTAATGTAGTTATTTAAATATTTTTTCGTACTATGAGTCAAAGCCAACTTTGCAGTGAATAAAATGACGACAGTAATCGCTTATATTTTACTAGCCGACCCTGCGAACTTCTTCTCTCCACCCTTCGATTAAAATAGAGAACTTCATATACGAATTTTTTCAAGCTCTACAACTAACATTCTTCTTTCATTAAAGCATGAAATAAAATGCAAATTTCTTTGAAAAATTCAAAAACTTCTCTGTTTTGACTATTTCACGAAAATCAGAATTCCAAACAGCTTATCCACCTTATTTGCTGACTTTCCTGTAAGATTTTCTCAAAAAATGATTTTTATACAATGAAAATTTTATAAAAATCCATTGAGGATTGAGCGGATTAAGAGTCCAAACTGGACATACAAAGAAACCAATGCATCTTAAATTCAATGTTGAAGTTCTTCGTGCTCTCGCAGAGTTTTCCGAGTTCCCAATAAAAAAATTTCAATTTTTCTATTTAAGAACCAATGCACTTTCTATTTGCCATTGGAAAACCCATTCCGAAATTTTCCAGTTTTCCATTTGAAAATCAATGCACCTGCAATTATATGCAATTTTCCCAATGAGTTTTACGAGTTTTTCATCAAGAACTTTCTGTTTTTCCATTCGAAAACCCATTTTGAAACAAAAAATTCCAAGCAAAAAAATCTAATTTCCGACCTTTGTTTGGTTTTTCCAGTTTTCCCACTCTTCCATGAGGTTTTTCTTTTTTCACAGAAATCATCACTGAATGTAACAGTATGAACCATGAAAATTTCACAAATATCTGTTGGGCCATTTCGGAGTCTATAAGAGACATACAAACAAACACACATCCATTTTTATATATATAGAGATAGAAAAGAAGAATTACAAATCTGTATCCACACAACCTGATTTAATTTAAAAAAATTGGCACGTATTCCCGTTTCTGGTATTTTAAAGCAAAACTTACTACAAAATACAAATATTAAATTTGTGTGACTGACTGATTACCTATTGCTTCAACAAATCTGTGGCAACAGAGTACATGCTGACTTATTTATATTTTCCCGCGTCCATAACTCATACACCTTTAAAGCTTAAAATACCAAAAAAATCGAAGTTTGAAAACCTTGGATTTAACGACATTATAAAACAAATACTTTTTTCAGAAAAGTGTGTAATCAACATACTAAACGAAGCAAAAAATGAAAAAAATATCAATGTCAACACTTTTTTTGTCAATACAATAAATTTTTCTATTCATAAAAGCACAGCTTTCAAGAGCTTTCATTGAAATACAAGCGGTTGAAAAGCTTTTCACATTGTTGTGTTCGTTCTTTACCAGGGCTGATAATGAAATTATTTGCTCCGAAATACCACAAAAGGAGTATGTTGACGTTCGAAAGAACCATGCTAAAAGAATTTTTCTCCTCATATTTTAATAAATTATGTGGAATATAACATTAAGAAATAATATTTAAGTTGTTTTGTATTAAAGAAAAATATTTTCGAGAGGATAACCGCGTTTGAGTAGCACGAAAAACACCTTCGTACTCATTTTGCCAGCCCCGTTTTTTATACATGATAAGGGTAGTGTATAATGAAGAGAAATCAGTCTGCGCTGAGATGTGCAGGAAACATGTTGTGTGGGGTATACTCTCTGCTCAAGGAAATTACAATAACAATTTGTGTGGTGAGTTCAAGGGTGTCACGTCGTTTTCAGTGGCAGTTCTGCCTTTTTTATATAGACAGGCACCTTTGTAGATGAAAAAGCTCTGCCATAAGAGCAATGCTGACAATTATTTGTGAACGAAGTATATCAAACATTTTACTGTAAACCAATACTAACCTAACAAATTATAACGAGAGACCGAACAAACTTCTCAATCAATACTTGTTCTACTTTTGTTCTTCAAAAGTCGTAAGACATGCATTTACAAATTTATTAAGAAACAAACAAAAACCCTCCAATAATCCAATAATTTAAAATAGAGCAACACCCAATGAAAATTTAATTGTAAAATATTCAAAATAGTACACAAATCCCAACAAAAAAGAATTTCTCTTCCACCTCAATACCATGTGATCCGGCAATTCCGGAAGTTTTTAGTCGAACTGGAACATCCAAGAGGCGGCAACCAAAGTTGATTTCTTTTGTCAAAACATTTACGAGACCACCAACCCATAAGGCTACTATTAACATAGATTTATGTGACATTCATTCGGGTGACCCACAGTCGACAATTTTCTTCTCTTTTATTTTCCTCATCGTATTCTTCAAACTTGTAACCGTTAAAATGTTAAACACAAATGTTAAACTGCCCAAGAACCACAAAGACATAAAATAAACAACACAATACAACACAATAAAAGTCTATGAATATAAAAGAACCATAATCAGTTGGACGACGACGAAGACGCACGAGCACGACTTAGCAAGTCAACATGGACCAAACATTTTCCCCAACCGAAAATTTGGTGCGGTTGCTTGATTGAGGCACAGTTTGAGTCGCACTTAAGGACAGCCGTGGGGGGTGATCTCAATTTTCCATCAAATCTAAACAATTGTGTGATCAGGTGAAATGTGGTCTCCTTTCCTTTGATCTGTGATGGAATTTATGCACACTTGAATATGACACTGACATTTGGATAATTTTCCCACCGATGAACTTCTCTATAACTGTCAGTTTTTGTGTGTCAAACCAGTGACAGATGACGTAATGCGCGCGAAATGAGTGGGCGGATACAGAGTGCTTCTCTTCTGGGTCGGTTGTGTCTTTTTAATGAAATCTTATGGCGAGTAAATTAATTTATACGTAGGCCGACCGACACGACGACCAACAGACTGACAGCTTTGGGAATCAAGTGCAAGATCGGGTCCAAATGAACTCAAGTCAATTGCTGTAATTAAATTGTTTTGCCTTGAGGTTTTGTTTATATATTCACTCTCAAGACGGGTCGTTAATGATTTGCCTGGGAAACGCGAGAACATGTTGAATTGTTGATGTTGTCTTAAGTATGGTGCACTTGAGCTCTTGAGCGATACCTATGTACGAGCAAATTGATGGTTACTCTCGAGACAGCTGATCCAAAAATGAAAGAATTCTTGAAAAAAAGGAGAACTTCTTGGATTCAGTAGTGAAGTCATTTGTTTTGCATAATAACATGTTAAGCGATGACAAAATTGTGGTATGATGATTAATAGTTGCTCATTGAGTCGTAAGTGGGATTATCGCTGCAACGAATTTTGTGAGTTGGGAGGTCTTTGATGAAAGTGCTTATGCAGTCGTTAAATGCAAATGGAACAGGGGCAGCGAAATTGCTCCACGGGAATCTACTCCTCATGGGAATTTACTCCACTCAAAGCGGGAATTTGCTTCACTTTTCAAAGTGGAATATTCATTGTGAAATTAGGTTTTGGGGCTTAGTTTCATTCTAGTTTACAATTAATTTAAGCCGAGTCCATTGCTGAAGGGCAGGAGAACTATAAAGTGTGTTTGTTGCATTAAAATTGTGCAGGACAGAATTCAAGTATTTGTTCGATAGTTTTTGGTGACATGTTCATTATGAACAAGCGAGTTGTTACCTTATTGCAATTTTCATAATTTAGGAAACGGAAAAAAAATTTGCACAAAAGGGAATCAATTTGATTCCCAAAAGACAAATTGGGTTTTTTTTTATTTTCCCCCCAAAAAAGGCTAATTTTGGAGATTATTTAATTTCGTTGGGGCCTTTCTTCGTGAGAGCATAATTTCATTATGAAAATATACCCCAATCGTAGTATCGTTTTGTTTACAAAATGTATCTATTTTTTTTTTAATAGTCTAAGATCCGACCCTAGAACGGCCTTCACCGAGCTGATAATAATGTTAAGAATATGTTGCCTTAACAAATCCTGGACAGACTATTTTTGATTGTTAAAAAAAATGATTTTTAATGAAAAGTTGTATAACATCATGATAATAACAAAATGTTTACCCTGACTTAAAGCTTCAAACGTATAGAATGTGCAGACGTTGGGTTGCGTATTTGCTTGGACAAACTATTGGTTGTCAGGTTTAAGCGGGTATGTCGATTGTCGATATCACTTCACTTGCTTGATAGTTTAAAAAAAAATTATCAATAGAAGCGTTGTTTTATTGCGAACACGTAGATAAAGGGTTGTCGGCAAAAAACTTGGTGATCCGAAAATGTCATATTTTTAACATAAGTAGATAATTTATCGAAGTTATTATAAAAAGAAGACAACACACATTCTCGCGAATTTTTTTATTTTGACACCCCAAATTGATTCTCTTTTGTACCTGTTACATTAGTTGGTTCAAACTTCAAACTCGTAACGAAATTTTCTAAAACTTTAAAGGCTGATTGTAGAGTTTAGGTTTAGTATTGAAAAACTCAATAATTAAAACGTTTTCTTGATAGGAATTGCGAACATCCCATCAATAAATAAATATCTTTCCGATCGAGCTGTTAATGTCATTGAAACAGCTCAGTAAGTTTAGATGACAAAATGGTACAATAAGATGAAACTGGGTTCAAGTACAGTCCGCTTGCCTTACTCTCACCTTACCAAATACCAAAGTTCAGAAGAAGGTTTGTATTGGAAAGTTTCCTTGACGTCACATAGACTTTGAGAAAAAAAACATTGAAAATATGTAAAAACTGTTCACTCAATTTATTTTTTTAGAAAATGTTTAAAACTTAACGCGAAGGTCAGAAACCCTCGAATTTAATGTCTGGCACTTATGACTCGCCATAGTGGGTCATTAGTCCCGAAAACCATTTTCGGGACTTCTGACTTCGGGACCAGATTCCCTGCGCCGTGGAATGACTAAATAGGTGGGAAATGATTTCACCCAAATTTCAGGGAAATTATTGCTCACCTGAGGTGGGAAACAATTTCACGCGAAAAAAGTGAAATTATAACCCACTAGGGGTGAAATTATGACCCATGTGAAGTTATGACCTGTGAAGTTATGCACCCGTACCTTACGGACTATAAGGAAAGAACATGTTGGCATGTTGCAAAAAATGCTTTAACTGAGTTACTAAACTCAGTAACTTTAGTTTTTTTTCTGAAATATTATCTCAAATATTTTCATGTTTTAGGTAGATATACTCTTTTTTCCGTAAACAGTATCAGAAAATATTTAAAAAAGATTAGGTATATTGAAAATAAGCATTTTTCATATTCCCCAACACCTTATTTTGACTGTTAAACCTAACACGAAGTTTCCTATTTTCGAACACTAGAACCAAAAAGTCGTTAATGGTTAGAAAACCATTTTTCAATATACAGGGTGATTCACGAGCGTTGTGCCAAAAAGCTAGAGCGTGTAGGTTGAGTTGAGACAAGAAAAAAATCGTATGGGAGGGGGGTCTATTCCCCCCCCCCCGTTTAGCCGGGATGGGCAATTTTCTGAAAAATTGACTTATTTTGTAAACAAAATATTAAAAATCAACGGCTTGGTTTATAACACCGTACTATACTTTTCTGAAATTCCAAAAACTTTTTCTTTCACCTTGTTTTTAAATTAAATTGTTTTAACGAATAGTTTAAAAAAATAAATTTTCAAACTTAAAATTTTCAAAAAAAAAGCAAAAAAAACATTTTTGAACTAATTTTTTTCAAAATTTTATGTAATTAAGTACTAATTCTGTTTTAAAAATTCAATGTGTTTGTTAATTTTTAGTCGAAAACAGAAAACCGGATGCAAAAATGCCTTTTCGTTTTTGAGAAATTAAGAAAAAACCAAAACCACTTTTTTCTAAAAAAATCTTTGTTTTTATTTTTACCTATCTGGACTTTTAGTTTAATTTATTGGTTTATTTTAAACATTTAATTTTTTGTTATTGGAGTTTTATGAGGACTCAATAAAGTAGAAAAGTATTACATTATCCCTGGATTAACCATTTTGTTCATTGATAACGTCTGAAAACTGACCTGAAATTTTTTCTTACTATACCTAGGGCCGCGGCCACTCGCCGGCGAAGGGTTCTACCTGCTAGCGGCTTAAGATTAATTAAACCGCAATTTTTCTTAAATGAAAAAAAACAATTAACAACCTAAAGGTAAATAAAAGGCAATATTAACTCATACGCTCGAGAAGAGTTAGCGGACAGGAACTTCTGCTACGGTTTAACTTGTTGTCGAGATCGGGAAGCCGAAAGACTCTACGCTGAAAGATATCCCAATAGATGGCGCCCAAGTCGTAGCATGTTTTCAAGAATCCGCCGACGAGAGCACGGAGAGCTAGAAGTGAAAGGTCAATGGCAGACGTTATCAATGAACAAAATGATTAATCCAGGTAAAATCCAATACTTTTCTACTTTATTGAGTCCTCATAAAACTCCAATTCCAAGAAATTAAATTTATAAAATAAACCAATAAATTAAACTAAAAGTCCAGATAGGTAAAAATAAAACAAAGATTTTTTTAGAAAAAAGGGGTTATGGTTTTTTCTTAATTTCTCAAAAACGAAAAGGCATTTTTGTATCCGGTTTTCTGTTTTCGACTAAAAATTACCAAACACATTGAATTTTTAAAACAAAATTAGTACTTAATCACATAAAATTTTGAACAAAAATTAGTTCAAAAAAGTTTTTTGTTGCTTTTTTTTTTTGAAATTTTTAAGTTTGAAAATTTTTTTTTTAACTATTCGTTCAAACAATTTAATTTAAAAACAAAGTGAAAGAAAAAGTTTTTGGCTTTTCGGAAAGGTATAGCACGGTGTTGTAAGCCAAGCCGTTGATTTTTAATATTTTGTTTACAAAATATAAGTCAATTTTTCAGAAATTTGCCCATCCTGGCTAAACGGGGGGGAATAGACCCCCCTCCCATACGATTTTTTTCTTGTCTCAACTCAACCTACACGCTCTAGCTTTTTGGCCCAACGCTCGTGAATCACCCTGTATAAAATATAAATAATAGTAGCATCTACTGGCAATAATAAAATAAAAAAAAATCACATTTGAAATATATTTATAGGTATTTGTTTTTACTTAGTAGTAGTTGTCACATCAATTTTCAAGGAAAAAAAGTTTGCTTAGTCTGACTTTTAAATTTTAAGTCATTCTCTTCGCAGATCTTCCTTAAGCTCTCCTACAGATCCGTAATTTTTGTCTTCTCCATAAATTCTCCTGTCTTTGATTTCCCAAAGGTTCTGTATAAAATAATCAAAGTCATCTGCCAAAACAAGTATCAAACTGATGTGCAGCACTTAAACATAATCCCGACTGTTGGCTTTTGATGACGTAAATCGAACTTCCAAGCAGAGTAGGCTCCCCATATTACCAGTGAACCTCCACCAATATTTCGGTTCCTTTCGTAGATCACTTCAGTATCCATGTAACCCTTCATGATCATCTAGTTTCAATTTCTTCTCATCAGAAAAAAATGACCTTTAATCGAAATTGAAGGCATATGTTCAAAAAACTTGTTATTGAAACTTACAGATTCCAATCGCGATCTCGAACATGAAAGAAAAATGTTTTCGAAAATAGGATTTTGTCTTTTTTAACTGTTTCCTATTTCCCAACACACTTGTTCCAGTTCCAGTAATGCAACTCGGTAAAATTTGGTTTCCTTTCTTCGAACGGTTTGAAATCATTAAATAATCTTACTTTTTTTCAATAAAACATTTACAATTTAAAACATTTTTTCCAAATGCCATGTTTCTATCTTCATTATTTTCATGCTAATACAACAATTTTAGGAAAAAAGAAGCAAAAGAAAACCAAAAATTTTATTCTTAAAAGAATGCCAGAAACATAAACAACACTCATTATAAAATAAAAAACATCAATCCGCTGTATAATATTCCACTTCGAAATAATAATTTCATATAACAAATCCAGAAAATGTGTATAGGTACCCCAAGAAATACTACAATTAGTAGTAAATTCGCGGCTCTTCGCACGAGAAATCTGTTTAATTATCACTGGTCAACAACATTTTTGCCCCAAGGATGAGACACATCATTTCTAGTAAATTTTATGATGCTGAAACTAAATCCGGACACAGAATTGTTCTAGCACGTCAGGATTTCGAGATATGCTTAATGCTTATCTCAAAACACCGATTTTGGCGATGTTTGAAGTAATTTTTTGAGGACAGAAAATTTTTACAGTCAATTGTACCTACAGCATTCTTTAGAACTACTCTTTATCTTTCAAACCCATTTTAGTTTGTTTCGCTACGAGTCTTTTTTCTCAAGAAATTAAATTTTAGCTACGGTACTTCGATATTACCTTTGTTATATTTTGCAATTTTGTACTAGCCAACTGCGTTATGAAAATAAAATGGTATATCTTGAGAAAGAAAAATGATAACGAACTAAAATGGGTTTGAAAGATGAAGAGTAGTTCTAAAGAATGCTGTAGGTACAATTGACTGTACAAATTTTCTGTCCTCAAAAAATTACTTCAAACATCGCCAAAAACCGTGTTTTGAGCACATTGAGATAAGCATATCTCGAAAACCTGACGTGCTAGAACATTTCTGTGTCCGGATTTAGTTTCAGCATCATAAAATTTACTAGAAATGATATGTTTCATCCTTGTGGCAATTAGAAAATTAAATTTTGTAAACTAGTGTTATTAGCCGAAATGTGTCATATGGAAATTGTCTATTATGAAAAAACCACAGTACCTACTGATAATGTTTCTTTCAATTTCTATTTTTGCTCCAATAGTAGATGAATCGAACCCCTTTTTCCAATACCAGAACATTGGTATTAAATTGGAAAGGAAAGTTCTTATTATGAAAAACTTGATCCTTACACAGTTCTGGTCACTAGGTTCTAATAAGATTTCTCTTTCGTTGTATTTCACACCCAAATCATGAGGATGCGTTAATAAAATATGGTAATACCTTGTTAATATCAAAGACAAACCACTGTGGAATCTATTTATGAATTCAAGTGGCGCCCAACGTTGAACCATGTTGTTGTACTACATACTCCTTGTAATATACAAGTATTGATAACTCAAATATGGTGCTAGAGCACATTGTGTAGATGCACAAAATTCGAAAGCACAAAGACTTAACTATTTCCTTACTTAAGTAAGGGTAAGGGATGAGTGCGAGTGGTAAGGGGGTGAGTTTTCTAAAACAAAAAATATACCAACAAAATTGTGTGGTGGTTAGTTCTTCTGATTTCTCTTAACAGTACATACATATTTCTTTTAAAATAAGTGAGGGTAGGTTAACGACCTTATAGGTAGTTATACGTTATACTAAATCACAGCTATCTGAGTAAAGAGAAAAACATTTTTGTTTTTTTTTCAGAAAACAGACCCTTGTTCTTGTTGCAACGTGCTCTGTATGAGAGCAAACTCTTTTTTCATTTCTGAAATTTAATTTTGTAGGAGAGCTAAGTTTGAAAGAGGGGTGGTAGGAAGGAAACAATCAAAACTCAGAGGCTGAGGTGCTCTACCGTACTGAGTCCGACTGTGGGTACTGGGACAAGGAGGATTTAATTAAATGAAACGCAAACACAAAGATTCGGATATAAAACTTTCAAGTGCAAGTCTGAGGCGGAGGTGCTCTGCCGAACAGACTAATATGAAGAGTGATTTTATTGAATTTTCTGAGTCGCTTTTATACTAAATTTTACAAGTTTTGATCATAGTAGGCATTGCAGAAAATGTCATTACGTTATAATATTTAAACATTGCAATCATAGCAGGCTTTGACTAAAATATCATAATAACTAATATTTAAAAATTTAAAGTGTTACCAGATGGGTATGAAAATATTATAATCTTAAGGGTTACCAGATGGGTATTTTACATTTATGAAAATTGTATGAAATGTTTGTCAAAATAATTTATGGTGTTATAATTTTGCTATTGAAATTATACCTGTCCCTTCTCTTTCTCTATACTATCATAATTAAGGAAACCCTATATGTGGATGCCCACTCAATACATTTTGAATTTTGAACATACAGAATTGAAAAAAAAGGAAACATTTAAAAAGAATTATGTCTAAAGGGACAAACTTAGTGGCAACATGCGAATGTAAAAGCAAAACAACCAACAAAACTTTAATTTCATTCATTCAAAATACCCCAAAAAACACCTTGCATCATCACCAATCGCATTATTTTTTTATTAATCCAAGGATCATCAGTAAGAATTTTATAACCTACATTAAAAAACACGAGCATTGTGTTGAATGCTCATGTTGAAAAGTGCACTTTAATCTTTCATTAATTTCATCGTAAGCACTTAAAAAAAAAAGAACTCCAAGCCGCTGATGATCCGCGAGCCCCGTATTTTTCCGTTTTTTTCTTTAGCTCGGAAGGACCTTCAACCCGTCTTCGGTGCTCAGCAATAATCTTCCCTACATCATCATCAACATAATTTGCTTATGACGAAGGGGTCCGCAGAAAAAAAGCGTTTAACCATTCATATTTTTAAAACTCACTCTCATTTGGGGCACATACATAACAGCGTTTAGCATTAAGACAGCACTCACAAAAAAAAGAAACACATCACATATCTGCGTCCTTATAACAGCTTAACAGTCGACTTCCGTTCTTTGTCTTCTACCCTAGGGCTATTTACGTTTAACGTAACGTTTTATTCTGTTGGCCATTTTGCCAACTCTATATGCTGCTGCCGTGTCCAATAATTCCAATTTCCATTTCACACCGCTTGGTGGCTGTTTGTTGGTAATCCAATCTACCACCACCAAGACAAACAACACAACCAACAGCTCCCAGAAGACAGAATCATCAGAATATTTTAGTACCTCAATTCACATGATCCACATTGGTGGCTGCAGAATCTCAAGTCACTGGGCGAAGAAGGGGGGCATCTCGTTCTCTTCTCCGGTTGGGGATAAACTACTTAATCGCACCGATCATCGATCGCGCGCACTTAATTCGATTTTGGCGGTGCCAACTGCCAACAGGCAGAAAGAGCAACAGCGAGCCGCGCAGTGGAGTCGGTGGCGTCCATGTTACCTATCAGCAACCGCAAATCCGTGTGGTAAAACTCACTTGTAACATTTATCCGATTTCAGTTCTCTGATCCGATCCGATTTCCAATTCCCCCGGCAAAGTCGACTCAAACAGAAAGATGCAAAGTGGTTGAGCTTGGTTAGTTAGCATCCACAAGACCACAAGACCAACTATCAATACGTTCCACAGAACAACATAAAGAGAATAATCGACTCTCTAATTGGATTTTTTTGAAACTCGTTCAACCAATCCGACAATCGCTTGTTCCCCTTCGTAAAAGAAGAGAGAGCGAAAACTTGCCCAGAGCCAGAGAGCCGGCTGAGCCGCTGAGCATTGAGCAACCACCAAAGAAGAAACTCTCGTTTGACCTCAGGCAAAATGCTACTATAGTGTTTTGTTGAAGGAAAACGACGCTCCGCCCAGAGCCCGGAGGTAATTGCCGCGGGTCCAAGCGCCGCAGTTCAGCGTCGCCCTTTGTGAAGTAGTGTTGTGTTCTGCGGTCGTTCGTCGCGCAGTCAGAATTTTTTTTTATTTTTTTTATACATTTTTATTGCCTACTCTAGCCACAATATCGTGCGGTAAAAAAAAATTTGTGGCATTGTGTTTCTGTTTGTGTCTTTCTGCACTCATCCAACATCCACTTGTGGCGTTTTGTGGGTTCATGTCTGCACTTTTGTACTATTTTCGTGTTGTGTGTCGTGTGTAAATTGGCCAAACACTATCGGCTGCCCCGATCGTTGTTGTTCGTTGCTTCGGTTTGCTTTTGCATCGTGTCGTCTTTATACCGACTCGTACAGATATACCGAGAGTCTGAGACGATGCTCGTAATTGATGTCCTGGAGGGATAATAAATTCTCGAATTGCTCCTCTGGGAGACGAAATACTACAAGGATTAACTACTTCTGTTTTTTTTGTGTGTTTGCTGGTTTAAGTGAGTGATGAAGATTAACCTTCCTATACTCGCGCATTGGTCTCTCAGACCGACAAATCATTAATTCTTAGTTTTCTTGAAAAATAAAATCGCTGTCTTTTAGAAATTCTGAGTAGCTTCCTAAATAAGTATTTTCTTTCGATTAGATGGGCGCAAGCGCACCTGTTAGGTAGACTTGTTGCATATTTTGTTAGTTTTCGGTCTGTCAGACCGACGCGAGTACAGGTGTTAGAGTTTTTGGTTAAGTAATTTTCAAATTTTAGAAGAAACAGTGGGTGGTAAATTTTGTATTACGTTAGGGGTGTTTATATTTTGCATATGCTTATGTGTATGTATATACTTTATATATGTGTATATATATATTTTACATATACAACATTTCTAGGAACCGTTTTGAATTGGTTTTTTGACCATGCACTAATGGTATGTTCAGATTGCTACGATTTGAACAATTATGAAAACTAAATCTCTTTTTATACTTTTTTATAATTATTGTTATTTGTTTTCAATGAATAAATAATTTTTTTTTATTTTTTATTGAGACAAATATTTATTTTTATTTTATAAGTTAAGGTCCAAAAAAAAAACTGAATTTTTTGAGAGGCTTGCATAAAATGTAATTGCTACCTAATAAAGTTCAAAGTTGCTATGTTTTTCTATGTGTTTCATTTAAATATATTAGTTTCTTTGAAATAAACCGCAAAAACAATTTGGAAAATACATATTCACGAAAATGAAGACGAGATAAGATTTCGGTCTGAGAGACCGTGCGCGAGTATACGTGTACTGTCAAAACGCGCGAGTATAGAAAGGTTAACAACAAAACAAAAAAGCAAATAAATATTGTGCCCAAAGGAATATAATACCGTTGTTTTCTTGTCTGGTGTATATCACACAAAGTGCTATTGCTGTGTGGTTGTCGACTTCCGTATCCGGTTATCGCATAAATGTCTCCCTCCATCCATCACAATATGCAACACATGATTTAAAAATAAATGAGAAAAGAAAAATTATCATCTCTTACTGCCTTGTATACAGTTAGATTGTGAGTGAGACCAGCAAATTGGTGTTAATTGAATTGCATTTGTGCACGCATAACGGGATAAAAAAAAAACGAAAAACACGCGTAAATGCTGCTATAATTCTATGTAGCAAAAAGAGCAGTGCAAAAATTAAAGAGAATAAAAAACGCGCCCTTATGTCTGATTGTTTATTAATTAGTGTCATCTCGCCTAGCGGGAGTTTAACGGTTCATTGGCGACGATAAACAAAACTCCAACAATATTCTATCCCGTCCAAATTCTTGTTTTCATGCTTTTGTGTGTAAATTTGTTTATGTGTGAGAAAAGATAGCCTGATCTTGCAGCATTCAAGTGTATTAAGTAACATAAAGTGGGTGACTAATTATTACAGTTGTTATAATTTGTTGAGACGCGACAATAACGACGTCTAGCGGTGTATTAGTGCAAACACCCTATTGTACAATTTTGTTCTGCATATGGGCTTGGGCAGTGATAAGCGCCCCCGCCTGTGTTGTTGTCGTTTTACAAGTTGTAATGTGCAAGGAGAAATTATTATCAACGTTGTAGACGACACATCGTTCTAATCGTTCGTCCGTCGGCGACGACAACAAATTGGATTACATACAGATTGCTGCTTGCTGAGTAGTGGTTTAGTGGACTAAAAACAAAACTTGTATAGAAACAGCATATCTAGCAGTCAGCTAGTATCTATATTTTTTTCAAGTATAGATTTTCTTTTAAATGTTAAAAATGTTTACGAAACATTTCAGGAGAAAATTGTTATCGCATAGGAGCGATATGCACACAACAGTTGCTGTTGTTGCTTTCATTGTGGTGTTTTTAGTAAATAAGGTTTGTATTGGATTTTTTCTAATAATTTATTGTTTCAAACATTTTAAAAACAACCGTCCTTAAGAACTGGAATTTTCATACCTTTTCGATCAAAATAAATTCTGCATATATCAGTAGCTGAAACTTCATGACCCTTAAATGTTTTAAGTTTAAAAATGTAATGATTGGTATTGACGCTCGTCAGGAAAATAATTCAGTTTTCATGAGTTTCTAACTGAAGTAATGGACTAATCTAGTTTGGGATTCACTGATTCTTCTGACCTTCGCCAAGCTATAGCCGAAAGGATTTCATCAGCATTTGAAATCAAGGCTTTTCAAAGTTAGAAATTATGAATTAATTGTGAATTGTTTTCAACTTTAATTTTATAAAAACTCATTTTTTATTGCATTTTAATTTTCAAGTGTGTTTTTGTAGTTTGTTTTCATCTGAATTTTCTTCTGACTTCGTCCACTAAAAAATATGATTTGTGTACTTTATCTGTTTTTCATCCATTTCTATTTCTGTTTCTGCATATTTGATACTACTACGGCCAATTTTAATATGTAAAGATCTTACTTTAAAAATTGGTTTAACGAAACATTACAAGTTTGTGAAATAAGGGGGTTGCGGCAGTGCCTCATTGATTTTATTTTATTGGGTTTACATCAGGAAATGAAACAGTGTTTCTTGAAGAACATTGTATTAAACTTTTATTATTTTGTATTTGTACCTATTCTTCACACGAAAATTTAAAAGCTGAAGATTGCCATAGTGACCTTTCTGGGTTCTATGGTTAAATAATTTCTGTGCGGCAGACTTAATTTATTTTCTTCATCGACGATGATGATGACTTATTAAGCCAAGGGTTTCAAGAGCGAAATTATCTGGAAAAGCCGAAATGCACATTGCAATTTACATCATTCCTAACAAGCTTTTGTAACGGGTATTTTTTATTTTTTTTAGAGTTTTAGAACTTTTATTTTAAATAAAACACAGAAAAATCAATGAAATTACCAAAATTTTAGCTTTATTTACTCGCAAATTCACTGGCATTAAGTGTTTAAATACAATTTCGGGAATGTGACCACCACGGCTGTGTCGTAAAAAGGCAATCCGATCAGTCCAATTTCTTGGCACTTTACGAGCATGGCTGACCGAATCTCTCTAATCAATTACGCGTCGAATGTTGTTTCCAAGTTTTCGACGGTTGCTGGCTTATCCACGTAACATATCCTCACACAAAAATAAATCTATGGACCACCCTGTTAAAATCATTTGCCTTGAAGATTATTGGCATTGAAGTGTGGTACCAAAAAAGCACGAATTATAAGCCAATAACGTCCCAATTGACGGTGATGTTGGTCGAATCGATAAATCGTCTATAGCGGCCAGCAATGGTTTGCTAAATACGAACCATATGGACTCGTGCTGGATGAATATTATCCAAAAAAGTTAATGTAGTCATAAATTGATCCATGAGCTCTTTAAGTTTGGCGAACAGAGCGCGAATTTTGGAAGCAACGTTGTTTAGGCGTAAGTCTGTTCATGGTAATATTCCAAAATATACTGAACAAAAAAGTGTAAGGCAGCTGCCTGGAATGACAGCTAGTTGAACAGTTATATGTACTTTTCTTATATGTATTCTTGTTTTTCAAGAGTCAAAATTTGCATTACCTACTTTTTTAAACTATGGATCATCTTCATATTTATTAAGAATTGACTATAACATTTTAAAAACCAAATTACTAAGAGAGAACTGGAACGATGTTTACTTAAAGGAAGACGCTTCACAAGTTTTTGAACTTTTTGTTACAACTCTTAAAAATCACATAAATGATTCCACTATAACTCTTAATCTCAGCAGATCCGGAAGATCCGAAGTAAAATAAAGACCTTTTATGAATAAATCTCTTCTTAATTGAATAAAATCAAAGCACAAACTTCGCAAGAAATATCTACTAAAAGCATCCACGATTCACATAATCATGCCTTAAAAACTCGCTACACATAATATACATATTTTAATATGCAAAAAAGTAAAAAAAGAACATTTCTGCAAGGATACTTTATTTAATAACAAAATTGAAAATTCACAAGGTAACCTTAGAAAAGAATAGGAAGTTGTAAATACTATTATTGATAGCAAGTCTGAATGCCTTAATGATTCAATTGCGTTAACAAACAAAAATGATAATGTTACCGATCCTGCTGCAATTGCAAACAATTAACATCCATTGCTGATATGTCTTTTCCTCATGATATTCCAATGTCTTGTGACTTTTTCTCAAAATCTGATTATCTTCCAACATACATAGTTCCTTTTATGAAAATATTTCAGGTCGCGAAGTTCTACAAATTATAAATTCTCTGAAAAATGCATGTTCTTCTGGAGATGACAATATTCAAACAACGTTTTGAAAAAAATTGTTCTTTATGTGGTTGAAGTTCTAGCGCATCTTTTTAATGTAGATAAGTGTAATATGTGAACGTCTGAAGCCTTTCGTCAACAATCTGATTGGTCCTTATCAATGAGGCTCCAGGCCAGGAAAGTCTACCATCGACCAAATTTTCACGTTGCGGCAGATCCTGGAAAAAACCTATGAACATCAAATCGATACCCACCATCTCTTCATCGATTTTAAGGCCGCGTTTGACAGCATCTACAGAAACGAACTGTTTAAAGCCATGTCTAGTTTTGGCATCCCTGCCAAGCTTGTTCGCTTGTGCAAAATGATGTTGGAGAACTCACGCTGCTCTATCAAGGTTGGCAATGAGCTTACGGAATATTTCGACGTCAAAAAAGGATTCAGACAAGGCGATGCACTGTCGTGCGATTTCTTTAACATCGTTCTTGAGAAGATAGTCCAAAACTCCACCGTCAACACCAGAGGCACTATCTTCTATAAATCTGTTCAACTTCTCGCGTACGCCGACGATATTGATATAATGTTAAGAACACAGCGTGATGTCGATGGCGCCTTTGTGAGAATTGAGACAGAAGCGACAAAAATGGGTTTAGCGGTAAATGAGGGATAAACGAAGTGCTGTCTTCGAGTAAGGACACCCAACACCGACAGCTCGGACAGAACGTCACAATAGACGCATACAACTTCGAGGTAATAAAGGAATGTGTCTACCTAGGCTCCGCTATTAACGAGATAAGACGAAGAATTACTCTTGCTAATCGCTGTTTCTTTGGGCTAAGAAAGCAACTGAGTGGAAAAGCCCTCTCTCGAGCAACTAAGGTAAAGCTGTACAACACCCTCATCATCCCTGTCCTGCTATATGGTGGAGAAGCATGGACCCTGGCAAAACTGGAGACAGCTAGCTAGGGACCGAGCTGACTGGCGGGGACTGTTGGTTGAGGCCCAAGTCCACACCGGACTGTAGCGCCACCTTAAGTAAGTAAGTAAGTGTTTTGAAGGTTGCTTTTCTTGCTGAAAAATGCGTATGTTATTCCTATTTTCAAGACGGGCATCGTTGTTGTCTGCTTTATCAAAAATTATCGAAAAAGCTTTAAAAACCAGAATATTGATAGCTTTAGTAGTAATCTTTTGATTTCAGAGAAAACTGTTCCACTACAGATGCTCTATAATCGATTTTTGTGAAATATTTACAAAGGGTTGATTGACAAAAAAAGTTGTGCTGGACGTAAACAAAGTATTTTTCGTGGTTTCATTCTGGACTGGGACTGGGGTTATTTTTTACTTAAATAACAGTTTGAGTTCTTTTACCTCAATTTGGAAACTGTTTAAGTGATTCCAATATCGTTATAGTCTCGGTGTTCCACAAGGTTCTGTGCTTGGACTTTCTGATTTATGTCAAGCCGATTTTTGAGGTTCTTTTTGTTGGCAAAGTCAAAGCCTTTGCTTATGACCTAGCGTTTGCTTATGTTTCAACTTACCTTATTGAGTTAGGGTTGGTGACGTTTTCCCCACGCCAAAATCCCCAAACGAAAATCCCCAAACCCAAAATCCCCAAACTGAAATCTCCTGCAGCGAAATCTCCAAAGAGAGAATCCCCATGGACAAAATCTCCATGCCAAAATCTCCAAAACAAATATGTTCAAGTAGTGAATCATGCGATTAAATCGCGCGATTTAATCGCATGATTCACTACTTGAACATATTTGTTTTGGAGATATTATTGTATTCAGTTAAGGTTGTTTAAGAAATAAACGTGTAATTCATTTTAAATGACAAACTGAAAGTGCATTCATAATTTGTTATCATGTCATAACAGTGTCATGCACATGTCGTGAGAGGAACGGTGTAAGTAGACGTACCTGAATATTGGAGATTTGGAGATTTCAAGGAGATTTTGGCAAAAAGTATTTTTTCTTTGGGGATTTTTTCCGTGGGGATTTTGTCGTGGAGATATTGGCAAGTTGGATTTTGTTTTTTGGAGATTTTGTCCCCATGGTGATTTTGTCTTTTGGGGATTTCGTACCACTCCCATTGAGTTAGTTGCCTTACTTCGGCTAAGATAATTTAGATTTCATTATTTATCTTTTATTTGCATTTTAAGGAATTTTGTATGATGTATTGAATTTTGAGAATAAAGAAATATAAGTACTTACTGATAATGAAAAAAAAGTAATAATAATGAGTGTGAATCCAATTCACCAATTCAATGCAATTTGAAATTAGGCCCACTGTTTTCAAGATTTCGCTGATTACACTTGAAAAATTGTAAAGTCAACTGAATCTTCGTGGCCCAAAAATGAATGATGCTAGATACTGTTCCAAATAAAAAAAAATATTTTCTTGCACACCCAATAAAAAATAAAAAATCAAAGAAATGAAGTTACCTCAAATGCATTAAGAAACCGATATTTTTGTTTCCATTTGATTATAATATAACTTGCAAACAACATCATCTTCCTGTTCAAAACATAATTCAAAGCAACTTATAGGATTAAACACAAATCGAACCAAAAAACCATATTAACCTCCTTCTTAACCTAATGAATCAAACAAAAGAATAACATGTCTGTTTGGCAGTCTAATAATAGACAGACAGAAATACTAATGTCGACTTAGAAAATTATGAATTTATTGGTTGTACGAGATCAGTGCAACACCCCATAATCTATCATAAATGAATAACAAATTTATTAAGTGCCTGTGATTGCTTTATTACCTTTTTGTTCGTAACAAAATTGGTTGACAGAAAATCGCTTTGATAAATTTGAATTTAACATTCTGTGTTAATTCCTTTTTTTTGCTTTGTATTCGGTTACTGAACTAAGCTGCAATAAAAAATTGGCCTGAATGCAGCTAAATATTATGCGACACCCAAACTCGACTCGGTTCGGTATAGGCATGACTGTTTTTGGATCAGGTTTTTAGTTCCCACGCTAAATATAGCTCCGTTCTGACGGAGCAAGTATGATTATTAATCTGTGTGGCTTGTCTGTCTTGTGTCTCTCCAATAATGGGAGTTTGTCGGGGATTGAATAAATGAGAAGAAAAGATTTATTAGTTTTATATTAGCTTCTAAAGATTAGTTTATGAGATGCTATTAATTGTCGGGTAGAGAACACAAATAGTGTGCTCAAATTGGTAGGATGAGGTTTTTTGAGACTTCTGTTCTGTTATAATTTTGTGAATATTCAAAATGATTATAGAGCTCTTAAGGTTCTGAATTTATTATGAGAACTTTATTTAGAATCGTTTTAAATTATGATTTTAAGCCTTCAAAGCGAGTGGTAAATTACCAATTCAATTCCTAACAGATTGGAGGGCTTGGTCGACTTTAATTGTCAAAAGTTGCAGCTTCTGTTTTATAGTTAATTTTTTGAGAGAGCAAACTTCAACTCCCTTCAACTCTGAAGGACATACCAGTGATGTCATTCAAGCTTTAGTATCCGGGAGTCGCCCGTTGGTCTACAAATCAGTCTTTTGGTTGTATCAGATCACGTCAGTCATACTCATACTCATACATGTAATCAATTATTTCTTATGCACTGTTAATGACAGTGCTGTCAAGCTTGTAGATTCATATCATCGTTTTCTGTCATGGAAGTATGTTTTATGACAAACGGTCAATAATTTTAATCTTGACAGAGTTGAAGGCTTCACTGATAATTTTAAAGAATATTAATTTTTTGCAATAATAAGAGCAAATACCTCAATTAAGGCTACGCTGACAAGAGGTTATCTTTGGACTTCTTGCTAACAAGAATTCTTTTGGAATTTCTAGTAAAAAGAAGAAGAAATTTTTGTCGTGAGACAAATCGATAGTCCCATGTTTGTTTTGAGAACATCTTCAAGAGAATTGAAAATCAAAACAAACTTAACACTTAGAAATCACGAACAGAAATAGCATTTTACATTCAAATCAAACATGCTTTCTACTAATTGCTTAATCTTCAACATAGAAATTAAAAATTCATACTTAACCTAAAAATTGACTTAAAGAATATGAAGGTACCTTGACAAGAGTTCATCTCCACGAGTTGGGAATCTTATGTTTGACCCAAATTCACTGAACTGAAGAACGAAAGAAAAAAACACTCATAATTAGGCAAGAATCTGTGATGAAGCCCTCGAAAGAATTTGAATATTTCTGCTCATTATCATAAATGTGATTCTCTTATTACATTTGGACACGACAAAAGGTAAACACCAACATAATAATGTATGATTGAGAAGATTACCTACATATATGACAGTCAATGCAGAGGTGAGAGATCATATTACTGACCCAGCAGCAGCCGGTCAAACGGCTGGCCCACAGAATCGCCTCAAAGCTTTGGAACTTGAGCCTCATATAGTTTTTAAGTGATGACAACTGTGGGGTTTCTGCATTCTAATTGTCAAAAATATATATTGAACACATTATCACCTTATTTTTAAAGTATCTGATAACTGAAAGATTGTTTAGAAGTTATGAAGAATTCACGGAATTTCGTGGGCACTAAAATATTTTAAGACAAATCGACGTCATTTATAATATAACAAATATTGACAGAAAGGGGAATTGTTGAAATCGAATTTAGGTTGAACCACAGGTAAAAAATTGACTTGGAACACACTTGGGGAGACGAACTAGTTGAAGAAACAAAGGTTGCGTGCTTCAACATTTTTTAATGGTCTTAAATAAATAAGTATAGGTACTGATATTTATACGATTTGCTACTTCTTAGGGAGAACCGATGCCGTTCGCCAGTGGCATAAAGTTGAAAAATAGCAGCATCGATTCTCTCCACGTACTCAGAAACTTTTCCAGACGTCAATATAGAAAGCGTGGGCGTGGGTTCGAATTACACTCGTGTCTTTCATGGGTTCTATCTACGTGTAATTTGCCGCGGAAGAGTTTCAACACAGTCGCTTAAATCGGCATACAATTGTAAATCCCCTCATTTTTGAAGAATGTTAGCCACTAAGACCTTGGTTCGTTGGAGCTATCGTGCCATTTTCCTTATTATTAAGGAAAGGTACTAAGGCCTTGGCTCTTCACAGTATCAAAAGTTCTTTTTCTTATTATTCCTATTAGTATTTCAATTTGCAGTCCAGGAGGACATTTGTCACATACCTATGTCTCTTACCGAAGCCTTAAAAATACTTATCCCCCATTAACTGAAAGCCTTCAATATTTCATCAGGCAAATTTTCGTTTAGCTTAAACCAGACTCTCATAACAACCGGCCGACCGTTGAGAAATTAAAATTTTAAGTTTCAATGATTTCAAATTTATTTCATTTACATCCTTACAGTTCACATTGTGTCATTACAATAAAATTCATATGGGGAAGTGCAAATCCGAGCTTAAAGCAGGGTTTTATTTCTCCGTTGCTAAGTACCAATCTGGTGTACTAGAAATGAGAAACCCCGGTAGGCAAAGTGCTGTACTTAGTGTACGGCCGACAGCTTCTTAACTGGAACCTTTTTGGTGAAACCCTCGTTATTTTGCATGTCCAAAATCGACTTCTTCTAAGTGTTTCTCCGACCAGGTAAGGATTCTCCTTGATCTTTGTTTTTGGTTGCTGGACTGCTTTCGAAAGATAAATCGTTATTCTTCTTTTGACAGGAGCCCGTAACCTAGAGACCGCTCACAGTTTACTCTCTTGCCTTTTGCTAGAGACAGGACCGATTATTCTGTGACTGCCCTTCTTTAAAGCGCAACATAGACAGGAGGCATCAGTCGGGTACCGCTGACCGTTCATTCTCTATTTCTCGCTACAGACAACTCTACTTGTCTATTTCCTTGGTCCACTTCTTTTAAGTGTACCTACTGGGAACAGAGGCCGCTCTCTCTCCAGACCCGCCCTTTGTATATACATTTGGGGAGTAGTCTTAAGATGGACGGACCCGCCTGCTCCGTCAAGCTGTTGATGTGGCATCTCTTTTTCAAAGAATAAAGTTTTGACCATGGGTTCAGCTCAGTATTATTCTTTCCAAGATTATTTACCTTCAGATTGAATGGTGGAGCAGTGAATCGAAGAGTTGTATTACAATTTGTCTACACTTGGTGCTGAGCATTAATCGTGAAAAAAGGCGATATAACAGATCTCTATGAAACTACTCGCTAAATGACCCTCGTAATATGGAAGGCAAATGAACCAGTTTTTCCTTAGATTCAGGTTAGTGATCATTCAGGTCCACGATAGTCCGTTTGTGATAATGATGAGTTTATTCTGAATAAAGTTTGCCTCTTCTTCTGCTGCTGTGTATAGTCGTCTGATCATCTTCGATCAGATCGCTCTAATCGGAATGGTGTCCGAGCCTCGTGCAGCGGTGCAGTTTTTTAAACTTTGGGACTTTGAGCTACGATTTCAACAAGGTGAGCAATACAGCTTCAGCACGTATGCCAACTGACTTGTCAAGAAAGCAGTTTGAAGATAACTTAATTTCACCTTTTTTTACTCTGATCGTGCGATTAAGCGCCTAATGGATTACTTTCTCCAGGGATATGTTAAAACTCAGATCTTTAGTTGTACCTAAGCCAAAATTACACGTCTTATTCGCGAGATAACAGTCGCTGGATCTTAAGAATGGACCAATGGGATATGGTGTGGGGTCAACTCTTCACTATATTTTTCAGATCAAAGTTCACTCAAATCTTCTATTAGATAGTAAGTACCTACTGATGGACGGAATGACGCAGGAGAAAGGACTTTGACAATCAATTGCCTTCTAAGGCCAAAGAGGCAGTGGTTGGAAATATTTATTCTTCGTTTAATTTTTTTTATGAATTAAGGCTTAGTGGGTACTTGGTACTTCTTCCGACTATGATGGAACAGATTCAGTTGATCCCCATAGTAGGTAGTTGTCGAATTGAAAACCCTTTGGTGACCAAATAGACCCCATAACAGATTCAACAGACATTTTTCGTGCTGTAAAACAGGCTTGACTAATTTTATGTGAGTTGTGTACCTCTCCTGTGAGATATCTACAACCCCCTATGAACGACTTTTCAATATTTAATGCAATTTTATCAGTCGATGCACCAAAATATAAACTTTTGGTCCATTACGTCGGTAAAGGTAAATATGAAGGTGACAAGAAACCTGTCTGATTTTAATTCGTCAACCTCCACCGAAATTCACTGTTAAATTAACTTTCAATTTAAATTTATGTTTTTGTGAAAAAAAAATGTTCAAAATAAATAAAAAGAAGAACAAATTAAAACTTAAATCTATTTCGACAGTGATGACATTTGTGAGTGTTTCTGTGTTCCGCACATTATTATTCCGCGATTTATTTCTTCCACATTGCTTGTTTTATTTAAATGATTTTTTTTCCCTTATCATTCCGTAACACCCTCTTGAATCTCGGTTTCTTTTGTGTTGTTAATTGATTTCTGGTCTTCTTTACGGAGCGGAGGGAAAAAAATACAAGACAACATTCTTTCAAATTTATGTCTTGTGATTTGCGTTCGACATAATAAAATTGATTTTTTTGACATTTCAAAAAAATGCACATTTTAATTCGACTTAAAATGGCAATTTAATGCTAATGTGACATGGAATCTCTGCAAAAATTAAAATATTCAATTTTGTTCTTGTGTTTTCTGGTTTTATCGAGGCGGTTTCTTATTCAAATTTTGACGAATAAAATATTTGTTCATGTGTCACCTGCAAAAAAATAAAACCAAAATTAAATTTAATTGCAAATTCGATAAAAATAAAAAATAAAAACAAATAAAGAAGCTCAATTATCTGAAAAGAATCGCTTTTAAAATTGGTGATAACGGTTTGGCGCGTCTCGACTACTGAATGATGTCGTTTTTATTTGTGTCGGTGGCTTTTGTGTTTTTTGCCGCTAATGTCACATTTCAAAGTTCGAACTGTCATTAATATGTGATGATGGCTGACGGATACAAGATTTCGTTCATTTGCCATCGTTTCATAATGATGGGTGATGTTTCTGTTTGGACAAAAGAGATTCTGTGTCAAACCTGAGAATCTGGTTTTCTCTTCTTTCTCTTTATTGATATTCCGACATTGTGGAGAAATGACCGGACAGAAAAAATACACTTTTTAAAATTTATTAGTGTGCGTTGTTTGAGTTAATCCGATTTGTAATTTGAAAAAAAGAAAAAGGATGACAGAACATTTTGGGTTGTTTCTCATTGTGTCTGCTGATGGCGTATTTGGGATGCGTTGACAAATGCCATCATAACCTGTCGTCAGTAATGTGTCCAAAAGTTTTATTACTCGCTTGAGATAATAACATTTTGTTTTCATGGTTTTTTCTTTAGAGATGGAGGAAAAAGTACCTACACCGGAAAATAAATTTATTGGGGATCATGGAAGGTAATCTGGGTCGTCGTTGCTACCCGGAAGGATTGATTCTGATTTATTTTCATAACTGATTGACGGTGATTGGCAGGAGTTTTGATGTATTTTGATTCGATTTCCCTTTGCCAGCATAAACACGACTCAAAGATTTAAGCCAGAATGACAAGGAAAACAGACCATCCGATAGGACATAGAAGAGTGCTTAAAAGAATTGAAGTAAGGAAACGTTTTCATAACATAAAGCCTTTACATCGCTGCCATCGTTATGTTTTCATATATGGACTTGGCCTTATCGAATTATAATTCACGTTGTGTTTCCGTAAGAAAATCAATATAGGAGCCATAAAAGTACAGAAAGAACAGAGCTCTTTCCCGTGTGAGAGAAACGCATTAAGAATATTTGGAAAAAACTGAGTATTTTTGACAAGTGGCCAGTCTGTGATCATAGTTAACGCCTGTTGGTCTCAATCTGTGATCATAGTGTACGGCTTCTTTTCTCAGTTTGTGATCAAAGTGTACGGTTGCTAGTCTCAGTCTGTGATCATAGTGTGTTCCTGCTATTCTTAAATAAATAAATAGAGTGGCGCGACAGCTCTTGAAGAGCCAAGGCCTAAGTGGCTTACTCTCATCAACAATTCTCTGAGTGCGTGAAGAATTGAGGGGACCGACAATTTAACGCCGATTCCGAATGGCAAATTTGAAAAGCACTTTTTCATGACCGATTGATACTCTTGGAAGTTTTGTCAATTCTTCGCAGGAGGCAGTACCCGTGAAAGATGAAATAAAAACTTTTATGGGCACGAGTAGTACTCGAACCCACGACGTTCTTCTTAGCAGCCAACGCACCTAACCACTAAGCTACGGGCAACTGCTATTCTTAGTCTGCGATCATAGTGTACGGCTGCTACTTTCAGTCTGTGATCATAGTGTAAAGCTGCTAGTTTCAGTCTGTGATCATAGTGTACGGCTGCTAGTTTCAGTCTGTGATCATAGTGTACGCTTGTTGGTCTCAGTCTGTGATCATAGTGTACGGATGCTAGTCTCGGTCTGTGATCTAAGTGTAAGCGCTAATCTCAGTCTGTGATCATAGTGTACGCTTGTTGGTCTCATCTTTGATCATATTGTATAGCTGCTTTTCTCAGTCTGTGATCATAGCGTTCGTGCGCTATTCTCAGTCTGTGATCATATTATATTGCTGCTATCTCAGTATGTGATCAAAGTGTAACGCTGCATTTGATACATTTATACGTGGCTTGAAAAGTTGGCTATAAAATCAGCCAACATAGTCCGGTCAATTTATTTGATTTATATCGGAAATCTCTTTGTTCATTATCAAATATTATATACTTTTAATAAGCTCACAATCGAATCTAAAAGACAAACTAAAATTATGTGTAACCTGGTTGGTGATATAACTTCTATTGACCTTCAAGGTTTTTGAACAGCAAGTTAGCAGTAGTAACTGTGATGGGAATTTTCGACATAAAAAAAATCATTATCTATCAGTTTCGGGGTATTAAAAATCCATCAAACAAGATTAGTGCGAGTTTCTTGTGAAAACGAAGCTGTTAATTGTCAATAAAAATAAAACCTTCAAAGTCGATTTAAACGACTCCTTAAACTGCTTTTGTCCACACATGACCCAGATGGTTTGATTTACTCCCGTACCACAACACCACCGGCTATATATTGAGTGGCCTTAACCGAAGCCGATACGTCAAAATCTTTAAATCATTGTCGCTGTCTTCGGCCGTGTCGTTAAAAGTCGTCTTCACATAACCCAAAAAGGGATGATTTGATGATTAACATATAAATCACACGATCGGCTACAGATGAGGCATCCCCAGCCTCAGCACCATCAGCTGAAGAAAGATACAACATCTTTCTCATAACATCTCCTTATTCATGGTGGTGTGTGATGTGTCGTCTGGCTGGGTGATTCAGCTACAGAGTTTCGCTTGGTTGTCTCTCGGAAGATTCACATCTCAGTGATCATCATGATCATCAGTAGTTCATAGTTTTGTTGTTGATGTTCATTTTTGTTACTTCTTCTTTTCTTCTTCCTCATCATCATTGTGTCGTTGTCGCATCGTTAATTTCCCGCCGGCAATGTTTATTGAAAATGAAAATAAAAAAAAGAAATAAAAAAGAAAATAACAACTCATTGTGTCTCTTAATGGGGCAATTACACTAGTGTAGTGTGCATGACACTCTCTATTCAGTATCCGTATCATGTGTTTGCAAGTGAGTCTTGCGCATGCTTTACGGGATGACTGGTAGCTATACAAGATACAACACTTTGAATTCATTCATAGAGTTCCAGTGCCAGCCAAGTTCGGATCAAAAATAAAATTACAAAAAAAAAGAAAGAATGGAAATACATTCGCACAATCACAGGAAGACAGGTTGCCAAGTTTTGTGGACGACAGGGGTGGATTTGATTTGAAATCAGGAAGTGGTAGAAGAAGGCAATTTTATTTTTTGGTGAAGTAAGAAAAGTCCGGGAAAAATGTTTGAAGCTACCTTATGAGTAGAATAATCCATGTTCAAAGCTAAACCAAACCGATAATCGGTGATATTGCCAAATAAGATCAATCAACGATTTGGGATTGTATATTTCTCTTGTTCTTACAGAAACTTCAACAGTCACTAGTCGGGACTGGAAACAAGATTTTTTAAACATTAAAGACACTTTTTTGTCACTCAAATGCATGAGAATGGAGAACAAAGTATTTCACCTTAGTCTTAGTCACCGAGTCTATTCATTTTCCTCGATAGGGGGTGTGGCCGTGAAGTAAATGTTGAAGTGCATCAAGTTGCTGAATGTTATGGCCATGCATTCAGCCAAGTTGATTGCGGCAAATACAATTTGCGGTGACTTTGCTATTCGGAAACAGAAGAGGTAAAGTAGACTGCTTCTGAATCGTCCATTGAATACTCATGAGCTTCCGTTCCGGATTCCCCCTTGAAAATCATTTTCAAGTGTGGATTGCAATGAGTAGCAACGTTTGCTTTTATTTTTATTTTTGCTTCAGGGAGAAATTGGTCCAGTGGCTTGATTCGGGCCTCCTCGATGAATGGCTTGTTGCATTAGAACTTTCCTTTCGTTGAGTTAGAGTTTCCGCATCGCTGACTTGGAGATTGTAAACTGGAAAGCTATAGCTGATTACTGGCCTCAGTAGCTCTCTGTGAAATGTGAATTGGCAAATTGGAAGGGTTGCTCAGTCGATCAGTCTTCTGCCTTAACAGGGGATCAACGCGAAGCAAGGCTATTTCTCTTTGGATAGCGAGGTCCTTGAGTGTAGTTGAAACGAAACTGCTTGCCGAAGTTTACTCAGTATTGTTCTTGACTTGAATGTTGGATCCATTTAGAAACTTTGGAATAAGATTTCTGCGAATTGCGGCCTATCTACAGCGGCGTTTGAAACCGGTATTCTTAAGCACAGCAACTCTGAGTTGACGGTGAAAATAATTATGACCTTTGGTGTACCGTATAGTTTAGTGAATCATCTGCAAAAAACGGATTGTTAAAGTCAAATGGCAAAAGTTAATCAGCCGTCATAAGGCTGGTGTAGACGAAAGGGGAGGAATTTTCGTCATATCAAGTATTGAATAAAAAAAGGAAGGCACCTGGAGCAGAGCTATTTTAAAAATGTCTCTCGGCTTTATTCTTAATTCTAAAGACTTTAAGTGACTTAAAGAAGAGCTCATAATGGAAAACATTTGTCAGGCGATCGTTATATAGTCCCTTGTTTTCCAGACGGTTTGTTTTTGAGGATCATATTTTCAGGCTTCTTCCAGCTGCAGTCTAACATACTTACCATTTTGCAGCTATTGATAGTTAAATGCCCTACTGCTGTCCAGGAGTGTTGTTTCTTTAAAATCGGAGGGTTTGGAATTTTTGGACACAATATCCCATAAATCCCGAAGAAATCCCCAAAGATATTAACTCCACAGACCCGTAGTGCAGAAAGTCGAAGCTTTTGGAGAAGATGTCGTAGAAAATTAAAGCAGTTCTCTCTGAAGCTGTAAACCCCACCAACGGAGCTTTTCCTCGCTTGCACCTCAAATTTGTGGGGTTAATAGCATTAGGGAGAGCTAGTTTTTTTTATTCATATTTTCAAGTCTGATATTCGCGTTGATCCCCTGTTACGGTAGTAGATATAGAAGTGTCAAGACCTTCCATAGTGGAAACGACATCCCTGGTCCTGTCTGAAGGTTGTCTTTGAAGGACAGATACCAAGATAAAAGTTTTTCAGTCCATAGTTTCCCTGCACGGGGTTATCCAGCCAAGGTGGGTTCGTTAAATTGTGCGTCTTTGCAGTAACTCTTTACTACATTTCGTCCAAATGTGCTGCTCAAGGGCAGACATCAAATCTCACCGGTCTTTGCTGTAGAAAGTTCAAAACCACAATTTCCTTGCTTTCCGTTCTAATCTACGTTCACTTTTTAAGGTTCCTGCAAGTACAGTAGTTTGAGTTGAACAAATGACAAAACCAGGTAAAAAAGGTGATGTAACATCAAGGGCAATCTTAATATCAAGTCATGCGATTATCCTTCCAAATTTCATTATAATATTCTTGTTTCGATTGCTTTGTCCATAGATTTTCATTATGTATGCACGTTCATTGTTAGTACTAATCCGACCCTGATTGCAACAGGAAGATGGGGGCTGGAGCCAACCAGTAGTCGCTTTTCATTGAGATCTCAAGTCATAGATATTGTGACTGGAGAATGAGTTGAATTGTGTTTGGTGGGGGCAAGTGTTGTGGTGGCGCGGTTATCAGCAGAAGTACAAACACACAAACACAATCGAATGGAAATGAAATGAAAAGCGAATGACGAAAACTAAACAACAACTCGATAAAGACGACGACGACAAGTTGAACACAATAAAATACAAAACAAAAAAAAATAACAAACGAAACATAAAAGAATTTACTACTTTTTATGGAAATTTATTTCTAGTTTTCCTTTATTTTCTTGGGCTCGGTTTCCGAGAGGTATCCAGAGCCTGAATCAGCATCGCTACCATGTGGCATATATGAATCCATGCATACATAAATGACAGTTCGTTGTCATTGAGTGGTTCAGATCAGAGCCGGACTAGATTTTTGAGGGTCATCGTTAGGAGGATGTTCTTCTGCTCGTCATTGTCGTTTTCTTTTCTTTTTTTTTTTTTTTTTTACAAAACCATCAAACATCATCGAAGAAAATAAGATACGATATGAGAAGAATGCGCTCTTAATTAATGTGCAGGCAATCTGAACTGAATGTTTTTTTTCGACTTTAGGTACCTACGTATGCATAAAAAAAACGTCGAAAAACAAATCGTAGAATGAGGAAGAGAAAAGAAACATAATTTATTATTATTTGTTTGATTAATTAATTACCTACGCTGTGTGTTTTTGTCTTATATTATCTTTAAATTATACGAACGATGCAGTTGGGTGCATTATTAAATTATTGTTATTACTTTAGTTTTTTTTTTGTATTTTATTCTTGTAAGTCTCTGTTGGCCCCACTGTTTGGATGAGGTTTGAGTGGTTTTTAATTCAAAATCTTCTCTTAGTTACAGTTGAGCGGGTGTTGAATATTTTCTATGGGATAGAGTTTTTACGGTTGTTTTGTACAAATATTAGATTAAAAATGTTAAAACTGAAGAAAAAAATCAAATAAAATTTACATTAAGTTTATGGGGTGGATTTTTTAGAAATAAAAATGGATTTAAGTGCTGCGTTTGTTTTTTCTTAGACCAAAAATTTTAAATTATATTTTCCTATAATCAATGCAAAGTTGTTTTAATATTTTAAGTCGTTCTGCGTTCTGGTTATTAGTTTTTTTTTATTATGTTATAACTGAGGTTATTGCTTAAATGTTTGCTTTGGACACAGAAAAGAGATGATATTGGATTTTTTAATAATAAATTAAATCAAGCGTTTTTGTGACTTTCTTTTGAGGAATTGGTAGGAAGGGGCAGGTCGATTGGAGTTTTAGAAAAGGGTCAAGTATAAATAGGTGGAACAGAATTATTTCGTTTAAAGTTTAAGTTTGGAAAGCTAACAAAAATTAATAGTTCTATGTCCAAGCTCGGCAGGTGGTCCACACTGTCAAAATGTTTGCTTTCATTTTGAATTTCTTGCAATTCTCAGATACTTCTTGAGGAACGATCATATAACTACGCGATGTCTCGGAAATGCAGCAAGATGTTAAGATTTCCTAAGACGTTGCAGGAAATTTGTCTCCTAAGATTGAGTAGGTACTACTCCCACTTCCTGTTGGTGCTCGAGTAACGTCTTCTTCTTTTTTAACTATCAGTCGAAGAGAGCTTTAAGCAAACTCTGTCTAGCGACCAATGGTTCCTCAATACAGAATCTTTATATCACCACGGACTCATCACTTTGTGTTTACTTACTTACCTACTTACTTAGGTCAGACCAGGGCCTCATCCAACAAGCGGCGTCTCCAGCCATCTCGATCTCTAGCTAGCTGTCTCCAGTTTCGCACGCCAAGTTGGTTCAGGTCCTTTGCCACCTGTGTCCCTGTGTGGTCCACCTGAGTCGCGGTCTTCCTCTACTGCGACGTCCTTCCGGGTTGGATTCAAAGACTTTTCGAGCTGGAGCATTGGTTTCCATTCGCTCTACATGACCCAGCCACCTAAGTCGTTGGACCTTAACTTTTCTGGCTAGGTCAGTGTCGCTGAACAGCTCGTACAGTTCTTGATTGAATCTTCGTCTCCATTCTCAATTTATGCAGACTGGACCAAAAATCACTCCAAGAATTTTTCTCTCGAAGAAGCCAAAAGCGTTTTCATCTGATGTTGTGATGATCCATGTCTCTGCACCATACATTAGGACCGGGATGATGAGAGTTTTGTACAGTTGCTCGAGAGAGGACTTAACTGCTTAATTGACTTCTAAGTCCAAAGAAGCAGCGATTGGCAAATGGATCTTTCATTTGATTTCACAGCTTGTGTTGTTGTCTGAGTGTATAGCTGATCCTAGGTAGACGAAGTCCTTAACTACCTCGAAGTCTTAAGACTCATGAATGCTCTACTGACATAGTATCACGCTGTGTTCTTCCAATTAGGTCAATGTCCTCTGCATATCCTAGTGGCTGGACGAACTTTTGAAAGATTGTAACTTTGGTGTTGACATTGGGGCTCTGCACAATTTTCTCAAGAATGATGTTGAAGACATCGCATGACAGCGCATCACCTTGTCTAAAACATTTTTTTTGACATTAAATGCATCCGTTAGGTTTTTTCCGACCATGATGGAACTGCGTAAGTTTTCCATTGTCATCTTACAGTTTTACACAGACGGACGAGTTTTTCTGGGATGCCAAAGCACTTTGGTCTCTATAGGCCGCGTATGACCTTGAAACCAACGAAAAGGTGATAGGTATCGATTTGAAGTTCCTCGGTCTTCTCCAAAATCTGACGTAGAGTGAATAAATGATCAAATGACAAAGACCTATCAGGTTGTTGACGATAGGCTTCAAACTTTCAAACAGCACGGCAGACAAGATCTTGTAGGCGATGTTATGGAGACTTATACCTCTGTAGTTGGTGCAGTTCAGGGGATCTCCTTTCTTGAGGATCAGGCATACGATGCTGAGGTTCCATTCGTTGGGTATGCTTTCCTCCGGCCAAATTTTGCAGATGATCTGGTGCATGCTTCTAACTAAATCATCTCCAGTGGTTTTGTACAGTTCGGCGGCTAGGCCGTCTGCTCCAGTGGCTTTGTTCGCCTTAAGTTTAGGTATCGCTAGCTTCACTTCGTCAATGTTGGGTGGGTGGCATTTGTGGTCTGCTTTACCCAAATTGAATGGTTTAGCTGGCGGAATTTTTCTCGTTATCGCCATTATACAGCTTGGAGAAGTGGTCTTTCTATATCCTCAGCGGTGTTAGTTATTGAAAAATTTAAGTGCGTGGAACACAGGCATTGAGTAGTGATTTTAAATAAGTTTTACTACCATAGTTAATTCGATACCTTACGCCTAGGTTCTTTAATCATGTCCCTACCATCGACTGGACATGTATTGAAGATACATTTTTCAACATCTTCATATCATCTTTTTCCCTTTTTTGAAGAAATAGCGGGGCATCGTTAATTTCCGATATAAAAAGAAGGAGTCCTTAATGACTACCTTAAGGGACACCAGATTAAGCAATCAATGATTGAAGGACATGATGTCTGAATTTCACCTGATAAAAAGGTGAAAAGCCATATGCTGGTCAAAGTCTTTCGAAAAGTCTGTAAAGACACAATCTACTTCTTGACAAAAAGCTTAACCACTTATTCACAAAGACAAGAAGGTTTTCGATCGTAGAACGTTTCTGCATGAAGCCATATTCTTGGCAGATAACATTTTTGCAACTAAATGCCAACATATCACACACAAATTTTTCAAACAGCCTTGGAATACATGACAATTCGGATATAGGTCTATGTATCTTGTGATATTAGTTTTATCTCATTTCTTAGATACTGAAGTTAAAAACGCATTCTTCCGAATTGAAATTAATTTTCCTGTTTTCCAGGAATCTTCAAGACTCTTGATCTTGTGCTTCAACATAGACGCAATATCTCATATTCAACCGTATTACATGTACAGTAGTTTTGTCATGAATGTCCATCCATCCATGATTCATTTTATAACCACATTTCGTGAACTTAGAACCAAGCCCTGTCTTCACCGGCATTTGCAATATTCAGGAATTAAAGACTTGATGTGATGCAACGGGATTTATATAAAGGTATTACAGGAAGAACCCCTAACAAAACAAGTGGCACTAGACGAATAATTGTAAAACACGGTTAAAAACAAAAGAATTAATCATAACAGTCACTTAGCCCAGTAGTTGTTACAGTAAATCTGATTCGCTCAAAACCTTTGTACAAAGCTTATTCAAATCACTAGAGATGGCGCTTGTTTGACAAACGTTACAAGACATGAGGCATGACCTTAAGATAAATAAAAAAAATACAAGTCAACGACTGAACACACTTTTACGAGCTGCTCCATTTGATTGTTAGAAACTATTTATCTCATAGTAATTTTTGTTATATTTTTTTTTTTTTTATTTGCATTTGATGTGGCCTACATTTATTACAAAGTGCATGGGTTTTAATCAAACGTTCCGCTTTTATTGTTGTGTTTTGTTTCAGTTGTTTTAAGTGTTGATTAAATAGGAAATTTTGTTGACAGATAAAAAAAAAGAAACAATGAACAAAATGAGGAAACAATGAATTATTCGTTTGTATAGCAACTAGGAAGTTATCATTTAGGGAAATTTTACGATTCAAAGTAAACCAAACAAACCAAAGTTAAGAGATATACATTTGACTTGTCTTATTGTCTCGAGACTACCTTGACACCTTATAATACATCTTAAGATGTTTTAATTGCAAGGAAACAGCTTTAAAAAAAAAAAACTAGAAATGTAGTTGAGCATTTCCACATTATTAACTAAAATCAAACTAGCTTACTACTTTAAGGGCAAAAGCGCAAAAAAAGAATGGATAAATACAAAGGAAACTCAATTAATAAATAAAAAGAAGTCACATGCTTTTCAATTGATAATATTTTCCCACACAGAATAGAACTTTATTCACAGTTCACACTCACTCCCATCAGGACATATTATAAGTTGACTATTACTATCTTACTAAAATCGCGTCTACTTCTACTACCGAATAAAATAGTATCAATTTAGTTATATTGGTCAAAGTAAGGTTGAAAAAGTCTGACCATCATCGGAACTTCCCAACACCACGGTAAGGGGTTTCAATCTTGAAGTAATTTCGTCTGTTTGCATTAGCACCAGGGGCTACTGATCTAGGATACCTGCCGATCCGTGTAACCAGAAGAATTTTAGCTGCTCATCAGTGCCACCAGCGGCATTTTATCTGCTGCTCCGTGTCACTAGGGGCATTGTACCTACCGTACTACCGACTCTCAGCCGCTAAGAGTTTCTTCCTCGGATCTATTTTGATCAAAGGCATAAATATATAATAAACATACTGGAACAGCAACCAACGGCTGTCCTCCAGGGATAGCTAGACCAGAACGTAAACCTAAGCTTTGTTACTGTATATTAAGGTGTAGGTATTCTTAATAAAGGTTATTTGTCAAAACGTTGAAAACACCTAGAATTTAAGTTTCGTATATTCTTCAATAAGACCTTGACGAGACCGGCGAGAAAGACCTCGCTCAGCTGGAAACCTAAAATCGACATCACGCATTTCACCCAGGAAGCATCGGGGACTTCAACTGATTGCATCCAAAGCATTTCTTTTATTTGAATTTTCTCACCTTCGTTAATGTTACCTACATTTAAAGCTAGCTGTTAAATATTTTCAATCAACAGTTTCATTGTGAAGCCAGAATTCCTGACAATGGGAATGCAGCCTGTTTTAAAAATAATTTTCTCCGTCTTAGTAATTTTTGAAAAACTCCTATTGCGCATAAATAAAAAAGTTTTTGTGAACTCGTCATTATCAAATTAAAATTAAATCAGATTTTTTATGAACTTCTAAAGATAAAATTAAAAATTAGAAAAAAGAAACATTTTTATTGAAATTTTGAGTATTTTTTTTCCTCAATTTCAATATCACTCTTTTATGTTCTTGAAAGCTTGTTTTTATGATTTTATTGATGTCATCCTATTAGTTGTTTATTTCACATTCCCAAATGGAGTAGGTATCAATAAAATAAAAAGAACTCACCTTAATTTTTAAGTTCAGTTTCTATTTTATTTGTTGATAAAAGCCATCCAAAAGTAGACCACGGAATATATTAGTGATGCGTTTTCAATAGGTTTTGGGTATCCTTTTTGTGATAGAAAAATGGAAATCTTTTTATGTGTGGTGTCAAATGTGACCACAATTTCAAATTGCTACTAAAGTGTTGTTTTATTGCCTCAATAAATAAAATTGGTTTCTTTTTTCATCTCTGTTCAAAAATATGTTGGTACAAATTGTTTGAAGAAAAGAAGAAATGAATTTTTCCTTTAAAAGCTTTTAAGGAGTTTTGTTTGTGTTTTCTTATTTGAATTATTTATACGGGTGGTAATACAGTCGAAACAAAAATTAACTTTCTCATTCTTTTCACACATAACTCATTTTGAAGCTTCTGGGCTTATCGTGATATTTTTTTTTTTGTGTTTGGGAAACATAAATCACTAATAATAATTTATGTAATTAATTCAATTCGCAGTCCACGTATTGAAGCACATAATTCATCTTTTGGCATATTGGAAAAGAAGGAGTTGTTCATTTTTCGAAATATCTTTGGTCTGTCACTGAGTTATTCTTCATTAATGATGTCATATATGGATTCGATTAAAGCTGTCAATCAAATCAATCTTGTGTTTTTTTGTTATTGTTGAAAATTTGAAGACAGACATAAAGAGTTTGATGAAGTGGAAGTTCGTGGCAAAGAACTGATTCACAAGCATAGGTTTCCTTTGGAGAAAATACAAGAGGTTGGAATTCATTTTATTTTGTGGTTATAACTTTGGCAGAATTGACTTAGGGCATTATTTTTATGCATGAGTGAAAAAGTGTATTATAACCTATAAGCTACTCTCTTTCTTTTTTTGAAGAATTATTACAATTGAAAGATTTTGATTAAATCTAGATATTGAACTATTAGTTGGGGAGAGGGCCGTTACGTTAAAATAATTGGAAACTTCAAAGTTCTAAAAATATCAAAAATATCAAAAATCTGTGCGCATTTTTTTTAATTATCAGAACAATTTTTCTTTTATCATTTTAAAATGCAGAATTTCGAATTAACAGAATTTAGAAATACTGAATTTTGATTTACCTACAGAACTTTGGTATCCCAATTTTGACACATACGGAATTTTGACACCAACCCCCAACCCGTTGTATACAATGCTTAGGCAGCTTGTAAAGACTTGCATACTACCGAAATAAAGGTGTAAGTTAACAAACAAACTGTCAGAACATATAACCTAACCTAACAAACAATCAAAAAAGAATGTAGGACCAAGTGTTGACCTCTGCGGAGCACCACCTTTATACTTTAAAGTTGTTAACATATGAATTTGACTCCTGACAAAAAAAAATAAAGCTAGAACAAATAAATAACTGTTCTGTTTCAGGAATATAGAATGCATTTTAGAACAAGGTGTAAGTCCGTTTCCTGAATCACCAAGTATTACATGAGTTTCATGCAATCACAAGTCGCTTTTGAATTATGAAAAAAAGTGTCATCAAGCCAATACTTTTATATTATCAAAAATCCTTTTTTCAACTTTCCAATCAACATGTTCTTACTTTATTTTTTTCATCGATTTTCTACTGTCCTTAAATTTCAATTTTTTTTCTCATACACCGGGAGCCCTCAATCCTGAAAATGCGCTTACACGGATTTCAAATTTTTTTATATTAGAAGATAGTTTATAGAAATACGAACAAAATAAGCCCGGTATGACGAGGTCTATCGGCTTCAAATTGGTATGACAGATGTTTTGGTCAAGTTGCGAGCTGTCATACCGAAATAATTGTAAAATAGACAAAAAACGGAAGATATTAAAAAAAAAGTTATTCCGTGATAAGGGTAAAACTTTACACTCATATATGTTTTTAAAATAGGTATGACAGACATTGGTGCCAGGATGGCAGCTGTCATACCATTTTTTCCTGAAAGCACATTAAATTTCCAATAATATGCGCTATTTAAAATTAAAATCCGCGATAAGTGCAAATTATCAATAATTATTAATAATGCAAAAAATTGCAAAAAATACTGGTGCCAGGATAGACCTCGTCATACCGGGCTTATTTTGTTCGTATTTCTATAAACTATCTTCTAATATAAAAAATTTTGAAATCCGTGTAAGTGCACTTTCAGGATTGAGGGCTCCCCGCCTATCATTATTTGAACGAAAAATTATTTTGCTTCGTTCTCCATGATTCTAAGCATTTCATGTTTCCTAATGGGGTTTCGGGCTGCTAGAAAATTATAAAATAGTTATCCTTATCAGATTTCGATCTCCTTAATTCTCATAACTTCGAGTGACGAAAAGGAGTTATGTAAGGTTAGGTTATATGGGCTGACTGCTGGTTTTGTTGCCGTCCCACTTAGATCAATGTAGGTCCCTTGTGATACCCCGAAGTATGGTAACTCCTAAAAAAGTTTTTTTTTAATCTATGAATTCTATGGTTGGTCGAGCCATATGGTGGACTTGACAAAGTTCAGTAATTGCCCGGGAGTTCAGATAACTCTTCTAGATCTTTAAGGAAGTAGTTGCCTATAAAAAAATGTTCCTTATATGGCAGAGTGCTGAGCAATGGCAGAGAAAGTGAGCGGTGTTTTCATGCTCTTCTTCGTTACCACAGCCTCTACATAGGTCGTCGTCGGTACTTACCCTTATCTTCTTTGTGGTAGCCAAGTAGGTTAAGTCCCCATATCACGCTTAGGATTTTTCTTGTCGTAATTCGGCCAGAGTTTCCTGGTGTTACTGTAGGTTTCTAGGAGGTTCAATAGATATATCGTTTGGTTTTTGAATAACATTGTTGCTAATATTTCGTTTTAATTCATATTGAGGGATTCTGATGTTTTGGTCTTTGAGAGAGGGATCAAGTACTGAGCCCTCTGTTTTAAGCTCATCCGCTTTTTCGTTTCCCGACACACCACTGTAAGCAAGAACCCGGCAGAGAGGTATTATTCTGCATGCGGCATGTCTGAAATCGCTTTTATTTCTGCTTGGCTATCAATGACTAAAGTGATGTCAGCTTGTGATATCTTCATCATGGATAACAGGATAAATGTTGTTCCTACTGTAGTAGGTAATCATTTTCGAGCCATCAGTAAAGACGGTAAAAGTCGATTCTTTAATGTTAGTAACACTGTTTTCCCAATACTATCTGTTGGGGAAGCTGGTAGTAAAAGTCTTATTGAAGTATATGTAAGATTGTAAGTGGTCCTGTAGAGACGTTGGTTGTTGCCAACGTACTTTGTAAGAATCGTGGTTGACTAATGCATGCCATTCTTTGTACTTTGGTGAGGGTTTTTAAGTTCTACAGAGCTTGCAACCAAACTAAACTGCCATAAGTTAGAATGGGTGTAACAATGGCACATGATTATTTTAGGATTTGGTTTCCAATTTCTCCCAATTTTTCCTATTACTATTGCTGTGCTGCACTGCAGTTAGTGTTGTTTTGTTTTGTTGCCATAAGTTTGAATGGGTGTAACAATGACACATGATTATTTTAGGATTTGGTCCCCGATTTCTCCCAATTTTTCCTATTACACGAGTAGAGTGCAATCATGTCTTTCATATTATCTATCTTGAATGTTTGGACCCCAGTTGAGTTTCTTATCTAAGATTACTCCGAGATATCTCGATCTGTCTATAATCTTAAGTGGGGTACTTACTCTTAAGTTTTGGTATTTCCTTCTATTTGTTAAATGTATTAGTTCTGTTTAAACGGAGTTAACTCTAAAACCGCATTTCTTAGCCCAGCTTTCTAATTGTTCGCTTACAGTGGTCGGGTGTTAACCTGAAGCCAGAAGCGCTAAACCATCGGCGCGCGATGCTATAATCCTGACGCCAATGTCTTTGAGTTTGATGAGAATCTCGTTCATCACCAAGGTTCAGAGAAGAGGTGAGAGGATTCCACCTTGTGTAGTTCCTCTAGATGTGTGCATCTTTATATCTAGTTTCCTAATTCACAATGGATTTTTCTGTTTTTAAACATTAACATGATCCATTTTATTAGCGTGGCCTCTATTCTAAGGTCCGTGGGTGCTTTTTCGATGGCATCCTTATGAACATTGTTAAATGCTCCTTTGAAGTACTCCTTGTACATTGTCATGAAAAAAGGTAGTATTTTTGTGGTCAAACGGGATTCCGGCAAAAGTACTGCGGAAAAGTACGCTGCAGTCAAAAGACTTGTGATCTTTAAGCTTGCGAGATATTGCTTTTCGGCCATTCGAATCCAACATTCTTAGTAGCAGAAAAAATGAGAGAAAACGCCTAATATGCTGATTCCACTGACGCTAATCACGAGATTAAGCGAAGTAGATTAAGAAAAAATCTTGACTTTTCTGGGATGTATAATGTTAATGTATATCACATATTATTCGATCAAAACGTAGAATAATACGTACAATAGTAAGTTTAAGTATAATCATACGTTTTCGTCTACCCTAAATCCGAGAAAATTCGAGATTTGTTTTTAATCTACTTCACTTAATCTCGTGATTAGCGTCAGTGGAAACAGCATATAAGCGAAAATTATATTTTAACTGATTTTTAAGGTATTATGACCGTTAACTTCCTAACAAATTTAATGAAAAATTTCTTTCCCTGTGTATCTATCTCCCATGGTACAAAAAATCCATATAAACTAAAATCTTATTCCACCTTGAAATCAATTTCATAAGCAACCAAATATTTCCGCTGAAAGAGAACTTACATTTCCAGATCTCACATTCCTGCAAGGCCCCACTCAACTTTTTCACTTTTACTCAGCGCATTCCAAATTCAGTCATCTATTTTTCCAGTTATTTTTCCTTTGTTCATCGATTTTCTTCTCATACTAAAATCCATCTTCTCAATACTATTTGTCCACATATAAACTCTAACTAATCAATTGCCAGATGAATTCCCGAGATAAGATTCCACAAAATGGTGCATTCTTAATGGCCAGTCATTAAGGCCGTCTTTGTTTTTGAAATGACCACTTATTCTTGATACACAGACTAAACGATGTTCATTTTTCCTTGTTTTTTGTGAAGAAAAACTTGAATATCCCCTCGAACTCAAACTCGAACATGATATATTTTCCATTTAACAACTGTCGTCAGTTCATAAAAATCAAGTTTTGTGTATTCAATAATTTAACTACTATACTCCTCATGCAGCGTCCTGCTGTGCATTTTTCTAAAAAAAAGGAGCTGACTCGACTGTACCCCTGTGTGCCAGTAACTTACCTTGAAGACCGCAAATGAATCGATTAATAAATATTTACAACAATTTTTGTTCGAATTAAATTTAAAAAAATGAGTTTCTGTTGTTTTTTCCACTGAGGATGCCGCAAAATTTGCATAAATGTGAACCTATTAATTTTTGTTTTTTTGTTTTTAACGAATCGAGTCTTGTTTAATTTAATTAACAGTCCTTAACGCCGCTGTTGATGCATCCAACGACCAGGGCGATGATGACTTCGTCGGCCAATGACTCAACAGAAGAAACGAACCAAAAAAATGTGGTTCCAAAAAATTTCGACAAGGATGTTGTTTGCTTTGCCTACCTACACTTTCGTGTCGCCCTGAGAAACCTTTTGGGAGAAGAAATGGAATCAATTAAAATTAATTAACATATGGATGCCCGAACATGCACCTGAACATAACACAAGATCACAGCGAGCTGGGAATTTCAATAAAACTTGTCGCGGCCTGGCCGGTATCGTTTGCATTGATGCGTCTTTTCTGACGCAATTCTCAGAAAACCCCAAAATACCATAGCACCACTTGGTCAATCGTTCCATCCGTCCGCCTGTCTGGTCGTCGTCATCGTCGTTGAATTGGAGAGGTGGAGGAGGTTAAACGATCACCGAGAAACCAACAAACCGACAAAAAACCTTCGATGGCGGCGTTGAGAACGGAACAACGCGGCGCAAAGGGTTGGCTATAACTCCTGATGCGGGCTGTGAATATTTCGGTTTGCCGTGATCTTGGGCCGCGCTTGTTGCTTATCTGACTTTAATTAAACGGAATCTCATAATAAATTATCTTCATTAGTAGAATCTTGACCATCGAGTTTCGTTTTGTATCACGTTCTGGTGCGTTTAGTCCAATCTCGAATCCATCGGCCGCTTGTCCGTTTGCTTCGGCCATCGTCCATCTCTCCACATCGTTGTCCATCGTGTGTCGTGTCGTGATGTTTCTTGTTCCGTCGTCGTTGTCGTTGTCTGGAGTTCTCTTCTCATCCTCGAAAAGAATTGTAAGAGCGCATTCCAATGACTAGGGTAAACACATCCATCCATCTGTGTGTAACTCTGCTTCCTCTTCTCTTCTCTTTCGCGGCAAGCGTTAAACCTTCGATTTCTTATCTGGCGGCATATTATTGAAGAAAAAGGATTAAAACTCGCACTTGTACAGAATACGCGCGTTCTGTACGCAACATCCTGTTGTATCAACTTCGAACGCTCCACCTTGCCGCAATCTTCGAAGCACACCACCATCACTATCGTCGTCATTCTTATTGCAATCGCGCGCATCGTCAGCAATGACAAGCAAGTTGTTAAATCAAAAAGTAGCCGAAATACAAAACGCTTCTTATTCTTCTTTTTCTTATTATTTTCCTTTGGCGAGGTGAGCTTTAACTTTAACATCAGTAACGACGATGATGGCAACGGTGGACGATTGGAATTTTTATTATTTCTTATCCACATCCAGCGACTGAACCACGCAGAACCCCTTCGACTGAGAGAAGAATGTTTAAAATACAGGAGAAACCCGTATAGAAGAAATTCGGAATCTCGATGGTTTTTCTTTAAGACTCAAAGTCCTCAGACTTATAAAGAGCAATTACAACAGCTTAAGTGACATAAAGCTTCCATAAAGAGCTTGCCCATCTTGCAAACGAGGAACGGTTCAGCCTTCAGTAAGATTTGATAGATACTGCTAACTGCTTAATAATTGATCCGAACTTGAGCTATCTATACTCATGAATAGTGGCGCGTCCTTTGCAGGTCCAAGTAATAATTTAAATTCTATAAAAAGGCTTAAGCGAAGCTATTAACATACTTATTTGCCAATTGTTTACTGTAAGAAACTTTTCTAATCACATTGGTGCAATTTATAAAAGCTTTAGTTTCCATAAAATTTTTCTCAACGCCTAACAACAGCCGCTTTAGGGGAGCAATTGGCTTCTCACAGGAAATTAGAACAAGGCTGCTCTGAAGCTAAGGCTTCTTTCAAGAAGTTAATACAATATCTTTTAACAGCTCTTTTGAACTTGGAATCCTCACCGTAACTTTCATCCATCTGTCTAATCTGATTTCTTCAATGTAGGTCTTATGCAAGCTATTTTGTTTATTTACAAACTAGCGCTATCAGCCTATTTATCCATCCAATACAAATTTAGTCTGCCGGGCTGTTTGCCGAGCTGCAATCTTTAGTTCCCATAAAATTTTGTTCAACGTCTTACAACAGCTGCTTTAAGGAGCAATAACTTCCCACAGGAAATTGCAAGTGGGCCTTACAACAACTGTTCTAATAAAGCAAAAAGTAAGTTCAATGTCTTTTAACAGCTGCTTTGAACTCGGAATCCTCAGCACAGCAGTCATCAATGACACTAATCTTATTTCTTAAAGCAGGTCTTATGCAAGCTATTATGTTTACGCTTTTACAAACAAGCACTATCAGCCCATTTATCTTTCCAACACAAATTTGGTCTGCCGACCTGTCTGTACTTTTCGGAACGTAACTTATTTGGCCATACGAGCTTGATGTCCAAGCCACCGGGGTCTGCCGTGCTTTCTTGGCATGGGTTGGAATCCGAGTTTCACAAGTAATTCATTTTTGGATTTAAAGAGCCTTGGCAGACTAAAACTTCTATTATAAGATGGCTTCTTTTCGATCTATGCAGGTGATCGTTTTTGTTTCCCCGGTACTTGTTTGCCCGTCAACGTCAATTGATTTCCTCCGCTTCCTTCAGGACTGCTTGGTGATCCACTGGTGTGAATTCGATAGACGGTATCAACTGATACCGGTTGATCATCCAGCTTAAGACAGACCTTCCTTTCATTCAACGAATTTTTTTCAGCCGACTCCACGAGCCCTGCTTTGACCTTCCTATAGAGAGATTCTACTGTGCATCCTTTATGAGCGATTTGTTAGATGACTTCCTCTTCCCCACAGCACACTCCCGATAGTGCCGATCGAATCGATGAAAACGATGATGATGATGCGGGAAAATGTTCCCACCTGTGCGCCTCTGTTGTGCTGCACTGCAGTTAGTGTTGTTTTGTGTTGGTAAGTTGATTGGTAATATTGAAACAGGTTCTCGCTGATGAATATTTTACAGTATCTGTATCTTTTTGCTTCTCCTTTTGCTCCTTTACAACTTTTGAATTTCTTTCCCTTCATCATCACTGATGATTCGAAAACCTGAGTTTCTCTCTACGATCGATGATCGGTGATCTCAACTTTCGTCCGAGTCCGACGAACATGATGATGATGATGCTGTGAGCTGTGATGCACCGCATCATCACAACCAGAGAAACAAACTCAACTCAGAACTTAGCTCTCTAGAACAGAAACCAGAAAAATCCGAAGATCGACGATCAGCGTGAGCGAGAAGTACAGACCCTTGCGTTTTATTAATGAACGAAATCACAGCCAAAGTCATTTTTCGAAGATGTATGATGTACCTTCGTGGCAGCAGCGTTTATCCATGTGAATGGTGTTTAAAGAGGCCTTTTTTCCTTAAACTTACATACGCTCTATCATCCTGATCGCACATGAAGATCGTCGAGCCGTCCGTCACTCTACCACCGCACCGAACTGATCGCAACCATCGAAATGGGAATCGTAAAGGGATTTTTCTCAGGAATGGATTTGATTGAGGTTGGGAACCTTGAAATTAAGATCAGCTTGGGAAGAGTGTGCACACTCGCACACTACAACACAATGATCAACGCGGACGATGCTGATCGGAAGGGAAAATGAATTCATTAATGTTATTTATTGAGGTTGGTTGGATTTTTGTTTTTTTGTTCGAGTTGGTAAAATTTTGTTATGCCTCTTTTTTCTGTTTGGTTTTTGATGGTTTTTGGGAGACTCAGAGATCGTTGTTGTTGCTGTTGTTTCGGAATAATAATTAAAAAAGTTTTAAAACACTCTGTCGTGATCTATTAACTTTGCTGGTGGTATCTTCAACATTTGCTTATATTTTTTGATGAGATACTTTTTGCCGTTGGTTCCTACCTGACGGATATAAATAATGAGGGACGATAAATTGTTTCCCTTTTTGCTGTTGTTTTTATTAGAATTTGATATAATACTGTTTTATTAGGAAATGGTTGGGTTAATGTCAGTCGTAGAAGAAGTTTGTGATTGTTAAAAATCGAATAAATTAACGAGATACTTATTTATGGATATAACATTTAACATTTTAGGACATTTTGATTTGATTTGAATTGAAATTAAAAGTTCAACAGTTAAATGCCAAATCGCCCCCAAGCACTCGAACTCAATTCTATAGGTAATCTTACGGCATGCAAGTCTACGATCCATTAACTGCTTCGAAATAGCTCTCCAGCTTTTTGTTCAATTCTATTTTGGCTCAATTCTAGCCTGATTGTTGCAGTTTTTGTAGTTTTTAATAACAGGAATTGGCCATGTCTAAAATTTCCAATTTAGACTTGATTGCTTTAAGTACCTACGTTAAAAGGTGGTCTTATATCATATTCGTTGATATACCTACTGAAAATGCATTCGATAGACCACGACCACCACTAGATCTGGTATGAGTAGCCCCTAGCAGGGGTGTCGTTTCCGCTATGGAAGGTCTGGACACTTAGCGCTTAACAGATATAGGATTCCAGAATGTGAAAAAAAATCAACTTCCTTTTGGGAGCTGCTAACCCATCAACCCCGGGGCGCAGTGAGCCTAAGGTCCATTTGTTCGGTTAACAGCTTCGGAGAGAACTGCTTGGATTCTTACGGTATTATCTCCGACGCCCTGGGTTTGTAGGCAAATATATTCGGGCTTGATCTCCAAGTTGTATGGGTTCAAAATTTCCATACCTTCCGTTTTAATGAAACGAAACCCTTGGCCCCTCAGAAAACAAAGAGTTCTGAAACCTTAGGGCGATAAGATGAACAGACACCAAAGGATTAGAAATCGCAGCAGAAGTACAACAGGGAATTGTCTTGGGCGGACCCTTAATTGAATCATTTTTACTAAGTTGACAAAGGCCTGAAGAAAATCACTAAACTTCAGTAATAAGGTCCACAAAACCTTTTTTTTTTAAGTACCTACATAAGTAGCAATTCTTCCATTAACCAGTTCTATTATTCTTTTCTTTACTCTGGTTCATCCGGTTCACACATCGCTGGTTGTAGCGTAAATATCTTTTCCGTCATAGCTTATAGATGGTTAATCGGGCTTACAGATTTTAGTATAAGAGTGATGAGGAAACTGTAGTCGGTCTAATGGCCGCTGATACCGCTGAAAAAGAAGGGACTGAAATGGTCCCCGGAAGCACTGACTGGTCGATCTTCAGCTACTAGTACAGCCTCTTGTGGCACGCAAAACAGCAGGTCTGAATGGCCCCTGGTAGTACGATGTTAAACTATAATTGAAACCCTTTACAACTTGTTGAAAGAAGCTTCAATGGAATAATACTAATTAATAAACATTTGCCTCCCAAGAATAATTCAGCTGATTTGGCACAAAATCGGACTTAATTTACAATATTAAAAAATGTAATCCATGGCGTGGTTCATCTCAGGTTTTTCAGGCTGTCTATTGTGGGTTGGTTTGAATATGGTATTGGGTTTTAGCCGCATTGGTATGCTGACTCCATTTCAACACTAAGGAAACTGCTTCAGCGTTGTCCGTTGTCAATATCCTGATATCCTCCGGGATATCCTGACACTCAGGTACTTTGGTTCGGGATGTCGTTCCTCGTTTTTCATCCTTCTCATCAGCGGATTGGGGTGATTGGCAACATTTGTAACCCTCTTCTTAGCTGTGTCAGCAAGAAATGTGGCTTGATTCGAGCTTCCTCGTAGAGTCGTTTGTTGCAATCAATGCAAATCCTTAGCAGCTTCTTTTCAAATAGTAAAATTTGCTGCATCGCTGTCTTGGATAGGGTGTACCATACTGAAAAGCTTAAGCTCATTACTGGCCTCAGTAAATCAGCAGCTTAGTTGGCTTTCTAAGACCGGTCTTCTTCATCAAGAGGAGATTGATGCGGTGGAAGGCTATGTTGGTGAAGTACTCGTAGAATATGCATATGTTTGCTTCAATCTTCGGGATTGCTTAGATAGTTGAGATGGATGGGGCACATGTGAGAGAGTCATCTGCAAAAAGCAGATTCATCAAAGTCTGATGGCACAGGTTGGTCCGACCTCTTTAGGCTGTAGAGAAAGAACCAAAATGTTCCTTTTTGTTAACTTCTTGTTTTCAGCTTCCACGAATAACTTCCTGGAAGAAAGAAAAGAAAAGAATTAATTTAATTAGTGCCTGTAGGATACCTATAAGCTTCTGGATGAGAGCCTCGGTCCAAACGCTGTCGAATGCTTTCTCGACATCTAGGAAGAATCCTAACGTAACACGGTTACTATTCAGAAAGAGAGAATACCTATGCTGTTCAGTTTCTGATCTACGCAGGCCTATTTAAGAAATGTATTCAAATGGAGTAGTAATGCTTACCAGGCTATGATAAATAGCGAAGCAACAACAAGAACACGACCTATTGATCGAGGATTATCAGGTTAAAGAAAGAGACTCTTAAAAAAAAGCAAAAAGACAAGCATTCAGTAGGCCTCAGAAATGAGACAATAAAAGTCAACCCAATCCAGTTAACCCTAAACAGAGTTGGGCATTATTCGAATAAATTGTTATTCGAATAATTATTCGAATAAAAAATTATTCGCAACTAATTTATTCACGTATAATTTATTCGCGAATAAATTATTCGTGATTTTATTCGTTATTCGTAATTTATTCGTAATTTCATTCGTTATTCTGAATAACGAATAAAATTGACTTTATTCCTTCTTTCTTTGTCTGTTTATCTTAATTTTTTTTTATTTACGTTTCCTTTGGAATTAGACGCTCGAATTCCTTCATTCATTCTTTATTGCTGAGAAATTTTTTTTTGAACGAATTCTACCAATTCTACCTAGCAATTGCACCTTCCAACCCAATGCAAAACGCCTTCAACCCATCCCCTGAAGTATCCTGGGAAGTGATTAAATTTAAAAAAATCTAGTAATATTTTATTCTTATATAGATATTGCATATATAGCAGTTGGTACCATTATTAATGAAAGTTGTGTTGTGGTGTACTTTTGATTTTTTTAAATGAGTGAGCCTTAAATGAAGTTATGGATTTGGAAATGAAAATTGGGCACTGATATTGATATATCTCTATGAAATCCAAACATTTCGAACATCTTAACAATTTCTAATGAATGTGCTACAAATGTGTCTGTTAATAAAATCTGTGCAAAAACGACATTGACTTTGTTGAATGGAACATTTTTTTAAGTACGACTCTTTATATTCTAGTGGTTAAAGCATTGTGATGAAATGTACAAAGTGTGAACCTAAAGTTGTAAAAATCAAAGGATTCCCAAACCGTAGGCTGAAAGTCTTGGATTGCTATCCAGAAGGGAAAGGGACAATACATCATTGCCTTCATCTGCATCAGTCGAAAAAGTTTTTTCATACGCTACCATGATAAACTTGCCAATATATGTTTAAACAAAGACAAGTGAAGAAGTCCAATCTTAGGAGCTTTAACCAATAACTATGTAAATAACTTTTAATACAAAAAAAAAAATAATTGAAATATTATTTGTTCTACCAAATTTCTTGTGTTTATTTTATTCGTTATTCGTTTATTCGTTATTCGAATAATGAATAAAATAATTTATTCGTCATTCGAATAAATTTTCTTCGAATAAATGAAATTATTCATTATTCGTGAATAACGAATAAAATGATTATTTATTATTCGAATGATTATTCGAATAAATTTTGCCCAACTCTGACCCTAAAGAAGGATCACTAATGTGAAGCTGACACGTGATGATCGCCACGACATACATACAGATCATACTAACATATGGTGGCACTCACCAGTGGCGTAGATAGGGGGGGGGATCAGGGGGATATATCCCCCCCATTGGGATTCATAATTGTTCAACATAGCCAGTCAAGCCAAATAAGTTAAAGAAACGCACTTTGAAATAAAGTACCTACTTCCTACGTGAATCAAGTCTTATTAGTACTCACAGGATTCCTAGAGGCATTGTAAATTGTACATTCTATTTCTATACCTACTACGGGGAAAACACAAAGTCAACTTCATCTGAAAGAAATTATTACTTCGGCTATTATATCGATTTTTAAAAAGTATTTTTGTTCTCACCAACTGATAATAGGTAAACGCGCAAGAAAAAGAGCTTAAATCCAGCTTTCCACAAAAACCCACACTGACACAAAAATTGAAAGTTATTTAGATTTCTTCTCGCCGTGTGTCACATTGTCAATTTGGTGTAAGAAACCGCTCCAAACACGCAACACACTCATCCACACGAACACAAATGTTCGCACAACTTCAGTGAAGTTAACGCGAATCCTAACGGTAACGATAACTCACACTAATTCATTTTTACCAGGAAGCGAAATGCGCTATTACCCATTACATAAAGCATGTCTAACACAAGTGGCACATTGACAATCATTCGTCGTAATTTTGCGAGTTATTTGGAGTGGTTTTTTTTTTTAAATTAATTTTTTATATATAAAATTTTTCGAAAATTTCCTAAAATTAATTTGAGTATGCAGCGTTCAAGAATATGTGAATTTGCATTTTGTTAGTGAATTTCGATTTTAAATATTGATCCGATTTCGAGATATAGAATTTTTAAATAAGTTTAAAAAGGTTTTTAAAAAATACAAAAAACAAATTCTATTTTTTTTTATTTTGGAGGAAGTTAAAAAAAATCGTTTTTGAGAAGAAAATTGAAACTTTTGGTTTTTGGCCAAAAAAAATTGTATGGTGGCTTCCCTTAATTTTGATCTTAAAAAATAAAAATAAAAAAAGACCACAGCGAACTCGCTCAAACCTCAAATTTTCAAGTTTTAAGTCAATCGGACCAGTGGTTAAAGTTGCAGGTGCGTTTACAGCATGACAAACAAACATCCAAAACTTTTCATATATTCTATACTAGCAGTTGACCGCGACTTCGTCCGTCTCTTCCTCGTGCCCCGGCCAGAGGTGCGTCTTGTGCATCATGCGCGTGAATTTGATTGCAAAGTTATTTTAAAATTGTGTATTAGTCGACTCGCCCTAATTCAAAATTCTTCTTAACTCGAAGCCTTCAAATATGTATTACTTTCCCCGTTTTAGTAGGTAAGACTTTTAACTGAAGCTTTGCGATTATTATTCGCAGCGAAACTTTGTATAGCTTAAAGCCTTTCTGGATAATTGGACTATTCAACACAAAAAGAATTTTTCAATTTGATTTAGCAGTTCCTGAGATCAGCGCGTTAAAAAAAAAAAAAAAATACTTTCTTGCCGTTTTTTCCACATTTTACACTGATTCTTCGCTCCTATTGGTCGTAGCTTAATGTTATGTAGCCTAAAACCTTCCTCGACTATCCAACTCAATTACAATTCGAACCAGTAGTTTCTGAGATGAGCGCGTTCGAACAAACAAACAAACTCTTCAGCTTTATATATTAGTATAGATGTCGGAAGTAAAAATGAGCGATCTAGATCCATCCCCCCCCCCATAGCGAAAAGCTATCTACGCCACTGGCACTCACAGTCCAGGATGGATTTCAGCCTCAATCAACTCGCTAGCAGACTCCAGTTGCGCTCATAAAATTGGTTGAATTTGTGCTCCAATTGAGCGTGACACTTAAAATAAGGTCTTCCTCTTCCACATTGCCCTTCGGGGTTTGATAAGAAAACTCGTCAGGCTATTGCAATTCTACAGCTGTGTCTGAATGAGTTATGCGGTCTTTTTTGATTTTTCTAGGAAATCTTCATTAGAATAACCAAATTTTAAGTTTCTTAAGAAACAGCAAGTTTACCTCATCTGTAATAAGGCCATAAGCCGTTCATAGCAAACTCTTACTCTTTTCTTACACCGCCAAGTCTATGTCAATCCAACTTAAAATAGAACATATTATGCCCCAGGTAAACAAGAACTCTGTCTTATGGTTAAAACGTGCTATACCTCTTCAATCATCGCAGTTATGACTTGTAACATCCAACTAAACATGTTTAATAATTATAAACAAGAAAAAATATCCAAAACTCATTAAAATTGACCCCCAGGGTCCCTTTCAAAACCGTCGAATAAATTGATAGGTGACTCTGTGACTGGCTTAAGCACTTGACTCATCTGAAATGTTTCATTTCAACTTGGCTGTCAGCAATTAAAAATGAAGTTCATAATTTTCGAAAAAGTATTCAACAATCAGCAACCTTATTCTTTAATTTAGCTGAAGTCTAAATTGGACGCTTAAGAAGCCACTCTGATTTCCTGCTCACTGTCACTCGTTATGCATATTTTGTATCAGACTTTTGTTTCTTTTTTTTGTTTGGTCTCTCTAGGACATGAATTTCGATTCAAATTGAAGTTCACAAATTTTCTCACCCGCTCAATTTATTGGGGTATTGTCTTTGTTCCTCCCGACTTAGTACCTAACCAATAGAAGTGCATTCATAAAATGTAAATCTTGGAGTCCATTTGGCTGTTTGCTATAATGCACCTTAATTAAGACACTAAAACACACTTACCGTTAGACGTGAAGAACAAACATTCGGATGTCTTCTCTCACTTGATCTACAGGTTGTCATAATTTTCACACAACTGGTTTTCATTTCATCGTTTCTTGTCTTTTTTTTGTATTTCCATTTGATTCGTTAAAAATAATGGAGATTTTCTTATCTCGGAATACTGATTTTTTAAATCACCTACCGTCTACTTCTTTTATTTTATCGGTTGGCCAGTCATCGTCTCTTGTTTCGGCAGTTTTTGTACACTTTTTGCTTCTACCAGGTACTTAAAGTATTGTTATCTTAATTTCTTCATTAGTTAACTTATTTAGCATGGTATTTGTATATTTTACATAAATTTATGACTTTATTTTGTTAATTTTGTTTCATTCTGATTTCTGACCGTTTTGGACAAAACAAAGCAAAACATTGTTTTTTTCGGGTGTTTCTTGTTGTTCTTAGTCTTTTTTGTTAGCTTTTTGTTTCCCAGTGTGTGCACTTTAACAAGAATTTATGAGCTTTTGTATTTTGAAAATGTTTGTGGATTTTCTTAATTTTGTTAATAAACAAAGTGGATTGTTTCGAAGTCGATGTTTTGGAAACATAATAATTCGGAGTTGTTTATTTGGTTTGATGTGATTAACAAGTCTATTGTTTGAGCGGCTTACACTTGTAAGATGCGTGAGAGCCGTTATATAAGAATAGAATTAAAATTCAAGCAGTTTCATAACTCTTAAACTGCAGTTTGTTTCAGGCAGAAACAATAAATATACATAGTTTGTTTCACGTCTTTTATGTCAAAACATCAAAATGACGAAAACAAGTTGATGAGTCAGTTGTCATTCAAATTCGTGTTGTGGGTTGTTAACAATGGTCTTTGGAGCGGTGTTTTATTTGAACGTCTTGAACCTGGGAGGAACGAACATTTTCTTAGCTGGGGCGTCATTATCCATCACCATCTCATTTACAACATTTGAAGGCTTTGTCTGCTCTGGAACCGTAATAGCTAAAAATATATTTTGTCTTTTTAAGGAAGAAATAGCTAACATGACAAATACGGAACCTTTACAATTTTGCAAAGTTCGCCATTCTGTCTATCTGTATGTTACAGGCATTTTACTCGGAAGTTATCAAGAAAATATTGATGAAAAATCAACAAAGGGTGTATTTAGAGTTTTAGCTTTTTTTAATTAAGGGAGAGGGGAGGATGACCGGAGGGATAACAAGGTCTACACAATTTTTGTTTCAGAAAACTAAACTTAATATAACCTTGCAGGAACTTGGTGTAAATTCACTTTTCAAATTCATTATGTCTGGTTTCCAACTTTTTTGTTAGCCAGAGTCTTTGGATTTTATTATTATTATTTTTTTTTTGGAGCTATGGGTTTCGAGAAATCTGAAAGTACCCTAGTCGGTCTACAGGAATGAGTACGATCCCTGTTGACACGCAAAACAACAGGTGGAGCTATGGATACGAGGTCTGGTCGATCAGGTGCTAGTACGGTCCCTACTGGCACGAAGAACTGTTAATTGTCTTCGAAGTTAAAGGAAAAAATGGCTCGACATTGAAAAATGCCAAAGTGCCAAAATACCAAAGGAAAATAAAATCTTTCAAAAATTAAACATTTGGATGATCTGCTCTGTTGGGCTGCTCGCTAACGATTGGACAAACCCACGCTTGTACTTCTTCTAAGTCAAACTTCTTTTGTTGTATGGAAAAACTTAATTATATACTTAAGGTGGCGTCCGGGGTAAAGTCTCGTAGGCCCCTAAGCAGCTGTCTTTAGTTTCGCACGCCAATTTGGTTGAGGTCATCTTCAATTTGCGCTGGCACCTGAGCCTTGGTGTTCCTCTATTTCTTCGTCGTCCCTCTGGGGTGGATTCGAAGATTTAACGAGCCCAGAGCATTGTTGTCCATCTTCTAAACGTGACCAAGCCATTTGAGTTATTGGACCTTTACTCTTTTAGCTGGATCAGTGTTGCTGTACACAACGTAGAGTTTGTGGTTAAATCCTCCCCTCTATTCTTCGTCAATGCAGACAGGATAATAGATCTTCCGTAAAACTTTTCCCTTGAAACAGCCTTAGGCGCTCTCCTCCGTTTTTGACACGGTCCATGCTTCTGCACTATATAGCAGGACGGGGATGATAAGGGTCTTACAGAGCGTCACCTTAGTTGTTCAGGGCTTAACTAATCAATTGCCTTCTATACCCAAAGGAAACTGCGTTTACCAAGATTCATTCCCTATCTGATCCCGGCGGCGCTCTGATGGCATTTTCCGTGTTGATAGTGAAGCCAAGGTAGACAAAGTCCTTAACTACCTCGAAGTAAGGTGTATGTGTCTATCTTGACGTTCTGTTCAAGACCTCGATGTTGCGTGCCTTTTCCTGATCACAGCGCTAATGGGTTAAGCGGTACAATATACTCATTGACCGCTAAACCCATTTTCTTAGCCTCTGTCGAGTATTCAGACAGTGTATCACCTTATCTTTAGCCTTTTTTGACATCGAAGGTGTTGATGAGGTCATTACCGATGCGTGAGTTCTCCATTCTTATCCTGCTCAGACGAATGAGCTTGGTAATGATGCCAGACATCGCTTTATATAGTTCTTGAAAGACGGTACATGTCCATGAGAAGTTGGGAAGTGTTGACATGGAATTTTTCCAGGATAAAACGTAGGGTGAATTTTCGATCGATGTTGGACTTTCCTTGTCTAAAACCACACTGATATAGTCAAGTGCAGGTGCAGGTTGTTTTATGCTTTTTTGAGTAATGACTGGAGGTGAAGTATATGAACAGACAGCAATATCGCATGCATTACATCCTTCCTTTTTTTGCGTATTTAAGTGGCAATAGATTAACATAATATCACTTTTTTTCCAAAGCTATTTTGACGTCCGGGCTTTACCCAGGATTTAGTAACTATAGTTGCTAAATCAAGGTTTATGGAGTACTTCGTAATTTCCATCCTGGTCGTTGGTTGTGAGATTAATTGTAATTGGAGCATCACGAACAGGTGAAAACTCAATGTAGCATTCAACTCAATCGCTCGCTATGTTTTTGGACTGCGTAGGTATGATAGGATTTCTGGTATTCCCTACTACTACTCCTTGCCACGTAGATTTCTGTTATGCTTTCTTGCTATGTGTCTATGTCTCTCTCTTTCTCTGTTGTATTAATGTCTTGTTCTGTCCCTGCCGATGTCCTCATTCGCCAGTGCTGTTATGTGTATATGGTTCGTTGCATTTATGTGCAAACAACTGTGATAGTGTGATCTCAATGTCCATATTACTGTTGTTAGGCATTTTTTTAACGATATTATGATAAGAATTAAAAAAAAATCATGTCTTCTTCGAGAAACGAAATTGAGTCAGACACCTTTAATAGTTTTATCGGTTAGCTGTTTTGATTTCAATTTCACTACTCCCTTTTACAATGTCAGACTCAGAATCCATTCCTACCATTTAGATTAATGTGAGTCTGTTTGGGAAGAAAACCCAAAACCCATTTAAGAATGCCCCAAAACCAAAAATGATCATCCTAAACATTCGGACTCAAAATATTTTAATTTTCTATTTGATTTCCTAAACAAATAATTGAACCCATTTAACAATCTGCCCCAAGGCAATATGAGAATTTAATTTAAATTAAGACAAGGGTCAACTGATGATATAAGCTTTCATAGTCTTTCAATCATTCCCAATGACATTAATAAGTGGCATCAAGTCCAGCAAAGTTGACAGCTTTTGTTAACGGTTGTTAAGTGTTGTAACATGTTAGTTTTTCTTTCGTTTCTTTTGTTTGTTTTTTGTCTTAAAGTTTTCAAAACTGCGGAAGGTATATTTATGTTATCTACACGCATTTGAGTGTGTCAGAGTTCGATCAATCCAAAGCTGCACGAGCTATTTGCAGTTAAAACAAAACAAACAGAGATATTTATTTGACATCTCAATGACATCCTCAAAGCATTTTGATGTTTCTATTTTCGACTGTAAATCGAGAATATAGAATTTCCAACGAATAAAGTGCATAAATTAGATAACTGTCAATGGGATGGAAATCCAGAACGGCACAAAGATATAGATCAACTCGCTTTTGAAGCTTTCAAAGTGTAGAATTATCTTGCCAGTAATATATTCATTGAAGCTTATAATGAAAACTCACTCAGAACGATAAGTTTTGTAGGTTATGTTCATGATGGAATTTCGACAAATTGAATTAGAAAAGGTAACATATACATCTGAATGGCCCGCATTGGTTTTTCTTCGAATCAAAAGTCAAAGAGTCCATTGTGATAAACTGACAAATTGATTTTTATTTTTTTCAGTTTTCAAAAAAAAAAATCAACTCTAATCAAAATCAATGAAATATTTATAGATCCGATTTTAACGTTGAATATGATTTCAATAAGAAAACAGGAAATACGGTGTTCAGGTGGTAAAATGTCAAGTTGGCTTCTTTCTGTTTGGTGGGAAATCTTTCTCTCTACTTTTTTGTTTGCTTGTTGAAAAAAATAGCTACTGAATTACAATTTTCGGTTTTTGAATGGAAACTTAACAAAAACCTTAAAAGGAACGGATGCCTTTATTTGAGGAAATCATTAAAGGGATTTAAAATTATGCAGAAGTATGACCAACATTTATCGGGTGATTCAATGCATTGATTCATAGTGATGTGTGGTATTTTTAACTGGTATTTTCTTTTGAGTGAATTGAGTTTGAGAAAATAAATTTCTAGAGACAAACGACTTCCGTTTAAGGCTCTTGATTGAAAACTTGAAGTATTAGCTGCTAATTAGGGCCTCCTGGCCTTTCTAATAAGCATAAGTTTTGGGTTAGAAAAATGGGTTGGATTGGGTGGTGTCGTTTCCCATAAAACCTAGACACAAAGCTCTCCCCGAAGCTATTGGCCTACATATCAAGGGCGTTGTGTGGTCAAGCTCAAGAGATCGGAGATATTGCCATAAAAACTCCAAGCAGTTCTCCCAGAAGCTTTTTAACCGGATTGGCCTCGCTGTGCGCCAGGCCGCCAGGTTTGTGCGGTCAAGTCAACAGCTTTGGAGAGAGGTAGATGGGGTTTTGTTTGTCCATATTTCAGGGTCTGGAATTCCATACCAGTTTCGCGTTCATTCATTCTCATGGATATGGGGTCCCATTGAGTCTGTTACCGCGTTTTTTACCGCCAAAGTATTGGCTTGGAAGTAAAACTGGCATGATCAGGAATTTCAAAGAAACTAGCAGGGTTGAGGTTTTTAGAGCTTTTTGAATGGGCGTAGTCATCTCACTCTCCCAATCTTGTCGATTGATGGAGGTCAACGATTGTGGCTTTTGTAGACTTTGATTTCTGAAGACTTCTTGCCTCAGTTTCCTTTCCTGTTGGCATGTTTGTTTTGTTTGTTAGTGAAAGATGTTGTTTTAATTCTTCTGCGTGTTAAAGGAAATAATGAATTAGACTGAGAACTTGTCAGTTGGTACGGATACAGTTTCTTATCATGATTGTAATAATTCAAGGTCGAAGAAATCTTCTTCACACTAGTTACGTGCCCGTTGAGTTCATGTATTTGACCTCTCTGATGCAAGCTTTCTGGCTTTGTAATGTTGCATAGTGATATTCACTTCTTTCGAGAACATTCACACATGACAAAGCACATCTTACTTTAATAACGCTCCATCATACATATTATTCTGCACATAAGTTTCTGGAACTCATTGCCTGAGAGCCACCCATATCAGGTGTCGTATACTTGCCCAATTCAAGGAGATTGGTTTTTTTGGATTCCGGCCGAGGCTTTGCTCTCTGGTTTCACCATGGTCGTATTGAAGAAAACACGAAACTTCAATTCTAGATCTTCTGAACCTTTTGACGAGTAACCATTATTTAGAATACACCTAACAACCAAAGGCTTTATTTAAGTAAATGAATAAATATAAATTCTGGTAATACAATGTGGTCTGAGTTATAGTTGGAGAACGGCTGTTGGTAACTGTTCTGGTATGTTTTGACAGGTCCTTGGACAAAATCGATGTGGTGCAGTAATAGGAGACGATACCCTAAGCGGCTGCGGATCAACAGGGAACTACAATGCCTTTGGTGGCAATTAATGCGGACGGTCGTAGCACTTACCGTAGATCAGCAGGTACCAAAGTCACTGGTGACAACCAAACGGAAGAAAATGTCTCCAATATGTCGTACCGCTGGTGGGGGATTATGAAATGGTCGGACTTTTTCAGGCTGACATTAACCAATATTGTAATAGAGGCGATTTTTGAACGATAGTTCTTGTTTACTTATATTTTTTTTGCGCAGGGAGTGAGTGTGAATTGCATAAATATAGTTCAATTCCGTATGGGGAAAACATTATTTATTGAAAAGCATGTGATTTCGTTAAAAAACTTTGTCATTTCTGGATCTCGGCCGCTCACTCAAAAGACCTTAATGGAGTATGAATTGGCCTTACCATATATCTCTTCTTTTCATAGATGGGAATTAAGAAGTTTTCATACAATTCCTCTTATAGGCTTGGGAACAAGATTCAAGAACCATTTGACACGATTTTAACCATATTTTCCAAAACTATGTATGTTGTTTGCCTCCTGTCTGACAGGCCACTAAATTCTTCAACTGTGCTGTGATGTCGAACATTTCACTTTATTAAAGTAAAGCTATTATAGACGAAACGACAGCTCCGAAGGACCAAGAACTTAGAGAAATGATGCTTCTCTTCTTCGAAAGAGGCAATAACTACCCATAAAAGATGAAATAAAAACACTTTAGACGTGAGCAGGATTCGGACCCACTACTGGTCAACGCAAATAACCGTTACATCCCTGCCTTGTATAAATTGGCAATTTTAAAAATTATCAGAATTGTGATAAAACGTCACACTTCACACTCTACTACCCCTACCAAACAGCAAACAGGAATAAAAAAGAAAAAAAACTGCGTGCACCCAGACTATCAAACAACGAGCGGCCGTACTGTCTGGACTATAAATCACCTCGACTCGACATAAAGGCATTCCATGCAGGTGACGTCAACGAAGGCAACAACATAAATTACACATATTTTTAGAATTTAAATTTTTCTGTCTTTTTATAATTCACTTCTAGTTTTTAATGAAAAGTTGCCAATTAGAAGTCAAATTAAGTAGGAAATCCAAGCAACTTATTCCTACAATAGTAGTAGTTCTCCCACTGCTACAAGTTGATTAGCAACGAGTTATGGTGTTTAGGGCAATATAGATTGTTCCTTTATTTTTGACCGAATATTACTTTATTTGCTAGTTGCCCGTAGCTTAACTTGCGAAGACCTGACAAATATTCCAAGAGTATCAATCTGTCATGAAAAAGTGCTTCTCAACTCTGCCGTTCGGAATCGGCGTTAAATTGTAGGTCCCCTCAATTCTTCACACGCACTCAGAGAATTGTTGATGAGAGTAAGCCACTTATGCCTTGGCTCTTCAAGAGCTGTCGCGCCACTCTATTTTTTTTTTTATTACTTTATTTGCTTTTTCCTTCCCCTCGTTTTTGAGGCTCGGCTAATTTATCTCCTGCTCACTTGGAGGCAGCTCCTTCCGAGAATCCCCATCACTTTGAGGCTGCGGCTATTCTACTTCCTTCCGAGATTCCTCCTCACCCTGAAACTGTGGCGATAGGACAGTTTATCTCCTCCTAAGAATCTTCCCTCACCCTAAGCTCGTGGCTATAGGCTGTTTAACCTCCTTCAAAGATTCCCCCTCACCTCGAGACTGTGGCAACAGATTACCTATATTGTCTCCTTCCGATAGTCCCACTTACTGGCGCTATTGTAGCGCTGATGTTATTTACTCACATCCTTCTAGGGTTTCTTGGTTCTAGGGTACGACATTCGTTTCCATCAGACTTTGGATCAATGTCTTTGTTTACTTTTTGGACATACACCTTGAGCCAAAACTTGTTAGCATTTAATTCAAAAAGTATCACTAGAATTGGTTCCCACAAACTTATTTGCAGACTAGCTACCCCCTTGCCCGAAACAACAAGACGTGACATATAATTAGTCAACAAACTATCACCATTCAACTCAAACTTGTTTGGCCTTTAGTTCAAACGCAAACGCAAAGTCATAAGACTCCCTGTTATTTCATATTTTATAACTGTCACTTACCCACCTAAGCTCTTGACAAATTTCAGACCTCTATACGCCACCATAAATGAAATCCAAGTCATTTGTTCATTTTTATAACTTCGCACTTAAAAACCCCATTAAGCTAATTTTGATTAAATACTCCCAAAGTAGTCTTACAAAAATTTATTTCGCAACCAAAAAAAAAAACCGTTACTTACATCAATTCTCTCGCACATGAAAACATAAAACCCTGTTTACAACACGCGCGGAAACAAATGCCTACTCTCAAAAATTAAACCGTCCACATTCAATTCACGTCTTATCATACAATTTGAACTACTTTTTGAGGGTGCCATGGGTCTCAAGAGTCAGGAGTTCTCAACTCGAGTTCATCGAGCAGCGGATTACATAATCCTGCGGCAGCGACGCGACTGCAAACGCATTATGAACCCAACAAACGACATGTGCGTCCAGCGGAGTCCACGCAACTTTGAAGCTAAACAAGAAATATTTGCGCACTGCGCAACTTATTAAAAACATAAAATTCCAGTTCTGTTAGGACGACTTGAGTTCGACGGACACGGAGGACGGACGGACACAAACGTGGACGTTCCAAGGCAATTTAATTAGACTTGCTATTAGAGCGGACATTATATTTTAATTTGCTGAAATTATTTGTCATGTAACTACATTTTGTATTCGTTGTCTTCACAATCTTTGTTTTTCTCTTTTCTTGCGAACAGGTATCAACGGCCGGCAACTTTGAGCTGGAACTACTAGAAATCTCGAACACAAACAGCCACCTGATGAGTGGCTATTGCTGTGGTGTTCCTCTAGAAATAAGAAGTACGAGAACAACAGGTGGGTTTTTTGTGTTGCACTTGCTTCGCAACATTTATGTTCAACTGCGAGTGCACTAGAGATATTTTTTTTTTTGTGAACATAATTAACGAGATGGTTTACATTTTGCAGATTGTCCGCCATGTTCGACGGCGTTCCGGTTGTGTCTCAAGGAGTATCAGAGTTCGGCGCCAGAAAGCTTTACGGCCGGGTGTTCGTTTGGCAATTCGAGTACGGGCATCCTTGGGGGCTCTAGTTTTGTGCTAAGCGATCCCGGAATCGGAGCTATTGTTCTGCCATTTACATTTCGCTGGACGGTAAGTAGTGCAGAAATGCACAAAAAACACAAATTTGCGATAGATTCTTGTTTGTATTGTTTTTCTATGGCCGCGGGAACGGGAGCACTTGACATTACTGATTACATTTTTTGTGTACCTACAATGTTGCCGTTTGTTGTATATTCAATGAAGTCGGCTGGGGGCAGCGGTGTTGTTATCGCTAGAACACGCTCCAAAACCACAAATAACCACGAGCTGTTTTGATAGTGCATATACTTATACTTACAGCGCCAGCGGCACTGGAGTGTTTCTATCTCTACCTCGCTGCCTTCGCCAAAATAATGCTATACATCAGCTTCGACTGGTTTCGAAGTCTACGGGGAGATGGAATGCACAAGGTCGAAGACTTGAACGGATGTTAAGAGGTTTTTGGCGATAGCCAAAACAAAAACAAAAAAAAAATGTTTAAAAATTTCTCAGCGTAGAGGAAACATAAACACCTCAGAATAGAGAAATCGGCTAAGCGCATAGATTAAGCATGACAGTGAGTGTGTAGGAGTTGAACCTTTATAGGCTACCGTGTTATTGCTTTGATATGGTTGTTGGTCGAACGATGATGTGGGCACAGGAACATTTTTATGGGATGAGGTGTTAAGTAGAAGTGATAAATTCTTGTTTGAATGTTATGTTGCGATAGTTGTTGCGAAATTAAGAACAAAATGATGACAAGGCGCGAATGTTTGCAATTGATGATTAAGTTTGCGGATGCAAGTTTGAAAAAGAAGTTAAAATTAATTGAGTTGAGGATATGCTTTGAGGATGTTTCATGTGGATTTTGAGTTATCCAGTGGCAACATTGCCAGCATGCTTCATGCTGCTTCACATAAATCCTAGAGAGGTATTCATGATGGCACTATCACAAGGTGATACCACTATATTGTACCTCTTCGCAGAAATAAAAACGATTTTACTGCCTTAATCATAAACTAGGTTACCAAAAAAGCAAATGGCACTTAAAACTGACGATATTTACAAAGGCTGCAGTGACGAAGACGAGCACAATATAAATATCCACTGTTAACGTTGTGATGGCTAGGTTTATAGCTGAGGTATGCTTAGAGAGTCCAGGGTTGGTTTATTAAAATACCGTCTAAACATAGATTTGATAGTATTCATAATTAAATCGTCCGGTACTTATGTCTGTTCCAGTTTGTCCTGCTCGGTGTTTTTCTCGGATACTGGAATGGTGTTATTCCTAACAACGGGTAATCAATGACGTGGGTTGAAACGTAAAAGAAACGAGTTATTTGCTACTGGACATGGGTTATCACAGTCAAAACTGTTACAATCGACTCCCAAATGGGTAAACGCTGTAAAAACGGGTTAATCGCCACTTGACGTGGGTAATTTTAGTCGTAACTTTAAAAACGCTACCGAAACGGATAAACGCCGTAAAAACGGGTTAATCGCAAATTATCGTGGGTAATCGCAGTCGAAACCGGTTTTATAACTTACCTTAGTACTTTGCTGGCTAACGAAGAATTGAATATTTCACAAGAAGCGCGTTACCACTGGTGGGGGGAAGCCTTTGTTATATATTCAGTAACTTACATCTGGTTCTTATTTATGGGCGGTCGGCGTCAAAGTAGGCTGTGCTCGACTCGTTCCCTAATACTTTACTCTCAGGTTTTCAACTTGCCTAATGGTGTTTCATTAGGCTCTGCTAGTCAACATTTTTGTAAGGAGCAAATGTGAACTATAGGTAGGTTGAAGCTGAAAATTACACTGCAAATCACGTTTTCCTTTCTTCCATTTGATTCACATGCGGGTATCGATATCGACTCTGTTTGGCGGAGTGTGAACTTTATAGTCGACATAGTAAAGAGTTTCATTTAATTTTACACTCCAGTTAGTCGCCAATAGCCATCTATACTGATGGCTCTAAGATGGATACTGATGTGGGTAACTCGCTTAGGCTTCCAGACTGCAGTAGTGTCTTCCGAGTGGAGGTAGTTACAGTGACAACAGCTGCTAAACAGTTATTAATGATGGCGATACCACGGGCTGATATCACCTATTACATTGATAGCCAAGCGGCAATAAAAGCGATTACTGTAACTGAGGTAAAATCAAAGTTTGTGTCATGTTTCCGCGAAGAGCTTAAGGTTCTTGGCGCACAGCATAACATTTTGACTCTGCTGGGTCCCAGGCCACAGCGATATACCAGGCAACGAGACAGCCGAGCAACGCTTGACGTAAGCCAAGCTAATCTAGTCATCACCCCAACCTGTTATTAAAAGCAGTAGATCTCAAAAAGAATAACTGTTAAGGCCGATGAAAGGTGGAACCTTCTTGACACCAGAGCGGCACTACAAGAAAGATCTGGCCTTGTTTTAACAAACACAGAACGGAAAGAATTATACAATTACACAAGAATTCACTTCGATCTCTTGTAGGCATAATTACCGGACATAAGCTGTTAGGAAATCATAAGAAAAAGATGAAAATCAGTTCAGATGATCTATGCAGAGGATGCGGTGACGAGGAGGACACTTCACACTTTCTGTGTCACTATCTAACACTTTACCACCAAAGGCAGAAATTGCTCGGCAATTATTTCTTCGGGGACTTAGAACAACTCTCTAGTACTCGACGTACTAACATTCTGAACTTCTTCAATGCCTCTAAATGGCTTGATTAACTAAAAACATAGGTTTTTTGACATTGACATTGACTTTACAGTACTTCGCACATCAATGAAACGAACTACAGCACATAGCAGCACTGGCGACTGAGGCCATTGGATGTAACAGAATAAGACATTAATACAACAGAGAGAGACAGATAGACACATAGAAAGAAAGCACACATAACAGAAACCTACGCGGCTTAGAGGAGGATTTGAATTGTCTCATGTTATCGCACAGCTGGCGATTTTTGTAGTAAATGCTACCGAAGCTGGGGATTGAATCCGTAGCGGTCGGCTTTGCAATCAACTACTCTATCCTCTGAGCCATAGCCACCTGCAATATAGGTTTTTATTAGCTTGAGTAGCAATACTCACGGGTATCACAAGTGCGTGTGAAGAATTGAGGGGACCTACAATTTTAAGCCGATTCCGAACGGACAAAGTTGAGAAGACATTTTTCATGACAGATTGATATTCTTGGAAGTTTTATCAGTTCTTCGCAAGATGCAGTACCCGTGAAAGATGAAATAAAAACTGTATGGGCACAAGTAGGACTCGAACCCACAACGTTCTGCTAGCAGCCAACGCACATTACCACTAACTTAGCCACGGGACTTGAATTTTGTAATAAATGACCAGTAATTTAGGTATTTGTCGAAAAATCTGTACAAGTTTTGCCATACCTTAGCGTTGTTAATGTCGGCATTAGAAATATCATTGCATGTAAACAAGGTACTTCTTTTTCTTAGCATGTCCGTTTCACGTATAACAATCACCATGCGTAGCAAATGGGCGGCATCAATATCTTGTAATGGGTGTAAAGTTTCTGTTCGTTGTATCTTTTTCTAGTTTCTTAACAATGTTAAATATCTGTTGTCCAGTTTGCATAAATTAATTTGTTATGATTAATTTCATTTGAAAATGAACTTTCAACGCAACCAACGGCTTAATGTGTTCACTTTTAAATCTATTAAGAAATAATTAATTCGTAACAACGTTCAATGTTTCTGCTTAAAATGATTGATTGTGAACATTGATCCCAGATCGATGACTGTAAGCAGTCATCTCATCTTGCCTATCTCATGAGCAAGCAAAGACCCTGGCCTTACATAGTTGAAGAAACGCAATCAAAAAAAGTAACCGACTTTAACGCAGTTTTGTCGATTTTCTGCTTGAATATCTTCCTGATTCCGATCCTCTTAAGCACCTTTCGAATTTTCCAAAGTATGAACAAAGTAGGATCTAGGATTAATGTTTTCCTATTGACCATAAAGACCAACAAACAGTAATTACACGACAATTCAGACGTCCCCATTCTCATAATAAGTAAACAAATAATTCTCACTAATAATAATTCCTTGCAGAACATTACTTCCTCGGTCGTCGTCGAAGCATAAGACATTTCACCGTAACAAATTAGCACTGTAGATCGTTCCGCATCCAATCCAATCTGTCCACAACAAAGTTGGTAATTTAGTGAAAATCAAAATAAGCCGACATCTTTGACCGGAGTAGCGGAGCGGTGCGCTGTGACTCCTCACCAGAAAAGAGGTCATCAAGACGACATCAATCGTGCCAAAGGCATAGCTTAGAATCAGTGTTATTAACCCTCCATGGGTTTTCTCTGGGAATTGTTATTGAAACTGACAATGCTCCGTATCCGTATCTTGTCTTTAGTTTCATTTTTTTTTACTTTTGCGGCAATACCTTTCTTCAAAAAATAAAAAGAGGAAAAATTATTGTAACGTGAAACTCCCAAAATATTGTTCTCTGTCCGACCAACCAACATCATGTCCAATTGTAGCAACACTTTCGGTGATTTCTGTTTACACAAAATGCGATTAAGGATTAGTTGCGCACCAAAACAAGACCCGCAACACAACAACAAGAGACAGCTCACAAACCCATACCGCGCTCAAGCGCAAACCCAAGACCACAAAAAAGCCCAAATCTGCAGCAGCACCAGCAGCCAGATGTACAACTACCACGTCTTGATAGTTGGGTTGAAGAAGTAGTCTTTGGTCGCCCTTCACCGCATGCTCGCTCGCTCAATTAAACAACTTGTGAGCTGTATGTTTTGTACCTTGTTGGTACATGGCCAGGCTCGTTGTATCTTACAATCAGCTCAAAATTTTTCATATTATATTCCAGTGAGCTTCAAATTTATAACAACAACAAATAATACGAAAAAATTATTATTAAAAGCGAAAAAAAAACAAACATCAGTTTTTTGTTAAGCCGAATTAATTACGTTAGCCATTTAAACTCATTTTGTGGCGTGAGCTCGCGTATCCGAAGCGATTTAGTGGAAGCAGCTTATATGAACTCTTAATAGTGGACTTGGGGTTCGGAGTGTACATGGTTGTGGTAAAGCACTCTCACAGCCTTTAATGTGATTTCAACAAGAGGTATGTGATGGCGATCTGAATTGGAACTGGCTTGGCCCAAACTAAGAATTTCAAGCTGAGTTTTTGAGGTTCGGACTTGTGAGAGAAGTTTTGTTTTTGTATTGGATTTGGTTTCAAGGGAATAAGAGTGTTTGAGCATTAGACAAATAGTCTGGGGCAATATTGGTGCCGATGAACTCTAAATTTTTGTTGAGTCAAAAACTGAGGAGACACCAAATGATGAGAATCATGGAGAACGAATCAAAATAATTCTTCGTTCAAATAATTCCATGTAAGAAAATGCATGAAAGAGGATCCGCAATTATTGTTTTTTTGTGTTAATAGAAAATTATAGTTTCTAATTGAAAAAATGTTTGTTTGTTAAAAAGCAGATTTCTCGGGGATGTTACGTTACGACTTATAGATGCGATGAAAAATACAGGTGGATCTAATCATGTTTACCTGGAATTGAAAAGGAGTTTGAAACACTCGTAAATAGGAACTGTTGCCACTGTATCGAATGTTATTCAAAGGGCATGATTTGATGATTTCATGAATGATATACCTAGGTATGATTCATCGAATTGAAAAGTTCCAATTCAAAGTCTTGAACCAGTTCAGAAATTACGTTTTCTCGAGGCGATAACCTCCTCATTCTCTGGACTATCTGAAATTCTTGCCCGGCGAGTGGTTTTTTGTTGCCCTCCTCCAATTAGTCGATAGAGATCACTCCTTGTTAGCCCCAAACAAAGATGGTCATCCTCATCAACTTTTCGGCAGATGGGACAGTCTTTGCCTTCTTTGAAGCACGTTCGGCAGCTGAAATCCACTGTTTCAATTGTTCCCTAGTCTTTGGTTTTTGGCAGTGAATCAATGTTCGGTCGACTGACACGAAACGGTGCTGAAACTCTAATATGAATTGCGTTTAAACAGTGTCAAATACTGTTCTGAAGTGGTCTTACGGTTGAGTGTGAGGTGCTTTTGTTCTGAGGCTGAGGTAAGCTCGCCGGTCTTTTCAGGGTTGGAATTAAAGAGTACCATAAACTTGAATATTAGTCAAGTGTTATTAACTCCTTATTGATATCTAACAATGGTTTTATTGATAATCTATAAATCTGGCGGTGTTTTAATCTGTTGCATTCTGATGTTCTAATCCGTCTGAAGCTCCCTTCGTTATTCTGCTAGACAAGCCTTCTTTGGTGGTCTCCTTTACTACAAGTTAGGGTCGAAAAATGGTTGGAGACGGGTGATAAGTGGGATTAGTGTGTGTGACAAGACCCATTGTCACTGGTGTGGGGAAAGTCTTTGTCTGGTAAATCACAATCGAATCGGTTTAATCAACAGAACAAATTCTGTCTACGGGGTTAGTATGTATGATAAGACCCCTCACCACTGGTGGGGGGAATTCTATATCCAGTTAGTCTGGTTTTATACTTATCTGCCGTTCTGGAGGATACGTATGTTCTTTTTGAGTTCCAGGATACAGCTGATTTTTCCAGGACTTACTAGGTGGCTATTTATAGGCTAATCGCTTGTGATCGCTTGTCGGCGGCGGTAGATTGGAAACTGCTTGATGTTTTCTGGAGTCTGGTTAGCAACCGGTTTGCTTCTATTTCGATTCGGTTAGCAATTTTGATTCTATTTCTGTTACGGTTTCAGTGCTGCTGGTAGCTGACGGATCGCTGACTCGGCCGAGATTGATGTTTACTGGACGGTGATTGTTCGCCATGATGATTATTGCGATTATGGAGGTCTACTAATACCCGAACTCATATTTCTTGAAGAACAAAATTAGACGTATGAGTGGAATGTGAAATGAGTCATCACAAGAGTGATCAAACGAGGCATGATCAACTTATTTAAGTTCCTGATGAAATTTCCGAATCAGAAGTCTATGGGAATGTTGTTCTTCATAATAAATTGCTCTTGCGATATTGTTGCTATCTGGTGGTGAAACTTAAGCACTTATCAGACCACCCTTGTACACAGAACCTGCGAAGTCTTGTTTGCCCATTCTCCTTCAATGTAAAAGAAGTCTACATCAAGGGATGTCGCGAATTTCAAGAGCTGGGTCAACTAGTCAAATTAAAATATATGCTTTAAAAATTCTCCCTTTGAGTACTGTCTTAAAGGACAGACCATTGTGCTATTTGTTTGTCAAACCCTAAACACAAGTTTTGTACCTAAAAATTGTTCCCTTTCGGACGGCTTTATCGATATCAATAAGGCTGGAAACACATGGCATTTGACACCTGTAAAGAAACAACATGTTTTGGGTATCCACAATACATCGCTTCTCAATAGTTTAGTTTTTTTTTCATTAAGTATGTAAAGCTGTTTTCAATGAAGTTGTCAACTTAACGTTAAACACTTCAAAAACTAAAATCATCGCAATATAAGTACTAACTTCCCGGACTATACATATATGCTGCCACCAGAAAGGTGGTTCAAATATTATTCATCTCCGTTTCATTTTCTTCGGAGTCCAGCATCAAGATGGACTTCTAAACTGCTGGATGAAAACACTTGCTGACCTGCTACAACCAACTGGTTGGTTTGTTGGTTGCCTGGCTAGTGATGATGTTGATGACGATGATGGCTGGCTAGCGCTGAGGCCTGGACAACAACAACCTGTAAGCCACAAAACAGACAACCTGTTTCGTGGGAACATTGCCTTCATAATGGAACCTGTTAAACGAATGAAATGCTATTTCGTGTCGGAATAATCTTTCCGAAATGAAGTGAACCAAAAAATGATAGAACAGTTGGACGTTCGTTTGTTGCTCTCAAGCTCATACAAAGTGTGGTGGATTGTAATTTTGTGAAAAGTGGCCGAAAATTAAAACCAAGACTCAAGGGAAAGCTTTCAAAAAAACAAAACAGGAACTCTATGGGTTGTTCTTTTTTTGTTGTCCGTTCAACACCAATCACTGCTGGAGATTCGGTCAAAATTCAGAACTCATGCGAAACGATGAAGTGTGAGGGTACCTTTTTCTGAGAAATAATATTTCAGCAATTTTATAATCCGCGAATCCAGCAGCGCAAGAAAAATGTTCATAAATATGTATTATGGAGGTGAAAATATGAAATTAATGGCTGGTTGGGTTTTCAAAAAACGACGACAGCGACGCTGGACGGCTGGGTCGCTCGATTTGACTGTCTGACGATATGGCAAAGACCGGCTAGGGGAGTAATGAAAAATTAAGGTTTGGCCGCTGCTGCTGCACCACCGATGGAGTGGTGTCTCCATCACACCGCAGACAGATTGAGGCCAATTTTTGCAGACATTTTAGTGCATTAGGTGCGAACTTGATTTTTATTCGTAGATTTGAGTTTGTTTTTATTTTTTTTTACATTTTGAAATATGCTCTGACCAGTCAGCGTGAAAAACTTGCTGGTAGCTGGTTCGTACCGAAATGAAGTATAGAAAGGTGGATAATAAATCAAAAGCGTTCTTTTTTCGGTTTCGCCGTTGCGATTATGTTTGCGTTTGTGGATCGTTATGGAGCGATGAACGGTTGCATGGAATTTTAATGAAAATTTAAGGAGCAGATTGGAATATTCGAATGCACCGGCCTATAAGGGTGTAACTTTAGTTAATTAGTTTCGTTTGGAATCTTAGGAAAGTCTGTCTTTAAATTTTGATTTCAATCGAGATATGCAACTAAACGAATACCGGGGGCGTGGAAGCTCATTAAAAATTAGAACGTGTCTGCTTCTGACTTTTGATTAGATAAAAATGGTCAGACCCTCACCCTTCTAACATGAGGAACTTATGAGAAGGTTTTTGACAATGAAGGACTTAAACAAATTATATTTTCTCTCCCCTGCAATATATTCAGGGTTTGTTGGTTTCCAGTTTCAAAATCTCTTTTCATTTGGTTTGAGGGATCATTATAGATAGAAGATTTCTGGCAGGCGTAACTTCTCAAAACAGCAAGCCTTAACTTTGGTAGACTATCAGGTACACCGCTCTTGGAGGCGCTCAACAAACCAGGACAAAAATTTGGTAAATCAACGTCGATAAGGCGCCTTAGTGCCAAAAGCAAAATAAACTTAAACTCTGGGAGATCATCAGATCGACTCAACAAGTCTCTCCGAACAGTTATTTTCTTAGCTAGTTTTCTTAAAGTCAGCACGTTCTTTGTCACGATGTTCTCCCGACTTAGTATCCAAGAATTACAAGTTGGAACGTTGTCGTCATTTTGCTGGACGTACCCTAGTCATTTGCTTACTTCGGACAACTAGAGCAACCGTAAGACCACTTCAGAGCAGTATATGACGCTGTTTGCATGCAATCTGAAGGTGTTTCTGCGTTATACCGTGACAATCGACGAAATATGGATCCACTGGTAGGTATACACTGGTATAGTCAGTCTGAGCACAGTGCTTTCGACTAAGCTCCTAACATCGAGTTGATGACTCGAACCAAATAACACAACCAACCTTCACTATTAGTTTTACAGCTTTTTATTCGATTATTATCGGTTCCCAGCTCAGACTTTGGATAATCACGGCTCATCTCGTGAATCGTTGGAGCTTATGTCTATCAGTGTTGCCGCAAAAAAAAACTGTGGCTTTCGTTATATGTTTGACAGTCTATTTGAAATAAGTACAGTACAGCTTCCTTTCAAATAATAGAATTTTCTGTATCGCTGTCTTGATGGAAATTGTAAACCATGCTGGAAAGCTGTAGCTGATCACTGGCCTGAGCAGTTTTTTGTAGATCAATAGTTTGGTTGGCTTACTAGGCTAGGTTAGCTGTTGCTTGAGTGCGGGTTGAAGCGAAACAGCTCGTTGAAGTTTTCTCTCAGGTATTTGGCGTACCTTTAAGCTCTGATATTTCATCCATTTCAGTATTAGGTTCCTGCATGCTGCCGCCGATCTACAGCGGCTGCGGTCGAAAACCAGTCTCCTGAAGCATACCAACTCCGATTTGGTGGTGTTTATCCTAATTCTCCATTTGGTGTAGTCCTCGTAGAGTCTGCATATGTGGGCTTCAACCTTCCGGAGTGCTTGGACAGGTGAGATGGATGAGGCGTATGTGAGATAGATATCTGCAAAAAGCAGATTCTCACAGTCTGATGGCTTAGATTGCTCCGACGTCATTAGGCTGTAGAGAAAAGGTCCGAGCTTCGACCCCTAGGCCACGCCAGACGAAATTTTCCTTGTTGTTGACTTCTTATTTTCAGCTTCCACGAAGAATTTATGGAAGAAAGAAAAGAAAATAATATTTTAATTAGTGCCTGAGGGATACCTAAAATACGGAGCTTGTGGATGAGAGCCTCGATCCAAACGCTGTCAAATGCTTTTTCAACATCCGGAAAGAATCCTACCGTAACACGGTGATTGTTGAGAGCTGAGGTTACGTCGTTCTCGTATTTCATCAAGAGATGTACAGTAGAGTGGTCTTTGCGGAATCCAAACTGCATGTCGGGGAACTGATTTTTGATCACGAAAACACCTCCTCTTATACAATTTTCGGTTGGTGTGAATTGAGTCTGAATTAAACTACACAAAAAGAAATTTATTGCGTGTTGTTCCATTTTGTTGTTATCCTGAATAGTTTTCTGTTGTCGAATTCTTTTCTGTTTTTCTCTATAGCTTCCAGGGGCGGACAGTCATATTTTATTTAATGAGAGGGTGGTTGACTTATTTAAGCTTTTTTCGCTTTAAACAGCTGATCCGCTTCTGAATTTTGTCGAACAATTCGTTAGGGTGGACTTCAACAGGCGAACGTCCTCCTAAGAAGACGAAGGCTATCCCGTCTGCCGAAATGGTTAAGGCAACCGTTGTATGGGATTCACATTTTATATTGCCGAATTATTGGGCCCATTCAATGCCGAATTGAAGTAAAAAAAACTCCCTGTTTGGCGAAGAAAAAATAAGCACTTCCACAGCGATAAATCACTGGTTCACACCTCCCTCATCGCTTCGGCCAAATTTGTGGAGTTGGCGAACAAGCTGCTCCTTCATCCACCGTATTCTCCAGTTTTGGCCCCGTGCGACATCTTTTTTGTTTTCAAAGTCATTCGCCGGGAAGAAATTTCGTCTTTGCCGCCAAGGATGCTTCTTAAAAAAACGCAAGACGTCAGATCATCGCTGGGTGCAGTGTATCGACTAGATTCATGAAAGAAGAATAAAATTAAAAACTTGGCGTTTTAAAGACATTTGCATGCCTTTCAAATATGATATTTGAATGTTAGCACAAAACAAATTCCATTCACTCAATTCGCCCAATAAGAATGAGTATTAGAAAGAATGTCTAAGATTTCGAAGTTCATTTCATAACACTAACAGTGCTCATGTCTAAAAATAGACCAGAGCACAACCATATTCCAAATCCATAATGCCGCAAAATCATGTAATAATTAATTAAGTCATATTTTAAACACAACATTCTAAGCCACCACACCAGAAACCACAACCAAAACTACGACTCAAACCCCAACCCAACAATCTGCCATTTGTCTTCCAGCAACATTACAGCCGCATGCATGCTTATGTGCCTGATGTCATAAACGAGTATGTTGAAAAAAAGAGAACAAAAAATTACACAAATCTATTAACCAGAGCATATGTTGTCCAGATAGACATCTGAGTTGCAATTTTTCCCACGATCAATATAATTGCCGCATGTCAAGTCAAGTCAAGAGTCCGCGCTCCGCAAGGCGCGCGTGAGTGTAAATTTATTTTATTAGATACAAACTGTAATTCAAAACCACACCCACCAAATCACCTGAAGACTTGATGAATGGAAAAGCGCGGAAAATAGTCGATGACAAGGTGATTTTCAATTTAAATATGCTTTCGAGATTAAGTTTTCCCTGGAGCGAAAATAGAAGACTCAAACGTGATGGACCTAGTTTTTCACTCATTTTCCCTAAAACGGTTTAACAAAATTCCTTTCCCTGATGGTTTCTTTGAACATGCCCGTTGGGGTTTTGTGTACTTTAGGCACAATCAATCGATTCAACGGGAACAACAAACATAGAGCTAATCACCAAAGCCTAAAAAACAACAACAGCAACAAACAGAAACAACACTCAATCGATGGGAATTTGTATCCATGAGATACAAATTAAACATGAATTCCGATCATCATCATCAGCATCAACATCAGCTGCTACAGCATTGTATATTGGCGGAAGACTGCTGATGCTTGTCAGCAGCAGCTTGGGGCATCAGGCAGCTTAAGACCTCAAAGGCCTCCAGATTTGAACCGATGACCGTTCCACAATGTTATTGAATACACACTTTGAGAGGCTGTGCGCAGCAGCTCCAGCTCTCAATTCAACTTGGAGCCCCGTTCACATTTTCCCTTTTCCATTCATTTTATTCTCTATTATGCGGATGGGTCTTGTATTGTATTTTTTTTTTTCAAAAGCTCAAGATGCTGGTTGGGTGCATAGAAAGGAGAAACGATCGAATAGGATGACTTGATGAAATCTCTTCCATCACCGTTTTTTAGCCCCGCACTCTTTACAATGATGTATACAACCTCATCATCTTCATACATACATTATGTCCAACAAGAAAAAAAACAACAACAACTACACGACGAACGCTCCTTTAAAAACATTGTTAAGTGGTACTCAGGGATGTTTGTAGAAATCAGTTTTTTTTTCGGAAAAAAAACACCACTATAAACATTTTACAAGAGCTTGAAGTTTTGCTTAAACGTCGTTGATGGCTTTCTATTGAAAATATTTTTTGTTTTTTGAGGTTATTATCACATCAAAGTATCTTTGAGTTAAAGTAGCAAAAACTCAGCTTGAGGTCCTCATTGAGTGATCGAAACATGTGGCCAATGTTACACACACTCGTCCGATCAAATAGGTTCAACTTGGAATTTTTCGAGGCACTTTAAACCAGTTCTTCTTAGATTCTTCAATGTTATGAGTCAATTTCACCAAACTGAATGCCTTTTAGGCACTCAGACATCATAAATCAATAGTTTCTAATGGGATCCCTCAAAGTTCTGTTCTAGGTCCTCTACTTTTTAAAATTTGCATAAACTCGGTTTCTCTTGGCATTCATTCATTCATTCTGCTCTTCTAACGGTTACAAGTTGTAAATTTTGTAGCAGAAAAATGAAGCCATCACACCCTTGTTCTATTGCTTAAACATGGCTGTTTCGTTTGTGCCAAATTCCCGAATACAGAGCAGTCTAACGTCTAACTGACAGTCTTATGTTTTGTATGTTAATTCGATCGGTGGTTGTTCGTTTAACTCTTCATCTCTTCGATTGAAGATACTTCTTTTTTTCAATAATTAAAAGACCGCTTTATAGCTCTTGAAGTGCTACACACCTTTTGCAACTTTCAAGTATTGAACACCAACATGGCAGCTTCAAATCTTACGTTCCTTTTTTCTATTACGCATTTGGCATTTGAGTGTGTGTCATGTTATTTTGGAACGCTTCACCTTTCACTATTGGCCCGTGTGATTAGATGCGGCGTTTTTCTTCGTTTTGTTTTAACTCGAATGTTTTTTAATTAATCCATAGGGGCTACAGGAAGTTCATTTGATCTAACTCAAACAGCAAAGAGGTAGATTCTATTAGGTTAATAAGGTTGCGCGTGCGCGGGGGTATCGTTTAAGTTTTCTTTTTAGTTTTGTTTTGTTAACATGACAGCGCGGTGCCTACAAGGCGAGTTTTATTAATCGAATTATCTGTGGGCCCCCTGGTGGACAGAGATAAGCTCGGATGGATAGTTTTAATTCCAAATTCGTCAATTTTTTGACAGATGATTGGAAGAGATAAGTCTATAACGATATTGGTGAGGAGGAGAACCTTTCACTTTTTGTTGATAGTTTGGCATTTTTAATTATGAAAAAATATTGAAATTGGACGACAAATAGTTAATTGATTTTCCAAGACACTTTTGTTGAGGTTTTGATCAATTAAAAATTCCCATAGATTTCTGTCAATTGAGAAACATCGTTATTTCATAATATGAGACTAGCAAATTGGTTGGTGAGACAAAACCGATTTTGATTGATTTTCATAAAAAAATGATGAATTGATGCAAAATATTTAAATAGAAATTGTTTGATAAACCAAAAGTCTTGTACTTACTTAATGAGCCTTGGGAAAATTTCAATAACGATTAATATCATTAATTAAAACTGTTCACTTAAATATGTAACAATTTTTAGCCGTGGGAATATACATGGTGAAGGGTAATAAAAATGCTAATCTGAATAGAATTATGAATTTGCAGAAAATAGAAAATAGAATTGAATTGAATGTTATGAAAGTTGTTTGCTAGCAAATTTTAGCTGTTAGTTTAGACTTAGAGAGTTAAGAAGATATTAGACATTAGTTTTTATGCATTTTTAGATGTGGGATGTAGATAAAAGCCCATTTTCGGACTTGGAATATTAAAGTAATTTCTTAATTGAACTCGTATTTACATATTACACGGTTTGGTCCGGATGTTGGAGTTCAATTAAAATATAGATTTATGTTTGTTAGTTCACGGGGAATATGACTAAACACCCTCTGTTAGGCCTTGCCACGGCAGTTGGGCTTGATGTAATTATTTAAGCGAAACTATAACCTATGCGAGTCTGCGATTGTCGACAGGTAAAAGTCTAAGATTGTTGCCGGGTAAACTCGTAAAAAAAGTTTTAATACCTCAACAATATTGATTAACCTTCACTCACGGCGCGGCGGGGGTCAGTGGTCGAACAAACTTGTTACGCTCCCGGTCAAGAATAGGTACCTACGAAACGTATCATTATTTTTTTTTTTTGTAAGCCCGATGCAAGTCAGTACCAGATGCATTCATAAGCGAAGCAAGTTATGAAATTGAAATCCTTTTTGACACTCCTTCATTCCACGGCTATCCAGCACTATATTCCCTTTTTATGCCAAATCACAGTGTGAGAGATAGGGAAAGTGGGAGAGACGGAGAGGTATAGGATGAAGTATCGGTCAACATTGGTCTTGAAAAAGCTTGTGAGAGAGTTCCACATTCGCGTAGTACGGCTAAAGAACGATTTTATTTACATGACAATAAGTTGGAAGTTGAGCTCCAGGGTAAACTGGAGACATTACTGGGTATTATGGTTGAATATCTTAAAAGGAAGAATCCAAATGGCTTTTTCACTAAAGCAGATACCGTTTTTGAAATATCGGTAAAAGAGGGTGAGGCATGAAGCATTACGTCGATGATCATAAGACGAAAATGTCATCTTGAATACCCTGTTCTCGATAGTGTCCAAAAGACTTAAGTACGTCACCAGCCCAGACGTGCGAGAGTTGTACTCAAGCTTAGGACGTATAATTATATTTACATTTTGTGTATGAAAGCAAAATAAGAAGAGGAAACAAATTTCTTTCGTCGTCTTAAGAAACATAAATATCTTGCGGCATTTTTGGCGAAATCGCATATGTGATCATTCCACAAGAGCTGGTCAGTCGTTAGTGGTCTCATTAATGCACTCATGGACAGTGTCAAGCGGGGTACATCTCGCTTTAACGATTCAAGACAGTATTGGCTTTTCGAAGCATTAAATTTTACGCGGTGCTTATTCCCCATTGTGCAATGCTGTTTAAGTCAGAGTTTAATGAGGTTATCATATTTTGACGTTGCAGTTCCACATTCGAAGAAGAGGGATTTGGGCCTGGTAACGAATATTAAAAGCTAAGGGTACTATCGTCATCGAAACAATGTATTGAATTAAAAGAAACGGACAAGAGATCATTAATGAAAATGAGGAAGAGGGTCGGAGAAAAACGGAGCCCTAGGGCACACCAGCATTTACATTGTGGATTTCAAACTTGAATCCGTCCAATACAACTTGTATTGAACGGTTGGAAAGAAAGTTTCTAATCCAACGATTTATCGATTCCGAAAGCACGCATTTTCGATAAAAGAGCAAGATGCTAGACTTAATCAAATGCCTTTGAAATATCAAGTGCAACAATCTTACTGTCTGCAAAACGATGCGATGTAAAGACTTGTTCCACTGTTGGGCGAGATAAGCCATCAGATCACCAGTTGACCTGTTGCTGCGAAAGTCGTAATGCCGGTATTTAAGAAGCTTTCGGTCTTTGAGATATTTCTTGAGCTGATAGTTTATCAGCGTTTCCATGACCCTAGAAAGAAGAGACGTACATAAGTGCAATCCCACGGTAATTGGAGGGAGAGGAGGATTCGCCTTTTTGTGGTATAGGCTGGATAAATGCTATGTTTCCAACTACTCGGAACAAGCCCAGAAGAAAAGAATTGATGGACAAGCTTACGCAACCTTGCCAGCCCCTTCAGAAAAATATCGGAGATACCATTCGGGCCAGCGGATTTGTGTATGTTGAGATTTCTTAGGACTTTCAACACAGTCGAATTTATTGAATCATTGACTCGTTCGAGAACTGGGAGAGTTATGACAATCTCTGGCAGCAAAGTGTTCGAGGCGAACTGCCTAACAAAAAGGTTAGGATTCGCCTAGGGAAGGCACTAAGCAAGACGAAGAATTCTTCATATATTTTTTTTTAAATGACAAAAAATTCTTATTGGCTTTGAGACATTGCTGTATTTTTTGCCTTAATTTTTAGTAATGCAAGAACTTGGTCCGTTGAATATGGACATTGCAGGTCTTACTGGCTTGTTTAAACTTATTCCAGTTTTCCCCAATAGGGTTGGCTTTGTTACAATGGAAACTTGCCTCTTAAACAGGGTTGGCAATGTTTTAAACATTTGTTTTAAACAAATGTTTAAAACACTGTTTAAAACACAACATAAAAAAAATATTTTGTTTAAAACATAAACTGTTTAAAACTGTTTTAAACTGTTTATAACACATAAAAAAAAACAAGTTATATCATTGCTCATCCGACGCACGTTTTAAAGTTGGTTGTTTTCTTGCAAAACACATCACACACCACCTTACTTTGATTTTACGTTTTTTTTTGCATGCTCGTTTGCGTTATTCGTTATCGTTTTCGTTACACGGCAAAAACATAATTGGCAAATATCATTTCACGTTGATTCTTGAAAGTGTGAGGGTGTGTCAAAAAGAGAAGCAAGTCATTGCGCTTATGATTATCTCATAGAAAAAATGATATTTGTTCGCGAACATCTCCCTACATGGCAAACAACAAAACGGACAAACACTAGAAAATCGAAAATTTTTGCCACCAGCGAACAGTTCGCAAACCATCCCCTACACGACGAATTAATACCGCGCACGAGCATGTTCGGCGATCATGTTTTTCGTTTAGGGCTACCTTTAGCAGATAACCCATAGTCTATAGTTTTAGACCACCAACGTCGGTCGGTCGGTCCAAAATAACTGTAGCTGGTCCATTACAATACAACAATTTTTTTTTTATTTCTATATTTTTTGTTATGATTGAATTATAATTACTTCTTTGGGGCCGTCCATAAACTACGTCACGCTGAATTTAGCTGTTTTGACCCCCTCCACCCCCCCGGTGTCACGTTTGGTCACACTGTAACCCCCCTAAAAATTACGCCACAAAACAAAGACCCTCCTTAAAAAAAAATTTAATTGATAGAACACAAATTTCAAAACATAAAAAATATATTCACTTTATTTTAGGATAAAATTTAAATTAAATAAAAAATATAAAAAAGTAAAGTTAGTTAGTAACAAAAAAAAAACGTTTATGTCTTATGTTTTTTGTTTTAATTCCATTTGTTTTAATAAAAAGATGAAATGAAGTGGCACTCTATTGGATTAATTTCTGAATATGGCAATGAACTTAGGTTTTTAAGGCTAACTTTGGCGAACGTCACTTTGACGTAGACCCCTCCTTCCCTCTTGTCACGCTCAGCATGACCCCCCCCCCCCCCTCCCTCAAGTGCAAACGTATTTTATGGACGGCCTCTTTTAATAAAAATGATCAAATATTTAGTAAACTTTGATGAGTAAATATTTTTTTTATATTATAAATAATGTTTAAAACAAAGTAATTAAAACAGAATATAAAACTGTTTTAAACACACGTTTTTTTTTTGCAAAAAAAAGCATAGTGTTTTGTTCTTTTTTAAAAAAAACATGTTTTTTTTCCAACCCTGCTCTTAAACCCTGATAACCTCGTTAAAGCTCATATCACACCATGCGTTATTTTTGGGTCTGATGCTTTAAACCCTATTTGGGATCAAAGTACTCATTCCCAGAAGACTTAAACATGTGATGATATCTACGTCAGTATCGAGGAAGCATAGTGACCAATTAAATTATTGAGACCGTCCCTGTTGGCTTTCTCGTATTGTCAAACGGTTCTCTTAGGAGCATTTTCTTTAACTGGAAGTTTTTCACATGAGAAATTTTAAGATACGAGACAATGGTCAGATCGGCCTGGAGGCGATAGTACTCTAATTGTCTACATAACAGGGTCAGAAGTAGAAGTAAGAAACAAGTGTTAAATCTCTTCCGAACAACATTAAAGCCTATAAACGTCTCCGAAATCTACTTGATCCAATTTCTTGATCAATAGCTCCACATAATTCCTTGCAAACTTATCAGACGAAACAATTCAATATTGGGAGGTCTCGCTCAACAATTTGACATTTAACAAAACTCCCAACAACATCCGTTCGATTGATGACAAAGCACGACCCATCAATTATTTCAACTTTGAAATTCCATTGTATCGAAAAGACCTTTTGCGAAAAAAAATAAAATATTTTCGCGAGTCTTTATCCGCGTGTGATTAAAAATTACTCTCACGTATTTTCGCTCGAAAATAAATTACAAAAAATGAAATTCGAAACCACCTTAAACTGTTTCAATTAGCATAATTCCATCATCAAAAAGTCATATACAATCTTCAGTCGATTTTTTTTTTCTCTTTTGGTCTTAACTAGACCCATGAACCAATTTCATTTCACTCGCGGAACAAAACAAAAAACATAAAGGACGTCATTTCTGCGATACAGATCAGTTTTTGTATGAAGCAAAAATTTGCATAAAATATGCTAAAAATGAATAGACTTTCCATTTTCCATGACCTAGCCTCCTATAGACAACTAGAGACAATAGAATCTCTCCTCGATCAACATCGCATCATCCTACGCACCGCAATCCGCAAAGCAAAGTATCTACAAACCTTGTTACTAAGATTGTTCCAGCACATCAAAATCCGATGAATAGAGTAGAAAACGAAGACAACACAGATTGAAGATAGAAATCTTGACAGGGCATGTTTTATTCGAACTCTCTTTCAACTTCATGCCATTGCAAGTAGTCGCTCAACTTGTTGTCGGTTATTGTTGTTGTTGATAGATCCACCCTCCTGGCCTTTTTTCTGATGAATTGAAGATACTTGATTTTTGTATCTTTGATTTGATTCAACGATGACACTTAACAGCAGGTACTTCACTTTGTTACGCGCTCTTTTAAGAACCAGCACACACACATTATTCAACAAATTCATATTCGATAGAAAAAAAGATGATTGGCATCCGGTGGACATGACGTGTTTTTGCTCCTTTTTGATCGAACCAGCAAGCGATCTTTTGTTCTCATTGTTGCGATTCATTGTTTCAATAACTTGGACAACTCATACGTTCTGCTACGAGTCCATCGATGAAGCAATCGATGATGGTGGAGGTGGTAGGAACTCTTTGGTGTATAAAGAAGGGGTTTCCACGAATTTGTAGTTTGAACGTATAGTCTATATCTTTCCAAGAATGAGCAGAAAAAAAAAATAGCAAATTTGTTGGAAGAAGCAACGAGAATCTATAAACTTATTAATATTCATGACCAAACTTTGACTAAACAAAAACAAACAGAACTTCTTTTATGAAGTGCAGATTTCGAGGAGCTATGGCGACCACGATCAACAACGACAAGTACAAGAACAAGTCGAAGACGGTACACGCTGAGTAGCAGCCCTTCTTCTAGTTTTTCCTTTTCTTCAATATTTTTGTCTCATATACGCTCAAGGCTCAATTGCAACTACTATTATGTTATAGCGCTGGTGATGTTTTAAAAAAAAAATCAAAAAATAGTACACGCTCGCGCGGTCGGTGTTACATCAGTTGTGTGTTCTGTCCAAACTGTTGTGTCGTCGTATTTAAAAAGCTTTCATATACGAACGAGAACGAGATTGTGTGACATGCTTTTGTTTTCATTTTGAAGAGACACTGTTTTTCGGTATAATGTTTAAAGCCAGCGAGCTAGCTCTATGATGTCGACAAGAAGAGTTTTGATAGTTGCGGGAGCGCAGAAGCAATAGTTTAGCTAGAGCGCGTTTCGAGAATAAGTCACGATTAGCAGTTTTCAATGAAATATAAAAACATCCATGGCAATAAATAATATGCATATGGTTTTGTTGTTGTGGTTGGTCTTTTTCTTGGCGATGGCATTGCTCTGAGCAATGTCTAGTTTTGAGGGACACTCTGGTGTACTGGATTTGGCTCTTGGAAGTTATTGGAATTGACTTTTTTTTTTTAATTCTGAAGGAGTAGGGGAAGATTTTCAAAACCAGTTTTCCAGATCGACCAGTTGACATGTTTCTACAGCAGGCAGGTACAGCTTGGAACAAGTAAGAGCATAATGATGGATGTTCAAAATACAGAAATTTAAATGACAGTGATGAAAGTTTTACTGACTACTTCAAAGTAAATGGCTTTGAGATAGGTACTTCCATGTTTGACCATAAGCCGTGTCATAAAGTGAACTTAGTGTTACGACTCTTGATAGACAGACAGTCATTTTCCTTCCAAATTCATCATATTGAGATCTTTCATGTTTCAGAAGCAATTTCCAGGCTGTCAGGCAAAGAAAAGACGCCAAAGTTAAGTCGGCTAGAAACAAGAACAATGTAGGTATGATTTTGTTAAGCGCTAAAAAAGATATCCAATGGAAATATCCGAGTACTCAAGAGTTAATTGCTACTAGCCAAAAATCCGACCAAGCTGTAAACTTTCTAGTTGAATGAGGACAATCAGCAGCACAATACTTTTTTTTGACAAAAAACCCGTTGAAAAATTGGATCTTACTTACTTACTTAACCGGCTTCCAATGCATGAAGAATCTCAGCCTGAGACACTGGCAGCTTAGTTTGCTGAAAAAAATCGAAAGCAAGAAACTTTGGTGACAATCAATCAGCTAAGACAGGTAAGAATCGACCGTTAGTTTAAAATTATGGCCAGGAAGTTGTCTGTCCAATAAACCTCAAAAAGACGGCATTATGTTAAGTTCGAATATTGTAACGAAGCGCAGCAAATATTCCTCCTACTAACATACCTAGCCGAAACCCGTTACAATTTCATCACCCAAACCGTCTGTCTGTTTAGTTAAAACCAGATTCCCATACTGTTGAGAAATTCAAATTTGAATTTTCAGTTTAAATTTATTTCACATGCCTCCTTATAATTCACATAGTGTCATTACATAAAAATTCATAAGGCGAAGTATAATTTCGAGTTAAACTTTGGATTTTTACTTCTCCATTGCCGAGTACAAATCCAGTGTTCTGGAAGTAAGAGTAAATCCGAAATCCACTTCTTCTAAGTATATCTCCCTACTTTCTACTTGACCTTTATTGTTGATTGCTGGACCGCTTCCGAAAGATGCAGGGTTATTCTTATTCAAACATGCCACGAACAGGAGTCCGTCACTCAGGGACCACTCACATTTAATTCTCTAGTCTTTGGTTAACAGTTTTCGCTGACCGCAAATTGAGTGATCAAAATTAAAGGTACAGCTGAATTCTTCATACTTAGTCGAAGTTATATAATTTTAAAATTGCCCTGAACTTTGAGGACTCATTTTTTTCTTGAAGAAATTTTTTGGTTTTAGGTCGGTACTGGGACCGGGAGGTAAGTTCGGTAGTTTTATTTAATCGTCATCATCGTTGGCAAGACCTGGCTTCAAAAGGCTTCAAACATCCTTGCCTACCCGCATCCTTTCAGCTGCCGTCTTCGAACATGATTTTTACCACACAGTTTTTTCCGAGCTTGTTCCTCTTCGCTTATAGGAGCTAGGTGCTCAGCCCATTGGAGTCTGTCGAGCTTTATTTTGTCACCTGTTATGTCTAATTCTCCGTAGATTTGATATAGCTCGTAAAACAATTGCTTTATGCAACTACAGTTATCAAATCATGATAAGATTACTGGACCTAAAGAGCCTAGAAAGATTAAAGTAGATTCCGTTAAATTTCAGCAGCCGTCCACGTATTTCTTCTTCCATATTGTTAGCGATCTCTATTGATCTAACTCTAACTCTATTGATCGAACCCGTGCTCTTCTTTCTTCTACCAACAATTTCTGACATTTTATTTATGTAGAGGCCTAGTTTTTCACAGGCTACTTGCTCGTTCTGGACATATACGAGGTTTGTACATCCGGTTTCTTCCAAAAATGTCGATGGTCTCTGCATAAGCCAATATAGTTGGGTTGTCTTGATGAAGATAGTTTCTCTTGCAGGTGTTCAAGTGTTATGAATTACTTTTTCCAGCGAGATCACGCTGAGTAGCTCAGAGTCGCCAGGTTGCAGTGGAGGCAGATCAGTCCATTCTTTGAAGTCGATTGAAAATGTTAACTAATCTTGTAAGCAATCCTTATACTTTTATTTGACTTAAAGCGTTGGTCAGCGTTTATATCAGCTTATTTGCAATGCCTCCTTTTTCCTTCAAACGGTTAACCAGAGTTGTTGAAGCGTCCGTCGAACGGAGTGGTTGTTCCATCTTAAAGTAGTTTTAAAAACTGATCTTAGTGTTCCCAAGTTTACTACATACTGAACAGAAATTTTGAAAACACTTAAATCTTGACAAAATCTCACGAGCACTTTTCGTTGCGATTTGGATTTTAATTATAAGACAATAGAAACTTTTAAGGGAATTCCATTTGCATCTCTTGTTAGAGAAGTCAACTTGTAGGTTTAGTTTTCTTTTGATGACGTCGTTTTTCTTTCCATGACTCTTACTCACTTAAGTTTGCTTTCAAAATTGAAGACAATTTCGAATGCGCTGACATCACAAAATCGTCAAATTTTTGTATTTTCCCCCAATTTATATTCTCAATCACTTACTGAGCTAAAGCTAATTATTCTCCAAGGCGCCAGCGACGTCTAACGAGCCTTACCTGAATTGATTGATTGATTTTATTCCGCCTGTTGATGTAAAATGGGAGCAACATTTCTTTCTAATGAAGAACAGGCAGGTATGGATATTCACACCGGGTCATTGGATTATTCACACTATACCGCGCAAAAATTGAAGAAACTTCATTGATATGGATGTTGACATCCTATCTAGCACGTCATGTTGAACATCCAGTTTTAACATTTGCTTGGCCCAAATCTATTGATTTTGAGTGTAACTCCGAGTTACTCAGCACAAACTCGCTTAAACGTTACAAATGTGTGCGAAAGGCAGAGCATGCAAATTGAATTGGAAATGCAAGTAATTCCTACAAATCGGAATCGTACAGGTGAATGTGCGATATGTTTTTTTATTTCCCCTTGAGTTTTTTGATAAAAGGAAAAAAGAAAATGCGATCTTCTCGGAGAATGGTGGTTCACTTCATGACGATGCTGATGATGATGATGATGATGGGGGATTCTGTAACGCGGCTGCCTTTTAGTACTTTTATTTTGTTCGTGCGGTTGTTTTATAAACCTTCAGACATCGATGCGGCTGCAGCGGCGCAGTTTTGTCGCGTCGCGTCTTTTTTCGCTGATCGTGTTGCATGGATTTCCTAGAGAAGAGAATGAGAACAGAATCCTTGGGGAATACTATGTGCGGTATGTGTCTTTATCGAAATGGGTTCATCGTCTAGGTTTGGTTTTCGGTTCTTGTAGTAGATACTTTCACACGTCCAACTGCGCGCACAGGTCTCTCACAATCGAGCAGAAGTATTTCCTCTCTAGAATCTCTTCGTCGGTCGCGGATGCGGTCGTTGTCATCATAGTCGTCTTCAATGTCGAAAACCTTTGACACTTATCGTTTCTGATTTGTTCTGCCTGAGTTCTGGTTGTGATTGCGAACACGTTTCGGTTCCGTCCGTCCGAAGTGAGTGAGAAATTTTATTTATTACGATCGTTTAATAGCAGTGCTTCGTTTCGTGTGGAAAGGTATCCCGACATTCAATATCCAATCTCTGCTTGGCTTGAAATGAAATCTAATCGAACTATTTGGCTATGCATTGGATTTTATTGTCGCCGCTTAAAAAAAATCCAATAAGATACTTGAAACGTCCTAAACTGGCGGGTGGCGAGTGTGGGGGGACAGCATTGAATCATTTAGTTGCAGATACCGTTTGAAAACGATATAAACATAAAATAAGTGATTATTATATTCAACGAACGAAAAAAAAAAACAAAAGACAAGAAGAAAAATTGAAATTTTATCTTTTGATGAGAGAAAAAAAAATATGAATGGTGGTCACGGTTTTTTGAGGTCAAACTCAAATCGATTTTCCGCTTCAATTTTATTTGTATCGCTTGAATATGCTAATTGAGTAATGGATACGTTTTTATTTTAATGTTTTTATTTGTGAGAGGAGTTTGGGAGTATTTCAATTCGAATTCCTATTCGTGCTCATGATGGCATAGTCAGAGCGAGGGAGATCTAATTTGGCGCCACGGACCCACGGTATCTTTTGTTGGAATTCAAAAATAAACCTTTGCTCTGGAGTGATACATTTTTTTTTTGTGTAGGACTTTTCCCATCAGGTTAATTGGTCTGAGCTTGTCAAGAATAAAAGCATCACAAATTTAGTTTGGAGAAAGAATGATGTGACTTGACATTTGAGCTAATATACTTATGGGAGGAATTAAATAAATTATGATTTTTATTACTGGCTTGGTAGTTTGAAATCAGATATGCTTTAATTATTGGAGCTTTACATTTTTAGGAGAACTTTAAAGCAGTTTTTTTTCTTTTCAAAAAAAAAATGAAATCAGAAGGGTGGCGAGTTGCAGTATTACTGGCCAATGCTTGTCTGTGATGTTCTTAGCTTTAAGTCAACTTCAGAAAACATCCACACTTGGTTGGCGACGACAGTTCTCCCAAGCACAAGAGCTCGCAATAAGAAGACTATGACCACGAGGGAGTTTTCAAACCAAAAAAGGATAGTTTTGTAATTTAGATTGGCTGCTGTTCCATACAGCTTTCACCGGCTGGGATTTACGGCTTTCGTAGGCTGGTCTTACGGCTTTCGCCGGCTGCTCTTAAGGCTTTTCCCGGCTTGTCTTACAGTTTACTCCGGTTGGCCTTTCGGCTTTCGCTGGCTGGTTTTACTACTTTCGGCGACTGGGATCTACGGCTTTCACCGGCTGGTATTACGGTTTTATCCGGCTGGTCTTACTGGTTTCACAAGCTGTTCCAACGGCTTTTTCCGGCTGGTCTAACGGCTTTTGCAGGCTGGTCTTACATATTGCATTGACTGGTCTTACGAATTATTCCGGCAGGTCTTACGGCTTTCGCCAGTTGCTTTTATGACTTTCCTCGGCTCGTTTAACGGATTACTCCGGTTGGTCTTACGGCTTTTGCTGGCTGGTCTTACGGTTTTCGCCTGCTAGTCTTACGGCTTTCGCCGGCTGGTCTAACGGCCTTTGCAGGCTAGTCGTACGGGTTTCCCCGGCTGGTCCTACGGATTACTCCGGTTGGTCTTACGGCTTTCGCCTGCTGGTTTTACGGGAGGTGAAATCATGGATATTGGCAATTTAGAAAAGAAACACGTTTCCAAGTACATATGGCAGAAATTTGAAGTGAACGTGCTGACCTAAACCATCTCGTGGGGCCTCCGAGAGGTTCTTGTCAATTTATTGGCATGAACTTGCGGACGTAGGCAGCTTTAGTCTAATGGAATTGGCGGATTGAAGCAGGAAGTATGATGAAGATCAATGCGATCCTTAACAGATACTATGACCTATCACATAGTAAAGGAGAAAATTACGATTAACGAGTACCGAATGTGGATAAACGTCAAGGAAATTAGACAAAATGTTGGGTGCGTCCCTTGATTGGCTGGTTGATCCCTTCGATCAATGTGGATAATCCTGACAGAGGGTGAGCGGTATCCCTCATCCGCCAGTTGGGTAAAAGCTGCAAAGCACAAAAGTCACAAAAAACAAAGTATGTATAACTAATTGTTATACAAATATATGTGACACCACCCCTCACCCAGGGGCAATTGGGTACCGCGGGTAGTGAGATTAAGCACCTCACTAGTGGGATGGACCTTCGCGGGGGTTGTGGTTATCTGATTTTGGCCTCAGCTGCTATTCGCAAATCACGGTTAACGACTCTTCTTTCGGTGGTGAAGGTTGAGCGGTATCTGTGACCGGACAACGGCTCTTCTTTAGCGTGACTGAAGGTTGAGTGCAGTTCCGTGTGTTGCCTGAATAGTAGTCTAAAATCAAACCAAGATGAATAAGAGCTGGCACTAATTCAATTGGTACTGGTGTGAATCTAGATACGGGGTACCCGCTTCTTTCTTTTAGAAAGTTGAGGCGTGTTTTTGTATGCTGGTATATCATCAGGAAGAGGTTTAGTGTCCTCTTAAATAAAACATAGTGACATTGCTGACTTCGGTTGGAAATTGTCACGCCGACAGTGTGGATAGGTCCACCGTCAGATAAGGCTTAGTTGCCAGGTGCTGACGTTAAAATCTCTCTTACTCTGCTGGTTTTACGGTACGACTTTCGCCGGCTGGTCTTACGGTTTTCGTCTTTTCGGCTTTTGAGTAAGTTCTCATTTGGTGGGAAGTAAATCCCTCAGTGGAGTTAGTTCCCGTGGAGTTATTTCCCCGCACCACTGAAACTGATTATTTCAGCAGGTCTTACGGCTTTCGCCGGTTGCTCTTTCGGCTTGAACCGGCTGGTCCTGGTGTGTCTTGCTCGACTGACTCGATGCGATTACCTTATTTGACTGACTTCTGAAGTGAGTGGTGGTGTTCTTATAAAAGCTTTCTGGTAAACTGAATGTGAAGTCTATCCGATGAACACTAATTTATAATGGGCATGAATCCATTTAAAATCCAACCAATTGACCCAATTGGGTTTTGAGGCAGTTGGAAGTTGATTCTTATTTCGGTTGAAAAATCATCTTTATTGACGAGGCCAATTTGTGGATGAATAACAAAATTGCCGGATTTTGGACGGACACCAATCCGCATGAGATTCATGAGGTTCCAATTGTTCCAAATAAAGTAACTGTTTGGTGTGTATTATGGGCTTGATGCGTCATCGGTCCGTATTTCATTGAAAATTATGCTGGCTAGGTCATCATCGTCAATGGCGATCACTAAAGGTTGATGATCACCAACTTTTTGTGGTTTGAATTAGATGATATGGACACCAAAGACATACGGTTTCAACAGGATGGCGCTATGTGCTACACAGCTCAAGACACAATCAATAGGTATTCTACACAAGCGTTTCCATGGCATAGTTGATTCGCGCCTAGGAGACGAGAGTTGGCCATCAAGAACATGTGATTTGACCCCGTTCGTTTTTTTTTGTTGTAGTTTCTTAAGTTAAACGTCTATGAGAATGAGCCGCAAACCACCGCCGCCCTCAAACACAACATAATCGACGCCATCGGTCCAATTCAGACTGACTTTTGCGCCAAAGTCATCAAAAACTGGTCTTTTCGTATGAACGTCATCCAGCCAAGCGGCGGATATTTCATGGTTAGATTCCCTAGACCTAAATGAGGGAAGGACTTCTTAACTCTCCATTTACGTTTCACTAACAACAAAATCAAGAAACAACTCTCTCCTAAAATCAGTTGAATAAGTTCATCATAATTTTTGCTGCCATATAAGAAGCTACAATTTAACGCCTGCATAAGTCTTTAATGACGTAATTGGCCTTTAATTCCTTTCTTTGAGTTTTAAATGTCCATAGATGGAGTACAAACCTTTTAGCTATATCATCATAGGAAGTACAAAAATTCCATAATCCAACCCGATTTGGATAAACCGTCTTTCCTCCTTAACCGCCATTTTCAAAATTCTCGCATGTATGCCAATACTCTCCCGCAACGCAATTCTTAATGAATTTCCCAGGAACAGTTCTTCTTTCCATGTATGAAGTATGATGTATACCTGTCCATAATTCAGGTGAATAACCCCCGCGTGTTTGTCTGTTTGTTTATTCCGTAATCCTGACAAACTTAAGGGCTGCAATCATATCATAACATACAAGCATTAAAGAAACAACACTGTGCCCCACAGATTGTATTTCCTAGATATAAACACTATTGGCATTTTTGCATTAAAAAAAAGCAACTTCTCTTGATTTGCTGTAATTAGCTGAAATTATCACGACTTGCAAGCCCCATCGCCATCTCCTACCTTCAGTAAAGTCCCTTCATCTGTGTCTGAGGTCCGACAAAAAACGTTAACCCATTGATTTCATTTTTACCTTCGTCGTCCATAAACAAAAAACACTTGGTGTTCCCAGATACATCATATATCGATCGATTCCGATGTTCTTCTTATCCAACCTGTACGACTTCGACTACGTTCGTAAAACACCAAATTAAAGTGCATTACAGAGGCAAATCAACACTAAAAACAATTCATGCACAACAACTTATAAAAACAAGTCGAATAACATAACAACAACAAAAACGAGGCAAAGTTGAAAACGAAGAAAAAAAGTCTGAAGAAGATCACATCGATGGGTCGGTCGGTCGGTCCGGCTGGCCGGCGAAGATGGTGCTGTGTTCTTGAAAATAAATTACTATGCCATCGAGTTATTTACAGCTGTGCGCGAAGAGATTTTGAAGACCATCACCGGCCGTCGCGTCGCGTAGCGTCGTCATCATCTTCATATTCCTTGGCATTGGCCATAACTACTCGTGCAAGAACGTAGCTCAACACAATATCTTGCCAGTTCATTACCTGCAAACATACTCGATCTGTGCGAGAGAGGTCTTTTATCCATCCATCCAACCATCTAACCATCCGTCCATCCATCCATCCAGTTGGCCAAGTCATCCGCATAATACTCATACGCTCGCACATATACACAAGATAATCGCGCGCAAGTTCAAGAGAAAATTAAGCAGCCCAGTTGCCCACTTGCCCAGTCGAGTCGCGTTTATACAAAGCCCAAGTTGCCAAACCGAACAAATCCAATCCGATACGATGCCATCCGATCCACCTGTGCGCTCGGCTCAGCCACCACCAGTGAGATGGCGACGACGCACGGCAACGGCGCAGTGACCGACTCCTCTTGCCCTAGGTCAGGGCGATCTGCGACTGCGCTGCATTGTGCAGCGTATAGCCGGCTGCAGTTATCTTTCGTCTTGTGATGTTTTTGCGCTCGCAAAGAAGTTCTTAAACAATTTTCACGTAAGAACGTTCGTCGGTCGTGGAAAGATTTTCATATTTCTTGTTTTTTGTTGTTGCATCGTTCATCTAACACTCCATCACACACATGTGGATCCGGCTAGGGGGGCGAGATAGACATTTTAGCGGAATTAGTTTCAAGTGCTACCCATCATCGGAGAAACGGTCTTCAGCTTCAGTTTTAACTTCAGCCATCGCAGGCACACACACATCACATCCATCGCATCGCGGTGGTAATATATGAAATAAACGTTTCATCTGGCGGGCGGGCGGGCGGTTGGTAGTTGATTATTCTCATAACTTGAATTCATAATCCGCACATGTAAGACTATTTGCTTCATCTTAACGTCCATTGGACTCAACTGGTCAGACAATGTTGTGTGAGACACGACCGCAACCACGGACAAACGGAACGACGATGACGATGACGATGACGCACAGTGGGGCCAAAGTGGTAGTTTAATGTTTTTTAATGACATTTAATTGTTCTCTTTATGATGGGAGATACTCGTTCAACTGGTAATCGGTGCGACATGAGACAATAATTTAGTTAATTTCAGCTTGTCGAAACTAAGACCTTTAGCTGTTTCTTAAAGTCGAGGGCTGAGGTCTAATTTTAGAAACTAGACAACTTTGTCGAAATCGTACAGAAGTCTTGGTTCAGTTCAAGTGAAGTTAAGCAGTCTAGCCGAATGTCACCTTCCTTTTAAGTTCCAAGGTTGCATATGCATAACGCATCGCTGTTAAAATGTTTATAGAAATCATGATATTTCTGTAAGTAAGAGGAGAAATACTCATCAAGAAATCACTGCGCTTGTGCATTTGGAAGCCACTTCAAATGCTTAAACAGCTTCTTTAATGGTTGGACAAAAATTTACCATTCCCATTCTACTTGATCTTTGGATATAGGTCTGATCCTGATCTGTGAACTGATACATTTGGTCCTTAAAAATTTGAATTTGAATCGATGCGAGATATAATTAAGCAACATTTCTAGGAAACAGAACCAAGTGTTTGTTTCAGAACTGCTCTCAAGTGTTAAAGAAAAATTCTGTTTGGTATTGTTTGATTTGAAAGCCCCATAGTGTCGTATTCATCAATTCATGCAAACATTCATGCATAAATCATATTGCCATGAGCCTAAATATTTCTATGAAGAATTTCATAGTTCAAAGAACAATCTGTAACACAAAATAAAAAGGCTGGGCTTTCGTGTAAAAGCGGAAAAGGAAATCTAACTATCGATCGTAAGGCCATTTCGGAGAGATTTGGAATCAATCAACTAAACTAAAACAAAGAAAAATAAAACTCTCTGCACTCTGCTTCTGGGAATGCCGTCACGAGTGAAAACACAAAAAGTCAAATACACGAACGAATAAATAAATAAATAGAGTGGCGCGACAGCTCTTGAAGAGCCAAGGCCTTAGTGGCTTACTTTCATCAACAATTCTCTGAGTGCGTGTGAAGAATTGAGGGAACCTACAATATAACGCCGATTCCCAACGGCAAAGTTGAGAAGCACTTTTTCATGACAGATTGATACTCTTGGAAGATTTGTTAGTTCTTTGCAGGAAAGATGAAATAAAAACTTTTCTGAGTAGGACTCGAACCAACGACGTTCTGCTTAGCAGCCAACGCACTTACCAACTAAGCTACGGGCAATTGCGAACGAATAAGAATTTTAAACAAAACTAGCCGACCCCGTGAACTTCATCTCGCCACCATTCAGATCAACTCCAGGATAGTAATGTAACATAGATTTTATCAAAATGCAATAATATTTATTTGAATCCAAATAATGATTATGATGATGATGATGGCACACTGTGGCGTATGAGTACTTTCTTTTATATGTTTATTTATCATTGGTATTGTGAGTTTTATAATTTCATGTACTATATTCGGCTTGGATAAATGTTTAATTTATTAAATGATATTCAGTTTCATATCATACACTTATTTCGTATACGTTCTCCTCAACTTCTGGGTTAAGGCCTTTAATAAAGGCTTAACTTTGATTGTAAAAATGGCTCGGTTACAATGTCGATTGATTTCAGCAATATCTCTTTGCTGGGCAAAGAATATTGTGTTTTGAAGTTTATAGCGTCAACATCGATACGTTTTGGAGCTAAATAGCTTGTAGGAATTATTTATATGATAAAACAAAGTTTATAGGGCTAGCTGGTGTAATAAAAAGCAGCCTGTAGCCTCTCCTGGTTGCAAGTTACCTCCCCATCAAATTGGGCCAAATCGGTTCAACTGTTCTTAGAAATTATTTATATGGCAAAACAACGGGACAGCCAATATGGCGATATTGTGATTCTTAACAATCTAGTTCACCAGCCAAACGCATACGAAAAAAATCATTTAAATCGGTCCAGCCCTTTAGGAGGAGTTAATTGACATACAATCGTTCTAAGAAATTGCTTATATGGCAAAATAATGTTCGTTGGGTCAGCTAGTAGGCGAAAAAGTATTCCATAGCTGATTGTAGTTTTAAGCTAAAGGGTTTAATAAGAGGTGTTATTTTGAATAGCCCGCTATTTCGGTAGCTGTCACTTTTGAAGCTGTCATTTTTTGACATTTGACAAGTAGAAACTACGCCATTAATAAAAATGGAACGATACACGCTTCAACAACGCATTGAAATTATTAAAATTCACTATAAAAATGGTGAAAATTTGGCAGAGACGGTTCGTAAAACTAAAACATTTTAGGGTCGTCATGAAGCACCTTGTCGGACCGCAATACAGAAATTGGTGGACAAATTCGAACTGTTGGGACAAGTTAGTGGTGTGAAGAATAAAAGCCGTGCACTTCGCTCAAGAACAACTGAGAATATTGCTGTTGTAGCCCAAAGTGTTGAAGAAAACCCAGGTTTGTCCATTCCTCGTAGTTCTTTGGAATAAGGCATTCCACAAACGTCATTACACCGTATTTTGCATTAAGACTTGGGTCTTAAGGCTTATAAAGTTCAGTTAACACAAAGACTCAAGCCGGCTGATCATCAACAACGTCGTGTCTTTGATGATTGGGTCCTTGAAATGCATGAAAATGATCCGGAATTTCATCGAAAAATCATCTTGACTGATGAGGCCCATTTTCACCTCGGAGGCTACGTCAACAAGCAAAACTGTCGCATCTGGGGCTCGGAAAACCCAAGAGTTATTGTTGAAAAGCCTCTCCATCCTCAACGCGTGAGTGTTTGCTGCGGTTTATGGTCCGGCGGGGTCATTGGACCTTACTTACTTAAGGTGGCGCTACAGTCCGTTGTGGACTTGGGCCTCAGTCATTGGACCTTACTTTTTCGAAAATGAGGCTGGAGCAACAGTAACGGTCAATGGATTGAGCTATCGAGAGATTATTAATGATTTTTTATGGCCGGAATTGGATGGTATTGATCCGGAAAACGGTTACTTTCAACAAGACGGCGCTACGTGCCACACAAGCAATGAAACTATCGATCTTTTACGGGAAAAGTTTCCGGACCGTGTTATCTCTCGAAGAGGTGATCACAGTTGCCCACCGAAATCTTGTGATTTAACACTTTACGACTTCTTCCTTTGGGGCCACGTGAAAGATAAGGTCTACGCCAACAGCCCAGCGTCGATTCAAGACCTCAAAGATGGAATTCGTGAGGCTATCGAGGACATAGGGCAGCCACTTTGCGATTTGGTTATGGAAAATTTCATGAAAAGAATATGGTCCTGTAAGCGTGGTCGTGGCGGCCATTTGGCTGATGTTGTGTTCCATTATTAACGGCATACCTTCCTTTATAATGAAATAAACATCCGATCATTTATCTCAAAAAATGCTATTTTTCTTTGAATATCAAAATAACACCTCTTAATGGAAAACGTTTTACCTCCCCATCAATTTTGAACAAAAGCGGTTCAGCCGTTTTTAGAAATCATTTATATGGCTAAACAACGTTTACCGGGTCAGCAAGTAAAATAAAAGTATCATGTATTTACATAATGATTGAAATGAATTGATGAATGAATACATTCAATAATAAATTTATTCACGTCGATCTAGCTTTGTAGTTGCACTATAGAAAACGACTGCAGCGACACCTGCTGGGTTGATTTGTGAATCTAAACCATCCAGGGCGCCACCTGAACCCATACACAATAAATCATTCAAATCGGTTCAGCCGTTTAAGAGGGGTTCAGTGACATACACTCGTACAGTAGAATTTTATACAGGGTGATTCACGAGCGTTGTGCCAAAAAGCTAGAGCGTGTAGGTTGAGTTGAGACAAGAAAAAAATCGTATGGGAGGGGGGGGTCTATTCCCCCCCGTTTAGCCAGGAGGGGCAATTTTCTGAAAAATTGACTTATTTTGTTTAAACAAATATTAAAAATCAACGGCTTCGTTTACAACACCGTGCTATACCTTTCTGAAAAGCCAAAAACTTCTTCGTTCACTTTGTTTTTAAATTAAATTGTTTTAACGAACAGTTTAAAAAAAATAAATTTTCAAACTCAAAATTTTCAAAAAAAAAGCAACAAAAACATTTTTGAACTAATTTTTTTCAAAATTTTATGTAATTAAGTACTAATTTTGTTTTAAAAATTCAATGTGTTTGTTAATTTTTAGTCGAAAACAGAAAACCGGATGCAAAAATGTCTTTTCGTTTTTGAGAAATCAAGAAAAAACCAAAACCATTTTTTTCTAAAAAAAATCTTTGTTTTTATTTTTACCTATCTGGACTTTTAGTTTAATTTATAAGTTTAATTTATAAATTTAATTTTTTGTGATTGGAGTTTTATGAGGACTCAATAAAGTAGAAAAGTATTGGATTTTTAATGGATTAATCATTTTTTTCATTGATAACGTCTGCCATTGACCTTTCACTTCTAGCTCTCAGCGCTCTCGTCGGCGGATTCTTGAAAACATGCTACGACTTCGGCGCCATCTATTGGGATATCTTTCAGTGTAAAGCCTTTCAGCTTCCCGATCTCGACGATAAGTTAAACCGTAGCAGAAGGTCCTGTCCGCTAACTCTTCTCGAGCGTATGAGTTTGTTATTGTTAGGTGTTGATGAGTTAATATTTTAATTGAAAATGGTTGTTTAGTAAATATGCGATGCCTTTTATTTACCTTTAGGTTGTTAACTGTTTTTTCATTCAAGAAAAAATGCGGTTTAATTATCTTAAGCCCCTAGCAAGTAGAACTCTTCGCTGGCGAGTGGCCGCGGCCTCAGGTATAGTAAGAAAAAATTACAGTTCAGTTTTCAGACGTTATCAAGAACAAAATGGTTAATCCAGAGATAATGTAATACTTTTCTACTTTGTTGAGTCCTCATAAAACTCCAATCACAAAAAATTAAATTTATAAATTAAACTAACAAATTAAACTAAAAGTCCAGATAGGTAAAAATAAAAACAAAGATTTTTTTAGAAAAAAGTGGTTTCGGTTTTTTCTTAATTTCTCAAAAACGAAAAGACATTTTTGCATCCGGTTTTCTGTTTTCGACTAAAAATTAACAAACACATTGAATTTTAAAAACAAAATTAGTACTTAATTACATAAAATTTTGAAAAAAATTAGTTCACAAATTTTTTTTTTGCTTTTTTTTTGAAAATTTTGAGTTTGAAAATTTATTTTTATTAAACTATTCGTTAAAACAATTTAATTTAAAAACTTAGTGCAAGAAGAAGTTTTTGGCTTTTCAGAAAAGTATAGCACGGTGTTGTAAACGAAGCCGTTGATTTTTAATATTTGTTTAAACAAAATAAGTCAATTTTTCAGAAAATTGCCCCTCCTAGCTAAACGGGGGGGAATAGACCCCCCCCCCCCCCCCCTCCCATACGATTTTTTTCTTGTCTCAACTCAACCTACACGCTCTAGCTTTTTGGCACAACGCTCGTGAATCACCCTGTATATGTATAAAGATGAACACCTCTTGTCATGTTGACAGTTGATCAACAGTACAGCGGTTGGCTAAGGCCTTGTTCATAGAAGAAAGAGACCACACTTAAGACACTCAATAACCAAAAAGACATTGTAATGTCTTACGTTCTGATGTTCTTCGTATTTTTGATCAGCTGATAGCGTGATATCTTACCATGGAGCACGAGGGAAAAAGAAGATCAACGAGTTCTCACGTTCCCTCTCTGAGCTTCTTGCTGATTGGCTGTAAGGTGGAATTGGCAGAAAAAAAAATAAAGAAAAAGTCAACATCAAAATTATTATTGTCTTACAAAGGAGCTCAGAGAGAGAACGAGATAACTCGTCGATCTTCTTACCCTCTCGTCCGATGTTTCACTTTTCAGGATACCTTCCGTGCTCCTGACTTGAAAAAAATGATAAAAACTTCTATTTCCATTTAGGGGCGTGGTATCCGCCCAGTCTATCAAAATGGTCGAAAAACGTTTAAATTCGAAATTCTGATAGGGTTTCGGTTGAATATAAGAGAAAATACAAGTACAAAATTGGAGTATTAGGGGCGTGATTTCTGCCCTCTAATAAAATTCTCGCAGAATATTGAAATTCATAATTCAAACCCTTTACCGTATAAACAGTAACAGGCACATTAATAAAAAAACGCCTATTCCACAGGTTAACTAACCTATAGTATAAGAGTTAATCCATTGGTAAAAATTTCTCACTAATGAACTGACAGAAAAGCAGTTTTTATAATTTTGTTTTTATTCTTTCGCTAAACCACCCTCTACGATAGAATATATGACGCGTAAGTTAAGAGAAATTGTATGTCATTAATAGCATTTTCTACCTTTTCCACAAAGTAACGGTTAACCCTTCGCAATTCTCGGTTTATTAATTTGGCTTTAAGAGTTCCTTCAAACTGAACTCAACTAGAGCTGGTTTTTGTGTACAATTTAATGGGCGATCGGAACTGTTTGTCACGCGACAGACAGTCTCTAGTGTTGATTGTGTTTTCTGACTTCAACGACATCCAATTAAACCTCGATGTATTCAAAGTTTGCCGATTTTGCCGGAGGTTCGAAGGGTTTTGAAGTAATTTACAATTTCAGAAAAGAGATTGGAGCAGTAGAAGAACTTTCCATATTCTTTGAAGAAGAGAGACAATCCTTTATCGAAGAGTTCTCATTTAGCTTTTTGGAGTATAGTTCAGGAAGTTTTCTTTTATTAATTTTGTTTGCTTATGGTCGTTTATGGTCCCACTGTTGAGATATTTCACGTCTCCAGTAATATTAGTAGCAACGCTTTCATAAACTCAACAATCAATGGGAGAGACATGCCCATACGATTCTGAGGATGACGATGATGACAATGATGTGATTCTGGCCAAACTACTGCCGCGATCCAGGAGCTCCATATAGAAGTCCACAATTGATCATGTCGCCACTGCAACTCCAACGACGACGACAATGCGAAGAAAGACCATCCAATCTCCTTAAAGAAAGGAGCAAAAACAAAGTAACCCAAGCAAGAAATCAAATCTCCACTCAGCCATCGAATATAAAAAAATTAAAATGCTAAGCTAAAACCACCGACCGGCCAATCCTGCAGGCTATACGGTCGCAACCAAATAAGGGAAGGCGACGATGCATCACAATTGATATGGAAATATCGCGCGCGCATTTCGTATGCATCTGATGTGAGTATCTTTACACTATTCGTCCGTCTGTCTGTACATGAATGTATGGTCGCGACGAGCAGAGCGGAGCGCTGCACAGACCCTCTGTGAAATTACAATTTAATTGTCGATTTGTATCGTCAATTTGCTTTGAATTTTGCCACCAAGATGTAAACACCTCATTTTCTGATCGAAATGATCGATTTTTTCTGTTGTCTACCCAATGGGCGCTTGTTTTGAATCCGCGAGCGGGACAAAGGGGGAACCCTCCGACATGGGAATCTTATTTCCCTTCGGTGCGCAGTGTGTGTAGTGTGTAGCGATGTTTATTGTTTGAAGGTTAATCCATTACAATTCATAGGTTCGGTGCGCCATGATTGCGGGTGTATCGTCTTTTATTCTCAAAACCTGACTTCAATCAAATAGTTCTTCGAGATCGAAAAAAAACTCCTTATAACTTTTCTTTGTACTCGCTTGAGTCCGTAATGGTAGTGTTCTTTGTTTACTTTTGTTGGCTTGGAAGGGGCAAAATAGTTAAACACTCTGGTGGATCAATCAATAACTCCACGGGAAGTAAGAAATTTCAGATTGTTTTGATTTTACATTTTTTTGAATCATGGCGGACATAAAGGTTCGATAGCAGTTTTAATAAATTGGTTAATTTAAAAAATTTGTTTCACAAAAAAAACACAAGAAATAGGCAAAAAGCAATGAAACTAGATAAAGGCTGATTCCGAAGATGATGGTTCTTTGATTGAGAGTGCGCTGAGGAAGATGGTGATTCTGTTGAGTCATGCTGAGAATAGGTTTCGATTTAAGCTTTATTCAAAATAAAACACAAAATGGATTTTGTTCTCTAAGACGCTGCTTTTTTTTGTTGTGTCGATAGCCGACGATCAACATGTTCGAATCAGTAATTATTCAAAAGAGCTTAGCGGAAATGCTGACAAGATTGATGTGGAATCTCTTCGTAAATTTAATCAAACAAGTTTATGGACTTGTAAGCAGTTTATCAAAAGAAAGAAGTTGTTGCGAATAGAAAAGCTGTCTTTCTGAAAACTTTGAATTAATTCTAGATGTAAACGTTTCATACCTTCGTACTTAGTAACATGAGGTATTGCATTGTTTTACTTTAATTGATCGATTTTGAGATGAGTAATTTGAAGCAACGAATTCTTAATAAACTTTTTAAACGATTAAGCTTTTCTTAAGTAAGAAATAGAGTCAGTTTTCATTTAAACGGCTCTTGACCCTTATGGTCAAAAAAAGGGGTTTTCCATTAAGGACGGGTTGATTTCGACAGCTCGTGGCGGCCATATTGTTTTTTTTTATTTTTTGTCGAAATACTTACTTACCAACTTATGGTGGCGCTACAGTCCAGGTCGCATCAGGGCCTCATCCAACAAGTGTCTCCGGCGGGAGCGATACCTTCCATTCACTCTACATAACCCAACCATCTAAGTCGTTGGACCTTAACTTTTTTGGCTAGGTCAGTGTCGCTGAACAGCTCGTAAAGTTCTTGATTGAATCTTCATCTCCATTCTCCATTTATGCAGACTGAACCAAAAATCACTCGATGAGTTTTTCTCTCGCAGCAGCCCTTCATCCCATGTTGTCAAGTTCCATGTCTCTGCTCTGCACCTTACATTAGGACCGGGATGATGAGAGTTTTATACAGAGACACTTTAGTTGACCGAAAGAGGACTTCACTACTCAATTGCCTTCTAAGTCCAAAGAAGAGAGGGATTCTTCGTTTGATTTCAGCGCTGGTGTTATTGCCTGAGCTTATAGCGAATCCTAGGTAGACAAATTCCATAACTACCTCGAAGTTAAATCTGCCTTTACTGACGTTGGCTCCAAGACGTCGATGTAGGGTGTAATTTCTTGTTGACAGCATTAACTTGGTCTTGCCCTCGTTAACCGCTAGACCCATCCTCCTGGCCTCCGTCTCAAGGCTCACGAACGCTCCACTGACATCACGCTGTGATCTTCGAATTATGTCAATGTCGTCTGCGTATCCTAATAGCTGGACGGACTTTTGAAGGATTGTGCCTCTGGACGTTGGAGTTTTGCAAAATCTTTTCAAGAATGATGTTGAAGAAATCGCATGACAACGCATCACTTTGACTAAAACCTTTTTTGACATCAAATTGAGGTTTTCTCCGACAATGATGTGAAAACATGAGTTTTCCATTGTCATCTTAAATAGACGGATGAGTTTTTCTAGGAAGCCAATTGGGAGACATTGCTCATACGCGGCCTTGAAATCGATGAAAAGGTGGTAGATTTTGATTTGAAGTTCCTGGGTCTTTTTCAAGATCTGTCGTAGAGTGAACATTTGATTGATGGTGCACTTTCTGGACTTGAAGCCATACTGGCGATGCTTAGGAGACTTACCTCTGCAGTTGGTGCAGTTCAGGCGATCTTCTTTCTTGAGGATCGAACATACGATGCTGAGGTTCCATTCATCGGGCATGCTTTCCTTTTTGTCGAAATATCGTCTTTATCTTAATCAGTCACTAAAGAAAACTTATCATGGTAAAATGCAGCGTCGAGCAACACGTGCAAATGATAAAACTTTTTTATCAAAATAAGTGTTCTCTAAAAGCACGAATGAGAGAGTTGCGCCTTTTTAATGGGATAAATGGCCGTCCCACTTCAACTATTAAACGTTTGTTGGCCAAATTCGAGTCAGTGAACAATCAGCCAATACCCGTTCGCCAACAAAACGCATGATCTGCTGCTGGCCAGGGCATAACTGTCAACGGTTATCGCTATATGTCGATGATTACCAACTTCTTGTGGCCTGAATTGGATAACATGGACACCGAAGACATATGGTTTCAACAGGATGGTGCTACGTGGTGCCATACAGCTCAAAACATACTCAATATTTTGAACGACCGATTTCATGGAATGAGGCGACCACCAAGATCGTGTGAATGGACCCCTTGAGACTTGAACTGAACGATGATTGACGGTGGGCTGTTCTCCTAGCTCGTATGAACGAAGAGGAACCCACCTGGAAAGTCCTTTGCGGTACACTTTATGGCCGGAAGCAGATCAAATTCGCACTGCGACGAGAGTGAAACTGAATAACTTGTCAGCCAACAATCCGAGATACAAGGAAAAACCTGCTGAAGGCTGCCCGGACCGGATCCCGGTTGTGGTTGTTTCAATAGTAAAAGTTGCACCTTCTATGAGGCGAGCAACTTTCTGGAGCTTATTGTATCAAGTCTTCGTTAAAGAGGACTTAATTACAAAGGTTTATTTTGAAGATTACGATGGACGGGCCCCACGAGCATTAAGTAACCAGCTCGGATAGACACAATGCATGGAACTAGTCGACCCAGCTATCGAAATTTGAGTGCGTTGATTCTGATAAAGGGGGTTCACATTCAACAATATGTCTATGAACTTCTATCGTGTTGGTGGAACGCTTGTAATGTGAACACCACTGTGAACCCACCTTAATTCTTAATAACATTTGTGACATTTCCTTGCTTGTGTTAGTACATGACAGCTATTTGACATCAATGTTTTTGTTTTTTTAATTAAAATTAACGGCTGAAACACAAACACGCTGTAGCTTCGTCTTCGTCTGCGTTACGAGCTGTTGAGCTGTCAGACAAAGCAAGTGTTCTGCATATTTAAACTAGAGCTTCGGTTTGGAGTCACATTATGTAACATTACTTAGGAAACGTGAGGTCGGAGCTTCATTATGATAGCATGCACTGAGTTCCTATGGCTGAACTCGTAAATGTCAGGCGGAGCCAAAGCTTAAGCGTGTTTGTGTTTCAGCCAACATTGTTTTAAACAATTTCGGTACAGGCATTTAAATATCACTCCACATCTGTACAAAAAATGTTTGCCCTTCAGTTTTTGAAGGCCGCATAAAGTTTACCATAAAAAAAAAAACTGTTTACCGTATTACTATAATGATGTAAGACAATGCGACCGATCAAACTTGAGCTCAAAGGATGGGGTTTTTTAATCTTTAAGCTCGAAGTCTTGTATTGCGAAACTAGGTTCATTCTATCTTCCAGTTGATCCAACAAGTTCAACAACCGCCTATGATTCAATATTGACATCAGTATCCGTTGCACATAAAATTTTGACATTTTCTAACAGTACAATAACTGTTACCACTTGCACTCAAAATCCCATGATTTGTTTACAGCATTGTAAATCTCTTTTATGAGATTCCCTTCAAGTTGGTTTTCTTAAGGAAGAATGATCTGTGCACCAAACCCAAGGTACAGTTTTTATTAGCTGCCCGACATAAAAACTCACCACTCTAATGTAGGCCTGAATTCAATAACTCAAGTTGATTTATTGCACTTTCCAATAAAAAAAAAATAAAAAATCTATTTTGATTGCTAAATGTCGATGGAGCCTCATAAAATAATAGACGGAGACGACGACCGATCTCGCATCATGGATCATGGATATACATTTACAGTGCGTGTGCATGGATGAGATAATAATAATTGAACGAACCTCTTCCCACCGATTTGTGCCCATCACCATCATTCAGTCCGTCAGTTCTCCAGTATATTGTTGTTGACTCTTGAGTATGCTCAGTAATCACAAAAAACACAACAACCACAACAGAATACTACGAGTCGAGGATACTAAATAGAAAGACATTTTAATGAGAATTTCCTGGCTTCCAGCTGCGAAACGTCGTTTGCATTTAATTACAATCTATAAGTTCAGCGAGATGCCATTACATTACATGAAAGAGACAGACAATCATGGGGCTTTATATTTCATTTTGACATCATGATAGTTTTACACAAATAAAAATAATAAAAACAATTTTAATGCGAAAACAAAAACCATACTCTGCAATAGATCACGAACGAACAAATGATAATGTTGCAAGTGGCTACGTGGCCAAGGGTTTGATGAGGAACTGAGTGTTTAATCATAATTTGTACATGTTAGACCTCCCGATTGGGATTACATTTTACATGGGAGTGTAGAGAAGGATTGCAGATCGATGAGTGATTTTTGTGGAATTGGAGGTTTATTGATGTGGCGGGCTGTGGCGCAAGTTGATGGGCCCCATCAAAATGTTCAATCCCAAGGGAACACACAACCATTGACTCTAATTTATGGATATCAATCAGGTTGGCGTCGTTATTCTCGCGTATTAAATTGTAGCGACTGAACAGTGTGACCAGTGTATGTTTTAACGAAGAAATTAACTTGAGAAAATTTTTGAACGCAAATGCAAACATGTGTCAAATCTTCCAAGAAAACAAACAATAAACAAATTATTCAAAGGGTCACACTGCTTAAAGTGAGCACAAATGGGCATCAATTCTGCTTCTTAAATCATTAAATGGTAACAAATATTTGACAGTTCCAAACAAGATGGCTGGCTCCTAAAACCACCACTTTATCGAAACACCACGTAATCAAAACAAAAAGACTTTAACCGAAAACAGTTTAAGTAATTTTCACACCCCAAGCAAATATGGCAATATTGAGATAAACCGCTTCTTAAGCTACCTCTTAATTCAGCCAATCCCACAGTCCATCTCGGTTTAGTGTTTATTCAAATTAAAACCAAACAAAACTCTGAGATTACCAAATTGGAAAAATCACACTATTGATTTTGTTTTCATTTTCCCATGGATATCAGAAAGACTAAAAATCAAAATTATTGTAAGCAGATTTTGGTCACTGTTTTATAGTAATTTTGGCGTTTAATTCCCCTCAAACTTGCTCTCACTGACATAATGCCTAATTAGGTAAAATGTTCTTCTAATTTTTCTGTTTTTCATGTTACTACTTTTTTTTTGTTCGACAAAACTAATACTCGCAGTGAAAATTAAGTATTTAAATTTTTTGAGAGAATGGCCGATTAAATGCTGAATAATCTTCTGAATTAATTTTAGATAAAAATGATTCACAAGAGTCTGCCGATGGATTGGTGATGTCTGCCACACACAGAAGAGTTGAATTAGAAAGACAACGTTTTCTAATTGATAGGGTATTCAAAGTAGTCAGAAAGCTTTTATTTTTGGAGAAGAAAAAATATTGTTTGACCTAAAGAGATTTTGGCAGTGTAAATTTAATTTGTCTTAGTTTAACGGGTTCTATTAATTTTCTATAAATCATTTCGGTTGCTCCAATAGGTTTTGATTAAATTTTGACTTTTGAATTTAATGGTAATTTTGTTTAATTGGTAAATGGGGTTTGGATTTGATTAAATGAGTTGAGTGATGAATTTTTGGTGTGAGATAAAATTAGGGTCAAAAAGTGGGAATTGGGATTTGGGGCAGTTTGTAGGAAATATAGGGTCATTCATTTTTGTTTCGAAACTAAGGCTTAATAAAACACACACAAAGTTTGGAATTTTGCAATTAAATGTTAAAAACAATATCATTGAAGTGAAATGCTGCCTTGGGAGTTTTCGCAGCATGCAATTCTTTTGGTTTAATTTTTAACTACTTTTTTGCACATATCGAGCGGTAACTCGCCCAAAACTTGAGTATGGTTGGTTTTTAATGCGTCTAGATATCGGGCACTATTCGCATAAACACGGTCCCCACTGAAAGAAATGTAACGGTGCTAAAACGCATGATCTTGGTGGCAAATAAAATTTGACAAAGAAATTTTCCCTCTAATAAAGCAATAATTTGTCGTGTAGTGTGGCTTGTAGTCCTGTCTTGTTGAAACCACCTTTCTTCCAAGTCATGATCTTCAATCACCGGCCAAAACAAATCAATTATCACTCGCTTTATCGCTCTAAATTGTCTGTAACCGTTTGTAACCATGGGCATCTTCGAAAAAATACGGACAAATGACACCTTTCGACCATAGGGCAAACGCAACAGTCACATTTTCTAGATGCAATGGCACCTCTTCGATCACTTTTGGGTTTTCTGAGCCCCGCACTGAGCGATGCATTGTCGTGCGATTTATTTAATATCGTTCTTAGGAAGATAGTGCAAAGCTCCACCGCATCAACACCAGAGGCATAATCTTCCAAAAATCTGTTCAACTTCTCGCGTACGCGGATGATATTGACATAATGGGAAGAACACCAGCGTGATGTCAATTGCGCCTTTGTGAGAATTGAGACAGAAGCGGCAAAAATGGGTTAAGCGGTTAATGAGGGGAAAACGAAGTATATGCTGTCTTCGAGGAAGGACTACCAACACCGAAGGGCTCGGACAGGACGTCACAATAGACGCATACAACTTCGAGGTAGTAGAGAAGTTTGTCTACCTAGGCTCCACTATTAACACGGGCAATAACACCAGCGCCGAGATCAGACGAAGAATAACTCTTGCTAATCGCTGTTTCTTTGGACTAAGAAAGCAATTGAGTGGAAAAACCCGTCTTTCGAGCAACTAAGGTAAAACTGTATAACACCCTCATCATCCCAGTCCTGCTGTATGGTGCAGAAGCATGGACCTTGACAAAATGGGATAAATGTGCCCTAGAATATTTTGAAAATAAAGTTCTTCGGTTCAGTTTCGGGCCCGTGGGCATTGATGGGGAATGGAGAAGAAGATTTAATAGCGAACTTTACGAGTTGTACAACGCCATGGACCTATCCAAAAGGGTCAAGGTCCAGAGACTCAGATGGCTCGGTCATTTAGAGCGAATGGACGACAATGCTCCGGCCCGCAAAGCCTTCGAAACTATTCCTGAGGGACGTAGAAGGAGAGGAAGACCGCGACTAAGGTGGTGCATACAAGTGGCAGAGGACCTCAATTTGTAGTGCAAAACTGGAGACAGCTAGCTAGGGACCGAGCTGGCTGGCGGACACTGTTGATTGAGGGCCAAGTCCACACCGGACTGTAGCGCCACCTTAAGTAAGTATGTAAGGATGGACATGCAAATCCAAATGCAAAATACGTCAAAGTGAGGTATACGACACGTTCTATTACTGCGACGACGCCGGGAAATCGGTAAATTCGGATCATCAGAAACATTTGTGCTTGCAGCAGCAATATTTTCGTCTAAAGTAAATTACGATGATGCACATCAGTAACGCTTCCACTCTCTTTGAATTTCTTCACAATTTTACCGATTGCTTGCGTAGTGGCCACGTTTGAACTACCACTTTTGTAGTATGTTTTAATAATTTAAACGCAAACTAAAATCGTAATGGCAAACATACAACTAATATTATAAATAACACTCCAGATGAAAGTTGAGATTGACACGTATCAAATGCCAGCGCTATCCACGAAATGAATGACCCATTACCATGTTTTAGATCAGAGCTTGAAGTGTTCATGGAACAATATTGAGTGTTTTAATCGTATTGAAGAATTGCATTCATCGATGAAAAATTACTACTTGCTTTAACTAAAAGGCTGATGATTAAGATTTTGCTTTTCCTTAACAGCTCCGCATGTCAGTCTATATTTACATTCTTTGGGCTACTGGGGCGTATACGTAACATTTTAAATAATAAAATAAAAATTGGGATGGATTGATTTTGACAGCTTGTGGCGGCCATGTTTTTTTTTACGTTCTGTCAAAATATTCTCTTTTGATTAAACAATAAAGACAAATCTACATGGCAAGTTATAGCGTCGAGCAACACGTGGAAATGAAAAAACTTTATTATCGAAATGGGTGTTTTCTAAGAGAGGTCCAAATGTATCGCTGGCCAAAAACCACACAGTCATTGAGAACGAGGCTTTTTCAGAACGATTCTTGAATTATCCAAGGCCGCACAATGATTTTTTGATGAAAATCCGAATCATTTTCATGTCTTTCAGGGAATCAGTCGGTCCGGTTACAGGTGATCTATAGGCTTGATATCGTGGAAGACTGAAGGTAAAAGTTTTTCAACCTAAGTTTTTTATGCAAAGAACGGTACAATAGCGTTCAAAAGACCAACTAAGCTGGGTTTTTGTCAACGCAACCTAAAACAGCAGCTTTTTACTCTTCCTGACTGACGCAAATGGTTCGGTGCTAAATTACAAACTAAAAACTCATATTTTTCCACTAGTTTAACTAGCGTCGTTAAAATATGTTGGTTTTACGAACTGTGATTTCAAAATTTTCACCACCATTCAAGTTAATTGGTGGTATTGTTTCATCAAAAGGTTACAGCTGTAATATTCATTTTCAAAGTAAGTTTATTGTCAAGAAATTTGTGTTTATTTTGACTTCATTTTTGTCATCTTAAATATTTCTTGGCCAAGACTCGAACCGATACATTTTACCAATCGTTTGTTTTATAGAATTCCGACAGACTACCCGGATTCCCCATCAATTAAAATATCGATTTAAAAATATGTTTTGTGGCTGGTGAAATTCACAGCCAGCCATCTCAGCGCCACAAACTTCCTCAAAATAAATTCTCAGGAACTGTTGAGACAGGTCGAAAGGTGACAGAAGTCTACAACCGCAACTACTGCTACTCCTTTTCACCTAAAAGTCGACAATAAACTTCGACAACGACGAAAGCAACCACAACGACGCGACGTCTACAGACGTGACAAAATGATCTGCTCCATGCCATAGAAAAATAGAAAAAAAAGTCGAAAAAAGAAATAACAAGACCATGCCCCTTATAGTAGCACATTTAATTCGTTATTTTCTATTTTAAACAAAATTTGTTTGTTTTTGCAATTTCAGAAGTCGTTTACGTTGATCCTACAAGCACTGGATATGTACAACACCTCCTATCCAGGTAATTATTGTTGCCAATATGCCATACCCACTTTGGAGCGGCTCTATGCAGTCACATATGTGTTTCTCTAACTGCTTCGTCGGTCGTCGAGTGAGCTTCCTCCTTTTGTTGTTTCGATACTTGCTCGTTTGTATACGTTCAGACGTGTTTGTTTGGTTTTCGGTTTCGGTTTTATTTCCACAGAAATAGGTAAACGTGCTGCAAATGCAACAAAACTAAGCGTCAACAGTTGCAAGTGTTATCTCTGGCCATAAGAAAGACCTGTGTAGTGCCTATTTTGCATATTGCACCACATACAGTCTGCAGCAGCGCCAGAGGCTCGCTTGTTTGGCATTTGAATGTGCACATGCGGGTAAAACATACGATTAATTAGCCGATGTCCTTATTTAAAATTCCAAATTTATTCCTACAACAACGACGGATGGCGACGACAGAGCCGGCTCTCTCATGGGGCGGGAGGAGGAAGCTATGCTCGATGAACAGTACCAGTAGGAGTTTCTCAAAACATCTCAGGACTATATATCTATCTTGTCTAATGTTAACAATTGTCTTTTCTTTTCTTTTTTATTTCTTTGTGGTTTTCTATTTCCCTCGACAATGCGACGCGATGCGACGACAACGACGACGGACGTTGTAACATGTTCGATGCCTTTGGAACGGAATATATGTCGTCGAATTTGATCATCGTCGTCGTTTTATTTTCACTTTGGTGGTGGTCCATGTTCATGTCCTAATCCGAAAAACGACGAAAAAGACGCTGAGAGGTTAATTGAAGAAGCAACTTTTTCGGGCGTCATCCTACCATCGCCCGAATGGAAGACACTCGATCACATCGGCAAGAATGCCCGCATAACATACCGGGTGAGAGTTCAGTGTGCAGTTACATATTACAATACGACATGTACAACGTTTTGCCGGCCGAGGAATGACCAGTTCGGGCATCATACGTGCGGCTCGGAGGGCCAGAAGGTGTGCCTTAATGGTTGGCAAGGAGCTAATTGCGAGAAGGCGATATGTAAACCAGGCTGTGATCCGACGCATGGGAAATGCGATCAACCAGGAGCTTGCGAGTGAGTATTTTATTTGATTTTTATTAGCATTCATGTTTTTTTTTTTTTTTGCGGGAAGAAATGTTTGTTGCAAATGGAACTTAAGGACCCTTAATTTTCAGAGTGATTTTACAGGAATGCTTGTGATCCTCGCCGATTTTCACTTGAAATCATCAAACTGCCTTAATTTCTGACGATTTCGCAACTTCGCAAATTTGCAAATTCCACTCACTGATGAGATAATTTAACCACAAATCTCGCCTTTCACCATTTTGGCATTAATTTTTCATCGATTTTGTCACCTTAACTGTTAATTTATGCCATTTGTCAGTAATTTTTCTTTTTTTCTTATCGATAACTTTTTTGGCAATCTAGAGTCGAATTTATTTTATTACAATCGATAACATTTATCTCTTTTGGAACTGAATATTAAGTGAAATGGCTAATAGAAGAACTTAAATAAATCTGACAAATTTTCATATGCCATAAATTAATTGGGGGGCCTCATTTGAATAAAATCTTTTATTGGGTATTGACAGAATGTTTTAATTTATTGGAATTGGAAAAAAATAGATTCCTTAATGAGGCGAACAAGAAGTGGAACACGAGTTTTCGTTGTAGTCTTCTTTATTTTGGCAATAAAAATTTAAATTGTATTTCCGTGGTGGAGGTTATGGTGGCTTATGAAAATGTTTACAGGGTGAATGGATTCGAAGTTTACTGAACTAAATAACATTCCTTCACGGTGAAATGGTTCTTGACACTTTGAACCAGTTAAAATAACGCTATGTAGTTAAGAAAAAATATGGTAAGTAGTTCAACATTTTCTTGGGAGTTTGAACCGAAAGCTTCTATATGTCCGGAGAACGATTTTCGCAGCAACAAGTCTCATGGTTTATGTGAACCCAACAGAACCCAACAGTGTATCGAAGTCAGATGCTTTTTCAACAAATAATATTTTCCCATACGAAATTAAAGTTTATTTATACAATTCACACTCATTCCCTTCGGAAAATATTATAGGTAGGCTAGTACAATCGTACTAAAATCGCCTCCACTGCTACAATAGTATCATTTTAATAATATTGGCCAAGGTCAGCCTGAAATAGTCTGACAATTTCACTATCGGAGCTTCCACCAACCAGCGGCAAAGGGTACCGATCTTGAAGATTTTCGTCCGTTTTTAATCACCACCATGGCTTTGTAACGTGCTGATCCTTGCCAACAGTAACATTGTACTTGCTACTCAGTGTCATCATAGTGATCCCTGCCACCATGGGGATTGTTCTTGCTGATTCCGATCCATGCCACCAGGGGCATTATACTGCCGATCCGTGCCACCATAGACATTAGACCCGCCGACTCGTGCCACCAGGGGCATTGTACCTACAGATAACCAAGTAACAATTTAACTTCTATAAGGCTTAAGCGAAGCTATTTCATGATTTGTATCTTGCTTGTATGAAACCTTATACAAATACGTTTGGCGCAAGTTATGCAAGCCATTGATTCTTTAAATCAATTATGACAAGGCCTTATATCAATTGATTTAAGGAAGTAATAGCTTCTCGGAAGAAATCTCTATAAGGTCTTATAACAGTTAATTTAAAGAAGCAATAGCTTCTTTCAAGAATTGTGAATAAGACCTTACAACAGCTCGATACAGAAAGCAATTGTTTCTTTGAAACGGTAAAGATAAGGCCTTATGCAAGTTATTGCAAAAGTAGGGAAAAATTTATTTTCAACATGAAATTGTTTTTCTTTTGTGATCATCTATTGTTTGCTGCTTTTATTTCTGATGTGACATGGGCATTCGGTTATTGTTATCATTAATTATATTTGTTTGTACAATGAGAATAAATATTAGAGTTTACCTATGGGATTTGAACTCGAGACCCTCCGCTTATCAGTCGAGCATTCATCCACTGCGCTATTGCGACTTCTATGTTATGAGTAGCAAACTTGAAAATAGTTGTTGCAACTCATTTCTCTCAAACTTTATGGCACAAAATGTATAATGTTACTAAATTCGTGAAGAGTGAAACATTAAAATTGAATAAAAAGAAAGTTGTGGATTAAAGGGTGTCCATCCATCCAGATTAGATACAGATAGCTTTATTGGAAACTGATTTGAACACATAAAATGCATAAAATATCTACTCTTCTTTAAAGTTGATTCAAAAAGTAGTAAAATTATATATAATTTGAATTTATTTTTTAGAAAACAAAATTGATCAATTACCATCAATTCAGGTGATAACCTTACATACGATACCACATTTTTTGCTTGAGAATCATGAATCATGAGAATAATAGCCTTTCCATTCATATAACAAAAAAAAAAAAAAAAAGAACATGCCACGAGATTTGAACTTGACATTCCTAAGAGTGTCCGCTTTCTTAAGTGAGCAACAATTATCATAAGGAAACCAGAGTACGCATGTATTGAAATGAACAATCAAAAAACAATCACAAATACATACGCGAAGTACCAAGATTGACATTTCGTTTGTTATAATTTGCACAAGGAGGCCTTATCTGTGTTATCAATTGCAGATTGTTATTAGGACACAAATAAAAGGCTTTATACTAGCTATTTTAAATGTGCTTTCACGAGGAAGCAAAGCGAGGCCTTATGTGATTTCGGTAAATCAATCTCGAGCAAGCAGTTTGTTATAACTTGCACAAGGAGGCCTTACCTGTGTTATCAATTGCAGATTGTTATTAGGAAACAAATAAAAGGCCTTATACTAGCTATTTTAAATGTGCTTTCACGAGGAAGCAAAGCGAGGCCTTATGTGATTTCGGTAAATCAATCTCGTGCAAGCAGTTTGTTATAATTTGCACAAGGAGGCCTTACCTGTGTTATCAATTGCAGATTGTTATTAGGAAACAAATAAAAGGCCTTAAACTAGCTATTTTAAATGTGCTTTCACGAGGAAGCAAAGCGAGGCCTTATGTGATTTCGGTAAATCAATCTCGTGCAAGCAGTTTGTTATAACTTGCACAAGGAGGCCTTACCTGTGTTATCAATTGCAGATTGTTATTAGGAAACAAATAAAAGGCCTTATACTAGCTATTTTAAATGTGCTTTCACGAGGAAGCAAAGCGAGGCCTTATGTGATTTCGATAAATCAATCTCGTGCAAGCAGTTTGTTATAATTTGCACAAGGAGGCCTTACCTGTGTTATTAATTGCAGATTGTTATTAGGAAACAAATAAAAGGCCCTATACTAGCTATTTTAAATGTGCTTTCACGAGGAAGCAAAGCGAGGCCTTATGTGATTTCGGTAAATCAATCTTGTGCAAGCAGTTTGTTATAATTTGCACAAGGAGGCCTTACCTGTGTTATCAATTGCAGATTGTTATAAGGAAACAAATAAAAGGCCTTATACTAGCTATTTTAAATGTGCTTTCAAGAGGAAGCAAAGCGAGGCCTTATGTGATTTCGGTAAATCAATCTCGTGCAAGAAGTTTGTTATAATTTGCATAAGGAGGCCTTATCTTTGTTATCAAACTGCAGACTGTTATAAGTAAATTACAAAAGGTCTTATTTAAGCAAAATAAAAACAATCATCCTTTAATAAATCTTAAAATAACTCTATGGAAGCTATTGCTTCTAAATATTCAGGAATAGGACCTTATACAAGATAAATTGTTACTTGGGATACACCGCCCCTAAGGATACCTTCGCTAATCTCCGACACGTCCAAGAACGAAGCACTGGCACCTCCTGTTAAACACTTTGCACACCATTGAATTATATCTGCTCGGTAGTTGTTTTTAGTTTCGAAAATCAAGTTAGTTGAGGTCCTCTACAACCTGTGTCCTCAACCAGAGTCGCGGTCTCCTCTTCTACGACGCACGGTTAGACTATAAGACTCTAAGAGCGGGAACATATCTTTCCATTCTCTGTACGTGATCCAAACATCTAAGTCGTTGGACCTTAACTTTTCTGGCTAAGTCAGTGTCGCTGAACAGCTCGTACAATTCTTGATTTAATCCTCGACTCCATTCTCCATTAATGCAGACTGGACCAAATGAATTTTCTCTCAAAGCAGCTCAAATCGTTCTCATCCGATATTGTCAAGTTCCATATCATGTATGAAGAGCGGGATGTTAAGGGACTTGTATACTCACACTTTAGTTGCTCGAGAGAGTACTTTACCACTCAATTGTCTTTTAAGTCCAAGAAGCAGCGATTGGCAAGATTTGATTTCACCGCTAGTGTTGTTGTCAGATCCTATAGGTAGACAAAGTCCTTACTACCTTTCCATTCTGAAGTTGATTTCAACGCGTCGAAATTGGTTGTCCTTTCTTGTTGACAGCATTAACTTAACTCATTAACCGCTAGACCCATCTTCTTGGTTTCCGCCTCAAAGCTCACAAGCGCTCCACTGACATCACCGTCTCACTATCATCTGCGTATCCTAGTAAATTGAAGGACTTTTGAAAGTTTGTGCCTCTGGTGTTGACGTTACAGTTTTGCACAATCTTTTCAAGCATGATGTTGAAGAAATCTCTTGACAGCGCTTAGCCTTGCCTTATAACCTTTTGACATAAAAAGCATCAGTGAGGTTTCTTCCAACCATGATGGAACAGCTTGAGTTTTCAATCATCATTCTGGGATGCCAAAACTAGACATTTGTCTATATAGTTTTTCTCTATAGACACTGTCATACGCGGCCTTCAAATAGTAGTTTCCTAAATCTGGCGTAGACTGAATATTTGACTGATGATGGACTTAAGCCACACTGATAAGGACCTGTCAGGTTGCTGACCAAAGGCTTCAAAAGTTCACACAGCACGGCAGAGAAGATCTTGTACATCGAGTTGGTGCAGTTTAGGGGACCTCCTTCCTTGAGGATCGTGTATGATTTGCTGAGTTTCCATTCGTCGGGCATGCTTTCTTTCGACCAAATCTTGTAGATGAGCTGGTACATTACTCCTTACAAAATTATCGGCAGCTGCTTTGTACAGTTTGGCGGCTAATGCGTTTGCTTCATCGGTTTTGATCGACTTAAGTTTAGATATTGTAACGAAATAGGACTTAAGGCCCCTCTACTCTTCGTAGACCACCCTTACAACCCCATATGTACAGGCATATGAGGCCGGAGGTAGTGGTAGCCATGGTGGTATCGGACCGATACATGGGTGGGAAAATCCTCCGAGGGCCAACAACATCAGGACCCTCGGCCTTGCTGAAGTCGCCACTCCCCTATACATAGGCCATCGGGTTCCACCGTTAATTTTTTTTGAATAGGCATGATTTTTGATTATTCGTAACGGCCGTCCAGAGCTTCGACTCCAAGGACTCACACCATCCGACGAGCATCCAGCCGGTTGCCAACATGCCGAAAGGGGGTCGGAGCCTGGACACCCCTCTACCTCCTGCTGACCGGATCAGCCTCATATGCCTGTACATATGGGGTTGTAAGGGTGGTCTACGAGGAGTAGAGGGGCCCTAAGTCCTATTTCGTTACAATATTGGTACCTTCATTTTGTCAATGTCTTCACCTAAATTTGTCATCGCGGTTATAAAGCTTGGAAAAAAGGTATATCCATATTCTCAGCACTGCCTGTACTACAATATTCCCATGACGGTCTCTACAGGCTTCGGTTCGAGGTTTAAAACTTCTGGTGGTTTGTTTTATCTTTTTGTAAAACTTTCGAGCTTCGTTCCTGTTGTGACATTCGCCTCTATCTACTCGATCACGTTCTTCTCATGCTCCCTTTTTACTTCCTGAGAAGTCAGTCCTCGTCTCTCCTCTTCTGCTCGTAGAGCTAGCGAGCGGCTCATGTCCTTCTTTGCTCTGCTTGTGATGTGAAATATGATGCACTTACATAACATCTATTCAAAAATTTTGTAAAAACGCGTTACAGCTTAATTATTTTCTTCGACAAAATTCGGGAGCAGACCCACGTCTATAAAAAACCTACGACGATCCACCCTTGGAAAATACCGAGGAAACCAAAAAAACGCAACAATCAAAAACACCAAGTTCAACCAATAGGTAGCAACAACCCGAGATCAGTTCCTTGGTGTTTGAAATAATTCACACCCAACACCGATTGAAAAAGGTTAAGGAAGTGTTTTCGCATTCAAAAAGCAGTTTCTGCTCCGCTTCGGTAGAGTGCACAAAACAAACGCCTGAGAGGTGCGAATGCAATCGCATACCACAATATGTTTGAGGGAAGGCACTATTTATAGAGCTGCCCATTTATTTTTGCCTTGTGAATATATTATATTTTTCAAAATGTATTTCCAACCGACCGGGGCTTTTCTCCGATCCGACATTTTTGCCGACCGATTATTTTGTGTATTTTCCCTTCTGGAGCAACTGCTCAACCACTTAGTCTCAAGGAGTGGTGTGAGTAGTCGCTCTGCAACAACACCAGCAGACCCAACGACGACCCAAATTTTGCAGCAGTCGACACATGACAGGAGAGAAGCTTATAGTAGAGAGTATAGTGGCATTTGTTGTTTTTTTGTTTTTGTAGCGAGGCGAGGTCCGGTGGAGGGGTACAACCCCGCCCTAAGATGAACGAGCGAAGCCGGAGGTGCAACGACCCAATCCGTCGGATATTCTTTTCCCAATCCCACTTCCGTTTCCTTGTCCCAAATTCCCAATTTCCTCACCCGTAAATCCACATCCCAAACCTATTGCCCCGTTACAAATGGCCGCCTACTGATTAACAAGGTGAATAGCGATTATGAAGAGACCGAGCCCCGAGCCGTGAACCAGGAAGCAGTCGTTGCTATGGTATTATACGTTGAATTTTAAAAGAATAAACTAGTATAGATCTCCGTTAGATTTAAAAAGTAATTAAATAAAAAGCTGTAAAACGAATTGTGCAGGTTGGTTGTGTTGGGTTGTTGTTGGGTCTTCAAATCGACGTTAAGTGCTTAGTCGAAAACACTTTGGACAGACTGAGCATACCTCAGCCAGCCTTAGAAAAGAAGCATCACAATTTCTGCATTCAAACTTCGACTTTTTGTGGGAAAGCTTTTTAGATCGTGATCCTCACCGTTAGAAACATACAAAAACAGCTACCTTAAGCTTAAATTGAATTACTTACTTACTTACTTACTTATGCGGCTTACAATCCATGAAGGGTCTCAGCCTGAGATACTGCAGTCTTCCATCGTGAACGATCCCTCGCATGCACTCTCCAGTCACCGAGACCAAGCGCTCTGGCATCCGCAGTCACTTGGTCCTTGTACCGTAGATTCGGTCTTCCTTGTCGTCTTGAACCTGGGGGCTGGGATGAGAAGACTTTCTTGGCTGGAGCGTTGTCGTCCATTCGCTCGATGTGGCCGAGCCAATGTAGTCGTCTTTTCTTGGCCTTCTGGACTACATCCACATCTTGGTACAGCTCATACAGTTCTCGGTTGTGTCTTCTTCTCCATTCGCCATCGTCGCATACGGGACCAAAAATCCGTCGAAGAATTTTTCTTTCGAAAGTGCCCAGTATCAATTCCCCTTTTTTACTTATCGTCCAGCACTCGGCGCCGTAGAGTAGGACTGGTAAAATCAAAGTTTTGTATAGCAGACACTTTGTCTTTCGAGTGAGGAGTTTTGAACCCAGTTGTTTGGGCAAACCGAAGCAGCAGCGGTTCGCTAGGGTAATTCTTCTTCGGATCTCCACTAAGGTGTCGTTCGTGGGATTGATGTTTGTTCCAAGGTAGGTGAACTCCTTAACTACCTCGAAATTGCTGCTACCAACAGTGACGTTTTGTCCTAGGCGGTGGACAGATGTTGCTTTGTTTGTTGATAACATGTACTTTGTTTTGTCCTCATTCACTTCAAGACCAACTAGTTTCGCCTGTTCTTCAATCGCTGTGAAGGCCTCAAGCACAGCTCTCTTGGATCGACCGATGATGTCTATGTCGTCCGCATAGCCTAGGAGCTGGGTGGATTTGTTGAAGATAGTGCCCTCCGTGCTCACACCTGCCTTGCGCACTATCTGCTCCAGGACTATGTTGAAGAAGTCACATGACAACGCATCTCCTTGTCTAAACCCTGCGCAAGTTTGGAATAACTCGGATGAGCTGTTACCCATTTGCACACTGCACTGCGTATTGTTTAGCGTCATGCGGCACAGCTGGATCAGTTTGTTCGGGATCCCGAATTCAGACATCGCAATCATAAGCTCTTGGCGGTGGATGCTATCATAAGCAGCTTTAAAGTCGATGAAAAGATGGTGGGTTTCGACTTGAAATTCGTTGGTCTTTTCCAGGATCTGCCTCAGTGTGAATATTTGGTCTATCGTTGTTCTGCCTGGCCTAAAGCCACACTGGTACGTGCCGATTATTGTGTTGCAGAAAGGTTTAAGACGCTCACACAGTACGTTGGATAGGATTTTGTATGCAACATTAAGCAGGGATATGCCACGGTAGTTTTTGCATGACATCGGATCGCCTTTCTTGTAGATGGGGCATATGGAGCTTATCGACCAGTCAGTGGGCATGCATTCTTCCTCCCACACTTTGGTGATGACCTGGTGCATGCGGTTCATCAAAACATCTCCTCCATGTTGAAAGAGTTCCGCGGGTATGCCATCCGACCCTGCGGCCTTGTTATTTTTTAGCTTTTGGATGGCTCTTTCTACCTCTTCTCTGCTGGGGGCTGGGACTGGGTCTTCATTGACTGGTCTTGCTTCTCTTTCGTCATTATCTTGCTCGACATTTTGCGCATTCAGCAGCTGCTGGAAGTGCTGCTTGAAAACATCTACAATTCCCTGTGCTTCGGTGACTAGGTTTCCTTCACTGTTTCGAAGAGCTTGTGTCCCCGTTCTGAAACCAGAAGCTAATTGCTTCGACCTTTTAAAGAAACGCCGGGTGTTGTTCTTGGCCCGAGACTCTTCTAGATCCTTGAGCTGAGAAACTGCGGATGCTCTTTTCTTTCTTCGCAGGGTCTTTTTCTCATTTCTCCTTTTCGTGCGGTACTCTTCCCTTGCTGCTCTTGTTTTCCGTTGCAGCATCTGCAGGCGTGAATTTTCCGTCTCTCTTTTCAATATCACGCACTCATCATCATACCACGGGTTCTTTTTTGGGGGTGGCTGGTAACCTATGGTGGTCTGGGTCTCGGCTACATTTTTTATTACTTTGCGATATTGGTTCCATAGTGTGTTGACGTCTGTAGTATTTGGGAGGACGGCGGAGAGTCGCTCGCTCAGGCGCTCGCTGTAGTCTCTGGCATTCTCTGATGTGCTAAGGCAACCGATGTTGAACTTCTTTCTTTGGGCTGCACGTGTTTTTTTGTCGTTTGATATTCGAGCTCTAAACTTAGCCACTAAATTGAATTATATTTCCTAAATGAGGCGTGATTTTTAAGGAAAATCCTTCTTAATTAAGAGGGAATCAGTGAACCTAGCTTTAAAGTAACTTTTAGTGAGTGTCATCTTATCACTCATATTTCAGTCCTGTACAACGATGCACGTCCCTCCATTTAGAAGTCGATGAAGCTCCGTTGTTTACTATTTTCTAAGAACATCACTCTGAAAATAAAATGTTCCCCTGCCGACATTTTTGAACATATTGGAAGATATTGCTTCAAGAATATAATTATTATATTCGACGATTTATCATCAACTTAAGTAAAAGCTTAATTGAAGTTCTCAGCTTAAACGAATGAACAAAGGTTTTTTCTTGGGACTGACCCAAATAGCAACAATTTGTATCAATCCATCTCAATTATTTGCTATCCGTTGTTTCAGTTTGACATTCCCCTTACATAAGTAACACCTCAATTTTTCACGCGGTCCCAATTTCGAGTAATAATCTCATAATTTTGTTTAATAGCTTCAAAAGCTCCTTAGAAGCATTTCATAATCTAGGTACCTATCTGTTGATGATGCAACGAACATCGGAGCTCTTTTGGGTCAACTTGAGATTAGATAAACTTCCAACCCAAAGCCCAGAACTTAACTACCCATTTATTTTCCCAACCTATCCACACCTTTCGCAAAATGAACCTAACAGTTTGAGTTTTTCCCAAAAACTCTGCCCGAAAAAAAGAACATCAAGAAACCAGTTGTTTTCTTTAATCTTATGGCGTGTAGCTACTTTGTGTGAACAGTACCGTTCGTTTAAGGTCGGCTTTTGTTATAAGAAAAGCCAAACATAAAAAAACAACAACAAAAATCAGTAACTATAACAACTCATCTCCCATTCCATCGAAAGATAAGGAACAACCCAGAGTCTTTCATTTCATTTCAACTTTGAAGCTAGCTCTACAGCTGCCAAAGCCCCTCTGTTACGACCCAAGCATGAGATGAGTACTGAGCATCACAAAAAAATGTTTAACATAGAATACGTGATTGGTTTTCTCGGTTGTTGGTGGAATAGGATTCGCGCAGTTAGAAACAAAAAACTGACATGAGCCGACGGAAGAGGCTAAAGAATGGCCATCCAGCCAGCGAGCAGCGCGTTAGGAGGTTAGAAAAAGCCTCCCAACAATACAGTACATCACCTACAAGACTTGAATCGACTCAACTCGTCTCGATTCGTATATAAAAATAGCAGTTGATGGCCCATAGAGAGCGTTAGTGTACTCAACTAACCATAACATCACCACTCGGTCAGCAACTCGCAACAGCCATTATTCAATTCATGAAAATTGCAGCTTTGATGCATCTCTCAAGCATCTCAGCATTCGGCAGCAGCTGCTGGAGCTAGAGCCTGCCTGCAGTTTCTAGTCAGTTGAATTTGATAGTGGAACGTGGAAGTAGGTATCTTTCTCTGTCTTACAGCATTTGTGTGAAATTCGAACTCCTCGCAACATCATCGCAATCAAAAAGAGAACACCGTACTCACGATTGTGCTATTTAACAAGCATCGGGTATTTGATTTTTTTCTTAGTCGTTTTTATTAACTTCCACCTCAAGCTCTGATCATCATCATCATCATCCCGACGAGCTATCCGATGAGCGACTAGAAACAACGACAACGTCCTGGTTTAGCTTGTGGATGTTTTGTTGTCAGTCCGTCTCGTCGTTGTTATCGGCTCCAAAAAATTACTTCTTTTTTGCACGTTGTTGTATGTTGGTCGGATCAATGGATCTCTCGTCTTGGAGCTAAAGCTTTAACTTGGGGAGTTTCGAGACTACATGACATGCCATAGATTCGTCCACAGATAAACCCTGTTTAATGAAATCATAAATTATACGTGTCTTCTGCTATCCGGCCGAGAGAGATTCCGTTGTTGAGACTTCTCAACTATAGTGTGCCGCATAATCGCCGTCTGGTGTCCCTCTGGTATGCGCAGTTGCATGCACCAAGCTGAAAAAAAGTAAACAAAAAATAGATAAGCGCTTGGCAGTTTTGGCACACAGAGCGCTAGTAGACCAATCTTTCAGATCGAAATGTATAGTTTGGTTTTCACAACAGTGGACAAGGTTGTGATTTATGTAATCTTTTTTTTCTTTCTGTAATACCTCAGAGTGGTTTCCATTCGAAATATAACATCCCTATAAAAGCATTTAATACAAAGTTCAATATGACTTTAATGAGCTAGCTCACGTCGTAACTGTTTAACAATGTCGAAGGTTCCTTTGGCAATTGTCAGACCAGAGTTTATATGAACATAAACAGGAACAAATTTCCCCATAGAACAGTATCTAAGCCATCGAACTCTGGCTGTTTTGCTGACTCTGGGCTGTCTGGTTTCCTCCCTACTTATAATGGTGTGCCTCAGGGTTCGATATTAGGACCGCTGTTCTTCCATCTGTACTTAAGCATTCAAATTCAGCTACTTAATCGGTATGGTTGCAGATGCAACTGCCAGAATAAATGAAGATTTGATTGCTGTCCGTGCTCCGTGAGGCTCAACGATAAATGTCCAACTAAGGTTTGTCATTTCCACTATGGAAGGTCTGGAAACTTCCATATATGTGTAGAGCATCAGACTTTAGAATACTAAAAAAAATCAAAACTGTTAATTCGAAAAACCTGTGGCGCAGCGAAGCCAAGTTCTCGGAGAATATGCCGTTAAAAAATTCAAACAGCTCTTCATAAAGGTGTTTAGCCCACAATCCCGAGGCGCAGCGAGGCCAAGCTCTATGAGAAGATGCCGTACAAAATCCAAGAGCTCTCCCTGAAACACTTAACATCACAAACCCCGGGCGCAGCGAAGACAAGCTCTTGGAGATGATACCGTAAAAAATCCAAGTAATCCAAGCAGCGCTCCCCAAAGCTGTTAACTCACGAACGAAGGGCTCAGAGAGGCCAAGCTTTCGGAGACGATGACGTTAAAAATCCAAGAAGCTCTCCCCAAAGCTGTCAACACCACTAACCTGGGAGTCAGTGAAACCAAGCTCTCGGAGACAAAAAAAAATCAAGCAGCTGTCTCCAAAGCTGTCAAGCCTTGTCTTTCCAAACTTGCTAGGAACTCTTGATGATGTTTTCGAATACCTTGCAGAGGCTCGACCAAAAAGAACCGTTAGGTCCTTACCCATGTTAGAGAGAGGATGAACCCCAGTTGTTGAACATAGTGGAGTTTTATTGAATCGAAGATGAGCTGGAGCCCTAGTAACAGAGGATTTGGAAGTAAGACTGTTTTCCATCCAGTGAATCGCGTAAATGCTCGAATTAACTTTGTTAACTTGCTGAAAAGTAGCCCTCATTGTCTCCACTTGCTCCTGTAGATCTTCGATGGTGAAGCCTCCTCTCTGGATTTATTTTCCGCTAAGCAGTACGTCTCTGTTATCTTTTTTTCTTTGGAGTTTAAGGTACGGATGGTCTTTCTGATTGAATTGAGGAAACATACTCGGGGTCTTAGGTCGCTAGAATAACGGGGCGAAGCAATTTGAATTTGCAAAAAAAGTCGTCCAATTCATATTTCAAGGCGGAATATTCTTTATAATATTACTTGGAAGCATGTAAACAATTTTAACACAACTCAGGTCACTCCAAGCTAAAACAGAAACTATGAGTATTTTGACAGCTCAGTTCCGCAAAATTCGCGAAGCGCAATATTCGAACAAACCACCCATTTTGATTACCATTTATGTGTGTTAGTCTAGTCGAACATTTTATCCGTCCTCGGGGATTCGAACTGAACAAATAACTGCTAATTGGACGGAAGAAGCTCAAAAAATTACTACATTCCACTGTCAAAGTCTAGAAGTCCCTATTATGAGCAAAAAAATACCTTCACTTTCAAAAAAATTTTCATCGAACTTTTTGAATCATTTAAGACTCATGATCACCAGTTAGAAAGTTTGCTGTGTAGATATCAAATGTTATTTATAGGACATGCTTCTACTGGACCATCAAAGAACAGTTGACAAGCAGATTTGTTTGGGAACCAAGAACAAATTAATTTTGAAATTCTATATGAATCATATTTGATTCATGGACGTAATAAACATGTTATTTTGAGTCTTTAAGTCCAGCTAACTCTTTGGGCTGTTGTTTGGCAAGAGCATAATCAAATTTACTTTCAATTTTTTTTTGAATCATATATGATTCATGGACGTAAAAAAATATAATATTTAATCTTTAATACTTGCGTACACTTTAGAGTGTTGTCTCTCAAGAAAATATAAGTTTTGCTATATGAAATGACTTTTCAGTCAACAACTTAACCGAAACGTCCCACTGTCAACTGGCGTCGTTCATCGTCAATCGCCCTCCTTGTTTTCTTGTTAGTTTGGCGAAATTGAAATTGCCTTCGATATCGATAACGAAGTGATGTATGTTGCGATGTTGGCCCGGATCGCATCAACGAACGGCGACCTGTTGTAGCACTGCCTGCGCACCGCACTGCACCACAAATAATATGCGCCTCAGGATTTCGAATACCGATACCGGCGGTGGAAGTGGTGCCCCAGCATCCATCTCGTTGAGATAATTTGTGAAATCTTCTTTATTGTTCTGAGAAATTGTTATTAATTGAGTTGTTAGCTTAGACCTGGGTTACAATCTCTCTATTGAAGCTCCCATATTGTTGGTAGAAAAAAGACAAAGCGGGCCACATTGTCGCGGATCGTTGTCGTCGCGTCTAGTCGGTCGACCTGATATGCAATCGCAAAACTGGCACTAATGAAGAGTATCACTTCACTTGACAAAGTCTGTATGAACGCTCGCTGTTGGGATGGTATAAGATGGTGACAAAACCAAGTTAATTGGTGGGCTGATACTGAGCTTGATTGCAACGCGACTGATGACTTGTCGTGGTAAATGACGTTATAATTAGGTGCAAAGATTTGGTGTCGTGGTAATTAAGCGTTTTCGTTTTATCGTCGACTCGTCGTCGTCGTCGTCAGCAGTCGACTCTTTTGTCTGGTTCTCTGTTTTTTTGATGATGAACGACCACGAGGGAGCAAAGACTTTCATAAATCTCAACAACACAGTCCGCAATCGTTTTTTGTTGCAACGACGCGAACGTCGTCGTCAGTCGTGTCGCAGCGTCATTCGTCTGACTGATGGACTGCTCCGGTCACATTTGCAATTTAAATGAAGATACCAATCAAACAGGTGTGCATCAGGACATTACGTGGAACATTTATTTCTTCTGTGCTCTGCCTGTCCGTGTTGCCTGTTGCGCTGATGGTTCTGGAGGCTTATTTTTTTGTTGATCGTTTTGTTTCCGTAACTCGGCTGTTTGGCGTTGATATTTTGTTGCTCCCAAGAGCTCGTTGTTGGACTTGAAACTCTGTTAAGGCCACAGTTGGCAGCAGACAAAAAACGCAAGACAAAAACAAAAGAACCAATGAATGACGCAAAGCGAAGAAGCGGTAAGGCGTTTGTCGTCGTCGAATTGTCGGTCGTGTCGGTCCACGGCGATGACTGGTCGTCGCGGCGGTGGTGGTGGGAAAGAGCGAAGTGAAGACAGCGTTTACCAGAGGCAATTAAGACAATTGATCCGACCACAAAAACTAGGAAACATCACCCATCATTAGCGTATACCCCGTTTTTCAAATCGATTCGCTTGAGTCCTCATCCTCCACCGCCGCGTCCTCATCCTCTGTTTCTGTTGTCATCATTGGACGACAGGCTACAAACATATACAGCTTTAGTTGAAGTACCCGTATGTTCCGGTAAGGCTGATGCTGGCTGATGGACGGACATTGCGCTTCTTAAATGCACTCCACGACTCTATTCACTCGCTCTCGAGTACCTTTATGAAGAAGAAGTTCTTTCCAAGCAGATATCCAATTTTTTAGTGTTTTTATGTCCTCTTCACTTGGAAAATGCACATCGAACCAACAGATGAACAAAAAATCCAGCTGAGAAGCGGCGATACTCGCCGCAGATAGGTTTGTTCAATTAAGTTTTTCAACACGGAGGCATTTAAAAGTGATGTGGTTGTTATGCAAATAACGTTCAACTGAGCGTTACTCGATTTTTTCATGTCTCTCCCGGGTCCTGTTCTTTTTGCGGGCTGTCGAAGTTGCTGTTGTTCTTTTTGTTGTTCCAAGTCGATCGAAGTTTAATCTAAAACGCCTTGACTTTGGTTTCTTTTTTTTATGGTCGAAGGTATTCCACAAAATGGCAAGTCAGTCACTTGGATTTATTTTGAAATCAAATTTCACCTCCGAACAATGATCAGAGCGCAATGTTGAGTGAGATTCGGAGAAGCCATCAGGAATCAGGATTTGTCTGGTTAGTTATGGTTAGTCGATCGGGAATGGTAATTAAAATCAAACAGAAAATGTTGTTCGAAAATAGAGAATCTTGTTGCACTACGGGACAAAATGTGTCACTTCGAGGGCGAGTACAAGACTTAAAGTTTGACTTGGAACATAGTCTCAGGAATGTTGCTTTACTTCGACGTTGTCGGTCGTCGTGTCGGTGGCAGTTGGCGTTGGGATGGCGGCTTTGCTATATGTTTATTGCCAGAAGGCTCTCTCTTTGAGTCGCTTTTGGGTCGACATCGACAACAACTGCTGCAAGTTTAGTTGGTTGTTGCTACCAGGCAACACAAGTATCGTGCAATGTTTTTTGTAGTTTAAGTTTGGGTGTTTTTTTTTTTTTTAACAAGCAACAAAAACAAAAAAAGGTTTATCGAAAGAGAAGATATGTTTTTTGGTTTAAAAACAAATTTGCCACAAAATCTGCAACAACAAGGGTGGCTAAAATGTATTACTAGCGCATTGCAACTTAGCTGACATGACGTTCGTGAAGGGTTCGATTGTTCGATTATAACATATTTAGCGAGAAAAAACAAATATTTTTTGAATTAGTTAAAGAAACAGTCTTGTGGTTTACTTGTCTGGACTAAATATTGTTTGGTTTCAATTTCAAGACAGACTTTGGCTTCTAAACTAGAACTTATGTTTAGATGTTAACTTCTTCCCATGAATTTAGTTCATAAATGATATCCGAACTGGGTTTCATCTCACTTGTGTTTAAAATATTTTTTTTTCTGAAATGATGTCAAAGTTTTTCAATAAGAAAAGTTCCTTGACGCCTGCGAAATTAACGTTTTGAGTTGTAATATTGGCATAACAGTAAAATTGTAGTGTTCGTGGCTTAATGGTTAGGTGCGTCGACTGCTAAGCAGAACGTCGTGGGTTCGAGTCCTACTCGTGCCCATAAAAGTTTTTATTTCATCTTTCACGGGTATTGCCTCTTGCGAAAAACTGACAAAGCTTCCAAGAGTATCAATCTGTCATGAAAAAGTGCTTCTCAACTTTGCCGTTCGAAATTGGCGTTAAATTGTAGGTCTCCTCAATTCTTTAAACGCACCTAGAGAATTGTTGATGCGAGTAAGCCAATTAGGCCTTGGCTCTTCAAGAGCTGTAGCGCCACTCTATTTTTTTTTTTTTTTAGTAAAATTATTGAGTTTAATAGTTCAATTCGCTCATTAAATCGCCACTATTAGTAGTTTTTTAAAGTGCCTTCAATGTTATTTCGAGAAAAAGTGTTGCTCTTCTAGATCATCTAGCCATTACATAAGCTCACCCCCTTATACGAGGTTAGAGTACTGCCAATGGATTTTGCACCTTCCGTTCATAAGTTTTTTAGCCTGTTGCATTTATTACTACCAGAATCCTTGGACTTTTTGATCTCTGAGCAACTTTGTCTATTTTGATTAGCCGCTGAGGCGTTATCCCTGCTAATTCCCAAAAAAAAAGCCGGTTGTGTTCAATAGCTCCGTAGACTGTGAATTACTGATATATGTATTTTCGAACTGAGATCCAGATTTATATTTATAAGCACACCGGTAATGCCAGACCTTTTACAAAAATAATGCCTTATCAGTTGAAAGACTTTTTTCTAGTTGAACTCTAAACAAGTTTTTGTTAAAGGCTTGAGTAATTAGCTATAGAGGTCTAAGAAAATATTTTGACCTTAGCTTTTCACTGATAGAGTAACGGCACCAGTCTCCGGACAGACTGAATGCAAGGAATGCAAAAAAAAAACGAAATCAGTAGATAACATTTTTCAGATACACATACGAAGTTTCAACCCGATCGAATGAATAATGGAAAAGTTATTGGCGTTGAAGCAGCAGTCGCTGCTGTTCTGCTGTTTTTTTTTGGCAATAAATAGTGACACCTTGGAAAAATATACTGAGAATAGATGATTTAGTGAGATCTTGTAATCAAATGGAGTTTTTGTCAATGAAAATATAATGAACTTCCAATAACTAAAGAAAAAAATTTAGTTTTGTACTTTTTTAATCGATTTTTTAAGTGTCCGGGAAACTAGTACCAAAAGTAACGAAAATCTAGTCTCCAGTTTCTTCCCTCCACCTCCACTTTTCTATTCATTTGAGAATAACGCTATTCTTTACTGGTATGCATATGCAATATGCGTACAAAAAACACTAAAAGAAACCAATCAAAAGCACCCCTATCGAAGGGTTATTATTTGAATATGATGTGCACAAAAAACAGTGTATCAGTTAAATGTTGAAGCTTGAAGGATTCCAAGTGCGGTTCGTTTTCAGGTTAAAAAAAAAACAAGAACTAGTAAACTTCGAAACAAGTTATTAGGTATGTATTTCGTATACATTAAATTGCCATGAATCAGTTGGGTAGCGTAGATAGAAAAGATATGATTTGTCTACAATTATTTTAAGATGGTTTTTTTTTTGAGGATGAATACAAGCAACTTTAAGTAAGCCTTACACGACATTAGATTGAAGTAATAAGGTGTGAGGGAAGCAGCAATGAAGTATGACGAAGTAGGTTCAAAATCGTCTGGACACTCTGTTTTGACCGTCCGGAGACTAGAACAATCGTCCGGAGACACCGAAAAATAGCCCATTTTTGATTTCATTGTTTTAAATCAATGTCTAAAGTTATACTTTCAATTCATTCGTACACCAAACTACTGAGAAATATCTATAGTCTTAGCAAAATATTTATATTTGAATGAAACACTAATAGAAATAAAGGTATTTACATTGAAAGTAAAAAAAAAAAGTTGTCTGTCCGGGTATCGTTACCCTATATAAAACCCAAAAAATCTTCAAGAATTTTCGGAAAATTTGTAACTTCAATTTTATAACATCCAAAATCTTAATCAGAACGTATTTGAAAAGATATCCGAAAAAGGATTCTGAAAAAACCCATTCTATCCAAAAGTTGTGCAATTTTTCAACTTTAAGTTGGTATTACTGATAAGAGATTATACAGGGTGATTCACGAGCGTTGTGCCAAAAAGCTAGAGCGTGTAGGTTGAGTTGAGACAAGAAAAAATTGTATGGGAGGGGGGGGGGGGGGTCTATTCCCCCCCGTTTAGCCGGGAGGGGCCATTTTCTGAAAAATTGACTTATTTTGTAAAAAAAAAATATTAAAAATCAACGGCTTAGTTTACAACACCGTGCTATACCTTTTTGAAAAGCTAAAAACTTCTTCTTTCTTTTTGTTTTTAAAATAAATGGTTTTAACGAATGGTTTTAAAAAAATAAATTTTCAAACTCAAAATTTTCAAAAAAAAGCCAAACAAAATTTTTTGAACTAATTTTTTTCAAAATTTTATGTAATTAAGTAGGTACTAATTTTGTTTTAAAATTTCAATGTCTTTGTTAATTTTTAGTCGAAAACAGAAAACCGGATGCAAAAATGTCTTTTCGTTTTTGAGAAATTAAAAAAAAACCAAAACCACTTTTTTCTAAGAAAATCTTTGTTTTTATTTTTACCTATCTGGACTTTTAGTATAATTTACTAGTTTAATTTATAAATTTAATTTTTTGTAATTGGAGTTTTATGAGGACTCAATAAAGTAGAAAAGTATTGGATTTTCAATGGATTAACCATTTTATTCATTGATAACGTCTGAAAACTGACCTGCAATTTTTTCTTACTATACCTGGGGCCGCGGCCACTCGCCGGCGAAGGGTTCTACCTGCTGGGGGCTTAAGATAATTTAACCGCAATTTTTCTTGAATGAAAAAACAATTAACAACTTAAAGGTTAATAAAAGGCATCGCATATTTACTTAACAAACATTTACAATTAAAATATTAATTCATCAACACATAACAATAACAAACTCATATGTTCGAGAAGAGTTAGCGGACAGGAACTTCTGCTACGGTTTAACTTGTTTTCGAGAACGGGAAGCCGAAAGACTCTACGCTGAAAGATATCCCAATAGATGGCGCCCAAGTCGTAGCATGTTTTCAAGAATCCGCCGACGAGAGCACGGAGAGCTAGAAGTGAAAGGTCAATGGCAGACGTTATCAATGAACAAGATGATTAATCCAGGTAAAATCCAATACTTTTCTACTTTATTGAGTCCTCATAAAACTCCAATTCCAAAAAATTAAATTTATAAAATAAACCAATAAATAAATAAAAATAAAACTAAAAGTCCAGATAGGTAAAAATAAAAACAAAAATTTTTTTAGAAAAAAGGGGTTATGGTTTTTTCTTAATTTCTCAAAAACGAAAAGACATTTTTGTATCCGGTTTTCTGTTTTCGACTAAAAATTAACAAACACATTGAATTTTTAAAACAAAATTAGTGCTTAATTACAAAAAATTTTGAAAAAAATTAGTTCAAAAATTTTTTTTTTGCTTTTTTTTTTGAAATTTTTAAGTTTGAAAATTTATTTTTTTTAAACTATTCATTAAAACAATTTAATTTAAAAACAAAGTGAAAGAAAAAGTTTTTGGCTTTTCGGAAAGGTATAGCACGGTGTTGTGAACCAAGCCGTTGATTTTTAATATTTTTTTTACAAAATAAGTCAATTTTTCAGAAAATTGCCCCTCCCGGCTAAACGGGGGGGGGGGGGAATAGACCCCCCCCCCCCCCCTCCCATACGATTTTTTTCTTGTCTCAACTCAACCTACACGCTCTAGCTTTTTGGCACAAAGCTCGTGAATCACCCTGTAGATAGAAGGAGATCAAAAAGACGAAACTTCTTACGTTTTTTTATGTTAGTTAGTTTCCGATCTCTCTTTGTCTGATTTGTGTTCGTGATACACAATTGTACCAACATTAATTCGAGAGTCGAACGAAAATATAAATGGGTTTGTCCACAAAACACACCTATTGTTGAACATTATTTTGAGGGTTTTACCCATTACGGAAACATGAATTCTTCAGAAAAATAATCAACTTTCAAATTTAGAATCATTAATTAAAGTTCAATTTCAAACTAGATATATCCTAACCATTCTTAATTGTTTTTTTTGGTCATCTTGAAAAGTGCATTTTCTTCTACCTGAAAAAATTAACAATCCATCGCTGTTTATAAAAAAATTCAAGCAGGTACAAAGCCACAGTTCAGCTAAGATTTTCAACTACATATAACTAACCTATCGATCCTGTCTGTAACTGTATTCTTCAACAAACAACTTCTAACAAAAAAAACTTGATTAAAGAATAATTTTACTTCGTTCTCCAGCATGATTCTCAACGTTTTGACTCTCCAAATTTCTCAGATTTAAAAAAAGGTACTACTAAAACATTGCTCTCTGATTTTCGTGGGCTTGAGTGATTTAATCCAGGGCCGTTTTACACAGAAAATGGAAATTTTCACTGTCGACAAATGTTCTGCAAGCATAAGTAACGGTTGTAACTTTTCAACGGGCTGGCGTACTCAACTTCAAATTGAGTGTGTCCAAAACCATACGTAAAAACTATTTACGTTTGCACATTTGAGGATATCTTAACTCGATTTACGAGACTATTTTGTGGATCAGTCGTTAATCTTCGTCTAATTTCGTAAGGTCTTCACTCCATTTTATCCTCCATATTTCGCTTTTTCAAGATCTATTCTTTTGAAGAATCAAATAAAGGATGCAATATAATCTCACCATTTTTTTTACGAGTCAAATATTTAGTCAAAAGAGTTTCAAACTTGAAATGGTCAACCCATAGAAATCCTCGTCCCAGAAGAGACCCAACCTGTCAACAATGGAAAATAATGCATTAGTACCCCATTCAAATAGTCGAAAGGCATTAAAATGGAGCTCTTAAGAAAAGCCAAGCAAGTGTGACTCAGTGTTAGTGATGACGGAAATCTGACGAGGCGCGAATCTTTAGGGTGCTTTAATGAGGACATCTCTTACAGGGCAAGTGCTCACACGTGGATCCCAATCGAACTTAATGATAATAAAAACTTTGCAATCCAATTCTCCTTTTGTTTTTAAAATAAGAAACAAAAGGGAACAAGTCAAAGGGGCAGCCTCACCCATCAGCAATATCGAAAATCGTTTTATGATGAAGAACCAAAACCTTAAATGTGCGATGTCAATTAAAAATGTTACACTGGGATTTTTAATTTCTAGTCGAGTTAATCGAATCATGAGTCCTTAATCAATTTTATGTTCTGGCATGCGAAGAGAACATGAGTTCCGCTTCGACGACGTTCCATGACGAATGCACGAGCGAGCGGGATGAAGGGAATTTGGGATAATGAATTCGGATAGTTGAAAGGGATGTTATATAAATCCTGTCTGGAGCCAGATATTAACAAGGTTGGAGCAAGTTAAAGGCAAATTATTTGTTTGCTGGTAGAATCTGTACAAGTTCCCAAAAAAGAAGTTAGCTGGTCCGAAACTCTTCCTTCCGAAAATTGTTCGATCATGACCATGATTCACCAATATGAACTTCTATAGGACCTAAGATTAGGCGGTCGTCAGTGCCGCTAGGTCAGTGCCGCTGTACCTGTACAGCTTATAAAGATCTTGGTGGAATCTTCGTCTCCATTCGCCATTTATGCAGACGGGACCAAAAATCATTCGATGAATTTTTCTCTCGTAGTAGCCCAAAGCGTTTTCATGAGATGTTGTCAAGGTCCATGTGTCGCCAGGATGATTTGGGTTTTGTATAGCAACACTTCAGTTGCTCGAGGGGGGACTTTACTACTCAATTGGCTTCTCAGTCCGAAGAAGCGCTGTTACACTTCAGCGCTGGTGTATAGTTGTCTGAATTAATAGTGGATCCTAAGTAGACAAAGTCCTGAAGCTGAATCTTTCTATACTGACGTTGGTTCCAAAACGTCGATGTTGGATGTTCTTCCTTATTGACAGCACTAACTTGGTCTTGCCCTCAACAACCGATAGACCCATCTTCTTGGGTTCAACGTTCACAAACGCTCCAGTGACATCAGCTGTGTTCTTTCAATTATGTCAATGTCTCTGCATATTCTAGCAGCTGGAAGGACGTTGGAGTTTTGTTCCCATTACGGCCAACACCCAAGCTTCCTAATTCCAGGGGTTTTTGTCAGAATTATTCAGTCGCATCCACCTATTTATTGTTCCTGCCTCAGATAGGAAGAAACACTTTGCTGGTTTCTTGGTGGCTTCAAAAAACAGAGAATGTCGAAAATTAGAAATTTAGATGTAAATGTTCTTTCTTTGAAGCCTTCAAATGCCTTTGATGGCATCTAATTTTTAAGTTTTTTATTAAGTACAAAAACAAACATATTTTTACCTGTGAGACATTGTTAACATACCGTTACATTCCGTGAAATAATCAAACGCTTCAATTTCACGCAGATTACTTATATCTGCGAAACAAATCTCTGGAAAGCATCTTCCAAAACCTAAGCCAAGACCTCAGGTTCAAATTTTCTCAAGCTTCAATATTTTATCGTTTTCATCGTTAAACTCTACATTGTTGTAGTTGTAATGGTAATTTATCTACAGATTTTTTTGTAAACTTCTACAAAAATCCTACTTACCCATACCTAATAGCTATTTGGCCTCATCATCCATAAAACCTATTAGAAGCGCATACGAGGAGGGGAACCATCAATATCGGCGACTTAAGCCCCAAATAATTTCGTTATATTTTAACACAGTCGTTCAATAATGCACCGCATTACTTATACTCTTATGCACTTTCCATAAACCCATAGAAGACCAGCTTATGGCTTGAGCATTACCGATAGCGAAATAAATATCGCATGCAGCACAACGAATGGGCCTTAAAGGCAGAACGGGGCACAAAATCAGAAGGAGAGAAAGGGTTATTAAAAATTCCATTTGCAACATAGCGTGAACTCGATGGTGTGCAGTGCATCATCCCATTAGGCGCGCGAAAAAAAAGCGAAAAGCCCATTAATTCGCAATTCCTAGCCCCGTTTAATGGTGGCCGAAGCTCATATAGCTGGTAACTCATTTGGGAAGAGTTCAAAGTTTAATTTGTTACCAACAACGGGTAATAATAATGACTATAACCGTGTGTCTCTGGTTGTTCCTTTTTTCCACAGATGCCGGCCCGGATGGCGCGGACCCCTGTGCAACGAGTGCATGGTCTATCCCGGCTGCAAACACGGATCGTGTAATGGTATCGCCTGGCAATGTCTATGCGATACAAATTGGGGTGGCATCCTATGTGACCAAGGTAAGTTAGTTTTCATTGTGACCGACGACGACCGTCACAACGACCGCAACGACGACGAATTTAGACAGAAATGCGCGAAAATCGAAAACGATAAGATTTAGCGAAGCGAATTTGACAACTAACATTAATTATTTCATTTAGATTTAAATTATTGTGGCACCCATGAGCCTTGCATGCATGGCGGGACATGCGAGAATACGGCACCTGATCAATATCGCTGCACATGCGCAGAAGGCCTCTCTGGCGAACGGTGCGAGATTGTGGAGCATCCGTGCGCGACGCAGCCATGTAAGAATGGAGGCACTTGCACGCTCAAGGTATGTCTGTTTATTGGGTTTTCTTCCAATCGGTTGCACATTTAACATTAAGTTGTTGTTGTTTAAAAATGAAATTTTTGCATTTTACAGGAATCGCAAAAAATGACTGATACGATGGGAATGGGTACGGGACTTAGTTTGCGCGGCATGCGAGGCATGAGTTCCATGGGCAAACCAGTTGGACGCAATCGTAATCCAATGAACGTCAGCAGTGCAATGGTGGCAGCAGCGGCCGCGGCTAGAATGAGTCCAACCACTCCACCTGTGGCTGAATTCACTTGTACCTGTGCACCCGGTTGGACGGGTCCCACATGCGAAATAAGTGAGTATAAGCGAGTCGTGTTAAAGTGTATTTAAGTTTTTTTGCCCCCTTGTTGTTGTTCAAATACTAGAGAGTGGCGTTAGAGTGTGCGACTGCGAGCTCACTCAAAGCGCATGAACACAATTTTTCGTTTTGATTTAAACTCAACGATCGCGGGACACAACTTAAGCGAATGCACTTTTTAATGAGAAAGTTGTCAAAGTGAACATTTTTTATCGCCGCCAACCGATCAAGGAGTCAACAACGGTTTTGTGGTTGTCTTTTCTGTTAGGCTTCGTAGTAGCTGTCATTCAAGCTGGAATTTGGAATGTTTTGCAATTTGTTTTGACGGTTTTTCTGCCTTCCATGAAGTGAAGAAACAAACACAAAAATTAATATACATGAGTTGGACTAGACTGCTGGTTGAGGATTAGATTAATGTTTGATGGACAGTTTTCTGGCTGTTTGATTAGTTTAATCCTGATGACCTGGACTGGTTGGGGAGAAAATGTATGGCGTCACGTTGCCGTCGCATATCGTTAGCCTCTTATTTGAAAATCTTATGGGTCATGTCTCTTGTGAATGACTTTCATTTTGAAGCGTGCAAGAAAATTGGACAGACTAATGTCATAGCGTTTGTCATCGTGAGAACTTGTTAAGGATTAAATCAAAGTCTACAGCAGCCATTTCAAAAATTAGCATTCTTCTTAATTGTTAGAAATCACACAAAATTATATTCCTTTCGGAATTGAAATCAAATTTTATCAAATCTCTGTGATTTTGGGAATTAAGTTCATGGAAATGAGCATATATATTTCGAAGTAGTTCCTGTCATATTTGAGGTTATGAAAATACTTACTCGCAAAAGAAGCATCTTAGTCAGAAAAGAAACCAATCGTTAATTTATTTTCAAAGAAGTTCTTGAACGCAGTCGCTTTTATCAGCAAACTGATGCTTTTGTGTATATTTATCGAGAAAAAGATAACAGGGGACTAATGAATTTCGACTTTTTCGAAAACCTGCAACAATATAATTAATAATTTAAAATTCTGTAAAGATCAAGTATTGGTAGAAGTCGCGGGCCAAAATTTTCCAGAAGAAATGCTTTGATCCAAGAATTCTATTTCTCAGTTGACATAATTTATCGGGATTTCCAATAGGGACTTGACATTTTTGAACATAATTTGTGAACGCGTCCTTTCACTAATCATCGAACTGTCATTGACAATTTACGTATTCACTTTACTCATCATGGTAAAGTATATACGAACGAGTAAATACGGAGTCGGTGACCGCTTCTTTATGGCTGAAAAACAAACACTTTAGCTTTGGATTTGGATTCGTGTGACGTTAACGAGTTCAGCCATAGAAATTCAATGCATGCTATCACAATGAAGCTTTGACCTCACGTTCCGTACGTAATGTGACTGCAAACGAAAGCGCTTCTTCAAATTTGCTGAACATTTACTGTGTCTGACTTCTGGCAGCTCCACAAATTTAATTTGTTTTTGAAAGGATGATGATGATGGAGGAAGAAATGTCATTCATAACAAACTTGATTGGTGCTTCGTAACGTATAGACGAAGACGAAGCTAAAGCGCACTTATTTGTGTTTCAGCCATTAGCTTTGTCTTCGTCTACGTTACGAAGCACCACTTCGAGTTTGGTTTGAATGACATTTCTCGCTCAACATCGTCCCTCCAAAAACAAATGTATTTTGTTTGTTGACATTTTTTATAGCTGTTGAGCTGTCATAATGTTCAGAATATTTGAACTCAAGCTTCCGTTTAGAATCACATTACGTAACATTACGTTCTTTTCTTTACAATTGTCAAACAGAACGTGAGGTCGAAGCTTCATTGTTATAGTGTGCATTGAATTATTATGGCTGAACTCGTATACGTCAGGCAAAGCCAAAGCTAAGGCGTGTTTCCTCATTAGAGCGTTAGCTCTTATTTTACGGTCGTAATTCTCATACTAGTAGATATGCAATAACAAGTTTAGTGCAAAAGTTTGAGTCGGCGTTTTCAAAAATTGCGCATCGCTCGCACCACATTATGGTGTATTTTGTGTAAGGATCTTGGTTTAAACCCATACAAGATCAAACTGACTCGACCGTTCCCCGATAGCGATCATCACGTTACTGTGAATGGGAAGTGTTATCACGCTATGATTACCGTTTATTTTTGGCCCAAATCGGAAGATAATTATGAACTTGGACGACATATGGTTTCACCAGGATGGTGCCACAAGTCACACAGCACTTAAAATCGATTTATTGAAGAGTAAGTTTAATGAGCCTGTTATCTCTGGTCTTATTAAATGCGTTCCATTGGGCTAAGTATCTACTCCTGAGTAGGTACTTTGAACTTTTTTTTTACCCTGAACATAAGGTCCGTTCTTTTACTTTTTGGGCAGTTTGTGTAAAAACTGTCAAAAATCATTCCCACTCCTCGAAATTTTGTGATTCACCCAAAAAGTAAACGAACGCTTCACACCAAAAATCTGCCGAATGCACAAAATTATGTCAAACGTCAACAAAATTCAATGTAGGGGAGAGTGGGTATGTTTGGAACACAGGAGGAATGGGACACAGGCATTTTCTCAATTCCTAAATTTTTTTTTCTCTTTCCTTGTATGACAGATTCTGTCTTCAGTCTGTCCCCATCCCTCAACAAAACAAGTTTTGTCTAGGAAAAAAATTACGGAGTGGAGATTAAAAAAAGGTAATTTGTGCATAAAAAGTAAAATATCTGCGTAAACTTTGAGTGATTTTTTTTTTAAATGTGTGAACTTACTGCGCAAAAGAGTGTAATAATTAGGTAGCAACACCATTTTTAAAGTGAATTCGTCGTTGTTTTGTTCAATTAGTGCCACACGAAAAGTGATATTATAAATTATTTATTCAAAGTGCCATGCAGGGTGATTGGGACATCACTATTCCGCCCCATAGTTGTCCCAATCCTACTGATCGCAGGAGGAATGGGACAAACCCAATCCTCCTGCTCGCAGGAGGAATGGGACAAAGTGAGTTGGTTCATGAAATTTATTTTTTGCTTGTCTTCTGTCGGAGTTTCGTCTTCTTTTTAACTGAAAATAGGTTGCCAAAGTGTTATTTTATCTTTTGAAATCAATTTCACTCAGATACGATTTATAAGATCTCGGCAAATTTAATGTATCCCCAAAGTGTCCCATACCACCCCATATTTGTCCCAATCCTCCTGGTTGTAGGAGGAATGGGACAAAGTGTAGTTGGTTCATGAAGTGATTTTTTGCTTTTCTTCTGACGAACTTTCGCCTTCTTTTTAACTGAAAATAGGTTGCCAAAATGTTATTTTATCATTAGAAATCAATTTTGCTCAAATACGATCTATAACATCTCAGCAAATTTAATGTAGGTACTCGAAAAGTGTCCCAAACATACCCACTCTCCCCTACTTCTTATGGTTTGACAGAACTTACACAAACTGCCACAAGAAATTTTTGTGGCTAAATTCGGCAGATAGGGGAAATATTTTTCTCCTTCAAAAGTGACAGATTTTAATTTAAGTGGCAGTAAACGAACAAAAAAGTGGGAGAATATGGCAGTTTTGGGCAGTTTAATGGGGTAAACGAACGGACCTAAAGTAGTTCCTCGTAGTACTTACGATCTGTGTTCACGCCAGATGAAAATATCAGTAAAGAGAATGTACATAGAAATTGTTGTTGGATTTTAAAGTTACTCCGTAATTTGGTAATATGTTGTTGAATTCCTGCTATCAACTTCAACACGTACTTTTTGAACAAAAATCAAAACAGTCGCTTTAATCTGCCAAACATACCTTCTTTAATGAACGTCAAAGTTACGTTTCAACATTGTTACTCACGACAACTGGCTACGCGTTCATTTTTCAGCATCAAACTGCCTGAATGCCTTACCTTTTTACAATCTAAATGATATCTTATGTATGTTCAACTTGGATTTGCGTCGTCTACATCTAGTTGTGTGTCCAACTGTTGGAATGTTTTTCCTGACCTATAGCTCCCTTAAACTTTAACCTTATTAGGACGTTGCTGTTCGGCCTGAAATAACTGCCTTTCCAAAGTTTATATAGAATCAACTTAAATCCTCGTGGGATATTCCATTGGGATAGGTAGCTCTAAAGAAGATATTTAACTCATTTAAACATCTGCAGCCGAAGAAGTCGTATTTTGGATTTATAGCCATATTCCTCCATACAACAGTTGATGTCTCTCAGTTTCATCTTCTGCAAAAACTTACCTGGAAGATATCGAAGCCTTCTGCCTTCAAGTAAGATTGATATTAAATTCAACTAAAAGCTTTGCCTGACTCCACTGTGGCCATTTCAAACGGTCTACCTCCATGCATAAATCTACATTTGCATTATTCATAGGTTGCTTCAGTTAACTTTTTTTTATTTTTGTTACACCGTTAGATTTTTTAAAGAACATTAACCCGAAAGTACCAAAAATGTCTCACATCTTTTAATACCATATTCAAAGACACTCCTAAGAACCCACATTTTCTCCCAAAAACAATAATTAATTTCAATCTTCGGAATTGTAAAATTAGACATAAGACAAAATCATTGAAATTGACACTTGATCTTCAGACCATTAAATCAAAACCTTACTTATTCGTTTTGGGGTTTTATTGAACAAATGAAGGAGTGGTAAAACATTTTCGATTTCCCCAAAAAACACAAAGACTAAAACTAACAAATTATAGTAACATTCTAGATCGATAGAAAGAAATGATTGTATGAAGATGGTACAAACAGATCGCCCACCTTGGGGCTTGCCTTTAGCTGCTCAAAGACGTCTCCTCAAAATTTAAGTTCCTAAAATTATGTGTGTGGTTGTAATTGTTCCAATGGAGGAAATTGTTTTCCTCATTTGCGTGTCGACAAAAAAAAAAAAAAACAACAACAATAAAATATTTTTAGACATAGAGGGTCATCCGAGCAATCACTCATCTGTCATTAAACTGATGGATTATACCAACGGTTTCACGTGTCCATTGTTAAGGAACAGTGGGGCTGAGTTGAAAGTAAAGAGAGAGGATTTCAATTTATTTTCTAAGAGTTAGTACTATTTTTTAATAAAATTAGGTTACAGTAGAAGCTTTAGAATTTGAAAAGCCAACAAGCCGAAAGCAATAAGGGCCGCCGCAGACTCCAGACTTTTCATCGGCCGATAGTTTGGTCGGCTTCTTAATCAGTATGGAGAGGAATGCATATGCGCACACAACAGCGATTCAGTATCGGCCGATAAAAAAGTTTGATGGGCTACCCGATTACATTCAAACTAATCTGTCGGCCAACTATCGGCCGACTGTTTAATCAGTATTGGCGCATACACGCCTGCGCATACATGACGATTGTTTAGTCGGCCGATAGTTCAGTTCGCTCTGTGATTTGGCGTCGTGTGCGTGTATTTTGAATACACAGGTACAGAAAGTCTTAAATTTGTATCCTCCTTCGCTATTGCTGGTCCAATTAGCTTGACAAGTTCATTGAAGCTGGTAATGCTCATTCGATAATAGGCGAACATTTTTTTCGGGTAATCAAGTAATTTGGAATGCATAGTGTAAAATTTTCAACTAACTAATCTATCACTGAGAATGGGATGCACCCAATACTCTCGGAATCTCTTCTTGATTTTCCTCCTCCGGAGTATGATGAGAGCAATAATTTTTCTGGACAATATTTTCATTGTGCGACCGCTTCAACAGTCAGTTAGAAGCTAGTTCGAGAATAGTCGGCCGGCTGTTGGATAGTCTGCGCCCTGTTCACCAACCAAGCTGTTTAGTTGGCTCGGTGTGCGCACTTTCAGCCCAACCCGACTAAACTATCGCCCGATAAAAAGTCTGCAGTCTGCAGGGGCCCTAAAGCGTTTTTTTTTTGATAATTGCTTACATTATGTTTTAAAGTCTGATTTACAAACAGTTGAAGATCAGCGACAGAAATCAAAACCCCAAAGCGTTTTTAACCAACAATGACAAAATTCTCCAAATATTTAAATAGAGAACGAAATCACAGCAATTGGACAAAAAAATGCTTCACTCTAGATCTGGAGTGACGTCTACAAGTCGTTTTCGTCCATAAATTCCGTCCAAGTAAAAAAATAAATACATTTTCCTCCGTTTTGATTGCGACCAGAGGCCTGCTGATCCAAGCTTAGTGCTACGGCTGTTCGCATTAATTACACCCAGGGGCTTTGGTACCTACCTAGCGGTTCGCAGTCGGTTAGGGTATCGTCCCCGATCACCGCACCGTAAAAACGTTACGGAAAAGCAACCAACGCCAGTCATCCAGGGAAAGCTCAGGCCAGTAATTAATTTAAGGTGTATTCTTAATAAAGGTTATTTGGTCAAAGGTAAGAAGGCCTAGAAGGCCTAGAAGTTTTGTATGTTCATCAGAAACGAGGCTGGCGGGCAAAACCTCGGTTAGAAACCAAAAAGCACACCACAAGGTCCACCATACCTATAAGTACAAGCATTCATCCAAACCTCTGTCTAGAGAATAGAAACTTACTTCATTGATTCTGCCTTCGAAATTATATTATTAATGCCGATCTGATAACTGGAGTTTCATCCGATTCAATGACAACTTGTCCTAATACCGTATCGGCCGGTTTGTTGCCAATTTTGCAACCATTTTCTCGTTAGGTTAGTTTAGGTTAAGCGGGCTGACTGTTGGTGTCTACTACTTAGATCGATGTAGATCCATTGTGGTACCCCGAAGTATTGTTACTTCCTGAAAAATAAATAACCTATGAATCATTTGGTTCGCTTAGCCATTTAGAGGTCTTGACAAAGCTTAGTAAGCTTTTGTCTGGCAGTTCGGATAGTTCCTCTAGTTCATTGAAGAAGAAGTTGCCTAGACTTTTCTTCCAAGTAAGACAGAGAGAAGGACAGTGGCAGAGAAAATGAGCAGTATCTTCATGCTCGTCCTCATCACCACAGCCCCTACACAGGTCATCGGTACTAAGCCCCATCTTCTTCTTATGTTAGCCAAGTAGGTTGTGTCCTGTAATAATGTCGATAAGGGATCTTAGGGAGGGTTTATTAAAAGTTAAAATCCTGTCGGATCTTTATTTATCGTATCTAGGCCATAGTTTTTTGGTGTTAGCACAGGTTTTTAGGACAATCCATCTGTTGCTACCATTTTCTCGTACTTCTTAATTAAACTGCGCTCTTGTAGAAAATAGGCAGTTATACACATCTCCCTATCAACCTTTCCAATCGAAGTACTCACTTCGGTCGTTATGTTGGTTGTTTAGCAGTACTTCGCGAATGTAAAACTCTTTACCATGCTCTCTCTGTCTTTACCTCACAATTAATATACAAGAATTCGAAGGTCTAAGCCTATTAGTATAATTCAGGCTATTATGTATTTTGACAATTAAAACTAAAGTTATACAGTTAGAATTCCGGATCCCTCGAACTTCTGGGGAGATGAGAATTGAGAATGTCATTGTGGATCCAACTATGGCCACAGAAGAGTCTTCGGTCAAACGGATTGATGAAAAGGGGTTGCTTTACAGCAATCGGCTTGGTTTCAGTCTGAAGGCAATCTGCTAAAAGGCTGGTCGTTATTGATGGTCAAGGTGGGGTTGAACGTTGAATCTCAAACGGAGAAGAGACTTTTTTTTCAATACTTGCGTCTTCTAACGCACGTTATTGGTCTTAAGAAGTTTTATACAATAGCGTTCGGATCAACATAATTAATCACACTATTTCAGAGTCACATTGCACCATTGCAGGAGCTATGGCTTTGCACTCTGGAAGCAAAAGAAAAAGAAAACTGAGAGTAAGAAAGAGTCCAAGTTTTAGAGTGTCGACTGTATTTCTTTTGAATGAAAGCCTTAAAGCTATAAGGGAAAGTTCTTTTGATTAAGTTTTTTTTCTTTTTCAATAAATAACGGATTAGATTATTGTAGTTTTACTAGTCCATAATTCCCCACTGTTACATTTTCTCATGCGTGGCGGGTTTTTTGTGTGTTTGTGTTTATTGCTCACTCACCATAGTGTGCTTATGCCTACCACAAAGTTAACCAAACGCGATAATTATTAAGCAAACAAATCATTTTGTGGTGGGTGTTGCATCCACACACTTAGCAATCAAGAGAATCGAAAATTGAATCCCATCTCATGCCATTAGCGAGTGCGCATTCAATGAAGAAAAAATTGGAAAAAAAAAAGAAAAACCAAATAAACCTTAAAACGGTGTTGAACTCAATTACCATCTCAAAAACAAAAAACAAAAAAACCGTACACGAAAAATGCCTTTATGAAATCACTTGAGAAATAAAACAAAACTCCATTCCGGGGAAGTGCAAACAAGATGTCAAGTCAAAGCACCCATAGCCTTAAGTTGTTTGCTCTTCTCCAGCGTCCGTTCATCTCCATAAACAAAACATGTAGTGTGTCATCATCGAAAGGTTACATTTGGTCTCTTTGTAGCCGAGATCACACGCAGCATCTTCTATTGTCCAATCTGTTTAAAAGGAGGTAGATTGGGTTCACCATCGTCGTCGGTGATGGTTGTTTGTATCTCATCAGCAACCGACCAACGAGAGGAACACTGTCCACTTCAGAGATAATTATGCAGAGATGCTTGCTCTACAAACTATACAACAATTTGTGCCGTGTGTTCTCAGATACGCGCATCTAAACTCTAAACTAAAAGAAAAAAAAACAACATTTAGGTTATGATAGGATTGCATACGCTGCACTGGCTCTCGAGCTAAATCTCTGTGTTCCAAAGCCGAGAGGTCTTGAGCCCGAACACACACAATTTATGCTCGGCGATCAGGTCCCGCAGATAAAGTTGTTCGAATTGTAGATTGTAGATTTGTGAACGGGACAACATTTTATATTAAAACATAAGAAAACCGATGAAAATAAAAAAAAACTAAAACACACAATCCAATCCACTTGCAGACATTGACGAGTGCGCTGGAGGTCCCTGCGAGCACGGTGGCACTTGTATAGACTTGATCGGGGGCTTTCGATGCGAATGCCCCCCTGAATGGACCGGCGACATATGCCAGATGGATGTCAACGAATGCGACTCGAATTTGGCCACAAATCTGGGGCCCTGTACGAATGCGGAAAAGTGTCATAATTTGCCGGGGTCCTTTACATGCCAATGCTTGAAAGGCTGGGGCGGACCAACCTGTGCCAAAGACCTCGACGATTGCAAGGGACAGTGCAAGAATGGAGCAACTTGCATTGATTTGGTTGATGATTATCATTGTGCGTGTGCAACGGGCTATACAGGTGCGTTTTCTTTCTCTTAACTGATCGATTGTTGTATGCCTTTCAATAACTTGTTTCTCTTTTTTTGTTCATTTTTGACATCAGGACGGGACTGTGAGACGGACATCAATGAATGCGCAAAATCACCTTGTCGCAACGGTGGCGAGTGTGTGGACATGATTGGGAAATTTAAGTGCATATGTCCACTTGGCTACTCGGGGTCGCTGTGTGAGGTAAGTGGTTTTATTTTTATTTCTTTTCTTTTTATGCATTTTGAAAGCTTTTTTGTTTATTTTGTTTGTGTGTGTGTGTAATTAAAAGATTAGAAGGAAAACTATGAGAAAATCACGTACCTTTTACATGCCTACATTGTGCCTAATGCGTGTCTATCGATGGAGGATCGGCACGGTGAGGCTTGCTTAATTGGTGTATAAGAATGCAATTAGATTGGAGTCTTAATTAGATACCCACACGCCCTCTTAGAGGCTTGCTGAGGTGTTTGTTTTTGTTAAGGTTTTAGACGTTTTAGGAAGAAAAGTCAATAAATTGTTGGGAGGATTGGGGTTTTGTAAATAAAAGCCATAAGCACTTTTGGGTTCCCTTGTTTTGGGGCTTCAGTGATTGGAAAAGTGTTAATTTGGAAGAATGGAATTTTAGTTTCTCTATGAGGCTGAAAAAAGATTTAACGAGAAATTTCACTACTTTTTGGCTATTTCATAAATCATACTAAAATCGCCTCAACTACTACAACCGAAGTACGCAATAGTATCAATATAGTAACAATGGTTAAAGTAAGCCTGAAATAGTCCGATGGTAAGGGATTCCGGCCTTGAAGACTCCGTCCGTTTTGATTGCCTGCTGATCCGTGCCACCAGCTGCTAAAACTGACCCAAGATAGTGAAGGTTCGCACTGCTGTGTTAATACTTTGTTCTGCCAAAGTTTTCTGCAGATCATGTATTTGGTTTTTCCTTCATTTATAGACAGCGGATACATGAGGTTTGCACAGCTTTTGGGTTTGAAGATGTCGATGTCGTTTGCGTTAGCCAATTAGTCATTGGATTTGGAGACGAAAAGTCCTTTTCAAGATGTTCCAGAGTCACAGACTGTTTTCTCCAACGGAAGGCTGAAAAGAAGTCAAGCCAGTCCATCTTTCTGTTTAAGTCCATTGAGAACTTTAAACGCCTTGAAACGAATGATGGGATTTCTGAGGTGTGGCTTGCACAAAATATTAAGTAAGGCATAAGGCCAACAAAGCAGTAGGCTTTGGTGGCACTACAAGTGACATCAAGCGAACTTTTACATCCACTCATAAAGAAAGCTTAGGTCTCCGAAGGATTTCCGATTGAGGGAATGATAATGGTGGTTCCCTAAAATGGAGACCTAATGCATTGTGAAAACTGGAGGGGGATTTGCGTTATGCCCGATGTCGCTAAAATAGTAGCGAAAATTATACAAGAGCGCATAAAGGAACTTGAAGTCACAATCGACACCGAACAAGCAGGTCTCAAAGCTGGACCCTCATGTATTGATTATTTCAATACTTTAAGGATCAGTATCGAGCACTGCCTTGAAAATCGATCACCTCTTCACCTGCTATTCATCGATCCAAATATAACGTTTTGCACGAAGGGAAGCTGTCAGAAGAGTTTGAAGTCCAAAGTGGAGTCACACAGGGCTGCATTCTGTCACCAATATTGTTTCTGTTGGTGATAGGCGATGACCTACGAGCGGATGGATTCGATGGACTCTGACGCCTCACCTAAAACATCTTGCCTTTGTGGATGTCGTATGTGTGCTTGCTAACAGGATCATGGATCTCCACCAAATGAACACAGGAGTAAAGAGAGAAGCAAAAATCATGGGTTTGAAAATCAACTCCTGACTCCGGCAAAACACAGATGATCAGCCTCGGAACCCAGTAATCTTCTCTCATAAATAATTCTCAACAACCGATAGAGAAAGAACAGAGCTTGGAAGTATCATGTCTATCGAGGCTGGCACCGAACATGACACTAATAGCTGAATCAGAAAGGTAAAAGCTACTTTCGCTACCTTACTACTCTAAGGTTGAAGCACCTGGAAAGCACCACTTGGTGTCACTCAATAGATGTCTTAGAAACATCTTAAGGAACGCCTTGAAAACATGATAACTGAATTGAAACGCATTGGAATTAGCTCACTCAAAGGGGAAAAGACTCGACAACAGAGAAGTTCATATAGATTGACAGTCGAGAAGGAGTAATCCCAACCTGGCAGGAGTTGGAGAGAGCTGCGACTTATATCCAGTAACCGATCACTATGGCGAGCTGGTATGGTAGATGCCCCATTCTCCAGAGTTTCCCATCTTTTCGGTTCTAACCTAAAGCGCAGGTGCATCAGCCTTGACATAAGCTGCGCGCATAAATAAGGTACTCTCAATCACTGAAAACCAAAACATTGGAACATGCAATCCCTCAGCTCTCAAAAACAAGGCCAATATATCACCGCTAAAACATAGACCTGACTTCAATCTTAAACCATAAATCACTACCTAAAAAACACTCAAACAAAGATTAGCGATGTTCGCAAAAAATCTGTGCGGATTTCCTCTAAAACTCAACGCAATCTGGCGCCAATTTGAACAAAATTATTTATCACTAATTCATCCCTAACGAAGCCGCATATTGCCACAAATAATAAATCCCCAAACAACAACAATTTCCATATACCAGATCCGAAAAACAAAAATGTCAAAAATTCCCACTTGAACGATCAAAAAGGACTCCTAATTGGCGGCATCTTATATGCATGAAACGCATAAAATTAATTGACAATACATTGTCAAAATGAGAAGGTGACAACAGTTCTATGAACATAGTCATCGTTGTATCTGTCGTCGCTCTCGTAGTCGCCGTTTTGTTTTCAACTTCAGCTTCAGCTCTAGTTCCAGCAGCCAGCATCATCATCGTCGTCGTTCTTGCAATATAACTTCTACATCATAACGTTTGCTATCCTTCTCTCTATCTTTCTACCCGAGCCCAGTCGGTAAGGTATGTTTTTTGTCAAGTGTGTTTTTTTCAGATACTCTGGCTTGGAGTTATTTTTTTGTTCAGTACTTTGTTTTTTGTCGTACTCATATGTGTCATTCGATACTTAAACGCTGTCGGCAGCGGTGGCGGCAGTTGTGAGGTGAGAGCTGTGAGCTGCGACTGCGGTTTCGGCAGGCGGCAAGCGGAAAAAACGACTGCGACGCGGGCTTCGTGTGGGTTAAGTCATTATGTTCCCCGTCTTCGGGGTCCCTATGTCGGTTGGTATGTTTCTGTCACATGAATTTAATGCTTTAATACCTGCTATAGCACTAATCGTATTACGGGCAATCAACTGTGATGAGAAAATAATTCAAACGAACTGAATTTCTCACGTTCTCGCTGGCTTGTCGTCGCCTTGAGGTGAGGTGTTTTTTTCAGACTTAACAATATTTTTTGGATAGAACTGTTTTTTTTTCTAAAAAAGTAGTTTGATTTTTGACAGTTAGTTGGATAGAGGTTTGACTAATATGCGCGCGGTGAAGTAGATTTGGGGATTTGATGTTCTCGGAAGACAAATGAAAGGGAGAATTGCGATCGTGATTCATTCAGGCTTGTGTGCGGAAATCAATGGTACGGTAGTCTGGGACTGATTCAATTTGACATCGTCTTCAAATGCATCTTAAAAGTACATTAATTTCAGAACAAAAAAAAAAGTTATTGGAAGTCATTTGAGCGTGAAAACTCAAGTTAACATGGTTTTGAAAGGGCTTCGTGTGGATTTAACTTCTCTACACGAGATACAAACGAAAACCACTAAGACCAAGTTTTTGAAGACTAAATACATTGCTCTGTGACATGGCAAATAAGTTAAGACAATTACATATAAACACAAAGGTGTCCATCAGCTCAGGCTTTTCAGGTAGAAGAAGGCAGCATAAAAAGTGGATGATATATAGAATAAGATCGAAATTTAAAGGAGAGAGAAAAGTCCTACCAGGATCTAGGTTCTCCTTCGCTGCTAGACTCTAGAAGGGAGTGAGTCAGTTGTTCTTGAATGGATAAGAATGGAGTCTTCAGATTTGATGGAGAGTAAGAGGTTAATCTGGAGTATTCTGACTACGAGCTTGGCCTATCAACCAGCACCACTGTTTCGTCGGCTTTGTTTCTTCTTCGGTCTCAAGTACCTACTATATTAAGAAAGTTGGAAGGCTTGAGTCGTAATACAAAGAACTGGTCTATCATCTAACACAGCGGGCAGGACTATCAGCGAGGTCGCATCTACCTCCTCATCTTCTTTATGGATAATAATGGTTATCCTATGTTTATGGAGCTTACACTTCTCCAGAATAGCAGGGATTCTCTATCGAATATGATTCTTGGTTCCACCAGTTTAACAATCTTAAAGTTGTCAAAAGGCAGGTCAGAATTGATAATGCTTTTTTTGCAAATTTGACTAGAACGACTCCTCATAGAAAAGGATAAGAAGCAGGTAACTAAACGAGCAGTATACAAGGACATGCAACTGATGACCGGACGCTGAGATGACTGGTTAACGTCATCTCGTCGTAAGACCTTCAATTCCAAAAAAAAAGAAGTCTGTGGCTAGCACGTGCGGTGGCATACCCTAAGAAGAAGAAGAATTTGAAACGTGAGGTGCGGAAGATAGAGCAAGTTGAAGAGGAATGTTGTGTGAGGTCCAAATCTACAACGGCAACCTTAAGAATTTTGTAGAATATGCCTCCCAGAAAGTGTGGCTCTACCGGTATCGAAGCGCTATTGGTCTTTGAGCGATATCAAAGATCTGATATACCTAGGCAGTTCGCCGCCAACTCTTCTCTGCCAGAGAATGTCATGACTCCGCCAGTTCTTGAGCGCTTCAATGATTCCATGGGACAAATCTTCTTTCGCACTCATGCTGTGGCGAGTGCTAAAAGGTCTAAACATATACATAAATCCACTGACCCGGATGGTATCCCCGCTATAATTCTAAAGAGGTGTTCTTCCACGCTGGCAAAACCCTTGCGTTAGCTTTTCCATCTATCCATTCTTGTAGGCTCGTTCCGAGCAGTTGGTAAAAAGCATTTGTCCTCCCAATTCCAAAAAAAAGCCGAATCTTCTTTTCCCTCTTATTATCGTCCCATTGCACCAACGTCCCTTCTTTCGTAGGTCATGGAAATGCTGATAAACTATCAGCTCAAGAAATATCTCGAAGACCGAAAGCTTCTTCATGACCGGCAATACGGCTTTTGTAGCAACAGGTCCACTGGTGATCTGATGGTTTATCTCGCCGAACAAAGGAACAAGTCTCTACATCGTTTTTGAGAAAGTAAGATTGTTGCAATTAATATTTCAAAGGCATTTTATAAAGTCTGGAATCCTCTTTTATCGTAAATTCGTGCCTTCGGTATCGATGGATCCCTTCTTTGTTGCATTAGAAACTTTCTTTCGAACCGTTCAATACAATGTGTATATTAGACGGATTCAAATCTGAAACCCGCAATATAAATGCTGGTGTGCCTCAGGGCCAGTGGCATATTATCCTAAGGGCAAACTAGGCACGTGCCTAGGGGCGCGACAACAAAGGGGCGCTCGGGCGCAGTAATTCTTACAAGTGGCAAATAATGTGAGTTCATACGTGGTTGTTAAAGTAAAAAACTTGTGAACTCGAATTGCACTTGCATCTTCTGTTAAAATAAAAATCGGTCCTGAGCAATTACTCTTACAGTAGGTACAGAGTCAACCCGGTTTGCCAACTCGGAAATCGACTTAGAGCCGTTTTCTTCACTCGAAGTTGAAGTCAACTTGAGGATATTTTTTCTCAACTCCTGAATTTACATTTCCTTACTCAAAGTTGAACATTTCAACTTTTGATTCTCAACTCTCAAGTTACTCAACTTCCGAAAAAAATAGAGTTGAGAGGCAAACTTGAGAGTTTTCTCTCAAATTAAAATTTTCGAAAAATGTTGATGACTATCCCCTGTCAAAATTTCATACTGAATAGAAATTATTTGCAGCTTAGAATTTTTCGGGAAAACTAGTATTTACCACTAGCAATTCTACTGCACACACACACTGCACACAACAAATTTTCAGCCACCAAACTACCAATCAAAAAGAATCACATTTCAATTATATTCTTGAACGCTTCTTCTGGCCGCGACTTAGGCATAGAATTCTAGCGCATCTTTGCATGAGTGCTTCTTTCCCAGTAAAAAATGTTGCGTCTTCCATATACACGTACAAACAAATTATAAATTGTAATTGTCAAAAATATCCTAGGGAAATTTTGAAAAAATTAGAGAATCCAAACTTTTGAATTTAAACTTTCAAGTTGAGATTTAAAGTAGTGAAGAAAAACGATTTTCAACTTGTCCCTCAACTCTCAAGTTTCTCTCAACTCTAGAGTTGGCCAACTTGAGAGTTTCCTACAAGTTGAGAAATAGTGAAGAAAATGGCTCTTAGCTTTCTTCTATTTTTGTATGCGTTTTTAAATAGGTATTGATTTTACTTATTGTAGGGGCAAATAACCAAATGGTCGAAGTTCATCAGTGGATGGCAAAGATTTCGACGGATGTAAAACCTAATTTTTCTCCTTTTTAAGTTCTTTCAAGATTGATTTTGAGGGCAATCCGATTTGAGAACCGAGTTGCCACTCGGTTTGCATAAGAACCAACTCGAGTTAACTTGGTTTACAAAATTTACGTTGCGGCAGATCATTGATTAACCAAATTCGTAAGATCTTTCGGACAATACTAATAGATCCATGTTAACTAAGTCTCTTTTTCCTTGACCCTTTCAACGCCTTTTCTTTAGATGCGATGCAGTGATTTCGGTCAAACTATAGTACAAGATATTTCCATAGGTGCGCCAGTGAGATGCTTGCCTATGGCGCCCTCCACCTTTAATCCGCCACTGCTCAGGGGTCCGTTTTGTTTCCGACCGTCTTTCTCATTTTTATTAATGATCTCTTGTCTGTAACTTCTAATCCAGTAAATTCTTTTGCTGTCGATAGTACCCTTAGCTTTTTTTTATTCCAACCCAGCCTCTTGGACGGTATACAAAAAAGAGCCCTAGGAATGATTGTTGATAGAGACATAACCGACTCATTCACCTCGTTAGACCACCGTGCGTCGTAACGTTTCATTTCTCTGTCTGTTATATCGTTACTTTTACGGTAAGTGCTCTAAGTGAAATAGGCACTTGCATTCCTCCCTTTAAACAATTTGCCCGTAATACTCGCGCTTCTAGGAATGCCCATCAGTTTACCCTCGAGCCCAACTTCGGACATACTGTCAAGTATAGAAAATCGTTCCTTAGCCGAACTTCACGAATGTGGAACTCCTTTCCCCACTCTGTCTTTCCAAATCATTGCAACTGTTATTTATTTTTATTTTTATTTTTATTTCTTGTAAAATTGGCGGACGACGCAACGTATACTGAGACAGGACACGACGAATTAAAAAATAACAAAAACTATGGCAAGACACGGACGACACACAGCACAGGGGTACCTTCCCCAGCGATATCACGCTGGCAACTGACAACTTGTTTCTAAATATTATTGTTTCATTAAAGCTTCCCTCCACCAGCGGTAAGGGGTTTCAATAGTAGTCTGTTTTGTGGACCTTATTACTGAAGTTAAGTATTTTTCTTCAGACGGAACTTTTGCTATCATCATCTTAAATCTCAGCTGGAAAGCTCTCCAGCTCGCCAACAAAAAGATTAGGTACATATGAAGACAACAATCGTTACAAGCGATAATTTTCACATGACTTTCAGAAAAGTAGCTTCACCATCTCATCTACTATAATCCTAGGTGATCGTACAATTTATAGGTACTGTTAGGTCTGTAACAGACTTCTTTGAACAATCACCGCTGCATGCAGAAGTAGCATAAAAGCAGTGCAGGGTGTCGTTTGAGGAAAGAAGTGAACCCCACGAAGGACCTTTGTTGCTTCGTCGTTAAGTCTCTGCTTATCAAATGTTATGCAGCACTTAAGAACTAAAAATTCGATTATTTTTCCGATAACTAGCTCCAACGGTCCTCAAAATCTTAAAAACATGATGTTATAAATGTTCTTTGACTGCGTCGACTATCTAGAAATGTTTGAACCTGAAAAGTTGGCAAGAGCTAAGCCTTGCAAAACCGGCTATGTTTGAGGTTTAATGGGTCTCACTACCAAAGCAAATACATAAGTTAAAAAACCTGTGTTCTCAATAAGCTTGTCAGGAAATTACTTTCGCTGCGATTTTGAAGGATGTTTCGACATAAAAAGCGGCAGGTTTTATGAGTGTTGTTAAAAAATGTAACATTTATAATTTAAGTTTCGCATTGGGCGCCAGTTTAATGATTCCATAAATTCGATTTTTCTTACATATTTCTTTAAGTCATTAAATTGATTTCATAAAACCACTTTATGACTAATAAAATGTTATTTTACTTCACAGGAAGCCAAGGATCACTGCACACCATCGCCCTGCATTCAGGGAAGCTGTCTGAATACACCCGGTGGATATTACTGCCATTGCCCGCCCGATCATGAAGGCAAACACTGTGAGAATATGCGCCCACTTTGCTCTTCGCCGCATTGTAATGGTAAGTTTTTCTTAAATTTTTGTTTGCATGTCCAATACACAAAGCCCAAAAAAAAAATTAACGAACATACTTAACCTATCGAAGATGCTATCTATTCATATCGCCAAAGCCAAACGTAACTGATGGTTTATCTCACCGAACAGTGGAACAAATCTTTGCATCGTTTTGGAGAAAGTAAGATTGTTGCACTTGATATTTCAAAGGCATTTGATAAAGTCTGGCATCTTGCTCTTTTATCGAAAATGCGTGCTTTCGGTATCGATGAATCCCTTCTTCGTTGGATTAGAAACTTTCTTTTGAACCGTTCAATACAAGTTGTATTGGACGGTTTCAAGTCTGAAACCCACAATATAAACGCTGGTGTGCCCCAGGGCTCCGTTTTGTCTCCAACCCTCTTCCTCATTTTCATTAATGATCTCTTGTCTGTAACTTCTAATCCAATAAACTGTTTCGCTGACGATAGCACCCTTAGCTTTTCTTATTCGTTTCCAGACTCACATCCCTCCTCTTCGGATGTGGAACTGGAGCGGCAAAATATGATAAGCTCATTAAACTCTGACTTAAACAGCATTGTACAATGGGGAATTAAAAACCGCGTAGAGTTTAATGCTTCGAAAACTCAATGCTGTCTTGTATCGTCGAAGCGAGATATACCCCCCTTGCCACTGTCCATGAGTGGTACTTGCATCAACGAGACCGAACATCTCGAGATTCTCGGTATGTGCATCACAGACCACCTCTTGTGGAACGAGCACATATGCGATGTCGCCAAAAATGCCGCAAAATGTTTAGGTTTCTTAAGGCGATGCAAAAATTTTTTCTCCCCGTCTGATCTGGCTATTATCTATAAAACCTATATCCGCCCAAAGCTTGAGTACAATTCCCATCTCTGGGCTGGTGCTCCAGCTACTTACTTAAGCCTCTTGGATGGAATACAAAAAAGAGCTGTAAGAATGATTGGTGATAGAGAGATCACTGACTCATTCACCTCTTTAGACCACCGTCGTAACGTTGCGTGTCTCTCCTTGTTCTACCGTTACTTCTACGGTAATTGCTCTAGTGAAATAGCCAGTTGCATTCCTCCCCTCAAACAATTCACCCGTAATACTCGCGCTTCTAGGAATGCCCATCAGTTTACCCTTGAGCCCAACTTCGGACGTACTGTCAAGTATAGAGAATCATTTTTTAGCCGTACTACGCGAATGTGGAACTCTCTTCCACACTCTGTCTTTCCCAATCATTGCAATGTTCAAGAATTCAAGACCAATGTACACCGACACCTCCTTTCCAACCCCTTCCCTTCTTCCTAATGCACTCACTGTGTCTCTGGCATAAAAAGGGTATAAAAAAATCCCTTGAGTGGGTGCAAATTATAAAAAAAAAAAAAAAAAAAAAACGACGCCGCCGTATCGCATCTTAAAGATACTGTATCGCATCGGTCCACAGAGATTTTCATAGTGCGATATTGTTCAGTGTACAGTACATTATAATCCCCAAACAAATGTTAACATTTCGAAGACTTTAAAAGGCCAAAAGAAGATCTATTTGTTTAGTTAAGAGAGATTTATTTGCTCTGACACTATGGGCTTGTAAAATAGTTTTCGAGATGTCATTGTGTCTGCTTCGCTTCGGGGTTAAGTAATTTTGTTGGTTTTTTCATTTCTTTCTATTTTGTTGTTGATTTTTTGTTTGAAGTCAACAAAACATTAAAATTGTGTACGCATGTCACGTGTGAGCTATTCTTTAGATGTTGTTGGACAAATATGGCAAAATCTTTGTAGTTTTTCTTTTATGAATCGGATTTCGAATTTAGGTGATGGATGTGGATGCATGAGTGCGTGAAAATGCGTTCACTAGTCAGCCCTGCGGGCGTCCGTCATGTGAATTGAAGTGAAGACGACATTATTGTTGTGTTCTTGTCTTCGAGGTATGAAGGTTTTTAAGGTTTTATTGTTTGTAGACAATGTAAGTCGGTGACAAGTAGGCAGTGGGTGTATCTTTTTTGTTAATTTGTTGAAACTTTTTTAAAGAATTTTGTGAGGTATTGACATGCTAGTCTGTAGGAGGATGTACTAGAATTCCAATACGTAGAGGAACATGTTTTGTGTGTACAACTTTCATCATTTGTCAAAATCTCAATGGTTCATGAGTTATGTTGTGCGTTAAGCGGTTTGGCAATGAATGTTGACTTCTTGTTGAGAATGGAACAGAATGTCAATGAGGTGCTTACTCCAAAGCCAAGTAACATTCATGGAGTTTTAGATTTTCGAGCATCGGTTTCACTCATATCCACATCGATCTTAACTTACTTACTTACCCGGCTCCCAATCCATGTAGGATTTCAGCTTGAGACACAGCGATTTTCGAACGGCCCCCAGCATGAATTCTCCAATCGTCAAAATCAAGCGCCGGTCTTCTCGGCAGTCTCAATCCTTGGGGCTGTGAATAGAAGACTTTCTTGGCTGGAGCGTTGTCGTCCATTCGCTCGATGTGGTCAAGCCAGTATAGTCGTCCTTTCTTGGCTTTCTGGACGACTTCCACATCTTGGTACAGCTCGTACAGTTCGCGGTTGAACCTTCTTCCCCATTCGCCATCGTGTCGCATACCGGACCGAAAATCCGCCGATCGGTAGCTGCCGACTGGACTGGTAAAATCAAAGTCTTGTATAGTAGGCACTTTGTCTTTCAAGTGAGAAGTTTTGAACCGAATTGTGTTGCCAGACCGCAGTAGCAGCGGTTCGCTAGGGTAATTCTTGGTTCGGATCACCACTAAGGTGTCGTTCGTGGGATTAATGTTTGTTCCAAGTAAGCGGTAGGTGAACTCCTTTACTACCTCGAAATTGCAGTTACTTTAAGAGTGACGTTTTGTCCTAGACGGTGGATAGATGTTATTTTGTTTGTTGATAACATCTATAGTTTGTTTTGTCGTCATTCACTTCAAGACCAACGAGCTTCAACATGTTGAACATCCATGTTCTCCAACCGCTGTGAAGGCCTAAAGCACAGTTCTCTTGGATCGTTCGATGATGTCTATGTCGTCCGCATAGCCTATAAGAGCTGGGTGGATTTGTTGTAGACAGTGTTTTCCGTGCTCACACCTGCCTTGCGCACTATCAGCTCCAGGACTATGTTGAAGAAATCACATGATAGATCATCTCCTTATCTAAAGTCTAAAACCTGTACAATGTACATGTTTGAAACATTACCCATTTGCACACTGCACTGCGTATCATTTAGCGTCATGCGACATAGCTGGATCAGTTTGATCGGGATACCGAATTCAGACATCACCATCATAAGCTCTTGGCGGTGGATGCTATCATAAGCAGCTTTGAAGTCGATGAAAAGATGGAAAAGATGGACCCGGCGGACTTTTTATTTTTTAGCTTTTGGATGGCTCTTTCTACCTCTTCTGTGCTGGGGCTGGTCTGGGTGTTGGCTGGTCCCGCTCCTCTTTCGTCACTGTCCGCTCGACAATTATGCGCATACAGCTGTTGGAAGTGCTGCTTGAAAACATCTACAATGCCCTGTGCTTCGGTGACTAGGTTTCCTTCACTGTTTCGAAGAGCCTGTGACGCGGTTCTGGAACCAGAAGCTAATGGCTTCGATCTTCGAAAGAAAGGTCAGGTGTTGTTCTTCGCCCGTTAATCTTCTAGATCTTTGAGCTGAGAAACTGTGGATGCTCTTTTCTTCCTCATTTCTTCTTTTTGTTCGGTACTCTTATCTTGCTGCTCTTGTTTTCTGTTGCAGCAAACGTAAATCTTCCGTCATACCACGGCTTCTTTTTCGGGGGTGGCTGGTAACGTTTGTTGCTCTTGGGTACATTTTAAAATATTTCGCAAGGTGTTGACATCTGTGGTATTTGGGAGGACGGTGGGGAGTCTCTCACTCAGGCGCTCATTGTAGAATCTGGCATTTTTCGGGGAGCTAATGCAACCGATGTTGAACTTCTTTCTTTGGGTGTTGCGTGTTTGTTTTTGTCGTTTGATAATCGAGCTCTAAGCTTAGCCTCTAGCAGAAGGTGGTCAGAGTCGACATTTGCTCCTCGGATAGTGCGCACGTTCAAGATGTTGGATGCGTGCCTTGCGCCGATTAGCACATGGTCGATTTGTTCGGTGGTTCGACCATCCGGAGATCGCCAGGTTGCTGTGTAGATCTTCGTCTTGGAAACCTAGTGCTACTTATCATCGTATAACGAGCTGCAGCAAAGCCTATTAGTCAAAAGTCGTTATCTGTTGCAACTTCGTGGAGACTGTGCTTTCCAACTAATCCGCCAAAGACGTCTTCCTTCCGATTTATGCATTGAAGTCTCCCAGTACGATTTGGCGTCGTACTCTGCAAAGGCTCCATAAGCTCTATCCAGAAGATCGTAAGTATCCTCCTTGCTAAACTCCTCAGCATAATCGGTAGGGCACATATTAAACAGATAATTTGTAGTGCGGTCTTGATACGGATTACAGCAAGGCGATCATTAATTGGCTTGAAATTCATGACTTTGGATCCTAGCTGATTTCCCACGACGAATCCGCATCCAAATGTGTGCTTGTGCTTTCTTTGATGACAATAAATGTGACAAGTATTTCTTTTCGTTATTCCTGATCCTATCCATAATCCATCGAATTTCCTGGATTGCAGTATGAATGCTTGCCTTATACTGCGTGATAAGAGATTCAAGTTTTTGAGTAGTACCGTTGGAGTGTAAGACATTGAAGTCTATTGCTGAAGCGTATACGTCACTCAAACTTCGATTCAAAATTTCTTCGAACAATCTTTCAACCTGTTGAGTCTGATGTGTTCTCTTTCCATTACGTTATCAAATGATTGATCAATTCAAATCCTCATTTCATTTTGCCCGAAAATTGCTTACATCATATTTCCCACACCCCAAATCGCCTTGTCTTCCTCCAATCCCAAGCTTAAACGATCCACCAACATCATCTTCCAATAAATCTTAATCATCCTCTGTGCTCTTTTTTGATTAAAAAAACAAACGAACCTTTGCCCCCCACCAGCAACGCACCAAACAAATTACAAAAATCCAATACTCATTAAAAACTCACGCACCCTCTCTCTATCAAGCGAACAAACATTTTTCTATTTCATCAATAAAATCGATAGACATTAATTCTTTGACTCATCGAAATCATCATTAATTTTTTTAATGTTGTTCTTATCCATTTATTTGTTCTTGTATTTGTAGAAAGTTGTACACCACCCATAACAAACTCAACACAGTTCCCAGCATCGCCTTGCAGCGGACACGGGAATTGCGAAAACGGAGACGTTGGCACCTACTGCAAGTGTCATCCAGGACGTACAGGAACCTACTGTGAGCACAGTGAGTATCATCCTCTTGTCCACTTGTTCAAATTTATCGGTTATCCCTTCTGAACAAAACTAAAATACAAACTAAAGTGAAGTAGAAGAAAAGACAGACAAAAAAAAATTGATCACAAATCCACTCAACCGACAAAATACCATTCTCATCTTCATCCTTTAGCAAAGTGCGTGATTCGAATAAGACAGGGGCGGACTGAGGGTAATATTTAGAAAGAAGGCGTCTTTGAACATTGATGAACTAAGTTTACAGGATATTAATCGTCCTTCCAACGATTTAAATACTCGCGTGCATAGTCGATTTAAAAGCTGTCAAAAAAAAAAACAGCTGTGACGTCACTTTGTGGTACTTGTCAATGCTGCAGAGAAGCATATTCTCTTTTTTAATCAAAAAACGAATAGAAAATCAACTTTTGCTTAGCTGAAGGGAACCAAAAACCAAGAAGACAGTGTCTTTTCCAAACAAATCCCACTTGTACCACATTGTGACGTCATTCGAGTTTTTTGAAATTGCTATAACTTCTTTATTTATTGAAATATTTCAAATTTTCTTTTTTTGTTGGTTTAGTCAGTCGAAGAACTTCTATTTCGCACCAAAATCCAACCACCGGAATAAAGTTCATCTAGGTCCCTAAGAACTCAACCGAACTCAGCAACGCACCTTTGCGTCGTCGTCGTATGTCGTTTCCAAAATGACATCTCTAGCGGTCAATAGTTAACCTGTCATTTTCATTTAACAACAATTAAAATATGGTAAAGAAAATAGGTACTGTCAAACGAACTGACAGCCAAATCCTTGCTATCAATCCTAGCCAAGCGCCTTCTGAAATTCCACAGCCAACCCTGGATTAAAAGTTCCACGGGGAAAAAAAAACATTCCTTAGACCTTTCGAAAAGATACGTACGTTAAATTATTTATTATTGATTAATCCGCTAATAAACTAATCTCTGAGATGCCACGTACATATATTCTGGTATACGAGATGACAGCACGCATTATCCCTCATTCCCCTTGTCCCATTTAGGAAAAGATTATAGATATTAAATTATCTTAAAGAAGAAGAAGAAGTCGACAGACTTCGACGAAAAAGAAGCTCCCTAGCTGGAAACACCAGACGACGACCGACGACACGGACGATCATGCAAGCAAGCGCACATCATTCTTGCCTGGTGTTTCGGATGCTGATCCGCTGCTTCTTGGTTTTTCTCTTTTATTCCTTCCAGGAGATCACAAAACCTAATTAAAAATACCACACAATTTTATATAAATGTTTTTTTTTTCCTCCCGCAGATTTAAATGAATGCTCCCCGAATCCCTGCCGCAACGGTGGAATCTGCCTGGACGGCGAAGGTGACTTCACATGCGAGTGCATATCAGGTTGGACAGGTAAGAAGAAGAAGAAAACCCAATAAACATTCGTCTTGCAGGCTCCTCTCTCTTTGCCATATCCGAACGCGGTCTCCCGTCTAAATACACTTGCTTAAATGTTTTCCATCTCTTGGATTTATCGATGAGTCGTCCTCGGACCAGGTTAAAGTAATGCGGTGGAGGATTGTGGCCCTTACGCCGCGCATCCTCATTAGTTCCTCGCCCATCTTTTGGGCTGCAGTCCACACACGAAGAGTCAATTTTTCTCCTCCTGGTCTGGGGTTTGGTTTGGAGTTTCTGGGATGATCCTGTCCTGCTGACATATCCATCCCGAGCAAGAGAGACGGAGAGAGTTATTTTTTCGTAATGGTACTGCATTCCTGCACAGAGGGATATCGCTTAGCTCTCTGCAGTTTCATTTGAATCCGAATTCGAATCTTTCTACGTCGTCACCGCCACGCCATCCATCGCCATGCCATTTGAAGCCCAGTCAGGCATAAGGATGATCGAAGGAAACAGTATCGGGCAATAGGCTCATACACATGTTCACATGTCGTCGCCATGATCCCCTTCCTATCCCCACCATGGATGGGTAGGTACTTCCAGTGTAGACGAGAACTTGTAGATCGGTTTCTTGGATTTCCTCCAGAGCCAGTTCGATCAGCACCACGAATGGCCGAAGTGGCAGCGTTGAAAAAAAAAATACAAAATATTTTAATTAAAAATTCCTAATCGTGTGTGAAGTATTCTTTATCTGATTGTGGCAGGCAGACTACTTGTAGAACGTAAAAGGGAATTAATACCGTGTCCGTGTGGAACACGCAGTGTCCGTGCAGAGATTATAATTTCTTTCTCTCCTTCTCCTTGGACTCGTCGACTTGGTCGACTTGATTGGTTATAAACAGTTAGCATACTGCTGAGCTGAGGCTTGACTGCGAGCTTAGCCTCTTGGATATGGCAAATCTTTGGAGGATGGAAATTTTGCGCGCGCGAAATAAATATCGAGAGAGCATCAACTAGTTTTTGTAGTTTTTCTTTTAATGTAGAATGTAGTGTAGTCACCACTTGTCGCTGGTAAAATTGAACATAACGCCGAACAAATTATTTGCAGGTAAACGTTGCTCGGAGCGTGCGAATCAATGCTACGCTGGACAGTGCCAAAACGGCGGAACATGTGTAACATCAGCAACAACGGCCGACGGTGGTGGTGGTGTTGGAACGGCACAATGTCGTTGTGCGCCTGGCTGGAATGGGCAATTTTGCAACGAAGCAATCGACCAGTGCCAGGGTCAGCCTTGTCATAACGGGGGCACTTGCGAATCCTGTCCGGGGTGGTTTCGTTGTTTGTGCGCTAAGGGCTTCTCCGGACCCGATTGTCGGATAAATTTGAACGAGTGCTCGCCACAACCGTGTTTGGGTGGTGCACGATGCATTGATGGCATCGGCGGATACACCTGTGTTTGTCCGCCTGGAAGACAAGGAGTCCGTTGTGAGATTTGTAAGTTTTGATATTTTGTGTGTTTTCTCATTACGCTTACATTAATTTATGTGTCTATATTTGTGTGTAGCTCTGTCGGATCCGCAGTCGGCGTGCTTGAATATCACAACTCTTTCGCCGTATAATCCGTTGGTGAACAGTACGAATGTAACAACACCGCCATCCGATTCCTTTGAGGAATCATGCAATGCTTGTACTTGTGACAAGGGCAAGCGGAAGTGTACGAATTTGTGGTGTGGACTGCAGAATTGTTTCGGCGATGACTTGAAATCGTCAAACATGTCAATAACTTGTCAGAGTCAGTGTAGCCATAATCATCTTCAACAAAACACGAAATGCCTTGGTTTTTGTTAAACAATTCCGACCAGGTTAGTTGGAACCATTTCACGCTTATTGATTTATCTAATTTGCATTCGATTTATTCCATTCGATGGCCTTGAACTGAAAAAAAACGATCAGCTGTTTACCATGGTATCGTAACCGCTGGTGGAAAAAAATTCATTGATGTCGATATGAAAAAGTTCCCACCCAAGCTAGGTGTCACTATGGAACTTTGTGCGGGAATCGTTGACAAAGATAAGAGTTGGGTTGAAATAGCCCGTGAGGAGGTTCTTGAAGAGTGCGGCTATGATGTTCCGGTTGAAAGAATCGAAGAAGTGTGCTCTTATGGGTGAGTCGCTTGAAGTTGAATGAAAATGTTCTAATGACCTCGTTTCTGTCTAGATCTGGAGTCGGTTCATCGGGAGCACAACAAACATTATACTATTGCGAAGTGACCGATAAGGATAAGGTCACTTCTGGCGGTGGAGTCGATACAGAAATCATTGAAGTGGTTGAGTATAGCTTGGAAGAGGCTCGCAGTATATTCACAAAAGGAACTATCATCAATAGTCCGCCAGGGTTCCTCTTCGGAGTCATGTGGTTCCTCACAAACAAAGCCCCCAAATCGGCGTAGAGATGCTATTCTGTCTTTAAAAATTCCTCGAATGTGCCTTCATCTGGACATTCGATTATTCCTTATTCACCAAATGAAACAAAAAGTTACCATTCGGTAAAGAAAACGCAACGTGATTGTATTTTATTATTAAAGAAAACAAATTGTTAGCTTTTATCAGAATTAAAATGTTGAGATTGAAAGACAAACGCTTGTCGGCCGGAAGGGGTCCGAGCAGTTCCCTTTCTTATCAGTTTTCGCAGCGAAGGTTTGTTAAGCTGATAGTAAGCCCAGATAAGGAACTCATACTTGTTTGGAATGAAAACACTAAATTATCGCTTCGAATTCAACTCTAAGCAAATTTAAAGAAAATAGATTAGTTACGAAATATGATCCGAGACTGCGCCAGAAGACGCAAACACAATAAAACCTTTTATTGGATTACAGAAATTAAATTTTGTGATCTACCATTTGAAATTTAAATATTTATCTCTGTAAGATTTTGTTCCATCGTAAACACGGAAGATTTTCGCTTCATTTCTATTTACTCAGGACAGCAAAACGCTCTGTCAAAATAATGGTTTTGAGTTCGGTAGCCATTGCTGCAGTTGTTCAAGCTATTGAGTGTTATCGGACGCCATCCGACTACTCATTACGTGTTATAGTTTCCTTCTTGAGAATGGAAGCTTTGGTGCTGTGGCCGGATCTTTACATGTAGTGTGAAGCTAAAAGTGGTAAGATCGTTTCAAGCAATTTTCTGAGAAAGTGCGAACTTTCAACCAATTGAACCTTTTCTTCCTTTTCCCCGTGTGTTCTTTGTTTTGAAAGTAACAAACAAGTAGCATAATGGCCTTTTGATTCAAAGGTATGGCAAATGTCTTGAGTGCTGGACGGACAATATTTCTATGGCTATTACCACAACGTTGACAATCGAACTTCTTATCTCCTTTAATTGAATCATTGCCAGCCTGGCACTTAAAATCCTCGTTTAAAACCCTCCAAGTGGGTGCCGGGCGGTAATGATCACTCCAGTTGACCTCTGTGCGTTTGGCGAGGGCGGTGATCAGCTGAAGCCAGGATGCATAGCCTACTTACTTACTTATCCGGCTCACAATCCATGAAGAATCTCAGCCTGAGATACTGCAGCCTTCCATCGTGAACGATCCCTCCCATGCACTCTCCAGTCGCCGAAACCAAGCTCTCTGGCATCCGCAGTCACTTGGTCTTTGTATCGCAGCTGTTGGAAGTGCTGCTTGAAAACATCTACAATTCCCAGTGCTTCGGTGACTAGGTTTCCTTCACTGTTTCGCAGAGGCTGTGTCCGGGTTCTGAAACCAGAAGCTTATTGCTTCGACCTTTTAAAGAAACGCCGGGTGTTGTTTTTGGCCCGAGACTCTTCTAGATCTTTGAGCTGAGAAACTGCGGATGCTCTTTTCTTCCTTCGCAGGGTCTTTTTCTCATTTCTCCTTTTTGTTCGGTACTCTTCTCTTGCTGCTCTTGTTTTCCGTTGCAGTTGCAGCATCTGCAGACGTGCATTTTCCGTCTCTCTTTTCAATATTGCGCACTCATCAGCATACCACGGGTCCTTTTTCGGTGGTGGCTGGTAACCTATGGTGGTCTCGGGTACATTTTTTATTATTTTGTGATATTGGTTCCACAAGGTATTTGGGAGGACGGCGGAGAGTCGCTCACTCAGGTGCTCACTGTAGTCTCTGGCATTCTCCGAGGTGCTAAGGCAACCGATGTTGAACTTCTTTCTTTGGGCCGCATGTGTTTTTTGTCGTTTGATATTCGAGCTCTAAACTTAGCCACTACCAGAAAGTGGTCAGAGTCGACATTTGCTCTCCTCGGAAAGTGCGCAAGTTTAGGATGTTGGATGCGTCCCTTGCGCCGATTAGCACATGGTCGATTTGGTTGGTGGATCGCCAGGTTGCTGTGTAGATCTTTCGTCTTGGAAACCTAGTGCTACTTATCACCGTATTACGAGCTGCAGCAAAGTCGATCAGTCGAAAGCCGTTATCTGTTGTAACTTCGTGTAGGCTGTGCTTTCCAACTAATCCGCCAAAGATTAGATATCTTCCTTCCCGATTTTTGCATTGAATTCTCCGAGTAACAATTTGACGTCGCGTCGTACTCTGGACAAGCTCCGTAGGCTCTATAGAGTAGGTCGTAGAAATCCTCCTTGCTAGACTCCTCAGCATCATCGGTAGGGGCGTGTGCCCATATTAAACTAATGTTTTGTAGTGTGGCCTTGATGCGGATTACAGCCAGGCGATCACTAGTTGGCTTGAAATCCATGACTTTCGATCTAAGCCGATTTTCCATGACAAATCCGCATCCAAATATATGCATTCTTTGATGACAGCTGTAATAAATGTCGCAATTTTTCCTTTTCATTGTCCCCGATCCTATGCATCGTATTTCCTGGATCGCAGTAATGTCTGCCTTATATTACGTTTCCACTGAACGATAATCTAGATTATCTTCCAGTTTGATTTAAAATAATCTAGTAGTGTTTCCACTGGATTTTGTTAGATCAGAGCTGTCAAAATTACAATGCTAACAAGGGGTTGTTAACCCCTCGCACTAACCTCCAAATTTGTTGGGCCGTTGATTAGGTGCTTCTGTTTCTCCGTTTTGCACCCGCGCTTACAATTTTCGCAAGTTATATCTAGAGATACATATAACCAGTATCCAGTGGGTACCACGAGGAGGTAAAGTAAGCACTTGGTGTGTAGGAAAAGCTACAGCATAAGCCCTCAGATCCTACAACACCCAATCACCAAAAAGTTTAATATTCGGAAATGCAGTCTGACCTTTCTATATGTATACACCTTATGATATTTGCAGCGTCGAGAATTTTGTTGGAAACCTTACCCAGAGATTATATATGGTAAGGAGATGGGAAACAAAGCTGTCAAAATGACAGATGCCTACAAGCGTTTTTACCAATACTATCACATTTTGGACCATAGTTTCTTTGAAAGTATGCGTTTTTTTACCAATACTATCACAGTTTGGACCATACATTTTGTGAAAGTATGCGTGTTTTTACACAGTAAATATGGTCCTGCCATATTGTTTTTGTTTGTATATTTTTCATGTACAAGGAAAGAAAATAAAATGAAAGAAAACGAAAATTGAGGGATCTAGGGAGTGAAACGTAAGTCAGTTTCCCATCTTGTTACTTATTTAATCTTTGACCTTACCCGTTGTTGGCGCTGACAGTTATTCATGGGAACTATAGTACTAGTGATGGGATAATTCGAATGATATAATCGATTATGGCAATCATTCGCGATCATTTGATTATTTAAATCATTCGAATGATTTCTCAAACCCTGCTACAACTACTACTCTTTAAAATTAAAATCTCAAATGAAAAAAAAAAATCGAATAACCATTATTATCATTTGAATTCAAATAATCGATTATTAGTATTCGAATGAAAAATCATTCGAATGAATAATCGATTATTTATAATCGAATGAAAAAAGTACTCGAATCTTTGGAATGGAATTTTGTTTATGATTTTTCGTTATTTTTTCAAAGGCAAACAAAAAATTGTATTTAGAGATTCTTTGGTCTTATTTTTTTTTTAACTTCCCATAGGAAGTTATTGTAATGGGTCCGATTTTGTGAATCTCCAATTTTCGCATTTCTCGATGTTTTGAGGTCACTAGAGTCCGAATCAAGTGTTTTTAAGATGACATCGGTGTGTGTGTGTATGTGTGTTCGTATGTGCGTTACGTTTTTTTTCAGCTCGATTATCTCGCGAACCACTCATTGTATTGTCATAAAATTGGTCTCATTCGACGCGGTATTGTGTTGTTAAGAGCTGATTAGATTTTGAGCGAAATCCGCTTAATGGTTTTTAAATGGCAATCAAAAATCTAAGACAACCTTATAAAAAATGAGTTATTTTTATTATAAAAAAGGGTTTTCCAATATGAGGTGTTATTTTGAATAGCCCGCTATTTCGGTAGTTGTCACTTTTGAAGCTGTAATTTTTTGGCATTTGACAAGTAGAAACTACGCCATTAATAAAAATGGAACGATACACGCTTCAACAACGCATTGAAATTATTAAAATTCACTATAAAAAATGGTGAAAATTTGGCAGAGACGGTTCGCACAAATAAAACATTTTTGGGTCGTCGTGAAGCACCTTGTCGGACCGCAATACAGAAATTGGTGGACAAATTCGAGCTGTTGGGACAAGTTAGTGATGTGAAGAATAAAACCCGTGCACGTCGCTCAAGAACAACTGAGAATATTGCTGTTGTAGCCCAAAGTGTTGAAGAAAACCCAGGTTTGTCCATTCCTCATAGTTCTTTGGAATAAGGCATTCCACAAACGTCATTTTTTTTTTTTTTTTTTTTTTTTTTTTTTTTTTTTTTTTTTTTTTTTTTTTTTTTTTTTTTTTTTTTTTTTTTTTTTTTTTTTTTTTTTTTTTTTTTTTTTTTTTATAATAAGCACGCACTCAAGGGGTTTCTATTCCCTTTTTATGCCAAAGCACAGTGCGGGCGTTAGGAAAACTAGGATAGATGGAGAGGGTGAAGGATGAGGTGTCGGTTAACATTGGTTTTGAATTCATGTACATTGCAACGACTGGGGAACACAGAGTGTGGAAGAGCGTTCCACATTCGCGTAGAATGAATGAAAGAATGATTCCCTGAACATAACTGTACGTCCGAAGTTGGGCTCGAGGGTGAACTGATGGGCATTCCTAGAGGCGCGGGTATTACGGTTGAATATCTAAAGGGGAGGAATGCAGCTGGCTATTTCACTAGAGCATAAACCGTTGAAATAACGGTAAAAGAGGGTGAGGCATGAGACATTACGTCGATGTTCAAGTGACGTAAATGTCTCAACGATGGTGTGTTCACCAATCATCTTGAACGCTCTGTTTTGAATACTGTCCAACAGACTTAAGTACGTAACTGGAGCACCAGCCCAAACGTGGGAGTTGTACTCAAGCTTTGGACGTATGTAAGTTTTGTAGATGGTAGCCAGATCAGAAGGGGAAAAAAATTTCTTGCACCGTCTTAAAAAACCTAAACATTTTGCGGAATTTTTGGCGACAACGCGTATGTGATCCTTCCACAAGAGGTGGTCGGTGATGCACATACCGAGAATCTCGAGATGTTCGGTTTCACTGATGCAAGTGCCACTCATGGACAGTGGCAAGGGGGGTATATCTCGCTTCAACGATACAAGACAGCATTGAGTTTTCGAAGCATTAAACTCTACTCGGTTTTTTATTCCCCATTGTACAATGCTGTTTAAATCAGAGTTTAATGAGCTCATCATATTTTGCCGTTGCAGTTCCACATCCGAAAGGGAGGGATGTGAGTTTGGGAACGAATATGAAAAGCTAAGGGTACTATCGTCAGCGAAACAATGAATTGGATTAGAAGTTACAGACAAGAGATCATTTATGAAAATGAGAAAGAGGGTCGGAGACAAAACGGAGCCCTGGGGCACACCAGCATTTATTTTGTGGGTTACAGACTTGAACCCGTCCAATACAACTTGTATAGAGCGGTTCGAAAGAAAGTTCCTAATCCAACGAAGGAGGGATTCATCAATACCGAAAGCACGCATTTTCGATAAGAGAGCCTGGTGCCAAACTCTATCAAATGCCTTTGAAATATCAAGCGCAACAATCTTACTTTCTCCAAAACGATGTAAAGATTTGTTCCACTGTTCGGTGAGATAGACCATCAAATCACCAGTGGACCTGTTGCTGCGAAAGCCGTACTGCCGGTCATTAAGAAGCTTTCGGTCTTCGAGATATTTCTTGAGCTGATAGTTTATCAGCGTTTCCATGACCTTAGAAAGAAGGGACGTAAGTGCAATCGGACGATAATTGGAGGGAGAGGAGGATTCGCCTTTTTTGGGTATAGGCTGGACAAATGCTGTTTTCCAACTACTCGGAACGAGCCCAGAAGAATAGGATAGATGGAAAAGCTTACGCAAGGGTTTTGCCAGCGATGAAGAACACCTCTTCAGAACAATAGCGGGGATACCATCCGGACCAGCGGATTTGTGTATGTTGAGATCTTTTAGGTATCTTGCCACAGCACGAGTGCGAAAGAAGATTTGTCCCATGGAATCATTGACGCGCTCAAGAACTGGAGGAGTCATGACACTCTCTGGCAGCGAAGAGTTGGAGGCGAACTGCCTAGCAAAAAGGTTAGCTTTCGCGAGAGAGCTAACAACGGGAGTGTCATTGTCAACAAGCGTAGGGACCGAGGAAGAAGAAGAATTCTTCATATTTCTTACAAATGACCAAAAATTCTTGCTGCCTTTGGGACATTGCAGTATTTTTTGCCTTAATTTCTGGTCATGCAAAAACTTAGTCCTTCGAATATGAGCATTGCAGGCCTTCCTGGCTTGTTTAAACTTATTCCGGTTTTCCTCAGTTTTGTTGGCTTTGTAACAACGGAAACTTACCTCTTTAACCCTGATAACCTCTTTACAGCTCACATCAAACCATGCGTTCTCTTTGGGTTTGATGCTTTTAACCCTGTTCGGGATAAAAGTTCTCATCCCCAGAAGAATTAAACTTGTAATCATATCCGCACTGGAGTCTACGTCACTATCGAGGAAGCATAGTGACCAGTTAAAGATCCTGAAGAAGTTATTGAGACCGTCCCAGTTGGCTTTCTCGTACTGCCAAACGGTTCTCTTAGGAGCTCTTTCTTTAACTGGAATTTTTTGACACGAGAAATTAGCAGATATGACACAATGGTCAGATCGGCCTAGAGGCGATAGTACATTAATTACATACTTATCAGGGTCAGAGGTAAGAAACAAGTCAAGAGTATTTTCTGTTTGACCGTCAATGTCCGGTATTCGAGTGGGCTCGTAGACCATCTGAGTAAGATGGTTAAACTCAGCAAAAATCTCAGCACACACACCTTCGGGTGTTGTCTTGTTCGAATGGAGAAGCCAAGAAGAATTGTGTACATTGAAATCGCCCGTAATAACGATTTCAGTGCGAGGATACAAGGAAACAATTCTTTGGATGGAGTCAGACAAAGCGTCAAATTCTTGAGAAGTTGAAGCTCTGTCCAGATTAGGGCTTCGATATAAAAAACAATAATGAATGATGTGCTTATTCACGGAAAATTTGAACCACATAGAATTGAAAAAAGGATTTGAATTTGAAGAATACTGTGGTTGAAATTGATATGCCACATCATTTCTGATATAAACGGCGAGGCCATGGTGGGGAAAGAATAATGGCACTAAGTTATACCCATGAATATAAAATTCAGAAGGATCAGTAGCATCACCTACTTGGGTTTCGCTTAGCGCCAAAACAGCTGGCCTGTTTGAAACAGTATGGAGGTACGTCGACAGAAAATTCGTTCTTAACCCACGAATATTACTGTAGTCGACTCTGAAATCCTCAGTCATTGCAAAACAAAAAACTCAAAAACCAAAACAGACGATTACTAAGAAAAATTATTACACCGTATTTTGCATTAAGACTTGGGTCTTAAGGCTTATAAAGTTCAGTTAACACAAAGACTCAAGCCGGCTGATCATCAACAACGTCGTGTCTTTGATGATTGGGTCCTTGAAATGCATGAAAATGATCGGGAATTTCATCGAAAAATCATCTTGACTGATGAGGCCCATTTCCACCTCGGAGGCTACGTCAACAAGCAAAACTGTCGCATCTGGGGCTCGGAAAACCCAGGAGTTAATGTTGAAAAGCCTCTCCATCCTCAACGCGTGACTGTTTGGTGCGGTTTATGGTCCGGCGGGGTCATTGGACCTTACTTTTTCGAAAATGAGGCTGGAGCAACAGTTACGGTCAATGGATTGCGCTATCGAGAGATGATTAATGATTTTAACTTCCCAGAGGAAGTTATTGTAATGGGGCCGATTTTGTGAATCTCCAATTTCCGCATTTCTCGATGTTTCGAGGTCACTAGAATCCGAATCAAGCGTTTTTATGATGATGTCTGTGTGTGTGTATGTGTGTTCGTTACGCGTTACGTTTTTCAGCTCAATTATCTCGCGAACCACTCATCGAATTGATCTCATTCGACGCGGCATTGTGTTGTTAAGAGCTGATTATGTTTTGAGCGAAATCGGCTTAGCGGTTTTTTAATGGCAATCAAAAATCTAAGACAACCCTAATATAATGAAAATTATGATAATTTCTGCAATAATTTCAATAATAGTGCAAAAAATCTTATAGTAAGTGGGGAAAAAAACACAATATTCAGGAGTATCATATACTATATTTGATTACTAGCTGACCCACCAAACGCTGCTTTGCCGTATAAATATTAATTTTCAGAAATACTAATCCGATTAGAAAAATTGCTTCAATAATAGAAAACTACAATATTCAGGAGCAATATATGTAGGCTGTATTTTACTGTGCAAAGTAGTTGTGAATGAGTCCACGAAATGGTACGATCAACTTTTGGCAGATGGCGCCACTGTTATTCAATAAACTTAATGTTTTTCATAAAATCATCAGTTTTATGGAATTTGACTTTGAACCAACGTGCGTTTACAACTACAACGGGATGCATCGGCTAAATATTTTGCAAAACAACTAATGTTTTACGTATTTTACTACTATGGGAAGTTAGTCGTGTGGACTCCATGGGTCGCACTCATATTTTTTATCATAGCTTTGGTCTGAAAACTTTTACTATATGTACATGATTGGTAGAAATTTTTGCGAATTAGTGTTTAAAAAATGATTAGAATACGGAACATTGTTTATAGCTAAGAAGAATAACAGGCTATTTTTAAAAATGTTTCTAAAATGAAATTGAACAATAAACCCAGGTCGGTACCTAGTAGGTACCTACCATCTGAAAGGGTATTTTCTAAAGCAGGTCTATTGACGAATGACCGTCAATATTATTATAACTGTAAAATAGCTCATTGTGCACTGTAAAATTTAAATTTTTCACCATTTTCATTCGATTTCGTAATTCGAATGATCATTCGATTATTCAAATCATTCAAATACTATTTTCTCGATTATTGAAATCATTCGATTATACCCATCACTATATATTACCATAGTTCATTTTGGTAATACACGTGTCACTGTCGTCGATTCTCGACGCTGCAATTACTATAAGGTGTATATACAAAGGTCTGACCATAGATTCGGGGTTCCTAATTTCAGTGGTGGTGTGAGTTTTAGAACCGTGCCCTAGAATGAAAAGCTGGGGGAAAAACCAGCTGTTGACAAGCTCTTTTGGATACCTTGGCAAACGATAAGGAAACCGATCAAAATTTATCACTGAGATCAAATTTCCTTTGCTTCTCGTCGGAAGATGAGTCACTTGCCTCTAGCCAACAGACGGTGGACAGTGGATCTGAAGATGCAGCATGCAGCTGATGCTAGCAACAGCAAGGCGATACCATTAGAAGCACCTGCTGTGGTAAATGGTGTCAGCGCCACCTTAACGGCCGGCAGCTCAGAAAAGCAATTTGGACGTTAACGCAGGGAGCAGCGACTGCAAACCTAAGGGCAAACATACCAGCGGTACGGTAGGAAAAAATCGTTATAAAAGTGTTGGTTCGTTCGTTCTCAGCAAGATTGCTAGAAATGAACAGGAAGATTTTACAATAAAGAACGGGAGGATAAGGTAAAATACACCTAAATCATAGAAGCCTACAATAAATCTCTGGAGAGCACAACCGCGTGTGAAGATGGACAAGCTGCTAAGCGCAACAGGTCTCAAGATGAGACTGCTCGCTCTTCTGGCTCAAACGGGAACTCCCAGAGAAAAAAGGTGAAAAAACAGACAGAGAATTCAATCACTGTCGGCAATTGTCAATTGTCAGGGACGATCGCAAGGTGGCAATAGCTGACCAGTTGTCTGCGAACGGAAAGTCAGTTGAAGCCAACTGGACAGCTATTTAAGCCAAATTGCAGAATCTGGTGATCGAACATTCCATCATTCAACTCCGCAGAGACTGTGAGAGGTTTCCGGGTTATCAAATAAGAAATAAATAAATACAAATGTGGCTAAATGCACTAAGATTATTGACGATGAGCATGAAGCTCGTGCTCGTCCAGGCCAAGGACATCCCTAGAATAAAAGCAAACGTTTGGTAACAAAAATTGGAGAGCAAGTTGAATGGGGAGAGTGTTCTAAAAGTGCTCAAAAGTCAAAATCTATATGGAGGACTGGTGGGTAATCAAGATTGATGGCGAAGACAAGTCTCAGACGGCAGTCTTACTCCAAATCACCGAAAACGGCAAAAAAAAACTAATGATAAAAAACCGTCCTAACTTCGGCATCGGAGAAGTCAAAGTTAAGATACTGACTGACTCTGATAAAAGTATGACCGCCAAGACGCGCGCCGGCCGGACCCCGTTCTATCTACATCAAAATGCTCAATGTAGTGCAAATAAATATGAAGCATTCGAGGAGTGCTTAGGATAATCTTTAAATCTTTCTGCTACAGAAGGATATTGACATTGGCATTGTCCACAATCTAAGTGTCCAGGGACACAACACAACACAAGGTACCTCTAAAATCTAAAAATCAAGATCAACAAGATCAAGGTAGCCCAACATTCGTTTTTCCAAGCTCTGATTATTTTGAGGGGCGGGAAGAAGTATTAGACATAACTCTTAAGCTACGTGTACACGATTGCATGCAGGTTTTCAAAATAAGCAGTCACATCTGATATCTGATAAAAAAAAGTAACAATCTTTATTGATAGCCAAGCAGCTATCCTGACTAATTCCAGAATCTTTAGAATTTGCAAGCAGGAGCCCGCAAGTTTTAGCGACTTTATAAAAATTAATCTAGTCTAGGTGCCAGGGCACAATGACATTCAAGGTAATGAAATCACTGATGAACTGGACAGGGCGGGATCAAAGGCTTAGGATTCCCCTAGGAGTCATGAAAACGGATATTCAAACCCATTTTCTTAAAAAATCCAACGTAAGATGGAAAAATCTCAACTGCACTATCTCAAGACAGGCCCACTTATGACCAGAAACGTACCAAGGAACTTCTGAATAAAGCTGGCATAGATCAGACGTTGGCAGGATAGTTGCCATTTGCACAGGCCACTGGCCAGTCGGACAACAAGCCATGAAACTTGGTATTCCCCACAACGAATTTTGCCGAAGCTGTAGAGATACGGTGCAAAGCGAAACACTCCAGCACTTTTTGTGTGAGTGCCCTGCCCTTCTAAATGCTAGAACAATGGCTTTGGGTGCTCCCTTACTACAAGAACTTAGCGAACTCTCAAATATTAAGATTAAGCACGTGATTCTCTATCTTAACAATCTGTAGTATGCACATTAAATAAAATAAATAGAGTGGCGCGACACAACAGCTCTTGAAGAGCCAAGTCCTAAGTAGCTTACTCTCATCAACAGTTCTCTGAGTGCGTGCGAAGAATTGGGACAATTTAACGCCAATTCCGAACGGCAAAGTTGAAAAGCACTTTTTAATGACAGATTGATACTCTTGGAAGTTTTGTCAGTTCTTCGCAAGAGGCAGTACCCGCGAAAGATGAAATAAAAACTTTATGGGCGCAAGTAGGACTCGAACCCACGAAGTTCTGCTTAGCAGCCAACGCACCTAACCACTTAGCTACGGGCAACTGCACAGTATGCACATTACTTAGTGATGGGCATAATCGAATGATTTCAATAATCGAGAAAATAGTATTCGAATGATTTGAATAATCGAATGATCATTCGAATTACGAAATCGAATGAAAATGGTGAAAAATTTAAAGTTTACAGTGCACAATGAGCTATTTTACAGTTATAATAATATTGACGGTCATTCGTCAATAGACCTGCTTTAGAAAATACCCTTTCAGATGGTAGGTACATACCGACCTGGGTTTATTGTTCAATTTCATTTTAGAAACATTATTAAAAATAGCCTGTTATTCTTCTTATGGCCAGTTGCACCAAACGCTTTTAAATATTTATCGCTTCGTTTAATTTTAAAATGCTATTTATCGGTTGCTCCAACCAATTTTAGTTTTAAAAGGCCGATAAACAAGCCGATAAACTAAAATGCCATTTTCCTCCAGATAAATTTTAAAACCGAGTTTTAATGAAAATATCTACAAAAAGAAAACAAACATTTCACTTTTGACAGGACATTTGAAAGCTACAAATTACAATTCAAAAACATATTTGAATTAAATAGATCGCTGGATATGAACGGCCGGGGTCACTCCATCGGCTCGGTTTTCAATAATTCGGCGAAATTTTAGTGCAATGTCGATAGGTGCATTTTTCTCCTCCTCCACATAATAGGTCCGTTCTTTTACTTTTTCGGCAGTTTTTGTAAAAAATGTCAAAAATCGAGTTGGGATGAAATTTTGTGATTCTCTCAAAAAGTAAAAGAACGCTTAACAGCAAAATTCTGCCAAATGGACAAAATTACATCAAACGTCAACAAAATTCAATGTACTTCTTATGGTTTGACAGAACTTACAAAAACTGCCACAAGAAATTTTTGTAGCTAAAATCGGCAGATGGGGAAAATATTTTTCTCCTTCAAAAGTGACAGAACTTAAAAAAATTGGGAGTAAAAGAACGGAAAAGTTGGAGCATTTGTAGTTTTCGGCAGTTTTAGGGAGAACAGACCTAATTTTTGCCTCTTTCCCTTTTTTTCTTGGCATCCATTTTTTTTTTTTTGAAATTCATATTATTTAAATTGCTGGGCGAAACACGAATTCAAAAATAGGAACGTAACAAACAAAATAAAATGACGGTTCTGACATCTCTTTTTCGTTCAGTTTAAAAAAAAGCAGGGATGTTTCGCAAACAGCATTTTAGTTAAAAAATCAGTGAAAGACATTGGTGCAACCCAGTAAATTTATCAGGCCGATAAATTTTATAAGCATTTTAACAAAAACTAGTTTTTGTGGATTTTGGTGCAACTGGCCATTAGCTATAAACAATGTTCCGTATTCTTATCATTTTTTTAACACTAATTCGCAAAAATTTCTACCAATCATGTACATATAGTAAAAGTTTTCAGACTAAAGCTATGATTTAAAAAAAAAATATAAGCAAAGAATCTCCAAATACAATTTTTTGTTTACCTTTAAAAAAAGTTACCAAAAATCATAAACAAAATTCCATTCCAAAGATTTGCAAATTCAACTAGAAATAAAATCGTCATTCGAATTAAACTTAAAATAATCACCTATTCTGATAATGATCTAATTCTTGATCTCTTAAATTAGATATTATTTATATCACATTTGGGTTTATGTGCAATTTTATTTTTAAGTGTTATATAAGGGTTTTTTTCTCGTAGCTTTTCCCTTGAAAACTTGTTATATTAAATCCATTTCTATTCATTTTAGAATTATATTGAAGTTGTAAAGAATTCAATTTTCTATTTCTCTTAAATACAAAATACATAAATGTAAGAATTATCAAACTACAATAAATAAATAAATAAATAAATAAAATAAATAAACTTAAAATAATCATCATTCGATTTGTTTTTATGCGAATACTAATAATCGATTCTTTTCATTCGAGTACTATTTTCATTCGAGTACTATTTTCATTCGAGTACTATTTTCATTCAATTACTATTTTCATTCGAGTCAGCGGCGGATTTAGAATTTCAATCTGGGGGGGGGGGGGGGGGGGTTTCGATTGAAAAAAATTGTCAGTGTAAAGGAGCCGTCACACACTGAAAGGAAAATACTTTCAGAAAGCGTTTCTAAATTTTAGAGTTTGTTATATTTCTGAAAGTGTTTTCAGAGAAGAGTCACACTATGAAAGGAAAGTGCTTTCTGAAAACATTTTAATTTCAAGAAACTAAATTTTCTGAAAACATTTTTCGGGTCGTCACACTATAAAAGCGAAAGCGTTGCTTTCAAGAAAGCAAAAAACTTTCACAAACAGTTTCTGAAAGCAGAAAACGTTTTCTGAAAGTGTTTTATGTAACTGGTTGCGGTATTTGAGCTAGTTTCGTTAATTGTTTATCCAGAATAGCAACAAAATGCAGTCCGCTGAAGAAATTTTGAAATATAGGCAATTAACTATATTGGAAATTATCCGACGGATTTCACAGCACGTTACTGAGAACAAGGCGAGGAATCGTAGGTCAATTTGGGTGCGACCATTTTGGGAACGTGGTGCTGAAAATCAGTACCACGTAAAGCTTATGAGGGATTTGCGCGCAGAAGGAGACGAGTTTTTCCGCAACTTTGCTCACGTTTCGGAGGAGCAGTTTAATTTCCTGTGTGACAAAGTACGTCCGTTTGTAAAAAAACAAAATACACCATGGCGTGTTCCTATCAGTGTAGAGGAAAGAGTAGCTCTGACACTGAAAAACCTTGCACATGGCGATAATTACAATACACTGTCTCAAGTGTTTCGTATTTCCCGGCCAGCAATCACCAAAATTGTTCCAGAGGTTTGCAGTGCCTTATATCAAACATTGGCACCAGAATATTTGCAAGTATTTTTATTTTGCATTAATTGAATTCAGGAAATGTGAGAATGATAGATATGGATAAATGGAAAAAGTGGTAAAAAAAATTATTTGTGTCCGATTTATAGAGTTCTATATTGCAGGAACATTGCTTGTGATTGTTGACCATCCTGCTGGTCCATTTGCCGAGGCTCCTGATCCACTTCATGTTGCGGTGAAAGCACCGCTTGGACTGTTGGTCCACGCGCTATCCTAAATGGACCGGGTTCAGAAGATGATGTGCTGGAGAATAGTTCACTCTCCGCCAAATCAAGTCTGGCTGATTCGGTCAATGAATCTATATACAAGATTCTATACAAGCGCTTGCTGTAAGTAGGTTGGAAGGAGTTAAAATCTTTTTAGACAGCTAAGCGGAGCATGCTATCCATACTCTTGTCCAAGAAATCTGTTGACCTTGATATCTGCCTAGCGAATGTACTGCCACAATTGCACCCTTACCACAAAAACAATTGTGAACTTATCACCTACTTCCTTTACTTTTGGCCCACCAGAGTAGGTTCTATGTAAAACATACGTTCGCTTTCAAGAAAGCAAAAAACCTTCACAAACAGTTTCTGAAAGTAGAAAGCGTTTTCTGAAAGTGATTTGCTTTCTTCAAAACGATTTCAGGAGCTAGTCACACCGTGAAAGTTTTTTTTCTGAAAGTGTTTTCAAGAAAGCAAATCATTTTGAGAAACGTTTTCAGGAAAGTACTTTTCGGGTCCTCACACTATGAAATGTTTGCTTTCAGAAAGCTTTTTTGCTTTCTGAAAGTACTTTCCTTTCAGTGTGTGACGGGACCTTAAATCTAGTCTATGAAATTTATATGTGTATGGGCCGTTTTAGTCTCAGGAATTATCTTTATATGAGTTCATATATCTAGTTATTGTAAAACTATTTGAATAAAACCGTCTTGGAACGAATATGAAAAGCTACTAAGGGTACTATCGTCAGCGAAACAATGAATTGGATTAGAAGTTACAGACAAGAGATCATTTATGAAAATGAGAAAGAGGTCCGGAGACAAAACGGAGCCAACCAGTATTTATTTTGTGGGTTTCAGACTTGAACCCGTCCAATACATTTTGTATAGAACGGTTCGAAAGAAAGTTTCTAATCCAACGAAGGAGGAGTTCATCAATACCGAAAGTACTCATTTTCGATAAGAGAGCCTGGTGCCAAACTCTACCAAATGCCTTTGAAATATCAAGTGCAACAGTCTTACTTCCTCCAAAGCGATGTAAAGATTTGTTCCACTGTTCGGTGAGATATGCCATCAAATCACCAGTGGACCTGTTGCTGCGAAAACCGTACTGTCGGTCATTAAGAAGCTTTCGTTCTTCAAGAATGCTGATAATTTATCAGCGTTTCCATGACCTTAGAAAGAAGGGACGTAAGTGAAATCGGACAATAATTGGAGGGAGAAGAGGATTCGCCTTTTTTGGGTATAGGCTGGACAAATAATGCTGTTTTCCAACTAATCGGAACGAGCCCAGAAGAATAGGATAGATGGAAAGGTTACGCAAGAGTTTTGCCAGCGTTGAAGAACACTTCTTCAGAACAACAGCAGGGAAACCATCCACGCCAGCGGATTTATGCATGTTGAGAACTTTTAGGAACCTCGCTACAGCAAGAGTGCGAAAGAAGATTCATCCCATGAATCATTGACGCGCTCGAGAACTGGGGGAGTCATGACACTCTCTGGCAGCAAAGAGTTGGAGGCGAACTGCCAAGCAAAAAGGTTAGCTTTCGCGAGAGAGCTAACGACTGGAGTATCATCATCAACGAGCGTTGGGACCGAGGAAGAAGAAGAATTCTTCATGTTTTTTTCACAAATGCCCAAAAAGTTTTACTGCAGTATTTCTTGTCTTAGTTTTTGGTGATGTAAAAATTTGGTCCGTCGAATATGGATATTGCAGGCCTTCCTGGCTTGTTTTAATTTCTTCCGGTTTTCCTCAGTACTGGGTTGGCTTTGTAACCACAGAAACTTACCTCTTTAAGCCTGATAACCTCTTTACAGCTCATATCAAACCATGCGTTCTCTTTAGGTCTGATGCTTGTAACCCTATTCGGGATATAAGTTCTCATTCCAAGAAGAATTAAAGAAATTATACGAGGAAGCATAGAACGGCTTTCTCGTACTGTCAAACGGTTCTCTTAGGAGCTCTTTCTTTAACTAGGATTTTTTGACACGAGAAATTTGCAGATGTTCATATCAAACATCATGTGAAATATTTTCGAAAGAGTAAGTTGATCAATAATTGATCTGCTTGAAATCGGCTGGGTTTGGTTTGAAGTTTGAACCCCAAACCCCCCCCCCCCCCCCGTAAATCCACCACTGATTCGAGTCATAGCCGTAGCTAGGATTTTGTTTCAGGGGGGGGGGTTAAGATAGATAATAATTTTTTCAACATTCTTGAAGTACGTCTAAAGAACGATTCTCTATACTTGAGAGTACGTCCGAATTTTGACTCGAGGGTAAACTCATGGCCATTCCTAGAAGTGCGAGTATTACGGGCGAATTGTTTTATGGGAGGAATGCAACTGGCTATTTGACTTGAGCACTTACCGTAAATGTAACGATAGAACCGAAAGAGACACGACACGTTACGACGGTGGTCTAACGAAGTGAATGAGTTGGTTATGTCTCTGTCACCAATCAGTCCTTAGGGCTCTTTGTTGTATACCGTCTAAGAGGCTTAAGTATTTAACTGGAGCACCAGCCCAAAGATGGGAATTGTGTCAAGCTTTGGACGGACATAAGTCTTAAAGATAAGGGCCAGATCAGACGGGGAGAAAAATTTCTTGCACTGTCTTCAGAAACCCAAACATTTTGCGGCATTTTTGGCGACATCGCATATGCGATAGTTCCACAAAAGGTGGTCAGTGATGCACATACCGAGAATCTCGAGATGTTCGCATTGAGTTTTCGAAGCATAAAATTCTACTCGATTTTGTATTCTCCATTGTACAATGCTGTTGAAGGCAGTGTTTAATGAGTTTATCATATTTTGCCGTTGCAGTTCCACATCCGAAGAGGAGGGATGTGAGTCTGGAAATGAATAAGAAAAGTTAAGGGTACTATCGTCAGCGAAACAATTGATTGGATTAGAAGTTACAGACAAGATATCATTTATGAAAATGAGAAAGAGGGTCAGAGACAAAACGGAGCAATGGGGTATACCAGCATTTATATTGTGGGTATCAGACTTAATGCCGTCCAATACAACTTGTAGTGAACGGTTTGAAAGAAAGTTTCTAATCCAACGATGAAGGCATTCACCGATATCGAAAGATTTGTTCCTCTGTTTGGTGAGATTAACCATCAGATCACCAGTGAACCTGTTACTGTACTTTTGGTCATTAAGAATCTTTCGGTCTTCGAGATATTTCTTGAGTTGATAGTTTATCAGCATTTCCATGACCTTACATGGAAGGGACGTAAGTGCAATCGGACGATAATTGGAGGGAGAAGAAGATTCGCCTTTTTCCGGACAAATGCTGTTTTCCAACTGCTCGGAACGAGCCCATAAAAAGTATAGATGGAAAAGCTTACGCAAGGGTTTTGCCAGCGTGGAAGAACACCTCTTTAGAATAATAGCAGGGATACCATCCGGACCAGCAGATTAATGTATATTGAGAACTTCTAGGACTCTCGCCACAGCACGAGTGCGGAAGAAGATCTTAACCATGGAATCATTGACGTGCTCAAGAACTGGGGGAATCATGACACTTTCTATCAGCTTTCGCGAGAGAGCTAACAACTGGAGTTTTTTATTGTCAACGAGCGTAGGGACCGAAGAAGAAGAAAAATTCTTCATAGTTTTTACAAAAGATCAAAAATTCTTACTGCCTTTGGGACATTGCAGTATTTTTTGCCTTAATTTTTGGTCATGTAACGACTTTTGTAAAAGAAATATGGTTATCTCTGCTTGTAGGTCATTCGAATACTAATAATCGTCATTCGACTTTTTTTTCATTTGAGATTCTAATTTTGAAGAGTAGTAGTTGTAGCAGGGTTTGAGAAATCATTCGAATGATTTCAATAATCAAATGATCTCAAATGATTGCCATAATCGTATATAATCGATTATATCATTCGAATGATCCCATCACTAACGTTACTGTGTGTATTTCTACACTTTATTAATTTTAGGTAACACGAGTTTTGGTATCAAAACGGCGTTTTAAAGCGCTAATTGTGTTCCTGGACAGAGGCTGCACATTAGAACAGCCATTCTAACCTACCTACCTGGTTCATTGCCAAGCATGTTTATTTGCTTACTCGCCCGTTTGTCGCACCTCGTTTGAACTCTGAATTCTTTACAATTGAAATTTGACCTTAATTGAACGCAATTAAATGTTTTTCTACGTAGTCGGGAAGTCACCTCGACGCGACGTACCTACAACCCCCAATCTGGAGTACCAAGCACTCGATGTGACTCCAAGTGCAAGAGCCGGAAAAACAGCCCCTTTTACGGCATGGGCTTCAAAAAAGTCGAAGTAGCCCGTAAAGGTGTTCACCAAGTAGTTCGGCCTAATTGGAACTGAAGACGCCACGGTTGATTCCAAAAAAGAAATTCATCCGCTGCCGTCCCTCGGTTGGAGTGCGGTGGGATCACTCCTTCGTTTGGTGGTAATTAGTAGCAACAGCCTGCTACGCTTCGACCTGGCGACCATGGGAGGCCCTTCTGCGAAAACAAGTTTCGCGATCGCATAGCTCTAAGCTCCATAGCAGTAGTAACCGTAAGCCGCTCCGCCCGTCAAGGCTTACCCCATTACGTACTTTTTAACACAAAACGTATATTTTTGGATTTAGCTAATTTTGGTTCTCACTCGCTTGATGTAGGTATATGACGTATGCTTGATTCTGATTTTGTTCCCGACCACAAGTTCAGAATCGATTTTCTCTTCTTTTCAGAACAAGACTGTCACCTTGAGCCAAGTGAACGAATTCAGAATCACCCTGAATGGTTCCAAACGATTCCGGATGAAAAAAAATGTTAATATGCATTAAAATCTCTTAAGACAAGTGAAACCTTCCATGGAATCAAGTACTAGTCCATGTGGTCCCATGTGCTCATATGTGAGGTGTCTTGGACATAACCAAGCAAAAATGCATGTAAATCACTATAAAACGAACTTGGTTGGCGTTTTTTTTTTCACAAACTTGCAACTTAACTACCAAGAGTTATTCCCCAATATATTCAAGATTCATCTTCTGAGTATGAGGACCTCTCATCTCTTCCCTGAGCCACAAACTGGTTTCTCACTGTTCACGAAAGAAGAAACGATCGACTTGTTGAATGCAGCACCGACTTTCGATGGATTTCGCGTCACACGATGCACTGCACAGTGAATCACGCGAAATTCTAATCTCAAACTACGTTAACGTTCGTTGGTCGGTGAAGAGGACACTGAAAGAAAACAAAAGGTGAATATCAACATTTGCGGCAAGAAGCTCCTTTAAACTCAACCTGGTTTTGAAAAAGAAAACTAAAATGTTTTCTCATGAAAGTTGTCCAAAATTTGATCATCAATCTGTGCACCTTCTTGTCTCTGAATTTTTAAGCAATTTTTGTTTCCGTGTACAATGACTGTGCGTTTCTTACTCGACAACCTCTATCCCTCTGTTCATGCGATACACTTGTTATTGCTTCATTTTACCTGGTGTCTGCGGCACTCCTGCACACACAAACACACTCGAGTATCAACTGCATCTCAGTCGAGTATTTTAAGCCAAGTAAATGACCAATCAGCTTTACCATCATAATTTGTTCCCATATTCAAATTATGTACTCCGCACTTGAACGTGTTAACAGATGAAGCCGCCAATACCACCGCCATGCCATCAGGCAAATCCTTGTTCCAATCAATTGGAACATAGCACTTTAATAATTAGAAATCAGGTGGCAAAGTGGATAGGTGTTTACGTTGCAGCACGATCGAATGCCACCGATTCGATGGGGAGTGAGATTTCCATTAAACATGACGTGAGATTTTTGGGCTAAGTTGCAGTTGCGAATGGACGAAAAAAAATAAACTCGAATCAGATCTCACACAGTTGTGGTAATAAATTTGTTTATCGCAATATTATTATCATTCCGAAGGATTTCAGCTTCCATACGGACAGACTACCCAAGTGCTCATAACGACGACTGACTGGGGGCAAAGAAGAAGACCGTTGGTTGCTCTGTCCATAGAAGGCATGTGTTTACTGGGATCTACGAGCGTTTCGTGCGCCTGACTATAGCTATGTCTGCATGGTGCCCATATGGAGTTCGACAAGGAGTTTACTAACTCACCTAAGCTCAAATGTACGTATGTCGACGTTAGCCGTTCAATTTGGATTAATTTTCTTTGGCTAGGTATAATCAGGCTGGACTGCTTTAGCTGACGCTGATCCCCGAACCCACTGCACGCTGCTACTTGCTATATATGATGGTGCTGCAATTCAGACAATTACCAGCGCTGCATTCTTGACACAAACATAAATATTTAACACAGGTCTATAAATCCGAAACCAATTAGCCTCGAATTGATATTACCTTAAATTGGTTGGCTCATTTTGCGCCATGCCATCGCCATTGAATCCATGCGCTGCTGGATGGCTCTGGCTGGAACCGAGATCAATATTATTATGTGGGTTCCGGGGAAGGAACATTTAATGATGTGCTCGGTGATGCATGTGTCGCGGCGGTCCTCGTCTTTGTCGTTGTTACAGTGAATCTCTAGCAGATCTTTGCTTTGCCAGTTATGTTGGGATGCTTTTCACCAAAAAACTATTTTACGGAACAATAGAAATCGCTGAACATTACCGTTCGCGGCTTGCATTGTTTTCCTTTTTCATTAAACAAACAACAAAAAGTCGCGATTCGAGAGCAATCCATTTATGGAGATTGTCGATGTCGATTTTCATTTAATTTTTTTTTGTGGCGATCGCGAAATGAAGTTGTTGTGTCCTCTCTCTAATAAAGATGTAATTTTTTTGGCTTAAGAAAAAGCCTAGATCGGGGACATGTAGATGTAGAGTGCATGCCGGAACAACAAGCTTTCAGCGAATTTGTTTTTTGTTGAATCTGTTTTGCTGTAATGCTCTTGTTACGTTGTCGAATTATTAGATTCCGTGACCACGATTTCGGTAAAAATTTTAACATTTTCATTTTGGAAAGCAGACAGAGGTTTTTTGTCAACATGGGTGTTCTCAAGGTAATCACAGTCAGGCAGTAAGCTTCACAAAGTATAGTAAAGATGTCCGGGCTTAGCCGATATTGATTAAAGCTCCATGACTTCTGTTTCTCCTCCGCAGCATTTGATGAAGATCTGCTTCTTCCAGAAGATTACCATACACCAACACAAATACAATTTTTGACAAAATGCAGCCCGGTGTGACAGCGGACCACGGGCTCTTCCAACAAGCGTCTTCAGCCAGCTCGGTCCCTAACTAGCTTAATACCAGATTAATACTCCAGTTTGGTTGAGGTCCTCAACCACCCGTGTGCTCCACCTGAGCCACGACCTTCCTCTTCTGTGACGTTCATCGGAATTGGATCTGAAGACTTTATGGGCCATAACGCACATTCACTCTATACGTCCAAGCCATCTCAGTCGTTGGACCTTAACTTTTCTGGCAAGATTTCTGTCGGTGTACAGCCAGCACTGTTTTGAATTTAATATTCGCCACTGTTTTCATCGGATGTTGTCAAAAAGAGAGAGGACTTTGTCACTCCATTGTCTTTTTAATCCAAAGAAGCAGCGATTGGCAGGAGTGACTCTCAGCACTCACTGTGTTCGTCCAACAATGTCATGTAGACTTTATCATACGCGGTCTTGAAATCGATGAATCATTGATTCGCATCGATTTGAAATTCCTGGGGTTTTTCCCAGAGAGAAATGGTATCTGATTGACCGTGGACTTTCTGGGTCTGAAGCCACATTGATAAGGAAAGATCAAGATGTTGGAGAACGCGTTCTAAAAGTACTGCAGACATGATCTTGTAGGTGATGGATGGTTAAGAGACTAATATTCAACTTTGTAATTTGTTCAGTGAATCTTCCTTTTGCTGGACTTTGGCTTCCACCATCTAAACTCCCCAGCCTATTTGGTCCCTAGCTAACTGTCTCCAGTTTCGCACGCCGAGTTGGCATAGGTCATCTTAAACATGCACTCTCCACCTGAGCCTTCTTGGTCTCTTCCTCTACTGTGCCTCGTCTCTCTAGGGTGGATTCGGAGACTTTACGGGCCGGAGCATTGGTGTCCATCCTCTCCACGTGACCGAGCTATCTGTATCTGAGTCATTTGACCATTACTCTTTTAGCTAGGTCAGTGGTGCCGAAACCGTACAGTTCATGGTTGAATCTTCTCCTCCATTCACCGTCGATGCAGACAAGACTATCGATCTTCCATATAACTATTCTTTCGAACAATATCAATTTCGTCGGCGCACGCAACTAGTTGTACAGACTTTTGGAAGATAGTGGCTCTAGTGTCGAAGCGGGAGTTCTGCACTATCCTTGCCAGTATAACGTTAAAGAAGTCGCATGCCGTTCCATCACCCTGCCTAGAGCTTTTTTTGACATCGAAAGTGTCGGTGAGGTTGTTACCGACTCTGATGGAGCAGCGTGAGTTCTCCATTGTTATCCTGCTCAGACTAATGAGCTCGATAGGCATGCCAAAACTGTACATGGTCTTATACATTTCTTCTCTGTAGATTCTGTAATACGCGGCCTTAAAATCGATGATGTGCTCTTGAGTTTTTCCAGGATTTGCCGTAGTGTAAATATTTGATCGATGGTGAACTTTCCTGGGCCCTATTGCACCAACAACTTTTCACTTTTCACTTAGCAACTTTGCAAAATAATAGTTTTCTGCAAAGTAAAAGTAAAAAGTGTTTCACCAAAAGTGAAAAGTTCTCGACTTTTCACTTTGCAAATTTCTATGTTTTTTTGCAAAGTGAAAAGTATGGGCGTTTCACCAACTTAAAATGTAACTTTTCATTTTCAGTCCTAATTTGAAAAGTTGCAAAGTAAAACAAATATAAGATTTGGGCTTCTTTTCCTTGTTATTACGAATTTAAAAAAATATGTGAACAACTGTTTCGTACGAACTTGCTCCTGTTTTCCAAATAATAACTCATAAAAACATTAAAAATAAAAACATGTAATTAAAATTCATAAATAAAAATTTAAATTTAAATATTTACCTCAAAAATACATATAAGTTTGAAGTCGGACCAGTGGTTTAGGCTGTAGGTGCGTTTACAGATAGACAGACTCACAGACGGACGGAATCGACGGACCCACTTTTTTTTCGACTTCTCTATCGTCGTAATGTCATATCTCATCAAAATCTCAACTTATTTTTGCGAATTCAATACTTGCCATACTATATTCTATGCGGCGCAAGTAAAAAGTAAACAACTCCACTAGTGATAAAAAAAGTGCAAATGTCAAAAACAAAATTTAATGACAGAATGTCATAGAAAGAGATATTAATAGTGCACGTTTTTTTCAAAATTTTCAAAATGAGTCGTACTGATAAGAACGCCAAAAAGTTAGCTGTTTTGGAAGTGGTAAAAAATAAAAAAGTAATTTTTAAATTTATTACGATTATTATAGGTGCCGTGTAATAACGCCAAGCGAAATAAGGCCAACTTGAAGAAATTGGCCTTATTTCACTTTCTTAAAGTGAAATAAGACCGACTTTTTAAAGTTGGCCTTATTTCGCTTTACGAAACTGAAATAAGGCCAAGTTGGCCTAATTTCACTTTCAACAGATGTGTTTATGTACAATTGTACATACTCTTGTATCTAAAGCAACATTTTTGATAAGAAAAAAATTTGCTTACAATACTTGATCTTTTTTTAATTAGTATTGTTCAGAAAGTAAATAAGAGAATATAGAAACAAAATGTGAAACAAAATTCCAAAGTAATAAACAATTGTTTAAAAAAAGATCCTAGTTCTGTTGTTCACAATTTGCCTGTAAATTGTTATCTTTTTGTAAAACAGTTTAAACAAAGTTTAAAGTAGTGACATGGCTCCAGAACGCTTGCGCGTGGATTAAGACATGTAACACATAATATGCTTACATCGTTTTGATCCTCATTCTATTTTCTCTTGAAATGAATTTCGTCTGAATCGATACGGCAAACTTTTTTTCGGAGAAAGATTGAGAAAAGTTTAAAATTTCGTGCGAAAGAAAGTTTGCAATAAGAATAGTAATATAAGATTTTACATTTCAGGTAACATTAATTTTCTTAAGAATTCGGTCAGATAAAAATAATTAAGGATTTGGACCTTAAGACAAGAAATATTGTAGGTGCAATTGCTAGCGAGCGAAGCGAGCGAAGCGAGCGAAAAAAATTTTGCCCAAAAGAGAATCAATTTGGGGTGTGAAAATAAAAAAAATCGCGCGAATTTTTTTATTTTCACACCCCAAATTGATTCTCTTTTGGGCAAAATGTTTCCGCTCGCTTCGCTCCCAATGACCCAATGAAACCAAATGACCTTGAATGTTCCGAATCAGCATCATCGTCAAAAAAAAAAATGTGTTCATGCATTGAACCAATCTTACTTACATATTCATGAAAGAAGAAAGTATTATCAGGAACTGCTTGAAGTAACATGCGGGAACTACGCTTTAAGTTCCGTCAATCAGAACTCAGAACATGACATGGGGCATTGTTGGAGAGTTGATTTACAAAGGAAGTAATTATGGAGGACTAAAAATTGTTTACGAAAAATCAGCTTCCAAGATCGTAGAACGGTATACCTGGACGTTACAACTCAGACATCAGCAAGCAAAGTACAGCGCATAGTAAGGTTTTGTTGTTTTGAGCAAGTCAACTATTATGTTAGAAGCATTGAAAAAATGTTTTTGACTAAAAACATTAGTTGGCCTAGTTTCACTTTCGTTAAGTGAAATAAGACCAATTTGGTTTTATTTCTCAACAAAAGTTGCACTTATTTCACTTTCTCAAAGTGAAATAGGGCCAACTTTAAAAAGTCGGTCTTATTTCACTTTGAGAAAGTGAATTAAGACCAATTTCTTCAAGTCGGTCTTATTTCGCTTGGCGTTATTACACGGCACCGCAAAAACAAGCTTTATCATTTCGTTATTTTTTCAATTCAAGGATATTCTCTTTGCTTCCTTCCAAAATAACGCTGCGTCCAAAAAGTGGTAGGAAGTTGAAAATTAAGGACTGAATGTATTTCTTAATGACAGACCACAAAAAATTATTAAAAACAAACAACGGCCCAAGAAATGCAAAAACAGACAGTGAGGGTGAGCCATCCTCAACAATTAGCGGTATAAAACTTAGTTATAACTTATAAGCCTATTCTCATACCTACTGATACTGAATAAACATATAAAATTTCATCAACATCGGTCAAGCCATTTCGGAGGAGTATGACCACTAAAACTGTGACAGAAGAATTTTATATATTAGATAATAATCTATTATAATGAAATTATATATAAAATTGAATATAAAACAAAAATAAACGAACTTATCACAAACCGCAAAGAAAATTTTTGCTTTGCATATTATTGAAAAGCTTTTCAGTATTTGAAATGCAAAGTGCAAAGTTTTTTCGTTTGGTGAAACGAAATCAAACAATTCTTTGCAAATTTGCAAAACTTTTCACTTTTCAGAAAAGTACTTTTCACTTTGCGAATTTGCGGTTGGTGAAACAGAATTTGCAAAGTAAAAGTGAAAAGTTGCAAAGTGAAAAGTGAAAAGTCGTTGGTGCAATAGGGCCCTGGTCTAAAGCCACGGTGATCAGTTTGTTGACACACGACTTCAGACGTTCACATAGAACTGCAGATATGTTTAGAAGGTTGATGCCTCTATATAGGTGGTGCTGTTTAGAGGGTCTCTTTCGACCATATTTGCAGATAAGTTGGTGTATGGTTCTTTCTAAGTCATCGACGGCCGCTTTGAAGAGTTCGGCAATGGTGCCGTCAGCTCACGTGGTTTTGTTTGTTTTAAGCTTAGACATTCCTATCTTCACTTCTTCATGGTCGGGTAGACGATAACGCTGGCTTTCGCCGTCTTCATTGAATGGTTCATTCTGCCTGTTAGCGGAATTTGATTCGTCATCGCCTTTCTACAGTCAACAAAAGTGGTACCTCCATATCCTCAGCATTGACTGTGACTCTATACTACGATATTTCCCTATTGGTCTTTACAGGCTTCAGTTTGCGCTCGGTAAGAACTCCGAACCTCATTCGTGCTTTTTAGTCTCTCAACATCCTCGATCAATCGCTTTTTATGCTCTCTCCATTCCTTTTTAAAGAGCTTGCGTTCTTCACTGCTCTTCTACTCGTAGAGCTTCCAAGCTGCTCTCATCCTCCTGTGCAGCGCTGCTTTATGTGTTTCTTGCTTAGCTTTGGCTGCATGAATATGCTTGCATTCTTCACCGAACCAGGGGTGTCGTTTTGGTGGAACATCAGAAGATGCATTCCTAAAGGCCTCCTGGCAATTCTTTTTCAGGTTCTCAAAGCTCGATGCTGGCTGTAGCGGACTTGTCTTGAGGTTACTTGACACTCGATAGGAAAAGGATCTGGCGATCTCATGCGAATGCGACTGTACCCGTCCCACGTCATACTTCCTTCAAGCACCTCGGAAGGTTTGGAGATCAATAATGCTTGAAGAGTGTCTTGTGTCAATCGTAATATGATAAATCTGGTAGATAGTTGCTTGGTCTGGAGACCTACAGGTCCCCTTTTGTTCAGATGTAGGAAACGCGTACTTGCTACTACTATGTTCGCCCGGCTGGTTGTTTCGTACAGACTTTTCCGACTGTTCCACCAAAGATTTCCTCCCTTCATAGTTTGGCGCTAAAATCTCTTAGACAGTTTTAACGTCGAAGCAAGGACATTGTTCGTATGTCTTGTCGAGGAGCTCGTAGAACTTGTCTTTGGTGTCGTCATCTTTCTCTTCTGTGGGGGCGTGAGCGCATATAAGGCTTAGGTATGTTGCCGAATTTAGCCTTGATGCGGATTGTCGTGAGGCGCTCGTTGAAAGGACATGTTGCATTAGCCCGTCTCCAAAGACGAAGCCGCATACAAACAGACGCTGTTGTTGTTCTCTGTAGCAGTCCATCCAAATCACGTTGTCCTTATTTCGTTTGCATGGTTCGTCATCAGTAAATCTGTCCGTATCCGAGGTTTGTTGTTGCATCGAAACTAACTTTTCTTTCTATTTTTGGGAAGTCGACCCAAAGTACGACCCCTAACCTGGAGGGCCAGGTTCTTTTTTTAACTCCATGGGCAAAGAGTCGGAAAACCGTTCATTAACGGCCTAGGCTACAAATATGTCGAGGTAGCCCGTATAAGGTGTTCACTGAGTAGTTGAACTTAACTGGAACTGTAGACGCCAACGTTGAGCCCATCATGGGAATTCTTCCGCTGCCGCCTGGAAAAGGGAAAAGTGCCTCATTAGAAAACACTCTCCCCGCCCTCTCTCGTTAGCTGTCGCCAACAACTTTCCATAGAGGTTTTCACCCTATCTCCAGCAAAAGTACTAGACACCCGGTGGTCACCACGTGGAGGTGAGTGTAGGACTTGGTAGACAGACGTTGTCGAGATCGCTTGCAATAATCCGTTGGACAAATATTTGCATTCATTATAAAGTGCACGTGCACTTACTTTTGTATCAATGTAAGCTGATTAGTCAGGTTCATGCGAAGCAGGAAACAGTTCAAAACATACCTCGCCGATAACTTTTAATTAGGATCCAGGTCATCTTTAGTTTGACCAAAACACTAACAAGCAAAATAACTTGTCGTATACCTACCAGCCTGCTAACAACGCAGGATGTTTCTTTCTCATCGAAAATATAAAATCTTAATGAGCAACCGAACTGAACGTCTGCAAAAGTCTCAGCGAAAAAATGTAGATCCATTTAGCGGCAAAAAAGTAACATACCTATGACACATCGTGCAGGCTTTCCATGTGAGTTATATCCGATACAAATGTGCCGCAAATTTGTACCTTCCATGAATGACTATGGCTGCAAGATGATGCACCCAAACAAAACGACCATCAGAGAACAGGGAGACGCAAAAATGGAGAAATACAAACCGACAGGTAAAACTAAACGAAGCGAATAAAACATTTTCGCGCATCTTAACTCTTAAATGCTAAAAAACTTTCTTTAAATGCATGCAATTAGAATGGCAGGACTTATCTTCCATGCCGCGGAGCTGCTCCCGCTACGCCCGCCACGGCTTTTTAGTGTTACAACTTTTAAGTACAAAAAGGCCATGGCTGGTTAACATTGCGCTTGAAGATGTTATGGATGCCCATGTGTCCATCTAGTCATCTGGCCGTGTCGCCGCCGCCGTCACCGTCGCGTCGCGTTGCCGTAACCATATCGCCATCATCAACATCAGCTCCAGCAGCATCGCCATCCGACAGGACTGTTTGTTGGGATATGTTCGAGCCGAACCAGCCCCACGTGATGTCATAAATCCATATCGATATGACATTTACATGTACTTTAGCGGCAGCCACTACACGCTGTTGTTCATACCTAAGCACCCGGCTGGCCAATATGTGTGATGTGGAAATCTTAAAACATTGTACCTCAATTCTCTCCCGGTGATGGTGATAAAACGAAAATACGAAAAAAAAATATCCAAACTCATGGAAGTATCTTTGGTAATAAATATCGCGCGATGACTTAGGAAGAGATTCCCTGGGCCGATAGTACGCGCGCTTTAGGATATTCAGAGTGCTTATAGCTGAGCTCAGGCAGGCGATCGATGGCATCCGTGTGTGTGCGGATCTATGAGCTGCTGCTGACGTGATTTACGTGAAGTGAAATGCACGTTTACAATTTAGTGCAAGCCAATCCGACAACAACAAAGTGAAGAAGAAATAAAACATATTCTACACTTCATGGGTAACACCTTTCGTGCTCTCTTTATTAGGCTTGGCCTCTTCCATCTTCTAGGCATGAATGCCCCTGTTCCGTGAGATTCACAAGCTGGAATTTGAGTTGAAATTTAGTCGGTGCGCGGTGTACAGTGGTTCAAGTTCAAGACACAAATGCAAACTGCTTCGACCTGGAATAACCAAAAGTATATTGAATCGAAAATGTGGTATTACGTCAATCAAAGCCATGAGAATTAAGGAGAACGAAGTTTCTAATGTTTCTGGATTTTGGAGAGAGCAGGGATTTAGGCCATGCAAGCTTTTTGTTTCTGTCATGCGAAATCATTCTTGTGTAAAAACTTAGCCTCTGTCTATCGAAATGAAGTCCAGTACTAGTGCTTTGGTAGCTTCCTTCCTAAGAATTTCTACACTGGATAGTTGAAGCTGGTTTGGCCTCAATATTTGCTTGTAAAAAAGCAGTTTCGTGTGCTCTCAAAGTTTGGTCTTCGTCCTCTAGAGGGTATGAACAAGGTTCACTTTGGCTAGCACGTACCTTGACTGCTGTTGAAGCGAAGAAGTTAATTGATACTTGGCAATTTTCTTTGCAAATGGTAGATCTATATGGGATTTTCAGCTGCACCGAACCAGCTGCTAACTGAATCGAAACAAAAGCAGACTCTAGGAAACATCAAGCAGTTTCCAACCTACCGCCCGAACTGACCAGTTATCATCACAGGCGGACACTGCGGAAAGCTTATTGTTGCCCATGCGCCTCTCTAATAAAACTTGACCTACTTGAATTACATGCACATTCAGCTCTCCAATAGAACGAAACCTAGTGAAGTTAGCCGGGATTCACTCTAATAGTAGAAAAAAAGGGAAAACCCGCGCTTTTTGGATTCAGACCTCGAACGAAGAACTTAAGATTGAAATGAAATTAATTTTGTAACAGCTCATATATTGAATAAATTTTCCCTGTTCACAAAAACTTCTTTTAACACTTATAGATAGCCAGCTTACAGCTACCATCCTGGTCAAATCACTTGAATCCAGGAACTCAAAGTGAGCAGACGTGGGCCCCACAGTGGTAAGTATAAAACCAGAGCCAGACTAACCGGATAAAGACTTCCCCCACCATTGGTAAGAGGTCGTGTCACACATACTAGCCCCGTAGCCAAAATTCATTGTGTTGATTGATCGGATCCGTCCGTGATTTACCGGATTCGTCCGTGATTTTCCGTATCCGTCTGCGATTGACGGCATTCCTCCGCAATTTACCGGATTCGTCCGCGATCTATCGGATTTGTCCGTGATTTTATGCCAGACATAGACTTCACCCCTCTAGAGGTAAAGGGTCCTGTCACTCATACTAATCCCGTTACCATAAAATGTTCTATTGCATGCCTCACATTCACATTCACAGGTTTCCACCATCAAAGCCGACGTATCCACCAAAATTCACCAGAATAAGGCATCGCTAGATTTTTGATTACTGGTACTCTTTAATTCTTACTCTGTAAAGACGGGCGAGCTTACCTCAGCCTCAAATAAAAATATTTCGCAAGGTATGCTATGATTGGTGCGATTGCAATGGATGACACGTAAGTGAGTCACAGTCTGTGTGCCATCAAACTCAGGTCGGTCAGGCTATAGAGAACAGGTCCAAGTTTCGAACCCTGGGCCGTGCCATGTTTCTTACCGTCGACTTAGAAACACTTTTTTTTTATTAGTGCCAGGATGATACCTGAAAAACGGATAACATAGCCTCAATTCAAAGGCTATCGAAGCATAGCATCTTGTTGAATCAACTGATTGGAGCTGGTGTGTGAAGCTTTGGTCAAAGTGGTTGACAAAAGCAGAATATTCGAATTTATCCGCTGTAGTTGTCAGGTCCATGTCGTAACTAAACATAACTGCCTTGAAGGTGTTTGTTTGGTCCTTGTTTGTTGGCCTAAACCTACAGCCTTTTTCTGAACGCAATGCCGTTGTACTACCGAATAGCGTTTCGGAACATGATTTTGGTACATTTTAGTTCACCTTTTGCTTTCCTTTCTGTACTCCATGTTGACGGTGGTGTTGAGCTTCCTTCGCGCCACTATCGGGATCTGGTTCGGGCCTCCTTCAGCAAGTTCTTACATGTATCCCGATTGTTGGCCGACGCCATCTAGTTCTACACCCGAAGGCTTTGGGGGTCCTGGTTATACGCCATCCTTCCAGCGCAAATTTGGTCTGTTACCATGAATTTACCGCAAGGTACTTTCCGGGACGGTTCCTCTTCGCTCAATAGAGCTAAGTGTTCAGCCCATCAAAGTCTCGGATCCGTACGTGAGTACTGACAAGACTATCGTCTTAAACAGTAGCATTTTCGAAGTAATTATAAGATTTTTGGATTTAAAGACCTTCAAAAGACTAAAGTAGGTTCTTTTTTCTTTTGGCTCTTTGTTATCGGCTGCTACTACTGATCCAAGGTAATTTAAAGACCGCACTATTTGGAACGCGTGCTCCTCCATCCAAACAGTTGTTCTTCTACTTTTGCCAACGTTTTCTGCAGACGAAGCCACCATGTACTGAACTTAGTTTTTTCAGTTTTTTTTGCCGCCTGCTCGATTTGGATGAATGAGGGTTTCATGTGGGTTTCTTGCAAAGATGTCAATATCCTCTGCATAGCCAATAATTGAGTGAACTTGGTGATGACAGTGACTCTTGCCTATGTCCCATCGTCACGGATTGCTTTATCCAACGCCAGGTTGAAGAGGAGGCAGGCCAGTGTATTTCCTTGGCGGAACCGGAATCCATTGAAATTTTTGACGGGTCATGATAACAATGCGGATTCCTCAATTTGGCATGAAACTTTGGGCATGATCAGCCTTATTTAGCCAATAGCTTAAGTAGAAAAAATTGAACGAAGAATTATTTTCCTTCGTTCTCCATGATTCTCATCGTTTCGAGTAGCTTGTAATAAGAAAGGCAATGGGCTTCACTCCGACTTCCGACTGAAAAATATGACAGTTGATCTTATACGATGTCACCCTTTTTTAACATCTTCAGCTTCAGTTCAAAAATAAGGCTTCCCTACTCTTGAAACGATTTTTGTCCGTAGTTCGAACCACTGTTCAATGCATTGTATCCCTACCTTTTCAGCTCTGCAAAGTCTATACAAGTGTATCTATCCAACTACGAACTTATATACGATTCAATTAACTAATGTAGACGGTTACACCATTCGAATGGACGTGCAGCTAAAAACAGTGAGATGCGCGGCAGTAGTTGCATATAGGGGCTGAAGACATAACGAAGTTTTGCATTTTTATACTGACAAGGAGGAGGATCTCATTCCGGTCCTGATTTTCGTGCGAACAAGCGCATATTGGCCGCAACGAAGAAATGTTCGACACGTTCAGAGGCTAGAATAGGATTTATATTACACTTACAACACGTATCCAATCCATAAGGCCTTCTAGAACACATCAACGAAGGTTGGTTCTCTCAACTCAACTCTCAACTCAAGGCTTGACTTGTATTCCGGCTATACCTGTATAGACCTTGTGCTAGTCGTATGTTAAAGAGATGAATTATGTGCCTTCAGGGGTTGATATACTTCCATTTCTTGGAGCTATCGACAGCGTTAATCGTGCCTCTTTACGGTATAATTGAATGTCGTTGTTGTTTTTGTTGCTTTTTGTATTCGTTTAAGCAAAGAAGACGTTTGGTATGAATCTTCATTTTCATTTTGTGTTTTGGGAAGCTGTAGACAGTGTTCGTTAGCCCTGTTCATATGCATTCTCGTTTTAAATCATGAAGTAAGACTAAGAGAGTTGGGCTGGATCTAACTTAGTTAATAGGCAAAGCAGTTGCTCATGAAGTTGGATTTCCAAGGTGTGAATGTGAGCGAATGAGTTTGGATTTGAATTCATTGAGTAAGCAGCTTAATCGATTTCGATGAAATTTCAAAATTTTTGTAATCGATATCATTTACTTGAAATTTGGTATGGATTTGGTTATAAAAGAAAATTCTCTAATTGAGAACCTTCAAACATAATCTACTGCATCATTCATCAAGCCATCGTCTGCTGCAACCCACCCATGCCTTTAATATCGATTCTTGCGGAAGTGTATCAAGTGCGTTCCATCGATAACTCAATTAAACTTATCTATTTTTATCGGCTTAAATTCTTTTCTAATAAACGCTATCATCTCCCCCAATTTTCAAGTCTTACGGTACCAAATAATTGGCAATAATAGCATTATGAAAGAAAAACTAACAAATCCTCCCCTTGAACTATTTCCATCCCTAATTTGTCCGATCGAGGGCAGATGCTTATCGTTCAGTAAACTTCATGATGATGATGATTTCACTGATTCCGTTTACTTTTTTTTTGTGGTCGAAGTGACACGATAAACCACCCTCCCTCTTCAAGAATTAACACTTGTACAGATGTCACTTGATGAATATTCTTGTTTTAAGCAAACATCGGCCAGACCGGATTTGGGCAGTGAAAGTTGAAATCCCCGTTTAAAAATAGCAGATGTCACTTCAAATATGATTTTTAAATGGATAAGTATTTATTGAGGGTGGCGCGTGGCGCATTGGAAAATATTTATTTTATGATTTATGATTTTTTCTACGCTGCGCTGGTATTTTCGAGAAAAGTGAAAATCGTATTACGTAGGGACTTATATACGTAACCAGCAATGAAGTGGTAAACTTTTCAATAAAGTTAATATTTATTTAATAAAGGCGTGGTGCAGCGTTTGTTTGGAATTATTTCCTTATTTTGATAGGATTGGTTCTTTTCTTTGGTATGCTTGCAGAGTCCTGTGAAGTTAGCAAATGATTGTTGAAAATTTAATTAAAAATGAGAGTTCCCGGTAGCAAACCAAGAGTTCGCAGAAGGGCCTCCCATGGTCGACAGGTCGAAGCGAAGTAGGCTGTTGCTAATAAAATACCCCAGAACAAAGGAGTGTTCCCACCAAGGATGGTGGTGAATGAATTTCTTTTTTTGGAATCAACGGTGGCGACTTCAGTTCCATTTATACCGAACTACTTGGTGAACACCTTTACGGGCTATTTCGAATCCCAGGCCGTAAAAGGAGCGGTTTTTCCGGCTCTTGCACTTGGAGTCACATCAAGTGCCAGGTACTCCAGGTTGGGGGTTGTACGTCGGGGTGACTTCCCGACTATACGTAGAAAAATAATTAGTTGCGAAGCAACAACAAGCCGCGGAAACAGACGGATACACTGATGACGACCCAAGCATCGTTTAGGGATAACGAATTTCGGATATGCATGTGGAATGTAAGGTCCCTTAATAGACCGCGTGCTGCCGAACAATTAGCGGAGATCCTTAACTGCTACAAAGCAGACATTACTGCTATCCAACAAATGCAGTGGGATGGACCGAGCAATATGGTAGTTCTTACCGAGAGCAACAAAAGCGGCTCTTTGGATGCGGATTCCTCGATGGAAGCAGGCTCAGGTAAAAAGTCTTGAGCTTCAAATGTGTAAGCGAACGCATCACGACGATCCCAATCAAGGCTAAATTCGGCAAGATTAGCCTAATTTGAGCGAAGAGAAAAACGACGACACCAGAGACGAATTCTACAAAACATATGGGCAATGTCCTATAGCTATGACATTAAAATTGTACTCCGCAATTTTAACGCAAAGCTAAGAAAACAACATCTTTGGTGGATCAGTGGGAAAGCACACCTGCACGACAACACTTCCGACAACGGATTCACGGAATAACTCTTGCTGATCGCTGTCCTGCTGTATGGTGCAGATTGCAGAAGCATGGACTTTGACAAAATCGGATGAATGTGCCTTAGGCTGTTTCAAGAAAAAAGTTCTTCGGGTCATCTTTGGTACTTTTAGTACGAAAGTTAACTTTTTCGAATGGAGTGACTGTGATTGATAAGAATCCATAGTACAATTCTGCCACAGGTGCCACTTCATTATAATTACTCAGGTCTTCGGACCTATAACGTCGGTATTGGTTCACTTTCGGAAAAAAGGGGCCTTGACCACTCCTACGCTACGCGCCATATCGTGTACAATACAAATTCTGGAGGTGAATTTCAGCTTTGTCCACTTGTCTGCTTTCATGTGTGAGAGCACTGTATAGCTTGACATCGCCTTTTTGAAGCGTGTATCCAATCCACTGCCACTTAAGTCTTCGTAAATAATAAAGTTTATGGGTTCTTGGTCTGATCTCGCATGATTCAACAGTTGTAGCTTGGTCTTTAAGCTTAAGGAGTTGGTTTTCCATATTTTTGACAGTATTCCGAACGCAGCCTTTACTTTTCTGATTCGGCTGTTTACGTACAGTTCAGTTCCACAACACGCAGAGACAATACTCCCAAGATATTATTGTAAATCGTCTGCTATCTCAACCGGCTGTCCAGAAATATTTACTTGGGTTGATGAGAAAGTTCCAAGGCTGATCCTTTTAGTTTTTGCCAAGATGATCTTTAGCCCCACGACTTTTGCATTCTTAAGCCTTTATTGTCATTTGATGAAGAAGCATGATCCTATGACAGAGTAAGCATGCCAGAGTCCACCGAATTCTTCCAATTCCATTTGATAAAGCTGGGTGCAGTACGTAACTTATCATTAACAAAACCAAATGCAAGACGTGATATTTGGATCCATCATCTGTAGCCTTGACAAAAGCAGTCAATTTATCTAGGATGCACCTGCTGCGCAAAGCAAGCCCGATACGTTCTCTGTGGACTCTGTCAAATCGAAGATCATTTTGAAATCGATGAAAAGTAGGTGAAGTGGTGATCAATATTCAACACACTGTTCGATGATGATCCGTTAGGTGTTGATGTGATCCATACATGAAGATCCAGTGCGGAATCCTACTTCTTCGGCGTCGAGGGTGTCTTCGAGGTGTTATTTTTATCCCAGCACTATTTTTGCTATTATCAGTTTTCGCACTGGTGAGATCTCCTTTCTTTGGGAGCTTGACATAATCATTACTTTTTTCCACTTAAAGGTGATGTTAACAGGATTGATTTCAGAAATCAGTGGCCTGCTTACCGGTTTTGTACTGTTTCATTTCACAGCTTAACTAAATGCTGGTGTTACTGCATCTGTTTGCATCAGCAGTTATAGGGAATCTTCCTTTTCGGGGTTCTCAGGTTTCCCCCACAAACAATACGAATTAAGTTCCATTATTAAGATGGTATTTTTAAAGAGTCCGTTCTTCTGATGTGATCCTTTCAGTCATTCCATCTTCATTTCATCTGCCATTAATTTACGTCCATACTTTCTGTACATTGTCCAACATTGTGAACCGTATGGGATTATCTTTCTAACACCTAGGCGCTAGGCGGAACCTATGTATATGCTTTCTTTAACATCCGCTCATAGTAAACATTGCAGGGACATCGGATCTTCGTTGATGGTGGCCTTATTATCAGAAAAAAAGTAACTAATACACTTTTTGGCCCGTCAGATTTTGGGTCGTATTACAGCTTGTCGTATCAGCTACATATATGTTTGTAGACTGAACGAAGAAAATTGTACCGCCATTGATTTGAGGCATTCGATCAGCAGCTTTTTTCTCATGTCTCCTATGTCCTATTTTCCGATCTGTTTCGTTGCAAATTTCGCAAAAGTTAGATGAAGCTTTGCGCTCTCCTATACAAGTTTGCTGTAGGAGATCTGTTAAAAATAGAAGATTTATAAGAAGCGTTTTTTTAAATTTTACAAGGGACTATGGGCCCGGGTCAACGTTAAAGAAAAAGAATATGGCGAAAGTTTTTTTTACATGCATATAGGTATAGTCGTGTTTGTATGAACCAAGAAGTGAAAATGGAAAAGTAATCAAAATCATCAACGAATTTGAAACGGGTAGCAGGCAGTACGCTGCTAAAAGTTTATTTGCAAGGGTGATTCTGTTTTCAACCTTCCCCCTTACATAGAAGAACAACTTGTAGTCTATTTCTTGTAGTTTCAAGATGTCGCTAGGTTAGCTATTTGTGACCTAGATTTGTTTACCATTTTAAACGCCTCTAAGGACAAGCAGAGAGGTGCTACAAGAGTATTCTTAACCATACTTGCACCGGTATCCTTTTTGTGGCCTTATATTATGGCTTTGGGGGTATGGTTCAATTACAAGCACGGATGTGATCTAACTAAGTAAAGAATTCAAAATTCTTCAGTGTCTTCGGCTACCAAAATCTTTAATCCAGATTTATTGAACCATCATCGAACTCCCATTGTGCTTTGCATGAACAATCAAACGAAGACATTTCGAAACCCTATCTGCAATGTGTCACTTTTCTAAAATGCCATCAGTTTCATCTCCCTGTCCAGCAATTGTTCCGCATTCGAAAATGACTTTTACAAATGTCCTCTTTCAACTAGGTATGTTCTTCACGACCTACTCCATCCAATCGAATCCCGTTTTTACTAAAAAGTAAAACCTTTGCCAGCCAGCAGCGTGGGTAGTGGACCCAAAAGGTACCTACTTTGTCTTTGTGTAACTAGGTATCCCAAATCCAAGGCAAATATACAAAAATGCTGAGTTCATTAAATGAATATGTACCAAATATGTATGACATGGTCATAATCCTCAAAAAGGCATCTGCCAACTTTATTATGTGTGCCTCCGAATGTATACGAGTATAATGCCTTTAAAAGAAGGAAGCAAATCACCTACGCGTTGAAGATTGTTTATATGCTCCTCCAGAAATCCAATAACAGAGTAGATCGCTTGGCAGCAAGTAAATTACCAATAACTGAACAACCATCCTTATTTCGCAATAACTTGTCCGACAGAACAATGCCGATGCCGACAGCCGTTTTTCTTTATTTAATTTTTTTCTTCATTTTGGGTTCAATATAGTTTGTAAGTAGTCTGTCGGTCTGCGAAGACCGTAACCACTTGGCGGCAGTAGTACAAAAACTTAACTGCAATTTCCCAAGTCCAACATCCAAAACCAAAAGCAACTCCATCTCCAATCGACCGTTTCATTGTTTCATCGTTCACATAAGTAGTCAATGTGATTTGCATTGTGTGCTCGTAGTCGAAGGCCCTGAGAAGCTAGGTAAAGGTAGGTACTCTTGGTCGGTTGCATTTTATTTGCCGAGTTATTTGCAGATCGGTCAGCGGAAGAATATCCGATAGCTTTGGTTGTGGTTTTCAATAATGATATTCTATGCGCTTCGTTGCACTCCATTCAGCCAGCAAAACTCTTTGCCTGCCCAACCGCAACTAGTCAATATGAGACTCAAAATCTCAAGAAATGACCGCACATTTTTGGTTTACATGATTGCAAGTGTAAATATTGTGGGCATTGCATTAACGATGGATTGACGAAGCCGGCCGAAGACGATGTCGACGATCGACGCCACTGATAAATTGATTAAGTGATTTGCCTTAAGTCAATACAAGCAGTCAGTTTAGGGGGTGAATCATAAAACATTTCAATGGGGTGACCATCGTGTTTTTTTTTTTTAACAAACAAATTGAAAGGAATCTTTCAAAGAAGCTGTGTAAGAATCAAGTACCTTTAGGATTAGTAAAAAAATTAACCACCTTCTTTGTTTGGCTTAACACTCTTAACAGCCAGCAAGGTCACTAGCTTAGCAAGCTATTTGCAGCTTTGTTCCACTTCAAACACGGTCTTCTTCTATTGCGGTGTCTTTTTGTTGAGATTTGAAGACTCTACCTTCACCCTTTCGTTTAACCTAAATTTTCTGGTTCGGTCTTCGTCGCTGCACAGCTCGTGGAGTTCTTGGTTTCATCTTCGTCTTCATTCCAAAAACCAAAAGTCAAGTGAAGAATTTTTTTTTCAAAGTCACGTAACGCGTTTTCATTGGAAGTTGGACCGGGATGATGAGGGTCTAATAGCAGACGCTTTGGTTGCTGAGAGGAAGACTCTTTAGAGCAGGTGGCATCGTCGGAAGACAAAGTCCTTACCTCTCCCGGATTTAAAACTTATTTTTGTGTAAGGATTTACTTTTCTATCTTGCTGCTTTCAATAGGTTGCAAGCTCAGTCTGCTCTTTCTCTAGCGGATTCTAAGCTTTCGAATCACTATTTTCACTTAACCTCACTTTTTTCTTTTCTTAGCAACTTCCTTCTAAGTAAATGAATTGATTCTCAGGAATTATTTCTCCAGTACTGTCTTGAAAACCAAAGGTTGCTCATCCTACCCCTTCCTAATCCTTATTTCCTCTTTCGTCGGCTTTGCTATTATACTGATCTCTCCCACTCCCCTGACAGCATAGTGTATCACTGTCTGTCGATAAAGCACCTCTCCCTCCCCCTCGTAAGACCTCGTTAACCCTGAGTGAAAGAATTGTGAATAATGGCCTTTGCACTACTAATGAGAGTCAACCGCTCCAGACAGCTCCTAGAGGAAGGCTTCCTGGTGTAAGCAGGGTTGTGAATAATGGTCCTGATACCACAACGAAGACTCTGGTATCAGCCAATATAGAAGCAAAAGTCATGCGAAAGCACCTAGGTCCAGCATCTGCAAATATCGACGGAGGTCGGCATTGAGGACATGTCACATCTATTGTTTGTACCGATCAGAGGTCGCGCGATCTATATTCGCTTTCTTCCAGCTTTCTGGGCGAACACTGGCCCAGGCGCAAGAATCACGGCTAAAGAAGAAATTCCTTGGAGGCGCCTAGCGTGTGCATGGATCCAGATGGAACCCTCATGCATAGAAAACATCAATGAGATGATCAGACTCAGCAACCGAGACCTTACCTGTCATGAATTGAAGATCGCGAAACTGGAGGAGCTGAAGGGTATTGAAACGATCATCATTAGTCAAAATAAGGCCCAACCAGAAACTTAAGGGGGGGGGGGGGGGGGGAGGGTCCCATTGCCTATTCTCTATCGCATTCCATTCCTTGAATGTTGATGCTACCATTACGTCTCGTATCGTCATCATCATCAGCTTTCCATTCATCTGTCCCACAAACAGGATCCGATCTAGATCATCAGATCTGCTGACCTCCTTGAACAAGCTCTTGCACCTATATCGAATTGTTGGCTAACGCCAACTCAAGGATTTAAGTTTTGTCAACTGTGAAGTCTCCTACTTGAATTGGACAGCAGAAGAAAGTGCATTAAAACGCCAAAACGGTCACCCCAATCATAGTTTTCAAACAAAGCCTCTCGCTCTCCACCCCGTAATTTTCATCACAATTGCGGTTCCACATCAAATTGATATTCATGCGTTCAATTTGAAAATGTGTAGATGAGTGGATTGTAATTAATGCTATTGTTGTAAAAAAGAAGATACTCAAGTTGAATAGCTCGTTTTCGATTCAAGGGGTTGAATTTGTAATTCTTTCGTTGTTCCGTGCGTCGTCGTGTCGATCGACATAGATACTCTCATTTAGTTTTTCATTCTCTAAAGGAAAAGGGAAAAAAGTTAATGATGCGTTCCGGCTTTTTGTATCTTTCTATGTTTTATTCTAGCATTGTGCTTGTGCTATAAAAAAGTCGAACATATGAGAGGTTCACATGAAACTGTATCAGTTGCACAAGTGTCATCGTCATCGACAACTATACGACTACGATACGATGACGACCACGCGAGCGTCCTTGACACAGTTGACTTCAATGATATTATTCTACACCGAGTAAACAAGTTTCTCTCACCCCTTTCGCTTTATATTCGAAATAGAATCTAGACCACGATGCGATGTTCGCGCGAGTTAAATGAGCCGAATGGAACTATTAGGAAAAAAACACTCCTAAAAAACCTGCAGACATGATGTTATGTTGTTCCTTGTGCGTGTAGGCAGTGACAGGGCAGAGGCACAAGTGTTATTGCCACAAACAGGATATGTGTAATTTTTCGGTTGCATAAGGGTGCCAGATTGCGGTAATTCAATTTGAATCACAGAAGAAGAGGAAAAGTGTGATTTGTGACAAATTTTTCATAAAATTATCCGTGTCCTTGCGGATGTCAAGCAGGGGTGGGTGATGCGGAAGGTGTAGTTTGTTCAACGGATGGTGTTTCTTGTAGATAGGTCAGGCAACTGGCACTGCACTGGCACTACTTCCTGAACGATGATGATGATGATGGTAACATCAAGGGAGTCCTAATTATTAAACCTGAATGAACAGATGCAATCGTGTAGTATGTGCGGTATTGTTATTCTTGTGTTAGTTTTTCTTTGGGATTTTCTGCACTTGTCCAGATGCAGAAATAAATGTTAGACTCAAAAATGAAAGTGGAAATGTGTAGAATGTAGATAGTTTGTTTGGAACATCCGGTTTGTGTTTGAAGATGGATTTTACGATTTTGTTTCTGATGAAACATTTTCTTTTTAGGGTTTCTTTGTTAAAGATGTTTGAAAGGATAAAAAACGAGTAGGTCTTCTATTTAGATAGAAGATAGGCTCAAACTAGTTTATAATAAAACACAGTACCTACTTAGGTAATAAAAAATTGGCTTGCGCGATACTTTCGGCAGCTTTTTAATAGAGTGTTCATAAAAGAAAATATTCCATTATCATTCAAGAGGTCAGTCATCTTTCCCATTCACAAAAAAGGAGATTCGAACCAGGTTGAAAACTATCGCAGAATCTCCTTAATGAATGCTCTAGCAAAACTATTTTGTGGGATACTTGTGCAGAGACTCGAAACATGGACAAACTCTTACCATATCCTCCCAGACTTTCAAGCGGGATTTAGAAAAACTATTCGACAGTTGACCACATTTTTACACTAACATCTATTGCTAAAGCGTTTCAAGCCAGAAATAGGATGGTATATGCCTTTTTTGTTGATTTCAAAGCAGCCTTCGGTCTTATAAATCGAAAAGTTCTGTTTTACAAATTATCCCAGCTTGGTATTTCAACGAAGTTTATTCATGTCATAAAGGAATTATTGTATAGGTACTGAGACTAATGCAGCTGTTTGGGATGGCACGTGCGTCGTATTCTGAATGGTTCAGGACTGATAATGGTGTAAAACAGGGATGCCTCCTCAGTGCTCTTTTGCTTGCACTTTTTATAAACGATGTCGTAGCCTGCCTTCCTGGAGGAATCCGAATAGCAGATTCGAACAACAACAATGTTTTATTGTATGCTGATGACTTAGTGCTTACTTGCAGAATCACCGAAAGCCTGCAACTAATGATTAATAGGCTAACCGAATATTGTCACAAATGGGACCTAGTAATCAACACAGACAAATCAAAAGTCATGGTTTTCTCTAGATCAACCAGAAGCAGGAACGCTTACGATTGGAACTTCAATGGTGGAAGATTGGAAGTTGTTAGCGAAAATAAATACCTGGGAATAAAACTGAACACTTGATTTCAGCAACCATCTCACTGAAAAATCAAATACTTCACAAAGCCTGATCAATCTCACGTGGAGAAGTATCCGACTATTTAGGATCATACTTTCGACGAAATATAAAATATCTGATGCTGTGGTTAAATCAACTCTGTGTTACGCTTCGCAAGTGTGGGGAGGTGAAGAATTCGAGGTCATCGAACAGTTTCAAAGAAATTTTCTTAAAAAAGTCTTTAACTTACCGCTCAAAACGCCAAATTACGCGATCTATCTAGAAACAGGACTCTCTAAGCTACTTACTTATACTTTGAAGTCAGAAGCGGATTACATTTGAAAGATACTTTCTTTGCAAGATGAACGACTTTCCAAGAAAATGGTTCTGTATGAGCTAAGGAACGAGGATTTGGATTGGTGGATATCAAAGTGGAAAAGTATAGGCAATACCTGTGGAGAAGACTTCTCGATAGACACAGAAAACATTAACTTAGTTAAAGAAAATTTCTACCGTATCATTCAGAAGCATGATACCTCTGTGCGAGAAGCCTTTAAAATGAAAGCTAGTAAATCGGAGAGTAGAATTATATACTCACAGCTAAATACCAACTTAGCTGACAAAAACTACTTTCATGACCAATATACATACCGAGAAATGTCTCTCATTTTTAAAACTAGGTGTGAACTCCTTGGTCTCAATGGGACTCCTTACAATGGAAGCTTTAATCAATTTTGATCTTTGTGCAACCTCAAATCTAAAGAAGACTGTTTTATTTTTTTAAGCATATGCCCAATATTTCCACCGCAACGACTTACTTACTTCGAAAAAAAAAACATTAACGATGCAAGAAACAATACGAATTTTAAACGAGTACAACTGGCAACTCTTCAACTTTTTAAATGAAATCTATAGTTATAGAATGCTACTAATAGGTAACAGAATTTGTGTAGTACATTTCCTAAATTTTCTGTTTGTTTATTAAATTTGCTAACCGAGCTGACGGCAAATTCTAAATTCATTTTTTGTCAAACAATGTACATATTTAGAACTATAAAATAAATTAATTACTTACTTACTTACTTACATACAATTGTGAAAAAAAAATTATTCGAAATTCTTATTTTCAAAATTTTAAGTTAGAAAATTAATTTTTCAAACACAACTTTAAACAGTTTATTTTAAGAACAAAATGAAAGACGTAATTTTTGGCTTTGAAGGAAGCTATATCACAGCGTTGTGGACAAAGTCGTTCAGAAAATTTCTCCACTCTGCTAGCGTGGGGGGAGGGGGAAATACCCCCTCTTTTATTATTTTTTTCTTGTCTCGTGAACGTATAGGTAGCTTCATAATCTACTATGATTATGACCATGCCCTAAAAATCGGCATTATCCGTGTAATGTGGCGAAAGGCTCCGATGTTTAAACCAAATTTGAACTAAGTGTACAAGTCTTTGATAGTTGGTTCAACTTTCTTCTGGTATTCCACATACGTTCCACAGTTCCAAACACAGCAGGAGAGGGGAATATGTAATTCCTTTGCTTTTTGATTGTTCTTATTAGTTTTTTTTTTTACTCTAATCCGAATCCTGAGAATCACATAGGACATAGTCCACATAGTCCCATCAACCTTCTTGGATATTGGAAAAGGGGCGTGGTATATTAATAAATTATTCACAAATATTTTATTTTCGATTTCTCTTAAAGGACAGTTAGCTTGATTTTCAATCCATCTCCATCCCTTATTGTTAATGCTCATTTTTAAGTCTCTTTGATATTTTGAGGGTAGTGCTACAGGGGTTGAATATTTGAACTGGATTAGATCGAAAATCTCCCATTCTCTTTTGTTGAACAATTTCACAGAACCTCAGACAACGCCAAGTTCAACTGTCAATAATTTTTTCGGATGAAAGTATTTTTTGCTGATAATTTGCCAAATATTGCAGTATCGTTGTCAATACGAAAACATCTTTTGTGATTCCCCACACGACATTTTTGTGGGTGACATCAAAAGTTCCCCCATTATCGGTGCTCTACAATTTATGCATCTTTGTAAAAAAAATTAAAAACAAAATAATAGATCATAAAAATATTTGTAAGCATCTTATCACCAAACCTAGTAAACAAAAAATATTCTTGGTATAAAAAGAGAGTTCGAAGCTGAATGTTCATCACACCGTAAAAGCATTTCAAGTTGTTACAGTGACTACTTAGAGCAATCATCCTACTTTTTTTGAAAAAAATAAAACACATCAAACACCTTAACAATGAACTTCAAAGTATTGATCGTGCTGATCTTTGGATTGATTGCCTTATCAACAAGTGCTGTTGAAGCTTTCCGTGACAATGGCGGAAGCAGATACGGTGGAGTGGGCAACAGAGGCAGATTACCAATTCCAACAACACCACCATTCAATCCGTACCCAAGGCAGAGACACTTTTGAGTGGAGAACTATTTATATTCAAACCTATTATTATGTACACTTTCACTTTCACAAATATTTATTAAAAAATAAACTCTTATTGTATTTCAACATTCAATTTTAATCTGAAAAAGGTGTTCTTTCACTCATCTCATCTAAAGAAATATCTCGAAAATCGGCAGCTTCCTAATGATCGGGATTCGGGAGTAAGGTTTTTTCAGTGATCTTATGGCTTATCCCACTAAAGACTAAACAGTGAAATAAATCTTAACATGCGTCGCGTCGTCATCGGTCGCGTGGTTTTGAAAAAAGTGAGATAAAGGCGATAAACATTTCAAAAGCATTTGATAGAGTTTGGCATCAGGTTGTCTGATCAAAAAGTTTGCCTTCCATTTCGACGAATCCCTTCTTTGTTGGATTAGGAACTGAATTTCGGACCATTCAATACTAGTCATATAGGAGATTGGACGGGTTTAAGTCTGTTTTCCATATAATAAACAATGATCTACCTCAGGGCTCCGTAATACTGTTCCCTATACATTCTTTACCAGTTTTTCAATGACATACTGTCTGAAACTTCTAATCAGGTTAGGTTAGGTTGAGGGGCTAGCAGTTGATATCGTTACCGTCACACTGAGACCAATAAAGATCCATTGTGATACCCGTGAGTTTTGCTACTCAAGCTCATAAAAAACTATGCGTTCAGTTAATCAAGCCATGTACTAGAGAGTTCTTCTCTAAGTCCCCGAAGAAATTATTGCCAAACAATTTCTTCCTTTGGTGGGAGAGTGCGGGGCAGTGACATAGAAAGTGTGAAGTGTCTTCATGCACTTCCTCGTCACCGCATCCTCTGCATAGATCATCTGAACTGATTCTCATCTTTTTCTTGTGATATTATATTTTCTTGTGATAACAGATTATAACCGTTGATTATGCTTACAATAGATCGAAGTGATCTCTTGTTTGATTGCACAATTCTTTCCGTTCTGTTTATTAAAACAGGGCCAGATTTTTCTAGAAGTGCCGTAGGTGTCAAGAAGGTTTCTCCTTTCATCGGCCTTAACAGTTGTTCTATTTGAGATTTCCTGCTGACAAGCTGAGCTTGGCTTTTGTCAAGCGTTGATCCTAACCTTGCTAATTCATCGGCTTTCTCGTTGCCTTGTATACCGCTGTGGCCTGGGACCCAGCAGAGTCTAAGGCTGTGCGCCAAAAACCTTAAGCTCTTCGCGGTAGCATGAAACAAGCTTTGATTTTACCTCAGTTGCAATAATCACTTTTATTGTCACTTGGATAATCAATGTGAAAGGTGATATCAGCCCGTGGTATCGCTATCATTAATACATGTTATCACTGCCAGGACCTCCCCTTCTAATGAACTCGCCTTGTTGATGAACTTAAGCTTATGTTAAAAACGGGACGAACTTTTTCTTAATTTAGCAAACGAAGTAGGCTTGGCGTTCTCTTCTTAACGCTGTCAAGTTCACTTTAACAATGAGCGAATGAAACAAAGTACTTAAGCCTCTTAGGAAGCGGACTTTTCTCTAAGGAAGCAACCAGATGACCATTTTACTTGTGATTTACGAAGGAAATGATATTTAAGTATGTAAAAGGGCCCATACGAAGCACACTACTTGTGTGCACAACGGTGTATGTTTGCCGAGGTGTGTGCCGCCAGTGGTCTGGTGTGCGCACCGATTTTGGTGTGAGACACCGTGTGGGCAAAATTAAAACTGTTCAATATTTGGTGTCAGGCAGAGTTTTTGAAAAAAATGCACTTTTTTCAATGCCAGTTTTAGTTCTTGTCTTTGTATTAGAGAAATCTTTTATTATCAAGAAAGAGTTAAGATTTGTAGGTATATTTGTATGTTTGTAATGAATAAACTCAAAAAGTAATGATCCAATTTCACTCTGAGTATATTTTATTACTAGCTGACCCACCAGACGCTGCTTTGGCATGTAAATGTTAGTCTTCGGAAATACTAACTAAAAATTGTTTCACTGATACAAAACAACAATTTTCTGGAGTAATATAAGCTATATCTACTTTATTACTAGATTACCCAGATAACACTACGTCCACGTAGGTTCCAGAGTTGGTGCTACCAACTTTCGACTTTCATTACAATGAACTTAGTGCATGTCTCAAATCATCACCATAATGGAGTTTGACTTTGAAAATCAACGTGCGTGTACAACTACAACAGGATGCATCAGATGGAAATTTTGCAAAACAACGAATGGATATTGGAAATGGAGCAAATTGATGAATTTTCGCTATATCACATTGCCAGGAAACTTCTGGAAGATCAAAGGAAGCACAGACGAATTGGTGCAAAAGGTTTTAACTTAATTTTTTCTAATAAAAGTTTTCTCTTAAATTTAAAACTCGCACATCAATTTACCCAAACCGAGTTAAGATAATAAAATAAGAAAAAGAGATTAAATTTTAATTTGTAAACAGAAATATAATATTATTATTTTCTAAATACTAAATATTTTAGAATGTGTACATAAAGATTTGAATACATTTAAATAGTTCTTCGCTCAAAAGTGTCTCTGCCTTGGGTATGGATTGAATGGTGGTGTTGTTGGAATTGGTAATCTCCCTCCATTATTGCCCATTCCACCGAATCTGCCTCTATCGCGGAAAGCTTCAACAGCACTCGATGATAAGGCGATCAATCCAAAAATCAGCACGATCAATACTTTGAAGTTCATTGTTAGGAATTTGTGATTTGTATTGTTGCAAAAAATAGAACGATTATTGCTCTAAGTAGTCACTGTGACAACTTGAAATGCTCTTGCGATGTGATGAACATTCAGCTTCGAACATTCTTTTTATACCAAAAATTATTATAAGCCTACTAGGTTGGGTGATAAGAAGCTTACAAATAATATTTTTTATGATTTATTATTTTGTTTTTATTTTTTCTTGAAAAGATGCTAGAATTAAAAATCACCTATAATAGGGGAACTTTTGATGTCATCCGTTAAAATTTCGTTTGGGGAATCACAGAAGTTGTTTCCCTCATTTGAAAATGATAACGAATTATCTGACATCTCGCGAAGCATTCAAATGTGATCTCTTCAGCTGGTGTCAATGTCCAATATTAAACGTCAATGTCAAAATTTGAAATTGCAAAGTATTAAGTTGAAAGTCAAGCCATGTCTATATGCATTGACAATTGCGTTTGAAGTCATTAGAAGCAAAAGGGGACGTCGACGGTGATTATCCTCTTCTTGTTTACAGAATTGACTTGGAATCGAAGGCGCAACGAAAGGATGACATTTATCGATTTCAATACATCTTTCATTACGTTGTATCCAATAGTGTCAACAGCTACCGGCAACAGAACACAAATATTTTTATCTTAAACGCGTTAGGATCACCAAGTTCTTAGTACTTAATGGTTGCATAAATAAAATATGTTTTTACATTTGTTATAAACAATAAACATTCAATTTTATGTTTTTGTTTATGTTGTTGTAGGCATATCGGTAGAAAAAAAAGCAACCGGGAGATACTATTTGTTTTGGTTCAACCTGTACAAAGTATGACAACAATCTTCAACTTTTGATAACGATTACTCATGTCATGAGTCATGAGCATGACGAACGCTTTATTAAATATTTTTTTTTTTTTTGTTATTTTTAAAGACATCATTAACAGCTTTTGAAAAACTCGCATCTGTCTGTTTTGTTTTTGGTTATTGTTCGTCTATCAATGATGGGGTTCCCAAATTCAAAAACATTCTCTTATCAAAATTTAAAATAAGATACTTCGCTTCTTCGCTAAAGTAAATCCCCAACCAAAATCTTTTAACGAAAGGAGATACTTTTTTCCCCCCACAATTGATATTAATCAATTGCACTTGATTAAATACTTCTTATCACTCTTGCTGGGATGGGATCCGAAAAAATCTCAATATAAAAAGCTTGCACTCTGAAGCAAACGAATACACTTCGATTCTAGTCCTCATTGATTTGCATAGTAAAAGCCTAACAAAATGAACTTCAATTTGTGTATTTTATTAATTTGCGGCTTGATTGCTTTCTTCACGAACGTGGCTCGAGCTCAATATCACCCTGATGGCTGTATACGATACCCAAAAATTCCATCCTTTCCACCAACACCGTCACCATTTAACCCAAATCCGTTTGACAGAGGTTCAAGAGGAAGATTCGGCGGTTTCTGAATGTTGATATTGATATACTTAGATATCTACTTATATTTGTAAAAATAATATAAAATTGTTAACGTGATTTATTTTGTTTTGATTTGTTTATCAGAAAGTGGAGTCAATGAAGCTTTTTTTCAGAAAATCCTCAGAAACAGCTCGGATTTCGAAATTTTTGTTTCTTATATTGTTTAAAAACAGGAACATTTCATTTGGGGGAAATACTTGCTTATATTGTTTAAACAATTTTTATATTGTTTATAAAGGGTGATCCACGAGCGATGTTTTTGGTAATTGGAGTGTATAGGTTACATTAAGACAAGAAAAAAAATCATATGAAAGGGGTGGTCTACTGTCCCCCGTTTAGCCGGGAGGGGCGATCTTATAACAAAGAAACCCTATTTTTCAAAAAATATTAAAAATCAACGGCTTTGTCCACAATGCCGTGGTATACCTTCTTTCATTTTGCATCTAAATAAAACTGTTTTCAGAAATAGTTCTCGAAAAATTCATCTTCAAAGTCAAAATATCGAAATTTTCACCTTGTTTTTTTAACTTCGAACAAATTTTTTTCGAAATTGACATTTTCGCATGGGGTTTTCTGGATCTCACTGAGAACTACTGACAGCATTTAATTGTGGAAAAAATGAGTACTTAATTTCATAAAATTTCGAAAAAAAAAATTAGTTCGAAGTTAAACAAAAAAATTGAAAATTTTTAGCTTTGCAAGGGTAGGTATAACACGGCATTGTGGACAAAGCCGTTGATTTTTAATATTTTTTTGAAAAATAGGGTTTTTTTTTCGCCTCTCCCGGCTAAACGGGGGAATATTTTATTTAATTATTTAGCAAACATAGGTATGAGAAATATAATTGGAAACTGTGAGGCCGTGAATAAATGAATAAACAAACTATATGAATTTATAAACAATTTATTGATATAATTTTATATGTTAAAGTATCGATTAGGAAAGGAACATTTATTTTAAAGGAACATTTATTTTTACAGAAGAGAGGCAGACAAGACAAGTATCTAGTGCTCGTTCTGCTCGTGAATAATAATTAATTAATATTTTTGAAAACATCGCCTTTTATAGTTGTTTTGTAGTCGACTCTCCTCTCATAGCATGTTCGATTGAGTTTCTGCTATTTTGTTGAGTGGTTAGTGTAGGCGTTTGTTTGTTTTCTCTCGTATTTGTTACAATCTCCCCTTTTGTATCTGAAAGAAATAAGAAGAGTGAAGATACCAGAAAATTAGTTGGGTGCAGGTTTTCGTGGTCGTCCTCGGCGCCTAATTGGTACTAGAGGTTCTTCTGCGTCTTGTGGATTTGTACATTTGGTTAAAGCGGATGTATGATGTATGCCAATAACTTCGTGGGGATTGGCGGGATTGGCTATTTCATAGCTGTAAGAACCTTTATTGCTTAGGATGATGTATGGTCCATCACGTCTTGGGGCAAGTTTTGAAGTGATGCGGTTAGTTGCTTTGCTATGGGTTTTGGTGTTAACCCAAACATGGTCTCCTGGAGAATACATTGGATTAGGACGTCGTTTTGCATCGGTATAAGATTTTTGGCGGTCCTGTTCTCTTTCGTTGACTTCTCTGGCATTCTTTAGAGTCTCTGCCATTTTGTTCAAATATGGTGTAATGCCGGGTACAAAATTTTCGGATTTGATGATACTTCGAAAATCACGTTGAACGTCATCAGGAGCGCGTAGTTCTCTGCCGAAATTTAAAAAGACTGCGCTGTATCCGGTAGTTTGGCATCTCACAGTATTCATTGCAAATCTGATGAATGGTAGTTTCTCGGGCCAGTTGAAATGTTCATTTCCAACTAAGATGACCAGTTGCGTCTTAAGGTCACGATTTTTTCTTTCCACAGGGTTAGCTTGTGGATGATAAATGGGAATGAAGCATTGGGTAATACCCAGGCAATGCGTAATATGTTGCATAACAGCACTAATAAATTGCGTCCCATTGTCGCTGACTAATCTTCTCGGAAGACCAAAACGCAAGAAAATTTCGGTTATCAGTATCTTACCACATGCGGATGCTGTTGCTTCTTCTAAAGAAAAAAGCTCAACCCAGCGAGTTGTGACGTCTTCTATTATAAATATCCACTTCATGTTATCATTCGAAGGTGGGAGTGGCCCAAAAGATCTATAGCGAGTACTTCGAAACGTTGGTTTTGCACTGGTGTTTGAACTAGTCCAGCGGGTTTAAGATTTGTTATTTTGTATCTTTGACATTGGGTGCAATCTTTTATATACTTGGTAATATCTCTTCGCATGCAGGGCCAAAAGTAACGAGAGGAAATCCGTTGGAGAGTGCGTTCGGCACCGTAATGTCCGGCTGTAGGTTCATCATGGTAGGAACTTATAATTTGTTGTCGCACGTCTTTGGGAAGCACAAGTTGGGCTTCCTCGTTGTCATCGTTCTGGTCGTACCTATATAGTACTCCATCGTGAAGCACATAACCTCGATTAGTCCAGCAGGTGAATCTCTCTGGTACAAAAGATTCGAGATCGGTGATTATCTTGTTCAGGTCAGGGTCTTCTAATTGATTGTTACGTGTTTCTTTTGCACTTCGATGAGGAAAGTCAATGGAGATGACACAACTTTCTAATGTTGGAATTTCTTCGATAACTGGAGGACGGGATAACATGTCAGCTAGTACATTACCTCTGCCTGGCGTGTACTGAATGTGTATGTCATATGGTTGTAATTCTAGACACCATCTTGATAAGCGTCCGGTTGGTGATTTGAGAGTCATAAGCCATCTCAAAGCTTGATGATCGGTTATAACAGTGATCTTGTTACCTTCTATGTAGCTCTGGAACTTGCGAATAGCCCAAACAACAGCTAAAGCTTCTCGTTCCGTTGTATTGTAATTCCTTTCAGCTGAAGTCAAGAGTCGACTGCTATATTCTACGGGTCTTTCATCGGAACCGTCCCCTTGTAGTAAGGCTGCACCAATTGCATAACCACTGGCGTCGGTTCGAATAATGAAAGGTTTTGTTTCATCGACTTGTCTGAGGATTGGAGCGGTAGTGAGTCGATTTTTGAGTTCATCGAAAGCATTTTGTTGGGAAACTTCCCAAACCCATTTTGCGTTCTTCTTTGTTAGGTCGGACAAAGGACGTGAGATTCTTGCGAATTCGGGAATCAATCTACGAAACCACGAACATGTTTGTAGAAATGAGATCATCTCTTTCAAGTTCTTTGGAGCACTGCGGTCTCTAATTGCTGATACCTGATCAGGATCGGGGCTTATACCTTGTTTGGTTAAGATGTGGCCAAGAAACTTTACTTCACTTCTACAGAAACTACATTTTTTTCGGTTGATGCGTAGATTGTATTGATTCAATACGTTGAAAACTGTGGCGAGATCGGTCAAATGTTGTTCGAATGATGCTGAGAGTATGAGTAAATCATCGAGGAAAGCAAGTAGGCGTACATTAGATAGTTTGATTTTTACTCTATCTATCAATCGCTGGAAGGTGGATGGTGCGTTTCGTAACCCGAAGGGCATGCGGATGAAACGGTAAATACCAAAGGGTGTTATAAATGCTGTCTTGTCCTTGTCTTCTTCTTTCATCTTTATCTGCCAGTAACCTGATAGGAGGTCAATGGTTGTCATATATTCGGCATTCCTTGCGGCATGTAGCAGATCATCCAATCGTGGAAGAGGGTAGACGTCAGGTTTGGTCACTGCATTGAGCTTTCGGTAGTCTATACAAACTCGAACCTTACCGTCTTTTTTGGGGACCATAACGACAGGTGAAGCCCAGGGCGATTCACATTCCTCTATGATGCCGTTGTTGAGCATCTCGCTCACCTCATCTTGCAGTACTTTCTTTTTGTGCTCGGAAAGTCTATAGGTTGGGACAACAATTGGTTCATGGTCTCCTGTTGGTATTGAATGTTCAACAGTATTGGCTGGTTTATCTGACAGCTGGAACAACAGCAGAAGTCTGTTCAGCTCTGTCCTTTTGGTATTGTCCAGGTGTGTGGCTTCATGCTCTGCAAGTACAATGTTTTCTGCGCTGAATGATTCGAAGAAAACAAAATCTGGATCATGTAGCGATAACTCGAGATGAGAGAGTGTTGACTGCTTCGGAATAGCGTCTTCAAAAATTTTGTCAATGGAATCTGGTGAATAATCTTTTCTTCGATTAAGGAACAATTCTTTATTTCTGTTGGTGTCCTGTGATGAGTGATTAGACAAATCACGTAATGGGGTTCTTCCAATTGGACTGATAGCCATTGGGACAGGGGAAAGAAGTCCCAACAGTTCGGGTGGAGTGATGGACATGTCTTGAGTTGTGTTCTTTTTGTCGTCATCTGGCGTTGAGAGTGATGGAGCTAAACTCATAGAAGGCTTTGTCTCGGTTTGGTAAAAATCATATTTCTTTGATGGAACGTCGGCGAAATACCATATTCGTTGAGGCAGATTCATAATCATTCTAGCGTCTTCAACAAAGTCAATTCCGAGGAGCGTGCGGTTGTCAGTTGAGCTTTCAATGACCATTATTTTCGTTGGAATGCAGCGTCCTTCTAGTTTGATCAAGACATTCGAAACTAAGACATCTTGTTGGCCATCAGCTAGAACAATTTGTGCACGGTATGCTGTGAACTGGTAGCCAAGATTAAGCATTTGTTTGTAAAGCTGGTAGCTAGCAACACTCATTCGAGCTCCGGTGTCAATAAAGGCAACTCCTTGTTGTCCACCAATTGAAATCTTAACAGATGGTCGTTGACGGAGTGGCGGTAGGAATTTCTTGGGCAAGTTATCGATGGAGCAGAAGTTGATATTTGTTGGTTCTTTTAGTTGATTGCAATTGGGACATTGGCTTCGAACGTATCCAGGTTTTCCACAACCGTAACAATTTAGAATGGCGCGAGTATTGTTTTGGCTTTCTCGGCTCTTTGGTTGCTCTTGTTTTGTTGAGTGGTTAGTGTATAGGCGTTTGTTTGTTTTCTCTCGTATTTGTTACAAAACAAGAATGATTAAATTTTAGTGTTAACGAACGGAACCGTCCGAGCTTTTTCCTTCGAGAAAAAGAAAGAGAAATCCAGTTCCCGAAGTAGATCACTTCTATAGGTACTCACGAGAGAAAGATTATGGGTTTTGTCCCATCGTGGTTCGAAGTCTATTTTTTATAATTTTCATTTTTGAAAATGAGCGCTCTCCAGTACAATTTTATACCATCAAAACCAATACATTCTCAATGTGATTTCAAGATTTGGGAATGTAGCTCTGATATTTTGATCTTCGAGGATTTGGTAATAAAATAGTTCCGGAGATTGGTTTGTCCCATTCTTGTATGAATCGATCGAAGTCACAAATTGAAACAATTCATTACTAAGACTAGGTTCTAAATCATCTTCATAAACTTTCGCCAATGCCTCTGCTGCAGCTTGTAAACTTTCAGCACCCATCTTCTTAATGTGATTGAGAAATCCAAACCTCGAACGTACAGCTTTATAAGCATATCCAATCTTTCTGTAAGAGAAACGCATATTTGGTCGATCACTGCAGGAACAAAGACGGATACTTTGTAACAGATTTGCGTCTTGCGTTTTTCCGTTATCGAGCGGATTCAACATCACGTTTCTCCTTCTGGTCCTGTCGCGTGATTGTACGTATTCGTCAGTCTGGCAGCTTCCTCGTATTTATCGACATCATTTGTTTTCGCTTTCACGAATGATTTCAATGAATGATTGTAGCGTTGAAACGCTACTAGATATACAATTTCCAAAAGCTTGCGAATAAAGTGATTTCGAGACCACTCATCTTCTAAAGAAGGAGCGCTGCTTCACTCCTCGTGATATCTTTTTGCTCTTTATCGGAAGATATGCTGGTTAGAGTTTCAACGATTTCTGAATATCCGTCGACTATGCCTTTCATAGCTTCAGTTCGACAAGACCGACGAGTATCACTAAGCTCTTTCAAGACGTAAAATTGTCCGCTTTTTTTCTTCGACAACTTTCCGATCAGAATTCTAAAGCCAAAAGAAAGATTTCTTATGTTTTTACCAAACTGCAGTCATAGTGGCGAAATCACAACAATAGCTCTCCACTCTCCTCAAATGTTTAGGTAACCATCAAATAGACATAAAGAGTTACTGCGGCCAATCGTACAACAACGCTGCAGACACAATTTAAATAAGACGTGAAGGTCATTGATAATCGTTTTAATAATAGGTAATAATAGTGGGATTCCTGATGATGGTCTATGAGAGAGAGGACAAGTGCTGAGTCTTCACTTGCAAGCTCATACGGTTTTTCGTAACCAAGAACCTTTAGCTCTTTGCGACAGCAAGAAACATGCTTTGACTTAATTTGACTGGCAGAGATTGCTTTTATTGCTGTTTAGCTATCAATGAAAAAAGTGGTGTCGGCACGTATTATCGCCATCATGTATATAACATGTTGAGCAGCGTTTTTCACTGGCAAGATTTCGGTTAAATAACTTGCACCTACTCCAGTGTAAATTTTTAAGCCATCAGTATTGATGAAAAAAATCGAGTCATAAGTGTATTTTCCCAATCTAGTCTATTGGAGAAGCTGGTACTAAAAGATTTGTTGAAATCTAAGTAAGAGTTATATAATCTGTGCATTTGTTGTTACCTATTTATTTCGTTAGGATAGCGGCGGCGTGTGACCACTCTGGCTCGTTTGTCAGACTGAGCCTAAGGGCGCTGGCGCTGTTTGCTGCTGGTTCTTGAATCTATGGGGGAGTAGATTGGGGATTGCTGAACTTTGATAATGCGCTTTCTAATTATTCGTGTTAAGGTATTTACCCGTCGCCGAAAGAGCTTAGTCATCAGCATAGGCTACCACTACTATACCAGTGTTCTCAAGTTTTTTCACGATTACGTTCATCATCAAGATCCAGAGAAAATGTGAAAGTATTCCACCTTGCGGGGTTCCCCTCTATGCGTACATATTTAAATGTGCCAAGCTCGCTATGTATCTGTCTGTTTTTCAGCATACACTACTTCTTCCATATTTAAGATCATCAAGTAATTTCTCAATTTCACTGTTGTGGACGGTATTGAATGTCCATGAATCATGCAAGGGTGTATGCTTTAGGTGCGGGGAAATAACTCCACGGGAACTAACTCCACTGAGGGATTTACTTCCCACCAAGTGGGAACTTACTCCACTTTTGTAAAGTGTAGTTAGTTCCCATGTACAGTGGGAATTAAATTCCTCAAAAAATTAGTGGATCTAGTTCCCTTCGAATTTGAAATAATTTGCCACTTTAATTGAGAAAAAATTAAAATTCAAGTACACCGAGCAATTTTGTTTGTGAAATTAAAATAAATGGCTTTTAGAAACGAAGTCATTCCGAAATTCAGTTTTGAAGACAGAAAATAATTTTGAAAAATCGCATGTACAAAAGTATTGAGAAACTTAGTCATTCGGAAACCCATTTTTAAGAATCTGACCCCCCATATGGTGGTTCATAAGTCCAGAAATCAGATTCGGGGTTTCTGACCTTTGTTATTAATTTTAAACATTTTGTAAAACGGTATACAACGATTGAAATATACCGCATGCTGTAAGTTTATGTGACATAAAGAAAACTTTTTCCAATGCAAACGTTCTTCTGAAGTTTGCTGTTCGGTGAGAGTAGGGCATTCTACAAGCACACTGTACTTGAACCCAGTTTCATCATGTTGCACCATTTTGTCCCCCTAAATAACTGCGCTATTTCAATAACATTAAAAGTTCCATCAGAAAAACATTTTTTTATTGACTCTATTAACTCTACTCTGGTTAAAAAAAATTGTATTATTAAGGATTTGGAACTTGAACCAAAAATTGCGAGAGCGGAAAAAATTTTGCCCAAAAGAGAATCAATTTGGGGTGTGAAAATAAAAAAATTCGCGCGAATTTTTTTATTTTCACACCCCAAATTGATTCTCTTTTGGGCAAATTTTTTTCCGCTCGCTTCGCTCCCAATCAAACCAAACTGATTTTGAGTGTTACAGATAGTCATCATCCTCAGACCAAGGTGAAAAAAGATGCTCAAAATGAATCATTGCAGTGCAGCATCTGCTTTCCAGACACTAGCATGCTTTTCCAAATTAAGGAAAACGGCAACAGCTTTGAAAATGAATTGCTCTATCCATTTTGTCGACAAACAGGTAGTAAATAAAAATGATCTTATTTATTTATAAGACATTTTGGGATTGTAAATGTATGTATAATGTATACACGAATGACCCACCATAGTGGGTCATTAGCCCCGAAACCCATTTTCGGGACTTCTGACTTCCGGACCAGTTTCTCTGCGCCATGTATAAAAGTGTGAACTTAGTTCCCATTAGAAAGTGAACAAAGTTCTCACCGTACATGGGAACTAACTACACTTTACAAAAGTGGAGTAAGTTACCACTTGGTGGGAAGTAAATCCCTCAGTGGAGTTAGTTCCCGTGGAGTTATTTCCCCGCACCTTTGCTTTAACGTCAAGCGACTTTTCTACGGTTATAACAACGCAGTGTAGTGCCGTTTCTTCACTTCTACCTTTTGTGTAGGCATAAGGGTGATATCACCTACGGATATCTTCCATGGTAGCCATTTTCGGTGCACCTGAAAGTGGCTTGCAAAAAATTGAATGCGACTCTGTTGAAAAACGTTTTTTTTGACAGTCGCCATGAGAGAAGAGTGCCATTGTTAACATCCAGCAACCAAATGTTCTACGAGTATTCAATTTGCCAACATTTTTAACTGCAAAGTGTTTGTTTAGTTACAATGATCGTCCAATGCATTTATTTGTTTTAATTAACACCTGTATTTACAATAATTAAGATAAGATCAAAACTGGGGTTCCCTTTTTCAATATGGTGTTATGCTAACAAAAAAAATAAGAAAGAATACCCTTTATAGGTAAGACTTAAATTTTTTTTATTTTGATTGAACACGTCAATGTCAATGACTGCATAAAAGATGAGAGTTTTGCAGCTTCATGTTTATATCAGAAGTCAATTCATTGAGTTAATTACATCGCGAAGAATCATGAATTTCAAACTTATTGTTTTCTTAGTTTTGAGTTTAATCGGGACGTTTACAACTATCGTTGAAGCTCAGTGTCGTCCTGGTGGTTGCACATTTCCTCTTAAGCCATTTCCAATAGGAAGACCAGCAAGAAATCCATTTACTTTTAGATTTAAATAAACTTATTTAAAACAACTTGAAATGTTTTATTCAAATTTAAACGTTAAATAGAATCAATTTTATGTTTGTGATATTAAATTTGTTTAGATTGTGATTTAAAGAAATAAAAAAGAACATTAAAAAATGTTTAGGTAATTGTTTTTATTAAATCATACAACATTGATGAAAAAGAAAATTGTCATCAATTCTCTACACAAATGTTTTGATAATTTAATCAGAAGCTGACTGATTTCCCAAAAAAGATTTATTTGAACGAGGAATTAATTTGTACGTTCTCCATGATTCTCAGCATTTCGAATCTTCGAAATTTCTCTTGGTGTTATTTTGACAGATTTTATTAAATGACTGTTTTTGAAATAAATATTCAGAAGAGGAAGGTATGCCGTTAATATTGAAAAACAACAGCCAAATAGCCACCGCAACCACGCTTACAGGACCATATCCTGTACCATGGCTACCCTATGTCCTCGATAGCCCCACTAATCCCATCTTGAGGCTGGGCTTGGGCGTAACGTGTTAAATCACAAGATCTTGGTGCCCAATTGTGATTACCTCTTCGAGAGATAACGCGCCCGGAAACTATTCCCGTAAAAGATCAATTGTTTCGATGTTTGTGTGGCAAAGTAAACGTTGTCTAGATCAATACCATCCAATTCCAGCCATAAAAAATCATAAATCATGTCTCCATAGCGCAATCCATTCACCGTAACTGTTGATCCAACCTCCGGACAAAACAATCACACGTTGAGGGTGGAGAAACTTCTCAACAATAATTCTTGGGTTTTCCGAACCCCAGGTGGCCAGATGCGACAATTTTTTTTTGTTGACGTAGCTACTGAGGTTGAAATGGGCCTCATCAGTCAAGATGATTTTTCGATGGAATTCTGGATCATTTTCATGCATTTCGAGGACCCAATCAGCAAAGACACTACGTTGTTGATGATTTTTTTGTTGGCCCTTAAGGCTGTGAGGAGAGATAGTGGCTGCTTTACAAAAATTGAAGGTTGCGACTTGCAAGGGTGCGTTCCATCTTTATTCGGGTGCCACAATTACTGGAGCAAGTACGCAGCCCAGAAAATGCTCGTCAAAATGAAGGCTGATGAAACGTTTCAAGTCGTGCTAACATGGGTCAGCTAATATCGGTGCACGGGTTCATAGAACGGAGGTCCCGTTGGTGTTTTGCTTCATCAGCTACAGGAAAAATGCTGCCTATGAGGAGTTTCGGTTGCAACTATTAAAGGTTGCTGGAGAAACCAACAGCCTCTTAAGTGTGATATTGTAATATCAGACTTTGAGTAAGCAATCCTTAAGGCAGCCATAAAAAGGTTTGCCATTTCGGGTAAATCCTTTGGAGTAAAATTCAATCTCTTGATTTGACAAGAAAGTATTTCAGCGATAAGGAACTCCATCGCCACATGCACATGCTTTGGCATTTGTTCCGGCTGAAGAGGTTTGAGGCCCTTTTGGATGACCCGAATGCTCAAAGAATGGCTGAATGATTTGGAAGGAAGTTCATTGTGATTGCACTCGCAGGCCACGATGCACAGTGCGTCGATTGTATGGAGATGGTGGACAAAATTATTCTTGCCAAGATTTAGTTGAATAAAAAAAAAAAATATTGTAAATGTGTTAAATATAAAGTTTTGCAAAATATAATGTTATATTCACGCCCCCAGCCACGCCCACTTTTTTATATCTTAAGAACGGCTTTAACGATTTGAGTAAAACTTAAGAAATGTAGTGTTCTAGGAAAATCTGTTAAAAACAAATAAAAATATGGACCATATCCGCCCACTGCCACGCCCACTTTCTTATATCTAAAGAACTACTAGTACTATTTGAAAAAACTTAAGGAGTTAATGGTTCTAGGTTAGCTTATAAACACAAAAATATATATATTATATCCGCCCACTGCCACAGCCACTTTTTTTTTTAATTACGTTTGTAGCATCTTTTAAACAAAAACTTTAACGTTTAAAATGAAGAACAAATAAATTAAATCTTTCAAACATATTTATGCATTTATTAATGTAAGGCAAAAGAAACTTGTACAAACAATTTTTTTGTCTTTTTTGACGAATTTAAAAATTGAGTTTTTAGTCTACCCCGTGCATCATTAGATGATGCATCATGCAAATACTCCAAAATACTGTCCGGAAGTGGAAAATTATTTCCTAGCCAAGCCTCGTGGCACTTCTTCAAAAGAACGTGATTCCTCAAACATTGCTTCCCCTTCAAGGTTCGCGTCAAAAAAAAATTAATTTTGCATCTTAAATCAATTTTAATTTTAAGAGGACACTTATTTATGCTTAAGTCATTCAAATAAATGATAAAATATCCTCAATTCTCTTTTTTTCATCGCAAGAAATCAATTTTTCATAAATTTTTTGATTTTTTATGATTTGACCTTGTCCTACAAAAAGTTGAATATTTTGAAGGTTAGCAAAAAGTAGCATGAAAACTGTACTTTTCCGCAAAGTTAAATAGTAAGACAACATAACTACATGAACAATTCTGCTACACTTTGCTAAACTTTTTTTAAAAGCTTAACTATAGTGAAAAAATGCATTAAAAATAGGTCTTTTTTAAATAATTCACTAAAATTCCAAATTCTTCCAAAAATCTAATTAAACGAGTCATACCTGCTCTAAATGAATCCATTATTAATATTAATATCCAAAACAAAATATTAACCAATTAATTTTCTTGCACTAACTTAATGACTTCGAACTAAATCGCGATTCACAACAAGACCATGACTAAAATTTAATTTTATGCTGTAAACAAATCCGCTAATCTATCATCTAAAAAAAACTACCAACAAAAAATAGTGAATAACAGTTATTCAACATATGCTTAACATGCATCCAAGCTTAAAACAACAAAATTGCATAATTTTTTTTTTTATTTTTGTCCACTGGTCAACGCACTGTGCGATGTTCGCTGGAGTCTTGGACGACTAGAGTGTTGGCGGCTGAATCCAACTTTCGGCGTAAGCTAAAAAGCGGCAATCTTGGCATAGCCGACTGTAAGTGGTTGTTGAATAAAAAAACGCTGGCGGGTATAAAATCATTTCGGACCTCGGAAAGTAACTAGCTCCTCCAAAGATTGTGGAGCCAAAGATTGACTACGGACAAGGTTCAATATTTGATAAACATTGGACACTACCTTGATTTTTGTCTTTAAAATACATGAGAATTTGAGCCAGCAAGAGCGAAGACAGTCTTCCCGTAAGGGTTGCCTCTTTCATTTATTTAGAGGAAAATCGAGTAATTTTCTATCAGCAAAATATGTGAACCACTCGGAAATTGGATACCTTGACTGCATCGTACTAAAAGATAAATGTTAAAATATGTGAATTGTTAAATGGAGGGAAAGACGCATAGAACAGTTCCCACATCCGAAACGGTTTAAAGACCCAAATAAATAATGTTTTCTTATTTTTTTTTTTTGGTTGCGGTAAATCCTATACCGTTTAAAAATGTTTGGTTAATTTTATTTTTCTTATAAGTTCTAAGGTAATGATGCAAGTTCCTGCAACCCAGTTGTCATAATTCTTACACCAGCTCAAGGGCTTGATATCTGGCTTTTGTCGATCGTTCGTCGTTATGAAAATGTTTCCATTTAAAGCCGCAGTAAATTTCACAAGTATCAAAGGAACCGCTCACATCTTGGAATATTTGAATTCAAAATAAACTAATAAAGGGACTTTAGTATTCTCCAAATTGGATCTTCCATACCTACTGTGCACCTTAGAAAATATTAAACAAATATTTTCTCAATAGAACTAAAACTACGAAATAAATCCATATCAATGATATTCCATGTTTCTCGCATACCTTCAACAACAGTTTAAACCATTGTTACGGAAAATGCAATCCTGCCAATAAACCAACTTCAAATTTATTTGTTTTATTGGTTTCTTCAACACCTCTAAGCCTAGAAACTGCTACCATTATAGGTAAAAGGTATGCCAAAACCATCAACGGGCCTAAAAGCCAATTATAACATATTCCATTGAGTATAAATCAAAATAGAAAATACTACGCGATATATCGTTCCAGTTGTCGTCCGCCACATAGAATCTATATTTTTCTCTGTTGACAAAAGACAATACAAATTGACTTCGTGTTTGGTCCAAACCAAACCAGAACCCACCATCATACTGCGAAGCTCCATAATACCGGTGTACTGCCAAACTACTTGAACAAGCGCAAACAAACAGCCAACAAGCCGTTTTATACATATTCTTTACAAAAAATCATAAATTATTCGAATAATTGACGCTTTCGGTAACAAACGCGGAATTCTTCCCGATTCCGATGCGATGCCATCGCGTTTTTTTGGTCGGTGGTGTGGTGGGTCGGTCGATTGTTGGTTACATCCAGAGTGTTGGAGTAGTTATGTATTTTTGACTGGAGACTATGGAGTGTTCTTCAGTTGAAGCTGGTGCTGCCGCCTTCTTTCTTTTTATTATTTGTATCTTGTATCTTTCCATGTGCTCGTTTTGTACGTACATCTGTTATATTAGTAACAGTGCCAAACCAACCGAACTGGCCACGTACTACTTAGAGCAGGTGCGTTGATATGAAAAGGGGTATTGAAAATAATTCTTAAAAAATGAACTCAAAGAAAACATAGAATATTTGGACGATTAAGTGGAGAGAACAGAGTCAGTGACGATGACGAATTTCTGTCTTTTGCTTTGTCTTTTTCCCTTATCGTTACTCTCTTCCTCAATGTATTATATTTCCCTCCTCAAGAAATATCCTTGATACGCACTTGACTCAAAGAAAAGAACCTCCACACGGAACATCCACAGGTGACATTTAAGTGTTAAAGACCGACTTTTATTGTATCTTCTGACGGCCGCAAAAGATAAGACCAAACTTAACTTGGGAGTTCCTTCCTTCAGATATACAGTTTAAAGGTATCCAACAGCAAGACCTGAATCTGGGTAATGGCCCGAAGGCAACGACACCGTTTAGTGAAAGAGAGTTCACCATCGTCAGGCTTTGAAGATAAAAAAAATGTTTTATTTGATTGGCAGAATATGGATAATTATCATTGAGATACATTTATCAATGCGCAATCGCCCATGAGAGTACAGGTAACATGATTTATTCGAACAATCGCAATCATTACGCGATAACCGCTTACCGCGCGCCGCAAGAAAAACCAACCATCTCTCTTTCTATCTATACATGCAATCGGATACAGATACAAATACAGAAAGTGAACAATTCGAGACCTGCCGATGGATAACTCTCAAGACCTCTATCGCAGCGATCGATGTAAAACTTAATTAGAGCTGATAGTTGTGCCACAAATGTCAGTAAAAAATCACTTTCATAATTGGACATCAATATTGTAATTTATTTTGTAATTAATGTGCGTAAAACATTGTCTTTCCCAGGGGGATTTTCTTAAGTCAATCTTAAGTCTTGAGACTTCGAGAGAGGAATGGATTGGAAACGAAGGAAAAAAAATTGATTTTGATTTATACGAGTTGAGAATGGAGTTGGTTTCATTTCATTTATTTTATTTGTTGGCTGGTGTTTGGAATGATATTTTCTTGGACATTGGTTTTCATTTGTGATGGCAAAATTAAGTGCCTGACTTATTGAGTCTTTTGTAAGCGATCTAAATTGAATTTTTATGTGATTGGAAACACAGGTGTTAATTACACAACATACATGATATGGAGACAGGTTTTTTATGTGTTTTCTGCTTATGTAAACTGATAATAGCAATTCTTTGACTTTTTTGTTAATTTTTCTGAAGGCTTGAATTGTTTAAATAGTTGTCAAAACGATTTGTCAATGGGTCAGAAAATTATTCGCAAACTGTCATTTTTATGAGAGTAGGTATGCACTAAACATGAGAGCCTTCTTTTCCTTAATTGCAATGAAAATAGGCTTAACAAGAGTATTTTGTTTTTGTGTCATGGAAAAGTACTTCTTAAATTAGACGTTCTGATCCCTCTGCATCAGTCTCAATTCCTTACACGTACTCAATAGAGTAAGAGGCGACCGTCAAATTACTTAACCCATCGGGATATGGATTTTGTACCCATTATTAGTTAGAGTTTTTAGAGACAAAGACAGCGCACCAGGGTTGCCTGTCAAAGTCCGGGGGAAAGGGGGTAAAACGGGACACTGATGGTGCGTTTTTTGGCCAAAAATTAGCCCATCAGGGATATGAATAAAATAAGTGTCCAAGTATAGAGCTCGACGAGACGAAACAGACCGGGGCAAAGCGGTCGGCAACCGCCTCAGAAGCCACTGATTTTTAACCATAAAAAAACCCAACAGAGAAATGGCTAAATTTGGTACCAAATTCAAGATCTGAATGTACTCTCAACGAATTTCCATCCCGTGATTGTGCTTGGGTAGAATTTTGCCACATTGAATTGATGTAAATCGTCCTCAGAAATTTTTGTTTTAATGTTTCCCAACATAGTGGTAACATGCAGGAATCAAATTTTTGTACCTTTTTAAGTAAGATTAAAATTGCTGTTTTTCTGAATTTCCCCAGGTAAACCATATATAGTGTTATATATCAAAATAAAGGTCTGAAACTCCTCTTTGCACAACTGAAAGCCAATTTTAGTTTTAAGCATCCATTATCAATTTGTGTGGCAATGATGAAATTTTCTGTGATTTCACCTTTAGGAATTTTCGCACAGTTTCAAATAACTATTATTCTCAATTTTTCCTGGTAGCCCATAGGAAATGATATACGAAAAAAGGCCTTCTAAAAGTCACTGAAAACCAAATTTATTTAAATTGTTTGGTTAATGAGTTATGTTGTCAAACGTTATTTTAATGAAAGATGCCGTTAAATATGTTGAAATGTTTCTTACTAATATGTGAAAATATTATAATACCAATGCAAACATGTGTATAGTGTATGGGTAGGAAAATATGAAAATTCATTTTATAAACATCTAGAATAAGTTTTTCAATCCCTAATAAACTCTACAATCGTTAAGACGTCCTTGTTTCTTTTTCCACATTTTTCTCTTTGCTGAATTTTTGCTCAACAAAATCCAAATAATCATTTTATATATCCAAATTACATTTTTATATAGGTTTTGATTTTGATATTTTTGAATATTGACAAATGTAAAACTATGTGTTTTACACGCAAAAAAACAATTATAGATTATAACTATTTATTAGATTCTTCCTCCCTGTGTAAGCTTTCCGTTTTCTCTGACTTAGGTGTTATTCTTGAAAGTAAATTAACGTTCTGTGATCATTATAACTTTATAGTTAAAAAGGCTAACAAGATCCTAGGTTTTATTAAACGATTTTCTCGTGACTTTCGTGACCCTTACGTCTTAAAACTTTTTTATGTATCATTTGTCAGGCATATACTTGAATACGGCTGTGGCACCATACTATTCACTCCATATAGACAGACTTGAAGACATCCAAAAAGATTTATGCGTTTCTGTCTTCGTTTTCTTCCGTTTTCCCAAATATTCACACCACCTCCATATTCTCACAGACTCTTGCTAATAAACCTCCCTACACTTTCACAACATAGACAATATCTCCAATTTAGTTTTATTTAAAAATTAATAAATGGTTCTTTTACATCCCCAACAGCTCTGAATGGTCTGAATCGTCTAAATTTTAGCTATAATCAAACTAGCATAAGAAGACATTATACCTTTATGTCCGATTTTTAGCAGAACTAACTATGGTATGAATAGCCCTTTAAATCAATTGATTTCAGTCTTCAATAAATTTTATCATTTAATTTCATCTGTTAATGACAATGTTAAAAGTATACAATTTAAGGAAAGCTTTTTCAATATGTTATAGTATTTATTTATTTTTAGGTTAATTAAAATTTTTAAATTAAAATTTATGTAAGCTTCTATAAACGTTAGACAATTAACGGATTAAATAAATAAATAAGCTGCTTTATTAATTTTTTACAATACGTACACATATTAGACGCCTTCTTAATGAAGTTATTTCAAGGAGCTTTAGAAAGTTACGACAAATATATCTGACTTATGTGGTCCATTTCACCAAATTACAAATTAAATGGACAAATTTGTATATGTGGTTTACATTTTAGTTTCCACAAATTAAAATATCTAAGAGGTATGGTCTGGCAAAATTTAAGACGAATTACTCTAGCAAGTAAAAATGCTTACTTAATAAGGGCTGTTGGTTTTCAAAGTTGTGTCTCAAACAGGAAGAAATTCAGACTTTAAAAGTTGCCAAAGTCGACAACAGTAAGGAAATAGGAGGAGTTGGTCACCCGCACGGGACTCCAATTTGCCTCATTATATCCCATGCCTTAGTACATTTAAATCGATTTTTTACTTGCGACATGTAGAATACATACATAAATGGCAAGTATTGAATTCGTTGGAAAAAAAGTTGAAAATTTTTGATGAGATATGACATTACGATTATAGAGAAGTCGAAAAAAGTGGGTCCGGGGATTCCGTTCGTCTGTCTGTCTGCCTGTCTGTCTGTCTGCCTGTCTGTCTGTCTGTCTGTCTGTCTGTACAGCCTTAACCACTGCACTGGTCCGATTGACTTCAAACTTGAAAATAAGAGGTTTGAGCACATACGCATGAGTTGTTTTTTTTTTCATTTTTTGCTTATGATCAAATTTTAGGGTAGCCAGAGCCACCATACAATTTTTTTGGCCAAAAACGAAAATTTTCAAAAACGGCTACTACGAGTTTTTGAAACATCCTCGTAATTTTTTTTCGGAACCTTGATGTATCTTAAGTAAGAAAATTAATTTTGTATTGCTCCAAAACGGTTCCTTTCATAGTATTGTTATAAGATTTTCTCGAAATATAAAAGTCCGGTCAGCGTGTTTTTTTTCTACAATTCATTTTCTTTTCAAAAAGATTTCAAACTTTTTTTTTTAATTCTTTATCTCAAAAATGGATCAATATTTAAAATCGAAATTCCATTATAAAATGTATATTTACATATTCTTGAATACTGCATACCCAAACTAATTTTGAGACATTTTCGAAAAATTTTATATGTAAAAATTAATTTAAAAAAAACCGCTCCAAGGAAAAAAAGGAAAAATCAACAATTTCTAAAGTAATCTTATCACATCAATTTTTTTCGGATTTAAATCTATTTTTGAGGCACACTCATATTTCAATTTAAATTAATGTTTATGAATTTTAACTACCTACAAGTTTTTATTTTATAATGTTTTTTAATGAGTAACATGTTGGGATACAGGATCAAGTTGGTACGACCCAGTCGTTCATATATTTTTTCATTAAAGTTTCATAATAATTTCCCGACCGATTTATTTGCTAGGTCTTTTAAAGTCTTCACTTATATTGCCATCGATGCTGCTATACCATACGTCAAGGTAATTTTACGGTTTAAAAAACGATTTCTTTCGAAAATTAAAATTTACTGTAAGTAAATTTATTGTTGTATGCAACAAAAGGAAAATTAACTTTTGGTGAAACTGAAATAATGAAATTTCTACAAATGTCCGTTTGTAAGCAGCAAATGCATTTTTGTAATAGCAGTAATAGAAAAAAGAAAAAAAAAGTGCATGTAATCTACAAAAGTTGTTGAAATAGACCACTGGACTGGAAAGAACAATTGTTAAGTGATCACCTAATAAGTGTTGAAAGAAGTCTTGGTTTCTAGTCACTTCGATTTCACAAGTCCCGTTCACAATTTTCTGAAGACTTGCTTCCCTGCCAGGGCAAACAAAAACAAATATTATTGAAGGATAAGTCAGTCATCCACTTAAAGAAAGTATACGAAGAGTGTTGTTTGTTCAATGCTAAAAATTAAAATTTAGCATTGTTAATATACGAGCACTCCAGCTGATACAAATATTGTTAAAGGTAGAATAAATAGAGTACTAATTGGATTTTGCTAAAAAAGGTTGCAAGTTTACAAGGAAAGTCATTCTTATAATACAAGATTTTTAACTAGACTCGTATTTTTAGAAATGAGGTATTGTTATATTTCTACTTCGTCGTATATCATTAAATTTTAATAAAATGAATGAAAATTAGTTATACTTTCTCATTGGTCCCTAATTGAAGTCATCAGGATTTGAACTCTACAAAGTACTATTTGAATCATTCGCAACGCTCCGACCAATAGGATATCATGAGATCCCGTCTTTCCATTCACCGCCATTACTTTTCGAATACTTTCCACTTAAAAGATATGTGCAATTAAACTTTATGGGTGTGGCCCAACCAAAAACAATAACAAAAACGATTTTCGAAAAAGAAAAAAAACTCCACCAAATTGTTCACTACCGCAATCGAACAACCAAAAGCGCAGGAGAATTGCCAACAAAATTTGACCCACATATAATAGGTTGGCAGATCGATTCTCACGATCTGGGTATACCAGAAGGAAAATTACTCTGCTGCTTTCCCCTCCCTCCGCCACTGCCAATGAGTATCGAAGACCGGACGACTGTTTGTCAGAGGAAAAACTAGTACCAGCATATTGTTAGAGTAACCCACCACTCTCAGCAATCAACCCAGCCAATGGATCTCAGTGCAGCATCATCGAATGTTGTCTATCGCCATCGCTAGCTTGGACTTCTATACCCTGTCGAACCACACCAATGGGAGGAAAATAGGTTTTTTTTGCTTGACTTAACTGTGTTCCATAAATCGATGATCGAGAGGTAATGGCTGTAGAAAATTAAAAAGACCAGTCAAGATGGAACAACATACCTACAACAGTTAGGAAAAAAGTCCTCGCAAAGTCAAACTTAAAGAAATAACAACAGCAAAACATCACAGAGATTACGAGACGCGGTCATGCTTCAGCTTTTGTTTTTTGCTCGTCAAGAAGTACCTACACCCAATCCACCCAGTTGGAAGTGCAATTAAATCCGAAAACCAGGTAAAACAGCTAGTCGTTCCAATATCCATCAGTTGTTGCTGAGTTGAACTAAAACCTCTACTCTTGGCTTTTGGTTTGATGGCTCACAGCCCAGCGAGTTGTATACCAGCCAGAAGCACTTATTCGCATGTAATTGCAATTAGATGTTCCTATTTTTTGAGATTGCTTAAAAAAAAAAAAAAACTAAAATCACAAGAGAAGTCATCCACACATAATGTTGTACCATCTAACCCTTCAAATGAGTTTGGGGCATGGGCCATCATACAGCACAAAGCACATTGTAGATTGTACCTTCTCCGAAGCCAACAAACACGGAATTCGAGCCGAAAAAAAATAAAACAAAAATCAACAATGTCGACCTTTTGATTTCATTATGCCACCGGAAAACAAAATTAGATCTCAATGCTGCTCCCTGAGGTTTCTCTTTACACTAAAGTATGTTAGTACTTCGGGTTGAAGTTGGAATGGATATCTAAATCGAAAATGACTCGAGCGTCTAGCCTCCCGCTATGATGAGAAGATGATGAAGAAGACGACTTAACTGCTCATCCAAGCTGCTCATCCAAGCTGAAGGGGATCGGGATGTGGAGGAGTTTGCAATTTCAAGAGTGTTGGAGTAATTATCTGATAGCAACACTTTTTTTTCCTTCTTTTCGTAGACCTGAGGAAATGTATCTCTAATAACTGAAGAAGCTTTATACAGAGCTTAGGAAGATGCTGCAGTAAAATGAAAATCCTTCGACCTCAATTTATGATTTCACAAAGAGATTCTCAAAGAGAAGGGAAAGCGGAAGGTGTTATCATACAAATTCACCTCACTACAAAATAGAAATTCGTATTTAGCATTGTAACAAATATGCAGTAGCGGCTTTCAATTTAATATGGGAGGGGATTTTTTTTCAAATTCGAATTCTTTTCGAGAAAAGGAAATAAATTTCAACTATATTTGTTAAACCAACTTTTCTAAGCTACGTCAAAAATAGAAAGCCTCTATGTCCCAAATTATCTCACAGACCTAGGTATTTCTTAAAACAGTCAGCACTCTGGGAAGAGCAGATACCCATAACGTCACGGGCAACTTATATGTAAGAGCAGGCAAGAACAGGATTTTTTCAGGTTGGTAGCGCTGGCATTTGACACCTTCCAAAATCAGCTGAAATGTCATCACTTGATGGTTATGTTATGTGCATTGACCAGTAACATTGAAGACGAGGGTTCGAATTCTAGTCGTGCCTCAATATTTCATCTGTCTTGGATACTAACTGACTGTTGAGAATTGCAAGGAACTTATATTTAAAGACAGTTCCACACGGCTTATTTGGGAAGTACTTTTTCATGACAAATTTGTAATGGAAGTTCTTCCAAGAGGAAGCACCCGTGAAAAATGAAATAAAACGACTGGTGATTGATAGAAACGTCCTTTCTTTATCGTCATCATTGTTATCATTCGGCCAGTTCCACCTAACAACATCTCACTGAGATCTCAGAGATCTCAGAGATTTTTTAGGTGGAACAAAAAATCTCAGCTGAGAACTGAGATTTTTTTCTGAGATTTCTGAGATGAAATTATTTTGGATTCGATTTCTCACTCAGCTATTTTGACGTGTCTGACAGATGTGCAACAACAATTTGTAAGGTAACCATTTTATCTCAATGGAAACTGAGAATTATGTTCCACCAAATGATTTTGCATCAGTGAAAGTGACATTGAGATCTCAGTGAGATATTGTTGGGTGGAACTGGCCTATTATATTCTTGATTTCTTCTGCGCTACACCCGGTATCCGGTCGGTACCACTTTCAAAAAGTCATCAAGTTTCTTACCCCAAATGCTTCGGGCTTTCTGGTCTACACCATTCTCCAACACAAATTCTGTTCACCTCGCTGTCTTCTACCATTAATTGTATTGCTATTATAGGAGACTTACATGGCTAGTACTGATCTCTATATTATTATAGAGATCAGTGGGCTAGTACTTTTTCGCTCATATGAGATAGGGGTCCAGCTCACTGGTAGTCTTCCGGGCGTTAATTTTTGTCATCATATCTGCTTCACGATATACCTACTTGATAACTTGACATAACTCATGATTATATCGTCTACTAATGAATTCACATGCGGAATTGAACTTTATTAATTCAATTCATACTCACTCCCTTTGGAAAATATCATAAGCAGACTATTTCGATTGATGTACTAAAATCGCCTCTACTACTAATACCGAATAATATAATAGTATTTACTTGCTTGGTTATATTTAGTCTGAAATAGTCCATTCAACTTGCACGCTCCACCTGAGCCTTGGTCTTCCTCTATTGCGTCATCCCTCTGGTGTGGATTCGTGGATTTGAAGACTTTATGGGCCCGAGCATTGCTGTCCACGTGACCAAATCAAGCCATCTGAGTCTTTGGACCTTCACTCTTGTAGCTAGGTCAGTGTCGCTGTACAGCCCGTACAGTTCGTGGTTCCGTTTTTTGCAGACAGGACTATAGATCTCCCGTTAAACTTTTCTCTCGAGCGGGCCTCGGGTGCTCGCATCCGTTTTTGAAAGGGTTCATGCTTCTGCACCATATAGTAGGACGGGGATGATGAGGATCTTATACAGTTTTTCTTTATAGATGCTGTCATACACGGCCTTAAAATCGATAATAAGATGGTAGATGTCGATTTGGAGTTCTCGAGTTTCTTCCAGGAACTGCCGTAATGTGAATATTTAGGGGGGGTTTACATGGTCACACTTGGTGTGAATATGACGATTTTGATCATGTAAACGCTAAAACAACCGCTTGACACACCATGTTGGATGGTTTTCCATTTTTTTGGAAAACCTGATGGTGTGTCACACCATCCAACCTTTGTAAACACATGTTGTACAACTGAGGCAATTTCATCGGACGTCGACGTTAAATTCATTGCGTTTTGAAATTTTGGTTGAAAATGTCGTCAATTTGCAATAATGTTTTTTGGAGGGAATTTTTTGAAATTTACAAAAGTCATCCGGAATTGTGGAAAGTAAATTGAGGCTAAAATTTTACTCGCCATAGTATGTCCACACTCCACCATGTGTGACCATGTAAACCTCCCTTTTGATCGATGGTGGACTTTTCTGGTGCAAAGCCACACTGATATGGACCTATCAGTTTGTTGACAAACGTCTTCAGGCGTTCACATAGTACTGCAGAAAAGACCTTATAGGCGATGTTAAGGAGGCTGACGCCTCTATTGTTGGTGCAGTTTAGAGGGCCTCCTTCTCCTTTCTTCAAGATCGGGTAAACAATGCTGAAGTTCCACTCATCGGGCATGCTTTCTTTCGACCATATTCTGCAGATGAGTTTGAACAGTTCGGCAGTTATGCCGTAAGCTCCCGCGGCTTTGTTGTTTTTAAGCTTAGATATTTCTATCTTCACTTTCCAAGGTCGGGTAGATGGAAATCTTGGCTTGCTTCGTCTTCATGGTTCATTCTGCCTGACAGCGGAATTTGATTCTTTATCGCCGTTGTACAGTCTGCAGAAGTGATCCTTCCATATTCTCAGTATCGACTGTGACTCTGCTACGATATTTCCCTGTTAGTCCTTACAGGCTTCAGTTCGTGATCGATGACCTTGAGTCATTCGTTTTACCTCTTGGTTAAACTTCCGAACCTCATTCCTGTGCGGACCACTTTCAAAAAGTTATTTTACCTATCCCGACTTTTGGCCAACGACGTCATCAATTTTCTTACTTCAAATGCTTAGGGTGTTGCATTTTAATGAGTCAGTACAAAAAATAACATTCTTAGCCACACTTTTTTTTATATTTCAAATAATATAAGTCACATAATGTGCCTCGCGACAGTAGTATAAATAGTCCCTCAATTTCGCAATGATAATCCTTTGTCGACCGACCTCAGTCAAGTAAACATCAGCCACCGTTTATTCACCGACCAGTTACTAACCGAACCGAACCAGAAGCAACCAGACCGCCGAACTGTAAAAATCAGTGTGTGCCAGCAACGCAAACAGAACAGACGCGTGCTCCAAAATGGTAAGTGTAAATAACATACTAATCCGATATAGACTTCCCCCTTACCAGTAGCCAGAAGTTCTACCGTTGTTGACCAGATTCATCCGTGAATGCCCGGAATACGTTCCGTTGATTTACCGGATCCGTCCTTGATTTCCCGGATTCGTCCGTTGATTGACCGCATTCGTCTTTTGATTGACCGGATTCATCCGTGATCTTAAACTAAAGGCTTCCCTGCACCAGCGGTAAGGGGTCTTGTCACATATTATGCTTACCGTGTATCCATAATTCGTTCTGTTCATTACCTGCATTCCCCCGTTTCCACCCATTTTACGACCTTAAACCTACAGTAAAGGAGATCACCTAAGGCGGCTTATCCAGCAGTATACCTGAAGTAAGTTACATAGACGATAAAACAACAAACACGACCAGATATAAACAACGCTAAATTAATAACTTTTCTTAAACCATTGTATAGGGTGTCCCAATAAGAGCGCACTTTTTAAAATTGGAATATCTTTTTTGTCATGCAAGTGGCAACTCTGAAATTTGACAGATGTCACCTCAGTTTGTTCCGATTGCTAAAAATGGAGCGATTTTTGAAAGAACAACACGTTGTAATGGTAAAAACTCATTACAAAAATTTGGAAAGTTACGCTTCGCAAACTTCACGAAATTTTCAATCGAGAGAGTATACCTAATATGTCAACCATTCGAAGAGTGGTCGAAAAATTTGAAGTTACTGGGTCAATTATGGATGATAAGAATCCTTTGCGTCAGCCTACTGGTCAGTCTCTTGAAAACATTGCTGCTGTAAACGAGTGTTGTCGAAAACCCGAAAACATCAATTCGACAGTGACTGTGAACGGCATTCGTTACAGGAATGTGATAACGGACTTCTTGTGGCCTCAACTGGACGGCATGAATCTGGACAACAAGTGGTTTCAGCAGAACGGCGCAACTTGCCATACTGCGCATGAAACAATCGACTTATTGCAGCAACGATTTTCAGAACACATTATTTCACGAAATTCTGATGTGAACTGGCCACCAAGATCGTGCGATTTAACGCCGTGCGATTTTTTTCTTTGGGGTTTTGTGAAATTTTGGGTTTATGAAAATAAACCAGAAACAATTCTTGAGCTCAAATCGGAAATCCAACGTGTTGTCGGTGAGATACAGCCACATCTCTGTGAAAAATTCATTGAAAATTTCATGAAGAGAGTAATGGCCTGTCATCGGAGCCGGGGGGGTTATTTGCCGGATATTTTATTCCATACTTAATCGGAACATGTCTTCTTTACAATACAATAAAAATATCACACCTCTGTCATAAAATACTTGGTTTTATTTGCAAATTAAAAAGTGCACTCTTATTGGGACACCCTATACTTAATAGAAGTTAATAAAATCTTGACTAATTGGTATTAAAATTACTGGCGCTCTTTAATTCCAACTCTGGATAAACTGTTGAGTTAATTTTAGCCTTAGACAAAAATTACCGCACAACATTCTGTTCTACACCAACGTAAATTCTGTACACTTCGATGTCTTCAACCATGAATTGTACTACTAAGGGACTTTCCTGGCCGTTTACTCTTCGCTTAAATGAGTTAGATGTCCAGCCATAGGAGTACAGCAAGCTTGATATTTGTCATCACATCTGTTTCACGATAGACTTGATAGCTATTTAGCTGATGATTTTATCGTCTTCTAACCAAGTCACATGCGGAATTGAAGTTTATGTATTCAATTCATTCTCATTCGCTTCGGAAGGTGGAGCAAACTATTCTACGTAAGCTTTTCTTTGAGAAACTGCTCGGAGTTCAAATGGGTAAAGAAACCAGATCCGGGATCGTTTAGTGGGTACCAGCAGCACACTCAAAGATTTTGTAGGAACCTTGAAAGGCTAATGTTTGATTTGATAAGCGTTTGCGCATTGCATCTTCCATAAAGTTATCGGCTGATACTACTGATCCAATTAGGATCGCAAAATTTCAGACTCCTGCTAATCTGCTTTATCTAATAGTTGTTCTTTTTCTGGTAACATTTTTGCAGACGAAGTTACTATGTATTTGGTTCATCCAGCTCAATATTTTTCGAAGGCGACAAATCATGTCTTCTACGCAAACTGGTTGTGAACTTTATTTTATTGAATTTTAAAAATTATTGCAAATACTCTTTCTCATAAGTTCTGTGTTTGTAGTCGATGTGAATTATATTTTGTTGATATAGAATGTGTTGTTGGTTTAGAATCTGTAGCTAACGCATCATGCTTAAAATTGGCGTGAAACGTTCGTTATTTGAGATTTCTCTCATGGCTTTTGGGAGGGCGATAATACGGCCAATAGAATTCCTCGCTCTAAAGAGACATTGTTTCAATGGCTGTTCGGCAAGTGGTAACTGGTAACAAGCTGTGTTAACCATATACGTCACCCAGGTGCATATCCTCAACTACTGGCCAAAGTCTGCTATCATCTCGAAAACCATTCACGGTGCCGACCATATTTTCGAAGAAGTACGGCCCGATTACGTCGCTTCCAACCCCATTCTCCGAATTGTGGACACATTTGAACGATCATGCTGATGTTGAACAAAAAAATCACGAAGTGAACGAATGCACATTGATTTGAATGCCCATTTTCGTCAACGCTTCAACACTCTTAACTTGCTGTTGAATTATCGACCACCCAATAGTCGAGTTTGTCAAACACTGAAACAAGGAAATGTCAAATTAAGTTGGGCAAAAAATTTGACGTTAAGGTGCGACTCGCAATTAACATTCTGAATTATGGTTTGACCACTCTTTATAATAATGTCCGATGACCGATGACTTTTATGTCATGAAGTTAATTTTTATGTTGCTCATCAAACGTTTTAATTACCTACCATCCCAAAGAAATAATTACACTAACAAGATCCTTGGCCAAAAGCGTATTTCGCACTCATTTCCCCTTATTCGTTGCCGTGCCTCAAGTTTACAGTTGTTGTTAGACAGGGTCATCCCATCGCGTCTCATCCATCGCCTTTTCGGCCGCTGCGCCTGCGAAGCGATGTTATTGCTTCTGCTGCTGCTTCCAAAAGGCGTGATGAGAAATTTAATATTACTTTGGATAAATGCAGATAATTCGAACTGGCTCCATATCAGATTTCGTTTCATTAAAGTGAATCACGAAATCAATGAAGAGAGCTTTGCTCTATGTGGCCATAGTAGCGTGGTGGATCTGGTGGCGTGCATGCATTTGCCCCTCTTATTTTTTGTTCCACCGCGCACTAAGAATATCCTCCTGACTGTATAATATCAAACCGACCCAACCATATCGCTATCCATCCCCATGCCAGGTAAGCCCAGTTTGAAGAGAGTGGATCTGGGATAGCGCTAAATCCAAACATCCAACATTCACAATTCAACTTCAAGCAAACAAAAAAATTAAACCAGGAGATGCCCTGGACAAGATTTCAAATGGAAACGCATTCCGCTTCCTCCACTTCCTGGCTTACTCCGAAAACATTCGACAGCCAACAAATAAATACAAAATTTCATTGCGCTCTCTGATGATGTTGCTGATGTTATAAGCCTGTTTGGCTCAGCAATGAGGAAAAAAAAGGCTTGAAACAAAATATCGAAATGCGGACCCACTAATCTATAATCGCGGTTCTTAATTTACCATAATTCATTCGCTTCTTGAAGTTATAACGAGAAAAACTAAGCAAGTCTTCGAGTTGCAATGAAATGAAATTGAGAGGCGGTTGATACGGATTGAGCCTTAGCATCGGTTTTGGTTTGCGGCTGCATCCTGTTGCCTTTGCCTTCAGTGCTGGCTGGTCTCAAATGAAGTTGCGGTTGTGGATATATCTTTTTTTTTGCATTTTGCTGCTGAGGCAGACGAATGATTGGGCATCTAGTGAATTGATGTTTTCTATTTAATTAAATGTTGCGAAATTATTATTATTCTTGGATTGCAATTTTTTGTTTAAAGGAAAAGCAGGTAACGCTGGAAAAATGAAATGCAAGTACTTTGGAGGTTTGTAACGATATGTAAGTCCATAAAAGGGTCTCAGATATCAGATTGTCTAAGTCTTACAAAGTCAAATAATTTAAATTGATTTTAAAATGTTTTTATGATTTTGCACTGTACCGAGATATTTTTGGGTCGCAATGTATAAGTTATGACTTATGACATTATGGCAAGGATTGAAAACGTTTCCTGCAAAACAGACATGAATTGGGACTTAGACAAAAACCTTCCGAAAAGTTAGATTTTTACTGACTTTGTTGATGAGTTGAATTATTTGAATTCCAGCCAAAAATATAACTTTCCAATATAACAACAAATTGGTAGCACTTGACGGATTCCCAGTCCCTCAGAACAAACAGTGCCATTGTAATCAGCGAACTCTTTCCACTGGGAAAGTCAAAGGATCACCGAAAGTTTTCCTGGAGATAAGAATAGGTTAATGATCGTCTTATATAAAAAAAATAGAAGACTTGACGAAGCGTGAAAATTGGAGAACGATTTGTTATCTTCTGTTGTTGTCAAGTTCAAAGAAAATATTGCTCTGGAACTTATCAAACATCTACACTTGTATTGATTACAGGCCGGTAACTACTATATAAAGTGTTTGATTTTAAAGAGGCATAGTCAATAATTGGAATAGAAAAATAGTGTACGGAAAACTATTAATTTCCCAAAACTTGATCTGGACTAGTAGCGCAACATTCAGTTACGATGAAGTCCTTGTTTTACCTCCAAGTGATTGTCTCCGGCCAACTATTTGTGTACCCCTAAATAGGCCAAAATTACAAGTTCGAAAAGGCCCTGCTTTCTAGAATAGGTTAAGGAAGTTGAAATTCTTCTACGCCTCGTATTAGACTAACACCTTGACGACTTTTGCCGGTTTCTGGGATGTGAAGACGCTTCTTAATGACAGAAAATGGAAAAGAAGATCCTCAGAATGCCAGATCCCTCAAGCTAAAAAGGGAATTCATGGGGTATAAGATGGACATCTCATGGATTAAGTGAAGCTAGATGGTTAGCCATGGGGAAGTTCAAGTCACCAACCCGTAAAACCTACTGTACTAGGTAAGGCTCCTTGAAGCACTCGCGAATCTGACCTTTTATTGCCGCTTTCCAAAACAGCTCTCAAAAGCTTCTTATGATACCACACTTTGAGGAGATATCATAAAGGCGATGGGTGACTTGAATGCCGAGCTTGACAGTGTCTATTTATTTATTTATTTCATCTATCGATTACAATTAATCTCTTAGACTAAGTCCTTCAACTTTATTGAAATAACATAATGGTTATAATTTAATTACACAATAATATAATAATAAACATTAAGTAATACATAATAATACAAACATGAGTTACATTAAAACATTGGTATAAATATTAAAACAATAAATTTACTAGACACTTAATTTTACAAAATTGTTAATATTAAATCTTTGAACTTCTGTCTCTCATATGATAAATCAATATACTGACTAATATTATTGAATTCTGAACAAGATGTTGAAATAGGGTCCATTTTACCATAATTTGTATAAGATCGCGAAATGTAAAAGAAATCTCTTTCCCTAATTGGTCTAGAAGGGGCATATATTAGAAACAATGAAAGCAGCATGGGGCACTGTATATGGTTACACATCGTATCTCTAGCCAGCATTACCAGATAGTATTTTCTTCTAGATTCAAGTGATTTCAAATTTTTAAATAAACATCGTTCTCTATAAGGAGGCATAAGATTGTCAGTCCAGTTAAGTTTTCTCAAAGCGAATCTAGTAAACTTTCTTTGGATTGATTCAATCCGATTTATGTGCATTGCATATTTTGGTGACCATATAATGCATGCATACTCCAGCACACTTCTAATCGTTGAAATATAAATGCTTTTTAATGTATATGGGTCACTAAACTCATACGAATTGCGCTTAAGAAAACCAAGTAATTTATTTGCTTTTGCTATAATATAGTCATAGTGCTTATTAAAATTTATTTCTTCATCGAAAATTACACCTAAATCCTTTAGGAAATGAACGCGTTCAAGATCTACATGGCTTATATTGTACGTATGCATTATAGGGAATCTAGATCTTGTAAATCGAATGTATTTACATTTTTGAATGTTTAAATGAAGGCAGTTAGCTTTACACCATTGGTGCAGATTATTGAGGTCATTTTGGAGTTTCAAGCAGTCATTGTATGAACTAATTTGAGCATAGAGTTTTAAATCATCAGCAAATAGAAGACTATTTGCAAATTTGAAAACATCAGGTAAGTCATTGATAAATAGTAAAAAGAGGAGTGGGCCCAAGTGACTTCCTTGGGGTACTCCTGAATGATTAAATATAATTTCGGATATTCGGTCTCCAATTTTGACGAACTGTTTCCGACCAGTTAGATAATTTTTGAGCCATTTAAGTAGGGTTGAGTGAAACCCCATACATTCAAGTTTACATAAGAGAAGATTGAACTGAACTCTGTCAAATGCTTTTGCAAAGTCGGTATAGATTGCATCAACCTGATTACCACGTTCTATACCTTTTAAGCAATAGTTCGAGAACAATGCTAGATTTGAGCTTGTAGATCTTCCTTTTATAAAACCATGTTGGTTATCTGAAATAACAGTTTGAACATCGACATAAATCCTGTTTTTAACGATTGATTCAAACAATTTTGGGATAATTTTTAGTTTAGATATTGGTCTATAATTTATTACGTCTTGCTTAGAACCAGACTTAAAAATTGGTGTAATGAAAGATACTTTCCAATCATCAAGAAATTCACCCGTAAAAAGTGATATGTTAAAGATCTTTGTTAAGGGAAAGCTCAACGAATGGCAACAATTTTTCAATAATTTATTTGATAAGTCAAAGGACGTTGCTTTCTTTTTATCATTAAGTGAAGAGAGTTCGCGTGATACATCTTTTTCGGAAAGAATTAAACTTCCTAAATCAAGCTGCAATTGACTCGAGTAATTGGATTTATTTTGCGAACATTCTTCAACAAAATTGGATTGAAAAAATGTGGCAAACATATTACATATAACACTTTCATCACTAGAATGCTCATTGTTATAAACCATATTATTTGGCAAGCTATGTGATTTCTTTTTATTGTTCAAAAATGTCCAAAAAGCTTTAGAATTTGATTGAATGTTTCCTTTAATTGACCATAAGTACTGTCTATACAAATAGTTTTTAAGCTGTTCGTATTGCTTTCTACATGTAATGTAATCACTGCGCAATTTAAGATCAGATCTGGACTGTTTATGTAATTTTGTGAGTCTATTTTTTAAGTTACTTAAGCGACAATTAAACCACACTGGCCGACCATTCTGCTTTCTTCGTTTTGTCGGAACGAATATACTACATCCTTCATTAATTTTAGCAATAAATTTGCCATAGCACGATTCTAAATCTTCATCATCAAGAATTTCTTCCCAATTAGTTTGATTGAAAAATTCATTTAATCCTTTATAATCAGCCTGATCAAAATTCAATTCTATTTCAACACAGTTGTTATTAAAATTAAGTTTATCAAAATTTAAGAATGATATTTCTATATCCAAAGCCTTATGATGTGAGCAATTTTTAAGAATTGGCAAATATGATGCTTCTAATTTAGCTTCTAATTCCGAGTTCACAAATATTAAGTCTAAAATACGACCATTTGTATTAGGTTCATTATTAATTTGAATTAAGTTCATTGAGAAAAAAGAATCAACAATTTCATAAACACTGTTATTTGAAACATTAAACGGTATTAAACAATTTTCTTCTTTAGAGAACATCCAATTAACTTGACTTAAATTAAAATCACCTAGAATGACAATATGCATATTTTGTTCTAAGGCATCAGCTATTTTTTTAATGTTCTTTAAATGACATTCGTAAATAAGAGAATTACTATTAGGTGGTATATATAAAATCATAAAATAAATAATATAATTAACATTGGGAAAGATAACTTCAACGCAAATTTGTTCAACATCTGGGTAGTCCAATACTATTTGGCGACTAACAAATTTGGATCTTAAAGCTAATAATACCCCACCTCCAACGGTTTGACTGGTAGACGCTCTATCTCTTCTATAAACTTGGAAGTCGTCGTTGAAAAGTTCGGAAGAGAAGATTCCATCACAGAGCCACGTCTCGGTCAAAGCAATCACATCATACAAGCAGCAAGTAACAGCAGCAAAGAAGGCATTAGTTTTTGTTCTAATACCCCCCACATTCTGATAGTAAACATTTAGAACATCATTTGGTGAATTTTTAATTGAACGGGATTCCTTAGACAGTTTAAGAATCGGCTTTTCTTGGAATGAATCGAAATCGTCTCACTCTAACGCCAGCCGGCCAACAGTTTGAATTGAATGCAGCAGCAAGATGTTCACTTGGAATACCCATCTTAAAGTTAACATGGCTTAGCAATTCCTCATTTTCTCCTTTCTTGATTAATTTAAAGCATTCGATTTCATTTTGGTTAATTTTTAAATTTTCAGCAATTAAATCAATCAATGATTGAGTGTTTTGTGTTGGTTTAAAGCTTGACAAATGCAACCATTCTTTGTGCGACATAACCTCAATGTTCTCAGCACACGCATGATTCCCAATAACAAAATTTTTCTTACGTGGTTTTTGCTCTGGTTTATCATGACCGACTAATTTTGTGTCTTGTTTAGCACTTGAGAACACCTCCTGACCAGATTCAATTTGATAATTATTATCACTTTTATCACCAAGTGTTTCAGCTCCTGAAGGAGAGTTTTGAGTGCTAGACGAATTAACAAGTGGTGATTTTTTATTTGTCGCAACATTTTGATTTTTGTTTTTGCGAGCACGAGATTTGGTAGATATCGCAGCAGTCGATTTAGGTATACCCCCCGACCGAGTGATTCTTCTAGGTGTTAAGAGTTCAGAGTTTGTAACATCACTACAAATCGGGTTATGAGGAAAATTTAAGTCTTTTAACAACGTGTATAGCAAATTTATTTGACTAATGCAGTTTGACAAGGGATTTGCAACGCACATATTACATTTCCAATGCAAGTTAAGGCTTTTTTGGAGTAATGATAAATCACTCTTTTCAATTGAACTACATTCGATGTGGAATTTTTGGGAACATATAACACATACGATGTGGCCTGCTACCTTTTTGATAATTCTTAATGCCCTTAACGATATTCGATATGATGAGAATCGGAGAAAACGAAGCAAATTTATTCTTCGCTCAAATTGTTCTGTGAATGCTGCTTGGGCATGCTTGCAGGTGAAGTTACGTATATGAATCACCGCTTATGTTGTAAGTATTTAACCTTATTTGTTGATAAATGCTTAGCCTCATTTAATACTTAGGGGAAGGGGAGAGATAAAACAAGAACTTCTAGGGTGGATTATAGTTCCAAAAGGCGCCTCATGCGGTTGACTTCATTAAAACAGAAAGTATTAGGACATCAGTGTGGATAGATGATCACATTTTACGAACCTACACTGAGAAAAAAATCAAATAGATTCATGGTTAAATCAAACAAAAACAACCCCATTTTGGCACTAAAGCGATTTGAAGTTAGTTTGAAAGGAAATGTGTTTAATTATTGTTTAAAAAAATTGAACAGAATCATGTTTGATTTAAATTTTATTTGTTTTAAATTGAATTTGTTTCTATTTGCTTTGATTAACTACGTTCAATGTTGACTTAAATAGAATTATGATTATAATATTTTAAATATTTGTGGGTTTGATTCAAAGATGTTTCTATTTTTTTCAATAACCTTTAAACCATTTCAAATAGAAACAAAGTTGTTTTAAACATAATTATTTTTATTTATATTAAACTTATACTATTCAAATTAGTAAAGCTGGAACTTGGAACATTGTTGAGTTGGAGAAAAAAAATCTTCCTGCCACATCTGTTATGGAAAATTTTCTTTGTGTGGCTTTGTAGGTGTTGCTAAGCGGGTTGGTGTGATTTCGCTGATGTTGAGTAGTTCAGGAACTTATAATCGGAAATATCTAAAAAACGTTAAGAAGAATTTGGTTGAATGCATATTTTATTATTTTTTACTATACTTACATCTGCAAAGCTCATGTTTTAACTTTGAGGAAAATTGTAGTTTTGAATCCAGTTTAATGATAAAGGCTGAACTGAGAGAATTCTGTTTTATATTATGTAAAAAGGAATAAACAAACGAAATGGTTACCTTTTCTATTTTGTAAATCAGCAGCTTTTCTTGAAGTTCTTTGTATCCTCCGGGGTAAGAAATCAGTCTGTCTTGCGTGATCTCGTTCTCTAGAATATATTACACATGGCTTGAAAAAAGAAAATCTTATTGTCTTAAAAATACTTACGATTAATAACGAAGAACAAGTCGAGTAAATTCCATTGTTTTATTTGTTGTTTTTGTTCACTTTTTTTTTATTACACCCGATTTATACCTATTTTTATATTTTCCACGCACTACTGACTATCTCTCACGAAAAATATCTTGAAAAGATGAGGACAACAAAACCATCGACGACGCCAGTAATTTACAGTTATGCGGTTATAATTACTTAAATTTTACTTCGATTTTACTTCGTTTAGGTTCATTTTAAGTTGCTATGAGTTTGAAATAAAAATCATTTGTCCATTTTTTTTATTTTGGCAAAAAATCTGAAATTGTTCGGGATCGTTTCAAATCGATGTGTGTTTGAACTTAATACGGGCTGTTTGATATTATTGTTTTGCAGATATTTTAAATACGTTCTTATTTGAAACAAACTCATTTATGTTAATTTCATGTTCAAGAAGTAAGGCAAACATAAATCCTTTTGATTTAAATAAACTATGCCTAAAAGAATCGTTTTTCTTGTATTTAAATAGATAAGAGGTTGGATTAAACCGAGTTCTATTTGCCATTCCTAAATAGATTTCAAATATGACTCTTTTTAAAAAAACTCATAGTACAGTTTTCTCAGTGTAATTTTTTCTATTTCCCCTCTTTTGAATGTTTCCTAATAATTAATCCAAGCTAGGGACTTGGTCTATTACTTTTAGCGCAAACATGAACATTTTATTCTGTTCCATCTTCCTATGGATATCAGAACATTAACCAAATAGTCTTCGCCATATAGGAAGACTCACTGCGACTTAAAACTGTACATCACACCAAGAGGCGATGGTGATTTCTATTTCGTAAAAGCACATCCAAAACATAGTTCAAGAGTTAACTAGAGAATGTTTTTTTTGTCGAAATTCGCTCGGCTATAAATAATAAATCCGAGCTCCACGAGTGTGACGACAGAAACACATGTGAGGATGTCATCGGAAATCGAGCGATTGTTTTCATGTGATTGTCATAGAGCTGTGCTCGCGATGTAAGCCCCGAAACAAGAAAACACCAAACATTTACCATATCATCGAAGAGGCTAGAATTGTCTCTATGCGGCCATGGTGCCAACAAAAGTATTTCGAAATATCCATCCCGCGCCTCCCAGCTAACACAGAAGCTATTCATCTTCTCGCAATCGCCTGGCATTCGGCCTTTGTTGTTGTTTCGGTTTCTGGTCTGGATCTTGAGGTATGGATAGCATTTTTTGTTGTTTGGTGTCTCTGGCTTGTATGATTGTGAGTCACTTTTATCGAGATACTTTTTTGTTTTATTATTTCCTAAAGCCCCTTCGGATCCGTGAGAAAATCCATCTGCAGACGGCAAATCGAATGGAACGGCATCTTTTCTGATTCATTAGTCGAAGATGTAGAATTTGAATGTGGTGCAAATGTTTTTGGTGTTTCAGTCGCAATAGACACTCTTTGTTTTTGAGCCTCGATCGCATTTGCCAATATGTAATACCTGGCGACCTTTACCGGCTCGCGATGATGATTGCTTCGGTATTTTTAGTTCCTTTTTACCTTCGGTCCCTGAGCTCTGACTGACAACAAAATCAAGCTGGGCTTCTTCTTTGAGACGTACTTTACGACCGATTAAACTCTCAACTCGTAAGCATACCCAGCCAACGAAACCAAGGAAACGAAAAAAAGGCAAATCAAATCCTATGCACTGAAATGTTCTTAGATACAAATTCGTCGATCTTACACCTTTTGCTGGGTGATGGCTGATGCCTGCCTAGTGCCTGCTCTGGTGATGGCAACAGCAGCGGCCTGCGCGGCGGCGACTGTTGTGCGCATGCGGCATGCCTGTTATACCTGATGGACCACGAATCTGTTTCTCTCTCATGGCGGAATGGTAAACAACTGCAGGCTCCGGAGAGCTATTGGAACAACAGGAACAATTTTAATTAGCGCAACCTCTGTTTTCGGTTTCATTCGTTTGTGGTTTTGGTTTGATTTGGTGCGGTGGGTTATTGGATTGGCCCATAGCCGCATCAACACGCTCCGTATAGATATCGGGAATGCCACATCCGTCCATCAGTCTGTCCAGAAAATAGTCTGAAAAACAAAAGAGAGAACAGAAGGTGCCGTCCTTATGGTTGCCACTTTGGGTTGGTCAAGAAAGAAGGAATTCAAAGTAGAAAACTTTCATCCAGAGGGAAGTTTCTACTCTCAATCAGCCTTATTCTGAGTTTTGGCCCGAAATATTTTTGTTAGTCCGGAATTATGGAATCTACCGCGAGTTTCGCCCGAAAAGAATTTCACTTCGAATCAGGACTGAGAGTTCGAACAATAAGCATGTTCAGCAAACTGAGCAGCATTTAAGACTCAACAAATCATCTTTTAAGCTTCTGGTCGATGTCCTGATAACTGCTATTAGTTATTTGCTTATCGCAAAGTCTGGTGCTATCAGAAGTTCTCGGCGTATTTGCCCTCAGTGGATAATTTGGCCTATGTCAGATGATTCTTCTAAAACTTACCATATTTTGATGGTGCCACGTGTCGTCCACATACCTGATTCCCTCAGTCTTAAAGCACTACAGGAGATTGTTTCATGAAGTGGTGGAAAAAAGTGAGTGTGTAATTTTTGTTTCAAAACAAAGAATCAACTTTACTTTTTTCAGGTCTGGAGTGACTACAAGGGGCACATAAAAAAAAACAAGTGAGCAATGAAAATGAATGCACTGGAACTGGAGGAGGACCTTTCAAACAAAAACTGTTCAATGAAACCGAAGAGATCGTCATCGGACTCATCAATATTAAAAGGACAGTGAAGGGTGTGAGGGGCAAGTCTTTTGGAATGCAAGAGACAGACGACTCTGTTCCAGTTCCAGTTGCAGAGCTTGAGACGCAAACTCCAGAGCAGGAGGACTTTAATGCAGGAAGACCTGCAAGTTACACAAGAAAAAGAAAGGCCCTATCTTCCATGCAACTGCTAAGCAAGCAAATAAAAATTCAGGTAAGCACAAGCAGGTCCATTAGAAGAATCGAACAAAAATTAAAAAAAATTTAATCAGTCCTTAGATGAGCTTAAGAAAATGGAGGAGAAAAAGTTTACATTGATGGAAGAGCACAATCTGGAAGTTCAAAGAATGGCAAAACAAAATTTGGAATTGAAGGCTAAACTATTAGAGGCAGAAATAAAGAGGATTGATTTTTTAGTCGATAAAAGTGCAGTACCTAACATCTTTTTATTTTGTTTTTGTTGCAAAGAATTTTGAATTGTTTTTGTTTTGTTACAAAGAGTTTATAATTGTTTGTGTTTTGATTAATAAAATGAACTGAAGTCACATCAATTGTTGAAATTGTTATTCAAACTTCTTAGCTTCCTGAAAGTAATAAAATGCAGTGACAATGAAGGATAAGTATATATATTTGACGAACTATGTACATAAGAAAATGCATTTCTTTTTTAAAAAAAAGTTGAGTATTCCGTTTCTGATATCAACTGCCTGTCTATGATACTGCGATCTTGATGTAAAGTTTTCATCATCTTGAACTGCATCTTCTTCATTAACAATTTCTGGCAAGCTATCGTTGTCAACATTGAAAGAAATGCAAATATTGTGAAGTGCACAGCAGACGTTTACGATTTGCGCAGCTTTTTCTGGAGCGTAAAGTAACTACCGGGCTCCTAACAGGCAACGAAATCGATTTTTGAGCAATCCGATAGTTCCCTCGACCACATTACGACCTTTGCAGTGCGCTTTGTTATATCGGCTCTCTGCGGTATTCGGGATTGGTGTCCTAAAGGGTGTCATCAACCATGGTTCTAAAGGATACCCAGCATCTCCTTTTAAAAAAATATGAACATTATTTTTTGTTAGGTAAGAATTTCACTTGTACCTGCCTAAGATGTATTCACCTCTTATCCCGCTTTGGTATCTTTCCTCAAAATAACTCCTTTGGGGGCTGATGTTCCATATATGTGAATCATGATTCGCTCCTTGAAAACTGCTATTTACGGCACGGATTAACATTTTACAATCACAAACCTGAAAATATATGTAGTACATTTATACATATATGTATGCATGTATTCTATAAAGATCAATATTTTCAAACATACGATGAGAACGTTGAGAGAGTAGAGTAGTACCCTTTCCTGTTGTAAAATAAATGTTTTTCAAGTTTTGGGCAAACTATTTTAATGTGGGTTCCATCAACACAAAACACAACGCCAGGAAATCCACATTTTGTTTGAAAATGCAATTTGGATTCTTCCACTTCTTGAGCAGACATTTTTAAGGAAATCCATTTGGAACACAAGGTTTGTTCAAGAATATTTAACATTTTAGTATTTATTTATTATTTTATTCCAGTTCACAGTAAGAGTACACTTATAAATTTGTCAACATTAAAAAAACTAAATTGCAAAGCTTTACAATATTTACAGGGTTTTTGAAAATGTTGATTGTGCCAAAGGTGAATCGTAGTCCTTCCCAATGCCATGCTGGTAGCTTCCCTCTCCGAGAAATCTTAAACAAGCTGCAAGTTTATCTTCACACGATAAGGAGTCCGATCGCACTACGGGTTGCATTTTGGTTTCAATTTCGCTTAGGACGTATTGAAATGCAGCTTTGTCCAAGCGATAATTTTTTTTGAAGCTAGATAGGTTAAATGTGTTAAGCAAAACAGAATACATAAGTGTTTATTACAAATTACTTACGCAGCGTCTGAGAGTTGTAAAATGTTGGAAGAATTTCTTAATGTTGTTCTTCTTTGATGGTGAAATGCTTTTTGTTCAATTCGATGGGCCTCCAAAAACATTGCTGAGCTATCCATAACTTAATCAATAATCATCCAAAAATTTTAAAAACAAATTATTCACTCACAATTCACAAAACCACTGATCAGTTATAACAAGATGTGAAAGCTTGCTGTCAAAATGACATTTGCCTACGAACTAAAAAGCAAGTTAGTTGCAAGAGTATGCGTGTAGGTGTAATACAAACTCAAAAAAGCAAGTAAGCTGCAAGAGTATGCGTGTTATTGTAATAATGATACAATTGCCTACATAATAAAAAGCAAGTTTGTTGCAAGGGTGTGTGTATGAAAAAAATAAGTTTTGAGGTTTTTGGAGGGTGAAACGTACGTAAGTTTCCAATTTTGCTGTAACTGATCAGTGCACAAAACGTCAAAGAAGTGCGTCGGTACGCGTCACTAATTTATGTACGTATCGGGTACGGTGAAGGAAATAAAACTTCCGATCGGACATTTTCTCCGAGCGGAGAATTCTCCGGTAATAAGGCTGATATTCGTACATTATTATTTGCTGACAATTTAGTTCTTAGTCAGATATGACAAATATTGCCAACATTTATTCAAAGTGGCAACCACTATTCCAGTTTCCTGGTAATACTACTGGGGTTGCGTTTAATATGTTTGTTTGGTCCTATATTTTTCTTTTCCGAAATATTCAGCATATTTTCCATCAAACCGACTACTCAAAAAGAGAACAAGAGGCAAAGGTTCCCGAAGTATTTGGATGCTCATTTATTTCATACATAAATGCGGCCCTGGAATTCACCTAACATTCAAATAAAATATTTTCCGCTTCTTAATTAGTAATAAAAGGTTTCTGGGTGTATTTCTGCACATTTTTGTTAATGTTGTTGTTGTTGCTACTTATTTTTGCTAAAAGAATGGATTATAAGCTCTGAGTCTTACCTGTTCGAGGCTGTTAATTGGCTTTTTTTCCTGCTTCTGGATGAGCGTCAGTCAATTTCAGCTTTAGCGTGGCATCACACGGAAATAGGCACCTTTTGCTACATAGCTATATAGCCGAGACTCTAAAGCACAGTGTGTGGTGGTCAGATTGTATCGGCTTAATGGTGGTCTTTGTTAAGATTCTCATTTCAAGATAAAAAATATGCGTAAGGTACATGACATAGAGTTCTTTTCTTTGTACAAGTCGCAACGTGTTCTTAAAGACCCGCTGAGCCGTTTAATAATGGCAAATCTTTTTCGTTTTTTGTTCATAGTACCTAGTCAAGGCATTTACATAGGAAAAACATTTAGCCACAACATAAACACCATCATTGAATGTGGATGGAGAAGTCGACGAGACATGTTGTGCAGAGGTAACTGACAGAAGTTGTTCTTGGATGTGATCATTTTTATGAGCCTCATCTAATTTGGATGGGGTATGAGTAATTGAGAAATTATGACCATTTTGCTGTGAGATGAGCATGAGATTGTTGTCGGCTGGAAATGTTTTAATTGCCGAAACAAATGATTCTATTAACTTAACAAACTACTTTGGCTATGAGGGACCCAAGTTCAAGGTTTCGACACGGCATTGAGTTATTATAAATACTTAAATACCTGCTTTTGAGGGGGTACCTTCATTTCGTGTTTAGGTACTCAAAATAGAAATGGAACGCATTTACGTATTTTAATAGTTCAAAGACATTCTTTTTGAAAAAGTTTATTCTTCTGACGTTTTATCGCTCCAGAACAGTTCCTTTTGCAAAAATTATTCTTGGCGATGTGGCTTGGATTCTCTTAAATGCTTGAGGGTATGAACTCAAAATTAGTATGGAAAAGGAATTGAAACTTGTTGAAACATTTCTAAGCATCTTAAAAAAAAATGAATCAAGCTTTTAGAATGCCATAGTAATATCACTAACCTCATCCCAGTGGACAAAAACCGACTACTGCACTCCTATTGTGGACCTCAGACAAATTTTAAAGTTTAAAGTTATCATTCCATCTCGAAAAGAATGGGATGATGACTTAGTGACGAGAGGTTTCGACACAACTATTTTCACTGTGACGGCTCAAAGTTGAAGTGTGGCGTTGGTGCAGGAATTTTCTCTGAGTCTTTAAATGTCTCCAGGTGTTTTCGACTTCCTGACTTTGCTAGTGTATTTCAGGCTGAACTACTCGCTATTAAGGAAGCATGCAAATTACTAAAACTATATCCAAATCAAAACCAAAACCATTTTGGACAGTCAGGCGGCTATTCAAGCAATTGGCTCGTCCACATCAATTATAGTTCAACAACGCCGCACAGTGGCCCGTTTCGGCTTTTTTGGTTCCAAAAATCATAGCTCCTAAACGAGTTGAGATATTTCCACAATTTTTTTTTTATTTTGAAGGTTACACCCAACGCTATGAAATTGGTGAATTTCAAAATAAAAACATTACAGGGTGTTTCGGAAATAGCTGTCAAAAAGCTTAGTTATATTAAGTGAGATAAAAATGATTAAATGTGAATTAAACAAACAAGAAAATTCATTTTCTGGCGTAAAACAAAAGGAATTGACGTTTAACAGTAGCGCAAAAAGTAAAACACCGATTTTAGAGGAACAGTGGCGAAAATTTTTTTTTAATTTTTTTTTTGTAAATTGACATTAGAATAATAATAAATAACAAATTGAACAGCAAATTATACAATAAAAACAGTTGAAATGTACGTATAAACATTAGATTTCTTGAAAACTATCATCTTGGTCCGTGGTAATATTCAATAAACTCAACATTTCCGGAGAATAAAGTGCTTTCATATCGTTTTGGGTCCTTACGTGCCTCAGAGAAGAAATAAGCGGATCAGATGAGGCTGCATGTTGTATAAGTCTTCATTCTGCCTTATTCTCGAAACTTTGCAGGTATTTTGATATCTATACCTTTTGTAGTCCTTATTTTTGGACTCCTGAGCTTCTTCAGATAATTCTCCTAGGGGAAGTGATTGATACTCTATAATATCTTGACTGTGAGCCAAAATTTTGTGAAGATAGTAGGTGTCAGTTGTTTTTCAGGATACTTTTGAGTCAACAGAGCTGCTGTTGCTTTAGTATACTCCCCAAATTTAACTGCGTTCACAACTTCCCTGCAGTTCAAAACATCAAGTATTATTTTCAGCCTGGAAATAACCTCTATGTTTACTCCAGTTATTTGAGCTGTTATCTCCGATTGCTCGAAAAATCTTCTCGAAGTGTTCCCATCATTAGTATTTCCGAATCCCTGCTTTGGTTTGTCTACATCGAGTCCAAGCTGATCACGGAAACACGTTTGTATCCTTTCCTTTCTTCTTTTTTGTGCTTCTTTGATCCCAATCGATTCACCGAAATCCTCTCCATCCTGTCGAAGTGTATATATGCAAGTTTTAATATAAATTCCATGCATCTGATTCTACCATGCAGTGGAGATATTCCATATTGGTAGTTATGTTCGTCAGTGTTTGCATTGGATTCATCTTGGCTATTGAAACTCTTTTGTGTCCTTTTGCAAAATCAAAATCTTTCAAAATCAAGAAACCTTTCATCGGATATTTCGTATTCAGTCATAACCGCGGATATAAACTTATTGACATCTTTCAGATTGGCACTAAAAATGTCGAACAAACTGCTATATGGTATATCCATTTTCTATAACGTTTCCTTATTACTGTTTCTATGCTCAGTCAAACTAGAAATGATAACTTCATTGTGCTAAGTTATCCTTTTATACCTTATATTATTACCTCTACCATTAATTATAAATTCTACCTGTCTACCTAGTCTTTGAAATTGGAATTATTTAATCCTTAAAAAAAAAACCTTGTTTTACCTAAAATTTTATGACATCGAGCAATAAAAAATAAACATTTAATCCGATCAAAAATTAATACCTACATAAATAATCACTGAACATTTAATCTCCTTAAGTCAAAAGTAACTGCTAATATTTTATTATGGATATAATATAAACCCTTCAATTTAATTTTTTTATTGCCTCCGATTTATGTAATATTTATGACATATCGTATTTTAAAATATTTCCGTCATCAAAAACAAAACTGTGGTGAATTCATTCCCCATTTCAGATAATTTTTTGAATTTGAAAAAAAAAAATTTTTTTGTTCGAAAATTCTGGAACACCCTGCAAATGTAATAAATTTAAAACTCATCACATTGTTAGCCGTGAACATTTTCTTCGAAATAAAAAAAAATTGTGGTGATGTCTCAACTAGTTCAAAAGTTACAGTATTAAACATTTTATTAATTTTCCATTGAAAAACCAGAAAATTGAAAATAAGTGCCTGCCATCGATTAATAAAATCGCTCTAGCTCAGTTGGGCGCAAGTTGGCGCAAATTATTTCTTCAGGATTATATTAAGAAATACTTCAGCTTTCATTATGCGTTGAGTTTTGCTTAATGCTTTTTGAAGCTTTTTTTTCCATGCAATGTAAAGTCAGAAAAAGGTACAAAAAGTGGTGTCCAAAAAAAAAAAAAAATATATATAGACTTTTTGTTTTTTCTTTTTGTAATATTTTTTCCAAACATATATTTTACCGTATTTCTTAATTTCAGAAAGAAAAAACAAAAATTCTTTCCCCACGTTCGTAATATAGCTTCTCAAAGTCAAGAAAAAGAAAAAAAAATTGTTTGTTATTAAAACTGGAAAAAAAAGTTCAACTTTGACCCCCTCTCAAAACCAAACCGTTGGGAAAATTCAAAAAAAACTTCGGTTTCAAGAACTTCAAATATTTGTTAATTCAGCGAAACAACAAATTTTGAATTCTGGCACAACGAAAAAAATGAATTTTGGAATGACTTTAGCCTAAACGGGCCACTGTGCGCCGTAGTGAGTAAGATGGCATGAACATTGGACTCAGGGTCACTCTTATCTGGATTCCGGGTCATTGTGTCTTTGAGGGCAATGAATGGGCTGACCTGTTGTCAAGGCAAGGATCAGCCCTTCATAGCTCACTCGCGGAAAGAGTCAACATTCCTCTTGGTGCTATGAAGGGCAAGATCTTCTCAATTTTCCTCGCTGAATCAAACCACAGGTGGAGTAGCCTTACCTACTGTATCTTATCTAGAAGGATATGGCCCACCTACAATAAATCCCGCACTAATTACCTTATTTGCAGACCCAGGCAAGACATAGCCCAGGGTCGTTGAAACATGCACCGGACACTGGCCTGTTGAGGAACACGCATCTAAGCTGGGCATTCCCTACAATACTTTCTGTCGTAGTTGTGGAGACCAGCGAAAAAACGAAACTGTCTTCACTTCTTGTGTAAGTGTCCCGCCCTAGCAAAGATTTGATCTCATTTCTAAACGCAACAAAGTGCTTTTGAGGCGCATTTTAAATTAATTGTTTCAGTTCCTCTTTGAACTTGAGATCGCCAGCTAGCGAGCTCAAAACAAAAACTCAGAATTTTATATAATTACTCTTTTAATTTTATAGGTCAAGCGAGTCAAAACGGCGCAACCCAGCGCTAATTGGGTCACCCTCACCGAGCTAGACTGCTCGTGGTCGCCATTTTTACGACCATACTAGAATGCCTCAATTCAGTTCTGGCTAATACGTAAAAGACAAGTCTTCCGTTTTGACGGAAAAATCAGGTTCTTCGTGAATAACACAAAGCAGAGTTACTTATTTACTAAATATGGCGCTGCAATCAAGTTCAGACCAAAGCCTCATCCAACAAGTCAGATCGGTTCCTAACTAGTTGAACTAGTTGAACTAACTAGTTTCGCACGCCACGTTGGTTGAAGTCTTCCTGAGTCGTATTCTTACTTTTCTGCAACATCCTTCCGGGTTGGATTCGACAAAGACTCTACGGGCTGGAGCATTTTTTCGCTCTACATGATCCAACTTCTTAGTAATTGTTCTTTTATTTTTCTGGCTAGGTCAGTGTCGCTGACCTCGCCAGACCAACAAGAACTGCTCGTGCAGTTCATGGTTGAATCTTCGTCTCCATTCTCCATTTATGCAGACGGGACCAAAATACACTCGAAGTATTTTTTTTCCCGAAGTAACCCAAAACGGTGTTGTCAAGGTCCATTTCTCTGTATTATATCTTTTATTAATAAATGTAGGTAAATATATTATAATTCAGTATTAATTCAATATTTTATTAATCTATAGGAGGACACGTCTTCGTTGGTTGGAGGTCAGAGCAAAAAGAAAGAAAATGGAAGTGTATGTCAGATTGACAAGCAACACGAAAAGAAAGTGTTCCGAAAAAGGAAACCATGAAGGTGTTACCACAATACTTAATTGAAAATACATAACAACTTTCCCCCTTTTTGCTCAAACCTTTACAAGGTATGTAACCAACTTACTTATGTTTTAACTTATCATAAATCAAAAATGTAAAACGTTTAGGCTTTTTCTTAATTCTTTGCGACCTTTTTAATGTTGCTTTTAGGACTCCTGAACCGGATTCTTTTTGCAAATTACAATTTTCTTTTTTAATTTTATCGCAATTGGATTCTATATTACAATTGTTATCATTCGCATTAATTGTTTTTGTTCGTAAAAAAATACTATCCTTCAAATATTTTTTTCGCAGTTCGTTTTGATGAACTAAGCGGATGTTGTTGTTAATGTTTGCCAAATAAGTTAGCTTACTTATTATCTTTACAATACATGATACTGATACATAACCTCTTCTCCCTCTACAAAAACAAAATCATATTTTTAAACTTGATTAGCATTACTATTTTTAACAGTAGGAACTTCAGAATTTTCAAAACTACATATTTTCTTCAAATTATCATTCATCTTAATACTATCTAACTTAATTTTCGGTTTATACGAGAAAAACATTTCCGTTGGCGTTTTCGAGGTAGACGAGCATATAGTATTGCGATTATGATATAAGTACTTGAAAATCTGTCCTTTAATTGATAAATTATTACCGTGGTCTAGACAAAAACGCTTCAAAACTTTTTTGGCACTTTGTACACCGCGTTCTGCTAATCCGTTAGATGGGAGGAGAATGTACTAGCTGAATACCTTTACACTGACAAAATTTACTAAACACAAAGGAATTAAACGGTGGTCCATTATCCGAGACTATTTTCCCGGGAAGACCGTAAGTCGAAAAAAATTCGTTAAGAACCTTAGTTACAGCCTCTGCATTTGTAGAATTCATTATTTTTATTTCACAAAATTTACTGTAAGAATCAACTAAAATAAAAAAAAAACATTTTGCCTTTAAAATGAAAAAAATCGACGTGAATCCTTTGGTTGGAAGGGATATGAAGTTTCTGGCCAATTTGTTGTAACTGTTTCTTTCCATACATTCTGAGTTTGATCACAAACATGACAACTTTTTACTTTGTTTTCAATGTCTTTATCACATAAAGGCCACCAAACATAAGACCTGACCAATCTCTTCATAGTAACAATACCAGCATGATTATCGTGAAGCATATTCAAAACTCTATCCCGAAGACATTTGGGAATTGTTATACGGTCAACATAAAAAACACATCCATTGTCCATAGACAAACTATTTCTCTTGAGATAGTAAGGCATTAATTCGTCTTTTATAGGCCTCAGCCATGCCTTTAGTAATGAATCATGAACTGACTGTAACACGGTATCGTGATGGTAGTGTTCCAAAACTGTTTTAAAATCTATAAATGGTTCTTCGGACTGAAAAAAATTAATGGGTGACTCTTCAATCTCTGATCTATCAGGAAGCGGAAGACGCGAAAGAGCATCTGCGTGACACATTTGGGAACTACGACGCGCTTACCAGCAATTGAAGGTTACAGAAAAATCTCGTGAGCTTCTTGTGATTAATACGCTAAAGGGTCTTTTCGCTTACACAAGATTAATTCTTGGAGTTAGCTCGGCTCCGGCTATTTTACAGTCCGTTATGGATAGAATTTTAGCAAATTTAAAATTTGTTTTTTGCTATTTAGACGATACTATTATTGGTGGTATTGATGAGGAAGACTGTCAAAAAAATCTGTTAGAAGTGCTTAGCCGTTATGAGTTCTTAACTCATAATGTAAGAATAAATTTGGGAAAGTCAAAATTTTTACAAAAGAGCGTTAAATATTTAGGTCATTCAATTTCACAACAAGGAGTTTGTCCAAATGAAGAAAAAGTCAAAGCCATTGTAGAAGCTCCATCACCTAAAAATGTTGTCGAGTTACAGTCGTATCTCAGTCTGCTTAATTATTATGGAAGATTTTTGCCAAATTTAGCAACAACTCTGGCTCCGTTGTGCAGCCTTCTAAAGAAAAATTCAGTTTTTGTTTGGTCTGAGCTGTGCTCGGAAGCTTTTAAGAAAAGTAAAGACCTCTTGCTTCATAATAATATTCTTGCGTTATATGATCCTTCTAAACCAATTATAGTTGCTACGGATGCCAGTCCCTATATGGGGTAGGTGCAGTCTTGTCGCACGAGATTGAAGGTGTTGAAAAACCCGTTCTCTTCGCGTCGAGTAGTTTGAGTCCAGCTGAACGTAATTACTCTCAATTGCACAGAGAAGCTCTTGCAATTGTGTTTGCTTTGCAAAAGTTTCATAATTATATTTATGGACAAGAGTTTGCACTTTATACAGATCATCAAGCTTTGAAGGAGATATTTAATCCAAAAAAAGGCACAACCCCAGTAGCTGCAGCTCGTCTGCAAAGGTGGTCAATATTACTCTCCATGTACAAATATAAAATTTCATACCGTCCCGGTTAAATCCACTACACAAAAAACTCTACAGCCAGCGAGCTGAGCAAAAATGTCTTCGATTTTCGGAAAATTATAGTGGACCGTTGCGATGCATTTGTTGATGGTGACTCGACAATCGTCACAAATGCGAATGCTGCCATTTGCCTTTGGAAAAATCAGCCAAGCCCAACGACTTTGAGTAACCGGTACTATAATCCCTTCATTTACCAACCTGTTCAGTTCATTATCTACAATTTCTTTTAACTTGTATGGCACACTATATGCTGAGTGAAAAATCGGTGTTTGGTCTTCTTTTAGCACAATACCCGCCTCATACCCGACAATTGGTGTATTTAATTTAGTGCTTGTAATACCCGGAAACGTTTTTTCTATCTCATAAACTAAATTTTTACCGCAACTTACTTGGTTTATTGCCTCAACACAAAAAACGTTTCTCCAGCTCGGAAACAAAAAATCAATTCAAGAACGACCCATAATGCTTTTTGACGGTTTATCACCTTCGATAATTATAAGGTTCAAAAGATGCTCTCTATACCTTTGAACGCAACCGGAACCTTCACCATACCAATTTCCATAATAGGACTACCTGTAACTGTACAAAGTTTATTCTGGGTTATCATTTTACATGAGTACCGGTATGATTAGTTTTATGGATGGTGACACTCTAGTTGCTCGAGAGAGGACTTTACTACTTAATTGCCTTCTTATTCCAAGGAGTAGCGATTGGCAAAAGGGATTCTTCGTTTCATTTCAGCGTAGTTTGAATTTAAAGCGGATCTTGCCTAAACACCTAAACAGTCCAAGACTTCGATGTTGCGTGTCCTTGTTATGTTGTATTGTTGGTAATAAACCTACTTTTATCATACGTAAACTCGAAAAGACGTTCTAGACATAATTTTTCCCGCTGAAACCATTCATCACATGATTCTGTACTGGAAAGTATCCAAAAAACATTCGTTCTCTGGATCACAGATATCAATGTTGATGAAAACCCTAATCCACTGAAATTTCGTAATTGTCGGAAAACTGATTGGACCACTAAGAGTAGGTACTACTGCCTTTTAGCGCTAGTGAGCCTTAGCTTAAGACTTAACTTTCACCTCGATATGAGGTTGCCTGTCCACTCAAGCATGTATACCTATATAGAGGGGAAAAAGGTAGCCACATTGGCGGACCTCACGTCTCAACTCACAAAATAAAAGATTAGCTTCTGAATGGGATTCTTATAAGGATTCCCTAAAAATTTACAAGAAGAAATGAGATGATCCAAACGATCTTCCAGGCAATCCTTTTGGGGCAAAATAGAACAAACTTCTGAGGCCTCTAGACTATGTAAAATTCTTTAAACAAATCCAGCGCTGCCCAGCTGTCTGAGAAAGGCAAATGGCTCCTGGAAAATTTCAAAAGAGGAGTCGCTTAACCTGCTGCTTGACACTCACTTTCCTGGTAGCTCTCAAAATGTTACTTGTAACAACCAGCTACATTCAATTACCATAAGGTCTAATCACAAGAGAAAAACTAAGATGGGCTATCAATAGCTTCGAACCAAACAAATCGGCGTGACCAGATAGCATAAGACCAGCTGAACTCCAAAAACCTCGGATATCATCACACCAATCCTTGACGTATCTAAATGTGGTTCATATTCAATCAGTATGGAACGAAGTGAAAGTTAACCCTAAGGATCTCAGAACAATAAGTTTCGTTGTTGTGGCCGTGTAAACTATAGCACTTCGAAGGAGGAATCTCTGATGGCTGCTTGGCAATGTTGCCTTGCCTACCATGAAATTAAATCTGTCTATGCTGATATGGCTTTGGCAAAGTCGGTAATGGAATGTCAAAAAATCAGAAGTCTCAACTTCTCTGATTTTTCACATTTTGTGTTCAAGCTATCAAACATTTTACTGTAAACCAATACTAACCTAACAAATTATAACGAGAGACCGAACAAACTTCTCAATCAATACTTGTTCCACTTTTGTTCTTCAAAAGTCGTAAGACATGCATTTACAAATTTATTAAGAAACAAACAAAAACCCTCCAATAATCCAATAATTTAAAATAGAGCAACACCCAATGAAAATTTAATTGTAAAATATTCAAAATAGTACACAAATCCCAACAAAAGAGAATTTCTTTTCCACCTCAATACCATGTGATCCGGCAATTCCGGAAGTTTTTAGTCGAACTGGAACATCCAAGAGGCGGCAACCAAAGTTGATTTCTTTTGTCAAAACATTTACGAGACCACCAACCCATAAGGCTACTATTAACATAGATTTATGTGACATTCATTCGAGTGACCCACAGTCGACAATTTTCTTCTCTTTTATTTTCCTCATCTTATTCTTCAAACTTGTAACCGTTAAAATGTTAAACACAAATGTTAAACTGCCCAAGAACCACAAAGACATAAAATAAACAACACAATACAACACAATAAAAGTCTATGAATATAAAAGAACCATAATCAGTTGGACGACGGACGCACGAGCACGACTTAGCAAGTCAACATGGACCAAACATTTCCCCAACCGAAAATTTGGTGCGGTTGCTTGATTGAGGCACAGTTTGAGTCGCACTTAAGGACAGCCGTGGGGGGTGATCTCAATTTTCCATCAAATCTAAACAATTGTGTGATCAGGTGAAATGTGGTCTCCTTTCCTTTGATCTGTGATGGAATTTATGCACACTTGAATATGACACTGACATTTGGATAATTTTCCCACCGATAAACTCCTCTATAACTGTCAGTTTTTGTGTGTCAAACCAGTGACAGATGACGTAATGCGAGCGAAATGAGTGGGCGGATGCAGAGTGCTTCTCTTCTGGGTCGGTTGTGTCTTCTTAATGAAATCTTATGGCGAGTAAATTAATTTATACGTAGGCCGACCGACACGACGACCAACAGACTGACAGCTTTGGGAATCAAGTGCAAGATCGGGTCCAAATGAACTCAAGTCAATTGCTGTAATTAAATTGTTTTGCCTTGAGGTTTTGTTTATATTCACTCTCAAGACGGGTCGTTAATAATTTTCCTGGGAAACGCGAGAACATGTTGATGTTGTCTTAAGTATGGTGCACTTGAGCGATACCTATGTACGAGCAAATTGATGGTTACTCTCGAGGCGGCTGATCCAAAAATGAAAGAATTCTTGAAAAAAAGGAGAACTTCTTCGATTCAGTAGTGAAGTCATTTGTTTTGCATAATAACATGTTAAGCGATGACAAAATTGTGGTATGATGATTAATAGTTGCTTATTGAATCGTTAGTGGGATTATCGCTGCAACGAATTTGGTGAGTTGGGAGGTCTTTGATGAAAGTGCTTATGCAGTCGTTAAATGCAAAAGGAACAGATGCAGCGAAATTACTCCACGGGAATCTACTCCACATGGGAATTTACTCCACTCAAAGCGGGAATTTGCTTCACTTTTCAAAGTGGAATATTCATTGTGAAATAAGGTTTTGGGGCTTAGTTTCATTCTAGTTTACAATTAATTTTAAGCCGAGTCCATTGCTGAAGGGCAGGAGAACTATAAAGTGTGTTTGTTGCATTAAAATTGTGCAGGACAGAATTCAAGTATTTGTTCGATAGTTTTTGGTGATATGTTCATTATGAACAAGCGAGTTGTTACCTTATTGCAATTTTCATAATTTAGAAAATAAGGTTCTACGGAAAAAAAATTTGCACAAAAGGGAATTAATTTGATTCCCAAAAGACAAATTGGGTTTTTTTTTATTTTCCCCCCAAAAAAGGCTAATTTTGGAGATTATTTAATTTCGTTGGGGCCTTTCTTCGTGAGAGCATAATTTCATTATGAAAATATACCCAAATCGTAGTATCGTTTTGTTTACAAAATGTATCTATTTTTTTTTTTTAATAGTCTAAGATCCGACCCTAGAACGGCCTTCACCGAGCTGATAATAATGTTAAGAATATGTTGCCTTAACAAATCCTGGACAGACTATTTTTGATTGTTAAAAAAAATGATTTTTAATGAAAAGTTGTATAACATCATGATAATAACAAAATGTTTACCCTGACTTAAAGCTTCAAACGTATAGAATGTGCAGACGTTGGGTTGCGTATTTGCTTGGACAAACTATTGGTTGTCAGGTTTAAGCGGGTATGTCGATTGTTGATATCACTTCACTTGCTTGATAATTAAAAAAAAAATTATCAATAGAAGCGTTGTTTTATTGCGAACACGTAGATAAAGGGTTGTCGGCAAAAAACTTGGTGATCCGAAAATGTTATATTTTTAACATAAATAATTTATCGAAGTTATTATAAAAAGAAGACAACACACATTCGCGCGAATTTTTTTTTATTTTGACACCCCAAGTTGATTCTCTTTTGTACCTGTTACATTAGTTGGTTCAAATTTCAAATTCGTTACGAAATTTTCTAAAACTTTAAAGGCTGATTGTAGAGTTTAGGTTAAGTATTGAAAAACTCAATAATTAAAACGTTTTCTTGATAGGAATTGCGAACATCCCATCAATAAATAAATATCTTTCCGATCGAGCTGTTAATGTCATTAAAACAGCTCAGTATGTTTAGATGACAAAATGGTGCAATAAGATGAAACTGGGTTCAAGTACAGTCCGCTTGCCTTACTCTCACCTTACCAAATACCAAAGTTCAGAAGAACGTTTGTATTGGAAAGTTTCCTTGACGTCACATAGAATTTGAGAATGCGGTATATTTAAACCGTTATGCACTGGAAAAACATTGAAAATATGTACAAACTGTTCACTCAATTTATTTTTTTAGAAAATGTTTAAAACTTAACGCGAAGGTCATAAACCCCCGAATTTAATGTCTGGCACTTATGACTCGCCATAGTGGGTCATTAGTCCCGAAAACCATTTATTTATTTATTTATTTATTTATTTATTTATTCCATCTACGATATAATATGTACAATCAACAGATTCAAAAACAAAATTAAAAAATACTTATATAGTAGAACTAGCTGACCCGACAGACTTCGTACTACCACAATCGATATAAAAAAGACCTAGACTTTTATAGCCCGCTACCATAACATCTGCTACCCTCTCCCCGCTTCTCCACTACCGTCTACCTGCTACCCCGTTATACCCAGTTTCCCGCTACCCCACAACCCGCTACCCCGCTACCCCGCTACCCAATACTTACACAGGTTACCCGCTTACCTACTAACCGCTACCCCACTGCCCTCTACACGCTATCCCGTTATACCCAGCTACCCTGTTACCCGCTACCCCACTTCCCGTTACCCAATACTTCTAAACGCTACCTGCTACACCAGTAATTGCTATCCACTACCCACTACCCGCTACCGACAGGCACGTAGCCAGAGGGGGGGCTAGAGGGGCTCAAGCCCCTCCCGAAATGATTTTTAAAAAAATATTTGAACAAAAGTTTGTATATTCTCTTATAAGTTCCTCACTACTTATGTAACCACATCATAACCAGTTCAAAAAATGCAACCTATATAAGCCCAGATATCCAAAACGAAATCTTGGATATATGCTCTGATATTGTCACCAGAAAAATATCTAACCGGGTTATAAGATCGAGTTGTTGTAGCATTCTGGCTGATGAAACAATGGATGTTTCTGGCACTGAGCAACTTTCAATATGTGTCCGATATGTTGACTGCTGTACAGAGCCCACGAAAAGTATGCTTCGGGAAAATTTTGTAGGTTTTATTCCGACACCGACGTCTTGGACAAAACGTCACGATAGACGCATATAATTTCGAGGTAGTTAGGGACTTTGTATACCTTGGCTCCGCTATCAATACGGACAACGACATCAGCGCCGAGATCAGACGAAGAATAACTCTTGCTAATCGCTGTTTCTTCGGGCTAAGAAAGCAATTGAGTAGTAAAGCCCTCTCCCGAAAAACTAAGGTGACGCTCTATAAGACCCTCATCATCCCCGCTATATGGTGCATGGACCTTGTCAAAAACGGATGAGAACGCACTTGGCCGTTTTGAGAGAAAGATTCTACGTAAGATCTATGGTCCTGTCTGCATAAACGGTGAATGGAGGAGAAGATTTAACGACGAACTGTACGGGCTGTACAGCGACACTGACATAGCTAAAAGAGTGAAGGTCCAAAGACTCAACTGGCTCGGTCACGTGGAGAGGATGGACACCAATACTCCGGTCCGTAAAGTCTTCGAATCCACCCCAGAGGGAAGACGCAAAAGAGGAAGACCAAGGCTCAGGTGGCACGCGCAAGTTGAACACGACCTCAACCAACTCGGCGTGCGAAACTGGAGACAGCGAGCTAGGGACCGAGCTGGCTGGAGAGGTTTGTTGGTTGAGGCCCAAGTCCACCCCGGACTGTAGCGCCACCTTAAGTAAGTAAGTAAAGTAAGTAAGGATCCCTCTTCCGATGTTCTGAAACTGCTAGATATATGTGACAAGACCTACTTCAGGAGCATAAGCTACTTGCTTACAATTTTGGCCACACTACCAGTTACAACAGCTGCTATCGTTGAAAGAACCTTTTCAACGATGAAAAGGATCAAAACAGTATCCCGAAGCGTTATGGGCCATCCAAGACTAAGCGCACTTGCAATGCTGTCTGTTCACTCAGGTACCTATTGATGTGGATCCAGATGAAGTGATCGACACAAGGCGTTTATTGCTGTAAAAATCCAAACTATTTACTTAATTAAATAAAAAAAAAAATACAAACAAAAATAAAACATTTACATTATGTAGTTTTTTTTTCAATTTTTGTATAAAGAATTACTTCTTCGAAATTGAACAAGCCCCCCCCCCCCGAACCGAAATCCTGGCTACGGGCCTGGCTACCGACTACCCCGCTTCTAAGTCATGACAAAATAAAAATAAAAATCATAAACAAAATTAAAGTTTTTAATTAATTAATAAAAAATAAGTGTTGATCATAGAGGGGTGAAAGTTTAAGGTTGTATGTATTTTAGTATGATGTATCATAAAAAAATAAAAACAAAAAATTTTGTCCAAAAAAATAAAAAAAAAAATTTAAGGGTTGACCACCCTTAGGGGGATGAAAAATAGATGTTGTCCGATTCTCCACCCTAGCCGATATCCTCACAAAGATTCACGAACACTTTCAATTCTATTTATATCGTTTTGTGTTGTAGGATTCCAAACGACACAACTTCTGACTTCGGGACCAGATTCCGTGCGCCGTGGAATGATTAAATAGGTGGGAAATAATTTCACTCAAATTTCAGGTGAAATTATTGCTCACCCTTAGGGGAAACAATTTCACCTGAAAAAAAAAAGAAATTATAACCCACTAGAGGTGAAATTATGACCCATGTGAAGTTATGACCTGTGAAGTTATGCACCCGCACCTTACAGACTATATAAAGAAAGAACATGTTGGCATGTTGCAAAAAAATGCTTTAACTGAGTTACTAAACTCAGTAACTTTAGTTTTTTTCTGAAATATTATCTCAAATATTTTCATGTTTTAGATACATAGATATACTCTTTTTTCCGTAAACAGTATCAGAAAATATTTAAAAAAGATTAGGTATATTGAAAATAAGCATTTTTTCATATTCTCCAACACCTTATTTTGACTGTTAAACCTAACACGAAGTTTCCTATTTTCGAACACTAGAACCAAAAAGTCGTTAATGGTTAGAAAACCAATTTGAATAGTATATTATATTAAATTTCCTTAATGATTGCACTGTTATTTTTAATCAAAATAAAATTATCTTTACTTCGGTTAATTACCTCTCGAACGCGTTTCAATAGAACTTGTCTATCATCATCGGCGAACACGACTGATGATAACAAGTGTCTCCCACAATTTGCAGCATCATTGGTCCAAAGTCCGATTGTTTTTTGTTGTACCCACACGGTACGAACAAACACGAAGATTTCACGACAGGTAAGCGGCGTGTTCGAGAGGTAATTAACCGAAGTAAAGATAATTTTATTTTGATTAATAATAACAGTGCAATCATTAAGGAAATTTAATATAATATACTATTGATTAAGCCCATATGATACTACATTTTTTTCTTCATTATTCAAGCATTAATAACATGAAAATGTCAGCTTCAATAAAGAGAGAAAACATAATTTTATACCGACAGAGAAAGAAATCACAATTTCAAAATTCAAATTTCAATATTTTATTTGTCAAATTTCTTTGTTTTTTTTTTTTGATTCCGTCGAAAATATTGTTTGAATTGTGAAAATTTGTGCTAAAACTTAAATGCTATCCGTTTGAAAAAGTTTAGCCGAGAAAACAGATTCAACCATTCAACTGCAGTCAAGCCTCCAACCACACATTTTCGTCTCCAACAACTTCAATTTGATAGTCGTCATTTGATTATGTCTGAACAATGACAAACAGGGAGACATTCGTCAAAAAAAAATTTCTTGAGCACACTTTAATGTAAAAGTGTCAAAAAAATAGAGACTAGCTCATTAAAAATGTAGTTCGGGTTACATTTTTAATGAATTTTTTTGATAATTTCCCATTAATTACAGTAGTGAGTACACACTCGCACTTATAGAGAAATCAGGTAAGGAAATGCTTACTCTTTCTTGTTCCATTTTTAATGATGAAAAAATAAAGAAAAAAATGTAGTATCATACGGGCTTTAATTTTGCACACAGTTTACTCTGAAACAATTTAACCATTTTGAAGCCAAAATTTTGGTTCTTATCGTATATTTTTCAATATACAGGGTGATTCACGAGCGTTGTGCCAAAAAGCTAGAGCGTGTAGGTTGAGTTGAGACAAGAAAAAAATCGTATGGGAGGGGGGTCTATTCCCCCCCGTTAAGCCGGGTTGGCAATTTTCTGAAAAATAGACTTATATTTTGTAAACAAAATATTAAAAATCAACGGCTTGGTTTATAACACCGTACTATACTTTTCTGAAAGGCCAAAAACTTTTTGTTTCACCTTGTTTTTAAATTAAATTGTTTTAACGAATAGTTTAAAAAAAATAAATTTTCAAACTTAAAATTTTCAAAAAAAAAAAGCAAAAAAAAACATTTTTGAACTAATTTTTTTTCAAAATTTTATGTAATTAAGTACTAATTTTGTTTTAAAAATTCAATGTGTTTGTTAATTTTTAGTCGAAAACAGAAAACCGGATGCAAAAATGCCTTTTCGTTTTTGAGAAATTAAGAAAAAACCAAAACCACTTTTTTCTAAAAAAATCTTTGTTTTTATTTTTACCTATCTGGACTTTTAGTTTAATTTATTGGTTTATTTTAAACATTTAATTTTTTGTTATTGGAGTTTTATGAGGACTCAATAAAGTTGAAAAGTATTACATTATCCCTGGATTAACCATTTTGTTCATTGATAACGTCTGAAAACTGACCTGAAATTTTTTCTTACTATACCTAGGGCCGCGACCACTCGCCGGCGAAGGGTTCTACCTGCTAGCGGCTTAAGATTAATTAAACCGCAATTTTTCTTAAATGAAAAAACAATTAACAACCTAAAGGTAAATAAAAGGCAATATTAACTCATACGCTCGAGAAGAGTTAGCGGACAGGAACTTCTGCTACGGTTTAACTTGTTGTCGAGATCGGGAAGCCGAAAGACTCTACGCTGAAAGATATCCCAATAGATGGCGCCCAAGTCGTAGCATGTTTTCAAGAATCCGCCGACGAGAGCACGGAGAGCTAGAAGTGAAAGGTCAATGGCAGACGTTATCAATGAACAAAATGATTAATCCAGGTAAAATCCAATACTTTTCTACTTTATTGAGTCCTCATAAAACTCCAATTCCAAAAAATTAATTTTATAAAATAAACCAATAAATTAAACTAAAAGTCCAGATAGGTAAAAATAAAAACAAAGATTTTTTTAGAAAAAAGGGGTTATGGTTTTTTCTTAATTTCTCAAAAACGAAAAGACATTTTTGTATCCGGTTTTCTGTTTTCGACTAAAAATTAACAAACACATTGAATTTTTAAAACAAAATTAGTACTTAATAACATAAAATTTTGAAAAAAATTAGTTCAAAAATGTTTTTTTTTGCTTTTTTTTTTTTGAAATTTTTAAGTTTGAAAAATTTTTTTTTTTAAACTATTCATCAATTTAATTTAAAAACAAAGTGAAAGAAAAAGTTGTTGGCTTTTCGGAGAGGTATAGCACGGTGTTGTGAACCAAGCCGTTGATTTTTAATATTTTTTTTACAAAATAAGTCAATTTTTCAGAAAATTGCCCCTCCCGGCTTAATGGGGGGAATAGACCCCCCTCCCATACGATTTTGTTCTTGTCTCAACTCAACCTACACGCTCTAGCTTTTTGGCCCAACGCTCGTGAATTACCCTGTATAAAATATAAATAATAGTAGCATCTACTGGCAATAATAAAATAAAAAAAAAATCAAATTTGAAATATATTTATAGGTATTTGTTTTTACTTAGTAGTAGTTCTCACATCAATTTTCAAGGAAAAAGATCCGTAATTTTTGTCTTTTTTCTCCATAAATTCTCCTGTCTTTGATTTCCCAAAGGTTCTGTATTTATGGGATTAACATCGGGCAGTTGCATTAAGGTCATCGAGGTCAATGAGTTGTTTCCCGATTTGTGTGCATTTTGGTATTTTCCTACTAAACAATAATCAAGTCATCTGCCAAAACAAGTATCAAACTGATGTGCAGCACTTAAACATAATCCCGACTGTTGGCTTTTGATGACGTAAATCGAACTTCCAAGCAGAGTAGGCTCCCCATTTTACCAGTGAACCTCACCAATATTTCGGTTCCTTTCGTAGATCACTTCAGTATCCATGTAACCCTTCATGATCATCTAGTTTCAATTTCTTCTCATCAGAAAAAAATGACCTTTAATCGAAATTGAAGGCATATGTTGAAAAAACTTGTTATTGAAACTTACAGATTCCAATCCCGATCTCGAACAGAATAAGGTTTTCGAAAATAGGATTTTGTCTTTTTTTACTGTTTCCTATTTCCCAACACACTTGTTCCAGTTCCAGTAATTGAATGCAACTCGGTAAAATTTGATTTCCTTTCTTCGAACGGTTTGAAATCATTAAATAATCTTACTTTTTTTCAATAAAACATTTACAATTTAAAACATTTATTCCAAACGCCATGTTTCTATCTTCATTATTTGCATGCTAATACAACAATTTTAGGGAAAAAGAAGCAAAAGAAAACCAAAAATTTTATTCTTAAAAGAATGCCAGAAACATAAACAACACACATTATAAAATAAAAAAACATCAATCCGCCGTATAATATTCCACTTCGAAATAATAATTTCATAACAAATCCAGAAAATGTGTATAGGTACCCCAAGAAATACTACAATTAGTAGTAAATTCGCGGCTCTTCGCACGAGAAATCTGTTTAATTATCACTGGTCAACAACATTTTTGCCCCAAGGATGAGACACATCATTTCTAGTAAATTTTATGATGCTGAAACTAAATCCGGACACAGAATTGTTCTAGCAAGTCAGGATTTCGAGATATGCTTAATGCTTATCTCAAAACACCGATTTTGGCGATGTTTGAAGTAATTTTTTGAGGACAGAAAATTTTTACAGTCAATTGTACCTACAGCATTCTTTAGAACTACTCTTTATCTTTCAAACCCATTTTAGTTTGTTTCGCTACGAGTCTTTTTTCTCAAGAAATTAAATTTTAGCTACGGTACTTCGATATTACCTTTGTTATATTTTGCAATTTTGTACTAGCCAACTGCGTTATGAAAATAAAATGGTATATCTTGAGAAAGAAAAATGATAACGAACTAAAATGGGTTTGAAAGATAAAGAGTAGTTTTAAAGAATGCTGTAGGTACAATTGACTGTACAAATTTTCTGTCCTCAAAAAATTACTTCAAACATCGCCAAAAACCGTGTTTTGAGCACATTGAGATAAGCATATCTCGAAATCCTGACGTGCTAGAACAATTCTGTGTCCGGATTTAGTTTCAGCATCCAAAAATCTACTAGAAATGATATGTTTCATCCTTGTGGCAATTAGAAAATTAAATTTTGTAAACTAGTGTTATTAGCCGAAATGTGTCATATGGAAATTGTCTATTATGAAAAAACCACAGTACCTACTGATAATGTTTCTTTCAATTTCTATTTTTGCTCCAATAGTAGATGAATCGAACCCCTTTTTCCAATACCAGAACATTGGTATTAAATTGGAAAGGAAAGTTCTTATTATGAAAAACTTGATCCTTACACAGTTCTGGTCACTAGGTTCTAATAAGATTTCTCTTCCGTTGTATTTCACACCCAAATCATGAGGATGCGTTAATAAAATATGGTAATACCTTGTTTATATCAAAGACAAACCACTGTGGAATCAATTTATGAATTCAAGTGGCGCCCAACGTTGAACCATGTTGTTGTACTACATACTCCTTGTAATATCCAAGTATTGATAACTCAAATATGGTGCTAGAGCACATTGTGTAGATGCACAAAATTCGAAAGCACAAAGACTTAACTATTTCCTTACTTAAGTAAGGGTAAGGGATGAGTGCGAGTGGTAAGGGGGTGAGTTTTCTAAAAAAAAAAAAATATACCAACAAAATTGTGTGGTGGTTAGTTCTTCTGATTTCTCTTAACAGTACATACATATTTCTTTTAAAATAAGTGAGGGTAGATTAACGACCTTATAGGTAGTTATACAGAGACAAAGGGAGATCGGAAACTGACTTACGTTTTACCCTCCGGATAACGCAAATTTTATTTTACCGTTACTCGTGTATGTGAATAAATGAGAAAAAACAGCAACAAAAATCAGGTGGTATTTACTGAGATAGTATTGGTAAAAACACGCATACCTACTCTTGCAGTAAACTTTGACCGCAGCTTGTAGACATTGTCATTTTGACAGCTTGGTTTCCCATCTCCCTTTTAACTCATCTGTGTAGTTATACGTTATACTAAATCACAGCTATCTGAGTAAAGAGAAAAGTATTTTTGTTTTTTTAGAAAACAGACCCTTGTTCTTGTTGCAACGTGCTCTGTATGAGAGCAAACTCTTTTTCATTTCTGAAATTTAATTTTTCTATTGAAATTATACCTGTCCCTTCTCTTCCTCTATACTATCATAATTAAGGAAACCCTATGTGTGGATGCCCACTCAATACATTTTGAATTGAAAAAAAGGAAACATTTAAAAAGTTGCAGTTGCCCGTAGCTTAGTTGGTTAGTGCGTTGGCTGCTAAGCTGAACGTCGTTGGTTCGAATCCCACTCAGGCCAAGTTTTTATTTCATATTTCATGGGCACTGCCTCTTGCGAAGACCTGACAAATCTTCCAAGAGTATCAATCTGTCATGAAAAAAGTGCTTCTCAACTCTGCCGTTCGGAATCGGCGTTAAATTGTAGGTCCCCTCAATTCTTCACACGCACTCAGAAAATTGTTGATGAGAGTAAGCCACTTAGGCCTTGGCTCTTCAAGAGCTGTCGCGCCACTCTATTTATTTTATTTATTTTTAAAAAGAATTGTGTCTAAAGGGACAAACTTAATGGCAACCTGCGGATGTAAAAGCAAAACAACTAACAAAAATTTAATTTCATTCATTCAAAATACCCCAAAAAACACCTTGCATCATCACCAATCGCATTATTTTTTTTTATTAATCCAAGGATCATCAGTAAGAATTTTATAACCTACATTAAAAAACACGAGCATTGTGTTGAATGCTCATGTTGAAAAGTGCACTTTAATCTTTCATTAATTTCATCGTAAGCACTTAAAAAAAAAGAACTCCAAGCCGCTGATGATCCGCGAGCCCCGTATTTTTCCCTTTTTTTCTTTTGCTCGAAAGGACCTTCAACCCGTCTTCGATGCTCAGCAATAATCTTCCCTACATCATCATCAACATAATTTGCTTATGACGAAGGGGTCCGCAGAAAAAAAAGCGTTTAACCATTCATATTTTTAAAACTCACTCTCATTTGGGGCACATACATAACAGCGTTTAGCATTAAGACAGCACTCACAAAAAAAAACACATCACATATCTGCGTCCTTATAACAGCTTAACAGTCGACTTCCGTTCTTTGTCTTCTACCCTAGGGCTATTTACGTTTAACGTAACGTTTTATTCTGTTGGCCATTTTACCAACTCTATATGCTGCTGCCGTGTCCAATAATTCCAATTTCCATTTCACACCGCTTGGTGGCTGTTTGTTGGTAATCCAATCTACCACCACCAAGACAACAACACAACCAACTGCTCCCAGAAGACAGAATCATCAGAATATTTTAGTACCTCAATTCACATGATCCACATTGGTGGCTGCAGAATCTCCAGTCACTGGGCGAAGAAGGGGGGCATTCTCGTTCTCTTCTGTTGGGGATAAACTACTTAATCGCACCGATCATCGATCGCGCGCACTTAATTCAATTTTGGCGGTGCCAACTGCCAACAGGCAGAAAGAGCAACAGCGAGCCGCGCAGTGGAGTCGGTGGCGTCCATGTTACCTATCAGCAACCGCAAATCCGTGTGGTAAAACTCACTTGTAACATTTATCCGATTTCAGTTCTCTGATCCGATCCGATGTCCAATTCCCCCGGCAAAGTCGACTCAAACAGAAAGATGCAAAGTGGTTGAGCTTGGTTAGTTAGCATCCACAAGACCAACTATCAATACGTTCCACAGAACAACATGAAGAGAATAATCGACTCTCTAATTGGATTTTTTTGAAACTCGTTCAACCAATCCGACAATCGCTTGTTCCCCTTCGACAAGAAGAGAGAGCGAAAACTTGCCCAGAGCCAGAGAGCCGGCTGAGCCGCTGAGCATTGAGCAACCACCAAAGAAGAAACTCTCGTTTGACCTCAGGCAAAATGCTACTATAGTGTTTTGTTGAAGGAAAACGACGCTCCGCCCAGAGCCCGGAGGTAATTGCCGCGGGTCCAAGCGCCGCAGTTCAGCGTCGCCCTTTGTGAAGTAGTGTTGTGTTCTGCGGTCGTTCGTCGCGCAGTCAGAATTTTATTTTATTTTTTTTATACAATTTTATTGCCTACTCTAGCCACAAGTAAAAAATATATAGCCCCCCACAATATCGTGCGGTAAAAAAATTTTGTGGCATTGTGTTTTGTTTCTGTTTGTGTCTTTCTGCACTCATCCAACATCCACTTGTGGCGTTTTGTGGGTTCATGTCTGCACTTTTGTACTATTTTCGTGTTGTGTTGTGTGTTGTGTGTCGTGTGTAAATTGGCCAAACACTATCGGTTGCCCCGATCGTTTTTGTTCGTTGCTTCGGTTTGCTTTTGCATCGTGTCGTCTTTATACCGACTCGTACCGATATACCGAGAGTCTGAGACGATGCTCGTAATTGATGTCCTGAAGGGATAATAAATTCTCGAATTGCTCCTCTGGGAGACGAAATACAAGGATTAACTACTTCTGTTTTTTTTTTTTGTGTGTTTGCTGGTTTAAGTGAGTGATGAAGATTAACAACAAAACAAAAAAGCAAATAAATATTGTGCCCAAAGGAATATAATACCGTTGTTTTCTTGTCTGGTGTATATCACACAAAGTGCTATTGCTGTGTGGTTGTCGACTTCCGTATCCGGTTATCGCATAAATGTCTCCCTCCATCCATCACAATATGCAACACATGATTTAAAAATAAATGAGAAAAGAAAAATTATCATCTCTTACTGCCTTGTATACAGTTAGATTGTGAGTGAGACCAGCAAATTGGTGTTAATTGAATTGCATTTGTGCACGCATAACGGGATAAAAAAAAAAACGAAAAACACGCGTAAATGCTGCTATAATTCTACAAGCAAAAAGAGCAGTGCAAAAATTAAAGAGAATAAAAAACGCGCCCTTATGTCTGATTGTTTATTAATTAGTGTCATCTCGCCTAGCGGGAGTTTAACGGTTCATTGGCGACGATAAACAAAACTCCAACAATATTCTATCCCGTCCAAATTCTTGTTTTCATGCCTTTGTGTGTGTTAATTTGTTTATGTGTGAGAAAAGATAGCCTGATCTTGCAGCATTTAAGTGTATTAAGTAACATAAAGTGGGTGACTAATTATTACAGTTGTTATAATTTGTTGAGACGCGACAATAACGACGTCTAGCGGTGTATGAGTGCAAACACCCTATTGTACAATTTTGTTCTGCATATGGGCTTGGGCAGTGATAAGCGCCCCCGCCTGTGCTGTTGTCGTTTTACAAGTTGTAATGTGCAAGGAGAAATTATTATCAACGTTGTAGACGACACATCGTGTACCCCTCGCTCTAATCGTTCGTCCGTCGGCGACGACAACAAATTGGATTACATACAGATTGCTGCTTGCTGAGTAGTAGTTTAGTGGACTAAAAAACAAAACTCGTATAGAAACAGCATATCTAGCAGTCAGCTAGTATCTATATTTTTTTCAAGTATAGATTTTCTTTTAAATGTTAAAAATGTTTACGAAACATTTCAGGAGAAAATTGTTATCGCAAAGGAGCGATATGCATACAACAGTTGCTGTTGTTGCTTTCATTGTGGTGTTTTTAGTAAATAAGGTTTGTATTGGATTTTTTCTAATAATTTATTGTTTCAAACATTTTAAAAACAACCGTCCTTAAGAACTGGAATTTTCATACCTTTTCGATCAAAATAAATTCTGCATATATCTAGCTGAAACTTCATGACCCTTAAATTTTACCTTAAAAATGTAATGATTGGTATTGACGCTCGTCAGGAAAATAATTCAGTTTTCATGAGTTTCTAACTGAAGTAATGGACTTTTTGATTATTTTAGCTTGCCCTAATCTAGTTTGGGATTCACTAATTCTTCTGACCTTCTCCAAGCTATATCCGAAAGGATTTCATCAGCATTTGAAATAAAGGCTTTTCAAACTTAGAAATTATGAATTAATTGTTAATTGTTTTCAACTTTAATTTTATAAAAACTCATTTTTTATTGCATTTTAATTTTCAAGTGTGTTTTTGTAGTTTGTTTTCATCTGAATTTTCTTCTGACTTCGTCCACTAAAAAATGTGATTTGTGTACTTTATCTGTTTTTCATCCATTTCTATTTCTGTTTCTGCATATTTGATACTACTACGGCCAATTTTAATATGTAAAGATCTTACTTTAAAAATTGGTTTAACGAAACATTACAAGTTTGTGAAATAAGGGGGTTGCGGCAGTGCCTCATTGCTTTTATTTTATTGGGTTTATATCAGGAAATGAAAGTGTTTCTTGAAGAACATTGTATTAAACTTTTATTATTTTGTATTTGTACCTATTCTTCACACGAAAATTTAAAAGCTGAAGATTGCAATAGTGACCTTTTTGGGTTCTATGGTTAAATAATTTCTGTGCGGCGCAGACTTAATTTATTTTCTTCATCGACGATGATGATGACTTATTAAGCCAAGGGTTTCAAGAGCGAAATTATCTGGAAAAGCCGAAATGCACATTGCAATTTACATCATTCCTAACAAGCTTTTGTAACGGGTATTTTTTATTTTTTTAGAGTTTTATACCCAATTTCATAAACAAACACTAAAAGTACTTTTAGCAAAAATCAATTTAAATTTTATCAGACCCTTAAAACTTTTGAGTTTCACCAACTTGAAATGGGAAATTTCAGGGAAATTTTTGTCAAAATTGACATCCTCATGAAAATTATGTGAGAAAAAATGAGAAAGCGTTATATTCACTTTTTAAAATATTCAATGACACTTTTGAAATTTAATGAGTCAAAAATTGCCATTTAGTTTTAAAAAGTGTCTAAACGCTTGATGAAACCAAAAAATCTCATTTTACGGTTTAAAAGCCTGTTTAGTGTTTAAAAGTTGTTCATGAAATCGGGCATTAGAACTTTTATTTTAAATAAAACACAGAAAAATCAATGAAATTACCAAAATTTTCGCTTTATTTACTCGCAAATTCACTGGCATTTAGTGTTTAAATACAATTTCGGGCATGTGACCACCACGGCTGTGTCGTAAAAAGGCAATCCGATCAGTCCAATTTCTTGGCACTTTACGAGCATGGCTGACCGAATCTCTCTAATCAATTACGCGTCGAATGTTGTTTCCAAGTCTTCGACGGTTGCTGGCTTATCCACGTAACATATCCTCACACAAAAATAAATCTATGGACCACCCTGTTAAAATCATTTGCCTTGAAGATTATTGGCATTGAAGTGTGGTACCAAAAAAGCACGAATTATAAGCCAATAACGTCTCAATTGACGGTGATGTTGGTCGAATCGATAAATCGTCTACAGCGGCCAGCTATGGTTTGCTAAATACGAACGATATGGACTCGTGCTGGATGAATATTATCCAAAAAAGTTAATGTAGTCATATATTGATCCATGAGCTCTTTAAGTTTGGCGAACAGAGCGCGAATTTTGGAAGCAAAGCTCCACTTTAACGTTGTTTAGGCGTAAGTCTGTTCATAGTAATATTCCAAAATATACTGAACAAAAAAGTGTAAGGCAGCTGCCTGGAATGACAGCTAGTTGAACAGTTATAGGTACTTTTCTTATATGTATTCTTGTTTTTCAAGAGTCAAAATTTGCATTACCTACTTTTTTAAATTATGGATCATCTTCATATTTATTAAGAATTGACTATAACATTTTAAAAACAAAATTACTAAGAGAGAACTGGAACGATGTTTACTTAAAGGAAGACGCTTCACAAGTTTTTGAACTTTTTGTTACAACTCTTAAAAATCACATAAATGATTCCACTATAACTCTTAATCTCAGCAGATCCGGAAGATCCGAAGTAAAATAAAGACCTTTTATGAATAAATCTCTTCTTAATTGAATAAAATCAAAGCACAAACTTCGCAAGAAATACTAAAAGCATCCACGATCCACATAATCATGCCTTAAAAACTCGCTACACATAATATACATATTTTAATATGCAAAAAAGTAAAAAAAGAACATTTCTGCAAGGATACTTTCTTTAATAACAAAATTGAAAATTCACAGGGTAACATTAGAAAAGAATAGGAAGTTGTAAATACTATAATTATTGATAGCAAGTCTGAATGCCTTAATGATTCAATTGCGTTAACAAACAAAAATGATAACGTTACAGATCCTGCTGCAATTGTAAACAATTAACATCCATTGCTGATATGTCTTTTCCTCATGATATTTCAATGTCTTGTGACTTTTGCTCAAAATCTGATTATCTGATCTGGAAAAAACCTATGAACATCAAATCGATACCCCCCATCTCTTCATCGATTTCAAGGCCGCGTATGACAGCATCTACGGAGACGAACTATGTCTAGTCTTGGCATCCCTGCCAAGCTCGTTCGCTTGTGCAAAATGACGTTGGAGAACTCACGCTGCTCTATCAAGGTTGGCAATGAGCTTACGGAATCTTTCGACGTCAAAAAAGGATTCAGACAAGGCGATGCACTGTCGTGCGATTTCTTTAACATCGTTCTTGAGAAGATAGTCCAAAACTCCACCGTCAACACCAGAGGCACTATCTTCCAAAAATCTGTTCAACTTCTCGCGTACGCCGACGATATTGATATAAAGGGAAGAACACAGCGTGATGTCAATGGCGCCTTTGTGAGAATTGAGACAGAAGCTGCGAAAATGGGTTTAGCGGTAAATGAGGGAAAAACGAAGTACATGCTGTCTTCGAGTAAGGACACCCAACATCGACGGCTCGGACAGAACGTCACAATAGACGCATACAACTTCGAGGTAGTTAAGGAGTTTGTCTACCTAGGCTCCGCTATTAACACGGGCAATAACACCAGCGCCGAGATAAGACGAAGAATTACTCTTGCTAATCGCTGTTTCTTTGGGCTAAAAAAGCAACTGAGTGGAAAAGCCCTCTCTCGAGCAACTAAGGTAAAGCTGTACAACACCCTCATCATCGCTGTCCTGCTATATGGTGGAGAAGCATGGACCCTGACAAAATCGGATGAACGTGCCATAGGCTGTTTCGAGAGGAAAGTTCTTCGGGTCATCTTTGGCCCCGTGTGCATTGATGGGGAATGGAGAAGGAGATATAACAGCGAACTTTACGGGTTGTACAACGACGTGAACCTAGCCAGAAGGGTCAAGGTCCAGAGACTTAGATGGCTCTGTCATTTAGAGCGCATGGTAACCAATGCTCCGGCCCGGAAAGTCTTCGACACTATTCCCGAGGGACGCAGAAGGAGAGGAAGACCGCGACTCAGGCGCACACAAGTGGAAGAGGACCTCAATCAACTTGGAGTGCAAAACTGGAGACAGCTAGCTAGGGACCGAGCTGACTGGCGGAGACTGTTGGTTGAGGCCCAAGTCCACACCGGACTGTAGCGCCACCTTAAGTGAGTAAGTAAGTGTTTTGAAGGTTGCTTTTCTTGCTGAAAAATGCGTATGTTATTCCTATTTTCAAGACGGGCATCGTTGTTGTCTGCTTTATCAAAAATTATCAAAAAAGCTTTAAACACCAGAATATTGATAGTTTTAGTAGTAATCATTTGATTTCAGAGAAAACTGTTCCACTAAAAATGCTCTATAATCGATTTTTGTGAAATATTTACAAAGGGTTGATTGACAAAAAAAGTTGTGCTGGACATAAACAAAGTATTTTTCGTGGTTTCATTATGGACTGGGGTTATTTGTTACTCAAATAACAGTTTGAGTTCTTTAACGTCAATTTGGAAACTGTTTAAGTGATTCCAATATCGTTATAGTCTCGGTGTTCCACAAGGTTCTGTGCTTGTACTTTCTGATTTATGTCAAGCCGATTTTTGAGGTTCTTTTTGTTGGCAAAGTCAAAGCCTTTGCTTATGACCTAGCGTTTGCTTATGTTTCAACTTACCTTATTGAGTAAGTTGCCTTACTCCGGCTAAGATAATTTAGATTTCATTATTTTTCTTTTATTTGCATTTAAAGGAATTTTTCACCAATTCAATGCAATTTGAAATTAGGCCCACTGTTTTTAAGATTTCGCTGATTACACTTGAAAAATTGTAAAGTCAACTGAATCTTCGTGGCCCAAAAATGAATGATGCTACTGTTCCAAATAAAAAAAATATTTTCTTGCATACCCAATAAAAAAAAAAATCAAAAGAAATGAAGTTACCTCAAATGCATTAAGAAACCGATATTTTTGTTTTCATTTGATTATAATATAACTTGCAAAGAACATCATCTTCCTGTTCAAAACATAATTCAAAGCAACTTATCGGATTAAACACAAATCGAACCAAAAAACCATATTAACCTCCTTCTTAACCTAATGAATCAAACAAAAGAATAACATGTCTGTTTGGCAGTCTAATAATAGACAGACAGAAATACTAATGTCGACTTAGAAAATTATGAATTTATTGGTTGTACGAGATCAGTGCAACACCCCATAATCTATCATAAATGAATAACTAATTTATTAAGTGCCTGTGATTGCTTTATTACCTTTTTGTTCGTAACAAAATTGGTTGACAGAAAATCGCTTTGATAAATTTGAATTTAACATTCTGTGTTAATTCCTTTTTTTTGCTTTGTATTCGGTTACTGAACTAAGCTGCAATAAAAAATTGGCCTGAATGCAGCTAAATATTATGCGACACCCAAACTCGACTCGGTTCGGTATAGGCATGACTGTTTTTGGATCAGGTTTTTAGTTCCCACGCTAAATATAGCTCCGTTCTGACGGAGCAAGTATGATTATTAATCTGTGTGGCTTGTCTGTCTTGTGTCTCTCCAATAATGGGAGTTTGTCGGGGATTGAATAAATGAGAAGAAAAGATTTATTAGTTTTATATTAGCTTCTAAAGATTAGTTTATGAGATGCTATTAATTGTCGGGTAGAGAACACAAATAGTGTGCTCAAATTGGTAGGATGAGGTTTTTTGAGACTTCTGTTCTGTTATAATTTTGTGAATATTCAAAATGATTATAGAGCTCTTAAGGTTCTGAATTTATTATGAGAACTTTATTTAGAATCGTTTTAAATTATGATTTCTAGTCTTCAAAGTGAGTGGTAAATGACCTATTCAATTCCTAACAGATTGGAGGGCTGGGTCGACTTTAATTGTCAAAAGTTGGAACTTCTGTTTTAAAGTTGCATTTTTTTGAGAAATCAAACTTCAACTCCCTTCAACTTTTAAAGTCATATCAGTGATGTCAAGCTATAGTTTCCCGGAGTCGCCCGTTGGTCTACAAATTGGTCTTTTGGTTGCATCAGATTACGTCAGTCATACTCATACTCATACAAGTAATCAATTATTTCTTATGCACTGTTAATGACAGTGCTGTCAAGTGTCAAGCTTGCAGATTCATATCATCGTTTTCTGTCATGGAAGTACCTATGTTGTATGACAGACGGTCAATAATTTTAATCTTGACAGAGTTGAAGGCTTTTCACTGATAATTTTAAAGAATATTAATTGTTTGCAAAATAAGAGCAAATACCTCAATTAAGGCGACACTGACAAGAGGTTATCTTTGGACTTCTTGCTAACAAGAATTCTTTTTGAATTTTTAGTAAAAAGAAGAAGATTCCTTTGTCGTGAGACAAATTGATAGTCCCGTGTTTGTTTTGAAAGCATATTCAAGAGAATTGAAATTCAAAACAAACTTAACACTTAAGAAATCACGAACAGAAATAGCATTTTACATTCAAGTCAAACATGCTTTCTACTAATTGCTTAATCTTCAACATAGAAATTAAAAATTCATACTTAACCTAAAAATTGACTTAAAGAATATGAAGGTACCAAAACCCTGACAAGAGTTCATCTCCACGAGTTGGGAATCTGATGTTTGACCCAAATTCACTGAACTGAAGAACGAAAGAAAAAAACACTCATAATTAGGCAAGAATCTGTGATGTAGCCCTCGAAAGAATTTGAATATTTCTGCTCATTATCATAAATGTGATTCTCTTATTACATTTGGACACGACAAAAGGTAAACACCAACATAATAATGTATGATTGAGAAGATTACCTACATATATGACAGTCAATGCAGAGGTGAGAGATCATATTACTGACCCAGCAGCAGCAGCCGGTCAAACGGCTGGCCCACAGAATCACCTAAAAGCTGTGGAACTTGAGCCTCATATAGTGTTTAAGTGATGACAACTGTGGGGTTTCTGCATTCTTATTGTCAAAAATATATATTGAACACATTATCACCTTATTTTTAAAGTATCTGATAACTGAAAGATTGCTTAGAAGTTATGAAGAATTCACGGAATTTCGTGGGGACTAAAATATTTTAAGACAAATCGACGTCATTTATAATATAACAAATATTGACAGAAAGGGGAATTGGTGAAATCGAATTTAGGTTGAACCACAGGTAAAAAATTGACTTGGAACACACTTGGGGAGACTAACTAGTTGAAGAAACAAAGGTTGCGTGCTTCAACATGTTTTAATGGTCTAAAATAAATAAGTATAGGTACTGATATTTATACGATTTGCTTCTTCTTAGGGTGAACCGTTGCCGTTTGCCAGTGGCACAAAGTTGAAAAATAGCAGCATCGATTCTCTCCACGTACTCAGAAACTTTTCCAGACTTCAATTTAGAAAGCGTGGGCGTGGGTTTGAATCCTCCTCGTGTATTTCATGGGTTCTACGTAGGCTGACCAGGCGTCCTCTTTATGGAGGACAAGTCCTCTTTTTAACTTAAAAAACTTTTGTCCGGTGACTTTTTCTTAAAAAAGCGATTTGTCCTCTTTTTCGGTGTCCTCTCAGTTTTTCGATTTATATTAAAAAATAATTTTCGTGTGAAGACGGCCTTAAAAGAATCTTTATGACTTGAACTCACCCATTCCAGTACCCATTCAGAACGCCATCTGTTCTTTTCTACTTTTTAATAATCGAAGCTGTATACAATGTGGCGTCTAGTTTTGTCATCCCAGAAAAACTCGCCCTCCTATGTAAGATGGCAATGGAAAACTCACGCTGTTTCATCATGGTCGGAAAAAACGTCGCGCTGTCATGCGATTTCTTCATCATCGTTTTTGAAAAGATTGTGCAAAACTCCAACGTCAACACCAAAGGCACAATCTTTCAGAAGTCCGTCTAGCTACTAGGATACGCAGACCACATTGACATAATTGGAAGAACACAGCGTGATGTCAGTGGAGCGTTTGTGAGTCTTGAGATGGAGGCCAGGAAGATGGGTCTAGCGTTTAACGAGGGCAAGATCAAGTTAATACTGTCAATAAAAAAGGACAACCAACGTCAACATAGACAGATTTAACTTCGAGTTAAGGACTTCGTCTACCTACGGTCTACTATCAATTCAGGCAACAACACCAGCGCTGAAATCAAACAAAGAATCACTCTTGCCAATCGCTGCTTCATTGGACTTAGAGAAAAATTCTTCGAGTGATTTTTGGTCCTGTCTGCATAAATGGAGAGTGCAGAATCAAGAACTGTACGAGCTGTTCAGTGAAACTGACCTAGTCAAAAAAGTTAAGGTGTAACGACTTAGATGGTTGGTTCATGTAGGTAGAGTGAATGGAAAATAATGCTCCGGCTCGTAGAGTCTTCGAATCCAACCGGAAGGACTTCGCAGAAGAGGAAGACCACGCCTCAGGTGGAGCACACAGGTGGTAGACGAGCTGAACCAACGTGCGAAACTGGAGACAGGTAGCTAGGAACCGAGCTGGCTGGAGACGTCTGTTGGATAAAGACCTGGTCCAACCTTAACTGTAGCGCCACAATAAATGGAAAAAAATGTTGTTAGAATTAAATATTTGTTTTGTTTAATTCAAATAAATTATCAAAAAATTATAATTCCGTTTTTTTTTTTTTTTTAGATTTGTGTACCTAGGTGTCCTCTTTTCCTTGATTCTATATCTGGTCACCCTAGTTCTACGTGTCATTTGCCGCGGGAAAGTGTTTCTCAAGTCTCAACTCAGTTGCTTAAATCGGCATAAAATTGTAAATCCCCTCATATTTGAAGAATATAAGCCACTATGGCCTTGCTTCCTTGGAGCTATTGTGCCATTTTCTTTATTGTTAAGGCTAGCCTGTAATGGTCTAAGGCCTTGAATCTTCACATTGTTAAACGTTCTATTTATTATTATTCCTATTAATATATTTCAAGTCGCAGTCCAGGAGGACATTTTTCACATATGTCTTGTAGCGAAGACTTTCAAATACTGCACCACTCCCCCCCTGTCCATTAACCGAAAGCCGTAAATACTTTCCGCCAAACCATTAGTTTAGCTTAAACCAGATTCTTAAAACAACCGACCGACCGTTGAGAAATTCAATTTTCAATGAATTCAAATTTATTTCATTTGCTTTCTTACAATTCACATTGTGTCATTGTGTCATTATTTCTCCTTTGCTGAGTACCAATCTGGTGTCCTAGAAGTAAGAACCCCCGGTAGGCAAAGTGCTGTACTTAGTGTACAGTGTACAGTGCTTCTTAACCGGAACCGGAACCTTTTTGGGTAAACCTTCGTTATTTTGCATTTTCGAAATCCACTTTTTCTAAGTGTTTCTCCAACCTTGCAAGGCCTTGCTGGTTATTCTTCTTCTCACAGAAGCCCCTCACCCGGAGTTTTTTACTAGAGACAGGATCGATTATTCTGTGTCTGCCCTTCTTTAAAGCGCCACAGAGACAGGAGGCATCAGTCGGTTACCGCTGACCGTTTATTCTCTTTTTCTCGCTAGAGACAGAACTCTACTTGTCTATTTCTTTGATCCACTTCTTCAAAGTGTACATATTGGAGACAGAGGCCGCTCTCTCTCGAGACCCGCCCTTCTTATATATATACATTTGGGGAGTAGTCTAAAGATGGCAAAGAATGGTGGCGATATCTTATGAGACCTTTCACAGAAGAAGTTTTTTTACATAAGATTGTTTTGTATCCGCCTGCTTGGAAAACAGATTTACCTTCGATTCAGGTTAGTGATCATTCAGGTCTGTGATAGTCCGATAGTGATAAGTTTATTCTGAATCTGAATAAGGTTTGCCTCTTCTTCTGCTGCCGTGTATTATCGTCGTGAACATCTTCGGTCCTGCTGATAGAAGAATTTCTTGCCTTCATCTGCGCTCTAATCGGAATCGTGTCAGAGCCTTGTGCAGCGATGTAGTTTTTCCAGCTTTCCCTATTGTTGCCGAAGTTTCCAATGCAAGTATAGGCAACGATGGATTGTACTGCAAAAGGACCATCCAAAAAAGGACTTTGAGCTATGATTTCAACAAGGTCAGCAATACAGCTTCAGCACGCATGACAACTGACCTGTCAGATCTTTAGTTGTACCTAAGCCAAAATTACACGTCTTATTCGCGAGATAACAGTCGCTGGATCTTAAGAATGGACCAATGGGATATGGTGTGGGGTCAACTCTTCACTATAATTTTTCAGATCAAAGTGCTTTAGACTGAGCACTCAAATCTCGCATTAGATAGTAAGTACCTTGTACTGATAAAGCTATAGCCTAATTCGCCTACAGTTTCTAACCAATGAAGATTTTTTGACTTAAAGAGTCAAGACTTCTTTGCGTCTTGAAGATTTACTCAGATCTTGCCAAGGAATGAGGAATGGACGGAATGACGCAGGAGAAAGGACTTTGACACTCAATTGCCTTCTAAGGCCAAAGAGGCAGTGGTTGGCAATACTTATTGTTCGTTTAATTAATAACAGCACAAGCGCCTTGTCTTAAACCCTTTTTAATATTCACGGGGTTTCTTCCGACTATGATGGAACAGATTCAGTTGATCCCCATAGTAGGTAGTTGTCGAATTGAAAACCCTTTGGTGACCAAATAGACCCCATAACAGATTCAACAGACATTTTTCGTGCTGTAAAACAGGCTTGACTTATTTTATGTGAGTTGTGTACCTCTCCTGTGAGATATCTACAACCTCCTAATGAACGACTTTTCAATATTTAATGCAATTTTATCAGTCGATGCACCAAAATATAAATTTTTGACATTTTTTGGTGACAAGAAACCTGTCTGATTTTAATTCGTCAACCTCCACCGAAATTCACTGTTAAATTAACTTTGAATTTAAATTTATGTTTTTGTGAAAAAAAAATGTTCAAAATTTGAAAACAAATTAAAACTTAAATCTATTTCGACAGTGATGACATTTGTGAGTGTTTCTGTGTTCCGCTCATTATTATTCCGCGATTTATTTCTTCCACATTGCTTGTTTTATTTAAATGATTTTTTTCCGAATCATTCCATAACACCCTCTTGAAACTCGGTTTCTTTTGTGTTGTTAATTGATTTCTGGTCTTCTTTACGAAGCGAAGGGAAAAAATACAAGACAACATTCTTTCAAATTTATGTCTTGTGATTTGCGTTCGATATAATAAAATTGATTTTTTTGACATTTCCAAAAAATGCACATTTTAATTCGACTTAAAATGGCAATTTAATGCTAATGTGACATGGAATCTCTGCAAAAATTAAAATATTCAATTTTGTTCTTGTGTTTTCTGGTTTTGTCGAGGCGGTTTCTTATTCAAATTTTGACGAATAAAATATTTGTTCATATGTCACCTGCAAAAAAATAAAACTAAAATTAAATTTAATTGCAAATCCGATAAAAATTAAAATAAAAACAAATAAAGAAGCTTAATTATCTGAAAAGAATCGCTTTTAAAATTGGTGATAACGGTTTGGCGCGTCTCGACTACTGAATGATGTCGTTTTTATTTGTGTCGGTGGCTTTTGTGTTTTTTGCCGCTAATGTCACATTTCCAAGTTCGAACTGTCATTAATATGTGATGATGGCTGACGGATACAAGATTTCGTTCATTTGCCATCGTCTTCATAATGATGGGTGATGTTCTGTTTGGACAAAAGAGATTCTGTGTCAAACCCGAGAATCTGGTTTTCTCTTCTTTCTCTTTATTGATATTCCGACATTGTGGAGAAATGACCGGACAGAAAAAAGATACTTTTTAAAATTTATTAGTGTGCGTTTTTTGAGTTAATCCGATTTGTAATTTGAAAAAAAGAAAAAAGATGACAGAACATTTTGGGTCGTTCTCATTGTGTTTGCTGATGGTGTATTTGGGATGCGTTGACAAATGCCATCATAACCTGTCGTCAGTAATGTGTCCAAAAGTTTTATTACTCGCTTGAGATAATAACATTTTGTTTTCATGTTTTTTTCTGCAGAGGTCGAGAAAAAAGTACACCGGAAAATAAATTTTTTGGGGATCATGGAATGTAATCTGGGTCGTCGTTGCTACCCGGAAGGATTGATTCTGACTTATTTTGATAACTGATTGACGGTGATTGGCAGGAGTTTTGATGTATTTTGATTCGTTTTCCCTTTGCCAGCATTAACACGACTCAAAGATTTAAGCCAGAATGACAAGGAAAACAGACCATCCGATAGGACATAGAAGAGTGCTTAAAAGAATTGAAGTTAGGAAACGTTTTCATAACATAAAGCCTTTACATCGCTGCCATCGTTATGTTTTCATATATGGACTTGGCCTTATCAAATTATAATTCACGTTGTGTTTCCGTAAGAAAATCAATATAGGAGCCATAAAAGTACTGAAAGAACAGAGCTCTTTCCCGTGTGAGAGAAACGCATTAAGAATATTTGGAAAAAACTGAGTATTTTTGACAAGTGGCCAGTCTGTGATCATAGTTAACGCCTGTTGGTCTCAATCTGTGATCATAGTGTACGGCTTCTTTTCTCAGTTTGTGATCAAAGTGTACGGTTGCTAGTCTCAGTCTGTGATCATAGTGTACGGTTGCATTTGTCAGTCTGTTATCATAGTGTACGGCTGCTATTCTCGGTCTGTGATCTAAGTGTACGGCTGCTAGTTTCAGTCTGTGATCATAGTGAATGCTTGTTGGTCTCAGTCTGTGATCATATTATACGGTTGCTAGTTTCAGTCTGTGATCATAGTGTGAAGCTGCCAGTCTCAGTCTGTGATCATAGTGTACGGCTGCTAGTTTCAGTCTGTGATCATAGTGTACGCTTGTTGGTCTCAGTCTGTGATCATAGTGTACGGCTGCTAGTCTCGGTCTGTGATCTAAGTGTAAGCGCTACTCTCAGTCTGTGATCATAGTGTACGCTGGTTGGTCTCAGTCTTTGATCATATTGTATGGCTGCTTTTCTCAGTCTGTGATAATAGCGTTCGTGCGCTATTCTCAGTCTGTGATCATATTATATTGCTGCTATCACAGTATGTGATCATAGTGTAACGCTGCATTTGATACATTTATACGTGGCTTGAAAAGTTGGCTATAAAATCAGCCAACATAGTCCGGTCAATTTATTTGATTTATATCGGAAATCTCTTTGTTCATTATCAAATATTATATACTTTTAATAAGCTCACAATCGAATCTAAAAGACAAACTAAAATTATGTGTAACCTGATTGGTGATATAACTTCTATTGACCTTCAAGGTTTTTGAACAGCAAGTTAGCAGTAGTAACTGTGATGGGAATTTTCGACATAAAAAAAATCATTATCTATCAGTTTCGGGGTATTAAAAATCCATCAAACAAGATTAGTGCGAGTTTCCTGTGAAAACGAAGCTGTTAATTGTCAATAAAAATAAAACCTTCAAAGTCGATTTAAACGACTCCTTAAACTGCTTTTGTCCACACATGACCCAGATGGTTTGATTTACTCCCGTACCACAACACCACCGGCTATATATTGAGTGGCCTTAACCGAAGCCGATACGTCAAAATCTTTAAATCATTGTCGCTGTCTTCGGCCGTGTCGTTAAAAGTCGTCTTCACATAACCCAAAAAGGGATGATTTGATGATTAACATATAAATCACACGATCGGCTACAGATGAGGCATCCCCAGCCTCAGCACCATCAGCTGAAGAAAGATACAACATCTTTCTCATAACATCTCCTTATTCATGGTGGTGTGTGATGTGGCGTCTGGCTGGGTGATTCAGCTACAGAGTTTCGCTTGGTTGTCTCTCGGAAGATTCACATCTCAGTGATCATCATGATCATCAGTAGTTCATAGTTTTGTTGTTGATGTTCATTTTTGTTACTTCTTCTTTTCTTCTTCCTCATCATCATTGTGTCGTTGTCGCATCGTTAATTTCCCGCCGGCAATGTTTATTGAAAATGAAAATGAAAAAAAAGAATAATAAAAAAAAGAATAACAACTCATTGTGTCTCTTAATGGAGCAATTACACTAGTGTAGTGTGCATGACACTCTCTATTCAGTATCCGTATCATGTGTTTGCAAGTGACTCTTGCGCATGCTTTACGGGATGACTGGTAGCTATACAAGATACAACACTTTGAATTCATTCATAGAGTTCCAGTGCCAGCCAAGTTCGGATCAAAAAAAAAATTACAAAAAATAAGAAAGAATGGAAATACATTCGCGCAATCACAGGAAGACAGGTTGCCAAGTTTTGTTGTTGACAGGGGTGGATTTGATGTGAAATCAGGAAGTGGTAGAAGAAGGCAATTTTATTAATTTAATATTTTGATAATTTGTTTAGTGTCTAAGGTTTTGGTGAAGTAAGAAATGTCCGGGAAAAATGTTTGAAGCTACTTTATGAATAGAATAATCCATGCCATGTTCAAAGCTAAACCAAACCGATAATCGGATATTGCCAAAAAAGAGCAATCAACGATTTCGGATTTAAATACTTTTTTTTTGTTCTGATAGAAGCATTAACAGTCATTAGGCGGGCATGGAAACAAGCTTTTTTAAACAATTAAGGCACTTTCTTGTCACTCAAATGCATGAGAATCAAGGAGAACAAAGTATTTCACTTCAAACTTTCCTTAAGCTGAGTCTATTCATTTTCCTCGATGCCGTGAAGTAGAGATTGAAGTGCTACAAGTTGCTGCATGTTATGGCCATGCATTCCGCCAAGTTTTTTGCGGCAAATACAATTTGCGCTGACCTCGCTATTCGGAAGCAGAGAGGACTGCTTCTGTATCGTCCATTGAATGATTACGAGCTTGCTTTACGAGTTCCTCCTTGAAAATCCTTTTCATCAGCGGATTGCAGTTAGTAGCAACGTTTGCTTTTATTTTTCTCTTTGCTTCAGGGAGAAATTGGTCCAGTGACTTGATTCGGGCCTCCTTGTTGAATCGCTTGTTGCTTTAGAACTTACGAACTTTCCCCCCTTGAGTTAGAGTTTCCGCATCGCTGACTTGGAGGTTGTAAACTTGAAAGCTGTAGCTGATTACTGGCCTCAGTAGCTCCCTGTGAATTGGCAAATTGGAAGGGTTGCTCAGTTGATCAGTCTTCTTTTTTAACAGGGGATCAACGTGATGGATGGCTACGTTCTCTTTGGATAGCGAGGTCCTTGAGTGTAGTTGAAACTTGTAGAAGTTTACTTAGTATTGTTCTTGGCTCGAGTGGTGGATCCATTTAGAAACTTCAGAATAAGATTTTTGCGAGCTGCGGCCTATATACAGCTGCGTTTGAAACCGGTCTTCTTAAGCACAACAACTCTGACTTGACGGTGAAGATCCTCATGCCCTTTGGTGTAGCGTAGTTAAGTGAATCATCTGCAAAAAAAAACAGATTGTTAAAGTCAAATGGCAAAAGTTAATCGGCCGTCAAAAGACTGGTGGAGACGAAAGGGGAGAAATTTTCGTCATATCAAATACTAACCTAGAGCAAAGCTATCTTAAAAATATAAGATATGACTTGTCTTTCTTCTTGATTGAGTGACTTGAAGAAGAGCTCATAATGGAAAGCATTTGTCGGGCGATCGTTAAAACGTCCCTTGTTTTCTAGACAGTTTTTTTTTAAGGATCACATTTTCAGGCTTCTTCCAGCTGCGTACCACCTCCCAGTCCAATCTACTGGTTACCATTTTTCAGCTATTGATTGTTAAATGCCCTACTGCTGTCCAGGGGTGTTGCTTCTTTAAAATCAGAGGTATTGAATTTTGGACCCAATATCCCATAAATCCCGGAGACCAAGCTATCCATAAAGCTATTAACTCCACAAACCCGGAGTGCAGAAAGTCGAAGCTTTCGGAGAAGATGTCGTAGAAAATTTAAGCAGTTCTCTCTGAAGCTGTAAACCCCACAAACGGAGCTTTTCCTCGCTGGCACCTCAGGTTTGTGGGGTTAATAGCATTAGGGAGAGCTAGTTGAGTTTTTTTTTTATTCATATTTTCAAGTCTGATATTCGCGTTGATCCCCTGTTACGGTAGCAGATATAGAAGTGTCAAGACCTTCCATAGTGGAAACGACATCCCTGGTCCTGTCTGAAGGTTGTCCTTGAAGGACAGATACCAAGACAAAAGTTTTTCAGTCCATAGTTTCCCTGCACGGGGTTATCCAGCCAAGGTGGGTTCGTTAAATTGTGCGTCTTTGCAGTAACTCTTTACTACATTTCGTCCAAATGTGCTGCTCAAGGGCAGACATCAAATCTCACCGGTCTTTGCTGTAGAAAGTTCAAAACCACAATTTCCTTGCTTTCCGTTCTAATCTACGTTCACTTTTTAAGGTTCCTGCAACTACAGTAGTTTGAGTTGAACAAATGACAAAACCAGGTAAAAAAGGTGATGAAACATCAAGGGCAATCTTAATATCAAGTCATGCGATTATCCTTCCTAATTTAATTCTAAGTTTCTTGTTTCGATTGCTTTGTCCATAGATTTTCATTATGTATGCACGTTCATTGTTAGTACTAATCCGACCCTGATTGCAACAGGAAGATGGGGGCTGGAGCCAACCAGTAGTCGCTTTTCATTGAGATCTCAAGTCGTAGATATTGTGACTGGAGAATGAGTTGAATAGTGTTTGGTGGGGACAAGTGTTGTGGTGGCGCGGTTATCAGCAGAAGTACAAACACACAAACACAATCGAATGGAAATGAAATGAAAAGCGAATGACGAAAACTAAACAACAACTCGATAAAGACGACGACGACAAGTTGAACACAATAAAATACAAAACAAAAAAATAACAAACGAAACATAAAAGAATTTACTACTTTTTATGGAAATTTATTTCTAGTTTTCCTTTTTTTTCTCGGGCTCGGTTTCCGAGTAGGTATCCAGAGCCTGAATCAGAGAGCATCGCTGCCATGTGGCATATATGAATCCATGCATACATAAATGACAGTTCGTTGTCATTGAGTGGTTCAGATCAGAGCCGGACTAGATTTTTGAGGGTCATCGTTAAGAGGAAGTTCTTCTGCTCGTCATTGTCGTTTTCTTTTCTTTCTTTTCTGTTTTTACAAAACCATCAAACATCATCGAAGAAAATAAGATACGATATGAGAAGAATGCGCTCTTAATTAATGTGCAGGCAATCTGAACTGAATGTTTTTTTTTCGACTTTAGGTTCCTACATTATGCATAAAAAAAAACGTCGAAAAACAAATCGTAGAATGAGGAAGAGAAAAGAAACATAATTTATTATTATTTGTTTGATTAATTAATTACCTTCGCTGTGTGTTTTTGTTTTTATATTATCTTTAAATTATACGAACGATGCAGTTGGGTGCATTATTAAATTATTGTTATTACTTTGGAGTTTTTTATTTTTATATTTTCTTCTTGTAAGTTTCTGTTGGCCCCACTGTTTTGATGAGGTTTGAGTGGTTTTTAATTCAAAATCTTCTCTTAGTTACAGTTGAGCGGGTGTTGAATATTTTCTATGGGATAGAGTTTTTACGGTTGTTTTGTACAAATATTAGATTAAAAATGTTAAAACTGAAGAAAAAAATCAAATAAAATTTACATTAAGTTTATGGGGTGGATTTTTTAGAAATAAAAATGGATTTAAGTGCTGCGTTTGTTTTTTCTTAGACCAAACATTTTAAATTATATTTTTTTTATAATCAATGCAAAGTTGTATTAATATTTTAAGTCGTTCTGCGTTCTGGTTATTAGTTTTTTTTATTATGTTATAACTGAGGTTATTGCTTAAATGTTTGCTTTGGACACAGAAAAGAGATGATATTGGATTTTTTAATAATAAATTAAATCAAGCGTTCTTGTGACTTTCTTTTGAGGAATTGGTAGGAAGAGGCAGGTCGATTGGAGTTTTAGAAAAGGGTCAAGTATAAATAGGTGGAACAGAATTATTTCGTTTAAAGTTTAAGTTTGGAAAGCTAACAAAAATTAATAGTTCTATGTCCAAGCTCGGCAGGTGGTCCACACTGTCAAAATGTTTGCTTTCATTTTGAATTTCTTGCAATTCTCAGATACTTCTTGAGGAACGATCATATAACTACGCGATGTCTCGGAAATGCAGCAAGATGTTAAGATTTCCTAAGACGTTGCAGGAAATTTGTCTCCTAAGATTGAGTAGGTACTACTCTCACTTCCTGTTGGTGCTCGAGTAACGTCTTCTTCTTTTTTAACTATCAGTCGAAGAGAGCTTTAAGCAAACTCTGTCTAGCGACCAATGGTTCCTCAATACAGAATCTTTATATCACCACGGACTCATCACTTTGTGTTTACTTACTTACCTACTTACTTAGGTCAGACCAGGGCCTCATCCAACAAGCGGCGTCTCCAGCCATCTCGATCTCTAGCTAGCTGTCTCCAGTTTCGCACGCCAAGTTGGTTCAGGTCCTTTGCCACCTGTGTCCCTGTGTGGTCCACCTGAGTCGCGGTCTTCCTCTACTGCGACGTCCTTCCGGGTTGGATTCAAAGACTTTTCGAGCTGGAGCATTGGTTTCCATTCGCTCTACATGATCCAGCCACCTAAGTCGTTGGACCTTAACTTTTCTGGCTAGGTCAGCGTCGCTGAACAGCTCGTACAGTTCTTGATTGAATCTTCGTCTCCATTCTCAAGAATTTTTCTCTCGAAGAAGCCAAAAGCGTTTTCATCTGATGTTGTGATGATCCATGTCTCTGCACCATACATTAGGACCGGGATGATGAGAGTTTTGTACAGTTGCTCGAGAGAGGACTTAACTGCTTAATTGACTTTTAAGTCCAAAGAAGATCCATTTGCCAATATCTTTCATTTGATTTCACAGCTTGTGTTGTTGTCTGAGTTTATAGCTGATCCTAGGTAGACGAAGTCCTTAACTACCTCGAAGTTAAGTCTGTCCAAATTGACGTTTGCTCCAAGACGTCGATTTCGGTTGTCCTTTCTTGTTGACAGCATTAGCTGTCGTTAACCACTAGACCCATCTTCCTAGTCTCCGTCTTAAGACTCATGAATGCTCTACTGACATAGTATCACGCTGTGTTCTTCCAATTAGGTCAATGTCCTCTGCATATCCTAGTGGCTGGACGAACTTTTGAAAGATTGTAACTTTGGTGTTGACATTGGGGCTCTGCACAATTTTCTCAAGAATGATGTTGAAGACATCGCATGACAGCGCATCACCTTGTCTAAAACATTTTTTTTGACATTAAATGCATCCGATAGGTTTTTTCCGACCATGATGGAACTGCGTAAGTTTTCCATTGTCATCTTACAGTTTTACACAGACGGACGAGTTTTTCTGGGATGCCAAAGCACTTTGGTCTCTATAGGCCGCGTATGACCTTGAAACCAACGAAAAGGTGATAGGTATCGATTTGAAGTTCCTCGGTCTTCTCCAAAATCTGACGTAGAGTGAATAAATGATCAAATGACAAAGACCTATCAGGTTGTTGACGATAGGCTTCAAACTTTCAAACAGCACGGCAGACAAGATCTTGTAGGCGATGTTATGGAGACTTATACCTCTGTAGTTGGTGCAGTTCAGGGGATCTCCTTTCTTGAGGATCAGGCATACGATGCTGAGGTTCCATTCGTTGGGTATGCTTTCCTCCGGCCAAATTTTGCAGATGATCTGGTGCATGCTTCTAACTAAATCATCTCCAGTGGCTTTGTACAGTTCGGCGGCTAGGCCGTCTGCTCCAGTGGCCTTGTTCGACTTAAGTTTAGGTATCGCTAGCTTCACTTCGTCAATGTCGGGTGGGTGGCATTTGTGGTCTGCTTTACCCAAATTTAATGGTTTAGCTGGCGGAATTTTTCTCGTTATCGCCATTATACAGCTTGGAGAAGTGGTCTTTCCATATCCTCAGCGGTGTTAGTTATTGAAAAATTTAAGTGCGTGGAACACAGGCATTGAGTAGTGATTTTAAATAAGTTTTACTACCATAGTTTGTTCAATACCTTATGCCTAGGTTCTTTAATCATGTCCCTACCATCGACTGGACATGTATTGAAGATACATTTTTCAACATCTTCATATCATCTTTTTCCCTTTTTTGAAGAAATAGCGGGGCATCGTTAATTTCCGATATAAAAAGAAGGTGTCCTTAATGACTACCTTAAGGGACACCAGATTAAGCAATCAATGATTGAAGGACATGATGTCTGAATTTCACCTGATAAAAAGGTGAAAAGCCATATGCTGGTCAAAGTCTTTCGAAAAGTCTGTAAAGACACAATCTACTTCTTGACAAAAAGCTTAACCACTTATTCACAAAGACAAGAAGGTTTTCGATCGTAGATCGTGCATGAAGCCATATTCTTGGCAGATAACATTTTTGCAACTAAATGCCAACATATCACACACAAATTGTTCAAACCAGCCTTAGAATACATGACAATTCGGATATAGGTCTATATATCTTGTGATATTAGTTTTATCTCATTTCTTAGATACTGAAGTTAAAAACGCATTCTTCCGAATTGAAATTAATTTTAATGTTTTCCAGGAATCTTCAAGACTCTTGATCTTGTGCTTCAACACAGACGCAATATCTCATATTCAACCGTATTACATGTACAGTAGTTTTGTCATGAATGTCCATCCATCCATGATTCATTTTATAACCACATTTCGTGAACTTAGAACCAAGCCCTGTCTTCACCGGCCTTTGCAATATTCAGGAATTAAAGACTTGATGTGATGCAACGGGATTTATAAAATTAAAGGTATTACAGGAAGAACCCCTAACAAAACAAGTGGCACTAGACGAATAATTGTAAAACACGGTTAAAAACAAAAGAATAAATCATAACAGTAACTTAGCCCAATAGTTGTTACAGTAAATCTGATTCGCTCAAAACCTTTGTACAAAGCTTATTCAAATCACTAGAGATGGCGCTTGTTTGACAAACGTTATAAGACATGAGGCATGACCTTAAGATAAATAAAAAAAATACAAGTCAACGACTGAACACACTTTTACGAGCTGCTCCATTTGATTGTTAGAAACTATTTATCTCATAGTAATTATTGTTATATTTTTTTTTTTTGCATTTGATGTGGCCTACATTTATTACAAAGTGCATGGGTTTTAATCAAACGTTCCGCTTTTATTGTTGTGTTTTGTTTCAGTTGTTTTAAGTGTTGATTAAATAGGAAATTTTGTTGACAGATAAAAAAAAAGAAACAATGAACAAAATGAGGAAACAATGAATTATTCGTTTGTATAGCAACTAGGAAGTTATCATTTAGGGAAATTTTACGATTCAAAGTAAACCAAACAAACCAAAGTTAAGAGATATACATTTGACTTGTCTAATTGTCTCGAGACTACCTTGACAGCTTATAATACATCTTAAGATGTTTTAATTGCAAGGAAACAGCTTTAAAAAAAAACTAGAAATGTAGTAGAGCATTTCCACATTATTAACTAAAATCAAACTAGCTTACTACTTTAAGGGCAAAAGCGCAAAAAAAGAATGGATAAATACAAAGGAAACTTAATTAATAAATAAAAAGAAGTCACATGCTTTTCAATTGATAATATTTTCCCACACAGAATAGAACTTTATTCACAATTCACACTCACTCCCATCAGGATATATTATAAGTCGACTATTACTATCTTACTAAAATCACCTCTACTTCTACTACCGAATAATACAATAGTATCAATTTAGTTATATTGGTCAAAGTAAGGTTGAAAAAGTCTGACCAACATCGGAACTTCCCAACACCACGGTAAGGGGTTTCAATCTTGAAGTAATTTCGTCTGTTTGCATTAGCACCAGGGGCTACTGATCTAGGATACCTGCCGATCCGTGTAACCAGAAGAATTTTAACTGCTCATCAGTGCCACCAGCGGCATTTTATCTGCTGCTCCGTGTCACTAGGGTCATTGTACCTACCGTACTACCGACTCTCAGCCGGTAAGAATTTCTTCCTCGGATCTATTTTGATCAAAGGCATAAATATATAATAAACATACTGGAACAGCAACCAACAACTGTCCTTCAGGGATAGCTAGACCAGAACGTAAACCTAAGCTTTGTTACTGTATATTAAGGTGTAGGTATTCTTAATAAAGGTTATTTGTCAAAACGTATTCTTCAATAAGACCTTGACAAGACCGGCGAGAAAGACCTCGCTCAGCTGGAAACCTAAAATCGACATCACGCATTTCACCCAGAAAGCATCGGGGACTTCAACTGATTGCATCCAAATCATTTCTTTTATTTGAATTTTCTCACCTTCGTTAATGTTACCTACATTTAAAGCTAGCTGTTAAATATTTTCAATCAACAGTTTCATTGTGAAGCCAGAATTCCTGACAATGGGAATGCAGCCTGTTTTAAAAATAATTTTCTCCGTCTTAGTAATTTTTGAAAAACTCCTATTGCGCATAAATAAAAAAGTTTTTGTGAACTCGTCATTATCAAATTAAAATTAAATCAAATTTTTTATGAACTTCTAAAGATAAAATTAAAAAGAAACATTTTTATTGAAATTTTGAGTATTTTTTTTCCTCAATTTTAATATCACTCTTTTATGTTCTTAAAAGCTTGTTTTTATGATTTTATTGATGTCATCCTATTAGTTGTTTATTTCACATTGCCAAACGGAGTAGGTATCAATAAAATAAAAAGAACTCACCTTAATTTTTAAGTTCAGTTTCTATTTTATTTGTTGATAAAAGCCATCCAAAAACATCCAAAAGTAGACCACGGAATATATTAGTGATGCGTTTTCAATAGGTTTTGGGTATCCTTTTTGTGATAGAAAAATGGAAATCTTTTTATGTGTGGTGTCAAATGTGACCACAATTTCAAATTGCTACTAAAGTGTTGTTTTATTGCCTCAATAAATAAAATTGGTTTCTTTTTTCATTTCTGTTCGAAAATATGTTGGTACAAATTGTTTGAAGAAAAGAAGAAATGAATTTTTCCTTTAAAAGCTTTTAAGGAGGTTTGTTTGTGTTTTCTTATTTGAATTATTTATACGGGTGGTAATACAGTCGAAACAAAAATTAACTTTTTCATTCTTTTCACACATAGACATAACTCATTTTGAAGCTTCTGGACTTATCGTGATATTTTTTTTGTGTTTGGGAAACATAAATCACTAATAATAATTTATGTAATTAATTCAATTCGCAGTCCACGTATTGAAGCACATAATTCATATTTTGGCATATTGGAAAAGAAGGAGTTGTTCATTTTTCGAAATATCTTTGGTCTGTCATTGAGTTATTCTTCATTAATGATGTCATATATGGATTCGATTAAAGCTGTCAATCAAATTAATCTTGTGTTTTTTTGTTATTGCTGAAAATTTGAAGACAGACATAAAGAGTTCGATGAAGTGGAAGTTCGTGGCAAAGAACTGATTCACAAGCATAGGTTTCTTTTGGAGAAAATACAAGAGGTTGAAATATAGTATGACGTTCTAACTGGCAGAATGGACTTATAGCATTATTTTTTTAAGTGAAAAATTTAATGCAATTGAAAGATTTTTGATTAGATTTGGATTTGACTTATTTATTACAAGAGCTACTTATCTAAACCAAAGATTGTTGTAAGAAAAATATTGTAATCTTAAATTGAAAACTGAGCAAACTTATTTACGGGAACGGTTGTTTTCCTAACTTCTGTATGCCCAATATTCTGTATATGAATACAAAATTCTGTATGGACATAATTCTGTTTTTCAAAATTCTTCACTTCACTTATAGCACGATTAACTCACTAAACTTTAGCTACCGGTTGCAAAATGTGTTACCAACGTATGTCATTCATATAAACCATATGTAAATATGTTGGGGAGAGGGTCGTTACGTTAAAATTAGACACTATACTTCAAAGTTCTTCAAATGAAAACATAAAAAATCTGTGCGCACTTTTTTTCGTTGTCAATACAATTTGTCATTTATTATTTACAGAATTTTGAATTTTCAGAATTTTACATACGGAATTTTGAGACCAAACTTTCACACTACCGAAATAAAGGTGTTAAGTGGCTTATAAAAGTAAAAAAAAATGTAGGACCAAGTGTTGGCCTCTGCGGAACACCATCTTTAAATTTGTTAACGTATGAATTTGACTATGCTGGCGAAAAACATTTAAGCTAGGACAAATAAATAACTGTTCTGTTTCAGGAATATGGAAGGCAAATAAGGACAAGATGTGAACTAGTTTCCTGAATCGCCAACATAACTTTCAAACAATAAATTACAAGTCGCTTTTGAATTATGAAAAATAAGTGTTACTAAGCCAATATTTTTATATTATCAAAAATCCTTTTTTCAACTTTCCAATATACATGTTCTTACTTAATTTTTTTCAGCGATTTTCTACTGTCCTTAAATTTCAATATTTTTTCTCATTATTTGAACGAAAAATTATTTTGCTTCGTTCTCCATGATTCTCAGCATTTCGTGTCTCTTAAACTGTTGGGGTTTCGGCTGCTAGAAAATTAGAAAAAAGTTGTCAGATTTCGATCTCCTTAATTCTCATAACTTCGAGTGACGAAAAGGAGTTATGTAAGGTTGGGTTAAATACGTTGAGAGCTGGTTTTGTAGCCGTCACAATTAGATCAATGTAGATATCTTGTGATACCCTTAATTATTGTAAGTCCTGAAAAAAACTTTTTTAAATATATAAATTCTATAGTTGGTTGAGCCACTTGGAGGACTTGACAAAGTTCAGTTGGCGATTGCTTGGAAGTTCAGATAACTCTTCTAGATCATTGCCTAAAAATGTTTTCCTTGTATGGCAGAGTGCTGAACAATGGCAAAGAAAGTGAGCGGTGTTTGCATGCTCTTCTTCATTGCCGAAGCCTCTACAGATGTCGTCTATGCTAAGCCCCATCTTCTTTTTGCTGTACCCAAGTGGGTTATGTCCCCTTATCACGCTTATAAGGGATCTTAGTGAGGATTTCTTAAGAAGTTTGATCCTACCGGATCTTTTCTTGTCGTAATTCGGTCAGAGTTTACTGGTATTCGTATTACTGCAGGTTTCTATGAGGTTCAATCTATCGTTTGGTTTCTGAATAATAATGTAACCAATATTTTGTTTTAATTCAGAATGAAGGATACTGATGTTACTGTCTATGTAAAAAGGATCAAGTACTGAGCTCCCTCTTGCTAGCTCATCCGCTTTTTCGTTTACCGAAACACCACTGTGACCAGGAACCCAGCTGAGTCTTCTCATCATGCTGCATACTTCAAGAAACAATCTTTGACTTGATTTGAATGGTAGAAATAGCTTTTATTGCTGCTTGGCTATCAATGAAGAAGGTGAAGTCAGCGTGTGATATCGCATTCGCTGTTAAGCAGAGATTTTCACTGCCAAGATCTCGGCTTGGAAGACATTGCTATGGTCGGGGAGCCTTAATGAAAAGGCAATGATAAGATTTTCAGAGAATAAACATGTCCCTACTTCAGTAGGTAATCATTTTCGAGCCCTCAGTAAAGACGGTTAAAGTCGATTCTTTAGTGTTAGGAACACTCTCTTTTCCCAAACTTGCCTGCTGGGGAAGCTGGTAGTAAAAGTCTTACTGAAGTCTAAGTAAGGGGTCATGTTATCTGTACAGACGTTGTTGCCAACGTATTTTTTAAGAATCTTGGTATGACCGCTTTGACTAGTTCTCCAGATATTGGTTTGGCTTAGTCGAAGAGCGCTATTAGCTGCTAATTCTTGTAAAAAATAAATCTAAAAATAAATAAGGTTTAGGATTGTTTCAAGCCCCGAATGCGGGTAACAATGGCGGTATACATTCACATGATTATTTTAGGTTTTGGTCCCCAATTTCTCCCAAGAATTCTATTACAGGAGTAGTGTGCAGTCATGGCTTTCTTATGTCTTTCTTGAATGTTTGGATCCCAGTTGAGATTACTCCAATATATCTCGCTCTGTATCAGTTCTTAAGTGTGGTGCCATCAATCTTTGGAATTGTAAAAGAAGATTCTTTTAGTGAAGAGTATCAGTTCTGTTTTAAGAGGGTTTAGGTACTCTAAGACCGCATCTCTTGGTCCAGTTACTGACCGCGGTCAATGGGTTTTTAATTGCCCGCTTACAGTGGTCGGGTATTTACCTGTCGCCAGAAGCGCTTAATCATCGACGTATGCTATAGTCCTGCCACCACTGTTTTTGAGATTGATCAAAATCTCGTTCATCACCAAGGTCCTTTAGTTCTTCTAGATGTATATACATCTTTATATCTTAGTTGCCTAGTTAGCAATAGATTCGCCTGCTTTTGAACATATATACACATGCTCCATTTTATTATCGTGGCTTCTATTTTAATGTCCGTGAGTGCTTTTTCAATGGCAGTACGTTGTTATAAAGAGGGTAACATTTTTTGTGGTCAAACGGCATTCGTGCAGAAGTAAAAAAGAAAAAAACGTTGCAGTCAAATGACAGTGGTTTTTTGGCCTGCGAGATATTGATTTTCGGCTTTTCGATTCCAACCCGATAGGTTGCAGAAAAAATTGTGTTTTTACTGATTTTTAATGTATTATGACCCTTAAGTTCCTTACAAGTTAACTGAAGTTCTTTCTTCTTTCTTTTGTTTTCTTTCTCTATGTGTCTTCCATTATTAAAAAAAATCCATATCAACTCAAATCTTATTCCACCTTGAAATCAATTTCATAAGCAACCAAATATTTCCGCTGAAAGAGAACTTACATTTCCAGATCTCACATTCCTGCAAGGCCCCACTCAACTTTTTCACTTTTACTCAGCGCATTCCAAATTCAGTCATCTATTTTTCCAGTTATTTTTCCTTTGTTCATCGATTTTCTTCTCATACTAAAATCCATCTTCTCAATACTATTTGTCCACATATAAACTCTAACTAATCAATTGCCAGATGAATTCCCGAGATAAGTTTCCACAAAATGGTGCATTCTTAATGGCCAGTCATTAAGGCCGTCTTTGTTTTTGAAATGACCACTTATTCTTGATACACAGACTAAACGATGTTCATTTTTCCTTCTTAATTTTTTTGTGAAGAAAAACTTGAATATCCCCTCAAACTCGAACATGATATATTTTCCATTTAACAACTGTCGTCAGTTCATAAAAATCAAGTTTTGTGTATTCAATAATTTAACTACTATACTCCTGATGCAGCGTCCTGCTGTGCATTTTTCTAAAAAAAAGGAGCTGACTCGACTGTACCCCTGTGTGCCAGTAACATACCTTGAAGACCGCAAATGAATCGATTAATAAATATTTACAACAATTTTTGTTCGAATTAAATTTAAAAAAATGAGTTTCTGTTGTTTTTCCACTGAGGATGCCGCAAAATTTGCATAAATGTGAACCTATTAATTTTTGTTTTTTTTGTTTTTAACGAATCGAGTCTTGTTTAATTTAATTAACAGTCCTTAACGCCGCTGTTGATGCATCCAACGACCAGGGCGATGATGACTTCGTCGGCCAATGACTCAACAGAAGAAACGAACCAAAAAAATGTGGTTCCAAAAAATTTCGACAAGGATGTTGTTTGCTTTGCCTACCTACACTTTCGTGTCGCCCTGAGAAACCTTTTGGGAGAAGAAATGGAATCAATTAAAATTAATTAACATATGGATGCCCGAACATGCACCTGAACATAACACAAGATCGCAGCGAGCTGGGAATTTCAATAAAACTTGTCGCGGCCGGGCCGGTATCGTTTGCATTGATGCGTCTTTTCTGACGCAATTCTCAGAAAACCCCAAAATACCATAGCACCACTTGGTCAATCGTCCCGTCCGTCCGTCTGTCTGGTCGTCGTCACCGTCGTCGAATTGGAGAGGTGGAGGAGGTTAAACGATCACCGAGAAACCAACAAACCGACAAAAAACCTTCGATGGCGGCGGCGTTGAGAACGGAACAACGCGGCGCAAAGGGTTGGCTATAACTCCTGATGCGGGCTGTGAATATTTCGGTTTGCCGTGATCTTGGGCCGCGCTTGTTGCTTATCTGACTTTAATTAAACGGAATCTCATAATAAATTATCTTCATTAGTAGAATCTTGACCATCGAGTTTCGTTTTGTATCACGTTCTGGTGCGTTTAGTCCAATCTCGAATCCATCGGCCGCTTGTCCGTTTGCTTCGGCCATAGTCCATCTCTCCACATCGTTGTCCATCGTGTGTCGTGTCGTGATGTTTCTTGTTCCGTCGTCGTTGTCGTTGTCTGGAGTTCTCTTCTCATCCTCGAAAAGAATTGTAAGAGCGCATTCCAATGACTAGGGTAAACACATCCATCCATCTGTGTGTAACTCTGCTTCCTCTTCTCTTCTCTTTCGCGGCAAGCGTTAAACCTTCGATTTCTTATCTGGCGGCATATTATTGAAGAAAAAGGATTAAAACTCGCACTTGTACAGAATACGCGCGTTCTGTACGCAACATCCTGTTGTATCAACTTCGAACGCTCCACCTTGCCGCAATCTTCGAAGCACACCACCATCACTATCGTCGTCATTCTTATTGCAATCGCGCGCATCGTCAGCAATGACAAGCAAGTTGTTAAATCAAAAAGTAGCCGAAATACAAAACGCTTCTTATTCTTCTTTTTCTTATTATTTTCTTTTGGCGAGGTGAGCTTTAACTTTAACATCAGTAACGACGATGACGGCAACGGTGGACGATTGGAATTTTTATTATTTCTTATCCACATCCAGCGACTGAACCACGCAGAACCCCTTCGACTGAGAGAAGAATGTTTAAAATACAGGAGAAACCCGTATAGAAGAAATTCGGAATTTTGATGGTTTTTCTTTAACACTCAAAGTCCTCAGACTTATAAAGAGCAATTACAACAGCTTAAGCGACATAAAGCTTCCATAAAAAGCTTGCCCATCTTGCAAACGAGGAACAATTCAGCCCTCGGTAGGATTTGATAGATACTGCTAACTGCTTAATAAGAGATCCGAACTTGAGCTATCTATACTCATGCATAGTGTCGCGTCCTTTGCAGGTCCAAGTTACAATTAAACTTCTATAATAGTTTCCATAAAATTTTTCTTAGCGCCTTACAACAGCCGCTTTAGGGAACCAATTGGCTTCTCACAGGAAATTAGAACAAGGCTGCTCTGAAGCTAAGGCTTCTTTCAAGAAGTTAATACAATATCTTTTAACAGCTCTTTTGAACTTGGAATCCTCACCGTAGCTTTCATCCATCTGTCTAATCTGATTTCTTCAATGTAGGTCTTATGCAAGCTATTTTGTTTATTTACAGCCCTATTAATAAAAACTGCAGATATGTCTTCTAATTCACCAATTAACAAAAACATTGATTAAAAGATAATGCATGAATTAACATTTCCTAATAATAAAAATATAAACACCCTGCGATAGCTAATTGACGTTTAGATAAAAATTAGTACCAAAATCTACTACAATTAACAAGAACCCTGTAGTGACCATAGATTATAAATTGGTTTGCACATATACTTTCTCATCTAATCTCAACTTTTACACACACACTGTCTCATTGAATTGCATTTAAGCGTGTGACGTTTAGAACTTCAATTAACTCGTTAATCCACCTACTTTGGTGTATTAGTTAATTGACAAGTTAAGTAACGTCAATTAACTCAATTTTTGTTTTATTGATAAGATTTTGCACTTAAGTCACTGATTAAAAATAATTCAGGTTTGATTTTCGTTTATTATTAGGGGTGTTACAAATTAGCGCTATCAGCCTATTTATCCATCCAATACAAATTTAGTCTGCCGGGATGTTTGCCGAGCTGCAATCTTTAGTTCCCATAAAATTTTGTTCAAAGTCTTACAACAGCTGCTTTAAGGAAGCAATAACTTCCCACAGGAAATTGCAAGTTTGCCTTACAACAACTGTTCTAATAAAGCAAAAAGTAAGTTCAATGTCTTTTAACAGCTGCTTTGAACTCGGAATCCTCAGCACAGCAGTCATCAATGACACTAATCTTATTTCTTAAAGCAGGTCTTATGCAAGCTATTACGTTTACGCTTTTACAAACAAGCACTATCAGCCCATTTATCTTTCCAACACAAATTTGGTCTGCCGAGCTGTCTGCACTTTTCGGAACGTATTTTATTTGGCCATACGAGCTTGATGTCCATGCCACTGGGGTCTGCCGTGCTTTCTTGGCATGGGTTGGAATCCGAGTTTCACAAGTAATTCATTTTTGGATTTAAAGAGCCTTGGCAGACTAAAACTTCTATAAGATGGCTTATTTTCGATCTATGCAGGTGATCGTTTTTGTTTCCTCGGTACTTGTTTGCCCGTTAACGTCAATTGATTTCCTCCGCTTCCTTCAGGACTGCCTGGTGATCCACTGGTGTGAATTCGATAGACGGTATCAACTGATACCGGTTGATCATCCAGCTTAAGACAGACCTTCCTTTCATTCAACGAATTCTTTTCAGCCGACTCCACGAGCCCTGCTTTGACCTTCCTATAGAGAGATTCTACTGTGCATCCTTTATGAGCGATTTGTTAGATGACTTCCTCTTCCCCACAGCACACTCCCGATAGTGCCGATCGAATCGATGAAAACGATGATGATGATGCGGGAAAATGTTCCCACCTGTGCGCCTCTGTTGTGCTGCACTGCAGTTAGTGTTGTTTTGTGTTGGTATGTTGATTGGTAATATTGAAACAGGTTCTCGCTGATGAATATTTTACAGTATCTGAATCTTTTTGCTTCTCCTTTTGCTCCTTTACAACTTTTGAATTTCTTTCCCTTCATCATCACTGATGATTCGAAAACCTGAGTTTCTCTCTACGATCGATGATCGGTGATCTCAACTTTCGTCCGAGTCCGACGAACATGATGATGATGATGCTGTGAGCTGTGATGCACCGCATCATCACAACCAGAGAAACAAACTCAACTCAGAACTTAGCTCTCTAGAACAGAAACCAGAAATATCCGAAGATCGACGATCAGCGTCAGCGAGAAGTAGAGACCCTTGCGTTTTATTAATGAACGAAATCACAGCCAAAGTCATTTTTCGAAGATGTATGATGTACCTTCGTGGCAGCAGCGTTTATCCATGTGAATGGTGTTTAAAGAGGCCTTTTTTCCTTAAACTTACATACGCTCTATCATCCTGATCGCACATGAAGATCGTCGAGCCGTCCGTCACTCTACCACCGTACTGAACTGATTGCAACCATCGAAATGGGAATCGTAAAGGGATTTTTCTCCGGAATGGATTTGATTGAGGTTGGGAACCTTGAAATTAAGATCAGCTATAGGGAAGAGTGTGCACACTCGCACACTACAACACAATGATCAACGCGGACGATGCTGATCGGAAGGGAAAATGAATTCATTAAGGTTATTTATTGAGGTTGGTTGGATTTTTGTTTTTTTGTTCGTGTTGGTAAAATTTTGTTATGCCTCTTTTTTCTGTTTGGTTTTTGATGGTTTTTGGGAGAATCAGAGATCGTTGTTGTTGCTGTTGTTTCGGAATAATAATTAAAAAAGTTTTAAAACACTCTGTCGTGATCTATTAACTTTGCTGGTGGTATCTTCAACATTTGCTTATATTTTTTGATGAGATACTTTTCGCCGTTGGTTTCTACCTGACGGATATAAATAATGAGGGACGATAAATTGTTTCCCTTTTTGCTGTTGTTTTTATTAGAATTTGATATAATACTGTTTTATTAGGAAATGGTTGGGTTAATGTCAGTCGTAGAAGAAGTTTGTGATTGTTAAAAATCGAATAAATTAACGAGATACTTATTTATGGATATAACATTTAACATTTTAGGACATTTTGATTTGATTTGAATTGAAATAAAAAGTTCAACAGTTAAATGCCAAATCGCCCCCAAGCACTCGAACTCAATTCTATAGGTAATCTTACGGCATGCAAGTCTACGGTCCATTAACTGCTTCGAAATAGCTCTCCAGCTTTTTGTTCAATTCTATTTTGGCTCAATTCTAGCCTGATTGTTGCAGTTTTTGTAGTTTTTAATAACAGGAATTGGCCATGTCTAAAATTTACAATCTAGACTTGATTGCTTTAAGTACCTACGTTAAAAGGTGGTCTTATATCATATTCGTTGATATACCTACTGAAAATGCATTCGATAGACCACGACCACCACTAGATCTGGTATGAGTAGCCCTTATCAGGGTTGTCGTTTCCGCTATGGAAGGTCTGGACACTTAGCGCTTAACAGATATAGGATTCCAGAATGTGAAAAAAATCAACTTCCTTTTGGGAGCTGCTAACCCATCAACCCCGGGGCGCAGTGAGCCTAAGGTCCATTTGTTCGGTTAACAGCTTCGGAGAGAGCTGCTTTGATTCTTACGGTATTATCTCCGACGCCCTGGGTTTGTAGGCGAATAGATTCGGGCTTGGTCTTCAAGTTGTATGGGTTCAAAATTTCCATACCTTCCGTTTTAATGAAACGAAACCCTTGGCCCCTCAGAAAACAAAGAGTTCTGAAACCTTAGGGCGATAAGATGAACAGACACCAAAGGATTAGAAATCGCAGCAGAAGTACAACAGGGAATTGCCAGTTTTACTAAGTTGACAAAGGCCTGAAGAAAATCACTAAACTTCAGTAATAAGGTCCACAAAACCTTTTTTTTTAAGTACATAAGTAGCAATCCTTCCATTAACCAGTTTTATTTTTTTTTCTTGGCTCTGGTTCATCCGGTTAACACATCTCTGGGTTGCAGCGTAAATCTCTGTTTCGTCAGGTTCAAACCCGTATGGTTATAGCTTATCTATAGGTGGTTAATCGGGCTTACAGATTTTAGTACAAGAGTGATGAGGAAACTGTAGTCGGTAACTCTGGTGAAACAGCAGGTATTCTAAAGGTCGCTGGTACCACTGAAACAGAATGGACTAAAATGGTCCCTGGAAGCACTGACTGGTCGATCTTCAGGTACTAGTACAGCCCCTCGTGGCACGCAAAACAGCAGGTATTAATGGCCCCTGGTAGCACGATGTTAAAATATAATTGAAACCCTTTACCACATTTTAAGGGAAGCTTCAATGGAATAATATTAATTAAAAAACAAAATCGGACTTAATTTACAATATTAAATAATGTAATCCATGGCGTGGTTCATCTCAGGTTGTTCAGGCTGTCTATTGTGGGTTGGTTTGAATATGGTATTGGGTTTTAGCCGCATTGGTATGCTGACTTCATTTCAGCACAAAGGAAACTGCTTCCACGTTGTCCGTTGTCAATTCCTCCGGGATATCCATGACACTCAGGTACTTTAGTTCGGGATGTCGTTCCTCGTTTTTCATCCTTCTCATCAGCGGATTGGTGTGATTGGCAACATTTGTAACCCTCTTCCTAGCTGTGTCAGCAAGAAATGTTACTTGATTCGAGCTTCCTCGTTGAGTCGTTTGTTGCAATGAATGCAAATCCTTAGCAGCTTCTTTGCAAATGGTACAATTTTCTGCATCGCTGTCTTGGATAGTGTGTACCATACTGGAAAGCTTAAGCTGATTACTGGCCTGAGTAAAAATAAATAAATAAATAGAGTGGCGCGACAGCTCAGTAGCTCAAATAGGTTGGCTTTCTTAGATCGGTCTTCTTCTCTTTAAGAGGAGATTGATGCGGTGGATGGCTAGGTTGGTGTAGTACTCGTAGAATATGCATATGTTTGCTTCAACCTTCGGGATTGCTTAGATAGTTGAGATGGATGGGGCACATGTGAGAGAGTCATCTGCAAAAAGCAGATTCATCAAAGTCTGATGGCACAGGTTGGTCCGACCTCTTTAGGCTGTAGAGAAAGAGTCCGATCTTCGACCCCTGCGTCACTCTAGCCAAAATGTTCCTTGTTGTTAACTTCTTGTTTCAGCTTATATGAAGAACTTCCTTCAAGAAAGAAAAGAAAATAATAATTTAATTAGGGCCTGTTGGATACCTAAAGACGGAGCTTCTGGATGAGATCGGTCCAATCGCTGTCGAATGCTTTCTTGACATCTAGGAAGCATCCTACCGTAACACAGTTACTATTCAGGAATACCTATGTTATTCAGTTTCTGATCTACGCAGGCATATTTAATGCTTACCAGGCTTTGAAAAATAGCGAAGCAACAACAAGAACACGACGTATTGATCAAGGATTATCAGGTTAAAGAAAGGGACTCTTAAAGAAAAGCAAAAAGACAAGCATTCAGTAGGCCTCAGAAATGGAACAATAAAAGTCAACCCAACTCAGTTAACCCTAAGGGAGGATCACTAGTGTGAAGCTGACACGTGATGATCCCCTCGACATAGAGAACATACTAAAATAAGGTGGCACTCACAGTCCAGGATGGATTTCGGCCTCAATCAACTCGCTAGCAGACTCCAGTTGCGCTCATAAAATTGATTGAATTTGAAATTGAGCGTGAAACTTAAAATGAGGTCCTCTTTTTCCACATTGCTCTTCGGAGTTTGATACGAAAACTCGACAGGCTGTTGCAATTCTTCAGCTAAGTCTAAATGAGTTATGCGGTCTTTTTTGATTTTTCTAGGAAATCTTCATTAGAATAACCAAATTTTAAGTTTCTGAAGAAACAGCAAGTTTACCTCTGTAATAAGGCCATAAGCCGTTCATAGCAAACTCTTACTCTTTTCTTACACCGCCAAGTCTATGTCAATCCAACTTAAAATAGAACATCCTATGCCCCAGGTAAACAAGAACTCTGTCTTATGGTTAAAACGTGCCATACCTCTTCAATCATCGCAGTTATGACTTGTTACATCCAACTAAACATGTTTAATAATTATAAACAAGAAAAAATATCCAAAACTCATTAAAATTGACCCCCAGGGGCCCTTTCAAAACCGTCGAATAAATTGATAGGTGACTCTGTGACTGGCTTAAGCACTTGACTCATCTGAAATGTTTCATTTCAACTTGGCTGTCAGCAATTAAAAATGAAGTTCATAATTTTCGAAAAAGTATTCAACAATCAGCAACCTCATTCTTTAACTTAGCTGAAGTCTAAATTGGACGCTTAAGAAGCAACACACTGATTTCCTGCTCACTGTCACTCGTTATGCATATTTTGTATCAGACTTTTGTTTGTTTTGTCTTTCTAGGACATGAATTTCGTTTCAAATTGAAGTTCACAAATGTTCTCACCCGCTCAATTTATTGGGGTATTGTCTTTCCACCTTCTGGCGCGGCGCTGAGGCGGCCGGCGCGGCGGTGTAGAGCTTAGTACCTAACCAATAGAAGTGCATTCATAAAATGTAAATCTTGGAGTCCATTTGGCTGTTTGCTATAATGCACCTTAATTAAGACACTAAAACACACTTACCGTTAGACGTGAAGAACAAACATTCGGATGTCTTCTCTCACTTGATCTACAGGTTGTCATAATTTTCACACAACTGGTTTTCATTTCATCGTTTCTTGTCTTTTTTTTTGTATTTCCATTTGATTCGTTAAAAATAATGGAGATTTTCTTATCTCGGAATACTGATTTTTTTAAATCACCTACCGTCTACTTCTTTTATTTTATCGGTTGGCCAGTCATCGTCTCTTGTTTCGGCAGTACACTTTTTGCTTCTACCAGGTACTTAAAGTATTGTTATCTTAATTTCTTCATTAGTTAACTTATTTAGCATGGTATTTGTATATTTTACATAAATTTATGACTTTATTTTGTTAATTTTGTTTCATTCTGATTTCTGACCATTTTGGACAAAACAAAGCAAAACATTGTTTTTTCGGGTGTTTCTTGTTGTTCTTAGTCTTTTTTGTTGGCTTTTTGTTTCCCAGTGTGTGTACTTTAACAAGAATTTATGAGCTTTTGTATTTTGAAAATGTTTGTGGATTTTCTTAATTTTGTTAATAAACAAAGTGGATTGTTTCGAAGTCGATGTTTTGGAAACATAATAATTCGGAGTTGTTTATTTGGTTTGATGTGATTAACAAGTCTATTGTTTGAGCGGCTTACACTTGTAAGATGCGTGAGAGCCGTTATATAAGAATAGAATTAAAATTCAAGCAGTTTCATAACTCTTAAACTGCAGTTTGTTTCAGGCAGAAATAATAAATTTAGTTTGTTTCACGTCTTTTATGTCAAAACATCAAAATAACCAAAACAAGTTGATGAGTCAGTTGTCATTCAAATTTGTATTGTGGGTTGATATTGTTAGCATTGTTCTTTGAAGCGGGGGTTTTTGTTTTCTGTTAACGTTGTGAACCTGAAAGGAACAAACATTTTCTAAGGTGGTGCGTCGTTATCTATCAACATTTTATTTTCAACTTTTGAAAGCTTCATCAGCTCTGCAAGTTAGAAGTTATGAGTATACGACTGCTGCGCTGATGGCAGGTCGATCTATGGCCCCTGGTCATAAGAAACAGGAGGTCTTTCATTTTGCTCATAATGCTGAAATAGAATTGAATAATTTGTTGTATGGAAGAAGAAGAACTTAGGTACTTGCGGTGGCACTACAGTCCGGAGTGGATTTGGGCCTCAACCAATAAACCTCTCCGTCTAGCTCGGTCTCTAGTTAGCTGTCTCCAGTTTCGCATGCCGAGTTGCACGCGCTACCTGGTCTTCCTATACTTCGTCGTCTCTATGGGGTGGATTTGAACAATTAACTTTGGTGTCCGTCTTCTCAACGTGACCAAGCCATCTGAGTTTTTGTTATCTTCACAGTGTGGCTGTTCAACCCATACAGTTCGTGGTTAAATATTCTACTCCATTCTCCGTCTGTGCAGCTTATAGAGCGTCACCATAGTTTACTATACTCAATGCTTTCTCATCCCAAAGAAACTGTGATCAGCAAGAGTTATTCAACTTCTGATCTCGGCGCTGATGTCATTGTCCGTGTTGATAGTGCGGCCAAGGTAGACAGAGTCCTCAAAGTTATATGTGTCTATCGTGCGGTTTTGACCAAATGTATCCTTTTTGATGATAGTATATATATGTACTTTGTTTTGCTCTCATTGACCGCTAAACCCATTTTCTAGCCTCCTTGTTAGTATACACAAATGCACTATTGACATCGCACTGTTCTCCCAATACTATTAATATCGTCAGCGTACGCAAGTAGGTGAACGGACTATTGGAAGATCGTGCAGCCTATTGGGAGTTCTGCACTATCCTTCAGTATGATATTAAAGAAGTCGCATGACAGCGCATTACCTTGTTTATCAAAGGTGTGAAGTCGTTACTGACTCTTTATGGAGCAGCGAGAGTTTTCCATTATCATCCTGCTTAGACGAATGAGCCTTATACAGTTTTTGAAAGATGGTAAGTGTCCATGAAAAGATGGTAACTGCTCCAAGGGTTTCTTCCAGGATCAGCCGAAGTGTGAATATTTGATCGATATCTGACTTTCCTGTCCAAGGCTACACTAATATGGACCTATGAGTTTGTTGAAAGACGACTTCAGACGTTCATATAGAACTGCGGAAAAGATGTTTATAGGCGATGTTTAGGAGACTGATGCCACTATACTTAATTCATTTAAGATGGTCTTTTTTCTTCAAGCTTTTCGTGCAAGCTGAGGTTGTATGCAGGAGAACAGTATGTCGAACTTAAAAGGTGTGTGCCGATCTTGCTTTGTTTAGTCGAATGCATGAGTTATGATATTTAGTGAAGAGATGTATTGGCTGTTGTCGCCAATAGAGGGGAGTTGTAGGAACCATTCACCTCTTAGCCATAACAACTTTTGATTTGATTAAAGAAGCAGTATCTTGTAATTGTCACTGGTTAGTCACAAGTTGGATAAGAAGTATTCAGAGGAGAAAGCTATAGCTGCCCATTATCCGAGTTCAGGACCATACTCCTAAGTACAGAGTCAGATTCCGTATTCTTCCTTGCTTCATAATTCTTTTATAAAAATTCCTATAAGTATAGGGGAGTGAGGGTACTCCTTTGGGTATTTGGACAGATATGGGACAGCTTTTTTGACTTGTTTAGAAAAAGGCACTAAAGTCATGTAACGACTATAATTTGTGGGCGTCAATGCTGCAATGCAATGCAATAATTTTCCAGGATGAACATGATAGCATCTTAACTACAATGGCTTTCAGCAGAAGAACGGGATCATTTGTTGTGGAATGTGGATCTCGAATAATCATCATCCATTTGCTTGTGGTAATCCTATTGAACTATTTTTTGCTCCTTTAAGCATAGGTATGGTTATGGAATCTTGCTCCACATTCAGCAACAAAATTAAGAGCTTGTACAACTATCCTCACACTACTCTCGTCCAAGTTTAAGATGCGGTCTGGTGTGAAAGGAGATTTTGAAAGTGTTTTTTCAAATATTTTTTGGATTGCCTCAACTTTATGTTTGTCAAAGCTAGTTGCTCTTGAGTCAAGAGAAACTTGGTACCTAGTATTTTCGGGTTCTCGGTGTCTTTCCATAAATTACTTCATCCACTTTATGCCAGCAATTTAATTATTTCCCATATATTAAGTGCTTTTGCATATTGGAAAGCTAGTTGCCTTGCTTGTGGCCATATTTTATTTTAGAAAACTTTATAAAGAAAACTTCTAACATACGTTCTCCTGTCTTGTTGAATACCTGGGCAACAGTTTGTTTGGAACAGTACCTACTTACAGTACTGCCCCTGTCCTTAATTGCACAAAGGTGGTGGGCATCCTCCCCAGAAACGATTCAAGCTTCAACTATTCATTTAAAATCTAAGACCTGTTGAAAGAGAAGTATAAGAAAATATAATTGCAAGATCCATTTTTCTCTACCGTCGTCTTGTCATCTTCGAAAAACAAAATCGAGTCAGACACCTTTAACAGTTTAATCAGTTGGCAGTTTTGATTTCAATTTCCCTTTTCCATTTTACAATCTCAGAATCCATTGTAACCATTTTAAAAAAGATTCATGTGAGGCTGTTTGGGAAGAAGAACAAAAACCCATTTTAAAAATGCCCCAAAACCAAAAATGATCATCCTAAACATTCGGACTCAAAATATTTTAATTTTCTATTTGATTTCCTAAACAAATAATTGAGCCCATTTAACAATCTGCCCCAAAGCAATATGAGAATTTAATTTAAATTAAGACAAGGGTCAACTGATGATATAAGCTTTCAGAGTCTTTCAATCATTCCCAATGACATTAATAAGTGGCATCAAGTCCAGCAAAGTTGACAGCTTTTGTTAGCGGTTGTTAAGTGTTGTAACATGTTAGTTTTTCTTTCGTTTCTTTTGTTTGTTTTTTGTCTTAGGAAGATTTTCAAAACTGCGGAAGGTATATTTATGTTATCTACACGCATTTGAGTGTGTCAGAGTTTGATCAATCCAAAGCTGCACGAGCTATTTGCAGTTAAAACAAAACAAACAGAGATATTTATTTGACATCTCAATGACATCCTCAAAGCATTTTGATGTTTCTATTTTCGACTGAAAATCGAGAATATAGAATTTCTAACGAATAAAGTGCATAAATTAGATAACTGTCAATGGGATGGAAATCCAGAACGGCACAAAGATATAGATCAACTCGCTTTTGAAGCTTTCAAAGTGTAGAATTATCTTGCCAGTAATATATTCATTGAAGCTTATAATGAAAACTCACTCAGAACGATAAGTTTTGTAGGTTATGTTCATGATGGAATTTCGACAAATTGAATTAGAAAACATATCCATCTAATGGCCCGCATTGGTTTTTCTTCGAATCAAAAGTCAAAGAGTCCATTGTGATAAACTGACAAATTGATTTTTATTTTTTTCAGTTTTCAAAAAAAAATCAACTCTAATCAAAATCAATGAAATATTTATAGATCCGATTTTAACGTTGAATATGATTTCAATAAGAAAACAGGAAATACGGTGTTCAGGTGGTAAAATGTCAAGTTGGCTTCTTTCTGTTTGGTGGGAAATCTTTCTCTCTACTTTTTTGTTTGCTTGTTGAAAAAAAAGCTACTGAATTACAATTTTCAGTTTTTGAATGGAAACTTAACAAAAACCTTAAAAGGAACAGATGCCTTTATTTGAGGAAATCATTAAAGGGATTTAAAATTATGCAGAAGTATGACCAACATTTATCGGGTGATTCAATGCATTGATTCATAGTGATGTGTGGTATTTTTAACTGGTATTTTCTTTTGAGTGAATTGAGTTTGAGAAAATAAATTTCTAGAGACAAACGACTTCCGTTTAAGGCTCTTGATTGAAAACTTGAAGTATTAGCTGCTAATTAGGGCCTCCTGGCCTTTCTAATAAGCATAAGTTTTGGGTTAGAAAAATGGGTTGGATTGGGTGGTGTCGTTTCCTATAAAACCTAGACACAAAGCTCTCCCCGAAGCTATTGGCCTACATATCAAGGGCGTTTTGTGGTCAAGCTCAAGAGATCGGAGATATTGCCATAAAAACTCCAAGCAGTTCTCCCAGAAGCTTTTTAACCGGATTGGCCTCGCTGTGCGCCAGGTTTGTGCGGTCAAGTCAACAGCTTTGGGGAGAGGTAGATGAGGTTTTGTTTGTCCATATTTCAAGGTCTGGAATTCCATACCAGTTTCGCGTTCATTCATTCTCATGGATATGGGGTCCCATTGAGTCTGTTACCGCGTTTGTTACCGCCAAAGTATTGGCTTGGAAGTAAAACTGGCATGATCAGGAATTTCAAAGGAACTAGCAGGGTTGAGGTTTTTAGAGCTTTTTGAATGGGCGTAGTCATCTCACTCTCCCAATCTTGTCGATTGATGGAGGTCAACGATTGTGGCTTTTGTAGACTTTGATTTCTGAAGACTTCTTGCCTCAGTTTCCTTTCCTGTTGGCATGTTTGTTTTGTTTGTTAGTGAAAGATGTTGTTTTAATTCTTCTGCGTGTTAAAGGAAATAATGAATTAGACTGAGAACTTGTCAGTTGGTACGGATACAGTTTCTTATCATGATTGTAATAATTCAAGGTCGAAGAAATCTTCTTCACACTAGTTACGTGCCCGTTGAGTTCATGTATTTGACCTCTCTGATGCAAGCTTTCTGGCTTTGTAATGTTGCATAGTGATATTCACTTCTTTCGAGAACATTCACACATGACAAAGCACATCTTACTTTAATAACGCTCCATCATACATATTATTCTGCACATAAGTTTCTGGAACTCATTGCCTGAGAGCCACCCATATCAGGTGTCGTATACTTGCCCAATTCAAGGAGATTGGTTTTTTTGGATTCCGGCCGAGGCTTTGCTCTCTGGTTTCGCCATGGTCGTATTGAAGAAAACACGAAACTTCAATTCTAGATCTTCTGAACCTTTTGACGAGTAACCATTATTTAGAATACACCTTTAACAACCAAAGGCTTTATTTAAGTAAATGAATAAATATAAATTCTGGTAATACAATGTGGTCTGAGTTATAGTTGGAGAACGGCTCTTGGTAACTTTTCCGGTATGTTTTGACAGGTCCTTGGACAAAATCGATGTGATGCGGTGATAGGAGACGATACCCTAAGCGGCTGCGGATCAACAGGGGACTACAATGCCCCTGGTGGCAATTAATACGGACGGTCGTAGCACTTACCGTAGATCAGCAGGTACCAAAGTCACTGGTGACAACCAAACGGACGAAAATGTCACCAATACGTCGTACCGCTGGTGGGGATTATGAAATCGTCGGACTATTTCAGGCTGACATTGACCAATATTGTAATAGACGCGATTTTTGAACGATAGTTCTTGCTTACTTATAATTTTTTTGAGCAGGGAGTGAGTGTGAATTGCATAAATATAGTTCAATTCCGTATGGGGAAAACATTATTTATTGAAAAGCATGTGATTTCGTTAAAAAACTTTGTCATTTCTGGATCTCGGCCGCTCACTCAAAAGACCTGAATGGAGTATGAATTGGCCTTACCATATTTCTCTTCTTTTCATAGATGGGAATTAAGAAGTTTTCATACAATTCCTCTTATAGGCTTGGGAACAAGATTCAAGAACCATTTGACACGATTTTAACCATATTTTCCAAAACTATGTATGTTGTTTGTCTCCTGTCTGACAGGCCACTAAATTCTTCAACTGTGCTGTGATGTCGAACATTTCACTTTATTAAAGTAAAGCTATTATAGACGAAACGACAGCTCCGAAGGACCAAGAACTTAGAGAAATGATGCTTCTCTTCTTCGAAAGAGGCAGTAACTACCCATAAAAGATGAAATAAAAACACTTTAGACGTGAGCAGGATTCGGACCCACTACTGGTCAACGCAAATAACCGTTACATCCCTGCCTTGTATAAATTGGCAATATTAAAAATTATCAGAATTGTGATAAAACGTCACACTTCACACTCTACTACCCCTACCAAACAGCAAACAGGAATAAAAAAGAAAAAAAACTGCGTGCACCCAGACTATCAAACAACGAGCGGCCGTACTGTCTAGACTATAAATCACCTCGACTCGACATAAAGGCATCCCATGCAGGTGACGTCAACGAAGGCAACAACATAAAGTACACATATTTTTAGAATTTAAATTTTTCTGTCTTTTTATAATTCACTTCTAGTTTTTAATGAAAAGTTGCCAAGTAGAAAACAAATTAAGTAGGAAATCCAAGCAACTTATTCCTACAATAGTAGTTGTTCTCCCACCGCTACAAGTTGATTAGCAACGAGTTATGGTGTTTAGGGCAATATAGATTGTTCCTTTATTTTTGACCGAATATTACTTTATTTGCTAGTTGCCCGTAGCTTAGTTGGTAAGTGCGTTGGCTGCTAAGCAGAACGTCGTTGGTTCGAGTCCTACTCATGCCAAGTTTTTATTTCATCTTTCACGGGCACTGCAACTTGCGAAGACCTGACAAATATTCCAAGAGTATCAATCTGTCATGAAAAAGTGCTTCTCAACTCTGCCGTTCGGAATCGGCGTTAAATTGTAGGTCCCCTCAATTCTTCACACGCACTCAGAGAATTGTTGATGAGAGTAAGCCACTTATGCCTTGGCTCTTCAAGAGCTGTCGCGCCACTCTATTAATTTATTTTTTTTATTACTTTATTTGCTTTTTCCTTCCCCTCGTTTTTGAGGCTCGGCTAATTTATCTCCTGCTCACTTGGAGGCAGCTCCTTCCGAGAATCCCCATCACTTTGAGGCTGCGGCTATTCTACTTCCTTCCGAGATTCCTCCTCACCCTGAAGCTGTGGCGATAGGACAGTTTATCTCCTCCTAAGAATCTTCCCTCACCCTAAGGTCGTGGCTATAGGCTGTTTAACCTCCTTCAAAGATTCCCCCTCACCTCGAGACCGTGGCAACAGATTATCTATATTGTCTCCTTCCGATAGTCCCACTTACTTCGAGGCCGTGGCGCTATTGTAGCGCTGATGTTATTTACTCACATCCTTCTAGGGTTTCTTGGTTCTAGGGTACGACATTCGTTTCCATCAGACTTTGGATCAATGTCTTTGTTTACTTTTTGGACATACACCTTGAGCCAAAACTTGTTAGCATTTAATTCAAAAAGTATCACTAGAATTGGTTCCCACAAACTTATTTGCAGACTAGCTACCCCCTTGCCCGAAACAACAAGACGTGACATATAATTAGTCAACAAACTATCACCATTCAACTCAAACTTGTTTGGCCTTTAGTTCAAACGAAAACGCAAAGTCATAAAACTCCCTGTTATTTCATATTTTATAACTGTCACTTACCCACCTAAGCTCTTGACAAATTTCAGACCTCTATACGCCACCATAAATGAAATCCAAGTCATTTGTTCATTTTTATAACTTCGCACTTAAAAACCCCATTAAGCTAATTTTGATTAAAAACTCGGAAAGTAGTCTTACAAAAATTAATTTCGCAACCAAAAAAAAAACCGTTACTTACATCAATTCTCTCGCACATGAAAACATAAAACCCTGTTTACAACACGCGCGGAAACAAATGCCTACTCTCAAAAATTAAACCGTCCACATTCAATTCACGTCTTATCATAAAATTTGAACTACTTTTGAGGGTGCCATGGGTCTCAAGAGTCAGGAGTTCTCAACTCGAGTTCATCGAGCAGTGGATTACATAATCCTGCGGCAGCGACGCGACTGCAAACGCATTATGAACCCAACAAACGACATGTGCGTCCAGCGGAGTCCACGCAACTTTGAAGCTAAACAAGAAATATTTGCGCACTGCGCAACTTATTAAAAACATAAAATTCCAGTTCTGTTAGGACGACTTGAGTTCGACGGACACGGAGGACGGACGGACACAAACGTGGACGTTCCAAGGCAATTTAATTAGACTTGCTATTAGAGCGGACATTATATTTTAATTTGCTGAAATTATTTGTCATGTAACTACATTTTGTATTCGTTGTCTTCACAACCTTTGTTTTTCTCTTTTCTTGCGAACAGGTATCAACGGCCGGCAACTTTGAGCTGGAACTACTAGAAATCTCGAACACAAACAGCCACCTGATGAGTGGCTATTGCTGTGGTGTTCCTCTAGAAATAAGAAGTACGAGAACAACAGGTGGGTTTTTTGTGTTGCACTGGCTTTGCAACATTTATGTTCAACTGCGAGTGCACTAGAGATATTTTTTTTGTGAACATAATTAACTAGATGGTTTACATTTTGCAGATTGCCCGCCATGTTCGACGGCGTTCCGGTTGTGTCTCAAGGAGTATCAGAGTTCGGCGCCAGAAAGCTTTACGGCCGGGTGTTCGTTTGGCAATTCGAGTACGGGCATCCTTGGGGGCTCTAGTTTTGTGCTAAGCGATCCCGGAATCGGAGCTATTGTTCTGCCATTTACATTTCGCTGGACGGTAAGTAGTGCAGAAATGCACAAAAAACACAAATTTGCGATAGATTCTTGTTTGTATTGTTTTTCTATGGCCGCGGGAACGGGAGCACTTGACATAACTGATTACATTTTTTTTGTACCTACAATGTTGCCGTTTGTTGTATATTCAATGAAGTCGGCTGGGGCAGCGGTGTTGTTATCGCTAGAACACGCTCCAAAACCACAAATAACCACGAGCTGTTCTTGATAGTGCATATACTTATACTTACAGCGCCAGCGGCACTGGAGTGTTTCTATCTCTACCTCGCTGCCTTCGCCAAAATAATGCTATACATCAGCTTCGACTGGTTTCGAAGTCTACGGGGAGATGGAATGCACAAGGTCGAAGACTTGAACGGATGTTAAGAGGTTTTTGGCGATAACCAAAACAAACAAAAAAAATGTTAAGATTTCTCAGCGTAGAGGAAACATAAACACCTCAGAATAGAGAAATCGGCTAAGCGCATAGATTAAGCATGACAGTGAGTGTGTAGGAGTTGAACCTTTATAGGCTACCGTGTTATTGCTTTGATATGGTTGTTGGTCGAACGATGATGTGGGCACAGGAACATTTTTATGGGATGAGGTGTTAAGTAGAAGTGATAAATTCTTGTTTGAATATTATGTTGCGATAGTTGTTGCGAAATTAAGAACAAAATGATGACAAGGCGAGAATGTTTGCAATTGATGATTAAGTTTGCGGATGCAAGTTTGAAAAAGAAGTTAAAATTAATTGAGTTGAGGATATGCTTTGAGGATGTTTCATGTGGATTTTGAGTTATCCAGTGGCAACATTGCCAGCATGCTTCATGCTGCTTCACATAAATCCTAGAGAGGTATTCATGATGGCACTATCACAAGGTGATACCACTATATTCATATTGTACCTCTTCGCAGAAATAAAAACGATTTTACTGCCTTAATCATAAACTAGGTTACCAAAAAAGCAAATGGCACTTAAAACTGACGATATTTACAAAGGCTGCAGTGACGAAGACGAGCACAATATAAATATCCACTGTCAACGTTGTGACGGCTAGGTTTATAGCTGAGGTAGGCTAAGAGAAGTCCAGGGTTGGTTAGTTAAAATACCGTCTATACATGGATTTGATAGTATTCATAATTAAATCGTCCGGTACTTATGTGTGTTCCTGTCTGTCCTGCTCCTGCTTGGACATCAATCAACTCGGTGTTTTTCTCGAATACTGGAATTGTGTTATTCCTAACAACGGGTAATCGTCGAATGACGCGGGTTGAAACGGGTATGCGCTGTAAAAGAAACGGGATAACTGCTACTGGACATGGGTAAACTGTTACAATCGACGCCGAAACGGGTAAACGGGTATTATAACTTACCTTAGTCCTTTGCTGGCTAACGAAGAATTAAATATTTCACAAGGAGCGCCTTACCACTGATGGGGGGAAGCCTTTGTTATATATTCAGTAACTTACTCTGGTTCTTATTTATGGGCGGTCGGCGTCAAAGTAGGATGTGCTCCACTCGTTCCCTAATACTTTACTCTCAGGCTTTCAACTTGCCTAATGGTGTTTCATTAGGCTCTGCTAGTCAACATTTTTGTAAGGAGCAAATGTGAACTATAGGTTAAAGCTGAAAATTACACTGCAAATCACGTTTTCCTTTCTTCCATTTGATTCACATGAGTATCGATATCGACTCTGTTTGGCGGAGTGTGAACTTTATAGTCGACATAGTAAAAAGTTTCATTTAATTTACACTCCAGTTAGTCGCCAATAGCCATCTACTGATGGCTCTAAAATGGATACTGATGTGGGTAACTCGCTTAGGCTTCCAGACTGCAGTAGTGTCTTCCGAGTGGAGGTAGTTACAGTGACAACAGCTGCTAAACAGTTATTAATGATGGCGATACCACGGGCTGATATCACCTTTTACATTGATAGCCAAGCGGCAATAAAAGCGATAACTGAGGTAAAATCAAAGCTTATTTCATGCTTCCGCGAAGAGCTTAAGGTTCTTGGCGCACAGCATAACATTTTGACTCTGCTGGGTCCCAGACCACAGTGACATACCAGGCAACGAGACAGCCGATCAACGCTTGACGTAAGCCAAGCTAATCTAGTCATCACCCCAACCTGTTATTAAAAGCAGTAAATCTCAAAAAGAATAACTGTTAAGGCCCATGAAAGGTGGAACCTTCTTGACACCAGAGCGGCACTACAAGAAAGATCTGGCCCTTGTTTTAACAAACAAAGAATCAGTTCAGATGATCTATGCAGAGGATGCGGTGACGAGGAGGTGCATGAAGACACTTCACACTTTCTGTGTCACTACCCCACACTTTCCCACCAAAGGAAGAAATTGCTCGGCAATTATTTCTTAGGGGACTTAGAAGAACTCTCTAGTACTACTCGAGGTACTAACATTCTGAACTTCGTCAATGCCTCTAAATGGCTTGATTAACTAAACACATAGGTTTTTTGACATTTTGACATTGACTTTATAGTACTTCGCACATGAATGTAACGAACTACAGACATATAGCAGCACTGGCAACTGAGGCCATCGGCTGGGACAGAACAAGACATTAATACAACAGAGAGAGACAGATAGACACACAGAAAGAAAGCACACTTAACAGAAACCTATGTGGCTTAGAGGAGGAGACTTAGATTTGAATTGTGGCCTCAGATAAGCTGGCGATTTTTGTAGTAAAAGTGTGCTGCCGAAGCTGGGGATTGAACCCGTAGCGGTCGGCTTTGCAATCAACTACTCTATCCTCTGAGCCATAGCCACCTGCAATATAGGTTTTTATTACCTTGAGTAGCAATACTCACGGGTATCACAAGTGCGTGTGAAGAATTGAGGGGGCCTACAATTTTAAGCCGATTCCGAACGGACAAAGTTGAGAAGACATTTTTCATGACAGATTGATACTCTTGGAAGTTTTATCAGTTCTTCGCAAGAGGCAGTGCCCGTGAAAGATAAAATAAAAACTGTATGGGCACAAGTAGGACTCGAACCCACAACGTTCTGCTAGCAGCCAACGCACATTACCACTAACTGAGCCACGGGACTTGAATTTTGTAATAAATGACCAGTAATTTAGGTATTTGTCGAAAAATCTGTACAAGTTTTGCCATACCTTAGCGTTGTTAATGTCGGCATTAGAAATATCATTGCATGTAAACAAGGTACTTCTTTTTCTTAGCATGTCCGTTTCACGTATAACAATCACCATGCGTTGCAAATGGGTAGCAATATCTTGTAATGAGTGTAAAGTTTCTGTTCGTTGTATGTTTTTCTAGTTTCTTAACAATGTTAAATATCTGTTGTCCAGTTTGCATAAATTAATTTGTTATGATTAATTTCATTTGAAAATGAACTTTCAACGCAACCAGCGGCTAAATGTGTTCACTTTTATATCTATTAAGAAATAATTAATTCGTAACAACGTTCAATGTTTTTGCTCAAAATGATTGATTGTGAACATTGATCCCAGATCGATGACTGTAAGCAGTCATCTCATCTTGCCTATCTCATGAGCAAGCAAAGACCCTGGCTTTACGTTGAAGAAACGCAATCAAAAAAAGTAACCGACTTTAACGCAGTTTTGTCGATTTTCTGCTTGAATATCTTCCTGATTCCGATCCTCTTAAGCACCTTTCGAATTTTCCAAAGTATGAACAAAGTAGGATCTAGGATTAATGTTTTCCTATTGACCATAAAGACCAACAAGCAGTAATTACACGACAATTCAGACGTCCCCATTCCCATTCTCGTAATAAGTAAACAAATAATTCTCACTAATAATAATTCCTTGCAGAACATTACTTCCTCGGTCGTCGTCGAAGCATTAGACATTTCACCGTAACAAATTAGCACTGTAGATCGTTCCGCATCCAATCCAATCTGTCCACAACAAAGTTGGTAATTTAGTGAAAATCAAAATAAGCCGACATCTTTGACCGGAGTGGCGGAGCAGTGCGCTGTGACTCCTCACCAGAAAAGAGGTCATCAAGACGACATCAATCGTGCCAAAGGCATAGCTTAGAATCAGTGTTATTAATCCTCCATGGGTTTTCTCTGGGAATTGTTATTGAAACTGACAATGCTCCGTATCTTGTCTTTAGTTTCATTTTTCTTACTTTTGCGGCAATACCTTTCTTCAAAAAATAAAAAGAGGAAAAATTATTGTAACGTGAAACTCCCAAAATATTGATCTCTGTCCGACCAACCAACCAACATCATGTCCAATTGTAGCAACACTTTCGGTGATTTCTGTTTACACAAAATGCGATTAAGGATTAGTTGCGCACCAAAACAAGACCCGCAACACAACAACAAGAGACAGCTCACAAACCCATACCGCGCTCAAGCGCAAACCCAAGACCACAAAAAAGCCCAAATCTGCAGCAGCACCAGCAGCCAGATGTACAACTACCACGTCTTGATAGTTGGGTTGAAGAAGTAGTCTTTGGTCGCCCTTCACCGCATGCTCGCTCGCTCAATTAAACAACTTGTGAGCTGTATGTTTTGTACCTTGTTGGTACATGGCCAGGCTCGTTGTATCTCACAATCAGCTCAAAATTGTTCATATTATATTCCAGTGAGCTTCAAATTTATAACAACAACAAATAATACGAAAAAGTTATTATTAAAAGCGAAAAAAAACATCAGTTTTTTGTTAAGCCGAATTAATTACGTTAGCCATTTAAACTCATTTTGTGGCGTGAGCTCGCGTATCCGAAGCGATTTAGTGGAAGCAGCGTATATGAACTCTTAATACTGGACTTGGGGTTCGGAGTGTACTTCGTTGTGGTAAAGCACTTGCATAGCCTTTAATGTGATTTCAACAAGAGGTGTGTGATGGCGATCTGAATTGGAACTGGCTTGGCCCAAACTTAGAATTTTAAACTGAGTATTTGGGGTTCGGACTTGTGAGAGAAGTTTTGTTATTACATCTGATTTGGTTTCAAGGAAATGAGAGTGTTTGAGCGTTAGACACATAGTCTGGGCCGATATTTGCTGAACTATTTCTGTGTTGTGGATTGCGGGTCGGGCTCGAAAGATCGAAAACTAAAATCTCGAAAACCAAAAGACCGCAAGCCATATGACCACAAACTATACTTTCCCGCAGTACTTTTACCTCAATGTTAGTTGACTGCAAAATAATCCTTCCTTTTTTCATTTTCATTTATGACGGTTTACTCCTTTTCATCACTCAAAGTTATGAGAATTAAGAAGATTGAAATCTGGTAACTTTTTCGATTTTTCCAACAGCACTGTAGGCCACACCCCTTTTCATAAACAAGGAAACACTAAATGCTGAGAATCATGGAGAAGCAAGCATGAAAATTCTTCGTTCAAATAATTCCATACAATCACTGATATCTGGAGTGATTAAACGCGGCGATCATTGCGTTGATAGAAGGATATGAACACCCAATCTTTTGAAATGCCTTTAGTCATAGTTTTCTCGCGCACCTTCAATCGGCACAGCGGTGGTTTGCCAATACAAGAACCAAGAGCACTCAGCGAGCAATGGCTACATACATTAATGTGTACGCAGAAGCTGTGTAAGTAAGTGGATATTTAGTGTTTGTCTCTTTCGATTAACACCATCTATTGGTGTCAAAATTATCAAGTAGAGGTGAAAATCGAGAACCAAATCGTGCTTTTTCTTTTACTTGTCTCGTGTGCAACAGCGACAGGAACACATTTGCCAGTGGCGCCTATGTCATTTCTTTAGCAACGGCTAAGTTATGCCTTGACTAGCAAGAGATTCTATCCCAACCTTATTTTATCCTAACCGGTCGGGAACTCTATCGCAACCTTATTGTGCCTTAAACGGCCGGGGACTCTATCCCAACCTTAATGTACCTTTACCAGTCGGGGACTCTAACACAACCTTATTATGCCCTAACCGACAGGGGGCTCTATCCCAACCTTATTGTGCCCTAACCAGCCGTGGACTCTATCTCAACCCTAGTTGTGCCTCAACCGATCTGGGACTCTATCCCAACCTTTTTGTGACATAACCGACAGAGGACTCCATTTTGCAATTTGTTTTTAAAACATGTTTTGTTCATAAAAAATGGTCACTTTCGGAGGGCTATACTAAAGATGTGAAACCTACAAGGTAACAACTTGTTTTGATCCACAATACATTGTTTCCAGTTATCATCCAGTTTGCTGTATGCATCATATTACTTGAAGTTAACTGTTAACTAAACGTAAAATCCTTCAAAAAATATAATCATTGCAACATTACTCCCTCGACTATTATTGCTGCCACCAGAAAGGTGGTTCAAATTATTCATCTCTGTTTCATTTTCCTCGGAGTCCAGCACAAAGATGGACTTCTATACTGCTGGATGGGAGCACTTGTTGAATGTTGGCCTTCTACAACCAACTGGTTGGCTTGTTGGCTGCCTGGCTAGTGATGATGTTGGTGATGATGATGGCTGGCTAGCGCTGAGGCCTGGACAACAACAACCTGTAAGCCACAAAACAGACAACCTGTTTCGTGGGAACATTGCCTTCATAATGGAACCTGTTAAACGAATGAAATGCTATTTCGTGTCGGAATAATCTTTCCGAAATGAAGTGAACCAAAAAATGATAGAACAGTTGGACGTTCGTTTGTTGCTCTCAAGCTCATACAAAGTGTGGTGGATTGTAATTTTGTGAAAAGTGGCTGAAAATTAAAACCAAGACTCAAGGGAAAGCTTTCAAAATAACAAAACAGGAACTCTATGGGTTGTTCTTTTTTCTTGTTGTCCGTTCAACACCAATCACTGCTGGAGATTCGGTCAAAATTCAGAACTCATGCGAAACGATGAAGTGTGAAGGTACCTTTTTCTGAGAAATAATATTTCAGCAATTTTATAATCCGCGAATCCAGCAGCGCAAGAAAAATGTTCATAAATATGTATTATGGAGGTGAAAATATGAAATTAATGGCTGGTTGGGTTTTCAAAAAACGACGACAGCGACGCTGGACGGCTGGGTCGGTCGATTTGACTGTCTGACGATATGGCAAAGCCCGGCTAGGGGAGTAATGAAAAATTAAGGTTTGGCCGCTGCTGCTGCACCACCGATGGAGTGGTATCTCCATCACACCGCAGACAGATTGAGGCCAATTTTTGCAGACATTTAAGTGCATTAGGTGCGAACTTGATTTTTATTCGTAGATTTGAGTTTGTTTTCATTTTTTTTTACATTTTGAAATACGCTCTGACCAGTCAGCGTGAAAAACTTGCTGGTAGCTGGTTCGTACCGAAATGAAGTATAGAAAGGTGGATAATAAATCAAAAGCGTTCTTTTTTTCGGTTTCGCCGTTGCGATTATGTTTGCGTTTGTGGATCGTTATGGAGCGATGAACGGTTGCATGGAATTTTAATGAAAATTTAAGGAGCAGATTGGAATATTCGAATGCACCGGCCTATAAGGGTGTAACTTTAGTTAATTAGTTTCGTTTGGAATCTTAGGAAAGTCTGTCTTTAAATTTTGATTTCAATCGAGATATGCAACTAAACGAATACTGGGGGCGTGGAAGCTCATTAAAAACTAGAACGTGTCTGCTTCTGACTTTTGGTTAGATAAAAATCGTTAGACCCTTCTAACATGAGGAACTTATGAGAAGGTTTTTGACAATGAAGGACTTAAACAAATTATATTTTCTCTCCCCTGCAATATATTCAGGGTTTGTTGGTTTCCAGTTTCAAAATCTCTTTTCATTTGGTTTGAGGGATCATTATAGATAGAAGATTTCTGGCAGGCGTAACTTCTCAATACAGCAAGCCTTAACTTTGGTAGACTATCAGGTACACAGCTCCTGGAGGAGCTCAACAAACCAGGACAAAAATTTGGTAAATCAACGTCGATAAGGCGCCTTAGTGCCAAAAGCAAAATAAACTTAAACTCTGGGAGATCATCAGATCGACTCAACAAGTCTCTCCGAACAGTTATTTTCTTAGCTAGTTTTCTTAAAGTCAGCACGTTCTTTGTCACGATGTTCTCCCGACTTAGTATCCAAGAATTACAAGTTGGAACGTTGTCGTCATTTTGCTGGACGTACCCTAGTCATTTGCTTACTTCGGACAACTAGAGCAACCGTAAGACCACTTCAGAGCAGTATATGACGCTGTTTGCATGCAATCTGAAGGTGTTTCTGCGTTATACCGTGACAATCGACGAAATATGGATCCACTGGTAGGTATACACTGGTATAGTCAGTCTGAGCACAGTGCTTTCGACTAAGCTCCTAACATCGAGTAGATGACTCGAACCAAATAACACAACCAACCTTCACTATTCGTTTTACAGCTTTTTATTCGATTCCCGGTTCCCAGCTCAGACTTTGGATAATCACGGCTCACCTCGTGAATCGTTGGAGCTTATGTCTATCAGTGTTGCCGTAAAAAAAAAAACTGTGGCTTTCGTTATATGCTTGACCTAAGTCTATTTGAAATAAGTACAGTACAGCTTCCTTTCAAATAATAGAATTTTCTGTATCGCTGTCTTGATGGAAATTGTAAACCATGCTGGAAAGCTGTAGCTGATCACTGGCCTGAGCAGTTTTTTGTAGATCAATAGTTTGGTTGGCTTACTAGGCTAGGTTAGCTTTTGCTTGAGTGCGGGTTGAAGCGAAACAGCTCGTTGAAGTTTTCTCTCAGGTATTTGGCGTTCCTTTAATCTTTGATATTTCATCCATTTCAGTATTAGGTTCCTGCATGCTGCCGCCGATCTACAGCGGCTGCGGTCAAAAACCAGTCTCCTAAAGCATACCAACTCCGATTTGGTGGTATTTATCTTAATTCTCCATTTGGTGTAGTCCTCGTAGAGTCTGCATATGTGGGCTTCAACCTTCCGGAGTACTAGGACAGGTGAGATGGATGAGGCGTATGTGAGATAGATATCTGCAAAAAGCAGATTCTTACAGTCTGATGGCTTAGATTGGTCCGACGTCATTAGGCTGTAGAGAAAAGGTCCAAGCTTCGACCCCTAGGCCACGCCAGACAAAATTTTCCTTGTTGTTGACTTCTTATTTTCAGCTTCCACGAAGAATTTATGGAAGAAAGAAAAGAAAATAATATTTTAATTAGTGCCTGAGGGATACCTAAAATACGGAGCTTGTGGATGAGAGCCTGGATCCAAACGCTGTCAAATGCTTTCTCAACATCCGGAAAGCATCCTACCGTAACACGGTGATTGTTGAGAGCTGAGGTTATGTCGTTCTCGTATTTCATCAAGAGATGTAGAGTAGAGTGGCCTTTGCGGAATCCAAACTGCATGTCGGGGAACTGATTTTTGATCACGAAAACACCTCCTCTTATACAATTTTCGGTTGGTGCTGAGTGTGAATTAAACTACACAAAAAGAAACTTATTGCGTGTTGTTCCATTTTGTTGTTATCCTGAATAGTTTTCTGTTGTCGAATTCTTTTCTGTTTTTCTCTGTAGCTTCCAGGGGCGGACAGTCATATTCTATTTAATGAGGGGGTGGTTGCCTTATTTAAGCTTTTTTCGCTTTTAATAGCTGATCCGCTTCTGAATTTTGTCAAACAAAATAAATTAGCTGTATCTAACACTTCGTTAGGGTGGACTTCAACAGGCGAACGTCCTCCTAAGAAGACGAAGGCTATCCCGTCTGCCGAAATGGTTAAGGCAACCGTTGTATGGGATTCACATTTTATATTGCCGAATTATTGGGCCCATTTGATGCCGAATTGAAGAAAAAAACTCCCTGTTTGGCGAAGAAAAAATAAGCACTTCCACAGCGATAAATCACTGGTTCACACCTCCCTCATCGCTTCGGCCAAATTTGTGGAGTTGGCGAACAAGCTGCTCCTTCATCCACCGTATTCTCCAGTTTTGGCCCCGTGTGACTTCTTTTTGCTTTCAAAGTCATTCGCCGGGAAGAAATTTCGTCTTTGCCGCCAAGGATGCTTCTTAAAAAAGCGCAAGACGTCAGATCATCGCTGGGTGCAGTGTATGGACTAGATTCATGAAAGAAGAATAAAATTAAAAACTTGGCGTTTTAAAGACATTTGCATGCCTTTCAAATCTGATATTTGAATGTTAGCACAAACAAATTCCATTCACTCAATTCGCCCAATAAGAATGCGTATTAGAAAGAATGTCTAAGATTTCGAAGTTCATTTCATAACACTAACAGTGCTCATATCTAAAAATAGACCAAAGCACAACCATATTCCAAATCCATAATGCCACAAAATCATGTAATAATTAATTAAGTCATATTTTAAACACAACATTCTAAGCCACCACACTAGCAACCACAACCAAAACTACGACTACTCAAACCCCAACCCAACAATCTGCCATTTGTCTTCCAGCAACATCACAGCCGCATGCATGCTTATGTGCCTGATGTCATAAACGAGTATGTTGGAAAAAAAGAGAACAAAAAATTACACAAATCTATTAACCAGAGCATATGTTGTCCAGATAGACATCTGAGTTGCAATTTTTCCCACGATCAATATAATTGCCGCATGTCAAGTCAAGTCAAGAGTCCGCGCTCCGCAAGGCGCGCGTGAGTGTAAATTTATTTTATTAGATACAAACTGTAATTCAAAACCACACCCACCAAATCACCTGAAGACTTGGTGAATGGAAAAGCGCGGAAAATAGCCGATGACAAGGTGATTTTCAATTTAAATATGCTTTCGAGATTAAGTTTTCCCTGGAGCGAAAATAGAAGACTCAAACGTGATGGACCTAGTTTTTCACTCATTTTCCCTAAAACGGTTTAACAAAATTCCTTTCCCTGATGGTTTCTTTGAACATGCCCGTTGGGGTTTTGTGTACTTTAGGCACAATCAATCGATTCAACGGGAACAACAAACACAGAGCTAATCACCAAAGCCTCAAAAACAACAACAGCAACAAACAGAAACAACACTCAATCGATGGGAATTTGTATCCATGAGATACAAATTAAACATGAATTCCGATCATCATCATCAGCATCAACATCAGCTGCTACAGCATTGTATATTGGCGGAAGACTGCTGATGCTTGTCAGCAGCAGCTTGGGGCATCAGGCAGCTTAAGACCTCAAAGGCCTCCAGATTTGAACCGATGACCGTTCCACAATGTTATTGAATACACACTTTGAGAGGCTGTGCGCAGCAGCTCCAGCTCTCAATTCAACTTGGAGCCCCGTTCACATTTTCCCTTTTCCATTCATTTTATTCTCTATTATGCGGATGGGTCTTGTCTTGTATTTTTTTTTTTGCTTTCAAAAGCTCAAGATGCTGGTTGGGTGCATAGAAAGGAGAAACGATCGAATAGGATGACTTGATGAAATCTCTTCCATCACCGTTTTTTAGCCCCGCACTCTTTACAATGATGTATACAACCTCTTCATCTTCATACATACATTATGTCCAACAAGAAAAAAACAACAACAACTACACGACGAACGCTCCTTTAAAAACATTGTTAAGTGGTACTCAGGGATGTTTGTAGAAATCAGTTTTTTTTTCGGAAAAAAAACACCACTATAAACATTTTACAAGAGCTTGAAGTTTTGCTTAAACGTCGTTGATGGCTTTCTATTGAAAATATTTTTTGTTTTTTGAGGTTATTATCACATCAAAGTATGTTTGAGTTAAAGTAGCAAAAACTCAGCTTGAGGTCCTCATTGAGTGATCGAAACATGTGGCCAATGTTACACACACTCGTCCGATCAAATAGGTTCAACTTGGAATTTTTCGAGGCACTTTAAACCAGTTCTTCTTAGATTCTTCAATGTTATGAGTCAATTTCACCAAACTGAATGCCTTTTAGGCACTCAGACATCATAAATCAATAGTTTCTAATGGGATCCCTCAAAGTTCTGTTCTAGGTCCTCTACTTTTTAAAATTTGCATAAACTCGGTTTCTCTTGGCATTCATTCATTCATTCTGCTCTTCTAACGGTTACAAGTTGTAAATTTTGTAGCAGAAAAATGAAGCCATCACACCCTTGTTCTATTGCTTAAACATGGCTGTTTCGTTTGTGCCAAATTCCCGAATACAGAGCAGTCTAACGTCTAACTGACAGCCTTATGTTTTGTATGTTAATTCGATCGGTGGTTGTTCGTTTAACTCTTCATCTCTTCGATTGAAGATACTTCTTTTTTTTCAATAATTAAAAGACCGCTTTATAGCTCTTGAAGTGCTACACACCTTTTGCAGCTTTCAAGTATTGAACACCAACATGGCAGCTTCAAATCTTACGTTCCTTTTTTCTGTTACGCATTTGGCATTTGAGTGTGTGTCATGTTATTTTGGATCGCTTCACCTTTCACTATTGGCCCGTGTTTTTTAATTAATCCATAGGGGCTACAGGAAGTTCATTTGATCTAACTCAAACAAACAAAGAGGTAGATCGTATTAGGTTAATAAGGTTGCGCGTGCGCGGGGGTATCGTTTAAGTTTTCTTTTTAGTTTTGTTTTGTTAACATGACAGCGCGGTGCCTACAAGGCGAGTTTTATTAATCGAATTATCTGTGGGCCCCCTGGTGGACAGAGATAAGCTCGGATGGATAGTTTTAATTCCAAATTCGTCAATTTTTTGACAGATGATTGGAAGAGATAAGTCTATAACGATATTGGTGAGGAGGAGAACCTTTCACTTTTTGTTGATAGTTTGGCATTTTTAATTATGAAAAAATATTGAAATTGGACGACAAATAGTTAATTGATTTTCCAAGACACTTTTGTTGAGGTTTTGATCAATTAAAAATTCCCATAGATTTCTGTCAATTGGGAAACACAGTTATTTCATAATATGAGACTTGCAAATTGGTTGGTGAGACAAAACCGATTTTGATTGATTTTCATAAAAAATGATGAATTAATGCAAAATATTTAAATAGAAATTGTTTGAAAACCAAAAGTCTTGTACTTACTTAATGAGCCTTGGGAAAATTTCAATAACGATTAATATCATTAATTAAAACTGTTCACTTAAATATGTAACAATTTTTAGCCGTGGGAATATACATGGTGAAGGGTAATAAAAATGCTAATCTGAATAGAATTATGAATTTGCAGAAAATAGAAAATAGAATTGAATTGAATATTATGAAAGTTGTTTGCTAGCAAATTTTAACAGTTAGTTTAGGGAGTTAGGACATAATTTTTTTACATTTTTAGATGTGGGATGTAGATAGAAGCCCATTTTCGGACTTGGAACATTAAAGTAATTTCTTAATTGAACTCGTATTTACATATTAAAGGGTTTGGTCCGGATGTTGGAGATTAATTAAAATATAGATAATGTTTGTTAGTTCACGGAATATGACTAAACACCCTCTGTTAGGCCTTGCCACGGCAGTTGATGTGATTACTTAAGCGAAACTATAACCTATGCGAGTCTGCAATTGCCGAGAGGTAAAAGTCTAAGATTGTCGCCGGGTAAACCGTAAAAAAAAGTTTTAATACCTCAACAAATTATGAAATTGAAATCCTTTTTGACACTCCTTCATTCCACGGCTATCCAGCACTTTATTTTCCCTTTTTATGCCAAATCACAGTGTGAGAGATAAGATATGGAAAGTGGGATAGACGGAGAGGTATAAAATGAAGTATCGGTTAACATTGACCTCGTATTCTTGGACATTGCAATGACGGAGGAATGCAAATCTTGGGAGAGAGTTCAACATTCGTGTAGTACGGCTAAAGAACGATTTTCTGTACATGACAGGAAGTCCGAAGTTGGGCTCCAGGGTGAACTGGAGACATGCAAATGGCTATTTCACTAAAGCATATACCGTTATTGAAATATCGGTAAAAGAGGTTGAGGCATGAAACATTACGTCGATGTTCAGATGACGTAAATGAGTCAACGATGTTATCACCAATCATCTTGAATGCCCTGTTTTTGATAGTTTAAAAAAGACTTGAGTACGTCACTCGAGCACCAGCCCAGACCTGCGAGAGTTGTATTTATTTATGTATTTATTATTTATTCAAATCTACGATAATTAATCCACAGATTTATGCTTAAAAACTAGGATAATGAGTTCAAGAATGAGAAAAAAAATATGTACATATTATGAAGAAAGTTGAAGCAAATTCAAAACAGTATATTTAAAGTTATCTCAAGGCAAAAAAGTATCCAAATCATCATAACATAAGTTAAACAATTTGCAACAATGAGAAATTGGTTCCCTCTGTCCATAATTAGTAGAGTGAGGTATTTCAAAAATGAATTGCCTCATCGTTATTTGCCGACTAGGAGCATAAATATTAATGAAAGATAGCAAATCTTCACAAACAATATCACTACACAAAATATCACGAATAAACATTACGCCATACATAATACACCTCAATTCAAGAATATGCATTCCCAGTAGAAGACATCTGCTTTTATAATTTAGATCAACATTACCATTAGATTGAAATTTTTTCAATGCAAATCTTAAAAAAAAATTCTGTATACTTTCTATTCTATCAGACAGTTTTTTTGAAGTTGGATTCCAAATTACGCAACCATATTCAACTAACGGACGGACAATTGAACAAAACAAAGCTTTAATGGTATAAGGATCGTTAAAGTCTGTAGAATTTCTTTCAAGAAATCCAAGCATGGAATTCGCTTTAGATACAACATGAGAAACATGAGATTCGAATGTCAATTTACAATCGAAAGTTATACCTAAGTCTTTAGTTTCATTTACTCTAGATAATCTTTCCCCGTTAAGGACATAATCGTGTATAATTGGGTTTAGTATCCTGGAAAAAGTTAATATGCAGCATTTAGAAAGATTTAGAAGTAAATCGTTTTCAGCACACCAACATTCAAATGAATTTAGTTCGCTTTGGAAATCAATACAGTCTTTCAAGTTATGAATAGTTTTAAACAGTTTAACATCATCTGCAAACATTAAACAATTGGAAGTAGGGGGAGTCCGGGAGACTTGACCATATGGGAGACATGAGCCACTCTAAATAATTCCCTCAAATATCACTCAAATGACTTATGAGTCATCCTTCGATGTTCTACTTGCAATCAAAAATTATTTTCGATCCTCAATTTACTCTGGCTGGTGAATACAAAAATGTGTTTTTTGTCGAAAATAGTAACTTTTTTTTTTGGTTTTATTTTTCAAGATAAAAATTTTATTTTACGTGGTAGGTAAAAAAACTTGACATGTACTCATAAAACATTTAATCGACTTTGTAAACATCAAGAGAAAATCAAGCTATCTTCAATTTTACAAAATTTATTGATCATTAATTGGGGAAAAAACGTGAGCGGGCGACTTGAGCCATTTTTGATGGGGAGACTTGACCATAGGCTTTTGTGGTAGTTTATGATCAGATGTGTTGAAGATGCATGAATTTCATTCTTTTTTAGATATTAAAAACCCATTAGCATATTAAAGAAAAGAGCGAGCAACGCAAAGTAGTTTTTTGCAAAGAAACCATTGAAAAGTCATTAACATGTTGTGATTTTAATAAGGAATTAATTTAGTTATTTTATTTTTATAAAACACGTTTAATACAGATCTTGTGTCCAAACAAAACACCTCAAATATAATGAAAATGAGATTTAACAAGAGATGAACGCATTTTATTATCTTTTGTTTTGTTTTACTCGAAGAATTTAAGTATGATCAAGTCTCCCCAAAGGGGTGGTCAAGTCTCCCGGCTAAGCGGGAGACTTGAGCCAAAAATCTTTTCTCACTTATTTTGCATTTGGCAAAAATCACTTGGCTGTACATAAAGTTTATGAGACTAATTTTGAAGTAGATAAATGTACCTTTAAAAAGATGTATGAAACATCAGGCTGAAATGAATAGGGACATTTTTATGAACGATTTAACAAAAAGTGGCTCAAGTCTACCGAACTCCCCCTATACAATATTGATGGAAAATCATTTATGAACAAATCGAAAAGTGGAGGGCCAAGGTGACTTCCTTCCGGAACACCAGAATGAACTATTATTGGAAAGGACTCGAAATCGCCTATTTTTACAATCTGCGTTCTACTACTTAGATAAGATGAAAACCAAGAGAGTAGGGCACCATCAAAACCATATGCTTTTAATTTTTTTATTAAAACAAGGTGATTAACCCTACTGAACGCCTTCACAAAATCTGTGTAGACTACATCCATCTGAGAATGCTTTTCTAAAGTGTCGAAACATTTTTTAGAAAAACAAGCTTCTTGCGGCATTTTTGGCGAAATCGCCTATGTGGTCATTCCAAAACAGCTGGTCAGTCGTCAGTGGTCTCAATGATGCAAGTTTCGCTCATGGACAGTGTCAAGCGGGGTAAATCTCGCTTTAACGATTCAAGACAGTATTGAGTTTTCGAAGCATTAAATTTTACGCGGTTCTCCATTGTACAATGCTGTTTAAGTCAGAGTTTAATGAGCTTATCAAATTTTGACGTTGCTGTTCCACATTCGAAGAAGAGGGATTTGGGCCTGGTAGCGTATATTAAAAGCTAAGGGTACTATCGTCATCGAAAAAATGTATTGAACTAAAAGAAACGGACAAGAGATCATTAATGAAAATGAAGAAGAGGGTCGGAGACAAAACGGAGCCCTGGTGCACACCAGCATTTACATATATTGTGGATCTCAGACTTGAATCCGTCCAATACAACTTGTATCGAACAGTTTGAAAGAAAGTTTCTATTCCAACGAAGGAGGGATTTATCGATTCCGAAAGCACGCATATTCGATAAAAGAGCAAGATGCCAGACTTAATCAAATGCCCTTGAAATATCAAGTGCAACAATCTTAATGTCTGCAAAACAATGTATAAAGACTTATTCTACTGTTCGGTGAGATAAACCACCAGGACTTCCGATCATTAAGAAGCTTTCGGTCTTCGTGATATTTCTTGAGCTGATAGTTTATCAGCGTTTCCATGACCCTAGAAAGAAGGGACGTACATAAGTGCAATCCCACGGTAATTGAAGGGAGAGGAGGAATCGCCTTTTTGTGGTATAGGCTGGATAAATGCTATGTTTCCAACTACTCGAAACGAGCCCAGAAGAAAAAAATAGATGGAAAAGCTTACGCAACCTTGCCAGTCCCTCCAGAAAAATAGCGGAGATATACCATTCGGGCCGATTGGCAAGACGCATTCTATAGATGTATAGCTAAGGTAGATGACTCACTTTATCTTGAATGTTTGAATAGAGCTCAAACATCTACAACAAGATTAATTTACAAAGATTTAAACCACGTACTGTACCAAAATAACTATTTTAATGATAAGCTTTCATTTAACCAAATAAGTATCATTTTCAAAGCAAGAACTGAGATGCTCAATCTAAATTATAAACCACACAGAAGTGACCTTCACCCGTTATGTAGTTTGTGCAACCTTAATGAAATTGAAAATACGTACCACTTTATAGTTGTATACCCAATATTACAAGAAATCCGCAGGCTTTATTTTTCGAAGAGCTTTCTTACACTTGAAGATACAAAACAGATTTTGAATGGGGATTTTGGTTGGAAAATTCCTTGTTTTTATATTAATCATGCCTTAGGGTATCGTAGCAGTTTTTTAGACTGATTAATGAAATCGAAAGTGTAGGCTCTGTGTATTATAAAATTCAATTTATTAATTCTATATATTCTTATTGTTAAAATGAATTCACGCAACAATATATTTTTTATTCTAATTTTTCTAAAATTATGTTTTCTTTAACTTTAACTTTTTCAATTTTGTAACAAATCTCGAAATAAGTCAATCGAGGCAGACGGCAAATTTTGCCATGCAATCATTCTTAGAAAAATATAAAATCTTGTAAAATTATCGAGAACTTTAATAAAGAATTTATAATAATAAATAAATAATAATACCATTCGGGCCAGCGGTTTTGTGTATGTTGAGTACGAGTGCGAAAGAAGATTTGTGCCATTGAATCATTGACTCGTTCGAGAACTGGGAGAGTCATGACAATCTCTGGCAGCAAAGTGTTAGAGGCGAACTGCCTAACGAAAAGGTTAGGATTCGCCTAGAGAAGGCACTGAGCAAAACCAAGAATTCTCCATATATTTTTTTTTAAATGACAAAAAATACTTACTGGCTTTGAGACATTGCAGTATTTTTTGCCTTAATTTTTGGTAATGCAAGAACTTGGTCCGTTGAATATGGACATTGCAGGACTTACTGGCTTGTTTTAACTTTTTCCAGCTTTCCTCAGCAGGGTTGGCTTTGTTACAATGCAAACATGCCTTTTAAACCCTGATATCCTCGTTGAAGCTCATATCACACCATGCGTTATTTTTGGATCTGATGCTTTTAACCCTATTTGGGATTAAAGTACTCATTCCCAGAAGAATTAAACTTGTGATCATATCTACGTCAGTATCGAGGAAACATAGTGATCAATTAAATTATTGAGACCGTCCTGTTGGCTTTCTCGTATTGCCAGACGGTTCTTTAAGGAGCATTTTCTTTAACTGGAAGTTTTTCACACGAGAAATTTGAAGATACGAGACAATGTTCAGATTGGCCTAGAGGCGATATTCACTAATTGTCTACTTAACTGGGTCAGAATTAGAAGTAAGAAACAAGTGTTAAATCTCTCTCGAACAACAATAATGCCTTTAATCGTCTCCGAAATCTACTTGATCCAATTTCTTGATCAACAACTCCACATAATTCCTTGCAAACTTATCAGACGAAACAATTCAATATTGGGAGGTCCCGCTCAACAATTTGACATTTAACAAAACTCCCAACAACATCCGTTCGATTGATGACAAAGCACGACCCATCAATTATTTCAACTTTGAAATTCCATTGTATCGAAAAGACCTTTTGCGAAAAAAAAAATAAAATATTTTCGCGAGTCTTTATCCGCGTGTGATTAAAAATTACTCTCACGTATTTTCGCTCGAAAATAAATTACAAAAAATGAAATTCGAAACCACCTTAAACTGTTTCAATTAGCATAATTCCATCATCAAAAAGTCATATACAATCTTCAGTCGATTTTTTTTTCTTTTGGTCTTAACTAGACCCATGAACCAATTTCATTTCACTCGCGGAACAAAACAAAAAACATAAAGGACGTCATTTCTGCGATACAGATCAGTTTTTGTATGAAGCAAAAATTTGCATAAAATATGCTAAAAATGAATAGACTTTCCATTTTCCATGACCTAGCCTCATATAGACAACTAGAGACAATAGAATCTCTCTCCGATCAACATCGCATCATCCTACGCACAGCAAAGCAATGTATCTACAAACCTCGTTACTAAGATTGTTCCAGCACATCAAAATCCGATGAATAGAGTAGAAAACGAAGACAACACAGATTGAAGATAGAAATCTTGACAGGGCATGTTTTATTCGAACTCTCTTTCAACTTCATGCCATTGCAAGTAGTCGCTCAACTTGTTGTCGGTTATTGTTGTTGTTGATAGATCCACCCTCCTGGCCTTTTTTCTGATGAATTGAAGATACTTGATTTTTGTATCTTTGATTTGATTCAACGATGACACTTAACAGCAGGTACTTCACTTTGTTACGCGCTCTTTTAAGAACCAGCACACACACATTATTCAACAAATTCATATTCGATAGAAAAAAAGATGATTGGCATCCGGTGGACATGACGTGTTTTTGCTCCTTTTTGATCGAACCAGCAAGCGATCTTTTGTTCTCATTGTTGCGATTCATTGTTTCAATAACTTGGACAACTCATACGTTCTGCTACGAGTCCAACGATGAAGCAATCGATGATGGTGGAGGTGGTAGGAACTCTTTGGTGTATAAAGAAGGGGTTTCCACGATTTTGTAGTTTGAACGTATAGTCTACATCTTTCCAAGAATGAGCAGAAAAAAAATAGCAAATTTGTTGGAAGAAGCAACGAGAATCTATAAACTTATTAATATTCATGACCAAACTTTGGCTAAAGAAAAACAAACAGAACTTCTTTTATGAAGTGCAGATTTCGGGGAGCTATGGCGACCACGATCAACAACGACGAGTACAAGAACAAGTCGAAGACGGTACACGCTGAGTAGCAGCCCTTTTTCTAGTTTTTCCTTTTTTCAATATTTTTGTCTCATATACGCTCAAGGCTCAATTGCAACTACTATTATGTTATAGCGCTGATGATGTTTTAAAAAAAATCCAAAAATAGTACACGCTCGCGCGGTCGGTGTTACATCAGTTGTGTGTTCTGTCCAAACTGTTGTGTCGTCGTATTTAAAAAGCTTTCATATACGAACGAGAACGAGATTGTGTGACATGCTGTTGTTTTCATTTTGAAGAGACACTGTTTTTCGGTATAATGTTTAAAGCCAGCGAGCTAGCTCTATGATGTCGACAAGAAGAGTTTTGATAGTTGCGGGAGCGCAGAAGCAATAGTTTAGCTAGAGCGCGTTTCGAGAATAAGTCACGATTAGCAGTTTTCAATGAAACATAAAAACATCCATGGCAATAAATAATATGTATATGGTTTTGTTGTTGTGGTTGGTCTTTTTCTTGGTGATGGCATTGCTCTGAGCAATGTCTAGTTTTGAGGGACACTCTGGTGTACTGGATTTGGCTCTTGGAAGTTATTGGAATTGACTTTTTTTTTAACTCTGAAGGAGTAGGGGAAGATTTTCAAAACCAGTTTTCCAGATCGAACAGTTGACATGTTTCTACAGCAGGCAGGTACAGCTTGGAACAAGTTAGAGCATATGATGGATGTTCAAAATACAGAAATTTAAATGACAGTGATGAAAGTTTTACTGACTACTTCAACGTAAATGGCTTTGAGATAGGTACTTCCATGTTTGACCATAAGCCGTGTCATAAAGTGAACTTAGTGTTACGACTCTTGATAGACAGACAGTCATTTTCCTTCCAAATTCCAGGCAAAGAAAAGACGCCCAAGTTAAGTCGGCTAGAAACAAGAACAATGTAGGTATGATTTTGTTAAGCGCTAAAAAAGATATCCAATGGAAATATCCGAGTACTCAAGAGTTAATTGCTACTAGCCAAAAATCTGACCAAGCTGTAAACTTTCTAGTTGAATGAGGACAATCAGCAGCACAATACTTTTTTTTGACAAAAAACCCGTTGAAAAATTGGATCTTACTTACTTACTTAACCGGCTTCCAATGCATGAAGAATCTCAGCCTGAGACACTGGCAGCTTAGTTTGCTGAAAAAAATCGAAAGCAAGAAACTTTGGTGACAATCAATCAGCTAAGACAGGCAATAATCGACCGTTAGTTTAAAATTATGGCCAGGAAGTTGTCTGTCCAATAAACCTCAAAAAGACGGCATTATGTTAAGTTCGAATATTGTAACGAAGCGCAGCAAATATTCCTCCTACTAACATACCTAGCCGAAACCCGTTACAATTTCATCACCCGAACCGTCTGTCTGTTTAGTTAAAACCAGATTCCCATACTGTTGAGAAATTCAAATTTGAATTTTCAGTTTAAATTTATTTCACATGCCTCCTTATAATTCACATAGTGTATTACATAAAAATTCATAAGGCGAAGTATAATTTCGAGTTAAAATTTGGATTTTTACTTCTCCATTGCCGAGTACAAATCCAGTGTTCTGGAAGTAAGAGTAAATCCGAAATCCACTTCTTCTAAGTATATCTCCCTACTTTCTACTTGACCTTTATTGTTGATTGCTGGACCGCTTCCGAAAGATGCAGGGTTATTCTTGTTCAAACATGCCACGAACAGTCTCTAGTCTTTGGTTAACAGTTTTCGCTGACCGCAAATTGAGTGATCAAAATTAAAGGTACAGCTGAATTCTTCATACTTAGTCGAAGTTATATAATTTTAAAATTGCCCTGAACGTAGAGGACTCATTTTTTTCTTCAAGAAATTTTTTGGTTTTAGGTCGGTACCGGGACCAGGAGGTAAGTTCGGGAGTTTTATTTAATCGTCATCATCGTTGGCAAGACCTGGCTTCACAAGGCTTCAAACATCCTTGCCTACCCCATCCTTTCAGCTGCCGTCTTCGAACATGATTTTTACCACACAGGTTTTTCCGAGCTTGTTCCTCTTCGCTTATAGGAGCTAGGTGCTCAGCCCATTGGAGTCTGTCGAGCTTTATTTTGTCACCTGTTATGTCTAATTCTCCGTAGATTTGATATAGCTCGTAAAACAATTGCTTTATGCAACTACAGTTATCAAATCATGATAAGATTACTGGACCTAAAGAGCCTAGAAAGATTAAAGTAGATTCCGTTAAATTTCAGCAGCCGTCCACGTATTTCTTCTTCCATATTGTTAGCGATCTCTATTGATCTAACTCTAACTCTATTGATCGAACTCGTGCTCTTCTTTCTTCTACCAACAATTTCTGACATTTTATTTATATAGAGGCCTAGTTTTTCACAGGCTACTTGCTCGTTCTGGACATATACGAGGTTTGTACATCCGGTTTCTTCCAAAAATGTCGATGGTCTCTGCATAAGCCAATATAGTTGGGTTGTCAATTTTCTAACAAGAAACAAAAAATAAAGTTACACAACATAATTCATAGGCCGAAAACATAATTCATAGGCCGAAAGGCATTAATTTTAAGTAAACCCTGAATTTCTTAGAGTGCCCGGTTGGGGCCAGTAAGTTAAATATAAGATTTTAGATCATAAGCTAGTTTGAATTCTTTGTCTAGTATTAAGTAGTAATAAGAGAAAATGAATAAAAAATGAATTTTGGAAAAAAAAAAATAGTTGGGTTGTCTTGATGAAGATAGTTTCTCTTGCAGGTGTTCAAGTGTTATGAATTACTTTTTCCAGCGAGATCACGCTGAGTAGCTCAGAGTCGCCAGGTTGCAGTGGAGGCAGATCAGTCCATTCTTTGAAGTCGATTGAAAATGTTAACTAATCTTGTAAGCAATCCTTATACTTTTATTTGACTTAAAGCGTTGGTCAGCGTTTATATCAGCTTATTTGCAATGCCTCCTTTTTCCTTCAAACGGTTAACCAGAGTTGTTGAAGCGTCCGTCGAACGGAGTGGTTGTTCCATCTTAAAGTAGTTTTAAAAACTGATCTTAGTGTTCCCAAGTTTACTACATACTGAACAGAAATTTTGAAAACACTTAAATCTTGACAAAATCACACGAGCACTTTTCGTTGCGATTTGGATTTTAATTATAAGACAATAGAAACTTTTAAGGGAATTCCATTTGCATCTCTTGTTAGAGAAGTCAACTTGTAGGTTTAGTTTTCTTTTGATGACGTCGTTTTTCTTTCCATGACTCTTACTCACTTAAGTTTGCTTTCAAAATTGAAGACAATTTCGAACGCGCTGACATCACGAAATCGTCAAATTTTTGTATTTTCCCCCCAACGCATATTCTCAATCACTTACTGAGCTAAAGCTAATTATTCTCCAAGGCGCCAGCGACGTCTAACGAGCCTTACCTGAATTGATTGATTGATTTTATTCCGCCTGTTGATGTAAAATGGAAGCAACATTTCTTTCTAATGAAGAACAGGCAGGTATGGATATTCACACCGGGTCATTGGATTATTCACACTATACCGCGCAAAAATTGAAGAAACTTAATTGATATGGATGTTGACAGTTTTAACATTTGCTTGGCCCAAATCTATTGATTTTGAGTGTAACTCCGAGTTACTCAGCACAACACAAACTCGCTTAAACGTTACAAATGTGTGCGAGAGGCAGAGCATGCAAATTGAATTGGAAATGCAAGTAATTCCTGCAAATCGGAATCGTACAGGTGAATGTGCGATATGTTTTTTTATTTCCCTTGAGTTTTTTGATAAAACGAAAAAAGAAAATGCGATCTTCTCGGAGAATGGTGGTTCACTTCATGACGATGCTGATGATGATGATGGGGGATTCTGTAACGCGGCTGCCTTTTAGTACTTTTATTCTGTTCGTGCGGTTGTTTTAGTTTTATAAACCTTCAGACATCGATGCGGATGCGGCTGCGGCGGCGCAGTGTTGTCGCGTCGCGTCTTTTTTCGCTGATCGTGTTGCATGGATTTCCTAGAGAAGAGAATGAGAACAGAATCCTTGGGGATTACTATCTGCGGTATGTGTCTTTATCGAAATGGGTTTATCGTCTAGGTTTGGTTTTCGGGTTTTGTAGTAGATACTTTCACACGTCCAACTGCGCGCACAGGTCTCTCACAATCGAGCAGAAGTATTTCCTCTCTAGAATCTCTTCGTCCGTCGGTCGCGGATGCGGTCGTTGTCATCATAGTCGTCTTCAATGTCGAAAACCTTTGACACTTATCGTTTCTGATTTGTTCTGCCTGAGTTCTGGTTGTGATTGCGAACACGTTTCGGTTCCGTCCGTCCGAAGTGAGTGAGAAATTTTATTTATTACGATCGTTTAATAGCAGTGCTTCGTTTCGTGTGGAAAGGTATCCCGACATTCAATATCCAATCTCTGCTTGGCTTGAAATGAAATCTAATCGAACTATTTGGCTATGCATTGGATTTTATTGTCGCCGCTTAAAAAAAATCCAATAAGATACTTGAAACGTCCTAAACTGGCGGGTGGCGAGTGTGGGGGGACAGCATTGAATCATTTAGTTGCAGATACCGTTTGAAAACGATATAAACATAAAATAAGTGATTATTATATTCAACGAACGAAAAAAAAAAACAAAAGACAAGAAGAAAAATTGAAATTTTATCTTTTGATGAGAGAAAAAAAATATGAATGGTGGTCACGGTTTTTTGAGGTCAAACTCAAATCGATTTTCCGCTTCAATTTTATTTGTATCGCTTGAATATGCTAATTGAGTAATGGATACGTTTTTATTTTAATGTTTTTATTTGTGAGAGGAGTTTGGGAGTATTTCAATTCGAATTCCTATTCGTGCTCATGGTGGCATAGTCAGAGCGAGGGAGATCCAATTTGGCGCCACGGACCCACGGTATCTTTTGTTGGAATTCAAAAATAAACCTTTGCTCTGGAGTGATACATTTTTTTTTTGTGTAGGACGTTTCCCATCAGGTTAATTGGTCTGAGCTTGTCAAGAATAAAAGCATCACAAATTAAGTTTGAAGAAAGAATGATGTGACTTGACATTTGAGCTAATATACTTATGGGAGGAATTAAATAAATTATGATTTTTATTACTGGCTTGGTAGTTTGAAATCAGATACGCTTTTATTATTGGAGCTTTACATTTATAGGAGAACTTTAAAGCAGTTTTTTTTTGTTTTCATAAAAATGAAATCAGAAGGATGGTGAGTTACAAGTTATATCAGTACTACTGGCCAATGCTTGTCTGTGATGTTCTAAGCTTTAAGCCAACTTCAGAAAACAGCCACACTAGGACTAGGTTGGCGACGACAGTTCTGCCAAGCACAAGGGCTCGCAATAAGAAGACCATGACCACGAGGGAATTTTCAAATCAAAAAGGGGTAGTTTTGTAATTTAGACTGGCTGCTGGCCCTATACGGCTTTCACCGGCTGGGATTTACGGCTTTTGCCGGCTGGTCTTATGGCTTTCGCCAGCTGCTCCTACGGCTGTTGAACGGCTTTTGCAGACTGGTGTAACGGCTTTTACTGACTGGTCTTACGGATTACTCCGGTTGGTATTACGGATTACTCCGGTTGGTCTTAGGGCCTTCACCGGCTGTTCTTGCGGCTTTCGCCGGCTGGTCTTACGGATTATTCCGGTTGGTCTTACGGATTATTCCGGCAGGTCTAATGGCTTTTGCAGGCTGGTCTTACGGATTATTCCAGTTGGTCTTACGGATTATTCCGGCAGGTCTAATGGCTTTTGCAGGCTGGTCTTACTGCTTTCATTGACTGGTCTTACGGATTACTCCGGTTGGTCTTACGGATTATTCCGGCTGGCCCTACGGTTTTCTCCAGCTGGTCTTACGGTTTTCGCCGGCTGGCTTTACGGCTTTCGCCCGCTGGTGTTTCGGCTTTCGCCGGCTGGTCCTGGTGTGTCTTACTCGACTGATTCGATGTAATTACCTGATTTGACTGACTTCTGAGGTTAGCGAAGGTGTTCTTATAAAAGCTTCCTGGTACACTGAATGCGAAGTCTATCAGTCGAACAATAATATACAATAGGCATTAACCCATTCAAAATCCAACTGACCCAGGAGCTGAGACCAAACGACCATACGCAGCGTCGCGTGTTCGACAATTGTGTTTTGAGGCAGTTGAAAGTTGATTCTATTTTCAGTCGAAAAATCATCTTTAGCGACGAGGCCAATTTTTGGATGAATAAGCAAAATTGCCGGATTTGGGACGGACACCAATCCGCGGGAGATTCACGACGTGTTATGATATGGACACCAAAAACATATGGATTCAACAGGATGGCGCTATGTGCTACACAGATCAAGACACAATCGATATTCCACACTAGCGATTTCATGGCATAGTTGTTTTGGAGCGACGTAAATTGGTAATTAAGACCGCTTTAAATTTTTTCCTATGGGCCTATCTTAAGTGACAGGTCTTTGAGAATAAACCACCACCACCTCAAATACAATATAATCGACGCCATCGGTCCAATTCAATCTGATTTATGCGCCAAAGTCATCAAAAACTAGTCTTTTCGAATGAACGCCATCCAGCCAATCGGCGGATATTTAATGGTTGGATTCCCTAGACCAAAATGAGGGAAGGACTTCTTAACTCTCCATTTACGTTTCACTAACAACAAAATCAAGAAAGAACTCTCTCCTAAAATCGGTTGAATAAGTTCATCATAATTTTTGCTGCCATATAAGAAGCTACAATTTAACGCCTGCATAAGTCTTTAATGACGTAATTGGCCTTTAATTCCTTTATTTGAGTTTTAAATGTCCATAGATGGAGTTCAGACCTTTAAGCTACATCATCATAGGAAGTACAAAAATTCCATAATCCAACCCGATTCGGATAAACTGTCTTTCCTCCTTACCCTCCATTTTCAAAATTCTCGCATGGTATACTAATACTCTCCCGCAACGCCATTCTCAATGAATTTCCCAGGAACAGTTCTTCTTTCCATGTATGAAGTATGATGTATACCTGTCCATAATTCAGGTGAATAACCCCCGCGTGTTTGTCTGTTTGTTTATTCCATAATCCTGACAAACTTAAGGGCCGCAATCATAACATAACATACAAGCATTAAAGAAACAACACTGTGCCTCACAGATTGTATTTCCTAGATATAAACACTATTGGCATTTTGGCATTAAAAAAAAGCAACTTCTCTTGATTTGCTGTAATTAGCTGAAATTATCACGACTTGCAAGCCCCATGCATCGCCATCTCCTACCTTCAGTAAAGTCCCTTCATCTGTGTCTGAGGTCCGACAAAAAACGTTAACCCATTGATTTCATTTTTACCTTCGTCGTCCATAAACAAAAAACACTTGGTGTTCCCAGATACATCATATATCGATCGATTCCGATGTTCTTCTTATCCAACCTGTACGAGTTCGACTACGTTCGTAAAACACCAAATTAAAGTGCATTACAGAGGCAAATCAACACTAAAAACAATTCATGCACAACAACTTATAAAAACAAGTCGAATAACATAACAACAACAAAAACGAGGCAAAGTTGAAAACGAAGAAAAAAGTCTGAAGAAGATCACATCGATGGGTCGGTCGGTCGGTCCGGCTGGCCGGCGAAGATGGTGCTGTGTTCTTGAAAATAAATTACTATGCCATCGAGTTATTTACAGCTGTGCGCGAAGAGATTTTGAAGACCATCACCGGCCGTCGCGTCGCGTAGCGTCGTCATCATCTTCATATTCCTTGGCATTGGCCATAACTACTCGTGCAAGAACGTAGCTCAACACAATATCTTGCTAGTTCATTACCTGCAAACATACTCGATCTGTGCGAGAGAGGCCTTTTATCCATCCATCCAACCATCTAACCATCCGTCCATCCATCCGTCCAGTTGGCCAAGTCATCCGCATAATACTCATACGCTCGCACATATACACAAGATAATCGCGCGCAAGTTCAAGAGAAAATGAAGCAGCCCAGTTGCCCACTTGCCCAGTCGAGTCGCGTTTATACAAAGACCAAGTTGCCAAACCGAACAAATCCAATCCGATACGATGCCATCCGATCCACCTGTGCGCTCGGCTCAACCACCACCAGTGAGATGGCGACGACGCACGGCAACGGCGCAGTGACCGACTCCTCTTGCCCTAGGTCAGGGCGATCTGCGACTGCGCTGCATTGTGCAGCGTATAGCCGGCTGCAGTTATCTTTCGTCTTGTGATGTTTTTGCGCTCGCAAAGAAGTTCTTAAACAATTTTCACGTAAGAACGTTCGTCGGTCGTGGAAAGATTTTCATATTTCTCGTTTTTTTTTGTTGTTGCATCGTTCATCTAACACTCCATCACACACATGTGGAGCCGGCTAGGGGGGCGAGATAGACATTTTAGCGGAATTAGTTTCAAGTGCTACCCATCATCGGAGAAACGGTCTTCAGCTTCAGTTTTAACTTCAGCCATCGCAGGCACACACACATCACATCCATCGCATCGCGGTGGTAATATATGAAATAAACGTTTCATCTGGCGGGCGGGCGGGCGGTTGGTAGTTGATTATTCTCATAACTTGAATTCATAATCCGCACATGTAAGACTATTTGCTTCATCTTAACGTCCATTGGACTCAACTGGTCAGACAATGTTGTGTGAGACACGACCGGCCGCAACCACGAATAAACGGAACGATGACGATGACGCACAGTGGGGCCAAAGTGGTAGTTTAATGTTTTTTAATGACATTTAATTGTTCTCTTTATGATGGGAGATACTCGTTCAACTGGTAATCGGTGCGACATGAGACAATAATTTTAGTTAATTTCAGCTTGTCGAAACTAAGACCTTTAGCTGTTTCTTGAGGTTGAGGGCTGAGGTCTAATTTTAGAAACTAGACAACTTTGTCGAAATCGTACAGAAATCTTGATGATGTATATAGGTTCAGTTCAAGTGAAGTTAAGCCAGTCTAGCCGAATGTCACCTTCCTTTTAAGTTCCAAGGTTGCATTTCATATCACTGTTAAAATGCTTATACGAGGAGAACTGCTTTTAACGGTTTATAGGTTTTCAAAATTCTCACTGCACTCGTGCATTTGGAAGCCACTTCAAACGTTAAAAGAGCTTCTTTAATGGTTGGACAAAAATTTACCATTCCCCTTCTTTGGATATAGGTCTGATCTGTGGACTGATTAATTTGGTCCTTAAAAAATTTTAATTTTTGAATCGATGCGAGATATCATCAAGGGACAGAAGTGAAAACACAAAAAGTCAAATACACGAACGAATAAGAATTTTAAACAAAAACCAGCCGACCCCGCGAACTTCATCTCGCCACCATTCAGATCAACTCCAGAATAGTAATGTAACACAGTTTTTATCAAAATGCAATAATATTTATTTGAATCCAATTAATGATTATGATGATGATGATGACACACTGTGGCGTATGAGTACTTTCTTTTATATGTTTATTTATCATTGGTATTGTGAGTTTTAAAATTTCATATACTATATTCGGCTTGGATAAATGTTTAATTTATTAAATAATATTCAGTTTCATATCATACACTTATTTCGTATACGTTCTCCTCAACTTCTGGGTTAAGGCCTTTAATAAAGGCTTAACTTTGATTGTAAAAATGGCTCGGTAACAGTGTCGATTGATTTAAGCAATATCTCTTTGCCGGGCAAAGAATATTGTGTTTTGAAGTTTATAGCGTCAACATAGATACTTTTTGGAGCTAAATAGCTTGTAGGAATTATTTATATGATAAAACAAAGTTTATAGGGCTACCTGGTGTAATAAAAAGCAGCCTGTAGCCTCTCCTGGTTGCAAGTTACCTCTCCATCAAATTGGGCCAAATCGGTTCAACTGTTCTTAGAAATTATTTATATGGCAAAACAACGGGACAGCCAATATGGCGATATTGTGATTCTTAACTATCTAGTTCACCAGCCAAACGCATACGAAAAAAATCATTTAAATCGGTCCAGCCGTTTAGGAGGAGTAAATTGACATACAATCGTTCTTAGAAATTGCTTATATGGCAAAATAATGTTCGTTGGGTCAGCTAGTAGGACAAAAAGTATTCCATAGCTGCTTGTAGTTTTAAGCTAAAGGGTTTAATAAGAGGTGTTATTTTGAATAGCCCGCTATTTCGGTAGCTGTCACTTTTGAAGCTGTCATTTTTTGACATTTGACAAGTAGAAACTACGCCATTAATAAAAATGGAACGATACACGCTTCAACAACGCATTGAAATTATTAAAATTCACTATAAAAATGGTGAAAATTTGGCAGAGACGGTTCGTAAAACTAAAACATTTTAGGGTCGTCGTGAAGCACCTTGTCGGACCGCAATACAGAAATTGGTAGACAATTTCCAGCTGTTGGGACAAATTAGTGATGTGAAGAATAAAAGCCGTGCACTTCGCTCAAGAACAACTGAGAATATTGCTGTTGTAGCCCAAAGTGTTGAAGAAAACCCAGGTTTGTCCATTCCTCGTCGTTCTTTGGAATAAGGCATTCCACAAACGTCATTACACCGTATTTTGCATTAAGACTTGGGTCTTGAGGCTTATAAGGTTCAGTTAACACAAGAACTCAAGCCGACTGATCATCAACAACGCCGTGTCTTTGCTGATTGGGTCCTTGAAATGCATGAAAATGATCCGGAATTTCATCGAAAAATCATCTTGACTGATGAGGCCCATTTCCACCTCGGAGGCTACGTCAACAAGCAAAACTGTCGCATCTGGGGCTTGGAAAACCCAAGAGTTATTGTTGAAAAGCCTTGCGGTTTATGGTCCGGCGGGGTCATTGGACCTTACTTTTTCGAAAATGAGACTGGAGCAACAGTAACGGTCAATGGATTGAGCTATCGAGAGATGATTAATGATTTTTTATGGCCGGAATTGGATGGTATTAATCTGGCCAACAACGGTTACTTTCAACAAGACGGCGCTACGTGCCACACAAGCAATGAAACTATCGATCCTTTACGGGAAACGTTTCCAGACCGTGTTATCTTTCGAAGAGGTGATGGAGTGAGCAGTTTTACGTCGGCACCTAGCTATTATGCCTTATCCGACGTGTGACCATTCACATTGGTATCTGTTTTATTAGAGTTGATACTCTCCCTTAATCACACAGTTTGAAACTCATCGTTATCAAACTTTCGCGATGTTATCCCTTCATCGCATTTAATATGATAAATTTCAATTATGTTTTCAAGTACCAGTTTATTTCTTCCATGAAGAAACCATAATGGTAAATGTTTTTTATCTATATAACTGAGCTGGAGAATGTACTCAGTTACCGAGAACGAATCTCTCGACAACCAACAACCCCTCTGAAGCTCCCACTAGGGGGCCTACCGCTACTGTAGTTGGCGTTCAAAGGTCCTAAGACACAATGAACGGGGCCCCAACTACCCCAGAGTACCAGTTTATTCAATAGACATGGTAGTCTTTCTATTGATTATATGTACTCTTACGTTACACTTTTCAATAGGAGTTTTCCCAACTTTCGTTCTTATCATGGATTAACAAGGATTCGCTGGCGTCCTTATCATTGCAGCCTCTTGCCAGTTGTCAGGGCGGTAGAACAATTCTGGAAGACTGCATGACTTAAGCTTCCTACGTTCGCAACTTCATGCCAATAAATTGACAAGAACCTCTCAGGGGTACCACGAGAAGGTGTAGGTCAGCACTTTCACTTCAAATTTTCACCATATTTACTTGGAAACATTGCTTCCTTTCTAAATTGCACATATCCATAATCCCACCCCCTCGAAGAGGTGATCACAAATGGCCACCGAGATCTTGTGATTTAACACTTTGCGACTTCTTCCTTTGGGGCCACGTGAAATATAAGGTCTACGCCAACAGCCCAGCGTCGATTCAAGACCTCAAAGATGGAATTCGTGAGGCTATCGAGGAAATAGGGCAGCCACTTTGCGATTTGGTTATGGAAAATTTCATGAAAAGAATATGGTCCTGTAAGCGTGGTCGTGGCGGCCATTTGGCTGATGTTGTGTTCCATTATTAACGGCATACCTTCCTTTATAATGAAATAAACATCCGATCATTTATCCAAAAAATGCTATTTTTCTTTGAATATCAAAATAACACCTCTTAATGGAAAACGTTTTACCTCCCCATCAATTTTGAACCAAAGCGGTTCAGCCGTTTTTAGAAATCATTTATATGGCTAAACAACGTTTACCGGGTCAGCAAGTAGAATAAAAGTATCATGTATTTACATAATGATTGAAATGAATTGATAAATGATTACATTCAATAATAAATTTATTCACGTCGATCTAGCTTTGTAGTTGCACTATAGAAAACGACTGCAGCGACACCTGCTGGGTTGATTTGTGAATCTAAACCATCCAGGGCGCCACCTGAACCCATACACAATAAATCATTCAAATCGGTTCAGCCGTTTAAGAGGGGTTCAGTGACATACACTCGTACAGTAGAATTTTATATATGTATAAAGATGAGCACCTCTTGTCATGTTGACAGTTGATCAACAGTACAGCGGTTGGCTAAGGCCTTGTTCATAGAAGAAAGAGACCACACTTAAGACACTCAATAACCAAAAAGACATTGTTGTGTCTTACGTTCTGATGTTCTTCGTATTTTTGATCAGCTGATAGCGTGATATCTTACCATGGAGCACGAGGGAAAAAGAAGATCAACGAGTTCTCACGTTCCCTCTCTGAGCTTCTCGCTGATTGGCTGTAAGGTGGAATTGGCAGAAAAAAAAATAAAGGAAAAGTCAACATCAAAATTATTATTGTCTTACAAAGGAGCTCAGAGAGAGAACGAGATAACTCGTCGATCTTCTTTCCCGTCTATCAAAATGGTCGAAAAACGTTTAAATTCGAAATTCTGATAGGGTTTCGGTTGAATATAAGAGAAAATACAAGTACAAAATTGGAGTATTAGGGGCGTGATTTCTGCCCTCTAATAAAATTCTCGCAGAATATTGAAATTCATAATTCAAACCATTTACCGTATAAACAGTAACAGGCACATTAATAAAAAAAAAACGCCTATTCCACAGGTTAACTAACCTATAGTATAAGAGTTAATCCATTGGTAAAAATTTCTCACTAATGAACTGACAGAAAAGCAGTTTTTATAATTTTGTTTTTATTCTTTCGCTAAACCACCCTCTACGATAGAATATATGACGCGTAAGTTAAGAGAAATTGTATGTCATTAATAGCATTTTCTACCTTTTCCACAAAGTAACGGTTAACCCTTCGCAATTCTCGGTTTATTAATTTGGCTTTAAGAGTTCCCTCAAACTGAACTCAACTAGAGCTGGTTTTTGTGTACAATTTAATGGGCGATCGGAACTGTTTGTCACGCGACAGACAGTCTCTAGTGTTGATTGTGTTTTCTGACTTCAACGACGTCCAATTAAACCTCGATGTAGTCAAAGTTTGCCGATTTTGCCGGAGGTTCGAAGGGTTTTGAAGTAATTTACAATTTCAGAAAAGAGATTGGAGCAGTAGAAGAACTTTCCATATTCTTTGAAGAATAGAGACAATCCTTTATCGAAGAGTTCTCATTTAGCTTTTTGGAGTATAGTTCAGGAAGTTTTCTTTTATTAATTTTGTTTGCTTATGGTCGTTTATGGTCCCACTGTTGAGATATTTCACGTCTCCAGTAATATTAGTAGCAACGCTTTCATAAACTCAACAATCAATGGGAGAGACATGCCCATACGATTCTGAGGATGACGATGATGACAATGATGTGATTCTGGCCAAACTACTGCGGCGATCCAGGAGCTCCATATAGAAGTCCACAATTGATCATGTCGCCCCTGCAACTCCAACGACGACGACAATGCGAAGAAAGACCATCCAATCTCCTTAAAGAAAGGAGCAAAAACAAAGTAACCCAAGCAAGAAATCAAATCTCCACTCAGCCATCGAATATAAAAAAATAAAAATGCTAAGCTAAAACCACCGACCGGCCAATCCTGCAGGCTATACGGTCGCAACCAAATAAGGGAAGGCGACGATGCATCACAATTGATATGGAAATATCGCGCGCGCATTTCGTATGCATCTGATGTGAGTATCTTTACACTATTCGTCCGTCTGTCTGTACATGAATGTATGGTCGCGACGAGCAGAGCGGAGCGCTGCACAGACCCTCTGTGAAATTACAATTTAATTGTCGATTTGTATCGTCAATTTGCTTTGAATTTTGCCACCAAGATGTAAACACCTAATTTTCTGATCGAAATGATCGATTTTTTCTGTTGTCTACCCAATGGGCGCTTGTTTTGAATGCGCGAGCGGGACAAAGGGGGAACCCTCCGACATGGGAATCTTATTTCCCTTCGGCGCGCAGTGTGTGTAGTGTGTAGCGGTGTTTATTGTTTGAAGGTTAATCCATTACAATTCATAGGTTCGGTGCGCCATGATTGCGGGTGTATCGTCTTTTATTCTCAAAACCTGACTTCAATCAAATAGTTCTTCGAGATCGAAAAAAAACTTCTTATAACTTTTCTTTGTACTCGATTGAGTCCGTAATGGTGGTGTTCTTTGTTTACTTTTGTTGCTTAGAGCGAGGGGCAAAATAGTTAAACACTCTGGTGGATCAATCAATAACTCCACGGGAAGTAAGAAATTTCAGTTTGTTTTGATTTTAAATTTTTTTGAATCATGGCGGACATAAAGGTTCGATAGCAGTTTTAATAAATTGGTTAATTTAAAAATTTGTTTCACAAAAAAAACACAAGAAATAGGCAAAAAGCAATGAAACTAGATAAAGGCTGATTCCGAAGATGATGGTTTTTTGATTGAGAGTGCGCTGCGGAAGATGGTGATTCTGTTGAGTCATGCTGAGAATAGGTTTCGATTTAAGCTTTATTCAAAATAAAACACAAAATGGATTTTGTTCTCTAAGACGCTGCTTTTTTTTGTTGTGTCGATAGCCGACGATCAACATGTTCGAATCAGTAATTATTCAAAAGAGCTTAGCGGAAATGCTGACAAGATTGATGTGGAATCTCTTCGTAAATTTAATCAAACAAGTTTATGGACTTGTAAGCAGTTTATCAAAAGAAAGAAGTTGTTGCGAATAGAAAAGCTGTCTTTCTGAAAACTTTGAATTAATTCTAGATGTAAACGTTTCATACCTTCGTACTTAGTAACATGAGGTATTGCATTGTTTTACTTTAATTGATCGACTTTGAGATGATCAATTTGAAGCTATGAATTCTTTATAAACTTTTTAAACAATAAAGCTTTTCTTAAGTAAGAAATAAAGTCAGTTTTCATTTAAACGGCTCTTGACCTTTATGGTCAAAAAAAGGGGTTTTCTATTAAGGGCGGGTTGATTTCGACAGCTAGTGGCGGCCATATTGTTTTTTTTTCATTCTTTTATCGAAATTTGTACTTACTTACTAATTTATGGTGGCGCTACAGGTCGCATCAGGGCCTCATCCTACAAGTGTCTCCGGCCGGAGCAATACCTTCCATTCACTCTACATAACCCAACCATCTAAGTCGTTGGACCTTAACTTTTTTTGCTGAAAAGCTCGTAAGGTTCTTGATTGAATCTTCGTCTCCATTCTCCATTTATGCAGACTGGACCAAATATCACTCGATGAGTTTTTCTCTCGAAGCAGCCCTTACTCCGATGTTGTCAAGATCCATGTCTCTGCACCTTACATTAGGACCGGGATGATGAGAATTTTATACAGAGACACTTTAGCTGCTTAAAAGAGGACTTCAATACTCCATTGCCTTCTAAGTCCAAAGAAGCAGCGATTGGAAAGAGTGATTCTTCGTTTGATTTCAGCGCTCTGGTGTTATTGTCTGACGTTGGAGTTTTGCAAAATCTTTTCAAGAATGATATTGAAGAAATCCTATGGCAGCGCATCACTTTGCCTAAAACCTTTTTTGACATCAGATTGAGGTTTTCCCCAACAATGATGGGACAAAATGAGTTTTTCATTGTCATCTTAAATAGATGTATGAGTTTTTCTAGGAAGCCAATTGGGAGACATTGCTCATACGCGGCCTTGAAATCGATGAAAAGGTGGTAGGTTTTGATTTGAAGTTCCTGGGTCTTTTTCAAGATCTGCCGTAGAGTGAACATTTGATTGATGGTGCACTTTCTGGACTTGAAGCCATACTGGCTATGCTTAGGAGACTTACCTCTGCAGTTGGTGCAGTTCAGGCGATCTACTTTCGTGAGGATCGGACATACGATGCTGAGGTTCCATTCATCGGGCATGCTTTCCTTTTTGTCGAAATATCGTCTTTATCTTAATCAGTCACTAAAGAAAACTTATCATGGTAAAATGCAGCGTCGAGCAACACGTGCAAATGATAAAACTTTTTTATCAAAATAAGTGTTCTCTAAAAGCACGAATGAGAGAGTTGCGCCTTTTTAATGGGATAAATGGCCGTCCCACTTCAACTATTAAACGTTTGTTGGCCAAATTCGAGTCAGTGAACAATTAGCCAATACCCGTTCGCCAACAAAACGCATGATCTGCTGCTGGCCAGGGCATAACTGTCAACGGTTATCGCTATATGTCGATGATTACCAACTTCTTGTGGCCTGAATTGGATAACATGGACACCGAAGACATATGGTTTCAACAGGATGGTGCTACGTGGTGCCATACAGCTCAAAACATACTCAATATTTTGAACGACCGATTTCATGGAATGAGGCGACCACCAAGATCGTGTGAATGGGCCCCTTGAGACTTGAACTGAACGATGATTGACGGTGGGCTGTTCTCCTAGCTCGTATGAACGAAGAGGAACCCACCTGGAAAGTCCTTTGCGGTACACTTTATGGCAGATCAAATTCGCACTGCGACGAGAGTGAAACTGAATAACTTGTCAGCCAACAATCCGAGATACAAGGAAAAACCTGCTGAAGGCTGCCCGGACCGGATCCCGGTTGTGGCTGTTTCAATAGTAAAAGTTGCACCTTCTATGAGGCGAGCAACTTTCTGGAGCTTAATGTATCAAGTCTTCGTTAAAGAGGACTTAATTACAAAGGTTTATTTTGAAGATTACGATGGACGGGCCCCACGAGCATTAAGTAACCAGCTCGGATAGACACAATGCATGGAACTAGTCGACCCAGCTATCGAAATTTGAGTGCGTTGATTCTGATAAAGGGGGTTCACATTCAACAATATGTCTATGAACTTCTATCGTGTTGGTGGAACGCTTGTAATGTGAACACCACTGTGAACCCACCTTAATTCTTAATAACATTTGTGACATTTCCTTGCTTGTGTTAGTACATGACAGCTATTTGACATCAATGTTTTTGTTTTTTTAATTAAAATTAACGGCTGAAACACAAACACGCTGTAGCTTCGTCTTCGTCTGCGTTACGAGCTGTTGAGCTGTCAGACAAAGCAAGTGTTCTGCATATTTAAACTAGAGCTTCGGTTTGGAGTCACATTATGTAACATTACTTAGGAAACGTGAGGTCGGAGCTTCATTATGATAGCATGCACTGAGTTCCTATGGCTGAACTCGTAAATGTCAGGCGGAGCCAAAGCTTAAGCGTGTTTGTGTTTCAGCCAACATTGTTTTAAACAATTTCGGTACAGGCATTTAAATATCACTCCACATCTGTACAAAAAATGTTTGCCCTTCAGTTTTTGAAGGCCGCATAAAGTTTACCATAAAAAAAAAACTGTTTACCGTATTACTATAATGATGTAAGACAATGCGACCGATCAAACTTGAGCTCAAAGGATGGGGTTTTTTAATCTTTAAGCTCGAAGTCTTGTATTGCGAAACTAGGTTCATTCTATCTTCCAGTTGATCCAACAAGTTCAACAACCGCCTATGATTCAATATTGACATCAGTATCCGTTGCACATAAAATTTTGACATTTTCTAACAGTACAATAACTGTTACCACTTGCACTCAAAATCCCATGATTTGTTTACAGCATTGTAAATCTCTTTTATGAGATTCCCTTCAAGTTGGTTTTCTTAAGGAAGAATGATCTGTGCACCAAACCCAAGTTACAGTTTTTATTAGCTGCCCGACATAAAAACTCACCACTCTAATGTAGGCCTGAATTCAATAACTCAAGTTGATTTATTGCACTTTCCAATAAAAAAAAAATAAAAAATCTATTTTGATTGCTAAATGTCGATGGAGCCTCATAAAATAATAGACGGAGACGACGACCGATCTCGCATCATGGATCATGGATATACATTTACAGTGCGTGTGCATGGATGAGATAATAATAATTGAACGAACCTCTTCCCACCGATTTGTGCCCATCACCATCATTCAGTCCGTCAGTTCTCCAGTATATTGTTGTTGACTCTTGAGTATGCTCAGTAATCACAAAAAACACAACAACCACAACAGAATACTACGAGTCGAGGATACTAAATAGAAAGACATTTTAATGAGAATTTCCTGGCTTCCAGCTGCGAAACGTCGTTTGCATTTAATTACAATCTATAAGTTCAGCGAGATGCCATTACATTACATGAAAGAGACAGACAATCATGGGGCTTTATATTTCATTTTGACATCATGATAGTTTTACACAAATAAAAATAATAAAAACAATTTTAATGCGAAAACAATAACGATACTCTGCAATAGATCACGAACGAACAAATGATAATGTTGCAAGTGGCTACGTGGCCAGGGTTTGATCAGGAACTGAGTGTTTAATCATAATTTGTACATGTTAGACCTCCCGATTGGGATTACATTTTACATGGGAGTGTAGAGAAGGATTGCAGATCGATGAGTGATTTTTGTGGAATTGGAGGTTTATTGATGTGGCGGGCTGTGGCGCAAGTTGATGGGCCCCATCAAAATGTTCAATCCCAAGGGAACACACAACCATTGACTCTAATTTATGGATATCAATCAGGTTGGCGTCGTTATTCTCGCGTATTAAATTGTAGCGACTGAACAGTATGACCAGTGTATGTTTTACCGAAGAAATTAACTTGAGAAAATTTTTGAACGAAAATGCAAACATGTGTCAAATCTTCCAAGAAAACAAACAATAACAAATTATTCAAAGGGTCACACTGCTTAAAGTGAGCACAAATGGGCCTCAGTTCTGCTTCTTAAATCATTAAATGGTAACAAATATTTGACAATTCCAAACATGATGGTTGGCTCCTAAAACCAATGAACATGCCACCACTCTATCGAAACACCACGTAATCAAAACAAAAAGGCTGAAACCGAAAACAGTTTAAGTAATTTTCACACCCCAAGCAAATATGGCAATATTGAGATAAACAGCTTCTTAAGCTACCTCTTAATTCAGCCAATCCCACAGTCCATCTCGGTTTAGTGTTTATTCAAATTAAAACCAAACAAAACTCTGAGGTTACCAAATTGGAAAAATCACACTATTGATTTTGTTTTCATTTTCCCATGGATATCAGAAAGACTAAAAATCAAAATTATTGTAAGCAGATTTTGGTCACTGTTTTATTGTAATTTTGGCGTTTAATTCCCCTCAAACTTGCTCTTACTGACATAATGCCTAATTAGGTAAAATGTTCTTCTAATTTTTCTGTTTTTCATGTTACTACTTTTTTTTTGTTCGACAAAACTAATACTCGCAGTGAAAATTAAGTATTTAAATTTTTTGAGAGAATGGCCGATTAAATGCTGAATAATCTTCTGAATTAATTTTAGATAAAAATGATTCACAAGAGTCTGCCGATGGATTGGTGATGTCTGCCACACACAGAAGAGTTGAAATAGAAAGACAACATTTTCTAATTGATAGTTTATTTTAAGTAGTCAGAAAGCTTTTATTTTTGGAGAAGAAAAAATATTGTTTGACCTAAAGAGATTTTGGCAGTGTAAATTTAATTTGTCTTAGTTTAACGGATTCTATTAATTTTCTATAAATCATTTCGGTTGCTCTATTGGATTGGTTTTGATTAAATTTTGACTTTTGAATTTAATGGTAATTTTGCTTAATTGGTAAATGGGGTTTGGGTTTGATTGAATGAGTTGAGAGATGATTTCTTGGTGTAAAATAAAATTAGGGTCAAAAAGTGGGAATTGGGATTTGGGGCAGTTTGGAGGAAATATAGGGTCATTCATTTTTGTTTCGAAACTAAGGCTTAATAAAACACACACAAAGTTTGGAATTTTGCAATTAAATGTTAAAAACAATATCATTCAAGTGAAATGCTGCCTTGGGAGTTTTCGTAGCATGCAATTCTTTTGATTGAATTTTTAACAACTTTTTTGCACATATCGAGCGGTAACTCGCCCAAAACTTGAGTATGGTTGGTTTTTAATGCGTCTAGATATCGGGCACTATTCGCATAAACACGGTCCCCACTGAAAGAAATGTAACGGTGCTAAAACGCATGATCTTGGTGGCAAATAAAATTTGACAAAGAAATTTTCCCTCTAATAAAGCAATAATTTGTCGTGTAGTGTGCCTTGTAGTCCTGTCTTGTTGAAACCACCTTTCGTCCAAGTCATGATCTTCAGTCACCGGCCAAAACAAATCAATTATCACTCGCTTTATCGCTCTAAATTGTCTGTAACCGTTTGTAACCATAGGCATCTTCGAAAAAATACGGACAAATGACACCTTTCGACCATAGGGCAAACGCAACAGTCACATTTTCTAGATGCAATGGCACCTCTTCGATCACTTTTGGGTTTTCTGAGCCCCGCACTGAGCGATGCATTGTCGTGCGATTTATTTAATATCGTTCTTAGGAAGATAGTGCAAAGCTCCACCGCATCAACACCAGAGGCATAATCTTCCAAAAATCTGTTCAACTTCTCGCGTACGCCGATGATATCGACATAATGGGAAGAACACAGCGTGATGTCTATGGCGCCCTTGTAAGAATTGAGACAGAAGTGGCAAAAGTGGGTTTAGTGGTAAATGAGGGCAAAACGAAGTATATGCTGTCTTCGAGGAAGGACACCCAACACCGACGGCTCGGACAGGACGTCACAATAGACGCATACAACTTCGAGGTAGTAGAGGAGTTTGTCTACCTAGGCTCCACTATTAACACGGGCAATAACACCAGCGCCGAGATCAGACGAAGAATAACTCTTGCTAATCGCTCATTCTTTGGGCTAAGAAAGCAATTGAGTGGAAAACCCTCTTTCGAGCAACTAAGGTAAAACTGTATAACACCCTCATCATCCCAGTCCTGCTGTATGGTGCAGAAGCATGGACCTTGACAAAATGGGATAAATGTGCCCTAGAATATTTTGAAAATAAAGTTCTTTGGTTCAACTTCGGGCCCGTGTGCATTGATGGGGAGAAGAAGATTTAACAGCGAATTTTACAACGACATGGACCTATCCAGAAGCGTCAAGGTTCAGAAACTCAGATGGCTCGGTCATTTAGAGCGGATGGGCACCAATGCTCTGGACTTGAAAGCCTTCGACACTATTCCCGAAAGACGTAGAACGAGAAGAAGACCGCGACTCAGCTGGTGCACACAAGTATTACGAACATAATCATAGCGTAATGCGCGAATGGCTACGTTTGAACTACAACTTTTTTATAGTAAGTTTTAATAATTTAAACGCAATCCAATATAGTCAATGGCAAACATTCAACTAATATTATAAAAAATAACACTGCAGATGACAGTTGAGATTCACACGAATCAAATGCGAGCGCTACCAACTTGAATCCACGAAATGACCTTTTACCATGTTTACTAATTGCTTTAACTAAAAGGCTGATGATTAAGATTTTGCTTTTCCTTAACAGTTTCGCATGTCAGTCTATATTTATATTCTTTGGGCAACTGGGGCGTATACGTAACATTTTAAATAATAAAAAAAAAGATTGGGATAGATTGATTTTGACAGCTTGTGGCGGCCATGACTTTTGTTTTACGTTCTGTCAAAATATCATTTTTTGATTAAACAATTAAGACAAATCAACATGGCAAGTTATAGCGTCGAGCCACACGTGGAAATGAAAAGACTTTATTATCAAAATGGGTGTTTTCCAAGAGAGGTCCAAATGTATCGCTGGCCAAAAACCACACATTCATTGCGAACGAGGATTTTTATGAAAGATTCTTGGATTATCCAAGGCCTCAAATACCTGAAAATGAGCTTCATCACTGAGAATGATTTTTCGATGAATAGCCGAATCATGTTCATGCCTTTCAAGGAACCAGTCGGTCCTGTTGCAGGTGATCTATAGGCTTGATGTCGTGGAACACTGAAGGTAAAAGCTTTTCAACGTATCATAGCGTTCAAAAGACCAACTAAGCTGTTTTTTTGTCAACACAACCTAAAACAGCAGCTATTTACTCATAATGACTGACGCAAATGGTTCGGTGCTAAATTACAAACTCACATTTTTCCACTAGTTTAACTAGCGCCGTTAAATAATGTTGGTTTTACGAACTGTGATTTCAAAATTTTCACCATCATTCAAGTTAATTGGTGGTATTGTTTCATCAAATGGTTACAGCTGTAATATTCATTTTCAAATTAAGTTTATTATCAAGAAATTTGTGTTTATTTTGACTTCATTTTTGTCATCTTAAATATTTCTTGGCCAAGACCCGAACCGATACATTTTACCAAAGGTTTGTTTTATAGAATTTCGACAGACTACCCGGATTCCCCATCAATTCAAATATCGATTTAAAGAGATGTTTTGTGGCTGTTGAAATTCACAGCCAGCCATCTCAGCGCCACAAACTTCCTCAAAATAAATTCTCAGGAACTGTTGAGACAGGTCGAAAGGTGACAGAAGTCTACAACCGCAACTACTGCTACTCCTTTTCACCTAAAAGTCGACAATAAACTTCGACAACGACGAAAGCAACCACAACGACGTCTACAGACGTGACAAAATGATCTGCTCCATGCCATAGAAAAATAGAAAAAAAAAGTTGAAAAAAGAAATAACAAGACCATGCCCCTTATAGTAGCACATTTAATTCGTTATTTTCTATTTTAACCAAAATTTGTTTGTTTTTGCAATTTCAGAAGTCGTTTACGTTGATCCTACAAGCACTGGATATGTACAACACCTCCTATCCAGGTAATTATTGTTGCCAATATGCCATACCCACTTTGGAGCGGCTCTATGCAGTCACATATGTGTTTCTCTAACTGCTTCGTCGGTCGTCGAGTGAGCTTCCTCCTTTTGTTGTTTCGATACTTGCTCGTTTGTAAGTTCAGACGTGTTTGTTTGGTTTTCGGTTTCGGTTTTATTTCCACAGAAATAGGTAAACGTGCTGCAAATGCAACAAAACTAAGCGTCAACAGTTGCAAGTGTTATCTCTGGCCATAAGAGAGACCTGTGTAGTGCCTATTTTGCATATTGCACCACATACAGTCTGCAGCAGCGCCAGAGGCTCGCTCGTTTGGCATTTGAATGTGCACATGCGGGTAAAACATACGATTAATTAGCCGATGTCCTTATTTAAAATTCCAAATTTATTCCTACAACAACGACGGATGGCGACGACAGAGCCGGCTCTCTCATGGGGCGGGAGGATGAAGCTATGCTCGATGAACAGTACCAGTAGGAGTTTCTCAAAACATCTCAGGACTATCTATCTATCTTGTCTAATGTTAACAATTGTCTTTTCTTTTCTTTTTTATTTCTTTGTGGTTTTCTATTTCCCTCGACAATGCGACGCGATGCGACGACGACGACGGACGTTGTAACATGTTCGATGCCTTTGGAACGGAATATATGTCGTCGAATTTGATCATCGTCGTCGTTTTATTTTCACTTTGGTGGTGGTCCATGTTCATGTCCTAATCCGAAAAACGACGAAAAAGACGCTGAGAGGTTAATTGAAGAAGCAACTTTTTCGGGCGTCATCCTACCATCGCCCGAATGGAAGACACTCGATCACATCGGCAAGAATGCCCGCATAACATACCGGGTGAGAGTTCAGTGTGCAGTTACATATTACAATACGACATGTACAACGTTTTGCCGGCCGAGGAATGACCAGTTCGGGCATCATACGTGCGGCTCGGAGGGCCAGAAGGTGTGCCTTAATGGCTGGCAAGGAGCTAATTGCGAGAAGGCGATATGTAAACCAGGCTGTGATCCGACGCATGGGAAATGCGATCAACCAGGAGCTTGCGAGTGAGTATTTTATTTGATTTTTATTAGCATTCTTGTTTTTTTTTGGCGGGAAGAAATGTTTGTTGCAAATGGAACTTAAGGACCCTTAATTTTCAGAGTGATTTTACAGGAATGCTTGTGATCCTCGCCGATTTTCACTTGAAATCATCAAACTGCCTTAATTTCTGACGATTTCGCAATTTCGCAACTTCGCAAATTTGCAAATTCCACTCACTGATGAGATAATTTAACCACAAATCTCGCCTTTCACCATTTTGGCATTAATTTTTCATCGATTTTGTCACCTTAACTGTTAATTTATGCCATTTGTCAGTAATTTTTCTTTTGTCTTATCGATAACTTTTTTGGCAATCTAGAGTCGAATTTATTTTATTACAATCGATAACATTTATCTCTTTTGGAACTGAATATTAAGTGAAATGGCTAATAGAAGAACTTAAATAAATCTGACAAATTTTCATATGCCATAAATTAATTGGGGGCCTCATTTGAATAAAATCTTTTATTGGGTATTGACAGAATGTTTTAATTTATTGGAATTGGAAAAAAATAGATTTCTTAATGAGGCGAACAAGAAGTGGAACACGAGTTTTCGTTGTAGTCTTCTTTATTTTGGCAATAAAAATTTAAATTGTATTTCCGTGGTGGAGGTTATGGTGGCTTATGAAAATGTTTACAGGGTGAATGGATTCGAAGTTTACTGAACTAAATAACATTCCTTCACGGTGATATGGTTCTTGACACTTTGAACCATTTAAAATAACGCTATGTAGTTAAGAAAAAATATGGTAAGTAGTTCAACATTTTCTTGGGAGTTTGAACCGAAAGCTTCTATATGTCCGGAGAACGATTTTCGCAGCAACAAGTCTCATGGTTTATGTGAACCCAACAGAACCCAACAGTGTACCGAAGTCAGATGCTTTTTCAACAAATAATATTTTCCCATACGAAATTAAAGTTTATTTATACAATTCACACTCATTCCCTTCGGAAAATATTATAGGTAGGCTAGTACAATCGTACTAAAATCGCCTCCACTGCTACAATAGTATCATTTTAATAATATTGGCCAAGGTCAGCCTGAAATAGTCTGACAATTTCACTATCGGAGCTTCCACCCACCAGCGGCAAAGGGTACCGATCTTGAAGATTTTCGTCCGTTTTTAATCACCACCATGGCTTTGTAACGTGCTGATCCTTGCCAACAGTAACATTGTCATCATAGTGATCCCTGCCACCATGGGGATTGTTCTTGCTGATTCCGATCCATGCCACCAGGGGCATTATACTGCCGATCCGTGCCACCATAGACATTAGACCCGCCGACTCGTGCCACCAGGGGCATTGTACCTACAGATACACCGCCCCTAAGGATACCTTCGCTAATCTCCGACACGTCCAAGAACGAAGCACTGGCACCTCCTGTTAAACACTTTGCACACCATTGAATTATATCTGCTCGCTAGTTGTTTTTAGTTTCGAAAATCAAGTTAGTTGAGATCCTCTACAACCTGTGTCCTCAACCAGAGTCGTGGTCTCCTCTTCTACGACGCACGGTTAGACTATAAGACTCTAAGAGCGGGAACATATCTTTCCATTCTCTGTACGTGATCCAAACATCTAAGTCGTTGGACCTTAACTTTTCTGGCTAAGTCAGTGTCGCTGAACAGCTCGTACAATTCTTGGTTTAATCCTCGACTCCATTCTCCATTAATGCAGACTGGATCAAATGAATTTTCTCTCAAAGCAGCTCAAATCGTTCTCATCCGATATTGTCAAGCTCCATATCATGTATGAAGAGCGGGATGTTAAGGGACTTGTATACTCACACTTTAGTTGCTCGAGAGAGTACTTTACCACTCAATTGTCTTTTAAGTCCAAGAAGCAGCGATTGGCAAGATTTGATTTCACCGCTAGTGTTGTTGTCAGATCCTATAGGTAGACAAAGTCCTTACTACCTTTCCATTCTGAAGTTGATTTCAACGCGTCGAAATTGGTTGTCCTTTCTTGTTGACAGCATTAACTTAACTCATTAACCGCTAGACCCATCTTCTTGGTTTCCGCCTCAAAGCTCACAAGCGCTCCACTGACATCACCGTCTCACTATCATCTGCGTATCCTAGTAAATTGAAGGACTTTTGAAAGTTTGTGCCTCTGGTGTTGACGTTACAGTTTTGCACAATCTTTTCAAGCATGATGTTGAAGAAATCTCTTGACAGCGCCTAGCCTTGCCTTAAAACCTTTTGACATAAAAAGCATCAGTAAGGTTTCTTTCGACCATGATGGAACAGCTTGAGTTTTCAATCATCATTCTGGGATGCCAAAACTAGACATTTGTCTATATAGTTTTTCTCTATAGACACTGTCATACGCGGCCTTCAAATAGTAGTTTCCTAAATCTGGCGTAGACTGAATATTTGACTGATGATGGACTTAAGCCACACTGATAAGGACCTGTCAGGTTGCTGACGAAAGGCTTCAAAAGTTCACACAGCACGGCAGAGAAGATCTTGTACATCGAGTTGGTGCAGTTTAGGGGACCTCCTTCCTTGAGGATCGTGTATGATTTGCTGAGTTTCCATTTGTCGGGCATGCTTTCTTTCGACCAAATCTTGTAGATGAGCTGGTACATTACTCCTTACAAAATTATCGGCAGCTGCTTTGTACAGTTTGGCGGCTAATGCGTTTGCTTCATCGGTTTTGATCGACTTAAGTTTAGATATTGTAACGAAATAGGACTTAAGGCCCCTCTACTCCTCGTAGACCACCCTTACAACCCCATATGTACAGGCATATGAGGCCGGTCCGGGGAGCAGGAGGTAGAGGGGTGTCCAGGCTCCGACCCCCTTTCGGCATGCTTGCAATCGGCAACAGAGAAGGTAAGCAAACCGGTTTAGGGAAGTTTGGGACAAGGGGATGTGGGATTTGGGGCTACCACACAATCCTGGAGGTAGTGGTAGCCATGGTGGTATCGGACCGATACATGGGTGGGAAAATCCTCCGAGGGCCAACAACATCAGGACCCTCGGCCTTGCTGAAGTCGCCCCTCCCCTATACATAGGCCATCGGGTTCCACCGTTAATTTTTTTTGAATAGGCATGATTTTTGATTATTCGTAACGGCCGTCCAGAGCTTCGACTCCAAGGACTCACACCATCCGACGAGCATCCAGCCGGTTGCCAACATGCCGAAAGGGGGTCGGAGCCTGGACACCCCTCTACCTCCTGCTGACCGGATCAGCCTCATATGCCTGTACATATGGGGTTGTAAGGGTGGTCTACGAGGAGTAGAGGGGCCCTAAGTCCTATTTCGTTACAATATTGGTACCTTCATTTTGTCAATGTCTTCACCTAAATTTGTTATCGCCGTTATAAAGCTTGGAAAAAAGGTATATCCATATTCTCAGCACTGCCTGTACTACAATATTCCCATGACGGTCTCTACAGGCTTCGGTTCGAGGTTTAAAACTTCAGGTGGTTTGTTTTATCTTTTTGTAAAACTTTCGAGCTTCGTTCCTGTTGTGACATTCGCCTCTATCTACTCGATTACGTTTTTCTCATGCTCCCTTTTTACTTCCTGAGAAGTCAGTCCTCGTCTCTCCTCTTCTGCTCGTAGAGCTAGCGAGCGGCTCATGTCCTTCTTTGCTCTGCTTGTGATGTGAAATATGATGCACTTACATAACATCTATTCAAAAATTTTGTAACAACGCGTTACAACTTAATTATTTTCTTCGACAAAATTCGGGAGCAGACCCACGTCTATAAAAAAAAACCTACGACGATCCACCCTTGGAAAATACCGAGGAAACCAAAAAAACGCAACAATCAAAAACACCAAGTTCAACTAATAGGTAGCAACAACCCGAGATCAGTTCCTTGGTGTTTGAAATAATTCACACCCAACACCGATTGAAAAAGGTTAAGGAAGTGTTTTCGCATTCAAAAATCAGTTTCTGCTCCGCTTCGGTAGAGTGCACAAAACAAACGCCTGAGAGGTGCGAATGCAATCGCATACCACAATATGTTTGAGGGAAGGCACTATTTATAGAGCTGCCCATTTATTTTTGCCTTGTGAATATATATTTTTCAAAATATATTTCCAACCGACCGGGGCTTTTCTCCGATCCGACATTTTTGTCGACCGATTATTTTGTGTATTTTCCCTTCTGGAGCAACTGCTCAACCACTTAGTCTCAAGGAGTGGTGTGAGTAGTCGCTCTGCAACAACACCAGCAGACCCAACGACGACGACCCAAATTTTGCAGCAGCAGTCGACACATGACAGGAGAGAAGCTTATAGTAGAGAGTATAGTGGCATTTGTTGTTTTTTTGTTTTTGTAGCGAGGCGAGGTCCGGTGGAGGGGTACAACCCCGCCCTAAGATGAACGAGCGAAGCCGGAGGTGCAACGACCCAATCCGTCGGATATTCTTTTCCCAATCCCACTTCCGTTTCCTTGTCCCAAATTCCCAATTTCCTCACCCGTAAATCCACATCCCAAACCTATTGCCCCGTTACAAATGGCCGCCTGCTGATTAACAAGGTGAATAGCGATTATGAAGAGACCGAGCCCCGAGCCGTGAACCAGGAAGCAGTCGTTGCTATGGTATTATGCGTTGAATTTTAAAAGAATAAACTAGTATAGATCTCCGTTAGATTTAAAAAGTAATTAAATAAAAAGCTGTAAAACGAATTGTGCAGGTTGGTTGTGTTGGGTTGTTGTTGGGTCTTCAAATCGACGTTAAGTGCTTAGTCGAAAACACTTTGGACAGACTGAGCATACCTCAGCCAGCCTTAGAAAAGAAGCATCACAATTTCTGCATTCAAACTTCGACTTTTTGTGGGAAAGCTTTTTAGATCGTGATCCTCACCGTTAGAAACATACAAAAACAGCTACCTTAAGCTTAAATTGAATTACTTACTTACTTACTTACTTATGCGGCTCACAATCCATGAAGGGTCTCAGCCTGAGATACTGCAGTCTTCCATCGTGAACGATCCCTCGCATGCACTCTCCAGTCACCGAGACCAAGCGCTCTGGCATCCGCAGTCACTTGGTCCTTGTACCGTAGATTCGGTATTCCTTGTCGTCTTGAACCTGGGGGCTGGGATGAGAAGACTTTCTTGGCTGGAGCGTTGTCGTCCATTCGCTCGATGTGGCCGAGCCAATGTAGTCGTCTTTTCTTGGCCTTCTGGACTACATCCACATCTTGGTACAGCTCATACAGTTCTCGGTTATGTCTTCTTCTCCATTCGCCATCGTCGCATACGGGACCAAAAATCCGTCGAAGAATTTTTCTTTCGAAAGTGCCCAGTATCAATTCCCCTTTTTTACTTATCGTCCAGCACTCGGCGCCGTAGAGTAGGGCTGGTAAAATCAAAGTTTTGTATAGCAGGCACTTTGTCTTTCGAGTGAGGAGTTTTGAACCCAGTTGTTTGGGCAAACCGAAGCAGCAGCGGTTCGCTAGGGTAATTCTTCTTCGGATCTCCACTAAGGTGTCGTTCGTGGGATTGATGTTTGTTCCAAGGTAGGTGAACTCCTTAACTACCTCGAAATTGCTGCTACTAACAGTGACGTTTTGTCCTAGGCGGTGGACAGATGTTGCTTTGTTTGTTGATAACATGTACTTTGTTTTGTCCTGATTCACTTCAAGACCAACTAGTTTCGCCTGTTGTTCAATCGCTGTGAAGGTCTCAAGCACAGCTCTCTTGGATCGACCGATGATGTCTATGTCGTCCGCATAGCCTAGGAGCTGGGTGGATTTGTTGAAGATAGTGCCCTCCGTGCTCGGATGAGCTGTTACCCATTTGCACACTGCACTGCGTATTGTTTAGCGTCATGCGGCACAGCTGGATCAGTTTGTTCGGGATCCCGAATTCAGACATCGCAATCATAAGCTCTTGGCGGTGGATGCTATCATAAGCAGCTTTAAAGTCGATGAAAAGATGGTGGGTTTCGACATGAAAATTCGTTGGTCTTTTCCAGGATCTGCCTCAGTGTGAATATTTGGTCTATCGTTGTTCTGCCTGGCCTAAAGCCACACTGGTACGTGCCGATTATTGTGTTGCAGAAAGGTTTAAGACGCTCACACAGTACGTTGGATAGGATTTTGTATGCAACATTAAGCAGGGATATGCCACGGTAGTTTTTGCATAACATCGGATCGCCTTTTTTGTAGATGGGGCATATGGAGCTTATCGACCAGTCAGTGGGCATGCATTCTTCCTCCCACACTTTGGTGATGACCTGGTGCATGCGGTTCATCAAAACATCTCCTCCATGTTTAAAGAGTTCCGCGGGTATGCCATCCGACCCTGCGGCCTTGTTATTTCTTAGCTTTTGGATGGCTCTTTCTACCTCTTCTCTGCTGGGGGCTGGGACTGGGTCTTCATTGACTGGTCTTGCTTCTCTTTCATCATTATCTTGCTCGACATTTTGCGCATTCAGCAGCTGCTGGAAGTGCTGCTTGAAAACATCTACAATTCCCTGTGCTTCGGTGACTAGGTTTCCTTCACTGTTTCGAAGAGCTTGTGTCCCGGTTCTGAAACCAGAAGCTAATTGCTTCGACCTTTTAAAGAAACGCCGGGTGTTGTTCTTGGCCCGAGACTCTTCTAGATCCTTGAGCTGAGAAACTGCGGATGCTCTTTTCTTTCTTCGCAGGGTCTTTTTCTCATTTCTCCTTTTCGTGCGGTACTCTTCCCTTGCTGCTCTTGTTTTCCGTTGCAGCATCTGCAGGCGTGAATATTCCGTCTCTCTTTTCAATATCACGCACTCATCATCATACCACGGGTTCTTTTTCGGGGGTGGCTGGTAACCTATGGTGGTTTGGGTCTCGGCTACATTTTTTATTACTTTGCGATATTGGTTCCATAGTGTGTTGACGTCTGTAGTATTTGGGAGGACGGCGGAGAGTCGCTCGCTCAGGCGCTCGCTGTAGTCTCTGGCATTCTCTGATGTGCTAAGGCAACCGATGTTGAACTTCTTTCTTTGGGCTGCACGTGTTTTTTTGTCGTTTGATATTCGAGCTCTAAACTTAGCCACTAAATTGAATTATATTTCCTAAATGAGGCGTGATTTTTAAGGAAAATCCTTCTTAATTAAGAGGGAATCAGTGAACCTAGCTTTAAAGTAACTTTTAGTGAGTGTCATCTTATCACTCATATTTCAGTCCTGTACAACGATGCACGTCCCTCCATTTAGAAGTCGATGAAGCTCCGTTGTTTACTATTTTCTAAGAACATCACTCTGAAAATAAAATGTTCCCCTGCCGACATTTTTGAACATATTGAAGATATTGCTTCAAGAATATAATCATATTCGACGATTTATCATCAACTTAAGTAAAAGCTTAATTGATGAACAGCCCAGCTTCAACGAATGAACAAAGGTTTTTCTTGGGACTGACCCAAATAGCCAACAATTTGTATCAATCCATCTCAATTATTTGCTATCCGTTGTTTCAGTTTGACATTCCCCTTACATAAGTAACACCTCAATTTTTCACGCGGTCCCAATTTCGAGTAATAATCTCATAATTTTTTTAATAGCTTCAAAAGCTCCTTAGAAGCATTTCATAATCTAGGTATCTATCTGTTGATGATGCAACGAACATCTGAGCTCTTTTGGGTCAACTTGAGATTAGATAAACTTCCAACCCAAAGCCCAGAACTTAACTACCCATTTATTTTCCCAACCTATCTACACCTTTCGCAAAATGAACCTAACAGTTTGAGTTTTCCCAAAAACTCTGCCCGAAAAAAAGAACATCAAGAAACCAGTTGTTTTCTTTAATCTTATGGCGTGTAGCTACTTTGTGTGAACAGTACCGTTCGTTTAAGGTCGGCTTTTGTTATAAGAAAAGCCAAACATAAAAAAAACAACAACAAAAATCAGTAACTATAACAACTCATCTCCCATTCCATCGAAAGATAAGGAACAACCCAGAGTCTTTCATTTCATTTCAACTTTGAAGCCAGCACAACAGCTGCCAAAGCCCCTCTGTTACGACCCAAGGATGAGATGAGTACTGAGCATCACAAAAAAATGTTTAACATAGAATACGTGATTGGTTTTCTCGGTTGTTGGTGGAATAGGATTCGCGCAGTTAGAAACAAAAAACTGACATGAGCCGGCGGAAGAGGCTAAAGAATGGCCATCCAGCCAGCGAGCAGCGCGTTAGGAGGTTAGAAAAAGCCTCCCAACAATACAGTACATCACCTACAAGACTTGAATCGACTCAACTCGTCTCGATTCGTATATAAAAATAGCAGTTGATGGCCCATAGAGAGCGTTAGTGTACTCAACTAACCATAACATCACCACTCGGTCAGCAACTCGCAACAGCCATTATTCAATTCATGAAAATTGCAGCTTTGATGCATCTCTCAAGCATCTCAGCATTCGGCAGCAGCTGCTGGAGCTAGAGCCTGCCTGCAGTTTCTAGTCAGTTGAATTTGATAGTGGAACGTGGAAGTAGGTATCTTTCTCTGTCTTACAGCATTTGTGTGAAATTCGAACTCCTCGCAACATCATCGCAATCAAAAAGAGAACACCGTACTCACGATTGTGCTATTTAACAAGCATCGGGTATTTGATTTTTTTCTTTCTCGTTTTTATTAACTTCCACCTCAAGCTCTGATCATCATCATCATCATCCCGACGAGCTATCCGATGAGCGACTAGAAACAACGACAACGTCCTGGTTTAGCTTGTGGATGTTTTGTTGTCAGTCCGTCTCGTCGTTGTTATCGGCTCCAAAAAATTACTTCTTTTTTGCACGTTGTTGTATGTTGGTCGGATCAATGGATCTCTCGTCTTGGAGCTAAAGCTTTAACTTGGGGAGTTTCGAGACTACATGACATGCCATAGATTCGTCCACAGATAAACCCTGTTTAATGAAATCATAAATTATACGTGTCTTCTGCTATCCGGCCGAGAGAGATTCCGTTGTTGAGACTTCTCAACTATAGTGTGCCGCATAATCGCCGTCTGGTGTCCCTCTGGTATGCGCAGTTGCATGCACCAAGCTGAAAAAAAGTAAACAAAAAATAGATAAGCGCTTGGCAGTTTTGGCACACAGAGCGCTAGTAGACCAATCGTTCAGATCGAAATGTTTGGTTTTCACAACAGTGGACAGGGTTATGATTTATGTAATCTTTTTTCTCTTTCTGTAATATTTCAGAGTGGTTTCCATTCAAAATATAACATCCCTATAAAAGCGTTTAATACAAAGTTCAATATGACTTTAATGAGCTAGCTCCCGTCGTAACTGTTTAACAATGTCGAAGGTTCCTTTGGCAATTGTCAGACCAGAGATTATATGAACATAAACAGGAACAAATTTCCCCATAGAACAGTATCTAAGCCATCGAACTCTGGCTGTTTTGCTGACTCTGGGCTGTCTGGTTTCCTCCCTACTTATAATGGTGTGCCTCAGGGTTCGATATTAGGACCGCTGTTCTTCCATCTGTACTTAAGCATTCAAATTCAGCTACTTAATCGGTATGGTTGCAAATGCAACTGCCAGAATAAATGAAGATTTGATTACTGTCCGTGAGACTCAACGATAAATATCCAACTAAGGTTTGTCATTTCCACTGTGTGGAACATCAGACTATAGAATACTAAATAAAATCAAAACTGTTAATTCGAAAAACCCGTGGCGCAGCGAAGCCAAGGTCTCGGAGAATATGCCGTTAAAAAATTCAAACAGCTCTTCATAAAGGTGTTTAGCCCACAATCCCGGGGCGCAGCGAGGCCAAGCTCTATGAGACGATGCCGTACAAAATCCAAGAGCTCTCCCTAAAAGTCTTAACATCACAATCCCCGGGCGCAGCGAAGACAAGCTCTTGGAGATGATGCCGTAAAAAATCCAAGTAATTCTGCCCAAAACTCTTAACCCCACAAACCGGGGCACTGCGACGCCAATCAGTCGTAAAAAATCCAAGCAGCGCTCCCCAAAGTTGTTAACTCACGAACGAAGGGCTCAGAGAGACCAAGCTTTCGGAGATGATGACGTAAAAAATCCAAGAAGCTCTCCCCAAAGCTGTCAACCCCACTAACCTGGGAGTCAGTGAAACCAAGCTCTCGGAGACAAAAAAAATCAAGCAGCTGTCTCCAAAGCTGTCAAGCCCTGTCTTTCCCCACTTGGTAGGAACTCTTGATGATGTTTTCGAATACCTTGCAGAGGCTCGACCAAAAAAAACCGTTAGGTCCTTACCCATGTTAGAGAGAGGATGAACCCCAGTTGTTGAACATAGTGGAGTTTTATTGAAACGAAGATGAGCTGGAGCCCTAGTAACAGAGGATTTGGAAGTAAGACTGTTTTCCATCCAGTGAATCGCGTAAATGCTCGAATTAACTTTGTTAACTTGCTGAAAAGTAGCCCTCATTGTCTCCACTTGCTCCTGTAGATCTTCGATGGTGAAGCCTCCTCTCTGGATTTATTTTCCGCTTAAGGAGTACGTCTCTGTAATCTTTTTTTCTTTGGAGTTTAAGGTACGGATGGTCTTTCAGATTGAATTGAGGAAACATACTCGGGGTCTTAGGTCGCTAGAATAACGGGGCGAAGCAATTTGAATTTGCAAAAAAAGTCGTCCAATTCATATTTCAAGGCGGAATATTCTTTATAATATTACTTGGAAGCATGTAAACAATTTTAACACAACTCAGGTCACTCCAAGCTAAAACAGAAACTATGAGTATTTTGACAGCTCAGTTCCGCAAAATTCGCGAAGCGCAATATTCGAACAAACCACCCATTTTGATTACCATTTATGTGTGTTAGTCTAGTCGAACATTTTATCCGTCCTCGGGGATTCGAACTGAACAAATAACTGCTAATTGGACGGAAGAAGCTCAAAAAATTACCACATTCCACTGTCAAGGTCTAGAAGTCCCTATTGGGAGAAAAAAAATACCTTCACTTTCAAACATGTTTTCATCGAACTTTTTGAATCATTTAAGACTCATGATCACCAGTTAGAAAGTTTGCTGTGTAGGTATCAAATGTTATTCATAGGACATGCTTCTACTGGACCATCAAAGAACAGTTGACAAGCAGATTTGTTTGGGAACCAGGAACAAATTAATTTTGAAATTCTATATGAATCATATTTGATTCATGGACGTAATAAACATGTTATTTTGAGTCTTTAAGTCCAGCAAACTCTTTGGGCTGTTGTTTGGCAAGAGCATAATCAAATTTACTTTCATTTTTTTTTTAATCATATATGATTCATGGACGTAATCTTTAATTCTTGCGTACACTTTGGAGTGTTGTCTCTCAAGAAAATATAAGTTTTTCCATATGAAATGACTTTTCAGTCAACAACTTAACCGAAACGTCCCACTGTCAACTGGCGTCGTTCATCGTCAATCGCCCTCCTTGTTTTCTTGTTAGTTTGGCGAAATTGAAATTGCCTTCGATATCGATAACGAAGTGATGTATGTTGCGATGTTGGCCCGGATCGCATCAACGAACGGCGACCTGTTGTAGCACTGCCTGCGCACCGCACTGCACCACAAATAATATGCGCCTCAGGATTTCGAATACCGATACCAATACCGATACCAGCGGTGGAAGTGGTGCCCCAGCATCCATCTCGTTGAGATAATTTGTGAAATCTTCTTTATTGTTCTGAGAAATTGTTATTAATTGAGTTGTTAGCTTAGACCTGGGTTACAATCTCTCTATTGAAGCTCCCATATTGTTGGTAGAAAAAAGACAAAGCGGGCCACATTGTCGCGGATCGTTGTCGTCGCGTCGAGTCGGTCGACCTGATATGCAATCGCAAAACTGGCACTAATGAAGAGTATCACTTCACTTGACAAAGTCTGTATGAACGCTCGCTGTTGGGATGGTATAAGATGGTGACAAAACCAAGTTAATTGGTGGGCTGATACTGAGCTTGATTGCAACGCGACTGATGACTTGTCGTGGTAAATGACGTTATAATTAGGTGCAAAGATTTGGTGTCGTGGTAATTAAGCGTTTTCGTTTTATCGTCGGCTCGTCGTCGTCAGCAGTCGACTCTTTTGTCTGGTTCTCTGTTTTCTGATGATGAACGACCACGAGGGAGCAAAGACTTTCATAAATCTCAACAACACAGTCCGCAATCGTTTTTTGTTGCAACAACGCGAACGTCGTCGTCAGTCGTGTCGCAGCGTCATTCGTCTGACTGATGGACTGCTCCGGTCAAATTTGCAATTTAAATGAAGATACCAATCAAACAGGTGTGCATCAGGACATTACGTGGAACATTTATTTCTTCTGTGCTCTGCCTGTCCGTGTTGCCTGTTGCGCTGATGGTTCTGGAGGCTTATTTTTTTGTTGATCGTTTTGTTTCCGTAACTCGGCTGTTTGGCGTTGATATTTTGTTGCTCCCAAGAGCTCGTTGTTGGACTTGAAACTCTGGTAAAGCCACAGTTGGTAGCAGACAAAAAACGCAAGACAAAAACAAAAGAACCAATGAATGACGCAAAGCGAAGAAGCGGTAAGGCGTTTGTCGTCGTCGAATTGTCGGTCGTGTCGGTCCTCGGCGATGACTGGTCATTGGCGGCGGTGGTAGTGGGAAAGAGCGAAGTGAAGACAGCGTTTACCAGAGGCAATTAAGACAATTGATCCGACCACAAAAACTAGGAAACATCACCCATCATTAGCGTATACCCCGTTTTTCGAATCGATTCGCTTGAGTCCTCATCCTCCACCGCCGCGTCCTCATCCCCTGTTTCTGTTGTCATCATTGGACGACAGGCTACAAACATATACAGCTTAAGTTGAAGTGCCCGTATGTTCCGGTAAAGCTGCTGCTGGCTGGCTGATGGACGGACATTGCGCTTCTTAAATGCACTCCACGACTCTATTCACTCGCTCTCGAGTACCCATTATGAAGAAGAAGTTCTTTCCGAGCAGATATCCAATTTTTTAGTGTTTTTATGTCCTCCTCACTTGGAAAATGCACATCGAACCAACAGATGAACAAAAAATCCAGCCGAGAAGCGGCGATACTCGCCGCAGATAGGTTTGTTCAATTAAGTTTTTCAACACGGAGGCATTTAAAAGTAATGTGGTTGTTATGCAAATAACGTTCAACTGAGCGTTACTCGATTTTTTCATGTCTCTCCCGGGTCCTGTTCTTTTTGCGGGCTGTCGAAGTTGCTGTTGTTCTTTTTGTTGTTCCAAGTCGATCGAAGTTTAATCTAAAACGCCTTGACTTTGGTTTCTTTTTTTTATGGTCGAAGGTATTCCACAAAATGGCAAGTCAGTCACTTGGATTTATTTTGAAATCAAATTTCACCTCCGAACAATGATCAGAGCGCAATGTTGAGTGAGATTCGGAGAAGCCATCAGGAATCAGGATTTGTCTGGTTAGTTATGGTTAGTCGATCGGGAATGGTAATTAAAATCAAACAGAAAATGTTGTTCGAAAATAGAGAATCTTGTTGCACTACGGGACAAAATGTGTCACTTCGAGGGCGAGTACAAGACTTAAAGTTTGACTTGGAACATAGTCTCAGGAATGTTGCTTTACTTCGACGTTGTCGGTCGTCGTGTCGGTGGCAGTTGGCGTTGGGATGGCGGCTTTGCTATATGTTTATTGCCAGAAGGCTCTCTCTTTGAGTCGCTTTTGGGTCGACATCGACAACAACTGCTGCAAGTTTAGTTGGTTGTTGCTACCAGGCAACACAAGTATCGTGCAATGTTTTTTGTAGTTTAAGTTTGGGTGTTTTTTTTTTTTAAACAAGCAACAAAAACAAAAAAAGGTTTATCGAAAGAGAAGATATGTTTTTTGGTTTAAAAACAAATTTGCCACAAAATCTGCAACAACAAGGGTGGCTAAAATGTATTACTAGCGCATTGCAACTTAGCTGACATGACGTTCGTGAAGGGTTCGATTGTTCGATTATAACATATTTAGCGAGAAAAAACAAATATTTTTTGAATTAGTTAAAGAAACAGTCTTGTGGTTTACTTGTCTGGACTAAATATTGTTTGGTTTCAATTTCAAGACAGACTTTGGCTTCTAAACTAGAACTTATGTTTAGATGTTAACTTCTTCCCATGAATTTAGTTCATAAATGATATCCGAACTGGGTTTCATCTCACTTGTGTTTAAAATATTTTTTTTTCTGAAATGATGTCAAAGTTTTTCAATAAGAAAAGTTCCTTGACGCCTGCGAAATTAACGTTTTGAGTTGTAATATTGGCATAACAGTAAAATTGTAGTGTTCGTGGCTTAATGGTTAGGTGCGTCGACTGCTAAGCAGAACGTCGTGGGTTCGAGTCCTACTCGTGCCCATAAAAGTTTTTATTTCATCTTTCACGGGTATTGCCTCTTGCGAAAAACTGACAAAGCTTCCAAGAGTATCAATCTGTCATGAAAAAGTGCTTCTCAACTTTGCCGTTCGAAATTGGCGTTAAATTGTAGGTCTCCTCAATTCTTTAAACGCACCTAGAGAATTGTTGATGCGAGTAAGCCAATTAGGCCTTGGCTCTTCAAGAGCTGTAGCGCCACTCTATTTTTTTTTTTTTTTAGTAAAATTATTGAGTTTAATAGTTCAATTCGCTCATTAAATCGCCACTAATAGTAGTTTTTTAAAGTGCCTTCAATGTTATTTCGAGAAAAAGTGTTGCTCTTCTAGATCATCTAGCCATTACATAAGCTCACCCCCTTATACGAGGTTAGAGTACTGCCAATGGATTTTGCACCTTCCGTTCATAAGTTTTTTAGCCTGTTGCATTTATTACTACCAGAATCCTTGGACTTTTTGATCTCTGAGCAACTTTGTCTATTTTGATTAGCCGCTGAGGCGTTATCCCTGCTAATTCCCAAAAAAAAAGCCGGTTGTGTTCAATAGCTCCGTAGACTGTGAATTACTGATATATGTATTTTCGAACTGAGATCCAGATTTATATTTATAAGCACACCGGTAATGCCAGACCTTTTACAAAAATAATGCCTTATCAGTTGAAAGACTTTTTTCTAGTTGAACTCTAAACAAGTTTTTGTTAAAGGCTTGAGTAATTAGCTATAGAGGTCTAAGAAAATATTTTGACCTTAGCTTTTCACTGATAGAGTAACGGCACCAGTCTCCGGACAGACTGAATGCAAGGAATGCAAAAAAAAAACGAAATCAGTAGATAACATTTTTCAGATACACATACGAAGTTTCAACCCGATCGAATGAATAATGGAAAAGTTATTGGCGTTGAAGCAGCAGTCGCTGCTGTTCTGCTGTTTTTTTTTTGGCAATAAATAGTGACACCTTGGAAAAATATACTGAGAATAGATGATTTAGTGAGATCTTGTAATCAAATGGAGTTTTTGTCAATGAAAATATAATGAACTTCCAATAACTAAAGAAAAAAATTTAGTTTTGTACTTTTTTAATCGATTTTTTAAGTGTCCGGGAAACTAGTACCAAAAGTAACGAAAATCTAGTCTCCAGTTTCTTCCCTCCACCTCCACTTTTCTATTCATTTGAGAATAACGCTATTCTTTACTGGTATGCATATGCAATATGCGTACAAAAAACACTAAAAGAAACCAATCAAAAGCACCCCTATCGAAGGGTTATTATTTGAATATGATGTGCACAAAAAACAGTGTATCAGTTAAATGTTGAAGCTTGAAGGATTCCAAGTGCGGTTCGTTTTCAGGTTAAAAAAAAAAACAAGAACTAGTAAACTTCGAAACAAGTTATTAGGTATGTATTTCGTATACATTAAATTGCCATGAATCAGTTGGGTAGCGTAGATAGAAAAGATATGATTTGTCTACAATTATTTTAAGATGGTTTTTTTTTTGAGGATGAATACAAGCAACTTTAAGTAAGCCTTACACGACATTAGATTGAAGTAATAAGGTGTGAGGGAAGCAGCAATGAAGTATGACGAAGTAGGTTCAAAATCGTCTGGACACTCTGTTTTGACCGTCCGGAGACTAGAACAATCGTCCGGAGACACCGAAAAATAGCCCATTTTTGATTTCATTGTTTTAAATCAATGTCTAAAGTTATACTTTCAATTCATTCGTACACCAAACTACTGAGAAATATCTATAGTCTTAGCAAAATATTTATATTTGAATGAAACACTAATAGAAATAAAGGTATTTACATTGAAAGTAAAAAAAAAAAGTTGTCTGTCCGGGTATCGTTACCCTATATAAAACCCAAAAAATCTTCAAGAATTTTCGGAAAATTTGTAACTTCAATTTTATAACATCCAAAATCTTAATCAGAACGTATTTGAAAAGATATCCGAAAAAGGATTCTGAAAAAACCCATTCTATCCAAAAGTTGTGCAATTTTTCAACTTTAAGTTGGTATTACTGATAAGAGATTATACAGGGTGATTCACGAGCGTTGTGCCAAAAAGCTAGAGCGTGTAGGTTGAGTTGAGACAAGAAAAAATTGTATGGGAGGGGGGGGGGGGTCTATTCCCCCCCGTTTAGCCGGGAGGGGCCATTTTCTGAAAAATTGACTTATTTTGTAAAAAAAAAAATATTAAAAATCAACGGCTTAGTTTACAACACCGTGCTATACCTTTTTGAAAAGCTAAAAACTTCTTCTTTCTTTTTGTTTTTAAAATAAATGGTTTTAACGAATGGTTTTAAAAAAATAAATTTTCAAACTCAAAATTTTCAAAAAAAAGCCAAACAAAATTTTTTGAACTAATTTTTTTCAAAATTTTATGTAATTAAGTAGGTACTAATTTTGTTTTAAAATTTCAATGTCTTTGTTAATTTTTAGTCGAAAACAGAAAACCGGATGCAAAAATGTCTTTTCGTTTTTGAGAAATTAAAAAAAAACCAAAACCACTTTTTTCTAAGAAAATCTTTGTTTTTATTTTTACCTATCTGGACTTTTAGTATAATTTACTAGTTTAATTTATAAATTTAATTTTTTGTAATTGGAGTTTTATGAGGACTCAATAAAGTAGAAAAGTATTGGATTTTCAATGGATTAACCATTTTATTCATTGATAACGTCTGAAAACTGACCTGCAATTTTTTCTTACTATACCTGGGGCCGCGGCCACTCGCCGGCGAAGGGTTCTACCTGCTGGGGGCTTAAGATAATTTAACCGCAATTTTTCTTGAATGAAAAAACAATTAACAACTTAAAGGTTAATAAAAGGCATCGCATATTTACTTAACAAACATTTACAATTAAAATATTAATTCATCAACACATAACAATAACAAACTCATATGTTCGAGAAGAGTTAGCGGACAGGAACTTCTGCTACGGTTTAACTTGTTTTCGAGAACGGGAAGCCGAAAGACTCTACGCTGAAAGATATCCCAATAGATGGCGCCCAAGTCGTAGCATGTTTTCAAGAATCCGCCGACGAGAGCACGGAGAGCTAGAAGTGAAAGGTCAATGGCAGACGTTATCAATGAACAAGATGATTAATCCAGGTAAAATCCAATACTTTTCTACTTTATTGAGTCCTCATAAAACTCCAATTCCAAAAAATTAAATTTATAAAATAAACCAATAAATAAATAAAAATAAAACTAAAAGTCCAGATAGGTAAAAATAAAAACAAAAATTTTTTTAGAAAAAAGGGGTTATGGTTTTTTCTTAATTTCTCAAAAACGAAAAGACATTTTTGTATCCGGTTTTCTGTTTTCGACTAAAAATTAACAAACACATTGAATTTTTAAAACAAAATTAGTGCTTAATTACAAAAAATTTTGAAAAAAATTAGTTCAAAAATTTTTTTTTTGCTTTTTTTTTTTGAAATTTTTAAGTTTGAAAATTTATTTTTTTTAAACTATTCATTAAAACAATTTAATTTAAAAACAAAGTGAAAGAAAAAGTTTTTGGCTTTTCGGAAAGGTATAGCACGGTGTTGTGAACCAAGCCGTTGATTTTTAATATTTTTTTTACAAAATAAGTCAATTTTTCAGAAAATTGCCCCTCCCGGCTAAACGGGGGGGGGGAATAGACCCCCCCCCTCCCATACGATTTTTTTCTTGTCTCAACTCAACCTACACGCTCTAGCTTTTTGGCACAAAGCTCGTGAATCACCCTGTAGATAGAAGGAGATCAAAAAGACGAAACTTCTTACGTTTTTTTATGTTAGTTAGTTTCCGATCTCTCTTTGTCTGATTTGTGTTCGTGATACACAATTGTACCAACATTAATTCGAGAGTCGAACGAAAATATAAATGGGTTTGTCCACAAAACACACCTATTGTTGAACATTATTTTGAGGGTTTTACCCATTACGGAAACATGAATTCTTCAGAAAAATAATCAACTTTCAAATTTAGAATCATTAATTAAAGTTCAATTTCAAACTAGATATATCCTAACCATTCTTAATTGTTTTTTTTGGTCATCTTGAAAAGTGCATTTTCTTCTACCTGAAAAAATTAACAATCCATCGCTGTTTATAAAAAAATTCAAGCAGGTACAAAGCCACAGTTCAGCTAAGATTTTCAACTACATATAACTAACCTATCGATCCTGTCTGTAACTGTATTCTTCAACAAACAACTTCTAACAAAAAAAACTTGATTAAAGAATAATTTTACTTCGTTCTCCAGCATGATTCTCAACGTTTTGACTCTCCAAATTTCTCAGATTTAAAAAAAGGTACTACTAAAACTTTGCTCTCTGATTTTCGTGGGTTTGAGTGATTTAATAAAGGCCCGTTTTACACAGAAAATGGGAATTTTCACTGTCGACAAATGTTCTGCAAGCATAAGTAACGGTGGTAACTTTTCAACAGGCTGGCGTACCCAACATCAAACAAACTTATTGAGTGTGTCCAAAACCATACGTAAAAACTATTTACGTTTGTACATTTGAGGATATCGGAACTCGATTAACGAGACTATTTTGTGGATCAGTCGTTAATCCTCGTCTAATTTCCTAAGGTCTCCACTCCATTTTATCCTCCATATTTCGCTTTTTCAAGACCTATTCTTTTGAAGAATCAAATCAAGGATGCAATATCATCTCACCATTTTTTTTTCCAAGTCAAATATTTAGTCAAAAGAGTTTCAAACTTAAAATGGTCAACCCATAGTAATCCTCGTCCCACAAGAGACCCAACCTGTCAACAATGGAAAATAATGCATTAGTACCCCATTCAAATAGTCGAAAGGCATTAAAATGGAGCTCTTAAGAAAAGCCAAGCAAGTGTGACTCAGTGTTAGTGATGACGGAAATCTGACGAGGCGCGAATCTTTAGGGTGCTTTAATGAGGACATCTCTTACAGGGCAAGTGCTCACACGTGGATCCCAATCGAACTTAATGATAATAAAAACTTTGCAATCCAATTCTCCTTTTGTTTTTAAAATAAGAAACAAAAGGGAACAAGTCAAAGGGGCAGCCTCACCCATCAGCAATATCGAAAATCGTTTTATGATGAAGAACCAAAACCTTAAATGTGCGATGATAATTAAAAATGTTACACTGGGATTTTTAATTTCTAGTCGAGTTAATCGAATCATGAGTCCTTAATCAATTTTATGTTCTGGCATGCGAAGAGAACATGAGTTCCGCTTCGACGACGTTCCATGACGAATGCACGAGCGGGATGAAGGGAATTTGGGATAATGAATTCGGATAGTTGAAAGGGATGTTATATAAATCCTGTCTGGAGCCAGATATTAACAAGGTTGGAGCAAGTTAAAGGCAAATTATTTGTTTGCTGTACAAGTTCCCAAAAAAGAAGTTAGCTGGTCCGAAACTCTTCCTTCCAAAAATTGTTCGATCATGACCATGATTCATCAATATGAACTTCTATAGGACCTAAGGTTAGGCGGTCGTCAGTGCTGCTAGGTCAGTGCCGCTGTACCTGTACAGCTTGTAAAGGTCTTGGTGGAATCTTCGTCTCCATTCGCCATTTATGCAGACGGGACCAAAAATCATTCGATGAATTTTTCTCTCGTAGTAGCCCAAAGCGTTTTCATGAGATGTTGTCAAGGTCCATGTGTCGCCAGGATGATTTGGGTTTTGTATAGCAACACTTCAGTTGCTCGAGGGGGGACTTTACTACTCAATTGGCTTCTCAGTCCGAAGAAGCGCTGTTACACTTCAGCGCTGTTGTATAGTTGTCTGAATTAATAGTGGATCCTAAGTAGACAAAGTCCTGAAGCTGAATCTTTCTATACTGACGTTGGTTCCAAAACGTCGATGTTGGATGTTCTTCCTTATTGACAGCACTAACTTGGTCTTGCCCTCAACAACCGATAGACCCATCTTCTTGGGTTCAACGTTCACAAACGCTCCAGTGACATCAGCTGTGTTCTTTCAATTGTCAATGTCTCTGCATATTCTAGCAGCTGGAAGGACGTTGGAGTTTTGTTCCCATTACGGCCAACACCCAAGCTTCCTAATTCCAGGGGTTTTTGTCAGAATTATTCAGTCGCATCCACCTATTTATTGTTCCTGCCTCAGATAGGAAGAAACACTTTGCTGGTTTCTTGGTGGCTTCAAAAAACAGAGAATGTCGAAAGTTAGAAATTTAGATGTAAATGTTCTTTCTTTGAAGCCTTCAAATGCCTTTGATGGCATCTAATTTTTAAGTTTTTTATTAAGTACAAAAACAAACATATTTTTACCTGTGAGACATTGTTAACATACCGTTACATTCCGTGAAATAATCAAACGCTTCAATTTCACGCAGATTACTTATATCTGCGAAACAAATCTCTGGAAAGCATCTTCCAAAACCTAAGCCAAGACCTCAGGTTCAAATTTTCTCAAGCTTCAATATTTTATCGTTTTCATCGTTAAACTCTACATTGTTGTAGTTGTAATGGTAATTTATCTACAGATTTTTTTGTAAACTTCTACAAAAATCCTACTTACCCATACCTAATAGCTATTTGGCCTCATCATCCATAAAACCTATTAGAAGCGCATACGAGGAGGGGAACCATCAATATCGGCGACTTAAGCCCCAAATAATTTCGTTATATTTTAGCACAGTCGTTCAATAATGCACCGCATTACTTATACTCTTATGCACTTTCCATAAACCCATAGAAGACCAGCTTATGGCTTGAGCATTACCGATAGCGAAATAAATATCGCATGCAGCACAACGAATGGGCCTTAAAGGCAGAACGGGGCACAAAATCAGAAGGAGAGAAAGGGTTATTAAAAATTCCATTTGCAACATAGCGTGAACTCGATGGTGTGCAGTGCATCATCCCATTAGGCGCGCGAAAAAAAAGCGAAAAGCCCATTAATTCGCAATTCCTAGCCCCGTTTAATGGTGGCCGAAGCTCATATAGCTGGTAACTCATTTGGGAAGAGTTCAAAGTTTAATTTGTTACCAACAACGGGTAATAATAATGACTATGACCGTGTGTCTCTACTTGTTCCTTTTTTCCACAGATGCCGGCCCGGATGGCGCGGACCCCTGTGCAACGAGTGCATGGTCTATCCCGGCTGCAAACACGGATCGTGTAATGGTATCGCCTGGCAATGTCTATGCGATACAAATTGGGGTGGCATCCTATGTGACCAAGGTAAGTTAGTTTTCATTGTGACCGACGACGACCGACACAACGACCGCAACGACGACGAATTTAGACAGAAATGCGCGAAAATCGAAAACGATAAGATTTAGCGAAGCGAATTTGACAACTAACATTAATTATTTCATTTAGATTTAAATTATTGTGGCACCCATGAGCCTTGCATGCATGGCGGGACATGCGAGAATACGGCACCTGATCAATATCGCTGCACATGCGCAGAAGGCCTCTCTGGCGAACGGTGCGAGATTGTGGAGCATCCGTGCGCGACGCAGCCATGTAAGAATGGAGGCACTTGCACGCTCAAGGTATGTCTGTTTATTGGGTTTTCTTCCAATCGGTTGCACATTTAACATTAAGTTGTTGTTGTTTAAAAATGAAATTTTTGCATTTTACAGGAATCGCAAAAAATGGCTGATACGATGGGAATGGGTACGGGACTTAGTTTGCGCGGCATGCGAGGCATGAGTTCCATGGGCAAACCAGTTGGACGCAATCGTAATCCAATGAACGTCAGCAGTGCAATGGTGGCAGCAGCAGCGGCCGCGGCTAGAATGAGTCCAACCACTCCACCTGTGGCTGAATTCACTTGTACCTGTGCACCCGGTTGGACGGGTCCCACATGCGAAATAAGTGAGTATAAGCGAGTCGTGTTAAAGTGTATTTAAGTTTTTTTGCCCCCTTGTTGTTGTTCAAATACTAGAGAGTGGCGTTAGAGTGTGCGACTGCGAGCTCACTCAAAGCGCATGAACACAATTTTTCGTTTTGATTTAAACTCAACGATCGCGGGACACAACTTAAGCGAATGCACTTTTTAATGAGAAAGTTGTCAAAGTGAACATTTTTTATCGCCGCCAACCGATCAAGGAGTCAACAACGGTTTTGTGGTTGTCTTTTCTGTTAGGCTTCGTAGTAGCTGTCATTCAAGCTGGAATTTGGAATGTTTTGCAATTTGTTTTGACGGTTTTTCTGCCTTCCATGAAGTGAAGAAACAAACACAAAAATTAATATACATGAGTTGGACTAGACTGCTGGTTGAGGATTAGATTAATGTTTGATGGACAGTTTTCTGGCTGTTTGATTAGTTTAATCCTGATGACCTGGACTGGTTGGGGAGAAAATGTATGGCGTCACGTTGCCGCCGCATATCGTTAGCCTCTTATTTGAAAATCTTATGGGTCATGTCTCTTGTGAATGACTTTCATTTTGAAGCGTGCAAGAAAATTGGACAGACTAATGTCATAGCGTTTGTCATCGTGAGAACTTGTTAAGGATTAAATCAAAGTCTACAGCAGCCATTTCAAAAATTAGCATTCTTCTTGATTGTTAGAAATCACACAAAATTATATTCCTTTCGGAATTGAAATCAAATTTTTTCAAATCTCTGTGATTTTGGGAATTAAGTTCATGGAAAAGAGCAAATATATTTCGAAGTAGTTCCTGTCATATTTGAGGTTATGAAAATACTTACTCGCAAAAGAAGCATCTTAGTCAGAAAAGAAACCAATCGTTAATTTATTTTCAAAGAAGTTCTTGAACGCAGTCGCTTTTATCAGCAAACTGATGCTTTTGTGTATATTTATCGAGAAAAAGATAACAGGGGACTAATGAATTTCGACTTTTTCGAAAACCTGCAACAATATAATTAATAATTTAAAATTCTGTAAAGATCAAGTATTGGTAGAAGTCGCGGGCCAAAATTTTCCAGAAGAAATGCTTTGATCCAAGAATTCTATTTCTCAGTTGACATAATTTATCGGGATTTCCAATAGGGACTTGACATTTTTGAACATAATTTGTGAACGCGTCCTTTCACTAATCATCGAACTGTCATTGACAATTTACGTATTCACTTTACTCATCATGGTAAAGTATATACGAACGAGTAAATACGGAGTCGGTGACCGCTTCTTTATGGCTGAAAAACAAACACTTTAGCTTTGGATTTGGATTCGTGTGACGTTAACGAGTTCAGCCATAGAAATTCAATGCATGCTATCACAATGAAGCTTTGACCTCACGTTCCGTACGTAATGTGACTGCAAACGAAAGCGCTTCTTCAAATTTGCTGAACATTTACTGTGTCTGACTTCTGGCAGCTCCACAAATTTAATTTGTTTTTGAAAGGATGATGATGATGGAGGAAGAAATGTCATTCATAACAAACTTGATTGGTGCTTCGTAACGTATAGACGAAGACGAAGCTAAAGCGCACTTATTTGTGTTTCAGCCATTAGCTTTGTCTTCGTCTACGTTACGAAGCACCACTTCGAGTTTGGTTTGAATGACATTTCTCGCTCAACATCGTCCCTCCAAAAACAAATGTATTTTGTTTGTTGACATTTTTTATAGCTGTTGAGCTGTCATAATGTTCAGAATATTTGAACTCAAGCTTCCGTTTAGAATCACATTACGTAACATTACGTTCTTTTCTTTACAATTGTCAAACAGAACGTGAGGTCGAAGCTTCATTGTTATAGTGTGCATTGAATTATTATGGCTGAACTCGTATACGTCAGGCAAAGCCAAAGCTAAGGCGTGTTTCCTCATTAGAGCGTTAGCTCTTATTTTACGGTCGTAATTCTCATACTAGTAGATATGCAATAACAAGTTTAGTGCAAAAGTTTGAGTCGGCGTTTTCAAAAATTGCGCATCGCTCGCACCACATTATGGTGTATTTTGTGTAAGGATCTTGGTTTAAACCCATACAAGATCAAACTGACTCGACCGTTCCCCGATAGCGATCATCACGTTACTGTGAATGGGAAGTGTTATCACGCTATGATTACCGTTTATTTTTGGCCCAAATCGGAAGATAATTATGAACTTGGACGACATGTGGTTTCACCAGGATGGTGCCACAAGTCACACAGCACTTAAAATCGATTTATTGAAGAGTAAGTTTAATGAGCCTGTTATTTCTGGTCTAATTAGGTGCGTTCCATTGGGCTTAGTGTCTACTCCTGAGTAGGTACTTTGTACTCGTAGTACTTACGATCTGTGTTCACGTCAGATGGCGAAAATATCAGTACATTCTCTTACATAGAAATTGTTGTTAGATTTTAAAGTTCCTCCGTAATTTGGTAAAACGTTGTTGAATTCCTGCTATCAACTTCAACACGTCCTTTTTGAACAAAAATCAAAACAGTCGCTTTAATCTGCCAAACACCTTCTGTAATGAACGTCAAAGTTACGTTTCAACATTGGTACTCACGACAACTGGCTACGCGTTCATTTTTCTTCACTATTAAGCTCAGAGCATCAAACTGCACGAATGCCTTACCTTTTTACAATCTAAATGATATCTTATGTATGTTCAACTTGGATTTGCGTCGTCTACATCTAGTTGTGTGTCCAACTGTTGGAATGTTTTTCCTGACCTATAGCTCCCCTAAACTTGAACCTTATTAGGACGTTGCTGTTCGGCCTGAAATAACTGCCTTTCCAAAGTTTATATAGATTCAACTTAAATCCTCGTGGGATATTCCATTGGGCTAATAAGCTCTAAAGAAGATATTCAACTCATTTAAAACATCTGCAGCCGAAGAAGTCGTATTTTGGATTTATAGCCATATTCCTCCATACAACAGTTGATGTCTCTCAGTTTCATCTTCTGCAAAAACTTACCTGGAAGATATCGAAGCCTTCTGCCTTCAAGTAAGATTGATATTAAATTCAACTAAAAGCTTTGCCTGACTCCACTGTGGCCATTTCAAACGGTCTACCTCCATGCATAAATCTACATTTGCATTATGCATAGGTTGCTTCAGTTAACTTTTTTTTATTTTTGTTACACCGTTAGATTTTTTAAAGAACATTAACCCGAAAGTACCAAAAATGTCTCACATCTTTTAATGCCAAATTCAAAGACACTCCTAAGAACCCACATTTTCTCCCAAAAACAATAATTAATTTCAATCTTCGGAATTGTAAAATTAGACATAAAGACAAAGTCATTGAAATTGACACTTGATCTTCAGACCATTAAATCAAAACCTTACCCATACGTTTTGGGGTTTTATTGAACAAATGAAGGAGTGGTAAAACATTTTTGATTTCCCCAAAAAACACAAAGACTAAAACTAACAAATTATAGTAACATTCTAGATCGATACAAAGAAATGACTGTATGAAGATGGTACAAACAGATCGCCCACCATGGGGCTTGCCTTTGGCTGCTCTTAGACGTCTGCGTCTCCTCAAAATTTAAGTTCCAAAAATTATGTGTGTGGTTGTAATTGTTCCAATGGAGGAAATTGTTTTCCTCATTTGCGTGTCGACAAAAAAAACAAAACAACAACAATAAAATATTTTTAGACATAGAGGGTCATCCGAGCAATCACTCATCTGTCATTAAACTGATGGATTATACCAACGGTTTCACGTGTCCATTGTTAAGGAACAGTGGGGCTGGGTTGAAAGCAAAGTGTGAGGATTTCAAAATACAATTATTTCTAAAAAAAAAAATGGTTATTTTTTAAATAAAGTTAGGTTACAGTAGAAGCTTTAGAATTTCCTAAGCCAACATGCCGAAGGCAATAAAGCGGTTTTTCAAAAATTGTGTATATTATATAGGGTGTCCCAATAAGAGTGCACTTTTTAATTTGCAAATAAAACCAAGTATTTTATGACAGAGGTGTTATATTTTTATTGAATTGTAAAGAAGACATAATCCGATTAAGTATGGAATAAAATATCCGGCAAATGACCCCTCCGGCTCCGATGACAGACCATTACTCTTTTTATGAAATTTTTCATGACTTTTGCACAGAGATGTGTTGGATTTCCGATTTGAGCTCAGGAATTGTTTCGGGTTTATTCGCATAAAGCCGAGATTTCACAAAACCCCAAGGAAAAAAATCGCACGGCGTTAAATCGCACGATCTTGGTGGCCAGTTCACATCAGAATTTCGTGAAATAATGTGTTCTGAAAATCGTTGCTGCAATAAGTCGATTGTTTCATGCGCAGTATGACAAGTTGTGCCGTCCTGCTGAAACCACATTTTGTCCAGATTCATGCCGTCCAGTTGAGGCCACAAGAAGTCCGTTATCACATTCCTGTAACGAATGCCGTTCACACTCACTGTCGAATTGATGTTCTCGACAACACTCTCGTTTACAGCAGCAATGTTTTCAAGAGACCGACCAGTACGTTGACAAAGGATTCTTATCATCATAATTGACCCAGTTTCTTCAAATTGTTTGACCACTCTTCAAATGGTTGACATATTAGGTACACTCTCTCGACTGAAAATTTGGTGAAGTTTGCAAAGCGTAACTTTCCCCATTTTTGTAATGAGTTTATACCATTATAACGTGTTGTTCTTTCAAAAAGCGCTCCATTTTTAGTAATCGGAACAAACAGAGGTGACATCTGCCAAATTTCAGAGTTCCTACTTGCATGACAAAGAAATTATTTCAATTTTAAAAAGTGCGCTCTTATTGGGACACCCTATAGTTTAGAGTCTGATTTACAAAAAGTTGTGGATCAGCGACAGAAATCATAACCCCAAGGCGTTTCTTAATCAACAATGACAGAATTTTCAAATATTGAAATAGAGAACGAAATCAGAGCGGTTGGACAAAAAACTGCTTCACTCTAAGAGTGAAGTCTACAAATCGTTTTCGTCCATAAATTCCGTTCAAGTCAAAAAATTCTAGCCACAAACAAATCTCGATTTGAAAATTGACAGCAAAGCAATAGCAGTAAAAGCCGTTTTGGACGGTGATTTTTATCAGCCGGACATAGTGAAAGTAGGAACTACTTTTCAGTGAGTTGTAACGAAGCCACACGCTCTTCATTGAAAAATATTTTCCCTACAGAATTGAACTTTATTTGTATTATTCGCACTCTCTCACTTTGGAAAATATTATAAGTAGACTAGTACTATCAAACTAAAATGGCCTCTACTAGTTCTACCGAACGATACAATCTTATCTTATCTATCAATGAAATAGTTTGACCATTTCATCATCCGAACGTCACTCCACCACCGATTGGGGGTTTCGCTGTTAAATACATTTTCCTCCGTTTTGATTGCGACCAGGGGCCTGCTAATCCAAGCTTAGTGCTAGGGAAAGCTCAGGCCAGTAATTAATTTAAGGTGTATCCTTAATAAAGGTTATTTGTCAAAAGGTTAGAATGCCTAGAAGGCCTAGAAGTTTTGTGTGTTCATCAGAAAGAACCAAGGCGAGTCTGGCGGGCAAAACCTCGACTAGAAACCAAAAAGCGCATCACAAGGTCTACCATACCCATAGTTACAAGCATTCATCCCAACCTCTGTCTAGACAATAGAAACTTACTTCATTAATTCTGCCTTCGAAATTATATTCTTAATATAGTTTGTTTTTTGTGTTATTTTTAACACTGCAGTTAGGCTGCGTCCGTCAATTCCATTTATGTATTTTGAACAACTTTGAGGAGCTTGTGCATGTCTATTCATTGCAAATGACAAACAATACAAAGTCTGCAATGGGAAACCAAAAATCAGTGGAGTTGTTAGCGCAATGCGTAGTCGTAGTGCATTGGCTTCCCAACTAGCTAGTCTAGGTTCAAATCCCAAAGTGAACTCAAAATTTTTTTCGATTAATATGAAAATAACTAGACAGCACCACTAATAAAGGAGTCTGATGATCGGCTTGGCACCCGTGTAATAGCTATAACTCCAGCCAAACAAAGGAATTGACGGAAAAAGCCATTGATGGAACTACCTCTAAGTTTATATTATTAACTGATAACTGGAGTTTCCTCCGATTCAATGACAACTTGTAGCGGCCGGTTCGTTGCCAATTTTGCAACCATTTTCTCGTTAGGCTAGGTTAGGTTAAGCGGGCTGACTGTTGGTGTTGTTACCATCACACTTAGATCAATGTAGATCCATTGTGGTACCCCGAAGTATTGTAAGTTCCTGAAAAATAAATAACCTATGAACCATGTGCTTTGTTTCGCCATTTAGAGGTCTTGACAAAGCTTAGTAAGCTTTTGCCTGGCAGTTCGGATAGTTCCTCTAGTTCATTGAAGAAGAAGTTGCCTACAGTTTTCTTCCAAGTAAGACAGAGTGAAGGACAGTGGCAGAGAAAATGAGCAGTTCTTCATGCTCGTCCTCATCACCACAGCCCCTACACAGGTCATCGGTACTAAGCCCCATCTTCTTCTTATGTTAGCCAAGTAGGTTGTGTCCTGTAATAATGTCGACAAGGGATCTTAGGGAGGGTTTATTAAAAGTTAAAATCCTGTCGGATCTTTATTTATCGTATCTAGGCCATAGTTTCTTGGTGTTAACACAGGTTTCTAGGAGAATCCATCTGTTGCTACCATTTTCTCGTACTTCTTAATTAAACTGCGCTCTTGTAGAAAATAGGCAGTTATACACATCTCCCTATAAACCTTTCCAATCGAAGTACTCACTTCGGTCGTTATGTTGGTTGTTTAGCAGTACTTCGCGAATGTAAAACTCTTTACCATGCTCTCTCTGTCTTTACCTCACAATTAATATACAAGAATTCGAAGGTCTAAGCCTATTAGAATAATTCAGGCTATTATGTATTTTGACAATTAAAACTAAACTTATACAGTTAGAATTCCGGATCCTATTCCCTCGAACTTCTGGGGAGATGAGAATTGAGAATGTCATTGTGGATCCAACTATGGCCACAGAAGAGTCTTCGGTCAAACGGATTGATGAAAAGGGGTTGCTTTACAGCAGTCGGCTTGGTTTCAGTGTGAAGGCAATCTGCTAAAAGGCTGGTCGTTATTGATGGTCAAGGTGGGGTTGAACGTTGAATCTCAAACGGAGAAGAGACTTTTTTTTTCAATACTTGCGTCTTCTAACGCACGTTATTGGTCTTAAGAAGTTTTATACAATAGCGTTCGGATCAACAGAATTAATCACACCATTTCAGAGTCACATTGCACCATTGCAGGAGCTATGGCTTTGCACTCTGGAAGCAAAAGAAAAAGAAAACTGAGAGTAAGAAAGAGTCCAAGTTTTAGAGTGTCGACTGTATTTCTTTTGAATGAAAGCCTTTAAGCTATAAAGGCAAGTTCTTGTGATTATGTTTTTTCTTTTTCAATAAACAACGGATTAGATTAATGTAGTTTTATTAGTCTATAATGCCCCACTGTTAAATTTTCTCATGCGTGGCGGTTTTTTTTGTGTGTTTGTGTTTATTGCTCACTCACCATAGTTAGTGTGCTTATGCCTACCACAAAGTTAACCAAACGCGATAATTATTAAGCAAACAAATCATTTTGTGGTGGGTGTTGCATCCACACACTTAGCAATCAAGAGAATCGAAAATTGAATCCCATCTCATGCCATTAGCGAGTGCGCATTAAACAAGAAAAAATTGAAAAAAAAGAAAAACCAAATAAACCTTAAAACGGTGTTGAACTCAATTACCATCTCAAAAACAAAAAACAAAAAAAAAACGGACACGAAAAATGCCTTTATGAAATCACTTGAGAAATAAAACAAAACTCCATTCCGGGGAAGTGCAAACAAGATGTCAAGTCAAAGCACCCATAACCTTAAGTTGTTTGCTCTTCTCCAGCGTCCGTTCATCTCCATAAACAAAACATGTAGTGTGTCATCATCGAAAGGTTACATTTGGTCTCTTTGTAGCCGAGATCACACGCAGCATCTTCTATTGTCCAATCTGTTTAAAAGGAGGTAGGTTGGGTTCACCATCGTCGTCGGTGATGGTTGTTTGTATCTCATCAGCAACCGACCAACGAGAGGAACACTGTCCACTTCAGAGATAATTATGCAGAGATGCTTGCTCTACAAACTATACAACAATTTGTGCCGTGTGTTTTCTCAGATACGCGCATCTAAACTCTAAACTAAAAGAAAAAAAAAACAACATTTAGGTTATGATAGGATTGCATACGCTGCAATGGCTCTCGAGCTAAATCTGTGTTCCAAAGCCGAGAGGTCTTGAGCCCGAACACACACAATTTATGCTCGGCGATCAGGTCCCGCAGATAAAGTTGTTCGAATTGTAGATTGTAGATTTGTGAACGGGACAACATTTTATATTAAAACATAAGAAAACCGATGAAAATAAAAAAAACTAAAACACACAATCCAATCCACTTGCAGACATTGACGAGTGCGCTGGAGGTCCCTGCGAGCACGGTGGCACTTGTATAGACTTGATCGGGGGCTTTCGATGCGAATGCCCCCCTGAATGGACCGGCGACGTATGCCAGATGGATGTCAACGAATGCGACTCGAATTTGGCCACAAATCTGGGGCCCTGTACGAATGCGGAAAAGTGTCATAATTTGCCGGGGTCCTTTACATGCCAATGCTTGAAAGGCTGGGGCGGCCCAACCTGTGCCAAAGACCTCGACGATTGCAAGGGACAGTGCAAGAATGGAGCAACTTGCATTGATTTGGTCGATGATTATCATTGTGCGTGTGCAACGGGCTATACAGGTGCGTTTTCTTTCTCTTAACTGATCGATTGTTGTATGCCTTTCAATAACTTGTTTCTCTTTTTTTGTTCATTTGACATCAGGACGGGACTGTGAGACGGACATCAATGAATGCGCAAAATCACCTTGTCGCAACGGTGGCGAGTGTGTGGACATGATTGGGAAATTTAAGTGCATATGTCCACTTGGTTACTCGGGGTCGCTGTGTGAGGTAAGTGGTTTTATTTGTATTTCTTTTCTTTTTATGCATTTTGAAAGCTTTTTTGTTTATTTTGTTTGTGTGTGTGTGTTATTAAAAGATAAGAAGGAAAACTATGAGAAAATCACGTACCTTTTACATGCCTACATTGTGCCTAATGTGTGTCTATCGGTGGAGGATCGGCACGGTGAGGCTTGCTTAATTGGTGTATAAGAATGCAATTAGATTGGAGTCTTAATTAGATACCCACACGCCCTCTTAGAGGCTTGCTGGGGTGTTTGTTTTTGGGTTTAGGACGTTTTAGGAAGAAAAGTCAATAAATTGTTGGGAGGATTGGGGTTTTGTAAATAAAAGCCATAAGCACTTTTGGATTCCCTTGTTTTGGGGCTTCAGTGATTGGAAAAGTGTTAATTTGGAAGAATGGAATTTTAGTTTCTCTATGAAGCTGAAAAAAGATTTAACGAGAAATTTCACTACTTTTTGGCTATTTCATAAATCATACTAAAATCGCCTCAACTACTACAACCGAAGTACGCAATAGTATCAATATAGTAACAATGGTTAAAGTAAGCCTGAAATAGTCCGATGGTAAGGGATTCCGGCCTTGAGGACTCCGTCCGTTTTGATTGCCTGCTGATCCGTGCCACCAGGGACCTTGGCGAGATCGACGAAGGAAACCTCGGTTAGAAATCCTAAAGAAGGTTCTGCTTACCTCTTATCTCTTCTTCCATATTGTAATCAGCTGCTAAAACTGACCCAAGATAGTTGAAGGTTCGCACTGCTGTGTTAATACTGTTCTTCTTCCAAAGTTTTCTGCAGATCATGTACTTGGTTTTTCTTTCATTAATAGACGGCGGATACAAGAGGTTTGCACAGCTTTTGGGTTTGAAGATGTCGATGTCGTCTGCATAAGCCACTTAGTCATTGGGCTTAGAGACGAAAGTTCCTCTAAGATGTTCCAGACTCACGGACTGGTTTCTCCAACGGAAGGCTGAAAAGGAGTCAAGCCAGTCCATATCCTACTGTTAAAGTCCATTGAGAACTAAGAATACAGCGGTTTGTTTGTTAGCCTTGAAACGGAAGCGGCACATAGATAGGATTTGGAGGCACTACAAGTGACTTCTGCATCCATTCATGAATAAAGCTTGGGTCTACGAAGGATATCCGAATGAACGATAGTCAAGGTCCCCTAAAATGAAAACCTAATGCAGTGCGAAAACTGGAGGGGATTTGCGTTATACCCGCTGTTGCCAAAATAGTAGCCAAAATTTTACAAGAACGCATAGGTAAGGGAACATCTAGACGCACACTCTATACCGAACACGCAGGTCTCAACGCTGGACCCTCATGTATTGAGCACTGCCTTGGAAATCGATCACCTTTTCACCTTCTATTCATCGATCCAAATGTAACGTTTTGCACGAAGGGAGGCTGTCAGAAGAGTTTGAAGTCCAAAGTGGAGTCTGGAGTCACACAGGGCTGCATTCTCTCACCAATATTGTTTCTGTTGATGATAAGCGATGTCCTGCAAGCGGATGGATTCGATGGACTCTGACGTCTCACCTGAAACATCTTGACTACGTGGATGACGTATGTGTGCTTGCTAACAGGATCATGGATCTCCACCAATGGAACACAGTGTGGAGAGAGAAGCAGAAATCCTGGGGCTGATAATCAACAACGGACTCCGGCAAAACACAGATGATCAGCCTCGGAACGCAGTTATCTTCTCTCATAAATACTTCTCAACAACCGATAGAGAAAGTGCAGAGCTTGGAAGTATCATGTCTATCGAGGGTGCCACCAAACATGATATTAGCAGCTGAATCGGGAAGGTAAAGGCTACTTTCGCTACATTACTACTCTACGGTTGAAGCACCTGGAAAGCAACACTAGGTGTCACTCCGAAGTTGCAAACTTTCATCAATAGATGTCTTAGGAACATCTTTACGAACGCTTTGAAAACACGAAAACTGAATTGAGGTGCATTGGCATTAGCTAACTCAAGGGGCAGACTCGACAGCAGAGAAGCTCATGTAGATTTACAGTCGAGAAGGACCAACCAGGCAAGAGTTGGAGAGAGTTGCAAAAAAAAAATAGACCTGACTTCAATCTTAAACCATACAACACTACCTAAAAAACACTCAAACAAAGATTAGTGATGTTCGCAAAAAATCTGTGCTGCTTTACTCGCAATCTGGCGCCAATTTAAACAAAATTATTTATCACTAATTCATCCCTAACGAAGCCGCATACTGCCACAAACAATAAATCCCCAAACAACAACAATTTCCATATACCAGATCCGAAAAACAAAAATGTCAAAAATTCCCACTTGAACGATCAAAAAGGACTCCTAATTGGCGGCATCTTGTATGCATGAAACCATAAAATTAATTGACAATACATTGTCAAAATGAGAAGGTGACAACAGTTCTATGAACATAGTCATCGTTGTATCTGTCGTCGCTCTCTCATTGAGGCAGTTTTGTTTCCAACTTCAGCTTCAGCTCTAGTTCCAGCAGCCTGCATCATCATCGTCGTCGTTCTTGCAATATAACTTCTACATCATAACGTTTGGTATCCTTCTCTCTCTCTTTCTACCCGAGCCCATTCGGTAAGGTATGTTTTTTGTCAAGTGTGTTTTTTTCAGATACTCTGGGACTCTGGCTTGGAGTTATTTTTTTGTTCAGTACTTTTTTTTGTCATACTCATATGTGTCATTCGATACTTAAACGCTGTCGGCAGCGGTGGCGGCGGCTGTGAGGTGAGAGCTGTGAGCTGCGACTGCGGTTTCGGCAGGCGGCAAACGGCAAAAACGACTGCGACGCGGGCTTCGTGTGGGTTAAGTCATTATGTTCCCCGTCTTCGGGGTCCCTATGTCGGTTGGTATGTTTCTGTCACATGAATTTAATGCTTTAATACCTGCTATAGCACTAATCGTATTACGGGCATCAACTGTGATGAGAAAATAATTCAAACAAACTGAATTTCTCACGTTCTCGCTGGCTTGTCGTCGCCTTGAGGTGAGGTGTTTTTTTCAGACTTAATATTATTTTTTGGATAGAACTGTTTTTTTTTCTTTTTATAAAAAAGTAGTTTGATTTTTGACAGTTAGTTGGATAGGGGTTTGACTAATATGCGCGCGGTGAAGTAGATTTGGGGATTTGATGTTCTCGGAAGACATTTGAAAGGGAGAATTGCGATCGTGATTCATTCAGGCTTGTGTGCGGAAATCAATGGTACGGTAGTCTGGGACTAATTCAATTTGACATCGTCTTCAAATGCATCTTAAAAGTAAATTAATTTCAGAACAAAAAAAAAAAAAAAGTTATTGGAAGTCATTTGAGCGTGAAAACTCGAGTTTTACATGGTTTTGAAAGGGCTTCGTGTGGCTTTAACTTCTCTACACGAGATACAAATGAAAACCACTAAGACCAAGTTTTTGAAGACTTAATACATTGCTCTGTGACATGGCAAATAAGTAGCAAATAAGTTAAGACAATTATAGATACAAAGGTGACCATAGTATTGTTGGGCGCCATTGAACTGTAAATATAACAAGGAACGGAGGAGCTCAGGCTTTTCAGGTAGAAGAAGGCATAAGAACGAAGTTTAAAGGAGAGAGAAAAGTCCTACCAGGATCTAGGTTCTCCTTCGCTGCTAGACTCTAGAAGGGAGTGAGTCAGTTGTTCTTGAATGGATAAGAATGGAGTCTTAAGACTTGATGGAGAGTAAGAGGTTAATCTGGAGTATTCTGACTACAAGCTTGGCCCATTAATACAATACTGTCTCGTCGGCTTTGTTTCTTCTTCGGTCTCAAGTACTATATTAAGAAAGTTGGAAGGCTTGAGTCGTAATACAAAGGCCATGGTCTATCATCTAACACAGCGGGCAGGACTATCAGCGAGGTCGCATCTACCTCCTCATCTTCTTTATGGATAATAATGGTTATCCTATGTATATGGAGCTTACACTTCTCCAGAATAGCAGGGATTCTCTATCTAATATGATTCTTTGTTTCATCAGTTTAACAATCTTAAAGTTGTCAAAAGGCAGGTCAGAATTGATAATACTTTTTTTTTGCAAATTTTACTAGAACTGCTCCTCATATAGAAGAAGATAAGAAGCAGGTAACTAAACAAGCTGTACAAGGACATGAACCTGATGACCGAAAAAGTTTAAGTCCAACGCTGAGATGACTGGTTTACGTCATATCGTCGTAAGACGACGTGGCTAACACGGCGCTGTGGCGTGCAGAAGAAGAAGAAGAAAAATTTGAAACGTGAGGTGTGGAAGATAGAGCAAGTTGAAGAGGAATGTTGTGTGAGGCCCAAATGTAATTGTAATGGCAACCTTAAGAATTTTGTAGAATTTGCCTCACAGAACGTGAGGCTCTACCGGTATCGAAGCGCTGTGGGTCTTGTCTTTGAGCGATATCCAAGATCTAACCCTGACAAAATCTTAACCTTTGTATGTTGTAACGAAGCACTACATTTGACGACAAAAGATCATACGACCATTTGCATACAGTTTTACTATTTGCGAAATACAATTCACACTAAGTTAGTATCGGAAAAAGCATGAGACAGCCTGCACTTAGCTATGCAAAATGTAGTCCGCCGTGGTGAAAGAGTATACATACTGATATACCTTGGCAGTTCCCCGCCAACTCTTCTCTGCCAGAGAATGTCATGACTCCGCCAGTTTTTGAGCGCTTCAATGATGGGACAAATCTTTTTTCGCACTCATGCTGTGGCGAGTGCTAAAAGATCTCACTGACCCGGATGGTATCCCGGCTATAATTCTGAAGAGGTGTTCTTATACGCTCGCAAAACCCTTGCGTAAGCTTTTCCATCTATCCTATTCTTCTGGGCTCGTTCCGAGCAGTTGGTAAACAGTATTTGTCCAGCCAATTCCAAAAAAAGCCGAATCTTCTTTTCCCTCTTATTATCGTCCGATTGCACTTACGTCCCTTCTTTCTAGGGTCATGGAAATGCTGATAAACTATCAGCTCAAGAAATATCTCGAAGACCGAAAGCTTCTTAATGACCGGCAGTACGGCTTTTGTAGCAACAGGTCCGCATGTGATCTGATGGTTTATCTCACCGAACAGTGGAACAAGTCTCTACATCGTTTTGGAGAAAGTAAGATTGTTGCAATTGCCCGTAGCTTAGTTGGTAAATGCGTTGGCTGCTAAGCAGAACGTCGTTGGTTCGAGTCCTACTCAGGCCAAATTTTTTGACAAATCTTCCAAGAGTATCAATCTGTCATGAAAAAGTGCTTCTCAACTTTGCCGTTCGGAAATTGTAGGTCCCCTCAATTCTTCACACGCACTCAGAGAATTGTTGATGAGAGTAAGCCACTTAGGCCTTGGCTCTTCAAGAGCTGTCGCGCCACTCTATTTATTTATTTTAAGATTGTTGCAATTAATATTTCAAAGGCATTTTATTAAGTCTGGAATCCTCTTTTATCGTAAATTCGTGCCTTCGGTATCGATGGATCCCTTCTTTGTTGCATTAGAAACTTTCTTTCGAACCGTTCAATACAATGTGTATATTAGACGGATTCAAATCTGAAACCCGCAATATACATGCTGGTGTGCCTCAGGGCTCCGTTTTGTCTCCGACGCTCTTTCTCATTTTTATTTTTATTAATGATCTCTTGTCTGTAACTTCTAATCCAGTAAATTCTTTCACTGTCGATAGTACCCTTAGCTTTATTTATTTCAACCAAGTAGTGTTGCTTAAACATCGATAGTTTCGGTTTTCGATAGTATCGATGTTTTTGACCAAAAACTATCGATACTATCGATACTATCGATACTATCGATACTATCGATAGTTTTCCCAAATAATTTTTGAAAGTGTTTGATTCTTATTATGGCATTTTTTCGCGAATCCGCAACGTTCAACGAATCGATTAGCTGTTTATAGGTACCTTTAATAAACATAAACCTTTCCATAAACATTTTCAAACTACAAATGAATTGATTTTTTGCTCAAAAACAATTATTTTCACACTCAGAATTCATTTTTTTTCTATAAACAGCTTAGGTAACTATTTAGTTATACATTAGAAAAAAAATTCGTAGTTTTTTTTTTTAAATAAGGCTTTATTTCTTTTTCCAATAAGAGGTGTTATTTTGAATAGCCCGCTATTTCGGTAGTTGTCACTTTTGAAGCTGTCATTTTTTGACATTTGACAAGTAGAAACTACACCATTAATAAAAATGGAACGATACACGCTTCAACAACGCATTGAAATTATTAACAAGACAGCGCTACGTGCCACACAAGCAATGAAACTATCGATCTTTTACGGGAAAAGTTTCCGGACCGTGTTATCTCTCGAAGAGGTGATCACAATTGGCCACCGAGATCTTGTGATTTAACACCTTGCGACTTCTTCCTTTGGGGCCACGTGAAAGATAAGGTCTACGCCAACAGCCCAGCTGTTCCTCAAAGATGGAATTCGTGAGGCTATAGAGGACATAGGGCAGCCACTTTGCGATTTGGTTATGGAAAATTTCATGAAAATGATATGGTCCTGGAAGCGTGGTCGTGGCGGCCATTTGGCTGATGTTGTGTTCCATTATTAACGGCATACCTTCCTTTTATAATGAAATTAACATCCGTCCGATCATTTATCTCAAAAAATGCCATTTTTCTTTGAATATCAAAATAACACCTCTTATTGGAAAACCCTTTATTTGAATTTTGAAACTGAACGCAACAGCAAAACCAAATCCCGAATGCAAGTGCAAGAATCCCTATCCCTTTATTTCGTAGACAACAATTGAATAGCACATCCGCATATATCAATACAGAGTATACAAAGCGTTTTATACCATATATATATAATATGGGTGTGTGTGTGTGTACACTAAGAAACAAAAATAAAAGCGGACAAAAAACGAAAAGGAAAGGAAAATTATTTTTAGATGGCGCTGTGAAACAAAATTTGAAAACTCTGATAGTATCGATAGTATTTTCAAAACGATCGACGTATCCGATAGTTTTTTACTATCGATACTATCGATAGTCTATCGATGTTTAAGCAACACTACAACCAAGCCTCATTGACGGTATACAAAAAAGAGCCCTAGGAATGATTGTTGATAGAGACATAACCGACTCATTCACCTCGTTAGACCACCGTGCGTCGTAACGTTTCGTTTCTCTGCCTGTTATATCGTTACTTTTACGGTAAGTGCTCTAGTGAAATAGGCAATGCAAGGAATGCAAGATTCCTCCCTTTAAACAATTTGCCCGTAATACTCGGGCTTCTAGGAATGCCCATCAGTTTACCCTCGAGCCCAACTTCGGACATACTCTCAAGTATAGAAAATCGTTCCTTAGCCGAACTTCACGAATGTGGAACTCCTTTCCCCACTCTGTCTTTCCAAATCATTGCAACTGTTATTTATTTTTATTTTTATTTTTATTTCTTGTAAAATTGGCGGACGACGCAACGTATACTGAGACAGGACGCGATGAATTAAAAAATAACAAAAACTATCAGGGCCGGATCTACCTAAGGGCTGCTTGGGCTGCAGCCCAGGGCCCCGAGGTTACAAGGGGCCCCCAGACCCCGCTAAAAACAATAGGTGATAATTTGAATTTAAAAAATGGTTGTCTGTAAAGTCGGTTTACGGACGATATTTTTACGTAATAATGTCATAAAAAAACATTGATGAAAAATTGCATACTTCTATGAATTGAGTTAAGGGGGTAAATACGTGTTAAAGGATGTTTTCATGCTGATTTTCATTAATTTTTTAAGGTATAAAAAATGAATATTATCTATTGAAATTATTAGGTTATTTTATACATATATTCATGAGTTTTTTTTCATATTTTACAAAAATATAACTTAGAAAGTAGCGGAGATATCAGCTGATACACATCGTAGGTTGTCATCCGACTTAGCAGTTGGTGTACAAGATGGAAGCCACAATTTTTATTCGAAATCAATGGCACAGAAAAATTACTTTCTTTTATATGTGTGTCTTCTATATAAACCTCAATTAAAAAAAAATAAAATTTGCATTTTTCAGAGGACTATTAAAATAAGTCATGTTTTCTTACCATTTTTTCATATATTGTTTACTATAAAAAAAGTAGTTAAAATAAAAATATCGCTTATGATTGAGGTTCATATTTAGCACAATTGTGTAAGGAAATTATATCAATCTGGAAAGTCGCGCCAAGAACTTCCTTATAAGTAGATCAGTATTCATGATCTTTTTAATCAATAATTAATCGTTGATAACTCATACATTGTTAGAGATACGAATAAAATAGTCATGAGTAATTTTATAGAAAATTGTATTTCCTATGAAAAAACTCTCACGCAATTTTTGAATCAGATCAATAGTTTTTGATTTATATCAAAAATTACACATTTTTTTCGATTAATTGCCAATAACTCACAAACTATGAGAGATATGAAAAAAAAGCTTATGATCAATTTTATAGAGAATTAAATTTTCTACAAAAAAAATCGAATACATTTTTTTCGCTAGACTAATAGTTTCCGAGTTATGTTAAAAATAAAGCTTTTTTATTTTTTCTAATAACTTCAAAATGGCCGACTATGCACATAAACCAATGGTCGCGATTATACAGACATTTTTGGGAAATGTTCTGAAACGTGTTTTGGTGATTGTGAAACGTAAAAATATGACATCATTTCCGATTTCGATTTTAGGGGTGATTCCAATAACTTCCTTATAAGGAAGTTAATTAAAAAAAGAACTACCATAAAGTTGGCAATAATGGCAACCCTGAGATCAATCAACCAATGTATGTGCGCGTCTATGTAACGAAACGGGGATTTCCCTGTCGTTTGTTTTTGATCGGTATATTTTTATCTACTCTTACGAGCAGTGCTGCCATTCGTAGCATAATTATGCTTCATGTATGATAATTGTTGTTCCTGTATGATGTAAGATTGGAAACCATTATCATACGCAAAATGTATGATAATTTTATAATGTTCAAATATGAAAAAAAATGCACATCTACTAGGCAAACATCCTTAAAATCTACTTCCTTTCACTTTAAATTACAGTTTCTATTCTCTAAGAATTCTAGTACTTTGATTCTTTGTATTTAGATTTGATAAAAATAGATAACAAAAGACTTACAATGTGATGACCAAATAAAAGAATTTGCAGCACAAAAATGCAGAAAGATTGATTTATAAATTATAATTTATATAACATAACTGTCACACACATAACCTGTCAATTTCTTTTCCTAATTCATAATAAATAAATAAAATTATTTTATTGTTTTTTTTATATTCTTATATATACAGGGTGATTCACGAGCGTTGTGCCAAAAAGCTAGAGCGTGTAAAATTAACAAAGACATTGAAATTTTAAAACAAAATTAGTACTTAATTACATAAAATTTTGAAAAAAAATTAGTTCAAAAAAATTTTTTTGGCTTTTTTTTTAAATTTTGAGTTTGAAAATTTATTTTTTTAAAACTATTCGTTAAAACAATTTGTTTTAAAAACAAAGTGAAAGAAGAAGTTTTTGGCTTTTCAGAAAGGTATAGCACGGTGTTGTAAACGAAGCCGTTGATTTTTAATATTTTTTTTTACAAAATAAGTCAATTTTTCAGAAAATTGCCCCTCCTGGCTAAACGGGGGGGAATAGACCCCCCTTCCCATACTATTTTTTTCTTGTCTCAACTCAACCTACACGCTCTAGCTTTTTGGCACAACGCTCGTGAATCACCCTGTATATCACTATTTCGGTTTCTCTCTCACCCAAAGGTTGCCTGGAAGAGATTGCTACCACAGCAATAAGATCGCCTTTTGTACAACTAATACTTGCGTAGATTTAAGTAATATTTATGTTTTTTTGTGCAATAAAGAATATATAATAATAATATATTATTATAGAAACAGTTTTTTGACATGGTTATTAGTTGAGTACTTAGATAGGCCCCTAAGTAGTTTCAGCCCAGGGCCCCACAAATTCTAGGTCCGCCCCTGAAAACTATGGCAAGACACGGACGACACACAGCACAGGGGTACCTTCCCCAACGATATCACACTGGCAACTGACAACTTGTTTCTAAATATTATTGTTTCATTAAAGCTTCCCTCCACCAGCGGTAAGGGGTTTCAATAGTAGTCTGTTTTGTGGACCTTATTACTGAAGTTAAGTATTTTTCTTCAGACGGAACTTTTGCTATCATCATCTTAAATCTCAGCTGGAAAGCTCTCCAGCTCGCCAACAAAAAGATTAGGTACATATGAAGACAACAATCGTTACAAGCGATAATTTTGACATGACTTTCAGAAAAGTAGGGAGATAGTCTTAGCTTCACCATCTACTAAACATCCGAGGTGATCGTACAATGTATGGTACCGTCAAGTCTGTAGCGGACTTCGTTGAACAATCACCGGTACATGCAGAAGAAGCATAAAAGCAGTGCAGGGTGTCGTTTGAGGAGAGAAGTGAACTCCACGAAGGACCTTTCTTGCTCCGTCGTTAAGTCTCTGCTTATCAAATGCTATGCAGTACTTAAGAACTATAAATTCGATTAAATTTACGGTAACTAGCTCCAACGGTCCTCAAAATCTTAAAAACATGATGTTATAAATGTTCTTTGACTGCGTCGACTATCTAGAAATGTTTGAACCTTAAAAGTTGGCAAGAGCTAAGCCTTGCAAAACCGGCTATGCTCGGGGTTAATGGGTCTCACTACCAAAGCAAATACATAAGTTAACAAACCTGTGTTCTCAATAAGCTTGTCAGGAAATTACTTTCGCTGCGGTTTTGAAGGATGTTTCGACATAAAAAGCGGCAGGTTTTATGAGTGTTGTTAAAAAATGTAACATTTATAATTTAAGTTTTGCATTGGGCGCCAGTTTAATGAATCCATAAATTCGATTTTTCTTACATATTTCTTTAAGTCATAAAATTGATTTCATAAAACCACTTTATGACTAATAAAATGTTATTCTACTTCACAGGAAGCCAAGGATCACTGCACACCATCGCCCTGCATTCAGGGAAGCTGTCTGAATACACCCGGTGGATACTACTGCCATTGCCCGCCCGATCATGAAGGCAAACACTGTGAGAATATGCGCCCACTTTGCTCTTCGCCGCATTGTAATGGTAAGTTTTTCTTCAATTTTTGTTTGCATGTCCAATACACAAAGCCCAACAAAAAAATTAACGAACATACTTAACCTATCGAAGATGCTATCTATTCATATCGCCAAAGCCAAACGTAACGACGCCGTATCGCATCTTAAAGATACTGTATCGCATCGGTCCACAGAGATTTTCATAGTGCGATATTGTTCAGTACATTATAATCCCCAAACAAATGTGAACATTTCGAAGACTTTAGAAGGCCAAAAGAAGATCTATTTGTTTAGTTAAGAGAGATTTATTTGCTCTGACACTATGGGCTTGTAAAATAGTTTTCGAGATGTCATTGTGTCTGCTTCGCTTCGGGGTTAAGTAATTTTGTTGGTTTTTTCATTTCTTTCTATTTTGTTGTTGATTTTTTGTTTGAAGTCAACAAAACATTAAAATTGTGTACGCATGTCACGTGTGAGCTATTCTTTAGATGTTGTTGGACAAATATGGCAAAATCTTTGTAGTTTTTCTTTTATGAATCGGATTTCGAATTTAGGTGATGGATGTGGATGCATGAGTGCGTGAAAATGCGTTCACTAGTCGGCCCTGCGGGCGTCCGTCATGTGAATTGAAGTGAAGACGACATTATTGTTGTGTTCTTGTCTTCGAGGTATGAAAGTTTTTAAGGTTTTATTGTTTGTAAACTATGTAAGTCGGTGACAAGCAGGCAGTGGGTGTATCTTTTTTGGTAATTTGTTGAAACTTTGTTAAAGAATTTTGTGCGGTATTGACATGCTAGTCTGTAGGAGGATGTACTAGAATTCCAATACGTAGAGGAACATGTTTTGTGTGTACAACTTTCATCATTTGTCAAAATCTCAATGGTTCATGAGTTATGTTGTGCGTTAAGCGGTTTGGCAATGAATGTTGACTTCTTGTTGAGAGTGGAACGGAATGTCAATGAGGTGCTTACTCCTAAGCCAAGTAACATTGATGGAGTTTTAGATTTTGGAGCATCAGTTTCACCCATATTCACATCCATCATAACTTACTTACTTACCCGGCTCCCAATCCATGTAGGATTTCAGCTTGAGACAGAGCGATTTTTGAACGGCCCCTATAGCATGAATTCTCCAATCGTCAAAATCAAGCGCTCAGGCATCCGCAATTACCTGGTCTTTGCATCGAAGGTTCGGTCTTCTTGGTAGTCTCAATCCTTGGGGCTGCGAATTGAAGACTTTCTTGGCTGGAGCGTTGTCGTCCATTCGCTCGAGCCAGTGTAGTCGTCCTTTGTTGGCTTTCTGGACTACTTCCACATCTTGGTACAGCTCGTACAGTTCGCGGTACCGGACCAAAAATCCGCCAAACAATTTGTCTTTCGAAAGTGCTCAGCATCATTCCCCCTTTTTACTTATCGTCCAGCACTCGTCGGTAGCCGCCGCGCCGATCAGCAGACTGGTAAAATCAAAGTCTTGTATAGTAGGCACTTTGTCTTAAAAGTGGGGAGTTTTGAACCGAGTTGTGTTACCAGACCGCATGTAGCAGATGTTCGCTAGGGTATTTCTTGATCGGATCAGCACTAAAGTGTCGTTCGTGGGATTAATGTTTGTTCCAAGGTAGGTGAACTCCTTTATTACCTCGGAATTGCAGCTATTAAGAGTGACGTTTTGTCCTAGACGGTGGATAGATGTTATTTTGTTTGTTGATAACATCTATAGTTTGTTTTGTCGTCATTCACTTCAAGACCAACGAGCTTCAACATGTTGAACATCCATGTTCTCCAACCGCTGTGAAGGCCTTAAGCACAGTTCTCTTGGATCGTTCGATGATGTCTATGTCGTCCGCATAGCCTATAGGAGCTGGGTGGATTTGTTGTAGACAGTTTTTTTCGTGCTCACACCTGCCTTGCGCACTATCAGCTCCAGGACTATGTTGAAGAAATCACATGATAGATCATCTCCTTATCTAAAGTCTAAACCCTGTACATGTTTGAAACATTACCCATTTGCACACTGCACTGCGTATCATTTAGCGTCATGCGACACAGCTGGATCAGTTTGATCGGGATACCGAATTCAGACATCACCATCATAAGCTCTTGGCGGTGGATGCTATCATAAGCAGCTTTGAAGTCGATGAAAAGATGGAAAAGATGGACCCGGCGGACTTTTAATTTTTTAGCTTTTGGATGGCTCTTTATACCTCTTCTGTGCTGGGGGCTGGACTGGGTGTTCATTATTGGCTGGTCCTGCTCCTCTTTCGTCACTGGCTCCCTCGACAATTATGCACATACAGCAGCTGTTGGAGGTGCTGCTTGAAAACATCTAGATACAATTCCCTGTGCTTCGGTGACTAGGTTTCCTTCACTGTTCCGAGAACCTGTGACGCAGTTCTGGAACCAGAAGCTAATGGCTTCGATCTTCGAAAGAAAGGTCGGGTGTTGTTCTTCGCCCGTTAATCTTCTAGATCTTTGATCTGAGAAACTGTGGATGCTCTTTTCTTCCTCATTTCTCCTTTTTGTTCGGTACTCTTATCTTGCTGCTCTTGTTTTCTGTTGCAGCAAACGTAAATCTTCCGTCATACCACGGCTTCTTTTTCGGGGGTGGCTGGTAACGTTTGGTGCTCTTGGGTACATTTTAAAATATTTCGCGATATTGGTTCCACAAGGTGTTGACATCTGTGGTATTTGAGAGGACGGTGGGGTGTCTCTCACTCAGGCGCTCATCATAGAATCTGGCATTTTCCGGGGAGCTAATGCAACCGATGTTGAACTTCTTTCATTGGGCGACACGTGTTTTTTTGTCGTTTGATAATCGAGCTCTAAGCCTAGCCACTACCAGAAGGTGGTCAGAGTCGACATTTGCTCCTCGGAAAGTGCGCACGTTCAAGATGTTAGATGCGTGCCTTGCGCCGATTAGAACATGGTCGATTTGTTTGGTGGTTCGACCATCCGGAGATCGCCAGGTTGCTGTATAGATCTTCGTCTTGGAAACCTAGTGCTACTTATCATCGTATAACGAGCTGCAGCAAAGCCGATTAGTCAGAAGTCGTTATCTGTTGTAACTTCGTGGAGGCTGTGCTTTCCAACTAATCCGCCAAAGACGTCTTCCTTCCGATTTTTGCATTGAAGTCTCCCAGTACGATTTTGACGTCGTACTCTGCAAAGGCTCCATAAGCTCTATCCAGAAGGTCGTAAGTATCCTCCTTGCTAAACTCCTCAGCATCATCGGTAGGGCACATATTAAACAGATAATTTGTAGTGCAGTCTTGATACGGATTACAGCAAGGCGATCATTAATTGGCTTGAAATTCATGACTTTGGATCTTAGCTGATTTCCCACGACGAATCCGCATCCAAATGTGTGCTTGTGCTTTCTTTGATGACAATAAATGTGACAAGTATTTCTTTTCGTTATTCCTGATCCTATCCATCGAATTTCCTGGATTGCAGTATGAATGCTTGCCTTATACTGCGTGATAAGAGATTCAAGTTTTTGAGAAGAACCGGTGGAGTGTAAGACATTGAAGTCTTTTGCTGAAGCGTATACGTCACTCAAACTTCGGTTCAAAATTTCTTCGAACAATCTTTCAACCTGTTGAGTCTGATTTGTTCTCTTTCCATTACGTTATCAAATGATTGATCAATTCAAATCCTCATTTCATTTTGCCCGAAAATTGCTTACATCATATTTCCCACACCCCAAATCGCCTTGTCTTCCTCCAATCCCAAGCTTAAACGATCCACCAACATCATCTTCCAATAAATCTTAATCATCCTCTATGCTCTTTTTTAATTAAAAAAACAAACGAACCTTTGCCCCCCACCAGCAACGCACCAAACAAATTACAAAAATCCAATACTCATTAAAAACTCACGCACCCTCTCTCTATCAAGCGAACAAACATTTTTCTATTTCATCAATAAAATCGATAGACATTAATTCGTTGACTCATCGAAATCATCATTAATTTTTTTAATGTTGTTCTTATCCATTTATTTGTTCTTGTATTTGTAGAAAGTTGTACACCACCCATAACAAACTCAACACAGTTCCCAGCATCGCCTTGCAGCGGACACGGGAATTGCGAAAACGGAGACGTTGGCACCTACTGCAAGTGTCATCCAGGACGTACAGGAACCTACTGTGAGCACAGTGAGTATCATCCTCTTGTCCACTTGTTCAAATTTATCGGTTATCCCTTCTGAACAAAACTAAAATACAAACTAAAGTGAAGTAGAAGAAAAGACAGACAAAAAAAAATTGATCACAAATCCACTCAACCGACAAAATACCATTCTCATCTTCATCCTTTAGCAAAGTGCGTGATTCGAATAAGACAGGGGCGGACTAAGGGTAATATTTAGAAAGAAGGCGTCTTTGAGCATTGATGAACTTAGTTTACAGGATATTAATCGTCCCTCCAACGATTTAAATACTCGCGTGCATAGTCGATTTAAAGGCTGTCAAAAAAAAAACAGCTGTGACGTCACTTTGTGGTATACTTGTCAATCCTGTTTGAAGACAAGCATATTTCTTCTTGCTTTTCATTCAAAACGAATAGAAAATCAACGTTTGCCTGAAGCTGAAGGGAACCAAAAACCAAGAAAACAGTGTCTTTTCCAAACAAATCCCACTTGTACTACATTGTGACGTCATACGAGTTTTTTAAAATTGCTATAACTTCTTTATTTATTGAAATATTTCAAATTTTCTTTTTTTGTTGGTTTAGTCAGTCGGAGAACTTCTATTTCGCACCAAAATCCAACCACCGGAATAAAGTTCATCTAGGTCCCTAAGAACTCAACCGAACTCAGCAACGCACCTTCGCGTCGACGTCGTATGTCGTTTCCGAAATGACATCTCTAGCGGTCAATAGTTGACCTGTCATTTTCATTTAACAACAATTAAAATATGATAAAGAAAATAGGTACTGTCAAACGAACTGACAGCCAAATCCTTGCTATCAATCCTAGCCAGGCGCCTTCTGAAATTCCACAGCCAACCCTGGATTAAAAGTTCCACGGGGAAAAAAACATTCCTTAGACCTTTCGAAAAGATACGTACGTTAAATTATTTATTATTGATTAATCCGCTAATAAACTAATCTCTGAGATGCCACGTACATATATTCTGGTATACGAGATGACAGCACGCATTATCCCTCATTCCCCTTGTCCCATTTAGGAAAAGATTATAGATATTAAATTATCTTAAAGAAGAAGAAGAAGTCGACAGACTTCGACGAAAAAGAAGCTCCCTAGCTTGAAACACCAGACGACGACCGACGACACGGACGATCATGCAAGCAAGCGCACATCATTCTTGCCTGGTGTTTCGGATGCTGATCCGCTGCTTCTTGGTTTTTCTCTTTTATTCCTTCCAGGAGATCACAAAACCTAATTAAAAATACCACACAATTTTATATAAATGTTTTTTTTTCCTCCCGCAGATTTAAATGAATGCTCCCCGAATCCCTGCCGCAACGGTGGAATCTGCCTGGACGGCGAAGGTGACTTCACATGCGAGTGCATATCAGGTTGGACAGGTAAGAAGAAGAAGAAAACCCAATAAACATTCGTCTTGCAGGCTCCTCTCTCTTTGCCATATCCGAACGCGGTCTCCCGTCTAAATACACTTGCTTAAATGTTTTCCATCTCTTGGATTTATCGATGAGTCGTCCTCGGACCAGGTTAAAGTAATGCGGTGGAGGATTGCGGCCCTTTCGCCGCGCATCCTCATTAGTTCCCCGCCCATCTTTTGGGCTGCAGTCCACACACGAAGAGTCAATTTTTCTCCTCCTGGTCTGGGGTCTGGTTTGGAGTTTCTGGGATGATCCTGTCCTGCTGACATATCCATCCCGAGCAAGAGAGACGGAGAGAGTTATTTTTTCGTAATGGTACAGCATTCCTGCACAGAGGGATATCGCTAAGCTCTCTACAGTTTCATTTGAATCCGAATTCGAATCTTTCTACGTCGCCACCGCCACGCCATCCATCGCCATGCCATTTGAAGCCCAGTCAGGCATAAGGATGATCGAAGGAAACAGTATCGGGCAATAGGCTCATACACATGTTCACATGTCGTCGCCATGATCCCCTTCCTATCCCCACCATGGATGGGTAGTTACTTCCAGTGAAGACGAGAACTTTTAGATCGGTTTCTTGGATTTCCTCCAGAGCCAGTTCGATCAGCACCACGAATGGCCGAAGTGGCAGCGTTGAAAAAAAAAAATACAAAATATTTTAATTAAAAATTCCTAATCGTGTGTGAAGTATTCTTTATCTGATTGTGGCAGGCAGACTACTTGTAGAACGTAAAAGGGAATTAATACCGTGTCCGTGTGGAACACGCAGTGTCCGTGCAGAGATTATAATTTCTTTCTCTCCTTCTCCTTGGACTCGTCGACTTGTTTGGTTATAAGCAGTTTACAGCGCAGTTAGCATACTGCTGAGCTGAGGCTTGACTGCGAGCTTAGCCTCTTGGATATGGCAAATCTTTGGAGGATGGAAATTTTGCGCGCGCGAAATAAATATCGAGAGAGCATCAACTAGTTTTTGTAGTTTTTCTTTTAATGTAGAATGTAGTGTAGTCACCACTTGTCGCTGGTAAAATTGAACATAACGCCGAACAAATTATTTGCAGGTAAACGTTGCTCGGAGCGTGCGACTCAATGCTACGCTGGACAGTGCCAAAACGGCGGAACATGTGTAACATCAGCAACAACGGCCGACGGTGGTGGTGGTGTTGGAACGGCACAATGTCGTTGTGCGCCTGGCTGGAATGGGCAATTTTGCAACGAAGCAATCGACCAGTGCCAGGGTCAGCCTTGTCATAACGGGGGCACTTGCGAATCCGGTCCGGGGTGGTTTCGTTGTTTGTGCGCTAAGGGCTTCTCCGGACCCGATTGTCGGATAAATTTGAACGAGTGCTCGCCACAACCGTGTTTGGGTGGTGCACGATGCATTGATGGCATCGGCGGATACACCTGTGTTTGTCCGCCTGGAAGACAAGGAGTCCGTTGTGAGATTTGTAAGTTTTGATATTTTGTGTGTTTTCTCATTACGCTTACATTAATTTATGTGTCTATATTTGTGTGTAGCTCTGTCGGATCCGCAGTCGGCTTGCTTGAACATCACAACCCTTTCGCCGTATAATCCGTTGGTGAACAGTACGAATGTAACAACACCGCCATCCGGTTCTTTTGAGGAATCATGCAACGCTTGTACTTGTGACAAGGGCAAGCGGAAGTGTACGAATTTGTGGTGTGGACTGCAGAATTGTTTCGGCGATGACTTGAAATCGTCAAACATGTCAATAACTTGTCAGAGTCATGAGGTTTGTGTTCCATCGCTGAGGGAATCATGTTTGTCGCCACCCTGTTCGACTAGGGGCGATTGTCGAGAATTGGAGCCTTCGCGGAGAGTGGCTCCGCCAAAACTTCCGGCGAAGAGTGAATGTTGGCCAAATCAGGCGGTTCTCAATGAGAACTGCGCAAGATTGACGATACTCGTGGAATTGGAGAGACTTGCGAAGGGAACATCGGTGGAGAGTCTTTGTGCGACAATGCGTTTGCTGTTGGCTGGACGGATGATTAACGAGCCGACAAGCGAAGGAATGCTGATTCTAATTTGTGATTTGAAAACATCGACCAATGATACCATCGAGGTGACACTGGTAAGTCAAATTTGATTTATTTTTTGGTTTAGAGTACAAACAAAATTTTGTTAAACGGTTTAAGATGGGTTTTGACTCGTTAGAAAGGGGAATTCAATGCATGATATCAAAAATGACAGCTGAAATTTGTATGGAAATGTCAAACTCGTCAACTTCGTCGCGCAACTCCATACAAATACAGCCGTCGTTTTCGCCATCGGGCAACTGGTTACTGCTTTCTGTTCAGCTCTTGAAGATTCGACCTCAAGTTTCGTAGGTAATGTTACGTAATGTGATTGAAAACGGAAGCTCTAGGTAACTTCAAACATGCTGAATGTTTGCTTCGTCTGACAGCTCAACAGCTGGAAAAAAATTAAACAGAGTAAATTCATTTGATTTTGGAATGATGACAGTGAAAGGGAGCGGGTGTAGCCTAACGTAGACAGTTACGAAGCAAAAGCGGGTCTGTGTTTCAGCCAAAATTTAAACACAACTGTGAACCGACCCTAATGATGGAATCCATCAATCCGTTAGCGTCAAGGTATACGTTGCTGTCAACGTATTTACCGGATGCAACCGTCTCAAAGAACACGTTGACAGTTACAAATCACAAAACAGCGTTTGAGTGTCATTGTGATTTGACATTTCCAATTGTTTTTGTTTAAATAACCTCACTTTTTTTAACTAAAAATTATTGTTTTAAAAAATTTTTCAATACTTATTAAGTCTCTTTTTTTTTCTTTGCAGTCGTCAACAAAAGTTGGAGACGCCCAACTACCCCTGGCAATTAAACTCCTCGGTGAACTTCTCTCCCGACAAAGTGGAATCTCTCATACAACTCAAAAAGTCTCACAACCATCCCTGGCACCTCTGATTTCAATCCTCGAAGTCAAAGTGGAAACTGCCTTAGTGACGAAAAACTCCAACAGTTCCGGTCTGCTATTTGGCATTGTATGCGGCATTGCAATAGTCCTTCTAGGCTTTGCCGTTTTCATGATCATGATGTGGAAACAAAAGACCAGCATCCGAACCACTTCCGGTATCAATCTCACTTCATCGCTTGACGCCCTGCGACACGAAGAAGAAAAATCCAATAACCTGCAAAATGAAGAAATGCTCAAGCGATACACGAATCCTTTAAAAGGAAGCACAAGTTCGCTGCGAGCGAATGGCATGGAACTCAGCCTGAATCCAGCTCCAGAGCTATCCAGCATACCACCCCTATCTGCTGGTCCGAGTTCACTGCATCATTCACAGCCCATCTACCCACCATGTGAATCGAATTTCGACCACGAGCTGGACTCGTCGTCCAAGACTATGCAACAGAAACGAAGCTCACAAATTCTGCTCCATAAAACCCAAAATTCCGACATGAAGAAAAACACTGTCGGATCGTTGGATAGTCCACGAAAAGACTTTGGAAAACGCTCAATTAACTGCAAATCGGCGCCGCCCATAACTGGTGATCCAGATGTGCTAACGGTGCATGTGTAGTGAAGGGCCAACATAATGGCACAGTTTAAAGTTAACCATAGGTTGTCATTGGTTGTAAATTTTAGATATTTATTTATAATCTAAGTTTCCGGTTGTCTTCCGTTAGAAGGGGGTTGTTGAATTAAAAAAAAAAAAAAAGAGATCTCGTACGAAACGCACGAAAGTTGTTTAAAATCATAAAAACTGAAGAGATGCACATGTAGTTCCTCGAAAAATGCATTTAAAAAGAGAAGAAAAGAAGATTTAAGAGAGAAAGAGACAATTAATGTTGAAAGAAGCGCCATCTATGCACATTACTTCAGAACCTACTTAAACAATTATATGAATAGACAAATCAAATCTCACGCAGTATTCAAGTTAAATGACAAAAAAAATAAAAGAATAAAACAGCAATATTAATTGTTTTCAAATCCTAATGAGTGTGATATTATAAAAGTTAAAATATAATTAAGTTTTAAGAATTAAACTAAGAAAAATAAAAATTACGATTAATTTAGTTTAAGGAGAAAATGCTTAATGATTGTAAATAAAATTAATATAGAGCGGAGATTATTTAAAATAAATATTTTTGTATATAAAAAATACAATGTAAATAGTTTATTTTTATTTTTATTTTTGCTTATCATTAAATTAGAAAAAAGTGTTTTGCAATCCCAGTTACATTTTTATACATATGCCCCTCGTTAGGTTAAGTATAATGTTTTTTTTTTTTATTGCATAAATCTGCTTAATTTCTTTAAAAGTAAATTATTATTTATTTAGTTTATTTTAATAAATTCATTTTTATTTAAAATTTTAAATACTTAGGACTTACTCATAAGCAATTAAATTCAAAGGCTGATGATGATTTTTACATCATTATTTTATGCGAATGTATTTTTTTTTTTAATATTTAATATTTTAATAGATCGTCTTTTTATTAATTATTATTTTGTATAAGTAAGGTTGATAGTTAGAATAAAGAAAATTAAGATTAATGTAATTTAAAATAAAAGAGAACATGTAATCATTTAAATATGTTCAAGAGAAAAATGTGAATTTATGCAATAATTGTCAATATTAATTGTTTATGAAATTTAAATTAATGGAAAAAATAAAATACTTGTAAGTTTTATTACCTAGAAAATACAATTTTACATTAAATGAAAGTACTAGTTTGTTTTTCTTCTTGACCAACAATTTTTTGTATAATTAGCACATACTCAGTGGTTTTTTATACCCTTATTTTGCCAGGGACACAGTGAGTGCTTAAGGAAGTAGGAATAGGGTTCTTAAGAAGGTACCGGGGTACACTGGTCTTAAATTCCTGAACATTGCAATGATTTGGAAAGACAGAGTGTGTAAGGGAGTTCGTGTAGATCGGCTAAAGAACGATTCTCTATACTTGAGAGCACGTCCGAATTTGGGCTCGAGGGTAAGCTGAAGGGCATTCCTAGAAGCGCGAGTATTACGGGCGAATTGTTTAAGGGGAGAGGAATGCAACTGGCTATTTCACTAGAGCACTTACCGTAAAAGTAACGATAGAACAGAGAGAGAGACATGAAACGTTACGACGACGGTGGTCTGACGAGGTGAATGGGTTGGTTATGTCTCTGTCACCAATTATTCTTAGGGCTCTTTTTTTTATTCTGTCCAAGAGGCTTAAGTATGTAGCTGGAGCACCAGCCCAGAGATGGGAATTGAACTCAAACTTTGGACGGATATAGGTTTCATAGATAATAGCCACATCAGACGGGGAGAAAAATTTCTTGCATCGCCTTAAGAAACCTAAACATCTTGCAGCATTTTTGGCAACCTCGCACATGTGCTCGTTCCACAAGAGGTGGTCAGTGATGCACATACCGAGAATCTCGAGATGTTCGGTCTCATTGAGCAAGTGCCACTCATAGACAGTGGCATGGGAGGTATATCTTACTTCAACGATACAATACAGCCTTGAGTTTTGTTGAAACACTCATATTATAATCAATTTTATATCAATGTAGTTTATATCAGATTTTGTTTATTGAAAAATATTTTCCTTCACTTCATTAAAATTATTCAAACTGAACAAGCTTGACTCACTAGAGGTTATGGGCTCATCAAATTTCTTGAAGAATTTGTATTGAATAATTTTTTTTTTTTTTGTGATCCTGATATGAATTGTAATTACGTGCAATGGGAAACGACAAGAATTTTTTGGCTTCGATAGAAAGGCTTAAGGGACGTGAAAACTATTCCACATGGAAGTTTGCGATGAAGACATATTTGGAATATAACGGTAATTGGGATGCAGTTCTTGGAACGGAAAAAGATGCTGGCAAGATAACACAGGCCAAGGCAGCAATAATTTTGAGCGTTGATCCAAGCAATTATGTCCATGTCCAAGATGCTTCAACGGCGCAAGAAGTCTGGGAAAAGTTACAGTCACCATTTGAAGACAAGGGTCGTGCACGCCGAATTACATTGGTTAGACAATTGACAGGCACTAAATTAGAAAGTTGCAGTTCAATGGAAACATACGTTTCTACAATCATTACGGCGGCTCAGCGTTTGAATGCTATAGGATTCAAAGTCGACGATGAATGTTTGGCCATTTTTCTGATGTGCGGTTTGTCTGATCAGTTCACACCAATGGTTATGGCATTAGACAATGTAGACACAAAACTCTCAAGTGATGCAATAAAAACCAAACTATTACAAGAAGTTCCTTCTGTGAGTGGTGAGGGTGCATTTTTTAGTGGAAACGGTGGAAATAAAAAAGGTTTCACTAAGAAAAAGGGAGTACGTTGCTTTAGCTGCAACAAAATTGGACATAAATCACCCGATTGTACAACGAAGAGATCAAACAAGGTTGATGAAAAAAGCAAGCCTGGAGCTTCTTTTAGTGCTGTGTTTTTAACTGGTACTTTCAACCGAGGTGATTGGTATATTGATTCAGGCGCAACGCAACATCTTACCATGAACCAAAGTTGGATTTTCAATGCAAAGAAACCAGCAATACCTGAAATAACTGCAGCTAATAACACTAAAATGATGGTTGAATCTTCTGGTTCGGTGAAGTTACTAGCTGATGTAAATGGAAAACCGAATATGATCGAAGTAAAGAACGTTTTGTGCATTCCGAGCTTGACAGCCAATCTGCTATCTGTAAGTCAGATGACAAAACGTGGACATATTGTTGAATTCTTTACAGATCGATGTGAAATTCGAGACCAACAGAACAACATTTTGGCAACAGCTTTCATGGTTGATGGTTTGTATCGCCTGAATAGTTTGCAACATTCTGGTTTCATTGCAATTGCATCAGCTGAAAGTAGCGAGACTTGGCATCGGCGATTGGGTCATTTGAACTACCAGGACCTGAAGAAAATGAAATCTGGTGCTGTTGAAGGTATATCGTTTCTTCCAGACAGTGAGGAACATGTGTGTGTCACTTGTTTGAAGGGAAAACAATCAAGATTGCCATTCAAGAAAGCTGGCTCAAGATCAATGGCGCTTTTGGAAATAGTACACGCTGACTTAGCAGGGCCGATAGAAAACATTTCGATTGGTGGAGCTCGTTATGCATTTGTTTTGATTGACGATTTTAGCAGACAAACTTTCACCTATTTTCTAAAATCGAAAGATGAAGCTTTTTCCAAATTTTGCGAATTCAAGAATTTGGTTGAGAAACAAACCGGAAAACAAATCAAGAAATTTCGATCAGATAATGGAACCGAATTCTGCAATCAAAGGTTCGATAAGTTGTTTAAGGCATGTGGTATTGAACGGCAGACGTCTACGCCATACACACCACAGCAAAATGGCCTTGCAGAGCGAACAATAAGAACATTGACAGAGCGTGCTAGGTGCATGCTACAAGATGCAGATCTTCCAAAAAAGTTTTGGGCTGAAGCGATGTCAACGGCGACGTATTTAAAAAATCGTTCAATATCTCGTGTCTTGAACGACAAGACTCCAATTGAAATATGGACCGGATCAAGACCAAATCTAAGCCATTTACGATTTTTTGGATCGCGTGCAATGGTACATGTTCCTGTTGAGAAAAGAAGAAAATTTGATCCAAAATCGCAGGAATTGATTTTTATTGGTTATTGCGAGGGTACCAAGGGCTATCGAGTGTATGATTCTTCAACCAACCGTGCCATAAGCAGTCGTTATGTCATTTTTTTGGAAAAAGGTAATTTTTCTGAATCAAATAATGCTAACGATTTTGTTGTGTACGATAGTTCTGAAACTGAAGATGAAAGTTCTGACACTTCGGATACAAGAGTTCAGGAAATTGATCAGGTGGCAGAAGTTAGTTCGATTGATGATGTTTTGATAAATCAATCTGGAAGTAGATCTGACAGCGTTCAGAATACTGATGCTTCAATCAACACTCTATCAGATAGTGATTCAAATATCGAAATATCACAACTAAGAAAGTCATCAAGAGAACGAAAAAAGAAAGAATTTCCTGACTTTGTATCGTATCTAGCCTGTAGCAATATTGAAGAACCATTCACAGTTGAAGAAGCTTTGAGTAGTTCAAATAGCGATGAATGGAAGCATGCAATGAGCGAAGAGTATCAATCGTTACTAGACAACCGGACTTGGGACTTGGTAGATTTGCCAAAAGATAGAAAATCTATAAATTGTAAATGGGTCTATAAAATCAAAACCGATTCAAATGGCGAAAATGTCCGTTACAAGGCCAGACTTGTGGCCAAGGGATGCAGGCAACGTCCGGGAATTGATTATGATGAAACTTTTTCGCCAGTAGTAAGATATTCATCGATACGGCTTCTGATTGCACTTGCTTCGAAATTCAATCTTACCATCGATCAAATAGATGCTATTACAGCTTTTCTGCAGGGGGATGTTAAAGAAAAGGTGTATATGAAGCAACCAGAAAGTTTTGATGATGGAAGTGGACGAGTATGTTTGCTTAAAAAGGCGATATATGGCTTAAAGCAAGCTAGTCGTCAGTGGAATGCAAAACTGAATGATGTCCTGGTTAAGTCTGGCTACATTCGTTCCAAAACAGATGCTTGCATTTATTTCCGACATGAGAACAAGAGTATGGTGTTCGTTGCTGTATATGTAGACGATTTGCTTATTTTTTCAAACAACAACTCATGGAAAAATCAGTTGAAGGCAAATCTGAAGAAAAATTTCAGCATGAAAGACCTTGGGCAAGCAGGAAGTTGCATTGGAATGAGAATAACGAGAGATCAGAAAACAGGTACTATCACATTGGATCAGACGAAATATACCGAACAAATACTTGAACGGTTTGGGATGTCAGACTGTCATCCTATTGATTCACCAATCGATCCGAACACCAAATTAACAAAGGATATGTCACCAAAGACAACAAATGAAGAAGAGGATATGAAAGATGTTCCTTACCAAGAAGCGGTGGGGAGCATTCTATACTTATCGTTATCACAATGTACGCGACCTGACATTACTTATGCAATTGGACATCTAAGCAGATTTAATAACAAGCCGGGACGACCACACTGGAATGCTGTCAAAAAAAATTTCCGATACTTAAAGAAAACGAAAGATTACAAGTTGACTTTCAAATCACTTGAACAAGAATCTTCAAAGCTTCATGGGTATTGTGATGCTGATTGGGCGTCAGATGTAGATGATAGAAAATCTTGCACGGGATATATTTTCAAATTCGAAAACGGTGTGATTTCATGGGCAAGCAAGAAACAAGCGGCTACTCAAGAAGCGATTTGGATTCGATAACTTTTAGCTGAGTTATTGGAAAATTATCAAGAATCAATCGAAATTTACAGTGACAATCAAAGTGCCATCAATATGGCTAAAAATCAAGTGTATAGCTCAAGAACTAAACACATAGACATCCGTCATCATTTCGTTCGAGAAAAATTAGATTGTGGAGACATTAAAGTCAACTATATCAGCACCAATGAAATGATTGCGGATAATCTAACAAAAGCAGTTAATAATGAAAAACATGCTTTTTGCACCAAAAATATGAGTTTGATTTAGAAACATAATGAACATTTTTTTTGTTATTTAAATATTTTTTTTGTTTGTGTAATTTATTTAAATACTAGATAATTTTTGTTAAAATTTAATTTGCTCATAATTTGTGATTTTATTTTATTTTTTATTGAGTGCATTGATTAAGTGGGGGTGTTGAAATACTGTACTGTGTACTCATATTATAATCAATTTTATATCAATGTAGTTTATATCAGATTTTGTTTATTGAAAAATATTTTTCTTCACTTCATTAAAATTATTCAAACTGTTCACATGGAATTGAATTGAATCTATTGTTCTGGAACAAGCTTGACTCACTACAAGTTTTCGAAGCATTAAACTCTACGCGATGTTGTATTCCCCATTGTACAATGCTGTTTAAGTCAGAGTTTAATGAGTTTATCATATTTTGCCTTTGCAGTTCCACATCCGAAGAGGAAGGATGTGAGTCTGGAAACGAATATGAAAAGCTAGGGGTACTATAGTCAGCGAAACAATTTTTTGGATTAGAAGTAACAGACAAGAGATCATTAATGAAAATGAGGAAGAGGGTCGGAAACAAAACGGAGCCCTGGGGCACACCAGCATTTATAGTGTGGGTTTCTGACTTGAAACCGTCCAATACAACTTGTATTGAACGGTTCGAAAGAAAGTTTCTAATAGTGATGGGATCATTCGAATGATATAATCGATTATAATCGATTCAGGCAATCATTCGATTATTGAAATCATTCGAATGATTTCTCAAACCCTGCTACAACTACTACTACTACTCTTCAAAATTAAAATCTCAAATGAAAAAAAAATTCAAATGACGATTATTAGTATTCGAATGAAAAATCATTCGAATGAAAATTCAATTATTAATAATATAATAATGGAATGAAAAATCATTCGAATGAAAACAGTACTCGAATGAAAATAGTACTCGAATGAAAAGAATCGATTTTATTAGTATTTGAATGCAAAAAAATCGAATGATGATTATTTTTAATTTAAATTCGATTGACGATGACGATTCTATTTCTAGTTTAATTTGCAAATCTTTTGAATGGAATTTTGTGTATGGTTTTTGCTTAAATTTTTTAAGGGCGAACAAAAATTCGTACTTTGAGTTATTTTTGTAGTACCTAATTTTTTGTTGTTAAATAGCACATTGTGCAGTGTGCACTGTAAACGTTTAATTTTTCATAATTTTCATTCGAATAATCATTCGAATGATCATTCGATTATTCAAATCATTCGAATACTATTTTCTCGATTATTGAAATCACATCTCTAGTTTCTAAAGCAACGAAGAAGGGGTTCATCCATAACGAAAGCACGCATTTTCAATAAAAGAGCAAGATACCAAACTTTATCAAATGCCTTGGCAACAATCTTACTTTCTCCAAAACGATGTACAGCCTTGTTTCACTATTCGGTGAGATAAAACATCAGATCACCAGTGCACCTGTTGCTGCGAAAGCCGTACTGCCGGTCATTAAGAAGCTTGCGGTCTTCAAGATATTTCTTGAGCTGATAGTTTATCAGCGTTTCCATGACTTTAGGTTAGGTTAGGTAAGGTTATATGGGCTGACAGTTTTGTTACCGTCACACTTAGATCAATGTTCCCTTGTGATACCATGAAGTATTTCAACTTCTGGAAAAATGTTTTAACCTATCAATTCTATGGTTTGTTGAGCCATTCGGTTGACTTGACAACAATTGCCGATTTTCAGGGAGTTCTGGTAGTTCTTCTAGTTCATTAATCATTAAAGAAATAGTTGCCAACAAATTGGTATCTAGTTTGGCATAGGAAATGAGCCGTGTTTTCGTGCTCTTCTTCTTTTTTTTCGCAGCCTCTACATATGTCGTCTATGCTAAGCGCCATTTTCTTTTTAAGCTAGCCAGGTAGGTTAGGTCCCGTTATCACGCTTATGAGGGATCTTATGGACGTTTTTTTTAAGAAGTAAAATCCTATCGGATAGAGTTTCCTGGTGTTCCCGCAGGTTTCTAGTAGGTTGCATCTATCATTTGCTTTTTGAATGATACAGTGCCTTGCATAAGTATAACCGCACCTGAAAAAATGCGTTTTATAGAAAACCTACAATAGGAGTGACTCCTTACTATTTTTTTTATTGAGTTGCATCACTGATGAATCAAATTGAGAAGAAAATAAAGTACCGTTATTACCGTCAATATTACCGTTATTCGAGTATGCCATTTGTAATAACGAGATTTTAGTTTAGATTAATAGAAAGTCACTTACGGTTTTCCAATCCCGATTCATGTTTTGGCGGGCAAATACCAATCTTATTTGTTTGTGGGCTGCTGTTAGATTTGTAGCTGGCACCAATTTTCCCCGAACAATCCCTCCAATGCTTTTTAAAGCACGAGAAACGGTTGTAACCGAAACTCCTAAACCCAATTCGTCACGAAATTCCGGCAAAGAATGCACCGAATTGGATGCAGCATTGATTGTCGCGACGTGTCAGCTTCTGCGGACGCCCGGGTCTTATTTTTGTCCCATAAGATACTGGATCTTTTAAAAAATTTCGAACGACACGATCCGATCGTGAAATTCGTCTTCCAATAGCCCTAAGACTTAGGCCGCTTGACCGAAAATAAAAGATTTTTCCTTTTTCCATTTCGCTTAAATGCGTACCACGTGGCATTGTTGTTTTTTATTTGAAAGCATTGGACTGAATGCAGCTTCAAAGAGATTTGCAGTGTGCGGTTATATTTTTGGAAAACATCAAAATCTGTTTTTAATTTTTAAACACCAGGAGAGGAAATAACGGTACTTTATTTTCTTCTCAATTTGCTTGATCAGCCATGCAATTCAATAAAAAAAAGTAAGGAGTCATTCCTGTTGTAGGTTTTCTCTATAAAACGCATTTTTTCTCAGGTGCGGTTATACTTATGCAAGGCACTGTATTTTTACTTATGTTTAGTTTTAATTCGCATTGATGGATTCTGATGTTATGGTCTATGAGAGAGGGATCAAGTACTGAGCCTTCTGTTGTAAGCTTACTTGCTTTTTCGTTTCCCGGTACACCACTGTGATCGGGAACCCAGCAGAGTCTTACGTTATGCTGCATACCAAGAACCCTTAGCTCTTCGCGACAGCAAGCAACAAGCTTTGACTTGATTTGAGTGGCAGAGATCGCTTTTAATACTGCTTGGCTATCAATGAAAAAGGTGTGATATCGCCATCATGGAAATTTGATTAGCAGCGTTTTTCGCTGCCAAGATCACGGCTTGGAAGACACTGCTTTGGTCGAGAAGTCGGAATGAACTGGCAAGGTTAACATTTTCTGAGTAGAAAGTAACCACCATAACACCTGTTGATAAAAATAATGAAGTATACTCTCATAAAAACAACACCGTTTGCACTGAAATCGCAAATTTAAAAGCACTTAATGTTAAAAATTTGGCAACAGATGCAATACTCGTTGGAATACCGACACTACCAGGCGAAATTCTGAAGAATGTGTTTAACAACATCTGTTACGCACTGAACTTCCAACCACCAAAACTGTGTCGTTTTTTTTCGCGCAAGCAAAAGAGAGGACTCCATTATTATTGTTAAATTCTACTCGGCACACGATAAAAACTTAACACTCAAGTCATTTGCTGATTTTCGAAAAACAAATTTACGACATTTTTGTCTAAAGGATCTCGGCGAAGACTCGAACACCCCGATTTACTTCCACGAGAGTTTAACAAAAAGCAATCGAACCATCCTACGACAAGCCATTCGTCTTAGGCGCAAAAAACAAATATTCTCTGCTTTCACATCAAATGGACTTGTTTACATCAAATTAAATAGCAATGACCATGCAACAACGGTAAACCATTGAATAAGAAGTACAGAAGTACGCACAGTGTACGTGAGTGAAGCAACAAAAATTTCTGATGGTGTTAAATAGGGGGCATTCATCTGTCAAAATACGGGGCACTCATCTGTCAATGTGAGCATGTGCTGTCATTTTGCTGAGCTTTAATTGGTCAAATGTTGTTTTGTATTTTCATCTGTCAAAAAAACAAAAACTCGAGTTCAGGGGCGCATTTATTTTTGTTGGTGATCGTAAGGCGCTACACAATTTCTTGTGCTTTTTAACACTTGATCAGTTTGTTCATAGAATGCGCTTTCGAATACGACTCGAAAAAGGACAATAAATATGATAAATCAAGGATGAAAAATGAAGAAAATGTAACGAAAATTAAAAAAAAAAAAAAAATAATAATCGTGCATGTACACCTTGAACGTTAAAACACCATGTGGTCCAAAAAAGAATTGAAATTGAAAAATAAAATTGATGCACAATCGATATAATCTTGATTCAATCATATTTCGCTTGGCGCCCCTGAGATTAACCATTCAACTGCAGACCAACCCTGTTGTAATGCGTTTGTGTTTGTGAAACTCACACTACTTAGAAAAATGCTTCACTTCTTTTTCATAAGACCCCTTCCTGTACTTCTTATTCAATGCGGTAAACACTATTGATATGCTTAACTCAATTGTCACAAACTGCAAGCAAATAAATAATAACGAAGAAGAGCATAGAAAAAACAACAACAATGAACCAATCTATAATCATTGCGAGGAAAACAACAACACCGACTATGAAAACATACAAATACACAATGATCAAACACCAGTGCTGTCTCCAAATCATCTTTAGTACTATTAGTAATATTTCTTTTTATTTAATTTCAATTTTAATATTTATTTTGTTCTTCTTTATGATTTTTCAATATTTAATTTTTTCCTTTTTTCACTTTTTTATGACAAATTACTAGTTTCGGAAACTTTTTCAGCACATATCTATCCTAATTTATGGAAATTTCTGCCTGTATTTATTCCTACAAGAATAAGTTTTCTCTTTCCTTGTGGCTGTGCGGTTTTCCTCAAGTTGCGTTTTAAACTTACTAATACTAAGTTCAGCTAACGCTATAGGGGTTCCACAGGCCAGCTGTCTTACTAATTTCAACAAAACTAAAACAATGTTGAAAGTTTTTCGAAATAGATACGACGGATTATACATTTGTCACTTAAATTCTCAGAGTTTGCTGAAGCATTTGGATGAGTTCAAAAGTATCTTTATTGATTCAATGGTAGATATTATCTGCGTGTCGGAAACGTGGTTGACCCAAGAAATTGACAGCGGCATTTTAAGCACCGGTACGTATAGGGTTTTTCGGTCTGATCGTATGGTTTACAGAGGTGGAGGTGTGGCCATTTTTATTAAAAAACGTCTAAAAAGTAGAATTGTTCGGAGCACTGCAACCAATAATGGTATGGAATATCTATTCCTAGAAGTTGCATGTGCTAGCGAAAAATGCCTCGTTGGTGTTATTTATAAACCACCCAACATAAGAGACACAAATATTATTACGGATATCCTAGAGGAGGTTACACCTAACTTTAAGCATATTATTATCTCAGGCGACTTAAATATTGATCTTCTTGACAAACATAACAGTAGGACTAAGCACTTCAACGACAATCTCTTATCTCTCAACCTTTCTCCTATAAACAGTGACCAACCCACACACTTTACATCCTCTAGCTCAAGCTTGATTGATGTGTTTCTTGTAAACCAACCTGACCTTGTAAATTTTTATGGGCAGCTCGATGTTCCCGGTTTTTCTAAACATGACCTTATAGCTACTTTTTACAGCATTAATCTTAACCCAGCTCAAGAAACGGAGACCATCTCGTTTAGAAACTTTAATGGTATAGATATTCAGTCGCTGGTAACCAATATCTTCAACTCAAACTTAGAAAATATCTACCAACTTCCTGACGTCGATGACCAAGTAACAGTCTTTACAAGAACGATTAATGACCTCTTTGAAGAATTTATGCCTATTAAAAATATTCGAGTTAAGAACTCCGAATTAGGATGGTACTCTAACAACATTGACCAACTTATCTTCAAAAGAAACAAAGCTTTTGGACGCTGGAAAAGATATAGATTACCACAACTGTTTCAGGAGTATAAGACTTTAAGAAATGCTGTAAATGTTGAAATAAGAAATTGTAAGCGTAGGTTTTTTGCTTCCAAATTAAACAATGTTTCGTCCAAAAGAATGTGGAGAAATATAAAATCTCTTGGCGTAACTAAAAAAAATATGAATGACGAAGAATTCTGCGACGTGAATGAATTAAACCAACAGTTTGTTAGTGCTGCTTCCAATATAAATATTAGTGATATGACTTACCAAAATAATGACGCAATTAATGAGCTTCCTTCAAGTTTCAGGCTTGATAGAATTTACGAAGTTGGGTATTTCAGGCCATTAAAGACATTAAATCGGACGCTATTGGATTAGACAATATGCACCCTAAATTTGTAAGACTTATTCTTCCTTTTATAACACCTTTTCTGACACATATTTTCAATACCATCGTGACAAAATCTAGCTTCCCGAAACTTTGGAAAGCTTCAAAAGTAATACCGGTTCCTAAGAAATCAAACACGCAACAACAGGAGTACCGACCAATTTCCATCCTACCTTTTATCTCAAAGGCTTTCGAAAAGATTGTAAGTAAACAGATAACACGTTACCTGGAAACATTTCGTTTAATTACACCCTTTCAATCTGGTTTTCGATCGAAACACAGTTGCACAACAGCACTTCTTAAAATCACCGACGACATACGACAGCAAATCGACAAGAATCTAGTCACTACTCTAGTCCTTTTGGATTTCTCGAAAGCATTTGACACTGTGTCACATGATATTCTCCTAAAAAAACTTAAAAACAATTTCTTCTTTGAAAACTCTGCCCTTTCTTTTATTAAAGAATATCTTAGCCAACGAACACAGGCCGTATATGCAAAATCTATGTTATCTGATTTTCTCCCAACCTCAAGTGGTGTACCTCAAGGATCAATACTAGGTCCTCTTCTGTTTACACTTTTCAACAATGACCTTCCTTCAGTACTCAAGCACTGTAAGGTCCATATGTATGCAGACGATGTACAAATTCACTTAAGTTACAAAATTGGTATGGTTGAAGATGCAACAGCCAGAATAAATGAAGATCTGATGGGTATAAAACAGTGGTCCAGGGAAAATCACCTAAAACTGAATTCTAACAAAAGCCAGGCAATTGTGATAAGTAACACTGCCATAGACACTTCATATCTACTAGATGGTGAAAATCTAAGCTATGAGAGAACGGTGAAGAACCTTGGGGTCGTTTTTAACCAAACACTCTCGTGGGATGATCATCTCTCACATGCTGTTGGTCGGACCTATGCTGCTTTGCGAGTTTTCTACATATGTGGAAGTTGTCTTCCTGTCGCAACAAAAATGACCATTGCAAAAACACTAATTTTACCAACTCTTTTTTATGGAAGTCCCATGTTTTGTGGTCTTGATAGTTCCAATAAACGCAAAGTACAAGTTGCATTTAACAATATTGCTCGTTTTGTATACGGCTTGCGTCGCGTCGCTTCGATCACATCTCACTGCAAGCAGGTAGTATTTTCAATATGCCTTTTAATAAATACATTGACTATCAAGCTTTAACTTTTCTCTTTAAACTCATACATACAAGAACGCCTGAATATCTTTTCGAAAAGCTTTGTTTTCCAATGTCACAGAGAAGTAACATACTCATTGTCCCTTCTTTTAAATACCGGAACTCAAAACTACAGTTCTTCGTGCACGCGGTTGGCCTTTGGAACTCCTTGCCTAACAATCTGAGGGGAATTCACAGCTACAATAGTTTTGAGAAATCTTTGAAAAATCTATATAAATGTTGAAACTGTTTCTGAAAATATTTTTCTTTTTTTTTCATAAATTTATAAAATTATTCTCACTATCTCTTACTCTTTCCTTTTTCTATAATTATCAAACATGTATATTCAAATAATTATAATTCACTTACTTATAACTCTACTAACTTAATATTGTAAGATATAATTTTTTTTTTTTTTTTAGTTTTAACTTTTTTCAATTGCTTACATAATTTTTAAATTTAAATGAATGCATACTAAGTATTAATAATAAATAAGACACATTGTTTTAAAATGCTCATTGTTTAATAAATAAATATGAAATAAAATATGAAATATGAAACCTGCCCCTACTCCAGAGTAATAATTTCGAGATGGTAAAGTTCAGGTCATTAGTGTAAAGGAAATTAATTTCAAATCTACTCTATTAGGGAAGCAGTTGCCCGTAGCTTAGTTGGTAAGTGCGTTGGCTGCTAAGCAGAACGTCGTTGGTTCGAGTCCTACTCAGGCCAAGTTTTTATTTAATCTTTCACGGGTACTGCCTCTTGTGAAGACCTGACAAATCTTCCAAGAGTATCAATCTGTCATGAAAAAGTGCTTCTCAACTTTGCCGTTCGGAATCGGCGTTAAATTGTAGGTCCCCTCAATTCTTCATACGCACTCAGAGAATTGTTGATGAGAGTAAGCTTCTTAGGCCTTGGCTCTTCAAGAGCTGTCGCGCCACTCTATTTATTTATTTACTCTATTAGGGAAGCTGGTAATAAAATGTTTGTTGAAGTCTTAATAAGGTGTCATGTAATCTGTACAAACGTTCTTGCCAACGTATTTTGTAAGAATAGTGGTATGACCGTGTTGACTAGTTTTAAAGATGTTGGTTTGACTAAATTTTATAAAACCTGTCAAATTACTTGCCTCTCAACTTACTCGTCTACTGGCTTCGAAATTGCTAGCCAGAACTTGCTTGGGTGGCCTCGGGGTTAAGAGCGGAGCGATTGAAGTTCATTTCAGATCAACATAGGTAAACAATCATCATCTCACACCCACTTTCTTTTACCTAAATTAACTGACGTTGTGTTCAAAGATTTGAACAACAAAATTTAAACCTTTAACGAAGCGTTACATGCTCTCATACAACAACATCAATTTTTCCATCAAATCCTAAATATACAGGCCAATTTTGCATTTCGAATTCATATGATTCACGCTCGCTTTAAAAATCCCATATGCAGGCAAAACTAATTCGTGCATATATTGCATACATTTCATTTGGCCTTGAATTTATACCAAGAAATGCATAAATAAAGCATATCGTATGACTCATTAACACATGGCGTGTTTACATTCATCATCGATAACATTCTTATTGCATGGCAGCAAGTTACACCGAAACACATGAAAGTTTAACTTTCATGTTCGTACAATTCACATTCATTTTTAGTAGTAAAGTTTATATGGTGATGAGTACTTTCGTACTAAAATCACCACTACCACTACTTTTCATCACTACCTTTAAGTTGTCATTTCAACTTGAGTTTTGAACTGAGTGTTTTGGTCTTTCCCGCCGCCGACCGCAATTTCGCTATTAAAGCTTCCCCCCACCAGTGGTAAGGGGTAAGGGTCCTCATTACCGACCGTGCAGCAACCGCAATTTCAATTTTAAAGCTTCCCCCCACCAGTGGTAAGGGGTTTTAAATATTGAAGGAGATTTGTCCGTCGTGCCACCAGGGGCCGTTCACGTACCTGCCAATCGACCAGAGCTATTGCCTGCCGTGCTGAGTAACACCAGGGGCCTTAAGTAAACCTGCTGATCTACCAGAGCTATTGCCTGCCGTGCTGAGTGCCACCAGGGGCCTTAAACGTACCTGCTGATCTACCAGAGCTATTGCCTGCCGTGCTGAGTGCCACCAGGGGCCTTAAGTAAACCTGCTGATCTACCAGAGCTATTGCCTGCCGTGCTGAGTGCCACCAGGGCCTTAAGTAAACCTGCTGATCTACCAGAGCTATTGCCTGCCGTGCTGAGTAACACCAGGGGCCTTAAGTAAACCTGCTGATCTACCAGAGCTATTGCCTGCCGTGCTGAGTAACACCAGGGGCCTTAAGTAAACCTGCTGATCTACCAGAGCTATTGCCTGCCGTGCTGAGTGCCACCAGGGGCCTTAAACGTACCTGCTGATCCACCAGAGCTATTGCCTGCCGTGCTGAGTAACACCAGGGGCCTTAAGTAAACCTGCTGATCTACCAGAGCTATTGCCTGCCGTGCTGAGTAACACCAGGGGCCTTAAGTAAACCTGCTGATCTACCAGAGCTATTGCCTGCCGTGCTGAGTGCCACCAGGGGCCTTAAACGTACCTGCTGATCTACCAGAGCTATTGCCTGCCGTGCTGAGTGCCACCAGGGGCCTTAAACGTACCTGCTGATCCACCAGAGCTATTGCCTGCCGTGTAGTGCCACCAGGGGCCTTAAACGTACCTGCTGATCTACCAGAGCTATTGCCTGCCGTGCTGAGTGCCACCAGGGGCCGTTCACGTACCTGCCAATCGACCAGAGCTATTGCCTGCCGTGCTGAGTAACACCAGGGGCCTTAAGTAAACCTGCTGATCTACCAGAGCTATTGCCTGCCGTGCTGAGTGCCACCAGGGGCCTTAAACGTACCTGCTGATCTACCAGAGCTATTGCCTGCCGTGCTGAGTGCCACCAGGGGCCTTAAACGTACCTGCTGATCCACCAGAGCTATTGCCTGCCGTGTAGTGCCACCAGGGGCCTTAAACATACCTGCTGATCCACCAGAGCTATTGCCTGCCGTGTAGTGCCACCAGGGGCCTTAAACGTACCTGCTGATCCACTAGAGCTATTGCCTGCCGTGTAGTGCCACCAGGGGCCTTAAACATACCTGCTGATCCACCAGAGCTATTGCCTGCCGTGTAGTGCCATCAGGGGCCTTAAACGTACCTGCTGATCCACCAGAGCTATTGCCTGCCGTGTTATGCTACCAGGGGCCTTAAACATACCTGCTGATCCACCAGAGCTATTGCCTGCCGTGTAGTGCCACCAGGGGCCTTAAACGTACCTGCTGATCCACCAGAGCTATTGCCTGCCGTGTAGTGCCACCAGGGGCCTTAAACATACCTGCTGATCCACCAGAGCTATTGCCTGCCGTGTAGTGCCACCAGGGGCCTTAAACATACCTGCTGATCCACCAGAGCTATTGCCTGCTGTGTAGTGCCACCAGGGGCCTTAAACGTACCTGCTGATCCACCAGAGCTATTGCCTGCTGATCCCCCGGAAATAAGCCGGTCGAGTAATAATTGCCAAGTCAAATCTACTGAATATACTTTGATCTCGATAATTGTAGTTATTAAGTGTTGTTGTTGTTGTTTGTCATTAGGTTCGAAAGACCTATCATTGAAGTTTTGTGTTTTCTTCAATAGACCTTGGCACCGACGCACAGTGGGACGAATGTATGAGAAAACACTTCGAAATTCATATCTTGTGAATAAAATAAAGTTATCAACCAAACATGCCTTAAATAGTATTTTAGTACTCATATCTATGATTGTAACGTAAAAACAAGAAAATTGATTCACTAAATCTTATGAATTAAGGATTTTTTATTCAAAGAGTTGAGCAGCGAACTTGTTTTTATTTTATTTTTTTATTTATGATTTTCTGTTTATGTTTTTTGTATACATTACATGATTTTGATATCAAAATAAATAATTCTAATAATAAAGACTAAGAAAAATTAATCAATTTCACTTTCCGATGAGTAATTCATATTACTTAAAAATCCTGGATCTTTGTTATTGTTTACCAAATAATGATCTATATTTGGGTCACTTTTCTATAACTTTTGGTTTGTTGACTTTCTTTAAAACGTTTAAGAGGTCTTCCTTTGCTTGTTCTAGGTGAATTGTCACACGAAACAGAAAAAAGGGTTTGTTTTAGAATTTTGAACGATTTTCCAAGTGAACTCGGAAACAGCAAAGGTTTATTAGGAGGGACTTTACTTAATTATTTTGAGAATTTCGCATAAAAGTTAGTATTATTACTTACGGAATTTATAAACACGTCTGGTAAGGACAAATTAAGGTTAAGCCACCTTTGGTGAACCTCCATAAACCTGAATTTGTTTCTTCGGCAACACTGCCATTTTTGCTTTAAATTAACACAAAAAAGCCTCGAAATTTCTTGTAAAACTTCGTTTTCTCCTTCATTCAACTCTTCCAAGCCAAGTAACTGCTGAATTTTCTTAGCAGCGCTGATAACTTTCCTGGAATGTGCACTATCCATCCATGTTGCTAATAAGTCACCATGCTTGATGAATACGGTCGAACCTAAAAATGTCAATTTCTTTAAAAAGCGCAAACTTGCGCAAGATTTTTTTCGTGATTTAGTTAGCTGACACATTGCTTATTATGAAACAAAAAAGATCTCAAGACCCGTTTTTGACCATTTTTTGAAAACTCTACTTGAAATTTGACATTCGTTTTTTTTTTCTTGTACCACACTACACAGCAAAAATCGCTACTACAAAAAAAAAACACGAAAAAAATCTATTTCTTACAAAAGTTTCTTAGGCTTTGTGCGAATTGGATGAATTGTGGTTAAAAAATAAAAATGGATGAATTTTTAACCACTACTGTCATATTTTAATCTGCTCAGCAGCTAGTCAAATAATGCGAAGTGTCAAAATTTAACCAAACGTCAAGTTTTAACCCATTTTTAACTGAATTCGCACACGGCCTTAAATTTAAATACCTTCACTTTTAATATTCTCCATTATTAATTTAATTTTCACACGCGGAATATATTTGCACAGCAATTGAATATGTAACAAAAAATCACCTTAAAACTCTTTATATAAAATGCGGAAAAAAAGGTAATGTTCACGCGGCTATAACTTGCGGACCAATAAATAAAAGCAACAAATTTTATTGCATTTCGAGCTTCTATATATTTGGGATGATTTACCAATTAATATAAAGTACCGCTAAAATAGTTGTATTTTTTATTTTTTACTATGGGTCGCCCCACTGTGCGACGAGCGAAACCTCGGCTGGGAAACAAAGCACATCACAAACCCAAAGATTAAATAAGTAACAAGATGGGAAACTGACTTACGTTTCACTCCCTAGATCCCGCAATTTTCATTTTCTTTCATTTTATTTTCTTTCCTTGTACATGAATAATATAAAAACAAAAACAATATGGTAAGACCATATTTACTGTGTAAAAACACGCATTCTTTCACAAAAACTATGGTCCAAACTGTGATAGTATTGTTAAAAACACGCATACTTTCACAGAAACTATGGTCCAAACTGTGATAGTATTGGTAAAAACGCTTGTAGGCATCGGTCATTTTGACAGCTTTGTTTCCCATCTCCTTACCTTATATCATCTCTGCACAAACCATTCATTCTGTTCTCCCCCTAAGCATTCAGGTACCTAATTTCTGATCTGAACGCACTCACTTGCAGTTAGCTTTAAAAGCTCCCATTTTTTTTGTAAACACAAAAAAGCTTTGCCATGAAATCAACTGTCAAAATCAGCTGGCTGCAATAAAAACGAAAACAACTATAAAAAAAACAGTTCTTGTTTTTATTTATCTCATTGCAATATTTATAGCTTCCGATTATACTTCCGAGTTTACAAAAAACATTTAGAAAAATGTTTGAATTACTAAAAAAACATATCGCCTATTTCTATTTCCAATACGAAATGGTAACTTGCGTGTACATGTTCGAGCCCTGGGAAAAGAGACTTATAAGTGAGTTTATTTGAGAAGAATTCTAAATCGACCAAGCAAATTTTCACTTTCCATATTTACTTTACAGACGGATTTGTTTTATTTATTTTGGCGCTATTCACTTTCACTAGCATTGTCTTCTTGCCAAAATACATTGAGTCATTTGTGCATTTTTTATTGACAATTTCAACACCCACAAATGGCTATAGTCAGACTTATCAGGCAGAAAAGATGTCCATCGGTAGTTAGAGGTTGTAGCCGCACTGCATTGACTTACCAATGGCACTGACGCTGAGTCACTTAAAAATGCAGTGTTTCGAAAGACTGTTGCGTAGATTTATAAGAAAAGGTTATTTTTGTTTTTTATATTGTAAGGTTACAGTGCAACGGATAATTATTGTTAATTAGTTTTAATATCTGGAAGTATTGGAATTGTGGACTTATGATATTATATTTGTGTTGAATAAATAGCTTAAAATAGAATATAAGTTGTGTACTTGAAAGATTTATTAAGAGAAGAGATCAATGTTGCATTAATGGAACAAGGATGCCTTATGTTTTATGTAGGTATGAAGCGAGGCTCCTATACACTAAATTTAAGTGATTACTTTTGAGGAGTTTATAACGCTCGTTCTCAAGCAGGTGAAGTAAGCTTTGACCGTTTTATTAGGTTTGTTCGACGTAACCAGCCCCGGGCGATCCGGTGCTTGTCATTACCCTGAACGGAGCTGTCAAAAAACTGAAAAATTTCTCTGGGTTTGGTTTCACATCGAACGCATTAGTATAGCAACAGCTGATTCGAACAGCTCCGAAATTCTCGCCCCGAAAAAAAAAACTTGAGGCGATTCAGAGCGCTCCCGGTGCAAGCACTGAATAGGCGCCGAACACGGTGGAATCACACCAGGCCGAAAAAAGAGCTTCATGAAACAGCTCAATGCGAGATCAGAGCGCCACAGAGCAACCCAGAGCGCACATCGAACAAACCTTGTGTGTTTGAACGGAAAACTTCTTAAATTGGAATGCTCCAAACGGAGACGGAAACTGTGTTTTTAACTAAGCCCGGAAGCCGAAAATCGGTAATCGGCACAGTAATTGGGAACCAGAAAACGTGAAACGGAAATTTTAGTTATGAAGACTCAACTTATTGAAGGGCAAAGAAGCAATTGAACTTTAAGACCTACACTACACGGGGTCAAGGCCCTCCTGGTCATCCTCCCCCAGCAAAAGAACTCGATAGTGCTAAGGGCACAAATGTCCTCAACGATTTCATAAATCTGTCTAAAGATCTTTTAGGTATAGAGATGAACGAACTAGTCACAAAAATTGAATGCTTCATGTCAAACTTAGGAAAGTTTCAGTCGCCCGTTAGTAAGCGACTAGCCTACCTTGAGCTGGTTAATCAGCTCTTTGTCAGTTCGAAATAATGGCTTTCAAATTTATAAATTTTAACATTTCGTCCCTAATTAATCAGGCTAGGAGAATTGAACTCACTAAAATTCTCCAAGCTAGCAAATGTACAGTGGCTTTCATACAAGAAACCCACCTGAACAGCAGACACAAAGTCTTCATTGACGACTTTAACGTCCTTAGAAATGACGAACTTCAAGGTGTGGCACTGTGTGTCAAGAAAAACGTACATTATGAGTTGGTGAGCTTCCATTCTTCACTCATTCCTACTATTTTTATATCCATTAAACTTAAATGTGAAAACGAGATCAAACACTTCCTTCTTGATTCGATATACTTTCCGACAAATTGCACTCCGTCACTACTAACAGCTGAACTCAATAAAATTGAGTCACTTGCTACATCCTATGACGGTACCATAATTGGAGGGGACCTGAATGCTAGAAGCCCCAGATGGGGTGATTCCTGGCAAAACCTTAATGGTGGCACCCTCATTAACTGGTACCAGTCTTGCACTCCTTCACTCACAAACATTACATCTAACACTCCTACATTCCCTCGGGGACCATCATTCCTTGATCACTTTTTCATTTCAAATCACTTGTTAAATTTCTTAAATCCGAATTTCACAGTGCAAACGCTTCCCACTTTCACTGAACACTGTCCACTTTTACTGAAGCTTCATATAGCCAACTCTGACATTTTCCTCAATGAGCCCCATGGCTTTAGATCTTTCAAAAACACTGACTGGAAAATATTCAAATCTGAACTTGATGACTCTTTAATTAATAATCTTCCTAATCAGAACTCTTGCCTTTCTAACGCAGACATTGACACACATATCACTAACTTTAACTCCACACTTCTTACCTGCCTCGAGAATAACTCGGTCAGAACCACTCACTCATTCAAAAAATATAGAAACCTTCCACCTGAGATAGAAAGTCTATTCAAGTTGAAGCATCTATGGCAAAAACAATTAAAAACAATTTTTCACAGATCCTTTAACAGGATCTCTGCGCCATACAAAGAGCTTTCAACTAGAATTTCCCTATTGAACATTATTATCAAGAATAAGGTAAATCAATGGCTAAACAAACAAATCAGTGACCGTCTGGGAAAAATAGTTCCGGGCCCCCAAGTGTACAAAAAAGTATTCATACCCAAGACTAACTAGCTTGGCCACTTCATCGGCACGCGATGTCAGACTATCGAAACCTGAGCTCATTATTCTCTTTTGTTCCGATTATAATGCCCTGAATCCTCCCTCTACTGAAATCTTCACTAACAGTGAAAACATCAAAAGCATTGTAAAGCAAATCAAACTAAAAAAATCCTCAGGGCCCGATGAGATCACTAACTTTGTTTTAAAAAAACTTTCCAACCTGGCCTTCAACTTCCTTACTATCTTGTTTAATAATTGTAAAAACAACGGATATTTTCCGAAAAGTTGGAAGGAAGCAAGGATTATCCCCATTTTAAAAAATCAAAGAAATCACGACCTGAACAACTTCAGACCAATATCGCTGCTCTCCAGCATTGGCAAAGTCCTAGAAAGAATAATCCTGGAAAAAATGATGCTTCCTTCGGAATGTCCAATTGATCCTCTTTCGGATTACCAATTCGGATTCCGTAGAGGTCACTCCACTGTTCACGCACTTCTCAAGCTCCAAAATGACATTGTATTAAACCTTAGAAATAAAAACTGCACGGTTGCATGTTCACTTGATGTGGAAAAGGCATTCGATTGCGTATGGAGAGATGGGCTAATCTCCAAAATTGTATCCCTCGACTTCCCACGACACATCACGAATATCATCGAAAGCTTTCTTGCTAACCGCACTTTTTTTATACAAATTCAAGGCACTAAATCACAATCTTGTGAGTGTAACAGTGGGGTGCCGCAAGGATCGATCCTGGGACCTCATCTGTTTAATATTTTCCTTCATGACTTCCCCCACCAATTCACTGAAAATAACCTCACTTCAACAGGACTGCTTTACGCAGATGATACGATTGTTTACTCAAGTCACAAATTTCCAATCATCGCAACCAGCACACTAGAAAAACACATACTAGCCATTAACGATTATTACAAGTCTTGGGGTATCAAAATTAACTTTCCAAAGACCGAAATGATATGTTTTAGAAACGCAAGTGGCAAAAGTCCAGTAGGGGTAGTCAGGGAAAGCAAAAACATAAAAATAAGCATAAACGGCACTCAAATACAACCGAAAAGCAGTATGAAATACCTCGGGGTTAATTTCAATAACTTGCTCAAGTTCAACACCCATGCCAGAATCACTCTCGAGAAAAGTAAGAAAATAACTAATATGCTTATGTTCCACTTTCGACATAAGAACTTAAATAAAAAGTCAAAATTACTCTTTTATAAAACACTTGTCAGACCAATAATGTCCTATGCGTTCCCAATATGGTTTTCAATTTCTCCCACTGTTGCTGCGGAGCTGGAACTGTTGGAGAAGAAAATCTTGAGACTTTGTGCAAACATCAATTTCGAAACCCGAACTAAAAGATATTCTAACTCACATCTACACAAAGAAACAAACACCAAGCCGTTCCTTAGATATGTTCTTCTCCTTATGAAGAAAACCATATCCAAGCTAAGCTACGTTGATAACAGTCTAATTGATCAAATCCTCGATTCTCAAAGTGGGTCCTCTTGGGACAACGTCAATTACTTATCTCCTATTGGAGCCTCCTCATTGGAACTAGATGCAAGTGAGATAACACCACCCCAGTTTTATCTCACCGTCACACCGAACCAAAATCGTGGCTAATTTAAAGTACCTAACTTTTTCTCCTTTTCTTCTTGTGCAATTTGCACTCTTTTATTTTAATTCACTTTTTGAACTACTTCAGATATCACCTTAATTACTACAAAGTACCCTACTTAAACAAATCAAATCACTACAACTTAGTAACATTAAATTTCACATTTCTCAAATACGGAGGGCAGTACCTGCACCCATAGAATAAGTTTATAATAAGTCACTTATAATCCCATAAATGAATGATAGTACAAAATTTATCTGTGATTTGTAACCATTCCTTAACATCATTTGTGATAAAATACCTTAACATTATATCTCTATTAATATACTTTATATATACATATACAATTTGCATAGCTGGAAACAATTACAAATGCATTTAAAGACTGAATTTGGACAAACCGTTTCAAGCTTACAGATTCATCGACAGTTAGAAAATAGAAAGAAAAATTATAACGAGACGTATTTAGAATATATGTTTGCCATGAAGTTAATCGCGAATAGGGGAAATATAGACGAAGAATCGTTAATAGCTTATATTATCGCCGGTATTCCCGATTCCTTAACGAATAAGACTATTTTGTATGAATCAAAAACTTTTGAATCTCTTAAAACTAATTTTAAAACATACAGTGAAATGAAACTACAAAGACAGAGGTTTAGAACTGATGAGGTGCCTCAAAAAGTAAACACTCCACGACAGGAACAATTTAGTACTCAAAAACGCTGTGTTGGTTGTGGTGCTAAAGGACATATATGTCGTTTAACTGCCCTTATAAAGACAAAGGTTCGCGGTGTTTTAATTGTAATGATTTTGGCCACCTCTCTAAAAATTGCCCGAAAAAAACACAAGTTAATCCGTTTAAAGTAAACAGAGTTTCTTCGCCAGTTGTACGGATGACTTTAAAAATCGAAGACAATATTTTAAGTGCTATATTCGATACCGGAAGTGAACTCTGCCTTATAAGAACTCTGTTTTCTCCATATTCAATAAAAATATCGATGGTGCAGGTACTCTTTTAACAGGGTTAGGGCAAAGTGTATATAAATCAATTGGTGCGGTTCAATTGAATGTAATGATTAACGGGGTTAAATGTGTGTGTTCACAAAAATGTTCACCAAAAATGTCCAATCGAAAAGAAAACCAAACTTTGCCAAAACGTTATAAATTTATTTAAATGAATGCCAAGAATAAAACAAGTTGCCTCGATGCCTGACTGAAATCGAATGCCAGAGAGCAAAAATTACAAACATGAAACTATCGAAGCCAAAGATAAAACTAAAAAGATGATGATGTCAATGACAGCTGGGCGCGTTCAGGATGCCATCGTTTTTTGCTCATGAATCTCAAACAGTGTGTTAACGTTCGACGTTGTTAGTGATGATTGTATCTCTGATGACGTAATTATAGGAACAGAAATCTTAAATTATGCTAATATGACAATCATAAATGGAGTTATACATTTTAATCCGAAAGAACTTAGTGATAATTACATTAAGATTTCTGAAAATTCTATAAGCGAAATAGAAGTTGAAAGTCTAGTTGAGGATAGCAAGAAAGTTTTAAATGTAGAGACAATCGAAAATACAGCGGTGAAAAATGAAATTTTTAAATTAATTAGAGATTATAATCCAATTAAACCGAAAACGTCTTGCGTAGAAATGAGAATTTGTCTAGAGGATGAAAAGGCAGTGTTTCATCGTCCACGAAGGTTAGCACCAATGGAAAAGCGCATAGTAGACGAACAAATATCACAGTGGCTAGAAGATCAAATAATAGTGCCCAGTAATTCGCAGTTTGCCAGCCCCATAGTACTTGTGAAGAAGAAAGACGAAACGTACAGAATTTGCATCGACTATCGTAAACTTAATTCAAAAATTCTTAAAGATAGGCAACCGTTACCCATAGTTGAAGAGGTTATTGAGGATCTATACAATGCGAAAGTATTTACTAGTCTTGACCTTAAAAACGGGTTTTTCCACGTGGATATTCATCCGTCTTGTCGAAAATATACTTCGTTTGTGACCCCCGATGGTCAATATGAATTTTGTAAAGATCCGTTTGGTCTTTGCAATTCACCGGCGGTATTTCAAAAATTCATCAATACGGTTTTTAAGGATCTCATTAGAGAGAAACAAGTACGTATTTACGTTGACGATTTAATAATTGCGTCCATGAATGAAGAGGAAAATCTTGAAACGTTGAAAGAGGTACTTGCAGTCGGGGCGAAAAACGGGCTCATATTTAATTGGGAGAAATGTAAGTTCATCAAGCGATCCATAGAATTCCTTGGCCATATTGTTGGGAATGGGTCAGTGAAGCCTTCCCAACAATATAGAGAAAACCATGGCAGTGCGCAACTTTCCCGAGCCAAAAAATTTAAAGCAACTTCAAAGTTTCTTGGGACTAACCGGTTTTTTTCGAAAGTTTATTCCCAATTATGCCACAATAGCTAAACCGCTATCCGATTTAACGAAAAAAAGCTCTACGATTTTCAAGTTTGGTTCCGAACAACGATATGCTTTCGAAGCTTTAAAGGAAGCGCTTTGCGTCGAACCGGTTCTTAAACTCTTCAACCCTAGTGTGGAGACAGAGCTGCATACTGATGCAAGCAAGGTCGGTCTGTGAGCCGTTTTGCTTCAACGTCACGAGAAAGGATTACATCCAGTGTTTTATCTAAGTTTTAAGACGTCCTCATCTGAAGAGAAATTTAGCAGTTATGAGCTGGAGGTTCTTGCTGTGATCCGATCCCTGAAAAAACTACGAGTGTATTTGTTAGGTTTAGATTTCAAAATCTATACAGATTGTAAAGCGTTCCAGCTCACAATGAAGAAAAAGGAGTTGTGCACACGCGTAGCAAGATGGTCCTTATTCTTGGAAGAGTTTAGTTGTACAGTTCACCACAGGCCAGGAAACCTTATGAGACACGTAGATGCGCTGAGCAGAGTTTTAACGATTACAGAAGTCGACTCGGGTATCCTACATCAAATCAAAAAAGCACAATCAAAAGATGAGTCATCCCAGCTTATTCTGAATATCCTTCAGCGTACCCAGTACGAAGATTATATTAACAGAAATGGAGTACTTTATAAGTTTGAGCAAGGAGTTTATCTGTTAGTTGTACCCAAGTCTATGCAGAAAGAGATCATTCGAGGCGTTCATGAGATTGGGCATATAGATGCACAAAAAATAGAGCACAAGCTCAAGCAGAACTACTACATAAAAAATTTGCATAAGAAGGTTACTGAAGTGATCGCTAATTGTGTAGCCTGTATATTAGCCGTAAAGAAAGCTGGAAAGCAGGAGGGATTCCTACATCCAATAAGTAAAATTGACGCTCCATTACACACGTATCACATAGATCATTTGGGGCCTATGCCATCGACAGCCAAAAACTACAAGCATCTTTTTGTTATAATGGACGCTTTCACGAAATTTGTTTGGATCTTCCCTGTGAAATCGACCACAACCCAGGAAGTTCTTACGAAACTTTTATTTTTGGAAAATATTTTTGGGAAACCATCTCGTTTGATATCCGATAAGGGATCTGCATTTAGTTCCAACGATTTTAAAGATTATTGTGACCAACGAAATATTTTGCATATTCAAATCACTACAGGCGTCCCAAGAGGCAACGGACAAGTCGAACGAATGAACAGAATCATCATCGCTACGTTAACTAAGCTGTCCTTGGAGAACCCATTGAAATGGTACCAGCATGTTCCTAAACTACAAAAGGCAATAAACTCAACCATCTCCAGAGCCACCAAAAGAACACCCTTCGAGCTTCTGTTTGGAGTCCCAATGAGAACCGACGAAGATTTACAACTAGCCGAGATGTTGGAAGAGGAAATATTCCAAGAATTTGAATACAGCAGAGTTACTTTACGCCAAGCAGCAAAGCTACAAATCGAAGACATCCAGAACGAAAACAAGAAAAATTATGATAAAAATCGGAAGCCTGCTAAGAAATACGCCGTCCATGATTTGGTTGCCATCCAAAGAACCCAATTCGGTACAGGGCTTAAAGTACAGCCAAAGTATCTAGGACCTTACGAAGTTGTTAAGATCAAGCGTAATGACCGATACGAATTAGAGAAAATTGGAAGTCACGAGGGTCCAAACAAAACGTCATCTGCAGCAGATTTAATGAAGCCATGGGTCCAAGCTGAAGAAGACTCTGACTCTGAGTCAGATTAATTCAGGATGGCCGGATGTGGAGTATAGTAAACCCCTAAGTCCGTCTTCTTCAACGGTATGAAAATCACGAAAGCCTAATTACACCTACACACTGACACAAGAAACGAGAAACGGACTCAGAGAAGAACAGCTAAGCGAAGAATAAAAAAGACGAAGAAACGAGAGACCGACACGAGTTTGCAACGCGACGAGCCACGAGGAAACGCTACGATACGATTAAACTTAAATTCTAGAAATCTTACGTCTAAATCCCAATAAAACTTAAATTCTATTTAAATAAAACTTAAAGTTATCTTTTTGACAAAATTAAAACTGAAATATGAAATTGTGTAAAACTTAAACTTAAAACTAAAACTGAAATTGTGTAAAACCTATTCTGAGTGTTAGTTAAACTTAAATTCTATTAAAACTTAATCTAACCTTGAATTGAAATTGAAATATTAGCTGCGTTTTATTATCACCATGATCTGATCCGGATCAGATCATTATAATAAAACAGCTTTGGATCATCAATTTACTTATTACGTCATGTTTGGCAGCAGTTTGAAATTTACTCATTCTGTCATTACATCGGAGTTGCCCTACGATAATTTTGTTGAACGATTATTCTGTTGTTTTTTAATGGAAAAAAGCTTTTGCTATGTAATTGAAAAATATCTCATTCCCGGATAATAAATGTGTGAAAGTGGCAGCACAGTTTTTATTGAAAATGTACGCCAACATTTCAACTTGTGTGCGGAAGAAGAACTAATATTTGGATCACTAAAATTGATCCAAGTAAAAAGTAGGATTTCGATTTGTTGTTGTTTCACATATAAATCAATGATCTGATCTGGATCATTGTGATAATAAAACGCAGCTATTGTATTCCTACCTAGTGTATCATTATTATATTAAATTTAACTGAATTAAAATTTGACTTAAAACTTAATTGGTGTTGTTATAATTTGTACCCCTTTGCCCCCTCAATCCCACATACATATACACTCCGCTTCAACTGAATAAGCACACAATTTTCTGAAGTTTGTTGTTTGTTGTCCATTTTTTCCTAACTTTGAACGTTAATGCATCATTTGATGATGCTAACCGATAGCTTATGATTTTGAGAAAACAAATGAAAAAGAATAATTTAAAAAGGACCACTATTTTTTCCCTGGCTCTCATGCAAAGCTTTCCAGATTGAAAAACTCAGTTTTTTTTTGCGTCAACTGAATAAGCACACGATCTTTCACTCTCATTATCTTCATTGGTTCTTAGAGTTTTAAGTTAATTGGTATACCAAATCAAAAGTTGAAGTGTTCTAAGTGACATTTCACCGTTTATTTAAAATTTAAGAAAAGATGGTTAGATCAGAAGCTTTAATAGTGTCGGACGAGTTAAGATTGATTCGTAAAAAGAATAAAGACTGACCGTGCGTGCTATAGCTACCAATATTGATCGGACTCTTAGTGTTGTCTATTCGTACCTCAGAAATAAAAGTTTGTACGAGAAAAAACATGAAAGGTGGTAAAAAAACGGCAACATTCGAAGTTGATCGACGAGCAATTTTGAGATGTGCTTCCAGTTCATGTGCCTCCGCGGTAAAAATTAAACAAAAAGTTGGTGTAACTGCAGGTGTTTCAACAGTCCACAGAGTACCAAACCGCGCAGATCATTTAAAACGATTAAAACTCCAAAAGAAACCACCACTAAACGAGCAACGAAAAGATATTCGTTTAAGATTTTCTAGACTCGATGTGAGTTGGATAAATGTGTGGCAGAACGCAGTTTTTTTCGGATGAGAAGAGATTCAATTTTGATGGCCCTGATGGTTTCAATTATTACTTTCACGATTTGAGAAAAGAAGAACGATTTTTAGCGCGGTATCATAGTCGAGAAGGTGGAGTTATCATATGGGGAGCAGTTAGCTACTATGGGACTATGGAGCTTGAGTTTTAAACGTCAAAAAGGAGTGCAATTACCTGCAAAAGAATATTGAAAAGAAGGTTTCCTTCATTTTTGGATATTTGTGGACCCTATAAATGGATTTTCCATTAGGACAACGACCCTATCCAAACGTAGCGCACTGTCAAAAGTGGGAAACAGGACCAGAATGTTGAATTGCTTCAATGGTCGCCCTATTTACCTGACCTGAACCTTATAGAAAATGAATGGGGATGGTTGGTACGTAAAGTTTATGAGTCAGGCCGTCAGTTTGAGGACAGAGAATCGCTTATTGCAGCCACTAAGTTACCATGGAGAGAAATTTCGCTGGACTTCTTAGAGTTTATATGATTCCATGCCAGCCCGAATTTATGAAGGAATCAAGAATAAAGGTGGTAGTACCCAATACTAGAAATAACCAATAAAAAAAATATTTAAAGAAAATCTTGTTAATTTCTTTCCGTTTAACTTTATTTGCATTTTTAAAAGTTGTGCTTATTCAGTTGACGCAAAAAAAAACTGAGTTTTTCAATCTGGAAAGCTTTGCATGAGAGCCAGGGAAAAAATAGTGGTCCTTTTTAAATTATTCTTTTTCATTTGTTTTCTCAAAATCATAAGCTATCGGTTAGCATCATCAAATGATGCATTAACGTTCAAAGTTAGGAAAAAATGGACAACAAACTTCAGAAAAATTGTGTGCTTATTCAGTTGAAGCGGAGTGTATATACCTCCTTAGCAGATAAAGAAACTAGATTTATTGTAATCGTAAGAAGTGTAGAGCCATCGCTCATAACTTATTGTCATTTTCACTGTTTCACTCCTCCAGTGAACAAACTACATACTCAATATAACAGAGCGCTCTCGCTCTCTTAAAAAGATAAAAAATAAACAAAAATAAAAGCGCTGTGTGCCATTTTTAGTTTTAAGTTTATATTAGCCGCGATTTATTATCCTCACTAATCCATATGGGTTTATTTTTTGTATACAAACCAACAACAACCTGGAACCCCGACAGCTATCGGGGTTTATTTCGTAACTCAAAAACTATGTTCTAAATATGGCGGATAGATGGCGAGTGTGAGACAAAAAAGAAGTTATTGTAGAAAGATTTAGTAATATCAGCAGTGCTGTCGTTTCAAAAATGTTATGGGGAGTATTTTTGAATTATTTTGAGGAGTATTTTCTATATTTGGGTAGTATACATTTTTTACTATAGGAACGTAGCCCGATAAATAGCCTACAGAAAAAAATATCACTTACAATGGGTTTTGTAGATCGTTTTGAAGTTTCAAAAATGATATGGTTGAAGTTTATTAGCAAACTGTAGTTTCTTATAAATTCTTGGGAGTTATAAAACTCAAATTGTGTGCTTGTCGGATAGTAGGAGCCTTTTATTCACTCGAAATTGATATCAACTTGAGGATTTTATCCCTAAATTTCGATTAAAGTTGTCTTCATTAGAGGCTGTCATTCTCAAATTAACAAGTTTGGTTTTTCTCAGCTGCCGAAAAACTTTATTAGACCACTAAAAATACCTACAATTTTCAGTCAGATCTTGTGTGTTTTCTGCATCAAGTAAAACACTTTTTTTAATTAAACAAATATTAAAGTTATCATCATAAAGCGAAGAGAAAATTATGAAGACTTGGGCTTTGAAAGTATGAATAGAGTAGGGAAAGAAAAAGTTTTAAAATCTAACTGACTAGTGACTATGCACTTTTTTTATTTTTAAGGGTTTATAGTCTTTTCCAAGAGATTCCTTTGATTGGAGGGTCTCCGAACACAAAAGTAGTTTCCTGTATCGTCATTTTGACCTGGTACCTCCTAGAGAACTTTTTTTTCCGGAGGAGACTATTATGTCATTATGAAGAGGTATCTGTCGTCTTTTTTCTTCTTGATTCAGAATTTCATCGTGCAGCTGCTTTCACCGTCTCCAAAAACAAAAAAAAATGATTAAGTTCCCATTGACAAAAAAAATCATGTTTTTAACATAACTACTCCAAATTGTTATGAGTTTCCCAGGGGATACTACTTTCAAATTCAAAACTCTGAGTTAAAAGTTACGTAAGTAAAGAAAAACAATCCTCAGCTTGACTTTACAATTCAACACTTGAGTTTGTCAACTGCAAAGGTTCACAAGTTGAAATAAGTGAAGAAAACGGCTCCAAATAAATTGTTTTTGCCTAATACAAATTGATATTCAAAAGTTCCCCAAGTTGTCCCTTAATTACACAGAAAATATCACGTCAGATTTGAATAAGTTGAATGCTGTCATGCGACGAAGGTTTATTAAAAAGGTTAGGTTTTCTTACAGTTCTATTTATAGTAATTCCACCAGTTGAATTTTATTTATTTCATTACAAAAGGTCCGTTCCGCACTCAGTTTGAAACTGCCGAATTTAGTAATATTTGGTTATTTTTGGTCAGAGTCTGTTCCCAACTTCAAAAATTGTGTAGAAGAGAGCGATCACGAGAGAGTAAAAAATTTCCCCACCCTGACAAATTAAGCCCAAAGAATTTCTTCCGGCAGAAATATGAGTTCTGTCAAATGAGAATATGACACACGTCAAACAGAAAAAAAAATCCAGTTTTGTAAATTTTTTCTTGAATTTGGTTTCCTTTGGTAGATTTTTTTCTCTCTGAGAGAGTATTCTCCCCACTCCTCAGAATTTAACAGATTGCCTAATTTAGTGCACAAAAAGTCTGGAACAGACCTAAATTGTATAATCTAGTTATCAACTTTTTAGATAGATTTTGTGCACTACGTTTGGGGAGTATATTTCGTCTAAGGGTAGTAGAGTAGCATTTGACTCTCGAAAGGAGTAAAATACTACTATAGTAGCAAAAACGACAGCAGTGAATATCAGCCGTATCTTTGTATATGGATTTACCTAGTACTATCAAGAATGGTTTTCAAGCAAGCAAGCAGAGAACACACATTACAAACTAATGTAAAAAACTGTCAAAAAACTGTCAAACCAAGCAGAAAACCATTCTTGATATTACCTGGTAAATCCATATACAAAGAGCCGTATTAATAAAAAATAACGCGTATTCCACTCTTAGCCACAGTTTTATAAAGCCAAAGGATAAAAGTCAATCCAATTAATTAATAAAAACAAGTTTTTTGCGGAAAAGCAAAATAAAATTTAGTTGAGGGTTGCGTCTCGGATAAAAACATAGCTTAAACTTCTACCTTTTTAACCCAGATCGTTTTATTATCAAGGGGTAACCCATATGGGTTAGTGAGGATAATAAAACGCGGCTATTAGTGTATTGTAAATATGTATATAGATATGAAACTCCCGTTTCGCGCAAACATTTTATAACGCTCATGAGCAAGAGCAGAACAACATTATAACTTTATATTAAAATTGTCATGCCACGAGGCTTAAACATAAAAATAGAAAAAGAAGGCCATACAATACAGCCACTTTTGTACCTTTGTAAATGTTAGAATAAGATGGAATAACATTAGTCGTGTTTTTTTCACTACTCGGTAGCCAGTAAAGTAATCAAGTGCGAAAAAAACGCTCCAACTCACTCTATCTGTCAAATTCAATTTAAATTTCAATGTTGGCACTCAATTCAAAAAACTTCAAAATTCTTCACCATTTAATTAATAATTTTCAACAAAAAAGTGTGCCCGGTTAAATTTAGTTTTATTATTTTTCGTTTTCCAACAGCCAACCCGAGAGTTTATAATGCAGTGGTGAATGATAAAGAAAGAACCCATCAAGAGAGCAAAAAGGAAAAAAAAAAACAATTTTCTGCTTCAAAACGAAGTCGCAAAAATTATTCGTCCACATCTCCTATTTAAGTGAAATATTGCAAGAGTAAAAAAAATAAAAAAAGATTTTGGAAAACTATTTTTCGTTTTCTTGACGAACTCCTCGATTGGAAATTTGCACATGCAAACAGAAAAAAATTGTTTTGTTTTGTGTGCACTTTTTTTTGGCAACGGGAAGAGGGGCCACAAACACTGAACACAGCAGAAGTAATTTTGCATGAATTCTATTTGATTTTCCTCGCTTAACAATCGGAAAATTTTATCGAAGGGCTGTTCTTCCATCTTTTTGTTTGATTTTTCATCAAATACAAATAATTTTCAAAATTGCCAAAATAGCAAAATAATTCTTCTTAACGCCATCAGCGCCATCTACATTTCAATAATATGAAGTTCTATCTCCGGCTTATCTGTCATTATTTTACTGGCCTTTTTATCGACTGTAAAATCAAATTGTTGTTGTTTGCCAAGGGAAATTTTGCTGTGCTGGCTACAGAGTAGTGAAAAAACACGCCTATTGTAAAAGAGACCAAAAAGACTCAATAAACATTTCATTTCATTTCATTTATTTTTTTATTTTGAAATTAATAACTTTTTTAGTCAGTTTTTAAATATTTGAAAAACAAAAGTAAAATGCTGCCAGTTAAAATGTTTGTTTAGCTTCTTCACTCATTCACGTTGGAATTTCATTGGAATTTTTCTGATAGGTCGGTTATAGCAATCATTGAAAATTTCTGTCAGGAATTTCTTTCCTGCCGTAATTCTATCATTGGAACTGTAAGAAGTTGAAACACAGATCATTGGAATTATAGAAAATTGAAACGCAAATCATTGGAACGATTTGTTTCATTTTTTGACATAATACAACAAGCTGTTCAGGAAAATTAATTTAGAACCGGAAAATGGAAAAATACATTTGAATGTAAAAATGAGTGTGTAATTGAACTTTTTTATGTCAATAAAAATTCTTGCAGTGATTTCCGATTGATTGGTATATAATTTGCACTTCTTTTCAAAAGAAAACATATAGTAGGGGAGCCCAGGAAGGGATTTCGCGCGTTACTCGAGCGCGTCAGATTATTATATGGGGAGAAACCTTGCACTTTGTTATGTGAACCTACCAAATATGAACGTTTAAATTTGTTGCGTTCGATCAGGGCAGCCCGTCAGATTAGTAAAAAAAAACCGATGGTCGGAAATACTCGAGCGCGTCAGATTTTTAGAATATAAGTTAAGTATAACGCAAAAAGTGAGTATTTCAATAATCTGACAAATTCAATGTTGCAAAAGCAAATGGGAACGTTCCAAATCTGCAAAAAAAACCGTTAGCTCGAAATACTCGAGCGCGATTGGTTTTTTTTCCATCCTAATGGAAATTTTATGAGGATTACGAAAAACATATAATCTGACAATTTCCGTGTTGCGATGTAGCGTAAATAGCATTTTAGAGGTTAGATGCTGAGATCAGTGCTTTCTCTCATTTGCTCTCATTTTTTTTTCTCTCGCAAACTTCCCACGCCATTGTATTTGTTAAATCTTTATTAGTCCTATAACCAGTGTTTCCGCTGGTTTAAAATATTTCCGAGTCCCAGAAACTTGATAAATGAGTCATTAAAAAAAATTTCCAATAAATTTTTTTTTTTAACCATTTTTGTTTTTAATTTTTAGTATTAAAGAAAAAAATGTATCAGAAACATAAATTAATTTTGATATTAAAATGTTATGTACTTGGCTAAGTACGGTAACTCTGTTTATGACTGACCCGAACCAAGGCCTGTGCCGGTCCAAGTGATGTTTTCTTTTACTAAAACAGTTATTGCAAATACAATCAATGCTCACTCTGCCATCTCAAGCTGACTTGAACACATCACAGCTTAGTCTATTGATGTGATGATGAAGATTAATTTTTTCTAATACCAAAAAAAAAAAAGAAAATAAAATCATTTTTTTTGTTTTATTAAAGAATATTCACATCGCTTATTTTTTTAAATTGTCAGATTAAGAAAATGCAACGGTATATTTGTCAGATTATCATTTTGGGTGAATAAAACATCAAGTACAACACACTGTATAAAAATCTGACGCGTTTTTTTTTTACATTTTCAAAAATCTCTAAAAAGTGTCGGTCTCATTCAAATCGTCAGTCATTAAAATAGGACACTTATTTGAGTTCAATTTACGTCCCCTCCAAAAATCTGACACGCTCGAATAACTGCAATTTTGTTTTTGTTTTTTTACCAAGTTAACAGCCCTTTACAGCTAAATGCAACATTCTTTCCGTCAGATTATTATATACCCGTTATCAGAAAGCCAAAGTGAATATATACTATGAATATCTGACGCGCTCGAGTATTTCCATGTAACGGTTTTTTTTTGCATTTTCAAACGTGTTTGCACGCTAATCGCAACACCGTTATGAAAAAATTTAAACGCACATTTTTATCTTAGACCACAATCTTCAAAACGCGATAGGTCGCGATGACGCTCGAGTAACTGCAAATTTAGCATCTCGGGCTCCCCTACTAATAGTGAAATATCCATTCAAAGATTTTTCCGGATCCATTTCAATGATAGCTTTAACTGGCCCCTTAAAGAAAGAGGAAAAAACACGAACACACTTTTTTGTATCTTTTTAGGGTTCCTACACAGGTGAACACAAAATCCTATAAGATCAGTTCGTTTTCCTTTAATTCGTCTTTCGCAAGCGATTTCTTAGAATCTGCTAAGCTGATTGCAATTAAATTTGGTACACATTTTCAAGAGTACAAGTGATCCGAAAATGTTGCTACCAGATTTTTAAGATACACAGTTTCGAAGTCATTGAAGGAAATAGGCAGAAAGACTATTCCAATTATTTTCCAAGAAAATGTTTGGTTTCATACCTTAATCTTTGTAGGGTCGGATAATCGAGTACGGAACCTTCCTCATTTCATTTCATTTCATTTCATTTATTCGTGAATGCTTGATAACTGTAAGATACAATATCTTATAAAATAGTTACAAGCTAATAATACAAATTGGTAGAGCAAGCTAATAAATCACTTTCTAATATTATAATACATAATTGAAAAAAGAACAAGTTAGAATTTCATAAATATACAAAAATATACAATTGCAAGAAATAATACAAGTATTTAAATCCTATTTGAAAAATGATCTTTAAGAGCCTTTTTAATTCTTGTTGCGTTTGAGATTTCCGTAATAGCGCGTGGGAGAGAGTTCCAGAGTCGGACTGAGTTTATAAAGAATTGACGTTCGGACGTTAAACATGTGAAGCGAGGATGAATCAATTGACGAGATCTACTAGAGGCAGGGAAATTTATCTTATCAAAACAGTATTGTGGTTGGTGTGTAAGCAGCACATCAGCGAGTAGCAACAAACTACGAAATTTAAGGTAGTTATCAAAGGTCATATCAAGCAGCAGGGTAGCAAAATTGGATACATTATCATATCTTCGTAAGCCAAAGACATAGCGAACAATATTATTAAAAGTGACATTAAGTTTACGTTTACTATCATAACAACAATTGCAATATAGTTCACAACCATGTATTAAGATTGGTAATAACAAGGTCTTGGCAAGCAGCATGCGTGTGTTAACTGGTGTAAAATACTGAGTTACCCATAAAGTACGTAGGGCACCATAAACTTTGCCTATAATTCCATTTATGTGGTTGTCCCAAGTTAAAGAGCGATTAAAGTTAACACCGAGATTTTTAGCAGTTTCAACGTATTCAATGGGGGCATTACTTAACAAAATCGAAGGAAAGTAAGAGAGATCAAGAATCTTTTTGGAAATTACTACGCATTTAGATTTTTTAGGGTTCAAAAAAAGACCATTTAATTGAGACCAGTTTGAAATTGTATCAAGATCTGTATTGATATTGGTGGCGCCGTGCTCAATAAGTCCCAGGGGACAACTGAAATAAAGTTGCAAGTCGTCGGCATACAGATGACAGGAACAGTTTTTGATTAGACCTGGAAGTTCATTGACATAGATACAGAATAGTAGAGGACCCAAAATCGACCCTTGAGGAACACCGGACGAAATAGGTAAAAAACTAGACAAACAGTCACCAATTTGAACTGCTTGTTTTCTGTTAGACAAATAAGAATAAACGAGCTTAGCAGAACTTGCAGAAAAATTAAACTGCTGCATAAGTTTTTTACACAGAATTACATGGTTGACAGTGTCAAAAGCCTTAGAAAAGTCAAGCAAGACTAAGAAAGTTACATCACCCTTATCCAGCGCTTGTCTTATTTCTTCTGTCACACAAAGTAGTGCTGTTGTACAGCTGTGCTTTTTCCGAAAACCAGACTGTTTTGGAGTGAGCAAAGAGGTTGCGGTGAGGTAAGCGTTGATTTGCCTCTGTAAAATTCTCTCAAAGACTTTAGACAAAAAGGGTAGAATTGAGATAGGTCTATATTCAGATCCTTTAGCATTTTTAGGAAGTGGTATGATTTTAGCTGACTTCCAAAGGTCCGGAAAAACTCCAGACATCAAAATAGTATTAAATGCATGTGTAATGTAGGGCAACAAAATTGGTAAAATTATTTTTAAAAATTTGGGGTTAATATTGTCCAGACCGACAGCACTTGACTTCACTGAAAGCAGACTTTCAACAACATCGGCAGCATCCACAGAACGAAAACTGAAACAAGAGTGATCTAACTGTTCCCTAAATGAAATATGATCAGAGGAAGTCGCCCTGGTTGATGGAACTGAAATGAAAGTTTTATTAAGTGCGTTTACATCGACATCGTTGGTAGGCATATTTCTTGCCTTACCAATACCAACGTTTCGCAAGTTCCTCCACAGTTTACGTCCGTTTAATGTAGAACTCAGTTGATTAGACAACATTTGAGATTTGGCTAAACGGATTTCAGCTGTGACTTTGTTACGTAATGAACAAAACAAGCGTCGCAATTCAGTCAACCGATATCGCTTCCAGTTGTTATATGCGTTATCTCGTTGTTGCATCAACAGTCTAATATTTTGCGTGAACCATGGTTTGTCATAAAAATTTAAAATTTTAGTTTTCAAAGGAACATGCGTATCGTACAGGGTTTGGATATTATTAGTTAAGAATTGCCATTGTTCGTTAGTGGAGGGCATATAAAATATACTCTCCCAATTGATGAGTCTAGTATGCTCTTCAAGATACTGAAAATTAATATTTTTGAAGTCACGGTATGATATTTTTTTGTCAGAATATTCGAGATTAAATTTTATTGTTAAAAAAATTAAGTCATGTTTTGAAAAAGCAGGTACGGAAAGTTGATCATACAAGTTTACATCGTCTATGTCACTTACGAAAAACAAGTCAAGCAGAGTTGCCCCACTACCAAAAAAATGAGTTGGATTCGTGGTGTTAACTGGACTTAAACTGAGCGATCGCATGCTATCGGTCAAAGTATTGGTATTCAATAAGTTGCAATTGAAGTCTCCACATAATACAATATTAGGGAAACCTAACGAAACTTCTTCTATAATTGACAAAAGAGGTGAAAAATCTATGTTCCTATTTGGCCTATAAATAACCCCTAAAAGTAGACTACTGTCACTTCCCAGAAGTTCAATGAACATATATTCAAGACTGCTACCTGCGACAGACGTAAGCTTAAGTTTGCTTTTAATAACAGATTTAACAAATATTGCCACACCACCCCCAATACGATCAAATCTATCTAACCGAAAAGTACGATAGCCGTCTAAGCTGCACAAATCGTCACTTACTTCATTTCTCAACCATGTTTCGGTGACACAAACGACATCAACATCTGAATTAACAAAGAGATCACGGAACTCATCAATTTTCGGTAATAAGCTTTGCGCATTAATATGACAAATCCTGAGGCCACATTTCTGCTTACTCAGGATTTTAACCATAGAACGCAGAGAATTAAAATTATTCATTATACACAACAAGAAGAAAAAAGAATATAAAAAAACAGTATATATGTATGTAATAATAAAGATAATAAGTGATTATTCAAATTAAATTTAATTTAAATTTTAATTTTAAGTTTAATTTAAGTTTTTATATAAATATTAATTTTCATGAGAAACTGTTGATCTGGCAACGTCATCAAGTCCCTCGATGCAGTCAACTTTCACAGCTGTGTCATCTGAATGACGTTTTACAAATACCACTCCACGAGCAGTATACACAGTGGACAATTGTTTACTTTTCTTCAAAGCAAGTGCACGTTGCATGATGAGCTTGTTGTGTTCTGTTAAGCTCTCACGAATATAAATCGTAGAAGATGACGAAGAGGCGGGAGTGCTATCGAAAGCAAGGTTAATGTCGTTTAAGCAAAGGTGTTTGTTGTTTTTTTTTCGGTAATTCGCTAACGAAGTAAGCACAAAATTTTTATCGAATGGTGTGTTGAATTTAATTATGATCGCGGAGTTATTAGTGTTCGGTTTTGGGCGAGTGCGGTAAATATTATTGAGTGTTGGTGGTTTAATGTTAATTGTTGTGCAAATTAAATTGAAAATAGATTTGAGATTTTCGTTGGGTAAACACGGAATACCAAAAATGAAGGCGTCCCTAGCGATAATTCGGTTTTCATAAACGTTCAAGGAGCTTTTAAGCTTGGCAATTTCGTCGGCGGTGTGATCAAAGTTATTGTTTACATTATTGATTTGCTTAGAGTTTTCAATTAAACAAGATCTAGTGCTCGTACATTCGGTGGTAACTTTAGCTATTGACATTTTGATATTGCTTATTTCGGTGTTTAAAGAGTCGATATCTGATTTAATTTCGGTTTTGGCGGTTTCTAATTTCACAACACGATTGTTTATTTCCTGGACACTAGTTTTGATTTTTTGGATTTCGCGTCCGAGATTTTCAGTTATTTTTTTCTCTGACTCTTCGACTTTTTGTGACAGAAGTGAAACAATAAACTCGCTTTGTTGACGAAGTTTTTCATCCATCCATGTCTTATCCATGATTTTAATTGATGTCGGAGTGTTCTTAGGTGTTGGGATTTTGGCAGATGATAAGCTTTGGGGCGAATTTGTGGGTGTGTAATTTAATGCGCGCGGTCGTTTGGGTGGGTTTGAAGGCATGGGTGAGTATAAGAATATAACGTTTATGTATTGGATTTTAATAATTTTGAGAGCAGAGTCAAGAGAATTAAAAAGATTCGTTAAATAATTTGCACAAAGGAAGCAAAAAAAAAATAAATATTTTTTCACTTTTATTTCACATTTGTTTTGGCAAAATTATTTAAAATGTAAGCACTTTTGCCCAAAAAGAACTTTATACAAACAGCAAATCAGCTTATGCACAAGAAGACACAAGAACTAGCAAGGTTGAAAGCGTTTATCGATCAGAAAATAAGTATGTTTGTCACCGGATCAAATACACGTCTTATCAGCAGCTCATAACTTTTGACTCGAGCGAGTTTATCTCGCACTTGTCCACTTTTTTTTTTTTTTTGATTTGTTAAACCTCTCAAAATTCTTTCAAAATAATCGAGACTCAATAAAAACTACTACAGTTTTAAATTCGCAGACGATACCTGAACTAACGAATGTCATCATCTCAATATCTCAATGTGGCTACTCGTTCGTTCGTTCACTGATGAGACTCACTCACTCGTTCACGTGAGCGGTAATTCGGCCCCTAGTCTGAAGCCCCTAACACCTATCAAGTTATTGGCAGTTATTGCCGACGAGATCTTCAAGGCGATAGTTAGGAGACTCTGTAGTTGGTTCATTTCAGAGGGTTTCCTTTTTTAAATGAAAACATCAATAAAATATTTTTAACAATTTTTTTCAGTTTCTCTTATTTTTTTTTTTTTTTTTGACAAACAATGAAGTTTTCTTCTTGTTATTTTTTTAACTAAACGGATAATTTTGTTATGTGTTACCGGACACTTAGAATTTGTTGTTTTGAAACAAATAAGTAGAGCTCAACTGTATTCTTGAACTCAATGCAAGATATTTACAAATAAAAATGTAATACAAAGAAAAAATGTTAAACAAAAATACTCACTGGCAAGTCAATTAATTAATTAATTTAAAATTATTTGTTTGTTTGATTTAGAGCCATTTGCTCATTCATAAATAAACTGATGTTGCGAATGAGAAAATGGGCTCATTAAATTACTCTAAGGACATAAACATCACTAGGTATTAGTTGTTTCTCAAAGCCGCCCTGGACGGCTTCTTGGTAGTAGTGGTCGATTTCTTTCTTCTCTTTTGTTTTTGTAATTTATGTTTAAATGACTCGATGAATGACAGAATACTGTTTTTTTTCTTTTAATATTGTTTCTCACTCGACTCGACTGAACTTTTTCTTGATTAACCAATGTTTTAACTTAAGGCTACTTTACAGTTACACTAAATAAATAAAATAAAAATAAATTAAAATGAGAAAGTGAAAGTTGGCCTAGCTAGCGGTGGTACTCTACTTTTTTTCGCCCTCTCTGAATATCCGGACGGGGACCATTGGGCGAGTTTTAATTGGTGGTGGTTCCGGCCAGGTCCATTTCATTGGCATGGAACTCGAATAGCAGTACCTGTACAACTGCGATTCTAGCCATTTGCGTTTGTCGTTTGGTTCTGGATAGGTTGATGCAAGTCCTTAAACAACAAAAAACCAGTTAGAATAAATTTAGGAAGACAAGCAGCAGTATAGAGTATTACCATTAGCGTAGGCAGCTTCTGTAACTCCAATAGCAATTCGCATAGAGACTTCTTGGATCTTGCTTAGCGGTGGATAAAGTAAACCTCTTTCCAAATCAATTTGTTCGACACAGTTGGCTAGTTCTTGAGCAGCAATTAAGAACATAGCATCGGGGATATGATGAGTACCAGTTGCAATAACACCGAGGGCAACTCCAGGGAAGATGTAGGCATTGTTGCCCTGTCCGGTTTTGTATGTCTTGCCATTGTATTCAACCGGTGGGAATGGTGAGCCCGATGAGAAGATCACACGACCCTGAATGCAAAAAATGTAGTATGCTTTTTGATATTGACATTTTGAGGAAACTTACCTCAGTGGCATTATAAGCTTCCTGGGCAGTGCATTCGGCTTTACTTGTTGGGTTTGATAAGGCAAACACAATGGGCCGTTCATTATGTTGGGCCATGACATTGAGAATTTCCTTGCTGAAGAGACCAGTTGCAGCTGAGGCTCCAATAAGAATCTGAAAGAGACGATAATTATAGTGCTTGGTTTGTGTTTTGAATATTCCTTTTTTTTATAATAAGCACGCACTCAAGGGGTTTTTGTTCCCTTTTTATGCCAAAGCACGGTGCGAGCGTTAAAGAAAGTGGGATAGATGGAGAGGGTTTAGGATGAGGTGTCGGTTAACATTGGTCTTGAATTCCTGAACACTGCAGTGACTGGGGAAGGCAGAGTGTGGAAGAGAGTTCCACATTCGCGTAGTACGGCTAAAGAACGATTCTCTGAACATGACCGTACGTCCGAAGTTGGGCTCGAGGGTGAACTGATGGGCATTCCTGGAGGCGCGGGTATTACGGTTGTATATCTTAAGGGGAGGAATGCAACTGGCTATTTCACTAGAGCATAAACCATTGAAGTAGCGGTAAAAGAGGGTGAGGCATGTGACATTACGTCGATGTTCAAGTCAAATAAAAGTCTCAACGATGGTATGGTCACCAATCATCTTAAATACTCTGCTCTGGGTACTGTCCAAAAGACTTAAGTACGTTACTGGAGCACTAGCCCAAACATGGGTGATGTACTCAAGCCTTGGACGTATATATGCTTTATAGATGATAGCCAGATCAGAAGGGGAAACAAATTTCTTGCATCGTCTTAAGAAACCTAAACATCTTGCGGCATTTTTGGCGACATAGCATAAGTGATCATTCCACAAGAGGTGGTTTGTGGGTTTCAGACTTGAATCCGTCCAGTACAACTTGTATTGAACGGTTCGAAAGAATGTTTCTAATCCAACGAAGGAGGGACTCATCAATACCGAAAGCACGCATTTTCGATAAGAGAGCCTGGTGCCAAACTCTATCAAATGCCTTTGAATTATCAAGTGCAACTTACTTTCTTCAATACGATGTTAAGATTTATTCCAATGTTCGATGAGATAAGCCATCAGATTACCAGTGCTGCGAAAGCCGTACTGCCGGTCATTAAGAAGCTTTCGTTCTTCAAGATATTTCTTAAGCTGATAATTTATGAGCGTTTCCATGACCTTAGAAAGAAGGGACGTAAGTGCAAGCGGACGATAATTGGAGGGAGAGGAGGATTCGCCTTTTTTGGGTATAGGCTGGACAAATGCTTTTTTCCAACTGCTCGGAACGAGCCCAGAAGAAAAGGATAGAAGGAAAAGCTTACGCAAGGGTTTTGCTAGCGTGGAAGAACACCTCTTCAGAACAATAGCGGGGATACCATCTGGGCCAGCGGATTTGTGTATGTTGAGATATTTAAGGACCCTCGCAACAGCACGAGTGCGAAAGAAGATTTGTCCCATGGAATCATTGACGCGCTCAAGAACTGGCGGAGTCATGACACTCTCTGACAGCGAAGAGTTGGAGGCAAACTGCCTAGCAAAAAGGTTAGCTTTCGCGAGAGAGCTAATGAGTGGAGTATCATCAACAACGAGCGTTGGGACCGAGGAAGAAGAAGAATTCACAAATGACCAAATATTTTTACTTTGGGACATTGTAGTATTTTTTTGCCATAATTTTTGGTAATGTAAAACAATTTCGTCCGCAGTTGCCCGTAGCTAAGTGGTTAGTTGCGTTGGCTGCTAAGCACAACGTCGTCGTGGGTTCGAGTCCTACTCGGGCCCATAAAAGTTTTTATTTCATCTTTCACGGGTACTGCCTCTTGCGAAGAATTGACAAAACTTCCAAGAGTATCAATCTGTCATGCAAAAGTTCTTCTCAACTTTGCCGTTCGGAATCGGCGTTAAATTGTAGGTCCCCTCAATTCTTCACACGCACTCAGAGAATTGTTGATGAGAGTAAGCAACTTAGGCCTTGGCTCTTCAAGAGCTGTCGCGCCACTCTATTTATTTTATTTTCTTTTTTAAATTTGGTCCGTCGAATATGGACATTGCTGGCCTTTCTGGCTTGTTTAAACTTATTCCGGTTTTCCGCAGTAGGGTTGGCTTTGTAACAACGGAAACTTACCTCTTTAACCCTGATAACCTCTTTACAGCTCATGCGTTCTCTTTGGGTCTGATGCTTTTAACCCTATTCGGGATAAAAGTTCTCATTCCCAGAAGAATTAAACTTGTGAGCATATCCGCACTGGAATCTACGTCACTAGCGAGGAAGTATAGTGACCAGTTAAAGATCCTGAAAAAATTATTATTCAATGCGCTTTACTTACAGTTGGTTTGACATTTTTTACTATTTCAAGTAAATCAGTTTGTGGTTCGACATCTTTGGCGTAATATGCTTTGTGGCCCTCTAGATCCCCAACTTTGCGGGTTTTTGTAAGGAGACCGTGAAGATCGAACATCCAAATTTTGTCACGTGCTTCCTTCAAAAAAAGAAGAGATTTTCAGCATTGTTAGAAATTGAAATGACAAAAAATAAGAAGTAGTGTGTCAAAATTTTGTGCAGACAAGAGCTTCAAAATCCATTGTAAAGACATCTTCCCATCCCGAAAGGAGTTTTTTTTTTAATAATCAAAGCGTACTCAATGGGCAAGAACACAGTGCGAGTATTAGGGAAAGGATAGAGGATGGCCGAAGTACTTGGTGAACACCTTTACGAGCTACTTCGACTTATTTGAAGCCCAGGCCGTAAAAGGAGCGGTTTTTCGGGCTCTTGCACTTGGAGTCACATCAAGTGCCTGGTACTCCGGGTTGGAGGTTATACGTTGGGGTGACTTCCCGACTACGTAGAAAAACATTTTGTTGCGAAACAACAATAGGCCTTGGAAACGGACGGATACACTGATGACGACCCAATAAAATGTTTAAAGGACAACGAATATGGCAAATGCACGTGGAGTGTTAGGTCCCTCAATAGACCGCGTGCTGCCGAACAATTAGCGGAGACCCTCAACTGCGGCAGACATCACCGCTATCCAGGAAATGCGATGAGATGGACTGGGCAAAAGGAGGATGAAAAACTGCGACATTTACTATGGCGATTGTCACCGGGAGCAACAATAGCGACGGATGCGGATTCGGCGTGGGAAGCAGACTCAGGCAAAAAGTCTTGAGCTTCGAATGCGTAAGCGAACGTATCACGAAGATCCGAATGAGTGCTAAATTCGGCAACATTAGCCTAATATGTGCGCATGCCCCCACAGAAGAGAAAAAGGACGACACCAAAGACGAATTCTACGAGCTCCTCGACAAAACATATGAGCAATGTCCTAGCTATGACATGAAAATTGTCCTCGGCGATTTTTACGCTAAGCTGGGAAAAGAGGACATCTTTGGTGGAACAGTCGGAAAGCACAGCCTGCACGACGCCACATCCGATTACGGATTCAGGCTCATCGATTTTGCTGCATGGCGAAATGTTGTGGTAGCAAGCACCTGGTTCCCACATCTCAACATCCATAAAGGTACATGGAGATCTAATGATCAATCAACCGTCAACCAGATTGATCACATTGCGATCGACGGAAGGCACTTGTCCAGCATTCTAGATGTTCGAACTTTCCGAGGAGCCAACATCGACTCGGACCACTACCTCGTCGTAGCCAAGGTAGTGCTGCGAGTATCCCGACAACGGCAAAAACAAGGAAATACTGCAAGAAAATTCGACGTCGGACGGCTACAATCACAAGAAATCGCCAGATCCTTCTCTGATCGAGTGTCAAGTAACCAAGTATCGAAGACCAGTGGCAACATTGCCAGAAAGCAGTTAGAGATGCCGCCTCTTATGTGCTTGGTTTCACACAGCCACCAAAGCGATACCCCTGGTTTGACGAAAAATGCAGGCAGGTCCATACAGCCAAGCAGGAGGCACACAAAGCGCTGCATAAAAGGACAAGAGCTGCTCGTTAGCTCTACGAGCAAAAGAGGAGAGAGGAACGCCGGCTTCTCAGGAGAAAAAAGAGAGAGCATGAGAAGCGTCAGATCGAGGATGTTGAGAGAGCCAAAAGCAGGAATGAGGTTCGGAGGTTTTATCGGAAGGTAAAACAGCTGGCTTAAGGTCATCGAACAAGTACCGATGCTTGCAGAGATAAACAAGAGAACATCGTAGTAGAATCGCTGACAATGCTGGGGATTATGCTGGGGATTTGGAAAGACCACTTCTGTAGACTGTATAACGGCGACGACGAACAAAACCACGCCGTTAGACAGGAGCCTTTCATTGGACACGATGATAGCCAACAATTCCGTGAACCCGACCTAGAAGAAGTGAAAACGGCAATATCACGGCTGAAATCCAACAAAGCCGCTGGAGCAGATGTTCTAGCTGCCGAGCTGTTCAAAGCACCAGGTGTCGATCTAGATAGGAGCATGCACCAAATTATCTGTAAGATATGTTCGGAGGAGTGCATGCCCGATGAATGGAACCTCAGTATTGTTTGCCCGATCATGAAAAAGCAGTTAGAAACTGCGCCAACTACAGAGGAATCAGTCTACTTAACATCGCCTACAAGATCCTCTTTGCCGTAATATGTGAACGCCTGAAGCCTTTCGTCAACAATCTGATTGGTCCTTATCAATCTGGCAGGAAAGTCAACCATCGACCAAATGTTCACTTTGCGGCAGATCCTGGAAAAACCTATGAACTCCAAATCGATACCCACATCTTTTCACAGCGTGATGTCAATGTCACCTTTGTGAGAATTGAGACAGAAGCGGTATTAATGGGTTTAGCGGTAAATGAGGGAAAAACGAAGTATATGCTATCTTCGAGAAAGGACAGCCAACACCGACGCGACGGCTCGGACGGAACGTCACAATAGACGCATACAACTTCGAGGAGTTTGCGTCCACAACAGCTTATTTCTATCAAACCTTACTCTTCAATTCCCCGCGGTGAACACCGGGTGCCTAGTACTTCAACCGAAGATTGGGTTCCAACCCCAAGTTGTTGGTGGTTGCAAAGAAAGAGAGGGGGTGGGGGCATGCGTCTAATTAGGTTGCCTCCCGTCTTCAACAGATGGCAGTGGAAAAATAGCTCCGATGGAATCAACGGTGGCGTCTACAATTCCAGCCAGGATGAACTACTTAATGAACACCTTATATGGCTACAACGACTTATTCGCTGCCCAGGTCTGTAAGGAACGGTTTGGCCGGCTCCTTGTCTTTGGAGTTAAATTAAAGATCTGACCCTCTAGTTTGGGGGTCGTGAGTTGCGATGACTGCCCGGCAACGTAAGGAAAATATAGTTCTTAACCACCAACAAGAGTCGGAAACGAACGGAATTAATGATGACGACCCACGCAAACGATTTGAGGACAACGAATTTCGGATTTTCACTTGGAACAGACCACGTGCAGCTGAACAATTAACGGAAGCTATAAAGCAAATACAACCGCCATCCAAGAAATGTGATGGGACGATCCAAGCCAAAGAAGAACTACGGCGACTGCTATCGGGAACAAAATCAGCATCTATTTGGATGTGGATTTGTAGTTGGGACTCGACTCAGGAGGAAAGTCTTGAGTGTTGACTTTGTGAATAAGCGCAACACGACAATCAGCACCGAGGCTAAATTTGCCAACATAAGCCTCGCCTGTGCTCACTCCCCCACTGAGGGAAAGGATTTAAAAACCAAAGACAGTTTCTACGAGCTATTCGACAAGACCTATGAGCAATGCCCTAGCAATGACATTGTCCTTGGAGATTTTAATGCCAAGCTGTACAGAGAAGGAATCTTCGGTGGAATAATCAGACGACACAGCCTACACGACACAACTTCTGATAATGGATTCAGTACGCAATTCCCAAATCTCAATTCTCGATAACCACAAGGTCTCCTGATCAATCAAACGTCAACGCGATTGATCACATTGCGATCGACGCACGACACTTCTCTAGCATGCAAGATGTGCCGAGGTGCCAACATTGAATCGGATCACTACCTTCTAATAGCCAAGGTACGAATGCGAATATCCCAATTGAGACCAACTCACCAAAATGCTAAAAGGTAATTCGACGTCAAACGGCTACAATCGCAAGAGATTGCTAGATGTTTTTCCTAAGTACAGTAGGCAGAAGTTGCAAATTAAAAAAAAAAACAAAATAACAAAAACTTACGTCGACTGAAAGTCCCTCATTCATCATAGCTTTTACACAAAGATCTGCAATACCGATGGCAGCTTCACCAGCTCCAGCAAACAATAGCTTATTCTCGGAAATATGTTTGCCAGTTATACGTTTCGAAGCATACAAGCCTGCGAGTGCTACCGAAGCTGTTCCCTGAATATCGTCATTGAATGTACAATAAGTGTGTTTGTATTTGTCGAGCAACAAAAAAGCATGATGATTGGCGAAGTCCTCGAATTGAATTAAGGTATTCTGACCGTAACGCGCAACTACAGCTTCCATAAACTCATCAAGAAATTCTTCATATTCTGCGCCTGTTACTCTCTTCTGGCGTAAGCCAATATACAGAGGATCTTCCAGCAAGCTTTGGTTGTTTGTGCCGACATCGATTTGAATAGGCAAACATTGATGTGGCATAATACCGGCTAAGGCAGTGTATAGGGAAAGTTTGCCAACAGGAATACCCATACCGCATGCACCCAAGTCTCCCAAACCGAGAATACGTTCGCCATCGGTTACACAAATTGCACGGACATCTGGTTCGCACCTAGAAAAAAAAAAACTTTCTTTTAAAAAAGTGTTCGAAATTGATATGTGGTGTGTTCTTACCAATTTTTAAGGACATCGTAGATGTGACCTTTATCATTGATTGTTATAAACAATCCACGGGGACGTCTATAGATGAGACCGAACTTTTGACACGCTAGACCTACGGTTGGTGTGTAGACAATCGGCATGAGTTGCTCAACATTTTCCGATAGCAATCGGAAGAAGAGACGCTCGTTACGGTCATGAAGATCCGCTAGGTATAGGTATTTGTTTAGATCGATGGAGTAGCGATTGAGTGATAGTTTACACAGTTCCAGCTGTTCTTCTTGTGTCTTGTACCGGGCCGGTTGCAGACCGTGGATTCCCAACGCTTGTCTTTCTTCTAATGAAAAGGCCAAACCCTTTAAATTAAAAGAAAATATTACGTTAATACAATGCTCACTGCTTTTTTTTTTTGAATAGATGTAAAATATCATTTCAATTCGACTGGAGAGGTTTTAGACTGTCATACGACTTCTTTAACATCATTCTTGAAAAAAAATTCTATAAAAATTTAAACGTCAACATCGGAGGCTCAGTATTTCAAGAGTCCACTCCACTCAGCTATTAGGAAAATCCGACGACATTGACATAATTGGAAGAAGATAGCGTTATTCCCTTGTGATGTTCTTTGTCATCAAGAAAGGAACAGTAAACCTAAGTTCGGTCTAATTGAATGCGACCCCTGTTGTCCACACAACTAACTTCCTGGAGTAGAAAAATAAGTCAAATAAAATCCCCACAAGAATGAGTCCGGTGCCGTTAAATCCCCCCATTTCAATAACACGCGTCCCGGGAAACTGCGGGGTTTTCAATGTGGACGGTCCACTACAGTACCTAAGTAAAGGTGGCGCTACAGTCCGTTGTGGACTTGTGCCTCACCCAACAGTCTCCGCCAGCCAGCTCGGTCCCTAACTAGCTGTCTCCAGTTTTGCACTCCAAGTTGATTCGAGGTCCTCTTCCACTTGGGTGCGCCACCTGAACCGCAGTTTTCCTCTACTTTTACGTCTCTCGGAAATAGTGTCGAAGGCTTTTAGGGCCGGAGCATTGGTGTCCACCCGCTCTAAACGACCGAGCCATCTGAGTCTCTGGACCTTGACCTTCTGGCAAGGTCCGTGTCGTTGTACAACCCGTAGAGTTCGCTGTTAAATCTTCTTCTCCATTCCCCATCAATACACACGGGCCCGATGAACTTTCTTTTCGAAACATCCTAAAGCATATTCATCCGATTTTGTCAAGATCCATGCGCACCATACAGCAGGAATGGAAGATGAGGGTGTTATACAGTTTTACCTTAGTTGCTCGAGAGAGGGCTTTTCCACTCAATTGCTTTGTTAGCCCAAAGAAACAGCGATTAGCAAGAGTTATTCTTTGTCTGATCTCGGCGCGCTGGTCCCATTTCCCGTGTTAATAGCGGAGCCTAGGAAGACAAACTCCTCTACTACCTCGAAATTGTATGCGTCTATTGCGACGTTCTGTTCGAGCCGTTGATGTTGGGTGTACTTCCTCGAAGACAGCATATACTTCATTTTTCCCTCATTTACCGCTAAACGAATTTTTGCCGCTTCTGTCTCAATTCTCACAAAGGCGCCATTGACATCACGCTGTGTTCTTCCTGTGACTTTCCTGATCTGAAGCCACATTGTTAAGGACCAATCAGATTGTTGACGAAAGGCTTCAGACGTTCAGATAATACGGCAGAGAGGATCTTGTAGGCGATGTTAAGTAGACTGATCCCTCTGTAGTTGGCACAGTTTCTAACTGCTTTTTCATGATCGGGCAAACAATACTGAGGGTCCATTCATCGGGCATGCACTCCTCCGACCATATCTTACAGATGATTTGGTGCATGCTCCTATCTAGATCGACGCCTGGTGCTTTGAACAGCTCGGCAGCTGGACCATCTGCTCCAGCGGCTTTGTTGGATTTCAGCCAGATATTGCCGTTTTCACTTCTTCTAGGTCGGGTTCACGGAATTGTTGGCTATTATCGTGTCCAATGAAAGGCTCCTGTCTTACGGCGTGGTTTTGTTTGTCGTCGCCGAAGTGGTCTTTCCAAATCCCCAGCATTGTCAGCGATTCTACTACGATGTTCCCTTGTTTATCTCTGCAGGCATCGGTACTTGTTCGATGACCTTGAGCCAGCTGTTTTACCTTCCGATAAAACCTCCGAACCTCATTCCTGCTTTTGGCTGTCTCAACATCCTCGATCTGACGCTTCTCATGCTCTCTCTTTTTTCTCCTGAGAAGCCGGCGTTCCTCTCTCCTCTTTTGCTCGTAGAGTTCACAACCAGCTCTTGTCCTTTTATGCAGCGCTTTGTGTGCCTCCTGCTTGGCTGTATGGACCTGCCTGCATTTTTCGTCAAACCAGGGGTATCGCTTTGGTGGCTGTGTGAAACCAAGCACATAAGAGGCGGCATCTCTAACTGCTTTCTGGCAATGTTGCCACTGGTCTTCGATACTTGATGTTGGCGGCAGAGGACTCCTTAACAGGTTACTCGACACTCGATCAGAGAAGGATCTGGCGATTTCTTGTGATTGTAGCCGTCCGACGTCGAATTTTCTTGCAGTATTTCCTTGTTTTTGCCGTTGTCGGGATACTCGCAGCACTACCTTGGCTACGACGAGGTAGTGGTCCGAGTCGATGTTGGCTCCTCGGAAAGTTCGAACATCTAGAATGCTGGACAAGTGCCTTCCGTCGATCGCAATGTGATCAATCTGGTTGACGGTTGATTGATCATTAGATCTCCATGTACCTTTATGGATGTGGAGATGTGGGAACCAGGTGCTTGCTACCACAACATTTCGCCATGCAACAAAATCGATGAGCCTGAATCCGTTATCGGATGTGGCGTCGTGCAGGCTGTGCTTTCCGACTGTTCCACCAAAGATGTCCTCTTTTCCCAGCTTAGCGTAAAAATCGCCGAGGACAATTTTCATGTCATAGCTAGGACATTGCTCATATTTTTTGTCGAGGAGCTCGTAGAATTCGTATTTGGTGTCGTCCTTTTTCTCTTCTGTGGGGGCATGCGCACATATTAGGCTAATGTTGCCGAATTTAGCCTTGATTCGGATCGTCGTGATGCGTTCGCTTACCCATTTGAAGCTTAAGACTTTTTGCTTCAGTCTACTCTTTTAGCCCGGTCCATCCCATAGCATTTCCAGGATAGCTGCAATGTCTGCTTTGTAGCAGTTGAGGGTCTCCACTAACAGCTCGGCAGCACGCGCTCCTTATTACATTTGCTCGGGCCGTTACCATTATACCCGTCCGTTTCCGAGGCTTATTGTTGCTTCGCAACTAAATGTTAGCATGGAAATCGACCCAACGTACAACCCCGAACCTGAAATACCTGGCAGTTGATGTAACTCCAAGTGCAAGAACCAGAATAACCGCTCCTTTTTTACGGCCTGGGATGAAAATATTTACTGGAACTAAGGTCTCCACCGTTGATTCTTTTACTTGTGTCTTTCCTGGATCCACTTCTTAAAACTGTATTTCTAACGGAAGCCGCTTTCTCCTGATATCCACTCCCGTTTATTCTCTAGTCTTTTGTTAGAGACAGAACCGCTTTCGTACTGCTTATTCTGTGGCTGTCTTCTTCTATGAATACGCAGATAGTAGCCCGTCACCCGAAGACCTCTCATCGTTGATTCTCTAGGTCAGTCGTAAGGGTAGTTGTGCACAAATGAAAGAGGTGAGTCTTTATTTGACTTTTTTATCGAACATAACATAGTTATCCTTAATAAAGGCAATACCCCACCACCAAGCTCTTATAATTTTGAAGGGTTAGACATAACTCTAACAAATAATGAACATCAGGTTAAGGTATAAAATTGGAAAGTATCACCCGAGAACTCTTTTTCAGATAACAGATGGATACTTTTCAATCTAGGTCTCACAGTAGAGCCCTCGACACTTTGTAGAAATCCAAAAACAACTGACTGGACCAAATTTGGTCGTATAGTCAAGTCAAAAATATAGAAGGTTCCTAGACTGCAACTCAACTCTTCACCAGAGTTAAACTTGATACCTTCTAAAAGGCATTAAACACGGCTTATAAAGCATCTTGCCCCATTAAGCGCTGTAAGAAATCACTCCCACCATGGTGCAATAAGGACTTTTCGAATCTTAGACAGATATGCGAGAACCTCTTTCAATGCTTGCTATGCTAGCAAACAATGGCTACCTTATAAAGAGTACGTATCTAAAGAAATAGAAAAAAAGCCATCTCTTAAGCCAAAAATTAGTCATGGAAAAACTACTGTAAATCCATTGACAACATTAAAGAATCATCCAAGCTATGTAAAATCCTATAAAAAGAATACAACCTAGTAGCTTTCCTAGATATCGAAGGAGCTTTCAACAACGTCAGCTACCAGGCGATCACAACAGCAATGGACAAGCTGAAATTAGAGAAATCACTCATAGATCTTATAAGTCTCATGCTCAAAAGCAGGACAATAACTTCCAGCATGAGAAGTTTTACTACCACCAGATCGTGGAATCGAGGTACCCCCCCAAGGTGGGGTCCTTTCGCCTCTTTTATGGAATATGGTAGTAAACGACCTACTAACATCATTGGAAGCTGAGGGTTTCAGGGTGATTGCCTATGCTGACGACGTTGCAATATCTGTATCTGGGAAACATCCCCAAGTTCTCTCGCAACTCCTACAAAATGCCTTAAACAGGCTAACAAATTGGGCTAAGCAGTGTGGCTTGGACGTCAATCCACATAAAACAGAACTAGTACTTTTTACGAGAAGGTACAAAATTCCTCAGATTAACCCACCCAAGATTAAAGGAATACCCTTAAGCTTTTCCGACCAAGCCAAATATTTAGGCTTCATTTTAGACAAAAAACTAAATTGAAAGGCAAATATTGATGAAAGTGTAAAAAAAGGCTACTGTAGCGCTTTTTACTTGTAAAAAGGCCATAGGCTCAAAATGGGGCTTCTCCATAAAAATAAACCACTGGCTAAAGACTTCGGTAATCAGACCGATACTCATTTATGGAGTTGTCGTATGGTGGACCGCACTGGACAAGATGGTAAATCTAAATAAATTCATCAAAGTCCAGCGGTCAGCAGGTATGTGCATCACTGGAGCACTTCGCTCAACACCAACCGCAGCCCTGGAAGTGCTTTTAAACCTAACACATCTTGACAACTTCTCCGAAATGGTGGCAGCCAACTCATGTGTGAGGCTTAGAGCCACCTCTCAATGGAACAGTAACAATACTGGTCATACTACTATTCTAGACAATTTCAGATCTATCCCAGATCGCTTAGACTATACCACGCCAAAAATGGTATTCGGTAAAAGCTTCCATGTTTCCATCCCTTCAAGATCCTCCTGGGAAGAAGAGAGACCCCTGGAAGACAATGCGGTACACTTCTATACAGACGGTTAAAAGACCGATTACGAAGTTGGAAGTGGTATCTATTCAGTACAACTGAATCTCAGTCTATCATACAGACTTCCCAATCAATGTAGTGTATTCCAGGCAGAAGTAATGGCGATTAAAGAGGCACTATCCTGGCTCAAAGAAAACGTTATATCTTGCAAGGATATACGAATCTTCTCGGACGGCCAAGCCGCTCTCAAATCTCTCGCGTCTGTCTCCACAAACTCTCAAATAGTCCACGATTGTCGATCATCTCTGAATGAGATGACGGAACAGTTTAATATTCACCTCATTTGGGTGCCGGGCCATAGAGACATTCCGGGAAATTGCAAAGCCGATGAGCACGCCAAAAACAAAAACATAAGATAGGAACACCACTTGCTACATGCAAATATCTTCTCAAACAATATGCTCTAGAATCAGCAAATGCTAGATGATCACAGGGTACCACCTGCCTAGAAACCAAAGAAATATGGCCAAGCATAGACCTGAAACGGTCAAAAGGCTTGATTTCCATGAGCAAACAAAATATAAGCTCTACAATTGGAGTCATAACAGGACACTGCCTCATAGGCAGACATGCTTTGAGGCTTGGGGTCTACGCAAACGACTTCTGTAGAAGCTGCATGGACGAGGAGGAGGAGGAAACAATCCAACACCTTCTGTGTACATGTCCGGCACTCTCCAATAGAAGGAATAACTATCTCGGTAGTCCCTTCTTCGATAATACCAGTGAACTGGCAACGATCGACACAAAATGTCTCTCTTACTTCATTAAAAGTACGAAATGGTTTGTTTAAGTTCATTACTCTCCCATGAGTAACTTTTTTAGTGGTCTGGTATCACAACGGCTCCTTGAGGTATAAGTGAGTCAATAACAACTAGACATCCACTCCAACCCAACCTAATCTATGTAAAACCCTATAAAAAGACCATTCCTGTCCTTCATTCCTTAAGAAGAAAGATGGTACTTGGACAGTGAATTCTACAGAGACTTTGGAAGTCTTAATGAAAACCCATTTTCAAGACGGCAAAAAATGTATCCCGGAACCACAACTCTCAGTGTATGCTCAGGTTGCAAACCCTGAAAACATTAGAGCCTTAATAACCCAACAAAAGATTTCATGGGCTATAAACAGCTTCCAACCTTTTAAATCGCCAGGACCCGATGATATTTTCCCATCAACCATGCTACAAAAGTTACAAGATGTATACTGATTCCATGGCACTGACTTACGTACCTGAATCCTGGAGGAGCGTCAAGGTGGTCTTCATTCCCAAGATCGGTAGAAGAGGCCATGATCCATGAAACGCCCAAGGATTTCAGACCAATTTGTCTCTCTTCCTTTGAGCTCAAAACACTGGAAAGACTATAGGACGAGCATATCAGAACTTATATTGTTAATAATCCTCTATGTGACACGGCACTACACGAAGTAGTACCTACAATGGTGAGATCTCTTGAGTATAAAGAATACACCGTCGCCACCTTTATTGACGTGGAGGGAGCCTTCAATAATGTTCTCAAAGAAGCTATCAGGGAAGCACTATCCAAATTAGATTTGGAAGAGCATATTACTAGCTGGACTGTCTTCATGCTCCGAAACGGAGTCATTCAAGGATCGATCGCTAACAGCTAACTCACTAGGTCTGCCGAAAGATCCCCAAGGCGGGGTTTTATCTCCTCTCTTGTGGCTACTAGTTTTGAACGAAATGGAATCTTGATAAAAAGGGAGTTACGGTAGTAGCTCAGTGAAAACATGGAAACCGCTCTTGAAAAAGTTAGCAAATGGGCCACTGGATGTGGACTTGAAGTTAACCACAATAACACTGAACTGATGTCATTCAGTACCAGATATAAAATACCCTCCTTTCCTCTTCCAAGATTGAATGGGAAACCACTTGCTTTAACCAACAAGGCTAAATGCCTTAGAGTCATCCTAGACTTCAAACTGGATTGGAAAAGTAACCTAGAAGAAAGAGTAGAGAAAGCAAGTATCGCCTTCTACTCTTGTAATTAAACCTTTTGCAACAAATGGTGACAAAAACCTATTATGATCCTTTGGATTTACACGGCGACCCCAGAAAAAAATATAAAAAGAGTTCAAAGAACTGTCTGCATTGGAACTACGAGAGTAACCCACTGATACACTCACAATCATTCTGAATCTTTTTCCCATTGACCTTCACCTTCATAAAACAATCCCATGTATTGCTTTAAGACTGAGGGAATCAAAGTCTCTGACCCTCTGACTACACGTTACCAACCTTAAGCTTTGGTAAGCAATTTCAGGTTGACATCTCAACTAGGCAAAATTGGAAAATTAATAGCCCTAGAAAGGATTTCGACATCACAGTATACACTGATGGTTCCACGATGGAACACGGTGATGGGGCTGGTGTCTTCTCCGAAGAACTGGGTATTAGAAAATCCTTTAGACTACCCTATAGATGTAGCGTATTTCAAGCTGAAGGTCTAGCGATAAGAAGAGCATGTAGGATTCTAAAACAAGCAGTCACATCTGACGAAATTATAAAAAATCTTTATTGATAGCCAAGCAGCTATCAAGGCTATAAACAGCAACCTGACTATGTCCAGAATCGTTAGAGATTGCAAGCAAGAGCTCGCAAGTTTGAGCGACAATATAAAAATTAATCTAGTCTGAATGGCAGGGCACAGTGACATTCAAGGTAATGAAAACGCTGATAAACTAGCCAGGACATGATCAAACCTTCAAATATCTCTAGCTGAGGAAGTAAGGATTCCCCTAGGAGTCATGAAAACGGATTCAAAACCCTTTTCTTAAAAAATCCAACGTAAGATGGAAAAATCTTACCAACTGCACTATCTCGAGACAGATATGGCCCACTTACGACCAGAAACGTACCAAGGAACTTCTGTATAAACCTAGGTCAGACATTGGCAGGATAGTTGCCATTTGCACAAGCCACTGGCCAGTCGGACAACATGCCATGAAACTTGGTATTCCCCACAACGAATTTTGTCGAAGCTGTAGAGAAACGGCACAAAGGGAAACGCTACAGCACTGTTTTGTGCCTTGCCTTTCTAAATGCCACTGCTCCTTTCCTACGCGAGCTTAGCGAACTCTCAAATGTTAAAATTAAATACTTGATTCTTTATCTTTACTTACTCACTTACTTACTTAAGGTGGCGCTACAGTCCGGTGTGGACTTGGGCCTTAATCAACAGTCTCCGACAGCCAGCTCGGTCCCTAGCCAGCTGTCTCCAGTTTTGCACTCCAAGTTGATTAAGGTCCTCTTCTACTTGTGTTCGCCACCTGAGTCGCAGTCTTCCTCTCCTTCTGCGTCCTTCGGGAATGGTGTCGAAGGCTTTCCGGGCCGGAGCATTGGTGTCCATGCGCTCTAAATGACAGAGCCATCTGAGTCTCTGGACCTTGACCCTTCTGGCTAGGTCCACGTCGTTGTACAACCCGTAAAGTTCGCTGTTGTATCTTCTTCTCCATTCCCCATCAATGCACACGGGGCCAAAGATGACCCGAAGAACTTTCCTCTCGAAACAGCCTAAGGCACATTCATCCGATTTTGTCAAGGTCCATGCTTCTGCACCATACAGCAGGACAGGGATGATGAGGGTGGTGTACAGTTTTACCTTAGTTGCTCGAGATAGGGCTTTCCACTCAATTGCTTTCTTAGCCCAAAGCAATAACGATTAGCAAGAGTAATTCTTCGTCTTATCTCGGCGCTGGTGTTATTGCCCGTGTTCATAGCGGAACCTACATAGGTAGACAAACTCCTCTACTACCTCGAAGTTGTATGCGTCTATTGTGGCGTTCTGTCCGAGCCCTCGGTGTTGGGTGTCCTTTCTCGAAGACACCATATACTTCGTTTTTCCCTCATTTACTGCTAAATCCATTTTGCCGCTTCTGTCTCAATTCTCACAAAGGCGCCATTGACATCACGCTGTGTTCTTCCCATTATATCAATATCATCAGATTTTTGGAAGATAGTGCTTCTGGTGTTGACGGTGGAGTTTTGCACTTCTTCTTCTTCTTCTCAAGTACGATGTTAAGGAAATCGCACGACAGTGCATCGCCTTGTCTGAATCCTTTTTTGACGTTGAAAGATTCCGTAAGCTCATTGCCAACCTTGATGGAGCAGCGTGAGTTCTCCATCGTCATTTTGCACAAGCGAACGAGCTTGGCAGGGATGCCAAAACTAGACAGCTTTATACAGTTCGTCTCTGTAGATGCTGTCATACGCGGCCTTAAAATCGATGAAGAGGTGGTGGGTATCGATATGAAGTTCATAGGTTTTTCCAGGATCTGCCGCAACGTGAAATTTGGTCGATGATAGACTTTCCTGGCCTGAAGCCACATTCATAAGGACCAATCAGATTGTTGACGAAAGGCTTCAGACGTTCACATATTACGGCAGAGAAGATCTTGTAGGCGATGTTAAGCAGACTGATTCCTCTGTAGTTGGCGCAGTTTAGCAGATCTCCTTTTTTCAGGATTCTTTATCTTAACAAATCCAATTTAAACACCCCAAATCTCTATTATGCTCACGAGTTTTGTGGTATCAAAACGGCGCCACGTAGGTTTCTGTTATGTGTGTTTTCTTTCTATGTGTCTATCTGTCTCTCTCTGTTGTATGTCTTGTTCTGTCCCAGCCGATGGTCTCAGTCACCAGTGCTGCTATGTGTCTGTAGTTCGTTACATTTATGTACTGTGAAATGAAATGAAAAATGTGTTCCGGAGCAAAGGTTGCCCAGAACAGCCATTCTAACCTACCTTCCTATGGTCCAATGAAATATTAATCTAACCTCAAAACCTTAATGAAATAAGACGATAAATATCTTAAATGATTTCCAGCTGTCGATTCATATCGATAGTATTCCTGATCGATATCTAATTGATTCATCGATAATCGCACCCGATTAATTATAAAAAACACGATGCCAAGAAACCACTTGAACCTCTGATAACGGGACATAAACACTCAATAATTTTAATCACAACTCCATAAATCTGGTAATCGCAACCTCACAATCAATCAAGTGGATTTGTATTGACTAGACAAGAAGTGGTAGTAAAAAAACATCATAGCAAGTGTTAACTTATGACGCAGGAATTTGTTATCTAATATTTGTCGTTTTGATAAGTTGGGGAAAAAATGTGATAAACTGATAAACGAACGCATGGGACATGGAACCAACCTTGAAATTTATAAAATTAACCCACAGTTAATGCGAAAAATAAACAACTAATTAGATTCAGCTGTTTGCTGATGTTTCTGATCAAAAGCTCGCAGCGATTTTTCATTTCAACCGAAAAGATAATATTAGACGCAAAATTTGTATTTTAAGCTTCTTCATCCGATTCGAACAAACAAAAGTGTTGGTAGGAGGAGATTCAGTTTCCAGAATATTCAGATCCATAAATTAGTCATTGGCATATATTTCGTACTGGCTGGCGGCAGTGTGGCATTTCAAGAACGTGTCGATAGGTTCTCAGCTAATTTTTCCCAATGAGTATTTTTGTTTATTTCAAACTTTTGTTTTGAAAATAAACAAAACCTCGTAGTCGTATCTATAAATGATAAAAATTTGGCAAAAAACTGAAAGAGAAAAGAAAAGTCAAAAGCTTGCAATAACAATTCCTTCTCATTTTTAGAAAACGAAAGCAGAACGAATACATTGACAAGTAAGTGGCTCGAATGAAGGAGTACTCTTGTTTCTATTTAGGTTTTTATTAAATCGATTTTTTTGGGTGTTGAGTAGTTTTATTCCGTGTAGGTATCAACTGTTTTCTTTTGAGGAATAGACAGACTTGTTTGACCTTGAGTGTAAGGTCAAGTTTTCTTTCTACTTGGGGTGTGTGTCGGACATCAATCGAGAAATTATTTGGCAAACGGAACATAGAATAGTTGCTAATTCGAGCATGGATTTGGTTTTCGCTTTCAGCAATTAATAGCGCTGTTGACGTTGAGGGCATTCTTTGTACATATTCCGACCAAACCTACCTGTTTTAGGTTGTTGATTTATTTTATAAGGAAAATCGTGTGTTCGATGTCAAATTGAGAAACCTTGACTGTCTGTGAAAAAATTAGCAGTTTTAGAAACGGTGATATGCTTATCTGAACAAACCGTTTGTCTTCAGAAGACTCTCGGGAAAATGTTTTAAAATTCATCTCATTATATTCAGAGCTTTTTGGGGGATGAAACTTTAATAAATTATGCTTTTCAGAGCTATGTTCTGAAGAAAATGGGTGGTCCGATAAGTCCTTAGCCTCACCGATTGATGACGCCAGTATTGCAAGAGCAATTTAATATAATAAAGTAGGTATGTTTCTGAAGACGGCTACTGTCGAAATATCAAACGGATCGGACTCGTAGCTCGTAGGGCAGTGCAGTTCGGTACTTCGGTGCGGAAGGAAAATCGCGCAGATAAAACAAAGAGCGTTTGGATTATGTGTGCGGTGAGTAGAGCTGCAGCAAACGGTATGTATTCGTTACTTAGTAATGGGTATTTTAATTTGTACCGAGTAACGATTCGGTACTCTACTTCCAGGCTGTAATGTATTTTTTTAAATACACTATTCGCTATACTCACTTCTTGAAAAACAAATCAAATGAATCATTCACCTGATACCAAAACAATTGAATAGTGTATTTTTTGCTCGAAACGAATACACCACTTGATTTTTTTCTCAAATGCATCGAATACAGCAAGTTTATATCGAACACACCGAATCATTTTCAAAACATACCAAGCAAACTTAGAACTTTCAATTGCTAAAGAATGTAAAGGTGAATAAAATAAAAAAGAAATAACTGTACATCACAAACTAAAGAGTTTGAGTGAAATTTCTGGTGTGGTTAAAGAAGTAAGGAGCGCTCGAGATGTCTTAACTTTTAAGCAAGGTGTCCGATCATCAAGGTCAAGATCACTAAAGAAAATAGAAATCTCAGGCTCCAGCTCAGACTCCATTTAAGCTAGAAACGAACTACGAACATCATTAATTCATATTCATGCAAATCATTGCACTTAGTGTTTTTAATAACTGTTCTGTTTGTATATTTTGTATTTTTCCAATTGAATCAATAGGTATGTTCTTGTACTCTTTAAAACTGCCGAAAACTCCCAAATTCTCCCACTTTTCCGTTCTTTTACTCCCGATTTTTGTAAGTTCTGTCACTTTTGAAGTAGAAAAATATTTCCCCTATCTGCCGATTTTAGCCACAAAAATTTCTAGTGGCAGTTTTTGTAAGTTCTGCCAAACCATAAGAAGAACATTGAATTTTGTTGACGTTTGACATAATTTTGTGAATTTGGCAGATTTTTGCTGTAAAGCGTTCTTTTACTTTTTGGGAGAATCACAAAATTTCATCCCCACTCCTCCATTTTTGACAGTTTTTACAAAAACTGCCGAAAAAGTAAAAGAACGGACCTAAAAAGTCAAACTAAGAAGACACACTAAACAGTGTATTTGATTTTATACATACTCGGTCTATTCGCTGTATTCGGTGCTTTTTTAACTGCGAGACTTGTTCTGTTCTATTTGATTCAAGCCTTGGAGAGAAACCAAACAGTGTATTCGTTCTATTATAAAGGGATCGAATGGTGTGCACTGTTTGTTTTAAAAAATAGTGTATTCATTTTCAGTGTACACTACTTTCTATGCATGCAACAAACAGAGTACACTGAACCTGAAGTACTGTGCTTGGTCAGTGAAGGCAAATTAATGTATTCATGCATACCTCTAATATACAGTGCTTTGCAAAATTATAATCGCACCATATAAAAATGGTTTTTTTGGTTCCTTTTGGAAAAACATTTTTTCTCTTTTCTTGTTTAAGTCACCTAATTTCAAATACCACAGTCTAAAGTATTTTTTTTAAAGATTATTTTCAGTGACGAAAAAAAACCCGTATAGATATTGGGATGATCTTAAATAGGAGAAAAAAAGTTTTTTAAAAAGGAACCAAAAAAACCATTTTTATATGGTGCGATTATACTTTTGCAAAGCACTGTATATCGTTACTGGTATGATCTAGTTACTTTTTTTTCAGGTAGTTATTTCATACTAAAACCACTTCCTATATTGGTATGTGTTTTATTTTTATACTTCTTTATTCAATCGAGTTTCACTTACAACTAACTTACATACTAATTAACTGTCATAGTAGAGTGATCATGTGTGTGATCGTCAGAATAGACGTCACCTTACAACACCTCCCCCTTAATTCGACTTATATACTTAGTTTATTATACAGGGTGATTCACGAGCGTTGTGCCAAAAAGCTAGAGCGTGTAGGTTGAGTTGAGACAAGAAAAAAATCGTATGGGAGGGGGGTCTATTCCCCCCCCGTTTAGCCGGGAGGGGCAATTTTCTGAAAAATTGACTTATTTTTTAGAAAAAAATATTAAAAATCAACGGCTTAGTTTACAACACTGTGCTATACCTTTCTGAAAAGCTTAAAACTTCTTCTTTCACTTTGTTTTTAAAATAAATTGTTTTAACGAATAGTTTAAAAAAAATAAATTTTCAAATTCAAAATTTTCAAAAGAAAAGCCAAAAAAAATTTTTTGAACTAATTTTTTTCAAAATTTTATGTAATTAAGTACTAATTTTGTTTTAAAATTTCAATGTCTTTGTTAATTTTTAGTCGAAAACAGAAAACCGGATGCAAAAATGTCTTTTCGTTTTTGAGAAATTAAAAAAAAACCAAAACCACTTTTTTCTAAGAAAATCTTTGTTTTTATTTTTACCTATCTGGACTTTTAGTATAATTTACTAGTTTAATTTACAAACTTAATTTTTTGTAATTGGAGTTTTATGACGACTTAATAAAGTAGAAAAGTATTGGATTTTCAATGTATTAACCATTTTATTCATTGATAACGTCTGAAAACTGACCTGCAATTTTTTCTTACTATACCTGGGGCCGCGGCCACTCGCCGGCGAAGAGTTCTACCTGCTGGGGGCTTAAGATAATTAAACCGCAATTTTTCTTGAATGAAAAAACAATTAACAACCTAAAGGTTAATAAAAGGCATCGCATATTTACTTAACAACCATTTACAATTGAAATATTAATTCATCAACACATAACAATAACAAACTCATATGTTCGAGAAGAGTTAGCGGATAGGAACTTCTGCTAAGGTTTAACTTGTTGTCGAGATCGGGAAGCCGAAAGACTCTACGCTGAAAGATATCCCAATAGATGGCGCCCAAGTCGTAGCATGTTTTCAAGAATCCGCCGACGAGAGCACGGAGAGCTAGAAGTGAAAGGTCAATGGCAGACGTTTTCAATGAACAAAATGATTAATCCAGGGAAAATCCAATACTTTTCTATTTTATTGAGTCCTCATAAAACTCCAATTACAAAAAATCAAATTTATAAATTAAACTAGTAAATTATACTAAAAGTCCAGATAGGTAAAAATAAAAACAGAGATTTTCTTAGAAAAAAGTGGTTTTGGTTTTTTTTTAATTTCTCAAAAACGAAAAGACATTTTTGCATCCAGTTTTCTGTTTTCGACTAAAAATTAACAAAAACATTGAAATTTTAAAACAAAATTAGTACTTAATTACATAAAATTTTGAAAAAAATTAGTTCAAAAATTTTGTTTTGGCTTTTTTTTGAAAATTTTGAGTTTGAAAATTTTTTTTTTTAAACTATTCGTTAAAACAATTTATTTTAAATACAAAGTGAAAGAAAAAGTTATAAGCTTTTCAGAAAGGTATAGCACGGTGTTGTTAACTAAGCCGTTGATTTTTAATATTTGTTTTTACAAAATAAGTCAATTTTTCAGAAAATTGCCCCTCCCGGCTAAACGGGGGGGAATAGACCCCCCTCCCATACGATTTTTTTCTTGTCTCAACTCAACCTACCCGCTCTAGCTTTTTGGCACAACGCTCGTGAATCACCCTGTAGATTGTTAAATTTTTTTTTTAAATAAGTAATTCATTTATATTTATATACAGGGTGATTCACGAGCGTTGTGCCAAAAAGCTAGAGCATGTAGGTTGAGTTGAGACAAGAAAAAAATCGTATGGGAGGGGGGGGTCTATTCCCCCCCGTTTAGCCGGGAGGGGCAATTTTCTGAAAAATTGACTTATTTTGTTTAAAAAAATATTAAAAATCAACGGCTTCGTTTACAACACCGTGTTATACCTTTCTGAAAAGCCAAAAACTTCTTCTTTCACTTTGTTTTTAAATTAAATTGTTTTAACGAATAGTTTAAAAAAAATAAATTTTCAAACTCAAAATTTTCAAAAAAAAAAGCAAAAAAAATTTTTTGAACTAATTTTTTTCAAAATTTTATGTAATTAAGTACTTATTTTGTTTTAAAAATTCAGTGTGTTTGTTAATTTTTAGTCAAAAACAGAAAACCGGATGCAAAAATGTCTTTTCGTTTTTGAGAAATTAAGAAAAAACCGAAACCACTTTTTTCTAAAAAAATCTTTGTTTTTATTTTTACCTATTTGGACTTTTAGTTTAATTTATTATTTTAATTTATAAATTTAATTTTTTGTAATTGGAGTTTTATGAGGACTCAATAAAGTAAAAAAGTATTACATTATCCCTGGATTAACCATTTTGTTCATTGATAACGTCTGAAAATTGACCTGTAATTTTTTCTTACTATACCTGGGGCCGCGGCCACTCACTGGCGAAGAGTTCTACCTGCTAGGGGCTTAAGATAATTAAACTGCATTTTTTCTTGAATGAAAAAACAATTAACAACCTATAGGTAAATAAAAGGCATCGCATATTTACTAAACAACCATTTACAATTAAAATATTAACTCATCAACACATAACAATAACAAACTCATACGCTCGAGAAGAGTTAGCGGACAGGAACTTCTGCTACGGTTTAACTTATTGTCGAGATCAGGAAGCTGAAAGACTCTACGCTGAAAGATATCCCAATAGATGGCGCCCAAGTCGTAGCATGTTTTCAAGAATCCGCCGACGAGAGCACTGAGAGCTAGAAGTGAAAGGTCAATGGCAGACGTTATCAATGAAAAAAATGAGTAATCCAGGGAAAATCCAATACTTTTCTACTTTATTGAGTCCTCATAAAACTCCAATCACAAAAAATTAAATTTATAAATTAAACTAATAAATTAAACTAAAAGTCCAGATAGGTAAAAATAAAAACAAAGATTTTTTTAGAAAAAAGTGGTTTCGGTTTTTTCTTAATTTCTCAAAAACCAAAAGACATTTTTGCATCCGGTTTTCTGTTTTTGACTAAAAATTAACAAAAACACTGAATTTTTAAAACAAAATAAGTACTTAATTACATAAAATTTTGAAAAAAATTAGTTCAAAAATTTTTTTTTGCTTTTTTTTTTTGAAAATTTTGAGTTTGAAAATTTATTTTTTTTAAACTATTCGTTAAAACAATTTAATTTAAAAACAAAGTGAAAGAAGAAGTTTTTGGCTTTTCAGAAAGGTATAACACGGTGTTGTAAACGAAGCCGTTGATTTTTAATATTTTTTTAAACAAAATAAGTCAATTTTTCAGAAAATTGCCCCTCCCGGCTAAACGGGGGGGAATAGACCCCCCCCTCCCATACGATTTTTTTCTTGTCTCAACTCAACCTACACGCTCTAGCTTTTTGGCACAACGCTCGTGAATCACCCTGTATACATATGTATATACAGGGTGATTCACGAGCGTTGTGCCAAAAAGCTAGAGCGTGTAGGTTGAGTTGAGACAAGAAAAAAATCGTATGGGAGGGGGGGGTCTATTCCCCTCCGTTTAGCCGGGAGGGGCAATTTTCTGAAAAATTGACTTATTTTGTAAAAAAAAATATTAAAAATCAACGGCTTAGTTCACAACACCGTGTTATACCTTTCTGAAAAGCTAAAAACTTCTTCTTTCACTTTGTTTTTAAAATAAATTGTTTAAACGAATAGTTTTAAAAAAATAAATTTTCAAACTCAAAATTTTCAAAAAAAAAGCCGAAAAAAAATTTTTGAACTAATTTTTTTCAAAATTTTATGTAATTAAGTACTAATTTTGTTTTAAAATTTCAATTTTTTTGTTAATTTTTAGTCGAAAACAGAAAACCGGATGCAAAAATGTCTTTTCGTTTTTGAGAAATTAAAAAAAAACCAAAACCTCTTTTTTCTAAGAAAATCTTTGTTTTTATTTTTACCTATCTGGACTTTTAGTTTAATTTATTAGTTTAATTTACAAATTTAATTTTTTGTAATTGGAGTTTTATGACGACTCAATAAAGTAGAAAAGTATTGGATTTTCAATGGATTAACCATTTTATTCATTGATAACGTCTGAAAACTGACCAGCAATTTTTTCTTACTATACCTGGGACCGCGGCCACTCGCCGGCGAAGGGTTCTACCTGCTGGGGGCTTAAGATAATTAAACCGCAATTTTTCTTGAATGAAAAAACAATTAACAACCTAAAGGTTAATAAAAGGCATCGCACATTTACTTAACAACCATTTACAATTAAAATATTAATTCATCAACACATAACAATAACAAACTCATAATATGTTCGAGAAGAGTTAGCGGACAGGAACTTCTGCTACGGTTTAACTTGTTGTCGAGATCGGGAAGCCGAAAGACTCTACGCTGAAAGATATCCCAATAGATGGCGCCCAAGTCGTAGCATGTTTTCAAGAATCCGCCGACGAGAGCACGGAGAGCTAGATGTGAAAGGTCAATGGCAGACGTTTTCAATGAACAAAATGATTAATCCAGGGAAAATCCAATACTTTTCTACTTAATTGAGTCCTCATAAAACTCCAATAACAAAAAATTAAATTTATAAATTAAACTAATAAATTAAACTAAAAGTCCAGATAGGTTAAAATAAAAACAAAGATTTTTTTTAGAAAAAAGTGGTTTTGGTTTTTTCTTAATTTCTCAAAAACGAAAAGACATTTTTGCATCCGGTTTTCTGTTTTCGACTAAAAATTAACAAAGACATGGAAATTTTAAAACAAAATTAGTACTTAATTACATAAAATTTTGAAAAAAATTAGTTCAAAAATTTTTTTTCGGCTTTTTTTTTGAAAATTTTGAGTTTGAAAATTTATTTTTTTAAAACTATTCGTTTAAACAATTTATTTTAAAAACAAAGTGAAAGAAGAAGTTTTTAGCTTTTCAGAAAGGTATAACACGGTGTTGTAAACTAAGCCGTTGATTTTTAATATTTTTTTTTACAAAATAAGTCAATTTTTCAGAAAATTGCCCCTCCCGGCTAAACGGAGGGGAATAGACCCCCCCCCTCCCATACGATTTTTTTCTTGTCTCAACTCAACCTACACGCTCTAGCTTTTTGGCACAACGCTCGTGAATCACCCTGTATATATGTATATATACAGGGTGTCCCCAAATTCAACGATAAGCCGGAACCAATATTTTAATATTTTTTTTCCATGCAGTCATGAATAGGGCCACCCCATGGTTCCGGCTTATCGTTGAATTTCGGGACACCCTGTATATACAGGGTGATTCACGAGCGTTGTGCCAAAAAGCTAGAGCGTGTAGGTTGAGTTGAGACAAGAAAAAATCGTATGGGAGGGGGGGGGTCTATTCCCCCCCGTTTAGCCGGGAGGGGCAATTTTCTGAAAAATTGACTTATTTTGTTTAAAAAAATATTAAAAATCAACGTCTTCGTTTACAACACCGTGCTATACCTTTCTGAAAAGCCAAAAACTTCTTCTTTCACCTTGTTTAAATTGTTTTAACGAACAGTTTAAAAAAAAATAAATTTTCAAACTCAAAATTTTCAAAAAAAAAGCAAAAAAAAACATTTTTGAACTAATTTTTTTCAAAATTTTATGTAATTAAGTACTAATTTTGTTTTAAAAATTCAATGTGTTTGTTAATTTTTAGTCGAAAACAGAAAACCGGATGCAAAAATGTCTTTTTGTTTTTGAGAAATTAAGAAAAAACCAAAACCACTTTTTTCTAAAAAAATCTTTGTTTTTATTTTTACCTATCTGGACTTTTAGTTTAATTTATTAGTTTAATTTATAAATTTAATTTTTTGTGATTGGAGTTAAATGAGGACTCAATAAAGTAGAAAAGTATTACATTATCCCTGGATTAACCATTTTGTTCATTGATAACGTCTGCCATTTTTTGTTTCTGATGGTTGATGTCGATAGAGTTCTTCCTATAAATGTTTCCCTTCTCATCTTCAAGCATGTATGATCTAGGTGATTCATGATGTGATATTATTCCTCTTACGCCATAAGTTATTGGGCTTCCTAAATCTAATATCTTCTTCTCCTTTTTCAAACCCCAATCTTAACTTGGCAGTTTTATCATAGTTTTGTCTTATTTTTACTTGGTATTTTGAATAATTTTGGGTTCTAATAGTTCTTTTTTCATCGACAAAAGAGTTCTACATAGCCTACTGAACAACATTTGAGAGGGTGAAGCTCCTATCGAATTTATTGGGGTATTCCGATACTCAAGTAAGGCGTAATATAATTCTGTTACCGACTCTTGCGACTTTTTTATCAAATTTTTTGCAATACCTACAAATTTTTCAGCAAGTCCATTGGATTTCGGGTAATATGGACTTGTGAATGTTATTTTGAAGTGGAGTTGTTTCGACCATTCCAAGAATATATTGGAATTAAATGGGTTGTTGTCACAAACAATCTCTTCAGGTATACCATGAGTGCAGAACAATGTTTTTAAATGTTTTATAATTTCTTGCATGCTTTTATTTTTAAGTTCTAAGATTTCAATCCATTTTGTTAAATAATCTCCTATAACTAAATGATATACTGAACCGTATTCCATTATGTCCTAAATTTCTACTAAATTTATTGCATGCATTGCAAGGGAGTATAAAGTTTTCAATATCAAGGTTTATTGTTGGCCAAAATAATAACTCTCTAGCCCTCTGTTTTGTTTTTTGTATTCCACAATGTGATTGGTGAAGACATGCAAGTATTTCGTATTTCATTTTATCAGGTATAATATAATATAATTTTGAAAGAACAGAATCCCATTTTCTAATGAAATTTCATTTCGAATTTTGAAATACGGAAGCACACAACTTTCAATTTTAGATTTATCTTTTGGCCATCCATTTTTACAGTACATGATAACTTTACATAATACTATATCCATTTGTGTGACCGTTCTTATTCTATTTTGCTTTTCCTCACTTACGTTAATGGTGTGTACTATTTCATTAAAGTTTTCATCTTCATTGCATACGAGTCTTTGTTGTATGACCTTGATAAGAAGTCGGCAATGTGAAGATATTTGCCTGGTATAAATTCGACATTTAAACTGTATTTCAATAGTTTGAGGCGCATTCGTTGTATCCTGAGCTATAAACTTTTGTAAAATTATTTTTAAATATTGAAATAAGGGGTTTATGATCTGTATGTACCAACACGTCCCGCCCGTATATATAACACTGGAACTTATTCGCAGCAAAAATTATTCCAAGAAGTTCTTTCTCAATTTGGGAGTAATTTTTTTCAGCTTCACTCAGACTGCGAGAAGCATAACAAATAGGTCCTTGCTTTTGTAGTAGACAAGCACTCATTTTCATTGAATATTTTTAGAGTTGGTGCATTAGAAATTAATGTTTTTATTTTTTCAAATTCCCTATCATGTATTGGTAGCCATTCAAACTCGACATTATTTTTTAAAAGCGCTCTCATGTTTTGACATTCTTCAGATAGTTTTGGAATAAAGTTTCGAACATAATTAATCATACCTTGTACAGATTGTAAACCTTTCTTGTTTTTTGAAGGTTCAAGCTTATTCTGTCAGGATCAGCCTCAACTCCATTTTTAGAGAATATATGCCCTATATATTCTGATTCGAAATCAGATTCCCTGTGGGAGCGTAGGTTCGCATCCTACCGGCTGCGCCATGTTTTATTTTTATACTTCTTTATTCAATCGAGTTTCACTTACAACTAACTTACATACTAATTAACTGTCATACTAGAGTGATCATGTGTGTGATCGTCAGAATAGACGTCACCTTACAACAGTATGTAACGCGTCATTCAAACGGTATACTGTGTTAGTGTGGTGTGTTTCGTTTTTCTATGAACTGTGTCATAGTTGCGAGTATGAGTATTTGAGTTATGTCAATGAGAAGTGTTTTCATTGTAGTGTCTCTTTTCTTCGTTTGTATCTGGTGTAGGTTGTTGAGCGGAAAGAGAATGCGGAGGGCAAATTGTGTTTTCTTTGCCGTTTTTATGCGTGTCCTTGCGAGATTTTTTTTTTCTATGTATTTTGAGAAAATTAATATCAGGATCATAGATGGGGAGCCGGTGACGGTAAAACTGCAATTGCAGGGTTTCACAAATTTCGCATATGGATCCATACTGTTTAACCATAGATAGGTACAATATGGGCCTGGTGTGTCAGGGTTTATCCTGGCTGAAATGTTTTTCCTTTGCATTGCATTCAAGAATAATATATTGTGTGTCAAATTTAAGAACATGCTGATTAGTTTCGTTAGAAGTTAACCCGAAAAATTTATATACCTACAGTCCATTTTTATAATTTCCTAGGATTGAAATTATATTTTATAATTCCGGTCTACTTTTGAACTAAAAATCAGTCTGTCAGACATTTCTGCCACGGTTAGTGCTGGTACACCAGACTTTATCGAAAGTACATAAGATTTGCAATAAAATGGTATCTTCAAAATTAAATTCCGTGTAAGTGCAAAATTGTCATAATTTTTAGAAATATAAATAATATTATTAAGAAAATGTTTCTGCCAGGATAAACCCTGGCACACCATGCCCATATTGTACCTATGGTTAAATAGTATTGATTCATATCATATGCAAAATTTGTGAATCCCTGTAGGTGCCACCGGCTCCCGGGCTATCAGCTCAATCGTATTTAAATTAACGCATACACAAACTTTCTTTGTATTTATGTAAGATTTTCAATAAGAAAGTATCATTTGTCTTGTGTATCTGAAAAATGTACCGACTATATACGTTTTTAACATACCTTAATAACTATTTCAACGAAAGTAACGAAAGTAGTAACGATATTTTATATTTATATTAACGAGTACTCATACCAAAAGTAACGAATACATACGGGTACCCAGTTTAACGTTACTTTGACAGCTCTGGCGGTGAGACGGTAACTCTTCTACTTCGATGGCGACCTCCAAAAAATGGTTTAACGAATTTCAACGTGTTCGCATGTCGGTTTTTGGCAACTGACGTCCATAGTGCCCCGAAAACGGAGAAAAACCTGATAAAATTTCAACGATTTCATATTAACCGTCGCGTCATCGGATTGAAGGTTCGCGAGAAATCTAAAACATTTAAAAAAAGTGGGTGAAGTTTTGGACATTTGATAGTTATCGCGTTTGCTCATTCCGAAGAACAAGCGCAACTGTGAGATCACTTCAGAGAAGTGTTTGACGCTGTTAAAGCACAATCCGATGGATTTTTTTGGGTTGTTTCGCGAAAGTCGACGAAACATGGATGTACTGGAACAAACCAGGGACCAAAGCAGCAGAGAAGGCGACCGAAAAAGTCATGTCCAACGTTTTCTGGGATTCACAAGGTGCACCTAATCGTATCGATTTCTTGGAGGAGGCACGGCTAGTCTATGCTGACTTATTGGGCTGTTCAACGCCGAATTGAAGAAAATACGGCCCAATTTGGGCGTTATTCTATTATGATAATGCACCGACACACATCCGCCATCTCCACGGCCAAATTGGTCGAAATGGGCTACGAGCTGCTGTCCTACCTGCTACTGTCCTGTTACTACCATTATACTCCAGATTTGAGCAGATTCGGCTTCTTTACTTTCCAGAGTTTCAGCAGATATTTCAGTCGAATTATGAAGTCATCTTCGCCGCTAAAGACGCCTACTTTGCAGACTTTGATGAAACGACTTTTTAGACTGAATAAAGAAGTTGGTGCTTTACATGGGTCAAGTATATAATATTGAGGGCAAACACGACTGATACAAATCTCCTCTTTTCCAAAATGTTTGTTTTTCAAAATGAAAACTTTGCGCAATTTCGGGCTCAGTGGGAACATAGTATAAGAGTTCATGCAAAAATGGTTTGACTTTTCGTCACAGTCACAATCAAATCTGCCTTTTTGATTTTAAGTTTTTAAGTGATTTGTGATATTTCAAAACTTTTTGGATTAATTCATGGAAAATTAAATTTTTAAGACTTTTTTGCAGCATAGATACTTTCGTATATAGGCACACTTTTGCTGTAAGAACAAAGCCTTATCAACATTTTATCAACTTTCAACATGACAAGAGTTGTCCATTTTGTCAAAATTTGGTCATTCGTTTGTGTTTTTGACATTTTGTATTTTACCTTCTGCCGACACTTCCAGAGGGCAGTAATGTCGTTTTCCATTGGTCTTTTTTTGACGTTTATTTTTCTACCTCCAATGGAAAGGGTTATGATGTATGTGTCATTTTTGGGATGATTCTGTTTTCAAAACAGAAGAGTTCTGCTCTTCTCAGAAGCATTCCGTCTGTTAAAGTCAGTCAAATGGAATAGTTTCAGAAGACTTCTGGACTCTTCTGAATGCTTCTGGACGACCAATGGTAAACGACATAAGTTTTCTCTTTTGAAGTATCGGACCACTCTCGTACTAATGACGTCTCCCTTTTCAAGTAAATTAACTTGACACTAAACAAGCCAAGGTTTTTTTTTCACCCAACTAAAAATAAAATGAAATGCAGTCATGCAAGCGTTTAATACCCCATGACGACTGAGTTATAAAAATATCAATATTTGTAAGAAGAATTTGTTCAAATATGTAAAGTCTCGCCGATATGTTCGTCAGCAAAGAAAAGCGAACAAATAAAACAACTGATTAAATAATGCGGCAACAATTGAACGAAAAAAATCACCTGACTTTCAGCGGGTTTAATAGACCATTTTGAGAAGCACGCTCAGTCTATAAATAGCAATAAATATGTTCTTTCAATCTTGCTGTCAATACATTGCCTTTTTTTTTCTTTGCAAAACAAAAGGCATTTTATTTTTTTTTTTTATTGAAGTTGTCAATATACAAAGTGCTGACACTATTTGCAGGAAATGTGGTCTTCAAATTTATATATCAATTAATTTTTATATGAAACCAATGTCAATTCGATATCGGCTATCAAAATTTATAACACTTAGTAATCAACAAAAAACAATAAACGGAAGTTCCCAAAGGGTGTTTTTTTTACAGGCATAAAACTTTAACTTGACAGAACTTGTGACTTGCGGCCATTTTTCCAGATGTCAAGCCATTTATAAATTGTACCAATTTACTTTTGTCGTTTTCTATTGGTCGTCCAGAAGCATTCGGAAGAGTCTAGAAGTCTTCTGAAACCATTCCATTGGACTGACTTTGACAGACGGAATGCTTCTGAGAAGAGCAGAATCGTCCGAAGAATGACACATACATCTTAAACCGTTCCATTGGAGGTAGAAGAAGAAACTTCAAAAAAAGACCAATGGAAAACGACATTTGAAAATCACGATGCTGGCCGTTACGTTACAATGGCCGTAAAATAGCCATGATTATACTGACTTGTTCGTTAATCAATTGAAAAACCATGGTGTGCAGGAGCTGTGGTTTCAACAAGACGGCACAACATGTTACACAGATCGAAGGAAACTTTTGGTAACCGCATAGTTTTACGTTACGGGCCAGTGAACTGGCCTCCAAGATCGGGCGATCTAACGCGCGCCGTTTGACTATTTTCTGTGGGAATACGTGAAGTGGTTAGTCTATCGATATGCCGATATGCTCTCTTGGAGGACCACGAAATTGATGATCAGAACAAAAACATAAAATGTAAAAAAAGAGCCAAGTTCTCTTATGTGCGAACAACACTGTGCAAAAAGTCAGCCACCAAAAGTAATGAGATCTAAAAGAACGCCAAGTTCTTACATGTAAAAGTGTTATATTGAATATTTTAAATCATAGAAGATAATACAACAATATTGTACCAAATTTCAAGATTCTGCTATTGTTAGAAGTGCTTCATAATTTTGATGATCAGTGAGTCAGTGAGTCAGTGAGTCAATTACGGTTTTTGAAATTTTTATTGTTCAATATCTCAGGAAGTAGTGGTTCTACAAAATTATTTTTTTTTACAGGGCCTTTGTGCCCATGAAGTAAAAACGTTATTTAAATTTGAAGCTTCTAACTCTATGGGTTCAAAAGTTATGGGTGGTTGAAAATGTACTTGAGTTCGATCCTGTAAAAAGAGAATAGTGCTAGAACTTGGCTGGGCACTACCGTGCCCTTTGATATACGGCCACAAGTGTTTAAAAAGGTCATCGCAAATTGGACTTCCATATTAGACTACGTCCGAGACAGCCGTGGTGGTCACATGTTAGCATGAACTATAATTCCATTCCTGTGCTCGATGGCGGATGGACTCATTCGGGTCTTCCACAATGCCACGCTCTACAGTAGCAATAGCTTCTTCTGGGTGCGTACAGAAGAAGCTATTGCTACTGTAGAGCTTGCACAATTTTGCAAGCGTTGTTCAGGCGTGAGTCTATTCATGATGAATTGCCAAACCAAACTGAGAATAAATCAGTTGTTAAATCGGTCGCGCGCCGTCTTGAAAAGTAATGCCAACTTAAAGTTCTATACCTCGAAAAAAAAACACCTTTTATTTCTATACTTCTAAAAAACACCCTTTACCTCAGACATCATTACCTACAATTTAAAAAAATTGACAGCAAATTGACTCGAGCTATTAACTAAACAATTAGTTTCGAGACTTGAGCAACGTGATTGAAATTAAGTTATTAATTTATTATATATTTTCATACTAACCAAAAGCTTTACGTGCGTAGTAACTGTTTAAATTAAACGAAAAATATCGGATAGAAGGAGAGTAAATAATTGATTACCACGCAATGTGATTGTGTGATTAAATAATTTAGTGGGTGGATGATTTTTTTGCATTTTTATGGTTTTCTAATTTAATTATTTAATAGACTATAGTACCGGAGGGCGGCCAGAGGGGAAAGGAAAGAATTCTTTCTTTCTCACATTAAAGGGCAAGCTCTTTATACTCCGTTTTTTTGATTCGAAGAAACACTTACCAGTCAGTGTGGTCTAATCAAGTTTTCTATATGACAAGGCAGACAGTGACAGTAGTCGTGGGAATGAATGTAGTATGACAAGGAATGCAGAAGAGGATAAAAATCACAGCCTTGCTATCATGACTACGTGATGGTACGCAAAATATTATGAATAGTAAATAAATAAGCTCTCAGGGATCCTGCGTAAGATATAGAATAGCATAATTCAGTTTTTATTTCTTAAGAACGATGTCAAGGTTGAGTAACTGTGTGATCGAAATGCAACCACTGGAATATTTCAAAACAAAAATAAAAACAACCGTTTTTTCCCTACTCAGAAGATGGAATGCGGTGTTGGTGCAGGTGTCTTCTGTGAATCTCTTGAGATTTCAAAAACCTATAGACTTCCCGATTTCGCCAGCGTGTTCCAGGCAGAACTGTTGGCGATAAGGGAAGCTTGTACAGCCCTTAAAAATATCCGTCAGAACCAAAATGTAGCTATACTAACAGACAGTCAGGCGGCTATTAAAGCCATTGATTCAGCTTTATCATCCTCCAAACTGGTCCAGCAATGTAAAGAGGCCTTAAAGGAACTGGATATGAGCGTCACTCTTATCTGGATACCGGGCCATAGGGGCTATGAGGGAAATGAGAAGGCAGATGAGCTAGCTAGGCAAGGATCAGCCCTACACAACTCTCTGGCAGTGAGAGTATATGCTCCTCTTGGAGTTGTGAAGGGCAATATCCTGACCAAATACACATCAGAAGCAAATCATAGGTGGAGTAGTTTAACGAGTTGCGTTATATCCAGGAAAATCTGCCTATAACAAACCAAAATCAATAAATTTAATTTCCAAACCAAGGCATGACATAGCAAGGATTGTCGCTACCTGCACAGGGCATTGGCCTGTAGGGGAGCATGCGGCAAAATTGGGTATACCACATAACCCTTTCTGCCGCAGCTGCGAGAACCGGGATGAAAAAGAAACAGTCCCACACTTTCTGTGCCATTGTCCGGCCCTGGCCAGGAAAAGAGCACTCCACTTGGGTAAGGAATTCTTCAACGGTATTGAGGAACTCTCAGAATTCAAGATCAAAGTTTTGATCTCATACCTAAATAGCACAAAGTGGCTTTAACCCCCTCCCCCTTATTTCTCCCTCACTAAATGGTACTATGAGATATAGGCCGTAGGGTAGGAGAATAAAATTACATTTTATATTTTACATAGGACTGCATGTGCGGAACGTGCACCATCCATAGCCCATTTTCAAATCCATTCAGAATCTCACGAGGTATGGTATCAAAACGGCGCACTCAGCGCTAATTGTGTCCTGCGCGAAGCAGTTCAGCCATTTCTACCTACCTACCTTCCCTACTCAGTAGCCAGCACAATAAACAAGTGCCAATAAAACGCTCCAACTCACTTTATCTGTCAAATTCAATTTGTACGGAAATGTTGCATTAACCGTCAAAAAATGGACCTGGGGGTTGCGTCTTGGATTAAGAAAACTAGCAAATACTTCAACCTAAGAGAGTTCATAATTCAGATCATTAGATTCGCATAACAAAATAATTCTTTTTAACGCCATCAGCGCTGTCTTCTTTTCAATAATTGAAAGTTCCATCGCCGGCCGGGGCAACCGTCATTTTTATACTGGCCTTTTTTCGACTGCAATCCAAATTGCTGTTGTTTGCCAAGCGAAATTTTGCTGTGCTGGCTAATGAGTAGTGAAAATAACACGGCTAACGTTTTATCAACGACGATGGGAAGTTTCTAAAATGGAAAAAACTTGGACCAATTGTGGTCAACGGTGAAACCACCTCAAATAAGTGTTTGTCGCTATTTAAGAGCAATCAGAAGGAGATTCTGCGTCGTTTGTTGAAGAAACATTGATCTGATTGTACACACCACAGACTAAGAAACAGTCGAAATAGTAACTTCAGCCGGTTTTGAAAAAGGCGAAGACTTTCCCATCGGCTCGTAAGTTCATTTCGATCGTTCTCTTGGATTCTAAAGATGTGATCATCATGAAATGCTTAGAGGAGGTCACAGGATTGCCGAAAATTGGGTAGATTCGACGACAAATCGAAGAAAAAGCGGGTCTCCCGGCTCAAACCTCCGCGGGTATTATCTATAAGACTTATTTATGTCCAAAGTTTGAGTACTATTCTCTTCTCTGGGCTGGTGCTCCAGCTACATAATAAAGCCTCTTGAATGGTATTCAAAAAGGAGCTTTAAGAATGATTAGTGATAGAGACATAACCAACTAATTCACCTCGTTAGACCACCGTCATAATGTTAATTTTACGGTAAGTGCTCTTGTGAAATAGCCAGTTGCATTCCTCCCCTTAAACAATTCGGCCATAGTACTCGCGCTACTAGGAATGCCCATCAGTTTACCCTCGAGATCAACTTCCGTCGTACTCTCAAGTATAGAGAATCGTTCTTAAGCCGCACTACGCGAATGTGGAACTTCTTTCCACACTCTGTCTTTCCAAATCATTGTAATATTCAGGAATTTTAGACCAATGTACACCGGCACCTCCTTTCCAAAACCCTTCCTCCTTCTTAAAGCACTCACTATGTTTCTGGCATAATAAGGGTATAAAAACTCCTTGAGTGGGTGCTAATTATAAAAAAAAAATATGAGTGCGACCCATGGAGTCCACACGACTAATTACCAGAGTAGAAAAATACGTAAAAACATTAGTTGTTTTGCAATATTTTGAGCCGATGCATCCCGTTGTAATTGTACACGCACGTTGGTTCAAAGTCAAATTCCATAAAACTGATGATTTTAGGAAATACATTAAGTTTATTGAATAAGAAACTTAGGAGGCCTATCTTACAGACCTCGAGAAAACGTATTTTTGAAACTGTAACACCATGTGTGTCTTTCTTAGGTTAAGTACTTAGGTATTACCAACCACCACACCAACCATGCTACCCATACACACTCTATACTATGCCAGTCATCAGTCAAAAAGTTGCCAAACAACCTCGCAACCAGCAGCCACACAATAAACATACAGCCGAAATACAATATTGATTTTTATAATTTGCGTGTTAAAATTCACATTCAGTTTTAACTAGAAAAGCATTAAATTAAAAGGCAAGAAATATGAAAAGTCGAAGCTTGCTACCGAAATTATCGTGATTTATTGCCTTTACTACCGATGTACCTACGAGTTTACCCCGATATTCCCTCATTTGATTTCAAGTGGTTGGGTGGGTGAACAAAACGCGCTGTGCGATAACAAAAACCCGATATTCCCCCGCAATAACACTTGCCTGGTGAGATGAGGAAAAGTTAATTAAGTAGTTGTTTTGCGGGGCCTAAGGGTATTAAACCAGAAAAGTATCGTGATTTTTTGATCTTTCAAATAAAGTTATACTTTCGAACTACCATAACTTTGAAAAGTCGTAAAAAAATAAAAACAAAAAAATTGTTTTGAAATTGATTGAAGTACCGGGTACGTAACAAAGCAAAAATGTTGAAATAGTGATTGCCTGTACTTTAAATGTCTTTTAAATCAGACACAAACTGAAACTATCTAACATATTGAATTTACATAGCTTTAGATAGATTGTATAGATGGATAGGTAGGTAAACACACTACCTTAAAATTGTAAAAATGGTTGTGCCACTTGGGCGACACGTGTAAGAACATAAAATTCATTGTGACATCTGACATTTGAAAATAATGTTCAGATGTCTTGGCAAAGTGTTACCAATAAAAATAGTGCCAAAAGCAGTAAAAAAGACTAAACTAAGTTATGCAACGCTTTTCCTAGATTTGGTGCACAGAATTCAATAGCAGATAAAAAAAAAGTCGTCTCATGTATCAAATTTGCATTCCATAGCTCTGAAAGTCAAATCATTTGAGAGTGAGAGAACTTGTATAAACTGTTATGAAATTTCTTGTTTTAAGCTTTTTAAGTTCTCAATTATGTCGTCTCATTGGAAGTGTGATGTGTGAATATACATAAATATCAAGGTTGACATTCCTTCCGGATCAATTCGCAACGAGAGCAAAAGAACATCTGGAGTTGCATAAAAATAAAGGGGGATATCAAAGTGAAATATGAAACTCATTAAATAATTTTCATAAATACCAAATAAACAAAAGCGACAGAATTTTATTTTTAGCTATTTTTAGGTGACCGTTAGAATTTTTTTTTTAAATTTTTTTCACTATGAAAAAAAAAATTTAAAAAGCTGAAAGCAATACTTTAATTTCATTTAGGTACTTCCCATAAGATGCACTAACTGAGTTCTTAAGAAGTTTAAAAAAAGGAAATTTCATAACAGTTAATACCAGTTCTCTTTTTTTTCATGTGCTTCATTAACAGTAACGACATAAGAAATCGAGTTTTGAGCACCAATTCTAAGAATAGTGTTTAAGACAAATCTGAATGCTGCTTAAGTATTTTATACCAATTACTAACTTTAAAATAATCACTAGATGGCGACTAAGCCACTCTTAAATTCTCTCTATTTCATCCATTGTAATCTTTAAGTTGGTACTTATCATTTCCTGTAAGACCGAGTCGCTCTCTTTTATAATAACCCCCAAGCTGGTAAGACGTAATTCTGCCCTAATAAAACTTGTACATACTTCGTGAACCGAATTGACTTGGTGTTTTAATTTTTTCGGAACCACATCTTTAAATATCGAATTTTGTTGGAATCTACCCCAAACATTGGTCCTTCGAGCCGGATCGATTAAAACATCAATCTACACAAAATTATTCATTATTTGCAATAATTAATCAAACCCATAAATCGATTAATTAATGCGATCACCGATCAAGTGAGCCTTTATGCGCTCCTCTATACCTACCATAACTCATCATTAAAAAATAAAAAAAACTGAGCTGCGCAGGCATCCCAACGCATGCACCGAAACTATACGCCAGAAAAAAGAGAAAATCAAAATCCAGTCAAGAGAAGACCACCTTACTTGCAAACTTTCTCTATACCTACATATCATCAACGAAATCTCCACCCGCTGCTACCATCATTCAGCATAAATCGATCAGTCGTACATCAAGAGCTTGCCTGTAATCATATTCGACACAACGTGTACACACTTTGCCATCCAGCTGAAAATTTGCATATACGACGCCAATTTCATCACCGGAATATTAATATCATCTATAAACCAATCTATTTCTACCAATCTATTTCACCTATTAACCCTACGTATATCAAACAATGACCTCATCATCAAATTACCAAAAAACGCATCTCTGACGCATATAATACTCATCTGTACCATTGCAATCATCACCACACATCATTAACACCTTCATCGAAACATAATTAATCATCATCATCATAATCTAAATCATCATCAGAACTCTATCATTGATCAGCATCTCTACACGATAACAAGATCAGTCACAGCATCAGTTGTGCACAGCAACAAACAGCAGCAAGCAGCAGAGCAGTGTCCAAGGCCAAACGAAAAAAAAATCAACGAAACAGGTTTGTGTAGTGCAAAGTGTATTATGTACATTAGTTAATTTTTTGTTTAATCAAGAACTAAATATTTATTACATTTTACTATTGGTTTCGGAGATTTATTTAAAGGATTCGTTCGTTAAATTAAAATAAAAGGAAAAGTAAGATACATCTCAATTAGTATTAGTGAATTAAGTTAGTTGTTCTCATTTTTTACTGTGTTAGAGAGTGCTTACATTACATTGCAGTACGATTGTACTATTTCAATACTTAAAATTCTTTGTATTAGCCAGGGTTGGTTTTTTAATACTTTTTTCTAACAAAACGCTTCAAACAAAATGACCTCACTTTCGGAACTCATATATGCCGCCGATCGAATAGTGAAATTTTACGATGTTTTTTCACAAAGACCTGAGCAATTGCATACAATTGATAGTTTGGAGGCACGCAAAATTGAGTTAAAAGAATTGTGGTCGGAATTTAAGGTTTCCTTTTTAAAATGCACTCGCGATGGATGCGATAATGTTGAAGTCCTCGATTCAAAATATACCTCGACTAGTGAAACATATATATCCTTTCATGGTGAGATTTTGCGTCTAATTGCTAAACTAAAAAACGAAAATTCAAACAAAAGTGCTGGGAATTTAGATGCGTCTGAATCATATCAATGTATAAAAGTACCAGCGTGTGATACCGATTTCTTTTACGGTGACTATCTCACTTGGCCGTCTTTTAGAGACATGTTTGAGGCCGTTTATAAAAACCATCCTAAGTTAGGACAAGTGCAAAAATTATTTCATCTCCGTTCTAAAACGAAAGGCTCTGCACAAGCTATTGTGTCGAAGTTCCCTTTAACAAATGATAGTTTTGATTTAGCTTGGGAAGCACTAAAAAATACGTACGAAAATAAAAGAATTTTGGTAAATAATCAAGTAAAAGTTTTGTTTAACCTACCACGCATGCAAATTGAATCTGCAAAAGCAATTAAGGAATTACGAAGTTCTATAAATGATTGTCTTGCTTCATTAAAATCTCATAAAGTCACAACGTCGAATTGGGATCCAATGCTAATTTATGCTTGTTCGAATCGTTTACCTACCGAAACACTTAGTTTTTGGGAACAATCAATTCAAAATCCAAGTGAAGTTCCAACTTGGGAACAAATGGACAAATTTTTAGAATCGCGTTACAGGATTTTAGAATCTATATCAGATGTTCAATCAACATCTACTACTAGCATCGCAAAAAAGGGTTTTAATACAAAAACAAATAATCAAATGAAAGTTCAAGCTTTTCATACAAAAACATTTAACTTTTCTTGTAAAGTTTGTAAAGGACAACACCCTTTACGCAAATGTTCAAAATTTTTGGAATTACCAGTTAAATCTCGATATGAATTTGTGCGACAAAACAACATTTGTACAAATTGCTTGTCAGTTACACATTCTAGTAACAAATGCCAGAGTGTTTATACATGCAGCACATGTAAAGGTCATCATCATACCTTACTGCATTTCCCATCTTCTACTTCATCTCAAAATGTAAATCAATTACCGTTAATTGACAATTCTATCAATACTCATTCATCAAATCTAACCAACACACAGTCCACTTCAAATCCACAACAATTATCGAATTCAGTAAACCACTCGTCTTACCATACCATCTTTGATAGAAGCGTTCTATTAGCAACCGCTTTAATAAAAATTTTACATAATGGAAATCAACATGTATTGCGAGCTTTAATCGACCCTGGGTCTGAGGTGTCCTTCATTTCAGAACCAGTTCACAATCGACTTAAGTTACCGTTTCATTCAATAAACTCGCAAATATGTGGTATTAATTCTGCTTATGCAGCTACAGCTCAAAAACTATGCACCTTCTCACTTCTTAATGAAGAAAATCCGTCCAAACCCATAACCGGACAAGCTATCGTTTTAAAACATTTGACCAATCATTTACCAGTTTCATCTTTCCAACTTTCGGATTTAGGTTCTCTTGAAGGTTTGAAACTTGCAGACCCAACGTTTAATAAGTCATCGCAAGTTGATTTCTTAATAGGTGCTGATCTATATCCTGCCATTATACGTCCAGGACTTATTCATATTTCAAGTTCGATCATAGCTCAGAACACCCTTTTTGGTTGGGTGTTGTCAGGCCCTCTTCCACACCATTTCCATACCTTTTCAACCTTTATATCTAGTCCGACTGAAAGTGATATTTCATTTGACATGAATAAGTTTTGGGAGCTTGAAGAGATTCGTGATGCAAAGCCTTCTATCTCTGATGCAGACCAATATTGCGAAGACTTATACATAAACACTACGCGAAGAATACCGGATGGTAGATATGTAGTAAAACTACCATTTAAACCTAAAACAAATATAAACAGAGGTCTAGGATTATCTAGACAAATTGCCTTAAATCAATTTCTACGTTCTGAAAGATCTCTAGCTAGGAATCCAGACTTACAATCGACATATTCAGAGGTTATTTCTGAATACATAAGGTTAGGCCATATGAAAAAAGTTGATGCCCAAGAACAATTTGAAAATGGTGTAGTTTCATCCTACTACCTTCCTCACCATGCTGTGATCAAGCCAGAGAGTGTTTCAACTAAAGTTCGGGTTGTTTTCAATGCATCGAGTCCCTCTAGCAATGGAACTAGTTTAAATGACATGTTACATGCTGGACCTGTACTTCAACGCGATCTACCAACTCTCATATTACGATGGCGTTTTTTCAAATACGTGTTTAACGGCGACATTGAGAAAATGTACCGTCAGATCTTGGTAGATCCACGGGATACACCGTTTCAGCGTATTCTGTATCGCAGCACCCCATATTGTGAAATAGAAGATTATGAACTTCTTACGGTCACTTTTGGTGTCAACTGTGCCCCATACCTGGCACTTCGTACATTACTAAAACTGGCAGATGATATTGAAACTACATACCCTCTGGCTTCGAAAATAATAAGGTCAGATTTCTACGTAGACGATCTGTTATCTGGTGCTCATGACATTTTTACAGCGCGAAGATCTCAAGACGAGTTAATTGCTGCATTTAAATCCGCAGGTTTTTCAATACGCAAGTGGACCTCAAATGATTGTTACCTTTTGAATCATTTGCCACCTGAACATGTTTTAAGTGAACACTTTTTAAATCTAGATGATGGCAGCTCAGTCAAAACTCTAGGCGTTCGGTGGAATGGAAAAGAAGATTACTTTTATTTCAGTACTCAAACATTAAAAGTTTCTTCATCTTGCACTAAGCGAGAAGTATTCTCTCAAATTTCTCGGCTATTTGATCCAGCGGGGTGGCTTGCACCAGTGATCATAACTGCAAAAATCTTGATGCAGCAAATATGGTCTGAAGGGACATCTTGGGATGACCATCTCACACCTATTTTAGCTGAAAAATGGAAAACCTTCATACAAAATTTACCCGAAATAGAATACTTTAAGATACCTCGCTGGACCGGTTATAGGCCTACGACAAAGATCCAGTTTCACGGTTTCTGTGATTCTTCGGAACAAGCTTTTTCTGCAGCTCTTTACATTCGAATCTATGAAAACGAGCATAATATCGATTCCAATTTGATATGTGCAAAAACTAGAGTATCTCCGATTAAACAGGTATCACTTCCACGATTGGAGCTATGTGGAGCAGTTCTGTTATCAAAACTCGTTAACACATATGTTCCAAATTTTCCAATTGACTCATATGAGTTATATTTATGGACTGACTCTTCCATTGTCCTAGCTTGGCTCAATAAGTCACCTCGAACTTGGAAAACATTTGTAGCCAACCGAGTAACCGAAATATTTGAAAACGTGGGAGATACAAAGTGGAGACACGTAAGATCAGCACAAAATCCTGCTGATCTTGCTACCCGCGGTAAATCACCCCAAGACCTTCAAAATAACTTGCTTTGGTGGAAAGGGCCTTCTTGGCTCATGGAGCCAGAAAGTCAGTGGGTACAAAGTCATCCAGAGGTTGTACAAAATGAAAACTTAGAATATAAACCCACAGCAACTTTTTGTACCCAGTCTATGGAAGATATCCTTGATCGTTTTTCTTCACTTCCGCGAGCCTTAAGAGTGCTATCATACGTTTATAGATTTTTTCACCATTCATATAAAAACAAGGACAAGATTGATCGTCCTCAAACTTTGGCCATTAGTCAATTTGAAGTAAATTTCGTCAAAAATAAACTCATGCGGATAGCGCAGCAAAAATATTTCTCTTCAGAATATCGACTATTGTCTGACAAAAAACCAATTCACAGAAAAAGTTCTATTCTATCTCTGAATCCAACTCTAGATTCTAATAATCTTTTAAGAGTTAATGGGAGATTAAGTAATGCGTCTCTTCCTTATAACGAACGTTATCCAATTATTATTCCTTATAATTCTCGTTACGCATGCCTCCTTATTGATTATATTCACGAGCTTTCTATGCATGGAGAAAATGCACTGGTTCTTCGATTACTCAGACAAGATATTTGGATTCCGAAGGTAAAAAACCTAATAAAGTCTCGAATATATCTTTGCAAAACTTGTGTAATTCACAAGAAACAAATGCAAAAGCAGATTATGGCAGCACTGCCTACTGAACGGTGTACCTTTTCACCTCCGTTTACATACACAGGCATCGATTTCGCAGGTCCATTTGATATAAAAAGCTTTAGTGGACGAAATTGCCGCATTACAAAGGGATACACTTGTGTCTTTGTATGCTTCTCGACCAAGGCTATCCACCTCGAAGCAGTGAGTGACCTATCTACTAAAGCTTTCTTGGCTGCATTTTCGAGATTTGTGGCTAGGAGGGGTCTGCCAAAGGAACTTTTTTCCGATCACGGCACCAACTTTGTTGGTGCTAGTAACACTTTAAAAAAGGAATTTCAAACAATGCTAGAAGTAGCTCCAAAACAAGTTTCTGATAACTTTAGTACACAGGGGTTTAAATGGAACTTTATTCCTCCTGGATCTCCGCATATGGGAGGCTTGTGGGAAGCCGGTGTCAAGAGCTTTAAAACTCATTTCAGAAAAGTTCTCGAAAACAGCAAGTTAACTTTTGAAGAATTTTCAACCACCTTAGCCCGTATAGAAGCGTGTTTAAATTCTCGGCCAATATCACCTATGTCAGAAAACCCTAATGACTTACTAGCTTTAACACCAGGTCATTTCCTGCGTGGCGGTCCTTTGCTTTCTGCTCCTGAACCCGAAGTTGTCGGCAATTCTCTTTCCATTCTAAATAGATGGGAGAAAGTAAAATTTCTCCAACAAGAGTTTTGTCGGCGTTGGAAAGAAGAATACCTTAAAGAACTTCACAAACGCTATAAGTGGCAAGTTCTTCAACCAAACATTAAAATCGACGATCTTGTCGTGATCAGAAATGAAAATCTTCCCTCGACCGAATGGCGTCTCGGGCGTGTGATCAAAACCTATCCAGGAACCGACGGTCAAGTTAGAGTAGTATTGATCAAAACTAAGCTTGGCGAAATAACAAGGCCAATAGCAAAGATTTGCATTCTTCCTATGCACTCAAAGTGAGACCAACTACGAATATTCGACTAATGCTTTCTTCAACTACCAAAAGTACGTATTTTAGATGGAGTATCTATAAACTCTTGCATTGATTGAATTATTTAATTATTTTAGATGGAGTATCTATAAACTCTTATAACAAAAAAAAAAGATTTTTTTTTTTTTTAGTTAATGAAATATCTTCTGAAATGAATTACGCGAAACGAATCCTTATAGATACATTCCCTGAAATACCAGTATGTATAAAACTATATTTTTGAAATATTTGTGAAAACAAAAAGAAAAAAAAATAAGTTATTTATCTACCTTTGCACTACACTATTTATTTTTAAGTAATATTTTTGAAAAAAAAAATGAATTGTGAAACTTAGCTAGGGATAGAATTGTAAACGTAAGGGTAGCTAGGGCTTTTATTTAGCCGCTTCACGGCAAGGCGGCCGGTAATGTTTAAGACAAATCTGAATGCTGCTTAAGTATTTTATACCAATTACTAACTTTAAAATAATCACTAGATGGCGACTAAGCCACTCTTAAATTCTCTCTATTTCATCCATTGTAATCTTTAAGTTGGTACTTATCATTTCCTGTAAGACCGAGTCGCTCTCTTTTATAATAACCCCCAAGCTGGTAAGACGTAATTCTGCCCTAATAAAACTTGTACATACTTCGTGAACCGAATTGACTTGGTGTTTTAATTTTTTCGGAACCACATCTTTAAATATCGAATTTTGTTGGAATCTACCCCAAACAAATAGAATTGCATAACTTAGTTTATTATTATAACAGCTTTTGCTTTTGGCAAGATTTTTATTGGAAATACTTTGGCAAAAAAATTTAATTTTCATCTTCAAATCGTATGTTTTCATAACTTAGTTTGGCATAAAGCCTTCGAAAAATCTTGCACTAATTCCCAAAACATTTTGAGAAGTCAATATGCGCATCTTTGGAACAATATTTAATTTTCAAAGGTAGGTACTGCTTAGGCATGAAAAAATGCAAAAAGTTGACAGGAGAAGTAGGTACGTCCTGGCAACTTTGCACATGAAGCCTTTTGAGCCTTCTTACGCTTTAAAATGGAGTATACAGTGAGTCACAAAAGTAAGCATTAATAGTTTTTCTATGTTCATTCAAAAATACAAGAAAACCGTTATGAATGTGGAAGCAAGTGCATTTGATGACATAAATGACATCCTAACGAGGCATCACCTCTTGGATCACTGCAGTTATGCAGACGATATTTACATTTTATGCAGAATTAATGATTTAGCTGAAACTAAAACCTTATTTCAAATAGCCTTAGAAGATATTATTGCATGGTCAAAAAACTCAGGCGCAAAACTTTCAATTGAAAAATGCAAATTGCTTCATATATATGTCGCAAACGAAATTGTCAACAACTCAACCTTAGCATAAACAATACTATGATAAATAATGTAAGTAAATTCAGTATCTTAGGTCTCATATTTAACTGTAAATACTCTTGGAAAGAACACTGTTTAGAACTTAAGAAATCCCTAGCTGCACGAACTAATATAATAAGATATTTAGGATAAAAAAAGCCATGTACACATTAACACACTTTCATATATAACGAAAACCCTAGTCCTAAGTAAAATTGATTATGGATTGTGTATTTATGGTCACTGCCCAAAGTATGTCTTAAATATCATCAAACCCATTTACCACACGGCAGCCAGAAGAAGCATAAACGCCTTCCCAACTACTCCTATAAAAAACATTCTAGCTGAAGCAGGACTCCCCAGCATTGGCATTGAAGAGCGAAGAGACACAATAACACTGAGAATGCTTGCAAAACTTATTTTCTCCAAGAACTCAATCATCATCAAAGACATCAAGAAAAAAATCAACCAAAAACTTGAAAAAAGAACTCCGTCCGCCATCTCTACGATTTTAAAAAAATCAAAGATCAATAATTTACCATCCAAAAGAGAACGTCTCATTGCCCCACGTTACCCTTCATGGTTCATTAATTCAAAATCGCTGGTCTTAGACCTCACTGAACACAAAAAAAGTACAACACCAAATTGCACATATCGCCAACTATATGCAAAACTTGCTGCTGAATTTAAATCTGATGGTTGGAAATTTATCTTCACCGATGGTTCTAAAACGACAGAAAATACAACATATGCGGTGACCGAAGAAAACGGGTCAACTATTAGCCTTGGTATTCTTCCAGACTTTGCATCGGTATTTACGTCAGAAGCTTTTGCCATTCTCCAAGCGACTAGGGCCGCGGTTAGGCTAGCTGAAAAATACGTTATATGCTCGGACAGTATTTCAGTGATTAATGCAATTCAAAACACCAATAACAACACCGAAATCATTTGAGCAATAAGATACCAACTCATAAAATCAAAAAATTTTAAACTCATGTGGACTCCTGGGCATGTTGGAATAAGCGGAAATGAATATGCTGACAGCGCAGCAAACTCAGCCAAAAACAGACCTGTATTCAACTTCAACATATTCACCAAAACCGATCTCCAAAAATATACTGCAAAGCTATCCTATGCACAAACCATGAATGACTGGGGCCTATATCATCACCACTACAAGGATATAAACCCGTTAAAATCTACACCGATGTACCCTCCTAATATATCAAAACAAAAAATAACAAATTTTGCTAGACTCCGATTAGGACATACTAGTGCATCCCACCAACACATCCTCAATAAAACCAACCCTCTAATGTGCTCGAACTGCAACACCTGCCTTAATTTGAAACACATTTTGGAACAGTGCCCATTGTTGCAATCTATAATCAAAAAAATATTTAAAAACGAATCACTATACGAAATACTCAGAACCCCCAATTTAGCAAATATCATCAACATTAATGAATTTTTAAAAGTAGCAAAAATTGTAATCTAAGCTTAAGAAAAAACAATAGCCAATAGTCTTTGCAGCTAGGCTTGTTAACTCTTTTTTTTAGCTTGTAACTTGGGATTACTGGTTAATAAATATTAATAATAATAATAAAATATTTCTTTAAAACGCAGTGTTGTGATTAGCTTTGGATTATGTCCGCGGTTTCGTTTCTTACACCTGAATTACATATATTTTTTTTTTCAGTTCAGCATCATTTAGAAAAACAGTTTGTTCAAAAGATGGATCCAATAGGCAAACAGCTTAGTTTGGATTTGAAAAAAGTAATCATAAGGCACTATTTGGACAAGAAATCAGAGCGCGAGATTGCTAAAATTGTTGACAAAAGTCCATCTACTATTCACAAAATAATAACGAAACACAATGACTATGGAAACTTGGAAAATCGAGCCCGATCAGGACGCCCACGCAAGTTCACTGAGCGAGAATGTCGGATTATTGTTGGGAAAGTGAAGAAAAATCCAAAAATTAGTGCACCGAAGATAACGACTGAAGTCACCATTGAAACGGGTAACGGTAAATCATGCAACCCACAAACAATCAGAAGAGTTCTTCAAAAGATCGGTTATCATGGACGGAATGTTAGAAAGAAGCCTTATGTGAGTAAAGCTAACCCACAAAAGAGGATTCTTTTTGCGAAAAGCCATGAAAATATGAGAGACGATTTTTAGAATACCGTTATTTTCTCTGACGAGAGTAAATTTAACATCCACGGTTCAGATGGTCGCGAAAAATGTGGACGAAAAAAAACACAGATTTTGATCCATCGAACATGTCGGCAACAATTAAGCATGGTGGTGGTAGCGTAATGGTGTAGGGGTGTATGGCAGCATGTGGTGTGGGTAATTTAGTATTTATAGATTCTTTGATGAATAGGTTTGATTACTTAAACATTTTAAAGAATAATCTTCACGAAAGTGCCAGCAAGTTGGGTATGGGTAGGTCATTTGTCTTCCAGCAAGACAATGACCCTAAACATACCTCACATGTTGTCAAAGAGTGGTTGTTGTATAACGTCCGCACGCAGCTTGAATCTCCACCACAGTCACTGGATTTAAACGCAATCGAACACTTATGGGAACATCTCAATCGACAAGAAAGAAAACATGACATAAGGACTAAAGACGATTTAAAAAAAGTCCTTACAGAAGAATGGTATAAAATTCCCCAAAGTATTACACAAAACTTGGTTAAGGCTAGGTTTCCCATTGAAAATTTCGTTGGTCTTTTGCGTAAAACTGTGTAGCTCCCAAAAAATTCCGAATATTTAAATGAAATAAACGAGTATAGATTATAAATTTAATAACCTAAGAAGTAATTTAGCTAAAAAAAATATTAAAAATGTATTTCATCTCAAAAGGGTCATGCATAACGGAAAATTATGAAATTTTTGGAGACGTTTGCGGTGGAAAAGTTTTGTTGCCTTATAAATTCATTTTTTATTCTTTTTATATTTTTTATCTATTCTTAAAATGTCTCAAAACTCAGTGACGTGGCTTTTTTTAATATTTTGTCCAGTTGCGTAAAAAAAATTAACAAAAACACGAAAAATGGGGAAAATTTAGCAAAAGTAGGTGTGATTTATTTGGAATAATTTCTAAAGTAGAAAAGATAATAGTCTAAGAGCCGTAGAAGAGCGACCTTCACCGATCTGTTAACCGGATGAAACAATTGTTTTACCAAATATAATTTATAAACAAATATGAAGATGATAGCTTGCCTATCAAAAAGTGTGCCAGGCTATATTAAAATTAACTTTATTTTAATCAATAACTAACTCCTACTTCACCCATCTGTTAACCGAATGAAATTAACCTCAAAAGATAGTTATCAACACACTGAATATGAATATGCAGGCTTGCCTCCTTAAATCTGTGCCAGGCTACCAGGCAAGCCGATGTTAAAAGGATAGAAAAAATCGGTAACTACACCGGTCTGTTAACCAATTGAAATTAATACCATAGGTAAGTGTTCCAATCGTACAGGCTTGCCTGCAAGAAACCGTGCATAAAATACTATTGCCATTTTTAAAGTTTTAGAATTTCAATACTTATTTAATAAGTGCAAGAGAGAGGAAAGAGCTTCAGATGCCCGTGTGATAGAACAGGGCACGCACACAAAACAGCACAAAGTAAATACATAAACTTACAGCTGTTAAATAATCAAAAATAAATAATTAAATATATTTACCTACACATTAATAAATAAAAAAACGCAACAAAAATCGTTATTTTTTTATATTTATTTTAAATCGGAATAAAATTTTTAATTTTGCATTAGACTGTATTACAAAAGTTCTTAATAACAAAGATAAAAATAAGAAAGTGTTATTGAAGATGGAGCGAGACATTTTTCGACGATTATTGGCAGTGAGTGTAACAAAAAAATAAACATAGATCATGAGGAGGCGGATACGAGAATTAATTTTCATGCATCCAAAGTGACACCACGATCAAAGATTTTAATTAAATCTTCTCATACCGACGTTCCCATTATCCTTCTTGGAAACATTTAAAAATTGTAACGATCAGAAATTTGGATATCAAAATCAAAAAAAAAAAAAAAATCAAAAGACCTTGATTGCATCAATTGCACAGAACTAGCTAAAAAATTAGGAACAACATTATGCCGGAGCCTCCCAGCTTTTCATGCGTATACTGGATCTGATTATACAGCGGCATTTTATCAGAAAGGTAAGGTTCGGCCATTAAAACTGTTCTGCAAAAATGAATTTTACCAAAACATATTTGCGTTGTTACTTGATGAAGCTGACATTTTCATAAATGAAAAAATGCAGGCCGTTCAAGAGTTTACCGCTCATATGTATGGGGTAAAAAATTGTACTAGTGTGAATAACGCCAGGTACCGAATTTTTATGACTAATTATTCAGCAAAAGAAGATAAATTTTTTTTTGAAAAAAGTAAAAAGTTATAACTCAAGCAATTTGCCACCATGCTGGTCTTCTTTGACCCAAAAAATTTTGAGAACAATTTATGTCAATTCGATGTGGCTTCATGCGACTGACCAAAGTTGTGTCAGACTGCGCCCTGAAAACTGTGGTTGGCTCTTAGAAAATAAAAGTTTCAAGCCAATGGGATTTCCTGGACACCAAACACCGTTAACAATTGATGACATCGCAGAAACCTTAGATAATGGAGGTGATGAAGAATTTCAAGAATCTGATGTTCAGTATTCTTCCGATGATTCTGATGATGAATGATGTACATGTATACATCATGATAAATTATTGAATTTAGTTAAAATAAATATAAAAAAATAACGATTTTTGTTGCGTTTTTTTATTTATTAATGTGTAGGTACATATATTTAATTATTTATTTTTGATTATTTAACAGCTATAACCTGTAAGTTTATGTATTCACTTTGTGCTGTTTTGTGTGCGTGCCCTGTTCTATCACACGGGCATCTGAAGCTCTTTCCTCTCTCTTGCACTTATTAAATAAGTATGAAATTCTAAAACTTTAAAGATGGCAATAGTATTTTATGCACGGTTTCTTGCAGGCAAGCCTGTACGATTGGTTTTGTAATTAGAACACTTACCTATGGTATTAATTTCAATTGGTTAACAGACCGGTGTAGTTACCGATTTTTTCTATCCTTTTAACATCGGCTTGCCTGGTAGCCTGGCACAGATTTAAGGAGGCAAGCCTGCATATTCATATTCAGTGTGTTGATAACTATCTTTTGAGGTTAATTTCATTCGGTTAACAGATGGGTGAAGTAGGAGTTAGTTATTGATTAAAATAAAGTTAATTTTAATATAGCCTGGCACACTTTTTGATAGGCAAGCTATCATATTCATATTTGTTATTAAAGTATATTTGATAAAAAACATGTTTCATCCGGTTAACAGATCGGTGAAGGTCGCTCTTCAGCGGCTCTCCTACTATAACAAATTGAAAATATTTTTTTTATATTTTCGAAATATACATAATATCACATTAATTTTTTAATTTTTTTATAAATTATTTTACTAAATTTTTTTGGAGTGCAAAGTGAAAAAATGCATGTTTTTTTTAGAATATTCTGCGGTGAACAAGATTCCAGCCCCATTTAGTTTGATTCAACAAAAGTATTTTTTTATGAAAATTGAATATCTCTTCGACTCAGTAACGTTTTTAGAAAAAAAAGAAAAAAATTGAAACATATTTAAAAAAGTCAATATTTGTGTATCAATTATGAGGAGAATAGGTACAGCAAAAAATATTTTCAAATATTTTTTTAAATTTTTGTTCATATTTTTTATACATAAATCAGAAACTAAAATAATTTTACGATAACCCGTTTATTTTATATTAATATTCAAAAATGGGTAATTTTTTTGGATTTTTACAAGAAAAATCGCGTTTGCTCACACACACTAAGGTATTCAGTTCAAACGAATTGAACTAGGTGGCGTTGTTTTATATTTCATTCTCTTCTCCTTGGTTTTTTTTTTCATAGGATAGAGAAAAAATTCTTCATACCAAACGTTCTCAGTTCTCATAGAATTCGTTTGAGAATGAAAAATCATTTTTTTTATACTTCTGGAATGTTTATGATATGCAGACATATAGATAGGCAATAATTGTGATCACTTACTATGTACTTTGTAGGTATTTGATGAAAACGTTGTTTTGAATACCTGCCTACATTTGTCATATTTGCATGCATTCATTTCGAATATGGGAATGCGCGTATTTTTTGAAAATGGGTCAAGTGCAATGGCTTGAGAAGTAAAATACCTGTTACGCAATGAGGAAACGATCTTTTTTTTCGTGGTGGTGTGTGCCATTTCTTAGGATTATGTAAAAGGTTTTGTTTCTTTTTTGTTTTTTTGTTTTGTTTCTGTTTTTTTTGTAGCAATGACATTTTTTTCCTCTCGTTTCTCTATGCTGCACAGTGCGTCGACCAGTGGACAAAAATCAAAAAAAACTAAATATGCGTTTGAGATCTATAATGCTGTGGAGTCTATCAAAAACATGTTTAGCAACTTTAATTTATTATTTTCAAAATTGTTGTTTTTTTATTCTGCATTGATTAGCGGGATTTTTATATGCAGAAAAAGAACTTTTATTTTTTTCTTAGTTTTGATTTCGATTTTCGCATGCAACTATTGATCTCGTTCAAGAAAGTGTTTCTAGTTATAAATTTTTTTTCTCTTGAATATTAATTATGGATATATTAAGAGGTGATACAAACGTTTTTTGGTTTATTTGTATGTGATATTACTTTTATAATTAATTTAATTAAAAGTGCTATTTTTTGAGGCACATAAATTTAAATAAGTTGAGTTTAAAAAAAAATATATCAAAGTATATCTGAATTTTAAGTCTTTTTGTTATCCCCTGCTATAATTTTATTTAAAAACAAAGAGTTCCATTGCTAATTTTTGCAAACTTTCGAAATATTTCGTTTTTTGTAGGACAAGTGCAAGTCATAAAAAATGAAGTTATTTATGAAAAATGGTTTCTTTCGATAAAAAATCGATAGTTAAGGATGTCTTAATTTTTGTTATAGCTTATTAAAATATAAATAACTGTCCATTTAAAATAAAAAAGTGATTTTGAATCGAAAATTAAATATTTGACTTAAGCTTAGAACGACAATGTTCAAAGACCCATAGTCTTTCAGATAAGCCGAGGCTTGACTTAAAAATAATTTTAAACTTCCCGATAGCATTTAACATAATTTTCTTACTGTACCGCCTTTTTATGGACCAGAAACTTCATTTTTAGACGCGCCAAAAAAGACGGAAAAAGAAGAGTTGCGAATCTTTCAACTCCAAACTGAAGAAATGAGGTTTCCTTTTTCATTTTTGGCGTCAATTTTTTTGTTTTTTAAAGATGTTACCAAAAATATCACAAATCTGTCTGCATCCCATATCCCTGTTTCCAAAATATTCATATTAACATCCAAGCGGTTCATAAGAAATAAATAATTTTAAAAGTGGGCGTGGCAGTGGGCGGATTGAGTCCATATTTTTTTTATTAATAACCTTATCTAGAAAATTAAACTCCTTAAATTTCATTCAATTCCTGCCAGTCGTTCTCAAGATATCAAATGATATTCAAAAATGGGCGTGGGAGGGGGCGTAGATATTACCTGAAATTTCGTAAAACTTATTATTTAATTAATTAGCAACAATTATTTTGGCGAAATTTAATAAAGTTTTGTAAAATTGAATTTTGTCCACCATCTCCATACAATCGACGCACTGTGTGCTGGTGGGATCGTAATATCCTTTTAGAAGAAGAACAAACATGTTACGCAATGAGGAAATGATGTTTTTTTCGTGGTGGTGTGTGCCATTTCTTAGGATTATGAAAAGGGTTTTCTTTTGGCGTTTTTGTTTTTTACCTCTGAGCAGATTAGATCAGATCACGGATGTGTCAAAGCGAAGCTCTGAATGTTCAATGTCCTCCGATTTAATAAAGAAACAGACCTGAGCACTGAAATGTAATTTTTTACTTATTATTATTTTAACAACTTTTTTTTCACCTACAATAGACGTGCGACTGTCTTGGGAATCCATTTTTAATTATGTTTGTTTTTGTCTGTAAAATCCGAAAAAACAAGTGAAGTTGTCTTCGCTCATCTATCTGCCCTATTTGCTCGGTCGATTTATCCTGAGCAAATAGATTTAGCTCAGAGTATGAAAATTCTTAGCTGCGATATATCGGAGGTAAAAAAGGAACAGATTTTTTTTTTACACATCCGTGATCTGATCTAATCTGCTCGGGATGAAAAAGAAAAACGCCATTTGTTTTTTGTTTTTTGCCGACGAATATTATTACTTTCGTAGGTATGTTTTGAAAAATAAATTTTATTATATGTATTATATTATATTCCTTGAAACCTTGAAAACATAAACCCCAATGCATTTGGGAATAATAAAAAAAATGTTATAGTTTGAGTAATTTTTTGCTTATTTACAAAAAAGAAACAAATAATCTCCCAACCTGACCCAAATCGGCTAAAGAACAATCGTAGTTGAAGACAACCGGGTAACTTTTGCCTAAATACCCAAGGAAGACAGAATTGAGGAAATCACTTTTTTGATTTTTCTATCACCGTAAAATCGTGTTTGATCAAAATGTCGATGTCGTCTTGAACTTTTTTTAATTTTTCATAGCTTGTCAAAAAGTACCTATACGTCTTCTTATAGATAAATATAAAGATGAAACCAAAGAAAAATTAAAATCGGTCGTCAGGAATCCAAAAAACGAAACAATTCGAACACAATTGTCATCAAACCTCAAAAGCATCATATTCCCAAATTACAAAATTTGCGCAGAAAAAAGAAAAACAACAATTTATGAATGCTACTCCTACTCTAAGTGCACATAACAATACGTATATAGAATGTAGATGCATTTTTGTGTATGTCCACACCACAGTTTACAATTCCACATAGTAAATAGATACATGCGAAAATACCTCTTTTTTTCATCCTTCGTAAGCGAAACTCATTTCTTACATATCGCTCACTGAATTCTGAGTGAGAAGAGAAAAAAACAAAAACTAGAAAATTAGAAATTTCAATTTTCAAGTGGCTATGTGAGACGGAAATAAAAAAAAAGAAAGGGAAATATTCACTAACACTCTTGCATGCTTTTACACGAGCACGGAGTTCAAGAAAAAAGGAAACCCAGTCTTAAGTCTATGCCTTCACGAATGAAGGCAGTTATTAAGGCCAAAGGGTACCCTACGAAGTACTAATTATAGTTTAAACAGAGATTTAAATAAAGTGCTTTCTAATTTATGTGATATAAATTTCCTATAATTTCTTTAAGTTTTCATTGCGATTTTTTTTTTTAATGTTATATTTGATTCAAAATATATTCTTAAATAAAATACATAAACAATTCTTTTTTTTTTTTTTTTTGTGATCCTACAAACATTTTTCCGGAAACAAGGGGCCGAATCGTGTAAGGTGATATGTGACTATCAAAAGTGATAGTTTTGTTTTTTTTCGTCTGTGTAATGTGATAGTTCTTCTATCACATTTTATTTTTATTCACTTGGCATTACTTGTAAGAAATTGCTTACAAAATTTCAAAATCTTTGTATATTGACAAATTTTTGACACTAAGTTGTTTTTATTTGAACTTGTCACTTTAGTTTTGTTTTTAAAAAGTACATTTGTAATGATTTTGGCGCAAGAGAAGAAGAAATTATTTGGAAGAAATGCTGAATGTGTCTCAACAATGTAAACATCGAATTTAACACAAGGATTAACAAGGGATTTCTGATAGAATTAAGAGATGGTATTTAGTTGGATGAACCTGTCTTGCCCGAAAGTAAAGAAGCCAAGGAAAAGACCAATGAAAATAATAACAGCTGGAGGAGGAGGATGCTGATTTGGTCAACAAGATAATCGATTATAGAGTTTAAAAAAAAGTTAGACGTTTCTAATAATTAAATTCAAGTGTTTAGTTAGCTCCTTATTGAATACAATACAAGATTTGTTTCCTTTTTTAAATTTATAATAAAACAAGCTTATCCGTGGTGTTACCCGGATTAACCGTGATAAAAAGTAGTTGTTGTTATTTTCCGACCTCTCTCTGCCACTACCTATGAGAAAAATCATGACAATCCTTTGCTCTATGTACTGGGATCAAAAGTAGCGATCTCACAGGAACCGTGCCCCTAAACTTTTACTTCCTGCTACTCCAGCCGTTCTGGAGTTATTGAGCGACAAATAAATCCGAAGTATCAAAATGATACTTAAAAAGCTGTCACAAGAAAAAATCAAAAAAATGTGATATCACTTTACACAGATGAATTTTAATCAATATGTCATCTATCATATATCACCTTACACGATTCGGCCCAAGGTTTGAATAAAGAGGTGCTTACTTACTTCTGTGATTCACTGTATACCCTTTCTTTGGACTTTCTCTCTCAAATTTAATTAAATCGGTTCAATAGTTTAGACCTATTGCGTTACATACAAAAAGGAAGAATTACTTTTGCATAATAAAGGGTCCGCCATCTAACGTTTTTTTTTTTTAAACTAGTGCTTCTTTCGTGAATGGTAACACTTAGCTCATGTCTGATTTGACAGACAATTAGTTTTATCCTTCCGCTGAACGAATATGGTTGTGTATACGCTTGAACAACGCTGGGAAATATTGCGACATTACTTTGAAAATCATGGTAACGTTGCAGAATGGTTGCGAAAATTGCGTACGGATTTTGGAAGAAGAGAAGCACCGTCAGCTCCGTATGTTCGTTATCTTGTGAAAAAAGTGAAAGAAACTGGCATCCTCATCGATAAACCAAAGCGTGAAAAGCCAAAAACAGTGCGTACACCCGAGAATATTGCTGCTGTGGCAAAAAGTGTGCGTGAAGCGCCATCAAGATCAATTCACCGTCGTCGCGTCGTTCTCAACAATTGAACATTTTGGAGACATCATTGAGGCGAATTTTGCATAAAGACCTTCGTATGACGCCATACAAAGTCCAATTGGTTCAGGAGTTGAAGCCAACTGACCATCCAATGCGTTTTCTCTTCATCTTTTCAAATGAAGCTCATTTTGATCTTGGCGGGTGTGTAAACAAGCAAAATTGTCGCATTTGGGGCACAGGAAACCCGCACGCAAACATTGAAAAGCCGATACACCCAAAACGGGTCACTGTTTGGTGCGGATTTTGGTCCAGAGGCATAATTGGACCATTTTTCTTCGAAAATGAGCAAAAATTGGCCGTTACAGTCAATGGCGATCGTTATCAGGCCATGTTGAACGAATTTTTGTTGACAAAAGAGGAGGATATTGGCAACATTTGGTTTCAAAAGGACGGCGCTACGTGCCACACAGCCGAAGCTACACTCGATGTTTTGCGCCCTGTTTTTGAAGATCGCATTATTAGCCGTAGAGCTGATGTCGTTTGGCCAATTCGGAGCTGCGATTTGACACCGTTGGACTATTTGTGGGGTGCCGTAAAAGATAAGTGTTACGCCTACAAGCCAGAGATAATTGACGCTTTAAAGGACAATATTCGTGAAGGTTAATAACAGTTGTATAGGCGACATGAACATCTTTGATTTATCCAGATCGATCAGAAGGCATAAAAGTTAAGAAAAACCAAGTCTGATACCATAAATGGGTTTGACCGGTAATTAGAAGGTTTTTTATGCAGTTGCCCGTAGCTTAGTTTAGTAGGTAAGTGCGTTGGCTGCTAACCAGAACGTCGTTGGTTCGAGTCCTACTCAGGCCAAGTTTTAATTTCATCTTTCTTGCGAAGACCTGACAAATCTTCCAAGAGTATCAATCTGTCATGAAAAAAGTGCTTCTCAACTCTGCCGTTCGGAATCGGCGTTAAATTGTAGGTCCCCTCAATTCTTCACACGCACTCAGAGAATTGTTGATGAGAGTAGGCCTTACTTAGGCCTTGGCTCTTCAAGAGCTGTTGCGCCACTCTATTTATTTATTTTTTATGAGGTTTTTGAGCTCTACCGTCCGCTTGCTTGTCATCTTAAGGTCGAAGAGAAACTGTTACAGAAGTCGTTTGAGATACGGTTCAGAGCCACTTTGACGCGTTTGAAAAGAAAACAAAAAAAAAAACAATATTTGATCTTTGGTTCCGAAAGTCATTTGAGAATTTTTTTTTTTTGGCTCTCATTTTGATCAGCGTAAGACCATTACAAGCGAAGTGAAACACAAGTTTCCTTTTCTCGCTGGTCCCCACAACTATGTACGACAGAATATATTGTGAGAAATGCCCCGTTTCGCTGCGTGTTCCCTTACTGGACAGTGTCCGGTACATGTTACAACGACCTTCGCTATGCCTTGCCTGGGTCTGCAAACAAGGTTAGTTGTTCGGGATTTTTTGAGGTGGGCCCAGCTTTCTAGATATAGTTCAGTTGGTAAGGCTACCCCACTTAAGGTTTGATTCAGCGAGAAAAGTTGAGAAGATCTTATCCTTCATAACACCAAGCGAATGAGCTAAGGGCCGATCCTTGCATAGCCGGTTAGTACCCTCAAAGCCACTGTGACCCGGTAATCAGATAAGAGAGACCTTTTTTTATAATCAACGTGTACTCAAGGGCTTTTTTCATTACCCTTTATATGCCAAGAGCACAATGCGAGTATTAAGGAGAGGATAGAGGATGTGTTGTTGCACATTGGTTTTGAATTCTTGAACATTACAATGACTGGAGAAGAGAGTTCTACTCCCGCGTAGTATGGCTATTCTCTGTAAATGACAGTATGTCTTAAGTTGGGCTCAAGGGTGAACTGATTAGGACTTTATACGTTTTGTAGATGATAGCCATATCAAAGAGGGAACATCATCTTAAGAAGCCTAATCACCTTGCGGCATTTTTGGCGACATCGCATAATGTGCTCGTTCCACAAGAGGTGGGTCAGTGATGCACATACCAAGAATCTCGAGATGTTCGGTCTCATGGGAGGGCAGGGGAGGTATATCTCGCTTTAAGGATACAAGACAGCATTTTTCGAAGCATTAAACTCTAAGCGGATTTTTTCCCCATTGTACAATGCTGTTTAGGTCAGAGTTTAATCCGCTTATCATATTTTGGCGTTGTAGTTCCACATCCGAAGAGGAGGGATATGAGTCTGGGAACGAATATGAAAAGCTAAGGGTACCACCGTCAGCGAAACAATGAATTGGATTAAAAGTTACAGACAAGAGATCATTTGATCATGAAAATGAGAAAGAGGGTCGGAGACAAAACGGAGCCCTGGGGCACACCAGCATTTATATTGTGGGTTTCAGACTTGAAACCGTCCAATACAACTTGTATTGAACGGTTCGAAAGAAAGTTTCTAATCCAACGAAGAAGGGATTCGTCGTTAACGAAAGCACGCATTTTTGATAAGAGAGCAAATGCCTTTGAAATATCAAGTGCAACAATCTTACTTTCTCCAAAACGATGTAAAGATTTGTTCGACTGTTCGGTGAGATAGACCATCAGATCACCAGTGAACCTGTCATTAAGAAGCTTAGAAAGAAGGGACGTAGTGCAATCGGACGATAATTGGACGGAGAAGAAGATTCCCCTTTTTTTGGAAACGGCTGGACAAATGCTGTTTTCCTACTGATCGGAACGAGCCCAGAAGAATAGAATAGATGGAAAAGCTTACGCAAGGATTTTGCCAGCGTGGAGGAACACCTCTTCAGAATAATAGCGGGTATACCATCCGGATTCCGGACCAGCGGATTTATGTATGTTGAGATTTTTTAGGACTCTCGCCACAGCACGAGTGCGAAAGAAGCTTTGTCCAATGGAATAATTGACGCGCTCAAGAACTGGGGGACTCATGACTCTCTGACAGCGGAGAGTTGGAGGCGTAGGGACCGAAGAAGAGGAAGAGTTCTTCATTTTTTTTTTTACAAATAACCAAAAATTCTTACTGCCTTTGGGCCATTGCAAAATTTTTTGCCTTAATTTTTGGTCATACAAAAACCTGGTCCGTCTTATATGGGCATTGCAGGCCTTCCTGGCTTGTTTAAACTTGTTCCGGTTTTCCTCAGTTGGGTTGGCTCTAAAACACCGGAACTTTACTTCTTTTTCCCTGATAACCTCTTTACAGATTGAGTCAAACCATGACTTTTCTTTGGGTTTGATGCTTTTAACCTTATTCGGGATAAAAGTTTTCATTCCCAAAATAATTATAGTAGAAATCAAGTCCAATGCTCATGCTCGCGAGCTTACTACGGCATTGCTGGATCAATTTAAAGGATGATATGGACGAGTTAATCGCTTGACTGGCAGCCTGGCTCTCCGAAAAAATGGCCGTATTTCGGTTTTGATTTGGATCTAGTTTTAGTATTTAGCATGCTTCCCTTATTGACAGTAAATCAACTTGAAAGACGCTTGCAATGCCAGGAAGCATCAACTCCACATTCCATCTTTGAACTATCAGTAAAAATGTCGAAGCCTCACGTCAATAAGTCATCTTCCCACTCCTAACTGAGGCCACGGTGCTTGCCGAAAATATGTCAGCTGGGATTAAGTTGGAAATATTACTGTGTCCTGATGGTTTAGAAAACCAATTATCCGATTTCTTTAGTCTTAACGCGCTGCAAGATACTACTTTTGATATGGAAGTCGATTGGTGAGAGGTTAAGAAAAATGCTTAAGGCATCTGATGGGCATGAGTGCATTCTTCAATAAAAATGGTTCAGAAGAAGCAGCCGATAACAATATAGAAGAAAAAATATGGCTCAAAGCCATCAGATCCTAGTCTTTTCTTCAAAATATGATCTTCTAGAAATTGGACCGGAAAGTCATTTGAAGTACAATTCGTTGTAGGAGACCAAATTTGCGCTGTTGTCAACGATCGGGTAAGATGGAGTACTTGTTGCAGAATGCCCAGATCGTTCCCGCTTGCCGCGCATATGATGACAAAAACCAGGCCAAAAGACGAGGACGGCCTGTTCACATTCATTTTTTTATTGAAATTCAATTATAATACACGCAAGAGAAAAAGTTCTTTCCATTTCAAATCACCATATGTTAATAATTTGCTTAGCATTTATAAACATCTTAGAACTCATACTCCTCTGCCACGAAATTAATATCATCACAGTTCCACAGAACGCTGTTGATTGAATTCCAAAATATTGGAGACAATAAACCTCGGCACCAGACGTACTAATCATAAAAAGAATTGTGCGAAATCCACCAACAAAGAAATTCTAAATAAAAAAAACGAACAAGTGCAAGAATATACGTAATGTATTCTCTATCGTCTTCCCTTCCCAGAAACCGCTCCACAGCATAGTTTATATACCTTGCCCCATTTATTTACGTAACGACTTGGGGATTTTCCATTCATCATCATCCTCTTTTTTGCTTTTTTATGTTTCTTCATTTTTTGCCAACATAATATCCCAAGAAACTCGAACTCAACTTCTCTCTCTGTCTCCGTAATAGGAGCTTCAATGTAGGAAGGTTGTTATGGGCACAGAAAACACCGAAGCTACACCGAATACATAATAAATTTTATCTACACGTGGATATGACGTAGCAATCGCTTGCCAATCCACACCATTGCTTATCCAAGTGTGGCAAAGGTATTCTGGTTTGCCAAAAGTAGAACAATCTTGGATACAGAAACTTGTATCCTAATTTAAATGTGTACGTAGGTATGATCTTGACAATTCAATTCCAATTACCTTGTTCAGCCTGGGATCCCTGAGATGATCAATTCCCCGCACTTGTGACGGACAGATGATGTCACCACAAACCTCATAATATTGTCGATTGGGAACGCTGCATGTCGTCGGTGTTATTTTCGCTGCTGCCGGGTTGTTATACCGTGCCACGGAGCATATTTTCGCCAAATTAGCATTTGAACTGAAACAAGAATACGAGATAATCAAATAGCCGTCACATTATCGGTGTGGATATAAAATAGTTAAGCCGGTTGTGATGATGATGATGATGACATTGTCACTCGATTCGAGAGGCATAATCTTCCTCTTGACACACAGCAGTCTCATTAGCCGCTTGGCATTTCAAGAGCATAATCAGATCTGCTTTGTGAGAGCAACCCCAACTAGCCAGAACCAAACAAACAATGTCAGTTATTTGGGGCCTAACGATGATACTTCTCATTTCCGTTGACACTGTCACACAAGCCTTCTTTCAAGTGCTACAGCTGATTTGGAATTGTTGTTGGCTTTGGCTTGTGTGCGCGGCCATTGGCATCTACATCGACGCACCAAGTCACACTTCTGTGAAGATTCAAATTCAAACAATTTTTATTCTTTCGCGAGCGTTTCGAAATGCTGGCTAATTTTAGAAGTGTGTACATTTGCCAGAGCAATATTCTTTCGACCAATTTCGATTTCAAAAGCGTTGTCTCGTCGCTCGTTAGCCAAATTGGTTTTTCTTTCTTTTTGTCAAATTTTTTCATGATTATGCAATTGTTTGCAGAGGATTTGGGACCACACTAGGTCACTGGCTGCCCCATTGTCTGGGGTGGATGTTGTTGATGTGTGACAATGCCATCATTAACCTCATCCCACCACCCTTTGCCACCGCCATTCAATTGACAGAGCATCTGCTGCCACTCAATCCATTCACTACCCCACACGCCACCCGGAACAAGGCCCACATTAACAAACCATCCCTTGCGCAGGAGGTACTGTGGGTACTAGGAAATGGAGATGGGTTGGGTAGCAAAGTATCGAAATCTACGAGTAGATAGATACAACAAATTGGGAAACTTGGCTGTTACATAAAGTTCTTTTTTCACGATAAAATTCTACGAATTCCAAAGGTTGTAGTCGTTAAATGAAGGAAAGACCAATTTTGTATCCATCAATGGCAATCAATCAATAATAGTAATTCGATTTTTTTCTTTTTCTCGTAAAAAAAAAACTGATACTGAAGAATTTTCAACACTTACATTGGACGAGAGAACATGGTTAATGTTTGTTAATTGTTTTTAGGTTGATAGGTGAGATCGTTTCATTCAAATTAAAGACGATTTTTGGTGGTTTTTTGAACGGGGAATTTGATTTTCTTAAATTTATTTTATATGGAAGGGGATTTTTTCTTTTGTATATACTTGAAAACTTCGCCGGCAGTTTACGTAAACGAACACGACGAGTGCAGAAATCGGACTGAAAAAAAGTTTTGAAAATTTTTTGAGAATCGCTGAAAAAAGCTTTAAGTAGAATGAGAGTGTGAAATGGAGAAGCCGATGACGTTTGTTTAATTTGTGCTTTTTACAGTAGCGGCAAGAAAAGTTTGACAGGGAGTTTATTGATTTTTGCGCTGAGTATAACAGTTTTTTTTTGGTGTAATTTCGCAAAATGTTGACGTTATCATTATCATGGTGGTGGATTTACATACATGTTTCTGCAAAAAGAGTAATGCAACATACTAAAATCAAGCTCGTTCGTTTAAAATGCAGAACATCGTAAATCAAGATTATAGGAAATAGGAGTAATCGAGGTCAAGATTATGGTAAAGACGAACATGTTCACTTTGATTATAGCATATTCTGCTGGACTTAGAAGTTTCTATAGCTTGTTTTGTGGTGCTTTGGCTTTTACGCAGAACATTGTGGGTTCGAATCCTACTCGTGCGTCGTGCCCATAAAGACTATAACGAATAACTGACAAAACTTCCCAGAGTATCATTCTCTCATGAAAATAACTTCCCAATTTTGACGTTCGGAATCGACGTTAAAAATGAAGTCCTCTCAATTCTTCAAAATCAAAAAAAATTTCAGTTGTACCAAACCGAAGCAAAAAGGCGGAAAATTGCGAAAATAGATTTAGATTTCTTATTTGTGCGTGGAAAAAGTCCATGTCTTTGGATTCAATTTCCACTAAAACCAATAGCAATGTGCACGAAATTCCACTATGGCTATGTTCGTATGAAAATGATCGTCCAAGGTAGTGCTACGAATATCCCTATGACGGCCAAAGAAACACTGCGAGAAAATTCGACGTCGGACGGCTAGATATAATCGCAAGGGATCGCCAGATCCTTCTATGATCGAGTTTCAAGTAATCTCTTAAGAAGTCCTACGCCACCAACATCAAGTATGGAAGACCAGTGGCAACATTGCCAGAAATCAGTTAGAGATGCCGCCTCTAATGTACTGGGTTTCAAGCCGCCATTGAAGCGAAATCCCTAGTTTAACGAAGGATGTATGCAGGCGCATGCAGCCAAGCAGGAGGCATACGAAGATAAGAGCTGCTCGCGAGATCTACGAGCAAAAGACGAGAGAGGAACGCCGCCGGCCGGCTTCTCAGGAGGATTTTGAGAGCCAACAGTAGGAATGAAGTCCGAAGGTTTTACCGGAAGATAAAACAGCTTGCTCACGGTCATTAAGCAAGATTGGAGGCCTGTAGACATGAGCATGGGAACATTATAGTAGAATTGCAGTCAGTGCTGGGGATTTGGAAACACCACTTCTGTATAATGGCGACAACGCACGAACAGAATCCCGCTGTCAGATAGGAGCCATTGGACACGATGATAGCCAACAATTCCGTGAACCTGACCTATACGAAGTAAAAATGGCAATATCACAGCTGAAATCCAAAAAAGCCGCTGGAACAGATGGTCTAGCTGCCGGGTTATTCAAAGCAGCAGGCAAAGATCTATATAGGAGCATGATTCAAATCATCTGTAAGATATGGTCGGAAGAATGAATGTCCGATGAATTGACACTCGGCATTGTTTTGTTTGTCCGATCCTGAAAAAGGGAGATCCTCTTAACAGCGCTAACTACAGAGGAATCAGTCTACTTAACATCGAATACAAGATCCTCTCTGCCATAATATGTAAAAGTTTGTTTTTGTGTTATTCAACACTGCAGTTAGGCTGCGTCCGTCAATTCCATTTATGTTGTTTGAACAACGATAGCAACTTAGAGGTGCTTCCACCAATGGCTTTTTCCGTCAATTTCTTTGTTTGGCTGGAGTTATAGCTATTTCACGGGTGCCAAGCCGATCATCAGACTCCTTTGCTAGTGGTGCTGCCTAGTTAATTTTCATATTAATCGAAAAACTTTTTGAGTTCACTTTGGGATTAGAACCTAGGACCTGGAAAAAGCCATTGGTGGAAGCACCTCTAAGTTGCTATCGTTGTTCAAACAACATAAACATAATCAGCCTTATTTATAAACCGAACATAGACTTATTATAAGACTTATAATGCCTGTATAAAGAAAATCCTTATTTATAAAGTTTAGCTACACTACATAGGGATTGAATAAGCTATACAAACGTTAAGGGTTGTATAAAGCTTATTATAAGGTACTATAATACGTATGTGTCATCACACGTCAATAAAACAAAAATTTTACCCAATGAGAATTTTTTTTTATTTTTATTTTCGAATTTGTATTCAAAAACAACAACCTGTTGCTTCCTGTTGACAGGAAATAAAACTTTTTTTTATTCAAATGACTGTCGAATGTAGTAGATCATCGTTTTGGTACTTTTTTTTGACAGATATAACTATGCTATGTTGAACAAATTTTTATAAATAAGAATTTATTCAACGTAACATAAGAGCCTATTCATAGCATAGCTATGATACTGTATAGAGGTGTATAAGGAGAATCTAATAAATAAGGCTGAATATGTAAAGTCACATTCGTCTGAAGCCTTTCGTCAACAATCTGATTGGTCCTTATCAATGTGTCTTCAAACCAAGAAAGACAAAATTTTCACTTTGCTGCAGATCCTGGAAAAAAAATCTATGAATCGATACGTTCCACCTTTTCATCGATTTTAAGGCCACGTATGGCACCATCTACAGAGATGAACTTACTCCTTCTAATCGCTGTTTCGTTGGGCTTAGAAAGCAATTGAGTGGAAAAGCCCTCTCTCGATCAACTAAGGTAAAACTGTATAACACCATCATTACCCCAGTCCTGCTGTATTGTGCAGAAGCATTGACAATGAAAAAATCGGATGAATGTGCCTTAGGCTGTTTCGAGAGGAAGGTCATCTTTGGCCCCGTGTAAATTGATGGGGAATGGAGAAGACATGGACCTAGCCAGAAGAGTCAAGGTCCAGAGCGGATGGACACCAATGCTCCGGCTCACAAGCCCTTTTAACTATTCTCAAGAAACGTAGAATTAGAGCCAGATCGCGACTCAGGTGGCGCACCCAAGTGGAAGAGGACCTTAATCAACTTGGAGTGCAAAACTAGAGACAGCTAGCTAGTGACCTAGGTGGCTGACGGAGACTGTTGGTTGAGGCCCAAGTGCAAAGATTAAATAAGTAACAAGATGGGAAACTGACTTACGTTTCACTCCCTAGATCCCTCAATTTTCATTTTCTTTCATTTTATTTTCTTTCCTTGTACATGAAAAATATACAAACAAGAACAATATGGCAGGACAATATTTACTGTGTAAAAACACGCATACTTTCACAAAATTTATGGTCCAAACTGTGATAGTATTGGTAAAAAAACGCATACTTTCAAAGAAACTATGGTCCAAAATGTGATAGTATTGGTAAAAACGCTTGTAGGCATCTGTCATTTTGACAGCTTTGTTTCCCATCTCCTTACCATATATAATCTCTGCCCAAGTGCGCAATGGACTGTGGGGCAACCTAAAGTTAGTAAGTAAGTTCAAGCAGAGACGTGACGCCATTTCATGAACTATGTAAAAGGAATAAAAACAATACATGGGTACGGACACCGTATGGTTAGAGTGACCTTATCAAGAGCCGACCATGAAGGTTACTTGCAAAAATTGGTGGAAAAAGGTAATTTTTAGGGCTCACGGCCAGCGTTTAACGAGCAAAAGTTAAAGGAAGTACCTCGATGTCTGGCTGGATTAATATTTCTGTATCGATAGAGAAGCCTACGCTCTGACGAGACGGCTGTTTTACAGTAGCAACGGAGGACATACTGTTTCTTCCTTTTGCACTTTTTTCAAAAGTACAAATGTACAAGCTTGTCGCTGAAAAGCGACTCTACGAGAAAGTTTGTCTTGAGTTCTCGCGTGACTTTCTTGCCAAATGACAGATGGAAACTAGTCATTGACGTTTATTTTCGAATGCAATTCCTTTCTATGCGAAATCATTTGAAATCGACACTTTTAAACTATTCTTCTCTCTAAGCTTTGACCTAAAAATTACCTATTATTAAAAATAAATGATGATTTAATTCAAGACAACAACCTTTTATTTGCAATTTTTATTTATGTACATTTTTCCTACAATAATTTCTGTTCATTTACACAAAATCTTATTTTATTTAAAAACTATCTTAGAATACAAACATTGAAACCTAGAGTATTTTGCTTATCGAAAATGCTTGTCAAAGTTTCCTTCCATCCACGAAAATGTTAAAACAAACAGCAAACGATAGCATCATCCACAAAGTACCTGAGTGCGAAATAAAAATAAAATACAAATTTTATGCTTTGAGTTTTGGTTTTAATATTAAAAAATAAAGTATATAATTTACTCAATAGTTTCACTGATGAGCCCCTAGATGGTGCACTTTTCAGTGAAGTATTCTCCGTGGTGACCATTTTAGTCTCAAATTCATACGAAGCTCGAAACCCAGTTTTATCAAATCTGTCATTTGCATTAAATGATATCCGAAAGAATCTTCCATCCGAACGTACATTGATTTCATCCTTTTTCCCGCACATTTTTCCAAATTTTCTGTCTGTGCTCATGAAATTCGAGAATTCGACATAATCACTGGCTGTTGAGTCTTCGCACCTGTGATTCAAAAAAGTTAAAACTAATCGTCCTGAAACCTCTTTAAGTCTAAAGTCTTACGGATAAATCCCTTCGACATCGAAAAACGTGAATCTAATGTTGACTCGCTCTCCTGGCTGTCCGAAAAAGTAGTAATTGCATTTGAGGTTTTTCGGATATAATCCTGGAAAGTTTGGCGATGTAAACCAACCGGTTTTATCCACCGAACTGTTGTATGCAAAAACACAATGATTTGACATTTGTTCTCCCGTTGTTATGCCAAAGTCTGAAAAGAAAGATAATATTCATTCTTAGCGCCATCTGGAAACAACCTGACAGAATGTTTTGGGCTTACTCTTAAGAAATCTGTACTCAGCTCTGAAACCACGAGTTCCTTTTCCAATTCTTCTGCTCATATATTTCAACAGCATCATTGTCCCCTCGGACATTATTGGTTTTGGAATAGTTGAACCACAGAACGTTTCTTCCAGCTCGTATCTACTTCTCTGAGGTAGGAATAATTGCAGGATGTCAGCATTTTCACAATCGCTACGGTTTTGCTGTTTCGGTAAACTGAATTCAAAGAATTTAATCTGAAAGTTAAAAAAGTAAATTTATAACTACTTTTGAGTGAATTTAATCCTCAGTATAACCTGCACTCTTTCGAGCTCTTCAGCTTTGAATTCGTAACGACATGTCAAAAATCCAGATTCGGAGTAAAGTGGAGAGTTAATTGTGCCATTTTTTGTAGTTTTTGAGTCAAATATTTTATCACATTCGAATTCTGAAAAAATAAAACAAGCAAAACTGTATTGGTAACATTGTTTTGATACGTGTTGATGATGGGCTTCGCTAATTAAGGCCGTGTGCGAATTCAGTTAAAAATGGGTTAAAACTTAACGTTTGGTTAAATTTTGACACTTCGCATTGAATAAAATTATTAGACTAGCTGCGGAGCAGGTTAAAATATGACAGTACTGGTTAAAAATTCATCGATTTTTATTTTTTAACCACAATTCATCCAATTCGCACACGGCCTGAATACAATTTATTTATTCATTTTGACAACTGTCATCTATTATGTCATACAAGAAAGATCCAAATCCAAATTTTTCGCCATTATGAAAATTATGAACACACAACTTGAAACTCTGGCCTCTACTGTTGCATTCATTTTGAACTGTTATACATCAACATCAATAATTCATTTGTTCATTTTCTGCCAAAGTGGCAAGGCAACGTCAAGGTCGACACTGACAGTTCAAATTGTAAACAAACTATTCTGCCTACGAAAAACACATGCATTTATAGTTTTATTTATATCTTTTTGTGTTATTTCTTGTTTTGAGTATTTGTCATCAAGTTTAATTATGAAATAAATTATTTTGTTTTTCTATATAAATCCTCATTCACGTCGTAGCTTGTTTCATTTCTCTACATCAGTGCTGATAAATAAGTTGAAAATGTCTGCGAACAAAGATAATTCATTGGAAACGTTCATAAGCATTTGTGATAAAGTTGCTGGTGTTTCGAGTTACATTAGTAAATCCAAAGTTTTGCAGGAGTTTTTCCAAAAGGTTCTGAATTTTATGAAGTTTTATGTTGAAAACATTACTCAAATCATAAATTGCGCACTTGCAGGGTTCCAGTGGGAAAGGTTTCAAAGGCGACATCCATTTATGGGTCCACATGCTTCTCCCGATGGACAACCACAGAGTTTACAATTTACAGAACAAGCAAATTGTTAAATTGTTTTCGAAGATCTTCCGCACGTCTTCGAAAGATATGCTTTTGCATTTGGAACAGGGCGATGTCTCCGAAACTATTCGCAAATTCTTTGAACTGTCCAAAGCCATACCGAGTAAAAGCTCTTTGACATTACAGCAGGTCGAAGAGGCTCTTATCAATTTGACGAACTCGGGAAAGGAAGATTACCAAATTGATATCTTCAGTAAACTTTGCAAAAAGGCTACAGCTGGAGACTTGAAAATGGTAAGTCCATAAAGCAATGTGCTTAGATGGACTCCAGCTTTAAAGCCAACATTTTAGGTCATTCGCCTCATAAAACAGGACTTGAAAATAAACGCAAAAGCAAGGCACGTTTTAGATGCTTTTGGCCCCGATGCTTATCCAGCGTATCAGTCGTCGCGTGATCTTGATGCTGTGGTCGATCAGTTCTTCTCAATAGCCACAATCAAAAGCCCTGTCAAAGGAAAGAAGGTAACTTCATCAATATGATTGCATTCCAAACTAATCTCATCTCCTTAAAGACCGCAGCTGACTCGATGAACGTCCAAATCATGACACCCATAAGTCCGATGCTTGCAAGTGCCTGTAGTTCCGTGGATACAGCCTTTAAAAAGAATCCAGCTGGCTTGTTCAGTGAGATCAAATACGACGGCGAACGTGTCCAAATTCACAAACAAGGCAACGAGTATCGTTTCTTCTCAAGAAATCTCAAGCCTGTGATGGATCACAAGGTTCGGAGATTCAAAGAAATCATTCCAAAGGTCAGTAGAAAACCCTCTTTTGTGAGGACTTCGAGTTATCATTTTCATTTGACTTAAAGGCCTTCCCTACTGCTTCGGATATGATAATTGACTCCGAAATCATTGTCGTTGATACCGATACGGGCGAACTACTGCCATTCGGGACACTTGGAGTCCACAAAAAGCAAGAACACACCAACTCGGAGGTCTGCCTTTTCATTTTTGACTGCATTTACTTCAATGGGAAGGATTTGCTGAATGTGTAGGGCTCTTAATAGAACCACATTGAGGTCAAAATAATTAAAAACATTTCCCCTAGGCCTTTCCGTGAAAGAAGGAAGATTCTGGAAGCTAATCTGACTCCAATCAAGTCTTATGTTCAACTGTCCGAGAGTCATTTTCTATCAACAAAGAAGGAATTAGCTTTGATGACTGCAAAGGTAAGGGACAAACACTATTATTCGACGAATGATACTTGACCAAGTGTCAATTCAATAGGTTCTCAAAGCTGGCATAGAAGGCATTGTGCTCAAGAGTGCCAATGGACTCTATCAACCGGGCAAAAGGGGCTGGCTGAAAGTGAAGAAGGATTACCTTTTCGAAGGTAAGTTAATCGAGCACAAGCAAAATCGTCCTCTGATCATGTCATGTTTTCCAGGTAAAATGGCAGACACAGCGGACTTGGTGGTCCTCGGTGGATGGTTTGGTTCCGGCAAGAAAGGAGGCATGCTGAGCATCTATCTAATGGGTTGTTTGGACAAGAAATCCAAACTCTGGAAGACAGTAACCAAAGTCCATTCAGGCCTCGACGATGCAACCATGGAAGAGATCCATGACAAACTAATGCCCCACATGGAACGAAGCGATGTCAGGAAACTGCCTCCATGGCTGGTTTGTAACAAACCACTCGTTCCTGACTACATTGCCAAATCACCAGCCAAAATGCCAGTTTGGGAAATAACCGGAGCCGAATTCACAAGCTCCAATGCCCACACAGCTAATGGAATTTCGATACGATTCCCACGGATAACAAAACTACGCGATGATAAGTCTCCCGAAGAAGCAACAAGTTTGTCGGAACTACAGAATCTGGTTACGGCATCGAAAAACAATTTGAATGTTGATTTACTTCTACATGGATGTGACGATGGTGATGACGATGATGCTGCGGCAATCGATATCAAAACGAGTATGGCAGGAAGTCCATTGAAGAAATTTAAAATCGATAAAACCGAAATGTCCCCAGAGACTGAGAGTGTCACTGTTAAGAAGGAAAAATTGTCATTGAAGAGAGAGAACTCGGACAATGACGACGTAACCGAAGCGACGGTAAGCAAAAGGCCAAAACCAAGTCCAGTCAAGAAAGAAAAACCGACAGTCAAAAGAGAGATTTCGGATGAGTGCGAGGATGAAGTGGTGTCTCCGAAAAAAGCAAGACGAGTGGGAATATTTTTTGGGTACACGGCGTATTTTCAAGCTCAGAAAGGCCAACTGTTGCGAGAATATCTGAAGAACTTTGAGGAAAATGGTGGGAATGTGACTTTGAATAAGAGAAAGGCAAATGTTGTTTTGTATGAGAGTGAGAGGTTTGTGGAACCTGTTGCTCAAAGCAGGTGAGGACTTAGTGGTTTCCTAAGTCTGTTGACGAGTTTAAAATCTCTTTGTGTTTTCTTTTCAGACTCAATTATAGTAAAGATTGTCGGCACATAAATGTTCAGTGGATGGTTGACTGCATAAAAGATAATGAAGTTAAAGAGATACCGGAATATGCAGTACATGTTGTAGTATGAGGTACTCGTGGCGGTTAAGTGCATTTACCAGAAACCAAGGAGGTATGGGTTTGAATACAGCTCGTGCCTTAAAGTTTTATATTACATCGTTCATGGTTTCCGAATCTTGCGAAGAACTAACAAAGTTTCCCAGAGTATCACTTGTCGTGGAAAAGTGCTTCTCAACTGAGTCGTACGGTTTCTCAAGAAATTGTTGAAGAGGATTTGGTTCTTCGGAACTTTCGTTATTAGTTAAAATATTTTTGTTAATGGAAGCCAATTTTTTGAAGTATGAAACTTTTGTTCTATTAAACCTAAGCCAAAATACATCAACACATTCGTTTGAGAATTTCTCAGTTTCGGTTCAGCTCCTGTGTAATTCGAATTCTCCTGTTACCTTAAATCGGATCCTGAGGCCAGAAATCAGCCGCTACAACAATGTCGATTAGAGGATAAGTTAAGTTGCAGTTTGAAAACCTAAACATAAGTCTCAAAGGGTCAGAAAATCGTTCAATGTCGTCGTTACTTTGTCTCCGCAGATTCTAGCCTGTCAAGGTGAATATCGGAATGAGGTGACCAGAAGTGGGAACCGTATTTTAAATTGTATCGTCTACCGACACTTTATTAATCTTAGCTTTGAATTGGCTTTATTAAAGAGTAAAGAGGTTATTGGTATTTGAAGGGTAGACACAGTGCATTCAAGAGGACACAAGCGTCCACAGCAACCTCTGTCTATCAACTCCTACTCTCCACTCTCCACCACCAACCGAGATTGTGTTCCAACCCCAGTGGGAAGTAGTTTGTGGCAGCAAAGAGAGAGAGAGAGAGAGAGAGTGAGCAAGGAGGTATGCATACAATAAGGCATGCATCCCTTTTCAACAGGCGTCAGCGGAAGAAGTCCCTAAATGGAATCAACGGTGGCGTCTACAGTACCAGTCAAGATGATCTACTTAGTAAACACCTTATAGGGCTGCTACGACATATTCGCAGCCAGGCCTTTAAGGAACGGTTTGGCCGGCTCCATGTCTTGGAGTTAAACTAAAGTCCTGGCTCTCCAGGTTGGGGCACGTGCGTCGGGGTTGACTGCCCAGCCACATAAAGACGAGATAGTTCCGAAACACCAACAAGCCTCAGATAAGGACGGTTTTGCAGTTGGAACGTAAGGTTCCTTAACAGACTGCGTGCAGCCGAATAATTAGGGGAAGCCCTTGACTGTTATAAAGCAGATATAACCGCCATCCAAGAAATGCGATGGGATGGTCCGGGCCTACGAAAAATGAAGATCTGTGACATCTCCTCGGCGGCTGCTACCGGCACGAAATCAGCTTCTATTTGAATGTGGATTCGTAGATGGGACTCGACTGAACAGAGAAGTCTTGAGTCTCAGCTCAGTGAATGAGCGCTTCATGACAATCCGCGTCAAGACTAATTAACCAACATAAGCCTCATCTGCTTAGCACTCACTTTCCACTGAGGAAAAGGATGAAGAAACCAAAGACAGATTCTACGAGCTCCTCGACAAGACCAATGAGCAATGCCCCAGCTATTACATTTAAATTTTCCTTGGAGATCTTAATGCTAAGCTGGGCAGAGAAGACTTCTTTAGTGGAATAATCGGACGACACCACCTCCAATAACCACCAGGGGACATGGAAATCTGCTGATCAATCAACCGTTTCACATTGCGATCGATGCACGATACTTCTGTAGCATGCAAGATGTAGCCAAGATTCGAATGCTTATATCCCGATCGAGGCCAACACGTGAAAATGCTCAGAGGAAATTCGACGTCAAACGGCTACAATCGCAAGAGACTGCTAGATCCTTTTCCGATCGTGTCTCCGAAAATCTCCTAAGAAGTCCGTCTCTGAAGTGCTAGGATTGACACGGCCACCACAGTTTGACGTTGAGTGCTGGCGAGCACAAAAGTCATAAAAAGTAGGGCTGCATAGAAGGGCTCGAGCTGTTCGCGAGCTCTACGAGCAGAAAAGGAGAGAGGAGCAAAAACTTCTCAGAAACAAAAATAGTGAGCATGAGAAGCGCGCGCTCGAGGAGATAGAGGGATGTCACAACAGAAACAATGTTCGAAAGTCTTACAAAAAGGTAAAACAAACCACTAGGGTTGTTATACTCCAAACCGAAGCCTGTAGGGACCACCATGGGAACATCGTAGTGCAAGAACAGCCAGTGCTGAGGATATGGAAAGACCACTTTTCCAAGCAGTATTATGGCGATGACGAGCAAAATTCCGTCAGTAATGCAGAACCATTCAATTTGGGAGGAGGGGACCACCAATTACACCCTCCCGACATTAACGAAGTGAGGCTAGCGATATCTAAACTTAATTCGAACAAAGCCGCTGGAGCAGACGGCTTAGCCCCCGAACGATATCTACAAGGCAGCTGGAGATGATTTGGTTATTAGTATGCACAAGCTCATCTGCAAGATTTGGTCGGAAGAAAGTATGCCCGACGAATGGAACCTCAGCATCGTATGCCCAAATTTCAAGAAAATAGATCCCATAAACTGCACAAAGTACAGAGGTATAAGTCTCTAAACCATCGCCTCCAAGATCTTGTCTGCCGAGCTGTGCGAACGTTTGAAGCCCTTCGTCAACAATCTGATAGGTCCTTATCAGTGTGGCTTCAGATACGGAAAGTCCACCATCGATCAAATATTCACCTTACGAAAGATCTTGGAGAAGAACCAGGAACTTCAAATCGATACCTACCGCACCTTTTCATCGATTTCTAGGCCGCGTATGACAGCGTCTATTGAGACCAACTATATACCAAGAGCAATGTCTAGTTTTGGCATCCCAGAAAAACTCGTCCGTCTGTGTAAGATGACAATGGAAAACTCACGCTGTTCCATCATGGTCGGAAAAAACCTAACGGAAGCTTTTGATGTTAAAAGAGGTTTTAGACAAGGCGATGGCGATGCGCTGTCATGCGATTCCACAATCAGTCAAAGAAAAACTACTAATCCGTTCCGGCTGAAATTTTGACAGAAGCCGTTTGTGGTAATGTACTACATGATCAGTGGCGGATTAAGCGTTGAGGCCGCCATAGGCAAGCATCGCATCGGCGCCCCTAAATTAATAATACCTCATACTATAGTTTGACCGAAACCGCTGCACGGCGGCGTTGAAATGGGGGCCAAGGAAAAAGAGACTTAGTTTACATGGGATCGATTAGTATTGTCCGAAAGATCTTACGGGTTTGGTTTGAAATATTTTAGTTAATGATGTGCCAAACTGTAAATTTTGTAAGCCGAGTTAAGTGGTTAAGTTCTTATGCAAACCGAGTTGCAACTCAGTTCGCAAACCAGATTGCCCCGAAAATCAATCTTGAAAATATAAAGCAGAAATATGAGGTTTTTCATCCGTCAAAATCTTTGCCATCCGCTGATGAATTTCGACCATTGGGTTCTGCCCCTACAATAAGTAATATCAATATTCAAAAACACTTACAAAATTAGAAGGAAGCTAAGTCAATTGCGGAGTTGGCAAACCGAATAAGTAAAAATAGTTGACTCTGTTCTGTAAGTGGAATTGCTCAGGACCGATTATTTTAACAAATGTGGCAAGTGCGGTTCGAGTTCATAAGTTTGCTACGTATGAACTCGCATTATTTTCCACTTCTCAAAATTACTTCGCCCGCACGCCCCTTTGTTGCCTCGCGGCCCTAGGCACGTGCCTACTTTGCCCTAAGGATAATACACCACTGTACATGATAGTAAATTACTCTTGTGACACTGGTACCGTCAGACGATGCGGCTATGTACTTCTCTCACCACCCTCGTAGGCACCACTTACAATTCTAAAATTTCTTCTGTGACTGAAACACGAAGTTTTCATGTCTTAGATTCCTCGAGGACTCCGTCATTATCAGCCTTATAACCGTACACGATCAGAGCAAAATGCTCTCCGATTCGTACAATTTAGAAGAACTTTCTATCACCGTATCCTTTTCTTTTCCGGCAGGTCAATCGTAGACGTCTACAAAAAAATTTGAAATCTGCGTCGGAATTTCAAAATGAGAAAGATTTCATGCGATGCATTGTGATTAGTTTATTCCCTTTTTTGTCCGATTGTCTCCGAAACCAAAAATTTAGTGTCGGAAATAAAAATATTTTTTCACTCACAAAACAACAAAGAAGTGCGTCAGTACGCGCCTCTATTTTATGTACGATTCGGGTACGGTGAAGGAAATTTTGCAAGTATATTAAACAATTTCTAATAGCTATGGTCTTATAAATACGGTTCACTCTAAGATAACAGAGTCCAGGTCCACTACTAATTACAACCTGAAATAGCAGGCACCACTTGTTATTGCAATCTGAGCAATCAGATGCTACTTGATTTTATTACAGTCTGAAAGCAGACGCCACTTTTTAAGACCCAGTGAATGAATTGCACAGTCTTTCAAAATTTACGTGAGGACCTCCCCTAGTACAACCAGTCTGGTACTTAACCGCTGGGATACTGCTCTTCGCTTTTGCCTTCAAATTTCATCTCTATTAGTCAATTTCGTGCCAAAACATGAATGTGAATTATACTTGGCAAACGAAATGAATCCATACATTTTGTATATCTCTGATACACAGCGTATTTAGTTGGCTGATTGTAAGAAACGACTGAGTGTGCTTGGTTTTGGCTCTGTATGTGCAGCTGTTGTTTGTCGACTGTGCGCTGCTGCTTGTGTTTCATTACAGTATATGTACATATCTTGAAACTAAATTGTCTTTAAATTTATAAATGGATTAGTCAGTTTTCAGTTAAAAAGTAAGTTAACATCGGTAACACTTGTTTCTTACAAAAACCAGAATTAGACATGCTGGAAACGATACAAACTGGGAAACAAAATATCTAGAGTTTTCTCAGATTTTTCATGAAATTCCATACCTTTACAGCTGATTGGACCTACACACACGAGCACAGATCAGTCTCTTAACAAAAGCTGACAGTTTTTGGTTCCAATCCCAGTGTACGATAGAAAAACTTAAAATTCAAAGAGGTTCAAGTATTCATTTCTTCCCCCAACCAGTCTCATCTCTCATGAGTCCCTAAACCTATAACCGGTCCAAAAAAGACCAAAAACTTATTCATCCCGTGTCTGCAGACCCATTGCCTTTTATGGAATTAATGTTTTGTCAGAAATTCATTCTAATGACTGGCTACACTCAGGCAGTTAGATAGTAAACACTGTGCGTCTACGATAAGCTTTCAAATTTCTGAGTACCCAGAAGTTGAATATAAAAAAGCTTCAATCCGTTTGCAGACCCATTCAATTTGTTAGCTTCAGTTGAAATTCAATTGTCGTAGTTGTCGGAAGTTTATTCTGAAAATTAAAACTTGCTTTGTTATTGTTTTTGTTTTTGTATTTGAAATTGTTTTGTTTAACTGAGAGATGATCGTGGAGTCTATTATTCTCTTAGCCCTAGCTTTGTTTGCTTTTTACAAATGGGCAACGGCTAATTCGGATTTCTTTGAAAAACTCGGTATTCCTTATGACAAGCCATTTCCGCTTTTTGGGAGTCAAAAGGATCTTGTCCTTGGGAAAACTTCAATGTTCGATAACGTGAACAGGCTCTATAAGCAATTTAATACCAGGTAAGTTTTGGTCTTCATTTATTCTCACTTGTTCAGTGTTTTGTTTTTTTTATCTTGAGTGGATTTATGTTTTGAATTGCATTTGAAGTGTATAGAGTTTGATTGAATTGAATACAACTCTGCTCCAGGAATGACGAAATCGGAAACTATTTAAGGCACGATGCGCGAATCATTCAGATATTTCAAAAATCAAAATACTAACAATATTGTAAACTGTAAACAAGTGCGTCGCGTCGTCTTCAAGAGTAGGAGAGTAGACTATCATTAATCAATTGTGTTGCATTTTAAATTTTAAATTAAAATGCTCTTGAGGTTGAGAATGCATTTCTGAGGTTAAAGAACACTAACAAACCTCTTTTCTCCTTTTGTTAATGATAGTCAGTATGTTGTTTTTCCTTACTGTAAGTCATTACGATTGCTGATCCCCAGCTTTTTTTTTATAATTTGCACCCACGCAAGAGATTTTTTATACCCTTATTATGCCAGAGACACAGACACAGTGAGTGTATTAGGAAGAAAGGTAGGGGTTAGAAAGGAGGTGTCAGTTGGTCTTGAATTCCTGAGCATTAAAATGATTGGGAAAGACAGAGTGTGGAGAGAGTTCTACATTCGCGTAGTACGGCTAAAGAATGATTCTCTATACTTGAGAGGACGTCCGAAGTTGGGCTCGAGGGTGAACTGATGGGCATTCCTAGAAGCGCAAGTATTACGGGTGAATTGCTTGAGGGGAGGAATGGAACTGGCGTTTTCTTTAGAGCACTTACCGTAGAATTAACGTTAGAATAGAGAGAGACATGAAACGTTACGACGGTGATCTAATGTCAGTGTGATGTCTCTGTCACCGATCATTCGTAGGGCTCTTTTTTGAATACGATCCAAGAGGCTTAAGTATGTAGCTGGAGCACCAGCCCAGAGATAAGAGTTGTACTAAAGCTTTGGACGGATATAAGTCTTATAGATAGTAGCCAGATCAGACGGCGAAAAGAATTTCTTGCACCGTCTTAAGAAACCCAAACATCTAGCGGATTTTTTGGCGACATCGCAAATGTGTTCATTCCACAAAAGGTGGTCACTCATGGAGAGTGGCAAAGGGGGTATATCTCGCATTAACGATACAAGACAGCATTGGGTTTTCGAAGCGTTAAACTCTACGCGATTTTGTATTCCTCATTGTACAATGCTGTTTAGGTCAGAGTTTAATGAGCTTATCATATTTTGGCGTTGCAGTTCCACATCCCAAGAGGATAATTGTTAGTCTGGGAACGAATAAGATAAGCTAAGGGTACTATCGTCAGCGAAACAACTTATTGGTTTATAAGTTACATACAAGAGATCATTTATAAAAATGAGAAGGAGGGTCGGAGACAAAACGGAGGTTTGGGGCACACCAGCATTTATATTGTGGGTTTCAGACTTGAATCCGTCCAATACAACTTGTATTGAACGGTTCGAAAGAAAGTTTCTAATCCAACGAAGGAGGGATTTGTCGATACCGAAATCACGCATTTTCGATAAAAGAGCAAGATGCCAGACTTTATTAAATGCCTATGAAATATCAACTGCAACTAAAGCCGTACTGCCGGTCGTTAAGAAGCTTCGGTCTTTGAGATATTTCTTGAGCTGAGCGTTTCCATGACCTTAGAAAGAAGGGACGTACGTGCAATCGGACGATAATTGGAGGGAGAAGAAGATTCGCCTGTTTTTGAGACTAGCTGCTGCTCGGAACGATCCCAGAAGAATAGGATAGATGGAAAAGCTTACGCAAGGGTTTTGCCAGCGTGGAAGAAAACCTCTTCAGACCAGCGGATTTATGTATGTTGAGATCCTTTAGGACTCTCACCACGGCACGAGTGCGGAAGAAGATTTGTCCCATGGAATCATTGACGCACTCAATCGGCCCTAGCGAGGTAACCGTCGGTCGGAGCGGAATTTTCTCCGATTCCTCCGAAATTTGCTTCGAGGTAGTTCTCCGACAAGCAAAATGTCTCCGATTCGTCCGATTCGGAGGAAATCGGAGAAAATTCCGCTCCGACGGTTACCTCGCTAGGGCCGAATAACTGGGGGAGTCATGACATTCTCTGGCAGCGAAGAGTTGGAGGCGAACTGCCTAGCAAAAAGGTTAGCTTTCGCGAGAGAACTAACAACTGGTGTGTCATTGTCAACGAGCGTAGGGACCGAGGAAGAAGAAGAATTCTTCATATTTTTTACAAATGACCAAACATTCTTAATGCCTTTGGGGCATTGCAGTATTTTTTGCCTTAATTTTTGATCATGTAAAAACGACGAATATGGGCATTGCAGGCCTTCCTGGCTTGTTTAAACTTGTTCCGGTTTTCCTCAGTTGGTTTGGTTCTAAAAAACCGGACCTTTACTTCTTTTACCCTGATAACCTCTTTACAGCTTGAATTAAACCATGACTTTTCCTTGGGTTTGATACTTTTAACCCTATTCGGGATAAAAGTTTTCATTCCCAAAATAATCATGTTAGTAATCATATCTGCGCTGGAGTCTACGTCACTATCGAGGAAGCATAGTGACCAGTTAAGGATCTGGAAAAAGTTCTTGAGACCGTCCCAGCTATTTCTGTTCTCGGTGTCAAAAACTATTTAGGTATTAATTTAAAGGCCCTCAAAGTTATTCTAACGAAAAGGAATGCGGTTATGCGGTGGTCTGTTATAAATAAGGCTTTGGATATAAATAATAGACAGTTTATTATGTCTTTGGAAAAGTGAAAGTGCTACAGTTCTTCGCATGGAAAGGTAGTTTACTATTCTCAAAGCTTGTATAATTCTAGATTTGTTCAAGCAAGGAAGTACCTTCATTGTCAAAGATAACAAAACTTTTCCCATTTCCATCCGAAACAAAAATTAATTGCTTAAGAATTTTGTCCTTTTTTTCTTCTTGAGTATTGTTAATTGGACTACTTGTTTGAAGTGCATTGCAGTATGTCCAATACACTGCCACGTATCCGTATGTTCCGTACGAAAGATTCAGAGGTTTTCAATGACTATCCCAGTTCCTCAGCGCGTTAATGTTCATTCTCGTGCTATGAAGAAAGTCCTGTGTAGACTTCTGATAGGCGTTAGCGTTCGTTAAGCCTAGAAAGCTTATGTTATGTCATAGTCAATGTTATGATACCTACTTTATTTCATTCTTCCAAACATTTAATTTCAGCTTGTCTGGCTTGTTCGATCAACGTAATCCCACATTCTTCATCCGTGACCCTGATTTGCTGAAACACGTCGCTATCAAGGATTTCGACCACTTCGTCAACCATCGCAGTGTTTTCACCGACAAAGATGGCGGTCTATTCGGAAATGCGTTGAACAATATGCGCAACGAAAAATGGAAGAATATGCGTTCCACTCTCAGTCCAGTGTTCACCGGAAGTAAAATGCGACAAATGTTTGTCCTCATTAACGAAGTTGCCGATGAGTCCATCAAGTTCCTGAAGAAGGACGGTCAGAAGGAAATCGATTTCAACATCAAGGACTATTTCACCCGTTTCACTAATGACGTCATTGCGTCGGCAGTTTTTGGATTAAAAGTAAATTCATTCCAAGATGAAGAAAATGAGTTCTACGCTATGGGCAAAAAAGTGACCAAGTTCAGCACATGGCAAAACATTAAAGTTATGATGTTTGCGAACTTCAAGTATCTCATGCGGGTAAGAACTTAAATCCTCTCTTTAAGCAATGTAATGACTCTCCTCTTAACAGATCTTCAAAGTCAAGTTATTCGATGTTAAGGACACGAATTACTTCTCTCGACTTGTGATGGACACCATGAAGTATCGCCAAGAACATAAAATAATGCGACCTGATATGATCAACATGATGATGGAAGCAAAGGGCATGTCCATCGACCGAAAATCCGGGGAAAAAGTGACAGTGGCCAAGGAATGGTCGGACGATGAGATTGTGGCACAGTTATTTGTGTTCTTCTTTGCCGGTTTTGAGCCAACTTCAGTGTTGATGGCATTTGCTTCCCATGAGCTCATGGTGAATCCTGATGTTCAGGAGCGTCTTCGTCAGGAAATTCTTGAAGTCAAAGAGAATCTCGACGGCAAACCATTGACTTATGAAATTCTTCAAGGCATGAAGTATATGGATATGTTTATTTCGGAGACTCTCCGGAGATGGCCTCCAGCACCCGTAACCGATCGGGAATGTAGTAAAGACTTCCATTACAAGGATGATGAAATTGATGTGACAATTAAAGCTGGCCAACATCTTTGGATTCCTATTGCAGGTTATCACATGGACGAAAAATACTATCCAGAACCGTTGAAATTCGATCCAGAGAGATTTAGCGACGAGAACAAGTCAAGTATTAGTCCATTTACGTATTTACCTTTTGGTATTGGCCCAAGGATTTGTATTGGTGAGTTATTGGTTGTATTAAAATTGAACTTTCTTTTAAACTAATGTCAAAATATTCAGCCAACAGATTTGCTCTCATGGAGGCTAAGGCCATGATGTTCTATCTTGTGGGCGAGTTCGAAATCAAACCATCACCGAAATCAACAATCCCAATGGAGTTGCAACCCGGTGTATTCAATATGGCAGCCAAAAATGGTTTCCATGCAAAGCTTATTCCGTTGAAGTCTTAGTGTAATGGAAAAGTATTAATTGTGATAAAATTATTTTTGTTAAATGGTCTAATCTTAAGAATTCGTTTATATGTACTTATTTTCTAATTAAAAACTAAATGTTACTGAAAGACTGTTTATAAATGCTTTTATAACTATGAAAATTAGCTTATTTCATATTATGAAATATGTGAGGTGACCGAAAAACAAGCTTAAACTTGTGGATGGTTAAGGTGTCCTGCTGAAGCACCTATATGGCACTGCTGATCCTGTAGCAAGCACTTTCTCGAGAAATATGTATTTAAACATTCGCTTTTTTTCTTAACACATCACAAAATCGCTTTTGGAAACTCTTCCATCTTGTGCAATGTCAGTAGAGTACCCGACCTGCAGATAAAAAAAAAGAAGAATGTTGACCTTTAATTATTCCAACATAATCTGTTAGTGTCAAAATAATTTTTTTCCACCAATGTTTAAACTTCGAAAAATATAAGTTTAGAGCTACGAAAACGCAATCATTTGTCCAGCCAATCCCAAAAAAAGGTGAATCTTCTTCTTCCTCCAACTATCGTCCGATTGCACTTTCGTCCCTTCTTTCTAAGCTCATGGAAACGCTGATAAACTATCAGCTCAAGAAATATCTGGAAGACCGAAACATTCTTAATGACCGGTACACCAAAACCTTCTTAATGACCGACAGGACGGCTTTCACAGCAACAGGTAGACTGGTGATCTGATATTTTATCTCACCGAAGACCGAACAGAGGAACAAGTCTTTTGGAGAAAGTAAGATTGTTGCACTTGGTATTTCAAAGGTATTTGATAAAGTCTGGCATCTTGCTCTTTTACCGAAAATGCGTGCTTTCGTTATCAACGAATCCCTCCTTCGTTGGATTAGAAATTTTCTTTCGAACCGTTCAATACAAGTTGTATTGGACGGATTCATGTCTGAAACCCACAACATAAATGCTGGGTTGCCCAATGGCTCCGTTTTGTTTCTCTTGTCTGTAACTTCTAATCCAATAAATTGTTTCGCTGACGATAGTACCCTTAGCTTATCTTATTCGTTCCCAGACTCACAATCCTCCTCTTGTGATGTGGAACTGCAACGCCAAAATATGATAAGCTGATTAATTTCTGACCTAAACAGCATTGTACAATGAGGAATACAAAATCGTGTACAGTTTAATACTTCGAAAACCCAATGCTGTCTTGTATCTTTAAAGCGAGATATACCGCCTTTGCCACTATCCATGATTGGCACGTGCATCAATGAGACCGAACATCTTGAGATGGAATGAGCACATATGCGATTTCGCTAAATATGCCGCAAGATGTTTGGGTTTCTTAAGAAGACCGTGCAAGATATTCTCCTCCCCGTCTGATCTGGCTACTATCTATAAGACCTATATCCGTCCAAAGCTGGGCTGGTGCTCCAGCTACAATCTCAAGCCTCTTGGATGGTAAAAAAAGAGCCCTACGAATAATCAGTGGTAGAGACATCACTGCGTCATTCCATTCGTCTCATGTCACTCTCTATTATATCGTTACTTCTACGGTAAGTGCTCTAGTGAAATAGCCAGTTGCGTTCCTGCCCTTTAACAATTCGCCCGTTATATTTGCGGTTCTAGGAATGCTCATCAACTTCAGACGTACTCTCAAGTATAGAGAATCATTTTTTAGCCGTACTAAGCGAATGTGGAACTTTTTTCCACACTCTGTCTTTCCCAATCATTAAAATCTTCAAGAATTCAAAACCAATGTACACCGATACCTCCTTTCCAACCCCTTCCTTTTTTCCTAATGCACTTACTGTGTCTCTGGCATAATAAGGCTTTAAAAAATCCCTTGAGTTGGTGCAAATTATAAAAAAAAACAAGAAAAATGATTATCAGTTGCCAACTGATTGCCGACCAGCAAAATCAAACAGTGAATAGTGAATCAAACAGCCGACTGAACACCGTATAGTAAATATCAGTCAGTTGATCACCGAACTCCAGCCAGAAAACACAGCGATCAGTTACCAACACCTATAAACATCAAACCATAGCCGCCCTATAGAATAATTATCCTTGTCAGTTCCAGCAACTAACCTGGTACATATTTCCCCTCACCAGAGAATTTTGTCAAACATACTAACTCTGAAACCGGATTCATCCGTTGATTGAACGGACTCGTCCGAAGATTTCCCGGATTCGTTTGGTTCCACCAATTCTTCTACCTTAAACCTATATGGAAGGGAGAAAACTGGACGCAGCTTATTCAAAAAAATACCTTAAGGAGGCTGCAACGGACGTTATCAGGAAACCACAACAGAATTGTACGACCAAATGTAACAATATGACTACTACAAGTTCTGGTACTTTTTAATTTCAAACCCTGGAGGAACCGGCGAGCTTTACTCAGCCTTAGACGAACAGTTCCTCACAACACTAAGATATTTGTTTGCCTTGTACAATAAAACAAGACACAAAATTTTGAAATAAAATATCTACTCGATGGATACCGAATCAACTGCACATTAGCCAGTGTAGGTAAAGATATTTTTCAATTATCCTTTTTGAAGTGTTCAAATTGCTTGCATCAACAACTTTAAACCCAGAAATAAAATGCATGACGTTGACAGTGAACACTGAACAGCGATTTGATTGAATTCTTTGCTTCAAAGTAAGAAGATTACGACCGCGACGCACAATATTCTTCAACGAAATATAGAATGCAGATGAAGGTTAAAAATTTCCTTTTATCTTTTCAATGATTGACATTTTCGAACATTGCGACCAACCAGGAAAGAAACTTCTTATTTAATTGCATCGTCTGAAATGCTCTTTAATTTCATATACTTTCCAGATACTTCTATGATAATTATACTATGATATGTTTCTGCTCGTTAACGTTTTAGGTCTTCAATTGAATACAGAATCAATCATTCAACTAACTAAAGTAAACTAGTCTCTGAGGTGAGCGAAGCGCGGCGCAAGGTCATTAGTCCACGGGGGAAAGTCCATAATAATAACAGCCTCGTGTATGTGAAAAATTCAAAATTTTATGGTTTTGAATATTAGAATATTCTTGGTACTCTTTACATGATCCTATTTGTTTCGGGCTATGTGGGAAATAGTTGTATATGTCTTTTATTACTTTCTTAATGTGAGATGGTAAATTTTGCATGCTGCGGATGCACATAAATGAAGGGAATAGCATGTGCATCCTACAAAAACAAATTGTTTGTCTATTTTCTAATTTTGCCTTTACCCCATTTATGTTGCTTCGCATCGCAGATGCATTATCTGTTGCCAAGCCGATAATATTATTCAAAGGAATTTTCTTAGTTTCTAAAAAGATTTTTAAACTTAAAAATATTTCATTAGCATCCGATTCATTCAGTTCGATAAGTCCGATAGTTTATCCAAAATTAAATTCTTCTTCGCATCAAAAAAAAGCGTTACAATGACAAGGCATTTCGCAGTTTGAACATCAGTCGTCTCATCAATGATTAACGAAAATTTGCATTTTTGCTCTTCTGCAAATGGTCACTTTATAACTTGAAGTTGCTTTTTTTCGGACGCATTTGGCCTTTGTGAACTTGTGAGGCCCAGGTCATAGGTCACACTAAACAAAATAAGAAATGACATTAATAAACTAAGGCATATCGCCTGAACTTGATATATTTTTTACGAATTTTGCTTATAGATACTACAAACGAGATGACACTACGGCGTATACTTAACATATTTTATAAGATTAATTTTTCTGATTCCACCATGCAAAAATAAACAATAAAAATTATTGTATAATTTTAATCTCTTTATATATAAAAATGGATGTGTGTTTGTTTGTTTGTTTTTATATCCTTTATGAACACCGATATGGCCCAACAGATATTTTTGAAATTTTCATGGTTAATGCTGTTGTATTCAGTGATGGTTTCTGTGAAAAAAACTGGAAAACTGGAAAAACCGAACAGAGGTCGGAAATTTGATTTTTTTTGCTTGGAATTTTTTGTTTCAAGATGGGTATTCGAATGGAAAAATATAAAGTTCTTGATGTAAAACCCGAAAAACTCATTGGTTTTCAAATGGAAAATTGCATACAATTGTCGTGTCGGAAAACTCTGCGGGAACACGAAGAACCTTAAGACTTAAAACCAAGTTCTTACATAGTGCATTGGTTTGCTTGTATGTCCGGTAGGAACTCTTAATCCCCTCAATCCTCAATGCATTTTTATAAAATTTAAACTGTAGATATAACCTCAGTGGCGTAACTATAGACATGGGGGCCGCAGTTGGAGTCTTAGCAGGGGCCCTCCCAGGAAAATGTTTTTTTTTTTACCTAAGTATCCGTACAATAATAATGTAAGCAAAAAAAAAAACAAACAAGTTTTTACCACGTAAAACACTTTATTTTTTTTAACAAGAAAATTTTACGAAATTCAACAAAATATTCAATTAACAAAAAAAGAGATTTGAGCTAACTTCTTAAGAAACGAAAATATAGCTTCTTTCTTCTTTTTTTTTCATTCCCTAGCAAAGTATTTTACTGGCTGATCGTAAATTACGCTTCTGAATCGTCAATGCTTTTTTTGGTTATGATTCAAAAGTGTAGAATTACAACTTTTGAGTCGTAATGTCTTCATTTTCCTCTTTTTCGTAAATTACAAACACGAAATCGTAATATTTGAATTCTCAATCCAAGGTCCATAACTAGATTCATTTTTCGTGATTTACCGCTTGTTTTTCTTGATTTGATCTTCGATTTCTTTCTGTGTGGCCAACGTGCGACTTACTTACTAAAACTTTAAATCTTCTATGGTCAGATTCAACTCTGTCTTGAGTTTTTGGTAAGATTTCTCTTGTTTGGTCTGCACAAGAACAAAGAAGGGAAATAGATAGGTTTCTGTTTTTTTGTACCTTTCTTACTAACTTCACTCTGAGGTAGGCTTTTGAGCATTAGCATTTTTGTAGACTTCAGTTTTCATCTTTTTTGTACTGTTTAACAAAACGTTCCTTTCCTTTTGCATTTTTCGATGAATAATTTGTATCAAATGAAACCATTCGCTCGCAAATGAAACCATTATATGAAAAATTATTTATTTTTTCGAAAATTTGGCATTCGGGATTAATTTTTTCCGAATTTTTGTGTTTCGAGGTTTTATATTCGAGAATTTTGTATTCGAGATTGTTTTCGTTCGACATTTTTGTTTTCCAGACCTTAACTTTCAAGTATTTCTTTTCGAGAAATTTGTATTCAAGATTTCGTGATAGACCCGAAATTTGAGTTCAGAATTTAATACGCCTTACTTTCAAATCAGCTAACTTTTGAATAATTTTTCAATTTGTTTTTTGAAGCATGAATCCAATTGTTAAGGAAATTTGTCAGTAATGTATTATGTATAAGTATTCGCAAGTATTAAATCCCGTGTAGATTTCTTGATCCGTCACATTAGTTAATTCCTTAGTTGAAGTACTCGAAAAGTTTTGATAACGTTCCTCAAACATTCAAATCGATTTAATATTTTAATGCAAATAAGATCAAGACATCCATGGAAAATATTGACCCGCAATCTTGCTTCTCCATCAGAAAGTATTTCGTCTTCACATAATTCATTTCTCTCGGTTCTCGAATTACCGATAAAAATGAGTTTGAAGCAGTGACGTGCCGTGGTGATTTCAGTAAGGTGTTCACTATAATTATTTGTACAAATAATAATTTGCCTACTTTTAGTTTTTATCCAGGATCACGACGGGGACGTAATAGACAAGATCCCATTTTTGTTTTTTTTATTTTATTTTTGTTTAATTTTTTTTTGCTTTTTTTTAAGTATTTATTATAATAGTAGAATAAGTCATATTTATTTAGTAGTATAGTTAAATTAGCGGAGTCCCATAAACATTTGCTTGTAGATAAGTTCGATTCGACGGGATTTCTTCAAAAAAAACTTGTAGAACGTTATCATAAGAAATATTTTTTGCTTTTATTTCCTTAAGAAATGATTTTTCAATTGAAATAATTGCCAGTTCTGACAACCTGTTCTCCAGCATTTTATTTCTGGCATATGATTTTATGCGTTTAAGTGCAGAAAAAGATCGCTCGACAGAGCTACTTGACACTGGAATAGTCAAAATTAGTGAGCTTAATTTGAAAATTTCAGAAAACGTGTCCTTAAGTTCCATATTATCGAGGAGTTTTGGAATATCTTAAACGGAAATATTTTTCAATTGTGACTGTGCAAATTTAAAAAACACAGTAAGTTCATTCTTAAGCTTCACAAAATCAAAAAAACGGACCATATGAATTTTTAAGGCATTCGAAGGCTTCAGTTGGGAATTTTTTTTCATTTTCAGCAAATCTTTTTTAAGAAAGTAATTCTAGTTATGGAAATTTAAAGAAATTAAATTTGGAAGGTGGTATTGCGTATTGGCCTTCCAATTATCATTATTATTCAGAATCAGAGTTCACTCTCTCTCTCTCTCTCGATGTCATATTGAAATAGAAAATTGTGCGCTCAAAGAAGTTGAACACAAAACCGATTTATTTCCTTTTCTGTTTTTCTGTTCATACGAATGAAGGACTGTGCGCCGTGTGCGGTTGCGTTGCGGTGGTGCACTCGATGAAGGTGAACACCAAGCCATATAGAAACTATCTACACATTTTGTCTCTTCTTTGCATTTTTTGTGTGGATGTGTATTTGCTTTACCCTGTTTTCGCTGATCGGTCGGTGCGTTGACATGAGGAGAACACCCTGGTGTATTTATTTTGTTGTTTTGTTTGAGAAATTTTCTGTTCATACGAATGAAGGACTGTGCGCCGTGTGCGGTTGCGTTGCGGTGGTGCACTCGATGAAGGTGAACACCAAGCCATATAGAAACTATCTACACATTTTGTCTCTTCTTTGCATTTTTTGTGTGGATGTGGATTTGCTTTACCTTAGCTTTGGTGGTCGGTCGGTGCGTTGACAGGAGGAGAACACCCTATATAATTATATTTGTTTGAGAATGAATGAATGGTATGAATTGCCGTGGTGCGCTTGATGAAGGAGAACACCAAGATTTAAAAAATCAAATAAATAGAATATGGAATGTGACGATTTTGGTAGGGTGTGCGGTGAACACCTGCGTACCTTCGAATAAACGTCACTGGTTTGAAGGTACTTCAAAATATCACATTACTTGAAAGAAACAGCTTGTTGAGAATCGTTCCGGGATGACCATTGAATTGTGCATAGTCGCTTCGATTTCAACGAGGAATTTTCTGAGAGAAAAGTGTATAATAAGAACCAAATCTTATTATTGTTCGCAAAAAAACCGTTAATTTGTTCAATTGTTTTGGATCTCAGGTATTGCCCCATTAACAAACAAAAAATGTGGTTTTTGAGTTAAGATTGTACTTTATCTCCAATATGTAATAACAAGCAGGCAAAAACTATTATTTACTAAAATAAAATATATTTATCTGTATGTATGTCTTTTATTTGTATTTTTTTTTAATATTTAGATAAACGAAAATTCTTGCCAGCTTTGGGCCCCCTGCGATCGGGGGCCCCGGTTTCTTAAACCGGTAAGATGGGTGGTAGTTACGCCAGTGTATAGCCTTAATAAAGCCAATCTCACGGGAAAGTCAGCAAAAAAGGGGGATAATCGAAAACTGTATGGAAGTCTGATTTTTGTGAAATAGTCACAAGCACACAGTCAAAACACACAGGAAGATCGAGAATTTGTTGAATTTTCTAACGAAATTTCATTTTACTGCATGTTTTAATGAAAGTAGAAAGTTAGTTGTAAGGCTTGGAAAAATTCAGGTAATATGTAATTCTCTATTTTAATTGGAATCAAGCAAATCCCATTGCATTTTAACAATATCTGTGTTAATTAAAATTATTCTGGAGTTGCCCTGAAGGGTGGCGAGACGAGGTTCGCAATATCGGCTTGTAAGAAAAAAAATTATAACATGCAACAATACAACTTAAACATTAAATATAAACTTAAAAGAGGGGGTGGGGGAGGTGTTAATCTTAGTCTTGTTATAACAGTGTTCACACCGCTACTTCTCAGAATAATCGGTTAAAATCGGTCCTGTCTCAAGCAAAAGACTATAGAAAATAAATGGTTGAGGATCTTGGGAGGGAGCGGAAGCTGTCCACAATATACTTTTAAGAAGTGGATTGAAGAAAGAAACAAGCAAAAGCCAAAATGCAATTTACCTTCTGTCTCAAGCGAAAGCTAAAGAATATCTAAACGATGATCGGTCTTCGGGTGGCGGACGACTGTTCGTGGTATTTTTTGAAAAAGAGTAACGACGAAATCATCTTTCGGAAGCGGTCAAGCAATCAAGAATAAATGTCAGAACCTTGCCTGGTTCGAGAACCGAGATACATTTAAGAAGTGGATTTCGGACATGCACAGTTTGAATTTATTTAAAATTTAAATTTGAATTTCTCAACGGTCCGGGCGGTCGGTTAGTATGAGAATCTGGTTTTAGCTAAGCGGTTCGGTTGATGTAATTTGTACAGCTTTTGCAGATTTTTCACGAAATTCCATAGTTTTACAGCTGATTGCCATTTAAGGAATTAATATTTCGTCAGAAATTCATTCTAATGACTGGTCACACTCAAACAGTTAGATAGTAAACATTGTACGTCTACGATAAGCTTTCAAATTTCTGAGTACCCAGAAGTTGAATATAAAAAAGCTTCAATCCGTTTGCAGACCCATTCAATTCGTTAGTTTCAGTTGATATTCAATTGTCGTAGTTGTCGGAAGTTTATTCTGAAAATTAAAACTTGCTTTGTTATTGTTTTTGTTTTTGTATTTGAAATTGTTTTGTTTATCTGAGAGATGATCGTTGAGTCCATAATTCTCTTAGCTCTAGCTTTGTTTGCTTTTTACAAATGGGCAACGGCTAATTCGGATTTCTTTGAAAAACTCGGTATTCCTTATGACAAGCCATTTCCGCTTTTTGGGAGTCAAAAGGATCTTGTCCTTAGGAAAACTTCAATGTTCGATAACGTGAATAGGCTCTATAAGCAGTTTAATACCAGGTACGTTTTGGTTTTGATTAATTCTCATTTTCTGATGGAACATTTTTTTTCTATCTCAAGTGGGTTTTTGTTTTGAATTATTATCTGTGAAGTGTACATAATTAAATTTAAGCTTGCAGATTGATTGAATTTAATTCATACGAATGACGCAATCGGTATCTATTTAAGACTTGATGCGCGAATCATTAAGATATTTCAAAAATCAAAATACTGACAATGTTGTAGAGCAATAACAACAGACTAGAAAAGGGGGTTTGCTCAAGCGATCATTATTCAATTGTGTTGATTTCCAACTGCATACTTGTTTACGTCTTCAAAATGCTCTCGTAGAAACATAATGCATTTCTCTTCTTTTTCTAATGATATTTACTTGTTTTTGTTTACCTTCATTCCTCCATAAGTCATTAAGATTGCTGATCTGCAGCTATTTCTGTTCATAGTGTCAAAAATCAATTATTATTTTAAGGGCCCTCAAAGGTATTCTAACGAAAATTATTGGTGGTCTTTTATCATCTAAAAATAATTATCTTTAAATCAGTCGTTTGAAATTCTGAAATTGATAACTTGATAAAAATAGACAGTAGGTATTGAGCCTTTGCCAAAATGAAAGAGCTATAGAATTGAGCCAATAGCAAAATTGTTAACTTTGCGATTGGAATATTCGTTCCTATTATTATTGCTACAAAATGAAAAAAAGTTGGCATGTTTTTTATTCAAAAAGCAAAGCAATACTTGATTGTTAGACATTTCAGACCTTTCCTCATTTCCCTCCAAAAATAAACTAATTGCCGTGAAAGATAATGAGTAATGACCTTCTCAATCTCAACCCAAACAAATTTTGCAATTATCAACACGCTTGGCTTGAAGAAAAGTTACTTGAAACAGCTATGTACAGGTACACACATAGCCAGCACTCAAGATGGTTTCCCAATGAAGATGTTGATTCCGGTACTTTGTCATTATTAATTGTAGTGTGCTAATCCCAAATCTTAAGTAGACATTGTGTAAAAAAAAAATAATCAAAAGAAGTTCACTTGAAGGGAAGGAACGGACAAATTTTCTTTGGAGCAATTTTAATTGAGGCCTAGAAGAACAACAGAACCCAAAAGCTTTTATCGTCTTACATAAACGTGGTTGGCGTTTATTAGCATAGAAGTTTTGTCGGCTTTACAAACATTTGCTCTGAAGCTGTTCCCTGTTAATATATGAAGTAGACTGGCGCGACAGCTCTGACGCACGAGCCAACCATAAGCCACTTAAAAGTCCTCAATAATTGTTCTGTGACTTATGCCGATCCCGAACGCCATAGTTCAGAAGCACTTTATCCGCTACATACTGTTTCATTCGGATGTTTTATCGGGTCATTCAAGAGAGTTCAAGTAAAGCCTTAGTTCAAGTCATCAAAAAGGTCTTTATTTAAATTAATTCTACACAAATTCTATGTTCCTAAGATTTAGTTCATTGCTCAGGGTTCTTGGATATTCTCTTGAAAGGGATTAGGTTTTTCAACTCGTTTTTACTTCACACTTGGCCGTGCGGGCCCATTGTAATACCACATGAATCTATAGGTTACTTCCTACTAGTTGAACCAGTTGGAGCTTTTTACAAAGCGACAGAGACTTTTAATGTCTGTACTGGGCAGTTCGCTGGAGTCATTATAGTAAGCCTCTCCTAGATGAGTTTTCCTTCTTATGGAGGGTGCAGGGCTTGAACATAGCAAATGAGGAATTGTTTCCTCTTCTTCCAAGCAGCTTCTGCAAAAATTATTTGGGAAGACGACAAGCTGGATTGAAGCTTTGAATCAATGCAACTTCTAATATGGATATCAATCAATCATTCTAAGGTTTTTAGAGTGAAGGATGATAGACTAATAGTTCTTAAGGCTTTTGGACTAACATCGAACGATTTGCCTGCTTTGGGGATAGCGGAATTATGATGTCTTCCATTTTTTTGCAATTCTGTAGGAATTATGTTGTCTGGTTCCGATTTGTATTTGGAACAAGGCTGTTCAAAACACAGCAAAGTTTTTCCCTTGTTATAAGATCCTGTGGAAAAGTTAATAGGTATATTAGTAGAGACTATACGTTCTACGGAATCAAACGAGCTACCAGGGAAGTGAGTTTCCATTAGCAGGTTGAGCGATTCTTCGCAGGAATTTGTCCAGGAGCCATCATTATTTTTCAGATAGCTGGGCAAAACTGTATTAGTTGATAGAATTTTTCGTAGCCTAGAGGATTCCTTTAAAAGTTCGCAGAAAGATCTCCAAGAGTTGCGTTTAGCTTTTCTTAATACCTTACCCTACATGCTTACATACCTCATCTCAGCAGTATGAGAAATATCTTTAAGAACGAAAGCTTCTTAATAACTGGCAGTACGACTTTTGTGGAAATAGATCCACTGGTGATGGACTGAACCCATGGACGGATATTCCTCAAATGTATTCAACCTATTTGACGGAATCCACGGTCTAAGACAAACTTTTAAGGCGTTCGTGTAACAGCGTTCAAAATGTCGAGATTTTCAATGTGTTAGAGAATAGGAGAACCTAACCTTCAGTTTAGGAATGTTGGAAGGATATAATTAATGAATACAAAAGAGCCGTTGTAAGTGAACAGTTGTGCATAAAAATCAAAACCCATTAAAACCAACACCTTACGCATGCACACGATATGTCTATCATTTATTAAATTAACCTGATAAACGCATCTCTTATCGTTATCATGCACTTGAGCTATTGTTAACTTCTAATTTTTCTCACAGTACAAGCTAATCAATGAATAATCAAATTTGGCATTGATAGTAGCTATAATCGAGCTTTTTCGCAACCAAAACGAGTAGAGTATGGATAGAAAGATTAGATAAGAAACGCGTAAATATACTTTCAAGTGCAGTAAATGACATTAATTGTATTCAATCTTATTTTCTATAAATAGTGTAGACTTCTGATAGGCGTTAGCGTTCGTTACCCAGAAACCTTTCTGAAATTTTATTTCTTTCTTCCAAATATTTAATTTCAGTTTGTCTGGCTTGTTCGACCAACGTAATCCCACGTTCATCATCCGTGATCCTGCTCTGCTGAAGCACATCACCATCAAGGATTTCGACCACTTCATCAACCATCGCACTGTTTTCACAGACAAAGATGGCGGTCTTTTTGGCAATGCCTTATCCAATATGCACAATGAAAAATGGAAGAATATGCGTTCCACACTCAGTCCAGTGTTCACCGGAAGTAAAATGCGTCAAATGTTTGTCCTCATTAACGAAGTTGCCGATGAGTCCATCAAGTTCCTGAAGAAGGACGGTCAGAAGGAAATCGATTTCAACATCAAGGACTATTTCACCCGTTTCACTAATGACGTCATTGCTTCGGCAGTTTTTGGATTAAAAGTCAATTCATTCCAAGATGAAGAAAATGAGTTCTACGCTATGGGCAAAAAAGTGACCAAGTTTAGCGCATGGCAAAACATTAAATTCATGATGTTTACGAACTTCAAGTATATCATGCGGGTGAGACCTTTAAAATTAGATAACGTTAATCAATTTAATGACTCAGACTCTCCTCTTAATAGATTTTTAAAATCCAACTATTCGATGTAAAATACACGAATTACTTCACTTGCCTAGTGCTGGACGCCATGAAATACCGCCAAGAGCATAAAATAATGCGACCTGATATGATCAACATGATGATGGAAGCAAAAGGCATGTCCATCGACCGAAAACCTGGTGAAAAAGTGACACTGGCCAGGGAATGGTCTGATGATGAGATCGTGGCACAGTTTTTCGTGTTCTTCTTCGCCGGATTCGAGCCAACTTCAGTGTTGATGGCATTTGCTTCCCATGAGCTTATGGTGAATCCTGATATTCAGGAGCGTCTTCGTCAGGAAATTCTTGAAGTCAAAGAGAATCTCGACGGCAAACCGTTGACTTATGAAATTCTTCAAGGCATGAAGTATATGGATATGGTTATTTCGGAGACCCTCCGACGATGGCCTCCAGCACCCGTAACCGATCGGGCATGTAACAAGGACTTCCATTACAAGGACGATGAAATTGATGTGACAATTAAAGCTGGACAAAATCTTTGGATTCCTATTGTTGGCTACCACATGGATGAAAAGTATTATCCAGATCCATTGAAATTCGATCCAGAGAGATTTAGCGAAGAGAACAAATCAAGTATTAGCCCATTTACGTATTTACCTTTTGGTATCGGCCCAAGAATTTGTATCGGTAAGTTATTGGTTGTATTAAAATTTAACTTTTTTTTAAACTAATGTCAAAATATTCAGCCAACAGATTTGCCCTCATGGAGGCTAAAGCAATGATTTTCTATCTTGTTGGCGAGTTCGAAATCAAACCATCACCGAAATCAACAATACCAATGGAGCTGCAGCCCGGTGTATTCAATATGGCAGCCAAAAATGGTTTCCATGCAAAGCTAATCCTAATTAATGAAAAAGTATGTTATTGTGATAATTATGTTTGTTAAAAGTTCTTGATCTCAAGAATTTCTTTAAACTTTCTAATAAAGAATTAAATCTTACTGAAATACTGTTTAGTGCTCAAAAAAATTTGTGGTAAGCATCCGCCGTCATACTGAAGTATTTACATGGAACAGATAGCTCGACTTCTGTAAGCTTTCCAAACACTCCTCAGTGGAATCACTCTCGATGGAAGAAGTCAAACTTAGCTTTTAAACAAAATGAGAGAGCTTGTCGCACCGACTATATCCGATATCGAGAGATGTCATTAGAACTTTATGGATGAAGCAACTTCAAAACACGACCCAGTCCATCCTGTCGGTCAGTGATAATTAAGATCTGAAAATTTTGGCAGACATTGCTGATAAAATCTCAGATGTCTATTCCAATACGACATTGTTTCCATCTCAGCGCCGCGCGCGCCGTCTCTGAATTAAAAAATCAGATTGCTGCTCTTCATGAAAAAATCAAACACCTTCAGGTACGCAGAAGCCGATGTTCTTCACGTTCGAACAATTCTTTCAAAAGCAGATCGAAGCCCAGAAATTTAAACATCTGCTACCATCGATTCGGCGAAGCAGCAAGGAAGTGTGAAGAACCGTGTCAATTTCAGTCGGAAAACTAATTTGTGGATAGCAATCAGCGACTAGCCTATCCGCAGACACTATAAATCGCCTTTATATCAATGAGAAATCTTCCAATGTTTTTCATAGACACTGGAGCTACAACCACAGTAATTCCAACTACAAGGAGGTACAGATAAGCGGAACAACCAATCGAACCGTTTTCTCTATACAGCGAATGTTACTGAAATTCTTTCCAACTAGTGGACCTTTCGTTATTGCTCATCTTATTTTATGTCATTTTTCGATCTTTTAGTTGAAGTTAAAAACAAAAGACTAATCGAACGAAAATCAACAATTTCATCCAGCTCAGTAAATATTCAAACAATAAAACTATCATCCTTCATTTACCATTTATTGAAAGAATTAGAAGGCATCACAATGAACAACCTAATGGAGAAAACCAAGTGTAACACACCACATTCAAACGAAAGGACCTACTGCGTTCTCCAAAGCCAGACGTGTTTCCCCCATGATCAACCAAGGAATTTACCTTCAGACCTGCGAATGCGAACTCGAAACGATCAGTTGCAAGCCGACCGCGGACCAATAAATATCGTACCAAGGCCAGCCTATTTATAGCCAGCTTCCAGCCCTAGGATAATCAGTTGGTGCCAGCCTGCCAGCAACTGAAGAGGAGCGAACGTGCGCCCAGAAGCATTAAGTATAAAATTAACATACTGACCAGGGTACAGACCTCGTCTGATGATTGACGTGGATGACCACCCTACGCGGATTATTCAACATAATACAAAAAAACATTGTAATTGAATAAAGTAAATAAAGCTCTACTAACATTCAAGTTCTGGTGGTCTTTAATTATAAACCCTGGATGGATCGACGAGCTTACTTTGACCTTAGACCAAAAGTGACTCACAACACTAAGGTACCTAGTTGTTTTCCATGTACCTACAGTAAAACATGACACAAACATCTGAAACGAATTATTCAAGCGATACTTAATAAATCGCATATCAGCCAGCGAAGATATATAGATATTTTTTCAATTACCCTTTTTGAAGTGTTCAAATTGCTTGCATGAACAACTTTTAACCCAGAAATAAAATGCATGACATTGACAGTGAACACTGAACAGCAATTTGATTGAATTCCTTGCTTCAAAGTAAGAAGCTTACGACCGCGACGCACAATATTCTTCAACGAATTGTAGAATGCAGATGAAGGTTAATTTGAGCAATCAGAAAAAATATTGCCAGCTCTGTTGAAAAGCAATACATCTTCCTTTTAGCTTTTCAATGTTTGAAATGTCAAACGATACCATTCAACCGAACATTATGGCTGTGCCCTGTGCTCCAAGGGAAAGGCATTCATTTTGTGTAAAACTTACCATTCCCGGAACTACGAGTATATTTAATTGAATTCTTGAATCTTGAAACAGTCTTTAAGACACTACTTTCCAAATGGCTATGATGGTAACGCTGATAAGCGGTGCCGTGCAATAACGCCGAGCGAAATAACGCCGAATTTTGAAATTCGGCCTTATTTCACTATGGTAAAGTGAAATAATGCCGATTCGGCGTTATTTCACTTTGTCAGTTTTAATTTTTTTAAGTTTACATCAGGTGTCAATGGCATTTTCTATACTTTTTAATAAAAAAAAGACAGTGTTTTATAGTTCGTCTTCTCATGTTTTGAAATAAATTCGCGAAACAAAATTTTGCTTTTCACAAAAATTATTTTATCAAAAAATTAATCATATGAAATATGTACATATTCCTGCGATATTTTAAAAATACTTGGTCTTAAGCTCAGTTAAGTTAAGGTGGAAATTTAAAACTATTTAAGAAATACCTACGCAGGAACCTCTACGTCTCCAACAAGGTTAATAACTAAATATTTCAGTTTCTTTCAAAACCATTTAATTAGGTACCACAAATGAATTCGATTATGAAAACACATGTTGTTTTTTTAGGCTGTTAGAAGAGTTTTGCGGCAATGGACCAGGAAGAATATTAATATTAGATTTAACATTTCAGTTAACACAACTTTTTTAAAAATTTGATCAAATGAAAATTAAAAATGATTAAGGATTTGGAACTTGAAACAAAAAATATAGTACAGGTACAAATGCCAGCGAGCGTACCGAGCGAAAAAATTTTTGCCCAAAAGAGAATCAATTTGGGGTGTGAAAATAAAAAATTCGCGCGAATTTTTTATTTTCACACCCCAAATTGATTCTCTTTTGGGCAAATTTTTTTTCGCTCGCTTCGCTCGCTAGTAAACCGAATTGATCTTGAATGTTCCGAATCGGCATCATCTTCAAATTAGAATGAAAAAAGGAGCTCAAAATTAATCATTGAAATGCAGCTTCTGCTTTCAAAACCATTTAATGCATAACAAGATGTGTGGATGCCTTTCCAAATTGAAGGAAGCAGCAACAGTTTTGAAAAATGAAATGCTCTGCCCATTTTGTCGACAAATAATGAATAGGAGTGGTCCAATTAATTTATAAGACTTCGTTTGTATATGTAGTTAATGTACTTACACGGATTTAAGATATCTCTTTTTTTACTATGAGCATTAATTGTTTGTACAAAATATTGACAAGTACATATAAGTTTTTTGAATAATTTTTTTTTCATTTTATCCCATAAAATATAAAAAAAATCTGACTTAAGACCTACCATACTCGGTAAATTTTGTTCTACAGTTGATTTTGCGTTAAGTCCAGCTAAAATGCTCTTTCCAAAAGTTAAATAAAACCGGCTTCCTTGTTTTCTATTTCTCGGCTTTATTTCTCAGTTGGCATTCGGCGTTATTTCACATTGTCGATGTGAAATAAAGCCGAATGTTAAAATTCGGCGTTATTTCACTTTGGTAAAGTGAAATAAGGCCGAATTTCAAAATTCGGCGTTATTTCGCTCGGCGTTATTGCACGGCACCCTGATAAGCTTCTGCTCGTTAACATTTCAAGTGTTTGTCTTCAATTGATTACAGAATCAATCATTTAACTAACTAAAGTCTCTGAGACGAGCGAGTCGCGTCACTTGAGTACCTATTGGTTAAATTGGTGTCAGTCGCTACAAATCAAAAACTAATTTAATATTTGCAAAGTTGTTTGAGTTCCTCATTTTCTTAGTCTTGGACCTTGGTTGCATTTTACAAATGGCCAACACGAAATCTCATTTTTTTACCTGTTCCGTATATCAGAGATGTTTCCTTTGAAGTACACCTGGCTAACACAAAGAAACCTATAGTTTGAGGAGTCATATCCGTTGATCATCCGTTGTTGAGAGACTAAAAAACAGGAATAAGGTTCGGAAGTTTTACCAAGAGGTAAAACGAATGACTCAAGGTAACCGTAATCGTAGTAGAGTCACAGTCAATGCTGAGGATATGGAAGGACCACTTCTGACTGAACAATGGCGATGACGAATTAAATTCCGCTGCCAGGCAGAATGAAGCATTCAATGAAGACGAACGCAAGTCAATATTTCCGTCTAACCGACCTTGAAGAAGTTAAGAAAGCAATATATATAAGCATAAAAACAACAAAACCGCGGGAGCTGACGGCATCACTGCCGAACTCTTCAAAACAGCCGACGATGACTCGGTAAGGAGCATGCACCAACTCTTCAGCAGAATATGGTCAGAAGAGAGCATCTCCGATGAATGGAACCTCAGCATTGTTTGCCCAATCCTGAAGAAAGGAGGCCCTCTAAACTGCACAAACTATAGAGGCATTAGACTTCTAAACATCGCCTTTAAGATCTTTTCTACAGTACTATGTGAACACCTGAAGCCGTTTCTCAACAAACTGATAGATCGATATCGGTGTGGCTTTAGGCCAGGATAAAATATCAACATTACGGCAGATCCTGGAGCAAACTCAAGTATTGACACCTACCATATGTGACAGTATCTATAAAGTAGAACTGTATTAAGCCCTGTCCACGCCGAGATCAGAAGGAGAATAGGTAATATTCTTCTTTCTTTGGGCTTAGAAAGCATATTGAGTAGTAAAACCCTGTCCCCAACAACTAAGGTGACACTCTATAACACCCTCATTATTTCCGTCCTGCTATACGGTGCAGAGGCATGGACCCTGTCAACAACGGATGAGAGCACCCTAGGCTGGTTTGAGAGAAAAGTTTTACCGAAGATTTATGGTTCTATCTGGAAAAATGGTGAATGGAGATATCTAGCGAGGGATCGAGCTGGCTGGATAGGTTTGTTGGTTGAGGCCCAAGTCCCCCTCACCACCTCCTGGACTGTATCGCCAGCCTAAGTAAGTAAGTAAGTTGCTCAGTACAGTGAAGTGCAGTAATGAATAGTTGTGTGGGTTTACCAGTAGCATAGTAGTCGTGGGATCGAATACTGCTCGCATCTTAAATTCCTATATATTTAATTTTTCATGGCTACTGCCTCCTGTGAAGTATTTGTAGAGAAAGGAGATAAAACACGGGTTAAAAGTTCCGAACTGTTCTTACCTTCAATACTAATAATATGGTATTGCAATACTTTCTTTTATCTACCAATATTAGCAAATGGCTAGAGAATGATCTGTGGCGGGTCACGGAAGAGAGCAGCCTCTGTATCCGATACACTTAGAAGAAGTAGATCGAAGAAAGAAAATAGTAGAATTCAATATAGTCTTCTTTTTGTCCCTAGCGAATGACTTAAGAATCAACGTTGAGCGGTCTTCGGGTGAAGGACTCCTATTCGTGGTATGCTTTGAAGAAGAATAACCACAAAATCATCTTTCGAAAGCGCTTATGCAGTTCACAATTTAGGTCAATGCCTTGCCCGGTCGGAGATACATCATTTAAAAGGAATGGATTTTAGACATGCAAAATTAAAACAACAAGGTTTTCCCCAAAAGGTTCCTGTACACTAGGTACAGCAGTTTGCCTCCAGGCGTTGGCGTGGTACTCGGCAACTGAAAAGTAAAAATCCTGACTTAAGCTCGGAATTTCACTTCAACATAAGAATTTTTTTGTATGACACAATGTGAATTGTAAGGAAGCAAAATAACTTTGGATTTATTCAAAACTTAAATTTTAACTTCGCAACGGTTGCTATGAGAATCTGGGTTAAGCTAAACGGACGGTTCGGCTGATGAAATTTTAACGGGTTTCGGCAAATGGAACCACTCAAAGAATTGTTGAAGAGTGTAAGCCGTTGGTCGTTCGAAGCTGTTTTGCCACCCTATTATTGTTCTTATTATTATTTGTTGCTCAGAACCCCATTGATAAGTTATTTCATCAAAGAACAATAAAATTTCAGAAATTCACAAACTTATGAACTTTATAAACATAATCTTAAGTATCTTTGATTGATAAAATAAGTCCATAAGTGTGCAGTGTAGGGAGGGTGTTATTCTATTTCAATTAATACCTCAATGTTCGTTTTGCTTGAGTGTTTTGAATCCGATGAATGACCAGTCATCGAGATAGTGCGGCGCGGGAAAAGATAAGCTTTTTATTCAAATACCTATCTACTTGTTGTTTTTGAAAATAAAGCTTCAATTCAAACGTAACCTAGTCAATCTGCTAAGCAGGTTGCATATTAGAAATTAGTTTTAATTTCATTGATGCCGGAGGCGGTTAAGTTTATAAACAATTAATTCTGTTCTGTTTATCGCTCACATTTGGGTGTTTTTTTTTTTTTTTGTGTGTCTGGTGTTAAATTATTGAGTTTGAAAAAATGATTGTGGAGTTCATAATTCTTTTGAGTTTGGCTCTATTCGTTTTCTACAAATGGGCAACTTACAATTTTGATTTCTTTGAAAAAATCGGGATTCCCTATGCTAAGCCATTCCCTCTGTTCGGAAACCAATTAGGTCTGGTTTTGCGGAGAGAATCCATGTACGACAGCGTAAATAGATTGTACCAGCAGTTTGATACGAAGTAAGTTTTATTTTGGTTTTTCTTGATATGAATGTAGGTACTTTTTAATTCATCTTATTAATATTTTGATTAATTGCGTGCTATTTTCGATATAAATTGCAACCTGTTTTGTGTCATGATGTCATGTTTAAAAAAAATAAAAACATTCAATTAAAAAAAATGTTCTAGCTTTCTTGTATGTTTTGATGCAAGACGTTTGTTCTTAATTCTAGCATGAAACAACTGAAGTTATTTCATGACAAAAACAAAAATACTGTTTACTTATTAAACCAAGGGAGGTAAAAAGTTTCAAATTGTAGGCACTCTAATGATAACCTTATCTTAGAATTCTATTTGGGGTTCAAGTTTATTTCCTAAATTAAAATTTCATTCAACAGTTTATCAATATTGATGTAAATGTTCGATTAGTATGGTAAAGTAAGGTCCAAAAGGGAAGAACAAGAAGTCAGTCAGGGTAGAGGTAAAGGGTCCGCCATCTAACGTTTTTTTTTCAACTAGTGCTTATTTCGTGAACGGTAACACTTAGCTCATGTCTGATTTGACAGATAATTGGTTATATCCTTCCGCTGAACGAATACGGTTGATGTGTATACGCTTGAACAACGCTGGGAAATATTGCGTCATTACTTTGAAAATCATGATAATGTTGCAGGAGTGGCCGTTACAGTCAATGGCGATAATTATGGGGCCATGTTGAACGAATTTTTGTTCACAAAAATTGAAGAGGAGGATAGATATTGCCAACATTTGGTTTCAACAGGTCGGCGGCGCTACGTGCCACACAGCCGAAGCTACACTCGATGTTTTGCGCCCTGTTTTTGAAGATCGCATTATCAGCCGCAGAGCTGATGTCGTTTATAGCCACCTCGGAGCTGCGATTTGACTCCGTTGGACTATTATTTGTGGGGTGCCGTAAAAAATAAGTGTTACGCCGACAAGCCAGAGACAATTGACGCTTTAAAGGACAATATTCGTGAAGCCATTGGTGAAATACAGCTGCACACAATCGATAATGTGCTTAAAAATTAGACCGATCGTGTAGGCTACTGCATGGCCAGCCGAGGCAGCTATTTGAATGAAATTATTTTCCATTATTAACCGGAAGGATTGTACTTTCAAATAAAAAAAAAATTGAGAAAATATTCAGCAGTTTTTTTTTATAGCATTTTCAAAAAAAAAGTTATTTGGCGGACCCTTTATTTTTGTATATTAATTAAAAACTGTCAGTGACTGTGCATGTTTTGTTTGTTTATCAATTTAAATAATAGGATTCGTTGAGGTGATAAGGAACTGCTATCAAACACATTTTTTTCAGAAGTGTTTAACAATTTATTTTGTTAGTATTAATTGAAATAAGTTGATTTAAATCAACACCCTCGAGCAGATACATAGACGATATCACTTAAGGCCGTGTGCGAATTGGATGAATTGTGGTTAAAAAATAAAAATGGATGAATTTTTAACCACTACTGTCATATTTTAACCTGCTCAGCAGCTAGTCAAATAATGCGAAGTGTCAAAATTTAACCAAACGTCAAGTTTTAACCCATTTTTAACTGAATTCGCACACGGCCTAAAGATTGAAATGAATCTTCTTTAACACGAGTAATATGCATGTTTGTTTCTTTTCAGCGTTTGTTTTGAATTCATACGCTCAGTCAATAAAATTATCAGTTACACAGAGTTTCTTAAAAAAAAGACATTTGAATATTTCGAAGGCCAGGCAAAGTATCCCAGCCCCACTAGTAATATTTCGTTTATTTAACAAGACAAAAGTATGTTGTGAACATGCAAACAATATTTTTTGGGGGGAACAAGAGGTTAAACAAAGATTGTTTTGAACAAATATTTCTTGTTTTTATTTATTTTTAGAAGTTGTTCTTATTTGGATGCTGCTGTTTAAATAATGACTATGCGAAAAAAATAATGACATGCAAATATGTTCAGGAATTTACAAAATCAAGTAACAATCTTTTAATTAATCGCATGCCAATAAATATTGCGGCTAGTAAACCACATATCTGAATTATGTAATCGATCTTGTTTGCTGTGCTAACTTTATTCAAACGCTCTAAGAATATTAATGTTGATGCGCGGGTGGATAAATGCACGTGTTTAATATATAAATTGTATATATAATATTAATTGGAATAAAGTGCATATTAGGGTGGTTCTTAACACAAAATTAATGAAGACATCGGCTTAATAGTCTCCAAATATTCCTATCTTTACCCCTTACTTGCCCTGTATCAAAGTAAAATTCTTGTACTTGGACTTTTCGTCTGATTTTTGGATTATTCCTATATATCTCCTGTACGGCTTGATCAATTTTGTTCTTACTTTTCAAAATTATACTAAAAATAGTCCTTAGTAATATTGCATTCCAAAATATTATTAAAAATTTATTCTTAAGGTACAAAGAAATCAAAAAGGAAATCCATTTTTTTAGTAGTGGCAGCCGGGGCATATCGGGCACCTCGGAATTCTTCAAATAAAAACTTCAAAAACGTAAATTTTTTCTCAAAAAAAGGTTTGTTTAAGAGAAAATTCATAAATACATGAGAAAAAAAGGAAAATGAAAAAACAAAAAAGGGATGAAATGTGCACGACTGGGACGCACGAACCTGCTCCTGCGTTCCAAAACTTAACTCAATAAAACATTACAAAATTAAAAACATAAAAAATAAGAATTTTAGTTGAAATATGTACCTCAGAAACACATTTTATCTGAAAAAATTGATGCCAAAAAATATCTTAAGAAATTGTTGATTTAAAATTTTTTTTTCTTTTTTTAATCCCAGTTTTTATTTTAAATTAATTTTTTTTTAAACATTTTTCAAAAATGCCCTAAAATCAATCTGGGTATGCAGTTTTCAAGAACAATTTTCGATATTGATTCGTTTTTGAGAATAGAATTTTGAAAAAAAAGTTTAAGAATATTTTTTTTTTTTTTAACACAAAATATTATTTGGGTAATATATTAAATAGGTGACCACTTTCAATTAAAAAGTACCATGATCGGACTATTATTTTTTGAGAAAATCTGATAACAAAAAAAAAAAAAACGGTTCTATGAGAGGTACCGTGTTGGAGCAATACAAATATATTTTTTTTACATAAAATACATCAGTGTTTTGAAAAAAAATTTAGAGGAAGTTTAAAAAAAAATCGTAGGAGCCGTTTTTGAGGAAATTTAAACTGTTTGTTTTTGGCCGAAAAAATTGTATATTAGTACTAGTGGTGTGATGAGGACTACCCCAACTGCGGCTTGAGAAGCAATTCTCAGTCTCTCCCCAATAGATCTATTTGTCTAAGAATCAGCAGCAAACAGCGCCCTTAGACTCAGTCAAACCAGTATTTGGAAAACTAGCCAGGGTGCCCACGCTGCAATTTTTACGAAATACTTAAGTAATAATATCTGTACGAATTATATGACCCCTTACTTAGATTTCAACAAATCATTTAGTACTAGCCTTTCCAATACACTAGATTGGGAAAATAGTGTTCCCTAAAAAACGTAAAGTTCCTGGTCAAAACGATGTGTCAGGTAACGAAAAAGCGGATGAGCTTGCAAAGGAAGGTCAGCACTGGACCCCTTCCTCATTGATCATCATAAAGGAACCCCACTATGTGAAACAAAACGTCAGTAACATTATCCATCAAAAATCCAACGGTAGATGGAATCTCCTAGCAACCTGTGTTAATACCAGGAAACTATGGGCCTAGATACTATAAGAAAAGATGCGATAGGATTTTGATTCTAAATAAACCATCTCAAAGATCGCTTGTCAGTATAATAACAGGGCATAACCTACTTGGCTACCACAGAAGTAAGAAAGATTTAACGTCAGCACCTAGCAATTAAGCCTTATCTGACGGTGGACCTATCCACACTGTAGGCGTGACAATTTCCAACCGAAGTCAGCAATGTCACTATGTTTTATTTAAGAGGCCAATAAACCTCTTCCTGATGATCCACCAGCATACAAAAGCACACCTCAACTTTCTAAAAGAAAGAAGCGGGTACCCCGTATCTATAGATTCACATCAGTAGGGGGAGTCCGGGAGACTTGACCATATGGGAGACATGAGCCACTCTAAATAATTCACTCAAATATAACTCAAATTACTCATGAGTATACCAAATTTTGTCATACTGCGATGTTCTACTTGCAAACAAAAATTATTCTAGATCCTCAATTTACTCTGGCTGGTGAATGCAAAAATTTGTTTTTTGTCGAAAATAGTAACTTTTTTTTTGTTTTTGTTTTTCAAGATAAAAATTTTATTTAACGTGGTAGGTAAAAAAAGTTGACATGTACTCATAAAACCTTTAATCGACTTTGTAAATATTAAAAGAAAATCAAGCTATCTTCTATTTTACAAAATTTATTGATCATTAATTGCGAAAAAACGTGAGTGGGAGACTTGAGCCATTTTTTTAGGGGAGACTTGACCATAGGCTGAAGTCTCGCCTCTATTATAAAATGAGTTGAAAATGCACGAATTTAATTCTTTTTTAGATATAAACATGCCATTAGCATATTTAGAAAAGAAGGAGCAGCGCAAAGTAGTGTTTTGTAAAGAAACTATTGAAAAGTAATTAACATGTTATGATATTGATAAGGAATTAAGGTATTTATTTTATTTTTATAAAACACGTTTAATACAGATTTTGTGTTCATACAAAACACCTCAAATATAATGAAATTGGGATTTAACATGATATGAACGGATTTTATTATCTTTTGTTTTGTTTAACTCGAAGAATTTAAGTATGATCAAGTCTCCCCAAGGAGGTGGTCAAGTCTCCCGCCTAAGCGGGAGACTTGAGCCAAAAATCTGTTCTCACTTATTTTGCATTTGGCAAAAATCACTTGGCTGTACATAAAGTTTTGTGAGGTTTATTTTGAAGTAGATAAATGTACCTTTACAAAGATGTATGCAACATCTAGCTGAAATGAATAGGGACATTTTTATTAACGATTTAACAAAAAGTGGCTCAAGTCTCCCGGACTCCCCCTATCAATCGAATTAGTGCCAGCTCTTATTCATCTTGGTTTGATTCTAGACTAACTATTCATGCAATAGCGCGGAAAACTGCACTCAACTTTCAGTCACGCGAAAGAAGAGCCGTTGTCCGGTCACGGAAACTGCTCAACTTTCGTCACCAAAAGAAGAGCCGCCAACCGTGATTTGCGAATAGCAGCTGAGGCCAAACTCAGATAACCACAACCCCCGCGAAGGTCCATCCCACTAGTGAGGTGCTAAATCTCACTACCCACGGTACCCATTGCCCCTGGATTAGGGGTGGTGTCACATTTTGTACAATTACAATTATTTCTACTTTGTTTTTTGTGATATTTTTGTTTTGCAGCTTCTCCAGCTGGCGGATGAGGGACACCGCTCACCCTCTGTCAGGTATATCCACATTGATCGAAGGGATGAACCAGCCAATCAAGGGACACACCCAACATTTTGTCTAATTTCCTTAACGTTTATCCACATTCGGTACTCGTTAATCGTAATTTCCTCCTTTACTATATGATAGGCTATAGTATCCTGTTAAGGATCGCATTGATCTTCATCGTACGTCCTGCTTCAATCCGTTAATTCCATTAAACTAAAGCTGCCTACGTCCGCAAGTTCATGCCAATAAATTGACAAGAACCTCTTGGAGGCACCACGAGAAGGTGTAGGTCAGCAAGTTCACTTCAAATTTCTACCATATGTACTAGGAAACATGTTTCCTTTCTAAATTACCAATATCCATGATTTCACCTCCACTTGGCTACCACAAAAAGAAGATGGGGCTTAATACCGAAGACCTTTGTAGAGGCTGTGGTAATGAAGAACCAGCATGAAGACACGGCTCATTTTCTCTGCCACTGTCCTACACTCTGTCTTACTAGGAAGACAACCATAGGCAACTTCTTCTTCAATGAACTAGAGGAACTATCCGAACTGCCAGGAAAAAGCTTGCTGAGCTTTGTCAAGACCTCTAAATGGCTAGACGAATGACATGATTCAAAGTTCATTTCTTATTTTTCAGGAAGTTACAATACTTCAGGGTAACACAATGGATCTAAGTGTGACGGTAACAGCACCAACTGTCAGCCCACTAAACCTAACCCTAAGCTATCCAAAATATTGATCTTGAAAATAATATAAGAAGAAACGACCCACTCAAATTCGCTCAAACCTCTAATTTTCAAGTTTGAAGTCAATCGGACCAGTCAGTGGTTAAGTCTGTAGGAGAGACGGACGGAATCGTCGGACCCACTTATTTGATTTCTCTATGTAATGTCATGTTTGATCAAAATCTCAATACTTGCCATATATTTAATATGTCGCAAGTAAAATTTTAGTTATTCATTGAATTTAATTAATTTAAAATAAGTATAGACTTTGCCCATTATACCCCGATGCTGGGGCATGACGGGCACAAGCTAAACTTGTTTGCAAATAAGTTACACTGTAAAACCAAAAAATTAACCATCGTTTCTACTTTTCAGAATTTACGGTATCTTCGATCAACGCACCCCAATTTTTGGTATTCGTGATCCAGCCCTGGTCAAGCAAATTACCGTAAAAGACTTTGATCACTTCATAAATCATCGCACAGTCTTCGATGACAGAGATGGTGGCCTCTTTGGGAATTCCCTATTTGTCATGCGAAATGACAAGTGGAAGGATATGCGTTCCACACTGAGTCCAGTTTTCACCGGCAGTAAAATGCGTCAAATGTTTGCTCTGATCAACGAAGTCGCCAAGGAATCAATGGATTTCTTGAAGGAAAAATCCAAAGGACACAAAGAAATCGATTTCAATATCAAGGACTATTTTACTCAGTTTACCAATGACACGATTGCCTCTGCTGTGTTTGGGTTGAAGGTCAACTCTTTCAAGGACGAAAAGAATGAATTCTACCAGATGGGAAAGAGAGTTACGAAATTCACAGCTCTGCAGAATTTAAAGTTTTTCCTGTTTTTCAATTTCAAATATATTATGCGGGTGAGTTGGGGTTTTAAACTATCGATTTCAAATATGAAATAATTTTTGAAATTTTTTCAGTTACTTAAAATCGAATTGTTCAATAGGAAGGACACGCAGTATTTCCTGCGGCTTGTCCTCGACGCCATGAAATACCGAGAAGAGAACAAAATCATGCGACCAGACATGGTAAACATGATGATGGAGGCCAAAGGAATCTTCATCAACAAGGAAGAAGGGCAAAAACCAACAACCGACAAAAAATGGAGTGACGACGAAATTGTCGCTCAGTTTTTCCTGTTTTTCTTTGCTGGCTTTGAGACAACTGCGATTATGATGGCCTTCGCGGCCACTGAACTCATGATGAATCCCGATTGTCAAGAGAAACTTCGCCAAGAAGTATTCGAGGTACTGGAAGAACTCGATGGAAAGCCTCTGACTTACGAGGCTCTGCAAGGCATGAAATACATGGACATGGTTATATCTGAAACACTGCGAAAATGGCCGCCAGCTGTTAGTGCCGATCGACAGTGCAATAAGGACTTTGTATATAAAGACGATGATATTGAGGTGACAATCAAATCTGGCCAGACAATTTGGATTCCAATTGTTGGGTATCACATGGATGAGCGGTATTTCCCAGAACCAACGAAATTCGACCCAGAACGATTTAGCGATGAAAATAAGGCGAATATCAAGCCGTTTACTTATATGCCATTTGGAGTTGGACCCAGAAATTGTATAGGTTTGTATTTCGAGTTTCGAGGCTTTAGTTTTGAATATGAACTAATTCCCTTTGCTTTTAGGAAATCGATTTGCCTTGCTGGAAGGTAAAGCCATTATTTTCTACATTCTTAGTCAGTTCCGTTTAGAGAAATCGGCGAAGGGTGTGATTCCAATTGAATTGAATTCTTCAGGCTTCAACCTTGAGCCAAAGGGAGGATTCCAGATTAAATTAGTTCCGCTGGAGAAGTGATATTAAACTAAATTGACTTACATTTGTCAAAGAACAACTGCAACTTAATGAAATTAAATAAACTAATGATGAAAGAGATTTACCAAAAAAATTGTTTGACATTCAAGTTCTGAAATAGATATAGATTTCCAATTCATTTTAAAAATGAATGAGTCTTGGACATTTTTTGAATAGCTGTAGATTATCAGAAAGGGTTTTCCAATAAGAACGGGTTGATTTTAACAGCTTGCAACAGCCATAATTGTTTCTTTTACTTTCTGACAAAATATTGTCTTTTAATCAGTCGCTAAAGATAAATCATCATGGCAAGATACAGCACTGAGCAATGCGTGTAAGCGATGCGGGCGTTGATGACCCCTTTTTATGTGGTTCGTAGTTGTTCTTCCAAGTCGACTTTTCAACGTTTAGTGGCCAAATTCGAGTCCACTGGCTCAGCGAACTATCAGCCAATACCAGAACGTTAACGGAAGGCAAGATCAGCTCGTCGTGATCGTGATCATGAAAGTGTGCAGCAAAATCCGAGGCATTCCATTCCTCGTTTACAAGATGTTGGCCTGTCACAGACCACAACATGGCGTATTTTACATCTTGATTTGGGGTTGCATCCATACAAAATACAACTGACCCGGGACTGAAGCCAAACTCCCATATGCGCCGAACGGACCATTCCTACTTCCTCGCAAATGATGCTTCACACACATAATGTCTTGAAAGTAAAATTTTATCATTTCACGTGTTGCTCGGTGCTGGCTGTTACCCGCCATGAATGACTTGCTTTTACTTTGTACACTTGCTGAAAAGTTTTTTCAGCAAAGTGAATGCTGCCATTCACCCGAACCACAATATGCCTGCCTACCTTCGGAACGACATTGTGCATTGGGGTATATTGGCACAAACCGCGGTTTCATGCTGTTCAATGACGTCTTTTCTTGAAACGCCATAATCGCCGAGCAGACAGGAACAAATCCTCTATTAATAACGGCGGTAGAGCTAAGCTCATCTTCGATTCAATAAAGAAGAAAGAGACAGCAGGTGTCGATGTAACCGAAATACTCACTGAGTGATGAAATGGACTTGCATATTATCCAGTGCGTTGGAAGCAGGCACGTAGCCAGAGGGGGGGCTAGAGGGGCTCAAGCCCCTCCCGAAATGATTTTTAAAAAAAATATTTGAACAAAAGTTTGTATATTCTCTTATTAGTTCCTCACTACTTATGTAACCACATCGTAACCAGTTCAAAAAATGCAACCTATATAAGCCCAGATATCCAAAACGAAATCTTGGATATATGCTCTGATATTGTCACCAGAAAAATATCTAACCGGGTTGTAAGATCGAGTTGTTTTAGCATTCTGGCTGATGAAACAATGGATGTTTCTGGCACTGAGCAACTTTCAATATGTGTCCGATATGTTGACTGCTGTACAGAGCCCACGGGAAAATTTTGTAGGTTTTATTCCGACACCGACGCACAGTGTGAAATTTCGCTCATCTAGCGGAATAAAATTAATAGCGCTTACAAATTAATTTTTTTTTAGTGATTCTTTCGCAAGATTCAACAAATATTTTCAGAGAATGATATTTAACTAGAACTATTTATTAAAACAGCCAAATTTTTAATTTGCAGAGATCGGAATGTACAGTTTTTTTGCCTAGATTAGACCCATACCAAAGAGAGAATTAAGGTTGTAATTTTTTTTCTTCTTTTAAATTTTATGTATTAGATTCATAACAAATATGTACAAAAATAAGTTAAACTTCAATTTTTGTACAAATCGACACACGTTTTTGACTTAAAGACCACTAAACTCACGTGTTTTTTGCATTTGGCAGACCTCTACTAAAAATTAAATTTTTCTCCCCAAACAGTTTTTTGTTTAGTTTTCATAATGAATATGTATTAAAATATAACTGAATTACAAAGATTTGTATAGTTACCAAATTTTGGAACAAACGGCCCTGTGAAAGTGCATATTTTGTGCACATACAAAGGTCCATTTTGTAGGTACAGATAAAAAATTCTGACCAAAAATCCTGCTGTTTCTTTTTTGTTTAGATTTGTAAAAAATAATAACATATAAAAACATAATAATAGACAACACTTAATAACATTTTTAACAAAAATTTACTCCAAATTCCTCAAGCAGCTTAGATTTCGAATTGAAATTCTAATACTAGGGACTTTGCGGCTGATTTTTTGATTATTCCCGTGTATCTCCATTTTGGCTTAACCGATTTCGTTAAAATTTTGCACAATTATACTAAACATTATCCTCAGTGATATTTCATTCCAAGATATTATTTAAAATATATTCTTCAGTAACAAAAAAATCGGAAAAGAGATCCATTTTTGTAGTACCTTTTGGGTTTATAACACTTTTTTCTAGATTTCTCAAAAACGGCTCAAACAACTTTTTGGAAATTTCGTCAGCACGTTAATATGCAATTAATAATGTTGCATACCAAAAAAATTGATAAGTGTTTTAATTTCCCTGATTATTTTACAAGGAGTGGATTCTGTAGCTCTGCTCCAATTTTTGTTTTATAGTGCCCGCAAGTCTACGAACAAACATCTCCAATTCTCGGCAGAGACCTTCAATTCGATTTGATGCAGCAATGCACTCGTAAACTTTTCTAAATTTCACGATTTTTAGAGCTTGGTGCCAAAATTCAAAAACGGTTATCCTATACATTTTTCTGCAATTGGAAAATATTTGTATGGGGGCTGCAATAGGTTGCAAGAAATTATCTTTGATTTTTGTTGAGAAAAGCTTCTGAATAAATATGTGTAAAATTTATCGCGGGTACACGAAGGTAAATGTAAAAAATTGTTAAAAAAGTTGAAAGAAAATGATTTTTTTTACTGTCTTAAAAAAATTAATTTTTAAAATATAAAAATAAAATATAATTTCGTAAAACTCACTCCTAACTGTTCTGTAAGCTTCAAAATGTAAAAATAAAAAGTCAATTTGTTAGTCGGACCACGCAATTATAAACTGCGAAACTGAGCCTGTCTCACTTTGACAACTTACTATACAAAACCAAACCGCTATAAAAATCTCTCACCAACAAAAATAATTTCATTGTTATTTTGAGAACTGGTTAAAATTGGTATTACACTTGATAACTCAACTTTATTTTTTCATTAAGTTCCGCGAGATAGTGATAGTTAGGGACTTTGTATACCTTGGCTTCGCTATCAATACGGACGACGACATCAGCGCCGAGATCAGACGAAGAATAACTCTTGCTAATCGCTGTTTCTTCGGGCTAAGAAAGCAATTGAGTAGTAAAGCCCTCTCCCGAAAAACTAAGGTGACGCTCTATAAGACCCTCATCATCCCCGCTATATGGTGCATGGACCTTGTCAAAAACGGATGAGAACGCACTTGGCCGTTTTGAGAGAAAGATTCTACGTAAGATCTATGGTCCTGCCTGCATAAACGGTGAATGGAGGAGAAGATTTAACGACGAACTGTACGGGCTGTACAGCGACACTGACTAAAAGAGTGAAGGTCCAAAGACTCAGATGGCTCGGTCACGTGGAGAGGATGGACACCAATACTCCGGCCCGTAAAGTCTTCGAATCCACCCCAGAGGGAAGACGCAGTAGAGGAAGACCAAGGCTCAGGTGGCGCGCGCAAGTTGAACACGACCTCAACCAACTCGGCGTGCGAAACTGGAGACAGCGAGCTAGGGACCGAGCTGGCTGGAGAGGTTTGTTGGTTGAGGCCCAAGTCCACCCCGGACTGTAGCGCCACCTTAAGTAAGTAAGTAAAGTAAGTAAGGATCCCTCTTCCGATGTTCTGAAACTGCTAGATATATGTGACAAGACCTACTTCAGGAGCATAAGCTACTTGCTTACAATTTTGGCCACACTACCAGTTACAACATCGTTGAAAGAACCTTTTCAACGATGAAACGGATCAAAACAGTATCCCGAAGCGTTATGGGCCATCCAAGACTAAGCGCACTTGCAATGCTGTCTGTTCACTCAGGTATTGATGTGGATCCAGATGATGTGATCGACATTATGTCTAAAAAATAGACAAGGCGTTTATTGCTGTAAAAATCCAAACTATTTATTTAATGAAATAAAGAAAAATATACAAACTAAAATAAAACATTTACATTATGTAGTTTTTTTTTTAAATTTTTGTATAAAGAATTACTTCTTCGAAATTGAACAAGCCCCCCCCCCCCCCCCGAACCGAAATCCTGGCTACGGGCCTGGTTGGAAGGTAGCTTTGGTTCATCCGAACCATAATTTTCATCTCTCCCCATAAAGGGAAAGGAAAACTCTAATCAGCAAGGTATTCGAAAAGTTCATCAGCGTGTTAGCTTGTTCTGGTTAATTAAGAAAAGGTTTTTGAGGGGGTTTCTAAGTAAAGGTGATCACTTTGGCATGACTATCGACGATGGCTGGAAATGAAAACCGAAAAAAAAATGCTCAATGCGAAACGGTTCTATTCCGGACACCACCGTTGGCGTTGGGTAAAACTTCCCTTGACAAGCCAAAGTTGGTTATCATTTGGTGGCTGAGTGACTGCAATTAACGAACAAAACTGAAGAGAGAAATTCTGCTCATACCAGAGCTATTACAGCAGTCAGCTTGAGCTCAGGGAGAAGGTAATTCGCGACATGGTCAATTATACGGCCGATGATTTTTTAAGGCTGCCCAATGTTGTTCAACGTTGCGCCATCTGAAATTGAGAAGATTCAGGTGTTCAGGGGTTATCTATCGGGCGCTGGAATATTCTTATGTTGGTACATTACTTATGAGTTTCTGTATTACGAGGCTCGAATCAACAAAATTGACAATATCGTGATAGAGCTTTTTCGGGGTCACATTGCAGGAGCTATGCCTTCTAAAAATTATTTGATCTTGCAGGCGTTCTATCCGAACGACAAATATTTTTACGGTGCATGCCTTAGCGGTTCATTCCACCAGAGGCATTCGTCTATGAAGTTATATGTAGTCTGATACAGGACAAATTTGAGTGGTATATGCAAGGTGAGAAACAATGGATTTTTGGCTCCTTTACTCGCAAAAGGTGGAGCAGAGCTCCTTCTGGTCAGTAGAGCTGTTTCCAATCGGAACCGAATATATAGCTTGAAGCAGAAGAACCAGTTCTGATGGCTTTAGTCAATCAATGATAAATGAGTAGTTGGGTAAGGTAAAGTTGTGAGGTAATGTAGAGGAGGAGGAGAAATAACTTAATAACAAATATAAAAAAAAATGTATATTAATTGTATACCCTTTAGTGAACTGTAAATTTTACAAACTATTAGGAGCATGCACCAGCTCATCTGCAAAATTTGGTCGGAGGAAAGCATGCCCGATGAATGGAACCTCAGCATCGTATGCGATGCCCGACCCTCAAAAAAGGAGATCCCCTGAACTGCACCAACTACATAGGTATAAGTCTCCTTAACATCGCCTATTAGATCTTGTCTGCCGTGCTGTGTGAACGTTTGAAGCACTTCGTCAACAACCTGATAGGTCCTTATCAGTGTGGCTTCAGACCCGGAAAGTCCACCATCGATCAAATATTCACCCTACGGCAGATCTTGGAGAATACCCAAGAAGTTCAAATCGATACCTATACCACCTTTTCATCGATTTCAAGGCCACGTATGACGGCGTCTATAGAGATGAATTATATAGAGCAATGTCTAGTTTTTTTTTACCTAGGCTCCGCTATTAACACGGGCAATAAGGCCAGCGCCGAGATAAGACAAAGAATTACTCTTGCTAATCGCTGTTTCTTTGGGCTAAGAAAGCAATTGAGTGGAAAAGCCTTCTCTCGAGCAACTAAAGTGACACTCTTCAAAACCCTCATCATCCCAGTCCTAATGTATGGTGCAGAGACATGGACCATGACAACATCCGATGAAAACGCTTTCGGCTGCTTTGAGAGAAAAATTCTTCGAGTGATTTTTGGTCCTGTCTGTATAAATGGAGAATGGAGACAAGGATTCAACCAAGAACTGTACGAGCTGTTCAGCGACAGTGACCTAGCCAGAAAAGTTAAGGTCCAACGACTAAGATGATTGGGGCATGTAGAGCGAATGGAAAATAATGCTCCGGCTCGTAGAGTCTTCGAATCCAACCCGGGAGGACGTCGCAGAAAAGGAAGACCGTGACTCAGGTGGAGCACACAGGTGGAAGAGGACCTAAACCAACTTGGCGTGCGAAACTGGAGACAGCTAGCTAGGGACCGAGCTGGCTGGAGATGTTTGTTAGGTGAGGCCCTGGTCCGATCTGGACTGTAGCGCCAGCATATGTTAGTAAGTAAGAATTAGCTATGACAAATTGCTCCGAAAATCGATCTTAAAATCAATGGAAAAATTATGTGTTTAACCCGTCAAAATCTTTTCCATCCACTGGCGCTGATGAAATTTTACAGTTGATGGCTCAATAAGTCGATTGCGGATATTTCAAAACGAGTTGGCTATCCGAATCGACCGAGTTAACTTGCGTGAGGAATAAATCGTCTCAGCGACCCATCATTACATTTAAGGGTAGGAAAGAAAGCTTGTCACATAAGGACGTTGCTTACTTTGTCACAATTAACCATGTCCAGGTGTCTTACAACTTTTCAAATGCGATACATGTTAATGACTCATGTGAGGTCAAGTATCGTCTGTTGTTTTCGCTAAAAAGCAAAACAATACAACGAGTATTGTTTGACATCCAAAAGTGTCCCTAATTCTTCGGAGTTCAGACCAACAATAAGACCTGTTAACCCACTGACTCACAAGAACCACAAATTTCACATGATTGCGAAATGGAATATCAGCTAACTTGTTTTTTAAAAGTCATTGATTTCAAAAATATTCGTTTTGAACCGAAAATTAATAAAAACACTAAAACATTTAATTTGTTCCACGAGTAATATTCGGTTAGCCTAACCGTCACTTTCATCGGATTTTTTTTTAAACTTAATTAATAACTGAACTCAGTGGCGTAGATAGGGGGGGGATCAGGGGGATATATCCCCCCCATTGGGATTCATAATTGTTCAACATAACTAAGTCATGCCAAATAAGTTAAAGAAACGCACTCTGAATGTTAGTACCTACTTCCTACGTGAATCAAGTCTTATTAGTACTCACAGGATTCCTAGAGGCATTGTAAATTGTACATTCTATACCTACAGTCTACGGGGAAAACACAAAGTCAACTTCATCTGAAAGAAATTATTACTTCGGCTAATCACCTAATATAGCCCGTAGCTTAGTTGGTAAGTGCATTGACTGCTAAGCAGAACGTCGTTGGTTCGAGTACTCAGGCCAAGTTTTTCTTTCATCTTTCACGGGCACTGCATCTTGCGAAGACCTGACAAATATTCCAAGAGTATCAATCTGTCATGAAAAAGTGCTTCTCAACTCTGCCGTTCGGAATCGGCATTAAATTGTAGGTCCTCTCAATTCTTCACACGCACTCAGAGAATTGTTGATGAGAGTAAGCCACTTAGGCATTGGCTCTTCAAGAGCTGTCGCGCCACTCTATTTATTTAATCACCTAATATTTTGAATTTCTTTCTTGTATCGATCTTTAAAAAGTTTATTTTTAACGTCTCTCACCAATTGATAATTAGATAAACGTGCAAGAAAAAGAGCTTAACTCCAGCTTTCCACAAAAGCCCACACCGACACAAAAATTGAAAGTTATTTAAATTTCTTCTCACCGTGTGTCACATTGTTAATTTGGTGTAAGAAATCGCCCCAAACACGCAACACACTCATCCATACGAACACAAATGTTCGCACAACTGTGGTGAAGTTAACGCGAATCCTAACGGGAACGATAACTCACACTTATTCATTTTAACCAGAAAGCAAAATGCGCTATTACCCATTACATAAAGCATGCCTTACACAAGCGGCAGATTGACAATCATTCATCGTAATTTTGCGAGTTATTTGTACGAATTATTTGAAGTGGCTTTTTTTTAAATTAATTTTTTATATATATAATATTACGAAAATTTCCTAAAATTAAAGTATTCAAGAATATGTAAATTAACATTTTATTCGTGAATTTCGATTTTAAATATTGATCCGATTTCGAGGTATAGAATTTTGAAAAAAAGTTTATAAATGTTTTAAAAAAATACAAACAAATTTTTAAAATTTGTTTGAAAATAAATAAATAATAAACGTACTTTCAGAAAAAAAGGAGCTGATCAGGGTTTTGTTTTTCGAAAAAATCGAATAAGAAAAAAAAAACGATTTTATGAGAGGCTTTGGAGGAAGTTTAAAAAAAATCGTTTTTGAGAAAATTGAAACTTTTACTTTTTGGCCAAAACAAATTGTATGTTGGCTTCCCTAAATTCTGATCTTCAAAAAAAAAAATAAAAAAAAGCACCAACGCGAATTTGCTCAAACCTTTAATTTTCAAGATTTAAGTCAATCGGACCAGTGGTTAAGGCTGCAGGTGCGTTTACAGAAAGACAGACAAACACTCAAAACTTTTCATATATTCTATACTAGCACTCTAGCAGCAGTTGCCCGCGAATTCGTCCGTCTCTCCCTCGTGCTCCGGCCAGAGGTGCGACTTGACTTGTGCATCATGCGCGGGAATTCGGTTGCGAAGTTATTTTAAAATTGTATATTAGTCGACTCTCCCTAAGTCAAAATTCTTCTTAACTCGAAGCCTTCAAATATGTATTTTTTTCCCCGTTTTAGTAAGACTTTTCACTGAAGCTCTGCTCTTATTATTCGCACCGTAACTCTGTATAGCTTAAAGCCTTCCTCGATAAATGGATTATTCAACACAAAAATAATTTTTCAATTTGATTTAGCAGTTCCTGAAATTAGCCGTTCACACAAACAAAAAAATTAATGCTTTCTTGCCGTTTTTTCACAGTTTCCACTGATTCTTCGCTCCTATTGGTCGTAGCTTAATGCTACAGTGCTTTGCAAAAGTATAATCGCACCATATAAAATAACAGGCAGTTTGGTAGTGTTTCTGAGCTCCAAGAGACAAAACTGCACGAATGGAACTCGTTGGACAATTCCTAATTAAAAAAACTGGTCGAGAGTAATCCAAATCGAGTATTTTAACTTGATTGAAAATCGGCGTAGTAAGAATCCACACTAATCTTTCAAAAAATAAAAAAAAAATAAAAAATATGTTGAAAAAATAAGAGAATGCGATTATACTTATGCAACAAAGAAAAAAACTTGTTTTCTTTTCTAAACATTAGAGGCGAAAGTAACGTTAATTGAGGGTCTTTAAAAAAAAAATAGTTTAGTATTGCTGCAGTCCTCGGTTTTACACAAAACCATTTTTACATCGTGCGATTATACTTTTGTAAAGCACTGTATGTAGCCTTAAACCTTCCTCAATTAATGGACTATCCAACTCAATTACAATTCGAACCAGTAGTTTCTGAGATAAGCGTGTTCAAACAAACAAACAAACAAACAAACAAACTCTTCAGCTTTATATATTAGTATAGAATAGATGTCGGAAGTAAAAATGAGCGAACTAGATCTATCCCCCCCCATAGCGAAAAGCTATCTACGCCACTGACTGAACTTTTGGTAAGTGTGCGAATGAAGCAAGTTCAAAATTAGAGCATTGACATCAAACAAATGATTCAATGAACTTTAAATTAAAACAGCACTGAACTTACAACTTGAAACAAATGAATTGTTCAAGGTACCCTTCAATCCGCAAGCATTAACGATTTATTAAGAGAAACAAAAAGACACTTTTCCTCAAAAAAACAATAAGTCCTTGAAAGAGATTTTATCTCCGGTCTTTATGATTAAAAAACAATGGAAGGTTACGTTTGGATGATTCTTTCCTTGTTTTCATTCCCACCACAAAGTTTGACAATAAGGAAGGTACAAAAACCTTCTTGCGCGAAGAACAATCATGAGAAACTTTGTCGTCGCTAAAATGAGCGCAATAAAAGAAAAACACAATCATAGACTAAGTCACGAGTACAAGGTGTTTAAAAGTAATACTAAGTTTTGACAGGTATATTGAGTGACTGTAGCACTTTTTCAATCTCTGATTAACAGAAAAACTCTTCAGGTTTACGAGATCGACGCTATATCGTGCATCAAAACTCTTCTTTCTTGGTTAAATTTATTTTTCGTTTTTTTTGAAGTCAAGTTTACACTATTAAACTCTCTTCGGGGACCCCTTGTATTTGGTGGCAAAGTTTTCACTTAAACTTTCGTTAAAAATTGAAAAGAATTATCCATAAAATGTTTTCCTCTTAGGTGTTCTACAGTAAATTCAGGAAGTTTTTACTGAGAAGCTATATTAAGAACAGGATTTGCCTTTTTTTGTGAGGAATAAGTGAAATTTTCTTTTTCCATCCCTTCCCTGTTTTCGTCTCTTTTTTTTGAAATAATCCTAATTTGGCTTTACAAAGTCCTTTAAGAATTAACGAAAATGCATGCAGCCTTTTTTATAACAAAAAAGTGATAAAATAAAAAAACGAAAGAACCAACGAAATTTAACTAATCGCCACTCCTAGGGAAATTGTAATCCATCAAATTGCTTTGAGTCAAACCTCGAATTTTTTTTTGATGCATGCATTTTCAGACTGAAGAGGAGCGGTTTTGATAAAAAAGGAAAAACTTGTAAGAATCGCAGAAGCTGTTTTTGTATAAATTCGACTTTTAGATTTTTGGATACAAAAATAAATCTGAATCGAATCGAATAAGTGAGCACATCTAAACTTGATTTACATTAAACCCAACTCGAGTCAAATCGATTTGCCAACTCGGTTAGCTAACTTTCGCTAATTGTCCAGAAAATCCGTTGAAGAATTTTTCTTTCGAAAGTGCCTAGTATCAATTCCCCTTTTTTACTTATCGTCCAACACTCGGCGCCGGGCGTCGTAGAGCAGGACTAATAGTAAAATCAAAGTTTTGTATAGCAGACACTTTGTATTTCGAGTAAGGGGTTTTGAACCCATTTTTTTTGCAAAAACCCAAGTAGCAGCGGTTCGCTAGGGATCTTCTTCGGATTTCCACTAAGGTGTCGTTTGTCAGATAGATGTTTGTTACAAGGTAGGTGAACTCCTTAACTACCTCGAAATTGCTGCTACCAACAGTGACGTTTTGTCTTAGTTGGTGGACAGATGTTGCTCTGTTTATTGATAGCATGTACTTTGTTTTGTCCTCATTCACTACAAGACCAACGAGTTTCACCTGTTCTTCAATCTTTGTGAAGCACAGCGACAGCTCTCTTGGATCGACCGATGATGTCTTTGTCGTCCGCATAGCCTAGGAGCTTCGTGGATTTGTTGAAGATTGTGTTTTCCGTGCTCACACCTGCCTTGCGCACTTTCTGCTAGCAGATTATGTCTAAGCCCTGCGCATGTTTGAAACAACTCAGATTAGCTGTTAGCTGCTACCCATTTGCACACTGCACTGCGTATGCTGCACAGCGTGATCAGTTTGTTCGGGATCCCGAAATTAAGACATCGCCATCATAAGCTCTTGGCGGGGATGCTTTCATAAGCAGATTTAAAGTCAATGAAAAGATGGTATATCGTCTGCCAGGCCTAAAGCGACACTGGTACGTGCCGAATATTGTGTTGCAGAACGGTTTAAGACGCTCACACAGTACGTTGGATAGGATTTTGTATGTAACATTAAGCAGGGATATGCCTCGGTAGTTTTTGCATGACACACAGAACTGCTATTTTTGTAGATGGGGAATATGGAGCTTATTGACCAGTCAGGGGGCATGCATTCTTCCTCCCACACTTTGTTGATGACCTAGTGCATGCGGTTCATCAAAACACCTTCTCCATAAGAGTAGGTATGTAGTAGGTTTGCAATCCGAACCAGCGGACTTGTTATTTCTTAGCTTTTGGATGGCTCTTTCTACCTCTTCTGTGCTGGGTTCTGGAACTGAGTCTTCATTGACTGATTTTGCTTCTTCTTCGTCATTGGTTCGCTCGGCCTTATGTGCATTCAGCAGCTGTTGGAAGTGTTGCTTTAAAACATCTACAATTCCCTGTGATTTGGTAACTGTTTCGAAGAGCTTGTGTTCCTGTTCTGAAACCAGAAACGGGTGTTGTTTTCGGTCCGAGACTCTTCAAGATCTTTGAGCTGAGAAACTGCGAATGCCCTTTTGTTCCTTCGCAGGATCTTTTTCTCATTTCTCCTTTTTGTTCGGTACTCTTCTCTTTCTTCTCTTGTTTTCCGTTGCAGAATCTTTTTAATAACGCGCTTTCATCATCATACCACGGGTTATTTTTCTTTCCATTAACTATTATTGTTGCATTCATTCCAATGAAACAGGGATGCGATTTAACATTCAATATAAGTTTATTTCTGGAAATATAAATTCATTTTGTTATGTACATATAGCTAATCTTAAATCTTACCGCAGTGTTATTCCCTTCCTCGTTCCTTGGTAGATAAAATGCAAATGAACGAGTTTCAATAAAAAGAAAAGTCTTTTTGGCTAAGCACATGCTAACGAATGTGCGTTAAAGAGAAATTCGAAGTTAAGTGTCAAAGAAAGAAGAGGAAAAACACTGGGTTTACAAGCAGTATATCTTATGGTGAAAATGCAACGTTTCTGTATTTAAATTAATCAACATCCCCACCCCCGTGAATCGACTCCGATTCGCTAACATGAACATCTAAGACAGCGAGCTTGGACACTGGACGCTGAATAAGTCCATTTGAAGTACGAACGTCTACTCTTCGAACATGTCCGTCTGCTCCTGGATACACATTTTCGATTCGACCACGGCACCATTGCTTCCTAGGAACGCTTGCATCGCACAGGAACACTAAATCGCCTATAGCCACTGGTTTCGTACGTTGACACCACTTCGTCCTTCTTGTTAGTGTTGGCAAATATTCCGCCACACACTTTTTCCAGAACCGATCTCTCAATTGTCGTGAAATACGCCACTAGACGCCATGCAGCTTCCTCAGGTTCGACTGCAGGAGGTGTCTGCGCCGTATTTGCTGAGCCCAAGATGAAATGATTTGGGGAGAGTGGTTCTTCTTGATCGGGGCTAATCGGCGGGAATTAACGACGTTCTCAGCTTCAATCATTAGACTTTGCAAGGTAAATTTCTGCGGTGACGCTTCTTTGAGTGTGTGTTGCAAAACTTTTTTGACGCATTGCACCATGCGCTCCCACACGCCGCCTTCTGCTGGGTTGGCTGGACAGTTGAACACCCATTCGACACCCTTTGCTGTCAGCTCTCCCTCTAGTCGATCACATTCAAAATTCCCAGAAAAACGTTTGGATTCATTACTGGTACCTTGAGTGAATAAACATGGTGGCGTCGTTGTAGAAGTGGGTTTTGCCGCTCGGCCGAATACGAGCCAAACTAGTTCGGTGTTTGATGCATATGGTCCGCTAGGTTTAAGCGGAACAATCTCTCTTGGTAGACCCAGATGACAATTATCAAGACCAATCAAGAGCTTAGGCTTGACGTTCGTGTATGATAACATATTAACCTTAGCCATTACTGCACGAAGATCCTTGTCATTCAAGCTCTGACGGGGTAGATCGAGTTTATGTAGCGCATAAACGTTCTTAAGAAGATGCTTTTTATTCTTACCAGCTCCACTTACGTAAAGGTTTAATAAAGTAGTAGGTTCTTGTGCTTGTCTACCACTGATCCATTGCATATTTAACTGACAACGTTGACCTTGAAGACCCAACTCTTGAATGAGATCAGCGTCCATCATTGTTATGGACGATCCTTCGTCGAAAAGGGCGTATACATTCACCTCTTTATTCGAACCATAGAGCGTAACAGGCAATACGCGAAAGAGAAGATCATTCGTTACAGCTTCTTGCTCCGTATTGTTGACATTTTTGAAACAATGTGTTACATGATGTGCTAAAAGGGGCACTTCTTTTTCTTCTTATTTTATCTGTTCATTAATCGTTCCAGATGATTTTTCATCTTCATGTAATAGCGGGTGATGTTTCTTTTGACAATTATTTACTGAACACTGCTTTCGACTTCGACAATAAAGCATTGAATGACCCTTTCTCAAACATGCAAAGCATAAACGATGACGTTTCACCACGTCCCACCTCTCTGGCACGGTCAGATCTATAAATTTTGAACATTCACTCGCTGTGTGCTGACATTCACAGAAAATACAATTCTGGTAAGACACATGGTGTGCGGCATGCAGAATTGGTGTTCGTCGTTTGGGATCCTTCATCTCAATATCCTGAACAACACAAATTAGATTCGCCAAGTCACTTAACCATTGACTAAAATGCAAAACAGTCGGATATAGTTGAACTTGCACAGCACATTTTGCCCATTCCAATTTCTTACTCATTGGAAGTTTTGAAATAAGTTCTTCCAACAATGTAGGGTTAGCTAGATGTTGATTTGCGTTGACTGATTGTAGAAATACAGAGAGGTTCTTCACCTTCGTAGAAAATTCAATGATCCTACTAACAGCGTTTTCTGGAATGACCTGAATTTCACGAATTTCGTTCAGCTGGCTACGAATAAGTAATTCAGGGCGGCCAAAGCGAAAGCGAAGCTGATCCATAGCTGCATCTACATTATCAGGATGAATGAGAAGAGATTTGACAGTCTCTCGAGCGACACCGTTCAGGCTTTTTTGTAGTCTATAATAATTATTTTCTAGGTTCGTGTACTGATAAGCTGTCGTTGACTGTACAAATGCATTGTAGAAGGCTGGCCATTCTTCTGGTTGTCCGCTGAATGCTGGAAGATCTTGAATTTTCCGTGGAAACATTGCATGTGGTGGATTAGTTGAGGTGTTTGTATATTCGTTTTGACGCAAATAAATATCATAGGGTATATTAGACGACGTAGATGGCACGTGGTTGCTTGTAATTCCACAGCCCATGGTGGAGGTGCCCCTATTATACGTTCCTGATGTTGGTAAGGTGTATGTCGAAGATAGAAACATTGTAGGGTTACTGTTCGTGAAGCTAGAAGTAGTGTTGCTAGGCTGAAATGAAAATGGAGCTGGGCGTGAGGTCGGAATAGGTGGTGTGGTGCGTGCGTCTTGCAAAGCTATTTTAAGAGCGTTGTTCTGTGATTCACTTGCACTTAACTGATGTTGAACCGTTTTAAGTTGGTTTTTAAGATTGACTATTTGTGTTTCCATGTCAAGCAAAATAGATCCCAGAGGGCGAATTTCCATTTCCGAGGTACGTCTCTGTTCTGAAGGCTGATCTGAAGCGGTTGATGTTTTCGGATCAGGACCGGGCTTTGCTAGATTTGCACTGGGATCTTCATTCTTCCGACCCAGACTTGTTTCAGCACCAATTTCGTCAATTTCAACATTTAAGGGATTAGTTCCCGTGTTAGAACTATTCGAGTGAGGAATGCAAAGCGAATTAAACGTGAAGCCTAATGGAGTAGATGGAACGATTTCAGAGGCAGGCGCTGTGACTTTGGGATCAATTTTGGAACTAGTCTTTCGCATATTGCCAAATGAGAAAACCTCGTGAGCACCTGCTCCGCTTCGCGGTGGTGTTCTGATTAAATCTTCTGTTAGGGCGATAGCTTTCCCGAGATCTGTTTTCAATTTAAGTAATTCAGAATTTTCAGGATTTGTGAGAAGAGCAGCCTCAACCTGTTGCAACTGAAGCTTGTAGCTTTGTAAATCATCAGCCATGGCTTGTGTAAATTAAAGATTTTTATAATTACTGAAAATAGTTTTATTTCTCAACAAACAAGGCTATTCCTGGCTGATGCACCAGGTTCTCGTCGCATTCAACACGTGGCAGCGAGCAGGTGGCTATGGCGAGTAACTATTGTTCTGAACTGAGAATTAAAGAACTTAAATCCGAAGGCGATGATGAATGAAGTTTGTATTTTATTTGTAGAAAGAAGGCAGGCGGCCAACAGGCGAAGTAGGTGATGAGATTGGCAGTAAATGATTGCTCTATATGGGCGAAATATGACGGCGGCAAATAATTTCTTTAAATTAAAATAGGCAAAGGCGGAAAATACGTAGTTTCTTTAAATTAAAATAGGCAAAGGCGGCAAATAGTTTCTTTAAATTAAAATAGGCAAAGGCGGGCGGCTTAAAGATTAAGAGTTGCAAATTAAATGCGAAATAAAGGTGTTGCATTCATTCCAATCAAACAGGGATGCGATTTAACATTCAATATAAGTTTATTTCTGGAAATATAAATTCATTTTGTTATGTACATATAGCTAATCTTAAATCTTACCGCAGTGTTATTCCCTTCCTCGTTCCTTGATAGATAAAATGCAAATGAACGAGTTTCAATAAAAATAAAAGTCTTTTTGGCTAAGCACATTCTTTCTAACGAATGTGCGTTAAAGAGAAATTCGAAGTTAAGTGTCAAAGAAAGAAGAGGAAAAACACTGGGTTTACAAGCAGTATATCTAATGGTGAAAATGCAATGTTTCTGTATTTAAATTAATCAACAATTATACCTTTTCTTTCAATGATTTCCCAAAAAGCTTTCTGCAAGAACATACAAATTATATCTATTCTAACAACTTACTTAGTCCTCAACAGTCTGATTTTCGAACTCAACACAGTTGTTGTGAGTCAGCATTGCTTCTTGTTTGTGACAGAATAGGAAATGGCTTGCATAACGATAATTTTCATTCCTTATTTGCTCTAATCTCGTAGTAAATAATGTGTTGTAGCAAATGTAAAATCGTCTACATTTATACATCACCCACATGGAGTACCGCAGGGATAAATACTTGCACCAACTTTCCAGTTTACAGAAACAGTCTCCCAAAGTGATCTATTCATTTGTATGCATATGCAGTCTATTTGAAACTTTTGATTTGACGACCTCTATCTGCAGAAGAGAAGGCAGTGTCTCTCACTGGTTACTTTTTCACGTTGCATTAAGAAAACGTATTTCTCAGATAGATATTTCAATTCATGCGGCACAGTTCTGTAATATCAATTTTCAAAATCGTAATAAATGTTTCCATATGTAAAGGTCCAAGACGGCAGAGGGTAAAATATACAAAATGTCATCTTTTCGAGATTCCTTGCTCATAGTCCCTGAAAACGTCACCAAACAGCTGATATTAAAATGCATAATGAAGCTGTTTTATATAATTGAACTCAATAGCAAGCTATTAAAATCTGTTTTGGTTAAAGAAACTCTGCCGTCAGAAAGGCCTTTTAATGATAGGAACAGTTAGCCGGTAACCTTTGGCACCGGTTTTAATCAAACCAACTTCAATAGACAAATATTTATATGACTTCCGTAGTATGTAAAAAGTATTCGAGTTTTTTCATGAATAATTTTAGTTGGAAAGGCCACAGCAGATAATATCATGATGTTTTGTTTAGGTGGGTACTTTGAAATTGACAGATTATTTTTTCTTAAAGAAATGTAATACATACTTTGTTGATAATATAATTGTTAATAAGCTTTTTTTTTTAATAAACTAAAAGGCTGAAAAAACTAACGACATAATTGGACAAGGTTTGAAATAATTAATTATTTGATAAATTATCAAGAAACAATAATTAAATCAAGACTTGCGTTTGTGACGATAACACATTAACTTGACATCAATTATAAGTTCAAGTTTGTGTTTTTAATTCTGACAGACAAACAAACAAACAAACTATGATAAACTCGATTAACTAGTTCGTTGTAGTGCCTCAATCCTTGATCAGACATTGAATAGAATAGAAGTTCAATTGTGTTTTTGGATGAAGTACTATCTCCACTACATAATGCTCTTGTCTAGTTCTAAGAAAGCTCAAGCATAGGCATTTAAAATGCATATTTGGTTCCAGCATCCTATGAATTGCTCAACGGTCAGCTTAAGGAAAAAATGATGGCTCCACCAACACTGTTAAGCAGCAAGTCACCAAGTATTGGTGAAGTCAATAAGGCTATCAACCGGCTAACGGACAACAAAGCTGAGGGAGTGCTGATTGGCGTATACCACGTTTGTGCACAGGAAGAAATGCCGAAACACTCGCGAAAATGCATTTTATGTATCAAACGTACCTATAAGAAAGGAGATGTCATACACAGTGTAGCAATTATAAGATAAAACATTGTTGACAACAACCTGTAAGATATATTCTCCTGTATCCTACAAGAACGGATAGCTCCATACGCAGAAACCATAATCGACAAATGTCAGTGTCGTTTCAGATCAGGCAAATCAACAATAAATTAGATATCAAAACTATCGGCAAGTACCACTGTGGCTTTGAGCAAGGCGAAGCCTGAGTTCTTGATGCCGAACCAACTGATCCAGCTGTGTCACATGATGTTAAATTGTTAACCAATACGCAGTGTGCAGTTGGGAAATAGCTAATCCGAGGAGAAATCTTTCCACTTTCGAAAGAAAAATTCTTGGACAGATTTTCGGTCCTAAGCGACGATATTGCGAATGGAGAACAAGGTACAATCTTGAATTGCACGAGGTGTACCAAGATGTGGATTAAGGCCAAAAAGCCAAGAAAAGACGATTACATTGGTTCGGCCACATTGAGCGAATAGCAGACAACGCTCCATTCAAGTAAGTCTTCTCATCACAGCCCCCAAGTTCAAGACGAGCGGGAAGATCGAACTTCCGGTACAAGGACCAGATAACTGCGGATGACAGAGCGCTTGGTTTTGAAGACTGGAGAATGCGAGGGAATGTTCCCAATAGAAAACTGCTGTGTCTCAGGCTCAGATCCTACATGGATTGGGAGCCGGCTAAGTAAGTAAGCCAGTAAATGTTGAATGCTAACATTTATTTTAAAAACGGAAAACAAATACAATTGTAGATAACCACGTGCTGGCTTAAATCAATATTGCTTATAGCAATCTAACAAAACAAAACCTGAGTGAGTTCAAGTTATGCTTCTGCCAAATATTATTTCAACTTCAACCGATATCAGAAGATCTGTTATGCTTTCTTGTTTCTTTATTAGACAAACAACAAACAATGAATATGAGCATTGAAGCTAGCTTTTTTGTGTCTAGTAATCTGATCTCTCATTGATTTGAAAATAACCTATATCTATAATACATAAAACTTGAACTTTAACCAAACTTTAGTCTCCCAGCAACCTCAACCTTCACCTTAAATTTAATCATATTTGTTTTTTGTTAGTATTTTTTTTTTTGTAATATAAAATATTAGTGAAAAGCAATGTCTGTAATCTCGTTATAATAATACATTTTTTAAAAGAACGAGTTGTTTCAAATGAGAACAGTGCTGTGTAAGAAAATTGGAGGAACAAAAGTTTAACAATTTAATGCTTGAGTTGAATGGCACGTGGTAATTTTAATTTTATTGGTAGTTCACGTGAATTATAAGCTAAATTATTTCTGATATCTGATATTCCTGAATCGATTCTGAAGTGAATAGTAACTGGATTAAAGCTGGATCTTTGGATTTTTGGCCCCAGTGCCCATAAGCCAAAGACAACAAGCTTGGAGTCCAACAAGAAGGAAAACAAGAGGTTGGTTAACATTGGTATTTCAATTACCTGGAAAAAATGAGTGGAGTTACAAATTCCACATTCTTGTAGTACGGATAAAAAACGAATCTCTAAACTTGACAGTACGACGAAGTTTGGCTCGAACGTGAACTGAAACAACAGTAACATAGGGTGAGGCATGAGACATTACGTCGATTTTCAAGGGACGTAAATGATCCCACGATATGGTAAGATCACCAATCATCTTGAACGTTCTCTTTTGAAAATCTACTGTCTATGAGGCTTAAATATTTTAGTGGAGCACCAGTCCTGACGTGAAAGTTAATAGTAGCTTGATCAGAAGGGTTGAACAATTTCATTCATCGTTTCAAAAAACCTAAGCAACTTACGGCACTTTTGGCAACATACAGCACGCATGTGATGGTTCCACTAGAGCTCGTGGTGCATACACTGAGAACTTCGATATCTCCGATCTCATCGGTGCTAGTGCCACTAATGGACAGTGGGAAACCTATTTAAAAAATGGGTTTTTGTAGCATTAAATGCTACGCGGTTTCTAATTCCCCATTGCTGTTTAAGTTGAAGTTTAATGAGAAACAGGGTCAAGGGTAAAAAAGAGCCCTGTGGCACTTCAGAATTAGCTTATCTGTATTGGACTTAAGTCCGCCAAATGAATAGAACACGATTCAAAAAATAGTTTGTTATCCAACGAAGAAGGGGTTTCATTGGAATCAAAAGCATGCATTTTCGAAACGATGTAAAGATTTGTTGAACTGTTTGGTGTGAATGAAATCACGAGATAACCTATTGCTACTGTCAAACGAAAGGGCTACCAGCTATCAAATGAATGAGCCAATATTGTGCAAAGTTATGCGTATGTATGGACTAACTTAGAACAAAAACTGCTCCCTTCTCTTAATACATATGAATAAATTCGTAGGTCGAAAAATTTTGCAAACAAATTGTAAACATTTGTACAGTGCTGTACTTTCGGTAAAAATTCATCAACTAAATTCCAATTTAACTTCATTCATATTATGTAGGCATGTACGTCAGTTTTGGCAACCAGACACGCAGAAGACGGTCCGTGGAACAGATACTATTTTCATTTACATTTAAAAATACATTCACACATCGAAATAACACACAAAAAGCCACCAAAGCCATCACTATCACACTACCTCCAAATTGGCTTTGTTTTGTTCATTTTAAAAAACTATGAAATTGATTAAAAATTTGCATTCGTATAAAATATCAGTTGAGCACCGACTGTTGTAGCCAGAAAGAAAAAAATTGAAAAAAGTAACTTTTAGGAGTCATATAGCAAGTATGGCAAATTGGGATTGTTATGTTGCATGTGACTATAGATTGCTGACGCGCACTGCTGGCAAGCACTATGTTTTCCTAGTCGCACTTGTGCTCAAACACATCGAACAGTATATACGAACAGTCACGTTCCATTTAATGTTACTTTCTTTGGGCTTCCTGACCCACTGTGCTGTGCGCGTTTATATGTTCATGGCGGCTGCGGCTTAATATTCCGAAGGCACGTCTTGAAATCTAATGAAATTGTTTTAAAATTTTTTGTTTGTCTGTAATTTATGCTAACGGTACTTACCTAACAAATTAAAACACGAATAAAGGAGAAAAAACATATCGAGAAGCTACTTTCGAGCTAGCAATATTTTTTGCAGAAAAAACATCATAACTTTGGACAATTCGAAGAGAAGTAAACAGAAACCTTCCCTAAAGGTTTAAAAGACAATAAAGGGAAAGGCCACATCGATGTTTTTAGCGTGCGAATGTCTAGATATTTTTTTTAATTTAATTTAATGAGCAAATCCTTAAATGTTTTCCCTGGTATAATGCCTTTTCGAGCGTCCTTTTGCTCCAGAATGCGATTGAAATCGGTGATCAGCTTGATCCCTCCGTTCCCAAAGTAGATGGTATGCGCATACTGCGTCCAATCAGCCACTAAAGACAAATCATTTATGGCAAGTAACAGAGTCAAGCAAAGCAGTAAAATATGATCGGAAGAATGCATGCCCGATGAATGGAACCTCAGCATTGTTTGTCCGATCCTGCGCCAACTATAGAGAAATCAGCCTACTTAACAGCGCTTACAAGATCGTCTCTGCCGTAATATGTGAACGTCTGAAGCTTTTCGTCAACAATCTGATTGGTCCTTATCAATGTGGCTTCAGATCAGGAAAATCAACCATCGACCAAATTTTAACTTTGCGGCAGATCCTGGAAAAAACCTATGAACTCCAAATCGATACCCATCAGCTTTTCATCGATGTTAAGGCCGCGTATGACAGCATTTACAGAGACGCACTGTTTAAAGCTATGTCTAGTTTTGGTATCCCTGCCAAACTCGTTCTCTTTTGCAAAATGACGTTGGAGAACTCACGCTGCTCCATCAAGGTTGGCAATGAGCTCACGGAATCTTTCGACGTTCGAAAAGGATTCAGACAAGGCGATGCGCTGTCGTGCGATTTTTTTAACATCGTTCTTGAGAAGATAGTGCAAGACTCCACCGAGGTAGTAGAGGAGTTTATCTACCTAGGCTCCGCTCTTAACACGGGCAATAACACCCGCGCCGTTTTTTTTTGGGCTAAGAAAAAAATTGAGTGTTCTCTCGAGCAACTAAGGTAAAAGTATGGGTACAACACCCTCATCATCCCAGTCCTGCTGTATGGTGCAGAAGCATGGACCCTTACAAAATTGGATGATATTGCTGTAGGCTCTTTCGTGAGGAAAGTTCTTCGGGTCATCTTTGACCCCGTGTGCATTGATAGAGAAAGGAGAAGAAGATTCGACCGCTAATTTTGCGGATTGTACAACGACACGGGCCTATATAACTTTTAAGGTTTTCGTATTTGTTTTCATATGACATTATGATTTCTTTTCGGATTAGCCGCGTTAAATAATGAAATTATTAAGTGAGCTTAGAAAACCGACACGGACCTAGCCAGAAGGGTCAAGGTCCAGAGACTCAGATGGCTCGGTCATTTAAAGCGGATGGACACCTGTGCTCCGGCCCGGAAACCCTTCGAAACTATTCCCGAGGGACAAAGAAGCAGAGGACGACCGCGACTCAGGTGGCGCAACCAAGTGGAAGAGGACCTCAAACAACTTGGACTGCAAAACTGGAGACAGCTAGCTAGGGACCGAGCTGGCTGTTTATTTATTTAATCCGTTAATTGTGTAACGTTAATAGAAACTTATAGCTGTTTACATAATTTTAATTTAAAAAATTTAATTAACCTGGTGGAGATTGTTGGTTGAGGCCCAAGTTCACAACGGACTTTAGAGCCACCTTAAGTAAGTAAGAAAGAAAGTCCCTAGTAGCAACGATGGACTTTCCAAGTCGCGTATTCAACGTTTGGTGGCCAAATTCGAGTCCACTGACTTAGCCAGCACTCTTACATCAATGAAACATATCGCCACTAATTGTGTCATAATTCAGCGGAATCCGAGGCAGTCGATTCCACGTGGCTAACAAGAACTTGGCCTGTCGCAGACTGCCGAATTTTACTTCGTGACTTGGGCCTGCACCTACACAAATCCAACTGATCCAGGAGCTGAAACCAAACGACCATTAGCGTCGTGTGTTCGCTAATTGGGCTTTTATAAGCAGATGGAAGTTGATCCCGATACCGGTCAAAAATCATCGTTAGCGATTAGGTACGTGAATGAGTAAAATTGCGCGGGTTTAGGACGAAATCAATTGCGACTCTCACGAACTGCTAATTTCCTTATGCAAGGAAAGTTAGGAACTGTTTCGTGTTGGTTTTGGGTTGGAGGCGTCAACTTGGAATATGATGGCATCACAGTCAACGGCGGTGGCAATCGTTGTAGGACCATGATCCCCAACTTTTTGTGGCCTTTATTTGGGCCGCTTGCCATTCAGCTCAAGACACAATCGATGCGGTTTCAAGGCATGGTTATCTCGCGCCGAGGTGACGAGAATAAGCCATCAAGATCGTGTTATTTCATTATTTGACCGCTTTAGAATTTTATTTGTGGGGATTCCTTAGGTCGCTGGTCTATGCAATTGAGCTGCAAACCAACGCAGCGGTCAAAGGCAACATAATCGAAGCCATTGATAGAATTCAGCCTGTTTCATAAGCCAAAGTCATACAAAACTGGACCTTCCAAATGCACGTGACACAGCGAACCTGAAGTGGCTTCTTAGGGCTGTCAAATCAGCTTTGATTCTTACTAATAATCTGTTCGAAATATAAAACGATATCCATAACAGTACCTGCTACTAAATTGAATATGAATATATTAAAAAAAGCATTTAACCTTTGGCTATTAAGGTTGTCAAGGTAATTAATATAATCAGTCACCTAGTAAGTTTCCATTCTGTCCCATATATTTTTTCTCGACCGTGCGTCGATCTTATCATTTAAATTGCATGTACCTACCTTCATTTCTATTCTAATAAACTTTCGCAATTGCCTCAGCGTTTTCTCCTCTCTTTGTCGGATTAACATTGATGCCATTAACTTCTGATCTTGGCAATACAAAAAAAACGTTTATAATTCGATAACATTGAAGTCACTCAGCCTTATTGACACCGTACTCTGCACTTCGATTAAATGTTGTCAAATAAACAGTGACATCAATTGAAATTTGCTTTTACCTGATTCTAAAAACAAAAATACCTTAAAAAAGAAACACATAACATCCGCCAGCGAAATCTGTCAAAAATACCATAATTAGGCTCATATATCGGTTTTCACAAAACATGACACAAAGACCGATATACTCACGTTGCGTTGGTGTCTCATTAATCTCCCATGACATACATTATATTTATCGTAAATATCGACAAGATGAATAGGCACCTAACCAACCAACCACCTCTCTGGTGCGTAATAATTCTCTGCGTTTAACAAAGCAAAACAAATATTTACCACCATATAACTCTCATATTGAGCCAACAGACTTGACAGTTGCACATTCAAATCGTTTCCATTATTTCTTTTTTTTTCGTATGTGGCGTAAAAATCGAAAGCGATCACTCAGAGCACATAGACATTGCGTGGATCCATATCTGACGAATGCCTAGCAAATTTTTTTTTCTTACTGTAATTTTGTTTCATTTACCGTCTTTGAAGACAGTCAGTCAAGACAGCCAGTACGGTTTGAAAATTTGTGTTGCGTGGTAATCGGATACCTTTACTAATAATTCGTCGGTCGGTTGGAAAAAAGCATTTACGGGCTTGAAAAAAACAAGATTAGTACTAAACGTACTCAATCTTAATTGTAATATAATTATTGTCGCCGTTCAGGAGTGTGATTTCCGTGGATTGAAGAATAATCAAATTCATTTTCAAAACCGACCATAAAAGGGCTCATTGTAGTGAAATCCATATCTACCTCATCTCGAAGTACCTACTTATAACCTTTGTCGAAGTAAAGCTCAGCTTGTATTTCCGTAAAAATAATTAAATTGACCTAGAGACGCGCAGCACTGATTGTCTGTAAACATTACTTCAAAATTTGTTTGGATTTTCAATCAAAAAAAGAATTCATGAATGAAACTCGTTGTAATGTTTTTTTTTTTTTTTTCTTGTGTTGAAGTGACCGTTTAGGCAAGATGCCAATTTTTTTATGTAACGCCTCCTACTTGTTGAGAATTTGATGCTTGCTCTAAAGGGCTGTTAATGGTTTTGTGGTAAAAGCATAAGTGAAAAAATGGTTTTATGATTTAAGTGGTGAAGCTCAAAAAACAAAAATCGCTATTTGAAATATTTCTCAACCGCCGATAAAGTGTAGTGAATACAAGAAAATATTTTTCTCATTTTTCGCGAAATTGGCAATGGCAACTGTTTGTTGCGTAATGTTTATCATGCCACTAAATGGAAAACCGCAAGATATGGCAAGCTAGGAAGACCCTGCATTTCAAGTGGATGTTATTAGACCAAGTGCATGAAAACAAGGATTAATATGTTTTTTTAAAATATCAACTTTTCACACAAGCAACTAGATTTAATGGAATTATTACTTTTTATACACGAAATGTTACTTTCTCGATGCTCGGTAGTCCCTTTCCTGTTTGAAGTCAATTTAGAAAACTGTTCTTCCCGCCTTTACAATAGGAGTTATAAATATAAATATTTTCTTTGTAACGACACAGTTTCTGCATTATGGTTACGAAGTGCAACAAAAGCAATAAGTTCAAGAAGCCTACAAATCCCTCATTCAGAAATTTTCAGCGTCCGTGAAGTACCAGCGTGGAACTGCTTTCTATATCTTGCACTAAAAGGCAGGTCCCACTCTATATGTTCTCTTAAGAACGCTATTATAATAGAAAGAACAAAGAAAAATCATCAAAATCGGAGCTGTTCTTGAGGATTTGTGACCTTAATGTTTCATTTAATCGAATGCAAAGGGCGCTGTGGTGTCCGGCCAGGCACTTGATTGAACACAGCGAGTTAGATTGTTTGCCATTTTCGAGACACAAGATAAAATTTGCCTTAATTTCAAGATTAGAACGTAAGATCTATCCAATCGGCTATGCGACAAATATTTTTTGAGGCCCTTGACATATTTGTCTGATTTTATTTGCTTTGTGATTTAAACATTGGAGGCGATCTAGTTTTGGTATTCCAGAACGGAAGTACGTATACATACTAGACTCCGCCTAAGGAGTTCTCACTACATGCGATTCTTTTGAGGTAATTTTTAACCACTTATCAGGCGGAATCGGGCCAAAACTTGAGTGACGATGGTTTTTAATGCGTCTAGAGTTCGGAGTCTCTTCGCGCTACACGATCTCTTGCGTAGCTCCTCAAAAAAAAAAAAACTAACGGTGTCAAATCACATGACCATGGTGGTCAATTGACGTCGCCAAAACGTGAAACTACGCGACCAGGAAACTTCTCGCGCAAGAAATCAAAAATTGGTTTTGTTGGTACCACAAATCGTCCAAATCATGATCTTCAATTGCCGGCCAAAAAAAAAAAAAAAAATCGGTAATCATTCCGTTTCCTACTCGTGCCCAAAAGTTTTTATTTCATCTTTCACGGGTACTGCCTCTGACGAAGACTTGACAAGTGCTTCTCAACTTTGCTGTTCGGAGTCGGCGTTAAATTGTAGGTCCCCTCAATTCTTCACACGCACTCAGAGAATTGTTGATGAGAGTAAGCCACTTAGGCCTCGGCTCTTCAAGAGCTATCGCGCCACTCTATTCATTTATTTTATATGGCTGTTGATGGTTTTCGGTTGATGACATTGATGTTTGGAAAAACAGTAATGGTTGGCGGTGGCGGTGTTCGTTGTGGTGTATGAAATGAAATACTTGGCGTGGTGGTTCCTAATGTAACGCTTCGTTACAACCTCATCATGAGTTTAATTGATTTAAATGATCCTTTCCGCTTTCAATTCGATTGCGAACTTATTTTTCAAGGTAAGTCAGAAGTAAACTTCCTTGTGTCATTGAGTTTGTTTATAGTCCATGTCCTACCCTAGCAGAACCACCAAACCGACCTGCAGCGACTCAACGTCAAAGCGTAAAAGGTTTTTTGAGGGCGACAAGCCTGAAGCGAAAAGGCAGAAGGTGCATTCAGCACAACAGCCTTCAATAAAGATCTTTTCTTTAGCGACACGCTCAAAGGCACGATCATAGCAGCGGTCATTGACAGGGGTTATGTGGATGGTTAGGGTAACATCTCTCATGATCAATGGGCAGACATCAAATCTCATCTCGGTTTCATATTTTTATCTGTCATATAGGAGAATCCTGGAACTCTTCCAGACACAGCCGATGCAGGATGGTACCAAAATCGTATCAAACTCATCGCCTGTGGAGATAAGAGATCTTTCGATCTGTACAGGGCTGCTGTCAATGGCTTGCCAGAAGTTTGGCTGGTTGCCAACCTCGAGGTTGTCACAAGGGAGAATATTCCTTGCTAACCAAGAGCACGCATAATGGTCCCGGCTTTACACAACAGCTAAAATATGATCATGAAACTGATTAAAATGAGTGTGTATTCCAAACCTGCCTACTCACGACTGGAAAGTCCAATAGGCTTAGAAGGAGACAGTGGGTCGCTATAGATCAGCTCTCTTGATGATCCACTGGCCGCAACCGAAGGCGTGATCAAGTACGGTTTCGACGAAATCATGGTCCGTATTAACAAGAAAGACGAAGACTCGCTAAATGCAACCCCTTCAGCGGAAGGAAATGCATCAAAGAACACCAATATGGAGGTCGATGTAACACCAAACGTGGAACCATCGACCTTCTCAGCCCCTAACAAGCCATCCTGACTTGGAAGCTGATCTCGCAGTCGAAAGTAATTCCGCCATGGAAACTGAAGACTACTGTAGGCATCACTCTAAGCGAGGAAGTTCTACATTATTCCTTCTCAGACGATGAAAACGCCGATAAGACAGTGGTGGAGGTTGATCTGGCTAAAAGTAGCAGTGCTGCGATTAGTTCAGAATAATCTTCATCACGCCATCATGGCCTCTACAAACCTTTTACTCCAGCTGCATAAAACCAGAGAGGACCTCGTCCTCAAACAGGAGTCGTAGGTCTCAAAATTCACGATCTGGTGGCGATTGGTGAAAACAAATGAAAAGCAAACGTCCGGCAGTCTGAATGAATGAGTTCAGTGTCATATTCAATATGGGGATTTGTTTATGGAGGAAACACATTGATAATTTTGTTGATGGAATAAAAAGATTGTGTTTTCTAGAATATTTTGTTTTAGAAAAAAGAAAAAATATGATATGCGAGCCATTTCATGCTGGCCCCGGGCCAAAATAAAAAACTAAGGGCTAAATGGCCCAAACAGGCACATTTTGGCAACGCTAAAATCACGGTTATATTTCGTCTGACTTTTTGTGGCCTACTTTGGTTATCCAAAGTTTTTGCTCTGACTTTATTAAAAAAATTTAATTTGAAAATATGAAACATTATTTTGAATATCTAAGAAAATGCTCCGTCGGCGTAGTTCACATTTCGACTATGTTGGGAAAAACTGTTAAGTTCTTTAGAGGACAGAAGAGTGAAACCATTTCAATATTTATTAGTTTTGTTGTGCTTATGTACATTGAACTTTTTCATTTACTATATAGAGATTAATGGTTTTCGTAAAAAAAAGCAAGTATTCGTCATAGTGACCGCAATTGTTGCTAAATAGATTAAAATGGAAGTCAAACTACATAAATGTAGATTTTCTAAAGTATTCATGATGGAAAAACAAATGAAGTATCTAAAAGTCAGATGTTTTTTCGTTTTATTTTGATACAGTTCTCCTTCTCCCTGTTTCTAGTTAGGAGTAAAATAATACTGTAGAATCCGGGAGATAAAGAACGCAGAAATGAGTCAGACTACAATACCCCGTGCCGTTTAAAGTACAAAACATCCTGCCCGTTGATACGTTGTATTGGACTCTCTATAAAAATGAACATATAAACACAAAGTTAAGAACAAACCACAGTGTTAAGTTAAGTTACAACAGCTTCAAACATTGAACGATACCCTTCGATGAAACAACAACAACTACTTTCTTCTACCGTCAAGGTTATCATCTATTTTTCCTAAAATATTTTTGTGGGCGTTTTCACCACAGTGATCTTTTAGTCAGCTTAGTGGAACTCCTTACTTCACTCTGTTAAGCTCCACAACCACAACCAACAGTTGCTGAAATTCAAATACGTATACCTTTTGACGTAGATCGTTTTACGAAGAAAAACATCTTAAAGCTCTCTTTGATTTGAGAAAGGTCTGTGTTCTGAGGACAAATATGTTTACCTCCGGGGCTATTAATTTTTGATGCAATTACGATCCCAACCTCATGTGATGTATGTATGTTCGTTTGTCCGTTATCAACTCCTAAATGGCCCAACAGATATTTTTGAAATTTTCATGGTCAATACTGTTGTATTCAAGGATGGTTCCTGTGAAAAAAAGAAAATTGGAAAAAACCTCATGGAAGAGTGTTACAGGAAAAACTAAACAAAGGTTGGAAATTTGATTTTTTTTATTCGGAATTTTTAACTTCCCAGAGGAAGTTATTGAAATGGGGCCGATTTTGTGAATCTCCAATTTTTGCATATCTCCATGTTTCGAGGTCACTAGAATTCGAATCAAGCGTTTTTATGATGATGTCTGTGTGTGTGTATATGTGTGTTCATATGTGCGTATGTGCGTATGTGATGTGCGTATGTGCGTTACGTTTTTTTCGGCTCGATTATCTCGCGAACCACTCATCGTATTGTCATGAAATTGGTCTCATTCGACGCGGTATTGTGTTGTTAAGAGCTGATCCGCCTAGCTGTTTTTTAATGGTAATTAAAAATCTAAGACAACCCTAATATAATGAAAATTATGATAATTTCTGTAATAATTTCAACAATAGTGCAAAATATCTTATAGTTAGTGTGAAAAAAAAACAACAAAATTCATGAGTATCATAGACTAAACTAGCAACTATCGACTTGATAGTTGATATATAGGGTTTTCCAATAAGAGGAGTTATTTTGATATTCAAAGAAAAATGGCATTTTTTAAGATAAATGATCGGATGTTTATTTCACTATAAAGAGGAAGGTATGCCGTTAATAATGAAACACAACATCGCTATACGACCACGCTTACAGGACCATATCCTTTTCATGAAATTTTCCATAGCCAAAATGCCCTATGATATGGTCCTGTAAGCGTGGTGGTGGCGGCCATTTGGCTGATGTAGTGTTCAATTATTAACGGCATACCTTCTTCTTTATAATGAAATAAACATCCGATCATTTATCTTAAAAAATGCCATTTTTCTTTGAATATCAAAATAACACCTCTTATTGGAAAACCCTATATATCAACTATCGAGTCGATAGTTGCTAGTCATAATAGGGCTGTATATTTGATTACTAGCTGACCCACGAAACGCTGTTTTGCCATATAAATATGCATCTTCGGAAATACTAATCCGATTAGAAAAATGCTTTCACTAATAGAAAACTACAATATTCAGGAGTAATATAGGTGCCACTGTTATTCAAATGAACTTATGGAATTTAACTTTGAAAACAACGTGCGTGTACAACTACAACGGAACGCATTGGCTTTTAATTTCGCTCTGGGAAGTTAGTCGTGTGGAAAACATGGGTCGCACTTATATTTTTTGTTTCAAAATAGGTTTTCGAATAGAAAATTACAAAATTTGTGATGGAATACTCGGAAAATTGTTAGAGGACGTAGAATTTCAAGACTAAAATAAAACGTGTGCAGGGAATTTAAGGCCCAATTATTCCAGAGTTCGTTTTACAAGCGGAAAAATAAAAAACTCTTCTTGGAAAAGCTTAGGAAAAGAGAAAAACATTTGATTTTTAAAGACATTTAGGATTTTGAATGCGAAAAGGTGGAAATTTCGTTGTTAAGCTAGATAAATTATAAATAATTTAAATTAATTTAAATTAATTATAAATCTTTGAAATTGGGAATATCTGTCTTATAACAGTTTTGGAGCTTATTTAAACGCGCTTAATTCTGGTGAAACGAAGTTAGCTACAGATTAGTAAAAACAATAAAATTGTTTATAAGATTTTGACAGTAGGCAAAGCTTAGTTGAGTCATGGCTCATGGACAAATGAATAAAAATCAAATGGCGGATGAAAATTATAGTTTTGTGAACGGAACAATTCCTTTAGTAAGAAATTCGGTAAATTTTCATTCGTTTTTGATTGAATTAGAGGATTTTCAAATCGAAAGAAAATTAATAACTGTCTGAAAGGCTGACATGATCATGATCGTAATATATCAAAGTCAATTTTTCAACAAAAATCAAAGTCGAGTGCCTTTTAATGTATTGAGAAGCAAACAAAATGTAACGATCTGTCCCAGGGTAAACTCCGATTAATTAACCCTAAATTAACTAGACAATTAAAATCAACTGAAAAACTGCAACGAAACTTGTGAAATAGGTTATTATTGGTTCGAAACTTCATCTGCCATGTTGTTTAAGGTTCATATTACGTTCGGAATTTTATCTCTGGAATCTCAAAATTGCGACCGATAGATCTTGAGAAACAAGCTTATTACACCTACATATATAAAGTAATTACAAAAAAGTTGCAAATATGTACGTACAGACATTTTTGAAAATGTTCATCAAAAAAAGTAACTTGTAACATTAGGTGTGTTTTTTTGGCAAATATATCCGCAGTGCAGTAGGATTTACCAAAAAAACGCATCCGCAGTTGCTAATTTTTTGTTTTAGAAGTTGGTTGCTGCTATCATTTTAAAGGCGATCATTGAATTTTTCTAAATTCCATCTGTAGTATGATTCTACTTCTACTTTTATCGGCAGCATCGTGTTGTATTTGTTATACATATAGTCTACTACTGCGGATACAGATAGCTTTGCCAAAAAAACACACCTATTGAAAAGAAAGTATGCTATAAAAAAAAGTCGAAGTAAATAAGCCAGCCGTGAAATGTCATAACAACTTAACTCGGTTCTGAATTAAACGTAGATATCGTTCTCGAACAACAATGAACAATGAAAACTTTAACAATACAACTTTCTTAAAATGCATGTATTTTCGACACATATGAAAAATGAGACCGAATGAAATAAAGTAAATTGTGACGCACAAGTTGTTTTGCAAAAGTTAATTATGATTTATTTCTTTTGCCAAAACTGAGAGTTTACATATTAAGACAGACTTGAAAAAGACTATGACGAGATACATTTTTTTAACATACATACATACATCATAATATATTTCACATTATAGTGTGGGGTCTTAAGCACACTCTAATTTTGATTTGGCTTTTGGATTATTATCAGATGTAGGTAGATTTTGGCGCCAATCAAAATACATTAATGTTGATACCTGCCAAACATTTTGCTACTGCTGTCAAGTCAACATTGAATGCAAATTTCTGTTATGTTTTGAATATTTCGAAATGACATTTAAAAAATAAAACGAAAACATACAATTTTTGTATGCCGATTTTGACCAAAAGTGATTTTCTTTTGAATAGGCGCTTTTTCCGCTCGCTTTAAATGCATAACCTCTTACTGAATTGAAACAATTGGGAACTAAAAAATTCGCACGGATGCAAATTCAACCAATTTGGATTTTGCAGAGGTGCGAAACCCTGATCTTGCCTGACAGAGTAGGTAATGCATATCCGCTTTTTTTCATAAACCTTCGGTGCGATATTAAGCATCGATCTTAACTTATTCTTTTGTGCTTTTACATTACAGCCCGACTGCATTTTTTTTTCTTTTTTATAATTTAAATAAATATATTTAATAACTCTGTAACTATCACTCAGATGCCACAGTTGTCAAATTGTGCTTAGCTCATAAACGTAACCTATTTTTTGTTTTTGTAAATCATTTCACCGACTTAAAATAAATTCAGTGCTTCATAACAATTCATTTGAAATTCGTTAAGGGTATCCAAATTGAGGTGCGGTGGCACATGGCGCATACAGAAACAACAAGCGTGAAGTAAGCACGGTGTGTATAGAGGGTATATGGCACCTATACGTGAGTGTGGATGATATGCAAATAACATCAGAGCAACACCAAAGTTATAGGCAAAGCTTTTAATTCGTCCCATCTCTATCGCCAAGTTAATTTACAATGTAACAAGCGAGTAAGCTTCAATTCTGGCTTCTTATTTTGTAATTTTGTTTATCACATGCTTCATTGGATTTGGGATGTACCTATTATCAATCTGTTATGATGATAATCCAAATAATATGATTGAAAATTGATAAAACATACTTCCGCAATACCAGATATTCATAAACCGATGAACCCAAATATTTTCTTAAATTGTTTTGACAAGTGTTTCTTTGAAAAACTACAATGTGCTTACCACTCAGTAAATAATATTATTGAACACATTTTATTTGTGAACTTAGGAGCTGAGACTGATAGCTTATGTAATGAACTGCTTAACTACCATACACCCTAATCGCATTCATTTTTAAGTGATTTAGTAAATAATTAAACAATTTGGCCCGATCCCATAACACGTGATAGACCTTTGTTCAAACCGAAAAAGAAGTAGAAAAGACAACAATTAGTAACTTTCAATTTCTATTCAAAATCTAATAGCATGTCGCGCCTTCTTCATATTATTAGCAAGGGAACTAAATCGGTAGGTAATGGGCCTACCGCATTCTATAAATTATTAAACAAATAGGGTATCGTGTCAGCTCTAAGAGACGCAATCCCTTAAGCTCTCAAACTGATTAGCAATCCTTTGAATTCGTGCAAGCAATTGAGGGGACCTTCAATTCAATGAATTTTCTTAACAGCTAAGTATCGGAAACTATCCCGAAGTGAAGTTGCATTTTGTGACTCCTTATCTAGGTCATCGTGCTTGGTAACTTCTTCACTGACCACATTTTTTTTTGTTCTTCACCTGATTTACTATTTATCCCATTTACTTCGATCACTTTGTTAGTTCCTCGAAGTTACCTCAAACAAGACATAGCCCTGCAGACGATATGTCATCTGTCATTCCGGCCTTTAATTAAATAAGTAAAGAGGTAGGTGCTGCCAGTTGATTTGATGTTTCTAGGTTTTTTCTCAGTTCTGTCGTTATCTGAATTCGATAATGCGCTTTGCGAGTTTTGAAGCTACACAAAGCTGTTGTGCGTCGTTCAAAAAGTTCAACAAACCTTGCGTTTCATCGTAGAACAAGTGTTAAATGGTTTGTTAAGGAACTAGTAGACTCAAATATATCCACTTGAAAGAGTCGTCTCGGTTAGGATGAATATGAGGACTATGATTTGTAATGTTGATCAAGTTGATGTTTATGCTTGATCAACACTTCAATATAGTTCTTAAAAATCAAACATGAATATGAGGACCGCTTAAATGTATTGTATGCTAGTATTGTTGAAAACTGTTCCGTTCATGGTGATTTGGTAAAATAGGCTTAATAAATGAAAGCTGATTTGAGGGATGTATCTTCTACAAGATGGCCTCTATGATCTATGGCCATATCGTAATTTCGAACTTCAGCTTATTATGACATCCTTCGGACTAATAGATTGCGATCATCTCATGTTTCCCATTATTAATCGGTGCTCTTCTTGTCCTTACTCTTCGTACAGCTTGCAGCGAATGGAGTGTCGTGCTCTGGTCAAGATATGTTTAATCAACTTGGTGGTGGATATCTCCATCATTTACTTGCCCTCACGATCTCGCATCGCACAGAAGGTTTTCACCCTGAATCTGTTATGGGAAGTGATAAAGATAATGGCGCAAAATTATAGTCCGCTAACGAACAACTTTAGTGTGATACTAGCTTAAAATGACGTTTCAGTCATGGCCCAAACGTCATTTTAAGCTAGTATCATACTAAATTCTCTTAAAATTGTTCATTAGCGGACTATAATTTTGCGCCAATAGGTTTTTTTGTCCAATAAAATCACGGTCCTTGTTGAGGAACTTATTGAAACCTACCAGTCAGGCTAAAAATCTCTCGACGGACGGTGTCTCGACTTGTCGACCTTCCCTTATGGAGATGGCGGAGCAATTCACCTTTGTTGTGTGCACAGAGACATCACAGGCAATTGTAATGAATCGTTATACCTATCTCATACTGTATACTGATACGGTATACTGATGTAAGCTCAGGCTTAAAGAAGGAACCTTAACGATGACAAGCTCTTGGTGGTATAAATTATCCACATGCGCATTGCCCAGCCAACAAGGTTACTGAGCTGACACTTAAAGCTCCACAATCTCAAAGCCGATCTCATATTAGTTCCCTAATAGGTATCCTCCTTTGTTGTCTACTTTTATTAGTTGTTGCTAGTATCATTTGGTGGCTGGTCATCAGTTATTCTGTCCGCATCTGATGACAGTTAGAGTTTCGGAAGAACTGTTTTATATTTGTGGCCGATAGGAAACACCAACGCACAAACCTGCACCTGCCCTCCATGGAGGGCCGTAAATTTAGTTAGCCTCAAAAAAAGGGCCGTTATGTCGTATAGGTAAGTTGTTCAATGACTCTTTTTGGAGAATACTTCTTCATCTGCCAATCATTTTAAAACGAGGCTACGACTTAAAGAACGAATACGTTACCTTCTTCTCTCTGGTTGCAGCTACTCTCATTTATGCACTAGTGCACGGTAGCCGTAGCACACAGATTAAAAAAGGCTCAACTATGATCCAATTTTTCTCAATTAAGAGCTAAGTGAATCAGCGAATACTTACGAACCCTATATAAGCGAACCAAAGTAATTAGGCTACGTTCGTTAAATGTTCGTTCAACTTTTACTAGTGCAGTTTCATTCGCTCTAGAGAATTGGACAGCTGGGCCTTAACATAAAAATGGCGAGCAATAGATGCTGACAAAAGGAATATAATCTTGTTTGAGTTCTTGGAAATGTATGAAACTTTTTTTGAATGCAATACTTCCACTCTAACCAGATTAGAACAAAAAAAATCAATAAAACACCCTGTAAAACAATTTTCCCACCAAAAACCAATCGGTAAATGAAAAATTCAAATTTCGCCGCTCAAATTGTCATTTGAATAATTACTCATTAATTTATTATTATTGTTTCTCTTGGTACCTACACTGCCTGTACTGTAAATGCAATTAATTTCGAATAAACATTTTCAACCATCTCGTCGCATGGTTATCACACCATTTAGAGGTCAAGTATGGGATCAAAGCAAAGACTGACAAAATTAAATACCAAAAACGTTTTTATTTGTTTTCTTTATTCTTACAAGACTCTTAAAGTCGCACGGCTAAACAATAAAAAACCTTCCGAAATGGTTTGTGTTCCACAAACAGCATCCTTTGACATTGAATTTACAATCGTAATCGTTCTCTGACATCTCATCAGGGCAAACAATCTCGCTTCGTCTTAAGTCTTACTTGTCAATTATTGTGTACAGAATTTCAATCTTTACTTTGCACATCGATCGGTTTCGTTTGAGTCGAGTGAGACATATCGAGCTAAAGATACTGGTTTTCAGTATTTCTTGTTTATTTTTGCGAATGCAAATAATACACCTGACGACGACGATTCGATGAAAATTGAGTCGAGTGGAAAAATATGAGTGTTTATCGAAACATACGCGTCTGAGAGCTTCAACACCACCACCGTGGGTAGGCAGTTAGTCAGGTTGTTATTAGCCACTTAGCCATTAAACCATTAAGCCACATACCGTTGGATACTATATAAAGAGCATTGCATCCCATTTTGTCGTTTTGTTCATCAGATGCTTCAATCAGTGTTTAATGCGTGAATCGATGGTTTTTGAATAAATACAAAAGTGATTTCGATTTAATTTAATTTTAATTTCTCTTATTTTTCAAAATCAGAAAAAAAGCGTTAATCGATCGTGTTTTTTAATTATCGCACAAGATCATGGCAAGCAACAAGGAAATTTCGTTTGAAAGTAATTAAAGAGCGAAATAAAAATCTTCGAAAAATGTTAAAAATTCCGTTTCTTGTAATTTTTTAGATGAATCTACAATTCGGGAGTTTTTTCAAAGTCAAAGTGTTTTTCTAACTGGCGCCACAGGGTTCCTTGGCAAAGGTATTCAAAAAAGTTCAATTTTCGAAAATAAATCAAGTCCTTAAAGTGCTCTTCTTTTGTTCAAAAAAAATTTAGTGATTATGGAAAAATTGCTGCGCACAACGGAAGTTAAAATGGTCTACATATTAATTCGAAAAAAGCGAGATAAGGACATCAAGGAGAGAGTCGCTGATGTCTTTGAAGATCCCGTAAGACTTTCTGTCTTTTTTCCAAAAAAATCAATTTTAAATTTTCAAGTGTTTTATCTTTTTTCTCGTGTGTGTGTGTGTGCAAAAAAAAATCTGGTGTCGTAAAATTCAAAACCAAAATTATAGCTCTTCCAAGTTTTACATCGAGAGAGACGTGATTTTCTTATGAGGGTCCATCCAATAGTCGGCGATTGCTCTTTGCCACATCTGGGCATATCCAAGGCCGATCAACAGTTACTTAAGGAGAATGCCAGTGTGGTGATACATAGTGCGGCAACAGTTCGTTTTATAGAACCACTCAAGAATGCCTTGGAAATAAATGTACGTGCAACATTGGCACTCATTGAGTTGGCCAAGGAAATGGATAATATGAAGGTAAGTCTGACTTTTTGAGTTTTTTTTTTATTTTTCTTGATCAAGAACTGGCTAGAAGAAGGCCTTAAAGTTTTAAGTAGCTTTCGAGACTTGTTGCTCATTAAAAAGAGAAAAAAGAACAGAAGTGATTTTAATTGGGTGGAAATTTTAATAATTATTCACATCGATGTGATGGCATCAGCTCGGCTGCAATTTCAAGACAATAATGCATTGACTTACGAGGCCTTGTGGAGAGTTTGTGGAAATCTTTAACTGTGACTGGTTTTCTGTGTGCTTTTTGTTTTTGTTTTGTTCTTTTTGTGGTGATTTCGCACAATCATCATCGGTATGGCGGCTGTGATCGGGAAGGTCATGGTCAGCAAAAGGGATCTTTAGCTGGATAAAATACGAGATGGAAGGTTTTCAACTTTTTCGATTTTATGTATTTCCATCTGCATCCCTTTTAAGAAATGGAAATATACCAGTGCAGTATTAACGTGTTATAATGACGTTTATGAATCATTAATGGATGTCATTACTGGGATTTTTGATTCAATTAATTAGTCATGATCATGATCAATTTTATGTAATTGATGGATGGATGGATGGCCTTTAACTTATGGAAATATTGAAGCTTTTACAAGACTTTTCTGAGCAATTAAAAAAATGGGTTTTTAAGATTTTGATTGCGGTTGGATGACTGTCTGATGCACTCATTAAAACTCACTTATAAATGAGTTTCACATTTTGTGCCTGTCCTTTCGTCTTATTATATTTTGGTCAGTCTTCCTTTGATCGTCAGACTTTATAAATGATTCCATTGTTTTCAAAGTCTTAAGTGGTTTAAAAAGGTTTTCCATGTTGTTGATTGACTTCAAATTGGGAAATAAGAGGGTTAAGGAAACGCTCGCGAGAACGGCTGAAAATTTGAATATTATAGCACACAAAAACACTACTTACAGACATTCCTACGATTAATGTTTCTGAAACATTGAACAAATTTTCAAATACATTTTTTCGACGAGTTTAACTAATATTAAATTTTTGAAATTTCTTACTGCAAAAACATATATATGCAGTAAGCAAAATGCCTTTGTGCAAAGGAGATCTACGGTCGCAAACCTTCCTGCGTGTACGCATAAATGTTTGAACAGTTTGGAGAACGAAATGGAGTTCCACAGGGTAGTCGTTTAGGACACTTCTATTTATTTTATCTATTCGATATTCATACACCTTTTTGTGTTAAATCCAGTGAAATTCTTTTGCAGGCGATGATATGAAGATCTTAAAGAAAATTACATCTAGCAATGATCGCATTCTTCTGCAAAATGATATACATAAATAGTTTTTTTCTGTATGGTGTAATAAGAAAAGTTTAAATCTTCGCCCGTCTTAATTTCAGACAATGACAAAGAAGAACCAACAATGATATTGTTTTCCTTCATCAACTTATTACTGGCAGATGCACCAGACTTTCTCAGGGCTATACATACTTTCTGAATAAAGGCTATCACCTTCTTAGCATTGATCTCATCAATTTCTCAAGACAAGGGACCAATTATGGAATGCATTAACCCTTGACACGCATTAGTAGGATTTTGAATTGTTATAAAGATCTCATTACCCTGCACATGTTGGAAATTGTTAAGGCTTACACATTTAGAAAGCATTATTGGTTCGTTTCTTGCACTTTTTAAAGTTGTGAATTTGGTATAAGACTACTGAAGCAGGACTGCTTAGGGCATCTTCTGTCCTCCTCCTATAGGCAGGTCACACTTATAGACTATTACTAAATAAAGACTAGTCTTGTATTCTATAAGTAGGGTTTTTTTTCATTTTAACTTAGTAACTACTAAAAAAACAAGCGTCTTAATGGCTTTAACTTATTGGCAAAAGCGTATCGACTTGAAAGAAGCTGCTGATCTACGGTTTTTTGCTTTACTAGGTAAGGCCAATTCTATCTGCGACAACGTTCATTTAAATAAGTGAGAATAGAGTTCAAGTATGCACTTTCAAATTATACATCGTTCGGATAGAATGGCCCATAAATTAAAATTATATTGAAAGCTATGACTTTTGTCGTGTTGTGACAACGAAGAAAATTTATCATAAAATTGTCATTTATGTTCCTGATCTGTCCTAAAGGACCTTGTTAGAATAGTAATAGAGGTTAGAAGACAACGGCTTCAAACGTAACAAACCGAACACAGTCGCTCGAGCACGAGGAGTTGAACCACACTGAACAAAAATGTACAATCATCGACCGTATGGAGTTATGAAGCTAATAAGATTTAGTTTGGAGTAGAGTCTGGAGAAACGCAAGTTCTTATACAAAATTTGAATATGTTTATTTGTTCAGTAATCGAAGAATAATAAAGAAAATTATTGAAAATATTTTAGAGTCAATGAAAACAAACTATATACGTTTAATATTTTATACAGTAGTTATTGTTAAAGTTGCAGTTGCCCGTAGCTTAGTGGTTAGGTGCGTTGGCCTTGGCTGCTAGGCTAAACGTCGTCGTCGTGGGTTCGAGTCCTACTCGTGCCCATAAAGTTTTATTTCATCTTTCACGGGTATTGCCTCTTGCGAAACCCTGATAAAACTTCCAAGAGTATCAATCTGTCATGAAAAAGTGCTTCTCAACTTTGCTGTTCGGAATCGGCGTTAAATTGTAGGTCCCCTCAATTCTTCAAACGCACTCAGAGGTTTGTTGATGAGAGTAAGCCACTTAGGCCTTGGCTCTTCAAGAGCTGTCGCGCCACTCTATGTATTTATTTTTTTACTGTTAAAGTATCTATAATATACTTCTAACATTTCTTACCAGAACAAAAATACAAATGCTCATCCAACCAGAAGCTGTCTCTTTGCTCGTTCATTGATGTCCGTGTATTGCTCGAAGGTCGAGCCAACGAGGTCCATTTACTTCAGTTTCTCCATCACCTTAATATCTTTGAATCTCGAAATCACGCTTAAAGAGATCTAACGGCTTCAACCTTTCTGTTCCCAAATATTTCGTCGTCACACAGAGTGTCAGTAAGGCTTATCATTTCGCTGTCGAAAGATATTGGAGTTTGGAGACTGTTTTTAATCTTAAAAGTTTTGGTAGTAGTTGCAATTCCACGTTTGACAACAAACTTTCTAGCCTTAAGCATCATCATAAAGTAATCAACAAAACACACTTATCTGCCTTTTTTTCAAAATAAGAAAGTTTCCGTTAACTGCCACAAATGCATCGGTCAGATTTTTTTTTGGAAAATTCTATTGGACCTTCATTAGAATTTCCTTTATTTTAGTGGTTATATACAACGTTGAAGCATTTTTTTTTTTTTTTAACCCCAATGGTGCTTTTATGTCTGTGAGAGAACGATGCAGATTCTTCTAATGTTTCTAGGGACCCGAAAGTTACTTTGTCCTTTCTTCTTTAGAAATAAAAATAAAATTATTTTTATTCCAAATGACACGGACAAACATATCCTCCCATTCAAATTTTACTTCCCATGAAATCATTCAAAATTCATAGGGCTAAGGGGAGATTTTTTGAGCGAGAAGTTAGTAGCCAAAGAAAAATGTTTTTTTTTTTTTGCATGAACAGATGTGTCTAGTGTACGTTTTTTTTTCACCACATAAGTGGTATGAATATTATATTTAGCACTTCAATGGTGATTTAGCTTGGAACTTTATCGTTAGTGAAGCAAATGAATAACTATAATATGTGTTAAATTTTCATTTCTACTCATGTTGTTAACAGTACCTATGTAGCTTTGTCAGATCTTATGATAACCATTCTGAATGACATTTAATCGTTTCGAGAACTAATTTTTGTGTTCTATCGTTTCTTTTCGTAAAATGTTCTTATATCATATTTAATTCATTCTGTGTGTCAAAGTGAAAATTTGAACTAAGCCTGTTGTCTTCGATAAAAATAACTTTGGCGGGTTTGTGTCATTTCCGATTAAGTGTACAATGGTTCTATGAGTGCCAGTTTCTTGATAGTTGATTATCATATCACGTAATAGGTCAGTTCCACTTGACGAAAATCTGACTGAGATGATAACTCTACAAATTGGTGTTATTCGTTAGAAATTGAAATCTAATGGGTTGTTGAGATATAGAATTCAAACCAAATTTCAAATGAGATTTTTTTGTTCTGATCTGTCAGATTCTGAAAGGTTGAACTGTGTTAATGATAAGCATACATGGAACGGTGCGGGGAAATAACTCCACGGGAACTAACTCCACTGAGGGATTTACTTCCCACCAAGTGAGAACTTACTCCACTTTTGTAAAGTGTAGTTAGTTCCCATGTACAGTGGGAATTAAATTCTTCAAAAAATTAGTGGATCTAATTCCCTTCAAATTTGAAATAAATTGTCACTTTAATTGAGAAAAATTTAAAATAAGAATTCAAGTATACTGAGCAATTTTGTTTGTGAAATTAAAATAAATGTCTTAGAAACGAAGTCATTCCGAAATTCAGTTTTTAAGACTGAAAATAATTTAAAAAAAATCGCATGTACAAAAATATTGAGAAACTTACTCATTCGGCAACCCATTTTTAAGAATCTGACCCCATATATGGTCCTTCATTAATTTTAAACATTTTCTAAAACGGTATATAACGATTGAAATATACCGCATGCTGTAAGTTTATGTGACATAAAGAAAACTTTTTCCAATGCAAACATTCTTCTGAAGTTTGGTGTTCGGTGAGAGTAGGGCATTCTACAAGCACACTGTACTTGAACCCAGTTTCATCTTGTTGCATCTTTTTGTCCCCTTAAATAACTGAGGTATTGCAATAACACTAAAAGTTCCATCAGAAAGACATTTTTTTACTGACTCTATTAACTCTACAATTCCTCTCAAATGGTTTAAAAAATTGTATTATTAACGATTTGGAGCTTGAACCAAAAATTGCAAGCGAGCGAAGCGAGCGGAAAAATTTTGGCCAAAAGAGAATCAATTTGGGGTGTGAAAATAAAAAAATTCATTTTGGGGTTGTAGTTATGTATGTATACACGAATGACCCACCATAGTGGTCCCATTTTCGGGACTTCTGACTTCCGGACCAGTTTCCCTGCGCCATGTATAAATGTGTGAACTTAATTCCCATTAGAAAGTGAACTAAGTTCTCACCGTTCATGGGAACTAACTACACTTTGCAAAAGTGGAGTAAGTTCTCACTTAGTGGGAAGTAAATCCCTCAGTGGAGTTAGTTCCCGTGGAGTTATTTCCCCGCACCACATGGAACTAATCAATGAGTAAGAATTTTCAGCTCAGGGCCAGCTTACATAGTCTATTTATTGTCTTTTTACAAAAACCATATCAGGACAGCCTTCTACAAACTTCTAAAACATTAGGCAAGGCTACATCCTATAAAAAAATCCCCTAATTTCAAAAACAAAAATTTATTGCTTCATGTTTCCTTAATTCTAAAATGCAAAATCAACAAAACACATAACCCCTTATAAGTCTCTCCCGAAAACCACTTTTTACACAAGTTTAAACTCAGCAATAGTTGTCTTGTCATACGGAATCAATGAACTCTATTTTTGTAAAGGTCATCCCAACGTTTATAGTATTTCCTCTGCTTCTTGCTCATCGAATGTGGGAGTCTTAATTTAGATAATAGGAAACTCGTGAGACAAAAAATGACGCCAACATGATGAAATCGAAAGCTAGGAATATTCTTAAACTTAGCAAAAGCAGGAGCACTTAAAGATCGATCAATTACTTACTACAAAACACTTAAATTTGACATTCAGATTCAATGCAGTTTTTCATATTTGTTTCGGAGTCGTTGGATTGTAATACAAAAATAAAAACGCATAGCAGTCAAAAAGAAACAAATCCTCAAAGCCCTCTGTTGATAACAGCACGTGCACGTGTTTCTGTTTCTGTTTGAACAATAAAACTAAAAATCAAAACTAACAAAAAAATATTGCATATAAGGGCATGCTTGCGATGTTTCCATTGTTTGATATTTTTATTTTTGTTTTGTCTTTTGGTAAAAGCCAAAGTTTGTTGTCAAACTTGAATAATTATTACCATTTATAGTAATTTACGGTAATACACACGTTTAGTCAATTTGGTTGGGGGCGTGGGGTTTTACTGATTCTTAGTTTTATTTTACCTGACACTGACACTTTTTACGTCACAGCAACGTGATGAAATGAGGAACAACAACGACAACAATAACAATAATTTCCTTAACAGAATATCAACATTGTATTGCGTCTGCAAGAAATTACAAAAAATTCCAAAATTGGTAGACGATTCGTCTTACAACAGATTCATAACATGAAACAAGACTTTTTGAATTTCTTAGTAAAAATATTTTAAGTTTAGGGAAATTGAACCAAAACACTTTTATTGAAAGAGGATTAGATCGCGCTTGTGATCTAGTCGAGAAATCGTTGACTCGCTTAAATAGGATGCAAGTGATTACTTGCAGTGACGAGTGGAAAAAGTTATTGAATCATTTTTGGCCTCTAATGAACTGGTGGATACGTATGATATTAGTTGATCCCTTGTGTCATCCAAGAAAGAGTTATCCAGAAGTTTCTTCTTGCCTTTATTTGTCAATACACCATCTGTAGCAGTGTTTTGAGAAAACATCATGCCTGGTGGCAAAATGAAAAAAAAAGTATTCCAGAGTTAGAAATTTTTGAAGTGAAAATTTCTTATGCGGTGTTGTGCGTCTGTAATAAAATGTAATGTAATTCTGATTCTGACCATTAGTAAGCATGCTGTCGGCTGATCGAAAATGCGTTAATGCCTGGAACATCATAGCGTAAGAGAACAAGCTCTTTCTGGTTATTGGTTGACTTAAGTGTGGTCTCTTTCTTCAGAGCCAAAATGATGACACTGAATTGCGAAGTAAACTGTCAAATTCTATTATTTACTATTTTTATTTTTATCGCATTTGTTGAGAGAAATTTTCTTTAAAATTAAGCCAGCCGCTGTACCTACAGTTTTTCAACTGTCAACATGAAAAGTGGTGTTCATTTTGCCGAAATGTGGACATTCGTTTTCACTTCTGCCGGCAAGATTTTATGAAAAATTTTCATTTCAACCGTTACTTTGTTGTGAAAGCGATCAAAACAGGGCTTTCATACCTAAAATGTGGTGCAGTTCAATTTTAGTTGCGGTAGTTCGCCTGGTCTAAAATTTCAAGAAAAAGCTTCCTTTGAGTTTCACGTCCGCTTGTATGTGATATTTTTGAAACACAAACGAACGTACATAAATAGGCTTTCCTGGCCGGAAATCTCTGATATGAGCCATCAAATAGGAATCAGGACCGGCAAATTCGATCTTAATCAATTACAATTGTTGATGTGATTTGAGATTTGTCACTTCTAACCAATAAAAAAAACTCACTTCGATTGGGTGGTGCGGTCATGTTATCACCTTCCACACGAGAACAGAAAAAGAAACCCAGTAAGCGAAATAAAAATCTTGCAAAATAGAGGGGCTTCCAAGAACCAACGCCTGAGTGTCTTTCACTCTTCAACAATTCCCTTTGTGCGCACTAGGCATTGATAAAACCTACAACGCCGTTTCCGAACGGCTGAGTTGAGAAGCACTTTTTCGTGACAACTGAAGCTTGGAAGCTTATTCAGTAGATACCTCACACTATGCAGTTCCTATTAAATGTGAAACAAAAACATTTTAGACTATTGTAGGATTCGAACCCACGCTTTCTGTTTCTGGCCTGAGTTTTTGTGCTTTTCTTTCAAAACTTTTGCATTATTTGCACAGCTTGAGCTTGATGTTCACTCTACAAAACCTATCACGCAGATCAGCAGCGAATAACCAAATCAGACCGAATATTTCCACTTACGTATCGTTTAGAAACTTCAATCCAGCTTTCCTGATCAAAGGTTATTTTGACTCCTACATCTTAATGATTCATCATTCAAAACCTTGTCAACATGAATAAATTTCTACTTAATGACGATATTAAAAAAACATTAAATTTGATTTAAATTAAACTAAGCCGTGGAGCGAAAAAAAAAACTTACCCTACATTTACATAAATGCATAAACATTTTGTATCAATTTGATTTAAATGTCTTGTATCGAGACTTCAAACAAGTTTTTCGTTGAGAAAAATGTAAATCATTGTTTGTTTTAGTTATTTAAGAGATCATTGACCAGTCACTGCACATTTTTTTTTTTCAAAATTGTGAAATTGTAAAAATAATAAATATTAAAATAATGAATTTATTGCTGTGCAGAATAATGAAAGTTAGAGATGATCGTTTTATGAGCTGTTTTGAATGTCTTTGCACCGGATGATAATTAATTGTTAGGCTTCTTATTTTTGAGAGAATTAAAATTAATTGGTTCGTGCTTCAGTTGCAGTTTATTCAACTGAAACTGAGTTCAGAATTCAGATGTTCTTTGCTTTGTTAAATGCAGTTGTAATTAATTATCATATTGCAGATAATTTGCTGTAATGTAGGTATTGTGAATCGTTTTTATCATATTTGGAAATATGAAATTTCGATGTTTTTTGAAAAATGCATTATCTAAAGAAAATAAGAAACACTTATAAGACAAGTGTCAGTAGAAAAAAGCTCTATTCGTAAGGCTGGAGCGAGGCAGAGCTGATAACATGATTGCAGTAATTGTAGCGAAGAAGATAATTGTGTACCAAACTTAATTTTGATTTCAGTACCAAATAAAGTTTGCTAGCATGGCTGTGCAACACCAACCTCATTTTTGAAGAAAAATGATCCACCTTTCCACAAACCGCCACTCTGTGGAAACAGTCTCACGATTGGCCTGCATACAGACGAGACTATTTCATCCGGACTAAACACGGTTTTATGTGCAACGGTAGCGAAGTGTGGAGTATGAAACGAACTAAAATTTAAACCCAAAATTCTGTTGATCATTTTAAGACTTTAGAAATAACCTTCTCCCAACTCCTTAACTGGTTCCATCTCATGAAAACAAAATTGTTAAAGAAGAATATAAAATTAAATTGTAGGTACCGGGCTTTCAACATTAAGCTGGTAAGCCCAAGGAAAACGGATGAGCTTGCACGAGAAGGCTCGGTACTTGATCCCTCTCTCAAAGACCATAACATTAGAATCCCTCAATGCGAATTAAAAAGAAACATTTATTAAACTATCATTCAAAAAGCAAATTATAGATGGAATCTACAAGAAACCTGCGGTAAGACCAGGAAACTATATGGCCTTATTACGACAAGAAAAAATCCGATAGGATTCTACTTGTTAAAAACCCGTCCGTCAGATCCCTCATAAGCGTGATAACGGGATATAACTTACTTGGCTACCACAAAAAGGAGATGGGGCTTAGTATAGATGATATATGTAGAGGCTGCGGCAATGATGAAGAGCACGGGAACACGGCTCACTTCCTATGCCACTGTCCAGCACTCTGCCGTACTAGATATACATTTTTAGGCAACTATTTCTTTAATGAACTAGAAAAACTGTCTGAAATCCCAGGCAATCGCCTACTGCACTTTGTCAAGTCCACCAAATGGCTCGACCAACCATAGAATTCATAGGTTAAAACACTTCAGAAGTTACAATACATTGATCTAAGTGTGACGGTAACAAAACCAACTGTCAGCCCATTTAACATAACCTTAACCTAAACCTAACCAGCCCAAAGAACAATTTTGAATCTTTACTTAAAAAATTCTACCTGACAAAAATGTTTGACCCCCTCCCCCTAAAAAAAAAATCACCCTGCATAGAGAACACCAATATAAATTTAGGTGAATCGGAAACAGACTTCCTTGGAAGTTTGGTACAAGCGAGAGTGTGCAATTAGACGTCAAAAGATTTGCCGAGAGTTTAAAAACGGAATTTACCCCAAAAGTTCCATTAACAATACAATGGGACGGCAAAATTCTAGAGGATAAAAAATAGTTGGACATGATATTGTTGATCGTCTTCCAATTTCGGTTTCTGGAAAAGGAATGGACTAACTTCTTGCAGTACCGAAGTAAAGTCAAAACTTTCTTCTTGAGCAAAAAACACACTAAAGTTGACAGTTTTGTCAAATGTCGAAGAATTGATGTTCATAATTGATGCAGCTGCCCGTGGCTAAGTGGTTAGTTGCATTGGCTGCTAAGCAGAACGTCGTCGTGGGTTCGAGTCCTACTCGCGCCCATAAAAGTTTTTATTTCATCTTTCACGGGTACTGCCTCTTACGAAGACCTGACAAAACTTCCAAGAGTATCAATCTGTCATGAAAAAGTGCTTCTCAACTTTACCGTTCGGAATCGGCGTTAAATTGTAGGTCCCCTCAATTCTTCTAACGCACCCAGAGAATTGTTGATGCGAGTAAGTCTCTTAGGCCTTGGCTCTTCAAGAGCTGTCGCGCCACTCTATTTTTTTTATATACATATCTACTTAGACGTGATTCCTTGGAAAGAAGGGTATTTGCGGATTTCGGGTTACAAGACACAGAAAGATATGAAACCACTTTCTGTCATGCTTTCGATATCCGAGAGCGAAAATGTCGTTATTGTTTAGGTTAGGTTAGGTTTGAGTGGCTGTCAGATGTTGTTGACTCACTTAGACCTCAAGGGTCCGTTGTGATACCATAAAATACTCATGGGAGAGTAATGAGCTTAAACAAACCAATTCGTGCTTTTAATGAAGTTAGAGAGACATTTTGTGTCGATTGTTGCCAGTTCACTGGTATTATCGAAGAAGTGATTACCTAGAAAGCTGTTTCTTCTAATGGAGAGTGCTGGACATGTACATAGAAGGTGTTGGACTGTTTCCTCTTCCTCCTCGTCCATGCAGCTTCTACAGAAGTCATTTGTGTAGACCCCCAGCCTCACAGCATGTCTGCCTATGAGGCAGTGTCCTGTTATTACTCCAATTGTAGAGCTTATATTTTGTCTGCTCAGGGATATCAAGCCTTTTGACCGTTTTAAGTCTATGCTTGGCCATATTTGCTTGGTTGCTAGGCAGGTGGTACCCTGTGACCATCTAGCATTGGTTGATTCTAGAGCATATTGTTTGAGAAGATATTTGCATGTAGCGAGTGGTATTCCTATGTTGTGTTTTTGTCTAACATTGGGCAGAAGTGTTCCGTTTTTGGCGAGCTCGTCGGCTTTGCAATTTCCCGGAATGTCTCTGTGGCCCGGCACCCAAATGAGGTGAATATTAAACTTTTCCGTCATCTCATTCAGAGATGATCGACAATCGTGGACTATTTGAGAGTTTATGGAGACAGACGCGAGAGATTTGAGAGCGGCTTGGCTGTCCGAGAAGATTCGTATATCCTTGGAAGATATAACGTTTTCTTTGAGCCAGGATAGTGCCTCTTTAATCGCCATTACTTCTGCCTGGAATACACTACATTGATCGGGAAGTCTGTATGATAGACTGAGATTCAGTTGTTCTGAATAGATACCACTTCCAACTCCGCAGTCGGTCTTTGAACCGTCTGTATAGAAGTGTACCGCGTTGTCTTCCAGGGGTCTTTCTTCTTCCCAGGAGGATCTTGAAGGGATAGAGACATGGAAGCTTTTACCGAACACCATTTTTGGGGTGGTATAATCTAAGCGATCTGGGATAGATCTGAAATTGTCTAGAATAGTAGTATGACCAGTATTGTTACTGTTCCATTGAGAGGTGGCTCTGAGCCTCACACATGTGTTGGCTGCCACCGTTTTGGAGAAGATGTCGAGAGGTGTTAGGTTTAAAAGCACTTCCAGGGCTGCGGTTGGTGTTGAGCGAAGTGCTCCTGTGATGCACATACCTGCTGACCGTTGAACTTTGATGAGCTTATTTAGATTTACCATCTTGTCCAGTGCGGTCCACCATACGACAACTCCATAAATGAGTATCGGTCTGATTACCGAAGTGTATAGCCAGTGGGTTATCTTTGGGGAGAAGCCCCATTTTGATCCTATGGCTTTTTTACAAGTAAAAAGCGCTACGGTAGCCTTTTTTACTCTTTCATCAATATTTGCCTTCCAATTTGGTTTTTTGTCTAAAATGAGGCCTAAATATTTAGCTTGGTCGGAAAAGCTTAATGGTATTCCTTTAATCTTACGTGGGACGTTATTGTTTAAATGCTTAATGATTTAAAAGGAATTCAATAAATGGACCAATTTTCTGCATAAGGGCTTTACAAACTTAAACTTTAGCGACACTATCTTGATGGTAAAATAGATTAATTAGTAGGTAGACGTCTTGAACAATAACTTCTTGACAATCGAAGATGCGAAGGAGAAAGTGAAGACATATTAAGCAATAGTAGCAGATGCATCCAAGGATTCGTTCGACCCTACCTTTTGCTCGAACCACGACTTTTAAACTATAGCGATATTAAGTTTCATAGCTTTAAATGATGACTTTATGGCAGGAGTAAGCGGGCGGACGCTGAGCGATCTTTACGTCTTGAATAAACTATGATGGCGTTGATTCAAAGTAAATAAGTTGGATAATAATTAATACTTATCGAAAATTGGGCGCAGTTATGTTTGTTTTTTAATAGTACGTGTTTAGTACAATTAACTTGTTTCAGTCATGGTTCAAGGCTCAACAGCGGTTAAAGGGTCCATATCTAAAGCTGACCAGACTTGGTTGTTGTATACGCTTTATGATATCCTTAATGGTAGAAATTCTGTGGTTTAAATTTAAAGTGCATTGTAACTTCTTAAATTTTGGTATGGCTGCCTTCAGCATAAGAATTCCAAGCAATTCCGTTTTTCTAAGAATAAAATTGAATTTAATAACGAGTTTATGTCACATCCCTAACACTTACACCTTAAGCTATCCCATGACCACATTCTGTGTCAATCTAATTCTTTTCGTTTCCTTGTTCTTCCTGACAAGTGTGGACAGTTAAAATTTCCTCAGAAAACACTCAAAACAGTCACAATAATGTGTCATCTCTTTGATTTGGGTCATGTGATGATTGTTTTCATTTCCAATTCAAGATTACCCCAGGGACATTTGTTTAATTTTTTTTCTTCTTTTCTTCAAATTTCAAATGTGTGTTGTCCTTTTTGAGTGTCATGTCAATACACACAATACTGTGAACTCTTTCCTGAAGGAGCAATAAAAATGTAGAAATCTTTTTCCCTGGAGACGATTTTCTATACTCAACGCAATTTCGGTTACTTTTCAATATTGTAAACCAAAAACCATTTCTTTTTGAAGTGCCCCAAAAAGTTGTAATACGGATGTTTGTTTTGCTCATTTTTTTCCAATTAACACGACCTGAAACATACAACCGGATCGAAAATAATACAAACATCGGAAGCTCATTCAATATTTCATCATATTTTTCATGGACATGATATCATCTATCGAAATATTTAAATTTCATTACATGTCGGCAAACAAAAGAGTCTCATCCTCCATCATAAACGTGTGTTTGCACTTCAGACAGATTTGTTTAGCAAATTTCCTTTTTTGGAAACTACAGCACGGCAGAATGCAATTTATTGGCTACAAAGTTCAAGAGAATCATCATATCCTCATCATCCTCATCAGACATGATATCTTTTTCTAACTCACTTTGTTGTTCTCGCAAAATGCATTTGCCTATGCAAATATTTTTTCAAACGGCAGCGCAGCTAAACGAGCAAACACTTGAAATTGTGCTTAAGCCTAAGCTTGCCACATTTTTGAGTGGGGTAGCTCCATGGCTCTTTAAAGCGCAGTAAACTTGAGTTTGAATATGAAAATGCATGTGAAGTTGCTAATCACAAAGATAACAACAACAATAATCACAACAAGAATTACGTAAATGCCACAGAAACTACAACACGCGACAGTCGGAGGTAACGTAATAGATTTTCGGAGGAAAATCAAACTGGCTATTTTCTGGCTAACTGGTGCTGTTGCTGTCCTCCATTGAGAGAAAAAAACACCTGCGATGTGATGATGTGGTTTCCTGGCACAGTGGCACCAAAGTCCGATGCCAGAAGGTCTACCTATCACCAATCTCCATGCAACAGCATCGATTTTATGTTCTCCAGTTAATCAAATCAATGCAACGGATTGAGTGGTTATAGCTTACAAGCTGGACACTGGTCCGATCCGGCTTTACGCATCGGAATGGGGCATGGGACAGTTGGTTAACTGGGAGTGTGGCAATTCCTAACACGGAAACAGAAACCGATCCAAGTCCGAAAAACCTGCATTCGACCAAGTGGCCGTTATTTTGGAGAAATGCAGAAAGGCGGCGTGGCAGCAAGCGGGCAGTCACACATATGAAAGCAACACTCTTTCGGCTGATGATGGAAATATAACCAGCTTCCTGGTTATTTTCATTATGCGAGATCAAAATTGATGGAGGAGAACAAGTTTCATTTAGTCTTTCGTCTCTTTGCCAAGCCATCTGCAAATAGTAAACAAAACTCGTAACCATGCAGCATCTAGTTGGTAGAAGTGGCAGAGCAGCAAACAGCATCATACATTGCGCGCCAAAACATCAAGACGGATGTGATGCTATTTCTTAAGTGCATCACACACATACTTTGTTTTGCTGTGTGAGTTGTTGGCTGGTGGACTTTTGTTAGGATTTATTGTGGTAACATTTTACATTTTCGAGGCAAGATTAAGTACAGAGTCTTTGTCTTTCTTACTTTTGTCCTTTGTGGGGCGATATTTTGTGTTGAAAAGTTGGAAACAGATTTTATATGGAGTCCTTGGCTAATGTTTTGCTGCAATTTAATTTTATGTAGTTGTTTTAATTACGTCGAATTTAAATACTATTATTGTGTTGTGCGCAGACCACTTAACTGGAGCCCTGTTGATGATCTTTAGAAATATAATTGATTCGCATTTGCGTAGGTACATTGTTGACAGTGAAATTATAAATTTAATCAGCGATTTGGAATTCAGACGTACAGGACCGGTTTCGAATTGTAAATCAAGCTGTTGATAGGTGTTTAATCAAAGTTTATTAGAGGTTCTGAGAGTCCGATGAGTATAGGTTATGATTAAGTTCAAATGGTGTTACGATGGGTGGGTCTTTTAAGTTGTAATAATTAATAAATTGTAAGCATGTTTGAGGCCTTCAAAAATAAATGCAAGAACCCTCTTATCCGGTAAATCTTCTTTTGGCATTGATTATTTTTCCTATTTTCAATTTGCTTATAATTCATATTGCTTGGTCAAATGAACACTTTTATTTACCATAAGTCGAAAAATTAGTTAATTTACTACTAGTCCTAACCTGAAAAAAAACTAAAGATTTGCGCAAGACCTTCAAATTGAAAACTTACATAGTAGTCATAGATAATGTTTGCCCTACCCCTCTCTTGGTTAAAGGTGGAAGGATAAGTTCGAAGACAATTATTGAAAAGCATTTTAAAAAGAAATATTTTTTTCCGGAGTTTACCGAGATATTATATGGTAGTTACATCACAACCACTCTTGAAGAATCAAATTAACAGGAGCAAAGTGATCTTGTCAAACCGATGCGTTCTTAGCATTCACTTCTCGATTTAACCATAAAAGAAAGTCATAGAAGCATAGTCTCTGGGTTTATGAATTTAGACATTTAGACATTTAAACAGAATTTTAGGATCAAGGGTAAAAGCGACCAATGGATTGACAGTAAAGTTGAGAAAGATTCCTAGACCAATATTTTAACTGATGGTTCCACAATCGATTATGGATTAGCTTGCGTTTCCTCTGAGAGTCAGTACATAAAAGAATATCGACGACTTCCGGAATACTCAAGTATTTATGAAGATGAAATCCTGTTATTAAAAAAGGAATTACTAAATCATACCAAGGGAAATCATTATAAACTAGTTACTTTCAGGTACAGTTAGGCTGCCATCAAGTTGCTAGAAAATGGATGGAAAATAGTAGCATGTGAGCTGATTAACTGTTCTTCTTCAGAATTCAGAATATTGAATATGTATCCTATCCGGAAGCATTTCCAGCATAATTCATATCCATGTAGCAGAACCCCCCCCCCCCCCCCCCATCCATGCACTGTAAAATACTGTTGCAACTGCAAATGTACACAGCAGAAGGAAATTTTTGCCCATTTCTCCTGTCAATAGTCAATGTGCCACACTACCTATAGGTAGTATAGCTAGGTATAGAATCAAAACACGCTAATGCTTATTGGGGTTTCTTACTTATACATACCTACTTACTTTACGGTACCGCTGATAGACTATGCTTCGACTGACATGGCATATAAGCGAAACATTCAGCCTTCCAGCATCAGCATCATTGACATACTCAATTTTCTGTGTTAGAAAATCTATAAAATCTTTCTCGTAAATGCGGAACATAAGAAACCACTTTTGACAATACCTATTCCATACATCATATAGGGCCTTAAATAAACTTATACAATTGAATATCAGAAAAGAGCATGACATGGTGTCATATTTTGCATAGATGCCCAATCATTCCGAATTATTGTGTTATCCGCAACCTAGTTGGACATTCATGATCATTGCGAATTTTATCCCGTGAATATTCGATTTTTAAAAAAATTGTTACTCAAGACGACCACCTCTGTTGGGTGCCGGGTCACAGAGACATCGAAGGAAATTGTAGAGCCGATGAACTCGCTAAAAATGGAACCGTCATACCTATTTCACCTGAAAGGGAGAAGATAGGTATACCGATAGCTACATGTAAACTTTTGCTAAAAGAAGCAGCTTTAACGAGAACAAACTATAGGTGGCACAATTTACCAACGTGCGCAGCTACGAAACTCATATGGCCTTCACTGGACTTAAAGCGCTCTAAAGACTTGTTATCTCAAAGCAGACTTCATATTAGCTCCCTGATAGGTGTCCTTACGGGACACTGTCTTATAGGCAGACACGCAATACGACTTGGTGTAGCCTCAAATGACTTCTGCAGGAGCTGTATGGATGAGGAAGAAGAGGAAACAATCTCTCACCTTCTCTGCACTTGCCCTGCTCTTTCACTAAGACGCAAACTTCATCTGGGAGAGTACTTTTATGATAACCCCAGTGAGCTAGCTAATAAGGATATCAAATATCTTCTTCGCTTTATAAAAAGCTCAAAATGGTTCGACTAGTAAGAAGTAATTCTCTAGATTCATGTGGTATCACAATGGGCCTTTCCTTTTGGCCTAAGTGTGTGGAATCTGAATCCGCAGCCACTGTAACCTAACCTTACCTACTCAAGACGACTTCTTCTGAATCTTTTTTCTTGTCAGCAGTTTGTCACTATTTTTTCATATTTCATATTTCATATATATTTATTTGAACAAATTTATACTGTAAGATACAATATCTTTTTAAGTAGTATAAACTTAATTAGTTGCTTCAAATGATGTGTTATTATAGTTATGTATAGAACAAAAAAAAAAATTATATAATTAAGCAGCTTGTATGTAAAAAAGTTTCAAAATATTTAATTCTTATATAAAGAAAAAGCAAAAGAAATAAAAAAATAAGTTATGTTTTGTTCTATCATCACTATCTTAACGTCTCCAGATACTTTTTGAGCTTTATTCTAAAGAGTCCAGTATCGATTATCATTCTTAAAGATCGGGGTAGACAGTTCCACAGACGTATCGCATTTATAAAAAATTGTCGTTCAAATACTAGGAACGCGTAACGCAAAGGCACAAGATTCAAAGATCTAATAGAACGTGTATGGCATATCTTAATATAAAGGTACGGTGGCTATTTTCTGTCGTTTTCTGAAGTCTTTGTGATTACTTTTTTTTTTGGGGACATACACGGTAATTGATTGCCCGACTTTTAGTGTCCCGAAACAAATTGATAGAAGGGCTATAATTTTCTTTAATCAGTTGATTCATGTTTCTGAACGACAGACGACCGGACACTAGGGTCATGTAGGTCTGTGACTCGTCTGTACAAGTTCTTAACTCTTGCCAGTGGTCCACGTTTAGGTCTGTTATATATGACTATAGCTTTGCTTCTGCTATATAAGCAGCTGTCTGTTAACAGTTTCACTGTTTATCACTTATTACCCATTTTGTCCGCCATTCACACAGCAAAAGGTTAAGAAATAAATCACTGCTTTGTGAACGATATTATTTCCGTCGCAAGCAGGTCGTCACACTATTCAACATTGCAAAGTTTTATAAAATTAAGAATGTGGTTACATCTTGGTTTATTTGATTGATTTCTTCAACCTTCAGAAATTTAAGACAGCGCACAATTTTCTTTTCTGTAACTTTGATGTCCAGAAATACTTCTCTACCGATGAAGAATGCTTCCTCTTCTCTTCAGAGTGGTACTTAGAAACAGCACCATTTTTCCGTATGCAGCAATCGTTAGTTCAACCATTTATTTACATTTATTAAAAAGCCAGTCGCTCAGCCACCTTCGAGTGCTCTTTTTTCTGCCACTTTGACCATTTGGTTTCAGAACTTACTCTTCGTCCAACTCTACAATACAAGTCTGCGGGTATCGACAGTATTAACTATGCAGTATGGATACTACAACGTTACGTTGTAGGGAAAACTCGGATATCGGACTCAAAACTAAATCTTTGGTTTGCTAGCGAGCATAATAATGATGTATTCAAATACATGCTCACTGATCCGCATCCTTGATTCATGTAGGATCTCAGTCTGACATACTACAATCTTCTATTTAATACGTTTCTTTTGGTAATACCCCAGATCTTGAAATCAAGCGCTCTGGGCATCTGTAGTCTAACTGCTTGTTTGGTTTTCCATTGTCTATGGTACGAAGTCATATTGTTTATTTGAGTGCGAGCTTATGAGGTCAAGTTTTGGTTTCTTATATCGCTTCCGGTTGAAACATCTTTTCCATTCGCTTTTTTTGAATATGTGGTCAAAACCAAATATTCATAGGTATCAATTCCTCGCTCCAACTCCAGCTTTTCGCTTCATCGTAATTCAGAAGGAGGTAAACTATTTAAATAATTTCACAGCATTTTCACCATTCATAGTTTTCTAGCCATCCCTTTAAAAGCTTCATTATTTTTACTATCAATCATCGCTGCAGTTGCCTGTAGCTTAGTTGGTAAGTGCGTTGGCTGCTAAGCAGAACGTCGTTGGTTCGAGTCCTACTCAGGCCAAGTTTTTCTTTCATCTTTCACGGGCACTGCCTCTTGCGAAGACCTGACAAATCTTCCAAGAGTATCAATCTGTCATGAAAAGGTGCTTCTCAACTCTGCCGTTCGGAATCGGCGTTAAATTGTAGGTCCCCTCAATTCTTCTAACGCACTCAGAGAATTGTTGATGAGAGAAAGCCAATTAGGCCTTGGCTCTTCAAGAGCTGTCGCGCCACTCTATTTATTTATTTTTTTCATCGCTGCATGCCATTTCAATAATAATCTAAAAATATTCCACTTTTTACACACATCCTGTTACCAGAAAAGAACCTTTTTAATTTCAATATCAGCGTCAATGTACATCCTTGCTAGAACTTAGTTATTGTTTAAGTTTGGTCACGATCAAATGTCCAATTTGTTGCTGAAATAAGAATTTCACACGTTTACCCAGCCCTTTGTTTATAAAAATCCGAGACAGACTTATGTGTCACCAACTCAATTTTATTAACAAAGAAAAAACCTATTTTTATCGAATCTAACTCAAGAACCATAGAAACCGGAGCTGACTATATTCCATTAACAACCACAACATGGCACGATCAGAAAACCAAAAGCAACATATCTATAACTTAGTTAAATTTACACAATATAAAGGAACAAAATGTATCATTACATACTCTTCAGATTGACAAGATCCTTTTTTGACGCATCAATTCGTGAGTTGAATAAAAAAAATCCAACCGACCGCAACATAAATTAAGTACAAAGCATGTCGTCAACCAACAGAAGGAATTTCCCTCACTCAGAATCAATGTGATCTTCACTGCAAAAATTTGAAATGCACGATATGCGACGAAAACACCAGGTGACATGATCCGATCGATGCATTTTTAAGTGCAAACAAATATGCATTCCGCACAAAAGCATTTGCTTCAAAAATTAGCCAAAGGAAGCAAAAACAAATGCGTCGAAATTAAGATATTCACATCTAATCAATAGTTTGCTGCGCTGCGGGCAACCAGCGCTCGCGGTACCATGTGATTTATACTATAGAAAAGTTTACCTTAACTGACATTTGCATAATTCTCATTCATCAATACGCCAATGTGGTTTTTGCAGTGAAATGCATCTCGGTATTTATTTTAAAACAAAAAACGTACACAAGTACTATATCGATGACTGGCTATATGGTCAGAGTTGTGCGATGCATAATTTTTAACGAAATTGATTGGGTTAAAGAATTCCATGACGAATTTGCAATAATGTGAACTTCAGAATGACGTTAATGGGGAGGCATGACCGGAACTGCAAAACAAAAAAAGACTCATCCACCCAGACTTTTATGTACAATGAGCAGCGGTGTAGAGTGGTGTAATGACATTGCAGTTTGTGCCAAAAAACTTCCATTTTTGTGAGTCGAGATGAATTTGCGTTTTATTTTGGGTTTTATTAAGATTGAAATCAATCAATAATGCGGATAGCGGATAAGTGCGAATTAATTTTAATTGAAACTGATTTTAAACGTGTGCCTTTGAGGGTATTGATCGGAAGGAAAATATGACAAATATGAAAGGGAAATTTGCATATTGAATAACATACAGTTTGTTACTTAAAGAACTTACTTGGTTAATGGTGACAATCACATATTTCTTTGTTGTTGATTTGTGTTTCTTTCAAAACACTGGAGGAAGAAAAAGTATCAAAAGAATAGCAAATCACTGTTAAATTGAAAGAAACGAAAACAATAAAAAAAATCCAAACCAATATAATCCACAATGCTTATTTTCTGGATATTTTATGTGAGTTCAACTAACCTGAAATTGAACTAAGTGCAGTGCATTTCAATTTTTTTATGAAAAATCAATGCGTTGAATACAGTTTTATGATTTGAGACAGCATTTTGCAAAGCATCCATTTCTTACAATGATTTTGTTTTCAACCGGTTTTTATCTTTGGCTTTCGTAATCATGAAGACCGTCTACTCTTGTGCGAAATTATTTCCCACCTTATTAGTCATTCCAAAACTCAGTTTTCAAATCGCTCGATTCTGTTTTTGATAATTTTCAAAATTTCTGAATTTCAGTACAAATTGAGAAACTAGTATTTCGGAAAACTAGTTTTCAAGACTCTAAATAATCAACAAAGACGCCCCATCACTGGAATGTATTGTTTGGTGACCAATTTTCTAAAATATAAAAATGAGTTGCTGAATGCCCAAAACTCGAGAAGGCTTGGAGCGTATTTCTTAAAATACGAGGATGGTTTTTGCGGAGAAAAAAATTAAAAAAGATTCGTAGTAATACTTTTGAGGTGGAAATGGATATGATTGCTCAATCAATATGCGAAAACAAATTGTCTATGGTAAAAATGTAAACTTTCTTTGGTAAAATGCCACTTGAAAACCAAATCCGTCGAGGACTCGCTATAGAGTAAGAGGCGACCGTCACAGTTTCAAATTGCTATTATTCTCAATTTTCCCTGGTAGCCTATATGAAATGATATTATGACAACAAATCCTTCTAAAAGTCACTGAAAACCAAATTAACTTAAATCGTTTGGTTACTGAGTTATGTGGTCAAACGTAATTTTAATGAAAGATGCCGTTAAATCCAAAGAAACATTTTAGATATTCAAACTTACATTTTTATATAGGTTTTGACATTATATTATTAATTTTTAACATACGTTAGGCTTTCTATTCCTATATAAAACATAAAAATTGATAAAAAATAATCAAGTTATGAATGTTTTAGTGAAAACTTGTATCGTGCATTTTTTTTCGTTGTAGTAGGGCTGCCGAGTGGTTTGCTTCCAGGCGGTTGCCGATCGCTTCACCCCGGTTTGAACTAGGCAACCCATAATATTCTGTTTCGTCTCGTCGAGCTCTATAATTGGACACTTATTTTGTCCATTTACCTGATGGGTTAATTTTTGGCCAAAAAACGCACCATCAGTGTCCCGTTTTACCCCCTTTGCCCCGGGCTTTGACAGGCAACCCTGGTGCGCTGTTTTTGTCTCCAAAAACTTTATCTAATAAGGGGTACAAAATCCATTTCCAGATGGGTTAAGTTATCTGACGGTCGCCTCTTGGACTGTATATATTTTGAACCAGTAGAGTTTTGAGAGTAGCGGTGTAGATGGGTTTCAAGATGCTGTACAAAAGCGGCCAAGCCGTTCATGAGATATGGTCGAAAATGGTGACACCTCATTTTCCCTAGAGAATCTTAATTTCACGCGAAATTTTAAACAATTGCATAAACTGATGTTAAAACGCGTTTTCTCATGATAAAATAAAAGTTAAAAATTTCGCGAACATTTCATGAGAAAATGCATTTTAACGTGAGTATAAGTAAAAGTAACAAATTTCAAAACATGTTCTAAGGTGCGGTAAAGCGCGTTTAAAATATCCTCATAGGGCAATATTTCAGAAATTCCCTAGCCAAAAATATCCCATAAATATATTCAGTCTGAACATCATTCCATCCGCCTATTGTGAGTTTCGGGCGAAAAAAGTTCAGAACTCAGTTCAGGCGAAATCGAATGTCATTCAGGGCTAAAATTTCAACTTTAATTTAGGAAGGGAACAGAAGAACACTTAGAAAAAAGTAAGTATACGCCAAAGTGACTTGTATTACAAAAGATATGAATTTGAGAAACAGTACAATCTAGCGGACGGATGGGTGAATCTACCGAAATCCTTTAACCAAAGCATCCATGGGTAAGGTGCTTGATCAAATTCTCGATTTGATTTTTCAAGAAGGCAATACTTTCCACCATCATAAAACTGCAATAAAAAAAGATACCTAACCAATTTTATGCGTTCAACATTTTCAACAATTTTCTATTATTTATTTTTCAACTCCCAAATAGAAACAAAAAATATGAATCAAAATCTAAAGCCAATTTATTTAAACTGACAAAGACTTCACCTTGACGTCGACGTTTTCAATACAGTGATAACACTAAATCTCCTTTGCCCTGGTAAAATGTCTAAAATGGTAGAAAAAACATTCCCTGAAATTATGAAATCAGCCTTGGCTGGCTGCGCACTACTGCATTCAGTCCTTCACTGTTCCCCCAATAAGGTTTGAAGGGTCAAATTGCAGCTCCTTGCGACTTATAGCACGATTTCTGTAATTGCGGCTGTGCAAAGGACTGTGGCATTTTACAAGGGTAAAGGAGATTTAGTATAGAAGTCTGGGCCCAGTGATGTTCACATAAGACGGGTGTCAACTAAAAGATGATGCTGACCTGATGGAATAATTCACGGTTTGAATTAGAAGAATAACCAAAAAAAAAAAAATAGTTTGCTTACCTAACTTCTCATGGGCCAGGGCCATATGCAAAAGTTTTGGTATTAGATGAAGGTTCACAAAATTAGCATCCTTATGAAATGGTTTCTTTCTTTTATGAAAGTTTCGACTAATTTCTGACGTCTATATTGCCCTCATCCCTACGCGAATCTATAAATCACTCGGACAAGTTTCTGTGTCTCTGTAGTAGAAATGTGTTTCGTATGTAAATTACGTCTACATAAAGTTCCGTTTCCTTAGATCTATCACCGCATTTATAAAACTCCACTGTTAACATTCAAATGGCGTCTAGTACATTAAAGCGTTCTTGACCAGCCAAACAATAAAACAATCGTTATTTTCGTCTTGCTTCTTTGCAGTCCTTATAACTGTCATAAGCTATATATAACCAAAGTTCAAATCTATCACATACACTTCAAGTTTGGATTTTTTCTTAAATCCAAGTGTAGGTACCTACTGAGAAACGAATTTAAAGTGGTAACTGTCAAAGTAAATCCAAAACGTCACCGTCAAGACATTATGTTCAAAAGAAAACAAATATCTTTCATAACGTGTTGTTTACATTTTGGAATTGCCTTCACGATTCGTCTAAAAATGCTCAAGCGAAATCATTCAAATTAACTTACAATCAAACGTGATTGCATCCCATTGCGCACGTGTTTACCTGTCCACGTCTATGCTTCCAAAACCATAATTAATATCATTATCATTTCTCTGCGACAAAAAAGGTTAAAAATATAAACAAATATCCCCACTTATAGGTAATTATAGAACCAAAAAATAAAATGAGAAAAATCCCTCAAAAACACATGACATAACGATACTTAATCGATATCTGCGCCGCCGAGTAAACGTTTCGCGGTCTCCAGATGAGGCTCACTTGGAAAAAAAAGTGAAAAACAAAATTATATTCAATTTCCAATTTTCCAATTTTATGAATGGAAAGGAAATCTAATCGTTTCTCGCAACCAAAAACAAATCGTGGTCGCATCTGCCAAACAAAACAACCATAGACAAAAATTCGCACACGATTTCCAAATCGTGTTAATTGTGACTTTTTGTCCGTACTCATTGTTCGATGGTTTTTTTCTCCTCTTCACAAATTTAATTGATGTGGAATCTGTGATACGATATTTATCTCGTTACATTGTGTTTGCACTTAGAGTCTTGAATGGAGGGGCTTATGTTTGTCTTTTTATGGAACTTGAGAGCTCGAAAACAGTGAAGAAAAAAAAGCAAACAAACACAACTTTTAGCCTTTAATCTCACTCAAAGTAGTAACTGCTGCTGTTACCCACTTACTCACTCGAAAATAGTTTTGTTTATCTCTGTTCAACTTGCGTCTAAGAAGCTCTAACAAGGCAACATGGTCGCACCGCCGCACCGAATCGAATCAACATCGCACACCCAGAATCCACAAGTGAAGGCTATCATCTTCTGAGTTTTTAGGTTAACTTCAAGTTCTTTTGATCAATTAAAGTCGCACGAGTATCTATCTATCTAACTACTATTTTTTTAACATTTGTCTGACTGTATGTGTGTTTTTTCATTGCAGAGTTTTCTTCATGTTTCGTCGGCATTTGCCAACTGCAATCGACCCCACATCGACGAGGTGTTCTATAGTGCGGGCATAAGTGGGGAGAATGCATGCCTTTTAGCCGAATTGCTTAGTCCGGAGGTCTTGGACAAAATTAGTTCTAAGCTGATTGGCAACTTCCCCAACACATACACCTACACAAAGGCTCTAGCCGAGGAGATTATTCTAATGAACGGCAAGGAACTGCCGTTGTGTGTCTTTAGGCCCGGAATTGGTAAGTTATGATGCGTCGGCGTTCTCATCGTCGGTCGACCACAAACTTAAATTTATGATGTGCGGCATCAAGAGATAGATGGAGTTGGACAGGACAATATGCCAGAGCAAATTTGCACAATTTGTTGCTGCAACATCCTGGAATCCCTTTTCTAAATATACACATGAGGATGATGATGTAATTATTTGATTATATTGCAGTTATACCAACATACAAGGACCCTGTGCCAGGATGGATTGATAATCTTTATGGACCAACAAGCATTCTGATTGGCGCCGCAACTGGAGTCCTGCGAGTCCTCTATGCTAGAATGAGTCAAAATGCTGCTGTTGTTCCGGTGGATTATTGTGCGAATGCAATATTGGCTTGCAGTTGGCATACCGCTCAAAACCAGTGAGTACACATATTATTGTTATAAGCCACCCATCAACCTTTTGATACTCTACTCTCACTGAGGGTTTTTTGAAGACCCTGATGATGTGGGGATGCTTTATGGTACTTGCGGTGAATGTCATTGTGTAAATAATAGTTGAAATGCATTTGCATGGTAGGTTTGTTTGTTTGTTTGTTTGCCTGTTTGCATCACCGGAGACACGAGTCAAATTAATGGCCTGTCAGAATTTATAGATACAAATCGACTGTTTCCATTTTATAGGAGACGTGATTTCAGTTCACAGAACTTCAATTTTGCGACCCTTTCGTTGTAGATTTTTCTGTTGATGAGGCTTTATGGCGAGCAAATATTTGTTAATGGGATGCCAGTAAATATGAACGCATATTCATAGCGGAAGGTGGCTGGTTGTGATGATAGGAATTTATAGTGCTCTTGCAGTTGAGAGAGGGTAAACTTTGAACTTTGTATAAATGTGTGCACTCTTCAGCTTGAGCAGTTCAAAAGAGAAGTTCTTATCGATGCAAATATGCTTGCAAATGCAACTTAAGCACTTTATGCGAGTTTGAAAATTTTCGTTAAGGGCTCTTTTTAATTATTATTTGCTTATGAATAATATTAAACGCTTTAATCGTTTATTAATGACAATGTAGTTACAGCTTAGAGCCATTTGCATTAAGTGCTTTTTCTTTAATTCCATTAAAAATTAGATAGTGTTAAGTTAAAAAAAAAAAACAAAAATACGGAATGAGAATTGATTAATATTTGTTGTTTTAATTAAGGAAATTGATTTGGTATATAGGATATTTTGCTTAGTGAAATATTTGTGTTTCAAAGTGCATTTTTGAGTTTGATTTAAAAAAAAGGTGTGTGTGCAGGGATGAATTTGAAGAGAAGTTGAGACATTTTAGAATAATGCATCTCAGTTTTTGCAAATAATCTTTTATTTCATTGAGGACTTGTTTAAATATGTCAAGTAAGGTTAATGTCTTGAGTAAGGTCTTCTCAGTTTAGCCCAGAAGCCCCCATACAAGGAATTCACGTCAACGTGCCCACTAAAATTTTTAATTAATTTTTTGGCTTTATCTAGAGACGCGAATAAGATTCGCTTGGTTAGTCGGAAAGGCCGCGCATACTTGTTGCAATGTGGTGCAATGTCTCCATCATCGCGGATTCTATATTTGTTTCTTTCATTGAACGCATCCTAGTGTTAGATGTATAAATACCTTGGTTTGCTTGCTTTCAAGCTGCCTAAAGTATTGCGCATGTCGACCAAGCGAATCTTATTCGCCTTGGCTTTATCTTTTATTCCTCATTAAAAATTTTAGTAGGCGCGATGACGGTAATTTCTTGTATGGGGGCTCTCCGCCTAGTTGAGGCAGAACAAAATTAAAGATTGTTTAAAGTGCGGTATCTAAAAGTTGTATTGAACGAATATAAGTGTGAAACCTACAACATAAATGCTGGATGTGCCCCAGGGTACCGTTTTATCCCGAACGCTCTTTCTCACTTTTATTAATAATCTCTTGGCTATAACTACTAAATCCAATTAATTGGTTCGCTGAAGATAGTTTTCTTAGGTTTTCATGTTCGTTGACTCATTGTGAAACTGCCAAATATGATAAGTTCATTAGACTCTTACTCAAACAGCAATAGTGAATAAAAGACCGCATAGAGTTTAGTGCTTGGAAAACACAATACAATATCGTCCGTATCGTGTAGTGGGTATCGTTGAAGCGAGGTATACGTACGGTGACCATCCGTTCATTATTATAATGAACAGTTCATTATTTGAAGAAAATGTTCATTATGAATTATTGTGTGTCGGAAAACATAAAAATGTTCATTATTTTAGAAATTGCTCATTATTTGTTCATTATTTTATAATTTTTTTCTTTATGAAAACCCTAAGCATAAAAACATCATAATTCGTAGTCTTTCTTTTTCAGAACACTTCCTACTCTCACAATTACAAAAATCAGAAGATCATTATCATACAAACATAGATACCAACATAAATAATTGCATTCAAACTGCTGTTGAATGTTTACCGTTAGACATAGAAGTAATTGTAGTAAAAATATATGCCTATTTTTATAGTTATTCAATTCGTGTTGAACACTTAAAAGAAATGTGCGATGAAGTTGACACAGAATATAAAAATTAATGGGTTTTAGTTAGACTAGATGGTCTCTAGTAATTAAAAAACTTAAATCTAAAATTGAACAAAGAAAAATTGACGGTTTTTTGCCAATTTTGTTCAGAAAAATTACCAAAGATCTTGAACGAGAAGATCCTGATGTACTAAAGAAAATAAAATGATATGCCTATGAATTCTACAGCAGTTGTCTTGATTATTTAAACCAAAGCGTATGTAGATATTGGAGATTTAGAATGGGTACTTCTACAAACAACCCCTTCCTGGGACAAAGTGGAGTTCAGTTTAATGTATATTATGAAAAAGAGAAGCAATATTTCAATTTATGACACTGATGTTTTCGACGAGTTTTTATGTGTAAAAAATCATGTTTCTTCAGAAAAAATCGTTGAATGGAAGGAGATCCAAATGAGTGCTGGAGATAGGTGGGGTGAAGTTTTCAAGTTTTCAAATGAAAAAGATACAGTATGAAAACATTTCAAAAACTGTAGTCTTGTTTATGCCTTCCTGGGTCTAATGCCCCTACAGAGAGAGTTTTCTCAATTTTAAACAATGTATGGACAAACGAAACAAACAATGTGAAAATTGAAACAATCAGGTCCATTTTAATTTGCAAATGGAATTATGAATTTAATTTAGCATCGAATTTAAGAATTATTCAAAAGGAAATCTAAAATTGAATAAAAACATTTATTAACAATATTAATATACATATGTTTGACTTGCCAATATGATATAAAAGAGTGTAAGGTCTTGTTTATTTTTTTTTTTTTTTGTAAATAAGTTAGAGACGAAAGAATCTGTATTATTCTTATCTTATGTTTGTTTTGCTTATTATCGATGAAAGTTTTTTTTATAAATATAAAATAAAAATAACACATACTCGCAGTTGCCTGTTTCTCCCTCATCCACCGGCCAGAGGTGCGTCTTGCCTTGTGCATCATGCGCATGCGTGGGAATTTTGTTGCGAAGTTATTTTAAAATTGTATAACAATCGACTCTCCATAAGTTGAAATTCTTCATAACTCGAAGCCGTCAAATATGAATAATTTTCCCTGTTTTTTTATTTAGCAGCTCCTAGGATCAGCGCTTTCTAACAAACAACAGAAGCCTTCAAATATGAATAATGTTTGCCATTTTTTTACATTTTCCATTAATTCTTCGCTCCTATTAGTCACAGCGTAATTTTAAATAGTTTGAAGCCTTCCTATTCAACACAAAGAAAATTGTTCACTTTGATTAAGCAGTTCATTAGATCAGCGCGTTCAAAAAAACAAAAAATGAATACTTTCTCGCCGTTTTTTACACATTTTCCACTGATTCTTCTCTCCTTCTGGTCATAGCTTAATGTTATGTAGTCGAAAATTTACAATTCGAATCAGTAGTTTCTGAGATTAGCGCGTTCAAACGAACAAACACTTCAGCTTTAAAATAAAAAAAATAAAAAGAAAAATAATGTATAGGTAATTAATTAAACTAATTAAATTAAATTAAATTAATAATTATACCTACTATATTTTTTAATTTATTTATATTATATTATATTTATTTACTATTACTCAATGATATAAAAAACAATCTTGAAAACTGGTCAACATTTTTCATTTTTTGGGTACTGTTCATTATTTTGTCCCGGAAAATATGGTCACCGTAGGTATACGGTATACAGTTTCGAAAAGATACCTTGTTCATTGGGTAGTTTTTCTTAGAGTTTCGTCTGTTTTGGTCTTTATTTTTTTATATTGCAATGACTGAAGACTTCAGAGTAGATTATTGTAATATTCGCGGGCTTCGAATTAATTTTCTGGCTGCATACATCCACACTGTATCTAACAGGCGCTAAGCAAGACCCAAGTAGGTAAGAATTCCGATCCTACTGAATTTCTCATTCAAGGGTATAGCTTATTGCCATTATTCTTTCCACACCATGGTATCGCCGTTTACATTAGGAATGATGTAGCTTATCCAATATGGACGTTGCTCCAACTCTTTTTTTAATAACATATGGTTTAAATTCTCCGTCAATAAGCATATCATTCACTACTGTTTTCTCTATCGAAGCCCAAACATGGACAGAGCTTCAACTTCTCGTTAATTTGACGCTCTGTCTGACACCATCCTTGCATCCTCTCACTGAAATCGTTATTACGGGCGATTTTAATGTACACAATTCTTCGTGGCTTCTCCATTCGAACCCGACAACACCCAAAGGAATGTGTGCCGAGATCTTTGCTGAGTTTAACCACCTTACTCAGCTTGTCACTGAGCCTCTTCGAATATATTGATGGCCAAGCGGAAAATACTCCTGACTAGTTCCTTACGTCTGACCCTGATAATTACAGTATCTGTGTATTAACGCCTCTAGGCAGATCAGACCATAGTATCATATCCGCAAATTTCTCGTGTCAAACTAATCCAGTAAGAGAAAGAACTCCGAAGAGAACCGTATGGCAATACGAGAAAGCCAACTGGAATGGTCTCAACAACATTCTCCGGATCTTTAACTGGTCACTATGCTTCCTCGATAGTGACGTAGACTCTAGCACTGATATGATTACTAGTATGATTATTATGGGAATGAAAATTTTATCCGGAATAGGGTTAAAAGCATCAAAGTCATGGTTTGATTCAAGCTGTAAGGAGGTTATCAGGGAAAAAGAAGTAAAGTTCCGGTGTTTTAGAGCCAACCCAACTGAGGAAAACCGGAAGTTTAAACAAGCCAGGAAGGCCTGCAATGCCCATATTCGACGGATGATGTTTTTGCATGCCAAAAATTGAGGCAAAAAATTCTGCAATGTCCCAAAGGCAGTAAAATTTTTTGGTCATTTGTTAAAAATATGAAGAATTCTTCATCTTCCTCGGTCCCTACATTTTGCTAGGCAGTTCGCTGCCAGATAGTGTCATGACTCCTCCAGTTATTGAGTGCGTCAATGATTCCATGGGACAAATCTTCTTCCGCACTCGTGCTGTGGCGAGAGTCCTTAAAGATCTCAACACACATTAATCCGCTGGTCCGGATGGTATCCCCGCTATTGTTTTGAAGAGGTTTTCTTCCACGCTGGCAAAACCCTTGTGCAAGCTTTTCCATCTATCCTATTCTTCTGGGCTCGTTCCGAGTAGTTGGAAAAGAGCATTTGTCCAGCCAATCCCAAAAAAAAGCCAAACTTCTTCTCCCTCCAATTATCGTCCGATTGCACTTACGTCCCTTCTTTCTAAGGTCATGGAAATGCTGATAAACTATCAGCTCAAGAAAAATCTCGAAGACCGAACATCTCACCGAACAGTGGAACAAATCTTTACATCGATCGTTTTGTAGAAAGTAAGATTGTTGCACTTGATATCTCAAAGGCATTTGATAAAGTCTGACATCTTGCCCTTTTATCGAAAATGCGTGCTTTCTAGCGTAATATTACCCTAGCAGAAGCAAATTAGAACCAATGCTAGCGGTTTTATAAAGATAGTGGAATTAACGTTCTATGGGATTGTTCACTCGGGCGTATACTGGTTATGTTTCAGAACAGAAAAGAAGAAAGGTTACCGCGCTTTTTTTAAGAACTATTTGATCAACAAAATCAATTCAAATTAGCAACAAAATATTAAATACTTTTCAAAACCAATGTACAGCGACTCCTCATTAGTTTCAATCTCGTTAATTTGCCGAAATATCTCATCCTTTAGCTCTTGAATTGGTTTTTGGGCTAATTAGCATACACGTTCTCTTTTAAATACCTCCAAAGAAAGAAAAAGGCATCAAATCACATGATTGAGGCAGCCAATCAACATTGCCACGGACGTGGGATATCACAGTCATTTTTCGTTCAAAAGAGCCATTGTTTCGTTGGCACCCCTGTTGGAACCACATATCGTCCAGGTCCATAAATTAAATTTCTGGGTACAAGGTCCGTTGTCATCTCACGATACTTGGCCGATATACGTCCCGGTAACGCCGCCGTGCGTCGCCGCCGGACCAAAAAGTAACTCTTTGTGGATGCATCGGCTTTTCAACTAGTAAAGCTTGCCAAGTTTTAAAAACATTGGAGTTTAGCATTCTTCCTTCGTACACAACTATCGTTGCCCATTACTTTCGGATCTTTGAAATTCTATTTACTTTACAGATTTCAAACTTATTCTGTCATTTCACTATGTATTGGATGGCAAACGGAGTATCACTAATGCGGTTGTTACTCATTTCTTGAAACCGAACAAGACCTTAATAGGGATTGTTCCAAACGATGTTGATTGTGATCAATGCAAGATGATCCATCATGACAACACCAGCTGCCTATTTGAGCCCTTCCAGAACTGTCAAACCAAAGACCATATAACAAGTAAAGATGTCGCACGTAGAACAAAAATCTGTGCCTGCTTTTTTCCACCATCCCTTTTTTACAATGGGTCCAAAACATGAGTCTAGGAATTTGAATGTATAGAAACATTTCATATGTTGTGGGTACACACTGTGCGAAAAAGAGCGTTGCTATTTATACTGAAAAGGTAGAGGGAGAAACAAGGTATTTCATGTTTATGAGTAGAAACAACAAAAATAAAACGTATGTCTTTTCAATGGGTCCAAAACATTGTTGCAAGATTTGTAATAAATTTATGAAGCAGAAGAGAGAAAAATTATTTTTTTTGTCCTATTTTTACAAGCAAGCTAGGTTGATGATCGAATTAAAAGAAAGAAGGGTGAGTCGATGTCCTACACGTGTATGTGTATTCATATTGTCTTAGGGATTTTGTTTTTGTTGACTGCGTAAAAAATGCAAACCAGAACCAGTTTTATTTATTTTTTTGTTGAAAGATAAAACAACCTTGAAAAGTTAGTTTTGATAATGTTCGTGAATATTGAGTTGTGGTAGTTTCAATATTGGGCTTTGCTTTTGTGTTGTTTTTACTTCTTGGGGTTGGTTGTGATTTGAAATTCGTATTCATTCACATATTTAAATGTAGGTCAAAAAAAGATTGACTTTTTGATGTGAGAATTTATTTATGCGAATGTAAAGTATGTTTGGTAAATTTTTGATCTCTTAGTAAGGTCTTTTGTTTTTGGTTCGTTACAATTGAAGTCAGTAATGAATCAATTTAATTCGGACTACAGGTGATGGGTACATTCCATTTTATTTTTTATCTTTCAAATACAAAACTAATTATGTATAATAATAACAGTATGGAAATAGTTGCAAAAAAATCTACGAATATAATATAGCTTTGAATTAAAATTCCAAGTCTTCGAAATGTACACATAACCTGTTGTTCGAAAAAATAATTTTGAATGTTGTAAAAGTACCTAATGATTTTTTGCTAATCGCTGATCGAGTACAAATAGGGGTGAGTTGGCGTCTACCTCAACCTTACCCTACAATATACACCTGTAATATATGTGCGTGTGAGATTGTAGGTGCCGTGCAATAACGCCGAGTGAAATAACGCTGAGAAAGAGAAAACAAGGAAGCCGGTTTTATTTAACTTTTGGAAAGAGCATTTTAGCTGGACTTAACGCAAAATCAACTGCAGAACAAAATTTACCGAGTATGGATTCACCCTTTTACAAATCAAATTCGCCCTTTTACAAATCAAATTCACCCTTTTACAATCAAATTCACCCTGTACTTATAATGTACCGCTGCTCGAGTCACAGTGCCAACGCAACGGTACGAGGCCGTACCGTAATGTGTCATTGATTATGGCTATCAATATTAGAGGAAAAGTCCACCACAAAATAGTCAAACACTCTGCGGTGAATACCTATGTATTTTGTAATTTTGTGTGTGGATTATTTGAAGAGCTAAAGCATTAAAGCCATGCGTGGTTAATTCTTGATAATGCAAGTATTCACAAAACGGAAAAAGTTCAAAACCTTGTTGATCAAACAAATCATACGCTTCATTTTTAACCACCGTACTCCCCAATGCTAAATCCAATAGAAGAAGTTTTCTCGAAAATTAAGCTTCATGTAAGAAACTTATTAGCCGATCCAACATGGTTGACATAATAGTAATAGACACTTCTGTCGAGACGGTAACTTCCGAAAATTGTCACAATTATTACATGAATTTGTATGCAAAGTAACCCGCTGCAGCTGCAGGAGAAGATTTGTAATATTATTAACCATAATGTTTGAATAAAAATTTATTCAATAAAATTGGTATTTTTTTTATTTTTACAAAATACAAACCATCTTCTTTATAAGTACAGTGTGAATTTGATTTGTATAAGGGTGAATTTGATTTGTAAAAAGGTGAATTTGATTTGTAAAAGGGCGAATTTGATTTGTAAAAGGGTGAATTTGATTTGTAAAAGAGTGAATTTGAAGTAAAAAAACTGTATTATAAAGTATAGAAAATGCCATTGACACCTGATGAAAACTTTAAAAAATTTAAACTGACAAAGTGAAATAACGCCGAATCGGCATTATTTCACTTTGCCATAGTGAAATAAGGCCGAATGCAAAAATTCGGCGTTATTTCACTTTAGTAAAGTGAAATAAGGCCGAATTTCAGAATTCGGCGTTATTTCGCTCGGCGTTATTGCACGGCACCAGTTTTGTATTTGAAAGATAAAAAATAAAATGGAATGTACCCATCACCTGTAGTCCGAATTTAATTGATTCATTACTGACTTCAATTGTAACGAACCAAAAAAAAAGACCTTACTAAGAGATCAAAAATTTACCAAACATACTTTACATTCGCATAAATAAATTCTCACATCAAAAAGTCAATCTTTTTTTGACCTACATTTAAATATGTGAATGAATACGAATTTCAAATCACAACCAACCCCAAGAAGTAAAAACAACACAAAAGCAAAGCCCAATATTGAAACTACCACAACTCAATACTCACGAACATTATCAAAACTAACTTTTCAAGGTTGTTTTATCTTTCAACAAAAAAATAAATAAAACTGGTTCTGGTTTGCATTTTTTACGCAGTCAACAAAAACAAAATCCCTAAGACAATATGAATACACATACACGTGTAGGACATCGACTCACCCTTCTTTCTTTTAATTCGATCATCAACCTAGCTTGCTTGTAAAAATAGGACAAAAAAAATAATTTTTCTCTCTTCTGCTCAGTGTTCCCAGGTTTTCAAAAACAAAATCCCCTTTTTCTGACACCAAAACACTTATTTTTCCCCTTGACCGAAAGAAAAAATCCCTAATTTTCCCCAAAAAAAGTGATTAAGATTTTCTTGTAATTTTTATAAAATTTTATTGTTTATTTTTTCATACATATTCATACAAAAAGAAAAACCAATTCAAAAAGGAGACTTCAGTATAAAAAAGAAAACATTATTTTTTTATGAGTCCCATCACAATGGAGTTTATAAATAATAACTTAAGGAAATACAAAATCAATTTGAAAAATATTTGGAATACTATTTAAACATTAGCTTTCAAAAAACAATCAGCAAGTGTCTTAAGTATCAGTTCAACTCGGTCAAATAAAATATGAATTTTAACGTCTTCCGATTGCATTTCAAGGTTCATGGCGTTTTTAATTGGCAATCTGGAAGTAAAGAAAAGCAGTCTTAAAGCATTCAATTGGACACAATTGACAGTTTTGGTTCTGAAAAGAAGAGAATTTCCCTTCTGATTTCAAAAACAGAACAATGCTTCTTTTTAGATTCCAGATTGCCAATTAAAAACGCCATCAGTTTCGTAAAAAACGGTAAGAAGAAATCTAAAAATTCTATATATTAAACCGTTGTTGGTTTTCCAAGAACCCTGTATATTTTTTCACATTGAATTTTGTTAATAGAATCTTCCAGATAACTTTCCAAAAAATACAATACTAAAGCTTGGTATTGCTCAATAAGTCTTTTGATAACCATATGCAGGGACAACCATCGTGTTAGCGATGGGTGCAGCATTTTATGTGGCTATTGGCTAAACGTTGCAAAAGGCTTGAAATTCCTAAAAAGCATGTTGTCTTTTCGCACTGCAATTGAAATGCGAGAAGATTTCGCGACAACAAATTTCTATTTCGTCAGAGATGGAACGAATGGCACAAATTTGGAGTGACATCTTTGAAAAGTTTCGAGACTGAATTTTGTTTTCCCACCATAACACAGCAAGCAAATGCTAATAAATTCTTTTCAAATGGAATATTGTGCATTTAAAAAAAAAATTGTTTTCATTAAAGTTTTAAGCTGTTTCCCCTTTTTTTGATTTTTTCCCCTTACTTTTCCCCGTCCCCTTTTTTTCCCCTTTAGCTGAAAAAAATCGGCAAAAATGGTGATTTTCCCCTCAACCTGGGAACACTGCTTCTGCTTCATAAATTTATTACAAATCTTGCAACAATGTTTTGGACCCATTGAAAAGACATACGTTTTGTTTTTGTTTTTTCTACTCATAAACATGAAATACCTTGTTTCTCCCTCTACCTTTTCAGTATAAATAGCAACGCTCTTTTTCGCACAGTGTGTACCCACAACATATTAAATGTTTCTATACATTCAAATTCCTAGACTCATGTTTTGGATCCATTGTAAAAAAGGGATGGTGGAAAAAAGCAGGCACAGATTTTTGTTCTACGTGCGACATCTTTACTTGTTATATGGTCTTTGGTCTAACTGTCTTAGATAAAATTATCGAAAATTTTTCTTTTTCCAATTTTTTGTTTATTCTTCGGTGACCCAGGTCGATGTTATTACTAGATAAGTTATCTTCTGGAATTCCTACTGCTTATCTGTTCCACAGTGCTTTTGTTGCGGAAATAATTTTAGCTCGGGAGGTATTGGCTAAACATTGTATTCGTTTTTGAACTTGTGACATCCACAACTGGACACCTCTTATCTCCTTACGTATTCTAAAGATGGTTCCATTGTCACAACAAAGTAGCAGTAGTAGTAACTGAACCATTGCGATGAGATGGTTAGTTTTGCCATGAAGCAACATTGATTTTTTGTATTTTCTTCCGTGAGTGGAAGCACTATATTTCAGCAGCTCTCTAAAAAAATTTGCCCAAAAGAGAATCAATTTGGGGTGTGAAAATAAAAAAATTCGCGCTCTAGTCGTTTTTATGTCTTTAGTTTTATTGTTTTGCTGAACGGCAGTTGTGCATTTTGTGTTCACGAGCAAGCTCCACGTCCATCTTTTTCGGTTTCTTTTCTCAGCTGCTTCGAAGTATTTGTCTACGCGTCAAACTCCAGGTTGGTGTCACCATCTGATTGCCATTTGCGATGCGCGATTCAATGAAATCCTTGCATCAGCCATCAATGAAAAGCTTTTTTCCGTCTTTGTTCCTTGCATTCAAATTAATTCCAAACATAATGTCTCGTGGTGTGTTGTTTCAAAGTGGACTATCAAATGAATTCTTTCCTCTTTGACCTCGCGTAAATAAAATAAAGATGTTGAATTCTCTGAAAAAATCAGTACTACAGTGTTGCTGAAAGCAACCTTGCATTGGTTCGACTCTAACTTATAGTCTTCATCCTCACTCTTTGTCGCTTTACAATAATCAAACTCGGACAGAGAGTGGTGGTTTGTTATCCTGCTGTCGATTTCAATAACGGGATAGATTTCACATATGAAGAGTCCAAATTTTCATTACTTCTTCTCAAACTGGAATAGGAACACAAAGATTATAGTTTTGTGAGTTAAATGTGGTTTCTGTCCACCCATAAACAAAATGTTACGTATACGCCGTAGTGCCTTGTCGAATAGAAATCTTGTAAATTTTCGACTTTCATTTCGATTTCAACTTTTTGTTACTTTCCGATGCAAAAACTACTCATCTCTTTACTATTCAAAAGATACAAATGTGTTTGCAATATAAACATTTTGCCTTATTTTATTGCAGAGTTCCCATGAGGAATCTAACCGCTTCTATAATATCTTCACTTACATCCTGTAAGTCATTCTCACCCCCGACACACTGACCCAATCACTTCCTTGAATTGCCACACATTTATCATCCAAAAATAAAAGCACACAATAATTAAACCAATTCCACTTCGATTGAGTAATTCGATCCCATATTCGGAATCTCGAAATCTCGAATAACATCCAACGGAGGACACCATATCCGTTTATGGCCCATATAAAATTTCTTCCGAAATCCTTTCCTTTCCTTTTCATTTCTCTCCTCTCGCTCGGATATATGGAAAGTAATTCAAAACATGAATTGTTTAGGAAATCGATCCTTGTGTATACCCTGGGAGATGTCGACTTATGGACGTCAATAACAGAAAGCACAACCACCACCGCACCACACACACATAACGTTCAAAAAACACTTTGTAGCTCTAGCAACGGGAATAAGTCAAGAAGTTCTATGGTTGGTTAGGGTTTTGTTGGCTTTCGGCGAACACCACTCTCGCAAGTCTCAACCAGGAAAACCAAGAAAGTCCTAAAAAGTTATAAATGTGAACCTTATGGATAAAAATTGAGTCAATGGTCGGTCGATGGTCTTTTTTTGGTTGAGGATTGTTCGTTCTCGAACTCAAACCACACATCACTTGACTCTTTTTTGTTGTGATTTTTTTTTTTTTTGGAGCGGGTGGGAGGAGGAGTGTTGGTTAAGAGTCAGGAGAATAATAATCGGTGTGTCACTTTCAGAGAATTTAATGATGCTTCTCGGTGTGTTAAACAAATTATTTGGCATTCAACGCAGCATTTGTTTCGCTGTTAACTTCTGAAGTTCTGTGTTCTCGTGAAAAAAGAGATGATTCATTTACGGTCATATAACTGATTCGAACCGCACTTGTTATCTGAGTTTAATGTCCGTCTTTACCTCTGTTGCGGCAATTAAAATGATTTCGACCAAACGATATCGTGACGGGTTGAATGTCTGCTGGTGCACGATTTTAAGCTGTTTTTATTGTTTGGTTGTAAGACTTGTTCTTGACGGAATCCCCCCGTTTGAACTGACATCTTCAAATTGAATTAATTTTTGACTTGACATCAATCAAATCGTATTTTATATTTTATTCGAGTTTGCATCGTGAAAAACCAAAAACTCACAAAATCAAAATCAATTCAATTATGAGATTGATTCTTCCTCATTTGAATAAATCAGTGAAAACCGACGGACAACCTTCATCAAAGTCATCGGCCCTTCTAATAAATATGTGAACTCTGCCCAAGAAAAATCTATGCAATGGTTTTTCATTTCTGTTAAGAGTAGGAATTGATTTATTCTCCCGAATTGTATGGGAATGAGCCTCTCTCTGACCGATCCTTACGTATAAAAAAGCAATAAACACAAGATAAAATTTTATTTTTTTTATTTTTGGATTTTTTTGATGAGTTAAAAAGAGGATTTTTACCGTATCCAAGCAGAAGGTTTCCATATCCACATCCTCTCAATACCTAATGAAACAAGAGGCTTGTGCGCCAATAAAGGAAACTTGCAAGTATTGCAAATTTTCTGAGGAAAAAAATCATTTTGAAATGTTTTGGAATAGAATTTGGGGTTGAGGTTAGTTTATTGGGGTTAGGGTCTAAATTGAAAGGAATTTCACCACAATTTATGAAATAGAGGTTAAGAATTTTAAGGTTTGGAAGTAAGTTTTGTTGGGCGGAGAGGTATTCGGTTGTTATGGAGTTTTATACACTTTGGTTAACCGGAATCAGCTTTTCTATTACCCTTACAAATCCTTTGAGATATTTATTCAGGACAAGTGGCTAAGGTGTAGCATTATTCATAATTCTTCTTTGAAAAATAGAAATATCATAGAGAGATGTTTGAGTTTTAGAAGAAAATAAAAGAAAAGTACAAGTGGCGATTTATTTTCCTTTCAAGTCGATATACTTGACCTTGTGTATAGCATCAATCACTTAAGCCCGTCTGAAAAATACGTTTTCTCAAGGTCTGTAAAGTAAAAGTTTCAGCGATGACCTCCTAATTCAACTGAACTTTCTGTACGACGAGTAACATTTCAAGTTTGAAAAAAAAGTGGCACGGAACCACATGTGGGTGGATGCAGGAGCGATATGTGGACCTATTCGGCTGCTTCTGAGTTGCAATGAAGGAAGTGTGAGACGGCGGGTTTTCATGGTGGAAGAGCACTTCTATAAGTAGTCGATGTTGATCACATCTAGTGATTCCCAGAAGTCGGTGGCCCCCACCTTTCTGGACAAATAGACAGTCTCCACCTTTTTTTTTAGCACGTTCGCCGGCTGAAGTCGAATTTTATCATTATTTTTAAATCTCTGGTTCCAGTGGATCTATGCTTATTCGAGGATGTCGAAAGCAGCGTTAAACCTTGAGCTTGTTGGCCAGAGTATGCAAAAACGGCACCTTTGGCACCAATAGCTTTTTCATGCCCAAAATATAATGCAAGATATTACGCACAAAGTCTTTCGACAGTGTGCCAATACGAGACCGTGGATTTTTGACACATTATCTTCTATGATAGCCATTTTTAGGTTACCTGAACTTTTTGCATCAAAAACCGACGTTGAAAATCAATAAACCAATTTTGTGCTCTTATTTTTCATAGTTAATAGTTTTATTACAAATTCTACTCTTTTAAAATCGAAAGATGCAGTTTTGAAGTGTCCAATTCTCTGCCTTACCAATCTTGGTATGTGCCTCATTATTACTCCTGATTCAAAAATTATCAGATTTGATAGATCCACTATTGACCCTAACCACCTTTCCTAGTGTTGAACAGATTGATCGGTTTATCAAGTTAAAGTCGCAATATTGCAAGATTTATCTATTTAAGCATCAGACATCGTGTACTTGGCATTTACACTTTCAATTGAGGCTGTCAGTGCAAAAGTGGTGTAACCCACTTTTTGCAATTGGGTTTGAGTTGGCTGGAACGGGCACATGGGCTTTGAAAATAGTAAAGTTATATTTCATTTACATTAGAATCTAATTTTTGCAAAAAAAATATAACTTTGCTATTTTCAAGGCTTATGTGCTTGTTTTGGTCGATTCAAGCCCAATTGCAAGAAGTGGGATACACCACTTTTGCACTGACAGCCTCAATTATAGTCCGGTTCATTCTCCCTCCACATCCATTTTGTGTATACCTACTATTGTTGTACCATTGGCTTTGCAGAACTTTTCAATTTTTTTTCCAGCAATATTCGGTGCCATTATCTGTTCTAAAATAAAATAAAAATAGAGTGGCGCTACAGCTCTCGAAGAGCCAAGACCTAAGTGGCTAACACTCATCAACAATGCTCAGAGTGCGTTTGAAGAATTAAAGGGATCATTTAACGCCGATTCCGAACGGCAAAGTTGAGAAGCACTTTTTTCAAACTTTATGGGAACGAGTAGGATTTGAACCCATACGTTCTTCGTAATAGCCTACGCACATAATTACTACGCCACGGGTACTTCGATTCTGATCTAACCTTTTTAATTTTTTGACTTTCAACAAAAGGCTTAAGATCTTTGAAAATACTAAACACTTCAGATTTTTGTTTTAAAAAATTCAGAAACATTTTCTTAGAATAATCATCGATAAAGCTTAATAATTTATAATATATAGGTATGTTTGGCCCCTCCTATTGAGTTTCAATTGGTCCAATCAAATCAGAATGAACAAGACCACTTGACATCTTTTCAAACCAATGCAATCTCTTGTTTGTTGAAATGGATTCCTAATACCACTCTGTCCCGAGTTTTGCATAAACTCTGGTATTTCAAATGTCCAAGTCTTCGATGCCATGCAACAGCAATATCAATTTCAGCGTTCCATAAAATATATACATTGATTCCTGGTTCCAAATTTCGAAACACTGTTTACAGGTTTGCACCTTGCACTTGCAACTATCCTTTCTTCGTTGTAAAAAGTACATCATTCCTTTTTGAAAAAAAACATTGTTATTTTTCTGCACCAATTGGTGTATTGATAACAGGAAAAAGGTTACTTGACAGATCAGGAACAACCAATAGATCATTCACTTCGATGGTATTATTGTTTATCACATAATACTCGCATCTCCAACACATTTTAATGGCATCCTCTAGTTAATTGCAGCGTTGGTTTCTTCAACATTTGACTTTTCACAATGATGTAACAAATTTCCATTAGGCTTCATATAGTTTGAAGTTTGAAGATCCATCAACAAAATACCATTCAGCGCGTTGTTTCTTTTCAAATCTAGCCAGAAAAGCATCCTTTGTTTTTCCATTCCTATTTTTCTGTTTCCTCAGATTTTTTTGGGCATTCAGAATTCTTCCACACGTTCAACATTTCATTATAATTGGCGATCTTTCCTTTTTTCACCAATAAATGCATTACCTATAAATAAATAAATAAATAGAGTGGCGCGACTGGTTCCTGGTTCTTCCTTTTCAAACTCAGTATCGAATAGCTTAATCTCAATATCATCAGCAATAACCTTCTGTACGTTAATCGCAAGGCTCAGAACAACTGATTTGTAGTCATCAGTTAAACCAGCCAATAAGATCGCTGCCCACCATTCATCATCGATTTAAAATCCAACACATGTCAACTTACTTGATGTTAAATTCTGATCAATAAAACATTGCATCAAGCCGTATTGATATCAATATTCGCAAAAGCCCAATTTTTCTCAACAGACCTCTATCTTGAAACAAATTTTGAAAAGTTCGCCATATTTCCTATACAGGCCTTAACAGTTCAGTTTGCATAGTATGCATAGAAAGTTTGACACATATTTCTTAAATGTAAAACAGGAACTGAATATTCCGTGCAGGTGTAAACAAATTTCATCATAAATAAAATAAAACTAAAAACAAGTTTTACGTCTTCAATTGCGTGTAATATTCACTGTACCCATTCCATCCCTATTTGGAAGTTTTACGAAATTTATCAAAGTTAAAGTTGCTACCAAAACTTGGAATGCAAGCAAAAAAGAAACAAAAAGCCAAACAAATCACTTCGAAGCCAAAATGTCAATCTTTCATACGCAATTTAATTGCAATAGATGGCAAATAAAAACTGGAACCAATTTTCCCTGTTTTGCGTATTCATCGCAATCGTTTTTTTTTTTATAAATAATTGACCCTGACCTACATATCTACATTTTTCCTTATTATCTTATTTCAATGGTTCTATTGAATGTGAATGAATTGTAAAGGGCACACAAAGGTACAAAATAGGGTAGACAGAGGTTCCTTCGCCGAAGCTTAGGATATGTCGCAGTACGCTTAGGTTGCTAACCTTTTTCTTTGCAAATTGATTCAAATTTAGCAGTTCCTTTATGATTGCCCTAAAATTCAAATAAAAAAACAATTTGGGTTTGATGTTCTGCTTTGATTATAGGGACCGTTTTTTGTAGCACCCGTGGAGTAATGGTTATATCCGATGAACAAAAACACAAAAGAAGAAGTGGGTTCGAATTCTACTTGTGCCTTAACATATTTACTGTGCGTCTTTCAATGGTACTGTCCCTGTTTAAGGAACTGACAAAGTTTCCACGAATACCATTTGTCGCAGAAAAGTGCGGTGCAGTGCATTAACGCCCATGGAATTAACGCCCGCGGGTGTTAATTCCAATAACAAAAGGAATTTACCCCCGCGGGTGTTAATTCCTTTTTTGATTTGGAATTAACACCCGCAGGGGTTAATTCCTTTTTTTGGTGGGCTTTAATTCCAATTTTAATTGGAAATAAAGCCCACACGTGAAACAAATGGTGACGTGAAATAACGTCCGACGAAATAAAGCTGTATGGAGCCTTATTTCAATTTCTTATGGAAATCAGACCCTTACAAGGGTTGCGGTCTCATGTCCATTGCAACCTAAAAATAATGCCCGTGGGGCCTTATTTTGTTTTTTCTGTTTTGATTAGAAACTTGGCGCAGGGAAACTCGTCTCGAAGTCAGAAGTCCCAAAAATGGTTTTCGGAACTTCTGAGCCACTCTGGAGACTCAAAAGTACCGAAATAGTTTTAGGGATTATTAACCCACTATGGCCAGTCAGTAGTCCCAGTTAAATTTTACTTTTTATGGGACAAAAGTCCCAAATGAAAATAAAAGTGAAACAACGAACGTTCATGCTAAACAAATAAACAAAAAACTTAAATTCTTGTATGTATGTATTGTATCAATGTGTACCATTGAAATAAATAGGACACGTTTCTTTATTAACTGTCGACAAAATAGTCAGAGCTGTTTAGGTTTCCTTTTATTTCGAAAAGTAATGGTTCTACATTTTTGCAAGCATTTCAATGATTCATTTTCAGCATCATTTCAACTGAGGTTGAAGCCGGTACAAAAAATTCAAGATCGATTTGATTTGATCGCGAGCGAAGCGAGCGGAAAAAATTTTGGCCAAAAGAGAATCAATTTGGGGTGTGAAAATAAAAAAATTCGCGCGATTTTTTTTATTTTCACACCCCACATTGATTCTCTTTTGGCCAAAATTTTTTCCGCTTGTGTCCATCCATCTTTCAATGTAAATGAAATAGCTTGGTTATTTTAGGTAACAGATAGATACAATAAGATGAAATTGGCTTCAAGTATAGTGTGCTTGTAGAATGCCGTATCCTCACCGAACTTTGACATCCCAAAGATTTATTTGGTTTTTGAATAAAAAAAAAAAATAATTCACAATCTGAATAAGTCTTGAATGACCAAAAGTATAATCGTACGAAGTTAGAAATGTAAAATTTGTAAACTTCATTTGTGATGTTTAATTTGTTTCTACTCATGTGGCCAAGGTGTCTAGGATGCCAGCGCAAGTGTTCACATCCGAGGTTGAAAAGATCTCTTCCAAAAGAAAATAACACTCGCGGGTGTTAGTGCCAATTTCAAATGGCATTAACACCCGCGGGCGTTATTTCTTTTTTATGGTGGGCCTTATTGCCAATTCAAAAAGGATTTAACACCCGCGGGGGTAAATTCCTTTTGTTTTTGGAATTAACACCCGCGGGCGTTAATTCCATGGGCGTTAATGCACTGCACCGAAAAGTGCACTCAAAGGGTTTGTTTATATCCTTAATATGACAGGGAGCGGTTGAAGGGCTAGAGTCATTTTATATTGGTCTTGAATTCCTAAATTACGCAATGAGAGAGAGCTTGGTAATTCCACATTCGAACTATACGACTAATGGATAAAAATATGAATTTCTGTTCAACGATAGACTGATAGGCATGCCAACAAGAGCGAGTGTTAAGGCTGAATTGTTTAAGAGGAGAAATGCAACTGGATATTTCGCATTCACTAGTAAGAGTAACTGACAGTTGAAGTAACGATAATACGCCGACAGACACGAAACGTTATAACGGATTTCCAGTGATGTAAAAGTAAATTATTGTTCATTCTCGGAGTTCTGTTTTGTATAGGTACCATCCAAAAGACTTAAGTATGTTCCTGAAGCATCAGCCCAGAGATCGAAATTGTACTCAAGCTTTGCAAGAATAAAAGTTTAAGGGGGGAAAAATTTCATGCACCACGTTAAGAAAACCAAATTTCTTGAGGGATTTTTGGTGACGGGCGTGATCGTTCCTCTAGAGCTAGTTTCTGATGCATTTACTGCAAATTTCAAGATGTTCGGTCTCATTGATGCAAGTGCCTCTCATGGACCGTGGCAAAAGAGGTTAAATCTAGCTTCAACAATGCAAGGAAGCATAACGTTTTCGAAGCATTAAAGTCTACGCGGTTTTTTATGTCCCATTGCACAGTGGGTCCCGCCATAGGTCAAAAATAAAAAAGTGAATGTCATAAATCCAAATTTTTTTGATGAAATTATGTTAAAGACATTCCCGTTAATCAAAAACAACAAAAAGATTGTATGGTAATTTTTTTTTTATTACTTGTAAGCCCTTCAAAGTGAATATATATTAGAATGCACATCTCGCTTATCAGTTCAATTTTTTGGTTGTGACCTTTTGGTAGTGATAACACGTGTTGAAAAAAGCTTAACATTATTTTCTTAAATATGGATATTAAACTAGAAGGTTAGTTCTTTCTAAAAACATACATTTTATTGTAAAATATATTCAGGTGTACTTATAAGGGGTCTCCTTCGTAATGTAGTTTTTGAAATATTTTTCAAAGACTTTTTTAAAGTAAATTAGAGATTTAGTTGGGTTCCCTCTGAGCTCATTCTAAAAATTTGGTATTAAAATGTAGAATATTGTCTAACCTTTCAAAATAACTTTGATTTTTTTTTTCCACTTTTTTCCCCTTTTGAAGTTATAACAGTTTATGTGACCATATATAGCTTAAATTCAGTGTAAAATTGAGTGAAAAAGCCTAACAGTCAAGGAACAAGGATATAAAAAATTAAATTTTACAAGAAAAATGTCTCACGTAATAACAAATAAGGACCTTTTAAACGTCTTTTATTAACTTCCGACCCGTTTATTTCCAATTTATGAAAATAGCCTAGTAAAAAGAAATGTCTATTATCGAAAACAGCAGAAGTGCTAATAAAAACATAGTTTTTTTTCAATATTTCAATATTTATGTTATTTTTTGTTATTTTTTCCTTATAATTATGTTCAAATAAACAATCTTAAATCATATCCCCAGGTTTTTATTGGAAAAAAGCAAGAATAATATTTTTGACCGCACTTTGTATGGGCGGGTACCCACTGTGCATTGTCTAGTACTTTTTAAGTCAAAGGTTAATAAGCTTACCATATTAAGTCGTTGCAGGTCCACATCCAAAGAGGAGGAATGTGAATCTGTGAACGACTATGAAAAGCTAAGGGTACTATCGCCAGCGAAACTTTTTATTGGCTTAAAAATTTCAGGCAAAAAAATCATTTATAAAAACGAGAAAAAGAACCGGGGCCAAAAAAGAGCCCTGGGACACACCAGAACTTATGTTGTGGATATCAGACTAAAATAGTTCTAGCTTGTATAGAAAAATTCGAAAAAATGTTTTTAATCCAGTGAAGAAGGGATTCGTCAATTAAGAAAGCACGCATTTTCAAAATGGGAAAATGATACTTGACTTTATCACCAGATAACCTATGTGGTCAATAAGAAGCTTCACTTCCTTAGCTAAAAGGTAATCTGTATGTCCATGATCGTAGAAAGAAGGTTAGGTCGATAATAATAATTAGAGGGTTAGGAAAAATGTTGTTTTCCAACAATTCGGAATAAGCCCAGCAGAATAGCACAGGCAAATAAGCTTACACAGGGGTGTTGCCAACGTGGAAGAATGAAAGCGGGGATACCATCCAGACTACCACATCCTTCGATTGTTGGATTTTTGATTGAGACATTTAGAAAACCTATATGGCAAGCTTTGGATTCGTAAACAAATCTTGAGATTTTGATCAAATATGACATTACAATGATAGAGAAGTCGAAAAAAATGGGTCGGACGATTACGTCCGTGTGTCTGTCTATCTTTAAATGTACCTACATACTCTGGGCCGATTGACTTCAAACTTGAAATTAAGAGATTTGAGCGTTTTAAAGTTCAAAATTTAGGGTAGCCACCATACAAATTTTCGGATAAAAAAAAAAAAAATTTCTCAAAAACAGCTCCTACGTTTTTTTTCTCAACATCCTCGAAAATTTTTTCTCAAAATACTCGTATTTTTAATGTAAACAAATTATTTTTGTATTGCTCCAAAACGGTACCTAGCTATCTCTCATAGAATCGTTTATTTTGCTATCGAAAAAGAATTGTCCGATCAGCGTCTCCTTTTTTAGGAGTACACTTATACAGACCAAATCGTATTTTGTTTTCAAATTTTCAAATTTTTTTTTTGGATTTACCTATAAAAAATATTTTTATTTTTTCAAAAATCTGTAGGTAGCTATCTCGAAAACGGATCAGTATTAAATATTTAAATTCAAACTTTAGACGTGTATTAACATGTTCTTGAACACTACACTTCCAGATTAATTTTAGAACATTTTTGCAAAAAATTATATACAAAAAATTAATTAAAAAAAAAATGTTTCAAAGAATTTAAAAAAAATATTTATAAATCAATAATTTTTAAAGAAATTTCATGGCATCAATTTTTTTTCAGATAAATTGTGTTTTTGACGTACCAGTCGTGCACATTGTTTTCTAAAAACCCACACGGTTGACAGTCTTTTTTAGTTTAAGAACATAAATAAATAGGGTTGCGTGACAGCTCTATGATAGCCAAGGCCTGAGTGACTTACACCCACCACAGGCGTAACAGCCAACACACATAACCACTGCAACACGGGCACTGCACTGCGCTTTTGAGTTTGCTTGCCTTTGAATTTATTAAATTCATTAGCAACCCATAACTTGTTCCTAATTGACTCACACCTTTACTTATATTTTAAAATTCTTACTTCCAAATACACACGGTTCTGCTAAGAAGAAAAATAACAACAACAAACCACCCAGACCTTGCTTAATAAAGTACTCTAATATCACAGCTATATAAAAGCAAAAAAAAAATTGAAAAAAAAACACCAATATAATTATTTCACCTCACTTCCTTATGGTCATTAAATGCTTGTGTACCGCGCGCCATTTCTCGTGCAGACGGTGTTTTTTCTATTGTTTCGGTCTATCTATAAAGGTACCTTTATTGAACGTACGGCACATTAAATAACAACCAACCTAATATCTTCTACTTCCCCAATTAAATTCTGAGAAGACAAAAAAAGAAACCACCATTGCAATTCGCAATTAAAATCGCAATAAAATTACACAAAATAAAATCTCAAAACAACAACAAAAGTCTCCACCAAAAAGCTACACCAGCAACATATTTGCTCGTAAAAATAATGTGCTTTGAATTGTTTTTTTTTTCGACTCGTGGAGTTCTTTTTCTTTGGCAACTTAAGATGCTTTGATTCATAACCGAAATTTTATGGCCCAAAGTCTTTCAAAGCAAAGGTACTTTAGTGCTGAATTATTACATCGAAAACCGTATTCGATTGGCATTCGAATCAAATAAATCGAAGAGGACGATTTTCACGTCATAAAATAAAAACCGCTTCCGACAAAAAATAATCGCTCTGTATGACACGATTCCAGGTATTTGATTCATTGACCGAAGGTACAAAGAGAATAATTCAAAAAAGACTCTTTCCTCGTATTCAGGCCTATTCAATGATTCTGGTCATGAAGGTGTCTTCGCAGAGAAATTCAAAGAGAAGAGCAAAAAAAATATTATTAAAATTGATATCAATTCTTCGTGACAGCGACAACAGAGGGAAAGCCAAAAAAGCACACAATCATGATCTAGGAGTCAATTCCCATTGTCATCCTGAAGCAAACACACACATCCTTAACCGGAATATAAAAAAAAGAACAACACCGACATCACAGAAACAAAACAATCCTTTGTCATGTCCTAAACAATACCTGTGCCCATATCTCGGGCACATGAACCTTTTTGCAAAGGACATTATTTGTCAGTCAGATATGTCTTAATCCATTACACACAGCCAGCGACCCCCTATCTCCATTTAATCTTAAATAAAATGCACTCCTTAAACATCCTACACACACTGACACTAAATCATTTACTTTTGTTCTTTATTTTCCGTAGTGCTACAATTCCACCTATTTACAACTTTGTTCCGGATCCCGAGAATCTTGTCCAATGGGAGGCCTACAGGACGTCCGCCCTCACAGACGGCGTTAAGATGCCATTTACTCGTATGCTCTGGTATCCAACTCTAACGGTGACCGAGTCCAAAACGTGGTTTAGTATTCTATGTTTTTTCTATCACATCATTCCGGCTATGCTCTTTGACTTTTGCCTCATACTTATGGGCCGCAAACGAAGGTAAGGAATTAAAGATTACGAAATGTCCTTTTCCAACAAAAAAAAAACTTTTTCTCTCAATACACATATAGAATGCTTAAGATGTACAAGAAAATCCACAAATCCTGTTCGTTGCTTAACTACTTTGCTGAAAACGATTGGACTTTCACGTGCAACAACATTAAGAAGATTTGGGCCAAACTTCCGGAAACGGATCACGAAATGTATCCATTCGACATGAGACAAATCGAATGGAGTCGTCAATTCTACCATAGCATGTGCGGTGTTAGACGTTATTTGGCTAAGGAAGAACCAAAGACCATACCCAAAGGAATCAAATTGCTTCGAAGGTTTGTTTTCCCAGGAGAATGCACATCCTCTTTTTTTACCCATCATACTTTGCTCTAATCGCCTTTTTTCTGTTTGTATAGGTTGAGGATATTGCATTCGGCAATGCTGTTAACATTATACGGATCTGGTATTTGCCTGCTGCTGATGTTCGTGTTTAAAGCATTCTTCGATAAATAATAATATTAACTGAGAGAAGTTTTGCGGTTGTGCCTTTCATCATATCTTCTGAGTCCTTCGCAAGGACGAAGAATGGAAGAGCAGTTTTTGTATAAAAAAATAAATTTCAAATTCCATCGAATCAAATCCAAATACAAAATCATCATTTATCATTTTCTTCTTAAATCCCCCGCCTCTTCAAACCCCTCCCCCCTCTTTTCCGCATCACATAAAAGGATTTCACACAACATCACATCAAAAAGGATATTTTCTATATATTTATATAAGGCTTAAGATAAGAGTTCTATTATTTTTTTTTTGCTTTTTGTTTTTTGTCACATTTTGTTTTGTTATTATACATTGAGAGAAAATAACGGTAAATAAAAAGAAGAAAACATCTTAAACACAATCGCATTCAAAACAGTCCATTTAGATGGTAATGCTGGGGGACTATTTCCTTCCGAAGATTATTTTTGTTGTTGTTGTCTTCTTTGTGGTTTTTCCCGAGAAAATCACACACAGACACACACACACGAGATTGAAGGACCCGTCATCATCATATCATTCAACAAAACAAACACAAAAGTGAAAAGAAAATTTACCGGAGCTGCGAATCATGAGGATATTGGTTTCCGTCACAACATGTGCCATTGTTGTGATTTCCGGTAAACTGCGACCGCCATATCGTGGTAGGCAAATATCAAAAATAAACAGCACAAGGATGAGAAATAGTAGCGATGTCCTCGGCATAAAGAAACGGACACGGACGGGTGGATAAGCCAGCACTAACATGTCGCTGAAGAAGTGGATGAAGCAAAATAGGATAACAGTCATTATTTGTTTTTTTTTTTCAAATTCACAGTGAATTTACAATGCACAATAAAATCAACAACAAGGACATTATGTGTTGTCTTGAAAGTTGAGTTTGTTGATGTTTAAGGGAACGCGACCGAAGGGAATTTTAATTTTTTTTTCTTTCGTATCCTAGTTTATGATTTAAACTTTAACCGAAACTAAAATACGAGCGCAACAATGACATACGACAATGGAGCTAAACGACAAACGAGTCACAGGACATCAAGTCACAACCGAAAATAGTAGCGAAAAGTTTTTCGCTCCGCTCTGGGGAGCTGCTCGGCAAAGACTACCATCGAAAGGATGCGAATGGGAATCCTTTACAACTTCATACATTTTTTTTCCCTAGACCGAGTACAACCGAGGACGAAACGACGAGTACAAAACGAGTACGAATACGTTTCACCACCACCATCACCATTGGCGCACACCGGGGGATGAAAACTATAAATGGTACTACTTTGGTTTTTGGTTCCTTCTGCTTCTGCTCCAGGATGACTGGATGGATGGTTGGATAGCTCGCTGGATGCTCTTTGCCTGATGATGTTGATGCTGCTGGATGATGATGATGATGTTGGCGATGGGGATGTTGATAGGGTGCGATATGTGTAGTGTTATCTAGGAGGCATATTTGAGTCGCGCTGGAATCCTCGAAAGTGGTTGAAGTAAAGTAGGGTTTTAGTTTTGTCGTTTTAATCATCGTTATCATCATTGTCAGAATCGTGATGATCTCTGGTGTTGCAATGGCAGTGGCGGAGGCAATGGGACTTTTGTTTCGCTGCTAAATGGCATGCAGAAGCAGCGTGGAGCAATGTTTAGCCCTTTTTATATGGCGTGCTCGGTGAAAAGTATGCGTGAATATAAGAATGTGTCACATTCATAACAACGAACATAGAACGAAATAAAATCAAAAATTTAAGGAATGAGTTGGGATATGTAGAATGCACCCTGCTGGCCGACTGACTGGGATAACAGGATCCTAAGAGAGAAATTTGAAATGAAATTGGTTCACTTAACTTTGGTTGGGATGGGAGTCAGAAAAAAATGATTCTAAAAAGGGGTTACTGTTTTATTTGGAAGCGATGAATGTATGGGATTTATTTTATTGGTCATAGATTTTTATGTTTCATTTGTTTTTGGGATTTTTTGTCATTGTAAATTTTTGTTTATTAAGTTTGGAGCATGTTGTTGGCATAAAGGTGGGAAAAGGTGATAAAAAGTTTAAAGTGTGTCATGTCAAGATCTGATGTTGTTTTCTGGGCTGTGTAATTCAGGAATCGAAATAAAACTCGAAATGAGGTTCTTTATTGTTGGAGTAGTTGTAGTAGTAGTGTTTTCAGAAAGACATTGGGTGTTCGGAAGTTAAGAATTTTGTGGGCTAGGGAGAGCTCTGAATTCGAAATTGTTTTGCCCAGAAAAGATCAAAACAGGCACTATCTACTTTTCAGTTGCTGTTAAGGTATCTTTTCATCAGAAAATATGCAATGTTATTTATCAAAAAAATACCTACTGTTCTGTTAGTCGTAATCGTAACTTGCATTTATGTGGTGATACGCGCACAAAAGTATGCAATTGTTAATACAATTAGTAATGGTCGTTTTATACCATTTCAATAAGCTACAGCGGGGCATGATATCGTTTTATTATAGACAAAGTTAACTGAAAATATCTATTTTTTTTTTTTTAATTCTGATTCTGGGTTGTTGACCTTAATATTACCACAAAAGATTTTTTTTTTTAACATAGATGGACTCGGATTATTCTTGGATCAACTATGTGAATCAAAAGCACACAGTTTATTCAGTGGCAACAGTGACAGTCATAAGCTCCGACGATTGTTTCACGAGGTGAGCTGTGATTATCCAAGGACTGATCCGGGAACCAGTTTGTGCTTGCTGCGGTGTTATATGTTGATTTTTTACAAAGTAAACCAATATAAAACTCTGTTATCTAGATTTAAAAAAATATTTGAATAAAAAGCTGTAATTCGAAAAGCTAAGGTTGGTTGTTATTTGGTTTGAGTCTTCAACTCAACGTTAGATGCTTAGTCGAGAACATTTTGGACAGACAGATGCTACCTGTGCCTAAGAAAACAGGGATCACTTACTGAAAGGCACTTTTCGTTGATAAATAATACCCTACGAAATTTTGGGACAATACCCATGAAATATGATTAAAAACACTTTCGGTACGATAATGGGTAGTCCATGGAAAAAATATCCACAAATTCAAATCTTTGATGAAATTAATCTTAGCCAAATAGACTCTGATCACTACTTTGTTGGTGCTGTTGAATGGACACAATGTAGTGGTACTCGAATCAGCACGGATGGAAGGAAGAAAAAAAGTTAGTCCTGAAATGAAAGTATCGAGCGTAGAAGAGAAATAGACGCTCCTAAAAAATAATGTCGTTTTTACTGCAAACTGCACCAAAAGCGAAGCCTTAGTTATTAAAGCGACAAGTTTGATGAAGATAGCGACTGGAACCCAAGAATGCTGCACATACCAAACAATCTCACAGAACGCGGGCACGCGAATAGGAAGGGGAATATAAATGACACAACAAGGAGAAAAGAAGCTACTCAGACAAAAGAAAGCAGCCTGGGAGAATGAAAAAGTCTATGAAACAGAAAGAAATAGAGAACGAGGGCCGTGCGAGGCGCAGAAGAATAATCAGTGGCGGGTTCTAAGAGAAAGCAGCTGATATCTCCAATAAACTCAGAAGAAGTCGATCAAAAAAAGAAACAAGAAGTATAATCAACTGTGAGCGTTATCCACAGGCTTCTGTCTGTGCATTAAACGCTATGGACGGGGTCCTTTTTTCTGCCTCTAGCAAAAGACCAGAAAATAGATGGCAGCAGACCTTATGACAGAGTGGCTGCTGTTCACGATACACATAGAAGAAGTGGAGCAAAGAAAGAAAGATGTAAAAAATGAAATTGCAATTCACTTTCTATAACTAGCGCCAAGCTAGAGAATAAACCGTGACCGATTTTCGACTGATGGCTTCCTTTTCGTCTCGAACCGATGAGAAGTCTTTCTTGGCTGGAGCGTTGTTGGCCATTCGCTCGATGTGGCCGAGCCAATGTAGTCGTCTTTTCTTGGCTTTCTGGACTACATCCACATCTTGGTACAGCTCGTACAGTTCACGGTTGAACCTTCGTCTCCATTCGCCATCGTCGGTCGCATACGGGACCGAAAATCCGCCGAAGTATTTTTCTTTCGAAAGTGCCTAGTATCAATTCCCCTTATTTACCTACTTATAGTCCAACACTCGGGGCCGCCGTAGAGAAGGAATGGTAAAATCAAAGCTTTCTGTTGTAGTAAGCACTTTGTGTTTCGAGTGAGGAGTTTTGAACCCAGTTATTTTGCCAATCCAACCAATTTACCATCCACCTTAGCGGATGTTTGTGGTATTGATGTTAGCTCTATGGTATGCGAACTTCTTAACTACCTCGAAACTGCTAATACCAACAATGACGTTTTCTCCTAGGTGGTGGACAAATGTTGTTTTGTTTGTTGATAGCATGTACTTTGTTTTTTCCTCATTCACTTCAGGGCCAACGAGTTTTGCGTTTTGCCTGCTCTCTGGGAGCGACCGCTGATGTCTACGTCGTCCCCAAAGCCTAGGAGCTGGGTGGATTTGTTGAAGATAGTGTTTTTCGTGCTCACACCTACCTTGCGCACTATCTTCTCCAGGACTATGTTGAAGAAATCACATGATAGCGCATCTTCTTGTCTTAACCCTGTGTATTTTTGAAACAACTCGGATGAGCTGTTACCCATTTGCACACTGCATTGCGTAGGGGGAAGTGGGGCACCTTGATACGGTTTTCACTTAAACGACAAAAAGAAGGTACAATTTTTATACTGATCAGTATCATTTTTGTAAACTTATTCAAAACGATATATCTCACAACTTCATTTACAAAAAAAGTTTAAAGCTTTTTTATAACAGTCGAAATCTGTATCAAACTGCCCCAGACGTGGGGCACATTGATACATACCATGGGGCACTTTGATTCATGGCAAATAAAAATGTACTTATGGAACCAGAAACAGTCACTTCATTAATATTGTATATTTCTATTTTTGGGTTGTATGTTCACACCATTTTCGTATACCTACAAGAAAAAACAACATTAGAGGGGCACATTGATACGTATCAAACTACCCCTTAGGGCACATTGATATGGATCAAACTACCTTGTGGTTTTGTGTATCAATGTGCCCCAAGTGTCCTCACTGAATTAAAAAATTAAAATCATGGAAACTGTAGTTAAACAATGTATTTTAAGATACAAAACACATCAACAATAACATTATCTTACAATCTAAGTTGAAATGAAATGTGTGACACGAAATATTCAAGGCGAAAAATCAGTCAAAAAAATATAAACAAATTTACTAATGCACTTAAAAAACACGTTTGCTTTTGCTGAGATAGAACGGATGACCAAGAGGAAGGACAGTTAAGGGTGTATTTGGTTTTATAAAAATGGTGTGTTGTGCACCTGTTTGAGTGGCCTACTGTGATTAGTTTTCAAACAATATCGAATGTATCTATGTGCCCCGTGTATCAATGTACCCCACTTCCCCCTATTGTTTAGTGTCGTCTTGCAGCACAGCTGGATCAGTCTGTTCGGGATCCCGAATTCAGACATCGCCATCATAAGCTCTTGGCGGTAGATGCTATCATAAGCAGCTTTGAAGCATTTGCCTCAGTGTGAATATTTGGTCTATCATTGTTCTGCCTGACCTGAAGCCACACTGATACGTGCCGATTATATTGTTGCATAACGGCTTAAGACGCTTACACAGTTCTTTGGATAGGATTTTGTATGCAACATTAAGCAGGGATATGCGTTTGTAGTTTTTGCATGACATGAGATCGTCTTTTTTGTAGATGGGGCATATGGAGCTTATCCACCAGTCAGTGGGCATGCATTCTTAATCCCACACTTTGTTGATGACCTAATGCATGTGGTTCATCAAAACACCTCCTCCATATTTAAAGGGTTCCACAGGTATGCCATCCGGCCCGGCGAACTTGTTATTTTTTAAGCTTATGGATGGCTCTTTCTGCCTCTTCTGTACTGGGGGCTGGGGCTGCGGGTTCATTGACTGGTCCTGCTTTTCATTCGTCATTGGCTCGCTCGACATTATGCGCATTCAGCAGCTTCATACAATTCTATGTGCTTCGGAAACTCGATTTCCTTCACTGTTTCGAAGAGCCTGTGTCCCGGTTCTGAATCCAGAAGCTAATTGCTTCGACCTGTTAAAGAAACGCCGGGTGTTGTTTTTGGCCCGTGACTCTTCTAGATCTTTGAGCTGAGAAACTGCGGATGCTTTTTTCTTCCTTCGCAGGGCCTTTTTCTCATTTCTCCCTTTTGTTCGACACTCTCCTCTTGCTGCATTTGTTTTCCGCTGCAGCATCTGCAAACGTGCATTTTCCGACTCTCTTTTCAATAACGCGCATTTATCATCACAACACGGGTTCTTTTTCAGGGGTGGCTGGTAACCTATGGTGGAATTGCATTTCCCTATATATATTTTATTGGCAAATGCTGGCAGCTAGATACTCCTGTCCAACAGTACCTATACCATACACCGTCAAGGTCCATAAAGTCTAAGTCTATTGTTTCGAAACTGTTGCTCTAAAAGTCTTGCCAGTACTCCACACACTGACCCGAGACTTTGATGCATCGATTTCCCTTTTGTGAGACGGTATGAATTCGAAGATGGGACAGCAAAGAGTTAAAAAAAACTTAATATAATACAAGGCAAATATTATGACGACAAAAAAAACACACACACCTAAAATAGAATTTCCAGCCTAGAGAGCTTAGCAGTTGAGCTAACAAGCAAGAACTCATCAAGTACTTGCTTCGAGTCGTTCTACGCAATCTATAAATAAAATCCTTTTCATAGGAAAACTCTTCCAAAGATGTAAACTACCGTACCTACTATTGCTTTTCTCCTTTACTGTGAGTGCCTTCAATTCAAAATTCTCAGAAATAATCTTTTCTATTCCGGTGGAAGTAGATTTAAGTTTCGTAGAATCATATCCAACATTTTCCACAACCAAAGAAGCCACTTACTTTCTACTTCTATTCGACTGATGATAATGACCATACAATTATGGGAACTTAAAAGTTATCATCGGAAAAATCTTCAAAGTCTTCAAGTTTTATAATGCAATTATTTCACAATTTCTACCAACAACGTCTCGCCGCAAAAGGAAAATGTGCAGCTTTAAGGCAAATTTTTAATAGAGATACGTCCTAGGCCCTGTTCTTCTCAAAGTTTTGGCTTAACTCGAAAAAAAAACTATTCTCCACAAAGACGAGAAAAAAAATTTACAATTCAATGAGATTCATGAATTCATTAAAAAACAAGAAGTGTGTCATCTTCATAAGTTCATAATAAATGCACCACACCAGCTGAGACGTCCTCATATTGCACTGCCTATTTCATAGTACTCCATGGCTACTGTCATATAGTGTTACCGTTACCATGGCCGCTAAAAGTCCAACGCATTCTAAAAAAAGACTTTTTCGCAAGTGAAAGGGTGGAACAAAAAATGGAAAGAAAACTTCGTTCCATAGAAAAAAAGTGATGGTTAAAATTAAAATATCCTCTTCATAGTTCGTAATATCCTTTCGACGGAAGCCTTTTTCTATCCTTTCTGCTTCGACGGCCATTGCCACCTACTAAAAGTTTACTACCTCTTTATGTATGCCCTCCAAGGACAGCATAATAATTGAATAAGAACAACCTTTAGTTTCAATCGGTTCAATTTCCAATAATTTCGTTTGAATTGTTTTTTTTTTTCTGTCTTCCAACATCAACTTTTCTTGCTTTCCGCCCCGGCAGGATGCTGGGATATTTTATTGAATTTTTCAATATTTCTCCATCCCACAGGAGTGGTGCGCCCACCACTACTACTTTGGCCACCGTTTTATAACTCAATTTTGAACTTATGATATTTGCCAGAGTCGTTTTTGAAGATGTATAGAAATAATGGGTTTGTGCAAGGGAATTTCGACTTGGACGAGTCAGATCTATTCAATTCGATTAAAAGCTTAGTTTTCTCTCAAAAAATATTTGATTTATAGTTTATCGACTTACCTAGCAGTGGATTGACCATCAGTAGCGGTTGCGATGAACTTGAACCACTTCCGGTGCTGTTTCCGTTGGTGACATAGTAGTTCGAACGGTGTGAATGTGACGACTCTTGAAAGAAAACTTCGTTCAGTTTGGGGTTTGCAATTATCCAGGAAGCTGCTGTGAGAAAAAAAGGGTCAATATAGTTTTTGACTTGAATACTTGATGGGTGTGCTTGTGTGTGTATGTGAACTCACTTTTGTTCTTTTTCAATTTAATGGCATCGACAAACTTAAATTTGCCACGAAATCCTTTGGTAGTTTGGTTGGAGCTGGCATTGAATTCAATGAGAAGATCTGGACCATTGCTGTAGATTCTTTTGTTGTGCACTGTTTCGCAAATAACATCGATGATTGAGGATACGTTGGGTGATTCGGCATCGTAAATTGTTACTTTGTCCAGATTGCAACTGAAGTAAGTTGTATCAAAGGGTTTTTATTTTTTTTTCGTTTCGTGAGGGCGGAATTAAATGAGGATAGCTGAGGAAAAGGAAGGGTTGCAGAATCATTAAATCGAATACATGCTGGAGAGTTGATATGTAGGGATTTAAAAAAACGATTGAAGGATTTAATTTGGAAAAGGTATTTGGTGCTCGAATGGATATCACAATCGTGAGGGATTTCGGTTTAGCAATTTTTTAAACGACTACTGTATCAATTAATCATAAAAATTTGTGCTGTGGAAATGTGAATATCTGGTTTTCCAATTATGAACTTGCGACTTTTGTCAAAGGGAAGTTTCTTACTTTTCTTGGTTTTTTGGCATGATCAGTTCAGCAAATATAACCTCGACTCTCATGTCAGGTCTTGAAAGAAAAAAAAACATTGAAAAATTATAATGCTTGTCGAAAAAAAAACAAAACAATTAAACAATTAAACTTATGTAATAATTTGACAATCAGATCCTACTTAAATTCTTAACTGCACAAACAAATTTTAGGTTTTGTACGGCTGATGCTCATCGCCAACCTTCCTTTGCAACACTGTCTTGACACAAGTTCTTCAGGAAAATATCTTGCATTTTGAATTTATCGAACGTGGTCCGTGATGATTGAGATATCATTCCTCTTATCAAGATTGGTAAAGACCACACGGGTGCTTTTGATCAAATTGAGTAGAACTCCTTTATACACATCAAATGTGAATCATTAAAAATTTGCCCACATTGCAACCTCTTTGCATGATTCTGTGGTGTACCCATTCATTTAGAAAAAGGTCTACTTGTTGGAAACTGTTTTGCACGACAAGATCCCTTTCCATTATACGTGCTACGTTCTCGTATGCTCTCTATGGGTTCATGTCATTGCTATTTATCTCAAAGGATCTTGATAGATCGTGGGTTGAGTGAAAAAACACAAGTTCGTTTTGTTTTATTGAGATGGTTTTCAGAAGATATGCCAGGATATGAGATGCAATACCTATGCAGTGCGTGATTAATTAGTTAGATATTGAAAATACGTCACCTCTAAACTTGTCAGTCAAGTTCAAACATGACTTGACTTGAACAATATGACGCCTCGAGGCTCCTCAAGGGTAAATTGATAAGCATTCGTATAAGGACTCATCGTAGAAGTACCGATGAAACAGAGTCTCTATCACCAATCTAAGGGCTCTTTTGTGTACACCATCCAAGACGCTTAAGCACGTAGCTGGAGCACTAGCACAGAAATGGGAGTTGTACTTAGACTTTGGACGGATACAACGCTTTTAGTTTTTAGATTATAGTTAGATCAGAAGGGGAGACACATTTCTTGCACCGTTTTGTTGAAATGAAGTTTCAAACTGTTTAAACTCGGGGAACCATTCTGGACAGTACAGCGAACTTTACAGATGGCTCGGTCTTTTAGAGAGGAAAGCCTTTGACAACATTTCCGAGGGACGAAGAAGTAGAGGAAGACCGTGAATCAGGTGTCGCATCCAAGTGGAAGGACCGCAATTAACTTGGAGTGCAAAACTGGAGACAGCTAGCTAGGGACCGAGCTGGCTAACGGAGACTGTTGGTTGAGGCCCACGGACAGTAGCGCCACCTTAAATAAGTAAGCAAGTAAGAAAAAAAGATAATTGCATATATTGTAAAGCTAAACCTTTCGCTTCGAATTGCTGTTCCAAGGCTTCCCACGCGTCACCAGCAGGTTTTTCGTCCCTAGTTTTCTGAGAGGTGACTGAACTAATTGATTTAGCGTATTTACCTATTTCTTTGGCAGTCTCTGCAAAAGATGTTGCTTTTGCCGATTTTAAAATACGTGTTTTGTTTTATCTTCGAGTTCCACTAAACCTGATACCCGTTACAAGATTTTAGAGAATAAGCAGATATCAAAAAGATAGAACTTGCTTCAACAAATTCACAAAACTAGTATGTCAATGAAACCATCGACGACGTGTCCAATAAAGCTGATCTTGAAGTGAGTAGGAATGATCCTACCAAAAACATTCTGTAAGAAACTAGCCACGTCTCGATGGAGCTGCTTGTTTATCTCTAAAAAGAAATGAGAACTAGATAAAGTCGTGCCAAGTGAGTGAGTGAGTGAGTGAGTGAGTGAGTGAGTGAGTGAGTGAGTGAGTGAGTGAGTGAGTGAGTGAGTGAGTGAGTGAGTGAGTGAGTGAGTGAGTGAGTGAGTGAGTGAGTGAGTGAGTGAGTGAGTGAGTGAGTGAGTGAGTGAGTGAGTGAGTGAGTGAGTGAGTGAGTGAGTGAGTGAGTGAGTGAGTGAGTGAGTGAGTGAGTGAGTGAGTGAGTGAGTGAGTGAGTGAGTGAGTGAGTGAGTGAGTGAGTGAGTGAGTGAGTGAGTGAGTGAGTGAGTGAGTGAGTGAGTGAGTGAGTGAGTGAGTGAGTGAGTGAGTGAGTGAGTGAGTGAGTGAGTGAGTGAGTGAGTGAGTGAGTGAGTGAGTGAGTGAGTGAGTGAGTGAGTGAGTGAGTGAGTGAGTGAGTGAGTGAGTGAGTGAGTGAGTGAGTGAGTGAGTGAGTGAGTGAGTGAGTGAGTGAGTGAGTGAGTGAGTGAGTGAGTGAGTGAGTGAGTGAGTGAGTGAGTGAGTGAGTGAGTGAGTGAGTGAGTGAGTGAGTGAGTGAGTGAGTGAGTGAGTGAGTGAGTGAGTGAGTGAGTGAGTGAGTGAGTGAGTGAGTGAGTGAGTGAGTGAGTGAGTGAGTGAGTGAGTGAGTGAGTGAGTGAGTGAGTGAGTGAGTGAGTGAGTGAGTGAGTGAGTGAGTGAGTGAGTGAGTGAGTGAGTGAGTGAGTGAGTGAGTGAGTGAGTGAGTGAGTGAGTGAGTGAGTGAGTGAGTGAGTGAGTGAGTGAGTGAGTGAGTGAGTGAGTGAGTGAGTGAGTGAGTGAGTGAGTGAGTGAGTGAGTGAGTGAGTGAGTGAGTGAGTGAGTGAGTGAGTGAGTGAGTGAGTGAGTGAGTGAGTGAGTGAGTGAGTGAGTGAGTGAGTGAGTGAGTGAGTGAGTGAGTGAGTGAGTGAGTGAGTGAGTGAGTGAGTGAGTGAGTGAGTGAGTGAGTGAGTGAGTGAGTGAGTGAGTGAGTGAGTGAGTGAGTGAGTGAGTGAGTGAGTGAGTGAGTGAGTGAGTGAGTGAGTGAGTGAGTGAGTGAGTGAGTGAGTGAGTGAGTGAGTGAGTGAGTGAGTGAGTGAGTGAGTGAGTGAGTGAGTGAGTGAGTGAAGTTTATTGAAAATGTAACAAAAGAAAACTGTGAACTACACTATTCAAAACAATTGAAGGAACACTTGAAAAAAAATCAAAAATTGAGTGCTTTTTTATAATGCTGTATCTCAGTAGAAAAAACTCGGATTGAAGTGAAATAAAAAGTTTTTCAAAGGCTATAATTTTTTCTTTTCAAATTATTTTGAGTTAAGAAAATACCGTTAGTTGTTTTCACTTGAACGTCAAAAATGTTCACTCATTTTCAAAATAAAAAAAAAAGTTTGGTTTGTCATAATTTAAGCGGAATTTTTGGTTCAATGCAACAGATCTAAGATTCAATTTCAAAATTTTGTTTGCATTAGTTCCCTGTTTGTTTTAGGTCGCTACGATTTTTGTTCTAATCAAAAAATGGGTTTACATGCAAAAACACGATTTTGGACCCTAATATCTCTGCTAAATATTGACTTACAAAAAAAAATAAAGGCAGCTTTGAAAAATTTATTAAATTTTCATCTTTTTTAAGTAACATCCAGGTTGGTAACTCGTTAACTTTCCTGGTTCAGAGACCCCTGTTCAGAGTTCAGATCGCTCGACAATATGTTTGGAAAATTATGAAGGATTTCAGCCTCCAGCTAAACGAAAAATTATTATTGCATAGTCATAATAATATTATTCGTTTAATCAACAAAATTCATTTTTTCAATTTTGTTCGCAACTGCTCCACTGAACAATTGTAATTAAGCAAATTATTGCGCAGAAATTCCCACGCGTCTTTGGAAATACCAAAATATCAAATACCCAATTACATATCTCTGCCATTTGAGTTAGGCAGAGATACACAATTCCAATGCCGAACCCTTTTTCTAATTAATTTAATGAATACCCAGCTCCAATCATGCACACCCTAACTAAACTACCGCAACTATCACGCTCCGCGTATGCATACAATCAACTGAGGCGTTTTTATTGCACTCATTTGTCCGGCCTTCGATTGCAAAATTGACAATACACAAAAAATTAAAAACACACCATCAATCGTGAATTTCTGCCGAACAAACCATAAAACCCCACAAAAACCGAAAAACCAAAACCAAACAATAAGCGAAAACAATTAAACAATCGTAAATAAAAGTCACCGTCACAATCACGGACTGGTGGTAAAAACACTCAAACATACCTTCCGATGAATTTATACGTGCACTGGATGTGGGCTGCATAGTTGGCAGGATATCGGGGCGAATGGAAATATTTCCACACGTCGTCATTATTTGTCTCGTTAGCCACGGCAACCGTTGGCGTTGTGTTAGCAGTGGCAGTCTGCTCCTCGGCGAAAAAGTAATAATCACAAAAGGTTCCTGGTATCAGACGGCCGTCATTTTCGAAATTAGCTTCAACACCACAGGATGAAAATATGCGGGAGCGAAAAAAAAATAAAACAAAACAAAAAGTTATTGTGTGTTAAAATTTAATTATTCATCCAGCTCAAGTGCCCAAGAACAAAGCACAAGAGAAGACAATCCTACCTCGGTCCAGAAAGGCATACTCTCCACGGATGAGCAGTGGAGCAGTGTCGTTTCGTCTCAACGATGCCGGTTTAAATATCACTCGCAATCCATAAATCCTTCCACCGCTGAAGAGCTGCTCCTGTAGTGGCTGTTGATGTAACTGGTTCTTTACTGGCAGAGCTGAAGCTGACTTTTGTTGATGGAGCTTGTGCTTCTGTCCAGAGCCACCAATGCCACCACCACCACCGTCAACCTTACGCTCGTCATTCGTTGGAGCAACCGCTTCGTTGGCATCGGACCGTGAAACAATTTCATTCAGTTCTTCTTCTGGCGCATAATTAAGTAAAACATTTCGTTTAAAGTGACTGTGACACATGGTGTACTCGGGAATGGTGGTGTTCTCAATGACGGGATCCTTCAGATATGGAAACAGTTCTACGTACTCCACACAACTGCATTCAATAGCGAGACAAATATGAAAAATACAAAATTTAAATTTAAACAAGGTCTTAAAAAGAATCTTTAATTGGAAATTAAAAACTTGTTTGCTTATGTAATTGTTGATGAATTTAAGAAGTGTTCGGAAGTTGATTTATGAAGAAGATGGCTGTCGTCTTTACTCATTAAGAAAATTTTCATTTAAAATTGTCAATTGTGTAACCAAACTATCTTTTTTGTATTTTGCTTATTTTTTTCAGAGAACTGACAAAACCCTAAGAAGTATCAATCTGTCTGTGCTTCTCAACTAAGCCGTTTGAGCCAATTTAAAAAAAAAAAAGTGGACAAGTGCGAGATAAACTCGCTCGAGGAGGGTTCCGTACTTGATTATCCGACCCTACTTTCTTTCAGTTTTGAGGGATTTTTTATACAAGGATTAAGATTTGAAACCAAACATTTTCTTGGAAAATAATTTGAATAGTCTTTCTGCCTATTTCCTTCAATGACTTCGAAACTGTGTACCTTAAAAATCTGGTAGCAGCATTTTCGGATCACTTCTATCTAGAAAATGTGAACCAAATTTAATTGCAATCAGCTTAGCAGATTCTAAAAAATCGCTTGTGAAACAAATAAAAGGAAACCGAACTCATCTTATAGGTTTTCGTTTTCACCTGCGTAAGAACCCTAAAAAGAAACAAAAATTTTGGCCATCGGCAAACAAAACGAAACACCACAGTAAGAAAGGAATAAGGAACTTTATTTTTTTTTCAGCAAATAAACAATTGATTTTATTGCAATATTCAACAATAAAAAAAAAACTAATTATAACTCGAATATGTTGTCTCTTCTTATATACCAAACAAAAATTAAGGGCCAATTGCTTAATCGAATCATAAATTTAAGTTCTACTTAAAGTTTTCATTTTTGTATGAGACGTTCCGGAATTCTTAAGTTCTACATAAAATCCCCATACAAAATTAGAACTTTATGCAGAACTTAAATTTATGATTCGATTGAGCAACTGGCCCTAAGTCTCATTGTAATACGAATACAAAAAAAAAAGAAAAGCAATCCCCCGACAAGATTCGAACCAGGCACATCAAGAGCATCAGGCGAGTACTCTACCATCCAGCTAACACCACACATGTATTGTCTTGTGACAAATGTTTTATATTTTGGATGAGGGCATACAAATTTTCAAAAAATTATAATGGTATTCAAACTATACTAGTTGAGTACATTAGGGCCCGTGGTCGAATGGTTAGCGACGTCTGGCATTTGAGTGGAGTGATCTAGGTTCAAATCCGGTGGAACGGTACGAAAATTTTATTCACAACACTTAGAGTACAAAATCAATACAACAAAAGAAAATCCCATAAAAGAGTGTAAAGGGAGGGGTGGGGGGGGGGGCAAATTTTTTTGTATTTTTTTAACTTTTCTCTTTAATAACTTCGAAACTATTTATCTTAAAAACATGAAAACAACATTTTTAGATTACTACTGAATACTAAAATATGTGTACCAAATTTCATTGGAATCGGCCTAACAGATCCGAAGAAATCGCTTGTGAAAGACGAATGAACAGAAAACGAAAGTAGCGAAGTGATGTTATAAGGGTTTCGTTTACACTCTGTGTACGGAACCCTAAAAATACAACAAAAAGACAAGAAATACATAAAAAAACCCGAAATTCAACTCTACTGCAACAACAATATGCAACGCAAACCTATTGTGCGTGGATACAGACATCTTCACCAACACCAACTGCTGCGCCCGAACTATTAACCGACTGAAACTGCGGAAATATAAAGTACATCCACTTATTGTCATGAAGGGAGTTTGAGAAAATTATGATGTTTTCAAAATATCAGTGTTTATCATGTAAAGTTACTGTTTGTGTATACAATTCACACTCAATTATTGCCAGACGTGGCCATTTCATACCAATCTAGTCACCAACCAACTACCAACATTTATCCCTCGTGAACAACATCAGCACAATTCTCGAAGAAACCATCTCTAGGAGACCCAACGAACGGAACATCATCGCCGACATGCAGTTTGGACTCCACCAAGCACACTGCACACTACATGCCTTGCTTAAGTTCTAGCACAGATAATAAAATTAAACAGATGTCTCATCCCAGCAGAAAAAAATGAAACATATTTTGCTCTTAACTGACAATGCCTTAACGGATAAGGAGCTTTTGGAAGCTTTTTTCCTTGCCTAAGTATTCATTTATGAGGCAATGAGGTGAGCGAAATTCTATTTTAATGCATTAAGTGAATGCGTTAAAGCTTTTGGAAAAAGTTTTTTTTATGGTAGCTTTCAGTTTCATATATCATTCTGACGTCACCTCTGCAGCCCCGTAGCAACCCAGGGGCTAGGGGGGGCTTTGCCCCCCCACGCATTTCTCCATTTTATTGCATATAAGATCAATACTAGAAAATAAAACAAAAACAGTATAATAAATATCATTTTAATTTTTTTTTTTCATTTTAAAATAATTGAACTTTGCGATTTTTCTGCGTATTAAACCGCAAAAGAAAGAGAAGAAATAAATTGTTTAGTCTGTCAGTAGACATATTGATGCTCTGTGGCCGCATGACTTGCGTTAATATTGAAAACGACGATTCACATACAGCTGTTCCAGATGGAAACGTTTTTATGGCTGCGATAAGATTGTAAAAGTTTTCCATGCCTTGTCGCACTTTATAAAAATCTGCTAAAATGTTGGTTTTAATTTTTGTATGTTCTTTTTCTTGTCTTGCTCTTTAAATACTTAGCTTTTCCTGGTCGGCTCGAATTTTATTTAGGTATATATTCCTTACCGATCCCGAGTTCGATTTTACTTGGCATTGTGATGCCTAACTCAGTAAATGGATGCAATTTTTCAAGATCCTTTTCGTTTCCTGTTTCGATGGCCATGAGAATATTATCATGTTTAACGAAACGGTTTGACATTTCCGTTATAACTATGTCGATTGTTTTAAGGGTGTACCACGAAATGCCGAATGCAAATATCGCGAAAACAAAAAACACGAATGTAAACAAAAATCTCGAACGAAAAAAATCTCGAATATAAAATCTCGAAATAAAAATCTCGAATGCCAAAATCTCGAAAAAATAAATAGTTTTTCAGAAAATGGTTCCATTATTTATTTTTTCGAGACTAGTTAGTTTGTTTGGATAAAAATAAAGGTTGTTTTTTTCTTGTTCATTTGGGATAAATTCATGGAAAAATAGAAAACTAAAGTTTTGTTAAACAGTAAGATGAAAACTTTAGTCTACAAATGCGAATGCTTATCTTTTTTACTCAAATGCTTAGCTTTTTTACCAAAGTGAAATTCGTTACTATTTCTATGCATTGAGTAATCAATTTTCCGAAAGTAGAAAGCAAATCGAGAAGTGGTTTGACATAAACTAAATAGGAACAAAAAACCAGAAATCTACATATGTATTTTCAGTCTTTGACGTTGTGCAGACCAAACAAGAGAGATCTTACCAAGAACTCAAAACAAAGTTGAGTCTTAGCATAGAAGACTTAAGGTTTTAGTTGGTAGGCCGCACGTTGGCCTGTACAAGCTGATTCATGTTTTAGTGTAGGAGTCAGTTCAGGCAAAATGTAAGGTAGAAAAACTTGAAATAGTGGAAGAATTTAATATGAGTCGGGAATATTTGAAACGAATTTTGACTATAATGGAAGAAAAATAAAAAGAAGCTATTTTCTTAAGAAGCTTAGCTCAAAACCCTTATTGTCAATTGAATATTTTGTTGATTTGTTAAAAATAAGAAAAAACAGAATTATGAATTAAATTACAAAAACATGTTTTCTGTCAGATATAATTAATAAATAAATCTTGAAAAATCTCGAATATTTTTTTTCGAGATTGTTCTTCGAGATTCTTGATCGCGATTTTTGTACGTTCGAAATTTTTACATTCGAGATTTTAATTTTTTTTTCGAGATTGTTAAGATTTTTGTATTCGAGATAACGTCATGATCCCTTCAAAATAAGCTGATTTAAGGTTGACTTCTGGTTCAGATCGATTTCCAAAGTATGGAGTACATACTCGAAGCGTTGAGCATTTTCGACTGTATGTCGTCGATGTCGATTTGGGTGGCTTGAAACAAAATCTCCGTCTTCAGAACGCATTTTTTTAAAAGGTTTTTTTTTTCTCAAATTCATATTTTTCAAAATTGTTCTGTGATCTAAAATTTTGTATTGTTTGGTAAACCGCTTTTACAAGTGCTATCGAATATTTGTACCCAATTTCACGACCTTGTAATATTTTTATGACCGGTTCAACAATTTCCAACAAGTCCTTCGAAAACGTTAAGGCAAATACAAATTCTATTGAAGACATAACATCGAACAATCCTGCACCTAATGCAACTTCATCACCGTCGAATCCTGCTGCACCAGTGATTTGAGGCAAAGTCTCCATGATATGTTCATAATTTCAAAGAATGGATTAAGACGCACGTAAGTGGCCAACCGCCAACCTAGCGAGTCTCTATAAGATTTAATATGGAATGGCCTTCGTAATGTTGCTTAACTTTGTGCCGATATATAACAATTAATACTAATATTTTCTGCATGGATTGACATTTTGTGTTTATGCCCGCAATCCGTTGAATTAGTGACGCTACAATCCTATAAGATTTTAACGATAGATACTTTATTAGTGTATGCAATAATATAGATGGCGGTACTTCCGCGGAGAACCATGCAGTTAATATATGAAAGTGGTATACCAAATAACTATGGATTACTTTTGTATTCACTTAATACGACTTAAATGTATAGTATATGTTATTTTCTTTACATAAGAATTTATTTCTTTAGTGTAAATTTCTTTTTATCTCTATTTCCTGATACTTTAAGAATAAAAAAAAAAATTATATTTATTAGATATTTAATAGGTATGTGTTTAATAAAACTAATGTATCTTTGAATTTTTTATTGATATTCGTTAATTTAAACCACGAAGACAAAATGTTTGAGGAAATTTTTTTCTTTTTGCTTTACGATACAAAAAATCGAAAAAAACAAACAAATTATAGGTGTTTTGAGAGGTCATCTGGAGTTTAACAATAGATAGTCACTCTTACTCACTTGTATCTTTTTGTTGACATAAATGTTGTGTTTCTAACGCATGATTTGATTTCTAAAAAAAAGGTTATCGTTAAAAATATTTTTGCCCCCCCCCCCCCCCCCATGCAAAACAGGGTTGCTACGGCACTGCACCTCTGCCGTGAACAATCACCATGTTGCCATGCATGTTGGTTGTCGAAAAAGCATTCGAGAGTGTTTGGATTGATGCTCCCATCTACACCCTATAAGCTCCATCTTACAGGTATCCCTCAGGACGACATAGGTCGTCGGTGCTAAGCCCCATCTTCTTTTTGTGGTAGCCAAGTAGGTTATGTCCCGTATTCACACTTATAAGGGATTTTAGGGAGGGTTTTTTTTGTCGTAATTCGATCAGAGTTTCCTTTTTGAATGAAAATGTTATTAATATTTCCTTTGAATTCGCATTGCAGGATTCTGATGTTATGGTATATGAAAGAAAGATCAATTACTGAGCCTTCTCTTGCAAGCTCATCCTCCCATTAAAAAATTCAACCGTAATACCCGGGCTTCCAGGAATGCCCATCAGTCTTTTCCGTTTACCGGCACACCACTGTGACCGGGAACCCAGCAGAGTCTTACATCATGCTACTGTTGAGAATCTTGAGCTTGAATAAAAGAAAATTTAGTTTTCTATTCAATAATGTATTTTATTAACAAACGTTCCTCTGTATTTGAGTTTTCAATATCGAGTAAATAAAAATACTTAAGTCAGTTAGATTAATAAAAGACAACAATCTATAATTTAAGCAAACTAACTAAGTATTTAAATGTTCGGTGTTCTATCTTCAACACTTCCTCCATAAACACCAAACAGTTATTGAAGTTAATCTTGAATACAAATTTTCTTTCTTAACATTTGAAAACGGACACGGTCAAGGGGTTTCGTTAACAAGTCAGCCAGTTGGTCCTTTCTAGGTATATGATGCAATTTCAATTTGTCTTCAAGAAAGCATTCTCGGACATAAAAATGACGAACTTCAATATGCTTTAATCGCTTATAAAATTCTGGGTTCTTTGAAAGCTTTAAGGCACTCGACTATCGATATAAAGCGTTGGTATTATTTTCTGCTCTCCAATCAGTTCTTGCATGAGATACTTCAGCCACATAGCTTCTTTGGCACCTTCTGTTGCAGCCATAAGTTCAGCTTCTGTTGTTGGTAATGCAACAGTTCTTTGAAACTGACTTGTCCATGTAACTGGTCCTCCGTTGAACATTGAAATCACACCAGTTGTTGATCGCCTTGTTTTCAGATCTCCTGCGTAATCAGCATCACTGTATATCTTCAATTCATGACAATTGTCACACTGAACCAAAAACAGCAGTCATATTGATAATTTTGTACATTCAACTGACAATTTTGTTGTCAATTTACAACCAATGACCGCAGTAGTAAATATGACAATTTAAAATTTTCAATTTCATGATTCGAAACCGGGATTGTCACATTGATAATTTGCGTTGGCAAATCGAAGACCATGGTTGTCATATTGAAATCTATGGCAGTCGTATATTAAACACTGCAGTAGTCATTTGGAAAACCCAAATTATCAAATTGAAAACCGAGGAAGTCTTATTGAAAACCATTACTTTTAAATTGAATACCATGGTAGTCAACTTGACAACCGTAGTAGTCATATTGATAACCACAGTGAACCAATTTAAAACCACGGTAGTTAATATGAAAACTACGGTTTTCAGATTGAAAACAGTGGTTGGTAGATTGAAAATCATTGTTGTCAGTTTGAAGATCATGGTTTTCAAATTGACAACCGCAGTAGTCATATTGAAAAACACAGTTAACCAATTTAAAACCACGGTATTTAATATGAAAACTACGGTTGTCATATTGAAAACAGTGGTTGCTAATTTGAAAATTTCAAATTTGTTTGGTTTTCAATATTACAATCATTATGATACACTTTAAAATTTCGATTTTCAATAAGATTACCGCTTTCGTGTCCAGGACACCCCTTTTTCTGAAATATAAGTTGCAAGAATTGTTTAAATTATAAGGCAGATTTAGTTTTTTGGAACATTTTTAATTATTTATTATTACAACTAAGTCAACGTAGGTACATATACAATATTTATATATATATATATATATATATATATATATATATATATATATATATATATAATTCTACATATATTTCTTTATTATACATATAATTTATTATGCATATAATTCTTATGAAAATACTTACATATAATTCTTAATAAAATATGGTGTTGGATTTGAAATTGGCTTTTGCAATTGTTTTGGTTTTGCGGTTGGAATTGATGTTGGAATTGGTGCTGGTGATGGCGCTGGTGTCAGTTATGGTGTTGGTGCTGGTGTTCGTCTTGAACTTGGTTTTTGTGATTACGTTGGTGTTGTGGTTGATACTGAAATTGGTGTTGTTATTGATGGTTGTATTGGTGTTGGTGCTGGTGTTGGTGCTGGTGTTGGTGTTGGTTTTGGTGCTGGTGCTGGTGTTGTTAATGGTACTGGTGCTGGTGTTCGAGTTGGTGTTGGTGTTGCTTAGTATTTGTGTTGATGTTGGGGTTGGTACTGGTGTTGGTGTTTAGCTTGGTTTTTGTGTTCTAGTTGGTGTTGGTGCTGGTGTTGGAGTAAGTGCTGGTGTTGGTTGTTGGTTTTCCTTTGGTGGTACTTCATTGGAATAAGAACATTGTGCACACTTTTAAGTACTCGCAAAATAACTTCATCTATAATTATTATAAAAGAAACAATTAGAATTACCTCTGTTAAGAATCAATGAGTAGTTTACCTTTCTCAAAATCCGCTTCTTTTGTGTTTTCGAGTGTCCAATACGTACTTATCCTTTTGAAAGTTGGCTCCCACTACGAAAGGATGGAGGAACTTTCGGGGTATATGAATTGAAAGTCGATGTCAATCTACAACATAGAAAATACCATGAAAATTTGTTAGTATCTCATATTGTATTGGTGTTGCTGTTGGTGTTGGTTTTCGTGTTGGTGTTGGTTTTCGTGTTGGTGTTGGTTTTTGTGTTGGTGTTGGAGTTGGTGCTTGTGTTGGTGTTGTTGTTGGAGTTGGTGCAGGTGTTGGTACAAACATTAATGTTAATAATTGCTTACATAAATATAAGTCTTATAAACAATAGAAAATTAATTTTTATTTTATTAATGCTAATAAGAACAGGTTTTCACTACTTTTCGTTGTGTCCGTAGCTTATTGTCGTCATGGTTTAGAGTCCTAATCGTGTCCATACTTTTTATTTCATCTTTCACGGAAAGAACTGACAATACTTCCAAGAGTTTGAATCAGTCATGAAAAAAGTGCTTCTCAAACTTACCCTCTCGGAATCGGCGTTAAATTGTAGGTCCCCTCAATTCTTCACACGCACCCAGAGAATTGTTGATGAGAGTAAGCCACTTAGGCCTTGGCTCTGCAAGGGCTGTCGCGCCACTCTGTTTATTTATTCAATAGGAACAGGTTTTTATTTATTACCTTACCTGTAACAATATTCTGCTTGGGATTAAATTGTTTGAGAGTATTTAACTCTTGATTTATTTTTTGTTTCTTTCTTGATTAATTTGTATATTTTACACTTTTTTACACTTCACTCACGAACGTCTGATTGACTTGATAGAAAAATACTAAATGAGGATTACATTACTTGTTCAATTCAAGATAAACTCTATTTTCTTATTGAAAACAATAATTGTCAATTTGATGACCATAGTTTTCAATATGACAACCTTATGTGGTCGATCATCGTATTGACAACTGCAATTGTAAATATGATTTTTATATACGGTTAAAGCATCACATTGACTACTGCGGTTTCAACTTGACAATTATGGTTTTCAATACAATGATTTTGATAACGGCATAAGCAATTAATCGTTTGTTTTTGTTTGTTCTTGCTCAATTCAAGATAAAACCGATTTTCATATTAAAAACAATAATTGTCAATTTGATGACCATAGTTTTCAATATGAAAACCTGATGTGGTCAATCATGGTATTGATAAACGCAATTGTAAATATGATAAATTTAATTAAAAATTTGAATTTTTCAAAACTCGACTTTTAAGGCTTTGCAAGTAATAAAAAAAAAACGTGCTATGCATTAAAATTATGATCATTATCATAATCATAAACAACAATAGTTCGAAAAATCCGAAACGGTTCCTCTCATAGAACCGTATTTCAACGTCCCATAGGAAGTTATTGTAATGGGTCCAGTTATTGCATATCTCCATGTTTACTTCTATTTATTTTGATTTACATTCTAACAATCGAAATTATCAATATAGCAACTCTAGTTTTCAATTTGATTCCGGTGAAATTCAGTCATCACATTAATAACTGTAATTGTCAATTTGATGATTTTATTTTCAATGTACTTGTTGCATTAAGTTAGTAATCATATTGACAATCATTGTTGTACACATGATGATTGTAGTTCTTAATTAACTGACGGTGAACCTATGGTTTTCATATTGACAACCATTATATTCTATTTGATCATCTCAGGTGTTAAAACGACAACTTTGAATTTCAAACTGGCAACAAGATATTGAAAATTTCAAATTGTCCCATTTACTATCAAGTTGTTAGATTTTGAGATGACTTTTGAAAATTTACATCACATTGAAATTTTTTTTCATCAATATGACAATTTTCGGTTAACAACCAGTAATTGTCAATATGACAACGGTTATTTTTTTCAGTGCACCTGCTGGATATTTGATTACAGCTTTGCTTGTCCCGCGAAGATATCGAAAAATACGTTTCACATTGTTCCAATCATCTTTGGTAGGGTTTTCCATTCTTCTTGCAGCAGAACTTACTGCAAATGAAATGTCTGGTCTTTTCGCTGTTGCTAAATACATTAAGCTTCCAACAGCTTCTCTATAGGGAACATTAGTTGCCATCCGTTCACCGACCAGTACACATCGCACAATAAATATAAGTTGCTTACCGAACCAAAAACAACAAACCTGTTGCTAACAACGATCAGTTGCGAACTTGCGACAACGTTCAACCACTGTGCCGACCTGATAACATCGTATACAGCCAGCTTCCAACCGTAGGAAAATCAGTTGGAGTCAGCAACTTAAGACGAGCTGACGTGTGCTCCGGAGCTCTAAGTATTAAGTAACATACAATCCTCGTAGAGACTTCCCCCACGAGTAGTAAGGGTTCTTGTCACACATACTAAACCTGTAGCTGAAATTCGTTAGTTTATTTCCCGGATTCGTCCGTTGATTGACAGGATTCGTCCGTTGATTGCCAGAACTCGTCCGTTCATTGCCCATATTCATCCATAGATTGACCGGATTTGTTCGTGATTTTATACCAACCGGTCACTGACTTATCCCCACCAGTGGTCTTTATTACTACTGATCCTAGCATTTAAGTTACCCATAACTATCATAATATCGTCGCACTATTGCAGGCCGAAAGTACTCCGAAATGAGGACCATTTACGGAAAAAAGTATAACATTAAATTGCTTCGTCCCGGTTTTCTTAATTCAGAAGACCAAAGTACTTAACTTGGTCCCAAAATATTACTGTTGTACCACAACAATTCTTCCTAGTTGACATTGCACCGGCCTTCAACATCTTTACGCTATAGAAAATCATCTTGGGCAGAGTAAAATAACTCTTATTCGTCTTCGTGTTAAGAGTCCTCATCCGAGGCGTTTTGATGACATTTCAGTTTAGCTACTTAGAATGCCAGGAAAGCCAGGAAAACATAACGTCATAGCTTCTTTCAGCAGTTTTAAAAAAACCATTCATCGAGGACCATCACGAAGAGGTTAGACAATTCCTTCTCCGTGACTAGAAAAAGAAAGTCGCAAAGCTTGTCTGCGATAAACTTATGACAGTCAACAAAAACTCGATAAGCCATATTTCAAGTTCCAAAAAGTCGAAAAAGGTCCCTCAAGTATAATTAAAATTAAAATCATCAAAAGAGGTCAACAAACTGCAACTGTTACTTAAACCCTGCAAGGCCCAATATTAACATTCATAATTCACAAATAAATACCATACTCCATTTTAATTTAAAGATGAATGTTTAACAATTTAATTTCAATTAAAAACAAGAATTTATTATATTAAGTTCTCCTCTTCCGAAGTCCAGACAGCATTCGGCAAAACGCTGGATAATCAATCATCGGCGGCTCGTCCAATGTTTTCGGTTTTGCCATCGGAGCCCTAGATAGAGCCTCTGTGGCCTCGGATCTGGACAGTTTATCCCCATAGTTAGTTAACTCTTCGTACATCCTGTGGGATTGAAAAAATGAATTACGCCAAAATTTACTACTTTGGTCCACTTTCACCGCGCCAGCCGCCGACAAAAAAAAAAAATAATAAAGAAAGAAAGCAAACAGAAAACGTGCAAAAGCGAACAATATTTGCTCTTACTTTTTCTCCTCAATTAACCCAGTTTTTTCATCGTCCCACTTGCTCCATGCTTCCAGTAGGACATCCTCGGGATCCAGCTCAATCGTCCGTAAACCCATGAGTTCCACAAATGCATCATAGTCCAATGGCTCCTTGGCCTTTAGCCAAAAAAAAAAAAAACAACGATCAATGTGTGTGTGTGTGAGGGTGCACAGAACAGGAAACACAGAAGAATGAGGAGGGCCATATCGACCCCACCGACCGGCAGAACATAAAATCATTTGTGTATAAATCTCAAAAAGCGTGTCAAACAAGCACTTCTACCTCCTTTATCATCTCGTCGAGCATGTCCTCCGGTGCCTCGCCGCCCAGTGCCAGTAAAGTTATCCTCAGATCATCGCGCGAAATCAAGCCATCCGAGTCGGCATCGAAAAGCACGAAAACCTGCATTTTGATTGTTAAAAAAAAATAACTTTAAATTAAAAGGATGTGCTCGGAGGATGCAAGAAGATGGCCTTTTATTTATTTATGTGGCAGTTGCGATGTGTCAGTGCAGAGGTACCTCTTTTAATTCAACTAGTTTCTTCTCGTCCAGATCCTTGAGTGCATTTATATCGCCAGCGTGCACTTCATCCGGCATTGTGTAGTGACCGACGGTTTTGGGTATTTTCAATTTAGGATTGAAAATCTCATTGATCACTGCCATGGCTGATGATTCATCGACTTCCTCCTCCGCCAGAGCATGTTGTTCCTTCTCTTTGCGTTTGGCAAGCGATTTTTTCCTTTTCTTCATCCGAGAGGATAAAAATGTGTTTCAATGTTGAAGATGGGATAAAAAAGGATACGAAAGGAGAGTTGAACAAATCAATTGTGCAAGAGTATTCGATTGTAATCACCCTTTCAAGTTCCTCGAATGGAATCACATTTTCCATAGACATTTTCGTATAAAATTGTGTTTCTTTATTAAAGTTCGCAAGGAGCACTTATCGCGAGACAACTTTCGCGGTTCTTCTCGGCACGTTAACTGGGAGCTGTTCCTAGGAAACTCATCCATTTTATTGGGAAGCCAATCGATCGCGATTAAGTCAAATTTATGTCAGTTCAAGTGTGTGAAAGCAAATTTGAATTATTTGATTTTGGTCACCGATAAAGTGGTGTCGCAAAAATAATTCACATTTTCTGTTTTTATTTTTAGAAAATTTTTATTTTGATATTTTTGAATTTTGATTTTTGTGGTTCGCCTTATTTTTAGGTTTAGGATTAAAATGTTCTTTCCTGATTTCCGATTTTGATTTTTTTTTTTTTTTAGTAAACGCCAGAGCCAGCTGTGCTTTTGGGCCAAAAATTCATTGACGGAGGAAGAAATGGTTGGGATGTCCATCCATACAAATTGTAGTTATGTTAAATTAGTTTACATCGTAACTTTTTAACCCACATCACTTTAGTGAAATTAAAGGATTTGCTTTTAAATATGTGGATTTTTTCAAAAGCTTCTAGGCCCTGATGAATATCTCCTGTTTCTGCTTGCTCTTGGTAGTTCCTGCAAGTAGCTACTGCAAGTGTTAAATGCATTATGCATCAATACTTTCCCGGTGCATCTAAGACGAACTTTAGTTCACTCTTTCGGAGATCCTGTATTCAAATTCTGAAGTTTAGTATTTGTAGTAGTACCCAAAATGCAAGTTCCAGGCTTTTCTTGGTTAATGTTTGGAATTTTATAAAGAAGATCGTATTGATGGCTTAGAAGGCGTCTCACAAGAGAACCTCGGCAATAATGATGTCATCGTCGGTCGTGACTTTGCCTTCATTATTTTGACAGTCTGCTCCCTGACTCTGCAGCACTTGTTATTCCGAAACGAGTTCATATTCAGCATTCCTGAGGGCTCATCATAAGCAATTCTCTTCAGAAGATAAGACACGCTGTTCTTCTGCGGCTCTTCTGCCTTGATGACTATCCAGTCGCATATTGGAACCAGCGGGTAAAGCCTCTGAAGACCGCGGATCTGCTTCTGTGTGCCTGGCTGTATGCTTAATGCGGGCCTTTGGTTGTCTGGAGATATTGCTAGCTAGGATAAGCTTGAGACGCAAGCGCGTCCAGCAATGCTGGATTTAAGGAAAAACCTGGAAAACTTGTCCCTTTGTTCCCAGAGTCAAAACTAGGGTAGGAAGCTTCACTTGTCGAGATTGTGTAAAGAAAGCTTAGCTTCAATAGAGTTCCACAATCCCAGCAGACCTCTTCTGTTTGTGGAGAGCCCATCCACAACCTAAAACCGATACCTGACTTCAAAGACCCCTGTTCTTTTAGGTTCTTTAAGTAGCTTGTGTTGAGTTTCGTTCTTTGGTACGGACAGTAATTTTTTCGGTAGTTGAATCAACATTCGTTTTTGCCAGCTCAGATGGAGCATGGGAAATTCGTTTGTTTGTTTGACTATCCGGATATTGCCAGGTGGATTCTAAGTGGATTCTCCATATAGGGAACCATGTTCTCTTGTCCGTTATTTAATTTTGTGGATTATGTGCTTGCCAAAATGTATGGTGTATACATTTTTGTTTCTTCTGGGCAGTCCTTATAGTCTCTATCCGGGAGGATGTAAGACTCTACCTTGTGGTAATCTACAAAATCATCGGTTTGGGCGTGTTCACAATTAAACTGATTCCATAGCATAACATGATTTTACCTGATCCTATTCTTTTATTCATCAAATTTTCTGGACCACATTAATGCCTGCCTTCCACAATTTCAACGTTTTCTGTAAGAACTAGGATATTGAGAATTCAGGTGTGCCACAGAAAATTTTTTGCGGAAAATAGTACTCCTATCTTTTCATATTCGTTCTTCGGATGTTGAACTGCAACGGCAAAATATGATAAACTCTGAATGAAACAGCATTGTACAATGGGGAATAAGAAAACTGTATTCTCCGTTGGACCACCTCTTGTGGAACGATCGAATGTCACAAAATGTTTAGGTTCTTTAAGATGTTGCAAGAACGATTTCTCCCATTTTGTATACCTGCTCTTAAAAAATTTAGCGGAATACTCCTGCTTCTATGAATATCCATCAGTTTTGTTTTGAGCCCAACTACTAATTGTACTGTCCACCACAGAGATTCGTTATTTAGCCGTACGACACGAATGAAAACTGATATAACAAACTCTGTTTTTCTCTCCCAATATACACTAGTCAAAACAATTAAAGAAACACTTGAAAAAACTCAAAAATGGAGTGGATTTTTATAAGGCTGTATCTCAGTAGAAAAAAGACGGATTGAAGTGAAATAAAAAGTTTTTCAAAGGTTATCATTTTTTCTTTTAAAATTTTTTTGAGTTAAAAAAGTACCGTTAGTCGTTTTTGCTTGAGCGAAAAAAATGTTCACTCAATTTCAAAATCGAAAAAAAAATAAACTTTGAGGTTTCATAAAATGAGCGGAAATTTTTTTTCAATCCAACCAATCTAAGATTCAATTTGAAAATTTTGCTGGCTATAATTCACTGTTTAGTTCAGATCGCTACGATTTTTTTTCTAATCAAAAAATGGGTTTACATGCAAAAACACAATTTTGACTTTGGACCCTAATAACTCCGCTAAATATTGACTTACAAAAAAACTAAAGACAGATTTGAAAAATTCATTAAATTTTCTACACAAAAACATTTTGAAAAAATAAAAATACTGTTTTTTTCAATCTTTTCTATCACTTTAAAAAAAGGTCCAAAATACGCATTTTTCAACTTTTTCATAAAAACTACCGTTATTTTGTGCTGTTCAGTGATACAACTAATCTAATCTAAAATTTGTTTATTTTTTAAATTTTTTTTATTTTTTTCATTATCATTATGACTTTGTGAAATTCGGACGAATTTCCTTGATTTTGATGAAAATTCGTCCGAATTTCACAGTCATAATGATAATGAAAAAAAAAAACAAATTCAAAAGAACAGAAAAATAAGACAAAAAAAACTTTCCTTAAAATTGAAAAAAAAGTGTTTTGTAAGTTTGATTGATCGAAACAGAGAAACGGTTAATCGTATTGATGTGAAATTTTCACCAAAATCAAGGAAATTTTATGAGCTTTAATAATTAAGCCTCAGATAAGTTGTTTTACTGGACCTTTTTTTAAAGTGATAGAAAAGATTGAAAAAAATAATATTTTTTTTTTAAATATTTTTGTATAGAAAATTTAATGATTTTTTTAAATCTGTCTTTTGTTTTTTTTTGTAAGTCAATATTTAGCAGAGTTATTAGGGTCCAAAGTCAAAATTGTGTTTTTGCATGTAAACCCATTTTTTGATTAGAAAAAAAATCGTAGCGATCTGAACTAAACAGTGAATTATAGCCAGCAAAATTTTCAAATTGAATCTTAGATTGGTTGGATTGAAAAAAAATTTCCGCTCATTTTATGAAACCTCAAAGTTTATTTTTTTTCGATTTTGAAATTGAGTGAACATTTTTTTCGCTCAAGCAAAAACGACTCACGGTACTTTTTTAACTAAAAAAAATTTTAAAAGAAAAAATGATAACCTTTGAAAAACTTTTTATTTCACTTCAATCCGACTTTTTTCGACTGATATACAGCCTTATAAAAAACCACTCCATTTTTGAGTTTTTTCAAGTGTTCCTTTAATTGTTTTGACTATTGTAGTTTTCAGGAGTTCATGACAAATTTACACCGACTACTGGGGAGAGGAGTTTTAAGGATTCCGATGAAAGCAAAACTCTTAAAATGTCACTTCGTTTTCTGTTCACTCGTCTTTCACAAACGATTTCTTAGAAACAGATGAGCTGATTGTTATGAAAATTGGCACACGTAATTCAATGAATCTTAGCAAAATATTGTTTGGTCGATCATCATTTTTCATATTTTTTGGTATTCAACAAAAAGTGCATAACGCACTTACCAGTTTCGCCGTCTTGCTACAGGCGATTGTAAAGAAGTAAAAAGCCTAAAAATACATCACATTCCAAAATTCACCTACAAAAAATGAAAACATCTCCTTAATTTGAGTTGAAAATAACTAATTTAAATGTTTTCAGTATTGGGAAAGGTTCGCGGTCGTAGTCCGTCATAATCTCATTACTTGAAGTAATTCATACAACCACCACAGTACCTATAAAAATGTAGGTATTCCATAGTAATGAGATAGTTCTGAATCGATTTTCTACATTTGCGTCCGACTACCGACAAAATTCTGCGAATTATATCTGCTTGGGAAACAAACTCGGTGTTAAAAATATTACCATGAATGGTTTGTGTATGCCATAACTTCGGAATATTGACGGATCGAGACAGAAAAATACTTCGAAAAATCACAAATTGATATCTTACAGTTTCAGAAACGAACCATTAATTAGTTCATTACGATATTCTTGGACTTTCAGAAAATTGATGTCACTGATCCTACATTTTGAGGACCTTTAACAATTTTCAGGATTAAAACTTTACAAATTTTTGACTTCTTTCACATTGGAATAAATATTTCAATACTTCAAATATTATTGACCAGATTTTTCGGTTTAAAATTCAATGCATTTTAAAGTATACAAGTCTATTTTATTAAACAGAAAGGAAATCACGATCCTGAATAAATAGTCTGAGATCCATTTGTTATTGACATTTTGAATTACATATATCAATATCAGTAAGACAGAAACATTCATTAAGTATTTTTCGAAACTCTTCAGAATTTCAAGAATTCATATTTTTTCCATTGACTTATGGCATCGGTCAAATTTGACCGACAAATTTGACAAATTTTTCACGAAATGTTGTTTAAAATTGAACGCAGTTACTTTTTATAGAATTTTGTATGTCAAGTCCATTATATTTTAATTACCGCCCGAATTGTACAATTGTAACTAAATTGTACTGAGGTCAAAAATGATCCATAGGTTAGGTTATGTGGGCTGACGGTTGATGTTGTTACCGTCACACTTAGATCAATGTAGATCCCTTGTGATACCCTGAAATATTGTAACTTCTGGAAAAGTAATTTAACCTATGAATTCTATGGTTGGTCGAGCCATTTGCTGGACTTGACAAAGTTCAGTAGGTGATTGCCTGGGAGTTCAGATAGTTCTTCTAGTTCATTGAAGAAATAGTTGCCTGATGTTATGGTCTATGAGAGAGGGATCAAGTACCGAGCCCTCTCTTGCAAGCTCATCCGTCTTTTCATTTCCTGGCACACCACTGTGACCGGGAACCCAGCAGAGTCTTACGTTGTGCTGCATACCAAGAACCCTTAGCTCTTCGCGACAGCAAGAAACAAGCTTTGACTTGATTTGCGTGGCAGAGATCGCTTTTATTGCTACTTGGTTATCAATGAAAAAGGTGATATCAGCGTGTGGTATCGCCATCATGGATATTTGATTAGCAGCGTTTTTCACTGCCAAGTTCTCAGCTTGGAAGACACTGCTATGGTCGGGTAGTCTGAATGAACTGACAAGGCTAAGATTTTCTGAGTAGAAACCTGCCCCTACTACTCCAGTAATCATTTTCGAACCATCGGTAAAGATGGTAAAGTGTAGGGTACACTGATTTCCCAATCTTCTCTATTAGGGAAGCTGGTAGTAAAGTTTTTATTGAAGTCTAGATAAAGGGTCATGCAATCAGTACAAACTTTATTCCCAACGTATTTTGTAAAGATCGTTGTATGGCCGTGTTGACTAGATCTCTAAATATTGGTCTGACCAAGTCGAAGAGCGCTGTTTGCTGCTGATTCTTGTGCAAATGATTCTATGGGGGTGAGATTTAGGATCGCTTCGAGACCCGCAGTTGAGGTAGTCCTCATTACCCCCGTAGTGCTAATGCATGCCATTCTTTGTACTTTGGTAAGGGTTTTTAAGTTCGTGGATTTCTCCAGAGCTTGCCACCAAACCAAACTCCCATAAGTTAGAATGGGTCTAACAATGGCTGTGTACATCCACATGATAATCTTAGGATTTCGCCCCCAATTTCTTCCCAGAATCCTATTACACGAGTAGAGTGCAATCATGGCTTTCTTGTTGTTCAAGTGTAAACCTTCTTTCATTACATCTCTGGTCTTAAATCTAGTACTTTCGTATTATTATGTTTTCTAAGAGATGTCGCTTTATGTTACAATAACTTTTAAACCGGAACTGGCTTTAGTTACTAAATTCATTGTAAAAAAGTCTTCTTGAATAAAGTCTCATCAAGGTAAGACGTGCCTACAAACTTAAAAAAGATTTTTACTTTTGGCTTAGAAACTCTCTTCCTTCGCTTGAGTACTACTTCGAACATAATCACTTGTATCTTTCTTGTATGTTTAGACCCCAGTTGAGAAAAAATGATCCTTGGTGAGATCCTGAATATTCGAACTGGAAAACCACTGTTACCAACATCAAGAACTCTCAAAGACTCCACTTCTTCGCTTATATTTCATCGAAGAAGGGAACTGTTATTAATACTTTGACAATTTTTTCAACTCATGTAATTTTTCAGTTGATGCAATAATTTAACTAAAGACAATAATTACCTACGGACAGTAATCAATTACAAATTTTTATTTGCATGAAATTAAGTTTATGAATCTTAACTAGTTATATCAACAAACGAACAATCAGCCATAGTGTACTACGGCGGATACTTGCCCAAAATTCGTATATTTGGCGCTATATGGCAATTTGCATGTTCGTTGTGCTATTTAGTTTTTGAAATACATTTTATCAAAAAAAGAATGTCTCACACCAATCTCTTTTTTTTGAGAATTATTTCAATTTCGAAAAGTAAAATTGCACTTTAATTGAAAGAATGTTACCCTTTTCCAATAAAATGATTTCCCCATTTCGCAGTCAATAACGAAGCAATTTAATTAACCCTTCTTGTAGTTCAATTTTCAAGTTACAACGAACACCTCCTTTACTATTACTATTCTCACCGAAAAACAAAAGGGCGAATTCAATCACAAGCAATTTAATTAAAAAATTCAATATCCGTGCCATCTGCACGCCACTGCATTGCAAAAGGTGCATATCGCACAACGAGGAACACTCATTATGTATGCCAAAGTCTAATTGCTGTATTCCGCTCTGCGCGCTCCTTAAACAATTTCTCGTAAATTCCAAGATTGATATCCATACGATTTACAAAGAAACAATATTAAATAATTTTAAGTAGTGAGCGTAAAGGAATTCATTGGACCGATGCATCGCCTGCTGTCGCTCTCGTGACATCTATTTTAAATCAATTTTCGAAATTGAATTTATAGAAAACAGAATGTGTTAATATATTTATTCCAAAAGTTTTACCTTTTCCCAGGATAAATTGTGCGCGTCATAAATAATTAATTGACGGCGACACTAGCACCATACCACCCAACCGAAAATACAAGATTTTGTATGGCGTTGTTTATTGCGAAACAAGAAAATGTATCAGACGGGAGCGGACTGAAGTAAAGTGTTTATGCAAGTGTTTAGCCGTAAGTTCCACCTTGAATAGATGTCAACGGAGTAACCCCATCTGGGGTATTATCGGAATCCTCTTCCAGTTGCTGACTCGAGGAGGTTGGCCGACATTATCCTTACAGTAAAGACAACTTTAAATTTGTGAAACGGATCCGCTCCTGTGTGATTGGTATTTGGTACTTCCTCAATACGTTCCGTAACACTTGTATACATTCAATCAAATCACCGGATCCCATAGAAACATTTTATTGAAATGGAAAGATGCACGAATTGCACATCGCACAAAAACCCCCAAAACACATTTACACACTCACTCCACTAACTTTGGCTGCAGTTGAACGTCCTTCAGTTCAAGCTGAACGATATTGCTCGCAGCTCCCATTACGAAAATCAGAACACAATCGCTTCGCATGAAACGTGGATTGCTTGAGTTCACCAAAAACACCCCGCGGTTGTCCTCGTTCACTTCTGTTGCATGAATACAAGGACAATCTGGAAAATCAAAATAAAAACACAAGTTTGAAAAAAAGGCAAAAGATGCACTCGCGTTCTAGAATTCGTATTCAGGCACACTTTCTATACGATTCATAGGGCGACTTTAGGAAGAACGCGTTCAAATAGGAATGGAAAAAATCTCACGCTTCACTTAGACAATTACCGAGCCATAAATTCCTGTTCGCGGTCGAGGCAGACGGTATGCAATCGGGGCACAAGCCAAAAACTATGAGGCAAAGTAAAATGGCACTTCTTTTAGTCATGTTGTTAGTCGCACAACTAATTCTTAAGCCGTCTTTTATGAACACTGCGACACTTATCTGACAGGACGATAACGATGGCGCGAGACTAATGACAAGCCCTTCTCATATCCATTTTGAGAGCACTTAATTTAAAATTATCCTGTTCTCCTTGGTGTCCTCCCCCCAATCACCCACTGCCGCCTACCGCCTGTCTGTCGACACAGCCTTCATCCCCCTTATAGTGCTTAGAGTATTTTTAAAAGGCTAACAGCAACAAAAAAAGACGAACAAAAAAATAGTCGTTATAGAGAGTTAGGAGCTGTGTTGAGCAACACATGGCTGAAAGGAAGTGGACACAGAATGTCGGTTTTGTAGTAAAAATAGCTCGACCCAATTTGTGCGGATGTGGAAATCTATCTATGTGCTGTGATGATGGTGATGATGATGTTGATGACACATTAGCATAGATACATCGCCTTGCACTAAGGCAGCTCAGTCTCAGCAATATAGGAATGAAAATTAATTGCTCCGACATGGCAGCTATAGAGCAACAGCAACAGTTTTGAAGAAAAAAAGTATAACGGCAGGTTTTGGGTCACACAACATTGATTGTTTAGCATTTTTATAGCACCACAGATTCGTTGATGAAATGACGGCGGAAGGATGCGGGTGGATGGCGGTGTTCATTCATCCGGTTGCCACGATTTTTCAAATTCAAAGCCCAAGATAGTTGAAAAAGTATCTAGTTGGCTTTAGAAGTATTTTTGGGGTGGATTTTATTTTTTTTTTTTTTTAAAAGAGCGAAGGGCTAGGGGAATGTGGAGTATGGGGGTGTTGGTTTGATTTTGAGTTTTGAGTGGCTTTATATTTTTGGAATGAGTTGGGCAGGTGGTGGGGTTTGTTTTGGTTTGTTCGAGGCAGTGCATTGAATTACATAATGTAGGTCAAAAAACTTTGGAAGCGGGTTATAATTAAATCAACAATTTCGTTGTTTGTATTAGAAACTACCGGTAAAATAGAAGGCTAGTTTATAGTTTAATGAACAGGATTAGCTCCCAAAGATTTTTGTCATAATGACGTGTTGAAGTTGAAGTTTGCTGATGTTTTGAAATATTCAGAAAACTTTTTCCGCACTTCAAAATAAGATCTTATGTTTGTAATAGCCCAGGAGCCCCCATACAAGGAATTCCCGTCATCGCGACCACTAAAATTTTTAATGAGGAATAAAAGATAAGGCCAAGATGAATAAGATTCGCCTGGTCGGCGTGAATTGAGTTAGCCGGAAAGGCCGCGCATACCTGTTGCAATGTGGTGAAATGTCTCCATCTCCACCATCGCGGATTCTATTTTTCTTTCTTTCATTGCACGCGTCCTAGCGTTAGATGTATAAATACCTTGGTTTGCTTGCTTTCAAGCTGCCGAAAGTATTGTTTTTTTCTGTATTGCTTGAAAACGGAAAGGTATATCGTGGTTCGACTGAAAATTATTAACAGAACAGCATTGAATGTTGAAAGCAAAATAAGCACTTAATCACATAAAATTTTGAAAAAATTAATTCGACATTTAAGAACAATTTTTCTTTTCGAAATTTTGAGTTTGAAAATTAATTTTTCTAAAATTATTATTTTAAACAATTTAATTTAGAAATGAAAGAGTAATAGCCTATTCCCACCAACGTGATTTAGCTAAAACAACTTGATTTAGCTAAAACACATAATTTATTTCATGATTTGCCATACATTTTCAATCATTTGAAATTACTTGATTTAGCTTGTTTATTTTTTAATTAGGTATAAATCACCTCGATGATTCCAGGCTGAATGATTTCATGCTGAAGTAATGAATAAAATTCATTTTTAATTCATTTTTTTTCTTTTGACAGTCAAAATTCAAATTTTGTGTCATATATTGATATATTTTATTGAAAAATTCAAAAAAATGTCAAGATTGTGATAAATGTCAAGCTAAATTAAGTAAAAAGTTCAGTGGGAACGCTTTCTTGATTTATAAATCAAATAAGCTAAATCAAGTCGGTGGGAAAAGGCTATAAGTTTTTGGCTTTGCAGAGAGGTTTTTCACGGGTTTAACTACAACATCCGTTTATTTTTAATATTTTTTTTTTTAAATATAAGTCATTTTTCAGAAAATTTCTCCTCCTGGCTAAACGGGGGAATAGGCCCCCCTCTCCCATACAATTTTGGTATTGTCTCAAGCCTACCTACACGCTATAACTATTTGGCACACCGTTTTACTTTAACAGATGGGTGAAGGAGTTAGTAATTGATTGAAATAAAATTAAATTTAATATACCCTGGGCCACTTTTCGATAGACAAGCTATCATAGTCCTATTTGTTTATAAATTATATTTGATGAAAATATGTTTCATCCGGTTAACAGATCGTTGAAGGTCGGTCTTCAGCGGCTCTTAGAATATAGATTAAATTTCTACGTATTGTAGGTATCGTCGCTTGGATAAATGTTTGTCGTATGTGAAAAATTGGGGATTTGAGGTTTGAATGCAGTTTTGGTAATAGATTTTTTGCCTACAATTCTGTAAAATCCGTTTTTTTATATTTGGCTTAGTTCCCGAGATATTCAGTGTTCTTTTTGTCGTATCTCCAAGGTCACTAACGATTTGAGTCATTTTTTTTGTCGTATGTGTAAGAAAAAGCTACACATACGACAAATTTTAAACATACGACAATTTTTCCCATACAAAACCGGTTTTTCGTCGATTCGGAAAATGATTGTCGTATTCGTATGTGCCTTTTCTTTGAACACATACGACAATAATTTACTGAAGTCTACGTTTGCGTTTGTCGTATGTCCCATAACAATTAACACAGTCGTGTGTTATTTTTGGTCTCAGTTGCAATCATGATGTCAAAGGAGTCGGACGCCCGAGTCTTCTGCTCCGAGTTTGTCGGAAGAAATTTGTACGTAATGACTATGATATTGCATGCAATATGTTTTAATAACTTTTAATTGGTTTCTTAATTTTTTGGCATGAGTGGCGAAATATTAGGTGAGGACTTTTCAACTGACGATGAAGACAATGATCCGTCGTACCAACCTTCAACAGCAGACAAAACGAATTCCTTAAAAAAATTGTATGAGCATGCAAATGAATTGATTTTGCCAACTCCAGATTCGAATGAAATCCAAATTCGAAATGTGCCATCCGCTTATAGCAGTTCATGTAAGTTTCTGAATTTTCATTAGTATCAAATCAAAGGTAGCAATTATTTCATCTTTCACGGGTACTGCCTCTTGCGAAGACCTGACAAATCTTCCAAGAGTATCAATCTGTCACGAAAAAGTGCTTCTCAACTTTGCCGTTTGGAATCGGCGTTAAATTGTAGGTCCCCTCAATTCTTCACACGCACTTAGAGAATTGTTGATGAGAGTAAGCCACATAGGCCTTGGATCTTCAAGAGCTGTCGCACCACTCTATTTATTTATTCTTGCAGAAAAAGAAAGAGGAACCCATCGTTATGGAAACAAAATTTAAGAAAGAGTTTTCGTGAGCAGGGTCTTCCTTATAATGGAAAAAATGTCATAAAAAGACCTGCTAGAGCGCCTTGTTTCAACTTCATTGATGTCGTTTTGTCGTATGTACAATACTCCATTCAAACATTTGATAAATTTTTGTTGCATGTTTAAAAATTTAGTCGTATGTGTTTGGGAAACTAGCAGACTTGGTGAAATAGTAACATACGACAAGAGCATTCTGAGCAAAATTGGCTCTAAATTGTTCCTTAACAACTATTTCGATTTTATTTTAACGTTATTGAACTAAAAACTTTTTTTTACATAAGTCATACAATTTTCAAGAATATCTGACGTAGGGTTTTTGAGAAAAAAATTCTGAACTTTGAAGTCGCTTTCCCAAAAGTAGCCAAATGTAACATACAACAAACATTTATCCAAGCGACGGTATGTGAAATTTATTTAAGGTTTTCATTTTTATCAAAGATGGATTCAACAGCAATTGCTACTTTTAAAAGAAATGTTGGCCTAAATGAAGCTGCTCTTCTGCTGAAACAGCTAGTGGAAAAAGTATAAATTTGTGAGACTGTGTAGCTAGTGGTCAAGGTCCCTGTGTAGAGATAAAAAATGTGCACGACTCGGTCGTACGAGCCTGCTCCTGCATTTTAAATTATAACTCATAAAAATATTTAAAAAAAAAAAAATCATAAATAAAAACTTAAATTGAAATATGTACCTCAAAAATTCATCAAAATATGACATCAAAATTCTATCTGAAAAAACTTGATGTCATATGATTTCTTAAGAAATTGCTGATTTTCAATTTTATTTTTTTTTAATCGTAGGAGCGATTTTTTTTTTTAAATTAATTTTTTATGTATACAATTTTTCGAAAATGTCTTAAAATAAATTTGGGTATGCAGTTTTCAAGAACATGTTAATATAAATTTTATAAGGAAATTTCGATTTTTAATATTGATTGATAAAAAGATTTTTTTTAAATTTTTGAAATGTTTTTGAATACAAAATATTATTTGGGTAATATATACGTACTTAAAAAAAAATACCCTGATCGGACTTTTATTTTTCGAGAAAATCTGATAACAAAAAAACGGATCTATGGGAGGTACCGTTTTGAGCAATACAAAAATATTTTTTTACATAAAATACTTCAATGGTTTAAACAAAATTTTCGAGTTTTAAAAAAATCGTAGGAGCCGTTTTTGAAAAAAGTGAAACTTTTGGTTTTTGGCCAAAAAAATCGTATGGTGGCTACCCTATATTTTGATTTAAGAAAAAAATCAAAAAACGACCCACGCGCATTCGCTCAAACCTCCAATTTTTAAGTTTGAAGTCAATCAGACCAGTGGTGAAGGCTGTAAGCGCGTTTACAGACAGTCAGATAGACAGACAGACATCTTCTCATCGTAATGTCATATCTCATCATTATCTCAACTTTTTTTTTCGAATTTAATAAATACATAATGTACTTGCCATATACATCTATACTAATACTAGCAAACCCGGCGAACTCCGTTTCGCTACCAGAAGGTGATTAAAAGAAGAAGAACATTTTTTTTTGTTTAATAGGTATTTGAAAAGGACAAATTATCCGTTTCATTGAAGTGCTCTTATTTGGTAAACCACATTTTTTGTTTTTTGGTCTGACGTTAACACAAACAAAGCGAATGGTTTCCCAACTCGTGAACACGCAACGTATAACTGCCCATGTGAAAAACAATGATTTTCTAAATGTATCCCGCAAACACTAAGCGATTGGCCTTTCGACTTGTTAATTGTCAATGCGAACGCAAGGCGAACTGGAAACTGCAATCGTCGAAAGTCGAGTAAATTTGCAAAGTCGCGGTGGATTCAAATTACGCAATATCATAATAACTGTACCAACTTTGAGTTGCAAGTTATGTGGTGGAAATCCTGGTAACTCCAGACAGTTCAAAAACTCCGTTGGATAATTTACTACATCATCGGGATTCGTTATGGAATCAACGGATTTGTATGTAACCAAATCGCCAGCAATTTTTGATTGAATGGTGAAATTCAGTGCGTGTACATCATTATTCTTTGCGGCAAGAATTGCTTGTTGACTTAACCAAGCATAATTTTGATAATTCTCACTAATGTTTGGGAAAACATTTTCAATAAGAGCTAATTGAGAGTCTACAAATCGGCAAAAGTCGTTGGTAAGAGTAATTAATCCTGATGTCGCATCAACTGGGACTTTTCCATTTTCCATTCAATTCATCTGCAGGCGTTCCACGGGGAATTAATGGCAACGTCTGCCTGAAATCGCTTGCCAACAATATCATTAGGCCACCAAAGATGTTGTTATTTCGCCGAAGATCCTTCAGTGTGAAGTTAAGTGCTTCAAGCGATTTCTTATGTGCCATTGTCCACTCATCCCAAACAATGAGCTTGCATTGCATCAACAATATTCCCATTGCACTGGATTGGGAAATATTGCATGTTGGAGTATCAATTGTGTTTAAATTGAGTGGCAACTTGAGCGCAAAATGTTCAGTACGCCCGCCATCTAGAACAGTCGCCGCAATTCCAGATGATGCTAACGCCAAAGCTATGTCACATCTTGATCGAATAGTGGCCAAAATCAATGAAATGACAAATGTTTTCCCTGTTCCTCCAGGTGCGTCCAGGAAGAATAGACCACCAGTATTACTGTCCACCGCTTGCATTAATGTTTCGTATAAATTTCTGCAATGTATCAACATTGTATTGCAGCTCTCGATTTAATTCGATCGATTTGGCGCAATCATTCCTACTTCAATCAGTAGCTTGTTTGCAATAGTCAAGCATTGATCCTCAATCAGAATCAGAATTGTAGATTTCATCGGTTGTTTGGATATCAGAATTATTCGTTTGAATGCATGGTTCAATGGGTCCAACACCAGATCATTGGCATCATACAATCGCTTGGCATTCCAATATGATCCCACTGCGAACTACAGTGATGATGATTTTGGTCCCGGAGCTGATCCGGGTTGAAGTGCAGATCAAGGGGAAAACTTCATGGTCCAAGCTGACGATTATGATGATGACTTTCAGCAATTTACATACATGTCGCCAATATCAACAGAAATACAAACACCAACAACCACACCAATCACCACCTCCAAATTGATGGCCTTCACAAACACTAACACCGTAACTAACGTCACCACCAACACCTTACAACATCAACCTCAACCACAATACTGAAACCAACTCAAAATCAACACTAATGAACGACATCAACACCAATAACAATACTAACACCATCAACACCTACAACATCTTTTGCTACATGTCGCCTTCGTCGCCTTCGTCTATAAAATAATAATTTGAATAAAAATAATTTTCTGACACACATATACACAATTTTCAATATTTTAAATTTCGTTTTTATTTTGCTGTAGTGAAAAAATCATTATTTTTTAACATTGGCACCATTTGTGATTTGAAAAGTGTACATTTTCTTTGCTATAAACCTCACGGAGCCCGAGACCTTTCCAACGAATGCAAAACCGTGGAAATCGGTTCGTGCGTTCTGGAGTTATATCGTCAGGAAGGAAAATCCGACTTATTTTTATATAGTAGACTAGCAAAACCCCGCCCGCTTCGCAGGGCTTTAAACAATTTTTTTTTTTATATGTATGTGTGTGTATGTGCTATATTAAATATTCCTTATTAAAATGCGTTTTTGATAAACAATATTTTTGGTTGTATATGGGCGGAGTTGCCCGTAGCTTAGTTGGAAAGTGCGTTGGCTGCTAAGCAGAACGTCGTTGGTTCGAGTCCTACTCAGGCCAAGCTTTTATTTCATCTATCACGGGCACTGCCTCTTGCGAAGACCTGACAAATCTTCCAAGAGTATCAATCTGTCATGAAAAAGTGCTTCTCAACTCTGCCGTTCGGAATCGGCGTTAAATTGTAGGTCCCCTCAATTCTTCACACGCACTCAGAGAATTGTTGATGAGAGTAAGCCACATAGGCCTTGGCTCTTCAAGAGCTGTCGCGCCACTCTATTTTTTATATGGGCGGATGGCTTACCAACACGTGATAATGTTTAGCGTTGCAGTATAGGAACTGCTGATATCAGATGGGGCACTACATTAGCAAGATCGAAGCAGTTTGGCGTAATTTTCCGTTTTAAATACATGGAAGGTATCCCACTTGTTCTTTTAACAGTGTATTTGTATATTCTACACTTGGAAATAGTGTTTCAAGATCAGTGGAACCACCAAATACAACTTTAACCGCATCTTTTTTCGTTTTGCCAAATCGATTCAGCACTAAATACTTCTCGTTCAAAATCGTTGCACATCGATTTCAGAAACACTTTCACTTTTATTTGTACCAGCCATTTTTGCACCTTCACTCAACCTAGCTGATTTTTGTTATTTTTCCTTTTGCTTTGAAAGACACCTTGAATTTACATTACAATAAAAATTGTTTGGAAGTGAAATTTGGCCTTTAGAATCAAGTGAAATTATTCCATTTGTAATATCTAATAACTACTTAGAAGATTTTGTCGCAGATGCATCGTTTTTTAACTGCACACGAACATTTTACGACCAATGTTTTGTTCCTGACATAAAAGGGATTAACTCGCTGGCAGCAATGGAACGTGGTATAATCTACAAAGTTTGTCGAAGGTCATCAGCCAAAAGAATAATGGCGCTGCCGCTAAACTGTTTTTTCCTCACAAATCCTAAGGTCCGATTTAAGGCTCCAAGTAATTTTTTGTGCACCATTGTGCTTTCGTTCCACAGAATAAACTGAAAATGTCAAAAATGTTGGCCATTCCTGACCGTTATAAAATATTACATGTAATTGTTTCATTTATCTCCATATTCAAAGGCAACTTCAGAGCAGAATGCACTATATGGCCACCATCTATTTACGTGGCTGCGATTCCAGAAGAAGCCAAAGCAAATGCTATTTTATTTTCAGATCGTTTAGATGCTAAAATTAATGACAGCAAATATATTTTTTCCATATCACACTGGCCACTGGGTGCATCTAAAAAACACATACTATTACTCTTATTGATCACAGTATCACACTTTGCATAATGGTGTCATACACATCAGCACGTTAGTTTGGAAATATTTTTAATTCAATGCAACTGTATTGCCTTTCGCGTAGTATTTCTTGATCAAGAACCTCTTGCACATCACAATTTAGAGCAACCAATCCTAAATGTGATAATGCTTTATTCACAATCCGGGCGAAAGTAATTAACTTCCACGAATCCCTATATTGAAATTGAATTTGAATTATCCATTAGATTGGCATTAGCAATGACTTTATTGACTCAAGGTCAAGGTCAAACAATGTCTGTTTCTTGCTTACCTATATTTAAGTATTTATTTCTCATCTCGCCTGCCTTCTTATCACCTCCAGAATAATAATTAAAGACAGATTTTGGGAAATCCAATTGAAATAGAGGACGATATTAATTAAGAGTCCTTACGGGACATACAAACAAACCAACATACATAAATCTAGTTTCACAACAGAATGATTATAAAACACACATACTTTTTTCAATTTCAAAGATTTCAAGTTTTTCTAGCTTAACAACGAATTATCCACATTTACATTGTTCATGTTACAAAAAACCAAACGAAAGCGAAACGCTCATTTCCGAAATTTTCCGAGTTTTCCGCCAAGAAGTTTATATATTTTTATTTGAATATCATCATCATCATCATCTATCATCATCATCATCAAATCAACGCACCTTCAATTCCACGCAATTTTCCATTTCAAAACCAATGATTTTTCCGGGTTTTTCACCAAAAACTTTCTATTTTTCATGTAATAAGCTATTCATAAATATGTAACTGTTGGACCGTTTAAAATTCCATACCGGACAAACATACAAACATACAAAAAACATGCAATTAAATGAATATTCAATTCAAAATAAACCATTTGTTTTTATTTTGTGAGATTTAAAAGATTAATGATGTTAATGAAAAAAAACATTCTGGTTTTAAAATTAGAAGGGAATTCTCTTCTTTTCAGAATCAGAACACTGTCACTTTTGCCCAACGCATTCATATTCAGAATGCTTTTTTTAACTTCCAGATTGCCAATTAAAAACGCCATAACACTCTTTTCCAATTCCATTCTTTTACAATAATCTTTTCCTCTGACAGTTAATAAAATTGTGCGTCTCTGAATACATTGAAAAGGATCTTGTATTCTTTAAAAAGTTGAAAATTCGATGAGCCCAATCCAATATTGGGAATCTTTCAAAATTCTCATCAACGCATTTTTCCAAGCTTTCTTATCAACGCTTTTTCGGAAACTCTTTAAAATGCGAACATCAACCGATCAAACTTCAACACGATACACAAAACACACAGCACAGGTTTGAATATTTATTTGCGGATACCTTCTTATATTTCTCAAATCTATAGTTGCAAACTGGAATATTATAATGTATTGTTCACTGCACTTTTAATGGATCTGAGTCTTGAACTTAAATTCTTTTGCAGATATCCAGAAAACATTAAGACTGAAAAATGAATGTTCCTCGTGAACAATAAGAAGCTACTCACCATCACCAATGTAACTTACACTGACATTATTACCATTTCATCACGAATTTTAGCATTAAGTTACATTGTAGACATCTTGTTCTTAATTTGAAATGAAAATTTTGACTTGTTCAATTTTTTTTGAAAATATTACAAACTTGACAAAATTTTCAATCGAATCGATCAACTTGTACGGTAGTGAGAAAATTATTATTTATTATTCATTTAACATTGGCACCGTTTGTGATTTGGAAAATATACATTTTATTTTTTTTAAACCTTCTACCCTAAAACCTTTTGCATTTAGAGAAAAAATTAGGAAAATCGGTCAACCAGTGTGCCCGGTTAGCGAACGAACACAAAAATTAGGCTGTTCTTTTATATATATAGATAATATAAAGTAAGACTTGTTTGTTATTGTTTGTAGGTTGTATGTTTGTGATCGATTAACCAATAAACAAACAAAAGTCATACTTTATAAATGTTCACAAACTGTTCTTCCATGCACTGATTGTGCAATATGAGGTTCTGTAGAGAAAAGAAATAATTATTAAGAGCAAAAGACATTGATTTTTAATTTACTTACCCGAAATTTTGTTTTTAAATTCAGGAAACTGACAGAGTGAATTTTTTGAAATGTCTCTCTATTTTTCATTTCATTTCAATTCCAATTCATTCTTCTTTATTATATTTAAGGCTGAATTCCTACTTAGGCCGTGTGCGAATTGGATGAATTGTGGTTAAAAAATAAAAATGGATGAATTTTTAACCACTACTGTCATATTTTAACCTGCTCAGCAGCTAGTCAAATAATGCGAAGTGTCAAAATTTAACCAAACGTCAAATTTTAACCCATTTTTAACTGAATTCGCACAAGGCCTTAAGCTTTTGGACCAAGACAATGTTTACACGCGAATTCTTCTGCACAATTTTCTGTGCAAAAGAAAATTTTAACATCGATATTTTAAAAAGGCATTGATTTAAGTTTCCAACCTCTGTGCATGAAAATTTCGCATTATGAATATTGGTTTTCAAAGGGAAAATCGCATATAATTTTAGGTGCATTGGTTTTCAAATGGAAAACTGGAAAATTTCAAAATGGGTTTTCGAATGGAGAATAGATAGTTCTTGATGAAAAACTCGGAAAACTCATTGGTTTTCAATGTAAATGTAGGTGCACATTGATTTTCAAATGGAAAACTGGAAGATTTCAAAACGGGTTTTCGAATTGAAAATAGAAAGTTCTTTATGAAAAACTCAGAAAACTCTTTGCATTTCAAAATTGCATGTAATTATACTGATTTTCAAATGGAAAAATGGAAAATTTTTGATTGGGAACTTGGTAAACTCTGCGAGAGCACGAAGAACTTCAAGTCCTTAAGTCAAGTTTTTGCATATAATTTAAGGTGCATTGTTTTGTTTGTATGTCCGGTAGGGACTCTTTATCCGCTCAATCCTCATACATTTTTATAAAATTTTCACTTTAGATTATAGCCTGAGTAAAATCAAATTTTTGGGCCAATCTATCGTGAAAGTCAGCAAATAAGGGGGTTACTTGGGTAGCGCAAAGCGCGTAGCGGGTAGAGGGTATTGGGTTAACGGGTAGAGAGTAGCGGGTAGAGTAGTATCGGGATACCAAAGCCTAGAGCTTTTATTTATTGATTGAGGCAGTACGAAGTCTGCAGGGTCAGCTAGTATTCTATATGTCGCAAGTAAATATTTGTCCCTGTGGTCGTACAAACGAAAATGTGATGGGGATGGAATGTTAGTCTGAGTCCAGTTATCACAAAAATAGATTAAAGACATTGGTGTTAACTCAAGGCACTTCGAAGTTTAATTGAATAAATTCACTTTCAGTTTGGAAGTAGAACGAAACACTTTGGCTCTTCAGCCTCGTTTTTACTTGGAACAGATAGGCTTTCTAGCCATCAACTATATTCGGCTTGGGAAAGCCATACAATATCCCCCATAGCTAAAGTGCTAAAGTAGGTGAGGTAGACGTCCCACAGTACATAGGCCCACATTACACTTCATGACGAAAAACGCCTCAATGATAATAACTTTTACCCGTTTGTTGATTTTGAACGGTTCTCAAAAAGGAAAGATTATACCTATGCTTCGGCTAATTACATAGGTGCCGTTTTTTTTTTCGAATTAAGTTTTTCAATTTCTTCGTATGGGTAAGGCTTGTCAATGATCTGAATTAAATCTGAGGTATCCTCCATTCTTCATATTTCTTCGGATCTGTCGTGCAGACCGGTTGTTGTTATTGTGCATCAAATTTTCCATGAACCAGATATAATGATAAAAATGAAGCTTCATTGGGATCAGTATGTCGGACACTTAACTTGCTTTTTCTCGAAAAGATATTGGGAAGGTAGAAGAAACACTAGGAATCTATGTAATGCACAAATATATTGCACTCATATATGTATATTAATATGCATTGAATTTTAGATTATTCCGGATACCTCTATTAACCTTTCGTACAGGTATGGGGTCTTGTTAGTTATAAGTTATAACTGTATTTGAGCTATTAAAAAGAAAAATTCAATGTTTTTCACGATAACTTTGGATTTAAAAGTAACATTCCTGTATTGTGTGAATTTTGTATGCAATCGATTAAAAAGGTTGAATTTTAATGTCTTAATCCAGTCATTTTAGGTTTCATCTGCGGAATAATTCCTAGTGGGTTAGATTTTTGTGTACACCTTTATTACGTGTTTTTATGAAGAAAAATCGAAATTGATATCGTGCCGGCTAAAAAAGTTATGGTGATCATAAGGCAAAATGATTGGATATTTTTTCGCAGATTGGGATTTTAAAATACTTAAATGACTAGACTATCTACAAATCTACATGAATTTGAATTTGTGTAGCTCCGTACAAAGAAAAAGTTCGTAGAAAAAATTATCAAACTTTCTATTCAATCGGGGCTAGTTATGCCAATTTCTGGAGCTCCGAATTTCGTAGCAAATACTTTTATTACGACGCCGACGGGAGCTATGATACTTATTTTCGGGATTCTTAGTACGAATCTACTACGTCGCGGTCGGGGCCTGTGATAAGGGTGATCATATCAAAACTAATAATGTACGAAAAATATTGAACAAAGGAGAACCGGCATTTTGGCCTAGGAACCAATAACGACATGATGTATATCAATTGAAAGGTTTTTTTGTGTACTTTAACTTTTGTTTTGGCAAGAAGTCCAAAATCACTGTGGGGAAAAAGTTATTGCACAATTAATTCATTCACAAAAAAAAAATTTGTTTTGATTTCTTTTGTAATGATTTTCTATTATGATGAAAGCAAGAAAACACTTATTTTTTTGTGAATGATTTAATTGTGCAATAACTTTTTCCCCACAGTGATTTGGGACTTCTTGACAAAACAAAAGTTAAAGTACACAAAAAAACCTTTCAATTGATATACATCATGTCGTTATTGGTTGCACGGACAAGATGAAAACAAGAAATCACATATTACTTGTGAATGACTTAATTGTGCAATAACTCTTTCCACACAGCGATTTGGGACTTTCTGCCATAGTAAAAGTTAAAGTAGACAAAAAAACCTTTCCATTGATATATATCATGTCGTTATTGGTTCCTAGGCCAGCTTCCTTACATTTTTGCCGGTTCTCCTTTAATACAAATATCAAAAATATGTTTTCGACACATTTTGGTATGCCAACGCACTTAACAAAAATCAACCTATTTAAAAATGTTTAACACTAGGGGAGAGTGGGTATTTTTGGGACACAGGAGGAATGGGACTTAGGTATTTTCTCAATTCCTACAGTTTTTTTTCTCTTTCCTTGTATGACAGATTCTGTCTTCAATTTGTCCCCATCCCTCAACAAAACAAGTTGTGCCTAGGAAAAAAATTACGGAGTGGAGATTAAAACAAGGTAATTTGTGCATAAAAAGTAAAACATCTGTGTAAACTTTGAGTGAATTTTTTTTTTTAATGTGAGAACACACTGCGCAAAAGAGTGTAATAATTAGGTAGCAACACCATTTTTGAAGTGAATTCATCGTTGTTTTGTTAAATTATTGCCACACGAAAAGTGATATTATAAATTATTTATTCAAAGTGCCACGCAGGATGATTGGGACATAACTATTCCACCCTATAGTTGTCCCAATCCTATTGATCGCAGGAGGAATGGGAAAAACCCAATCCTCCTCCTCGCAGGAGGAATGGGACAAAGTGAGTTGGTTCATGAAATGATTTTTTGCTTTTCTTCTGTCGGACTTTCGCCTTCTTTATAGCTGAAAATAGGTTGCCAAAATGTTATTTTATCTTAAGAAATCAATTTTGCTCAGGTACGATCTATTTCTATTCGAAAAGTGTCCCAAATATACCCACTCTCCCCTATATTATTTTATCAAAATGAAATTCTTTTAAACCGGAAACAAAGCCTGAAATATACAATTTTAAAATTTTAATTAAAGGGCATCAATTACCGACACTCCATTGACAATACTAATTACTGAAAAAAAGCTAGTCAAATCCAATTAAAACGAAATGCAAAACTAATAATATAATTGCAATTTTGAATGCCTAAATCTATGATAGCGCCAGCCACATTCCATACCAATTCAAAATTAAACACATTGTTATTGCCTAAAGTATCCACTGAAATTTTGTGTCTAACAAACTATTTAATGGCTTGTTACATCGAATTAGTTAAAAACGATTTTCAGCTGGTTTAAATGCAGACAAAAATGTTTTTTGGAAAACATTTATTACTTTGGAAGGACACGTACCTTCCATAAAATCTCATTAGAAAACGCGAAACGTTTAAAATACAAACTACATAGGTGCACGTATAGCTCTTAAACTAACACAAATACATGGAAATGAAAAAAATGGGAAAAAAGGTACATGTAACTAACAAAACGTGGTAGACATAGACAACACCTTTTAAACTGGATACCTGTCCTGGTATCCTTTGTATTTCGTGTTTACCCTTTAAACAAAAGACATAGAAGTTAACGTTAGGGTGAGCTATTGGTTTAATGAATTATTATATGAATTTTTGAAGATATTGAAAAGTATTGTTGTGAAGTAATAGTTGCGTGTCGTTAGTGGCTTATGTTTTTCTTTTTTAATATTTTTTTTTCCAAGTCAAACGAAATATTAGTAACAATGTTATTCAAGAAGCAAATTGTAGATGGATCCTTCTAGAAACCTGCGGTAATTCCAGAAAACTCTGGCCGAGTAACGACAAGAAAAGTTCCCCCCTTAAGTTCCCTCATAAGTGAAATAACGGGACTTATCTTATTTAGCTACCACAAAAAGAAGATGGGGCTTAGCACTGACAACTTATGTAGAAGCTGCGGCAACGAAGAAGAGCACGAAAACTCAGCTCACTTCCTTTGCCACTGTCTAGCACTCAACCAAAGTAGGAAAACAGTTTTAGGAAACTATTTCTTTAACGAACTAGAAGAGTTATCCGAACTCTCAGGCAATCGCCTACTAAACTTTGTCAAGTCCTCCAAATGGCTCGACCAGCTACAGAATTCATAAATTTAAAAAAATTTTCAAGAGTTACAATACTTCGGTGAATCACAAGGCATTTACATTGATCTATAAGTGTGACGGTAATAAAACCTAAGACGGTCAACAGAAACCTTTTTGCAGCCTCTCACCATGAATGGTTTCTCGCTGGCGTTTTTCAGTGGTCTAAATCAAGCGCTCTAATACCAGCAGTTGCTTAATATTTGTTGCAAATATCCGGTCTTTCTGATTGTCAACGACCTGCGCAAAAGACCTATTTCCGTCGGCTTTGTGGTAAGTAGCATAATCCTGTCGGATCGGAACCATATGTCGTTCAGGTCCATAATCAAACCCAACCGGACCATTTTCTCACTCTTTGTGGATGTATCGGGCTTTCAGCAATCATTCACTCTCGTTGTCCCAAATGCGGCAATTCTATTTGTTAACGAAACAACTACAATGATAGTGTGCCTCGTCGCTGAAGATGATTTTATAAATTCATTCACTTAAGTCTAGGCAACCAAACAATCGGCATATTGAAGACTCTTGAAACGGTTAGTGTGCTTTGGGTCTTGATTCAATTGAACCTTGCTAGAATAATAATTCAAATCTCTGTCAAAAAAACGTATGATTTAACCGAAACCTATGGGATTCTGCCATACTAGATAAGTCTATCGTATCTGTGGACCGCCCGCCCGTCACACAATTCGTTGGTGTGGACCACCTGTCGCACACTTTTATTAAAGAAACCTGTGGGATTACGTTCCTAAAATCCTAGAAGAGCAGGTCACTGGCTGATGGCCCTGGTTTCAACTGAATACTTCGAGAATCTTAGGGTCGCAAAAGAAAATTATTAGTCCCGGGAGAGATGAAACTTGTTGTTGTTAATTTTACCGTAACAGCTCGTTGGAAAGTAAAGTGAGTGAACTTACAAGAGTGGAAACTTGTCTACTTGCAATAAATTTTAGTTGATCTCTAATTGCTTCCTATAATTTTGAGTACAGTATCCTGGAGCAAAAATTAAACCAATGCTTAAATCAGAACAAAAATCCGAATAAATTCGAGTCATTTAGTTTTACCAATCAGTTTAATTTCGTTCAAGCTTCTGTTTTCTATTTTCTTATCATGGGTTAAATTTGTGATGGGTCAACTCGGTTCGCTAAACTCGATCAGTCAATTCTAGTTAACTCGGCTTACAAATTTTACGGTTGGACACATTACTAATTTGAATCAAAAATTTACTGTGCATACCTTGCGGCACTATCGCTGTCCTGTTAATTAAAAAGCTATGACAAAACATATTCGTCTCCTTATGAAAAATGAAACAAGACAATACAACCTCTGCTGGATCCTTCTGCGTTGCACATCGAACAAGTGCACTAGTTACTTATGGAAACAAAATTAAGGGCAATCGATACTCTTTTCCTTCGACTTTATGCATTCCTCTCGCTTTTGGCTGCTGCTTTTCTATATCGGGTATCGCTACCTACGTGCAAAATGTTTACTATGCAAGTTCCGCACATTTATCTGTCTTGCAACTTGCCTGCCATCATCCAAAAAAAAGAGACTCAGGAACAAATTGCAGATGGGTACCTTACCTACGGAGCAATACCCTCGAATATCTATCTTTCTGTCCATTAAGACAATAATTATTTAGTTTTTGTCCATTGAGCGTTCCGGGAAAGATATTGAATAGCAATTAGTAAGAAACAGATAGACGAATGCAAATTACAGATAAAATGACACCACCGCCGCCGAAGAGCAAGACCGAAACCTCAACCTCTTCTTACCTGTCTCGATGTCATTAGAAACGACCGATGACGCGACGAGAAAATGTATTGTTTTGTTTGCACTGCAGTGTGTCATCCACTCATCAAGATGGAACTCATACCTGTCAGCGGTCTTGCCTGACATAGTCACCGATCGACTTAGGTACCCTGAATACGTGTCTCCGCATTGCACCAGTGTCGATAAGTCTGCATTTCGATTTCACTTCCAATAATGTGCGGCAGGTTGGAATTAAGTGTCACAATACTACCTAGTAAAAGATTCCGGGAATAGAATTTAAGGACCCTCGATTGGGAATTCAATGTCGGACAATGGTTAAGTGGTATTAGTGGCGGGGCAAATGCAATCGAAGCATCTCGCGAGGGGAAAGTGATATATAAGTAAATAGAACAGGTCAGGTTTAGAGACATTCCCTTTAAGGACTCCGTCGTGAAAGGTCATATACTTCAGAACATGAATCGTGCGTTTTTGACATTTTTTGTGGTTTCGGTGATTGCTGGAAAATGTGTGTTAGCGAGTCCGATTTCGGATGAAGTGAATCAAGTGCCTCCATTGCCTGAAATAAGAAAAGATGACGGATCCTCGGATTTGAAGCCGCCACCTCCACCATCATCATCATCTGAGAGTGATAATCAATACTCTGGAAGTTCAGCTGTAAGTTCACAAAAAGTCACAATTGACACGTTTCTTAAGTCTTAAATTCTCAAGGTGTCTGCTGAAGTTACATCTTACGATCCAAACATCTATACAGGACTTCTTCCCTCTGGAGTTCCTGGCTACCCAGATCCCTTCCCAGCTGGATATCCCCAACCCTATGCTGGTTATCCTCATCCACCACCAGGCTATCCCTCGCCCTATGTTGTACAAACCGGTTACGAAGGCTATTTGCTGCCATCATCTCCACCAGTTCAATCGGTGCAAGCGGTGCCCCTGAGTTCAGCTGATCCTCTGAGTTTCCTTCAAGGCCTTGTACCTCAGGCAATGTTAGCTTGGATAGTTCGATCAATGGCTATTGTGATGGCAACTGTCACAATGGTTATCATGGGTGGAGCTCTGACAACTGCCCTCTGTTCGCTGACTCCAATTTGTTCGATATCATTTAAGTCGTTAAAGTTCTTGAATTGGAATGAAACTGCTAGAAATGTTGGTATGATTGTTGGGACTGAAATGACACCGGAACGTGTAAGGAGGGCAGCCGATTTTGTGCATAAAGCAATAAGGAAGTACAGTGAGTTGCAGAGGGCGTTTAATGGCAACAATTGATAGTTGGATTAAGAGAATATTATTTAATTTTAGATTGTAAGAAACTTTAGTGAAGAGTGACAAATACAAATACACAATGATTAATAAATATAATGCACTGAGAATACTATACTTTTTTGTTGTCTGTTTGTTGGAATCATGAGGGCATGCCTGTACCTGCATATAAAACAAACAAAAAATTAAAAAAAAGGACGAAAAAAATGCGAAGCAACCAACTTAATCATTTTGCGGTGAAATTATTATGACAACTAAAAAAAAGTTTAAAATTTGTTAACGGCTCCGTGCAATTACGTTGATTAATTTTTGATTAATCAAGTGCTTTTCGATCGAAAAAGACAATTTGAATCCGGTAGTGATTTCTTAGAGGAAAAATTAAAGCTCTAAAAAAAATTACAATATCCGACTGGTTCCGGATCTATTAGTTAAGGGTGTTTTTAAAGGGTATAGAACTTTGTAATGGAATACATCGATTTAAATTCAAATGAAATTAACTTCAATCGCAAGATAATCTTTCGGCATGGCTCCAGACTTAGAGCCCCCGCAGACTGCAGACTTCTTATCGGCCGATATTTTAGTCGGGTTGTGCTGAAAGTGCGCACACCAAGCCAACTAAACAGTTTGGTTGGTGAAAAGGGCGCTCTCTATCGGCCCATAGTTGGCCGACAGATTAGTTTGAATGTAATCGGGTAGCCCATCAAACTTTTGTATCGGCCGATACTGAATCGCTGTAGTGTGTGTATATGCATTCCTCTCCATACTGATTAAGAAGCCGACCAAACTATCGGCCGATAAAAAGTCTGCAGTCTGCGGGGGCCCTTAATGTTATATGGAGGTCAAGGGCTTATACACCCTGAACCGAAGCCTGTAGATACCATCATGGGAACATCGTAGTATAGAACCACAGTCAGTGCTGAGGATATGGAAAGACCTATTTTCCAAGCTGTTGTAATAGCGGCGATGGCTAGCAAAATTCTGCCAGCTATAAAGAACCATTCAATTTGAGTGCAGAAGGCCAACAATTCCACCAAAATTTGGTCGCAGAAAAGCATGGAACCTCAGCATCGTATGCCCGATCCTCAAGAAAGGAGATCCCCTGAACTGCACCATTTACAGAGGTATAAGTCTTCTTAACATCGTCTACAAGATCTTGTCTGCCGTGCCGTGTGAACGCTTGAAGCCTTTCGTCAACAACCTGATAGGTCAGTATGGCTTCAGACCCGGAAAGTCTACCATCGATCAAATATTCACCCTACGGAAGATCTTGGAGAAGACTCAGTCACTTCAAATCGATACCTACCACCTTTTCATCGATTTCTAGGCCGCGTATGACAGCGTCTATAGAGACCAACTATATAGAGTAATGTCTAGTTTTGGCATCCCAGAAAAACTCGTCCGTCTGTGTAAGATGACAATGGAAAACTCACGCTGTTCTATCATGGTCGGAAAAAACCTAACGGATGCTTTTGATGTCAAAAGAAGTTTTAGACAAGGCGATGTGCTGTCATGCGATTTCTTCAATGCGATTGCTGTCAACAAGAAAGGACAACCATATATCAACGTCTTGGAGCAAACGTCAATATAGACAGATTTAACTTTCGAGGTATTGAAGGACTTTGTCTACCAAGGATCCGCTGTCAACTCAGTCAACAACACCAGCGCAGATATTCCAGCAACGAGCAGTGGATGCACATAACCGTGAAGAAACCATAATTCTTCTTTTTTGACAGAAAAATCACAAACGACTCATAATTTTGGACAATGTCTCAAAGCATGAAATTAAATTAACAGCTGTAAAGATGAAGATTTGTATGTGACAATGAGACCAAACTATCGTAGGTACCTCTATCTGATATCTATCTGATAGTACTTATACCTACTCGAAACTATGTGTACGCCATTTGTTTATTAATTTATCTGTGCAAAACCAAATTATATAAACTGCACTGTCATCAAGAATATCTACGGTCATTCAGCAGTCCTCATTCAATATCCTCACGTAATGCTATAATTTCCACAATGACCTTAAGAAAGAAAGCTAATTGCGTGCATCCGCATAATATTCAGTTCAAATTAATAATTCATCATCACCCGGTTTCTCTTAATAGCATTTTAATGAGTCACAGACAACCTAGTTCTCCAATGTCATTCATCCTTATAGTTTTGCACCAGAATTAAAGTCGGAATACAAACTGCAAATTCACTTAATGCACAAAACCAACTCAACAACCTACGTCTTTGTTGAAAGATTCAACAATTAATTAAAGTGTAAACAGTTTGCCAGTATGTTTTCTTCGCACGCCTCTTTTCTTTTCTTCACTTCAAAGCACTGGCGAACGTCAGACCCTTTAGGCCAGCAACAAAAGTCAACGAAACCTAAAGTTTTCCCTTTTCTTTGACAAAACAGAAAAAAAACTATTAATTTTCGTCATAGAAGTTCGCTGGCTATGAAGCCGCGACGCGAAACACACGCTGTCGTGTGCCGCAACCCGTCTTCTGCAACAACGATACTCAACTCACAGTGCTTGAGGTGACAAATACTTTCGTACACAAAAGCTACAGTGAAAGTGTTCTAGTTGCACTGGCAGCGTTTTTGTTGTGTCCCTATTTATCGGACGAAGTATCCTAGCGACCAACACAGAGTACACGAGGCCCCCAATAGAAAGTACACAACTATTGTTCAATGCCATTCATGCAAAATACTCGGAGAACTCCTAGAAATAGAAACAACATGAGGCACAACAAAAGGACAAAAAAGTTCTATATTGTCGTGTCGCATGAATTTTCCTGCATTTGGCCGAGATTCGGGTCGAAAGCGGTTGTGCTTGTATTATTGAACCGTGCGGTCTTATCGAGGCCCCGCATCAATCAATATTTGACCGTCGACGTCCAGCAGAGGGTGCATCCCATCCAAACTGGGTAACTGCATAGATACGTTCGCTGTTGTGCAGCACAAATTAATCGTCCAAACCAAGTGAGTAGCCAAAGAAAAGTGAGTGCGAGTGCGACTTGTGTGTGTGTTGTGGCGGAGTTGGGGTTTCTTTGAATTAGTTTTGTGTGTGTACGAACTTATTGGCCACCCAAGCGAGCGCAGTCATCAACTTAATGGTTGTTAAATTTTGATGATAACCTGTCGAGAAAATTTCCTTGAGAACAAAACACAAAAGTTTTTCCTCATTTTCCTTCGAATTGATTGATTTATTTTCTTCTGTTCGATTGGCTTTGGGGGAAGGGGTCGATTATTGGGCTCCTCGTCGAGTTCAAGGTCTGTGTTGTGTTTTTTTGCTGCTATCGTTCGCCCACCGCCCCTGGAGGAGGTGGTTGATTACTTGAAAATTGTGCTCGAAGTAATTGAGACTATCGGACTCCTGTCCGACGTTTGGAGGAATTATTTCCTAGTGTGTCCTGTCGATGGTTGGTCGATAAGTTCTGCCATCGCAATACAATTCAGAGGAGTCATTCCGATTATTTATGGTCAACAACGAGACACGTGAAATTGTTAAGGAATTCGTTTATTGCCTTATTAGGGGTAGCAAGATGCCACCGATACTCTACTATCTGCCGCCAAGTCCACCGTGTCGAGCGATTTTGATGCTGGCCAAGATGCTGGACATGGAATTCGATATGAAATTGGTGAACATCATGGAGGGGGAGCAAATGAAGCCAGAGTTTGTAGAATTGAATCCGCAACATTGCTTGCCAACGGTAGATGATGATGGATTGGTCTTGTGGGAGAGGTAAGATTAATAATTAGAAATTGATTTGAAATTTATCGGATGTTATAATGATTGTTTGTATTTTTTTATGTCTTGTGTAATCTGGAAGTCGTGCTATACTAGCGTATTTGGTTTCGGCTTATGGGAAGGATGATAAGCTGTATCCGAAAGATATCCGCGTGAGGGCATTGGTGGATCAGCGTTTGCAATTTGATTTGGGCACGTTGTACGCCAGGATGGGTGATTATTTTGTGAGTATAGATTTGATATTGTTAAATGTTTTGATTAAAGGTGGAATGGTACGAAATACTGTTGGCTGTATTTGACATTTCTTAGAATTAATTTTTAATTATTAATAACAAAGGTTGCTGCCAAAACAAAATATTATCACGAAAAAATACAATTTTTAAAGAGATGTTAGTCTCTAATAATAATAAACCTTGAAACGCATTTATACCGGAGGGAACCCCATCCAACACTATAAACAGGCTGAATATAGTATAAAATGTGTTCCTCCTATGATTAACTACATAAATGTCGCATTATCATCCACATTTTTGTAGGTTATCCTTTGGTACTGCAAGTTCTGGGATTTTATCCTCAGAGCAACAACTTGACCTCTTCATCACTTTATTAAGCTTTCCCAAGCGTTCTTAACGCAGCTCCAACCATCTAATGTATTTTCTGTCGTTTTACTTCAAAGTTTTAACGATGCCTGAAACAAGTGGCTCTAAATGCTTTTTAATCTAATTAAAACATGACACGGTGGATTGTCTGCATTGTTTGCTTTCTTTGTTCTTAAAAAAACGGTTATTTAGTCTCGAAACAAATTGGAGTTCATCCAAGCCCAAATTCCCAATTCCTTTTCAATTTTTTTTTTTGAAACTCTGGGTCTGACAGCTCTTCTGCTCTTACTGTTGCTTTTGGAACGCTGGTTCTTACTAAATGCTTAAAACTTTTTAACGCCAAATAAAATATGATCAATATTGTAATTTCAATCTTTCCTTCTATAGTATCTTTAATTTTTGAGTTGCAATAGTTAGGATTCGTAGGCACTACACAGTTTTATCATTCAAAGTACAGGTATGTAGTTTTCAAAGCCTTTTTTTTAGTATTCAAATTTGAATGTGAAAACATGAATTTGGCTAACGCAACACAAGGTAGGTAGGTAGAAATGGCTGTCCTGCTTCGCGCAGGACACAATTAGCGCTGAGTGCGCCGTTTTGATACCATACCTCGTGAGATTCTAAATGGCTTTGAAAATGGGTTATGGATTATGTATGTTCCGCACATACAATCCTATATAATAGTGTTGTATTATTTTCCTACCCTACAGCCTATTATCTCATAGTGCCATTTAATGAGGGAGAAATAAAGGGGGGGGCGTTAAAGCCACTTTGTGCTATTGAGGTATGAGATCAAATCTTTGATCTTGAAATCTGCGAGTTCCTCAATACCGTTGAAGAATTCTTTACCTAAATGGAGTGCTCTTTTCCTAGCCAGGGCCGGACAATGGCATAGAAAGTGTGGGACCGTTTCTTTTTCTTCCTGGTTCTCACAGCTACGGCAGAAAGAGTTATGTGGTATACCCAATTTTGCCGCATGCTCCCCTACAGGCCAATGCCCTGTGCAGGTAGCGACAATCCTGGCTATGTCATGCCTTGGTTTGGAAATTAAATTGGTTGATTTTGGTTTGTTATAGACGGGCCAGATTTTCCTAGATATAACGCAACTCGTTAAACTACTCCACCTATGATTTGCTTCTGATGTGTATTTGGTCAGGATATTGCCCTTCACAACTCCAAGAGGAGCATATACTCTCACTGCCAATGAGTTGTGAAGGGCTGATCCTTGCCTAGCTAGCTCATCTGCCTTCTCATTTCCCTCATAGCCCCTATGGCCCGGTATCCAGATTAGGGTGACGCTCAAATCAAGTTCCTTGAGAGCCTCTTTGCATTGCTGGACCAGTTTAGAGGATTATAAAGCAGAATCTATGGCTTTAATAGCTGCCTGACTGTCTGTTAGTATAGCTACATTTTGGTTCTGACGGATATTTTTAAGGGCTTTACAAGCTTCCCTTATCGCTAACAATTCTGCCTGGAATACGCTGGCAAAATCGGGAAGTCTATAGGATTTTGAAATCTCAAGAGATTCACAGAAGACACCTGCACCAACACCGCATTCCATCTTTGAACCATCCGTGAAGATAGTTGTGTCGAAGTCTTTCGTCACATCACCTTCCTCCCAGTCGATTCTTGACGGGAGCAAGACTCTAAACTTCTTTGAGGTGTCTAGGGTGGGGATGCAGTAATCGGTGGTAGTGGATAGGATGTCTGATGGTATAAGGCTTGTTTGATTGCAGTGCCCATAGGATCTAGATTTCCAGCAGCCTATTTCTTTGAGTCTCAAGATACTGCAGGACACCTGATATTTAATAAACAGGTCGATCGGAAGAAGGTCCAGGATGACGTTAAGTGCATCTGTTGGGCAGGACCTGATTGCCCCTGATATCCCTACGCAAGCATTTCTCTGCACCTTTGTTAGGTTGTTTACTATGTAAGCTTTGCTGAGAGCAGGCCACCATACAACGGAACCATAAACAAGTATCGGTCTTACAACCGCTGTGTATGTCCATTTTATCATTTTTGACTGGAGGCCCCACTTTTTGCCGAATGTTTTGTTGCAGGCGTAGAAGGCAACACACGCCTTCTTCACCCGTTCTTCAATGTTAAGCTTCCAGTTCAATTTGGTGTCTAGTATTACGCCCAGATATTTAGCACTGGAGGACAATGATAGTGTTTGTCCGTTTAAACGAGGTAGAGTGAAGGGTGGTACCTTGGTTTTGGTGGTGAAAAGCATCAACTCGGTTTTGTTACTGTTAACACCTAGTCCGCAGCTCGCAGCCCAGGTGCTTACTTTCTTCAAAGCCATATTAGTGATTTCACTGATCACGCTTGGAAATTTTCCTGAAACTAGAATGACCAAATCATCGGCGTACGCAACCGCTTTCACTCCACTACTCTCGAATTTCACAAGAATGCTGTTCATGACCAAGAGCCATAAAAGAGGAGACAGTACCCCTCCTTGGGGTGTTCCTCTGCTGGCATATTTGGTGCACGTTGAATATCCTAACTTTGATTGAATCCTCCTATTACTTAGCATGGATATTATCCACCTTCTGATGTAGTTCTCTACACCGAAGTCTGCAAGTGATTCTGCGATGGATTCAGTTAGGACATTGTTGAAAGCTCCTTCTACGTCTAAGAAGGTAGCTAGGGTATATTCCTTGAAATGAATCGTGTTTTCTATCGTTCTCACTACCTCATGAAGAGCAGTCTCTGTAGATCTACCCCTCATGTAGGCATGTTGCGAGTTAGATAGGGGACAACTACTCAGAATACTCCTTATGTGAGATTCTACGATTCTCTCCAGGGTTTTAAGAAGAAAGGAAGTAAGGCTTATAGGTCGGTAATCTTTGGCAGATTCATGCCCTCTTTTACCAATTTTTGGCAAGAAAACCACTCTTACCTGTCTCCAAGACAAAGGGACATGGTTAAGCAAGAGGCAACCTTTAAAGATACTCTCAAGCCGTGGAACCACTAATTCAAGCTGATTTTGCAGCATTATAGGCAGTATTCCATCAGGGCCTGGAGATTTGTATGGCGAGAAAGTTTTAATAGCCCAGACTATATTTTCTCTAGTTATAAGGGCGTTGACATGCTCTATGGAGGTTGGCATGTCGAGAGTCAGATTAGATTCGGGTGGTTCTTCTGCACAACCTGGGAAGTGTACATTCATTAGTAGCTCTAATGTCTCCATTGGAGATGCTGTCCAGCTTCCATCTGTTTTTTTTAAGAAATGAGGGGTTCGAATGTTCTTTCGATAAAACCCTACTAAGCCTAGCCGAATCTTTGATATCTTCGATGGACTGACAGTACTCTTGCCATCCTTGTTTTTTGGCTTGAGCTATAGAACGCTTGTATATTCTCAAGCAGTCCTTATAAGGCTGATAAAATTTATGCTTATAGCAGATGTTAAAAATGGTTCTTGTAATTTTCCTCAGATTAGATAAGTCATCATTCCACCAAGGTGGAAAGGTTTTCTTACTATATCTTATCGGGCAAGAGACCTTGAAGGCAGTGTTTATAGAGTCCTCGAAGTTTGAAATCTCTAACTCAAGATCTGTAACCGACTCGTAACTCGTGTTCGTTATATTACGTAGCTTTGAGCTAAAGGTTTGACTAAATTTCTTCCAGTCAATTCTTCTGGGATTTCTATAATGGGAAGGAGTTTCCATTTCAAATTTAAGATCAAATAAAATATATCTATGGTCAGAAAAGGAATTAAGAAGAGATACTCTCCAATTTTCGATGGAGAGTTTACCGTGATTATTGACAAAAGTAACATCTAAAACATCTTCCCACCCTTCTGTGTTATCCGTACTCGGAAAGACAAAAGTAGGAGTGTTACCCCTGTTACAAATAGTCATGTTGCTTTCAATAATGTAATTAAAGAGAGACTCACCTCGGTCATTAATTTCAGAACTGCTCCAGATTGAGTGCCTGGCATTGGCATCGCTTCCTACGAGCAGGCTTACTTTCCTAGCTTTTGCCTCTGCCGCTAGCAATCGCACTTCCTCAGGCGGTGACTCCCTGTCATGCGCCATGTACGAAGAGGCTAGAATCAAGCCCTCCGCTTGCCTACCCTCTAACCTAACCACTGTTAAATCAGGGGTGCTAAAATTTGGACACAGAAAAGCTTTTAAGTGTTTTTTAGCTAAAATACAAGTTCTAGGCTTACCTTGATTCTGGTTATCGGGCTTGTAAAAAAGGTCGTATTGGTTAACCTTGAGGCCTCTTACCGCGAGGCCGTTAACCCATGGCTCTTGGATCAGCGCAACATCTATGTTTTCCTCTCTGAGAAAAACCTTCAGGTTATCCGTGGCACATTTTGAGTGCTTCAGGTTAACCTGGATGGCGCATAGCGGATCGTTTTTAATTCGGCGGAACTGCAGGGCCAGGATCCAGCGCCTCGCTAGGGGCTCCAACCCGCATGGTGACGTCGTCTACCTCGACGATGTCATCACTCAGGGTGGGGCCAACTTCCTGACTCTGCAGAATCTTGATAGAGACACTTTTGATGCCGAATCTCAGCTTATATTGTGCCTCTTCCAGGGCTTTGCGGCTTGCCTCGCAGATCCTAAGAAGGTAGACCGCGCTATTCTTGCGCGGTTCCTCCGTTTTGATGACCACCCAGTCATTCATCGGAATCTGCGGATTCAGTCGTTGAAGGCTCCTAATTAGCTCCACTCCTGTTGGCTTAACACTCATGAGCGGCAACAAGATGCGAGCCAGGAGGAACATCCCTGGCTGGAATAAGCTTGAGCTTCAAGCCCTTCCAGTCGTTGCTAATCTTAGCAACTCCTTTGCCAAGGAAATCCCTCGAAAAATCGTCAGCGCACCTTATCACCTTGTAACCCCTGAGCATTTCGCCGGAGTCAAAGCTCGGATAGGGACCTTCTTTTGCTGATATGGTGTATTGGAATACTATTTCCGAAAGTTTAGCCTCGATTGAGTTCCACGCTGACATCAGAGCTCTGTTGTCTGTGGAGAGCTCATCTACAATCGCCACCTGGAGGTTGTCTCTGACGACCTCGCTCAAGGCGCGCGGTTGCGCTATCACCCTCGGAGTCTCTTTTTTGGCATTGCCACCAAGTTTGGTTCTCTTTTGAGGTGGCTTCTCCTCCTCCAGAGACCTGTTCCTCTTGGTGGACTTTTCTTTTTTGCTGGGTGGCGCACTCTTCTCCCGACTGTTGAATTCTTCAACAATTTTTTGATATTTGATTTTGTCGGCAGCATCACGCTCATGTACCTTTCCGGCTTTTTCGTTCTCGGCAATCTTGCCAAGAATGAAAGTAGCCTTCCTGTACTTGATCCTGAGCTGATCCGCAGGAGAGTGCTTGTTGGGCTTGGTAGCGTTGCTCTGGCGAGCCTTGCTACTTGAAGTTACGGGCGTTTTTTGAGAGGGATGCTGAAGCACAGGGGTACTAGTACCTCCCGTGTTACCTCTAAGTGTAGCCTGCTCTGAGGTGCTAGCGTCTCTAGCTTCCCCTGAGCTACCTACAATAGTATCCTGACTGGAAGCCAGGAGTTCATCCTCGGACTCGATGGATGGGATTTTAACACATAAATTGGACGAAGACATGGTTGTGAAATTCGATTTGATTCCCACGAGTAAGACGGAAAAGAAGGTCACCCTCGGCAGAGCCGCATACCGAGGGAAGGTATAAACAACAAAAACCGTTACCCACCACAGGCCTCCGGCTGAGCTCGTTCATGGTTGATTTATCCCTCAACCTTTAATTCTTGGGCACGGATTTACTAGCTCACACCACCACTGAAACTAGGAACCTTGGATCTATGGTGAGAGAGGATTTCTGTGAGTTGTGCTATAAAAGAAGTCAGAACCACACAGCGATCCAATCTAACCTTAGCTATCACCGTCTGACACCTACAGACCAAAACTGTGGTGACATTGTCCGCCCGGCACCCACTAGGAGGGTTCGATCAAGGATTTTTGCCGAGCAACGCAACACAAGCCTAAAAATAAATTTAAATCCACGAAGGAACCAAATCAAACAGAAACTATCAAGACCAAGGGACTAGGTATCGTAAGATATTAAAGTCTTGAATACAACAAAACGACTGCAACACACGAATTCTGATATGTTAGATGAGCAGCAGGAGATAGCCTTCTTATTATACTTTGGCTTTCAAAACGGCTAGTGCTTTATTATTATTATTTATTAAATACGTTAAATACTAACGTTAGCATTACAATTACAATAACATATACAATTACAATTTTTCTTAAATCTAGGAATTTTACCATTACAATTTATGTAATTATTTTAATATTTTAAACAATTTTAACCACTTTAAGATATAAAAGTTAAATTTAAAATTTGGAGATCGAATGTTATCATTTGTAGTAGTAAACAAAACTGAGAATTTATTATAATTTCTTACTAACTGATTTAGAGGGCTGTTAGTGCCATAGTTTATTCTGCTAAAAATGGGACAAACACTTATATGTCTTCTCAGACTAGTTCGGCTAGTGTTAAAATTCAATCTGCAAAGCATATCTGGAGACAAAATAGATCCATTTATGAGTCCATTAATAAAACAAAATTTCAAATATTCTCTGTGACCAGAAAGAGTTGGAAGGTTTATCAATTTAAGTCTGTCAGTATATGGAGGTAAGGTAACATTATCTGTCCATGGGAATAAGAATCGGAGAGAAAATCTTAAAAATCGAAAAATCGAAATTGGCCTTACAAAAGATATAAAAAGAATTTTAATAACATATGGATCACGAAATTCACGAGAGAACCTTTTGACAAAACCAAGTGTTTTATTTGTTTTTTTTTTTTATAATATAATCATAATGGTCAGTGAATGTTAGTTTTGGATCTAACAAGATTCCAAGATCTGAAAAACTAGATATTCTGCACAAAAGTGACGAATTCAACGCATAGTCAAAAATAAATAAGTTCCGTTTGCGTGTAAAACTCATTGTCTTACACTTGTCAATATTTAAAGTCAAATGATTACACTAGTTTACAAAATTTGATTTTCTGATCGCCCCAAGGATGAGACACATCATTTCTAGTAAATTTTATAATGCTGAAACTAAATCCGGACACAGAATTGTTCTAGCACGTCAGGTTTTCGAGAAATGCTTATCTCAATGTGCTCAACACACGGTTTTTGGCATTGTTTGAAGTAATTTTTTGAGGACAGAAAATGTTTACAGACAATTGTAACTACAGCATTCTTTAGAACTATTTTTATCTTTCAAACCCATTTTAGTTTGTTTCGTTATGATTTTTTTTTCTCAAGATATACCATTTTATTTTCATAACGCAGTTGGCTAGTACAAAACTGCAAAATATAACATAGGTAATATCGAAGTGCCGTAGCTAAAATTAAATTTCTTGAGGAAAAAGACTCGTAGCGAAACAAACTAAAATGGTTTTGAAAGATAAAGAGTAGTTCTAGAGAATGCTGTATCTACAATTGTCTGTAAAAATTTTCTGTCCTCAAAAAATTACTTCAAACATCGCCAAAAATCGTGTTTCGAGCACATTGAGTTAACCATATCTCGAAAACGTGACGTGCTAGAAAAATTCTGTGTCCGGATTTAGTTTCAGCATCATAAAATTAACTAGAAATGATGTATCTCATCCTTGGGGCAAAAATGTTGTAAACTAGTGTTATTATTGCACCATTCCCAGAATCTCTGTAGATCGTCTTGAAGAAGTTCACAATCTGTGATACTGTTCATTGATCGAAAAATTTTGACGTCGTCAGCGTAGATTAATGTCATCGAGTTTTGAAATATAGAAGGAAGGTCATTAATAAACAATATGAAAAGCAGGGGACCGAGATGACTACCTTGTGGTACTCCAGAGGGGGTGAAATCATGGATATTGGCGATTTTGAAAGGAAACACGGTTTCCAAGTACATATTGTGAGAATTTGAAGTGAACGTGCTGATCTACACCTTCTCGTGGGGCCTCCGAGAGGTTCTTGTCAATTTATTGGCTTGAACTTGCGAACGTAGACAGCTTTAGTCTAATGGAATTGGCGAATTGAAGCAGGAAGTACAATGAAGATTAATACGATCCTTAACAGATACTATGACCTATCACATAGTAAAGGAGGAAAATACGATTAACGAGTACCGAATGTGGATAAACGCTAAGGAAGTTAGACAAAATGTTGGGTGTGTCCCTTGATTGGCTGGTTCATCCCTTCAATCAATGTGGATATACTTGACAGAGGGTGAGTGTGAGTGAGTGTCCCTCGTCCGCCAGTAGGACAAAAGCAGCAAAAACAAAAAAGATGTCACGAAAAACAAAATACGTATAACTAATTGTTATACAAAAAATATATGTGACCACCCTCCACCCAGGGGCAATTGGGTACCGCGGGTAGTGAATTAGCAACTCACTAGTGGGATGGACCTTCGCGGGGGTTGTGGTTGTCTGAGTTTGGCCTCAGCTACTGTTCGCAAATCACGGTTAACGGCTCTTCCTTTGTTACGGGGGGTTGAGCAGTTTTTCCGTGTCCGGACAACGGCTCTTCTTTCGCGTGACTGAAGGTTGAGTGCAGTTCCGTGTGTTGCCTGAATAGTAGTCTAGAATCAAACCAAGATGAATAAGAGCTGGCACTAATTCAATTGGTACTGGTGTGAATCTAGATGCAGGATACCCGCTTCTTTCATGAAAGTTGTTGAAGGTGTTAATTGTATTCTGGTGGATCATCAGGAAGAGGTTTAGTGCCCTCTTAAAAGAAGCATAGTGACAATGCCAACTTCGGTTGGAAATTGCACGACGATAGTGTGGATAGTTCCACCGTCAGATAAGACTTAGTTGTCAGGTGCTGACGTTAAGCTCATTCATACTTCTGTGGTACTCCAGAATTGATTATAAATTGATGAGAACATTTATTTTTAAACAATACACTATAGACTCTATTTCTAAGATATGACGATATCCATAATACAAAACGATTGCTGAGTCCTAGTTTATTAAGTTTTTTTAAAAGAATTGCGTGATTAAGCTTATCAAACGCTTTGCTGAAGTCAGTGAACACACAGTCAACTTGCGATCGCTTTTCGAATACATCTAAACTATAAGTAGAAAAATGCAATAAATTAGTGATTGTAGACTTCTTTTTAACAAAACCATGAACAGAAGAACAGTTAAAAGACAGTATTTCACAAACAATTAACTCGAACAATCTAGGAATAGCGGAAAGCTTGGCAATAGGACGATAATTTGTTACTAAGTGAGTCCCTAGGTCCCTTTTTATAATTTGCCGTAAGATGAGAATATTTCCAAAGATCTGGGAATGAACAACACTTTAATGACTCGTTGAAAAGAATAAATAACGGGTAGGATAAGTAGGAGTGCTTATGGGGCGCTCGTATTTTATCTTCCTTGAGAAAAACTTACAAAACATCTTCGAGTATATCAATCTGTCAAGAAAAAAGTGTTTCTTAAAAATAAACTATTGATGGGGAATGATACTGCGTAGAACATTACGTGTATCTTTCCAAAATGTTTGAAAAGATTTTGGCTTCTTTCTCCAAAGACAAGCTGTTAAATACAATATTTAGTTTATTGGCATCCCAGCAAAACTCATGTAAAATGATAATCGAAAACTCACGCTGTTAAACCACGTTCACGGAGCCAAATGAAAAAACCGTGATATCATTGCGGCAAAGAATTTTTACATATACTTAAAAACTTGGTTTTCCAAGGAATTGCTGTAAATCCCAATAACACAAAATCGCTGAAATAAATTAGAAGATCGTTATTTCCAACGGTATTTTAAGAAAAAAAGAAAAAGTATTTAATTCCTTCCTCACTAAATTTCGTAAGTGAGATATGCTAATGTAGGCCTGACAATAAAACATGAAAACGCTTGAGGTTGCGTATTGTGCTCTTTGCTTCTGGAGATTGGAGACGAAAGTTTAGGCAAAACAAGAGAGACCAGGCCAGATATAAGAAGATTCCACACAATATACAAAGTCTCCATCCAACATCTCCAAAAATCTGTAAATCAAACCCTCTCAAGTTCGCGCAGTGTATAACAACTTTAATAAGGCACCAGCATGACCCGAATTCCTTAAGCACCGGATCATTATTTAAAAAAAGGGCTGGAGGGCTTCATACCGCGCATGTATAGAGGAGAAGTTATTACTTAAATTGCTTGTTCAATAAACACATTGATACCATAGCTTGTTTACCAAAATATTTTTGTCCTAGCTATCATTTTAAATTCAAAAATTACACAATCCTAATAAATATCATGCTTAAAGGAAATAAAAAAGGAATTTGATTCCCGATATTGCAGGAATATTTTAAATGGTTACAATATAACATCTTAAATGGCGTCATAATTCACGAAACGACAGTTTAAAGTATGTTTCCAACATCATGATTATGAATATTTCGCTTAGGGTATGGGTTTATTTTTGGAAATTGATTTGATAAAAATAGTCATACATATGCATGTAGGTATATGGAAAAGTCAGATTTTAAAAAACAATTTTTTTTTTCTTAGGCCGTGTGCGAATTCAGTTAAAAATGGGTTAGAATTTGACGTTTGGGTAAATTTTGACACTAGCATATGGTGAATAACATTTAACTAGCTGCGGAGCATGTTAAAATTTGGCACTACTGGTTAAAATTTGAAGTTTCTCGAAAGAGAAGTTCATTTGAAATTATATTCAAGACAGCAACAACTGTAACCTAAAAGTCTCAATAAAAATTCAATAAAAAAAATATATATCACTTGAATTTAGTAAAATAAAAACTGCTGTTGAGTTGGACGATATCGAAGATGAAGATCTTGGCAATGGAGTGGCTTCAATATATTAAGAACGATAAGTGTTTAAAGTTAACGGTCTTTTTTTATTGTACAAATAAAAATCAGTTTTTTTTTGAAAATACAACACATTTTTTTGTGCTTTTTTTTGTATTGTCAGTGTCGACAAGTCGGAATGTTTGCTGCTATCATCATCGTTGTGCTCTTCTTCTGCGTCTAGCAGCATGTCAGTGTTAATCAAGTGCCGCATAGTGGGCCAGCCATGTGGACAGTTCTGAAACGGAATTATAAAAATTACCATTTTTAACATCTTTTTCCTGTACGAGTTAATTTCAGATGTGTTCTTAGTCTTACCCAAGGCTGCTCAATTTCGCCCATATGATCAATCAACTAGCGCATTGTCAATTTACTCAAGGGCTTGCCAATCATCACAGACTTTCTGCATGCTCTGGAAGCAAACATCTCTCTTATACGAGACGGTCGGCAGAAAGTTCCCCGCGGAGCATCCTTGAGCGTGAAAATCAACTCATCAATATCATCTTTTCCGAATTCTCATTGCTTGCTATAAGGCTTACCAAGCAATTTGATTCGATGTGATGGTGGACCTACAACAAATCAACATACTAGATAAATTCGCATAGGCATTACCGATGGTAATTTACCATCTTCATCAATCTCAAATTTAAATCCATTTTTTCGAACACATCCAAATTATCAATCAACTCCATTTCATTGTCTGCGGTCATTTCTAGCCTCTGTGGAATTGATACTGAAATATTTTTGTACTCTGTAACTGCTCAAAATTTTATTTCTCATCCGTCGCATGTTGATCGACAATTAACAAATCCGAACCAAGACGGACTATTATGAAACCCAAATATATACCAAATATATACGAATTAAGATAGATGCTTTTTGGTTTTTGTAAACAATTATTGTAAATTTTCATGGAAAAAAATAATAAAAATCTTTATCTAAATCTAATCTTATCTATACGAATTAATTGTCTGTTTTGTTTTGTTGACAGCTGTGAACAATGAATAAGTAGTGTTCGAAGTCTGAATTAACAAATTATCGATAAAAATAAAAAAAGTGTGTGTGAAATTGAGAATTTCTTACATTTTCATAAAAGAAAATTTAATTTGATAATGTTGCATTTGGATTTAGTTACAAAAAAAATAATTAATTGAACTTAGACAGAACCATTTTTGAGGGTAATTTTGCTTTATCTTGAGGAAAATTTAATCAACATAGTGTCAAAAAAATTCCCATTCAGCCCATTTTAACCCAATTCGCACAGCAAAAATTTTAATACGATCCCTCTTTAACCAAACGTCAAAATTTAATCGTGGTGGGAGTTTTAACCTACTTTTTAACTGAATTCGCACACGGCCTTAGAGAAAAACGTAACAGGTGGTTTAAAATGTCTATTTCTTCTAGTATTTTTAATTTATCTTTAAATTTATTAAGAACTTATTGATTATTGCTTGATTGATTATTATTTTTGAATAACAAAGCATAACGCTGAAAACACACCAAATCCAACAAAACGATTTGTTTGTTTTCTCCGGACGCAAGTCCATTGCTCTTATGAGGGCAACACACACCTCGTCGGTTGCAGTAAATAATTTACATGGGGTTGTATAGGAGCAGAACTCGCCGAAGGCAACAAAACAAAAATAAAACGTTTTGTTGGATTTGGTGTGTTTTCAGCCTATAAGTTAATATATAGAAATAGATACATCTACACACAGTGGCGTATTAACTTAAAAGCAAAGTAGGCACATGCCTAGGGGCGCGAGGCAACAAAGAATGCGAGTTCATACGTGGTTGTTGAAGTAGCAAACTTATGAACTCGAACCTTACTTGGCACATTTGTTAAAATAAAAATCGGTCCTGTACAATTCCACTTACAGAAGAGAGTCAACCGGGGTTACCTATTCGGTTTGCCAACTCCGCAATTGACTTAGCTTTCTTTTCATTTTGTAAGTGTTTTTGAATATTGATATTACTCATTGTAGGGGCAAATTATTGTAGGTAGGGTGTCGAAACTCATCAGCGTATGGCAAAGATTTGACGGACCTCATATTTCTGCTTTTTAAATATTTTCTAGATAGATTTTCGGGGCAATCTGATTTGCGAACCGAGTTGCAACTCGGTTTGCATAAGAACCAACTCGAGTTAACTCGGCTTACAAAACTTATGGTTCGGCACATCTTTAACTAAAATATTTCAAACTGAACCCGTAAAATCTTTCGGACAATACAAATCGATCTCATGTAAACTAAGTCTCTCTTTCTTTAGTAGATACAAGAAATTTTTAATATAGGGGCGCCGATGCGATGCTTGCCCATGGCGCCCTAAACGTTTAATCCGCCACTGTCTAAACAAGCTGTACCAAAAAGCTAGAGCGTATAGGCTGGGTTGTGACAAGAAAAATGGTGTGGGAAGGGGGGGGGGGCTATCTGTTCCCCTGTGCAGCCGGGAAGGTCAATTTCCTACAAAAAAAAGATACTTGTTTTTAAAAAAATATATTAAAAATCAACGGCCTTGTGCACAACGCCGCCGTCCTACAGCTTTTTGTAAGGCCAAACAACTTTTTCTTAAATTTTGTTTTTAAAATTTATTTTTGGAAAATTTAATTTTCAAACTCAAAATTTTGAAAAAAAAGATTTCAAACCCAAAAAAAAAATTTTCTGGCGGTGATTGCCCAAGGCAAAATTTAAAAAAAAAATTACAGATAGTTATCAGACGTTGTCAATGAAAAATATGCTTAAATAAATAAATAGAGTGGTGCGACAGCTCTTGAAGAGCCAAGGCCTAAGTGGCTTAATCTCATTAACAATTCTCTGGGTGCGTGTGAAAAAGTGTTGAAAGAACACAAAAACAAATTACTTGAAAGCGTAGAACATTGAAAAAAATAATCTAATTCGTCCATTGTGCTATTAACCGGGTTATCATTGAATTTTCCAGAGCCCGTTCACAATAAGGTGAAGTTTGTTCAGGCCGCGTTCAGCGTTCATCCACTTATCTAAACTTGTATCCCAATTTGCGAATGGTAACGAGTATTGAGTATAACTACACGGAAAGAAATGAAAAATCAGTAATCACGAATTTCCATGTCGTAAATTATGAAAAATCTTTTTTTTGTAAATCATCCCCCTTTTTTCGTAAAATGAGAGTCAAAATTGTAATTCAATATTTATTCCGTCTAAATTTACAAATCTGTATAATTTGAGAATTACGAAAAAATGTCATGATTTTAGATTTCCATTGTAAGAGCAATTTACAATTTTTGTATTCGTAATTTTAAACATTTGGAGCATGATATAAATTGTACTACTTAATAATTCTGATTTAAAAACTCAAAGATCGAGATTTATGATCTCAATATTCTAAAACCAAAGCTCTTGAAGCTAAATATACGAATTGATCTGAGACAATCGTAGTTTACAAAAATATTTCCTGAATTAAAAAATAGGTGTTTATTAAATCATGAATTCTTATCGCATTTTACTACTTTTGAATCCAAACTTTTTTTTTTTTTGTTACGATTCTTGAATCGTAAATTACGACAATATTTCCTGACAAAGAAAAACGTTTTGTGTTGTTTATTTATTCCCTAGTTTTCATGCGATCGAAAATCAATTCCAATTTTTTAAAGCGTCAAGTAGCTCAGTGGGTAGAGGTGCCGATCAAGAGACCGTCGTGCATTCTCATGCCTGGGTTTGAATTCCAGCAGTGCGGAGTGACGGATTTGTAAAAAAAAAATAGTCGTTACTAAGCATTGCAGAATGAGAAGGAAGTACGGAGATTGATCGGTGAGGTGAAAGAGAGGAAGGGAGAATATAGTACCGGGGGAAGGGCGAGGAAAGGAGAGAAAAAAATAGGCGAGATCCCCCCGAAACGGGGATGGTGGGGGGGGGAACAAAACGGATAATTTACGTAATTGACAACTGGCTGATCGTAAATTACGCTTCTGAATCATAAATGCTTTTTTTTTGTTGCGATTCAAAAGTGTAGAATTACAACTATTGAGTCGTAATGTCATCATTTTCCTCTTTTTCGTAAATTACAAACACGAATTCGTAATATTTGATTCCCAATCCAAGGTCCATAACTAGATTCATTTTTCGTGATTTACCGCTTGTTTTTCTTGATTTGATATTTCAACTCAAGGTACAATGAAAAATACTTTTTAAGGCTTGCTTACCCCGACGTATATGATTTTTAAAATAAAAAAGTTGTCTTTTTTTTAGAGCCTACTTTTCTTTCATAGTTAATTGCCTTTCGGTTCCGTTTCTTCCAAAAGTATTAATTTGGCACTTGCAGTTGGAAACTTAGAGTACACCTTCATATTTTAAATTAATATTTATATTTATTCGTTCTTTCTTAAATTAAATTTATTTTCAGAAGACTTTTCATTGCACAAGAAGATTGTTTCGTGTTTTAAAATAGTACCTAACGCAAAAGTTACGCAAATATTTCCACCTGAATCCTTTTAAGCCATTTGCAAATTGAATTCTTTACTTTCAGGGCAAAAACTTGCGAAAGCTTGAACATTTTTTTCCAATCAAAAACTCCATCCATAAAACTCCTTTATTTCATTTCAACTGGATTTACTTCCATCGATTCTTTTTTCTTAAATATTTTTTTTTCATCGATTGTCATCAAACATAAACAATTCACTTCCTTCTCGAAAAACATAGCATAATCCTTGCACTGCCACAATATACAATGTACATTTCCTACAAAGTAAAAGTGCCACCGTCTTTGAAAGGCAAAAAGTACACGACGACAAATCTTAACCTTGTTTCTCTATGCTAAAGCAAGGCACTTACATTTGAGCCCTTCCTACTTTTGCTACTCTCTCGCTTGCTACTCAAAGTTCGTCGAAATGATAAGTGAATCCAAAAATCAATAAATCGAAAAAGGTTTTTGTTTCTATTCTCCATTCCGAGGTTCTGGTTCTGTTCCCCGATGTTCTTTATGTGAAAATATAATTTATGTAAATCCCTTCAGGATCAAGTCAGCGCTTACATATAGATTTCAAGTGAGTGGCACAACTTGCCAAAATGATTTTCAATCATTTAACTTGGAACAAGGGGTACCTTCTTCGGAGTTGCTTTCATTTAATAGGATGTGTGGCAGAATGTGTTGCTGAAGCTAAACTTTTAATAAATGAATATTGCGATGCTAGATTGCGAAGACAGATTTTGTTGTTTAAATGGAGATTAAATAATGATGAAATGAGTTGAAAGGTCAAAGAAATGCCAGGTCGTAATAAATAAAACTAATTCATGTGGAAAGTTTGTTAGGACCGTCAAAAATAGAAACCCATGTCTATTGACCCAGAAATTATGTTAACATCAATCAAGAGACTTCAAAGGGCTTATTATATGTAGTTTCACATTCACACCATACATACTAATTGTATGGACGAACCTGGTAGTAGTTATGTGTGTTACTTATGAAAGTATGTCCTTTAACAGACATTGATAACGACACTGAAGGCTAGATTAAAGTATTTTGAGTTTGCTCAGGTTGTATAGGATTCAGATTGAAAAACTATCAAACCCGATCCATTGTCCGTTTGTTCTACATAATCCAGCCATCTTGTGCATTGAGTCTGGAATAGTCTGTTAAACACATAAGTTTCATGAGTCTTAAGCCCATCTTTGGACTGGTGGCCAGTCATATACTAAAGCGTCCTTCTCCAGGTATAGATTCAAAGAAGAGGTGCACAAATTATTGGTGACTGGAACTTTAACGTCCTTGGAGCTCTCTAAATAACAACGTTTTCTGACTCTCTTTTCCACGATTTCTTCACAGTCAGTAATCTTGTGATACACGCACATACTCATAATGGTGAGGAATACCATGGCATGTTGTCCAACTGGCCAATGGCCTGTTCAAATGGCAACAATCCTGCCAATGTCTGTCCTAGGAACAATCCTTGGTAAGTTTCTGGTCGTAATTGGGCCATATATGCCTCGAGATAGTGCAGTTCGTAAGATTTTTCCATCTTACATTGGCTCCGAAGGGAATCTCCACTTCATTTGATGTCGAAATCTTTTTTAGGGCTTCTCCTTTTCCAATTATTTCTATATGGGATATCAACCTTAAGGCCCAACTATAATTGCTTAAGTGAACTTAGGTAAGGTTAGGTTTAGGGGCTGACAGTTGATGTTCTTATCGTCACATTTAGATCAATACAGATCCATTGTGATACCCGCGAGTAAGCTAATAAGAAAAACCTATGTGTTCAGTTAGTCAAGCCATTTAGAGGCCTTGACGAAGTTCAGGATGCTAGTACCTGGCGTACTAGAGAGTTCTTCTAAATCCCCGAAGAAAAAGTTGCCAAGCAGTTTCTTCCTTTGATGGGAAAGTGCGGGACAGTGACACAGAAAGTGCGAAGTGTCTTCATGCACCTCTTCGTCACCGCATCCTCTGCATAGATCATCTGAATTGATTCTCATCCTTTTCATATGATAACCTAACAGATTATGTCCGGTGATTATGCTTACAAGAGATCGAAGTGATCCCTTGTGTAGCTGCATAATTTTTTCCGTTCTTTGTTTGTTAAAACAGGGCCAGATCTTTCTTGTTGTGCCGCAGGTGTCAAGAAGATTCCACCTTTCATCGGCCTTGATAGTTATTCTTTTTGAGATTTCCTGTTTTAAATAACAGGTAGGGGTGCTAACTAGCTGAGCTTGGCTTACGTCAAGCATTGACAATAATCTTGCTAATTCATCGGCTTTCTCATTGCCTAGTATATCGCTGTGGCCCGGGACCCAGCGGAGCCTAATGTTGTGCTGTGCGCCAAGAACCTTGAGCTCTTCGCGGCAGCATGAAAAAAGCTTTGATTTTACCTCAGTTGCAGTAATCGCTTTTATCGCCGCTTGGCTATCAATGTAAAAGAGGATATCAGCTCGTGGTATCGCCATCATTGATACCTTTTTAGCAGCTGTTGTCACTGCCAGGACCTCCGCTTGGAAGACGCTACTGTAGTCTGGAAGCCTAAGTGAGGCGGTTAACTTGAGAGATTCGGAATAGAAGCCTGCTCCTACACCAGTGTCCATTTTAGAGCCATCAGTATAGATAGCTATTGACGACTCACTGGAGTACGGTATATTATCTATCCATTCCTCTCTGCTTAGGATGGCAGCCTGGAATGGTTTGTGAAAATCAAGTTCGGGTGTTTTATAGTCTGTTGTAGTACTATGACCCATAACTTTATGAAGGATCTGGGCATGTCCTATGGTACTATTTTTCCAGACTTTAGTTTGACTAAGTCTCAGGGCACTTTTGGCCGCAGATTCTTGAACAAAGAGGTCTAGGGGAATAAGATCGAGTATAACTTCCAGTCCCGCAGTTGGAGTGAATCTCATTGCCCCCGTAATGCCAGTGCACGCTAGTCTTTGAACTTTTGTCAAAGTTTTCAGGTTCATGCTCTTTTTCTAAAGCTTTCCACCACCATACCAAATTACCGTAGGTTAGTATTGGGCTAATTATTGCCGAATACATCCAGCTGATAATTTTAGGGTTTGGTCCCCAGTTTTTCCCGAATATTCTATTGCAGGAGTAAAAGGCAGTCGACGCCTTTTTGAATCTATCTTTGGTGTTCAGGCCCCAGTTTACAGCCCTATTATGACTAGCAACTATCGACTTGATAGTTAATATATATAGGGTTTTCCAATAAGAGGTGTTATTTTGATATTCAAATGATCGAATGTTTATTTCATTATAAAGAGGAAGGTATGCCGTTATAAATGAAACACAACATCAGCCAAATGGCCGCCAGGACCACGCTTACAGGACCATATCCTTTTCATGAAATTTTCCATAACCAAATCGCAAAGTGGCTGCCCTATGTCCTCGATAGTTTTTTAAGTGAACTTAAGCTAATGTCAAAAAACCGGACGAAAATTTCCATAAGTTAGCAAAAGAAGTAGGATTGGCCTTTTCTTCTTCAAATTGTCAAATTCACGTAAGCGATGAGCGAATGAAAACGCACTAGAACGGAACGAACGTAGCTTAATTAATAATAACATTATGGTTTGCTCATAGGGTTCGAGTGTAATCGCTGGTTCACTTAAGCGTGCTTGCGTAATAAAATCTTATTATAGTTCAGCCTTTAAATTGCTTACCAAAGTTTAAGATTGGTAACGTAGAGTCCGGAGGGTACTAATTTAATTTCATAAGGTAAGAGATTTAGAATTTTACTATGACCGAAAGAATTTGTAGTCCACCTCCACACACCTGATTCCTTTAGCCTTAATGCATTACTGGAGACTGTTTTATGAATGTGAAGGTCAATGGGAAAATGATTCAGAATGCAGTTCTTTGAACTCTATTTAGCTTATCGGTATAATATTTTTCGCCTGGGACTGGCCACCAAACAATTGATCCTTTATGTCAGAATTAGAACGGGACGAACTATTGCCGTGTACCCAATCCAAAGAATGATGTTAGGCCTTTGTCCCCATTTTTTACTAAATGTCTGCAAGAGTAAAAGGCAAAACTTGCATTCTTTACTTTTTCTTCTATGTTACTGCAAGTGATTGCCCATTTAATCTTGGTAGAGGAAAGGAGGGTATTTTTTTTATCTGGGCCCTATTGCACCAACAACTTTCACTTTTCACTTTGCAACTTTGCAAAATAATAATTTCCTGCAAAGTAAAAGTAAAAAGTGTTTCACCAAAAATGAAAAGTTCCTGATTTTTCACTTTGCAATTTTTTATCTTTTTTTGCAAAGTGAAAAGTGTGGGCGTTTCACCAACTTAAAATGTAGCTTTTCATTTTCAGTCGTAATTTGAAAAGTTGCAAAGTGAAACATTAATATAATTATTTGCATGGCCTTTTTTTTTGTTGTTACTACAAATGAAAAAAAAGTAAACAGCTCTGCTCGCTATAGTGATGAAATAAAAAAAAAAATGAAAATGTTAAAAATAAAAATTGATGACACAATGTTATATCACGTTTTCTGCTTGCGAAAGAAGTCGAAAAAAGTGAGTCCGGCGATACCGTCCGTCCGTCTGTCTGTTTGTCTGTACAGTCTTAACCACTGGTCTGATAGACTTCAAACTTGGAAATTAGAGGTTTGAACAAATACGCGTGGGTTGTATTTTTTATTTTTTTTTTAAGATAAAAATTTAGGGCAGCCAGCATACAATTTTTGGCCAAAAAAGTTTCAATTTCTTCAAAAACGGCTGATACGATTTTTTTTCGGAATACTGATGTATTTTAAGTAAAAAAATATTTTTGTATTGCTTCAAAACGGTACATTTCATAGGACCGTTTTTTTTATACAATTTTTTCTCGAAAAATAAAAGTCCGATTAGCGTATTTTTTTTTCTTAAAGTATGTACATATTGCCCAAATACTATTTTGTTTTCAAAAAACAGCAAACGACACTAACAGAGGAAGTGAAAAAAAAACAGTTTATTTTCCTAGCTGGTCCCCAAAACAACGACAGAATATGTTGTGAGCAATGCCCAGCCTCTCTGCTAGTCCTCCTTGTCATAAGAGACTTTGGTCCTTATCTTGCCACCTTGTATAAATACTTGATGCTAGTGACTGGAGGGGTATCGGAAGAGTTTTCTTATCTAATCTTATTTCTAATGCAGCTGTATGTAGTAAAATGTGTGGACATCACGTATAATAGAGGAGGAATGTTTTAAACGTGGTTGATGATTGATTGCTTACTTATGCCCTGAGCAATGGTAATCGTATTATTACCGACCGTCGTCGCTTGTAAGAGGTGGTGTCGTGAAGGAAGTGATGTCAAAGATGTATGTGAAGGGAAAGATGTCTTCCGCTACCAGCTTGGCATTAAAATCTTCAAACTGAATCACATTAGCTTTGAGGCGGACTTTGGTTGAGCGCTTATTCTAAGAATTGAAACTCAAAACCTTGATCGAGTGTCATCTATATGAACAGGCTATGAGTTTTTGTTCTCTGTTGCAGTACCTGTATGTAGCTGTGTTTTAGTTTTTTCCCCGGCCATCGCATCACTATATTTGTATATTGTTGAAACACATGTTTTAATATACCACCCCTCCTATCCGTTTACTGGTGGGACAGACCTCCTTACCTTTCATTGTTTCTTCTTTTAATGTAAATTTGTATTTTCCCTTCCAGTTCGCAACAATGTTCATGGGCGCTCCATTGGATGAAACTAAGAAAGCCAAATTACTTGAAGCCTTGGGATGGTTTGAGACCTTCTTCAAGAAACGAGAATTTTCAGCAGCCGATCATTTTACGATTGCTGACTTATCTTTGACGGTAACGGTTTCGCAAATGGAAGCATTTGGAATTGATTTCGGTCCGTTTCCGAAAATAAGAGCTTGGTTGAAAAAGTGCAAGGAAGAACTAGAACCCTATGGGTATGAGGTAAGTCAATACTTTCATTTCTATAATTCACAATTTTTTTTCAAAAAATCTTTTCTTTTGAAGGAAATAAATCAATCCGGAGCTGATGCGTTGAAAGGAATGCTGCAATCAAAATTGCAAAAGAATTGATTAACGTTAATGTTTAAGGTTATTACTGTGTAAACCCATCATATTTATTGTAAGAAACTCTTAAACTTTTATGTTTCACGTTTAAAATAAATTTTGATCCCGATATTCGAAACCCACATTTTTTTGAGGACCAGTCTGTAAATTTCTCTAAATTATGGGCTCAAATATCAATATTTGCAGTCATGTGTAAAGAACGTGTAACAACATTACAAGTTTTTTTTTAATATCACAACTTAAGGTAAATCAATTTTTGTTTGTATTCCTCCAAAATGTTACCCCCATAGAAATCACTAGGTATCTCGAAAACAGACTAAGCTTTTATTTTGATATGCAAAACGAACAAAGGTGACCCGATAAGTATTACTACAAAAGATGAAAAGAAACACGAAATTTTGGGAAAATAACGATTTATTAATCAACTAGCAGACCCAGCGAACTTCGTCTCGCCTCATTTTAGACTCCAGAAACAAAAATTTTGAATTTCACTGCAATCATATAATAGTGCGACTGTTGAGATGTAAGCTAGCCTATCTTTTAAGTTTAACCAAGTTGCACACGATATGCAAATTTCATTAAAATCGGTTAAATACTTTAGGATCAGCATCGTTGAAGTTGTCAACAACAAGGAGTCACTATTTCGCGCTCTCTGTTAAATAAATTTTTGTCTACATATTTATTACATTTATATATTCAAGCTTCGTGTGTCATAAAGAGAACTTTATATTTGTCTGAAAACAGCTGTTTTTTCACGACAATCAGAATAATCAAGTCAAAACTAATATTTGTTGAAATTCACTTTTTTGTTTTCTTTGTTGTTTGTGAACTACATGGACATTTTACATAAACATAATTGCTCCGTGAGCATTCAGCTATAATTTGCTCTCATTTACATAAGACTCATCTCATCATAATCTTATTTTCTTCTCCCGGTGGGTTCAACATTTAGATTTAGTCTATGTTCTGCCGTTATTATTATTTGTGAGACTACACAACACATTTTTTGTTTTGTTCTCTCTTTATGCGTCACTAAAATCTAATATTCAGCGATCAGCTGCTTCAACCTGCATTCTTGTTGACATCTGCATCTGACATATTGCTCAGCTCAGCGCCACCTGTTGGGACATAGAATCAACTAATCTACCGATCCTCATCAATTTATACACAGGGTGTATCAAACTAAAATTAATACGTTATAAAATTTAAAAAATATTATTAATTGGATATTTTGGATTTTAACTATGGCTGATTGTGCTTATTGTAATACCATCGCTGACTACATGGTCGACTCTATTATGTGTAGTGGTAATTGTCGTCGAGTATTTCATGTGCAATGTATCGACGCCCCGTTTAGCAGCATAAGACTTTTTGCAAAGAAGAAATCGTTTTACTATTTTTGTGACGAATGCGACCCGATCGCCGAAAAAAATATTGTTCGTGACGTCATAAAAAATATCAAGGACTTGGAAAAATTAGAGAAACAGCTTACTTTTCTTTCAAGTAAAGTTGATAATTTGACCTGTACCAATGATAATATTTTGACTAAGGATAAAACTCCGGATTCTGGAAATAAGTCTATGACCTTAACCAAAAGAAGAAATGATGATCTTGACGTTGACAACTCTGAACTAAGCCAATTACCGAAGAAAGCTGCAATATCCGTATTTAAAGACTTTACTTTTAACTCCAGCATTAATGTACCAGCTTCATTATCAGTGACTCCATTACCAAATCCATCATTATCAGCACCAAATATAACTACTCCGTCACCGTCTCCTACCATGGAGTGTCTGATTATGGATTCGTCGATTTCTGCTATACCTAAAAACAAGTTCCAACAACAGTTGCAGCCAATAATTACCAAGGATAATAATTCACTGATGTCCCCCATCACATCTGGATTAAAGGCTGTTGAAGGACAAAAAATATTGTTCATCTCTAAACTTGCATCGTCTACTAATGCACTTGACATTAAAACTCACATATCCTCAAAACTGGGTTCCTCATTTCTGCCAAATGTTGAAAAATTACTACATCGAAACCACGCTAAGTATTCGTCGTTTAAAATACGAGCCCCTGACTCGGTTTTCCATGTATTGAATTCGCCATCATTCTGGCCTAAGGGAGTAATTGTTCATGAGTTTGTGAATAAACCAAACAACCCTTTTCGTCAAATTCGGACAACGCTGAACCACCGACCAAGCAGCTTAAAAAGGTATAAATTTTCTACCAAAATGTGAATGGACTCCGGACAAAGACCAACATGGTTTATAAAAATTGCAAAAACCTTCCTCACGATGTCATAATACTGACGGAAACATGGCTCAACAACTCAATTTCGGACTCGGAGCTTTTTGACTCTTCTTATCAAGTCTTTAGACGTGATCGTCATAACGATGACAATTTAAACGCCGTTGGTGGAGGAATTCTTTTAGCTATTAAAAATACTTTCACATGTTACCTGATTGATGACTTTCGATCAGCTGATATTGAAGTACTCTGTATAAAAATTAAATTGACATCCGGACATCTATTTATTGTATCAGGATATATACCTCCATGCTCTAGGAAAGAGGTTTATGAAAAATTTAATGACTGCGTAGAAAGTATTCATATTCTCTTGGAACCTGAAGACGAATTACTAGTTGTTGGTGATTTTAATTTACCGAATTTAGACTGGATTCAAATTGACGACGATAACTTCTACGTTCCTATCAACGCGTCATCTGTAAATGAGCTGTCATTAATAGATGTCCTCGTGTGGCTTGAGTCAATTCAATGGTGTGAAAAACCGCTTTGGTAAAACACTCGGAAACCATATGCTGCGATTTGGCCGTGATAGCTTCTCATGTCAAACTTGTTGATGAAGATCGACATCATCCTGCTTTGGACATTGCACTCAATTTAAACTTGTCTTCACCTCATATGCTAGCCGACAACAAACTTGAGTTTAATTTTAGTAAGTGCACTTTTATGTATCTTTTTGACTTATTATCTACGATTAACTGGGAGCAGTTATTTATTAACTTGAATATTAACGATATGTGTAATATTTTTTATCTAACTCTTTTTGACTTGTTTTATTAAACAACTCCATTTAAAAAAAATTGTAATGACTCAAATGTCCCACCATGGTTTGATTCTCATATAAAAAATTTAAAAATCAAAAGGAACAAAGCATGGATAAAATATAATCAAACTAGAACTGATGATGATTTTAGAACGTTCATTATTATTAAACAACTTTTTACTGACTATTCTAATACTCTATATGATGACTATATTAGTAAAATTGAATTTAACCTTAAATCTAATCCAGATGGTTTTTGGAAATTTGTTAACTGTAAGAAGAAATCAAGTGGGTATCCCAATCTGATGACCGATTCGTCAACATCCAGTCATGAGCCGCGGATAATTGCTAACATGTTTGCAAATTATTTCAAAGATGCCTTTATTGAATCCAACCTTCTAAGTTCTCCTAATACTTCTAACTATTCTAACACTCCTTCCTCTGTTTTGAACTTTCCCCACTTAAATAATATCAATTTTGTATAACAGATACTATTACACAAAGTATCCTACACTCGAAGAATGTTTTAGTCCTGGACCTGATGGTATACCATCATTCATTTTAAAGAAATGTGTTACTTACTTAGCATATCCGTTATGTGTTCTCTTTAATGAATCTTTAAAAAGCTCACTTTTTCCATCTATCTGGAAATACTCATTTATAATACCGGTACATAAAAAGGGACCCAAGAACGAGATAAAGAACTACCGACCTATCGCGAAACTGTCTGTGATACCAAAACTGTTTGAGTCTATTGTATGTAATATCCTTTCTTTCCATTGTAGTTCAATTATATGTGATAGCCAGCATGGTTTTGTCAAAAAACGGTCAACTGTTACTAATTTGTTTAACTTTACGTCCTTTTGTTTAGATGTTTTTGAAAAACGTGACCAAGTAGATTGTGTTTTTACGGACTTTAGTAAGGCTTTTGACAAGTTATGTCATAAAATTTTAATTATAAAACTAGCTCAACAAGGATTTAACGATAATTTCATTAATTGGATTTCATCATATTTAGTAAATAGACGTTATAGTGTTTTATTTCGTAATGAGTGTTCTATTCCATTTGTTGTGAACTCTGGTGTCCCCCAAGGTGGCCATCTTGGTCCAATTCTATTTGTTTTATTTATTAATGACTTGGTCTCAATCATTCGAAATTCGTCTGTCCTTATATATGCTGATGACGTCAAACTTTTTAAAAGAATTAACACTCCTTCTGACTGCCTTCTTCTGCAAGAAGACTTAGTTTTATTTAGGGAATGGTGCAATATTAATCGTCTTTTTCTAAATGTTGACAAGTGTAAGACCATGAGTTTTACACGCAAAAAAGTTCCATTAGTTTTTAATTATATGTTTGATTCTTGTCCTCTAAGTAGAGTATCTATATTTTCTGACCTGGGTGTTATATTAGACTCGAAAATAACTTTTAATGAACATATTAACTTCATAGCTAAAAAAGCAAACAAAGTTCTAGGATTCATCAAAAGATTTGGTCGAGATTTCCGCGATCCATATGTACTGAAATTACTCTTTATTTCATTTGTGAGACCTATCCTCGAATATGCATGTACAGTGTGGTCACCTTTCTACGCCGTTCACATAACAAGACTCGAAGCAATTCAAAAAAGGTTTTTGCGTTTTTGTCTGCGATCTCTCCCTTGGTTTCAAGGTACTTTATTACCGCCATATTCGCAAAGACTCTCTTTCATAAACCTTCCTTCTTTGACGAATCATAGAAAATACTTACAATTTTGTTTTATTGTTGGAATAATAAATGGACGTATTTCATTACCATCAGTTCTTAGTAGTTTAAATTTTAGTTTGAGTCATTCAGAAACCATTGAATAGAATATTTAGCAGATCAAACTATGGTGCTCATAGCCCTCTAAACCAATTAATTGAACAATAAATTACATTTTTGTATAAACTCGCCAAATGATAATGTAAAAAGCATTAAATGTAAATTAAGGATTTTTAACAGTCTAGTTTAAGTTTTAGATTTTAAGTATCATATTGATAAGCACTGTTAACGTTAGGATTTAACGTATTGTAATAAATAAGGAGTCCATCTCGGACAAACATTATAACGCATAATTTGAATTTATGTATTAAGATAGACTTGATGTTTCAATTTCATTAATCCTTCTGAAAAATAAGATTTTTCGTTGGCCTGCATTACGATGGCCTACTGATTCGACGTAAGTTTCTGCTCGGCAAGTGTATTTTTCATGTTTGGAAACAAAAACAAAGTTACATCTGGAGAATACGGTGAATGCAGCAGCGATTCCTAGCCATATTCGAGGTTGAGGTGTGCCCGGTGCGCGTATTCATGGTAGGGGAGGCCGTTTTGTCTTCAATTAGTTGATGAATAGGGTCATTACTAGTGGGCGCTTCTCCAAGTAGTCAATGTGCATCACACATATTGTGAGCCCCAGAAAACAGTGGGCATCAGCATCATCAGCACGATGGGTCAGTACTTCTTTTTTGGAGCACGTTCGCCGGCTGAATTCTACTGTTTCGGCTATTCCTTGGTCTTAAGTGTGTACAACAGTGGATCAATGTTTCGCCAAAAACAGCGTTAAACACTTCTCCGGTTGACGACGCACGGGTTCCTGTTTGCGGTATTCTTGATTTCTTGAAGAAGAATAACCACAAAATTAATTTTTGCAAGCGGCTCAGCAAACAACAATAAAGTTCAAAGGGAACCTTCCCTTCCCTGGACAGAGATACACCTAGAAAAATTGGATTTCGGCGTTCCTTCTAATAAACTGGAATGGTACTCGGCAACGGTTTAGTAAAAAAAAACATCTATTTTAACGTGAAATTTCACTTCCCCATAAAAACTTTTATGTAATGACACAATGTGAATTGTAATTTTAACGTGAAATTTCACTTCCCCATAAAAACTTTTATGTAATGACACAATGTGAATTGTAAGGTAGCAAATGAAATAAATATGAATTAATTGAAAATTTTAAGTAACATTTTTCGACGGTCGTTGGTTTTAACTAAGCGAACGGTTTGGTGATGGAATTTTAACAGCTTCGGATAATGGAGGAGGAGCAGAGCCGGATTAAGAAGTCTAGATGTAAAATGGACAGTTTTTTACAATTGAGTTTATACCTACTTACCTATTTATTTTATTTTATTATTATTTAACAAACATATGAGAAATATAATTGGAAACAAGAATGATTAAATTTTAGTGCTAACGAACGGAACCGTCCGAGGTTTTTCTTTTGAGAAATAGTTGATTATTTCGCCGAAATCCAGTTCCCGAAGTAGATCACTTCTAAAGGTACTCAGGAGAGAAGGATTAGACGGTTTTGTTCCATCGTGGTTCGAAGTCTATTTTTTATAATTTTCATTTTTGAAAATGAGCGCTCTCCAGTGCAATTTTATAACATCAAAACCAAATACATTCTCAATGTAATTTCAAGATTTGGGTTTTGGGAATGCAGCTCTGATATTTTGATCTTCGAGGATTTGCTAATAAAATAGTGCCGGAGATTGGTTTGTTCCATTCTTGTATGAATCGATCGAAGACACAAATTGAAACAACACATTACTAAGACTAGGTTCTAAATCATCTTCATAAACTTTCACCAATGCCTCTGTTGCAGCTTGTAAATTTGCAATCTTTCTGTAAGAAAAACGCATAGTTGGTCGATCACTGCAGGAATAAATACGGATACTTTGTAACAGATACTTTCGGTAACAGATTTGTGTCTTGCGTTTCCTCGGTATTTATCGACATCATTTCTTTTCGCTTTCACGAATGATTTCAATGAATGTTTGTAGCGTGGAAACGCTACAAAAATACTTCCAAAAGCTTGCGAATAATGTGATTTCGAGAGCACTCATCTTTTAAAGAAGGTGCGCTGATGCATTCCTCGTGATGCCTTTTTGCTCTTTATCGGAAGATATGCTGGTTAGTTATTCAACGATTTCCGAATATCCGTCGACTATGCCTTTCGTAGCTTCAGCTCGACAAGACCAACGAGTATCACTAAGCTCTTTCAAGACGTAAAATTGTCCGCTTTTTTTCTTCGACAATTTTCCGATCAGAATTCCAACGCAAAAAGAAAAATTTCTTATGTTTTTACCAAACTGCAGTCATAGTGGCAAAGTCACAAAAATAGCTCTCCTCAAATGTCTAGGTGACCATCAAATAGACAAAGTATTGCAGCGGTCAATCGTACGACAAACATAAGGGGCAAATACAAAGGGATGACAGAATTGGTTCATACTCGGTTAACTGCTTAAATCCGCAGAGTGTACTTGTTTCAGAAAAATCAGATTTTCCAAAATACTTATTTGTCTTTATACTTGTGAAAGTTTCAGACGATTATTACAGAATGACAAATTATAATTTATGTTTTTAAGAATGTAGAGAAAAATAAAAACTAGGAAACTAGATTCAAACAAGTGAAGTATGAACAAGTGAAAAATTGAAAGATAGCAAAAGGTAAGATATCGTCGCTTGGATAAATGTTTGTCGTATGTTACATTTGGCTACTTTTGGGAAAACGACTTCAAAGTTCAGAATTTTTTTTCTCAAAAACCCTACGTCAGATATTCTTGAAAATTGTATGACTTATGTAAAAAAAAGTTTTTAGTTCAATAACGTTAAAATAAAATCGAAATAGTTGTTAAGGAACAATTTAGAGCCAATTTTGCTCAGAATGCTCTTGTCGTATGTGACTATTTCACCAAGTCTGCTAGTTTCCCAAACACATACGACAAAATTTTTAAACATGCGACAAAAATTTATCAAATGTTTGAATGGAATAGTCTTGTACATACGACAAAACGACATTAATGAAGTTGAAAAAAGGCGCTCTAGCTGGTCTTTTTATGACATTTTTTCCATTATAAGGAAGACCCTGCTCACGAAGACTCTTTCTTAAATTTTGTTTCCATAACGATGGGTTCCTCTTTCTTTTTCTGCAAGTTGTTGGTGTAACACTGCATAGAATAAATAAATAGAATGGCGCGACAGCTCTTGAAGATCCAAGGCCTATGTGGCTTACTCTCATCAACAATTCTCTAAGTGCGTGTGAAGAATTGAGGGGACCTACAATTTAACGCCGATTCCGAACGGCAAAGTTGAGAAGCACTTTTTCGTGACAGATTGATACTTTTGGAAGATTTGTCAGGTCTTTGCAAGAGGCAGTACCCGTGAAAGATGAAATAATTGCTACCTTTTATTTGATACTAACGAAAATTCAGAAACTTACATGAACTGCTTTAACCGGATGGCACATTTCGAATTTGGATTTCATTCGAATCTGGAGTTGGCAAAATCAATTAATTTGCATGCTCATACAATTTTTTTAAGGAATTCGTTTTGTCTGCTGTTGAAGGTTGGTACGACGCACGGATCATTGTCTTCATCGTCAGTTGAAAAGTCCTCACCTAATATTTCGCCACTCATGCCAAAAAATTAAGAAACCAATTAAAAGTTATTAAAACATAAATTTATTGCATGCAATATCATAGTCGTTACGCACAAATTTCTTCCGACAAACTCGGAGCAGAAGACTCGGGCGTCCGACTCCTTTGACATCATGATTGCAACTGAGACCAAAAATAACACACGACTGTGTTAATTGTTATGGGACATACGACAAACGCACACGTAGACTTCAGTAAAATATTGTCGTATGTGTTCAAAGAAAAGGCACATACGACAATCATTTTCCGAATCGACGAAAAACCGGTTTTGTATGGGAAAAATTGTCGTATGTTTAAAATTTGTCGTATGTGTAGCTTTTTCTTACACATACGACAAAAAATGACTCAAATCGTTAGTGACCTTGGAGATACGACAAAAACAACACTGAATATCTCGGGAACTAAGCCAAATATAAAAAAACGGATTTTACAGAATTGTAGGCAAAAAATCTATTACCAAAACTGCATTCAAACCTCAAAATCCTAATTTTTCACATACGACAAACTTTTATCCAAGCGACGATATGGGTTATTTCTGCAACAATACTGTAATGTGCATACACGCTATTTGAATCACAAGGGCGAAACTGTGTTTGTACTTTAACAGTTATTGAGCTATAGCTATATTTGTTTGTAGTAGTCTCATTGTGGGGGCCCCTCTTTTGTGGAGGCCCAGGGCAGTAGCCCCGTTTGCCCTCCCTTAAATCTGGCCATGAGGAGAAGTATTTATAATGCTTCGTTATAGCTTCTTGTCCGAACTGAGCAAACGCGGCACCCATTGCGCCAACAGATTTCTCATGCCCAAACATCTTTGCGATCTTTTGAAATGTATCAGTATGTATACGTCGTAATGTTTTTCGGGGCACCTGAACGGGGCCCATCAAAAGCTGACGAGCGATCACTTTGAAACTTGTTTAACCAATTTTAAACGGTCGCAAGCAAAGAAAACAAATCAACTTACCCACCCTCTAAACACTTATTGAATTCGCTTCCAAAAACAAGAATCGACCGACCGATAGCAGTCTACGGCAATAGTTCATGCCTTTGCCTAGCGCCATCACGCAGTGAGACTTAGTACTTATCGTACTACCTTCGTTAAAGGCTGCCTTTCTGTCAAGAATCCAACTTTCAATGTCAGATATAGTCATTCATAAAAATTGTGATTTTCCAAATGTACTGTCACTGTTTTGCTATTAAGCAACTTTCAAAAATACAAAACCAGAAAATTAATAAAGCTTTTAATTGAGCAATCAATGATGTCAGTCACACAATTATTGGTCGAAAGATACTCTTCGTTATCACAAGATAAGACCTCAACAACAACTTTTTTATCATTTGTTTACTCGATTGTTTTCTATCAATTGGGAAAACAGGTAATTTCAATCCATCTTATCTCAATTGTTGAAACTCTTAATAACAACAGAATTGAGTTCATTTTAAAACCTCAGCAATATCATTCAATTTGCCACAGAATCTGGAAGGGTACCGGGAGGCTTTTAGACATGAAATACAGTTCGCTTTCTATTACTTTTCCATTCTACCATTTATTTTCCACAGGAATTCCGCTTGTCGGGCGATGTAAAGAATGTGGGTGGATGCTGAATGTGAGGCCATGCTCGTTTGCAGATACAGATAGGTTCTTCTATTCATGGTTTTGGGCGTGAGTGGAATATTCAATTCAGACTTGTTTCGCTTTTATTTCAATCGGATGCAGGTTTTGAATTTTTTATTTATCTGTTTTGCTTGTCGTTCTATGGTCCAGCATTTTTTTTTCACTGAAACTGTGCGAGTGCGGCCAGTTGAAATGCATTGAAATAAAAATTTAATCGACCTGAAAAAGAATTAACATTTCAATGTGGCGATTTTGGGAGATGGCTGGTCAAAATTTTATTTTCTATCTGCAAACATTACAATGAATATTTTAGATGCTTTTAAAAAAATGTATATCTGGGTGAGAATGTGTCCGCTGCGCTGTTTTGATTGATGGATGAGTCGTGGGCTTTGATCATCGGTCAGCTGATGGCATTGTGTCGGCACGAAATGCATCTTAATTGCGATCTCTAACCACATTTGTCTGACATTTGTTCGCAATATTGGGTGTTATGCAATAAAATGTGGATGTTATCTCATTTCAAATTCAAAGCCCATAGAATGAATGAATTCGTTTAAGCGAGACACATGGCGAAAATATTAATTGGACATTTAATTGTGCAAAATTCTGTCGGTAAGCAAATGGAAGAACAAAATCTACTTCGATGGATGTAGTACAACTACATTTTTATGTAGATTTTTAAGTTGAATGTAAAAAAAGTTGAAAATAAAAGTAAATAACTTGAAGCATTTTTGTTTAGAGTCATGTTCTTAATTCAAATCAACAAAACATCTTTTCCAAGAATATACTTCAGAAAAAAAATTACTGCTCTGTATTTTGGGTTTCACATAAATGAGCTCGCCAGCTTATGAAATATTCACAAAATAGTACCGTCACATTTCGAAGGACTGCATTGCAGGAATAGCCTTGTAAAAGAGGAAATAAAAAATTAGAGTAGGTAATCTGCTTAATCTACTTCAAACCATGATGTTGTTGAATTTTCAATTCACGGGATGTCATGGCTGCTGTCGTCTTAAAATCGCAATGTTATATTAAAGACCATATAACATATTGTTGTTATTTTGGTCTTTGGTTATAGACTAAGAGCTAGCGAACCTTAAGAGTAACAATGAGATTTCCCTGGAAATATTTCCCACATTCGGAAAATTTGTATCGTGAATATGAGTTCTTTGGAAATATTTCCCACGTTCTGAAAACTTGTGAACGAGGTTCGAAATTCCCCTTAAAATTTATTGCAATCATGAACACTTTTCCCATGGGAAATGTCTCGTTATTTCTCTGGAGTTTTTGCCCATTCATTTTGATGGAGAAATTGCTAGCAAAATCCTTTCTGCAGTGGAAAGAAGATATTAACAGACTTTACAAGAGAGCTTTGCTTCATTTTGGGGAGTAGAACGCTTGTACTATTATTTTGAATAGACCACAAACCTTTGGAAGCAATATTTAAGCCTACTTAAAAAATAAATGTTGGAATCGAAAGATGGGTTCTTCGGCTTCATTCCTCAAAATCTAACTTCGATAAGGCTGAAATGAATTATAGCGATCGGTGCCGCGTTTACTCACCGGACAACAATAGTAACTGTGTCTGTGAGACCTTCGCAGATTACTTTTTGTAGCTATTTAAAAGCAATCAGGTGGACGAAACGTTACAACACTGGTACAAAACAGAAAGCAAAGAACTCTCGAAACTGTGGTCTTTAGCCGACGAACGGACTCCGTAGAACACAATGATTTACCCTTCGGCCGGAAAGGAAACGGGTGTTTTTTTCGAGGTATAGAACTTTCAGTTTGTATTACTTTTCAAGACGGCGACCGATTTATCAGCTGTCAAGTGATTTATTCTCAGTTTAGATTGGCAATTCATCATGAATAGACTCACGCCTGAACAACGTCTGCAAATTGTGCAATTTTATTTCGAAAATAATGTTCTGTGCGGAATTCGTATCGCGCACTACGTCCATTTTATCGTCGACAATATCAGTCGTGTTTTTTCTACTACTCATTTTATCAACTCACTTTAAAAATAGAAAAAACTGTTATACTCACATTTTAAAATATTTTATTTAAACTTTCAATGACAGTCCAATCCAATTCGATAATATTTCATTGATTCGGGGGCTGCCTGGATTTCATAATAAATATTTTATCCTAAGTATTCGTTTACTGAAAAAATATTACACAGTTTCGGTTGTTTTTGTTTCTCGATGAAAATAAAAAATGAGTAGCTACTAAGTAATAGAAAAAACACGCCTATCGTCTATCAGAGCAGTTAATTCGATTAACCATGGAACGTTTTCGCACCACGTTTACTCTACTTGATAACTCGCATCCCCAGAGACGCCGTACAGAAGAAGCTATTGCTACTGTAGAGCGTAGCATTTAGGAAGACCCGAATGAGTCCATCCGCTATCGAGCACAGGAATTGGATCTGTCCATCCACCTTATGGAAGATTTTGCGGAAGGATCTTGGTTTGCTTCCTTACAAAATCCAACTCGTGCAAGAACTGAAGCCAAACGACCATCAAGCAAGGCGTAGATTCGTCGAATGGGCCCAAAATGAGATGGCCGTTGTTCCCGATTTTCATACGCGAATTTTATTTAGCGATGAAGCGTACTTCTGGTTGAATGGCTACGTCAACAAACAAAACTGCCGCATTTGGAGTGAAGCTAATCCTCAAGTGTATGTCGAAACACCGTTAAATCCAGAACACATGACAGCTTGGTGCGCTTTATGGGCTGGTGGAATCATTGGTCTTGGAATCATCATTCTTCAAAAACGATGATGGCCACAAAGTTACAGTCAATGGTGATCGGTATAGAGCCATGATTACTAACTTTTTCATTCCTGAATTTAACAATCATGATGTCCAGCAGCTGTGGTTCCTACAAGACGGTGCAAAATGCACACAGGTCGTGCCACAATCGATTTATTGAAAGACACGTTTGGTGACCGTTTAATTTCACGTTTTGGACCATTGAATTGGCCTCCAAAATCTTGTGATTTAACACCGCTAGACTATTTTCTGTGGGGTTATGTCTATGCGGAAAAGCCACAAAAGCTTGACCACTTGGAAGACAACATTCGCCGTGTTATTGCCGATATACGGCCACAAATGTTGGAAAAATTCATCGAAAATTGGACGTCCAGATTGGACTACATCCAGCCTTGACAGTCATATACCAAAAATCATATTAAAAATGTAATGCCACGGGATTATCTTTCGAATAAATAAAAAATCATGTGAATCGAACATTCCATCGTTGTTTTATTGCAATTAAAAGTTTTATACCTCTAAAAGAATCACCCTTTACATACACAATCACCTAGAATTTACAAGATGTAATCAAAATCATATCTTTTACGTTAGCAGAACAAATTCATAAGCCGGCACCGAAAAGTTTTCAGTATCTTGTTGCTAATTTGTGCCGCAAGAATTGATTTTGTTGATCAACTAGTTCTTGAAAAAAAGCGATATTCATGAACGTAATATTACGCTAGCAGAACCAATATAGAACCAATGCAGCTAGCGATATGAAACTAACACCATATTTTGTTGCTAATTTGTGCCGTAAGAATTAGTTTAGTTGCTCAAATAGTTTTCGGAAAAAAGCGCGGTTACTCGGGCGTATACTTATTATTTTTTCAGAAGAGAGAAGAAGAAACGTAACCGTGCTTTTTTCCGAAAACTATTTAAGCAACTAATTAATTCTTGTTGCACAAATAAGCAACTAATTAGCAACAAAATATGCCGTTAGTTTCATATCGCTAGCTACATTGGTTCGAATTTGGCGTAATATTACGGTAGGAGAACATTGATTTTTCCAAGAACTAGAGGAGCAACAAAATCTATTCTTGAGGCACAAATAAGCAAATAAGCAAATACTGAATACTTTTCGTTGCCAGCGTATAAAATGGTTCTGCTAGCATAATAGACGTATCGAAACCCACTGATTTGATACTAAATCGAAGAAAAAAAGCGCCGCCACGAATGTCTGCTTTGAAGGTCTAGACAAAAATTATTCTTCAGATGAGTTAAAGAAGAAAGAGCATCGCTGGGTCAAGTACATCGAGATAAAAACACTATTTGCAGAATAAATCACTAATTTTATTTTTCCTTTTATGGACTAAGTAGTTATCGGAAACCGCGCCGTGGGTCATTGTCGTCGATGCATAGCTTGCTATAAAAGAAAGAATTTGTTATATGTGGCAAGAACATGGCAATAAGCTGAGGAAAAGAATTTTCGATTCGTTCTAACTATCTATCTTATTACAATCTTCCATCACACACTCACATACGTTACTAAATTGATTTTCATAGCGATTATTGTGCCAGATAGAAAACAATTCTCAAGTCTGTGGAAACCTTATTGCATGCCAGACGTGAATCTTAGAATTTTTTACAATCGATCATTAATTGTAATAACCTGGCTATGTACCTTTAGCGAGATTATGACCATCCGGTTATTTTAAAGTCGAAAAATAGTACAGATATTAAGATAAAAGAGCAAGGATTAGAACAATGTGACAATTTTTTTAGGGGAATATAAAAGGAGTTTGAGGTTTGTGATCGCTATCTTTAGAAGAAAAGGTATTTGCTCTTTTCTTGATTCTATTTTTAAAAAATGTAGGTACGTGTCAGCTCCGACGCGCGACTGGAGTTCACTCAATAAGAATGATTTGATTACCTTAAAATATATAATACGCAAAGCAAAGGATTGAATTCATATATTCATACATCTATTCATAATAATTTGATAAAATATATTATACTTAAATACTTATGGTAAGCAATATGAATGTCAAAAACTTTGTTTAAAACGTTCTTACGTATTTTTTAATGAATCAATGTAGTTTTTCTACAAACATTTTTGTAAATAATGAAAAAATCTACAAAACTGCATCATTACATTTTCAGAACAGTTACATTTCTTATCAACTTTTCATTAATTAATGATGAAAATTCAAATGGGTCCACATTTATCGTGCATTATTGCATACAAAATGGAATTGAATGTTTATAGATTCTACATTGAATTAAAGCCTGAAGCCTTATGCTTCTTAAGAGATCTTAATCTTGAAGATCCGATTATTAGAACGCACGCTAGGATACTTTTAATCGAAAAACAACGATCGAATTTTGGCCATAGCGGGATTCTCCCACAGGTGATGTGTCATTTTGTACGAACCAAGCAGGTCGTTTGTGTGCAATAATATTTATTTTAAAATCGAGATTGTGAGGCTTGTACGCAACGTATCCTTACAAATGAGGTATCAAAATCACCGTTATTTCATGTAGGTTAGACATATGGAAATATCAACAACCAGTCTATAGGATTAAAACTTATATACCAATTTATGTGAAAATGTCTTAATTGGCCATATTAATGAGTTACCGTTATAATTAAAGTATAATAAATTGAAGAACATGAAATTTTGTATCATGTGTGAAAATTTCACCGTTCTACGTTGAAATCTCTCTTCAATAAAATAGATTCGACGTGGCACTAAAACTTTCACCCCCTATTTTCACCCCCCCTCGGTTATTTTTTTTTTTAAACTTTGAATGTCATACTTATTTATGTTTAGTCAAAAGCCATAAAAATGAGTTTTAAACTTCTAACCTAATCGACCTCCATACAAACTTTGACCTAACATTTCAACCCCTTGTGACCTTTTCGACCCCTTTTATTGCGTTAAAAAACACCGTGTGCCCTTCTCCAGATTTTAGTCTGTCTTACTACCAAATTTCATCTAAATCGATCCAGTAGGTTAAAAGTTATTAAGAGTTAAAAAAAGCGTTAGTAGTCAATTTTTTGTAACGCTTTTTTCAATGATTGATTTTCCTATCCATATTTTTTCCATACCGGGGTCTATATATGAATCGATTCTAAAGGAGTAAACTCCAAAAATAATTTTAAGGTCCAAAAAAAATTGACCAATTGATTCAGAAGGAATAGGAACTATCTCGAAGTAACAAATGACCACTTATAACATTCTGAGTAAGAGAAAATAATAAGAGTGCTAAACTTGAGAACACAACTACAATTTTTTTACTAAATTCTTCAATATTATAATTATTTAACCCATTCATGTTACACGTAGAGTTCATGAGCATAGTTTTCACTTGCAATAATAGATGACTTAATCGGTTTTTTGTGACACATGACATGCTTTATCGACAAACATTAATGGTAAATAATCAATTTTCACTTAAATTGACTTTCACTATTTCTCCATCCTCCATGTCTTACTTTAATTGTGTTTTTTCATAGTTTTTTTTTTCATTGAAAAGGCACCTAGACCTTCAGGTTTTATGAATTATTTAAGAATCATCACAAATTTGTCTGCTCATTCCTAGCATGACTTTGTGTTTTCTACTAAAGACGAAAGAATTCTCATTCAATGACACGACAGAGAATCGAATGCACATAAGCAAATACACTCATAGTCGGCTCGGCGTTTGAACTTTCTTATTGACTTAAATAATGACCACCCTCTGAGGTTAGTAAAAAACCTTCAAAATTAATTCTCTCCGACTCGACTATCTGTTGGAGTATGATTCATGAAATTTTGGATTTAACCATGACTTTGATTTTGTGGAAAAAAAAACGAAAATATTAATTCAAAACAATAATTTATGTAACTAAGAGTTTGAGGGTCATATAAAACAAATTTAAATGACAAGTAAAATGACTCGTATGAAGACACATGGTCTTCAGTTTGCAAAATTGTTATTTTAAATAGAATATAATAAATTTCATTTTCTTATTGACTCACCAAATGATAATTTAAAAAGCCTTAAATTTAAAACATTGTTTTATAACAGTTTAAATTAAATTTAGATTTAAGTTAGCATTTAAGTACTTATTTGTTTTATAAGCATGTCTCACGTTAGTATTTAACGAATTGAATAAATAAATCACACTAAATCACGAAAAAGGTGCCCACTATGAGCTCGAACCAAAGACTATCAATGCCTCTTCAAGTTATAACATTAAGAACTTCCTTGGTGATTTCAACGTAAAAACATGGCGGGATCAAGTAGGTATTCATGCACGGATCTCACATTTTGTAATACTATGGTTAATGGTTATGGCAATGGGCAACGAATCATAGAAATGCCAATATCTAAAAACATGTTCCTTGTGAGTAGGTAAATGAATATCCACAAAACAATTTGTATATAGATCGCTGCAAATTCTCGGGCCTGACAGCGATCGCTCTAATCGAAGTACCAACATCGCCTTTGAACACTACATTGTCGATTTTGGGTTCTCAAGATCAAATCACACGTACTCAAAGCATCAGAAATACCAAAGAACTGGTGGCTAACACCTATTCGAGATGACATGTTCGTGCTACAGCTACAGCCACAAGGCATTGAAGAAGTTAAAGAAGCTATTAACCGGCTTAAGAACCATCACAAGGTCACAAATTCCGAAAGCATACCAGCCAGACTCATCAAACGATGGACGGACACCAATTGATTAAGTTATAATGCACATATTAGGATAGAAATAAAACAATATGGTAGAAGAAATTCTCAGAAGCTGCTCAAAACTGACAGGACCTATTTCAGTATTTAAATCCAAAAGTCTTTTTACTTAGTCTTGAGACGGAGGCCAGGAAGAACGGTCTAGTGGTTAACGAGGGCAAGACCAAGTTAATGCTGTAAACATGAAAGGACAACCAACATCGACGTCTTGGAGCAGTCGTCAATATAGACAGTAGTTAAGGACTTTGTCTACCTAGGATCCGCTATCAACTATAATCAAACGATGAATCGCTGCTTCTTTGGACTTAGAAGGCAATTGATTAGTAATGTCCTCTTCCGAGCAACTAAAATGACACTCCACAAAACCCTTATCGTCGCGGTCCTATTGTATGCTGCACAGACATGGACCATGACAACATCCGATGAATATGATTTGGGCTGCTTCGAGAGAAAAATTCTTCGAGTGATCTTGGTCCTGTCTACATAAATGGAAAATGGAGACGAAGATTCAATCAAGAATTAAAGACCTATATCCAAACTGTCATGTATTCCTAAGCTGTTTGAACGAGTTGTATGTGATGCGTTAGCATTTAATTGTAAAAATATTATCTGTAGCCAACAACACGGATTCATGCAGAAACGTTCTACGGTCACAAACCTTCTTGTCTTTGTGAACAAATGCTTAAACTTTTTGGAGTGTGGTCAGGAAGAAGATTGTGTCTATACTGACTTTTCGAAAGCTTTCGACCAGTTATCCCACACGATTATAACTTTTAAGTTGAACGCTTATGGGTTTCCCCCATTTTTCATAAAATGGATATCTACATATCTTGAAGACAGGTCCTATCAGGTAAAATTCAGACATCATGTCTCTAAATCATTTATTGCTGAATCCGGCGTCCCTCAAGGCAGTCACTTAGGACCCCTACTTTTTATATTGGCTATTAACGATGCTCCGCTATGTGTTCAGAACAGCGAAATTCTCATCTTTGCAGATGATATGAAGTTGTTCAAAAACATATCTTCAACGAATGATAGAATTGTTTTGCAAAATGACCTTAACAGGTTTTCACTGTGGTGTGTGAAAAATAGTTTAAAATTGAATCCCAGTAAATGTCAAACAATGACTCTTTCTAAGAAGCGAGTACCAACTTCTTGTGACTATGCAATCTCACAGCACATTTTGTCTCGCCCTGTCACTGTCAAAGATCTTGGTGTTTTATTCACATCTAGTTTAGACTTTTCTGAGCATATTAATAGCATTGTAAATAAAGCCAATTCAATGTTGGGATTTATAAAGCGTTGGTCAAAAGAATTCCGTGATCCGGCTGTCACTCGTTCGCGATTCTTTAAACATTCCTCCTTATGAATATCGTTTGTCAACTCTTCAGATGTTTTGTGTTTTTGTATTTTTTTAGTTGTTATGTTATTTTTATCTTGTTGTTTAAGTGTTTGTTTGTCTTAGTGTTTGCCTACTAACAACTAACACTGCACTAAGTGATGAGCCGGTGGTATAACACAGATTCTGTGTTGTCAAACCATTGGTCGCTAGACAGAGTTTGCTATAAGCTCTCTTATCGACCAATTCTGATAGTGTAAAAAAAAAAAACTGTACGAGCTGTTCAGCGACACTGACCTAGCCAAAAAAGTTAAGGTCCAACGACTTAGATGGTTGGGTCAATGGGAAAAAATTCTCCGGCTAGTAAAGTCTTCGAATCCAATCCGGAAGGAAGTCGCAGAAGAGGAAGACCGCGACTCAGGTATAGCACACAAGTGGTAGAAGACCTGAACCAACTTGTCGTGGGAGACTGGAGACAGCTAGCTAGGGACCGAGGTGGCTGCAGATGAAGAGGCCCTGGTCCAACCTGTAGCGCCACCATAAGTAAGTAAATAAGGGTTTCACCTTGAAATTTGTTGACTCTAAGGCCACACTTGTATGTGTCGACAATAGGTTGCAGAAAGGATTTAGACGCCCACAAAATACACTAAGAATATTCACGAGACATTTTTTCATTACATACGATCGACATAAATGGGACCGAGCTGGCTGAAGACATTTGTTGGATGAGGCCCCACCATAAGTAAGTAAGTAAGTAAGTCTTACTTCAACTTCGAGACTTGGGTGATGAGCTTAGGAACTAAGAACTCTTAGCCGTGGTTGAAAGAAAAGCCTTACGGAGAATGGTTGGCCCATTTCTGTGAAAGGACGATTCCGGAGACGATTTAATCACAAGCTATATCAATTCTACTTAGAAGTAGACGTGATGAGAACACGTCTGGGTAGTCTCCAGCCTTTAAAAGATAACATGCTTGCGCCAGAGGGACGCGTCCGAGGTGGTGGCAGCGTAGACCAGGGTACCCTCTGTCTATTATGGAAGAATATTTTACAGCATTCCTAGATAGGTTCACGTTTGTTTCACAGGTTTCGACCTTTCATCGGTCAGAGCGACGATATTATGGTGATAATGATGAATGACTTTGTAAAATTAAACATGAATAACATTTAATGTACACAATATAGTTTCTATCTAGGAACACTTATACAAACACTCGAAAAACACAAACAATCCAAATGTATTGTTCACTTAGGTTTTTGCAAGTCATGATGATTTGAGTATGCTCCAAAGACCCACAAAGCATTTAAATATACAAAAAAAAAACAATTCTAGAAAAATCTTCATAAAAAAAACACAAATTATAAATTTTGTTCTGTCATAATAGCCCACCTCATACACAAAGTCAACAATCACAATCACAATCAACAAATAAAAAATTCATGGGCGCGGGTTGCTGGAGAGTGGGGTTTCACCACTCCGATATCACTTGTTTGCTTGTTTTTTGTTTTCATCACTCTCTCCCCTTCGCCTATACCTTTTTATCCATCACCATGGAACACAAAATACACTATTGTGAATCATGCATAATTATCATCTAGATTGGCACGCCGAAGCCGGCCGGCAAAAGCGCCAAGACCTCGAAAGCTCTTTTCTGTTAAATAGTCGTACCATTAGAGATCGACGAATAGTAGAATTTGACTCTTCGTTGCATAACTATTACATTCCAAATTTTTCAAGGTAGGTTAGCCTAAAAAATTAAACAAATTCAATTTCTAAACATTTTCTATGAATAGTGTTTATTAAATTTTCCATAACCCCTTCCAGATAAAACATGGATTTCTATTACTTGCCCGGATCCGCTCCATGCCGTTCAGTTCTCATGGCTGCCAAGGCTGTCGGTGTTGAGCTAAACCTCAAGAAATTAGATTTAATGGCCGGTGAGCACCTCAAGCCCGAATTCGTTAAGGTAAGCATCAACTTATTTCTGACATTTTGTGCATTATTTTGACCTTCTTTTTGTAATTGATAGATCAACCCACAACACACCATCCCAACTTTGGTGGACAATGGCCTTGCTCTCTGGGAGTCGCGAGCTATCTTGGTCTACCTAGCCGAGAAATACGGCAAGGATGAGTCCTTGTACCCCAAGTGCCCCAAAAAGCGCGCCGTCATTAACCAGCGTTTGTATTTCGATATGGGAACACTGTACCAGCGTTTTGCCGAATACTACTACCCACAACTCTTCGCCAAGGCACCCGCTGACCCCGAGAAATTCAAGAAGATTGAAGAGGCTTTCGGCTTTTTGGATATCTTCCTCAATGGCCAGAAATACGCAGCTGGCGACAGTTTGACCTTGGCTGATATTGCTTTGGTTGCCACCGTTTCAACGTACGAAGTTGCCAAGTTCGACATCAGCAAATACCCCAATGTGGCCAAGTGGTACAAACATTGCAAGACTGTAATCCCTGGAATTGAACTCAATCAAGCTGGAGTTGATGAGTTTAAGAAATATTTTGAGTAGAATGCTTTTAGTATAGGTTTAGTATTTTAAGATGTGTTAACTTTACTTAAATAAAAAAAAAAGAACAAATTATGAAACGTTAATTGCTTAATGAACTTGAAGCGTAGATGTTGTTGTTCAGCAAAGTAACGATACGAGTCATCTGAAGGAACTGGCAAGCCAATTTCTTCAACCATGCTCAAGGTTCAAGTTGGCTGATGGTAGCTATTGTAATAGTTTCTTGGTCTATTCAGGTACCATAAAGCGTCAGTGGTTCAACTGTATCACAATCTCAGAACCTTTGGGAAAACGGGTTTAGGGGCTTCCAAACTTTATGATACTCCGCAGGTTTCGTCCATTGTACGGTCTCTACAATAATCTTCACCAATGATGAACCAACAAAACAACAAAAAGAGGACGACTTTTGTTTTTGAGTAGACGTCAGGTCGTCATCTTTTCATTTTAAACACTTCGGATGCGCACTACTTAAAAAAGCTTTTAAGAACATTTAAACAATGTCATATTCCATCATCACAACTCGAGCTTAATCATTTTCGATTTCCACGGCTGGAAAAAAACAAATTGTTTAGATAAATGTAAAAATAGATGGAATGTTAGTTTGTATATTTTCTGGACTAAACTCAAACAAGTGTTTTTTTTTTCATTTTTTGTCAACAGTTTATGATTGCAATTCCATAAAAAAAAGATTTTAGTATTAAGTTTTTATTTGTTTAAATACGAAAAATGTGTTTTGCCTCAAACGAACCTTTTCTGAGTTGCTTTAGACTTTTCGATAAGCGAATATGCTGTTTGCTTTCTTAATTTAGTATGAATTTTAAGATTCTACTTTATGAAAATAACAATAAAAATATGAATGGTTTGTTTATATTTCCCTGAAAAAAACATCGATCCCTTTGACTCTATGAGTGTACCAAAACCTACGAATGTCGTACATTTTCACTTTCTAAGGGTCGTTTTTTTCTTTTGTTGAAGTATAGACTTTTGCAATGGAGAAAATTACAGAGTCAATTTTTTAACAAGAAATTAACTTTATTCGAAAGATAAAATCTGATATAATTTAAAAATAGTTTCTGAAATATGCTGGCTGTTACATAGTCAAATCTGGAAGTCTAATTTTCAACTCGTGTCCGTACATCGGCAATAAGGTGGAAAATATTGTCCTCCTAGTGTCCATAAGAAGTCATAAGCTTAAAGGCTATAAGCGAGCGCCTTGTCACAATTCTCATTCGAGTAAAATTTAAAAACGTCACGCTGCTGATCTGTGCCCACGCCCTAACATAGGAGAAGGATGACCAAGCCAAGGAAGAATTCTACAGTTTTCTTGAAAAGATTTATGATAAGTGCCACAAGTCTGACACGACAAGACTATTCTTGGTCATTTAAACGCCAAGATCGGAAATGCATCTTTAGGTCAGTGGTCGGAAGCCATAGCCTGCACGAAAACACCTCCAGCAATGGACTCAGGATTATTGATTTTGCAGGAGGGGGATGGGGGGGGGGGGGGGTTAAACGTCATCATCTGAAGACCTCGATTTCCGAACCTCAATATACAAAGGGAACTTGGCGGTCTCCCGTGAACCAAATTGATCATATCAACGAATAACGCCAATATCCTGGATGTCCGAACATTCCGAGGAGCTTACATTGATTCGGTTCACTACCTTGTTGCTGCTAAGCTTCGGATACGGATATCTATAGCACCGCAACAAAGACTGCGTATTGTTGGAAAGTTTGATGTCAAAAGACTACAAGCGCATGGATACCGCCAGAGCTGTAGAAGACTAGTGGTAACACTATCAAGGGGTCACCAGAAGTGGCGCAACTTATGTGCTGGGTTTCACCAGGTGACAAAACAGAAACCCCTGGTTCGACAAAGAATGTAGGCGATCGAAAGCAGGTAAAGACTAGGCCTATAAATCCATGCTGCAGGCAAGAACCATAATAGCTGAGAGAGCAGCCCTTCAGAATTAAAAAAGGAGAGAGTAACATCGAATTTTAAGACGGAAGAAGAGAAAACATGAAAAAGAAGCAGTCGAGTCTATGGGGGGATGTTACGGTAGGGGAACATCAGAAAATTCTATAAAAAAGTGAAACAATCAACACAAGGTTATCGGCTTAAAATAGAAGCTTGCCCTGATGAAAACGGAAATATATTAGGAGATACGTATGGTTCTAAGGATTTGGAATGATCAGTTTTCTAAACTGCTTAGCGGCGAAGATAACCACATTCCGCTGTAGGCCAGAGCAGTCTATTTTTCCTGGACGTTGATGGCCAAAATATCCGTCCACCCGACCTACAAGATGTATACTATAACTACATAATAACGTCGCAAAATGAGGTCAGTGCGGAGATAAAGTGAAGAATAACTCTTGCCAATTGCTGTTTCTTCGGGCTAATAAGGCAGTAAAGCCCTCTCTCAAAGAACAAAGGAAGCCCTGTACAACACCTTAATCATCCCAGTCCTGCTGTATGGTGCGGAGACATGAACATTGACAAGAGCCGATGAGAAACTTCTGGGTTGCTTTGAGAGAAATATTCTTCGAGTGTGCATCGGTGAAGTATGGAGAATGAGAAAAGAATTCGGCATGAAAGTTAAGACGGATATATGTATGTGGTTACGAATGCCTTGAAAGAAGTGCTTGCAAATTCGAAAATCTTGGGTCATTCAATAAAAGAATTTTTAAGTGACAATGGCGGAGAATTTCACAACGCAGAAATCCAAAATCTCCGATCAGATAGTTCAAGCAACGTTGCACAGTGCCATTAGCAGAATCGCCGAATTGATTTGGTTCACAAAATCTGCAAGGCAACAGGGAGAGAAACCGGAAGATTGGTTGAAATGGCAACATCTTTAAAATACTCTAATAGTGAAGCAAATTTTCCACCTGATATTTGGGCGGAGTTCACAAACACCGCTGTTAAGTCCTGAATTGAACTGTAAAGTTTTCAGCGGAAAGTTTTACTCCGTGCGAGTTATGAATTGGAAATGAGCCCAGAAGAAAATACTTAAGAATAATTGGTTCAATTAGCTACATTCATATAACACTCCCGAAAAGGAAGAGAATGGACAGAATACCAGTTGAAGTTATGAGATATGATGGTGACAAGATAGGTAAATTTTCAGGAAAATCCAATACTATGTATGTGAAAAAACGATTGTGTTACTCTTTCAAGGACTTGATCCAATAAGAAATACACAAGAAGATCAAAAAGCTACCGAAGATTCTGAAGAATTGGTAGCAAACTTGAAGCCTTGTGGTTCAAGACTGTGTGAAGCAACTATCAGACACTATAGGTCATAATAATCATCATCCTTGGCCTAGTTGATGAATTTCTGCATCACAATCGGAATGCGCTGTTCTCGTATCTACGGGTAAAACTATTGTCAGCAGCGAATTCGAAGTAATGGTGAGAGTTTTTGATTTAATGAGACTTCATAAGCTAAAGTAGGTTCTATAGGGGCTTTGAGCAGTAACTTTTGTATTTCTTCTTCCTTATTGCTATGAGCTGCATTTGATACAAGAAGCCTGGCCTACACCACTGATTGACGAAGATAAGAACAAGACATTTGATCGGGCAAACAATTCAAACAGGGAACGTTTGTGCTCTACCTATATGATAATACCAATTATATTACGTAACAACACGCAGAAATTGTAATTAAGTTTATCAGCTTCATGCAAAATTTTGCGTATTGTATACCTTTGTTTGGTATAGCTCATAAAACAAATAAGTGAAACATTCAGTGAAAAAGCTCATTCTTGGTTGAAAGACTGCGTAAATAACCGATGCTACCGCAATCTAAATATTACCAAGGTATTACTATAGCTAGCCAAACTATTTTGTATGTTGTACCTTTTCGTCTGCTTTTATGGTGTAATTATAGTGAAATTCTTTCTGTAGGGCTTTATTGAGAGAAGCGTTTTTCTTTGACCTTCAAAAAATAATAATTGTTTCCAATATTTCAAACAACTATTTTTTCCTTCTACATACTTCAATTTGGATAACATAGTTGATCTGTAACTGCCACTTTCCTTGGCCTTCATGTTTTGAACGAATAACTTTAAGAAACAAAACAGAAATTTCGTTGCTTCAAAGCCCCAGCCTTATCAAAAGCACCTTATCTAATGACGGAAAAACAATCCTACAATGACATGACAAAAAATAAATATATTGATGAGTGAACAAATAAAACTGACGTGGTTGTTTGACATTATTTTGTGTCACAACGCCTCCAATAATGATCGATTTTAAGACATGGAAAAAAACCCCTTGATAGTGTGATTCATAAAGTAATAAACTTACGACGTACTACCCAAAATTCAGAAATGTGAACTGGGCCATGACGTTATTGGTGTGGTTTTATGTTGTGGGAATTACATTGTCAAAGGTATGAGTTGGTCTAGGTCTGGCTGGCTGACATACCTCTTCTCTCGGGAAAAAAAAGCTTTTTTCAACGTCACGCAAACGAAATAAAAAAAACAAAAAGAGTCACAAACAAGTTTTGTTATTCCTAAATTAAGTAAACAAAAGAATGATATAAACACTAGTTGGATATTTCAAATTAAAACTAATCTATCCAAAAATTTTGAAGGTCATTCGAGTCAACTAATTAAATTGGCATGACAAAGCTCAACTTAGTTCTATTGTGGAATATTAAATGTTCGTTTTTTAGTAAATAAAAATACTTAAAAATTCATTAAGAAGCGACTTGTTGATGGCTCTTCAATACAAATCTATATTTAACCTCTCTATCTTACAATTAAACATTTTTTTCTTTCTTCAAACAATTGATAGGACTATCAGGGCGGTAAAGGCCAATGAAATTGCAAATCAAACCCAAAGTGGCGAGGGCACTTGCAATACGAATATCTCGTAAAGTTGAACGAATGCAATGTGCTATAATAATTATTGTTTCCATGATCGATAGCAGCACATTCAGAATGCTTAAGTATTTTTTTAACAACACTTAAGTTTTTATGACTGCATTCTCAAGTGAAAGATACTTCTGGAAAGATTGTGAATAGGTTCGTATACGCATGTATATCGAAGGTACAGCTGTTTAAGATTTGTGTGTGTATGATTTCTATTGGCTGCGAGTAGAGGCAAACACAATTTTTGCTGTGTAATGCTGCTTGTTAATGACATTCATAATAATAGTCTTTGGAGATACACTATCAAGCTTGAGTTAATAAAATATTATTTTAAGTTTCTTGATTGTCTTATTATCTTTGGAGGAGATAATTTGGAAAAATAAACGACTCTTTCGAGCAACTCCGATCTTTTTCGTCAGCAACGCATGTTAAGCTTTCATGCTCAAATATATTGTCCAAGCATATTGAAGAGAATAACAAGAACATATTTTCCACTGGACGATCAGGCTAATGTAGGGAGGCCAGTCCCTACATTAGCCTGCAGCTAGTAATCTCACCCAGCTATGATAGTTCAAATAGACGATGACCCCAGAAACGAAAACAAAACGATTCATGAATTCTTACATTAAACGTTAGATCCCTTTACAGAATCAGAGCTGCGCAACAGTGAAAACATGTAGTCACGCGTTTGGTAAGGATTAACTTATCATATGAACATAAGAATGCTGCATAAGCGAGTTAAGTAGCAATCGCACAGAAAATTCACAATCTGAGACTTCTTTCGGCAACACTTTTTAAAATTTCCTGTCAATATTATATATCAACTTTAACATAAATCTGGGATTATTCACGTAGAAACGGACTTCTGCGTGTTAACATGGCCAATTAACAACGTCAAAACATGAAATAATGCGACCAATAACATATAACAGTCATATTTTAAACTGTTGCGTAGCTTGTTGCCCAATAATGTAATTTTGTGTGATTCTCGGCAAAAAAAAACAAATCTCTGAAATGACTCCGTCTCACCCTTCGAAAAGTGGTTTTGTCTGCATTACCTACCAATTTAAAATCGAAGTAACTTTTTTTTCGTTAAATAGCTAGACAGTGATTAATACCTCAGCAACCAACAGTTCAAATTGAACCATTTTGCTTAAGTTAGAAAGAAGATTTTTCGAAACTATGTTTCAATCGATTGGACATAAAATGGGTCACTGTGGCGTATGCGTACTATTTCCAAGTCATGTATAAAACAGAACTTTTATAACTTGAAGTATTTGAAAAACAGGAACATTTGAAATTAGGGCTTTCAAATTTAACAGCCCTATTATGACTAGAACTATCGACTTGATAGTTAATACAGTGCTTTGCATAAGTATAACCGCACCGGAAAAAATTCATTTAAATTAAAACCTACAATAGGAGTGAGTCCTTACTATTTTTGTATTGAGTTGCATCACAGATCAAGCAAATTGAGAAGAAAATAAAGAACCGTTATTTCCTCTCCTGGTGTGTAAAAATTAAAAACAGATTTTAATGTATTGCAAAAATATAACCGCATTTATTGTTTTTTGTTTTTTTTTTTAAGTTCATTTTTAACAAAAACTTAATATGCAATTTCGTTGCCTCTATTTTCCACCAATCTTAAAATTCTTTTTGTCATACTATTAACTAGATTTTTCAATATGGAGTCGTCTAAAGCGTTCCATTCTATCACAACTGCCTCTCGCAGCTCAGCAACACTAGCAAACTGCTTATTATGGGCATAAAATTTGCGAGTTAAAATTCCCCAAAGATTTTCGATGGGGTTGCAATCTGGAGAATGTGACGGCCACAATCGAACCAATCCAAACTTTGACGACTTACATGAATTGGGGCATTATCTTGCTGGAAGACATGCTCAACTCGGCGAAATCATCTTAAATAAGGTACCAAATTCTCCTCAAGGACTGAAGTGTAGTCAGAACTGTTCATTCTGGTAGAGGTGAAGGCAAGTGCAACCGTACCACGCTCGCAGAAGGCCCCCCAAACCATACAGCTGCCACCACCAAAGTTCCTCTTGGAAAAAAACTTTTTCTCTTTCCTCAAATCGTGCCAATATCCGCTAAAACCATCTGGTCCATCGAGATTAAACTTTTTTTTATCGCTAAAAATAACCTAGTAAAAAACATTAATTCCATGATGCTGTATGCCATTTGGAATAACGAGATTTTAGTGCAGATTAATAGAAAGTCACTTACGGTTTTCCAATCCCGATTTATGTTTTGGCGGGCAAATTCCAATCTTTTTTGTTTGTGGGCTGCTGTTAAATTTCGAGCTGGCACCATTTTGCCCCGAACAATCACTCCAGTGCTTTTTTAAGCACGAGAAACGGTTGAAACCGAAACTCCTAAACCCAATTCGTTACGAAATTCCGGCAAAGAATGCACCGAATTGGATGCAGCATTGATTAAACGCCTCTTGTCGCGACGTGTCAGCTTCTGCGGATGCCCGGGTCTTATTTTTGTCCCATAAGATTCTGGGTGTTTTAAAAAAATTCGAACGACACGATCCGATCGTGAAATTCATCTTCCAATAGCCCTAAGACTTAGGCCGCTTGACCGAAAAGCCAAGATTTTGCCTTTTTCAATTTCGCTTAAATGCGTACCACGTGGCATTGTTGGTTGTTATTTGAAAGCACTTGACTGAATACAGCTTCAAAGAGATTTGCATTGTACATTTATATTTTTGCAATACATCAAAATCTGTTTTTAATTTTTAAACACAAGGAGAGGCATTAACGGTTCTTTATTTTCTTCTCAATTTGCTTGTTCAGTGATGCAACTCAATAAAGAAATAGTAAGGAGTCAGGTTTTCTTTTAAATGCATTTTTTCGGGTGCGGTTATACTTATGCAAGGCACTGTAGGATATCAACAAATTTAATGAATTCGGATTATGAATATCATCTGTCAGCATTTTTTATAGACTTTTGAATTTTATTATACTTCGTCCAAAACAAATCTGCAGTACAGGCCTTATGGGAGAGCTTTTTTACTCCAAAGGGTGCCTGTCCAGGAAAAAAATCTAAAATCCCCTTAAAAAAAATATACTACAACACTTTTTCCTCATACAATTTGTTTTGATTTATTTTGAAAAGCAAGCGTACATCCCCCTATGACCTGCTATTCGCACGGCTAACGCCATACTGATTTTGTGCTCGTTTTTTGCAAAGCTCTTTCTGTTTGACAAAACAAACATATAAATCAGCACTGCCAGGAAATAATAATGTTTACTTTTATTTCGATTCTGTAAGGGAGCTTTCAAGAATAGTAGCTTTTTCTTAGGTAATCATTGCCAGAAATTCAAATTTATTTCATGTTCGTATTAAATATTTTTTCTGAATGAAAATCTTTGTTAAAGACAATGCTAATAAAATATAGAAGGCAACTCTTTCGATTTTTCGGAGAGCTTTTTACAGTTTTAGTATATAACCTACGGTAGCCCTTGCCAATTTTTTCTTTCACACAACGTAATGGAATTCCTCTACAGAAAGAGTGAGAGATGAATGTCCTATCTTCCCTGTACTGCAGATTTGTTTTGGACGAAGTATAGATTTAATAGCTTTTGTGAATGATTCTTTTGATAGACACGGTATTACGAATATCAAAAAATTTGATACACATCAACTTTTCTATCAACTAAAAATTCCTGATTGAAACGCAAACAAACAAATTGATTTGTTATTTTTGAAGGCGAAAAAGTCAAAAAGAATAAGGATTTCGAGTTCCACTCATAAGTGTTTTTATTGTACTTCAAGTCTACAATACAATTTTTGAAAAAGCTTAAATGGTTTCCGTTTTATTTAAGAAAAATAGTTTGCAAGTCCTTTTTGGAAATATTTTTATTTCGAAAAGTTAAACATTAAAATAAACAACTCGTCTCGAAGGAAATTTTGATAAATACTCACAATCGGTCAAAAATAACAAGTTGATACTCATAATACGAAACTATCAACTATTTGATAGAAGCTATCGACTACCAAATTGATTCTCATAATAGGGCTGTAAGTTTCACTGACCTATGTACGTCATAGCTATGCCAATCCTATCAATAGTATTCTTTGTCTTGATTAGAGAAATCCATCAGTGTAAGTACATACATATGTATATGGTAGGACGGATAAAATTAGTTTTATTAAAATCAAACTCTTTTTCAGTAAAAGTGAAGTATTTGAGTAATTAATTAAAAATGTGGCTACTATATCTATTAAACTTATATATACGTAAGTTCTAAGCTTGAGTAAAACTCCCACCTCCAGTAACGTATACTTAAGCCACTAGAACCGTATAAGATGATTTGTGATCATACTACTGTTGGCTCATTTTCGTCACTAGAACACTTATGTTATGTCTCATGCCTCCCCTCTTTTGTCGTTATTTCAACTGTTATGCTCTAGTTGCGGGGCGGACCGTAACCCGCCCATCCAAAGATGTCCATCAGCTCACCCTCGAGCCCAGCTTCAGTCGTACTTTTCAGTATAGAGATTCCTTTAACAGCTGTACTATAAAAATGTAGAACTGTTTGTTTACCATGATATGTCTTTCCAAGTCATTGCAATACTCAGGAATTCAATACCAATGTTAACAGATGGAATCATAAGCCTCTTGTAAGAAATAAATATATTCAGCCTCGGATTCTTCATCGGATTGTTTTTGTTCCCGGGAGTCGAACACAAGAATCGCAAATCTCTTCCGAATTCGTTTTCCCTCGAACATTTTTCGAAGATTTTGATAAAATACATTAAATGAAAATTATTATTAAACTGTCATATTTTTTCTTAATTCCTAAAACATCTGATACGGTTTATCTACTTTTTAATACATTCTATGGCCTTTCAGTTAACTGCTGAAGAAGGGATGGGCAAAATGTTTAAAGAATTCCGAGGTCCTCAAGAGATTGCCCGTTCCTTAGGAGCATTGTAAGTGTTTAAAAGTGAGTTGTGTTTTAACTTAAAATATTTTTTTGCGTTATCGTTGCAATGAACCAGCTTTCAAGTAGTTGCTCGACATTTTCAATGGGCTCCGTGCCATCAAGCAAAAAGCGTTTGGCATACCAACAATCGTTACACCGCACATATAGTGCATGCAGAATTGATTCCACAACCATATTTATAATTGCTGATTATTTGATTTGTTTGACCTTAAGTTGGAATTCTGTAATACTCACGTCATGTCTAATGTTAAAATTTCCTTCATAAAGGAAATTTCCTTCAAGGGAGTTTTTTGGGAAGAACTTGAAAAAACTTCACCCGGAACAAAATTGGCGATACCTTCATTTTGCCATTGATTTTTTTCACGAAGAAGAATTTATTCATCATAATATACAACTAGGAATGTAAAAAACAATACACGGAAACTTTAAAAAAACACAAAATAGCAACACTTTCAATAAAAATACTAATAATCCTTTCCCTTATGATATGCAATGAATAACAAGTACACAATCACTTATAAAATGTTGAACAAGGCAAACATACTTAAAGGAGCTTATAAAATTCACTTGTGTTATCAATAGGATAAGGATCGATGATAAGAAGCAAAAATATCGACAAATTGATAGTACAATGCACTCGCTTCTGGCTTGCCTGATTTAATTTTCTAATCAATGAAGACCAAAGTTATTATATTAAAACCATAAAAAAAGACTCACCATAATTTATTTATCTTTGTCAAGAACCAATTTTTTGACAGCACATCATTTGCTTAAAAGTCTTTCTATTCCAAAAGTTGGTTTAAAATTGAAGCAGATGACTATTTAGCAGACAATTGCAGTTGAATTGTTTATTGTCTTGCTATAATTAAAATATCTGTTAAATTAATTTCACAAAATTATGGTATTTGCTTATCATTAAATTCATTAATTTATAGGCGGCTGTTATGCTTTGTAGGTTATCAGTTATCACTTTATCAGTATTTAAATTATATTCAAGTTTTTTAAACAGATATCTGTTAACGAAAAATAGTAATTTAAAGATAAGATATTCAAAAACGAAAATTTGAGAGAGTTTATGGTCAACAAGAGTGGATTAAGATAAGGATTTATGTGAACAACTTTGCTTTCTGAACTTTAATGTTTGTCAAGGGTGTACAAAATTAAATGCTTGCATGTATATAAAGGGTCCGCCAAATAACTTTTTTTTTATGCTATAAGAAAAACTACTGAATATTTTCTCAAATTTTTGTTTTCAATTTGAAAGTACAATCCTTCCGGTTAGTAATTTAAAATAATTTCATTCAAATGGCTGCCTTGGCTGGCTAGTGGCTATGCAGCAGCCTACAATATAAGTACAATTTTTAAGCACATTATTGATTGTGTGCAGCTGTATTTCACCAATGGCTTCACGAATATTGTCCTTTAAAGCGTCAATTGTCTCTGGCTTGTCGGCGTAACACTTACCTTTTACGGCACCCCACAAATAATAGTCCAACGGTGTCAAATCACAGTTTCGAGGTGGCCAAACGACAACAGCTCTGCGGCTGATAATGCGATCTTCAAAAACAAAGCGCGAAACATCGAGAGCTTCGGCTGTGTGGCACGTAGCGCCGTCCTGTTGAAATCAAATGTTGCCAATATTCTCCTCTTCAATTTTTAGGAAGAAAAATTTCGTTCAACATGGCCCGATAACGATCTCCATTAACTGTAACGGCCATTCGAAGAAAAATAGCCCAATTATGCCTCTGGACTAAAATCCGCACCAAACAATGACTCGTTTTGGGTGTATCGGCTTTTCAATGTATGCGTGCGGATTTTCTGTGCTCCAAATGCGACAACTTTTTGGTTGTTTACATACCCGCCAAGATCAAAATGAGCTTCATCTGAAAAGATGATTTTTTTTGTCAAAATCGGCATCTTCTCTAAGATCGCAGGCCCACTTAGCGAAGCGAAAACGCATTGGATGGTCAGTTGGCATCAACTCCTGTACCAATTGGACTTTGTATGGCGTCATACCAAGGTCTTAATGCAAATTTCGTCTCAATGATGTCTCCGAAATGTTCAATAATTGTTGAGAATGACGGTGAATTGATGTTGATGGCGCTTCACGCACCCTTTCTGCCACAGCAGCAATATTCTCGGGTGTACGCACTGTACTTGACTACACCCTATAAAATTATTGTTACTTGTTACTTTAGTTCCTTAATACACTTGACCAAGTGATGCTCCAACTTCTTCAACAGGTCAGAATAACATGTTTACTCGAGGTCTACAAAGTAGGCCTGCGTGGTGGCGATAACCTCCTCCCTCGTCTAAAAATTCTGTTCGAGTAAGTGCAGTTAGGAAGGGCCAAATCTGTTGAATAGGGCAGCAACTTTAAGTTGTAGCCGCATCATTCGGCCAATATGGCATGGCAACGGCCAAGTAGGGAGTATTTTTTTTTCTATTCTGCATCGATTCGGCCTAATAATTTGGCATGGTGCAGCCTTGTTACTGTTTTGTACTTTTTCTAATCAGAGTCCCAGAGAAAGGTGGCCATCATTTTTCCGGCCGATGCTCCTTCGGAGCAAGTTCACTTTCTACAGTCCGTACTGTTTTAATTCAACCTTATTGTCTCTGGTGGGTACAAATGGATCCATGCCTCTTTGACTACCATGAAACGATTACCGGAGTTATTAAGCGCAGCACCTATTGCGCCTACAGCTTTGCAATGCATAGAATTTCTAAATGCCTATATTGTCTTAGCTATATCTTGCGCACATTTAATCAAGGATTTTGGTCACGTTATATTCCGTCATAGCTTTTTTCGGGCAACTGACGTGCGACCACGTTGTTCCTACAGCATCCATAAGGGTAACCGGGGATAGTTGGCCTCAGGGGTAAGTAGACTAACTGCCAATAACTTCAAAACAAAAAAATTTCTTTCAAGTTTGTCCTTGATCACAGCAGTGCGGTTAGTTACATGTTGTCTTTTGATAAAGTCGGGAGCCGTTCAAGAGTTATCGCGAAAAAACACTTTTTTGCTTTCTTGAGTAATTTTTTTGCTTTCTTTTATTTTTTTTTCTTTCGTAAAGGTGTTTGCTTTTAACGTCAGTTTTTTTTTAAGAATAAGAGCAAGTGAGTGTTTGTATTAACAACACCCAGCATTTAAATATTTATTTGGTTTCTGAGTACCGAAAAATTATCATTAAGTGCTGAGAAACCGCTCGGGGTAAGTTGACTTTTTTTGTTCGGGGCAAATTGACTCACTTGTTTTTGGTAATTTCCAGTATGAAACAAAACAAGGAGGAGACTGAAAATCAGTTTTGGAGCTTATGTCCAAAAAATATTCTTGACAACGGAAAAACTATACGTTCTGTTGCTCATGAGTATCGGTTCCCTTCAAAACGATGCAAAGATATGCCCAAAACGGCAAAAATTTAAGCAGACGAAGTTGGAGCACCCTTCTATCCCTATTGTCGTGCTGTCTTTTGAACATTAATTTTTGTTTCAAATAAAATTAATTTAAGTGCTGTTTTCTTATAGTTTTGGTATCAAAAAGGTGGAAAAAGGATACAGTCAACTAACCCCATAGTCATAGTCTACTTACCCCGGGTTTGGGGTAAGTTGACCCACCTGAGATCGTTTTACAAATTAAGGCATTTAATTCGTGTTGATATCTTCTTTAGTTATTTTTTAAAAAAAAGATAAGTAAATTTTGAGTCTACTAGCCCCGGTCTCCCCTACGCCCTTTAAAACCACCGATCGATATTGTCCTTTTTCCATTTTTCTAGTATGTGCACACTATACGATACTGGCGGAGAGGCTTAGTGCTTATCGAACCACTGCATAAGACTTCATAAAAAAAAAAAAAAACATAAATATACCAGGAAACAAATAGAGGCAGGGACACTATTAGTTATCCTATCCGTTCCTACTGGAAATTCCAAAAAGTATGTGACTTCATACCAATGAATCACCATCTTTTTAGCAAACTTACTTCCGCTAACAGTTACTATTCCCATTTTGACTCAGCATTTTTTTGTCAACTTGTGTAAAATCAACAAGTGAATTCCTAAGACTTAATTAATTCAAATCCCACTTAATGGCATGTATGCATGCGCCCCTTCCAGACAAAAAAACCAGTCCAGCTACACAAAAATCTAAAATAGTTTTGTTCCTTTACTAAATCTTGATGCTGTCACTTTTTTATTAGAACAAAATATACGTAAGCCAAAACGAGTACCATAGATCCACAAATGGGGGGCAAATTCTTGCCAAGAAAAAATTTTCTTGAACACGAAAGCAATGAATTTGAACAAAACATAAAAAGAACAAACAATAGAAAAACCAACTCCCCAAATGCCCCCCTTATAGCCTAGAAACTCAAGAGGCACAATCACAATCAACAGATGCTAACGCTAGATCCACCAGCCGGTTCGTCGGCATCTCTTCAATACTTGTTTTCATCATTAAGAACCCCCCACTCCGACACAGCTCCCCTCATTTCATCGTCACTCTCTTGAGTCTTGAAACACGCTATTGTGAATCATACTGACGCCGGCAAAAGCCCCAAAACTTTGAAAGCTTTTTTGTTTAAAAGGCAAGACCAGTTGAGATCAGCGTCTAGTGGAAATCAAGTCGTCGTAGCTGAATAACCAAGTTCCAATCCGAGGTAAGTGCAGCAAAAGTGAAATAAAAAAAAGGCTTGTGGATAAAATGTACGTTGCTCTGTAACTGTGTCTAACTGTGCAAAAAAATTCCAAGAAATGGCCAAGCCCTAACTGTGCAGTAAAAAAAAAGGAAATTATGGAATAAAGTGAATAGATTCAAGGAACTATGAAAAAATGACCTAATTAGATTCGAAGTAGAAAATAATTTAACTTTTGAACGAAATGTGTAAAAAAAACAAGTTGTTTCGCTTTTCACTTCAATAGTTCTAGAATTCGGTTATGACACGTATAATTCTTGAGATACAGTTATGCATACATATCTATTTTTGAATTCCTATAAAACATGCAAAAATACCGTTGTGCTAAGTTTTCCATTTATTTGTGTCTTCTAGATATTTCAAACAAAACTATTAACAAAACATGGATTTCTACTATTTGCCCGGATCAGCACCATGCCGTTCAGTCCTCATGACTGCCAAGGCCTTGGGCATTGAACTCAATTTGAAGAAATTGAACTTGATGGCTGGTGAACACCTTAAGCCTGAATTCGTTAAGGTAATGATGAACTTTTATTTCTCATTTCGACATTTGTTTAACCTTTTCTTTCCATTGTTAGATCAACCCACAACACACCATTCCAACTTTGGTGGACAACGACTTGGCTCTCTGGGAGTCACGAGCCATCATGGTATACCTGGTTGAGAAATACGGCAAGACCGACTCCCTCTACCCCAAGTGCCCCAAGAAGCGCGCCGTCATCAACCAGCGTTTGTATTTCGATTTGGGAACACTGTACCAGCGTTTCGCCGACTACTATTACCCACAAATCTTCGCCAAGGCACCCGCTGACCCCGAGAAGTTCAAGAAGATGGAAGAGGCCATGGGATTCTTTGACATCTTCCTCAGTGGTCAGACATACGCTGCTGGCGACAGTTTGACCTTGGCTGATATTGCCCTGGTTGCCACCATTTCCACCTACGAAGTTGCTGGTTTCGACATCAACAAATACCCAAATGTTGCTAAGTGGTACAAACAATGTAAGGCTGTCACTCCTGGCATTGATATCAATCTAGCCGGAGCCGAAGAATTTAAGAAATATTTTAATTAGATTTTGTTAAATTATTAATTGTGTGTTAATTAAATCTCAGTAATGAGTGTCAACTTGAAGTTGATTTTATTATAAAAATTAAAATTGTTAAAAATTATAGTCAACTTTTTGTTGATTGATGAAAAAATGTCGCTAAGACTTTTATGCATGCTATGTGCACCAGGTAATACGTAAATTTTATCTGTGCTATTAGCGTGTTATCTTTTTCTGTGGTAAATAAAATACCCTCTATAACAAGCATTTGAGGTGATCTTTTATTTTATGAATTGAACATGTTAAAAAAAAGATTGAGGTGATGTTTTTGGATATGTTGCTCATTTTTATGAATTTTATTTCAAAATGAGTATTGAACTTGAAGGGGAACCAAAGAAGTGAATAATGTGGTTTAGTGAAGTTCAGTCTTTATTAGCTTCGACTTAACATCACAAACGATGAGAACAAATTTCAAGAAAATAGTGATAGCCCAGGAGCCCCCATACATGAAATTTCCGTCATCGCGCCCACTAAAATGTTTAATGAGGAATTAAAGTTAAAGCCAAGACGAATAAGATTCGCTTGGTCGGCGTGAATTGAGTTAGCCGGAAAGGCCGCGCATACCTGTTGCAATGTGCATTATGACGGATTCTATTTTTGTTTCTTTCATTGCATGCGTCCTAGTGTTAGATGTAGAAATTCCTTGGTTTGTTTGCTTTCAAGCTGCCGAAAGTATTGCGGAAACCAGATTTTTTATAAATGAAACTACTGTAGTTTGTATCTTCTACCTGAGCGTCGAACTTGTCGAGTTGTAGAAGCTGAGTAAGGTCAATGATTCTCGGGAATTATTTCTCCAGAAGAGTCCTGAAACTAAAGGTCGCTCGCCCCTCCCCTTCCCGATCCCTATCCTCTCCTCCATCGGCTTTGTGCATTACACTGGCTGATGTCTCCTTATCCCCTGACTGTATAGTGTATCACTTCTGTCAGTACCTTGTTTCCTTCCTGGGACGCTTATGGCTTAATTGCTGTTCGTCTCTCCTTTTCCAAATCATATCCTCCCCTTCAACTTCCCAATTGGGCTGGATTCAAGGTGTTATACGACCCGTGCCGATGATCAGCCAGGCTGAGGGCCCAATTTCTAAAAATAGCTCAGTCACTAACGGAGTATCCGGATACCAGGCGACCTCCGGATTAACTAGCCTTATCTGTGTATGCGAATCTCTGCGCAGATGGACCCCCCCTTTACTTCGCTTACTCGTGGGACCTTAATGCCAAAACAAAAACCAAAACAAAAACAAAAACAAAAAACAAAAATTCAAACCGGTGCCGGTATTCCATCTATACCGGGCGGCAGTTCGGCGGCAACGTCGGCTGTCGTTACACCTGTGCCGTACACAGGAGAAGGGATTGTGACATGTCACTGCCCAACTTCGAGTGTGGTACAGGTTGTATCTACACCGGGCGACAGTTCGGCGATAATGCCGGCTGTCGTAAATCCTGTGCCAAACATAGGAGATGGGTCTGTGCCAAGTCATTGCCCAGCTTCTAGGGAGGTACAGAAGGTATCCCTGGCGAAAGCGCCTCCTCATGTCGGTAGTTCCACTACCAAAGAGAGTAAACCTCTCCAGGATGGTCCTAGTGGTAGTCTCCGTGGTGTTAGCAGCGTCGTGAATAACGACCCTGCCTCCACTACGAAGACGACCATCCAACCTAGGGACCTTTATAAACAGCGTCGCTATGCGATGAGACTGCTAAAATCCTCTGGTGCAATATTGGGGGATGGTAGTAGTCCCATTCATAGCAAGAAGATTGAGTGGGCTAAATCCATCTTAGCCAAATCTAAGACCAGCTGCGACTCCACGTCAAAGCGACAAAGGTCTCTGGAGGAGTCCACTCCCATCCCTAAGAAACCCAAAGTGCAGAACACCAGCACTCCCAAAATTCCTAAAGTACCTCTCACTAAACCTTTTAGTGATGTGCTTAAGGAACATAACAAAATCGTGGTTGCGGTCATTGACAGAAGCAATATTGATGGCGCGATCTCCTCTGACCGTTGGCAGATGGTGAAACTGAAGCTCTCAGCTGGCTTTCTCAAAGTCATGCGAGAGCATCCGGGTCCACCACCTGTAACAAGCGATGGGGGTTGGCATCAAGGTCATGTCAAACTCATCGTTTGTAACGATCAGAGGTCACGCGATCTATATACGCTTGCTGTCGGCATGCTGGGCGAAGTTTGGCCAGGCGCAAAACTCGAGGTTGTTGCAAAGGAAGATATTCCTTGCAGGCCGAGAGCTCGAGCTTGGATCCCGATTGAGCCTGCATGTCCTGAAGACATCCATGAGATGATCAGGCTTAGCAACCCGGACCTCTCCTGTCACGACTGGAAGATCGCGAAACTGGAGGAGCCGAAGGGTCTTTATCGAAGTGCGATTATCGTTATCAATAAGGACTCTGCGGCCTCACTGGTGCGAGACAAGGGAGTGATAAGATACGGGTTCGAGACGATTACTCTCCGAATATACAAAAAAGATGAGGTAGACGCTTTATGCGAGCCTCCACAACCCACTTTAGAAGCTGTGTCGCAAGACGTATGGGGATCTTGGTGCTACTATCACCTTTCCATCCATGGATGAGGACGATGGTGTACCTGGGCCCTCTTCTGTCGCGGCGCAATCTTCTTCCCTACACTCAGAAGCTGTGTCGCCAGACGTGGGGGGTCCCAGTGCTATCATCACTTTCCCATCCTTGGATGGGGATGATGTTGTACCAGGGCCCTCTTCTGTCGCGGCACAGTCTTCTTCCGAAAACGTCAAAAGTTTATCCCTAATGGAAACTGATGACTCATCCAACAAAGTTCTCTCCAGTGAGGAAGAAGATGAACTGCTAGGTTCCCCTTCGTCCGATCTGGATGAACTGGATTTAACAGTGGTGGAGGTTGATCTGCCTAATTGTAGCCAAAATGCTGCAAATAGCACAGATTAATCTCCAACACTCTATTAAGGCTTCGGCCTCCCTTCTTCTCCGCCTGTCAAAAACTGGGGAAGATGTCGTTTTCATCCAAGAACCCTGGATTGGGAAATCCCGGGTTCGAGGATTGAAAACTCCTGGCTACTGCGTCTTACATGTAACGGGAAAAGGTAACCCAAGGTCCTGCATACTAGTAAAACGTAGTCTAAATGTATTTTTACTCCCTAATTTCAGTGATAACGACGTCACCACAGCCAGTATGGTAATAAACAACCATACCTACTGGCTGGTATCAGCGTATTTGGGCCACGACCACCAAGGCCCACTGCCTGGTACCACTCTGGAGAAGACGGTCGCTGAATCAACAAGACTCAAAACCAGCATAATCATCGGTTGTGACGCCAATGCGCACCATACTACGTGGGGTAGTACCGATATAAATGACAGAGGTGAGTCTCTTTTTGATTACATCTTAACAACTAATCTGGTAGTAAGTAACGTTGGCAATGAACCAACCTTTGTTACTAAAAATCGTCAAGAAGTTTTAGATATCACTCTTGTCTCGTTGCATCTCTCGAATAAAGTATTGAATTGGAGAGTATCAAAGGAGCACTCGTTCTCCGATCATAGGTACATCCAATTCACTCTTAGTGAAGAGTCCCCAAAACCGATCCCTTTCCGGAACTATAGGAAAACAGATTGGCCAAAATATAGGACAACTCTGAAAAGTCTGATTAAACCAGAACTTATTGATCCTCCCTTATGCGCTCTTGAACTCGATAAAAAAGTTGATGAGCTTACAGCAGCCCTCAATAAAGCTATGGAAACTGCCTGTCCCCTCACTACAGTGCGAGGAAAGAGAAAACCACATTGGTGGGCTGCAGAACTAGAAATACTCAGGAAAGGTTGTAGAAGGCTTTTTAACCGTGCAAAAAAGTCTAGAAACCTCCAAGATTGGGAGTCCTATAAGGAATCCCTCAAAAAGTATAAACAAGAATTGAGAATAGCCAAAAGATCCTCATGGAGATCCTTCTGTAGCTCAATAGAAGAGTCCTCGGAGGCATCGCGGCTAAGGAAGATTCTCTCGACAAATCCAACCATGCCTAGTTGTCTCAAAAACTCAGATGGTACATGGACTAACTCTTGCGAAGAAACGCTAAACTTGCTATTAGATACCCACTTCCCAGATAGCTCCAAATCCGTCAATACAATAAACCGTCCTGGATCGGGTATTAACTTAACTTTTCCTCAAGGTCTTGTCACAAAAGAAAAATTGACATGGGCTCTGAATAGCTTCAAACCTTATAAATCTCCAGGTCCAGATCAAATCTTACCAGCTGAGCTACAACACACCATCGACATAACTCTGCCCATCATTGAGATGATGTTCAAAAGTTGTCTAGATCTGGCCTATATACCTCAGCGATGGAGAGAGGTAAAAGTAGTTTTCATTCCCAAGGCGGGCAAATGCTCGCATGTCAACCCTAAAGATCTAAGACCTATTAGTCTATCATCTTTCATTCTCAAAACGCTGGAACGATTGATTGATATCCATATACGTAATAGCATTGATAAGGGACTATCGATGTCTCAGCATGCTTACTGCAAAGGGAAATCGGTAGAAACAGCCTTGCATACTCTGGTAAGAACTATCGAATACTCCCTAGAGCAAAAGGAGTATACTATGGTTGCCTTCCTGGATATTGAAGGTGCTTTCAACAACGTTGACACATCTGCTATCACTTCTGCTATGACGACCCTAAACGTCGAATACTCACTCTGTGAGCTGATCAATCGAATGCTTAAAAGCAGGATCATCAACTCTGAGATGGGGGATTTTTGTACGAAAAGGTCTGTCGGTAGAGGCACTCCGCAAGGTGGTGTTCTGTCCCCTCTCCTGTGGAACATAGTAGTTAACGAATTGCTAATATCCCTCGAGAGGGAAGGCTACAGAGTGATTGCGTATGCCGATGATGTTGCTATCGCCGTCACAGGAAAGCATCCTAGTACACTTAGAGACCTCCTCCAAAACGCACTTAATATGCTCACTAGATGGGCTGATTGCTGTGGACTTAGTATTAATCCTCAAAAAACGGACCTTGTCCTTTTTACACGGAAAAACAAGATACCAGTAATTGTACCCCCTTCAATAAAAGGTGTACCACTAATTTTTACCAATGAAGCCAAATATCTTGGTCTGATATTAGACAAAAAATTAACATGGAAACCTAATATTCAGGAAAGAGTTAAGAAAGCCACAGTAGCTCTTTTCTCTTGCAAGAAAGCCATAGGAAGCAAATGGGGTTTTCAACCTCGCATAACCTATTGGCTATACACATCGGTCATTCGACCAATTCTCATGTACGGGGTTGCAGTATGGTGGACTGCACTGGAGAAAGTCACCTACTCTGTGACAAACTCAGCAGAGTCCAACGCACTGCTTGTCTCTGCATAAGCGGGGCTTTGAGAACCACACCCTCAGCAGCGTTAGACATTCTCCTCCATCTGGCACCCCTCGACATTTTTAGCAAACAAGTGGCAGCGAGTACCGCTATAAGACTCAACGCCTCATCTCAATGGACCAACAATAATGTGGGACACTCCATCATTTTGAACTCTTTCGGTTCTATACCAAAGTACATAGACTACACCATTCCAAAACCACAATTTGGTAAAAACTTCCAGATATCCATTCCATCCAGAGAAGAATGGGAAGACAAAAAACTTCTGGATGACAAAGGCATTCATTTTTATACAGATGGATCCAAGACAAGTGATGGAGTTGGTAGTGGTGTGTACTCAGAAAAGCTTAATCTAAGCATCTCATTCCGCCTTCCCAATCATTGTAGCGTCTTCCAAGCGGAAATCTTAGCGATTAAAGAGGTTTTCTCCTGGCTAAGAGAAAACGTTATATCAACTTCTGATATCCGCATCTTCTCTGACAGTCAGGCTGCTATTAAATCTCTCGATGGTGTCTCAACCAAATCTCAAACGGCCCTCGATTGCCGATCATCTCTGATGGAGATGGCGCAGCAATTTAACATTCACCTCTGTTGGGTGCCGGGTCACAGAGACATCGAAGGAAATTGTAGAGCCGATGAACTCGCTAAAAATGGAACCGTCATACCTATTTCACCTGAAAGGGAGAAGATAGGTATACCGATAGCTACATGTAAACTTTTGCTAAAAGAAGCAGCTTTAACGAGAACAAACTATAGGTGGCACAACTTACCAACGTGCGCAGCTACGAAACTCACATGGCCTTCACTGGACTTAAAGCGCTCTAAAGACTTGTTATCTCAAAGCAGACTTCACATTAGCTCCCTGATAGGTGTCCTAACGGGACACTGTCTTATAGGCAGACACGCAATACGACTTGGTGTAGCCTCAAATGACTTCTGCAGGAGCTGTATGGATGAGGAAGAAGAGGAAACAATCTCTCACCTTCTCTGCACTTGCCCTGCTCTTTCACTAAGACGCAAACTTCATCTGGGAGAGTACTTCTATGATAACCCCAGTGAACTAGCTAATAAGGATATCAAATATCTTCTTCGCTTTATAAAAAGCTCAAAATGGTTCGACTAGTAAGAAGTAATTCTCTAGATTCATGGTATCACAATGGGCCTTTCCTTTTGGCCTAAGTGTGTGGATTCTGAATCCGCAGCCACTGTAACCTAATCTAACCTAACTGTAGTTTGTAATAAAAACACAGTGTTTAAGGTCATAACAAAACCTTGTTTGCACAGAACTTTCGGCAGCTTGAAAGCAAGCAAACCAAGGTATTTCTACATCTAACATAAGGACTTGTGTAATGAAAGAAACAGAAATGGAATCCGTGATGTGGAGACATTTCACAGTCATTCACCAAATTGCAACAGGTATGCGCGGCCTTTCCGGCTATCTAAATTAACGCCGACCAATCGAATCTTATTTGTCTTGGCTTTATCTTTTATTCCTCATTTAAAATTTAAGTGGGCGCGATGACGGGAATTTCTTGTATGGGGGCTCCCCACCTATTATGTTTTATAAACATTTATAATAGATGAATAATAACAACTAAGTGTTACGGGCTTGCGACAAAGTACCTTAAACTATCTGATGCACGAAACTTTAAACGCAGTTGTAGAAATTTGTAATAATTAAACAAGACTTATCGCTGAAAATAATGAGTAACCCATGTAGAGGAGCACCCATATATTATAATGTAAACATTGTTAATCATTTTTGAGCTTCTGAATGGGCGTGAAAATGTATATTTTCTTGGTTGTGTCTGATATGAAACAATTATCCATTATTGGGTCGGGTGCAGTTGTTTCATAGTAACAAGACTGCAATTTGAAAAAAAATGATAACGAGTGGGTCTCACAAACTTACGTGGTTAGGAACTCATGTACTTAAATGCCCCAAACGGTTGAGATATATTTTCGATCTCTATTTAGTACAGGGTGTCCGGTAATTCGTATGCTATTCTTTGGGATGTAATTGTTGGTTATATTCTTAGAAAAAAATTGTTGTACAATAAAGTCTGGTATTGAACTTTGACATCACTTCTTGACGATTTAAGAAAAAAAAGGCTAGCTTTGGTGTACCCTGGCCATGTAAAGATCAATTTCTCTGTCAGTACATCATTTCACACTCTTTTTTTAAAAAGAAATACTCACCCTTAAAACTACGTTTAAATTGAGCTGATATTTATTAAGGGTTGCCAGATATTCAATTTAAGCCGATGCCGATGTTTCATTTTTTTGCCCTCTGGTCTTCCCGGAATTTCTTTTCTTCCCGGCTCTGGATGGAATGGAGAGCTGGAAGTTTTTGCAAAATTGGGTGTTTAGAATGATTTTTAATTTAGTTTGGTAGTTAAGAATAATAAAATGACCAACTAGAGTAAGAAGCGACCGTCAGATTACTTAACCCATCGGGATATGGATTTTGTAACCATTATTAGATAGAGTTGTTGGAGACAATGATAGCGCACCAGGGTTGCCTGTGGAAATCCGGGGCAAAGGGGGTAAAACGGGACACTGATGGTGCGTTTTTTGGCCACAAATTAAACCATCAGGGATATGGATAAAAATTGTGGCCAGCTATAGAGCTCGACAAGACTAAACAGAATATTATGGGTTGCCTAGTTCAAACTTAAAATTATTATTTTTCTCATTATTTTATTTTTTTTTATTATTATTGTAATTCGCTTTTATTTTTATGTTATCCACAAACTTTCAAAAACTTATAAGATTAAATTATCTTAAACTAAACTAAACTGAACTAAACTAACCGGGGCGAAGCGGTCGGCAACCGCCTCAGAAGCCACTGATTTTTAACTAACGATAAAAAAACCAACAGGGATATGGCTATATTTGGTACCAAATTCAAGGTCCGAATGTACAGTTTACGAATATATAGGGTTGCCTTTGCTAAGCCGGGGCAAACCACTCGGTAACCCTACTACAATGAAAAAAGTGCACGATACAAATTTTCACTAAAACATTCATAACTGGATTATTTTATATCAATTTTTGTGTTTTATATAGGAATAGAAAGCCTTACGTATGTACAAAAATAATAAAATGTCAAAACCTGTATAAAGATGTAAGTTTGCATATCTAAAATGATAATTTGGATTTAACGGCATCTTTCATTGAAATTACGTTTGACCACATCAGGCCCGTAGCCAGAGTTGAATTCAACGTAGGGCAACAGTCATATCAGGTAGGGCATTGGTAAATTTTCTATTTGATCTCATGTCCGCTGGTTCACAATGGTAAAATGAAAAACATAAACGTTTTCAGGTTAACATATGTCATTATTATTTCTCCAAATATAGACCGGGCGCTGGATGGAGTTGAGTGTGCAAAATATGAGAACCGCATTCTGTGAATGGTTTTGAACTCAGAAAAGCTTGTAGATTTTGATTCCGTATGTTGCCGAAAGATTTGTTTGTCCAGTTTTTTTTTTTTAGATACCTATCAAGTAGATATACAGAACAAATTATTTCAATGTCTTATTTAGTTGCAATATCTGATGCTTTCTTATAATTTAAAACACTAGTTAATTGAAAAATTTACAAAACCGTTAAAAATAAAAACAAGAATTGTTTAAAATTGTTATAATAGGTTCGTTCGATGTGACCAGCCCCGGGGCGCTGTGGTGCTTGTCACTACCCTAATGGAACTGTCAATCGGACGCATTAGTAGCGCTCTGGGCTTTTTTTCTCTTTGTTGTATACAAACAGCTGATCAGAACAGCTCCGAAATTCTCACCCCCAAGAAAACTTGGGGCGATTCAAAGCGCTCCCGTTGCGACCACTGGATACAAATCGAACACGGTGGAAATGCACCGGGGCGAAAAAAGAGCCACATCGAACAGCTCAGTGCGAAATCAGAGCGCCACAGAGCAACCCAGAGTGCACATCGAACAAATCTAATGAATAAAGCAAGTTTTATTAATATTTTCTTTGAGAACAGAAAGACGCTAGCGGTTTCTAATTCTGTTAACTGTTCAACGCTTTGGTGTGGATTTCCTAAATTTCTTAGAGCTTTTTGTACAGACTCCAACATTGCAGCTTTTTAAGCATTTTTTTATTTCACATATAGAGACGAACTGTATGAACTGTATATTAGAATTTCTGAAAATACATACATAATTGAATTTTCCGATTGTTCATTTTATTAAACTTTTTTACAGTGCGTGACAACAAATTCAAGCCACTCTGTAAAAAACTCATTTGAATTTGTTGAAAAAGCAAAGAATGTAAAACTCAGTCAAAATGATGTCTTTGTCTCGTTTGATGCAGTGTCATTATTCACTAACATCACCGTCCAACTGGCCATCACCATTGTCAAAAAGAAATGGCATATAATAAGTGAAAACACAAAAATCACACAAAATAAATTTCTCGAGATTCTCGACTTTTGTCTTAAGGAAAACAATTTTCTTCAATACCAGGACACTATTTACAAACAAATTTTTGGGATGCCCATGGGTAACCCGCTGTCTCCGACGATTGCAGATCTAGTTTTGGACTACGTCTTAGATGAATGTTTAAGCAACATCGAAGAAAAACCTGCGTTTATAGCAAAGTATGTTGACGACATATTTGCAGTTATGGACATAAAAAACATAGACAAAGTGCTAACAATCCTCAACGGATTCCACCCAAAAATTAAATTCACAATCGAAAACGAACTGAACAAAACAATACCCTTCTTAGATGTAAAAATCTACCGTGAAGAAAATCGTTTGCTATTTGACTGGTATCAAAAACCAACGGCGTCTGGAAGATTGATAAATTTCCGATCAAACCAAGCAAGGCACATCATCATCAATACTGCGTCCAACCTCGTGAATAAAATTTTCAAAATAAGTGATGTACGATTCCACGCTGCCAACGAGAAAAATGTCATCAAAATCTTAAGTGACAATGGTTATCCTTCTACCATAATTCGGAGTCTTCTTTTAAAGCATAAAATGCAAATTCCACCTGAAAATAATGATGAACCAATTAGAACGTACCACAAAAGCATAGTTTACGTCCCAACTCTATCCGACAACTTCAAGAAATCGATTTCCAAAAATTTGACAGATGTTCGCCTTGCCTTCAAATCAAACAAAACACTTGACCATTGTTTTACTAAACTTAAGACGAAACCCGATAAGGACAAACAAACAGATGTGATCTACAAAATTAACTGCAACGGCAAACCAAATGAACCGTGCAACCTATGTTATATTGGGACCACAAAACAACTTCTTAGACAACGCATCTCGAATCATAAATCTGACATAAGACTTAAGAATTCAGAAAAGACAGCCCTGGCCAGCCAGCGGTCATTGTCCAAACTTTGAAGGCGTGGAAGTTCTACAGACCGAGAAACATGTTTCGAAACGGTACACGTTAGAAACATTACATATCCTCAACAACAAAAACAACATGAATCGAAAACAGGACACTCAAAATATCTCTGCTGTCTATTGCTCTCTTCTCTCTTCTTAAATGTAATTTGTGCTCTATTCAAAACAGACTTAACTTCATTCCTCGAAGTGCTAAACATATTTATTATTTATTTTCAATTTATTTAAATGCTTTGATAATCCTTTTTCTTTTTTGTTTAAGTGAGTACACTTTATTGTTTTTGTATTGCATTTATCTAACTAAGATTATTTGTATTTTTGTGTTAATAAAGTTCCCCTGAAGAAGGCAGCAATCCCTGCCGAAACGTTGGGAAAGTTAATGTAACTTAATTGTTTCATTGCAAAAATTACAGCGACCAAAAAAGCCGACGGAAAACTAAATTTCCACTTATTACAATAATTACATAAATTGGTCAAAAAATCAACTCATTTTATTAAACACTCGAAGGACTTCTATGAGATCAAACGTTAGAAATACAAGGTAAGCCATTCTCTCATGTCCCATTGACATCGTTTGAGGCCTATTGATGGCAGTAAGAATTGAAAATTTGGATTCACATACTGCTCTGCTACATCCTAAAGTCGCTATCGCTACAGACGCAAACAGTTCGTAAGTATCCTTTAACGCCTTAATTTGGTGCCTGCACAAGATCTGCATTAAATCCCTGTACTGAAGTGAAACTAAAAGAATAATGTGTTCATGTTAAGTTAAGTTTATAAGACGAAAAATTGGATCGTATAATTCGCTCAATTTGATGAATGAGTTGCATTTTCAAAATGTAGGTACATAATAAATAGGTTAAATAGGTACTATAGAGGTAGAGGATCAATCTTAAAGTCGCTGAAATCATTAGCTTTTAATGAAATATAAACGTCAAATTTCGTCTTAAAAATCTCATAGTTAAATCGAAAAGTTTGAAGAGAAGCAACTTTATACTCTCTAGTAACGTTATCGATAGTATTTTTAAGACTTTCAATGAAATTCATATGACTATTTCTTAGAAAGGATAAGCACGACACGAAGATTATCTTGAAATTTAAATATGTACCTTAAATTTTCAAAAAGTTCACTTTTATAGAACCTCATTCCTAAACATACATGATATTTTTGAAGGTGGGGCATTTACAAGGCAAGCTGGAAAAATGTTGGAAGGTAGGACAATTTCATAAGAAGTGAATTTTTAAAGGTAGGGGCATTTTTAAGCACCGTATATAAAGCTGGATAATTTTTGAATGTATACTGCTGTTATGTAAGCAGGACATTTTTGTAAGTAGAGTATTTTTGAAGCTAGGGCTGTTCTCAATTTCTGAAGGTAGGGCATTTTAAATTTAAGGTAGGGCATTGCCCTACTTTGCCCCCCCCCCCCTGGCTACGGCCATGGACCACATAACTCAGTAATCAATCGGTTTAAATTAATTTGGTTTTCAGTGACTTTAAGAACCCTTTCAAACCTTTTTTTTCATATGTCATTTCATATGGGCTTCCAAGGAAAATTGAGAATAATAGCAATTTGAAACTGTGTGAAAATTCCTAAGGGCGAAATCACAAAAAATGTCAACATTGCCACACAAATTGATAATGGAGGCATAAAACTAAAATTGGCTTTCAGTACTGCAAAGAAAAGGAGGAGGCCTTTATTTTGATAAATAATACTGTATGGTATTCCCCGGGAAATTCAGAAAAACAGCAATACAAATTTCTATGAATATATTTTATACAGGGTATGAAGTACGATAGAAAATTAATAAAATGTACAAACCTATATAAAATGTGGGTAAAAATGTTTGTTTTGTCTTCTTTAAAATTTTTGCTCTGCAAATGTTTAGCAAAATCATTTGGTCTTATTTGAGATGGGCCACGAATTGTATAGTTTGCATTTATTTCGTTACGTTCATTATCAATTTGTGTGGCAATGATGACATTTTTTGTGATTTCGCCCTTAGGAATTTTCACACAATTTCAAATTGCTATTATTCTCAATTTTCCTTGGAAGCCCATATGAAATTACATTATTTATGAAAAAACGGCTTAAAAGTCACTGAAAACCAAATTAATTTAAACCGTTTGATTACTGAGTAATGTGGTCAAACGTAATTTCAATTAAAGACGCCGTCAAATCCAAATTATCATTTTAGATATGCAAACTTACATCTTTATACAGGTTTTGACATTTTATTATTTTTGTACATACGTAAGGCTTTCTATTCCTATATAAAACACAAAAATTGATATAAAATAATACAGTTATGAATGTTTTAGTGAAAATTTGTATCGTGCACTTTTTTCATTGTAGTAGGGTTGCCGAGTGGTTTGCCCTGGCTTAGCCAAGGCAATCTTATATATTCGTAAAGAGTACATTCAGACCTTGAATTTGGTACCAAATTTAGCCATATCCCTGTTGGTTTTTTTTATGGTTAAAAATCAGTGGCTTCTGAGGCGGTTGAACTAGGCAACCCATAATATTCTGTTTAGTCTCGTCGAGCTCTATAGCTGGGCACAATTTTTATCCATATCCCTGATGGTTTAATTTGTGGCCAAAAAACGCACCATCAGTGTCCCGTTTTACCCCCTTTGCCCCGGACTTCCACAGGCAACCCTGGTGCGCTATCATTGTCTCCAAAAAATCTATCTAATAATGGGTACAAAATCCATATCCCGATGGGTTAAGTAATTTGACGGTCGCCTCTTAGACTAAACGTAATTGTTCAACCATTGAGAGGAGGCTTTGAGTCTTACATCAATTCTCACAGCCATTTGATTACTGAAGATGTCGAGGGGTCTCATAATGCAGAAGAGTGTCTAGCGCCGCTGTACGGTAGTTTTCAAGGCCCTGCTTATGCAAAGACAATTTGTTTCCAACGACCGTTTTATAATTTCCACTCAACGTGCTTTCCGTATACTTGCTTCAACATCATTCCCGGAGGACGCGTTCCTGGCCGACAATCGATTGTTTCGTGGGTAAAAACATTCAGGGAGAGCGGAAACGTGACGAAATCCCGTGCAGCACGCCGCGCCGCTGGAGAGTCAGAACAGAAGAAAACATTGAAAACGGTAAGCTCACCTGATTTGACTTCGTGCGTTTTTTTTATGGGGTTACCTTAAATCTATCGTTCACACTGATCGACCTCGAACCCTAAATCATCTGAAGGGCAACATTCGTGAAACAATAGCGAACATACCCATCGATATGCTTGAAAGAGTTCCGTAGAGCTTCGAAAATCGGGTATCTCAGTGCATTGAAAACGGAGGTCATCACTTGATCGATATCATCTTTAAAACCATGTAATGGAAAATATAAATTGTGTGTTACAGCAAGTTTTCGTGCCACACCAGAAAGCAAAATTTCGGGAATTTGGTATTTCCGTGTGAAGAGGACCACATCTATTTTTTGAAAATTAATAACCATTCCGCAGTGATCAGCCCATCTTGTTATCATATTTATTGCGTTTTCTAGGAGGACCCTAAGGGTATAGGATGTGATTTTTGTGACGGCGATGGTAGCAACATCAGCATAAGCAGTCACCCTGTAGCCTCCTTCCTCCAGGGATGTTATAGCAGTCCATTAATTATTATGTACCACAGAAGAGGGGAAAGAACATCACCTTGCGGTGTACCGCTGCTGACAGACCTTCTCGTAGAAAAAACATCCATTTCTGAGTTGATCATCCTGATTTCAAGCTTAAGCATGAGAATAATGAATTCGCCGGGTGAATCCAGTGTTCTGAGCCGTCATAGCAGAAACGATAGCAGATGTATCAATATTTTTCATACAGGTGGTGGAAGGCGACCATTGCATATTTCGAACATTGTCCGATTTGGGTATGAGTGCTACCTTTCCTCTCCATCATCGCAGAGGAATTTCATTACCACAGACGGCCTAGCAATTACACTGAACCCCGTGAGAAAATTGATTGATATGGTAGCAAAAATATGCTGCTGTAGCGAGTCTCACCTTCTTCGCCTTCTTTGCCACCGTTTCCCTTCCGAAGTTCCAAAATTCCATTTCTCCATTTCATCTTCTGTAAGGACCTTATGTCCGGAATCTACTTGAACCAACAGGGACTTGAAGATCTCAAAAAGAAAGACAGCTGAACTACTCTTAATCTTGTTTTATTAAAAATGCATTCAACATCATTTTGTACAAAAAAAGGAAACAATTACAGTTAACAAAGTGCGGCCTTAAGTGCTAAAATGTAGAACCTAATAATACCAATCTCATTTACCCTAAACGACAAGTTGTGCTTACTTCCTAATAGATGGAGTCACTCTTGCGAAACGACTGCTCCAGATTGTGCAGTCGTTGCTCGAGATCTGTCATGGAATTTCGAAGATGATGGCCTCGCGGTCTTAATGAGACCCTTGGTGAGCTTTGCATTAGATCGTCCTTCACACCGGAAAACGAATGTCTTATCCGGCCATGGTGGAAATTTGTATTTTGATAGCTGTGTAGCTTGTGCAGTTCACAATATTGTTGCTGTCTCTTCTGGGTATTGTGTGAAGGAATTGAGTGTAGACTGCAGGCTCGAGTCGAAGTGACGTCCTCATTTTTCAGAGAATCCTCATAACTATCACTGAAAGTTAAAAAGTAAAAATGTATTACAATTTTTGTACAGAAATGAAGTCGTAAAAAACACGAACCTGCTGTCATTGGCAGCAGCAAAACAAACACCCGACTCGGTGTGGGGATATTTCCGAATATCGGAGACGCTCTGGCGCCTCTGTAAGACCTTGAGAATGTCTGATGGAGTTTCGCTGCGTTCACGGTGACTTATAAAATCAATACCTGAATCACGACCACTTGAATGATGAGAGTGTAACGATGTGTCGTAATGCTGTTGTGTTCTGAAAATTAGGCGAACAAATAAAACAAAGAAAATAATGAATGGATATTATCTAGTCACAAAATTAAAGTTAGAGTGATCAGCTGCGCGTGTAAGACATTTCCCCTTTTTTATTAAACATGCAAAAGCTTGTCGCTGTTCAATTAGTAAATTAAAGTGTTGGTTAGCGACTGGGGATTAAATAATTATGGAGGCAATTATGACGCATTGTGTTTTGGCTCTTGGTTTCGAAAGGAAATTGGTTTCACTTTTTGTGTTGTTTTCTTATAATTTCGGGTGTAATAAGTGAGTAGCATGACAAGGCTAAGCAATTCGTTTCCAAGCATTAGTGAACCTACCTAATAATTTTGTATTTGATACAAAAACTAAAAAGGACATTGCTAGGGAAAGAACACATTTTTGGGGTTTGCTTTTGGAACTTAGAAAATATAAATTATAAAATTCTTGGCCGATGAAGTTCTGCCTTCATTTGCGCCACAACCTTCAGCAAGTTTTTCTATGTACCCCAATTTTTTGCTGAAGATTTCCAGTATCGCAACCGAAGGGATTTGGCGTCCTGTTCTACCCTTTCTTTCGAGCGCAAATTTGGTGTGCCGCGAGGTGTCTTACCATGAATTGTAACGCAAAGGACTTTCGAGGCCGATACCTCTTCGCTCATACGAGCTAGGTGTTCAGCCCACCGGTGTCTACCAATCTTAATTTAGTCAACACGTCCACTTCGCAGTATGTTATTTGGTCCGAGTTAGCAAGGCAGCTGCTCAAATCCAGCTGCCTTGCTAACTCGGACTGCAAACATGAAGTCGAAGACCAATCAGACGCTCCTTGGAAGTTTTTAATTCGTGACAAGATACTGATGGACTTTTCTTCACTAGCGACATTAACAAGAAGAGAAATCAAAGTAGACATTTGGAAACAAATTTCGGACGAAGGCTTTTTTTTAAATTATGTACATAAATCTTTGAGGTGGATGAAAATTCTCAAGCAGACGTGGTTAGTATCTTCTTCCAACTTGGTGAATTTTTATAAGAAAGAAAACACTACGTTCAGATTTTGTACTATTTATAATCTTTTTGTCACTTTGCAATTACCGAATCAATGATGGTGAGGACTGAGGAAAGTGCTGGTTTTGAGTTTTTTTCTCCAAAAATGATGTCAATTTCTGGCTTGCGTCTTCATCCGCTAAGAATTTCCCATCAGACCCCATCGATTGTATGAAAAGCTGAAAGGAGAGCCTTCTGTCTGTAAATTTCAATAAGTTTTTCTTGCTTGTAGGATGACGTTTCTCTCATTGATAGTACCAAATCGACGACATCATGATGATACATTTCGAAGGAATTGATGTACATAGGAATATTTGAATTCCGTTGATGTCCCGAATTCGGTGCAGTGCATTAACGCCTATGGAATTAACGCCCGCGGGTGTTAATTCCAAAAACAAATGGAATTTACCCCCGCGGGTGTTAATTCCTTTTTGAATTGGCAATAAGGCCCACCATAAAAAAGAACTAATGCCCGCGGGTGTTAATGCCATTTGAAATTGGCACTAACACCCGCGAGTGTTATTTTCTTTTGGAAGAGATCTTTTCAACCTCGGATGTGAACACTTGCGCTGGCATCCTAGACAGCTTGGCCACGTGAGTAGAAACAAATTAAACATCACAAATGAAGTTTAAAAATTTTACATTTCTAACTTCGTACGATTATACTTTTGGTCATTCAAGATTTATTCGGTTTGTAAATTAAATTCATTTTTTTTTTTTATTCAAAAACCGAATAAATCTTTGGAATGTCAAAGTTCGGTGAGGATACAGCATTCTACAAGCATACTATACTTGAAGCCAATTTCATCTTATTGTATCTATCTGTCACCTAAAATAACCAAGCCAAATTTGATCGCTTCGCTCGCGATCAAATCAAATCGATCTTGAATTTTTTGTATCGGCTTCAACGTCAGTCGAAATGATGCTGAAATGAATCATTGAAATGCTTGCAAAAATGTAGAACCACTACTTTTCCAAATAAAAGGAAACCTAAACAGCTCTGACAATTTTGTCGACAGCTAATAAAGAAACGTGGTCCTATTTATTTCAATGTGTACTTATACAATACATACCTACAAGGATTTAAGAACGTTCGTTGTTTAACTTTTTTTTTCATTTCAGACTTTTGTCCCATAAAAAGTAAAATTTAATTGGGACTACTGACTGGCGATAGTGGGTTAATAATCCCTAAAACTATTTTGGTACTCTTGTGTCTCCAGAGTGGCTCAGAAGTTCCAAAAACCATTTTCGGGACTTCTGACTTCGAGACGAGTTTCCCTGCGCCAAGTTTCTAATCAAAACAGAAAAAACAAAAGAAGGCCCCACGGGCATTATTTATAGGTTGCAATGGACATAAGACCGCAACCCTTGTAAGGGTCTAATTTCCATAAGAAATTGAAATAAGACACCATGCGGCTTTATTTCGTCGGACGTTATTTCACGTCACCATTTGTTTCACGTGTGGGTTTTATTTCCAATTAAAATTGGAATTAAAGCCCACCAAAAAAAGGAATTAACCCCCGCGGGTGTTAATTCCAAATCAAAAAAGGAATTAACACCCGCGGGGGTAAATTCCTTTTGTTATTGGAATTAACACCCGCGGGCGTTAATTCCATGGGCGTTAATGCACTGCACCCCCGAATTCCGCTATCAAATTTGCAGTCCATTCCTTCAGTTCTTCAAGTGCTTCTAGAAAGAAGTTTCGCGTAAGGCTTAACAGCGTCAACTCTTGCATTAGACCATTATATTTCATAAACTGTGAAGGGAAGAGGAAATTTTATCTTTAAGGTGTACCCGCATTATCTGTAGTTTATTTTAGTTTTCGCCAAAAATCCGGGAGGCCGTTCCCCCTTGTCACCGGACATTAATGACCATTTTTGAATAAAAAATAAATGGTCACGTTAGTGTTTGCGTTTGCTCACTTCGGGCATCAAGCGCAACCGTGAGCCTACACTAGAGTCCAAAGAGCAGTCGAAATAATGGATTTCAACTGGCGATCGTTCTCCAAAAAGGCGAATAAAGTTTTCTTGAATTATATTGGACCGACTCGCCACCGGATTATAGAATAAACAGAAAAAACCTCCCAAGGAAAAAAATGATCTTATACGGTGAATGGTGCCCGTGCCATGCGACATTTTTGGTTGCCAAGAAGTCAATCGACCGGGCAGAAATTTCACTTGAATGAGCAGTTGATTATTACTGCGGAGGCCTGCTTTGCAGACCTAGAGAAAACTTGTACACTTTAACTAAGTACCAATAATCGGACCACCCTAGAAGTAGTGAATTTAGGACCAAAAGTAAGTATTTTCAGGAAAACGACATTCGGAATGCTACTTTTTGGCCAACGACTCCAAATGAGAACTAAGCCTTGCACGCTTTTGCTATGGCTGTTTTATTCGTTTGTAAAGTTTCTGGACTTTCTTTCAATATTCAATCGTTTTTGTCAAATATTTCTAGTTACAAATGAGTGCAGTCGCAGTCCGGAGTAGCTTCATGCTGTTGTCAATACCTGCTCAGCTCAAGTAAACTTTTCAATGAAAAAATAAAAGAATTCTAGAATTCTCACTAGTTTTTCTTGTTCTCTTAGGAGTTAACGAAATAAAACCAACGAATTAAACGTCGTTAAAAGGGCAACAACTGCAAAAAAGTTAACTTTCCAAACCATCTTAAACGTTCCACTAAATTGAAAATGAAATTTGAGCCAAAGAAAACCCTTTCAGTTTATATTCCACCACAAGTCTAAAAATCGAAAGTGTCACTGCTCTGACAACCCAGTAACCTCTTGCCCCATGCTTGACACCGACTCCGCTCAAACACTTCAATTCAAAATTGTTTACTCTCAGATTACACAAAAGCCAAAACCCCAACTGAAAACTCACAAAAAAGACAAGAAGAAACTTTATACTCACTGCGAGTTATTTGCTGCTTGGAAGGTGCTGTACTTGGTCGCATAAGCCATGGGCTCGTGCTCCGCTGTCGCAACTGACCGGTTTGCTTTGATAATCGACTTTGGTAACGGAACATCAATATACTCCCTTGGACGCATGCTATTCAATGAGGCAACAACGATAAGGAAGAAACAAAAAGAAAATTTCTGAATTAGAAAATAAAAGAATCACCCAATTCACAAGATCAACGGTGGTCGTCTAGAAGACCAGAAATAGAAACAAGAATGGAAAACATGAAAAGAAATATACAAACTCGTTGCTCAGAATGGTTGGAGTTTTATGGAATATATCCGGTTTCTGCAGCGTGCTGGATGAATGCGTCGAGCACATCGATTCTGGACTGCTTATAGTTTTCCGCAAAGCCTTGCCATTGCTTCCACCGCCAGCTCCGACCAGACCACCGCCACCAGTAACATCGTTTAGTCTCGCTATCGTATAAGTTAGACCAGTTTCCGATGATGGAAACTCTTGTTCCGTCCATCTGACAAGGCAAGAAAAATAAAACTTACATCAACCATGAGAAGAAATGAGTCTATCAACCAAAAGTTGTTTCGTTTTAATAGGGCTAGAGTCTTGGCTGGCGAGGCAATGTGTTGTGTGCATTGTTACTGCATACCTTCTTCTATACACTGGCCATTCTAGGAATTGAGTTAATAAGAGTTTACAGTTATTTTTCAATGTCCAGCATGCCCAGTGCCCACATGAGTACATGAGTAGGAACATAAACAAGAACAAGTACCAGAGTGTGTGGCCTTAAAAGGTACCTGGTCACCGAGAACCCATGGGCAAGCAACAAGGTGTTAGCAGAGCTTGATATGGAGCAAGTAAAAAACAAACACAACTCAAGTTTGTGGCAAATTTGAAATTTTATTTTGCTTTTTAACGTGCAGTTTTGAACGTACATTTTTTGTGTATGTGAAAGACATTTACGCAGCCAAAAACTCTAACTCTATCAGTCTTAATTGGTAAAGGTTACGAATGGGTTTTACTTTATTGTAAGCTTTAATGAAATTTTACCGTTTTTGTTTGAAGCACACCAGACAGAGGGCAGTAGTGCAAGCTCCGACGAGAATGAGGACAGCCAAGACCAGGGAAATTATTTCGGTGCCACCCATGATGGAGACATTTTTACTTGACGAACGAATGGCTCCAAAGTCGGATACTTCGATGATACGGGGCTCGGCTATGGTTGATGAGTTTTCGGCAAGCAGCGAGCTAAGGGAACTGTAAAGGATTCATAAAAATAATTTCAGTAAAGAGATGAGTGGCAGTTTTTAAAAACAAACAAATAATAGGAGATGTAAAAATGTTACCTGTGAAGAGTTTCCATATCAACGACGGCATTTGTTCTCAGATCGACAGCATAAACATAAGCATCAGTCCTAAAATTAATGAAAAAAAAACGTTTACCATAATTTATGAAAGTACAGACAAGCATTGTTCTTGACAAAATAAGGTAGTTTAAAAATTAAGCTTTAATTCAATATTATGTTCAATTGATATGGCCATTGCCTTTGTGATTGTTGAAATGACAATACTGAATGCATTACAAAAAAGTGATTGCTTGGTGCGGTTTATGAGTAGGTATGGCCCTACCTATATGTATGCAAAAGGAGGATACCGTGAATGGTGTTCGCTACCGCGAGATAATAATGGATCCCCTGTAGACAGGAATGGAGAATCTGGAGCCAATTAACCAATGGCGGTATCTAAGGGACTTTCCAATAGGATCGGGTTGATTTCGACAGCTCGTGGCAGCCATATTGTTTCTTTTACTTTTTTTTTCAAAATATCAGTCTCTAAAGGCAAATCATCGTGGCAAGTATGTTATGTTTAGAGAATCGTTCTTTAGCCGTACTACGCGAATGTGGAACTCTCTTCCACACTCTGTCTTCCCCAGTCACTGTAGTGTTCAGGAATTCAAGACCAATGTTAACCGACACCTCATCCTAAACCCTCTCCATCTATCCCACTTTCCCTAACGTTTGCACTGTGCTTTGGCATAAAAAGGGAACAAAAACCCCTTGAGTGCGTGCTTATTATAAAAAAAAAAGTAACAGCGTCAAGCAACTGATAAAACTTTATTATCGAAATTTGAATCCCCTTGTAGGTATGATTTACACATTGCGTCGTTCTTCGAAGTTGACTATTCAACGTTTGGTGGACAGTTTGAAGTCCACCAGCTCATTAAACAATCAGACAACACCCGTTCGTCCTCGAAACGCAAGATCTGCCAAAAACATGGTGAAAGTGTGCAGCAGAATCGAAGAACTATATTCCGCTCACAAAAACTTGGCCTTTCGCTATCGCACACCAGAATACGACAAATTTTACTTTTTGATTTGGGCCTGCACCCATACAAAATCCAACTGACCTAGAAACTCAAACCAAACGACCATACGCAGGGTGCGTCGTCGTCGTGTATCCGCTAATTGGGTTTTGGAGCAGTTGGAAGTTAATCTCAGTTTTGGTCGTAAATCAGCTTTAGCTATGAGATCCTTTTTGGATCAATAAATAATAATTTCGGCATTACGATGATAGATAAGTCGAAGAAAGTGGGTCCGGCGATTCCGTCCGTCTGTCTGTCTGTAAACGCACCTACAGAAGCCGATTGAGTTCAACTTCATAAATTAGGGGTTTGAGCGAATTCGAGTGGATCGTTTTTGTTTTTATTTTATTTTTAAGATCAAATTTTAGGGTAGCCACCATACATTTTTTTCGTCCAAAAACCGAAAATTTAAATTTATTTAAAAACGGCTCCTACGGAGCAATATTAAAATTTGAAATTCAAATGTAAGACGTAAACATAGGTATAAAAAATTCATTAAAAAAATCCCCATAAAAAATGTTTAAGAAAAAAATTAAAAATTAACAATTTCTTAAGAAATTGTTTGTTTGGCAAAGATACATTTTTTTTAGCTAATAATAATGTGTTTTTGTGTTACCTCCATACTTCAGTTTATATTTGTATTTATGAATTCTTATCACATATTTTTATTTTCAATGTTTTTTGTGATTTAAGTTTTGGAATAGAGTGGCAATTTCGTGCGACCCAGTCGTGCACATTTTTACTTTGAAAATCATTTTTAGTTAAAAAGAATACCGTTTGTCGTTTTCACTTGAGCGTAAAAAATATTCTCTCTTCTTCAAAATCGAAAAATAAGAAAAAGTTTGATTCGTCATAAAGTGAGCTGAAAATTTTTCTCAATCAAATTGATCCATGATTAAGTTTGAAAATATTGTTGTTTTAATTTACTTTCTACATCTTTGCTAAAAAATTGACTGACTTAAGGTCAGATTTGAAAAAAAAAAGTTTTCTACAAAAAAAAAAAGGTAAAACAAGAAAACAATTCTTTTTACAAAAAAAAAGGTAAAACAAGAAAACAATTCTTTTTACCAATTTAAAAAAATAGGTTCAAAAAATGTGTGTTTCAACTTCTTTATAAAAATTGTCGTTATTCTTTAGTTGTTGATAATACAACTTATCTGATAAATTATTAAAGCTCATACAATTTTCAAGAACTAAGTGACAATTTCGTACTAATTTCGATCAACCGTTTTCTGTTGTGATCAATCAAACTTGCAGCACTGTTTTTTTTTTTTTAATTTTTAATTAATATTTTAACGCTTCCTAAAGGTTTTTCTTTTCTCTGGTAAAATATCGCATGAAATGCATTCTGCATTACAATTGTTAGTTTGCCTTGAAAACTTGGGTTGTTGTCAATGGCTTTGTTCACCGTGCCGTGCTATACCTTTTTCTTAAGCTGAAAAGTTCTTCTTTTATTTTGTATTTAAATAAAAATTTAAAAAAATGGTTTTCGAAAAATTAAGGTGAAAAAACAATATGTTGAATAGAATGTTTTTTTAATTTTTTTTTCAAAAATTTATGTGATTAAGTACTAAATTTAGTTTCAAAGAGAAATGCTGTCACTAATTCTCAGTCAGAACAACAAAACCGCATTTATTTCATTTCATTTTTCATTTATTTCATTTATTTTATTTCAAGTATAATAGTTGACATTGACGCATTAAGATTATAATCTTTTAGAGCATCTAAATACATTTATAATAACATTTATGAATATATCAACAAAACAAAAAAAATAATGAGAAAATTATGTACATTGAAATTTAAAATACAAAAAAAATAGAATTTTAAAAACTTAGAATCTACTCAGATAAGAAATAAAAATGTGTTAGATTTGATTTGAAAGGTGCAAAAATAGTTTTCTCTTAAAAGCTGCAGGAGCGATAGTGCTTTGCAATTCATTTGGAAGTAAATTCCATTGACGAATTGCAGACACATAAAATGAGCGTTCTGAAATGCGGTGTGAAAAGCGGGGTAAGATTAACTTTAAACCTCTCTGTGAGTTAGCAAAGCTTAGAACAGCGCTAAGATACCTCGGACCTCTACCATGGATGATATTGTGAAGCCTCAGGAGAAGTCGAAATTTTAAGTAATCGTCAAGATTCATACCAAAGATACAATGACGTAAATGTGAAACACTAGTGTGTCTTGGTATAGAGTAAACAAAGCGAATACAGTCATTTAAGGCAACATTTAGTTTCCTTTTACACACACAATCTAAAGCTGGATATACACTCGAGTTAAAAGTAAAATAAGGCATGATCAGTGACTTAATAAGATGTTTCTTCATATTGGGCATCAGAATGTCCGAAGACGATCCCAAACACCGTAGTCCATAATAAATTTTCCTAATCGTATCGGAAATCGCTTTACAACAACTCAAATTACTGCTTATTTTACCCAAATAAGTGACGTCTTTTACATATGAAATGATTTCGTTATTGAGAATGACCAATGGGAAATCGTCAGAGTTGAGCTCATCTCTAGCACATAACATTGCAACAGACTTGGATGGATTCAGAGACATATGGTTATCACTAGACCATTTAAATATACAGCTAAGATCCTCATTTAATCGAGCAATGCAATCCTCCATAAGGCCTATTGGTCGAAAGATGTAAAGAACAACATCATCTGCATATAAATGAACCTGACTGTGGGAAACAATATCCGGAAGATCATTAATGAATAACGAAAACAGCAAAGGACCAAGAACTGAGCCTTGAGGAATTCCAACATTGGTTATAAAGGAATTCGAGGTACCAACTTCAGTTTTAATTCGCTGCACTCTATTCTTTAAGTAGTTGCACAATAACTTCAAAGATAAATTTGAAAAGTTAAACGTTGATTTTAGTTTGGATATAAGAATGGAATGATCAATACAATCAAATGCTTTACTAAAATCCAAAAGAACCATGACTCCAAACTTGCCAGAGTCAAGTGCAAAGCGAATATCAGAAGTAACTTTAATAGCGGCAGACTCACAACTGTGTGAGCTGCGAAACCCAGATTGCAATTCCCATAGTAGGCAGTTTTCGCTTAGATACAACTGCAACTGATCATGCATAATTTTTTCAAGCAACTTTCCTAGAAAAGATAAGATGCTAATTGGCCTGAACTCAGAGGGTTTGGAAGGGTTAACTTTTTTTGGAACAGGGATAACGTACGAGTTTTTCCACTCCTCTGGAAATTCACCACTCTATAAACAAAAGTTGAAGATGTGAACCAAGTAGTTAGTTATAAGCGGGAAAATAAGCCTTAAGAATTTAGGAGAAATACAATCAGGACCAATCGCATCAGATTTCACGGATTTAATTGAATTTAGAATATCATAAGCACTAATACAAACAAAACAAAAAGAACTTTCACTATCAGGCAGATCGAAAATACTTTGAGGAGTTTCTGAGCTGGAGTAGGGAAGGGTCAAAGAGTCTAGCATTACTTCAGGGCGAAAGGGACATTTATTTTTGCTTTTATCCTCTGTTACACCAATTTGTTTAAGATTTTTCCAAAGTTCTTTGGAGCTCAGTGAAGGGTCCAGTTTCTGCAGAAAGTAAGAACGCTTACAATTACGTATGGTAGAACTTACTTTGTTACGCGCATACACATATTGCCTTTTGTTAAAATCTGTAGGGTTACTCTTGAACTTTCGGAAAAAACGTTCTCTTTCTCTTATTAGAAAATTTATATTGCAAGTAAACCACGGACATCTACTATACCTCTGTTCCCTTAGTAACTAATGGGACATAAGAATCATACAAATTAAAAATTAAGTTATTAAGCAAAGAAACTTTAATGTTAATATCTGGTGTGAAGAAAATCTCATTCCATACAGAGCTGTTAAAGTCACGCATTACGTTTTCAAAACTGAAATTTCTATACGACCTATAACTGAACGTTCTTGCAAGATTAGTAACATTAACACCAAATTGAAACGAACAAAAAAAATAATCATGAATAAACTCAGAAGTTGGTCTAACTTGGTCGTAACCGAGAACTTTTTCCCTAGAGTTGGTCAAGAACATATCAAGTAGAGACGGGTTCAAATTTGACTTGAAGCATGTTGGCCACTGGTTATTGACCACTGAAAGACCCATTTTATCACAGAAATGCAAGAAAAGTCTTGAAGAACTATTATTTGCCAAGAAATTAACATTGAAATCACCTCCAATCAATATATTATTGTATCGATTTTACTTCCAACTGACTTGAAAACTGTCTTGACAAGCAAATTTTCGCGTATGTACATACAGACGCCACCTCCGACCCTATCTTTCCTATCATTCCTGAAAATATTAAAACCAGGTATTGCTACGAGAGCATCCGATATACACGAGTTCAACCACGATTCTGAGACCATCACAATATCTAACTTAGAAGTACTAAGCATCTGGTATATAACCGTATATTTAGCCCGAATACTTTCAGCATTTAAACATAAAATTTTTAACCCAACATCATACGCACCACACAACACATTCAGAACACATCTGACATTATCAGGATCCATGCCCGCAAATATAAAAAAATGATTCAGCATCTACCATCCTATGCAGGAAATAAGAGAAACATATTTGCACCAGAGAAACATAAAAACTGTGAAAAAGATGTATAAATTCAAAAATAATTGAATCAGAATTAAAATTATTTTTAGGATATAAAAACATAGTCATTTCGAGAACATAAGGCTCTGTTTTAAAAATTCAATTAACATTAAAAGATTTAAAAACAAAAAGAGTTAGGGAAGTTACAAATATATTGCTACCTACAGATGCTCAAATTACAAAGATAATGTTAAACGATCATAGAGAATAATAAAAATAAATAAATAAAGAACATAAATCATAGGTGCATCATGACTCAATTCCATCAATAGCAACAGCAGCAACAGAATCAGCATTAACCACTCCGACACCATTTACAACAACAACATCGCTATGCGAACTACTTCCAGATGTTAATAAATTCGGTGACTCTTTGCTCAGATTATTTTCAGTTGATTTGACGTCATCATTTGAAAAAGTAGAACAAAAGACATCAAGAGAATCCAAGCTTGTGATACAAATAGGCTTTTTATTTACTTCATTGCTTTGTCTTACAAACACTCGTCCGCGCCTCGTAAAGACAGAATGCAAGCAGCCCCTCTTTCGGAGTTCATTAGCTTTCCGAAAAATTGAGTGGTTGAGTTTAGTCAAACTTTCATACACACGCACAAACTTATTGCCAATTAAGCCGAGGTCACTCAGAGAGACAGCTTTCGAGTTTTGTTTATAATATTTGCCAGAGTAAGACAAGACACTCACTTTATCTTGCGCATGAGGAAGCTTAAAGATGATTGCACTTGATTTTTGGTAATTTTTAGGCTTGATGCGGATGATGCTTATAGGTTTCGGAGGTGACAGATTTATCAAAGAACAATAGCGTTGAAAGAGACTTTCCAGATTTTCATTTGTGTCAACAGGTATACCATGCATAACGAGATTTCCAGAAATGTTATTTCTTGCTAAGCCATCAATTTGTAATTTTAACACAGTGTTGTCTCCTTCCATCAGCTGTGCTTTAACAAGGGAGAGTTCCTCTTCATGGCCGTCCAACCTTCTTCCTTGTTGCTCCAACGTATCTAGTCTACTTCCAAGCGAAAACAGTGAGTTGTTAAATGATGTGATTCTCTCATTGAATGCATTTTCAAGTTCTTTTATTTTTGTATCAACCTCAAAAATGTTATTTTCAACAAATAAAGAAAAAAACCATAGAAATAGCTCCGATCACCGAAATCACCTAGTGATTTTGTGATTTTGTTTCTGAATGTTTTTTTTTTTTATATTATCATAATTGCACACCTAAAAACTATCAATTCTTGGAAAACTACCAAGTGGTGAAATAAAAACAGGCAAAACCCCAAAATTAAAGGTAAATGTATTTGTTTATGGGTAAAATGCATAAATGAATTATTTTTTATAATTGTTTTGTTCATCAGGTAAAAATAAATAAATGAATTTGGTGAAAAAAAATGTACCTACCTACCTCAAAATCAAAATTTTGGTCAGGCAAGAAATGTTGAACACCATTTAAAATTGAATACCTGGCAACCCTTAAAACCTAATTTAAACCTAATTTTAAAGGTTAGTATTTCTAAAAAAAAAAGTCAAAAATGAAGTCGCTCACATAAGTACTGCAGCTGCCCCCTGTTTAGGTGCGTTGACTGCTAAGCAGAACGTCGGCGTCGTGGGTTCGAGTCCTACTCATCTTTCATCTTTGCGAAAAACTGACAAAACTTCCAAGATTATCAATCTCTCATAAGAAAGTGCTTCTCAACCTTGCCGTTCGGAATCGGCATTAAATTGAAGGTCCTAACAATTCTTCACACGCACCCAGAGAATTGTTGATGAGATTAAGTCACTTAGGCCTCGGCTCTTCAAGAGCGGTCGCGCCATTCTATTTATTTTTAACATAAGCACTGACAGAAGAATTGATCACGAAGTTAGCCTTTTTTAAATCGTCAATAGGTGAGGCATGTCAGAATTCAAAAGAATAAATGTTTCTTAAGAATATGACCAAGAATCTGATTCCAAAGTATGGCAGACGAATTAACGGATACTTGGCAGTCATAAGTGCAAGGGCGCAGCCGTTTCCGAGCAGTAATTGCTAGTACCTAATACTGTGACATGAAAGTCTTACATATGTATTTATTCAAACTTTGTTTTACTATAGTTCACATCGATTCGCTAAACGCAGAAGATTGAGGAAATTGCGAATTAACTCATGCATTGGAATAACAGGCCCAAGAAACTAAATGCATTAACAAAAATTGAGAAATAGTTAAAGAATAAATGAATTTGGATGATTTGAACAAAAATGTTTTAATTTTGTTTCCTTTGATACCCGGACGGCCACATAAGAAATCTCAGTTGCAATACGAACATTTAAGTTCTAGATAAAACGAAAATATGTGCAAATTTACAACTAGAACCTTTCCTGAAGGGTTATATAATTTGACAAATGAAACACTCGACGACGTGACGTTCATGCTCCCTGGGGAGAAACAAAATATTGTTCAGCTAGGCTTTTGATAATTTTTTTTTTCGACGCTTATCGCAAGCTTTTTATGTATAGGTACAAAACGCAATTCATATTTTATTCTGTTTAGGAAATTAAAACAAAACAAGATAAATTTTAATTTTGATACATTTTTGTTATAGACACGTGCCGTGCTTACAACTGATTGTGAAATTTTGTAGAAAACTTAAGCGTTAAGCCCTTCTGTGTAGTCGATCTAACCAAATTTAGCCATAACAAGATGCACCAATCATCATAAATCATTTCTTAAATTTCGAGTTTCTAGGTTGCCGTAGCCAAAATGATAAAAAATTCATCCCTAAATATGTAGTTTCGTCGTGTCAGTCAGAAATCATATGCTTTTAAATAGTTTTTTAATCAAATATTGATGAAGCTGAAGCAATAAGTGTGTGCGGAAACTTAAATTTGGAGTAAAATTGGAAACAAATATTTATAAGGAGTTATTAAAAATCGCTTAATATTATATCAACGATATGACCAAGCAATCGACACTTCGACAGGTTTTTAATAAAAAATGTCTACAGGGGTTGTCAAGGGTGACCGAAAAATACGTTTTCCCGAGGTAAGGAACGAAACTTGGTGCCGATTACCTCTTTTTTCTGCCTGCAAGTTTGGGGACAATGGTAAATGGGGCAGAGATTCGTAGTTTTATTCGCCACGTCATGTTTGTCATATCGATGACTCAGGTGTGAGCCGGTGCATTTTTATGTTGAAACTGTTTAAACCAATTTTTGGCAGTCGCTATAGTAGGAGATATGTTAGCATACACACTACACAGCATCCAAACTCCAAACGCTTTTTGGTTTTGCTGAGCGCTTTTCCTGACAAAAACTAAGATCGAGTCACTTTTCGATATTGCCCTTTTTCTATTTTGCTTTAATCCGCGGATTCGCCCACTTCAAAATCTAACTGAAACAAAATTACGAGTCTAAGTTGGCTACAATTTTGACAGAAGTAAATAGTAAATTGTTCATTCGATACTGTTGCCATTTGGCGGTAAGGCTTTGTACTTGTCAGACCGCCCTCGTAGAGGTTTCTCACAACACTTACCGACAAAGTTAATGATTGCAGAAATCATCGCCTATGAATTCTAAGCACTTTTGCCACCCTTATTCTACCCGTTGTAATGATACAATAGCAGTTTTGTACGAATTTTTAAAACTCAATTTAATATAGGTTGCAACCAGTTTTTGTAAGAAATGTGGATTAGGAAGCGAATTTTCGACGACAAAATGAAGTGGAAAACTGTTAACACTCCATGCTTCCTAAAATACGAAAAGCGATTATTCGGTCAACGTATACTCCCAGACCTGTCCGTTGAAACACCGGTTAGTCGCCTTTGAAACCCGGAGAAAGTTCCGTTGATAACCCAAGGGAAACTATGTTAATCGCTATTGATAACAGGAGGAAAGGCCGTTGATAAACCGGTTCAAAGCCCGCATACGTCTTGCACATCTTTAAGTTATCAAAAACTTGAGAAACACACGAAGTTCCGAGCTGTGAAGGAAGGAGTGTGAAGTTGTCGCCAGGAAGAACTCTTGTCAACCTAGCCTGATACCGCAAACAAAACTACATATACGAAACCAATTACTTTCAAAAACCAATACAATACTAAGATAATAACTGACCAAACTACGGTTTACTATTCCTCCTTAGTAGACCCTAGATCTCCTTTTGATAAGAAGGTACATCACACTATTGAACCAACGATCCCAAAGATAGGAGCAAATTGAGAAAAAATGTCATTTTCTTAATACTTTATTTGACAGACAGTCACTGATTTTTTTTTTTATTTTTGTGCAAAAAGTTGTAATCGTACCACTCGAATTTTGTTCCCAGCTTAAAACTTCTACAAAACCTAATTTCAAGCACATAAAAGAGTATTACTACAAAATCCCACATGAAATGATAACAAATGACACCTCAAAAAAAGGTAAGTATGATTTATGCTCATAATTGATATTCATATGAGTTTTATGAGCAATGCTGATGGTATCGTGAATCTTTCAAGTGAAATGGCTTTTCCAATTCAAAGGAAAGTAAATACCCAAGAAGTTGTTGGTTGGTCGGTGTCGGTGTGACTTTATAGTAGCACCAATAAAGCTTAATGAAGGTCACATTAAAGCACCATAAAAGGAACGAGCATACGCACATAAACACGATACTAAATTATTTTATGGTTGAATTCATTGTCAGGGGGAAATCTGGCTTTCATTAAAACTTCTATTAATTTACCTTTAGGGCAGGGAAATACCACTGGAACAGGTATGGTATATCCCACAAATAATTTCAACAAAAGGGACTACCGAAATACTCAAATTCGAGATAAGATTATGATGGATTGATAGATATGGGTCTCTATACATTTTGGAGATTATGAAAAGCAAGTTGAATTTTCATTGAATGAAAAGGTATCCAATTTCAAGCTCTGAATGAAAATAATCGTTTGTTGTAAGCTCACTGCCATTCATCACATTAAATGAACTTTCACTTTCATTCCTAAACACATTGTGCTGTGTTGAAATTGCGTAAAACCCAAATTTGAGTGATTTTCAATTAACTAATTTGCAATTAAAAAAAAACTAGAAATTCACTTACGCAATATCGTCGCCACCCTCATGTGGTTCCAGCATCCTTATCTTCACATCCATTTGCGTTGCTTCACTCAGTTTGGCCGTCAACGCTTCGATTTGCTGTTCCACCTCCACCGGCCTTCCTGATATCACCAATCGCACTTCCTTCCTCTCATCCAACACATACACAAACACATTTGCAATACTACTTCGTCCATCATCAGCCCCCTGTCGATCAGTGGCCTTAACATCAAATCCATACACCCTCTTGTCCATTCCAATCGAATTCAGTACCCGAATCTTCCCAGTCACTTCATCGATCCCAAACAATCTCGACGGTTCATTCAGAAGCTTGTACCTAATTTCTGCGTTTATGCCCTTATCAGCATCCAAGGCTTCAACCCTCGTCACTGGGTACCCAAAGTTAGCTGTGTTCGGTATTACCGCCACAATCGGTCGACCACTTCCTCGGAATTTTGGCGAGTTATCATTTTCATCGATGATCAGCACCACAACCCTCACTTCGTTGTAGCTTAAGTCCATGACCCGCTCATCGACTACGGGATAGGTCATTCTAGCAAAATTTCGTCCTTCTCTCGATATCTTTTCGGCACGAACCTTCAGTCGGTAGGTGTCTTGAATTTCTCTATCAAACGATTTGGTCGCATAAATTGTGCCACTTGAGGGATCGATCTCGAAAAAGTGATGATCGGATGACTCCGGCTCTGGAATCAACGTCCATCGATATTGCTCGGGCTTATGTCGGGATGTCAGATTCAGATTGATGATCTCCATCGGAGCTGAATTGTTCTCCTCCAGACTGACCTCGTAGTATCGGTGAGGGAAAAGGTTCTCGTAGGGGTCGTCTTCTGGATCGATTTCTGGAACTATTATCTGACCCTGGAGATTCACCAAGAGCACAGCAGTTGTTGATTGAGTTGGACTGCCAAGATCAGAAGCAATGATCGTCATGTTGAGATGCTCGTAATCGTTGTATTTGTTGAAATCTCCTATCGTCGTGACAACGCCATCTCGCGAGTCAATTTGGAACAGTGAAGGCGTTTCCTTGTGAACCAGTGAGAATAGCACCAAGCCATTTCCATTGCCGGTGTAATCCTTGTCCACTGCATTGACTTGCTTCACAAAAGTCCCTGCCATACTGTTTCGCCCCAAAAATGCCCGGTATAGGGCGATCGGCGTCTTACCTTCCAAATTGTAGAGTGCCGGATCGACGAGATCATCATAACCAATGAACTCTGGAGCATTGTCATTTACATCGAGGATATTCACTTCGACCTCAACTGAGCTGGACAATCGTGAAGCCTCCTCACCATTGTCAGTCGCCACCACATGGAAGTTGTAGATCGACACATGCTCCCTGTCAAGATTCCCATCGATCTTCAGAACTCCAGAAATCGGTGATATAGTGAATGGAATCTCTTCATCCGCCTTGATCGTGTATGTGGTGTTTGCATTTTGCCCGTAGTCCATGTCAGTGGCTTCAATTCTGTCCACAGAGTGCTGGACATAAGGACCCTCATGGACATCAAAGGAATACCACGACTTCTTGAACACCGGCGCATAATTGTTCACATCGACAATTATGAATCGAATGCAAGTGGTATCAAAGAGATGCCCAACATCTTTGGCTTTCAATCTCAGAGTGACTTCAGACATGGCTTCAGGATGTGAGTTCACTTTGAGCTCTCCGGTAAGCTTGTCAATGGCGAAATTCTTGAAGACCTTCCCCTTCGGTCTTCCGATAAAGTTAACCGATTCTGACTCGATTTCGTACATGACCCGAGCGTTCTTGCCATAGTCCTCATCTGTCGCAGTGACTTGGAGGACAATGGTTCCCACTGTAATGTCTTCCCGCATGGCAAAGAGAGGACACTTCGTCATCGGTCCAGCTCGTCTTTCCCTGCTCAAAAGGTCATAATGCCTTTCCAGCGCTAGTCTTGGTGATCCGGGAATATTGTAGGTTGTGCTTGGTATCACTGAAATCGGCTGCTGGGTGTGCTTTTCTATAAAGAAGATCTCCATGTCGGTGGTGTACTCCCTGATCTCTAAATTCGACTCCTTGAAAACTGAGATCTTGTCGAAAATGGGTGGATTGTCATTGACATCAGCCACGAGTATATTCAATTGAGCCACCGACGATAGACCTCCGGAATCAACTGCGATCAGTTTCAACTTGTAGAACTGATCTCTCTCCCTGTCCAGACCCTTCTTGCCGTTGAACCTTATTCGGTAATGTGGCCCACTGCTAAAGGTCAGATTGGGACCTAAGATAAACGACTGCATGTCAACGAATTCCTGTTCTTCATTCCACTGCTCGGTGAGATTGAACAGATTAAAAACGGTATTGTGGGAACTATTGGCCATCTCAACAGCGAACATGTCACTTCCATCACCCTGCAGTACGACCTTGAACTCAGCATGCTTCCCTACATCAGCATCATTGACTTTGATATTTCGATTCAGGAACAACTCAGCTTTGGGCTCACAGTTCTCATTGATCATCCCGACATAAACTGGTGCATCGAAGATAGGCGCATTGTCATTCACATCATCGACCATCACATTCACTTGGTAGATCGCCGCCCCACTAACCGGCCCCTTTGAGTATTCCACAATAATCGTCAATTCGTAGTGATCTCGATCTTCTCGATCCAAGCCGGTTATGGTCATCAAGGTTCCATCATCGGTAATTGTGATTTTGTTCATGACCTCCTGGCGATTTGCTATCATGTATCGCAGAGCGACGAATCCGCCATTCTCAAGGCGTCGCATTGCCCTCGATTTCGTATTGTTGTTCTTAAGATAACTGCTGTAGTTTCGGTAGCTTGAAGGTTGAAGACGTTTGAAGGCATTCATTTGAGCGAAGATTTTGTGGGCTTCGAGGGCTTCCAGTTCTTTCTCATTCTTGTAGATCAGTTGTCCGATAATGGCCCCTACTTTATTTTCTTCGACATGGAAACCAATGGCTCGGACATTGATTTCCCTAGAAAAAAGAGAACTGTCAGTCGAAATTGATGCATATTTAAAGGAGTCAAACCTACTCTATTACAGCGTGTTTAGATTCCATTTCTTTTTCACTAACAACATGGATCGTGACATTAGTGATCAGAACGCCCTCTTTGTCCTCTTCTAGCTGGTGAAAGGGTTCGACTGGTTTTCGAAATGGTGACTTCCTAAACGTCAACTGACGGCCTTGAGTTAGATTTGTGAATTGCTAAAGAAGAGAAGATTCCATTTGTTAAATATTTCTAAATTTATCAAGAAAAACCCCTTACGAAATTTGCCACAGCTTCAAAGTAATAAATCAGCCTTTGAAAGTCTTTGAGCTCTCGAATAACGGTGATAATTCCAGATCGTTCTTCAATAGCGAATGGAACTCCATCCGAGTATGAGTGCAAGAGATCATACAAAATGTCATCGTCACCTTCATACATCAAAGTTGTTCGAACTTGTCCGACGGAGGTTCCAAGTGGCACATCGGAACCCACCCAGAATTCATAGGGAGCTCCAAGAAAGTCGACCTCTTCGTCGCCCAAAGTTGCATAGACCTCAATTGTGACGACTGCCAGCGAGAACCTTCTTTCAGACGGATTCGTTGGCTAAGAGAAATGTGCAAGAGAGAAATGAAAATATTTATGTTTTGAACAAAGAGAGCTTACTTGATCACTTGCTTCGATGAAGACAGCAATTCTTCCTGGTCTCAAAGGCCCCGCGACATACAAGGCCCCAGTCTGAGAATCCAATCGAAACGGAATAAATCCACTCCCTTTCGGACGTTGCAACTCATACAACACAATACCATTCCGACCTTCATCCGGATCATAAGCCATAACTTTCCCAATCAGTGTTCCAACCGCTGCGTTCGACTGTACCTTGAACTCATACAAATTTCCCTTTTCAAACTTCGGTGTATTGTCATTTGAGTCGAGAAGAGTTATTTCGACTTGAACCGAACTCGGACCTTCTACGTTAAGTTCGTCGTAGGATGGGTTCTTTTCGATTGCTTCGACAACTAGTCCAATTGATTTTCGGGCTTCCCGGTCTAGAAGACGATGTTCTCGAACAGTTATCCAACCAGAGCGACTGTCGATGAGGAAAGCTCCAGCTGAGGAACTTTCTTCGACAAGGTTGTAGGCAAATTCGGCATTTTCTCCTTGATCTCGGTCGATTGCATTCACTTGAAGGACACTGAAGCCACTTGGGAGATTTTCGACGATTGAGATGTTGTAGAAATCGACTTCGAATTCGGGCTGGTTGTCGTTCAGGTCGAGTATTTCGATTTCAATTCTAAAAAGAAAAAAGAAAAATAATTCTAAATTGACCCATTCTCTAACTCAAACATTGAAAATCAAAAAGAAAACAAACAAAATGATTTCAAAGATCGCAACGTTACTAAAATCAAAACAAACTTGACTAAAACCAAAACAAATGACGTTAGGCATACAGTTTACCAATAGCATTGCTTCAATATTACCTATTTGGAACGCACAATCAAAGCAATAGTTCAGTATTAATAGGTACATACACGTACACGCCTTACTTTCTTTTATAGTAATTAATTTTTGCTGAAAAATTGTTTGCTACTGGCAGATCAATTAATACTATTTATTAAAATAAAACAACTTCAAATTTATCACCCAATTTTAGTTACGTCGCATCTGGAAAATTGCTTTTTATTGATCTTTCGCCGAATGTGTCAGCGAGGAGCTAAAACAAGCCTTAAGAAAGTCATGATCTTTGATTCCTTTAATTTTAACTTTGTTGAGTTTTGGTGTATTATAAAAGTTGCCACTACTATACCTATAACAATAAAGCACTAGGTATAAAGATTGCAGCACTAGAAACAGAAGCCATCGTTTGAGACTCCACACGGGCACAGAGAATGAAAGTTTGATCGAAATTTATCTCATTTAATAGCACAGGTGGCCTAAAGATGTCTTAAATTTAAAAAATATTGGTTTTATTGATAAAGGTGGTGTGGGTGCTATCTGGACTACGCCAATTTCTATCAACTCCCACTCTAACAATTACGTTGGTGGACATCGGATGGCTAGTACCCCAGTTGTAGATAGGGTGTAAGCATCTGTGAAAGGAAGACTGTTTATGGTAACAAACGAGCCTACTTGGGCTGGGGAACTTCTCTTAAAACAGATGTTAGGGGATGAATTCTCTTAATGGAATCAACGATGGCGTCTACAGTTCCGGTCAAGTTTGAACTACCCAATGGACACCTTTCTACGGACTACTCTGACATATTGGAGCCCAGGTCATTAAAAGCAGAGGTTTCCGGCTATTGTATTTGGAGTCACATCAAGTGCCTGGTACTCAAAGGGGAGGTTGTACGTGTGGGGCTGACTTCCCAGCTAGGTAGAAAAAAACTTAGTTGCGATGCAAAACATGCCTCACAACAGACTTAGTCAAAAAGTCTTAAGCTTAAGGACCCGAATCAAGCCTAAACTCGCCAACATTAATCGAATACGCGTATCACCAACAGAGTAGACAAAAAGGCGAAACCAAAGACAAGTGCTCCTTCACAAAATCTATGAAAAATGTCCTACCTATGTCCTCGGCCGCGGTTTAAACAGTCGAAAACACAGCCTGCACAGCACCACTTCCGACAACGGATTCAGGCTGATCGATTTTGCTGCGGGGCGAAATGTTGTGGTGTAAATGTTGTATTGGTGTACTGTAGCCAATGTATATCCCGACAACGACCAAAACAAGGAAATGCTGCAAGAAAACTTAACGCTGGACCCTCGACGGCTACAATCGGAAGAGATCGGCAGATCCTTCTCTGATGTAGCGTCTTAGGAAGTTCTATGCCGCCAACATCAAGTATTGAGAACCAGTGGCAACACTGCAAGAAAGCAGTAAGAGATGCCACCTCCGCTGTGGTAGCCATCAAAGCGAAACCTTTGGTAAGCGGCGCTGCATAGAAGGACAAGAGCTGATCGTGAACTCTACCAGCAAAAGAGAAGAGAGGAACATCAGATTCTCAGGAGAAATAAAGGAGAGCACAGGAAGCGTCAGATCGAAGATGTTAAGAGAGCCTAGGGCATCCAGCATTACCCGATGCCTAAAGAGATGAGCTAAGTCGATGCTAAGGGTTTCGAAATATCACTTCTCTAGACTTTATAACGGCGATGACGAACAGAATCCCGCTGTCAGAGAGGAACCATTTACTGGGCACGACGGCGACGATGCCCAACAATTCCGTGAACCCGACCTAAACGAAGTGAAATCGGTAATATCACGGCTGTAATCCAACAAAGCCGCTTGAGCAGATGGCCTAGCTGTCAAGCTATTCAAAGCATGAAGCGAAGATCTAGATAGGAGCATGGTCGGTGAATGGAACCTGAGCATTGTTTGTCCCATCCTCTAAATTGCGCTCGCCAAAGAGGACTCAGGCTCCTTAGCAACGGCTGTGTACGCCTGATGCCTTTCGTCAACAATCTGATTGGTCCTTATCAATGTGGCTTCAGGCCAGGAAAAAACTATGACCTCCAAATTGACACTCCCCACCTTTTGATCGATTTTAAGGCCGCATAGGCAGCATCTACAGAGACGAATTGTTTAAAGCTATGTTTAGTTTTGGCATCCCTGCCAAGCTCGTTTGTACAAAATGACAAAATAGAGGACTCACGCTACGCCATCAAGGTTTGCAAATGAGCTAACAGAATCTTTCGATGTCAAAACATGATTCAGACAAGGCAATGCACTGTCATACGATTTCTTTAACATCGTCCTTGGGAATATAGTGTAAAACTCCACTGTCAACACCAGAGGCACTATATTTCAAAAGTCTGTTCAACATCAACTACTCGTGTACGCCAATGATATTGATATAATGGGAAGAACACAGCGTGATGTCAGTGCCGCCTTTGTGAGAATAGCAACTAAAGCGGCAAAAATGGGTTTAGCGGTTAATGAGGGCAAAACAAAGTAAATGCTGTCTTCAAGGAAGGAAGGATACCAAACACCGATGAAGGCTTTTACAGAACATCACAATAGAAGCATATAACTTCGAAATAGAAGAAGAGTTTGTATACTTAGGCTCCGCTATTAATACGGGCAATAACACCAGCGCCGAGATTAGTCAAAGAATAACTCTTGCAAATCACTGTTTCCTTGGGCTAGGAAAGCAATTGAGTGCTAAAGCTCTCTCTCGATCAACTAAGGTAAGACTGTATAACAGCCTTATCATCCCAGTCCTGCTGTATGCTGCAAAGGCTTGGACCTTGACAAAATCGGATAGGCTGTTTCACGAGGAAAGTTCTTTGATGGGGAAGGGAGAAGAAGATTCAACAGCGAACTTTACCGGTTGAACAACGACACGGACACCAATGGTTCGGCCAGGAAAGGCTTCGACACTATTCCCCAGGAACGCACAAGTAGAGAAAGACAGGTGGCGCATCCAAATGGAAGAGGACCTCAATCAACTTGGAGTGCGAGCTAGGGACCGAGCTGGCTAGCGAAGACTGTTGGTTGAGGCCCAAGTGCACAGCGGACTGTAGCGCCACCTTAAGTAAAGTAAGTAAGTATGACAGGATATATAGAATCCGACCTTCGATTCCAGAGGGACGTCGCAGTAGAGACCAAGGCTGGCTAGCGCATATTTAAAGTTGACCTCAACCAACTTAGCGTGTGAGAAGTTTGTTGGTTAAGGCCCAAGTCCATCCCGCGCTGTATCATAATGGTTTTGTTACTTTCAGTACTTAAGGATAGGTCATTATCTCACATTTTTTTAATAAATTATAACATGGTCCTTGACAAACAGTTTCAAAATTCATGCAGCTCCAGTCACAGATGATTCAATTTTAACAATTTCAGCTACTTTTTCCCATCGATCTCCCATTTACCTAGGTACTTAATTGTCTCTTAAAGACCACTTTTTATTTATATGCTTTTAATATTTGCATGTCTTCGGAAAATAATCTGTTATTTAAATTTCTAGAAAAAAATGACATTACCTTGCTACAGCCTTTTTCAACGGACTGTCCCTTTGCTTTGACTCGATTTGCAAAACAAAAGTATTCCCCGGCAAACTCTCTTCCTCCAAATCGATTTCCTTCTGCAAAAATATCACCCCATTGGACGCATTCACATCGAACAACTTCCGTTCGTTCCCCGAAATGATGTCATATATAAGTGTTGCATTCAATGAGTCCTGATCGTAAGCCATAATCGGTGGCGAGAAGTACAATGGCACACGAATCATTCGACCCTGCGAAAAATTACAAAAATTACAACCAACATTCCAAAAAATTGTACACGGAACTTGAAAACTTACTGTCATTGGAAAAAACTCATTGATCTTCGTCCTGTAGACTCCCTCGGTGAACTTTGGTGGCAGATCATCAATATCAGTTACCCGAACAGTCAGCGTAGTATTGGCCTGATTTGGCGGAGTACCTCTATCTATAGCCAACAGTGGGATCTTGAACTCCCGAATTCCATTATCAAAATCGAGTTCCCTCTTCAAAACCAGATGCGGTCGATGAGGACTCTCCAAAGCAAAATACGGTGCCATCTCTGGACCATGATTAAAACTTGCCAGAGTCAAATGAACTTCGGAATTCGGAGTATTCGGCTTATCACGATCAAAAGCCTGAATATTCCGGAAAATCACCGTGCCCGGGGGTGTCGCCTCATCGACTTCAATGATGTATGGCTCGTTGATGAACCGCGGAACTTGATCATTCACATCCTCAATGTACACCGTCACCGATATAAAACTTGTCTGAAATGTGCATAATCAAAGTAGGCAATCGATAAATGAATGTATTCACAAACCTCTTCACTTCTTCCCTTTTTTCCGGTACAAAGAACCCGGAATTTCAACAGGTTCTGCGGCTGATCGCGGTCCACGAGGTTCTCCAGCGATTTAGACAAAACTATTTGCACAGATGTTGAGTTGATCTCGTCCAGTGTGAAGTATGTATGATCGGTGAAGCCGTCGGTACTCTTCAAGTATATCGATGACCTTGGATGAGCATGCAACGTCAATATCTGCTGATCGATCGGTGTATCTTCGCGAACGCGTATGAAGCGCACCCCTTCGCTCTCCGAGGCCAGGCCGTCATTGGTGTGGAAGACACAACCTGCAACATGAACATGCAAACGCAATAGAGGTTAGATGTGAAGTCAGTCAGGCGCAGGGTAATTAGATACACAAAACCACAAGTAGGTTGACACCTGACGTTCGCTGGCTGCCGAGTCATCTTGAAGATGACTCGGGGAATGGGTATTCTTATATAAAAATGTATCTTTTCGATGGTGTCTGCATCTGACTGAATTCTAATGCAGATCGCACGATATGCTGCGCTTCTGCTTGTAGAGACAGTGTACACCTGAATCGGAATGACTTTCTTTGCTTACGGTATATTGTTATAGAAATTGTGGACCTAGTAAGATAAATCGGGTTTAATGTTTATGCATCTTCCCGCATATCTGGTGAATTGTTGCAACACGAATTCCCATTGTAGGAAAAAAAAAACAATGAGACCACAGCGGGAGAGGTTGTTTATTTTTTTTTCTTGCTAAGCCGTTCGTCGTCTTCGTTGTCAGTCTTAAGCCCTATAGAATGTGCAAGTAGTTCCCACCCTAATGACATAATTAAATAATTCCTTTTTTGAAAAATGTTAATCTAGATTTCGATGCATGTGGTGTGGGTGTCGTCTCATGCGATAGTGCAATTCTATGACAACTTATGGTATGGAGTGTAGTATAGGAGGCTCGAAAAGAAAGAAGACTGATGATCTATTGGAATTTTTCCCCGCACGCTTAAGCTTCCTTTCCGCATACAAAAGTAATTCACTTGTTTTTTTTACAGTTTTTCCCATTGTAAATAATATTCTGTCGGAGATTGCAAATATTTGTTTTTTATGGTTATAAGCCTGCTTAGCAAATAAAAGTGACAATGTATTTACTACTGTCTTGCTTTTTGTTTTCTTGTGAAGAATTAAGTTATTAATCATTTGGAAGGGAGTATCATTGTGTATTTAACAGCAGGAGATTGTTTTTAAGAAAGCAAGATTGAATGCTGGTGTACTTGAAGTTTTAAGAATAGGTGAAGAATAGGTGTATGTGATTTATCAATTCCAACCGCAGCTTGAACCCTTTCCAGGGAGCCTTTTTTTGGGCCAGTGAAATGTAATAAAAAAGAATTGATAGAACAACTTATTTTGTACTGTTTTCAAACCAATAAGAAAACAAAAGTCTTCAAAATGGAATAGAAAAAAAAAATCGGAATCATCCTTGCATAATAGCAACTAGGCAGGTTATTCACGAAATCCAGTGACCGTTTGATGTTCTTTTAAACTGATGAATATTGTAACTGCATTACACTCGTGACATCAAATGTTGGCAGTCAAAATGGTAAATATTAGCTTAAGGATACCCCAAAGGAGAAATTTTAGTTCGTGGGCGGAGATGCGGTTGAACATGTCGGGAAGACAAACGAAGACTATGAAAATTGGTTTGGGGGCCAGTGGCGAATCTACCAGCAAGCTGAGTAAGCTGGAGCCTATGGAGATTTTTGGGGGCGGAAAATTTTGGAAACAAATTTTTTTGCATGACGTTTTTTTGACGTGTTATAAATAGAAGTCTGCAACAAATTTTGCTGATGAATTTCCGCTCTCACAGTCTTGTCATTGCACATTCCGAGATTAGTAAACTTCCATGTTCTGCAAAACAGCTAGTTCGCCACCTGGGCGACTCCCAATTAGTAATCGGCCTCTGCCTATACTTAAAATCGTTTAATTTGTTTTTGGATACTGCGGCGTATACGTATTATTTTGTTAGCTCCTTTTTTTATCGCCGCTTAATAGGTACTTGTCCATGGCACTTCAAGATTCTGATTGTCTTCTTCTATTTATATTTATTCAATGCTCATAATTATTCTGTGACTTTGTCCTGCTCAATAAAACAAACATAAGAAATAAATAATTAAAAATAAGCTATCCAACGGAAAGTATGAAAAGAAGTTTTGATTTTTTCGTTCAATGGTTAAATAGTTAATTGTTTGAATTCTTCTCGCTTTTAGAGGAGAAAGTAAAGGTGATCTCTACAACGGAAATTATTTTATGATTCTGGAACTGTTAGCTGAGTTCGATCCTTTCATAGCCAGTAAAATTGAATGGTTTGGGAATCAGGGATCCGAAAGAAGCAGTTTCTTATCGAAGACCGCTTGTGATGAGTTTATTCTCTTGATTGGCGATAAAGTTTTGAAACAAAATGGAGACGAAATAAGAAGATACTTATCCTTAATTATATATTCGACACTAGATATAGAACATGTGGACCACCTCACTTTCATTATTCGATATGTTTTAGAAACAGGAGAACCCTGTGAAAAATTCATCAAGTTCTTGCCCTCAGTGGGATATAAAGCTGAGGCAATGTTTGCTGCCATTACTTCGGAACTAAAAACGTTGGGTTTGAAACTGCCGAAGATAGTCGTATGACAAGATAATGCGCAAATATGTTTGACATATAAAGTAAGGCACCATTTGGTGTTTTCGTTCCTTGCTCTGCCCACGCATTAAATTAAGTGGCAACTGCGACTACTGAATCTTGTGTAGAAGCTTGTACAGGGTGCGCCAGAGAAACTTACTTATTTGAAAAAATTCCCGCGCGGTGAGTTGGGCGGGTAGAGGGGCAAGAGGGGGCGCATCTGGAGGGAGAAGTTCCCAAGTTTGTTTCTCCCTCCAGTCAGTTGCCATCATGCTCTGGTCTAGAGAGCAGCGGGCCTTCGCAGTTGAGAGCTTCTTTTCTAACGGTCGCTCACTTGTTGCTACGGAGCTCGTTACAGGAACATGATCGAGGAATTTTTTCTTCCAAGACTCGAAGAAATGAACGTTAGGAACGTGTGGTTTCAGCAAGATGGAGCCACAGCACACACAGCACGAGACTCAATGAATTTGTTGCGACAACATTTCCCCGACCGCCTCATCTCTCTCAGAGGCGATCTCCAATGGCCGGCACGCTCTCCAGATTTGACTCCATGCGATTTCTTTTTATGGGGTTATTTGAAATCCCTGGTTTATGTCGATCGACCACGGACCATAGCACACCTCAAGAACAACATTCGCGACGCCATTGCCAACATACCGATTGATATGCTGCGAAGAGTGGATACGAATTTCAAAAATCGACTTCATCAGTGTATGCGCAATGGGGGTCGCCATTTATCCGATGTCATTTTTAAGACTGCATACAAAAAAAATTGGGATATTGTATTCTCAAATAAAAAAAAAATTTAAACAATAACTGAAGTACTTTTTTTTTATTGACCTTTCAAATAAGTAAGTTTCTCTGGCGCACCCTGTACATTTTTCATGTTGCTTCAAGGAATATACGATTTTTTTTTCAAGTTCGACATAACGCTGGAACATATTGATGACTGAAGTCGGAGCCATATAGGCTTCTACAATAGATCTGATAACGGTTACCGGTCTTTATAAATCCCTTCAGAAGTTCTTTGAAGATCAAAGAAATTTTTTTAAGTATTTCGAAGAAACAGCAGTGGAAAAAAGTGCGTCGAAAGAATAAGCACACGGCTTGGGAAAAAGGCAACCAAAACGAAAGAAATTGCTGATGTGGAAGACACGAGTATGACCCCGAGTGATACTCTCAGGGTCGATCATTGACAGACTCGTATCGGAATCGGAAAAAAATGAAAAGTTAAGAAAACATTATCCAATGCAAACGTTCTTCTGCACTCTGGGATGTCAAAGTTCTGTGAGGGTACGGTATTCTATACAAGTGCACTATACTTGAAGCCAATTTCATCTTATTGCAACTTATTGCAACAAATTCGCGCGAATTTTTTTATTTTCACACCCCAAATTGATTCTCTTTTGCGCAAAAAATTTTCAGCTCGCTCCGCTCGCAAATAATTCAAATCGATCTTGAATTTTTCGTATCGGCCTCATCTTCAGTCGAAATTCAAAAAGATGCTGAAAATGAATAGCTAATTGAAATTCTTGCAAAAATCTTTCTTTGCATTATACAGGATGTGTGGTGGTTGCTTTTCCAAATAAAAGGAAACCTCAACAGCTTTGAAAAATGAATTGCTCTGACCATTTTGTCAACGGCTAATAAAGAAACGTGGTCCTAATTATTTGTAAGATTTTTTTGTAGTGTAGTATACATACAGGAATTTACGGTTTTATTTTTTTAGCGTGAACATACGTTCTTTCACTTTTTTTTTATTTGGACTTTTGTCCCATTAAAAGTAAAACCTAATTGGGACTATTGACCTACCATAGTGGATTAATAATCCCTAACTCGAAGTCGGCACTTATGACCCTCCATAGTAGATCAAAAGTTCCGAAAACAATTTTCGGGCATTCTGAGCTCGTGACGAGTTTCCCTGTCCGAACTTTCTAATCAAAACAGAAAAACCGAAATAAGGCCCCACGGGCATTATTTCTAAGTTGCAATGGAAATAAGATCGCAACCTTGTAGGGGTCTTATTTCCATAAGAAATGGAAATAAAGCCCTATGGGGCCTTATTTCGTCGGGCGTTATTTCACGTCACCGCGAATTTTCACCATCAACCCTTATAAAAAAGTACTTGGAAGAGGTGTATCCCAATGATTTAGAGACAGCGTTAGTTCAAGGATGCTTACATTTTCGAGGCCACATATCTTCGGAAAGTATTTTGGTACAACGTAGAACCAGTTTCTAAATCACTTAAAAGTCTATCTTCGTTTCTGCAAAACCAGAATCTTCAAAACGTTCTGTTTGTATGGCCTTATGTACACCAACGACAAATTTTTCGGGTAAGAAGAAATCGTCCTCCCATAGGATGTTTTTCTTGTATCAACCCAACCTACACGCTCTAGTTTTTTGGCACAACAATCGTGAATCACTCTGTACTCGTGTATTCACAAAAAAAAAGTGTTGGACTAAGAACAGACCCCTGAGAAACTCCAATAATATTAAGGTTGGAGTTACTCAGACTGCATCCTATTTGAACCTTTTGCTCTACATATGTCGTTCAAATAAGATTTAAACCGCTCGTAGATGAACCCACGAACACTGGTATCCCTACATTACTTTTCTAGCGAAGTTCTATACAACAGGGCTCATATCCCCGTTATCCCTCATATCATATCAGAATTAACTATTCATGATAAAACTCGGTGCGAGAATTATGACTTGATTCCATTTTTTTTTTGTATTTTTTTTTTGTATTTTTTTTTTATTTTGTAAATTTGTTTGTTGTCTTTCCATGTTTCGTTTTTTGTTTTCTTTTTTTCTTTTTTATTTGTTTAAAAAAAAGAAAAGAAACTGACTCTTTTTAATATTTTTTTATTTTATTTCTTTTTTACGAACTTGACAAGTGTCTTATACACGCGTATTTACTTTTTTCTTTGTTTTTTTTTATGTTTTTAAAATTTTTGACTTAAGAATTTTAATTTTTTTTTCTTGTTTTTACTTTTTGTAATATTTTAATTTAAAATTTTAATTTATTTGGTTTTTCCTGTTGTACCTGCTTGCATTAAGCAGTCCAAAAAAAATTAATTTAATAATGGAAAGCGAAATAAAGTCGACTTAAAGAAATTAGCCTTATTTTACTTTCTCAAATTAAATAAGGTCAACTTTTTTTGACAAACAAGGGCGAATGGTCTTATTTCATTTTACGAATTTAAAATAAGGCCAACTAATTTTCTTAGTCAAAAATGTTATTTCAAGACTTCTAACAACAGCTGCTCAAAATAACATAACCTTACAATAGACCGTATTTTGCAATCATTGGCTTGCTGATGTCTGAGCTTGGAACGTCCAGGCATGATGGTGAACCGTTCTCCCTTTCAACTGTCTCGGAAGTTGATTTTTCGTGTAGGTACTATTAATATGTCGTCCTCAAAAATTGTCTCCTTAGTAAATCAACTATCCGACAGTGCCCCCGTTTTTATCTGACTTACGGAAATTAAAACCTGGTTCCCGCATGTGGATTCAAAGTTTGATAGTGCACTCGACAAGCTACCCCGGAAACACCCTGTATTACAGGATTTTGGTTCGTAATTTTTCGAAAATGATGCTGGACACTGGACAGGTCATTTACCTTCCACGGCAATCGCTATATGTGGTTGTTCACCAAATTTTTGTGGCCTGAATCGGATGCTATGGACTCCGAAGACATATGGTTTCAAAAGAATGGCACTACAAGCCCCAAAGCTCAAGACACAATCAATATTCTGCACGAGCGGTGTCATGGCATAGTTATCCCGCGCCGAGGCCACGTGAATTGGCTACCAATTCTATTCCACTGTTTAAGCTCGTAAACTAGAAACAAATAGCTTTACTCCTTGAAAAACCTCTCCGTGCTATTTAGGTTTAGGTTTAAAAATTCATTTATTTCTTATAATAAGTTTAGATACAGCTAATTCAATATGAATACAATGCAAATAAATTTTTTTAGAAATAAGTAGTGGCATTATTCTTAGAAAATAAAACAGTACTAAATGCCACTCAAGATTAAAAAAAAATCAAAAATATAAATTGGGTGGGGTGACCCTTAATTTTAAACTTCAAGTATAATATAGGTATGTACAATTTGAAAATAAAGCAAAGAGAATCACAATTAAAAAATTAATAAGCAAGGTGCCAGAAAATATTAATTAAAGTAATACAAAGCGAACGACCAGATACAAAAATTTCAACAAATTAGAAAACCAATTCCCATTCACCAGAAATTAAAAGGAAAAAACAAAAAACATAAAGTTTATGAAAACAAATTTTTTTCCAAATCACCGAAATCAGATTCAAACAACCAACTTTTAAGATGTTTCTTAAAAAGATTTGGTAAAATAAGTGACCTAAACATACAAGGTAGTTTATTAAATAATCTAGAAGAAGCAACTGTGTAAAAATTTCGAAAAGTAGGTAGTCGTCCGGAAGTTAGGAATAGGTAGAAGATATTGCAAGTTGTTTCGCAGGTTATGGCTGTCTAAAACTCTGAAATTTAGATTTCCTGAGCGCAAAAAAAAAAGTTTTAAGGACTTTGATACAATACCTATAGATGACGAATTGGAAGAATTTTTAGTCTGACAAATAATGGAAAACTCTGATGCACTCGTCGTTTTCTGCTTATTATTCTAATAACACACTTTAGGAGAGTAAGAATTTGTTTAACTTTGCAAAAGTGAGTTTCGCCCCAACAAGCAATTCCATATTGTAATTTAGAGTGGAAAATCTCACAATAAATTTTTTTAAGAAAGGTCGGGTGAGCAAACTTTTTGGAGAAAGAAGAAGTGCCTGAGTGTACGAAAATATTTTTTTAAGTTCTCAGTTTGATTACTTAAGGTCATCTTTGATTCCATTAGCAATCCTAGATATTGAAAAACATCCACTTTTTCAATTTGAAAACAAAGATCACTACAGAATAGGTGGTCACAGTAAGTGATCGTGCTTGTATCAAAAGAGCAAGAGCAACTATGTAGTTTAAACTTTTTGCACTCAGGCTCATGAAAAAAGATTTCCGGTTCGAAGAAATTCTGAGAACAAAGGCTGAAGAACATAATTTTCGTCTTAGAGCTTATTACTGATTGATGTTCGGCAAACCACGACCTAAAAAGATTCAAATCCCAATTTATATCTGCAACAAGATCAAGGGGACTTTCAGCACCATAGGCCCAACCAACATCATCTGCAAAAGTTGTAATTTTCGACTTGAATGATAATTTAAATAAAGAGTTAATGTAAATTAAGAACAATATACCAAGCACTGAGCCTTGTGGTACTCCTATATTAAGAAATTTGAAGACACTTCTTGTATTGTTAATTTTTACTCGTAATGATCTATTTACAAGGTAGGATCTTAACCAATCTCTCATAAGGCTTCGAATACCAGCATTTTCCAATTTAGACAACATGATTTCGTGATCATGCTTTGGTGATATCGACAAACAGGCCAGCTGAAAACTTTTTACTATCAAGGTTAAAAGATCGGAGCAAAATTTTAGAAGAGCGTCTTCCGTGGATTTACCTTTCTAAAACCCAAATTGTAGGGAACTAAAAAAGTTGTTTTTATTTAAGAAATCAATTAATCTGTTTTTGATACGTTTTTCAAATATATTACTTACAGAAGATAGAATAGAAATTGGTCTATAATTGTTCACTTCTTTCGCTGATCCTTTTTTAAAAATAGGAACAATATCTGCACACTTCAACGCATCCACTAAGAAACAAGCTATAGTTTTAAGCATATTATTTGAGATACCATATCAGCTCCACAAGTCTTTGAATTTTTGAGCGAACCAATACTTCTCAAAAATTCAAATGCAGTTATGGGTTCGAAAAAAAAAGTGTTTTGGTTCAAAGGATCACCACAAATAACGGAAGAGCTACAGGTTGCACAAAAAGAAGATTGCAAGGAAACTGAAACATTAGCAAAGTAATCAATGAATTTATTAGCAATAGCTAAAGTCTTATTACTAGACATTTCATCTTCATCAATTTTTATGTTAAAATCCTTATGGTTAGAATTTGGTTTATTAGAAGACTGTTGACTAATTTCCATTCATTTTTAATATAACCTTTAGCTTGCTGAAATTGATTTCCATAGTATCTGTCTCTACACAATGGAACTTCTTTTCTAAGTTGAGAGCACATATCTTTATAACGCTTCGTTAAATTACGGTTTAGCGGATGTTTGGCACATTTAGTTCTTAATTTATTTTTCAGATGAATTTTATTTAAAATATAGTTGTTCATAGTTAATCCAAGGCTTAAGTTTTTTTTGTTTACTCCCTAGTTTGACAATAACACTGCATTGAACCTTGTTGGTTCGTTTATAAAAGAAGCTAAACCATGGGATGCAAGTAAAGACAAATACGCCGAAACAGCATCAGCCTGTAACTAACTGTAAGGCCTCGTCCTTGTCTTGTTCTCAAAGCTGGTAGTTCATGTATTCAGGTTCTACTTAAATTATGAAATGTAAAATTTTTCCTCTTATTTATGTCAAAAGCAAAGTCTGGTCTGTGCAAAATTTGCTACTAATTTTAAGACCAAGTGAAGGACTAGTCAATATGACCCATATTCCGAGCTCAATCGTCAGGGTAAAAGGTGTCGCACACTGAACCAGGTAATAATTCTTCAAATTTATTTTTCAATCGTACTTTTTAACGAGTTTTATTCTATCTTGTGTTCATCTAACACATTAATTTCCCAGTTTTAAATGTTATTAATTGATTGATATCCACCGCCTGTCTGCAAAATTTACAAATTACCAACTAACAAACCCCACACCACTTCGATAACAGAAAAAGCAACTTCTATCGTAAAAGATTAGCATTAAGAATATGCAACATGTTAAAGTCATTAACCTAACTGTTTATCATTCATTCCTCTTTAATTAAAAACTAAAAACTAGTTTCATTTCGATTGAAGAAACAAACAGAAAAACCACTCCACTCTCGAAACTGTTCAAAGAAGAGTTATTTATCAAGTAGAAACCAGAAGTTTGGGTTCTTCAACCGACAAGTGACGATTGCTGCAAATCGTGATATTCCTTACTTGGGGACATCGGACATACTTTTGAGTTTTCGTTTTCATTTTCGTTTGACTTTTTTCAGTTTTACAAATGCAAGTTCATTCGAAAAATTGGAGAGTCTGTTTACTGTAACGGATACTTTCTTTCGCGTTTGGTTTTTATTTTTTTTTCTAAATTTCATTTTAAATTCAATGCAATATGCAAGTCTAATAAATGAATTCTGGTTCAAGTTGAAATTTTTTTCCGTTAGTCGAGTCGTTGGCTAAGAAACAAACAGGAAAAAACCATGAACTTGAATACATTTATTTATAAACATTTCAACTGGCAGATAAGTTTAATCACGAAGTCATTTTCAGCATAACGCTGAGCAAGGATTAGGTCATTACACTATTTCAGTCTGAAACCTTATGCGTGTCACGGGCATAAGAAAACTGTCGGCCGCGTTTGCCAACTCCAGACTATACAGTTGAAGCTCACCCTTAAGGAGTTTCCGACTCGTTTCATGACAGTCGACGGAACATGGATTCACTAGCACACACCAGAGACTAAGACTGCCGAAACAGTGGATTTCACCCGGTAAATGTGCTTCGAACAAGGTTAAGACCCAAACACAAGGTGTAATCTACAACGGCTACATTGAGAAGGGTAAAACGGCTGTAATATGACGAAATATTGGACAGATTCCACTGGCGCAGAAAAAAGTTTTCTACCAAAATGAAACATATCGGATCACACTTTGGCTATCGCCAGGGTAAAATTGGTCGAATTGAGTTACAAACTGCTGTCATATCAACAGTATTCTTCAGATTTGGCAGCGTGCGGCTTCTTTTCGCCACCACAGAGTCCAATTAAATTTGACATTGTCATTTAAAGAAAAAAAAAGTAACAAAAAGCAAATATGTACCTAATTATCGACCTCTTCCGTTGTTACCTTAAAAGTATTTGAAAAAGTTATATATAGGTCTAGGGTTATTAGAAAGAATTTGGATTTACGACTCAAGACCCTCTCAATCTCCCGAATATTCTCTATTTGAAATGGCGCAACTTTTACCGACACTAGAAAAGCGTAAACGATCATTGCCCTTATGAGGGCCATGTTACCAATTGCTTTCACTCTGGGGTCAAGCCGAAAGCTGTAAAACAGCCGTTTCGGAAGAGCGAAGGTTCTTCTGGATCAAGTCCGAGTAGCATTTATTATGTCCGCTGTTGAGGAGGAATCAGCGTCACTAGGCAAAAGTTGGAGAGAGCTGAAACACATCTCCAGAAACCAAAAACGATGGCAGATCGATTTAAAAAAAATAACATGTCGATCAACGCAATTTTTTCCTCGATAATCACTTCATATACTTCACTTCACTTTTGCTAGTTAATAGCTGTGCGTAAGGCCAAACGATGACCATCTTTATGCAATTCTTAAGCGTATCCCAAGAAGCTCTAGCCAATGAGGTCCGAAATAGAATTGCCTAGCATGTCTAAACGTTTGTTTTCAGTTATCTTATCTCTAAATCATCTCGAAGTCATGTTGTGAGAGAAATCTAAATATTTCCTTACTGAGTAAGGCTATCTATCAGATCGATACTTAATTTGTGTGACTTGACATATGCCTGGTTACCGTGCAGCGTATTATCCATATTCCTTCAAACCAAATTGTTCACTCCGCGATTAGTCGACGTTTAAGAAGCAGTCGCTTGGATGTCCGAAACAAAAGAGGCACCGACATGGCCTCCTTTTTATGATAGCTACTCTAAGATTGCAGTTCTACGAGCTCCTAAGTTCAACATCGAAAGACTAAGGGATCCCACGACACGCAAACAATTCAGGGACCATTTGTCTCACTGAATAAGAATTATCAGCAGAATATCTTTGGATTGTTGTGAAAAATATATTGATATCTTAAACTTAAACTTAAACTTATATCAGGTGCTGATAGATGTACCTATAGTCAGACCCAAAGAAGAAGGCAACAACACCAGGCTCTCCGAAAAGTAGAAGAAGGGAATAATCGTCAAACTCCTAAAAAAAGTAGATCAGAGAACATCTGTAAGCCACACTCGCACTCGATGCCGAACAGGCAGGATTCCACTCTGGATATCTAGGGTGTAGAGGGGAAGCGGAAATCGTGGGGCTGAATTTCGACAAAACAAAAATGATCAGCCTCGGAACCCGACCATTCTCTTAGAACAATATTTCCTCTCAACCGACGGAGAAGGTTGAGAGCTTTCAATATCTTGGAGATATCGGCCCATCGAAGGCGGAACCGAACTGCCGCATCGGCAAAGCAAAAGCGGATTTCGGTATGTTGTCCAAGGTATGGAGAAATAACAACTTCAGCTTAAGAACGAAGCTACGACTGGAAAGTTACTTTAACCATCACAAGAAAGCTGCAAATGCCTTCGCCACATCCTTAGGATTTACTAGCCCAATAGATTATCTAATCAGGACCTTCTTAAGAGAACAGGTCAGGGACCTATTGACTCTATATGAAGACATAAGTGGCAATGGATTGGACATATACGCATCGAAAAGGCAACGATTGCATTCCAAGTCAAGCAATAAGGAAGAAGAGCTGGGCGACCGAGAAGCACATGAAGGAGGACAGTTGAGGAGGAATCAGCTTCACAAGGCAAAAAATGGAGAGAGCTGAAACACATCCCCAGAAACCAAAAACGATGGCAGATCGATTTAAAAAAAATAACATGTCAATCAACGCAATTTTTTCCGCGATAATCGCCCAAGTGTGTTATATCTTCAACTTTTAAACGAACGATCCAATAAATGTGAACAAAAAACGCACAATTTTCTAAACATTATCCCAGTTTTTCTTTTCCTCAAAATCTTTTGAAACAGTACCACGAATAACTTCCTGCCTTATGGTCCAATACGCACTTGAAAAGGGTCATGTCAACAGTGGTGTACTTTTTCGAACGTTTTATAAACTAAACATTCCACTTAACAAGTTTTAAAATTTATCTTTTGAAACTATAATTCGAGGTTACCATGGTCCTAACACCTAAGGCGGTTCACTTTAAACGACATAATTATTCTTAAAACTCAAATCTGTTTCGTTAAAACAAATAACTCGATTTTGAAACATTATTTTTAAGCCTCCTGTACCCAACCAAACTTAAGTGAAAGGAGCTAGAATGTAATATCTAGCTGCAACAAAATTGCAAACCTGAAAATAATCTCCTCTTACATAAATTTTTAATAAAGTGCCTGACCGCCTCTCAATCTTAAAACCAGCTATAGGCTGCACAAAATGTGCAAAATCTCTTCTTTACCCAGTGAAAGACTTTCCGGAAGAAATTATTGCACACACCGCCGCGAACAAAACAAATATTTCAGGTCACTCTACGCTCCACTAAACAATTAAATTGCTACATAATTTTTTGGGTTGGTGACGTTTTCCCCAAGCCAAAATCCCCAAACGAAAATTTCCAAACCCAAAATCCCCAAACTGAAATCTCCAGCAGCGAAATCTCCAAAGACAGAATCCCCATGGACAAAATCTCCATGCCAAAATCTCCAAAACAAATATGTTCAAGTAGTGAATCATGCGATTAAATCGCGCGATTTAATCGCATGATTCACTACTTGAACATATTTGTTTTGAAGATATTATTGTATTCAGTTAAGGTTGTTTAAGAAATAAACGTGTAATTCATTTTAAATGACAAACTGAAAGTGCATTCATAATTTGTTATCATGTCATAACAGTGTCATGCACATGTCGTGAGAGGAACGGTGTAAGTAGACGTACCTGAATATTGGAGATTTGGAGATTTCAAGGAGATTTTGGCAAAAAGTATTTTTTCTTTGGGGATTTTTTCCGTGGGGATTTTGTCGTGGAGATTTTGGCAAGTTGGATTTTTGTTTTTGGAGATTTTGTCCTCATGGTGATTTTGTCTTTTGGGGATTTCGTACCACTCCCAATTTTTTAATTGCTGCTTTTGTCAAATTCGATTGCTTCAAGCTCTTGGCTCCATAAGCATAGACATCAATAGCTCTACTTTGTTTTTTTTTTTTGCATTTAACAATAACAAAACAGCTGTGAAACTGTAAAAAGCCATAACACTGAGTATCTATATTTTACCGATTAATCGTCTGCGGTCATTTAGATGTAAATTAATTCATAACTAGATTATTGTCGAAGACATCTTCTTCGAAGTCTTTCTCCAGCCTTCTACAAGTCCACCATTCAAATTTAAATTAGGGATGTCAATGCCCTTACATCACATACTACGCACACTTTCGTTCAAAATATTGTTCAGTTCTTTTGTCTGGGTGTCTATGGATTTTGTCAAAAGTCAAAGAATGAAAAAATCGTAACGGAAATTTTCTTCAATCGATTAATTAATTTTCTTAATCGTTTTACGTAACTTCCAAAAAACTTATGACGAAATCTTGACAAACTTTTGTCCCATCAAAATCAAAAAGTCTTTTGATGAATGTTGCAAAATTCTTTGAAACCTCTCAAGTCGACATTTATAACTTTTTTGTATGAACAGAAAAATAAATTTCTCCTGGAAGTGAAGCGGGCCAACAATTAAACGTTATCCAAGTTTGTAATCCAGTTAATTGGCCGCAAGGTGTAGACTGGTAGCTGCACTACCGTGCAGCACACTTCCTTATTGCGCGTGCACTCCTTGTCGTCAATCAGCATTTAATAAAAATTAAGTGGAGTAGTTAAATCCCCCCAAATACTTGCCTAGACAATAGTTATCCAGCCATAGAGCACAGGTAATCCAAAGTAATGCGGCAGCCGTGGGCGATATCCTTTTCCGCGACATTTCACTTAAGTCACAAACACTGGTTTATTTTTGTTTTCTTTTTCTAAACACTCATCGAATGAAATTTGAAAATGGGAAATCTTCAAGAGCAATAAAACAAACACCTCTCACAATTCTGTATCTTCACTATAGTCGAGTTAGATACTTAATCCACGACCGAAGTTTTAGAGCACTTCCTTCACCAAGCGAATATAAAACGCAACTGAAGAAATGAAGACATTGGTGGCGTCTTCAAGAGTTGATTCGGATTCCGACTAGAGCTGGAGTTAGTTCAAGCGACTAGAGAGATAGATACAAGATACAACTCGGAATGTGTGTCTCTGCCGCAAAACCAAACCACATCGAGCGAAGACTGCTTCTTCTGGTTTTTGTATCTATTGGATTTGGCTGTCGATGGATTGTTGATGATGATGATGATGTTGATGAAGATGGTTGTAACTGTAACGGTGCTGCTCGCGATGGTCTTGTAAGTTGTTGTTATCAAACGCTCTCAGCTCTAGAAGAAAGAGCCGATCAAAACAAAAACTCGAAAATGCATTTGATACCACTCTTGACCAAGTAAACTCACTTTGGCGGCATGGATGGGCAGCTGGAAAGTTGTTAGACTGGAAAATCCTAAACGTTGCTCTACAGCCGAATGGGTTTTTGTTGATTTTCGTTGGCTGATGGTTCTTGGGAGTTTATAGACGTAGGAGATGGACACAACGAACGGTTTTTGCTCGTTTTTAAAGTCGGACACAAATTATTATTATTACTCGCTAGTTTTATGTAGATGAGCATAAGTTTTTGTTGTTTCGAGTGCGTCTTCATTTTTTTCTTGCTTGAGTAGTCGTCTTGAAAGCGTTGATGGTGCTTTTAATTTGAATAAAAATGTTAAGACGATTAAACTGCGTCGAAATGGTCGGCTTTGGTTCTCATAAGAAGAAGAATTCTAACTCTTTGGATTGTGGTAATCGAGTTATGCTGATTGTGGCAGTGGGTAATTTGTTCTTTCTTTTTTCTGTTTCGTGCCTTGGTGAATGCGTGATGGTCATTTGTTTTAAGTGCGGAGGAATAACGTTTTGCTTGTGATGATTAAGCATTAGAAGCGTTTATTGGTTGGATGAAAATGTGTTTCATTGTAATTCTGATTTCTGACTTTTGTTTATCGTGTTTTAAATTCCTGCAACAACAAAATGGGCTAATACAATACCTGTCGCAATTATTATTCCTTTCTTAACCCAGATCAATGTATGCAACAACGTTAAGCCAAGCACTTATGTTTATCTGCAAGCGCATCAAAACTACTTTTTGACACTGCATCAATTACCTAAATTCACCTACCGTATTTAAGCTGCCAATGCCGACCGACCCTACCGAGGAAAAAGGATTAAAGCACCAGTGACAGCTTCGAATTCTAGGAACTATACTTGATGCACTATACTTCAGTAATGCTCTATGTTGTCAAAGAAATTTATGACAAGCGAAGGAAAGACAACACCTTGAACGGCATTGACATAATTGGAAAAACGCTGCATAATGTCAGTGGTCTGGTATGCTTGTGAGATGATGCTAAGGAGATGGGTTCAAAAATAAATAATGAAGATAAGACAAATTGTCTGCTGTCAATAAGATAGAACACCTGTTATTATGGACATAAGCCTTTTTAAATTTTTTTTAGGTAAGACTTTTATCGTCTTCAAACATAATTCTATTCTGATCTCTATGCGCAGAGGTCAGCCGATAACCTTATATTGCCAATGTCAATGAAAAGACATTTCTTAGACCCGCTTGGATCGACGAATGAATTGACAATTGAAACCCAAGTTAAAGCACTATTCACATGAGCACGAACAACGACAAACGAATGAAGGAAAACTCTTTCATACGAGAGTTTTTAATTCGTCGCGAATGAACAACGAAAACACAAAGCAAGAATGATTTTTGTATTATGCGCGCGCAAACATAATTTTAATTCAAAATGTGGATGATGTGGAACGTGAAAGAGCTTGGCAGTTCGTATCAACTTAAATTCTTTGCTTTACATTTTCGGGTCTTTTTATTTGTTTAATGGCTTCAGTTCGAAATGGAAGTGGGGCAATTCTATGTTCTGTTATATGGTGGCCAAGGAATTGTAGTTCTGGCTGTCCAAACACACTACTTACTTACTTTACCGGCTCACGATCCATGAAGGGTCACAGCCTAGATACTGCAGTCTTCCATCGTGAACGATCCCTCGCATGCACTCTCCAGTCACCGAGACCAAGCGCTCTGGCATCCGCAGTCACTTGGTCCTTGTACCGTAGGTTCGGTCTTCCTTGTCGTCTTGAACCTGGGGGCTGGGATGAGAAGACTTTCTTGGCTGGAGCGTTGTCGTCCATTCGCTCGATGTGGCCGAGCCAATGTAGTCGTCTTTTCTTGGCCTTCTGGACTACATCCACATCTTGGTACAGCTCATACAGTTCTCGGTTGTATCTTCTTCTCCATTCGCCATCGTCGCATACGGGACCAAAAATCCGTCGAAGAATTTTTCTTTCGAACGTGCCCAGTATCAATTCCCCTTTTTTACTTATCGTCCAGCACTCGGCGCCGTAGAGTAGGACTGGTAAAATCAAAGTTTTGTATAGCAGACACTTTGTCTTTCGAGTGAGGAGTTTTGAACCCAGTTGTTTGGCCAAACCGAAGCAGCAGCGGTTCGCTAGGGTGATTCTTCTTCGGATCTCCACTAAGGTGTCGTTCGTGGGATTGATGTTTGTTCCAAGGTAGGTGAACTCCTTAACTACCTCGAAATTGCTGCTACCAACAGTGACGTTTTGTCCTAGGCGGTGGACAGATGTTGCTTTGTTTGTTGATAACATGTACTTTGTTTTGTCCTCATTCACTTCAAGACCAACTAGTTTCGCCAGTTCTTCAATCGCTGTGAAGGCCTCAAGCACAGCTCTCTTGGATCGACCGATGATGTCTATGTCGTCCGCATAGCCTAGGAGCTGGGTGGATTTGTTGAAGATAGTGCCCTCCGTGCTCACACCTGCCTTGCGCACTATCTGCTCCAGGACTATGTTGAAGAAATCACATGACAACGCATCTCCTTGTCTAAACCCTGCGCAAGTTTGGAATAACTCGGATGAGCTGTTACCCATTTGCACACTGCACTGCGTATTGTTTAGCGTCATGCGGCACAGCTGGATCAGTTTGTTCGGGATCCCGAATTCAGACATCGCAATCATAAGCTCTTGGCGGTGGATGCTATCATAAGCAGCTTTAAAGTCGATGAAAAGATGGTGGGTTTCGACTTGAAATTCGTTGGTCTTTTCCAGGATCTGCCTCAGTGTGAATATTTGGTCTATCGTTGTTCTGCCTGGCCTAAAGCCACACTGGTACGTGCCGATTATTGTGTTGCAGAAAGGTTTAAGACGCTCACACAGTACGTTGGATAGGATTTTGTATGCAACATTAAGCAGGGATATGCCACGGTAGTTTTTGCATAACATCGGATCGCCTTTTTTGTAGATGGGGCATATGGAGCTTATCGACCAGTCAGTGGGCATGCATTCTTCCTCCCACACTTTGGTGATGACCTGGTGCATGCGGTTCATCAAAACATCTCCTCCATGTTTAAAGAGTTCCGCGGGTATGCCATCCGAACCTGCGGCCTTGTTATTTTTTAGCTTTTGAATGGCTCTTTCTACCTCTTCTCTGCTGGGGGCTGGGACTGGGTCTTCATTGACTGGTCTTGCTTCTCTTTCGTCATTATCTTGCTCGACATTTTGCGCATTCAGCAGCTGCTGGAAATGCTGCTTGAAAACATCTACAATTCCCTGTGCTTCGGTGACTAGGTTTCCTTCACTGTTTCGAAGAGCTTGTGTCCCGGTTCTGAAACCAGAAGCTAATTGCTTCGACCTTTTAAAGAAACGCCGGGTGTTGTTCTTGGCCCGAGACTCTTCTAGATCTTTGAGCTGAGAAACTGCGGATGCTCTTTTCTTTCTTTGCAGGGTCTTTTTCTCATTTCTCCTTTTCGTGCGGTACTCTTCCCTTGCTGCTCTTGTTTTCCGTTGCAGCATCTGCAGGCGTGCATTTTCCGTCTCTCTTTTCAATGTCACGCACTCATCATCATACCACGGGTTCTTTTTCGGGGGTGGCTGGTAACCTATGGTGGTCTCGGCTACATTTTTTATTACTTCGCGATATTGGTTCCACAGTGTGTTGACGTCTGTAGTATTTGGGAGGACGGCGGAGAGTCGCTCGCTCAGGCGCTCGCTGTAGTCTCTGGCATTCTCTGATGTGCTAAGGCAACCGATGTTGAACTTCTTTCTTTGGGCTGCACGTGTTTTTTTGTCGTTTGATATTCGAGCTCTAAACTTAGCCACTACCAGAAAGTGGTCAGAGTCGACATTTGCTCCTCGGAAAGTGCGCACGTTCAGGATGTTGGATGCGTGCCTTGCGCCGATTAGCACATGGTCGATTTGGTTGGTGGTTCGACCATCAGGAGATCGCCAGGTTGCTGTGTAGATCTTCTTTCTTGGAAACCTAGTGCTACTTATCACCGTATTACAAGCTGCAGCAAAGTCGATTAGTCGGAAGCCGTTATCTGTTGTTTCTTCGTGGAGGCTGTGCTTTCCAACTAACACATATTTACTTATATTGATGGCTAGATTATGTTTCGTAAGCCTCTGAAATACTTCATGCAAATGTTGACGATGTTCTTTTAAATTATTTGATGCGATACATATATCATCCATATAAGCAAAGGTAAGATCCAGGCCACGTAAGACTTCGTGAATCAAACGCTGAAGTGTTTGAGCCGCATTTCGAAGCCCAAATGTCATGTGGGTAAACTCGAATAAGCCAAAGGGAGTGGTAATTGCGGTCTTTGGAATATCTTCTGGATTGATTGGAACTTGATGAATGCTTTTTGTAAATGAATTTTTGAAAAAAATTTCTTTTCTCAAAGAATGTTGGTAAAGTCATGAATATACGGCAGAGGATATCGATCTGGAACGGTTATAGCATTAAGCCTCCTGTAGTCACCACAAGGGCGCCATGATCCATCTGGTTTCCGAGCCATATGTAGTGGACAAGACCAGTTTGATTTTGAAGTGCGATACATTCCAGCCTTCATAAGCAATTCAAACTCTTTTTTGACGGCAGCAAGTTTATCTTGCGGCAATCGGCGAGGTCGTGCTGAACAAGGTGGACCATTCGTCTCAATGAAATGGACTGCTTTTGAGTTTGTAGTTATACCAGGTGGTGCCAGTCGTGTGATGTTAGGATATGCCAATAGAATCTCTGCAAATGTTGAACTTCGGTTAATGAGAAGAGGAGATTGAAAATCACTGCTGATAGCTGCAAGAGATTTTGAAATTATGTTGGTTCTGGAGTCTATTAAACGTGACCTCCTGACGTCAACCATTAAATCATGGTGTTTCAAAAAAATCTGAGCCAATTATTATATGCAATTATATGAGCAGTGACGTCGGCGACAACAATAGTCCATGAAAAAGGACGCCGAAATCCGAGATTAAGCTCATGTGTAACCTCTCCATAGACTTTGATAGGAGATCCATTGACTGCAAATAATTGTATTGTAATTGGGCGGATATTTCTGAGTGCTGAAGATTTCGGTATACAAGACACTTCTGCAACAGTGTCGATCAAAAACGGTTGGTTGGTTTTTTGTTCAAAAATTCGTAGGCGATTAATATGGGCGGATAATGGGGTTTGAACTACTTCTTTAACGGTGTTGTCATTTAGTCATTGCTGTTGTAACTGGGAAGTCCTTGTTGAAGACTGACGAAATTTACATGGAGGACGATATTTAATTGCCCTTTTGCCAAAAGTTCGATGAAAATAACAGCTATCAAAAAGTTCAATAGAGTCATCTCTCCTGCGTTCGCGTTGCCCTGTACTCTGAAAAGATTGACCTTGGCGAGCAGTTGTTTGGTAACGAGTTGGTCTTGATTGGCGAGAATATCTGCGATTGGAAAGGAATCTTGAAAATTCTGAAACAAGATTTGTATTTTCCGGTGAAGAGCAAGAAGCATCTATATCAGGCTGATTCGGAAGTGTAAGGGCGTTCATTTGGCGTAATTCAGCATTCTCCATAACCTTATCAGCCATTTGTATTTGCAAACTGTATCGAATCGTCTTTCGTCCTGCAGAATTCCTGATGCTCGAAAGAAAAAATTAAGCAAGTAGAACCAGTTATCAACATCTGATTCGATAAATGGAGGCATCTGTAAACGGGCGTTTGTATTCGCTGCTACCATGACCTCTTCATTATGGTCACTACTTGATTGTTCGTCGTTGTTTCCCGCAGGAAGAGTCGCAAAACCTTCGTCATCCATCACGTCGGGGTCAACAATTTAGATTCCTATTTAGGTTCCTTTATTCTTTCTTTCAAATTTAAAATATTTCTTTAAAAAAACTTCTGGAATATTATACTATTTTAAGTGATTTTATTGAAAGAAAAAATATAACTAAAAATATTATTGAAACTCAAAAACATGATGTCAAAAACAAGCAAGGATATTTTAAAATCGTTTAAAGTATAAAATGAACAAGTGTCTTGATATAAGACTTATGGAAGGTTCCCACATGTATATTGTTTTTCATTTTGAAAATAACGGTTAAAACTGCACTGACATCTGTTGTCTAGTGAATTCAATATTACCATTTACACTCTCCATTTATAAGAACATAGAAAGTTTGGGTAAGTGTCTAAGATAACATATAGGTGCTGTCATCTTTGTTTACAAACGTGTACAAATGCTAGGTTGAAAACTTAGATATACATTTCAGGCGACTAAGCGAATTGAAATAAAAAAACCAAACATGTCATTGCCATACCGAAAGAAATGAAAAAAGAATAACTTTCGCAAGAACAGACATTCTGCATGTTTACATTTTGTTTTTTCAATTGATTGAAACTTTTACAAGGTTATTTGGCCATGAATTAAAAATGCGAATTATCTGAAAAACGTTTTCTGCAATTTTCAAAGAATGTCTCATGTTTCTTTCTTGTTGAAGCACGGCAGTCACGGTTTTTACCCTTATATGCGAGGAACTCAGCATCAGGAAAGAAAGAGAAACCGTAGGTAGGTCTATACTACTTTGGTCAGCAGATGGCATAGCCACGTCATTAAGATTAAGTCAATGTAATTTGTTATGTACAGGATGTTAAAAATTCATCATTAAATGCTAATTCTTTACTAGAGCTTTGACATGACGTTAAAGCGACAATAGAGCAGAGAAGTACACAAAACGTTACGACAGTGAAAATGATTCAATGATAGCCAGATCAGAAGGGTAGACAATCTTTTCTACAACGTCTCTAGAAACACACACCTAGTCCGAAATCATTCAATCATGCGATAAATACAAAACTTTGTTCATAATTTTTACTTGCGACTTGCATAGAATATATTGCAAGTATTGAATTCGTAAAAAAAAAAAATGAGGTAATGATGAGATGTGACATTACGATGATAGAGAAGTCGAAAAAAATGAGCCCGGTGATTCCGTCCGTCTGTCTGTCTGTCTGTCTGTCTGTAAACGCATCTACAGCCTTAACCTCTGGTCTTATTAACTTCAAACTTGAATATTAAGGATTTGAGCAAATTCGCGAGGGTCGGTTTTTTTGGCCAAAAACCAAAAGTTTCAATTTTCTCAAAAACGGCTGCTACGATTTTTTTTTAAACTTCCTCGAAAAGTTTTGTTTAAAACTTTGATGTATTTTATGTAAAAAAAAAAAATTTTGTATTGCTCCAAAACGGTACCGCCCATAGAACAGTTTTTTTGTTATCAGATTTTCTCGAAAAGTAAAAGTCATATCAGGGTAATTTTTTTTCTGAAAGTACATTCATATTGTTCAAATAATATTTTGTACCTATTCAAAAAAAATTTCAAAATTTTTTTTGGATTTTTAAAAATATTCTTAAACTTTTTTTAAAAAAAATTCTGTATCTCAAAAACGGATCAATATTAAAAATTGAAATTTACTTATAAAATGTATAGTTTTACATTTTTGGATACTGCACACCCAAATTAATTTTTAGATATTTTCGAAAAATTGTATATACATAAAAGAAATTAATTTAAGAAAAAACCGCTCCGACGATTTTTTTTTTAATTCGAAAAATCAACAATTTCTTAAGAAATCATATGACATAATTTTTTTCAGATTGAATCTTTTTTTGAGGTAGATATTTCAATTTAAATTTTTATTTACGATTTAAATTTTTTGGATGAGTATTTGGAATACAGGAGCAAGTTCGTATGTGCGAGTCGTGCACATTTTTTTGTTTTAATTCTCTTTTCCGAATTTTTCAATTGCACCAAGAATTCCATACAAAAAATTAAAGTGTTCGGTTTTTTTCAGTGTTTTCACTTTTTTGTGAGGTTTTTCATATATTTTTTCTCAGGAATCATCTCTAAATACAAATGTATTTACCATGAAAATTTCATAAAAATCTGTTGGGCCGTTTATGGCAAACAATCATATAAAGGGTCCGCTAATGGCTAACTGAATATTTTCTCAAATTTTTATTTGAAAGTACAATCTTTCCGGTTAGTAATGGAAAATAATTTCATTCAAATGGCTGCAATAGGCAACACAATCGGTCCAATTTTTAAGCACATTATTATCGATTGTGTGCAGCTGTATTTCACCAATGGCTTCGCGAATATTGTCCTTTAAAGCGTCAATAATTGTCTCTGGATTGTCGGCATAACACTTATCTTTTACGTCATCCCACAAATAATAGTCCAACGGTGTCAAATCGCAGCTTCTAGGTGGCCAAACGACACCAGCTCTGCGGCTGATAATGCTATCTTCAAAAACAGGGCGCAAAACATCGAGTGTAGCTTCAGCTGTGTGGCACGTAGCGCCGCCGCGCCGCCGCGCGCCGCCGTCCTGTTGAAACCAAATGTTGCCAATATCCTCCTCTTCAATTTTTGTGAAAAAAATTCGTTTAACATGGCCCGATAACGATCGCCATTGACTGTAACGGCCACTCCTGCAACATTATCATGATTTTCAAAGTAATGTCGCAATATTTTCCCAGCGTTGTTCAAGCGGAAGGATAAAACTAATTATCTGTTAAATCAGACATGAGCTAAGTGTTACCATCCACGATATAAGCACCCTTTATTAACTTCCCAGAGGAAGTTATTGTAATGGGGTCGATTTCGTGAATCTGCAATTTTTGCATATCTCCACGTTTCGAGGTCAATAGAATCGAATCAAGCGTTTTTATGATGATGTCTGTGTGTGTGTTTGTGTGTTCGTATGTCCGTATGTGCGTTACGTTTTTTCAGCTCGATTATCTCGCGAACCACTCATCGCAAAAAATTGGTCTCATTCGACGCGGTATTGTGTTGTTAAGAGCTGATAAGATTTTGAGCAAAATCCGCTTGGCGGTTTTTTAATGGCAATCAAATATCTAAGACAACCCTAATATAATGAAAATTATGATAATTTCAGCAATAATTTCAACAATAGTGCAAAAAATCTTATAGTTAGTGTGAAAAAACAGTATTCAAGGGTATCATAGACTATATTTGATAACTAGCTGACCCACCAAACGCTGCTTTGCCGTATAATTATTAATTTTCGGAAATACTAATCCGATTAGAAACATTGCTTCAATAATAGAAAACTACAATATTCAGGAGCAATACACACCCTTATCACAGGCCCCGACCGACGTAATAGAATTACAGAATCGTATACTACGAATCCCGAAAATAAGTATCATAGATCCCGTCGTAATAAAATTATTTGCTACGAAATTCGGAGTTCGTGAAATTGATATACAAGCCCCGAACGAACAGGAAGTTTGATAATTTTTTCTACGAACATTTTTTTTTGATCGGTGCTGTGCTTCATATGAATTGCTTTGAAGACTACCGGGCTCCAAATGCTTCTTTCGCCTTCCCGTTATCTTCCTTAGAATAATGACCACACATGGCACTATTTTTTTTTGTTTTTTTTTTTCATTTCTCTTAAAAAAACCGCTAAATAATTTCGCTGAAAATTATCAGTTCTCAATCAAGCGATATCGCGTCGACTGAGACCAATTACATGTCAATATCATAAGTGATTCGCGAGATAATCGAATGGAGGACACCTCAGATTTAATTCAGATCACTGACAAGCTCTATTCCAAGCTTTATCAGTTGTTCTCAAGAGGCAGTACCCTACGAAGAAATTGAAAAACGAATGCCTAATTCGAAATAAAACACTACCTATGTATGTAATAAGCCGAACCGTTCAAAATCAAAAACGGGGAAAAGTTATATCAATGAGGCGTTTTTCGTCAAGACGGCTTCGAGGCTGAAGTCCCTTAACTAAACACCAATGTCAGCCTCACATTCCACTACATGCCATCCCCATCACATTTTCCTTTGTACGACCACAGGAACAAAGATTTTTGTATCTCTGCACAGGGACCTTGACCACTAGATACACAGTCTCACGAATTTCTGCTTTTTCCACAAGCTGTAACAGCAGAATAGCAGCTTCATTTAGGCCAACATTTCTTTTAGATATAGCAATTGCTGTTGAATCCGTCTTTAATACAAATGAAAACTTTGAATACATTTCACATACACTACGTAGAAATTTAATTCATGTTTTGAATTTCATATTTTGAAGTACTGATTCCGAGAGTCCGAATAATTGATTTGTATGTGTCAATGCCTTTATTGATTTTGTTCGGGCCTTATGATTATAATTTGTGCGTATTCGTAGCGGAGCTTTACGTTCGGAACTTTTCTACGAGGAACTCTGTGATTGGGGTGATAGGCTGTATTTTACTGTGCAAAGTAGTTGTGCATGACTCCACGAGTTGGTACAATCAACTTTTGACAGATGGCGCCACTGTTATTCAATAAACTTTATGTTTTTCATAAAATCATGTTCTATGCAATTTGACTTCGAACTACAACGGGATGCATTGGCTGAATATTTTGCAAAAAAACTAATGTTTTTACGTATTTTTCTATTCTAGGAAGTTAGTCGTGTGGAATCCATGGGTCGCACTCATATTTTTATATAGATAAGATCCATGGTTCAGAGGATAGAGTAGTGGATTGCTAAGCCGAACGCTACGGGTTCAAACCCCAGCTTCAGCAGCATTCTTTTTCTACAAAAATCGCCAGCTTATCTGAGGCCACCTGTGCGATAACAGAGACAATACAAATCTAAGTCTCCTCCTCTGAGCCACGTAGGTTTCTGTTATGTGTGCTTTCTTTCTGTGTCTATCTGTCTCTCTCTATTGTATGTCTTGTTCTGTCCCAGCCGATGGTCTCAGTCACCAGTGCTGCTATGTGTCTGTAGTTCGTTACATTTATGTGCGAAGTACTGTGAAATGTAATGTAATGTAATATTTATATCAGTTCACTGGGGCGTATACTTATTATTTTTCCCAAAAAATTTAATACATAAATGATTTATTCAATTAAAAATAGTACTTCGTTAAGCATTTATAATATTTAAAACATAACTTTTTTTATCCACCTGAGAATTTCTTAAAGAGAAAATAGTAAATTTTTATGTGCTTTTAGAAATGAATCCAAACGTTATAACGTAGAAGTACTAATTATACTAAAATTACTTATATTTTATATAGATAATTCTTAAAAACGTATAAAAATCCATGTTTTTACAAAAACTTTCTACGCACTTTTTTGTTAGCCAAATTATCGATGATGTCGTCGTATGTCGTCGGGTTTATTACTTCCGATTTGATGAACAAAAAAGCTAAAGAATTTAATTTTTCTTGACTTGTCGCTGGAGTGCATTATGCATGCGAAGAGCTATATCCAATTTATGTATAGAAAGACTTCCCAACTGCTTTTACCAAAATAAAAATTGATTTTTGTCTGGGTTGAAAATAAAAATTAAAAAAACCTACAACTGATTTGAGTCCTCATGGTTGAACAAAACAGGGTTCGACCGTCGTCAAGCGAGTGAAAAATATTTTTAAAAAATGTCTTGGTTTTTTTAATGGCCATATTAATTTTTCTTATAGACAGAACTTAATTTATTATGACATGGACACCGGATTCCAAAATAGGACAATAGAACAGTCTCAGTCTCTCTCTATAATGAACGAAAAAATTGTGCAATACTGCGTCGTGCGAACTTGCTCCTGTATTCTTCATATTGAAATTCATGAGAGAAAAATAAAATTGAAATATCTACCTCAAAACAAATTTTATTGTTTAATTCCTTGGAGTGGTTTTTCTTTACATTCATTTTTTATGCATATAATTTTTCAAGTATGGCATAAAATTAATCTGGGTATGCACTATTCTAACATACATATTAGTGGAGTCAATGAAGCTCAAAAAAGGGCGTTTTCAGAAAGTCCTCAGAAACAGCTCGGATTTTGAAAAAAAAAAAATTTCCAAATTTTTTGTTTTTTTATATTCTTTAAAGTCTGAAACAAATCATTTGGGGGAAATAATTGCTTATATTGCTTAAACAATTTTTATATTGTTTATAAAGAGAGATCCAAAAACAATGTTTTTGATAATTACAGTGTTAAGGTAACATTAAGACAAGAAAAAAATCATATAGAAGGGGGTGTCTATTTTCCCCCGTTTAGCTAGGATGGGCGATCTTAAAAAAAGCCTATTTTTCAAAAAAAATATTAAAAATCAACGGCTTTTCACCCAATGCCGTGTTATACCTTCTTGCAAAGCTAAAAAATGCTTCTTTCATTTTGCATTTAAATAAAACTGTTTTCAGGAATAGTTTTTGAAAAACTCATCTTCAAAGTAAAAATATCGAATTTTTCAACTTTTTTTTTTAACTTCGAACTAATTTTTTTCGAAATTGTATGTAGTTAAGTACTATTTTTTTCCACAATGAAATGCGGTTACAAGTTCTCAGTGCGATCCAGAAACCACATGCCTTAATTTCTTCTTGTTTTTGAGAAATTAAGAAAAAACTAAAAACACTCAGAAAAAAAATTCACAAAATTACTTGTAAGTATTATTTTTTCGAATAAATAGAACAAAATATCATCAAAATTTTCTGAGTTTTTTTGGGTTTTTCTTAATTTCTCGAAAACAAAAAGAAATTTAGGCATGCGGTTTTCTGGATCGCGCTTAGAACTTGTAACCGCATTTAATTGTGAAAGAAATTAGTACTTAATTACATAAATTTTTGAAAAAAATTAGTTCGAAGATGAAAAAAAAGTTTTAAATTTCAATATCTTCACTTTGAAGATTAATTTTTCGAGAAACATTCCTAAAAACAGTTTTATTTAAATGCAAAATGAAAGAAGCAATTTTTAGCTTTGCAAGAAGGTATAACACGGCATTAGGGGAAAAGCCGCTGATTTTTAATATTTTTTTGAAAAATAGGCTTTTTTTGTTATAAGATCGCCCCTCCTGGCTAAACGGGGGAAAATAGACCCCATCTTTTATATGATTTTTTTCTTGTCTTAATGCAACCTAAACACTCCAATTATCAAAAACATTGTTTTTGGATCTCTCTTTATAAACAATATAAAAATTGTTTAAACAATATTAGCAATTATTTCCCCCAAATGATTTGTTTCAGACTTTAAAGAATATAAAAAGCAAAAAATTTGGAATTTTTTTTTTCAAAATCCGAGCTGTTTCTGAGGACTTTCTGAAAAAAAGCTTCATTGACGATTGACTTCACTATATTGATCCATTTTTGATCAAAATTTTGAAAAAAAGTTTAGGAATATCATTTGATCGTGTAATGTGTTACTAAGCGGACGTGCGTGACAAAGTGACAGTTTTAAGTTGAGTTTAAAGCGGTTGTTTCGATATCCCAAGTTACTTAAGCTGTCTCACTCACCTTTCTTCAAAAACTGCACGTATTTCTCCTTAACACCTACATTAAAACTTTATATGGGTTCTCGCTGCAAATTACGGTCCTCCCATTCACCTTCTCCATCCAATCCGAACACCATCATCAAAAGCTCAACCATAATCACCGGCGACAACGAAAAAGGGAAGCAAAAAAAAACTCTTGAGGATAACTCCTCAACGCCGACGTAACTGAATTGCTGTCAATTATTGAAGCTAAACAAAAAGAGCTTGAACCCTTAATAGAGGAAATCCAGGAGCAATAACAACAAGTAATCGAACGAGATGAGAAAATTAAAAACTATTTCCACGCACATGAAAAAAATGACGAAAACCACCTGCTTAAAGAGACGATGAGTGACGCACTCTTACACGGCGTTCCGCTTTTGCCAAATGAAAATATTCGTTTGATCTTTTATCAGCTTTTCACCAATCTCAACTTTAAATCACCAACAATTAAAAGTATTTTTCGTATAAGATCAAAAACCGACACTGAATCACCATCACCACCAATTGTTATTAAATTTATGACACCACACGATAAGCTGTTTGTCTTGCGATCTAGGACGGTTCATTGAGAGGTACCGTTTTGGAGCAATACAAAATAATTTGTCTACATTAAAAACACCAGTGTTTCGAAAAAAATGTACCTACGTAATCGTAGGAGCCGCTTTCGAGAAAATTTAAGTTTTTGATTTTTGTCCAAAGAAAAATTGTAAGGTGGCTACCCTAAATTTTGATCTTAAATCTTAATAATAAAATAAAAAAAAAACTACCAAACCAAATTCGCTCAAACAACAAATTTCCACAGTCGCAACTGCAAGTAATGTATAATGACTTAATAGATAAACTTTTTACAAACATTTATTTTTAAAATTAAGGTGCCGTGTCATAAGGCCATATTTCAAAATATGGCCTTATGACACATTGTAAAAGTGTCATAAGGCCATATTCGAACACTTTCTAAAGCGTCATAAGGCCATTATGGCCTAATGACTCTTTTAAATATTTTTTTTTCGTGGAATTCTAAAGTTCAAGAAAAAAACATATCAAAAAAATATCAGTGCGACCCATGGAGTCCACACGACTAACTTCCCATAGTAGTAAAATACATAAAACATTAGTTGTTTTGCAAAATATTTAGCCGATGCATCCCGTTGTAGTTGTAAACGCACGTTGGTTCAAAGTCAAATTCCATAAAACTGATGATTTTATGAAAAACATTAAGTTTATTGAATAACAGTGGCGCCATCTGCCAAAAGTTGATCGTACCATTTCGTGGACTCATTCACAACTACTTTGCACAGTAAAATACAGCCTATATTGCTCCTGAATATTGTAGTTTTCTATTATTGAAGCAATTTTTCTAATCGGATTAGTATTTCTGAAAATTAATATTTATACGGCAAAGCAGCGTTTGGTGGGTCAGCTAGTAATCAAACATAGTATATGATACTCCTGAGTATTATTTTTTTCCCCACTAACTATAAGATTTTTTGCACTATTATTGAAATTATTGCAGAAATTATCATAATTTTCATTATATTAGGGTTGTCTTAGATTTTTGATTTCCATTAAAAAACCGCTAAGCCGATTTCGCTCAAAACCTAATCAGCTCTTAACAACACAATGCCGCGTCGAATGAGATCAATTCGATGAGTGGTTCGCGAGATAATTGAGCTGAAAAAACGTAACGCGTAACGAACACACATACACACACACAGACATCATCATAAAAACGCTTGATTCGGATTCTAGTGACCTCAAAACATCGAGAAATGCGAAAATTGGAGATTCACAAAATCGGCCCCATTACAATAACTTCCTCTGGGAAGTTAAAATCATTAATCATCTCTCGATAGCGCAATCCATTGAGCGTAACTGTTCCTCCAGCCTCATTTTCGAAAAAGTAAGGTCCAATGAACCCGCGGGACCATAAACCGCACCAAACAGTCACGCGTTGAGGATGGAGAGGCTTTTCAACAATAACTCCTATGTTTTCCGAGCCCCAGATGCGACAGTTTTGCTTGTTGACGTAGCCTCCGAGGTGGAAATGGGTCTCATCAGTCAAGATGATTTTTCGATGAAATTCCGGATCATTTTCATGCATTTCAAGGACCCAACCAGCAAAGACACGACGTTATTGATGATCAGCCGGCTTGAGTTCTTGTGTTAACTGAATTTTATAAGCCTTAAGACTCAAGTCTTTATGCAAAATACGGTGTAATGACGTTTGTGGAATGCCTTATTCCAAAGAACGACGAGGAATGGACAAACCTGGGTTTTCTTCAACACTTTGGGCTACAACAGCAATATTCTCAGTTGTTCTTGAGCGACGTGCACGGGTTTTATTCTTCACATCACTAACTTGTCCCAACAGCTCGAATTTGTCCACCAATTTCTGTATTGCGGTCCGACAAGGTGCTTCACGACGACCCAAAAATGTTTTATTTGTGCGAACCGTCTCTGCCAAATTTTCACCATTTTTTATAGTGAATTTTAATAATTTCAATGCGTTGTTGAAGCGTGTATCGTTCCATTTTTATTAATGGCGTAGTTTCTACTTGTCAAATGCCAAAAAATGACAGCTTCAAAAGTGACAACTACCGAAATAGCGGGCTATTCAAAATAACACCTCATATTGGAAAACCCTTTTTTATAATAAAAATAACTCATTTTTTATAAGGTTGTCTTAGATTTTTGATTGCCATTTAAAAACCGTTAAGCGGATTTCGCTCAAAATCTAATCAGCTCTTAACAACACAATACCGCGTCGAATGAGACCAATTTTATGACAATACGATGAGTGGTTCGCGAGATAATCGAGCTGTAAAAACGTAACGCACATACGAACACACATACACACACACACCGATGTCATCTTAAAAACGCTTGATTCGGACTCTAGTGACCTCAAAACATCGAGAAATGCGAAAATTGGAGATTCACAAAATCGGACCCATTACAATAACTTCCTATGGGAAGTTAATAACGTAAATTACGTTTATTCAAATAAAACAAATATTCATATAATGACCATAATTAAAGGAGATGCATACATTAACGTGCATTTCAACTCTAAACAGTTTTGATGTTTTATAGAATTCCTTTGTAAATTGTGCAGAGAATTGCGTTGTTATTTTTACATGAGTTTCTGTATTGAAAAAGTTATGAATTTCAAAGTATTGATTTTAATTAATTTACTGGATATAATATTTAAATTAAGAGAAAAATAAACCGTTATTCGCGAATTTTTTTTATTTTCACACCCCAAATTGGTTCTCTCTGGGACAAAAAAAAATTTCCGCTCGCGCGAATTTTTTATTTTCACTCTAAATTGATTCCCTCTGAGGCGAAAATTTTTTTTCGCTCGCTACTCCTTGCGCAAATGACGATTATTTTTTTCTCAATTTAAATTTTTAGTACCAAAATAAATCAAAGTCTATTCTTGTAAATTCAAAATGTTTTCTATAGTGACCATTTATTCAAAAAAGTTGCATGTGAATATGGCCCCATGATTTTCACAATGTTCCTTATTGCAATCATATGGCAATTTGACATATTTAAAAGTGTCATTTGACCATATGGCATAAAGTCGCTTTAGAAAGTGTTATAAGGCTATATGTTCGAATATGGCCTTATGACACTTTCACTTTGTTTCACCACACGGCACCAAAATTAATATCTAAAATGTTTTTCGTTTAATTACGGGTTCAGTTACGATGTGTTCACAGAAAACAAATCTTCAAAAATGAAGGTATTACAGATTCTTAAAATGTTCAATTAAGCGCAAGGACAAAGGTTGAGGTTGAGCGTTGAGGCATAAGCAATGTTCGAAAAGGTGTCTTTATTTCAAACCATTTCAAACCAGACGAAGATTGTTGAGTTCTGACAATAACTCTTAGGCATTCTCTTTTTTTAATAAGGGTACAGAACTGTAAAAATTGAAATAAAAAATTAAGTAAAAGAAGACAATTTTTTTCAATATTTGCATAAGTACATTTTTTGTTTTGATTGATCGACCGTCGTATCCGCTGCTCCTTAAAAATCCATGAATAATGCCTTTGTGATGATAAACTGCAAAATAATCACAACAAAATTAACTGCATAAGCCATCAAAAACAACAGAAACGTATTATTCAGCGGAAACATTCCCAAGACATTGACCTCGAAAACCTCTGGCCATACTTTAAACGCCAAGACGTCACTCTAAAATAAACAAAAATCCAAAGTATTCAACAGAACTTTCAAAACTTCCGAATCCGCGCGCTCCTCACCCGCCATCCCGATTTCGCATCGCCTCGACTAGCATCCAAATCCAACAGAGTATCCCTCAAACGCTCGGTGCTATGTCTCACCCGTTCCGCTGCAAACAACATCAGACAGATATTCATGAAAATCATCAAAGTGTAAACCAAGTCTTGAATCGTCAAATGATTGTCCTGCACATAAAAATCCAACAACGCGTACAAATTCGTCAGCACATTGGCGAAGGTATTCAACATCTGGACAAGAATAGAAACTTCTATGCATCTTGCAAACTCAAAAACCATCTGCCTCAGTTTTCTGTACATTCTCAACACGCGAATAAGTTTCCTCCTGCACTCGCGAATCTCCATCTGACAATGACTCAGCCCGTCATCATCGTTGTCGTTGTCGTCAGCTTGGATAAAGAGTTGCAGAGTCCTCAATATATCATTTGCCAGATAGAAGTATCGCGCCAGCAGCAACATCGCTGCAAAAACAATGTCCGAAAAAACAGCCGCAATCTCGGCTATGTATAGATTCAGAAAGAACGCCACGAACCATTCCGTACCGATGATGTCACCGTACTGGATGAGATATGGAAAGTTAATTAGCACTTCGTACACTGTGATGGAGAACTTAATCGCAATGAACAGCATTATCTCAGGAGTGATGATGTTTGCCCTGCCTTTGGCTTTGTCCTTGCCACCATAATTGTGCTCATGACCCATTTCAGCTGACAGGATGGTGAGAACTTTCTGAAAGTTCCGTGCCATGTGGCATAGGTTGTGGCGCTTCAACAGCTGACACAGCAGCACCACGAAAGACGCAGCATAGCCGAAGCAGAATTGGGCAGAGGTTACTAAGGACAAGTTATCGTCGATATGCACTCCGGACACTAGATAAATTTCGGAATTTAATTTGACTACGAAGGGCGACACGACCGCAACCAACACACAGATGACACATGACACCAAAGTTGCTCGGCGTGAGGTCTGGAAATGGTTGGCCTTAAAGTCATACTCGAACGGCAACAGGCCGAGGAACTTGCAGAGGTAATAGCAGAATTTAAAAAAACCTGCTCCGACTTTATCGCACCACATTTCAATGTGTTCTGGAATTTATGTGAACGTGCGTTTGTCGTTATTGTGTTGGCGGCTTGCCGTTGTAGTTTGTTAGGTAAATGGAATTGCATAATCAGCCCTCTGAGGCATTAATAATTAAAGGTCCTGTTGAGAGTTGAATTAAACCCAATACCGTGCCGGCCGACCGTCCGCTCGTTGACATGGGAGTGAGAGTAAAAAATTAGTTTTTAAATATCAGACGGAAAAAAATCAATGAACAGAAAGTCGACCTAATCCGGGAAATAGATTCGTTTATGGCCTCAAAGTGAACAAATCTGTGATTATGAAGATTAAGTTAAGCTGTGGCTATTTATCGCATTTGTAACAAGTAACAAGGCTTAACGCCTTGTGCGGATACAAGCCCCAAGTTGGTAATGATGACGCATTAGCTTAACCTTGTGCGGTGAGTTAATTAAATTGCGTGCAATTTTCGAGAAGAAGAATTTTCCTTGCCGCACACAGCACACAGTGTTTTCCTGTGGCTGCTCGTTTCATTTCCTGACGTTAAGGTTACCAAATATACAATCCATTAGTTTCCTTTGGCTTTCCAGAAAACAGATTCTCATGGGATGGGATTCACACAAACATAACTTGGAATCAGGCTTTTTTTGTGTTGGCAAAGTGGAATTTTTTGGTTAATTAGTTGATTTTTTGTTCATGAGGATTATTCAGTGGCAGATGGGCTGTTTGGTATATTTAGTTTTTGCTTGTCCTGAAATAGGATTCTGACGTTTATCAGAAAGCAAAGAAAAACTGTTGATGCTCCATTAGGGAAATTTTTTGTAGAGTTAATTTTAAGCTGATGAAATGGTTTAAGTATCAGAATATGGTAGTAGTTAAGTATTAAGGGGTTTTGATTTTGCAGTCTTACTGTCTGGATGCTTAAAATTTCTTCGTACATGCCGTGTTTAGGTTAGGTTAGGTTTAGGGGCTGACAGTTGATGTCATTACCGTCACACTTAGATCAATACAGATCCATTGTGATACCCGCGAGTATTGCTACTCAAGCTAATAAGAAAAACCTATGTGTTCAGTTAGTCAAGCCATTTAGAGGCTTTGACGAAGTTCAGGATGCTAGTACCTGGCGTACTAGAGAGTTCATCTAAATCCTCAAAGAAAAAGTTGCCAAGCATTTTCTTCCTTTGATGGGAAAGTGCGGGACAGTGACACAGAAAGTGCGAAGTATCTTCATGCACCTCCTCGTCTCCGCATCCTCTGCATAGATCATCTGAACTGATTCGCATCTTCTTACATGCCGTGTTTACTTTCACTCTTAAACGAGATTATCGTCACAACAATTACTGGCGCTACAGTCCGTTGTGAGCTTGACCTCAGCAAACAGTCTTCACTAGCCACTATGGGTGCTCTACCTAATACGCGGTCTTCATCTACTTCTTCGTCCCTCGGGAATGGCTTTCCAGGCCATAGAATTGGTGTCGTCCATCCGCTCTAAATGACCGAGCATTTGAGTCTCTAGAATTTGAGCCTTATGGCTAGGCCCGTGTCGGTGTATAACCCGTAAAAATGGCTGTTGAATCTCCTTCTCCATTCCCCATCAATGCACACGGGGCCAAAGGTGCCCCGAAGAACTTTCCTCTCGAAACAGCCTAAGGATCATTCATCCGATTTTGGCAGGGTCCATGCTTCTTCATACAGCAGAACTGGGATGATGAGGTGGTGGTGATATATTATATAGTTTTACTCTAGTTGATCAAGAGAGGACTTTACCACTTAATTGCTTTCATGGCCCAAAAAAACAGCGATAAGCTAGAGATTTAGACTCTGGTGTTATTGCCCGTGTAAATAGCGGAGCCTAGGTAGACAAACTCCTCTACTACCTCAAAGTTATATTCGTCTATTGTGACGTCCTGTCCGAGCCGTCAGTGTTGGGTGTCCATTCTCGAAGATCGCATATACTTCGTTTTCCCTCATTTACCGCCAAATCCATTTCGCTACTTCTGTCTCAATTCTCACAGAGGAGCCATCGAAACCACGCTGTGCTCTTCCCATTAATTATCATCGGCGTACGTGAGAAGTTGGATAGATTTTGAAAGATAGTCCCTCTAGTGTTGATGGTGGAGTTTTGCACTACCTTCAAAGAACGATGTTAAGGAAATTGCATGACAGTACAGTGCATCGCCTCTTCTGAATCCTTGTTTGACATCGAAAGAGTCCATAAGATCGTTGCCAACCATGATGGTCCAGCGTGAGTTCTCCATCGCTATTTTTCACAAGCAAAAGAGCTTGGCAGGGATGCAGAAACTAAACATAGCTTTATACAGTTCACCACTGTAGATGCTGTCATACGCTACGCGGCCTTAAAATCGATAAAAAGGTGGTGGGTGTCGATATGGATTTCATAGGTTTTCTCCAGGGTCTACAACAAAGAGAAAATTTGCTCGATGGTTGACTTTCCTGGCCTGAAGCCAATTTGATAAGAACCAATCAAATTGTTGACGAAAGGCTTCAGTTCTTAAAAGCAATTTAGCATCGGCTGATTCCTCTGTAGTTGGTGCAAATTAGGGGATCTTCCTTCTTCAGGATCGTGTAAGCAATGCTGAGGTTCCAATCATTGGGCATGCATTCTTCCGACCATAGCTTACAGATGATATAGTGGATGCTCCTATCTAGATCTTCCTTGCTGTTTTGAACAGTTCAGATAGACCATCTGCCCCAGCGACGTGATATTTCCGTTTCCACTTCTTCTAGGTGGGGTTCTTGTTGGCTATCATCGTGTGCAATGTATAGCGGCGATGATCATGTCCAATGCATAACGGCGATGACAAACAGAATCTCGCCGTCAGGCAGTCTACAAAACTAGTCTTTCTTGTACAATATCTTAAAATAAACTTAAATTCTAAAGTCGCCATACTCCCATATACCATTTAAAATTTCTTCAAAGGGATGCTGCTTGTCCTTTTGAATCTTCATTCGCCACTGTTGTTCGAATATCCAATGTCCGAAGTTTTGATAGTAATCAATCACTAATCAGAGATGTAGAACGACCGTTCAACTACTCGCCATTGAGATTCAATTCGCCTTGTTCTCTACCATCCACAACAAACTGATTAACTGACTGCATCGCTATGATTTACCTTCTTATGGATAAACCCATGCTTAGGAGGCTCCCTCTGCTCCCCCATAATCTGTGTTACCCTCTGGTGGTACCTGGCAGCACATGCCTTTTGATTAGCGAAATTAGAATCAGAAATTAAATATTTGTTATTCAAATATTTTTATTTTGAAATTATTTTAAACTCGTCTCATCACTCCGGAAGTTGTCGCCATATAACTTGAGGTGGAGGTCCTTCGACTCCTCCTCGATCATACCCAATGACTATCCAAACGACACGGCGACGACGCACGCCCTGAAATTATAAAAAGTATATTATAAATTAAAGAAAATTGTCGATTTGTTCGACGCGTCCGATACCCCCTATCATCGTCGATTACCTAGCTACAGACACAGTACCAGTCGGCGATGGTCTTAAGATGGTAAAGAAGAATAATTTTTTAATGCGAATCTATTGATCTGAGTTATGACCTCTCTAAGGTTGAAGTATTTGATATATTCTCTTATCCGAGACGCAACCCTCAGGTCCATTTTTCGACATTTTATGTAGCAATTGCCATACCAATTAAATATGACAGATATAGTGAGTTGGAGCGTTGAATGCGTTCTTTATTTCGTTTCGATACTTTTTGTTAGTGTTTTACGTGTTAAAAACAACTGATTCAAGTTCCTTTTTAACGTTTTACTCATTCGACGGTGTCATCAAAAAAGACATCCAACACACCTACACCTTTAATATTGATACATAGAATCAAGGACTTTCACTTGGCTCCAAAAAAGATGGTATAAACAAAAAAAAAGTGTCAAAGTCAATTAGACAAACAGATTGGTCAAACTTGAAGTTCCTAGCCCTTGAGCACGAAGTATCTGGTAAGTCACAAATATTTTCTTCTTCTTGAGTTTTTTGATTTATGTATGTCAAAGCATTAGCCAGCAGGCCCATATGAAAGCAAAAATGTAAAATTTGCTCTTTGACGTCGAATTAAATTAAAAATCAATTAATATTTCGTCACAATTAAAGATAACGTCCAAAGCACATGTGCATAATTAAAGATCTGAAATTAACCTAATCCGTGTGCCCAAAACTTTTAAGTAAAAATATAAATAAATTAATAAAAACAATAACAATATAAATCTTCTTTTGCTCCGCACCATCCATATTTACGTTATTTATAAGTGGATTACGAACCTTTTATCAATTAACTACTTTCAGCTTAAAAGCCTATTAAAAAAAAGAAAAAAAAAACGGTTTCTAATTAGACCCACACAACACTAATAACATCAAGTTGGATGGAGCGCATCACAATAATCCCAAAACAACAAAAATAGACGTAGGTAGGTATTACGACCTTATGGATATGAGTAGTGCTCTGCCTAGAAGTAAATTTTTTGTTGTTGCCATCTTCGGTATAAATAAATTAATAGGTGTGGCTAGGGCATGGTTAAGCTCAAACTTAATCAAAAAGGTAGAGCGGTAAATTTATTGGAATTTGATTTTAAGCGGCTCACATTTGAATAATCATTTTCGATGACAAATAATATTGAACCCGTGTTACTTTGGTCTTGTTAAAGAAAAATTTATATTTCGGGGCCTTAAAACTGGAATCAGAAAAAAATCCCGAAAGCTTTGACGTTGATGTTGCTATTAAGTAACTTCAGGCGCTTAAATTTTGGATATCTGGAATTCCAACAAAAAGAACTTTGAGCAGCTCCATACCAAACATCTGTTTGGTAGCTAGCTATTCGTAAAAGACCCGCAATTTTTCTATAGGTATTCAAACACTGCGACTGAACATCTGAGTGCCGTAAGTGGCAGAAATCCATCCAATTCTGAAGTGTTTGCAATTGCTAGTACAGAAATTTTTCTCCTAGTCGAGAAATAATGAAAACACACAATCAGAAATACATGACACTTAAAAGATACCCAAATTCGAACAAAAATACAAACTTTCACAAGAGATTAGAAGATTTTGTTGAACTTTTAAGTACAACATTGTTTGACATTGCATCGTGTAAGTGTGATTCCTTTAATGACTGTCATTGCGTAAAGGATGAACAAAAAATTTCAAGGAAAAAGGATACGATTTGAAAATAAATATTTGCATTGGATGTGACGTCACTGCAACCAATACTGGTTGGAAAGGTGGAAATTCGTCATATAGAAATGGAATTAGGTCGACTATTACAATGGGCAATATGCCTACTTCATGGGAATGAATTGCCACTTCGACATCTTTTCAAGAAGTTAGATAGATAGATATACTTCTGGCCCTCGTGAACATTCTGGCCCTATCGGTATCTAGGTCAATGGCCGTTTGCCAACTTACTGATATTGCTCAATTTTCATTTGTATCCGGAAATGTTCCTGATATCGAGCAAGAAATCATCGACCAATTAAGTACGGAACAGAAATATCTTCATGTGCGAAGCCACAAAAACAGGTTACTGTTCGCCAGCACTAGCAAATCGGCAGCCTGGGAAAATGGCACATTCAAGAATCCTAAGACTCTACGTTAGTTCAAGCAAGCTATCTGATAGTCTCAACTAGTGCTCTTGACTCTGACCGGGTACTCGAAATAATACCCGGGTATCCGGGTACCCGGGAACGCGAGGTATTCAATATTACCCGGGTACCCGGGTATTTGCATGGTTCGGGTACCCGGGTATTTGAAACATAACGATCGTGTATCCGAGTACCCGGGTACCCGGGTACTCGGTACGCTTACGCGATGAAGCTAAAGTTGTTTGAACAAATGGATGCGTTTTTGAAGGAAGTTTTTAATAACATTTTGTATTATTTGTTTTCGGTTAATAAAAATAATGATGGTGGTTAATTAATTGTCTATTTCAATTGCAAGGAATTGCAAGTTGGAGGTGGATTATTATGAATATGTAGTTTATTATTGTCATTAGATTAGATACTCTTAGGATGGATTTCGCTAGTCCTTATAGCAATAGTTTTTTGTGCTGTTTTTTTTTTCATTCATTCGTTAAAAAATGTCATTGGATATGATTTTATTAGGGGTTGAAAAGATATAAAACCGATCTTGTGTGTCGTCGTCGTCGTCGTCGTAGTCGTAGGTAGTCGTAATTCGTAAATAAAGAAGAAAGTAAGCTGTTGGCAAGTGTTTGTTGATTTATTGTTGTTGCAAGATCGTACGAAAAAGAAATGCAAGTTGTTTTTGGATAGTGATAGTTGAAAGGGATGATTTTATTATGTTGGTTAACCACTGTCCTGGTATAATCTATGAGTGTAAGAACAGGTAGTTGGTGCGTTTGCTTTTTTTTTTGTAATTCATAAAAAATGACATTTGGTAGAAAATATTAGGTGGATTATAATTTTATTAGGGGTTGAAAATTGAGATAACCGATTTTGTGTGTTGTCGTCGTTGTAATGTTCTTCAAAGCATTAAAAGAAGGTTGTTACGAGTTCAAGAGTAGATTTAATACTAAAATATAATTAGGCATTTACAATGTATAAAGAGTTAAAGTGACATGGGAGTGTATAGGTAATACATTATACATGTGTGTTACATTATACTAAATACATAGGTACTACACATCTCCCCTTTTAAGAATTCAAGAATAATATAAATTACAAATTCAAAATATTATTTAATGTGATTTTATGGTGCCATATCTGCTCGGCTTCAGTACTGTTCTACCATATCGAGTTGTTGTTAGATAGTTGGGATGTGTGGCCAGGTCAGAGTTTCTGATGGAGTCTTCTCCCCCTTTAGGTTCTTCACTAGTGGTAGACACAGGAGCTGGTTGTAAATCAGCAGTAGGCTCCGGAATATGTACGTCATTTTGTATTTTAGGAAGATCTTTTCTGAGAGAATAAACAAGGTGAAATGAATTTCTGCGAAAAGTACCTCTTTCGGTCTCGACGTAATATGAGCGTGGTAGATTAGCTTTGTTTACAATTCTGCCCCAAACTTGCAGATCTCGAACCCAAACGATGTCATCAGGCAAAAGTTCCTGACGCGTGTGGACGCCTCGTCTCTTGTCGAAATTCCTTGCTTGGTTACGTTTTAAGGCTTGTTCTTTGAGCTGCAGTTCATCATAATTAATCAACTTGGGACGCAATTGCTCGGATGCAAGTGGTAAAGTCGTTCTCAATCTTCGGTTCATCAGCAATTCAGCGGGGCTATATCCATTTGCAGTTGGCGTTGCTCTATACTCTAAAAGAGCAAGGTAAGGATCTTCGTTTTTCTTCATAAGGAGTTTAACTGTTTTCACGGCTGATTCAATAAAGCCATTGCTTTGTGGGAATCTTGGGCTCGAGGTGATATGCGTGAATCCCCATTCTCTGGCAAAATTTCTAAATTCGGACATCTCAAGCTGTTTAAACTGCGGCCCATTATCGGTTCGTACTACTTCTGGGATTCCATGTCTGGAAAAAATAGATTTAAGTTTAGAAATAATGCATTTTGCAGATTGATTTTCCAATAAAGCTATTTCTGGAAAACGCGAAAAATAATCGCTGACTATCAAAAAAGTTTTTGACTGGCAAAAGAAAATATCGGCTCCGACCATCTGCCATGGATTCCTTGGTGTTTCCGTTGGAATAAGTGGTTCATGCCTAGGGGTAGTATGTTGAATGCATACTTCGCACCCTTTGACGACATGTTCCACCTGTGCTGCACATCCCGGCCACCAGACCGATTGCCTTGCCCGCGCTCTGCATTTGTTGATTCCTAGATGGCCTTCGTGGATTCTGGTTAACATCTCGTTGCGCATTTTGTGTGGGATGACTAAACGGTTGGCATACATCAGCATTCCATCATTAATCGCCAGACTATAACGGTCATTATAAAATAGCCTTGCTTCTGGAGAAGTTTTTTGTTTTATTGGCCAACCATCTTGAACATACTTCTTAACTTCATTTAAAATCGCATCATTTTGTTGGGCTGTTTTTATTTCATCAATTTTGGTTTTTGTTGCTGGTATGACGGAGATGATTGCTTTCACGAAAGTGCTGAGGTCTTCTTCGCTTTCTTGGCTCTGGTTTGATGACAACACTGGGCTTCTGGATAAGGCGTCAGCTGCAATTAAATCTTTCCCTGGGGTGTAAAAAATTGTGTATAAGAACTGCATCATACGCATTCTGAACCTTTGCAACCTGGGTGTCAACTCATCTAGATTCTTGGACGTGAAAATCGGAACCAATGGCTTATGGTCCGTCTCAATAAAGAATGACATACCTGTGACATAATCTCGAAATTTTTCGCACGTTGCCCACGTTATCGCCAACGCCTCCTTCTCTATTTGAGCGTAACCTTTTTCTGTGTCACTTAAGGTTCTCGATGCATACGCAACTGGCTTAAGAAATCCGTCACTATCTTCCTGTCGCAAGACAGCTCCAAGTCCGAATGAGGAAGCATCAGCCGAGATAATAGTTTTATGGCTTGGGTCAAACATTTTCAGCACGGGTTCTGTAATTAAAATTTTCTTTAGATTTAAAAATGCGGTATTTTGACTCACACCCCAGGTAAAGCTGACGTTGTTTCTCAAAAGCTCATTCAGTGGATGGCATATTGTTGCCAAGTCGGGGACGAATTTGCCTAAGTAGTTGACTAGACCTAGGAATCTTCTCAATTCAGCGACGTTGCTTGGAGTTGAAAATCCGTCGATTGCTTCCACCTTGGATTTTCCTGGATGAATGCCTGTGTCATCTATTCTGTGTCCGAGAAATGTGACGGACGTAATGCCAACTTGACACTTTTCACCATTAAGAGTGACCCCTTTAGACTCTAACCTTCTTAAAACATTACGAACGTTATCGTCATGACTTTCTATGGTAGACCCATAGACGAGTATGTCATCTGTTTGGCACACTACCCCTGGAATGCCTTCAATTATGCGCTGAATTTGCTTCTGGAAAATTTCAGGAGCGCTTGAAATTCCAAAAGGTAGCCGAAGGAAGCAATAACGCCCAAATGGCGTCAAAAAAGTTGTCATTAGCTGCGATTGAGGTGACAGTTTCACCTGCCAAAACCCATTTTTCGTGTCCAATTTCGTGAAAAATTTCGCTCCAGATAACTGAGCGAGAGTGTGATCCGCACTGGGCATGGGATGCACTTCGCGTTCGACGCACTCATTTAGTCTATGTAGATCAACACAAAGGCGAATGTCTCCATCAGCTTTTGGAACGATGACAAGTGGCGCACACCACTCTGTTGGTTCATCAACGAATTTGATGACTTCCAGCCTTACCATGTCGTCTAATTTTGATTTCAATTTTCCTATTAATGGAATAGGTACTCTGCGTGCTGTATAAATAGCATATGGATTGCTTGGGCTTTTTAATTTTATTTCATATTGTCCAGGAAGGCAGCCTAATTCTTGAAATAATTTAGGGAATTCTGATTCAATTTTTACACTTGAACAAACCTGTGCACAGTTATTTGTATTTATCGCATTGAGTCTCTGTATTAATTTTAATTGTTCGCATGCACTCAAACATAGCAAAGGAGCTTTTAATTGTTCTATGACATAAATCGTTGAGTATAAAAATCTATTATTGTATTCTAATTTTGCATCAAAAGAACCAATTATTTTTAAATTTTCACCAACTGGCCCAACCAAATTGCGATCACTGTCTTTCAAAATAGTGTTAGAAAAATTTCTATTAAAAACTAACAGGGGAATAACGTTAACCGGAGCACCGCTATCAAGAACAAAATTCACTTTTACACCATTAACGGCAATGTCTTCGGTCCACTGAGTGGTGTTGCTAGCTGCTTTAGTGTGAAAAGTACCAATAAAGGTTTCATTTATATTTATGGGTGCTGGTTGCTCGTCTACACAATTAATGTTTTTAACAGAGAATTTATTAAATTTGCAAACATAACTGAAATGATTCCACTTATTGCACTTGTTGCAGCGTTTCCCATAAGCAGGGCATTTGTTTTTGCTGGGGTGGGGATCATTACCACAGAAATCGCACTTCTTTTTGCTGTTGTTGGAGGTCCGTTGTTTCAGGTCATTTTGCCTCTGATGACTACTTGTTGTTGGGTGTTGTGATGAAACTCGTTTTTTGTGAACTGTTGCTGACTCGTACGATGATTGTAAACGGTTAATTGATGGTGATGATGATGACGTATTAAGCTCTTGCTGCTGACGACGAACGGAAACATTGCTGCGAATTGTTGTTATGGCTTTGTCTAACGTTAGAGATGGTTCTAGCTGTAGCTTTTCGGATAGCCCTTTATCCCTCACACCGACCACCAACCTATCTCGGATCATTTCATCTTTTAGGTCACCGTAATTGCAGGTTTCAGACAATCTATAAATTGCGGTCATGAAGCTCTCCACCGATTCACCTTCTTCTTGAAATCTGGAATTAAATTTAGCTCGCTCAAAGATTACATTGTGCCTCACAACAAAAAAATCTTCAAATGCTTGTAGCACCGATTTATAGTCCTGACTAGCTGCTTTATTCAAACGAAATGATAAAAAGATATCATCTGCTGCATCACCCATCACATACATTAACGTGTTAATTTGATCCTCTTGGGATTTTGCAGATAACCCAGACGCGATTCGGAAACGCTCGAACCTTCTTTTCCACCTACCCCATTGCGAAGGGTCATCAAATGTAAATTGATTAGGCGCTTCAACCGCGTAATTGCTATTGTTAACCGTAACTTGGAGTTCATCCGGCATTTTAATCGAAAAGTAAATTAAAGAATGCGCGTATTCTAAACTATTTTACTTTTTTTTTTCTTCTCGCGTGGTTTCTACTTGCACCGCTGCCACCATGTAATGTTCTTCAAAGCATTAAAAGAAGGTTGTTACGAGTTCAAGAGTAGATTTAATACTAAAATATAATTAGGCATTTACAATGTATAAAGAGTTAAAGTGACATGGGAGTGTATAGGTAATACATTATACATGTGTGTTACATTATACTAAATACATAGGTACTACACATCTCCCCTTTTAAGAATTCAAGAATAATATAAATTACAAATTCAAAATATTATTTAATGTGATTTTATGGTGCCATATCTGCTCGGCTTCAGTACTGTTCTACCATATCGAGTTGTTGTTAGATAGTTGGGATGTGTGGCCAGGTCAGAGTTTCTGATGGAGTCTTCTCCCCCTTTAGGTTCTTCACTAGTGGTAGACACAGGAGCTGGTTGTAAATCAGCAGTAGGCTCCGGAATATGTACGTCATTTTGTATTTTAGGAAGATCTTTTCTGAGAGAATAAACAAGGTGAAATGAATTTCTGCGAAAAGTACCTCTTTCGGTCTCGACGTAATATGAGCGTGGTAGATTAGCTTTGTTTACAATTCTGCCCCAAACTTGCAGATCTCGAACCCAAACGATGTCATCAGGCAAAAGTTCCTGACGCGTGTGGACGCCTCGTCTCTTGTCGAAATTCCTTGCTTGGTTACGTTTTAAGGCTTGTTCTTTGAGCTGCAGTTCATCATAATTAATCAACTTGGGACGCAATTGCTCGGATGCAAGTGGTAAAGTCGTTCTCAATCTTCGGTTCATCAGCAATTCAGCGGGGCTATATCCATTTGCAGTTGGCGTTGCTCTATACTCTAAAAGAGCAAGGTAAGGATCTTCGTTTTTCTTCATAAGGAGTTTAACTGTTTTCACGGCTGATTCAATAAAGCCATTGCTTTGTGGGAATCTTGGGCTCGAGGTGATATGCGTGAATCCCCATTCTCTGGCAAAATTTCTAAATTCGGACATCTCAAGCTGTTTAAACTGCGGCCCATTATCGGTTCGTACTACTTCTGGGATTCCATGTCTGGAAAAAATAGATTTAAGTTTAGAAATAATGCATTTTGCAGATTGATTTTCCAATAAAGCTATTTCTGGAAAACGCGAAAAATAATCGCTGACTATCAAAAAAGTTTTTGACTGGCAAAAGAAAATATCGGCTCCGACCATCTGCCATGGATTCCTTGGTGTTTCCGTTGGAATAAGTGGTTCATGCCTAGGGGTAGTATGTTGAATGCATACTTCGCACCCTTTGACGACATGTTCCACCTGTGCTGCACATCCCGGCCACCAGACCGATTGCCTTGCCCGCGCTCTGCATTTGTTGATTCCTAGATGGCCTTCGTGGATTCTGGTTAACATCTCGTTGCGCATTTTGTGTGGGATGACTAAACGGTTGGCATACATCAGCATTCCATCATTAATCGCCAGACTATAACGGTCATTATAAAATAGCCTTGCTTCTGGAGAAGTTTTTTGTTTTATTGGCCAACCATCTTGAACATACTTCTTAACTTCATTTAAAATCGCATCATTTTGTTGGGCTGTTTTTATTTCATCAATTTTGGTTTTTGTTGCTGGTATGACGGAGATGATTGCTTTCACGAAAGTGCTGAGGTCTTCTTCGCTTTCTTGGCTCTGGTTTGATGACAACACTGGGCTTCTGGATAAGGCGTCAGCTGCAATTAAATCTTTCCCTGGGGTGTAAAAAATTGTGTATAAGAACTGCATCATACGCATTCTGAACCTTTGCAACCTGGGTGTCAACTCATCTAGATTCTTGGACGTGAAAATCGGAACCAATGGCTTATGGTCCGTCTCAATAAAGAATGACATACCTGTGACATAATCTCGAAATTTTTCGCACGTTGCCCACGTTATCGCCAACGCCTCCTTCTCTATTTGAGCGTAACCTTTTTCTGTGTCACTTAAGGTTCTCGATGCATACGCAACTGGCTTAAGAAATCCGTCACTATCTTCCTGTCGCAAGACAGCTCCAAGTCCGAATGAGGAAGCATCAGCCGAGATAATAGTTTTATGGCTTGGGTCAAACATTTTCAGCACGGGTTCTGTAATTAAAATTTTCTTTAGATTTAAAAATGCGGTATTTTGACTCACACCCCAGGTAAAGCTGACGTTGTTTCTCAAAAGCTCATTCAGTGGATGGCATATTGTTGCCAAGTCGGGGACGAATTTGCCTAAGTAGTTGACTAGACCTAGGAATCTTCTCAATTCAGCGACGTTGCTTGGAGTTGAAAATCCGTCGATTGCTTCCACCTTGGATTTTCCTGGATGAATGCCTGTGTCATCTATTCTGTGTCCGAGAAATGTGACGGACGTAATGCCAACTTGACACTTTTCACCATTAAGAGTGACCCCTTTAGACTCTAACCTTCTTAAAACATTACGAACGTTATCGTCATGACTTTCTATGGTAGACCCATAGACGAGTATGTCATCTGTTTGGCACACTACCCCTGGAATGCCTTCAATTATGCGCTGAATTTGCTTCTGGAAAATTTCAGGAGCGCTTGAAATTCCAAAAGGTAGCCGAAGGAAGCAATAACGCCCAAATGGCGTCAAAAAAGTTGTCATTAGCTGCGATTGAGGTGACAGTTTCACCTGCCAAAACCCATTTTTCGTGTCCAATTTCGTGAAAAATTTCGCTCCAGATAACTGAGCGAGAGTGTGATCCGCACTGGGCATGGGATGCACTTCGCGTTCGACGCACTCATTTAGTCTATGTAGATCAACACAAAGGCGAATGTCTCCATCAGCTTTTGGAACGATGACAAGTGGCGCACACCACTCTGTTGGTTCATCAACGAATTTGATGACTTCCAGCCTTACCATGTCGTCTAATTTTGATTTCAATTTTCCTATTAATGGAATAGGTACTCTGCGTGCTGTATAAATAGCATATGGATTGCTTGGGCTTTTTAATTTTATTTCATATTGTCCAGGAAGGCAGCCTAATTCTTGAAATAATTTAGGGAATTCTGATTCAATTTTTACACTTGAACAAACCTGTGCACAGTTATTTGTATTTATCGCATTGAGTCTCTGTATTAATTTTAATTGTTCGCATGCACTCAAACATAGCAAAGGAGCTTTTAATTGTTCTATGACATAAATCGTTGAGTATAAAAATCTATTATTGTATTCTAATTTTGCATCAAAAGAACCAATTATTTTTAAATTTTCACCAACTGGCCCAACCAAATTGCGATCACTGTCTTTCAAAATAGTGTTAGAAAAATTTCTATTAAAAACTAACAGGGGAATAACGTTAACCGGAGCACCGCTATCAAGAACAAAATTCACTTTTACACCATTAACGGCAATGTCTTCGGTCCACTGAGTGGTGTTGCTAGCTGCTTTAGTGTGAAAAGTACCAATAAAGGTTTCATTTATATTTATGGGTGCTGGTTGCTCGTCTACACAATTAATGTTTTTAACAGAGAATTTATTAAATTTGCAAACATAACTGAAATGATTCCACTTATTGCACTTGTTGCAGCGTTTCCCATAAGCAGGGCATTTGTTTTTGCTGGGGTGGGGATCATTACCACAGAAATCGCACTTCTTTTTGCTGTTGTTGGAGGTCCGTTGTTTCAGGTCATTTTGCCTCTGATGACTACTTGTTGTTGGGTGTTGTGATGAAACTCGTTTTTTGTGAACTGTTGCTGACTCGTACGATGATTGTAAACGGTTAATTGATGGTGATGATGATGACGTATTAAGCTCTTGCTGCTGACGACGAACGGAAACATTGCTGCGAATTGTTGTTATGGCTTTGTCTAACGTTAGAGATGGTTCTAGCTGTAGCTTTTCGGATAGCCCTTTATCCCTCACACCGACCACCAACCTATCTCGGATCATTTCATCTTTTAGGTCACCGTAATTGCAGGTTTCAGACAATCTATAAATTGCGGTCATGAAGCTCTCCACCGATTCACCTTCTTCTTGAAATCTGGAATTAAATTTAGCTCGCTCAAAGATTACATTGTGCCTCACAACAAAAAAATCTTCAAATGCTTGTAGCACCGATTTATAGTCCTGACTAGCTGCTTTATTCAAACGAAATGATAAAAAGATATCATCTGCTGCATCACCCATCACATACATTAACGTGTTAATTTGATCCTCTTGGGATTTTGCAGATAACCCAGACGCGATTCGGAAACGCTCGAACCTTCTTTTCCACCTACCCCATTGCGAAGGGTCATCAAATGTAAATTGATTAGGCGCTTCAACCGCGTAATTGCTATTGTTAACCGTAACTTGGAGTTCATCCGGCATTTTAATCGAAAAGTAAATTAAAGAATGCGCGTATTCTAAACTATTTTACTTTTTTTTTTCTTCTCGCGTGGTTTCTACTTGCACCGCTGCCACCATGTAATGTTCTTCAAAGCATTAAAAGAAGGTTGTTACGAGTTCAAGAGTAGATTTAATACTAAAATATAATTAGGCATTTACAATGTATAAAGAGTTAAAGTGACATGGGAGTGTATAGGTAATACATTATACATGTGTGTTACATTATACTAAATACATAGGTACTACACAGTCGTTCATCTGTTTATGATTGGTCTTTTTCTTAGCCACAGGTCAATAAAGAAGACAAAAATCTGTTGGCAAGTGTTTGTAGGATTTCTACGATAAAAGTAAAGACTGACCTCAGTTGCAGGATTTTTAATTTGGGTTTTTGCATGTCATAAAATTTTTTTAATGTTTGGGTTTCTCTACATGACCCAGTCGTAGACACCAGAGCATTTTTAACAATTACGATGAATGGTAACGCACAATGTACTGGGACGGGATTTTATTGCATGTATTATTGTTTTTTTAGAAATGGCAAAAAATGGAAACAAATAAAAAATTGCTATGATTGTTACCACCTGAAATTTAAAATATAATTGCGAATGGAAAATGAAAAGAACAATTATTTTTTTAAATAATTTTTATTAAATTAAAAGTTTAATTCATAATACATATGTAAGAAATTTAAAATATAATCACAAATAATGGTTAAAATAAATAAATTACAATTTTTTTAATTATTTTTTAAAAATGTGAGTAAATTCACATTTTCGGGCAGCAATGAAGAACGTCTCGGCGTAACTATACCACCAGCAGCAGAGAAGCATCGTTCCGAAGAAACTGTCGTTGCTGGTATACACAAGAACTTCTTCGCTAACATCGCTAGCTTTGGATACTTCTTGGCATTCATCTTCCACCAATTTAAAATGTCGCGATAGTTATGGGATAGCTGTGGCTCATTCATATACATTTCATATTCGCTAAGTTGCTGACCATCTGCTTTTGCTTCCAACAAAAAATCCAAAGCACTACACGCCCAGACGTTCTTCATTACTGCCCGAAAATGTGAATTTACTCACATTTTTAAAAAATAATTAAAAAAATTGTAATTTATTTATTTTAACCATTATTTGTGATTATATTTTAAATTTCTTACATATGTATTATGAATTAAACTTTTAATTTAATAAAAATTATTTAAAAAAATAATTGTTCTTTTCATTTTCCATTCGCAATTATATTTTAAATTTCAGGTGGTAACAATCATAGCAATTTTTTATTTGTTTCCATTTTTTGCCATTTCTAAAAAAACAATAATACATGCAATAAAATCCCGTCCCAGTACATTGTGCGTTACCATTCATCGTAATTGTTAAAAATGCTCTGGTGTCTACGACTGGGTCATGTAGAGAAACCCAAACATTAAAAAAATTTTATGACATGCAAAAACCCAAATTAAAAATCCTGCAACTGAGGTCAGTCTTTACTTTTATCGTAGAAATCCTACAAACACTTGCCAACAGATTTTTGTCTTCTTTATTGACCTGTGGCTAAGAAAAAGACCAATCATAAACAGATGAACGACGACAACACACAAAATCGGTTATCTCAATTTTCAACCCCTAATAAAATTATAATCCACCTAATATTTTCTACCAAATGTCATTTTTTATGAATTACAAAAAAAAAAGCAAACGCACCAACTACCTGTTCTTACACTCATAGATTATACCAGGACAGTGGTTAACCAACATAATAAAATCATCCCTTTCAACTATCACTATCCAAAAACAACTTGCATTTCTTTTTCGTACGATCTTGCAACAACAATAAATCAACAAACACTTGCCAACAGCTTACTTTCTTCTTTATTTACGAATTACGACTACCTACGACTACGACGACGACGACGACGACACACAAGATCGGTTTTATATCTTTTCAACCCCTAATAAAATCATATCCAATGACATTTTTTAACGAATGAATGAAAAAAAACAGCACAAAAAACTATTGCTATAAGGACTAGCGAAATCCATCCTAAGAGTATCTTATTTAATGACAATAATAAACTACATAGTCATAATAATCCATCTCCAACTTGCAATTCCTTGCAATTGAAATAGACAATTAATTAACCACCATCATTATTTTTATTAACCGAAAACAAATAATACAAAATGTTATTAAAAACTTCCTTCATAAACGCATCCATTTGTTCAAACAACTTTAGCTTCATCGCGTAAGGATACACGATCGTTAAGTTTCAAATACCCGGGTACCCGAACCATGCAAATACCCGGGTACCCGGGTAATATTGAATACCTCGCGTTCCCGGGTACCCGGATACCCGGGTATTATTTCGAGTACCCGGTCAGAGTCAAGAGCACTAGTCTCAATATTCTTGTGGAGTACATAATGAAAGTTTATGCACCAGTGTGGTTTTGGATAAAAAAAGAAACCCTTATTGATAGATGGCCCGCAACATGTTTTTGAATTCATCTCTTTTTCAAGATGGCTGCCAGACAACCTTAAATCAATCGTTGATCCTGTCATTGAAAGAAATGCTTTCTTCGCACATCCTGAAATCATTTTATTAGCAATGCTCTTCGACGAAAGGATTCATGTCAGAAACCTTGCTCTTAAACGAATAATAAAAGCGAGGAAAACTATAAAACAAACCGAACATTTAAGCCCCCAAATATTTAATTTAATGCTGTGGACTACAAGGAAATATTTTTTGGAATGAATGTCAAATAACACCACCACCTTGCCCAGCTGAATTGACTGATGAAGAACTTTCATTGCTAGTGCGAAGAAATTAACTGAAAATAGCGGCATTTAATTGTCACACGCAAAGTGTCGACAGATGTATCAACTCTGTTACCGAAGCAAGCCAGTGCATTATTGGAGCAAAAGGAGGGAAGGGCTTATAAGAAATAAGGTTCAATAACGAAGTTAAATGCCCTCTTTTAATTTCAAAGGTCAATTTCCAATGTAATTTTTTGAAAACTTTTTTAACTTTTTTTGTATAAAAATTATACATAGGTACATTATGTTTCTATTTATTTTTTGATGTATTTTCATGAATTTTGTTCTTATTTTTTTTTTAACTAAACTTAAATGTTAATAGCGGTAAGGGGTCTTATGAAAACTAACCTTTGCCGGATTTATCCGTCAATCTTCCAGGTCCGCCTATTGATTAACGGATTCGTTCGTGATTTGCCGGGTTCGCTCGTTGATTTGCGAGGTCTGCCTGTTGCTTTGCCAAATTTATTCGTGATTTGCTGGGTTCGCCCGTTGATTTGATAGATTCGCCTGTTGATTGCTTGACCCGTCCGCGATTTTCAGGGTTTACCCGTTGATTTGATGGAATCTTCCGTGATTTACCGGGCTCACCTGTTGATTTGATAGGTTCGTCTGTTGATTGCCAGGTCTGTCCGTTGGTTTGATAGGTTTGCCTGTTGATTGCCAGACCCGTCAGTGATTTGCAGGGTTTGCCCGTTGATTTGTGAGGTCCGCCTGTTGATTTGACTGGTTTGCCTAATGAACTGTTGATTGCTGGGACCGAATACTAGCTAGAAACTAGCTATACTGGAGGAGCGACGATCGTTTCCAACTTAACAATGACCTGCAATATAGGCCCGGAGTACCTTGCAACTTCCATCTGTTACCTAATTTAAGTTATTTTGAAGGATAATAAAGAAAAGACCTAAATATTCATTCTTTCTTTGATAACATCCTGGATATACCGCCGAGCTAAGCCAAAGAACAAAGGGAATTTGTTACCCGCTAATCCACGGTTAGTGCTACAGTCACTACGCTGCAATCAGCAGAGGCATTTAATCTCCCAGGGCTCCCACCCCAGCTTTCAGGCGACCAAGTGCTTCGCCCGTTCCAAATCTAATTTTTGACAGTAACGTCGCGTCGGGTTCTGAGATGCAGATACTGCCACCAATATCAAACTGCGTTTTGCTCGAAACATTGGTTCAAATCAAGCTGCTTGTCATCGCTAAGATGACGAATATTCAATGGTGTTCCATGGCTTAGTCAATTGGTTCTTGTAAGTGAGCAATCCAAGTTCTTTGTGTGGAATTTCTCGCAGACTACCGGAAATGTCGAACTTCTGCGTCAGCACCTCGTACAACGAGTTGAGTTGAAACTTTTTATAAGCCGGGGCTTTATAATTCATCAAACAGTTCAAATTTTAACAATATATTATTATTTCAACTTCTATAAGCCATAAGTCATAACAAAAATAAATAAACAAAAACAAAAAAGATAAATCACTTTTTGAAGCTTTTTTTCTTATCGCCAACAAATTTATTTTAAAAATAAACAACATTTCGGTAATTCATCGAAAATGATAAAATTAATCCCCATCGATTTATCGATTGTGTTTTCTCATTATTACAAAACCATTATTTGTCAAACCACAAACCTCGCACTCACTTACGTTTAGCTTTTAGATAAAACATTTTTGTTAGTGTTGATAGAAAATTTGGCATTTCCTTCATTTCGTTGGTAGTTTCTTGTCTGGTCATGGATTGGTATTCGTAGGCGACTTTTCGATTGATAGCTGTCAAAATTTGAAACAATTCGGTACCTTCTTCGTCGCCGTACTTCGCGGCCTCTTCTAAGACTTGACAAAATGCCTGGATGAACCATGAACCATTCTCGACATTCCGGAATGAATAATAACCTGTTCAAAGCAACCGTCAGGGCCAATTCAAATGAAAAAGATCACGGACTCACCTTCGAATGTCGAATAGAAGACCAAAAGATCAGCTGTATTTGGGATGGCGTAGGTGATTGTCTGTCTCTCTTCAGGAGCAGATGCGAAGCGAGACATCGGAGTTACCATTTCTGTTTCGTAGGTCACTGGGCGTTCCAACATATTTCCACGGCAAGCCTAAAAATCAGAAAAAACATCAGGTAATGGACACTTGACGAACTGTCTTGTCTTACCTGAATAAAGAACAACTTAGGCTTGTTGATCAGTGACTTGCAGTTATCTCCTAGAAAAGGTGTCCACAAACGTTCCACCGGATAGGTCATGTCCTTTGCATAGACTTTGCCTTCAATCCCATGCGACATGACCACAACAACGAGACAATCATTGTTACTATGATCTTCCCTGGCAACTATTTCAACACAAGTCAAAATTTCACATATCAAATTCACAATTGATTCCTCAAAACCACTCACCATCTCTCAATTGTCCATTGAGCTTCTCGAATGTCAGATCGTCAAACACTCTCACATCGAACCCATACTGTTTGAGCATACTCTTAACCCGATCACGATCACGTTCTGTGCCTTTCCGGGGTTCCTGATTTCGTATTTCTTTGTGATTGAAGACCAACGCGATTCCGATATTTTCATTGTTCGTATTGTAATTCACATCTTTTGTTGCTATCGATCGGATTGGAGCCTTGATGACGGTTGCCATGCCATCGATCTCGTCATACTTGAGATTTTCCGATGAGGCAAAACTATCTGGGCGCTCTTTGCGGTCTTTTTTCTTACCGAAGCGCAGAACAGAAATGTCAGTCTCATCCATTTTGCTTGAAATTTTGATATCGACTGACTATCGGTGCAAGAGTTAGCATTTGATAGCTTTTGTCCATCATATCTAATCGTGACTGATAAGCCAAAGAGTTTGATAAGGAATATTGTCGTCGGTTTTTGTTTTTTTGTATGCAGATAGGGGGGCTTTTTGAATCGAAGTCCTTATCTTGTCGATAAACTCTTGTTAATTTTGTTATGTTCGACATTAAGATTCTACGGCCAATGCATTTCTCATGTAAATTCTGACTGTTACTTGAATTCTTCAACTGTATGCAGCTATAGATCTGAGTCCTGACTCATTTATATCTTGGTTGCTTAGCTCTTCTTCCGTCTCTCTTTCAGTCACTCTTTTTATAATAGACTATATATCTGACTAGTTCTTTTTTGAAGGTCGCAATTGTTTTTAAAAGTCCAAAGAATGTTGCGAAGACAACTTTTAGCATATATGTAACGAACAAAATCATTTCATCATTGTGCTCCTCCGGCAGAAGGTTTTTGTCTTAATCTGTGCCTGATCTAAGTATTCCGGGGTCACTTCATATAAGTTCTAGCAACTATCCGGAAAGGAATCCATCCTTTTTTGTGCATCAGCGCTCTCTCCTACCTCAAATTCTACCACACGACACTTATTGATTGGGCAAGTCACTCTTCGTGTCCAAGCTACCAAGTTTATTTTTGTTGTAACATCTTCTTCGCGGTAGTTTTAAAGTATGTATCATCATCGTCTGCGTCTGCCTGGCCAATAAAGTTCTTGCGCCACAGCCGGCATCCGGTCCGGGCCAGCTTCAGCAAGCTCGTCCATATATCCCTACTGCTGGCCGATGCCATTAGGTTTCGCATGCCAACGCTCAAGCATTCAAAGTCTCAGCCTCTCAGCTGCCTTGTTAAGCCGCAGTTCTAGAATCAAGGAATCTATTGTTTAGGTGATCGGAGCTCTATGATATGATATTTTCCCTTACGAAATCGAAATTCATTTATACAATTCATTTTTATACTATCATACTGACATCGCCTCTACTTCTACTACCGAATGATACAATTAGTATCAATTTGATAATATTGTCCAAAGTTAGCCTGAAATAGTCCGACTATTTCATCATCAACTTCCAACGACCATCTGAGGTTTCGAAGTCATTCCGTCCATATTAATTGCCACCAGGGACTTTGGAACCTGCTGATACGTATGAAGAGGGACATTGTACCTGCCAGTCCGTACCACCAAGGGCATCGTACCTACTGAGCTGCATCCGCTAAGAGTATCTTACTTTTGTTTGATGGTTTGATATTAGAGTAAACCAGAAATTTTAGTATTAGTCAAGTTTTTTTCACTTCTACTTATTTACAATGGATGTTTAATAATCAAAATCTAGCGTTTTCTAAATCTGGTAAATTCTGGTGTTCTTGTCCGTCTGAAACTCCCTAAGGCATTCCGGCCTTGGTGGTCTCCTTTAATACAAGTTAGGGTCGTTACCAACGGTACAATTTTCGGGTACGGTCTGGTCTGGTTAGCATAAAATCACGGACGCGTCAGGTAAATCACGGACGAATCCAGTAATTCTCAGAGGAAACCGGTAAAATACGGACGAATCTGAAAATCAACGGAATGCATTCTGGCTACGGGGTTAGTATGTGTGACAAGACCTCATACCACTGGTGCGGCAAAGTCTATGTCCGGTTAGCAGAAAACCACTGACAAATCCGGTAAGTCGTGGACGATTTGAATCAAGCGCGGTATAGGATCCGCTAAATCACAGTCGAATCCGTCTGGTTTCATACTTACCATCCCGGAGAACACGGCTGCTCACTTTGAATTTCTGGATTCAACTGATTTTTCTAGGGCTGGTGAATGGGTTATTTATAGGCTGTCCGCATGCGATGTTAAATGTAACTGTTAATGGAAACTGCTTGATGTTTGTTAGAGTCTGATTAGCAACCGGTATACTTCTGTTTCGATTTGGTTAGCAACTGTTTTGTTACTGGTTCGGTGCTGCTGGTAGTTGAGAGCTGACTGATCGGTGACTCGGCGGAGACTGCTGTTTATTTGACGGCAAGGTCGGCGAGCAAAACCTCGGGTGGAAAATAAGAAGCACATAATATTGACAGACCGCTGATTCAAGGTGCGCAATATATGTAGCTGAGAAAGTAAGCAATTCAAAATATCAGGTGAGTCGTATCTTCCATGAAATTCGGGCATGGGAAAGCAATCGGTGTGATGGATGACACGTTTGCTCACTTGGGAGTGTAAGGAAAACCTTACATGTGTATACATATAGGTAAGCCAAAAGCCGTTTAAATTCCATCACCCCAGTCGTCCATTTATCTAAAACTAGATTCTCATACCAACCCATCGAGTGCTGTTTCTTGTGTAGATACGAGGTAGTAGCTTCAGAACCACATTCTGTTGAAATTTTGCATGTCTGAAATCCACATCATCTAAGTGTATTTCCAAATAAGCAAGTCTTCTCCTCGACCTTTATTGTCTTCCGAAAGATGATTTCGTGGTTATTCTTCTTCAACGCATCAAACTAGTTCCGAAAAAGGCCAAGACTTTCCCAAGGGACTGAAAGGTGATGCCTACCGTTTTCTAGGATTCTCAAGGTTTAATCCAAAGCGACTACTAGGAGAAGGCAAAACGGTCACAGAGTTGAAGTGTTACGATAACCTAAGTTGGCGCAGAAGAAAGTGCTCTCCACAATGTTAATACACCGCTTCAAAACTCCGCCATTGCTATGGCCAATTTGGTCGCATTGAGCTACAAGCTTCCAAACGATCCACCGTACCACCGTATTCTCCAGATGCGCAGAAAATTCACACGAATGACGAAGTCATCACCGCCATATTTTGCAGACCTAAAGAAAACTTAATTTTCAAACAATAGTTAAATTGGGGCATCCTTGGGTCAAGTATATCGAGTTAAAAAACATGTCGTCATCGTTCCGAAATGTTTTTTTTTTCTTTTGTGAACCACCGAAAATTTTCACTTCGTCAAAACAAGAGATAACCTCTCCATTCGATTTTTGCTGGTGCATCTCATACTGTCATGCATTAATTAGTTGATTTGGAATAAAAATACAAGCCACAATAACCTTGTACCTACTAATGCAATTATTGTTTTCTTGAGAGGGCTATACTCTATACAACACCGCAAACCCTCAACAACACTAGACAAACAAAACTGTAGGTAAGTGAGATAAATTATTTCCCAAATCAAATATTCATCTGCTGGCCTTGCATTCTTGTAAGACCAGTTAATGCGGTTTTATAGAGACATGCATATCTACATAATCCAACCACCCCATTCCTTACTGTCCTGTGCAACCATAAAAAATGCACCATATGGCGCATAGCACCACAAAAAAAAACCACTCAACTAATCCAATAAAACCCTTCCAAAAAAAAGATCTCGAAAGTCAGAAACCCAGGTCATGTGTGCGCAGTGGGGTGTAACATCTTAAACCGTAGTTCTTGCAAGTCCCGCAAATCTCATATCCTTTTCACATTCCTTATTTGTTTTTTTTTTCTTCTCATATCCTCTCAACTCATAAAACTCACTTCAAACAAACACATTATCGTACAGCATCGCCAACGTTTTGTACGAGACGATGATGATGATGGTAAAATAATGTCCGCCCCCTTTCCTGTTAGTCCTGCAACTTTTACAACCAATGCCAAAGCTAAAGCCATAGCCCAACGTCCATAATTGGCAATATTCAAATTTGATTTATTTCTAACGGAAATTAACTTTCGTTTCGTATACGCAAAAGTTTTCTTCATTGGCTTTCTTATGTTTTCCAATCGACAAACAAAAAAGCAACCAAAAAGACGATCCCGATTCCGATGCCAAAACAAATTTCAGACAGCCCCATGTTGTCTCTTCAAAAACGAAAAAAATGTCCTCACAAAAAAGTCATTCTCGAAAATAGCACCACCTTTTCTTGTGCTTTTCCGAAAATCATGCCAATCAATTGATCTGTTAACAAAAACACAATTTGCTTCTTACAGGATGTTCCGGAAATTATTACTTCCCCTCCATTATCCGATTTACCGATTTACAAGTCATTTCGTTCTCTTTCACTGTCGATTAGATCTTTTGCCCTCCATCCAAAAACCTCAGCCACTTCGTCGTCATGCGTGTCGGTCGCTCCAACAAACTTCGCAAAATGGCAATCAGCCAGCGACAGTGACTCTAACCGAGATCTGGGACAGCATGAGCTGTATGAAGTCATTGCTAGACATTTGAATCTCGACTGCTCTGCAGGGGGCGGACGGTGGTATGGCATGTTGAATGGGTGTCACATTTTTTAAGGGTGGCGAAAAAGAATCCCAGACTATGCAAATAGTGTTGAGTAATTTATTATCACGCAACAAAGTTGTACGAGTCGGTTTCTCTTCTCTTTGTTTTGTTTTGCACTTTTGTGCACAATTTCGCTTAAACCACCACCGACCGTACGACTCACCCACTTGACAGCCTCAACGCCGCTTCAGCCACAGTTTTCGCATTTGAATACAATACGAGCCGTGGAACAGGATGAAAGCGTATCTCTCCCCTTTTATTCTGCTCCTTCGCTGATGCTTAAACTGTTTTAGTTAATCCTCCACCCCTATCCAAATTGCCAAACTCGGCTGGCGGTCTTTTTTCCATGTGACGGCAACGGTATGCTTAACATTGAAAATCCCCACAGTCCAATGACTAATGCTGATATGGCACTGCACGTTGGTTAGGGTGGGGGGTTTCGGACACCCTCTCCTAGACCAAACTCAAAAACTTACAAACATCGAAAAAGAGAGAGAAATTAATACAACAAGTGCGCACGCCCTAAACTTTTCTGTTAGTTGGGTTCGGTCGGTGGGTGTCTCGCACTCGAACTGTGTAACAACTTTTTCCTTGTCTCGATTCTTAGTTTTATTGCAACGCAATTTGGCCGACCGACAGACAGAAAAAAGCGAATCAATTTTTTCCACTAGATTTGGCTCGAACCTCGAACGCATATAAATTCCCGAGGGCCAGTGTGGACATATTGACAAATAAATTAATCAAACTGCGTATTGGAAAACTCGGTTTGGGCGTTACTCACTCGTTACGTTGCGATGATGAGTTCTTTTTTTTTGTCCTGCTTCGCAACCACCCACTTGTATTTTAGCCGCCGCAACCACCGGCTACTGGACCATGGAATGTGGACAAAACTACCAGGATCGAGAAGTTAGGAGGCCATCAGCACCAGACGATACCAGACCAAAGTTAGACCGGGCATGCCGAGACAGACCAACGAACTACAATAAAAAGTTCTATATTGGCAACAGTTTGACAGTTGGCATTGGTATGCAATAGCAATATAAAAAGAGAGAAGCTATAATATCGTTCACTCAATCTAGTTTGATATTCCATTTGAATGATGGGAAGGATTCAAGTTGAGTTTAATGATTCGATAAGGGGTGGTGTTGTGTGTAGTATGCCACTCGGAGCTCGAAGGCTTCTGGGTTTTAAGAAGTGTCTTGTAGAATTGCCGTGTTGGAAGGAAAGTAATGTTGCTGGATAAATTATGTGAATTAACTACTTGACAAAAAAACTTGTGAAGGTGTGTGTGTGGCTGTTTTATTTTCGATAAAATTGGGAATGCATTGCGTACATTACATAAGTGCAATGTACATCATGAGCAAACCACCAACCTTAAAAATATAATATGTAAATACCGTCGACTACTAAGTTGTTGCTTCGCTTTTGTAGCAGTAAGCAGATTGCTTAATGGTTATCCTAACATGTCATCTATTCGTTGGAGCTTAGTAGTCGTCTATTCTTTCCACTCTGCTAAATAGATATTTATCAGATCATCAATCAAAATCAAAAATTATAAGGAAGAAGAATAGAAATTCGAAGATTTTGACCTTTTGATGCTTGTTTTCTAAGACTCAGGTATACTTAGTCTGTCCAGGGTGTGACATACCTCAAAAATATTGTGGTATGCAGATGCAAACCTCTCAGACGTTTCTTTTAAGCACTTCTTTTTCCTTGAGCACTCTTCCAAAGCGGAGCAGAAGCTGATTTACAATCACTGATTTGCAATCTTATGCATCTTTCGGTTGGTAGTGCATGTGAATTGTTCTGCACACAAACCAATTGCGTGTTACATGATTTCGTGTTGTTGCATTCCTTTTTATTCTCGGTAGTATCGAGGGGCGAATTGTCGTGGGCTATTAACCGAGGGTCGGTGGTCTCACTTCTGCTTTTTCGCGGGCCCGTCCTGAATATTTTCGAACCAAATAGATTAACTGTAACGCTTCGTTACAAGCTGTTAGTTGAGTACCTCACGGAGGTCCTCGATAAGAACCTGTGCTTGTTTCACGGCGGAAACTACATCAGTAACCGAAAAGAAAACCGCTGATAGTTGCTTTATTAATTAGAGGGATTATTTTAGTCGATAATTTACATTCTCGCCCATTTTTTCAATAGCGTTCGCGATAAAGCTGAAAGTGATTTCATTCAACTTCAAAAGAATTGTGGGTATTCTTAGCCCCGTCAACCTTGTGGCCGTTATCAGAAAAAAGGTTACATAAGGGCTTAAGAATTCTCTTAGGAAAGTGCTCTAATAGCTTCTAACGTCGATTTTAGCATATCTGGAGAGAGGTGCCAATGCCAGTGTTCTTGATATGGAAATTGGAAATAGCATCTGTGTTGTAGGACCTTATATTATATAATTTATTCTAATAACTTAGTTTAACGATATTCAATATACAGGGTGATTCACGAGCGCTGTGCCAAAAAGCTAGAGCGTGTAGGTTGAGTTGAGACAAGAAAAAAATCGTATGGGAGGGGGGTCTATTCCCCCCCCGTTTAGCCGGGAGGGCCAATTTTCTGAAAAATTGACTTATTTTGTAAAAAAAAATATTAAAAATCAACGGCTTCGTTTACAACACCGAACTATACCTTTCTGAAAAGCCAAAAACTTCTTCTTTCACTTTGTTTTTAAATTGAATTGTTTTAAAGAATAGTTTAAAAAAAAATAAATTTTCAAACTCAAAATTTTCAAAAAAAAAGCAAAAAAAAACATTTTTGAACTAAATTTTTTCAAAATTTTATGTAATTAAGTACTAATTTTGTTTTCAAAATTCAATGAATTTGTTAATTTATAGTCGAAAACAGAAAACCGAATGCAAAAATGTCTTTTCGTTTTTGAGAAATCAAAAAAAAAAACCAAAACCACTTTTTTCTAAGAAAATCTTTGTTTTTATTTTTACCTATCTGGACTTTTAGTTTAATTGATTAGTTTAATTAATAAATTTGTTTGCATTTGGAGTCTTATGAGGACTCAATAAAGTAGAAAAGTATTACATTATCCCTGGATTAACCATTTTGTTCATTGATAACGTCTGCCATTGACCTTTCACTTCTAGCTTTCCGTGCTCTCGTCGACGTGCATGCTACGACTTGGGCGCCATCTAAATTGTCGTCAACTGCTGGGTTTTGGCCATTATTAAAGATTTACTTTGATTGTAAAAATGGCTCGGTAACATTGTCGATCGATTTATACAATATCTCTTTACGGGGCAATGAATGTTGTATTCTGAAGTTTAAGGCGTCAACATCAGTATTTCTTGCACCTAAGGTAGATCATAGAAATTATTTATATGATAACACAACGTTTAACGGGCAAGATTGTAGGATAAAAAGTATACTATAGCCATCCCCTGGTTCCAAGATACCAACCCATCAAAATGAGCCAAATCAGTTCAGCTGTTCTAAGATAGTACGTATATATCAAAGCAACATTAACCGGGTCAGCTGGTAGCATATAAATCTTCTTATAGCCGTCACCTGTTGTTCTAGGCTACCTCCTTATCAATTTCGAGCCAAATCATTTCAGCCATTCGTAAAACAGCTTGTAGGATAAAAAGTATCCTATAGCCATCCCCTGGTTCTAAGCTACCCCTCCCATCAAATTGGGTCAAATCGGTTAGAAATTATTTAAAGGGGATATCAACGTTTACCGGGACAGCTAATATGGCTGATTTGTGATTCTTAACCTTCCAGGGCACCACCTGCATGCATACCATTAAAAAAAACCGGTCCAGCCGTTAAGAACGAGTTTAGTGACATACAGTCGTTCTTAGAAATTACTTATATGGCAAAATAATATTTGCTGGGTCAGCATACCTAATTCAATTTATTATAACTATGGTCTTATCAAAACTCTGAACTCTGAAATAGCAGAAACCACAACTAACTACAACTTGAATTAGCAGGCGCTACTGATTATCAAAATCTCAGCAAGCAGATTCCACTTGGTTATTATAGCATATAGCCTGAGTAAGCAGGTGCTAGTGCTACTATTTTAGACCCAGTGAATGATTTCACTGTCTGTTAAAATTTATGAGAGAAATTCATCTAGTACAACAAGTCTGTTAGTGTTGCCGATTCAAAAAAAAATTTATCATGATTTTTATCATTAGATCCTCAAAAAAATCATGAGATTGCTTATTCTTCATTGGTACCTTAATTCACCACAAAAATTTTAAATAAAAAATACATATGAAATTTCATTTCGTTTTAATAAGTTTCAAAATAACATTTAGTGATATTTTAGGGGAAAAAAAAAATAAATTACATCAAAGGGCACGGTAGTGCCAGGCCAAGTTCTAGTTCTAGTACTACTCCCTTTTTACAGGATCGAACTCATGCATATTTTTAACCCCCCATAACTTTTGAACCTATAGAGTTAGAAGCTTCAAATTTGAATTACGTTTTGTAGAACCACTTCCTGAGGTATTTAACAGTAAAAATTTCAAAAAACCTAAATGACTCACTCACTGACTAAACATCAAAATTATGAAGCACTTCTAACAATAGCAGAATCTTAAAATTTGGTACACTGGTAGGTTTTCAGGTGAATACAAAGGGAAAAATCGAAAATTTCATTTTGCTCATTCAGGGGGCGTGGTATCCACCCACTTTCTTAAAATAAACGTAGGATGTTGAAATTCGGAATTCTAATAGGGTTTTGGTTGAAAATAAGAAAAAGTATAAATAAAATATTTAAGTTTCATTTAGGGGCGTTTCGGTTTCCGCCCACTATCTTTAAACGGTCGTAGGATGTTGAAATTCGGAATTCTTGTAAGGTTTTGGCTGATGACTTGAAAAAAATTAGAAAAAAAATCTATTTCCATTTAGGGGAGTGGTATCTGCCCACTTTATCACAATGGTCGAAAACGTAAAAATTCGCAATTCTGATAGGGTTTCGGTTGAAGTTTGTTTAAGTTCATAACACTCCCATGAGCAATTTTCTTTAAGTATAAAATTGTAGTTTCATTAAAGGGGCGTGGTTGCAGCCCACTTTCTTAAAATGGCCGTAGGATGTTGAAATTTAGAATTCTGGTTTGTTTAAGTTCATAACATTCCCATGAGTAATTTTCTTTAGTGGTTTCACAATGGAACCTTGGGGTCTAAATGAGTAAACAACATTAAGACAGCCGGTGTAACCTAACCGACCTATTATTTATTTATAAATTGGCAGAGCAATTATATTGTTAAAGTTTGCTAATTGCTAGCATATATAGTATATTTCGAGGTTCAAGTTTTACAGTAGTAGTGAGCAGTTTTACGTCGGCACCTAGCAATTAAGCCTTATCCGACGTGTGACCATTCACATTGGTGTCTGTTTGTTAGAGTTGATACTCTCCCTTAATCACACTATTTGAAACTCATCATTATCAAGCTTTTGCGTATGTTATCCCTTCATCGCATTTAATATACCTAATAAATTTCAATTGTGTTTTCAAGTACCAGTTAATTTTTTCCATGAAGAAACCATAATGGTAAATGTTTTTCTATCTATATAACTGAGCTTGAGAGACGTACACTCAGTTACCGAGAAAGAATTTCTCGTCAACCAACAGCCCCTCTGAAACTCCCACAAGGGGGCCTACCGCTTCTGTAGTTGGCGTTCAAAGGTCCTAAGACACAATGAACGGGGCTCCAACTACCCCAGAGTACCAGTTTATTCAATAGACCTGGTAGTCTTTCTATTGATTATATGTACTCTTACGTTACACTTTTTCAATAGGAGTTTTCCCAACTTTCGTTCTTATCATGGATTAACAAGGATCCGCTGGCATCCTTGTCAAGCAGCCTCTTGCCAGTTGTCAGGGCGGTAGAACAATTCTGGAAGACTGCATGACTTTAACGTAAAACCATTCGCCTAGATCGTCATCTAGTTTCCACCCTGCACCACGCGGAGGTTGGCTTTTCCGCACTTGAGCTTAGAGAAATATTTACTCGATATTGCAAAGCAGCACAACAAAAACATAAAGAGCTAAGTTCTGTTATGTGCGAACAACACTGTGTTAAAAGTCAGCCACCAAAAGTAATGAGATCTAAGAGAACTCCAAGATCTTACATGTAAATGTTTTGTATTGAATATTTTAAATCATAGAAGATAATACAACAATATTAAAAGAAAAGAGAAAATAGTTTGGATGAAAATTTGGGCATGTTTGTTTTAAAATTAAGTTTTCAACACATTATCGGTTTTGTTATTCTTTTTGAAGGAAGATTTTAAAAATCATGAGATTTTCAATAAATTCATGAGATTATGAGATGGGGGTGAAAAATCATGAGAATCATGATAAATCATGAGATTCGGCAACACTGAGTCTGATACTTAACCAACGAATTATTACTCTGCTTATGCCTTCAAATGTCACCTCTATAACTCAAATTTGTGCCAAAACATAAATGTGAACTATAAGCTATCAAACGAAATAAATCCATACATTTTAAATCTCATACACAATGGCTCTTGGCAGGTCTGGTGTTGTAATTTGTAAACCAACTGAGTGTACGATGTAGGTTTTGGTTGTGTGCATTGCTGTTGGTTGTCGGTCGTCGATCGGCGATGGTGGAGGTGAAGTGCGATGCTTTTTATTTGTAATGAGTCTATCTTTAAACCCTTCTTTTCATGCAGAATCTCACTGTCCATGATGTATTTCGTACAGAACAAGATTGCTGTTGCCTCCTGTCTTGCTTAGAAAAAACATCTTGCCACATCAATCTGGTAGTGGTGCAATCGATCAGGGCCTACCTGCAACACAAGATTTAGAACATCCCAATCAGGAATTATTTTTAGAGACTAAATTTTTCACGCTGAATTCAAACCATTTAACACAAAACACATTCTCGACAAAACTCGCAAGTCAAAACAACCATAAACCATTATCACTCCTTATAACCCGTGCTTCAAAGGAAACACTTCACCCACATCTGCATCCTCAAACTCCATTGTTGAATTTATCCAAAAATCTATTAAAATCTGCTGCATCATGACAATTTCTCTCAAACCTGCTGCTTGCGCTTGCTTGCTGTCTATCATACTCATACTCAACATGCCCTCGCTCATGCAACAACAATTTTCCACTCAACCTGTATCTTCTTCAAAGTTAACTTATCTTCCACTTGTCCAAAATGTAATCATGCACACGAAAAGATAAAATCCACACCACAGGTCTTCCTACACCTCGCCGGTTCGCACATTTAGTTGAGTCAAAATGACAAAATGAAAAGAAAATTCAGCCCCTTGGCCGCATTGGGTATAACATACGAACTGTTTCTGGACGAACAGCAACAATGAGCATGAGCGACCATGGAAACGATGAGAGTGCCAAATCTACACTAAAAACAGAACCACAAAAACAGAAAATCCAACCAAACCAAACAAATAACAAGACAAGAAGACCCAAAAGGAAGAAGGCCGGAGCGAAGCAGAGCTAGAGCCAGCCAAAGCCAACAGTAAATTCCACTCAAAATTCAACTCAACCAAGAGCGAGCTAAAGTTGTAGGATTTTGTGGTGGATTTTGATGTTCTACTGGAAATGTTGGATTGGACGAACCCCGATGAAAACGAAATTTATGAAATTCAGTTGCTCGTTGACTTGCATTGTATTCTAACGTTTGTTCGCTTTAAAGTCACCGTTAAACGGATTCGTTCCGCGATTCTCATTCAGACAGACAGGAAAAAAAGTCAAATTTTCAGAACGCCGCCGCTGCTAGTTTTTTTTTTCTTTTGCTCCTCAGAAAGCACACACATGACTCTATATACCTAATAATTCCAAATCCAATTTACCTCCCTGACTATAAGTACTCGTCGTAGTCGTAGTATCTCGTATGTTCCCCAGAGTACCCGTAGAAGTGTACATCTAGTAGTAAAGCATCATCGTACGTTCAGCAGCATCCATGAGATATTCGTTCGGCTGCCACAGAATTTTTCTCTCGGTTGTTGTATTTTGACGAATTGTGTGTCTTGTGATCCAAAAAAAAGGGTGATAGATACGTCCGTCGTCTTGTCTCGTCGCAGTCGTCGTCGTTCGTCGGCGGTGGTCTTCATCGTTCTTGTCGTGTATTTTGCTGTTCACTCACCCATCACCCCAAAAAACAACAACAACCCAACACAACGACAAAACGTAGCAAAAAAGGGTGAAATAATTGAAGGAGTAAAAATAAAAATTCAAACACGGAAATAATAAAATAATAGTATAGTTGCTCCACCGAGTCTCTTGTGTGTAAAAATTAAGTGGCAACCATTTCTTTTATTTTATAACCGAAAACAACAACAACAACCATCCGAATAACTAGAGAACGCGCTCTAGAGTGCCCCGGGGGCAGTTCATAGATTCAGACACTGTGCTCTTCGGCAGAGTCAAGTCGTCAACCAAAGGAAAATAGTCGTCGGTCATACCTTCGTATAGAAAAAAATTAAGGAAACAGTTTCAGGGAGATTAAGTTAAGGAAAAAACAGGAATCGTTTTCATGCTCTAGTCTCCTCTCTTCATTGTTGTGCGAATTTTTTTGCGTTTGTTTGTTTTTGTTTTTATTATTTTCTTCCGTTCATTCCACAAAACCGAACCACCCCCTCGAGAAACGAATTATTATCCGCAAGTGATTCGAAATGTGTCGCAGTGTAAATAATGTTAGTCCCAAAGTGGACGCATAGCTAGTGGATAGTTTGTGATAAGAAGAATTCCAATTTTTCGGTACACGCCCACCCGCCCCCCTTGCACCTTTTTTTCCCAAAACAATTCTATCAAAACACTCACCCATCAACATCATCATCACTCTCGAAACGACACGACAACGACTGACACGCTGAGATTGTTTTTTTCCTTTCAGTTCATTCTCGTTTCAAAGGAAGTGTGTTTTTTTTTGTGTTCGCCCCGTGAGTGTATGTCTGTTTGTTGGATGTCCCAACAGATCCAATATCAACACATCCCCCGCCCAAACACCCCCAAAACCAATAGAGAAGAAAGCAACACACACAGGAAAAAAAAAGTATCTCTCATCTCTGTGAAATCCCAGGCAATGAGTTGAGTTAAGTTGATGAGTTAATCCAAATGAAAGCGAGTTAGAAGACTTGGCTCACAGCAAATTCGCTGCAGCAGAGTACCGTTCGTTGCTGCTTGTTCTATTTGTTAATCAAAATTAAGTGAAGTGACTAAGGCAACCCTAATTAGACCTGCTTTATTTTTTGTTTCTGTTCGCTTTCGGTTCGGTTCGGTTCGGTCGTCCGCTGTGATTAACACACCGTAAGAAGAATCGGCGGGAATAGAGCTTCTAAGGACTGTTAACAGGATAAAGGATAAAAAAACAAGAAAACAATCAAAAGTGTTTCAGAAGAAGAAGAAGAAAAAAAGGGAAAAACAAGTAAAAACTCTTAAAACAATCATGGAAAATTGTAAAACTAATGAAAAGTGCTCAACTGGACAACGACTTCACCAACAGGACTACAACAAGGATAAGGACGAAGAGGATCGTCTATGTATTGAAGACGAACATGAGGAAGATGATGATGAAGAAGCAGCTAGCCTGATGCAGCAACATAAACAGAAACAACAACAAATTTATCAGAAAAACACAGCTACAACAACAACAACAAGCAACGATACCAAAAAGAACCTTATGTCCTCCTCAGCACCATCAGCAGCACAAAGTTGTTCAACCCTTCGCCGAACCCCACCAACAACGGTCACACTGGCGACAGTAGCGACGATGGGTGGCAGTGGTGGTGGAGATGGTGGCAATTTAAGTAGTAGTGACAAGAAAATAGTTGTTGTATCGACTCCAGTATCCTTGTTTAACTTTGTGTTCTACGTGATGTGTATCGGTTCGTTGGGATTCTCCGTGTATTCGAACATCCGGCAAACTTACACCGAAGACCGACTTAAACATCTACGACATCTCGACGATAGAATAACTCTGCTCGAGTCCAAGCTAGACGACTTGCCCCAATTGATGGCATCATTGATGTCATCTTCATCATCATCCTCATCAACAGCACCAGGAGCTGGATCATCGATTTATCGTGGAGTGCAGCAAAAACATCAAATACAATCGACAACTACGGACAATACCAACAAAAATCTCGCGGACACGGTGCGAAGGCTATCGTTGCAATTCGATGGCATACACCGGCTGAGACGGGATGTGTCACAATTGCAATTAGTCAGGCGACAGGAGCGGCAGACATCGATTCAGCAGCATATGCCGGAATGTCCATGTTCAGCAGGTGTGTATATTTCTTTCATCCTATGTATGAGTGTGTTTGGTGTATATTTTTAAGCAACATAAAACAGAGTGTCAAATTTAACCGTAACCGTACTAGTTGGTCTTCTATAGACTGTCTATAGACATGTCGGAGAGAATCATCCATCCTACGACTTCCCTGATGAGTGGTGTCTACTCGAACTCGAACTCGCCTCGCTTGGGCTCGCAGCTCGCACTGCATAGCTCGCATTTTGACGTTTGTACTCTGTGCGATGCGATTTGCCAACCATAATAAATTACCTTACCTCGTTTGTAGCATATAGCCCTCGAAACGTAGGAAGGTGCAGGTTGTTGGCTGTGTTTTGTGTTGACGATGATGACGAGGCGACAGTGATGGCAAAGGCGAAACGAATATGTCGTACCCACTTGTCCCATAGCCCGAGCTCGAGCTATCTATCGACTTTTGTTTCTTTTTTTGTTGCTTTTGTTTTTGTTTCGTTGAAGGAAGGTAAGTAGGCAGGTTAAATTGGCTGGAAGCCCCCAGAGCGGGTTATGCTCTGATGGTGGCACACAGTGAAGCCAGAAGATAGTGTGTGAGGTTGAGTTTTTCTTTTATTTTGTTATAGTTGTTGTTGTTTTGTTCAGGAATCAGGATATTGCATGGAATTCGAAGGGTATTTTTTTTTGTATTCTTAATTTTTTGTTGGCACTCAATCGGTCATTCTGTGGGCACTTTTAAGGTGGTTAACCACTTTGTACTTTTAATCAATGATGGGGAAATTTGTGTTGTTTAAGCTTTGTGGCCATGTAGCGGGGGAGGACTCTCATAAAGTATTTTCGGTCCTTTTTTGAAAATTTTCTTTTTTGATGGATATCCATCATGGGAACGATGAGGAAATGGAACTTTTTTTTTCTGATGTTTGTTGGCTGATTTTGGGTTTGTTTTATGTGGGGCTTATACGGGTATTTGCAATTTATTTTATTTTATACCCAATTTCCCCGAAAAGAGGTGAAAGTAGGGGAAAAGGATAGAGATAGGATCGGAATTAGTTTTTGGTGATGTGAATTGCGATGATGGAGGATGGAAATGACGATGGTGGTCGACTGTGGTTGAAGTTTCATCCGAGAAATGAAAACCTGAGTAATTATGGGCTTTTGGCTTGTGATGAAAGGTCTTTTAGTACGTGATGTATAATATGAGCTTGGTAAGCGGTTTTTTGGTGTGGTTGGGGTTGATATTGGAGAACATTAAGTTGTTAAAGTTGAGTGCAAACTTTTTGGGATTGAGTTTAGAGGTTCTTGGAAAGATAAATAATGCGTGAAACCCTTTAGTTAGGGATTTTCTTGGGCTAATAATATAAAAGTAGTTATATCTCATATACAGAAAATAGAAAACATACGTATGTCTGCAAGAAGTTGAAGCAAAATAATTTTGTACTTCTTCGTGAGATGGGATTTCACTGCATTGATTGGAACGTGATGCATTTCGAAGTGAATATATACAATCCACTTGTGTCTCTCCGTTACTGTGCCTAAAGATTGCTCTACTGATGAAGGCCATAATAAAATACATTAAATTCACAAACGACTACAAACACGGAACTAATGAAAATGAGAAAGAATTTTTGTATGAATTTTTACAACTCAATAAAATCTATTCACAACCAGTTAACGTAGAAAATATGCATAAGACAAAAACAGGTTGGCTCAAAAGTTCTAACATACGGGAATCCATTATTCGGTCAAAGTAAACTCCCAGAACTGTTCGTTGAAACACCGGTTAGCTCCGTTGAAAGCCAGAGAAAACCAATTTGATAAACCGGTTCAAAACCGTTGATGAGCCAAAGGAAACCTTGTTGAGAAAAGCTTCGGAGAGAGCTCCGTTGATGCCTATGGGAAGTCTTGTTGAGAACCAGTTACCATGGTGTTTAAAGCTTGGTAACATGGTAATATACTTTTAATATACTTCAAGCGCTTTGTCTGCCAAGCTTTCTACTAGTATAAATTGTACTGCATAGGAATTTTCGGACCGGTTCCTTACTGGGCGTCTACCAAGCATAACTTTTGTTCTTCTATATTACTAGCTGACCCGACAGATTTCTTACTGCCTAAATCAATAAAAAAAGACCTAATCTTTTGTAAACTGCTAGCATACTACCCGCTTCCCTCTACCCGCTACCCCACTACCCTCTACATCCACTTCCCGCCACCCTCTACTTCTATGCGCTACCTGCTACCCCTTTACCCCGCTGCTTACTACCCGCTGTTTGCTACCTACTACCTCGCTACCCCACAACCCACTTCCCCGGCCATACCTCATTACGGGTTGCTCGATTTTGTACAAAATATTTAAAACCTATCTACGCCAAACGCCACTAACCGTACCATTTGCTTTGTGATATTTTCAGACAAAGCAAATGTGAGTCAAATAAGGAACAAAGTGTTATGCTAGACCGGTAACCGAACTGGCACTCGTTGCAAAATGAAAAACTGATTGACAATTGCTACATTGTTTCCATACCATGAAACTGTAGTTGAGGTTTTCACTTGATTTAGTAGTAACGAATAATTGCTACGATAAGGAGTCAGTGATAGTGATCGCTGTAAAGAGGTTATCAGGGAAAAAGAAGTAAGGTTCCGGTGTTTTAGAGCCAACCCAATTGAGGAAAATTAGAACAAGTTTAAACAAGCCAGGAAAGCTTGCAAAATTTGACAATATGTTTACGTGACCAAAAATTAAGGCAAAAAAAACTGCAATGTCCCAAAGGCAGAAAGAATTTTTGGGCATTTATGAAAAATTTCCTCGGTCCCTACGCTCATTGACAATGACACTCCAGTTGTTAGTTCTCTCGCGAAAGCTAACCTTTTTGCTAGGCAGTTCGCCTGCAACTCTTCGCTGCCAGAGAGTTTCATGACTCCGCCTGTTCTTGAGCGCGTCAATGATTCCATGGGACTAATCTTCTTCCGCACTCGTGCTGTGGCGAGAGTCCTAAGAGATCTCAACATACATTAATCCGCTGATCTGGATGGTATCCCCGCTATTATTCTGATGAGGTGTTCTTCCACGCTTTGCAAAACCCTTGCTTAAGCTTTTACATCTATCCTCTTCTCCTGGGGTCGTTCCGAGCAGTTGGAAAACAGGATTTGTCCAGCTAATCCCAAAAAGCGGCGAATCTTCTTCTCCCAAATATCGTCCGATTGCACTTACGTCCCTTCTTTCTAAGGTCATGGAAACGCTGATACACTATCAGCTCAAGAAATATCTCGAAGACCGAAAGCTTCTTAATGACTTGCAGTACGGCTTTCGCAGCAACAGATCCACTGGTGATCTGATGGTTTATATCACCGAACAGTGAAACAAATCCCTCCTTCGTTGGATTAGAAATTTTCTTTCGAACCGTTCAATACAAGTTGTACTGGACGTTTTGTCTCCGACCCTCTTTCTCATTTTCATCAATGATCTCTTGTCTGTAACTTCTAATCCAATAAATTGTTTCACTGACGATAGTACCCTTAGCTTTTCTTATTCGTTCCCAGACTCACATCCCTCCTCTTCAGATGTAGAACTGCAACGGGAAAATATGATAAGCTCATTAAACTCTGATTTGAACAGCATTGTATAGTGGGGAATAAAAAACCGAGTAGAGTTTAATGTTTAATGTTGTCTTGTATCGTTAAAGCGAGATCTACCCCCTTTGTCACTGTCCATGAGTGGCATCAATGAGATATGAGACCGAACATCTCGAGATTCTAGGTATGTGCATCTTTGACCACCTTTTGTGGAATGAGCACATTTGCGATATCGGCAAAATGCCGCAAGATGTTTGGGTTTCTTACAGGCCGACTCCACTAGAGATAATTTCTCTCAGAATACTCATCCTGACATGAAAAGTCTAAAGACAAGTTTTCATTTGTTGTTGTTACAACGCGACTCCATTAGACTTTTCATGTCAGGATGAGTATTCTGAGAGAAATTATCTCTAGTGGAGTCGGCCTGTTAAGACGGTGCAAGAAATTCTTTAACCCATCTGGCCACTATCTATAAGACTTATATTCGTCCAAAGCTTGAGTACAACTCTTATCTCTGGGCTGATGCTCCAGCTACATACTTAAGCCTCTTGGATAGTATTCAAAAAAGAGCCCTACGAATGATCGGTGACCAGAGATGGCAGAAATTGAATATTTTTTGATTTACTACATTTGTTACGTCTGCTACACGAATGAGGTAGTAAACGTAGTAAACGTAGTTAAATGTAGTTAAATGTAGTTAATGTAGTTAAATGTAGCAAACCAAGACGAAATTTAAATTCAAATCGAAATGGTCATGGATTGCTATGATGATTTTTAAAATTATTGCATTTGTTTTGTTCGACGAAGTTCTAATTCTAATCGACATGGTCATGGATTGCTATGATGATTTTTAAAATCGTTGCGTTGTGTGTATTTATTCTTTAATTTCTTATTTAATTTAACGATTTGTATGTAGGTAGTATACGTAACAAATGTAGGTAGTAAATGAAACAAATGAGACGTGTAGTTTATTCGATTAACTACGCGTAGTAAACGTAGAAAATGACCTGACGTAAACTACTCTGCCATCTCTGTCGGTGACAGAGACATCACTGCGTCATTCCAATCATTAGATTACCGTCGTAACGTTTCATGTCTCTCTCTATTCAACCATTACTTCTACGGTAAGTGCTCTAGAGAAATAGCCAGTTGCATTCCTCCCCTCAAACAATTCACCCGTAATACTCGCGCTTCTAGGAATGCCCATCAGTTCACCCTCGAGCCCAACTTCGGACGTACTCTCAAGTATAGAGAATCATTCTTTAGCCGTGCTACGCGAATGTGGAACTCTCTTGCACACTCTGTCTTTCCCAATCATTATAATGTTCAGGAATTCAAGACCAATGTACACCGACACCTCACTGTGTCTCTGGCATAATAAGGGTATACAAAAAATCCCTTGCAAATTATAAAAAAAAAAAAACGGTTTGTACAGCCCAAAAATATAAATAAACAACATTTTAGTATGAAATGAAATGGGAAGTTATTTAAGAAAAGTAAAAACTTGATTTGAATTGTGTCTAACTAGGCGGCCCCGCGGCTTTTGCATGTGGTTAACAGGTTAGGTGCATTGTCTTGCAATAAAATGGCGACTGTTTATCGTGCCCAAAATAGCTTTATTTCGTGGGTTTTGCCTCCTTCGAAGAATTGAAAAAAGTTTATTTTATTTCTTAATTAATAAATTAAATAATTACAAACGCTAGCTCTCAAAGTTCTCGCAATTATTTGAATACGGTAAAAGAGAAGAAAGGCTCCTCAAGGAGTAGCAAGTGTTACACTCAAATTTTCTATTAAATTATACAAACACTAAAATTCATAGAGACCAAATATACCTTCCATCGTCCTTATTCTTGACCCACAAATGAATAAAATTTTGCTTCGTTATCAACAAAACCCTCAAAAACTTTTTGTCCCAAATTTATTTGAGCTCATGCAGAATGTTTCTGTTTGTCTTTTCCGTCTTTAGTTATTTTTCTTGTTATCATTAAGGATTCATTATTTTTAATATGCAACGTAAGATTCCTGTTTGTTTGTATACCAACCAAAATTTATGTACGTAGGTATATCAGATCCCACTTTACAGGGTAAGCATGATTTTGTGCTTTTGGATGAACTTATGTTTTTGAATAAAGATAAAGTTTAAGAAACTTAAGTTTCGTAATATGCCAAGACAAACAAAATTGCATGCTCATTTTATTGTTCGATGTTTTTAAGAGTTGCTCTTTGGAATTATTGGGAGCTAAGACTTTTGGATTAAATTTCATAAAAAAGGGAAATGTTGAGGTAGTTTTCTTTAATCCAAATTCTTGGGTATTTTCAATAACAACAAAAAGTTACAATATGTAGTTACTTACTTTTTCAGCTTTATCGGGCTTTGGATTTTGAAGAAGATTTATATCTTAAGGTAGCCTTAAACGACAAACACGTTTGCCGAACATGCTCGTTTGCGTTATTCCCTACACGGCAAACACATAATTGTCGAACATCATTTCGTGTTGATTCTTGAAAGTGTGAGGATGTGTCAAAAGGAGAAACAATTCATTGCGCTTATGGTTATCTCATAGAAAAAATGAGATTTGTTCGCGAACTTCTCCCTACATGGCAAACAACGAAACAGAAGAACACAAGAAAATCGAAAATTTTTGCCAACAGCAAACAGTTCGCAAACCAACCCCTACACGACGAATTCATAGCGCGCACAACCATGTTAGGCAAACATGTTTGTTGTTTAGGGCTAGCTTTACGTGATGTGGGACACGAGCTAGGAACCTTTTTCGTTTTGAAGAGATTTTAGATTAAATACAATTAAAAAAAACTTTACTGCTGAGCGTGACTTTACAATTGTTATTGGAGAATAAAATAGCTTACAGGAAATAGAGTTGAGGCCGGTCGGAAAAAGATGGGTATTCCATGAAATCACGCAAGTGAGTGTGTCGAACAGTTTTTGAAAATTTGAAAGATAGACAATTCTCATCAAGTTCTAAAACACTATTTTGCAGGTTTTATATTGTGAAGTCTCTTAAAAGATTGTTTTGTCTGCAATTCTAAGGGTAACGAAGAATTTATCCTATAACAGAACGCAGTACTCAGAATGAGAAATGAAGATTCAAAAGGCTTGAGTCGCTCAGAGAAGAGGAAAGTGGTGAAATTCATTTTCAAGATCATTTTTCTGGATGAGGCGGCCAGAATTATGAGATAACCATTCCAAGCCTGAAGGCCTGGAAGTTATACTCAATCTAATACCCCTAGACCTCTTTGTTCAAGAATCTGCGGCCAAAAGTGCGCTGAGACTTAGTCAAACTAAAGTCTGGAAAAACATTTCTATAGGACATGCTCAGATCCTTCATAAAGTTATGGGCCATAGTACTACGACAGACTATAAAATACCCGAACTTGATTTTCATAAACCATTCCAGGTTGAAATTCCAAGCAGAGAGGAATGGATGGATAACATACCATACTCCAGTGAGTCGTCAATGGCTATCTATACTGATGGCTCTAAGATGGACACTGGTGTAGGGGCAGGCTTCTATTCTGAATCTCTCAAGTTAACCGCCTCGCTTAGGTTTCCAGACTACAGTAGTGTCTTCCAAGCGCATGTCCTGGCAGTGACAACAGCTGCTAAAAAGGTATCAATGATGGCGATACCACGAGCTGATATCACCTTCTACATTGATAGCCAAGCAACAATAAAAGCGATTACTGCAACTGAGGTAAAATCATAGCTTGTTTCATGCTGCCGCGAAGAGCTTAAGGTTCTTGGTGCATAGCACAACATTAGACTCTGCTGGATCCCAGGCCACAGCGATATACCAGGCAACGACAAAGCCGATGAATTAGCAAGATTAGGGTCAAGGCTTGACGTAAGCCAAGCTCAGCTAGTTAGCACCCGTATCTGTTATTTAAAACAGGAAATCTCAAAAGAATAACTATCAAGGCCGATGAAAGGTAGAACCTTCTTGACACCTGCGGCACTACAAGAAAGATCTGGCCCTCTTTTAACAAACAAAGAACGGAAAGAATTATGCAGCTACACAAGGGATCACTTCGATCTTTTGTAAGCATAATTACCGAACATAATCTGTTAGGTTATCATATGAAAAGGATGAGAATCAATTCAGATGATCTATGCAGAGGATGCGGTGACAAGGAGGTGCATGAAGACACTTCGCACTTTCTGTGTCACTGTCCCGCACTCTTGCACCAAAGGAAGAAATTGCTCGGCAACTATTTCTTTGGGGATTTAGAAGAACTCTCTAGTACACCAGGTACTAACACTCTGAACTTCGTCAATGTCTCTAAATGGCTTGATTAACTGAACACATAGGTTTTTCTTATTAGCTTGAGTAGCAATACTCACGGGTATCACAATGGATCTGTATTGATCTAAGTGTGACGGTAACGACTTCAACTGTCAGCCCCTTAACCTAACCTAACCTAAACCTGAAGGCCTGAAATCATTCACATCTTGAAAACTGAACTGAAGACCAAATTTAATCGGTTTTAATGATGTAGACATTAAAAACATAATCCTCATGGAGCTGATGACGAGTCCGTAGATGGCAGATTAAAGTATAATGTTGTTGTATTTAGTGTCGGTGCAAAAATAGACAGCGAATTGAATCCATTGAAGTCACTCGTACCCAAGACGAATACGGGTAAGCCTAATCACTTAATGCTCATTTCAAGCGCTTTTCAAACTCCAATCAACACGGTGGCCTACAACTACAAGAATTTCTTTAAACCGAGTCATTTTTCTATTTTCTTACTCCGAAACTCTGTTAGTTCTTCGGAAGATTCAGGCAGTACTTAATTATTCAAAAACCAGTTCCATTTTTATATTAGTGCAAACTTAATTTCAAAACCTTTCTACAATCAGGAAGATCAACCTTATTTTAGACTTTAATTTTTCTTCCTCTTTTAAATGGAAGAAATTCACCATCTGCCTATGCACACGCTTTTACTTCCATACCATCCCGAGTGCTGTTAAAGAATGCAGGGTTGGAATTTAACTCATTCAATTAATGCTGACATTTTTAAGAATTTTCAAGTTCATTTTAATTGTGGCTGGGTACTTGAGCAAAAAGTAGCCGAATAAGGATAAACGTTGAGCAGAAGGAATTTCGTTTCTTTTTTTATTACATATCACACGTTGAACCATAAAAACTCAAAAAAATAACAGACGAAGGTCAGCGTCGAAAACCCCTTTTTGTTGCACTTCATCTCTATCATGGCATAATTGTAAGGTTTGAAGTTTGAGTTGAACTTTGTATTATGTCATACAAAAAGCGAATATGGGACTTCTCTAACAGTTTAACAAGCTGCACAACTGTTGGTTCCATTGAGAAATTTAACGAGACCCTTAATTTTGTAGTTTTCATTGCAATAAGAAAAAAACTATTAAATCATTTCAATTTGTTAAAAAAAAAAATACCAGAAATGTCCGAGTACGTCTCTTAATCGTTTCTCGTTGCAATATTCTTAGTTTACTCACATTTTATAGGAATTTTGATGTGTTTAGTTTGAGTACATGAGTGTACTTTGACTTTTATTTGACAGATGACATTTGAAACGGGAGACAATTGATTTATTTCCTTTTTGGAATTGAAGTATGTTTGTAATTTGAACCCACACACAAGTTTTTGAGAAAGATGAATAATAAATCTTTATGCATTTTCAAAGAAAGTTATAAAAAAGAACAATAATTAAAATGATAATTGCATGTTAGTTAGCTATTAATCCTGCTGACAGAATTTTTAATGTGATAGTTTACGACATGTGCGATCTCCTACGACGAACTTGTATAAAAAAAAGGGAAGAAGTGCTCCCAAGCTCAATAGAAAGGCTACAAAAGATATATGGGCATAATGTGTACATAAATCGACATCAGATGAAATTTCTAGCGCGACTACTAAATCAACTAGGGCTATTCAAAGAAGACGAATAGCTCAAGAGATTTGTTCTCCAAAGTCAATTTACATTGCTCTATAGTCTCATACGTTCTTGCGTGCTAGCTTATACCGTTTAGATATGGGGTTTCAAAAACCATTCCTTCTCACCATGATAGATAGTTTTTTAGTTCCCTTCTGAAGTGTATTCTGGCGCTTCTTGTAGTCGTTGAACTGTATAGTTTATAATAACTTGACCAGTGTTATTGCCGTTGGCTAGATTTCTGTGTATGCACTTCTCCCAAAGATCGGTCAAGGAAAGCCGACTGTGGTGAGCTAAAGCTCAATATTGCTTTTACTTTTGTTTCAAGCCAAAGTCACCATATATGCCGCACGTTTCATTTTGAAGTAGGTTACAAGTAAAGCAGACAGCCGAGTAATCTGCTCTTTTGGCAGTCGAGTAATCTGTCCTTTCTGAGCTAACATTGGTGACGCTCTATTGACAGTAAATATTTAATGAAGTTTAAAAAAACTTATAAGTAATTTCAAGTTTTCACGTAAATCTAAAAAATTACTTTACTTATCCGGCTCCCAATCCATGAAGGATCTCACTGAGATCATTTCAGCCTGAGACACTCCAACCTTCCATCATGAACGGTCCTCGGATGCACTGTCCCGTGGCAAAAACCAAGCGCTTTGGTATCCGCAGTCACTTGGTCCCTGTACCGGAGTTCGGTCTTCCTTGTCATCTCAAAACCTGAGGCTGCGATGAGAAGACTTTCTTGGCTGAAGCGTTGTGTCGATTGTGCCGAGCCAATTTAGTCGCCTTTTTTGGGTTTCTGGACTACATCCACATCTTGGTACTGCTTGTACAGATCGCGGTTCTTCTCCATTCACCATCGTCGCATACGGGACTGGAAATCCGTCGAAGGGAGTCGAATGAAAGTTCCCATTATCATTTCTCCTTTTTTACTTATCGCCCAACACTCGGCGCCGTAGAGTGCAACTGGTAAAATCAAAGCATTTACTTTGTTTTGTCCTCATTCACTTCAAGACCAACGAGGTTCACCTGTTCTTCAAACGCTGTGAAGGCCTCAAGCACAGCTCTCTGGGAACGACCGATGATGTCTATGTCGTCCGCATAGCCTAGGAGCTGGATGGATTTGTTGAAGATAGTGTTTTTCGTGCTCACACCTGCCTTTATGTACTTTCTGCTCCAGGACTATGTTGAAGAGGTCAGGCATGCCAGCGCATCCCCATGTCTAAACCCTGAGCATGTTTGAAAAAACTTAGATGAGCAGCACACTGCACTGCATTGCGTATTGTTTAGCGTCATGAGGCACAGCTGGATCAGTTTGTTCGGGATCCTGAATTCAGACATCGCCATCATAAGTTCTTGGCGATGAATGCTATCATAAGCACATATCGACATGAACTTCGGTGGTCTTTTCCAGGATTTGCCTCAGTGCGAATATTTGGTCTATCGTTGTTCTACCTGGCTTTAAGCCACACTGATACATGCCAATCGCAGTTGCCCGTAGCTTAGTTGGTAAGTGCGTTGGCTACTAAGCAGAACGTCGTTGGTTCGAGTCCTACTCAGGCCAAGTTTTTATTTCATCTTTCACGAGTACCGCCTCTTGCGAAGACCTGACATATCTTCCAAGAGTATCAATCTGTCATGAAAAAGTGCTTCTCAACTTTGCCGTTCGGAATCGGCGTTAAATTGTAAGTCCCCTCAATTCTTCACACGCACTCAGAGAATTGTTGATAAGAGTAAGCCACTTAGGCCTTGGCTCTTCAAGAGCTGTCTCTATTTATTTATTTATTTATTATGATACATGCCAATCACTGTGTTGGATAGGATTTTGTAAACAACATTAAGCAGGAATATGAATCGGTAGGTTTTGCAATTTTGTTTTATGCCTGTCAGTGGTCATGCATTCTTCTACAAAATGAATTCATTCAAATCCACTTTCCTTAAAACTGTCACTGGAGTCCCACAAGGGTCTCTACTAGGCCCAATTCTTTTTACAATTTACCAATCTGAGATTGTCAAGCATTATTAAATTCACGTGTATCATGACGGGGTGCACTTTAAGCCGCTTCCTTGAATCTAGCAACGTCGAAAGAAAAACTAAATTATGTGTAAGCCTCTTGGTTGAGAATCTATCAAGCAGGTTTGACGGCAGGGATAATTGGTTGATACCGCACTGTCAAGTCCAGGTTCCATTATTTTGTCAAACAAAGGAGCATCCTTATTATACGGTTCTTGTGACTTGAAGATCCGCGGATCATCTTAGGATCTTATGTTGGGCGCCAATATACATCAACAATTTTTTTTCTTTTTGAAAAAAAAGCAATCTGCCAATGAAACCTGACCACGGCAATCGCATCGAAATCACTCTGAATCTGATCCCTGAAAAATGCTCTCCGTGTAAATCAGAACTGAGAACACCCTCGGGCACTATTACCCAAAGTTTAATTAAGTAAATACAACACACGTTATACCTCTACTCAAATGCTCTCAGCAAAAATACCCATTTGCCTCCAAATAACATTATCCACACGTAGGCATTTCAAAACTTCACAAACATGTTTACCTGCTCGTGTGAATTCGAGAAGGACATTTTTATTTTATTACAACATAATACCGACTCGGTTAAATCTCTTCCTTACAACAACAACAAAAGCTTTGCACGTAGAAAGAAAAAAACCATCATGCTGTTGTTTTGTCACAAGCCAAATTCCACCTTTAAGAGTCTCTTTCACTTAAGTTTACTTACTCGTGACATTCCTTTGAAAAAGATTTTCCTAGAAAGAATTTCGTCCTCCAGAAAAAGATTTTCGATGCGTCTTATTTTTATTTTGTCATGCACATATTCACCAGTACGGAACCGAGTATACCTTTCGTTACGTAAACGTAAGCATAAAAAGTATTAAACGAAGGTACATATGGCATGGAACAGGAATAATGTAATGAAAATTAATGTGTATGCCAATTAACGCGTGACAACAAATTTGTTCTAATTTTCCCTTTGAGGATATACATATGCGAGTGAGAGGCAATGATGACGATGATTACGTGAGATATGTTGTGTACTTAATGACATTTAATATGAATTCAAGATACCTTCTTTCAAAAGCTCTGTATACGTGTGTGTGTGTTTGTCAGCTAATAGAGCAGTAGGTATCACGAACTAAGCTTCTTAACATCATTTTTGGAGCTAATTTCCCCAGCTGCTGTTAGAGATTATGCTGTGAATGTTTTCGATCAATAAAAACTCAAGCCATGAAAAATGACATGAATTTGTGATGAACAAACTTGGGTACTAGTATTAAAGCGTTTGATGTTTAATTAGAAATCATCAAATACATACAGCGAGAATAGTTAATTAGAAAAACTTAAACAACAACAGGGAAGGAGACGACAAAAAGAACGACAGCACACAAACTGGTGGTCCCTACTTATCTGTGTTGGGCGCCATTTAGTGGAATTTTTTGTAATTTCTTTTCTTTTTTTGTGCTTAATTCCGTTGTTCTCATATTTATCTTGCCTTCTTGGAAAATGCTGCTCCCTGGGTGTAAATCTTTGGTAGAAGTAATTTTTGTTTCCAGCTTAAGCCATTAAGGACCTCCATAGTCTCCGCATTCAGAGGGTATAGTCTTTTGTTCGGCTTTTTTTTTAATGCGCCTCATTCTTTTCTGGTGATGGCGAACTTTCAAATGTGCTTCCCTTTCGCCAGTCGGTTGGTATAAATTGCCATGTCGCTCGTTGTAATAAAACATCGCTGTCGCTGGACCTTTGTACCTGCGTTTATTCGAAAAGGACTCTTTAATTTGTCTTTTAAAATTGATTTAAAGTGCTTAACGCGATAAGAAAAAGAAAATAAATAGCGTCTTAAATTAAAGCAAATATTATGTTAAAGCAATTATTTAAGACAGTGGAAAGCTCAAGAGACAAAAAAAATTCCCTGCGTCGTGCGTCGTCTTGAGTGACACTGCGCCGCGTCGCGTCATGTAATATAAAGCCACAATTAAATATAAAATGTTTTTTTGTGTCACTTTTTCTATTCTGTAGATGTTTGTGATCCTGTAAAGCTTCACTTAAACGGTGTTTCACTTTTTTAATTTAAAAAGGTTAAGGTTGACACTTGTATTCTTTTCAAGGGGATGAAGTGGATGGGAATGTGTCTATTCGTTTAGAATGTGAAGTGACAAGAAAAAAAAAAACAAGAATTGTCATCACTTCAGTTGAAAATTAAAATGCGATGTACGGTGTGTGATAAAATAAAATTTTCCTTTTTTTCTTTAAAGATGGGATAGCTCTTGTTTAAGATATGAATGTTGGTTTGGCAGGGTATTATTGTGGATTGACGGTCCATTTAGCAAGGGGATGTTGAAGAAAGGTAAAAATGTTTGGGTAGATAATGGATAGACATTGAGGAGGTCTAAGGGCATCATTTTTGAGTTAGAGATTAATTGAAACTTGATGAAGAAAAGAAACCGCTAATGAATGTTCAGTTTGGTTTTCTGTTTTCTTTAGGTACATGTTTTGTCGTGATCAGTTGTTTCGTGATGTCAAAAGTTGCATGACACATCAATCAACCCATTTCCTAAAACCGTTCCAAGACCTTCTTCATTTTAAAATTAACTGAATCAGTCGTTACAATGAGCCGTATGCATAAAACCTAGTAAATACTTTTACTGAAATTTTTTTAAGTATTTACTTATTTTGATATGCATAAAAACAAAGTAAAAGCCGAAAATATAGTAAATACTTTTTTTCATAGCAAATACTTTTTTTGGATGAATTTTTTCAGTAAATACTTTATTCCGTATGCATAATAACAAGCAAATACTTTTTTTCTTCAGCATTTACTCAATTTTTTCAAAGTTACAAAATAGCAACTTGAAAATATTTCAGTAAATACTTTTTTCCCCCAATCCTACATTTTTAATTGAAGTGTTAAGAACATTGACATCAGGTTCAAGTTATTAATATTTCCTTTGTTGTGGTGTTTTTCATTTTTGTTGAAATGGCAGAATTTATGCGAGTTAATTCACAAAACGTTTATAAAGTCAGAAGATCGAATTCGGAGTCTAATTTTAAGCATCTGTACCGTTTTGAGAAGGAAAATGTGGATTGGTTAAGTGAATACTTTATTGGTGAGGATTTTAAGTGGCAGTTGCCCGTAGCTTAGTGGTTAGGTGCGTTGGCTGCTAAGCAGAACGTCGGTCGTTGGTTCGAGTCCTACTCGTGCCCATAAAAGTTTTAATTTCATCTTTCATTTTTTAGGTATGTTGGAGATCCTGGCTTCCAAATTGGTGTTGGTGAAGACATTGGTGTCCATCAAAGTACTGTTTGTAGAACAGTGAATTCTGTTGCGAAATCAATTGGAAACTAAGCTTTTAACTGGATAAAATTTCCGTTAAATTATGAGCAACAATACAGATTTCCATACTAAAACGAAATTGCATCCAGAAGAATATCTCAACCGCTCCTGGGATTAGCCAGATGTCCTGTCGATTGAACACATGCACCCAGATATTAGTTGATAGCCTGCTGAATGTTCATAGCCCTGGTGAGCTACTGTAGCAGTGTTACAAGTGGGATATGTAACTTGACCAAATAGTGTTTAATGCTAACTGTTAAACCATACTGAGTTAGTAATCTAATCAGTCATTTATGAAACTGTCTTTAGCTTAAAACAAAAGTAAAACACGAAAATTTGATGCACTGAGTGTTCACTGCACTACGTTTTACAATTTAGGAATGGGTGCAAAACTCAAAGTAATCAAATATCAGTTGCTTCAGTTGGCTCCAAGTATAAAAACTTCATTATGATTGAATAAAATTAAAAAAAAGTATTTACTATGAATTTAAGATGAATTACAGCATTTACTTGGATGAATTCAGTAAATACTTAAAGTTTTTACTCTTTAGTATCTACTTTTTTTATGCATACGAAACGAAGTAAATACTGAAATAATTGAAAACAAAGTATTTACTTTTATCTTTTACTTTAAGTAAATACTTTGTTTTTATGCATATCGCTCAATGCCTATACTTCAAGAAAGAGAAATGTGTAAATGTACATTTTTCTAGGCTTTCAACTCAAACACTGTTGTATTGTTTTATCAAAAATTGGCTTTGTAAACAGAGAATTCGCAAGATTGTGTCCAAAATAATCCTTCCTTACAAACTATGCAATCTAACCTCGAAAAAGTCTTAAATAATCTTAACGCACTGCTAAATAATGTACCTCCCGGTGGCTGAATTGATACATCAAGGGTTTGATTGATTCTACCATCGAAGATCGCAGAGAATTTAAGAATGTTGTTGGCGATTAATTTTCGCGAGTTCACGGTGCTGACGCTCTAACGTGTGATGTTTCGATGTCGACTGATACCTCTGAGATATTGCATATCGACCTTGAGAACCCCAGTTTTCAATCTAAGGAAAACCGCAAGATCGCAAGATTAATAATTAAAGCATATTTACTTACTTCGAAGAACTTTCCTCTCAAAGAAACATCGTTTAGCAAGAGTTATTCTTCGTCTGATCTCAGCGCTGGTTTTATTTCCCGTCTTAATGGTGGAACCTAGGTAGACAAAGTTCTGTTGGAGCCGTCGCGTCGTCGGTCGTCGGTGTTGGGTGTCCTCCTCGAAGACAGCATATACTTTGTTCAACCCTCATTTACCGCTAAACCAATTTTTGCTGCTTCTGTCTCAATTCTCAAAAAGGCACCATTGTCATCACGCTGTTTTCTTCCCATTATATAAATATCATCGGCGTACGCGAGAAGTCAAAAAGACTTTTGGAAGATAGTGCCTCGGTGTTGACGGTGGAGTTTTGCAATATCTTCTCAAGAACGATATTAAGAAAATCGCATGACAGTGCATCGCCTTGTCTAAAATTTTTATCATCGAAAGATTCCATAAGCTCGTTGCGAACATTGATGGTGCAGCGTGAGTCATTTTGCACAAGCGAACGAGCTCGCCAAAACTAGACATAGTTTATACAGTTCGTCTCTGTAGATGCTATCACACGTGGTCTTAAAATCGATAAAAATGTAGCGGGTATCAATTTTGTATTCAAAGGTTTTTTCCAGGATCTGCCTGAAAGTGACTTTCCTGGTCTGAAGCCACATTGATGAGGACCAATCAGATTGTTGATTAAAGGCTTCAGACGTTCTCATATTACGGCAGAGAGGATCTTGTAAGCGATGTTAAGCAGGCTGATTTCTCTGTAGTTTAGAGGATCTCCCTTCTTTAAGGATCGAGCAAACAATGCTGAGGTTCCATTCAGCGGGCATGCATTCTTTCGGCCATGTCTTACAGATGATTTGGTGCATGCGCATGGTCCTATCTAGATCGTGGCCATCTGATTTGAACAGCTCGGCAGCTAGACTATCTGCTCCAGCGGCTTTGTTGGATTTTAGTCGTGACATTACCGTTTTCACTTCTTATAGATCGGATTCACAGAATTGTTGGCTATCATCCTGTTCGATTCATTTCATTCATTTGGTTTTGGTTTTAATTTTCTATAAATATTGCAATGATCGAAAATTTCAGAGTAGACTATAGCAATGTTCGTGGGCTACGTACGAATTTTCTTGCTTTGTACATCCACACTGTTTCAAACATGCCAGCTGTTTTGGCGCTAAGTGAAACCCAAGTAGGTGAGAATTCCGATCCTACTGAATTTCTCATTCATGGGTATAGCTTAGTGCCACAATTCCTCCTCCCCTCCACCATGGTCTCGCCGTTTACATTAGAAATGGTGTCGCTTATCAATTTCTTCCACAATATGGGAACTGCTCCGACCCTTTTTTCAATTCAATGTGGTTCAAGTTCACAGTAAATAAGCGCATCATTCACTATTGTTTCCTTTATCGAAGCTCAAATTTGGACAGAGCTTCAACTTCTCGCGAATTTGACGCTCTGTCTGACTCCATCCAAAGAATTGTATCCTTATATCCTCACACCGAAATCGTTATTACGGGCGATTTCAATGTACACAGTTCTTCTTGGCTTCTCCATTCGGGCCCGACAACACCCGAAGGAATGTGTGCTGGGATTAGATTAGATTTTAGATTAGATTAGAATGATTTTTATTTAGTTCTTTTCTGAATTTATCCTTAAATACATACATAATTTTACAAAAATCTTTATGACATGGCATTTGCCGTCTGCCAGAATGACAACTATTTTAATTTTTTTGTATCATATTGTTAACAAAGCATAATAAAACATTTTAGAACAAAGTTATTAAAAGAACATAAGAATACATAAAAGAACAAGAGGCATACATTTAATGTGTTTGTTTATCAAAAATTTTCGTTAATTATTCTTTCCCTATACCTTAGCGCAATAACACAGTATTTATAAAGTCTTTCTACGTTCATTTCGTTCAATTCCGTTAAAACTTGGGCTTCTGATAAATAATCACTTCCAAAAACGCTTCTTCTCGATTCTCTTAGGGTTGGGCATCGTCCTAGAAAATGAATGATGTCTTCCCTTTCCCTTCGGTTACAAATACTGCATTCCAGAGGTAGATCAGGTCTGTGTGGGATTTAATTCAAATTCAGGAGTTCGCTGCGTAGCCTGACCATGGTAGCTATGACCTTTACTTTATTGGTATCTCTGAAGTAGTTTTTTTGGGCTAGGTTGTGGTTTAACCTGCTGTAGATTGATCTGTACAGCGAACTGGAAGCTTCAGCTGTGTATTCTGCTCTGCATTTCTCGTCGATTTTTGCTATTACGTTGTAGAAGAGCACCTTACAATTACTTATATCTTCGATGTTTAAAACAAAACTTATATCACACCCCTCCGCAAGTTCTGACCATTGTCTGTACCAGCTATTTTGATCACGTATAGCCTTGATAGCAACCTTCCTTACTAATCTGAATTCCGGCAGCCTAAAGACACTCAGAAGAAAATCAGCTTGTAGTTTCAAGGTCTTTATGAACAACGGTGATAATCCGGTCTCAAGCATAAGCACGTAGTTTGGCGTGTTGATTGGTAGGTTGAATATCCGTTTTAAGTAGTGAGTTAAGAGCTTTTCTACCGTAAGAAACTTCTTGCACCCCCATACTTGGGCGCCATATAACAGGATACTCTCTGACACCGCTTCGAATATTTTATGCTTGCTGCTATGCGAGATATTCCTGTTGATGAAGCAAGTTTTCCAGGCGATATTAATCGCCGTTTTCGCTTTTTCTAGCTTTTCGTTGAAGTGCTTCTCCATGCTTAAATTTCTCGAAAACGTTACACCAAGGTACTTATACTCGTTGACACACTCTAAGGTTTCATCTTTAAATGACCATTTTTCATGAGAACTATTTCTGCCACCACCCTTTTTGAAGATCATCACTTTGGACTTTTGGGTATTAACAGTTAAATTCCATACACAACAGTAGTCATATAGTCTATTTATCATCAGCTGTAAGGATTCTGGGGAATACGCGAACATGACAATATCGTCCGCAAACAACAAGGCCTTAATGTGCACTCCTGCAAAATCTACACCGCCGGGGAGATAATCGATGAGATCGTTAATAAATAGCGAAAACAAAGTGGGGCTCAATGTGCATCCCTGTCTTACTCCTGATGAGGTTGCAAACCATTCCGACAACGCCGTTCCATTCCATACAGCTGCTTGCGTGTTTTTGTAGAGATTTTCTAGCGCACGTCCAAACTTCAGAGATAATCCTGCGTTATATAACTTATAGAATAAGGCACCTCTGTTAACTGTGTCAAATGCTGCTTTGAAGTCAATAAAGAATACATACAATTTCTTTTTTTGATAGTAGAAATTCTCTGCTAGATTCTGCAGTACAAATATGTTATCGGTTGTCGAATAACCTGACCTAAAGCCAGCTTGGAACTCATTCATTATGTTCTGCGAGTTAATCCATCTATTGAGTCTTTTCTGCATCATTGTTGTAAGAATCTTATAGGTTGCGTTCAGAAAGGAGATGCCCCTATAGTTAGCCACATCGGAATAAGATCCTTTTTTATGTATAGGGAATATGATCGCATCTTGAAATTCTTTCACTATCATGTCACCATCAAATACTTTATTGAAGAGCATTAAAAGCTGATCGTTAAGTACGGAAGTTCCATACTTGTAAAATTCGACTGAAATACCGTTGGCGCCAGGTGCTTTTCCATCTTTCAACGACTCTAAAGCTTGTTGTAGTTCTTGTGTGGTAAACTGTGAATCCAATATTTCGCTCGTAAATCGCTGTGTTGCATAATGCCAAATTAATGGTGTCGTGGCTGGGTTAAGGAGTTGTCTGAAGTGTGTGGCTAAAACGTTTGCTTCTATATTTCTGTGTAGACCTGGTTTTTTACCATTCAATTCCCATGCAATTTTCCAAAATTCTGAAGCATTATTACTGTTGGCCAGTTTAACCGCTTGACGTTCATCATACTCTCGTTTTTTTGATTTACACAATTCCTTATATTTTTTATTGGCTTCGATGTATCTGTTTCTGAATAAACCTAGGGATGAATTTCTGAAGTTTCTGAGCCATGCGAATGATATTTTTCGTGCTTTCTGGCATTCATGATTGAACCATGACTCATTCGACTTTTTTCTCCGTAAAGTGCCGAACTGATGCCCTGGGTACGACGTCTTAACTACATGTTCTAAGCTAGGGAAGTCTTCAATTTGGTGGCGGTGTGCTGGGATCTTTGCTGAGTTTAACCACCTCACTCAGCTTGTCACCGAGCCCACTCGAATATCGGATATTGATGGCCAAGCGGAAAATACTCTTGACTTGTTCCTTACTTCTGACCCTGATAAATACACTATCAGTGTATTAACGCCTCTAGGCAGATCAGACCATAGTATTATATCTGCAAATTTCTCGTGCCAAACTAATCCAGTTAAAGAAAGAGCTCCGAAGAGAACCGTATGGCAATACGAGAAAGCCAACTGGGACGGTCTCAATAACTTCTTCCGGATCTTTGACTGGTCACTATGCTTCCTCGATAGTGACGTAGACTCCAGCGCAGATATGATTATTAGTATGATTATTTTGGGAATGAAAACTTTTATCCCGAATAGGGTTAAAAGTATTAAACCCAAGGAAAAGTCATGGTTCGATTCAAGCTGTAAAGAGGTTATCAGTGAAAAAGAAGTAAAGTTCCGGTGTTATAGAGCCAACCCAACTGAGGATAACCGGAACAAGTTTAAACAAGCCAGGAAGGCCTGCAATGCCCATATTCGTCGGACCAAATTTTTACATGACCAAAAATTAAGGCAAAAAATAGTGCAATGTCCCAAAGGCAGTAAGAATTTTTGGTCATTTGTAAAAAACATGAAGAATTCTTCTTCTTCCTCAGTCCCTATGCTCGTTGACAATGACACTCCAGTTGTTAGCTCGCTCGCGAAAGCTAACCTTTTTGTTAGGCAGTTCGCTGCTAACTCTTCGCTGCCAGAGAGTGTCATGACTCCGCCTGTTCTTGAGCGCGTCAATGATTCCATGGGACAAATCTTCCTTTGGCACTCGAGCTGTGTCGAGAGTCCTAAAGGATCTCAACATACATAAATCCGCTGGTCCGGATGGTATCCCCGCTATTATTCTGAAGAGGTGTTCTTCCACGCTGGCAAAACCCTTGCGTAAGCTTTTCCATCTATCCTATTCTTCTGGGCTCGTTCCGAGCAGTTGGAAAACAGCATTTGTCCAGCCAATCCCAAAAAAAGGCGATTCTTCTTCTCCCTCCAATTATCGACCGATAGCACTTACGTCCCTTCTTTCTAAGGTCATGGAAACGCTGATAAACTATCAGCTCAAGAAATATCTCGAAGACCGAAAGCTTCTTAATGACCGGCAGTACGGCTTTCGCAGCAATAGGTCCACTGGTGATCTGATGGTTTATCTCACCGAACAGTGGAACAAATCTTTACACCGTTTTGGAGAAAGTAAGATTGTTGCACTTGATATTTCAAAGGCATTTGATAAAGTCTGGCATCTTGCTCTTTTATCGAAAATGCGTGCTTTCGGTATCGACGAATCCCTCCTTCGTTGGATTAGAAACTTTCTTTCGAACCGTTCAATACAAGTTGTTTTGGACGGTTTCAAGTCTGAAACCCACAACATTAATGCTGGTGTGCCCCAGGGCTCAGTTTTGTCTCCGACCCTCTTTCTCATTTTTATAAATGATCTCTTGTCTGTAACTTCTAATCCAATAAACTGTTTCGCTGGCGATAGTACCCTTAGCTTCTCTTATTCGTTTCCAGATTCACACCCCTCCTCTTCGGATGTGGAACTGCAACGGCAAAATATGATAAGCTCATTAAACTCTGACTTAAACAGCATTGTACAATGGGGAACACAAAATCGCGTGGAGTTTAATGCTTCGAAAACACAATGCTGTCTTGTATCGTCAAAGCGAGACATACCCCCCTTGCCACTGTCCATGAGTGGCACTTGCATCAATGAGACCGAACATCTCGAGATTCTCGGTATGTGCATCACTGACCACCTCTTGTGGAACGAGCACATATGCGATGTCGCCAAAAATGCCGCAAGGTGTTTAGGTTTCTTAAGGCGGTGCAAGAAATTTTTTTCCCCCTCTGATCTGGCTATCATATACAAAACCTACATACGTCCAAAGCTTGAGTATAACTCCCATGTCTGGGCTGGTTCTCCAGTGACATACTTAAGTCTTCTGGACAGTATCCAAAAAAGAGCATTCAAGATGATTGGTGATCATACCATCGTTGAGTCATTTACATCTCTCGAACATCGCCGTAATGTCTCATGCCTCACCCTATTTTACCGTTACTTCAACGGTATTTGCTCTAGTGAAATAGCCAGCTGCATTCCTCCCCTTAAGATATACAACCGTAGTACCCGCGCCTCCAGGAATGCCCATCAGTTCACCCTTGAGCCCAACTTCGGTCGTATCCTCAAGTATAGAGAATCGTTCTTTAGCCGTTCTACGCGAATGTGGAACTCCCTTCCACACTCTGTCTTTCCAAATCATTGCAATGTTCAGGAATTTAAGACCAATGTACACCGCCACCTCCTCTCCAACCCCTTTCCACCTTCCTAAAGCACTCACTGTGTCTACGGCATAATAAGGGCATGAAAAACCCCTTGAGTGTGTGCTAATTATAAAAAAAAAATCAAAAAGCATGGCTTAATTGCCGTCTGCCTAGTTGACAAAACATAAATCAAATACTTATTTGGAAATAAAATTTACCGTCACAATAAATGAAATGAAATGAAAGACATCTTCTCTCTCTTGTAGATTACATAAGGAGCATATTATAGGTAAATCGTCTCTGTGTGGTATGAAATTAAGAGCAGCCTCAACATCAACGAAATCTCTTCAACTCTGTACACATCCCGAAAATAATTCTTCGCCTCCAGATTATGATTGAGTTGGCTGTACACTACTCTGCGCAGCGATCCAGATGCTTCCTGCGTACCGGCAGTATATGGACAAGCTCTTCAGCCTGCTGCTAAGATCGTTCTCAGGGTTCTGTAGACAGGCTACGATCGTGAACGGTTGTATACATTGGGAAGCGGGAACACTGGCTTCGTTACATTCTTCAAGAAATTGGAAGATAAAGCTTCTCCTTACAAATCGAAAGTTATTGAGAACCCCTAATATTCTTCCGTTTCCCTCCGATTCCGATTTGTCTACATTCTATTAAACGTAATTACACCTCCCACATCAAGGCTGGTATTCGACTGACATAGGTACTTAAGCCGGGTTGAGGTCAGAGTCCTGAAAATCAATGTCCCAAAATCCAAAATTTTGCGCAAATCGGGATTGTGGGCTTTCAGGATTGCGAGGGTTTTCGGGATTTTGATTTTCGATATTGTGTCCGTCTTCCACTTTAACCTCTTGAACAGTATTAAAACAAAAAAAGGTTCAATGCGAGTGGTGATCATGCATACATTGAGTAACTTACGTCACTTAAACTACTACGTAAATATCTCATACTTTATATTCTTTTACGAATATTGCAACTGTATGTGCTCTTGTGAAATACCCAGTTCCGGCCGGCGCTTTCCGTAATCCCCATCAGTTCACTGTCGATCCCAACACTGGTCGTATTGTTAACCTAAGAGATTCGTTTTTTATCCGTATTACATGAATTTAGACCCATAGTCTGCCTTTTTAAGTCATAGTAATATTCACGAGTTCAAGAGCATTCTTAGAGCAGTGTTAACGGACACCTCTTCTAGAATTCATTCCCATCCGTGGGAGGTTGACATTGACATAAGGACATCACAGTACTTCGAACATACATTTTACGAACCGAGAACAAGACATTAATACAACAGAGAGAAACCGATAGACACATAGAGGGACAGGTAGCCTCAGTTAAGCTGGCAATTTTTGTAGAAAAAGAATGCTGTCATCCTTGGAAGATTTAAATACGCACTGTGCTTTAGCATAAAAATTGGAAACATAAACTCTTTGAGTGTGTCTGTGTACCTATATTAAACAAAAAAAAAATAAAGGAAACCCTTTTGCAGCAATGAGTTCTGAGGTCAAAAACAACAAGACAAAGCTGATTTTGTCGTAATGTAATAGGCAATCAGTTTGTTTTGTTGAAAAGGAACTAGTGCCATCATATTACCACAGATAATAAATTTATACAGATGTCTCATCCCTGCAGAAAAAAATGAAACATATTTTGCTCTTAACAGACAACGCCTTAACAGACAAGGAGCTTTTTGAAGCTTTTTTCCTTGCCTAAGTATTCATTTATATGCAATGAGGCGAGCGAAAATAGATTTTTAATGCATTAAGTGAATGCGTTAAAGCTTTTGGAAAAGCTTTTTTTTTGGTAGCTTTCAGTTTCATATATCATTTCTGGCCATAAGGGTGAGACATCTGTATAAATTTATTATCTGTGATATTACCTAAACAAAAAGACGCTCCTTCGTTTAACGTGCGTTGAATGGACAGTTCTGATCGCGCTACTCCGAACTTTGTATTATTTAAGATGCGGACAATTACTTGTTCTGATTTGATCCATTTAATCAAAATTAATAAATTCAAATTAAATCCAAAAACCTGATTTCTCCAAAATATTTTCTTCATTTTTGAGGAAAAAAAATCTCCAGAACAAATCCGATTAAAATTCCAGTGCGAAAGCTACTGTGATTTCCTTGGCGCAGCCATAAAAAAGCAGCAAATCACACAAAATAACAATAAACAACCACAAAATAAGAAAAAAACGAAAGAATCAAATGAAACTGGCGCAATAAAAACGATAATTTATTTCATGTTGATTGACATGATGACAAAAATATTTGCCACAAAAGGTTTTATTGACAGAACGTCGTCGTTGCGTCGCGAATGTCGTGCTTCCTTCTGAGTTCTGAGTTAACGTTTTAATATATTATTTATAAATTCACGACATGACATAATTCAAGTAATTCTCACTTGCCACACATTTGGGTTTTGCCCCAATAAACCTCAATTTTATTTTTGGTCTTTTTTCTGGAAGAAATTAAACAACATTCCGTTGGTACCCAGAATAAATTGACATTGACCTTTGACATGATACACTTTTTTATTTAATTAAAAACTTCGTTGCGATAGCATTTTTGCCCGATGCATTTGCATAACATGGTTATGCCGACTCAGATGTCGAAAAACACAAATATTTAAATAAACTGGAACAGCTAGTTGTTTTGGCATTGACTAGAGCGTTCTTCTATCCTAGATAAAAGTCCTAAAAACAAATTATAACCACTTCGGAGTCATCTCGTTGTTCTGGTGCTACCACTGCTATGTGCATATTTTAACCCCTCAAAGCCCCATTTAGGTGCCACTGATGATGATGAAGATACACTGCACTGTGCATCATCATAGTGCACGGGCACGCAGAGTGCACAACCGTTTTCTTTTATGTCTTTGTCCTTGTGTGTGTTTCTGCTTCGTATGTGTGGATTTTGGTGTCGTTTTTGGTTAGTTTATGGTGTCGGATGGTAATGCATTATGCATCGTCATTTGCTGAGCTCTGTGCATGAGAAAACCCCTAAAGGGGGAACAATAACCACACGAAACGTACAATACACGTACAACAGTACCACTTAATTCCATCTAGCTGCCAGCCAACCAACCAACTACAACCGCACCGTGTAGCAGCAGTTTTTCCTTAAACATTAAACACAGCCCGAAAAAAAAAGAGTGACAACTTGTCTCGCATCAGACTGAACCGCATCCATATATCTACATACATTCTACATACGAGCGAGCGTATCACTATAAACGCGCGAGCAAGCGAACGTTTTGTCCGTGTTGTCATGTCGATGTCAAACACTGGGAGTTACCTATCCATAATAAACGATTTTGTTATTGCCCACTTAAGGAATTTATTATCATTAGCATTGACGAAACGAAAATTTAGTTGTAAAACTGGACACGAAGTGAGGAAAGTATCATTTAACGCAGCTCGGTCTTGTTTTTGGTTGCGTATGGTTCTCGCGTTGGTTCTCGCGTTGGTTCTCGCGTTGGTTACAAAGTTTTTACAGCTTCAAGGTGTCAGCCAGAAGAGCTCAATGACACCATATAGAGGAGAGGCGCGCACAGACAGTATTCTATTGTCTTCTACTTTCCATATAGACCCTTGTCTGCTCTCGGGTGTAGTCGAAATCTTTGTCGATCGCTACGCTAGTCGCCGTAGTTCATACTTCATAGTGGTTCGTGTTGTATAGAGAAGTTGTCAGTTAGCCTGTGTATTTGTATTTTTTCGACTGATAGAAGAATGATCTACAGTATCAGTTGAGGTTCCCCAGGGCTGAGTAATAGGACCCATTGTGCTTTCACTGTTTGGTGTATTAGTGTTAAGTAAATTTTGGACTGTTCACGTGTAAGATGCCGACCTTTATTACTTGCTGCGGGGTGGTCTAGGACTTGATGCCATGTGCTCTCTGCTATATAGCAAGCTGTCAACCGGCGATATTGGCCATTCTTCGGAGTTGGATACAAAGACTTTCTGCTTCGAGAACTGATATCTAGTCCTTAAATACAGCGAGATGGTTGGTCCTTGGAATTTGAAGCCTGTACTGCCTTAAAAAAAAGACACAAACAATTTTTATCCAATCTCGATCCACTGTATCGGTCTATCCCCTGACTGTGACGGTCGGTCGTCTGAGTATCAGGTCGCCACCAGTGCCAGTGCTAGTGCCGATGACGATAATGTTAATGGTGATGGTTACCCTGCTGATGATGATGGTGCATATAGAATTTTTGAGTGTGAAGGCAGACTACGGATTCATAATATTCTTTTAAAAATACATTATCACGCCTTTTGAGGTCGCTTATACAAAACACGAAGAAAAAAACACACAACAAACCATTTGTTACATTCCATCACAACAATAGGGTGTACGTGTGCATGCGGAGTAGCCGCATACCTACCTACATACATAATGGCATCCATATATCCCTTACAATTATTTATTAACTGACATTGAGTGAGAATTTTCAAGCTCAGTTGACAGCATTCCCAATTCCCATCGCATGGTTTAGCTATTTGTTTTTTTTTTTTTTGGTCTTTTTGTTTAATTTTATTTTGTTAAAGGGAAGAGCAGGGTAGGTACGGTTTACTGCGGCTTTAACAATGAAAGGCGAACCTACTCTTTCAGTTTCTCTTGCTCTATTCATGGTGCGACGGAGGAGGTGGGGGCTGCCTCACTTTCAAATGGTAATTCAGGAGTGATTGTATTATTTGGTTATTGTTCTGTTGGAATCGTTTCGGACTCTACTTCCACAAACAAAAACAACAACAAAAACAAGAGAAAAGTCTAACCGTAGAGTTGATAGAGATCATGTTCAGATCGTAGAGATCGTCGTCGTTGTTGTCATCGTTGATCCCTTTGGGCAGGGGATAGGTCACCGTTACTATTATTTACTCACAATATTGAACAATACGAAAAAGATCACAGATCAAAGCAGTTTTTATTGTTACAATTTTTGTATGGTACTAGGGACACCTATTGTTGAGAATTTATTTTTTTTTGTTGCCTGTTTGTTTTCGTTTGTGAGCTATGTGACTATGTGAATGGTAGGCCTAATCTTCATCCTTAATCCGTTCTATTATTGAGTGTTGTGTTGTTTATTTTGATGTGTGTTGTGTTTAATCAGGACCGCATTCAGAGTATTTTGAGTATTTTGTCAATAGAGTATGGGGTTACACGTTTCTTGTTTTTTTTTTTTTTTTTTTGTGTTTAACAAACCTTTTCTGTGTGTACCTATTAGGTTTTTATGTGAATGATATTTCATTATAATTTTTTTAATTGATGATATCAAGTATCAAGACTTTGAATTTTTAATTTAACAGGCCGACTCCACTAGAGATAATTTCTCTCAGAATACTCATCCTGACATGAAAAGTCTAATGGAGTCGCGTTGAAACAACAACAAACAACGCGACTCCATTAGACTTTTCATGTCAGGATGAGTATTCTGAGAGAAATTATCTCTAGTGGAGTCGGCCTGTAAAGGCCCCTGGAAAGCAATCTCAATTCTCAATAAGTTAATTGGTTGAGAGAGGGTTTTAACGATTTCATTTCTCCACTTAGAAAGTGATCACGATTAAGAGAGAAAAAGGATCAAATATAAAACTAAAAAATATGAGTGCGACCCATAGAGTCCACTCGACTAACTTCCCAGAGTAGAAAAATTCGTAAAAACATTAGTTGTTTTGCAAAATATTCAGCCGTTGCATCCCTTTGTAGTTGTACATGCACGTTGGTTCAAAGTCAAGTTCCATAAAACTGATGATTTTATGAAAAACATTAAGGTTTTTGAATAACAGTGGCGCCATCTGCCAAAAGTTGATCGTTCAATTTCGTGGACTCATTCACAACTACTTTGCGCAGTAAAATACAGCCTACCCCTACATATATTGCTCCTGAATATTGTAGTTTTCTATTAATGCAGCAATTTTTCTAATCGGATTAGTATTTCCGAAAATTAATATTTATACGGCAAAGCAGCGTTTGGTGGATCAGCTAGTAATCAAATATAGTATATATGATACTCCTGAATATTGTTTTTTTTCCCCACTATATTAGGGTTTCTTAGATTTTTGATTGCCATTAAAAAACCGCTCAAAATCTAATCAGCTCTTAACAACACAATGCCGCGTCGAATGAGACCAATTTCATGATAATACGATGAGTGGTTCGCGAGATAATCGAGCTGAAAAAACGTAACGCACATACGCACATACGAACACATACACACACACAGACATCATCATAAAAAGGGTTGATTCGGATTCTAGTGACCGCAAAACATCGAGAAATGCGAAAATCGGAGATTCACAAAATCGGCCCCATTACAATAACTTCCTCTGGGAAGTTAAAATCATTAATCATCTCTCAATAGCGCAATCCATTGACCGTAACTGTTGCTCCAGCCTCATTTTCGAAAAAGTAAGGTCCAATGACGCGTTGAGGATGGAGAGGCTTTTCAACAATAACTCTTTTCGAGCCCCAGATGCGACAGTTTTGCATGTTGACGTAGCCTCCGAGGTGGAAATGGGCCTTCTTCAGTCAAGATGATTTTTCGATGAAATTCCGGATCATTTTCATGCATTTCAAGGACCCAATCAGCAAAGATACGACGTTGTTGATGATCAGCCGGCTTGAGTTCTTGTGTTAACTGAATTTTATAAGTCTTAAGACCCAAGTCTTTATGCAAAATACGATGTGATGACGTTGGTGGAATGCCTTATTCCAAAGAACGACGAGGAATGGACAAACCTGGGTTTTTTCAACACTTTGGGCTACAACAGCAATATTCTCAGTTGTTCTTGAGCGACGTGCACGGATTTTATTCTTCACATCACTAACTTGTCCCAACAGCTCGAATTTGTCCACCAATTTCTGTATTGCGGTCCGACAAGGTGCTTCACGACGACCCAAAAAGGTTTTATAGTTTTACGAACCGTCTCTGCCAAATTTTCACCATTTTTATAGTGAATTTTAATAATTTCAATGCGTTGTTGAAGTGCGTATCTTTCCATTTTTATTAATGGCGTAGTGTCTACTTGTCAAATGTCAAAAAATGACAGCTTCAAAAGTGACAACTACCGAAATAGCGGGCTATTCAAAATAACACCTCTTATTGGAAAACCCTTTATAATAATAAGATAATTCATTTTTTATAAGGTTGTCTTAGATTTTTGATTGCCATTTAAAAACCGCTAAGCGGATTTCGCTCAAAATCTAATCAGCTCTTAACAACACAATACCGCGAATGAGAGATAAAGCTGAAAAAACGTAACGCACATACGAACACACATACACACACACTGACATCATCTTAAAAACGCTGGATTCGGACTCTAGTGACCTCAAAACATCGAGAAATGCGAAAATTGGAGATTCACAAAATCGGTCCCATTACAATAACTTCCTCTGGGAAGTTTAAAAAACGCTACTTAGCGGTTTTATCAGTTACCTCCAAATCTCGGGGAGCGGGGCATTGTCTTTTGAATTTTTGTGGAAAAACAACATGTGAATTATATGTTACAAAGTGTAAATCTTATACTTAATTCAATTTTACTTTTAATTTAAATATATTCCGTGGTGTTGTTTCAAGCATTCATCGCTGATGCTTTATAGTCCATGAGGATCGGTTTTTTTTTTTGGTAGTCCAGGATTTTAGTTTAGTCTGATTTTGTTTTTGGGTACTGGGAAGTTATATGGTTTTCTGTCTCAACTAACGAGACGTTCGTTCACTCTTGAAGTTTGTATTCCAGTTGAAAGCTATGCAGCATAAAGTTAGGTACCTATAGTAAATTTGTATATTCTTACTTACTTACAAGGTGACACTACAGTCCGGTGTGGACTTGGGCCTCAATCAACAGTCTCCGCCAGCAAACTCGGTCATTATCTAGCTGTCTCCAGTTTTGCACTCCAAGTTGATTGAGGTCCTCTCCCACTTGTGTGCGCCACCCATGGCCGGATTTAGGGGAGGGCAAACGGGGCTACTGCCCTGGGCCTCCACAAAAGAGGGGCCCCCACAATGAGACTATTACAATAAAATATAGCTTTTGCTCAAAAATTGTTATACTACAAACACAATATCGCCCTTGTGTTTCAAATAGCGTATATGCACATTACAGTATTGTTACAGAAATAACCCATATCTTACTTTTTACTACCTTTCAATTTTTCACTCGTTCATACATCACTTGTTTAAGTCTATAGTTTGCTAGTTTAATTTTTCTCTATATTCTTAAAATCAGAAATTATAATTTGTTGTTCTGTGGTAATTCACTAGTATAAAGACAAATTAGTATATTGGAAAATCTGATTTTTCTGAAACAAGTATATTCTCGGATTTAAGCAGAGTATGAACCAATCTTGGTAAACCATTTGAAAGATCATGCAAACAAAGGGATTGGTCATGTCAATTACTTTTCGTCCACGATTTGCGAAAAACTTCTCACTTGTATGGGTGATGATAAGGTACTTACTGAAATAGAATCCATGAAAGGAAAATCCAAATATTATTCTGTATCAGTAGACTCTACTCGCTACGAATCTCACATTGAACAACTAACTATAGTTCTATATATGGAAGGATCGACGCCAAAAGAAAGATTTCTTAAGTTTTCATCAAACTGCGGTCATAGCGGCCACAGCAAAAGCTCTCCTCAAATTTTTAGGTGACCATAAAAAAAACATAATGAATTGCAGCGCCTAATCGTACGACAACATGAGTGGGCAAATACAAAGGGATGCAGGCTCTTGTTTAGGAGATATACCGTAGCTGCCTACACTTGTCCATCAGCTTTTCAATTTTTTGATTTCTTCATACAGAACGATACGGAATTCTGATCGGAAAATTGTCGAAGAAAAAAAGCGGACAATTTTACGTCTTGTCGAGCTGAAGCTACGAAAGTCATAGTCGACCGATATTCGGAAACTGTTGAAGCTCTAACCGGCATATCTTCCGATAAAGAGCAAAAAGACTGCTTTATTCGCGACTCAGCGCTACAAACAAGGTTTTTCAATATCCGAAAATGATTCTTGAATTGGCCATTGAAAACGAAAAGAAATGATGTCGATAAATACGAGGAAGCTGCCAAGAAAGTATCTCAGACTGACGAATACGTACAATCACGCTACTGGACCAGAGGGAGAAACGTGTGGTTGAATCCGCTCGAATACCGCAAAGCTCAAGACTCAAATCTGTTATCGAAAAAGAAATAAGAAGTATCCGTCTTTATTCCTGCAGTGATCGACCAGCTATGCGTTTCTCTTACAGAAAGATTGTGTGCTTATAAAGCTGAACGTTCGAGGTTTGGATTTCTCAATCATATTGAGAAGATGGGTGCTGAAAATTTGCAAGCTGCAGCAAAGCCATTGGTGAAAGTTTATGAGGATGATTTAAAAGCTAGTCTTAGTAATGAGTTGGTTCAATTTGTGTCTTTGATCGATTCATACAAGAAGGACTATGAAACAAGCCAGTCTCCAAAACTATTTTATTACCGAATCCTCGAATATCAAAATATCAGAGCTACATTCCCAAATCATGAATTTGCATTGAGAATGTGTTTGGTTTTGATGTTATCAAATTGCACTGGAGAACGCTCATTTCCAAAAATGAAAATTATAAAAAAAAGACTTCAGAACAAAATCTGACAAAACCGTCTAATCCTTCTCTCCTGAGTATAGAAGGTGATCTACTTCGGGAACTGGAATTCAGCGAAATAATCAACGATTTCGAAGGAAATAGCAGAAGTAAGCACTAAAATTTAGTCATTCTTTTTTCTAATTATATTTCTACCATATTCGTTATATAATAAAATAATGTATCCTTGGTTTCATAAAAAATAAGCAGGTATTTATTGAAAAACTAGCTGACCCCGCGAACTTCGTCTCGCCGCCCTTCAGAGCAACTTCAATAACAATTTTGCCTTGGAAAACCAATGAGTTGTCCGAGTTTTTCATCAAGAACTTTCTTATTTCTTTTTTCCCACTCTTTCCATTCGACAACCCATTTTGAAATTTTCACATTTGAAAACCAATGCACCTGCAGTATTATGCAAATTTCCCTTTAAAAACCAATGTGTTTGAAAATCCATTTTGAAACAAAAAAATTCCAAGCAAAAAAAATCTTATTCCGGACCTCTGTTTGGTTTTTCCAGTTTTCCCACTCTTCCATGAGGTTTTTCCAATTTGTTTTTCACAGAAATCATCACTGAATACAAAAGTATAAACCATGAAACAAACAAACAAACACACATTCATTTTTAATTTTTATAAATAGATATAGACTCAACTGTAAAAAACTGTCCATTTTACGTTTTTGGAAAATAATTTGGGGCCTCCACTCCCTTGCTGCCCCGGGCCTCTAGACCTCTTCATCCGGCCCTGGCGCCACCTGAGTCGAGGTCTTCCTCTCCATCTACGTCCCTCGGGAAAAGTGTCGAAGGCTTTCCGCTCTAAATGACCGAGCCATCTGAGTCTCGGGACCTTGACCCTTCTGGCTAGGTCCATGTCGTTGTACAACCTATAAGGTTCGCTGTTGCATCTTCTTCGCCATTCTCCATCAATGCACACGGGGCCAAGGATGAATCGAAGAACTTTCCTCTCGAAACAGCCTAAGGCACATTCATCCGATTTTGTCAAGGTCCATACTTCTGTGTCATACAGCAGGACTGGGATGATGAGGGTGTTGTACAGTTTTACCTTAGTTGCTTGAGAGAGGGCTTTTCCACTCAATTGCTTTCTTAGCCCAAAAAAACAGCGATTAGCAAGAGTTATTCTTCGTCTGATCTCGGCGCTGATGTTATTGCCCGTGTTAATAGCAGAGCCTAGGTAGACAAACTCCTCTACTACCTCGAAGTTGTATGCGTCTATTGTGACGTTCTCTCCGAGCCGGCGGTGTTGGGTGTCCTTCTTCGAAGACAGCATACCTATGCTTCGTTTTTCCTTCATTTACCGCTAGACCCATTTTTGCCGCTTCTGTCTCAATTCTCACGGCGAAATTGACATCACGCTGTGTTCTTCCCATTATAATATCAATATCATCGGCGTGGCGCGCGTACGCGAGAAGTTGAACGAACTTTTGGAAGATATTGCCTCTGGTGTTGACGGAGGGGTTTTGCACTATCTTTCCGCAAAGAATCCTCCCTTTTGTCATGACAATCTAGTCATTTTTGTCACTAAAGCACTATAAGAATTAAACAGATCGATATCTTTTAACTTTTTTATCTGGTAACGAATTTTCTGGCAGTCCTGAATAAGGTCGCACCCTTTTTCAAAAACAGAAATTTTAAGAGACTTGAAATGATGAGAATCGTGGAGAACGAAGAAAATTAACTGTTCAAATTAGAATTATACCATAACATAATATTTCTCCTTGTTCAAAGGGCAGATACAGTGCATTAAAGAGGATACAAGCATCCACAGCAACCTCTGTCTATCAACTCCTATCTGGTGCCTAGTACCTCAACCGAAGATTGGATTCCAAGTTGTTGGCGCTAGCAAAGAGACACAGGGGGAGGAGGTCTGCGTCCACTAAACCATGCCGGTTTTTCTGCAACAGGCGGACGAGGAAGAAATTCCGAGATAGAATCAACGGTGGCGTCTATTGTTCCACTGTTCCAGTCAGGATGAACTACTTAGCGAACACCTTAAAGTGGCTCCCTATTAAACTAAAGATCTGACTCTCCAAGTTGGGGGTCGTGCTTTGGTGACTGCCGGCCACAAATTTGATCGGAGGCAAGCAAGTCCGACGAATGGAACCTCAGCATCGTATGCCCGTTCCTCAAGAAAGGAGATCCCCTGAACTGCACCAATTACAGAGGTATAAGTCTACTTAACAAGATCTTGTATGCCGTGCTGTGTGAACATTTGAAGTAGTTCGTTTGTAGACTAAAATTTCTCTGGAACTCTTTGCACTGTCGCTAAGTCCAGGTCGATGTTAGCAATTTATATTCTATGATTGATTTCCAGAGAATTTGACCAATCCCGTTTTGACATTTTTGGTTTTTAACTAATTCTTTTTTTTTTGTTTTTTTGATGCATCGGATACATTTCAGAATTTAGTTGACACCTCATCACTCACTAAAATTCATTAATACGTTTTAACCTTTTAACTGTGTCCTCACAACATCCCTCCCTAATTCTCTTTTCTCTCCTCATCTAACTATCCTCATCCGTCTGCATCGGTATTTTGCAATTAAAACTTTGGTGATAAAACGTCAACAAACTATTTACATTTGGACGTTCATAAAACCTGACACGAGATAGTATCTTTTTATTTTTGTTGTTGCGTCTCCCATGGACTCTGGACCTGTTGTGTTAGCTTCACATGTTCAGATAAAACATAGAAGCCATTAAAAAGGTGTGGCATTATAGATCCATTTATTCTCTATCGATAAGCATCAATAAAATGTTAACGTAACTACTTCAATATTAGATTAACACATCGGAAGAGCGTAGGTTTCATAGATACATAGATTATTCTCGTACCTTTTTTGAGATGCCTTTGATCCCATGAAAATAATCTCAAAAAATAACAACAACACCAAAAAATCGAACATAAAAGATTCGAAACGTCAATGTTGATGATGATGAATGGTGGCAACTAGCTGAGACTAAGCCGATGAGCGCCACAATTCAAGGTATGTCTATTTTGATGCGGATGATGCCCCATCCCCAGTTCCATCATCTCAACTCGACTTCTGTCAGTATGCAGATGACGAACAAAGTCTGACGACCACGACAACCTGATAAACATCTCGACGTGTGGGTTGGCCCGACTCGGCCCGGTCCAGCCGACCAATCATCCAACCAGGAATATCGTCGTCGTTGGTCTGACAAGTCTAATTAAATGAATAAAATTATTTCTGTTCGACTTATACGCCGCGCTGGGAATTCAGGCCTGAAGAATTCTTCCTCAAAGTCGAGGCGAGGCAAAGTGACGAAGACGACGACGCACGCAGCGCTCCTCGCTTGCGTGATGATTTTTTATAAGAGGCCACTTAACGAGACGCATTGTTCAAGTTCATCAAGAAGGAAAAAAACTGATAAAAAAAGAACACGAGAAGAGGCCAAAAAGTCACATCCAAGTGATTGTTGATAATTTGATCGTTAAAAATGCCTTTCGGAATGATTTGGCCACTTGAAGTGTGGAGGAAGGAGGTCAAGAGCTAATCGAGCGTAATGTAAACATGGTGTAAAGTCGTTCCACCAAATACACAATAAATTCTATTCTCAAGGAGTTCTCAAGTCTTTTTTTGTTTTTGTTTATTCGCTTAGGGAGCGAGGGCAAGTATAGTGACAAGGTAGCTTGGTGTATCATCAACCTAATCAACTCGCTGTCTTGTTTCTGTTTTTGTTCTTGTTGTTCTCGAGGAAGTTCTCAATTTATTTTGTTGCTTCGATTTACAAAAAAGTTCAAAAAGATAGCAGAGCAGCAGAAGAACATTCAACTTTGGCAAGACAAAGTTTAAGCGACATGCGGTAGGTAAGGTAGCTTCGCCTACTTCGGGGTTTTTTAACGTCCCCCTAACCTACTGCTGATATAGCAGCAACATGAGTACTTGCTGCTTTCTTGCCTTGTGAGCCTGCGATGTGACTTCCCAGAGCAAATAGGAAGTTATTTTGTGAAAAGGGAGAGAGAGAGAGAGACAAAAATTATATATTCTCATGGGTAAAATCTACTCAAGCTGAATTTATAAACAGCTACGTGTGATTTGGCCACTACGACGGGGAATACTCACTGGAAGTTGGCTCCCTGATTGCTTTGCAAACTCCTGCCTGCCTTATGGTGCTCTGCGAATTTTTATTTTTTTTTTTTATTCGTCTGTCTTTTTTTTCTAGGATGTTCTAGGTTACAAAATAGGTTGTATCGTTAAGGGCATGTTATGAGAATCATAGAATTATCCGTAAATGACCTAGCAATAAAAAAAAAACCTACTTGACAGGCTAGACGAGTTTAATCTTTAATGGTATGTTAAATCAGGAAAACATCTCAAAAATCCCAGTTTTCAACGAATTTTGTATGTCGAACTGATACTTATACATCCAATTCATACGAGCTGAGTTTCCAGCCTTTCGGAGTCTACCAAACCCTTTACTGGTACTATGTACTGGTAAGCCTATCGAAATTATAGAAAGACTTTTGGGTTTAAGTACCTTGAAAGACTAAGGAAGATTGTGTTGGCATTGGGCACAGCCTTCGCTGGAAGTCAGATAATTCTCCGGCTATCAACGGCTTTTATCGGCAATTAACCAGCTGGTAAATTTTGTTTGTGTATGTTCGTATTTTCAGTATCGATCACCAAGTTCTTTGAAGTCTTTTTCCTTCCTGCGAAGAGCCCGTTCTACGCGAATTGACCGCCATTTGTGCAACCCGTTCTTTGTTTCCATTCTGTGTACACACTGACCTCGAAGCAACTAAACCACAAGATCGACAGCTAGAGATCGGCATGACTTGACTTCTATGATGCCAAAATCCTTATCTTTCTTGGTTTCAAGTACCTTCTCAATGTTTTTGGTGACTTGCAGCAGAAACGCTGTTTGGCGCTTGTTTTCATCGATCTTGATGTCGAATTCGGGATTGGTTTCCAATTTGGGCAACGATAGCGAGTGCTTTCGGCTTTCTAGGGATGTCCTTGACCTTGGCCTTGATTAGCATGAAATTCATTCCCACCCATGCGTCACTATAATCTTACGCATTTAGCCAGGATATCCTTCGAAAATCTATTGCTACCTTTGGTGTGTTTCGGCGAAGTTGAAGGATGAGGAGGGCCCCCATGCCTCTCGAGAATATGCTCTATCACCAACTTCTGCAATTTGGCCTCAACAGCTGACTGCGACGGACTTCCCATTCGTAGCCAATTGGTCTGCTATTGCCACCTGGAGATCAGTTCTGACGATCTCGATCAATGTGTGCGTCGTCATGCCACCGGTGACAGATTTTTCTCTTGTCTAACTTTTTAATTTTTTTTCTCTGGGAGTCCCCGTTTGAGCTTGAAGATTGAGCAGTCTCATGTTGAGAACTTTTGCGCATTAAAACTTGCTCACTTTTGCTCGCGGTTGAGCCCTCCAGAAATGTATCGTAATGTTCAACGATTTTGGTGTATTTTAGCTTATCTTTTCGGTCTCTATCAGTTGACACTGCTTATGACAGGAGATGCTATACTAATACCCGATTCAGCTGCATCTTGTAAAGGTACTTTTTATCAAAGGCTGGGGTTTCGCTCGCCAGCCGGTTCCAGGGTTTGACTAAAGAAGTAGGTACTGTAAGCGTTAGGTTTACAATTATTATTTTTTTTAATACGTTTTCCTTTCAATATGGTTATGATCATATTCTTTTGTAGAGGTTTTAAGACTATGCAGGCGGTCGTGTGTTGACCACCTTTCCTGGACTGCTTCAAACTTGACTAGTCTGGGTCACGGTCTTTCCTGTTCTTTACTGCAGTTGCTTCTAGTCTGCTGGTCTTCGGCTTTTACTGATTGGTCTTACGGTTTTCGCCGACTGGTCTTACGGCTTTCGCCGGCTTGTCTTACGGCTTTCGTCGACTGGTCTTACGGCTTTCGCCGACTTGTCTTACGGCTTTCGCCAACTGGTCTTACGGTTTTCACCGGCTTTTTTTCGACTTTCGCCGGCTTGTCTTACGGCTTTCGCCAGCTGGTCTTACGGCCTCGCCGGCTGGTCTTATGGCTTCCATCGCCCAGGTTCTTATGGCTTTCGGCGACTTGTCTTACGATGTGTACTCCTTGACCGCTGTCAGATGACTGTTGGTTGTTCTGGTGAATTTTCTTCCTTCTGTGCAAACAATGTTGACTCCTGGATGTGTCATTCTCGACTGAACTGTGGATGTTAATAGAAGTGAGTGAAGGTCTTCTTATAATACTTTCCTCTTACACTGGATGTGAAGTTTATCCGACGTTTATCATTTTCATAAGCATTTTTCATTTTTGTTCCCACGAGTAAGGATGAAAAGAAGGTCAGCCTGACAGAGTCGGATACCTGGATAAGGCACAAATGACGAGTCCTTCCAAAGCGCCCGAAAGAGCTTGTTTACGGCTGGTTTGTCTCCCAGCCTTTCAGTCTTCGGCATGGTTCTATTGCTCATACCACCACTGAAATTGAATTGCATTACTGAATGTTTAACTATTGAAGAGTAGCGTAACGTCCGGCTATGCAGCCTGGACTTGGCTATAGTGATCGCACCTACTTGGAGTGGTTGAAACGAGGTTTTCATGTGCCAGGCATTAAAATGACATAACACTTAAGAACTCCTATAGGTTCAATAGATTGATCATGTTTTTTTTCCAGCCAATACTGCAGATGAGCCGGTGGCCCATCGGCTCTGTTGCACTTCAACTTCTTTCTAAAACCTCAACACTGGCTGTTCCTCTAAATTCTCCACTCTGAAGTCGGTGCCCTTCTCTCCGTTTCTGTTCCTGAGACCTTACGCAGCGCTTTGTCTACCTTTGTCTACATCTCGAACAAGCGAATCACCCGGTCTAACCAACATACTAGAAAACAGCCGTTTCGTCAAACTGAATATTTTTTTTTTTTTGTTATTTCTAAGCAGAAGTCACACTAATTTTCTATCCTAGCTCAGTCCAACCGTACTTTGTTTATATCTCCCATACCTTTATGGGGAACGGCCCCGCCTTGAAGCCGAATTGATAATTCTTTTTTACGAATGACTGCGAGGATCAACGTTCTGTACATTTCAAACGGTTCAAACAGCGGCTCTCCAGATCACCATTGCACTAAGAAATTACAAGAAGGTAGAATCCGGCTCTTGCCTAACGTTTTCTTATCTATCATCTACATGTTCCTACTGTTTTTTGGGAAAAATTGGCAAACTCCATGAGTATCAAGTGGTTATGTGCTCTTCAACTTAGCCGTTTAGAATCGGCATACAATTACAGATCCCCACAATTATAAACACGTATCAGAAATAGCTGAAAAGTTTAAGTTTCTTATCCCTGTTCCTTCTGAACGCGCCGCGCCACCCTAATTAAAGCATAAAATACAAAATTGAATCAAACCCATACGACCACTTCGCACATTTAACTCTCATTTCGTCATTCAACACCGGTTAATCCCGTGAACATTCCAAATTCCAAATCCAGGTGTAGTTTCGGGGTTGCCGTTTCCTTTCAAGGGGTAACACAACAACAGCCAGTGCGGCTTCTTATTATTACCCACTGCTGTAAAAACAGTACAAAATTTAAATTCATTATAAACATAGGGTAAACAGGAAAGGAGGGTCGCAGGGAAGTCTCGTTGTTTTTGTTATTTTAAGATAACTTAAAAAACTCAAATCCTAGATGAAGCGCAAATTCCCAAGTTGGGAACTTTGCTAAATGAATTGGAACGAAATAATGTAAGCAGGCTTATATTCTTCGAACACCGAACACACATTTTGGCATTCACTCCCCGCTGATTTCAAAAAACAGTTTCAGTTGCTTTCTGCAGAAACGCACGTCTTACAGAACGACTACGCGACGCACGACGACACGAGTCGATGTCGGACGTGAGTTCTTGCAACATCACTGTTAAGGTACCTTTAACGATGATTTTGGAATATTATATTTAGTGTTCGGGCATAGAGATGTTGTTGCTTTTGCTTTGGAGGAATTGAATTTGTAATGATTTTTAAGACCGAAATTGAATTTTGAAAGTGAAGTTTGGGGATTTTGCGAACATTTTTGGCAACAATACAAGAGCAAAAGCAATCAGACGAAATTGCTTTTTGAAATCCCTCACCGCAAGATTTTATGAAAATGTGGCAAATTGAGTTGAAAATTTTCTAGCTGTTGTTCTACTTATTTTTTCTTCCTTGCTGTGTGCGAAGAAGAACATTAAGGCAAATTGACGTGAATAGCTTAAGGACGACCAACAACGAAGATGACAACGACTCGACTACATGTTGGGGACTAGGTGGCCATATTCAGTTTTTACAGTGTGATGGCCTCAAATTGGTATTTTCTGACACACAAACACACAATGAATATGAACGCATATATGAGGAACGATGGGGGAATGTATTCAGTTGCATTTATGACTTTTAGCTTTTAGCAAAGTTTTGGTCGCTTCTGACTCTCTTTCGCTCTGACCACAAGTTAGTTTGGAAGCTGTTGTAGACGTTCTTGTTGTTCTCGTTTAGAGGATGAACATTGTTTAATGTCCTTGAATGTAGTTTTGAGTTTTGTTATAGAGAACAATCTGCTACGGGCATAAAGGGACACAGTTTTATGAAAAAAGATGCGCGTGTTAAGCATCGAATTATCCCTACAGCTTGACATTAAGGGAATATGAAAGTCGTTAGGCAGAAGTTTAGCAAACATTAAGTAGGACAAAGTTATTTCGGTTCGGTCTTTTTCGAGAAACTAGATTAGAAGATTTATGGGATGACTTCAATCTTTAAATATTGTTTTACCAAAATGTTTGTCTATACTCTTTAAAAATCGTTAAATAAAACTGGTTAGAGGCTGTCCTATAGATATAATTTATCAAAACATTTCAAAGTGTTTTGTTTATTCTTTGAAGGAAATTCTTCAAGACTAACTTCACTACAATGTGAACAAATTTTTGGTTGACGAAAGTATATTTTTGGCAACAATTTTTTTTTTTTTGTGGTTGGTAAAAGAAATCGTTCTAATTTCTTCCGAGCCATTAGAGCGCATACCTGACGAACATTTTGACTTCAAAGCCAAAAATTTAGCGCCGCGTCGTTCAAAAGGTCGCCGCAGCTTCACTGGGTAGAGCGCATTCGGAAGGTCCAGTTTTCTATGACTTTGGCGCATAAGTCAGGCTGAATGTGACCGATATTGTTCATTATGTTGTATTTGCGTACCGGGGTGGTTTGCGGCTTATTCGCATAGACCCGCGGCTTAAGAAAACCCCACAAGTAAGAGTCAAAAAGGGTCAGATTACACGATCTTGGTGGACAATTCACGTAGTCTTGCCGCGATATAACCATGCCATGAAACTGCTAGTGCAGATTATCGATTTTGTCTCGAGCTGTGTGGCATGTAAATCCATTCTGTTGAAAAAATATGCCTTCACTTCAGGGTTCAGGCCACAAGAAGTTGGTGATCATCGACCTATAGCGATCACCCTTAACGATGATGCCCAGACCAGCATAATTTTGGAAGAAGTATGGACCGATGACGACACGCCTCATACCAAAATCCACAAAAAACAGTAATTTTATTTGAATTCATTGGCACCTCTTGAATCTTGCGTGGATTGATATCATCTCAAATCCGGCAATTTCGCTTATTTACTGATTCATTCATCCAAAAAATGCTCAGAGACCCAGTTAGCGAGCACACGACGACACGCTGATGGGTATGGTTGATGTGACGTGGAATGGACTACCTTGGATTCTACTGCACACTTTCATGAACAGCTTCGATGTTTTCGGCAGAACTGGCGTTTCGTTGACGTACAGGTGTTGGTTGATTGTTTACTGAGCCAGTGGACTCGAACTTGGCCACCAAACGTTGAATAGTCGACTTTGAAGGACGACCTTTTATCCCATTAAAGTGATACGTTCGCTCTGCATGACCCAGCCATTTTTCGATACAAAATTACGTGGACTAAAATCCTTGCTCTTAATCCAACGATTCCGGGTTACATAAAACACTCCGATGAATCATGGTCTAACTCGAGCCTAGAAACACTTGAACTCTTCGTGAAAACATAATTCCCTGGCTGTTAAAATTCAGGTAGAAATGATTGCACACAATCAAACTTGCCAGAACTTACCAACATCAAACCCTATAAATCAGCTGGATCAGACGGGATATTTCCGGGTCTTCTTCAAAATGCTATAAAAATAATAACCCCTTGGCTAAGGGTTATTCTTGCCTAGTTGGAAGAAGGTTAAAGTGGTCTTTATCCCAAAAGCTTAGGAAACCAACTCATTCAACAGTGAAAAATTATAGGCTAATTAGTCTCTCTTCGTTTATCTTCAAGCCACTGGAGAGAACCATGGATCTGCACGTTGGCGAACTTCTCAATTAGAACAAATTGTTTAATTCCCAACACGCCTACCTTAAGGGCAGGTCAGTTGAGACTGCATTGCATAAGTTGATTCCGCATATTGAGAAAAATCTTGAACTCAGAGAACATACTTCATAGAATGGCGGAATTTTTAGATATCGAGGGAACGTTTAACAAAATTAAGACGAAATCATTTAAAACTGCCTTCGTAGGGGTAGAAGTGAAATCTGCCATGGTTCACTGGATTTTAAACTAACTTGGAAGCGAAAAACTGAGGAAAAAATGAAAAAAGCGTTATGCGCTTTCTACAAATGCAAAAGAATATCCCGTACACGGTATGCTATGGGACCGCAAGTCATCCAATGGATGTACTCTGCAATCGTTTGACCCATACTTACCTATAGTTCCATCGTATGGTGTAAAGCTGTTGACAAAACAAGCTATCTCAAGACCCTTAACAAGGTACAGACTTGGTACTAAATCTCTCAGAACTGGACGAGTTCATAAGATGCACGGCACCCAAAAGCGTACTCCGGTTAAAAGAATTGGGCTTTTGGAGGCACAGCACTCTACATGGGTCTTGCCTTACAATAATATGACGCAGTTATAAGACTAACAGAGAACAGGAATATGATCACCACCTTTAGTAGATTTGAATAGGAACTTTTCTATTATCATACTCGAAAGACAGGGTTGGGATCCTAACTCGCTCATCAGTTAACGGAGCATCCCTTTCATACTGACGCGACGGTTCAAAATTAGAATTCGGAATAGGAGCTGGGTTGTTTTGCCAATCTCTTAGTATATATTAGATAATCATATAAACTCCCGGATGACTGCAGTGTGTTTCAGACTGAGATTTATGCTATTGAGCAGCAGATGAACACCAAGAAAAACAAGACTCCTCGGAGAACACATTTTTCGTGGCCAGCCAGGCTGCTATCAATACTTTAGCCTGTGAGACCATAAGATCTAAAGCTGTCTTAAACTGTAGGAATAAACTAAATAGCATTTGCCACACTAACAAAATCAAATTCTGCTGGGTTCCTGGTGGACATAGCTAGCAATATAGAAGGGAATGATATAATAGATGAACTGGCAAGGAAAGGTCAGAAGTAAATAGAAATAAAAGCAGCCATCCAACTAAGGGACCACATGTCCCGATTGGCCTGCTCAAGAGGAAAATAGACCTTAGAAAAAAAAGAACAGATCAATAACTCCTGGAAATCCAGGCACAATTGTGTTATCTCTGGAAGTGAATGGCCTAAAATTAATGAAAAGCAAACTCGGAATGTCTTATCGCTGAGTGGAAAGAACATAAGAATCTTGATAGGTGTACTAACACGTAATTGTTCCATTGGGGCAATGGCCAATAGAATGGGTTTATGTACACCCGATTTCTGAAGCAGGAAACAGAAACCATGAAACAACTGCTCTGTGAATGCCCAAATTTCTAAACAAATTGACTCTGATACCTCGGAAACAGGTTTGTCGGCGAACTGAACGATCTGGCGCAGGTATCAATGGCAAATATGAGAAAATTCATTGATAGCACTGGCTATCTATGTCTATGTTAACCAGCAGGTTTAAGAGCATCAATAGGGGATCACGATGGACCAATGGCCCCCGTGTAAGCAACAGCTTCGTGCTATGCACATCCCTCACTACCTAACCTACGTGGATTTTGACAATGTTTTGTTGATTTCGCTGCTGTGCAGTCTGCAGAATTTTTGATCACCGAAAATTATTGTACTTCGATTTTTTTCCTTGAATTGTTTTGAGCACCGAGGTTAGCTAAGAAATATCATCCACAAACGTACTTTGGCTACAATAAGAAGATGGTACTACGCAATATTGGGTTTTCTGAATCTCAGAATATCCTTCATCCTGAGAAATGCGATTATCCTCGCGGCAAAATCGATCAGGCTGTGGCAATGTGTGAAGTGCGCGACTCGTTGCCCGACAGATAATTCATTTGACAGCACAGTTTCATCATTTGCACGACTTTTTGAATGTGATGATTTGACAAAACAGTCTGAATAAATGATAAACAATTAGACCGATGCAGCTTCAATTGTCAAAACTCGGATGTTCCTATTAGAAGACCCTCTATTGTTCGGCTGTGAGTGGTGTTCTTATGATGCATTAAGCAAATTCCAAACCATTGCTTGGGGAAGAAAGATGGGTAGCTTTCCATGCTACCATTCATTCATATCTGGTATTCTGGTATTCAGCCTGTGGTCGCACACATCCTCCTCCCTATCCCCTGCTGAAGCATCGAACTTCCCAATGTTTTTTTTTTTTGGTATTTGTTTTTATTATTTCAATCGACTCTCCATCAATCCACCACACCATTTATTTAATTCCATTACTCAATAAAACTTGAGACATCACTCTACAAAGGATTAACATTTATTCAAGGATTAGGTACTTCTTTCAAAACCTTCAAAGTTAAATAAATACTCGAATATTTCAACCGCACTTTACTGACAAAACAAAAAATACAGAAAAAAACCTCTGAGGAAAAATAAGGATAAATGGAAAATTTTCAAACAATTCATGAATCATGATTGATCCGAAATGCCCAAAATTAACCAACAAAAAAAGAAAAAGAAGAGAATGAAAACAGTAAGAAAAACCCAGAAAAGAAAAAAAAGAAAAGACGAACAAAAACATAAATAAGCAATTTGTCAACCACATCAATAAAAGTCCAGAATTCTTCTCATTAATCCTAAGCTCTTAAAAAGCATAAAAACCGAACCGAGAACCGAAACCAATTCAAATTGGCCACAAATTTCATTCTTCCACACCAAGCCGAATATATGCGAATGCACAGCAGTTAGGCATGTTATAATGCCAAAGAAGCAGGATAAAGCGCCTTTTATTTTTATGAGGAATTTTTGTCTTCTCTTGTCTGTGGGTTGGCGTTGGTGGGGATTGGGAGTGGATTTTTGAGGTATGAGTTCGTTCGTTGGGATGTATGTATGTTTTGTAGGCAAACCCTGGAGGCTGACATTAAAGAAATTACTTATGAAAATGCTTTCCTATTATAATGGTTTTTGTCGATGTTGGATGGTTGTGGTGAAGGCGAAGCCAAAGAAGGCGGTCTGTGCTGAAGCAGTGGCAACTTTGGTTGTTTTCTGACGCGAGTTTGGCATCTTTTTGGCTTTAATAGTGCCTTCGAGCTTTGTCTTCTTTCAATCTGTGGAATTCAGGAGCGCATTGCTTTATTTCGAAAAAAGGGCCCAAATGCAGTAATTACAAGGAAATGTTTGAATTTAATAGAAATCGAACAATGGTGCACAATTAGAGATAGCTTTGACCTTTGCGACTGAATTTTTTTTAAGGTCAGCAGAATGTACTTTTTCCGTAAGATTTTCACTAGACCTATCTAGAGTTTGCGCTATTCTTGTATCAAAGTACACAAATTGAACATTGAACATTGAAATTACAGTACTTCGCACATGAATGTGACGAACTACAGACACATAGCAGCACTAGTGACTGAGACCATCGCATCGGCTGGGACAGAACAAGACATTAATACAACAGAGAGAGACAGGTAGATACATAGAAGGAAAACACATAACAGAAACCTACGTGGCTCAGAGGAGGAGACATAGATGTAAAATTAAAGTACACAAATTTTTAATGTTAACAGCATTCTTTGAAGACTTTATCTTTAGGTCATATGACGTTGACGTGTCGTTTGACGCTCATACTCAAAAGATTCAATTGGTAATAGTTTTAATTTTTAAAGAACACTTATAGAAGAAGGTTCACTCAAAAAAAATCAAGCAAAAATGCGTTGACTGAAAGAGCATGAATGCTGAGCATCTTACCTAACAAAGAACATCGTCAATGGTATATTAACATTCAATCATATGACATGCAGCAAAGAAAATCAGACCTAAAAAAAAGTCAAAGGAAAAATGTTTCAAATCACACTAGAGGTTCCAATGTATCTGCCGATAACATTCTTTTTTATTTCACAAGCCTTTAATAGCAAAAATCATTGACATGCAAAGGATGATGTTGATTGAAAGAAGGAAAGTACCTGTTGAAGCTGGCGAACTTTTTTTTTTTTATCATCCCCCATTAAAGCAAAATTCAACGAAATCTCATTAAATATTCTACGGACTTCTAGTTGGCAAAGTGGAAAGCTAGGTGGACATACAAGGACAACTCTCTCTCAAACTTTCAAGCAGAATTTGCAACTAGTGCACTGTTTAGATCACATTCTTTGACTCAAATTAAAAATACTAAAGGTAAAAAAACAAACAGATGAGCTCATTTAGGTTATACGTGAATTTCAAAAGCCTTTTTGACATGATGAGTAGGTTTTCCATCTTACCGACAGGTGGCCATGGCTCAGAGGATAGAGTAGTTGACTGCTAAGCTGAATTCTACGGGTTGAAGCCCCAGCTTCGACAGCATTCTTTTACTACGAAAATCGCCAGCTTACCTGAGGCCACCTATGCGACAACATGAGACAATACAAATCTAAGTCTCCTCCTCTGAGCCACGTAGGTTTCTGTTATGTGTGCTTTCTTTCTATGTGTCTATCTGTCTCTCTCTGTTGTATTAATGTCTCGTTCTGCGCCAGCCGATGGCCTCAGTCGCCAGTGCTGCTATGTGTCTGTAGTTCGTTAAATTCATGTGCGAAGTACTGTGAAATGTCAATTTCAATGTCAATGTCAATCTCCATCTTACCGAATTCTTCTCAGCATCTCAGCGCTACAGTCCTGGGTTGGGGGGACTTGGGCCTCAACCAACAAACCTCTCCAGCCAGCTTTCATTCCCTAGCTAGCTGTCTCCAGTTTAGCGTCAAGTTGGTTGAGGTCATCTTCAACGCGCTTCACCTGCGCCTTGGCCTTCCCCTTTTGTGTCGATCTTCCGAGATAGATTAGAAGAATTTATGTGCCGAAGTCATCTGAGTCGTTGGACCTTTACTATTTAGCTAGGTCAGTGTCGCTTTACAACCGTACAGTTCGTTGTTAAATCTTCTGCTCCATTCACCGTCGATTCAGACAGGATCATAGATCTTCCGAAGAGCTTTTCTCTCGAATCGGCCTAAAGCGCTCTCATCCGTTTTTGACAGCAGGACGGAGATGATAAGCGTCACCTTAGTTGTTTAGAAAAAGTTTGCCACTCAAATGCATCCTTACCAGAGAGAAACAGCAATATGCAAGGGTTATTCTCTTTCTGATCTCGGTGTTGATGTCTTTGTCCAGTGTTGATAGCAGGGCCAAGGTAGAGACAATCAATAACTATCTCGAAGTTGTTGGGTGTCCTTTCTTGATGACAGCATACTCATTGACCGCTAAGCCCATTTGTTTAGTCTTTATCTGTATACTCACAAATGCACTATTGACTATTGACTATTGATTGATATCAATATCGTTATCGTACGCAGGCTTACCTTAACAACAGACAATATTTGACCAAGACTACAGTCTTTTGTCTGTGAAGTTTCTTTCTAGAGAATTCTAGTCTCATGTTCACATTTATTGGGAGGAAGTGTTCTAATTGCTGCCTAATTGTATTAATGCCACTTCCTTGTCCTTAAAATTGCATAAATGCAACTCTTCACGGCATAGCTCTGCTGATTCTATTATAGTGGTGAGATTTCAGAGTCATTTGTGGCACGTCGATACTAACGCATTGCTATTTGGCACGAGGAGCGTTGACGATCTATGACATCCAATGAATTGACTGAAAACTGGCTGAAGACCTCCACTTTGAAATATTAAAGTCATACTTTGGTTAGGTAATAAGCCATATTTTGCCGTTGAAGATTTTTATCCGAAAAGAAATTTAATAAAAACTCAAGTACATACAAAAAGCTGAGGATACTGCCGTAAGCGAGGTAAGTGGACTAGAAGTTAAGCCAGGCTCAGGCGATCAAATGGGGAAAATTTTCGGAGATAATAGGGAACCCTGTGGCACAACCGCGGTTATTTTCTGAGCTCACACCCGTCCAATACGACTTGCATAGAGCGGTAACAATGGCCGTTTCTAATCCGACGAAAAACGAGTTAATCGAAACCTGATGTCCAACTGTTTTTCAAATTGCTTTTGTTGGTCATGAACGAGACTCACAATCAGCGTAAACATCGCCAGGCATCCGTGAGAATGTGCGCAAAAATTCAAGTCAGTCGATTTCTTGTCATGCGTGTCGGTAACATGAACTTGCACTAGGGACTAGGCTCGTACAAAATTAGTTAACTCCTGGGTAGTTGAGCGTAGCCAGCGCGGTGTGTTCACTGAATATATGTGGGCAATTGACAACTTTAGCAATGAACATTGAGGCCCACTTCAGATAGATACTTGAAGAAATTGTCGAATTCGCGACGAAGAAAATCGAAGATCGTGAAATACATTTTTTAATGTGCTTTTCGCTTTCCAGCTGAGGTTTTCGCTTGTCGGATCGCCGAGGTTCCTTCCGAACAACAACAAATAGCAGGAAATAGTCGGTCGATTTGCAGGTACAAGTACGGCCCCTATTGGCACGCGAAACAGAAGAATTTATACCGGGATGACGATTTTGTCAACGGATTTAGGATACCAAACATTTCTTCAACCCCACCTTTATCAACGGAAAGTCAATTTTATTAAAGTCCTACAGAGCAGCTCAAAGAGACGGCTAAGGTGCTGTTCAAAAAAATGGTTCGACAGCTTCGTAAAACCAGGGTCAAAGTGGCTTAAGCTCTTCAATCAAATTCTCGATTGCTTGTGTACTCTGAAGAATTGAAGGGTCTATAACAATGCTTTCCTGATTTCGAAAAGATAATATCAGAAACACTCTTGGAAGCTTTGTCAGCTCTTCGTAAGAGGAAGTACCTATTGAAGTGCTTTTGCTGAAGGTTAGATAATACCTGATAAGAAGGCAAGGAGAGACTACACCGCTTTTTAAGAAAGAGACTTAACCTGTTGATTTAATAAATTCAAATACCTTGAAAACAAAAATGAAATGCAATATCCTTTTCCAACAAAATAAAATGATGCCAACTAAAATTTCGACGAATTTTCCAACAGGATACTTACCATCTCAACCATACTTTCGTTTTCTAAGAAAATGTTACAATTATGAAATTTTCCAAAAAGACTAACGCCCTTACAACAAACCAACTCCAGCATCCAATCCTGGGCGCACCTCTTTTGTGTTCTTCTTCCTCTTTACCCTCACCGCTACCCTTCCTCGCCTCCAACGAGTTATATCGTTTACAATATTTCATCTAATTCTTCGCCTCTTTTATTTATTTTCCAAACAATTTCCCGAAACAAATCTTCTCACTTTGGTCCTCGTCTCCGGATTCCGCTTACTGCTTACCGCTGTATTCATTTTATTCCGGCGATGGAAATGAAATGATGATGATGCTGATGCTGATGGTTTTGGTAGGAGATAAATGTACGGCTAATATCATTCATCCATCGACATCGACGAAACCGAATTCTGTGTAAATATAACCAATCCTCGGGTAGCAACATTCTTAACCGAATTGAGGAATCTTTCGATTTATTATGAACAAGCCATCACGTCTGACACGAAATGAAATGTATCTCTCAGATACTCGTACTTAAATTTAATAAATTCATCGACGGCGGCGCGGCGGTTGCACGAATGTTTTAAAGTACAAACGAATTGAGTGTTTAAGTTTTGCCAAAACTTCATTTGTGTCTCTGTGGTGGGGCATAATTGAAACTTGTGTACGAAGCGAAACGAAGTTCCGAATTGTGTTGCCGTGTCGGTCTTCCAGGGCATCCTGTCGTTCGCCGTCATCATTATAATGTTAGATCGGATAGGATGTAACACACTTCCACGTATATGGACGGACGTAAGGACGGACATACGAACGTTTCTACCTCTCTGTGGATAGTATCGTCATCATGAAAGACCAACCACAATTTTAGACCATATGAAGCCACCCAGCCGAATAAGAATTAAATTTGCTTTTGCTGGCCCGCGGCATTGATGTCAATACATGAGAATCAAATTATCCGCTTAATGTATAGAAAACTATGTACTTATATGTTTGTGTAAGAATATTAATGTTGCCGCCGCCGTCACACCCGACCACCCAATCGACAGCTACACTAAAAGCAACCAGCAGCATATCCGATATCCACATACGTTGGTGTTTCTGTTTATGGAGCCAGCTAGAACTAAACTAGCCTTTATGATGGAAGCTGTTGATGTTGAGAAAGAAGAGGGTAATTCTTATGTACAATGTACGATTGTACGTATACAGATACTCCATAATTTGATCCCCATGGAGAGGAGGATGACTTTTGTAGCCCCTACGGCCAGAAATCCAGTTTACCGCACCAGCATCATTGCCATTGCTTAGACTGTTTTATAGGTAACGACGCAGCCAGTGTATAGCTCAGTGAGTGCTCCAAATTGCTTCGTGATACAGTGGTTCGAGTTTAATGGGCAACTGAACTCAAATTCTTTCATAAGTCTTCTTAAAGTAAAAGCCTCAAACCGTTGAAAACTTTTCTTGTCACCTTTGATATTGACTGTCTCTCTAACTTGTTTCCTTAAGCGTTTTCGTACTTGCCTTCCTGTACAGTTTGCACTTGAAATAGTGTTGTCGATAGACTGACAAAGTCACTTGAGCGTTTTGTCGTCGAATACCGTCGCAGTAGTATCGGCAGAAAACTGCGGACGGTGCCGAAAAGTCGGAGCTTGCTCTTAACGTTTACTTTATTGACTTTACCTACGGACCATTCAAAATCGCCTGGAAATCACTTGCTCATTTTACTGAGAGAGAAATTTTTCAGGGACAGGTTTTAGTTAACTGCTTTTTTGATTATCTTTTTGATGGTTATGAGTTGGTTATGGTACAGTCAATTTGGCCACTCTATAAAGCCTGAGCTAACACCATTATAAGGTTGTTGCTTTTCAGTTTAGTGTTCAAGGACAATATGTAAGTTCCTCTCCGAAGAAACTTTAATATCCCCTTCTCAAAAGTGCCTTCAACCAGATTGGTCTTCACCTGTCTTCATTTGTTTCACAGTTCAAGTTAGTTAAGATCCTCAGCTATCAGATTGTTCTAACTGATTCACTGTCTTCATCTTTTCAAGAAGCATTTCAGCTAATTTCTTTTCTTTGACAAAATTCAGGAGCGGACCCGCGATAAGGTCTAAAAAAGCATAAAATAGGCCTACGACACGGTCCACCCCTGAAAGCTAACGAGAACAACAAAAGAGAATGCAAAAACGGAAAACTACTGAGGATAACAAGAAAACCAACTACATGAAGCCAGTTTCTTTGTATGTAGTATAATTCACACTCAGCACTGACTGAAAAATGTATGAGGGCAGGTAGATATTTTCGTGCTGGAAAATAAGTGTCTGCTCCGCTTCGGTAGAGTGCACATCGTGCGTAAAAGAAACGCCTGGGAGATTTGTATTCGCATACCACATTTTTTTTGGGGGAAGGCACTTTAATTATAGTATCCATTAATTTTTGCCGAAAGAATTTGGATATTTTGCCCTCCTGAAAATACACACACACAGGAGCAAGTGCTCATTCATTCAGGGCAGGAATCTTATTTTAAAAAGACTCAGTTTATTCTTTGATCCATCGGAGTGCATGAAAGACAGGGGAAAAGCCAACGCTAATTCAGTGGAGTTGTGCCGCTGTCATTAGATCCCAGCTCAGCCGTTTATCTCACAAACGTCACTGTGAACAAGAGTCTTATTTCAAATAGACTCGGTTGGATCCACTGGGTGGATTAAAGACAGAGCAAAAGCCACTGAATGCAGTGGCAACACTGAAAGACCTAAACTCCGACGACTATTTGAAGAAATGAGCCGATATTGTCCAGAGACTGAGCCGAAAACCGGTAAGCAGTTTGTCGTTGCTGTGGTATTATAAGTTGATTTTTTACTAAGTAAACTAACATAAAACTCTGTTAGACTCAAGTGTTATTTGGTTTGAGTCTTCCTCTCGACGTTTTGTACCTACTTAGTCGAGAACACCTTGGACAGACTAAGCAAAGGCCTATGCCTTAGAAAACAAATATTTTAATCTGTTGCGAGGTCTTTTTCTACTTTCTTATTTCTGTGAGTCCATTTGTGCAGCCAACTCCAAAAAAAGGAGAATCTTTTCCAATTATCGACCGATTGCACTTAGTTTATCAGCTCAAGAAATACATCGAAGACCGAAAGCTTCTTAATGACTGGCAGTGCGGCTTTCGCAGCAACAGGTCTACTGGTGTTTTGAAGGCTTATCTCACCAAAAAGTTGAACAAGTCTTAACATCGTTTTGGATAAAGTACGATTGCTGCACTTGATATTTCAAAGGATTTGATAAAGTCTGGCATCTTGCTCTTTTATCGAAAATGTGTGCTTTCGGTATCGACGAAGCCTCAGGGCTCCGTTTTGTCTCCGACCTTCTTTCTTATATTTAGAAATGATCTCTTGTCTGTAACTTCTAATCCAATAAGTTGTTTCGCTGACGATAGTACCCTTAGTTTTTCTTATTCGTTCCCAGACTTACATCCCACCTCTTCGGATGTGGAACTGAAACGGAAAAATATGATAAGCTTATAAAACTCTGACCTCTACAAAAGGGTAAAAAAACCGCGTAGAATTTAATGCTTCGAAAACTCATTGCTGTCTTGTTTCGTTAAAGCGAGATATACCCCATTTGCCACTGTCCATGAGTGGCACTTGCACCAATGAGACCGAACATCTTGAGATTTACGGTATGTGCGTCACTGACCACCTCTTGTGGAACGAGCACATATGCGATGTCGTCAAAAATTCCGCAAGATGTTTGGGTTTCTCAAGATGGTGCAAGAAATTCTTCTCCCCATCTGATCTGGCTATACTATCTATAATACCTTTATCCTTGCTTGAGTATAACTCCCAACTCTATGCTGGTGTTGAAGCTACATACTTAAGCCTCTTGGATGGTATTCAAAAAAGAGCCCTAAGAATGATCGGTGATAGAGCCATCACTGCGTCATTCCTTTCGTCAAATCACCGTCGTAACGTTTCATGTCTCCCTCTGTTCTATCGTTACTTCTACGGTAAGTGCTATATAGAAATAGAAAACCAAGCAAGTTTCTTCTCGATAGCTTCTTCTTACGCTCGCTTTTTTCTCTTTAGGATACCGGCTATAGTTGCTTAAGTTTTTGCGGCACCACTTTGTACTCTCCGTGTCAGGATACAAATATTCGTTCACACATTTCGCCAAACTAATGGTTCTTAGAAATAGTTATTTCTGCTTCTCTCTCACCCTTTGTTGTCATTTGAGTAAATTTATTCAATAAGAAAACCAGCAAAGGCTTCAACACAATCAAGACGTTTCAAATGCAACCATGTATGATTCCAAGTTATCAGTACTTAAGATGACTGAGATTTAAAGTTCTGTCGATGGCGATTCCAAAGCGGATAAGTGTTTGCTCGGCTGCGAGACAGGCTGCTAAATGGTTTAAAATACGGTCAAAAAAGATTTTAGCTTCAGCAGTTTTCCAGTTTTCGTACTTTCTACAGTCTACTCTTTTCAAAAGCTTGGTGATCTCTTTTTCACTGCTTGGGAAAGCCTTCGTCTTCCAGGCGAATTCTATAAATTGATAAATTGTGGTAGTGTATTTTTATTCCATTTTTGTACTCAAGTCAGCTCGCAAGCAGTTATTATGTAGAAGGTTCTGCTGAACGGCTACTATGCGAGCCTCCCAATACTTTTTGTTCATCGAACTTTTCCCCAAGTTTCTTCTGATATTTAGGTTTTGATACTTCATTCATCATCTTCACTGACCTGAATCATCGAATTTACAAAAAATCTATTTTCTTCGTTCATGAACCACTGTAAAAACACTACCATTACCATTCTATGTAAAGGAAGTGTTCTCTATAGGTCGAAGGTGAGCACAAGGAGGGCGGGAAAGGAAATGTTGTGTCTGCTTTTCTATTTACCGACTTCCAGGATGGCATCTCTACAGCACCATCATCATCAACACCATAGATATTCTTCCACTGCCATCACGCGCCTCTCCTCCACGCAACAGCATCGGGCGACTTGGTTGATTTGAGAAGGTGCTCGCTCAGTGGCATCGGGTGTGTTGTATGTTTTATGCTTTGCTGCGGCAGTAATTTAAAAAAATAAACTTTATACAAAAAATAAAAATACTTGAAACATTGCCACGTTCACAACACAATATAGTGGCGCTTTCCGCTCTACGTGTTGATTGCATACAACACAGTGTTTATATTTGTTAATTTAACATGAAGGGAAGTATATAATAAATTATCGTTTAGGTTGAGAAAAAAAACGATCTCTAACAACAACAACACTTCACTCTCGTCGGTACAATAACATCAACTAAAATATCGTCATCGCCGCCATCGCCATAGTCATCGCCATCAAGGCATCAACAGGCGTGAGTTTGAAGTGTTATGGGTTGTTTTTGTTTTATTGCGTACACACGGGAACAAGTAGCTAGCAACAACACAGCAGCTTTTGTTAATCATATTAACATCATCGGAGGAGCTGGCAATCATGTAGGGAGGGCGGCAATCAGTCACCAGATCGGGTTACAAGAACATAACCACAAAGCCGATACACCGACACCGACACATATGGCACTCTCGAGTATAATATCCGATCACGGTTCATGGATCAACCTTAAACCTTTATGATGTTTCTGATGAATAAAGTAGCGCGTCAACGTTCTGGCAATCTAGTGTGATGACTTCTGTGAATCTGTGCGTATGGAGATGTCACTCATTCGTATCTAGGGCTTCAGTGTTTGGAGAATAACAATTTATTATGGTATCAATTACATTACATTGGGCATTGTTCGTGCTGAATGTCAAAAGACTTTAACACAGAAAATTTTGTTTTGTTTTTTTGTGAGCTGAAGAGAATATCTGATTTTCGAAATGACGGTTCACGGATGTTTCTTTTTTTGAATTTAAGAGTGATTTAAAGGTTACCATTCGAATTGAATTATTCATAAGCTCAGATCCGAGATACACGGCCAAAGTGGTGTACAGCGTACAGTTATCAATAAATCCCTAAGTGCGTGTAAAGCATTGAGGCCTTTTTGCCGATTCCGCGGCTAAGAAAATAAAGCCTATTTTAAAAAAGATTGATAAACTTTGAAGTCTTGTCAAGCCTTCGCGGTACCCATAATCATCATCTGCCTCGATATCCGCCACAAGCACAATTGGGGCTTTCTTATAAGTTCTTCCGAGTATCCGCAAAATTTCGGGGTTCTTGGTGTACACTAGTCTTCCAGCTCATCTTTGGTCTACCGCGTTGTCTCCTACCAGGAAATGTACCCCATATATAACATTCGGTGCGTTTATCACATCCGCTTCACGGTAGAATAAAAATCGTTGTTCCCAACAAACGAGACCAGCTATTCTCCGAAATATTAATCGCTTGAACGCGGCTAAGAATTCAGAGTGCGTTTGGCTGGTAACCCAAGTCTCGGATCTTTGAATGAAAACCCCTTTAGATTATTGTGTCATAAAACGGCAGTTTCGAAGTGTTGGTAAGATGGGATTTGAAGACATTTCTTCGATGGACTAAAGGAGGTTATGTTGGGTTTGAGCTGTTGCTCGTTTATATTCCTTCTTCCCTTTTTCTATCGACTTCTACTACTGACCCAAAGTGATTACAAGATCGCACTACTCAGATTGCGGTGGTCCTCTTCGTTAAAAGTAGATTTTCTTCTGCTTCGTGGTGTTACAGCAGGTTTCTAGGAGATTCAAGCTACCGTTTGCTTTTTGAATTACTTTGTCACCAATATTTCGATTTAATTGGCATTGAGAGATGTTACGGTCTTTGAGAGAGGGATCAAGTACTGAGCCTTCTCTTGGAAGCTCATCCGCTTTTTCGTTGCCCGACACACCACTGTGACCGTGGACCCATCATAGTCTTACATTACACTGCATACCAAGAACCTTAAGCTCCTCGCGACAGCAAGAAACAAGCTTTAACTTGATTTGAGTGGCAGAAATCGCTTTCATTGCTGTTTGGCTATCATTGAAAAAGGTGATGTCAGCGTGTTATACTGCTGAATGCGTACTTCAGCTTCGCCTATTATTACTTTCTTGCATTGTGGTACTGACTGATTTGCTTTCCAGCAATGTGTGTTAAAGTTGCATTGCCACAGTTTTTACTAACATGAGCAAAGATGCGGCATGAATGTTGTCATGTCCCTCCTAAAATCCAAACTAGTTATCTAGTTGTCGTATTGGCCAGAGCCCCATTGATGATCTTTCCAAATAAATTGCTGATGCTCGGTTTAAGAGTTTTTGCCGACGGATTGAAGTTTTTTCTTCCCCTTTTGGGAAGGGGATGACCCACAGCTGTCTTCCAACGCCTTTCTCAGCGCATTGTTAAACAGAGTGTCGACAGCTGCTGATTTCTTGTTTTATTGAATCGAGGATGAACTCTGTAGTTCCACTTTTGTTAGAAACAGAGGACTTCGCCCGTTTGCTCAGCGATTATGGCCATTATGCAAGAGATAGCCATCATAGTTGACGGAACCGTTATTTCATCGAAATAACTACTTTTCAGAAATGGATTATGCATTAAAGTGCACTTTCCATCGCTGCAGAAGCATTTTTCCATGACAAATTGATACGCCACGAGCACTACGTGATGCGGTTTTACTCTTACTTTATTCTTCTGCTTTCTTTTTTGTGAATAGTTTCTTCCTATACTCTTACCATTTCAAACGTTGAAAACTGCAAAATTTTACTGGCAAAGTGGTTTTAAAGTTTCATTTTTATGGTTATTTTAACCTTTCCTTGAACTTCAACAACCATACCGTTCAGTACTGTAGCATTGAGGTTATCATTCATCATTAGATGGCAGCAAAGAAAACTTTTACTAAGTACTGAAAACATAAGAACACCAAGGTTTTAATAAATCTTCCCTTTTATACTGATCAAAGCACAAATTCATTTCTCCAAGCTTTTGCCAATCCTAGTCAAAACGTTCAATTCGACAAATCGAACCAATTCAAGATAATATCCCCAAGAAAAATTTAACATTTTTATTGATGGTTCCTGGAACAATATTTCAATTCATCATAATCCACCGCTTTGGTATTCCATTAAGTTTTTCCCATTTGTAAAATAGTTCCCCCTGGCAACCCTACACCGCAGGCCGTTTGTCCCCTTTTTAAAATTATTACTTGACTCCTGACATAACCTCCCCTAAACTCATAAATAACTTCAAGGTTTTCACTCTACACAATTATTATGAGGGGCTACTATGAAAATCTACAACATTCCGGAAAAACTTTTGAACATTTCTCCCCAACAAAACTTCGCTACAGGTATAAGTACACAAAACCTACCTTCTATTAGGGACTTCCTCTTTTTAAAGTTTGCGATGCTCTTTATTATTCATCCGGAAGCAAGAGTATTTCCGCACAAAACCTTTAGAAGAAACTTTAAAGACCAACAAACATCAAATAAACTGACGTCCGAAATTTTAAACCAACCATTTTGTCATTCACCGAGATTCTAAAGCAAAGTTAGCTCGGAAAAAAAAATCAAAATGGGACGAAGACGGTATAGGGGCCACCGACCGACCGACCGGTACTGTACCAATTTCAAAACAATTCGAATCTCCAGCAAGGAAAATTTATAACCAATTCAGCAGCTTGTTGTTCCCATGGGACCCAGATGCTTATAAATGATTTAATTGCCCCCAAGTAAATATTGAATTTCTAGCCATTTTCATCGTTTATGAATTCACAAGATATGGATATACAACTTATCCCCGAGAGAGAGATTACTACAGAAGAGATAGATATTCTGTGCTCTTTGCCAGTTCAATTATTCCATAAAACAATCTACACACAGACCATCGTCCCTAATCTGATAACGTTTATCCTCTAGATAGACTCCATCTGGCATCAAACATCATCAACAAGTAGTATGAGATCTGGCTATTATAGGTCTTTGGAAAACGAAAACGTTTCATCAACAAATTTAATGGATTCATTAATAACTTCTATCTTTCTAAACTTAAGTGGGTTCTCTAATCTCATTTGAGGCTCTCTACCCCAGACTGATGTTCCAGTTCCCAGTGCGCCACTCTGCGTCGCTGCCGCCAAGCCAATGACTGTGACATTAAAGCCAATCCCTTTAGGCAATTTTTCTCTGCACAAATAATTTATATTCTCGTTTAACAGCCAATTGAGTCTCCATTACACCTCTCTCAAGAGTAATTATACACAACTACTCTCTTCTAAGTACCTTAAAGTATCTGTTTCAATACTTTTTATCTATGAATCGCTTTAGCTAGATACTCTTTCTGTCTTTGCTGCTGGTTGTGCCTTTGCAATGTGCGATATAAGTGGGACAACCTTTTTTTTCAAAATTCCTTTTTTTGTGTGTTCACTTTATTTTCCTTAAGTACTTAAAAGTTGTTCACTTCACAAGAAGACTACGACAGAGGGCACATCATTTTGTGAAGCAGCCTCTTCGTAGTCTTTATAGTACCTACTCCCAGTCAGTCGTCGAAGTTGTCGGTGAAGGCGGCTCATGTAAAATATTCATTAGACAAAACGCCGTAATTTCAAAGTAAATACATTTAGATAATTTTCCATTTTCACATTTTAACATGTTCTATGCATGGAGATGTGTGAGGTAGTGTGCGTGGGTTGTGTGTGCGTTCTTTATTAGCTGAACGAGCTATTCATATCCCCCGAGCCAAGCCAGGCAGTCAATGAGTCTCAGTTTTTCAGTTCATTTTAGTCAGTTCTACAGTCCTTTTTACACATTCTTTCCTTTAAGACCAGTCTTGCGCTGAAGGGTGACCAGATTTATGCAGAAAATGCTAATTGAGGGAAAATATGTTGTCCTTCCGCGAAGCTGGTTGAAGTTTGAGGGATTAGGTTGATGATGGGAGAAATAATTTTTGGCAAATGCAATTAGTTTCAGGTCCCTTCTTGAATTATTGTTTTGAAGGTTTCTTCGCAACAGGTGAATTCTAGCAATTTGCAGTGGCTTTGGAACATGGTTATTCATTTCAACGTTTTAACCCAAATTTTTTAGGTTCACGTTCCTGTCATTAAAATTGGGAAACTGTATTGTTGGACTTGGGGAGGTTTAAATAGTTAAAAAAGTTAACAAATTTATAAACCAAACTCTAAGGCATTGTTTAAGAGTCTAAGTTATTAAGCCTTAGGCTTTTTGAACCTATCGCAAGACTTACTGAGGATCCGCCACTAATCAAGACCGCTAACGTCGCGGTTTAGGCTTTCAGTCAATCAGCACGTTCATGGAGCATTCATGAGATCAGATAAAATGCTTTTGGTTTCATTCATTATGCGAATTTAGGGTTAATTCTTTCAAGGAGTCGAAATGGCCGACTACGCTAGTCAGATACTAGATGACCTCAATCAACTACATACGTTGTTGGAAACTTGAGGTTTCAACCCATACAGTGTAGGTATATAGCATCACCTTCCTAGGAAGGGATCAAAGAGTTCCAAGGCTAAGTTAGCACGAGAACACTAATAGGCTAGATGTAGTTGACAACGCTTGTACAAGCTAGACGGGAACTCCGTCCAATGACTGATTTGAGATTTCTTTTGGACAATTCAAACGATATCTGATGCGCATTTTTGTCAGTTCCTGTTCTCATTCGACTACAGTTTGTGACCTTATTTTTATTCACTATGCGATACTTCAATTTTCTGCACTCATTTATCTTTGTCTAAATTTCAAGGGGTCAACTTGGATCGCTCCAAAAAACAATCTAAAAAACCCTTCAAAAACGAGAAAAATTATGTTTTTAATCGGTCAAAATCCTTGCCATCCGCTGATTAAATTTTACAGTTAATGGCTCAATGGAAAGATACAAATCTACATTATAGTCAAAGAGATATTTCGTGCTAAATAGTGACGGATTGCCCCTAAAACCGTTCTAGAAAATACCCATCAAAATTGACATTCAGATCATTGCATTTGGAAGATAGAAAAAAGCTAACTTTTTTTTTCTAATTTTCATTATGTGGGCGTTGCACATGCTTTACATCATCATTTCCTCATAGCCACAAAGGTCATGAGCAGCAAAAATACAAGGCTATCACTTTTGTAGGAACGAACTGTTCCCATTGGAGAGACCCTTGGTGAGCCATGTCACGCTCAACTGCTTAAACGTTTACAAAAAAAAATAAAAAGCTACAACAAATCGATCGAATCTAAATACCGTAGATCTAACGAAAAATTGTAGACGAAGCTATCGTTCTTTGGGTAGCGGACTTTAGTGTCGGAAAAAGCCAAAAGCCGGAAAAATTCTAAAATTCTTTGGAACATTTTATGATGTTTCAACTGTTCTTCATCCATCATTAACGAAGCTGTAGTTCGACATATTTAAGGCTTGACGAGCAGTCACTCCAAAAAAGTTCTGTATACAAGTCTAATAGGCGTCATTTCTGACTTCGAAAATGCAATAATAAGGTCAAAACAGAAGCTCTTACCATTGCCAGCCAATGCCGCTCTCACCTTGAAGGAGAAAAATCCATATCCCGAGTAGGGTTGTCGTCGACGGTATGGAAGGTGTAGAATTCTGGACACTTCCATAGTAGCAACTATAACATGTGTGGAATTACAGAACTCAGAATATGAAAAAAAAAAAACATCAACTACCTGTGCTCAAAGCTATTAACGAAACACACTCGTTGGTACGCGAGGCCAAGCTATGTTTGGGGAAGTAACAGCTTCGACGAAAGCTCATTGGCATTTTTGTGGCAATATCTCCGATATCCGACGGTATTTCCCAGCAACGTCCTGGGTTTGTAGGCGAATAGCTTCAGAAAGAGCTTTGTCTTTGGATTATATAGGGTAATGGGTTCAATAATACCCCCCGAGTAGCACAGACGGGTTTTCATTTGGTAGTTATAACTCCAATAAAACAATAAAGTTGTTGCCCACTTATTACAGTAACGCAATTTAGAACAATTTTGTAACCCAAATAGCCGCATTTCCCCTCTCGATTTGCAACAAGTAGGTTGTAAATAAGTTTTAAAGAGGTTACTATTGTTATTTCTCAGTTTCATAAATGTTGTTTCAACTAAATAATGTTACATGTAACTTAACATTACATTTATGCAACTTTAATTGAACTAGAAGATAAGTTCTACTAATGTTGCAAAAATGTTTATGCAAGGATACTTTGTTACATATTGTAACATAGTTAAAACAAAAACAAAGAGTTCAAAATAAGTTTTAATAACATGAATATAACTTTAACTATTTCGTTCTACCTTCTATGTTATAATATAATGAGAAACATTGTTTCAGAAAACATTTTAAAAGTTTCTATTAAGTTATTAATCAATTTCAATGTTTTTAATCATGTCATAAAAAAGATAAACTTCAAAGCCTTGAATACGTCTAATATAGTTATTGAAAAGGCGAGTTTTTGTCATTTATAAACGTTAAATCTTAGTGCAACGCTGTTTTTGTCATAAATATTGATGTTATACTTCTAGAACATTTAAGCGCCATCCAAAAAATTAAAATTGGGCGAAAAATTGAAAAACAGAAAAATATTCATGTTTGTTTTGAGGCTTTGAAGTCGCAGAAATGTTAATGAATTACGTTAAGAAACGAATCTTTTATCCATTTTCATTGACTTTCACAATGGAAAAAGTGAAACCAATTGGAAAAATTAGTTTAAAAATAAAACAAAAGAGTTCAAATTCTAATAATGGGTCATTAGATTGTGAACAAAATGGCACTTGTTGCAGGAAACATCAATAAAACATTGTCTTTTGATATTATAACTTATATGTTATTACAACAAAGATTCAACAAAGTAGAAACTTCAGGCAATAAGATCCTCATTGTAACTAATTTACGTTGTTTATAAAACATAGATGAATTGATTTTTCTTGTCATTATTTCAAATTCGTTACTGAAACTTTAATCTCGACGTTATAAAAACCTGACAGGAAGAAAATCAAACAAAAACTAGGATAAAACATTGAAACATTGATCTTTCTTCATCAGAGTTACCGCAGTTCACTTTTTGTTTATATTTTGAAATAAAAATATTATAAAAGAAATCACGCAAATGTAAAAAGTTCACTTTTCTCATTTTATATCAAATCCTAGAAAAATAAATACAAATGTCGGGTCTACCACGAAACGCCGAATACAAATATCTCGAAAACAAAAATCTCGAATGTTAAAATCTCGAAAACAAAAATCTCGAACGAAAATAATCTCGAAAACAAAAATCTCGAATATAGAATCTCGAAATACAAAAATCTCGAAAAAAAAATCCCGAATGCCCAAAATCTCGAAAAAATAAATAATTTTTCAGATAATGGTTCCATTCGCGCGCGCGAATTGAACCATTATCTGAAAAATTATTTATTTTTTCGAGATTAGTTAGGTTTTTAAGATAAAAATAAATGTTCTTTTTTTTTTTAATTGTTCATTTGGGATAAATTTATTATTAAAAAAATAGAAAAAGAATATTTTGTTAAGCTCAAATGCTTAGCTTTGTTACTTCAGTGAAATTCGTGACTATTTCTATGCATTGAATAATCAATTTTCCGAAAGTAGAAAGCAAATTGGGAAGTGGGTTTTGACAGAAACTAGACAGGTACAAAAACCCAAAAACCTATGTATTTTCGGTCTTTGGTGTTGTGCAGTTCAAACAAGAGGGATCTTAGCAAGAATTCAAAACAAAGTTAAGTATTAGCATTGAAGACTTAAGGTTTCAGTTGGTAAGCCGCACGCTGGCCTAAGCAAGCTGATTGATATCTTAGCGCAGGAGTTAGTTCAGGCAAAATGTTAAGTAGATAGACTTGAGATGGGGGAAGAATTTAAAGTCAGGCGGGAAAATGTCCTTAAAGAAAAAAAAATATTGAAAATAATGGAAGAAAAAGAAGAAAGAAGCCATATCGGTTACTTGAAGCTTAGCTCAAAACTCTTTTTTGTAAATTTAATATTTTGTTGAATTTTGTAAATTATTGTTGTAGGTATACTGTACAATTTTGTTGAATTCTGTTGTTTTGTTAAAAGTTAAAATAAATACGTTCGAGATTTTTGTACGTTCGAGATTTTTGCATTCGAGAATTTTTTTTTTTCGAGATTTTTTACATTCTAGATTTTTGTTTTCGAGATAACGTCATGATCCCACAAATGTCTTCTATTAACAAGAGACTGAATAAAACGGAGAGGACCAGGAGAAAACAATAAAACAGTAGTAAACTTCTTTATAATTCATGAGAGAAAAAGAAACGTCAAAATTTAAATCCATTTTACCTGCTTTTCGCTTCATTTTGGCACTACGGTTAAAGTCATATTTTTCAATTGAATTCAATAAATGGGATCAATGACAGCAATTAAAATGATTATGATCTCTTACAAAAACGCTAATGAAATCTACGAATTGTTTTATAATTGAATCTAGCGGCAACTCTGACATGTATAGTTAGTCCTTTCATTTCATTTCAAAGAACTATTTGATTTTTGTAGACTGTTCATGGTCGATTTATTGAACTTAATACTAACATACCATTAACCTTAGTAAAACATAACAACTCTGAAACCCTTAACGTCAACGTAAAGCGTAGCGCCAACGTTATTGTAACAATGCGGTAACTTGAATAAAACTAAACAACCTTAAACGTCAACACAAAGCGTAGCGCCAACGTTATTCTAACATTGCGGTAACTTGAATAAAACTAAACAACCCTAAACGTCAACGCAAAGCGTAGGGCCAACGTTATTGTAACAATGTGCCAACTTAAATGTAACTTTACAGTTATTTCATGAACGTCCATGAGTTCTCTCCTTTTTTTCCGGTCATTCCCATTGGATCTAACTTTTTTCCATAATAATTTAGTTTTTGATTGTTTTTATTCTCCATAATAATTTAATTTTCCCTTCTTGAACAAAAATCCAGATTTACACAACAGTCAGTCAACAGTAATAAGTCAGTTTCGGATCTCGTTTTATCTGATCTGCGCTTCAATATCGAAAGTTTTAGAAACTCAACTATAACATCTCTTGCATATTAGAAATGTTGTAGTTTTGTTTCAAAAACAAGCCAAATGTTTTTTTTCAATGCTAGTACTTTGGTTACAAATTTGTGTTAATATTGTACCAATCTTTGTTTCATGTCAACAAATTAAAAACCAAAATATAACAAAGTCACCAAAAATAAAAAAAATTAGTTATATTTCGGTTATATTTCAGTTATATTTCAACTTAGTTTCAACTATGTTTATTCAAACATTTTGCTTGTTATATTCTTGTTTTTCAAATAGAAAACAACAACATTACATAAAACATTTACAGTTTCAAATTTGTTTTTATGTTGTTAATTGCAACAAAGTTAATAAATTCATTGACAATAAAAAATTCAAGGGGATTTATGCATACTCTTTCTAAATAGGACATTTACTATTAAAAATATGGCTTTTTTCATATGTCATATGTATAAATAAATAATTATTTTAGGCATTAATTTAAAAGAACACTCATTACTACCTTGTTATATATTGGTTGTATAAACATGTTTATTAAACCCTGTTCAAATAAACGTTCCAAGCGTAAAAACGTTACTAAAATGTTTTTGTAACTTCTCTTCTCCTTCTAAATTGTAAATTATATCGAAGTTACATTAATGTTCTTACAGATTGTTACAAGGATGTTATTATAACGTTTGAGTAAGACGATAACGAAACAGAAATTTTATAGATGTTGTTATAACTTTTTATCAACTTTCAAATGATTGACTTTAATATAACCTTATAATAACAACACCAATTTTTGAAAAACATCTTGAAACAGTTATGTAACCGGTTTGTAACATTTCAATTTACAAAGTTACAACTTTTTTTGGATAAACAATTGAAAAACTGAAATATAACTCGAAATGTTGCAAAAAACTTCAATAAAACACAAATAAAACAAAATACTTGTTATAAATCGAATTCTGTGCTACTCGGGCATACCTCCGGTTTTAAAGAAACGACACCCCTAATACCGAGACTCATTCCTTAATTTTACCACAATGCAGCATAAGTACTACAACTTTAATAATAATTAGTTTAAGTTTCCCTGTGAAAGTGCGATAAAAAGTCAAATTCCTCTACTATCAATTTGATCGAATTCCAAAATCTATCGTGAATAAACTTGGAAACCTAATTGGTTATCCGAACTGCTGTTCAATGAAGTTTTAGGGAAGTTTTAATCAAGCCGTAGTCATAAGCAAGATCATTATCTGTTTCTAAAGTGCAAAAGAGAGACTGCTTCTTAATATCGATGAAATCTTGTTGGGAGATGCTTGCTGTCCTTTGATACACGTCGTAGTTTATCTCATGTCTTTTTCCCATACATTGTGCTACCGACACAATTGACAGACATTGCAGAAGTCAAGGAACCAATCACCTTTGTCATCGAACTGACTAACTTTTCACAACGACTATAACTACAATTGTGTTTTTGTGGAAGCAGCTCAGTAACGCCTTTCATTTCTGAAGAATATTTCAAAATGTGGTTACAAAAAAAAAAATAAGTGCGGTTGGAGGGTTAAAAGAGGTACCACCATCACCAAAAACAAAGGAGACTAAACACTATCAGAAATTAGTTTTCATCGCAAAGTGGACAAGTCCTTTCTTGAAAGTTATTCTTAAAAATATTTTTAAGTTAAAATAAACTCAACGAAATGAAATTCAATTTTCTGTAACTGTTTGCAAGGTGCAATATCGTATTATCGATTGCTACAGACAACAAGTTGACATTCCATTATATTTGCGGTCATCTGGACAGCCTATTTTCAAACAACCACACTATCCAGTGTGTGCCAATATGCCATCATCAAGAGAGAATCACGGAAAAGGAAACACCCAAAACAAGCTAAATTTTCACAGCGAGAAGTACAAACAGAAAACCCCGGCCAACGACACGACACAACAACGAACGTGGATGAGGATGACGATTAAATGGATGGATTGGATAGCTGAAAGTGGAAAAGATCTGATGACTGAGCAGTGAGTACCAAAATGAATGAATGAATCAACTGAATGAATGGACCGGCAAGCAGAGAACAGAGGAGTTTGTAAGTGTATGCTTGCCTACCGGCACCAGTAGAAGTTAGATAAGAAGGCAGATAGGATAAATGCCATCCAGCTTCGTTTAAATGAAGGCAAAACGAAGAAAGCGAGTTAAGAGGGTTTAATGATGATAGATACAAAGATATCTACTTGAAAAAAAAAGATTTGTTCCGCCCTCAGCACTCAACTTTTCCTTAATCCTTTTTTTATTTAAACAAAAACAAAACTCAAACAAAGTAAAAAGAACAAAACAAAAAGGAGCGCCACACGCGTATCTCGACTTTCAGTTTTCGAATCTTAAAAAAGGCTTGGAGACGTTACACGACCGAATGATATTGGAATTTGGAGAGAAAGTGTGATGGATAATTGCGTTACCCGAAATTAAATGTGGCGGCTTCTTAATAAAACAACATCCACATCCACACTTAAATACATCCCAGATAGCAGGGGAATAGGAGAATACACAACAAACGTATTGTATTTCTGATTTCTGTAATTCTGTTTCTGGTGCTTTTATACTCGGTTTGTTGTCCCTCGCTTTTATCTAGATACCATATTACCGCAGCCTCTCTCATTGTATTCACACAATCAAATTAAATTGATTAATGGACTTAAATGATTGAGAATGCAAAGGAAAGTACTTTCATCGTCGTTTCGTTGTCGTCAGTCGGTCGGTCGTTTATATTATTGGAATTGGCTGGATTATGTTTAGACTACATTTGAGTGCATAGACGCATGATGTCCATGTCAGAGTGGAGCCCTACATCTATTGTTTAGTCTAGTGGAATGATTGGCAGTCGGAAAATAATAGTTGTTACATTAAATTAGGCAATTTTAGTATCTATTGTTATGATGGTAATTTGACTTTTGTTTGATTTTTGAAAACATTTTGAAAAACTAGTGGTTGAGAATTTCAGGTTATGAATAATTTAAAGAATATTTTTTTAAAGGCATCTATTGCAAAAATTCATCAATAAAAAGCCTTCAAGCTACTTAAATGCTCTGTGGATTTTGACCTCAGCCAACAAGGTTTTCCACCCTAGAACATGGTGGAGGTGAAGCCCAAGTTTATCAACTGTGTCTATTTTGGTCCTCTTATATTGTGTGCTCCTAGGTAGTTGCGGTCCTTTCTTATTTGTAGTCGAAGATTTTAAGAACTGAAGCGTTATTGTACAGTTAGCTGCGCAACGTAACCCCGCCAATACAACCGTATTGGTATAACCTGATTCATGAATATGTTTATATCAGTTGACGACAGTTTCAGCTAGTAGAAGAAACTGTGGTATCTATGTCATTTGTGAAGAACTCGAACTGTTCCCGATACAGACTTGAAACTTTCTAAATAATAATACATAGTAAATTTTAAGGTTCTCTTATGATAAATGACAAAACGATGACAGAAACTCATAGTTAAAGTCCAGAAATACGAGACAATTTTGTTCCGGACCCCGTTGGCTAGAGCTTCCGGGGATACGCGCAAGAACCGCAGCAATATGCTTATCATTGGGCCTCACGGAGTTCAATTATCCAGCAAAAGTACAGTGATATAGAGTAGGTGAGATCAGTATTTTTACTTCGACAGACTGAGCCATCTGAGTCTCTGGACCTTGACTCTTCTGGCTTGGTCCATGTCGTTGTACAACCTATAAGGTTCGCTGTTGCATCTTCTTCGCCATTCTCCATCAATGCACACGGGGCCAAATATGACCCGAAGAACTTTCCTCTCGAAACAGCCCAAAGCATATTTATCTGAGCTTGTCAAGGTCCAGGCTTCTGCACCATACAGCAAGACTGGGATGATGAGAGTATAATATACAATTTTACCTTATTTGCTCGAGAGAGTGCTTTTCTTAGCCCAAAGAAACAGCGATTAGCAAGACTTATTCTTCGTCTGATCTCGGCGCTGGTGTTATTGCCCGTGTTAATAGTGGAGCCTAGGTAGACAAACTCCTCTACTACCTCGAAGTTGTATGCGTCTATTGCGGCGTCTTTCCAAGCCGTCGGAGTTGGTTGTCCTTCCTCGAAGACAGCATATACTTCGTTTTTCCCTCATTTACCGCTAAACTCATTTTTGCCACTTCTGTCTCAATTTTCACAAAGGCGCCATTGACATCACGCCGGCTGTGTTCTTCATATTATATCAATATCATCGGCATACGCGAGAAGTTGAACAGACTTTTGAAAGATAGTGCGTCTGGTATTGACGGAAGAGTTTTGCACTATCTTCTCAAGAAGTTAAAGAAATCGCATGACAGTGCATCGCCTTGTCTGAATCCTTTTTTGACATCGTACGATTCCGTAAGCTCGTTGCCAACCTTGACGGCGCAGCCTGAGTTCTCCATAAAGTTCGCTGTTGTATCGATTTGGAGTTCATATAGGTTTTTTCCAGAATCTGCTGCAAAGTGAAAATTTGGTCGATCCATAGGAGAGTTCGCTCTGTCGAAATGCCTGTTTCACAGTAGATGGCTTGACCCCAGAGTTTAGGTATTTTGCTTCATGAGGCATGACCCTCATCCGACCGATGATAGAATCTTAAATTCGGGTGTTCAAAAAGCTGAAAACACTGCTTTTTGAACACCCGAATTTGGGTGTGTTTGGGTTGTTTCGGACGCCGGAATGTTCTTACCTATATCAATATTCTACAACGGAACTCGGATCAACAGAATTCATACTTTTGTTCGTTGTCACATTACGAGAGATCTGACTTCGACAAATAAACTTGATCTTTGGGGCTTTCTATCCGAATGACGAAAAAATTTTGATAATGCACGCATATGCGGCAACATTCAACCAGAAGAATTCCTCTATTTTAGAAGATGCGATCTGACGAAGAGGAATTCCTTCGGCTCATGAGCACCAGTTTTTGTGGCTTCAGTGAGCAATTGATAAATGAGAAATTGGGGTGGTGTTTTCAGCCTTGACCGGCTTTCATAACAGGTTTTGTTTGTAGGCTAAGGTTTAAGTAGTGAAGGTTTGGTAACTCCCAGCTAATGTAAATGTAATGTTTATGGTTAGCTGTTGTTTCCATCCACTTACTAAGGACTATTGATCCAAAATTTATCTAGCTTTTTGTATCTAAGTGTACGTCTGTACCTATGTGTCTTATAGCTAGTACTAATTATGTCCTTTTTTTAATTTCATTTCAGGTATGTTCCTTTTTATCAAGTGTCATCTCTCAGTTTAAAAAAAAAGTATAAAGTAAGTACAATTGAAAAAAGCTACTGTTAAGACGAATCTTGTCAAAGCGAACATTAGTTAAATATAACTTAGTCGAGATCGAATTATGTATGTCAAACCTGGAGAAAATGTGTTTAAAAAAACTCTTCAAAAACCGATAACCAGCTTTGCTGAGGTATGCATTTTTGTTTTCATGTTTAGTTTTAATAACACAAGTAAGCGCAATCCATACTTGATGACTCAATAGAGTAAAAATGACCTCATTAAGGTGCTCAAGTAACCCCCCAAAATCACCACAATCATTAATCGTTTTTTGTAGTTACGTAATAAAGTTGTAACTAAATTGGTTTTCCATTCTCCGCTTCCGGCACGAAAACGCCATCAATTGTATGATGAATTAATTTTTCCCAAAACTTCAGAACTTAAAAACTCGCATTCAAAAAAAGAAAAAGAAGAAATTCAAATTTTCATTTAACAGATGATGATGATGGTGATGTTTTCACAAATCCGTCGTATATCAAATCAAAACAACATTAAATTCATTCCGAGCCGCAAGCTACACAAGTCCTCCATTTGCCATGTTACAGTCTTTAATTAATGAAAAATATACATTCTACACCTGTTTACCATCCCAAGGTGTATACACGGAATTAAGAGGAAAGAAACAAAAACGCAGTCTACCGGCATTTAACGTGTTGTGTCCCAGCAAAAACACGACAAGCTGGGAAACTGGAAACGAGGTGTTGGTGTTCGTGTTCGCGTTTGTTTTCGAAGAGTAGGCAGGCAGACATAATTTTAGGCACTTACCAATAGTGGTGCAGTAATTTAGCAATGTTTAAATTATAACATCAAGCAGTGCTTCTACTTAGCTGCATGTTTTGACTTCTGTTTTTGACTGAGCGGAAGTGACAAAAAAATGGGAAATGAAAATGATTTGTAACATGACAGTTAGAAAATGCCAAAAATAAGTGGGTCGACATCCCACTGTTCTGCCAAGCTGTTGGAGGCTTAAGCAGCTGAATGGGTTTGCTTCAGCTGATTAATCTTGGTTTGCGAGTCACCAAATATAAGTCAAATGCGAGAATATTTACTGTTTGCGAGGCGTCTAATTGCATTTGCTACAATTGCCAAAAAGTTTGACAAATTGAAAAAGTTGTTATATTTGCATTAGCGAACCTTCATCCTTGTGAGTTGGCCTTACTATAAATCGTTGTGGTTTTCAACGGAATTGCAATTTAACTCCGAACACGAAAAAGAAAATTAACAACCTAGATATCAGGACCACAAACACGACACGATAGATGTCCTTTAAAAAAAAAATTAAAATTTTGTATTCATAAAAGTAAATTTCGAGGAAACGGCGATAGATGGAGTACCTATGTTTTGGTAAAATTGTCCTGGCTTAGAAATTTTATGTTTAATGAGAAATAGGTCAGTCTGAAAACTGACTTGATTCCTCTACATCTACACCATGTTTCTGGTGCAGGATTTTTTCTATTTTTAATTCAGAAAAATGTTGAAGGAAGTTAAGTTAAGTAGACTTAATAGTATCCTTGGCTTTGACCTAAATCTTTGAATTCGTGTATTCGTATTATAACCGTGTCCTAAATTTTTGTGAGGCTGCCTCCAAGCTTCCAAGAGTATTTGTTTTCATGTAAAAGTGATTTTCAATATAGTTGTTCGGAATAGGAAAACAATGGATCCTCTTCAATTTCCTTAACGCGCTCAAGGAATTTTTAAAGCGAAAAGCCACATGGGCTGTGGTTCTTCGCAGATGTCGGGCTAAGCCATGTTTAAGTTCTGGGATTTCGATAGCTTTAAAAAGTGTTGGAAATGTTTTTATAAGTGATCAGCTGCAATAGTTTCATGTAATTTCGTAATTTCGCAAAAAATATTTGAACCATTGGAAAAAATACCTAGTGTTTAAATAGAATATATAAGTAACAGAGCTACATCTGCTGAATGACTGTCAGGAGATTTACCGATTACGATCACAAGCCTTTTAAGAAGTTCTTGAGTAGGTTGTTCAAATTAGAGATGCCCGAAAGGTGATTCTGGTGAATACCGAATGTTCGGCTAGCTTCAAAGGCCGAAAACCGAATATTCGGGAGCCGAACATTCAGCCAACGAAACGAGTGTAATTGTTTATGTCTATCTCTTACGTGACTTTTGACATTTTCTAATTGGATTGCATTGCATTCGCCAATGATTTGTGTTTAGTTTTTTTCTTCCTACTTCGTGACTCATCATGACGTCGTCGTTGACGAAATGCACAACAGTTTCTGGGAATTTTTTGAGGAAGTTGCTACAGATAATATAAAAATTGACGAAGATGTTGAAAATACTTCTGTTGACAATGAATAAAAAGAAAATATTTTTATAAAATAATGAATCTTTAAATTTTTGATATTCGACCGGCTGAATATTAGGTGTACTTTTCGGCCGAATACCGATAATAATCAAAAAAATATGCCAAATATTCAGAATACCGAATATTCGCCACATCTCTAGTTCAAATACTTTCTTACTTAGCCAAGGTTGTTCTACAGTCTGGCTTTGGGTCGGTCCCATTCAACGAGCGTCTGCTGACAACTGGATCCATTGTTTACTGTCCCCAGTTTCGAACGCTAAGTTTGGTTGCACCAAACGAGATTACATTCAATACCTACTTGTTAAAATAAAAACTGCCTCCAAAATTGAGGACAAAATATTTGGTTGATAACCAATGCACTTCAATTGAAGCTGGGCATTGACAATGCTTGGGAAAAAATTTTGTGATGAAATTCTGTGCCAAGCTGACGAAGTCCAAATCGGTCTTTTAGGAACTACAAGTAATCTACGGATCACGCGTTTGTGCAAAAAAAAATAATATAAGAAGCTACAATTTTTATTGCAGGACGTCTTGGGAAAGAAAATAATTACTAAAACTTCAGCTAATTATATGTATATTTTGACGCTTGTTTTCTAAGGATGAGGTAAGCTTAGTCTGTCTAAGGTATTCTCGACTATGCACCTAAAGTCGAGTTGAAGACTCAAACGTCAAACCAAATAAGACAAACAACCTTCACTATTCGTTTTACCGCATTTTACTCAATTATTTCGTAAATCTAACAGAGTCTAAAACCACATCAACGACAAACTGCTTCTCGGTTACCGGCTCAATCCCTGGATAATCTGTCAGTATCCATTGAACAAACTGTGGATTTCGCTCTGTCTCTAAAACACTCATATGGAGTGGATCAAAAAATAAACTGAGTCTCAAAATAAAACTCCTGAAAACAGTCAAACCTGTGAAATGAACGGTTTATTTATTTTCCAGAAGGTCGTAAAAAACTTCGGATCGGAGAGAATTCGGGCAGCTCTATAAATAGTGCCATCCCTCAAAATTATTGTAGAATGCGGATGCACACCTCTCATGCATTTCCATTAAACACTATGTGTGCATTCTACTGAAGCCAAGCAGTAACTGATTTTCGATTGCAAAAACACTTCGTCTTATACATTTTTTGGTCGGTGCTCAGTGTGAATTATATTACACGCAGAGAAAATGATTTTATTTTGTTCCATTTTCTTGTTATTGTATTCTCTTCTATTGCCTCTGGTTCCAGAGGCGGATCTTCGTAGGCTATTTTTTGGTAGTTTGCTATTTTATGGTTTCAGGCTTTCACGGTTCCGCTCCTGAATTTTGACGAACAAAACAAATTAGCTGTAACTTGGTTTTTCTCTTTTGAAAGCCGAAATCTTCACTTTCTAATGAAGATGTTGGTCACAGAAATAATTTCTTTATGGTGAATTAAAAAAAGTACTCAATTGAATGTAAGCAAGTTCTGACTCAAAATCTCGTGCGTCATAACTTTTAGATTTTGATACGAATTAAAAGCCTTAAACTTACCTAATTTCATTTGGCTCTTATGACTTTACAGTTGGTGTTGTTTATGGGCCCCCTTTGTTTCATGGAACATATAGTAATTATCATATAGAGCGCCTTTCTTGCTTACTTACTTACTTTTTTAACCTACTTTTTACTTACTTTGAGAACCGTATGGCAATACGAGAAAGCCAACTGGGACGGTCTCAATAACTTCTTCCGGATCTTTAACTGGTCACTATGCTTCCTCGATAGTGACGTAGACGCCAGCGCAGATATGATTACTAATATAATTATCTTGGGAATGAAAACTTTTATCCCGAATAGAGTTAAAAGCATCAAACCTAAGGAAAAATCATGGTTTGATTCAAGCTGTAAAGAGGTTATCAGTTAAAAAGAAGTAAAGTTCCGGTGTTATAGAGCCAACCCAACTGAGGAAAACCGGAATAAGTTTAAACAAGCCAGGAAGGCCTGCAATGCCCATATTCGACGGACTAAGTTTTTGCATGACCAAAAATTAAGGCAAAAAATACTGCAATGTCCCAAAGGCAGTAAGAATTTTTGGTCTTTTGTGAAAAATATGAAGAATTCTTCTTCTTCCTCGGTCCCTACGCTCGTTGACAATGACACTCCAGTTGTTAGCTCTCTCGCGAAAGCTAACCTTTTTTGCTAGGCAGTTCGCCTCCAACTCTTCGCTGCCAGATAGTGTCATGACTCCCCCAGCTCTAGAGCGCGTCAATGATTCCATGGGGCAAATCTTCTTTCGCACTCGTGCTGTGGCAAGAGTCTTCAAGGATCTCAACATACATAAATCCGCTGGTCCGGATGGTATCCCCGCTGTTGTTCTGAAGAGGTGTTCTTCCACGCTGGCAAAACCCTTGCGTAAGCTTTTCCATCTATCCTATTCTTCTATGCTCGTTCCGAGCAATTGGAAAACAGCATTTGTCCAGCCAATCCCAAAAAAAGGCGTATCTTCTTCTCCCTCCAACTATCGTCCGATTGCACTTACGTCCCTTCTTTCTAAGGTCATGGAAACGCTGATAAACTATCAGCTCAAGAAATATTTCGAAGACCGAAAGCTTCTTAATGACCGGCAGTACGGCTTTCGCAGCAACAGGTCCACTGGTGATCTGATGGTTTATCTCACCGAACAGTGGAACAAATCTTTACATCGTTTTGGAGAAAGTAAGATTGTTGCACTTGATATTTGAAAGGCATTTGATAAAGTCTGGCATCTTGCTCTTTTATCGAAAATGCGTGCTTTCGGTATCGATGAATCCCTTCTTCGATGGATTAGAAACTTTCTTTCGAACCGTACAATACAAGTTGTATTGGACGGTTTCAAGTCTGAAACCCACAATATAAACGCTGGTGTACCCCAGGGCTCCGTTTTGTCTCCAACACTCTTCCTCATTTTCATAAATGATCTCTTGTCTGTAACTTCTAATCCAATTCATTGTTTCGCCGACGATAGTACCCTTAGCTTTTCATATTCGTTCCCAGACTCACATCCCTCCACTTCGGATGTGGACCTGCAACGGCAAAATATGATAAGCTCATTAAACTCTGACTTAAACAGCATTGTACAATGGGGAATTAAAAACCGCGTCGAGTTTAATGCTTCGAAAACTCAATGCTGTCTTGTATCGTCAAAGCGAGATGTACCCCCCTTGCCACTGTCCATGAGTGGCTCTTGCATCAATGAGACCGAACATCTCGAGATTCTCGGTATGTGCATTACAGACCACCTTTTGTGGAGCGAGCACATATGCGATGTCGCCAAAAATGCCGCAAGATGTTTGGGTTTCTTAAGACGGTGCAAGAAATTTGTTTCCCCTTCTGATCTGGCTATTATCTATAAAACATATATCCGTCCAAAGCTTGAGTACAATTCCCATCTCTGGGCTGGTGCTCCAGCTACTTACTTAAGCCTCTTAGATGGAATACAAAGAAGAGCTGTAAGAATGATTGGTGATAGAGAGATCACTGACTCATTCACCCCTTTAGACCTTCGTCGCGTCACAACGTTGCGTGCCTCTCCTTGTTTTACCGTTACTTCTATGGTAATTGCTCTAGTGAAATAGCCAGTTGCGTTCCTCCCCTCAAACAATTCGCCCGTAATACTCGCGCTTCTAGGAATGCCCATCAGTTTACCCTCGAGCCCAACTTCGGACGTACTCTCAAGTATAGAGAATCATTCTTTAGCCGTACTACGCGAATGTGGAACTCTCTTCCACACTCTGTCTTTCCCGATCATTGCAATGTTCAAGAATTCAAGACCAATGTACATGGACACCTCCTTCCAACCCCTTCACTTCTTCCTAATGCACTCACTGTGTCTCTGGCATAAAAAGGGTATAAAAAATCCCTTGAGTGGGTGCAAACTATAAAAAAAAAAAACTTGTGCCTAAGTCTTGCAGGTCAGCTGTAAAAATGTTTCACCAAGTCAAATCCTGTTTTTCCAATAGTTCGGTAGATAAGCAGCGATTTGTACCAGCGCTTTTAAGGGCTTATGTTTTGATCTCGCAATCAGTACTGCCTTGAAGGCACAATAAATTACGATATTCATGTGTATTGGTATTAGGTCGTGTGAAACATTTTTTGTTTTTTTGTGGTAAAATTATATAATAAGCCCATCGAGCTCACAAGCAGCTCTTTTTATAAAATGTCGGTACTCCCGGTGAGAGCATGAGTTTCGTTGTTTAAACCGTGTGAAACTGCGTTTTTCAAAAACCGCGTTTCTGATAGTTATACCTAGACTACTATTTCCGCTCGGTCCAAGATGGAAGTTTAGCCGTTGATATATTATTGATCAGTTCTCCATACCAATGGGAGAATAATCTTATTTTGTTTGTTTGTCACTCCTTTTTTCTATTAAGTCTGTGTTTAGACCCTTGTTTTGCTAAACATTTCAATGACCCTTATCAAACACTATCTAAGTTTCGACTCTTCTTTTTAATTTCTTAATGTTGATCCATTTTCTTAAGAGAAAACATTTTTTCTTGTTTTTCAGTATAAAACCCTTTTGTACTTGTTTTCGTCCAATGATTTAAACTTTCGAACGGAATTCCTTTTCTATATCAAATCAAGTCGAATATGCAAATTTCTAACCATTTAAAACGAATCAAAGAAAATTAGTATTTACAGATTTCCCTAATTATGTGCATAGCTTAAGTAAATTAGCTCTTAATTTAATCATTTACATCACAAAGCATACAGGATACGACTGCGTCCTTGACACGAAAATGTGTTGCTATTTACACATCCGCGATTTCCTCTTATTTGCATATCTATTATTATCAAACTTTTTCCCCTTCAAAAAAGAAAAAAGCAAACTCATCAAAAACTTAAAGCTTGTTTTTATGCTCGCGCTCTCAGTTGATAATTATTCTAAAATGAAAAATATATCGTGTTAGAAAAATTAACCTAAAAACTTTTTAGTTGCAAAACTTTTTTTGGTTTTTCACAAAATTTCGAATGTTATCTAACCCCTTTTTGGCAAATTGAATAAAAGCACCCCATTGCTTTTAGTTGATGTTGTTTAGAAAAGTTTTGCAATATTTTTCTCAAACTTATTTTGGCACATACATTCCCAATTGCAAAACATATTAACAAACAGGCAAAAAATAACAATTAAAAGTTATTCCTAAAAACAACACATTATCTGTTTGCAAATGTGATAGAAATAAACCGACTGTTTTGAAATTTATTTCAACTTTTGTCCAGTCGCATCAGGATCAGGGAATTTGAGGTTTTCCAGAAAACAGAAATATGTCAAAACCATTCAGCAAGATATGAACTTTTCGGTTTTTGTACTCAGAAACAAAATACTTAGAACATTTCTTGATGATTAATCTACGAGGTCTGAAAAGCTCAACAAAAAAACGAAATTTTCCGGAAGACATGAATTATTTATTTCGAATGATTTTCAAAGCAATCAAAAAACGCCCTCAGGAAGAAAATTTAAAATTCTCAATCAAAAATTATGTCCCTTTCCATCAAGTGAGAAAAAACAAATTATTAGAGTCAGACATCATAAGGTCAATTTAAAATGTCTGTCCCTATTAATAAAAGTGGGCGTGTGAAACAAATGTTACACATTTATTGCCTCAGTTTTCCTCTTCTTTCGATTTTCTTTATTTTATTTTATTTCCTCGCTCTTCATTGCCAGTATAGAATGGGAAATTTATCTAGCATGATTTTCATTTTATCATCCGTTGCGCATAATATATTCCTATTAACTCCTTTGGTCGTAAATCAAAAGTAAATAGGATAAGAGTCTATGGGGTTGGGCTTCAGGTGGCTACTTGGGAGCATAAAAAGTTCTAAATTCTGTTTTTTTCTTTTTGAACTTTTTTTGTTGTTATTTTTGTTTTTTTGTTTTGTAGGAAAGAATTTTTTCTTTCTGTGACAACAGTTGTCGTCAATTTATTCATTTTAAACCATTTTGTGTTTTTTCCTTTTGTTCGAGTCTTCAGTTTGTTTATGCGGACTTAGGAGATTATCTTCAAAATTTAAATTTTGCTTCTGTTCTGGTATTTTGACAAAAAAATAACTAAAGAAGTTTCTTGTCATTTCACAATAATATCGCTGCGGCAGTGATGGGAAGACAAACAAAAAATAAATGGAAACCTATTGGTTGTAAAATTATTCTCGAATTGAAAGCAAAAACAACCAATAACAAGACAATATCAGGACATCAGTGGCAAGGCGTGACTTATTTCTAAAGGTAAGTCGGAGAAAAATGAGCGAATAGAAATAATCCAGTCATTTTAGTAATATAAAACCCGAATCTGCGGAAAAATTCCTAGTGGGCTAGATTTTTGTGTACACCTTTATTACGGCGCTATTATGAAGATGTGAAAAATCGATATTGATATCGTGCCGTTATGGTAGTCAAAAGGTCGAGAAATTCAGTTTTTCGTGAATATTTCGCGACCTATTGCCCGGAGGGCGATAAAAGCCAAGGACAAATTGTTCGTCTTGAGATTATCTAAAAACAATGCCTCAGTCATATTTCTCTAAAATTAACCGTTTTCGGAGTAGACACACATTTGCTCTATTGTTTTTTCTATTCCGCAGATGAAACCTTAACTGACTGGAATAAGATAAATAAAAGAATATCAGAAATTTACTTAATTTTTTTTACGGACAAAGTGTTTTCTTTAAGTAATATTCTTTTTACAAGTAGCTGAGAGAAAAGAAAAAAAACAAGATAAAGTGCATTTTTGGTAATAACGCCTTAGAAGTTTGAACATTCAAGCCCATTTTGTTATACCTCAAGTTCAAGTCATTGCATATTTAAGTTTCACTGACCTTAACTTCGAAAGAAACCTTTCTGGATGATACAAATGCAATGTTTTGAATAAATAAAAATGAATAAAAACACTTTTTATATTCAATTAATAATTTTTTTATTCACACTTTTATTTATACACCTTGCACTGCAATCTGCTTTTAAACTGTTTTTTAGAACAAAATGAAAATCTCATTTGCCTAGTTCATTTTGGCTAGTTGTGCCACTAAACTGCAATTACAGTAACTTTGTGACAAAAAATTAGTCCACTACGCAATTTTCCTTAAGTGGCAACCCCTACTTCTTAAATTTCATCCGCCGAGAATGAAGGAAAATGTCCAATAAGTGAATAAGTCCATAAGAGAAGGGTTACGTTTGTCTTTTTTCCTATACAGAATGAATGGATTTTTGTTTACAAAATGAATAACAAGTGTAGTGCGTCAACGTACTGCTTAGCTTTGCTTAGACTCAACGTCGACCTGATATGCGCAATGCGTATTTCTCCATTTCTAATACTTTTGTTTGTTTTTTTGCAAAAGCAAGTGAATTTTCAGATACATACAAATTCATCGATGAAAGTCGGTGAACATCGGGTTACTTCTATGCTTAAGAAAGCGTTGGTTGAATAAAGAGTGACACGAGTAGCGAAAAGTAGAAGCGAAAACGGGAAAGAAAACAAATTTGTTCTATTCAGCGAAAAAAATAATAACCCGGCTTACTTTTAAAGAAGAAAATACATGTTGATTGAATTTTAAAGTAATGTCGCAAGCGTTGCTGTTGTATGATTTGCTTATATACATGTTGCATGAAGTTTGTTTGTTGATATTGAGATTTACAAAAGGTAAGCCGATAGGAATAGACTTATATGGTGCCTTCGCCACTGCAGGACATTTACCTGAACAAATTTGTTAATAATGCCATAATGTCCATTTGACATCTTTTATCGTTGTATCTCTGCTCTCTGTTACCTCAAAATGAATCACAGAGTCATATTAAGCTGGAATTTCCTTTGCATGTTGCTATCAATTGCGTGTTTTCAAATGTCAGTGACAAATTGATATCAATTTGGAATTATGTCACACCAAGAGTTTTGTATGTGTATTAATGTGCTTGGCACCATTGTCCATGAAATATACTCTGTATTCAAGTTGGTATTGATATATTTGATGGCTACATGATGAGTCTTGATTTAATATGGACTTATAAGCTTGTGTTATGGCTACGAATTATATTATGGTAACATTCAAAACGTTCTCAACTTATCGTTAACAGTTTGTTTACGCAGGCTGTTACTTAAGTCTATAAGATATGCAAAATTCAAATGAATCTTGGGATATTAACCTTACCATGAAATAATGATAATATTCTCTAGTAGGTTCGTAATGCCAATCACATAGCCTTGAGCGTGTGTCCTGGTTTTGTAGAATCCAATGTTCGCCCTTCCCTGTAGGTCAGTCATATTCAAAAGTTTTGGTGGTATGTCAGTATATCCAAGTATGAGATATGGTCGGTTTAAAGAATTTTTATTAACGTTTAGTCTTGTCTTGTAGACGATGCATCAACCCTCTACCACTATTGAATAAACAAAGAACGAGCATAATCACATAGTCACTCAATGAAATACTAAAGTCCTTTGGTGCATAAATATGTATTATCAGAAACGAAAATTATATTCATAAAAATCTCATAGCAGTTGTTTGCATAACGCTTTTGACAAACGGGGCAAACAAATGTCAATAGTTCTTTCGGATTGAACGAATGTCTTGACGCCTTCTAATTCTGTCCCTTACTTAAAGTTACGCACTTAGGGTGGCGCAACAGTCCAGGTCAGACCAGGGCCTTACCCAACAAGCATATCCAGCCAGCTTAGTTCCTACGTAAGGTAACTTCCTCCAGTTTCGCATGCCAAGTTGGCTGATGTGCTCTACCACATGTCTGCTACATAAGAGTCGCGGTCTTCCTCTTCTCTGACGTCCTCCCGGGTTGGATTAGAAGACTCTACCCAACCATCTATATATGTCGTTGGACCTTTACTTTGCTGGCTAGTTCAGTGTAATTGAATAACTCGTTCGGCTCTTAATGGAATCTTTGTCTTCATCCTACATTAATACAGACGGGACGATTTTTGGTCCTCTTCTCTCGGAGCATCAGCCTATAGCATTTTCATCTAATGTTATCACGATCCATGTCTCTGCAACATACATGAAGTCCGTGATGATTAGAGTCCTCTATAGTGACACGTTAGTTGCTCAAGAGATGACTTTACTACTCATAGTCTTCTTGAGTGAATCTTCATTTGATATGTGTCAATGTCGCGTCTCTGTATCCTAGTAGCTGGAAGGACTTTTGAAAGATTGTAGCTTTGTTGTTTTGCACAATCTTTTCAAGAATGACGATGAAAAAATCGCATGACAGTACATCGCTTTGTCTTAAACCCTTTTCGAGATCAAATGCGATCGTGAAGTTTTTTCCCAACATACATGATGGAACAGTGTGAGTGTGTCATCTAACTCATCTGGGATGCCAAAACTAGACGTTGCTGTATATAGTTCTCTCTGTAGACATTATCATACGCAGCCTTGAAATCGATGATAAGATGGTTAGTATCGATCTGAAGTTCCTGGATCTTTTCCACGATTTTTCGTAGAGTGAATATTTGAATCATGGTGGACTTTCCGGGTCTGAAAATACACTGATAAGGACCTATCATGTTTCTGGCGAAAAGCACCAAGCGTTGGCACATCACTGAAGACAAGATCTTGTAAGCGATGTATGCTTAGGAGATTTATGCCTCTGTAGTTGAGGTTGTTTAGGATCCCCATTAATAAGGTTCTTCAGCAAGCTTAGTTTCCAACTCTGTCTCCACCTTCGCACGTCAAGGTTGTTGATCTCTTCTAACACTTGATGTTCCACCACTGCTGTGCGTTCGCTTTAATAACCAAACTATGGAACTCATTGAACCTGAAACAAACCCAGACTCTGAAACCACTTCTTTCGAGATGTTGCAGCGTTGAACCATATTGGAAAAACCATAAATGATCATCAACCGTTTAAGGGCTTATGTACCAAATTATATTCATATAGGGTCTGTTTGACCCCTATTTGCGGATTACAGTCGTCCTTTCTCTTTTACGGAGAGAGGATGAACCACAGCTGTCATCCAATGTGCAAGATATGCATTATTCAACGCGTTGTTGAGCACACTGGTGTAGACGTCTATATTGCCTTAAAAAATGTCTTAGTACAATGTTTCTGACTTCTGGAATTACATTGAATCAAAGATGAGCTGAAGTCCAATGTTGGTATAAACAGAAGACTTGGAACCGTTCACACCGCGAGTTTTCCAAAAAGTGGTCATTGATACGCATGAAAAGGAGGGTTTTCATATCGCCAATGCACATCATCGTTCCGAAGGTGGAAATGGTTAAGTAAGGCTATGTAAAGCGGGCAAATCTATAAGACAAATCCCGATGTCTTTTATGTTCAGTTCATCGATTCGAGCCTAGATTGTCTTCCGTTGCAGTATTTTGGTAACACTAGTGAGAATTGACGTCCTACAGACTTTTATAAGCCAAACTACTTATCCATACCTACATCCTTTTGTTCGTATTGCAAACGTATTGATTTTAAGTTGTACTTTCAAAGAGACATTCCCAGAAGCAGGCCCGGATTTACCATGCAGGCACAGTAGGCAGTTGCCTCGGGCGGCAAGAATTGGAGGGCGGCAAATTTTGAAAACTTGTTTTATTCGTGGGAATTGAATTTCCCGCCTATTTCGTCAGCACGCGTACCAACATTATGAGTGCAAAATGCTCGAATCGAAAAAAATCTATTCGGACAATTCTCGATATTGGCCTAATATCGAATATTCGATAAGTTTCTGTATCGAAAATCATCTTGTTCAGACTTGTTCTATATCCATCCTACAGTATTCTGATAAACATAACCTTTTGTCTGTCGTTATTACTGAAAATTGGTGAACGATCATCAACGTCATTGTTAATGTCAACAGTACGTGTCACAAGTTTCAACGGCACCAATTTCAGGTTTGTTATCTTTACAAATATTTTTCTTACATGCTAATTACTACTTTAAAATAAATACCTTTAACGTCATTTTAGACAAAATTTTATCTGAATTACAAAAAAGAGAAAAAGCGTACAAAGTTCTCTATCAGAAATTTTCAGCTATTACAGACATTCATCGTTTGAATGAAAAAGAAATTCGTGAAAAATCTGCTCAATTGATAAATTTCTACGATCAAGATATCGAAGCATCGTTCGCAAATGAAATGATTTTATTTCAAAGTTATTGCGTCAACAAGAATATAGAAAAAAATTCTCCTATGGATCTGCTCAAATTACTAAGAAGCAATGAGCTCCACACAGTTTTTCCAAATGTTGATATAGCGTACCGAATGCTCGTTTGCACACCCGTATCAAATTGTAGCGCTGAACGATCATTCTCCGTACTGCGGCGAGTGAAAAACTACTTGAGATCAAAACTGGTTGCAGAACGATTGAACGCACTCGCTTTGTTGACTATAGAGTCAGATTTGCTTATGTCTTTAGATTTCGATTCCATTATCGATGAGTTTGCCGTCCGAAAATCGAGACGTAAAAACTTCAACCAATAATCAATAATCGCATACACAATGCTAATTGTTAAATGATTATAATAAACTGACTGATTATAATAAAATGAAAAATCTGCTCTCAGAAAGGTGCATTTAATTTATTGAAAAACTTTCCGAACCAAACTTATTACACCATTGAAAAAGTTTCGTAGGGCGGGGGGCGGCAATTTTCGCAACTGCCTAGGGGCGGCAAATTTCTAAATCCGGGCCTGCCCAGAAGAGTTCTTTGAGGTGTTGAAAGCCAATTATTTTGCACGTTAATCCTGTTCTTGTCGATTTTCCAAACGTTTCGAACGACATCGATTCCAAAGATATTACTAATTAAACTCAAATACACACGTCCATGAAATGAAAAGGGGTTGCCTCTATTTCCTATTACCAGTCTAATTAAACAAATTGAATTCCTTGGAAAATTTTATGAAAATTACTTACCTACTTCATGAGAAATAACATGCCTTTGTAATTATGTATTCAATCGCAAACAAAACAATTCCTTGAAAAACTAATGAACAAATCTTCCATTGCACAAAAGTCTTTCTCCAAAAATTCCTAAGCGGTTTAAAATGTCACTCTGTTGTTTCTCCTCAAAATCCCAAAGCAGAAATCAATATTCCCCTCCCTTTTCCACCCAAAAACAAACCTCCCCCAAAAATAATGGTTCTGATGAAATGCACAGCTTCAGAATTCCTTGACTTAAACAACAATCATACTCTTCAGCTACTATACTGTTCTGCTGCTATACTTGCAACTGATGGCTGATGCATTCGAATGTATGTCAAGTGTCTCCACGTACCTATAGTTTTTGATGGTAATACTTCTGCTGCTGGTATATGCTTGAGCTCGTCCTTTGAATTCACTCAGTTATCCTTGAAAAAGTTCTCTTTTCTCCTGTTTTTCTTCTATAAACTTGTTTGTTTTTGTATTTGTACGAAAATCGTGGTATTTTCTCTCTCACAGGTAAATGATGGCTTATCATGATAAAATGCTTCAATTTCGCAATTCACTTATTTTGGATTTTTTTTTTCCTTAAGCAAAAAAGCAAAACCCTTACTGAAGTAAATTACTTCCCATTTTTGAGTGAAACAAAAAAGAAATCCTTTTTCAAGGTACCCCCGTTTCGTCAATCTAATTATACAAGCAAAAAATAAAACACAGAACTGTGTTTTTGTAACATCAATGTGTCTCTGTTTATCTGGGTCTCAATTTGACTTAATTTTCAGGTTCAGATAGCTGAATTGAAGGAAGTCCTTCAGCTGCACAGTGCCTCAAAACATTCACTCTCTATTACCGGGTTGTGGCCAGTGAATGTCCTTTGTTTCAATAGTTCCTTTCGGCACTCAAAATTTTAATTTAATTTGCTGGCATTATCTCTTTGAACCCATCTAAGGATAGCATTGAGTTATTTTTTCCTTCGCAGTACCTAACCCAGTTTCATGGAGATTAAGAGTCTAATATTGCGGTTGGAAGATTTGAAAGGAGGAAAATTATAGCATTGTGGTTGGGTGTTGTGCGGTTTTGAGAATTCGTATTTAACCTCTTATGGAATCATTAATGTTGCAAAACCATAATGTATGTAAATGGGTGCTTGTCATCGTCTCATCCCTCTCGTTTAGGCCCATAACATACAATTACCACCACCAGCATCAGCATCATTAACCACCACCATCAGGTTTTGTAATCAAGCAGTTGGTCGTTGAATAAACACCTTTAACCTCCATTTACTCGTGCCATACAATTTAGAAAGACGTCCCTAATCTGATGCGTGTATATCCCAAAAGTTAGGCAACCATAAAACCGAAACATACACAATTAAAGTAATGTACAGTATAATTATCTAACTGTGTTTGTGGGATGGGGGTTGACCATGACCACCATAAGGAGGGCTTCTTAATTATTTGTTTTTCTTGTAAATGTGGAGATTGATAAAAACGACTGATGGTTATTGATGTTTGTTTTTTTAATTAGCAATCAACTTAATATTTTAATTGGCATTTTGGGAGCTCAGAACTGAAGGGATTCGTGAGAAAAGTTCTTTTTGCAGAGTTAAGTCCCTGAAGATGAAATTTCGAATTGAAGAAAATTTTCCACCTTGATGCTGTTTGAAGTAGGAAGAGTATATCTTGGCTGTAACAAGTAGGAAGGAACTCGGAACCTTTTAAGATGAAAAGTATTTTTGTGGGTTCAACTTATTTTTCTATCTTCACAGTTTTTATATTATTTTTTTCTGTTCACTTGGATTCATTAAAAGAATTGGTTTTCTCCTTTTCGTGACTTTTACTGACTTACACTTGAAGAAAGCAAACAAATGGTCAAAGAAATTTTGAACAGTTTTTGTTTCGAAAAAATCTTCAGGAAGATCAATGCGTTTGCGAGTATTTTTTTTAATAAAAGTTGAATGACTTTTTTATGTTCTCCAAAATTCATGTCTTTGAGTCGATGTGTAAGAGCTTGCGGGATGAAGAATGACATGTCTCTTCTTCTACGCCCGTCATTCTTCCGGCTCAAATTTGTTCTGCCGCGCTGTCTCCTACAATGGATTGTACCGGGTGCTTGCTTTGAAATGATGCATTAGCTGCATACATTACAAATTCCAAAATAGCATGAATTTTACCAACAAAATATAATTCATATCTACCAGAAAGACTTTTTTATGAAATTTTACAACTGGACCAAATACAATTCACAACCAGTTTTTGTAAGAAATGTGCATAAGGGAGCCATCAGCCGACGGCAAAATCAGGTTTAAGGTTGGTAACATTCCATGCTTCTTAAGATACGGTAGCCGATCAGTCGGTCAAAGTATAAATCACGGACCTGTCCGTTGAAACACCGGTTAATCGCCGTTGAAAGTCGTAGGAAACTCCGTTGATAAACCGGTTCAAAGGAAAACCTTGTTGATAGCCGAACGAAAGATCATTGATAGCCGCAGGAAATTCTGTTGATAGCCAAGGGAAGTTTTGTTGATAACCGGTTACCAGGACATTGAAAGCCGGAAAAAACTCCGTTGATACACTAGGGAAAACCCTAAGGGACGCAAGCTTACGTCTTGCTCATCTTTAACTCATCACAAATCCGAAAAGTATATGAAGGTCCGAGCCGTGAATGTAGAAAGTCATCACCAGGAAGAACTTCAGTCAACCTAACCGCAAATGAAAACTATACCTATATACGAAGTCATACATTTTTTAGAAAACTAAAACTAATTAAATAGAATTTTCGAACTAAGAGACATTTATTAACTTTCCAGAGGAAGTTATTGTAATGGGTCCGATTTTGTGAATCTCCAATTTTCTTTCTTTCTATTGGACCGAACTGAGGTTTAGTGTTCCTACTTACGAAGACCCTGGATCCCCTGAGGTACTCCAGTCTTTGATAACAAGGAACATCGCAACTTTCTCAAAGTTAATGAAAGCCGTCGCAATAATTGCCGAATTCCTTCAGAATTGATGATGGAAGTGCAGTGTGATATGTGCACACCAACTTTTTGCATTGCGTGGCTTCCAAAGTAGCAGAAGAAAAGACGGGTTAATTTTTCTTCCACCCTTATTCTGGTTCCAGTACTTACTCTTTCCTCTTCTTCGAGCTATTTGAGTAGGAGTTCAAGCGCATAGCTGTTGTTGTTTCATATCCAAAGGTAGTCGCGTTGTTTAGAGCCTGTAAATCGTAAGTATTGTGTTTGCTTTTAGCAATCCACCCTCGCAACAATATACCAACAAGTTATCGGAGTCGCTGTGGGCCCCGCGATACGAGCATATCACAATCAGAATCCAGGAGTATCGGCGATCTATCAAGACATCGTCGACTAGGTAACTGCATCAAGTGATATCCCGGGGACTTTGGGGATATCCTTACTCTAGAACCTGGTACTTCCTTCGACCATATTTTTTGTACTATCCTTTCTATGATTTGCCATTCTTTGTTGCTAGCTAACCTTATGGAAACTTTTAGATCCAACGTATGCTATGAAAACTGGCTTCAAGTGTTATTTTGCGCTGATACCAACAAGGATGATTTAAAGCTCGTATTTTAAACTGGAATTCTAAGAATTTGAAGCAGGCTTGTTTCTCGTCATCTGCGTTCTAAAAATTAACTTGCACGGGAGTGATGCATAGCCATTAATTTTTTCGTTGAAGCCCATGATGGTAGTTGTCTGTGAAATGTTCTTTCGAAGGCTTTTCGTCACTTTCGTGCTTTTGTCATGCCTAACATTCTTGGAAAGGACTCAACTAAACTAGCCGGATCAACAGAATCTGTGTCTAGCGACTGTCTTGGAAGGATATATTTATGGTGACAATTCTAGCAGTTTGAGATAGAGAAAGTGTTGATTCAGTTGAGGTGCCCAGCTGACCGCATGACTAATTGCTATTGTAAATAAAGGGTGTTGTTTCTTAGAGGTATAGAACTTTAAATTGCAATAAAACAACGATGGAATATTTGATTGACATGATTTTTTATTTATTCGAAAGATAATCTTGTGGCATTACATTTTAAATATGATTTCTAGCATATGACTGCCACGGCTGGCTCGGATGTAGTCCTATCTGGACGCCCAATTTTCGATGACGTGACAATTACACGGCGAATGTTGTCTTCTAAATGGTCAAGCGATTGTGGCTTCTCCGCAAAGACCAATGACTTTAATAACCCTACAGAAAATAGTCTAGCTGTGTTAAATCACAAGATCTTGAAGGCCAATTCACAGGTCCAAAACGTGAAAATAGGCGGGCACCAAACGTGTCTTTCAATAAATCGATTGTGGCACGAGCTGTGTGACATGTTGCACCGTCTTGTCATGATTGTTCAATTCAGGAATGAAAAAGTTAGTCATCATGGCTCTATACCGATCACCATTGACTGTAACGTTGTGACCATCATCGTTTTTGAAGAAGTACGGACCAATGAATTCAGTAGCAAAAGCTTCTTCTGTACCGTACGGCGTCTCTGGGGATGCGAGTTATCAATTAGAGTAAACGTGGTGCGAAAACGTTCCATGGTTAACCGAATTAACTGCTCTGATTTACGATTTTGTCGATGATATAATGGACGTTGTGCGCGATACGTATTCCGCACAGAACCATTATTTTCGAAAATTGCACAATTTGCAAGCGTTGTTAAGGCGTGAGTCTATTCACGATGAATTGCCAAACTTAACTGAGAATAAATAACTTGACAGCTGTTAAATCGGTCGCCGTCTTGAAAAGTAATGCCAACTTAAAGTTCTATACCTCGAAAAAAACACCCGTTTTTCAGGAGAATTGACTTGTCTGAAATTCCTTGGAATCAACCGTAGTAATCGGGCTTCTGAGAACGGTCATCACTTCATCAGTTTATCGTTGAGCCCAACTCAACGGTCGTACGGACAAGTAGGTACGTTCTTTAGCCGAACCAAAACAGTTAGTCATATCGTTGAAGTGAAAGCATAATAATAATATGAAAAGTCTGGCACCCAAAAGCTTTTGACCCAAAATCTAATCAAATATGAGGAATGAAAAACTCACTTTCCTTCAGTTGATAATCCAATAAGAAAAGCGCTTCCGAAAAACAAAAACTTTTCAATCATAGAAGACTAATGCGTCTTTTTCGCATGACTTAACCGGAGTTATCTAATTCCAAGCAGTTAAATTGCACGGCAGTCAAAGACCAAATAAATTTTAACTTTTCCAAACTGAATAACTTACCTATAATTGCTATGCGACCCACCGACCAACACGGCAGTCCTTAATAACTTACCTAAATGACTACACACTATTGTCCTCGGGACTGAATACACATTCTGAAAAGGAGACAATTGTTCAGCACACAACCCAAAGGCGAACTCAAGCTCATTCATTTAGCAAAAGTCCTTTGATCTCGATGGGCGTGGTGATGGTGAATTGAAACAGAAGGAACCCATCACCGTTTTCAATACTGGAAACTCCAAAGTTCAACTTTGACCCAAGAGAATAAGGTACAAAAGTTGAATTGAAGCGAAACTTTTCACCTACAATTAAATATGAACGCATGACAGAACCTCGCACAGTTTAAACATTAAAACGTTGTAATTAAATTGTCTTTTTGATTGTGCTATAGACTATGACATTTCTTCAAGTGGGGTTAGGGGAGAGACGATGAAGTAAATGTACAAGGTTCTTCTCAAATTAACTGAGCTAATCAAAAATTGTTCTTTTTTCTGGTGTCTTGTGTTAAGAAAAGCAATTTGGTAACACACGTCATTAAGCTGGCAATTCTCCAATTCCCACTCCAATGCCACCACAGAAGAGATGATGTCTTCTTTTTTGTCTTCTTCTTTTTGTATCCCATTTAACATCACGTTTACATTGACAGCATTGAAGTAATTGAGACAATAATACTGACGTTAACTACGATAAAAAATTAAACCACCCTCATTTCGTGAACAAGAACAACTACTTTCTCTAATGAAGAAGACATTCGAAGGTACACTGAGAGAAATCATCGTTCGGAATCAACATAAATTGTTGGTCAACTCTTTACATAAACTGAAAAAGTTGTTGAAGATTATAAGCCATCGGATGGTATTTTGAAGTTAAAGGATTCGGCCAAGAGCGATATCGTCAAAAAGTCTACTGGTAATAATGCCAAATTTGGACGTGGCTCTTAGAAGTGTGGCTTGAAGGCACTTTCAGAGCACCTTTTGACTTTGCTCTTACCTGTCGGTTGGCGGGGTAAGAACCCAAGAACCACTTTTCCTATCTTGATTGAACCCTCCACCAGAAAATGTGCTGGAGCTCTTACTTTGTCACTTTTGACACCGAAATAATCGGTTTGGTTTATGGGACATCTTTCTTTCTACTCAATCTTGCATCTCATGCTCCATCGTTTTCTTCTGAGAAGTCCTTGCTCATCTCTGCTTTTCTGGTCTTAAAGCTGGCGAGCTGCTGGAGTTCTTCTTTGCACCGCCCCTTTGTATTCCTGTATTAAGTTGCTCGCCTGAGATCAGGGGTTTCATTGTGGTTGCCGTGTTAAGTCTAATCCTTCAGAGGCGTTATATCTTCGACTTTATGTTGCAAGGATTTCAAAGATGATTATAGGAGACACGATCAGAAAACGATCCTAGCACTTTCTTGGGCTTGTCTTGAGTGGAATATGCATATGCATATAGAGAAGTGCCGAGCGTCTATCGTAATGTGATCATGATCACTCTGGTTGACGGTTGGTTGATTAGGAGATTTGGGATTTGCGTACTTGCTACCAAAACGTTTGGCACGCAGCAAAGTCGATAAGCCTGAATTCGTTATCAGGGATGGTGTCGTGTAGGCTATGACGTTCAACTATTCCAACAAAGATTTCTTCTCTGCTTAGCTTGGCATAAGCTAGGGCATTGCTCAAAGGTCATGTCGAGGAGAACCTGTCTTTGGTGTCTTTATGCTTTTCCTCAGTTGGAGCGTGAGTGCAGATGAGGCTTATGTTAGTGAATTTAGCCTTGATCAGGATTGTCGTGATGCGCTTATTCACAGAGTTGAAACTCAAGACCCTCCTAAGTCGAGTCCAAACTACAAATCCACCTCGAAATAGACGGTGATTTTATTCCCGGTAGCATTCGCCGTAGTAGATATCGTAGTTCTTCATTTTTCTTAAGTCTGAACCATATCATCGCACTGCTTGGATGGCGATTATATCCGCTGCCATTATATCTAGGGCTTTCGCTAATTTTCCGACTGCACGTGGTCTGTCAAGGGACCTAACGTCCCTTGTGCAAAATAGAAATTTGTTATCCATAAATCGTTTGAGTGGGTCGTTTTCATTAATTCCGATCGTGCCCGTTATTGGTGGTTCAGAACTATATTTTCGTTGTGTGGGCTCATGACCTCCCTCCCTGGAATGCTAGATCTTTAATTTTACTCCAAAGACAGGGAGCTAGCTAAACAGCTCCTTTTGTGCTTGGGCTCAACATACGTCGTTGTAGCCCTATTTGGTGTCCACTAAGTAGTTAACCTGACTGGAACTGTAGACTTAACCGTTGATAATTCTTCCGCTCCCCCTCTCTCTTTTCCACCAACAACTTCCCACGAAGGGTGGAACCCATTCTTCGGTTCAAAATCCATTTTCACCGCGGGGAGATGAAGAGTTGGAGTTGATAGACAGAGGTTGCTGTAGACGCTTGTGTCCACGTAAATGCAAAGTGTGTACCCTTCGAGTTAATTTCGACACTTCTAAATATGCGGACAATTTGTATATTCAAAATAAGTGCCCTGCGTTTCACTTTGGACTTGATGATGCTCGCACTTGTAGGCTTGAGGACGATGATTTGAATTCGTTAGAGCATTTTGACATATGCGCTCAAGCTCAAGCTAAGGGTTGCCAGGAGTTGTCACGTTTTTGGCTCTCTAGATTCCATCATCCACACCCATAGTTGCATAGAATAGAGTGGTGCGACAGCTCTTGAAGAGCCAAGGCTTAAGTGGCTTACTCTCATCAACAATGCTCAGGGTGCGTGTGAAGAAGTGAGGGGACCTACAATTTAACGCCGATTCCGAACCTCGAAAATGAGAAGCACTTTTTCATGACAGATTGATACTCTTGGAAGTTTTGTCAGTTCTTCACAAAAGGCAGTGCCCGTGTAGTGTTGTGTCTGATAGATGACGTGCAGCGCGTAAAGGAGATTTTCTTTTTGTCATCGCCATGTCACGCTTTTCCGCCGCCGTGATCTGTGAGCTGTCACTTTTGGGATGTCCGCCCAAAGCCTTTCTCTTTGATCTCAGACCTTCATCGCGACCACTTCTTCATCAGCACGAACTCCAAAAGATAGAATTTACGTCATCGTTGATTGAATTAAAATAATGTATATTAAGTTTAAGTCATAAGAATAAATAAGCATATATTGAATTCAAACTGAACCCGCGTAAACTCATTATGTAGGATGAAATGAAAACGAGTAGGACTCGAACACACGACGTTCTGCTTAGCGGCCAACGCACCTAACCACTAAGCCACGGACACTACAATCTTCTTCTACAATCGCTTTTTCTTAAATTTTGGACCAAATAGGTATCTCTTAAAGAGTTTTGCTTCCGAAAGTAGTCAGGTTGGATCAGGTAGGACCGGTAAGATCAGAGTCTTAAAAAAAAGCTTTGTTCTTAGAGTCTCGGATTTTAAGTCAGTTTGCTTTCCCAATCACAATTTTGAAAACTCGTAATCCATCCACTCCACTAATTTATTATTTTTTTTTTCAGTGTACTCAGAAAGTCTCAAAAAGAAAAAAATGATTCGCTTTTATTTCAATGAAATAAACTAAGAAGCAAACATTTTCGCATTTTGTACCACGTCCTTTGTATTTCTCTTTTTTGTTCGCTCTCTAGTCTAGCGATAATAGCTTGGAAATAAAAAAAATGATCTCCTTTCTTGATAAAGTAGTTAACTTCAATAGAATTATCATATCACACGTTTTGCCTTTGAGACCATTGTGTGATATAATGCTTAGCTCAAATATTATTATTTTTCATCGAACAATTTTTCATTTTTTCCTTTTTTTTCAACTCATTAAGCAACCAATATCATCATTGCAAAATTGATTCGCTGGCACATATCCTTTTGGCATACAAAAAAGAGCTATCTGACAAAAGTCTTTGCTCAGCAAGTGGATGTTGTTGATTTTTTTTCTGTTTCGCTTTGAGTTTGTTGTTGTAAACAACGCGATATGGTTAAACTGTTTGCTTCGGCTGTTATGTCCTTTGTGTGGCTCTATTGGTATTCTTCAGGCTTTATGTTGTTCGGTGGTGTGTCTATTTATAACAAGTAATATCCTTTATGGCAAGGAAGTTGAAAAAAGGGATGAAATTAAGTATTAGCAGGGATATGTTGGGATATTTTTTTTCGATAAAAGATAAAGCTATTTAATATTATTTCTTTGTGTACTCTGGAAAATGAGAAAAATATTTTTTGTGTTCTTTTTGAAATTGCCTTGATTTTTTATTCAATTTGCATTTGGGTGTGGATTTTGTGAACTGGCTTTCTTTCATGCAAAACGGGAGTAAGCCAAGGGGATTTTGAAATCATCGATTGGAAAAGAAAAGCAAAAGACGTTTGAGAATGAAAGGCTTTGAGGCTAATCAACTCCCACTGTTTTGCATATTTTTGGATTTTAATATTTCATATCCTTAGGTGTTGAAACCTACGTATAGTCCGATGAATTTGGAAATAAAAGTGTATGACTATTTTTGACCATGCACAAATATTTGAAATTTTAATTCTAACACTCATGTAAAGACATTCAGGTTTGATATCCTTTGTAGTATACAAAAGGATTTAAAAAGGCACAAAATTCACCAGTTCTGGTTTCTCATAAGACAGTCAGAAGCTCAGAAGCATCAACGCATCAAGAAAAAAAAAAAACATAACAATCATAAACGCACAGTATTGTTACTGCGACAAACTCAAACAATGTTTCGTTTTTAGAATCAGTTAACCTTATAATAATAACTTCAAGTTCCTGGGATTAAGTTGGCTTGGTATCCAGTAACTACTGTCGTTATATCATTGGATATTATTCTGTTTGAGCATAGCTATAGATGCTTATTGCTCAACCTAAAACGAGGCTTTATTCATTCCATTTCGCCGTTTTTGCAGTAGACTTGAAATAGCCGTCGCAAATGAAGGCCAACTATTCTCGTTAAGACTTTTTGAGTATTTTTGGGAGAAAACCACATTTATCACACAGGTGGCCTCAGATAGTTGGCGAATAAAATAAAAGTAGGAAAGCAGTGAAGCTGCACCTTGAGCCCACAAATTTTAGCTTATCTGTCCACTGCTCAAAACATAACTGTCAAATACTTTTACTGATGAATGTGTTTGTTATTGGTGCAGTTTTACTTTCATAATAGTTCTTCTTTTACCAACGTTTTCTTCAGGCAGATTAACCATAATGTACATGGCTGTCCCTTCACATATAAGCAGCCGCGGATTCTTTGGTATCTGATGTCCAAGGGTCACTTTCTAGTTACTGCCCATCTTCTTGTTTGAGACTATGGACATTTCTGACAAGCCTAATGGCGATTCGGATATTTCAATTTGGTTTGTAACGTTGGTCATGATCAGCCTACATGGTTTTACCAGTTTATTTTGGATGTCTAGTTCTCTCATGGCTTTATTTTCAGTTATACCCTAGCTACACTTTTGTAGGTGGCCTTTATGTCTTGTTGACAGATGGTAATTCGGAGTGTTAAACTATAGAAATGTTTCCTTTGCCTTAGGGTAAATTTCTGATTTCTTTTCAATTTGCCTGGTCTGCAACCATAGTGTTTCTGAGGGTGCAGGGAAATAACTCCACGGGAATCTGCTCCACATGGGAATTTACTCCACTCAAAGTGGGAATTTTCTCCACTTTTTAAAGTGGAATAAATTCCCCCTGCAAGTGGGAAATAACTGCACAATTTTTTTGGTGGAATTATTTCCCAGCATGAAACTGAGCTCTACAGGTTTTTACGAGGAATGTAAGTAATTATAATGCAACCAATTTATGAGATAAATTCAACCAATTTATTGATTATGAACACAATTTTACAATTTTACAAATTAAACAATTATTTATTTTTCCGCACAGTCTAACTATGGTTGAACATAAGTGCCGAATTCTATTTTGGGACTACAAACCCACTATGGTGGGTCATTAGTCCTGAAATTAAATTCGGGGTTTCTTCGTGATAAGTTTTAAATATTTTGTAAACCAATAAATTGAGTAGACAGTTTGAACATATTTTCACGGTTTACATACCACATGCTCTAAGTCTATGTGACGTTAAGGAAACTCTTCCCCATGAAAACGTTCTTCTGAACTTTGGTGTTCGGTGAGAGTAGGGCATTCTACAAGCACACGGTACTTGAACCCAGCTTCATCTTATTGCATCTTTTTGTTACCTAAAATAACTGAGCTGTTTCTATTACATCAACAGCTCCATTAGAAAGACATTTTTGTATTGATATGATTTTCACTGTTCAGTTTTCTTGCATCATGTGGATGCAGACGTAAGTAGGTACTATTTTTGCAATACTAAACCTTAACTCAGTCTCACATGTTTTAAAATATTATTTCATTAAAGGATTTGGAGCTTGAAACAAAAAATGAAGCAGGTACAATAATTGCAAGCGAGCGAAGCAAGCGGAAAAAATTTTGCCCAAAAGAGAATGAATTTGGGGTGTGAAAATAAAAAAATTCGCGCGAATTTTTTTATTTTCACACCCCAAATTCATTCTCTTTTGGGCAAAATTTTTTACGCTCGTTTCGCTCACAACCAAACCAAAACGATTGTGAATATTCCAGATCGTCATAATCTCTAGAGTCTAGACGAAAGTGAAAAAAGATGTTCAAAATTAATCATTTCAATGCAGCACCTGCTTTGCAGACACAAGCGTGCATTACAAAGGTGCGTGGTGGTTTCTTTTAAAAAGTAAAGAAAACGGCAGCAGTTAGTTTTGAAAAATGAATTGCTCTGTCAATTTTGTCTACAAATAGTAAAAAAATGGTCCTATCTATTGTTAAGACTTTTTATAATTCAAAGAAAAAAATCACATTCTGAAATTTTTTTTAATAAGAAGTGCAATAATATTGTTTCTCACACTTTTCACTTTTAGTGGACTACTTTCTCACACAATTATGCAGTTATTTCCCACTCGTAGTGGGAATTTATTCCACTTTAAAAAGTGGAGCAAATATCCACTTTGAGTGGAGTAAATTCCCATGTGGAGCAGATTCCCGTGGAGTAATTTCCCTGCACCGTTTCTGAGTATGGGCTATCTGATCTTATTGGAAAGAGATGTACCCAAAAATCTCTGTGGTATCTCCGTTCTTATGCACATATATAACCTGGATGCCTTTTTCCATAAGTGCCTTTAACTTCATGGATAAGTTGGTGAAGTGATTGTCGTCCACGTTAAGTCAGTATACCATGCAAATTTGTGGTTTTATTTTCCTTAGTCGCTTAATAGCATTTATTGTCTTTATAAAGCTTGGTAGCCGCAAAACGAGATTGTTTTCTCGAATTGGTTAGCCAACGCTCGAAAATACCATATTTTATGCATTAGCATGCTCTTCATTTAACCCCACGGAATTTTATTATTTAAAACACTGCTTAAGGAAACCATTATAAGGTTTGCCAAGGAAAGAACTGGGACTGGAAAATGCATAAGCAAAAAAGACAGACAGACCTCCTCTTCAAATTCACAGTAGGTAACTTATTCCTTGATATTCCGAGAGATGGTTTGGTCACAAACTATAACTTTGTTAAAAATTATAAAATACTACTTATAATGACTACTTAAAAAAGGAATGGTTAGACGAAAATAACAACCATTCATAAAAAAAAAACACAATCAAAGGGTCGCGATCAGCTGAGGGTACTAATGCGGGAATATATGGGCTCGGGACCGGACTCTCAATGCCAATGGGTCAGTCTCCCAGTATCTTTCAAGCAATGATCAACGCAATTAGCAAATATGCAGAAACTCAATCTCTAAATGAATCACCGAAAGAAAAATATTGCCATTATATCAGGCGGACCTTAAAGCGCTATACTCCTACGCGTTTAGCTCTAGCCTCGTTATGGAGTATGTTAGGCAAGAACAACAAAGTGACTCTTCATTGAGTACCTGGACATGAAGTGTTTAAGGAAACGAAGAGGCAAAGAAAAGTGTGATGATTCCGCTACTAGGCCGGAACCCTACTGCGGAATAGGAGAAAATACCATCAGAAGTGAAATGGAAACCAGGAGAAAAAAAAACTGGGCCCAACTGCCTGGACTGAGACAGGCGAAGATGCTTCTGGGTGACTACAAACAAAAGCACTTTTTCACCTGCATCAGCCTAGGCAGGAATAAATTCAGGATAATTTCTCTCGTGTTATTGTGAATTAAAAAGGCAAAGGAAGTCTAACATGCAGATAGGCAGATAAAATACGAGACCATACCTATTCTAGTCAGTTGCGGTGCACTTATCCATCAAAGGTTAAAGATGACGACATTGACATTACAGTACTTCGCACATGAATGTAACGAACTACAGACACATAGTAGCACTGGCGACTGAGGCCATCGGCTGGGACTGAAACAAGACATACGACAAAGAGAGACAGATAGACACAAAGAAGGAAAGAACACATAACATAAACCTACGTGGCACAGAGGAGGAGACAAAGGTATTAATTATCTCATATAATCGCACAGGTGGCCTCAGATAAGCTGGCGTAAAAGCTCGTAGAAAAAGAATGCTGTTTGGCTTAGCAGTCAGCTACTTATTTTTCTGAGCCATGGCCTCCTGCTCAAAGGTTAAAACACCTAGGTCATTATCAGATTGAGGTCATTATCTTCTATCTGTAGTGGTACTCCAAAATCTTAAATTACATTAAATTATCCCACACTGATTATTACAGTTAGTCTGTAGTTTGTACTCATCATCAAACCCATGGCTTCGTTCTCTGTAACTGCTACCAAAACCAACTAATATTAAATTATAAGTCGAGTTCAACTGTCTTCTTTGTTTGGTACTCTAAAATAATTTTTTTGCGTAATCGGGCTCTACTAAAGGCTCTTCAGGGACTAATTGAAGCGTTGGGTGTTATTTATGCGTAGGACAACCGTCTTGTTTCTATAGTTTCTATACTTTCAGTAAAGATACCACAAGTGTTTGTTCTTAGAAACACACCTACAGAACGACAATAAGATAGTTAAATAGATCAGAGTCAATATTTACTATCAGAGTCAATCAGACTCCAAGAGAGGCGATCTATCAACAAGTATCTAGCTTTATCAGGCTACAAAAATAGCTTTTGAAGATATGTTTAAGAGGGAATATAGTACTCGAAACAACTATATTTTTAGAACTCTCTATTTTTATAACTTGCTGTCCATTTTCATTGGTATTTTTATGCAACCTGTATGCTCGCTCCAAACCTATCTTTTAATTGAAATGACAGGCAGGCATTGAGAGTACCTACGTTTGCAGTAGGCATCTTTTTCGTCACAAGTTTGATTCTACCGCCAAAGATGAAGCGCACCAATTCGTCTTAAAAGCTCATCGTATTGATGTGCATTAAACTTGAAGAACCTAACATTAAACAATGAAGAGATGTGTCACCTCCAGCCCAACCACATCATCCCTTACTACCACTGGAATGCAATCGCAACCAAATGAATTAAAATTGATTTGAGTGCAACATTGCTTGTGCTGATTTTCCTTGATGATTATGATTATTATTTACTTCATTGCTCTCAATTCCAATTTTTTTGAAAAGAAAAAAATAACAACTTCATCCTTCTCTTAATCGTCCTTGTCATAAAATTGTAATCAATGAAAAACCGCTAATTTTTGCTTGTTTATCGATGTGTTTTTAAAAAAATCAGAACGAACACGATCCTTTTTTCCCAAGTCATTAAATCTTTTTTTTATTTTTCAAAACATAAAATTCAACCCTAATTAAATTCAACAATCAGATGCTTTCAATTAACGACTTTATAAAAATACTGAAGCGCTTAACTAAGCATTTCGCATTCGCCTCACTTAAAGCATAAATTAATTACAATAATTTTCACATCGTCATTCGTTTCGGCCGTACACCGTTCTTGTGGCTACTGCTGGCGGCCGTCTGCTTCATCGTCTAAATATTTCGTCGTCAGCGTAATTATAATAGCTTGTCCAATCACACGTAGGAGTGAACACTTGGTCATAAAATAAATAGGTAGGATACTTTCCAAGCGAAAATAATAATCCTACAATGTATCACTTTTTATTGGTTTCTTTTTCTTTCATTTATTTTATTTTTTTCGGTCCGGTATTTATATTTTACGACAACCACGACACGGACGACAGGCCAGACTAAGCGAGCGTAGGCCGAGGGCCGTGCCAAGATTCTGTTTATCACCCATTTGCAATTTGTTAATGACAAACTGATATTGCTGCCAAGTGCTTCGTCAAAATTTGTTTCACAAACGAGAGAAATTCCTACCTACTCGAAAGAAAAAGCAATAAAATGAAAATAATAATAAATAAGAATAATAACTGTGCTCCGGCACCGAGATACATTAGTTTTAGTATCTTCATTATTTACATATCTTTCAGAATCAATCCCTTCGACAATAAATTCAATGATTGGATGGCATGACTGTGGTGAAGCAGAGGATGCTCTGTCAAATTACAGCTTAGTCAGAACTCAGAACAACTAGTGGCATAAGAGATCACTGTGGACCATTTTGGACGAAATGATGGCGAAGAAACGCACTTCCCTCTCGTTCTTTCTTAGTAATTTTTTTTCTATTATTTCGGAATTGGATATTTCAGTGACACACGGACTCAAAAGCGTGGAACCTAAACGGATCCATAACAGACCGATGACAATATTGAGCCTAGCATTTCTGCACTTACAACATTTAATTGCCTTATGGCTATGATCATCTAACTTCGATAATGAATAATTACAAAAAATCGTCAAAAGCTCATACAAGAAATTTTCTGAATCAATAGTTGCTTGGCCTTGAATTCGAATGCTTTTAGCGAGTATTAATAGTCACTTTTTGAAATTGCCCTAGATGAACTTGGACGATAAGCCAGCGATGCACCCTCATTTATTCTTATTATTAATTCAGACAACTAGACTTACTCAATCTCACTCAAATCTAGCCTTAAACTAGTAGAAATAAGATAAGAGTAAAAATGAGCTGGAATGGATATTACCTAATTGCATTTGCATTCAAATTGACTGATCGGAGCACACGGGTCAGAAAATCATTGACACTAGAAATGTTGAGTTTGTAACCTCTCGTTAGGAATATAAAGTTGTTGCAAAAATTCAAAAAGGACAACAAGAATCTTACTTACTTACTTGCTTATGTTTGCGCTACAGTCCAGGTGGGACTAGAGCGTCATCTCACAAGCGTCTCCAGCTAACTCGGTCCCAGTTGGTTCAGGTCCTCTACCACCTGTGTGCTACACCTGAGTTGCGGTCTTCCTCTTCTACGACGTCTTTCCGGGTTGGATTAGAAGACTCTACGAGCCGGAGCATTATTTTCCATTCGCTCTACATGACCCAACCATCTACGTCGTTGGACTTTAACTTTTCTGGCCAGGGCAGTGTCGCAGAACAGCTAGTACAGTTCTTGATCGAATCTTCGTCTCCATTCTCCATTTATGCAGACTGTACCAAAAATCACTCGGGCAGTCCAAAGTGTTTTCATCCGTTGTTTTCATGGTCCATGTCTCTGCACCATACATTAGGACCAAATGTAAATTTGCACAGTGACACTTTATTTGATCGAGAAAGGACTTTACTACTCAATTGCCTTCTAATTCTAAAGAAGTAGCGTTATGCAAGAGTGATTCTTCGCTTGATTTCAGCGCTGGTGTTGTTTTCTGAGTTTAAAGCAGATCCTAGGTAGACAAAGCCTTATTTACCTTGAAGTTCAATCTGTCTATACTTGCGTTGGCTCCAAGACGTCGGTATTGAGTGTTCTCTCTTGTTGACAGCATTAACTTGGTCTTGCCCTCGTTAACCGCTAGACCCATCTTCCTAGCCTCCGTCTCAAGGCTCACGAACGCTCCACTATGTCAGTGTCTGTCTTCTTCAAATTATGTCAATGTCGTCTGCGTATCCTAGTAGCTGGACGGACTTTTGACAGATTGTGCATCTGGTGTTGACATGGAGTTTTGCACAATCTTTTTAAGAATGATGTTGAAGAAATCGCATGACAGCGCATCGCCTTGTCTAGAACCTTTTTTGACATCAAACGCATCCGTTAGGTTTTTTCCGACCATGATAGAAGAGCATGAGTTTTCCTTTGTCATCCTATACGGACGGACAAGTTTTTCTGGGATGCAAAAACTAGACATTGCTCTATATAGTTGGTCTCTATAGACCGAGTCGATACTGGCACCTCGGATTGTGCGTACAATTTTTTTCGAGCATTTTAACGACATTCTCAAGGCCAAAACTGATATTGTACTCCTCTCCATCGATGGACACATTGATTTCGCTAGGTGCTCTCGGAGTTGGTGGTATTGCTGGTAAAACTGAAAAGTTTGGATTTTCTTCATATACGTACCAAGGTGAGTTTTGCTTCCAGATTCCAGATTCTTCTAGAAAATCTATTCCGAGAAGAATGATTGTATTCCGACTATTCTTTAGGATGCTAATGTTCAGTTTATTTTTATTTATTTCCAATGATGACTCGTGTATTGGTTCGTAATACTTTGCTTTCTCTTGAAACGCCACCGTCAACTACCGTAACTTTAGCTTTTTCTTCGAGGAACACATAGCCTGTACTTTGGACGAATTCGTTCTTACACACTTGTTTTGACTGCTGGAAACTCTATTTTCGTTGATGGTATTTTGCCTCCTGAAGTTATTTGTAGTGTATTAAATGTTGGTGCTGGTGATGATTTTTGGTTCCTGCACGTTGAACAATTTCTCCGTTTCCATGACAGTTTCTTCTTTTCCATGATGAGTCCTAAAACAACGAATGAAGGTCTGTTTGGAGCATACTGTTTTTGTAATATTCTTATGGAATTGTCTCAAGTTTCTGCTTCTTACGAGACTCCATCCCGCCAAGCACTTGCCGCACCCGTAAAGAAGCAGCGGAAACTTGATTAGGGTGTCGTCCTACTCCTCGCCGTTTTTTGAATATCTTAACATTTCTTCAAAATGATTTCACCATATCACTTTTGTGGTGATCCGAAAAACGTTCTTTGCAGTCCAGCATCGTAGGAACTGGGCGTTCCATGCATTCGTGGTACAATTTAGTTGGTGTCGATTTTTGATGATTCAGGATCCAAACTAAAGTACTCATCCTCTGGCAAACCAATACTGGTCCGGTCATTATCTCTGTTTTCGCCTTACGTTTGTCGCCAATTGTAGAACTGGTATTGCACACAGTAAAAACACAATGCAAAGCTTGGTCCGGGGACCAAAGAAAATCTCAGTTTCTTAGATCCGGGATAACGTATACTAAGACCAATATTCTGTCAATAAAACGAAAGTTAGTTCCAAAAGTAAAATTGAGTGAAAACTCAGAGTTGTATTTTTAAACTACGATTTAATTGAAACAAGTATGGTCCTCTTATTACTTTTCTCACAGTGACTGAATATGCAGTCAAAAATTACAAATAATCAATTCATGTGAAAGTATGCAATGCGTTGATAATTTATGCAAAAAGTAGGCTACAAAATATTTTATGACAAAAGTATGCTTTAAAATATTTTCATCATTTGAAAAGCGTGCTTTGAAGTATGTCATTATTTAAAAAGCATGGTTATAAAATAATTCATCGTTATAACAGCGTTTTAATTGCGCTGATATGTTCTTAGGGTTGCCAGATATGCAATTTTAAATGGTTTTCAATTTTTCTGAGGTGAGAAAAATGCGTAATAAACATAAAGTTTTCATATTTTAACCTAGTAAAGAAAAAAAAACAATGTTAAACAGATAAAAATCAAATTTATGGGTTCTTTACCCACCTTTTTCGCAAGTTTTGCTTTGAAACAGTTTTAGATGTGAATACTGAGGAACAATTTATCTATTTCGTTTGTAAACATGAGTTAACCCTGATCAGACCCAACTCAATCACCCCTGTTCTGATTTTCGTTACGAATTCAATTCGTTTTCGAAATTGATTTTCGCAAAGCAAAAAAAACTGTGTTCCTAAATTCGTACGAATTTTCCTTCAATTTTTGACAAATATTTCTCTGAAATTACTTAAATTCTTAAATTTACGATTTCAAATTCGGTCAGAAAAATCGAAACGAAATCAAAACGAGAAATTGAGAACACCGCAGCTTTTAAAACGAAAGTATTGTTTTCGTAAACGAAAATCGGAACAGGGTTGAATATCAACAAGTTTCATTTTATTTCAAACCGTTTCCCGTTGAAACATTTTCTTTTCCAATTTACATTGCCATAAGTTTCTCAATATGAAATCAAATAAATAAAAAAAAAACGCCCCACTGTGAGACTTCATCCGTTCTCATTTTTGCAACGCATTTTTTTAAGCAAAAATCTAAATGTGCGTAGGTGTTCCAATATCCCTTTTCCATGTACTCATTTGTGTTTTAACTTATTGGACCACAAGAGCCATTTCAACTCTTACAGTAGGCGGTGTGGAGACGAGGTCAAGTTGAAACTCAAATATGTAATTAAAAAAAATAAAGCCACTCGCTAAAGAAGAATGCAAATAAAATATTTGTTTTTAATATCTTCGCTTTGAGCAGCAGTATCCAATCCATATTTATCCATTTGAAGCAGAAGAAAAAGATTGAAAGTGGAGGAAGACACAGTCATGGTCTCGGACGCGGTATACTTTTCAAGATTTTGTTTTCTCCTGACGTGACCACTTATCAACTCGAGGGAGGGAATATGAGTTTATTGAGTGCTTGATATGTTATTTCCCCCGGGACAAGTAGGAGGCTACTCAATAGCAGTTTAATGAAAAAAAAAAATCTAAAAAAAGAAATGAGAAAAAATACGAACAAATATTTTAGTATTTCATCTTCTTCGCTGGACGGTGTTGACTTTTTGATTGAAAGAATTTCAAGTCCTCGTTTTATTTTCGTATTTGCTGAGGTGTCAACAGGGCAATTTTGAGGCCTTTTCAACAATATTTTCGGAGTAATTGTTCATTATATCCAATACCCCACAAATAACATGTCTTATATGTATGAATATGTATGTATGTTCCCGAACATACAGATACAGACGTACAATATATTGGAATGGCAAGCAATGGGACGGGGACCTGGATGTGTACGATTTGGCACATCAAGGTGTGGCTATATAGGATAACATCAGTGTGATTGGGGACAAGGCTTTTCAATTGACAACAATAGAATCAGTTTGATTTTTTGACGTTGATATTTCTGCTGGTTGGATAACGAAGGTCGGTTGGAACGTTTATTTGTTTTGTAAGCACCTGTCACTGTCACGGAGAAAATAGCAGGAAAAAAATTTGTTTGACGAGGAGGAGGACTATACACAAAATCTGGTGTTTGTTGGATGCTTAGTTGAAAATTCCTCGTATGCAAGAAAAAAAATTATTGTATGTAGTCCTGGAAAGTTATGGCCGCAAACTTTTTTAATTTTCTCTTAAAAATACTTTTACATTTTCACAAGAAAAAATTATATCAAAGAAAATTTTTGCTGACGTGTATTTGGGGTCAGGGGTGTCGTGTGAGGTTATTGTTTGGTTGTATGGAATTTTTCTACATTATCTAAAAATTGTTTAGAACCTTCATTTCTTTAATTCTAAAATCGAGTATCCTATAAAGCAGTCTTCCACCTCGTACAAAGAATTGTGTTTGTCCCCCAACCATCTAACTTAGATGACATCTGCAGTTGCCTGGTCTTTGAAGTGGCACTTCAGACTACCTCGTAAACTAGGACCTGGGGTTGGTCATCTATCCTTTGGATTATGTTTGAGAGCAAAAGTAGAGGTCCTGAGAGCTGTTTGTCACTCGAAATCTTGGCAAAAAATCAGTTCTATATCTGTGCATTGAAAACGTATTTCCAAAATGCGTGCTTTGCTGTGCAGTCCAAACAGTGAGTGTTTTCAAAAGAATTTTGGCTGGTCTGAAGCACTCACCGCGCCATATGTGAGCAATTTTGTGAATAAAGTCATGAAACCTCAAACCATATATAATATGGTTAATCATGATCCGCGTCATCGTGTGCATAGATACCAGAATGTAACTGCTGTATCCGAGAGTGAGAGTATAAGAATCAATACACGAACATCAACCCGACATCTATTCGACCAGCTCAACTCAGATTTGTACCCAAAGATCTCCCAAGGTCAAATTGACTCAGCAATCATTGACTTACTTATTCGGCTGCCAACCCATGTTTGGTCCCAGCCTGGAGGAAGACTTCCATCAGTTTGTCGGATGCCCCGTGTGTTCCTAGTCGTCAAAACCAAGCGCACTGGAATAGTTTGGTCCTTGTAGCAAACATTCAGTCTTCCTGGTAGCCCGGAATCTAAGTCAGGGAGACGAAGATATTGTGGACTGGAGTGTTGCAGCGCTAGTTTTTTTTATTTTTGTTCCGAGGGTGGTGAACTTATGATCCTCAATTACGTTTGTCCTTCTCTGTGGACTTACTTTGAGCTCTGCAACCGCGTTGAAAGTCCATTTGAAACAACTGATGATGTCAATGTCGTTAACATAGTCACTGAATTAGATGGACTTGCTAAGAATAGGGTTTCCCATGTTGACATCAGCATTACGCAATATCTGTCCCATGACTGTTTTGCTCAATGCAATGCAATCATGGGGCACAGCTTGACCAGGTTTTTTTCAAGATGCTGAGTTGAGAAATCGCCACCAAGACCCCTTGGCGAATTATTAATACTGTCATATAAGACATTGAAGTCGATGAAAAGATGACAGAATTCAACTTGACGACTTGACCTCGTTAGTCTCTTACAGCATTTTCCTCTATATGAATGCAAGATATTTTGTTGACCTCTCTGACGTTATATACTGGCTTCTGCTAAGACTGTTGATCTCCACGTTGTCTTTGGCCTTCTAATCCGCCGTACACTCTGAGGATTCCATTCGAAGGACTGTTAAGTTATGTTACCATTAGGTTTCCTCAGCTTGTGAGGTTGCTCACTTCTTTCTGTCAACATCCAATAGCGCCTGATTCGTCCTTAGCCACAATTCCTGATTTTATATGATTTGTGGCTAGCGAATCTAAAGCATGTGTGTACCGTAGACAGCGATTTACAAAAGCCTGCAACTTTCTCGAGATGTTAGCCGAGACATTCCAGATTTTGCAGGCATACAGTAGCACGGATTTCACATTATATTCGAAGGCTGGACTGGATTTTCAAATAGAAGATAGGGTACCGAAAGCAGAGGTATCTTTATTGATTCTGCTTTTGAAGTCCAGATCTGTTCCTTCATCAGTTGATACAATACTTCCAAGGTAATTCAAGGTAATTAAATTTTTCGACCTCTTCGATTGGCGTCTCATGCAGAATAATACGTTGATGTGTGTGAAAGACTTGTGGTCATCACTACCGTCTTTGCTGTTTATCTTGTGATGGTATTTTAGGTTTAAAGCTGGGGTTTGCTTAGGGATGTCCATGGTTTGTTGAATAAAATACCGAAATTTAATTTAAGGAGTATTCCTTTTATTCAATCGTTAATTATAACTGAATAATTTGTACAGCATTCTCTAATATTTAAATCCTCGGGATACCAGTGTGTGTTTCTATCCTGCTGGGCTGTAAATTACGCGTTGTCTCCCTCAGATACTGGTTAGGTTATGGGCTATAGCGGTCAAAACCGGTATAATCGCCGCCGAAATGGGTAATCGCTGTATAAACAGGTTGAATGTCGCTGAACGTGGGTAATCACGGTCTAAACCGTAACAGTAATTTATCTATGGTCCTTACCCCTCGGCGGTTGACGTCAGACTGAGCTGTACTCCACTCGTTTACTTGTATTTTTACTTATACTTTTTTTCGGTTTTCCAACTTGGTTTTCACTTCTTCCTTTGGCTCTAGGTAGGTAAGTAGAAATGGCTGTCCTACTTCGCGCAGGACACAATTAGCGCTGAGTGCGTGGTTTTGATACCATACCTCGTGAGATTCTAAATGGATTTGAAAATGGGTTTGGCTCTACTAGTCAACCTTTTGGTAAAAACCAAATGTGAACTATACGTAAGGCTAAGTTGAAAAATGCACTGCAATTGAAGTTTTCTTTCATCTTCATGTGATTTCCATAGGTTTTGGCCTCGTTTGGTTGAGTGTGAGCTCTATACTCGGCGTAGTACAAAGTTGTTTGTGTTTAGGCTGTGCTTTGAATTGGGTTGTGAATGAATTTGTAATGCATCATTATTCATTACAATCTTTAGACCGATCGATTCTTTTAGTGATTGGCATATCCCGTGGGCTTACACTGAAGTTATCGACATATTCTAAATGGCTAAGCTTTTGAAAATGTCTCCACTAAATACCCTGTCTCTCATCTGAACCTAGGATGGCGGTCAGTACATCATCTATCGCCAGTTGAAAAAAGATTGGAAATAAAACATCCCTTTTTCTCACTCTCCGCTGCACTCCGAAAGAGTCGGAGAGCTACCCATGCAAAACAAAACATCGTGCACTGTTGTATGACTCCTTTAATAAAGATTATAGCAACTATTACATATATTGGTACATGGCGATGATATCCTGCAGAAAGGATTTAGATGCTGACAAAGTTTACTCGACAGAATTGTGAATGCAACATTGAGCAGGGAATGTCCCGGTATAGTTGTTGCAAGACATTATACATACAATCTCCTTTTTTGTTGATGGGGCATAATATTGAGCTGATTGACCAAACGTCGTGGATTCATTCTTCCTTTAATTGTTTTTCAATTCCACTTGGATGCTTGTGGTTAATAGTGCTCTAGCGTGCCGTGTCTGGTTTGTTTTTGAGAAGAGTTGTGTTTTTACTAGAAAAAATTAGCTTGTTAGCAATCATAAAGGAAGGTGTTATTTTGAAGAAAAAGGTGAGATCTTTCCATCTTTTAAAAGTTAGTACGTACGTTTTTTTTTGTGAGATTTAAAATATTGACATTTGCTATCCTAGATTGATATGATTAAGTTGAATCTGCCTATCAGCTTGTTATATCCTGAAATTCGTTAAGTAATACCTCTAACTAATAAAGGAAACCCTTCTTAGGAAAAGACATGAGGGAGCCGAAATCCGATGGTTTATGCAAGAATTTCCATTTCCAAGAATGTCATACCAACTCGCGGGTTTTGGTTAGTAACTGAAATAACCCAAAGATACGCTTCTAGGTGAACCTAAGAAAGCAAAAAAAAATTGTTTTTCCCTTCAAGCGTCCTAAAAACAGCTGTTTTGATTCCACATTTAAGTTAGAAGCTTTTTCTTCCTCACAATTGCTATAAGGTCTTGTTTAACGTTCCTAAAAACACATTTGCTTCACAGGCAGTTGTTTAAAGCCCTTAAACTAAAAATCTTAAAGAAATTATAGTTTTAATAAAGAGCACTAAGCATTGTACAGTTCTATCAATAGTTCTCTAACTGTAATATTGACAAATCTATTCAACTTCCGATATTCCTGATTTCTCGAACTTCTTATAAGCAGCATGTGCAATTGTGCATATTCCAAAACTATAATCCAATCAAAAATGGAAGAAGAAAAATTGCAAAACTGTCGGTACTTTTTCGACATCCCTGACAATTTTTAAGCTCAACAAGACTTCCTACAAAAATAAGTCTTTGATAAAACGAAAGTAAACGACAAAAAAAAAAATGAAAAATACTTTGCACAACATGAACAAATAGACAGACAGACGACTTCGACTATGACGGAGGAGAAACGGTTGACAGAATACTTCTTAGAAATTCATGCTCCCATGTTGTACAGTCGGATTCTGTTTTATTATGGTTGCTGATGGAACTCATGTGTTGTGTTGTGTTCCGTTCCGTGTGGGTTAGTTTTTTGGGTTGAACAAAAAGAAGCTTGATGCACAGCAACCATCTGATATATTGCAATGCCAATAGTAAATTGTAGAAGCTTGTAAAAATTCACCACAATAAAGAGTAGGTATACACTATACGGAGATGAGGAATTTCATTTTCGTCATCTTCTATTTTTTCTATGAAGTCTTTATCATCATCTGTTTGCCATTATGCCAAACGAAAGGCATCAAACCTCCCAAAGAAAATAAAAATGACGACTTGCACACTGCAAATATGTTGACTTGAAAAGTCATAAGCGTGTTACGGTGTTATGTTGAAAGGAAGCAAAAAAAGGAACACAACAGAAAATGCCTTTTATGAAAAAGTTTCAGAGGGCAAAAGCAATCTATTTATGGACTTGTAGAAGAAGCCCGTGCAGTCATAGTTCATTTTCAATCATAAAAATAGGATGTAAAAAAAAAAAATAGGACAAAGTTTAGTGTTCTCTTGTACATACGGGATGAAGGAAAGCTAATGGGATCCACTTTGCAAATTATATTCTCTTTTCTCCGCCAGCAACGGGCTTATGATTGTGATAGTAGAGATTACTAGAAGACTTTGATATGCACTCGCGTTGGCATGACTCCAGTTTAAGGTTTATTTGTAGTTTCAAAGCTTTTATCTTGTTTTTAAATTAAATTTTTCAATTGGAAATAATTTCTTCTGAAAAGTGTTACATTGGATCTGAAAGAATTCAAGGTCGAACAAGAAGCTGTTAGCTTATCGTAAGCAATTAGAGTGTTCGCTTTCAAGTCCTTGATAATGATACAAGACACACGACCTAACTTTAAGAGGTGACCTTTTCTCTCGAAAGAAAAAGCAATTTTCTACCTTTGCAAGTTGTTAAGTATCATTATTGATTTTAATTGGAGGGCATCCGAAAAAGGCGAACATCACTTTTCTTTTAATTGTACTTTGAACTTTACATTTTAAATTGAACCGAATGAAAAAAATACATACATTTTTTGAGAAGGACAAAACTTTTAGGTAGTGAAGGATATTCTCAGTCACGGTTCCACTTTAAATTCGGACAGTAACATTATAGTTGAAATCCTACACTTGCTGAATTTTCGATCTTAAAGGGCAAGTGAAGCCGTTGTCACATCAGAACGGATAAGAAGGGTGGCGGGTCTAGGCAATGGAAATGACCATCGGATTCAAACTATACAAAGTCACGACAGAATTCAGTATCCGGAATTGATCATGACCAACGTTACGAGAAATAAAGATCTCCGACTTTCTATCCAGAACCGTTAATATTTTCAATAGACTCTGACAAGGGGATGGACTTCCTCATCTTCAGCGTTGCAATGAAAGTAATGCGGAAATCTGAAACTTATTCTAGAGGGACAATCGTCTACTCAATTATTAACAAGTATTATAGTGCTGAGTCCACTTCTTCATCTGTCCAGTACCGTTTCATCTTCTAAAAGATGTAAAAGAAACGAGGCCGAAGCCTTTCCATAGTGTTGGTTGTTAATTTAGATTTACTACAGCGTTTGTACTACAATTATGCACCACGGTTTCAACTTTATCTCCCGTCTGAATATGAGTGCAGGACTTCATCTACTTAGTTCCCATAAGTGTGTGACTGTTGTCGACATAGGTAGAAGGCTGAATCGTGGTCGGGGAAGATAATGATCCGACAAGGGATGAAGATGTTCCAGGTTTCTCGACCAGAGGTTAAACTTCGATATTGGGTGGAGGCTTGTTTTTTTTTTTTTTTGTAATTCATTTTTTTATTCATTTAAACTTAACTCTACTTACATGCTAGACAAAATGGGAAACTAGCCTAATTAATTCTACTTATATATAACTTACTGGCCCTAATCGGGCGCTCTAAGTAATTCATGGTTCTTAAAATTAATGCCTTTCGGCCTACGAACTAATTTTTAATTTTATTTCAATTTATTTTTGATTCATTAGAAAATTTGAAAAAACTAATTCCAATAACTTTTTTGTGTTTTAACTTACATACTAGGGTCCTTAAAATAAAACTTAAAATTACCTAATCTACCTACAAACTACTTAAAACTAGAACAACCACAGCGGCAAAACAACTATGTCCTTTTCTGAACTGTTGTGGGTTTTTGTATTTGTCGTTTTCTTTATTTCGTATAATTTCAATAATTTTTTTTTTCTTTTTTTATATTTTTATTTTTTGTTTTTTTTTTGTATTTTTTTTATTTTTTTATTTTTTGTATATTCTTTAGTGCCACCATACCACCTACTCTACTTAAACCTAAAACCGAAGACTAAAACAAGTATGTAAGCCGGCCAAGGCAAAAATACCCCACCCCGGATTACCCATTGTCAGATACAGTTTGAAGCCACCAAAACTGGTTCTCCTGCTTCACCCTATCAATGCGGTCCTTTTCGGACACAGCCCTACTGAACCGAAGCAGCTCCGCTCCATCACGAGCGAGGATGCCTCGTTCATACAGAAGCCGCCGGTCTACGGTTCTTCGCCTGACGTGGTAGATAAGCGGTACTGCCAATCTATCCTGTATCATGCCGCACTAAATAGAGGAATGCCTCTGGTGGGATGAAGCCGCTCAAGCGTGCATTGTCGAAGTAGTTGTCGTTCGGATAGAACGGCCCGAAAATCAAATTGTTGGTCGAAGTCATAGCTCTCGCAATGTGGCCCCGAACAAGTTTTATCACGAAATTGTCAATTTTATTGATTCGAGCCCCGTTGTATAGAACCTCGTTTGAATAATAATGCAGATAAGAAGATTCCGGTGTCCGATACCAACCGAGACAGCGCCGAAGACACTGCCTCTCGAACACCCGAAACTTCTCCATTTGGGAAGGGGCAATGTTGAACCACACTGGACAACCATAAACAATCATTGGCCGTATGAGGGCCATGTAGCAAATTACCTTCACTCTGGGGTCAAGCCGACTGCTGCAAAACAGCCGTTTCGTCAGAGCGAAGGCTCCTCTGGCCTTAGTCAGAGCAGCATCCATATGTCTGTCGAAATATAGAAACTGGTCCAACCAGATACCGAGGTACTTCACTACACTTTTGCTCGTCAATGCCTGTCCGTGAGGATCAACAATGACCATCTTGCGCCAATTCTTGCACGTATCTCGCGAGGCTTTAGCCAACGGAGTCCGGAACAAAATTGTTTCCGACTTTTGGACATTTATTTTCAGTTTCCAATCGTCGCAGTATCGCTGAATCTTCTCGAAGTCACGCTGCAAGAGAATTCTAATAACTTCAACCTTTCGAGCCGTTCTGTACGCAATCAGGTCGTCGGCATACGCAATTGCGTTAGTTAAGCTACCTATCAGATCGCTGGTGTAAATGCTGAAGAGGATCGGCGAGTTCACCGCTCCCTGTTGAAGACCGTTTTTAATTTCAAAGGTGGTGGTAGAAGTTACATTGCCACTTTTGACAACAAACTTTCTACCGTTGAGCATATCATGAAGCATATACAATAATGGTTTACTGATGCCTAGTCTGGTGAGCTTTAGGTACAACCCTTCTAACCATACGGTGTCGAAGGCCTTCTCTAAATCAACCAGAACAGCACCCGTGCATTGTTTCTTGGACTTGTTCCATTGGATATCAGAAACGTGCTTAGACGCGGCATGAATGGTGTCATGTCCCGCCTTGAACCCGAACTGGTTATCCGGAATTATTTTGTTGTCCGCAGCCCACTCAGCCAGAGCCCTATTGATTACCTTTTCGAATACCTTGCTGATGCTTGGAAGAAGACTTATCGACCGGAGATTCGAAGGATTGGAGTTGTCCTTTCCCTTTTTCGGAAGAGGATGAACCACAGCTGTCTTCCAACGCACTGGATAATATGCATTATTCAGCGCGTTGTTGAACAGAGTGGTGTAGATGTCTATTGCCTCAATCGGTAAGTGTCTTAGTACAATGTTGGATATACCGTCGACACCTGCTGACTTCTTATTCTTTATTGAATCGAAGATGAGCTGGAGTTCTACCTTCGTGATGAGCAAGGGACTTGGGCCCGTTCGCTCGGCGATTATAGCGTTTGCTAGGAAGTCGTCATCAAACCGGGTAAAACCACGGTTCTCGGATCGCCAATGAGAAATATCATTCCTCAGGTAGAAGTGATGAAGTAAGGCTCTGTTCTCCAGGTCGTGGTTCGGGCGAGTGCAAGCATTCACCTTATACACTTGCTGGAAAGCAGCACCAACTGTCTCCACTTTCTCTTGCGGATCTTCAATCACAAAGAAGTCATCGTCCAAGACGGCTTCTTCAGGATCAATTTGCGCTGTCAGGAGTACGTCTCTGTTCTCTGTAGTTCTCTGGAGCTTAAGACACGAAAGGTCGTTCTGATTCTTGGACCTAAATATCTTATTAATCTTAGGGAACATACTCGGGTCGCTAGCATTAACGGCCCGAATTTTCTTGTCCCAATACAAGTTAATAGATAACCTGTAGTTTTCCTTGATCAGGGTGTTGACGTTTTTTATCGACGACTTCAGTGTCCTAATCTCCAGGTCGTTCGGGTCTGTAAATCGTCTGTACAAGTTTTTCAGTCTTGTCAGTAGTCCGCTTTTCTGTCTGTGTAGTGCGTCTATCGTTGCGTTACTGTAGACGTTGTTTTGGTCGCGTTCCTTGTACTTTGGTATTGTCCGTTCCATAGTTCGTTTTATTATGTTGTCCATCTGTTCAAGGTGTTGGTCGATTTCTGTATTTGTCAAGTTTCTGTTGTTTGGTGGGGCTATGTCACTCGAACGAAGTTCTCTTGCAAGGACTTGGGTGAAACGCGGCCATCGCATCTTACTATAATTGTAAGAATGCGTTGGAACGAATTCATCCAATTCCACAAGCTCGTTCGGAATCTGTATTACAGCGGCCAAGCCACAGTGATCACTGTCGTACTCGACTGTCTGTAAACAGTTTCGAGGGCGATTACCCACTTTGTCCGTAATTGTCAGTCTGGTATCGTACAGCAAAATGTCCAGGAAGGAACCGCTCCTTGGGAACGATGGCCTTTCAGTAGCCAGCAAGTCGACACCATATTCAACACTGTGAAGATTCATCAAATTAAAAAGATGATTACCTCTTGGATTATGAGTTTGATTTCCCCAATCTTCATGTTTGGCGTTCAAATCTCCGGCCATAACGAAGTAGTTTTCTTCCAAGCTCAGTTTAAGTACTCTGAAAAGAACCTCGAGCTCTGAAATAAAGATATTAGCCTGCGGAGCTTCAGCCGCATAAGCCGCAATCATATACATCCGCTTCCCTTGAGTGAGAGAGATGCATACGACGCAAACTTCTAGCGTCCTGAGCTTTCGCAAATCATTATTGTATATGACTTTATAATTAATGCCCTTACGTATGAAGATGGCGACACCGCCTCCTTGAGTAGAGCCGGGTCGATCTCTTCTTACGATATTGTAATTGTTGTTAGTCAGTTTATGTTTCTGGTTTAGCTTGGTTTCGCTAGCCATAAACACATCAGGACTGTGAACTTTTAACAGCTGGAACAAACTGGCTCTACGTTCGATCCTAATCAATGAATTCACATTCAAACCTAGGATCCTAAGGCGCGTCTTCGGCAGCGCGCCCTTAACCCTGAATTTGCGCTGGGCCAGCCATCATAGAGTAGAGTTTATCTACTCTTCCGTCTTGCTCCACGATCTGACTTTGCAGTCCTGCCAACTGGCTTTGAATGCTCAGCAACAAGGACAGAATGTCTGGCTGCCCCTCCGTCCGTCGCCTTAGGCACTTGGGCCTGTGGGGCGACCGGTGGTGGAGCCTGTCTGGAGCCTGGGGTGGAGGCTTGTATGGCCTCATCTGTTTTGTACTTTCCAATGTTGATAATTCTGAAGTCATGTCTAATTGATCCTTTATAGTCAGCGCTTGATCACCACAATGGCGCTTCTATAAAGAACCTTAACTCCCTCCAGCTTTGCGACCTTCCAATTGTGTGCAGGCAAGGATAGCAGGTTTTGATTTATCTGGAGTATGTCCTCCATGCAGGAAGGATCAGCTGGAATGCATATGTGGGCCCTACGGTTGTCCTCCTTATCAACAACTCCTAGTTCTTCACCCGCCCAGATTTCGCCAAACCTGCTGACAGTTAGCTTGTATAGACCACAAGACCTCTGATTGCCACAAACTATGAGTTGACATGACCTTGATGCCAACCTCCATCGCTAATGGTGGCCCCTTCCGGAGATCTTTCGCGTTTTTATGATTAGCCACTACTCCTAGGAGAATGCTTTTACCCCATCTAATGCGGGCGCCAAGCTGCGGCTTTCTAGCAGTCTCCAATGTTTCACCAGATGTTCTTAGGATTCTCGCAACTTGACGCCTTTCCTTATAACATTTGGCCTTAGATGGTCTCTTTTTTTATTTTTGTTGAGAAATATACTCTCTGTAATAAGGATGAGGCCATTATTCGTAACATTGGACAGCTTTTTTGCCATACCATCGTGGAGGTGGAAGGGTGGCCATTTTACACGCCATACTTCTCGAGAATCTTTGACCTTACTCAGCTTCTACTGCTCGATAAGCAGTCCTTAAAATCAACAATAAAATTCCGTGTTTTATTTTTGACAGAACGAAGTATGTATGTTGAGTCCGCTAGTCTTTTTATGTGGCCAACCAGTTTCTATCCTTCCCTCCTAATTCAACAAAAGTACTACAGTAAAATATGATTTCTATGAATTTTATATATCCTTGTCAATATTTACCCATAATCCTTCAGTAAAGTAAGTACCTACCTATTCTACCTAGGTACATCTTTGGTTTTTTATAGTTCATGAAGTCTAAATTTTACTTCAAAAACGAATAATACCCTGCATTACTTATGAAATAGAAAACCCCCAGTCATAAATTCGCCACCTATAATGATTCCAGGACAAGTAAAAATATTCAACAAAAATGTCACTCGCAGCTTAACACATCACCTGAGTGTTGACCTTTCAACACCCACGTCCACACTCTAAGTTCCATAAACAAAACAAAAAAGAGGGTTGGTAAGCAATAAAGGTCTTAGATTAATAACCACAACCTTCGCTGTTCGCTCTGTTTACCCATCGACAGAAAAAACCCATTCCACAATGCTTATTTTTCACAAGTCCTTTGTCTGTCATTGACAGAGTACTCACCTGCAAACGAAAACAAAACAATACAAAATTCCCCATTAGTCATCATAACTCAGACAAAAGTCCTACCATCGACATGAATCATTCCGGTCACTTCAAATCCAAATCCGCGCTGCCACTGACTGATTTCGACGGTTAATTCAACTTCAAACAATAACATTATCCAAATTACTCGTAATTGGTCAACGACCGGTACAAATTGGCAAAACAATAAAAGTTCTACCTTCAAAAGAGAGAATGAGAGAGGACGAAAAGTCCTTGCCCCAAACTTCACTGCAAACACAAAGGAAATTCTTAATTTTCTGCTCCATTGTGTTGCGCCCCGCCATTAAAAACGATCAATCATTTTACAAGCTCCAAGCTCAAGTACGGAACCGGTTCCGGTATTAAAAACTTCAAAAATTCAAATAATAATACAAAAAACAATAATTCCGAAATAAGAAAAAAAAACAAGAAAACCACTTAACATTTCAAAGGCACTCTCTCTGGCAAAACAAGAGAAAGGTTCGTTGACAACGAAAGCAGTAATTTATAATTAAGAGTCCGCCCCCTCGCGTAAAACCCCTAAAATGAATAAAAACACCGCCCAATCCATATTCATTGAATTTCATTTTATATGGGCTATGAATTCTGATTTGCCCCCATAATTTTCGCACTCACCCTTGTGTTGGCTCCCAGTTTTAACGTCGTGGGTCGTGTCAGTCTTCCTCGTCGTCATCGTGTCGTAGTCCTCCCTCGGCGGTAGTTCCTTTTCGAAAATTAAACAATTTATGTAAGTGAATCGCCGACTCCATTACTTATCTCTAATCACTTTCAACATCGCTAATGACAGCCTGAAACGACCCGAGCATACCAATGTCGACCCAAAACCGATTCCTACCCCTACCAGCTTCGACAAACCCATCGTCATTGAATTTAGTATGATGATGACGCCCGGCGATGTCGACGATAGCGATTCCAAATGACGAGGGCGATGATGATGAATATAACCGACAACAACTATTATACAAAACGATGTCGACGACTAGACGACGACCGACCGACGACGACTAAACTGATGTTCGATGTTGAGTTCGGAGTCCAATAATTGCCTTACATCAAAAACTTTAATTAAAACCCCTCAATGAAGTGTCGCGGTGTTAATTCTGTTAAGACCGACCTATGCCACAACCTTACATAAGTACCTTCTATTCCATACAAAACCCCCAAGTCCTCATAATCCTCTTGAACCAGAGCAACCAGCATCCACTGCTGCTCTACCCGACCAGCATCAGTTTGAACTCATTTTGTGTACGTATCGAGCGAGCTGTATCAGCATCAGCAGTACCAAGTACCTAACCACTAGTCAGCAATGTTACACGATAGTGGAAGTGGAAGTGGAATTGGAAGCTGAAGTAGCGCTCTCCGTCTGTGTCGTGATGCCATTGCCTTGCTATGGTTCGGCCTGGCCTGGCCTGGCCTGGCCTTTGCACGAAACACAGGATGTGGTTAATGAACCATTGCTGTCGGTTTATTGGTTCCCAGTTCCCATAAAAGGCAGCAAGCCGACTATTATATTCCTCTCTCCTGCACTCACTCTAATGATTCCCGAAACAAAAACAAGAAAGAAATTAGAAGACAAAAAAAAGCGAAAACGAAAACAAAAACCCATACCGAAAGGAATTGCACAATATTCGCAGGGTTAGCGAATTTGCGAATTTGCGAGTTCAAAAGGCGGCAAATAAAACCGGGCGCGCTTGATGATGATAATTATTCTTTGCTTTAGCGCTCGCTCTGATCTCTTTGTGGCATCAGGCTGGATTAATTTTTAACACCCAAGTGGCCTAAATTAAATCCTTTTTACATGATGACGAGAGATGTGGTATCAGTTCGTATAAAACGTATAATATCGCGTGATTGATTGACGCGTATTATGGAAGAGGATGTCTGCAGACGTGAGTTGTGCTTGAGGATGAGCGTTGAGCGTGGAGAATTCAAGATTGTCAAGTTGTCAAGGACCGACCATAAATGAACGCCGGAGACATGTCGTCGTCGATGTCGGTTGGCGTAACTGAATGGAGCTGCACACACCTCTGATGGGTTTTTCTGTGTGTTTTCTTTTTTTTTTGTGGTTGTTGCTCGTTTTATCTTAATCTCATTCAAGTTCGCATCCATTGCAAGTGACAAAGTAGATAGTCGGAGGATGTTATGGTTTTGACATGAATTAAATGCATACAGATAGTATTTTTCGAGGAATAATATTTTTGAGTAAGGGTTGCCACAAGGGGCCAAATATAAATCTTAATATGTTTCTTGCGTTTTTGGAATCTGTTAGACTCGATGTCGTGAAATGAAGGCGAGTAAAATAACGCCGAACTCTGGCATTCGAAATGACGAAACACCTGTCCCCTGCCTGACTGTGTTCGAATCGTAGCTACAGGAACAAGACCATCGTCGCCAGCATGTACCTCTACGACTCGACTCGATGCAAGAACCAGGTCTCCCACCTTAAAATTCACTTTGCTACATTTGCTGTCCAGGAGTCAAGGCCATCAGATCACTGGAATCATCTGAAAGGGCTGACAGAGGCTTGAAATTAAACACGGCTTCGTCTTGCTTGAGTACAGTATAAAACTCTTCGAAATTCAGATTTGTCTCCAAAGTTTTGAGATCCAGGTGGAATAAAATGCCAAGAGACACCGTTGAGTGCACAGGTTTTCGCACCTTCTTCTAGCTGCATTTGAAAACATTCAACGTCCGATTCAAGGGGTGCGTTTGCGAGAGCAAATGTTGTTGCACAATCACTGTAGATGCTAAAGCTGTTCCCTATTGTTGAGAAAAAGCATCTCAATTGGCCAAGAAAAGGAACCTAGTTCTTGTTCTTGATAGGGCTGATAACCCTACAAGAGACCACGTCAGCTGGATTCCAAACATTGAATGGTGATCTTCTTCAAGGAGGCAACTTAAGCTGTGATACCATTACTAGCGATGTAGTAGCGTCAGAAAATACGTAAAGCATCAGTGATGGTGATGGAAAACCCTCATAGGAACCTTGACGTCATCTATCAATTTATGCATGATAGCACCCGTCCCAAAAGTTGAGATTTTTCTTCGCTACGAGGCCTTTGATTTCAAAATTTATTTTGACTTCAAGATACAAATATTTGAAGTTTAAGCTGCCAAATGATGGATTCCAGTTTTGCTAGAAGCAGGACAGGTGAAGGCATATGACATGCAAAACATTTGAAGGTTATAGAATTACATTGAGAAAGAAAAACAATTTAAAATTCCGCTAGATTTTTTGAAGACCGGCTTTTTTAAATAAAAAAAAATTTAATAAAGCCAATGTCACGATTGTCATCTAGCAACTTAGTGCATTGAAGAAAACAAAAAAGAGAAAAAATACTTCCCTCACTATTTTGCAATTTTAATATAGAATGATGAATAAACAAAAAATACGTATACGCCAGAGTGTCCGAAAATGCGTTGGTTTTGATATGATAAAAATGCTTAGGGAACAGAAAGAACTTTGCTCAAAACTACATACAAACGGTATTCTATTGCGTATTGAACGACAGCCGTTGGAATTCGGCAACGCAGGCAAACAATTTCACCTACCCGACCTTGACAAACTAACAAGACAGCATCATAGCTTAGATCCAACAAGGCCTCGGAAAGCTGACGTTTTATTTGCCGAAGGAGATAATTTGGTAAGGAGTATTCACTGAAACTATTTCGAAGCCGCAAAGCGAAGAGGAATTTAGTTTTGACATCTCAGCGAAACTCTTCCGTCATGCTACTCTATCGTAGATACATTTTCTGTAGATAAATTTGACATTGACATTGACTTCACAGTACTTCGCACATAAATGTGACGAACTACAGACACAAAGCAGCACTGGTGACTGAGACCATCGGCTGGGACAGAACAAGACATACGACAGAGAGAGACAGATAGACACATAGAAGGGAAGAACACATAACATAAACCTACGTGGCACAGAGGAGGAGACACAGATTTTAATTGTCTCATATCATCGCACAGGTGGCTCAGATAAGCTGGCGATTTTTGTAGAAAAAGAATGCTGCTGAAGCTGGGGCTTGAACCCGTAGCATTCGGCTTAGCAGTCAACTACTCTATCCTCTGTACCATGGCCACCTGCGTAGATATATTTAAAACAATGCAAGTCTTGTAATTTGTTTGATTTCACAGCTTCAGTGTAAGTCTTTGGTTCTTGAATTGTGTTATAGCTTTCTGTTAGCATCAAATATTCACCTGTGTTCATCCAGTAGGCTTTTACTAGATCTTCTTGGTCTGATTGTGAGGTCTTCAAAAAGTGTTTCATTTTCATTTGATTCGGAACTATCTTCACTTTCAGCGTCTTGATAGTCGGATTCAAAATCAACATTAGTTTGATTCATTTCTTCTTCGTTGTTAGAATCTTCTTTAATTTTAGTTGAAACCTGTGTAACTTCTTTGCCTTTAAGATCTTCTTAAGTAAGCACAAAGTCATTGTTTTCTTTTTCACAATTTGTAACTTTATCTTGACAAACATTCGCATAAGTTTCATTGCAAAGCTTTTCAGGCTCGAAAATAATGTCATGATGGCTAAGAATAATTCTTTTCAGTTTAGGAACCCAAATCCTATAACCATCATTGCCATTCAAATAACAAACCATTCTTCCATGCAATGATTTTTCATTAAACTTCTGTCGAAGTTCTTTTGGAACATGAACATAATCTTCGGTTCCAAAAACTCTTAAATGGTTTAATGATCTTGTTTCTTCATTGTTCCATAATTCACACGAGAGTTTATTTTCTTCTGATGTTCGTCCAGCAGTATTGCAGGCTTCAGCCCAGAAACATTTTGGTAACTTGTTAGAAACCATCATGCTTCGAGCAACTTCTACAATGGTTAGATATTCACGTCCTGATTCTAAATCTTATTGCCAAGTGTGTGTGGAAGAGTAATACACTGCTCAACTCTATACTCTGCTAAAAAAGCCGAAACTTCCTTGTTTGCAAAGTCTAAGCCACCGTCACAACTTAACTTTTTAACAGTGTGACCCAAAGTTCTGGCTTCGTTAAGAAAAACTTTTAGACATCTACATGCCTAATTTTTGTGCTGGAGGAAGAACAGTTTGCAAAACTTGCTGTAGTAGTTTTGAATCCGCTGGTTGGACTACTTGGATGTCCAACACATGTAGTGCAAATTGAAGATAGCTTCATCACCATTACTATCTTTGAATTCCACAGTTCGACTATCCATTACTGTAGTATCCATTACTGACGCACTTGCGCCAGGAACGTACCATAAATTTTTCAAATTTGCATCTTGAAATTCACCAACAATTTTGACTTTGATTCCATAGGCGTTTATAGTTACGAATAACTTCTGGTTTATCGAAACTCTTGTATGTTTCGAAGTGATATTTCTTTGGTGTTATATGCCTTAAAGATATACTGTCAGAATACCATTCATCTGAATTCAAAATATTTTCAGTTGATGCGTATGAAGTAAATGCAATCATAGCATTGTATTTCTTCAATGGATTTGTTCTATTTTAAACGGCCCAGTGTCCTACTTGCTCGCACTTGTTACAAAGAAATTTAATTTTCGCTCGATCCAGCTTTTGTGCTAAAGGGTCCGCCAAATAACTTTTTTTTTTGAAAATGGAATTAAAAAAAAACTACTCAATATTTTCTCAAATTTTTTTTTTTTTTTTGAAAGTACAGTCCTTCCGGTTAATAATAGAAAATAATTTCATTCAAATCGCTGCCTCGACTGGCCATGCAGTAGCCTACACGATCGATCCAATTTTTAAGCACATTATCGATTGTGTGCAGCTGTATTTAACCAATGGCTTCATGAATATTGTCCTTTAAAGCGTCAATTGTCCCTGGCTTGTCGGCGTAGCACTTATCTTTTGCGGCACCCCACAAATGGTAGTCCAACGGTGTCAAATCGCAGCTCCGAGGTGGCCAAACGACATCAGCTCTGGGGCTGAGGATGCGATCTTCAAAAACAGGGCACAAAACATCGACTGTAGCTTCGACTGTGTGACAGTCGCAGGCCCACTTAGCACTTATGCAAAATTAGTCTCAATGATGTCTCCGAAATGTTCAATTGTTGAGAACGATGGTGAATTGATGTTGATGGCGCTTCACGCACACTTTCTGCCACAAAAGCAATATTCTTGGGTGTATGCACTGTTTTTGGCTTTTCACGGCTTTGGTTAATCGATGAGGATGCCAGTTTCTTTCACTTTTTTCACAAGATAACGAACATACGGAGCTGACGGTGTTTCTCTTCTTCCAAAATCCGTACGCAATTTTCGCACACATTCTGCAACATTACCATGATTTTCAAAGTTATTTCGCAATATTTCTCAGCGTTGCTGAAGCGTATACACAACCATATTCGTTCAGCGGAAGGATAAAACTAATTATCTGTCAAATCAGACATGAACCAAGTGTTACCATTCACGAAATGCACTTGTTGAAAATAAAAACGTTAGATGGCGGACCCTTTATTTCCTTTTTCTGGTTGTTTCTTTTTCTTAAAATTTCTTCGTTTACCTGAAAGTTATTGATTCACCAAGCTTTCAATATAAGCATTTCAAACGTTGAGTGCATAGTTTACCCCAAATATCTTTCGCATTTTCACATGTCAGTACAGCTCAGCGATTGGTGAGCTTAGAGACGCAGCAATTAGGCCTGAAGCCTTCGCATAATCTTTCAGCCAATCACTGTAAGCTTTCTTCTCTTCAGCTATCGATGTTGCTGTAATTTTTGGCCAAACAACATCACCATACGATATCGTAGGCGCGGAAAAGAACATTTATTTGGCATTTCTTTTTGCCAATTGACTTGCACCATCCAATTTATCCACTGATATCTTGATGGACTTGATTTCTCGATGATTATCTCGCGCCAAGACGACGTGATCTGGCCACCAAAATCATGTGATATGACCACTTTAAATTTTTCTTATGGGGCTTTTAAGACGCGAACAACCGCGGCCTTCAAAGACAACATAATCGATGCCATCAAAATCAGCCTGCCAGCCGATGATGGCAACATCATCGAAAGCTGGACCTTTCGAATGCGCGTCACCCTGCGAAGCGGCAGTGACATTTGAACGATGTTATAAAATTCTACATGGTTTTAAAATTATCATACAAAACGAAGTTTGTTGGGTCAGCCAATAACTGGCTTGTTAACTTCCCATAGGAAGTTATTGTAATGGGTCCGATTTTGTGAATCTCCAATTTTCGCATTTCTCGATGTTTCGAGGTCACTAGAATCCGAATCAAGCGTTTTTATGATGATGTCTGTGTGTGTGTATGTGTGTTCGTTACGCGTTACGTTTTTCAGCTCAATTATCTCGCGAACCACTCATCGAATTGATCTCATTCGACGCGGCATTGTGTTGTTAAGAGCTGATTAGGTTTTGAGCGAAATCGGCTTAGCGGTTTTTTAATGGCAATCAAAAATCTAAGACAACCCTAATATAATGAGAATTATGATAATTTCTGCAATAATTTCAATAATAGTGCAAAAAATCTTATAGTTAGTGGGGAAAAAAACACAATATAATATAGTATCATATACTATATTTTATTACTAGCTGACCCACCAAACGCTGCTTTGCCGTATAAATATTAATTTTCAGAAATACTAATCCGATTAGAAAAATTGCTTCAATAATAGAAAACTACAATATTCAGGAGCAATATATGTAGGCTGTATTTTACTGTGCAAAGTAGTTGTGAATGAGTCCACGAAATGGTACGATCAACTCGGCAGTGGCAGATGGCACCACTGTTATTCAATAAACTTAATGTTTTTCATAAAATCATCAGTTTTATGGAATTTGACTTTAAAGCAACGTGCGTGTACAACTACAACGGGATGCATCCGCTGAATATTTTGCAAAACAACTAATGTTTTTACGTATTTTTCTACTATGGGAAGTTAGTCGTGTGGACTCCATGGGTCGCACTCATATTTTTTCAGTTATATAATGAAGAGGAAAAAATGTGTTTGTTCACTTCTTACTACTTAACCTCAAAGTTCGTCTTAGAGCTTGTTTTGAATATTGAAATAAGACAACAATGATAAATAAATGCATTGGCTTCACAACTAGCAGGTCCTAGGTTCAAATCCCAAAGTGAACTCAAAAAGTTTTTCGATTAATATGAAAAATAACTAGGCAGCACCACTAACAAAGGAGTCTGATGATCGGCTTGGCACCCGTGAAATAGCTATAACTCCAGCCAAACAAAGAAATTGACGGAAAAAGCCATTGGTGGAAGCACCTCTAAGTTGCTATCGTTGTTCAAACAACATAAAAACAATGATAAATCACGATTCCAAACTACAAAACACCAGTCGGAAGCCTGAACATATAAACTCTCTTAAAAATAATAAAAAAGGTATGCCACTATCCAGTTGATTGTCATTTCCGGAATTGGAAGATATCTATTCGATCCATGGAAAACTGCTCAAAGCCATTTCACCAAATTAATTATTGTCAAACACAAATACAAAAATAGCCTCAAAGACCATTTCAGCTCCTTTAAGCCATTTTGTCTCACAATATCATTTTCAAAATGTTACCACAAGCAAAAACAAAATTAAATTACCAAAATATTGCAATACAAAACCAGTTTATTTTAAAATGGTCCACTGGCAACCATACCCCTGGCTCTGGCTGTGGCCATAGCGATGGCGGAGGCGAGCGGATCAGGTGCCGCGCCGAGGAGATTCAGGATTGTGTAGCCGCTATTTGACACGTTCTGTTTTATGATACAACGATGTAATGGCACCGGGATTATTTATTGTAATTGAGACTTCTTTTCTCGGCTATTTTACTTTGCTGTTATTTTGGTTTATTTACTTTTTCTCTTGCTCTTTGATGCTGGTGGTCGCTTTCCGTCTACAGAAGGAATGAATGTGTGTCTGTTGGTTCGTTCCATATAATAAAGCGTAAATCAAGCACCAGGGAACGATTTATAGGTCGAGACCCCCGAGTTGTGTGCGGTCTATACGACAACGGAAAAGGATTATACTTCTTTCGGTCATGTTGTCCTTCCTGTCTCGAGATTGTATTTACGGTTTTTTCGTTTTGGGCCTATTCATCGATTTTTTTTCTCATTTGTGCACTTTGTGTTTTCGTCGAAGCTTATTTCGCTCAATGGATATTAAGAATTTGAAACCCAACACCGAAATGATGTTGATATCAAGTTGGGCTTATCTAGAAAGTCATAAAAAATGAAATTCAATCCAACTTATTCGATTAAAGAGTAGCACCCAGCCAGCAGTTAAATGGCTTATGGAGCTTGTGGTTGGGGACACTTTTTCAAGAGGGGGATAAATAAATAAAAGTATAACTGCTTCTACCGCCCGCCAATGCTCAAACGTGGTATGATGATGAGGAAGGAAATAAAAAATTGCAATTAATAATGCTAAATAATTGTGTGGAACCACGGAACGCTGGTCGTCAACAAAAAATTGTATACCTAGTGGCTGTTGTTGGCCTTTCAGCTCTTGACGACAACGACGTTCGTAGTTCGTTGTTGTCGTCGTCGTTTTTATTTCATCGTCGTCTCTGTCATTGACAGAGAAATGGGGGCTAATAAACTCATGACATTATGGTGTGCAAAGTGTGGAACGACAATGACTACGACGTCGACGACGATATAAAATATACAATCCACACAGTAGAATTTATATTAAGGATTCGAGCAGTATACACTTAAAGTACGTTGTTTCATGAGTGGGAATCACCATATCCAAGTTTATACCAAGTTTATATAGCGAATAGCTACGAGGTTTTAGATACTAGATCCCACAGAAGATGTCAAATCATGGGCGGACTTTAGTTGGCAAACAAAAGAAAAGAAAAGAAAGCCTTACAAATTTGAGAACTAGCTATCATACTGAAGAATTCGAAGTGCTGGAAGCAGAGTATGGCTTTTGGGAATTTGTAATTGTGTTAGACTACAACCTCATGATGCAGACAATTATAGTACCAGACTCTTTAAATAATACTTACTTAAGTCCTTTCGCATATCATGTTGGCTTCGGTTCTCAGTCTCCCAAATCTTCCACCTAGTCCCACTCTTTTGCAACCTTCTGGTTAGATTCCACGATATATCATAGCCTCTTTCCTTTCATGGTCAGGGCTTAATGTGTGTCGCTTTACAGGCCGTACAGATTTTGGTGATCTCGAACGGGATAAAATTTTGCCAAGAGGTCTGTACTGTACCTCTTCACCACATACTGTAACGAAGCGTAACATGCTTTGATATGACCGAATTTCTATTGATCGAAAAGAGAGTAAGGTAGTTTTTGTATTTAGGCCTTAATATAATTTTCACATTTGTACGCAAAAATTACGAAGAAAATAATATTTATATTTAATTAAAATTATAATAATTATAACCGCTTTCCCACTACACTCTACCTGCTACCCACTACCCGTTGAGCTCGAAACCGATTCCAAAGTACAAAAGCAGTGAGTCCTCAATGAATTTGCATGTGATTTTTGTATATTAAGTTAAGAAAACAAAGTTTGTTGGGTCAGCTAGTAAGGTCGTACCAACTCAAAAACCTTTACGAGCTCATGCACAACAACTTTGTTAATGAACATCACATGGTAAAATGCATAGCTTACGTTCTATAGGTAAAATGGGGTTTCCATATTTTTGGTAATATCTCATGAACGGCGTGGTCGATTTTGTACAAAATACTTAAAACCCATTTCTCCTCTACCTGAAAATTCCCTCAAAATTTGATGCCAAACACTCTACTGATAAAAAATAGTGAGTCCAAAACGAATGTTCATGAGATTTTTAAATATAAAGATGCAAGCAAGGAAAAATTAACATTCGCATTCCTATAATTCACACTCAGTGTTAGTAGAAAAATTCATATAAAGTTTAGTACTTTTGTTTTAAATGCATCACTTCCACTATCTTTCTCTACTACTTTTAGTTGTCATTTCAACTTTTAGAACGAAATTAGTGTTTTTGGTCGTTTCCGCCGCGCCGCCCGCCGACCATCACCACGAACCACTAACCAGTGGTTTAGGGGTTTTAATATTGAAGGGAATCGTCCTGAGTGCCACCAGGGGCCAGAGCTATTACCTGCGCTGTAAAGTACTACTAGAGGCCTGGAACGTACCTGCTGAGTGCTGATCAACCAGAACTACTGCCTGTCATGCTGAGTGCCACCAGGGGCCTTAACATTTATTTTGCTAAACCTACAGAGCTATTGGCTGTCTAGCAAAGTGGCACCGGGAACTCCTGGTTCACCAGAGCTATTGATTTCCGTTGTGCATGCCACCAGGGGACTTAAATGTACCGGTCGAGTAAAGCATACACCAACATCAATAATCACCGATTGAGGCATCAGATAATGTTTTCAAAAGTTGTCTAGAAATGGTTCCTATATCTTAGCGATGGAGAGTAGTAAGGGTAGTTATTCATTCCCAAATCAGGTAAATGCTCGCATGTCAACCCAAAAGATCTTAGACCTATTAGCCTATCATCATTCATTCTTAAAACTCTGGAACGATTGATAGATATCCATTTACGGAACAGCATTGACATGGGACTATCTATGTCTCGGAAATCGGTAGAAACAGCTTTGCAGACTCTGGCAAGAACTATCGAATAATTCCCTAGAGCAAAGGAATACACTTTGTTTGCCTTCCTAGACATTGAGGGTGCTTTTAACAACGTGTATATATCTGCTATGATCAGTTCTGCTATGACGACTCTGAACGTTGAAAACTCACTTTGCGAATTGTTTAATCTAATGCTCAAAAGCAGTATCATCTACTCTAAAATGGATAATTTTTCTACTAGTATATCTTTCGGCAGCGGGCATTCCGCAAGGTGGTGGAACATAGTAGTTAACGAAATAATAATATGCCTCGAGAAAGAAGGGCACAGACCACAGAGTGATTGCTTATGTCGATGATGTCATAGAAAAACATCCTAATACCCTGCGATACCTCCTCCAAAACGCACTAAATGTGCTCACAAAATGGGGTGATCTATGTAGAGATGTGGACTTGGTTTTAACTCTCAAAAAACAAATCTTGTCGTCTTCACACTGAAATACAAAATTCCAGAAATCGTATACCAATAAACAAGTAAAAAGTGTATCACTAATTTTTACTAATGAAGTTGAATATCTTGGTCTGATATTAGACCATAGAAAGCAAATTGGATTTTAACCTCGAATAACCAATTGGCTACATACATCGGCTATCCCACCAATACTCATTTACGGGGTCGCAGTATGGTGGACTGTACTGGACAAAACAATTTACTGTTTCAAACAAAGCAGAGGGTATTGAGAATCGCTCAATGGCAACGAGAACCTAACACAGATTCACGACTATAATGCACTGGAATGCTATGTTTTGACATTATTGAATGTAGCTTACTTTTATAGACGCCGGAATACGCGGTTTTGAAATATATGGAAAGGTGTTAGATATCCTTTCTTTGGTCTTAAGCCACACTGACCATAACCTATAGGGTTAGGGATGTTAACAAAATACGACGGGCATAGTCTTGAAGCCGGTATGTTAGAGCTTATGCCTCTATTGTTGGTCCAGTTCAAGTAAAACCACTGAACCCTCTCTTGGTCATATAGAACCCTGAAGTCCCATTTACCAGACCCAGTTGTTTAGGACCATATCTTGCAGATTAGCCATCTGTTCAAGCCTGTGGCTTTGTTGGATTCTACCTTTTGTAATGAGTTGCTGAGGTCAGAAGGAAGATCATCTTAACGGAGTATTTTAACACTATACTTAGCTATGAGTCTACGACGATATTCCCTTGGTGGCGTCAAAGAACTTCTAAGAAAATTATTTGATAAGTTGTTCGGGTCAATATGGAGGTTTCTGGCGTAGAGCGCAATACTGAAATATCGCTCAATCCGTAATGTAATTCAACCCGTTCACAAAAGTGATATCCTGCAAAAAACTTTCTCCTTCACTCAGCTTGGCAATCAAATTTCCGAGGACAATTTGAATGCTTTTGTTGAAGCATCGCTCATAGTTCTTATTGAGGAGCTTGTAGAACTTGCCTTTCGTTACTTCATCCATTTCCAGACAGGGAGCGCGAACGCAGAAGAGGCTCATGCTGACGAATTTAACAACAATGCGGATTGTTGTGAGGGATTCATTGGCAGGGTCGATTCTCAACTATAGGTCTCAAGTTTTCGTAAGCTCGAGCTATTCTATCAATTTCTTGGAATTTGGTTTTATCTGCCTTGTAACAGTTCAGTCAAATTAGTTAGGTACTTATGGTCTGCTTAAGCTTTTCCATTTGAACAGTTCAGCGCCCTATACCTTGAAATAAAACTGATTCCAACCATGTTGCTGAAGAAACCCCATTCAGAGTATGTAAAGTTGGATGCTGGAGTTCAATGGGTGGTCGCCTTGTTCCATAGTCGCGTATTAATACACCAAGTTATAGTATTGTCAGGCAATGGCAGGCAACCCATCTGCAAGGTGGTAGCAGTGACGCTGATGCTGTTTGGCTCGAAAGAGCTCATCCAGTGTGTATAGTTCTGTTCTGAATGAAGAGGCAAAAACAGATATAGACTGTGTGGGCTGAGGGTTGAATTGCAGCTATAAATGTACGTATATGGCATACTTGTTTGTATATTTTAATGCTGATGCTGCACAACACCTTTAACAAGTAATATACTAAATAAATACAACGGTAACGCATTTATTGTTGAAATTACTTCCACTGAAAATTGGGGAAGAATGCATTCAGAGTTGAGAATGAACGACGACGACAATGACAATACGGTAATGGCCATCTCTCACCTGCTATTTGTATCTCTTTTTTCTCGAAGCGAAGCTGTTGATAAAATGTAAAGCTATATACACTTGGTCTTGGTGTGTTGTTATTCTACCGAAGCCGATGTGATGTAAGGAAAAAGGAGGGTGGTCTTGTCGGATCTGGTCTGGTCTGGTCTGGTCATTTGTGTCGTTTAATTGTGTTTTGTGAAGTAGAAGTTAGAGAGAGGGTAACATATTGCGGCATTTGTTAAGGATATACATAGTTGTGTCATTTCCTGAGAAAAATATAAGGACAATTGAATTTCGTCTACAAAAGAGGATGCATGGAGCAATATTTATTGCATACAAACGACACGACGACAACGACAAGGACCGTTGATGCTGGATAAAAGTTGAATGATTGTTGTTGGTGCTTTGCATATTGTTTTTTGTTCTTATTGAAGTGGTAACTTATGCACATCGTTCTATAGAATCTTAAACAGAGTTTTAAAGTTTTCATTGAGTTGACGAGTTCAAGAGGATTAAAATGTTTGGAGATTGTGTCTGTTTCAAGAGGAAATTTTTTCTTGGAATTTGTTATTTGAAAATTGAATTTCTTCTTTTGCATTTGGAGTCTAGCTTGGGCAAGGGTCTTTTGCTTCAGCATAGCTTTAGAACGTAGTGTAGATTCGAATCAGTATGTTGAAATGGAACCTTTAAATATTCTTCAAATTTTTTATTGTTGATCTCTTCAACTTGTTATTGAATTAAATTCACACGAAAAAATCTACGTGAGATATTTTAAAGCCTACCGACATAAGACTAAAAAGCTCAATAAATTCTTAGTAGCTAAACGGCATAGTCAAACAATTGAGGAAAAATAGGGTCATGCAATTTAATGAAATAGAAAACATCGAAATATGAATCTTCAAACTCAACAAAACGCAGACTAAGAGAACTATTTTACAGTATGAGAAAGCTAACTGAGGCGTCTAAATCACTTCTTCAGGATCTTTCACTATTCTTCCCCGATAGTGATAGCGCAGACATGATTAGATACTAGCTAGTATGATCATTTTTGGAATGATATTTCTATAACCAAGGAAGGTTTAAAGCATCAGGCCAAAAGACAGTGGCGTAGCGTGGGTGAGGCAGAGAGGTTGCGTCAAAATGTCGCCGTTGAAGCGGGTATAGTGAAACCGTTTGACAAGTTAACAAACAACAAAGACGTTAAGAAATTTGCCGCCCTGCCGTTAAGTAAGGACAAGAAGTGAGGAGTAAGGACGTAAGGACCAAACTTAAACATTGATGATGGTAGTTGATATATGCGAGAACTTTTGGATTTAGTGCACCTCCTAGCTTGGAAAAACACAGAAGCCGAATGAGCAAGCGAAACGTTTATATCGATAAAAAAAAATCGCCGTGGTAGCATCCTTCATGGACTTCGCCGAACAATAAGGAAAAAATGCAGAAGATCTCAGATATGTTAAAATGCTGAAGATAACATCAGACGTAATGGACATACAGAATTTAAGAGGACAGGCTCATGAGAATGCTATCTATCTATCTTACTCCGAAAGCTAGGTTCATTCTTTGCTTGCACAAACCACTCACTGAACTCACAAACAAAAAGACTAGTGCCTCTTGTTGTAGGTGTACCACTAATTTTTACCAATGAAGCCAAATATCTTGGTCTGATATAAGACAAAAAATTAAGTTGGAAACCTTATATTCAGGAAAGAGTTAAGAAAGCTACAGTAGCTCTTTTCTCTTGAAAGAAAGCCATAGGAAGCAAATGGGGTTTTTAACCTCGCATAACCTATTGGCTATACACATCGGTCATCCGACCAATTCTCATGTACGAGGTTGCAGTATGGTGGACTGCACTGGAGAAAGTCACTTACTGCGACAAACTGAGCAGAGTCCAACGCACTGCATGTCTCTGCATAAGCGGAGCATTGAGAACCACACCATCAGCAGCGTTAGACACTCTCCTCCATCTGACACCCCTCGACATTTTTAGCAAACAAGTGGCAGCGAGTACAGCTATAAGACTCAACGCCTCATCTCAATGAACCAACAATTATGTGGGACACTCCCTCATTCTGAACTCCTTCGGTTCTATACCAAAGTACATAGACCACACCATTCCAAAACCCCAATTTGGTAAAAACTTCCAGATATCCATTCCATCCAGAGATGTATGGGAAGACAAAAAACTTCTGGATGACAAAGGCATTCATTTTTATACAGATGGATCCAAGACAAGTGATGGAGTTGGTAGTGGTGTGTACTCAGAAAAGCTTAATCTAAGCATCTCAGTCCGCCTCCCTAATCATTGTAGCGTCTTCCAAGCCGAAATTTTAGCGATCAAAGAGGTTCTCTTCTGGCTAAGAGAAAACGTGATATCAACTTCTGATATCCGCATCTTCTCTGACAGTCAGGCTGCTATTAAATCTCTCGACGGTGTCTCAACCAAATCTCAAACGGCCCTCGATTGTCGATCGTCTCTTATGGAGATGGCGCAGCAATTTATCATTCACCTCTGTTAGGTGCCGGCCGGGTCACAGAGACATCAAAGGAAATTGTAGAGCCGATGAGCTCGCTAAAAATGGAACCGTCATACCTATTTCACCTGAAAGGGAGAAGATAGGTATACCGATAGCTAAATGTAAACTTTTGCTAAAAGAAACAGCCTTAACGATAACAAACTCTAGGTGGCACAATTTACCAACGTGCGCAGCTACAAAACTCATATGGCCCTCACTGGACCTAAAGCGCTCTAAAGACTTGTTATATCAAAGCAGACTTCATACTAGCTCCCTTATAGGTGTCCTTACGGGGCACTGTCTTATAGGCAGACACGCAATACGACTTGGTGTAGCCTCAAATGACTTCTGCAGGAGCTGTATGGATGAGGAAGAAGAGGAAACAATCTCTCACCTTCTCTGCACTTGCCCTGCTCTTTCATTAAGGCGCAAACTTCATCTGTGAGAGTACTTTTATGATAATCCCAGTGAGCTAGCTAATAAGGATATCAAATATCTTCTTCGCTTTATAAAAAGCTCAAAATAGTTCGACTAGTAAGAAGTAATTCTCTAGATTCATGTGGTATCACAATGGGTCTTTTCTTTTGGCCTAAGCGTGGGGATTCCGTATCCGCAGCCACTGTAACCTTACCTAACCTAACCTTGTTGTGAGCGAAGTTTTTCGAAGTTGAAGCAGCTAAGCCAAAATTATCTCGGGTCCAGATCCATATATTGTCGATTGAAAAAAATGCAAAAATTAATTTTGACAAAGCTGTTTCTGACTTCGCTGCACGTAAGGCGAAATCGCTTAACCTATTTTACCTTCAACAAAAGATACTTCATTGCCTGTGAAATGATGTCTCGAAATTTAATTTTAACTAAGTATTGAAGTGTTCTATCTAAAAATATAGAAAAGAAAATTCTATCCCAAACTGTTCTAGACAGACTCAATGAACCCCAAATCAGAATGGTTTGGAACAGAAAATGTCTCAATGAACACCAACGTACACCACGTAGATGTAGTTTGCGTAACTTGTTCACTTCTTGCAAATATATCAAGATTGTCTAAAATTAGTTACACTTGGTGATGCTGAATCACCCCTCTTGTTGGTAACCTAAATTCACGAATACATCTCTGCACAGTGATGGTGTACTACCTATGTCAAAAATCTCTTCCAACTACGGCTTGAGGTATATTAAGGCCCTTAATACTTGACGAAATGTCTTTAAGTTAGCAAAAGAAGAAGGCTTGGTCCTCTTCTTCAAACTGTCAATTTCACTAAAGCAATGAGCGAATGAAACCGCACTAGTAAAATTTGAACGAAAAGTTAACACTATGGTTTGGTCATATGGTTCATTTGTATTCGCTGGCTCACTTAAGCGTGCTTGCTTGAACAATATTGCATTATAGATCAGCCTATAAACTTGAACCCTTAAGCATATAAGCCTCTCTGTAAACATTTTTCTCTACTCTATGATACTCTCCTGCTAGAAGTATAAAATTATAAGATTTCTAAATACCGGTCTTGCACTCTCCAAATCAAATATTAATAATAGCCCAATGATTTTGACATTTCCACATCGACATCCTGTAATGTGAAACTACCAGAAAAGGCGAACTCCATAATCGGATATGAAAAATGAAAATCCAATTTATTGCACACTCCGGGCCTCGGCTTCTGGGGATTTAAGTAATTTAACTTCCTGTAATGTATTTTATAATTTTCAAAAGAGACACCTGACTTAAACTTCCGTTCCTCAATTCCTTGTTTATTTCTTTACATTCGAACAAATTTTTTTTCCATTTTGATAAAAGGTTTTGCCCTCCTCACATGCTCGCTCATTGAAAATAGAAAAAAAAAAAGTTTCTTTCCTAACTTCTGGAATTTATTTCCAAACAATCTCGGTCTAATGATAAATCGATTTATCACTGGGAAATTGGATTTATCCACATGATGCATAGCCTGAATTCATATTCATGAAGTATAGTCAAGTATGTTGCGTATAGACGAAGGTACGAGTTTATAGCTAGGCAAGTCGATAATTAAATACGAATAAATCATCCTGCCAAAATAATAATCCATCCAGCATAATCCCAAACAATATCTAAATACAAAGTTCAAATTAGATTGCTGTAATGTAGACTTAGGAAGCGAGGCAGGGGAACCCAAGAGGGAAAACTTTTGGCGCTAAAATTTGCTGCCAGCAACACCGGAATGCCAAAAATTCGATGTTAGATTACATCGAGCATAAAACAAGAATAATTATTGACAACTTAAGCAGCAATGGCAGAGCGCAAAAATATGCCAACGCAATCTGTACATAACTCATTTGAAACAATCCAATTAAAACGGGATATGAACGAATAAGTTGAAATTCGATATTCTCGGAATTTCGAAAAATGCTGAAACATTACTGAAACTATGCAACTTTTCGTCACCACTTATATTCCGGGATGTAAAGTTGCTGCAACGTTCATTTTGATGTTGATGTTGATGTTGATGTTGATGTTGATGTTGATGTTGATGTTGATGTTGATGTTGATGTTGATGTTGATGTTGATGTTGATGTTGATGTTGATGTTGTTGTTGATGTTGATGTTGATGTTGATGTTGATGTTGATGTTGATGTTGATGTTGATGTTGATGTTGATGTTGATGTTGATGTTGATGTTGATGTTGATGTTGATGTTGATGTTGATGTTGGTGTGATGTTGATGTTGATTTTGATGTTGATTTTGATGTTGATGATGTTGATGATGTTGATGATGTTGATGATGTTGATGATGTTGATGATGTTGATGATGTTGATGATGTTGATGATTTTGATGATGTTGATGATGTTGATGATGTTGATGATGTTGATGATGTTGATGATGTTGATGATTTTGATGATGTTGATGATGTTGATGATGTGATGATGTTGATGATGTTGATGATATTGATGATGGTGATGATGTTGATGATGTTGATGATGTTAATGATCTTGATGGTCTTGATGGTGTTGATAATGTTGTTGATGTTGATGATGTTGTTGATGTTGATGATGTTGATAATGTTGATGTTGATTCTATTAATACTTTTACTTGTATTTCTTTTAACAATTTTTTTTCTTTTCCTTTTCAGGTATGTACGTTCTTCTGCTTAAAAATCATTAACAGTTTGGTACGACAGGTAATTTTATTTAATGCCCATATTCATAACAAAATTTTCAACATTTTATATCGGACTACTTTAAACTGGCATAAAAGCAATAAAAACATCTCCAAACCCACAAACAATTTTAATTTCGTTCACACAACTAGCGAAACTGCCCTTATGCCAGATTACCTTGAATCTTGTTAGAGATTATATAGGTTTTATGTTGTTATCCCTGTGAATTGGGTCAACCCCAATTCACGCATCGCTTGGTAAGCCTCTACTTTTTGGCATCCAAAGCCAATATCTAAAATTCGATTCGGAACAGAAGTGAAATGGTTGTGGTTCGACAGTCGTCGGCGCGGCGGCGGCATGGCGGCCGTATTGAGATCAGCCAACGATATAGTTAAAAGGAAAGGGATGACAGTTTTTCAGGATAAATGACTCCCAAAAGTATTGCAAATGCAATCATGTGTGAATTGGATGTATGGAGACTGTTAAATCGATTGATTAAATTTTTTTAAATTGTATTTTTTTTTTGTGTTCCCTTCTTCACTTTTTATGGGGAGATGGCATAGCGAGGCATTTAAATTCTTTGATTCAACGGATTTCGTTCAAAGTCAAAATAAATATTCATAGTCAATGTGATATTCATTATTATTCATAGTAGATTTACGAGCGTATGGAGATGATTGAAAGAAAACATTCGAAATGGCTTTTTAATAGAATTTTCAATCGATATTTTTTCGCATTGTCTGTGATTTTTTGTTTGTTATATTTTTGTTTTCGTTTTTTTGTCGCCATTGACACCGGGAAACAGGTACAAATTTAAGTGGGGTGGGATTTATTAAAAATAAATATTTCATAACAAACAATAAAAAATTAATTAACCCAAGCTGGCGGTGGTATTAAAATACAATTTAAATTAATGGTGTATTAATTCACGTGCATTTTAATGTCTGGTTATCTTTAAGCTTAATGAGCCTTCAATCTCTTAAACATCGAACCATATTAAAAGTGTCCAAAGCGATGCTTCATATTTCCCAATTTTTTCTCCCATATTGAAATAGTGTGAAATCATCTTAAAAAAACGGATGTGTTTCGCTGCAGGATTGCAGGTAGTAGTGTTTGTTGTTGACCTGAAGAGGATTCTTCCCTCTCCTGAGTATAAACTCGAAAAGAAAAAGTATTATACGTCCAAATAGCATAGTAGACATTGTAAGCAATTTCAGTGAGAATTATTCATCCACGGTTCGGTCATACAACGTTGATTTTCTATTTGGACATGGCTTCTTCTTCCTCTAGATCAAGGAGCATGAATGCTTCTATTATTATCTTAACGAAATGCGGGTGTATCATTTATGTGTGAAAAGCGTGTCAATGTCCTCTATGAATGTCGAGTTGTGGGTATCAAGTTCATCTGTATCTTTAGCAAAGGACTAACAAAACGTCGGAAGATATGGAAACTTTCTTTCGAACCATTCAATACAATTTGTACTGGCGGACGGTTTAAAGTCGATCTTTGACTTTCGTTCAGGAAAGACTTTAGCAGCGGAGATATTTTTTCAAGTGTGTGAAAATTAGTAGAAGTTTAAAGAAGTGATTTAGTCGCAAGTTTTTTAACTAATTCGATAGCCTAGTGGTAGAGTGGTGGCTTGCGAATCCAGGGGTCGTGGGTTCAATTCCCACTCAGAGGCAACAAAAATTATTGAAGCTTTTTTTCACAACCGTGAAGTGGAAAATTTAATTTTCTGGGAGAAAAAGCAGATGGGAAGGGCGAAGAAGGCGGGGGCATCGAAAGATGCCTCTGCGAATACATCGGATGAGTCTGCAGTAAAATCAGACCATACGAAAACAGCTAATGAAGCAACAACATCGGCAAGTAAAAAGTCATCAGAAGAGGTGACGCAAAAAAGGAGGCGGTCCCAAAAACCAATACCAAATCTGACGAAGAGGAGAGCACCAGGCACCCCAGCTATGCTGCAAGCGGGGGGGAGCGACGAGCGGTTATCCAAGACCATAGCAGCAAACAAAATACAACAGCAATTGAATACCTCACCATCCGATGACGACATCGAATTAATGTCTGATGGTGGTGAGGTAATGTACAGGTCCGGGGACAGCAATAGATTTTCTACCCTGTTGACGGAGTCGTCCTCAGACGAAGAAGAAATTGAGGTGGAAAAGGCCCAATCAATAGTCAATGATCTCAATGAAGAAATTGAATCAATAAAGAAGAAGATGGAGCCGTATCTTCTACTCTTGAAGAAGAAGCAAGAGGCGAACCGTGAAAAGGAAGCAGAGCTCCGGAAGAAACTCGCCGACGAGAAGAAGCAAAAGCAGCTTCAGCAAGAACAACAACAACCACAGCAGCAAAAACAACAACAACAGCAAGAGAAGCAGCAGCAAAACCAAGCTGCTTCAAGTAAGCAGGTCGCACCCAAACCTCAAATGGTGTCCCAACAACAACAAAAACAACAGCCGCCCAGACCAAACACAGGGGCGGCACAATCAGGCCCCAACACATCGGGGGCCCCCAAACCAATGGTGGCAGCAGCAACACAGCGCTCCACAGCACCAGCTCCAGCGACAGCTTCAGAAGCAGCTCCAACAGAAGCGCCACCAGTTGCATCAACTTCAGCAGCAGCGAGGCAGCAACACCAGCAACAACCACGGCAAAAGTCCGAGAAAGTGCCACCAATTAGGACATACAAGGTCGACCTACAGGACGTTAAACAGGTATGTAAGTCGGCCACTGGTAGTAAATTTGTTATTAAAATAATTAATGAAAAGCAAAAGCGGTATTCGGTCCAATGCTTCACATTGGCCGAATACAAATTAGTCAAAGAGTGTCTGAAAACAGCCACTGCTGAATTCTTCAGCTTCACTCCTAGGAGTGAAAAACCGAAGACGGTCCTTTTGAAGGGCATCAGTTCCTGCACGGAACCAGAAGAGCTCCTAGCTGAGCTCCGTCAGAATGCCAGCGATGACCTCGAATTCATCGGAGTCAAGCCGTTTACTACGGTAAAGTCCAGACGGGAGGGGCATAAACTGCCAATCTTCATCGTAACTCTGTCGCCCCAAAGTAGACTGGAGAGTCTCAGGAAAATTACTGTCCTAGACTACCAGGTCATACACTGGGAAAAATTAATGAGGCACGACGACATGCTGCAATGCATGCGCTGCCAAAGGTTCGGTCACGCTGCAGCCAATTGCGAAATGCAGTTGCGCTGTGTGAAATGCGGGCTAGGGACTGAGCGGGTCGAAGACATGACCCAGCTCAAGTGTGTTATATGCGGGAACGAGGGGCACCCTGCAAATTATCGGGGCTGTCCTAAGGTCCAAGAGATACGGGACAAACAGGCCAGCCAAAAAGCCGCAGAAAGTCGACCCGTACGACAAGCTCCGACAACAAATTCACTCGTGAGACCCGGTGTTTCTTACGCAAGATCTGCGAAAGGAATGGGTAAAGCGAGACAGGCTCCACCACCGGTCGCCCCACAGGCCCAAGTGCCTAAGGCGCCGGAGGAGCAGCCAGACATTCTGTCCTTGTTGCTGAGCATTCAAGGCCAGTTGGCAGGACTGCAAAGTCAGATCGTGGAGCAAGCCGGAAGAGTAGATAAACTCTACTCTATGATGGCTGGCCCAGCGCAAATTCAGGGTTAAGGGCGCGCTGCCGAAGACGCGCCTTAGGATCCTAGGTTTGAATGTGAATTCATTGATTAGGATCGAACGTAGAGCCAATTTGTTCCAGCTGTTAAAAGACCACAGTCCTGATGTGTTTATGGCTAGCGAAACCAAGCTAAACCAGAAACATAAACTGACTAACAACAATTACAATATCGTAAGAAGGGATCGACCCGACTCTACTCAAGGAGGCGGTGTTGCCATCTTCATACGAAAAGGCATTAATTATAAAGTCATATACAATAATGATTTGCGAAAGCTCAAGACGCTAGAGGTTTGCGTCGTATGCATCTCTCTCACTCAAGGGAAGCGGATGTATATGATTGCGGCTTATGCGGCTGAAGCTCCGCAGCCTACTACCTTTATTTCAGAGCTCGAGATTCTTTTCAGAGTACTAAAACTGAGCTTGGAAGAAAACTACTTCATTATGGCCGGAGATTTGAACGCGAAACATGAAGATTGGGGAAATCAAACAAATAATCCAAGAGGTAATCATCTTTTTAATTTGATGAATCTTCACAGTGTTGAATATGGTGTCGACCTGCTGGCTACTGAAAGGCCATCGTTCCCAAGGAGCGGTTCCTTCCTGGACCTTTTGTTGTACGATACCAGACTGACAATAACGGACAAAGTGGGTAATCACCCTCGAAACTGCTTACAGACAGTCGAGTACGACAGTGACCACTGCGGGCTCGCTGCTGTAATTCAGATTCCGAACGAGCTTGTGGAATTGGATGAATTCGTTCCAACGTATTCTTACAATTACAGTAAGATGCGATGGCCGCGTTTCACCCAAGTCCTTGCAAGAGAACTTCGTTCGAGTGACATAGCCCCACCAAACAACAGAAACTTGACAAATACGGAAATCGACCAACACCTTGAACAGATGGACAACATAATAAAACGAACAATGGAACGGACAATACCGAAGTACAAGGAACGCGACCAGAACAACGTCTACAGTAACGCAACTATAGACGCACTACACAGACAGAAAAGCGGACTACTGACAAGACTGAAAAACTTGTACAGACGATTTACAGACCCGAACGACCTGGAGATTAGGACACTGAAGTCGTCAATTAAAAACGTCAACACCCTGATCAAGGAAAACTACAGGTTATCTATTAACTTGTATTGGGACAAGAAAATTCGGGCCGTTAATTCTAGCGACCCGAGTATGTTCCCTAAGATTAATAAGATATTTAGGTCCAAGAACCAGAACGACCTTCCGTGTCTTAAGCTCCAGAGAACAGTAGAGAACAGAGACGTACTTCTGACAGCGCAAATTGATCCGGAAGAAGCCGTCTTGGACGATGACTTCTTTGTGATTGAAGATCCGCAGGAGAAAGTGGAGACAGTTGGTGCTGCTTTCCAGCAAGTGTATAAGGTGAATGCTTGCACTCGCCCGAACCACGACCTGGAGAACAGAGCCTTACTTCATCACTTCTACCTGAGGAATGATATTTCTCATTGGCGATCCGAGAACCGTGGTTTTACCCGGTTTGATGACGACTTCCTAGCAAACGCTATAATCGCCGAGCGAACGGGCCCAAGTCCCTTGCTCATCACGAAGGTAGAACTCCAGCTCATCTTCGATTCAATAAAGAATAAGAAGTCAGCAGGTGTCGACGGTATATCCAACATTGTACTAAGACACTTACCGATTGAGGCAATAGACATCTACACCACTCTGTTCAACAACGCGCTGAATAATGCATATTATCCAGTGCGTTGGAAGACAGCTGTGGTTCATCCTCTTCCGAAAAAGGGAAAGGACAACTCCAATCCTTCGAATCTCCGGTCGATAAGTCTTCTTCCAAGCATCAGCAAGGTATTCGAAAAGGTAATCAATAGGGCTCTGGCTGAGTGGGCTGCGGACAACAAAATAATTCCGGATAACCAGTTCGGGTTCAAGGCGGGACATGACACCATTCATGCCGCGTCTAAGCACGTTTCTGATATCCAATGGAACAAGTCCAAGAAACAATGCACGGGTGCTGTTCTGGTTGATTTAGAGAAGGCCTTCGACACCGTATGGTTAGAAGGGTTGTACCTAAAGCTCACCAGACTAGGCATCAGTAAACCATTATTGTATATGCTTCATGATATGCTCAACGGTAGAAAGTTTGTTGTCAAAAGTGGCAATGTAACTTCTACCACCACCTTTGAAATTAAAAACGGTCTTCAACAGGGAGCGGTGAATTCGCCGATCCTCTTCAGCATTTACACCAGCGATCTGATAGGTAGCTTAACTAACGCAATTGCATATGCCGACGACCTGATTGCGTACAGAACGGCTCGAAAGGTTGAAGTTATTAGAATTCTCTTGCAGCGTGACTTCGAGAAGATTCAGCGATACTGCGACGATTGGAAACTGAAAATAAATGTCCAAAAGTCGGAGACAATTTTGTTCCGGACTCCGTTGGCTAAAGCCTCGCGAGATACGTGTAAGAATTGGCGCAAGATGGTCATTGTTGATCCTCACGGACAGGCATTGACGAGCAAAAGTGTAGTGAAGTACCTCGGTATCTGGTTGGACCAGTATCTGTATTTCGACAGACATATAGATGCTGCTCTGACTAAGGCCAGAGGAGCCTTCGCTCTGACGAAACGGCTGTTTTGCAGCAGTCGGCTTGACCCCAGAGTGAAGGTAATTTGCTACATGGCCCTCATACGGCCAATGATTGTTTATGGCTGTCCTGTGTGGTTCAACATTGCCCCTTCTCAAATGGAGAAGTTTCGGGTGTTCGAGAGGCAGTGTCTTCGGCGCTGTCTCGGTTGGTATCGGACACCGGAATCTTCTTATCTGCATTATTATTCAAACGAGGTTCTATACAACGGGGCTCGAATCAATAGAATTGACAATTTCGTGATAAAACTTGTTCGGGCCACATTGCGAGAGCTATGACTTCGACCAACAATTTGATTTTCGGGCCGTTCTATCCGAACGACAACTACTTCGACAATGCACGCTTGAGCGGCTTCATCCCACCAGAGGCATTCCTCTATTTAGACCAGTGCGGCATGATACAGGATAGATTGGCAGTACCGCTTATCTACCACGTCAGGCGAAGAACCGTAGACCGGCGGCTCCTGTATGAACGAGGCATCCTCGCTCGTGATGGAGCGGAGCTGCTTCGGTTCAGTAGGGCTGTGTCCGAAAAGGACCGTTTTGATAGGGTGAAGCAGGAGAACCAGTTTTGGTGGCTTAAAACTGCATCTGACAATGGGTAATCCGGGGTGGGGTATTTTTGCCTTGGCCGGCTTACATACTTGTTTTAGTCTTAGGTTTTAGGTTTAAGTAGAGTAGGTGGTATGCGGTGGCACTAAAGAATATATATAAAAAAAAATAGTGAAAAATGCTAACAAAAAAGCGAAAAACAATATGAGAATGTGGAAAAAGCAAAAAAAAAAAAGATAGACACAACATCAACATCAACGAACACAACATCAATGGACATAGTTTTTGCCGCTGTGGTTGTTCTAGTTTTAAGTAGTTTGTAGGTAGTTTAGGTAATTTTAAGTTTTATTTTAAGGACCCTAGTTTGTAAGTTAACCACAAAAAAAAGACAATGGCATTAGTTTTTAAAATTTTCTAATAAAAAAAAATAAAAAATAAAATGAAGTAAAATTAAACAAACATAGTTCGTAGGCCGAAAGGCATTAATTTTAAGAATAATGAATTACTTAGAGCGCCCGATTAGGGCCAGTAAGTTATAAATAAGTAGTAATAATTAGGCTAGTTTCCCATTTTTGTCTAGCATGTAAGTAGAGTTAAGATCAATTGAATAAAAAAATGAATTTGAAAAAAAAAACGGTTTAAAGTCTGAAACCAACAATGAAATACTCTTTATTTTCTTGATCCTCTTTATTTTAATGATCTCTTGTAACTTCTTAACCAATAAATAGTTTCCTCTTCTTGGGATATGGAACTGCTTCCGTAAAGAATGAAAAACTACAATCTATTCAGAACTGTACCGTCAATTGGGCGTTACGAATCTTGATTTCTATAACAAAAATGCAAACAAGACATAATGTTCACTTGGGCGTATACGTAACCAAAATTATATTATTATTTGTCATTCACGAAAACGGAGTTGAGTGTAAGCAGTCCGTTCATTGTCCAACAAAACAATAATTTTGACATGAACATAGTTTTGTTTTGATACGAGGAGGCGTAAGGGAACAAAAACCACCAACACATCCGGGGTACCTAGCTGCCCTTAAGTAAGCATGCCAAGTACGTTACTGAATCTTCCATGAAAATCCATGCTCGTAGTAGGGGATTCAAATCCGAGAAGATTGGAATCATTTATAAACTTGCAACACCATTTTAATATTTCTTGTCTTACCTCTAACTTTTCTTTATAATAACTTTAATGGTCAGCACTCATGTGAAATAGCTGGTTTCGTTCGGGCCCTTAAACAATTCATCTATAATATTCGGTATTCTCGAGGAGGTATTGTTCACTTCAGAGATGAGTTCTTAGCCGTACATCGTAAATTAGTAAGACTTAACCATAAGGCATATAATGGCTCCCCTAGCAGTGTTGCTCTTAAGACTACTGATAGACACCATTTCCTGGTAAGATGTAATTCCAAGAGGTTTAACCACTCTTGGAATTACATCGCAGAGCATTTCTTTAAACTTAAGAACAGAAGTTATTACAATATTATCAGTAAAACCGAGACATCTTATAACACTGTAACTCATCAACAACGAGACTCCAAAATAGAGGTGATAGGACTCCTCCTTGAGAACAACCTCTTGTTATGATGATGATCCCGTTCCGGTGCTTAGCATTTCGTTTATCCATCTTGTTATTGTGATAGATGCACATTTTGTTTGCAAAGCCAGCATGTGAGGTGTTGTCGAATGTTCCCTCAATGTCGAAAAAGGTACACAAAGCTGTTTCTTTTACATCTAGTCCTTTTTGTATAGTATGTCTTATTTTGAAAACGGCAGTTTCTTTTGATCTACCCGACCTGTAAGCATGTTGGCGATCGATGGTTTAAAGGCGAATTTAGAAGAACTTCTGATTTTAAGAAGTTATCAATTAATTATTCCAAAGGTTTTAGAAGAAAGGATGTTAAACTAATCGGCCTAAAAGGCTTTGGATGGGTAGTATCTTTTTTGCCTGTTTTGGGAATAAAGATAACTTTAACCCTTCTCCACAGACTTGGTACGTTCCTAAGTGCTATTCTAATCCGAAGTAAGTCAATAAAGTGATGCATCAATACTTCTAACCCTCTTTGCAGTAGAGCAGAAAAAATTCCATCTACACCTGGTGATTTAAATGGCTCAATGCTGAAGGATGTTTATTGCCCAAGTCGATTTTCGGTTAAATATCCGAATCTTTCTTCTCTGTATATGAAGGCATTTAATGGAGAATACAATGAAAATGGTCCGACATAGATGGTTCATTGGATACTCTCCAGTCAATTAATAGGCGACCTACCAGAAGTTAAGTCTAAAGCCTCTTTACGGTTTCTAGTTATAAAAGTAGGAGTATTTCCTACATCAAAGGGCACGGTAGTGCCCAGCCAAGTTCTAGCACTACTCCCTTTTTACAGGATCGAACTCAAACACATTTTTAACCCTCCATAACTTTTGAACCCATAGAGTTAAAAGCTTTAAATTTGAATTACGTATTAACTTCATGGGCACAAAGGCCCTGTAAAAAAAATAGTAGAACCACTACTTCCTGAGATATTGGCCAGTAAAAATTTCAAAAGCCGTAATTGACTGACTCACTGACTGACTGATCATCAAAATTATGAAGCACTTCTAACAATAGCAGAATCTTGAAATTTGGTAGAATGGTAGGTTTTCAGCTGTATACAAGGAAAAAATCGAAAATTTCATTTTTCTCATTCAGGGGGCGTGGTATCCGCCCACTCTCTAAAACTGGTCGTAAGATCTTGAAATTCGGAAGTCTAATAGGGTTTTTGTTGAATATAAGGAAAAATATAAGTAAAATATTTTATTTTCATTTAGGGGCGTGGTTTCCGCCCACTATCTTAAAACGGTCGTAGGATGTTGAAATTTAGAATTCTTGTAAGGTTTTGGTTCAATAACATGAAAAAAATTAGAAAAAAATCTATTTCCATTTAGGGGCGTGGTATCCGCCCACTTTGTTAAAATGTTCGAAAAGTTTAAATTCGAAATTCTGATAGGGTTTCGGTTGAGTATAAGAGAAAATAGGTATAAGTACAAAATTGGAGGTCATTACAGGGGCGTGGCTGCCACCCACTTTATTTAAATGGTCATAGGATGTGGAAATATAGAATTCTGGTTTGTTTAACTTCATAAAACTCCATGAGTAACTTTCTTTAGTGGTTTCACAATGGACACTTGATGTCTAAATGTGACATCTAGACAGCCACTCTAACCTAACCTACCTATTACTTATTTATAAATTGGAAGAGAAATTATATTGTTAGGTTGCAAATTGCTAGCTTATTAAGTTATTCCGAAGTTCATGCTTTCATAAAGAAAAAAAAACTTTGCAGAAAGATGTGAAATCAGAAAAAAAACATAAAATGCAAACAAAGAGCCAAGTTCTCTTATGTGTGCTGTTCGCACATAAGAGAACTTGGCTCTTTTTTTGCATTTAATGTTTTTGTAAAAAGTTAGCCACCAAAAGTAATGAGATCTAAAAGAACGCCAAGTTCTTACATGTAAAAGTGTTATATTGAATATTTTAAATCATAGAAGATAATACAACAATATTAAAAGAAAATATAAAATAGTTTGGATGAAAATTTACAAGTTCACTTGGCAAGTTTTCTTTTGAAGCGTGATTAATAACATTTTAAAACTTGAACAGTGAACTTGTAAATTTTCATCCAAACTATTTTCTATTTTCTTTTAATATTGTTGTACTATCTTCTATGATTTAAAATATTCAAGAGAACTTGGCTCTTTTTTTACATTTTATGTTTTTGTTCTGATTAAAAATATCTACATATTTATCGAGCATGAAATGATAAAATAACGATGTGGTTTTATTAAGAAGATATGTATATGTGAATATTCATTCAATGAAGATATTATTTGAATTAAAAATGCTTCTTTCGTTACAAAAAGTAACTTCATAAAGTTGTCTATAATTTTTCGAAATTAACGCCTCAACATCATTAAAAGTGATCTTGTAACCCTTTTCTGTAAGTTGGCGAATAGATAGGAGATAACATTTCAAAGTTTTCAACGAACAAAACATTTTGAATTATTTTAGTTGAAGTATCGCCTTGGAAAAACGTCTTGATTGAAATGTCTCCTTGACACTCAGAAAACAATGATGCACCAGCTTTTGCAGTTAAAATATTTATCGGACTAGTTTTCTGAATGCTGTTAAAAAAATTCTCGTCGTTAACAATGTGATGTGTTGCACCATAATCATCTTGAGCATAATAAGCATCACCATTTTTCCGATTATATCTATTTTTTCGATAAATTAACTCGACATTTAGATTTTATATGCCCTGATTTCTTGCATATATGGCAAATAATTTTGGATCTTTCAACTTGCATAGCCACACAATCACTTGTTTCGTTACGTATACAACTCCAGCGTCAGCGCAGCGTCAAAAGTAAATGACAAACTATATAAAGGTCCTCTAAACTCTAAAGTAGTTCCCATTGATTTTAGTTCACGAACAGTATTATCGAATTCCAAAAAGGATCTTCGCCATCTTTATATCGCATGGTGCTTTCTTAGCAGCAATTACCCGGAGACACTTTTACGTTCATATTATGTACGTTTGTGAGCGTATCATAAATATCTTTAGCATAAATTTTATCTTTTATATACTTCAGCTGAGAATCTCCAATGTATTGCACCAAAACCGACTTGCATTTCTTTTCGTTTGACTTTAAAATATCCTTCTTGCTCTCGTCTGCTTGACCATCGATTGTAATGGAGTCTTCAAACAATTTTCCAGGGATTTTTCTTCAAGCAAAATTTTGATTCTATACTTCCAATTTGAGAAATTCGTTCCATCGAAGAGTTTACTCTTTGCGAAAGGAAACAACAGGCAAAAATAATTCTTGAAGTGATCTCAAAATTTCAAAAAGAAAAATAATATTATTATGTAACCTTATTAATTGCCTGGGCCCATAACCTGATAAAATAACGATGCGGTTTTATTAAGAATATACAGGGTGATTCACGAGCGTTGTGCCAAAAAGCTAGAGCGTGTAGGTTAAGTTGAGACAAGAAAAAAATCGTATGGGAGGGGGGGGGGTCTATTCCCCCCCGTTTAGCCGGGAGGGGCAGTTTTCTGAAAAATTGAATTATTTTGTAAAAAAAAAATATTAAAAATCAACGGCTTCGTTTACAACACCGTGCTATACCTTTCTGAAAAGCTAAAAACTTCTTCTTTCTTTTTGTTTTTAAAATAAATTGTTTTAATTATCTTAAGCCCCCAGCAGGTAGAACCCTTCGCTGGCGAGTGGCCACGGCCCCAGGTATAGTAAGAAAAAATTGCAGGTCAGTTTTCAGACGTTTTCAATGAACAAAATGATTAATCCAGGGAAAATCCAATACTTTTCTACTTTATTGAGTCCTCATAAAACTCCAATTACAAAAAATTAAATTTATAAATTAAACTAGTAAATTATACTAAAAGTCCAGATAGGTAAAAATAAAAACAAAGATTTTCTTAGAAAAAAGTGGTTTTGGTTTTTTTTTAATTTCTCAAAAACGAAAAGACATTTTTTTATCCGGTTTTCTGTTTTCGACTAAAAATTAACAAAGACATTGAAATTTTAAAACAAAATTAGTACTTAATTACATAAAATTTTGAAAAAAATTAGTTCAAAAAATTTTTTTTTGCTTTTTTTTTGAAAATTTTGAGTTTGAAAATTTATTTTTTTTTAAACTATTCCTTAAAACAATTTATTTTAAAAACAAAAAGAAAGAAGAAGTTTTTAGCTTTTCAGAAAGGTATAGCACGGTGTTGTAAACGAAGCCGTTGATTTTTAATATTTTTTTTTACAAAATAAGTCAATTTTTCAGAAAATTGCCCCTCCTGGCTAAACGGGGGGGAATAGACCCCCCCCCCTCCCATACGATTTTTTTCTTGTCTCAACTCAACCTACACGCTCTAGCTTTTTGGCACAACGCTCGTGAATCACCCTGTATATTTGAATGTTTTTTCAATGAAGATATTATTTGAAGTGAAGTAAAAAGTAAGAAAAAGTTTCTTAAATACTATTTTGAATGAAATATTTCACATAGAGAAATTAATAAAATAAAGCTAAGTAAAATATTAACATCTATCAAATTAGTATTCTAAGATGAAATACCATATGGTATGGTGAAAGTATTGTTCATACTGACTTGCTACTTCGTACATGGTGAGTTATAACATTTGTAACAGCGGAACTTGAATGTTACTTCCTCACTACATAAATATGTTTTAGATGCAAGACTGCGGTTATATGATTCGTACCTTTTTGCTACCTATTTAGTTCAAAATAACATAAGAAAATTCTTATCTTTGCCACAAGAGATCTTGGAGTTTTGTTTACCCCTAAATTAGATTTTTCTGAGCACGTTAACAACATCGTGAAAAAAGCAAACTCAATGCTTGGATTTATAAAGCGTTGGTCAAAGGAATTTCGCGATCCAAATATAACCCGCGCTCTATATTATTGCTATGTTCGTCCTCACTTAGAATACGCTTCCCAAGTTTGGTCACCTCATTACAATATTCATATTGAGAGGCTAGAATCTGTTCAAAGAAATTTTACTCGTTTTGCCCTTAAAGGTATATTATGGAGTGATCCTTTGAATGTCCCCTCTTATGAAAACCGTTTAATAACTCTCCAAATGGAAACATTGTCAAGTAGACGAAACAACAACGACATAGTATTCTTCCATCAAGTTATTACTGGTGTAACAGATGCACCGGAACTACTTGGCGCTATATTTTTCAACCATCGGGGTGGTGGTTATAATTTTCGTAGGAAGGACTTGGTACAGGAACCAAAACATCGTACCAACTATGGATTCTATGAGCCCTTGACACGTATGAGTAGGCTTTCAAACTGCAACTCAGACTTGTTTGATTTAAATATAAACAAAAATAAATTAAAGTCTTTGCTCAAGACCAGTGTTCTACACTTTTAAATGTTTTTCTGTTTACTTAATGTTTGTAATTATTATATGTATTAATCTTGTTTTGTTACTTGTCTTGTTTTTGTTTCATCCATGTGAGTGTTTGTTATGTTATGTTTGCTTACTAACAACTAACACTGCACTAAGTGATGAGCCGGTGGTATAACATAGTCTACTATGTTGGCAAACCATTGGTCGTAAGACTGTGCTTGCTATAAGCTCTCTTCGACCAATTCTGATAGTGTAAAAAAAAAATGTGCACGACTCGGTCGTACGAACTTGCTCCTGTATTCACAATTATAAATCATAAAAAAAACATAAAAAAAATTTAAAAAAAACTCATAAATAAAAATTTAAATTGAATTATGTACTTCAAAAATGGATTCAATCGGAAAAAAATTGATGTCATATGATTTCTTAAGAAACTGTTGGTTTTTCAATTTTTTTTTTAATTTATTAAAAAAAAATTAAAATTTGAAAATATACCTCGTAAATACATTTTATTCCAAAAATTTAAATGCCAAACAAATTTAAACCTTTTTTTTGATTTATTGAATTTTTTTTTTGAAAATCGTCGGAGCCGTTTTTTTTTAAATTAATTTTTTATATATAAAATTTTTCAAAAATGTCTTAAAATTTATTTGGGTATGCAGTATTCAAGAATATGTAAACATACATTTTATGAGTATATTTCGATTTTTAATATTGATCCGTTTTTAAGATACACAATTTTGAAAAAAAAGTTTAAAATATTTTTTTAAAAATCCAAAAAAAATTTTGAAATTTTTTTGAATACAACAAATTATTTGGGCAATATATACGTACTTTCAAAAAAAAAATTACGCTGATCGGACTTTTATTTTTTGCGAAAATCTAATAACAAAAAAACGGTTCTATGGGAGGTACCGTTTTGGAGCAATACAAAATTTTTTTTTTTACATAAAACACATGAGTGTTTAAAAAAATTAAATTCGAGGAAGTTTGAAAAAAATCGTAGGAACCGTTTTGGAGAAAATTTAAAGTTTTGGTTTTTTGCCATAAAAATCGTATGGTGGCTACCCTAAATTTTTATCTTAAAAAAAATATGAAAAAACTGGGATATGGGTTTTTGCTCAAACCTCTTATTTTCAAGTTTGAAGTCAATCGGACCAGTGGTTTAGGCTGTAGGTGCCTGTAAACTTCCCGACAGACAGACAGACGGAATCGCCGGACTCACTTTTTTCGACTTCTCTATCATCGTAATGTCATATCTCATCATCATCTCAAATTTTTTTTTTGTACGAATTCAATACTTGCCATATATTCTATATGTCGCAAGTAAAAAGGGTTCATTTTAAGGAACATATCAGAAGGTATCCCCAGTCCCTGTGAATATTTCTGAGGTATGAACTTAGTGCGGGTTGTACAGTAAGATCGATAACATTGAATTGCTAAATGCATAAAGTCTAGATATTGCAGATCTCAGACTAAATGGCTGCAACTAAGGGGGAACATAACCAGCTTGCCGTGCAGAGACATCAAGCTTATTTCAGAGATGCCAGAAGAGCTTTGTCTTCTGAAGTCCGGCCTGACCAAGATGCTAAACTGTAGATGATGACTTAGGTTAACTAGATCCGTATGCTTGTTTTTAGGGAATGCAAAATTATAAATTTACAGCCCGATTCTGCCAATCATCACTGATACCTCACAATTCATAACAAGGGGTGAAATTGATTTTGTGATTTTTTCGTGTTCTCCCCCAAAGTCACAACTTGTGAGAGTCAGTGGCGTAGATAGCTTTTCGCTATGGGGGGGGATAGATCTAGTTCGCTCATTTTTACTTCCGACATCTATACTAATATATAAAGCTGAAGAGTTTGTTTGTTTGTTTGTTTGTTTGAACACGCTTATCTCAGAAACTACTGGTTCGAATTGTAATTGAGTTGGAAAGTCCATTAATTGAGGAAAGTTTAAGGCTACATAGCATTAAGCTACGACCAATAGGAGCGAAGAATCAGTGGAAACTGTGAAAAAACGGCAAGAAAGCATTAATTTTTTTGTTTGTGTGAACGCGCTAATCTCAGGAACTGCTAAATCAAATTGAAAAATTCTTTTTGTGTTGAATAATCCATTTATCGAGGAAGGCTTTAAGCTATACAGAGTTACGGTGCGAATAATAAGAGCAGAGCTTCAGTGAAAAGTCTTACTAAAACGGGAAAAAAATACATATTTGAAGGCTTCGAGTTAAGAAGAATTTTGACTTAGGGAGAGTCGACTAATATACAATTTTAAAATAACTTCGCAACCGAATTCCCGCGCATGATGCACAAGTCAAGACGCACCTCTGGCCGGAGCACGAGGGAGAGACGGACGAATTCGCGGGCAACTGCTAGAGTGCTAGTATAGAATATATGAAAAGTTTTGAGTGTTTGTCTGTCTTTCTGTAAACGCACCTGCAGCCTTAACCACTGGTCCGATTGACTTAAAACTTGAAAATTAAAGGTTTGAGCAAATTCGCGTTGGTGCTTTTTTTATTTTTTTTTTAAGATCAGAATTTAGGGAAGCCACCATACAATTTGTTTTGGCCAAAAACTAAAAGTTTCAATTTTCTCAAAAACGATTTTTTTTTAAACTTCCTCCAAAACCTCTCATAAAATCGTTTTTTTTTCTTATTAGAGTTTTTCGAAAAACAAAACCCTGATCAGCTCCTTTTTTTCTGAAAGTACGTTTAAATTGCCCAAATAATATTTTATTTTCAAACAAATTTTAAAAATTTGTTTGTATTTTTTTAAAACATTTATAAACTTTTTTTCAAAATTCTATACCTCGAAATCGGATCAATATTTAAAATCGAAATTCACGAATAAAATGTTAATTTACATATTCTTGAATACTTTAATTTTAGGAAATTTTCGTAATATTATATATATAAAAAATTAATTAAAAAAAAAGCCACTTCAAATAATTCGTACAAATAACTCGCAAAATTACGATGAATGATTGTCAATCTGCCGCTTGTGTAAGGCATGCTTTATGTAATGGGTAATAGCGCATTTTGCTTACTGGTTAAAATGAATTAGTGTGAGTTATCGTTACCGTTAGGAATCGCGTTAACTTCGCCACAGTTGTGCGAACATTTGTGTTCGTATGGCTGAGTGTGTTGCGTGTTTGCGGCGATTTCTTACACCAAATTAACAATGTGACACACGGTGAGAAGAAATTTAAATAACTTTCAATTTTTGTGTCGGTGTGGGCTTTTGTGGAAAGCTGGAGTTAAGCTCTTTTTCTTGCACGCTTATCTATTATTATCAATTGGTGAGAGACGTTAAAAATAAACTTTTTAAAGATCGATACAAGAAAGAAATTCAAAATATTAGGTGATTAAATAAATAGAGTGGCGCGACAGCTCTTGAAGAGCCAATGCCTAAGTGGCTTACTCTCATCAACAATTCTCTGAGTGCGTGTGAAGAATTGAGAGGACCTACAATTTAATGCCGATTCCGAACGGCAGAGTTGAGAAGCACTTTTTCATGACAGATTGATACTCTTGGAATATTTGTCAGGTCTTCGCAAGATGCAGTGCCCGTGAAAGATGAAAGAAAAACTTGGCCTGAGTACTCGAACCAACGACGTTCTGCTTAGCAGTCAATGCACTTACCAACTAAGCTACGGGCAACTATATTAGGTGATTAGCCGAAGTAATAATTTCTTTCAGATGAAGTTGACTTTGTGTTTTCCCCGTAGACTGTAGGTATAGAATGTACAATTTACAATGCCTCTAGGAATCCTGTGAGTACTAATAAGACTTGATTCACGTAGGAAGTAGGTACTAACATTCAGAGTGCGTTTCTTTAACTTATTTGGCATGACTTAGTTATGTTGAACAATTATGAATCCCAATGGGGGGGGATATATCCTCCTGACCCCCCCCCCCTATCTACGCCACTGGTGAGAGTCACAAAAATATTCGAAATTGTGATCTCCTTTAGAGCAGGTCATAACTAGCAAACTATTTGAGATTTGACATTTTGATTTTTGAGAAGGGAAAAAAATGGAAGTTGAAATGTTTATGACACATATTATTGAGGAAGTTTCCTCCGTAAATGAAACTGAAACAAACTAATAAAATTGATAAGATTGCAGCGAAGACGGCTTTCACGAAGCCTGAAAGACACCAATGACCCAATGGCTATGCATTCATGGAATTCAACGCTTCTCTCAGCCGACCCCACTGAAGTCCTCTTACCATCGCGATTTGCTTCTTTTCAAATCTTTTAAATTTTTTCAATGATAAGCTGATGACATTTCCATTTTCACATTGGCTGTGGTGAATTTCGTTGCGACTTTTCTTGTGAGGATTATGGGAGAATCCGACCAATGTTATCGAATCACAACAATCCTCACAAGAAATAGTCACAAGGGCTTATGACTTGTGATTCCTCACAAGGGGCTGTTAGTATCATGTTGACATAATCATATTAATTCCAAACTTTTAATTTTAACCATCAACATGTTTAAAAAGCGGATATGTACAGTACAATGTACATATAGTATTTAAAATATTTTTTTTCTCCAATTATATCCGACATTATTTTAATATCCAAAATGCACTCTAAGATTGTTCCGATGGATGAGCTTATAATTGTATTCTATCCCTTTTATTTCAATGCATTGCTTATGCAATCAAAACCGTTGAAAGGTTTTTTTTATATCCGCCACATTAAAAACTACTCATTTATTAATTTAATTAAAGAAAAATAAATCAGACCATTATGTCTGCACATTTTTTTATGAATTCATTTACAACTAACTTTTCTATGAGCAAATGAAATGATATCGTCGGAATGGACATAGAGAAAAAAAGTGTTTTGAATTTTGCGGCTAATTAATAATATAGCAAAAAAAAAACTACATATGATGTGAATCTGTTTCATTCATATGCAACATTTATTTTAATTCATTTGTGTGTATTTTTTTGTTTCAAAAATTATATCATGAATGAAGAATATATAAAATGAATAAATTTACATTGAATTTTAAATTCAAATTGGAGCGAGGTGAATCAATCTTTTTCATTTTTTATTTTTTCATATGGGGTTGATTAAATATGAAACAAAATCAACTTCCCTTTTTTGCTGTCTGAGTTTTCGTCAATCATTATGGTAATTATTAGCAATGTGTTTTTTCTCTATTTTGCCAATGGGATTTTGTTCACAGCCTTAAAAGCTAATAGAAAGCTAAAATTATTTAATATTTTTTTTATTCGTTTTCGAATAATATTCTGGAACTGGAATAATATCAAAATTATGATGAGCAAAAAAAGAAAATAAATAGTGTAGTGAAATATTAGCAAAAATAATTTGTATAATTTTGATAAGGAATTTTCCAATAGTGAGGTGTTGATTTTGACAGCTTGTGGCGGCCATATTGTTTGTTTTTTTTCTAACTTTCTGTCAAAATGTCGCCTTTTAATCAGTCACTAAACACTGATCAGATCATCATATCACTTAAGATGGCGCTACAGTCCGTTGTGAACTTGGGCTTCCACCAACATTCTTCACCAGCATCGGTATCCAGGTTTGCACTCCAAGTTGATTGAGGTCCTCTTCCACTTCAATGCTCCACCTGAGCCGCGGTCTCTTTCAACTTCTCTGTCCCTCGTTAATGGTGTCGAAGGCTTTTCGGGCCTTAGCGTTTTTGTCCAAATGCTATAAATGACTGAGCCATCTGAGTCTCTGGACCTTGACCCTTCTGGCTAGTCCCACGTCGTTGTAACACCCGTAACGTTTGCTGTTGTATTTTTATCTCCATTCCTCATCAATGCACACGGGGCCGAAGATGACCCGAAAAACTTTCCTCTTGCAATAGCCTTAGGCACATTCATCCGATTTTGTTAGGGTTCATGCTTATCATATATGCGTATCATACAGCAGAACCTTAATTGATCGAGAGAGGCTTTACCACTAAATTGTTTTCTTAGCCCAAAGAAACAGACTATGAAAACAATTACACACGAACACCTGGCCATGAGGCCTCTATTTCGTGGTGGATTGATTTCCAATCCACTCCATTTTATATGCATGAATTACATGCATATTTTGGTGTATGTTGCCTTGTAGATATGGGAAAAGGCACAAAATTAGTCATTTACATATGTCCCATTTGCTATTGACTTTGTCTTCCACCATTTCCATTTTTCTCAAGTACCAGTTTGCTTTTCCCGATAAAAAAAAGCCATACTGGTAAATGTGTTTTTATCTATGTAACTGAGCTTAGAGACTAACCACTCAGTTACCGAGAACGGATTTCTCGTCAACCACAGCCACTCTGAACTCCCACAAGGGGGCCAACCGCATCTGTAGTTGAAGATTCAATTAGAATCCGGGCATCAACTACCCCAGAGTACCATTTTTTTTCAGAAGACATGGTCTGTCTCTTTTGTTATTTTGTACTCCGTGAATGTATGACATTATCATCATACATTCTATCGGATGTGTGAAATTATCACACATCCGTACAAACCAAAAGGATAATTTCACAGCTTCGTGACTTATCGGCTCACAGGAACACTGGTGTCCATTGTCATGCAGTCTTTTATCCAGAAAAGAGATGGGTGACCAATATGGAAGACTGCATGACATATTGCCATGCAACAACAACTTTTTATAAACACTCATTAGTGCCTTATTCTATCACAATGATATTCAAGTACAGTCTCATTAATCACGGCGTTTGGGTAAAAAGTGATTTTGATACATGTACAATAAAAACGTAGGTTCATTCGCCCTGACGGAGTCAGGTTGACGCTCTGCACCACTTGGAGGTTGAACCTTCCGCACATGAGCGGCAAGAAATCTGTACTTGGAATTGCAAGCAATCCTTTCCAAACCCTTACCCACTCTTCGCAGAGCAGCCCAAAGAAACAGCGATTAGCAAGAGTTATTCTTTATCTGTTGCCCGTAGCTTAGTTGGTAAGTAAGTGTCGGTCGTTGGTTCGAGTCCTATTCAGGCCAAGTTTTATTTCATCTTTCACGGGCACTGCCTCTTGCGAAGACCTGACAAATCTTCCAAGAGTATCAATCTGTCATGAAAAAGTGCTTCTCAACTCTGCCGTTCGGAATCGGCGTTAAATTGTAGGTCCCCTCAATTCTTCACACGCACTCAGAGAATTGTTGATGAGAATAAGCCACTTAGGCCTTGGCTCTTAAAAAGCGCTGTCGCGCCACTCTATTTTTTTATTCTTTGTCTGATCTCGGCTCTGGAGTTTTTACCCGTGTTAATAGCGGAGCCTAGGTAGACTACCGCGACATTCTATCCGAGCCGTCAGCGTTGGGTATCCTTCCTCGAAGACAGCATGTACTTCGTTTTGCCCTCAGTTAATACCGCTAGACCCATTTTTACCACTTCTGTCTCAATTCTCGCAAAGGTGCCATTGACATCACACTGTGTTCTTCTTCTTCGGCGTACGCAGACAGACTTTTCGAAGATATTGTCTCTGGTGTTGACGGTGAAGGTATGCATGACGGTGCATCGCATTGTGTAAATCCTGCGCGCATTTCGCCCTTTTAATGGGATACATCATCGTCCTTCAAAGTCGACAATTCAAAGTTTGGTGGCCGAATTTTAGCCCGTCAACGAAACGCAAGATCAGCCGAACACATCCCCGCTCTACGTGAAAGTGTGCAGCAGAATCCGATGCAATCGGATCACCACAACGCCAACGTGGTGATTTTTGCATTGCGATTCGGTCCAACTGACCTAGGAGCTGAGGGTTGTGGAGCAGTTGGAAGTTGATCTAAATTTTGGTCGAAAATCATCATAAGCGATAATTTTTGGATTTATGAGGACATAAACGTGAATAAGCAAAATTGCCAAAATTGGCATGACATCAATCAACGCGAGTTTAACGAGTTACATCCAAAGTCACTTTGGAGTGGATTTTAGGCTGAAGGCGTCATCGGTTCGCCCTTCTTGGAAAGAAGGCCAGACGACCACCGTCAATAGCGATCGCTAAAGGTCGGTAATAACCAACTTCTTTTGAATTTGTTGATATTTACACCGAAGACACATGTTTTCACGCCCCCAAGACAAAATTATCGATGCCATCAGTCAAATTCAGCCTGATATATGGTCATCTAAAACTGGATCTGGCGCAACCGTGAGACCACTCCAGTGTAGTGCTTGACGCTGTTTAAGAGCAATTCTTTATCGTTTCGTTACAGTCGACGTAACTTGTTTCCAATTGGCAAAGTTACTAGCCAGACTGAAATTTCAGTCAATTTCGAAGGTAGTCGGCGTACGTGCGTAGCCACGAAGGCCTTCCTTGCTTGAGGTCTGCAAAATCGTATTATTCCGTCGGGTTTAATCAGTTGGAGCATCATTGGGACAAGCGTTTTTTCAAAAAATGTTTGTTTTTCTTCTGCAGACTAAATACGTAGGGGAACATCCTTGTATAGAAATCTATACTTAACGCACTGTTCCATAAACTGTAAAAGCTGACGGAAATCCTTTTAATATTTTTGCTGTGAGCTAGGCATAAGCTTCCATTTTCTCCTCTTTGAAAAATTTTCAGTGAACCAAGTTGGTGAAATATTTAGACATCACCCAATCGCTATAAGATTGACTAAAAGCCAAATGCATTTCCCAAAAAGACTACACAAACAAAAAAATAGTTCCTAATTGCAATAACCCTCCTTGAAAGCAAAAAACCACAAGAGCAACTACATCGACCGTTCGTGACCCAAAAATGTGTTTGAAACACGCAAGTCAAAGGCAAGAGCTCTTAACAAGGCTTCAAGAGAACTCCACTTTTGTGTTGCGTAGCTTTAGCCGTTTAGTAGTTTTCCTTTCAGAAAACAATACCTTTTTCGCAGAAATGAATGATTGGTCCTGATATGAATAGTCCTTAAAAGCGAAGAGCAAATGGAAGGAAACAAACAGACAAAACCTTAGGGAGCAACAATATCAGAAACAAGATTATCAAGATTCACAAAAACAGAGATATACACTTCACACTGTGATTGAATTATAGTGAACACGACATATCAGACATTAAGGACAGAACTCAGGACGCACAAAAAACAACTCAAAGTACGACGAACCTTCATGTAAGCGTCGTCCTTCCATCATGGAAGCAGTTTCGCCCTAATTGTAAACAAGCTCACGTCCGTGTGCGTAGCGTAAGAGTATCGCTCTCGAAAAATCCAACCAAAGCCAAAGTCAGCCATAACAGAGTCGGCCGGACAACGACGACAATGGGGCCTTTAATGATACATTGTGTTGTGGGCTCATAAATGGCAAATATTTTGTAATAAAGTGACACATTCCCCTCTTCCTCCCCACTGACAATCGCATCCGTTTGAATTTCGGTGTAACAATACGCAATGCAGATGAAACACACGAGAGACATCGCTGCTGTAACTGCCGCTGGAGTTAAAGTTGGAGCAACACGGACCAGCCCGATCCGAGCTATTGAAATGAAAATCCCTTGTCCTGTCGCTATGGCTCTTTTTTCTATTTCCCTATTTTTTCCCTCGTTTTCGTTTTGTTTTGGTATTTTCTCGGCTTTGTTGCATCGAACAACGTTCTTTCATGTTATTTGTGGGTAGTTTTTTTTTCGCCTCACTATATCCCCTCCCCCACCCACTTTGGCCTTGCATTTTTTTTTTAGTCGTTTCCTATGTCGTTAGAGCAACTACGACGACGACGACGATGGCAACGACACTCGTAAGAAGGATGTTAGGGTGATTTGGGGTTGATGTTGCGGTGGAGACGAACCATGGCGTCCAAATGGCAGGAAATGGAAAATGCTAGTGCTTGGAGCGTTTTATTTGAATTCTACTTGTGAATATGCTAGTCGCGTAAGGATTTCTCTGTTTTGCCTGTCGGGGTGTGTATTTAAGGATCTCATGCGAATGTGTGTGTTTTTTTTTTTGTTTCTTTAGATGGACATGTGATGGCTTTAAATACTCGAACTGAATGAATCCGGTGGACAGCAGTGCTTTTGACTGCCGAGTTAAATAATGTTATACCTACGATGCGATGGATGGATGAGAACAAGGAATGAAAAACTGCCTTCGGGCTATTCGGATGAGACAAAAAAAATAAAAACTTACAAAGTGAACAAATAGAGAAAAATAAAACAACATCCAGCTTTGGATGATGTATGTAAGGACAGACATACATACATCACGTTAAGGATACCTTTTATGTTGACTTTTTTTTTGTGCCTGGTGCCTAGTCGCATTTTTTCACAAGAGACGTGAAGTGACGATGGCCAGGAGAAAGAGAGTGATTAAAGGATAGGTTTGAACATTCTAATTTCTATATGGGGACGTATGTTGTCATCGTTGGTGACAGCACACAATTTTACGTAGGCTATTGTCAAAACGGTTGATTGATTGGATTTTTTTTGTATTCTGAAAAAAAAAATCGAGCTAAATGGAATTCTTTTTAAGGAGAAAGGTGATGACAATGAATGCTTTTCTTCTTCCTAAGGTGTGGTCCTTAGCTTTGGTATGTAAACGATGAGAAAATATATGTAGGTATTTGTTTGTTAAAAACAGATGGTAATGTTTATGAGGTACAAATTTGAACAGACTTCTGAAACAAGCCTTAAAACCGTGATTTATTTCTTTTTACCAAGAATTGTTGTGTTATAGCTAGGGCTTGACTCATAATCTCTATCAACATTTGACTTAGAAAAACAAACTTATCTGCCAGACAGAAGAGAACAGAGAGAAAACATGGTGATACTCTCATCAATAAACCTAAGCAAGATTTACCATTTTGCACCAAAACTTATATCAACTGGGATGGAGCGATATCACAGATTAGCAACAGAAGCAGCATGCACTAAGGGCCCATCAATATCACCAGTAGCAACGGACAGTTCTGACAGAATTGAAGAAGCAAATGTTCTGACTCCTTCTCTTTTGTTGCCAAAAGACAACTGCTTAGGTCTTACAACAAAGTCTACAAAGGAAAATCTATAAAAACTCGATTTGCGTCGTCGGTCGGATCGTTGCTTCACCCACTTCTTTATGAGCTTGAACATCCTCCATGACAACTTCTTGGGTACCTACTTGTTTTAGGAATCCTTCTTTTGGAATTCTGGCTAGTTGAAGCAAGAACGGTTTATTCGTCAAAGTTCTTGTCAGGTACAGCTAGAATATGATCCGAAGGTGAAATAGTTTTGACATCAGAACTCTTATGGTTTTCATATTCATAATTTTCAAGTTCGTGCAAAAATTCTATAATTTGAATTTCATTTTTCACATTTTCTAAGCTTCTCATTTTGGGTAGATTCAACCCAAAATGTGAAGAAACAACACTCTTAACCGCTTTCCTTATTCCAAAGTGTTCAAAAATAGCTTCTTCAGCTGGAGAGAACTTGTGTATCCTATTATGCCCACCTCCGTCCCTATTCAAATTGACCACGTCCTCAAGTTTCCAGTCTATATGAGTAGAAATAGGACGTTCTGATTTTAAACCGGTAAAAACTCATGAGTTTAGCTGATAACAGTTTGATTTATTATAAACAATTGAAATTATTTATTTTATTTTTCTCCTTTGGGTTAGGTGCGATGGCTGCTAAGCAGAATGTCGTCGTGGGTTCGAGTCCTACTTGTGACCATAGTTTTTTTTTCATCTTTCACGGACACTGCCTCTTGCGAAGAACTGACAAAACTTTCAAGAGTATAAATCTGTCATGAAAAAGTGCTTTTCTATTTTGCCGTTCGGAATCGGCGTTAAATTGTAGTAACCTCAATTTTTCATACTCAGAGAATTGTTGATGAGAGTAAGCCACTTAGGTCTTGGTCCTTCAAGAGCTTTTGCGGCACTCTATTTATTTATTTTGATGGTAGAGAAGTCGAAAAAAGTAGGTCCGTCGATTCCGTCCGTCTGTCTGTCTGTTTGTCTAATCCTAATCATTAGTCCGATTCACTTCAAACTTGAAAATTAGAGGTTTGAGCGTATTCGCGTTTTTCTTGTTAAATCAAAATTTAGGTTAGTCTAAAGTTTCAATTTTCTCAAAAACAGTTCCTACGTTTTTTTTTTTTAAACTTCTTCGATTTTTTTTTTCAAAACACTGATGCATTTTTTTTTTATGTAAAAAATATGTTTGCACCGTTTTTCTTGTTATCAGATTTTCTCAAAACGTAATAGTCCGATCAGCGTACTTTTTTTTTGAAAGCCCAAATAAAAATTTGTTTGGATTCTTAAAAAAATATTTTTAAACTTTTTTTTCAAAATTCTTTATCTCGAAAACGTTTTTTTTTTGCGGATAAAATGTGTTTTGTATTTATTAGTTTTAATTACATGTTTTTCATTTTTAATATTTTTTTTGTGAGGTTTTGGAATACAAGAGCAAGTTCGTGCGACCCAGTTGTGTATATTTTTTATTGCTCCTCAAACAATCTCTCGTCGAGATGAGAGAACCGTGAAAAACAGTGCTGAACAGCCATCAAAACATGAATCCCTTGCTGTGGATTTTTAACAAAAATGCGTACTTTCGGTATCGACGAATTCGTCTTTCGGTATCGACGAATTCGTCTTTCGGTATCGACGAATTCGTCTTTCGTTGTATTATCTAAAAACTTTCTTTCGAACGTTCTTTAAAATTTATATTGGACGGATAGAAGTCTGTTACCCACTACATAAGTGAATGCGGGTGTACCTGCTCTGTTCTGTCCCTGACATTATTAATAATAAATTTTTTCGCCGTAGCCTTAGCTTTTCCTTTTCCTTTCCAATGCTGTCATGGAGCACCTGGTTTTGTACCCTTGTATAACCTTCAACGGCCAAGTCACATAACATTAACTATGATAATGAAGAAATCGCAGTAAGGAACCTTAGACTTGGCACTTGCCTAGATTTCATTACTTTTTAGAGATAAACAAGCAGCTCCATCGAAACTTGTCTAGTTTTTTACAGAATATTTTTGGTGGGATCCTATTTAACCCTCTCCCGCTTTCGTGTGCTCTTAGTTCAGTCAATAAAGGTTTTCACCTCAAAAAAAATCCAACAGTTTTGAAACTTGGCACACTTACTAAGGGATGTCTGGTGATGACCCAAAAAAAAGTCCCCAAGAATCCGACGTGAGCTCTAGCGGCAGTTAAGAGAGACATGGAGTTTGTTTCAGTTTTTCACGTTTATCTCAAAAACTATTTGTCGTATCAAAAAATTTTGTACTACAAAATTAAAGCTCATTAAATTTTATAAAAAAAAGCTCTTATAAACTTTTTCGTACCTCTTATAGTTTATAAAATAACTCTAGCGGCAGTGAAGAGAAACATACGGTTTTTTCGGTTTTTCGGGTTTATCTTGAAAACTATTTGTCGTATCAAAAAATAATCTTCTACAAAATTAAAGCTTATTAAATTTCCGAAAGAAAAAAAAAGGTTATGAATAACTCCACCCACATTGAAGGAAAACAAGTAATTTTTTCATGCTTATCTTGGAAATGGTTTCTCGTATTAGTCCAGACAATAAACAATAAACATTCGCATAGAGCTGAAAATTGGTACAGAGCATTAGAACACCGATTAAAGTAAAATGTCAAAAGTCCCCAAAAATCCCATGTGTGCATAAGAAATTATTCAAGGTCAAATGTCGAAAATGTTGGTTTTTCATGCATATCTTTGAAACGGGGGAAGCTATCAAAAAAAAGTATATCAAAGGCTTGTACGCCTTGTAATTCTCTAAAAAAAAAATCTGGCACTTTTTTTCCTACGAGCAAGCGTTTAGAGAATTACAAGGCGTACAAGCCTTTGATATACTTTTTTTTGATAGCTTCCCCCGTTTCAAAGATATGCATGAAAAACCAACATTTTCGACATTTGACCTTGAATAATTTCTTATGCACACATGGGATTTTTGGGGACTTTTGACATTTTACTTTAATCGGTGTTCTAATGCTCTGTACCAATTTTCAGCTCTATGCGAATGTTTATTGTTTATTGTCTGGACTAATACGAGAAACCATTTCCAAGATAAGCATGAAAAAATTACTTGTTTTCCTTCAATGTGGGTGGAGTTATTTATAACCTTTTTTTTTTCTTTCGGAAATTTAATAAGCTTTAATTTTGTAGAAGATTATTTTTTGATACGACAAATAGTTTTCAAGATAAACCCGAAAAACCGAAAAAACCGTATGTTTCTCTTCACTGCCGCTAGAGTTATTTTATAAACTATAAGAGATACGAAAAAGTTCGTTCAAGCTTTTTTTATAAAATTTAATGAGCTTTAATTTTGTAGTACAAAATTTTTTGATACGACAAATAGTTTTTGAGATAAACGTGAAAAACTGAAACAAACTCCATGTTTCTCTTAACTGCCGCTAGAGCTCACGTCGGATTCTTAGGGACTTTTTTTTGGGTCATCACCAGACATCCCTTAGTAAGTGTGCCAAGTTTCAAAACTGTTGGATTTTTTTTGAGGTGAAGGCAATTTTTTTCGTTCATTGACTGGACTATCTCTTTTATTCTTAAAAAGAAAAAAAAAGAAAACGGAACCTAGTTAAGGCTTGGTCCATATCAGTTTGGATTGAAAGCATACCACCATCGACACTATCGTATGCATTATGCAAGAATATATTATCCTCTTGGATATGTCCTCATGGAATGACTGACTCTCAAAACAATCGAGAGCTGTAAGGCCCTTGATGTGAAGGTCTAAGACTCAAAGTCTATCAAAAGAACATTTCCCAAGGGAACTTTCTTTGCTTACTTACTTCAGGTGGCGCTACAGTCCAAGTCGGACCAGGTGCCATCCAACGCTTGATCGTTTGAAACAAAAATTAGTAACTACCCATGAAATATGTCTGGAAAAACCATCGAGAATAACGACCGACCAATTTAAAAATTCACAAAAAAGCTTCCACAAGTTAAATACATTAAAACCCCAAAACAATGTAACTGTTAATAAATTCAATTTATTACTTTTATCAAATAAAATCATAATATCATCATCGTTCGCAACAGACGGGAAGACAAATTTTTGATAAATTTTACAGTCGACTCCGCTTAACTGAAACACCATTTTTGCAGACAATTTGTTTCAACTAAGCGGAGTTTTCAGTTAACAGAACTTCGGATAACTGAAACTTGTATAAGCGAAGTTTTGTTAAAATTAAATACTGCCATATTTTAAAAACAAAAATAGGAAAAATAAGAAACCCTCAAGCCTCAAGGTGGGCAATTCTATAGTTGAGAAAAACTTGAGCGTTAAGGGAGAAATTGAAAATCGTTTTTCTTCACTTCTGTAAACCTCAACTCGAGAGTTGAAATTCAAAGTTCGATCCTCTCATTTTTTTCAAAATTTCCTTGGTATATTTTGGAGTTTGTTTCAACTTAAGATTTGAATTTATGTCAAATAAATTTTTTACGTATCGGTGGATATTGTCATTTTGTAAACGTCCTTAGCTAAATGCAAAAACTTATCAGTTTGCACACTTTTTTCAATTGAAATGTTTCGGTCTAAATTCCATCTTCTGTAGATTCATTCTCAACCAAAAATTACCAGCATATGACCAGTTTGTCCTGCATAAGCTCAAAAGGCCAGAAAAGAACTAAACGAAGTCGAAATAAGCATACCCCAAGGCATTGCTTCTCTTCGAGAATGTATCGAAAAACAACCTCACCCAAAAACGGCGAAAGCACAAACCCAAGATAATCAATAATTGAAATTATTTCTGCTTGAAAAGAGGCTAAACAAAAGGTCAACTATTTCTACGCCTTCAGAAGCTAGAACTATTCCTCATGGCCGAAAAAAAGAAGTTGCCAAATGTGAAACGAAGACTGGATAGTGGCAAAGGCGAAGACTGGCTAGTAGGAAATGATACCTACTAGTTTTCCCGAAATATTTTCAGTTTCAAACAGAGTATATCTAATAATGAGTAGGGAAACTCAGAAAAATTCACACATATATTGGAAATAGATGCCAATGAGAAACTTGTAGGAAAGAAAGAGAAACTGTTTGAGAATGCCAAACACATGTTTCATTACCCTATAAAAATTGCAGTCAAATTATCAAAACTATTTACTTGCATTCCTCTTTGTGTCGCATTCGCTTCAACAGCTATGCTCACGCCACTAGATTATAACTTACATATGTACTTACAAATTAACAAAACTGTTTTAAAAGCTTTGTATTCAACTGTTTAAAGAAATCGCCTGTTGTTTAACTTATGTAGAACATTAATCAAGTCATTCGAAGTCTACCAGCCAACAAGTGCAGTTGATGCCTTGTTTTGTTCTTGCCATATTAAATCAAATTGCTTATACGTATTCACATGAATTATAATAAACTCAATATTGTATAAAATTTATACATGCCTGGTCTATTCATTTAATGGAGGAATAAAAGGAAAACATCCACAAAACATTCATACATCATTCACACGATCAGGAAATACACACACTCAAAACCACACAATAACACACATTTCAAAAAATTGGTAACACAAAACTAACATATTACACAATTACACATTTTTACTAACAATCAAATTACTTAAACCAAATCATTTGATGGTCCTTCGATTGCCAGATTAAAAAGAAAATCAGTGCCTATAATTTTTAACAAAAATATATACATATTTATAAAATCACACACACATACACTCATACACACTTTAAGAATATTCTCAGTGCGGGTTCGATCAACATATTTTAAGAAGAACTTTAATAATTCGTTGGAACATTCGTGTTGAACTTTTTTTTTGAAATGCATAAAGTCATTGCAAAACGTGGTCGAGCAAAGGGTTGCATAACTCTTACAGCAAAGTTTGCAAAGGCTATTCCATCGGATGCAACAGTTAGTTCGTTGCAATTTCGTCTTGAAAGAGTCAATGAAGCGTGGCAAGAGTTCGACTCGTTACAAACGGAACTTTTAGACTATGTTGATCAAGACGGCTACGTCGATCGTGAATCAGAGTTTACAGAATTTCAAGAAAAATATTTTGAAATTCATGCGCTTCTTACTAACGCTATCGTTGACAAGGCAAAAATTTGTGAAGGCAATAAAATCAGGTCGCGAGCTGAAGGGTATCATACGCCCTCCGAAGATTCGAATATGTCGTTGTCTCCTAACTTGATAAATTTACCGCGTATAACAATTGAGCCTTTTTCGGGTGAATATAAAGACTGGCCGACATTTCGAGACATGTTCATCGGAACTGTCAACTCAAATCAAACAATAACGAACACGCAAAAACTGCATTATTTAAAATCATTTCTCCGTGGAGAAGCCGCGAATCTTCTCAAACATATTATTTGTTCCGAAACCAATTATAGCGAAGCCTGGGCAAAGCTCGAACAACGTTATGATCAAAAACATTTGATAGTGCGGTCGTTCATACACTCTTTTCTTTCGCTTCCGTCGTGCAACACAACAAATCTTCAATCACTTCGTAACCTAACCAATGGAGCCGATGAAGCCATTCGGGGATTAAACGCGCTAGAATCCAATACGCGAGATCCATGGCTTATTTACTTGCTTTTGCAAAAGGTTGATCATGAAACAAAAAAGACTTGGGCTGAAGCAGTAGGCTCACGTAATGATTCAACTGTTTATGAACTCCTTGAATTTCTTCAAAACCGGTGTCAATGTTTGGAAGCATGCAATTCATTTGCGCACCCTGGTAGTACTCGCGCTGTTCGCACACATTTTGTAAGTTCGGCTCCAATCGGTCCTAAGTGTGAAAACGAACATTTACTGTCAAGTTGCACCGATTTTAAATCATTAAACATAGACTCTCGTAGGGAATTTGTTCGAAACAATTCTCTTTGTTTTAATTGTTTGCGTTCGGGACATTCATCGAATAATTGCCGTCTTACCGTTCGTTGCCACCACTGTCATTCTCGCCACCACACACTGCTTCATTTGCTACAAAATCAAACTCAATCAAATCAAAATTCGAACTCACTCAATTCAAATGTCGTATCGACTTCAAATCAACAAATATATCTACCTAATTCAAACGATCATAATCACTCGGAATCACTCGTAACCAATCATTCAGTTTCATTCACTCCAAAACGCCAAATCAGTACGATTTTGCCAACAGCCATTGCTAGAATCATGGATAAGCAAGGAATTTATCAGACAGTTCGTGTTCTTCTCGATTCAGGTTCTCAGGTGTCCTTTATAACTGAGCAAGCAGTTCAACGTTTAGGGCTTCCTAGAAAACGTTCTAGAATTCCAGTTGTAGGAATTGCATCTGCATCTGCTGGGACAACTAATGGAGTTGTTCTTCTTAACGTTGTATCCACCTACAATGCTGAATCAATTGATGTTCACTGCTTCGTTTTACAAAAAATCACATCTTCTCTTCCATCTATATCAATCGATCGCATTCCTCAAAATCTTTCAGCTCTTAATCTGGCTGATCCTAAATATCATGAATCTGGTCCAATTGATATTCTGATAGGAGCTGATAAAGTTTTCAATGTGTTAAAAGGGACTGCAAAAATTATGGAGGGAGGGTCATTGACTACAATACCAACAGTTTTTGGTTGGGTCATCGCTGGCTGCAATCATGAACCCTCAGATATACAGACATTTCACACCCGCTTAAATCATGCGCTAGAATTCGATCTTGAAAAATTTTGGAGACTGGAGGAAGTATCCAGTGAACAGCCTTTATCTCTTGAAGAACAGTTGGCAGAAGAACACTTCGTTAAAAATTATACACGTTGTCAAGATGGCCGATATGAAGTTCACCTCCCTTTCAAACCTACTGCAAATCTTAATTTTGGCGATTCCTTTGGGACTTCTTTAGCTCGTTTTCATTCAATTGAACGGAAATTCAAATGGAACCAAAATTTAAAGACAGAATATACGAAGTTTATGAATGAATACATCTCTCTGGGGCATATGGTAGAAATTCCATGTGATGAGATTGCAAAGCCAAGTAATTTATGCTACTATTTGCCTCACCATGCACTTTTCAAAAATGACAGCAGCACTACAAAAATCCGAGTCGTTTTCGATGCCTCTGCCAAAACTCGGTCTTCGCCGTCTTTAAATGAAAACCTTTTGGTTGGTCCTCCTATCCAGCGGGACATATTCTCAATTTGTTTGCGTTCTCGTCAACATGCGTACCTTATAACAGGTGACATTGAGAAAATGTATAGGCAAATTTGGGTTGCTCGACAACACACCGATTTCCAGCGCATCGTGTGGAGAGAAAACCCTGATGATACTTTACGACATTTTCGTCTACTCACCGTCACATACGGAACGGCTGCGGCTCCGTTTTTAGCCATACGGGTCCTTAAACAGCTAGCTTTAGATTCCGCAAAGACCCATCCCAGAGCATCTAAGATCCTTCTCGATGATTTTTATGTGGATGACGTAATCACTGGCGCAGATACAGTCGAGGACCTTACATCTCTCCAGTCAGAGCTAGTCTATTTGCTCAAATCAGCTGGTCTCAATCTGCGGAAATGGTCTACGAACTGCTGGCCACTATTGATCACATTGCCAGATGACCAACGTGAGCTTACACCGGTTGATTTTGAAGAATCAAATTCTGTTAAGGTCTTGGGACTCAAATGGTGTCCGTCGAAAGATGTTTTCTCATACAAGGTAAAACCGAACGCTTCGAATACATGCACAAAACGCCATATTCTATCCGATGCTTCTAAGATTTTCGATCCGTTAGGATTTCTCGCGCCAATCGTTATTGGTGTTAAAATCTTGCTCCAGGAACTTTGGAGAAACCAACTCTCTTGGGACGAGGAAGTTCAAGAGTCCTTATCGCAACAATGGTACACTATAAGGAACGAGTTACCCATCGTGGAATCATTCGCTATACCGCGAATTATGTTGAACAAAAAACGTTATTGGGAACTGCACGGCTTTTGCGATGCATCATTAGATGCATACGCAGCAGTCGTCTATTGTCGAAACGTCAACTTAGATAAATCTGTATCCGTAACTCTCGTTGCCGCAAAATCAAAGGTCGCACCCTTAAAGGTCTTACCTCTTCCAAGGCTTGAGTTGTGTGGAGCCCTATTGCTGGTTAGACTGCTGAACAAAATCAAACTCTCGTTACAGGCACCAGAAGTGAACGTATTCTGTTGGACAGATTCTTCGATTGTCCTACATTGGTTGTCTGCTTCACCGAAGAAATGGTCCGTGTTTATCGGAAATCGAACTTCCGAGATCCTAACGTCAATGCCATTCAAATCATGGAACCATGTTCGATCAGCCTCAAACCCAGCTGACTCCGCAACAAGAGGATTACTGCCATCCAATCTTATAAAAACAAGTCTTTGGTGGAAAGGCCCAGAATGGCTTATAAAGGATCGAGAACAGTGGCCTACGTCAAGCTTTAAATCAGAAGAAATTGATACTCAGCTCTTGGAAGAACGCAAGTCTAACCCAATTGCAAACATATTCATCTCAAATCTTAATTCAGCTCATCCGTTTGAAATCGTAATTAATAACTCGTCAAATTGGTTCAAAGTCGTGCGTGTAACAGCATACATTTTGCGTTTTATAAAAAACTGTCGTCAACCTAAGGAACTTCGTGAACTCAATTCACTTTCTACAAAAGAAATATGTATCGCAAAAACTGAAGTCATAAAATATGTACAATTCTGTATTTTTAAATCTGAAATTCAATGTCTTAAAACTAACAAAGATTTACAATCTAAAAGCAGACTTGTTTGCTTGACTCCATTTCTCGATTCATTTGGTGTTCTTCGTGTCGGTGGCCGGTTAGAAAACGCAACTTTAACCTTTTCTGAAAAACATCCCATAATTTTGTGCAAATCCCATCGAATCGCGAAACTTATAGTCGAATTTACGCATAAAAACCACTTACACCCGGGTGCTTCTCTTTTATTTGCATTGGTCAAACAAAATTATTTTATCCTTGGTTGCAGAAATCTATCTCGAAAGATTGTCCGAGAATGTATTGGATGTTTTCGACAGAACAAAATCACAACACAGCAACTAATGGGAAATCTCCCTGCCGATCGCGTTCGGTACGCACGGCCCTTTAGTCGAGTTGGCTGTGATTACGCTGGACCCATTACACTTCGTCTGCTTCGAGGTCGGAACCCGAAATTCATCAAGGCATATATAGCCCTCTTCGTTTGCTTCGTAACGAAGGCAATCCATGTGGAATTGGTAGGTGATCTCACGTCAAGCGCCTTTTTATCAGCTCTAGATCGTTTTGTTGCTCGTCGCGGAAAGCCGTCTGAGATTTGGAGCGATAACGGCACTAATTTCGTTGGTGCCAAACGTCTACTCAACGAAATGTACAATCTCCTCTGCAATCAACACCACAACAACATCGTCATCGACCATTTGGCTAAGGATAACATCCAATGGAAATTCATTCCCCCGTCTTCCCCGCATTTTGGAGGACTGTGGGAATCTGGTGTTCGCTCCGTCAAAATGCATCTCAAACGTGTAATCGGGGATACAAAACTCACGTTTGAAGAAATGTATACCCTGCTCGTCAAAATAGAAGCTTTGCTCAACTCACGCCCAATGTGGCAAACTTCAGATTCTGAACCAATGGCCCTTACCCCTGCTCATTTTTTGATTGGGGAATCATACACTGCTGTCCCTCAACCTGACCTTTTAAATAACAAAGCTGTCTCTATCGGTACTAATTGGTCTCTTTTACAGGCAATGGTCCAAGGTTTTTGGAAAAGGTGGCATAACGAATTTTTAACCTCACTACAGCAACGCTCTAAGTGGCAAACAACTAAGCCGAACCTAGAAATCAATGACGTCGTCCTACTAAAGGAACCGAATCTACCTCCTTCTAAATGGATATTGGGAAAAATTATCCAGACACACCCAGGAGCTGATGACAAATGCAGAGTGGTGACTGTTCGAACCAATTTCGGAGATTATGTTCGTCCGACAATTAAAGTGGCCCGTTTGCCTTGTTCTGAAAATCCGTAGTCTTTCAGGAGGGGGCTGGATGTTTGAGAATGCCAAACACATGTTTCATTACCCTATAAAAATTGCAGTCAAATTATCAAAACTATTTACTTGCATTCCTCTTTGTGTCGCATTCGCTTCAACAGCTATGCTCACGCCACTAGATTATAACTTACATATGTACTTACAAATTAACAAAACTGTTTTAAAAGCTTTGTAGTTGAATACAAAGAAATCGCCTGTTGTTTAACTTATGTAGAACATTAATCAAGTCATTCGAAGTCTACCAGCCAACAAGTGCAGTTGATGCCTTGTTTTGTTCTTGCCATATTAAATGAAATTGCTTATACGTATTCACATGAATTATAATAAACTCAATATTGTATAAAATTTATACATGCCTGGTCTATTCATTTAATGGAGGAATAAAAGGAAAACATCCACAAAACATTCATACATCATTCACACGATCAGGAAATACACACACTCAAAACCACACAATAACACACATTTCAAAAAATTGGTAACACAAAACTAACATATTACACAATTACACATTTTTACTAACAATCAAATTACTTAAACCAAATCAGAAACAACATAAGCTTTTTTATCGAATAATTTTTTATTTTTATTTATGACAATCAAGTCAGACCGCCTTTAAAAGTCTATAAGGGGAAAAGGGAAAGAAGCTAGTGATGAATGTGTAGTCATTTCTTCTTGCTCAGGCAGTTTTACATAAGGAATTGATTAAATTATTTTCACTTTTGGCATTTTTGTTGTGGTTTTTTCGAAAATTTGTGGTTGTAGTAGTGCCTACTACATTTTCAAAAGAGTTTCCCAACTCATTATTAGATATACTCTGGTTTCAAACAATTATTTTCATTCATATGAAAATTTGAATTTGATAGAAAACTCTTAGGTTTGTCTTTCAACTTCTACTTTTTTCGGAAGTTGAGAAAATCGGAAGTTGAATAACTTGAGAGTTGAGAATCAAGTATTGAAATTGTCAAATGTGATTAAGGAAAACCAAAATCACAAGTTGAGAATAAAAATCCGCAAGTTGAGTTCAACTTGTTCAACAGCTAACAGTAAGTTAAGAAATTAAAAATTATTTAAGAAAAAAATAAATCAATTGTTGTGCGTTTTCTGTTTTGCAATTTTATTAAAAGACATCTTATACTAAAGATCACCTCTTGTATCGGAAACTTGGGAGTTTTCAGCAAAGAATTTTTGTTTTAATGTGCAGAGAATCATACGCTTCCTTCTACGGCTCTATGATCTCTTTTTCATCAGAGCAGTTGTCAACAAACAAACGATTGACGAATTACATCACATCATTGCAGGGTAAATTTTAATAGGTACTCAGATATTCTGTTCTTCCGTTGCACAGTGTGGCCAAGTATATGAAAAGTTGGCAAAAATTATTTTTCCTCGTTTTCACTTATTTTTGTTCAAGAAAAATGGATGTTGAGTAGTTCAAATTACAATTATTAAAATATTGAGAATAAATATTTATAAATCCTAGTGATATTATAAATGTTAAAGTTTGGATGAATGGATTTGTGAAGGTATAGATGTTTGTTGCTCAATCACGCCAGAGTAGTTGAACGGATCTAGATAAAATTTGGCTCAGAGATAGATTTTAGTCTGGAATAGCAGATAGGATACTTTTTATGTCGGTATTGGATGATCCAAACACCCCAATTCAATTTTAGCCTACATCAATATTTTTGCAGTTTTTATTGAAAAATAAGATTTTAGGATATGTGAATATGTACCTATGTAGTTATGTAGCTCACAATTAAAACTGCGTATTTTGTGATAACTGCCTATTTATTTGTGATTGCAGATCATAAAAAAAAAATTAATTCATGAAAATATGTAAGAAAAAATCAGAAAACACCAAATTATATTACAAAATTAAAGACAAAATAAAACTAGTTCTGATTTGAGTCATCCATCGCTGCCCGAGTCCGGGTTATTTGAAGTGTCAATGATATATGGAGCTTCTAACATCTCTTTAACTATGAGTCTAAATTGAATTTTCGGCTTATTGGTTTATGCATACTAGTTACAAATATGAAGATCAAATAAGGAGTCGACAAAGAACATCTTCATTGGTCTTTTCTCTTGAGTATTTGCGTGAAAAGTTCTCTCTATATATATTTATTTAAATTGTTGTTTGCCTCTTGTGTCTCAAATGTCCTATAGGAACAAGGGCTTGTTTTATAACAATACTACCATAAATTAGCATTTTGTGCATGGTAGGAGACAAATGGTACCACGGATACTTTTCGAACTCAACCACCTTTTTTAAAGCTGGATACAAAATAAACCACTTTTAAACGCAGATGTTGCATTTTTGGTTTTGAACAATTTTTCCGATTTACCAAGTATATTGGGTCAAAAATACAGTTTTATTTCGAATTGAACGTTTACCTGATTGAATAAGGTTTTCAAATAAAAATTTGTGTGATAGGCTAATGTTGGAACTTAAAACAAAAATTGTAAACCCTTGATATTATCCAATATTTTACGCAATTTTGCTCACACAAAAATAAAATTTTCTTTAAGAGGGGCAAATATGGGCAAAATATTTTAACTTCACACGAAAGCCTACTCTATGGACCATAACAGGACACAAACAGTTTTACGCCATCTCACGGCTATATATACTTTCTGTTAACGATTTCAAAGGACTTTTTTTAAAATAATGCTTTTAAATAACGTAAACTTCGAACATATTTCTTAACACAATTTTAAAACAAAACATATATAAATGTGATATCAATTAAAAGCTTACTACATGCTTGTGGATCCGTTTTTCATTTCAAGTTCATAGCTTTTTGTTTAAAGAAATGCGACTTAAAATGGTAAACAGCCTCTTGCACTGCATGAATATCAAGAACAAATAACCTGTCAAAGAGTCGAACTTCAAATTACTATAACTTTGCTTCCTCTGCACTTATCATGAAACTAAAACCGGTTTTGTGCAGCTCAAGAGTTCTTTTATTTTACCATATTAATACTTTTCTAATGAGTTGAAGATAGAAAAAAGGTATTTTTGCCAACTTTTTCTACATTTGGCCACACTGTGCGTTGCTTCGTAGATTTAAAAGTAACTAACGTAGGTGTGCCTAGTGTACTTCATGCGCGTACCATAATTTTGACATACAAAGGCCACATACATCACACATTTGCATATATACTTGAAAAGTATAATCGACCTGGTATTCGACTCTAGCGCCACCTAGTTACAAGTAGAGATTACCATTTTTCTTGCATAAGTTTGTATTGAGCAAAAATTTTCGATGAAGCAGAGAAAATCGAAATCGTCAATCTTGAAAATACCAATAGATAGGTATACAAAGCATCACACCAAGAGAGGATGCGGAGTTGAATGTGTGAGAAATATTAATTTAAGACAAAAAATTTTGTTTCAGTTATACGGAGTTTGCAATTAATCGGAGTTCAGTTAAGCGAAGGTGTTTTGGTGGAAAATGTTCAAAATGGCTCGGTCATAAATTTATTGTTTCAGATAACCGAAGTTTTCACGGAGTTCAGTTAAGCGGAGTTGACTGTATTTTGATTCTCAATTCCAAGGACGAAATTTAAAAGTTTGTTCAAGGTCGCAAATTACAGTAAAAACACGGCTCTGTGTCTGTCGGCTAACTTTACCAAAAATAAAACAGTCATAAAATTTGTTTTAAAATAACATCTGAAACCTTCACTTTGTAACTGAATAGGTATGTAAATCATTTCGAAAACTCGTATAAAATGTCTGAACGAAAACATTTCTCTGAAGCCGTCACACGTCCATAACTCAAAAACATTGTTTTTTTCTAAATGAAATCCAAACAATGAATACATGAATAAAGAAAATTAAATAAGAATTCTTTCCTAATTGAAAATAAAAAATCCACCTGCGTGTAACAACAATCCCAAAACAAAATTCTATATTCAAAAACGAATACATCGCCGTTTTATATTTTTACATTCAGATCACAATTTCCAAATGAAAACAAAATATATTTAAATTAAAAAGATTTTATTCCGTTCTCTCTTCTCTTTAATGCCCAGTCTGCCAGTCATGACCCGGAATTTGCAAAATTTTTTAGATAATCCCGCTGACAGGCGAGCACCACTTCCCTTTGGGAATTATTTTTTTCTGAATTAAAAAAGAAAAAAAAGCTCTCGGACATATTCCATAATGGGTTTTGAACTTAAAACAATGAAAAAAATGTACACGAAACGTATTGAACTTTTCCCACTGTTGGATTTCAATTTTTTAAGTTTTATTTGTTCCATTGAAAAATATACAACAACAAATCGATAGCAAAAGAATAAAAATAAATCTAAGCAATTACATTCTGAGTGCCTGCATTTGGAGAAGCGAAACAAAACAATCGAGCGTAGTTGCTTTTCTGTTGTTGTTTTTTAATCCTAAATGCTCGTCGAATACCAACGAACGACATTGCCATCAATCGTCACTTTGTGACAATTCCTTTTGGAATTTCATTATGAACACACAAAAGAACAACAAAACAAATAGGCAAACCAAACAGAGAACCAATCTAAATATTGAAATTATACCAACACAGTGTCGAGGAGTCCCACCAGCAGCGGATGGGACCAGGGACAACACCGACACCGACACGACCGAAGCAACGCATTGTGACAAAAGACAAAAAACACAACAACAAAAACCCAAAGGAGTATATAGGACGTTAGCTGGAATAAGCCTATGAGCTATGAGGGGGCGACAAAATCCTCCCTGTTGAGCCGCCATCCATCGGTCCCAGTCCCACGACACAAGAAACGAGAAAAAAAATCAACACTGGCGCTAAATCACTCGACACAGGCACGACGTTCTACATTCCTGTTTGGAATGAATTGCCCCCAACGCCTCTGAATCCATATTTATATGTGTGCGGGGTCGATCTGCTGCAGAGGCCGCCACTGGGACCGAGCTGAGAGCGACAGGAAAAACAAATGTTTTTATGAATGCTCTTAATCGCCGTCGTATGTCGGACATGACACTTGCCATAATTTTGGACAATTCTGTCAATGATATTAATTAATCGCTTACACACCAGCGAACGCTGCCGCAGAACTGGGGCTTATCGCTCAGCGCGCCATCATCATCGCCATCGCCATCATCATGAATCGTGACAATCCCTCGATTCCAGCAAAATTTTCCCATATCGAAGAATTCCATATAATTCCGTTCAAATGATCGCCGGCCGGCAGGGCTTATCATGCCGGAAAATCATTTGGGCTTTTTTCATATCCTGCTTTATGCAACTCTGCAAACGGTCGTCCATGAGCTCGAACTAGGCCTTTTTCCGTCGTCGTCTCTATTTCATAATAATTCATAAAAAAATGTTCGTATTTTATGAATTAGTCCGCAGTCGAGTGCAATTAATTGTTACACTCTGGAATTAATTTATTGCTTTTGCTTTTGCTAGGCGGGGCGGAAAATTCCCCAATTTATTTACTTACGAGTTAATGAATATGTCAACAGGATAGGTATTTAGCTATTTGTTTGCTGTTGTTGCTTTCGCTGCTGCTGTGTTTAGTAAATTAGTCGAGATCCTCCTTCTTCGTTGAACGAGTGAATGGTTCTAATTTAAGTCGGAAATAAATTAAAATATTTCAACTTCAAGAGATTGTGGAATGTGAGCGCGAGGAATATTGTTGCCAGGTGTTTTTTTTTTGTCTTCAAGTGTTTTTGGAGAATTTGAATTTCAAAACGCGGCCAGAGTTATGGAATAGGTATCATTTTGGAAGAGGAATTTGAATCACAGATTAGCGGAGAAGTTTCGTCTCTCTTAAAAAATATTTTGTAAGTTGGGTAGCAAAAGTAAAGTAAACAAATTTATTTGAAGAAATTTGAGAATTGACTCCAAAAAAAAAAAAAATTATGGGTGCAGTTGGCATGTGCTCCAAAATGCGTTATTGTGAAAAGGAAATTCTGTTTATGGATATTTGATTGTTAGGAATTTTTGTGTGTTATTTTTTTTCACATCATCGGGTAAAGTCGAAGAGCTTAAAAAGCTCAAAGCAAGCACCATCTAGCGATCAATAAACTTAGTTGGGTCAATAAGATCTGCATTACAATTATTCAAAAGCCTAGTCAACCGAGTCAAGGGGTCATGCATTCCATAATTTGATAGCTATCAGGTAGCCTCCTCCTACATCGTTAAAAAATATAGACCGCAGCAAGTCAAGTGCATCTGTGACGACTGTTACAATTTGATGAAGGAAAGCAATGTTGGTCCTTCTTTTGGAAAATATTTGCATTTAATGGAGGGATATTTTGCTATTCATGCCATTGAATTGTTTTTAGTGCGAAACAAGTAAAGTTCAGATGCACTGATTCTAACCTGCCAATATGAACCTCATTAAAAGGTGTCCTTCGTGAAGCATAGGTGAGGACGAACAAGGCATTTGGAAAGGGCAAACTCTTTTGACGTTGGTCTATTAACAATGTTTTTAATAATTATGTTCAGTTAAAAGAATACACCCTTGTCACATTTACTGACGTGGAAGAAGCCTGTCAAAGAATAGCACTGAGCGAACACATTATCAACTGAATTGTTTTCATGCTCCAAACCAGAGTCATTCAAGGACCGATGATGGTTTACCAAACGAGGTGTACCGCAAGGCGGTGTTCTATCTCCTCATTTGTGGCTACTACTCTGGAATGAAATCCTATGCAATCTAGATAACAGTGGAGTTAAGGTAGAAGCGTATGCTGACGATTTGGTAATAATATCCTCGGGAATTTGTCCAACGGTACTCAGTGAATACATGGAAATAGCTCTTAAGAAAGTTGGCAAACGGGCCAATAGATGTGGACTTGGAGTTAACCAGAAAAAGACTGACTACCAGATGCCAAATACCCTCCTTTCCTATATTCGAAGATTGAATAGGCAACCACTTGCTTTATCCAACAGAGCTAAATACCTAGAAGTTTTCCAAGGCCCCTTGCTTTATTTGAAAAGTAACATAGATGATAATTGGTAAAAAATGGGTACAAAGGCCCAATATGATTCTTTGGATTAACACGGCGATGGTTCTTCCTTTTCTGACATATGGATCAAATGTTTGGTGGCCAGACCTTGACAAAAAATATAATATCGATAGGCTAAAAAGAGTTTAAACAACTGCCTGTATTGGAACAACGGAAGCAATCAGATCTTGCCCCACTGATTACAGTCCTTCTGAAAGTTTTTCCCATTGACCTTCACATTCATGAAACAGTCTCTTGCAGCGCATTAAGACTAAAGGAATCTGAGTCTTTCAGACGTAGTAAAATTCTAAATCTATTACCTAAAGAAAAAAAATTAGTATCCTCCGACTACATACCAACCCAACCTTTGGAAAACAATTAAGGGTTGAGGTCCCGTCTAGAAATGAATGGAAAAGTAATTATCCTACAAAAGATTTCGACATCACCGTATAAACTGATGGCTGCAAATTGGAACTCGGTGTTTGGGCTGGTGTATTCTCTGAAGAACTAAGTATTCAAAAATCCCGACGGAAGCAGCATATTTTAGCTGGAGCTTCTAAAACAAGTACTCACATCCGACAGTCTATCAAGGCTATAGACAGCCGTCTAACTATGGTATCAAAATGACCCAATCAAGCGCCAATTGGGCAGCGACTGTCCAGAAAGGCTGCATACCTACATACCTATGCTCAGTTCAATCTAGTTTCCGTGTGAAAAGAACTCCAATGAGCTTTTGAAAAAAAAAACGAAATAGAATTCGCTGAGATATAACATACTCATAACTCGAAGTTGTCTTCGAAAATGTCATTGTCTGACGTTTCGTTGGTTTTATTCCCAACATACAGAAAAAAGATTTATATTGTTTCGCAGCAGAATAGGTACCTACGATAAAAGTTATATGTTATTTCTAAAAAATAATTAATTAATTAATTAATAGATAAAATAAGCAAAATGGGTCCTAACTGACTACCCTGTGGAATACCTGGGGTGGAATCGTGTAAGGTGATTTGTGATTATCACCTTTGTGACTATAAAATGTGATCACATTTTATTTTCCTTCTGTGTAAGGTGATCACCAAAAATATATCGAAAATTGGCATCATTTTCCAAAAAAACAAATGACATATTATGACTAGTACAATCACTCTGGCAACCGATTGTAGCGCCACTATTTGCAAGCATTTTATTGCATGAGTTGGTATTGAAAAAGAAACGGCGGGGCAGAGAATAAGGAAAACAGAGAATTAGGAATCGAAAAAGTTTCTTTTTTGAAATTGAAATTGAAATTTGAAGTTCGAATATATTTATTTAATTTGACTGTTCAAGTATCAATAAATGAAAATTTTTATATCAATGTGATAGCAAAATAGCTGTCACAAGGAAAAGAAGCAAATTGGTGATTATCACCTGTGACTATCACCTTACGTAGACAAAATTTGTGATTTGTGATTATCACCGATCACAAATCACCTTACACGATTCCACCCCAGATTTCGCTGTGAATGTTTTCGATAACGTGTCGGAACTTTAGATGGTTAGTTCAATTCCTAAGAAAAGAAGAAATCCTCGTAATAATCCAAAGCATAAATAGAAGAATTAAGTTTCAACCCAATAACTGAATGGGGCTTTGACTTTAGCCTGAAGTAGAAAATATGTGACAATATACCACCAGTGGAGTCTTCTTTCAGATTTGATATATGTACCTATAGCGTATAAGACTTCCTCTCTTCTTCAGCGTAGAAATTAAACAGAAATTGGTACTTGATGCCTTCACCCAATAAAAGAAGTTGAGTTGGGAATTCGTTTTGTTTAAAAATTGATATACTCGATGAGAAGAAAGACATACAGCAATGTATTATCAAATAAAAGGCGCCGTAGATAAATCTTAAATGAAATGAAGAATAACTCTTGTCGATCACTGCTTCTTTGGACGTAGAAGCCAATTGAGTAGTAAAATCCTCTCTCGAGCAACTACAGTGTCTCTATGCAAAACCCTGATCATCCAGGTCCTCATGTATGATGCAAACATGATGTTTTGAGAAGCAAAATAAACAACAGACTGTGGTGGGGTCTGTCTTCTTTGTAAAGCAACAAAGTTGTTTTCAATGTTAATTCAAGGCTTTTAAAGACTAAAAAGAATCAATTGTACCCGCATCAAACCAAATCTCAAGTAAGAAAATGTAACTTTTCCACATGCCAACTTTAATCGATCAGTTTATTTAAATCACTTTCTAAATCCCGAACCTTATCGATACCTCAAGCACAGGCTTCCGTAATCCACTTCGTTTATTCACTTCAACTGAAGTAAATTTGATTCAAAAAGAATGAATACTTCACTCAACACTCATCCCCCAAACTTTTTTACCTCAACTCATACATACTTCGTAATCCACCTCTGCTCGATTTCAAAGGGAAAAGTCAACATTCGATTTAACACCTTTATCATTCGGTTTAACAGCACCACTCCGCACCATTCTAACGATACAATAATTTACACATAAATATTTCAAGGCTCCTTTAAGGTGTTGAATATATTCTTATGCTTCCTCTTTTCTTACACAAAAACTGAAAGAATCAAACACCGTGTTTCGTTCATAATATTCGCTGATTTTATTTTCCATTCAAATTTCTTTTTTCCTTCCTGACAACTTAATTCTGTTTAGGAACGACAAAATTCGACTCGACAACGACGACGAAAAAGTGTCATAGTCTGAAACACACGAACATTTCCATATAGTTAAATGAAGCATCCACCTTAATTCCTTTCCCACTCTATTGAAAACAACTTTTTTGTGATACCTTTTATGGGACGACCCTAACTTCTGATACCTTTGAACGACAAAGGCTTAAACCAAACCAACAACAGAAAATAAAAATACATTCTTCTACCCATTGTATAGAAGAAGATTTTTTCTTCCAAAAATTCTAAGCCGCTTTGTCACATTCTGAACCTTGGGTTATTTTGTGCGTGATTTTTTTTATTTTTATGAAGTGTCATCCCATAACACAGGTTGTCCCAGATTCGGTTTTTCCTTTTCAGTAAAATTCACATGAAAGCAAAAATATATTTCCCAATAGCTTTTCATAATAACAAAACGAAGTATCTTGTTGTAACAGAAAATATTTTATTGCTTTCGTTTTAGGGCCACCGGGTCCACCAGGTCCTCCGGGCAAGCGAGGGAAACGTGGTAAGAAAGGCGATCCGGGAGATGTTGGACCAGTGGTAAGTAATGCGAACCTTAGAACAAGGTACATTGACATAAAATTGTGGGTTATTTGGAACACGGGTTTATTTTTTAAAATTAATTAAAATAAAAAAAGAAAAAGAAAAAATGAAAAGAAAAATTGAACAATTTTCGATTGGATATGCTTTTTAGGGACCTGCCGGTGTTAATGGTGAAAAGGGTGAACCGGTAAGTTAAATTTATTTTTCCTCGCTTTATATTACCTTAACGAGTACAATTAAGTTCGATTGATTAGTCATACACTTAATAATTTTTGTTGTGAATTTTGGTCCAAACAGTCGAACTAGGCGTTAAAGTACAATGCGATCTAAAGATCTATTGTGTCCTCTTAGTTAGCTAATGAGTAAGTACCTCAAACTACAGCTCCTCGTGTAACCGAATTTCCCTTATTTTAGGAATTTGGAGAACTAATACATATGGAAAATCTTTCTCCGCAATCTGATAATGACCTTGCTGTTTTAACCTTTGATAGATAAGTGCGACGCAACTGACTAGAATATGGTCCAGTGTTTCTCCTGCCACAGTGCAGAATCTGAATGTTAGACTTTCGACTAGTTTGAGGATGCTAAGGTGCCTTTTTAATTCACAATGACCCGAGAGGAAACCAGTAATTATCCTGAGCTTATTCCTGCCTATGCTGATGCAGATCAAAAAACGCTGTTGGTTGTAGTCATCCGGAAGCATCTTCGCCTGTCTCATTCCAGGTAGTTGTGCCCAGTTGTTCTCCCCCTGGTTTCCTCTTCTGTTTTCATTTTACTTTTGATAGTACTTTCTTCTCTTTCTTCTATTTCACAGTAGGTTTTTGGCCCTAATAGCGGTATATCTGCCTCCTCATTTCCCTGAACCCCAACATGTACAAGTACCCAATAAAGCGTTACTTTGTTGTTCTTGCCTAGTTCATTTAGTCTGCCTATGCACTCCATAACAATTTTCACCTATCTATTCTTCATCATACATCTCTCGGAATATCAAGGATTTACCTACTTAGAATTTGGACAGAAGATCTCTGTCTCTGTTCCTTATGCATTTTCCAGGTCCAGTTCCTTTCTTGGCAAATATTATAATGGCTCCCCTAGCAGTGTTTTCGATAATAATATTGAGTGGACCCAAATGAAAAAGTACCTCCATAGCTGCTGAAGGGCAAGTTCTCTACGAATTGCTTGCTAATCTTCTACATATCAGGAGGGCTTTCGCTTTAGTGGCTTTTCCGACGGCAATTTCGATATTTTACTTACTTCTGTGTTTGTGATTTCTTCTCCAGCTAATTTTATTGCTTTCATATGTGGTAGCAGTCTTTTACTGGTAAATGGTATAATTGTTGTCTTATTAGGGTTGATATAAGACCTACTGATTGACACCATTTCCTGGTGATGGTTAAACCGAACTTCGAACTTCGAAACAGAAGTTACTAAAATATCATCAGCAAAACCGAGACATCCGAGACATTCAGGTAACTCATAAACAACGATACTCCACAATAGGGGTGATAGAACTCCTCCCTGAGGGACACCTCTAGTTGTGAAGATTGTTTGTACATTGTGGCCTGCCTTAACCTCTGCCTCTCGTTTATCCATCTTTTATTAAAGTTAAGCTTTTCTAGCTAGATCCGTATCAATGCACAGCTCCTTGGGCTCATGGCTCATCCAAACAAATCGAGTCACAATGAAGTTTAAGACTCGTACGACATCTTAAACCACTTTGTGCAAAACCTTTCTGGGCCCAAAAAAATCTAAGAGCTCTGTGAGTTCTAAATCTAAATGTTATATATAAACGGACGTGTTGCATCCTTCTCTTCTGATCCAATTCAATTGTGAGTCGGGTCCAGCACTATCACTTTGTTTTTGGAACATTTGTTTATCCGAAATGAAGTAGACGCGGTAACTTTGGTTCTTAGGCCTATTACGTCCGTGGTGTTTCCTTTATGGACGTACGTCTTCTACTACTCCCACGTGCTATCGTGTACGGTCTCTGGAAATGTATTTCAGCTCGCTCAAACTCTTCCCAATTGTGCTGATTTCTGTTCCAGTGTTCTTCGCCAATTACTTCTAGGCCGGCACAATTGTCTGGCTTCTTGTGTGACCAGGTTCCAATGCGCTAGACCCCTCGCCCTTACGAAGCGTGTACCACTGTCTACGAAGTCTATGAGTTCCTGATCTGTTCTCACATGAAGTTCAGCATGAACCATACTTGGGCCAGAAAATCCTCAAGATGATTCTCACACGAACGTTTGAAGCTTTCTTGTGACATTGTCCGTGACTTTCCAAATGCTGCACCCATGAAGCAGCATGGATTCAACATTGGAACAGTCGTAGTTTGGTCTTTAAGTTAAAAGAGTTGTTTCTCCATAGTTTGGAGAGCATTCCTAACGAAGATTTTGATTTTCTGATTCGGTAAATTACGACCAGTTCAGTCCTCGCAAGATGTTGGAAATTTTTGACCGTCCCTACCGGTTGCCCAGTAATTTGTCTACTTGGTTTGATGAGGAAGTTCCAAAGTTGATCGTTTTAGTTTTTACCGATTTGATCTTTAGCCCCTAGACTTCTGCTTCTCCCTACACCCTTGTCGTCATTTAATGGAGATCCATATTCCTATGCGAAGTCCAGATGTTTGAGGTGCGATTGCAGAGTCCACTAGATTCCTCCATTTCCATTTGACAAAGCTGTGTACAGTACGTCACTTATCATTAACAGAAACAGTATTGGTGATACAGCCTTGCCTAACCTCACTTTCTTTTTCTAACTCCTTCCTTTATACAAGAAGTGACATTTGGATCCATCATGTAGCCTTGATAAAAGGAATCAAGGGATACCTCTCCTGCGAAAATCAAGCCAGATTCGAAATCGAAACAGCAGGTGAAGTGGTGATAGATTATTCAACACACTGTTCGATGATGATCAAGGTAAAGTGTTGATGTGCTGATCACATAGAAGATCCAGTGCGGAATCCTGTTTGTTTTTGTCGAGTATGTCTTCGAGGTGGTCTTTTATTCCGTCCATGGCTTAATGGCTGTTTTTTTTTGTAAATATTCAAAAGTGTATCTAATCAATTGAACCGTATTGTATTTGTTGACAAAATAATAAAAACAAGTAAAACATAAGCAAAACAAAAAAATAATGAAACAAGTTAATTAATGCGAATTTCATTTTTACCATACGCATGCAAACACATAACCGAACGAAAAAACAAAATTGTGGACCAATCTTTACCATAACAACTATAAATGTATATCAACAATCCAGGGACGACCAGGAGACAAAGGATCACGCGGAGAGGTGGGTCATCCCGGCATTGATGTTTTCCAAACCGTTAAGGTAATTAGAGTCGTTGTTATTTCAGGATACGAATATGTTATTCCAAAGAACAAGGGTGAAGTCCACACATTAAATCTCTCTATCTCTCTCTATCACTCTGTGAAGTACATAAATTGGAATCTACGACTTTGATACTCTTTTTGCAGGGACTTAAACGGTCAGTGACAACGTTGCATGGTGGTACGCTAGGTTACGCGGAAATTGTTGCCGTTAAGGTATTTTATTTAACAACAACAAAAAATCCAAACTCAAAAAGCTTAAATTCTTGAGTCTTTTACTCGGCTTTTGGATGAAAAAACAAGAATTTTATTTTGTAGCGTTATTTTTGATAAATTGATTCTCGGTGTTGTATTTTTTGTGTCTTTTTAATTTATAGATATTTGATGACTTGTTTTGTAGTTGTTTTGTTTTTATAGTTGTACTCGTATATAGATGTTGTGAATCTGTCTTCTCTTTTTTTTTTTTTGTTCTGGTTTATTTTTATGAAGGTAATTTATTTTCTTTGACTTTAATATACGAGTCAGTAAACAGTTTCGATATTTTCGTAGATTTATTTCACAGTGGTGATTTTTTGTTTGTTTCTTTTCTTGTAAACAAGCCTGAGGTATTTTTCGGCCAGTGAATGAAAAATTGTCAATCATTATGAAAAATCAGTTACTATGGCAGGTTAATAAATTGGAGACCGTTTTCATGCTTTGACAGTATTTATCGTTTGACCTTAAATTTTTTAATAAATACTTTTTTCAATTTATAAAATTTGTGCTTGGAATTTATGTAGCTAGTTACTAAATATTAATAAATCTTAGTGAAGAACTCGTGAAAGTGGCCATAATCGAAAAGTGAGGCAAAAAATCGACAAGTAGGAGTCATTCTCTCTTATTACTCAGCAATATGCGGTAATATTAAATTGTTTCTACTATAATTCCAGTTCATTCACCATCACTATTCCTCAAAAGCTTCCTTAGAAGGCATATTTGTTGGAACATAACATTCATCACAAAAGTTGTCATTTAATTTCTGAACGCAATTGACAGAGTTTTCAGGTGACCCTATACGACGTTCCGCTTGTTTAGTGTTCAAGTCAATCTAGCCAGTGTTTTTCAATGTGTGGGTCGCGACCCCCTGGGGGGTCGCCGCCAAGGCCACCAAGTTAGAAAGAGAACAAATTTTGCCTTTAAGAAAAAAGTTAAATAAAACATACTTTTAATGTGACGAATGAGCCTGTTTATTTCTCAATAAAAATTCAAATCTTGATTGTATCTTTGAAACGTTTACAGTTAAGTCATTTTCCAATTGAAGCTTATTTCTCTTTTTTGTTTTTAAGTTAATCATTGAAGAGAATGTTAGATTGTTAGATTACATAGATATGACGTTGAAAATGGCACTAACATTTTTAAGGCCTCATTTGCCAATTCTGGATATTCGTTTTTCCTTTCTATCCAGAAATTGTCGGTTGCTTTGGAATTGAACTCCCTTTGAAGCATTCCATCTGCAGCTTAGTCAATAAGATTTTCTTTCATTGTTACAAATGGAAGTTCAGCGTCTTGAACGGACATTTCTAAGAAAGGTTTAGTATCCATCTTTGTTCATTTCCATCAGACACCAGTTTTGAGAAATAACTTAAAAGTTTCTCTTTTAAGTTGTGCAGACTCTGTGTCATCAGCGATATGTTTCGAAATGAATCCTCTGATTTTGTCTCTTGAAGACAAAATGTTTTCTTCTCTCCCTTGGAGGCTTTTATTCAAGGTGTTCAGATTTTTGAAGAGATCAGCAAGAAAAGACAGTTTAAGTAGCCAACTGGGTTCAGAAAAAAATGTGCACACCCAGAGTTTGAATCTTTAAGAAAAATCAATAATTCTGCTTTCAATTCAAACACCTGGGTCAAATCCTTTCATTTTGAGAGCCATCTGACTTCAATGTGGTACAGTAAGTTTTGGTGAAGGGATCCCATTTCGTCACAAAGAATCCTAAATAGCCTACTTTGCAAAGCTTTTCCTTTAATTGAGTTCATAACTTTGATGACATCTTTTGAGGACATCAATTAATTCTGAAGGCAAAATCTTAACAGCTAAAACTTGTCGATGGAGGAAGCAATGTGTCCATGAAACGTTTGACATTATTAACTTCAATTTAGCTATGAGTCCACTTTTGCTGCCCGTCAAGGCTTTTGCACCACCACCGCTACAAATAGCAATACATCTGGTCCCATCCAGATCGTATTCGTGTCAACTTTCGAAAAACATGCCTCTCACTCTACCAACCTCATACTCGTACTAAGTCTCTCACCCCCCTTGAACTGTACAAAAGTTGTGTGCCAAAATATGTTGGGGGTCGCTTGTATATTTTTGCATATAAAGGGGTCGCCAGCTCAAAAAGTTTGAAAAACACTGTTAGCACTATCAAGAATGTTACTACAATTCATAAATAAGCAGGATTATAAGAAACACAATAGAGATTTCTGAATCAAACTACAGCATCGGTTGATTGAATTATGTGTGCTTGGCTATTGGCACAATGTTCTGAACCCTCATCCCGATGTAGTTTATCATAGCCATAATTAAAAACAAAAAACGCCAACTCCACTCTTATTCCACAAGTCAACTAACTAACCCATAGAATAAGAGTTAATCCATAGGTTAAAATTTCCTATTAATAAAAATAATGTGTACCCGGAATAGTGAAGTGACGTTTACCCAAGGGATTTTTTGATTTTTGTCGTTGTTGATACTTGACTACTGATTTGTTGTTGTCTTTGCTACATATATGACAATCGATTTTGGCGCCTAATGAACTGACATAAAACCAGATTTTTTTTTTGGCTAAACAACCCTCCACAGTGGAATAAGTTTAGTAAACGTCAATTAATAGAAATTCTATTTCCTTTATAGCATTTTCCACTTATTCCACGGAATAAAGGCTAATCCCTCGCTATTTCTTGTTTATTAATTTTGCTGTTAGTAACGAAACTCACTTACATGTTTTTTTAAAAACTGATTCGATCCCATGCAAACACAGACCCCAACCTAGTCTATCTAGCGTTCTGAAGTATCGAGCATTGCTCGATAGACATAAAATTTGAATAGAAGTAGGTTGGACGTCAATCCACATAATAAGGAAATAGTACTCTTTACGTGAAGGTACCAGATATTTCAAGTTAGCCCATCCAAAATTGACGGAACTCACGGAACACCACATAGTTTCGCCGAGCCAAATAGTTTAGTATTGTATTTGAATAATAATATCAAGTTTTAGAGGTGCTTCCACCAATGGCTTTTTCCGGCAATTCCTTTTTAGGTCTTATTGACAATAAAACTTAATTGGAAGGCGTATGATGAAAAAGTCACTGGGTTAAAAATTGGTAATTCGGTGATCAGGCTGATACTCACTTATGATGGAGTTGCGGTATGGTGGACACACTGGACAAGATGGTCAATTTAAATGAACTCATTAAAGTCCAGCGGTCAGCAATGTGTATTACGGGTTAGGTAAGGTTAGGTTTTATGGGCTGACAGTTGATTTTGTTACCGTCACACTTAGATCAATGTAGATCCCTTGAATACCTATGAATTCTATGGTTGGTCGAGCGATTTGGTGGACTTGATAAAGTTCAGTAGGCGATTGCCTGGGAGTTCAGATAGTACAGATTACGGTCACAATCCAATCAAAACCAACTGCAGCTTTAGAATTAATTTTAATCCTCTGGACATCTTCTCCAAAATGGTTGCAGGTAAATCGGGCATTAGGCTTAGAACCACCTTTCAATGGATCAGCAACAACACTGCACGCGCGGATCTAGAATTTTAGTCCGGAGGGGGTCACAGGATAGAAAAAAATCAAAAATAACAAGAATAATCAAATAAATAAAGCAGGGAAGATTTAACCGGTTAGACATTTTTCATAAATTCACCTATTCAGAAGTTATGAGCAAAATTAATTTTTCCATACGTTTTTGAAGAAATAAAAACAAAGTAATGTGTTTGCTTTTATTCAATACACTTTCGAATGAATAAATCAAATTTGGCAGAAAAAAATAAAGAAGCTTCCCGAACCACCGTTTCTTTGTTTTAAGCACCCAACTAAATATTTTTTTCAGAGCCATTTTGTCATAAGGTTTAAGGTTTAAGGTTTTGATTGTGGTATTAAATTAAATGTTTAAGTGCCATAATTAAACAAGTAATAAGTGAGAAATAAAAAATTTCAATCAATTATAAGAAGTATCAATTAAAGGAAGTATCAATAGCGGTGACGTGAAATTATGCAAGACGAAATAAGCTATTTTCTGAAACTGAAAATCTCGCAACACTGTTGGATGTGGAGTTGAAAGTACCACGCATTGTTTCTCGTCAAAAACATCGAGGTAACCACCAACAGAATCAAATATCAAACCCCGGAGGAATATTTCCGGAGAGCAATTTACATTCCTCTGTTGGACAACGTTGTGACGGACCTCAACGAAAGGCTCTCTCCAGACGTGATAAAGCTTTTTGGGTTGAGAGTGTTTCTGCCTCGGACTTCCTATACAGCGGAGGACATTGAAAAAGGTTAGCTTGTAGCAAAAACGTACCAGAATTCCAGAAGCTTCTGAACTCTCTCCCTTCGAGCGTTATTGCCAAATTTGAGTTGTGGGTAGCTAAAATGAACCGAATTGTTGAAAACGACGGTGGACTCCCAGATTCGGTTCCTCTCGCCCTTGATGGTGTGATGGTAATTTATCCGGCTATTTATACACTGCTTACGATTTTGGAAACGCTCTCTGTTACTGGAGCCACTAGACCTGGGGTGGAATCGGCTAAGCTGATAGTCGATAGTTGATAGTCAAAATAATTGCTTTTGCTTCATGTAAGGTGATTATCAAAACGATAATCACTTTTTTCCATACAATTTAAAGCGACAGCTATTTTGGTGTCGTTTTCATATAGTTTTGTAAGCAAAACAAAAATGAAAAAGAAAAAAAAAATATATGAAAACGACATGGAAATAGCTGTCACTCCCAAATGTATGGAAAAAAGTGATTATCGTTTTGATAATCACCTAACGTCGAGCAAAACGACATAGCTTACTGTAGGTGTTGCCAGAAATTCAAATTGTTTTATTGATCATTTTACACAGAGCAAAATAAAGTTGATAATCAAAAACGACTATCAACAAAGTGATAGTCAACAATCGCCTTAGCCGATTCCACCCCTGTGTCAATCGTTCATTTTCAAAGATTCAATCGTTCACATCTCGTTCATTTCAAAGATTCAATCTTTCAAATCGTTCATTTTTCCAATCATTTCTCTTTTTCAATTGCTCATTTTTCGGATCGTTCCATTTTTCAATCAATAATTATTTTGCACTTCGCTCTCCTTTTCTATGGTTCTTTTTACAATTGTTCCATGTTTTTGCTAGGTTTGTTTGGCGATTTTTGAAAAAAATTAAAATGTTCGCTATAACCGATGAGGAAAAAATGGAGAAAAAATTGCAGTTTCTTTTTAATTTTTCAGCATTAATTTTTCTCAAAGTAAACTTAATAGTATGATCGTACCATAAAAATTCTTTCCAATATTGAAGTTGGCTCTCATCTCTCAATAAAGAACAAGAAGTGTTCTACTTCAAAATGTGACTGATTACTGAATGGAATGAACAAAACATTTCTTTATAATATTTTTCGTTCGTTTTTGATTGAACAAACGAAACGACATGGAAAAAGACCGATTCTATCTTGTATTGAACGAGATGAACGAATCAATCACGAACGAGACAGGGCTAGGAGCCACTGCAGAAATTAGTTTTTCAACTCTCTATCGCTTCAAAACTTGGTTAAGACAGACTCACCGGGCTTGCATTGCTACACATCAATCGTGACATCGAATTAGACTACGATGCGATCATTAACAGATATGCGAAACAAAATAGAAGATCTTATTTTGTGTTATAAATTATGCTTTTGGTTGGAACTTGTAAACAAATTGTAAACAGCTAGCTAGGTATCAACTATAGCTACAATCCAAATATAGAAAAATAATAATATATGTCAGTATTGTGTAAAAAACATTGTTGATTCAGCCTTTTTTTTTATTCTATTTTTTTTCAAAGGGCAAAAGAGTAACTTAATTGTGATCGTTTGGTTAGTTCCCGGTTTTTTAGTTTGCAAAAACTAGGTTTTGTTCGTTTGTTTTTTTTTATTCGGTTTGCAAAATATTGGTTCAGCTCTTTTTTTTCAAATACAGCCTTTTTTTTTTTTGGGGGGGGGGGGGGGGGGGGGGGTCATGACCCCCGTGACCCCCCCCCCCCCCTCTGAATCCGCGCCTGCAACACTGGCAATAATATACTATTATAGACAATTTCAGATCTATCCCAGATAGTTTAGACTAAACGACTAATTCTAGATTTCCATCCCTCGAAGATCATTTTGGGAACAAGATGGATCCCTGGAAGAAAACTCGTTACATCTCTATACTCTAGGACCGACTACGGCGGCGGCGTGGCGTTGGAAATGGTATCTATTCAGAACAACTGAATCTCAGTCTATCATATAGATTCCCAATCGATGAAGTGTGTTCCAAGCAGAAGTAATGGCGATAAAAGAGGCATTATCCTGGCTCAATGAAAACATTATATCCTGCAAGAATTTTTTTTGGACAGTCAAGCCGCTCTCAGAACTCTCGCGTCTGTCTAAACAAACTTTATAACAATCCACTGCTGTCGATCATCTCTAAATGAGATGACGAAACAGTTTAACATTCAGCTCATATGAGGAGTGGAGGTCTACTCAAATGACTTCTGTAGAAGCTGTATATGAACTAGGATGAAGAAGAAGGAGGTAACAAGTGACATAAGGTGTCTCTCCTGTTTCATAAATTGTACTAAATGATTTGTTTAGGTTTTCAACTCCCCCATAGGGTCAGCAACATCTAGATTGCCACTCTTATCTTACCTAAACTAAGATTTATTAAAGGGATGACCCAAGTTTGTTTTGGTTTTTCAAGACGAAAGTATACTATACACATTTATGTAAATAATAAAGAGTGTTTTTCTTAGACGCTATTGTGGCATATGACTGCCACGGCTGGCTCATACGAAGTCTGATGTGGAGGCCCAATTTTCGATAACTGTTTCCAATATTTGTGGCGGTATTGTAACGAAGTGTTACAGCTGATTTATTTTGTTCGAAAAACATCAGGAGCGCACCCGCGATAAATCCTAAAAAAGCATCAAATAGGGAACTCCCCCTCATTGCATAGCCTACGACGATCCGCTCTGGAAACTACGGATAAATACAATAATGAATGCAACAACGGAAAACTATTGAGGATAACAAGAAAATGAAAAAAACACGAAATCAGTTTCTTTGAGTGTAATATAATTCACACTCAACACCAACCGAAAAGTGCATATGAGGAGGTGTTTTGTGATCAAAAGTCAGTTTATAGTCCGCTTCAGTAGATTGCACATCCGAGCCTGAGGGGTTTGCATAGGACTGCCCAGTGATTTTTGCCTTGGAAATATATTTCTTCATAATATATATCTCCAACCGACCGAGGCTTCACTCCGAACCCAATTTAACCGATTATTTTGTGTATTTTCCCTTCTAAGTGTATCAAAATTAGGACGAAAGCCAACGTTTCTTCAGTGGAATAGCGCCGTCCGCTGACAGGAGTTCACAATTTAGCCGATCATTTTGTATAATCTTCCCCTCTGGAAAATACACTGGTTTTGGGCCCATTCGCCGAGTTTACGCCTTGCTACTTGATACTGTAGCTTCAATCCTCAATATGCCAAACCACACTAAGAATAAATCACTTGACCGTTGACAAAACGACCACTAGTTAAAATAGTGTTGCCGACTTAAAACTCTAACTCTTTCACCACTCTTTTAGTCCGCCTATTGAGAAGAGTGAACAACCATCACATCACATGCTTTTATAAGTAGGTATGTGAGAATAACTGCTTTAATGTTTGCTATTTCATTTCATTAAATTTACAAAATTTAAGATTCCACAATACGAAATAAACAAATCAACTCACAGAATAGTAATTACTTGAGCAGAATCCCCAGTAACCCAATTCTCCAGTTGTAACTCAAATTTCCCTCAAAAATAATTGCATACTTATTTTATACCTCATGTGTGATTTCTAGAAATATCTCTGCCAAAAATTTTAATAGATTACCCTTCAAAGAGCAAGAAGTGAGAGTGAATCATTCCTCTCGTCTAAACATTGTGTTTCACGTACAAGGTACATAAAATTCCATCAACCTCTTTTGGGTCTTAATTCATTCATTCTTCATTCAAGGCGCCTTTTGGATGCTAAATTTACAAGAAATCTAGGACAGAATATTTTCGAGTTCATATTGTTTTCTTAATAATGAACATATCTATGTCCCTCATTCTTCATATAAATTATTCCACTTGAAAAACGGTATAATAAGCCTAAATGTTCAAAAAGGCAAACATTTCCTTTTCACAACAACAGAAATACAATCAGTCAAAATTCCGAATTTGTCTCTATCCCTCTATCTCTCTGAAGATAATGAATATGCTTTAGTAGTTTAATTTAAAAGTTTTTTAAGAATTCCTGGCATTCACTTTGTATTGCAAAATTCCTTGCATACATTTTCATACCTTATTTCCGCAAGTGAACATAGATCCTTTCCCAGAGACAAGACCTAGAATTAATTTTAACGGAGACGAATTCCGAAAAACAAAATTTGTAGGTAATGCGGAAGAAGTTATGATTTTCAAGTAATATTCCCAAAAGGATACTGGATTCGCCTTCGTTGCTGTCATCATGGAAAAGAGAAATTCCTTGGCAGAAACTAAAACATAAATAATAATGAGGAAACATATAGTTCCATTAATGTGTCATCTTCACCCACAATCTCTAATTACCAAGGATACATTTGTGTATTAGAGAAGGAGCAAAAAATGTGATACGTTATAACTTATCTTGCCACAAATATCTGGCAAATGAGCATAGCTCTACCCTTGAAATAAGAGTGAAGATGAGGAGTCCTTATATACCTAATCGTGTTGTAAACAGTCTGCATCAAGGGATTATACATAATATCTCATAAATATTCAAAGCAGAATTTTTTCGTACTTGCGTCACTTTTAGAATTTCTTTTAAGGTCTCCTGTAGTGAAAATAAGTTGAGTACATTAAAAGGGTCGTTTTATGACTGCCGGTGCATTGATCAAGCATAACAGTCGGAGCAATTGCAAAAATGCAAGCTCATGATAATTTAAGGCGTAATTAAAGATTATTTGTTCTGCTTAAGGCAATAGCGAGAGAATCAAGATTTCCCTTGATTTTCACTAAGCAACATGAGTAGGGTTCTATTATAATCCCAAAATATCACTGAGCAAATGATTATCATTATCACAAACATAAAATAATCAAGTTAAGCAGTCAAGTTGCAGGTACTAAATGTACATCTGGGACCAAAAACCCAAAAACAGTGGATACAGTCCAATAAAGAGTCTTAATGAAATCAATGAAGCTTACTTTCTTTACGTCCAGCTATGATTTGGATGTTTTTCCACTGTAAGGGAAGGGTGTATGTCACTGAACTCGTCACAAACGACTGGACCGAATGATTTGAATGATTTTTTTTTTGTGCCTAAGATGGTTAAGAATCACAAATCAGCCATACTAGCTATTCCGATAAACGTTGTATTGCCATGTTAATAATTTCTATGAACGGCTGAGCTGATTTGGTTCAAAATTGATAGCGAGGTAGTTTAGAAGCGGGAAACGGCTATAGGCTGCTTTATATCTTACTAGCTAACTCTATAAACGTTTTTTTTATCATATAAATAATTTCTACGAGCTATCTTAGCTATCGATGTTGACGGTATAAACTTCAAAATATAACAGTCATTGCCCGGAAAATCGATCGACACTGTTATCTAGCCATTTTTACAATCAGAGAAAAGCCTTTTTTCAGGGCCTTTACCCAGAAGTTGAGGACAGCTCGATATGATATGAAACTGAAATTCATTGAATTTATTAAACATTAATCCACGCCGAATTAAGTATATGAAATTTTAAAACTCACGATACCAATGATAAACAAAAAAAATAAAAAAAAATACTCATACGCCACAGTGTATCATCATCATCATCATAATCATCAATTGAATTCCAATAATTATTATTGCATTCTGATAAAATCTGTGTTACATTACTATTCTGGAATTGAGGGTCGCGGGGTCAGCTAGTACGTTTTAAAATCAGAAACATTTCATTTGGGATTAATAATTACAATGATCAACGAGGGCTGTACTAAATAGATGGAATATGAAGGTAGCGTAGAGTATCGTATAAAAGAGGGGTGGGTATATTTCCTTCGTTTAGCCGGAAGGGGCGATTTTCTAAGGAAAGCTCAATAAAAAACAATATTGAAAATAAACGGCTTTGTCCAGAATGTCGTACCTGCCTCCTTGCAAAGCAAAAAAGTGCTTCTGTTGTAGATAAAACTGTTCCAAGTCAATATGTAAAAAATTTTTTTTTACACTTAGAACAATTTTTGTTAAACTTTTGTGGGAAGTTTTGAATTCGTAAAAAAGCATTGATTTGGAAATTTTGACCACATGTATGACTGCTGAGTTTACGAGAAAAGTAGGTCCGGTGAATCCGTTCAGTTTTTTGTATGTTTAAAAAAAAGCGCGAACTATGGAATCACCAGTTAAAACAAAAAATCCCAGTTAGATCAGGTTTGCGATGTTTTAAGTTTTGACGAGATGAGGTTTTGCAAGGCCCTTTGGTTGTTATTTTTTTTTTTCAGTGACAGAATATTGAAATTTTCAACTGGCCACTAGTCCTTGACTCTTAGATCTAGCTTTCACATTCTAAAAGATGAGCAAGAGCACAGAGTCTGAGGTGACGAGTTTGAACTCACCTGTGAGATCGATCGAGCAGGGCGGAACTCAGACTCAGTTTTGGTTGCAAAAAACGAGTTCAAGCTCTACAGCTATTACTCGTTGAAAATGAGATCGATCTCAAAGATCTTTTCGTGATTTAGTTATGATTATACTTTATGTGAAGCGTGTGAAAAAAATGTCGTGTGAAGGTGAAAATGATGCATAGTTCTCAGTAAAGGAACTTAAAAACAATGCCGCAAAATTATTGTCCGCTAAAGAACATAAGCGGACTATAATTTTGAGCCAGTAAAATTTTGTTAAAAAAATTGCAGTTGCCTATTCATAAGGCGAAGAAGAGTGATGCTGTGCTCAAAATAATTAGATCCTATAAAAGCCAATTTGGAATTGACATCACCAACAAACAAATAACTAGCCAGCAAGCTTCAACACTTGTAAACTTTTCTTCCGCATTGCATGAAGCTTGAACATTAATGAAGGAGTATCCTTTACGATTAATTTATACTCCTCAATTCCTCATGATAGGTCAAAGGTTTCCTTATACGGACATGAGTGCAATCTAGAGCACCAATTGCATGAGGAAACCCGTACTCCCTCCTCCATAACCTTTGCGGTTCTTGTTCTTGTATTTCTTCCACAGCATGTGGGAATATAATCCAATTCTGTGAATGGCTTGCTATTTCTGCAGAAACTTGCTGCACCACTCAAGAGACTGTTGATTGATGAACTCCAACGTCTTCCCCAACTCCAATATGGATCCCTGGGTCTCTTATGTATCACAGAAAGATTAATATTTTTTCTTGGTTTGTGAGAGCACCCGTGTTTCTGAGCTCGCACCCAAAAATTCTTCCGTCAACAATCGCACACCTTATTCACCAAACTGATACATCCGACGAAAATCTTCACCAATTGGACACCTTCTTTCCTTTTAAATTCTTTGTCCGACATAGTTAACAATAAATTCGGCCATCCTTACGGTTTTATGTGCACTGAGTCCGAGAAAGGCCATGCTTAACAATTAATGAGATGAATCTCATGGAACCAAGTGTTTTCTCATCTTTTTGCATATGAAAACGAGTTCAATCTCATGGCGAGCTTTCATTGTGAGATCGATCTCATCCCTCTGAGATTGAACTCACAAATTAAGATCTAAGTCGGTTAGTAATTTTTTTTTTTGCATAGAAAGTTCTCAAAAAAGTGAGTAAAGAGTTTGATCTCATTGTTTCTACTAACACATCGCACAGTTTGGGAAGAACTGTTCGATGTTGAATGCTGTATTGGCGATTTGGCATATGAAGCACTTATATCAATGCAGACACAATGTCGTTAACAATATTACTATGAAAGTAAAATTGTTCAAATTATTGTTTTTCCGCATTGTGATTTTCTGAAGTGAATGCCATTCAATTGGAATTCTTTGACAAGAGTTACGAAGAATCTGACAATATTTAATGTCTTTTTTTCTATTTTAATCTCTGATATAATATTTAATTCTCAACGACTCGGGGTGTTAAATAACTTGAAGATAAAAGAACCATCTAAAACCATGTCGCATCTTAAGATAATTTCCTTTTCTTGAAACACGAGAAGGCTCTCCAAATGATTAATTTCATATTGTACCCGATGAATATCTTAAGAATGTCTACAATTACAAACAAAAAACGGGTGTATAAGGTTAAATAAGAGGGAGCACATATTAAACATTCATCCAAAGAAAACACTTAATCCATTGAGTGAGTAATTTCAAAGACCATCCAAAGTGATGAACGATATGAAAAGGATTAAATTTTCAGTAAAAGGATTTCCCATACACAACCCTTCGTGTCGTCTCCTATTAATAATAATAAATGACAAGCCAAGAAGGTTTCATAAAATATCCTTTAAGATAATCACAACGACAATCAACAGAAACACACATTTCCCAAGATGTAACCTTTTAAATGCCTTCATCATAAAAGGACAAACATCAAGTTGCAAGAGGAGAAGGTTGAGTTTTTTTTTTTTCTTTATATTTATTGTTCGGTTTTGTGTTGCTCTGGGTAAAGGTAAATGAGTTGGATATACCGAGAAGGACTCATCAAACAAAACTGTAAAAGACACAAATTTAATTGAAAGTATCAAATGTTGTATGAAGCACCAACACGGGTTTCAAGTGCTCTCTGACTTATAAGATGTCTGCTCAACTGTGAATTAGTTTATTGGAGGATGATTAAATTGCTTAAACTGTGGAAGAATCCTTGTAACTTATAAGTACAAAGAGATGTTATGATATATGTTATAAATTTGAAGGTATAAAGAATTTTTAATTAAACAAAATTTTGGTTAGTTGGGGAACATTAAGCTCAAATAAATTAATTTCAAATTCCCTTAAAGGTATCTGAGGGCATGTAGTAAACCAACATTGAGTTTGTGGTTATGTTTATGGAAATCGCTGAGTTTTCGGCAACACCAACATGCCCCAACCACAGACACGGAATCAGGTCAAACGTAATGCAATACAAATCGATGTTAAGTGGGAATTTTGGCATCTGGTGAATTTCATGGATTAAATAACTATAGAGGTTACTTAATTTGCAGTGTTATTTTCATCAAGTTAAATTAAAAAATATGCACTAATGGGTCGATGGTAAACCAGCAAAAAGCGCGCCGTCTTGGTGATACCACATGTTTGTAAAGCCAAAGCTCCTCCTATTCTGGTAGTTTAAAGCCCTGTAGAGTTTACCAGTAACAGTTTCCGAAGAAAAGAAACAATACATTTTTTCACATAAAAGAGGATTTTACGGCTCTACATGCATTTCACTCTGAATGTCAGTGCCCCAAAATCATATAGATTTTAATTATTCACTAAAGTACTAAGGTAACTAAAAGTGCGCCTTTCTTCATGATGATTTTCTACTCAAATTGTCGTCTCCGTTGGTGAACATAAAAGTGTTCTGCTTATAAAGATGGAACAAAAAATCCTCTCCTAAGCTGTTTCAAATGGTTATAGACAGACTCAATGAACTCAGAACAGTTTGGAACAGAAAATATCTCAATGAACACCAAAAAGCTGTTCCAAACGGTGACGTGAAATAACGCCCAACGAAATAAGACCAAAATTTGAAAATTTGGTTTTATTTCGTTTTCGAAAACGAAATAAAACCAAATTTCCAAATTATCTTTATTTCATTTGCTAAAACGAAACTAGGCCATTTTGGTCTTATTTCGTTTTTAAATTTATATAAACTCCTGTTAAAATATTTGTCACTTAAACTGTTTTTGCTTATAGAAGAATTCGCGCGAATTTTCTGATTCACCAAATTGGCCCCTTTGCAATGGCCTGGTAGCTTTTTTCCCCTTGACATCTGATCGGGAGCTTGCAAAGTTTTGTTTCATAAATCTACATCCTTTTTCTTTTGTTACGTAATAACAATAATTTCATATGTAATGTATGTCAATTGAAAAACCTTGTTTACTTATGTGTTAAATTGTTGCAGTGTCATATGTGAAACAGTCATATTTCCATATTTGAACATATGGCCATTTTTAACTTTTCTAAAGCAGTCATCGGCTGACCTCCCAACCGTTCAGACCTATTTCCTACAGTCTCTCGCTAGTGCTCTCAATCTCCCAATTCTTTTTCCCTCTCTATCAAATCCATATTCTCTTTCCTTTTTCCTCGCGATTTAACTAGACACGTGTGATTGTTAAAGCGATTTAATATCCCAATAGGATGGCTCCTAAGCCAACCCGTTCGGGCAACCGGTTTGATTTCTTAGATCCCGATCCCCCTGACCCTCCACCTCCTCCATCCAAAAGAAATAAAATATCCAGTGATACTTTCCTCAGTGATTTCCCTTCTCTGCCTTCTAAATCCATTTTCAAAAACCCTCGTTTTGTCCATATAACCCCCAAAGACCCTAACAAGCCATTAACCTCAATAAGCGTATTTGTTCTTAAAAAAATGATCGATTCGATCAGTACGCAATATGAAAAAAATTCTCAATTAAGAGACGGATCTATCCTTATCTTAACAAAAGACCAGAACATAGCTAACAAATTTATAAACTCCAAAGTGCTGGATAATATCTGCCCCGCAAATATTAAACTCCACTCCAACCTCAATGTATCCAAAGGAATTGCATATGCCCCTTGCCTTATTAATGTAAGCGAAAGTGAAATCGTATCAGAACTTAAAAGCCAACACGTATCGACGTATACAAGTTTACAAAAAAAGTCGATAATACGAACAAAGCTACTGGGCTTATGATTTTCTCTTTTGATTTATTCAGAATTCCAGAATCTATTGACATTGGTTGGTATAAAACAAAAGTGTCGGAATATATACCTAACCCAATGCGGTGTCGCCAATGTCAACGTCTTGGGCATACAATGAAATGGTGTAAGAGTCCCGCTACATGTGAAAGGTGCAATTTCCCACTTCACGATGGTACTGAGTGTACTCGTCTTGAATGTGCCAATTGCACTGGCCCACACCCCGCCTCTTCCAAAACTTGTCCCAGATACGTCCAAAGTAGAGAAATAATAGAAATTAAAACTAAAAACAAATGCTCCATCTCTGAAGCTAGACGTTTGCAAAGAGAACGTTATCAGCCCTCTCTTGCCTCCTCTTCTGACCTATACTCGAACACTCTGAAAAAACCTTCTTCTGTCAAAAGTACAACTTCTCAACCATCCTCGTCCCTCTCTACTCAATCTATTAAAAATAAAACGGAACAAATCTCTCACAAAACAAATCAATCTCTCTCCCAAGAGAATAATTCGAAAACTTGTAATGCAACAACCGATAACGCAATAATTAATGATAACACCGCTACACCCAATACCAACATCAACAAAGCCCCAATACAAAAAACTCACTCAACAGAAATCACTCAAAATAATTTGAACAAAAACAACACTGCATCAACTGATTCCGTTCGAAATGAAAATCCAGCTACAATAAACTCAAAACATAATACATCATCACAAAATTCAATCAACTCAAAACAAAATACATTACCCCAATCTTCAGCTTCTTCATCCCATATGCAAAAACCTATGTACATAGACATCGATTCTGATGATGACGCACAATAAAATAAATAATTGTCCACTGCTAACCCGTGCCCCGGGTGACGGTGTGGGTCCTCCCCTCAACGGGGGGGACTCTCACCGCCGTTTGGGGCGCGGGAATAATTTATTAACAGGTGGTAATGGCCCTTTTACCCGTACACTGGTCGGTACGGCTAATAAGTGCTTTTCCACCGCCTCCAATGACTTCAAAATCTTGCAATGGAATATGAAAGGTTATTTCAATAACCTTCATTCTCTCCAGTTGCTCATTAAAGAAATTAACCCCAGTATCATCACTCTACAAGAAACTCATTTAAAATATAAAAGTCAAATATTTCCACCTAAAAAATATTCAGCTTTATTCCATAATCTTCCATTAAACAATTCTTCGAAACAAGGTACATGCATACTTGTCCAAAAATGTTTTCCACACAGATTCATATCTGTTCATTCACGCATTTCTGCAGTTGCTGTAGAAATCGAATTAAAATACAAAATAACTATCATTTCACTTTATATTCCCCCTGACCAAAACTTTGACCTCTCTGATCTCGACTCTATTGTTTCTAACATAACAACACCAATCATCTTAAATGGTGATTTTAATGCCTGGAACCCCGCTTGGGGCTCTCCTTCAATAAACAGACGCGGTAAGACTATTGAAAATTTTATAGCCAACAATAGCTTCAATATTCTAAATGATGGTCGCCCTACCCACCTATCCACGCACGGTACACTCTCACATATCGACCTAACACTTTCATCTCCGCATCTTTCCACATCGTTAACCTGGGAGGTCTCCGACGACTTATACGGGTCTGACCACTTCCCAATCTTGTCAACTCTTTCTTTGGGCAATAGTCCTATACTTCCAAAATCTCAACCTAAATTCCTGACTTACTTTGCTAATTGGGACCTCTTTCACGCTGTGGTTTCAAAACAAACTTCACTCATACCAGACTACAAAAATATTAATAGAGAAGCTGCCAATATAACGAAGATAATTCGTTATGCCGCTAACCTCAGTATCCCTCAAAGTACTCAAAAACAACACAATAAGACTGTCCCCTGGTGGAATCCACACCTTCAAAGCCTACGTCAAAAGAAGCAAGCGGCATTCAAAATTTTCCGTAGATCTCCTTCCCAACCTAACCTTATATCTTACCGCAAGGCCAACGCTGAATTTCGTAGAACTGCAAAAAAAGAAAAATCTAATTCCTTTAACAAATTCATTTCAAGTATTAACCAGAACTCTTCACCCAAACAGATGTGGAATGATATAAAATGTCTTGAGGGCAATTATACGCCACACACCATCAAGCTCATTAAAACCGAATCCACTAACCTTACAAATCCAATTGAAATCAACTCATATTTTGCCACCTCATGGGAAAAATCCCAAAACAATTCCAATTTTCATTCCTCGTACCTCCAACAAAAAGATACCTTTCTGTCCATGTCTCACCCAAACTACATACCACTGTCCTCAGCTACTTCCATCGAAGCCTCCATATCACTTTTAGAACTCGAGAACAACCTTCAATCTGCGAAAGGGAAAACTCCAGGATTTGATAGAGTTACTTACGTAATGCTCAAAAATTCTCCGAAATCTCTAAAACATAAACTTCTATCATTGTATAATAACATCCTTAACAATGGGTGTATTCCTCAACAGTGGAAGGTCGCGACGATCCTACCCATACCGAAACCAAAAAAGGACCTCTCTTTAATTTCAGGATATCGTCCCATATCTCTTTTGCCCTGTGCCTCCAAGATACTAGAGAAAATAATTTCTAAAAGAATCTTCTGGTTCATTGAAAAAAACAACTTCATCGACAAAAACCAAGTTGCTTTCAAAAAAGGTAGAAGCACAATGGATTCGCTTCTCCACCTCGACTTTTTTATATCATCCACTATTTCTGAAAAAAATCACGCTACGGTCTTGGCAATTGATTTTGCCCAGGCTTTTGATAGAATTGGTCCCCATGTCGTATTAAAACAATTAATTGAATGGAAAATTGGACCAAAAATATTTAACTATGTTAAATCTTTTCTCTCTAATCGACAATTCCGTTTAAAAACTAATACAATCTACTCTCCAATACATTATTTAGAAAATGGTATCCCGCAAGGATCACCTCTCTCAGTAGTTTTATTTATTATTGCATTTAATAGTATTAGTAAAATTATTAGTTTTTACCCAGAAATTAAACATGTCTTATACGCTGATGATCTTATACTATTCTCAAAATGTAAAAATTTAACTCTTTTAGCTTCCAAGTTCTCAGCAATAATTTACGACTTAGATAACTGGGGTAATTTATCTGGATCAAAAATATCAATTTCGAAATCTGAAATTTTACACATTTGCCGTAAATATAAATGTCAAAAATCAATCGACGGCGTATGCCTTAACAATGAAGTAATTAGAAATGTAAACTTCTCGAAAATATTAGGCATTGTATTTGATTCGAAATATAGCTTTAAGAACCACTGTACTTATATTAAGAAGAGCCTAACTACCAGAGCAAATTTAATTAAGTTTTTGAGTTCAAAAAAATACAACTGTGATATTAATACTATAATCTCCATCATTCGTTCAATTATACTCTCTAAAATTGACTATGGTCTTCCCATCTACGGGAAATGCGCGAAGTCATCACTACAATTAATCACAACACCATACCATGCAGCAATAAGACATAGTATTGGAGCCTTCCGAACAACACCAATAAAAAACATCTTGGTCGAATCTGGACTCCCGAATTTACTCAACAGAACCGAGTTTCTCACAAGGCAAATTCAACAAAAACTAAACTCACCATTCCCCACTCCTATCCAGGACGACGTGATCAAAATACTAAGCCGGAAGAAGTCACCAAAATATCCATCCACCCTTCAAAATACACTTAAAGATGCAACAGAAATAGGCACACCAATCATCATTGATAAAAAATCTAAAAGTAACCATCCTCCTTGGAATCTACCTTGTGAATCTATAGTTACCATTTTCGAAGATTATTCCAAATCCAACACTAATAAGGAAACATATCGATCTCTATTCCTAGAAACAAGGGATAATTTTAAAAAACAAGGTTGGCAACTACTTTTTTCGGACGCATCTAAAACAAAGGACGGAACTTCATTTGCAGTCGTCAGTGAAAACGGCTCAATCAAATCTAAAGGGCTACTGCATGACTTCTCATCAATATTTACAGCCGAGGCCTTTGGCATCTTGAAAGCAATTGAAGTAGCTAAGAATAAAAAAAACCGTTATATTCTCTGATAGCCTCTCATCAATAAAAGCAGTCAAGAATACTAGCAACAACTCAACTTTAGCTCTCGTCATCCGTGACAAACTAATTGCTAAAAAGAAAAATCTTAAAATTGCTTGGATCCCAGGACATGTGGATATTAGTGGTAATGTCCTCGCAGACATCGAAGCGAAAAAAGCAGTAAAAGAACCACTCCTTAAATTCCACACCTTCAATGCTAAAGACTTTAAAAAACACAACAAGTCGATTATGAAAGAAAAGATGTTGTCTGATTGGTCCGAATATCAGCACACTTATTCAAGTCTCAATCCCGGTGCCGATCGAGCTCTCTACCCAACGGATTTGCCATCGCTTTTGGTAAAGAATTACATAAGACTCAGAATGGGACATTCTCAAATAACCCATGAGCATCTTTTAACTAAACAACCCGCTCCTCTGTGTAATTTCTGTACATCTACACCAACTCTTACTGTCTCACATATGCTACAATGCGAACACATCGAAAGAGTCTCCCTCGAAATATCCAATAAGTCACTTCATCAACTTTTATCATTCATTTCAAAAACCAACATTACCTTAGTTCATAAGATCTTAATCAAACTCAATCTCGAATACAAAATTTAATTTATGCAGCTCTCCTTATTCAAATAGCCGAAGGCCCTGGTAGCTAGCGCTATATTTATCTAATTATTGTTAATATAATTTATTTATATTTCAATAAAATTATAATAATAATAATAAACTTTTCTAAAGCGTCAAACTAATATATGATGACAACACTGTAAGAGTCAGGTGGCCATATTTACTTGCTACTTTTTGGAATAAATTGTCAATATAGAAAAGATTTTGAATTTTCAAGAATAGACCTTAATTTATTTAAAAATTTGAATTGAGAGAAAGATAATTGTCACTCGCGCAAGGCGTACCGACCGGAAAAAAATGTTTTGCCCCAGTGAGAATCAACTTGGGGTGTGAAAAAAAAATTCGCGCAGCGGAAAATTTCGCGCGAATTTTTTATTTTCACACCCCAAATTGATTCTCTCTGGGGCAAAAAAAATTTTTCCGCTGCGCGAATGACGATTATTTTTCTCTTAATTTAAATTTTATATCAAGTAAGTAATTTAAAATCTATCTTTGGAATTCATAATTTTTTCAATAGATAAACTCATGTAAAATAACAACGCAATTCTCTGCAAAATTTGCAGAGAAATTGTATAAAACATCAAATGTGTTTAGAGTTTAAATATATGTTAATGTTGATGACATGGACGTTTGTTTAGTTAAAATCCTTTTTTTAATTATAATTTCTTCGTTATATAGGAATCTTTTTTCACTTAAAAAAGAATATTTGAAGTTCTTTTTTTTGTAGGAAAAAAAAATAAATGATTGAAGATGTCATTTGGCATTTGGTTCAAATATGTCCTTGGGTGTACAAAAAAATTTGCAAGGAATTCAGCTTTTTTTTTCAAGGAATTATTCGGTTTGAATTCTTTTTTAAGATTGCAAAAAAGCTGAAAAACTGGTTTTGAAAATTTTGGCCTTATTTCCAATTTTTTTTTGGCGCAATTTCCAACTGACCTAAGAATTAAAGCCAAATTGGGGTAGTTTCATTTTTGGAATGGAAATAAGGCCGAATTTCAAATTCGGTTTTATTTCGTTGGGCGTTATTTCACGTCACCGTTCCAAACTGCTCCCAACTGTGTAGTACAGTGTCTGCACTGCGTACTGTTTGTCCAGTTGCCGAGACACTTTTAGGTACTAGGCAAGGTCTTATGGGACACAATGCTTAATTGCTTGTCAGTTAAAATTCCGCACCTATTAAAAATAGTGGCTTAGAAGTACCGTGGCTTTTGTGGCTTGCAGTTTTCAACAATTCCTTGATGGCGTGTTTGAAAATTGAGGATCGCTTCTGCAGTTCTAAATTTAAGTATGAGAAGCAATTTTCCTTGAATAGTGATGATGATCTTGGAAAATTTGTCAGTAATTCGAGAGAGGCAGTACCCTAAAAGATCAAATATGAATACTCTAAACAAGACCAGGACTCGAAGGCCAGCTTTCAATGGTACTGGTCAACACAAATTATCATTATGCCCCAATGGCTCATTTGAGTGCACCGATGTCGCACACTCTGTAGAGTCATAGCTAGCCGACTTAGGACCGGGATGATGAGGGTTTTGTAGAGTGTCATTTTAGTTGCTCGCGAGAGAACTTTACTACTCAATTGCCTTCTAAGCCCAAAGAAGTGATTCTTCGTTTGATTTTAGCGCTGTATGTTGTTGTCTGAGTTTATAGCGGATCCTAGTCGAAGTTAAATCTGTGTATGTTGACGTTTGCTCCTAGACGGCGATGTTGGTTGTCCTTTCTTGTTGACAGCATTAACTTGGTCTTGCCCTCGTTAACCGTTAGACCCATCTTCCTGGCCCCCGTCTCAAGACTCATGAACGCTCCACTGACATCACGCTGTCAATGTCGTCTGCGTTTCCTAGTTGCTGGACGGACTTTTGAAAGATTGTGCCTCTGGTGTAGACGTTGGAGCTTTGCACAATCTTTTCAAGAATGATGTTGAAGAAATCGCATGACAACGCATCGCCTTGTCTTAAATCTTTTTTGACATCAAATCTGTCCGTTAGGTTTTTTCCCACCATGATGGAACAGCGTGCGTTTTCCATTGTCATCTTACACAGACAGACGAGTTTTTCTGGGATGCTATAACTAGACATTGCTCTATATAATTGGTCTCTATAGATATAGACGCTGTCATACGCGGCCTTGAAATCGATGAAAAGGTGGTAGGTATCGATTTGAAGTTCTTGGGTCTTGGTTCTCCAAAATCTGCCGTAGGGTGAATATTTGATCGATGGTGGACTTTCCGGGTCTGAAGCCACACTGATAAGGACCTATCAGGTTGTTGACGAAGGGCTTCAAACGTCCACACAGCACGGCAGACAAGATCTTGTAGGCGATGTTAAGGAGACTTATACCTCTGTAGTTGGTGCAGTTCAGGGGATCTCCTTTCTTGAGGATCGGGTATACGATGCTGAGGTTCCATTCGTCGGGCATGCTTTCCTCCGATCAAATTTTGCAGATTAGCAAATGCATGCATGCTCCTAACCAAATCATCTCCAGCTGCTTTGTATAGTTCGGCGGCTAGTCCGTCTGCTCCAGCGGCTTTGTTCGACTTAAGTTAAGATATCGCTATCTTCACTTCGTCAATGTCGGGTGGGTGGAATTGTTGGCCTTCTTCACCTAAATTGAATGGTTCTGTATTTATGGTGGAATTTTGCTCGCCATTATACAGCTTGGAAAAGTGGTATTTCCATATCCTCAGCACTGACTGCGGTTCCACTACGATGTTCCCATGATGGTCTCTACAGGCTCCGGTTCGGGGTGTATAAGCCCTGGAGGTTTGTTTTACCATTTTTTAAAACTTTCGAACCTCGTTCCTGTTATGACATCTCTCTATCTCCTCGATCGCGCTCTTCTCATGTTCCCTCTTTTTTTCTTTCTGTGCAGTTTGTGCTCCTTTCTCCTTTTCTGCTCGTAGAGCTCACTAGCTGCTCGTGTCCTTCTTTGCATTGTCTGCTTGAAGGTAATATAACTGTCTTTATTGATGACGAATGAGACATCACAATCGAATGTTAAGTGCAACAAATGCTTGTCGTTGAATTGAAAGTTCTGGAAAAAAGTGAGCCCCGCATAAGGAGTACTAAAAAATTTTGCGTTTTACCCATGGTCGTAAAAAAAAGTTAAATTCGGTAATGCTCCTTTATTCCTCTAGACTAGACTCTAGCGAAATAGTTGAGGAATTTCAACTCATCCAAGTTGTCGAAAATGCGCACTATTAAAACATCGCAAGGTTAAAGCTAAAATTAAATTAAATTTTGTTTTAAATGTTTGTATTTAACAATTTCAATTTAACGAATTGAATTTTAAAACAAAACATTAATTATTAAACAAATTAAATTCTCAGTTGTGAAAACAACACTTTAATAGGTTTTATTTCTCTGAAATTATTGTTTTTTTTTTCGGGCGCAGTCGGCAAATTCATGAAATTTATCATCACCCCTCCCATGGCTTGGGTTCTCATTACACCCGCGCCCCTTGTGATGATGTTTATTTTTATTTTTAGTTTTTATTTATCAGTTAGTGAAACGTTTTTCAAACAAAAATGAAATGAATAAAAGCAAAATTGACAATGACAAATTGATCTATATTGAATCATCAATAACTATTTTCTAAGACGTCATTCTAATATTATTCTTATGTTCGTCGTCACTGGAAAAAAACCTTCCTTAGCACAGGGTCATCCAATAGTAAGTTTTCGTTTTGTTTAATAAATGTCCATTAATTAACTTAACATGTACCTGCTCATTTGATGGGACCTACAATTTTTTGCGGATTCTGAACTTTTTAAGACCTTTTCGTGACAGATTGAGTAGATTCTTGCAATTGTTTTCTTCCAGTTGTTTGCAAAAAAAACAGAATTCATGGAATATGAAATAAAAATAAAAATGTATTGCAATACATTTCCAAAACGCCACCCTGTTATATCTTCCTAGGCCATTTTTCAAGTGTGTTTTTGTTCTTTGACGCGGAAAAAAATCTTTCATATGTGGAAATGACAGCTGGTGAACAATCGCTGATTCAAAATTTAAGTCAATGTCAAAATCACTTACTTACACAAATGCTTTCAACTAATGAAAACACTCGCTGAGTTCATTAACAAGCAATGGAATCTGTTTGTATTGTTTTCATTAAACATCCTTGGATGTCAAATTTAAGATTGAATGTATTTTGTTTCAAGTATTTTTTCTCTTAATTTGAAGCATATGGCGTTGGTTTTATTAAAGAGATCACAATCTTAATGTCAGAGGTACAACGTAAATAGCTGGAAGCTATAAATAGTTGAGTTAACGTTAATGTAATTGATTTTGAAAGCTCGTATCATGACAAGTGCAAACAGAAACAATGAGCCTGGAGTGAAAGAGGATGGTATATGTTCACTTATAGAAGTACATAGTATGCATGTCGGAATGCTAGTGGCCCAAACATTTTGCCAAAACGAATATTTAATTAAAACATGACTTTAATTATTTATTAAGTTAAAATGTTGAAATTTAATCATTTAAGCATTTACGGTTGGCTTAAATGTCTCCAAAAGTTATATGTGAGACATATTTTCCTTATTTTTGATAAGCAAACAAATTTCTTCTCTGATGTATGTCCTGAAAATGAATACCTGGGAGCTTTCAATCAGTACGTAGTCTTTAAACACTCTCAAATAGAGAAACATATATCAAAAGTTTAAAGTCTGGTCTCTGGTCTATAGAGAGAAATTTGAATCAGTACAATGCAAGCTGAGTTTGAAAAAAACAGGAACTGTTCGCTCTTCTTTGAAATCTTATAACCCGGAAATATGATAACGTTTAAACATTTAACAACTGGACAAGTAACCACACGCCACAGGTATTAATCCATATAAAAATTAACTGGTTCTCCTAACAGTATGAAAATCTAACCGTAGTCCTCATTTCCATAAATATGAAGTTCTTGCTTAAGAACAAAATAATATCAGCGCGCTTATGTTTCCACGGGCCCGCCCGTTGAAAAGTCGTTAGATTCGGATCATCAGCAATACAACAATGTTATAAAAATGAACTCGAAATCACTTCTCGCTAAGGCACATTAAAGCCACCCTTCCTTTCCTGTCCAAAGTCTTTGAAAAAATAATGACTAAACAACTTTCTGACTTTCTTCTTATAGCTTCAAAACAATCCAGGTTTTGCCGTGGTCATAGCAGTACAACAGAATTCCTGGATTTTTTCGAACATCAGATGCTAAAAAAGTTTCGTTTCTGGATCGACGGACGCATTCGGTCAGAGAAGTCAATGTTCTGCGGAATAAAATTTGCAATTTCATGCCAATATCTAGTGGAGTTCCATAGGGTACCGTTTTGGGTCCTTCACTTTTCTCCATTTATGTGCATGAAGAACCAAAACTTAACTTTAACAGAGACCTCTTATCAATTAGAAAATGGTCAATAAATTGTGGCCTTACTTTACATCCACTCATAAGCAAATGCCTCATTATTTCTAAAAGGCCATTGGATTTGTCTGGTTTTTCAGAAAAAAATTGAATTCGTGGATACCACTTACATATAAATCTTTGTATTCAACAGAACCTTAAGGTGGAACGACCATAGACCATATTAGAAAGCTTATGGGGTTCTTCAATTGCTGTGGCCAAGACACAAGAAAAATGCTCGCTCGAACACTTGTGATACACATTCTTATATACGGCTGTGACATTGTTTGCAAGCTTGATAGTGTCAGTCAAAGGAATATGAATATTGTTTTTAATAATGTTGTGCGCCAAATTTTTGGTCTTAGACGCTACGATTACGATCTCATCTCTCAGTTTTTCAAAAGTATCTATGGCAGTTTTTTTGACAACTTACTAACAATTCAAACTCTGATCACTATCTTTAATGTACGCGTCAACCTCCATACCTGTAGTTATGGTAAACTCTAGTTTTCGCTTTCAAGACGATCAAACAGAATCATTATTCCTCTGTTTCAATATTTAACATCAGAGCGACAGTTCAATGTTAATGCAGCTCATTTGTGGAATACCCTACCACAACATGTAAGAGGTGATTCAATAAGGACATCCCAATCCCATGATTTTCACGGTCTTCTACAGCATTGCCGCCTTTTCAAAGCGTGTGTTTGTTCCGACACTACTAATAAGCTCTTCGTTAGATATAATTAGGCCAGAAATCTCTAAGAATGTTTCCAGGTGCTGCAACCGTTCAGTAAAACGGATTCGACGTTGTATCAGAACAGCCTTAGCTTGGTTCATTAGCTTAGAGAGTTATTTCTCCATATCGCATACCGAAAGCAGCCTTTTCTTTCTCGATTTGGCTGTTGACGTTCTGTTCGGTGCCAGTGCCACCCGCGGTAGAGATGATACTTCCAAGGTGATGATAGCTCCGTAGTTGAAATTCAGACTCACGATTTCTGCTTCTCCCTCCACCACTGTTATTCTTTTGTTGCTAAAATGATTTCCCGATCATTTCGAGCAAGCTCCTTCCCATGTATCCAAGGTAAGAACTACAAAAGTAAAAAACAGTTGGTGACCTAGTTCCACGGCCACCACTTTTACAGAATTTTCAAATCCCTCCAAATCCAGGAAAAAGACATTTTTTATTCTTTTGCAAAATGATTAAGAACCAAACTCCTGCTGAAGGTAAACCGCGCTCATTAAGTTGAAAAAGCATTTTCCCCTTTCTCAGTCCTTAAGATTTATTTGTGAATTGTCATTTCCGTTGCTCAAGTTTTAATGAGTTTATAGTCAAAGCTCAATCGGAAAATCAAATCTTCCTCAATTTCACCACACCACCACCACCACTTTCATCCAACACTCAATGGGAACAATAATTTCGCTGTTGCCGACGATGATGGTGCGACAGAAGCATTTCCTTTTTCCTTATCGGAAGAGGAAATGTTAAAATTTAGTGCGATAAGGACACTTTTAAAGTCATTGTTGTTTTAATTGCTTATACGTGATTACGTTTTGCTATCTACTTGAAACTGTAATTGGATATTAGATACACGATGACGATTGACGACGCAAAACGACACGACGACGACTTGGGGGATAAAGACACTCAATGGATGCGGAGTGAATAAAACATATCCGACAGATGGGCGCACATTATTGTTATTGTCAAAAGGAGCTTGAAAGAATTGAAGAAGCTCTTCGGAGCTTGTAAAAAGGTTAAGTGTCATGGTAAATGTGATTAGGAATTTTATTATTTGTCCCAGTTTTTTATTTGTTCTCTTTCTATTCTTGTGTTGAAGTTGATGTATTATTTTTGTCTTCTCGTTCTTTCAAGGTCCAAGTAGAATAATTGTACTTTTTTCTTTGTTGATTTTTTGTCAGTTTTTTTTCTTTTTCTGCTAAGCAACAGTTACGTTGGCGGAATAAAGAGCAATCTTGCAAACAACCCAAAAAATTATGTTATTTTCCGGTATCTTGTCGATTCTAAATGTTCTATTCGGTCTTAAGAAACTGCCCAATATTGATAAGAACAGCAATGCTACGAATCCAATTGTGCAATCCGGAATTTAATAATTTTGCCTATAGTTAAAGATTGACCAAGACATTCGCGTAGATGGCTGTTGTTGAAATTTCAGCGGGATTAGTTTTGTTAGAGGGAGTGTCCGCCGTTTTTAGCACAATGGGAAAGGATTCGAATCTTGTTTTTGGAAAAGAAATCACGCAATGCGTGTGGATGATATGTTCCGTGACTCTTCTCCTTTGATAAGGACCCCTAAAAAATTGGTTTCTCGAGCTAAATCGTGTGCACATGATAGCCATGTCCAGGTGCGCCTAAAATTACGGAGCATACCGTGACAAATCTCCACAACCTCGTACTGGCACACCACTGATAGGTACTCGAGATGGCTGAGACAGTATGCACTTCATAATATGAAATATTGGGCATGAGAAAACTTTTGGCAATTTTGTGAGGTTCGCTCACACCGGACAGCAAGCGCAACCAAAGTGTTTGACGATGTTTAAGACCAATCGGAAGGAATTTCTGCTTCACGAGTCCACTAGTAGACATTCGAGACCAACAAACAGTCGAAACAGACGACTTTAGCCTGAAAACGTACTCCGGAGAAACCCAATATTGTTCTGCCGGCCGGAAAAATCCCGGAAGCCGTTTTTGGAAGTCATTAGGTGCTTACTTCGGAAAATGCAAAGTGGTCACTGGGGTGCACTATGCTGAAGAACGCGACGGCACGGCAAAGCCGAAGACCTAAGGCCTTAGTGCGTGTAGGGAATTCTGGAGACCTACAATTTTATGCCGATTCCGAACGGCTTAGGTAGCACTTTTCTTGGAAGCATTGTCAGTTCCCATAAAAGTAAGACATGGTTGTATTACAAACATACGACCATCTATGTTACTGTTCAGCGCAAATATAACCACTTAGCCAAATGTATACAACTTCTATGTCGAATTATTGGCCCCTCTTAGCCAGTAAAAAGATGCTCTTCAAAGCGCGGTCCCATACTTCCGCCATCGCCACGGAAAAATCTGGTTCGTCGTGCTTACACTTCTCTGGTTATATTGTAGATCTGATGCTGCGGGCTTACACTTCTACAGCGTATAGCTGGTTCGTCGGGCTTACACTTCGCAGGTTATAATGTTATGCTTACCTGTTTAACGTGATGAGAAACACAGTGGTCGGTAACTGTGATGAAACAGTAGGTATTATACAAATGACCCCTGATAGCACTGAAACAGCAGACAATAGCTCTGGTTCATCTGCAGCTACTAGTACGGTCCCTGGTGGCACGCTAAATGGCAGAATTTATGGCCCCTGGTTGAACTGAAACAGCAGACAATAGCTTTTATCGATCTGCAGGTACTATAACGGCCCCTGTTGGCACGCGAAACAGCAGGATTTATCACCCTGCTACCACTTAAAAATCAGGCAATAGCTCTGGTCGATCTGCAGGTACTAGTACAGCCCCCGGTGGCACATAAACAGCAAAATTGATGGCCCCTGGCACGACGAAAACCGACAATCATTGAAACTCCTAACAACTGATGGGGGAAATCTCCAATGCAATAATAATATTTAAACAATTACCTCCGAAAGATGACTTGCTCCGTCTTGCTGCTCACGAACGACTGACTCGATGAGGTTTACTTTTCCAGGGGTATCGTTTCCACTAAGGAAGGTCTGGATAATTCCATATCTGTTCTGTAGTCGTAACCGGTATGGAATTACAGACTATCTATCTCTCCCCGAAGTTGTTAGCCCCACAAGCGGAGCTTTGCCTCGCTGCGCCCCGGGTGTGTGAGGTTAACAGTTTTGGGGAGAGTTGCTTTGTTTTTTTTTCAGAATTGTCTCCGTGAACTTGTTTTTGTTGGGTAAAGGGCTTTGGGGATAGCTTGGTGTCGGGGTTATGTGTGTTATTGTGTTCAAAAATTCCATACCACCTGTTTTAAAGGAACGACACCTTTGTTTGGACCTATCGTCGCTCATGCTTTTTAGTTGCTTAGACAACGACTTATTATGATAGTTGCTAAGCTTGCATTCGTCTTTTGGAGGTTAACAAACATAAAGATGCAAGATCAAAGTTATATTGCTGTTACACATACGTTTATAACTTGATATTTAGTTCAAAGAGATTTAACGAATCTTGCCCTTATTGGTCTAGTCAGCAATCAAATCTCAAACATGTTAATCACCAAATCAGTATCTGTCCTTAAGTTTTATTAAGTTCCGAAAAAGCAACGCTATTGTGGGGGTTCGACCCGGTTACCGAAATTCCATTGCAATATTACCAACCCAAAGCTCACAACCCACCAAATGAGGAAGAACAAAAAAAAAGGCGAAACAATAATAAATAAGTCTAAGAAAGAATAATAAATAAGTGAACATAAATAATAATTGTTTATCCTCTTTATGCGAAGGACCTTCGGAAATCCTGTTTTGGGTTTGCTGCCGATTCCCTTTTTTGCACAGTTTTTTCTCCTTTTTTAACTTTTTCTGACATGTTTGAGCCATATTTGATTTCTTAGGGTGCCAAATATGAATTTTATGAGTTCTTATAGAAAAATAATATTTAGATTGGTTTCAACCCTTTTACTTGCCGGATCGCAGATTGGCTTCCGGAAAACAATTGGTGCAAGAAAGTAGAAGGAACTCTTTGCCACGCAAACTTCTTTTGATCCTGATCCCATTCTCTTTCTGCTTCACGTTCTCTCGTTTCTTAAGATCCCAACGGAAACGGAAGAATTATAGAGATACAATCATCAGTAGAACAGAGGCGAGAGAGTATACGAGTATATGCGAGCTCTTGTCGGGGTTGAATGACTTATTGAATTTCCTGCTACAAGCTACCAACTTGAGCATATTAGGAAAGATGAAGTAGTTATGAATGTGTATGCCCTTTTTTTAGTGTGCTGTGTGCCATCTTATATGATAGGGTAGATTGGATAGGATAGGCGGAAGGTTGTGCGAAGAAAGTTATTTCGCATTGGATGAATGGGTTTCGGGGCCAGAACAACAAAACTGTTAGCAACGAAATGGACAACGATGATGGTGGCGGAGCGACCGACGACGCGTCATCGGAGGAAAGGCAAAATGATAACCTTATGGGGGATATCTTTATGATATAAAATGGAAAAGCTCGATGGAATTCTAGACGATTACTTGGGTTCGAGTTTGTTGGGGGTTTTGGGTCTTGGGGTACTTATATGAAATAGAAGAAGTTTTTGTGTATCGTGTATCCCCATATCCTGTGTATCCTAAAAGTTGTATTGTGTTGTGTTGTCGAGAGATGATAATAATTTAAACGGTCAGTTTTCAGGCGAATACGGGTAGGTATATGGCATTATTATAAAGTGGGAGAGTTTACGGTTGAATTTGTTGTTGTTTTCGAGGTCAGCAGATGGGTTTATTTGCCAAGGGATTTCAAATGTATAGATATGAGTTTTTTCTCTTTTTTTGTATTCTTCCTGTTGCCCGTTCTACCCTAATAGATATTTTGGTTGGAAATATAAAATGTTGTTTATGTTTTTAACGCTGATATTAAAAAAAGTCGTTTATTAAAAAATATTGCTGTCCCATGTGAGACGTTTTTAGGAGAGGAAAGTTTCAATTCGATTAAATGAGGTTTTTAAACAAGTTTTGATGTATGGTAGTGGATGAGTCGAGCAGTGAAGTCAAGCACAATAGTACAAGTTTTTATTTCAGAAAATAAGTGGGTACATTAGGGTTTTCTTAGTTGTTTTCAAGCACCAAATTGTAATTGGGAACAATAGTGTTGGAAAAGGTCCGAAAAGCTAGATAACAGGGCAAACTAGATCGTGGCCGTAATAGGGTAACGTTTCGCTATTGTTTTTTTTTTTTGGATCTTAGTATTAAGTTAACACGGATTTTTTTTATCGCACGGGGCAGGAGTCGTAAGTAGTCTACGGTGCAGTAAAATGTTGGCAAGCTCAATATACCAATACGAGTAATATAATGGTACACGCTTGACTTATATGAAACAACGTTCTTATAGAGTTCCAGGTCAAAGTCAATCACTAGACTAGTTTCAATGGTTCAATCCACATTTTGAAGCATCCACTCCGGATTGAATAGATTGAAGAGCTACTATCTTTGGAACGCAATCAACTGACATATTATGAATACCTTAAAGGATGTTTGTACGCTGTATGCTTCAACTATAATTTGGACTGAAAACAAAGCCTTGTCTCACTCCATAATTCGATTCAGACGATGCTAAATTCCATTTATAAGACGTATAGTGTTTGTTATGCTCTCACAAATGTAAAGCGTGGGTAATGGTTTAGTATCCCAATCAAAACCCAGTTTTTGGAACTGATTAAGCAGGCTTAAGAGTTTATCCATGAATTTAACTGCGAATTAAAAATCTTGTACGATGAGTTCAAATACTAGATTCCCCTGTCGATACTGCCTATATTATGATTAGTAGTGGCTTATCGTGGTCTGTCAAAAGCCAGTGATTTTTAACACTTAAACGCTGATCCATGAGTAGAGGGTGAGTAGGTCTATCAAGTATAATTTTACGACACCGTTGATGAACCCTCCTTACTCTTTGTACAGGTGTTGGTGTTCTAATTTATAAAGAAAAACAAATTGACACTATTAGACTTTGCTTCATTGATAACAAGCACTGCCAGTTCCTAGTTTCCTAGGCTAATAATTAACAGAGAAAAATGAAATTTCGTACAACTTTCCGGTAGCTTTAATTGTAAAAAGTCGATTTTCCAGTGAGAAAAAACTATTGATTGTCCAAATCAATCCGAGCAAGCAATCAGTATTTACAAAATCGGAAGCCTAGGTCACCAATTATAATGATCATTGTCGACCTAGCCAATTAAGTTTCTCCATTCATCTCGCCACAATCGGTCTGCGCCTCCTTCAGCAAGTTCTTCCATGTATCCCGATTGTTTTCCTCGCCACCCAGTTCCGCACCCCGCTTTGAGTGACCTGGTGTACGTCATCCTTCCAGTGTAAATTTGGCCTGCCGCGCTGTCTCCTACCATGAATTGTTCGGGAGAGGACTTTGCAGGCCAGTTAGTTTTCGCTCAATCGACACCTGTCCAGGCCACCGAAGACTACCAAGCTTAATTTTTGTCATCAAGTCTGCTTCGCGGTAGCTCGTGGCTATGTCGTCTCTGGAATCATCCTTCCTCACAAACGGTGCCAACAATTCTTTGTAAGAATTTTTTTCTCGAACAGTTCAAGGTGCCTTTTGTTAAGCACCCAGGCCTCGGATGAGTAAGTGAGGACTGGTAACACTTATCGTTTTATAAAGCAGCAGTTTCGAAGTAATAGTAAGATTTTTGGATTTTAAGAGCCTTAAAGGACTACATAAAGTAGATTCTGTTGGATTTGAGCAGCCGCCAGCCTATTTCTTCTTCCATATTTTTATCGGATGCTTCTACTGATACCAAGCAATTTAAAAATCGTACTGCTTCGAATTCGTGCTTCTCCGCCTTAAAATTAGTTGTTCTACTATTGCCAACGTTTTCAGTACTTTCCATGTACTTAGTTTTTCCCACATTTATATGCAGGCCCAGGTTTCTTGCCGCCTTCTGGATCTGGATGAATGAGGATTGTACAGCTTGTGGGTAACTTCTCCAACGCCAGGTTGATCTATCCCTTGGTCCTGTCTGGATAGTAATCCGGATACTTTAATTTGGCTTGAAATGTTGATCAGGTCATCCTACATAGTCTCATTAATTTATTTGGGATGCCGAATTCTCTCATGGCCTTGTACAATTCTACCCTGGCTATGTTGTTGCGGCTTTAAAGTCCTTAAGCAGATGGTATGTTTTGATGTTGCATTCAAGACATTTTTCCATAGCCTGCCTTAAGGTAAAAATCTAATCAATTGTCGATTTGCCTGGTCTGTAGCCACACTGATAAATTTGTCGATTATGGTTTCCGCGTATGGGGCTCTCCGGTCTTGTAGGAGAATATCTTCCAGTCTTCCTCTGCGTGCACTATAATTTCTCGTTCCTGGGGTCGTCGCCGGTTTAATCTTTCATATGTGAGGCTTGCTGTCAAGTTTGTGGTTGTTAGTTTTCTGTCCACAAGCCTAACCCTACATACTATGGTGACACTTCCACCAGTCCGAGATAGATAAGATGTTGATTCTACTCGGCTGGCAGCTGATTAATAAAATAACTCAAAATCTACATTAAAACATGTCATTAAACCAAAATCGGATAGTCAAATAAGAATAAATTTTGGCAGAATATCAATTCAAAGCAGCAATCCCAACAACACATATTTCATTTAAACTTACACACGTCCTTGGTGGACGGAGGCCATGGTTCACATCTTCATATTTGCGAAGACACATTATCTCCAAAAATAAATTTAAAGTTATTCCTTCTAGCTTCTAGCAAACAAAATTCCATTTCTGATTGTTAACCCTGCAAACATTTCTGATTGTTAACCCAGCAAACATTCCTGCACTTATTGTTTTAATTGGCTTAATTCCCAAAATAATTCTTCAAATTTGTATATGGCCCAAAGGATGCAATTTCCTTCTAATTTATTGTTGCCCTGGAATTGATTGTGCTCATAGGATTTATGTAGTCTCGAGATCAATATTTTCTCTTTACATGTCGAATTACAATCGAACACACTTTCATACATGTTTCCTATTATTTCAAAATTATATCGAACCGGAAATTCGAGTCCTTAACAAAAAGGAAAAAAAAAGAGATTTGAATGTAATTGTTTTATTTTCCTTTCTTGGAATTTATAATTTGATTTACATGTGTGCCGTTGTCAGATAAAGGAATGAGGAATCAGGATTATTAGAGGCTCTTTTGTGTTTTGTTTCTAAGGTGATAAGGATATTCGTTACTAATGATTAAACGAAATAAGTAACCTTATTGATAAGGATTTAGTCTGGTGCATTTTTAGCTAATGAGAGGTATTTCTATTTATAACTTAAAAAAATGTTGTGTATTTTTTCGTTGCTAGATTTCAGACATTGACATTTGTTTTTGGGAACTGAAAGTTGGAAGTTTTAACTTGTTAAAAGTCAACATATCAAAGCTTCCCCTGCATTTATTATTTCTATAGAAATATATATTTCTTTGTAAGTTACTGTTCCACAGCTTGGATTTATTTGATATTAACGAAGTTGGTCCGATATTACTAAGCCTACAAAAGAAAAACAAAAACGTTATACATTTTGTTATCCTGGTGAAAGAGCACTCTTTTCTTAGCCCTATGACTGAATTATATTAGGCATAGCGCACAATACATCCCTGGGAACGTTTTGTCCTTCAACAAGCAGTCGATTAGGATAAAACGAAAAAAAAGAAGCAACTTCTCGGCACTGGGACAATCTTCACCTTCTTCGGAGCACATCCACTGAAGTCCACTATTTCGACTGTCACTTGGTATCTGGTAAGTGCCAGTTTATCCATATTTCTACGACTGCAAAAACTCCATCGGGTTGCGCAAGCGGAGTCACACACTCTTGAAGAGCCAAGGCCTTAGTGGCTTACTCTCATCAACAATTCTCTGATTGCGTGTGAAGAATTGAGGGGACCTACAATATAACGCCGATTCCGAACGGCAAAGTTGAGAAGCACTTTTTCATGACAGATTGATACTCTTGGAAGTTTTGTTAATTCTTCGCAAGAGGCAATATCTACCCGTGAAAGATGAAATAAATGAATGAAGCTGTAGACGGTGATGGCCTGGCCTGCATCATTTTCAAAGAAGTGCGAACGGATGACGTCTCCAGCCCAAAATACACGACAAACAGTAACTTTATTTGAATTCATTGGCACCGGGTGAATGTTGCGTGGACTGGATTCACGAACCCATTCATGCAAAAATGGCCTTCATCGCTAAAAATGATTTTTCGACTAAAATTGGAATCAACTTCCAACTCATTCAAAACCCAATTTGGTTTCAACTCTATAGGTCAGTTGGATTTCATATGGGAATAGGCCCAAATCACAAAGCGAAATTCGCCATGTTGTGGTCTGCGACAGGCTAAGTAAGCGACGCGGAATGGAATGCCTCGGATTTTACTGCACTCTTTCACGAAAAGCAGCGGCGATGTTTTCGGTAGCTCCTGCGTTTCGTTGACGAACGGGTGCTAAGCCGGTGCACTTGAATTTGGCCACCAAACGTTGAATAATCGATTTGGATGGATGAAGATGAACCCTATAAAAAGGGCGCAGCGCGCTCATCATTGCTACTATAGAGAGCACCCATTTTCATATTAAAGTCTTATCATTTGCACGTGTTGCTGGGCGCTGTAAGTTGCCATGATGATTTATCTTTAGTGAACGATAAGAAGTCGTTATTTTGACATAAAGCAAAAGAAACAATATGATCGTCACGAGCTGTCAAAATCTTTCCGTCCCTATTACAAATCAAAGAAAATTTTTAAAAACTTACATCTTTATAGGCGGGGAGCCCACAATACTGAAAGTGGTACTTACACTTTAATTTGTTTTTCATCCGAAAAAAATTGTTTAGGGAATCAAATCTTTTTCGTCGACTTTTGGAATACTTTTTCCAGCATAGTCAAGCTTTTAAACGTTAAACTCTAAAACGACCTTGTCAATACGATTGGCTCCGGTATATGCATTAAGCACAAAAGCTCTGATTTGAGAATTTGATACCAAAAACTCTAAAACAAGAAAAAAATATGTATGTATCGGTTTAAAAGCAGCTGACTCTTATTGATGTGTGTTCAAATGCAAATCAGTATATTCGCAGAAATATTCAACTCAATAGAGGCTTCAGCAAAAGAGCATGATACTTCCATTTAACTTCTTAGAACCACAATTCCATTACAAATATAGAAACTAAACCTGATTCTAATAAATGGCTTCGAAAGCCATAATTCCGAATAACTTTAACTTAATTTATTGAAAGATTTTCATCCCCCACTGTCTGCTTTTTACTGACTTTTCATGGAATTTAAGATTTAAAACATAAATGAGTTTTATTGAGAAAGTTTGGTTCAAATGGGCAGTCACTGCTTAAATATGTTTTTTGCATCAATTGGGGGGAACAGCACACTCTTCAAAATAGATAAAAGTGTCATTTTCACATGAATTTCAAATTAAAAAAACACTGTCAAAGCATGAACAAAAGTATGTAGGTAGGCTCCTATACTTTGTTTCGAAACCTTGTTAAAAAAAATGAAACTCATGTAAGCTTCTGGTCCAGACTTCGTTTTCCTCATTGTTTATTTTTTTTATTTTTTTCTGTTAGCTTCCATGTCGCAACCAAAGCGCACACAAAACAGGTTGGCCAAATATTTGCCGACTTCTGTTAAAAAATTTAAATCAAATTAAAAAACATCATCGCCCATATTCGCCCAAACCACTGTCACTCTCACCCTCCAACGCTTTAAGAATAACCATCCGCATCCTTTTTTATACTTTTAATTATTATCCTCTGTTTTGTTGATTTTTTTTCTCATTTTTGTGTTAATTTTTTTTTCTGTTTTGTTTATCTTTTAAAAAAGGGATTACAAGAAGCGGGCGTTAACGTATCCGCCTCGACAGTAATTCAATTGAAGGTGAGTTGGCAACCTTCTGCGCCAGCACAAAATTTAATCAAACTTTTTTAACAAAAAAAAGGTTTTCTCTTCTCACTAACCATTAAAACTGCTTCACTGGAATCTTCTTCTTCTTCTTCGAAAGATGGGAATAGAAAATGTCCTTTTGCATGCAAGGACGTCTCACTCTCTCTCTCTAGTCTCTAGATCTACTTGCCTGTTTACTAACAACGTATATTGCATGCCATAGTTTCTCTTAGTCACTTTTAATTTGGCAAACGCATGTAATGTATAACACAGCATCCGTGAGTTATCCTGTCAGGATGTGGATTAAAGCAATACGTTCTATAATAAATTTCGCAGGGCGAACCTGGCGAACCAGGTCCACCGGGACCACCAGGACCACCAGGAGCAACAGGTACACCAGGACAGGATGGCGAACGAGGGCCGCCAGGTGAAACAGGACCGCTAGGACCACCAGGGCCTCGTGGCGAACCAGGACCAATTGGACCGCCTGGTGCGACGGGACCACCTGGACTAAGGGTAAGTGTTTGTTGTGACACCACATCAATTTATTCCACTCGACAGACGATTGAGTTGTTCATTTTCTCAATGATGATTGTTTGTTTTTTTTTTCTTGTCTCTTGTTTCGACACAAATAGGGTGAAAAAGGCGACCGAGGGGACCGAGGATTAACCACAACGATAAAGGGCGACGAATTTCCCACTGGCATCATCGAGGGACCACCAGGTCCACCTGGACCGCCAGGTAAAAATATACATTTAACGTCAACACAAAGAAACAACACAAAACAAAAAATACACAGATCCTTTTTGTTCCTGTGTTTTATCTGGAATTTGTGTCGTTGGATAAGAATTTCCTCTCAGAGGAAAATGGGATATTAATCATGAGATTGACTTGATTAATTTCCAAAAGGTTGTTCGACTACACACTGCGGGGAGGGAAACAAAAAATACTAAATGTTGATTACATCATCAGGCCGTCATGGTATTAGTCGTATTTCCAAAGTTTGTCCAATAGGTATGTCGTTAGGCAAACAGAGAGCACAAAAAAAAATTATCATAACAAGAAAAAACTCAGATGAAAGAGGGAAAATCGAAAATAGCTAGAAAATCCTTGAATCCTTTCTTCTTCGTAGAAAAACAAATATTGAATGTTATCATCCCATCAGCAGTGCTGTTCCAAAGCACCTACATTAAGAGTATAGTTCTACCTTTGTAGAGAAAGGAAACTCGAAAAAGCCGCTGCTGAAAACTGAACTCAACCCAGTAGAGTAGCTATAGGAAGATGGAAAAAGTGCTTTGAAGCGAAGCAAGCCAGCATCGTCATCATCATCATCATCCAAGAGCTGCTGTTTGGCATTGGTTCTTCTGGTTTAGTTGGAACTCATTTCTTTATTTTTTCAGAATATTGTGCCATCGAGTGTGCGAATGCGGTTGACAGAGAGAATGTGTACACGGGAGGGTGTTTTATTTGTTCGATATCACCATGCAGAAAGCACAGTGGTGGCGTTGAAATTTTGAGAAAAAGCGGAGTTAAATTTGATTGCAAGGTCTTTTGCATAATTCACGACAAAGACTAAGGGATGGCTAATCCAAAACTGTAATGAAACCATTGCAAAGCAAATGTCTCCTTCGATTTCGGTCCATAAAACTAGGTGTTTTTGTTTTTGCACAACTCCACCGACGACAAGTTTATTGAGTCCTGAATAAATTATCTTCTCCATCTTGAGTCAAAGTTCTCAAATCCTGAGTAGTTTTTCTTAACTGGATTCGAAGGTTTTCAAGGCCGAAGCACTGTTGCCCGACAGTGCTTACAAGTTCTTCACTTTTACTCAAAATTTGTCTGAAAAAGTATCCGAAGAAGTATTCATTTTGGACTTTATTCGTCCAAACGGTTCCAAAGATTAACAAAATATAAAAGTAGGCACTGTTAAACGGACTGTGTTTTCTGAGCCTGCTGTCCGAGTTTCTTAAATGCGTCATTTCTTCCGACTATGCCTTGGTGATGAGCTTGTACATATTCTCAATCAAATCAGCTCCTTCTACTTGTACAATTCAGCAGCTAAAAAATAAAATAAATAGAGTGGTGCGACAGCTCTTGAAGAGCCACGGCCTAAGTGGCTTACTCTCATCAACAATTCTCTGAGTGCGTGTGAAGAATTGAGGGGACCTACAATTTAACGCCGATTCCGAACGGCAGAGCTTAGAAGCACTTTTTCATGACAGATTGATACTCTTGGAAGATTTGTCAGGTCTTCGCAAGAGGCAGTGCCCGTGAAATATGAAATAAAAACTTGGCCTGAGTAGGACTCGAACCAACGACTTTCTGCTTAGCAGCCACCGCACTTACCAACTAAGCTACGGGCAACAGCAGCTAAGCCCTTTGCTTTCTCTTGCAGCGTGTCAATCTGTCAAGATTAAAGGAATCACATAGTTGTTTTTCAAAACCATACACGGACACGGAAATATTTCTAACTCTATACCAGCAGACATGGGTTCAACAAGAACCGATTATTGCATTACTACTGCGGGCAGTGCGGGCATCAGTAAGACGAGAGACTTGGACCCAACTAGTTTTACTGATGGTTCAAAAATGGAGTTTGGTTGGTACAGGACTCTTGTCGGAATCCTCCAGGTCTCCAGGTTTTTACGGCCTATTGACTTTGCTAGTGTCCTTCAAGCTTTATTAATCGCAATAAGGGAAACATGCCAATTACTTAAACCGGATCCAAAACAAAACCGAAATAGAGCTAATTTATCAGACAGTTAGGTGGCTACTCAATCTATACTCTCGTCTTCAGCAGCATCTACACTAGTCCAACAATGTCGAAGTGAGCTGGCGAGCATTAACATTGGAATCTCAATCACGGAAAGTGTCAAAATTCCTCTTGGTGCTATGAAGGATTTCTCGATTTATCAAACCATAGGTTTAATAGCCTTACTGACTCTGATAAAAACACTATCAATGTATTAACGCCTCTAGGCAGATCAGACCATGTATCATATCTGCAAATTTCTCGTGTCAAAAAAGAAAGAGCTCTGAAGAGAACCAATAGGGTTAAAAGTATCAAACCCAAAGAAAAATCATGGTTTGATTCTAGCTGTAAAGAGGTTATCAGGGAAAAAGAAGTATGTTTTCGGTGTTTTAGAGCCAATCCAACCGAGAAAACCGAAATAAGTTTAAACAAGCCAAAATGAATCTGAGGCGTATCTGAATCTATTATTAAATAACAAATTTTGTTAAAGTTCCTCTTTGGCCTTGAGATCACAAGCAAGCGCACTAAGGAGTAAGTGCCATATGAAATGTTGACCCCATTTGTGATAAAAAAATGAAGACTGGGAGTCCCCGATGAGGCCCGAAATGATGTTGAAAAACGTGTTGAGTTATGCTCACATCGGATACCACTTTTGACGCAGATGAAAGTTTAAAAAAACTTCATCGGCCAGGGTAACGATTACAACTTATCTGTCATAGTGTCATTCATTCCAACCATTGGTTTCACTCAGCCTTGTTAATTTAAATATAAACCTACAATCGTATGGCCAAAGTAAAACTGTCATTGACTGGAGTCCCAACATAGAAGGACCCCTTGTCCAACTGTCCATGGTTGGTAGCTCCATCATCAGTGCTTACTCTTGTCTACAACGATAATCCAAAAAAAAAAAAAAGGGGGTGAGAAGATTCCACCTTGAGGTACTTCTCCTTGCGTTTATGCATGCATTTCAGATGCATTTCACGTTTTCATCTATAGATCAAGTGTTTATTCCGTGGACCGGTCTGTTTTGCTGTCTCGATTCCATCCAGGAAAATATGTTTAAGTCAGGAGATCTATACTTTCATTGGGATTCTATCATGTGACCTGTCAAGTTTTTGTACTTTATTTAAAGTCTTGCCTTTTTTACTAAGAGTGGCAGGAGTTGGCTTAGCGACCCTACCCTACCTTACCTACTAGGTCACCTCATCTTTACTTGGTGAGAGTTGTGTCTATTGAGCTTTTTGGCGCACTGGGCCAATCAGAAGTTATTCGCCACTAACAGTTTGGTTGAGCTGTCAGCCCTTAACTTACTCTGTGGAATGCAGCAACTTCTGGACCTTGCGCGTTTTCTCTGTTTACTCTTCAAATTCAGACAATTGAATACTCTCACCCAGCAGGTGGCCATGGTTCAGAGGAATTCCAAACGCCGCTGTGGGTTCAAACCCAGCTTCGGCAATCTTTTCTACAAAAATCGCCAACCTATCTGAGATCACCTGTCGGTCCGGCTCTGTGTCGCGTAGGTTTCTGTTTTGTATAATTTATTTCTACATAATGTATCTACCTGTCTCTTTCTAATAGTATTGCTGATTTCTATTGCCTAGCCGATAACCTCAGTCGCCCGTGCTGTCAAGTGTCTGTAGTTCGTTGCACTCATATGGGAAGTTGAGGTAATAACATTTATTTTGCTGGAACGGATTCCTGGAAGATTATCTTCAAATAATACACAATAACCATTTAAATTGATTCGCTAATCCAAATTGATCCTACTTACTTGTGTCATTGCCAAGACTATTTTCAATGAAAAAACAAATTTCGCCACGACCATATGTGTCCTGTTCGACGCCACTGTGCAATTTTTCCATCATCATCATCCATCCGCCTGCATATACACTAAGACGCTTCCATCGTCATCTCCTTCATGTTCTCCATGGTCAGCCCATCATCAACATCGTCACTATCCTCTTCTACAACCTGCCACAAGACACACAAAATGAATATGCTGGCTGCTGTCACTATCACTGAAGGGGGTTTTCTATGGATTGCACAAGGACTGACGACGACGAATACCAGATACGATGACGACGACGACGATGATTCTCTGACGATGGGCTAGGCAATGTTATGGTTTCAATTTCCCAAAGACTAAACAGATCCTCTGACAGTACACACAAGACGATAGACACACGACGAAAAATTAGGAGTCAAGGTACACCAGGGTATTATAGAAGAATCTATTTGCAACCAACGCAACAATCGTTCTCAACCGTTCCTTGTCGTCACCCTACCGCTTCCGTCCCAGCAACCGTCATCTTTTGCTCAAGGACCAAGCATCATCAGGCGGAAATAGATTACGCCTGGTTGTTTATGTAAGAAGCTCAGCTGAGCATCGTTTTCCTCTCCTTTAAGGCATGGATTTATGTGTTATGGATGGAATTCGCTATATGCGGTGTCGTCTGGTCACGCTACTCCCATCAAAGTCTCAAAGTTTTCTTGACCCAATTGCTTTGAATTGAGACACAAAACTAGAAACGAAATATAGTTTAGCTCGACATTGGAGCATCAAGTTTGGGCAAAACTGTCATCATATTTATAATAGAAAACTATTTCGACCGAGTTTATCACAACAAGTTGGGGTTTTTCCTCTATTCTTGAGGTTTTCTTTATTTTGTGGGTTATCTCTTGACTTCCAGCTGGTTTCAACCGAATTCAAAATATTTGCAAAACTTGAGAGAAGTTCTGCATATTCTTTCTTCTATTTATTTCGGTGGCTTACTTTTGAAAAAGTTCTATTTGGTTTTTTTTTATTTCTTGGAGACGTTACTTTCTTATTTTGTTGCCCTGCATCAGCCAGCGATGTATCTATACGAGGGTATTGTGCTTAAATTCTGAAAATGCATTTTAACTTATGGTGGAGGTTATTTTTTTTCTCTTGGTATGAATGTGACTTTTTCAGAGAATAGATGTCAGATTTTATTTTTTAATAATTTGCAAATCCTTGTAAGCTCTCATGAACATGGAGGATTATGTATCTTTTCTTTCCCATGTGAACTGTTTTGTGAAAGTAGGTCAAAGATGCCAAATGTCTTCATGTTAGCGAAGAAAATTGAGAAATGTTCTTCGGTTGGAAAGCCATTATAAATTTGTATTTCACATTTTTCTTAAAATAAAACATCAGGCACCAAGTGTAGATGTTTTATAAGTTGAGGAGTTTGTGATTATGCAAACACAAAGCTAGGATGTTCGCGAATTGTCATTGTTTTATCCAATTGTGTTTTTATACCAAGTGCTTTTAGTTTAAGCCCTGGCCTTAAAAGGAATACAATTTTTGAAACAAAGGTCCTAACAATATTATCTTAGTGTCATCATGTTAGATTCAAGAAAGATACTTCTTTGTTTGTTTAACTATATTGTACGACGTTGTTCTTTTAAAGCTTCGTAAAATCGAGTTTAAAGGACTTGCAGCCCTCCTGTTAATGTCCTCTTTAGATATTTAGATGGGCTTTTAAATCCAAACGATGTTGTGCAAATGTTGCCACGTGATAACTAACTTTTTCAGCTTTTGTTTATGAAGACAATCGACTTCACATATCCCCACAGAAAATAGTCAACTGCGGTTGATGTTTCCTTCAATAAATCAATTGTGGCAAGAGCTGTGTGACATTTTGCGAAGTCTTTTTGAAACTACAGTTCCTGCACGTTATGGTAGATCAATTGCTGAACGAAAAGTCTCTAATTAGGGCTCTTTCGCGGTCACCTTTGGTTGTACATTCTGGCCAGAATCGTTTTTAAGGAAATGAACACCAATTATTCCACCTAACTGTAAAGTACTCCAAGCAGGCAGTTTTTGTGGATATAACGGTAACATCGGCAATCCAACTCCGAGATCAGACGAAGAATAACTCTTGCTATCCGCTGTTTTTTTTTTTTTTTTTAATTTAATCCCATCATCACTCCAAAAATATATCAGTTTTATTTGTTGACGTTTCCATTCAACCAAAGTGAGCTTCATCGCTAAACAAACTTCGCGTTTGAAAATTAGGGTCCACAACAGTCTAGTCTTGGGCCCCTTCTAACTATTTTTACTATTATTCGTAACTAGGAGATCGTAAGGAAGGAGTGTTATTTCTGTATATATTGGATAGCATACATAGGAATGCTTAACCGGCTCCCAATCCATGAAGGATCTCAGCCTGAGACACTGCAGCCTTACATCGGTAACGGTCCCTCGCAGTTTGCGCGGTTGAACCTTCTTCTCCATTCGCCATTGTCGCATACGGGACCGAAAATCCGTCGTAGAATTTTGCTTTCGAAAGTTCCCAGTATCATTTCCAGCATAACGTAAGACTCTGCTGGGTTCCTGGCCACAGTGATGAGTCAGGTAACGAAAAAGTGGATGAGCTTGCAAAGGAAAGCTAAGCACTGGACCCCTCTCTCAAAGACCATCATATTAGGAATCCCACTATGTGAACTGAAACATAATGTCAGTAATATCATCCTTCAAAAATCCAACAACAGATGGAATCTCCTAGAAACTTATGTTAATACCAGGAAACTATGGTCTAGATACGACAAGAAAAGATCTGACAGGATTTTAACTCTTAATAAACCCTTCTTAAGATCCCTTTTCGGCATAATTACAGGACACAACTTACTTGGCTACCATAAGAAAAAGATGGGGCCTACTACCGATGACCTTTTTTAGAGGCTGTGGTGATGAGGACGATCATGAAGATACTGCTCATTTTCTCTGCCACAACTGTCCTTCACTCTGTCTTACTAGGAAGAAAACTCTAGGCAACTTCTTCTTCAATGAACTAGAGGAACTATCAGAACTGCCAGGCAAAAGCTTGCTAAGCTTTGTCAAGACTTCTAAATGGCTAAACGAACCCCATGATGCATAGGTTATTAATTTTTCTGGAAGTTACAATACTTCGGGGTATCACAAGGCATCTACATTGATCAAAGTGAGACGGTAACAAAATCAACTGTCAGCCCATATAACCTAGCAGCTTTTGATGTCCTCATCTCATGCAGTTGAGCTTATTGTTCGCATTATGTGATAAAAGTTGTGTCTTAACAAACCAAGGTCCTCTGGTGATTTGATTTCTCATTTGGCTTCGAACACAGTCTGTAACAGTCTGTAACAATTGTGCTATCAATAAGTGGTGAGGTTGGGTGAAGGCGTTACCGTCTACGCTATCGTCTCAGAGCAAGTTAAGCTTAAACTTCTCAATGCTTGTTGGGCACAGAACAAAATTGTGATCTTGAAATTGTTGAGTCTTTATTAACTTCCCAGAGGAAGTTATTGAAATGGGTCCGATTTTGTGAATTTCCAATTTTCGCATTTCTCGATGTTTTGAGGTCACTAGAGTCCGAATCAAGCGTTTTTAAGATGATGTCAGTGTGTGTGTGTATGTGTGTTCGTATGTGCGTTACGTTTTTTCAGCTCGATTATCTCGCGAACCACTAATCGTATTGTCATAAAATTGGTCTCATTCGACGCGGTATTGTGTTGTTAAGAGCTGATTAGATTGAGCGAAATCTGCTCAGCGGTTTTTAAATGGCAATCAAAAATCTAAGACAACCTTATAAAAAATGAATTATTTTACTATTATAAAGGGTTTTCCAATAAGAGGTGTTATTTTGAATAGCCCGCTATTTCGGTAGTTGTCACTTTTGAAGCTGTCATTTTTTAAAAGACAAGTAGAAACTACGCCATTAATAAAAATGGAACGATACACGCTTCAACAATGCATTGAAATTATTAAAATTCATTATAAAAATGGTGAAAATTGAAGCACCTTGTCGGACCGCAATACAGAAATTGGTGGACAAATTCGAGCTGTTGGGACAAGTTAGTGATGTGAAGAATAAAACCCGTGCACGTCGCTCAAGAACAACTGAGAATATTGCTGTTGTAGCCCAAAGTGTTGAAGAAAACCCAGGTTTGTCCATTCCTCGTCGTTCTTTGGAATAAGGAATTCCACAAACGTCATTACACCGTATTTTGCATAAAGACTTGGGTCTTAAGGCTTATAAAATTCAGTTTACACAAGAACTCAAGCCGGCTGATCATCAACAACGTCGTGTCTTTGCTGATTGGGTCCTTGAAATGAATGAAAATGATCCGGAATTTCATCGAAAAATCATCTTGACTGATGAGGCCCATTTCCACCTCGGAGGCTACGTCAACAAGCAAAACTGTCGCATCTGGGGCTCGGAAAACCCAGGAGTTATTGTTGAAAAGCCTCTCCATCCTCAACGTGTGACTGTTTGGTGCAGTTTATGGTCCCGCGGGGTCATTGGACCTTACTTTATCGAAAATGAGGCTGGAGCAACAGTTACGGTCAATGGATTGCGCTCTCGAGAGATGATTAATGATTTTAACTTCCCAGAGGAAGTTATTGTAATGGGGCCGATTTTGTGAATCTCCAATTTTTGCATATCTTCATGTTCCGAGGTCACTAGAATCCGAATCAAGCGTTTTTATGATGATGTCTGTGTGTGTGTATGTGTGTTCGTGTGTGCGTTACGTTTTTTCGTCTCGATTATCTCGCGAACCACTCATCGTATTGTCATAAAATTGGTCTCATTCGACGCGGTATTGCGTTGTTAAGAGCTGATTAGGTTTTGAGCGAAATCAGCGTAGCGGTTTTTTAATGGCAATCAAAAATCTAAGACAACCCTAATATAATGAAAATTATGATAATTTTTGCAATAATTTCAACAATAATGGAAAAAAAACTTATAGTTAGTGGGAAAAAAAATAATAGGTACTTCGGAGTATCATATACTATATTTGATTACTAGCTAACCCACCAAACGCTGCTTTGCCGTATAAATATTAATTTTCGGAAATACTAATCCGATTAGAAAAATTGCTTCAATAATAGAAAACTACAATATTCAGGAGCAATATAGGCTGTATTCTACTGTGCAAAGGTGTTGTGAATGAGTCCACGAGTTGGTACAATCAATTTTTAACAAATGGCGCAACTGTTATTCAAAAACCTTAATGTTTTTCATAAAATCATCAGTTTTATATAATTTGACTTTGAACCAACGTGCGTGTACAACTACAACGGGATGCATCGCCTGAATATTTTGCAAAACAGCTAATGTTTTTACGTATTTTTTTACTCTGGGAAGTTAGTCGTGTGGATGGGTCGCACTCATATTTTTTCTTCATTGTATTTCCCATCAGTTTTCGAATAAGTTATTCAAGGGGAAAATAGTCTGAGTCTGGCATAAAAACATTCCTTATTTTACAAAATAATACTTAAGGATACAGGTTGGATAAGGGCTTCATTTTAAACAAGCCTCTGCAGCCCCAATAGCTAAAAACCACGCTAGTCTCGAAATTTTATAAAACTGTTTCATCCACTTGTGAGAAGATCGTGCTCCTGTGAAACAAGCAACTCGTTGCTTATGTTGATCGAGCTAGGATTTTACAATCTTGTTTTTTTGTTTTTTGACGTCTTATTGACATGCATTGACGGTCGTTTTTTTTTCCAGTGAGTTTTTTCCTCTAGCTCGATGGAACAGCGTAAGTTCTTATTCGTCAACTTGTTGGGATATTTCACTGGGATGCCGAAACTAATTGACAACGTTTTCTTGAACTTTAATGACAATCTTACTGGTCTTGAACTTTGCTGGTCTGAGTCTAAAGCTGCTAGAAACCTATCAAACATTAACTAAAGTGCAAATTTAATGCTTTAGCTACAGCTAGCAGTTAAGACGTACTACAATTTATAATGGTAACAAAATGTATTCAATTCCGGAACTTTTCTTCGACAATCCTTTCTAAAAGTGACTCCCATGAATTTATTTTCCCGGTTGCTCGTTGTAAGCTAAAGCCTAAGGTCAGATTCCTGAGTACTCCCTGGATCTCTGCAGGGTACAGTTGTACTTTGTTTTGCGCGGTTCTATCGATCTTCGGCTAGCGCTAAGCCGTTAGATGTCAATCTACCCATCTTGTACCTATCTTCTAGTTGGAAGTGTAGATGGTAAAACAGCCATTGCCAGCGTCCAAAGGCAGCCTTAAATAAAATTCTTTGTCGGAGTACAAAAGCAGTAATTTTAAGCGAAAAAAGTTTTTGTCCGAGGCGTAGTTTCCACTTTTGTAACTATTTTTTTCAGCTGCAAAGAATGCTCCCATCAAGCACTTTCTTCGATATTTAGCATTTCTTTGGTGTAATTTGTTCTGAATTTTGGAAACTACCACATTTAGGTACCTAAACATCTAGATGTACGAAAGAAACGAATTAGTGCTTTTAATTTCGTATTTTCTCACTGGAAAATAGCCATAATTTAGACTTAGGAACACATTTAACCTCCTTATTTTCTTAAGGGTTCGACAAAAATTATTTTCCTTTAAAGGAATGCATGCAACAGACACTCTTAAAAAGGACAGACCAGCATAATTTCATGACAATAAAATAATTTCCAAAGACCATGCTCCAGGGACCATAAACCTTCCCTAATGAGTCCTAAGCCCAGCTAACTAGTTGTAGTCCGTTTCTAAAACCTATTACATCTCTGGTCTCAGCAATACCCCAACTGACAATTGCAGAACTACACTGGCACACTGGCAATTCCTATAAGATGATATACTGCAAAATTCTCTTTACATAGAGTTCCGAAATCAGTGTTCCTTGACGAACACATGCTTATTCCTTTGCATTGATATCGTTACCCCTAAAAGCATATTATAATTAATAACGAAATAAAACGTAGTGCCATCAGTAGAGTAAGCCTTTGAGATTGTATGGGCAAAGGCGAGGGATTACCAATGTTATGGACGAGGGCGCTTTTTCTTATGCTGCATCAGCAGCAACAGTAGGTTTGCTACCTTCCTCCGAACTCTCTCTCTCTCTTTCTCTACTGTGCATACCTTTGGGGTTAAACATAGTCGGAATCTGCACATTTGTGTGCAGTGCTACAGTCAGGCCATACCTCAATTACTTTTAGCCACAAGTAGAAAGTCCTCTTCAATTGCGTAATATTAACTACTGTGGTCTTGCTGGCAATGGCAAGGACTTCGCATAAGTCCCTTTTTGCTGCGTATAATCATATATGTGCCTCAGGTTGTTGATGAGGATGAGGGCAAGTATATGACGACGATGACGACGACTACGATGATGATGATGTGGAAGTGCTGAACCTGGAATGAGAAAATGCAAAATGAAAGGGTGCCATTGCCATTACCTATCCACAAGGGTTTTTCTCGTTTCCTGTGTACAACATTAATTCATGAATACATGAGGCGAGGATAATTGTAATTATTATTTTTATGAATAAAAATGTAATTTATGGAATTTTTATTTTTTGTGCCTTTCATATATCTGAAAACCATAAATACCTCCGTAGAAGTGCTTTTATGCGTCGAGTTAAGGTAAAGTGGAGATAAAGGGGCTCTCGTTAGCTCTTCATTAAAGCATTTAGTAGATATTCAGTGGAAAATAGTTTTGTTGACTGAAGAGTTTAATTGAGTTTAACATTAGGACTTAGGACAAACATTACTTTTCCTGATACCTTCCAGGTTGCAATTACTTGGTTACATTCGATTTCAGAAGTTCTTACGGCAGAAGCACTGCATGTGACATTTGCACATTTTGTAACATGATGGGTAAGGGTATACTGTTTTCATTGGGTCTCTTTTCTTTCTGTAGGCAAATCCTTTTGTTTCGAAGGTTATGTCTTGAATCCAGCTGCAGACTTTTCAAAGCTTTATTGAGATTCGGTTATGTTGCAGATCTCGAAGAGAATACCTTCAGTTAAGGAAGAGTAATTCATAGTAGCATGCTCGGAATTTGACGCCCTCGGGGCTCAAAATAAGTTGATAGAATGTTTATGGTTGTTGTGTGAGATAGTTAGCAAAAATCATCAAACTATGTCAATAGAAATCAAGTGTTTGTTTGGGTCCCTTTGGCGTTGTAAAGGACCATTATAAAGCGGAAATACGTTAGATGATAAAACAGCGCTCTGATTCATCATATTAATTTAAACACATTTCCAGAATGCGATCGATAGAATCTCATGGAAGGGGACAGAAATGGCCGCCAAACATCTACCCCCATCCAAAGTGTGTCTGCCGCAGGTTACAAGGAGTGGTTGCAGTTCCAAAGAACGATTGACAATGTGTATGCTTGTTTAATTTGTTGAGTTTCAAAACGCCATGTTTTTTATTGGAACAGGTGAGGTAGTCTCTATAATCTGAAGAGTTAAGTCGCTCGACGGTTGCAAGCCGTAACCTTTAATGAAGTCAAAGCCATGTCTTTAAATTGGATAGGTTTCTGACAGATCACCCATCAATTACCCTCTCTTTTTGCTGATTTCAAAATGAAATGTTTTCCTTGCGACTCGAGGAACTTACGGTATGTAATAATCGACCTACTAAAATCATTCTTAATTTTGAGACCACAACCAGCACGACTATACGTGGTAGGGTCACGTTAAATAACGCCCAACGAAATAAAACCGAATTTGAAATTCGGCCTTATTTAAATTTCAAAAATGAAACGGTGACGTGAAATAACGCCCAACGAAATAAGACCAAAATTCGAAAATTTGGTCTTATTTCGTTTTCGAAAACGAAATAAAACCAAATTTGCAATTTGGCTTTATTTCATTTGCTAAAACGAAACTAGGCCATTTTGGTCTTATTTCGTTTTTAAATTTATATAAACTCCTGTTAAAATATTTGTCAACTCAACACTTAAACTTTTTTTGCTTATAAAAGAATTCGCGCGAATTTTCTGATTCGCCAAATTGGCTCCTTTGCAATGGCCTGGTAGCTTTTTTCCCTTTGACATCTGATCGGGAGCTTGCAAAGTTTTGTTTCATAACTCTACATCCTTTTTCTTTTGTTACGTAGGAACAGTAATTTCATATGTAATGTATTTCTATTGAAAAACCTTGTTTACTTATGTGTTTAATTGGTACCGTGTCATATGTGAAACAGTCATATTTCCATATTTGAACATATGGCCATTTTTAACTTTTCTAAAGTGTCAAGTGATGGCAATAATTAACATTGTAAGAGTCAGGTGGCCATATTTACTTGCTACTTTTTGGAATAAATGGTCAATATAGAAAACATTTTGAATTTACAAGAATAGACTTTAATTTATTTAGGTACTTGATAAAAATTTGAATTGAGAGAAAGATAATTGTCACTCGCGCAAGGCGTACCGAGCGGAAAAAATGTTTTGCCCCAGTGAGAATCAACTTGGGGTGTGAAAAAAAAATTCGCGCAGCGGAAATTTTTTTTTTGCCCCAGAGAGAATCAATTTGGGGTGTGAAAATAAAAAAATTCGCGCGAATTTTTTATTTTCACACCCCAAATTGATTCTCTCTGGGGCAAAAAAAAAATTCCGCTGCGCGAATGACGATTATTTTTCTCTTAATTTAAATTTTATATCAAGTAAATAATTTAAAGTCTATCTTTGGAATTCATAATTTTTTTCAATAGATAAACTCATGTAAAATAACAACGCAATTCTTTGCAAAATTTGCAGAGAAATTGTAAAAAATTGAGAAATTGTTATTTTTACATGAGTTTATCTATTGAAAAAATTATGAATTCCAAAGATAGATTTTGAATTATTTACTTGATATAAAATTTAAATTGAGAGACAAATAATCGTCATTCGCGCAGCGGACAAATTTTTTTGCCCCAGAGAGAATCAATTTGGGGTGTGAAAATAAAAAAAAATTATTTTCACACCCCAAATTGATTCTCTCTTAGGCAAAAAAATGTTTTTTTTTTCATACCCCAAATTGATTCTCTCTGTGGCAAAACATTTTTTCCGCTCGCTACACCTTGCGCGACTGACGATTATTTTTCTCTCAATTCAAATTTTTTATCAAGTATGTACCTACCTTAATAAATTAAAGTCTATTCTTGTAAACTCAAAATATTTTATATATTGACCATTTATTTCAAAATCTAGCAAGTAAATATGGCCTTCTGACTCTTACAATGTTAATTATTGCCATCGGCATTTGACACTTTAGAAAAGTGAAAAATGGCCATATGTTCAAACTCTTTCACAATGTGTCGTATAGCTATATTTCGAAATATGGCCTTAAAAACTAAAATTAAAGTGAGGTTATTTATGTGTAGGGCGTTCGCGTAGAATTATCAGAAATGCTGTTAAGAATTAAGGTGGGTTTTTCAGTGGTGTTCATATAACACCATTTTACAAAAACAATTGGAAATGGCATGTCAAATTGGCACTCGAATTTCGAGAGCTGGGTCGACATTTATAATGTACAAATTTGAACTTTTGCAAGAACTAGAGCCATTTGACTTCGATTAACGTCATATTTTCAATGAATTGGCTTTTTATAAATCCCGTTTTTTATAGTGAAATTTTGTTCAGTAAGTGCAGCCCATATTTCTGCAACAGATATTGTTACATCCCTTCCAATAAAGTATATTCAATTTATTTAAAATCAATGTACAAGTAAGACTTTGTCTTTTATAGTACTTAAACAATACGGATACAAAATTATACAAAAATCAAAGAGATTATTATTTTCTAGTTATACTTGAGATATTTAATAGATTAATCTTAATTAATTAATTAATTAATGTGAATGTAAGTTTGTTTGTTATATAATGACGCAAAAGCTACCAAACCGATTATCATGAAACTTTTTACCTAGGTACAGTTGGAGATATTAGTAGTAACAAAGGCTACTTTGTATCCCCATGAAATGTACGGTTCCCATGGGAAAGATTTAGTTTAATTCTGCATAGAGCGGGCGAAGTCGAAGGTAATAATAAAAACAAAGGCATCGGGCTGTGAAATTGATCCATACTTCTTCAAAAATGAGAACAGGCTAATCAATTTATTACCATCAATTATTATAACCGTTATCGCGCAATTTCAACGTACTCCGTGCTTCTTGAAATTCATATTTTGAATTCGCCGAGCTCTGGTTTTTGAAAGACGACGCGACGTTACGAGTTCTACTGCGCGTGAAAAGGCTGAGAAATCTTGTTAATCCTGTAAATTCTTCAACCGCATCATTCAAGTCACTTTTTCAAACTAGGTACCCGATTATTGCATTCTTCAGAAAAGCTATGTTCTTTGGATATACAGGGTGATTCACGAGCGTTGTGCCAAAAAGCTAGAGCGTGTAGGTTGAGTTGAGACAAGAAAAAAATCGTATGGGAGGGGGGGGTCTATTCCCCCCCGTTTAGCCGGGAGGGGCAATTTTCTGAAAAATTGACTTATTTTGTTTAAAAAAATATTTAAAATCAACGGCATCGTTTACAACACCGTGCTATACCTTTCTGAAAAGCCAAAAACTTCTTCTTTCACTTTGTTTTTAAATTAAATTGTTTTAACGAATAGTTTAAAAAAAATAAATTTTCAAACTCAAAATTTTCCAAAAAAAAAGCAAAAAAAACTTTTTTGAACTAATTTTTTTCAAAATTTTATGTAATTAAGTACTAATTTTGTTTTAAAAATTCAATGTGTTTGTTAATTTTTAGTCGAAAACAGAAAACCGGATGCAAAAATGTCTTTTCGTTTTTGAGAAATTAAGAAAAAACCAAAACCACTTTTTTCTAAAAAAATCTTTGTTTTTATTTTCACCTATCTGGACTTTTAGTTTAATTTATTAGTTTAATTTATAAATTTAATTTTTCCTAATTGGAGTTTTATGAGGACTCAATAAAGTAGAAAAGTATTACATTATCTCTGGATTAATCATTTTGTTCATTGATAACGTCTGAAAACTGACCTCTAATTTTTTCTTACTATACCTGGGGCCGTGGCCACTCGCCGGCCCCTGCTAGGGGCTTAAGATAATTAAAGCGCATTTTTTCTTGAATGAAAAAACAATTAACAACCTAAAGGTAAATAAAAGGCATCGCATATTTACTAAACAACCATTTACAATTAAAATATTAACTCATCAACACATAACAATAACAAACTCATACGCTCGAGAAGAGTTAGCGGACAGGAACTTCTGCTACGGTTTAACTTATTGTCGAGGTCGGGAAGCCGAAAGACTCTACGCTGAAAGATATCCCAATAGATGGCGCCCAAGTCGTATCATGTTTTCAAGAATCCGCCGACGAGAGCACTGAGAGCTAGAAGTGAAAGGTCAATGGCAGACGTTATCAATGAACAAAATGATTAATCCAGGGAAAATCCAATACTTTTCTACTTTATTGAGTCCTCATAAAACTCCAATTAGAAAAAATTAAATTTATAAATTAAACTAATAAATTAAACTAAAAGTCCAGATAGGTGAAAATAAAAACAAAGATTTTTTTAGAAAAAAGTGGTTTTGGTTTTTTCTTAATTTCTCAAAAACGAAAAGACATTTTTGCATCCGGTTTTCTGTTTTTGACTAAAAATTAACAAACACACTGAATTTTAAAAACAAAATTAGTACTTAATTACATAAAATTTTGAAAAAAATTAGTTCAAAAATGTTTTTTTTGCTTTTTTTTTTGAAAATTTTGAGTTTAAAAATTAATTTTTTTTAAACTATTCGTTAAAACAATTTAACTTAAAAACAAAGTGAAAGAAAAAGTTTTTGGCTTTTCAGAAAGGTATAGCACGGTGTTGTAAACGAAGCCGTTGATTTTAAATATTTTTTTAAACAAAATAAGTCAATTTTTCAGAAAATTGCCCCTCCCGGCTAAACGGGGGGGAATAGACCCCCCCCTCCCATACGATTTTTTTCTTGTCTCAACTCAACCTACACGCTCTAGCTTTTTGGCACAACGCTCGTGAATCACCCTGTATATGTGAATAGGTAGTTCCAAGCAACGCTGGTTTGGTTTTTGGTCTTGTCTGCCTCGATTTCTTTTCAATCAAAAGGAACGATTTCTATAAAAATAGAAACTATCTTTCGCTATTTTGAAAAATCGAAGTTATTACTTTTTTTTCATTTAGGTATAAAACCGTATGTTTGTGAACCTCTTCATCGTTGTGAACAATTCAAATGAAATAAATTTGACAAGTAGCTTTAGCGAAAAGATAACAAATTTGTTAACTTGTAATCAAATGAATAAAAAAAAATTGTAAAAGTAAACAGCTAGCCTCTAATCACTTGCTATCTTTTTCTTGTTCATAAGCTGTCAAATGGGGCTTGAGTTCTCATAACAATTGTGAATATTTTGGACACTAATTGTTATGGTCAACATTATCATTATCCTGTCTTGAATATAGCTAATGAAGTAATTGCTTTTAACTCCGGTCCGGATCCTGTTCTACTTAATTCTTGACCGAGGTTATCCAGTTTTACAACGTAATGGTTTCATATTGATTTGCGTTAGAGCAGCGGATTTAGTAATAAAATTTTGGATCCAAAATTGATTCGCCCATGTTGTTATCGACTGCTTCAACTGAACAAGGTAATGGAAGGATTCCACAATTTGAACTCGTGCTTAGCATGATAGATGTTCTTCGATATATAAACAATATACATGTACGCATACAGCTCCAGACAGAATTTTTCTCTCAATACAGGTTGAAGAGGAGCAGGCTAGTCTATTTCTTGTCGGATCGTTGTAATTCGGATATCTTCGGATATATAGGGTAAACATCTGATCAATAATTGTCGGTTTGACTGTATCTTGCAGCAATATCTCGGCCCACTATCCAAACAGGATGCAGTGTTTTTTATTTTTATGCAATGTCAGCATGATTTCCCGATGATTTCACCATTTATCTATTTCTATCTGTATCTGTTCCCTAAACGGTTTCACCTTTTTATATTATAAAAGTGATGTAAAATTTCGTACATATATGTCAAAAATATCCCAGCGAAATTTTGGAAAAATCAGAGAATCCCATCTTTAAACTTCAACTCTCGAGTTGAGAATCAAAGTAGTGAAGAAAAACGAATTTAAATTTGTCCCTAAACTCTCAAGTTGTTCTCAGCTCTAGAGTTGGCCGACTTGAGACCTTGGAGGTTTACTGCAAGTTGAAAAAAAAGTTAGTAAGTAGCTGATTACAAATATTCAATTTATTTTGAGTCAATTTTATATCAGAAAAACAAAATGTTTGACATTGCAGCTTTTCGTTTCCATTTCTAGCATCCATTAATTGTTTTGCAAAATGTCTAACCGATGCATCCTGTTGTAGTTGAACACGCATGTTAGTTTTCAAAGTCGAACGCCATAAAATTGATGTTATGAGACATGCATTAGGTTCATAGCAATGACAGTGGTGCCATCTGTTAAAAATTGGTCGTAACACAACAACAACCTTGCACAATAAAATATAGCCTATATTACTATTGAATATTGTAGTTTTCTGTCAGTCAAGACATTTTTCTGATCGATTTATTATTTCCAAAAATATATAAATGGCAAAACAGCGTTTGTTGGGTCAGCTAATGTTATAAGACTTAAAGTCTCCCCCGGTAAATGGACTATCTACCACAAAAACAATTTTTCAACATAAGATGTGCATGTGCACTCCTTGATCTGTTTTTTTTTTTGTTTTTTTGCCGAGTTTCATAATTCTATGCCTTTGAAAATTGCAAATTTTTGAAATTAAAAATGTTTTCATACCAATATGTTAGCTCCCACCATCCAGTAGAAAAATGTTACCAACTTTTAAGCATAATAATTATTATTCACCAATTCCTTCAAGTCTCAACATGTCATCCACTTTGCTTAATCTAGAATTTTAACAGCTTCGAAACAACAATTAAAACAAGGTGCTAAATTGTTTTAGTGCCACTGCTAAGTGCTTAATTACCCCATAACACCTTAATGAAAATTCATACAAAAATTTAAACACAAAAATATTTCACATTAACAATAAGTCTTTCAAACAATCCTGCTGATTGCACATTGTTTCATTTATGATGAGTGCCGTTGATTTATTCGTGCATTTTTTTGTTTTGTTCTTTTATTTATAGGTCCCCAAGGAATTCCGGGTGAAAGAGGAGAAATCGGCCCGCCAGGACCTGCTGGGCCACCAGGCGAGAAAGGACCTCGTGGTAAACGTGGTAAACGAGTAAGATCATTTTAACTAACTTATACAATTTTTCAAAAGTACCTCTTTAATGAAATTTTCATGTAAAATTTGCTACAATGTACATTTTGTAAATAGCTTGTAAATAAGCAACTTATTGTTTTGCATTGTGAACATGAAATGGGTTGTTAACATAGAAAGTCTAAGTGCATGCTGAATGTACATAAAAATGCAAGTGTAAAATAGGTCATGGGTTAATGGTTAAATTTCAGCTTTACGTGTTTCGGAATTTCTGCGGTCGTTTTTCGTTTTAACACAAAAAAAAAAAAATTGGACACAGAATGAATGCACACAAAATTACCAAAAAATGTTTACAAAAAAAAAAAAAGAAAACATGCACAAGGATTTACTTTAGTGATGAACAAAATAAACAATATAGATTTTATTTAATTTCGCAGCAATTAAAATTTCTGGCAAAGCAGTTCTTTACAACTTAAATGCAACTTTCAGGTTGTGATTGAAGGTATTTTGTTTTTGTATTGGGGAATTCATTTGGATTGGAAATTCCATTTAGTTGTGCATGAAAATGGCTTTTCGATGTTGAATGAGCCCGAATGGAACAATTCGAATTCAATGGCTGTGACGAGTCGGGTCTCTTAATTTGATGAAAATTATATGGTACCTTTTAAGCAGCTTGGTTATCATTTGGTTCTGGCTGAAGAACAGGGGTTTGATGAAAAACAAATGCACTTTTGTGTGTCTTGAAGCCATATCAATTATTCTATTTTGTTTCAAAGTGCTTTTGGTGATACAAAACTTTAAGAACAAGATGTCAAAAAAGTCATAACGAACAATTCTTAAGCAGAAATTAATTATTATTGTATAAGTTTTAATGACTTCCTAACTTAAATGTTGCCATCTCCGCGCTTTGAAGAAAAGAAACATTTCTTTGATAGTAATGATAGGTAAAAGGTTACAATCACCAATTGATTTTTCTTTTTTGGTTCAAAGTTATGTTATTCTTTTTGATAATAGCGATTGAAAAATGTGAAACGAGATCCTACACATATAGCAACTTATACCAAAGGTGTTGCATTGAACGACGGAAACCAAAACCACAGCTCATCAAGGACGAATCATTCTTCTCCACGTTAACACGGGGTCACATATCGATTCATACATGTACAAATTCAAGCGGTTAAAAGAATATTCACCGTAGAGTCCTGATTTTCGTATCAGAGATTCTTTCTTTTTCGGTTTTTTCAATCCTGTTGAAAGTATTAAAAATGTGTGATTTCGAGATGGAAAATGGTGTTCAACCTGCCTTTGAAAAACTAAAAAGACCAAAGTGATTATTCTTGTAACTACCTTTTTAACAGACGATTTTGATGTTTCTTGTTATCAAAGGTTGGGGTATCCTCAGGGATCCAAGGTCTACTAACTTAGGTAGTAACAGTAAACCTTATCAATTTATATCAGAGACACAGTGAGTGCTTTTGGAAGGAAGGAAGGGGTTGGGAAGTTGGTGTCGATGTACGTTGGTCTAGAATTCCTAAACATTGCAATGGTTTGAAATGACAGAGTGTGGAAGAGAGTTCCACATTCGCTGAGTACACCTAAAGAACGATTCCATGTACTTGAGAACACGTCCGAAGGTAAGCTGATGGTCATTCCTAGAACCGCAAGTATTACGACTGATGTGTTTAAGGGAAGCAACGCAACTGGCTATTTCACTAAGGCACTTACAGTAGAAGTAACGATAGAAAACGTAGAGCCTCGAACGTTACGGCCGACACGCAAGTGATCAAACTACGTGAATGAGTCAGTGATGTCTCTATCACCAATCATTCTTAGGACTCTTTTTTATATACCATCTTAGAGGCTTCAGTATGTAGCTGGAGCACCAGCCTAGAGATGGAATGAGCTTTGGACGAATATAATTTTTATAGATAAAAGCCAGATCAGACGGGAAGAAATATTTCTTGCAACGTCTTAAGGAACCCAAATATCTTTGTCGACATCGCAAGTGTGCTCGTTTCACCAGAGGTGGTCAGTGATGCACATACCGAGAATCTCGAGATTTTCGGTCTCATTGATACAAGTTCCACTCATGGACATTGGCAAGGGGGATATTATCTCGCTTAGACGATACAAGACAGCACCGAGTTTTCGAAGCATTAAACTCTATGCGGACTTGTATTCCCCATTGTATAAAGCTGTTTAGACCAGAGTTTAATGAGCTTATTATATGTTGCCATTGCAGTTCTACATCCAAAGAGGAGGGATGTGATTCTGGAAAAGAATAAGAAGAGCTTAAAGTACTATCGTCAGCGAAACAATTTATTGGATTAGAAGTTACAGACAAGATATCATTAATAAAAATGAGAAAGAGAGTCGGAGACAAACGGAGCCCTGAGGCACACCAGCATTTATATTGTGAGATTCAGACTTGAATCCGCCCAAAACAACTTGTATTGAACGCTTCAAAAGAACGTTTCTAATCCAACGAAGGATAGATTCATAGATACCGAAAGCACGCGTTTTCAATAAAAGAGCAGGATGCCAGGCTTTATCACATATCAAGTGCAACACTGTTACTTTTACTTGTTTCACTTCTGGTGATATAAACCATCATATCACCGGTGGACCTGTTACTGTGAAAGCCGTATTACCGGTCGTTAAGAAGCTTTCGGTCTTCGAGATATTTCTTGAGCTGATTGCTTATTAGCGTATCCATGATCTTAGAAAGAAGGGACGCTAATACAATCGGACAATAAATGGAGGGGGAAGAAGATTCGACATTTTTTTTGGAATCGGCTGAACAAATCTGTTATCAAACTACTCGGAACGAGTCCAGAAAAAAAGGTATAGATGGAAACGCTTACGCAAGGGTTTGCTAACGACTCTTCAGAGTAATAGCGAGGATACTAGCGGATTTATAAATGTTGAGATCTTCTTAGACCATCGCCATAGCACGAGCGCGAAAGAAAATTTGTCCTATAGCATCATTGACGCGTTCAAAAACTGGGGGAGTCATGATACTCTCGGCAGAGAAGAGTTAAAACCGCCTAGCAAAAAGATTAGCATTCCCGATAGAGCTAATGAATATAGGTATTGTCATTCTGAACGAGTGTAAGGTCTGAGGAAGAACAAGCATTTTTCATATTTTTTCAAATGACCAAAAATCCTTACTGCCTTTGGGATTTGCATTATTTTTTGCCTTAGTTTTTGGTCATGCAAAAACTTGGTCCGTCGAATATGGACATTGCTGGCCTGCTTAACTCATTCCGGTTTTCCTTAGTAAAGTTGGTTTTGTAACAACGGAAACTGACCTCTTTAACTCTGATAATGATAACCTCCTTACAGCCATGCGTTCTATTTGGTTTTATACTTCTAACCCTATTCCTAACCTAACCCTATATATAAACTCGTAATCATATCCTAGGTCGATGATCGACGGCCTTGTCTTTCATCTGAGATTGCTTTCATCAACACAAGGTAAGACACGTCAGTGCATTCGTCCAGATAATGATTGATGTGTACTGGAAACATTGGACATGGGATGTTGAATTCTCTTATGGCTGCACTCTCCTATATTTTGAACATGTAATGCCTTTTTGAGCGTTCTTCAGCATCTCTTCTTGTTCCCATGTTTGCACAATTACTCGATGTTTAAATTGCTCCATTCATCTCGTATTCTCAATCAGATTCGGACTCATCAGCAAAGAGAACTTTTGAAAATCCATAAATTTCGGTTCAAAATTTTGGACCGACTCGACTTTCCAGGCCGGTTTCTATTCTCCTATGCGAGCTAGGTGTCCAGCTTACCGGAGTAAGTATAGTTCAGACTCAGAGTGGCTTTTGCAAAGCACACAAATATTCCGTAAGGGAATACCAGTTAGAGTAGTGTCTTTGAGTTTTGAAGTAATGATAAAATTTTTGGCTTAAAATAACCTTGAAAAGTTCAAAAGAAGTTTCTGTTGGCTTTGAGCGGACCGCCCGCCTGATTCTTTTTTATGTTGTTATCGGCTGCTACTTCTCGGACCCAAGGATCTCATGCTCCTATACCTTGATAGCTTATCTTCTTCTGTCAACGTTTTCTGCACTCCTCTTCATTTATATAAAGTCCCAAATTTTAAAATCTCCTGGTTGACCTGGCTAAATGAAGTCGCCACGTCGACAAGGCCTAAGTGACTTATACTCTTTTATACATTCTAGTCACTATTACAACCCTCATTGTATCCTTCTAGGCTTGCATTTAAAAATAAGAAAACTAGTGCTATCTTAAAGTTGAATATTAATATTACTTTCATCCTTATTTCTGCTGGGCGCCACTTTTTGTTCATTATACATGTGTTCTTCTTTAAACCTCTATCACACCACACAATTGCAGGCCCAAAACGGCTTATTGAATCAATATATTTCGTCCTACGTTCAACAACCTTAGTTCAATAAAACTACCTCAAAATAGCTACATGAGTAGGTATTTGGAAAACATTGAAAATACATTCCAATTCTGGTCAATTGCATATCGACTCTGCAAAATTTAAAAATTCAGCACACAAAAAAGGTCATCTAAAGCTCTCTACACACCATTGACCAGGTCAAAGGTACACAAGAAACTTTCCACTGCCAGCCGGGCGGCCAGCCAGACCATTAACTGCAAAAAAAAAGAAACATAAAAAAAAGAATAAACTTAAAATTCAGTTTGGCCCGAGTAAGAATAAATAAATTGAAAATCGTCCCAGTGGAGGAATTTTTGACTTTCACTTGAACTGAATCCATTTAAGTTATGTTTACAAAAACACTTTGACATTCATGCTTTCACTTAAAATGGATGAATGTACACATTTTCTTTAGCATCGAAAAAAAGCTGCTTCTGCTGTTCTAGCTAGAGCTACTCGCTCGAAACGGGTGCAAAAAAAACTACCCTGTGTCGGTGGTGATTAATGAGTAGACGTTTGTTGGGTAGGAAAAAATTTGCAAAGTAAAACCGTTTTTCGAAGGTGTTTCTGTTTACAAAGGTTGAGGAGGGAAAAAATCAATTTCCCTGTGGATGGGAAAACATTATTATGTAACAACCTTTGCAACCTTTTTTTTAGTCCTCATTCTGCCAACCCATGTATGATGGCTTATCTGGCAAAATAAATCGGGACCGGGTGAGTGTTCACATATTTACCTATTTTTGCTATAAGTTTTTGCGACTAACACACAAACATACAAACACACAAAATTGAACAGGTATTTTGTTTAGTGTTGTGCTATTTTCTTCATTTTTTATTTTGTTGTCCTTTTTTTGTTGGGTGGATGTCCTTATTATGGCAATTTATTTCTGTTTTTTCTTTAAGCTAAACTTGTCCCCAAAGAATGTGGCCAAAGACGGTCTTTTTGTTTAGTTGGCTGTCCCTTGAGCGAGCGTGTATGTGTGTGTTGTTAAGAGTTCTATTAAGGTTCATTGAAAAGTTTGCCCATTGAATGTTCGTTATGTGGTCCGTGGGGGGTTCGGGTTTGCTGGCGGTTTTCTGAGGGGGGTCAATTCGAGCAATTGGTTCATTTTGAATAACCTGTTACTTAAATTTGATTTAACATTATCCCTTTTTTCTGGGATTTATTTTTTTTCTTTCGGCGTTGAGATTGAGATAAAGTGTGATTTGATTACCGCGATTTGAATTTCTTTGAATGGACGGTTTTGAAAAGATCTTTCGAAAAGTTGTGATAAGAATTTCCTTTCGAAACAAGTATTAGCTTAGGGTTGTGTCTTGTTTTGAAGCTTTAAATGGGAAAGGAATGTAGATATTCAACCTTCTTAGAGGAAAAAAGGCAAATAGTATATTAGAGTGAAGTGAAAGGTTGTGGCTTTCTTGAAAATGAAGATGAGAAAAAACAGCACTTTATTATGTACTTTCAAATGGAAACACTATTCCCTATCTGGACCTGGAAAATTTGACGACGGATAAAACAGTAAAACAATCATTTCTACCCCTTTTATCCGGAACTGTGTGTTTCCGCATTTGTCAGTCGCTTGAAATTTGCTTATCAAAATTTTCAAAATATCAATGGATTATTTGACATTTGAAAAGGTCAGTAGATACGTCATGCCCCTGTTTTGATTAGAATTATTGTTCTGCAATTACATACATAATTTCTCCAAATTCTTTTTTAGGGGGAATGGGAATGGAACCCGTTAACTGGCAACAACTGACACAGATGTTAGTTTCATCAGAAGCTTCAAAGGGTTCAGTTAATGTCATAATGTCTTAAAGTGACATCACAAAGATTTCTGGGTGTCCAAGTGTGTCAGCCTACTCTAACCTTAGCTCTGACCGATTCTCATAGTCTAAGTCTTCCATTAAATTTAATTTCACAACCAATGATGATGGATCCATTACTACTACTCTCATTTGTTTTGTCATTTAAAGTCATTGCAATGAGAGCGTATCCCTCTTTTTACGTTATGAGAGCTTCAACTTCTCGCGAATTTGACGCTTTGTCTGCCTCCTTCCAAAGAATTGTATCCTTGTAGGTACTCTCTTACTGAAATTGTTATTACGGGCGATTTCAATATACACAATTCTTCGTGGCTTCCACATTCGGGCCCGACAACACCCGAAGGAATGTGTGCTGAAATCTTGCTGAGTTTTGTTTAACCACCTTATTCAGCTTGTCACCGAGCCTGCTCGAATATCTGACATTTAAATACTCTTGACTTGTTCCTAACGTCTGACCCTGACACATACACTATCAATGTATTAACGCCTCTAAGCTAATCATACCATAATATTATATCTGTAAATTCTTGTCTCAACCTAATCCAGTTAGAGAAAGAACTCCGAAGTGAACCGTATTGCAATACGAGAAAGCCAACTGGAACAGTCTTAATAACTTCCTCCGGATCAAACAGGTCACTATGCTTCCTCAAAAGTGACGTATACTCCAGCGCAGATGATTACTGATATGATGGTTTTGGGAATGAAAACTTTTATCCCGAATAGAATAGGGTTCAAAGTATCAAACTCAAAGAAAAATATATCGCAAGTAAAAATCATGGTTTGATTTTAGATGTAAAGAGGGTATCAGGGAAAAAGAAGTAAGTTTTCGGTGTTTTAGAAGCAATCCAACTGAAAAAAAAACGGAATAAGTTCAAACAAGCCAGGAAGGCCTGCAATTCCCATATTCTAAGGACCAAGTTTTTGCATGACCAAAAAATAATGCAAAAAATACTGCAATGTCCCAAAGGCAATAAGAATTTTTGGTAATTTCATCTTCATCTTCCTCGGTCGCTAAGCTCGTTGACCATGAAACTCTTTCGCGAAAGCTAACCTTTTCGCTATGCAGTTTGCCTTCAATTTAACGTTGCCGACAGTGTCATGTCTCCCCCAGTTCTTGAGTGCTTCAATGATTCCATGGGACAAATATTCTTCCGCACTCTTGTGTAGCACTATGGCCAGAGTCCTAAAAGATCTCAACCAGGGCCGGATTAAGATGTCTGGAGGCCCCGGGCAGCAAATGAGTGGAGTCCCCAACTTATTTTCCAAATATGTAAAATGGACAGTTTTTTTCCAATAAATACTAATAACTAATTTATTGTGAAACCAGGAATATGTTATTTTATTATTTAACAAGCACATTATAAATATAATTGTAAACAGAAACAGTGCTAAAGAACGGAAAGTTTCGCTGAAATCCAGTTCCTGAAGTAGATCACTTTCTACAGTCAGGAAAGAAAGATTTGATAGACGGTTTTGTCCCATCGTGGCTCGAAATCTATTTTTAATAATTTTAATTTTTGAAAATGAACGCTCTCTAGTGCAATTTGATACTATCAAGACCAAAACATTCTCAATGTAATTTCAAGCTCTGATATTTTCATTTTCGAGGATTTGATAATAAAATAGTTCAAGAAATTGGTTTTTCCCATAGTCTTCCTCGTATGAATCGATTAAAGAAACAAATTGAACCAACTCATTACCAAGACTAGGTTCTATATCATCCTCATAAGGTTTCACCAATGCCTCTGCTGCAGCTTGCAAATTTCAGCACCCATCTTCTCAATGTGATTGAGAAATCCAAACCTCGAACGTACAGTTTCATAAGCACGCAATCCTTCTGTAAGAGAAACGAATGGCTGGTCGATCACTGGAATAAAGGCAAATACTTTGTATTTCTCTTTCGGTGACAGATTTGCGTCTTGTGCTTTTCCGTAATCGAGCGGATTCAACCTCGTTTCTCCTTCTGGTTCTTTCGCGTGAAAGTGATATTTTCTTGGCAGCTTCCTCGGGGGTACTGTCTTCGCAAATACGGGAACAGGCTGCTAAGATCCGCAGAATGTACTTGTTTCAGGTGATTATTGCATGTAATTACACGCACTTATATACAAATCATATTTTATCATTTAAAGAATATTATGTAGATAAAAAAAAAAACCATTAAACTAGATCTAAGCAAATGATGTATGAACAAGTGAAAAATTGAAATGTAGTAAATGGTTAGATATGGGTTACCTCCGTAACAAATACTGTAATGTTCATAAACGCTATTGGAAACACAAGGGTGATATTTTGTTTGTAGTAGAGGTCGTGGCACCAGTTACCGAACAGTTAACGGACTATGAGAAAAGAACATGTTCCAAAAAATACTTTAACTGAGTTTAGTATTGTAATTTTAGTTTTTTCTGAATTATTATCTCAAATATTTTCATATTTGATACTCTTTTTTTCCATAAACATTATCAGTAAATACTTAAAAAAGATTATATTGAAAATAATCCTTTTTTCCTATTCTCGAACACCTTATTTTGATTGTTTCCTAAACCCGAACACTGAGTTTCCCATTTTCGAACACTGGAACAAAAAAGTCGTTAGTGGTTAGAAACCCATTTTAAAGCCAAAATTTTCTTTATTTTTGCAGATTTTTCATTATATAAAAATGTAAATAATAGTATGATCCATTGGCAAAAATAAAATAAATAAAAATCTACTTTAAAATATCTTTATTAGGTACTTATTTTTATCTTAAAAATAAATACATGTACTTAAGTTCTATTTTTTAAATAGTCAGTGCGATTTATATATGAAAACCTTCTATATTTGAAGTAGTTGTCACATCAAGTTTCGAGAAAAAATGTTAAATAATAGTTAGGGGCTTAAGAGCTTTTTTAAACAAACAAAATTTAAAAAAAAAAATTAACTTTGTTAATTTAATAGTTTTTTAACATTTCTTTTTTTATACATCTCTTAGCAGGAATTGATTTGAATTTTTTATGGATTTGAGCATGTTTGTTAAAACTGACTTATAAATTATAAGCCATTCTTTTCGCAGAGCTTCTTAAGCTCTCCTACAGATCCTTAGCTTCTTCCTTTTCCATAAATTCTCCTGTCTTTGATTACCGAAAGATTCTGTATCTATGAGATTAACATCGGGCAGTTGCATCAATGTCATCGAATTAAGCTCCAACCAATGAGTTGTTTCCCGATTTGTATGAATTTTCTTATTGTCCCGCTGAAAAATCATAGTGATCAGCCAAATAGGTATCAAACTGATGAGCAGCACTTAACCATAATCCCGACTGTTGATTTTTGATGACGGAAATCGAATTTCGAAGCACCCTACTGAAGAGAAAGCTCACCATCACCATATCATCAGTGGACCTCCACCAAAATGAGGCCATCGAAATATTTCGGTTCCTTTCGTAAATCACTCAAGTATCCATGCAATCCTTCAGGATCATTTAGGTTCAATTTCTTCTCAACAGAAAAAAATGACCTTTGGTCGAATTTGAAGGCACATATTGGAAAAAACCTCTAATTGAAACTTACAGATTCCAATCCCGATCTCGAACATGAAAGAAAAGGGTGTTCAAAAAAAAGTTTGTGTCTTTTTTCACTGTTTCCAATTTCCGTACACACTTGTTCAGAAATAGGTAACTCGGTAATATTTAGTTTCCTTTCTTCGAACAGTAAAAAATCATAGCATAATTTTACTTTTTTTCATTAAACAATTTAAAATATCAATAATCTGGCATACTTAATTATTTTAAAACGCTGGGAAAAGAATTTACTCATATATTTTTCCTTCAAAGCAACTTTTCAGGAAGTCCTAATCTAGTTTTTTTTCCTGAAAAATGGATCAAAACCGTATCGAGGGAAACCTACCACTGAACTTAATTTTTTGCTCTCATAAGATATATTAGTTTTAATTAAACGTTTTAAATATTTGTAAAGAATGAATGCCTACACGTTTTTGTGAAGTTTTCATTACAAAAAACGTTAAAATAACGAAACTACAACCATATTTCTCAAAAGTGTTCGGTAACTGGGGACGTTCGGTAACAGGTGCCACTACCCTATAACAATTATTTAGCAAAAGCTATACTTTTTTTTAATAGTGTCGTTGTGGGGGCCCCTCTTTTGTGGAGGCCCAGGGCAGTCGCCCCGTTTCATGATCTCAACATACATAAATCCGCTGGTATAATTATAGGATAGTATAAAAATAAATAAATAAATAGAGTGGCGGGGCAGCTCTTGAAGAGCCAAGGCCTAAGTGGCTTACTCTCATCAACAATTCCCTGAGTGCGAGTGAAGAATTGAGAGGACCTACAATTTAACGCCGATTACGAACGGCAAAGTTTAGAAGCACTTTTTCATGACAGATTGACACTCTTGAAAGTTTTGTCAGTTCTCCGCAAGAGGCAGTGCCCGTGAAAAATGAATTAAAAACTATGGGCAAGAGTAATAGGACTCGAACCCACGACGTTCTGCTTAGCAGGCAACGCACTCAACCATGGTATCCCCGCCATTATTCTGAAGATGTGTTCTAGCACGTTGGCAAAACCCTTGCGTAAGCTTTTTTATCTATCCTATTCTTCTGGACTCGTTGAGAGTAGTTGGAAATATTGGAAAATAGCATTTGTCCAGCCAATTCCAAAAAAAGGCGATTCTTCTTCTCCCTCCAATTATCAACCGATTGTAATTACATCCCTTCTTTCTAAGGTTATGGAAACGCTGATAAACTATCATCTGAAGAAGTATCTCGAAGACCAAAAGCTTCTTAATGATCGGCAATACGACTTTCGCAGAAACAGGTCAACTGGTGATCTGATGGCTTATCTCACCGAACAGTGGACCAAGTCTTTAAATTATTTTGGAAAAAGTAAGATTGTTGCACCTAATATTTTATCGAAAATACCTGCTTTCGGTAGCGAAGAATCCCTTCTTCGCTGGATTAGAAATTTTCTTTCGAACCGTTCAATACAAGTTTTACTGGACGGATTTAAGTCTGAAATCCCCAATCCGTCCAAATCTTGAGTACAATTCCCATCTCTGGGCTGGTGCTCCAGCTACATACTTAAGCCTCTTGGATGGTATAAAAGAAAGATCTCTGAAAATTATTCGTGAAAGAGACATCACTAACTCGTTCACTTCTTTAGACTCCCGTCGGTCGTAACGTTAAGTGTCTCTCTCTCTGTTCTATCGTTACTCCTACGGTAAGTGCTCTAGTGAAATAGCCAGTTGCATTCCTCTGCTCAAACAATTCTCCCGTAATACTCGCACTCCAGGAATGCCCATCAGCTTATCCTTGAGCCCTACTTCGGACGTACGCTCAAGTAAAGAGCATCGTTTTCTTGCCGTACTACGCGAATGTGGAACTCTCTTCCACACTCTGTCTTTCGCAATCATAACAATGTTCAAAAATTCAAGACCAATGTACACCGACAGCTCTTTTCCAACCCCTTTCCTCATTCGTTAAGCACTCAGTGCGTCTCTGGCATAATTAAGAGTATAAAAAATCCCTTGAGTGGGTGCAATTTATAAAGCAAAATAGCAGTTATCCATTTGCACACTGCACTGCGTATTGTTTAGCGTCATGCGGCACAGCTGGATTAGTTTGTTCGGGATCTTGAATTCAGACATTGCTATCATAAGCTCTTGGCGATGGATCCTATCATATGTAGCCTTAAAGTCGAGGAAAAGATGGTGGGTTTCGACTTGAAATTCGTTCGTCTTTTCCAGTTTGAATATTTGGTCTATCCCTGTTCTGCCTAGGCTAAAACCACACTGGTATTTGACGATTTTAGTGTAGCAGAAAGATGAAGGACGTAGGACCTCAGGGAGGGTGAAACATGGAGTTGGAACTGGTGTAACTCAAATATTCAAGAAAAGTCTTTAGAGATTCGATGAATAAGGTTGGCAGACATGAAGGAATATGTATGTTCATGCAAACGTACGAGTTCAACTTATTCTTTTCGTCTTTGCTGAAATTTTCTTTATTGTGCTAGGTATTGAAAAAAACATAAACTCTCTGAAACTGTATTTTTGGTTTTTCAGAATTCAAAGCCAAATCCTTTTTCGAATAACCTGTAAAATGGTTTCCAAATTTTAAGAGACTCTGTCAATCGATAACATGTTCCCAGTAGTTAAACCTTATTTCTCAGCACTCGGCCTCATCCATAATTGTCATTCATTGTTAAAAAGAAAGTGCCTGATCAGTAAAATGGTCTCCCTCTCAATACTCCCTTTTCCGTAGAAAAAATCAAACTGACAACTCGTGCATGTAATTTCTTCTCACTACAAGAGGACACAATTTAATGAAGGAGCCTTCACTACAAACAATGCTATCATTATCGAAATGTGATTTTTTTTGTCAGAATTGTTTGACATATGTCACAAAACAAACGAATCACATATCATTCGAATGAACATCAACTCGAGCGAGTTCTCTCGGGAATCATTATCCAAAAGATTGTCTGCGTAAACGTAAACCCTCAGTTCAATGAGACTTTTGATTTTAAAGCAAATATAAAAAGCATACCTACACGAAACACATAGCCCTCGAGGGGATGCAAATAAACAAGCAAACATGTCAATATTTTCATTTATGCAAACATATCGATTTCTTCCTTTCGCATTGCCAGACTATGAATTTCAATTATAATTTTATAGTATAGCCCATGAAACGTGACGTATGCAAATATGTAAATAGTAACCGCGTACGTTTGCAACAATTGAAACTAATTACCTCCAACCCTCCGAGTCATGACTTTGTCGTTGAAGTCGAGACCGGGCGGGTGACAATCGAAATTGTCGTGCAACATAGACTGTTGGTGTCGCTGTCTGTTCCCAGCAGTAAAATATTGCAAATATACCAGACTCATTCATAAACGAAATAACCATATATTGATTTATGACAGTTGCTGATTGCGTGGAGCTCAAGGCTCACACTTATAAATACCTACTCTAGAGCTAGACTAGGATGACAAGATACAACCGACACGCTCGACAGCCAGCTATAGTCTACGAAGTGATTTACATTTAAGCTTGTTGTGTTTTATAGTGAGAAAAAAGTATTTCATAATTCTTTGTCGAAATCGTGCGTGCGAACCCACCATTAAGGACGAATCGCAACGCAAAAAAAAAGAAAGACAGAAAAACGTATTTATCTGCCATAGATGTCGAGACGATTCGAAAACTTGCTGAAGGTGCTCGCCCGCACCGAATGAAAAATGATGTTAAGATGTAATCTTTGTGGAATATTTGCTATTTTGGCAGGAGCTTAGTTTGTTTCGTTTTAATGTTCTGTCTTTTCTGTTAAAAATGAGATAGCAATTCAAATGGCGTGCCCGAAGTCTTTAAAAAGATGTTTTCTGCTCAAAATGTACTTAAGACATTTTCAGCAGTTGGTTCCCTTGAAAATGGTTTTTTGTTGCTTATTCGTCCTCAAGGACCAATTGAATTAATTGGTTTTTATTAGCTGTAGAAGGTTCCTTCGTGCTTGGATGAAACAAGTCAACGGATCCTTATTGATTCGTGGAAAGCTCAATGATTTTGCGTTCATCGACTTCTCTATGCTTTTTGGGTGTATATTTTTGAAAGGACTCGGGGACTTTTCAGGGAATGTAGTTTATTAAAGAGAATACCATTTTCTAGTATTCTAAAACGTGGAATGTAGATTTCGGTGAAAATTGAAACGATGTAGAAATTGAAGATTGATGTTAATTGACTCCGACTTTACAGTTGAACAATCAGTGTGAAGTGAACAATCAGTGTGACGTTTAAATACGCCAAAAACAGAAAATCTGTGGGGCCAATCGAAATACCATTTTCCTTTTTGCAATCTCTGAACGTAAAGGGGGATATGTGAAGCTGTTATAGGTACATTGTTAGCGTTTGATTAAACAATGTGGACGGCTAATGGAGGACAACCTTTGGTTGCTTTCTGGTACGTTTTCACAGGTCCGTGTACAAAAAAGGTACGGTGCAGTGATCGGGAACGATACCCTAATTGGCTGCGGGTTGGCAGGTACAATTCCGCTGGTGACCCGGATTAGAAGATACAAAAGACCCTGGCGGCAATTAAAAATGGACGGAAAGTCTTCAAGTTCGGAAACCCCTAACCGCTTGGTCAGACCATTTCAGGCTGATTTGACCAATATTACTTGATTGATACTATGGTATCATTCCTTAGTAGTAGTAGGGGCGAAGGGAGTGAGTGTGAATTGTATAAATAACTTCAATTTCGTATGTGAAAATATTATAAATAAACCAAAGAACAACTGTCCACCGCCTAGGAAAAAACTTCACTGACGGTTGTAGCAATTTCGAGGTACATATTTAAAAAGTGCACCTACCTTGGAACATGTGTCAATCCCACAAATCACACATTAATGCAGATCCGACGGAGAATCGACCTATCAAACCTCTACATATTCGGTTTGGCCAAATAACTGGATTCAAAAAAACTTATTCGAAAGACAAATACTCTGGTTTTCTCAGTTCTACTTTACGGAACCGAGTGCTGGACGATAAGAGGAGTAATGGTCCTGGGCACTTTCGAAAGAAACAGTTCAACCGTTAGATGTACCAAGATGGGGATGTAGTCTAGAAAGCCAAGAAAAAACGACATCAGTGGCTCTTCCAAATCGAGCGAATGAACGACAACTCTCCAGCCATGAAAGTCATCTTTTCACAGCCATCAAGTTCGAGACGACTACGACGATCGGTACAAAGAGCAAGCACCAAACTGCAAATACTAGAGCCATTGTATTGACGATTGGAGATACGCGATGTAAAACAGCTGTATCTCAGACTGAGATCCTACATAGAGTGGGAGCCCTTTAAGTATTTGCATGACAGTGATAGTATCGCGTTGCAATGTAATACACTTTTGTAGACGGCTACTAAATTTACCGTGGACTTTAGAAAACGCAAATCGCGAGGAACGCCGACTTTGAATACGTGAGACAGCAGGCATTTCAAAAATGTCACGAAATTTTGTGCATGACAAAGTTGTCGGAACAATGAGTGCCCCGTTTGCTCAATCCAGAACACAAGCTCAACTATGAGACTACTTTAGAGAGTTTCTGCTTCGTTTCATAACGGTCCATATAAAATGGACCCGCTAGTACAGCGAGAGACCAAGGAACTGTCGAAATAGTTCAGCATGCGAACGTGTTCTGAAAAAAAAAGAATAGGTACACAGTCCTGTTCTGGGATCACAATGTGAGATCCAAATGCAACAGTAATAGGTCGAATTCATTGGCCAATTCGTAGTAGAAAAAGAAGAACTTACTCTTCCACCATAAAAGCGCATCTTCACCATCCACGGCCAAATTGGTCGAATTGACGACCTACGAACTGCCGCCTTATTCCTAGACCTAGTCACGTGTAACTTTCTACAGCGAAATGGATGTGATGACAAAAATGTGAGCTTGATACTTGATACTCTGATTCGCTATACACCAAGCCCGTATGAGTAAGAGTGAGTGACTCTGAAAATCCTTTGCAGTAAAATTCATGGTAGTGTATTAAATTTACACTGGAATGATGGCGAATACTAGTACGTCCGAAGCTGTGGACCGGATACCAGTTGTCGTTCAAATGTAGTCGTCAGAAACTTGAAGACAACCCCTTAATTTTAAACCAAAATTTATCAAAAACTTTTCAACATTTCACAAGAATTTCTTAACTTTTCAGAACCTTTAATCTCAAAACTAAGTTAAAACCCCAAAATTCTTTAATTTCCAAATAATTTATCATACCATTTGGCACCTATTAAGTATGGAAGTTATCTGCAATCAGTGGCCATTGGTCACCACCACCAAAACGCTGAATTAAAAATGAAAAACTGAACGTGAACCAGAAGTCAAGATAACTAGCGTTGAAAAAAAAAGAAACTTTATCGCAGGTAACATGATTTACAGCTTTTTTCCAACTGCTTAAACTGGATGCATTGAAAATTGCACTAAGTTAGTTTTTGCTTTTGCCAAAAAGGACGATTCGAACATTTTTCATAGCAAGGACCGATGAAGACAGAAAAAACGATATCAAACATTGACCCATCTATAGCAGAATATATTAAAGAAAATAAAATCGTTGGTCCTTTCAAAGGATATGGATGAGCTTAAATCCTTGTTTTTTTTTCTCGACACATGTGTGTCATTGAATATTTATCAATACCACATCGATGCCAAATGACTAATGCAATTCTGACCTCAAATAACATAAAGAAAAATAAACTGTTATTGCAAGGACATGATTTCAAACATAATTGCGTCCTTTTTTACAATAATAGACAATCAATGGAATACCATATGTTCCACATCCTGTGAAAACAAGCACGAATAGAGAATTCCTGGAATTATTATCATTTTATTTGAAAGAGGGAACAAAAAATCGCTCCTTACATCCATGCGCCATCTTTGATTCCTTTAAAACATAAATATGCCATCAGTTATCCTTCATTGCACTCTAAAATCACAAGGAGACACAAGACACGAAATGACAACAATGAACTTCAAGCATAAGACTTTCTGTGTATAGATGTGATGTTGGGGACTTTTTTGCTCAGACAAACGAGAGGACGACATTGAGTCATGAAAAATCATCGATTGCTGGGAAATCTTATATTTTATTAAATTCGCAATAAAAACGTCTTGATTCGCAAAATTAAACTTCTCTGGCATAGTGTTAGTCGGGAGAGTCTAATAAATACCAAGAACAAAGCTCGAAGAGGCTATAAAAGTTTTTTTTCTTTCGTTTTTGTTCGTTTTTGGCCAACGCGCTTGGAATATATTTTCATCTTGCGACAGCTGTCGTTCGCAGCTTTCATCTATCGTCGTCGTCGTTTGTCGACAATGAGGACGACTGCCAGGCCACATCGCGTACAAGAGTAATACATTACACTTGCCCTCTCCCCGTGAAAGTCGAGGCTGGCGCTGGATGATGCCTTGCAAGGACTTAACTTCGAATTCTCTTCACAGAGGACCACATACAACGAATTTTGGGCGATAAAAGGGAGTTATTTTTGTCAATGAAAAGTGAATAGGCGGAAGGGACGCGCGTTCAATGGGAGTTGTAGATTTGGTGATTTATTTGGCACAGCCTCATCCCCTACCACCACAAACGACGACGACGGACGGCCGATTACAACTTAGACGTTCCCTGATTCTTAAACAGACTTCTACTTCTTCTTCTAATCTCCAACACAATTCGCACCCCCCAAACCATCAGTTACAGTAGTCGCCTCCATCATTGCTGTGGCAATATGCTCCTGCACCTTCAAAATGAATTCTAGCTTTCAGCGACAATTAGTTAAACCCTTGGAAAAGAATTGTTTTTATTACAATTCTGCCCTCCACTCGGTCTTTGTCTTAGAAGTTACCGTTCGTCGTCATTCCGTTTTGAATTGTTTACCCACAGGATATTATTTGCCAGGTAGGTTACAAACAAAGAGCTATAAAACGGAGAGGAATTAAGTGCCTCACCTGCCATAGATTTCTTGCGTATACATGACTCTTAGACTCCTCGCATACAGCTCCAGGGGGCTCCAACTCTGAACTCTCCTGCACTCATGCACTGAGTTTGAAGAAGTTGAGGGTGTTATAGCAAACAGTACTTAACCTTATTCGATCAGCTGCATATATAGTCAAGCCAAGTGAGAATGCATGGACAGGACAAGGAGCTGCTAGAGTGTCCTTTAGCGTGCAAATTCTCAAATATTTGCACTTTTCTCCATCAACGTCATCGGCATTCTTCCAGTTTGAAGTCGTTTTTGGTCTTTGGTGTCGTTGGACCAAGACAAGGAACATTTTTAACCAAGGCCGGTTCATAAGGTAATCTAGGCAATGGTTTATAATTGACTCTTGGGGACAATTTTTCTTAAACTGAATTTTGAATTATTAACAAGAAACAAAATTTAAAATTATATAAAAAAGTTTGAAACTGCTTGCTTGGGGTTAGTAGGAAACATTAGGGAAATATTTTGATTCATAAAAAACTGCCTTCAGGTTGATTTCTATTCAAAGCAAAAGATGTCTTCAGGATGTTAAGAAGTTAACGAAATTGTTTGACATTTTCTTGTGAAGATGCAGGCGAAAAAAAATTATTCGAAGTACCCATAGCAAGAATTTTTTTTAACTTTTATAAAATCCAATTTACTTAAAACTTCCTAGAAGCTTCTCCAGCTAGTCACAAACTTTCTTTTTCAATGTTCTTCGGGGTTAGATGCGAAGATGTTAGTGGTGTTATATTAAAGTCTTTAAACCGTCTTCTGACTGGATTACATTAATGTAAACGGGACCCGAAGATTCTTGCTGACGATTTTTTGAGGATTTTTTTTACAAAGGCTGGGGTTAGCTAGCCAAGATAGGTAGAAATGGCTGTCCCACTTCCGTGTAGGACACAATTAGCGCTGAGTAAGCCGTTTTGTTACAATACCTCATGAGATTCTAAAAAAAAGATTTAAGCATGGGTTAGGAAGGATGTAGGTATATTTCGCACGTACAATCCTATATTTAAAGAAGTATTGATCTCCCTAAACTACGGCCTATTGTCTCATAGTGCCATCTAGTTTAGGAGAGGTAAGGGGGGGCGTTAAAGCCAGTTTGTGCTATTAAGATATGAGATCATATCTTTGATCTTGAATTCTGCGAGTTCTTCAATACCGTTGAAGAGTTCTTTACCTAAGTGGAGTGCTCTTTTCCTAGCCAAGGCCGGGCAATGGCAGAGAAAGTGTGGGACCGATTCCTTTTCATCCTGGTCCTCACAGCTACGGCAGAAGGAGTTATATGGTATACCCGATTTAGCCCTATCCCCTATGGGCCAATGCCCAGTGCAGATAGCAACAATCCTGGCTATGTCATGCCTTGGTTTGGAAATTAAATTGATTGATTTTGGTTTGTTATAGGCTGGCCAGATTTTCCTGGATATAACGCAACTCGTTAAACTATTCCACCTATGATTTGCTTCTGATGTATATTTGGTCAGGATATAGCCCATCACAACTCCAAGAGGAGCATATACTCTCACTGCCAGTGAGTTGTGAAGGGCTGATCCTTGTTCCTTGCCTAGCTAGCTCATCTGCCTTCTCATTTCCCTCATAGCCCCTATGGCCCGGTATCCAGATTAGAGTGACACTCAAATCAAGTTCCTTGAGGTCCTCTTTGCATTGCTGGACCAGTTTAGAGGATGATAAAGCTGAATCAATTGCTTTAATAGTTGCCTGACTGTCTGTTTGTATCGCTAACAATTCTGCCTGGAATACACTAGCAAAATCGGGAAGTCTATAGGATTTTGAACAAGACTCTAAACTTCTTTGAGGTGTCTAGGGTAGGGATGCAGTATTCGGTGCTTGTAGATAGGATGTCTGATGGTGTAAGGCTGGTTTGGTTGCAGTTCCCGTTGGATCTGGTTTTCCAGCAGCCTATTTCTTTGAGCCTCAAGATACTGCCTCAAGATACGGAAGGAGGTCCAGGATGACGTTAAGTGCATCTGTTGGGCAAGACCTGATTGCCCATGATATCCCTACGCAAGCATTTCTCTGCACCTTTGTAAGCTTGTTTATTATGTAGGCTTTGCTGAGAGCGGGCCACCACACAATGGATCCGTAAACAAGTATCAGTCTAACAACCGCTGTGTACGTCCACTTGATCATTTTTGACTGGAGGCCCCACTTTTTACCGAAGGTTTTGTTACATGCGTAGAAGGCCACGCACGCCTTTCTCACCCGTTCTTCGATGTTGAGCTTCCAGGTTAATTTGGTGTTAGTATTACGCCCAGATATTTGGCACTGGAAGACAGTGTAGTGTAGCCAAGGTTAACACAGTAAACCCATAAAGGTACGATGGGAAGTTATGTAAGTAACATCCAAAATGTTTACTTGAAAAGGCACATAGTGGGTTTCTAGCGGTGCTGAGTTAGAATAAGACCTTAATTAGCTTTATTTTTAAGCTGACTATTGTAACTTTTTGTACAAGACTACTCCTTGTTGGCCTTGTTCTAAGCAAACGCTCAAAAACACCACTGAAGTTGTTCTTTTAATTATGTCAGTCAGTGTCACGTAGATATGACGGACTTATGAAAATGTTTGCTCCTAGTGCATAACAGCTTATAGCTTTTGCTTAAACCTTTGATGAATCACAACTTTTGCTTCAGAGTATCATAAGAGACTTGAATCATTGATCTAAGTGGGGTTATTCCATTGTCCATTCTTTTGCCTTACCATAACCTAGAAGGGCCAAAAGTGTCCATTTATTATGAAAACCAACAGCGTTTAAATGACTGCCTTGACTTGACTGACAAAATTTCAAAGACGATGTCTTCAATTCGGCCCCTCACAGTTCTCCACAAAAAAAAGTCCCAAAGGTTCACATCGAAGCTTAGAGGCGGTCTATTTACATCACCAAGAGAGCTTTTAACACGATTTAGGGATTTGGTGTGCAAAAAATTGATTTTGGGAGCTTGCCAGACTTTATGATGCAGAGTGAATCTTAATCCATGTCTTTAATGTCATAAAAAAAGATTCAATGATGCCACCACTTCATTATAGGGGTAGGGGTTGTCGGAGCCTAACAAAGCGGCAGAGATGTAAATGAGTCATCAGAGATCTTTGCGTACACCAGTAACGAAGTAACATGCTCTTTTCATTTATAATATTTTCCTGTACGGAATTGAACTTTATATTATACAATTCACACTCACTCCCTTCGGAAAATATAATGTGTAAATTGGCTAGTACAATCGTGCTGATATGGCCGCTACTACTATACTGAAATAGTCCGACCATAATCGGAACGTTTCCCCTCCAGCGGTAACTGGTTTTGATATTGAAGTTATTTAGTCCTTTATTGATTGCCACCAGGGGCTTTGTTTCCTACTGATCTACGGTTAAAGGTACGACCGTTCGTATTGATTAACATCAGGCGTATTATACCTGCCGATCCGTGCCACCTGTATTGTAAGGCTTATTCTTTAGAAAGGTTATTTATTAAAGGTTCAGAAGACCCAGAATTGAAGTTTCGTGTTTCTTCAATAAGAACTTGGCAAGACCGGCGAGCAAAACCTCGGTTGGAAACTTAAAAACAATTCACAGTGCTTCATTTTGGCCGAAACTTCTTTACAAAAAAAAAATACTTTTTGAGCTATGAGGCACTTGCTTTTACGATTTTCAGCTTACAATGTTGAGGTTCCTTTCATTTGATATGACCATATCTTACTGAGAATTCGATGCAAGTTCCTAACCAAATCATCTCCAACTGCTTGAAAAGTTCAGTACCAAGTCATCAAGTTTGGGAAAAAGGGTTGGTCTGCATCGTCGTTTAAATCGAATACCTTTATTGATATATCTAGAGTTATTAGTGACATTGTGTCATCATCTCGGTTATAGTTTGAATATACTCGTCCCAATCAATTGTGGCTCGCCTAGAAAAGTCCTTGTCTCTTCAGACTAAAAAACCTTTGGGTTTAACGTGCTAGTAAAGTTATTGAACCTCTTTCTTATCGTGGCATGCATGTACGTTCTCTATTGCGATCTTCTCATGCACCCTTTTTTTCGTCCTTACAAGTTATCTACAAGACAGTGATCATTTCTAGTCCTCCGGTCATAGAACTAGGAACAGATGAAGTCCTTCTTTGCAGGGCAGATTTGTATGGATCTTGTTTAATTGCATACAATCGCCACCGAAACTTTTCGCCAAACCAGGGAAGACATTTCTGAACTTCTTCAAAAACTTCTTACGAAATTTTTGGCAGCACAATTGCCGATATGATTTGAGGTATTTTGAGTCAAATATTCTTGTGTTTACCATGTTTTCTTGCAAAAATCGTAATTGGGGCTGTCAAAACCTATAGCAAATCAGTGAAGTCGATCAGTCTGAATTTTCTATCGAAGATGGTTTCGTGTTTCATCCTAATTCCCAAAGATGACTTTTTTTCTACCTAAGCATTACGATATCGCAAAAAAACATTACCTTTGTCCTGTTGAATAGTTGTCATTAATTACGGGTTTGCGTGAAATTTATTTCAATTCCCTCCAGCTCTTGTCCGCACCGTCCTACACTATGTACTACTGGACTGGAACCCCCATCATTCTCGGTTTGAAGTGAAACCAACACGGCATTGCAAGCTCTTTACTGTATTGAATTCCGGGCCGGTTCATATTTGTTATTCAGCCCGACGACTTCTGCTTTTATCTGCACCCTTCTTGCAATTTGTTGGAGGTCTTTGATAATTTAAGAGACTCAATTAGCCTCGTTCATGAAGTCTAGATGCTTGAAGTAAGAGTTAAAGTTCCATTCAGTTCCTCCGCCTCATATCAATATTTAAGGTAAAGCCCAGTCTGACCTCACTTTCAAACCCATTAAACAACTTATCTCCGTACAAAATGTGACATTGAAATCCTTATTTTCTAGGATTGAATTCTTTTCTTAAAAGTTCTCTGAATTCCGTGAACAACAAGTGTAACGGTGATCGGTTTTGAAGATGCATTAGATGTTAATGTAATAATACTGCTTGTTTGGCTTCAGCCAAGGCTTCTAGATGGTCTCTTATGCGTTTCAGAACAATTTTAGCCAAAAGCAATAGGTGGCAGACCGCAGAACGTCTGTCTCCAGTTTTCGCACTGATTCAGGTTTCTATATTTAGTTCTACCTGAAGAAATATTTCCTCTTTTCACTCTTCGGAGACCCTAATGGTTGATACAGTACCTCGCTTGATTTTGTAGGTGCCATCGGTAAAAGCTGGGCGGTAATTATGCCTTGTTCTACCAATTTTTTGTTACTCCATATATACTCAAGCCAGAAGGTATCGGTTCTACATCGTTCAGATTGAAGAGATCATCCTGTGTTTCTTGCGCTAATACACAATGTATTCAAGAATATGTTTGTGGTCACCAAGGGGCTAACACTACAAAACTACAAAAATTAGAAAGACTGTTTCTGAACAGACTTAACTCTCTCTTACCAAAGTTAAATTAAATTTTATAAACAAACAGCTGTCTTAAATATTATTTTGAATGTAACTTCTTTATAAAAAGTGTCCCTCATTTTTATCAAATTCGTCCCTGTGCCTTTAATACTTCAACCAAAAATGCACTTTGGGGTCCCCCTGTGCATGTTTTAAGTGTGTCCTTTTAAAAACAACGACCAAACACCAGGACACTGAATTTTGATGTTTGTTCTGGGCTTAATTTTAATCAATGCATTATAGACAGAAAGTGAAAGGAAGGATTTGTGAATTTGTGAAATTTATGTGTGCATTCATGTGTCGATATGTTTTTTTTGCAAATCCGGTGACAGATGGTGTCGTTTCCGTTGGCTACGTCGTCATCGCTATCATCATCATTGTCCAAGCCCGCACGTCCTTGTGCTTGTTTGTCGTGTTCGTTTTATTTTTTTGTCAACGTTCGACTTCGACAACGACCAACATCGATAAGGTCCTTTGTATTATTTATGTATAACACTACATAGCGCCTAATTTTTAAAGTTTACAATGCTTCTTCTTTTTTTTTTGTTCCTGGATGTGCTTCCATATTTTCTGAATTCCCTTTTGTTTGCATTTTATATTTTTTTTTTCCGGACTGAAGTATTACTTAACACATTTTCTGAGTCAAGCTGTAAGTACACTTATGTTTAGAATTTTATTTCTTGTACTTTGTTGTATCCTGGTGTTGCAATTTTTTTGTTCTTTTTATGTTCGGGGGTTTTGAGAGTTGAGCACTCCAGAGAGCTAGCTTTGATGTTTAGTAGAGCGCACATACACCATACACTCAATCTTGCTAACAAACACATGCAAATAGAAAAAGAATCTTAAACACACACACAACAGCAACAAGCACCCTCCGATGGAGCACTGAATAACAACAACAACAGCAACAGCAGCACACGAGTGCACATAGCGCACATAAGCTTTGGGGTTTTTGTGGATGCTGTAGCAGTAGCTAAACAATAATATTCTCCAGCAAACTTGACTTGATCCGCTTGGCACCATGTAGATGGGGTTTGATTTTGATGTTTTAGTTCTTGGTGTTGGATTTTTTTTTATAAAAAGCGAGGGTAGTTTTCTTTTATGTTTGTTATTTGCTTTTGTGAGAGAGTACACTTATCCGATGTTGGGGGGGATTTCAATGCACGGATTTCTGATTGCACATTGTCTTGCAGATATTTGGGCCAGGAGGTAAGGACGAAGATTACGATGACCCTCCGGTGACGTTGTTACGTGGCCCACCTGGACCCCCTGGTATACCGGGCAAGGATGGCCGAGAAGGACGCGATGGCTTGAAGGGTGATCCCGGTGAGCCTGGTGAACCGGGCTCGTTGGGACCTCGCGGTTTGGATGGTTTACCTGGCGAGCCGGGTATTGAGGGACCTCCTGGACTGCCTGGCTATCAAGGACCACCTGGTGAGAAGGGCGATCGAGGTGATATTGGTCCACCTGGTTTGATGGGTCCGCCAGGATTGCCTGGACCACCGGGTTATCCGGGAGTGAAAGGCGACAAGGGCGATCGGGGTGATTCAGTGAGTATTTGTTTGTTTACTTTTTTAAGATTGGAAAACTTAACTGCCTCTTATCTCAGAAGTACAGAAAAATGCGAAGACGACAAGATGACGGTATGGCTGATGCACCTCACACGCCTACAATTGAATATGTAAGTTGTTTTCTCTTATCACTATAATAAGAACTAACAGTTTATTGCACAGGATACTTCTATTATTACTAATTATTTTTTTGACTCAAAGAGTAACTTTTTGCGAAACTTAAAAACAGAACAAATCTTGCAGGCCTTTTTTTCTTCCTACATTAGAAAACCAACAACTTTGGTGAATCCCTAAGGATTTTACTTAAAATAGTGTTGTGCAAAAAAGCTAGAGCGTGTAGGTTGGGTTGAGACAAGAAAAAAATCGTATGAGAGGGGGGTGTATACCCCCGTTTATACGGAAAGGGCAATTTTCTAAAAAATTGACTTAATTAAAAAAATAAATTACTTAAAATCAAGGACTACATCTACAAAAACGTGTTATGCCTTTTTGTAAAGCCAAAAACCTCTTTTTTTATTATGGTTTTAAATAATCCTGTTTTAAGGAAAGTTTTTTGAAATATTACTTTTCAAACTCAAATTTAAAAAAAAAAAATCAACTCATTTTTTCCAATAATTTATTTAATTAAGTGCTAATTTTTTTCCCAAACTTCAATGCTGTCATTGATTTTAAGTCAAAACCTGAAAAGTGGATGCAAATTCTACGTCGTTTTCAAGAAATTAAAAAAAAGAAGCCAAAAAGACTTTTTTTCTACTAAGAAAAACTTTTCTTTACTTTTTTATGTGGCTATACTCTTATTTCATTGATCTATGAAACCTAAACCTTCCTTTATAATCAACAAAAATCGGAGTCTTATGAGGACGCAATAACACGCAGCAGTATTTAATCAATTTAACTAATTTTTTTTTTTGATAACGTCTGAAAACTGACCTGACAATTTTGTTGCATGGGGTCGCCCGCCTGTGCTGCCAATAAAAAAAATGTCGATATCATCTTATGATTATAATTATATATCTATTTCCAATGGCTCCATATAAGTTTATGCTTGACTTCAATTCTTTGTCGTTCCTGCAGTTGTTCCAAGGATAGCTACCATTTTTACTTCATACACAGTTCTTCATGATTCACAAAACATAAAAGTCTAGGGGAGTTAGGTCTGATGATCTTGGTGGCCATTCCGTGGGGTCCCTTCTCCCATCCCAACGGTCGATAAAATGATCATCCAGCTAATTTCGCGCTAGCAGGTATAGGCTGTAGTGTGCTAGAGCATCATCTCGTTGGTAGATTAAATTGTCTGATACCATAGCCAATGGAAGGCTATCAAATCGGCAAAAAGTGCTCGAAAGAACTACGGGTACGATACCCTATTCATAACGGAATGCAATTGGATTTGTATTACTCCAATGATGCAAATTGTGGAAGTTAGTAAACCCGCTCCTGCTAAACTGTGCTCCATCCGTCCATATTATCCTTCCAAAATAGGTTTGTTCGGTTTCATTTCTAAGCAATAATGTTCTCATAACAACTTGGCGTTTGAGGTGCGTTGCTGAACTGGCGTAAAATTATAAGGGTGTAATCTTTTGTTATGATGCAATCTCCATGCTATACATTGGGATACTCCAAGAAGAGCAGATGTCTTCCTTGTACTAACGGAGGGATTACGTTGGATAACATCCAAGACTCTTTCTTCTAAGATTAATGATTCGTCTGCAACTGATCTTTCTTCGTTGCTCTAGCCTTCCCTGCTCTCAGAAGTGCATGTCGTAATGTGTTGATTAGTTAATATCCAAATTTGAAATAATGATGAATTAATATTTTTCTTCGGTTGCGTTTTTATGTATCTAATTTTCTATTTTCTTTTTTCTAAAAAATTTACTTAAAACAAAAATATTAAAAATAACGGTAATACTTACAGAGTCATGCTATAGCATTTTGAAAAGCCAAACGTCTATTCTTTATTATTATTTTTTTCATATCCTGGATACAGTCATACCTCTCGAATCGACAATACAACGTTCTCTTCAGGAATTGTGTATCTAATTCAATTATTGCATCTTCTGGAGTTCCTCAAGGTAGCCACCTCGGCCCAATTATATTTGTCTTGGCCACAAATGACGTCGATCAAATCTTTTCAGACTCCAAACTAGTTGTTTACGCAGACGACATGAAAATCTACAAAAAAATTTCTTCCCCTAAAGACGCTGAACTACTTCAGAACGACCTAAACAAATTTTTTATTTGATGCAAAGCAAACCTCTTAGAGCTCAATATTAAGAAATGTCAAGCTATTATTTTCTCTAGAAAGCGACCTCCGTTACCTCAAAGATCTTACTTTCTTGACTCTCAACCAATCACTGTTGTTCATTCTATTAATGATTTAGGACTGCTCTGTGACACTCAACTCAACTTCACTTCTCATATCGATACCATTATCAATAGGGCAAATTCCACTTTAGGTTTTATCAAGCGATGGTCTAAGGAATTTGTTGACCCATATGTAAGCAAATCTTTGTATATGACTTTTGTTCGGCCTCTCCTCGAATACTCGTCGCAGGTTTGGTGTCCTCATTACGGAGTTCACATTAAACGTATTGAAGCCGTGCAGCGCCGATTCCTTTTATTTGCATTACGTGGCTTAGGATGGGATGATCCCTTTGACCTCCCTCCTTATGAAGAACGTCTTAAACTATTGGGCTTGCAGCCATTATACATACGAAGGGATAACGCTGACGTTATTTTCATTCATCAGCTTATAACTGGTTCCTTTGACTGCCCAGACTTGCTTTCAAGGATCCCTGTATTCATGAATTCACGAAGACTCAGATCTATCACTCTATTTCGAACCCCATTCCACAGAACTGACTATGGTCGAAACGAACCGTTAACCAGAATGATGACTAAAGCTAATAACTCACCCGTCTTTGACCTTAATATATCCAAAACCACCCTGAAGAATCTCCTAGTTACCTCCACTCCCCGACACTCTCCGTCTTAATCCTGACTTCATATTTCTTACTTTATTTTCTTATTATGTTTTTTCTAACTTAAATTATTCCTGTTTTTTATTCTTCTTTTTTAAACCAAATTTGAATTACAAATTATATATTTTTGATTGTAAATATTGTTATTTTTTAGTTTTTAAGATCTATTTATTGTGGCTTGGATTAAGTCTTTAATAAAATTCAAAAAATTCAAAATTCAAAATTTAAATTTAAGTTTAAATTAAGTTGTTCGAATGAATAGTTTTTGAAAAATTAGTTTTCAAAGTCAAAATTTTATTTTTAAGCAACTTTTTTTCAAAAACATTGAAGAAATTGAATATTGGGAACAAATATTGCTTAATTAGGTGAAAAAAGAGTTTTTTAAATAGAAAAACATTTTTTTTTGTAATTTTGATTTTGAAAATTATTGGTTCAAAAACGTTTGCCAGGTCGGCTAGTTTCACTGTAAAAGTAGTTGCGGGAACACCTTTTTGTTCAATGGTGGTTCGATTCTCACCGCAGCAATAGGTCCATAGATGATCAAATATTTTAGCATCAGACTCTTTTATCGAAAATTCAGCTAAGTTCATTATCTTCCACTTTGGATTGGGACCTCTATATTGTCCATCCCACAGAAAATCTTTTTCATTTCTATAAACGATATCCTGTCTAACGCCTAATTGCCTCTATTGGGTTTTTCAACAACAAAACGCCTGTTAAACTCATTGCTTATACAACAAAATAGTGTAGAAATGAATGCTTTGAAAACACAATTCTATTCACCGCCTTTGCCAGGTTCATGTGTTTCACGAGCGTGAAACAAAACGAATCTGACTATTTTCTTATTGTTGTTGTTTTTTTTTTATTCAACATATTTAAAATGTTAAACACAATTTTAGTGTTTTTGCAATCATTTTTTGTATTTAGTCAAAACACAATTCAATTAAAATTAATATACTAATTTATATTCTATCTCCCAATTTGTATTCCATCATCCATACCAACCAATTAAGAAAAATGTTTGAATAATAATTTCTCCTTAAACATAAAATCCTTCATTAACATAATCAAAATTGTTTCTTTCTCCTTCCAACGAAAAAACCAAAGTTATACGGACCTCCTGGACCACCAGGCCCAATTGGCCCTCCAGGTCATCCTGGCCCAGCCGGCGAACGTGGCTTAGATGGACGCAAAGGAGATCAGGTAATGATTATTTCATAAAAGAATACAAGAAAAAAAAACCATAGAAACATATTGACAACCAAGTATCTTTTATTCTGACAACAAATCCATCATTTTAACGCTTTAGGGCGAGAAAGGACTGAAAGGCGATCAAGGTCCAATGGGCTTACCTGTAAGTTAATTATACACATTTACTTCTTTATTTTTCCTTTTTCTTCGTGTCTTCTTGTTCTTCATCATCTTGATTGCTTTGTTGTTTTATTTGTAACATGCGTCTCGTCTCGATAAACGGCATTGATGATTATTTATCGATTGATTTACTTTTCCTTAGGGTCCGATGGGAGTGCGTGGTGATACTGGATCGTTTGGTCCTGCGGGAAAACCTGGACATCCGGTTAGTTGTTGCTTTTTTTGTTTTGTATTTTATCACACTTCTGGTTGAGGAAACTTGTTACTTTCTGTCTGTCTTAACTCAAACATTCTCACTGTCGTGTGTTCTCGTAACTAATCAGTGTAATTTTTATTTCTAACAGGTGTGGGCTTATTAACCAAACACTTTGCGCTGGCAAAAATAAGAAACAAAAAAAAATTACTATCCGGCAAAAATTGTTAATGGGCTGCTACTATATACTCTACTGCACATACAAGTTATTTGTTGTAGCTAAAAAAAAAAAAAAAAAACTAAAAATGAAAAAAAAAAAATCTGAGCAAAGTTTCCCGCCAAAATTCAATTATTTTTACACCATTTTGTATTTTTCCAAATAAATTCTAATTTTTTTTTCAGTTTGAAAACCTTTAGTTTTTCATGGTTGTAAATATTCCATTCCAATGCACGCTTTTTCCCTTTTAAATGTATCTTCTCCTAATCTTAACTTTAAATAAATAATTGTTGTAAATTTAACATAACAATAAAAAGAAAAAAAAGCTGAAATTGTAAAAAAAAAAATTTAATAAAAATACATTTCGTCCATTACAAAAAGTTATTCATATACATTTTTTAAATCACTTACATTTCATCCCATATTTTTTTATATAACTTAAAAGGAAAAAACAAAAATACTTGCATACACACATGAGTCGCTTATTCCTCTATCTACCCTACTCAACAAAATGTTTTAACATATAATCTTAAATCAAAACCGAATTCAAATTCACCAACCAACCATATCGCATCACAGAATTTACTTTACAAAGCGAATAGTATATTTTAAGGCGCATTTCCCATATTTTTCCTCCTAAAAGCAAACTTTTATTTTATTTTGTTTTTATTTCTTACACAACAGATATAGTTTTCAAAGAAAAAACAGGTGCATCACGCGACACCCCGTTTTTAACGAAATTTGAAAGAAAAAATTGCTAATTTAAGTGCTTTTTATGTACCGAAAAATCAAATTTTGTGATCCATTGCAACATTTTTTTTTAATAAAAATCCGGGGTGTAGCACGTTATCGATTCAAAACCCGCATGGTGAAGGAATTGAAAAAATTCATCAAGAATAGTATCAAAATTATGTGCTATTTATGTGCTTGCGATAACAGCAATAATAAATCATGCACTACGTTTCTACATTTAAATAAATAATTTTTTATTCCCAAGCGGCGGGGTGTCGCTCCAAAATGCTAAGAAATAAATAAGGACTCTCGAAAAAATATAAAAATTTTCCACTAGAATTGCGTGCTAATTATGTGCTAGCAATAATTGCAAAGAAAACCGAGCGCTGACAATGTTTACACGTCAATGCTCACATTAATGAAACAAAAAGAGAGAGAAAAATAACAGAGAATAAAATAAGCCTTAAAGTATGCAAGGAACTAATCGCCAGAAGTCTGTTGTAAAGTTTGAATTTGAATTGTTGAAACAATTTGTTGCTTTAAAGTATGCAAGGAACTAACTGGCGATTTCTGTTGAAAATTTTGAATTTGAATTTTTTTGAACCAGACTCGTACAATCCTCATGTTAAACGTTAAAAATATTGCTTTTAGCCTCGGTCGGATAACATACATTTCACGGTACATTTCATTACCAGACAAATTATAGCAACAAGAACACCGATGCTGATGCACGATATTTACAAGATATGAAAAATATGCTACTCGAGCATGATTTATTATTGCTGTTATCGCAAGCACATAAATAGCACATAATTTTGATACTATTCTTGATGAATTTTTTCAATTCCTTCACCATGCGGGGTTTGAATCGATATCGTGCTACACCCCTGATTAAAAAAAAAAATGTTACAATGGAGCACAAAATCTGATTTTTCGGTACATAAAAAGCACATATAAAGCACTTAAATTAGCAATTTTTTTTCAAATTTCGTTAAAAACGGGGGTGTCGCGCGATGCATCAGAAAAAACAGCATTTGTTTCATGGAAGCATGGAAGCAGTTTTTTGTACCGTCCATACGCTTTGTATAAAATTGTTTATACAAAAGCTTTTAAAGTTTAAAAACAAATTTATTATAAAAAAAAAAATAATGTAGTACAATTTTTCTACAAATTGGAATAAACTCTTCCATTGATCATTGCATTATTAGCTAGGTTAAAAATAAAATACTAAACAGAAACATATTTACATGCGTATGAAATAAAAAAATATATATACTTCTTATTGGTTTCATATCATAAATAATATAATTAATTAACAAAATAAAATTAAAATCCCTTAAACATTTTCTTCCTCTATTTGCATTATTATTAAAAAATATTTATCGACCTAAAAAATATCCTATTTCAATTAAATATGTATGTGTTACTTTACAAAAAATCCAATTCTATATATACATAAATAAAGATATTAACATTTTTGCAGTATCTATACCTTTTATCGATTAGATAAAAAATATATTAAATTCAATTACTAACCCCAAATTCCACACGAGATCAATTAAAAACCATTTTAAATACAATTTCCTTATAAGTGAACTAACAACAAAATAAAAAAAATAAAAGTATTTTTGTAACATAACAAAATTGTAAAGTTTTAAATAAATAAACTAACCCTTTTTATTATTATTAAAAATTGAATTAACAAATAAAATTGCATATCTGCAAATTGCATTGATTTTCAGATTTAATTAAAATGCATTTAATTGTTTGAATTAATTTTAATTACCAAACAATTTGTATATAATAAATAAAATTAAAAATATTAGTGATGTTATTATAAAGAAATATATTACTATTGCATTTTGCATATAAAATATATTTTTTTTTTTCTGAGAAACAAAAGTATTATATATAAATACCGTATAATGGAGCTAATGTGTGTTTGTGAATTATAAATAAAGAATGTAACTCGTATTAAGCTGGAAATATTATTCAAGCTTGAAATTTATTTGAGAAAAAAAAATTTGAAAAAACAAAAAAACATTTAATCCTAATCCGAAAGTCTTAGCGCATAAGAATTAAGAAAATAAAAAATGTTTTATAAAAATTGGTGGAGGAGAGAATAAATTCCAAAAATAAATGTGCCGATATCAGGAGAATTAAGTGAGTTTTCATTTTCACGTAAACATCTTTTGCTGTAATATTGTCTGTCTTATATTGTAAAATTTTAGTCCAGCACATTAAACTTGAGCAAATCAAATTCAAAACCAATTTCGTCGATCATCATTGAATGACATGAAATCTACAACTCAGCTAGGGTCTGTTCCGACAAATTTCCAGTTAATTTGTCTATTTTTGCCGATTACCTTCAACGACTTTTTCTGTGTCTTTTGTTTCTTAGTTTTCGTCAAGTTGTCAGTGATTCGCAGGAAATACTTTCAAGAGTTTCAAATCAAATTTTCGGGTTTTGATGCAAAACTTTCAAAACAAAAAATTGAATAGATTAATTGGAAGTAACTGCTGATTGCTTACTATTTTCGGGAAAAAATAAAAACTTACATTTTAACGATATCATCTATGATATAATTCCGTAGGGAATTGAACTTTATTTATTCAATTCACACTCACTCCCTTCGGAAAATATTACCTATACGTAAACTAGTACGATCGTACTAAAATCGGCTCTACTAGAAACTAATAAAGAAAACAATAGTATCAATTTAGTAATATTGTTCAAAGTAAGCCTGAAATAGTCCGACCATTTCATAATCGGAAATTCCCCCTACCAGCGGTAAGGGGTTTCGATTTTGAAGTCTTTTCCTCCGTTTTTGATTAGTTCCAGGGGTTTTGGTACTTGCTGATCCACGGTTAGTGATACTGATATTTGTTTTAATTGCCACCAAAGGCATTTAACAGGCTTATACCTGTTGATCCGTGCATTCAAGGGCATCGTTACTGGGGCGGTGGCATTGTGTCTGCCGATTTGAAGCTGCTAGGGTATCGTCCTCGATCACGATACTATACTGATTTTGTCCAAGGACCTGTCAAACATACCAGAACAGCAACCAACGGCCATTCTTTAGGTTATAATTATTAAACTTTATTAAAATAACTAATGGTTTATTCTTAATAAAGATTATTTGTCAAAAAGTTCAAAAGACCTAAAATTGAATTTCGTGTTCTCGTCAGTATGACCTTGGCGAGACCGGTGAGCAAAACCTCGACTGAAAACCAAAAAAGCACATAACATGGTATTTTCTGGAATCTGGGTTCTGTCAACTTCATCTGTCGGTAGAATCAGCATCTTCTCAATCTCGGCCTGGTTTGGTTGCAGTGTCACCATATAGCCTCTAGAGGCTGACGATCCGACTAATATGGTGAGGCTAGTCTCCAACAATTATATATAATTGGCAGTCGTGAAGTAGACACGTGGCAAATTTATTATGGAAAAATATTCGATAAACCAACGTGTTTTAATCGTTAAAACATTTTATCAAAATCAATAATGAGTTTCGAGGCATATCTTCATTTGAATGGATATGTGAATAAACAAAATAGTTGGTTCTGGGTAATAGAAAACCTTCAAATTATTCATCAGTCACCTTTGCATCCATTAAAAGTTACAGTCTGGTGTGCAATTCCGTCAGGACGATTGGACCTTACTTCTTTGAAAATTAAAACGGGGTAACGGTAACTGTTAATGGGGAGCGATATCGTGATATTATTGAACACTTTTTAACGCCACAACTCCATGCTTTGGACTTGATTAACATGCGGTGCCACATTGCATAAAGCCAGAATTACGATGGAATTACTGCGAGACCTCTTTCCACAACAAGTTATTTAAAAAAAATGGTGATGTTCATTGGCCTCTACGGTCGCCTGATTTGACTGTTCCGGACTACTTTTTTGTAGAGATATTAATGCAAGCAAGCCAGAAACGCTTGAGCAACTCAAACAAATTATATTCGTGATAAAATTAATGAAATAGCGAGTGAAATGTGTGAGAATGTAATGAAAAATGTGCTCAAAAGGGCTCGCACTTGTGAGACAAACAGAGGCGGACATTAACCTGATATTGAATTCCGACATTCATTAACTTACTAACTGAAGGTGAAGCCTTGGCCTTGGGAGAGTCTTCGCCAGCCAGCTCTATCCCTAGCCAGCTGTCTCCAGTTTTGCACTCCAAGTTGATTGACGTCCTCTTCCACTTGTGTGCGCCACCTTAGTTGTGGTCTTCCTCTACCTCTACCTCCCTCGGGAATAGTGTCGAAGGCTTTCCGGGCCGGAGCATTGGTGTCCATCAGCTCTAAATGACCGAGCCATCTGAGTCGCTGTTGTATCTTCTGCCAAAGGAGATCCGAATAACTTTCCTCTCGAAATAGCCTGAGGCACATTCATGCGATTTTGTCAAGGTCGATGCTTCTGCACCATACAGCACGACTGGGATGATGAGGGTGTTGTATAGTTTTACCTTAGTTGCTCGAGAGAGGGCTTTTCTTCTCAATTGCTTTCTTAGCCCAAAGAAACAGCGATAAGCAAGAGTTATTCTTCACCTGGTCTCGGCACTGCTGGTGTTATTACCCGTGCTAATAGCGGACCCTAGGTAGACAAACTCCTCTACTAACTCGAAGTTGTAAGCGTCTATTGTGACGTTCTGTCCGATACGTCGGCGTTGGGTGTCCTTCCTCGAAGACAGCATATAATTCGTTTTACCCTCATTTACCGGTAAACCCATTAACTAAAGAAATTAAATAAAACAATTATCAATATAAGACCCATTCGCTTTTATTTAATCAAAAATTATAAACAAACAAAGTAATATACCCTACCGACGGACACCCTGTATATGGTCTCCGTCTGCAAAAAAAAACGTTGGCAGAAGAAGGACGATTAGTTAGAGTTCGAGTAAGGCCTTCTTGGGTCAGAAGAAGCAGCTAATGACAAATGCAAAAAACGGCACTTTGATCTCTTTGCTGTATTCAAGGGAAAAGGCTTACGAAGAATAGTTGGAAAGTTGGTCCCGTTTTTGATGAAGGACGATGTCGGAGACGACAATTTTCATGGGCTATAACAAATCTACCGCGAAGCACAAAAAATGACAAAAATCAATCTTGGTAGTCTCCGGTGGGCTGGACATTTAGCTCATATGAGGGAAGAGAAATCACGCTGGAAAGTAATTCGCGGTTGAAAATGCATGATAGGAGACAGTGCTGCAGCACAATTTTGCAAGAGAGGGTGCCGTAGACCAGGACACCTTTCTTTCTGTTATTCTGTCTCAACGCATTAAGTTTTCGAAACTCAACTCAATTTATAATGTTCCAAGATCCAAAGAAAAGAAGAAATTGAAAAGGGACCAGGACACATCTCACATGCTTTCAGTATGTCTGTTCATCGTGAGTCGAGTTTATATGAAAACAAAAAAAAATCAAATCAAAAAAGCAATGCCGAAATTGCTACAACCCAACCCAAACCTGTTAGTGATATGCCTCTCGTTATAAATTCAGCTAGAGAGAATAATAGTTTGTCTTCTAAGACCTCCGAATCACAAACTGATACAATTCAAGGAGAAACTTTAAAAAAAAACCTTTTGTCAATTCCTAAGCCCAAATCCATATTTGTTTCTCGCTTACTTCCCGAAACGGATTCTGATGATTTAATTAACCATCTTATCGAGTGTAAGGCTATAACTCATTCTTCTCAAGCCAGATGTATTAAAATAAGCAAGCCTAACAGTTTCGTGTCTTCTTTTAAAATTACAGTCTCAAGTAACATTTTTGATCTGATTATAAATTGTTCTTGGCCTCCACACACCCTTGTTAAGGAATTCGTCACCTCTGGTCGAAAGAACTCAGTCCGTAATTCTAATATTCCAAAAAACAGCACAGGCTCTCCTTCTACTACCAAAACGTAAGAGGACTTCGTAGTAAGACAACTACAATTTTTAAAAATTCTCAAACATTTTCTTATGATCTTTTTGCGTTTACTGAAACGTGGCTGAACGCCACAATATTGGACGCTGAACTCTTTGATAAAGATTTCATAGTTTATCGAAGAGATCGTCATGAAAATGTATTGAGTACAGTTGGAGGGGGAGTCCTTATTGCTGTTCGAAATAGTTTCTGCTCTTCCCAAATTATTATTCCTGGCGTTAATAACTTAGAATTAATATGCATCAAATTAAATTTGCAAATGAATGATGTCTTTATTTTGAATGTGTATATTCCACCGAAAAGTCCTATTTCCGTCTTTATTGAACTTTCCTCGATTCTTGACTATGTCATTAGCTTGGCAGGAGTTTATAGTGAGATAATCTTGCTTGGTGATTTTAATCTTCCCAACATTAATTGGGAACCTTCTGTTGATGATTCGCATTTTGAAGCTTCCTCTAGCTCTTCCCAATTAGAGCTCCAAATGTTAGATAACATAATCTCCGCTGACCTGCAACAAGTAAGCTCTATTCAAAATTCAATTAATCGGACACTTGATCTGGTATTCTCATCTAATGCGGCCTCTACAGTAGTGGTTAAGTCCGCCTCTGCAATATCTAATATTGACGATTATCATCCCCCTTTGGATATTTTTCTTGACTTGAGTGGTCACTTACTAGAAAATAGTAACTCTCATGACTGCTCGTATAAATATGACTTTCGCAGAGCTAATTTTCAACAGCTTTCGGATAATTTAATATCTTACGGTATTGATAATTTACCACTTTCCAATAACATTGACGAAATTATCTCTAGCTTCTATTCTGTACTGATGAGATGCATAAACGAAACTGTGCCAAGGAAAAGAATCATCCAAACTAACACCTCTTGTCATCCTTGGTACACAAAAGAATTAAAAAACCTCCGTAATAAAAGAAATAGGGCGTGGAAAAATCATATTAGATCTGGGACAGTAGCGAACCACGTGGTTTATATATCTCTTTTCGAAGAGTTCAAAAGACTTTCGTACATTCTTTATAATGATTACATCGTTACTATGGGTGATTCCTTGAAGCAAGACGCTAAACGTTTCTGGAATTTTGTAAACTCCAAAAGAAAATGCGATGTTTACCCAGCTAATTTAACTTACAAAAAATTTAATTTTGAGCTCTACTACTGAGATCTGTGATGCATTTGCCAATTATTTCAGTCAATCCTTCATAGATTCTCCCATAGATGTGGATGTTGATTTTTTCAATTATTTGAAAAATAGCAAACAAGTCACATTTAATAATGTTCCGATTGAGGTTGACCAAGTCCTAAATTTTTTGTCCCTTCTCAAAGAAGATTATTCTTCTGGTCCTGATGGTATTCCACCTATTTTATTAAAAAAATGCAAAACAGTTTTAGCTAAGCCCCTTAGTAAAATATTCGATCTATCATTGCAACTCGGAAAATTTCCATGCCTTTGGAAGATTGCTTACATCACGCCTGTCTTTAAAAAAGGAGATAAGTCGCATATTGTCAACTATAGACCAATCTCTAAGCTCTCTTGTATTCCTAAGCTTTTCGAACAAATTGTATGTGACAGTTTATCCTTTTATTGCAAAAACATCATATGCAGTGAGCAACATGGCTTTATGCAGGGAAGATCAACTGTCACAAACCTTCTTTCGTTTACGCATAAATGTTTGAACAGCTTGGAAAATGGTCAGGAAATTGACTGTGTATACACTGATTTCTCAAAAGCTTTTGATCAACTATCTCATTCAATTATCAAGTTAAAATTAAATTCATTAGGCTTTCCTCCTGGGCTTGTTTCATGGATTTCTTCTTACCTTGAGAATAGAACTTATCAAGTTAAGTTTAGAGAGATGTTTTCGAAGACTTTTGTTGCAAAATCGGGTGTTCCACAGGGTAGTCATTTAGGACCTCTTCTTTTTATTTTATCTATTAATGATGCTCCTTTATGTGTACGAAGTAGTGAAATTCTTATTTTTGCAGATGACATGAAGATCTTCAAGAAAATTACAACTAACAATGATCGCATTCTTCTGCAAAATGATATAAATAATTTTTCTGTATGGTGTAATAAGAACAGTTTAAATCTTAACCCGTCTAAATGCCAAACAATGACATTCTCTAAGAAACGAACAACTTCGACTTATGAGTATTTTATATCTCAGCAAATTCTATCTCGTGTTTTTAAAGTAAGGGACCTTGGAGTTCTTTTTACGCCAAATCTTGATTTTACTGAGCACATTAACAACATTGTTAATAAAGCTTATTCTATGCTTGGGTTCATTAAGCGTTGGTCCAAAGAATTTTTTGATCCTAATGTGACCCTTTCTCTTTATAATTGCCTAGTTCGTCCTCACCTTGAATATGCTTCGCAGATTTGGACTCCATTTTATGAGGTTCATATTGACAGGTTAGAATCGGTGCAGCGTAATTTTACTCGTTTCGCATTAAAAGGTATTCAAGGGCATGATCCTCTAAATAATCCATCTTATGAGGATCGAGTATCGCTCCTCGAAATGCAAACGTTGTCTCAAAGAAGGACTAACAATGATATTGTTTTCCTTCATCAACTTATTACTGGCGTTACAGATGCACCAGACCTTATCAGTGCTATACTTTTTAACTATCGGGGAGGAGGCTATCACCTTCGTAGCATTGATCTCCTCAATGTCCCAAGACATAGGACCAATTATGGAATGCACGAACCCTTGACAAGGATGAGTAGGCTTTTGAATTGTAATTCAGATCTCATTGACCTGCACTTTAATAAAAATAAACTTAAGACTATACTTAAAACCAGTGTGGTACGCCAATAAATGTTTTTTTATGTTTTTTTGTTTGTCTAATTTTGTATTAGTTTCATTTATTTGTATCAGTATATGTAATGTTTTTTGCGAACATGACAAGTGTCTTCCACACACTTATTTACTTTTTTACTTTGTTTTTTATGTTGTTTTTTTTTTCTCAAATTTTTGGCTAATATTTTTTTTTTTCTAAAAATTTTGTACTTTTTTCTTTTCGTACTTTTTGTTAAAATTTTAATTTGCAATTTTATATTTTTTTTTTTTTTGTTTTTCCTTTTTGACCCTGCTTGCATTAAGCAGTCCCTAACTCTTTTCATCCTATTATTCGTATCGCCATATCTTTATTTATTTTTTTAGTAATATTAAAAAATTCTAATTAAGTGCCGATACGGCTAGCAACCGTAATTGCCGCCGTACTCGGTGAAAATGGACCCCAGCGCGTGCGGTATCTGGGGGGAAAGAGGCGTGGGAATTATTATATAAAAAGCTGGGAAAGTTAGAATCCATTGGCAAAACTAGGCGTAATATCGCCATCTTAAGCAAAATTCGGTGTATTTTGATATTTTTTTTATGAAGAAGTGCATTTCGAGGTTTCAATCGTTTATTTATTTATTTTACTTTCGGAATTAAGGACTATAAATAAGAAGCATTGTAAATCATATGAGAATAACAACTTATAAACGTGCATTTTGATCATACTAGTAACATTTGTTGAAAGTAGAGTTCTACTAACACAATAGCAATAAATTGATGCGAAAATTTTTAAGAGTATCTTTCTTCACATTGGCTTTTGTTTGGCGCACTTACTAAACCTCTCTTTGAAAATTACAGGGACCACCTGGCCTTGATGGAATGAAGGTACTAATTCAAAACCAGAACTTTTTTGCTAACTAAAATATGATTTTAACCAAATTAAATGTTCTCATACCATAGGGCGCACAAGGCGAAACCGGTCAAAAGGGTGAACGAGGTGATCCTGGACTTCCAGTAAATATACAAAAATCCAAAGCAATCTTATCTTCCCAAATTAAATTTTGTTCAATTTAAGGGAACCGATGGCATACCCGGACAAGAGGGACCACGCGGCGAGAAAGGCTCAAGGGGAGATCCAGGTCCTCCGGGCAAACGTGGACGGAAAGGTGATCGTGGGGACAAAGGCGAGCAGGGTGTCCCCGGTCTAGATGCACCATGTCCGCTTGGATCAGATGGCTTGCCACTACCAGGTTGTGGCTGGAGACCGCCAAAGGTATACTTTTGCTCACATTCTGATAACGGTTTCGGTGTGTTGATGGCTTATCTTTGAAATTTGCTTAAAGATAAGTTGTAGCTTACACAGTTTTGTCTCACTGGCCTTGCATGAATTTGTATTTACACTTAAGAAAAAATAAAACTCTCGTTGCACTAACAAACATATTAACTAACCCCTTGAACACAAACTACACAAACACAGGAGCCAGCCATATCTACTCCAATTCATAAAGACTACCTGCCGGATGTGACAGCGCCAGAGAACAATGCAAGTGATTATGAACAGGAAGAAGACGAGGAAGAAACTGGCGAAGGGGAAGAGGAGTATGATGATTATCAAGACAACATGCACAACTCTGACTAAAATTTATGAAAATCAAACAAAAAACAAAAACCTTTATCCTGCTTCTTATGTTAGTTTTGTTCTGTCTGTAGTGTTTTTTTGTTTTTTGCTTTTATACATTTTTTATTCACTCTGTATTTATGAATTCAAGGGGCAACAGATAGTCGAGATAGCTCATTAATGAAATGTACACCTGAAGAGTTTTCGATTTGTTTACCAGCACTGGCGCTTAATGTTCTTTTATATTGCGTCGAACTGCTACCGTTTTCCACACTTAAATTATCATTGAACACGAAGATGAAGATCAACTTCAGAACAGACATTGTAAAGATGTATGTATTGAATTTGCTCATTAATTGAAAAGTTAACGGCGCATTCGACTGGATTCGAACGTTAATTTGCGTTAACTTATATTTTCGCATCATCCAGAATTGATTGAATGAACTTCAATTTTCAACTTCTTTATTTTCTAAGGAAGTCTTGAGGTGGGCAGTATTGTATTGTTAGCAACAAATTAACAACAAATTCCCAGATGGTCCCCGAGCCCGGCTTATAAAATGAAGATTCTAGCGTAATATACGTTCAGGTAGAGGGAATAGGAGCAACCAATTTTTTGACATCTCTATCATTTGTCATGTCATATTTCGTCAATATTTTGGAACAGGGCATTGCATCGAGCAATTTTTATACGTTTTAAAGTGGATTGAAATTTTTATATATAAACGGCTTAAGAAGAGTTGTGAGAACTATAAACTAAATTCTAAAACCTCTTGAGTGACAACAGAAACTAAAATAGCTCGGCATTTCCCAAGGTTCTTGATCATTATTGTAGGCTTTCCAGTTGGATTTCTGTATTGACCGAATTGAGTTATTTGAGGCTGCATTTAGTCTGCCCAATGAGTATTTCTGAACGAAATAAATGTTACCAGTAGCCCCCCTTGTTTCTTTTCGCATTTTACCACCTTTTTCCTTCAATTTGGCAAGATTGATAGATAGTTGATTTTTGTACGTTCAAGTGAGAAAAAGAGATTCACTGCTGACCTGAACTATACAAGTCAAAGGAACTTCTTTATGCAGAAGAATATGCTATAATCAAGATGAACATGTCCGTCTGAACTATTAGTTCTGTTCGATGTGCGCTCTGGGTCGCTCTGTGGCGCTCTGATTTTTTTAGCCCCGGTGCATTTCCACCGTATTCAGTGCTCGCACCGGAAACGCTCTGAATTGTTTTTTTTTTTTGGGTGAGAATCTCGGAGCTGTTCGAATCAGCTGTTGCTATGCAACAAAGAGAAAAAAAACAGAGCTCTACTAATGCGTTTGATGAGAAACCAAACCCAAAGAATTTTTTCAGTTTTTTGACAGCTCCGTTCAGGGTAGTGACAAGCGCCCGGGGCTGGTTACATCGAACAAACCTTTTATCTTGATCGTGATTTCTCCTTTTTCCTATAACATTGATTTATCAAGATGTTCTTCATTTTGGTTTTCCCTCTCTATCGAACGAGCATCATACTCGTCACTCTTTTTTGCAAAAGTAAAGATGCAGATACATGTACCTAAATCAACCATTATCCTCGAAATACCGCAACATTTTTTTTCCAATTACTGGACGTGAAACAAAGTTTTCACAAGTCAGTGAAATAGGGAGAATTAAAAACATAATGAATTGTAAGCCGAAACAATGTTTTTTTCAGTTTGTAGACTTTATGGCTGAAATACAAAGACGCTTTAACTTTGGCTTTGCCTAACGTTTACGAGTTCAGCGATAGGAATTCAATGCATGCTATCACAATGAAACTTCAACCTCACGTTTCATACGTACTGTTACGCAATGTGACTCCAAACGGAAGCTCTAGTTAAAATATGGTGAAAATATGCTTTGTCTGACAATTCAATAGCTGTAAAATAATCAGCAAGCAATGAGCTATGCTATAGTGATGATGGAAGGAGAAATGTCATTTAAAGCAAAAGACGAAGATGAAGCTAAAGCTTGTTTGTGTTTCAGCCAAATTTTAAATAAGTAACAAGATCGGAAACTGGCTTACTAGACTAGTGCCGATAGCTTCAAAAATGGAAAAAAAACGAAAAAAATCGCAGTAGAATAAAATAAATGAGAAATGGTGGGGGATGCGATAAAATTGAAAGGAAAAATAAATTACGGGCCATCCGAGTTCGGGAAGTGGGCGGGGGGCGGGTTTTAAGGGGAAAAATGGTTTATCTTGATTTCCGGCAAAACTAGAGGTCCTATGGAAAAATGTTAAATAGCAAAGTTGTAGGTAACAAAAAGATATACAACTTTTGTTCAGACAAATTTTTCACATAACCCCAAAATATATATGAAAAATTCAAAAAACCAAGTTTTTGGTTTTTTATTTTTATCTTTTTCAAAAAAAAAGATTTTTCTACGAAATTTGGTGAAAACTTCCCTTATTATATCCCAGATACACTGTAATTTATTTGGTTAAAAATATTTATTTTTTCCTCTTATATTGAAATAATATCAAAAAAATACCCTAATTTTGAATCGAAAATTCACGTGTCAAAATTTCGCCTTTTCTTAAAAAGTCAGCATGCTATTTATTTGTTCAAACGTCTACTTTCTGATGGTATAAAAAAAATATACATTACCATAGTAAATATTCTCAGAAAATGCAAAACATTGAAAAAACTCGAATTCGATTTTTTTTCCAACAATCGATGTAACCGTAGTGTTCTATCCATTATCATATATCTCTGTTAGTGATGGGTCAAACCGAGTTGGCGAACCGAGTTGGCAAACCGAATAGGTAAACCGAGTTGACCCGTTCAACTCGAGTTGGCAAACCGAGCTACCTAACTCGAGTTGAAGAAAATGAACAGAGTTAAGTCGAGTTAGCGAACTGAGTTGACCAATCACGAACAGAGATATATCGACCCCTTGCCGCAGTGTTCTTTCCATTATCATATATTCCGGAAGTTTTGCTTAAAACTATTTGCTGCAGCTGTGAAAGTGGATGTAACAGTTTAAAATGTGGCTGTCGAAAACATGGTTTAAAATGTACAAATCTATGCACGAATTGTCATGGTTCCGAAAATTGCTCAAATATGGAAGAAAAAACTTACGAGGAAATAAATGAGGAAATTTTGGATGAAGAACCAATGCAGTCCGAAAATATCATTGGAGACGAGGAAGGTGGTGAAGATTTCGGAGATTAACTGCAGTTGGAAAGGTCTGTCACATCTTACGATGAAGAAATGCAATCAGAATCAGCTTTTTAACTTATATGTATATATGTACCTAGAGGAAAGGAAAGGATTTAAGCAAGAACACTAGATTTTAGTTTTAATAAAGTTTTTGTTCAATTATAAAGATTTTAAATAATGTTTTGATTGTAATTAATTAATGTTAAATATAAAAAAATATAGAAAAATAGGTAATTTAAATTGGATCTTCGATTTGACTTTCACTAGACTTTTACTTTTCTTAGCTTGACTTTTCTTGTCGTACACTTTACTTTTCATAACGTAATTCTTTGACCGAATAAAGATTAGTTACTTTACATTTTTTAGTCTAAGTCTAACCTTAAGTCTTTTCATAAAAATGCAATGATTTTGAATTGAATTCAAAAAGTGTTAGTGCCCATATGTTTGGCTTTAACTAAGATTGTTTTTGTGTTTGTTAAATGTAGTCATCCTATTTAGGTATATGTATATACTGTATAGAAAAGAAAATCATGATTTAAAAAAAAATCGAATGCGAGTTTTTTTCAATTTTTTGCATTTTCTGAGAATATTTACTATGGTAATGTATATTTTTTTTATACCATCAGAAAGTAGACGTTTGAACAAATAAATAGCATGCTGACTTTTTAAGAAAAGGCGAAATTTTGACACGTGAATTTTCGATTCAAAATTAGGGTATTTTTTTGATATTATTTCAATATAAGAGGAAAAAATAAATATTTTTAACCAAATAAATTACAGTGTATCTGGGATATAATAAGGGAAGTTTTCACCAAATTTCGTAGAAAAATCTCTTTTTTTGAAAAAGATAAAAATAAAAAACCAAAAACTTGGTTTTTTGAATTTTTCATATATATTTTGAGGTTATGTGAAAAATTTGTCTGAACAAAAGTTGTATATCTTTTTGTTACCTACAACTTTGCCATTTAACATTTTTCAATAGGACCTCTAGTTTTGCCGGAAATCAAGATAAACCATTTTTTCCCCTTAAAACCCGCCCCCCCGCCCACTTCCCGAACTCGGATGGCCCGTAATTTATTTTTCCTTTCATTTTTATCGCATCCCCCACCATTTCTAATTTGTTTTATTCTACTGCGATTTTTTTCGTTTTCAAAAATTATCTACCCTGGTCTATACGTTTCACTCCCTAGACAGCTCTCTTTATTCTATTGTGTTTTTTGTTTTTTTTTTTTTTTTAATCTGGGATTTGCACAACAATCTCTCTGATATCGGATACCAAACGAACATGCATCATGCAAGCACATTTTTCTGCCTATGTATTTGTGAAACGACTTTTCCGATTTTAATTTCGATAGTCCGATTTCAAATCCGGAATCGCGTTTCTCATTTTTTAGAACAAGAACTGTCATATTGTGCGTGTGCCAAGAGAACGAATTCAGAATCATCCGGAATGTTTAAGAACACTTTCCGATGACAAAAAAATAACGCTATCAAATCCTCCTTTCTGATCTGTGATTTATGATCATGAAAGAACATTTTAGGGTACCCAAAGGGAAAAAATGAGCCCCATTGCTAAGACTTTTCTGTCCGTCAGTCTGTTGGTCTCCAGGGCCTATGGTTTATTTCTGATTGCCGCAATAACCTAAAATTACAATAAAGAAAGTATTTATATAAGGGTGCTGCCGGACAGTAAAAATATTTTTTTTTCTAGAAAATAGTATGGAACCCTTCGTACGTGAAGCTAGCGCTAAACGGTGAACATGTTCTTGCTGGCTATTATCCGTAGTGTAGGGGATGGTTAGCGCATTATTCGCTGTTGCCAAAAAACTTTGATTTACTGGCCTTCGTGGGTTACGTTGTTCGCCATTTTTGTAGCGACATTTTTGTGAGCAAATCTATCTTTTTCCGTGCAATAACCTTAAGAGCAGGACTTGCGCTTTGCTTTCCAAAATCACTACATTAACAAAATCAACATACAATGGTGTTCGCCATCACCAGTAACGTGTTTGCGATGAGGGGAATAACGCAAACGAGCATGTTGTCGAACTAGTCCGGTTTTTAGATTTTACTTCCAGTTTTTCATCAGGTTTCGAAAAACTTTACATAACCGTCTTCTAATCTTGGTCTATAAAGGCTATTGCCTTTTTGTCAAACATTTGTATCGAAAATAAAACGATAAGAACCAAAGAAAAGATATAACAATAAGAGTGAATCCTTTTTTCCGAAAAAGCTTTGTTTGATTTTTGGGGACAGTTTTTCAGTGCCAGAGTTTTCTCTTCAATTTTTCTGAATTTTCAAGGGAAGAACTATTTTAAAAAAATGAATTTAAAAAACGTTAAATATTATCGAAACTAAACTTCTCTCTTTTTCCCAAACAAAAAGACACAACTAGGTTTTCTACGAGTTTAGCTATCTCCATTATCGCCACTCTTTGACTATCTGTTCCCCCAAATTAATTCATTTGTTTTGTAACAATTTGTTTACACAACTCCTTTCACCTACTAATAATAACACAAATAATTAATAAATTTTAAGTGTGAAATAACAACAATTTCTTACAATCAAACGGTTGCTGGGTATTGTACGGCTTTCTTGAAATCACAAGTAGATGTGCACAACTAAAAAGTTCTTTAGAAAAAATTGCAAAAAATTAACTAATTTTTCTTTCTATTCCTTGACAAAAAAAAATAAACGACATTTCAGGGAAACTTACAAGACTGGCTAATCGAAGAACTCAATTCATTGAAAACATCAAAAAACAAAATTTAGAACAAATAAAAGTCAAAAATCAAATCAAAACTAACAAATTACAATAAATTAAAAATTCTTTACAAGTACCTAACCTCTTGAACAAAATGCAGGACAGCTTTCTTCCAATCGAGTCATGTAGTTTACGCAGTAAATAATTTTGTATTCTTATAGTAATGTATATTTACGTTTTTAATATTTAAATCAAGTATTTCATGTTGTTTTGTAAAAGAATGTTTAAGGAGCTAGAACGGGCTATGCCAATGAAATGTTAACAATTGACATTCTAAAACACAATAATTATTAAAATATCTTATTTTGAATGGAAAAAATAAATAAACAAGATGTACGTAAAGTTTAAGTTTATAAGTATTTTGTATTTATAGAAATAATAAAATAGAATAAAAGAGAAATAAGGAGGAAATACAAATTTTAATAAAAATGTCTTTTTAATAAAAAATATAATTTTCGTTAGTCTTTTACTTGAACATGGTGGCAAGGTTTTTGCAAAGATAAATCTAAATATGCGGTTTGTATTGGCAAATGAGCTTAAGCGTGTTCTTTGCACTTCAAAGTTGTAATAAAACGTCTGTTTCCCTAGGTCCTTGCCTTTTCCTCATTATTTCGTCTTCCAATTTATTTATGTAGCGAGATTTTTTTTTTTTATAATTTGCACCCACTCAAGGGATTTTTTATACCCTTTTTATGCCAGAGACACAGTGAGTGCATTAGGAAGAAGGGAAGGGGTTGGAAAGGAGGTGTCGATGTACATTGGTCTTGAATTCTTGAACATTGCAATGATTGGGAAAGACAGAGTGTGGAAGAGAGTTCCACATTCGCGTAGTACGGCTAAAAAATGATTCTCTATACTTGACAGTACGTCCGAAGTTGGGCTCAAGGGTAAACTGATGGGAATTCCTAGAAGCGCGAGTATTACGGGTGAATTGTTTGAGTGGAGGAATGCAACTGGCTATTTCACTAGAGCAATTACCGTAGAAGTAACGGTAGAACAAGGAGAGACACGCAACGTTACGACGGTGGTCTAAAGAGGTGAATGAGTCAGTGATCTCTCTATCACCAATCATTCTTACAGCTCTTTTTTGTATTCCATCCAAGAGGCTTAAGTAAGTAGCTGGAGCACCAGCCCAGAGATGGGAATTGTACTCAAGCTTTGGGCGGATATAGGTTTTATAGATAATAGCCAGATCAGACGGGGAGAAAAATTTCTTGCATCGCCTTAAGAAACCTAAACATTTTGCGGCATTTTTGGCGACATCGCATATGTGCTCGTTCCACAAGAGGTGGTCTGTGATGCACATACCGAGAATCTCGAGATGTTCGGTCTCGTTGATGCAAGTGCCACTCATGGACAGTGGCAAGGGGGGTATATCTCGCTTCGACGATACAAGACAGCATTGAGTTTTCGAAGCATTAAACTCTACGCGGTTTTTAATTCCCCATTGTACAATGCTGTTTAGGTCAGAGTTTAATGAGCTTATCATATTTTGCCGCTCCATTTCCACATCCGAAGAGGAAGGATGTGAGTCTGGAAACGAATAAGAAAAGCTAAGGGTGCTATCGTCAGCGAAACAGTTAATTGGATTAGAAGTTACAGACAAGAGATCGTTAATGAAAATGAGGAAGAGGGTCGGAGACAAAACGGAGCCCTGGGGCACACCAGCATTTATTTTGTGGGTTTCAGACTTGAACCCGTCCAATACAACTTGTATAGAACGGTTCGAAAGAAAGTTTCTAATCCAACGAAGAAGGGATTCATCGATACCGAAGGCACGCATTTTCGATAAGAGAGCAAGATGCCAGACTTTATCAAATGCCTTTGAAATATCAAGTGCAACAATCTTACTTTCTCCAAAACGATGTAAAGATTTGTTCCACTGTTCGGTGAGATAAACCATCAGATCACCAGTGGACCTGTTGCTGCGAAAGCCGTACTGCCGGTCATTAAGAAGCTTTCGGTCTTCGAGATATTTCTTTAGCTGATAGTTTATCAGCGTTTCCATGACCTTAGAAAGAAGGGACGTAAGTGCAACCGGCCGATAATTGGAGGGAGAAGAAGATTCACCTTTTTTTGGGATTGGCTGGACAAATGCTGTTTTCCAACTGCTCGGAACGAGCCCAGAAGAATAGGATAGATGGAAAAGCTTACGCAAGGGTTTTGCCAGCGTGGAAGAACACCTCTTCAGAACAATAGCGGGGATACCATCCGGACCAGCGGATTTATGTATGTTGAGATCTTTTAAGACTCTCGCCACAGCACGAGTGCGGAAGAAGATTTGTCCCATGGAATCATTGACGCGCTCAATAACTGGAGGAGTCATGACACTCTCTGGCAGCGAAGAGTTGGAGGCGAACTGCCTTGCAAAAAGGTTAGCTTTCGCGAGAGAGATAACAACTGGAATGTCATTGTCAACGAGCGTAGGGACCGAGGAAGAAGAAGAATTCTTCATATTTTTTACAAATGACCAAAAATTTTTACTGCCTTTGGGACATTGCAGAATTTTTTGCCTTAATTTTTGGTCGTGCAAAAACTTGGTCCGTCGAATATGGGCATTGCAGGCCTTCCTGGCTTGTTTAAACTTGTTCCGGTTTTCCTCAGTTGGGTTGGCTCTATAACACCGGAACTTTACTTCTTTTTCCCTGATAACCTCTTTACAGCTTGAATCGAACCATGATTTTTCCTTGGGTTTGATACTTTTAACCCTATTCGGGATAAAAGTTTTCATTCCCAAAATAATCATATTAGTAATCATATCTGCGCTGGAGTCTACGTCACTATCGAGGAAGCATAGTGACCAGTTAAAGATCCGGAAGAAGTTATTGAGACCGTCCCAGTTGGCTTTCTCGTATTGCCATACGGTTCTCTTCGGAGCTCTTTCTTTGACTGGATTAGTTTGACACGAGATGGTATATAATATTTGAGGAATGCTTTTTGAAACTCATCCCATGTTTGAAATTCGTCCATATGAATCCTGAACCACTCGAGAGCTGGTCTTCGGAATATTTCTGGGAGTGTTCTTGGGATTTGGTCCGGTGGAAGCACATAACATTTAATCAATTCGTTGATTCTTTCCAAAAATTCGTTTGCTTTCCCTGATCCATCAAAATGAAGATTCCATTTTCTCACAGTGTTCATGACTTCGGCATCATGATGTACAGTGTCTGGTGATTGAATCATACGGTAATGTGTCCTGGATGGCAATAATTAATTCTCAGTTATTTCTGGCCTCATAGCATTATGAACGGATTCGATACTTGGTTGATTCATGATATGATTTTCACAGCTTTGATGCGATGACACTTCCTCATCGTCAGATTCCAATCGATCTCTTACGATTTCTTCTATTTCTTTCCATAGCTCTCTGGTGGATATTGAGTTGAGCGAATTTTTAATAAATTGGCCTTAACATGGCCAAAGATCCGCTTGTGTCCATATTTTCCTTGGACATTTTCTCAATTATTTCTTTCTTGGATAAAAGAAAAATCCATCCTAGAATATCTTCTTTATAACTAGAATCTTCCATATTGGTAACCAATAGACTCGGTTCAAGATTGGCTTGTTGCAGCCTCAGGATTACTTTCTTGGTTTTTCGACATGATTTTCTGTTGTCTGTCTTTTATTCGAATGCTTCTTCTTATCGGAATATTTGTTGGTGTAACGATTCGCTTAGAGATAAGTACCGGTTTTGTGGATGTAATTCGGTGGAACTTTTTGAAGTTTGATAAAACAAATGAACTAGTAGAGCTTTCTTTTGTTTATATAGAATGAATCACTTTATATTAAACTACTTTGCCTTATGTATAACATCACTATGCTCTGATATATTGTTCTTATTGATTTGTTACAATAAATTTTATTCGTTCTCTGTTATTCGACACTGCTGTTGTTTCCTTTTAATCGTCGCTTTTCATCAGGTTATGGGCCCCTGTCTCGCGGATTTTTGAATTATATTTAACCAATAAATTCTTTTCATCAGAAATATGGCATCAAATATTGTATCCTTGGAAAAGCTGAAAGGACGAGAAAATTTTGATATTTGGAAAATCGCAGCTAAGTCGTATCTTGTCATCAAAGGCCTGTGGAGCGGCTTTGAGAACGGACTTGTTGGTGCAGCTACTGCCGAACAATTAGCTACTGATTTGAGAGCGAAATCTGAGCTGATTCTTTTGCTGGAACCACAGAACTATTGTTATGTAGCGGATTGTGCTAGTGCTAAAAGTGCATGGGAAAGCCTTACGAATGCCTTTGAGGATTCTGGTCTTTGTAGAAAGGTAGATTTGCTGACACAACTTGTGCAGTTGAAGCTGAACGAGTGTCAATCTATGGAAGACTATGTGAACAAGACCGTGATGACGTCTTTAAAGGTAAAAAAGGCTGGTTTGAAGATTGATGATGAAGTCGTAGCTTCGCTGATGTTGGGTGGATTACCTGAAGAGTTCAAACCATTAGTGATGGCTGTGGAAAACTCAAACAAGATCCTTACAACTAATGCTGTGAAGACACTTTTATTGCAACAGGTAAATTGTAACACAAAATCTACAGAGAGTGCAATGTTTGTGAAACCGAATACTAAATTCAAGAAAAACAAGTTTCAAACGAAATTCTGTTGCCACAGCTGTGGTGAAGTAGGCGTTTTTGCTAGGCAATGTCCTATTAAGAAGAAACAAGGTAACAAATCTAACGAAATTGCTATGGTTTCGTCATTTTCAACAAAGAAAAAAATCTCAGAACATGTGTGGTACGTAGATTCGGGTGCTTCTGCTCACATGACTATGTGCCGTTCCCTGCTTAGTAATGAACGACAATCAATGCATGGAGAGATTGTTATTGCTAATAACTCTAAGATGCCTGTAGAATGTGTAGGTAATGTTAGATTAACTCTTGTGAACAATAATAAGAAAATAAGAGCTATAATTCACGATGTGCAATATGTTCCTAATTTGAGTGCAAATTTAATATCTGTTAGCCAATTAGTCAAGACCGGCAAGATAGTTAAATTCGAAAAGGATTGCTGCAATATTTTCAATCCATCGAATGAGCTGATAGTATCAGCTTCTTTAGTGAACAATATGTACAGATTAAAATGCATTGTACCGAAATCTTCGCTTCTTAATTTTTCTACAGCAGCAAGAACAAGAAATGATTCGGATTTATGACATCGACGTATGGCACACATATGTGATGAGACTTTAGTAAATTTGAAGACAGCAGTATTTGGCGTATCTTTCGACAAGAAATTGAATGAAAAATGTGTTGTTTGCCTGAAGGGTAAACATTCAAGAGAACCTTTTAATGCAACAGGTACACGTGCAAAAGCTTTGCTAGAAATAGTCCATTCAGATATTTGTGGACCGATGCCGACAAAATCATGTTCTGGGAATAGATATTTTGTAACCTTTGTAGATGATTTCAGTCGCAAATTGTTTCTTTTCTCAAACAGAAATCAGATGTTTTCGAGATTTTTTGACATTTAAGGCTCATGTTGAGAACCAATGTGGACGAAAAATCAAAATTTTTCGTACCGACAACGGAACAGAATATTGTAATTCAAAATTTCAAAGTTTTTTGTCTAGATGTGGCATTCAGCATCAGAAGTCAGCACCGTACACTCCGCAACAGAATGGAGTTGCTGAAAGAATCAATAGAACCATTGTTGAACGTGTACGATGTATGCTTTTCGATTCCAAACTGGAATCTTTTAGCTTTTGGGCTGAAGCTGCATCAACTGCAACCTTTATTTTGAACCGAGTTCCTTGCAGAGGCGAAAAAGATAAAACGCCTGAAGAAGTATGGTCTAATGTCAAACCCGATTTAAAAATGTTTCGTGTTTTCGGGTGTAAAAACGAAAGAAACTGGATCTGAAGTCTGTCGAATGTATCTTTTTGGATATAGTACCGAAACAAAGGCTTATCGTTTGTATAACATGAAAACCCGAACAATAATTATTATAAGCCGCGATGTTGTCTTTTTTGAGAATAGCAAGAATCGAGTGGACAATGATGATGGCCAATATAATGAAAATCCGTTTACATCAATTTTCGAAACGACTTCCAATCCTGAAACTATTGACGAACCAGAAATTGAAAACGATACATCGGTTCCTCAATCTGAAAACAGTGGCACAGAGACCACTACTACTACATCCTATAAAACAGATGAAGGTGAAATGAATTCGCCAGATAATGCAATGGAATTACCAAAGCCCGAAAACATAATCACACCATTTGTCGACAGCATTAATGAATCTGCGTCAAACTTGGTTGATACAGAAGAATTTGTTCCAAGAAAATCGACTCGAATTCGAAATCCTAGTCCCAAATATGTATTTAATGTTGCATTTGAAGAAAATGACCCGGAAACTGTTGAAGATGCCTTGTCACGTCGTCGTGACAGAAAATTTTGGGAAGATGCAATGGAGTCTGAATATAATTCTCTTCAACTCAACAAAACATGGAATTTGGTAGATCTTCCAAATGGTAAACATCCTATAAAATGCAAGTGGGTATTCAAAACCAAACGAGGGGTGGATGGAAATATCCTGAGATATAAGGCTCGTTTAGTTGTGAAAGGTTGTTCCCAAAGAAGAGGCGTTGATTATGAGGAAACATTTTCACCTGTTGCAAGATATAATTCGATTCGCTTCCTAATTGCACTTGCTGCAAAGTATGATCTCCATATTCGTCAGTTAGATGCTGTTACAGCTTTTTTAAACGGAGAGATAAAGGAAGACATTTTTATGGTTCAACCAAAACATTACAATGATGGTACCAGTAAGGTATGCAAGCTCAATAAATTCTTATATGGCCTAAGGCAATCAAGCCGTGTCTGGAATGAACGACTCAATGATGTTTTACTGAAGGCAGGACTTGAGCGTTCAGATGCCGACCAATGTATATATTACATAGTTTCAAGCTTTAATATGACCTTTGTCGCTGTCTACGTGGATGATGTTTTAATATTCACCAATGATATTCATCAAGAAAATGTGATCAAAGATTGTCTGACGAAGAATTTCGAAATGAAAGATCTAGTTGACGCGTCATCAATTTTGGGTATAAGAATTACCCGAAGTACAATATATGGGACGATTTCTATTGATCAGGAACAGTACATTTGCGAGATTCTGAATCGATTCGGAATGTTTGACTGTCATCCAGTTTCAACACCTTTGGATTTGAATCAGAAAGTATCTCAAAACATGTCACCAACTACTGAAGAAGAGAAGCAATTTATGTCGAAAATCCCTTACATGGAAGCTGTTGGATCCCTGCTTTTTGCCTCCCAAACTACCCAAACTACCATACCTGACATTAGCTTTGCTGTTAACTTGCTGAGCAGATACAACGCCAATCCAGGGAAAGCTCATTGGACAGCCATCAAAAGAGTGTTCAGATATCTTAAGGGTACAATTAATAGAAAACTGACTTCCAACAAGAAACCAACAAATTTTCAAGGATTCTGTGATGCCGATTGGGCAAGTGACGCCGATAAACGAAGATCAAAGACTGGATATGTTTTTATGATGCAAGGAGCTGCAATTTCTCGGTCATCAAAACACCAACAGACCGTTGCACTCTCAACCACTGAATCAGAGTTTATGGCTATAGCTGCTGCAATTCAAGAATCTATATGGCTTAAACGCTTGGAAGCTGAATTATTCCCGGAATGTGTCAATGACATATGTCTATTCTGCGATAATAAAAGTGCTATTCAATTAGCGAAGAACAACTCATACTCTGCCAGAACAAAACATGTCGAAACAAAAACCATGTTCGTAGATACGTGAAAAAATTCAAGCTGGAATCATCAATCTTCAGTATATAAGTACTCAAGAAATGTTAGCTGACATATTAACGAAAGCCCTACCGTCAACCAAGCATAATGAAGATACCAAGCGATTAGGTCTTTTCTAATTACATTATTTCCTTGTAGTATGTAGTTATTCATTCAAGGAAAGTGTTGTTTATATAGAATGAATCACTTTATATTAAACTACTTTGCCTTATGTATAACATCACTATGCTCTGATATATTGTTCTTATTGATTTGTTACAATAAATTTTATTCGTTTTCTGTTATTCGACACAGCTGTTGTTTCCTTTAAATCGTCGCTTTTCATCACTTTCAGGTAAATAACGTTTTATAATGCTTCTACGTTCAACAGCGGTCGGAATTGACGAACTTCAAAATCGTCCCTGCTCGGGCGCCAATTTGTAAGAGTGTGTTTCCCTCGAGAAACCTCAAACCTTTTGCTTTTTGTCAAAGGCTGGCTGAGAAAGCAGTCGTACACTTTTATCACAGACTGAGAACAGCAGTTGTACACTGTAATCACAAACTGAGGAAGCAGTCGTACACATTGTAACAGAACAGCAGTCGTACACTGTAATCACAGACTGAGAGACAGCAGTCGTACACTGTTTTATAAGTTGCTATGTCACATTGGACTAGCCTCTTTACCAAAAATTACTGAGAGTCTTTCTTTTTAGGTATTTCTACCTGTATAATTTATATTCGAAAGAACTCTGATTTTATTGGATTTTTATTGTTCCTTTAGTGATTTTTGAACGAAAGCAGACTGTGAATTATGAATTTAGAAAGAAAATTCATATACAAAATTATATCGATGTATGTAATGATTGTGTATCATTACATTCCCCTCCTTCCTTGGAGACGAGAACCTTCTCGTCTGGAAAGTTTTGGTGAGGTAGAAAACAACAAATGGTTATGGAACCGTCCAACGATTTCCAATCGGTGCTTTCCGCAAATGGCGTGCTAGGGACAGCTAACTGGGTTTGTACCCTTCCATCGGTTTGGACCCTTCCGTCGTTGGTGTCCAATCGGTGTTACCCGCAAAACGTGCGGTAGAAACTGGTTACTGGTTTATCTACAAATTATATTTTAAACACCTTTTTTTGTCGTAGAAGGTCATTGTTATTATGCACAGGGTGCGCCAGAGAAACTTACTTATTTGAAAAAATTCCCGTGCGGTGAGTTGGGCGGGTAGAGGGGCAAGAGGGGCGCATCTGGAGGGGGAAGTTCCCAAGTTTGTTTCTCCCTCCAGTCAGTTGCCATCATGCTCTGTTCTAGAGAGCAGCGGGCCTTCGCAGTTGAGAGCTTCTTTTCTAACGCTCGCTCACTTGTTGCTACGCAACGTGCCTTCCGCGCTCGCTTTGAAATTCCTCCTCACAGACTCGTTCCTGGCCGTAATTCGATTCTGTCGTGGGTTAACTCATTTCTTAATTGTGAGCGAGTTACTGTCTGGTGTGTGATGTCGGTAATGGGAATAACTGGTCCTTATTATTTTGAAGAAAACGAACGCGCAGTTACCGTGAATGGAGCTCGTTACAGGAACATGATCGAGGAATTTTTTCTTCCAAGACTCGAAGAAAAGAACGTTAGGAACGTTTGGTTTCAGCAAGATGGATCCACAGCACACACAGCACGAGAATCAATGAATTTGTTGCGACAACATTTCCCCGACCGCCTCATCTCTCTCAGAGGCGATCTCCAATGGCCGGCACGCTCTCCAGATTTGACTCCATGCGATTTCTTTTTATGGGGTTATTTGAGATCCCTGGTTTATGTCGATCGACCACGGACCATAGCACACCTCAAGAACAACATTCGCGACGCCATTGCCAACATACCGATTGATATGCTGCGAAGAGTGGATACGAATTTCAAAAATCGACTTCATCAGTGTATGCGCAATGGGGGTCGCCATTTATCCGATGTCATTTTTAAGACTGCATGAAAAAAAAAATTGGGATATTGTATTCTCAAATAAAAAAAAAATTTAAAACAATAACTGAAGTACTTTTTTTTATTGACCTTTCAAATAAGTAAGTTTCTCTGGCGCACCCTGTACATACATATGTTTTTATTTTTATGTATTTTTATTTTTCCGATGGGTCTTTGAATAAAAAATTGTTGTCTGCTTACTTTCTTTCGAAATAAGAAATGCTTGGTCACCTGTATACCTTTAAATGGGTCTTCTGGTGAGCCAATCATTTTCTTCTGACATTTCTTGTCTGCGCTCTCTGCAGTCTCTTCCGCGGTAATTGGACTACTCGGATTTATTTTCAGCACATCTACATCGTCGGTTGGTGCTGTTGGAATCTTCTTTGGCAAACTCGGAATTTGATTCTGTTGGTTTTGCTGTTTCTGGTTGGCTGTGTCCCTCATTTACCTTCTTTTGGTCACTTTTCCTAAAACTGAGGTCGGGGTATTAGTTTGCTCAATAGCCACTATTGTTTCATTATTTGATGGTTTTAATTTGGCTGGCGCAGTTCGTAGCTCAATAAATGGGGATTGAGTTTGAATATTTTCTCCTTTTATCTTTGGACGTTTAGCAGCTGTCATATCAATTTATATAGTGGGTTTTATTGTCTTTTGATATTTTGAGATGGATGTCGGGTTTTTTTTTTTCATAGCAAAAAAACCTTCAAGACCTACTACAGAATATGAAGGGATATCTTTACGGAAGATTTGTACAAAAGAGTAAGTATACGCCACAGTGGAGCATAGCTTATTTGCTTTCAAAAGATGGTGGAATGCAGAGAACTTATTGCATTATGTTCTGTCTGATTTCCAAATGGAATTTTGATTCCTAAGATCTCTCAGTTGCCTACGTTTTCCTGTTTAGAAGACGCATGTAATTCAAAACTTTAAGAAAATCTCTCTATCAACTGTGGACTTAAGAATCTCTAGGTGGTATACAAGCTAATAATTTTATTTATTTTTTTATAATTTGCACCTACTCTAGACACAGTGAGTGCATTAGGAAGAAAGGAAGAGGTTGGAAAAGAGGTGTCGGTGTACATTGGTCTTGATTTCTTGAACATTGTAATGACTGGAAAAGACAGAGTGTGGAAGAGAGTTCCACATTCGCATAGTACGGCTAAGGAATGATTCTCCATACTTGAGAGTACGTCCGAAGTGGGACTTGAGGGTAAACTGATGGGCATTCCTAGAAGCGCGAGTTTTACGGGCGAATTGTAGAGACCTTACCATAAAAGTAAATAAAGAACAGCGAGAGATATATTCATTAACCGGTTATGTCTCTATCACCAATCATTCTTAGGGCTCTTTTTTGTCCAAGAGGCTTAAGTATGTAGATGGAGCACCAGGCCAGAGATGAGAATTGTACTCAAGTTTTGGACGGATATGTCTTATAGATAATAGCCAGGTCAGACGGGGAGACAAATTTCTTACACCGCGGCATTTTTGTCGACGTCGCATATGTTCTCGTTCCACAAGAGGTCGTCAGTGATGCACATACCGAGAACTCGAGATGTTCAGTCTCAATGATGCAAGTGCCACTCATGGACAGTGGCAGGGGAGGTATATCTCGCTTCAACGATACAAGACAGCATTGGGTTTTCGAAGCATTTATGTCAGAGTTTAACGAGGTTATCATATTATGCCGTTGTAGTTTCACATCCGATCAAGAGGAGGGATGTGAGTCTGGGAACAAATAAGAAAAGCTAAAGGTACTATCGTTAGCGAAACAATAAATTGGATTAGAAGGTACAGACAAGAGATCATTAATAAAATTGAGAAAGAGCTTTGGAGACAAATCGGAGCCCTGGGGCACACCAGCATTTATATTGGGTGGGTTTAAGACTTGAATCCGTCCAATACAACTTGTATTGTATTGATTCGAAAGAAAAGTTCTAATCCATCGAAGGAGGGATTCGTCGATACCGAAAGCACGCATTTTCGATAAAAGAGCAAGATGCAAGTCTAAAAGTCTTTGAAATATCAAGTGCATCTTACTTTCTCCAGAAAGATGTAAAGACTTGTTCCACTGTTCAGTGAGATAAACCATCAGATCACCAGTGGACCTGTTGCTGCAAAAGCTGTACTGCGGGTCATTAAGAAGCTTTCGGTCTTCGAGATATTTCTTGAGCTGATTGTTTATCAGCGTTTCCATGACCTTAGGAAGAAGAGACGTAAGTGCAATCGGACGTTAATTGAAGGGAGAAGAAAACTCGCCTTTTTTAGAATTTTCTGGACAAATGCTGTTTTCCAACTGCTCGGAACGAGCCCAGAAGAATAGGGTTTTGCCAGCGTGGAACAACACCTCTTCAGAATAATAGCGGGGATACCATCCGGACCAGCGGATTTATGTATGTTGAGATCCTTTAGAACTCTCGCCACAGCACGAGTGCGGAAGATTTGTCCCAAGGAATCATTGACGCGCTCAAGAACAGGCGGAGTCATGGCACTTTCTGGCAGCGAAGAGTTGGCGGCGAACTGCCTAGCAAAAAAGTTAGCTTTCGCGAGAAAGCTGGGACCGAGGAAGAAGAATTTTTCATATTTTTAACAAATGACCAAAAATTCTTGCTGCCTTTGGGACATTGTAGTATTTGTGCCTTAATTTTTGGTCATGTAAAAACTTAGTCCGTCGAATATGGGCGTTGCAGGCGTGCCTGGCTTGTTTAAACTTGTTCCGGTTTTCCTCGGTTGGATTGGCTCTAAGATACCGTAAACTTACTTCTTTTTCCCTGATAACCTCTTTACAGCCAAAATCAAACCATGATTTATCTCTAGGTTTGATACTTTTAACCGTAATCGGGATAAAAGTTTTCATTCCCAAAAAAATCCTAACATTAATCATATCTGCGCTTGAGCCTACATCACTATCGAGGAAGTAATTGAGACCGTCAATGAGCTAAGCTGTGTTCTTTGCCCTTTAATGCTTTCATAACCAGTAGGCAACTTCAAGTTGTATACAAATGGAAAAGAGTAAGTAAATGCCACCGTGTGCATTGCTTTCATAAGATAGTCGAAAGCAGAGAGCTTATCGGATTGTGTTCGGTAAGATTTCCAAATGGAATCCTGAAGAGCTCTCAGTTACTTTCATTTTCCTGTTTAGAAGGCGCATTTAAAACAAACTTTAAGAAAATCTCCGTATCAACCGTGGGCTTAAAAACGTTTAGTTGGCATAAGAACTAGGATTTTTTTATAAAATCAAATAACATAATGAACATAAATTATCATCACTTCATGAGTTTCAGTCCTTTTAAGTACTTGTGCACATTTTCTTTTGGATAAGGTTTCACAGCAATGCACGTTGGAATATTCTCAGGTTGTTCAATCCACAGCTTGTGATTGATATCATTTTCTTTCAACTTTTCACTTAACGCCTTTATACTATCCTCGTCTTTGATCTGAAAATGGAAGGAGTGAAAGTTAAAGCGATCAAATCAATATTTCTAAATTCATTGGTATACTTCGAGGACAACTTTATGCATGTTGTCGAGATCCTTGAGGTAAGTCATGGTGTCGGAATCTTCTCTGTATAAATGCATAACAGCCGCCGTGGCATGACAACATTGGGCAATAACAGCTCCTAGGGGCCAATTTAGTACTGATTTTAAATCACTGCGGACAATGATGTACTGTACAATATTAGACATTCTAGTGTTTTAAACTTATAATTATTCTTAGGGGCCGGTTATAGCTATCAGAAAAACGGATCAGAAAAAAAATTATTTTTCCAAATTTGACTACTCTTGAACTTCATTTGAGCGAAATATTTATGCAATTCGACGAACGTTTGTTTGAAATATTTTTTTCAAAAAGAATTAAAACATTTATGACCGAATTTAGTTAGAAAATTGAATTTAATTTTTTTTCTGATGAGATTTCATTTTTCTGAACAGCTGATTGTAAAAACTTCAAAAATATTCCATTTCGTTTTTCTCATGTGTTTCAATTTTTTTCTGTTCCGACTACATCAGAAAAATTTTTTCTGATAGAAAAAAAAATTCTGATGTCATAAAAAACAGCGCGAATCTGAATTGACATTTAATTTCTGACACAAAATGTTTGGTTGCTATAAACACTCATCAGAAAAATGTTTCAAGTTTCAATTTTTTCTGATGGATTTTTCTGATAGCTATAACCGGCGCCTTAGGCGTTAAATGTTTATTGTCTTTTATGAATATGAATGAAATGAAATGCAGTTTGATGTTCTTGTAAACCTAGTTGGAAATGCCGATGCCGTATGTTTGCTATTGCATGAGATATTTAAGAAATGTCATGAGATATGAGATATATTTGACAGATGTCAAAATCTAGTTTCATTTCATTTTGACAACAGAGGAATACTGAAACCAGAACAACTAGGCCCCTTTCACATTTCATGAAAAGAATTCTGTATTTAATGGTATGCTTACATGAGTATCCGAAATTACATGAATTTCGAGATTTATTTTTAATTCACTTGGCTAAGCTAAAGGGTTAGGTTAGGTTAGGTTTGAGTGGCTGTCCAGATGTTGTTGACTCACTTAGACCTCAAGGGTCCGTTGTGATACCACAAAACACCCATGGGAGAGTAATGAGCTTAAACAAACCAATTCGTGCTTCTAATGAAGTTAGAGAGACATTTTGTGTCGATTGTTGCCAGTTCACTGGTATTATCGAAGAAGTGATTACCTAGAAAGCTGTTCCTTCTAATGGAGAGTGCTGGACATGTACATAGAAGGTGTTGGACTCCTCTTCCTCCTCGTCCATGCAGCTTCTACAGAAGTCATTTGTGTAGACCCCTAGCCTCAGAGCATGTCTGCCTATGAGGCAGTGTCTTTTATTACTCCAATTGTAGAGCTTATATTTTGTCTGCTCAGGGATATCAAGCCTTTTGACCGTTTTAAGTCTATGCTTGGCCATATTTGCTTGGTTGCTAGGCAGGTGGTACCCTGTGACCATCTAGCATTGGTTGATTCTAGAGCATATTGTTTGAGAAGATATTTGCATGTAGCGAGTGGTATTCCTATGTTGTGTTTTTGTCTAACATTGGGCAGAAGTGTTCCGTTTTTGGCGAGCTCGTCGGCTTTGCAATTTCCCGGAATGTCTCTGTGGCCCGGCACCCCAATGAGGTGAATATTAAACTGTTCCGTCATCTCATTCAGAGATGATCGACAATCGTGGACTATTTGAGAGTTTATGGAGACAGACGCGAGAGATTTGAGAGCGGCTTGGCTGTCCGAGAAGATTCGTATATCCTTGCAAGATATAACGTTTTCTTTGAGCCAGGATAGTGCCTCTTTAATCGCCATTACTTCTGCCTGGAATACACTACATTGATCGGGAAGTCTGTATGATAGACTGAGATTCAGTTGTTCTGAATAGATACCACTTCCAACTCCGCAGTCGGTCTTTGAACCGTCTGTATAGATAAGTGTACCGCGTTGTCTTCCAGGGGTCTTTCTTCTTCCCAGGAGGATCTTGAAGGGATAGAGACATGGAAGCTTTTACCGAACACCATTTTTGGGGTGGTATAATCTAAGCGATCTGGGATAGATCTAAAATTGTCTAGAATAGTAGTATGACCAGTATTGTTACTGTTCCATTGAGAGGTGGCTCTAAGCCTCACACATGTGTTGGCTGCCACCATTTTGGAGAAGATGTCGAGAGGTGTAAGGTTTAAAAGCACTTCCAGGGCTGCGGTTGGTGTTGAGCGAAGTGCTCCTGTGATGCACAACATACCTGCTGACCGTTGAACTTTTCAAGCTAAAGGGTGTTCCAATAAGATGTTTTATTTTCATATTCAAAGAAAAATGCCACGCTCACAGTACCATAATATCCTTTTCATGAAATTTTGCATAACAAAATCACCCTATGTTTTCGATAGCCTCACGAATTCCATCTTTGAGGTCTTGAATCAACGCTGGGCTGTCGGCGTGCACCTTATCTTTCACGTGGCCCAAAAGGAAGAAGTTGCAAACTTTTAAATCGCAAGCTCTCGGTGGGCAACTGTGATCACCTCCTCGCAAGATAATACGGTTCGGAAACTTTTTCCGTAAAAGATCAATGGTTTCGATGCTTGTGTGGCACGTAGCTCTGTCTCGTTGAAAGTAAACATTCTCCAGATCAATACCATCCAACTCCGGCCATAAAAAATGATTAATCATCTCATTCACCGTCACTGTGGATCCAGCCTCATTTTCAAAAAAGTGACGTCCAATGACCCCACCGGACCATAAACCGCCCCAAACAGCCACACGTTGAGGATGGAGAAGCTTCTCAACAATAACAGATTCGACAAATTTTGCTTGTTGATTTAGCCCTAGCCACCGAGTAGAAAATGGGCCTATCAGTCAAAATGATTTTTCGATGGAATTCCCGATCATTTTCATGCATTTCTAATCAGCAAAGACATGCTGTTGTTGATGATCAGCCGGCCTGAGTTCTTGTGTTAACTGAACTTTAAAATTCTTAAGACCCAAGCCTTTATGCAAAACATGGTGTAATGACGTTTGTAGAAATAACATAGAGTAATGCGACAGCTTTGGGCTCAGTTATAGCTATCAGTAAAATCCATCAGTAAAAATTTTGTTTTGCTATTTTGAAAACTTTAATCTTATATTTTGAGGAAAATTTTAATGAAATAAGTTGAAAATACATTTCGTCTATTTTTTTCAAAAGAAAAAAATGCATTTAGTGTTAAATATTATTAACAAATCAATTTTATAAATTTTACTGATGAAATTTCATTTAACTGAACAACTGACTGCCACATGTCAAAAAAAATTCCATTTCGTTTTACTGATGGCATTTCATTTTTTTACTTTTCCGGTGCCATTATTAAAAAAATTACTGATGAGATGAACAGTAAAAACGAAATTGTTTGCGGCGTGAAGGTGTAAATTTACTGATAGTTATAAACGCTTACCAGTAAAAAATTTCAGATTTCAGTTGTTTCAATTTTTACTGATGGATTTTACTGATAGCTATAACTGAGGCCTTTTGAAGAGCTAAGGCCTAAGTGGCTTACTCTCATCAACAATTCTCTGAGTGCGTATGAAGAATTGAGGATACCTACAATTTAACGCTGATTTCGAACGGCAAAGTTGAGAAGCACTTTTTCATGACGGATTGATATGGAAGTTTTGTCAGTTCTTCGCAAGAGGCAGTGCTCGTGAAAGATGAAACAAAAACTATGGGCACGTGTAGAACTCGAACCCATGACGTTCTGCTTAGCAGCCAACGTACCTTACCACTAAGCCACGGACACTACATGACGTTTGTGTAAAGCCCAATTCCAAAGAACGCCGAGGAATGGACAAACCTGAGTAGCAAAGTTCTCAGTTATTCTTGAGCGACGTCCATGGGTTTTATCCTTCACATCACTAACTTGTCCCAACAGCTCGAATTTTTCCACCAATTTCTGTATTGTGACAAGGTGTTCAAAACCACCCAAAAATACATAAATTCTACTTGTCAATGTCAAGAAATTACACCTTCATAAGTTATTATTCAAATTACATCTCTTATTGGAAAACCCTCTACCATAAGCATTAAGTTTGGTGGTGTGAAGAGCCAAGGTATTAGTAGCAATCCAAGATAAACTTTGAACGTCGGATCAACGAAAGGTATGATTCCTTTCCATAGTTTACAAACTTGTGCAGAATGGAGGGTAAATAGGAAGGTATAATAAATTAACAGCCTATTCGAAACAGCTAGTTGACAAGCACTTTTTTCATGACATACTGTTACTCTTGGGAGCTCTGTTGCAATAATAACTTTAAAAGTACGAGCAGTAATCGAATCGAATCGAATCTGGAGCTTTGAGACAGAAAATTGTTTTCACCACCTCCTTGGAAGGCAATTTACTTTTACGTACGCGCATCCTGGGCCCATGTTCTGTAACTTATTACTCGCAAGAAAAAAGTGATAAACGCAAGGAATCGAAACAAATATCATTGAAATTGTTTCGATTCCTTGCGTTTATCACTTTTTTCTTGCGTGATAAGTTACAGAATAGGGTTGCTTAAACATCGCTTTTCGGCCCTATCGATAGTATCGATATTTTTCGGAAAAACTATCGTTAGTATCGATACTATCGATTGTTCTTTTAAAATCAAAATAGTCCTTACAAAAGTAATTTTATAAAAAAAGTTGTTCATTGAATTACTGTACATGGACTGCCAGTCGGGCAAAATCTCATATTAAATTTAAAAACAAATGATTCCATCGATGCTTGTCTTTGAAATTGCAATTGGAGAGTAGAATCCTTAACAATAGAACTCATTTAATTATTTTCTCGCCGTTCGTATTCGTTGGGCGCGTTCACGTTCAAAAAGCAGTAAAGCGTGTAGTGTTGTTGTTTTTGTTATTTTATTTTCATTGAAAGTCTGACGCAAAAAATTACGATATTAACTTCTAGTTGTCTAGTAGGAAAACTTCTTTCATTAAAGCTAAGGTAATTTTTGGTTATTGACTGACTTATTCAAGTCGCTTACTTCAATCTGAAATTGAACAAGGCCTCAGAGAAAGCAAACTAGAAAACAAAATAGAACGCATACTTTTAAATTGTTTTTATTTAAAAATGACTTTTAGTTCAATGCGTTTCGCCCAGGTACGACAGTTGGGCTCATCATTGAACTAGTTTTATGAATTTAGATAAATTCTTCTAAAAAAATATAATTCACAAAACATATATTATGTGTCGTAAATTTTATTTGTCGGTAGTCATCGACTAAGCGTTGCGTCTTAGAAAGGTACGACAGCATCTAACTGATGAGCCCAACTGTCGTACCTGGGCGAAATGCATTGAACTAAAAGTAATTTTTAAATAAAAAGAACAAAGAAAAGAAAAATGAAGCAGCTTCAACGAAAATACGTTTTTCAATTCATTAAAAAATACCAAAAAGAGAAAAATTAGAGTTTCATAAATAATGTTGAATGAATAGATGTTTTATCTTAAATTTGTTTCGCAAATAAGTTAATTCTTGCCTTCTTTTGAAAAAAAAATACTCAAAATAAACAATCGATAGTTTTTTAACACCATCGAATATACGCGATAGTTTTTTTACTATCGATACTATCGATAGACTATCGATGTTTAAGCAACCCTATTACAGAACATGGGACCTGTTACCATAAAAAAATAACAGATATTAAGAGTCACCCTGCTTGCAGTTTCCACTTTGTTCCGAAATTCTCAATATGGCAACTTGATGGCAACACCCAAATCTGTTGTCATCGTTCTGTCAAAAATCCCATACCTCAAATGTCATTTCGTCCAAGTTCAGCAGTTTTTCCCAGACTAGTCACGTAACAGCCAGCAGTCGTTTTGAACTCCTTTTTCATAAAAATATTAAATTTTTTTATTAATATTTTTAATTTCTTCTTTATTTTATACAAATACATATACACAATACTTATTTTGTAACTTATTCGATATTAGTCATCAACTTGCCTTACTTTAAGAACCAAGCAAAACCAAATCGATTAACAAATAAATAAAACTGTCCTCGTCTTCTCCGTCGTTGTCATCGTCCGTCGTGTGGTCGGTTCTCGTTATTTCCGTCGTCGTCGTCGGTGCTCCTCCTCGATTTATGTGCGTTGTCTTTTGAAAAACAAAATAATTCCTTTATTCTCTCTCTTTTTTTGTTTTTAATATAAATTTCTACGACTTCCAATAAAAGACAAAAAGAAAAATGGCCAATTCAGAAAATAATATCGACGACATGAAGCATTGCTTCGAAAATCTAATTGTGATCGATGCTGGTGCTAATCTGACCAACAAAAAATATAGCCGTGACTTGGATTCAGTCATTCAGAGGGCAAAAGACGCAGGTAAGAGGTCATCATTCATCGCAAGTCTTGAACCTTCTTTATATTGTGTGTTATCTTCTGGTTAATTGTGTGTGCGCTCATCAAAAATACAAATATGAATGTTTAGAGCTTCATTCTTCATCATCAATTTATTTTTGAATCAACACACTCGAGCATTGCTATTGCTCGTGTTCGTCTTCGTATTTGTTGTTGTTGTTGTTTTGGGCTGTTCGTCTTCTTATTGTTCGATGGCAGGAAGGCCAAGTGTGTGCCACAGCACACAAATCTTTGCATGTTACCCATATGCCAATTCCAATAGATAGGCGCTAGCACACACGTCGTTCTAGTTGTTGTTTATAGATCTAAATAGCTCGAACGAATGCGAATGCCAATTATAAATTGCAATAATTCCCTTGCTCGTCTTTTTATGGTCTGCATTCTTGGACAGCGGCGCTGTGATTGCAATCAATATCAAGAATGACAAGATTCTCCCAGTTGTTTTGGGTTGGATTTTAATGTTAGGTGTTGATGGTTTCTCGAAGCACAAAAGTTTTTCCAAACCTTGCACTTTGCGTTGCGTTGATTTAATGCGTTTGTTAAACTTCCTACACGCCGAGGTGCCTCACAACGAATAGGGTAGTGCCTTTGCAGCTCGTTTAATGCGTGAGTGGAAAATTTCAATTTGTCTTTTGTTTTTTGTCGTTTTCTAAATCTGGAAATCTTAAAGAAATTTGAATAAGAGTTTATGGAGTTGTGTATTCTTTTCTACTATTTGTCTGCTTTCGTGGTATTTCAATTTTAACAGAAAATGAAAGTAGATTTATGTAAGAAGTAGCCGCATTTTGTATTGGTATTTCAACAAGAAGAATGTAGTAGAAGTATTGACATCTAATTGGACAGTCATATTGCGGTGTTTTGTATTTGTTCTTATCAGAAAATAGCTTACTTACTTACTTATCCAGCTCACAATCCATAAAGTATCTCAGCCTGAGGTACTGCAGCCTTCCATCGTGAACGGTGCCTCGCATGCACTCTCCAGTCGCCGAAACCAAGCGCTGTGGCATCCACAGTCACTTGGTCCTTGTACCGTAGGTTCGGTCTTCGTTGTCGTCTCCAACCTGGGGGCTGGGATGAGAAGACTTTCTTGGCTGATTTGATTGGTGATTCCTCCATCCAGAGATCGCCAGGTTGGTGTGTAGATCTTTTGTATTGGAAACCTAGTGCTACTTATCACCGTATTACGAGCTGCAGCAAAGTCGATTAGTCGGAAGCAGTTATCTGTTTTAACATCGTGGAGACTGTGCTTTCCAACTAATTCCTTCCCGTTTTTGGCATTGAAATCTCCGAGTACGATTTTGTCGTCGTACTCTGGGGCCTGATTATGGGATTCGCGGCGGATCGTTTTCAATTCGAGCTATCGAATTCGACTCGCTTCGTATTTCCTTATTAACGAATTCGCGGCGGGGCGAAAATATTTCTTCCTATATTCCACTGATTTGAATAAACACTCATTCGCCTGTGAATCCGCCAAAAAAAAAACTGTCGGATTTCAACTCGCCAGTAAACATTATGACATTTCACATTCGACTTCGAATTCGGTAATTGGTCAAATTAAAATCGAAGTAGGCGAAAGCGAAAGCAATAATTGAAAAAATGTCAAACTCGCTAGCAGAAGGATCCGCCGCGAATCCCATAATCAGGCCCCTGGACAGGCTCCGTAGACTCTATCCAGGAGGTCGTAGAAATCCTCCTTGCTAGACTCCTCAGCGTCATCGGTAGGGGTGTGTGCTCATTAAACTGATGTTTTGTAGTGTGGCCTTGATGCGGATTACAGCCAGGCGATCACTAATTGGCTTGAAATCCATGACTTTCGATCTAAGCCGATTTCCCACGACGAATCCTTACTTAATTGCTTAAGGTGAGGCTACAGTCCGGTGTGGACTTGGGCCTCAATCAACAGTCTCTGCCAGCCAGCTCAGTCCCTAGCTAGCTGTCTCCAGTTTTGCACTCCAAGTTGATTGCGGTCGTCTTCCACTTATGTGCGCCACCTAAGTTGCGGTCTTCCTCTACTTCTACCTCCCTCGGGAATAGTGTCGAAGCCTTTCCGGGCCGGAGCATTGGTGTCCATGCGCTCTAAATGACCGAGTCATCTGAGTCTCTGGACCTTTACCCTTCTGGCTAGGTCCACGTCGTTGTACAACCCGTAAAGTTCGCTGTTGTATCTCTTTCTCCATTCCCCATCCCCATCAACGCACACGGGGCCAAAGATGACCCGAAAAACTTTCCTCTCGAAACAGCCTAAGGCACATTCATCCGATTTTGTCAGGGTCCATGCTTCTGCACCATATAGCAGGACAGGGATGATGAGGGTGTTGTACAGCTTTACCTTAGTTGCTCGAGAGAGGGCTTTTCCACTCAGTTGCTTTCTTAGCCCAAAGAAACAGCGATAAGCAAGAGTAATTCTTCGTCTTATCTCGGAGCTGGTGTTATTGCCCGTGTTAATAGCGGAGCATAGGTAGACAAACTCCCTTACTACCTCGAAGTTGTATGCGTCTATTGTGACGTTCTGTCCGGTCCGTCGGTTTTGGGTGTCCTTACTCGAAGACAGCATGTACTTCGTTTTTCCCTCATTTACCGCTAAACCCATTTTTGCCGCTTCTGTCTCAATTCTCACAAAGGCGCCATTGACATCACGCTGTATTCTTCCCATTATATCAATATCGTCCTGGTTTTGCACTTCTCAAGAATGAAGTCAAAGAAATCGCACGACAGGGCATCGCCTTATCTGAATCCTTTTTTGACGTCGAAAGATTCCGTAAGCTCATTGCCAACCTTGATGGAGCAGCGTGAGTTCTCCTTCGTCATTTTGGACAAGTGAACGAGCTTGGCAGGGATGCCAAAGCTAGACATCGCTTTATACAGTTCGTCTCTGTAGATGCTGTCATACGCGGCCTTAAAATCAATGAAGAGGTGGTGGGTATCGATTTGGAGTTCATAGGTTTTTTCCAGGATCTGCCGCAACGTGAAAAATTTGGTCGATGATAGACTTTCCTGGCCTGAAGCCACATTGATAATGACCAATCAGATTGTTGACGAAAGGCTTCAGACGTTCACATATTATGGCAGAGAGGACCTTGTAGCCGATGTTAAGTAGACCGATTCCTCTGTAGTTGGCGCAGTTTAGAGGAACTCCCTTTTTCAAGATCGGGCAAACAATGCTGAGGTTCCATTCATCGAGCATGCACTCCGACCATATCTTACAGATGATTTGGTGCATGCTCCTATCTAGATCGCTTTGAACAGCTCGGCAGCTAGACCATCTGCTCCAGCGGCTTTGTTGGATTTCAGCCGTGATATTGCCGTTTTCACTTCTTCTAGGTCGGGTTCACTTAACTGCTGGCTGTCATCGTGTATGATAAAAGGCTCCTGTTTGACGGCGGGGTTTTGTTCTTCATCGCCGTTATACAGTCTACAGAAGTGGTCTTTCCAAATCCGCAGCATTGACTGTGATTCTACTATGATTTTCCCTTGTTTATCTCTGCAGGCATCGGTTCTTGCTCGATGACCTTGATCCAGCTGTTTTACCTCCTGATAAAACCTCCGAACTTCATTCCTGCTGTTGGCTCTCTCAATATCTTCGATCTGACGCTTCTCATGCTCTCTCTTTTTTTTTCTCCTGAGAAGCCGGCGTTCCTCTCCCCTCTTTTGCTCGTAGAGCTCACGAGCAGCTCTTGTCCTTCTATGCAGCGCCGCTTTGTATGCCTCCTGCTTGGCTGCATGGGCCTGCCTGCATTCTTCGTCAAACCAGAGGTTTCGTTTTGGTGGCTGTGTGAAACCCAGCACATTAGAGGCGGCATCTCTAACTGCTTTCTGGCAATGTTGCCAAGTCTTCGATACTTGATGTTGGCGGCATAGGACTCCTTAAAACTGACACTCGATCAGAGAAGGATCTGGCGATCTCTTGCGATTGTAGCCCTCCGACGTCGAATTTTTTTGCAGCATTTCCTTGTTTTGGCCGTTGTCGGGATATTCGTAGCACTACCTTGGCTACGACGAGGTGGTGTCGTACAGGTTGTGCTTTCCAATTGTTCCGCCAAAGATGCCGTCTTTTCCCAGCTTTGGTTTAAAATCGCCGAGGATAATTTTCATGTCATAGCTAGGACATTGCTCATAAGTTTTGTCGAGGAGCTCGTAGAATTCGTCTTTGGTGTCGTCCTTTTTCTCTTCTGTGGAGGCTTGCGCGCATATTAGGCTAATGTTGTCGAATTTAGCCTTGATTCGGATTCCATGAGGTTGATGTTCTTAAATTTACTTTTAACCCGGATCAACACAGGTTTAGATATAATGTATTAGCAGTATCATCAGAATCCGTTTCCAGCGACTTCGATTTGATATACATTTATACTCCCGTCAATTGAAACAATAACGTATGCGACATGTTTTGACATTAAAATATGTTTCGTCTTATTTTCCGTTCACGAAATGGTTCAGCCTTCATTCGCCTTTTAAGAATGAATAAATTATTTCACAGACTTCCCGTGAGGGATAATTCTTCATAAAAATTTGCTTAAATTGCGTGCTGAATACATAACAAGAACCCGAGCGTCGTTATGTGTGTCGTTTATTTGATTGCTTCACATTATCGCCATCATTCAAGACCCCCAAAGGAAACTATACGAACACTCCTTTCGTCATACAAAAGGATATCCATAAACGTTAAAATAAAAAGAAGGTGCGCATTATGTTTTTGCCTCATGCCTGTTGATTTAATTTATTTCCGCCCGAAACATACACACACAAATATTTTGTGAATATTTTTTGGCGTTAAATATATTTCGTTCTGAAAACTAAACAATCCGCCCACGCCTACGTATATCCTCTTTGTTGTTCCGAAAGAATCGAAAAACCACAAAACAAAAGCATTTTCTTGATTTATTCAGCAACAAAGCCATGAGACATTGAATGAGAAAACCAAATATTTATTTTGGATTTAAATTAAATTCTGTTGAGTAAAATCAATGCTGAGCAGAAAATAGAAGCCAGAGACAAATTTTTGTTATCATGGGTCGGCGTTTACTCATTAATCAAACAATAATTGTTTTTTTGTAAAATCTTCCATTCATTAAGATTAAAGACAAGTGCTGCGTCTGCCAGTCAATGAGTAATCTGTTCTGATTACAAGCTGATTAAGATTTGAGTTCACAGTTTATGTAGCATCAATTAGGAATGTTTCAGGAGTTTGCTAACTTGTCCACAACGCAAAATATTAAGAACGTAAATGTTAAATTTCCTTAAAAGTGACAAACCATGACAAGTGTGTCTGTGTGCCTCAAAGTCAACAGTCATCATAAAACGAATGCAATCAAATCATGCATTTACTGTATGATGTATGAACCCGTCATCCACTGAAATTACACGTGAAACGATCGTTTCTGTCAAAATTGTGAATAAAGAAGCCGCCCGAGCCCCCGACAGGCATTGTCCTATCAAACGCATTAAAACAAATTCGGAAGAATCATCTGGCATCATAGTTTAAATATGATTTTTTTGGCACGGCTGGCTCAGAGGTAGTCGAATCTCAGGTCCTTACTTACTTACTTAACCGGCTCCCAATCCATGAAGGATCGCAGCCTGACACACTGCAGCCTTCCATCGGATACGGTCCCTCGCATGCACTCGCCAGTCGCCAAAACCAAACGCTCTGGCATCGGCAGTCACTTGGTCCTTGTACCGTAAGTTCGGTCTTCCTTGTCGAAACTGGGGGCTGCAGAGGTAGAAGAAGAAACGTCAAAAAAAAAAGACCAATGGAAAACGACATAAATCACTTGACAGGTGACATAATGGCCGCCAGTTAAAAAAGTGTTGCCAACTTAAAGTTTTGTTTCCATCCTATACAAATAGACAAACAACAAACTGCCAACCGTTCAACAGATTTTAATAACTCTTTTGACCAGTTAACCTTGAAGTAGGTAACAACGCCACCCTTGTTGTCATAAGGTTTGGTTTTCGATTCACACCATTGTTGTCAAAAAAAATGTAAAGTACAGTGATTTTACCGAAGATTCTACTTAATCGTCCGAGAAAATATTGCACCTTATTTTCGATCGAGGTCAAGGTAGACTTTATCCCAAAAGCAGGGAAACCGACTCACTCGACCGCTCAGGATTATAGACCAATAAGTCTCACTTCGTTTCTCCTTAAGACACTAGAGAGGATAATTGATCTAAATGTTAGAGAACTTCTCAACGAAAACAATTTGTGCAACTACCAACACGCTTACCTTAAAAGTAAATCAGTGGAGACTGCTCTGCATGAAGTAATTTCACATATTGAGAAAAGTCTTGAACATAAAGAATATACTCTGGCAGAATTTCTTGATATCGAGAGTGCGTTTAATAACGTTAAAACGGAATCAATCAAAACTGCCTTAGTTGAGGTTGGAGTTGAATCTGTCATTGTCGATTGGATCTTCACCATGTTAAATGGCAGAATTATCAACTCTCAAATAGGAGTTAGCACTATCGAGAAAACAGTTACTAGAGGCACACCACAGGGAGGAGTCATCTCACCCCTGCTCTGGATCCTCGTAGTCAACAAAATTCTCACAAAGTTTAAAGATCAGGGCATTAAAATCGTGGCATATGCAGATGACATATTGGTTTTGGTATCAGGCAAGTTTCTTACCATCATCGAAAACATTATGGAAAACTCATTAAAGGATTTATCTTCTTGGGCAACTAAGAACGGTCTCGGGGTCAACTCCACCAAGACAGAGCTATTAGTTTTGTTCACGAAGAAACGGAAACTGGAGGGCTTCAACCCTCCCAAACTAAATAGTATTCCTCTAAAACTTTCTAAGGAAGCTAAATTTCTAGGATTAATCCTTGACTCCAAGCTTACATGGAAGCGTTATACTGAGGAAAGCATGAAAAAAGCACTATGTGCATTCTAAACATGCAAAAAGACCTTCGGTGTACGTTGGGGTATGCGACCGCAAGTCATCCAATGGATGTACACAGCGATTGTCAGACCCATTCTTACCTATGGCTCTATTGTATAGTATAGGAATAACAGGGGCTCAAAGATCCACACCACAAGCTGGTTTCATAAGGTGCACGGCAGCCAAAACTGCAATTCGTTTAAAAGAACTGAGTTTTTGGAGGCACAGCACTTATGGACACGGGTCAATCTTACAAAGATATGACACGATTCCAGGACTGATGGAGACCACCGATTACATTCCCCCTTTACTAGATTTCGATAGGAAATTTTCTATTTTCATACCAGAAAGACAGGGTTGGGATCCTAATTCACTTATAAGTAAACAGGGTATCCCTTTCTACACTGCCGGTTCAAAAATGGAATCAGGAACAGGTGTTGGAGTGTTTGCCAATCTCTCAACATCAGAGCATCGTATAAACTCCCAGCTGATTGTAGTGTCTTTCAGGCCGAGATCTTTGCCATTGAAAAAGCAGCTGAATTGGCACATCACGAAAAGCTAAGCTCTTCGGAGATTACTTGTTTCGTAGACAGCCAGGCTGCTATCAAAGCCTTAGCCAGTGAGACCATAAGATCAAAAGCAGTTTTAAACTGTAGGAAGGAATTAAATAAAATCTGCCACACTAACTAGGTAAAGCTCTGCTGGGTTCCTGGACATAGCAATATAGAAGGGAACGAAATAGTAGATGAACTAGCCAGGAAAGGGTCAGAAGCAGACACAAGTAGTAGCGACCATTCAGTTAGGGGACCACTCGTGCCGATTGGGGTACTCAAGAGGAAGATAGACCTTAAATAAAAAGAGAAAATCAATAACTCCTGGAAATCCAGGGATGATTGCGTAATCTCTAGAAGTTTATGGCCTAACACAAATGAAAAGGAAACTCGGTATATTCTATCGCTGAGTAAAAAGAACATTAAAATCTTGATAGGTGTACTAACGGGTCATTGCGCCATTGGCACAATAGCCAACAAGATAGGGGCATTTGCACCCGATTTTTGTAGGAGCTGTCAGGATGAGGAGGAAATAGAAACCATTCAACACCTGCTCTGTGACTGTCCGAACCTCCAAACTAGCCGACTTCGTCATTTCGGAAACAGGTTTGTTGGAGAACTGGATGATCTAGCAGTCTCAATGGCAAACATAAGGAAATTTATAGATAGCACAGGCTGGTTCGTTAACGAGCCAGTCTACGTTAATCGGCAAATTTGAGGAGCATCGATGCTAACTTTAACTTTTTATAGGGGATCACAATGGACCAGTAGGCCCTCGTGTACGCAACAGCTTCATGCTGTGCACACCCCTTATCACCTAACCTAACCTAACCTTCGAACGAATCTTGAAAATTTCAGCCGTCAGTGACGCAATATTAGCTAATGGATTGATAAATTCGATTTCGAAGGTCACTTGCTTCCGAATGTTAAATCATTGGTTTCTCTCAGAGCTACAAACCAACCTTAACAAAACCCATGTAAATGGCAATGTTTGATTGTTAATACGATAATTCAAATAAATTCCTGAAGAATTTGCATTCTCACTTGAAGTTCAAAAATAGGTCAAACTCCTCTCCAATTTATAAATTAAATTCCTAACAAACAACTTAGCCACCACATCTGCGAACACCGAAGTGTGCTTCCAAATACATAAACAACTTGACTTGTTGACTCCTTTTTTTGTTTATTTACTTATTAAATAAATATTATTTTTTTTTTTAGGTGTCCAAAAAATAATGGTTCCCGGCACATCGGTCAAATCGAGCAAAGAAGCACTACGACTATCTCGAATCTATCCAGATATAATCTACTCAACTGCTGGCATACATCCACACGACTCAAAGTCAATAATTGAAGAACCAACAAGTTGGTTCGAATTCGAACACATAGCCGAGGCACAGGAATGCGTTGCCATCGGCCCGTGTGGTCTCGACTATCAGAGGGACTTTTCCGAGCCCGATGTACAAAAGGAAATTTTCGAAAAACAAATACTGCTGGCGTGCAGTCTGGGAAAATCTATACTAATACATGAGCGTTCAGCTCAAGACGATGTCTTACAAATCTTAGACAAGTAAGTATCAGTAACAAGTAGTGTGTATCGGGTATGGCATTGTGTGTCAATTGTGTTCGGAGCATCCGAGTGTTGTTGGAAGAAGAGTCGTTTGCATTATTATCCAGACAATTAATTTAATTTTTTTTCAAGAGCTATGATGTCAGAAAAGAATGGGTTGTGGCTTTTTTTCTTTCTTTGAATAGCAATCATGGCCTTAATTAAATTAAGTGCATTTTCAATTTAAATGTGTCTCACGATCACCAGTTGAGCTGTGAGTCGGTGTGAGTAATGCAAGGTCATTTTAACATCTTGTTTTGTAATGAATGTCTTTTAAGATTGTTTTTTTTTGTGATTCTGGCTGCTTAGTCCACTATCATTTATCTTCGAAATATATGTATGGAGGTGAACCCTTCGAAGGAGAGCGGCGGCGCACAGTGGGGACACTAGTATGGGAGAATGGAAAAAACTCCGTAAAAACCAAACCACTGAACCGATTTTGTTGAAATTTTCAGAAAAGATTGCTTGAAGCAAGTAGAATCAGCTCCAGAAATTACCACCCCCTGCCACGCCCACAAGAAGAGAAAATGGTTTTCAACCAAAATCAAAACTTGTTTTTTCTTAAATCCAACATTGAAAAGGATAAATATCATTTAAAATTATTGAAATTTATTTTGAAATTAATAAAATGTTTGAAAAAAAAAATAAGAAGCATTTTTTATGTTTTTTTTTATTGAATTGAAATTTTATTTTTATCTCTTATATAATGTTTGGGGCCCTCAAAAGGGCCATTTTTAAAGAAATCTGTCTCAGATACTTTGCCATGTCTGCTTTGTTCATCATTACATTAACAAGTGTTTAGCTTCTTCACTCATTAAAAAGTTTTTGGACTTTGGTTCGGGGCGCAAATAGGAGATGTAAGGATCAGATGAAATGAAAAACATGTGCAAGACATCTTCATTTGTGGCAGTTCGCGATGTTTTCCTGCTATTATTAGACCGATAATTGCGATAGTCTTTGTTCCTGCTCTCCTGAGCCTCCTCCGATAAAGAGCCAATCGGAAGTGCGCAAGACTCGATTATATCCTTGCCGTGCATAAGAATCTTGTGCACGCTTGCTGGTAAATAGTACCAAGGGTACAACTCAATAGCCATTTTTGCAGTCTCAAGGGCATAATCATGGAACTTTTCGGGATCGATGTAATGATTGCAGCAGATAACTTCTAAAATAATAGATAGACGAGTTATTAAATTTTCGTTAATTTTCGTTATTTCTGCCGTCAGAGCAGGATTTTCAAAGAAACGTCTTGAGGTGTTGCCACTGTTTGTTGTTCCAGTTCCTTGCTTAACGATGTCAACAAGAAGACCCAATTTCTCTCGAAACTGCGTTTGAATACGAATTTTTGTTTCCTTTTTTATGTCTGCATTCAGTGGGGTTGATCTCCAGGACTTGAAACTTAAGTTGTATCCTAATAGCGTTTTTTTTTTTGGTAATCCGGAATTGTACACAGAACTGTCCGATTCCGGATTCCAAACGAACAGGCAAACACATTTTTTTGCTTCTAAGGGTTGAATGGCTGTGTATTTGTGAAACCTCATATGCAGAATTGCAGGTGACATGGCATTGTTTTTAATTTCTTTATTTGTAAACATGGCAGCGAGTACGTATATGCGAGTGTGTGCATGTATGCGTGATTCTGTTTTTGATTCTGACTTCAAATTCGGAATCGTTTTTCTGTTCTATTCAGAACAAGAACTGTCATCTTGTGCCAAGTGAACGAGTACAGAACTGTTCGGAACAGTTCCGGACGACCAAAAAAAAAACGCTATAAGTGTAAGACATATTCCATAAACTTTATTCTTGCGTGCAACGACGACATTCCCAACTTGCACGAACTTGGATTTGTTTGTTTGCACTGAATTTTAGATATGTTATTCATTTCGGATGGCCTGGCTCCACATATTGTGCAATTACTGCTTGATGACGTATTTGTTACGATCTGTGCCGTTTTGCCGTCGATCATTGTAAAGTGCATTTCATGTTTAACTTCAACCATATATCCATTGTGCTCAATTTCCGTCTTTCGCAAATGCTGAATTTCATTTTCCACGCGATTTTTTTCTTTTAGAACCTCTTCTGGAGTTTCTTTCGAAAATAAAAACTTAAGAGCGCGGCAATAGCGGGTTGATGATGGTCGCGGATTTGTCCAAATGTTTTCACCAGTTTCTTCTCCAACGAGTTTTAAGGGCACAAGTGAAGTCAAAAACAAATGTTGATCGGAAACACCTTCCTCTGGCACTGCAAACTTTTGCATATATTGGCTTTGTCCACTTGCACCATCACATCCCCATTTAGTGTGCAGGGTAATGTGAGGTTCTTGAAGGACGATGTTTGCTTCATTGAACGTTTTAAAAATCCTTTCACACGTATGGTCTAGAAGGTCCTGCAAAGGGACATATGCAGAGGTTTCAGTTACAACAGAATTATTTGGGTAACATTTCTTTCTTGCTTCTGTTATTTTTTTATACGAAGGGAAAATATCATGTCCGATTTCTTTCGTAGCTTTGCGAATGGTCTCATACTGTTCTTTTGTTAAGTTGGCTTGAATGCTCAAGGCAAGAGCAGAATCGGGATCAAAAGCTGATGCCCTTGATGAGGATGTCGATGCTGCCGCATCTATTAAAATTTGAGGGACATTTTCCTGAAGTTCTCTTATTTTATTTTTTTTACTGCGATCGCAGCTATCCTCAAAATTTTTAGGGGGCCTTCCACCACGTCTCACACACGATTCAAGGGTATCACTTTCACTAAGGTTTTTCACTTCAAAGAAACCATCTAACCAATCACTATTTCTTTGATAGAACAAAATTTTTCTATATGAACATCCACGGAACCGCGATTTAACTTTCGGTAGAAAATTTTTATTGTATTCGTCAATAATTTCTTTACTTTCGGTTTCAGTTAGATTTGAATAATTTGTTTTTAAAAACAATTCAAAAGGTTCTTCTTTTTTAATGATTAAATCAGCTAAAACTGTTCGCGAAATTGAAAACAAAACAGACATTTTTGTAAATCGATGCGTTCACGTTGAATTTAACCAAAACTTTGAATCATCATCATCATTGATCAAAAAGATAACAGTTAATTTTGCATCGACTTTAAATAGCATGTTAAACAAAGAACAAAGGAAAAGCTTTCGATCAATTTTTTTTATAATTATTAATTATTATAATCTGCATTTTTAGTATGTAAGTTTTTCAGACGTTTTAAGCTTCAAATTGCTCTAAAAACCGAATTCGGACGTAATCGGATGAGATTTTTTTTGGAAAATATTGCTGAGATTCAACACTACCTTATGATATATGTCCGCCTACAGAGGGAGACAGAGGAAATAGTTAAAACCATTTTTGAAGCTAAAATTCCGGAAAATTATAAGTTTTCTTAAAATAAAAAATATTAAAAAAAAAATTTAAACCAAACTTTCATCTCATATTGTTAATCTGTTTATTTTTAATATGTTTACAAAAATTTTTTTTTTGAAAAGTCGATATTTAACCGATTTTATACCATTTAAAAAATACTCATATTTACATCAGTTTTCACCATTTTTCAACTTTGAATCAAAATTTTCATGTCTAGAATATTTTTTTGAAGAAAATTTTTTTCATATCCTGATTCTACAACATTTTTACTATAAGAAATGATTCCAACATATAAAAAAAATCTAACTTTCATAAAAATGAGTTTTTTCCACTTTTTCCCCACTGTGCGGCGTGGCGTTACGACGACGTGTGCCAATCTTATCAAACAGGCAAATTTTCATGTAAATCGACCTTATTGGGGTCACTTTATGGGACCCAAAGTAGATCGTACCAAAAGTAATAAAAAAAAACGGTTACTTGGGTAGCCCGGGTTAGTCACGGGCTCTTTCCAACTATCTAAACTCACGCGCACTATTAGAAATCTGCTGTGAAGCTTACCCCTTTTATGCAACAAAAACTATCTTTCGTATAGTGCACTAACTATCAAACACGCAATTCAATTATGCTTATATTAAAACACTTTGACTTTAAGTCCAAAGAGGTAACTTGACACTCTTGCTATGTACTGGTTGGAATTGCATTGAATTCATCGTTCGCTTTTAGAATACCGTGGACCCTGATCTTTTGCTAATCCAACATACGGTATTACCGCCTCATCCAAAAACCCGCTGTTGGACCGCAAAAAAAAGCGATTTTAAACGTTAACTGCTAAGTTCAACAAACGCCTCAGTTATAGCTATCAGTAAAATCCATCAGTAAAAATTGAAACATCTGAAATCTGAAATTTTTTACTGATAAGCGTTTATAACTATCAGTAAATTTACACCTTCGCACCGCAAACAATTTCGTTTTTAGGGTCAGGGCATAGCTTTCATTGGTTTTCGTCATTGATAATTTTCATTCAGGTTTTAAAAGCAATAAAACAAGAAATAATTGTTAAGTTTGGTACCAAAATGAAGGTAAAGAGTTCAAGAATTTTTTTATCAATTAAAATATTTAATTTAGCCCAAATACTTTGCTTTAAATTCATTTTAATTTTTTCAATGATGTAATCGCTTTCAGTGATCAGCTGATTTGTCATTCCTTGTTTCACAGTACCAGCGGACCAATGAAAATGTTCGAATTTCTTTTTGTTCCAGACTGTCAGTGGTTCTCTCAATGATCTAGTTTAACCTCAATAAATAAACAAAAATGAATCGACAACAAAAAGAAAATAAATATCATCATAAATTAGAAAATTTGAGACCAAATTAATACAAGAGGTAAGAAATTTCCAATGTCTACATGCGAAGGACTCCATTTTCCATTTTCCATTTCACTGACATTTTTGTTCAATGACATAACATTTCAATGAGAGCTATGCCAGACCTGTCAAAAACATTCAAAAAAATTCCACTGATTTGTTCCAATGATTGAAACCAATGAAAGCTATGCCCTGACCCTTACTGTTCATCTCATCAGTAATTTTTTTAACGATGGCACCGGAACAGTAAAAAAATGAAACGCCATCAGTAAATCGAAATGGAATTTTTTTTGACGTTTGGCAGTCAGTTGTTCAGTAAAATGAAATTTCCTAAGTAAAATTTATAAAATGGATTTGTTAATAATATTCAACACAAAATGCATTGTTTTATTTTGAAAAAAATAGTCGAAATGTATTTTATACTTTTTTCATCAAAATTTTCCTCAAATTATAAGATTAAAGTATTCAAAATAGCAAAACAAAATTTTTATTGATGGATTTTACTGATAGCTATATTTGAGCCCTTAGCCTTGAACAAAAATGCATTTACCTTGCAATAACAAAAAAAAAACTACCTGCTGCACTTGAGTGACTTACATTTAAACTCCTATACTCTGTCCGATAAAAATTGGCAGTACAGGCCTTATGGGAGAGCTTTTTAAAAATCAGTGGCGCGCTGTTCTCTACACCATACCGAACTGAAATGAACTCCTTTAAAAAGTTTTATAAAACACCCATGAATTTTTGATGGCATCCGACGTAGAACCCACAACGACCTGCCTGGCACAAACTTGAGCATGCACTGATCGTTCTCTGCTGCTTTTCAACCCTCATTAAATCACACATATTCAGAGTTGCCTTTTTCTATTTCGTAACTCACTTCGTATTTTTTTCTTACTTTTTCAATGGATTTCTGTTGAGGAGCTTTTGCTTTGAGAGCTTTCTTAACGATTAGTGTTATCGAGTTGTGTTTGACTTTTGCATTTCTTTTAAAGTTTTGCAAATCAGTTAAAATGCAGTTATAAAAATCAAAGCCATTTTATTTAAGGAAGAATATTATTTGCGTAGATTCTCGTACCGGGCTGTATCTTTGTTGATTTTGCGAGTTATTTTTGTGCATTATTGTGATAATACTATTGTGCTGTTGTTGTTTTATTGTTGTGTGGTTTGTTTTTTCTTGTTGTGTTGTTTGTATATTATCTTTGTGATTTTGTTGTGTTGTTTTTGTTTTATTGCTGTTGCTTTTGATTTTGTTGTGTTGTGCAAATTTAAAATGGCTTCAACACCAAAATGCTCAAAGGACTTGAGTGCCGAAAAAAAAGAGATAGTTGAGGCGACAACAGCAATTTGTAAGAACCTGCAAAGTAAAACCCTTCAAAAACGCGCCTTTTATCTTACCTCTTGGTGGTGTGGAAAAAGATAAATTTTATTTCATTTTCATATATGTATAATAAAAAACGAAATGAAAATCAATGTAAAAAAGAAGAATGGCAACCCTGCAGTTATTTCATTTAGCTTTTTCGAATTCAAAATGCGCATTACGGCAACCCTGTAAGAGCTTTTTTGAGAAGAGTACTTATGAGTAGCAAAAAAAAAAATAGTGCAAACGAGATGCAGATATCCCTATCTTCCCTGTACTGCCAATTTTTATCGGACAGAGTATAGACCAAGTTTCCACTTACATTTCATTTTCACTCACGTTTCCTGTTTCCACTCATGTTTCCCCGTCCGATTTAGAACATTATTTTCTAATTAGAAAATAAGTATCGACTCTTCTCTTTCATCCTATATTTCCCTTTTACTCCTAATCGCCTTATCTCTTTTTTATTTTCACCTAGCCTCTGTCTAGCAACCCGCCGCGAAAGAGAGACGGAGGTCTACTCGACAATTCCTACCTATCATGCCATTTCCTTCTTGAATTGTTAAACTTTTCTTGTGTGATTTAAATTTTATTATTATGAACCCAACTCGTCCGGAAAACAAATGTAAAAATTATTTGATTTACTCGTCTCAGGGAGCCGCAACACAGTACCGAAGATCAATTTCTGGCCAAAATAAGTTCGTCATTATCTCACTTTTGGAAACACCATTCACGATATTCGACTTGGCCGACCTCAGTACCTCATGACGCCACCAGACAGTAAATCTTTGTTCCCCTTCAGAAGAGTGGTTACAGGCATTTTATCCCCAAAACTGGTTTCCCTACTTCACATCAATTTTATCTTCTGTCCCGTTCCGTCAAGACACAGTAATTTCATTTTCGGATCTGGTTGGAATTTGTGCTGTAAGCAGCCTTAATGCTCACGCCCTTTTTGATGATTTGGGTTTCCTCATGTTCATTGACGAATATGGTGTTTGGTAGAGTATCATTCAAAAATCCAGGGCTTTAGAATCCTTCCCATATGTTAACTCAATGTCTTTTTCATAGCATTTCAGTCGAAATCATGCATGATGCATACCTATTGCATATGTATGTCATAAGTATAACACTCATAACATATTTTATTCGTTCTGCGATAAGGTGGCCCTGGATTGATCTATTTTTGTTTTTTTGTTCAAAACAAAGACCCAACAATATCAAATAACTTAATGACAGTAACTATCGACGCAATAAAATTCTACTTTTATAGTTTTCCAATGATTGCATTTATGTACTAAGATAAGTTTGCAGTTACTGTATATGATTGACTGATTTCCAGGAATTCAAAGTGTTAAATTTCATATACGTATCGAATGGATCAGGTTCTCACCTGTTTGTATTTGTTGAAGTTCATTTTTCACTTTCAGTGAATTATGTTTATTGAGAGTCAGCTATGCGTGTCGAGTTGGTTTTTAACTCTCGCGTCAATCAATCAGTGCGTTAATTTCTTAAGCATATTACTTGCACAAGCGAAAATAGAAGCAGTCATACTTAATACGCATGATGCGTTTTGCTTCACTTCGTTTAAGTTATGTATTACGAAAAGATTGTTAAAAAACGAATATTGTCAACAATTTTTATCGTGAAGAGTGATTTTGTAAAGCGCAGAAATTTGTTGCCAATTGTAGACAGCCGTTATAAGATAACCGATCAGTGGAAAAAATTCCTATGTTTGTGTTCAATAATGTTCACCAATGATAGCTATAACTGACCTCTAAGGGTCCAGCTAGTGAAAAAATTTCCTGATTGAAAACCAGCCGTAAAATTATTCCTTATTCCTCTAAATATTATGTTTTAACTGGCGGGAGTAGGTTAAGGTCATTCAAGCACAACTGACAGATAGGAGAAAAAAAAATTGGGATTCTTCAGTGGAACGATTTTGGCCAAAGCAAATCAGGAAGGTAATTTCGTCGTTTTTTAAAACGTCTGTTATCGAAACGATATTGTTGAACGTGATCGCAACAGATTTATTTACTTACAACAGGTTGCCCTACAGTCAATTGTATACTTGGGCCTCAACCAACAGTCTCCGCCAGCCAGCTCGGTCGCTAGCTAGTTGTCTCCAGTCTTTTGTACAAGTGGACGAGCTTAGTAAGGATGTCAAAATTATACATAGCTTTATACAGTTCGTCTCTGTAGATGCTGTCATACGCGGCCTTAAAATCGATGAAGAGGTGGTGGGTATCGATTTGGAGTTCATAGGTTTTAAGAGGATCTACTTTCTTCAGGATCGGGCAAACAATGCTGATGTTCCATTCATCGGGCGTGTATTCTTCCGACCATATTTTACAGACGATTTTGTGCATGCTCCTTTCTAGATTGTCGCCTGCTGCTTTGAACAGCTTTGCAGCTAGACCATCTGCTCCAGCGGCTTTGATTTAATATGCGGTTTTCCAATGAGAGTAGCACTTTGAAACAAACAAGCTCTTGTGATGTAAGAGATTTCAATTTTTTTTTTATAATCAACGCTTACTCAAGGGCTTTTTTCATTACCCTTTTTATGCCAAGAGCACAGTGCGAGTATTAGGGAAAGGATAGTCAGAGGAATTTCTTTTCTAAATACTGCGGATACTCGGCACAATATTATTTAACCGGCTCAGCGAATGGGTAGAAAAGAAAACAAATTTTATACGAATGCCAAGCGGGGTTTAGAAAAAACCACTCGACAGTTGATCAGATTTTTTGTTTGGTGAATATCTCAGATCTATATAAAAAAAAAATGGGAAAAAGCTGTACGCATTCTTTGTCGATTTTCGCGCAGCTTTTGATACAATCCCCCGAGAAGCGCTGTTTTACAAGTTATACAATAATTATGGTATTTCAACAAAAATTATAACTGCGGTTAGAGTCAACTATGAAGAAAATGTTGCGAGTGTATGGGATGGAAAATTCCTTTCGGACGAATTTGGTACTTCGATGGGCGTCAAACAAGGATGCGTGCCAGCGCTGCCACCCTTCGAACAATTGAGCGCAGTATATTCGACAAAAAAGCGCAGTAGATTGAAATAGAGCGCAGTAGATTTTAAAATATGCAATACGGGAGCGGGTCATAATTCTGGTTTCAAAATTTTGCTTTTTAATCGAAAAATTCTGATTTTCAAAATTCTGCTTTTTTTTGCATTCTGGTCACCAAAATTCTGTTTTTTCAAATTCTGTTTTTTCAAATTCTGCTTTTCAAAATTCTGGCTGTTTTAAATAAAAACATTCTGCTTTCTTATGTCTGTTTATTCATAAACACAAACAAATTTCGGGTTGGGGTCAAAATTCAATTTAGTCTCTATTTGTCCCTTGCACTTGTCTCTAAGTCGATTAGTAAGTTTTTATCTTTTCAAGATAAAACATATAAGCGCAAAATTATAGTCCGCTAATGAACGATTTTAGTGTGATACTAGCTTAAAATGACGTTTCAGACTAAAATTGTTCATTAGCGAACTATAATTTTGCGCCATAGCCATCAACATATAGTTTATCTTTTCCCTTATTGGATTTTACAATCGAAATATTCATGGTAAAATTTGAACACTAACTCGAAGGCGTAACAAATTAGACTAACCTTACAGCTTACAGGAGATAAAGAAGGTACATATTATACATACTGATGTAACTATGTACCTATGCAAACACAAAATAATCTTCTGCTAATCTCTATTGGGAGAAGGTATTCTGCGAATAATATAGAAAAGAGAGGTTTGAAAACCTCTCTTTTCTATATTATTCGCAGAATTTTGGTAAGCAGAATTTTGAAAAGCAGAATTTAAGAATTTAGAATTTTGAGCAGCAGAAATTCGGAAAGCTGAATTTTAGAAGCAGAATTTTAAAAAGCAGAATTTTGAAAGCAGAATTTTGACAAAATAATTTTGACCCCGGCAGAATTTTGACCCCAACCCATGCAATACCTATAGGTGGGGAACCCCCATACAAGAAATTACCGTCATCGCGCCCACTAAAATTTTAAATGAGGAATAAACGTTAAAGCCAAGACGAATAAAATTCGCTTGGTCGGTTAATTTAGTTAGACCTAAAGTACTGGGGTGGAATCATGTAAGGTGATTTGTGATCGGTGATAGTCACAAATCACAAATTTTGTCTACGTAAGGTGATAGTCACAAGTGATAATCACCAATTTGCTACTTTTTCTTGTGACAGCTATTTTGTTATCACATTCATATAAAATTTTGCGCCCCTTTCAATTGTTTTGATTATTTTGATAAACTTTCGTAAAAAATGAACTTGCAATTATTTAGAAACAAAATGAAAATAATGGAGAGAGAAAATAACTTATTGGCGAGGTTCGTCTTTTGGTACCAATTACCAAATCATCTTACATGATTCCACCCCAGAATATAATTTTTTGAAATGTGTGCAAAAAAAAAGTAAACAAACCACAACAATTCAATTACAACAAACATTCTATAGCTTAATGTCAAAACTTGGTGTTTGTATATGAAATACCTAGTACTATCAGGTTTTCCTAATTCTATGTTTTCCTAATTCTCTGCCCCGCGCGCCGTTTCTTTTTCAATACCAACTCATGTAATAAAATGCTTGTAAATAGTGGCGCTACAATCGATTGCTTGTTTGCCATATACATACCAAAGATTTTTATATCAAAATTGAAACGTCAAACGTTTTTTGTGGAAAGTGGTGCCAAGCTTGGAATAATATTTGGTGATCACCTTACATAGACGGAAAATAAAATGTGATCACATTTGATAGTCTCCAAATCGGTAGTCACAAATCACCTTACATGATTTCACCCCTGTATTTTTATTACAAACTTTAGTAGTTTCGTTTATAAAAATCTGGTTTGCGCAATACTTTCGGCAGCTTGAAAGCAAACAAACCAAGGTAATTATTCATCTAACACTAGGACGCGTGCAATGAAAGAAACAAAAATAGAATCCGTCATGATGGAGACATTTCACCACATTGCAACAGGTGTGCGCGGCCTTTCCGGCTAACTCAATTCACGCCGACGAAGCAAATCTTATTCGTCTTGGCTTTAACTTTTATTCCTCATCAAAAATTTTTGTGGGCGCGATGACGGGAATTTCTTGTATGGGGGCTCCTGGACTACTATAGATACGACTATAATAATACCTTGGCGTTGCAGACCTAGTTACAAATTTGTCCATTTCCAAAAAAAATTGGCACAACAAATCAAAAAACAACAAATAATTGATAAAAACAAACACAATTGTACGACATCTAGTGTCAGCCAGCTGTCAGTTTGATGTTTTTGAGCCGATAGCCAATAGCGAATGTAGTTTGAATTTTTCAATGGATGCATTCGGAGTTTAGAGTTTATTTTGAATAAAAGATTCGTAAAGTTGTGTAGAAAATATATTCTTTTTCTAAATTCTAAAAAAAGGAGTAGATTGGTTTTGCTGCGCAGTATATTTTCGTTTGGGCCAAAACGCAGTAGATCTACTGCTATAGGAGTAAAGTGGCAGCGCTGATGCGTGCTCAGTACTCTTTTATTCATTTTATACATCAATGACATATTTGATTCGGTCAAAGGAGGGGAAAACATACCCGGTTTGATGTATGCAAATAATATTGTCTTTCTAGCAGAAACTATAGACGGAATGCAGTTGATGATAAACAGGCTAGAACGCTATTGTAAAACGTGGAATTTAACGGTGAACCTGGCGAAGTCAAAAATTATGATACTGAGAAACGGTGGTGGCAGGTATTCGAGAATGGAAAATTGGGTTTTCGAGGAAACACAGATCGAAATAGTCAAAGAATATAAGTATCTTGGAATCTTAATCACCTCAAACCTTAACTTTAATAAGCATCTTCAAGCCAAATTGTCGGAAGCTAAACGTGCTATGTGCTCAGTGTGGAGAACGTGCATCTACAAGAAAAGTATTTCTCATCTAGCGAAGTATAAAATTTTCCGGACAGCAGTGATATCAATCCTCTTTTACGGAGCTCAAGTATGGGGATATCTTTCCTTTGAAACAGTAGAAAAGTTCCTAAGATTTTTTATTCGGAGCCCGTTTAAGTTGCCAAGCAGTTCACCAAACTATATGCTTTACCTGAAAACAGAGATAGCACCGCTGTTTTTAGACACTCTCAAAATACATTTGACTCCGTAGCAAGAGTCATGGTGATGGATCATAAAAGGATCCCTAAACTGGTACTGATGAAAATGATTAATTCTGGTGGTACTTGTGTTAAAGAGTGGACAAAAGTAGCAAATGATTGTTCGATAACTTTATCGATATCAGCGAACGGAAACCCTAAATCAATTAAGACTGGGTTTCCTTTTTTCTTAAACTCCGAGCTCGTGTAAAAGCATGCACTGGTGTTAGTGAATATTTCCCTTTTTTTTTTATTTCCGTCTCATATAGCCACTTGAATTGAAATTTCTAGTTTTCTATTTCTAGTTTTTGTATTTTTCTCTGCTCACTCAGAATTCAGTTAGCGATGTGTAAGAAATGAGATTCGCTTACGAAGGTCCACAAAATAGGGATGAAAAAAGAGGTATTTTCGCATGTATCTATTTACTATCTGAAATTGTAAACAGTGGTGTGGACATACACAAAAATGCATCTACATTCTACATACGTATTATGTTATGTGCACTTAGAGTAGGAGTAGCATTCATGAATTCTTGTTTTTCTTTTTTCTTCGCAAATTTTGTAATTTGGGATTATGATGGTTTTGAGGTTTGATGACATTTGTGTTCGAATAGTTTCTTTTTTTGGGTTCCTGACGAACGATTTTAATTTTTCTTTGGTTTCATCTTTATATTTATCTATAAAGAGACGTAGGTACTATTTTGACAAGCTATGAAAAATTAAAAAAGTTTAAGACGACATTTTGATCAAACATGATTATACGATGATAGAAAAATCAAAAAAGTAATTGCCTCAATTCTGTCTTTCTTTGGGAATTTAGGCAAAAGTTACCCGATTGTCTTCAACTGAGTTTGTTTCTTTAGCCGATTTGGGTTACGGACGGTTGGGAGATTATTTGGCTTTTTTTAAATAGGCAAAAAATTACTCAAACTATAACATTTTTTTTTTTAATTCCCAAATGCATTGGGGTTTATTTCTTCAAGGTTTCAAGGAATATAATATAATATAATAAAATTTATTTTTCAAAACCTACCTACGAAAGTAATAATATTATGAAGAAAAATAAAATCAATCTTTTGTTATACAAAAAAAAAAACAAGATTAGGTCAAGATTAGACATTAGATTGAATTTTATAATTCTTATAATTCTAAAACAAAGATCTCAAAGAAAGAACCATAATTCAAATCATCGGCAAAAACAAAACCCTTTACATAATCCTAAGAAAAGGCACACACCACCACGAAAAACAATCGTTTCTTCATTGCGTAGGTAACAGGTTTGTTCTTCTTCTAAAAGGATATTACGATCCCACCAGCATAGAGAAACGAGAGGAAAAAATGTCATTGCTACAAAAAAACAGAAGCAAAACAAAAAACAAAAAAGAAACAAAACCCTTTACGTCATAATAATAAGAAATGGCACAAACCACCCCGAAAAAAAAGATCGTTTCCTCATTGCGTAACAGGTATTTTACTTCTCAAGCCATTGCACTTGACTCATTTACAAAAAATACGCGCATTCACATATTCGAAATGAATGCATGCAAATATGACAAATATAGAGAGGTACTCAAAACAACGTTTTCATCAAATACCTACAAAGTACATAGTAAGTGATCACAATTATTGCCTATCTATATGTCTGCATATCATAAACATTCCAGAAGTATAAAAAATGAATTTTCATTCTCAAACGAGTTCTATGAGAACGTTTGGTATGAGGAATTTTTTCTCTATCCTATGAAAAAAAAAAACAAAAAAAAAAACGAAGAAGAAGAGAATGAAATATAAAAGAACGCCACCTAGTTCAATTCGTTTGAACTGAGTATCTTAGTGTGTGTGAGCAAACGCGATATTCCTTGTAAAAATGTAAAAAAATTACCCATTTTCGAATATTAATATAAAATAAACGGGTAATCGTAAAATTATTTTAGTTTCTGATTTCTATATAAAAAATATGAAAAAAAATTAAAAAAAATATATTTGAAAATATTGTTTGCTGCATTCTCCTCATAATTGATACACAAATACTGACATTTTTAAATGCATTTTTAAATATGTTTTAATTTTTTTCTTTTTTTTCTAAAAACGTTACTGAGTCGAAGAGATATTCAATTTTCATAAAAAAATACTTTTGTTGTTGAGTAAAAATAAATGGGGCTGGAATCTTGTTCACCGCAGAATATTCTAAGAAAAACATGCAATTTTTTACTTTGCACTTCAAAAAAAATTAGTAAAATAATTTATAAAAAAATTAAAAAATTAATGTGATATTATGTACATTTCGACAGTATAAAAAACATATTTTCAATTTTTTATCTTTATTACTTTAGAAATTATTCCAAATAAATCACACCTACTTTTGCTAAATTTTGCACATTTTTCGTGTTTTCGTTAATTTTTTTTGACGAAACTGGACAAAATATTAAAAAAAAGCCACGTCACTGAATCGTGAGACATTTAAAGAATAGATAAAAAATATAAAAAGAATAAAAAATTAATTTTTAAGGCAACAAAACTGTTCCACCGCAAACGTCTCCAAAAATTTCATAATTTTTCGTTATGCATGACCCTTTTGGGATGAAATACATTTTTCATATTTTTTTTAGCTTATTAACTTCTTAGCTTATTAAATGTATAATCTATAGTCCTTGATTTCATTTTAATATTCGGAATATTTTGGGAGCTACACAGTTTTGCGCAAAACACCAACGAAATTTTCAATGGGAAACCCAGCCTTAAACAAAAATTTTACGACCTGCTCCAGAAAACGGGAAATTTGACCTATGATAAGTTTATGAACGAAGCAGCATCCTCGCAATATCGAGCCTACTACAGCAAACTGAATCATTTCTTAAACAGCAACACTTATTTTGACGTTCAGAGCACTGCTGAAAGAATCAGGACAATATTTACAGCCAGAGGTGAGCTCATTGATCTGAATTTTATATCTCATCGACCTGAACTACCACTGTTGTGCGATCTGTCCAATTTAAAGGTACGAGAGGACGTTTTTCACTTTCTCCGAATCTGTCCAATATTACGAGAGTTTCGAAGGCATTACTTTGGAGTCAAATTTCTAGACCTAGCGGAAGCAATCAACATTTTGAATGGTGACAGAGGTTGGGACATACTAAGTAGCTACATCTCAAGCGCTTCTCGTTACAGATCCCGCATTATTCAAGGAAACTTTTAAATTATTAATACACCCACAGAAATAATTATTACATTTTTGTTTTTCTTTTTTTTTTATTATACACTCCTCGTCAACTGAATGCGCACAAACATTTTTTAATATACTTTATCCATTTTTTCCAAACAGTGATGGTTATTATGCCATCTGTTAATGCTAACTATTCCCTTAAGATGTTAAGCAGATAATTCCGAAAGAATTATCCAAAAACAACCGTGAGTTTTTCTTCAACCACTTGCAAAGTGTCTTATATGCAAAGTAGGAGTTTTTTTTTAGTCAACTGAATAGGTACAACGCCATTTTCTTCGTTGTTTATAAGTTTTTTGGAGTGCTCGACAGTTTAAATTAACGATTTTAGTGTTTTCAGTAAAATTTAATTCTTGATTTCAAATTTTAAGAAATATGGGTAGATCTACGTGTCTTAACAGTGTTGAAAAAGCTAAAATCGATTTACTTAGAGACCAAGGCCTAACTGGACGTGCAATAGCTGATAAAGTTGGCCGAAGTTTTAATGTAGTTTATTCTTACTTGAAAAATAAGGATGCATACGGCAAAAACATGAAGGGAGGTAAGAAAACAGCAAGAACAGCAGCTGAGAGACGAAGAATTTTAAGATGTGCATCAAATTCTTCTGATTCTGTGGCAAAAATAAAACAAAAAGTCGGCGTAAACGCAAGTTGCTCAACAGTTTTAAGAGTAATCAACAACTCAAGCCATCTTAAACGAATGAAACTTAAGAAAAAACCAGCACTTGACGAGAGACGGAAAATGTTGCGATTAGATTTTTCAAGACTTCACATGAGTTGGAAAAAAGAATGGTATCACGTGGTTTTTTCAGATGAAAAAAAGTTTAATTTCGATGGCCCTGATGTGTTCAACTTCTATTTTCACGACTTAAGAAAAGAAAAAAGATTTTTAAAGCGCCATCATAGTCGTGAAGGAGGTGTCATGATATGGGTAGCAGTCAGTTATTATGGAACAGTTGAGCTCGAGGTTGTATCATAAAAAATGACAGCAGCTGGGTATAAAGTAATTTTTGAAAGAAATTTTCCTAAATTTTCTAACATCTTTGGACCCATAAACTGGACCTACCAACATGATAATGCGCCTATTCACTCAGCGCGCATAATAAAAACATGGATAGAGGAGCAACAAGTGCAGTTGCTTCAATGGCCGCCGTACTCACCTGATCTAAACATCATAGAAAATGTCTGGGGATGGTTAGTACGCAAAGTTTATGAGGGTGGTCGTCAGTTCGAAGACAAAGAAACCTTAATTTCTGCAATCAAATTAGCGTGGAGCGAAATTTCGTTAAATTACATTAAAAAGCTATACGATTCCATGCCGGGTCGAATTTAGGAAGTAATTAAAAATAAAGGTGGAAGTTAGTAGTGGGTACTTCCACTTAAACAAAAACTTGTTTCATTCCATTCCAATACCAATTTTAATTTTTGTACCTATTCAGTTGACTCAAAAAAAATGTCTACTTTGCATAAGTTACACTTTGGAAGTGGTTGAAGGAAAAACTCACGGTTGTTTTTGGATAAAACTTTGAAATTCTGTTATTTATATGTTACGAAATTTTTTACCATCAACAGATGGCATAATAACCATCACTGTTTGGAAAAAATGGATAAAATATATTCAAAAATGTTTGTGCGTATTCAGTTGACGAGGAGTGTATATATTGAACAGTGTTTCTCTTTAATATATGTAAATAATAAATTAAATTCAAAAGTCAATCTGGTAGATGGCCTCGGCCAAGCCACTCATGACTATGTCATACTGTAATAGGATTGTGAATTGTATATTTTTGAAGTCAATAAAACTAATTAACTAGACCATCAGATCACCAGTGGACCTGTTACTATATACGAAAATCGTATTGCCGGTCATTAAGAAGCTTTCGGTCTACGAGATATTTCTTGAGCTGATAGTTTTTCAGCGTTTCCATGACCTTATAAAGAAGGGAGAAGAAGATTCGCCTTTTTTGGAATTGGTCAACTGCTCGGAACTTGCCCAGAAAAATATGTTAAATGGAAAAGCTTAAGCAAGGTTTTTGCCAGCGTTGAAGAACACCTCTTCAGAATAATAGCGGCGATACCATCCGGACCAGCGGATTTATGTATGTTGAGATCTTTTAGGACTCTCGCCACAGCACGAGTGCGGAAGAAGATTTGTCCCATGGAATCATTGACGCGCTCATGAACTGGAGGAATCATGACACTCTCTGGCAGCGAAGAGTTGGAGGCGAACTGCTTAGCAAAAAGGTTAGCTTTCGCGAGAGATTTAACAACTGGAGTGTCATTTTCAACGAGTGAAGGGACCGAGGAAGAAGAATTCTTCATATTTTTTACAAATGACCAAAAATTTTTACTGCCTTTGGGACATTGCAGTATTTTTGCCTTAATTTTTGGTCATGTAAAAACTTAGTAGAAAATAAGAGTGGCGCGACAGCTCTTGAAGAGCCAAGGCCTAAGTGGCTTACTCTCATCAACAATTCTCTGAGTGCGTGTGAAGAATTGAGGGGACCTACAATTTAACGCCGATTCCGAACGGCAGAGTTGAGAAGCACTTTTTCATGACAGATTGATACTCTTGGAAGATTTGTCAGGTCTTCGAAAGAGACCGTACCCGTGAAAGATGAAATAAAAACTTGGCCTGAGTACGACTCGAACCAACGACGGACGTTCTGCTTAGCAGCCAACGCACTTACCAACTAAGCTACGGACAACTGTAAATGCCTGGCTTGTTTAAACTTCTTCCGGTTTTCCTCAGTTGGGTTGGCTCTTGAAGTATATTGAAAGAGATGTGTATTGGTTGATTGCCGGTATAATAATGAATATTCTTTATTGTTCTTTCTTATTTATACTAAATCATATTTCTTTTTTATGACATACAATTCAATGTTTGTTGTTTTTATGAATACATTACAACTCCCTACTAAAGTTTGTTATATACATAGTTTCAAACTAACAAAATTATGCCATACAAATTTTAGACTAAATTATTTCGATATTGATCAGCAATGCTCGCTTTTGCAATGCTTGCAGTCTCTCGAATTGGTCGACTTGATGATGGAACGTTGCGCGTTTCAATAACGTTTTCGTTTGAATCGTCGTTCGAATCAAGTGCATCGTTGACTGGTATAACTACCTCTTCGCCTTTCGATGGCACTGCATGAGCATCTATTGTATCGGGATCGGGAGTACTTCTCCTTGAATTCGTATGTTCTCGTGTTTGCTGAGTCTCCTGTTTCATGGCCGCTGTACTCAATTCAGGTGTAACATCTTGACTTGTGTTTATTTCACGAATTTGATTCAAATGTCTTTTTATTTCTCTCCCGTTTTGAGTAATTACGCAACCATAATTTCGAGGACCAAATTTTTCTTTAATTTTCGCTGGTGTCCAGCTTGGCTTGTTGGGATTGGTATAGTCACGGATGTATACTTTATCACCAATCTCAAACGCTACTTCTCTTTTACCTCGAAAATTGGATATATTTTTCCTTTGGGCTTCAACAATGCTTTCCCTTACCAAAGGTGGTTTCAACAATGTAAAACGTGATTTCAAAGTTCGGTTTAACATTACTTGTGATGGAGAAACTCCTGTGGTGCAATGCACACTAATGTGGTAATCGAATTGAAATATATTCAAAAAAAAATCGAAATCGATTGGTTTTTTGTCTACCAAGTTGGCTATGAGTGACTTTTTAACTGTTTTTACGGAATTTTCTGCTTGACCATTTGTAGCTGGATGGCCAGGTGCAGTAAGAATATGTTTGATATGATTATTTTTAATAAATTGCGAGAATTCATTTGACGTGAATTGCCTTCCGTTGTCACTGACAATTATATCGGGTAAACCGTATCTACAAAATGTTTCTCTCAAAAAATTGATAGTACATGCCGATGTAATCGTTTTTGTTTTGAAGACCTCAATCCATTTTGAAAAAGAATCAACAATTATTAGCAAGTAATATCCGTGAATTGGACCTGCATAATCAATGTGAATTCTTGACCAGGCATGATCCGCTGGATTCCATGGAATCAATACACTTTTTTCTGGACTGGGCTGGTGCAATCTGCATGCATGACATGATTTAATTAAATCTTCAATGTCTCTATCGATTTTGGGCCACCAAATGAATGAACGGGCTAATGCCTTGGTTTTGACTATACCTAAATGGGATTTATGTAAATCCAACAAAATTTGTTTTCTTAATTTATTAGGGATAATGCTACGGTAACCCCATAATAAACAATTTGACTCGACCGATAATTCATTACCCTTATTTTTATACGGAATAAATTCGTCACCTGTTAAGGTCGACACTGTACCGCTTTGAACAGCGTCTATCAATTTGGACAAAACTTTATCTCTTCGTGTTTCAATTTGAACATTTTTGAAACTTAATTGAAGTTGATTATTCGAATTAATAAAGTTAATATAATTTGCCTGTTCATCATCAATAAAATCGATGAATTTACTTTCGCTTGTGGAATCATTTTCAAATTTGGGCTGTGGTATGCGTGATAAAGTATCAGCGTGATTCAATGAACCCTTTACATGACGTATCTTGAAGTTAAAACCAGACAAAATGAATGCCCACCGTTGCATTCTTGCTGCCGTCATCAAAGGAATGCCTTTGTGCTCTCCGAAGATTGAAATTAATGGTTTATGGTCAGTTTGCAAAATGAAATGAATGCCTATCAAATATTGATATAATTTAGTTACGCTAAAAACGATGGCAAGGGCTTCTTTTTGGATTGTACTATAATTTCGTTCTGCTGGAGATAACGAACGTGAAACGTATGCTACTGGTTTGAGCTCACCATTTTCAAACTCATGTGATAAAATACCAGCCACTGCTGTATCACAAGCGTCTGTTGTTAAAATAACTGGCTTTTCTCTATCAAAATGAACTAACACTTGGTCTCCGGTTATCTCCTTTTTTAATAATTCATATGCAGAATTCGTAGCTTCATCCCAATGAAATTTAGTGTCTTTCCTCAATAACTTATAAAGTGGCTCCATTTTTTTGTGCAAAATTTGCAACAAATTTTGAGTAAAAATTTACCATTCCGATGAAAGCCTTAACTTCAGACACATTTTTTGGTTTTGGTGCGTGAAGCACGCTTCTAATATTGCTGTCGTTTTTCTTTAGGCCATTTTTGTCAATGATAAAACCTAAGTACGAAATTTCTTCCATAAAAAATATGCATTTCTTAGGGTTCAGTCTCAATCCAACAGATTGTAATTTACCTAAGACGATCATTAATGTTTGGCTATGACTATGAGTGTCAGGCCCGGTGACGACAATATCGTCCATAAAATTCATGCAGTTAGGTATACCACGTAACAACGTTTCAATGGTTTTTTGAAAGATAGCTCCCGCTGTTTTTATGCCAAAAGCTAACCGCTTTACTCTAAATAAGCCTAAATGTGTACTAAGAGTACAAAGGTTTTGGGATTCATGGTCTAGTTCTAACTGATTGTACGCATTCGATAGATCCAATTTACTGAACAACTGTCCACCCTGTAACGAAGCGAAAATCTCCTCGATACGGGGCAATGGATATTTGAAATCTACCAAAAATTTATTTAGAGTGACGCTAAAATCACCACAAATGCGTAAGTCACCGTTTGGTTTCATCACTGGCACAATTGGTGTTCCCCAATCGGCGTTATCGACTGGTTCCATCATACCAGAATCACAAAATTCATTTAATTTTTGTTCAACAATTGGTTTCCATGCTAACGGCAACGCACGCGGTTTCCAAAAAATTGGTTTCGTGCCCGGCATGACCTCTAAATGTACTCTCGCAGTGGTAAATTTACCTAAACCTTCATCAAAAACTTCACTAAAAGTCGTTTTTAACTTTTGAACAATTGTATTATAAACTTTTGTATTATCTAAATTAGATGCAAAATTTTGAATTGGAACAGGATTGACTGAATTCTTTTGATTTAAACGGTTGAGCACGAACTTGAAATCGCGTTAACTTGCCTTAATTCAAAGTTGAAAACCCGAAGAAAATTTCTCCCCAATAAAATTGGTCGATTAACACTCGTGACTACCATTTCTACTTCCTCAGTTTGATCTCGATATTTTATGTTTGGTAAAAACTCACCGATGATTTGTATTCCATGACCACCGTAGTCATCATATTTAGCTGTGTTTTGCTTTAAACAACGGGTGTCAAAATGCTTCCTGTATTGAGTTAAGGGCATCAACGAAATCGGAGATCCAGTGTCACATTCCACATCGAATTGGATACCGTTGATGTACACAGTTAAATCGAAAGTATCTGACTTACGGCTCCCGGAAATATTAAAAATGGAGTACCAATCCGTTCCATCACCACATGTCGGTCCAACTTGAGTACCTGTGCTAACGAAAGTTGAAATATTAGCATTAGCTTCTTGAACATGAGAAATAGTGTGATTTAAATTAACAAAATTTGTCGATAAATTCTTCTCTTTTGAACGGCAAATCGGTTTTAAATGCCCCTTTTTTCCGCATTTATCACACGTAGCGTCTCTAAATTTGCAAGTTTGTGATTTGTGTGTCCTCCAACCACAATGTTTGCATGCATCCCTTTTCTGGCGATTTCCGTTAGATCGCCTATTGCGTTGAGTCTCGTTACTGTTGTTACCTCGGACAAAGTTAACCTCAGTTGACATTGAGTTACCCTTGAGTTTCACCTCGTGTATGAGTGCCTTCTTCAATGCCGTGGCTATCGTCAGCTTCTCGTCCTCTTCGCAAAATTTCTCAAACAATTTCTCGTTGTTGGCCATTCCCATGATAAATCGGTCACGTACAGCTTCGTCCAAATTGGCAAATTTGCATTTCAGCGCTAATGTTTTAACGCGTGCGTACCATGAATTGACTGATTCATCTGAATTTTTCGATGCAGTGTAAAAATTCAATCGTTCTCGATAAATCATTACCGGTGGCATAAAATGCTCTTCCAACAGCGTGCACAGTTCGTCGTATTTTTTATCGCTTGGCTTTTTTGGATCACAAAGTGCTCGTAACAGTGAATACGCATGTGTACCGATACTTTTCAACAACGTTGCTTTTTTCGATGGCTCCAATGTCACATCAATGTCGGTGAAATGGATTTCTAAGCGCTCTTTCCATTCAGTAAAACTGTCTGTTTCTGGCGAAAATTCCGTCATTTGAGACGCTTGAAAAATAGTCATCTTTTGTTCGGTATTTGATGTATCACCGCTTGGCATTCTTACAAGACTTTTACTTTTATTTTACTTTGTGCGAAAAAAAAATTACCAAACCTCGTCGCCAATTGAAGTATATTGAAAGAGATGTGTACTGGTTGATTGCCGGTATAATAATGAATATTCTTTATTGTTCTTTCTTATTTATACTAAATCATATTTCTTTTTTATGACATACAATTCAATGTTTGTTGTTTTTATGAATACATTACAGCTCTAAAACACCGGAACTTTACTTCTTTTTCCCTCATAACCTCTTTACAGCTTGAATCATGACCATGATTTGACTTTTCTTTGGGTTCGATGCATTTAACCTTATACCTTATATAAAATTTTCATTCCCAAAACAATCATATCTGCGCTGGAGTCTTGGTCACTATCGAGGAAGCATAGTGACCAGTTAAAGATCCGGAAGAAGTTATTGAGACCGTCCCAGTTGGCTTTCTCGTATTGCCATACGGTTCTCTTCGGAGCTCTTTCTTTAACTGGATTAGTTTGACACGAGAAATTTGTAGATATTATACTATGGTCTGGTCTGCCTAGAGGCGTTAATTCATTGACAGTGTTTCATCAGGGTCAGGCGTAAGAAACAAGTCAATATTATTTTCCGCTTTTCCATTAAATGTCCGATATTGGAGTAGGCTCGGTGACAAGCTGAATAAGGTGGTTAAACTCAGCAAGGATTTCAGCACACATTCCTTCGGGTGTTGTCGGGCCCGAATGTAGAAGCTACGAAGAATTGTGCACATTCAAATCGCCTGTAAGAACGATTTCAGTGTGAGGATAAAAGGGTATAATTCTTTGTATGGAGTCAGACAGAGTGTCAAATTCGCGAGGAGTTGAAGCTCTGTCCAGGTTTGGGCTTCGATAGAGAAAACAGTAGTGAATGATGTGCTTATTGACAGAGAATTTAAACCACATAAAGTTACAAAAAGGGTTTGAGCAACGTCCATATTGAGGCAAGAACTGATAAGCAACATAATTCCTAATGTAAACGGCGAGACCATGGTGGGGAAAGAATAATGGCACTAAGCTATACCCATGAATGAGAAATTAAGTAGGATCGGAATTCTCACCTACTTGGGTTTCACTTAGCGCCAAAACAGCTGGCCTGTTAGACACAGTGTGGATGAACGCAACCAGAAAATTCGTTCGAAGCCCACGAACATTACAATAATCGACTCTGAAGGTTTCAGTCATTGCAATTTAGAAAAATAATTTAATTTTTTTTAATTTTTCATTACAGATATCCGAATATACCACAAGTGATAATTAGAGGTTTTATGGGTACAACCGAGGAGGCAGTTAAATATTTAGATAGACGATTTTACATAAGCTTAACTGGTTATTTATGCAAGGTAAGAAAATGCCTTAAACTTTTTTAAACCTGTCAATGATACACTGTTCGCTTTGATATCAATAAAAAGGACAAATCAGATACTGGAGTAAGAAAACTATTAGAAGACGGTACACTGCCGTTGGATAGACTACTCGTCGAAACAGACTCGCCATTTATGTACCCAAACACAAGAGCTTCCAAGCTACCACAACATGTTAAGACTGGAATAACAGAGCGATCTCTGTTATATTTACATAGGTAACGTCTACTTCTTTTATTTGAACTTGAATTAAAAGTAAGAATTCTTGCAGATATTGTACTTTTCAACGAAACGAACCATGTAGCCTGCCGGCTATAGTGGAAATGATAGCAGCTTTCATGAAGAAGACACCTGACGAGGTGGCCCTGGCAACAGCTTTCAATGCCCTCAAGCTATTTGGGTTGTCGTGAGCTTGTATATATTTCAACTTCTTCTGCAGCTTGCTGTCAATCAATTATGACGACTTCTTAATCTTTTTTTTTTATTATAGAAATGTGTAAAAATCTGCAGATTTTTATGTAGTTTTAAGTCAAAACCGCTTAGATATTGTTTTTATTTGATTTGTTTGTAAGAATTTTAAAGAATGACTATGTGTAACACTAAGTGCCTTATTGCCTAATCCGGATTATGGCAAAAAAAAAACTAAAATCGAATAAAAAAAAGGATAACTATTTTATATTCTAATTGCATCCCCATCATAGCCAAGATTTACCGCATTTCCCATCTCTTAACAAATATATTGTTGAATCGTTGTAGGGAAGATGAAACAAAAAATCAACTTGAGTATCATGAAATGATTCCATAAGCGTTAATGGCGTTAAAGTGCCATAAACTTTATATTATCATAAAGCCTATGACTGTTATGCGACATTTTGATTTTATTTAAAATTTTCTAAGCTTACAAATATTATATATTTTTATACAAATATTTATTCAAAAATAAAAAAAAAACTGTTATGAATATGTTTATATTCAAAAATATATAAACATTAACAATAGTTATTAGAAATGCCTTTATTCTTAAGCAATACATTAGCAAATGGCGTTTTTTCTTTTTTACCTCTGAGCAGATCAGATCAGATTACAGAGCTGTCAAACAAAAAATCTGTTAAAATAATTTTAAGTAAAAAATTACATTTCAGTGCTCAGGTTTGTTTCTTTATTAAATTGGAGGACATTGAATATGATCTGCTCAGAGCTTCGCTTTGACACATCCGTGATCTGATCTAATCCGCTCAGAGGTAAAAAAGAAAAACGCCAAAAAATAGCTTGTGAATCGTTTTAATTTTTTTTCAATTTTATTACTCGTAAGGAAAAAACCCTTTTATTATGTTTTAATATTTAAATATTTGATGGAAATGATTGTGATCATAAACGTGCATACAATATTATTATACTATTATTACATTATTGTGAAAAATAAAACTGTTTTATACAACAAATTAATCGTGTAGCTAGGAATGAATTTAAATAAATACAAAAAGCAGCAATGAGCAATAAAACAAGATGATTTGTAATTTTAATTTGAAAACCTTGGACAAACCTTCCAACTCAAACGTTCAACCACCAAGGCTTTCAAATCATGTCATTATGTTTGTAGCGTAAATTTTACCTGCCGAACTGTCTTTTCCCATGAAACGACTTCATGGTCGTTCAGTTTTACCCACCCTGTTAAGGTATTTTAACGCAAAGCTGGGAAAAATGGACATCATTGGCAGAACAGTCGGCACGACACCAATTCCGATAACGGTTTCAGGCTGATCGATTTTGCTGCGGGCGAAAAGTTGTGGTAGCATGCACCTGGTTCCCACATCTCAACATCCATTAAGGTACATGGAAATCTCCTGATCAATCAACCGTCAACCAGATTGATCACATTGCGATCGACGGAAGGCATTCCCAGATGTTCGAACTTTCCGAGGAGCCAACATCGACTGGAACCACTACCTCGTCGTATCCAAGGTAGTGCTACGAATATCCCGACAACGGCCAAAACAAAGAAATGCTGTAAGAAAATTCGACGTCGGACGGCTACAATCGCAAGAGATCGCCAGATCCTTCTCTGATCGAGTGTCAAGTAACCTCTTAAGGAGTCCTATGCCGCCAACATCAAGTATCGAAGACCAGTGGCAACATTTGCAGAAAGCAATTAGAGATGCTGGTTCTAATGTGCTAGGTTTCACACAGCCACCAAAACTAAACCCCTGGTTTGACGAAGAATGCAGGCAGGCCCATGCAGCCAAGCAGGAGGCATACAAAGCGGCGCTGCATAGAAGGACAAGAGCTGCTCGTGAGCTCTACAAGCAAAAGAGGAGAGAGGAACGCCGGCTTCTCAGGAGAAAAAAGTGAGAGCATGAAAAGCGTCAGATCGAAGATGTTGAGAGAGCCAACAGCAGGGATGAAGTTCGAAGGTTTTGTCGGAAGGTAAAACAGCTGGCTCAAGGTCATCGAGCAAGAACCGATGCCTGCAGAGATGAACAAGGGAACATCATAGTAGAATCGCAGTCAATGCTGGGAATTTGGAAAGACCACTTCTGTAGGCTGTATAACGGCGATGACGATAAAATCTCGCTGTCAGACAGGAGCCTTTTGTCGTACACGATGATAGCCAACAATTCCGTGAACTCGACCTAAAAGAAGTGAAAACGGTAATATCACGCCTGAAATCCAACAATCCGCTGGAGCAGATGGTCTAGCTGCCGAGCTGTTCAAAGCGATCTAGATAGGAGCATGCACCAAATCATCTGTAAGATACCTATGGTCGGAGGAATGCATGCCCGATGAATGAAACCTCAGCATTGTTTGCCCCATCCTGAAAAAGGGAGGAGATCCTCTAAACTGCGCCAACTACAGAGGAATCAGTCTACTTAACATCACCTACAAGATCCTCTTAGCCGTTGTATGTGAACGTCTGAAGCCTTTCGTCAACAATCTGATTGGTCCTTATCAATCTGGCTTCAAGCCAGGAAAGTCTACCATCGACCAAATTTTCACGTTGAGGCAGATCCTGGAAAAAACCTATGAACTCCAAATCGATACCCACCACCTCTTTATCGATTTTAAGGCCACGTATGACAGCATCTACAGAGACGAGCTGTATAAAGCTATGTCTAGTTTTTGCATCCCTGCCAAGCTCGTTCGCTTGTGCTAAATGACGATGGAGAACTCACGCTGCTCAATCAAGGTTGGCAATGAGCTTACGGAATCTTTCGACGTCAAAAAAGGATTCAGACAAGGCGATGCACTGTCGTGCGATTTCTTTAACATCGTTTTTGAGAAAATAGTCCAAAACTCCACCGTCAACACCATAGGCACTATCTTCTATAAATCTGTTCAACTTCTCGCGTACGCCGACGATATTGATATAATGGGAAGAACACAGCGTGATGTCAATGGCGCGGCAAAAATGGGTTTAGCGGTAAATGAGGGAAAAACGAAGTACATGCTGTCTTCGAGTAAGGACACCTAACACCGACGGCTCGGACAGAACGTCACAATAGATGCATACAATTTCGAGGTAGGTAAAGGAGTTTATCTACCTAGGTTCCGCTATTAACACGGCCAATAACACCAGCGCCGAGATAAGACAAAGAATTACTCTTGCTAATCGCTGTTTCTTTGGGCTAAGAAAGCAACTAAGTGGAAAAGTCCTCTCTCGAGCAACTAAGGTAAAGCTGTACAACACCCTCATCATCCCTGTCCTGCTATATGGTGCAGAAGCATGGACCCTGACAAAATCGGATGAATGTGCCTTAGGCTGTTTCGAGAGGAAAGTTCTTCGGGTCACGTGTGCATTGATGGGGAATGGAGAAAGAGATACAATAGCGAACTTTACGGGTTGTATAACGACGTAAACCTAGCCAGAAGGGTCAAGGTCCAGAGACTCAGATGGCTCGGTCATTTAGAGCGCATGGTCACCAATGCTCAGGCCCGGAAAGCCTTCGACACTACTCCCGAGGGACGCAGAAGGAGAGGAAGACCGCGACTCAGGTGGCGCACACAAGTGGAAGAGGACCTCAATCAACTTGGAGTGCAAAACTGGAGGCAGCTAGCTAGGGACCGAGCTGACTGGCGGAGACTGTTGGTTGAGGCCCAGGTCCACACCGCACTGTAGCTAGCGCCACCTTAAGTAAGTAAGTAAGTGGATCCACAGATCCCCGTACTCTATGATATAGCTGCGTTTCTCGGTATGGCGCATAATTAAATAGAGTAGCTTAACTGTGTAACGAAGCGTTACATGCTCTCATACAACAATATCAATTTTTCCAACTAAAGCCTAAATGCACGGCAAATTTTGCATTTCGAATTTATACAATTCACTCTCGCTTCAGAAATCCCATATGCAGGCAAAACTAATTCGTGCATACATTTAATTTGGCCTCGAATTCATACCAGTCAATGCATAAACAAAGCATCTCGTATGACTCATTAACACATGGCATGTTTACGTTTACCATCGGCAGCATTCTTTATGCACGACAGCAAGTTACATCGAAACACATGAAAGTTTGACTTTCATGATCATACAATTCACATTTGGTTTTAGTAAAAAAGTTCATATGAGGAAGAGTACTTTCGTACTAAATAGACCACTACCACTACTTTTCATCACTACGATAAGTTGTCATTTCAACTTAGGTTTTGAACTGAGTGTTATTGGTCATTCCCGCCGCCGACCGCAATTTCGTTGTTGAAGCTTCCCCCCCCCACCAGTGGTAAGGGGTTTTAATAGCGAAGGAAATTGTCCTCATTACCGACCGTGAAGCAAACGCAATTTCGATTTTAAAGCTTCCCCCCACCAGCGGTAAGGGGTTTTAAATATCGAAGGAGATTTGTCCGTCGTGCCACCAGGGGCCATTCACGTACCTGCTGATCCACCAGAGCTATTGCCTGCCGTGCTGCGTGCCACCAGGGGCCGTAAATAAACCTGCTGATCCACCAGAGCTATTGCCTGCCGTGCTGCGTGCCACCAGGGGCCGTAAATAAACCTGCTGATCCACCAGAGCTATTGCCTGCCGTGCTGCGTGCCACCAGGGGCCGTAAATAAACCTGCTGATCCACCAGAGCTATTGCCTGCCGTGTAGTGCCACCAGGGGCCTTAAATAAACCTGCTGATCCACCAGAGCTATTGCCTGCCGTGTAGTGCCACCAGGGGCCTTAAATGAACCTGCTGATCCACCAGAGCTATTGCCTGCCGTGTAGTGCCACCAGGGGCCTTAAATAAACCTGCTGATCCACCAGAGCTATTGCCTGCCGTGTAGTGCCACCAGGGGCCTTAAACGTACCTGCTGATCCCCCGGAAATAAACCGGTCGAGCAACGAATACCACAAGCTCAAGCGGAAACAGGAACAGGAAGCCCAGTAGTGAAGCCATACCAAGACGACCAGGAAGCCAGTCACTCTACAGGCGGCAGCAATATCTAAGTCCGATCGCAATATCAGAAGTGACGCATTAAGAAGAACCAAAATCAAAAACTATTGAATTTACGTTAATATTAATAATTGTAGTTATTAAGTGTTTCTAATAAAGAATTTGTCATTAGGTTCGAAAGACCTATCATTGAAGTTTCGTGTTTTCTTCATTAGACCTTGGCACCGACGAGCGAAACCTCGGCTGGGAAACAAAAAGCACATCACAACTGATAACTAACTGCAAATTCGTGAATTTGACTTAAGGATCAATACGGTTGAGTTTAGAGCAGGTTCTTTTGTTCTCTATTCTTTAGTTCATTCACTCGTTTAGCTTTCAAATCACGTAGTAGAAAGAATGATAGAGATTCCTTGAATGCTTAGCTTTCATCGTTTTATGGCCAGTTGCACCAAAATCTACAAAAACCAGTTTTTGTTAAAATGCTTATAAAATCTATCGGCCTGATAAATTTACTGGGTTGCACCAATGTCTTTCACTGATTTTTTAACTAAAATGCTGTTTGCGAAACATCCCTGCTTTTTGTTTTAACTGAACGAAAAAGAGATGTCAGAACCGTCATTTTATTTTGTTTGTTACGTTCCTATTTTTGAATTCGTGTTTCGCCCAGCAATTTAAATAATATGAATTTCAAAAAAAAAAAAAAATGGATGCCAAGAAAAAAAGGAAAGAGGCAAAAATTAGGTCTGTTCTCTTACTCCCTAAAACTGCCGAGGACTACCAAATACTCCCACTTTTCCGTTCTTTTACTCCCGATTTTTGTAAGTTCTGTCACTTTTGAAGGAGAAAAATATTTTCCCTATCTGCCGATTTTAGCTTCAAAAATTTCTTGTGGCAGTTTTTGTATAAGTTCTGTCAAACCATAAGAAGTAGGTACATTGAATTTTGTTGACGTTTGATGTAATTTTGTGCATTTGGCAGAATTTTGCTGTTAAGTGGTCTTTTACTTTTTGGGAGAATCACAAAATTTTATCCCCACTCCTCGATTTTTGACAGTTTTTACAAAAACTGCCGAAAAAGTAAAAGAACGGACCTATTATGTGGAGGAGTAGAAAAATGCCCCTGTCGACATTGCACTAAAATTTCGCCGAATTATTGAAAACCGAGCCACGGATGGAGTGACTCCGGCCGTTCATATCCAACGATCTATTTAATTCAAATATGTTTTTGAATTGTAATTTGTAACTCTCAAATGTCCTGTCAAAAGTGAAATGTTTGTTTTTTTTTGTAGTTATTTTCATTAAAACTCGGTTTTAAAATTTATCTGGAGGAAAATGGCATTTTAGTTTATCGGCTTGTTTATCGGCCTTTTAAAACTAAAATTGGTTGGAGCAACCGATAAATAGCATTTTAAAATTTAACGAAGCGATAAATATTTAAGAGCGTTTGGTGCAACTGGCCATTAGTATTCTAATTCTAACGTCCAACGATTCAAATACGTTTCTCAAGACTTACTCCTTTCAATAATGCATCTTAATCTTCATAGATACTCTCATTCAAGGGTGCGGATGATTGAAGCACCCACTTATCGGTTGCTTAATAGTGTTGATTTATTCAATTACTTAATACGCACATGCGGTAAGTATTCTACACATTGCTCTATGAAGGTCACATAAGAAAAATGCATTTTGTGAATCATTCGCTAGCAGATTTAGTTTGATCATTAAATAAATATTAATCAGCCTCAATCCATACTATGACGATGTCATCGTTAACTTGAAATTCAAATGTTAAACGAGGCAACGAATAGATTGCCGATAGGAGTCAAGAGGTGACACAAGACTGTACTAATTGCAAAGAAACACGCCATCCAAAAAGTATTCTGACCCTGAACTTGAAAGATATACAACCACCGATTAGTTATCAAAACAAATCTCACTTCTCTTACAGAGTAAACAATGCATTCCAAAGATCGCATAACACAAAGAGTTCTCCCCCACTTTGTAACTTTTGAAGGTTAACTGAAAACAAGCCCTGGATTTTGTATATTTTTATTCAACAAAACAAAGAGAGAAAACTAGCTTTGGTTACATTCATCTGCATGGCTGTTACTTAATCTACACATAACTTTTTTTTCGATTTGGAATTCCTGCCGTTGACTGAATAAAAGATGAGATAAATAATTAACTAAGAAATGACAATGTTTGCTATTTTGTGCGCTGGTTGTTCGATTTTCTACTCGAATCGATTGATTGTTTTGTGATCTTCGTATTTTTTCAACTGATGCAAATTATCCCACCACAGTTTCAGACGGTGGCGTAAGATGAGCTCAAACCAAGGGGTAAGAGGAGCATTCAGTTGCGAAATAACACTGTCGAGAGCCGTTCGTGGAATGAATCTCACTTCGCTGACTTCGTTTGAATTCGGATTTAGTTCGACATCTTTCTGGAGAAAGAGTATGTAATCGATTTCATGTTCGCCCCACGTTCCATCCCCGGTATGGCAATAATGAATGCGAGTCAGGTAGTGAAAGTTTTCAGGTTCAATCTGGGGGACGAAACGAAAACTTCCTTCTTGAACGGAAACATAAGAAAATTAAGAATAATTACTTGTTGCAGTGGAATGCCGAGCTCGTAGTTCAGTCTCCTTTGAGCAGCACGTCGAATGCCAAGTTCATTGTTCTCCTCTCGTTCGTTTTCGATCTCGTACAATGGATGACTGCAACAGGCATTCGTATAGGTATCGGGAAAAGTTATCTAACAACAGAGGGAGGTTAATTTTTGTTTTTAGTTGATAATGTAAGCACAAACCTTGTGAACAGACCGTCGCTGGACAAGCATATCTCCTTTTTTATTAAATAAGAACACACTAAATGCACGATGGAGTTTGACATGTCCAGTGGTGGGATCGACTCTGTGGCAATCTTTTTTCGAGGCGGAGCCAGTTACTTTATCATTTTCGTCGACTAGAATGCATTCTTCTTTGAGGGCAATCTCTTGAAGTTCGTCTAGTTTTTGTCCAGATTGAGGAAGTGTCGATGAAGGACGTAGCAGTTTCGAGGCCGACATCCTGAGACATAAACGTTTTGCATTTGATAGAATCATTTTTGTATTATTTTTTGGCACAATTTACTTGGATAAGAACACTTGAAGTTTCAAGGAGAAACTTCATCCACGTATAATTAATTTTCTTTTGTTGGATTATTTAATTCGGACGACTACAGTTTAACTCAAAACAAATGTTAAACAATTTCTGAATTCTGAAAAATGCTGTGTGCGTGTGGCTGTTTTGGTTGGTTTCCAAATTCCAAGTGCCATCTCTCCTCTCATGAGATATTTATTTGACAGTGATATATTTGTGTTGTGTGTCATGCTGTCATGCACAATTTCTTAAGTCGAAGACACAATAGTAAAACATTTTATCAAATTTTTTTCTGAAAAAAGTTTGTTGGCGGTCGGCGGCAGAATGCACGTTCAGAGCATGAAATGATTCATTCATGCATTCACAAAGCAAAGAAAACGTTACTGATGCAATTTCCTAAATACTCAAAATTTTGTAGCGACTGCAGTTGAAAAGTAATTCGGCATAAAAAAAAAATTAAAACACGACAACCCTGAATAACCAATGCCTTAGTGGCTTATGGCTGAAACACAAACACACTTAAGCTTTGGTCTGCGTTACGATGTACACGATTCAAGTTTGCTTTGAATTACATTTCGCCCCTTATCATCATCTCTCCAAAAACAAATAAATTTTGTTTGTGAACAGCAGCTGTCAGACACAGCAATATATAGCGGAAAACACAAACCTTGTTGATGCGAATAATTGAAAAACGAACTTTCACGAATGACTTGCTTAATACATTTATTTTGTAGGTTATCTTCGCAACGGATAAAATGACAATGTGTTTTAAAGAGGAAGAACAAAATGGTCATTTGAATAAAAAGAGACAGAGACAAACATAGAACATGAGATAAATATAAGTTTGACAAGTTTGGTGTTTATACGCTTGAACAGTTTGGTGTTTATACGCTCCAACACTTCCTCCATAAACAGCAAACAGGTTACTTTATAATTTGATTTGTTAAACCCATCTTAAGTCGCAAGGCTTCAAAACGAGTCCGGGCCAGGGGTTTGGTCAGCAAATCTGCGACTTGGTCTTTTCCAGGAATATGCTCCAACTTGATAAATCCATTCAAAAAGCATTCTCGAACGTAGAAATGCCTCACATCGATGTGTTTTGTTCTTTTGTGGTATTCGGGATTCTTACCTAGTTTGACAGCACTTGCGGAGTCGACGAACAGCTCAGGTTGAAAATTCTTTTGTAAAGTGAGTTCTTCCATCAGACGCTTCAGCCACATGGCCTCTTTTGCTCCCTCACTTGCAGCCATAATTTCGGATTCGGTAGTAGATAATGCTACTGTTCGTTGTAATTGACTGGTCCAACAGACTGCTCCACCAGAAAGAATAGCAACAACTCCGGTCGTCGATCGTCTTGTTTTGATGTCACCAGCGAAATCTGTATCCGTATATACCTTTAAATTGTTGGTGTCCTTTGTGTACTTGATACATGAGTTGATGGTTCCACGAAGGTATCTTAAGATTCTCTTGACATCATTCCAGTCTTTCTTTGTTGGATTCTCTACTGAAAGTGCTGCTGAACTAACAGCATAGGCTATATCAGGTCGTGTTGCTGTTGCTAAGTATAACAAGCTTCCAATAGCTTCACGATATGGCACTGATTCCTTCATACTTTCGTTGTCTTCGGTTTCAACATTAACCATGGGTGTTGTCACAGGATTACATTGGCTCATGTTGAATCGATCTAAAACTTTCTTGATATATTTTTCTTGACTTATAGCCTATTCCCACCAACGTGATTTAGCTAAATCAACTTAATTTAGCTAAATCACATAATTTATTTCATGATTTGCCATACATTTTCAATTATTTGAAATTGCCTGATTTAGCTTGTTTATTTTTTAATTAGGCCGTGTGCGAATTCAGTTAAAAATGGGTTAAAAATTGACGTTTGGTTAAATTTTGACACTTCGCATAATTTGACTAGCTGCTGAGCAGGTTAAAAAATGACAGTAGTGGTTAAAAATTCATCCATTTTTAATTTTTAACCACAATTCATCCAATTCGCACACGGCCTTAGGTATAAATCACCTCGATGATTCCAGGCTGAATGATTTCATGCTCAAGTAATGAATAAAATTCATTTCAAATTCATTTCTTTTTTCTTTTTGACAGTGAAAATTCAATTTTTGTGTCATATATTGATATATTTTATTGAAAAGTTCAAAAAAATGTCAAGATTGTGATAAATGTCAAGCTAAATTAAGTAAAAAGTTCAGTGGGAACGCCTTTCTTGATTTATAAATCAAATAAGCTTAATCAAGTCGGTGGGAAAAGGCTATTAGACAAATCGAATCACCTTGAAGACTAATTTTCATACCTAGAAAATTATCTAAGGAACCAGTTGTTATTTTAAATTCTGATTTTAATTGAGATAGAAATTTTTGAATAGATTGTTCGTCATTACCAAAAAATGAGTCCATCGTCGACATAAATTACCACATACAGTACGATTCCATTGCGGTTGCAATAAAATAGGCAAGGATCAGCCTTACTGTTTTCTAGTCCAGAATTCTTCATAAACGTCAAAAATCGTGAGTGCCAACAGCGCGGGGCTTGTTTGAGTCCATACAAGCTTCCTCTCAGGAGACATACCCTGTCGGTGCCATCATGAAACCCTTCGGGTTGTTCGAGGTAGACTTCCTCCTCAAGATTGCCATACAGGAAAGCCGTTTTGACGTCAAATTGCTGTAATTTCAAACCTTTCGATGCAGCTATGGCCAACAGCAGGCGGACTGTATCATAGCGCGCAACAGGACTATAAGTTTCGTTGAAGTCGACGCCTTTCAGCTGTGCATAGCCTTTCGCCACAAGACGAGCTTTAAAGCGAAGACTGTTTCCATCTGCAGAATCCTTGATTCGGAAAACCCAACGATTCTGAACGACTTTTGAATTAGCTGGTCGATCAACAAGAACCCAGGTGTGGTTTTCGTTTAAAGAATTCAGTTCATCATGCATGGCTAGAAGCCACTCCTTGCTTTCCGCCGATTGCATCGCTTGTTGAAAGGATGTTGGATTTTGTAAAGCTTGACCTAATTCCACAAGCATCGCGTACTCACTCATCCAGGCTGGTTTCTTCTTCTCACGCGAACTGCTTCGAACTTCTTGGATCTCGTTTTCATTGTCTTCTTCTTCGCTCAAGCTTTCATATTCTACGCTGGTATCGCTTCCTTCAATCACTGATTCCGTTGATGTGCTTTCATCTTTCATTTCAGGATTTACTTCGACGATTTTGTGCACTGATACCTCTTCATCTTCAACATCAAATGTCTCGCTGTCATCACTGTTAAGACTTATGGAACACACAACTTCAGGCTTGAAGATCACGTCGTGGCTGCAGACAACTTTCTTCAACTTAGGAACCCATACGCGGTAGCCATCTTTGTCGTTGACATATCCAACCAAATTTCCAAACAATGCCTTTTGGTCGAATTTCTTTCGACGTTCTTTGGGAATGTGCACATAACATCCAGTGCCAAAGATTCGCAGATGTTCCAGTCTTCCACAGTCCTTGTTGTACCATAACTCATAGGGAACTTTGTTGTTGACTTCAGTTGGACCGGTGCGGTTCAGAATGTATGCTGCTGTATTGCAGGCTTCAGCCCACAGTGACTTCGGCAACTTGCTCGAAATTCTCATACATCTGGCTGCTTCGACGATCGTCCTGTTCTCCCTCTCTGCGGCTCCGTTTAGCTGCGGTGTATAAGGAGGTCCGATGCAGTATTCAATTCCTCGTTTCGCGAGCACTTCAGCGACATCTTTGTTATCGAACTCCTTTCCACCATCGCATCTAAGCTTCTTGACAGTATGTCCATTTGTTTTCGCTTCGTTTAGGAACTGTTCTAGAGACCGACAGACTTCACTTTTATTTTTCAAAAAGAACAACTTACGATACTTACTAAAATCGTCTTTAAAACAAACATAGTATCTAGCACCTCCAACAGATGTTACCTCAACTGGACCGAGAACGTCGGCATGAATTATTTCGCCAACAGTGGTTGCCCGATGACTTCGATTCTTGAATGGGAGTCGGTGCATTTTGCCGACTGCGCAACCATCGCAAAACTGTTCATCGCCTTCAGTAACGTCAATATTCATTTTATTCAGGACGTTTTTAACATGCCTTTTGTTCTGATGAGCAAGACGTTCATGATACAATTGCAATGTATCTGTTACATTTGATAAATAAACTTCAGCTGGCTTCGTAGGTCTTACAACACGAATATTCAATACTTACAATTCATTCTGAAGATGTCCGGAAACAACTAACTCGCCACTTTGCGATTCACAAATTTTTACGGTGCGACTATCGATTGTTGTAGCAAACCCTCTTTGTGCGGCTGCTTTGACAGAAAACAGATGACAACTGGCATCAGGTACTTACCAAACACTTTTCAACGTTGCGTCTTTCCATCCTCCTTCTATGTACGCTTGAACCTTTATGTCCCCTTGTCCGTAAGCTTTCATTGAGATGCCTCGTTTTCCTAGGCAAACGATTTCGGGAACAGAAAATTTCGTGAAGGTTTCAAAATATAGTTTACTTGGTGTCATGTGCCTGGACGCGCCACTGTCGCAGTACCAGAGATCAGGTTTGGTGCAGTTGTTAGTTCTTGCGTTCAATGAATATGCGAGTAAGCCGCAACTTTTCTTTGAATTGTCTTTTTCTTTGCGATTTGTAGACTTATTTTGCGGGCATTCAGCCTTCCAGTGACCTAACTGTTTACATTGATTGCAAGGAAACTTTTTCTTTGCGCGTTCCAACTGGTCAGTCTTGTACTTCTTTTTCTTGAAATTGCTTTTGGCAACAAAAGCAGCTGTGTCATTCGTTTCTTTGTCATTTCGATTTTCGCGTAATTCGATAGAGCATAATTTCTCGATAAGCAAATTCAGCTTTTGATTTTCTGATGGGATGGTATCCCAAAGATCACGAAAATGATCATATTCTTTTCCAAGAGTGGACATTATTCGTCCGTTCAATATTCTTTCCGAAAGAGTATTTTCTTTGTGATTTGCGAGCTCTGTGTTCAAATCTACAAATAACTTTTGCAATTTTGCCACGTGCATACTGATGTCTTCTTTTTCGTCGCGTTTTGCTTGGAAAAACGAATCAATTAACATTGTGAGCCTTTGAGTGCTACTTCGCTCAAAGCGAGCACATAACTTGTCCCAGATTGACTTGGAATTCTCACAAGTGAGAACGAGTTCTGCTACTGGTCTGCTAAGCGCAGATGCTATTAAACCGGCAGCTCGTGCGTCATTTTTCAACCAAAGAAGGCGCTTCTTCAATTCTGGTTCAGCGGCTCCATCAGCTTCAGGGCAAGGCTCATCGCCGTCGACAATTTTCTGTAAGTCGTAGGCTCGTAAAAGCATTCGTACTTGCCATTTCCATTTGGGCCAGTCACTCGGACCTTCTAGACAATCTACGGAGACTTTGTAGTCCATCGATGACGATGCCATTTCTTCTGACTGTTGATGCAAAATAATTACTTGTATTTCTTACGCAGTTTTACTTATTTAAACGATTCTGGGCCCATAACCTGTTGATGCGAATAATTGAAAACCGAACTTTCACGAATGACTTGCTTAATACATTTATTTTGTAGGTTATCTTCGCAACGGATAAAATGACAATGTGTTTTAAAGAGGAAGAACAAAATGGTCATTTGAATAAAAAGAGACAGAGACAAACATAGAACATGAGATAAATATAAGTTTGACAAGTTTGGTGTTTATACGCTTGAACAGTTTGGTGTTTATACGCTCCAACAAACCTGCTTTGTTGTTACCGCTGAGTGACGTTTAAAGTTGAAGCATAGGAATTGTTTACATCCTAACACAAAGCAGCTTTGTAACATAAACGTACCGTAGCACAAGCTGTTTCAAAAGTTGAAATGTTTTATACTTTTTATACCTATGGATGTGCTCAGCGACATGTTTTCTTGTTTGCTTGTATGAAGATTTCATTTCATTTAACTTCCTTTGCGCTTCGCTACAGTCCATGTTGGACCAAGGCCTCATCCAACAAGCGTCTACAGCAAGCTCAGTCCCTAGCTACCTGTCTCCAGTTTCACCCGCCAAGTTGGTTCAGGTCCTCTACCACATGTGTGCTCCACCTGAGTCGTGGCCTTCTGCTTCTGCGACGACGTCCTTCCGGGTTGGATTCGAAGACTCTACGAGCCGGAGTACTATTTTCCATTCGCTCTACATGTAACATGACCCAACCATTTAAGTCGTTGGACCTTAACTTTTCTGGCTAGTTCAGTGTCGCTGAACAGCTCGTACAGTTCTTGATTGAATCTTCGTCTCCATTCTCCATTTATGCAGCCAGAACCAACAATTACTCGAAGAATTTTTCTTTCCAAGCAGCCCAAAGTGTTTTCATCGGATGGTTTCATGGTCCATGTCTCTGCACCATACATTAGGACCGGGATGATGAGGGTTTTGTAGAGTGTCACTTTAGTTGCTTGGGAGAGGACTTTAAGTCTTCTAAGTCCAAAGAAGCAGCGATTGGCAAGAGTGATTCTTCGTTTGATTTCAGCGCTGGTGTTGTTGTCTGAGTTTATAGCGGATCCTAGGTAGACGAAATCCTTAACTACCCCGAAATTAAATGTGTCTATGCTGACGTTTGCTCAAAGACGTCGATGTTGGTTGTCCTTTCTTGTTGACAGCTCGTTCCACCTCGTTAACCACTAGACCAATCTTCCTGGCCTTCGTCTCAAGACTCACGAACGCTCCACTGAAATCACGCTGTGTTCTTCCAATTATGTCAACTTCGTCTGCGTATCCTTGTAGCTGGACGGACTTTTACACAATCGTTTCAAGAATGATTTTGAAGAAATCGCATGACAGCACATCGCTTTGTCTAAAATCTTTTTTGACATAAAATGCGTCCGTTAGGTTTTTTCCGACCATGATGGAACAGCGTGAGTTTTCCATTGTCATTTTAGACAGTCGGACGAGTTTTCCTGGGATGCCAAAACTAGACATTGCTCTATATCTATATAATTGGTCTCTTTAGACGCGTTCATACGCGGCCTTGAAATCGATGAAAAGGTGGTAGGTATGAATTTGAAGTTCTTGGGTCTTCTCCAAGATCTGCCGTAGAGTGAATATTTGATCGATGGTGGGAGGTGGACTTTCCGGGAATGAAGCCACACTGATAAGGACCTATCAGGTTGTTGACGAAAGGCTTCAAACGTTCACACATCACGGTAGACTGTACAGTTCAGAAGATCTCCTCGTTTGAGGATCGGGCATTCGATACTGATGTTCCATTCGTCGGGCATGCTTTCCTCCGACCGAATTTTGCAGATGAGCTCGTGCATGCTCCTAACTAAATCATCTCCAGCTGCTTTGTATAGTTCGGCGGCTAGCCCGTCTGTTCCAACGGCTTTGTTCGACTTAAGTTTAGATATCGCTTTCTTCAATTCGTCAATGTCGGGTGGGTGGAATTGTTGGCCTGCTTCACCCAAATTGAATGGTTCTGTATTTCTGGCGGAGTTCTGCTCGTCATCGCCATGATACCGCTTGGAAAAGTGGACTTTCCATATCCTCAGCACTAACTGTGGTTCCACTACGATGTTCCCATAATGGTCTCTACAGGCTTCGGTTCGGGGTGTATAAGCCCTGGTGGTTTGTTTTACCTTTTCTTTAAACTTTCGAACCTCGTTCCTGTTATGACATCCCTCTATCTCCTCGATCGCTCGCTTCTTATGCTCTCTTATTTCTTTCTGAGAAGTTAGTGCTCCTCTCGACTTCTTCTTCGTAGCGCCGCCGCTTCGTATGCCTCTTGTTTAGCTGCATGTGCTCGCCGGCACTCATTGTCAAACCAGGGCGGGGTTTCATTGTGGTGGACGTGTAAACCCTAGCACTTCAGAGGCGGCATCTCTGATGGTTGCTTGTCAGTGTTGCCACTGGTTCTCTACATTTTGTGCTGGCAGCAAAGGATTTCTGAGGAGATTTTCGGAGACACGATCGGAAAAGGATCTAGCAATCTCTTGCAATCTCCTAGCATTTTCACGTATTGGTCTTGATCGGGATATCCGCATTCGTACCTTGGCTACAACAAGGTAGTGGTCCGAGTCGATGTTGGCACTTCGGAATGTGCGGACATCTTGCATGCTAGAAAAGTGTCGTGCGTAGATCGCAATGTGATCAATCTGGTTGACGGTTGATTGATCAGGAGATTTCCCTGTCCCCTTGTGGATGTCGAGATATGGGAATCACGTACTTACTACCATGTAACGGAACCCGTGTTCCTCCCTCTTCAACCTTTCGCTACCCTTCACGCTCTTAGGTCTACAGGACCCTAAGATTGATCCAGGTTGCAGGCTGAAAAGGGGATCCAGGCTACGACTGCGGCATGCTTGCTTTTGTTTAGCTCGTCGGTGGTGTGGGTTGTTGCAGTCGCAGCTCTGGAAAGTGTAACATAATTACATGCCATATTTATTAGAGTTCCAAAAAAATGGAACCCGGAGACGAATACGAGGGAGTGTCACCAAAGGGGAGGGAAGAGAACAACCATTACGTCTCGCTCCGCAGCGAAGTCGATTAGCCTAAATCCGTTATCGCAGGTGGTGTCGTGTAGGCTTTGTCGTCCGATTCCACCAAAGATTTCTTCTCTACCCAGCTTAGCATTCAAATCTCCAAGAACAATTTTAATATCATAGCTAGGGCTCATAGGTGTTGTCGAAGAGCTCGTAGAACCTGTCTTTGGTGTCTTCATCCTTTTCTTCGAGGGGCGCGGCATAGGAAGGTATTCGTGTGGACCACGATGATGTATTGTCAATACTCCTCAACTATCGTAAATACTCGTCAAAAAATACAAGAAATACTTGTATGGAAATTTTAAAAACCGCAGCACTTCTGCACGCTTAATTGGTTTAAGTCCGGATGAATTAGTCTCAAGGCCGTGTGCTAATTGGATGATTTGTGGTTAAAAATGAATGAATTTTTAACCACTTCTGTCATATGTCCGCAGCTAGTATAATTTTAACACATTTAATTCAATGCGAAGTGTCAAAATTTAACCACACGTCAAGTTTTAACCACTTTTTAACTGAATTCGCACACGGCCTAAGTGGCTGGTTACACAATTCTTTTCGTGAGCAACTTTCCCCTTCAATCCTCGTTTCCTTTGCCAGCAAACTCACTCTTTAGGCGATTGAAAAATCTCCGTGTAGCCAGGCACTAACAGCCTGATTCTCCCCATCATCACTGATACCTCACAAGTCATATAAAGAGGTGAAATTGATTTTGTAACTTTTTCGGATTTTCCCCCAAAGTCACAACTTGTGAGAGTCACAAAAACAATCGAAATTGTGATCTCCTTCAGAGTAGGTCATAACTGGAAAATTATTTGAGATTTGACATTTTGATTTATGAGTATGAAATGAATGAATATAGAATATAGTGAAAAAAGGAAGGAAAGAGAAAAGACATACGCTCTTTTTCTTTTTTCTTTATTCTTTTTCTTTGTTCACAACTCAACTGAAAACGATCATTGCTCATCGCCTTTGAAATTACGCTACAATAATAAAAACAATCCCCATACACAATCTCTGTTTGCGTTGCCAACATCGACGAAATCGCATCATATGTTGCGTTGAAACACATATTGCAGTTACAAAGAATCCATTCTGGCAACGCATTTCCATTGGTGAGTTTCGTTGTGACTTTTCTTGTGAGCATTATGGGAGAATCCGACAAATGTAATCGAATCACAACAATCCTCACAAGAAATAGTCACACGGGCTCATGACTTGTGATTATTCAGAAGGGGGAGAATCAGGCTGTAAGTCTTTTGTATGCAGGCCCAAGGAATTGAGGGGATCTAAAATTTTATGCCGATTCTGAACAGCTTAGTTGAGAAGCACTTTTCCAAATACTCTACTGATATTCTTGGAAGCTTTACCCGTACTTCGCAAGCGGCAGTACCATTTGAAGCCCGAGTAGGATTCGTACTAAGATTTCTATATTACTGGTCATGTGCGTGGTCATTACGCCACGAGCATCAGCCGCGCGAATTGGAATAAAATGAATTGTCATCAAATGTTAACTAACGCATTGAAGCTCTTCCAATGAAACTTACGCTACTATTTCAAAGATCCCTACAAAGTTCTATCTTTTAGAAAATTTGCCCTCACGACAAAATATAAGCCCCCCCCCCCTCCATCTCGTTAAGACGATTTTGTTTCAATCTGACCCTGTTCGGTAACTTCACATCACATTCGAATCTACTTGTTTAAAAATACTTTTCCTTTGTAAATCACGATAGCAGAGTATATCTAATAATGAGTAGGGAAACTCAGAAAAATTCACCTGTTGATTCACACATATTTTCACACAGATATTGGAAATAGATGCCAAATGAGAAACTTGTAGGAAGGAAAGGGAAACAACATAAGCTTTTTTATCGAATAATTTTTAATTTTAATTTATGACAATCAAGGCAGACCGCCTTTGAAAGTCTATAAGGGAAAAAGGGAAAGAAGCTGGTGATGAATGCGTAGTCATTTCTTCTTACTCAGGCAGTTTGGCACAACGAATTGATTTTGTATTTGAAAGAAACAAAAAATATATTCAAGTCGGACCGCCTTTGAAAATCTATTAGGGAAAAAGGGAAAGAAGCAAGTGATGAACGTGTAGTCATTTCTTCTTGCTCAGGCAGTTTTACATAAGGAATTGACTAAACTATTTTCACTCATGGCATTTTTGTTGTGTTTTTTTCCGAACATTTGTGGTTGTAGTAGTGCCGAATACATTTTCAAAAGAGTTTCCCTACTCATTATTAGATATACTCTGCACGATAGCCTTCGCTTTTTTGAAAACGAAAGTTTATACTTTGCAAACTTAATTGAAATTATATGTGATTTTATGAAGTTTGTTTTATTGCAAAAAACAAAATTTGTTCCGATATGAGTTGAGTTAGATTGAATTTAATTCTCCTGCCAAGTACCCAGTGGTGGATTTACTTATAGGCTGAGTTGGCTTGAGCCTAGGGCAGAAAATTTTAAAGGCTGTAGATTTATCTTATCAATGCTGACGAATCATGATTTTATCTTATAATTAATGAAAAATAATTCTCAATTAAGTTTTCTCCATTAGAGAAATGAAAATATGTTACGGCCATTTTAAAACCAATCAACCGCAAAAAATCGAAGAAATTGTTTTCAATATTTTTTTTCTCATTAAGACGGTCGAAGACCTCCCTGTTCAACCAATTAATTGAAGTTTTGGTTTGGACCTTTTTTTAATAATCCAAGCAAAGATCAACTTTGATTTTGGTAAAGCCAGATTTTGAATCATTGGGAAGTCTTTCTATGTTTCTGCGAAAACCGAGTTTGCATAATATTAATACCAACTTGGACACACCTCTTCGCATGTCATTATGTACTCCAGCGAAAAAAAAAATTATTCCGGTGAAAGAAAATTTTCTTAGCTAAAAAAGTCAAGAAAAGTTAAATGCTGTAGCTGTCTTGTGTATCGACTCGGAAGGAATAATGATTATTTGAGTTTATTTATTTTTTCTAACTCTCACTGCACACTGGGGAATCACGCACCCCAACAAAAAAATAAAAAAAAACATGTTCCAATTCTTTTTAAATTTTATTTAATTTTTTTATTCATATTTTTATTCCATAAAAGACAAAGTTCAAAAGATGAAATAAAATTCATTAAAATCTTATAGAAAAAAAAAACACATATTTAACTGCACTTATTTTTTCTAACAGCTACCACACTCTGAGGATCCTGTACCTGTACCTTAAGCCTAGTATACAGTTCTTTGTGAAAAAATTTCTGAGAAATAAATTAGCTGTCACTGTGAAACATACATTTGTCGAATATTTTAATTTGTGACAAATAATTGGGAAAAATATTAAATATGGATTCAGATTCAGACGAGAACGAAATAATTTTATTTTCTGGCATATTGCTGAATTCACTCTTTGTTCAAATGCTGGAGGACTTAAAAGATAGGAAGGATTGGGTTAGCTCTTACTTACTTAGCGACGATGTCTCGGTCGTTATTATACCGATTTTAGTATTATAAAATCATATTTAAACTCACGAGCGCATTGTTATTTATATACACAAATATTTGTTTCAGAACATGGACCGGCATTCTTCGAAAACTTCCACATGGATTATGCATGTTTTGAAGAACTACACTCAAGATTGGAGAAACACTTATTGCCGAAACGATTGACCCGGCCAATAGACCACATTCCAACGAAGCACCGGTTGGCAGTAGTGCTTGAGTAAGTTTTATGTGCAATCGTCGAATGCTCTCTTCAAAAAATCAATTACTGTTTTTCCAACTCATTTATTAAAAAGATACTATTCTTGTGGAAGTTTTCAAAGACATATTGCCAGCGTTTATCGAATTTCAAAAAGTGCATTTGGACAAGTTCTTAAAGCCGTTTCGATGGCAATAATTTTAGAGCTTAAAAGTGAGTTCATTGAGCTGAATGAATCGAATTGGATTCAAATAAGCAACGAATTCAATTTCAAATGGCAGCTGCCAAACTGTCTTGGAGCTGTCGATGGCAAACATATAGCCATAAGGAAACCGAAAAATGCTGGCTCGGACTATTTCAATTACAAAAGATTTCACAGCATTGTGCTCATGGCAATAGCTGCAGCAAATTATAGTTTTATCACTATCGATGTGGGTGCAAAAGGCGCAGAAGGGGATGCCAATGCATTCGCACGCACTGAGATTGGTCGCATGATCAAAGATGATACTCCAAACCTGAATCTTCCACCAGACGCTGTTCTCAGAAATCAGTATTTGCAATACTATTTTATAGGTGATGATGCGTTCCCGCTTACAAAACGCATCATGAAACCTTATTCCCCAAACAGACGGCAAAAAGTTTTGACACCGCAAGAAATCGTATTCAACTACAGATTATCCCGAGCTAGACGTTGCGTCGAGAATGCTTTTGGCATACACTGAAAAAAAAGCCGTCATCATATTGATGAATGGCGTTCATCAACTGTAATTCATCAATAAGATGTACTTTTCTTGCATATTATGTATAAATTCATGAAAACTTTTTGATGACGGATGAACCAATCATCAATAAGATGAAAGTGCATTCATCAACTTTTTTTGGGAGAATTTCGGCAGAATTTGATAAAAATTTAGTTCATCAGTTCATCAAAAGTTTTCTTCAATAGGATGAAAGCATCTATTTGACGAAAAAAAATGTTTTTACATCCCATTGATGATTTCTTCTTCAATATGATGAATTGATTCATCATATTTAAATGACAATTTTATTTCATCATATTGATGAAGACTATCAGCAAAAAATCGACTTCAATTTGAATTTGGAAGAAAATTAGGTGATGTAAATGATTATCATATTGATGAACAAAACAGACTTGTGTTTTCATCATGTCCATTATATACCTCAATATTGATGAAGTCGATCATCAGTACGAAGAAGAATATAAACGCTTTTTATTTATGAATAGTATCATTGCATGAATGAATCCTATTATTCATATTGATGAAAATATTCACTGAATTGATGAAAAATGTTCATCATATTGATGTATACGATCTTTAATATGATGAAAATGTGAATCTTATTGATGAAAATATTCACTGAATTGATGAAAAATGTTCATCATATTGATGTATACGATCTTCAATATGATGAAAATGTGAATCTTATTGATGCAAATATTCACTGAATTGATGAAAAATGTTCATCATATTCTCGGAAAGAAATGAAAAATCAGTAATCACGAATTTCTATGTCGTAAATTATGAAAAATCTTTTTTTTGTAAATCATCCCCCTTTTTTCGTAAAATGAGAGTCAATATTGTAAATCAATCTTTATTCCGTCTAAATTTATAAAACTGTATAATTTGAGAATTACGAAAAAATGTCATGATTTTAGATTTCCATTGTAAGAGCAATTTACAAATTTTGTATTCGTAATTTTAAACATTTGGAGCATGATATAAATTGTACGACTAAATAATTCTGATTTACAAAATCAAAGATCGAGATTTATGATCTCAATATTCTAAAAACAAAGCTCTTGAAGCTAAATGAACGAATCGATCTTAGACAATTGTAGTTTACACAAATATTTCCTGAATTAAAAAATAGGTGTTTATTAAATCATGAATTCTTATCGCATTTTACTACTTTTGAATCCAAACTGTTTTTTTTTTGTTACGATTCTTGAATCGTAAATTACGACAATATTTCCTAAAAAAGAAAAACGTTTTGTGTTGTTTATTTATTCCCTAGTTTTCATGCGGTCGAAAATCAATTCCAATTTTATAAAGCGTCAAGTAGCTCAGTGGGTAGAGGTGCCGATCAAGAGACCGTCGTGCATTCTCATGCCTGGGTTCGAATCCCGGCAGTGCGGAGTGACGGATTTGTAAAAAAAAAAAGTCGCCACTAAGCAGTGCAGAATGAAAAGGAAGTACGGAGATTGATCGGTGAGGTGAGAGGGAGGAAGGGAGAATATAGTACCGGGGGAAGGGCGAGGAAGGGAGAGAGAAAAAGAGGCAAGATCCCCCCGAAACGGGGATGGTGTGGGGGGGGGAGGGAAACAAAAAGGATAATTTACGTAGTTGATAACTGGCTGATCGTAAATTACGCTCCTGAATCGTAAATGCTTTTTTTGCTTATGATACGATGATACGATCATCAATCTGAAAAAAAACATCAATATGATGAATGCATTCATCACATTGATGATTTACTTGCTTAAATTTTCATCATATTCATGAATACGATAATCAGATCGATGAAATAATTCATCATTTTGATGTACAAATAAATCAAAATTTGGTTCATCATTTTTCATAATATTGATGAACAAAGTTGATGAATGATGATCGAAATTTGTCGCTGAAAATGTTCATCATATTAATGAACAATGCTTCATCATATGGATGAAAAGGTTCACTGGACTAAAATTGACGAATTCTACATCATATAGATGACCTTTTTTATCAATATGGTGTACCTTTTTGGTTCAGTGTACTTGTTTCGAAGTGGGCTTGTGTTGGTAAAACTTTCCATTGCGATCCAGAAACCACAAAAAATATTGTAGCAGCCTGTTGTTCCTTGCACAATTATATGATTAATCGCAAAGACAAAACATATATCCCGGAAAGATTCAAGGACATCATAGATTCTGAAGGCGAATATGTACAGGGAATCTGGCGAAGCTCCAATAACAACACAAATATGTGTCCTGTGCAAAATAACACAGTTGGACGACCCAACGAAATCGGGGTACAAAGTCGTGAAGTTTTAAAAAAATTTGTTAATTCTCCCCAAGGAAAAGTATCATTTCAGTATAATGTTTTTACGAATTAATTTATATTAATACCCGTTTGTATGCAAAAATTTTGTTTTCTACAAATCTTGGAAATAAAAAAATATTAAAAAAAAAGTTCGAACCCAATTTTTTTATGGAGCAAATGTAAGGAATATTGGAAACATTGTTAAATGAGAGTTCCCCTGAATAATCCACTTAGGTTAGGTTAGGTTAATGTGGCTGCGAATACAGGATCCACACACTTAGGTCAAAAGAAAAGGCCCATTGTGATACCGCATGAATCTAGGGAATTAAAAACATAATAGCACAAAGCCGACGGAGTAGGCGATAAAGATTGGGAAGAAGTGGGACGAGCTACCTTTGGTTTCAGAACTCTTCTGGGAGAAATAATTCCCGAGAATCATTGACCTTACTCAGCTTCTAAAGCCACTTATTAGAGCTAATATTTTGTAAAACACCAAAAAGTTGTACTTTTCTGTTCCGAACAGTTCATCCTTTTATATCTTAGAATTCTTAAGAACAAAGAAAACTGAAGATCTATTTTTTAATAAATTGTAACGACCTTTTTTCGTTTATAATCTCTTCATTTATTTAGCACGTACTTGTTTTCAACAAATAATAATCAAAAGTTTTTGAACAAAATGCGACCAAATGCATTTTTTGAAGTTAAAACATATCTTTTTAACGCGATTTTTTTTTTTTTTTTATATTCCCACGCCTCTTTCCCCCCCAGATACCGCACGCGCTGGGGTCCATTTTCACCGAGTACGATTGCAATTGCGGTTTGCTAGTCGTATCGGCACTTAATTAGAAATAATAAATAAAATAAAAAAAAGTCATGGCGGTACGAATATCAGGAAGATAAGAGTTAGGGACTACTTAATACAAGCAGGAACAAAAAGGAAAAACAAAATTTTTAACAATAGGACAAACAAACACTTAAACAAGCAGAACAACAAAATAAAAGTAACATAACAACTAAAAATACATAACACAAACAAAACACTTAAGCGCGTGGAACACTGGCTTTTAATACGATTTTAAATGATTTTTACTTAAGTTAAAATCAAATAAGTTTGAGTTGCAGCTAGAAAGTCTGCTCATTCGTGTCAAGGGCTCATGCATACCGTAATTTGTCCGATGCCTACTTCTACTTTAATTAGAAAATTCAAATCAGTAACAGCTTTTTTAGTTTGGCGGAAGTAACGTTTATCATTGGAAGGTGTCTCCTTCTCTCTCTCTCTCTCTCTCTCTCTCTCTCTCTCTTAGCAAGATGCATTTAATTTAAAAAAGGCCTCGTCTGCAATCAGAACACAGTACACTTTTAAATAGGGACATGTATGTATATTGTACATATCCGGAACCAAATATGTTGCATACTTCTAGGGTAATTTTGAATGTTACCATTGCAGACAATATTCTTCATAGGAAACGAACTGGAACTAGGTTACAAAATTCATTTTATTAGGCTTCCAAAACTTAAATACAAAATTAAAAGGAACAAAACATCTTCAATTACTTCAAATAAAGAATTTAAAAAAAAATCAATTTTGCCCATGATCACGATTTTTTTTTACTGCAGCTCTAATAAGGTGCATTATTTCGATATTTAAATCAATAATTTCGTCCTCGTCAAGGTTCGAAACTAAGGAATCAAAATTGGCCCACATTCCAAAGTGTTTTAATTTTTGATTTGTTTCTTGGGATCTTTTTTCAAGAAAAGTGGAAAAGGATGTCGTAAGTAAAGAAATGTTTTCCATCATTCTTTCCTTCTTTTTTTTGGTTGGGTTGCAGAGTTTTGATCCTAAATGTAAATAACATGATTAATTTGTTTTTATTACTTAAAATTGAGTTGACTTACATAAACTGAATCCAAAAATGAATCCGTTGACGATGGGCTATTTCCTTGATCCGGTAAATCCGGTATGTTGGATACAGATAACATACGTTTAGTCGGACGATGTTAAGGAACAGTGTAGAACTCCATCACGTCCCTATACTGCCATTCCGGACGGTATTTTGGACAAACTATATCACTGGCCAGCTGCTCCCGATTTGTAGGCAATTTTTTCTCAGCAGCATAATACTTGGCTGAGTTGCGCAAACTTGTCCACATTTTCTTGCAAATATGAGCGTCGATTCCTATTGCATCTGATATTTTTCGCCAAGTTCCGGCTTCCACAATCTTATCCGAATATTTCGGATCAGTTATATCGAATATATGTATTAGGATATTTGCTACTGCTACTTTTTTTTCGTATTCGCAAAATTTTTTTTGTTTACATTTTTTACTTTGGGGACTCTCTTCCATAATGGGGTTTTCATTAACTTCTTCAATAGCACCATCGTCATAACTTATTAGTTTTTCAAAAAATTGGTCCATAATTGTTTTTGTTTTGTTTTTTTTTTCTCACGCAAATTGCAATTAATTTCTAGAAAGGAAACACTTCTTTGACTTGACACTATACTCAAATGAAAGTTTTAAGTTTTTTTTTCTGCCAAAACAATGAGCTTCTCATTGTTTTGTGTGAAAAAAAATTGAGGTGAGTATAAATTTGTTTTCGATTTTGGTTTACAGCTCGGATGACACAGTGGTGCAATGAAAAATATTTTTTTTCGGCAAAAATCTCCCATAAGAAATACATTAGTTTTTTTTTTTGCAGAACTGTATACTAGGCTTTAACCACAAAATTTACGAAAATATACACCTAATAATTTTTTATTCTTATTTTTATTCATATTTTTACTTCCTTACAGTGACGATAAGTAAGATATGTAAGATACCTTACATATACAAATACTTCAATACAAAAGAATATTCTTCACTGAAAACACAGCTCACAATTTTCGGAAAAAATACTGAAGCGCACAGGACACTGGGCTGTATGATACCCAAGATAACACTTATTGTAAAAATTCAACAACTGAAAATCTCCCCTTATTCTAGACGTCTAGAGAACTACTTTTATTTTAATTGGGGGCGCGAAATTATGCCCCAGGAAAAAAGGCCCCAAAAAAATAATGAAACGAGGCCCCAAAAAAAGCACACAAAACAACATAAACGAAATTTCTAAAATTTTGGGGCTTTGCTTCATTCTTTTTGGGGCCTTTTTTCATTTTCATTGGGGTCTGATTTCATTATGAAATAAGGTTTTTGTGGCTTAATTTCATCTTAGTTTTAAAACTATTTTAAGCCGAGTCCATTGCAGGCATTAGAATTATAAGTGTCCTTGTTGCAGGGAAACTGTGCAGTACTGAATTCAAGAACATATTTGTTTAATAGTTTGTGGTGACATCACCTTAAATAAAGTGAAAAGGACAAAGCTTTTACCTTAATTTTGGTAGTTAGGTACAATTGCGGAAAAAATGTTGCCCAAAGAGAATCAATTTGGGGTGCGAACAAAATTTTGCCCAAAAAAGAGAATCAATTTGGGGTGTGAAAATAAAAAAAATCGCGCGTTTGATTCTCTTTTGGGCAAACATTTTTTCCCTCGCTTCGCTCGCAAGCAATTGTTTCAAGCTACAAACCTTTAATTTATTTAATTTTTAAGATATGTGAGACTGAATATTAAATGAACTATATATATAACCAATAATTATCTGGCATACACATGATGCAAAAACACTGAAATTCACATCAATAAAAAATGTCTTAATGATGGAGCTATTATTGCAATCGAAACAGCTCAGTTATTTAATTTAAACAAAAGAAGCATTAAAATTAAACTGCGTTCAAGTATAGCACGTTTGTAGAATGTCCTGGTCTCACCAAATCCCAAAGTTCGGTGATTTTGCATTTTTACGTTACGTTTAACGTTACATAGACTTAGACCGTATGGTATATTTTAAAATATAAAAACATTCTTGTCAATAAATTGTTTGACAAAAAAATGAAAAAAATGTTTAAAAATAACCGCGAAGGTCAGAAGCCCCGAATTTGCTTTCGGGACTTATGAAACACCATAGTATGTCAGTATTCAGTGGCAGGTACTGTTTCCCTGTAACTAAGTGTGCATTTGTGTAACACTTTGAGGTGATATTTCATTGTCTAACTAAGTTCATTACGATAAAGACAAATTGGGGTCTTATTTCATTTTTCCAAAAAAAGTTAAACAAGTTGGGGCCTTATTTCATTTTGTTGGGGCCTTTTTTTATTGGGGCATAATTTTATTATGACAATATACCCCAATTGGGGCCATACTTCATTTTTTCATTTGGGACTTATTTCCTGGGGCCTAATTTCGCAGAGCCATTTTAATTACATTTTTAATTTTCTGAAAAATAACAAGTATACGCCGCAGTGAAAATATTTGAAAACAAATTTCTAACTCACACTTCACAAGACAAGCTTTAGATATTGGTCCCCAATAAACTATGACTTTTCGATTTAAGATCCCCCATAGATCCCGCTTTCACTTTTTTCAGTATTATACCCTAATGCAGAACAAAATATTCATTGACAAGGATTTCGAGAATATTAATATTATCAGCCCAATTCTAAATATTCCCCGGGAATAGTACTCCCCGGGAGATGTGTTCTCCCGGGGAGTTCTCTCCCTTATTCTGAATTCATCGGGAGATTATTTTTCCCATCGAAAGCGGGAACAAAATTTTTGAATGTTCGAAACAGCAGTTTGGCAATATATCGAGCCCTTCCCGCCATTTTATCGTAAGCGACAAAAAGAGAATTTTACAGGAAGAGGTTTTTTTTGTTTTGATCCAAATCCTTTAAACCAAAAAGGCTCAAAGTCAGGAGTCATGAACATTATATGTAAACTTAATCTACTGATAAGAATCTCGTTGCTTTTTCTAACAAATAATAGCTGTTTTTGACGTTTTTGTCGCTTACGATGTTTTCCTACTTACCATGACGTTATATTAATGGTGCTTACGATAAAATTAATAAGTAAGATAAAATTTAAAAAAAACGAAAATATCGGTTTTACTGCTTTTTGATAGAATTAAATTTTAAAATTAATGAAATTATATAGAAATTAAAATAACTTTAATAATATATTATTCTGCGCTATATACAAATCCGAGCATACCGAGCAATATTGTTGTATACAACATTAAGTTTGCGGGGCGTGGCATAGTCCAAGTCACAGAAAACTTCACATCCATACAATAAAACAGGGAGTAATAGGGTTTTGGCTAGCAACATTTTTTTTTTTTTTAGGAATGAACCTGAGACCTGGAGAACACGAAGGCTACCATAAACCTTCCCAATCGCGCTGTTAATCTTAATATGATATTTCCATGTGAGGCTACGATTGAAAAGGATTCCTAGATTCCTAACGGAGCCGACGTAATCAATGTTTCTGCCATCCAGCTTCAACGGGTGTAAAACTGATATATTAAATGCTTTGCGGCAGATGGGCAGGGTTTTCGACTTTACAGGATTTTAGCAGAAATTATTTTTCTTTGACCAACTGGAGATACGAAGCAAGTCCTCGTTCATTAAAGAAACCATGTCGTTTTTAGCATGGAATGGACGACTTATCAACAGTTGTACATTATCTGCATATAGGTGAACTAGACAATTTTTAACAACTAGAGGGAGTTCGTTGATATAGAGCGAAAAAAGGATTGGTCCAAGTATAGATCCTTGCGGTACACCCGTTAAAATACTCATAAAGCTGGATGATCGATCATTTATGACAACGCGTTGTTGTCTTCCACTAAGATACGAGGGCATCAACTTACAAGTCTCGAAAGAAAATCCGTAGTTATTACTTAGCTTTCTGCAGAGTATTGAATGGTTGACAGTGTCGAACGCCTTAGAGAAGTCTAAGAGCTTATGTTTGGAGTCACTTTACGTAATTTTACGTACAAAACGTGAGGTCGAAGCTTCATTATGATAGCATGCATTGAATTTCAATGGCTGAACTCGAAAACGTCCCGCGAAGCTAAAGCTAAAGCGTGTTTGTGTGAAAGCCATAAGTTTTCAGATTTTTATCTGTATACTTTATTGGCCCTGTATCAAAATGAAATTCTAGTACTTGGGATTTTGAGTCTGATTTCTGGGTTATTCCCATATATCTCCTGTACGGCTTGATCGATTTTGTTCAAATTTTGCACGGTCATACTTAACATTATCCTCAGTAATATTGCATTCCAAGATACCTATTTATAAAATCTTGAATCACAAAAAAGTCGAAAAGGAAATCCATTTTTTTAATACCTATTACGCTTGTTACACTTTTTTCTAGATTTCTCAACCAATTTCTTGCAAACTTCGTCAACATGTTTATTTTATTTGCAATGTTTAAATAATGTTGCATACTAAAAATTTTCAAAAATATTTTAATTTCTCTGATTTTATCCTTTAGTTAATGAATTATGGAAGATAATCGTTAAGTTTCTTTATTAAAAGTTTTCAGTGAATCACTTTATCAGCAAGCACAGTGGGACAAACTGTACTCTTTCGAAACAAATTTTCTACCACCTCATGGCTTTACTTTTAACTGTAATTTACATGCAGAGTATATATTAACGAAAACAACATGAATGAGCTTTGATATACATGATTTAAGAAAAACTATGTCGTTTGCGATATATGCCACAAAGTTGAAATGTCGCTTACAATAAAATTGATTTTCTCCGTTACTTTTCGTAGAAAACTTTTTTATGTTAATTAATGACGTAGATAGCTGCGGTATAATGTAAGCTTTCGAATGGTATAATAAAAGCAATTTTGATAAAAATGTCGTTTACGATAATTTTGCGGGAAGGGCTCGATATGTCATATGTAAGGAGAGGAAAGAGTTGCCAGAAACTCAAAAAGGAGAATATTTAATCTTTTGGAGTTGCCAGAATGGCTGTATGTAGATTTGTTTTCTTTTTTACATTTTAATAAATAGGACTGTTTAATGAAGTAAAACCAGATCAGAACAGCACAGAACAGCACAAGTAAATGAAAACTGTCAGATCAAGTAAGAACAGAAAAGATCAGCTCCCTATGTGACAGAATAAAATCAGCTGTTAAATAAATATTCCAAGTCAAATCAAATTGAAGCAAATTTTGATTTGTTGGAAATAAGATTCTGAATAGCTTATTAGTTTTTTGAGAGAAATTTTTATTTGGGAGTGTAGTAGTAATATTTTAACTTCCTCGGAAAACTCTTCAATCGATATAATTTCAAAAAATTGTTTGATTGAAAAAAAATAAAAATAATTTGGCATTTGAAATTTTGACATTTGATAGTTTTTACAAAGCTGCACCATCAAAATGTAGGGGCAGAAAAATGTGTACTAAACTGAGATAGGAAATTTTATGGAACACAAAATGACAGATTGTAGAACAGTTTGGGGCAAGGTTTTTACTCATGGAACACACAAACGTGTACTTTTTGGATATTTTCTGTACTTTTCTGTGCGGAACAAATTCATTAAACAGACCTAATGTCTTGATTTTAATATTTCAAAAACGTCAAAGAGTTAATGAAAAAGTTCTTGTTGGGTGTGTCATTACTAATTTCATTAAGTACTCATTGTCATAAGAGACAATAAACCAGTTGAAAAGTGTTTTTCAGTTCTTCCAATTGAAAAATTAAACGCTTGTGTACGTTTTTTCGCTGAGGGATCATACCAAAGCGTTGGAAAAGACTTTAATCACAGAAAACAAAATTATACAGATGTCTCACGACTCCTTGTCTGTTAAGGCTTTGTCTGTTAAGAGCAAAAAATGATTCATTTTTTTCTGCAGGGATGAGACATCTGTAAAAGTTCATTATCTGTGCTTTAATGTTGGCTCATCCTATCCTTGTTTCAATATGGTGCTAAGTGAACTCCTGGAAAAGCAGCTTTGTCAACAGTGGATACAAATATGTCAAACAGCCGCAGATAAAAGAAATCTTGCGTTGGTGCTTTACATTAAACACAACTTTCATCCACAAAACTGTAAGGTTTCTTCCTTTGGCCTGCTCTGGAATCCGTAGGTGACATCTATTCTAAATTCTGCAACATTTTCAGCTGTGACTTATTAGGTGTCTTAAGCCGGATATACACAGTTCAAATGCTTGTCATGCACGAGCAAGTGTATTAGTGAACGATTCACAACTATAGATCGGGTGTATGCTTGAAGCAAAATCAAAATCTTTTGATTTTCCTTCAATCAGGCGTACTTCCATAGAGGACATATATTACCTAGAGTCCCGACTTTCCTCGTCCCTTTCCGAAAACACCCGCAAGTCTCCTCTGAGGTGAACTCTCACGATCCTCTCTTATTTTATTCACCTCAACCGTGGGCAAATTTTTTTTTTATTTTTTTTATTGGTAAACAATAATGTAATTATATTCTAAAAGTGCACAGAAACAAAATAATATATTTATTTTTCATATTACATGAATTTTTTTGTGTGTTAAGGTTTTTTTGAAAAATTTGAGCTCAACGGAATCTATTTTTTTGAAATTTGAGCTAGAGGATTTACACCACGACTGGAATGGGCCCACATACATTATTGCATAAGTATTAGTGAGAGGTCCCATAAGAAATGCATTGGGAAACTAACACTTATCCACTTTTAAGATATAAATGTGAAATTTTCAGCTCGTAGGCCGAAAGAGAGCGGGCCACCGAAATCGGGACTCTAGGTAATATATGTCCTCTATGCGTACTGCATTGAAGTAGTGTATGTGCGAATTATATGTTGATGAAAAAAGCGCAATTCCTATGGCGATGTAACAATCGACTGTGTCGCTCATTGTAAGCACAAGCAAATAAAACAAATAGATAACCTAAAAGTTAAAACTCACAAGGGGAAATAATCGAATAATATGTTGTGTCACAAAACAGTCACTGTAAAATAAAAGATTGAAGACTATGATTGATGTGTGTATAGGCAACATCAATCCAAATTTACTAATACACTTGCTCGTGCATGACAACCATTTGAACTGTGTACCTAACCTATGTATATCCCGCTTTAGACTTATGAAGGTATCAAATTTAAGTTTATTTGCGATGCAAAAACAAAAACTTCCATTTTCTAATTTATAATTCTCCAACAAATTTCCGGGGAATGATTCGACGGGAGACGAGTAAAAATTTTCCCTCTTTTTGACATTTAGAATGCCTCCTTTTTTCCCGGAGAATTATTTTCCCTTTTTCGAAGATTGGGAAATTTAAAAAGGAAATAATTTCCCGGAGACTTTTACAGCCCGATTCTGAAGTTGTGCCGAGTCACTGACTGTGACTGATTTCTTGTGAGGATAGTTGTGACTCGATGACAAATAGGAATTCTGGAACAACTCTCACAAGAAAAGTCACAACAAAATTCACCTCAACATGGGGAAAATAATTATTGTTGTTTCAACCAAAGATGAGTTTTTAGTCTCTTATTTTTGTCTCTGGTTTCAACTGTCTAGTTGAAATCAAAATAATTTATTATTTGTTTTCGAGGTTCTGAAGAAACTATGGGATTTCCATCTGTAATATTTCCATATGGATTTTTAATACGTTTACACGATTTTTACAATATTCCATATGGAAATGGTGACAATCCATATTGAAAATCCATATCATGTAATGTAGGCTTTACAGATATATGAATTTTTCACAACAAACATGGAACCTCAAATCAAAATGTCAAAATAACAGCAATATGTTTGTTGTAACCTGGTCTGAGGAAGGTCACAAATTTGCAAATTTTTGTGACTGTCACAAGTTGTGACTCTGTACCAGAATACGAAAAAAGTCACAAAAATCATTTCACCTCAACTTGTGACTTGTGAGGTATCAGTGAGGTTCCTCAGAATCGGGCTGTTAATCTCATGTTCAAAATTGACAGTATTATTTGTCTAATTTAAAATTGAATCAGCACGCCATCATGCTAGGTGATTTTAATTTACCATACATTGATTGGGTTTATGATTATGATGACTTTCAGTTTATACCATTTAATGTTAAACATAATTATGAAATTGAAGTAATTGACTCATTCATGAGTTATGATTTAGTCCAAATAAATGGCTGTAAAAATAGATTAAATAGAATATTAGATCTTGTGTTTGTTGAAGAGGAATTAAAAACTCAAGTTGGTGAAAGTTTAAATAAGATTGTTCCTAACTCTTTTCATCATATTGCTTTAGGAATTAAATTTTAATTTTATGAATTTTCAAAACATAATAGTAAAAATGTTATATCTATATATATAAAAGACTAATTCGTTAAATTTATGTTATCTTTTAAAATTGACAACCGGTTGACCGATTTTCTAAATTTTTGGTTTAAACTAAAGAGAAATAACTTAAGAAGGTTAATAACAAAAAAAAACTATGTTGTTCAAATCACAAATGGTTCAAATGTTAAGAAATAATGCTTTTCTCACTTCAGTAAAATATATCAATATACGAATACTCAATTTTTTATGAAAATTATTTCAAATATTTTCGTCAAATATTTTTTTTTTATCGAAAAAAAAAATTATGATTGACATTTTTGTTATTCATTTAAAAAAAAATGTATACTTGAAATTTTTTTGTCATTCAATTGTACTTGACAGGTTCGCTTTGCAGTGCTAATGGGGATTTATACATAAGTAAGTACAATGAACTCTCTCATAACCGGACACTGACGACGGTACTGAGAAATTTGTCCGGTTATGGAAGATGTCCGGTTATGGAAGATGTCCGGTTAAGGGAACAAACAAATCTACATTCCTTAAGATGCATACAATAGAAGTGTTATTGGGATTAATTTTTAATGTATTTCGTTCATATTAAGAGACTTAAACAAAGATTCACAAGATTCACGTAAGTACAATCGATGATTTTGCTAAAACAATTAGAAATCTTAGTTTGGCGCACATATTGGTAACTAAATGGCATATTTTCAGCCAATCGGCCAATAAACCAAATGCTTTTAAATTATTTTTCTCTAACGAAAAGTTTTTTAATCTCCTTATTTCGCTATGGGCCTCTTCATAAGATTTTAACGGGTTATTATCAAACATATCGGAATCTGCTTCTTCTTGGGAATCAATTTCATGGTTTTCTGCTTCATCCAGACCGTCAACGCATAAACTTTCAAGGTTATCGTCTTCGCAAATAAAACTATTACCCATGATAAGACTATTATGACATAATCTTGAAACGATACATTACCGTCTGCAAAAGCCCTATTCATTGTTTTTAAAGTTTCAGCAATTGTGGACAACGGCAATTCGTCTTTAGGCAACCAATCTTCTTAATCAAGTTGTAGATTGTTTTGTCTTAATAAAACTTTTTTTTATCATTGTTGCACCTACGTGATTTCATGCCCTTTCAATAGCATCCAATAGACTTATGGATTTTGATTAATTTGCGGAAAGTTCACATTTTTTCCGTTTCTTTGAAATAGTGAAGAAGAGAAAAAGGTAAAACATAACAAAGTATGTAAGACTGTAAATATCTTATTTCCTTAACATTTTTGCATGCTCAACGCTCAGGCACACGCAACATGACGCAAAAACTATACAACGCCATACAGAGATGTGTTTTGTCCGTTCAAGGGAGAGCGACATTCTATGGCGGTTATGAAAATTGGTGTCCGTGTCCGGTTATGAGAGCGTGCGGTTGTGGGAGAACTTTTTATATAAAAAATCAGTTATCTATTTCCGTTCTTTGAAATTTATCCGGTTACAAGAGGTGCCCAAAATGAATGAATTACAAAGAAGAACTTATGATTCAATCATGCAAGCCATTCAAAGCGGAAATGATGGTTTTTATTTCTTGGATACACCTGGTGGCACTGGGAAAACGTTTTTAATCTCTTTGATTTTAGCAGAAATACGATCGAAAGGCAAATTAGCGTTAGCATTGGCGTCGTCTGGCATTGCAGCTACCAGAGTTGGGCATTATTCGAATGAATTTTTATTCGAATAATTATTCGAATAAAAAATTATTCGGCACTAATTTATTCACGAATAATTTATTCGCGAATAAATTATTCGTGATTTTATTCGTTATTCGAAAATTATTCGTGATTTTATTCGTTATTCTGAATAACGAATAAAATCGACTTTGTACCTTCTTTTATTTGTCTGTTTATCTTCAATTTTTTTATTTACGTTTCCTTTGGAATTAGACGCTGGAATTCATTCATTCATTCTTTCTTGCTGACAAAAATTCTTTCGACAAATTCTTGTTAAATATATTGAAAAAAGAAGAAAAAATATCCGCGGTTGATAATTCTTGGAAATTATTAGGGAGAGTAATAAAAATCTATCCCCTGAAGTATCCTTGGAATTGATTAAATTTAAAATAAATCTAGAAATAGTTAATTCTTATTATCGCATACAAAGCAGTTGGTGACGTTATTGATGAAAGTGGTGTTGTGGTGTAGGTACTTTTGATTTTTAAAATGTGAGCCATTAAATGATGTTATGGATTTAGAAATGAAAATTTGGGCACTGATGTATCAATAAAATCAAAACATTTTGAACATTTCAACAGGTTCTAATGAATGTGCTACCAATGTATATGTGCATCAAATCTGTGCAAAAACGACATTGACTTTGTTGAATGGCAAATTTCTTAAGTATGACGCTTTATATTCTAGTGATAAAAGCATTCTGAAGTGTACAAAGTGTGAACCTAAAATTGTAACAATCAAAGGATTCCCAAACCGTAGGCTGAAAGCCTTGGAACTTGGATCGCTATCCAGAAGTGAAGAGGATATTTAAAAAATATAATAAACAACCATGATAAACTTTCCAAAAGCAAACACACTGTCCGACAAAGAGTTCAATCTTAGGAGCTTTAACCAACTTTTAATTAAAAAAAAATAAAACATTAATCGTTCTACCAAATTCCTTGTGTTTATTTTATTCGTTATTCGTTTATTCGTTATTCGAATAATGAATAAAATAATTTATTCGTCATTCGAATAAATTTTCTTCGAATAAATGAAATTATTCATTATTCGTGAATAACGAATAAAATGATTATTTATTATTCGAATGATTATTCGAATAAATTTTGCCCAACTCTGGCAGCTACACTATTGGATGGTGGTAGAACTGCACATTCTTCACTGACATTGCCTTTGAATGTTAATTCCATTGAAGCAACAACATGGAAGATTTCAAAGAGATCAGGAATGGCCAAAGTTTTGCAGCAATGTGAAATAATCTTTTGGGATGAGTGCACATTGGCGCATAAAAAATCCTTGGAGGCACTTGATCGAACCATGAAAGATCTTCGATGTAATCAAAATTTATTTGGCGGTGCTTTGGTGTTGTTATCTGGTGATTTTAGACAAACTCTACAGATAATACCTCGATCTACTGCAGCTGATGAAATTAATGCATGTTTGAAATCATCGCATTCATGTGAAAAAATTGCACCTCACGACAAATGTTCGAGTGTATTTGCAAAATGATCCAACTGCAGCGGAATTTTCAAAACAACTCTTGACTATTGGGAATGGAACAATGCCTGTAGAAAATTTAACTGGTATGATAACATTTCCACAAAATTTTTGCAATATCACACAAAGCAAAGAAGAATTAATGAAGAGTGTTTTCCCGAATATTGCTTCAAATTATTTAAACCACGATTGGTTGAGTGATAGAGCTATTTTGGCAGGTACCAACCAGGAAGTCACTGAACTGAATTGGTCGATTCAAAGTGAAATACCCGGCGAGTTAGTGTCCTTCAAATCAATCGATGACGAGGATGATGTCGTGAACTATCCTACCGAGTTTTTGAACTCAATTGATTTGTCTGGCTTGCCACCACATAATTTGAGATTGAAAATTGGTGTTCCTATCATTTTGCTTCGAAACATTAGTCAGCCGAAACTTTGTAATGGAACAAGACTTGCAGTGAAACTTTTAAACAGTTCTATCATCGAAGCAAGAATTTTGAAAGGTAAATACAAAGGTGAAGACGTTCTAATTCCTAGAATCCCAATGATTCCTCCCTATTTACCTTTCAATTTCAAACGGTTACAATATCCGATTTGGCTTTCGCAATGACTATAAACAAGGCTCAAGGTCAATCAATGGAAATTTGTGGCATAAATCTAGAAAATATAGTTTTTTTCTCACGGACAGCTGTATGTTGCATGTTCGCGTGTGGGCAAACCATCGTCATTATTTATTGATACTAAAGAATAAATGCCCGTAGCTTAGTTGGTAAGTGCGTTGGCTGCTAAGCAGAACGTCGTTGGTTCGAGTCCTACTCAGACCAAGTTTTTATTTCATCTTTCACGGGCACTGCCTCTTGCGAAGACCTGACAAATCTTCCAAGAGTATTAATCTGTCATGAAAAAGTGCTTCTCAACTTTGCCGTTCGGAATCGGCGTTAAATTGTAGGTCCCATCAATTCTTCACACGCACTCAGAGAATTGTTGATGAGAGTAAGCCACTAAATCCTTGGCTTTTCAAGAGCTGTCGCGCCACTCTATTTATTTTTTTTATTTAAAGAAGGAAAAACAAAAAATGTTTATGTTAAAGTTTTAGAATAAATTTTGTATTTTATAAGTAACAAAAAATTGTATTTAATATAATTTAAATGGAGAGTTCTATCAAAGAAACTTTATTTTGCCCATCAAAGAGGGCACGGGTAAGCTAGTTTAATTATAATAAAGCTAATTTTCTAAACATATCGAGTTTTATGGCGAGTATTCCGTGGCATCTTAAATATGATCATTACAATATTGATTCTCTAAAATGTGAAATTAGAAATTATAAACAATTCTAAACCCGCTTGGTTTAATAAAAGGCTTTGTAATCTCTTCTCTATCTCTATATATATAAAAATGGAAGTGTGTTTGTTTGTTTGTTTGTTTGTATGTCTCTTACAGACTCCGAAATGGCCCAACAGATATTTGTGAAATTTTCATGGTTCATACATCATACTGTTACATTCAATGATGATTTCTGTGAAAAAAAAAATGGAAAACCTCATGGAAGAGTGGGAAAATTGGAAAAACCAAACAAAGGTCGGAAATTAGATATTTTTTGCTTGGAATTTTTTGGTTCAAAATGGGTTTTCGAATGGAAAAATAGAAAGTTCTTGATGAAAAACTCGGAAAACTCATTGGTTTTCAAGTGGAAAATTGCATGAAATTGTGGATGCATTGATTTTCAAATGGAAAACTGGAATATTTTAAATGGAAAACTGGAAAATTTCAAAATGGGTTTTCGAATGAAACTCGGAAAACTCATTGGTTTTCAAAGGGAATATTGCATGTTATTGAAGATGCATTGGTTTTCAAATGGAAAACTGGAAAATTTCAAAATGGGTTTTCGAAAGGAACTCGGAAAACTCATTGGTTTTCAAAGGGAAACTGCAAAATTTGTTATGGGGAACTGGAAAGCAAGAAAAAGTAAACAAAAAATTGGAAAAATGGAAAATTTGAAATGCAAAAAAAAAAATTGGCTAAACAAAAATCTCAAAAAAAAAATGAGTAGTAAAATGGAAAACTCCAGAAGAGCAAGAAAATCCCAAGCAAATTTTGAATGGATTTTAAACAATGGGAAAATAGAGAATTCGTAATTTTGGTTTTTTTTTTTTTTTGAAACACTAATATTTTTAATGTAAAAAAATTATTTTGCTGTATTGCTCCATAACGGTAACTCTCAGAGCAATCATAAAAAATCCTTTTTTCATTCAATATCATGGTCAATGTGTTTAATACGCAACAATTAGGGTCGAAGAACTCGAAATGTTTACACAACAGCAACATGAGGAGCGAAGTGAAACCGAAATGATTCGCGTTTTACAAATCCGTGCACCGCAGGCAACGGGGCTTATACTTACCATTTTGTTTTGTTTTTTTGATATCGCTTATTTGTTTAAAGACGAATCCATACATACGAATTAACAAAAAAACAATGCAAACGATAGAGGAAGAGGGTTATCGATTATCGATTGAGGCAGTACGAAGTCTGCAGGGTCAGCTAGTTTGTAATAAGAGAGTAGGGAGAAGGGAACAAACTCTCGGGGAATTGGTTTTTAAAATCGGGCTGTAGGGTCAAAGGGGGTAATTGTAAACGATTTTGCATTTTTGTTTTTTTGGTAACTTGTTGTCATTGTAACAGCTTAACTATGCAATGTCGAAATTTTTTGTTGATGCTACTTAAGTTTGGATTGTATCATCTACTGAAGAGTATTAATCTTAAAGGTGTTTGTTCACTAGTTTTCATAAAATTTGATATTTACATTTACCCCCTTCGTTTCTTAGGTAAATGGGAAAAAGGGGGTAAATGAAAACAAAGAACTCGGCATCATAAGCATATAGAACAAACATATTTGCTTCAAAAGTGAACAAACTGAAATCTTAATCATATGAAGAAAAAAAGAAATCAAAATAAGGATGTTTACATTTACCCCAAAAAATATTCACACAGAACGAAATTTTAACCAAACGTATTTAATGCAGTGTTTTATTTCAAAATACATAAACAATAATGATAGATAACTTTAATTCTTTGAAGAAATGGCAAGTTAAAATGTTACATTTCAAAAACTGGAACTTTTGCATTGAATTCTAACATTGTTATTCCTTCAATAACAGTTGATTTCGGTTCTGGCAACAATCCACAAACCCTCCTGGCGCTCCATGGGGTAAGCCTTGACGTGGCGGAGCGGCTTACGGTAACTACTACTAAGAAGCTTAGAGCTATGCGATCGCGAAACTTGTTTTCGCACAAGGGCCTCCCATGGTCGACAAGTCGAAGTGGAGTAGGCTGTTACTACTAATTACCCCACAACGAAGGAGTGTTCCCACCAAGGCACTCCCAACGAGGGACGGCAGCGGATAAATTTCTGTTTTGGAATCAACGGTGGCGTCTTCAGTTCCAGTTAGGCCAAACTACTTGGTGAACACCTTTACGGGCTATTTCGACTTATTTGAAGCCCAGGCTGTAAAAGGAGCGGGTTTCCGGCCCTTGTATACTTGGAGTCACATCAAGTGCCTGGTACTCCTGGTTGGGGGTTGTACGTCGGGGTGACTTCCCGACTACGTAGAAAAAGATTTAGTTGCGAAGCAACAACAGGCCTCGGAAACGGACAGATACACTGATGATGACCCAAGCAAATGTTAAGGACAACGAATTTCAGATATGCACGTGGAATTTTAGGTCCCTTAATAGACCGCGTGCTGCCGAACAACTAGCAGAGACTCTCAAATCTCAACTGCTACAAATCATCTGTACGATATGGTCGGAGGAATGCATGCCCGATGAATGGAACCTCAGCATTGTTTCCCGATCCTGAAAAAGGGAGATCCTCTAAACTGCGCCAACTACAGAGGAATCAGTCTACTTAACATCGCCTACAAGATCCTCTGCCGTAATATGTGAACGTCTGAAGGCTTTCGTCAACAATCTGATTGGTCCTTATCAATGTGGCTTCAGTCCAGGAAAGTCAACCGTCCACCAAATTTTCACTTTGCGTTAAAAACGTATGTTCTCCAAAATCGATACGTTTTGTTTTTGTTACACACATCTTCTACAGCATGGAGGATATCTTCTGATGTATATGATAGAGCTGTGGTTTTTCGTTGATATGTACGGGACATCTTTTTGATTAAAATATCGTTAGATAAACACCAGAACCATTGAAAATGAATGTTTCCAATTACCCCAAATTGTTTACTTTTACCCCGTTTCGGTGTTTACATTTACCCATGATAGGAAAATAATGGGGTTATTGTAAACAGCCAATAACTTTAAAATTGTAATATACAGACCAATAAAAAACATAAGACATGCATTAACACTCATAGTTCACTATCTTAAATATAAAATTTAACTTACTTTGATCGCCTTTATTTGTTTTGACACACTTTTAATTAACACTCAAAAAGCTAAGAACGTAGAAAAACGAATGACTCACGTCAACGAACAAAACTCAAATAAACCTTTGACAGATAACGCCTTACACGCGTCAATATGGTTTAAATATAATGTCTTTTCAAATTATCTCATGGCATGCTTCGAATTATAAACGGTTTTGAGAGAATTTAGTTTGTTTACAATTACCCCTGTTCACAATTACCCCCCTTGACCCTATATCAATATAGCTCAAGGTAAATAATATTTATGTGCGTGAAAATGGCCTCGCGGATAAGACTTTGCCCACGCCTATATTCGGGCTTGCTACGCCACTGGCCACGAGCAATACAAACAGTTTCCGAAGTTAACAAAAAGCAAATAAATTTTGTGTGAAACACCTACTTCCAATCGTGGTCTTGGAATCTCACCCGAAAAAAAAGAGAAACAACATCTATTATTAGATTTCTATCAATATTAATTTTCCGAAGGCTTCAAGCTTTTATATTAATTGATAATAAAAGCACTCCGATGACACTTTGCAAACAGTGAGTAACTTTGTAGATTCTAGCTCTGGAACACCAAAACGATCGCCAAATATTTGTTTTTTTTTTCTTCAAATTTGATTGAATTTTGGTTTTTGGACCGAACCGCCAGTGGTTCGAGGGAAATTACCATGACTTGTTGCTTGTTCCTCTTATCTAATCAAATTAATGTTTTTGTTTGCTAAATTTGATAAGTGTTTTGCATAATCACCTCACCGGTTTAGTTTTAAGTTGGTTCTGAAGCGAAAACATGTTGGGTCAATCGGTCGTGAGGGCCTTATTGAAAGCAAATAAAATAATAAGAGTTGGATTTGCTTCCAAAAGTTCGAGTGCAATAGAATTTGACTGGAGAGATCCACTTAATACTGAATCGTTGCTCACCGAAGAAGAAAAGGCTATTCGTGATACATTTCGCAGTTACTGCCAAAAAACACTTTTGCCACGAATTGTACAAGCTAATCGCAATGAGGTTTTCCACAAGGAGCTGCTGCTCGAATTAGGTGAACTTGGTGCTCTTGGCTGTACTCTGAACAGCTATGGATGTGTTGGAGTTTCCAATGTTGCCTATGGGCTAATTGCTCGGGAAATTGACCACATCGACTCTGCTTATCGATCTGTTTTGAGTGTACAAAGTTCCCTAGTCATGGGTTCTATTCACGATTTTGGCAGCGAAGAACAGAAGAAGAAATATTTACCTAGTTTAGCACAGGGTAAGCTGATTGGTTCTTTTGGCTTGACGGAACCAAATCACGGAAGTGACGTATCCGGAATGGAAACCCGTGCAAAATATGACAGTAAATCAAAGTGTTATATTCTCAATGGAAGCAAGACTTGGATAACAAACTCTCCCGTGGCAGATATCGCTATTATCTGGGCCAAGTGTGAAGATCAGAAGCTGCGTGGTTTTATTGTTGAACGAGCCCAGTCGCCGAAAGGTTTCTCTACTCCAAAGATTGAGGGGAAATTTTCATTTCGATCTTCGCCGACTGGAATGATTCTCATGGATGATCTTGTAGTGCCTGAAGAAAACCTCCTTCCAAACGTAGTGGGTTTCAGGGGTCCATTAACTTGTCTTACCAATGGTCGATATGGCATTGCATGGGGTGCCCTAGGAGCCGCCGAAACCTGCCTTGAAATTGCAAGACAATATACTCTAGACCGGCATCAGTTTAAGCGGCCTCTGGCTGCCAATCAATTGATACAGAAAAAAATGGCAGATATGTCCACCGAAATAAGTCTGGGACTATTGGCTTGTATACAAGTTGGACGTCTGAAGGATAAGAAATTGCATACCCCTGAAATGATTTCAATGTTGAAGAGAAACAACTGTGGCAAAGCACTGGACATAGCTCGTGTGGCCAGGGATATGCTTGGTGGAAATGGTATTTCAGATGAATACCATATTATCAGACATTTAATGAATTTAGAGGTTGTGAACACATACGAGGGTACTCACGATATACATGCATTAGTTTTGGGACGTTCCATCACTGGAATAAGTGCGTTTGCATCTTAAAGGGTTGTTTTGGCTATCAAACATAAAACGTATTGTGATAAGACGTATTGTATTGTTGCGTTTTTGTAAATAAATGTGTTATGGCGGCTCAGTGGGCCGGCAGCTAAATTTTTGTTAACTAAAAAACCGCTTCTGGATAAAAATTAATTCAAAGTTCTTCTTATACTTACAATTATTTAGCTTAAGTATTAAGAACAATTTTCAGTTTTTCAACAATTAATAATTCTCTTCTTTACTTAAGAGGTAAAAGAACAAAGTGAAAGATAAATGGATAAAAGTAAATACAATAAAGAACGTAAGGTTTAAGGTCGACGTAGTTAAAGGTGTGGGTGTTTACACCTCGCCTATCAACACTCCCCCTTGGTATTTTCAGACGGTTTAGCATTGCATCCTTCTGGGCTCGTGAGATCGAGGATAGGGGATAGCTAACTTTAAAGCAGGCCTATCGTAAACTCCAGATTTGGTCAGTACAGTGGCACTTCTTACTTGGTTACCGTCAGCAACTTTGGTGCGGAGGACGCGGCCTCTCAACCAGAAGTTTCTTGGACTGTTCTGGTCCACAACAAGGACGATGTCATTTACTTTTATTGGTTTAACTGGTGAAAGCCATTTAGAGCGACGTGTTAGTGTAGGAAGATATTCACTTACCCATCGTTTCCAAAAATGATCCGCATACAGCTGTGAGGTTTGCCAATTCTTCTTAACGTCATCGTCGAATATTGCTAGGGGTTTCAGTCCATTAGATGATCCCAAGAGGAAATGATTCGGTGTAAGTGCTTCTTCGTTTTCATTTTCTATTGGAAGATATGTAAGTGGCCGTGAGTTGACGATGTTTTCGACTTCTGACATCATGCTCTTTAGAAGCTCATCACTCGGGTTCCGTGTGGGCATAATTTTGTACAGATTATAAATTCATTTTCCTGAGGGGCCGGTTATAGCTATTAGAAAAACGGATCAGCAAAAAAAATCTTTTCCAAATTTGACTACTCTAGAACTTCATTTGAGTGAAAAAAAATTCTGATGTCATAAAGAAAAGCGCAAAGCTGGATTTCTGACACAAAATTCTTGGTTGCTATAAGCACTCATCAGAAAAATAGGTCCGTTCGTTTACCCCATAAAACTGCCCAAAACTGCCATATTCTCCCACTTTTTCGTTCGTTTACTGCCACTTAAATTAAAATCTGTCACTTTTGAAGGAGAAAAATATTTCCCCTATCTGCCGAATTTAGCCAATTTTTGTGGCTAAATTCGGCAGATAGGGGAAATATTTGTGGCAGTTTGTGTAAGTTCTGTCAAACCATAAGAAGTACATTGAATTTTGTTGACGTTTGACATAATTTTGTGCATTCGGCAGATTTTTGGTGTGAAGCGTTCATTTACTTTTTGGGTGAATCACAAAATTTCGAGGAGTTGGGATGATTTTTGACAGTTTTTACACAAACTGCCCAAGAAGTATCAACAGCCGTATTCATAATAATTTCTTAATCAGGCTCTTAAAGGTTACTTAGTTAAGCAGGCTTAAATATTTAGGCGACCTTTAAGCAGCTGTACTAAAAATTCTTATTCATAAGTGATTTGCGACCTTTACTTAACTAAGTAACGTCCCTGTTAAAAATGTAATAGAAACTGAAAATCTATTACTGGATGCTATTACGTTTTAGTTGTTAATACAAAAAAAAATCATCCCATCCCAATGCAGTTTGGTCCCAGAACTGGGATTCCCCAGATAAGGCAACCATAACTTGAAGACCGGGAGCATAGAGAATATATAATAATATTATCTCTCTATGACCGGGAGGTATATGGCCTCCCTAGATCGGCTCGAACTAGGCCAATAATTTTTGTCATGTCCAATTTTGAGAATCGGTATCTCTTCTTAAAAATTTTGTCGTCCAGCTCCATTGGATTAATTCGGATCTTGTATTGTATTTTAATTGCTCTTCTTGTCCTCAGCCGTAATATCCTTAATACATTTAAGTCTCGAAGAATTTGTTGATGTTCCATTATTATTATTATTGTTTTGACGATAAATATTTGCGTAGATAATAATAAAACTGAATTGAAAGCAACCAGATCGAAAAGTTTCAATTTCATTGAAATTTCAATACCTAAGTAGGATTTAATCAGCCTTTAAACGCACAAATTTGCGTTTAACTTAAGCGACCTTTAGTCAACCTAGCTTAAATCAAAAAATGGATTATGAATAAGGATTGTCTGCTTAAGTACTGCTTAGAGCTCGCTTAAATTCAAGCAGCCTTTAAGTTTTGGTTATGAATACGGCTGCAAGTTTTCACTGTTCCAATTTTTTCTGAATTAATTGGCAATGACAGTTCGATGATAAGTGAAAGGATGCGTTCTGAAATAAATTAACAAGTTGTCAAGTCTTTATTGAAAAACCCTTTATAGGCTTTAATACAAAAACAAAACATTATTTGGCTTCATACGCTTATAAGATGATCCTATTCCCACTTTATTAAAATTTTGTTGCACAATTTATGCGAAATCGTACTGATTATGAAAAGGGAGGATTGGCATTCCAAGTTGAGTCTGCTTCACTACACTTTTATTAATTTAGACCGTGTGCGAATTCAGTTAAAAATGGGTTAAAACTTGACGTTTGGTTAAATTTTGACAATAGCATGTTTAATAAAGTTTAATTAGCTGCGGAGCAGGTTAAAATTTGACATTGCTGGTTAAAATTTTGAAGTTTCTCAAAAGAGAAATTCCGTCACTTGACTTTAGTAAAATAAAAACTGCTGCTTTTGGACTCTTGCAAAAACAAAAGCAACTCTTTTCCATGGGTAGCAATAAAAATAAAGAAGACGAGAAGGTAGACGATGACGAAGATGAACATCTTGGCAATGAAGTGGCTAAAAAACAACAAATGACGTGTGCACTCATCAAGGATTTGCAATGGATTGGAGTCAAGTGGCTCAGGGAGTCTTAGCCTACGAAAATTGTGCATAGAGGACATATATTACATTACATTAATATATGTCCTCTATGGAGAAGACGATGATCAGATTGCGCTTTGGGATTTGGCAGTTGAAACGATGAGATAAGCAAGCTTCCACCACAATTGTTGTTCATTCATCAGGCACAAAAGGAAATCAAAGAACTTCATTGGCATCCTCAACTAATTCAATATATTTTAAACGATACAGCCGTATTTATTAAGATTCCTTAAGAGCGCTTTAAGATGTTAATTAGTTAAGCATGCTTAAATATTTAAGTTGCCTTTAAGTAACTTTACTTAAATTCTTATTTATAATCGATTATCGACTGTTACTTAGTTAAGCGACGTCTCTGTCAAAAAAGTAATAGAAACGACGATTCTACTACAGGAAACTTAAGTTTTGTTTGTCAAACTGCTGTCAAAACAAAACAAAAAACAAAAAAAAAACAATTTCTGAGGAATAAATAAAACACGAGCTGGAAGAGTTCTTGTTTCGTTCGGAAGAGTTTCACGGCCTTGGAAGAACCTCAAATTTTGTGGAGGTAAATGGATGTTAAGTTTTCTTTTTCAATTCCTATATTGTTATTTTTCTTTTTATTAAAAATTACAGATGAAAAACAATGAACAGTGCACAAAAAACGACAATTTTTTTGTTTAAGGCCGTGTGCGAATTCAGTTAAAAAATGGGTTAAAATTCTTACCACGATAAAATTTTGACATTTCGTTAAAAAGGGATCATATTAAAATTTTTGCTGTGCGAATTGGGTTAAAATGGGTTAAATGGGACTTTTTTGACACTACTTTGATTAAATTTCCCTCAAGATAAAACAAAATTACCCTCAAAAATGGTTCTTTCTATGTTCAATTAATTTTTTTTTTTTTGTAACTAAATCCAAATGCAACATTATCAAATTAAATTTTCTTTTATGAAAATGTAAGAAATTCTCAATTTCACACACATTTTTTTTTTATCGATAATTTCCCATTTAAATACGATCAAAGATACCATTGCGACTGTTTGTTAATTCAGTCATCGAACACTACTTATTCATTGTTCACAGCTGTCAAAATAGAATACAGACAATTCGTAATTCGTATATTTTTGTGTATAGTATTTGGGTTTGATAAAAGACAAAAGTCCGCCTTGGTTCGGATTTGTTAATTGTCGATCAAAATGCGATTTTGAGCAGTTGCAGAGTAAAACAATATTGCATTATTGCATATCAAAAGAGAGCAATTCAACAGAGGCTAGAAATGACCGCAGACAATGAAATGGTGTTGATGGATAATTTGGAAGTGTTCAAAAAAAAAAAATGGATTTTAATTTGAGACTGATGGTAAATTACCATTGATAATGCTTATGCGAATTTATCTTATGGGCTTAATCTTGTATGTTGATTTGTTGCTGCAGGCCCACCAACAGATCAAATCAAATTGCTTGGTAAGCCTTATAGCAAGCAATGGGAATTTGGAATTTGACTTTCATGCTCCTGGATGCTCCGTGGGACCGAACGTTTGATTGCAGAGCATGCAGAAAGTCTGTGGTGATTGGCTGCTAGAGGACAACGATGATTATAGCAGAAAATATTCCGACTTGTCGACACTGACGACACCAAAAAAATAAAGAAAAATGTGTTTAAAATTCCAGATTTTTATTTTATTGCACAAATAAAAAGACCCTTAACTTTAAACACTTATCGTTCTTAATATATTGAACCCACTTTGCGCCGTCGCGTCGATAAAATAATCCTCGGTAGTTGAGGATGCCAATGAAGTTCTTTGATTTCCCTTTGTGCCTGATGAATGGACAATTGTGGTGGAAGCGTTTCAACGGCCAAATCGCAATCTGATCATCGTCTTCTCCCGACGCCATACGCGTGGTAATGTGATCAGTATGGTGCTTGAATGTTGCAATTGGTTTGATGGTTTGCAACTGTCTCAAATCCCAAATGTGAATGAATACATTGTCGCCACCACTTGCAATAAAGGGCTCCGTGCGATTCCAGGAAAAAACATTTATATCACTCTCGTGGAAGCATTCCAGGTCTTCAACGGACTCATCATGACTGACCAGTGGACGCTGGTCAACCGGCCATGAACCACCTTCTAGTGATGACCAGATGTGTATGTCTCACCTTGAATTTAAATAACAATTAGAAAAAATAATGCACATTTTTCGAAGGTACTTACTTGCATTGCAACTCAGGTGGCTAAGACTCCCTGGGCCACTTGACTCCAATCCATTGCAAATCCTATTAACACAGCCCTGTTGCTTGATAAATGCGCACGTCATTTGGTGTTTTTTAGCCCCTTCATTGCCAAGATCTTCATCTTCGTCATCGTCCAACTTCTCGTTTTCTTTATTTTTATTGGCCAAGTGACTTTTTTTTTATTGAATTTGCTGTCTTGAATATAATTTTCTCCTCTTTTCAGAAACTTCAATTTTTTAACTAGTAATGTCAAATTTTAACCTGCTCCGCAGCTAGTTAAATTTTATTCACCATGCTAGTGTCAAAATTTAACCAAACGTCAAGTTTTAACCCATTTTTAACTGAATTCACACACGGCCTAAGTAATTTGGCATTACTAGTAAAATGCCAATTTGAAATTTCCCTCATGTGCTGAGCTGTGATTGATCCTTTGTATATGGATTTACCAGGTAATATCAAGAATGGTTTTCTGCTTGGTTTGACAGTTTTTTGACAGTTTTTTACATTAGTTTGTAACGTGTGTTCTCTGCTTGCTTGCTTGAAAACCATTCTTGATAGTACTAGGTAAATCCATATACAAAGGATTGATCCAATGTTTCATCTATCAAAAAAAAACAAAAACTCGAGTTCAGGGGTGCATTTATTTTTGTTGGTGATCGTTAGGCGCTACACAACTTCTTGTACTTTTTAACACTTGATCAAGTTGTTCATAGAATGCGCTTTCGAATACGACCCGAAAAAGCACAATAAATATGATGAATTAAGGATGAAAAATGAAGAAAATGTAACGAAAAATGAAAAACAAAAATAATAAAAATCGTGCATGTACACCTTGAACGTTAAAACACCATGTAGTCCAAAAAAAGAATTGAAATTGAAAAATAAAATTGATGTACAATCGATATAATCTTGATTCAATCATATTTCGCTTGGCGCCCCTGAGATTAACCATTCAACTGCAGACCAGCCTTGTATCCTTGTATGTAAAATGGAATGAATTTCGAAATGAAGTTTTGACATATGTTGAAAATTCATCGCAAACAGTGAAAAAGATATATGGAAGCACTCTTTTTATATCCGCTTATTTCTTAAGCGTGGATAATTATCGGCGCTTAATAAGCGGATATAGACATTTGTTGTTGTTGCATTTTGCATGTAAATATTTTTTTAAGCGTATATACGCGTGCAAAAAAACGCCTATTGTATGCTGTTTATAATGTCTTTAAAAAAGCAAAAATTACGATATTTTTGGATTTTCGTGAAGCGTCAAAAACAAACAAAATAAATTGAATTGAATTGGCACTGGGTAGAGCAGATAGCTTCGTCCTTGGGCTTGGTACAGAAATGAGTATCGAGGAAGACGGTTCATCAAACCCGGTTCAATCTTCTTCATTCGACCTCTTCGAATAATATACTTAAGAAACTGGTGGTTTTTTGTTCCCATGTGAAGTTTTCTTTCCCATCCCGTCACAATACTGCAGTCGCGAAAAATTTTCGTATAATATTCCATATTCCTATAAAAATACAAAAATAACCAAAACTAGAAAGCATAATTTCTCAATGTATAGAAATGTCAACATTGCAACCTTTAAACAACAAATTTTGCGTTTAACTTAAGAGAGCTTTAAGTAACGTTGCTTAAATTTTCAAATTGATTATAAATACGGATTTTCTACTTAAATCATACTTAGAGGTTGCTTAAAGTTAAGCAACCTTTAAGATTTGTTTATAAATTTGGCTGTAAGTGTTTAAAGTTAACGGTCTTTTTTTATTGCACAAATAAAAATCAGGAATTAAAAAAAAAAACAATTTTTCTATGTTTTTTTGGTGTCGTCAGTGTCGACAAGTCGGAATGTTTGCCGCGATAATCATCGTTGTCCTCTTCTTCTGCCTCTAGCAGCATGTCAGTGTTAATCAGGTGTCGCATAGTGGGCCGGCCATGTGGACAGTGCTGAAACCGATTTATTATAAAAATTACCATTTTTAACATCTTTTTCCTGCACGAGTTGATTTCAGATGTGTTCTTACCCAAGGCTGCTCAATTTCGGGCATTATTAATTAACAAACAGTAGCAATCAATGGTATCGTTGATCGTATTTAAATGGGAAATTATCGATAAAAATAAAAACAGCGTGTGTGAAATTGAGAATTTCTTACATTTTCATAAAAGAAAATTTAATTTGATAATGTTGCATTTGGATTTAGTTACAAGAAAAAAAATAATTAATTGAACATAGAAGGAACCATTTTTGAGGGTAATTTTGTTTTATCTTGAGGGAAATTTAATCAAAGTAGTGTCAAAAAAGCCCCATTTAACCCATTTTAACCCAATTCGCACAGCAAAAATTTTAATATGATCCCTTTTTAACCAAATGTCAAAATTTAATCGTGGTAGGAATTTTAACATATTTTTTAACTGAATTCGCACACGGCCTTAATTACTAAAAAAAAAACTTAAATTTGCTTTCAACATGATGGTAAAATGAACTACTAAAAATAGAATTAAGATAAAATCAACACGAGAAAGAAAAAGCGATGTTTACAACAAAAGGCATTTTTTTCTTTTTCAATGAACCAAAGTAGCTCTAAACGTAATGTGGCTTAAGTTTTACGGCAACCAAAAAATCGATCATACATCCAAATATCGTGTTTTTCAAGCAACAGTGAATTGCTGCATGTGCTACGGTACCCAAATTTTTGGATATTTACAATTGGAGGAGTTTGAAGCCGTGCAAAGATATTTCTTCAAACACTTGTTCCGACTGCCTTCTTCAACCCCCAATTATGCTATTTATGTGGAGTCTGGTCTAACACCTATTTACATTACAAACCTTAAAACCAATTCAGCCTTCACAAATCCATTATGTTAAGGCTCATGCAAACAAATGCCACCCCGTTTAAGGAATGGAACCACCGCTAGCTTCTTCAAATGGTAGTAACCTATCTTTTATGGAGTCCAATTTGAACGAATGGTCCACAATGTTCAATGATGTTATCGCCAGAGTTGATGAAAATATTTTCAATCAACACCTATCCAGATCCTCAACAACAATATCAAGAAATGTATACAGGAACCTCAACCACCAACTTACATCACAAGCTAAATATTTCAACAATGAGTTTTCTTCTGAAGCTATAAGTTACATATTTAGAGCCCGAGTCGAAATACTGAATCTCAACTCTATGCTGCATCGATCCGATCTCACACAAATCTGTAGCTTATGTAACAGAGGATAACCAGAAGACATCACCCACTTCTTTGCAACGTGTCCTTTACTTCAAGAGATTCAACGGCTACATTTTCAACTGAGTTTTCTCTCCCCAACTAGCCTCTACGAAATCCTTAATGGAGATCTCGGATGGTCAACCGTGTATAAATACTGCAAACATGCTCTTAAATATCGCAATAGTTTTCTATAGCAACCAGTTATTGGAATTACAAATAATGTTTCTAAACTCTCACTAAATTTTATGTTTCAAATCATTATAACATTGATAAATTATTATTTTTGTTTCAAATCACCTCAAAATTGTAGAAAGCGCACTTGATGCTTTAATAAATGCATATAACTTTTTTATAATTAGTTAACTTATTTTATTTTTATTATTTGAATATAACATCTTTATAATATTATACACATTGTATTTTGTCATAAAATGTCGTTCAGGCAGACGGCAGAATTGCCATGTCCTTATTCTTAAATGAAAAATATATTGTAAATAATTTATATTTTTTTAATAAGGGAATTATCTATCTTTCATCTATCTATCTATATAATCTATATTTTTTTTTGTCTGGTTTGTTTTGTACAGGGAGCGGCAAAATGATCTGACGGTTTTCACTGCCACGCTGGCGAGCGAGTGAGTGGTGGAGGGTGGTGGGGATAGCGGCTTTCCAGAGCCTACGTGCGGACATGTTCAGTAGCCATGGAGCGGTGGACGGCTGAGCACCGTGCGTTTGTCGTGGAAGCGTTTTTTAAAAGTGGCGATTCCTGTGTTACTGTTCGGGGACATTTCGTGGCCAGCTCGCTCCCCGGATCTCAGCGTTTGTGATTTTTTCTTGTGGGGACTGCTGAAATCTAGAGTATACGCAAACAAACCCCGCACATTGGATGACCTTAAGGAGGCCATACGCCAAGAAATAGCCAACCTGTCTCCTGCAATGTTAGGGAAAGTGTTTGAAAGTTTCAGTGCAAGATTGGAAGAATGCATGGCCCGAGATGGACATCATTTGAAAGACGTCATCTTCAAATCTTAAACGGAGCAAATTCGCCTTTTTTCAGTTATTTTTATAAATGTTCATAAATACCAATCTGTATAATATGCAATAAAACACTTTTTATCACTATAAACGTTTGAGTTATTTGCATTTTAAAACCGTCAGATCTTTTTGCCGCATCCTGTATATTACCTTCAGCGCTTAGCGATAACTTTGAACATGAAAAGGTTTATTTTTGAGTTTCCTGAAAAAAAAGAACGAAGGCACAAGCCGCTCAGAACTAACTTTTGATATTTAGGACACATACAATTGCAATTGCTTCAGCATCATCATCTGATAGAAGCAGTGGGTATTAAGATCGACTGAGGATAAAAATGCTGTTTGGCTTGAATGAGTCTGCAAGTTGAAAAAGTATTGGTATAATTTTTGTTTTATGCAGAAAGTTTATCCATACTTACGTGAATCCATCCTAAAGCAATGTGATTCTGTTGCTCCTGCACATCGAATATCTCTTCCTCCTTCATTCCGTATTGCTTCAGTATTATGACATGAGCTTTGAGCAAGCGATTGTGGGTCAATCGTCTAGGAAGAATTGCACGAGACTCAACATTGTTATTTCCAAATATGCTGTCGCCTCTGAGTCACTGAAGGGGATTCTGTCTCGACTTGCGGACCTGACCAAAGAAGTGCTCTATAGCGTCCGAGTTGAGACGCCTCGTTAAAATATAGCTCAACTCGAAATTATAAAGATACTCATGCAACATTTTTCCTTTCCAATTCCTCTTCAACTAGCTTTCTTAATCGAACTATTTCTTTATCCTTTTCTTCTATAATTTTCTTAAGTTTACGCACCTGATGCTGTGATATTTTAAATTTCTTCATAGTAGTTCTAGTAACTTTCTTCCGATAATTTTTTTTAGGAGTGTTATTGCGAAGAAAAGGAGCGGTCGACGTTGAAGCATCACTTACTCCAGTGATCAAAGTGTTTTCTTGGTCTACATTTCGGTCCAAACACGCTGGTTTTTCTTCGAATGTAACCAAGTCTTTGTCTGACCGCTTTGAAGAACATTGAGGTATTTCTTCAATGTGAATATTAATCTCCAATGCTTGATGAATTGCCTCAATGTCCATATCAGAATCATCAATTTCTCCGCATTCAGAAGAAGGATCGTTCAAGGAAGTGTTCGGTATTGCAGTTCTCGTCAATCTTGTTTTATCTTTGTTGGTAAACATGCCTTCCGAGAAATGCTTTTCACAAAGTCGATGGGATTTTCGAAACTTACGAAGACCCAGACGCTGTGCCCATATGTTCATACTATTAATGAAAAAGGATATTATGTATCAATCAAAAATTAAAACAAGTTTTTTTTTAACTTATGAGCTATTTTTTTTCCTTAGAATGGCTTTTTTATTAATTCAGCAAAAAAAAAGTACTTGAAAAATTTAAATTAATTCTTTCAGGAAATGCCCTATAAGATTTCTTCGTTTAATGAAAAAAACTCGAGTTCAAGGGCGCATTTATTTTTGTTGGTGATCGTTAGGCGTTACATTATTTCTTGTGCTTCTTAACACTTGATCAAGTTATTCATAGAATACGCTTTCGAATACGACCCGAAAAAGAACAATAAATATGATGAATTAAGGATGAAAGATTAAGAAAATGTAACGAAAAATAAAAAAAAAAATTATTAAAATCGTGCATGTACACCTTGAACGTTAAACACCATGTATTCCAAAAAAAGAATTGAAATTGAAAAATAAAATTGATGCACAATCGATATAATCTTGATTCAATCATATTTCGCTTGGCGGCCCTGAGATTAACCATTCAACTGCAGACCAGCCCTGTTGTAATGCGTTTTTGTTTGTGAAACTCACACTACTTAGAAAAATGCTTCACTTCTGTTTCATAAGACCCCTTCCTGGACTTCTTAGGCCCGGTGCACACACACGATTTTTGTCGCGGCGATATCGCTGCGATATCGCTGCGATATAGCTTTTACGACATAAGGTACTCACAATCAAATGGAGTGGTGCACACACACTTGCGATATCGCACCGACACTTCTGCGACATTTCTGTGGTAAAATGTCGCAAAAGTTTCTGCGATATCGCGGCGAAAAAAAATCGCATTTGTGCCTTGTAGTACATTGTTTTCTATCGTGCAGTGCACACATGCGATTTTTACCGCGAGTTTTTATCAAATTGAAAGGGAAAATATGGATGATTATGATACTGGTTTCATTTTATTTGATTTTGATTTTGATTTTTGGTGAAACTTTGATCGCCAACTCATTAAAAGATCTTTCACACATTGGAAAATTGTTAAAAAAAAATGTTCAGGATTTTGTCTCTTGTTTTGAAACGATGAATAAAATAGTCCTTTTGTTAGCCGATGGTCAAACAATATGCTCTAGAATCAACCAATGCTAGATGGTCACAGGGTACCACCTGCCTTGCTACCAAGCAAATATGGCCAAGCATAGACTTAAAACGGTCAAAAGGCTTGATATCCCTGAGCAGACAAAATATAAGCTCTACAATTGGAGTAATAACAGGACACTGCCTCATAGGTAGACATGCTCTGAGGCTAGGGGTCTACACAAATGACTTCTGTAGAAGCTGCATGGACGAGGAGGAAGAGGAAACAGTCCAACACCTTCTATGTACATGTCCAGCACTCTCCATTAGAAGGAACAGCTTTCTAGGTAATCACTTCTTCGATAATACCAGCGAACTGGCAACGATCGACACAAAATGTTTCTCTAACTTCATTAGAAGCACGAATTGGTTTGTTTAAGCTCATTACTCTCCCATGAGTATTTTGTGGTATCACAACGGATCCTTGAGGTCTAAGTGTATCAACAACAACTAGACAGCCACTACAACCTAACCTAACCTAGCCGATGGTCATTTACGTCAGTGACGTCGTTTCTTTTTTATTAAGAATATAATTTTTATGCACCAGGTACGCGAAAATAGTTCTTTTCTTCCTGTAAAAGTTCATTGTTGAAGGACAAACTCAATCTAAAAATTGAAACCTGCGGTAAAATGTCGCAAGTGTGCACTGAATCTGAATAGTTGCGATCGCAGCGATATCGCCGCGACAGAAATTGCGTGTGTGCACCGGGCCTTATTCAATTCAATGCCTGCGTTGGCACACGAAAAGGAATGGAAAAAAGCAACAAGTGAGCGTTTGTGGCTGAGAAGGGAATCTCGTGTTGTTGTTTTGATTTTGTGCTGTTGAATTTGGTTGTAGGTTTGTCTATATCAAATCTCTTGAAATAAGGGATAACAAATGTGGTCATTTTTATTTGCACTAGAAGCCAAAGCTAAGTAACTGTTTGTGATTTGTGATCGATTGGAATACAATTGGCATTTCAATCCAATATTTTAAATATACATGGCTAAATATTCGTCCAAACATTTTTCCGGATTCCTTTCAATGAAAACTATAGCTTACCTACCCAATGTATTCTTATAAATCTTTCAGGATAGATAAAGCTTAGTCTTCTACATAATAGTTGTTTATGGAAAAAAATACATACATATTGACAAAATCTTACGAGTCAACAAAAGAAAAAGGTGCACTTTTTCGGGAATAACTTTCGAACGGATTAGAGTTAAAGAAGTCTACGCAATGAAAAGAGAATTTATTCCAGTTATTCATGCAAATTAGAATACCTAATTCTATTTAAATTTTCACAATTTGTTGGGAAATAAACTTTTTCGACTCACCTATCAGGATTGTTGGTGCCAAACGTACGGGAGTAACCTGTACATCCCATAACACACCCTCTAGTTTTAATTGCACTCATATTCACTTTATCACGATCGTTTATAAATTCCAAATTTATCACAAAACTTTTATTCAATCGTTTAAAAATATAACGGCTGCCTGTCGGGAAAAAGTGATAAAAATTGATTAGTTTTTCTTTTTAAATAGATTTAATTTTATCATTTACCTTGCTGATTCCACGATCTCGTCGTCGGTGATGTTGGTTGTTTTGTCCACTGATCAGTTATAACAAGTAACAAGATATGACAAAATGACAATTGCCTACAAACTTGAAAAGCAAGTTTGCTGCGAGAGTATGTGTGTAATGGTAATAATGTAACAATTGCCTACAAACTGAAAATCAAGATTGCTGCAAGAGTATGCGGGTAGGTAGGTTTACAATCTTGTTATTTCTGATCAGTGAGGTAAACAGGGGTGGAATTGTGTAAGGTAATAGTTGACTATCAAATTTTTGACTATCAAATGTGATAGTCAACAACTTTCCATCTGTGTAAAGTGATCATTCTGAAATCAAATTTTTTTCTTGGATTCTTGGCGACGATTTTACTTTCTTTTGCACATCAATGGGCGGACAATTATTTGTTTGGTGTTAAGACGCCATTTTTGTCACTCTGAAAAATCCAGAATACGAGGACTTTAATTCAACTTTTAAGAACTTTTATAGTACCGATATTATTAAAATAAAATATTCTAAACAAAGAATTTATTTCAATAAAGTGTTTTTTCGACGATTTACGGTGGATGGTGTTCCCCCAACACGGATGTTGGTGGATTTCAGCCACACGTGTTTCGGCTGCTCACATTCCTGTTCGTAGAACCAGCCTTGCTTTTCCACGCACGGATTAATTGTTTTTACTGCTATGAAGCAACAATCTGATTTTTTTAAATAAAAAAAAAACTACACCATACAATAAAACTATGGAAGCTGCTCAACAACTCATCGCCCTTGGTCAGACACCAAGCACCAGCTCGCAACAAAGCCTCGACAAGACAATTTCTCCCCAAGTGGTGACGAAACCAACTTTCATCGACAATGCAAACGAAATCATGTCTGCAACGACTAAGCATCCATTGCCACCCCCTGAGGATGTCGAAATTGACCAAAGTGACTGGGAATCCCCGCCAAAAAAAACACACCGCAGCTGCTGCTAAAGTGAATTCCACATCTCAAAAAATGGACTTTGAGTCCGACAAAAATAAATTTGCTGCACTGGCCAACGTGAAACTACAAACAGTGGTAAGCAGCAAACACAACAATTCCGTGTCTAAACAACTGCAACAAAGAACCATCAACGATGATGAAGAAAAGAACAGCGAGGGAGCCCCTCCAGCAACATCCAGCGATAAGCAAAATAAACCAACTGTAGAAGACAAAATGTATTCAGGTAAGTTCTGTCCACCTATAATATTGAAAAATATAGATGTTAGAAAATTAATTTCCGAATTTAAAGAGAACTCGGTAGAGTTTAAGTACAAAATAGTGAACAGGGGTAGTATTTGCAAATTATATATCGATGATAGCGATGCTCATAGGGAGTTGATGCGTATGCTGAGGGACACAGGAGATGCACAAGCATACTCCTTCACTCTGAGGGAAGATAAAACAACAAATGTTGTCCTTCGTGGACTTTCATCCGATTATCCTCCAGAGGAAATCTTTAATGAATTAAAAAATCGAATCCCCAATATTTCTAACATCTCTCTCTTCGAGACAATCAGGTCAAAGCAGGAGAAAATAAAATATAATCTGTTTCTTGTTCGTCTGCTTCCTGGAACCGATGCGTCAGAACTAACAAAAATTAAATACTTATTCCACACCAGGGTCTATTGGGAGAAACCCAGGGGAAATCGGGGCCCCCTACAGTGCAGGAGATGCCAACAATTTGGGCACTTGGCCAAGAACTGCGCCTTTGCATACAAATGTGTGAAGTGTGTTAATCGACACGAACCCGGCGCCTGTACTGTAGTGAGGGATGAGGGCAGCAAAGCGATATGCGTGAACTGTGGAGAAAACCACCCGGCCAATTTCCGAGGATGCAAATTTTTCAAATCGTATGAATCCAGGAGAAAGCAGCTATTGCAAGAGGCAATAAACAAAAAAGAAAAAGCTAGAAACTTATCGCTCGCCCTTTCCAATGGGGCCTCGATCATCCCTGGGGTTGACTATGCTAGTCACTTCAAGACTCTTCCCAATAACTCTCAAGTAGCATCCGGACCTCATGGTCCACAACAGGGGCAGACAACAGGAAACATCCTAAATCAATTCATGGCACTCTCCAACGACCTTTTTGTTTACGATATGAGAACCTTGTTGGGCAAAGTTGAAAAATTTATGTCCAATTTAGAAAACTTTAATTCATTAACGGAAAAAAGAATGGCCTACTTGGATCTGGTCAATGAACTTCTTTTCTGTTCCAAATGATGTTGATAAATATATTACAATATAACATTTCGTCTTTAATTGCCCATTCTAGGAGAATTGAGCTTCTAAAAATTCTCCAAGAAAATAAATGTCACTTTGCTTTCGTTCAAGAAACTCATCTATCTAGTAGACATAAAGTCTTCCTAGATAACTACTGCATTATCCGAAATGACAACCTTCAAGGTGCTGCGTTAATTTTGAAAAATAACATTAAATATGAGCTCGTTAACTTTGATTCTAACATTTTCCCTTCAGTTTTTATAAGTATTAGATGCATCGAGGACAACATCCCGAAGAACTATCTTCTAGGATCGTTATACTTTCCCTCGTCTTGTGCTGTCTCTCAACTCACAAATGAGCTAAATAAATTAGAAAACTTAGCATCCAACTTTGACGGAGCAATTATCGGAGGAGACTTGAATGCCAGAAGTCCAAACTGGAGGGATCATTCATACAACATTAATGGCAAGACCATTGAAGCCTGGCTTCAAAATTTCACCCCGTCTTTAACTTTGCTCTCCTCGGACACTCCCACTTTTCCAAGAGGTCCGTCCTTTCTCGATCACTTCCTGATCTCGAGCCACTTGATCAACAGTTTAGATCCAAATTTCTCACTCACCACGCTCCCAACTTTTTCTGACCATTGCCCGCTCCTTTTGAGAATTTCCCTCAAGGAAGCTAATTTTTGTACTTATGATCACCCGTCATATAGATCATTTAAAAACACCAACTGGAATTCATTCAAAAGACAACTTGATCAACGCCTGAATGAATTTTTCCCTCCTCCAGATGATTGTATATCTAACGAAGTTATCGACGCTCATATTTTACACTTCAATAATTCACTTCTTTCCACCTTAGATGAAAACTCCACAAGCGTTTCTCTCTCAACAAAAAAATATAAAAACTTGCCTATTGAAATTAACAATTTATACAAAATAAAACATCAGTGGCAAAGGAGCTTGAAAAATATATTTCACAATTCACTTAACAGAGTTAACGCACAATACAGAGAACTTGCCTCACAAATCACACTTCTTAACAAAATTATTAAAGAGAAAGTGAACATCTGGTTGAACAAAACACTCAGTGACAGACTGGCGAAAATCAATCCCGGGCCCCTGGCATTTAAAGAAGCATTTAGAATTGTTGGACGCAAGAAAAGATTCTCCTGTAATAAGGTGTCAGTGAACGAGCAAACATTTATCAATGCAACTAGTGTTATATCAGCTTTTGAAAATCATTTCAAGGAAATTTACAAGGAAATTGTTCCTATGCCTAATTCCCTCACCACCCAGGAAGCAATTGCAGCTGCTAGCTCTATAGCTCACAACACTCCAGAGCATATTTTCATATTCGACTCCGTAAACAGTGCACTTCGCCCAATGGCCAATCACATGTTCACTGACACTGATACAGTCCGAAGCCTGATTAAACAGTTAAAACCCAAAAAGTCCACTGGACCAGATGACATTTCTAACTTTGCCTTGAAAAAGCTCTCAGATTCAGGGATACAATTCCTAACAATTATTTACAACCAGTGCATTAACAATGCTTATTTCCCAACCTGTTGGAAAATAGCCAAAATTCTGCCAATTTTGAAAAAAACAAAACAGCCACGACATTAATAATTTTAGGCCAATATCTCTAGTTTCAAACACCGGAAAAATCCTTGAGAGAATAGCACTTCAGTTCCTCAACTCGTCACTCGAAAACCCCATTGATCCGATTCCGGATTTCCAATTTTCGTAGGGGGCACTCTACTCTACACGCTTTAATCAAATTCCAAAACGATGTAATCTTAAATCAACGCGACGGGCAATGCACTGTCGCTTGTTCCTTAGATGTGGAGAAGGCATTTGATAGCGTGTGGAGAGACGGACTCCTCGCAAAGATGTCTTCTCTTAGTTTCCCAGCTCATGCGCTAAACATAATTAAAAGTTTCCTGACTGATAGATTCTTCTTTATCCAAATCCAAAACTCCAAGGGCAATATGTGCGAGCACAATCGAGGGGTACCTCAAGGTTCCATCTTGGGCCCACACCTTTACAACATCTTCATACATGATTTTCCTCATCAGTTTACGGAAAATAACATCGTTTCCACTGGGCTATTATATGCGGATGACACCATCGCTTATGTGAGTCACGTATCTCCATCACACGCCCTTGGTGTTTTGGAAAAACACTTATGTAGAATTAACACCTATTATCAAATCTGGGGAATTAAACTGAACGTTCCAAAATCTGAAGTCATTGTTATTAGGAATGCAAGTGGGAAGGGACCTCCTGGCGTTGTGAAAGAAAGCAAAAGTCTCTCTCTTAGACTGAACGGCTGCATTATTCGGCCTAAAAACAATTTGAAATATCTCGGAGTGAATTTCAATAACCTATTGAAATTCAACTCACATGCCAAAATTACAACTGAAAAGGCGAGAAAAGTCTCCAACATGTTTATGCCATTTTTTAAACATAGAGCTTTAAACCAAAAAACTAAGTTGCTTTTCTACAAAACGCTGGTCAGACCGGTTCTGAACTACGCATTCCCCATTTGGTTTTCCATCTCGCCTACAGTGGCAAATTCCATGGAAATTTTGGAAAGAAAAATCCTAAGATTATGCGCTGGGAAAAACTTTGAGTCCCCCACCAAACGCTTCTCCAACAATTACATTTATAATATCACTAAAATCATTCCGCTGATGAGATATAACCTAACTCTCATGAGAAAAACAATTATGTGTCTAGAACTTTCAGTAAATGACCTTATTAGTCACGTCATTCTATCGCAGATGGGGTCCACTTGGGACAACTCCAGTTACTTATCTCCCCTCGGAATTACATCCTTCGACCTGGATTCCTCACTGACATCCACTCCCTTGTTTTACTCCACGGCCACTTCGGGCCAAAACCGTGGCTGAATGCTCCTAATCTAATATATTTTAAAGATGCTTTTAATTGCACACATCTCTGTTCACTATTTTTTACGGGGAATGTGCCGACTGCTGAAATCTAAATTTTTGTAAATAAAGTCATTATCTTTCCTGTGTTGGTGGACAGGACTTACCTGATAATTTTAATTAACATAAATAATGTATAGAATTAGTTTATATTCGTTATTCTTGAAAACAATAAGACTGATTGTAACTTAAAAAATAAAAAGAAAGATAAAAAAAAACAATTTCAAATTGCTCAACCAATTCGATGTATATTTTTGTATCTATGTTTTATGTGTGTTCATACGTACAATGTACCTTCAAGATTGAATTTTCATAGATTCAATTTCAAATATTTATCTCATTAAGAGAAAAAGAGACAATATTATAACTTTTAACTTTTATTTACCTTTCATTTTTTCAATATCTAACCTCAAAATTGCTGTGAACTTAAATGAAAAGAAAATCTTGTAGAGCGCTCTCGCTCTATCACATAATAACTAGTTGATTGTTGAACATTCGTTATTTAGTTTTAAGTAGTATTAGTATTATGTATATATGTATATTCATGTGACATGCACTGCTGTCGTTTTTGCTACTATAGTAGTATTTTACTCCTTTCGAGAGTCAAATGCTACTCTACTACCCTTAGACGAAATATACTCCCCAAACTTAGTGAACAAAATCTACCTATATTCCATGTAGTATGAGATAAAACAAGAACCGAAAATCAAAATTCTGACATTTCTTAGCTCATTTATGTTCAATCAGTGAGATAGTTAGTCTAAATTGAAGTCAAAGTAACCAATTTACGAAAATTGCCAAACATTTTAACGTAGATTCCTTAAATTACACACCTAATTCCACACCTTTATTACTCGAATATGTAGAAAAAATGAGCCTGCATTTTTTAAACACGCTTTTATGGATCATGATCAGGATCACTTAAGTCTGTATTTGTAGGTACGTTAATGATTTTGGACCACTACAACCTACACTGAAGATCCAGAAATGAAATTATAAGCATTAACAGAAAGGTAAAAGTTGAAAACTAGATTAAACATTTTGTAATGAAATAAATAAAATTCAACTGGTGGAATTATTATAAATAGAACTGTAAGAAAACCTAAACTTTTTAATCACAAGACCTTTGTCACGTGCATTCAACTTTTTCAAATCTGAAGTGATATGTTCTGTGCAGTTCCGTTGTTAAATTTATAATTAAAGGACAACTTGGGGAACTTTTAAATATCAATTCGTCAGAAAAGTTGGAAACTAGCGAAAAAGAATTATAGGCAAAAACAATTGATTTGGAGCCGTTTTCTTCACTTATTTCAACTTGTGAACCTTTGCAGTTGACAAACTCAAGAGTTGAATTTTAAAGTCAAGCTGAAGATTGTTTTTCTTTACTTACGTAACTTTTAATTCAGAGTTTTGAATTTGAAAGTAGTAGCCACTGGGAAACTCATAACAATTTGGAGTAGTTATGTTAAAAACATGATTTTTTTTTTGGTTTTGGAGACGGTGAAATTCTGAATCAAGAAGAAAAAAGACGACAGATACCTCTTCATAATGACATAAAAGCCTCCTCCGGCAAAAATTTTCTCTAGGAAGTACCAGGCCAAAATGACGATACAGGAAACTACTTTTGTGTTCGTAGACCCGCCAATCAAAGAAATCTCTTGCGAAAGAGTATAAACCCTTAAAAATAAATACAATACAATACATAATTGTGTGGATACAGATAGTGCATAGTCACTAGTCATTTAGATTTTTAAACTTTTTTTTCCCTACTCTCTTCATACTTTCAAAGCCCAAGTCTTCGTAATTTTCTCTTCGCTTTATGATGATAACTTTTAATATTTGTTAAATTAAAAAAAAAGTGTTTTACTAAATGCAAAAAAAAACACACAATATCTGACAGAAAATTGTACGTATGTATGTTTAATGATCTAATTTAGTTTTTTGGCAGTTGAGAACAATAATTTGAGAGTGACAGCCTCTAATGAAGACAACTTAAATCGAAATTTAAGGATAAAATCCTCAAGTTGATATCAACTTCGATTGAATAAAAGGCTCCTCCTATTCGACAAACACACAATTTGGGTTTTAGAACTCTCAAAAATTTATAAGAAACTATCGTTTACGTTTGCTAATAAACTTCAACCACATCATTTTTGAAACTTCAAAACGATCTGCAAAACCCATTATAAGTGATACTTTTTTCCGGAGGCGATTTATCGGGCTAAGTTCCTATAGTTAAAAAATTATACTACCCAAACATAGAAAATACTCCTCAAAATAATTCGAAAATACTCCCCATTGCATTTTTGAAATGACAGCACTGGTGACATGTCGTCAAAGAAAAAGTATATGTATACTCTCTCCTGAGCAAGAGTAGTCAGACTATGTTCAAATAAAGCCACGAGGCGTTCCATTCTAACTGTCAAAGCAGGCAATACATTATAGCCGCATTTATACTTAAGGGGGGGTTTCCCATGTAAAAATAGGTTGGACTTTTGCGCGAAACTGTGTAGCGTTCGCAATTTTTCGAATATTTTAATAAAACAAACGGTTTTCGATTGATATTAAATAGGGTCAAATGTTTGTGCAATTAAAAAAAATAAATAAAAATTCCATGTACCTCAAAACCGACAAGCAAACGGAAAAATTATAAAATTTTGAAAGACGCTTGCGCTAACTAACGGGAAATGGGTTAAATATTACATTTTTATTTATTTTATATTTTTTTTATAATGACAATATATCCTGTTACTTAACGTCGCTGTTTTTTTTTCGATTATCGTTATAATTTTTTCCACACAAAATTCGAAAAACAATGAAAAATACAGCAAATTACGTAAAAAGTATGAATGCATTTTTTAGTATAACTTCTAAAATATAAAACGTAGTGAAGTCCAATTAACTTTTTTCAAAGCTTTAAATATGTAATTTCAACGGAGTAGTTTTTTTAATTTTTGTTTTTATGTTTGTCAAATGTTTTTGTTAACATAAACATAAAAAATACCTATTTTTTGTCTAGCATTTTGCGCGTTTGCCCGGGAAATTGATTAATATATTTTTGAATTTTTTGAAATATTTTTTTTATGAAAGATTAATATATGTCTTACTTAACGTCGGTGTTTTTTTTTTATTTTTTACCTGTAACATATTTAAAAATAAACTTCAAAATGTCAATATTTGTAAGGTCATTGTAAGTGAATTATGGGCAATAAAACTAGCAAATATTTTTTTTTATTTTTTTCTGTTATTTTTTTTATTCAATTCAAATAACAAAACAAATTGTTTGCTAATGGTCTTTTTAATTTGAATTTTTGAAAAATCGTCTATTTTGCGTTTTTTGTCAAAAAATAATGGTCGATCACACACACAAAGAAGCTGGGTTCAAGGGAATGTCACTAGGTGGTGCTGCAATTTGTTTTGCTTTCTCTTCCCTTTCTTACAAAAGATGTTGTTTTTTCTCCTCAACAGAAAATGTACTTTTTGTTCTTCAATTCATAGAAGTGTGAAGAAAACTCGATATTGCTTTACATAGAAGTAGAAGAAAGATGCAAGATGAGAAAATAGATATGTGCAGATGACATAATTATAGAAGAAGGGTTAGAGCGGGAGATAGAGAAAGCGCATAAAAAGAATGCGGCAAGTAAGTGGCTTCTTTTTGTTTTTTGTTGTTGGACATGACAAAATAAGAAAATAAATGAGGTACAAAGCATATCGCACATGTGCCATAATTTCTTATCATATCTCTTTGTTTTGGTGGTTGCGAGGGAGATTTGCGATTTATAAGAATATATGACAAGTGCAAGTGCAATATGTATTATTTTCTTGCGACACCTTGTATAGCCCAAAAATGTTGTGTAGGTAGGTAGGTAGTAAGAAGTAAGGTCGTAGGTACTACAAATAAATGGGAGAACCCAATTAATTTTTTAATTCGTTTGCAACAAATAAGTATAGGGTGCCTCAGTAAGAGTGCACTTTTTCATTTAAAAATAAAGACAAGTATTTTATGACAGAGTTGTGATATTTTCATTGTATTTTAAGAGGCCAGTTATAGCTATCATTGAAATGGACGCGGAAAATCTTTGAATGGATATTTAACTATTGTGGTCGACGGGCCGGCAATATTTTTTTCATAAACGTTTTCCAATGGGAAAAGTATTGATGTTTTTTTCCCGACGAATTGAATCGTTTTGAATTCGTCTTTTGGGACGAATCTACACAGATTTTCACACTGATTTTAACACATCCTAAAAATTTGACAGTTTTTGCAAATGGAATAATTATGTGTTGAAAAAGAAAATAAAAGAGAGTGCGTTTTTGTTATGTTATAATTACGATAAATAATAGAATAGTGAATATTATAAATAATAATAATGAAAATAAAGAATAATAATGAAAATGAATAAGGTTTATCGTTGTGTTCTCAAGAATAGGTACACATAACATTGACATCATTACAAGCATTCCTCATCCGAGGACGAAGATACACTTACAAAAAGATATTGCTACGTTTTTCCTTTCCATTGAAATCAAAAAATATTGATTTTAGTAGCGACGAGCCGTCCATTTCATGTGGTTCAATGGAAATCGACATATGTTTTCTTTTGAAAAGAAATTATATACCAAGTCTGCTATTACACGGTGACTCATGAGTCTGACTTTTTTTCGAACTACGTTGGTGTAAAAGGGATACGAAATTCGAAAAGCTGAAAAGGAAAATAATTTGCCCGGTGAGTCGCTGGCAAATTTTTGTACGACTCATTTTCAATTTTGTTTTGTTCTCGTTCTATATTGTTTGATTCTTTTTTATTTAAATTCGCTTGCTTCCAGTTCACATGTATACCTTGCTATTTGAAAAAGTGAGAAAGAATGTTTTTCATTTCGTTTCAAAGAATGTGAATGAAAGAGTGTTGCCAAAATTTGAGTCATGACTTAAAAGTCAGAGTGTAATAGTGTTCGACTCAGAGGATACAATTTCAAAAGAGAATTCGAAGAAAAATCTTGAAACATGAGTCATAGTGTAATAGCAGACCAATCGATCGGAAATCACTCCAAGAATTTTTATTGACATGAAAAAGTTCAATTACACACTTATTTTTTCATTAAAATGTGTTTTTCTATTTTCCGGTTGTTAAATCATTTTCCTGAACAGCTGATTGTATTATGGCAAAAAATTAAACAAATCATTCCAATGATTTTTGTTTCAATTTTGTACAATTTTAATGATCTACATAAATGTTCAACTTCTCACAGTTCCAATGATTGAATTACGTCAGGAAAAAAATTCCTGACAGAAATTTTCAATGATTGCTATAATAACCGACCTATCAGAAAAATTTCAATGATGTGTTTCAATGATGAAAACCAATTAAAGCTGTAACTGGCCTCTAAAGAAGATATATTCCGATTAAGTATGGAATAAAATATGTTTTTTTTAATTTTCTCGGCAGAAAATTTTGCGAAGTTTGCGAGAGTAGATATTCACAAATATAACGCGTTATTCTTTCAAAAAGCATTCCATTTTTAATAGTCAGAATAAACAGAGGTGGCAGATGTCAAATTTCAGAATTGCCACTCGCATGAAAAAAAAAGATTCCAATGTTAAAAAGAGCACTCTTACTGAGACACCCTCTACTTGCATCGTTTTATTGCGTAAGGTCAAAAATTTCAATAATAGGTTCATGACTCTTTTGAATAAACTGTTCATCTGTCTAAAAGATGAAAGGTACCTGCCTGTTACAAACGCAATCATCGGTCATCGCCAATAAAAGAATTTCCATTTCATATAAAATAGTTATCCTGCCTCTTCAAAAATTATTTATTTACACCTCGTCTGAGGAAACATAAATAAATAATCTTCTCATAAAGGTTCATCTTTTTTATATTTCTTCAACTAGACAAACACAAAAAGAAATAAAAACCTAACCGTTTATCACATCGCGATGTCTCGTGCTGCAACAACAATATCTATGATACCACTTTTTTTGTACCTACTTACATGCATTGTTTTCATAATACATGTTCCTAGCTCAAAGAAAAAAAGGAAAAAATGTGCACATTTCTTCACTTGATACCTATTTTTTTGGGTCTTTTTTAGTGCATTGCATGTATGTATATGAATTATTTGCTTCCTTTTCTACCTAGACGTGCGTCGTCTGCGTATATTGCCTTTTTTTTCTCCTTCATGTGCCTGACTGCCTGATCGTGATCGTGGAAACTGGTTCTTGCAAATTCTCGTCTGAGATAAAAAAAAAGGAATCGGTGACGAGTAGAGGCCACTAACACATATAAATTCATTTACATGAAATCTGAGTTCGCTATTCTGGGACACATACCCTTAAGTCATCGATAAGTAAATACCTCATTGTAAAATTTTATAAAGACTCAATAAAGAATATTCTATTCTATTCTATTGGATTCTTGGCATCACTCTGTTTAGTTCATGTTTAAACCCGATTGTCGTTGTTCTTTTACATGCTTTAAAATTTTTAGAGACACAAACAAAGGAAATAAAAAAAGAGACGAGAATATGAATATTGTATCTATGTGTCCTTTTTTGATTCTTATCCAGTCAGCTGACTTTGTGTCAAGGAGTTTGTTTTGTGAGTTAGGCCGTGTGTGAATTGCGTTAAAATGTGTGTTAAAATTTAACCCGCGTTAAAATTTGACACTAATGAGGTGAATAAAATGGGTTAAAATTTATTGAGCTGTGGAGCAGGTTAAAGTGTGTTAAAATTTGACGTTTCTATTGATAGAGAAATTTGCTCTTGCTTTTGCATTCAACGAAAATGGATCAAGAAAAGAAACGAAGGGAGGCTGGAAAACCATACAATAAATGTAAGTTTGAAATGAATTAATTTATAAAAATTCAATGCTTTTGTTTTCTAGGGTCTCACGCAGCTATGGAAAAATATGTCACAAAAATACAAGGTATATTGTTGTGAATGTTTTGCCATACCTTACACACACTTTTTTATAATATTTTTTGATCACAGTAGTTCTTTGAGCAGCACACTGGTGATGGTGCCGGTGATGATGCAGCCACAAATAGGGAAATAGAATCTTCACCCTATTTCCAACTATTTCACCAATATGCTTTCAAAAAGCACAACTACAACCCGCCTTTCCTATTAGAAAGTTCATCGGGAGTAGTTTCGCTGGAACCTCCGCCACCAACTGGAGATATTGGTTCGGAGCTGATGTCATTGCCGACATTATCTTCCTCTCTGGAGTTTACTTCGCCAACATCGCCCGTTGCACCAACCTCACGTCCATCAACATCAGCTTAGTTGAATTTCTTGTTATAATGCGTTGATATTTTAAAAGATATAAAAGAATTAACACAAAATACTTTAAATTTGTCATTTTTCTAAAGCAAATACCAATTTATTGTTTTGTTTCTTTTGAAATGTATGACAGAAATATCAGCTGTGATCTGTGAAAACAATTTTTCAGTGTTACCACACCGAATAAATCAATTAATCAAAATGGGAATTTTTTGAATATTTTTTACTGTTGTTTTAAAATATGACATTAGAATCGAGAACAATAAATAAAAAAAAAAAAATTAGCTTCAGAGACTTTTTATCAACCCTATTTTCTTAAAAATATGTTTTGTAAGAGAAATTATTTTTCCGTGAAAAAGAAAACCAATTTTTGTTCAGGGAAATTTCTTAAATTATCGAGGGAAATTTTTTTAATCTACGCAGAAATCATGGTTAAAATAATTGTTTTAACGCAATTCACACAGCAAATGGCTAAATTTGATCCCACCTCAAACAAGACGTCAAATTTTAATCGTGGTAGAAGTTTTAACGCAAATTTCAACGCAATTCACACACGGCCTTAATAACACAAAATAATAACTTATTTATGTCTTTTGGGGCAATTTTGGAGAAGCCAATGAATGAGTTTAATGTGAAGTGCATGTTTTTTAGAGAATAAATAAAATGTTGGTACTTGTTTCTTGAAAAATAATTTCTCTTTCTTGTGACCAAAACAAAGGTGTGAATTCAATTTCATCTTGGTTTTTATTTTCATTGTTTTACAATTATTGCAAAACCATTTGCACCAGCCCAAAGATATTCATTTTTCCCAAAAAGTAGAAAAAAACACCAAGAAAAAATTACCAAAAATGTTCAGTTGTATCAAATTGACACCTAAATAGGTGTCAGCTGAAAAAGTCAAAAAAAGATGACTGTCACTTTTGATTATCAGAGCCGCGTTTTTGCGCTGGCGATAGTTGACTACCTACCTATAGTTTTTATGTCAAAAAAACATATGTTATAGTTGAAATAGTTAGAAATAGTTGAAATAATCCAAAAACGCTTTTTAGTTAGGTTTGGTTGAGCTGTCAAACAAGAAAAAAAAAAACAAATCTTTTAAGGTTACATTTTTCTTTTCTTTTGATCATAATAATTGAAATGGATAAAGAGACAACAATTTTCGTTAGTTTAAATTTATTGCATAAACTCAAATGCAATAATTCGAACTGAAGACCACCCTCCATGATGAAATCCTCAAGCTGTTCCAAGTAAGCCAGCTCCTGATTAGGGATTGCAATCCCGGGATCCCGAATCCTGGGATCCCGGGATCCCGATACATTTTTCAATCTTTCAAATCCCGGGATTGTATTATCTAATCCCGGGATTTTCGGGATTGGTAGATTAAATCATTGTATATAAAGACACCTAGTATAATCAACCAAGCTGTCAAAATGACAATGTCTACAAGCTGCGGTCCAAGTTTACTGCAAGAGTATGCATGTTTTTACCAATACTATCTCAGTAAACTTAGGCACCCCATCTGGGGAGTAAATTAACCGGTAAATTTGAAAATTTGTAGTTTTAACGTACGAAAGGTGAGTAAAAGTGAGCAGAAGAGGGATATGTGCAAAAAGATAGCAAAAAAGTAAAATTGCGTAAAAGCAGTAAATGGCATCAAATGTATCAAGCAGTAGAATTTCGGACATGAAAAATGGAAATAAAAAAAAAAACGTTATCTAATTAAGAATGCTGAACACCTGAAAAGCTTTTGTTTGAAATCTTATTTTGCTATATAAATACCAGGCTTTATCAGTAACGAATTGCAAGCAAATCGGGTTTCAATTTATACTTAATCCATGTTCTATGAAATCTGCAGTAAGACTTATGAAGGTATAAACGTGTTATTTGACCTCTACCCGATATACAATTTAAAGAGCTAGTTTAAATATTTGTGTGTGCCTCTGCCGTCAAACAAATCTTAATGGCCTTATTCACACGAGAAGGAAATCGAAATTTTTATTTGATTAGTGTGGAAATTTGACGTTTTTCTTTTTGTTTTTTTTTTAAGAGTTTTTATGAATTAGTTTTTTTTAAGAAGTTAATTATTTTTGTTAAATAATCATGGAGTTATTGCTTTTAAGAGTTTTTATTGAGTTATTTCTTTTTTTAAGTTGTCAAATAAACAAAATAAAAATTTCCAAAAATATCTTTTATTTTTTATTTAAATCCCGGGATTATCCCGGGATCCCGGGATCCAAATTTTTGAATCCCGAAAACCCGGGATTGAAAAATCATTCCGGGATTGCAATCCCTACTCCTGATATTCTCCTAATTGCTGCTTCCAGATTCGCTGAAAAACTATCAATTCAATATCTATTTCGTGCTCTTATACAGGGTGATTCACGAGCGTTGTGCCAAAAAGCTAGAGCGTGTAGGTTGAGTTGAGACAAGAAAAAAATCGTATGGGAGGGGGGGTCTATTCCCCCCGTTTAGCCGGGAGGGGCAATTTTCTGAAAAATTGACTTCTTTTGTTTAAAAAAATATTAAAAATCAACGGCTTCGTTTACAACACCGTGCTATACCTTTCTGAAAAGCCAAAAACTTCTTCTTTCACTTTGTTTTTAAATTAAATTGTTGTAACGAATAGTTTAAAAAAAATAAATTTTCAAATTCAAAATTTTCAAAAAAAAACATTTTTGAACTAATTTTTTTCAAAATTTTATGTAATTAAGTACTAATTTTGTTTTAAAAATTGAGTGTGTTTGTTAATTTTTAGTCAAAAACAGAAAACCGGATGCAAAAATGTCTTTTCGTTTTTGAGAAATTAAGAAAAAATCAAAACCACTTTTTTCTAAAAAAAATCTTTGTTTTTATTTTTACCTATCTGGACTTTTAGTTTAATTTATTAGTTTAATTTATAAATTTAATTTTTTGTAATTGGAGTTTTATGAGGACTCAATAAAGTAGAAAAGTATTACATTTCATGGTTTCGGTTTTTTCTTAATTTCTCAAAAACGAAAAGACGTTTTTGCATCCGGTTTTCTGTTTTCGACTAAAAATTAACAAACACATTGAATTTTAAAAACAAAATTAGTACTTAATTACATAAGATTTTGAAAAAAATTAGTTCAAAAATGTTTTTTTTTTGCTTTTTTTTTGAAAATTTCAAGTTTGAAAATTTATTTTTTTTAAACTATTCGTTAAAACAATTTAATTTGAAAATAAAGTGAAAGAAGAAGTTTTTGGCTTTTCATAAAGGTATAGCACGGTGTTGTAAACGAAGCCGTTGATTTTTAATATTTTTTTAAACAAAATAAGTAAATTTTTCAGAAAATTGCCCCTCCCGGCTAAACAGGGGGGAATAGACCCCCCCTCCCATACGATTTTTTTCTTGTCTCAACTCAACCTACACGCTCTAGCTTTTTGGCACAACGCTCGTGAATCACCCTGTATAAATAAAGGGAGAAAGTCTTTATTTTCTGATACTAATGAAAAATTTATTGCCGACAGAATATATACATGCATAAAAGCAATAATAACAATAAGGACTTCGACTTTTTCTTGTGTCTCGGATTATCTTATCAAATTTTTGATACGTCCCTCGGCGCCGAATTTGTTCGCATTTTTCTTCCTGATTGTCTTCCTCAGCTGATGGCTTCGTCCTTCTTTTTCGCCCTTCTTCGGCTTCCAGCATTGCCTCGACTTCGGTCAGCTGGTTGTCGGTGATGGTGCATGCATACTTGAGTCGTTCGTAATTGTCTTCGAGGTTTTTGAGCTTGATTTCGATAGCTGAAGCTGCATCAATGACGTTTGCGGACTTTTCCCGCCCTTCGTTGAGTTCACGAAGGAGTTTCTTGTTCTCCAAACGATGAGCATGTGAAATTTGTTCGACGACCTAAAGAATACAATGAACGTTAAATGAGATCTGTTTGAAAAACCTTACCTCAGATTTCTCCTTCATCCTCTCCTGCTCGGCCTTTTCCCCCATTTTGTGCTCCAGTTGCTTCTCCAATTTTCACAGGTTTAAGTTTGCCGTTCGTGCCGACTGCCGTTCGACAATCATCTGCTCACGGGCAGCGACCAACTTATCCTCCAATCCAAGGTTTGTGACCAGGGAGAAATTGAGATTCTTAAAATTGGCGCTGACTTTTAAGTCACTTGGAAAGGCGATCATTATCTTAATGTGTCTCGCGGACACTGTCGCATTGTCCTCGGGGAATGGTGTCGCAAATGAGTTCATACCATGAGTTCATAATACATGACACTACTGGTTAAAATTTTGAAGTTTCTCAAAAGAGAAAAAATTATATTCAAGACAGCAACTGTAACATAAAAGTATCAATAAAAATTCAAAAAAAAAAAAAATTCAAAGAGACGTCACTTGACTTTAATAAAATAAAAACTGCTGCTTTTGGACTCTTGCAAAAACGAAAGCAACTCTTTTCCATGGGTAACGATAACGATAAAGAAGACGAGGAGCTGGACGATGACGAAGATGAAGATCTTGGCAATGAAGTGGCTAAAAAAAAACCAAATGACGTGCGCTCGCATCAAGCATCAGGGCTGTGTTAATGGGGTTCGTTTCGTGCAAGCAAGCTGGGCAATAGTGTTTTCGCAGCTGCACGGAGTGAACTTACAAAAAAACTTCAAGCCGTGGAGGATGATCAGTTGTTGAAGCAGTACGAAGAAGAGCTGGTCAATGCAGGAGTAAAGCCAATGTTTACGTTCACCGGACACCAGCAAGGAGGATTTGCAATGGATTGGAGTCAAGTGGCCCAGGGAGTCTTAGCCACCGGGGTTGCAAGTAAGTACTTACGAAAATTGTGCATAAAACTTTTCCTATTGTTTATTAAATTCAAGGTGAGACATACACATCTCGTCACCACTAGAATAAGGTAAGGTTGACCAGCGTCCACTGGTCGGTCATGTTGAGTCCGTTGAAGACTTGCAATGGAGTCTTAATCAAAAGAGTGTACTGGCATCGTGTTCTGTTGACAAGACCATTCGTATCTGCGATTGTCGAGCTGCTCCACAAAAAGCTTGTATGCTTACTTGCCACAATACTGGAATCGTCACAATTGTTGTTCATTCATCAGGGAAAAAAAGGAAATCAAGGAACTTCATTGGCATGAGGATGCCGGGGGTTATTTTATCTACGGCGCATAGTGGATTCAATATATTAAGAACGATAAGTGTTTTAAGTTAATCTTATTTTATTGTACAAATAAAAATCAGGTATTTTTGAAAATACAACACATTTTGCTTTGCTTTTTTTTGTGTCGTCAGTGTTAGGACAAGTTGGAATGTTTGCTGCTATCATCATCGTTGTCTTCTTCTTCTGCCTCAAAATTGTATTTCTCATCCGTCGCATGTTGATCGACATTTAACAAATCCGAACCAAGACGGACAATTATGAAACACAAATATATACCAAATATTACGAATTAATTGTCTGTTTTCTATTTTGTTGACAGCTGTGAACAATGAATAAGTAGTGTTCGAAGACTGAATTAACAAACAGTCGCAATGGTATTTTTGATCGTATTGAAATGGGAAATTATCGATAAAAATAAAAAGACGGTGTGTGAAATTGAGAATTTCTTACATTTTCATAAAAGAAAATTTAATTTGATAATGTTGCATTTGAATTTAGTTACAAAAAAAATAATTAATTGAACATAGAAAGAACCATTTTTGAGAGTAATTTTGCTTTATCTTGAGGGAAATTTAATCAAAGTAGTGTCAAAAAAAAGTCCCATTTAACCCATTTTAACCCAATTCGCACAGCAAAAATTTTAATATGATCCCTTTTTAACCAAATGTCAAAATTTAATCGTGGTAGGAATTTTAACCCATTTTTTAACTGAATTCGCACACGGCCTTAGTAAGGAAAAAGAATACCCCTCACACCATTTACATCACTCCGATGGAGAGGAAAATGAGTGTGGCCGTTTTTTTTATTTTGCTGTCCGTTGTTCTTTTGAAAAGGCATTGGACTTTGACTTCAACGGTGCGATAGAACCGTAGGATGAGTTTAGTTTATAGTAAGAGGGTCCATCAACTTAATAAACATAAGCTGTGAGCATTGCCAATTAAACCTTTGACGAATAAGCTAAGCCAATTGGGATAGTGTAAAGTTGTGCGACGGCGTCGTATGAGCGTCCCACGTGAACATCAGCCCACGTTCGTCGATTCACCCCTTTCTAATAAGAGTTTGAATGAAGGCTACCACACACGAACTTCGAAACCAAGCTTCTTTGTGAAGAAGAGCGCCCCGTTATCTGACGGTCAAGCAACGTACATTGCCATCCAACCTTGCCGCAGTCAGCGAGCAACCTTTTTATCTTAGCCAAACTAGATACACTTTTATATCAAGTCTTGACGTGATATCGAACTGAATTTCATTCAACACCTCACTGATGGGAGGAACTTTCTAAGAAAAAATTTAAATGTTTCTCTTTGAGTTATTTAATTATCGAATTCTTAGATAATAACGTCAAGATTTTCCCCTCCAAACCTTCGTGAATCTCGTCTCTTGTTAACAGCCAATTTATGCTTTTAACATAAAAAAAATAAAATAAATATTTCTGCCCTCGCTATTTCGCTCAAGTTTTGTTTTTTATTTGTCAAAACTCTCAAAATTCCTTAAAAATAATTCGAGACTCGATGAAACTACAACAATTATTAATTCCGAAACGATAGGCGTGTTTTCGTGACAACCCAGTAAAGTAAAGTAAAATTTTAACAAAGAAAATAACAATAAAAATTTACTGGATTTTACTTTAGCTTTTTATCTAGAATAGAACTTATAGCCTTTTCACACCAGACGGAAAACGGAGTTTTCAGCTGTCAGTTTTCAAAAACTCGAAATCTGTTCACATCTAGAATTTCACGTTTTTGTTTGACATCATCCGTTTTGACGTCAACTCTTACATAATCGTTGAGCAAATATTTCTTTAGGCCGTGTGTGAATTGCGTTAAAATGTGTATTAAAACTTGACGTTTGGTTAAAACTTGACACTAGTGTGGTGAATAAAATGGGTTAAAATTTACCCAGCTGTGGAGCAGGATAAATGGGTTAAAATTTTTGTTATTTTTTAATCGTGAATGATAGAAAAGTTTGTTTTGTTTTGTTGTTTTGTGCTGTTTTTCTCCGTTTTACGGATTGATATTTCAATAAAATAAATAAAATACTGAATTCATCATATTTTCAAATCGAAACAGGAAATTGTTTTTTTTTTCTTTTGAAAATGAAAATGTTTGCTGTGAAAACATGTTTGGCAGTGTGACCAGATGGAAGGAACCAATCATTCAAAAAAGGAAATTTTCGTTTGAAGACATTTTACTGTTGACTCAAAACATCAAATTACCACTGCAAAATCGAGAAAAATGAATATAACAGAGTTTGTTTCCTTATCTTTAGTGGCTTTTCGTACACAAAATTATTTTACCTAGGTGGATAAAAACATTTTTTGTTGAGGGAAATTTCTTAAATCATGAGGGAAACTTCCTAGTTTTACCCAGAAATGTTGGTTAAAAATATCCCTTTTAACGCAATTCACACAGCAAATGGCTAAATTTGATCCCATTTTCAACTAAACGTCAAATTTTAACCAAACGTCAAGTTTTAATACACATTTTAACGCAATTCACACACGGCCTTAACCAATATTTTATTCTTCTTTAGTTTATTAAAAAAAAACATGAATCTCGATATTTTAAGACTCTGTTTGATACACCAAACTAAAACAAAGGAAAGTTTGAAAATGTTGCTAAATATATTTTTCGGATCCCAATCCTAAACAATTGCACAAAAACGTCGCCTTGTTTCCCAGATTATGAGGTTGCGAAAGAAAAGACAAGCTTTAATCCATAATTTTGAGAATCGCACTCGACAAAGAAGCTTGTGGGCAAAAGTAAGATTCGATTAATTTGTGTAAACTAAAAAAAAAACATCAACAGTGTCGTTTAAAAATAGGTACGCACAAGCACTTTTCGGGAACTAGAAATGTTTGAAAGTACTGATGACTGCTTTAAGCAACATTTTCGAATATCTCGCAATATATTTGATACGCTCTGCAACGAATTGAGCGGCTTGGCAAGACATGATACCAAGTTTAGGAAGAGTATTGCAGTGAAAAAAAGAGTTGCGATAGCATTATATACACTGGGATCATCCGCTGAGTACAGGACTGTCTCCGCACTTTTTGGTGTAGGTATATCCACTGTTTATGTTATCCTTAAAAGCTTTTGTGAGGAAGTCTGGCGTGTTTTACAGTCAAGATATCTATGTAGCTATCCACTAAATGCGGAAATTATCAGTGAAAATGTTAATGGGTTAGAAAAACTGGGATTCCCTCAATGCTTCGGAGCTATCGGTATGCATATTGTAATGTGTATACACTTTATTTATCTCATACGCTCTGTTTCTCCTTCTATTGTAATGTCTAATGTGTATACTTTATTATCTCTTACGCTCTGTATCTCTTTCTATATTTAATGTACACACTTTTCTTACTCTCTTTACTTACTCTGTATCTCTTGTTTATTTAATGTACATACTCTCTTTACTTAATATCGTTTAATTGTAGTAGTAAACACTTGTGAGGGGCAATAATTAATTAAGATTAAGAGAAACTTTTTGTTTAGCATTAAGAACGTTAGCCCCTACAAAAAAATCCCAGTATTTTTTTATTTGTAAATAGAGAGCTTCTCGAACTTTCAGCTTCTCCAAGAACCAATAGGAGCCAATAGTAGTTTCTAGAACCCATCATTTTTGATATAAATAGCCGTTTGGTGGCGAGGCGAATTAATTGGTTGTGAACTGCGATAAAGTAACGATACTGTGTTTGCAAAGTTATAATTGAAAGTGTTGAATAAATAAGTTTGTGAGTGATTTGAATAAAGTGAATTTGTGTTTTATTTAAAAAGTGAATAAGTTTTAATTGTCGGACCAAGCCGAATATTACATTGGTGTCAGAATAAGGGATTAAAACTTATTGAGAATAAAACAGTGAACAGTGATTAAACTATTTTGTGTGAAATAGTAAAGTGAAAAAAAAAATATGAGTAAAGTTTTGAAAGACCTAACTGTCGCTGAGCTAAAGGCCGAATTAAGCAAACGTGGCTTAAGTGGGGCAGGAATTAAAATCGAACTCGTAAAACGGCTACAGGAATATCTTGAACAACAAAATGAAAACCCAGATACATTTGCTTTCGAAGTGGAAGCAAAATCGGAAGAGGTAAATGCAACTGCCGACTTATCTAACATGATGACACTTCTTCTAGCCAAATTTGAAGAGAATCAAAAGAAGCAAGAAACTCAAAACAAGAATTTGCTAGAGCGGTTTGACGCACAGAAGAAAGAACAAAATAACGTTCGGGAGCAACTAGAAACTCAAAACAAGAATGTTCTGGAGCAACAGGAAACACAAAGGAATGATGTTCTAGAGCGTTTTGATGAACAGAAAAATCTTCTAGAAGGCAGGTTTGCAGACTTCGAAGAAAAATCAATACTCTCGACGAGTGCGTCGGAAAACAAAATGCACGTATCGAGAAAATCGACGAACAAATCGATACCATCACAAAGGAACTGGAAAAAGTGCGAAAGATGAAAGCTCGAGAACCTTCTGGTGAGTGCTCAAGGAAGAGAGAAGTGAATCCTCCAAGCTTTGATGGTCAGATACCGTGGTCAATCTACAAGAAACAGTTTGAAGCAGCAGCGTTAACAAACGGCTGGGACGATGACGAAAAATACATTGCTCTTACGCTTGCCTTGAGAGGAGCAGCTGCTGAACTGCTACAAACCATCCCAGCAGAGAAGAACGGTGACTTCAAAGTTCTGGTAAACGCAATCGAACAGCGGTTTGGGGATAGCCACATGACAGAAGTCTTCCGAGTACAACTAAACAACAGGGCACAGAAAAGAGGTGAAACTCTGCAGCAGCTTCAGGCAGATATCGAGCGATTAGTTCACCTGGCATACCCAACAGCTGGCAACGAGATTATAAATCAACTTGCTGTTGAAGCCTTTGTGAGAGCTGTGGGCGATATAAATCTCCAAAGGGCTATTCGCACTGCCGGAAAGCAAACACTACCAGAAGCATTAGCTTTCGCTCTAACAATGGAAGCCGCAGAACAAGCTTCCCAAAACGTGCATCGCGTGAGAGAATTGGAAGTCCAAGAATGCTCTTGTCAGAAGGCTACTCTGGAAAGGAGTCAGCGGGACGGACCAGCACGATGCTGGAACTGCAACAAGACTGGGCATCTTCAACGACAGTGCAGATTACCGCGAAGACGAACCTCATGTCAACACTGTGGAAACAGAACTTACTCAACAAGCCAAAGTTACAACTACAACAATGTTGCTTCCCAAGTAGTTTCCCACCCCACCAACTTCGAGGGACAGAAGCTGGCTTCTAGTACCGATAGCTACAGAAACACCATCCAAGTTTCTCAAACGAAACGTGACAACAAGAGCCTGACCGTGGAAGCAAGTATAAACGGCAACAAATGTGTGGCTACCATCGACACCGGTGCCACGGCGTCCATTGTACGGCAGGACCTCGTTAAGAAGACATGGCTCCACAACACCAACAGCTATCGTCTAAGGACTGCAACTGGAGAGGCCGCAAAAGTGTATGGTGAGGTACGTCTTAAGATCCGGATGGCAGAGCTGGAATTCTCTCACCTGTTCCTGGTAGCAGATATATGCGACGAGTGCATTGTCGGCGTCGATTTCATGAAAGATCACGGAGTGATCTGGACATCGGACATCGGGAACCAAGTCCTGAAATATCGAAACATCGAGATTCCGATGATCTATGGGATCCACTCGTATGAGACCTCGTTATCTGTGAAAACCGTCATCAAAGAAGATCTCACTTTGCCTGCTTCTTCAGAAGTATTCGTGTGGACGAAATTGAAGGGTAAGCCTGGCAGCCATCGATACCTCATGGTCGAATCAGCATCTGTAAAGTCCTCCCAAAACGTCACCATTGGGAAGACTCTTGTTAGACCTGTAAAGAACATGGTTCCCGTACGAATACTGAACATCAAGCCGTACGAAGTTAAGCTTAGAAAAGGTGAGATTGTCGGACAATGCGAATCTGTATCAGCGATAACAAGGATCAGCGAAGAAGAGCCAAGGCAAACCTTGAAGCTAGAAGAGCTGAACTCCATAAAGGCCAACATTCTCAAGTCATCTAATCTTGGTCACCAACAACGAAGAACTGCAGAAGGCCTCCTCGAAGAATTTGCAGATATCTTTTCGTCATCGCAAGGAAATTATGGCAGAACACAACTGGTTCAACATCGAATCAACACCGGGGATGCAAAGCCGATCCGTCAACCTGCAAGACGCCTTCCACTAGCCAAACAAGGTGAGGTTGAAGAACTGATAACCACCATGAAAGAAGAGGGTCTGATCGAAAACTCTAAAAGCCCTTGGGCGTCTCCAGTGGTCCTGGTAAAGAAGAAAGACGGATCAACCCGCTTTTGCGTAGACTATCGAAGGTTGAATGATGTGACCAAGAAGGATAGCTACCCTCTGCCTAGGATCAGTGATACTCTGGACGCAATGGAAGGCGCACAATGGTTCTCAACGTTGGACCTGAAAAGTGGATACTGGCAAGTAGAAATCCATCCTGAAGACAAAGAGAAGACAGCGTTCTCGACGGGAAACGGATTGTGGCAGTTCAAAGTGATGCCTTTTGGACTGTGCAATGCTCCAGCGACTTTTGAGCGCCTTATGGAATGCGTCCTGCAAGGACTCACATGGAAATCTTGCCTGGTCTATTTGGATGACGTCATCGTATACGGGAAAACATTTGACGAACATTGTACAAATCTGAGAGCAGTGTTTCGAAGACTTCGAGAAGCCCACCTCAAGCTCAATCCAGAAAAGTGTTCACTCTTCAAAACCGAAGTGAAATACCTGGGACATATCATCTCTTCCCAAGGAGTTAAGACGGATCCTGATAAGGTTGATACCGTGAAGAATTGGCCAACACCACAGGACAAACATCAACTCCGAAGCTTTCTGGGTCTAGCCACCTACTATAGGCGCTTTGTAAAGAAATTTGCTGAGATCGCCAAGAGTCTACATCAGCTAACGGAAAAGGGAAAGCAGTTTAAATGGTCAGGTGAGTGCGAGCGCAGCTTTCAAGAGCTCAAGCAACGCTTGTGTAATGCACCAGTGCTGACCTACCCGACTCCAGGAAAACCGTTCATCATTGATGCTGATGCCAGCAATGTCGGGATTGGTGCTGTATTGTCACAGGTACATGATGGCGAAGAAAAGGTGGTTGCCTATTACAGCAAGGTACTCTCGAAGTCGGAAAGAAACTATTGTGTGACCAGAAGAGAACTTCTTGCACTGATTTTGGCAACAAAGCACTTCCATAAGTATCTCTATGGACAGAAGTTTCTTCTCCGAACCGACCATGGAGCACTAAACTGGCTTATGAATTTCAAGAATCCAGAGGGTCAAGTGGCGAGATGGATTGAGAGGCTGCAGACGTACGATTATGAAATTCAACATCGGAAGGGGAAGCTTCACTCAAATGCTGATGCACTGTCTCGGAGACCATGTAAGCAAGACTGTAAGCATTGCAGACGCCAAGAAGAAAAAGAAGTGGTCACTGTCCAACGAACCAGAACCGATCCCATTTACGGCTGGAGCAACGACGAGCTGAGGAAGGCCCAACAAGAGGACCCAGATATTGAACCCATCCTCGCATGCAAGGAACACCAGGAAAAACCAGAATGGGCTGATATCTCCGACAGAAGTCCGGCTCTGAAGGCCTATTGGGCACAGTGGGACTCGTTGCATGTCCAAGAAGGTGTCCTTCGACGTAAGTGGGAATCAGCAGATGGAAAGTCCTATGTAATGCAGCTAGTCTTACCGAGATCGAAGATTATGGACGTTCTGCGAGAGATGCATGATGGAGTTTCGGGAGGCCATCTAGGAGTAAACAAGACGCTAGAAAAGATTCGACAACGATTCTATTGGCTACATGCAAGGGAAGATGTCGAGAAGTGGTGCCAAAAATGTGATACCTGTGCTGCCACCAAAGGCCCAAACAAAAAGAATCACAGCCAAATGCAGCAGTATAATGTCGGATCACCCTTTGAAAGGATTGCAATAGACGTGGCGGGTCCATTTCCGGAAACAAATAATGGAAATCGTTATATTCTGGTCGTCATGGATTACTTCAGCAAGTGGCCTGAAGCATACGCCATACCGAATCAAGAAGCCAAAACAGTCGCAGACCAAATTGTGTTCAACTGGGTGAGCAGATTCGGTGTTCCATTAGAACTGCATTCCGACCAGGGAAGGAACTTTGAATCAAACATATTCCAGGAAGTTTGTGGGCTTCTTCACATCAAGAAGACAAGAACAACGCCACTCCACCCACAATCTGATGGCATGGTCGAACGGTTCAACCGAACCCTTAAGGAACATCTTTGCAAAGTTGTGGACGACAACCAGCGAAATTGGGATCGACACATCCCACTGTTTTTGATGGCGTATCGAAGTGCAAGACATAGCTCAACTGGCCATACACCGTCTGAGATTTTGATGGGAAGGGACATCAGACTGCCGAGCGAAATAAAATTTGGATGTCCCACGTCGGAACCGCAAGCGGAGGATGACTACGTGGATGACCTCAGAGAAAGGCTCCTTCAGATCCACGACGATACCAGGTTAAAAATAAAGATGTACAGTGACCGAACGAAGACACGCTACGATATACGAGCGACAACAACAGAGCTCCAAGCAGGAGATCGAGTGTGGCTTTACAATCCCCATCGACAAAAAGGGTTGTCACCGAAACTTCAACGGGACTGGGAAGGTCCATATACAGTGATTAGCAAAATCAACGACGTCGTATACCGGATACAAAAAGGAGTCAGAGGTAAACTTAAAGTTGTACATCGCGACCGACTACATCGCTACAGTGGTGATGAGAATGATGGATTTGTTCGGGACGATCAATCCTAAGGAGGGGGCAATGTAATGTGTATACACTTTATTTATCTCATACGCTCTGTTTCTCCTTCTATTGTAATGTCTAATGTGTATACTTTATTATCTCTTACGCTCTGTATCTCTTTCTATATTTAATGTACACACTTTTCTTAGTCTCTTTACTTACTCTGTATCTCTTGTTTATTTAATGTACATACTCTCTTTACTTAATATCGTTTAATTGTAGTAGTAAACACTTGTGAGGGGCAATAATTAATTAAGATTAAGAGAAACTTTTTGTTTAGCATTAAGAACGTTAGCCCCTACAAAAAAATCCCAGTATTTTTTTATTTGTAAATAGAGAGCATCTCGAACTTTCAGCTTCTCCAAGAACCAATAGGAACCAATAGTAGTTTCTAGAATCCATCATTTTTGTTATATAAATAGCCGTTTAGTGGCGAGATGAATTAATTGATTGTGAACTGCGATAAAGAAAAGTACACTGTGTTTGCAAAGTTATAATTGAAAGTGTTGAATAAATAAGTTTGTGAGTGATTTGAATAAAGTGAATTTGTGTTTTATTTAAAAAGTGAATAAGTTTTAATTGTCGGACCAAGCCGAATATTACAATATGTTAAATTTATATCCCTACAATCTTTTGATCAGTCTTTCAATGTAATCACAGATGGTTGATATTGAGGTTCGACCACCAATTCAAGATGCTGTGGATTATTATAATTATAAGGGACTAGCCGACCCTGCGAACTTCATCTCGCCACCCTTCGATTAAAATAGAGAACTTCATATCTGATTTTTTTCAAGCTCTACAACTAACATTCTTCTTTCATTAAAGCATGAAATAAGATGCAAATTTCTTTCAAAAATTCAAAAACTTCTCTGTTTTGACTATTTCACAAAAATCAGAATTCCAAACAGCTTATCCACCTTATTTGCTGACTTTCCCATAAGATTTTCTCAAAAAATTATTTTTATGCAATGAAAATTTTATAAAATTGCATTGAGGATTGACCGGATTAAGAGTCCAAACCGGACATACAAACAAACCAATGCACCTTAAATTCCATAAAAAAAATTATTTTAAGGTGTTGAAGTTCTTCGTGCTCTCGCAGAGTTTTCCGAGTTCCCAATCAAAAAATTTTCATTTTTCTATTTAAGAATCAATGCACTTTCTATTTGCCATTGGAAAACCCATTCCGAAATTTTCATGTTTTCCATTTTAAAACTAATGCACCTGCAATAATATGCAATTTTCCCAATGAGTTTTCCGAGATTTTCATCAAGAACTTTCTGTTTTTCCATTCGAAAACCCATTTTGAAACAAAAAATTCCAAGCAAAAAAAATCAAATTTCTGAACTTTGTTTGGTTTTTCCAGTTTTCCCACTCTTCCATGAGGTTTTTCCAATTTCTTTTTCACAAAAATCATCACTGAATGCAACAGTATGAACCATGAAGATTTCACAAATATCTGTTGGGCCATTTCGGAGTCTATAAGAGACATACAAACAAACAAACAAACAAACAAACAAACAAACAAACAAACAAACAAACACACATCTATTTTTGTATACATAGAGAAGATAGTACTCAACTGTATTATTAGCTTTGGTTGATTATCGGTAACGCAACCAATTTTCGTTTCACATTATGTAAAAAATACATTATAGTTTTATTTGGGTACAGGTTTCTAGTGATCGTTAAACATCGATAGTCAGGGACTTCGATAGTATCGATAGTTTAAAAAAAACTATCGATACTATCGATAGACTATCGATAGTTTCCTTTGAAACAACTTTTAGACATTAGAACCACAAAAAAAAGTGTTAATAAATTATATGGGTCTTCAAGATCACTAAAATCGGAGAAATGCACGATCTGGCGCACAAACTTGCATTTTTATTGCAGATAAAACTTATAAAATAGGTTCCTTTTATTCTGTAAAGCACAAACTTTGTGTGAAATCGTTTGATTCACTTTAGAGGAACATGACATTTCTAAAAAGAAAGTATTACCTTAAAATAAAAACAATATTCCCAAATAATCAAAAACAAAAATCGTGGATCAATGAAAAGCAAAGAGACAATTTTCACAAAATTGACGAATTTAAGGAAATAAGAACAAATACATTGCTTTCGTTTAGTAAAAAAATATTATTTATAGAAAAGAAAAACAAAACAAATATTTATTCTCAAAAATAAACAAACATTTAATTTATAATTTTAGATTTGAAATGTTAATTGTTCATCAAACATCAAAAAAAAAAAAAAACAGTCAATGTATGAATTGGAAAATATATGAAAAATGTATGAATTCAATGTCTACATTTAAATAAAAATTTATAATTCACACATTTCTTAATACGAGCTTCAGAAAATATTTTTTGGCAAACAAAAACAAAAATATAATGACAGTTTTAGCGCCGAAAGACAGAGGGTGCAAACTTAAAATAATGTTAGATATTACCATTGTATTTATAACTAAACGTTTGTTGGTTTAGATACCTGCAGCGCTACTTGTTGCTTGTCGCGGTAAGAATACTATGGAAAAGGAAATACAAATACAATGATATTGCTCATGTATAGTGAAGTGTCTATTTGCTTGTTGTTCTAGAGAAAGAATACTTTTTTTTACTGGAAATGCAAACTATCGATAGTATTTTCAAAACTATCAATACATTCGATAGTTTTTTACTATCGATACTATCGATAGACTATCGATGTTTAACGATCCCTAGGTTTCTGTATATCAACGTAGGAAGCCCAGGTTGTTGCAACGATTCCCAGATATACGAAAATTCGTATGTAAAACAACAACATCAGCAACCTATTCTGAAGAAGATGTCGAGAAATTTGTGTGGTGTCAATGTTCCAGTCGTCCTAATAGGAGATTCAGCTTTTAGGTTTTCTGAATCATTAATGAATTCAGCATCACAGCGTTTGAAGAAGAAAAAAACATCAATTATGCCCTTTCAAAATACAGAAGAGTTGTTGAAAACTGCTTTGGACATCTGAAAGCCAGATTTCGAAGAATCGTTATCTTAAGTGGCTTTTCCTGAAATTTATTGCTTAAATTTTGGTTTTGTACACAAAATTATTTTACCTAGGTGGATAAAAACATTTTTTGTTGAGGGAAATTTCCTAGTTCTACGCAGAAATGTTGGTTAAAAATATCCCTTTTAACGCAATTCACACAGCAAATGGCTAAATTTGATCCCATTTTCAATCAAATGTCAAATTTTAACCAAACGTCAAGTTTTAATACACATTTTAACGCAATTCACACACGGCCTAAAACATTAAAATTGTGTCAAAATGATACTTTTGCACAAAGTTTTGATCATTCATTGCTTTTCCTTGCTGCTGTGGAAATATATTGAGTTGACTGTTCGTTAAATTTATTTGTGAACGGATCAACGGACGCAAAAAGTAGAAAGTTAACCAACTCTATCCGTCGTATCCGTCACATGCGTTGCTTATGGGACGAGTTCCATAAGAACATGTATGTTCTATTGTGCTGTTAGTTGAAAACGTCAACGCTAACGGACTGACGGATTCTATGATGCAGAAAGATTGTTTTTTGATGTCAAAAACAATTTTTGTAGTTTTTTTTTCCAAATTCAAATGGCGCTACAAAGAAACAAAAATTTTACTTATGTAAATTTCCCACTTTTTGCAAAAAGTGGCCGTTGTAGTTATACTTTAAATCTCACAAATAGAAAACGAAATTACAGAAGAAAAATATTAAACACCATAGAGCAACTATGTGTGACTCGTTCCTTGATTTGTGCGTTCCAATTTTAATTCAAAATAAACTTAAATAAAAGAACGCACTTAAAGTGCGTTGCACTCTGCGAACATAGCCTTCGAGACTCCTTGAGTTATCCAATTATCCGAGTTACCAACCTAAGAAATTAAATTTTTCTCCGATCGAGTATCGATACTCGAAAAAATGTCAATTTTTTATCCGCAGCCAGATTTAAGTTTAAGTTTTATCCGCAGCTGCGTGTTGTATTTGTAATACATGGAAGCTCCCACTGCAGATACGGATAGCTATGCCAAAAAAACACGCCTAATGGCTACAGGATGCGTCTATTAATAATGAGCAAAGAGAGCACCCTCAACACTTAACCCAAATAGATGATGCAAGGACAACGCCTTCAATCATAAGAAATGCAACATTTGGGTAAACTTAAACTTGTTTTAAACTTTTGCCATAAGTCAAATTTTTTATTTTAATTTTCCTTCAAAAAATAAGCAAATGCACTTAAATGTTTAATTGTTCATTTTATTTATAAGACTTAATATTTTTGAGTTGAACTCTTTGGCTTCAGCTACAAACTCCTACATGATATATAATTTTTCCTCTTCAATTTGCACACTTCTTTCTTCAGCTGCACTTGATTGCAAAAGAAGTTTTTCGATTTTGTCGTCCACGTTTTCTTTTTCATGTACTCTTCTCCTTTTTGCAGGCCTTGGTCTTGGAGTCAATACAGCTGAAGAAGAAGGAGAGGTATCAGGCAAAACAAACTCGACTTCATCAGGATCAGATGTATATGAAGACGTAGAGTTACTGTTATCTGAAGATGAAAATTAAAATATGTATACACATACATACATACATAAAATAAAAAATTGTATCTTTGTTTTTGTTATTTTGAAGATATTTTTTACCTGGGGGCGGCTATCTTCCACAATAAAATCCATATTATGAATTCGATGTTCTCCAAGTATTGTGTACCTTGGAGTAAAAATCCCATTCTGAAGGGGAACCACCAGACGGACCAACCTGTTTCCTTTCAATCCTGTTGAAATGAACGTTGATTTAATTTCATAAAGATCAAAGAATTTTAATCAAAACTTACTTGTATCGACTCCTCAGATTGTGAAGCTTTGTTTTCACCTCCTCGGCCGAATATTCCACGAGCCTTCCCACGAAATCTGCGGCCATCTCTTGGTAGATGTGACCGTTTTTTCGGCTTCCTCGAAATTGTGGCTCTTTTTCTTCCCACAACTCCAAGAGGAAATCCTCATCGGCCCTATTTCACATTCTTTTCTTCTTTTGTGATTTCTTCTTTTCCATTTCTATAAAGATTAATTATTTAAAATGTATTTGAAAAACTGAATAAATAGGGGTATTCACGATTCGGTGCAAATGGTCTTGTATCGTTGCAAAAGTGTAAAAGTGTATCATTTTCTTGCACTAAAACAACAAAATATACAGACTACAATTTTGCACTTTTGCTACACCCTTATGGCGTTTTCAATTGGCAATCCGGAATTGTTCTTCGATTCGGAATCCCAATTGAACAGTTTTTTTTTTATTCCGAAGAATCTGAAGTTTCGTGAGAATGTATTGGTTGAGTATGACATGTGTGTATTCGCGCCAAATGTCATTTTGTTTTTGTGCTGCAAACATTTATGAATGTGTGAGTGATTCTGCTTCTGATTCTGTTTTTAAAACGAGAAGGGAAATTCTCTTCTTTTCAGAATCAGAACTGTCACTTTTGCCCAATTGAACGCATTCAAAATGCTTTTTTTCACTTCCAGATTGCCAATTGAAAACGACATTACCCTATTGCAACAGAAAAATACAATGGTGCAAAATTTTTCTGATCTAGTTGACAGTGTGGCAGTTGTCAATTCAAAATTTAAAAATTCATGTATTGAATTTACAAACAAATTAAAATTGATATGATAACTTTTTGCTCGATAAACCCGGAATATAAATGGAAAATAAAGATTTGGATTCTACAAAGAAGCGCCGTCGTCCACGGGAAAAGTCTGTGAAAAAATGGACTGAAAAAGAAATTTGTGTAATATTGGATTACATACAAGAAGCTGGAAATTTCGAGGTAAGAGAAAATTTGTTCCAAATTGTTTTTTTTTTTGCTAAAAAAATAAATCTATTTCAGAAGCCTACAGCACAAATATTTTAAAGAAAACTTTTAGAACAGCAGCCACTAGATGCCTCTTGGGATTTGATCCGGTGGAAAATGAGAAGTTTGAAAACTTCATTTACCAAGGCTACGGAGTGGTCAAAAACAACTGGTGCTGGTCTCTTGGAAGCAGAAAAGGGACTTGGTACTGTTCAAGGTAAGACAACAATTGAGATTAAGGCCGTGTGCGAATTCAGTTAAAAATGGGTTAAAACTTGACGTTTGGTTAAATTTTGACACTTCGTATTATTTGACTAGCTGCTGAGCAGGTTAAAATATGACAGAAGTGGTTAAAAATTCATCCATTTTTATTTTTTAACCACAATTCATCCAATTCGCACACGGCCTAAGATACAATTTTGTATATGTATGTATGTTCCTAACAATTCGATTTCCTTATCTCTTTATAGCGAAAATTCTTAAAATCTGTCCGTACTACGACAGATTGAAAGAAATTTTTGGTGACAGGACTGAAGGTCGTAGTTCTTTCGCTACATATGAGCTTCCAGAATTCATAATATCGGATGAATAAGAACCGGAGGAACTCCGCTATGAGGTTATTGAGCTTAACGATCAACAAAGTTCAAATGATCTCAATATTGGTATTGAATATGATTCAAGTCCATATGAGGTTCCTACAGAACCACAACCAACACCAGTTACACCAACGGCACGACAAAACTATACGTCTGATACAGTGCGTTTGAGTGAACCTCTGAAATGTGCCGAAAAACTTCGGAAATTCGCCCCAAAAACAGCCATCGGCCAAGCTTCCCAGGAAAAAAAATTAAAATTCGAAAACGATAAGCTCACCCAAAGTGCAGAGATAGAAGAAAAAAACTTAAATCTTGAAAGGGAAAAAACTCAGAAATTGATTGCAATAGAGGAGAGAACATTGCAACTGGAAGAAAAAAAAAATTGAAAATGATTTTGAGCCAAGGAAGCTCCAAATTGAAAAAGAGGAACGAATTGCAATGAGAGAAATGGAACTGAAATACAAAAATAACTAATATAGATATCTTCAAGACACCCATAGGTATAATGTATAGTATACATGTGTATCAATATTAATTAATTTCTTTTTTTGTTGAATAAGACTCACAAATGTGATTTACATTTAAAAATAAAACGCAATGAACTCGAATTTAAATGTTTATTTTCAACTCTTTTTTTTCGACAAAAATAAACCTTAAAATATATTAGGTTGGTACTGTTTATTCAAACATGAGATAATAGGTTAGTTTAGGTTGTAGTGGCTGTCTAGTTGTTGTTGACTCACTTAGACCTCAAGGATCCATTGTGATACCACAAAAATACTCATGGGAGAGCAATGAACTTAAACAAACCAATTCGTGCTTCTAATGAAGTTAGAGAAACATTTTGTGTCGATCGTTGCCAGTTCGCTGGTATTATCGAAGAAGGGATTACCGAGAAAATTGTTCCTTCTAATGGAGAGTGCTGGACATGTACATAGAAGGTGTTGGACTGTTTCCTCTTCCTCCTCGTCCATGCAGCTTCTACAGAAGTCATTTGTGTAGACCCCTAGCCTCAGAGCATGTCTACCTATGAGGCAGTGTCCTGTTATTACTCCAATTGTAGAGCTTATATTTTGTCTGCTCAGGGATATCAAGCCTTTTGACCGTTTTATGTCTATGCTTGGCCATATTTGCTTGGTTGCTAGGCACGTGGTACCCTGTGACTAGGGATTGCAGTCCCGGGATCCCGAATCCCGGGATCCCGGTACATTTTTCAATCTTTTATATCCAGGGATTGTAATATCTAATCCCGGGATTTTCGGGATTCGGGATTGGTAGATTAAATCATTGTATACAGGGTGATTCACGAGCGTTGTGCCAAAAAGCTAGAGCGTGTAGGTTGAGTTGAGACAAGAAAAAAATCGTATGGGAGGGGGGGGGGGGTCTATTCCCCCCCCCCCCGTTTAGCCGGGAGGGGCAATTTTCTGAAAAATTGACTTATTTTGTAAAAAAAAATATTAAAAATCAACGGCTTCGTTTACAATACCGTGCTATACCTTTCTGAAAACCCAAAAACTTTTTCATTCACTTTTTTTTTAAGTTAAATTGTTTTAACGAATAGTTTAAAAATAAATAAATTTTCAAACTCAAAATTTTCAAAAAAAAAGCAAAAAAAACATTTTTGAACTAATTTTTTTCAAAATTTTATGTATTTAAGTACTAATTTTGTTTTAAAAATTCAATGTTTTTGTTAATTTTTAGTCGAAAACAGAAAACCGGAACCAAAAACGTCTTTTCGTTTTTGGGGAATTTAAAAAAAAAACCAAAACCACTTTTTTCTAAAAAAATCTTTGTTTTTATTTTTACCTATCTGGACTTTTAGTTTAATTTATTGGTTTATTTTATAAATTTAATTTTTTGTAATTGGAGTTTTATGAGGACTCAATAAAGTAGAAAAGCATTGGATTTTCCCTGAATTAATCATTTTGTTCATTGATAACTTCTGGACGTCTGCCATTGACCTTCCCTTCTAGCTCTCCGTGCTCTCGTCGGCGGATTCTTGAAAACATGCTACATCTATTGGGATGTCTTTCAGCGTAGAGTCTTTCGGCTTCCCGATCTCGACAACAAGTTAAACCGTAGCAGAAGTTCCTGTCCGCTAACTCTTCTCGAGCGTATGGGTTTGTTATTGTTATGTGTTGATGAGTTAATATTTTAATTGTAAATGGTTGTTTAGTAAATATGCGATGCCTTTTATTTACCTTTAGGTTGTTAATTGTTTTTTCATTCAAAAAAAAATGCGGTTTAATTATCTTAAGCCCCTAGCAGGTAGAACTCTTCGCCGGCGAGTGGCCGCGGCCCCAGGGATAGTAAGAAAAAATTGCAGGTCAGTTTTAAGACGTTATCAATGAACAAAATGGTTAATCCAGGGAAAATCCAATAATTTTCTACATTAGGCGTGTTTTTTCTATTACTTAGTAGCTACTCATTTTTTATTTTCATCGAGAAACAAAAACAAACGAAACTGTGTAATATTTTTTCAGTAAACGAATACTTAGTATAAAATATTTATATTGAAATCCAGGCAGCGCTCGAATCAATAAAGAAATTTTATGTCAAACGAAAAAAGTATTTTAAGCTTTTTTTTAGAATTGAAGAGTGAAGTAGTAGGAAATACACTCCGCTTCAACTGAATAAGCACACAATTTTTCTGAAGTTTGTTGTTAAAGCTTTCCAGATTGAAAAACTCAGTTTTTTTTGCGCCAACTGAATAAGCACAACTTTTAAAAATGCAAATAAAATCAAACGGAAAGAAATTAACAAAATTTTCTTTAAATATTTTTTTTATTGGTTATTTCTAGTATTGGGTACTACCACCTTTATTCTTGATTCCTTCATAAATCCGGGCTGGCATGGAATCGTGTAAACTCTTTAAGAAGTTTAGCCAAATTTCTCTCCATAGTAACTTAGTGGCTGCGATAAGCGATTCTCTGTCCTCAAACTGACGGCCTGACTCATAAACTTTACGTACCAACCATCCCTATTCATTTTCCATACGGTTCAGGTCAGGTAAATAGGGCGACCATTGAAGCAATTTAACATTCTGGTCCTGTTTCCCACTTTTGACAGTGCAATACGTTTGGATAGGGTCGTTACCCTATTGGAAAATCCATCCACAAATATCCAAAAATGAAGGAAACTTTCTTTTCAATATTCTTTTGCAGGTAATTGCACTCCTTTTCGACGTTTAAAACTCAAGCTCAATAGTCCCATAGTAGCTAACAGCTTCCATATCATAACTCCACCTTCTCGACTATGATGCCGCTCTAAAAATCGTTCTTCTTTTCTCAAATCGTGAAAGCAATAATTAAAACCATCAGGCCCATCAAAATTGAATCTCTTCTCATCTGAAAAAACCGCGTTGTGCCACACATTTTTCCAACTCACATCGAGTCTAGAAAATCTTAAACGAATATCTTTTCGAATTTTAAAGTTTATATATTTTCGTTGCTCGTTTGGTGGTGGTTTCTTTTGAAGTTACAATCGTTTAAAATGATCTGCGTGGTTTGGTACTCTGTGGACAGTTAAAACTTACTTACTTAAGGTGGCGCTACAGTCCGGGGTGGACTTGGGCCTCAACCAACAAACCTCTCCAGCCAGCTCGGTCCCTAGCTCGCTGTCTCCAGTTTCGCACGCCGAGTTGGTTGAGGTCATGTTCAACTTGCGCGCGCCACCTGAGCCTTGGTCTTCCTCTACTGCGTCTTCCCTCGGGGGTGGATTCGAAGACTTTACGGGCCGGAGTATTGGTGTCCATCCTCTCCATGTGACCGAGCCATCTGAGTCTTTGAACCTTCACTCTTTTAGCTAAGTCAGTGTCGCTGTACAGCCCGTACAGTTCGTCGTAAAATCTTCTCCTCCATTCACCGTTTATGCAGACAGGACCATAGATCTTACGTAGAATCTTTCTCTCAAAACGGCCAAGTGCGCTCTCATCCGTTTTTGACAAGGTCCATGCTTCTGCACCATATAGCAGGACGGGGATGATGAGGGTCTTATAGAGCGTCACCTTAGTTTTTCGGGAGAGGGCTTTACTACTCAATTGCTTTCTTAGCCCGAAGAAACAGCGATTAGCAAGAGTTATTCTTCGTCTGATCTCGGCGCTGATGTCGTTGTCCGTATTGATAGCGGAGCCAAGGTATACAAAGTCCCTAACTACCTCGAAATTATATGCGTCTATCGTGACGTTTTGTCCAAGACGTCGGTGTTGGGTGTCCTTTCTAGATGACAGCATATACTTTGTTTTGCCCTCATTGACCGCTAAACCCATTTTTTCAGCCTCTGTCTGTATACTCGCAAAGGCACTGTTGACATCACGCTGTGTTCTCCCAATGATATCAATGTCATCAGCGTACGCGAGTAGTTGCACAGACTTCTGGAAGATAGTGCCTCTAGTGTTGACGTGGGAGTTCTGCACTATTCGTTCCAATATGATGTTGAAGAAATCGCATGACAGTGCATCACCTTGTCTAAAGCCTTTTTTGACATCGAAGGCGTCGGTGAGGTCGTTGCCGACTTTGATGGAGCAGCGCGAGTTCTCCATTGTCATCCTGCTCAGGCGAATGAGTTTTGTAGGGATGCCAAAACTGGACATGGCTTTATACAGTTCTTCTCTATAGATGCTGTCATACGCGGCCTTGAAATCGATAAAAAGATGGTAGGTGTCGATTTGGAGTTCTTGAGTTTTTTCCAGGATCTGCCGTAATGTGAAAATTTGATCGATGGTGGACTTTCCTGGTCTAAAGCCACACTGATATGGACCTATCAGATTGTTGACAAACGGCTTCAGACGTTCACATAGTACTGCAGAAAAGATCTTATAGGCGATGTTTAGGAGGCTGATGCCTCTGTAGTTGGTACAGATTAGAGGGTCTCCTTTCTTCAGGATCGGGCAAACAATACTGAGGTTCCATTCATCGGGCATGCTTTCTTCCGACCATATTCTGCAGATGAGTTGGTGCATGCTCCTAACCAAGTCATCGCCGGCTGCTTTGAAGAGTTCGGCAGTGATGCCGTCAGCTCCTGCGGCTTTGTTGTTCTTAAGCTTAGATATTGCTATCTTCACTTCTTCAAGGTCGGGTAGACGGAAATCTTGGCTTGCGTCGTCTTCATTGAATGGTTCATTCTGCCTGATAACGGTCTAGGGCCTCCGCTAGTTGCTCGGCTGCGCGTGGTCTGTTAAGGGACCTAACATTCCACGTGCAGATCCGAATCTCGTTGTCCTTATTTCGTTTGCATGGTTCGTCATCAGTAAATCCGTCCGTATCCGAGGCTTGTTGATGCTTCGCAACTAGGACTGTTAAAACACACCAACTTTTTGTTTAATTTTTACCGCGGAGGCACATGAACTGGAAGCACATCTCAAAATTGCTCGTCGATCAACCTCGAATGTTGCCGTTTTTTTAACACCTTTCATGTTTTTCTCGTTTAAACTTTTGTTTCTGAGGTACGAATAGACAACACTAAGACTCCGATCAATGTTGGTTGCTTTAGCACGCACGGTCAGTCTTTATTCTTTTAACGAATCAATCTTAACTCGTCCGACACTATTAAAGCTTCTGATCTAACCATCTTTTCTTAAATTTTAAATATACGGTTAAATGTCACTTAGAACACTTCAACTTTTGATTTGGTATACCAATTAACTTTAACTCTAAGAACCAATGAAGATAATGAGAGTGAAAGATCGTGTGCTTATTCAGTTGACGCAAAAAAAACTGAGTTTTTCAATCTGGAAAGCTTTACATGAGAGCCAGGGAAAAAATAGTTGTCCTTTTTAAATTATTCTTTTTGATTTGTTTTCTCAACATCATAAGCTATCGGTTAGCATCATCAAATGATGCATTAACGTTCAAAGTTAGGAAAAAATGTACAACAAACTTCAGAAAATTGTGTGCTTATTCAGTTGAAGCGGAGTGTATAAAATTGGATTTCTTCAATGACAGTTTAAATAAAATATTTTAAAATGTGTATAAAGTGAGTATAACTGTTTTTTCTATTTTTAAAGTGAGTTGATAAAATGAGTAGTAGAAAAAACACGCCTATTATTGAGTCCTCATAAAACTCCAATCACAAAAAATTAAATTTATAAATTAAACTAATAAATTAAACTAAAAGTCCAGATAGGTAAAAATAAAAATAAAATTTTTTTTAGAAAAAAGTGGTTTTGGTTTTTTTTTAATTTCTCAAAAACGAAAAGACATTTTTGCATCCGGTTTTCTGTTTTCGACTAAAAATTAACAAAGACATTGAATTTTTAAAACAAAATTAGTACTTAATTACATAAAATTTTGAAAAAAATTAGTTCAAAAATGTTTTTTTTTGCTTTTTTTTTGAAAATTTTGAGTTTGAAAATTTATTTTTTTTTAAACTATTCGTTAAAACAATTTAACTTGAAAACAAAGTGAAAGAAGAAGTTTTTGGCTTTTCAGAAAGGTATAGCACGGTATTGTAAACGAAGCCGTTGATTTTTAATATTTTTTTTTACAAAATAAGTCAATTTTTCAGAAAATTGCCCCTCCCGGCTAAACGGGGGGGGGGGGGAATAGACCCCCCCCCTCCCATACGATTTTTTTCTTGTCTCAACTCAACCTACACGCTCTAGCTTTTTGGCACAACGCTCGTGAATCACCCTGTATAAAGACACCTAGTATAATCAAGCATGGGTTTTTCGACTTTTTGTGCTATATCATAATTCATAACCAAAAAAAAAAAAATTCCAAAACCAAACTTATGTAAAAAACAGCACTGTGACCTGAGACCTGCTCAAGATGGCACTACAATCTATTGCCTGGTCGCGGGTACTAGCTAAATAGAAATACAATGGATTAAATATTTACCATTGACATAATAATATATGGACTGCTAGTCACTTGTCATTTCCATACATTTAATGAGACGAAAAAAGGTACAAGCTACAGCAGCGCCATTGGTTTGAAGCGGCCAAATTAGTCCCAAAAAATATGTTTGAATTCACAGCGACAGTGCTACCACATGGACTCTATAGATTTAAAATCACTGATCTCTATATTACACTGGATAGTGTATTACCTACAAAGTATAACAGTTTTTTTGACTCCATTTGAAGATGACAGTCAGTGCCCCTTTTCGACTTTTTGACGTCTAACAGGTCTAACTAATGATGTCGATGTGTTTATATTTTTTATCGATATTTAACTTTTCGATATATCGATGTATCGATATAAAAATCCGAGTATCGAAAAGGGTTAAAAAAATCGATATTTTTTATGATTAAGGCCGTGTGCGAATTCAGTTAAAAATGGTTTAAAACTCGACGTTTGGTTAAATTTTGACACTTCGCATTTAATAAAATTATTAGACTAGCTGCGGAGCAGGTTAAAATATGACAGTAATGGCCTTAGGCCATGTGCGAATTGGATGAATTGATTATTGAATTGGATGAATGATTAAGGCCGTGTGCGAATTGGATGAATTGTGGTTAAAAATGGATGAATTTTTAACCCCTACTGTCATATTTTAACCTGCTCAGAGCTATTCTAATTTTAACACATTTTATTCAATGTGAAATGTCAAAATTTAACTGAATTCGCACACGGCCTAAGAAAAACCTTCAAAAGAAATACCACACACTACACTCAATTAGTGTACGTAAATAAATCTGAGATCATGAAACATCAACTATTTGAAAACACAAGTGATTTGTCGCACCATTTGCACACAAAACATTCTCAACAATTTGCTCTCTCGCATCATTCACACCATACAAGCATACTTTCATAGTTCACAAGTTTTTCAGCTCGTACGCAAAATACAAATCCTTTTTGATAGCTTGGTTTCATCTTTAGGCGTTTTTGTTTTTTAGAACTGAACAGAGCCTGAACTGCCAAACTCAAAATTGTGTTTCTTTTTTCGTTCAGAGTGTTCAGAGCAACAAAGTTTTGTTACTTTTTTTCGTTCAAAGCACTGATTCTGAATGTTCAGAGTCGAACCGACGCGCTCGGAAAAAAGACACCGAGCATTGTGAGCAACATGTCTAAACAAACAAATGTAAAGCTTTAGGTTGGGGGAAATAAAAAGAAATGATAAAAGTAATAATTAAAATAGGCAAAATTATTTTCTTGTCATATTTTACCGATATATCGATATTTTTTTAATAAAATATCAAAACCGATATTGATATTTTTAAAAAATATCGATACGATACTTTTTTGCATTTCGACATCCCTATGTTAGATAGGCTTCCAGAGATTAAAGTTGTTTCTAAGAGAAGATAGAAAAAATGAAATTCAGAGATAAGTAATGTGGAGATCAGTGGTTCTTTGACGTATATTTTTGTTATACTGTTATACGAATTTTTCCCTTTTCGACTTTATAACAATGTTCAAATGGAGTCACTTTTTCTGTATGAATACACTATCCAGTGTATTATAGAGATCAGTGTTTAAAATGGACTGGTTGTTTCTTCCTTGGCTCGGGGACTCGTTTTTATAACGTTTGACTCATTTTTTTGTTTGCAGAACACAAATAAGTATGTTAAAAATATAAAACAAAATGATTTCTGAAAGTATTTAATATTTTTTTTACGTGGACTCGTTTTTCAAGCATCTTGGACTCGAAAATATTTTTCCCTGCGGTAACACTGCACATCGACCTCGTTGTTTGTTTTTGTTTTTGTTCATTTTTGACAGCTGGAATCGTTCTTTTTTTGGCCACCCTGAACCAATGGCGCTCTTTACGCTGAACACGCGTGAAGTTGGCAACTAGCAGACCATATTATAATATGTCAATGATATTTACATACAACTTTTTTCCTTATTTCATTTTAAATACCACCATAGAGAAATTATTATAAAGAAGACAGTCGTGTGGACATAGACAAGAGAAGAGAAACCACATGATTACCGATGAGTTAAAAGGGATATGTAGACAATGTCTACAAGCTGCGGTCCAAGTTTACTGCAAGAGTATGCGTGTTTTTACCAATACTATCTCAGTAAACTTAGGCACCCTATCTGAGGAGTAAATTAACCGGTAAATTTGAAAATTTGTAGTTTTAAGTTTTACCGTACGAAAGGTGAGTAAAAGTGAGCAGAAGAGGGATATGTTCAAAAAGATAGCAAAAAACTAATGAGATTTTACATTGAGCCAAGAAATTGATTCTTCACGGATGTGTGACAATTTTTTTCCCTTAACTGAATTACATTGGGAAAAGTTGAATTTTTTACCGAACGAATTGATTTCTCTGAAATCTTTTTTTGGAGACAGATTTACACATATTCTCACACGAATTTTCACACATACTACGAGTTTGACATTTCGGACAGTTTGATATTTGTTAAAATTCAAAACGTTTGGTGTTTGTTGCAAGATTTGTTGAAAAAATTATTTTGGCGAACGTAAATTTACGAATTGTGTTTAAATTCAAGGTAGTACACATTTTAAATTGAAGAACAATTAATCATAAATTTGTTTAAATAGCTTTCACACACACATTCAAAAAAGAGATTGCTACTTTTGACTTTAAAAATTACATTGAACCCAAAAAGTATCGAATTTTAGTAGCGATTCCGATTCGTGGTGGTTGAATGTAAAATCCCATAAAATTGCGTAAAAGCAGCAAATGGCATCAAATGTACCAAGCAGTAGAATTTCCGACATCAAAAATGGAAATAAAAAAAAAAACGTTGTCTGAATTAATATTTTTTTTTAAAGAGTTTTTATGAATTAGTTTTTTAAAGAAGTTAATATTTTTTGTTAAATAAACATGGAGTTATTGCTTTTAAGAGTTTTTATTGAGTTATTTCTTTTTTTAAGTTATCAAACAAACAAAATAAAATTTCCACAAATATCTTTTATTTTTTCTTTGAATCCCGGGATTATCCCGGGATCCCGGGATCCAAATTTTTGAATCCCGAAATCCCGGGATTGAAAAATCATTCCGGGATTGCAATCCCTAGGTACCATTCAAAACTACAACTCAAAGTTTGAATAAGATGTATAGTTCTACATACCGTTGCATCTGCAGAAATCATGTCTTCCAAAACGTTGGCATAAGCATATTTTTTGCGTCTGCTGTGCTGGAACTCCTGTTCTCTGGCGCTATAAAATTTCAGTAAGGCCATTGTTTCGTCCTTTGACCACGATTTTTTCATTCTGAAACAAAAATTCTAATTTTGTAACTCATGCAAATATATGTATGTGTAAGCATATGCATGTACTTATATATTTAACTTACTTCTTCGTCATTTTTTAATCCCTTCCATTTTCGAAATTATTTAAACTAATTTATTTTCACAAATTGAAACTGAAAAATGTTGACATTTGAAGAATTAAATAAGTCAGAAAAAACAGTTTTCTGCAAACAACAGATTAAAAAAAAATCACTTGAGCTCCCTCTGAGTTTGAATAAAGTAACAAACTTTCCAAGTAATAGCCTTTTCACACCTGATGGTACCGCACCTACTTTATTCAGGATGCGAACACAACAGTCGAGTACCTTGATGCTAAAATTATAGCGCTATTGAGAGCATACAAGGCCGCAAATGATAACTCGCGAAGAACTGGTGCTGCCCCTTGTATTGCTCCATTTATGGAACAAATGGACGAGATATTTGGCACTAAGCCCACAATCTTTAACTCGAATACGATATGTTGTGGAAGCAACAATTTGGTAAGCAAAATAACAATTGCAACATGAAAAACAAACATATTTTTTTACTAATTTTTTTTTTCTAGCAACATGATGCTGGGAATAATTCTGACGAAGCTCCTTTTACAGGAACTGTTCCTCCAACTCCATCAATGGAAGCAGTTCCTTTAAATCCACCAATTTCCAAGCAAAAGCTCACTAAGGCCGTTTATCGTGAAAAACGACTCAAACAAAAGGAGAGCAAACAGAAACAAAACGCCAAGCAATTCAAAGAATATATACTACTTAGGTTAGGTTACAGTGGCTGCGGATTCAGAATCCACACACTTAGGCCAAAAGGAAAGGCCCATTGTGATACCATGAATCTAGAGAATTACTTCTTACTAGTCGAACCATTTTGAGCTTTTTATAAAGCGAAGAAGATATTTGATATCCTTATTAGCTAGTTCACTGGGGTTATCATAAAAGTACTCTCCCAGATGAAGTTTGCGTCTTAGTGAAACAGCAGGGCAAGTGCAGAGAAGGTGAGAGATTGTTTCCTCTTCTTCCTCATCCATACAGCTCCTGCAGAAGTCATTTGAGGCTACACCAAGTCGTATTGCGTGTCTGCCTATAAGACAGTGTCCCGTAAGGACACCTATCAGGGAGCTAATGTGAAGTCTGCTTTGAGATAACAAGTCTTTAGAGCGCTTTAAGTCCAGTGAAGGCCATATGAGTTTCGTAGCTGCGCACGTTGGTAAGTTGTGCCACCTATAGTTTGTTCTCGTTAAAGCTGCTTCTTTTAGCAAAAGTTTACATGTAGCTATCGGTATACCTATCTTTTCCCTTTCAGGTGAAATAGGTATGACGGTTCCATTTTTAGCGAGTTCATCGGCTCTACAATTTCCTTCGATGTCTCTGTGACCCGGCACCCAACAGAGGTGAATGTTAAATTGCTGCGCCATCTCCATCAGAGACGATCGGCAATCGAGGGCCGTTTGAGATTTGGTTGAGACACCATCGAGAGATTTAATAGCAGCCTGACTGTCAGAGAAGATGCGGATATCAGAAGTTGATATCACGTTTTCTCTTAGCCAGGAGAGAACCTCTTTAATCGCTAAGATTTCCGCTTGGAAGACGCTACAATGATTGGGAAGGCGGAATGAGATGCTTAGATTAAGCTTTTCTGAGTACACACCACTACCAACTCCATCACTTGTCTTGGATCCATCTGTATAAAAATGAATGCCTTTGTCATCCAGAAGTTTTTTGTCTTCCCATTCTTCTCTGGATGGAATGGATATCTGGAAGTTTTTACCAAATTGTGGTTTTGGAATGGTGTAGTCTATGTACTTTGGTATAGAACCGAAAGAGTTCAAAATGATGGAGTGTCCCACATTATTGTTGGTCCATTGAGATGAGGCGTTGAGTCTTATAGCGGTACTCGCTGCCACTTGTTTGCTAAAAATGTCGAGGGGTGCCAGATGGAGGAGAATGTCTAACGCTGCTGAGGGTGTGGTTCTCAAAGCCCCGCTTATGCAGAGACAAGCAGTGCGTTGGACTCTGCTGAGTTTGTCACAGTAGGTGACTTTCTCCAGTGCAGTCCACCATACTGCAACCCCGTACATGAGAATTGGTCGAATGACCGATGTGTATAGCCAATAGGTTATGCGAGGTTGAAAACCCCATTTGCTTCCTATGGCTTTCTTGCAAGAGAAAAGAGCTACTGTGGCTTTCTTAACTCTTTCCTGAATATTAGGTTTCCATGTTAATTTTTTGTCTAATATCAGACCAAGATATTTGGCTTCATTGGTAAAAATTAGTGGTACACCTTTTATTGAAGGGGGTACAATTACTGGTATCTTGTTTTTCCGTGTAAAAAGGACAAGGTCCGTTTTTTGAGGATTAATACTAAGTCCACAGCGATCAGCCCATCTAGTGAGCATATTAAGTGCGTTTTGGAGGAGGTCTCTAAGTGTACTAGGATGCTTTCCTGTGACGGCGATAGCAACATCATCGGCATACGCAATCACTCTGTAGCCTTCCCTCTCGAGGGATATTAGCAATTCGTTAACTACTATGTTCCACAGGAGAGGGGACAGAACACCACCTTGCGGAGTGCCTCTACCGACAGACCTTTTCGTACAAAAATCCCCCATCTCAGAGTTGATGATCCTGCTTTTAAGCATTAGATTGATCAGCTCACAGAGTGAGTATTCGCCGTTTAGGGTCGTCATAGCAGAAGTGATAGCAGATGTGTCAACGTTGTTGAAAGCACCTTCAATATCCAGGAAGGCAACCATAGTATACTCCTTTTGCTCTAGGGAGTATTCGATAGTTCTTACCAGAGTATGCAAGGCTGTTTCTACCGATTTCCCTTTGCAGTAAGCATGCTGAGACATCGATAGTGCCTTATCAATGCTATTACGTATATGGATATCAATCAATCGTTCCAGCGTTTTGAGAATGAAAGATGATAGACTAATAGGTCTTAGATCTTTAGGGTTGACATGCGAGCATTTGCCCGCCTTGGGAATGAAAACTACTTTTACCTCTCTCCATCGCTGAGGTATATAGGCCAGATCTAGACAACTTTTGAACATCATCTCAATGATGGGCAGAGTTATGTCGATGGTGTGTTGTAGCTCAGCTGGTAAGATTTGATCTGGACCTGGAGATTTATAAGGTTTGAAGCTATTCAGAGCCCATGTCAATTTTTCTTTTGTGACAAGACCTTGAGGAAAAGTTAAGTTAATACCCGATCCAGGACGGTTTATTGTATTGACGGATTTGGAGCTATCTGGGAAGTGGGTATCTAATAGCAAGTTTAGCGTTTCTTCGCAAGAGTTAGTCCATGTACCATCTGAGTTTTTGAGACAACTAGGCATGGTTGGATTTGTCGAGAGAATCTTCCTTAGCCGCGATGCCTCCGAGGACTCTTCTATTGAGCTACAGAAGAATCTCCATGAGGATCTTTTGGCTATTCTCAATTCTTGTTTATACTTTTTGAGGGATTCCTTATAGGACTCCCAATCTTGGAGGTTTCTAGACTTTTTTGCACGGTTAAAAAGCCTTCTACAACCTTTCCTGAGTATTTCTAGTTCTGCAGCCCACCAATGTGGTTTTCTCTTTCCTCGCACTGTAGTGAGGGGACAGGCAGTTTCCATAGCTTTATTGAGGGCTGCTGTAAGCTCATCAACTTTTTTATCGAGTTCAAGAGCGCATAAGGGAGGATCATTAAGTTCTGGTTTAATCAGACTTTTCAGAGTTGTCCTATATTTTGGCCAATCTGTTTTCCTATAGTTCCGGAAAGGGATCGGTTTTGGGGACTCTTCACTAAGAGTGAATTGGATGTACCTATGATCGGAGAACGAGTGCTCCTTTGATACTCTCCAATTCAATACTTTATTCGAGAGATGCAACGAGACAAGAGTGATATCTAAAACTTCTTGACGATTTTTAGTAACAAAGGTTGGTTCATTGCCAACGTTACTTACTACCAGATTAGTTGTTAAGATGTAATCAAAAAGAGACTCACCTCTGTCATTTATATCGGTACTACCCCACGTAGTATGGTGCGCATTGGCGTCACAACCGATGATTATGCTGGTTTTGAGTCTTGTTGATTCAGCGACCGTCTTTTCCAGAGTGGTACCAGGCAGTGGGCCTTGGTGGTCGTGGCCCAAATACGCTGATACCAGCCAGTAGGTATGGTTGTCTATTACCATACTGGCTGTGGTGACGTCGTTATCACTGAAATTAGGGAGTAAAAATACATTTAGACTACGTTTTACTAGTATGCAGGACCTTGGGTTACCTTTTCCCGTTACATGTAAGACGCAGTAGCCAGGAGTTTTCAATCCTCGAACCCGGGATTTCCCAATCCAGGGTTCTTGGATGAAAACGACATCTTCCCCAGTTTTTGACAGGCGGAGAAGAAGGGAGGCCGAAGCCTTAATAGAGTGTTGGAGATTAATCTGTGCTATTTGCAGCATTTTGGCTACAATTAGGCAGATCAACCTCCACCACTGTTAAATCCAGTTCATCCAGATCGGAAGAAGGGGAACCTAGCAGTTCATCTTCTTCCTCACTGGAGAGAACTTTGTTGGATGAGTCATCAGTCTCCATTAGGGATAAACTTTTGACGTTTTCGGAAGAAGACTGTGCCGCGACAGAAGAGGGCCCTGGTACAACATCATCCCCATCCAAGGATGGGAAAGTGATGATAGCACTGGGACCCCCCACGTCTGGCGACACAGCTTCTGAGTGTAGGGAAGAAGATTGCGCCGCGACAGAAGAGGGCCCAGGTACACCATCGTCCTCATCCATGGATGGAAAGGTGATAGTAGCACCAAGATCCCCTACGTCTTGCGACACAGCTTCTAAAGTGGGTTGTGGAGGCTCGCATAAAGCGTCTACCTCATCTTTTTTGTAAATTCGGAGAGTAATCGTCTCGAACCCGTATCTTATCACTCCCTTGTCTCGCGCCAGTGAGGCCGCAGAGTCCTTATTGATAACGATAATCGCACTTCGATAAAGACCCTTCGGCTCCTCCAGTTTCGCGATCTTCCAGTCGTGACAGGAGAGGTCCGGGTTGCTAAGCCTGATCATCTCATGGATGTCTTCAGGACATGCAGGCTCAATCGGGATCCAAGCTCGAGCTCTCGGCCTGCAAGGAATATCTTCCTTTGCAACAACCTCGAGTTTTGCGCCTGGCCAAACTTCGCCCAGCATGCCGACAGCAAGCGTATATAGATCGCGTGACCTCTGATCGTTACAAACGATGAGTTTGACATGACCTTGATGCCAACCCCCATCGCTTGTTACAGGTGGTGGACCCGGATGCTCTCGCATGACTTTGAGAAAGCCAGCCGAGAGCTTCAGTTTCACCATCTGCCAACGGTCAGAGGAGATCGCGCCATCAATATTGCTTCTGTCAATGACCGCAACCACGATTTTGTTGTGTTCCTTAAGCACATCACTAAAAGGTTTAGTGAGAGGTACTTTAGGAATTTTGGGAGTGCTGGTGTTCTGCACTTTGGGTTTCTTAGGGATGGGAGTGGACTCCTCCAGAGACCTTTGTCGCTTTGACGTGGAGTCGCAGCTGGTCCTAGATTTGGCTAAGATGGATTTAGTCCACTCAATCTTCTTGCTATGAATGGGACTACTACCATCCCCCAATGTTGCACCAGAGGATTTTAGCAGTCTCATCGCATAGCGACGCTGTTTATAAAGGTCCCTAGGTTGGATGGTCGTCTTCGTAGTGGAGGCAGGGTCGTTATTCACGACGCTGCTAACACCACGGAGACTACCACTAGGACCATCCTGGAGAGGTTTACTCTCTTTGGTAGTGGAACTACCGACATGAGGAGGCGCTTTCGCCAGGGATACCTTCTGTACCTCCCTAGAAGCTGGGCAATGACTTGGCACAAACCCCTCTCCTATGTTTGGCACAGGATTTACGACAGCCGGCATTATCGCCGAACTGTCGCCCGGTGTAGATACAACCTGTACCACACTCGAAGTTGGGCAGTGACATGTCACAATCCCTTCTCCTGTGTACGGCACAGGTGTAACGACAGCCGACGTTGCCGCCGAACTGCCGCCCGGTATAGATGGAATACCGGCACCGGTTTGAATTTTTGTTTTTTGTTTTTGTTTTGGTTTTTGTTTTGGCATTAAGGTCCCACGAGTAAGCGAAGTAAAGGGGGGGTCCATCTGCGCAGAGATTCGCATACACAGATAAGGCTAGTTAATCCGGAGGTCGCCTGGTATCCGGATACTCCGTTAGTGACTGAGCTATTTTTAGAAATTGGGCCCTCAGCCTGGCTGATCATCGGCACGGGTCGTATAACACCTTGAATCCAGCCCAATTGGGAAGTTGAAGGGGAGGATATGATTTGGAAAAGGAGAGACGAACAGCAATTAAGCCATAAGCGTCCCAGGAAGGAAACAAGGTACTGACAGAAGTGATACACTATACAGTCAGGGGATAAGGAGACATCAGCCAGTGTAATGCACAAAGCCGATGGAGGAGAGGATAGGGATCGGGAAGGGGAGGGGCGAGCGACCTTTAGTTTCAGGACTCTTCTGGAGAAATAATTCCCGAGAATCATTGACCTTACTCAGCTTCTACAACTCGACAAGTTCGACGCTCAGGTAGATTGAAAAATCATTCCGGGATTGCAATCCCTAGGTACCATTCAAAACTACAACTCAAAGTTTGAATAAGATGTATAGTTCTACATACCGTTGCATCTGCAGAAATCATGTCTTCCAAAACGTTGGCATAAGCATATTTTTTGCGTCTGCTGTGCTGGAACTCCTGTTCTCTGGCGCTATAAAATTTCAGTAAGGCCATTGTTTCGTCCTTTGACCACGATTTTTTCATTCTGAAACAAAAATTCTAATTTTGTAACTCATGCAAATATATGTATGTGTAAGCATATGCATGTACTTATATATTTAACTTACTTCTTCGTCATTTTTTAATCCCTTCCATTTTCGAAATTATTTAAACTAATTTATTTTCACAAATTGAAACTGAAAAATGTTGACATTTGAAGAATTAAATAAGTCAGAAAAAACAGTTTTCTGCAAACAACAGATTAAAAAAAAAATCACTTGAGCTCCCTCTGAGTTTGAATAAAGTAACAAACTTTCCAAGTAATAGCCTTTTCACACCTGATGGTACCGCACCTACTTTATTCAGGATGCGAACACAACAGTCGAGTACCTTGATGCTAAAATTATAGCGCTATTGAGAGCATACAAGGCCGCAAATGATAACTCGCGAAGAACTGGTGCTGCCCCTTGTATTGCTCCATTTATGGAACAAATGGACGAGATATTTGGCACTAAGCCCACAATCTTTAACTCGAATACGATATGTTGTGGAAGCAACAATTTGGTAAGCAAAATAACAATTGCAACATGAAAAACAAACATATTTTTTTACTAATTTTTTTTTTCTAGCAACATGATGCTGGGAATAATTCTGACGAAGCTCCTTTTACAGGAACTGTTCCTCCAACTCCATCAATGGAAGCAGTTCCTTTAAATCCACCAATTTCCAAGCAAAAGCTCACTAAGGCCGTTTATCGTGAAAAACGACTCAAACAAAAGGAGAGCAAACAGAAACAAAACGCCAAGCAATTCAAAGAATATATACTACTTCAAAATGAAAGAAATAAAATTCAACGTGAAAAAATGGCCCAATTGGAAAAACTGATTTCGATTTTGGGTTGAAATTGAAAAAAGTGTATGCTTGCATATTTATGGTTCTCTATATTATTTATTTTATTAATAAACGAATACAAAGTTATTTGAGTGTTACATAATTCGTTTTTCAATTAAATTTCTGAAAAGGGTGTTGTATTTTAATAGCGTTCTTTATTATGTACAACATACATACATACACATGTGTTCTTCATTCTTATGTATATATTTGAATAAAGTTGGTTGAATCTTAGCATCGTAAGAAAACGGACGTCTTTCAATTACTTTAACATAAAGAACAATACATGGTGGCAGCGGTAACGCTATAAGATTTTTTTTGTAAAATATTTAAAATGCCGGGTGAAAACGATAACCCCCCAAATGTACCCATATTTAACACTGCAGTGAACGTAAGCAACTTCACAGTGCAAGCACCAGACCAGTTCACCTTCATTCCAGAGGATTGGCCAAAGTGGAAGCGCCGCTTTGAGCGATTTCGGAGCGCATCAGGTTTGTTGAACAAACCAAGCAATGAGCAGGTCAACACGCTGGTATATCTTATGGGTCCACAAGGCGACGACGTATTCCGTTCCCTGAACCTGCAAGCTGAAAAGAGGGAAGTCTACGCAGACGTAATGGACGCCTTCAAGAATCATTTCATCATTAAGAGGAATGTCATCTACGAACGTGCGAAATTCAACTCAAGAAATCAAATGGAAGGCGAGAAAATCGAAGATTTTATTATAGACCTTTATACATTATCTGCTTATTGTGAGTACAGTTCCCTTCGCGATGAAATGATTCGCGATCGTCTTGTTGTTGGTGTTCAGGCAAAGCGACGCTGTACATTGGCAACAACAAGAACTTTTCTCAAGTACAACTACCACAAGCAACAGCAGCATACATAGCGTTCACTCCACACATACAACAGAAGCAAATCAAACATCAACTTCACAGCACAAACAACATTTCCAACAAAATAATAAAACGTGCACAGGTTGTGGCAACAGTAAACACAACCGTTTCCAATGCCCCGCCTATGGCAAACAGTGTGCATCACGCAAAAAGTGGAATCACTTTGCAAGAATGTGTATGCCAAAGAAAAGTCCCGTTAATGCTGTAAAAACTTTTTTAGGAAATGTGTCAGAAAGCAAAATATCATCTCAAAGGCAATGGCATGTAAATGTCAAAATACCGATTTAATTTTTAGTCGATACCGGAGCTCCAGTGACGATCATCCCATCTTCTCTTTTTAATTCAAAGTTAAAAATGATTAAGGCCGTGTGTGAGTTGCGTTAAAATGTGTATTAAAACTTGACGTTTGGTTAAAATTTGACGTTTAGTGAAAAAAGGGAACAAATTTAGCCATTTGCTGTGTGAATTGCGTTAAAAGGGATTTTTTTAACCAACATTTCTGCGTAGTACTAAGAAATTTCCCTCATGATTTACGAAATTCCCCTCAACGAAAGATGTTTTTGTTCTTCTAGGTAAAATAAATTTGTCTTCAAAACCAAACTTTAAGCAACGAATTTCATGAAAAGTCACTAAAAATAACAAACAAACTTTGTTTTATTTATTTTTCTAGATTTTACAGTGGTATATGATATTTTGAAGCAATAGTAAGAAAATCTTCAAACAAAAATTTCCCTTTTTGGATGATTGTTTTTTTCTGTGTGGTAACACTGCAAAACATGTTCTCCCAGCTGACATCTGTTATCATTCTCAAAAGAAAGAAAAATTATTTCGTTTTTTGGCTTTAAAATATGATGAAACAAAAGTACTTCATTTCAATCTCTCGAAATATCAATGCAATTATTAATTCTTTATTACATAGAACTAAATAAAACGGAGAAAAATGGAACAAATCAACAAAACAGAAGAAAACTTCTCTATCATTCAAAAAGACACGTCAAAATTTTAACCCATTTAACCTGCTCCACAGCAGGATAAATTTTAACCCATTTTTTCACCACGCTAGTGTCAAGTTTTAACCAAACGTCAAGTTTTAATACACATTTTAACGCAATTCACACACGGCCTAAGATATGTAAAACAGATCGTGTCCTCACTGGCCCTACAGGAAATTTACTTCAAATTTTGGGAAAATTTAAATGTGAATTGGAGCACAAAAGGAATCGCATTGCTACAAATGCTTATGTGATAGACAATGTGAAAACTCCCCTCTTAAGTCTAAAAGATTGTGAAGAATTAAGAATAATCTCACGGGTAAATCAATTCTCAAGAAATAAAGGCGACAAAGAGGTAATTGAAGTTGACATAACAAAAGAATTTGCAGAACTCTTTAGAGGCCTAGGATGTTTACCTGGTGATTACGCCATTGAGCCAAGGAAAGATGCTACACCATTCGCAGTTCATTCTGCGCGAAGAGTACCAATTCTCCTGATGGACAAGCTAAAACAAAAGTTAGATGAGATGATACGAGAAAATGTAATCAAAGCAGTAGAAAAACCAACTGAGTGGTGTGCACCAGCTGTAATCGTGAACAAGCCTAGCGGAGACATTCGTATATGTATAGATCTCACCAAATTAAACCGCTTACCATTTGGAATCACATCTGCACCTGAGCACTTCCAGCGAAAAATACAAAACATTCTACAAGATCTACCTGAAGTCATATGTCACATGGATGACATATTGGTTTATGGAGTAACAATGGAAGACCACGATGTTAGACTCAGAAACATCCTAAAGCGTCTGAAAACAGCAGGTGTCACGCTAAACAAAAACAAATGTTCCATCGGCCAAACAAGTGTGGTATTTGTCGGACACCAAATTGATCAGCAAGGCATCAAGCCAGAAGCATCCAACGATTCCAACGACCATTAAATGTGGCAGAGCTAAGAAGATTTCTTGGACTCGTAAACTATCTAGATATGTACTCGAGGTACCCAGAGCTTGCTCGTCTAGAAGATCTATCATCACGATGCGTTATCAATCATCTTAAATCAATCTTCGCAAGACACGGCATTCCAGAGGTTTTCCGAAGCGACAAGGTCCGCAGTATGCTTCAAGTGAATTTCGTCGTTTCACACAAGAATGGAATTCCAAACACATAACATCAAGTCTCGGTACCCACAGTCAAACGGATTCATAGAATCAATGGTGAAGACAATAAAGACACAAGTCAAACATCAAAACGACCCTTATATTGCTCTAATGGAATACCGAGCATCTCCATTAACAGAAGGATTATCTCCAGCACAACTTCTGATGGGAAGGCGTATAAAGACACTTCTACCAATCGCCCAGAAACAACTTTTACCTTAAACAATAAGCAACGAAAACCATAAGCTTGCTGAGCAGAGTAGCAAAGATAAACAAGCGATGTATTTCAACAGACGGCATGGTGTTATTTCAAGGCCAAACTTCCAAACAGGAGTTTTAGTGTGGGTGCGTAATATGAGGATATGGCGAAAGATCATAGGGTGTGGTCCTACTCCAAGATCATATGTTATCCAGACAGCAAACGGCACTCTCAGACGGAGCTCTTTCCATTTAAATAACACAAGTGAAACAGACGTCCCATATGGACCAGATATAGATATTAACACTTCAAACCCATCAACAAAGGCTCCAGAGAAATGCGATGACGACAACATTCCGCTAATAGAAGTTCAATCTACCGATGAACCTCAGGACCAGGACAACGAATTACCAACTTCATCAACTTTATCTTCTTTGCCAATTTCAAACAATAATACCTACTTATAGAACCAGAAGTGGTAGAGAAATCCATAAGCCAAGAAGATATTTATAAATTAAATCATATTTTGAATTCAAGTTAATTATGGTATGTATTGTAATAGCGTTCTTTATTATGTACAACATACATACATACACACGTGATCTTCATTCTTATGTATATATTTGAATAAAGTTAGTTGAATCTTAGCATCGTAAGAAAACGGACGTCTTTCAATTACTTTAACATAAAGAACAATACAGATGTCGCGTCGGTTTGTTGAAACATCATTTTCCATGTTGTCATTTTGCTCTATGTTGTTAGCCTCATCTTCAAATTCAACTTCGTCGAATTCATCGTTCTCAGAAATGCAGATGTTATGAAGAACACATGCACTTACGACAAGTTTGTTTATAAGCTGTAAATCACGCTGCCCCATAAAATTTAATATTCTTCTAAAGCGACCTTTAAGCAGCCCAAAAGCATTTTCTACAACTATTCTTGAACTTGAATGCAAGAAGTTGAAAGCTTTTTACTGGTTTGATAGATTTCCCATGTCTTTGAAAGGAGGAACTAGCCAAATCAGTGAAGCATATGCTGAGTCCCCTAAAATGAAAGTGTTGTTGGGAAACAGGTCAGCAAAATTGTTGTTCGCTCTTTCATATAAAGGGGAACTTCGAAGAACTCTCATGTCATGCAACGACCCTGGTTCTCCACAACATATATCAATAAATTTTTTGTCAGCATCAACGACTGCTTGAAGAATAATTGTGAACGATTGCTTTCTGTTGTAATAGCATACTTTGTCCATCTTTAGCGCTTCGATCCTAATGTGGGTTCTATCAATTGCACCTAATACATAAGGAATTTTCTTTTTATCTTCGAATTTCCTTGTACTTTTGTTTACTTCATCACCACGTGGCCATTTAATGTAATCGTGTCGGTTTTCTATGAACCAGTCAGAAACACGTTGCACTACAACAACCCAACTCGCAGGCTTTGTTATTCCAAATAGGTTTCCGAGTTGCCTGAACGTAACTGTGTTGCTGAGGTACCGTAGAAAAATCAGGAATTCTTTCTTCGGCCCAATTTTGGGGTTTCCACCATGCTTTGATGTTGGTGGAAAACAAGAGTGCGCGTAAAGATCTGAAGAATCAAATAGTCAATCAACGAACAAAATATAGGATAAGGGACATAATGTATGTACTTATTAAACTTTCTATTGTTAACCGTTTCAATCGAAAATGCTTTTTGAAATCTGAATCACTTTACATATCAATAGTATTCATAAAATTTTCGACAGTTGCATGCTTCTCTTGTTCACCTGATGAGGATGAGTCTTCCGAGCGCGAAGAGTTTTCTTGAAAAATTTGCCTTATGACTTCATCTCCATACTCATCTTCGCTGCTTGACTCCATCTCAATCAATTCTTCTATAATCTATATTGCAACAGAGTGTAACAAGTGTTGCTTACATTATGAATATTTATAATAAATAATAAGTGGTTATTACCATATTTCCTATATTTTCCATTTTAATTAATTTCAAATTTTAATTCGGTTTTGACAAGAAAAAAACAGGAGTGACAATCTCTGATCTAGATCGTTTTCGTGAACTTTTTTTTTACTTCACTTTACTTGGTAGTCACGAAAACACTCCTGATACGTGACCAAACCAAACGAATGAATCCCAATGGGTATTCTCGTTCGTTCGATCACTGATGACTGATGAGACTCAATCACTCGTTCACGGAAGCGGTTATTCGGCCCCAGATTTCTGCTTCAAAAATTCATAAAAAAAATTTTCACTTTCCAAATGTTACTCTGTTTGTGAACATTCCATTATCTCACCTTTTTTTCAAAAAAAAATAAAAATAAAACATTTAACCTTTGTATATGAATCTTATAGTATTTGCAGCCTCGGGAATCGACGACAGCGACGTCCGGAACGCGATACAGATCTAAAATGAGGCAAATTCAAAGAGAATGCAGAGAGAAGAAAAAAAATTGTACGTGTCAGCTTCGACGCGCGACTGGAGTTCACTCAATAAGAATGTATACCTATCTTAAGGCCGTGTGCGAATTCAGTTAAAAAGTGGCTAAAACTTGACGTTTGATTAAATATAGACACTTCGCATTGAACAAAATTGTGTTAAAATTAGACTAGCTGCGCAGCATGTTAAAATATGACGGTAGTGGTTAAAAATTCATCAATTCGCACACGGCCTAAAATATATATAATTCGCAAAGGATTGAATTGATATATTCATACATCTATTCATAGTAATTTGATAAAATATATTAGTTAAATTCTTAAATTATTATGGTAAGCAATATGAATGTCTAAAACTTTGTTTAAAACGTTCTTACGTATTTTTGAATGAATCAATGTAGTAATTTCTATAAACATTTTTGTAAAGAATGAAAAAATCTACAAAACTGCATCATTACATTTTCAGAACAGTAATATTTCTTATCAACTTTTCATTAATTAATGATGAAAGTACAATTTAAGCCACATTGATCATGCACTATTACATTTAAAATGAAATTGAATGTCGATAAATTCTACATGGAATTAAAGCTTGAAAGCTTGTGCTTCGTAAGAGACCTTAACCTTATAGATCCGCTTATGGGAACGCACGATAGAACGCTTTTAATCGAAGCACATCGATCAAATTTTGGCATTAGCGGGATTCTCCCAACAGGTGATGTGTCATGTCGTACGAACCAAGCAGGTTGTTTGTGTGCAATTATATTTATTTTAAAATCGAGATTGTGAGGCTTGTACGAAACGTATCCTTACAAATGAGGTATCAAAATCACTGTTATTTCATGTAGGTTAGACATATGGAAATTTCAACAACCAGTCTATAGAATTGAAAACTTATATACCAATTTATGTGAAAATGTCTTAATTGGCCATATTAATGAGTTACCGTTATAATTAAAGTATAATAAATTGAAGAGCATGAAATTCTGTATCATGTGTGAAAATTTCACCGTTCTACGTTGAAATCTCTGTTCAATAAAATAGATTCGAAATGGCACTAAAACTTTTACCCCCTATTTTCATCCCCCCCCCTCGGTTAATTTTTTTAAAACTTTGAATGTCTTACTTATTTATGTTTAGTCAAAAGCCATACAAATAAGTTTTAAACTTCTAACATAATCGACCTCCATACAAACTTTGACCTAACATTTCAACCCCTTGTGACCTTTTCAACCCCTTTTATTGCGTTAAAAAATACCGTATGCCCTTCCACAGATTCTAGTCTATCTTACTACCAAATTTCATCTAAATCGATCCAGTAGGTTAAAAGTTATTAAGAGTTAAAAAAAGCGTTGGTAGTCAATTTTTATAACGCTTTTTTCAATGTTTGATTTTCCTATCCATAATTTTTTCATACGGGGGTCTATATATGAATCGATTCTAAAGGAATGGAACTCCAAAAATGCTCATTTGAATTCCTTCTGTAGAAAGAGAAATATGTATGCAAAGAGATCTCTTTAATTTTTTCATTTGATCAGTGTTACCGCGGGCTCAAATTTGAATGAGTCCCAGAGGTTGAAAAAATGAGTCCTTTTGAAAAAAAAATGAGTCCCTTCTGTTTTTTTTTTGAGTTCATTTTAATAATACATATGAAGAATATGAAGTTGCAATTCACAATCATATGGTTTGAATTTTGTTTTTTCTTTCACTTAAACAAAGCGCCCTTAGGCTAAAAACGCACCAAAGAAGACAAGAAGTCCCGGACAAAATGTCAACGCCTAAAATTATACACCGTCTATGAAGAAACACACACCAAAATGAACAAGAAAAACAAACAGAAATCGACAAAAAAAGTGTCAGTTGTATAGGTTGTATAGGAGCAACACACACCGAAGCGGACAAACATATAAGACATTTTGTCTTTGTCGTCCTCGGTGTGGGTTAGAATCCGACACGATTTTTTGTCTTAGTCATTTAGTGTGTTCTTAGCCTTATAAGTGAATAAAAGAAAATGTTTGAATGCTGAAACAGAGTTCAGGTGTTCAGGAAAGAAATAAAAGCTACGTTTATAAAATGGAACCAAGTTTTAGAAAATATTAATTAACATTGACTTCAGAGTAAAAATGAGTTATTTTTAATAAAACGAAACTTGGATTCGTAAAAAATGAGCCAAATCTAAAATTTGTGAGTCCCTGAGTCAAGTTAAAAAAAATGAGTCCCTTTTGGCACTATAGTGTCCCCGCGGTAACACTGCATTTGATTATCTGAAACAAGAGAGAATAAAATGAGAAAAAAGTGGAAGATTTTGTTTTGTTTTGGTGGGTATGCACTATACATGCAAATAGGAAATTTTTGGGTGGAGGTTCCATGATGCCACATGCCATTTTAGATAATTTTTTTGTTCGTTAAAACAAAAAAGTTAAAGAATTGGGTAAGAGGGTAACTACGTCCTTGCTACTGACTGCGTTTGTGCTTTGTATTTGTATATAGGAATTGAAAAAAGGTTTTTGCTTAGACATGATAGCTGTGCTTCCTGCACAAATATGAGAATTGGGAAAAATTGAGGATATCCCATCAGACAAAAGTTTGGCGCCTTTTGTCATGCTGATTCGAGTTCAATTCTAGTTAGATGTGTTTTTCATAATTTATGCAAATTGCAAGCTTATTTAAATTCGTTTTGTGATCGTGATTTCATTTATTGCTTAAAGAATAACATCAGTGCTGTGTTAAGTGAACATAAAAAAGGAAAAAAGGATTTCAAAGAAGGAGGAGGACGAGAAGGATTTTGGGTGAAATCGTTTTTTTTTTTTTCAATTTGTTTTTCTAGCAAATTTATTTGAATTTTATTATTTCGGGCGTGTTTTTGAATCTTTAAGTTTTACAAACGTAATTAATTATTAAGTTATTGGTCGCTTCCTTTTTAACTTCGTGTTAAAGCCGTAAAGGTTAAATACATAAAAACAGTTAGAGCCGGTTGTTGTTACTCTGTAAATTTTAAGTTTTTCTTGCATGTTTATGTAATTCTTTCTTAAACTTTATTATATAATAACAGTTCATTTTTTTAACTTTTTTTCGTGTTAGTTCAGTTCGTTTCGTCAGATTTTGTTCTTTCGTTTTTGATACCTAGCTGATTTGATTTGATCGTTTCAAATAATATAATATTATAATATTTTTTTCTTTATTTTTCATATTCTTTAATAAATATTATATTATTTATATTTTTTATTCAATTATAGATTCATATTCATATACATACTTATTTATATAAGGCGTTATAATATACATTTTATATTTTCTAAAAGGAGTTTTTTGTATTTATTTATTTGTAAGTTTTTTATTATTAAAATGGTCATTTGTGCATATGACAAATGTTTCGAGCAAAGGCGGGACATTAGTGCGGTTTCCTTCTTCCAAATACCCCGTGACCAGCGACGGGCTATTTGGATAAAACATGGAATTGTTTCGGATGGGGGAAACACCCATCGCAGATATTATTTCTGTGAGAAACACTTTCATAAGAAGGATTTAGTTGTAAGAAGCTTGGGAAAAGTGCTTAAAAGATTTTCTTTGCCAGTATCTTCTCCCAGAATCTGCAGTTGCACCGCAAGCAATGTCGTCTTTTATTGCTCAAAAACCTAGCTCCACCCAACAACAACCTCAGCCTGCAGCTGGATCACTGCCTGGACAACAACAACATTCGGTTACATTTATGGACACAACACCTGCCTCAAGTTCTCAAGGACACACTGCCGGGTTCCAGCATGAGGGTGAATTGGAATATCCTCAAGGGCAACAAGAACATTTGTTCTTAACTCCGCGGCAGCCCCAAATGCGCCTTGCATCTGAAAGCCCAGCATTGTCATTAATTGACATGCCTATAAGGGGACGTATTTGAAGGATTATTCCCTCGGTTCGCCCAAATTGGACGCAGCAATTTCCCCATCGCAGTTCCCGTCACCAGGTTATTGGACCTATAAAGCTCCAGAGCAACCTCAGAGGAAGAGACCGTTCATCCCAAGAAAAATTTTCGACACGCCAAAAAAGGTGAAAAAGGACCCAAAGTACGCTGTCAGAAAATTTTTAGAGGACAACATGGACAGTTTCAGCGAAGATGTGAAGATCTTCATAACAGCTCAATTTCTTCATGTGCCAAATAAGCCTTGGAGTCAACAAGTAAGAGGATTTGCCAAGAAATTGTTCTACAAGAGCCCGTCGTCCTACGCTTATTTAGTCGACTTAGGATTCAAATTGCCATCAGTTTCCACCATATACAGATGGCATTCAGAGATACGTCTCCCCACTGGTGTAAGTGACATGATAGTCCAGGTGTTAACCAATAAGGCAAAAATGATGGACTCAATGAATAAGAAGTGTGTTTTGCTGTTCGATGAAATGGCTATAAAGAGAGAATTAGAATTAAGTATCAAAGACGATATTGTATACGGGGTAACTGACTTTGGAAAATACGGAAGAAGTAATATTATAGCCTCTAAGGTGATGGTTTTCACACTAAGAGGACTAAACCAAAATTAGAAGCAGACAATTGCTTACTTCGTTGGATCACCAAAAAGCGACATTCTTGCGAAGCTGATTGTTGACATTGTTGAAGAAGTCAACAATTGTGGCATGGAAATTGTCGCCACTTGCTGCGACCAAGGAGCCTCCAACCTAAGCGCCTATAATATGCTAATGAACCAAAAACCAGAGCCTTGGGTTGAAATCGGCAATCGGAAGATATTTCTCCTATACGATTATCCACACATGTTCAAAAGTGTGCGAAACGTCTTGCTCAAGAACAAGATCTCCTTCGACAATGAAGTTGTAGACTGGAAGGTACTTGAGACGGTATTTGAAATGGATTCGAAAAACCAATCCTTCCGACTTTTGCCCAAGATAAGCAAGGAGCACGTGCACTCCGACGGATTTCAAAAGCTCTCTGTGAAAAGAGCTACCCAAGTTTTTAGCGAGTCAGTTAGCACAGGGATAAAATGTGCAATTCTCTCAGGCGTATTCAAAACGGATGAAGAAAAAGAAACGACCGAGTCAACAGCGAATTTCTTCTGCAGATTGAATATTTTATTCGACAAGCTGAAGACAGGACAGCTTTATTCAAGGAATCCAAACAAGAAAGTCCTGTCCGACTCAACATCTACGCTAAATGACCTTAAGGAAGCCAGACACTGGATAGAAACATGGAAGTCAAGTGGCAGTCATAGCAGACCACCATGCTTCAAGGGATTATGCCATACTCTTTGGGCTATTGAACTAATGTGGGAGCACCATAAAGGAAACGGCCAAAATTATTTCCTTCTCTCGCATTTGAATACGGACGCCGCTGAAAATGTTTTTTCAATGCTCCGTTGCAATAGAGGTTCTTATAAAAAACCCATCAGTCATCAGGCTGGTGAGGAACCTTAAAGAGGTTATGTTCCATAATCTCACAATTGCAAATACCAGTGGGTATAATGATGCCAAAGCAAAATGCTTGATTGACTTTGATGAGCTAAGGAAAACAAGGGATGACGAGGGCAAAGAAGAGCAAGAGTTTACAGAGACAAACGTTGGTGACATGCTGAACTTAAATATTGACATCGCGGCGGAAATGGAAACGATAATGAGTGCGCAAGACGAAGATGACCAAATGGATGATATGGGTGAGGATGATATCCATGAACAAGGTGAACAGGATGACAAGCTATTGCAAATAACGAACCAAATATACTTGGAGCACAACTACTGCGCAGTATATACTTCTTCCGAAAAAGTACAGGACGCAGCATCTCTGTATTACGCCGGTTCTGCAGTACACAAACTTCATAAAATACTCAAATGCCAACAATGTAATCATTACTTATTCGATGAAAAAGTCGTGGATCGAGAGCAAACCGTTTTGGTTGAGCTCCGGGCGTATGAGACAACTGCCACAACGTCTAAATACGGAAAACTGAATGTTCCCTCTTTAATATTTGAAAAGACCGTTAGAGAGGTGGAGAAACATGTCAAAGAAAGATTCACAGAGTATGTAAGAAAGCCCGATTTCGAGAAAACATGGGCGTTGGACATCAAGCGGCAAATGGAGAGGTTCTTAGTTAAATGCTGCTCGGAAGAGCATAAAGAAAAAGTCATCCGGTACATTTTGACAGGACTTACCATCTTCACCCTTAGGAATACCAACAAAACCGTGGGGCAAGGATCTGGACCAAAATATTTGTAAATATAAAAAAAAAAAAGAAATTGAGTGGAGCGTATTGTATATGATTGTATTCAAAATTAGTTTGTAAATTTTAAATTATTTGAAATATAGATATTGTAAATAAATAAAATAAATTGTATATAAGATTAACATACAAATGTATGTTCGGATTATGCCTACCGGGGAAATGCTTAAAATAACGCATTTTGTATTCCACCACTTGGGTGATGTGGAAAAGAATACGCTATAATTTATATCGAGACTAACATTTATTTTCTTCTAGTTTCTTTCCTCTAGTTTCAACATTTCACAAGGAAGTTCAATATACGATACTGTACATATCAAATGGAAGAGAAAACTGGCAGTATAAAATTAGTTATAGGTAAGTTCACATTTTACTACAATTTCTACAACTAATTTTTTTTGTATTTCATATTTTTCTTCGACGGTGCCTATGCAACGAGACGATCATGTTTCTTCCTGCACGAGACGGTGGCGGCGTCGCACTCAGAAAACTTATTTTAAGAAATTTCTTGTTTAAAAAAATTTGTTTGTTCACATTTTCCAAAAAAAGAAAAGATATTGAGTTTTTATCCTGTTAATTATGCAAGGTTTCTCAGTCAATAAAATTCCAAAAAAAATTTAAATCATTTTTTTCTTTTACTTTACATTTTCTAACTCATCGTCGCTTTCCGCTCCAGAGGTTTGTAATTTTCTCATATTTGCAAAAAAATAAATTACTGGTGCAATTTCTTTTGAAACAAATACGCTCCTGAACATGAAGAAAAAGTAAGTATTTGTTTAATTAATCACATTGCACAGCATTACAAAAATTAAAGATATCTGATTGGAACAAAAAAAAAATGGTAAAAGTAGTTATGAACAAATTTACTACAAATTTATCAGTTGATCATGCTTCACCTGAAAAGAAAAAAAGCATAAAATCATCCCTTATGACCAATCAGACGAATTCCTAAAAAACAGAAAACAAACAAATAACTGACCTAACACACATTTCCAACAAGATCAACAACCCTCAATTCGATCATTTGCCACAAAAAGGCAAAATTCTTTCAAAAGTGTTCAAGAAATCTATCGTCACCTTTGCTTGTAGTGAAAAATTAAGGTTGTATAGGTTTCTCCCCTGGGGTTTCCACCTTGTAGTGGTGGGGAGGCTTACGCTTAAATTTTCAGCTGAACAGCTGTAGATTTTTATTTCTTAATGATCAGCTGAGATTTTTAAGCAAACTAAGAGGAACCCAAACACGAAAAACCATGCACAGAGTACAACAAATGAACGAAAAACCAGCGGGCATATACGCTGAAACGTCGGCAGAAGTCACGTCTGCCGGCGCGGGCCTTGCCTCTCAAACAGTTAGGAGGGGAGAAGTCGCCAGTGACAGACAAAAAAGAACATAAGGACAATACAGGGAAAACAGGAACGACCATCACACAGGAGGAAGAGGACCTTCTTCTCACTCCTTTTTCCAACCTCGGTGTGGAGGATGGAGCTAGCATCGGAACACTAGTGAGCGATGACGACACGTGTTCAGTTGCTAGCTCTACTCTCTCACGATCGTCGACCACTTCGGTTCGGAGTAGAAGCTCCAACTGTAAGAAGACGATCAAACGACTTGGGAAAAGGAAATGGGAAGAATTGACAGCTAACGAACAAATTAGACTCTTCAACGCTCGTGCTTTCCTAAAGAACGAACCTCTCATGATGGGGGGGCCATGTGCCCAAACATCAGGGGAGGTGGATTCCAAAGGAAACACTGGCGTAGGTGCGCTGATTGGACCGCCCAATCCGCCGATTGATATAACTCAATCCAAGAGGGAGCGATCCCTTCAGGTGCACCCCTGGTTAGGGAAAAGACGCCGTTGCAAAATTCGAGGCCGTCTACATCCACCAAATCTAGTACGGGGCCATGTGCAACAACGGGCTTGGAGGATGGTAAGGCGGTCTCGAAGGAGGCGAATCTGGAGGGTGCTTGTGAAAGCAGCACAAGGGGCCATGTGCCCCAATGCAGCTCTAGCATAACCCCTTCACCTTCGTCAAGCAGCGGTGTCATGGACGTCACCAAAGTTAGTACCAGAACGGTGATCGAGAAAAAGGCTTCCAAAACTCTCACCGAAGATAGATTAATTCAGAGGAGAATACGTAACACCGAAAGGACAATTCGACGCCTATCCAACAAAGATCCGGACTCCTTAACGGCAAGGGATAAGATAGTGCTCGAAAACGCTACACGTAACCTCAAGACGCTGACTCTGACAGCAACAAATAAAAACAAAAATATAGGGACTAAGAACCTGTTGAAGGAGAAGGAGATGGTGGGCCATGTGCCTCCCCTGGACCCTGATTCAGTGGCAAAAACGTCCAAGAGAACTCGGCAGGATGACACACTTTCGCCCACGAAAAGATCACCCCTGCAAAAAAGAAAAAGAACATTGGCAGAAGAGACGTTAGAGGCGCGCAAATTCGCCATTGCGGAACTCTCTGAAGACCAATGGCAATTATTGGAAATGAGAATCTTGGATGAGGTTAACGATGCTATCGTTAATAGCAGGCCACCACCACTCTTCGGGAACCTCAGAACCATCCATTGGTTCAAAGTTTTGACGTGCGAGGACGACCATACTCTCGCTTTCCTGCAAGACTTCGTCAAAAGGACGGTAGCTCCCTGGCCCAACGCTGATCTCCGTTTAATCGGTACGAGTGAAATCAGCGACATCGTCAAACCCAAGGCCAGAATGACTATAAAAGGTCCTGCGATACCCCGAGATCGCGTAGAAAGGTATCTTCAGTCTCTAAACACTGAACAGCTAAGCCAAAGCTGGAAAGTAATAGAGATGGGAGAAAGAACGGAGGAGGGTACAGAGGTGGTGGTGCAACTTAGCCACAAATCTATACCCCTTTTGCGGAAAATTGGGTACAAAGTACGCATCGGCATAAACCGGTGCAAACTGCGGCTTATAACCAACAAGACAACCCAAGTAAGTAAGGCAGGGCGGGTTTTTAATAAAATATGAACATGATATTGATACAAATTAATCTTCATCATAGTAAAGCCGCCAGCTCCAATCTTGTCTACATCTTGGGAAGTAGACAAATAGACATTGCCCTGATTCAAGAACCCTGGACCTCAGGTGGCAGAATCAGAGGACTAAATGCAGCAGACTTCATCTTATACAAAGCCACACAAGTGGCAAATAGTAATATTAGATCCTGTATTTTAGCCAGGAAGAAGTTTAATCTCTTTCTTTTAGCAAATTACAGTGATCCAGACCAGTGTGCTGTCAAGCTCGAAAGGGAGGGATTCCCACCACTGATCCTGACATCGTGCTATATGCCATATGATGGGACAGAAGGACCTCCCGCTAACATCACAAGCCAGCTTGTAGAGGAAGCTGCCTCTGAGAGATGGGACGTGGTACTAGGTTGTGATACAAACTCACATCATACCCAATGGGGTAGTACCGACATCAACAACAGAGGTGAGTCCCTTTTTGAATTCATACTAGACCAAAATCTTCTAATAGCAAACAGGGGCAAAGAACCCACGTTTGTAACTAAAAATAGAAAAGAAGTGCTTGACGTTACCTTAACCAATAACTCAAGCACAATACAAACTGGAATGTATTCTGTAGGGAAGTAGGACAGGGGATTCAAAACCCGGACTCACTTCTAATTCAAAACACTTCCGACATAGATCTTGCGTCAGAAAAACTCAGAGTTGTTCTGAACCACGCTTTAGAAAAAAGCTGTCCCATCAATCATATAGGTGTTGTGACTTGTATTGAAAAATAGACTTTTCTAGATTGAAAAATAATAGTCGACTTCGTATTATGAAACTCAAATCTAATCTATTAATATTGTTCTTACATATAAATCAAAACAGAATTAATCGATAAGGAAGTGAAAAGTATCTAGATATTAACAAGTAAAAATAGGCAAGGTATTTAATTAACATTAAGTTTATAAAATACTGAATAATGGTCATAACAATTCTCCCACGCTTGATGAATACTTAAAGATTAAGAGTTAAGAGTTCAGTTTCTAATTCCTAAGTAATCTGGTGGTTTACGTTGACGTGATGACCGACGTAATGGTTGTTGGTTTATTGTGGTTGATGATTGTTGAAGATCAGTTTTATTTTCATGCTGTTGAATTGGAACTGTTGATGTGCTGGGATGGTTTTCGGTGATTGTAGGATTATTGGCAAAATATTGATGGAAAATTATTTGTTCATCTGATAATAATTGTTGATTATCTGGAATTGAATTATTAGTACTTGCTTCTTTATGCAATGGAAAAGATTCGATTGATGTGTCATGTGTTGAACTTGTATTTGGGACACTGGTTGAACGTAGTTGATTTATGTGTCTTTTGAAAGTATACCCATTGTTCAGCTTAACAATGTAATGAAGTCGTCCCATTTTCTTGGTAATAACACCTGGTCTCCATAGCATTTTATTCGCAGTGTAATATCGGGCTTGAACACTTTCTCCCACGCTGAGTTGTCTTGAGGGAATGTCAACATTGGCAGTACTTTTGAATTTAGTAGGTTTCAGTGCGTCTAAGCGAATTCTGATTTGTCGGCCCAGATATTGTTCTGATGGTGACTTCCCGTTCTTGAGTGGTGTAATTGGACGTTCTTTCCAATAAACTGAATTTATTTTATCCAGATCATTCAAGTTGATATTGAGTCGTCTGATCCACGATCTACCCACTAAAGCTGCACAACCATCTTGGACTACGAATAGTTCATCTGTTATTTGCGTACCCCTGTATTGAATGTTGGCGCTGGCCTTACCATCCGGAACAAAAGTATCTTGAGTGTAAGATCGAAAAACAATATTTGTTGGAGTTAATTGTGTCGTTGCATTAAGAGAATTGAATTGATGTCGAGGCAAAAATGTATATGCTGAACCTGAATCCACTTCGAATTTTATTGTTTGTCCTTGAATATTTATGTTAGCATAGTAACGCTCGAAATTGTCAGCTGGAGAAAAATCATTTTTGTAAATGTCGATTATTTGGTAAGTACCATACGAAGCCTCATCCAGAACTGGTTGAACATGATTCGTCGATGAGTTGAGTTTCGAACGATTTCTCAAAAATGTTGAAATACAAACTTTAACTACGTGCCCCATTCTTTTGCATCCGGCGCATTTGAGTTTCGAAGAATCCGTATGGCAATCTTTGGCGTTATGGTTGTTTCTGCCACATCGCAGGCACAACCCAGCAATTCCCAACTCTTGGTAGTTAATTCTTGATTTTGGTCGCTGCACGGTTCGATTTGGTTTGTTGTAAGTTTTCATTTTCTTATTACTTGAAATTTTGTTAATATCCGGAACAATGCTCTCCTTTGTTTTGTCAGAATTTGAAATTTCTTTAGCATCTATTTTTGCTGCTTCGAGTGATAGTGCCATTGAAACAATTTCATCAAATTTACAACTGCTTGATTGTAGCAACTGCTCTCGCGTGGTAGTATCACGAACTCCGCGAATGAACTGAGCCCTGAGAAAAACATCTGCAACAGATTTTTTGCATTCGCAAATGAATTCACATTCGGCTAGGTCCATCCGTAGAGAGGCAACAAATTCGGATATAGATTGGGTTTCTGTTTGAAATTTATTGAGGAATCGATGTTGTCCTACCAAAACATTCCTTTTTGGAGCTAGATGACATTCGAGCATTTGAAGCAATTCTTCATAGCTTAGTTCTGTTGGTGGTCTTGGAGCGGACAATGCCATCACTGTCTTGAAGTGCTTCGAACCAATTGAATTTAAAAGAAGCTTTTTGCAATATACTGGATTAGAAGTTATGTCCTTCATTTCCAAATAATTCTTGAAACGTTGAATGTAGATTTTGAAACTTTCCTTCGATGCATCGAATTGTTCGAAATTTGGAATTAAGGACGTTGGCGTTGAATTCTGGAGTCTGGTGCTTTCGGAAGTATTGTTGGTGGTCAGTGAAATTAGATGTTCCATCATTTTTCGTTGCGCAGACATAAAGTCTGCAAATTGACTTGGATCCATTTTGAATATGATTGGAATTTATCGAATTAATTGAATCTTGAGTTCACCTCGTCGCCAATTTGTTGTGACTTGTATTGAAAAATAGACTTTTCTAGATTGAAAAATAATAGTCGACTTCGTATTATGAAACTCAAATCTAATCTATTAATATTGTTCTTACATATAAATCAAAACAGAATTAATCGATAAGGAAGTGAAAAGTATCTAGATATTAACAAGTAAAAATAGGCAAGGTATTTAATTAACATTAAGTTTATAAAATACTGAATAATGGTCATAACATATAGGGAAAGGTAGGAAAAAACCGCCCTGGTGGACTACTGAAATAGGCAACTTAAGAAAAGAAACTAGAAGACTTTTCAATGTTGCAAAAAGAACTAGGAAAGAAGCTGACTGGGAACATTATAAGACCAGTCAACGTATGTGTATACACTTTATTTATCTCATACGCTCTGTTTCTCCTTCTATTGTAATGTCTAATGTGTATACTTTATTATCTCTTACTCTCTGTATCTCTTTCTATATTTAATGTACACATTTTTCTTACTCTCTTTACTTACTCTGTATCTCTTGTTTATTTAATGTACATACTCTCTTTACTTACTCTGTATCTCTTGTTTATTTAATGTACATACTCTCTTTACTTAATATCGTTTAATTGTAGTAGAAAACACTTGTGAGGGGCAATACCTAGTGATTGAGAGAAACTTTTTTTATTTAGCATTAAGAACGTTAGCCCCTACAAAAAATCCCAGTATTTTTATTTGTAAATACAGAGCTTCTCGAACATTCAGCTTCTCCATGAACCAATAGGAACCAATAGTAGTTTCTAGAACCCATCATTTTTGTTATATAAATAGCGTTTGGCGGCGAGGCAGTTTAATTGATTGTGAACTGCGATAAAGAAAAGTACACTGTGTTTGCAAAGTTATAATTGAAAGTGTTGAATAAATAAGTTTGTGAGTGATTTGAATAAAGTGAATTTGTGTTTTATTTAAAAAGTGAATAAGTTTTAATTGTCGGACCAAGCCGAATATTACATTGGTATCAGAAGTGGGATTAAAACTTATTGAGAATAAAATAGTGAACAGTGATTAAACTATTTTGTGTGAAATAGTGAAGTTAAAAAAAAAAAAAAAAAAAAAAAAAAAAAAAAAAAAAAAAAAAAAAAAAAAAAAAAAAAAAAAAAAAAAAAAAAAAAAAAAAAAAAAAAAAAAAAAAAAAAAAAAAAAAAAAAATGAGTAAAGTTTTGAAAGACCTAACTGTCGCTGAGCTAAAGGCCGAATTAAGCAAACGTGGCTTAAGTGGGGCAGGAATTAAAATCGAACTCGTAAAACGGCTACAGGAATATCTTGAACAACAAAACGAAAACCCAGATACATTTGCTTTCGAAGTGGAAGCAAAATCGGAAGAGGTAAATGCAACTGCCGACTTATCTAACATGATGACACTTCTTCTAGCCAAATTTGAAGAGAATCAAAAGAATGTGCTAGAGCGGTTTGACGCACAGAAGAAAGAACAAGATAACGTTCGGGAGCAACTAGAAACTCAAAACAAGAATGTTCTGGAGCAACTAGAAACTCAAAGAAGCGAGCAGAAGAACGAGCAAGAGAATGTCCTCAAACAACTAGAAGCTCAAAGAAATGATGTTCGGGAGCAACTAGAAACTCAAAACAAGAATGTTCAAGAGCGGTTTGACGAACAGAAAAATCTTCTAGAAGGCAGGTTTGCGGACTTCGAAGAGAAAATCAATACTCTCGACGAGTGCGTCGGAAAACAAAATGCACGTATCGAATCGACGAACAAATCGATACCATCACAAAGGAACTGGAAAAAGTGCGAAAGATGAAAGCTCGAGAACCTTCTGGTGAGTGCTCAAGGAAGAGAGAAGTGAATCCTCCAAGCTTTGATGGTCAGATACCGTGGTCAATCTACAAGAAACAGTTTGAAGCAGCAGCGTTAACAAACGGCTGGGACGATGACGAAAAATACATTGCTCTTACACTTGCCTTGAGAGGAGCAGCTGCTGAACTGCTACAAACCATCCCAGCAGAGAAGAACGGTGACTTCAAAGTTCTGGCAAATGCAATCGAACAGCGGTTTGGGGATAGCCACATGACAGAAGTCTTTCGAGTTCAGCTTAACAATAGAGCACAGAAAAGAGGTGAAACTCTTGCTACGAGATAAATTTCAGACGTAACTGCTTCGGGAACACCACTTGGCATGCTTGATTTACGTGCGGCTAGGTGCGTCGGATGGGGTGGGACTTGTTCCCTGACAGCTCTCGTATTGAAAGAAAATATAGAACTTCATGCCAAGATTCATTAACACGGAACGGACGGACGACCTCACTCATCTCCACAGTCTACTCGTGATAGATGGACGTTCACTTCGAGTACATTGGTTCCCTCCCTTGTATAATACGCCTTGACAGCCCGCGTACTCACATTCTTAGGAGCTGTCCCTACTCTCGATGCTTTGGTCAGACTTAGTTCATGGTTTTCTCTCTAAAATCTTCCGCACTTACCCCTTTCATCCTTCTTATTTAAAACATCGTATGTAAATTAAATCCACAAATTTATTTATATAATGAACCTACCAAACTAATGTTTTTAAGTAACATTGTGTTTAATTATATTTAAAGAACTTAGCTTAGGGAATTTTTTTTTTCTTTTTGTGTTTTTAAAATGGAGTTATTTCAATAATTCTTCATTCAATTTTTAAAATAAATTTGATTTTTGCATGGTGGATGTAAAAATAAACAAAAAAAGTATATACGGTTAACGCTATGGGAAAAAAAAGGTAAACAAATCTTTTCTTCTTACTTTTCTTTTCTCTTAATGATTGTGGGCAAGAAAATAAAAATGTTAGCTTGATATACAGTTAATAAAAAAAAACAATTTTTGAAAACTTACCGCTTACGGGACTGTGCACAATCTCCAGCTGGTTTCGATTCCAAATATGTGATACGTTATACTCTTTAATGATGACGTCACACTGCTCAAGCTTTTATTACCTGCTCACAATCACGCACTCTTTTGACTCTCTCGTCTTTTTACTTATTTATAATTTTTTTTTCTTTCTGATTTTTTTTTCTTTATATTTTCTTTTTCGTTAGCTTTAACTTTATATATATTTATACTATGTACACTGTATGACTTTAATTTTCTCCACAATTTTTCCACCTTTTTATTTATAAATATATTTTTTTTTACTTATTATTTCCTTTTCCACTACCTTGTACTTAATCTACTCTTTTTTTCTTTCTTATTTTTTTTTTTTTTTTGTAATCCCTTCACTGATTACGCAATTATACTTTTAGTTCTATTTTTTTGTTTTTTGTTGTTTGGCACCTTATACCCTCTTTCCCTTCTTATAAACGTGGCTCTTGGATTAGTCACCCAATCGAACCAAATTCCGCGAGCTGACTAAACCAAGGGCCTGGAGATGTTTTCTGACGATGGATCTTGCTAATTGAATTCGTGTGCTGCTGTATTGCGGGGCCAAGACCGCTACTGAGCACCTTCTCTTGGAAATCTCTGTATGCAAGAGATCCACAGGCCTCAATCTTGGTGGAAATTTTCTGAGCCCCTTTTGCTTTCCAGGCGACTTCTTCCCCTCTTTGATCCAATTGGATAAGACGCACGTGGTGCGAAGTGTCAAAAAGATCGCTCACTTCACAGCAGCACCTACAATAGTGAACCTGCTGTTTTTAAAGTTCTTTTTTTGTCATTCGTTATTGTTTTTTCCTTTTTTTTCAATTTACCTGGTATAATCAAAATTATAGGTTCGTTTATCGCCAAAACGTGGCTTGTTGCAACTTTTGCCTTTTCCACCTTTACAGAACAAAAATCCTGCAAGAAATCTACCTAAAAGGCACAATCGTTTAGAACTTAATTGCTTTAAATTTAATTAAATGATTGATGTCACCACTAACCACCGATTAAATTGACTTAGGAAGAATCGCACTTGGTAATAAAAGACTTTCTTAAATTTTGTCGCCGAGCATATCTTCTTGCTGGCCGAAAGTGAAATGTGCTGATCTAAGCTTCGTCGTAGTGAACTTTTCTCTTCCGAAACTCAGGTTGTCCACCCTGTTTCCTGTTCGAAATCAGATAAGAGTTTGGTTAAGTTCGAAATTCGCTAACTTGTCATTACGCCTACAGGGTGCCACCATGAAGTTTTCGAATAGAAAGTAATATTCCCTCTAATTTGAGCTAAAACAATTCACCGCGCTATAGTCTCGAAACAACTAATACAATTAAGAAAAATCTCTTATAATTAAAGTTGCGTATACGCCGTAGTGACCTCTCATCATTTATTTATCTCATTTAGCAAAATTCGTAACAAAACTTATTTGTTTCGAGAATCTTTGAAGAAACAAAAAAGGAAACGAATTCTATTGCCTAATATCCTTTGCATGGAATCGGCCAATAATTTTACCTTTTAGGTCTTCCAGGTCATAAAGGCAATTTCCTATACGCTTTCTTACCCTGCACTTTATGAATTTCGGCATGAATTTGGCAGTTTCTTGCTTGGAAAATGAACTTTGGCAAAAGTTGCGTCGAAATACTTCTTGCCCCTCTACGAAATTGACGTTTGTCGCTCTTCGGTTATAGGTTTTTCTAGCCTTTATATGTGCTTTATCAAGATTGTCTGCGACTCGAGACCTTATGAGGCGTAATCTGTCTGCAAACGGTACAGTTCTTAGTTCTGAGTCGGTCAAGGATTTAAGCTTTCGTAGAATAGAATATTCACATCCGCTTGAAATCATGTGTTGCCCAAATAACGCATAGTAAGGTGAGGTTGCGATAGATGTATGGTAATCACTCCTAAGTGTTGCAGCTATGGTGGAGATAGACTTGTCCCATTCTATATGTTTTCCCCTAACAAGAATACGGATTTTCGAAATTATCTCTCTATTCACACGCTCTGAGCTATTCGCCTGGGGAGAGTACAGAGCTGTTCTAACATGGTTTATTTTATAGGTTGACAGGAGTTTGGAAAATTCTTTGGAGGTGAATTGTTTACCATTGTCACTGTGTATATGTTCTGGTGTTCCAAATACATGGAAAACATCCTCCTCCAAGATCTTGCATATTGCAGTTGATGTTGCTTTCCTCAATGGCTTTAAAAAGATAAATTTTGTAAAATGGTCAATAGCAATGAACAACGCACTATTTCCTAATTTGGTTCTGGGATATGGACCGAGGAGATCGATATACAATCTTTGCATCGCTCTCTCTGTAGCAATCTGAATGCCCATTTTTGGTCGAAGGGATGCATTCACAGGCTTAACTTCCTTGCAAAGATCGCATGCACTTACAAAAGCCTTTGTATGCTTGACCATGTCCGGCCAATAATACTTCTGCCTTATACGGAAAAGTGTTTTTTCAAGATTCCCATGCGAACCTGGTGCTGCACAATGCTCATTTGCAATAACCTCCACCCACAACTCCTTCGGTAGCCACAATCGCCACAGACTTTCTTCTTCATCTACCGACCCTGTTCTGAACCTGACCCTTTTGTAAATGTAGCCATCAGATACGCAAACATCAGGGAGACAGCTTTGATTCTTTTCAATTTCATTTATCATGTCTACATAATCTTTTGATTTAAAGTACTTGGAAGTCAAATCTATGTCGGATTGTCTTGCACTTGGTATAATTTCGCACATATCCAATCGTGACAACGCGTCTGGCACAATGTTTAGGGAACCTTTACGATGTTCCATTGTAAAATCAAATGATTGGAGCTTAAGGCTCCACCTTGCCAATCTGCCACTGAGGTCCTTTTGTGACATTAGCCACTTAAGGCTCGAGTGGTCCGTTATTATTTTAAATGGCAGACCATCGATATATGGTCTGAATTTGTTCACGCAAACAATTGCTGCCATGCACTCTTGCTCCGAGACCGTGTAATTCTTTTGGGCCTTATTTAGTTTCTGCGAGACATATGCTATAGGATGTTCATGTCCTTCGCTGTCCAGCTGGAACAGAACTCCGCCTACACCTAGTGATGAAGCATCACACTGGATCACGAAGGGTTTGGCAAAATCTGGTTCAGCGAGCACGGGTGCTGTAGTCAAAGCACTTTTTAATTTTTCGAAAGCTATTTCGGCCTCGTTGGATAACGGGAAAGTCTTACCCTTTTTTAAACAATCAGTGAGCGGTGCTGACAGACTTGCAAAGTTGGGTATAAACTGGCGATACCAGCCTGTCATTCCAATAAAACGTCTCACTTGACGAGGAGTTTTAGGCAAGGGGAATTCCGATATGGCTACCAATTTTGAAGGATCTGTCTTTCGACACCCTTGGCCTATAATATATCCCAAATATTCGATTTCTTTTTGACAAAATTTACTTTTGTCCATGTTTATGGTAAGATTAGCATTTCTGAGGCAAGTTGAAAGATCTCTCAAGACACTTATATGTTCGTCAAAGGTCTTCGTGCATACAAGCAGATCATCGAGATAGATAAAAACATTATCGCGGAATTTCGCTGGAATAACCTTGTCAAGCAGCCGAACGAGTCGCTGTGACGCATTACAGAGACCGAATGGCATTACGGTGAACTCTAGTAATGGCATACCAGGGACTGCGAAGGCTGTCTTTTCTCTTGAGGATGTTTCAAGTGGTATTTGGTGGAAGGCTTGTTGCAGATCGATCTTACTAATGAAGTGTGTATTCTTCACCCTGCTTAATAAACCACCTATGTGTTGGAGCGGATACGCATCCTTTTTCGTTACACTGTTTAATTTTCGAAAGTCTATGCAGAGTCTTATTGATCCATCTGGCTTGCGAACAACGACAATTGGAGAACTCCATGGGCTGTTGCTTTCGACGACAATGCCCAAGGATCGTAAGCGCTCAATTTCTTTGTATACTTCTGCCTCCCGAGGTGGTGATAGAGGATAATATTTTGATTTGATGGGAGGAGCATCTCCTGTATCTATGAAATGTTCCTCCAAGGAGGTCCTCCCTAAACCTAACTTCGCAAAAGAAGGAAAATCTGCAACAGTTTGTGATAAAATTTTCGTTTGTTCATCTGTCAAGCTTATAGAATTTGGGTCGTTTAAACTCTTTTCGAATGATGCTATTTCGGGTGAGACGATTTGTGGAACGATCCCAAAGGATCTCCAAAAATTTATGCCCAAATAAGCTTCTTGTTGAAGCGTAGGTACGACGTAAAAATCAACGATCTTGCTAACGTTGTTAAATTGAATGGGAACTTGACAAACACTATGAATGGGTTGTCTAGATCCATCAGCAGTGCTAATTGATGAAAGAATTGGTTTGGTTTTGATGGAATTTCTTTCCAAAAGATCAAGACTGTTTTTCCCCAGCACACTAACAGATGCCCCTGAGTCCAGTAAGGCATAAATCTTTTCTTTGCCTATCTTGATGTTCAGATAAGGTCGTGAATCATTAACGTCATCTATAATCGTTGCTTCTAAGTCCTTTCTCTTAGATTTCCTAACCTTATATCGTTCCCTACAATTCAAGATTTTTTTTGATGGTATCGATTTTTTATAATTTCCGAATATTCGTCTTTTCGTGTCTTGATAACGAACTATTCTTTCATGAAGGGATAGTTTGGAGAAATGAACAGGTTTATTTTCAATTTCCCTCTTCGGTTGTGTGCTTACAGAATAATTATCTGAAAAGCTATTTGTTGAATCCTTGTTTTGCCGATGGCCGTTCAAGGATTCGTTGGTTTGATTTATTGGCTCGGGGTTGAAGGTGTGGAACGAGAGTCCCCGGCTGCCATCTCGCTCACCTTGAGGTTTACCGAATGCTTACGGCAATTTGGTGTCGTGACGTTCTTTTCTCCACATCGATAACAGAAAAGATAACGCTGTTCTGACGGGCATTCATAAAATGAGTGACCCAACTGATCGCAATTCCAGCATCTGAATTTACTGGTGTCAATCGATTGTCGAGAAGATGTAAATTTGTTTGAAAGAGCGGCTACATTTAGATCATCGCAGTTATCTTCATTGCCTACCATTTCCTCAATTTCACTTACTCTTTTGGATTGGTATCTAAGGGAATGTTGATGATCAATAAACTTCTCAGCCTGCCTCGCCACGTCTCGTAGGTGATCTAAGCTATTGATTGTTGTTGGAAATAGAAGTGATCCTATGCTGTCCTTTGAATTTTTCTTTATAAGATCTATCATTTTTTTATCGCTTAATGGCTCCTTGAGCCGAGAATTTGACCGCAATAAATCTGAATAGAAATCATCAATGTCTCTTTAAAGCCTTGCTTACGGGAGAACATTCGAATTATTCTTTCGTGATCATTTTCGATCCTGCTAAATTCCTTAACAATTGCCTGTTTTAACTCTTCATATGTTGCCGTAGGATTCCTTTTTAGGAAAAACCAAAAGAAAGTTTCCGCCTTGCCTTTCAAAAGCACATTGAAGTTTGCAAAAACATGATTCCAGCTACAATTGGACCGTAACTTAAGGGTTTCGACTTTAAAAAGAAAATCGTGGACATTATCAGTCCCGTCAAAAGAGATTTGCCATTTTTCCAATTTGCAATATGAGTCTGTAGATTGCGCATTCGATTGCACTGACTGGTTACCTATGGGCGGTGCAACTCTATTCTGCGTCGAAAAAGACGCGTTGTTAAGAAATTGTTCGAAAGCACTTGAAGGTCGAGTTGGATTCTCACGAGCTTCGTTTTGGTTTGTGGACGAAATATTAAGGTTGTCTAGACGTTCAACTAGGGTGTGTTTTATTTCTTTCATTTCTTTAATGAATTCTCTTTGATTCGCTTCAAGAACCAGTTTAAATGCATTTGTTAAAGCATCAAGACCAATGTTGCTTGCTTGAATAACTGGTGGTGGAGCATTCTGATTTTGTTCATTTTGTCTACTTCTGTTAAGGTCAATCAAGGGATTCTGTTCAATACCTTGAGGACGATTGTCCTCTTCTATCCTAATTGCTTCTCTGTCATTCCCTGAAACTTGTGGTTGATTTGCTTGATCAGTATTTGAATTATTAGAACTATGTGGAGGAGTTCTGCCTACTAGCGGTCTATGTGGCATATCGCCTTGCCTTTGCATATTGGAAGAATTCCCTGCTGCGTTTGAAGCTCCGCGGCCTCTTGAGCTATTTAATCTTCCCCTTTGTCGTGTATTGTGATGGTGATTTTCAGCCATTGTTACTTTTAATAATATGTATATGTATATGTGGTGTGTTGTATTTATGGATTATGGATCTGAGGTAAGTGTAGTTGATTTTAGTTACTTTCTTAGACGCATTTTCTCTTATCCATGACTTAGAATAAAGTGTGAGTGTATCAGACGGACTATGCTAAACGCATTTTATGTAAACTTGGAAAACTGAGAAAAGCTTTAATAGTAGCGGCAATGACCAGCGTTTCCAGCCAGTCACTGGACTGTACTATGTAATGTAGTGATTTGTAAACATACACATGCAATAATCTTTCCTTTGAAAGGGTTAGACTATGTGTAGTGAAAAAGTGGTTTAAAATTTGTCTTTACATTAATGGTAGCAACGCGGTTAAGAGTAAACTTAAAAACCGGGACTTTAACCTGGAAAAAAAACAAACTCTAAAACAACAACCAGACTTTTGATAAGCCTGCACGGTGGGCGCCATTTCTTTGCTACGAGATAAATTTCAGACGTAACTGCTTCGGGAACATCACTTGGCATGCTTGATTTACGCGCGGCTAGGTGCGTCGGATGGGGTGGGACTTGTTCCCTGACAGCTCTCGTATTGAAAGAAAATATAGAACTTCATGCCAAGATTCATTAACACGGAACGGACGGACGACCTCACTCATCTCCACAGTCTACTCGTGATAGATGGACGTTCACTTCGAGTACATTGGTTCCCTCCCTTGTATAATACGCCTTGACAGCCCGCGTACTCACATTCTTAGGAGCTGTCCCTACTCTCGATGCTTTGGTCAGACTTAGTTCATGGTTTTCTCTCTAAAATCTTCCGCACTTACCCCTTTCATCCTTCTTATTTAAAACATCGTATGTAAATTAAATCCACAAATTTATTTATATAATGAACCTACCAAACTAATGTTTTTAAGTAACATTGTGTTTAATTATATTTAAAGAACTTAGCTTAGGGAATTTTTTTTTTCTTTTTGTGTTTTTAAAATGGAGTTATTTCAATAATTCTTCATTCAATTTTTAAAATAAATTTGATTTTTGCATGGTGGATGTAAAAATAAACAAAAAAAGTATATACGGTTAACGCTATGGGAAAAAAAAGGTAAACAAAGCTTTTCTTCTTACTTTTCTTTTCTCTTAATGATTGTGGGCAAGAAAATAAAAATGTTAGCTTGATATACAGTTAATAAAAAAAAACAATTTTTGAAAACTTACCGCTTACGGGACTGTGCACAATCTCCAGCTGGTTTCGATTCCAAATATGTGATACGTTATACTCTTTAATGATGACGTCACACTGCTCAAGCTTTTATTACCTGCTCACAATCACGCACTCTTTTGACTCTCTCGTCTTTTTACTTATTTATAATTTTTTTTTCTTTCTGATTTTTTTTTCTTTATATTTTCTTTTTCGTTAGCTTTAACTTTATATATATTTATACTATGTACACTGTATGACTTTAATTTTCTCCACAATTTTTCCACCTTTTTATTTATAAATATATTTTTTTTTTACTTATTATTTCCTTTTCCACTACCTTGTACTTAATCTACTCTTTTTTTCTTTCTTATTCTTTTTTTTTTGTAATCCCTTCACTGATTACGCAATTATACTTTTAGTTCTATTTTTTTGTTTTTTGTTGTTTGGCACCTTATACCCTCTTTCCCTTCTTATAAACGTGGCTCTTGGATTAGTCACCCAATCGAACCAAATTCCGCGAGCTGACTAAACCAAGGGCCTGGAGATGTTTTCTGACGATGGATCTTGCTAATTGAATTCGTGTGCTGCTGTATTGCGGGGCCAAGACCGCTACTGAGCACCTTCTCTTGGAAATCTCTGTATGCAAGAGATCCACAGGCCTCAATCTTGGTGGAAATTTTCTGAGCCCCTTTTGCTTTCCAGGCGACTTCTTCCCCTCTTTGATCCAATTGGATAAGACGCACGTGGTGCGAAGTGTCAAAAAGATCGCTCACTTCACAGCAGCACCTACAATAGTGAACCTGCTGTTTTTAAAGTTCTTTTTTTGTCATTCGTTATTTTTTTTTCTTTTTTTTTCAATTTACCTGGTATAATCAAAATTATAGGTTCGTTTATCGCCAAAACGTGGCTTGTTGCAACTTTTGCCTTTTCCACCTTTACAGAACAAAAATCCTGCAAGAAATCTACCTAAAAGGCACAATCGTTTAGAACTTAATTGCTTTAAATTTAATTAAATGATTGATGTCACCACTAACCACCGATTAAATTGACTTAGGAAGAATCGCACTTGGTAATAAAAGACTTTCTTAAATTTTGTCGCCGAGCATATCTTCTTGCTGGCCGAAAGTGAAATGTGCTGATCTAAGCTTCGTCGTAGTGAACTTTTCTCTTCCGAAACTCAGGTTGTCCACCCTGTTTCCTGTTCGAAATCAGATAAGAGTTTGGTTAAGTTCGAAATTCGCTAACTTGTCATTACGCCTACAGGGTGCCACCATGAAGTTTTCGAATAGAAAGTAATATTCCCTCTAATTTGAGCTAAAACAATTCACCGCGCTATAGTCTCGAAACAACTAATACAATTAAGAAAAATCTCTTATAATTTAAGTTGCGTATACGCCGTAGTGACCTCTCATCATTTATTTATCTCATTTAGCAAAATTCGTAACACTCTGCAGCAGCTTCAGGCAGATATCGAGCGACTGGTTCACCTGGCATACCCAACAGCTGGCAACGAGATAATTAATCAACTTGCTGTTGAAGCCTTTGTGAGAGCTGTGGGCGATATAAATCTCCAAAGGGCTATTCGCACTGCCGGAAAGCAAACACTACCAGAAGCATTGGCTTTCGCTCTAACAATGGAAGCCGCAGAACAAGCTTCCCAAAACGTGCATCGCGTGAGAGAATTGGAAGTCCAAGAATGCTCTTGTCAGAAGGCTACTCTGGAAAGGAGTCAGCGAGACGGACCAGCACGATGCTGGAACTGCAACAAGACTGGGCATCTTCAACGACAGTGCAGATTACCGCGAAGACGAACCTCATGTCAACACTGTGGAAACAGAACTTACTCAACAAGCCAAAGTTACAACTACAACAATGTTGCTTCCCAAGTTGTTTCCCACCCCACCAACTTCGAGGGACAGAAGCTGGCTTCTAGTACCGATAGCTACAGAAACACCATCCAGGTTTCTCAAACGAAACGTGACAACAAGAGCCTGACCGTGAAAGCAAGTATAAACGGCAACAAATGTGTGGCTACCATCGACACCGGTGCCACGGCGTCCATTGTACGGCAGGACCTCGTTAAGAAGACATGGCTCCACAACACCAACAGCTATCGTCTAAGGACTGCAACTGGAGAGGCCGCAAAAGTGTATGGTGAGGTACGTCTTAAGATCCGGATGGCAGAGCTGGAATTCTCTCACCTGTTCCTGGTAGCAGATATATGCGACGAGTGCATTGTCGGCGTCGATTTCATGAAAGATCACGGAGTGATATTGGACATCGGGAACCAAGTCCTGAAATATCGAAACATCGAGATTCCGATGATCTATGGGATCCACTCGTATGAGACCTCGTTATCTGTGAAAACCGTCATCAAAGAAGATCTCACTTTGCCTGCTTCTTCAGAAGTATTCGTGTGGACGAAATTGAAGGGTAAGCCTGGCAGCCATCGATACCTCATGGTCGAACCAGCATCTGTAAAGTCCTCCCAAAATGTCACCATTGGGAAGACTCTTGTGAGACCTGTAAATAACATGGTTCCCGTACGAATACTGAACATCAAGCCGTACGAAGTTAAGCTTAGAAAAGGTGAGATTGTCGGACAATGCGAATCTGTATCAGCGATAACAAGAATCAATGAAGAAGAGTCAAGGCAAACCTCTAAGTCCGGAGAGCTGAGCTCCATAAAGACCAACATTCTCAAGTCATCTAATCTTGGTCACCAACAACGAAGAACTGCAGAAGGTCTCCTCGAAGAATTTGCAGACATCTTTTCGTCATCGCAAGGGAAATATGGCAGAACACAACTGGTTCAACATCGAATCAACACCGGGGATTCCACTAGCCAAACAAGGTGAGGTTGAAGAACTGATAACCACCATGAAAGAAGAGGGTCTGATCGAAAACTCTAAAAGCCCTTGGGCGTCTCCAGTGGTCCTGGTAAAGAAGAAAGACGGATCAACCCGCTTTTGCGTAGACTATCGAAGGTTGAATGATGTGACCAAGAAGGATAGCTACCCTCTGCCTAGGATCAGTGATACTCTGGACGCAATGGAAGGAGCACAATGGTTCTCAACGTTGGACTTGAAAAGTGGATACTGGCAAGTAGAAATCCATCCTGAAGACAAAGAGAAGACAGCGTTCTCGACAGGAAACGGATTGTGGCAGTTCAAAGTGATGCCTTTTGGACTGTGCAATGCTCCAGCGACTTTTGAGCGCCTTATGGAATGCGTACTGCAAGGACTCACATGGAAATTTGGATGACGTCATCGTATACGGGAAAACATTTGACGAACATTGTACAAATCTGAGAGCCGTGTTTCAAAGACTTCGAGAAGCCCACCTCAAGCTCAATCCAGAAAAGTGTTCACTCTTCAAAACCGAAGTGAAATACCTGGGACATATCATCTCATCCCAAGGAGTTAAGACGGATCCTGATAAGGTTGACACCGTGAAGGATTGGCCAACACCACAGGACAAACATCAACTCCGAAGCTTTCTGGGTCTAGCCACCTACTATAAGCGCTTCGTCAAGAATTTTGCTGAGATCGCCAAGAGTCTACATCAGCTAACGGAAAAGGGAAAGCAGTTTAAATGGTCAGGTGAGTGCGAGCGCAGCTTTCAAGAGCTCAAGCAACGCTTGTGTAATGCACCAGTGCTGACCTACCCGACTCCAGGAAAACCGTTCATCATTGATGCTGATGCCAGCAATGTCGGGATTGGTGCTGTATTGTCACAGGTACATGATGGCGAAGAAAAGGTGGTTGCCTATTACAGCAAGGTACTCTCAAAGTCAGAAAGAAACTATTGTGTGACCAGAAGAGAACTTCTTGCACTGATTTTGGCAACAAAGCACTTCCATAAGTATCTCTATGGACAGAAGTTTCTTCTCCGAACCGACCATGGAGCACTAAACTGGCTTTTGAATTTCAAGAATCCAGAGGGTCAAGTGGCGAGATGGATTGAGAGGCTGCAGACGTACGATTATGAAATTCAACATCGGAAGGGGAAGCTTCACTCAAATGCTGATGCACTGTCTCGGAGACCATGTAAGCAAGACTGTAAGCATTGCAGACGCCAAGAAGAAAAAGAAGTGGTTACTGTCCAACGAACCAGAACCGATCCCATTTATGGCTGGAGCAACGACGAGTTGAGGAAGGCTCAACAAGAGGACCCAGATATTGAACCCATCCTCGCATGCAAGGAACACCAGGAAAAACCGGAATGGGCTGATATCTCCGACAGAAGTCCAGCTCTGAAGGCCTATTGGGCACAGTGGGACTCGTTGCATGTCCAAGAAGGTGTCCTTCGACGTAAGTGGGAATCAGCAGATGGAAAGCCCTATGTAATGCAGCTAGTCTTACCGAGATCGAAGATTATGGACGTTCTGCGAGAGATGCATGATGGAGTTTCGGGAGGCCATCTAGGAGTAAACAAGACGCTAGAAAAGGTTCGACAACGATTCTATTGGCTACATGCAAGGGAAGATGTCGAGAAGTGGTGCCGAAAATGTGATACCTGTGCTGCCACCAAAGGCCCGAACAAAAAGAATCGCAGCCAAATGCAGCAGTATAATGTCGGATCACCCTTTGAAAGGATTGCAATAGACGTGGCGGGTCCATTTCCGGAAACAAATAATGGAAATCGTTATATTCTGGTCGTCATGGATTACTTCAGCAAGTGGCCTGAAGCATACACCATTCCGAATCAAGAAGCCAAAACAGTCGCAGACCAAATTGTGTTCAACTGGGTGAGCAGATTCGGTGTTCCATTAGAACTGCATTCCGACCAGGGAAGGAACTTTGAATCAAACATATTCCAGGAAGTTTGTGGGCTTCTTCACATCAAGAAGACAAGAACAACACCACTCCACCCACAATCTGATGGCATGGTCGAACGGTTCAACCGTTCAACCCTTAAGGAACATCTTTGCAAAGTTGTGGACGACAACCAGCGAGATTGGGATCGACACATTCCACTGTTTTTGATGGCGTATCGAAGTGCAAGACATAGCTCAACTGGCCATACACCGTCTGAGATTTTGATGGGAAGGAACATCAGATTGCCGAGCGAAATAAAATTTGGATGTCCCACGTCGGAACCGCAAGCCGAGGATGACTACTTGGATGACCTCAGAGAAAGACTCCTTCAGATCCACGACGATACTAGGTCAAAAATAAAGATGTTCAGTGACCGAATGAAGACACGCTACGATATACGAGCGACAACAACAGAGTTCCAAGCAGGAGATCGAGTGTGGCTTTACAATCCCCATCGACAAAAAGGGTTGTCACCGAAACTTCAACGGGACTGGGAAGGTCCATATACAGTGATTAGCAAAATCAACGACGTCGTATACCGGATACAAAAAGGAGTCAGAGGTAAACTTAAAGTCGTACATCGCGACCGACTACATCGCTACAGTGGTGATGAGAATGATGGATTTGTTCGGGACGATCAATCCTAAGGAGGGGGCAAAGTAATGTGTATACACTTTATTTATCTCATACGCTCTGTTTCTCCTTCTATTGTAATGTCTAATGTGTATACTTTATTATCTCTTACTCTCTGTATCTCTTTCTATATTTAATGTACACATTTTTCTTACTCTCTTTACTTACTCTGTATCTCTTGTTTATTTAATGTACATACTCTCTTTACTTAAGCGTGCTTTACACGATATGGATTTTCCATATGGACTGTCACTTTTTATTTCCAAATGTATTTTCATTTGTATGTCAAATTGGATTCTGTTTGTAAAATCAGAAGAGCATTTAGACGATTTGGATTTTTCGTTTGTAGTTTCAAAACATTTTTTTGTCCAAAACACCTAAAATGTTTTAAATTTTTATTATTTTTTATGAAAAACACAAAATAACATAACAAATCACCTTTTTCGCGCTGTCCATGTTTAAATGTAAACTTTTTTTGTCGTTTAAAAAATCCGATTTCGTCTGTATACAGATGAAATTTAGAAACAGTTCTAAATGAAAAAAATTCCATATGGAATTTTCATCTGTATTTCGATATGGATTCTTAATACGTTTACACGATTTGTATAATTTTCCATATGGAAAAAGTGACAGTCCATATGAAAAATCCATATCGTGTAAAGCACGCTTTAATATCGTTTAATTGTAGTAGAAAACACTTGTGAGGGGCAATACCTAGTGATTGAGAGAAACTTTTTTTTATTTAGCATTAAGAACGTTAGCCCCTACAAAAAATCCCAGTATTTTTATTTGTAAATACAGAGCTTCTCGAACATTCAGCTTCTCCATGAACCAATAGGAACCAATAGTAGTTTCTAGAACCCATCATTTTTGTTATATAAATAGCGTTTGGCGGCGAGGCAGTTTAATTGATTGTGAACTGCGATAAAGAAAAGTACACTGTGTTTGCAAAGTTATAATTGAAAGTGTTGAATAAATAAGTTTGTGAGTGATTTGAATAAAGTGAATTTGTGTTTTATTTAAAAAGTGAATAAGTTTTAATTGTCGGACCAAGCCGAATATTACAGTATGTTTAAGACCGAAACACAACGAGCTAAACGTAGCTCATGGAGGGCCTTTTGCGACGAAATAGAGAGCACAAATGAATCGGCAAGACTCAGGAAAATTCTGACCAAGGATTCAGTCACTCTAGGTTCTCTCAAAAGACCTACAGGCAGCTGGACTGAATCCGGTGGCGAAACGCTTGAGCTCCTTGTGAACACTCATTTTCCTGGCTGCGTAGCTGATATCCGCAGTCCAGAAACAGAGTCTTATACAGAAACCCTAGTACCATCGGATATTATAACGGAAGAAAGGATAAAATGGGCCGTTCACTCCTTTTCCCCGTACAAATCCCCTGGTCTAGAGGGAATCTTCCCTATGATGCTTCAGAAGAGCATTAACCTTATCATCCCACACCTAGCTAGCATTTTTAATAATAGCCTTAAATGGGGGTATGTTCCCTTATCGTGGCGTGAGGTAAAGGTAGTCTTCATCCCCAAGGCTGGTAAACCTAGCCACACGGAGGCCAAAGACTATAGACCCATTAGTCTGACATCGTTTATTTTGAAAACTTTTGAAAGGTTAATTGATTTACACATCCGAAGTACCCTGAAACCGGACTGTATATCGGAATTTCAACATGCCTACATTAAAGGAAAAAGCGTTGAAACAGCATTGCACAGTGTTGTCAGCGTCATAGAAAAATCACTGAACGACAAGGAATACACCCTTGCAACGTTCTTAGATATTGAAGGAGCCTTCAATAACGTGAAGAACGAAACAGTGAAACAAGCCTTGAACGACCACAAAGTCGAAAAAGCAATTGCACATTGGATAATGTGTATGCTCAGAAAGAGACAAATTAACTCTCAGCTAGCGGAGGAAAGGATGAGAGTAACAACATCTAGGGGCACCCCTCTGGGTGGAGTTCTCTCACCGCTACTTTGGGTTCTTGTCATGAACGGCATACTCTCCAAATTGAAATCAAGTGGAGTAAGGATAATAGCCTACGCTGATGATCTTGCATTACTAGCGACTGGCAAGTACCTTCCCACTATCAGTGAACAAACTGAATACGCCCTCTCGTTAGTAAGTAAATGGGCTAAGAACTCTGGGCTGACAGTTAATCCAGCTAAAACAGAGCTAGTGCTTTTTACTAACAAACGCAAAATACCTGATTTTAAATTACCTTCAATTGAAGGCTGCCCTCTTAAAATCTCTGATCACGCAAAGTATCTGGGTGTGATCTTGGATAGAAAACTAAACTGGGGCCTGAAGACCAAAGAAAGATTCAAAAAGGCATCGAGTGCCTTCTACTCCTGCAATAGAATTTTCGGAAAAACCTGGGGACCAAGCCCTAAAATTATCAGATGGATGTATTCGGCAATAATTAGACCAATAGTAACCTATGGTAATTTGGTATGGTGGAAAGCTTTAGAAAAAAGCACGAACCTGAAAACTTTGACAAAAGTTCAAAGACTTGCGTGCACTGGCATTACGGGGGCAATGAGATCCACTCCAACTGCAGGACTGGAGGTTATACTCAACCTAATTCCCCTAGACCTCTTTGTTCAAGAATCTGCAGCAAAAAGTGCCCTGAGACTTAGTCAGACTAATGTCTGGATAAATAGCTCCATAGGACATGCCCAGATCCTTCATAAAGTTATGGGTCATAGTACTACAACAGACTATAAAATACCCGAACTTGACTTCCACAAACCATTCCAGGCTGCCATCCCAAGCAGAGAGGAATGGATAGATAATATTCCATATTCCAGTGAGTCGTCAATAGCTATCTACACTGATGGCTCCAAGATGGACACTGGTGTAGGGGCAGGCTTCTATTCTGAATCTCTCAAGTTAACCGCCTCGCTTAGGCTTCCAGACCACAGTAGCGTCTTCCAAGCGGAGGTCCTGGCAGTGACAACAGCTGCTAAAAAGGTATCAATGATGGCGATACCACGAGCTGATATCACCTTTTACATTGATAGTCAAGCGGCAATAAAAGCGATTACTGCAGCTGAGGTAAAATCAAAGCTTGTCTCATGCTGCCGCGAAGAGCTTAAGGTTCTTGGCGCACAGCACAACATTAGACTCTGCTGGGTCCCAGGCCACAGCGATATACTAGGTAACGAGAAAGCCGATGAATTAGCAAGATTAGGGTCAATGCTTGACGTAAGCCAAGCTCAGCTAGTTAGCACCCCTACGTGTTATTTAAAACAGGAAATCTCAAAGGTAATAACTGTCAAGGCCGATGAAAGGTGGAACCTTCTTGACAACTGCGGCACTACAAGAAAGATCTGGCCCTGTTTTAACAAACAGAGAACGGAAAGAATTATGCAGCTACACAAGGGATCACTTCGATCTCTTGTAGGCATAATCACCGGACACAATCTGTTAGGCTTTCATATGAAAAAGATGAAAATCAGCCCAGATGATCTATGCAGGGGATGCGGTGACGAGGAGGTGCATGAGGACACTTCGCACTTCCTGTGTCACTGTCCCACACTCTCCCATCAAAGGAAGAAACTGCTTGGTAACTATTTCTTCGGGGATCTAGAAGAACTTTCTAGTACGTCAGGTACTAGCATTCTGAACTTCGTCAAAGCCTCTAAATGGCTTGACTGACTGAACACATAGGTTTTTCTGATTAGCTTGAGTAGCAATACTCGCGGGTATCACAATGGATCTGTATTGATCTAAGTGTGACAGTAACGACATCAACTGTCAGCCCCTTAACCTAACCTAACCTACAGGTTTCTTAACACTTTTATATGAAAAATTGAAAATTGACAACATCGCAGTTCTTGCATAAACTCTGCAGTTCTCATATAAATTTGGTTTTTAGAAGAAGCTAAGCTCTCTTCTGATTTTTCTCTGTACGTTATTACTTATTATGCTCAAAACAGATGTGCAGAATTTCTGCACGCAGCGCTGCATGCAGAGCTTCAAGCAAAACACATGTGCAGAAAATATGCCAAGTTTTGTCAAAACAAAAACGACACCTGCCAAAATTTTATTGATTTGGTTGTTTTGTGTTATAAAATTTGAAAATAGAAATTAAGGAAAAAAATGGAGTGAGTAAAGCTTTATGCATGGGCATGGGGCAGGGAGGAAGAGGAAAGGAAAGGGGATGGACAGTTGTAGTATGTGAAGTGCCCGGGGTTTTCCAATGCCAAGAAATATTCATTCTTACACCAAACAGAAGACCTAGCAATTTTATAAATTATTGTTTTATTCAATAAAAAGCATAATTATATTCTACATCGCACTGTTTTCGTTTGCAAGAGCCTTCGTATGTTCCATAGGGGCCGTCCTTGGCGACCAGTTCGCAACTGGCTTCCAGAGCTCGGATGGTCTCGGAGTGTTGTTGGATAAGTAACCGGGCGTCTTAACTCTTAAATGGATGACGCATAGAAGTCAAAGCATCAGCCAAACCTGGGACTCCAATTCCAATTGCACGATGTCAGAGGCGGCGTAAGGCGTGGGCGATGTGGGCCATCGCCCACGGCCTCGCGGTACAAGGGGCCTCGCGCCTCAAAATTTTGTATGCATTGCTTCAGTGAGAATAAAATAAAAAAAGAAATAACATTACATTACATTTCACAGTACTTCGCACATAAATGTAACGAACTACAGACACATAGCAGCACTGGTGACTGAGACCATCGGCTGGGACAGAACAAGACATACAACAGAGAGAGACAGATAGACACATAGAAAGAAAGCACATATAACAGAAACCTTCGTGGCTCAGAGGAGGAGACTTAGATTTGTATTGTCTCATGTTTTCGCACAGGTGGCCTCAGATAAGCTGGCGATTTTTGTAGAAAAAGAATGCTGCTGAAGCTGGGGTTTGAACCCGTAGCGTTCGGCTTAGCAATCCACTACTCTATCCTCTGAACCATGGCCACCTGCAAAAAGAAATAAATATCAACATTTGCTTACGTCTCGTAACTATCGCGAGTAAATCCTTGCCACGCCGACCAGTGCGGGGAATCCCTTCTTTTATTCGTTTACTTTCTTTACTAGGAAACCTACCAATCAAATCAAAGTACCACTAGCAAAGATTAACTAAATAATAAGATGGGAAACTGTCTTATGTAGTATATGGCAGCACGGATACAAGTCAAAAGGGAAGAACATTTATAAAGTAAGATCATTCGGTGCGGGTGCAAGACAGTCAAGCGATTTTGTTATTTATTGGAGATCCGAAACTGACAATAATTCTCTTTTGTTTACTACAGCATTTTCAATTTACAATAGGTTGCTAGAATGAATTTTGAAATTGTCATAACACGTTTTTCTGAAACTCACCACGAAACATTAGAAGTAATGATTTTGGATGTGGTCCGAAACTTTAGGCCCATGACATACTTAGGTCTTATATTAAGGTATGTTGGAAGGCAAGGCAGGAACGCACTCAAATATTTACAAATATTGGCGCAAGCTTATTGTCTGCTAATGAACAATTTTAGTGTGATACTAGCTTAAAATAACGTTTCAGTCTAACTCAAACGTCATTTAAAGCTAGTATCACACTAAAATTGTTCATTAGCGGACCATACTTTTGGACCATTGAATTTAGGAGTTATCAGGTAGGTTTAATTGTTAATTTGATTCTTGTTCTCGAAAAATAGAAAAAAACACGAAAAAAAGAAAACAGAGTTGCTGTTTTTGTTTTAACCTGGACAAAACGTGAAAATATTTATCTTTAATTGCGTTACATAAACAACTTCTTGTCTCACAATTCAAAAAGAGAAAAAAGATAACATGAACCGAAACATTGTTCCGTGTTTTTATAATTCATTTTTCCTTAGAACGTGTCATAAGTGGTATAATTCAGTTTTTCATTGTTTTTGCAGAGAGCATCTCTGTGTTTATAATACTAAGCTTCATACATAAAAGTTTCAAAAAAAAAGTTTAAAATGCTGGAAATTTAAAATAGCTACTAACATTTAATTGTTAGTTTGAATGAAAATAAAAAAATTTAAATTTCTTAGTTTTTGAGAAAATAGGTACAGAAATTCATTGTTTCAATTTAAGGTGTTTTCTTACTTTAATTACTCTTAATTTAAAATTGATAAGGATGTGCACAATCACCGTCACGATTTGGAAAAGCCAAATAATGAAGTTTTATGAGCAAATTCTACGCCTTTTTATTTTATTTCGTTTCCCTAACCCAAAGTTACCCTGTTCTCTTTGTGAACAATTCCAGTAAGTAGGTACAGCCTCTGCTGAAAGGAGTCTTTTATAGTTAAAATTATTAAAAAATTATTTAAGAAACACAATGAGCCAGACATGGCATCTAGGCTGAATTACGAAACAATAATAATTAAAGAATTTAGTAAAGTTGAAAGCAGGAAATTGCTGTTCCATAAATAAAAAAAAAATTTAAATATTATAAATATACACTTTAAGAAATGTATATAAGGTGGAGATGACAATGAATAAAAACTTTGCAGTGTTAATTTTTTTTTTAAATTATTATTATTATTATTTTATAAAATCCGTCTTCAGGTCGCCACATAACAGGGCCTCGCAAAATCTGTCTTGCCCACATAAAATTTTGGTCTTGCGCCGCCACTGCACGATGTCGCATATCAGACTTTTTAGCCTCCGGTTCTAGATAATAGTTGACATCAGATTTTGTTGAGATTTTTCGTCACTATTTTGGTAACTTCTTCGAGCTTCTGGAATTCCGAGATAATTGGTGACTTTTCCTGGTTGCTGCATTGGTCATATGGTAGAAGTCATTTATATTACCTCTGGGAATGTTTTCTTTGTTAAAATTCGAGACAGCAATACGTGTCGCTGAATTGAATAGTCGGCATGGTTTGTCATGAGACTAGCTGCTGTTTCGGCCAGATTATCCAGGTCCTGGGTTGCTAATCCATCATTGAACAATTTGAAGGTAATTGCTCCTGGAACAACGAAATCCATGTTCAAGTTGTAGCATAGCTTTTGGATGTTGTCAAAATGGACTTCTTCTTTGCGGCCATTACTCTTGAAAACATACATTTTTTTCGCCTTCATCTGAAAATATTAAAGAGAATTTTGATCTTTTTATAATATTGTGAAATTTTGCATATTAAATACCTTTAAACAAGTTATGCATTATGCTCAAAACAACAGATTTGCGGAATTTTATTTTCAATTTAAATATTATTTTACGAACTGACAAGTTGAAATAAAAATAAACTGTCAACAGTGTCAACAATCTTTCAATTTAAGTAGTGCCAGATAGCAATTATTTTGAAAATTTTGTTTTTGAATTATGGCTGCAATGAAACTAGGCAGAAAATTTAGAAATAGAGACATAACGCAGCGCTGTTCTGCATGCAGAATTTGCTCCCATAAGAGCCTGTGTATTTTTAATTTTGCTGCGCAGCAATTCTGCACATCTGTTTTGCCCTTTAGTTATTACAAACAAAACAACAAAGAACAAAAATAACACTCGCTCTTCACTCATTTTTGCTTCTGCATTTCCATATTCCTCTTTCCTGTTTCAGCTCTCTTTGAAACGTCAAGTCAACACGCGCGAGGCGAATGACTGCTAGCGCCAAGACGCACAGTGGGACGAATGTATGAGAAAACACTTCAAAATTCATATCTTGAGAATAAAATAAAGTTATCAACCAAACATGCCTTAAATAGTATTTTAGTACTCATATCTATGATTGTAACCTAAAAACAAGAAAATTGATTCAATAAAACTTATGATTTCAGGATTTTTTATTCAAAAGAGTTGAGCAGCGAACTTGTTTTTATTTTATTTTTTTTTTATTTATGATTTTCTGTTTATGTTTTTTGTATACATTACATGATTTTGATATCAAAATAAATAATTCTAATAATAAAGACTAAGAAAAATTAATCAATTTCACTTTCCGATGAGTAATTCATATATTAGAAATCCTGGATCTTCGTTATTGTTTACCAAATAATGATCTATATTTGGGTCACTTTTCGATAACTTTTGGTTTGTTGACTTTCTTTAAAACGTTTAAGAGGTCTTCCTTTGCTTGTTCTAGGTGAATTGTCACACGAAACAGAAAATAAAGTTTGTTTTAGAATTTTGAACGATTTTTCAAGTGAACTCGGAAACAGCAAAGGTTTATTAGGAGGGACTTTACTTAATTATTTTAAGAATTACACGTCTGGTAAGGATAAATTAAGGTTAAGCCACCGTTGGTGAACCTCCATAAACCTGAATTTGTTTCTTTGGCAACACTGCCATTTTTGCTTTAAATTAACACAAAAAAGCCTCGAAATTTCTTGTAAAACTTCGTTTTCTCCTTCATTCAACTCTTCCAAGCCAAGTAACTGCTGAATTTTCTTAGCAGCGCTGAAAACTTTTCTGGAATGTGCACTATCCATCCATGCTGCTAATAAGTCACCATGCTTGATGAATACGGTCGAACCTAAAAATGTCAATTTCTTTAAAAAGCGCAAACTTGCGCAAGATTTTTTTCGTGATTTAGTTAGCTGACACATTGCTTATAATGAAACAAAAAAGATCTCAAGACCCGTTTTTGACAATTTTTTGAAAACTCTACTTGAAATTTGACATTCGTTTTTTTTCTTGTACCACACTAACACAGCAAAAATCGCTACTACAAAAAAAAAAAACACGAAAAAAATCTATTTCTTACAAAAGTTTCTTAAATTTAAATACCTTCACTATTAATATTCTCCATTATTAATTTAATTTTCACACGCGGAATATATTTGCACAGCAATTGAATATGTCACATAAAATCACCTTAAAACTCTTTATATAAAATGCGGAAAAAAAGGTAATGTTCACGCGGCTAAAACTTGCGGACCAATAAATAAAAGCAAAAAATTTTATTGCATTTCGAGCTTCTATATATTTGGGATGATTTACCAATTAATATAAAGTACCGCTAAAATAGTTGTATTTTTTATTTTTTACTATGGGTCGTCCCACTGTGAGACGCCACGATTGTCCAACTTTTAATTCTCTAGGCTGCAAATACTATACTTCATATACAAAGATCAGATCACAGATGTGTCAAAGCGAAGGTCTGAACTGAACAGATCATATTCAATAGGTGTTTTTCTTTTTTAGCTCTGAGCAGGGTACGGAGCTGTAAAAAAAAACCCGTATTTCTTTTTTAGCGCAGACATGAGCGCTCAACTTTTATTTATTTTTTCGATCAGACCGTGGTCAGAGCGCGATCTACGAGCTCGGTTAAGATGGAGTAGATGGAGTAAAAAGTTACGCGCGGCCAATTTAATTTATTTTGTTCATATCATGAGTGAGATGACGCGAAAAAAAAATAAAACGGTGGAAATGGCGGGCGAAGCAAGTTGTTCTCCGAAAAAAGGTAAATAAAAAATTATTTTTAGAAAATATAAATATTTATGTTTCATGTGACAGTTCACTGCTCAGGTTTGTTTCTTTATTAACTCGGAAAGGTCTGAGCTTACTCTACTCAGACCGAGCTCGATGAGCTCAGGCTCTACTCCGTACCCTGCTCAGAGCTAAAAAAGAAAAAGGCCTAATGTCAAACAAACCTGAGCACTGAAATGTAATTTTTGATTTTAACAATTTTTTGTTTACCTACAATAGACGCGCGAATGTCTTTGGAATCCATTTTTAATTTTATGTTTGTTTTTGTCTGTAAACCCGAAAAAACAAGTGAAGTTGTCTATTGTCTTCTCTATCAGCTCAGATATCTGCTCTATTTGCTCGGTCGTTTTATCCTGAGCAAATAGCTCCTTAGCTCAGAGCATGAAATTTTTTAGCTCCGATGTATCTGAGCTAAAACACAGATTTTTTTTAACAGCTCTGTAATCATCTAATCTGCTAGAGGTAAAAAAGAAAAACGCCAACACAAAAAGTGACTCCATTTGAAGATTGTTATAAAGTCAAAAAGGGCAAAATTCGTATAACAGTATAACAAAAATAAACGTCAAAGAAGCAGTGATCTCTATATTACTGATCTCTGTATTTCTTATTTTCACTGATTTCTATAATTTCATCTCTGGTTTGATTGTTTGAGGTACATATACAAACAAACTGCAACACCAAAAGAATCATGTCAACTTCAAGTTCGTCGAAAATAATAGTTTTTCCAGAATCTCATTTTATAATAACAAAACTCAACAAAGTGCAATTCTACTGGACGATAAATGACATACAAAAATTACAGCCCAACATATCCTATCAATCATCGGAATTCGACAATGGTTTGGACTTCATCAAATGGTGCTTGTGCTTGCAAACTACAGAAGCAGCTCAACGATCCTTCGGATCATCCCTCGGAATCGTAGGATTTTTTTCGGAGATTTCCTTGAAAATGGTATCAAAGCCTTCTGATAAAAAAGAAGTTCCTTGTACACATACTTTTTCTATACTTAATTCCAATGATACAATAATAAAAAATTATCCAAAATGTCATCATGGTTTCTCATCATCGAGTCCAAAAGGACCGGCGGTTTCCCTAATACACAACGATTACAGATATGTAAGAATTCTTTGTGAAGTGGAATTTGTCACTGAAGTACTGAAACACAGCACCACTCACTTAAATGCAAACGACCGTAATATAGCAAAAAATTTTGCCAACCTGCTTCAAAGTCAAACTTTTAGCGATGTTAAACTGGTCGTCGGAGGTCAGGAATTCCCAGCACATAAGAATATTTTAGCTGCCCGCAGTGAGGTCTTTGCAGCGATGTTTGAACATGAAATGCAAGAGAACAAGTCGGGAAAAGTTGTGATCGAAGATGCGGATCCTGAAGTTGTAAAAGAAATGCTCTTTTACATTTACACTGGGGAATCCCCAAATATGAAGAACCTAGCTGATAAACTTTTAGTCATAGCTAATAAATATGCTTTGAAGCATCTACAAGTGTTGGCGGAATTCGCATTGACATCCTCACTGACTGTTAAGACAGCTATTAACAGGCTCATCTTTGCTGATAAGCATAATGCAGAGAATTTAAAGAAAACGACGATTAAGTTTATCAATAATCAACCGAAAGATGTTATGAAAACCAATGGCTGGAAAAGGTTAATTTCACACCCAGCTTTGATACTTGAAATTTACGAAGCGCAATTCGTGGAGTGCAGCGCAGTTTCAATCACGCAATCAAACTTTTCGTCAGAGAGTGGAGAAACAAACTCAAAGAAAATGAAAACTTGTCCGGAAACTGACAGTGACGACTCTGACTACTTCTAAAGCCTACAAATTGTCTTCCTACCTCTGCTTTTCACCGTCTTGAATTGTGAATTTATGTTATCTTGAAAGGAATAAATATTTTTTTAATAATCAGAATTTGTTTAGTGTATTTTTTTTTTTTACTGAATTATAGTACCTACATCGCTTGAATACGCTTCGATTCATTGCCCGAGCAAGTGACATTCATTGGGTCAGCTGAAGTCTGTTCAAATCTTAGATTCCCAAACAAAACGCCAGGCCACATTGAAATTGAACTCTAGTCTATTTGTGCTGATATCGTGCTTGTCCTTGAATCGATTCCCATTCGTTCTGTTTGGCTGGGTTTGGAACATTTTCTTCCTTTACGAAGTTACAACAGATAACGGCGTCCGACTAATCGACTTTGCTGCAGCTCGTAAAACGGTGATAAGTAGCACTTGGTTTTCAAGACGAAAGATCTACACAGCAACCTGGCGATCTACGGATGGTCGAACCACCAATCAAATCGACAATGTGCTAATCGCAGCAAGACACGCATCCAACATCTTAAAAGTGCGCACCTTCCGAGGATCAAATGTCGACTCTGACGACATTCTGGTATTGACTAAGTTTAGAGCTCGATTATCAAATGACAAAAACACACGTGCGGCCCAAAAAAAGACGGGACCACTAAAGGTTACCAGCCATCCCTGAAAAAGAAGCTGGGTATGATGAGGAATACGCGTTATTGAAAAGAGAGTGGGAAAATGCACATTTGCAGATGCTGCAACGGAAAACAAGAGCAGCAAGAGGAGAGTACCAAACAAAAAGGAGAAATGAAAAAAGACCCTGCGAAGGAAGAACAGAGCATCCACAGTTTTTCAGCTCAAAGATCTATAGAAGAAACTAGGGCCAAGAACTGAAGAACAACACCCGACGTTTCTTTGAAAGGTCGAAGCAATTAGCTTCTTGTTTCATAACCAGGACACAAGCTCTTCGAAACAATTAGGAAGCCTAGTCACCGAAGCACAGACTGCAGCATGCAGACAATGCATAAGCAAAACTTCTCGTATGATTGTTGGCGTGGTTGCATTCACAACCGGCAACATTCTTGTCTTCACAAAAAACATGACATAAGCAAATTTAACCGAAACACATGAAAGTTTAACTTTCGCATTCGTACAATTCACACTCAGTTTTAGTAGTAAAGTTCATATGAGGATCAATACTTTCGTAGTAAAATCACCACTACCACTAGCTTTCGTTAGTTACTTTTAGTTGTCATTTCAACTTTGGGTTTCGAATTGAGTGCTTTTGGTCATTTCCGCCGCCGACCACCATTTCTTTATTAAGCTTTCTCCCACTAGTGGTAGGGTTTTAATATCGAAGGAAATTGTCCTGAATTCTGACCGTGCAGCAACAACCATTTCAGTATTAAAGCTAAGTGGTAAGGGGTTTTAAGTATTGAAGGATATTTGTCCTGCGTGCCACCAGGGGCCGTAAATAAACCTGTCGATCGACCAGAGCTACTGCCTGCCATGTAGTGCCACCAGGGGCCTTAAACATACCTGCTAATACACCAGAGCTATTGCCTGCTATTTCTCTGGGTTTGGTTTCACATCGAACGCATGAGTAGTGCTCTGTTTTTTTTTCCTTTGTTGAATAGCAACAGCTGATTCGAACTGCTCCGGAATTCTCGCCCCGAAAAAAAATTGAGGTGATTCAGAGCGCTCCCGGACGTCCTCGTCGAGATCAGGGATCAGCTGGATCCATTTCTTCATTCTATCAGCGGCACAAACTGATGAGTACGGCTACGGAACCATTACCATATCACCAACAGCATAGACCTTGGCTGGTTTGTTTTTTGCATCGTGTCTTTTCTTCTGTGAAGCTAGTATTAAGCTTCATGTCCTTCGGCTCTGATGTTTACAGGTTGATCATCACTCTGGTTAAGTTCAACACAAATCGATAGAGGGTTCTCGTGGTGTGTACCCCATTAACATCTGCTGTGCTGTTTTCTGGGTTGCTTCATTGTGAGTTTTGTTAATGCCCCATTGAATCATTTTTACTTTTTGGTCCCAGCGTGTATCATCCTCCACCATGGGCAGCAGAGCTTACAGTATTGTTCTGTTGTATCGTTCCACCTGTCTATTTGCTCTTGGGGTCTTTGTAGCATTCAATACATGCTGGATGTTATGAATATGTACATGTTCTTGGAACAACTTGGAAGTGAATGCTGCACCTCTATCAGTAATAATTCGTCTCGGACTCCCAAATATATTTGCTGTTTCTAACAGAAAGTTGACAACCGGCTTTGTTTGAGTGCGAGGAAGAGCTTTCATTATGAGAAACTTTGTAAATGCATCCACCATAACGATACCTGTTGCCTTTTGTTGATTTAAAAAACGGTCCCAGATGATCCAAGTGTATGGTGTCAAATGGAACATTATTCATTTCAATTATGTGTAATTCTCCTCTGGGCTGGATTTCTACTTTGTTGTACGCATAGTGGACACAATTTTTATATATTTTCTTACGGTCTGAGTCATTCTTGGAAACCAATACCTATCTTTCAGATGCCTGAGTGTCTTGTTCCCCGAAATATGTCCTACCAGATCATGGCTCCCCCTCATCACTTGTTGTCTAATAAATACCCTTAGGAATGTAAAGTCTCATTTCCCCATCTACACATCTATATATTCTTCCCTGTGCAAACTTGTAGTCTTTGTGGCATTGCTCTTCTATCTGATTTGTTGGACTCTTTTGAAGTATTGTTGTGATTTCTTTAACATCTGGATTTGCATGGTATAGATCCAATCATCTCTCTCGATGTTTATCTTTAAAACATCCATATTTACCACGTCAGGCTCCACTACTGGTTCATTTCATGAAAGTGCATCAGCATTCGCCATTGCTTTACCGTAATGATACTCTTGCATCTTAAGCCACCACCTAGCAATTCGAGGAAACAGCTCCTTTTTATCCATGGCCGTTTTAAGTGCACCACAGTCTGTAACTACAACAAAATGCTTGCCTAGCAAAAATTGACGGAACCTATACGTTGATTCGACCACTGCTAAGGCTTCTAGCTCATAACTGTGATAAACGCTTTTATCTTTTGTGGTTTTTCTACTAAAATTATGCTGTTGGTCGTTGGTCATCTTTTCCCTGAATAAACACTCCGGCTAAGGCCACTGCCGTGGCATCGGTGTGAAGCTCATTGTCAGCAGGTTGGTTATTTTACACCAGCACAGGTTCTTTCGATAGTTGTGTCTTGAGTTCCTCAAAAGCCTTCTGCTCTGCACTTCCCCAGTGAAAAACACGATCCTTTTTAGTCAATTCTGCAAGTGGCAGTGAGTTAATTCCACTCAACTTGGGTATTTTCCAGAAAATAGCCATCACGGAAAGATAAGATGAATGCACATGGTACAAAATGTGTGCACGACATCTGGAAAACATAAAACCCAAAAATAGCCATCACAGAAAGATAAGATGAATGCACATGGTACAAAATGTGTGCATGATATCTGGAGCCCATTAAAATCTCAAATTACTCTCGGATAGAAGATACAACAGACGAAGAAGCCACTTGACCAAAAAGGCGTACGTGACTTCCCGCATGTGTAGAGCAGCATCCAAGGATCAACCGAGGATTCTTCAAAAATAATAAAATCTACAAGCAGCAGAACGACTGGTGCCCTCGAACAGTTTGGACAACCTCTCGGTCTCCATTAAGTTTTTAAAATTCTTTATATTTGTACTTGATGTAATTTCTATGTGTTAGCAATAAAAAATATATTTTTTTAAACCAAATAACAACACATAGTTAACTGGCGCCCGAGCAGGGACAGCAATATAAAAGTGATACACAAAGTGAAATCAAAAGTTGCTGAACCAGAGAAAAAAAAAATTAAAATAGATTAAATAAAAAATCTATCACCGTTGGAATATTTATTTATTTTATTTTATTTATTTTATTTATTTATTTATTCGTGAATGCTTAACAAACTGTAAGATATAAAATCTTATAAGGTAGTTGTAAGCTAGATTACAAAACAGGGCAAATATAGAAGTTACAAATTATAAAGTAGAAACAATTTACAAAAATAAAGATAAATATAAAAATTACAAAGTTTAATAAAATTTTAACTATAGTTACGTTACCAAGTTAGCAGAAAATGAGATTTTAATACCTTTTTGAAACTTGTTGCGTTTATATTGTCTTTAATATTACGAGGCAATGAGTTCCAAAGACGGACAGAATTAACAAAAAAATTGACGTTCGGATGTTAAGAATGAAAAACGAGGAACAATTAATTGATGAGATCTATGCGAAGATGTGGGTGTTATTTTTTCATAGCAGTATTGTGGTTGGCGTGAAAACATTATGTCAGCGAGCAAAATCAAACTACGAAATTCTACATATTGGTCAAAAGACATATCCAGTAGCTGCGTTGCAAGACCAGAAACCCTATCGTATCTACGTAACCCATATACATACCTTACGGTCGAGTTGAATGCAACATTAAGCTTCCGCTTACTAACATAATTACAATTACAGTAAATTTCGCAACCATAAATTAAGATAGGAATTATCAAAGTCTTAGCAAGAAGCAATCGTGTTTTAACTGGCGTGAAACTCTGAGTTACCCATAAGGTGCGAAGTACTCCATATACCTTGCCGACAAGTGCATTGATATGGTTATCCCAGGTCAAAAAGCGATTAAAAGTCACTCCAAGATTCTTAGCTGTTTCAACGTAATCGATTGGAGCGTTGCTCAAAACAATCGGTGGGAAATAATCAAGGTGTAGAGATTTTCGGGATATAACAAGGCATTTAGACTTTTTAGGGTTAAGTATAAGTCCATTTGACTCAGACCAATTCACAACTTTCTCCAAGTCTTCATTGACACAAGTAGCTCCATGCTCAATCAGGCCGAGAGGACAACTAAAGTATAGTTGAACGTCGTCTGCGTACATATGAGACGAACAGTTGGAAACTATAGATGGAAGTTCGTTTACATACATAGAAAACAAAAGGGGACCAAGAATGGAGCCCTGAGGGACACCAGTAACGTTTGGCAGAAAGTTGGACAGGCTATCACCTACTAGTACTGCTTGCTTTCGGTAAGACAAGTAAGAAAAGATTAATTTGGTTGCGCCAGATGAAAAATTGAAGTTTTCAAAAAGCTTTATACATAATTTGACGTGGTTAACTGTATCAAAAGCCTTTGAGAAGTCCAGCAAAACCAAAAACGATACCTCATCATTATCCAATGCATGCCTCAAGTCATCAGTGACTTTCAAAAGCGCTGTAATACAACTGTGTTTCTTACGAAAGCCAGATTGTTTTTGAGTAAGCATTGAGTTCACAGTGAGATAACAGTTTATTTGTTTCTGTACTACCTTTTCAAAGACTTTAGACAAGAATGGCAAAATGGATATGGGTCTAAATTCATCACCTTTAGCAGTTTTTGGTAACGGGATGATTTTGGCTGCCTTCCATAAGTCAGGGTACACACCAGTCATAAGAATGGTATTAAAGGCGAATGTGATATATGGCAGCACTATTGGCAGAATCATTAATAAAAAGGAAGGATGAATATCATCTAACCCGACAGCTTTTGATTTTATAGAAAGCATACTTTCGACAACATCAGTACAATCTACTGCGGAAAATCCAAAACGAGAACCTTCATGGAGGCGCTCATCGGTAAATGAAGGCAAACTGTCAACGCTAGTCGGTTGGACCTGTCCCGTAGGGACGGAAACAAATTTTTGGTTGAGGATGTTACCATCAATATCCTCAGGTGGCACAGTTCTGGACTTACCAATGCCAATGTTCCGAAGATTATTCCACAACGCACGACCACTTAAAGATACACTCAGCTTACAAGAAAGATGTTGGGATTTAAGAATGCGGATTTCTGCAACGACCTTATTACGAAGCGAGCAATACATACGTCGCAACTCATTCAGACGGTAACGTTTCCAATTTTTGTAGGCTTCATCACGTTGTTGCATTAATAGTCTTATATTTTCTGTAAACCATGGTTTATTGCTTGACTTAAGGATTTTAGTTTTTAAGGGAACGTGAATATTGAAAAGGTTAGCGATATTGTGGGTTAAAAATTCAATTTGATCATTTGACGACAGCATAAAATACATGGCATCCCAGTTTGTACCACGAGTATGCTCTTCCAGTTCCTGAACATTGATATTATGAAAATCACGATATGTGATTTTTTGAACAGAGTAATCAAGTCTAAATCTTAGGGTTACAAAAATTAGATCATGCTTTGAGAACGCGGGTGCAGAAAGTTGATCATAAAGAGCCACGTCGTTTATATCACTAACAAACATCAAATCCAATAACGTTGCATCTCTTCCGAAATAATGAGTTGGTGTGCCAATATTTACTGGCTTTAAATTATAAGTTTCCATATTATGTGTCAAGATATTTGGATTTAAGAGGTTACAATTGAAGTCTCCACAGAGGATGATATTTGGAGAGCTCACAGAGATTTCCTCCAACACTGAGAAAAGTGGAGAAAAATCAATGTTTCTATTAGGCCTATAGATAGCACCTAAAAGTATGTTGCCATCATTGCCCTTAATATCAACAAACAAATATTCGATGTTGCTACTAGCATCCGCTGAAAGTTTAAGTTTACATTTTATAGAACACTTAACATAAATTGCTACGCCACCCCCAACACGAACTGATCTATTAAAGCGAAAAACACGATAACCCTCTAAAGAACACACCTCATCATTAAAATCATCCCTTAACCAGGTTTCCGTCACACAAATAACATCAACATCAGAATCAACAAAGATGTCTCGGAATTCATCTATTTTGGGAAGCAAGCTCTGCGCATTGATGTGACAAATTCGGAGCCCGCATTTTTGCTTACTCAGAATTCTAACCATCGAACGCAATGTTCTGTTATTGTTCATAACTGACTGCAACATTCAAGGCCAATAAGGTATTAAAAATTTAATGAAAAATGAAATGATAATAACAAGTATTGGTATTGAAGTCAAAAAAAAGAGGAGAAAAAGAAAAAAAATGTATAAGTTAGTAGAAGAAGAGACAATAATAAATTATGTAGATGATAAAAAGAAAATACGAAAAAAAAATTAAGTATAGATTAATAATCATTTGAAATTGATGATCTGGCAACGTCTTCGAGTCCCTCGATGCAGTCAATTCGTACAGCTCTGTCATTCGCTTTGCATTTGACATAAACAACACCTCTTGCAGAGAACACCGTGGATATTTGTTTACTCTTCCTAAGTTCGAGTGCACGTTGCATTATGCATTTATTTTGTTGTGTCAAACTCTCGCGTATGTGGATAGAGGGAGATGACGAGGAAGAGGAAGTTCCAGCAACAGCTAGGTGAATGTCATCAAGGCAAAGCTGTTTATTGTTTTCTTTTCGGTGTTTTGTGATGGAAGTTAAAAAAAAGTTCTTATCATACGGAGTATTAAATTTAATTTTAATCGCAGAATTCGGTGAATTATGTTTTGGACGAGTGCGGAATATTGTTTGAAGATTTGGTGGTTTAATGTTTATGGTAACACAAATTAAGTTGAAAATTGATTTTAAGTTTTCATCGGGCAGGAACGGAATACCAAAAATAAAAGCATCTCTCGCGATAATTTGATTTTCATAAGCGTTCATTGTGTGTTTCAAGTTGTTTACGTCATGCGCGGTATGCTCAAAATCTTTGTGAGTGTTTTTAAGTTCGGCAATTTTTGTATTTACGAAAGCTTTATGTTTTGTTAAGTCAGAAGTGACATTAGAGAGTGATGTTTTTAGATTGTTTACTTCATTATCGAGTGAACCAATAATTATCATAAAGATAATTCAACGAAAATCGTAGGACGTAAAGCACCTTACGTTGCGGGAACTGCAAAAGCCAAAGCATCAGGAGAAGTAGACACATAGGAAGTCGAAAATCTAAGAAGAATCCAGCAGGAGTTCAAAAAGAAGAAACCCAACAACAATCCAGAGCAACAACTACTATAGTATATAAAGTAAGAAAACTAACTATTATATTTTTTTTGTTTTTAAGTGAAAGTGAATATATTATTATTATTATTATTTAATTAAGAAATAATTCAGTTAAAAGTGTCAGTATGAACGCGCAACAAGTAGCCGATCTAATTACTCAGGCAGTAAGGGAGACTACTAGTAGTCTTAAAGCACAGATAGATGAACTAGCACTAAGTTTAGCTAATTTAACTTCAGGTGATTCAATAATACCATACACCGACATAGAAATAGACCCTTTAATAACAGGAGGAGAACCTTTAGATGTAGTGAAATGTCTTCCCACTTTTGACGGTAGTAATTATGTTAGTTGGAGAACTGCAGTCCAAAACTGCATGAAAATATATGAGCCAGTTAAGGGGGGGAGTAGGTACTACGCAGTCACAAACATAACAAGGAATAAAGTGATAGGAGCAGCAAACGACATTTTAACTTCACACGGAACGCCATTAAATGTTGATGCGATTATAGGTAGATTAGATATTACGTACGAAGACAAAAGGCCCATTCATATGCTACAAAGTGAACTTTATAATTTAAGACAGGGAAAACAGTCCTTACAAGAATTTTACGATCACGTTAGTAAAACACTCACATTAATCACGAACAAAACAATAATGACCTACGGGCCACAAAAAACTGAAACAAGCTGTCATATAAACGTAGCCAGGGATAACGCATTAAGAACATTCATACTTGGTTTAAATCAACCAATATCTCAAATAGTGTTCTCTTTAAATCCACTTGATCTTCCTAATGCACTAGCCAGGGCCCAAGAGATAGAGTCAAATATGTACCAATATAAAGATAATCAGCATTCCGCACATAGAATAACCTCCCTACCACCAAGGTTCAACTATACGAGCCAACCCAGACAGGTAGTACCAGCTATTAATATTTCGGGTAATAGCAACATTCATAGACAAAATTTTACCCAAAATAGTCATCAAAGAATGGATATTCCAAGTAGTGGACAATTTAGAAGGCCAACTCAGCATAACGCACTGAGTCATTCCCAAAATCAAAATCGAAACACGTTTAATCATCCTCCCAGGAATTTTAATACCCAGAATCAATACAACCCCTTTAAACGAGAAAGGGCACCAAGTGATCAAATTCCTACCAAAGCTCCTAGGCTACATCATCTAAATGAAAACGACGATTTTTTAGAGTAAGGCACGACCTGCTTTGTATCCAGCGAACACACACAAAGTCAGGTCGTTTATTCAATATTCTTATTGACACAGGGGCAACACATAATTATGTTAAACCAAACAATGAGATATCAACAAAACAATTAGAAGTTAGGTCTAGAGTTAATAGTGTCCATGGCACAACAATTATCGATAAATATCAAGATTTAAATATTTTAGGTGTTAAGGAAAGATTTTACGTTCTACCAGAGTTAACCGAGTACGACGCGATCATAGGAATGAAATTATTAAAGAAGGTTAATGGAATAATTAATATTGGACAGAACACGTTAGAATTCGCGACAGGCATAGTACCTCTGAAATTCGATGATAAATTTCTGAACCACATCAATATAGAAAATAGTGAGAATAAATATGTAGTTAAGTTAAGAGAAACTCTTAGACAATATCAAGGAATATTTACCCCTCAACCCAATTATCTACCATTCAACACCCAAGTTGAATGTGACATACCCACGTCACATGATGACGCTATATGGAGCAAACAATATCCATATCCGCAAAGCGCAAACACTTTCATTAATTCTGAAATTAAAACACTACTAGAGAACGGTATAATTCGTCCTAGTAGGAGTCCATATAATAATCCAATATGGGTGGTGGACAAGAAAGGAATTAATCCAGACGGATCAAAAAAATTCCGCTTAGTTATAGATTTTAAAAAACTGAACTCTGCAACAAAAACAATTAAATATCCTATGGCAGAAACATCTATTATTCTGAGTAACCTTGGCAGAGGAAAATACTTTACTTCAGAGTGGATTTCATCAAATAAAGATGACAGAGGAAGACATTAAAAAGACCGCATTTTCTGTAAATAATGGAAAATATGAATACCTCCGAATGCCATTTGGGCTCAAAAACGCCTCTGCTATTTTTCAAGCAGCAATGGACGACATACTGAGACCATATGTTGGCAAATTCTGCCATGTCTATATTGATGATGTGATAATATTCTCAGAATCAGCTGAAGAACATTTAACACACATCGAGACAATCATCAAAGCACTAAGTGCGGCACATATGACCATAAGTAATGAAAAATCCATTTATTTTAAGGAAGAGGTTAAATTTTTAGGCTATGTTATCAGCCATAATTGTATTAAAACTGACCCAGACAAGGTCAAAACAATCAACGAATATCCTGAACCGACTACAATTCGACAACTTAGAAGCTTCTTGGGTATGTCAGGTTACTACAGGAAATTCATACAGAACTATGCACATATTGCTAAACCGCTCACACAGTTCCTAAGAGGCATAGAAAATAATAAACGTAAGACTATAAACATAGAATTTACATCGGAAGCAAAGAAGGCATTTGAACAAATTAAAAAGAAACTATTAGAACAAGTCTTGTTAAACCAACCAGACTTTAGCAAAGGATTCGAACTCACTACAGACGCAAGTAACTCAGCCATAGGCGCAGTACTAAGTCAAGAGGGGAAACCAATAACGTTCATAAGCAGAACATTAAGTGAAACGGAACAAGGTTACGCCACCAACGAAAAAGAGCTTTTGGCCATAGTTTGGGCATTGAGCGACCGTAGGAATTACCTGTACGGGCATGCTGGAATTAAGATCTATACAGATCACCAGCCCCTTACATTTTCTATAAGTAATAAGAATCCCAACGCGAAACTAAAACGATGGAGAGCCTTTATAGAAGAATTTTCTCCTGAAATAATCTATAAACCGGGGAAGGAAAATGTAGTTGCCGACGCCCTAAGTCGTCAGAACTTAAATCATTTACCGAACTCAGACATAGGTACCTGTCATAGTGCAGAATCCAGTCAAGCCATAGATATCCCAAGAGTAAACAAGAAATTAAATCAATTTAAGAATCAAATTCATTTTCTGGAATCCAATATAAATAATATTAAGTCAACACAATTACACGGTAAGTTTTGGAGGCACCAAGTAGAATTCAAAGACTCGAATATAGTCAAAGATATGAAGGAAATAATCCACTCAAATGTGAATGCTATTTATTGTACAGAGGAGACATTATTTAAAATAAAAAAAGACTTACTAAGAGAATTTCCTAATAGCAAATTTATACATACTAGTCTATTAGTTAAAGATATGGAGGATAAGGAAGAACAGATTAAGATCATAAAAGAAACACATAGTAGAGCCCATAGGGAAGCATTTGAAAACTACAAACATATAACTAGAGAGTATTTTTGGCCATTAATATTACCACAAGTTCAAGAATATGTTAAATTATGCGAAAATTGCAAGCTAAATAAATATGACCGTCATCCCAAGAAACAAGAGATCGGCGAGACACCAATTCCACGGCGAGGGGGAGAACGCATCCACGCTGACATCTACTATACACACAATAAAATGTTTCTTACAGCGGTAGATAGTTTTTCAAAGTATTTAATTGCACTCGAGGTAGAAAACAAAATTCACGCAAAAGAAACACTAATAAACATCCTGCCTATTTTTGGTGCAGTTGAGACTGTTGTCACAGATAACGAAAAAACTTTTTGCTCTGAAGCAACCAAATTAGATCTCACACAATTAGGCATAAAACTATACAACACACCTGTTAACCATAGTACTACAAACGGTATGATAGAGAAAGTACACAGTACACTTACAGAACTGATAAGACTGGATACTTACGATAACCCACACCAAACAATAGAGCAGCTTATGCCACACGCAATCAAACAATATAACGAAACAATACATTCAATAACGAATGAAAAACCAAATGAAATTTTTCACAACTACGAGAAATACTCCTATATATCTGACCTTATTAAGGAAAAACAAGGTATGACACTCCACGTTAGAAACAAAGACAGACACAACAAGGTGTACAAGGAAAACGACATAGTATTCGAAAAATCCGACAGAAGACAGACAAAAGGGAAACCTATATACGTTAAGAGAAAAGTTAAACAAAATAATAAAAACACAGTAATCGACTCTAAAAATAAGGTTATACACAAGGATAACTTAAGAAGCTAATTTTCTTTTGTTTCCAGATGATTATATTAACGATACTAACAGCAATACTTTGGACAGTTACTATAGACGCAGAAGTTCATATAACAAATTACTCGTCAGAGGACTACATTCTGATAGAAGACGGAAACGTGGCAATTTATAACAGCACGGGTGAAATATATCATACTACCAACATAAGTTATTATAGGGAGGTTCTTAATACTATAGATACCAAGCACAGTACCAAAAAGCTGAAATTTAAAAATAATTATGCACTCAAGTTAGTCAACCAACTCTCCATATCACGTAGTAAGAGAGCAATTAATGAAATAGGGAAGGTTTGGAAGTGGATATCTGGGTCACCAGACCACGATGATCAGGTAAATATAGAAACAAAGTTGATAGAATTAATTAATTCAAATAATAAACAGTATGAAGTCAACTCGCCATTAAAGAACTTTCCAACTATAAACATAAAGATAAAGAAGAACGTAGCTACTTGTTGATCGAGCATATAATCATTGAACTCATGGAAGTAATAAATACCATAAATTTAAGTAAGAATAAAATTTTTAACACTATTATCTTTAACGAAAATGAAATAAGAGAAGTTATTCAGATTGAACCTAAAGAAATCATGGTAATAGATGTATTAGACGCTTCAGAGTTCCATGTGTTAGAAAATAAGGAAATAATTGTAATTTATATTAAGTATCCTATTATTAAAGGAATAAGTAAACATTTTAAAACATTTAGTGTGCAAAAATCAGAAGGGAAACTAATTATACCGAGTGAAATAACACTCTTTGAAAACATTTATAGTACCGATAATTGTACACAAGAATTAAATATTAAAATCTGCAAACAAGATCTTAAACCTAATTGTCTAACAGAAATTTTAAATAAAGGTACATCAAAATGTGAAATAATTTTAGAAAAGAATGAAAAAATAAGTAATATAAACCATAATCACATTGTAACTACAAGAGAAGTAATTATAAACGATAATGTATATCACGGTACACAATTGGTACAGTTCTCCGACGCTGTAATTATTAATGGTAAAGAATTTAATAATTTTGAAGTAAACTTAAATAGACATATTAAGATAAATAAAGAGTCGGAAATAAGAGTTATTGAATATCTAGAATCAAGTAATGAATTATTGAAATTTACAAATACCGATTATTTACAACCATACGTCAAAAATGTAAAAGATCACCCAATAATATGGGGACTTACAATAAGTATAAAAGTTGTACTTGTATCCTTTTCTATATATAAATTAATTATCTTCAAAAGCAACAACAGCAAGAATAATCAGGAAAAGAAAACGTCCGAAAGAATTTAGAGGAGCTCAAACTTGAACGTTCGGGACAAACGTCTACTGGCGGAGGGAGGAGTTAATTCCACTCAACTTGGGTATTTTCCAGAAAATAGCCATCACGGAAAGATAAGATGAATGCACATGGTACAAAATGTGTGCATGATATCTGGAGCCCATTAAAATCTCAAATTACTCTCGGATAGAAGATACAACAGACGAAGAAGCCACTTTACCAAAAAGGCGTACGTGACTTCCCGCATGTGTAGAGCAGCATCCAAGGATCAACCGAGGATTCTTCAAAAATAATAAAATCTACAAGCAGCAGAACGACTGGTGCCCTCGAACAGTTTGGACAACCTCTCGGTCTCCATTAAGTTTTTAAAATTCTTTATATTTGTACTTGATGTAATTTCTATGTGTTAGCAATAAAAAATATATTTTTTTAAACCAAATAACAACACATAGTTAACTCAGTGCTATAATTGAAAAATCTTTTATAAATTTTCTGAAGAAGCTTGTTAATCCCAAAAACCACAGATTAGTTTAAAAGGGAGATGGGAAACTGAGCTGTCAAAATGACAATGCCTACAAGCTGCGGTCAACATTTACTGCAAGAGTATGCGTGTTTTTACCAATACAATCTCAGCAAAGTGTGACACCCCACATGGGGAGTAAATTACCCGGAAAATTTGAAAATTTGTAGTTTTAACGTACGAAAGGTGAGTAAAAGTGAGCAGAAGAGGGATATGTTCAAAAAGATAGCAAACAAGTAAAATTGCATAAAAGCAGGAAATGGCATCAAATGTATCAAGCAGTAGGATTTCCGACATCAAAAATGAATAAAAAAGAAAATAAAAACAAATGTTCAGTCTAATTAAGAATGCTGAACATGTGAAAAGCTTTTGTTTGAAATCTTATTTTTTTATATAAATACCTGGCTTTATCAGTAACGAAATGCAAGCAAATCGGGTTTCAATTTATACTTAATCCATGTTCTATGAAATCGGCCTTGACCTCTACCTGATATATAATTTAAAGAGTTAGTTTAACTATTTGTGTGTGTTTTTGCTTCAAACAAATCTTAATGGCCTTATACCCTTATTCACACGTGAAGGAAATCGAAATTTTTTTTTTGATTAGTGATGGCAAACGGGGTTGCTTGCAGAAAACGTAAGGGGAAGGAAAAAATTAAAAATATTGAGTGTAGAAATTTGAGGCTTTTCCTTGTGTTCTTCTCTTCGGCCCGCATATCCAAAATATTTGTTTGTCGAACACAAGTAAACTGTTTATATCAACGGCTTTAATTCATTTTTCTTTTCTTCTTTTCTTTTTTTTTCTGTTTCTGCGTCATCTTAAAGAAACTAAAAAAAAAAATAAGGAGTAAGCAAAATCTACAAAAAATCTAACACAATCGTTCTTCACATGGGAACAGGGCCAATGTAAGGCACGAGTAGGTTTTCGGCCAAAAGTTTCGGAACTCATCCGCAATCATGGATTCTAGTATTTTCGTGGTGAGTTTAAGAAAAACGTGTTTGCCAATTTGAAAATTCAATCTATACTTCGTCCAAAACAAATCTGCAGTACAGGCCTTATGGGAGAGCTTTTTTACTCCAAAGGGTGCCTGTCCAGGAAAAAAATCTAAAATCCCCTTAAAAAAATATACTACAACACTGTTTCCTCATACAATTTGTTTTGATTTATTTTGAAAAGCAAGCGTACATCCCCCTATGACCTGCTATTCGCACGGCTAACGCCATACTGATTTTGTGCTCGTTTTTTGCAAAGCTCTTTCTGTTTGACAAAACAAACATATAAATCAGCGCTGCCAGGAAATAATAATGCTTATTTTTATTTCGATTCTGTAAGGGAGCTTTCAAGAATAGTAGCTTTTTCCTAGGTAATCATTGCCAGAAATTCAAATTTATTTCATGTTCGTATTAAATATTTTTTCTGAATGAAAATCTTTGTTAAAGACAATGCTAATAAAATATAGAAGGCAACTCTTTCGATTTTTCGGAGAGCTTTTTACAGTTTTAGTATATAAACTACGGTAGCCCTTGCCAATTTTTTCTTTCACACAACGTAATGGAATTCCTCTACAGAAAGAGTGAGAGATGAATGTCCTATCTTCCCTGTACTGCAGATTTGTTTTGGACGAAGTATAGCAATCTACGCTAAATTTGAAATTGCGAAAACAAACAAAAGAGAACTGTAAAAATATAAAAATCCCACCTCATCTCTTTGTTTTTGTATTTTTCATGTACAAGGAAGAAAATAAAATGAAAGAAAATGAAAATTGCGGGATCTAGGGAGTGAAACGTAAGTCAGTTTCCGATCTCCTTTTGTCTCTGCCAAAAACTGGCAAACCTCATGTTCATTTGTCAGAGTTTGAAACTCTTCCACGGCAATAGTTTTGGTTTTATCAGGTTCAATTGAGTTCTCTGTTATAATATGTCCCAAGAAGACTAAAAGTCTTAAAAAAGTGACATATTTTAAGTTAAGCGTTAAATTTTCTTGCTTCAGCAATTTTAAAAACCTTTCCCACTTAGTCATACCTTCTTCAATGGAGTTGACAGGAATTACTATGTCATCAACAAAGTTTACAATTTTATCCGGTTTCATCTTCTGAATTATCATGTTCATCATTTTTTGAAATGTTGCAGGAGCAGTACATAAGCCGAAAGGCATCTTGAGAAATTCATACAACCCATCTGGTGTGATAAACGCTGTATATTGTGTGTGCTCGGATTTTATTGGTATTTGGTAGTAGCCTGAAGCCATATCCAGCACTACAAAGTACTTACAACCTGACAAGTGATTCAACTGCTCTTCCATTAATGGCATTGGAAACTTAACCATCTTGATATTTCTGTTGAGCTACCGATAGTCCACGTACATTCGATGTTCACCTTTTTTCTTTTTTACCAATATGACCGGTGAAGCAAAATTTGACTGCGACTCTTTTATAATACCACAGTCCAGAAATTACTCAATGATTGATGTCAAAATTTCTCTTTGAGCATACGGTACTTTGTAAGGTTGGCTAACTACGGGTTTTTTCTTTTCTTATCGTTATTTTTGTGTGTCCAAGCTCTCTCTTAGACATAGCTCTGCATTGATGGTTATTTTTGTCTGGTCAAAAGGCTAATCGATTCTTCAGTTATTTGAGTGCCAATCGAATTTTCAGTTTGAATGTCAGTCAATTTGATATCGAAAGATTCATTTTCGGTATTTGCAATTCGTTGAATTGTCAGATTCTCACCAGTCTTTGTCAGTATGCAGTTTGCGTCATGTTAAATATCTTTTCCTATTAAAAGATCATATCTCTACAGTGCATCATCCACGACAATTGCATCTATCTCACATCGCAGCTTCACAGGGCTGCCCAAGCCAAAATTTCGCCCTGTGAAAGATTTTCAATAGCGCCCTTTATACATATATTTACGCAAATATATATACATACATACACACGCTGATACACTTATAAAAATCCCTTTTCACATTACTTTCAATGAGTTTTTTTATTGAGGTATCCCCAGTAGGCCTAAGTAGGCCACAAACGCGTCACTCAGTGTTGTCAGAGTAAAGTGGGATAAAGTAAGCTAAAAGGGATAAAGGGATTTTTTTACCTCGTAGAACAAAAAAAAGGGATTTCTCATTAATGCAATATTTGTTCATTAAGAATCATATCTGAACGCGCATAAGTGAATTTTCAACAGTTGTGTACGGAATTTGGATTTTCATCATTTTTTTTACAACAACATTCCCCATCCCCAGTACTTCACTCTTCTTCTATTTTGAAAATGAGTTCCTTATAATTGTCGCTTTTGTATGATGGTGTGGGTAGTATATTGCCTCATGTTTCCTTTTGTCAGTTTGTAATAGTCTGTGGCCAATGTCGATTGTCGTTTTTTCTTTTTTACCTCTGAGCAGATGTGTCAAGGCAAAGGTCTGCGAGGTCTGAGCAGATCATATTCAAAGTCCTCCGATAGTAATTTTTTACTACTTATTGGGCCCTATCGGGAATCTCCCAAGAAATTTTATTTCCCAAGAAAAATTTCATTCCCAAGAAACATTTCTAGTTATCGTGAAACTCCTTCGAAATGATTTTTTCCCAGGGAAAAAACTACCAACTTTAAAAAACAAAATTATTTTCGAAAATCAATTTTGACAGAAATATTTTTATTTATTTTTTTTTTGCTTGGAAGAATTTTTGTTTTGTTTGACAATTTTAGTGTGAAGAAATACAAATAAATAAAATCAGTTGGATCGAAGATTGTTGTTTACTTTTTCTGCAAAGGATTTCTATTATTCCCGATGAAAGAGTAAACACAAACAAATTCAATCAGTAGGATCGATGCTTGGATAAAAACTTGTTCTGGAGAGTATAATTACGAAGTAATTCCTAACCGCCAATGGGAACATCCGCTTTCTTCGCACTACGAATGTCCTTTTCGATTGTAAATCTTGTTCAAGTCTCTTGCCTCAGAGTGTAAAATATTGTCTTGTAGGGTTTTTATTTTTATGGCTTAGTTGATCTATCAAATAGTTGCTCTCAAGATGACTTCCTCGTTGTAGAATGTGGTGTCACATTGTACATCAAAGTGATTTTGTAGTCGCTTTAAAATTGATCGATTCATATTCTCAACTTCACCATTGGCCTGTGACCAGTATGAAGGTGATTTTATCAGATCAATGTTGTTAATACTGCAATAGGGTTTTTTGTTTTGACCAATTTATGTGTTATGTAATATTTTTAAGATTTCTCTTTTCGGCTGTTTTGGTCTCAATAACTTATTAATGAAAGATTATCATTATTTTTCCCAACGTTTCGACTAAGTTTTTAGTCTTCTTCAGGGGCACTTTTATTAAACAGAAAGAATATATATAAAGACAAATATGATAAGTGCGTAAATACATACATACATTATTTGGATGAAATTTTAATTTGTTTACATTACAGATTGTCAGAAATAAAAAAGATTTGTAGAAAAAATAAGTTATTTAAGTTAAGCACTATTCACATGAGCACGAACGACGACCTACGAATGAACGAAAATTCGTCGATTTTGACATTTCTTTCACATGAGAGTTTTTAATTCGTCGCGAATGAACAACCATAACACAAAGCAAAAATTATTTTTGAGGTTATACGCGCGCGAAAATTTTGTTCGTTGGGAGTGTGGACGATGTGGAACGCGAATAGAGTTTGGCAGTTCGTATCAACTAAAATTCTTTTCGCGACGAATAAAATTTTTTTCTCAAATTTATTAATATTTGAGGTTAAAAAGTTAATTTAGGCATCAAAAATCAAACATAAACTATACTTTTATCGTTTTGTTGAGAAAATGTAAGGAAATACGGCTTCAAACGTATCTAAAATCACTTTTCTTCATTCATTCGTCGTTCGTTGGTCGTGCTCATGTGAATAGTGCTTTAGTCACTACGTGAGCACTTCTTTGTACAGAGTGGAAAGTAAATATTCCTTCCATTGAAAACTGGAAATTTCAATTTTCACACAGGCTGTTTTCGCATCATGTTATAGATACAGTTTATTTTCCACGATAGAGAAACGGTGGAATATTGTGTTCCACCTTAAATCGAATGGGAAACTTTTCGACCAAGTTACAGAACATGGATACAGACTTCAAAAACGCAAAAATTCTCCAAACGGAAAAACACTTTTCAAAAAGGTACACTTTGGAAACACTTCACATCTTGAACAACAAAAACACCATGAACCGGAAACAAGATACACAGTCTATTTCGTCAGTTTATTGCTCGCTAGTCACCAAATAACAAAAAATGTTTATTCTATATTCTCTGTCTCTTTCTCAGTTGTTGACTAAACTTCTTACAAAGAAGTGCTCACGTAGTGACTAACTTAAATAACTTATTTTTTCTACAAATCTTTTTTATTTCTGACAATCTGTTTTTTTTTAGTTTAAGGTGGCGCTACAGTCCGTTGTGGACTTGGGCCTCAATCAACAGTCTCCGCCAGTCAGCTCGGTCCCTAGCTAGCTGTCTCCAGTTTTGCACTCCAAGTTGATTGAGGTCCTCTTCCACTTGTGTGCGCCACCTGAGTCGCGGTCTTCCTCTCCTTCTGCGTCCCTCGGGAATAGTGTCGGAGACTTTCCGGGCCGGAGCATTGGTGTCCATGCGCTCTAAATGACCGAGCCATCTGAGTCTCTGGACCTTGACCCTTCTGGCTAAGTTCACGTCGTTGTACAACCCGTAAAGTTCGCTGTTGTATCTCCTTCTCCATTCCCCATCAATGCACACGGGGCCAAAGATGACCCGAAGAATTTTCCTCTCGAAACAGCCTAAGGCACATTCATCCGATTTTGTTAGGGTCCATGCTTCTGCACCATACAGCAGGACAGGGATGATGAGGATGTTGTACAGTTTAACCTTAGTTGCTCGAGAGAGGGCTTTTCCACTCAGTTGCTTTCTTAGCCCAAAGAAACAGCGATTAGCAAGAGTAATTCTTCGTCTTATCTCAGCGCTGGTGTTATTGTCCGTGTTGATAGCGGAGCCTAGGTAGACAAACTCCTTAACTACCTCGAAGTTGTATGCGTCTATTGTGACGTTCTGTCCGAGCCGTCGATGTTGGGTGTCCTTACTCGAAGACAGCATGTACTTCGTTTTCCCCTCATTTACCGCTAAACCCATTTTAGCCGCTTCTGTCTCAATCCTCACAAAGGCGCCATTGACATCACGCTGTGTTCTTCCCATTATATCAATATCGTCGGCGTACGCGAGAAGTTGAACAGATTTATAGAAGATAGTGCCTCTGGTGTTGACGGTGGAGTTTTGGACTATCTTCTCAAGAACGATGTTAAAGAAATCGCACGACAGTGCATCGCCTTGTCTGAATCCTTTTTTGACGTCGAATGATTCCGTAAGCTCATTGCCAACCTTGATAGAGCAGCGTGAGTTCTCCATCGTCATTTTGCATAAGCGAACGAGCTTGGCAGGGATGCCAAAGCTAGACATAGCTTTATACAGTTCGTCTCTGTAGATGCTGTCATACGCGGCCTTAAAATCAATGAAGAGGTGGTGGGTATCGATTTGCATTTCATAGGTTTTTTCCAGGATCTGCCGCAACGTGAAAATTTGGTCGATGGTTCACTTTCCTGGCCTGAAGCCACATTGATAAGGACCAATCAGATTGTTGACGAAAGGCTTCAGACGTTCATATATTACGGCAGAGAGGATCTTGTAGGCGATGTTAAGCAGGCTGATTCCTCTGTAGTTGGCGCAGTTTAGAGGATCTCCCTTTTTCAGGATCGGGCAAACAATGCTGAGGTTCCATTCACCGGGCATGCATTCCTCCGACCATATCTTACAGATGATTTGGTGCATGCTCCTATCTAGCTCGTCGCCTGCGGCTTTGAACAGCTCGGCAGCTAGACCATCTGCTCCAGCGGCTTTGTTGGATTTCAGCCGTGATATTGCTGTTTTCACTTCTTCTAGGTCGGGTTCACGGAATTGTTGGCTGTCATCGCGTATGATAAAAGGCTCCTGTCTGACGGCGGGATTTTGTTCGTCGTCGCCGTTATACAGTCTACAGAAGTGGTCTTTCCAAATCCCCAGCACTGACTGCGGCTCTACTATGATGTTCCCTTGATGATCTCTGCAGGCTTCGGTTCTTGCTCGATGACCTTCAGCCAGGTGTTTTACCTTCCGATAAAACCTCCGAACTTCATTCCTGCTGTTAGCTCTCTCAACATCTTCGATCTGACGCTTCTCATGCTCTCTCTTTTTTCTCCTGAGAAGCCGGCGTTCTTCTCTCCTCTTTTGCTCGTAGAGCTGACGAGCAGCTCTTGTATTTCTTTGCAGCGCCGCTTTGTATGTCTCCTGCTTGGCTGCATGGGCCTGCCTGCATTCTTCGTCAAACCAGGGGTTTCGTTTTGGTGGCTGTGTGAAACCCAGCACATTAGAGGCGGCATCTCTAACTGCATTCTGGCAATGTTGCCACTGGTCTTCGATACTTGATGTTGGCGGCATAGGACTCCTTAAGAGGTTACTTGTCACTCGATCAGAGAAGGATCTGGCGATCTCTTGCGATTGTAGCCGTCCGACGTCGAATTTTCTTGCAGCATTTCTTTGTTTTGGCCGTTGTCGAGATATTCGTAGTACTGCCTTGGCTACGACGAGGTAGTGGTCCGAGTCGATGTTGGCTCCTCGGAAAGTTCGAACATCTTGAATGCTGGAAAAGTGCCTCCCGTCGATCGCAATGTGATCAATCTGGTTGACGGTTGATTGATCAGGAGATCTCCATGTACCTTTATGGATGTTGAGATGTGGGAACCAGGTGCTTGCTACCACAACGTTTCGCCCCGCAGCAAAATCGATCAGCCTGAATCCGTTGTCGGAAGTGGTGTCGTGCAGGCTGTGCTTTCCGACTGTTCTTCCAAAGATGCCTTCTTTTCCCAGCTTTGCGTTAAAATCGCCGAGGACAATTTTCATGTCATAGCTAGGACATTGCTCATATGTTTTGTCGAGGAGCTCGTAGAATTCGTCTTTGGTGTCGTCCTTTTTCTCTTCTGTGGGGGCATGCGCGCATATTAAGCTAATGTTGCCGAGATTAGCCTTGATTCGGATCGTCGTGATGCGTTCGCTTACGCATTTGAAGCTCAAGACTTTTTGCCTGAGTCTGCTTCCCACGACGAATCCGCATCCAAAGAGTCGCTGGTCCCGGTAGCAATCCCCATAGTAGATGTCGCAGTTTTCCATCTTCATTTCGCCCGGTCCATCCAATCGCATTTCCTGGATAGCGGTAATATCTGCTTTGTAGCAGTTGAGGGTCTCCGCTAGTTGTTCGGCAGCACGCAGTCCATTAAGGGACCTAACATTCCACGTGCATATCCGAAATTCGTTTTCCTTTATACGTTTGCTTGGGTCGTCATCAGTGTATCCGTCCGTTTCCGAGGCCTGTTGTCGCTTCGCAACTAACTTTTTTTCTACATAGTCGGGAAGTCACCCCGACGTACAACCCCCAACCTGGAGTACCAGGTACTTGATGTGACTCCAAGTACAAAAGCCGGAAAACCGCTCCTTTTACGACCTGAGCTTCAAATATGTCGAAGTAGCCCGTAAAGGTGTTCACCAAGTAGTTCGACCTAACTGGAACTGAGGACGCCACCGTTCATTCCAAAAAAGAAATTCATCCGCTGCCGTCCCTCGTGGGAAGTGCCTTGGTGGGAACACTCCTTCGTTGTGGGGTAATTAGTAGTAACAGCCTACTCCGCTTCGACCTGTCGACCATGGGAGGCCCTGCTGCGAAAACAAGTTTCGCGATCGCATAGCTCTAAGCATCACAGTAGTAGTTACCGTAAGCCGCTCCGCCACGTCAAGGCTTACCCCATGGAGGGATGACAATCCCCTGACAATCTGTAATGTAAACAAATTAAAATTTCATCCAAATAATGTATGTATGTATTTACGCACTTATCAATTATCATATTTGTCTTTATATATATTCTTTCTGTTTAATAAAAGTGCCCCTGAAGAAGACTAAAAACTTAGTCGAAACGTTGGGAAAAATAATGATAATCTTTCATTAATAAGTTATTGAGACCAAAACAGCCGAAAAGAGAAATCTTAAAAATATTACATAATACTGCAATAGCCCTTAAATTCAACACTCGCAAACTGCCGACCATTATCTGCATTTATAGATTTAAGACATCTCAATCTTCTGAAATCCATTCCAAACCATTGTCAGGGGCCGGCCCGAAAAATCATAGGAACTGGTGGGTGCGGCCTTGAAACTTAAAGAAAATCTCAACACAGTTTCATGAATGATTCGACTTCTCTATCCATTTCTATTTTTCCTGGATGACCTTTGTGCCGGTGCTCGGTGTTGACAAGTCTCGAACCTGATCGACAATTTTTAAAGGAATGTAACTGAAGAACTCATTTTTCATTCCTATAAGTTGGTTTTGGAGAAGGCCGTAAAAAATGCTCCCAAAGGTTTGTGCTTGGTGGTCTATTCAAGCAAGATAATAATAAAATCGTTTTATCTACTCCTCAAAATAAATCCAAACTCTCTTTTTAGGTCTGCAAATATCTTCTTTCCACTCGAGAAAGGATTTTGCTTGCACTTTCTCAATCCAAATGAATGGGAAAAAACTCCAGAGAAATAACGAGAAATTTCCCATGGGAAAAGTGTTCATGATCGCAATAAATTTCTAGGGAAAATTCGAACATCGTTCTCGAAACGAATTTTCCGAACGTGGGAAATATTTCCAGAGAGCTCTTATTCACGATACAAGTTTTCCGAATGTGGGAAATATTTCCAGGGAAATCTCATTCCCGATAAGGCCCATTTTCTTAACAACTTTTTGTTTACCTACAGTAGATGCGCTATTGCATCCATTTTCAATTCTGTGTTTGTTTTTGTTTATAAAATCAGAAAAACAAGTGAAGTTGTCTTTGTCAGATCAATTTATTCTGAGCAAATAGAATTAGCTCTCACCATACAGACATTCTAGGTGAAATGGAATGAATGGGCCGAATTTCAGCGCTTGGTTAAAGCCAGACTTTAAGGCAATATGTAAGACGTGTGGGACGACAATTCAATGCAGAAAAGTTTTTAATACTTAATAATGTGCTATTAAATACAAAATTTTAAACTATATTTTGACTGTGTTTTGTCTTTGGTAGTGTGTGGGATAATTGTGGGATTTCTATAAGATCTGTGTGGGAAAAAAGGGATTTCTCGAACCTACTGTGGGAAAACCATGTTCAAAAGTCTGGCAACACTGGCGTCACTTCAGATTTCACTTAAATGATCACTTGATTTATAAGTTAAGACAATTTGCACCAGACCAGAGTATTTCAAAAAGTGACAAATTCAATAATGCCAAAAACAGTCGTTATAACCCTCATTTTTACTTGCGACATATAGAATATATGGCAAGTAGGTATTGAATTCGTAAAAAAAAAAAATTGAGATGATGATGAGATATGACATTACGATGATAGAGAAGTCGAAAAAAGTGGGTCCGGCGATTCCGTCCGTCTGTCTGTCGGGAAGTTTACAGGCACCTACAGCCTTAACCACTGGTCCGATTGACTTCAAACTTAAAAATTAGAGGTTTGAGCAAAAACTCATATCCCAGATTTTTTCATTTTTTTTTAAGATCAAAATTTAGGGTAGCCACCATACGATTTTTATGGCAAAAAACCAAAACTTTTAATTTTCTCCAAAACGGCTCCTACGATTTTTTTTTAACTTCCTCGAATCTTATTTTTTTAAACACTCATGTATTTTATGTAAAAAAAAAAATTTGTATTGCTCGAAAACGGTACCTCCCATAGAACCGTTTTTTTGTTATTAGATTTTCTCGAAAAATAAAAGTCTGATCAGCGCAATTTTTTTTCTGAAAGTACGCATATATTGCCCAAAAAATATTTTGTATTCAAAAAATTTTCAAAATTTTTTTTGGATTTTTAAAAAATATTTTTAAACTTTTTTTTCAAAATTGTGTATCTCAAAAACGGATCAATATTAAAAATCGAAACTTACTTATAAAATGTATATATACATATTCTTGAACACTGCATACCCAAATTAATTTTAAGACATTTTCGAAAAATTTTATATATAAAAAATTAATTTAAAAAAAAACGGCTCCGACGATTTTCAAAAAAAAAATTCAATAAATCAAGAATAAGGTTTGAATTTGTTTGGCATTTAAATTTTTGGAATTAAATGTATTTACGAGGTACATTTTCAAATTTTAATTTTTTTTTTAAATTTGAAAAATCAACATAAAATTTGGAATACAGGAGCAAGTTCGTACGAACGAGTCGTGCACATTTTTTTCTGCAGGGATGAAACATCTGTATAAATTTATTATCAGTGCAGAAAGCATACACACCGACTCGACCTCATCAGTGCGAACTTTTTGTTGTTGTATTTAGAATGTGAGTTTTGGGACCCAGTGTGTTGTTTTTTGTTGTTGTATATCCACACAGGCCAGCTGTTTTGGCGCTAAATGAAACCCAAGAAGGTGAGAATTCCGATCCTACTGAATTTCTCATTCATGGGTATAGCTTAGTGCCATTATTCTTCCTCCGCCATGGTCTTGCCGTTTACATTAAGAATGATGTCGCCTATCAGTTTCTTCCACAATATGGACACTGCTCCGACCTTTTTTTCAATTTTATGTGGTTCAAGTTCACCGTAAATAGGCACATCATTTACTATTGTTTTCTTTATCGAAGCCCAAATTTGGACAGAGCTTCAACTTCTCGCGAATTTGACGCTCTGTCTGACTCCATCCAAAGAATTGTATCCCTGTATCCTCACACTGAAATCGTTATTACGGGCGATTTCAATGTACACAATAATTCTTCGTGGCTTCTCCATTCGGGCCAGACAACACCCGAAGGAATGTGTGCTGAGATCTTTGCTGAGTTTAACCACCTGACTCAGCTTGTCACCGAGCCCACTCGAATATCGAACATTAATGGCCAAACAGAAAATACTCTTGACTTGTTCCTTATACTGATCCTGTTAAATACACTATCAATGTATTAACGCCTCTAGGCAGATCTGACGGTGCGGGTGCATAACTTCACAGGTCATAACTTCACCTGGGTCATAATTTCACCTCAAGTGGGTTATAATTTCACTTTTATCGGGTGAAATTGTGTCCCATCTAAGGTGGGAATTAGCTTCACTTTTTTGTGGGCCAGAATTTCACTTCTGTGTGAAGTTATGTCCCACTCAAATTCGGATATAATTTCACTTTTTACTACAGTTGTAAGAAATTATCATTTTGTCTACCAAAAACTGCATTACTCTGGCGCGATTTTACTTATTATTTTCAGAGTCTTTAAAATTGAATTTCCGAACGATTAAGTTTCTTAACATTTTGGAACATGCTTCATTCGGAAATTAAGTTTTCAAGACTCTGAAAATAATAAAATAAAACGCACGATTTGAAAACTGAGTTGAGGCGCAGGGAAACTGGTCCTGAAGTTAGAAGCTGGAAAAGCAACCACCAATGTAATGCATCCTAGTGTCAGGCAAGCAGGTGCTGCAGTGGAATGATTCATTTCGAGCATGATGACGATCTTTATCATTCAAATTCGATTTGGTTTGATTGGGAGTGAAGCGAGCGGAAAAAATTTTGCCCAAAAGAGAATCAATTTGGGGTGTGAAAATAAAAAAATTCGCGCGAATTTTTTTATTTTCACACCCCAAATTGATTCTCTTTTGGGCAAAATTTTTTCCGCTCGCTTCGCTCGCTAGCAATTATACCTACTACATTTGTTGGTTCAACCTCAAAATACGTAATACAATTTTCTTAAACATTTAAGACTGTTTGTAGAGTTAAGGTTTAGTATTGAAAAACTCAATGATGAATACGTTTGCTTAATAGGAATTGCCGACTGATAGTATTGAAAAAATAATTCTTACGTCTGCATTCACATCATGCAAGGACACTGAACATCCCATCAATAAAAAAATGTTGTTAAAGTCATTGAAACAGCTCAGCTAGTTTAGATGACAAAAAGATGAAACTGGGTTCAAGTTCAATTTGCTCGCCGTACTCTCACCGAACATCGAAGTTCAGAAGAACGTTTGCATTGGAAAAAGTTTCCCTTACGTCGCATATATAGACTTAGAGCATGCGGTATATTTCAAATGTTTTGCACTGAAAAGACATTAAAAATATGTAAAAATTGTCCACTCAATTTCTTGTTTTACAAAATGTTTAAAACTAATCGCGAAGGTCAGAAACCCCGAGTTTAATTTCTTCGGGACCAGATTCCCTGTGCCGTGGAATGACTAAATAGGTGGGAAATAATTTCACCAACATTTCAGGTGAAATTATTGCTCACCTAAGGTGGGAAACAAATTCACCCGAAAAAAGTGAAATTATAACCCACTAGAGGTGAAATTATGACCCATGTGAAGTTATGACCTGTGAAATTATGCACCCGCACCGATCTGACAATAGTATCATATCTTCAAATTTCTCGTGTCAAACTAATCTAGTTAAAGAAAGAGCTCCGAAGCAAACCGTATGGCAATACGTCTCAATAACTTCTTCCGGATCTTTAACTGGTCACTATGTTTCCTCGATAGTGACGTAGACTCCAGCGCAGACATGATTACTAATATGATTATCTTAGGAATGAAAACTTTTATCCCTAATAGGGTTAAAAGCATCAAACCAAAGGAAAAGTCAGCTTGAATCAAAGCTGTAAAGAGGTTATCAGGGAAAAAGAAGTAAAGTTCCGGTATTTTAGAGCCAATCCAACTGAGGAAAACCGGAAGAAGTTTAAACAAGCCAGACAGGCCTGCAATGCCCATATTCGACGGACTAAGTTTTTAAATGACCAAAAATTAAGGCAAAAATACTGCATTGTCCCAAAGGCAGTAAGAATTTTTGGTCATTTGTGAAAAATATGAAGAATTCTTCTTCTTCCTTGGTCCCTACGCTCGTTGACAATGACACTCCAGTTGTTAGCTCTCTCGCGAAAGCTAACCTTTTTGCTAGGCAGTTCGCCTCCAACTCTTCGCTGCCAGAGAGTGTCATGACCAGCGCTGCCACTTTACTCCTATAGCAGTAGATCTACTGCGTTTTGACCCAAACGAAAATATACTGCGCAGCAAAACCAATCTACTGCTTTTTTAGAATTTTGAAGAAGAGTATATTTTCTGTACAACTTTAAGCGGGATATACACAGTTCAAATGCTTGTCAAGCACGAGCAAGTGTATTAGTAGGGGAGACCGGGGACAAAAGTAACATTTTTCACTTTTTGGGTTCCTACTTTTGTGAAAATTGGAAAGGAAAAAAAATATATATGCATTCTGAAAGATGGGTTATTTATCTGAAATATTATTTAGTCAAGTTTTAATACATTGAAGGATTCATGTAGCTGTGATAAGTTTTCTAAAAGTCTTCCCTTGTTACTTTCGTCCTCAATGTGAGGGACGAAAGTAACACATACCGGGGACAAAAGTAACACAATTATTAAAAAAAAAATAATTTATTAAAATACTGAAAACGTTTTTTTATCAAGTTTATTAATGATAATCAATATTTATTTTAATTAAGGAACATAACGAACAGTTCATATTCAATGAATATTTCTGAATTCAAAGAAATAAATAAAAAACAAAACAATAAAACAGGTTAGAGGACCGAGTTATTAAACTTAAAAAAAAGTAAGGATTAAAAGATGTATCAAGTCTTTAAAGTAATAAGTTTTTCATTCCGAAACACAGTTGTGACACATATAAAATGGGTCACCTTTTGTGCAAGCTTCATGGGCCCAACCCTTACACTCTTGACACTGAACCCATTTTTCACCTCCACAACTTTTGTTGAACGACTCTAGGCATACCAAGCACAAACAATCGTTGCCATCACTTGAAGAAGCGTCACTGTCAGAAATCTTTCTGTTTCTTTTTTTCCCCTTTTTGTTGATCCGCCCCCTCGACGACGGTTTCGTTTCGAGAACCGTTTTTTTTTGCTTTGTTTCGATTTTGATACTCAAGCTCGATTTCCAATTTTTCTGGTGTGTCCGTGAGAATAGCCGTTTTGCGCTTCTTTCTTCCCCGCCTTGTGTTCAGTCTTGGACCAGCTTTAGGAAAAGGAAGGACTTCTTCAGGTGAAAAAGGGATTGTTGCCGATGTACTTGGAGACTGCATCGGTGATGAAGGAGGGATAACCTAGAATGAAATTTACTAGTGATAACTTCATGCTAAGCAAACAAATAATAAGTTACATTGGCATGACCAGATGTTGATGGTACATTGGATGCAATTTCGAAACTGGACATTGAAGGTAAATTTGTTTCAATATCGAGCATGGAAGCAGTTTCACATGAAGGAATTATCTGTATGAGTAAAATATTTGTAATTTTAATTAAATTTTTGTTTTTAATTTACTTGCATCAATATTTTCGACTGTTGATGTTAAATTAAAGATTTGCTCGTCAGTAAAATTTTCGTTATTCTGGTTTTCCTTACTTTCACTGCTGTTATGTAGTGGGCGGTCGGTAACATTGGACGGTGCAAAATCTACAGGTGTGAAAATGCATCTGTTGAATGGACTTATTCCAGTGCATTTAAACCCAGCAGTTGCATTTGCATGTGTGATTGATAGCGGAAAAGCTTCTCTTACGATGCTGGGAATGTGATGGATGGTCATTGTCTTTCCGGGGTTTGTTCGAATCCAAGCATCTGCAGCCGTGTTTATCATTTTTTTAAAAGGCCCATATACTGCCCGATCGAGGGGCTGTAATTTATGAGTGCAATGGGGCGGAAAAGACAACAACACAATTCCGTTGCTCTTACAGAAATCTAGGCATTTTATAGATAAATGTGACTCATGGTTGTCGAGCAAGAGTAAACATTTATTTTCCAGCGTTGGTTTTGCTTGTTTCTTAAAATGCTCAAGAAAAATCAAGAACTCACCCTCCTGCATCCATCCGCTGCCGTTGCCTGCTCCCACTGATCCCACCGGTCCATCTCTAACCATGTGGTCATGATATCGTTTCAGTGGGAACACAAAAAACGGTGGAGTATGACCTCCCTGAGCATTTATGGCTATGGTCACTGTAACCAATCTTCCTCGCTCAGCAGATGTAATGGCACCAACTTGTTTTGTTCCGCGTTTGGCTAATACATGATTTGGCTTCTGGACTGTCGTAACACCGGTCTCATCTACGTTCCAGATGTCCCTAGGCTCAAATTTGTATCGGTCCATTACTTCAGCCAACTTGTCAAAAAATGTATTGACATTTGTCTCGTTGAAACTCGTCGCACGCGCTAAACTTGTTGCTTGAGGAGAGGTAGGATGTCGCTTTAAAAATCCGCTAAACCAATCCGTTCCAGCAATTTCATTTTCGTTCCACGAAGATGGGAACATCTTGTTATGTTTAACGGCCAATTGGTACGACAAGCGTCTTACCTCTTTCGGCGAAAGGCCGTAAAACATATTCGAGGATGAGACGATGTATTTTTCCAGTTCGTATTCTTCAGCATCAGAAAATACTCTTCTGACGCTTCTGTACCCAACAGTGGCAGAGGGATTACCATTTGTAACTTTTTTTATGTAACGAGAGAGGGTTACATGGCAGAGACCATATTCTTTTGCGGCGGCCCTCACGCTCTTGTTTTTTGTTGTTACATCCTCAGCTGCCTGTTTATAAATCGATGTGTCAACCGTTCCGCGATTTGTTTTTCTAATTCGAAAACGAGGCATTCTAAACATGAAAAACAAAAAAAAAGTTTTGAATCTTTTTGGGGATGAAAGTAACATGTTACGTTCGTCCACATGGTCTACTGTTACTTTTGTCCACATGCCCTCATTTTTTGGAAAAAACTTTTTTATTCACGCACACTTCAAAATTTACTCAAAACGGCGATTGAGATCGAAAAACAAAATATTAGATAATGATTGAGCAAAAACTTACCCAAAAATATAAAAATTTTCTTCTATATTTATTTAAAAAACTGGCACTTAAAAAAATTCCAACGAATGCACTTTTTTCTTTTTTCGGATATAGCACGTGCTAATCACTCGACAGCTGAACAAGAAGTGAGTAGTAAAGAGAAAAGCTGAATTATTTGCACAACTATTTACTAGGAATTTCTCTAACACGTTCGTTCACGCTGTAAATGGGCTTGTTACTTTCATGACGTGTTACTTTTGTCCCCAGTCTCCCCTAAATTTGGATTATACACATCAATCATAGTCTTCAATCAGCAACATGGAATAGGAAGTTTTCCTCCCAAGGGGTGCACAAAGGGCCCGAAGATTTTTGACAGATGAGGGTGTGGTAAGTTGAAGCCGACCATCTACCATCTTGGGGGAATCTAAAAATGGCCGAAGATTCCTATGGTAGGGTGGGTAATGGCCTCACTGCACTAACACCAGCAGTGCCTCTGACGTGAAGATAGTCCGTCCGTCAGTTTCTAGTCCTTTTTTTTCCTATGTGTCAGGCCTGATATGTGTATTTGTTTGCAGGTGAGGTTAAGTTTCGGGGGAAGATCCCCCCCCCCCGTCCGACGAGCTGACGCCGTGCATCGCAAGCAGGCCGCATCCCCGAAACTTAGCATTCTTTCCTTTTCCGACCCTAATATCCCATTCCTAGTTTCCTTCCTCTCCCAAATCTGACTTGTCAAATTTTTCCCAAGGCTCCCCTCCTCTTGCCTCGCAACAGTACAATGCAGTACGCCTGATTGAAGGAAAATCAAAAGATTTTGATTTTGCTTCAAGCATACACCCGATCTATACGTGTGACTTGTTCACTAATACACTTGCTCGTGCATGACAAGCATTTGAACTGTGTATATCCGGCTTAAATATTTGCCTGTGAGTTTTCAAAATGCTTCATCTAATTCAATAAAACACCAAAAAATTCATACAATAAAATCAGCTGTTTGAAAATTGACAGTCGAAAGTACGTGTGCTGCCAAAGCATGCATTGGTCGTTTTTTTGCCCAAGTTCATTCTATCGCGCTGAGCATTTGCAAAAAAACACAACTATTGCATATTTTAAAATCTACTGCGATTTATTTCAATCTACTGCGCTTTCTTGTCGAATATACTGCGCTCAATTGTTCGAAGGGTGGCAGCGCTGGTCATGACTCCTCCAGCTCTTGAGCGCGTCAATTCCGCACTTTTTTTCCGCACTCGTGCGTCATAAAGGATCTCGACATACATAAATCCGTTGGTCCGGATGGTATCCCCGCTATTATTCTGAAGATGTGTTCTTCCACGCTGGCAAAACCCTTGTATAAGCTTTTCCATCTATCCTACTCTTCTGGGCTCGTTCCGACCAGTTGGAAAACAGCCTATACCCAAAAAAGGCGAATCCTCCTCTCCCTCCAATTATCGTCCGATTGCACTTACGTCCCTTCTTTCTAAGGCCATGGAAACGCTGATAAACTATCAGCTCAAGAAATATCTCGAAGACCGAAAGCTTCTTAATGACCGGCAGTACGGCTTTCGCAGCAACAGGTCCACTGGTGATCTAATGCTTTATCTCACCGAACAGTAGAACAAATCTTTACATCGTTTTGGAGAAAGTAAGATTGTTGCACTTGATATTTCAAAGGCACTTGATAAAGTCTGGCATCTTGCTCTTTTATCGAAAATGCGTGCTTTCGGTATCGATGAATCCCTTCTTCGTTGGATTAGAAACTTTCTTTCGAACCGTTCAATACAAGTTGTATTGACTTAAACAGCATTGTACAATGGGGAATACAAAATCGCGTAGAGTTTAATGCTTCGAAAACTCAATGCTGTCTTGCCACTATCCATGAGTGGCACTTGCATCAATGAGACCGAACATCTCGAGATTCTCGGTATGTGCATCACTGACCACCTCTTGTGGAACGAGCACCTTTGCATGCATTCAAAATGATTGGTGTCAATACCATCGTTGAGTCATTTACATGTTACATCTCTATAGTTCGTTCAATAAAAAATGTCAGTGAAGGCCTTATGGGAGAGCTTTTTTTTAAGCAGAGCTGGCTGCTAAACACTCACTTCATAGAAATGACACAAATTCGCTCCCAAATTACAAGCGCACCGGCACTGATTTACACACATGAATTGATTTATTTTCCCTTAAACGTTGTACATCCCTCCATGACCATTCATGTTGCATGCTGAAAGCATACTGAAGTTACTGAAAGCAGAAACACAATGGCGCTTTGCCGTCGATTTTGACAACTGCGAAAAGTTCAGCTATAGGAAATCTGTGTAACCTCACACAATGACGCTTTTCCTACGTACGCTTTTTTTGACAAACGTAAGGAAACGTAAGAAAACGTAAAGAAGCCACCATCTGTCAAAAAAAAGTTCAACTTGGTTGAACTTTTGCGCGCTTTCTGACGTTTAAATAAATAAATTGTTTGTGATTTTTCAGTATGAATTGAATTGGTGAACGAATTTGTGAAGAATATGGATATCCAAGACTGATGGTAAGTTTAATTTCAATTCAATTCAGTTTTAATTTATCAATTTTATATGAAGATACTATCTTTCCAGAAACCAGCCCTTGCATTTTCCGGAACTGCTGTTTTGAATGGCCAGTTTCATGAAATCTCTTTGGCGAATTGCAAGAACAAGAATGTGGTTTTGTTCTTCTATCAATTGGACTTCACAAGAACGAAATGATGCAAGGGTATGTAATGATTCGATTTTTTAAGAAAGCTTCCAAAACCTTTTCGTTTTCTTGGTCATAAAATAGTTTCTAGACGAGCCCAATGCAAACGTCGATGATGAAGAAGGTTAAAACAACGAAGACGACGGCGGCGGCGGTGTTGGATTGAACACTTCAGATAATTGGTGCAAAAGAAAAAAAAGCAATTAGAAACACACCTACCGAGAATATTTACAAACCACCAAAACAAGAGCCGCGCGACAATTGTTTTCAATTGGCTGCAATATGGGTCAGAAAGTGAATCTTTGCAAATTGCCAAATATATTGATGAAGAACATGGAAAACCACGAGGTGCTCATTGAGAAGGCCAGGAATGAGAATGAAATGGTAAGATTGGCATTTGTTGGGCCAAGAGTCAATTGATTGTCCTGTTTTGTTCTAGCTCAAGGAGGAAGACGACCAGAAGACATTGAAGAACAACCAAGCCAATAGTTTTCAAAAGACACATTCCAAGCAACAAACCGAATCCCCACAGCGTCACCGGTCGCTCTCGCCGGAGGAGGCCAAACGGCTAGTTCAATTGTGTTCGCAGATCCAGATGAATTGGATAAGTTGAATGCGATTGTTTGGCCCGAGCTTCTGGTCAAAGTCAAGCGCCGCATCAAGTTAGCCTATGAGAGTAGTGGCACCAAGATAATCGTTATCGAAGCAGCTGTTCTCCTGAAAGCTGGCTGGGAAAACGAATGCCATGAAGTTTGGTCGATGCTTGTTTCGCCCGAAGAAGCTGTTCGTCGTATTGCCGAACGGAATGGTTTGACTGAGGAGGAAGCACGCAAACGACTAGCCAATCAGGTTGACAACAAAATCGTGATTGAAAAGTCAAATGTTGTATTCTCGTCGGAATGGAGTCCCGACTATACCCAGAAACAGGCCGAAAAAGCCTGGACAATGATAACAAGCGAATTAAAGGAGATAAGGACGTAAATCTTCATTTGTTTAGTTTCTTTTGTTTTGATTTTGTTTGTTTTATAAAAAGAATATGGAACAATACAAATAAATACTAAATTGGGGTGACGGCCGCCGCGCTGTTGTTGATCTAATGGCTTTCTCCTTTTTTACCAATGACGCGCTTAAAGTCACTCATTTTCGTAGTCCAATGTAGTGAGCCAATAAAAGCCAGTGAGTCAAGCTGGGTGACTTCGCCGCCAGATTGATTGTTGCGCACATACATTTGAATGTTCTGCACGTTCTGGAACTTTACATAACGAAGCTTTATTGGAGTGCCTTGCAGATCCTCGGGAGCCAATCTTAAATAAGAAAGAAAGCGCATACACATTTGAATGAATTTGGTTTTCTGCAACTTACGTCAGATCCTGCACCGACGAACAAGCCTCAGCCATATCGAAGTCCACCGTACGAGGTTGATTGATGAACAGCTTGATTTCCTTGGGACCCAAATGGGCTGGTGCTTTGATCTTCAATGAATTAATCTTAACCACCTGATTGAATGTGATCGAAAGAATCAACTGTTCATCACAGTCCGATTTCAGGTATCCGCCATTCGGTTCAAAGCAATGCAACATTGGATGGTCGGCTTCGTTCAGGCATTCGCATTGTTGCTTCGAAATGAATGTGTTGAGTTCCATCTGAAATTAAAGACAACAATTTAACGGAAAACGAACAGTAAAATTCGAGTTCGATTACCAATCCTTGGCCATAATCTTCGCCTGAATCTTCTCCGGTTGACGGTCCGATGTGCTGTTGAATCTTGGCCTCCAGACCACTAATATCGGCAACTTGCTTTCTATCGATTTTTGTCTATAGTTATTAAATTTTATCTGAAACTTCACTTGGACAATAAATGACTCATAAAACCAACTTACTCTATTTCTATAAAAGATGAATGTTGGCATCGCAGAAACTCCTTGAGCGGCGGCAGTGTCTTGACATTGATCCACATCGACCTTGAGAAATATTACTTTGGGGTATTTGGCAGGCAACTGTTCAAACAATGGTCCGATGGACTGGCATGGTCCACACCTAAGGCAATTTAAAAGGTTTTTCCATTGAGGTTTACAATTGTTTCCATTTTTCCTACCAAGTTGCAGAAAAGTCGACTACAACTAAACGAATTCCAGCAGCAGCCAGCTCAGCTTGGAAATGAACGTCATCGTTTATAGTTCGAAGATCTTAATAATTTTTTCCACTTTTTCAATCCTATTTTCCATTTTATTTATTTATTTTATTTTCCTCTTTAACTCTTTGAAATTTAAAAATTGAATGTTTTTTTGACAACAGATAGAATATTTCAATCAGCTGTTTGTCATTCTGACAGAAGCGCGCTTTGAGGATTTCTAACGTAACGCAACGACGCGTCTGCCTAAAGTGCCATTGTGTTTCTGCTTTGATCGTATTCTTTTTCTTCTCTCAATGTGAGATATGACAGCATTGCCATTACCCTTTGGAAGCAAACCTCAAGAGCTTTTTCAAATGATTTTGTGAAAGAGCTTTCTGTTTTAAAGCTTTTGAGAATAACATTTTTTGGGGTGAGAGGGTTAGGTGTTACCGCCTCAATTTTAATATTTTTGAATTTTGAATTTTTTGAATTTTGTTTACTTGCTTGTCTGAAAACGGTGCAGGAATGCAGCTATACATTTATTGTTCCGATTTTTTTGTTCATATAGTGTCGTGGTTTTATTTCTTTGTGGAGAAAAACAGGTCAAATAATGCGGTGATAAAATTACAACAAAATTCGTTAACATCTAAATGAAATTTTACTTGCGTTATATAATTGATTTTGTGCCAAATAAGTAAAATTGTATTGAAATAAATTTGATTGCAGTAAAAATAGTGTTTTAGAGACATGGTGATGAATTAAAAAGTGCAGGGATACAAAATTTAATAGCGTCGCGTCGCCCTGTAGACACAAAGTTGCCTTGCCTAAAAATTGCAATGCAAAAAACGTTACAAAAAAATATAAAAAAAAAACATTATTTCCAAATAATAGCTGTGATCAGTGTTGTTTTGTTTTGTATATTAACGAAAATGTCTACAAAAGCATCAAAAGATTTGAGTGTTACAAATAAAGTGCAAATTAAACCGCCAGCAGGTGGTAACCATACATACACTACTCTTTGAATTCCGGTGATTTAATTTACAAAGTATGGCAGCCACGTCAGAGCTTTTGCTTGAAATATACATATGGAAGCTATTGCTACCAGAATGAGAGGCAGATGCCCTATCTTTCCTTCACTGACATTTTTTATTGAACGAACTATAGAGAACATCGTCGTAATGTCTCATGTCTCACCCTGTTTTACCGATACTTCAACGGTATATGCTCCAGTGAAATAGCCAGTTGCATTCCTCCCCTTAAGATATTCAACCGTAACACTCGCGCCTCCAGGAATGCCCATCAGTTCACCATAGAGCCCAACTTCGGACGTACTGTCATGTACAGAGAATCAATGGGCGCATTCACTAACCTAGTCACTACGTAGTCGATTTTCAACTAGCTTTGTGAATGCAAAATTGCACTACAAAGCTAGTCGAAACGAAACTGTCAAATAATGATAGTTCAGGAACTTAAGGTTTTATCTGCCGAAAAATTCCTAATGAGATGTATTTTTGTATACACCTTTATTACGGTCAGCGTTGTAGATAATTTCACGACCAATTTTTATGTTTACATAGGTTGCGAGATATTTGCGAAAAAGTTAATTTCGTGACTACTAAAAAAGTTATAAGGGTCAAATATAACTTTTTTAGTTGGCACGATATCGACGTCAATTTTTAACATCTTCATGACAACACCGTAATAAAAGTGTATACGAAAATTCAGCTTGCTAGGAAATTTTTCCCAGATTGTTTTTTAAAATGTTTATAATGCCTGGACTATGAACATATGGAGTAAGAAACGTTTGTGAATTTGTGATTTGAGGTTAGAGAACTTTAATCAAAAGTGTTGTCTTGTTTTGCTTATTGTACTATGAAAAACCACTACCTGATAAGATATGATTGATTACATAAATTTCGTCTTCAGACCCTATCAGATAATTAATATTGTCGAATTGTACGATTGATTTCATTTTAAATTTTGTTTAAATTGGAAATTGAATTTTTGTTTCTTATTCAACAGCTGATTATGAAATGTCAAAATCTGTCAACTAGCTTTGAAGTCAAAATTTTTACACTACGTCAGAGGGGAAATCTCAACTCATTTCTTAGTTGTATTTGGCCAATCAGAATGAGTTGACTACGTAGTGACTACGTTAGTGAATGGGCCCAATTTTTAGCCGTACTACGCAAATTTGGAACTCTCTTCCACACTCTGTCTTTCCCGATCATTGCAATGTTCAAGAATTCAAGACCAATGTACACCGACACTTCCTTTCCAACCCCTTCCATTCTTCCTAATGCACTCACTGTGGTTCTGGCATAAAAAGGGTATAAAAAAGTCCCTTATGAGTGGGTGCAAATAATAAAAAAAAATACTCTACTCTTTTTTTCTTCTCTACCGAACAAATTTACCGCTACGTTAACCGTAGCCGCCAAAATTCTGTTGGCGATTTTTTACTACGTAAAATTATGTTGTATTTGCATTTTTGCAAATCAAAGCTAATTAAAAAAATTTTTCGAAGCGCTATTTGTATTCAGACGGCAATTTTAAAACAATTTTAAATTGCTTGTCTAAGACACAACACAACACACCACGACGACATTACACTTACTTTGATTCCAAGAAATTATTTTTTTTTATGTAATTAACACTCTCCTTCTCATTGTTTATATTTCCTTTTTCTTTATTGTTGGGTTAATCCCACTTCTGAATTTCTGATTCTAAAACGAAAAAAACTTTTTAAACACAAAATGACTTTATTATTTCAATAGTTTCTAAGGTAGACAAGATGAGCATAACCGCTCAGTTTCAACTCCACACCAATGAATTTTTGCTCTCTACTCTGACTCCCTACTATTCTTTTCCCATTCTTCATCCAGTGCTGTCGACTGTGTAATATGACAAAAAAATGTTTATTTTTCAAATCACAAACGGTGCAAATGTTAAGAAAAACCATCGTCATTATTTATTCATACCAAAGAACGAAAAACAAAGAATGTTGTTTATGTATTTAATACATTTAAGTGAAGAATTCTGTAAAAGGAATTTTATTTTGCCCATCAAAGAGGGCACGGGTAAGCTAGTATTTTACAAATAAGGAATGGATTGAAGTGACACAAGGTTGATGCAAGTGCTTATACTCGTTTCACGATCAATGTCAGAAAAATGATAAAAAAATAATTTGTGTCCAACCTGGGCCCCTTTGATATCCAGTCTCTGAAGTAATATACATCTGTATATACCGAAGGATTTTCTCTGCCTGTACATGAATTACCAAACGACGTAATTCCGACAAGTACATAATCACAAAACAACGGACCACCCGAATCACCGTGACAGGAACCCCTCTCAATTTTCTCATTATGGGCCACGCAAATCATCCCAGCAGTAAACTCTTCCTTGTATGGGCGCTGGCAATCTTTGTTTTCAAGAATTGCAATGTCCGTAAACTGAAGCCGATCAGGTGCTGGACCTTCCTACAATACAGAAATAGATTTATTAAAGTCTACATTCATTGAATTGGAAAAACTCACATAAAACAAAGTACCCCAGCCGGCGATGGTGCATGTTTTATGTAGTTCTGGCTTAGAGCTTGTCAAATTCATAATTCCGACCTGAGGATTGTCGAATTGAATTTCATCTTCCAAAATCAAAAATCCAACATCGAAGGAAAGACTAAAGAAGCCTGAAAATTTCCTGTGTCTTTTAACACGAGCAACATCCATCTCACGAGTGGATTTTGATTTAATTAGTCGATTAGTTGATCCGACAACGACAACCAGTTGAAAAGGTTGGTAGGTTCTTCCAATATCAAAATTATATACACAATGGGCAGCGGTAAGGATTTTCTTCGGCGATATGATTGTACCACCACATAAGTGCTGATAACTATATCCATATGATGGTTTTAAATATCTTCTTAGCCGAATCGAGGCCACAAATTTCCCAAGGTCGTGTTCATCCTTGGGTGACCCTCCAGTTATGAGAAAAGTTGAATTTAATTTGTTAGAAGGTGGCTGATTAGATTCGACAAAGCTGAGGAAGATCAATAATCCAAAGATACAAATATTCAGAAAAATCATGACTTTTTAAATTTCAAGCCCGAAAGAAAAAACCTTGTACACTGTACAGTATAGTGTATACAAATTAAAAATAGAGTGGTGCGATAGCTCTTGAAGAGGCAAGGACTAAGTTGCTTACGCTCATCAACAACTCTCTGAGGGCGTGTGAAGAATTGAGGGGATCTACAATTTAACACCGATTCCGAACAGCAAAGTTGAGAAGCACTTTTTCATGACAGATTGATACTCTTGGAAGTTTTATCAGTTCTTCACTACGCTACGGACACTATTACTACTGTACTGCTGAAATTCGGCCTTCAGAATGAAGTGGAATTCTTCAGTTGCCATACCGGTGGCCAGAGGTGACTCTAGCTTTTACAGAGAACATAAGTTTAATATACAGCTCATTTGACAGATGAGTACTGTGGCGCACCAGTCGGCCTATGGAAGCATTAACTTGCTAAGGGAATTTTTGACACATGTCAAGAAGCGCCATATCGGTGGCCAGAGGCGACTCTAATAGCGTTTTTTTTTTGGTAATCCGGAATTGTGCACAGAACTGTCCGATTCCGGATTCCAAACGAACAGGCAAATACATTTTTTTGCTTCTAAGGGTTGAATGGTTGTGTATTTGTGGAACCTCATATCGTCGGTGACGCGCGAAAAGTGTGTATCTCCAAATTTTTCGAAAATGAGATTTTGATGCCATCTGTTAGATTTAGGCGATATCTACAATCCCTCATACCAGGAATTCCTATTTTAATCATAGTAACCGTTGGATTGACGCTTTAGAAAATAGTGTAACTCCATTGCCAATAAATTCTGTACGAAAAAAGTGTACCTCCATAATTACTATTTGAAAACCGTTTTGAGTGTCGTGAAAAAAGTCAAATATTCGTGAATATAAGCTTGTTTACACAAGTTTTTATAACTTTTATTGAATAATAAAACCGGTAAGTGTATTATAAAAGATTTTAAGTAGCCAAACTTTAAATATTTTGCCAAAAACAACACCGCCATATACTTAGCAGCACTTTGTGAGGAATTTCAATTTTTTTGATGCAAATAATTAGGTGAGAATTTGGTGAAATTTAGTGAATCAATTTTAGAATTTAGTGAATCATAGTTTAAAAGTTATTAACAAAATAACGTAAGGCGTATACCTAGCAGCACTTAATCTGAATTTCAAAAATTTTGGTACCAAAAGATGCGCCTGAATTTGGTGAATCGATCGTAACTATTTTCCGAATTTAGTGAATCTTAATTTGTTAGTTATTAACAAATTAAAAATTATAAACAATTACGTAACGCAATTTCAAAATGACGTAACGTTATCAAATCGATAACATCCCTGAACAAAAACAGCTTTATTCGGAGTCATTCGGAATGTCATTTTATAAATTTGAAATTACAGTTGTTGTCAATACTCAATACATTTCATTTCATATCTTTATTGGGATTTCCTGCATTCGTAAGTTTTTCTTAAATAACTTTTTGATTATTCCCTTTATTATTTTTATTTTTAGAAAATCTGAAAAACATAAAGCATGAATGAAGAAGAACTAATATCAAAGGATTCCTTCGATGCCATGCCCAAGGGCACCTTAAATTTTGACCACTTTCGATCACGAACACTACTCCATCTGGTTGGTTGAAAACAATCCGCAATGTGATCACTGGAATGTTCCAGCGTTGGATAAGATGCGCGAGCAGGCCTTCGCCTGTGTCTGCTCTTCGGCCAGGACAATAACAATAGCATCTCTGGTGTGGGCTTGGCGCGGCCAAGAACTGGCATTCCTTCTCTCTCCCGACTGGCTAATCGATTATGATTGCTCGATGCCAAATCCGAGGAAACCAAGAAACTCGTCACTCAGACCAATAAGGATGGTCGCAAATTCAACCAAAGCATGATCTTCAAGCAAGAACCACAATGCATGCTGTTAAAATAAAAGCTTGGACGTCCGATACTTCCTCAACAACAACACGCAATTCTTAATAATCTTTTTTTAATGCTGTTTTATTTTTAATTTTTTCGGTTGTATCGCCTTGTAATGAATGATAATAGAAGAACTGAGTTGAATTTAAATTAGTGCCTCAATTGTGTACCACCTACACTTGGAAGTAAAGTTAAATGTAAAAAGATATGTGTATTTTTGTATTCCATTTACATTAAACAAGTTCAAACAACCTATATAAGGTTTTAAGGGTGTTCCTATAGTTCTCTCTCTTCCGTTCAGTTACAGCTTATTGATTTTTACTGGGTACCCGTCGGATCCGATGTTAGAAGCACTATTGGTGTCATTTCGAATACTTTAGGTTTCCCCTTAGCCTAGAATTGAACAAGAGGTTAAATGCAAAGAACAGGGAAGGGGGACTGAGGTGATGGATGTAAGCTGTTGAGGATGGATGAAGTAGTTGCTCCTGATTTCCTTAGTAGAACAAACTTAGAAAAAGTAGTTTTTTTTTCTCAACGATAAAGGTAACAGGTTGACCGAAATCTTAAGTAAAGGTTTCTATCAAAACAAATCCAAAGAATAACAACTTATTCGCTTGAGAAAGTCACGTTATAACTTGGAAAAGTTCTAATTATCTAGAATCTAGATCTAGATACTCTATACAAAAATAAAAACATGAAATTCTAATTCTGCATTTATATGCATTTTTTTATTAAGTCCTGGAAAAGATAAACTTCTTATCGCACATTTTTCATTTGGTAATTAGGTCGAAAAAATTTATACATGAGAAAATTTAAAAAAAATGTTTATCTAATGTGTACACGGGTTAAGCATTTATTTGCTTCAATTACCCATGAACAAAAATTCGGAGTTATAAGAGTTGGTACAGTTTAAGTAAAAAAGAAGACTACTGATTAACGTAACGTTGGACCTTCTATATTCTTAAGATTGTTAATAGAAGTAAGAGAAAATAGGACTATAACTTTTAAGCTAGGATTATCCAAATTTTGAATTATGTACCAGATTGTTAAGAAGAACGCTCTGATTATCTGTTCCAAATTTTAAAATTTGGTGAATCACAGTTTCTGAGCTATCAGCGTCTAAACTTTCAAAAGTACTGCAAAGCAGAAACTAATGAAAAAGGATTACGTCTCTTAAACCAGGATTCACCAAATTCTGAGCCATGCACCAAATTGTTACTTAAGACAGACTTATTCATTGGTCCAAGTTTGGAAATTTGGTGAATCATAGTTTGTGAGCTACCAGCTTCTGAACTTTCAAAAAAAATGCAAACCAGAAACAAAGGAAAAATATGATTTCAACTTTTAAACCAGGATTCACCAAATTCTGAGCCATGCATCAAATTGTTACTTAAGATAGACTAATTCATTGGTCCAAGTTTGAAAATTTGGTGAATCATAGTTTGTGAGCTACCAGCATCTGAACTTTCAAAAATACTGCAAACCAGAAACAAAGGAAAAATGATTTCAACTTTTAAACCAGGATTCACCAAATTCTGAGCCATGCATCAAATTGTTGCTTAAGACAGACTTATTCATTGGTCCAAGTTTGGAAATTTGGTGAATCATAGTTTGTGAGCTACCAGCTTCTGAACTTTCAAAAATACTGCAAACCAGAAACAAAGGAAAAATGATTTCAACTTTTAAACCAGGATTCACCAAATTCTGAGCCATGCATCAAATTGTTACTTAAGACAGACTTATTCATTGGTCCAAGTTTGGAAATTTGGTGAATCATAGTTTGTGAGCTACCAGCTTCTGAACTTTCAAAAATACTGCAAACCAGAAACAAAGGAAAAATATGATTTCAACTTTTAAACCAGGATTCACCAAATGCTGAGCCATGCATCAAATTGTTACTTAAGACAGACTTATTCATTGGTCCAAGTTTGGAAATTTGGTGAATCATAGTTTGTGAGCTACCAGCTTCTGAACTTTCAAAAATACTGCAAACCAGAAACAAAGGAAAAATGATTTCAACTTTTAAACCAGGATTCACCAAATTCTGAGCCATGCATCAAATTGTTACTTAAGACAGACTTATTCATTGGTCCAAGTTTGGAAATTTGGTGAATCATAGTTTGTGAGCTACCAGCTTCTGAACTTTCAAAAATACTGCAAACCAGAAACAAAGGAAAAATATGATTTCAACTTTTAAACCAGGATTCACCAAATTCTGAGCCATGCATCAAATTGTTACTTAAGACAGACTTATTCATTGGTCCAAGTTTGGAAATTTGGTGAATCATAGTTTGTGAGCTACCAGCTTCTGAACTTTCAAAAATACTGCAAACCAGAAACAAAGGAAAAATGATTTCAACTTTTAAACCAGGATTCACCAAATTCTGAGCCATGCATCAAATTGTTACTTAAGACAGACTTATTCATTGGTCCAAATTTGAAAATTTGGTGAATCATAGTTTGTGAGCTACCAGCTTCTGAACTTTCAAAAATACTGCAAAGTTCAGAAGCTGGTAGCTCACAAACTATGATTCACCAAATTTCCAAACTTGGACTAATGAATAAGTCTGTCTTAAGTAACAATTTGATGCATGGCTCAGAATTTGGTGAATCCTGGTTTAAAAGTTGAAATCATTTTTCCTTTGTTTCTGGTTTGCAGTATTTTTGAAAGTTCAGAAGCTGGTAGCTCACAAACTATGATTCACCAAATTTCCAAACTTGGACCAATGAATAAGTCTGTCTTAAGTAACAATTTGATGCATGGCTCAGAATTTGGTGAATCCTGGTTTAAAAGTTGAAATCATATTTTTCCTTTGTTTCTGGTTTGCAGTATTTTTGAAAGTTCAGAAGCTGGTAGCTCACAAACTATGATTCACCAAATTTCCAAACTTGGACCAATGAATAAGTCTGTCTTAAGTAACAATTTGATGCATGGCTCAGAATTTGGTGAATCCTGGTTTAAAAGTTGAAATCATTTTTCCTTTGTTTCTGGTTTGCAGTATTTTTGAAAGTTCAGAAGCTGGTAACTCACAAACTATGATTCACCAAATTTCCAAACTTGGACCAATGAATAAGTCTGTCTTAAGTAACAATTTGATGCATGGCTCAGAATTTGGTGAATCCTGGTTTAAAAGTTGAAATCATTTTTCCTTTGTTTCTGGTTTGCAGTATTTTTGAAAGTTCAGAAGCTGGTAGCTCACAAACTATGATTCACCAAATTTCCAAACTTGGACCAATGAATAAGTCTGTCTTAAGTAACAATTTGATGCATGGCTCAGAATTTGGTGAATCCTGGTTTAAAAGTTGAAATCATTTTTCCTTTGTTTCTGGTTTGCAGTATTTTTGAAAGTTCAGAAGCTGGTAGCTCACAAACTATGATTCACCAAATTTCCAAACTTGGACCAATGAATAAGTCTGTCTTAAGTAACAATTTGATGCATGGCTCAGAATTTGGTGAATCCTGGTTTAAAAGTTGAAATCATTTTTCCTTTGTTTCTGGTTTGCAGTATTTTTGAAAGTTCAGAAGCTGGTAGCTCACAAACTATGATTCACCAAATTTCCAAACTTGGACCAATGAATAAGTCTGTCTTAAGCAACAATTTGATGCATGGCTCAGAATTTGGTGAATCCTGGTTTAAAAGTTGAAATCATTTTTCCTTTGTTTCTGGTTTGCAGTATTTTTAAAAGTTCAGAAGCTGGTAGCTCACAAACTATGATTCACCAAATTTCCAAACTTGGACCAGTGAATAAGTAACAATTTGATGCATGGCTCAGAATTTGGTGAATCCTGGTTTAAAAGTTGAAATCATTTTTCCTTTGTTTCTGGTTTGCAGTATTTTTGAAAGTTCAGAAGCTGGTAGCTCACAAACTATGATTCACCAAATTTCCAAACTTGGACCATTGAATAATTGCGTCTTAAGTAACAATTTGATGCATGGCTCAGAATTTGGTGAATCCTGGTTTAAAAGTTGAAATCATTTTTCCTTTGTTTCTGGTTTGCAGTATTTTTGAAAGTTCAGATGCTGGTAGCTCACAAACTATGATTCACCAAATTTTCAAACTTGGACCAATGAATTAGTCTATCTTAAGTAACAATTTGATGCATGGCTCAGAATTTGGTGAATCCTGGTTTAAAAGTTGAAATCATATTTTTCCTTTGTTTCTGGTTTGCAGTATTTTTGAAAGTTCAGAAGCTGGTAGCTCACAAACTATGATTCACCAAATTTCCAAACTTGGACCAATGAATAAGTCTGTCTTAAGTAACAATTTGATGCATGGCTCAGAATTTGGTGAATCCTGGTTTAAAAGTTGAAATCATTTTTCCTTTGTTTCTGGTTTGCAGTATTTTTGAAAGTTCAGAAGCTGGTAGCTCACAAACTATGATTCACCAAATTTCCAAACTTGGACCAGTGAATAAGTCTGTCTTAAGTAACAATTTGATGCATGGCTCAGAATTTGGTGAATCCTGGTTTAAAAGTTGAAATCATTTTTCCTTTGTTTCTGGTTTGCAGTATTTTTGAAAGTTCAGAAGCTGGTAGCTCACAAACTATGATTCACCAAATTTCCAAACTTGGACCATTGAATAATTGCGTCTTAAGTAACAATTTGATGCATGGCTCAGAATTTGGTGAATCCTGGTTTAAAAGTTGAAATCATTTTTCCTTTGTTTCTGGTTTGCAGTATTTTTGAAAGTTCAGATGCTGGTAGCTCACAAACTATGATTCACCAAATTTTCAAACTTGGACCAATGAATTAGTCTATCTTAAGTAACAATTTGATGCATGGCTCAGAATTTGGTGAATCCTGGTTTAAAAGTTGAAATCATATTTTTCCTTTGTTTCTGGTTTGCATTTTTTTTTGAAAGTTCAGAAGCTGGTAGCTCACAAACTATGATTCACCAAATTTCCAAAGTTGGACCAATGAATTAGTCTATCTTAAGTAACAATTTGGTGCATGGCTCAGAATTTGGTGAATCCTGGTTTAAGAGATGTAATCCTTTTTCATTAGTTTCTGCTTTGCAGTATTTTTGAAAGTTCAGAAGCTGGTAGCTCACAAACTATGATTCACCAAATTTCCAAACTTGGACCAATGAATAAGTCTGTCTTAAGTAACAATTTGGTGCATGGCTCAGAATTTGGTGAATCCTGGTTTAAGAGACGTAATCCTTTTTCATTAGTTTCTGCTTTGCAGTACTTTTGAAAGTTTAGACGCTGATAGCTCAGAAACTATGATTCACCAAATTTTAAAATTTGGAACAGATAATCAGAGCGTTCTTCTTAACAATCTGGTACATAATTCAAAATTTGGATAATCCTAGCTTAAAAGTTATAGTCCTATTTTCTCTTACTTCTATTAACAATCTTAAGAATATAGAAGGTCCAACGTTACGTTAATCAGTAGTCTTCTTTTTTACTTAAACTGTACCAACTCTTATAACTCCGAATTTTTGTTCATGGGTAATTGAAGCAAATAAATGCTTAACCCGTGTACACATTAGATAAACATTTTTTTTAAATTTTCTCATGTATAAATTTTTTCGACCTAATTACCAAATGAAAAATGTGCGATAAGAAGTTTATCTTTTCCAGGACTTAATAAAAAAATGCATATAAATGCAGAATTAGAATTTCATGTTTTTATTTTTGTATAGAGTATCTAGATCTAGATTCTAGATAATTAGAACTTTTCCAAGTTATAACGTGACTTTCTCAAGCGAATAAGTTGTTATTCTTTGGATTTGTTTTGATAGAAACCTTTACTTAAGATTTCGGTCAACCTGTTACCTTTATCGTTGAGAAAAAAAAACTACTTTTTCTAAGTTTGTTCTACTAAGGAAATCAGGAGCAACTACTTCATCCATCCTCAACAGCTTACATCCATCACCTCAGTCCCCCTTCCCTGTTCTTTGCATTTAACCTCTTGTTCAATTCTAGGCTAAAGGGAAACCTAAAGTATTCGAAATGACACCAATAGTGCTTCTAACATCGGATCCGACGGGTACCCAGTAAAAATCAATAAGCTGTAACTGAACGGAAGAGAGAGAACTATAGGAACACCCTTAAAACCTTATATAGGTTGTTTGAACTTGTTTATTGTAAATGGAATACAAAAATACACATATCTTTTTACATTTAACTTTACTTCCAAGTGTAGGTGGTACACAATTGAGGCACTAATTTAAATTCAACTCAGTTCTTCTATTATCATTCATTACAAGGCGATACAACCGAAAAAATTAAAAATAAAACAGCATTAAAAAAAGATTATTAAGAATTGCGTGTTGTTGTTGAGGAAGTATCGGACGTCCAAGCTTTTATTTTAACAGCATGCATTGTGGTTCTTGCTTGAAGATCATGCTTTGGTTGAATTTGCGACCATCCTTATTGGTCTGAGTGACGAGTTTCTTGGTTTCCTCGGATTTGGCATCGAGCAATCATAATCGATTAGCCAGTCGGGAGAGAGAAGGAATGCCAGTTCTTGGCCGCGCCAAGCCCACACCAGAGATGCTATTGTTATTGTCCTGGCCGAAGAGCAGACACAGGCGAAGGCCTGCTTGCGCATCTTATCCAACGCTGGAACATTCCAGTGATCACATTGCGGATTGTTTTCAACCAACCAGATGGAGTAGTGTTCGTGATCGAAAGTGGTCAAAATTTATGGTGCCCTTGGGCATGGCATCGAAGGAATCCTTTGATATTAGTTCTTCTTCATTCATGCTTTATGTTTTTCAGATTTTCTAAAAATAAAAATAATAAAGGGAATAATCAAAAAGTTATTTAAGAAAAACTTACGAATGCAGGAAATCCCAATAAAGATATGAAATGAAATGTATTGAGCATTGACTTACTATATATGGACTGCTAGTCGTCTGAATTGTCCATACAAAATTCGAAAAAAAATGGTTCCACTTGAAATTCGCTACACTAGCATTGTCCGAGACAGTGGCAAAAAAAGTAAGTAAAAATTTTAGTGACATCTGTTGAGATAAGTTTCGGTCGCATAGAAAGTACTGACATCTAGTTTAATTTGTTGAAGATAAACGATGCCATCTTTATTTTTTCGTTATGTAATTATAAAAATTTTGACAGTTCGTGAAAAGCAAGCAGGCGAGGCAGTAGCAGTAAGTTTTTTTGTAATAAATATTTTTTTTTAATAATTTCTTTTTTTTTCAGCCAATTCAATAGATTTTTCAAGTAGAAATGCCTTATATTGGTGACTGGCGTGAAGATCCGAGTTGTCTGGCTTCCTTCGTGGTGCCCGCCTTGTCCGATTGGATACAGCGATGGCTTTGCATTTGGTGCTTCGCGAGGACGATAGTTTACCGAGTGATGAAATGGACAGTTATTGCTCTCAGTGTACATGTTTGGCATGGTCACAGACCGCTGGACACAATATTATAGTTGGAGGTTATTTGAATGGTTTTGTGGGCATATGGGATATTTGTGATGATGCTGACAATCTGAATCGATTCGATGTGAGCGGCAACATAAGATTCACTCCGGTTTCATATTTCTGGACATCGGAAGATCGTTTGATGCGTATGTTCAACTTTTGGTCTCCTTAAAGTGTATTCTGATTTAAGATTTATTTTCTCTGAAGATCTGGCTCTGCACTATGACTTGGATGGACCCCGATGGCTGGCTGCTTGCAACTCAATGAGAAAAATCTTGATCTATGATTTGAGAGACATTACCGAGCCAACATTGATCCGAATTGAAGTGACATTGAATTCCATCAGTGACATAGAGTGGCCGATTGTATGGGAAAATGTTATGTTATGTCTGGGCGATGCGATGCCTTCAAGTAATTACATTTTTTCCTTCATGAACAGGTTAAACTTTGAATTAACTTTTCAGATGGTTGTGTGACAAGTGTTGTCAGTCCAATGAACATTATTTACTCGATTCGAAGGGTTGATAAGTTTTGCACTGGAGTCTCGGTCTTGGATTATAACATTTGGCAGAATAGCGTCGCATCGGGAGCGGATAATGGCGATGTGCAAGTTGGAAAACGAAGAGATCAGTCGAACAGGGATACAAATACCACCCGATGGTATGCGGGTGTTCGATAAAGACTTCAAGAACAACTATGGAATTGTGTTTGGTAACGTTAAGAAGGTAAACATTGCACTGCTCTATTTGATGTCCATTTAAAATCCTTGTTTTTCCTTAGCTGTCGGCATTTAAGAAACCAGATTATTACAGTACCCAGAGGGTACCGCCATTCAATTTACAGCGACTAGTGAGGATAAACAAATTAAAATTCAATCAAAACAAAAGTGCATGCAATGTGTTAGCCATAGGTTACAATAATGGTCTGCTGCGGGTGTTGGCCAAGGACTGGCTACAAGACAAAGAAACTCAGCATCTAGATAACTAATTTAACTGTATGGCTTTTATTTAATTTATTTAATTTTAATTGTTAATAAATATTTGCAACTTTAAGCAGTAAGATTATAATTTTAATGAAGAAGTATTAGTTATGTCTTAATAAACGCATGAGAATCTTTCAATTTCAGTTTTCTTCGTTTGCTTGTTGACGAGGGCTCTCTTCTGCGTCTGAAAAGGAAATCGTTATTTTTATTTGGGTAGTGGATGTGAGCATTTACTGTAATTTTCTTCACCTTCTGGGGTTGATTCGTCTGCTTCGTTTTCGGCGTCCAAGCCTTCCACGTGTTTTGACTGAATATCTTCTTCGACTCTGCATCCACCGACACAAACATAGCCGACGTTTCTGGACTTAAGGCACGAACTTGTTTCAGAGCAGCATCAAGTGCTTTGGTGTTGTTGAAGGCTTCCAATTGTTTGACAATCACCGGAGTGTTTAAATTGGCCTGACATATTTCCTTAGCCTTCTCGACGACAGTGACAGCGACGGCGGCTTTGACAGCGCGTTCCTTGTCATCCAGGATCTTTTTAAGGGACTTTAAGAGATTTCGCATAACATCCTTCCTTACGTGGGGAATTTGAGCTTGCGATATTGTTTCGGTTAATTCTACGATATTCTTAACATGATCCTTTGAATTTTTTCCGTCTTTATCGGAGTCGATCATTGTCCGTAAAGTATTTATTTTATTCTCGAAGCTTTCTGTCTTTTTAAGAGCCTTGACGGCTTCGGTCCGATCAGGGCGACAATGCGTCGTATGCCCTTGGCGATGGCTTCTTCACTGCTAATGACGAAGTCAACGAAGATGGGTGCCACCGCAGTATTCCACGGAGGTCGGCTAGAAGGTTGCGATATTCATTGACAAACAGTTCCTTGCTGCCGTAAATATCGACAACCATTGAAATTATATCGGCAGACCGATTACTACGAGGATTTAAAGTGAACGCAACTGGTGTGGCGTCAACAGGATCCGGTTGCCAATTCTCCCAATTGGCAATCTCATCTTTGCCAGCTGCATCGATGTTCTCTTTGAGTGCTTCACTTTTGGCCAATTCTTCGGCCAAATCTGTTGGTCCCTCCACAGTTAAACCAGTAACAACTCGACGTACTGTGTCACTTCGCTTTCTAAGGTATTCCTTAACTGGTTCAGTAACAGTCTCCAAAATAACTCCACTACTATCTAAATGGCGAATGCCATACGTGAGCTTTACTTTGAAATCCTGAATAACTTTTTGGGTTTTAACGTCCTCTATGTTAATTTTCAAATGCCCTCGGTTGAAGATTCTGGTTAACCAATTCAAAACGATGCCTTCAAGCCACTGCAATTCAATAGAAGTCAAAAAGAGTGTTAACACTGAACGTGGTCATTACCTTTTCTAGTTCTTTCAAATGACCCTTATCGAATATTCCAAGACAAGTATCCCGAACATGAGTTGCTATTCTCTGCTGGATAAGTGTTGTCAGCGTATGTCCCGCAATTCGATCTAGAAGTCCCAAATTCGTCAAATGCTCGTTGGTTTTGTTGAATGAACAGACAAGATTTTGGCAGCGACAACCTTCAGTTTCGCCATCACAGCCATTACATTTCACTTCATCCAGATCTCCCATATCGTCATCTGAAACATAACTAGCGAACGAGCTAAAACAAACCATGTCTCAAATTTGGTTTACCTTCTCCAGCTTGATGACTATTGGCAAAGACTTTGAATGATACATTGTAAAAGGCATAAACTACGGCATTAAAATTGGCAGGAAGTTGCGATAGAAGCACACTTCTTAGCATGTTATTGACCTCTTCTTTATCATTTCGCAGCTTATTTTCGGCTTTGACTAATGGACTGGACATTGGCCATGTTTGTTTGAGTAGTTCAATTCTCCGAATTAGCTCGTTGATATTGCAAAAGTCCTCTTCCAGATTTATGATTGCCATTTGGAATTTCATAAACAGCATGTAGTGGTTATCTTGTTCTTCGGCAGTTGTTTGGAACTGTGACAAAAAAAAAAATAAATAAGAAAAAAAACATAAAAAGCGCCATTTTCATTTGTCAAAAATGTTACACGATTTTGCCGCTGGATCGGGCGGCGTCCGTGAAAAGTGGAATCATCGTGAAGTTGGCCACTGGCAGTCCATGTATAATAAGTCAATGTGTGCCTTACATTAAGATATGTTTAAAGGCAGAAGCACACTCAAATATTTAAATACATAATTGGGGCTATTCGGCGAAATCTTTTATTCTGTTATTCTGTTATTCTGTTATGAATTCCCATACAAAAGTTTTATTTGTCAAAAAATCTTTTTTGAATAACAGATTTGGTATTCGGCAAGCCAAATCTGTTATAAAATCTGTTAAGAAATCTGTTATGAACTGTCAAAAAATTCGAACATACTGAAAATCTTTTATAAATCGCCTATTTGGTATTCAGCAAGCCAAAATCTTTTAAGAAATCTGTTAAAAATCATAAAAGAATAACAGACAACTTTTTGGGACTTTTATGATAAAAGATTTCAATAAGTACTACGATTTCAGTTAAAAATAAATGTTTTTAATACTTAAATTTGAAGCGTGAAGGACACAGCTCGTTCATAGGTACATAAAATGGTTATGTTTTATGTTTAATCCTATGGTTTTATGTTTTAAGTGGTTTTTAGTATTTCCAGTAAAGTGAAAGTGGTGCATTTTAATAATAAATTTGTACGTATCGACTATCGACAGTTGAGAAGATTCGAGGAATTCTGCTAGATCTGTCGTGTTTATTCGGACAGAATGGTCGTTTCAAATTGCTTCGATAGCCAGTGATGATGGGCATTTTTGGGTAAGTTACTACTGCCGTCTTAAGACCAACGTGTCTTTTAAGTTTTATTCATTATACAGGAATATCACTTTTATCTTTCAGAGGCGACGTTGTCACAATGGAGTATGTGGAGAATCAGGGCAAAAGCTGCACTAAAACTATACTCGAATGCAATTTCACTATGCCCCGCTTCGGCCGCCTACTAAGCCAATAGTGCTGCATGCCAAATGATGCTCTGCAACTATCACAATGCCCTGGTCAATGCGCGCACATCCATTTGAATCGATTCAAATTCGAAAAGGAGTACGTTTGCATTGCCAAATGCTCCACCATCCTCGGCAATATCATCGGCACCGTACAGTTCGTCAACGACAGGGTCAAGAAGAACGATACCACATCAGCCGATGCTATTTATGTGCCTGTACTACAGTGACAATCTAGAGAAGGAATTTTGCACTTTGAACGTGCTCTACAACTCGATCCGCACCATACAAAGGCTACGCTATAGCAGAGAAGTGAATCGTGTAAAGGCTACCACCGTCGCGTCGTCTCGTATTAGAGAGATGTTTGCTCCCAGAGCATGCAGAGTCTGTGATGGTTGGCAAGCCCTTGAGTAAATTGACAATGCGCAATCTGATTGATTATATGGGCGAAATTGAGCAGCCTTAGGTAAGAACACATCTGAAATCAACTCGTACAGGAAAAAGATGTTTAATATGGTAATTTTTATAATTCGGTTTCAGAACTGTCCACATGGCCGGCCCACGCTGACATGCTGCTAGACGCAGAAGAAGAGGAAAACGATGATGATAGCAGCGAACATTCTGACTTGTCGACACTGGCGACACAAAAAAAAAGTAAAGAAAAATGTGTTGTATTTTCAAAAATACGTGATTTTTATTTGTACAATAAAAAAAAGACCGTTAACTTTAAACACTTATCGCTGTAAATATATTGAACCCACTATGCAATTTCATGGCTCCCTTTGTCCCTTCATTATTTGAAAGACCGGATCCTGGAATGTGGTTTGTGTACGTCGTGCAAACGATTCGGAGGCCGCTGAATTTGTCGACGAGGATGCAAGTGAGCCGGAGATATTTTCAATACCGATTCCGAAAGTCGATACAAGTTTCTTGACAAAGTGCAGCGTGTGGGGTGTGATTGTGGCTTTATTTACTGCACTCTTGTTCTCAAACGCGATAGCATAGCATTTGGTTAAGCCTTGACGCAGCTGACGGAGAACTTCTTCGGTCCAGCTCTCGCGGAACCAAACCATTTGGTCGACAATTCCTTCGATGGAGCTGAGGATTGTCGGATGGATTTCTCGCTGGACGTGCATTACTTTCGAACAACGCCACATTGACGATGTTGCTTTTATGGTTTGCTGTGTGTTTTGGGATGGATTTGCCCTTTCGCCGGATTGTTCATCAGCTTGTTGTTGCTAAAAACAGAGAAAACAGTGTTTTAGAGCCAGTCCTCGTAATATTCTGATAAATACTCACATAGCCTTGCATCTTATTAGCCTGCTCGGTGGCCTTATGTCGCTCCCTTTGCTCAATCTTCATAGTTAAGAACAGCGTTCTTATTGGGAAGTAGACCGCTTGTGGATACATTCTTCCAACCTTAACGAAAATAATGGACACTTCAAAAATGGAATCGCTCAAAAAGTTGCAGAAAAACAAACTTACATGACTCAAAAGATTCAGAATGACCTTGCCCTCATATTGGACGAGACAGCACAGCAATTGTGGAATCCACGGCAGCCAATGCAGCGGAGGCACTCCAACAACATATTTCTCCAACGCGTCCATAAGTGAAGCCTTCGCATCATCGTACGACAGAAGCCACAGCACTTTAGCCAAGTACTTCCTCGTTTTGTTTTCGTTTTGATGCCGACATGCATGCAAGAAACACGTTATCGCACTCACACCAATCATCATCTGCCTTGGCTTAGAAGTGAATATCTGTTCGAGATAATCACCCCACAAGGCCCAAGCTTTGGTGAGACCATCATGCAGCTTAGCTGCAGCACTGAAGGCTTTATTGGCTTCATCCGAGCGTCCCAGCTGCGCGAGCAGCAATCCTTTGAGAGCATACAATACGGCATTGTTTTCAGAGCTAAAGTATTTGAGATTGGTAGATTCGATGACTTCGAGGGCCTCGTTGAGTTCGGCTCGTCGGCCGACCGATGCCATTTGGATGTTGCATTTGACTTGTTGACGGATTTTCTGGAGGCAATCGACAATTGGAACCGATGGAATCGTATAGATCCTCGAAAGAGACTCCTGGCAAACACTGGTCAGGTTATGTTTGCTTGCAATTTTACCGAAATTGATGATCGCCTGCGCTGAGGCATGCACTCCCAACATTGTATTCCCCTGGTCTGTTTGCTGCTCCAAGTGTTGAGTAATTTGATAGTGATGCTGACGCCATGTGAAAATGTCACTCCAATGCGACAGATCATCAGCAATCACTGGCAATCGATTGCGCCATGTCTTTACAATAGCCTTCATATCATGCAGCGAAGAGTTTCGTCCCTGGCCCTGTATAAGCCCTTGATGGATCTGACAAGCTTCCTGCAGTTCCATTATCTGCTGAGCCGTCTGCAGATACTGCAAATGAATGTGAGAGACAATCTGTGGCAGACGTCTCCATTCGCGCATGCACATCCCCGATGCTATCTCAACATGACGTTCCACATTCGAAAGCTGCTGTTCTTCCTGATTTTGTTTCCTAAAGATAAATGTGTGAATGTGAAAAGTGTGCAAGAAACAAAAAGATCTTACCTCGCAGTCTGTCACTGAAATCACTAGCCAGCACTTGTAGTCTCTCCCTGAGGGATCCCTTCTTTGAACTTTGGTGCACCACTTGGGAGAGGAGAATGGAAATGTATCGCAGAGCTTGACCTTGCATCTATTTAGACAGAAAATTATTAGAAAAAAGTAACACCCACACAATCTTGGTTACTTCGACTTACCCCAGCAATGCCATTTCCTAATAAAGCAAAAAAAAAAAGTATTTTTTGTGAAATTCCATAAAAACCTACTTACAATGTGATTCAAGCAGGAACGACTTCCGCAAGTTCCATTGAGAATTGCTTAGAATCTTTTGAATGTGTATCTACCCAGTTCTGCGATGGTCCAATGAGGGCGTTAAACAAATTCAATTTTTCCTGTCGCCAGTCGGCGTTTATGTGTTTCCATTGCTGCTTCTGTGCCGATTAGTAGGACTGTGAACTGCAGTATTGTTTTTGTGCAATTTCATTGATTGCTTCACCATTTTTCGGGTGTTGAACATGCAATCATTACACAATGCTGCGGAATTCTTTTGCACGGTAAGAGAATGCAATAATCTAAATTGGGCAGACAAAGGTGAAGTCCAATAAATAGAAGAACAAACATACATACTTGTCCTTGTAATCCGCCAAGGCGATTTCAGGAAACTGGAACTCCTGTTTTGTTCCGGAAAATGCAGGCGCTGGTTTCTGAAAAGATGACATCATCATATAAAATAGATAAATTAAAACTGATTTGAATAGAAATTTAACTTACCATCAGTCTTGGATATCCATATTCTTCAGAAATTCCTTTAACAATTCCATCCTGGTTGACAAATCACAAAATTTATTTTAGGTGACAGCTGGTAAATGACAGATGTCTCATAACAGATTTCTTTTTCGAAAAATTCATAACAGAATTTTATAAAAGTTCGAAGTTCTGAATACCAATTATAAAAGATCTTTTATTTCTAAATCTTTTATGATTCATAACAGAAAATTCATAACAGAATAACAGAAATGGCAGAATAGCCCCAAATATACTGAATTTCGGAAATATCAGGCAATTTTCATGGTCAATTTGATTCTTGTTCTCGAAAAATAGGAAAAAGGGCATAACGGCGAACAGGGTTGCTGTTTTTGTTTTAACATCAACAAAACATTAAAATATGTATTTGTCATTTTTTATTGCATTCAATAAACAAATTCTTGTCTCCCAACTCAAAAAGTGAAAAAACTTTACATTTTTAATTTGCAGCCAAAACAAACAAAAAAGAACCGAATAATTATCCCGTGTTTTCATACTTCATTTTCCATCGTTTAATCGACGGCACATCAATAGTTGTGTTCACTGAGGTTTTTCCTAGATCAGAACAGCACAGGACAGCACAGTTTCATGAGAAACGTCAGATCAAGTTAGAACAGTCAGTTAAACGTCAGTTGTCAAAAAAAAACAAAACAAAACAAAACAAATTGCAAATTGCGTGAATTTTTCGTTTCTCGCTTATTTTTTTCATTTTTTGTGTTTTTACTGTGAAAAATATTATTAAAAATTATTGAAATGGAAAATCAAGTGATTGCTAAGATAATACTGAATGAAAATGTTAGTGGTTCAGACACCGATAGTGATTTTTCGTCGGATTTCTCTTCAGATGATTGGAATGAAACTGTGACGAATGTTATTACCTTTTCTTTGATGAAATGTAAAAGAAATTTATTTTATAATTATTTAATTAAACAAATTAAACAAATTGGCAAAATAACTTTGTTTTAATTTTTTTAAATCACGAGAAAAAAATACACAAAGCACAGCCAAATCAAAACGTAAAAAAAAATGACAACTTCGTTTTTGACATTTCTCACAAGTCTGTTCTAACCTGATCTGACTCAAAAGCAAGAACAGAAAATCCTGTTCTAAACTGTTCTAGGTTTGTCAATGAACAGGAAAGTAGAGCAGCTCAGCACAGAAAAAACCTCAATGAACAGCAAAAAGCTGTACTTTTCTGTCTAGAACAGTCCAGCACAGCGTCAGTGAACACAACTAATGTTTTGGTTCAATGGAAATCATGGCTTCAGACCAGTGATCACTTTATAACAAGATTGCGTCGCTTGGATAAATGTTTGTCGTATGTGAAAAATTGGGGTTTTGAGGTTTAAATGCAGTTTTGGTAATAGATTTTTTGCCTACAATTCTGTAAAATCCGTTTTTTTATATTTGGCTTAGTTCCCGAGATATTCAGTGTTCTTTTTGTCGTATCTCCAAGGTCACTAACGATTTGAGTCATTTTTTTTGTCGTATGTGTAAGAAAAAGCTACACATACGACAAATTTTAAACATACGACAATTTTTCCCATACAAAACCGGTTTTTCGTCGATTCGGAAAATGATTGTCGTATGTGCCTTTTCTTTGAACACATACGACAATAATTTACTGAAGTCTACGTGTGCGTTTGTCATATGTTCCATAACAATTAACACAGTCGTGTGTTATTTTTGGTCTCAGTTGCAATCATGATGTCAAAGGAGTCGGACGCCCGAGTCTTCGGCTCCGAGTTTGTCGGAAGAAATTTGTGCGTAATGACTATGATATTGCATGCAATCTATCAATTTGTTTTGGGACAACAAAATTCGGGCCGTTAATTCTAGCGACCCGAGTATGTTTCCCCAAATCAATAAGATATTTAGAAAAAATAATCAGAACGACCTTCCGTGCCTGAAACTCCAGAGAACTATAGAGAACAGAGACGTACTCCTGACAGCGCAAATTGATCCTGAGGAAGCCCTCTTGGATGATGACTTCTTTGTGATTGAAGATCCGCAGGAGAAAGTGGAGACAGTTGGTGCTGCTTTCCAGCAAGTGTATAAGGTGAATGCTTGCACTCGCCCGAACCACGACCTGGAGAACAGAGCCTTACTTCATCACTTCTACCTGAGGAATGATATTTCGCATTGGCGATCCGAGAACCGTGGTTTTACCCGGTTTGATGACGATTTCTTAGCAAACGCTATAATCGCCGAACGAACGGGCGCAAGTCCCTTGCTCATCACGAAGGTAGAACTCCAGCTTATCTTCGATTCAATAAAGAATAAGAAGTCAGCAGGTGTTGACGGTATATCCAACATTGTACTCAGACACTTACCGATTGAGGCAATAGACATCTACACCACTCTGTTCAACAACGCGCTGAATAATGCATATTATCCAGAGCGTTGGAAGACAGCTGTGGTTCATCCTCTCCCGAAAAAGGGAAAGGACAACTCCAATCCGTCAAATCTTCGGTCGATAAGTCTTCTTCCAAGCATCAGCAAGGTATTCGAAAAGGTTGTCAATAGGGCTCTGAATGAGTGGGCTGCGGACAACAAAATAATTCCGGATAACCAGTTCGGGTTCAAGGCGGGACATGACACTATTCATGCCGCGTCTAAGCTCGTTTCTGATATCCAATGGAACAAGTCCAAGAAACAATGCACGGGTGCTGTTCTGGTTGATTTAGAGAAGGCCTTCGACACCGTATGGTTAGAAGGTTTGTACCTAAAACTCACCAGACTAGGCATCAGTAAACCATTATTGTATATGCTTTATGATATGCTCAACGGTAGAAAGTTTGTTGTCAAAAGTGGCAATGTAACTTCTACCACCACCTTTGAAATCAAAAACGGTCTTCAACAGGGAGCGGTGAACTCGCCGATCCTCTTCAGCATTTACACCAGCGATCTGATAGGTAGGCTCACCCAGGCAATTGCGTATGCCGACGACCTGATTGCGTACAGAACTGCCCCAAAGGTCGAAGTCATTAGAACTCTCTTGCAACGTGACTTCGAGAAGATTCAGCGATACTGCGATGACTGGAAACTGAAAATAAATGTCCAGAAATGCGAGACAATTCTGTTCCGGACCCCGTTGGCTGGGGCCACGAGGGATACGCGCAAGAATTGGCGCAAGATGGTCATCGTTGGGCCTCACGGACAGCGATTAACGAGCAAAAGTGAAGTGAAGTACCTCGCTATCTGGTTGGATCAGTATCTGTATTTCGACAGACATATAGATGCTGCTCTGACTAAGGCCAGAGGAGCCTTTGCTCTGACGAAACGGCTGTTTTGCAGCAGTCGGCTTGACCCCAGAGTGAAGGTAATTTGCTACATGGCCCTCATACGGCCGATGATTGTTTATGGTTGTCCAGTGTGGTTTAACGTTGCACCATCTCAAATGGAGAAGATTCGGGTGTTCGAGAGGCAGTGTCTTCGGCGCTGTCTCGGTTTGTATCGGACACCGGAATCTTCTTATGTACATTACTATTCTAACGAGGTTCTGTACAACGAGGCTCGGATCAACAGAATTGACAATTTCGTGATAAAACTTGTTCGGGGTCACATTGCGAGAGCTATGACTTCGACGAATAATTTGATCTTTGGGGCGTTCTATCCGAACGACGAATATTTTGATAGTGCACGCTCGAGCGGCTTCATTCCACCAGAGGCATTCCTCCACCTAGATAAATGCGGTCTGATACAGGACAGATTGGCGATCCCGCTAATCTACCACGTTAGGCGGAGAACCGTCGATCGGCGGCTCCTTTACCATCGAGACGTCCTCGCACAGGACGGAGCAGAGCTCCTCCGGTTCAGTAGGGCTGTGTCCGAACGGGACCGAATTGATAGGGTGAAGCAGGAGCACCAGTTCTGGTGGCTTCAGTCAGCATTTGATAATGGGTAGTCGGGGTGGGGTTTTAAGCCTTGGCCGGCTTGTATACTTGTTTTAGTCTAAGGGTTTTGGGTTTAGGTTTAAGTAGAGTAGGCATGGTGGCACAAACATTGATATGGTCAAAAAGAAAAAAATAGCAAACAAAAAAACAAAAATACAAAAAAAAAGAAACAAAAAGAAAAAAAAATCAGAAAAAGAATAAAAAAAAACACATATACAAAAAGTGATAAGAAAAAAAAATAGATTTGCTGCTGTGGTTGCTCTAGTTTGTAAGTAGTTGTTAGGTAGATTAGGTAGTTTTAGTTAATTTTAAGTTTTATTTTTAAGGACCTAATTTTAAGTAGCATGTAAGAAAACATAAAAATGACACCGTGTTAGTTTTTTAAATTTTTCTAACAAGAAACAAAAATAAAGTAAATAAAACACATAGTTCATAGGCCGAAAGGCATTAATTTTAAGTCAATCATGAATTCCTTAGAGCGCCCGGTTGGGGCCAGTAAGTTAAATATAAGATTTTAGTTCATAAGCTAGTTTTGAATTCATTGTCTAGTATGTAAGTAGATATAAGTGAATGAAATAAAATGAATTTTGAAAAAAAAAAAAAAATTGCATGCAATAAATTTATGTTTTAATAACTTTCAATTGGTTTCTTAATTTTTTGGCATGAGTGGCGAAATATTAGGTGAGGACTTTTCAACTGACGATGAAGACAATGATCCGTCGTACCAAACTTCAACAGCAGACAAAAGAATTCCTTAAAAAAATTGTATGAGCATGCAAATGAATTGATTTTGCCAACTCCAGATTCGAATGAAATCCAAATTCGAAATCTGCCAAACGTTTATAGCAGTTCATGTAAGTTTCTGAATTTTCGTTAGTATCAAATCAAAGGTAGCAATTTAATTTCAATAGCATGCAGTGTATTATTTCTCTTGCGAAGACCTGACAAATCTTCCAAGAGTATCAATCTGTCACGAAAAAGTGCTTCTCAACTTTTCCGTTCGGAATCGGCGTCAAATTGTAGGTCCCCTCAATTCTTCACACGCACTTAGAGAATTGTTGATGAGAGTAAGCCACATAGGCCTTGGTTTTTCAAGAGCTGTAACGCCACTCTATTTATTTATTCTATGCAGTGTAACACCAACAACTTGCATCCATCTCCATCTTATGGAAACAAAATTTAAGAAAGAGTCTTCGTGAGCAGGGTCTTCCTTATAATGGAAAAAAATTCATAAAATGACCTGCTAGAGCTTCTTTTTTCAACTTCATTAATGTCGTTTTGTCGTATGTACAAGACTATTCCATTCAAACATTTGATAAATTTTTGTCGCATGTTTAAAAATTTTGTCGTATGTGTTTGGGAAACTAGCAGACTTGGTGAAATAGTCACATACGACAAGAGCATTCTGAGCAAAATTGGCTCTAAATTGTTCCTTAACAACTATTTCGATTTTATTTTAACGTTATTGAACTAAAAACTTTTTTTTACATAAGTCATACAATTTTCAAGAATATCTGACGTAGGGTTTTTGAGAAAAAAAATTCTGAACTTTGATGTCGTTTTCCCAAAAGTAGCCAAATGTAACATACGACAAACATTTATCCAAGCGACGATTGGAAACCTACCTACGTTTTACCCTCCAAATACCGCAAAAGTTATTTTTTTCATGCACACATACTCTTGCAGCTCACTTGCTTCTTATTATGTAGGCAACTGTATCTTTATTACAAAAACACGCATACTCTTACAGCTAACCTGGCCCCTTAAGTTTGTATTACACGCATACTGTTTCAGCTAACCTGGACCCTCAGCTTGTAGGCAAATGTCACTTTGACAGCAAGGTTTCCAATCTTGGTATAAGTGATCACTGCTTCAGACGTTCACATCTTTGTATATGGATTTACCAGGTAATATCAAGAATGGTTTTCTGCTTGGTTTGACAGTTTTTGACAGTTTTTTACATAAGTTTGTAATGTGTGTTCTCTGCTTGCTTTGACAGAAAACCATTCTTGATAGTACTAGGTAAATGCATATACAAAGGTTCACATATTGGAGCATAGAAAATATATAATACCTAGAGTCGCGACTTCGGGTGTTCGCCAGCGCTGCCACCCTTCGAACAATTGAGCGCAGTATATTCAACAAAAAAGCGCAGTAGATTGAAATAAAGCGCAGTAGATTTTAAAATATGCAATACCTATGGATACGAATATAATACCTTGGCGTTGCAGACCTATGTAGTTACATTACAAATTTGTCCAATAGCCAATAGCGAATGTAGTTTGAATTTTTCGATGGATGCATTCAGAGTTTAGAGTTTATTTTGAATGAAAGATTCGTAAAGCCGGGTATACACAGTTCAAATTCAGGTTCCCAACTTTGTTTGGAAACGAAGGAGGACAGTATTTTTTCAGAATAAAAAAAAACGTCACAAAAAAATTTGAGTTAGTGTTATCTGCACTAAAAGCAGACACTATTGTTGGAACGACAAACCATATCTATCAAAACAATCCTTTATCATATTAAACATACCGGCTGCGGTTTCGTCGGGGTTTTCTATGAAATCCAACAATTTGTTTTCAATACTGTATTGAGAAAAAATGTACGCATATTGGAACCATTTTTCTGTTTTTATGATTTGATGCATCTATTTTTGAGTAAATGGCACCTTACTTTCTTTTAAAGAACGCAAACACACATTCCAGAGCTTGATCTCCAAGCACCATAGCTGCGGACTCTGCTTTTGTGGTTGCGCATGGTATTTTTCCACATAAGGATGAATCGGAAGCTGTCTTCTTTAATAATACTAAGCCACAATCCAGGGAGTTGTGAGAAAGATTATGTTTAAAGTTGTGAAAAACATGTGAAACCTCGAGTGCCTCGAGTGCAACAGTAGCAAGTTCTTCATTTACACATTTACTTGGAAAATGAACGAGTGCAGTTAAGTAAGGCCGTGTGCGAATTGGATGAATTGTGTTTAAAAAATAAAAATGGATGAATTTTTAACCACTACTGTCATATTTTAACTTGCTCCGCAGCTAGTCAAATAATTTTATTCAATGCGAATTGTCAAAATTTAATCAAACGTCAGTCACACGGCCTAAGTTACAAGGGATATAGTTTTGCGAACGTAAAGGTGTGAGTACATTGGCATTTGTTTTTCAATGCAAAATATTTGTATGAATGTAATGGCGCAAAATTATAGTCCACTAATGAACAATTTTAAGAGAATTTAGTGTGATACTAGCTTAAATTGACGTTTCAGTAAATTTTAGTCAGCAAAAGAACAGTTTTATCGCTAAACACTTGCATTAAAGATAAAGTCATGAAACCCCTCCTTTATCTTTTTAATGCAACGTTGGCTCTGCTTCATCTTTCGAATTTTCGCACTTGACTGCTTCATCTCCTAAATCGAAAAATATGAAAAAAAAAATTTTTTTGAAATTGTTCGTGTTAATACACTTTTTGTTTTAGATCGCTACGATTTTTTACTTATCACAAAATGGGTTCGAAAGCAAAAATACAGTTCTGAGTGCAAGGCTTTAAACATTCGTAATATGTTTTGGTGGTTCATCGTGATCCACAGTTCTATTTCTCCGCACCTAAATGATGATTATTTTAAGGAACTGAGCGCATTCCGAAACCTAGTGACTACGTAGTCAACTCGTTACGATTGGTTCAAAACAACTAATTGACCAATCAGAACGAATTGAATACGTAGTCACTAGGTTTCAGAATGCCCTCACTGTCAAATGTTAGGTGTGTTGACCTTGTTCTTTCTAGAACTGTCAATTTTTAGACGTGTTCACTTAACACTTTCTTTAAAAACAACACTAGCTTCAAACTAGATAGCATCGCACTAAAAAGTGTCTATTATTGAAGAAAAATAAGAAAACTATTTTTGAGTTAAAAATTTGCTAAGTAGTATCACGTTAATGAGCTAAACACAGGCCGACTATAATTTTGCGCCAGTGTATTCGTTTTGAAAAAGGAGGACATTTAAAAGCTTAAGAGGACAAGAGGACAAAAAAGTGGAAAGGAGGACTGTCCTCCCAAAAGGAGTAGTATGTGCAAAATTAATGATTGATCAATCATACCTTCACTTTTGCCTCATTCCCAATTATATGTTGATGAAAAAAGCGTAATTTCAATGGCGATGTAACAATCGTCTGTGTCGCTTATTGTAAGCACAAGCAAATAAAACTAATAAGTAACCTTAAAGTTAAAACTCACAACTCGAATAATAATGTTCTGTCACAAAACAGTCACTTCAATCCAAATTTACTAATACACTTGCTCGGGCATGACAAGCATTTGAACTGTGTATATCCCGCTTAAAGTTGTGTAGAAAATATACTCTTTTTCAAAATTCTAAAAAAGCAGTAGATTGGTTTTGCTGCGCAGTATATTTTCGTTTGGGTCAAAACGCAGTAGATCTACTGCTATAGGAGTAAAGTGGCAGCGCTGGTGTTCGCTCTCTTTTTGCCTACAAGCTGAAATTTGTTCGTTTTATACTAACCCAGCGAGAATGTGTTAGTTTTCCAATGCTTTTTAAATGGCAGACTGCACCAATACATTCGCACTGACCTAGATACAATGCTCAGGTTTGAGTCGAGGTGTGTGTCCTGGGCTCAGATTTCAAAAATAAGATTCCGTTGAGCTCAAAATTTTCAAAAAAAAACTTGAACATACAAAAAAATGCATGTAATATAAAAAATAAATACATTATATTGTTTCTTTGCACTTGTAACATATAATTGCACTATTATTTACCACTATTTGCATCAAAAAACTTAATTAATCTTAAAAAGTAAACAAGAAAAAGTCGAAATGGTATGCCTACACTATAGGAGCATACAAGGAAAATGCAATCGTGCCTTAAGTCTGGCATTTGCTGTGGTGGTGAAATTTTTGACAGCTAATGTCAACATTTGATAAGTTTTTGTATTCTCAAAAGGTGCCGTGTCATAAGGCCATAGGTCATAAGGCCATATACTCAAAAATTTTGAGTATATGGCCTTATGACACTTTCAAAAGCGTCATAAGGCCATATTTGAGCATATGGCCTTATGACACTTTCCAAAGCGTCATAAGGCCATATTTATTTGCGACTTTATGCCATATGGTCAAATGACACTTTTAAAAGCTACAAATTGCCATATGATGGTAATAAGGAACATTGTGAAAGTCATGGGGCCATATTTACTTACGACTTTTTTGAATAAATGGTCACTATAGAAAACATTTTGAATTTACAAGAATAGACTTTAATTTATTTAGGTGCTTGATATAAAATTAAGATTGGGAAATAAAATACTCATTTGCGCAAGGCGTAGTGAGCGAAAAAAAATGTTTTGCCTCAGAGGGAATCAATTTGGGGTGTGAAAATACAAAATCCGCGTGAGCGGAAATTTTTTTTTGGCCCAGAGAGAATCAATTTGGGGTGTGAAAATAAAAAAATTCGCGCGAATTTTTTTATTTTCACACCCCAAATTGATTCTCTCTGGGCCAAAAAAAATTTTCCGCTCGCGCGAACAACGATTTATTTTTCTCTTAATTTAAATTGTATATCAAGTAAATTGATTAAAATCGATTCTTTGAAATTCATAACTTTTTCAATACATTAACTCATGTAAGAATAACAACGCAATTCTCTGCACAATTTGCAAACGAATTCTATAAAACATCAAAACTGTTTAGAGCTGAAATGCACGTTAATGTATGCATATCTCCTTTAATTATGGTCATTATATGAATATTTAATTAATTTGAATAAACATTTTATGTACGTTATTTAGAAATGTTTTTTTTTTATTTGAACTATGGGATTTCAGGAAAAAAATTATTTAAAAGTGTCATAAGGCCATATACTCAAAATTTTTGAGTATATGGCCTTATGACCTATGGCCTTATGACACGGCACCTTCTCAAAAGTGTGAAAATTGAATTGTTTTGTGAAAATTCCCGAAAACTCAATAATTCTGCTGCAAGCATGTGCCCACAATCCGACCGGTGTCGACGCCATCCCGAACAATGGCGAGAACTCTGAAACGTCGCGTCGTCAAGAAGCGGAAATGAGGATTCAATCCACGGGGCGATGCAAATCCTGCAGGAATTCTCCTATGAAGAGGAACAAATATAGGAACTGGGTCCGTTTAACATTTTGGAGATTTACCGGATATTTGATAACGAGACTCAATGAAGACCAGAACTTCGGCCATCAGTTTGCTTAAACCGCTGTTCATGTCGATAAATTGCAACATAATGAACCGCCAGCAACAGGCAGCTCTAATGGAACCGGTCCTGAATAATTTTATGGACAAATTGCTGCAATCTTTAGCAATGAACTCTGTCACCGACTCGAATTTTTTGCTTAAAACCGAAATTGTCAAAAGTAAGTAAGACTTCAGTGTGAATGCATCGCAGAATTTATAGCGTTCTTCTTTTTTAAGTGTTTACTTTCCTGGTAACGGAAATGCCAAAGTATATTCAGCCGTTTATGAACAGAATACTTCCACTCATCTGGCAATTGCTCACCCAAGTTGCGGACATCTACGTCAAGGTCACAGTGAACCAAACAGAAGAGAATCCCTTCCAACAATCAGACAACGAAGGTGAGAATGATTTTGTATAAAAGTTGTGTTGAGATGCAGATTTTACTTGTCTTCCAGATTTAAATGAACTGTCCAACCTTTCTACAATGCTTATTCAAATCTTTGAATTCATTCAATGCATTGTGGGCCCTGGAAAGTTCCGTGCTGTAATAAATAATGTCCTTACTGCTTACCGATCTTATCTACATAATGATCGTCTATATTCAAGTTCCTGTTGAACAAATCGAGTCGTGCAACGATGATCCGGAGAGATTTGTCGAAAACGAAGATGAATCCGGTGTTGATTTGACTATTCGACTCTCAGACCAAGATGTAATTATTGCGTTGAACGATGAAATTGGGCACTTTGTCCTTCCAGCTCTCTCAGAAGCCCTTGTCGAGGCTGAAAAATCCGCAGGCAATCAAAATTGGTGGAAAATTCACGAAGTTTATATAGTAACGGTTCACACATGTCGCGAATTAATTCTCGAAACCGAAGATCAAATTGATTTGCTAAACTATTTGGCATTAGTACGAAATCTATTGAGTTCCGAGGGTTCCCCACACTTGGTTGGATGTTGTTTGTGGACTCTTAGTACGTATTCAAAGTCGTCTTTGTATAGTCCCCAAATGCTGGAGGAGATTTTAAGAGCGATTCATGGCTTAGTGGAAAGCCACGAGAAAACTGACGGCGAGAAACGTCTGCTCATTCAATCAAAACTCTCAGGATTCGTGGAGGGAATAATCGATTTGATTCCGGGTTCTAAAAGTTCGGTTCTGGGACTGTTACTGGAAGCATTGACAACCATCATATCGGTGTGTTGGATTCCTAAATCGAATCTGGAGTTAATTGAACATTGTTTGTTCAGTTCGATCAAGCATTTGAAGCTTCAGTGCCTGAGGATCCATTCATTTTGGAACTCGTGCAAGATATGCTGAAGATTCTTTCACAGAATCCACACTGTCTTCAACCGTTGCAGGAAAAATTCATTCCAACTATAGTTTAGATGATATCATGGTAGGAGAAATTTCCCCTTCGCATTTTCATTTGGAATTTGAAATCAATTGCTTTTTTTTTTCTTTTTGTAGAAATTTTCCGATAACTCAATAATTCTGCTGCATGCATGTGCCTACAATCCGACCGGTGTCGACGCCACCCCCTAACAATGGCGAGAACTCTGCAACATCGTCAAGAAGCGAAAGCTCTTCCCCTTCCTCGATATGGCTTATCAAGGATTCGCCTGCGGCAATGTCGACAAGGACGCGACTGCTGTACGACTTTTCGCAGAACAGGGTATGGATTTGTCCCTGGCCCAAAGTTTCGCCAAGAACATGGGCCGAAGAAGCCGAATGTGTTCTATCTCAAATTAAAATTATCATCCATCCAATGTGCTCAAATCCACCAATCCATGGAGTTGGAGCCCGTATTGTTGCCGAAATACGTCGAATTGAAAGCGATATGGCTGAAGGATGTCAAAGGCATGGCCGATCGAATCATCGATGTCCGCAACAAGCTTAAGGATAATCTTGTCAAGTGTGGATCTACTCGCTGCTGGGATCACGTTACCAACCAAATAAGTATGTTATGCTATTCGGGAATGACACCCGAACAATGGGAGCGTTTGACAAAGGAATTCAGTGTTTACCTGACCAAAGACGGACGTATTTCTATGGCTGGAGTCACAAGCAACAATGTTGAGTACTTGGCATATGGCATGCACGAAGTAACAAAGTAAAGGATTAAAGTTACTTCTCTAGAGAATTAACAAATGAGCTTTGAAAAGAAGCTTTATCTAAGATTGTCGTAACCATTAAGAATCAAGTGTTTATCTTTTTAGTTTAAAGTCAAAAATTACAGATATCTTCTTTAGTGCATTTATTAAGCTAAAATAAAAATATTTTTCCAAAACTAAATTTTCTGCTCTTCCCTTTTTACATTAACTTCGTCACTTGAATCTATTTCAACTGTCTCTGATTGTTTTTTCATCCGCGGCCTTTTGGTTTCTCCCATTCCTCACCGATTTCAATAGGTAGCCTGTCGCCCCAATTGCTAGCTCGGGCACATCTCAACGCATTTCTATAATTGATATAAAAATCACTTTGAATCTAAAAAAAAGTCAAATTGATGAACGCCCCTCCCAGGCACGTAGCCAGAGGGGGGGCTAGAGGGGCTCAAGCCCCTCCCGAAATGATTTTTAAAAAAAAATATTTGAACAAAAGTTTGTATATTCTCTTATTAGTTCCTCACTACTTATGTAACCACATCGTAACCAGTTCAAAAAATGCAGCCTATATAAGCCCAGATATCCAAAACGAAATCTTGGATATATGCTCTGATTTTGTCACCAGAAAAATATCTAACCGGGTTATAAGATCGAGTTGTTTTAGCATTCTTGCTGATGAAACAATGGATGTTTCTGGCACTGAGCAACTTTCAATATGTGTCCGATATGTTGACTGCTGTACAGAGCCCACGAAAAGTATGCTTCGGGAAAATTTTGTAGGTTTTATTCCGACACCGACGTCTTGGACAAAACGTCACGATAGACGCATATAATTTCGAGGTAGTTAGGGACTTTGTATACCTTGGCTCCGCTATCAATACGGACAACGACATCAGCGCCGAGATCAGACGAAGAATAACTCTTGCTAATCGTTGTTTCTTCGGGCTAAGAAAGCAATTGAGTAGAAAAACCCTCTCCCGAAAAACTAAGGTGACGCTCTATAAGACCCTCATCATCCCCGCTATATGGTGCATGGACCTTGTCAAAAACGGATGAGAACGCACTTGGCCGTTTTGAGAGAAAGATTCTACGTAAGATCTATGGTCCTGTCTGCATAAACGGTGAATGGAGGAGTAGATTTAACGACGAACTGTACGGGCTGTACAGCGACACTGACTTAGCTAAAAGAGTGAAGGTCCAAAGACTCAGATGGCTCGATCACGTGGAGAGGATGGACACCAATACTCCGGCCTGTAAAGTCTTCGAATCCACCCCAGAGGGAAGACGCAGTAGAGGAAGACCAAGGCTCAGGTGGCGCGCGCAAGTTGAACACGACCTCAACCAACTCGGCGTGCGAAACTGGAGACAGCGAGCTAGGGACCGAGCTGGCTGGAGAGGTTTGTTGGTTGAGGCCCAAGTCCACCCCGGACTGTAGCGCCACCTTAAGTTAGTAAGAAAAGTAAGTAAGGATCCCTCTTCCGATGTTCTGAAACTGCTAGATATATGTGACAAGACCTACTTCAGGAGCATAAGCTACTTGCTTACAATTTTGGCCACACTACCAGTTACAACAGCTATCGTTGAAAGAACCTTTTCAACGATGAAAAGGATCAAAACAGTATCCCGAAGCGTTATGGGCCATCCAAGACTAAGCGCACTTGCAATGCTGTCTGTTCACTCAGGTATTGATGTGGATCCAGATGAAGTGATCGACATTATGTCTAAAAAAAGACAAGGCGTTTATTGCTGTAAAAATCCAAACTATTTATTTAATTAAATAAAAAAAAATACCTACAAACAAAAATAAAACATTTACATTATGTAGTTTTTTTTTTAATTTTTGTATAAAGAATTACTTCTTCGAAATTGAACAAGCCCCCCCCCGAACCGAAATCCTGGCTACGGGCCTGGCCCCTCCCATGTTTGGACTTTGTGAAAACAATTTAGCAGTGTACCCTTTGTCGTGCACACTGCACATCTGACACACCGAATGCTTGGAACGAATTAAAGTTGGCCTAACAAGTCCAGGCCAACTGTCCGAGACATCTTTTCGGGGTCCTTTCTTCAAAACCACATAACTGAAGCGTTTCGAAACGTTTCCGCTGATTTTTTCACACAAACCGAGCGATTCGTGAGAGATACTGAAGTTACAAAGAGTTTTGTACGGAAGTGAGTTAGGTGATTGGTTTCCAAGCGAATGTTCGTCCTTTCAGTGTTTTCTTGAGTTTCTGCTGGCGAGCCCTACTCGTTTGTTTCTTTTTTTCGAACCTTGCAACGATTCCTTGTTCCTGGGCAAATTCCTCGGGATCGTATTTATCTTCCATGTTGACATTGACGGCGGCGCGGCGGTTAGGACTTAGTCGACCTCATCGGCCGTCGGAACGAGTGTCTCGTTCTCGAGGATGTGCATGATGAAGTACTGTGCCAGAGACTTGCGAGAAGTGTAATCAAATTTCTCGAGCAATGGACAAAGATTGTTGATTGTTGTTTCCAGGTCCTTTTCAACATAATTCACACGATCTTGATAGACCTTTTGGGTGAGACTCAGCAGAGCGACTTGCAACGAGATAGTGTCTTCTATATGCATATCAGTGCGTCAGGACAATGTTGGCCACCTGGCTGGAAACTTCGAATAGTTCGACTTCTGGAGGAATCGCTGGACCAGCTTTGCTCGGCTGAGAACAAGAAAATTTATTTTAAAGTAGTCTCGAAGGAGGAATGAAGACAAAACTAAGCATTTCTTTGATTATACGTAGCTAGTCAGTCAATCAGTGAATTTGCTAGTTAATTTAATTTAATTTTATCAGATTTTGGCTGCTCTTTGGAAAAAAAATTTTTGACTTATAATTTTTTTTATTTACAATTTTCATCTGTCACTTTGGGCAACAGAAAAAAAAATTTACCCACGGCAGAGTACTCACTTTTTGTTTTCACCTCTTACACAGATTCACGGACACGAAAAAAAGAGAGGATTGTGAGAGTTCACCTCAGAAAAATTTTGGGGGTGTTTTCGGCAAGGGAGGAAAAGGTCGCGACTCTAGGTATTATATATTCTCTATGTTTGGAGTTTGAAGCTCGCTTCAATACCTCTTGTAAACGTAGTATATTAGTATGCGTGTATTGTAAATTGTATCATTATACATAATAAAAATAAAAAGCAAGTTTGCTGCAAGAGTATGCGTGTATAAAAAAATAAAATTTGAGGTATTTGGAGGGTAAAACGTAGGTAGATTTCCAATCTTGTTATAACTGATCAGTGGTCTATGGGCATGGGCAACACTTCTCCTTTCTCTGCTATCTGATTTGGGACCGTTGTTTTCCTGCACTTCTTTATTTTAAAAATTAAAATCTTTAACAAATTAACATCTCAAGTCAAAATTCAAAATGACATACGTCGATAGCGGCCTCGGCAGCAGCATAATTCCTGACGAGCATTTACCCTTTCCTAAAATAGAAAAACCCTCAATTCTGGGTTGCTTTAGTATCAACACAAACAGAGATTATGAAAACACCGCCGAAAACTTCCGTTACTTCCGTATGCCACACAAATTTCCGTTAGATCTCAACATTGGCTACGCATCAGCCAAATCAAAACAAGAAATTTTACAAGATGAAAGATTGGACAATCTCCTCCAATACATATTTCGTCGGCAAGACCAACTCTTATCAAAATTTGATGGTCCAGGTACAAGAGGGGTTGGAGATTTCGATTTTATATGCTTCCGCGGACTCCTCCGTCAGGTAATGTGCACCCCATATGAGTTTCGAGAAGATTGGTACATTCATGCCACTCGATACAAAGGTAATATTTACATGTGCCTAAAGGAAACAGAACAGAAACAACGCGACCGTTCCAATGAAACCGATACCCAGAAGAAGTTATGTTCCTATGGCTTTAAATTTAAGCAATACTGCTTGACACGTGATCCATCCGAAGAACCAAACAAAAGTGAACCTGTCGATGAATGTGAAGAATTCTGTTGTATGTACAAAACGAAAATTCAAGGCATGGAGCTTTTGTTCGCCGCTGAAGTTGATGGTGCGCTGAGCAATGTATTATGCCAGAATATCGAAAACAAAGATGTTCTGAATTCATTGCAGCTGGTGGAACTCAAATGTTCCCTCCGGCCTTCAAGCGAGAAGCAAAAGCAGAATTTTTATCGATTCAAGTGCCGCAACTGGTGGTGTCAGAGTTTTCTAGTCGGCATTAAGGATTTAATGGTTGGTTATAGAAACGATAAGGGATTAGTGGATGAAATCAAACATATGGAAGTTCGATCCTTGCCAAAATTGTCTCCGGTAAGTGTTGACGTTGAATAGGAAAGCATAGTATTATGGAAGGAAATGTATTTATTTCAGAACTGCTGGACACCAACACAGTGTGCTGATTTCCTTGTGAGATTTCTTCAGATGGTCAAAAATGTAATGAAAGACGTTAACTGTCCACATACGGTGTATGAGTTTTACTTTGATCCAAGAACTAAATTGATTGGCTACCGGATTTACCATGGGAGATCACTGCATACCATATTACCAGATTGGTATGTGACAATATTGCAGCAGCGTTCTACAACGGGATTGACGAGGACCGTGTCCAATGTATAAAGGTTTATTTTGTTTTTGTCTTAAGAAATTAAAAAGTTTATTTGTATTTTTCCATTAACAAGTTAGCGTCCCTTTGGTTTGAGTTCGTTTTCAAGAATTTTCATTTACTTTTTTTGAAAAACAGAAATTTTATGAGGTGCAAAAGCCTGCGTTCAAATTTTCCATTTCTTCAAAGTCGGGGTGATGCATTGTTGGCGTCGTCTTCATTGAAGGGTTTTTTCTACCTGACAGCGGGTTTGATTCGTCATCGCCCTTGTACAATCTACAGAAGTGTCTACAGCATTGACAGTGACTCAACTACGATATTTACCTGTTGGCCTTTACAGATTTCAGTTCGTGGTCGGTAACTTTAACCTTCGGAACTTCATTCCTTCTTTTTACTCTCTTAACACACTCGATCGTTGATTGAGGTCCTCTTCCGCTTGTGAGCGCCACCTGAGTCGCGGTCTTCCTCTCCTTCTGCGATGGGGTATATGAAGCTTATCGTCAGTCAGTGGGCATGCATTCTTCCTCCCACACTTTGGTGCATGCGGTTCATCAAAACACCTCCTCCATGTTTAAAGAGTTCCGCGGGTATATCCGACCCGGCGGACTTGTTATTTTTTAGCTTTTGGATGGCTCTTTCTACCTCTTCTCTGCTGGGGGCTGGGACTGGGTCTTCGTTGACTGGTCTTGCTTCTCTTTCATCATTATCCTGCTCGACATTTTGCGCATTCAGCAGCTGTTGGAAGTGCTGCTTGAAAACATCTACAATTCCCTGTGCTTCGGTGACTAGGTTTCCTTCATTGTTTCGAAGAGCTTGTGTCCCGGTTCTGAAACCAGAAGCTAATTGCTTCGACCTTTTAAAGAAACGTCGGGTGTTGTTCTTGGCCCGAGACTCTTCTAGATCTTTGAGCTGAGAAACTGCGGATGCTCTTTTTTTCCTTCGCAGGGTCTTTTTTTCTGAGAGTTGTGCTATATATGAATCCAGAACCACACAGCGATCCAATTTAACGTTAGCTATCACCGTCTGACACCTACAGACCAAACTGGTGACATTGTCCGCCCGGCACCCACTAGGAGGGTTCGATCAAGGATTTTCGCCGAGCTAGATAGCTACCCCAACCCAACCTAACCTAACTCGGCGTGCGTAACTGGAGACAGCTAGCTAGGGACCGAGCTGGCTGAAGAGTTTTGTTGGTTGAGGCCCAAGTTCACCCCGGACTGTAACACCTTAAGTAAGTAAGAGTACAACTCCCATCTGTAAAGTGGCTCTAGCAACCCCTTAAGGTAGTGTCCGATCGAAGGTCGATTTTCTGCCGAAGCCGAATATTAGGTTAACAGAAAACCTAATATTCGGCTACCGAAGCCGAAGGTTTAATAGAGCGAACAATTCTCATTTCGAATAAAATAAAAGCAGAAACACAATGGCGCTTTAGGCAGACGCGTCGTTGCGTTACGATGCACCCGCTTCACGTGTGCTTTGAATGACAGTTCTCCCTCCATCATAATCAAACAGATTTGCCACTTTACTCCTTTCGAAGTAGTCTACTTCGATTTTTGAAAAACTTTGAATATCTATTCCAACTTCGCACCATCAAGAATGTTTTGAAATCTACTTCACTCGATTTGACTTGATATTTCCAAAATCTGCTTCGATTAACTCATTGAGTAATTTTATGCCTACAGTTCTCTTATTTTCATCAGGAAAATATATAATCGATAAGTTTCTATCCTTATACACGAACAATAAGCGGACACACTTTACAAACACGAAATAACAACCCATACATATACGCAAAGTATGAGTTACGTGATTGTATTAAAGTGTTTAATATTTTACGCCGTGCGCAACTTGGGTTGGAATGTTGGTTTAATTTAAGCACTTGTGTCATATTTTAGCTTGCTAGTTAAATTTTAACACATCATATCCGCCATGTAGTGTCAAAATTAAATCGAAAGTCAAGTTTGTATACACATTTTAATACAATTCACACACGGCTCTAATTGTAGATCTTTCTATGTATTCATGGTCAATATAAAATACACTATTTTAAAATCTTTTTCGCTTTTTCTCAATCTACTTCGCTTTATTCCCAAATTTACTTCGCTTCCATTTTTTTTTTAAAGTGGTAACGCTGCTCCAAACAACAAATGAACAAACAGCTGTTGAGCTGTCAGACAAAGCAAAAGTTCAACCAAGTTGAACTTTTTTTTGACAGATGGTGGCTTCTTTACGTTTTCTTACGTTTGTCAAAAAAAGCGTACGTAGGAAAAGCGTCATTGTGTGAGGTTACACAGATTTCCTATAGCTGAACTTTTCGAAGTTGTCAAAATCGACGGCAAAGCGTCATTGGCCCTTAGTAATAGAACCCAATTTAGCCTAAATTCGATTTTAACAAAAAATCAGTAGTAATAAAACACATATTTCATTTCTAAACTAAAAATATGCTTAGAAGCAGCTCACCTGTAACTAAGTCAAATTTAAAATGATAGAATTACAATAGAGCGAAGTTCACAATAACACGTTTTGCGAATTTTGTCAACTTCAAAAGTAACAGCCGTTTTTTTTGTCATTATGAACAAGTATTTTTTTTATTTTAATTTATTTTGAAATGTTCTTTTGAATTTTTAAAATTGTTTGTTTGTCAGCTTTTTGCTTTCTCGAACGGTAATTGATTTTTTTTTTGTAGGTACCTGTCAAAAGATTTAAAAGCTTCAAAAAGCTTTCAGTTCACAATAACGAAAGAGTCACAATGATTGCAAAGAACTAGACTTTTGTTAAATTTGAACTGTTACTACGAAATGTTAAAAGCAGCTTTTCTAAATCTAACAAAAAGTGACTTTCAAACCGACTTTACGCATGTCTATTACTAAGGGCCATTGTGTTTCTACTTTAAAAGTACAAACGATGTGACAAAATGTTTATGGCAGTTAAAAGAATTCAAAAATGGACAGTTTTTCCGCGCCTACTACGGTTGGTTTGGATTGGGTTGCGGCATATAGCCGCGTTGATATGCTGACTCCAGGTCAGCTTTGGCTTTGGCATTAAAGGAAACTGCTTCAACGTTGACCGTTATCAATTGTTCGGAGTTATCCATGGCACTCAGGTACCTTGGTTCGGGATGTCGTCCCTCGTTGGTCATCCTTCTCATCAGCGGATTGGGGTGGTGGTTGGTAACGTTTTCAATAATATTTCTAGCTGCGTCAACTAAAAATATGACCAGTGGCTTGATCCGGGATTCCTCGTAGAGTCGCTTATTGCTGTAGTACTTCCGCCTTTGCCTATCGAAATGTAGTCCAGTGCAAATCCTTAGCAGCTTCCGTTTAAATAAAAGATGTTTCTGCATCGCTGTCTTTTAAATTGTAAACGATGCTGGAAAGCAGCAGCTGATCACTGGCCTGAGAAGTTGTTTGTAGATCAGCAGTTTGGTTGGCTTACTGAGTCTGGAGGGTCATTCCGTATCTCGATATCGTTTCGACGATCGACTCGCTTCACGTAACTCTGAAAATCACTATCGTCCAGACGATATCGTTTTTTCAAATCGACATTTGCTTTCCGTATCTCGACTATCGTCAAAACGATGGAATTTGAACGATAGCTAATTAGGTATCGTCTAGAACAAAAATTTTAAAGCAATTTATTTTTTGATTCAAAACACGGTTGAAACTTATGAAACATTTTATGTCATATCATTTATTTTATTAAAACAAAATGTTCTCGGTTTTTAACAGACTTTGAAGTTTAGATTTTTGTCAATAAATGGACTTTATGAATTTTCTTTGAAGTGAAAAGAGAAAAATGCAAATAGGAATAACTCATTTCAACTGTTGGTAATGAAATTACATATATTTTTTGTGTTTGAAAATATCTCCGAGGTAAACAAAAAATAAATACATATGTAAAACGCTTAGTTCAAATTGTCATCTTTTATGGTAGTGTTTTTATTAACGAGCACTGCAATGAGATGAATAGAGAGAAGCGACATCTACATTATAAAGTTATCTCTATATCTTTCTTGCAAATGCTTCATAGGGGTGAAGTACACAAACACAAAACTTGATCTGATAGTAATACACGTGCACTACGATGACATTTCGTCTACAGTTTGAGAGTCTCTGTAGCTCTCAAAATGTAGAGGCAAAAAAAAACGATGGACGAGACGATGACGATCAACTTACGTGAAGCAAATTTGAGACGATATCGTCGACGACAATCGTTTGGACGATAATCGTTTTCAAAGTTACGGAATTACCCTCCTGGTCTTCTTCTTCAATAGGGAATTGATGCGGTGGAAGGCTAGGTTGGCTTTGGCAAGCACAGCTCTTGAGTGTGGGTTGAAGCGAAACAGCTCGTTGAAGTTTAAGCACTATTCACATGAGCACGACCAACGAACAACGAATGAATGAAGAAAAGTGATTTTACATACATTTGAAGCCTTATTTTCTTACAAAGTCTCAACAAAACGATAAAAATATAGTTTATGTTTGATTTTTGATGCAGAAATTAACTTTTTAATCTCAATTGTTAATAAATTTGAGAAAACAAGTTTATTCGTCGCGAATAGAATTGTAGTTGATACGAATTGTCAAACTCTATTCGCGTTCCACACACCATCCACACTCCCAACGAACAAAATATTCGCGCGCGTATAACCTCAAAAATCATTCCTGCTTTGAGATTTGGTTGTTCATTCGCGACGAATTAAAAACTCTCATGTGAAAGAAATGTCAAAATCGACGAATATTCGTTCATTCGTTGGTCGTCGTTCGTGCTCATGTGAATAGTGCTTTACTCCTAATAGCGTTTTTTTTTTTTGGCAATCCGGAATTGTACACAGAACTGTCCGATTCCGGATTCCAAACGAACAGGCAAACACATTTTTTTGCTTCTAAGGGCTGAATGGTTGTGTATTTGTGAAATCTCATATGCAGAATTGCAAATGACATGACACATGACATTGTTTTTAATTTCTTTATTTGTAAACATGGTAGCGAGTACGTATATGCGAGTGTGTGCATGTATGCGTGATTCTGTTTTTGATTCTGACTTCAAATTCGGAATCGTTTTTCTGTTCTATTCAGAACAAGAACTGTCATCTTGTGCCAAGTGAACGAGTTAAAAACTGTTCGGAACAGTTCCAGACGACCAAAAAAATAACGCTATAAGTATTTCCTTTTCCTTTTACTTTCGATTGTTGATCCATTAGGAAACTTCAACCGCTGCGGTTGAAAACAAGTCTCCTGAAGCAAACCAACTCCGATTTGGCGGTGTTTCTCCTAATTCCCCATTTGGTATAGTACTCGTAGAGTCTGCATAAGTGGGCTTCAACCTTCCGGATTGCTAGGACAGGTGAGATGGATGAAGCGTATATGAGAGAGTCATCTGCAAAAAGCAGATTCTCACAGTCTGATGGCACATGTTGGTCTGACGCCATTAGGCTGTAGAGAAAGGGTCCGAGCTTCGACCCCTGGGCCACTCCAGCATAAATGTTCCTTGTTTTTGATTTCTTATTTTCAGCTTCCACGAAAAATTTCCTGGAAGAAAGAAAAGGAAATAATATTTTGATTAGTGCCTGAGGGATACCTTAAATACGGAGCTTGTGGATGAGAGCCTTGATCCAAACGCTATCGAATGCTTTCACAACATCCAGAAAGCATCCTACCGTAACACGGTAACTGTTGAGAGCTGAGGTGAAGTTGTTCTGGAATTTCACCAAGGGATGTAGAGTGGAGTGGCCTTTGCGGAATCCAAACTGCATTGCGGGGATGATGCTGCGCTCGCTGAAAATTCTTTTAAGTCTCCTGAGAATGATTTCCTCCAGAATCTTGCTCATGTTATTAAGAAGGGATACAGGCCGGTAGTTGCAGACCAGTTTGCTTGCTCCTTTCTTCGGGATGGCCACGATTTTTGCTGTTTTCCACTTCTGTGGAAAGTAGCAATTGTTCATGCAGTTGTTGATGATAATCGCTAGAATTATCATCACAGCTTGCGGAAGCTTCTTTATTATATAGTTGGAAACACCATCCATTCCAGTTGACTTATTTGGCCTAAGACTGCCGATGATTTCTGAAATCTCCTCCTGATTGCAGAATTGCTGGTGTTCTGCTGGATCATCAGCTGGACAGACATTATCAGCTGGATTATTGCTGGATCAATTGGATGGAGGCGTCGATATCCATACAGAAGGCTTGGTCTGCTGATGGAGAAGGTGAGAAGCTTTGCTCAAAGTGGTTGGCAAAGACTTCGAGCTTATCTGCTGTTGTTGTAAGCTCTGTGTTGTTGATGAGCATTACTTCCGGAAGTGGCTTGTTTTTCCCAATAACGCGGTTTATTTCCTTGAATGCGTCTGGTCCTGGCTTGATAACCTGCAGCCTCTTCCTGAACGCGATGTCGTTATGGTGTTGAATTCGAATATTCAACCGTAATACTCGCGCCTAAATTTTAGCGTTTGAAAACTGATATTCAAATATTATACAAAGTTAGCGTTGCTCTTGGAAGTCTCAAGGCAAAGTAAAGAAAAAACACCAATTGCTTTAAATGTTCAATTTCAGTATAAATAATTACTTGCTTTATTTATAATTTTCATAAATAAAAATGCAACAACATTGTTTGTTTGTTTTACTTCATAGTTCGTACATAATAAATGTTTTGTTTAAATTTTAAAAAACCCGGCGTATAATAAAAAACGTTTGTAAATTAAAAAAAAAAAGAAAACAATCAATCCTGGATCTTATTTATACGATTATGTGTGTGTGTGTTTTATGGATGTGTGCTAAATCCAATTATTTGTTTTTTTTTCTCTTTAAGATAGCTAATTCTATATAACACTCTTAGGTGGTAGAAATAGTTTCGAAATGCCAGTGTCTTGATTTGTTTCGATGATGTTGGAATTGTGGTGCGAATGCCGGTTGCTAGATGGCATCGTTGGCAAATTGGCTATTTGAATTTCCTGACGAAACAATTGGTTGATGCTCTTTCCGATTAGCTGAGCGGTTATCTTGCGGAATAAGTCTTTCTTGACCTTTTCGACTTTGTTGCCTTTCGTTGGGGCTACAGAAATTTTCTCATCGAGTTTCTGGAGGTCGGCAGCATTGATGTTTGGAATCTGGTGCATGACTTCTAAGACGCTGGGGAACTTGGGTCGCAGATTCTCGAATACCTGCACGCCGAGGGTGATTAGACTCGATTGATTGGCTTCATGGAGTCCGTGTACTTGCAGGCCCTGTAGAACAGATGTGAGAATTGATGAGGCTAGTTGGGAATTAAGTAAGTTTTCGCTGTCCAAGAAACGGATAACCGGTCCGGAGAGATGGACAGCTTTGAGACTGCTGGAGCCATCGTTCCACGAAATCGCACTGAGGATTGTTAGGAGTATGGGGCTGGAGGTTGTCTGGTTGCGCAGCAATTTGATGCCCAGATCACTAATGACCTCCGAGGTGAGAGCTGCATGTGTTGCTCGACTGGGGGCGTGTGAAGAACCGTCCATAGAGAGTTCATCGTTGTCCATGGCAACGTCAACATTGCCTCCTGTCTGATCTGTCACGATTTGTCCACCGACCAGAGCTATTTTAAGCACGTCCAAGTATTCTCGCGTCAGCGTTCGGTTGAGCATATCTTCTAGCACCTCCTGTGTGTCGTTGACTTCACCGTTGAGCTCTCCAGATTCGTACAGAGATGTTATGTACCGCCAGCGTGAAGTAAGTCTGTACAACATGAATGGTGTTAGATGGGCCAAAACAGGCAGCAATACCTGATCATAGCAAACTGATGGGCATGAGTAGACGAAGGGCTTGAGGAAAACACGAATGATTGTTCGTAGCCGGTAGTCGGGAACGTTTTCAAGGCATGCGAAACTGCTGTTGATTAGGGCATCGGCTATTCCCGATAGCTGATAGAGGTCTCGGCCCAACGATGGCCCAGCCGAACCCATCATGTGATAGCATCCTTCAAAGACATTTGTTAAGAACGACTGCATCTTGTCGAAGGCTGTTGGAATTTTCTTCACCGTGGGATCCATAGGATCGATTAGAACCGGCGAAACACCCATTAGCATCTTCTTCTCGTGCTCTAACATAGTGTGCACGAATTTGTAGCCCTCCGAGAGCATATTCAAAGCCTCTGGTTTGAAGAGTTCGTTGAGTACCCGCAGCAGAGCCAGGACATGAGGCAGGATGGGTACAACGTGCTTGGTAGCTGGATTACGACAAATGGGATTGCCGGATTCGGTGAAACCGATGACAAAACCGCCACGCGAGGCACGGTCTGGGTCATCTGGCCAGGAACATCGTTTGATTACGCCGAGTATTGAATTGAGGGCGTCTAGGACTTTGCGTCGATTTGGCGAAGCCGGATCCGTTTCGATATTTTCCACTGGAGTCTTATTCAAGCCGATGAAGTTCATGAAATCCATCACGGACTTGTACATTGGACTTAGGGTTAGCCAGTTGACTTGGGCCTCTTGAGTAATTTCAGCTATGAACGCGGTCTGACGCTCGTAGTCACAGAAATGATTCGAAATCAGTAGGAGTGCTTCGTTGAGCGTGAATTGTTCGTTTTTGCTTATTTGTTCTGGCTGCCGAACCAGACTGTTGACATGCGAACAGATTTGCTCGAAAACGGGAAGCAGGAGCAGCGGATACTTATGTCCAAGTTTGACCATCAGAGAAGCTGCATGACGTCGCAGATTTTTAGCTGCTTGCGAGTGTGCGTTTTTCACCATAACCGAACCCGAAGCGATGGCATTGGGAACATTTGGGCACTTAAAGACGAGAGCGGCGAATATTTTCTCCAGAACCCGTGGCAGCAGGGACACTCCACTCATGGCAACACAATTTCCGGAGATAATCTGGCAGGACGACATACTAAGGAAAACGAACAGTGCCGAAATGCAGGACAGCAGAACGGAGAGTATCAAGGGATCGTTACTCTCGGCCTTTAGGCACTCTTCAAGAAGACGCAATCCAGACTGAACCGATGGTCGTTCGGTTACCAGCAGAATTCGACTCAGAACACCGTCGAGTACAGCTACCAATGCCTCCCATTCCATGTAAATTGGATCATGAATGCTACAGTTGGTCGAACTTTCCGAGCGGGACTTAGAAAGTCTAAGATTCAGCCAGTTCTCGCAGTAAGCAAAAGTCCTTAGGGGTGCAATCAGAGTCGCCTGTCGGAAAATCTCCAAAAAGTCAGCACGGCAGCGATGATAGAAGACAGTAAACTCCTCATCGGAATCATAATCCATGCAGAGATAAGTTTCTGTGGACATGACATTGAGGACAGTTGGCCTCTCGGCAGGGTAGCAGATTTTGATGACTCTCGGACCGACAACTTCAATTACTTTTGGAATGTATTCGATGAACAATGGATCCTTGGATATTTGGTCGTGTTTCAGCAACACATTCCAAATAAGTGTTGCACCATGGGCGACTGTTAGACTGGGATGTTTGTTTAGCAGATAAATTGTCTCCAGGAACACCCCGAAATGGACTGGACGCTGAAATGTGGCCTCCTTGTTCCACATACCAGCCAGTTGATGGGCCAATCCAGTGAGAACATTGATGAGTTTCTTAAGGAACAAGTGATTCTGCTCGATGCTGGTCTCTGGCGACACCTCCTGACTCGCTCGATAGATGTAGTTTACTGTCTCTTCACTGAACAGCAGTAATAGAGGTTTCCGCTCCTTGATTTGCCCTTTCCGACTAACTATCATCGATAAACACTCGGCGGCATTCACCTGGAAGGCCGGATCAGTCAGCAGTACACAGAGGATGTACAGCAATTTGCCATCTTGGCAAAAGATATGATTTATCGACACCCACTCGACGAATCCAGTTAGCGTGAGCAGAACCATTTCCACGACCCGGCTGTGAGCACTGGCCTTCTGGATATTGTTCACAGCTGTCGTCTCCCGAAACGACGTCACATGCAGTTCAATCAGCCGCAGGAAAAACTCAAATATCTCATTCATTTTCACTGTTAACGCCTGATAGATATCCTTTTTCCGTTGATTCGATTCTATTGTCTGCAAAAGAGCCACATCCTCTACTAATCGCAGGAATATCATTAAAACGAGCTCTGTCTGAGGTTCTCCTTTCGAACACGCATCTGAGAGTTCCGAAAGCAGAGTTGTCCACTGTTGTGGCCATTCCCTTTTAATCATCTCGACAATAATTCGAGACAAACCATCTTTTAAATGTGTCAGACTTTTGTCCTCCGCCGGTCCGATTCCCGATAGTAACAATTTCATGGCATTCTCTTTGATAAACAACTTTTCTTGCTGTGAAATTCCATTCCACTTGAATTTGATTGTGTATTCGATGAGTTGCAGGCCAAAATGCTTCACATTGTTGCTGTATTGCCCGCCTGCTAAATACAGGCCAGCTTGTGCGCAGAGAGGGGAAGCTTCTTTAAACCGTTCGCATGCCACATATGCTTCCATGCGGGATTGGTGTCTTGTATTGGGGTCCATGATTATTTCGACAGCTTGGGCCAGTTCGTTAACCAAGGCCACTACTTCTGGATTACATTCCATTATTCTTCTTTCAAAAGAAAATATCCTGGTTTATTGAAATCCGCTTTGCTCAGTTCCACTGGGTTAAATGTAAGTATGCCTTTGTAAAAAAATTGAATTTTGAGATAAACTTGTGGTTTGGATGATTTGGGTTTTTTTATTATTTCACAATAATTTACCTATATTTCAATTGAATAAAATATTCTAAATAAAATGAGCTTAATTTCGATGAAGATAAAACGTTTTTTTCCTTTTCTTTATTTTTTTTTATTAATTGTTGGGACCGCGACACAAAAATAGCTGTGTTCACTGAGGCTGTGCTGGACTGTTCTAGACAGAAAAGTACAGCTTTTTGCTGTTCATTGAGGTTTTTTCTGTGCTGAACTGTTCTACTTTCCTGTTCATTGACAAACCTAGAACAGTTTAGAACAGGATTTTCTGTTCTTGCTTTTGAGTCAGATCAGGTTAGAACAGACTTGTGAGAAATGTCAAAAACGAAGTTGTCATTTTTTTTTTGTTTACGTTTTGATTTGGCTGTGCTCATTTGATTGACGAGCGAATTTTTAAGAAATAAAAGAATTAATTCAAATTAAACTAAAAAATCAAACGAAACATGGAAAACACAAATAACAATCAAAAGTAAATTGGATCCCTTACCGAAGAATCCCCTAAAAGGAAAGTACGGCTGAAATGACTGAGAGAAATAGCACAGCAAGGCGAAGACGCTACAAGTGACACCACGGAAATACCCAAGTAATTTTGCGCATCTTTTCGCCTTTCCATCTAACCTAGTCATGAATTTAACTTGTATTCCACAGGCCAATGTTCCGGAGTTACAAACCCCAAGATGAAAACCTCAGCGAAGTAGTTCTCGAACAAGGTCCAGCCGGTGAGATCGAAAAAGAAGTCGAATCACAGATTGAACTGCTCAAGACTCCAAATGAATGAAGAAATCGACATAGCCAATCTGGCTTCACGAAAACCAGATTGGGATCTTAAAAGTGACGTTGCCAAAAAGCTAGAAAAACTCGATAGACGCACCCAGAAAGCTATCGCCGAGCTGATTCGCGAAAGACTAAAAAAGAACCTGGATCTCTCGCAAGTTGTCAATGTGGGTGCGGCTATCGAAGCAAGACCATCTGAGGACGTCGTCGAGTAAAAAGATTTTATTATACAATAAATTAAAATAATACCTAAACTTTTAACATAATTCGCTATAATCATTTGTGACATGCAATTGCAGAGGAGCATACGTTCACTGTATTTGTTCTCAATGGAATCAGCGAAGTGTGTCATTGACTCCAATTGCATAGGGATGTCCTTTCTCAGACCCTCTACCGCCCGCTGCAGTCCCTGAATCTTTTCTTCGTGAATGATTAGTTGTTTGTCCTTTTCGCGGATGACTTTCTCTTGTTGTAAGGCCACTTCGGTTCGCAGACTAATTGTCTTATTGTTTTTCACGATCTCCTGACTGCTTGGCAATGATTTCGTTAGCTTTTGAGATCTCTGCGGTGGCCATTTCCAGTGCTTGCCGCTTGGTTTGGCAAATCTTTTTCTCCGCTTCCAGCTCGGCTAGCAAATCAGACTGTTCGGATTGCAAAACAGAAACATTGAGAATCGTCATTTCGGTATGAACTGTGCCAAACCCAGAAATACCTTCATTTTGCAGCTCGTCAATGTGCTTCCTCGAGTCCATCATATGCATGTCGTTTTTGCTCTCGATATTTTTTAGCGCTGCCATATCCGACACAAGCTTCTCGTTCTGGTCCTTCAACGATGAAATCGACGACTTCAGCGATGCAATCTCATTTCGCAAATTGTCACATCGCTTTGTCTCATGGCTGGAAGTAAAGGGTTTTCGTTTGGTGTATTTTGAGTTCTCTTAAACTGTCTTACCATTTTTCCGAGAACAGATTTGCCTTATCTTGGAGCGCTTTGTCAAGTTGAGCTTGCAAGTCTTGCATGGCCATCATTAGTATTATCTTAGCAATCACTTGATTTTCCATTTCAATAATTTTCAATAATATTTTTTACAGTAAAAACACAAAAAATGAAAAAAAATAAGCGAGAAACGAAAAATTCACACAATTTGCAATTTTTTTTTTTTTTGACAACTGACGTTTAACTGACTGTTCTAACTTGATCTGACGTTTCTCATGAAACTGTGCTGTGCTGTGCTGTTCTGATCTAGAAAAAACCTCAGTGAACACAACTAATGTGTACAGGATGTTGGCAGCAGTGTAAGTCATCTGTCATATGGTTTTTCAAATGCAGTTGTCAAAAATGTGACATGCTCGTTCCGCAAAATAAACGATGCAAAAAAGGAAGCGTACAAAGTAGAAAAGGATATTTTGTTGCAACATGAATGGGTGATGCAATTAATTTAATTATTTTGTAATATTAAATTGTTCAATATGAATAAAACAGATATATATTTACTGAAAGGCATGTACAATTGTACACAAAAGCATTCGATGTTGCAATAATAAAAATAAACAAAAATTAACGTGACAAATCGAAATCAAATCAAGTAAAAATGCATTGTGAACGCATTCAGTGAAAATATTTACTATTTTTTCTAGGTGCAAGAAGTGATTGAAAAAATTGATTGGTGGCAATCCGGAGTCGTTTGTGGTCCAGTTGTCCAGATGAAGGCTAAAGCTAAGTGTACACGATTGCCAGATCTGCAAATATTGCCAGATCTGTCAATGAAATATTTGTCTCGAATGGCTGACAATCGTGTACACACCAAATTAATTTGCAGACAAATGGTTTGGCTCCTAATTTGCAGACAAATATCTGCCAAGAACCAAGATTCACCAAATTCTGAGCTGTGTACCAATGAATAAGTCCGTCTTGAGTAACAATTTGGTTCATAGCTCAGAATTTGGTGAATCCTGGTTTGAGAGTTGTAATCCTTTTTCCTTAGTTTCTGGTTTGCAGTATTTTTCAAAGTTCAGAAGCCTATATCTCACAAACTATGATTCACCAAATTTTAAAATTTGGAACAGAAAATCAGAGTGTCCTTAAAAACAATCTGGTACATAATTCAAAATTTGGTGAATCCTACCTTAAAAATTATAGTCATTTTTCTCTTACTTCTATAAACAATCATAAGAATATAGAACGTCCAACGTTACGTTACTCAGTAGTCTTATTTTTCACTTACTCCGAAATTTTGTTCATGGGTAATTGAAGCAAATAAATGCTTAATCCATGTACACACTAGATAAACTTTTTGTTTTAATTTTCTTATGTAAAATTTTTTTCCACCTAATTATCAAATGAAAAATGTGCGATAAGAAGTTTATCTTTTCCAGGATTTACAAAAAAATGCATAAATTACAAATGCAGAATTAGAATTTCATGTTTAATTTTTATAGAGGATCTAGATTCTAGATAATTAGACCTTTTCCAAGTTATAACGTGACTTTTTCAAGCGAATAAGTTGTTATGCTTGTTTGTTTTTTTTTAAGAAACCTTTACTTAAGATTTCGGTCAATTTGGTACCTTTGTAGTTGAGAAAAAAACTACCTTTTCTAAGTTTGTTCTACTAAGGAAATCAGGGGCAACTACTTCATCCCCACTTCCCACTTTGCAAACAAAAACACCGACCATCGCACTTCCCGCCCATCTCCAAATTCTCAATTTTCGTTCTCCATCGTTCCTTGCATTTAACCGCTTGTCCGTAGTTCTAGGTTTTAAGGCATTCGATATGACACCAATAGTGTGCTTCTAACATCGGATCCGACGGGTACCCAGTAAAAATCAATAAGCTATATAGATATATTGAAATATTCATAACATGAACTGTTAGAGAACTACGTTCGAAATAAATGCCAAGGAACTACACTTTATAAGTCTTTATTTTAAATAATTAATACAGCAAGCTTTAAAAAATTATAGTTCTTTCTCCGTGGCTTTCAATTACGTTCTGGCCGTTAATGTTGAAATATGACGAAAACCTTTACTTAACGAAGCTTGGTGTCGGTCGGTATAGTATGGTAATGCCATTCAAAGGGTGATGTTAATTGTTGTTTTACTCGGTAGGCGTCGCTAACACTCCCCCCTGGTAAGACGAGACTGGACCTATAGTCTTATCACTCATTTCAGCGGCGTCTCTGACATCCAAAACGGCCAACTTCACTGCAGGCCTTACGTAGATTCCCGTAGAGGTTCGCACTGTTGCTTGTCGCACCTGGTTGTCTTTGCCGATCACGGTGTCCAGGACTATACCCTTCGGCCAAGAGTTTCTGGGCATATTTGAGTCGATGATAATGACGATATCACCCTTTTCCATGGAACGTGAAGGTTGAAACCACTTCGTTCTCCTCGTTAAAGTAGGCAAATATTCTTGAGTCCAACGTCGCCAAAAGGAGTTTGCTATTCGCTGAGCTTTGGCCCAGCTCTTTCTTAATATTGCTCCTTCATCAGTAAATTCTCCATCAGACGAGCCCAACAAGAAATGGTTAGGTGTGAGCGCTTCATCGCCTTCTGAGCTAAGAGGTACGTATGTAAGAGGGCGAGAGTTAACAATTGCCTCCACTTCCAACAAGGCACTATGTAATTCTTCTTCACTTGGTGTTTCCGTTTTGATGACTTCTGATAGAACGGCCTTGACTGAGCGGACGAGACGCTCCCAGCAGCCTCCCATATGCGGCGATGCTGGTGGGATGAACTTCCACTGTGTTGAAGAATCGATGAAATGCTGTGCAATCACGTCATGTTTCAGTTTTTGGTAGGCTTCCCTCAATTCCCTGCTGGCTCCTCGGAAGTTGGTACCGTTGTCGCTGTGTATCTCAAGCGGAGTTCCTCTCCTGGCAATGAACCTTCTCAAAATGAGTATGCATGAATCCGATGATAATGATGCTGCAAGTTCGAGATGGTTCGCCCTTGTAGTCAAGCAGGTTACCAAAACTCCCCATCGTTTCTCTTGACGTCTTCCAATTTTGATTTTCATCGGGCCAAAATAATCAATTCCTATGTAGGAAAATGGCCGTGTAAATGACGCCAGTCGTGATGGTGGAAGTGAAGACATCTCAGGTGGTATTGGGACGGCGTAGTTGTTTTTGCAGTATTGACATTCTTTTTTTACTTTCTTTGCTGCAGCTCTCAATCTTGGAATATAAAAACGTTGTTGTAGCTCGTTAGTTATTGTTTCTTGATTGGAATGACAATACTTGATGTGATAGGAACTGATGAGAAGTGATGTGATTCTGCTCGGATACGGAAGTATAATTGGCCTCTTTGTGTCCTGAGAAGCTGCCCCTGATGCATCTATACGTCCTCGGATTCGAAGCACTTCATTCTCATCTTTGTATGGACTTAGTCGATATAAAGCACTTTGAGGTCTTAGTGGTTTGTTTTGATTGAGTTTTTCTATATCATCTGTATAGGATTCACTTTGTGCTTGCCGAAATAGAAATTGCTCTGCTTTGAAATATTCTTCAGATGTCAAGTTTTTATTAATTCCTGGACGACGTTTGGCTTTAGATTGTAAATTAGCGACGTATCGATATACGAACGCACATGACTTGACCATCTTCTTCCAACCTGAGAATCTGTGGGCTTGTATGATCATCACCTGCGAATTCTTGCGAATATGCATAACACTGGATTTTAATTCTTCTGTCGTTTCAGCTTCCAAGGGATGATTGGGCCAATTTTCCTTAGGCTGGTACAAAAATTCTGGGCCAGAGTACCAACTGCTTTTCGATTGGAGATCAGGGGGTGGTTTCCATTTAGTTGCAGCATCCGCTGCGTTGAGCTTTGATGGTAACCAGTTCCATTCTTGGATATTTGAACTCTCAAGAATTTCCCCAATACGGAAGGCAACATATTGCCGATACCTCCGTTGATCCGACTGCAGCCAAGCCATGACGACCTGTTCCTGGTTCGGTTGCAATGCTCAAATCCTTCTTCTTGGTTTCTGGATCGGTGAATTTTGCCATGAATTGTGTTGAATTGGAAAGCCAATGGTGTATTTCGAATCCCCCTTGGTTGTGGATGTAGCGCACTTCTTCGGCAAGTTGATTTGCTTCTGTTTCTGTGTCGACACTGTCGAGTAAATCATCAACATAGTGATTTTTAACAATTGCTTCAGTTGCTCTGGGGAAATGACTTTTAAAATTCATGGCATTTAAATTCTTGATGAACTGGGCACTACTAGGAGAACATTTGGCTCCAAACGTCATGACCTGCATAACGTAAACATCAGGTTTCGCATCAGCCTCATTTGTTCGCCATAAGAATCGTTGTGAGTGTTGGTCTTCTTCTCTGATGATCACCTGGTGGAACATCTCTCGAATATCTCCACAGATAGCGATGAGTCTTTGTCGAAACCGGAGAAGAATAGACGTCAATGATGGCAACTGGTCAGGTCCTTTCAACAACATATCATTCAGCGATATACCATCAACTTTCGCGGCGGCATCCCACACGATGCGGATTTTCCCTGGCTTGTTCGGGTTGGATACAGGAAAGATAGGAAGGTACCATGTTCGAGGGTGTGGTATACTCAACTCTTCCTCATTTAATCGCCGAATGTATCCTTTCTCGATGTGGTCCGCGATGCGCTGTTGAATGATGTTTCTTAAGTCTGGATCCCTAGTTAGCCTTTTCTCCAAACACAAAAAACGTCTGTTGGCCATCTCACCGCTATCGGGGAGACTAATTGATGCGTACTTCCATAATAATCCGGTTTCGTATCGATGTCCTTTACGCTGTGTTGTAGATTTCAGAATGTCCAATGCATGTTGCTCATCTTTGGAAATACTCATAATTTCTGGCTTTTCAATTCCCATATTTTCGAGCACAAAGTAGCTTTTCACAAGTTGGTGAAGATTCTGATCCTTTTCTTCTTGGCATTCGCAGATATGAAGATGGTATTGTTTTGTTGCATTCGAAAATAATTCCTCTCTGCACGGTCCATAGACAGCCCAACCAAGTCTTGTTTTCGAAGCTATCGGCTCATCTATCCGTCCTTCCTTGGATTTCATTGGAAGAGCTAAGTGCCAATTGTTGAGCCCAATAAGAATCCTTGGAATCGCTTTGTTGTATGATCGTATCGGTATGCTTCTCAGATGATGGAATCTTCTGGCCAAATTGTCAGCATCCACACTTTGAACAGGTAAATTGAGATCGCGTACAGTGTGAACTCTGTGGTGAAACTCCAGATATCTGCATTGTCACTCTTCTCGACTCTTCTTCTGACCGTTCTGTGTCTCCGGTCCACTTCAGACAGATGGGCTGTAGAGTACCACTAAGATGCAGTTGTTCGGCGATGCACTCATCCAGTAGCGTTAAAGAGGAACCCTCAACGAGGAATGCGAAGGTCTCGACATTCAGATCTCCATTCCGCAGCATGACCGGAACCACCCGAAAGAGAACACAAGTCTCGTCGTCTTGTCTCGAGTGCTGATTAACGATGGAGGTTCTGGAGCATTGATCGGAGATGCCACGATTTTCAGTGTTGACATTGTGAAGTAATGGGTGATGCTTACGATTGCAATGATTTACGCCACAAGTCTCATTTGAGTTGCATTGACCATTCTCATGGGTACAGAGGCACATTGGACACAATTTGTATCTTTTCACTTCCTGCCATCGTTGCGGTCGACGTAGCTGTTGAAACTTGCTGCAAAGTTTTATTTCAGTGCAGTTTTTACTGCAGATTAGACATCCCGTTTCACCTTGTGTAGCTTTCTCCGATTGGCTATCGACATCTTCAGAGTGTATATTGATGAAATTACGTGTTTCAGTAAATGTTCTCTCTCCAGGAGGGACAGTAACTTCACTTGCATCTTTACCTATTTGTGAAATCCATTCGCTAAAGGTAGCAATAGTTGCCGACGACTTGCCGTTCTTATATCTGATCCATTCCAGTTTCATCTGTGCGGGTAGTTTGGAAACGAGTTCTTTTAACAAGCTCGGATTGCAAAGATGATCATGCAATTCTGAACTCTCCATCAGCGCTGTCACATTTTGTACGGATTGCGCAAAGTGAACAACCGTTTCCAATTTCTCTAGCTTTGGAGGTGGCTCTTGTTTTATGCGAATTAGAAGGTCATCTATAAGAAGGTCAGGTCGCCCATAGATCTGTCGAAGGGCTTCGATGGCACCTGGTACACCAGCGGGAGAATTCAACCTATATCTTACGATTTCCAATGCAGGTCCTTTTAGACATCTCTGCAGTCGATCCATGTTTTCACCATTTGAATAACCACGGATTTCGGTTGTACTCTCAAAAGATGCTATAAAGCTGGGCCACTCCTCCAGGCGTCCACTGAATGGGCGGAGATCCTTCGACATAACCTGTCTAGCCGCGATTTGATCGGGGCTGAGTCGACGTGAAGCTGTTGTTATAAGTCCAGATGGATGTGGTTTGCAGTCTGCTGGTGTTACTACTGGATTGTTGTTATAACAACTGTTGCAATGATGTGTCTGAGATGGATTTTCTGCTTGGAGTTGATTGGCGGTAGCATGAGAGAACTGTCTGTTTTGTGGATAGTAAATTGCGTTTGAAGGAACGATTTCTATTGCTTGTTGTAGCGTGCGATGATTATGTGTCGTGAGAAGAACATCTTGTGTATTTTTGGATGTCGAATCTATTCCAACGATGTCAGTGATGACTCTAGTTGTTCGCAGCATTCCTCCGTGTGGTGGTGGTGATGGTGTACGTTGTCGGTCGTCGAAAGTATCTTTCTCAGGCTGTGGTGTTGTTTGGTGTTCAGGCTGTGTTGTTGTTAGGTGTTCAGGCTGTGTTGTTGTTTGGTGTTCAGGCTGTGTAATTGTTTGGTGATCAGGCTGCTCGACATCCTCGTGGTGATTGCTTTTATTATTCAACCAGTTTTGAACGTATGTGCTTGGTGTCTCTTCTGGCAATGAGTCGGATGATTGGTTAAATGCATGCAGCAACTGATATTTTTTCTCGATGTATTCTTGGTTGAGTTTACGCTCTTCTTCCAAACGTTGCATTTCTAATTCGAATTGCTTATTCTTTGAGCGCCTGGAAGTAGCGGACGGCAGAGTTTTGTTCTTTTGTGTGCTATTTGTTTTTTTCTTACCTTGTGTGGAGCCTTCTTGACAGGCTCCACAATTCCATGGCTCATTTTCAATATCGCTCGTGACGCCGACACAGTGGAAATGAAACCATTCATTACAATGATCACACTGCACCATATCAGATGTGTCTGGTTCTTCGCATTTTTTGCAAGAACTCCGTACTTGTTTTGACGACGCAGAGTCAGATCCAGCTTTTTGTGGTGTGCCCACCATTTTGTTCGATTCACGTGTATATATAATACTTGAACTTTGTGAATTTTACACTTTTTAGTTTTTGTTGTGTTGTTTATAATTTTTTAAAGAAATGTTAGAGAACTACGTTCGAAATAAATGCCAAGGAACTACACTTTATAAGTCTTTATTTTAAATAATTAATACAGCAAGCTTTAAAAAATTATAGTTCTTTCTCCGTGGCTTTCAATTACGTTCTGGCCGTTAATGTTGAAATATGACGAAAACCTTTACTTAACGAAGCTTGGTGTCGGTCGGTATAGTATGGTAATGCCATTCAAAGGGTGATGTTAATTGTTGTTTTACTCGGTAGGCGTCGCTAACATGAACATTCACCGTTATCATCAAATTCAGTTCGATAACCAAACGGAAGAGAGAATTATAGGAACACACTTAAAACCTTATACAGGTTGTTTAAACTTGTTTATTGTAAATAGAATACAAAATTACACAAATCTTTTTAGATTCAACTTTAATTCCAAGTGTAGGTGGTACACAATACAAAAAAAAGGTCATTATTATGAGTCGTGTGTTGTTGTTGTTGAGGGAGTGTCAGACGTCCAAGCTTTTGTTTTAACAGCATGCATTATGGTTCCTGCTTGAAGATCATGCGCTGGTTAATTTGCGACCATCCTTATTGGTCCTGGTTCACGAGAAGTACTGAGTGACGAGTTTCTTGGTTTCCTCGGATCTGGCATCGAGTTTCTTCCCTTCGTAGCAATCGTAATCGAATAGCCAGTCGGGAGAGCGGGAATACCAGTTCTTGACCACCCCAAGTCCACACCAGAGATGCTGTTGTTATTGTCCTGGCCGAAGAGCAGACAGAAGCGAAGGCCTGTTTGCGTATCTTATCCAAACACTGGAACATTCCAGTGATCACATTGCAGATTGTTTTCAAAGAACCAGATGGAGTAGTGTTCGCGATCGAAAGTGGTCAAAATGTGAGGTGCCCTTGGGCATGGCATCGAAGAAATTCTTTAATTTTAGTTCTTCTTCATTCATGTTTATCTTGCTTTGTATTTTTCATGGCAGATTTTCTAAAAATAAAAATAATAAAATAAATAATCAAAAAGTTATTTGCGAAAAACTTACGATTTACGAATGAAGGAAATCCCAATGAAGATATGAAATGTATTGACAACAACTGCCATTTTAAATTCACAAAATGACATTCCGAAACCGAATGACTCCGAATTAAGCTGTTTTTGTTCAGGGATGTTATCGTTTTGATAATGTTACGTCATTTTGAAATTGCGTTACGTAATTGTTTATAATTTTTAATTTGTTAAATAACTAACAAATTAAGATTCACTAAATTCGGAAAATAGTTACGATCGATTCACCAAATTCAGGCGCATCTTTTGGTACCAAAATTTTTGAAATTCAGAACAAGTGCTGCTAGGTATACGCCTTACGTTATTTTGTTAATAATTTTTAAACTTTAGTTCACCAAATTCTAAAATTGATTCACTAAATTTCACCAAATTCTCACCTAATTATTTGCATCAAAAAAATTGAAATTCCTCACAAAGTGCTGCTAAGTATTATGGCGGTGATCTGAGGGCATATGCTGTATCTTTTCCTACACACCGATTGGTAACCACTGGGTACTGGCTATATCACTAGATATAACAGTTTTAAAGACTGCAATCAAGTCACGAATAAGACTGTTTTTTTTTAGTCCTTTATGGTGGATTTACATGTAATCTTCGACGTCTGCATCTGCAAATTCGCAGAAAAGTAAAGCGGGGGAGCTATACGTCATAGCACGAAAGAGTGAAAGAGTACACATATACCTACCCATTTTTACTTGCTATAATTTTTAAAGCTCGGTGACAACCAACAACAACAGCCAACAACAAAAAATTATGGTGCAGATGAAAAAATTATGGTGCAGATGAAAACGCTATAAAAAAGATGAACATGTTCGTCTTCACCATAATTTTCTTCTGCATGAGTTGAACTTCCTATAATCTTCATCCGTGCAGACGTCTGCATTTTGGTCTTACCTCTCTATTACACTAGTATGAGTTTTGTATCTTGCATCCTCTATTTTTGCAGATGATGGCATGCAGATCAATGTAAATCCACCATTAACTTACAAAAGTAGGGTAGAGTCGGCACCCTTCGACACCTTAACAGAAAATACACAAAATCATAGTTTATTTTTTTTTTTCAAAAACTAATTTTTTTTTATTAAATTTATGATTTTATCAACATATTGGACCCTTAGATTTAAAAAAAAATGTTTACTATTTTTTTTTTTTTTAAAGTAGAAAATTGTCGAATGTGCCCCAGGGTGGGGCAGTTCATTTTTAAATTATTTGTATTTAAAAAATAGTTTTAACAAAAAATAAATAAGTAGATATAAGGGTAGCCCTTTTTACGCAATATTTTGCCGCTGCTGAACTGTGTGATTCCACCTTATTGATAACATCTGTAAGTGCCTTTTTCATAGCCTTTTTTTTATAAACTCGAACCATTTTCTTTAGCAATCGAATAAATATTTTGAGGATTAACTAATTTTTGTGATGGATAAACATAGGAGACAGTCTGTCGGAGGTGCCCCAGACAAGAATGTCGAAGGTGCCCCACTTGATGTTATTTTACTTTTTTTTTTATTATTTCCCAAAGTAAGATTTATCAAATTAGCTTTAAAAATATAAATAAACACATAGTATTGTATATAAAAAACAACTTCACTGCTAGAAAAAATTAAAAACACGACTACGAAAATCTTAAGAACTTACCCTGAAAATTATAGCACGTGGTCCAAATAAATGCTTTACATCCTAACTTGGCGGGATTTGAAGCCTGCTGAAATTTTTGACATATGTTTGGCATGATTAAAGGCACATCCACAATTTTTTACAGAATTTTTAAAGGTCTACACACAGAGATAATAGTGACTGTCGAAGGTGCCCCACTGTCGAAGGGTGCCGTCTCTACCCTACTTTAACTGGAAAGGAGCAGTCTCCAGTCAGTACTTATTTTTTAACTTGCAGTCAATTGAAGAAAGTCAATTGACTAAAAGTTAATAAACTGCAGTACTTTTTAACTGGCTTTAGTCAGTTTAGTCACAAAAAAGTCTTTTAACTTAAGCGAGTTTGGTTTTAGTCAATAAGTCTTTTGACTGCAGTCAATTAACTTTAAGTCAATTGACTTTTTTTTAGTCTTTTTGACTAAAAAGTAATAAATTGAGTTTGAGTCAATAATATTGAGTCAATACTATTGAGTCAATACTATTGAATTCACATTGAAAAGAATCCTGTTTATGGATTCGTCCAATAATTTACCCCTCTTATGTAACCAGACCCGGAACTACAACGGACTACGCATTGAGAGTTTGTACCTGGAATGTAAGAACACTCTATCTACACTCCAGGTGCAACTCAAAAACTTGAATCTGTCCTCACGCAGTATAAGACAGACATTACTGCGATCCAGGAAATGCGATGGATAGGATCAGGGACAATAAAAAGGTCTATAAGCTCCATATGCGGTATGCCCCACCTACAAAAAGGCGATCCTATGTCATGTAAAAACTACCGAGGCATATCCCTTCTAAATGTTGCATATAAAATCTTATCCAACGTACTGTGTGAGCGTATTAGACCGTTCTGCAACACAATAATCGGCAAGTACCAGTGTGGCCTTAAGCCAGGCTGCAAAGCTGCTTATGTACCACCGCCAAGAGCTTATGACGATGTTTGAATTCGGGATCCCGAACAAACCGATCCAGCTGTGTCAACTCATCCGAGTTATTTCAAACATGCGCAGGGCTTAGACAGGGAGATGGGTTATCATGAGATTTCTTCAACATATTCCTGGAGCAGATAGTGAGCAAGGCAGGTGTTAGCACGGAAGACACTATCTTCAGCAAATCCACCCAGCTCCTCGCCGTTCACAGCGGTTGAAGAACAGGCGAAAATCGTTGGTCTTGAAGTGAATGTTCTACGGTACAAGGACCAAGTGACTGCGGATGGCAGAGCTCTTGGTTTCGGCGACTAGAAAGTGCATGCGAGGGACCGTTCCCGATTGAAGGCTGCAGGTATCAGGCTGTGATCCTTAATGGATTGTGTGCCAAGTAAGAAAGAGTTAGAGTATTATGTACTATTCCTTTTTAACTGCAAAACATTTTAGTTCCCAAGTAACAATTTATCTTGTATAAGGTCCGATTCCTGAATATTTAGAAGCAATAGCTTCCATAGAGTTATTTTAAGACTTATTTAAGGATGATTGTTTTTATTTTGCTTAAATAAGACCTTTTGTAATTTACTTATAACAGTCTGCAATTTGATAACAAAGATAAGGCCTCCTTGTGCAAATTATAACAAACTTCTTGCACGAGATTGATTTACCGAAATCACATAAGGCCTCGCTTTGCTTCCTCGTGAAAGCACATTTAAAATAGCTTGTATAAGGCCTTTTATTTGTTTCCTAATAACAATCTGCAATTGATAACACAGATAATGGTGGATTTACATGTAATCTTCGACGTCTGCATCTGCAAATTCGCAGAAAAGTAAAGCGGGGGAGCTATACGACATAACACGAAAGAGTGAAAGAGTACACATATACCTACCCATTTTTACTTGCTATAATTTTTAAAGCTCGGTGACAACCAACAACAACAGCCAACAACAAAAAATTATGGTGCAGATGAAAAAATTATGGTGCAGATGAAAACGCTATAAAAAAGATGAACATGTTCGTCTTCACCATAATTTTCTTCTGCATGAGTTGAACTTCCTATAATCTTCATCCGTGCAGACGTCTGCATTTTGGTCTTACCTCTCTATTACACTAGTATGAGTTTTGTATCTTGCATCCTCTATTTTTGCAGATGATGGCATGCAGATCAATGTAAATCCACCATAAGGCCTCCTTGTGCAAATTATAACAAACGAAATGTCAATCTTATCACTTCGCGTATGTATGTGTGATTGTTTTTTGATTGTTCATTTCAATACATGCGTACTCTGGGGTGGAATCGGCTAAGTTCAAAAATGACTATCACATTTGTGATAGTCACATGTGATGAAATAAAATTTTCCGTCTGCGTAAAATTATCACAAAAAAAATGTATATATTTGGAATCACTTTGCCAAACTGACGTTTGTCAGTTTTTTTCCATTTTATTTCTATTTTTTCTCTCGCACAATATCTCGAAAAGACGAAAACCCAGGTTGGTTAAATGAATGTTTAAACAAATGAATTTAATGCAATCACTTATTTTCTTAAAGGAACTCCTGGCTGAGGGCAAGCAAAAGATAAAAATGGAGGTAAAGAACATCGAGAAACAAACCAACGAAATCAAATCGGGAATGGCCGAACTGAAAGCACTAGAGTTTTGCTTTTGGGCATACGAGGAATTAATTAATTGCAGATCATTCTTATGACATTTAATACACCACGTTATATTTATTGGGAATTTTCAAAAGTAACATTCATAAAACCAAAATAAATAAACGCTTAGAATCGAAGAACCTTGTACCTCGTAGCTTCAATTGGTTTTTTGTATATGAGTATTAGCACTCGGGTGCCCGAAAGTTGCACCAAACTGCCCGCTGAAATACTATTTAGCATTAATACTGTACTTTAATGGTGTAGTTAGGCCTCAGACTGTTGAACTTCCCAAACTTCTCTAGACATGGTTCATCGAAAGGTCCTTATTTTGAAAGGAAAAGAAATTTATTGAAATAACAAAATTTATGCACATCTACTTTTATTCTGCTTCGAAGACAGTCTTTTTCAAGGTTTGTCTGGCAACTAAAAATGAAGGAAATACTTTCAGCGGCTGAGCTGAGAAAGAAAAAAAAAGATAGTAATAAGAAAGTTACACATTTGAAAATCTGCAAGGAATCTCTGGTCACATCGCATCGGTAGAACTGCTTCTTACACATCCACCACATCCACATTCAAGATTTTCATGAGTAGTACATGTATCAAAATCCATTGGTAGACCAAACAGACCAGCCAATTCCTCGACAGTAAACTTCATGGAAACCTCCGAAGCAAATTCTTTAGCAGAATGTTCATCGTTGTTCTTCAAAGCATAACTTCCAACACAAGTTTTGGCAATTAGTCACTTTCAGATTTTTAGATTTCAATTTAATTTGATGCGTCCCCTAAAAAAAAAAAAAAACAATTGAACACAATTTTGTATGAAAGTGATAGCTAAAAGGCTGTCACAGCAAAAAATCACAAAAATGTGATTGTCACAAGTGATAATCACCTTACACAGAGAAAATTTGTGATCTATGATAATCATTTATCACAAATCACCTTAGCCGATTCCACCCCTGGTTTCCTTATGATAATTATTGCTCACTTAAGAAAGCGGACACTCTTAGGAATGTCAAGTTATCCGAGTTCAAATCTCATGGCATGTTCTTTTTTTTTGTTATTGAATGGAAAGGCAAAGATTAATTATGTAACAAGATGGGAAACTGACTTACGTTTCACTCCCTAGATCCCGCAATTTTCATATTCTTTCATTTTATTTTCTTTCCTTGTACATGAATAATACAAAAACAAAGAGATGAGGTGAGATTCTTATATTTTTGCAGTTCTCTTTTGTTTGTTTTCGGATTTTCAAATTTAACGTAGATAACTAGATTGAATTTTCAAATTGTCAAACACGTTTTTCTTAAACCCACCACGAAAATACTTGAAGGATGCGTTCCGAAGCTTTAGGCTGAAAACTTACTTGTGCCTTACATTAAGATATGTTTAAAGGCAGAAGCACACTCAAATATTTAAATACATAATATACTGAATTTAGGAAATATCAGGCAATTTTCATGGTCAATTTGATTCTTGTTCTCGAAAAATAGGAAAAAAGGGCATAACGGCGAACAGGGTTGCTGTTTTTGTTTTAACTTCAACAAAAAATTAAAATATGTATTTGTCATTTTTTATTGCATTCAATAAACAAATTCTTGTCTCACAACTCAAAAAGTGAAAAAACTTTACATTTGTAATTTGCAGCCAAAACAAACAAAAATGAACCGAAAAATTATTCCGTGTTTTCATACTTCATTTTCCATCGTTTAATCTTTAGAACGTGTCATAAGTGGCCGAGAGACCGTTTCCAAAAACGAATACAACAAAATTATTTCTTGTTATTAGTTTTTTTTTTTGCAAGCATCTCTGTGTTAATAAAATATGTACTTAGCTTCATACAAAAAGTAAAAAAAGGATATTTCAAAAGTCCTTCATCTTGATGCCTCAGTGTTGGAAAATAAAAATACTAAAACATTTTGATTGTTTGTATGAATGAAAACAAGAAAAATATTTCTCTTACTTTACCAAAAAATACAGATTTTTTTTTGTTCTGTTCACAATTTCTATTACCGTCACTTTTTGAAAATGAAATTTCACGAACAATTTCTACGCCTGTTTATTTAATAGCTTTTACTTACCTAATAATTTTACTCTATTTGTGAACATATCCATTAACTCACCTCTTTTTTCAAAAAAATTCAAATTTAACTGCCAAAATTATTCCCCTTTGGTGAATAGACGGATTGAAAGAATGTGTTAGTGAAAACACGCACACATCTTAGCAATCCGTAAATTTTAGCTTGTAGGCAACTGTCATTTTGACAGCTTTGTTTCCCATCTCCTTACCTTATATAATCTCTGTGGAAAGGCTATTATTCTCATGATGTCTCAAGCAAAAAATGTGGTATCGTATGTAAGGTTATCACCTGAATTGATGGTAATTAATAAATTTTGTTTTCTTAAAAATAAGTCAAGTCAGTTTCCAATAAAGCTATCTGTATCTAATCTGGTTGGATGGACACCCTTTAATCCACAACTTTCTTTTTATTCAATTTTAATGTTTCACTCTTCACGAATTTAGTAACATTATACATTTTGTGCCATAAAGTTTGAGAGAAATGAGTTGCAACAACTTTTTTCAAGTTTGCTACTCAAAACATAGAAGTCGCAATAGCGCAGTGGATGAATGCTTGACTGATAAGCGGAGGGTCTCGAGTTCAAATCCCATAGGTAAACTCTAATATTAATTTATTCTCATTGTACAAACAAATATAATTAATGATAAAAATAACCGAATGCCTATGCAGAGGCGGCGTAAGGCGTGGGCGATGTGGGCCATCGCCCACGGCCTCGCGGTACAAGGGGCCTCGCGCCTCAAAATTTTGTATGCATTGCTTCAGTGAGAATAAAATAAAAAAAGAAATAAATATCAACATTTGCTTACGTCTCGTAACTATCGCGAGTAAATCCTTGCCACGCCGACCAGTGCGGGGAATCCCTTCTTTTATTCGTTTACTTTCTTTACTAGGAAACCTACCAATCAAATCAAAGTACCACTAGCAAAGATTAACTAAATAATAAGATGGGAAACTGTCTTACGTTTTACTCCCTTGATCTCGCGTTATAAAAACAAAGAGATAATGTGAGATTTTTCTATTCTGATTGTAGTATATGGCAGCACGGATACAAGTCAAAAGGGAAGAACATTAATTCGGTGCGGGTGCAAGACAGTCAAGCGATTTTGTTATTTATTGGAGATCCGAAACTGACAATAATTCTCTTTTGTTTACTACAGCATTTTCAATTTACAATAGGTTGCTAGATTGAATTTTGAAATTGTCATAATCATAACACGTTTTTCTGAAATTCACCACGAAACATTAGAAGTAATGATTTTGGATGTGGTCCGAAACTTTAGGCCCATGACATACTTAGGTCTTATATTAAGGTATGTTGGAAGGCAAGGCAGGAACGCACTCAAATATTTACAAATATTGGCGCAAGCTTATTGTCTGTTAATGAACAATTTTAGTGTGATACTATAGTTCGTTCAATAAAAAATGTCAGTGAAGGAAAGATAGGGCATTTGCCTCTCATTCTGGTAGCAATAGCTTCCATATGTCTATTTCAAGCAAAAGCTCTGACGTGGTTGCTATACTTTGTAAATTAAATCACCGGAATTCAAAGAGTAGTGTGTATGGTTACCACTTGCTGGTGATTTAAATTTAAATTTAAAATTTAAAAAAAAAAACAATAAACATTATCAAAAATTCAGTCTCAACGTATTTTCGCAAAAATTATCACTAATCTGTCGAATAGTCGCTGCTGCTACTTTCGTCATTTAAATCTATCACTAACCTTTCAACAGCTTCCTCAGCAAATATGTCCATCTCCCACATTTTAGGTTCAACAACCCGTTCAACATGTTGGACACACCGATCCCATTTTTCGCTGTCAACGGTGGTGAGTGCTTGGGTAAATAACTCTTTTATTTCTTTCATTTTAAAGGTCTTGTTTTGGCTTGCTACTATCCCTTTCAATTGGGCCCAAACCAATTCAATTGGATTAAGCTCGCAGTGATAAGGTGGCAAGCGAATAACAGTTGTTACACTCAAATCTTTTGATACTTTTGCACACATTTTCGTTAATATACAAAACAAAACAACACGGTTTGCTGTTATTATTATTATTATTATTATTATTATTATTAACGAATTTTGTTATAATTTTATCACCGCATTATTTGACCTATTTTTCTCCACAAAGAAATAAAACCACGACACTATATGAACAAAAAAATCTGAACAATAAAAATGTATAACTGCATTCCTGCACCGATTTCAGACAAGCAAGTAATAGCCTTTTCCCACCGACTTGATTTAGCTTATTCGATTTATAAATCAAGAAAGGCGTTCCCACTGAACTTTTTACTTAATTTAGCTTGACATTTAATTAATCTTGACATAACTTTTGAATTTTTCAATCAAATATATTAATATATGACACAAAATTTGAAATTTGACTGTCAAAAAGAAAGAAAAATGAATTCAAAATGAATTTTATTCATTACTTGAGCATGAAATCATTCAGCCTGGAATCATCGAGGTGATTTATACCTAATTAAAAAATAAACAAGCTAAATCAGGTAATTTCAAATAATTGAAAATGTATGGCAAATCATGAAATAAATTATGTGATTTAGCTAAATCAAGTTGTTTTAGCTAAATCACGTTGGTGGGAATAGGCTATAAAATAAATTCAAAATTCAAAATTCAAATTCAAAATTCAAAAATATTAAAATTGAGGCGGTAATACCTAACGCTCTCACCTCGATAAATGTTGTTCTCAAAAGCTTTAAAACACAAAGCTCTTTCACAAAATCCTTTGAAAAAGCTCTTGAGGTTTGCTTCCAAAGGTTAATGGCAATGCTGTCATTTCTCACATTGAGAGAAGAAAAAAGAATACGATCAGTAATTTCAGTATGCTTTCAGCATGCAACATGAATAGTCATGGAGGGATGTACAACGTTTAAAGAAAAATAAATCAATTCGTGTGTATAAATCGGCACTGTAATTTGGGAGCGAATTTGTGTCATTTCAATGAAGTGAGTGTTTAGCAGCCACCTCTGCTTAAAAAAAAGCTCTCCCATAAGGCCTTCACTGACATTTTTTATTGAACGAACTATAGCTTAAACTAACGTTTCAGTCTAACTCAAACGTCATTTTAAGCTAGTATCACACTAAAATTGTTCATTAGCGGACCATACTTTTGCGCCATTGAATTAAGGAGTTATCAGGTAGGTTTAATTGTTAATTTGATTCTTGTTCTCGAAAAATAGAAAAAAACACGAAAAAAAGAAAACAGAGTTGCTGTTTTTTTTTACCTGGACAAAACGTGAAAATATTCATCTTTAATTGCATTACATAAACAACTTCTTGTCTCACAATTCAAAAAGAGAAAAAAGATAACATGAACCGAAACATTGTTCCGTGTTTTTATAATTCATTTTTCCTTAGAACGTGTCATAAGTGGTATAATTCAGTTTTTCATTGTTTTTGCAGAGAGCATCTCTGTGTTTATAATACTAAGCTTCATACATAAAAGTTTCAAAAAAAAAAGTTTAAAATGCTGGAAATTTAAAATAGCTACTAACATTTAATTGTTAGTTTGAATGAAAATAAAAAAAATTTAAATTTCTTAGTTTTTGAGAAAATAGGTACAGCAATTCATTGTTTCAATTTAAGGTGTTTTCTTACTTTACTCTTAATTTAAAATTGATAAGGATGTGCACAATCACCGTCATGATTTGGAAAAGCCAAATAATGAAGTTTTATGAGCAAATTCTACGCCTTTTTATTTTATTTCGTTTCCCTAACCCAAAGTTACCCTGTTCTCTTTGTGAACAATTCCAGTAAGTAGGTACAGCCTCTGCTGAAAGGAGTCTTTTATAGTTAAAATTATTAAAAAATTATTTAAGAAACACAATGAGCCAGACATGGCATCTAGGCTGAATTACGAAACAATAATAATTAAAGAATTTAGTAAAGTTAAAAGCAGGAAATTGCTGTTCCTTAAATAAAAAAAAATTAAATATTATAAATATACACTTTAAGAAATGTATATAAGGTAGAGATGACAATGAATAAAAACTTTGCAGTGTTAATTTTTTTTTAAATTATTATTATTATTATTTTATAAAATCCGTCTTCAGGTCGCCACATAACAGGGCCTCGCAAAATCTGTCTTGCCCACATAAAATTTTGGTCTTGCGCCGCCACTGTGCCTATGTCACATCAGAAATAAAAGCAGCAAACTACAGAGGATCGCAAAAGAAAAACAATTTCATGTTGAAAATAAATTTTTCTCTACTTTTGCAATAACTTGCATAAGGCCTTATCTTTACCGTTTCAAAGAAACTATTGCTTTCTGTATCGAGCTGTTGTAAGGTCTTATTCGCAATTCTTGAAAGAAGCTATTGCTTCTTTAAATTAACTGTTATAAGACCTAATAGAGATTTCTTCCGAGAAGCTATTACTTCTTTAAATCAATTGATATAAGGCCTTGTCATAATTGATTTAAAGAATCAATAGCTTGCATAACTTGCGCCAAACGTATTTGTATAAGGTTTCATACAAGCAAGATACAAATCATGAAATAGCTTCGCTTAAGCCTTATAGAAGTTAAATTGTTACTTGGGTTGTAACTTCCCTCGTTACCCCGAAACCACAAGTTCTGACTTTGACAGACGGAATGCTTCTGAGAAGAGCTAAACTCTTCTATTTTGAAAACAGAATCGTCCAAAGAATGACACATACATCATAACCCATTCCATTGGAAGTAGAAAAATAAACGTAAAAGAAAAAAAGACCAATGAAAAACGACATAAGTACACAGATAGAGATTTTTGACAGATATGTGTAGACTATACTGGCAAGCCCGAACTTTCCCGCGGCGCAGCATTTGTCCGCCTTTTTGCTTGAGATCGCCTTTGATAGTTTTTGTTGATTTCTGTACGTTCTGTACATGAGAAAAAGAGATTCACTGCTGACACTATACAAGTTATAGGAACTTCTAAATGCAGAAGAATATGCTATAATCAAAATGAACATGTTCGTCTGAACTATAATCTTGATCTTGATTTCTCTTTTTTCCTTTAATCTTGATTTAAGAAGATATTCTGCATTTTGATTTTCCTTCTCTATCCAACGAGCATGATTTTAATTAGTTGCATCACTCTATTTTGCAGAAGTAAAGATGCAGACACATGTAAATTCACCATAAATCAGAAGACACTACTAAATAGAACTTTTACCTAGCAGTGCAGTTAACCGAGCCCTAAACAAGCATACACTTCTTTCTTTCAGTTATTGTGAACGCAACCAATATTCTTTCTCTCTTCAACACATTTAAATAGTTCATTTACCCAACCTTTTCTAGCCTTTGCTTAATCCAAGCATGCGGTCAAGCAAAACATAATAAACAAGATAAAAAAAACAAACATCAGCCCGCCACCTCCCACCCATATGTCGTCATCGTCATTCATCATTTCGTAATTTCATCAAAAATTTTGTTTAACAAGCTGTCAGAGTCAGATGATTTTTAGCAAGTACTTGTAGCTTGTGGGAATCTCGGACCGAAAACATTGAAGGAATCCCAATTTTCTTCAACTATTTATTAAAGTAAATAAACAGAGTTAACATTGCTGAATTGTTATAAATTAGCTTGCAGTTCGTTGTGGCTCCGCGTTTGAACAGCAAAACCAAGATCGTATAGTAAATTAACAAAAATACTGTCAATTAAAAAAACAATCAGAGGTGAGAGAGTGAATTTATTATCATTCGTCAATATTTATTCAATTAAATATTTTTTAAAATTTTGCTTGCAAGTATTTATCTTGACTTTAATCCAAAGTACAACCACATAAGCAAACAGAACAGCACAGTTTTCTGTTATCTTTTAACGATTTCAAGCTTTTTAGTACCTTAGCACTCGACCAAGTCATTCAATCCTATTTTTATCACCTCAGCCTATCAGAAGCTAAACTGCACGAACAGAGTTAAGTGCAAAGAAAAAAAACTCAGTTAAATAAATTGTTCGTTTTCCTGTTCCAGATAGAGTAGAAAATTGAAGATGACAACTTCTATTAAGAACAACATCATCTTCGGGGGAGAAATAACCTCGAAAACAACAAGCTCCTACCGGTCATTGGGTCACTTTTTGTTGGAGCAATTTAAGAAAAACGAAAATGGCGTGATGATGGTATGTCAAATTCCTTTCATTTATGTCTATCGTAGTTAATTTTCAATGTGCGTTCTTTGTCAATAGATTGATGCTTCCACCGATCAGGAGTACACACGCAAACAAGTCTACGATAAGATCACTCGGCTAGCGTTTATACTGCAAAAGCTTGGCGTGAAGGATGGCGATGTGGTTGGACTTTGTGCTGAGAATTCGATTGAGTATGCTGTGGCTTTGCACGCGACATTTGCTGTTGGAGCAACTGCTGCTCCATTCAATGTGACCTACAGTGAACGTATGTTTGGCGTTTGATTATTTGATTTGATTGAGACAAAATTCTTTTGATTCCCAGGCGAGCTTGATCATGCCACAAATCTGTCCAAACCTAAACTATTCTTTTGCTCGAATGGCTGCTTGAAGCGAGTTCTTGCTGTTGCCAAGAAGAATAAATACATCAGTCAGGTTATTGTGTTTGGTGATGTCAGTCAAAGCCCAGAGGCCACATCATTCGAGGAACTTTTGGAGAGTAAGAAGTTTGTGTCTCAGCCGGAATTTGAAGCTCCAAGCGTAAATAAGAACGAGAATGTTGCTCTGATTGTTTGCTCATCGGGAACCACAGGCATGCCGAAGGGAGTTCAACTAACCCAAGCAAACATTCTCAACGTACTTGATGCACAACTGTGAGTACATACATGGTTTTATCAAAGTTTGCGAAGGTTTCAATGAGTTCCTTATTTATTTTATTAATGCCTAACGTTGGTTTAACTGATAAAAAGTTTAATTTAATTACCTTCTACTCATATTGACCCTAAAAACGCGATTATTTGGGTAGGTGGCATGTAAAGTAAAGAACAATGTATTACTGTAATTAATTACTAATTACTTACTTAAGGTGGCGCTACAGTCCGGTGTGGACTTGGGCCTCAATAAAAAGTCTCCGCCAGCCAGCTCGGTCCCTAGCTAGCTTCCTCCAGTTTTGCACTCGAAGTTGATTGAGGTCCTCTTCCACTTGTGTGCGCCACCTGAGTCGCGGTCTTCCTCTCCTTCTGCGTCCCTTGGGAATAGTGTCGAAGGCTTTCCGGGCCGGAGCATTGGTGTCCATGCGATCTAAGTGATAGAGCCATCTGAGTCTCTGGACCTTGACCCTTCTAGCTAGGTCCACGTACAACCCGTAAAGTTCGCTGTTGTATCTTCTCCATTCCCCATCAATGCCCACCGGGCAAAAGATGACCCGAAGAACTTTCCTGTCGAAACAGCCTAAGGCACATTCATCCGATTTTGTCAAGGTCCATGCTTCTGCACCATACAGCAGGACAGGGATGATGAGGGTGTTGTGCAGTTTTACCCCAGTTGCTCGAGAGAGGGCTTTTCCACTCAATTGCTTTCTTAGCCCAAAGAAACAGCGATTAGCAAGAGTAATTCTTCGTCTTATCTCGGCGCTGGTGTTATTGCCCGTGTTAATAGCGGAGAATAGGTAGACAAACTCCTCTACTGCCTCGAAGTTGTATGCGTCTATTGTGACGTTATGTCCGAGCAATCGGTGTTGGGTGTCCTTTCTCGGAGACCGCTAAACCCATTTTTGCCGCTTCTTTCTCAATTCTCACAAAGCCGACATCACGCTTCCCATTATATCGATATCATTGGCGTACGCGAGAAGTTGAACAGATTTTTTTGAAGATAGTGCCTCTGGTGTTGACGGTGGAGTTTTGCACTATCTTCTCAAGAACGATGTTAAAAAAATCGCACGACAGCGCATCGCCTTGTCTGAATCCTTTTTTGACGTCGAAAGATTCCGTTAGCTCATTGCCAACCTTGATGGAGCAGCGTGAGTTCTCCATCATCATTTTGCACAAGCGAACGAGCTTGGCAGGGATGCCAAAACTAGACATAGCTTTATACAGTTCGTCTCTGTTGATGCTGTCATACACAACCTTAAAATCGATGAAGAGGTGGTGGGCATCGATTTGGAGTTCAAAGGTTCTTTCCAGGATCTGCCGCAACGTTAAAATTTGGTCGATGGTTGACTTTCCTGGCCTGAAGCCACATTGATAAGGACGTTAACATATTACGGCAGAGAGGATCTAGTAGGCGATGTTAAGTAGACCGATTCCTCTGTAGTTGTTTAGAGGATCTCCCTTTTTCAGGATCGGACAAAAAATGCTGAGGTTCCATTTGGATGATTTGGTGCATGCTCCTATCTAGATCGTCTGCTGCTCTGAACTGCTCGGCAGATAGACCATCTGCTCCAGGAGCTTTGTTGGATTTCAGCCGTGATATTGCTTTTTTCACTTTTTCTAGGTCGGGCTCACGGAATTGTTGGCTGTCATCGTGTGCGATTACTGTAATTATAATTATTAATTGGGAAAAATTGTGATTTAATAACTCAAGGCAATATTGGCCATAAAGTTAATTACTTCAAAGTAAAAGAAATCGTCGCTTTAAACCCTTATGAAACGAAGTTGCCAGAGATCGTGATGAATGTATAAACAGAGAATGAAAATAACAATTTTAACGCACACGACTAGATAGTTTGATCTTTCTTTAATTATTGTGACGACTTTTATTATTATTTTGGACTTTTATCTGTCAAACATATGTGGCGCACGAGTTCAGAACAGTCAAGGCTTTAGTGGCACCAACCTACAATCTACTACATATTTCTGTAAAATAAGACTACATATATGTACAATCTTAACAGTACTCGCTTACAAATTCAAGTCAAAACTATTCGATGTCAAGAGAAAAGCCTTAAGGAAAATTGGCACCGGTTATGTTTTTTATTTTTTATAATTAGCTCACACTCAAGAGGTTTTTTTATACCCTTATTATGTCAGAGACAAAATGAGTGCTTAAGGAAGAAGGAAAAGGGTTTGAAAGGAGGATTGCAGTTTACAGAAGGTAGTCCTTTAAAAGTAAGGTAAAGCCTGTGGCTGGTAATCACGAACCCTGCTACAAGCCCGGAAAACGAAAATTTGATTTAATCGACACCGACGCGACGGTCAAACGATTTAATTATTTTCAGAAATAACGTGCGATGTCTTGGCCGTAATTAAAGCTTACAAAAAGCATATAAAGAGATAATGTGGCAAAAGTATTGATGCATCGTCCAAGACACGTCCAAGGTAAAGTTAAACCCATCATCATCGGTTTCAACGTAAAACATGAACGTTCATGGACTTATTGAGAAGTCTGCAGTTGATACTGACTTCGAACGCGTAAGTTAATGCATCGCAAGCTAGTGTTTGAACGTAAAAAAGCTGCATACCAAGCAATGTAGAACGCGGGCAATGGGAAGTGAACTTAAATTAACTGCTCAACGAACGGTTAGCTTACTGAAGAAATGACGGTTCAAACATTTCAAGACGACAATCTTTTGCTGCAGCCACTAGATGCTGATGGCATTACAGCCAGGTGATCATACGTGTATGACCGTAACTTCATCCACTAATGTCCAAAATATAACATCCCAACATACTATCCGTTTGTAGACTTTAAGCGCTTGCCACAGCATAGTCAGAATTAAAGGTTAGTCTCAAATGCTTACCCAAACGGGCACAAGAAGCGCGTGATCGAGGAGATAGAGGGTTGTCATAACAGAAACGAGGCTCGAAAGTTATACAAAAATGTAAAACAAACCACCAACCACAAACACCCCGAACCGAAGCCTGTAGAGACCATCATGGGAACATCGTAGTGGAACCACAGTCAGTGCTGAGGTTGGTTAGGAATATGCACTAGCTGCAAAGTTTGGTCGGAGGAAAGCATGTCCGACGAATGGAACCTCAGATCCTCAAGAAAGGAGATCCCCTGAACTGCACGACAGAGGTATAAGTCTCCTTAACATCGCCTATAAGATCTTGTCTGCCGTGATGTGTGAACGTTTGAAGTCTTTCGTCAACAACCTGATAGGTCCTTATCAGTGCGGCTTCAGTCCCAGAAAGTCCACCATCGATCAAATATTCACTCTACGGCAGATCTTGGAGAAAACTTTTTCACCGATTTCAAGGCCGCGTATGACAGCGTCTATAGAGACCAATTATATAGACCAATGTCTAGTTTTGGCATCCCGGAAAAACTCGTCCGTCTGTGTAAGAAGGCAAAGGAAAACTCACGCTGTTCCATTATGGTCGGAAAAAACCTTACGGATGCATTTGATGTCAAAAAAGATTTTAGACAAGGCGATGCGCTTTCATGCGATTTCTTCAACATCATTCTTGAAAAGATTTTGCAAAACTCCAACGTCAACACCAGAGGTACAATCTTTCAAAAGTCCGTCCAGCTACAAGGATACGCAGACGGCATTGACATAATTGGAAGGACACAGCGTGATGTCAGTGGAGTGTTCGTGAGCCTTGACACGGAGGCCAGAAGGATGGGTCTAGCGGTTAACCAGGGCAGGACCAATTTAATGCTGCCAACAAGAAAGGACACCGAAAATCGACGTCTTGCAGACAACGTCAGTATAGACAGATTTCTCTTCGAGGTAGTCAAGGACTTTGTCTACCTAGGATCCGCTATAAACTCAGACAACAACACTAGTGCTGAAATCAAACGAAGAAGGCAATTCTTGGACGAAGAAGGCAACTGAGTAGTAAAGTCTTCTATCGAGCAACTAAAGTGTCACTGTACAAAACCCTCACTATCCCGGTCCTAATGTATGATATTTGGTGATTTTTGGTCCAGTCTGCATAAATGGAGAATGGAGACGAAGATTCAACCAAGAACTGTACGAGCTATTCAGCGACGCTTACCTAGCCAGAAAAGTTAAGGTCCAACGACTTAGATGGCTGGATCATGTAGAGCGATTGGAAAACAATGCTCCGGCGTTGACTTCGAATCCAACCCTCAACGACAACGAAGTGGAAGACCGGTGGAGCACACAGGTGGAAGAGGACCTAAACCAACTTGGCGTGCGAAACTGGAGACAGCTAGCTAGGATCGAGCTGATTTGAGACACTTGTTAGATGAGGCCCTAGTCCGGCCTGGACTGTATCACCACCATAATTAAGAGTTCAAAATCTCTTAGCGACGTGCAAAAAAACAGTCTTAAGCAAAAAAATTGGCCCGTTTTGAGCAAAGACGATTGCGACTTTGTAGATTAAGCTTTATAGACTTCGACGGACTCCTTGCTGTTCGTTGCAAGGCATTTTCCTCTGCACCAGAAGTTAGGACTGGGATCGATGAGCGCTTGTGAAGTAAGCACTTGGTTGCTTGCTTTAAAGTCGCTTTCTTAGTTCAAAAAACGGCGACGATAACATTAGTTACATGTTTATTTAATTTGTCTATTCTCTTTAACTACTCGCGTTTGACAAGTTTTTCAAAAGTATTAATAAAGCCTCTTCTAGCTCTTCTGTCACAGTTGTATGGATTCTAATATTATTGCTACTCTTTCTTTTTAAATACAGAGAACCCGATGCTATTGCGTTAACTGGAATTGCAGTGCTAAGCGTAATACCATGGTTCCATGCATTTGGCTGCATCACATTGATACTTTCTTCCTGCATGGACACAAAAATGGTTTTCCTGCCAAAGTTTGAAGAAAAAGTTTTTCTCGGAGCGATACAGGTTGGAAGTTTCCATACTCAGTCAACAACTGTTTTATTTCCTTTTTTTTTGGTCTAGAAATACAAAGTTGTTTTGGCGTTCATGGTGCCACCTCTGATGGTGTTCTTGGCCAAACATCCAATCGTCGATCAATACGACTTGTCATCGCTTTTAGTCTTAGTATGTGGTGCTGCGCCATTGAGTAAGGAGACAGAAGACGCCATCAAGCAGAGGTAAGCACAAGTTCAATGTCTCCTTACTTTCAAGTTGAACATGTTTTTTTTTTTATAGAATTGGAGTGCCATTCATTCGACAAGGTTACGGTCTGAGCGAGAGCACACTGAGTTTATTAGTCCAAACCGACACTCACTGCAAACCGGGAAGTGTTGGCGCCTTAAAACGTGGCGTCTATGCCAAAGTAATAGACACCGAAACCGGTGTCCCTCTAGGACCAAATCAACGTGGCGAACTCTGCTTCAAAGGCGAATGCATCATGAAGGGATACGTTGGCGATAAAAAGTCCACAGACACCATTATCAAGGATGGCTGGCTACATACTGGCGATGTTGGCTATTTCGATGACGATTTCGAGTTCTTCATCGTGGATCGTATTAAGGAGCTCATCAAGTACAAAGCATTTCAAGTGCCACCGGCTGAAATCGAGGCACTCCTCTTAACCAATAAAAAAATCAAAGACGCAGCTGTTATTGGGAAGCCGGATGAAGAAAGTGGTGAGCTGCCAATGGCGTTTGTTGTCAAACAACCAAATGCTAAGCTAACCGAAGAGGAAGTATTGAAATTTGTTGCCGATAATGCATCGCCAGCGAAAAGACTGCGTGGCGGTGTTCGGTTCATTGATGAAATTCCTAAGAATGCAAGTGGCAAGATTTTGCGACGAGTTTTGCGCGATATGCTAAAGAACCCAAAGTCGAAGTTGTAAACTTGGTTTTTGTTTGCATTTCTTATTGGCTAAGTCTTTTTTACGACAAACATTTTTCGTGGGTGATTTTATAACTAAGTTTTTACCGGAACCAAATTATTCTAATGTATTCTCTGTCCCGACCGGAAGACGGTCATGCACGTAGTATTCGAGGGGTATTAGCGAAATCCAAAAAGGCATTCATACTAACCAAGTATTGCCATACAAAACTAATTTAAATGTTTTTTAATATATTCAGTTATTTAATAAAAGAAAAACCTAAGATTCATAAGAACATGGTTTTTGTTTTCAGGCAACATCGATACACACGAGGCAACAGTTGCCGCAGCCTGACTAATTTGCTCCAAAGGTTGCCTCGTGTGAAGCTAGCATTAAATTCAACAATCATCGTATTCGGTCGGCGGAAAATGTTTCGGATATGTACGAATGGAACGAATTTTTAAGAATCGTCTCTCGGGAAAAGGGAGATCCTCTAAACTGCGCCAACTAAAGAGGAATCAGTCTACTTAACATCGCCTACAAGATCCCTTCTGCCGTAATATGTGAACGTCTGACATCGTCAACAATCTGATTGGTCCTTATCAATGTGGCTTCAGGCCAGGAAAGTCAACCATCGACCAAATTTTCACGTTGCGGCAGATCCTGGAAAAAACCTATGAACTCCAAATCGATACCCACCACCTCTTCATCGATTTTAAGGCCGCGTATGACAGCATCTACAGAGACGAACTGTATAAAGCCATGTCTAATTTTGGCATCCCTGCCAAACTCGTTCGCTTGTGCAAAATGACGACGGAGAACTCACGCTGCTCTATCAAGGTTGGCAATGAGTTTACGGAATCTTTCGACGTCAAAAAAGGATTCAGACAAGGCGATGCACTGTCGTGCGATTTCTTTAACATCGTTCTTGAGAAAATAGTCCAAAACTCCACCGTCAACACCAGAGCCACTATCTTCCAAAAATCTTTTCAACTTCTCGCGTACGCTGACGGTATTGATGTAATGGGAAGAACACAGCGTGATGTCAATGGCGCCCTTGTGAGAATTGGGACAGAAGCGGCAAAAATAGGTTTAGCGGTAAATGAGGGAAAAACGAAGTATATGCTGTCTTCGAGGAAGGACACCCAACTCCGACGGACGGTTCAAACATAACGTCACAATAGACGCATACAACTTCGATGTAGTAAAGGGGTTTGTGTTAAAACGAGCAATAACACCAGCGGCGGCGAGTTCAGACGAAGTTTAACTCTAGATAATCGCTGTTTCTTTGGACTAAGAAAGCGATTGAGTGGAAAAGCCCTCTCTCGAGCAACTAAGGCAAAACTGTACAACACCCTCATCATCCCTGTCCTGCTGTATGGTGCAGAAGCATGGACCTTGACAAAATTGGATGAATGTGCCTTAGGCTGTTTCGACAGGAAAGTTCTTTGGGTCATCTTTGGCCCCGTGTGCATTGGTGGGGAATGGAGAAGGAGATACAACAGCGAACTTTACGGGTTGTACAACGACGTGGACCTAGCCAGAAGGGTCAAGGTCCAGAGACTCAGATGGCTCGGTCATTTAGAGCGCATGGACACCAATGCTCCGGTCCGGAAAGCCTTCGACACTATTCCCGAGGGACGCAGAAGGAGAGGAAGACTACGACTCAGGTGGCGCAGACAAGTGGAAGAGGACCTCAATCAACTTGGAGTGCAAAACTGGAGGCAGCTAACTAGGGACCGAGCTGGCTGGCGGAGACCCAATTCCACACCGGACTGTAGCGCCACCTTAAGTAAGTCTCTCGGATAGCGATATCAAAGAATGCACATATTTGGATGCGGATTTGTCGTAGGAAATCCGCTAAGATCAAAAGTCATGGATTTCAAGCAAATTAGTGATCGCCTGATGTAATCCGCATCAAGGCCACACTACAAAACATCAGCTAATATGTGTACACGCACTACCGATGATGCTGAGGAGTCTAGCAAGGAGGATTTTTATGACCCCCTGGATAGAGCCTAAGGAGCCTGTCCAGAGCACGACGTCAAAATCGTACTCGGAGGCTTCAATGCAAAAGTTGGGAAGGAAGACATCTTTGGCGGATTAGTTGGAAAGCACAGTCTCCACGAAGTTACAACAGATAACGGCTTCCGACTAATCGACTTTGCTGCAGCTAGTAATACGGTGATAAGTACCACTAGGTTTCCAAGACGAAAGATCTACACAGCAACCTGGCGATCTCCGGATGGTGGAACTACCAATCAAATCGACCATGTGCTAATCGGTGCAAGGCACGCATCTAACATCTTAAACGTGCGCACTTTCCGAGGGGCAAATGTCGACTCTGACCACTTTCTGGTATTGACTAAGTTTAGAGCTCGATTATCAAACGACAAAAAAACACGCACGGCCCAAAGAAAGAAGTTTAACATCGGTTGCCCTAGCACGCCGGATGATGCCAGAAACTACAGAGACGCCTGACTGAGAGACTCTCCGCCGTCCTCCCAAATACCACAGATATGGGAGGAATGAGGACAAAATAAAGTACATGCTATCAACAAACAAAAGAACATCTATCCACCGCCTATGACAAAACGTCAATGTTGGTAGCAGCAATTTCGAGGTAGTTAAGGGGTTCACCTACCTTGGGACAAACATCAATCCCACAAACGACACCTTAGTGGAGATCCGACGAGGAATTACCCTAGCGAGCCGCTGCAACTTCGATTTGGCCTAACAACTGAGTTCAAACTCCTCTCCTCACTTAAAAGACAAAGTACCTACTATACAAGACTTTTTTGCTAGTCCTACTCTACGGCGCCGAGTGTTGGACGAGAAGTAATAGAGGGGAATTGATACTGGGCACTTTTGAAAGAAAAACTCTTCGACGGATTTTCGGTCCCGTATGCGACGATGGCGAACTGTACCAAGATGTGGATGTAGTCCAGAAAGCCAAGAAAAGACGACTACATTGGCTCGGTCAAAACGAGGGAATGGACGACAATTCCTTAAAACTTCGAAATCGCTGCTACCAACATTAGCAATTTCTTGGAGATTTCTTGACATCACATGAGAGCGCATCTCCTTGCCTGAAATCAGTACACATGCCTTCCTTGTCCTATAATTTGGCCTGCATACATCAGCTACTGGAAGTGCTATTGGACTAGTCATGATCGCAATAGGGATAAGTGGAAGAAATTGTTGAAGGATACCTGCAATGGACCTAGGTTGTGACAACCTTTTCTTATAGTCTAGAGAAAATAACAACTGCATTTCTTTGTTTATTTGTTATTTTTATTTTGGGTTATTTTCACTCAACCGATTCCCTGTGATCAATCGAATTATTTGCACGAAAAAGATTAAAACTACAAACCAAATGACTACTCTAGAAAATACTTTGTTTAACAAAAAATTACTGACCTAGTCGAAGAGGCTTCTAAACACATCCGCTTGGGTCATTGGTCGAACCTTTCGTGGAACAGTGAGAGGCACTTGATTTTCAAGCATTGCCGCAACTAACACGGACGTTTGGACTATGGGGCCACCCACCAAATGCAGGAATTTCGTGTCTTTCTTTTCCCTCGTATTGAATAAAATCCTTTGCGAAACGAAATCCAGGTAATGGCTTACACTTCCGACTTCTACGTAGCGCGCAAACGCTGGTGAATATACTTGAATCGATGCTTTCAAGGACTCACTTCGAGATAGGCCTTCTGGTGTGACGTAGACTATTCTGAAATGGAGACCGAGTCCTTTGTAGAAATCGACAGCCAAGTTGAGGATATCATCCATTTGGCGATCAGCTTCTTCCAGTGTATCACTGGCCAATAGAGTCTGCACTGAGTTGCATTGAGTGGCTGCGTAAAGGCCCATTTCGGCGGGGATTTCACTCTTTATGATGTACTGTCTGCCAGTACTGACCAACCGGAGTGGCAAAACCGATGGATAAATAAAAAACTTGGCCAAATTCCCCAGGAAACTCTCAAACGATCCGCCACCGGTGAGAAAGGCCGAATTGAGATTATGTCGTTGGTCTTCTTCGTGGACTTGATGGTATTGCCCCGAAGGTGTGAGATTCGCTTCTAAGAGTACTTTTCGAGAAAAATCAGGATTTGCCATCGGCACAAAGTCACTGCCTGTGAAGAGCTCTCGACAAAGCTGAGTGCAGTCGAGTTCGAATTGCGCTGCATCGTCTAGCAAGTAATAGCAATCTCGGTCATCAAAATGTACCAAATCTTTTCGTGCTAAATGGGAGACGTTCGGCGAAGTATCTTGCGGCGGAAGACCATTTCGATAAATGAGAACTTCTTCCTTACCTTGGGGACATTTCGAATGGATTTCATTTGGAAGTGAGAGAAATTCCCGAATGAATTGGTCTTCGACAGGGTAGATGCTTTCCTTAATTGTTTTAAGGGTGTTTCGGGCAGCGATTCCTTTTGCTTTAAGTTCGTCTATTGCTTGTCTGTTTGATTCCTGAGAACATTTGTATGTAAACCATCAACGAGAGACTGACGATGTTTGATGGGATAACTTACCTTTTCCAACTGTTTGATTTTCTTGCTTATGTCGTCTCTAGCCTGTTCCAAATCTTCTTTTTCTCTGTGTAATCGTTGATATTTCTTAAACTTATTTTTAAGAGATTCCAAGTCGATATTCAGGCCACGTTGTGAGATGTTTTCTTTCAATGAAGGCAAATCGTCGAGCCGCTTTTGGAAGTCCATGAATGGCACAAGTGGTACATAGTTTTCTTTGGCCTTGTCGCCTGTGAGGTAGAGAACAGAAATATGTCTACGAAGGACGCGGGCACCAGCATTATTTCGTAATCCCAAATTGCACAAGCACAACATTCTTTTAATAATTATTATTTAATTGTGGGAATGGGAAAAAACCAGATTTTAATTCGATTCGGACGGTTATTAAACAAAGCTCCAAGCAAGCGGCAATTGCAACAGCAACAGCTGGATTTTGATTTTATGACAACACAATTCCCTTTTTTGTTTTTCCAATGAGTGCATTCAGTTCGGCAGCAAAACAAGAAGTAGGCACTGCCAGCCTTAACTAAATATGAAAATATTTGTCATTTTGTTATTATCGACTTTTTGGTTGGTGAAGGTTGGAATTCCTCCATGGGAAGCGCTATTCACATGAGCACGAACAACGAATGAACGAAAATTCGTTGATTTTGACATTTCTTTCTTTCACATGAGAGTTTTAAATTCGTCGCGATTCGCGAATGAACAAAGACTTAAATTTAATGCGCTCGTGATGATCTTTAAAATAAAAAACGATATTTATCCAAAATATCTTCAACGTAACGTGAACTTTATAACAAACTCGTCATATAATTTGAGAAATGCCGGTGATTTCAGACTTCCTTTATACAGAAGAGCCTCAACTCAAAACAATCTACTCTACAAAGGCATTCAACTTTTTAATAGCCTTCCTAGTAACCTTAAGACTGAGACAAGATTAAATAAATTTAAATTATTATTAAAACCTCTTTTTGTAAATAATATTTTGTAAAAATTGATTAGATTTTAAGTATTACATGTTTGTTTAGAGTTTTTTAACTAATAAATAAATAAAATAAAAATAAAATAAACAATCAAAACACAAAATAAGGCCATGTGCGAAATGGATGAATTTTTAACCACTACTGTCATATTTTAACCTTGGGGTGGAATCGGCTAATAGCCTTTTCCCACCAACTTGATTAAGCTTATTTGATTTACAGGCCGGCTCCACTGGGCATGAACGATGCCCTGTTCACGAACGTGTCTTGAAAAATTTCACTGGAGGCAGAAAAATCCATGTCCACACAGACATCTTGTCGAAGAATCTTGTTTTTTGAACATGACATGAGTGTGGTTCAAATCATGGGCATGAATTTTGACGTTTCGTGTACGTGTAAGGTTTTCATTTGAATGTAGATGTAAATCGAGTGATGAGTTTGTGTTTGAGTATTTTCCTTTGTTCTGTTTCGTTTGTTGTGTTACGTTTAATTTTATGCTTTCTGCCACCGCGTTTTAAAATAAAATGAGACGACAAGACATAATTTGCCCAGCGAAAAAAAATGTTCTGTTTATGGATTGGTTTGCGGTTGTGATGTTGGGCAGCTGTATGCTCAGTGGAGACGCTGTGTTATAAATCAAGAAAGGCGTTCCCACTGAACTTTTTACTTAATTTAGCTTGACATTTATCACAATCTTGACATTTTTTTGAATGTTTCAATAAAATATATCAATATATGACACAAAAATTGAATTTTGACTGTCAAAAAGAAAAAAGAAATGAATTTGAAATGAATTTTATTCATTACTTGAGCATGAAATCATTCAGCCTGGAATCATCGAGGTGATTTATACCTAGGCCGTGTGCGAATTGTATGAATTGTGGTTAAAAAATAAAAATGGATGAATTTTTAACCACTACTGTCATATTTTAACCTGATCGGCAGCTAGTCAAATAATGCGAAGTGTCAAAATTTAACCAAACGTCAAATTTTAACCCATTTTTAACTGAATTCGCACACGGCCCTAATTAAAAAATAAACAAGCTAAATCAGGTAATTTCAAATCATTGAAAATGTATGGCAAATCATGAAATAAATTATGTGATTTAGCTAAATCAAGTTGTTTTAGCTAAATCACGTTGGTGGGAATAGGCTATAAGGTGATTTGTGATAAATGATAATCATAGATCACAAATTTTGTCTGTGTAAGGTGATTATCACTTGTGACAATCACATTTGTGTGATTTTTTTCTGTGACAGCCTTTTAGCTATCACTTTCATACAAAATTTGTATTTTTGAGGGGACGCATCAAATTTTATTGAAATTGAAAAATCTAAAAGTGACAAGTTGTCAAAACTAGTCTTGGAAGTTGTGCTTTGAAGAACAACGATGAACATTCTGCTAAAGAATTTCCTTCGGAGGTTTCCATGAAGTTTACTGTCAAGAATTGACTGGTCTGTTTGGTCTACTAATGGATTTTGATACATGTGCTACTCATGAAAATTTTGAATGCGGATGCGATTGAAGTGGAAGAAGCAGTTCTACGTGAACAGAGATTCCTCTCAGATAAACGAATTGACGAAATGAGAACACTATTGCAAACCGTTTTCAAATGATTTGCTAGAAGTTTTGAGTTTTGAATAGTTTTAAATGTGTCACTTTCTTACTACTATCTTTTTTTTTTCTTTAAGGAAGCGTGAAAGGAAGCCGCTGAAAGTATTTCCTTCATTTTTAGTTGCCAGACAAACCTGCAAAAAGACTGTCTTCGAAGCAGAATAAAAGTAGATGTGCATAAATTTTGAAATTTCTTTTCCTTTGAACATAAGGACCTTTGGATGAACCATGTCTAGAGAGTTATGGCAAGTTCAACAGTCTGAAGACTAGCTACACCATTAAAGTACAGTTTGAATGCTAAATATTGTTTCAGGGAGCAGTTCCGTGCAACTTTCGGGCACCCGAGTGCTCCTGCTCATATACAAAAGACCAATGCGTACAATCGCAATCTCGTAGAAGATTCTTCGATTCTAAGCGTTTATTTTGGTTTTATGAATGTTACTTTTTAAAATTCCCAATATATATAGCGTGGTGTATTAAATGTCATAAGAATGATCTGCAATTAATTAATTCCTCGTAATCGTAAGCCCAAAAGCAAAACTCTAATCATCGCTCTCCAGCGAGGTATTACTTCCAAATATCTGGTATAAATGTCAGTTTGGCAAAGTGATTCCAAATAAAACAATTTTTTTTGTGATTACTTTACGCAGAAGGAAAATTTCATTTCATCACATGTGACTATCACAAATGTGATAATCATTTTTGAATTAAGCCGATTCCACCCCTGCTCCGCAGCTAGTCAGATTTTAACACATTTTATTCAATGCGAATCGTCAACATTTAACCAAACGTCAAGTTTTAACCCATTTTTAACTGAATTCGCACACGGCCTAAAAATTAAATTTATGCATCATAAATTAAACATAAACTACATAATTATACTTATATCGTTTTGTTCAGAATTTGTTAGGAAATACGGCTTCAAACGTATCTAAAATCACTTTTCTTCATTCATTCGTCGTTCGTCGGTGGTGCTCAGTGAATAGTACTTACGGTTGACGTGGCGGAGCGGCTTACTACTACTATAAAGCTTAGAGCTTAGAGCTATGCGCTCGCGAAAATTGTTTTCGCATAAGGGGCTCCCATGGTCGACAGGTCGAAGCAGAGTAGCAGCGCTGCCGGAACTACTACCATGGGAGTATTTGTACTCCCTTTGCGATCAGTGTAGGTACCTACTCCCATACTCTATTACATTCGAAAATACTCCCCTTAGAAAATTAAAGGAACATTATATTATATTAACTACCGGGCTTGCATATATTTGTTTACTTAGTTGAGCGAACACAACTAGTCTAGTGGTGTTAAATCGCACGAACGAGGCGGGCAATAGACTCACCCAATTCTTGAGATAACTCGCTCATCAAACCTACTCTTCAATAAAGCGATTGCTCGATCAACTTGGTGTGGTGCAAAACTGGAGAAAGCTAGCTAGGGACCAAGCTGGCTGGCGGAGACTGTTGATTGAGGCCCAAGTCCACAACGGACTGTAGCGCCACCTTAAGGAAGTAAGTAAGTAAAGGTTGGAATAACATGCTACTTTATCAAAAGGTCAGCGAAAGTAGCAAGAAGTAGAAAAAGAAAATCAAAAATGAATATAGCTATTCGCTGGCATTATAGCATCTAACACAAGAACAGAATGCAGTCACCAGTCGCCCGACGACGAAAATGACAGCCGAATTTGTATGGATTCGCGAGATTTTTCAACTTTGTTGCGCGACGAGTTTGACATTTTCATATAAATTTCAGCTGTAATTTTTGTCGTCGGATGACCACCAAAAGATTGACTACAGTCGCTCCTTTTTTATTGGAATTCATTTAAGGAAACACAGCTGGAAGAGTGGCGTAGATCAATAAGGTGTTGGGATGCAAAATTGGAAAATGTAGGCCAACGATGGTGATAATTGGAACTATGGGCTAAGGGAGCGGTCAGCAACAGGCGGACCGCTGTCCGTTTCCGGACCGCGAAACCATGAAAAGTCAAACTTAGCCATACTACCGATTCAATTTAATAACATACTTTACGCAGTTTTAAATTGCTAAGCAAGTATTCACAGACGAATAAATCAAATTGAAATACAAAATTTAAACAATCCCTTTTTTTGTAAGTAAAATTCTCTCTGCTGTTGAATCGGTTGTCACTCTTACTGTGAGATCTAATTACAGAGCTTTCGTTCGATATCGATTCTTTTATAATTTTTTGTTTTTAAAAACGTTTTGTACCAATAATATGGATCCTAAAAAGCGAAAAGTGGACAGTGATAATAAGAAGTTTCTGACCGAGTGGACTGAACAATATTGTTTTACGCTGCCTGATAAGCCTCGAGCGGTTCCGGTATGCCTCATATGCAATAAACCTGTTGCTATTGTTAAAAGTGCCAATTTAAAGCGACATTACGAAGCAACTCATCAGCAATTCCACAAAAATTTTCCTCTTGGCAGTGAAGCTCGTAAAGAAAAACTAAAGGCACATTTAACTTTTACAAGAAAAGCACGAACTTATTAGTTCGTTGCATGAGCGAGCAGGGAAAATGCGCTGAAGCTGCGTTACGGGTGTGCTGGACGCTAAATAAACACCAGAAACCATTTTCTGATTTTGAGGTGGTAAAAGAATGTATGTTGGAAGTGGCCACCACACTTTTTGAAGATAAAAAGGATGTTGTCACACTTTGCTTGAACTTCTACAAAAGGCACCTTGCTACGCCATAGCACTTGATGAATCATGTTACATTGTTGATGATGCACAAGTGTCAATGTTCGTCAGATTTTTTGACATTAAATAAAGCTAAATAAAAACTAAAAAACTTTTACTTCGATTAAAATGTTTTCATCCGTATCTGGACCCCACTTAAAACTACTACTACTGCTGACCCCTCGCTAAGCCAACGCTGAGTGATGATGAAGGCGATAATAAATCTTTATTTTTTAACTAACATTTATTTAACTTTTTTCCTCTTTATCCTATGTTTTATTATGTATACAAGTTTTAATTTGTATTCAATTACGAAATAAATTATTTCAATCACTTTAATCAGAGATGCTCCAAAAAACAATCCGGCAATGCCGCCAACAGTAACTGGGAATATAAGCGTTCATTAAAAACGTTAACAAAAAGTGTATAAGTCAGGACTTACTTATCAAATCCAAATTATTTTTCGACACAATCCGCACATAACGTTCAGTTGGAATTTCCATCATTTTTACTTGGACTTTACTCATAACAAGATCATCATCGATCGCTCTGGAAATAGAGAAGAATTAACAACTTGATCATTATTTAGGCTTTTGAATAGCTCACCCATCTCCGGCATTATAAACGATATCGTATTCTGGTTCCTCACAGGAACTATAGCATTTGCACTCCTTCCTTTGTTCCAGCATCATGTTATAACTTTCCGTCAGACAGACGAGTCCATATTCATTGCACACCGGTCCATCTTAAACAAAACTTAAAAATTCTAACAAAAACCGTTTAAAAATCTTGTAACAAACCATTTTCATCCGCAACAAGGAAGTGATTTGTGCAGTTGCAAACATACATTCCAAGTTCTCGCATACATTCGACAATGCACGTTGAATAACTGTAAAACCGGTACAATTTGAAATCTGGAAAAATACAAATCGAGCGTTGGGCGCCATTCTTTAAAATATAAAAATGTTGCTTTTTACCCTCTGGAATCTCATTGCTTAAATAACAATGCCTCTTTTGTGGACTCAAAGTTAGCACACTCGCGTCATTGTGAATTTCCATAACATTAAAAATTATTTCCTGTGATGTCCCCCACAAGATCGTTTCTCTAAAAACGCCATCCGAAAAGAAGTAGGGAATTTCCATTGGTGGATGAATGTGAACTTGAACATCTCTTGAAACGAAAAATTGCAAATTTCCAGGACCACTCATTCTACTCGCATAGAATTTCGGTTTTTTATTCTTCCTTGCAATTGTTATTAAAAAATGAAAATGGTAGGGAGGTTAAAAGGTATGTGATTTAATGTTTGGAATTACCTTGCATGATTTGAGTTGAATGAATAGCACATTCCATATTCCGTGTTAACCGGAAGGAATTCGGAGCAGCAGTCAAAATCGTCGCTATGCCATGAACATTCATCAAATAGGTCTGTGCAATTTGTGCGAAACTGTTTTAAGAAAAAAAAAAACCCAATACCAAATGAAAAGATAAGAATTTATCAATTTTTCTAAAACTTTGAAAAAATAGAAGTTGTCACTTGACTTGCTTTCATATGCTTACAATCAAGCAATATTCGAATTTTGAAATTTAACATTTACAAAAAAGAATATGGGTACGTTGTTGGAAGTTCCGTCGTTTCTTCAAAACCGGAGGTATGGAATTTTTGAAGCCAATACCTCACAAAAACCCTGAGACCAAGCTTTCTTCAAAGCTACATATTGAACAACAAAACTGGGGGCGCAGCGAAGCCAAGTTCCTTTTGTGGGGTTAAAAGCTTTAAGGAGAGCTGCTTAATCTGCTTACATTTTTTTTTTATAGTATCGTCTTCTAGAGCTTGGCCACGCTATACCCCGGGTTTATGGAGGCTAACAACTTTTATATGTGTGAGTACTTATATCGTATCCAAGTTGTAAGCTTTTGTGTATGTGTTAGTTTTAGTTCATCCACATAATTTCGGGTTGAAAATTTCAGAATGCCCACTTGGCTTCCCTTACCGGCAAAACCGGGTTTAGTCTGGATGAAATAGTCTAATTTTCCTTGAAGCCCTATTGGTTGTAACGTAGTGTCTTATACTACGATTCCAACTACTATAATTACGAGATTTAGCTAAATAGATTTAGAATAAATCTAGACTATTTTTTAATCGATTGAAAACAAGCCTAGAATTCAATCAACCTTTTGAGCAAGCTGGGTTCGAACTGGATTCTCAACAATGGACCATCTTCAAGCAATGAGCCAAATCATAAAAAAAAGAGCAAGGAATATAATATAACGCTATATATTGCATTTATTGATTTCGGCAAAGCGTTCGATACAGTTGAGCAAGTATTTATCTGGCAAGCGTTAATTAAACAAGGTGTGGAACCGAAAATTGTGCGTAATCTTCAAAACATGTACAAGGATAATGTTGCGCGCATTAAAGCGGAAAGTACTGGGCCAATATTTCAGACGACACGTGGAGTACGGCTAGGTGATCCACTTTCACCAGCACTTTTTCCGCAACTTTGGAAGAGATTTTTCGTAACTTGGAATGGGAATGGAAGGGTTTGAATATAAACGGTAGATTTTTATCAAATCTTAGATTTGCAGATGATTGTTTTAATGCTACGCCACGTCAAAACATGAATTACAAATTATGCTAAACGAGCTTTGTATAGAATGCTAAAAGTAGGTTTATCCACTAATCGACAAAAAACCAAAATAATGTCAAATGGCATCCATTCCATAATAAAAATTGATGATATCGCTTTAGACTACGTAGAAGACTACAATTATTTGGGTCACACTATATCATTCATCGATAAAGATGTTATAAATGTAAAGCAGAGAATAATAAGCGCTTGGAGACAGTTTTGGAACGTGAAGAATCTGCTGGATCTTAATATCTCAACCCAAACAAGAAAATGTGTTTTAGACTCGACGGTTCTTCCAGTCTTGACATATGGCTGCCAAACATGGCAATCTACTAGAGCTCTCGAAAATAAGCTCTAATCTTGCCAAAGAGCGATGGAAAGATCGATTCTTAAAGTGAGGTTATCCCAACGGATTAACCACGAAAACATAAGAAACCAAACGAAATTTGAAGATGTTCTTCAAAGAACAAGAAGATATAAATGGGATTGGGCTGGACACATATTCCGAGCCTCAGATGATTGATGGACCAAAATAGCAACAGATTGGACCCCGCGAAAAGAAGAAAAGAAATGTAGGAAGACAACTCAAAAGGTGGAAAGACGAAATACAACTATTGGGGAGAAGCTTTAGACCGACAATTGTGGAAGACAAAGGGGGAGGCTTATACTCATCAAACTTATTGAATAATAATGTTTAAAAAACAAAAACAAAAAAAATTGTTTTCTTTTAAGAGTGAATAAAGCATGAATAATAATAATAATTCAGCCTTATCATCAATTCCGCCCGAACAGAATTCCGCCGAAATTTCAACTTACTACGAAAGTTGATGTTGAACAAATGCAATTCTTTGTTTATCTTTTGGAATGCAGTCTTAAGGTAATGGAAAATATTGCATTTTTTAGAAAATTCAACTAGAGAATTTGATCAAACGGCTAACAAACGGATATTTCGACCAAGTGATTTCGGCAGATCCTGAAAAAGGGAGATCCTCCTAACTGCGCCAACTACAGAGGAATCAGTCTACTTAACATCTGCTGTAATATGTGAACGTCTGAAGCCTTTCGTCAACAATCTGATTTGTCCTTATCAATGTGGCTTAAGGCCAGGAAAGTCAACCATCGACCAAATTTTCACTTTGCGGCAGATCCATCAGCCTGTTGTCAATGGCGCCTTTTTGAGAATTGAGACAGAAGCGGCAAAAATGGGTTTAACGGTAAATGAGTTAAAAACGAAGTTTATGCTGTTTCCAAAAAAGGACACCCAACGTCACAATATACGCATACAACTTCGAGGTCGTAGAGGAGTTTGTCTACCTAGGCTCCGCTATTAACACGGGCAATAACACCAGCGCCGAGATAAGATGAAGAATTACTCTTGCTAATCACTGTTTCTTTGGGCTAAGTGCAAAAGCCCTCTCTCGCTCAACTAAATTAAAACTGTACAGCACCCTCATCATCCCTGTCCTGCTGTATGGTGCAGAAGCATGGACCTTGACAAAATCGAATGAATATGCCTTAGGCTGTTTCGAGAGGAAAGTTCTTCGTGTGCATAGATGGGGAATGGAGAAGAAGACAGAACAGCGAACTTTACGGGTTGTACAACGACGCGACGTGGACCTAGCCAGAAGGGTCAAGGTCCAGAGACTCAGATGGCTCGGTCATTTAGAGCACTTGAACACCAACGCTCCGGCCTGGAAAGCCTTCGAAACTATTCCCGAGGGACGCAGAAGGAGAGGAAGACCGCAACTCAGGTGGCGCACACAAGTGGAACAGGACCTCAATCAACTTGGAGTGCAAAACTGGAGACAGCTAGCTATAGGGACCAAGCTGGCTGGCGGAGGCTGTTGATTGAGGGCCAAGTCCACACCGGACTGTATCGCCAACAAGTAAGTTAGTAAGATTTCGGCAGATTCACCCGTGCGCTCATGTAATTGAAATACATTTCTGATATTTCATATTTTTATAGATTTATTTTTAGTTCAAACAATTATAAATAGTTAACGTTTTAACTCGAATTTTGAGATTGTTTATTTTTTCGCCACCAAAACAAAAGTGAAAATTTTAAGCTTAAATATCGTTCGATTTCGCCTGGAATGATTGATACCGATAAGCGGAATTTTTCGAACATAGATTTTTTTTTCGCCCGGATTTCTCAATAAGGGAAAAGAAAAAAGGGATTTTTTCCGGGCGGAATGCTGTTCGGGCGGAATTCATGATAAGGCTGAATATTTTAATCTACCCTGAATCCAAAAAAGTCGAGATTTAGGTACCTATTCTAAATCTTCTTCGCTAACCCTAGGTGGTAGGTGGAAACGTAGTATTGCATTTCCAACCAATAGTTCCTGTGATTAGTGCGCTAAAAAAAAAAAAAACTTCTTAAGTACCTATAGGAGGATTTATAAAAATGGAAAATTGGTGTTGGATACTTTTTAATGAAAAACATGTTAACGGATATTCGGTCCAATATTCCAGGAAACGTCGAAAAAGGTTTAACTGGAAGGTAAAGGGTCTTCTAATAAGGACTCCCTTATTGTGACAGTTCTTCTATCCAAGTTCCATATCTTGTTGAAGCAACGTATGCTATATTGGCTGTCATTACGTTTGTTCGTGTTACTAGTACTGTGGTGCGTTCTGTTAATACTAATCGTTGGATCGTCAAAAACAAAATTGTTGAAGTTTCATAGTTAAAAATCGTTACAAATAGTTTTTGTAGGCTCGTCTAACAAAACTAGCACGAACCTCAAAACTTTGACAAAAGTACAAAGACTTGCGTGCACAGGCATTACAGGGGCAATGAGATCCACCCCGGGACTGGAAGTTATCCTCAATTTAAGACCCCTGGATCTCTTTGTTCAAGAATCTGCAGGTAAAAGTGCCTTGCGACTTAGTCAGACTAAAGTCTAGAAAAACAGTTCTATATAGGACATGCTCAGATCCTTCATAAAGTTATAAATCATAGTAATACGACGGCAGACTATAAGACACCCGAACTACATTTTCACAAACCATTCCATGCTGCCTTTCCAAGCAGAGAGGAATGTATAGATAACATACCATACTCCAGTGAGTCATCAAAGGCTCTAAGATGTATACTGGTGTAGGTGCAGGCTTCTATTCTGAATCTCTCAAGTTTACCAACTCGCTTAGGCTTCTAAACTACAGTAGTGTCTTCCAAGCGGAGTTCCTGGCATTGACAATAGCTGCTAAACAGGTATTACTGATGGCGATACCACGGACTGATATCACATTTTACATTTATAGCCAATCGGCAATAAAAGCGCAATTACTGCAACTGAGGTAAAATCAAAGCTTGTTTCATGCTGCCGCGAAGAGCTTAAGGTTCTTGGCGCACAGCACAACATCAGACTCTGCTGGGTCCCAGGCCACAGCGATATACCAGGCAACGAGAAAGCCGATGAATTAGCAAGACTAGGGTCAACGCTTGACGCAACCCAAGCTAAGCTAGTCACCATACCTACCTGTTATTTAAAACAGGAAATCTCAAAAAGAATAACTATTGAGGCCGATGAAAGGTGGAATCTGCTTGACACCTGCGGTACAACAATAAATATCTGGCCCTGTTTTAACAAACAAAGAACGTAACAAATTAGTCAATTAAACAAGAGATCAGTTCTATCTATTGTAAAGCTAATAGCGTTTTTCATTGTAACCTGAAAGAATTGCCCTTAGAACACTTCTCAATAAAACATGTTTTTTGGTTTTGTAATATAATTTGTTTAGCAAGGACTTACACCCATTCTTTATTTTACTTTTTTTCTTATTATTTCCAATTTCCTTTCAAAATAAAAATAAAAAACTGCACTTTGGTCGGTCGGTAGAGCAATATAAACAAATTAAAATCTTTAATTTGAGGTTTGACAAGCTAGAATGTTTTCTTGTGTGTTTTAAAACGAGCAATTCTCTCAAATTTGGGAGATCAATTCTTTCCTCTTCAGAATTGATCTAGAAGTATTCTTTTTGACAATGAAACATAAAAAAATTGAAAAAGGGCAATTCTTTTGTACAATAAAAAACGCTATAAGTATACACGATTGGAAGATCTTCCAATATTGGCCGAAATGTCTTTCAACAGCAACCAATGAGCTTTCAATTTCCAATTTTCTATCAAATAAAAATTTTCTGTTTATAAAATTAATCAATTTATTGCAACAAAATTGGCTGTCAATTGTCGACTTTTTTTTTTTCATCCTCCCTGTTGTCTTTGTTGGAAAACATGTTGTGTCTTGTCCGCCCAATTCTTTAAGAAAAGACCGATCTTACACGACTTTATAAATTAATAAAAAGCCAAACCAACAGACTTAACAGTTCTAAAGATGATGTTGATTCGGTCGACTGCAGAACTAAGGGTTTTTTTCTAAGGAGAACATAGGCCTGAAAAACTTCCAAGAGATCAAGACATTGTCGATTGTTCCCTGGCCCATTCTTACATTCGTTGACGGTCATCCCAATGACGTCTGCAACCAACTTCAAGCCAAACTGCACATCCTGCATCTAAAACCATAACCCGGTCTCGATCTCCCGAAAAAGCTGTAAAATAACCTCATGCGTCCAATCCTTCTCAACTTCTTTCCTATTTTCAGCAACTCCTTACCCATTTCATCCATTCTCGTTGTTTAAAAAATAAATAAATACTTTTTCAATTCTTCTGAACTACAACTGAAAAATAGTCTTCCAATTAAAAATTGGACGATATCGTTGGCAAGCACTTCATCCAATATCCAATTTGTCGACAACCGTCCAATGGTTTGAAAATTAGAAAAATTGTGTGTTTAGACGCGTTCACACGATTGGAAGAAGTCGGCAAATTTTTTGATAGAAAATTGGAAGAAAATTTGCTGCCAATTTTTGTATGTCACTTTTGAGGAAAAAAATTGGGTGTTTACATGATTGAAAAAAAATTGGATAAAATTTGTATCGGAAAATTGACCAATCGTGTATAATCACCGGACATAATCTGTTAGGATATCATAAGAAAAATATGAGAAACCGGTCAGATGGTCTATGCAGAGGATGCGGTGCATGAAGACACTTCACACTTTCTGCGTCACTGCCCCGCACTTTCCCACCAAAGGAAGAAATTGCTCGCAATTATTTCTTCGGGGACTTAGAAGAACTCTCTAATACTCCAGTTTCTAACATTTTGAACTTCATCTATGCCTCCAAATGGCTTGATTAAGTGGACTCATAGGTTTTTATTAGTTTGAGTAGCAAAACTCACGGGTATCACAATGGATCTAAGGGTGACCGTAGCGACATCAACAGTAAACCCCTCAACCTAACCTAACCTAAGGGAAAAAAATTACATCACACATACATTACTATTTTGTGGCGCACATGCATTTCATAATGGTTCTTGAGGTGAGTACGTTCAACCAAACAAACTTATTAGACGCAAAATTAGGTATAGATATGGCTCATTTACAATACGAGACCAGAACGGAACGCTAAACCGCTACAGTCACGTCCGCGACATTAATTCGTTTGTAGAACACAATCATCGCGATGAATCTATCTAGGTGGAAAATTTGACAGTTCTAAATAGTTAGCTTAGTCGCAATGACTGACTTCTTCTTCTCAAGCCGGTGATCAGCGATAGACTTTCTTTTTTCCGAATTATGGCGATGTGCTCTGACGAGAAGAAAACTGTGTTAAAGGATAGTGGGTCCAGTATTAGAGAAAAGAGATGATTGAAGAAGATTCAACTAGAAACTAAAGGGACTTCCATTAGGGACTTTCGAATTTTGCAAAATAATGCCATGTTGGCTGTCAACAGGTTCGTTCGTTTTACCAGCAGTGAGGTATACTCCGATTGCATTGGCTTGGCCACATCAAACAGATCAAATGCTTCCAAACTCACTTACATAATATGTACGAAAAATAACTTACGATTTGTAACAGCTGATGAAAATCCGTTGGACAATCGATTTCTTCACATTCACTACACGATGCACAGGTTCCACGAAAAAATAATATTTCCGCCAAATAATCATCGATTTGGGAACTTCTGTTTGTTCCGAAATGCCTTTCGCTTATTTCCCAAATTCGTTCGCCATTATAAAGTTCACAGACTGTTATCGCAGGGAATGATGTGTTCCAATCTAAACTGTATTATCATTTAAAAATGGTATAACCAGGACGATACTTTGTACATAAGACTTACTACAATGTGTCCATGTTAAATGTCACGGAGGATATCAGGTAGCTCTTATATAAACCGTATGAAATATTCAAGAAGTAAGGAATCACAAAAACTCCAGAAATTCCAAATGTCAATCTAAAAGTTAAATTCCTTTAAAGTTTCACTTAAATATTTATTGCGACAAACTTACACCGAAAGAATGTTTTTAAAATTTATCATATTTCATTTTTCGCAGTTAAAAGTTGCGAATGAACCAAAAAAAATGCACTGAGTTATTGATTTAATTCTTCTTGAGTTACCACAAAATCGAAGACATTGAATAAGTCAAGTCAAAGTCTGTCGTGTTTGTTGAACGATAATTGAATAATTGAATTTTCCTGTGGTTAACTTGGATTCTTTGATTTCTTTGTTTGGTTTTAGACGTTAACTGATATCCATTTAGATAAACCACAAATCGTTTAAGGGCTTCCACTGAGCAATAACATAAATAATGATACCAATTAGAGAAATTATCCAGCAAAGGGTAACAATTCCAAAGGCATTCAACATGTCCCGCACTTTTCAGCATTCAGACTTTACCTTTGTGTATATTCAATTTTCTATTTTATTTCTAGTCGAAATAAAAAACGATGGTGACATTTTAAGTTCCTGCTGAGTTTCCCCAAACATTTTAACCTAGCCGGCCGTTTATTCAGTTCACATTAGAGCGAGTTATTTAAAGTGGTATGATTTTGCCGTTTGTGAAACCGGTTGTTGATGAGATGACTTTTTCATTGTTTGAGCGTCAGAAAAGTAGAGAAAGTTTGAACTGGAGTAATGCAAAGCATAAGTTTTAAGATCACCTTTAAAGATTAGTGTAAACTAAGAATCAATAGGCGTGTTTTTTTGGCATAGCTATCCGTATCTGCAGTGGGAGCTTCCATGTATTACAAATACAACACGCAGCTGCGGATAAAACTTAAACTTAAATCTGGCTGCGGATAAAAAATTTACATTTTTTCGAGTATCGATACTCGATCGGAGAAAAATTGAATTTTTTAGGTTGGTAACTCGGATAATCGGATAACTCAAAGAGTCTCGAAGGTTGTGTTCGCAGAGTGCAACGCACTTTAAGTGCGTTCTTTTATTTAAGTTTATTTTGAATTAAAATGGAACGCACAAATCTTCTGTAATGTCGTTTTCTATTTGTGAGATTTAAGGTATAACCTTTGTATATGGAATTTATAGTATTTCCAGCCTAGAGATTCTTGAGTTGGAAAATCGTCCCGTCTTGGCGCTGTCAGTTTTTCTATATACAAAATTTTAGTTCTGTATCGCGTTCCAGACGTCGTCGCTGTCGTCGATTCCCGACGCTGAAACTACTATAAATTCCATATACAAAGGTATAACTACAACGGCCACTTTTTGCAAAAAGTGGGAAATTTGCAAAAGTAAAATTTTTGTTTCTTTGAAGCACCATTTGAATTTGAAAATAACAAGTAAAACTACAAAAATTGTTTTTGACTTCTAATTTTGGGTGGATAAATCGTCACAAAATGAGTTTGAAAATTTTCACTTTTTTATTTTTTGCAAAAAGTGCTCTTTGTAGTCATACCTTTAGAGTAAGTCAAATTTGTGAATCTGACAGCTAAAAGAGTTGGTGAAGTGAGGAAAAAGTGGAAAAATCTCAGATTTCCTGATCTATTTGAGACTCAAAAAAATGGATTCGAGAATCAAAAATCTGAATCTCGATTTTTATCAAAACTCACACATAGGTACAAGCACACGCACTTTCAAACACACTTCTCTGTTTGACATTTGTCTGAACATTTATTATTGTTTTATTTATTTGTTTATTGAACGACGACGGAGCCAATCTACGAACATACCCCCAAAAGCAAAACCAAATACCAACTTAAAAATAAAATAAAACAGCTGCGGATGGGCAACTGCGGATACGTTTTTTTGGGAAATCGAATTTGGCTGCAGATAGCGATGCCAAAAAAACACGCCTAAAGGCCCAACTATAATAGACGGACGGGAACCGAAGCTAGCGTCAAAACTGAACGAACCGTTTCTTTCCGACTGTCAATTACATCCGCTTACCCATAATTGAACGGAAGGCTTTCTGTCATTATTCTGTGTTTTTAGAGAAATGTCAAATTTACGTCCGTAAATTGAGAAAGAAAAGTGAGTTTACGTCCGAAAGCAAAACTGAACGAAACCGAGCAATCCGCTATTATGGCTGTGACATCTGATTTGCATGTATTCGGGAATTTTCGTACGTCAACGTACGTACCCTTCCGACTATTATAGTTGGGCCTTAATGGTACATTTATTCAGACTGAAGAAAATATTTTGACAGAAACAAAGGTCGTCACACTTAGACTATAGTGAGGCCACATGCGATTCCATATGGATCTGTAGGACTCTCCCGATGCGTCGAACAATTTCGAGCTTTTACAAAGCAAAGAAGCATCGTTAAGTTTCATAAAAAGAAGTTCGCGACAAATATCCTACCTTCTCTATTTCTAAGAAATCTATTCTCTTCTAAGCTGGTGTGGAAAGTTTGAAAACCTGAAAGATTTTCCCAAAATATTTTCTTGGAGTATTGTTGTCTGTGGTTAATTTACTTTACTTCAGTAGTATTTTGGCAGAATTCAAAGAAACTGAGGGGTCATAATGAGAGGAGGGCTTGCGACGAATCTCACATAAGCAAGAACCAGCTGAATGTAGCCAATTTATATAAAACGAGGTTGAAGCTCTCATCTTCCGGGCTTTGAGGACCGATTTTCTTCGACTGAATAACAAAAAAGTACAAAATATTGAATTCCAAATTTTTGCAAAACCAGGTGATACGAAAATTTGCTACAAACACGATTTGTGTAATCCAACAGCTTGTGGGAAACTGCGTTAGAAGTGGCTATTTCAAGTTTGGAAACAAAAAGAAGCTGCACGGCGCCAAATCTCAAGATTACGTTGACTGCGCGGTAGCAGTTCGTAGCCCAATTTGACCAATTTTGCCGTGCTCTGAGGTGGACTCACGCCTACGCTTGCTGTCCGAAGTGGAAAAACGTGGTACAGATCACTTCAACAGCGTTTTCATGACCATAATATCATGCTGGATTTCATTTGAAATGCATACTGTCTCAAGTATCTCGTGCACTTTTAATCGGCAGCGGTCAGCCAATATATTATGTAAGATCGTTGATTTTTGTCACGTTATCCTCCGTAGAAACCGTTTTTGAGGTACCTGGATGTGGTTCATCAAAAACCAACGTGTGACCATTTTGCAACTCGTTAAACCAGTTTTTGACGGGAAGCCTCCAAGCGTTCTTGCATTTCGATTCGTGATTCCTCATTCATATAAAAGAATCAAATCTTTAACCGATACTGATCTTTATCCATTCTAAGAAATCTGAGGAGTCTCGCGGTTAAAACAACATTCAGAATCCGATCGGACTGAAAATTCGACAGTAGTTGTCTACGGGATACTTTTGCCATCCGGTGGGAGTACTTATCGGAAAACTCTCGTCTTCTGTAATTTTTTTTTAAATTTAAATTCGATGGTAATGCAACGGTTCCATTGTTATTTATTGCAGCAAAAATTATTTCAATTTGAAAGACCTCAGGAATTTCCTGCTACATAAATTTTAAAAAAGTAAATTGCTGCTTAGCCGTCGCGCCACTCTATTTATTTTTATTTATTCTCTTAAACAATTTTGGTACAGAATATATTTAAATGATACAATGGTGTTCATTGAGTATGTCTTTTCTGTTCCTCGTGTTTAGGTAGTGAGTGTGAGTGTTCTTACTTTTTCCAAACTGTTGTGACCTCTCTCATGAAGCTGTGCTGTACTGTACTGTCTGTGTTCTCGCTGAATAAAGCTTTTCCTTTCCAGTAAAAGAAAGAATAAAATATGCCAATTTTTAAGTTTTTTTCTCAAATTTTGTATATTTAAATAGTAAACAAAACTACATCTAAATAAATATTAACTATAAAAGCTAACATTAAGTAAATTGACAAAATCTTAAAATGACTTTTTGTCAGCATTCAACGTGAACTTTTGGAAAACGCTGATGCCAATTTTCACATACTGGTGTTGTGAATTGCGTTGTTAACGATGAATTGACATCATTTTCGGACGATTTTCCTGTACCAAGTGTGTCTATAGTTCGTATGGTATACGTTGTGTTGAATTTCAATTTTCCATATTCTATGTAATCCTTCTGAAATCCAATAATAAAGAAAATAAATTATATATAAAGACAAAGTGCTTATTTTTAACAACCTTCGGTCGAATTGCTCCATATTCTCTATTTTCACAATTGTATCCACCGGCGCATATTTCAATTAACCTTAAAAGAAAAAAAAATATTTATGTTAAAAAGGGTAATTGATGTATTTTATTATATAAATCTTTTTGTAAAACTTTTTTTTTTTTGACTAGAACTACATTGGCTTCTTAGGAACTGAACCAGCAAATACATGGCGGCGGACAAGCCTAGGCTTAAAGGCCCAACTATAATAGACGAACGGGAACGGAAGCTAGCGTCAAAACTGAACTAACCGTTTCTTTCCGACTGTCAATTGCATCCGCTTACCCATAATTGAACGGAAAGCTATCTGTCATTATTCTGTGTTGGGCAAATATACACGTTGATTGGGCGCGAAAGATAAACGTGATTTTTGTTTTTTCAGGCATACGAATTTTATCAAAATGAATAAAAATAGACAATTTAAAATAATTAAGAGTTTAAAATCAATGCACTTCTTAATGGAGGCATTGTTTGCATTAAAAGAATTAGACGATTATATTAAAAAGAGCTCAAGAGATAGGTCCTGCTGTGTGCGTCCCATCAGCCGCGATAGAAACCAAAATGGTTTTTTCAATGTTACATTTAAAAAAATAAAAAGTCTGGACAGAGAACAGTTCTTCATTTATACACGAATGAATTTAGAACTGTATAACAAAATGCTTGATATACTGAGTTCTCATCACGCAAAAACATCTATAAGGCAGCCAATCAGCCCAGATTAAGAGAAATGTCAAATTTCCGTGCGTAAATTGAGAAAGAAAAGTGAGTTTACGTCCGAAGACAAAACTGAACAAATCCGAGCAATCCGCTATTATGGCTGTGACATCTGATTTGCATGTATTTGGGAATTTTCGTACGTCAACGTACGCACCCTTCCGACTATTATAGTTGGGCCTTAAAATGGTATAAGACGTTTCATAACAAATTTGACAGCTTTAAGAATGGAAGCAAATGGAAGCCAGTGTCAGAACTGAACGAAACGTTCCATTTCGAACTGTCAACTGAAAGTGTAACCCATAATAGACGGATCTCTACGGGAGTATCTTTCAAAATAAAACATTTTTCAATCTTATATATAAAAATGAATCGCAAAATGTGTATGTAAGCGCATAACTCAACAACGCCTGGACCAATTTGGCCAATTCTTTTTTTTAAGTGTTCGTTGAAGTTCAAAGATGGTTTTTACGGCGAGAAACTTATGCTTTTTAAATCACAAATTGTACCAATGTTAAAAAAACCTACTTTTTCCACCCCATCAAAAAAAAAAAAAAATATGATCAACTTCAAATATTGAAAATTATGTTTGTCAAATGTCAGATCTAAAATTATTATGTAAATTGAAAATTTATTATTTTATGGACGAAGGCGACACAGAATTGGACCAGCGCAAACTTGGAAAGTGGAAAATTTCAAAATGGGTTTAGGAAAGGAACTGGGAAAACTCATTGGTTTTGGTTTTCAAAGGGTAGATGCATTGGTTTTAAGACGGAAAATTGCATATTATCGCGTGTGCATTGGTTTTCAACTGGAAATTTTCAAAATGGGTTTTCGAAAGGAACTCGGAAAAATCATTGGTTTTAAAATGGAAAATTGCATATTATCGCATGTGCATTGGTTTTCAAATGGAAAATTTCAAAATGGGTTTTCGAAAGGAACTCGGAAAACTCATTGGTTTTTTAAAGGGTAAGTGCAGTGGTTTTCAAATGGAAAACTGGAAAATTTGTGATGAGGAACTAGAAAGCAAATAAAAGTAAAAAAAAAATGGAAAATTTTAAATGCAAATAAAATTTGATTAAACAAAAACTCAAAACACTCTTTCAAATGATAGACATTACTTTTGAAATGATAAAGTGGAAAGTTCGTGCTGGGGAACTGAGAGAAGTCCTGGAAGGCAAGTATAATTAAAAACAAACGCATTGCAAAAACATAACAAATTCGCAATGGAAAACTCCTCAAGAGCAAGAAATAACCCCAAGTTATATTTTGCATAGATTTTAAAAAATGGGAAAATAGAGAATTCGTGATGGGAAAATCTCCGTAAGAGATTAGACCGTAGTATAGGTACTCGTGGCTCCACGAATGCTTACGAACCCAACTTCGGTCGTACTGTCAAGTACAGACATATATTTATTAACCTAACAACACGAATATGAATCTGCATACCACACCCTGCTTTTCCCCTTCATTTCAATATTAAGGAATTCAATACTATAAATGTAAACCGAAACTTCCTCCTAAGATCTTTCCGTATTTTCCACCTTTCCTTATGCTCGCACTTTGAAAAGTAAAAACATAGCAATTAATGTGTTTGCTTTAATAATAAAATAAATCAAACAAAAAAATTTAACATTACAAATCATTTTGAAAGTACTTTATTGCAAATTCAGTAGGCAGTACGAAGTCTGCCGGGTCAGCTAGTTTCAATATAAAATTGACTTCGTCTTCAGAAAAATAAATAAATCTAGTCTGTTGTCAAATTTTTGAAAAGGAGAGCAGTTTAGGTCTGTAAGCAAAACTGATCGATTGACGATTGACGATTGAATTGACGAAACAGAGCAATCCGCTATTTAGGGGACAATATATAAATTTCTTCTTCTCGCTCAGATATGAACGGCTCCGTCCGCCCCGTCCCGTTCATTATAGTTCTTACTTTAGAGGAGACACATAAGAGGGAAGAATTTTATTCTTTTTCCCGTTTTCTAATAGAGACTTGGCAACTTTGAATTTAATTTGTGAACGCACTCTTAACGAAACGTCGAAATGTCTTTGTCAAATTATTGATAAGCTCAGAGCCAACAATTTGTGGCCGATTCATCAAAAATTTGGTCCAACGAATCATCTGCTGCTGCTGCAAACGTGCCCGCGGTGACCATATGAACGCGGTTGTGTTCCATTTATACATTTTTTTATTGTACAGGGTTTTCCAATAAGAGGTGTTATTTTGTATACTTCGTTATTTCGGTATGTTACACTCTTGAAGCTGTTATTTTTTGACATTTGACAAGTAGAAACTACGACATTACTAAAAATGGAACAAAACACGCATCAACAACGCAAAGCCACAACAAAAATGGTGAAAATTTAGCAGTCACAAATCGCAAAACTAAAGCATTTTTAGGTCGTCGCTCGTGAAGCACCTTGTCGGACCACAGTACAGAAATTGATGGAAAAATTCGATCTTTTGGGACAAGTTAGTGATGTGAAGAATAAAACCCGTGCACGTCGCTCAAGAACAACTGAGAATATTGCTGCTGTAGCTCAAAATGTTGGAGAAAACCCAGGTTTGTCCATTCCTCGTCGTTCTTTGGAATTTGGCATACCACAAACGCCATTTCACCGAATTTTGTATAAAGACTTGGGCCTTAAGGCTTATAAGGTTCAATTAACGCAAGAACTCAAGCCGGCTGATCATTAACAACGTCGTGTCTTTGAAATGTATGAAAATGATCCGGAATTACATCTAAAAATCAAGATGATGAGGCCCATTTCCAAATCGGTGGCTACGTCAACAAGCAAAATTGTCGCATCTGGGGCTCGGAAAACCTAGGAGTTATTGTTGCGAAGCCTCTCCATCCTCAACGTGTGACTGTTTGGTGCGTTTTATGGTCCGGTGAGTTTGGATCAACACTAACTATCGAAAGATGATTAATTATTATTTTTTATGGCCAGCCGGAGTTGGATGGTATTGATCTGGACACCATTTATTTTCAACAAGATGGTGCTAGGTGCCACACAAATGTTTCCGGATCGCATTATATCTCGATAAGGTGATCACTTTACCACCTTGCGATTTTTTTCTTTGGAGCCACGTGAAAGATAAGGTCCGCGCCAACAGCCATGCCATCGTGAGTTTATCTAGGAAATAGAGCAGCCACTTTGCGATCGTGTTATATTGCAAATTTCATGAAAAGGATATGGTCCTGTAAGCGTAGTCATGGTGGCCATTTGGCTGATATTGTTTTTCATTATTAAAACGGCATACCTTCCTCTTTATTATGAAATAAATATCCGATCATTTATCTAAAAAAATTACACTTTTCTTTGAATATCAAAATAACACCTCTAATTGCTAAAACCCTTTATACTTCAAGCCGTTACTAAAGATTTTCAAAATTCTCAAATAGTTTGCGTTTTATTTACAAAAGAAGTTTTCAAGTCGTTATTTGAAGCAAAAAAACACTCATACGCCACAGTGAACGAGAAATTAATTTGTTTTGTATGCAGACAAATTTTGCAAAAAAAGCTCCACGCGTTTTTTTCGAAGTTCCTACATGACACCCGAATGTTCCAGACTTAGGTTAGGTTAGGTTAAGCGGCTGACAAGTTGATGTCGTTACCGTCACACTTAGATCAATACAGATCCATTGTGATACCCATGAGTATTTTTCTACTCAAACTGATAAGAAAAACCTATGTGTTCATTTAATCAAGCCATTTAGAGGAATTGACGAAGTTCAGAATGTTAGCACCTGTTGTACTAGAGAGTTCTTCTAAATCCCCGAATAAATAGTTGCCGAGCCATTTCTTCCTTTGGTGGGAGAGTGCGGGACAGTGACACAGAAAGTGCGAAATGTCTTCCTAATCGTCACCGCATTCTCTGCATCGATCATCTGAACTGATTCTCATCTTTTATGTTCCAGACTTGGCCAACGCTTTTTGCACATTAGATCTACTGAGTGGAGAGATAAGAATAAGTGTTATAGCTTATGCTGATTCCATGTTGGCCCAAAAAAGTTTGAGAAAAGTGTCCGAAAAACTTCATACTAGAAATAAAATATCACTAATCGCTTATACTGATGATTTTCTCACATACACATTCATCAACATCCTCATCGGCTTTTTGACTTCGCCTGCTCCACAACCTAGAATCAATTCGGGTGTTCTTCAACAAGGTTTTCCACTTGTTTGCCGATGGCCTTTAAAAACTCTTATATTAAAGAAATGTCATAATCGCCGAATATTCGTTCATTCGTTGAACATTGTTCGTGCTCATGTGAATAGTTCTTAAGACTTACACAACGAATTTAGAGGAGCCACATAAGTGGGAAGAAGAATGAATTTTCGTATTTTCCAATAGAGACCTGACAACTTCAAATTTAATTTGTTAACGCACTATCACTAATCATCGAATTGTCAGTGTCAATTTTCATCATCGTAAAGTATACGTCTGCAAATTATAAAAAAATTCTACCGAAATTCAGAGTCAGTGACCGAAATTTTAAGAGCTAAAACTTACGCTCATAATTATTGCCTTAGTAGACAGGCAATAACAAATTTAGTACAAAAATTTGGGTCTTCATGTTTTTGTTGTGTGTCAGTGAGACAACAGATTGGTCGAAGTGTTGAAAGAATCGTTGCCGTGCAAGTTATTCGTAGTTAATTATCGAATTCAGTCAATTCCACGGAAATATATGCAATATTTCGCGTAAGGATCTTAATTTTTATTTTTAACATCCATTAAAGATCAAGATGACTCAGAATTATAACCGATGGACTATTTGTCCAAGCGACTTACGTTCTCCGATTGTGGTCTGGAGAAGATGCGCTATTTTATTTCGGGCTTTGTCCACTCATTGGCCTATACCAGAAAGCCGACGAATTTAGAAGAGCTCAGACCTTACATTGAATGCGAAATAGCGACCGTTTCAGCCGAAATGTGTGGCCGACACTGGGCTGTTGGCGCAGACCTTAGCTTTCACGTGGTACCAAAGGAAGAAGTCGCAATGTGTTAGATCACAAGATATCGGGGGCCAATTATTATGATCACCTCTTCGAGAGAATACACGGTTCGGAAACTTTTCTCTTAAAAGATCAATGGTTTCGTTGCTTGTGTGGCATGTGTAGCGTTGTAGAGATCAGTAATATCCAATACGGCCATAAATAATCATTAATCATCTCTCGATAGCGCAATCCATTCACCCTCACTTTTGATCCAACCTCATTTTCACTATCGGGAAGGAGGTTATCACCTTCGTAGCATCGATCTATTAAGTCCCAAGACATAGGACTAATTACGGAATGCATGAGCCCTTGACAAGGATGAATTGGCTTTAGAAATAAACAGACCTTATTGACTTTCATATTAATAAGAATAAATTAAAGACTATGTTAAAACCAGTGTGGCACGCTCCTAAATGTTTTTTGTTGTCTATTCATGTATTTTTATTTGTTCGTATTTTTGTCATTTCTTGTGTAAGTGTTCATTTGTTTTAGATTGCTTACTAGCAACTTACCCTGCACTAAGTCATGAGCCGGTCTATTAACACAGTTTTCTGGGTTAAAGACTAATGGTTGTTAGATGTTGCTTGCTATAAGCTCTCTTCGACTTTATCCGATAGTATGAAAAAAAGTAAGGTCCAACGACCCCGCCGAACCATAAACTCCACCAAACAGTCACACATTGAGGATGAAGAAGCTTCTCAATCATAACTCTTCGGTTTTCTGATACCCAGATGCGACAATTTTGCTTGTTGACGTAGCCACCGAGGTGGAAGTGGGCCTCATCAGTCAAGATGATATTTTGATGGAATTCCGGATCATTTTAATTTTTAATGCATTTCAAGGACCCAATTAGCAAAGACACGACGTTGTTGATGATCGGCCGGCTTGAGTTCTTGTGTGAACTGAACCTTATAAGCCTTAAGACCCAAATCTTTATGCAAAATACGGTGAATGGCGTTTGTGGAATGCCCAATTCCAAAGAACGACGAGGAATGGACAAACCTGGGTTTCCTTCAACACTTTGGGCTTATTTTGCACGGGTTTTATTCTTCACATGACTAACTTGTCGCAACAGTTCGAATTTTTCCAAAAAATTCTGTATTGCGGTCCAACAAGGTGCTTCACGACGACGACCCAAATATGCTTTAGTCTAGCGAACTTTAACTGCAAAATTTTCACCATTTTTGTAGTGAATTTTAAAAATTTCTTCGTGTTGTTGAAGCGTGCATCGTTCCATTAATGGCATTATTTTCTACTTGCCAAATCGTCGCTTGGATAAATGTTTGTCGTATGTTATTATTGAATTTAAAGCTATGGCATTGCCGTCAGCTCGATTGGCAAGTTTAAATAAATGTGTCTTTTCGTTATAAAAAAAATAATAAAATAGGTAAAAGGTAAAGAGAAAAAAGAAAAAAAGATTATTACTATTCAAGTTCTTGTATTAGTAACATCCTATACTTATAAATATCTTTCAAAAATGAGGCGAGTGTTTTCCAGTTGGTTTCGTTCAAAAGCTTTATGGTTTCTTGCATTGATAGTGTTCTTTTCCCGAAGTACGAATTTCGTTGAGATGCGAAAATGGGACATATACTTATGAAGTGAAATGAGTCTTCTTTGGATTTTAAATTACACAGAGTACAAAACTGGTTGAAGCTTCCATTATAGGGTGTTCCGTTAAGTCCTAAGACTTCGCATCTTGCTTTGAAAATTAGCGAGATTTCCTTGTAAGACAACGAATCGTTGAAGTAGTTTGATTGGAAGGACCTCATACTGAGTTGTGAGTACAGAATTCTACTATGTGAATTGCGAGCATTAGTTTTAAAATCATCACGCACTGAGTTCTCGTGTTTGCTGATTAAGCGGTAAAGCTTTTCTTTAAGCTCAACCCAGTTATTTTCTTCCAGTGAAATTACCTCATCAAACCTTATTGCCATGTTTTTCCACTTTTCCATCCACCAATCCTCATTTCTTACTTCGTATAAAAGCATCTTTTTGGTTAGCCGATCATCTGAGTGTTGTAAGACTTTTACGATGTAATCTGCCTGAGACTTCAGTGTACTGGTGTAGAGCTTGGGGAGTCCTGTTTCTATGTATAATGCATAGCTGGGAGTTGTCAAGGGCAGTTTGAAGAGTTTCTTCAAGAAATTTCTGTGGAATTTTTCAATCGCTTCGTATTCATCCGCACCCCATACTTGAGCAGAATAGCAAAGTGTAGTCTTCGCAACAGCGTCAAATATTTTGTATTTTGCAGAAAGAGGTATCCGTTGATTTGAAAACACATTTTTCCATGAGAGATTCAACATACTTTGACACGAGTTAGTTTTTTCGATTAGGTGTTCATTGAAATCCAACTTGGTGTTAAGTTTTACTCCCAAATATTTGTAATCACTTACTGTTTCCAAAAGGTGGCCGTTGAAGTTCCAATAGTTTCGGTTTTGGTTTCTACTAGTTCTTGAAAACACCATTACTTTAGATTTGTTGGCGTTGATAGTAAGATCCCATTGTCGACAGTAGTCCGAAAGACGGTTTATCATCAGCTGAAGCACTTCGGCTGACTCCGATAGTAAAACCAAATCATCGGCATACAGCAAAACTTTGATTGTCATTCCGGCAATTCGAACTCCACCGGGTAGATAAGCCACTATATCGTTGATGAACAATGAAAACAGCAGGGCACTAAGTAGACAGCCTTGTTTGACACCATTATTCGTTGTGAACCATTTTGAATAAATTGATCCATCCCACACAGCAGATTGTGAGTTGAGATACATTTCTTTTATTATGTGTATGAATTGTGTAGAAAGGCCTATCTGCGAGAGTTTGTAAAAGAGTGCATTTCGATTTACCAAGTCAAACGCTGATTTGAAATCGACAAAGAAAACAAAAACATTCTTGTTCCTTGCATGGAAAGCTTTGACGATAGAGGTTAGCGTAAAAATGTGGTCAGTGGTTGAATAATTTTTTCTAAAACCGGCTTGAAATTCTGTGAGGATATTGTTGACGTTAACCCACGATTCCAATCTTTCGGAAAGAATTCCACAAAACAACTTTGAAAGGGCATTCATGAACGAGATTCCTCGATAGTTTTCTACTTGGTCAAGGGGTCCTTTTTTGTGGATCGGAAAGATGACTGATTTTTTAAATGATCTTGGGATTTCCTTATTTTGGAGTACTTTGTTAAACAAAACATTTAGATGGGCAATGAAGTTCGGGGTGGCGTTCTTGAAAAATTCATATGGGATTCCATCTTCACCTGGTGCTTTTCCATTTTTCGATCTGAGAATAGCAGCATTTATTTCAGAAAGATTTATTTCATGATCTAGGATCTCATTAGTCACCAAAGGTTCCGCAAAGTGGTAGTTCAGAACTGATTTACCATAAAGAAGAGTTTTGAAGTGAACCGACAAATCATCGGCAGTCAGTCCTATTCCTATTGTGAAGTTTGATCCATTTATCTCTCTTGTAATTTTCCAAAATTCTTTAATATTTCTTGTTAGGCCAAGTAAACGTGCTTGGTTGTTTTCAAATTCAGATTTCTTCTTTAAGCATAATTTCTTGTAGCGGAGATTTGAATCCAAATAAATTTGTTTCAAAATGTTACAGTTGGAGTTTCGCATAGCATTAAAATGAGAAAACGATTCTTTTCTAGCTTTCATGCATTCTTTGTCGAACCATTTTTGTTTGAATTTTTGAATGGTAGGAGGAGTTCTCAATGATGTAGCATTTCTAATGCAACATATTAATTGGTTTGAATGTGTTTCAGTAGACTCAAATGAACCATTTATCCTGGATAGTTGGTAATCCAAATTTTGTTGGTACGAATCTACATCCTCTTGCTTCCATTTCAACCTAGGAATAAGTTTAAGAGTTTTTTCTTGTGAAACTTGTTGGCTTGTGAAAGAAACAGTAATGGGCATGTGGTCGGAAAAGTTTTTGTGTAGAACTTCGAATTTATTAATAAGGTTGGTCCAGTTGTTGTTTGCCGCGCAATAGTCGATGACTGATTTACTTTGTCCCCTGTAGAAGGTATAATTTCCAATGATATCACCGTTGGTACAACCATTTAACACTATGCAGTCATATAATTGTAGCATTTCCAGAAATTTTGTTCCGTTTTGGTTACGAACAGTGTCTTTTGAAGATCTTATAGCAGAATTTATTACAGTGCAGTGTCGTATGTTACATTTGGCTACTTTTAAGAAAACGACATCAAAGTTCAGAATTTTTTTTCTCAAAAACCCTACGTCAGATATTCTTGAAAATTGTATGACTTATGTAAAAAAATGTTTTTAGTTCAATAACGTTAAAATAAAATCGAAATAGTTGTTAAGGAACAATTTAGAGCCAATTTTGCTCAGAATGCCCTTGTCGTATGTGACTATTTCACCAAGTCTGCTAGTGTCCCAAACACATACGACAAAATTTTTAAACATGCGACAAAAATTTATCAAATGTTTGAATGGAATAGTCTTGTACATACGACAAAACGACATTAATGGAGTTGAAAAAAGACGCTCTAGCAGGTCTTTTTATGCCATTTTTTCCATTATAAGGAAGACCCTGCTTACGAAGACTCTTTCTTAAATTTTGTTTCCATAACTATGGGTTCCTCTTTCTTTTTCTGCAAATTGTTGGTGTTACACTGCATAGAATAAATAAATAGAGTGGCGCGACAGCTCTTGAAGAACCAAGGCCTATGTGGCTTACTCTCATCAACAATTCTCTAAGTGCGTGTGAAGAATTGAGGGGACCTACAATTTAAAGCCGATTCCGAACGGTAAAGTTGAGAAGCACTTTTTCATGACAGATTGATACTCTTGGAAGATTTGTCAGGTCTTCGCAAGAGGCAGTACCCGTGAAAGATGAAATAATACACTGCATGCTGTTGAAATCAAATTGCTACCTTTGATTTGATACTAACGAAAATTCAGAAATTTACATGAACTGCTATAAACGGATGGCAGATTTCGAATTTGGATTTCATTCGAATCTGGAGTTGGCAAAATCAATTCATTTGCATGCTCATACAATTTTTTTAAGGAATTCGTTTTGTCTGCTGTTGAAGGTTTGTACGGCGGATCATTGTCTTCATCGTCAATTGAAAAGTCCTCACCTAATATTTCGCCACTCATGCCAAAAAATTAAGAAACCAATAAAAGTTATTAAAACATAAATTTATTGCATGCAATATCATAGTCATTACGCACAAATTTCTTCCGACAAACTCGGAGCAGAAGACTCGGGCGTCCGACTCCTTTGACATCATGATTGCACCTGAGACCAAAAATAACACACGACTGTGTTAATTGTTATGGGACATACGACAAACGCACACTAAGACTTCAGCAAATTATTGTCGTATGTGTTCAAAGAAAAGGCACATACGACAATCATTTTCCGAATCGACGAAAAACCGGTCTTGTATGGGAAAAATTGTCGTATGTTTAAAACTTGTCGTATGTGTAGCTTTTTCTTACACATACGACAAAGAAATGACTCAAATCGTTAGTGACCTTGGAGATACGACAAAAAGAACACTGAATATCTCGGGAACTAAGCCAGATATAAAAAAACGGATTTTACAGAATTGTAGGCAAAAAATCTATTACCAAAACTGCTTTTAAACCTCAAAACACCAATTTTTCACATACGACAAACATTTATCCAAGCGACGAAATGTAACATGTAATGTAAATAACAGCACCTTCCGAAATAGCGGGCGATTCAAAATAACACCTCTTATTGGAAAACCGGTGTATTCATAGGAAAATCCTTTGTTTAGAAAAAAAAGCACTCATACGCCACAGTGAACGAGTAATGAGTTTTTGGTGTATTCAGACAAATTTTGTTATACTTTCGAGAAATGTGGGCCATCCGATTTAATAGAAATCTTTTTCGAAGTGCTGCCATAGCTACATGACAGTTCCTGTACGACAAGCGTTTGTTCCCATCCTTTGGGCAACTTGTATATTAACTTTTTTTTCAGCAGATATACCGATTGGTAAAGTTAGAATAAGTTGAAGAAGAGTTATAAAGGGTCCGCCATCTAACGTTTTTTTTTTCAACTAGTGCTTGTTTCGTAAATGGTAACACTTAGCTCATGTCTGATTTGACAGATAATTAGTTTTATCCTTCCGCTGAACGAATATGGTTGTGTATACGCTTGAACAACGCTGGGAAATATTTCGACATTACTTTGAAAATCATGGTAATGTTGCAGAATGTGTGCGAAAATTGCGTACGGATTTTGGAAGAAGAGAAGCACCGTCAACTCCGTACGTTCGTTATCTTGTTAAAAAGTGAAAGAAACTGGCATCCTTATCGATAAACCAAAGCGTGAAAAGCCAAAAACAGTGCGTACACCCGAGAATATTGCTGCTGTGGCAGAAAGTGTACGTGAAGCGCCATCAACATCAATTCACCGTGTCGTTCTCAACAACAATTGAACATTTCAGAGACATCATTGAGATGAATTTTGCATAAAGACCTTGGTATGACGCCATACAAAGTCCAATTGGTTCAGGAGTTGAAGCCAACTGACCATCGACTTAGAGAAGATACCGATTTTGCCAAAAAAAAATCATCTTTTCAGATGAAGCTCATTTTGATCTTGGCGGGTATGTAAACAAGTAAAATTGTCGCATTTGGGGCACAGAAAACCCACACGCATACATTGAAAAGCCGATACACCCAAAACGAGTCACTATTTGGTGCGGATTTTGGTCCAGAGGCATAATTGGGCCATTTTTCTTCGAAAATGAGCAAGGAGAGGCCGTTACAGCCAATGGCGATCGTTATCGGGCCATGTTGAACGAAATTTTGTTCACAAAAATTGAAGAAGAGGATATTGGCAACAGGACGGTGCTACGTGCCACACAGCCGAAGCTACACCCTGCGCCCTGTTTTTGAAGATCGCATTATCAGCCGCAGAGCTGATGTCGTTTGGCCACCTCGGAGCTGCAATTTGACACCGTAGGACTATTATTTGTGGGGTGCCGTAATAGATAAGTGCTACGCCGAAGAGCCAGAGACAATTGACGCTTTAAAGGACAATATTCGCCATTGGTGAAATACAGCTGCACACAATCGATAAATTGGACCGATCGTGTAGGCTACTGCATGGCCAGCCGAGGCAGCCATTTGAATGAAATTATTTTCCATTATTAACCGGAAAGATTGTATTTTCAAATAAAAAAAAAAATTGAGAAAATATTTAGTAGTTTTTTTTTTTATAGCAATTAAAAAAAAAAGTTATTTGGCGGACCCTTAAGATGCTGCAGATTTTTGAGGCCCCATGTTCATTATTACTAGTCACAATAAGGTAAATAAGGAACTACCGTACCTATTTCTGTTCTTAGAGGAATAGGTTGGATTTCCATTTAAGGAATGCATTTGGAGAGTATTAATTTGATTTTGCAATTAAGACATAACAGCGCTGACATCAGCCACCAGAGGTTTCACTACAAGGACGGATGAAGCAGTGTTTGGAAGTTTTTGAAGAATGCCTTCTAATTTCAACACTGAACATCATATAAGGGATTAAGTGATAAAAAAGAGTGACTGAGAATGATACATAATTTTATAAATTATTTCCTACCTCCCCTTCTGCGGATGGAATCCAGATATTTGCACAATCATTCCAAACTTCCTGCTCGGACGAAATTTCACTTCATACTTAGAAGAGTTCTTCACATGGCTAGCCGAGTCCTCTGGCATATCAAAAAGAACCGTTTCTTTGGACGATTTATGTGTTGAACATTTCAGCTTCCCATTTTGTACTAATGGCAACGTTGTATTAAACAGCAATGAGACTTTTTCCGATTTCAATCGTCGTCTGCCGCTAATCGATATGGCTTGAACTTGAATATAGTAACATGAATCAACAACCAGTCTTGTTATTTCGAATTGAGTTGCCTGCAAAAGAAACCAAAGTCTTAATTGAGTTCCCTTAATGGGCCCTCTAACTTACATCTTTAACAAAAGTCTCATTTGCAATCAAAGAATCATCATTGGACCTCACGTAGAGGGCCCAGATCACCCTGTACTTTTCTATTGGCAAATCCGACTTGGCAGGGCACCATGCTACCCTCACAGCCATCTGTCCATTGGGCAGCATTCGCGATGACAGAACTTGAAGATCCGGCGGTGATTTTGGCGGTTTTGGATCTGCACGAATATTCTCTACAATCACAAGAATAGAAGACATATTTTCTATGGAAATATAAGACTTACGGTTTGAGAGTGCAAACGGTTTTGATGGTTCCGTGTAGCCTCGGAAGCCGTTTGCATTGATTGCCGCCACTCGAAACTGATACCATCTTCCGGGCTTCAGCTTGAATGAAATTCCTGTTCTTTGGTGGAGAAAATATGAGTTGTTTTGCTTTGAAGAACTCTTGCGTGAAACGTTGTACAAACCTTCTTGTTTTATTTTCGGATATTTCGGCAATCTTCTCAACCGATTGCCATTGCCAGTTGCCGAGCTTGCGTGCGGAAAACAGACTTCCAACATGGTGCCGAGCTTCGACGTGATATGCATAGACTGAGTTCGCTGAAGCTTGAATCGTGACTTCACAGACTCGCTGGCCTTTCGGCAATTTGAAGGCGATTATTTTCGGAATTGGTGGAAGATTTGGATCCTTTTCAAGGCCAATGGCATCCTGACAAACTGGGCCGCAAGTGCTTGGGCAGCATTTTTGTGTTTCTGGGCAATCGAAGTCATACTGGCAGGAATCAATACATGCGCCAATGTGATTGGACATCATCGAATTGGGACATTTACCGGGACGTTGGGCTTTGGTCAATTCAGTTCGACATTTTCTTTCGCAGTCCTTTTTGAGAAAAAGCAAAAGATACTCATTGAAGGACGATTTATACAATTTGAAGGAATCTTACGTAACGATTTTCTGTACTGGGCTTGAAACATCTGGCATAACATTGTATTTCTATGATCTTATCTTTGACGTCGACGGCTCGATTTGAACGGACTCTGTGATGGTGCGCTCCGTATATATCTTTTGTTCGTAGAATACTCACAGCTAGTAAAAGGCAAAAGAATTGTTTGGCTTCCAGCATTCCTGAAATTGTAAAGAGGAACATTTTAAGACTGCGTCAACAATTTTTATTTATTTTTAAGATGAGGAATGACTCTCCTAAAAGTCCACCATCGATCACAATCGATCACGTCTTGGAACAAAAGTCAGTCTTGACAAATTCAACTCTGAAGTAATTAAGGCCAGAAATAAAACAAAGAATCACTCCTTAGACTAAAAAGGCAATTGAGTAATGCAGTTCCCTTTCGACCTTCAAAAGTGTCACTTACTTGGGTCGTATATAGAGCGAATGGAAAGAAATACTTTGACCTCTAAGGTCTTCGAATCTAACCCCGAAATGTGAACGTTGCATACGAGGAAGGTTGGTAGAGGAAGAGGATAACCAACTTGATTCGCAAAACTGGAGACAGTTATATAAAGATCGAGCTGGCTGGAGATGCTTGTTGGATGAGGCCCTGGTCCAACCTGGACAATAACTTGTGAGGGGTTTCGACAAATTTACAATTCAACATCATAATAATTGTGAACCGATTTGAAGTGGACAAAGTGAGTGTTCGGTTTACTTTGCTCTATCGTTGAAATGTGTTATTGGTCTGTATTTCTTCCAAGTTGCCAATGGGCAGATAGCTATTCAGTCGACTCGGAGCAATATGGTCAAATTAAATCCGGTTGGCCAACGATTGAAATATCATGACGTGGACAACTATAAGTTCCAACAAGACAGAACAGAACACCAACCATGGCTGCGTAATTTCACGTTTTGGGGACGTCTATCGGGCATCAAGACCATGCAACTTGACACGGTAGATTTTTGTCTTCTATCCAAAAGACAATGCTTATGCGAAAGACGCGCTGGCTGGTTCGAAGCCAAATTGAAGAAAAAACGGACCAACTTTGGAAAGAAAAAGTGCTTTCCTACGATGATCACTCATTAGCTCACACATCCACCAATGTCACGGCCAAACTAGTCGACTATGGGCTACGAACTGCTAGCCCATCCACGTATTCTCCAGATTATACCCCGTGCGACTTCTTTTTGCTTCAAAACTTGAAGGAGTTATGGCCGCCGCCACGGAGCCTACGAAAAAACGTATTTTTCAAATGGGTCTTTACATCGTTTGTTGGGGAGAGAATAGGTTTGTTCAATGTGCTCTCTGGGTCGCTCTGTGGCGCTCTGATTTCACACTGACCTGTTCGATGTAGCTTTTTTTCGCCCCGGTGAATTTCCACCGTGTTCGATGTGTATTCAGTGCTCGCATCGGGAGTGCTTTGAATCGCACCAGGTTTTATCGGGGCGAGAATTTCGGAGCTATTCTAATCAGCTGTTGCTGTACAACAAAGAGAAAAACAAAACAGAGCACTACTAATGGGTTCGATGTGAAACCAAACCCTGAGAAATTTTTCAGTTTTATGACAGCTCCGTTAAACAATGGAGCAAGCACAGGAGTGCTCCGGGGCTGGTGACATCGAACGAACCTAATAAGATTGTTGCAGTTGATATTTCAAAGGCATTTGGTAGAATTTGGCACCAGGCTCTCTTATCGAAAATGTGTGTTTTCGGAATCGATGATACTTTCTTTTGAACCGTTTTATACAAGTTGTATTAGTCGTGTTCAAGTCTGAAACCAACAACAAAAGTGCTGACTGTTTCGCTGAATCACATCCCTCTACTTTGGATGCAGAACTGCAACTGCAAAATATGATACGCTCATTAAAATCTCACTTAAACAGCATTGTACAAGGGAGAATAAAAAAACCGGGTGGAGTTAAATGCTTCGAAACCCCACTGCTGTCTTGTATCGTTAAAGCGAGATATACCCCCTTGCCGTAGCCACTGTCCATGGCACTTGCACTATGCACTGACCAGCTCTCACCGCTTGTGGAACGATCACTGTCGTAACGTTTTGTGTTTTTCTCTGTTCTATCGTTTTTTCTTTTTTCGCCCGAAATCACCGAGAAATCTGGGCCAAAACCTCTGTTAACAAGAAAGGTGGAGCTCCCAAATATTCGATGTGGATCACTCTTTATGAACCCCAGAAACCGATGGCTATTACCTTTTCGGCCGATCGGACAGTCTCCGCTTTCTTCGGGCACTAGCTGCTGAAGTCTACCGTTTCGACTGTTCCCTGGTCTCTGGTTTGTACTAGTGTTTTCATCTTTTGTTCGACTGTCTTTAAGTGATGCAGAAACTTCTTTTGATTGCACTTAAACTGTATAAGCACTGCTCTCAAATGGTGTTTTGAGTTGCGCTTGTTCTCCGGAATAAGCAATCGTATTACGTATATCGCATCGACACAACTTCTCATGCCCAAAATTTCATCCAGAACATGACCCATGGGATCTTTATCGTCCTAGGGCCCGTGGACGTCGCTCATCAAATCGACTACGTGACTACGTTGTAACTCTTTAAGCTAATTTTCGACGGTCACCATCAATGGAGAACAGTCACCGTTTATAAAATAGAGTGGCACGCCACAGCTTTAGAAAAACCGAGGCCTAAGTTGCTTACGCTCATCAACAATTCTCCGAGTGCGTGTGAAAAATTGAGGGGGCCTACAATTTAACGCAAACAGCAAAGTTGAGAAGCACTCACGAGCAGGAATCGAACCCATATGCGTTCTGCGTAACAGCCAACTCACATAACCACTAAGCAGCTATCACTACCTCTTACAGCATCAAAAATCTCATTGATTTTGCATCCAACAGCAAGAATGGAATCACCATTCTGTTTGCATTTCTCCGATCCTGTGGGAATACCGATAGTACAAATTTCTACAATTTTTTTTGGTCTTGTCAGTAGTTCACTCTTATGTTTGTGAAGTGCGTCTATAGTTGTGTTTCTGTAGATGTCGTTTCGGTCACGGTCCTTATACGTTACATTACAAGGAGGGAACCTTCAATTTTGTTATTCGTGAATTTGTGTCGTTTTATGTCGGTCGAACGAGTTTTCTTAGGGCGTTGTTCTTGTTCTTATCGACTAACAAAACATCACATCTTCAATAAGTTTGACTGCTTACGATCCTTACACCTACTTTCTGTAACATTCGTAATGTCACCTTTTTTGTATTTAGAAAACATATTTTCAAACGATTTTTAAGTCGAATATGTAAATAAAAATTTCGAAAAGAAAAAAAAATAAACAACAAAATTAAATTTTAAGTGAAACATGAAAATTCCCTTTAAAAATCGTAAAACCAAAAAACTTCGCCGCAAAACCAAGCGATTCAAGACCAAAAAAATAACCACAGGCTCATTTGAGGCACAAGTTACTGGCCCTCAAATCGATGACGAACTAGAATCACTTTTGAACAATCCACCAGACAGAATTCAAATGTACAGATCGTTCAGATTGCGGCGAAAGAAATTCAAATATCCAAAGTTATTGATGGGAGCCGCATTTCCGCCGTCCATTGAACCATGTAATCATCCAGTTCCATATGATTTTGATTCGGTTATGGTTCAAATCAAGAATTTATCAACTTAAAAACCAATACAAATGTATGTACATTATGATTTATGATTTTGAAATAAAATGTAAGTAACTGTGTTTTGAGAATTGAGAGAGATGCAAGCGAACATAGCGAACGATGTTTATTTTTGAGGACACTAAAGTGCTATTTTTGACACTGAACTCATGTTGGTAATTGGCTTTTCGGGCATTAAATTTTAAGTGTGTAAGTCGTAAACATAAATAAGTCTGGCATTTTTGCACGCTTGTTATTGGTGAAACGTGTCAAGTCGAACATAACGCATTCGCGATTTATTAAAGAAAAAACAATACTTTGTAACATTTTAAGTACCTTCTTTATTTAGCCTCTCATTTTAGTATGTTTAATTTTAAGCGCCACTTAAATGAAATATAGGCACATATGAAGTTCGTAAAATGCACTTGTCTGTGGCCGTGTGCGAATTGCGTTAAAGCTTGACGTTTGGTTAAATTTTGACACTTCGTGTTGAATATCGTGTTGAATGTTTTAAAATTTTGTCGTTTTCCATTGAACGTCTAAGAGCATTTGGAAGAGTTCAGAAGTCTTCTGAAACCATTCCATTGGACTGACTTAGACAGACGGAATGCTTCTGAGAAGAAAAAAGAATCGCCCGAAGAATGACACATACATCATAACCCGTTCCTTTGAAGGTAGAAGAAGAAACGTTAAAAAAATACCAATGGAAAACGACATTACACTAGCTGCGAAGCAAGATAAAATATGACAGTAGTGGTTTAAATTTTTAACACAATCAGCCCAATTCGCACACGGCCTGAGAAGCATAATTATTTCTTATGAGTTGACGATGTTAAGGAACCATGATTGGCCAATCTGCAATTTTTCTACCGAACAATTAGCGGAGACCCTCAACTGCTACAAAACAGACATTACTGCTATCCACGAAATGTGATGGGATGGACCCGGCAAAAGGAGGATGAAAATCTGCGACATTTACTATAGTAATTGTTACCGAAAGCAACAACAGCGGCTCTTTGTATGCGGTTTCGTCGTGGGAAGCAGACTCAGGCAAAAAGTCTTGAGCTTCAAATGTGTAAGCGAACGCATCACGACGGACGATCTGAAAAAAGGACGACACCATAGACGAGTTCTACGAGCCCCTCGACAAAACATATGAGCAATGTCCAATCTATGACATTAAAATTATCCTCGGCGATTTTAACGAAAAGCTGGGAAAAGAGGACATCTTTGGTGGAACAGTCGGAAAGCACAGCCTGCACGACACCACTTCCGACAACGGATTCAGGCTGCTCGATTTTCCTGCGGGGCGAAATGTTGTGGTAGCAAGCACTTGGTTCCCACATCTCAACATCCATAAAGGTACATGGAGATCTCCTGATCAATCAACCGTCAACCAGATTGAACACATTGTAATCGACGGAAGGCACTTGTCCAGCATTCTAGATGTTCGAACTTTCCGAGGAACCAAGGTAGTGCTACGAACATCGCGACAACGGCCAAAAGTGCTGCAAGAAAATTCGACGTCGGTCAGACGGCTAAAATTGCAAGAGATCGCCAGATCCTTTTCTGATCGAGTGCCAAGTAATCTCTTAAGGAGTCCTATGCCGCCAACATCAAGTATCGAAGACCAGTGGCAAAATTGCCAGAAAGCAGTTAGAGATGCTGCTTCTAATGTGCTTCTAAGGTTTCACACAGCCACCAAAACGAAACCCCTGGTTTGACGAAGAATGCAGGCAGGCTCATGCAGCCAAACAGGAGGCATACAAAGCGGCGGCACTGCATAGAAGGACAACCGCTGCTCGGGAACTCTACGGGCAAAAGAGGAGAAAGGAACGCCGGCTACTAAGGAGAAAAAAGAGGGAGCATGAGAAGAGTCAGATCGAGGATGTTGAGAGAGTCAACAGCAGGAATAAAGTTCGGAGGTTTTATCGGAAGGTAAAACAGCTGGCTCAAGGTCATCGAGCAAAAACCGATGCCTGCAGAGATAAACAAGGGAACATCATAGTAGAATCGCAGTCAATGCTGGGGATTTGGAAACACCACTTCTGTAGACTGTATAACGGCGACGATGAACAAAACCCCACCGTCAGACAGGAGCCTTTTGTGATGACAACAAGAAATTCAAACGATGACAACCAACAATTCCGTGAACCCGACCTAGAAGAAGTGAAAACAGCAATATCACGGCTGAAATCCAACAAAGCCGCTGGAGCAGACGGTCTAGCTGCCGAGCTGTTCTAAGCAGCAGGCGACGATATAGATAGGAGCATGCACCAAATATATGTGAACGTTATATGTGAACGTCTGAAGCCTTTTGTCAACAATTTGATTGGTCCTTATCAATGTGGCTTCAGACCAGGAAAGTCAACCATCGACCAAATTTACACAAGGTAGTGTAAAACTCCACCGTCAACACCAGAAGCACTATCTTTCAAAAGTCTGTTCAACTTCTCGCGTACGCCGATGATATTGACATAATGGGAAGAACACAGCGTGATGTTATTGGCGCCTTTGTGAGAATTGAGACAAGAGCGGCAAAAACGGGTTAAGCGGTAAATGAGGGACTGCTTTGACTACTGTCATTTTAGTCACCGGGAAACTGGCGACGCATTCTGCTCAGCTCCTAAGATGCAATTCAGGCGGCAACTCTTACGATTTTAGTTTTAAGAGGTTCTCTTAAAGTGCGCGAAACAGAAAAGGGAAAGCAAAGTAACAGTTAAATCAATAAAAAGTATTGGCTACATGAAATCAACGGTTGCCTCTACAATTCCACAAACGTTACGACTTATTTGACTTCCTATCTTTGGAGGCTAACTAAAAGATCTCACCCTTCAGGTTGGGGTTCGTGCATTGGGGTAGATGTCAGTTGACATTAGAAACGCAAGTTCTGAAACATTAAGCCACGGATTCGTATGGATTCAATGATGACGACCCACCGCAAGCGATACAAAGACTACGAATTTCATTTCTGCACATGGAATGTCAGGTCCATCCATGAAATGCGATAGAAATCTACTACGTTCACTTTTATAGGGATCTTATGCACGTAAAGAAGGAATGTTTACGGACGAGAAGAAACAATTTCCCATATTTCGATATCCGCGAGGCGACATGGAAATCTCCTTACAATCAACCATCAGCCAAATTGACCACATTACGATTGAAGCTCGTCCACTTCTCTAGCATACCAGACGTATGTACAATTCGAAGTGTCCAAATTGACTCGAGCAACTTCCTCGTTATAGCCGCAATTACAGATCGCTAAATCCTTTTCAGATCGAGTTCCCTACGATCTCCTTAGAAGTTGTTTGCTGCCAGCACAAAAATGTAGAGAGCCAGTGGCAACTGAGAACATTGCCAGCTAGACTTCAAAGATGCCTTCGGTGAAGTGATAGGTTTAACACGGCAATAATAACAAAAACCCCTAGCAAATTCAACTTAACAAGATGAGTATACTTAACGGCACCGCTGTAAAGAAGGACTCAAGCTCTATATGCAGGAAAGAAGATACGAGCACTGGCTTCTCAGATAGAAAAAGGATGAGGAAAAAGAGGAGAAGCGTGTGAGGAGATAGAGGGAAGTCATGCCAAGAAGTTCTCTCAAGTCTTACCAAAAGGTTAAGCATCCACTGAGAAGCAAAGCCTGTAGAGACTGGGAATTTAGTATTAGAACCACAGTCAGTGCTTAGATAATAGAAAGACCACTTCTCCAAGCTATATGACGGCCATGACGCAGATGATCCCGCTATAGAATCATTCGACTTTGGCGACGCAGAGGACCGCACCGCTTCTATCCATTTGCTATTGAAGAAGTCAATATAGCAATATCGAAGATTGAGATCAACAATGCCACTGGAGCAGACGACAATTGGTACCTCATGGTATGTCCGATCTTCGCAAAAGGAGATTTCCGAAACTGCACCAATATAGATAGAGAGTATAAATGTTTTCTATAGATCACCTTCAGCATCCTGTCTGCTGTACTGTTTGAAGATGTACGTTAACAACCTACTAGGTCCTTATCATTGTGGCTTCCGACCTGGATAGTCCACCATCAAACATCTCGGAAAAGACTCAAGAACTTCAAATCGATACCTACCACCTTTTCATTCAAAGGCCGTGTATGACAACGTCTTGTTGCTAATGTCCTGTTTCGACGGATGAAAATTTAACGCTTTACCTTCATGGTAGGAAAAACTTTTGATGCGAATAATGGTCTAAGAAAAGACAAGACCATTGTGCAAAACTCACAAGTTAACCTCAGAGGTACATTATTATAAAGTTTGTGGACATGGACGTTTTTGAGCCCTTAGATGAAAGCCAAGAAGATGAGTCTAACGGTTAATTACGGCAAGACCAAGTAAATACTGTCAACAAGGAAGAACAGCAAGCATAGAATTCTTAGAGCAAACAGATTTAACTTCGATGTAGGGGATCCCTTTAACCAACGCTGAAATCAAACGAAGAATCACTCTTGCTAATCCTGCAAATCTTGATTCTTTGGGCTTATAAGAGGCAATTGGCTCCCGAAAATCAAAATCCCAACAACTCAAAACCCTGAAAACCCGGAATCCCAAAAACCCAAAATTCTGCAAGTCAGAAACTCGAAAACACAAAATCACGAAAGCCCAGAATTCCAAAACCCAAAATCCCGTAAACCCAAAATCCTGAAAACCCAAAATCCTGAAAACCCAGAATCCCGAGAACAGAAAATCCCGAACCCAAAAAACTAGAATCCTGAAAACGCGGAATTAAAAAAAAAACAAAATCCCGAAAACCCAACACCCGGAAACCCAGAATCCCGAAACCTAAAATTCCGAAAACCCAAAATCCCGAACCTGAAAAACTTGAATCCTGAAAACCCGAAATTCCAAAAAACCAGAATCCCGAAAACCCAAACACTCGGAAACCCAGAACCCCGAAACCTAAAATCCCGAAAACCCAAAATCCCGGAAACCCAAAATTCTGACAACTCAGAATCTCGAAAACACAAAATCACGAAAGCCTAGAATCCCAAAACACAAAATCCCGTAAGCCCAAAATCCTGAAAGCCCAGAATACTGAAAACCCAAAATTTCAAAAATCCAGAACCCTGAAAACCCAAACTTCCGGAAACCTAGAATCCTGAAACCTCAAATCCCGAAGACCCAAAATCCCGAAAACTCAGAATCCCGAAGCCGAAAAACTTGAATCCTGAAAATGCGAAATTCCAAGAAACCCAAAATTCCAAAAACCCAACACAAGGAAACCCAGAATCCTGAAATCTAAAATTCCGAAAACCCAAAATCCCGAACCCGAAAAACTAGAATCCTGAAAACCCAAAATTCCAAAAAAACCAGAATCCCGAAAACCCAAACACCCGGAAACCCAGAATCCGGAAACCCAAAATCCCGAAACCTTAAATCCCGAGAACCCAAAATCCCGAAAACCCAAAATTCCAAAAAGCCAAAATCCCGAAATCTAAATCCCGAAAAATTATATGAAATGGAAGATTTGCGCAAAATATATAATTTTTCAGGATTTTGGCTGGATTTAAATTTTTGGGATTGTGTCCGTAACCCCAAAGACTCTGATCGCTGGGCCCGTAGAGTCATCGAGCGACTAAGTTAGATATCCCCTAGGGTGAAATTAGGGACATGGACATCTAGCTAGAAACTGAACTGAGTATAGGTGTTTACTGGATGAAACCCTGGTACGACCAGGACTGAAACGTCCCCTTAAGGAATTATGTAGGTAAGTTATTATTTCTCCTCAGTCAAAGTGACATGAGTTCTAACTGAGCCTGGCCTGATGAAGAAAAAAGAAACAAGAAAGGCGGAGTAAAAAAGTATCATACTCATACCTCACCTCATACATGATGTATGACTAAACCTCTCGAGTCTCGAGATGGATCACAAAATCAGTGCATAGTGCATTAGGAATAACCCTTTCTAGATTAAGTGGGAACAGTTGTTTTTTCTTTCTTTTGATTTTGTTCTTGCGATTCCACGATTCAACCCTAAGGAAAAGACTTCAGCACTGATAAAACATGAACACAAAATACAAACACATGCAGACTGTATAGAATATCCTCTTGCTATGTTTTATCTTGTTAGGAATCCCAATGTGGGGCTCGGGGAGCACGAATCTGATGATGACTCGTTTTCACTTGTTAAGTTGTTTTATTGGCATCGTTGCGTAGATACAAAATGCAGAATGAAAGAATTGACATTGTTTGGTTTGTAGGGTGTCGGTGCGGCATGCTCACTATGGCGCACTTTACCCGAAGTGATGAGATAAAGACTATTAGTTTCTATAATTATCAGGTTTTTGTCTAATGCGAATTTTTGTTTGTTATTTTATTTTTCAAACGCAAGACGCGATGAGTGTGCTCTCGGTTGTTTTTGAAATGAAGTGCAGTCGCACTTTTGAACTAGATGTGTGCATCATTAAATTAATTTCGATAAGAACGTGACTCTTCATGCGACACTTAAGCGATTCTCGACTCGGGTGAATATAACGCCAACTAATTGTATGTGGGTCAAGTGCAGGCAGCCGCGTTTCGCGCCTTGCGTCAAAAAGCAAAACAAAAAATTAAAATATCCACATTATGCTTTGGATTTTTTGTGTCTACAACTTTTGCGTTCTATATTTTGATTTATTTTCTTTGTTTTTATGACACTTTATGGCTTGTTATGACTACTTTTTGTTTCATTTGTCAGTTTTCAGGTGATTGTGTTCTTTTCTGTAGATTTTAATTTTTAGGAAAATAAACAGACTATGTGACTCATCATCTTCGTCTTTCCTTAATATGCTCCTACTTTATTTCCATGTTTTAATTGTCGATTTCTGAAAACAGGAAACAGCTCAACCGATTTGAATCAACAAATTGATGAGTTTGTGTCCAGTTAAGTTGTCAGGAATGTTGAGAAACATTATTGCAGTTGAAGGCCATGCATAAAAACACAGCAAAAGTTAAGGAAAAAAGGGTACGTTTCGAAAGGAGTTACCGATGTACTTTACTTTTGGACTCCTGAACATTGAAACGTATTGAGAAAATAAGATAGCGTTGCATACATATCACAAGCCAAGCCATAAGTCTAACATCGTTTATTTTGAATACTTTTTAAAGGCTAATTGATATACACATCCGAAGCACACTGAAACCGGACTGTATATCGGAATTTCAATATGCCTACATTAAAGGAAGAAGCGTTGAAACAGCATTGCACCGCGATATACTAGGCTATGAGAAAGCCGATGAATTAGCAAGATTAGGGTCAATGCTTGACGTAAGCCAAGCTCAGCTAGTTAGCACCCCTACCTGTTATCTAAAACAGGAAATCTCAAAAAGAATAACTACCAAGGCCGATGAAAGGTGGAATCTTCTTTACACCTGCGGCACAACAAGAAAGATTTGGCCCTATTTTAGCAAACAAAGAACGGAACAAATTATGCAGCCACACAAGGGATCACTTCGATCTCTTGTAAGCATAATCACCGGACAAAATCTGTTAGGTTATCATATGAAAAAGATTAGAATCAGTTCAGATGATCTATGCAGAGGATGCGGTGACGAGGAGGTGCATGAGGACACTTCACACTTTCTGTGTCACTGTCCCGCACTTTCCCATCAAAAGAAGAAACTGCTTGGCAACTATTTCTTCGGGGATTTAGAAGAACGCTCTAGTAAGCCAGGTACTAACATCCTGAACTTCGTCAAAGCCTCTAAATGGCTTGACTAACTGAACACATAGGTTTTTCTTATTAGCTTGAGTAGCAATACTCGCGGGTAGGTATCACAATGGATCTGTATTGATCTAAGTGTGACGGTAAAAACATCAACTGTCAGCCCCTAAACCTAACCTAACCTTGATCTATCCGATATACGCTTCTGAAGTATCTGATCTGTTTTGTTTGTCGTTTCAGATTGTTCAATGTCTTCACTCTCTTCATCTATCTCCTCCTGAACAAAATATTCGTCCTCTTGCTCTTGTGTCTTCTCGGTTGATGAGTCCTTTCTTTCAGATTTTGATAGCTGAATTAAAGCTTCATTGCTTAGTGTAGAGGCACGAAAACAAACATCACGGCTTATAATCACTGTTATTTTATCGTAACATCGGTATGCTTTAGCCTGTTCGTCATATCCTAAAAATATTGCTTCGATTCCCTTGTTGTCTAGCTTCCATCTTTTTGTTTCTGGAACATGGACAAAACATGTCCTATTGTTGGCTTGAAACCATTCCATCGCTCAAACGGTGTTGTATTTGTTGTTCTGGTTATCAGACGATTTTGGCTGAAATTAGCAGTGGATATAGCTTCTCCCCAAAAACTATTTGGTAACTCAGCATCTATCAACATGCATCTTGCCATCTCTATTAATGTCCGGTTTTTCCTTTCCGCTTTTCCATTCTGTTGTGGACTATACGCCGCTGTAAGCTGCGGCTGAATTCCTTCTGACTTAAGGTAGTTTGAAAGGCTTCTTCCCAGTATATTCCCCACCACGATCTGATCTTAAAATTTTGGGTTTTTGTGAAAATTTGGTTTTGCAAAATTCTACAAATTGTTTTATTGTTCCTTCAACTTCTCCTTTATGAGACAATAAACAAACAATTGTAAAACTTGAAAAGTCGTCTATAAATGTGACTAAGTATCTCTTTCCAGTATGTGTGGCTGTTTGCATAGGACCGCAAACATCTGTGTGAATCGAATCTAAAGGCGCTAGTGATTCACTTTTAGATTGTTTCGGAAATGGCAGCCTTGTCATTTTTCCTTTTGTGCAAACATCACAAACTTCTTTGATTCCGCAGTCGACTATATTGAGTCCTTGAATAGATCCATCAGCATTAATTTTTCTTATCGCGTTTGGATCTCTGTGCCCCATCCTTCGATGTAGTTGATGTATACAATTTTCGTTATGTTCAATCAGAGCACACATATCGTGAGGTTGTCGCAAAACATATAGAGAACCAGCTACATCTCCTATACCAATTTGCTTACCTTTGTGCTTGATTTCGCATTTCCTATCATCGAATTCGACTCGTAATCCATTCTTGGTAAGTTGTTTGACAGAAAGCATGTTACCTGTTAAACTCGGAGCGTACAAAACTTCTGATGCCTTTGCTTGATGAACATTTCCACTTTCGTCCAAAAATTTCAAAGTTCCTGATCCAATTCCTTGAACTGTTGTTGAGTTTCCATTCGCCAGTTCAACAGAACTCTTGTATGTTTTGTCGATGTCCGTAAAAAAACTTACATTATTTGTAACATGTCTGGTAGCTCCTGAATCGATAATCCATCTGAATTTGTTTGCTTGACCAATAGTGAATAGAAAATCCTTTGAATTATCACAAGATTCTGTCTTTGTCTCTGATGGTTCTTCAATTGAATTCACTTTATGGTTCCATTTGACATCAATACTCTTGAAATTTCTCTTTGCAACCAATTCCTTGTATTTCCACAAGACTTCTTTTAATGGCCTGGTTTTCGACAAAAATAGCAAACTACAACGTTAGCTACAGTCTTCAAAACACAATCTTCAGAACTTCCATTTGTATTTGAATATCTTTCATATTCTGCTGTGACCCTTTGTTGTACTAATGCAAAAGTTATTTCCTCTTCTTTGCGGGATTCTAATGAAGTTATTAAAGCATAATAACTCTCCGGTAAGCTACTTAATAACATTGCAGCACTCCATTTATCGGATAACATTTCTTCACCAATATCACGTAATTTTGTGAAAATGCAGGACTAATTTTGGAAATATGTCCTTTAACATCTCCACCTTCTTCTAACTTCAACGAACAAATTGATCGCATCAAAAATATTTTGTTGGTGAGGGTGTTCTTCTCGTGATAATTTTTGAGTGCATTCCATGTCGATTTTGCTGTTGTCTCTAAACGAATATGGGCAAGTTGATCGACATCAACGCATAAACCTATCGTGCCCCTGGCTTCATCATCAAATTCTTCCCATTCATCGATTACTTTCTGATTCGAAATCATATTGTTTACATCGATTATTGGTTTTGGTTTTTCACCTAGAATAACCTTCTTCCATAAATTTTTCTTGCGCAACTGCTGAAAATAAATAGTAAGAAAAATCATCGATAAAACTACACCACCAAACTCTTCAGTCCTCATCTTGAACACAGCTCGCTGAACACGGCTTTTTTGGGTACCAACATTTAAAAGCAAAAGAAATAAATTCGAATGTCAAATTGTAGCACATTTCAATATACCTAACCTAATAAAATCACTTATCAAGAAATCGTGAACCGGAATATTAAAATCTCAACATTACTGGTCCTTCGAGACGAATCGTCATATCTAACTGGGAGTTAACTTAAATCAAATATCATCATGTCTAAACTCAACCATCTAACACATCTGCTTGAAAAGCGAGGTGAATTATCCGTGCTAATCGAAAATTCAGTTTCTAAGTTGAAGGGCACCTCAAATGTTACTATTCATCGCAGTAAATCTCGCATTACAGCTCTTTCCCAGAACTGGGAAGAGTTTAAAGTCAATCACAATTCAATCGGACAAATACGTGCTTCCTTAAAACCCGACCATACTTTAAAGGGAAAGCTTTTCTGGAATATGAAGAAAGTTTTCTTGACGCTATGGAGGAGATGACGATATTGCTAGAAGAGAACTTGCCAAAAACCTCAGTTGACGGCACCGCACTTTCTGATCTCTCTATAGTTCGAGAACCATCATCATCAACTACTCATGTTCGCTTGCCAAGAATGGATCTCCCAATGTTTAGTGGAGAGTACATTGATTCAAAGACGCTTTTACTGCGCAAATCGGGGCCCAAACTAATTTGACTTGCGTCGAGAAACTACAGTATTTAAGGACCTGTCCAGCAGGTGGAAAGGCTGCTGCTCGTTTGCACACTATTTCTTTGACAGCTTCTAATTTCAAAGTAGCATGGGACGATCTTACGGAACATTATGACAATAAAAGACTTCTCGTCGATTCAACGTTAGATTTGCTCTTTTCTGCAAAGTCTGTTGTACAGGAAAGTTCCAAAGATCTTGATGTTTTGCTCAATACTGTTAATCAAGCTGTAGGTTCTCTAGAAAGTTTGGGGGCAAGAGTTGAGCATTGGGACGAAATTCTTGTCTTTTTGGTGTCTCGTAAGTTGGATTCTGCGTCTATTAAGGAATGGGAGAGACCATTGGGATCTAAGACAGAGATCTCTTCTTGGAAGGAATTGAAAGAATTCATCCAAACTCGTACTTGGCTTGAACCTCAAGAACTCGATGAAGCTAAGACCTTTTGGATAAAATTTGTACAATTTGAAAACTATTCTTCAGAAATCAATAATCTATCCTGACTACAGGCAATTTGTCGCAACAGCTCTATCTATAGACTCACTCCGTTCATCGATTCAAATGGAGTGCTTCGAATTGGCGGGCGGCTTCGCAATGCCCGAATTGATCCGGACACAAAACATCCGATCATTCTTCCACGTGAATCTCATCTGACAATCATAATTCTGGATTACACACATAAATCAACTTTACATGGAGGTGTTCAGCTAATGCTGGTAACTCTCAGAAGAAACTACTGGATCATCGGCGGCGGTCGCAATGCAAATAGAAGCTTCATCAATCGTTGTGTTGTACAAGGCTTCGAGCTAATACAACAAAGCAGCTCATGGGTCAACTACCTTTGAATCGAACAGTATTATCGCGTCCGTTTCTTAATTCTGGAGTGGATTACGCAGGTTCATTCATACTGAAAACCTGGAAAGGAAGAGGAGCAAAGTCTTACAAAGGCTATCTATGTGTGTTCGTGTGTTTTTCGACATCTGCTGTTCACTTAGAGCTTTCCACGGACTATACAACAGAAAGTTTTCTTGCTGCTTTTAAAAGGTTCATTGGCCGACGAGGTATATGTTCAACTTTAAAGAGTGACTGTGGAACAAATTTTGTTGGTGCTGACGCTGAACTGCGAAAATTATTCAAATTTGCTTCCAACGATGTCAAAACCTTAGCTGATCTTATTGCCAACGATGGAACAAAATGGTCGTTCAACCCACCAGCAGCACCTCACTTTGGAGGCAAATGGGAAGCTGCAGTGAAATCCGTTAAGTTTCACATCAAACGAGTGATAGGTGAAACTGTTCTCACGTATGAAGAATTTTCAACCTTTTTGATTCAAGTCGAAGCAGTTTTAAACTCGCGTCCCATTTGCCCTCTTTGGGATGACCCAAGTGATCTCGAAGCTCTAACTCCTGGCCATTTTATAATAGGCAGCGCCCTACAAGCAGTACCTGAACCATCTTTAATCGAATTACCTTCATCAAAACTTTCCAGATATCAGCATCTTTGACAAATGTTAAAAATATTTTGGAGACGGTGGTCCAGCGAATATATTCAAAGACTACAAGACATCAGTAAGTGGCATAGCTCGTCAAGAAAAATCAAAGAAGGAAATTTAGTACTCATCGTGGATGAGCGCTACATACCAACTAAGTGGCAAGCAAGCAAGAGTTATATCAACACATCCTGGACCTGATGGACTCGTTAGAGTGGCTACTCTGAAGACCCAACCGACTACACTAAAGCGTCCTGTTGTCAAACTTTGCCTTCTTCCAATAGCATCCTAACGAATTTCAACGCTCGAATGAGACGTCGAGGCGGGCGGGATGTTGAAAATAAAAAGTAAAAAAAATCATCGATAAAACTACACCACCGAACTCTTCAGTCCTCATCTTGAACAAAGCTCGCTGAACACGGTTCTTTTGGGTACCAACATTTAAAAGCAAAAGAAATAAATTCAAATGTCAAATTGTAACACATTTCATATACCTAACCTAATAAAATCACTTATCAAGAAATCGTGAACCGGAATATTAAAATCTCAACAGCAACAGTAACTCCATCCTTAACTTCCAGTTTACATAATTATAATTATTTAATTTAACAATATTTAATTTTGTTGAATCCATTCTTTATTTCTTTTCTTATTTCTGTTGTACAACTAAGTCTCATAATATGTTGAATTTATTGATATTACCTTTAGTCCTTTTCCGCAGGTACAACAGAAAATAAAATAGAGCTTGAACTATTAACAAATAGTAATTCTGTGTTTATTGATTGAAAAATAATTTTCGAATGAACAGAAATAAAAACAAAATTTAATACATATTTGTTTGATGAAAATATAGAGTGAATGTACATATATTAAAATGATATTATATTAAACATTATAACCATCACTTCCAACAAATAATCCCTGTATTTAATGATGGACACTCCTTGACGAATACTCATTAAGGTTTAATTTTTAGGGGGGGGGAAAGGGGTAATGTTACTAGATATTTCTCTTGAGCCACAATACGTGGCTAGTGATACACATCGAAAAGCTCGTGCAGAGTTTTGGACGCATTGCATTCGACGCGTTATTTTAATCCCCTTTTGATGACGCTATTTAGATACGAATTTAATCAACATTTTATGCATTGCCGTTGAAGGTCCACATTCTAATAGTAGAGGTATGAATTCAAGAATGCGTACGAAGAGCAAAGCAAACTATAGTCAGCGAAACAGATAAGTGGATTAGAAGTTCAATACAAGAAGAAAATCGTCGATAAGACGGAACCCTATGGCACACCATCACTTATTTTGTGGGACCATATAATTTTTATTGAATAGTCCTCAAGCATATAATCCAATGAAGAAGGCATCGAAAGCAAGCATTTTCGATAAGAGAGCCTGGTGCCGCACTTCATGAAATGCATTAATTTATAAGTGTAGGGAACTAACTTACTTTCGCCAAGGCGGTGTAAGTACTTATTAGACTGTTCGGTGTTCATATCATCAGTGGAGCTATTGCTACAAAAGCCCTGCTGCAGGTCATTAAGAAGTTTTTTTTCCTCAAGATATTTTTTAAGCTGCGTTTCCATGACCTGGGAAAAAAGAGCGTAGTTGGAAGCGTTAGCTAGTAAGAGGAGGATTCGTCCTTTCGGGTGGCGCGACAGCTCTTGAAGAGCCAAGGCCTAAGTGGCTTACTCTCATCAACAATTCTCTGAGTGCGTGTGAAGAAAGAGGGGACTTACAACTTAACGCCGATTCCGAACGGAGAAGCACTTTTTTTCATGACAGATTGATTCCCTTGGATGTTTTGTCAGTTCTTCGCAAGAGGCAGTTCCCGTGAAAGATGAAATAAAACCTATGGACACGAGTAAGACTCGAACTCACGACGAACGTTCTGCTTAGCAGCCAACGCACCTAGCTAACGGACACTACTTTTTGGGTATATGCTGGACAAATGCAATTTCCCATCTGCTCAAGTAAGTACCAAAGTGTACGATAGATAGAAAAGCTAATGCAAGGACCTAGCCAGCAACGTGGAAGGTGGAAGAAGTTCTCACACGAAAAATTTGGAAATGCTATCTTGACGATCTTGGAAAACCGAACCTACGGTACAAGGACCAAGTGACTGCGGATGCCAGAGCGCTTGGTCTCGGTGACTGGAGAGTGCATGCGAGGGATCGTTCACGATGGAAGACTGCAGTATCTCAGGCTGAGATCCTTCATGGACTGTGAGCCGAATAAGTAATTAAGTAATCTTGACGAATTTGTGTATTCTCGAATCTTTAAGGACTCGCTTTACAATCATTGACGCTCTAAAGTACCGGTAGGCGTCATGACACTCGCTGGCAGGGATAAATTAGTTTTCTCGGGAGATGCAACAATAAATGTTTTCAAACATCAGCACTCCCAGCAGCTGCTGAATTTATTGCATAGTGCCGAGCGAGCCAATGACGAAAGAGAAGCGAGACCAGTCAATGAAGACTTAGTCCCAGCCCCAGCACAGAGAGGTAGAATCGACTTCAAAGCTGCCTATGAAAGTATCCATCGCGAAGAATTATGATGGCGATGTCTGAATTCGCGATCCCGAACAAACTGATCCAGTTTGCAAATGGGTACCAGCTCATCTGAGTTGTTTCCAACATGCCCAGGGTTTAGACAAGGAGATGCGCTGTCATGTGATTTCTTCAACATACTCCTGGAGCAGATAGTTCGCAACACAGGTGTGAGCACGGAAAACACTATCTTCAACTATATACATGCGAACGACATAGACATCATCGGTCGATTGAAGAGAGCTGTGCTTGAGGCCTTCATAGCGATTGAAGAACAGGCGAAGCTTGTTGGTCTTGTATTGGCTTAGATATTACCAGTCCTACTCTCTGGCGCCGTTGTTGGACGATAAGTAAAAAAGGGTAAGTGATTGATACTGAGCACTTTCGAAAAAAAATTGTTCGACGAATTTTCGGTTTCGTACGCAACGATGGCGTATGGCGAAGAAGGTTCAACCCTGAACTCTACGAGAAAGCCAAGAAAAGACGACTACATTGGCTCCGCCACAGCGAGCGAATGGACAACAATGCTCCAACCAAAAAAGTCTTCTCATCACAACCCCCAGGTTCTAGACGACAACGAAGAACGAATTTACGATAAAAGGACCAAGTGACTGCTTACGCCAGATACCACGGGCTGATATCACTTATTACATTAGTAACCAAGCAATAAAAGCGATTACTGCCACTGAGGTAAAAACAAAGCTTGTTTTATGCTGCCGCGAAGAGCTAAAGGTTCTTAGAGCGCAGCATAACATAATACTCTGCTGGGTCCAAGGTCACAGCGTAGCGGTATCCCAGGCAGCCGAAGAGGTAGTAAGATTAGGATCAACGCTTGAAGTCAGCACCCCACCCTGTCACTTAAAGCAGGAAATCTCAAATAGAATAACTGATACGGAAGGTGGAAACTTCTTGACACCTGCGGCGTTACAAGAAAGATCTGGCCCTGTTTTAACAAAAAAAGAACAGAACAAATTATGCAATTAAACAAGAGATCACTTCGATCTATTGTAAGCATATTCATCGGAAATTATCTGTTAAGACATCACAAAAAAAGATGAGAATCATGAGCATGAAGACACTTCACACTTTCTATGTCACTGCCTCGCACTTTCCTGCCAAAGGAAGATATTGCTTGGCAATTATTTTTTCGGGGACTCTCTACTTCTCTAGTACTACAGGTACTAACATTTAGAACTTCATCAATGCCTCCAAATGGCTTGATTAACTGAATACATAGGTTTTTATAAGCTTCAGTAGCGATACTCACGGGTATCACAATGGATCTGTATTGATCTAAGTGTGACGGTAACGACATCAACTGTCAGCCCTTTAACCTAACCGAACCTGAATGTATGTGAAATCTTTCAAAGAAAGAAAAAAATAACACACACGCTACTGAAGTTTGGAATACACCGGAATTAATCATCTACTCTGCGATCTTTATACATGATTTTAGTTGAGTTATTCTGAGCATCGCCCTTTTTAATAATCTTACGGGCTGTCCTCAACCCACCCCATTATTTCAAAGGGTTTATATGAAGTTCGGGTACCTAGCCTACTTATGGTGCATTTGATTTTTTGATGATGATGTTGATGTATGGAAAATCCTCTCTTGGTGTCTCCTACTACTATGTTCTTTGCTGAGTCCAAACAAAGACCTAATGCGTCTCGATCAATTTAATTGTCAATTTTTGGGACACTCATCAGCAGGGTATATGTATGGAGTGTTTGATACAGAGGCTTTTTGTCTTCTACTTTCCTTTTTTCCCCCTTAACATCCTAGTTGTTTGAAAAATGTTTAAAAACCTCGGACTTTAAACTTACTGCATCCGCTATCCTCTTAATGCTAACTGGCAAAGAGTTAAAAAGGCGAATGCTGTGAACAGAGAACAACCGTGAGGACTGAGGAGTTTGCATATCTAAAAGTTGGAATAACTAGACTATTTGTTCTTGACGATGTACATACCTCAATTTTTTCATAAAGGTACTCAGGTGTTCTTGTGTGAATAATTCTGTGGAGAAAGATACAATTACCGAAACTTACGAATTCGACCATAGTGCAGTTTCAGCAGAATTTAGCAGATATGGTCGAATACCGTAAACGTAGCGAGTCATGTCATTAAACGCCACACGTAGTTTGTGTTCAGATTACGAATCCAGCTTCGGATACACGACTTCAGAAAAGGAAATGAATGGTACGAGTAGAGTTCTCATAAGATGTAGATTTGTTTCTTGAGGAGTAAAAGAATAAGATACCCGCAATTAAATACGTGCAATGACAGAATTTATATGGTCTTTGCAAGAGAGATCTCTAGATATTTTGAATCCAAGACCGGTCACGGAATTTACAAACCTAACATGGGCACTATTCAAAGTAATCGAAGGTAGATCTCCATAGTTGTATGTCTTCTTCTTAGAAATTAATAGGGCTTGACTTTTATTAGGATTGAGCACTAGACCATTTTCCTCAGCCCAGTTATAGACTCTCTCAAGATCTTCATTAACGCGAAAGAGAAGATCCTCTATTAATCCAATTCTACGTGAGAGATAAATTTGTATATCATCCGCATACAAATGAAAAGAAACGTGCTCACAAACAGAAGGCAAATCGTTGATAAAGTCACAAAACAAAATTGGACCCAGAATAGAGCCTTGAGGAATGCCCATCTTCAAATACCTACGTATGTGCTGAAAAATTGTGTCCAATAGATACACGCTGAGTTCTGTTACACAAATAACTACCGATGATGAGACGAACAGCTGAATTCGAAAAACCAAAGTAGTGCTCAAGTTTTTCACAAAGAACTCGATGATCGACTTTGTCAAAAGCTTTCGAGAAGACCAATAGGCACAGAGCACAGTACTGAGATATTGTCTTTATTGGTTTCGAGTCTTATGTCCTCTAAGATCCTTACCATTGCTGTAGAGCAGGAATGGTTAGCTCTAAATCCAGATTGGTATGGAGATAGCAATTTTTTGGATGTAAGATGGTCAATAATTTGTTTTGTAAGGATTTTTCGAGAACTTTGGACATGCAAGGTAAAATGCAAGGTAGTCGGCGGGTTCGGAAGGTGTGGGCTTTTTCGGAACAGGAGTCATCCTGGCTGCTTTCCAAACAATAGGAAACGTAGAAGTGACAATATAGTGATTGTTAACATGAGTGAGAGCGTTAATGCTTAAAGCTAGTAGGAAATTGAATTGTTTTGAGTAGACTGATTGTTGAGGTCATTAGGATTAAGTTCACACTAAGAAATTGGCTTTTTACCATTACCAATGTGACGAAGATTTTTCCAGAGCTGTTTAGAAGAAAGATCTGTATTGAGTTTCGAGGCGAAAAAGTTTCGTTTGGCGCAACGGGTAATGAGAGTTGCGAAAGTAGCAGTATTGTCGCCAAGTTGTAGGATTTAGAAAACGCCGCCACTTGAAGTAGTATTTTCTGCGACTTTTAATCGCATTCTTTACTTCAAAATTGTACCATGGACATTTCTCGTTTTGAATCCAAAAAACGGTTCAGAAGTTAAATGAGTCGCATAGCTTACCACCTAAAAACAGGCTGGTAGCGCGTACAGGTTAGGTTAGGTTAGGTGATGAGGGGTGTGCACAGCGTGAAACTGTTGCATACACGGGGGCCTACTGGTCCATTGTTATCCCCTATAAATATAAAAGGTAGCATCGATGCTCCTCAAAATTGCCGATTAACGAGACTGGCTCGTTAACGAACCAGCCTGTGCTATCTATAAATCTCCTCATGTTTGCCATTGAGACCTGTGCTAGTTCGTCCAGTTTCCCAACAAACCTGTTCCCGAGATGACGGAGTCTGTTAGTTTTGAGGTTCGGACAGCCACAGAGCAGGTGTTTAATGGCTTCTTCTTCTATTTTCTCCTCATCCTGACAGCTCCTGCAGAAATTGGGTGCAACTAACACATTCGACGGTCGGCGAACTAAACAATTCGAGTTTGAACTGAGTTCGAAATTAAAAAAAAAGAAAATAAATAAATTAAACGTCAAATCATAAATGTTTAGAACAAAACAATGTGTTTTCTTCTGTTGTCTTGAAATCAAAAAGGGGAACGCTCAACGTTCTATGTTAATTTTGTTTGTTGTTTGCTCACTCCTTTCAGAAACGTTAGTTCTAGTTCAAGACAAATTATTCAATAAGGAACACGCTAAAGCCAGAAATATAGGTAATAGAAAGGACTATTGGTGTAATTAAAACTCGTTTGCGCTGTCTCTTCAATTAAAGAAAAATGCACTACGCTCCTTCAAGACAAAACAAATTGCAAAAGCGTGCTGTACCTTGAACAACTTTTGCATAAAATACCGAATTGCATATCCCGAGATTGTAAAGAAAGCCATGACATGCCAACAGCTGGAATACCTACAACACTCCAAGCAATATTAAAGCCCAACGTAGAAAAAAACGAACGGGATCTTTGCAGATTATAAAAGCAAACATTGGAGTGCAATTCAAGTCAAGTCCATTCTATGGACAATTAAGTCTTGACTCTATAAAATCAATAAATCTAATATGATTTTTCAAATTTAAGGATTTTTCTTTTCTAGAGTATTCTATTTTTCGACGGTTTTTGTCAAGATTTTCATTTTCTTTTCTTTTTTCTGTTGCTTATTATACAGCAAGAAGGTTCTCTTTCTAAATTTCATAACTTTTTCTCGCAAATCTAGCAATATGACACAAAAATATTACTTTTATTCAAGTTTCGACCTTTTCTCACACTTGTATAACGTTCGACAGATAAAAACACAAACAACGTTCAAATTAACGAACATTCGATTCTCACAATACAGTGAGATCTAACTTCGAAAAACGTGTGACATAGAGTCGAATTTAGGTTCTCGATTCGCCAACCGTAATACGAAAATCTTACATTCACATTTTTTTACGTTCGACTCGCCAGCGCTAATAGGGGGGTACACCTATCAAGATTTTAATTTTCCTTTTACTCAGCGATAGAATATACCGAGTTTCCTTTTCATTAGTGTTAGGCCATAAACTTCTAGAGATTTCACAATCGTCCCTGGATTTCCAGGAGTTATTGATTTTTCTCTTTTGATTTAAGGTCTATCTTCCTCTTGAGTACCCCAATCTCGACGAGTGGTCCGGGTCCCCTAACTGAATGGTCGCTACAACTAGTATCTGCTTCTGAACCTTTCCGGGCTAGTTCATCTACTATTTCGTTCTGTTCTATATTACTATGTCCAGGAACCCAGCAGAGCTTAACCTGCTTATTGGGGAAGATTCTATTTAATTCCTTCCTACAGTTTAAAACTGCCTTTGATCTTATGGTCTCACTGGCTAAGGCTTTGATAGCAACCTGGCTGTCCACGAAAAAAGTAATCTCCGAGGAGCTAAGTTTTCCTTGATGTGCAAATTCAGCTGCTTTTTCAATGGCATAGACCTCGGCCTGAAAGACACTGCAGTCAGCAGGGAGTTTATACGACTCTCTGATGTTGAGAGATTGGCAAAACACTCCAGCACCTGTTCCTGATTTCATTATTGAACCGTCAGTCAAGAAAGGGATACCCTGTTTACTTATAAGTGAGTACGCAAATTAAAAAAGTTCCTATCGAAATCTAGTAAAGGGGGAATGTAATCGGTGGTCTCCATCAGTCCTGGAATCGTGTCATATCTTTGTAAGATTGGCCAGTGTCCATAAGTGCAGTGCTTCCAAAAACTCAGTTCTTTTAAAAAAATTGCAGTTTTGGCTGCCGTGCACCTTATGAACTCATCCAGAGCCGGGAGATCCAAGATCATTTCCAACCCAGCTTGTGGTGTGGATCTCTGCGCCCCTGTTATTCCTACCTTATTCAGGTTCTTGAGATAGCTTGATTTTTCCACTGCTTTCCACCATACAATAGGTAAGAATGGGTCTGACAATTGCTGTGTACATCCATTGGATGACTTGCAGTCGCATACCCCAAAGTACAAGCGTACAACTGTTTGTGTAATATTTAAAAACAGCTCACCCTAATCGGAAACCATCTGTTATTTAATTTGCAGATGCTGGATTAAGAATAATAAGTTCTAACATTTTCTAACGCTGCAACAAAACAGATTTGAATCACCTTTTGATTTAAAATGGTTTTGTTGATAGTGAACAGAACATATTCAAATAGAATAAGAACTTTCAGTTTCTAAAACAACAACACTGAAGGTTTCAAAATGAGTAAAGTACACTTCAAAAAGAACTTAACAAAGAATCTTGAAAATTAACAAGTACACAAATAGTTTCAACTCATTACATGGTCAGTGGAGACAAATTAAAAAAAAAATAAATAAAATGTAAACCTTCTTGTCATACCCAAAATGCCTACAAGAATCGAACTCGTTTAATGCAAACTATGCCTCATAAAATTCCCTCCCCATCCGAACCTTAACTCCTCTTCGAATACAAAACCTTCTTCAAGTCCCCTCATCCAGCCAACAGAACCAAATAAATTAAAAATTAACAAAAAATCAAATTAAAGAAAAAAACACATTCACTGCTTGCGATTCTTAATTGCGCTACCAGATAAAATCTAGAAATGAATAAGAACAACAGCAGGAAAAAAAATCACGAAAATCACTTCAAATTGGAATCACTGCAAAGCACAATTTGTATGCCTTAATATATGCATTCAACTCGAACCCGAAGTCGAAACCGAACCCGAACAAGGCTCGAAAAGAGAACTCATCACAAGCAGGAATGCTGAATGGTATTCGCCAGACCTGGCGCCGTCCTCATATAAACGCGAAATGCTAATGCTAACTTTATACACACTCGCTTGCCGCACCGATCATGGGTCTCTGGAATTTAGGTCGAAAAAAGATTTCCTTAAGGGATTCTTCTTGCTTTGAATTTTGTTTTTCTTTTGTATTCCGATGCGATGCGTGATGCGTCCCATGCGGTATCCAATGTCTCTTCATCTCCTCTAATTGTCATCGCAACACTGCGGTTTTATCCATCAACCATCATCAAAGGCTTCATCACACCTCTAAAAGGAGCACCCCACAAAACCACAAACCATCAAACTAACGTATCGATGAATTCTTAGTTTTCTATTTCACTTAAAATTGACTTGCAACAACATACCTAATCGCAAATGAAGATTCTTCGGCGTTCACAAATTGATCTGATAATGGCACACACTTCTCGATGTTCTTCTCTTTAACTTCTCTCCCAAAATCACATTTTTTGTCAAGCTATATAACTATTTAGCTCGGAAAGAACTTCGTGATTGAAATGCTTAAAATTTTTGCGCACTTAAAGCACACAAAAGAACAATAAACAAAAATCGCACACCGAGCAACAAGAGAAAATGAAATGCAAATCAACCGAAATATATTCAATTCACGCACTCGAAGAGCCTTCCCCGCGAATATTGACCGAACTAAACTGCTCTGCTAGTCGTAAGTCGTAACTTTCCGGAGTAACAAATCAATTTGAATGCAATTTTGGTTTCGCAAAACGTGAGAATATAACAAGAGCTGGCGTACGTTTATGCGGTCGCTGTGTTGTTCGTCGATGGTTCTTATGCCAATTGTCGCAAAGAAGCGCAGTGTTATTTTGCCGAGCCGAGCAGCCGTAGTCGACGATTTGTTGCACTCGACTGAGTGATTCAGAAAGTCAGATTGCGCCCATGCCGCTTCCATATACAACAACGTGTATTGACACACTATTTCGTATCGACTCGATTCGATTCGACGATGACGACCACTGCGAAGCACGGTGGTATGTCACAGAGAGAAGCAGTGGCAGTAGAAGCAGCACTAAGCACTCTCTAAGCTCTACAATGTGTCGGTTCAGAAGTCAGAACGAGCAGATAATAGACCGGATGAGATTCCGTGCCATGTAAGACTCGCACAATTTGCACATACATTTATGTTCTTTAAGATGTTGGTGAACCGACCATCAGCATGCACCAAAAGACTTCTTGTTTGGCTGTTTTACCAGGTCCAAATCAAACCGAATACCGATGATGAACCAACCAACGACAACCGCACTATCTTAACTGACCAACCAACCAACCAACCAACCAAACTAACCAGCCGCACTAATTCAGCACTGCAAACCGGCGCTCTCGGCACTGTCTCAGGGTTTGAGAGTCTCAGTCCTTGTGGCGTAATCTTCGTGAAAGAACTAAAGTTGCGTAAAGTGAAATGCCCCTTGCGGGCAAATAACATACAACACAGACACACATAACTATCGAACTGAATTAACAGCAGGAGCCAATGGCCAATGGGTTGGTTTAGTTGGTTAGAATGGTGGCGGCGGTGGCGGGTGGACACAATATAGCATGCGGTCGCGGGCGGTAAGGTTTCTCATCAACTATCTGGCTCGGCTCTGGCTCGCACTCGCTGTTGTTGAGTCATTTTTATGCTAGATGGGTTTTAGTCGTTGGTGTTTTATTTTAATTTTTGCTTTTTTTCGCTTAACCTTTAATAGGGTATGTAAGAAAGTGAACGACACAAAAATGTTGGACAGACAAAAAAATTAATAAAGTTCGATTTGGACAGTGGAGAGTCAACACTTACTTAGATGGTGTTTTGGTTAAGAATAATTTAAATAGGGTGCTGGTACATCGGTTGATTTTCACCGATTTTCATGAGTAAAGTTGCTTATGATGGGCTTGGATACAAAAACAAATTATTTCGTCTTAAAAGAACTTAATTTTCGTCGTTACTCTTTACTCATACGAGCTCAGTTTTCAGCCCACCAGATAGTCTAAGCCTGATTTCTTTCGAACGTTGGTAAGAGTTCAGACTGCCTCTGGCTAAGCACTGTTGGATCTACAAAAGGGTACTCGTTTAGTGTCCGTTTTGAGAGCCTTAAAAGACCAAAGAACTTCCTGTTGGGTTTGAGCAGAGAACCTCATACATCCTTGTATATTTGAGGCATAAAAAAATATTAACATAAAAAAGATTACGTATACGCCGTGTATCCCCATACAAATTTAAACACTGTTTTTTTTTCAATAAAAGAAAACTGGAAAATATGGGAATTAATTTTGAAAATAAATGAAAATAAAAATAAAAGTGCCCGTGGCGTGGTGGTTATATGCGTTGGCTGTAACGCAGAACGTTAAGCGTTAGAATCCTACTCGAGCACATAAAGTTTTTATTACGGGTACTGCCTCTTGCGAAGAACTGACAAAACCTCTAAGAAAATCAATTCGTCATGGAAAAAAGTGCTTCTCCGTTCGGAATCGGCGTTAAATTATAGGTCCCTCAATTCTTCACACGCACTCAGAGAATGTTGATGTGAGTAAGCCGCTTAGACCTTGGCTCTTCAAGAGCTGTCGCACCACTCTATTTATTTTATTTATAATTGGAGACCACCTTAAGAAGTTTCAATATGAATTTAAAACAAAATATTTAGTTAAAGTATTGAAATAATTTCTATTACCAAATAAGCCTCTCCACTCGCCACCTTAGAGCAGTGAGTCTACAGGAAGAAATCGATTTCATAGACTTTGTTAATGCCAGGGAAACTCAAAGTTGTCTCATCAGTGAACATTTCATTACCCCACTGCTCTTTAGTTCATTCTCAATAATGTTTTCTTGTTATTGATGAACACGTTGCAAAATGAAAATAACATCACCAAATGGCCTTAATGACCACGCTTTCAGGACCATATTCTTTTCATGCAATTTTCCATAACGAAATCTCAAAATAAAATAAAATAAATAAATAGAGTGGCGCGACAGCTCTTGAAGAGCCAAGGCCTAAGCGACTTACTCTCATCAACAATTCTCTGAGTGCGTGTGAAGAATTGAGGGGACCTACAATTTAACGCCGATTCCGAACGGCAGAGTTGAGAAGCACTTTTTCATGACAGATTGATACTCTTGGAAGATTTGTCAGGTCTTCGCAAGAGGCAGTACCCGCGTGAAAGATGAAATAAAAACTTGGCCTGAGTAGGACTCGAACCAACGACCTTCTGCTTAGCAGCCCAACGCACTTACCAACTAAGCTACGGGCAACTGCCCTCAAAATGGCTGCCCTATATCCTCGATAGCCTCACGAATTCCATATTTGAGGTCTTGAATCGACGCTGGGCAGTTGACGTCTTTCAGCTGGTCCCAAAGGAAGAAGTCGCAAGGTGTTAAATTACAAGTACCGGGCGCCAATTGTGATCATCTCTTTGAGAGATAACACGTTTCGGAAGCTGTTCCTGTAAAAGATCAATGCTTTCTTTGCTCGTTTGTCTCTTGTTGAAAGTAAACGTTGTCCAGATCAATATATCCATCTCCGGCTATAAATCATTAATCATCGTCAATGTTGATCTAACCTCATTTTCGATAAAGTAAGGTCCCACGACCCCGCAGGTCCATATACCGCTTCTTCTCAACAATAACTCTTGGGTTTACCGAGCCCCAGATGCGACAGTTTTGCTTGTTGACGAAGCCTTCGAGGTGTCAACGGTCAAGATGATTTTTCGATGGAATTCCGGATCATTTTCATGCATTTCAAGATCCAATCACCAAAGACACGACGTTGTTGATGATCCACCGACTTGAGTTCTTGTATTAACTGAACATTATAGGCCTAAAGACGCAAGTCTTTATGCAAAATACGATTATATGACGTTTGTGGAATGACCAATTCTAAAGAACGACGAGGAATGGACAAAACTCGGTTTTCTTCAACACTTTGGGCTACAGCCTATAGCAGCAATATTCTCAGTTGTTCTTGAGTGACATGCACGGGTTTTATGTCAAAAAATAACAGCTTCAAAAGTGACACCTACCGAAATAGCGGTACACCTCTTATTGGAAAACCCTGTAGTTATATTAGTCAAAGAAAGCCTGAAATAGTCCGACTATTGCATCAGGGGAACTTTCCCCCATCAACTCCGGTAAGGGGTTTCGATCTTGATGATATTTCGTCCGTTTTGATTTGATCCTTGCTACCAGGGGCATTATACCTGCTGATTCGTTCCACCAGGGAACGGGGCTACTACTAGGGGCACTGTACTAACCCATCCGCAGCCGCTGGATTCGAAGACTCTACGGACCGGAACAATATTTTCAATTAGGTTTATATGACCCATCTAAGTCGGTTCCCCTTAACTTTTGTAGTTAGATCTGTGTTGCTGTGTTCGTACAGATTTTGGTTGAATCTTTGGCGACGGGACCAAAATCACGCTTAGAACTACTTTTTCGAAGCAACCCAAATCGATTTCATCGGAAGCTGTTAAGGACGGAATGATGAGGGTCTTCTAGAGTACTTTAGTTACGCGAGAAAGGACTTTACTAATAAATAACCTTCTTACTTCTTCTTCTGACTCATCATACTGAAAACCGCATGATAGCGTGTTGCCTTGTCTTAAATCTTCTTTTAAATCAAATGTATCCATGAGGTTATTACCAAACATTATTATCTTGAAATCGATTAAAAAACGGTGCACCTCGATCTAAAGTTCCTTGGTCATTTAATTATATCAAATCAATGGTGGACTTTCTGCAAGGGTCGGGAATACAGTGCATCAGAAGTTCCGTCCATCGGGTATTATCTCCTATGACTAAATCAGGCAGACAAGCTGGTGCCTACTCTTGAACGGTACAGTTTGGCAGCTAGGCCGTCTTATCTAGCGGCTGGGTTGGATTTATGCTTTGGTTATCGCTTCTTTCACTTCGTCAATGTCAATGGAAGAGATACATATTGTGGTACACTTAACACTACGTGGCCTAAAAAAACCGAAGGTGCGTAAATAACATGTCAAACGAAAACATTATTCGTGCAGATTTGCCTTGACTATTTAAATATTCTGTAAGCAAATAATAATGTCAAATCACAGTGGTGTCAAAGAGCTGTTGTATGCAGTGTGTGTTGGAGAAGAATTTCAAGGGCACTCTTTAACGACAGTTATATTTTGAAGTTCGGAGTACCTACTCTAATTTCTCAATGTTTTTAGAGGCCCGTATGTGAGTTATCAAGAATAGCAAGACGAATAGGAAACATAGGTCAAGCGTATAAGGCACTCCATCACTTAAAACTAATTTTAGGTAAACAATTCTGATCCATTTCTTTAAGATTATTTTTTTACACTGTCGGTTCAAAAATGGAATCAGGAACAGGTGCTGGAGTGTTTTGCCAATCTCTCAACATTAGAGAGTCGTATAAACTCCCAGCTGAGTGTAGTGTCTTTCAGGCCGATATATATGCCATTGAAAAACCAGCTGAATTGGCATATCATGAAAAGCTAAGCTCCTCGGAGATTACTTTTTTCGTGGACAGCCCAGCTGCTATCAAAGCCTTAGCCAGTGAGACCATAAGATCAAAGGCAGTTTTAAACTGTAGGAAGGAATTAAATAGAATCTGCCACACTAACCAGGTTAAGCTCTGATGGGTTCCTGGGCCATAGTAATATAGAAGGGAACGAAATAGTAGATGAACTAGCCAGGCAAGGTTCAGAAGCAGATACAAGTAGTAGCGACCATTCAGATAGGGGACCACTCGTCCCAATTGGGGTACTCAAGAGGAAGATAGACCTTAAATCAAAAGAGAAAATCAATAACTCCTGGAAATCCAGGGACGATTGTGTAATCTCTAGAAGTTTATGGCCTAACACTAATGAAAAGAAAACTCGGTAGATTCTATCGCTGAGTAAAACGAACATTAAAAACCTGATAGGTGTACTAACGGGTCATTGCGCCATTGGCACAATGGCCAACAAGATAGGGGCATTTGCACCCGATTTCTGTAGGAGCTGTCAGGATGAGGAAGAAATAGAAACCATTAAACACCTGCTCTGTGACTGTCCGAATCTCCAAACTAACCGACTCCGTCATTTCGGGAACAGCTTGGTTGGGGAACTGGATGATCTAGCACAGATCTCAATGGCAAACATGAGAAAATTTATAGATAGCACAGGCTGGTTCGTTAACGAGCCAGTCTACGTTAATCGGCAATTTGGAAGAGCATCGATGCTACCGCTTATTTTTATAGGGGATCACAATGGCCCCCGTGTATGCAACAGTTTCACGCTGTGGACACCTAACCTAACCCACCTAATCTAACCTAACCTAACTTAAGATAATTTTTAGTTCGACAAGATTTTTGGTGTATCAATTTCTATGTACGGTTTTTTGCTTCAAACAAGAACAAGGCATTTCCTTTCAAAATTTTGAATAAACGTTTTCTAATTGTCAAAACAAATGCAATGCATATGTCAAAACAAATTGCCTTCTGTCAAAATAAAAAATACTCAAAAAACCTAAACAATGCAAACCCTATAAAATGTAGCTCTTCCTTGTGTCTTCCTCTACGGTTCATATGTGCGTATCTTTTTATATCCATGTGTACCTACTTTAATTCTTTTTACTTTATTTTATTTCTTTTTTTCTCGTAGTTTATTCTTTGTCTTGCATACCGCGACCCAATATCTTGATTTTATTTTAATTTAGTTTCTGGTGATTTTTTTTTTTATTTGCTTATTTTGATTTATTTTTATTATGTTTTACTTTTTATATTCTTTGGATTTTAATTTTCTGTTTCTTTTGTTGTAGTTTTAGTTCTTATTGGTGTATAGCTTATGTGTAATTGCTGGTGCTGCCGCTGCTGCCCTTGTAGGTGTTGTTGTTATGCACATATTCGCATGTATATTGTGAAATAAAAATCCAATCGCTTAGGATATAACCGCATCAGGAATAAAGATAAATGATGAGTGTGTGTATTGGTGTTGTGTATTCTTGTGCGATGTTCTTTGTCATTAACACCATCATCACCATGCATCGATCGTCTTCTGGGGTCCAACAGAAGCAACAGTGTACCGAAAACTTAAAGATGCACAAAGTGTTCAAAGCGCACTCATTAAACAGGAGCGGCATGCCGCATCAGGGTTTTCATAGTCCCAGATGGAATGTTGCAAAAGTAGAAATTTCTAGTTTTTGTTGAATATCGATTATATAACAGATTCGCGGCAGATTGAAATGGAGAATATCCAAGGGTTTAGCTTTATTGTCGCAAACAATTTGCCGCAAAACAGTTAGCTGAAAAAGAATTATCCGAACATCAACTGGCCTTAAAATTTTTTCCCTTTTCTCAAAACTTTGTTATTTTTCACTTAAGCCTAGTACGCAGATCGAGCTAAATTTTAGCTTCCATACGAAATTCTCTCCAAAATTTAGCGGAGCTAAAATTTAGCTGAGCTTTTTAGCGAAGAGGTACGCAGCTCTAGCTAAAAATATTTTATTTTTTTCGTAACTCTACATAATCAAAAATCAAAATTTGTCAAAATTTAGCTAGTGAAATAAATGTCCGGTACATTATTCTAGAGCTAAATTTTGACATTATCTGACATTATTGTTTCATTTGCCTCTGACTAGCCAAAATGAAAGATTGTTCGCTAGATTTTTTTGAAAATTTGATGGAGGAAGTGGAAGGAGAAAAATTTGTTTGTAAATAATTTAATTTTTGACACAAATTCTGTAGCCTTGTTTGTTTACTGCCTGATTCTATTGACATGATTGAGCTCAAAATCTGTAAAACTCCATATAAAAAAAAAATTAAAATGATAGGATTTGTAAGTTTCAGACTTTCAGAGTAGTACCCGAACAAACTGTTTGTGTCCTAAAAATCATTCTCCATGGTCTCCAAAATAATCTTGTGTCAAAATTTAGCCGGGAATTTAGCTGATGTTTGGAGAGAAATTCGTGAGCTAAAATTTAGCGCGATCAGCGTACTAGGCTTAAAACTGAATTATTTTCAAAAAATAAATTTTAGGATACCTACTCGAAATGATGAGAATCATGGAGAACGAACCAGATTATTTCTTCGTTTATATTAATTGACATTGACATTTCACAGTACTTCTCACATGAATGAAACAAAAACTACAGACACATAGCAGCACTGGTGACTGAGGCCATCGGCTGGAACAGAACAAGACATTAATACAATAGAGAGAGACAGATAGACACATAGAAAGAAAGCACATATAACAGAAACCTACGTGGCTCAGAGGAAGAGACTTAGATTTGTATTGTCTCATGTTATCGCACAAGTGGCCTCAGATAAGCTGGCGATTTTTTAAGTAAAAGAATGCTGCCGAAGCTGGGGCTTGAAGCCGTAGCGTTTGGCTTAGCAATCAACTACTCTATCCTCTTCCTGTAAGCCATGGCCACCTGCTTATATTATATAAGCAGTTGTTCTTTTGTGAAATACAGTGATGCCTAACCCCTCAAAATAAATCACTACCGGATATTATAATCATTAAGGAAATCGAACTGACAACATCAGAGAATGGGGTCGAAGCCTTTGTCAACCTCTTTGAGTAAGGCTTCACAATTTTTCCGTTGATGGTGAATTTAATTGCATCACCTCTATTCAGTTGATTCAACAGCAAAGTACAGAATCAGTTCAGTTCGGTGATCCTACCTAAGGCCACACGTGCGTCGCTCAGCCGCTCACAGCGGGTGGCCGAGGCTTAGAAAGGTGCAAGCAACCTGGTCTCCAACTACAAGTATGTAACCCTTTTGGACAACATCAAAGACATATTATAACCTTAGGAGGCACAAAAATATGCCCTTCATAGAATTTGAATAACGCAATGTTAACCGACAAAAATAACGTCCAATAAATGTTCATGTACATGGAAATCCCTCCTGTTCGTTAGTTGTCTTAGTATTAGTGTAGGACTGCATATTGCAGCTCGGTGGATGTAGCAGGCATATAGAGTTCAGTTCTTTTTGTGCCTCTGACCAGTAAGGGCGTCTTCCCGAGTTTGCGAAAAGTAAAAATGCAGCTCAAAATTTTAAGTCAACAGCAAGGACATTCCATACTACATCACTAGCTGAAATTCTAGTCCGAAGACACCCTTAACAGCCGTCATGTCACCATATTGGATGCTTTCTCAATGTGGAGAATGCATTTAACAGCGTTTGGGATTTAAATTATCATTCACAAGCTCCACCTTAAGGTATTCTTCAAGCACTTATCCAAATATTCTTTTCTTTTCTTTTTTTCGGGAAATTCGCCGTGAAAGACAAAAATCGCGAGTCCATAGTAAGAAATATTCTGGTTTCCACGGCCCTGGGTGTTTCGTCCGACCGAAATGAACACTGATACAAGTGTAGACAGGGGTGTTGTTTCCACTATGGAAGGTCAACGACCTGTTTCATTTCAACCCGCATTCAAGAACAGTGCTCTTAGCCAAATTGAACCCTCCTTCTGAAAAAAAACAATCAATCAATCTTAATATTATGGCAGAGGGGGAAGTATATCAACAACAAGAGACCCGAATCACTGGACCTATTTCTTCTTGCTGTCACTCACACTCACACAGAAAAGGAGAGAGGAGCACAGACTTCTGAGAAAGAAAAAATGGGAGCATGAGAAATGCAAGATCGAGTAGATAGAGGGATGTCACAACAGGTTTTACAAACCACCAGATTGTAGAGACCATCATGTGAACATCATAGTTAAACCACAGTCAGTGCTGAGGATATGGAAAGACCACTTTTCCTATAGCTGTATAATGGCGATGACGAGCGAAATTCAGCCAGCTATACAGAACCATTCAATTTGGGTGGAGCAGAGCACCAATTCCAAACACCCGACATTGATGAAGATAGCGATATCAAAACTTAGGTTGAACAAAGCTGCTGGAGGAGACGACTTATCCGCCCAACTCTAAAAAGCAGCTGGGGATGACTTGGTTCGGAGTATGCGTGTCCGACGAATGGAACCTCAGCATCGTATGCCTGATCCTCAAGAAAGGAGGTCCCCTGAACTGAACTAACTACAGAGGTATAAGCCTCCTTAACATCGCGCACAAGATCTTGTCTGCCGTGCTATGTAAACGTTTGAAGCCTTTCGTCAGCAACCTGATAGGTCCTTATCAGTGTGGCTTCAGTCCCAGAAAGTCCACCATCGATTAAATATTCACTCTACGGCAGATCTTGGAGAAGACCCAGGAACTTCAAATCGATACCTACCATCTTTTCATCGCTTTCAAGGCCGCGTATGACAGCGTCTAGAGACCAACTATATAGAGCAATGTCTAGTTTTGGTATCCCAGAAAAATTCGTCCGTCTGTGTAAGATGGCAATGGAAAACTCACGCTGTTCCATCATGTTCGGAAAAAACCTAACGGATGTATTTGATGTCAAAAAAGGTTTTAGATAAGAGGTTGGGCTGTGATGCGATTTCTTCAACATCATTGTTGAAAAGATTGTGCAAAACTCCAACGTCATCAACAGAGGCACAATCTTTCAAAAGTCCGTCCACCTACAAGGATATGCAGACGACATTGAGATAATTGGAAAAACACAGCGTGATGTCAGTGGAGCGTTCGTGAGCCTTGAGACGGAGGCCAGAAAGATGGTTTTTTCGACATCTTAGAGCCAACATCAGTATAGACAGATTTAACTTCGAGGTAGTTAAGGACTTTGTTTACCTAGGATCCGCTATTAACTCAGACAAAAACATCAGCGCTGAAATCAAACTAAGAATCACTCTTGCTAATCGCTGCTTCTTTAGACTAAGAAGGTGATTGAGTAGTAAAGTTTTGTCTCGAGCAACTCAAGTGTCACTGTACAAAACCCTCATCATCCCGGTCCTAATGTATGGTTCAGGGATATGGACCATGACAACATCCGATGAAAACGCTTTGGGCTGCTTCGAGAGAAAAATTCTTCGAGTGATTTTTGGTCCAGTCTGCATAAATGGAGAATGGAGACGAAGACTCAATCAAGAACTGTACGAGCTGTTCAGCGACACTGACCTAGCCAGGAAAGTTAAGGTCCAATGACTTAGATGCCTGTGTCATGTGGAGCGAATGAAAAATAATTCTCCGGCTCGTAGAGTCTTCGAATCCAACCCGAAAGGACGTCGCAGAAGAGGAAGACCGTGACTCAGGTATAGTACACACACAGGTAGTAGATGACGTGAACCAACTTGGCTCGCGAAACTGGAGACATGTTAATAGGGACCGAGCTGGCTGGAGATGTTTTTTGGATGAGGCCCTGGTCCGCCCTGGACTGGAGTGCCACCATGAGTAAGTAAGTAAGTCACTCACACCAATACAATGATAAGAAGGTCAATGAATCATCATATCCCGAACCAAGGAAAGCGGAAATCAACTAGGCGTGAACATTGAAGGAGAAAAAAACCAACATCAGTCTCACTGGGCTGTTTAAATTCAACAAATACTTCCATTACTTCGAAACCGCTGCTTTATTAGATCTAATAAAGTCCTTCCAGTTCCAAGACATGGGTGTTTTAGTCCAACACACTCTGAACAGTTTCAAGAACTTTTCGGCTTCATAAAATTTTGACCAGGGATTAAGACATTCACCCTCGTTAGAACAAACTGTTCATTCAACATTATTCAACTTGTACGCCTGAACTATAAAAACAGAACACATCGATAATACGTGATCGGCACCAAATGGACAGTACCTAATTATTATAATTCTTATAGGCCCTTAACGACTATAGATAGAAAAAAGGTTCTTTTCGTTTATGCATAATCATTAGCCCGGGTGCGAGCTTCGACTCGTCTGTCTTTGAGTGCTTTACGGCGACGACAACGTTCACATTATCCAAAACTCGGTCGAAATGCAACGAGCTACCGAACGTGACCAAGGAATACGCGAGAACGCAAGTGTTGCAATTGATTACCATACGATTCGCACGAAAGTATGGAGATTATCTAATTACGTTACACATCTTTGTTTATGGGCCTCATTGCGTAGCGCACTTATTTAGGAATTTTCTTTATCCAGCGACTAGCTGCCATTAAACAAAAAACGAAGAAAAAAACAATTTGGACGAGCTTAGCTTTTAAAGGAGAGTCGGTACCCGATATTTACTAATCGCATCATATTCGCCGCATTTGCATCAGACAGAGTTACAGCTGGTTGGGGAGAGGTGTCGGGGGTCGGACAACATCAGTGAATCGACTTGTCTCGCTGGCTCCGGGCACTGGGCTAACATCGATTTCGGGTCATTGCTATTTTGATGGAAATTCGAACTGGCGCTGCTGACTGCTATAGTGTTGTCGTTGTTCTTCTTTTTTGTATTTTTTGCGCTCGGGTTGCGGCTGAGGCTGACGCCTTTAACGAGAACGGGAACAAACCAAACTATGACAGACATGGTGGAGCATGGGGGTGACAATAATAAAGTGGGCTTGTGTGGTGAGTATAGTTTTCGCTTGGATGACATGTGGTGTCCAAATGGATGAGAGAATATGGATAAGAATGAACGATAGAGTGCGATTAAATGCTCGTTTTGTTTTGTTCTTTTTTTTATAAATACTTTTTTTTAAGGCGATATAGGTGCCCCAGCCCCTACATGGTTGTGTGGATGTTTTATGCAATGTGCACACGTTTTAGAGCTTCTCTTGTTTTAATGTATCATGTGTTATTATTTTTATTCAAATGATCATCGGTCAAATTTTTTGTAAGAGTTTTTGCAGGCAGGGTTCATCGGACTTCTAATATCATTTTTTATGGTTTTTTTATGTTCTTGAAAATATCTTCATTTGAGTGCGGGAACGAGCTTAGAGAGTGTAGAGTGTCAGTGTAAGCAACAAGTTTTCCTGTTTGACACTTGAGTTTCTGACATTAAGTCCTGGTTTCAAGTGTGGTTTTGAGGAATGTATTCGAACATGAATTCTGAGCGATTAATTTGACTCCATTTTTCTCATCAGTGTCCGAATTGTTCATTCCTTAGAATTGGTTGAATATGAGTGAAGGCACTGATATTTTGTCCAGTAGGTATATGTACTTCTGAACTTACTATTTTTTTCAAATTCCTCAATACAGTAATTCAAATATTGGGAAGCGGAGAATGGTAGATTCTTTGTTTAATTACTGAACATTTGCACTTATTGGCATTGAAACTTAAGACGCTGCTGATTGACCCAGGTTTAGTGTTAACTCTAGAGAATTTTTTTTTTATAATGAGCACGCACTCAAGGAGTTTCTATTCCCTTTTTATGCCAAAGCACAGTGCAGGCGTTAGGAAAAGAAAGATATTAGGTGGAGAGGGTTAAGGATGAGGTATCGGTTAACATTGATCTTGAATTCTTGATCTTGCAACGACTGGGGAACACATAGTGTGGAAGAGAGTTCCACATTCGCGTAGTACGGCTAATGAATGATTCCCTGAACATGACTGTACGTCCGAAATTGGGCCCGAGGGTGAACTAATAGACATTCATGGAGGCGCGGGTATTACGGTTGAATATCTTAAGGGGAGGAATGCATTTGGCTATTTCACTAGAGCATAAACCATTGAAGTAACGGTAAAAGAGGGTGAGGCATGAGACATTACGTCGATGTTCAAGTGACGTAAATGTCTCAACGATGGTATGGCCACCAATCATCTTAAATGCTCTGCTCTGGATACTGTCCAAAAGACTGAAATACGTTACTGGATCACCAGCCCAAACGTGGGAGTTGTACTCAAGCTTTGGACATATGTAAGTTTTGTAAATGGTAGCCAGACCACAAGGAGAAAAAAAAATTCTTGCGGCATTTTTGGCGACATCGCATATGTGATCATTCCACAAGAGGTGGTCGGTGATGCACATAACGAGAATCTCGAGATGTTCGGTTTCACTGATGCAAGTGCCACCCAGGACAGTGGCAGGGGGGGTATATCTCGCTTCAACGATACAAGACAGCATTGCGAGTTTTCGAAGCTCCACTCGGTTTTTTATTCCCCATTGTACAATGCTGTTTAAATCAGAGTTTAATGAGCTTATCATAATTTAGCCGTTGCAGTTCCACATCCGAAGAGGAGGGATGTGAGTCTGGGAACGAATATGAAAAGCTAAGGGCAGGTACTATCGTCAGCGAAAGAATGAATTGGATTAGAGGTTACAGACAAGAGATCATTTATGAAAATGAGAAAGAGGGTCGGAGACAAAACGGAGCCCTGGGGCACACCAGCATTTATATTGTGAGTTTCAGACTTGAACCCGTCCAATACAACTTGTATAGAACGGTTCGAAAGAAAGTTCCAAAACGATGTATAGATAGATTTGTTCCACTGTTTGTTGAGATAAACCATCAGATCACCAGTAGACCTGTTGCTGCGAAAGCCGTACTGCCGGTCATTAAGAAGCTTTCGGACTTCAAGATATTTCTTAAGCTGATAATTTATCAGCGTTTCCATGACCTAAGAAAGAAGGGACGTAAGTGCAATCGGACGATAATTGGAGGGAGAGGAGGATTCGCCTTTTTTGGATATTGGCTGGACAAATGCTGTTTTCCAACTACTCGGAACGAGCCCAGAAGAATAGGAAAGATGGAAAAGCTTACGCAAGGGTTTTGCCAGCGATAAAGAACACCTCTTCAGAAAAATAGCGGGGATACCATCCGGGACAGCGGATTTGTGTATGTTGAGATCTTTTAGGATTCTTGCCACAGCACGAGTGCGTCCCATGGAATCATTGACGCACTCAAGAACTGGAGGAGTTATGACACTCTCTGGCAGCGAAGAGTTGGAGGCGAACTGCCTAGCAAAAAGGTCCCAGTTGGCTTTCTCGTACTGCCAAACGGTTCTCTTAGGAGCTCTTTCTTTAACTGGAAGTTTTTGACACGAGAAATTAGCAGTTATGACACAATGGTCAGATCGGCCTAGAGGCGATAGTACACTTATGACTGGTTAACTCGGAACTCTGCATCAACCCCGGCTGTATTTTATTTTACATATTTTTTTGGTCAGTTCAAGGAAACTTAGTTCCTTACTTAAGGTAGCGCTACAGTCCGTTGTGGACTTGGGCCTAAATCAACAGTCTCCGCCAGCCAGCTCAGTCCAGTTTTGCACTCCAAGTTGATTGAGTTCCTCTTCCACTTGTGTGCGCTAACTGAGTCGTAGTCTTCCTCTCCTTCAGCGTCCGTCGGGAATAGTGTCGAAGGCTTTCCGGGCCAATGCATTGGTGTCCATACGCTCTACATGATCAAGCCATCTGAGTCTCTGGACCTTGACCCTTCTGGCTAGGTCCATATCGTTGTATACAACCCGTAAAGTTTGTGATATGCTTTTTGTTTCCCAGCCGAGGTTTCGCTCGTCGGTCTTGCCAAGGTCTATTGAAGGAAACACGAAACTCCAATGGTCTTCTGAACCTAATAACAAATTTTTTAATGGAAACACTTAATAACTACAATAATTCAGTTTTAACTTGATTCTTCTTAAATTTGGTAAAAACGAGTATCCACTGGCGTCACTTCCGGTGTGAGTTCGGACCTGATTCTAGCTTCCGCTTAACGGATGTCCGGTTATTTGCTGTCTTGACAGGCGGTAGGTAGTAGTGGATACTGGGCTTTCTGTTCCTGTTCCGTTTGAGCGGTTAGTAATTCTTACTCGACCGGTCTATTTCCGGGGGATCAGCAGGTACATTTACGGCCCCTGGTGGCAAGCAGCACGGCAGACAATAGCTCTGGTCGATCAGCAGGTTTATTTACGGCCCTTGGTGACACTACACGGTAGGCAATAGCTCGGGTGGATCACCAGGTATGTTTAAAGCCCCTGGTGGCACTACACGGCAGGCAAAAGCTCTGGTGGATCAGCAGGTTTATTTGAGGCCCCTGGTGGCACTACACGGCAGGCAAAAGCTCTGGTGGATCAGCAGGTTTATTTAAAGCCGCTGGGGAAACTACACGGCAGGCAATAGCTCTGGTGGATCAGCAGATTTATATAAGGCCCCTGGTGGCACTACACGGCAGGCAATAGCTCTGGTCGATCAGCAGGTTTATGTACGGCCCTTGGTGGCACGCAGAACAAATCTTCTTCAATATTTAAAACCTTTTACCACTGGTGGGGGGAAGCTTTAATACTGAAATGGCGGTTGCTGCATGGTCGGAATTCAGGACAATTTCCTTCGATTTTAAAAACCTTACCTTGGGGGGAAGCTTTAATAAAGAAATGGCTGTCGGCGGCGGAAATGACCAAAAGCACTCAATTCGAAACCCAAAGTTGAAATGACAACTAATAGTAGTGACGAAAAGTAGTGGTAGTGGTGATTTTACTACGAAAATATTGATCCTCATATGAACTTTACTACTAAAACTGAGTATGAATTGTACGAATGCGAAAGTTAAACTTTCATGTGTTTCGGTTTAATTTGTTTATGTCATGTTTTTTGTGAAGACAAGAATGTTGCCGATGATGAATGTAACCACGCCATGAGTAAATGAGTCATACGAGAAGTTTTGCTTATGCATTGTCTTTTATAGATTCAAGGCCAAATAAAATGTATGTAAACATATGCTCGAATTAGTTTTGCCTACATATTTGATTTTTAAAGCGAGCGTGAATTATATGAATTCGAAATGTAAGAACTTACCCGTCTATTTAATATTTGTTGGAAAATCGAATTGCTATATAAGAGCATGTAACACTTCGTTACAAGTTCGCTGTTGTATCTTCTTCTCCATTCCCCACCAATGCACACGGGGCAAAGATGACCCGAAGAACTTTCCTCTCGTAAAAATCTAAGGCACATTCATCCGATTTTGTCAAGGTCGATTTTTCTGCACCAAGCAGCAGGACTGGGATGATGAGGGTGTTATACAGTTTTACCTTAGTTGCTCGAGAGAAAGCTTTTCCACTCAATTGCTTTCTTAGCCCAAATAAACAGCGATTGGCAAGAGTTATTCTTCTTCTGATCTCGGCGCTGGTGTTATTGCCCGTGTTAATAGCGGAACCTAGGTATACGCAAAGCTCTTTACTACCTTGATGTTGTATTCGTCTATTGTGACGTTATATTTGAGCCGCCGGAGTTGGGTGTCCTTCCTCGAAGACAGCATATTATTCGTTTTTCCCTATTTTACCGCTAAACCCATTTTGCCGCTTCTGTCTCAATTCTCACAAAGGTGCCATTGACATCACACTGTCTTCTTTCCATTTTATCAATAGCATCGGCCGGCGTACGCCAGAAGTTGGACTTTTGGAAAAAAGTGCCTCTGGTGTTGACGGTGGAGTTTTGCACTATCTTCTGAAGAACGACGTTAAAGAAATCGCATGACAGTGCATCGCCTTGTCTGAATCCTTTTATTTTATTCGAAAGATTCCGTAAGCTCGTTGCCAACCTTGATGAATGATGACGCAGCGTGCGAGTTCTCCATCGTCATTTTGCACAAGCGAACGAGCTCGGCCGGGATGCCAAAACTAGACATAGCTTTATACAGTTCGTCCCCTTAGATGCTGTCATATGCGGCCTTAAAATCGATGAAAAGGTGGTGGGTATCGATTTGGAGTTCATAGATTTTTTCCAGCATCTGCCGCAAAGTGAGAATTTGGTCGATGGTTGACTTTCCTTAGGCCTTGGCTTTTGAAGTTCTGTCGCCCTACTCTATTTATTAATTTACTTTAGTTTGTTGACAGCTGTCAACTAGTGTCGTAGTCCGCATACACTAGTAACAAACAGTGATAGTACCTACTATCGCAATGATTGGGGGCATGACCGATGGAAAACTTATAAACGTAAATCCTTCCTTTCTTTCGTTATGGTGGCGCTACACTACAGTCCAGGTCCTGGTCCGACCTGGACTGTAGTGTAGCGCTTCATCCAACAAGCGTATTATATTAAAACCCAATTTTAAAAGTGAAATTATAATCAATATATATTAAAAAGTAATTCTTTAAATGTTGATTTAAAGTTTAATGTTGATACGAATTAAAAATAAATCTTGATTGCCTTATATTTCAATACATCTTAGATTTAGTTTTAATATTTTTAGTATTTGATTTGAACACATGTATACTAAATATATAATACCCAATATACCAAAAAGTAACTGTTTCTGTTTAATAATTTTTCGTTCTACAATGAATAGTAATAATATTGCATTAAAAAGTATACCCTAACTATTAGAAAGTAAGTTGGCTGCATTGGTTTTCAATATCCGTGAATTTGATTTCAATACATGTGTATTGAGTTTCAAGCTAATTTTATTAAAAACCAAAAAACTAACGCCGCCGATGAACGATCATAAAAGTTACTGTTTCTATATATTGCATTTTCTTTCGGTTTTCGATTGCCATACGCGTTGCATGCTGTTATTCTTTGTTGTTTAAATAGTATACATAAATAATAATAAGAATGTGCCTTCAATGATGGTAAGTTTGCAATATTCAATGTTTTTAAATGATTAAAAACACGAAAATATTTTTAGATTCTTTTTAATTTTCGTTCAGGAATCCGGCGAAGGAAAATAGACTTTTGTACACTTGGGGCACCTATTCACTACATGTAATTGACGTTTACAATACAAGGAAACGTGTGGCCATGACCAGAAAGTAGAAGGTACTATTAGATTAAATGCTCAATCTTTCTCATTACTCAAAAACCATTTTTTTTCATTTTAAAGGTTGGAATCCTAAGGTGGAATCGTGAAATTATTTCCCCCAACTGCACAAAGTCCCGAATCCAAAGAAAAGCGGAGGATAAATTTTTCCAAGACAATTGAGAGATTTATAAGTTTTGAAGATTTTATCGCATTATATTATAATATATATTATATTACTAAAAAATACCTTTTGTTATAATTTTGGGGTGACTTTAAAGATAGGGCTTTGGGTTTGGGGCACAAAACTATTCTCAATCGATAGATACACGTTAATAAAGCATAAATAAACAGTTTTTATTTGTCGGAAATTATTATTTATGTATTTAATAAATAAAATAAAAACACTATTTCTCCATACAAATTCATACAAATATTTTTTTTCAATATAAACTTGAACAGGTTTTTGTAGCAAACAGAAAGTATATGCGGCGGCTTCGCCGCTCAAGGGGTTTTAACCCTCGATGTGGAGTGCACGACTCTGGCTACGCGCTCGCCGTACCGGCTCGACAACGACTGGGTATATATGCGATTTTATTTAATTAATTAAAAATAGAAATATTAATTTCCGACAAATAAAAACTGTTTATTTATGCTTTACTAACGTGTATCTATCGATTGAGACTAGTTTTGTGCCCCAAACCCAAAGCCCTATCAGGAAAGTAGAGCCATAATTTTTAACACTAAAATATTAAAATTGAATTCTCCTTGGTATTATTTTTTAATGTTTGTTATATTAATAATTAATACATTTTGCATTATTTTAGAATATTGTGTGTAATATTTTTCGATAAAAGCGTATTAAAAACCATTAATACTATTTATTTATTTTCAATACATTTAGGATGAAAGTGTAATACGTTTGTGTTACAATCAATGCAAGTTTTTATTAGAAATTAGTATTTTCTTTCTGAATTCAAATATAAATAGGATTAAAACCTACTTTGCCATTGTTAGAATGCAATATATTTTTTATTAAATTTTTATATTTTCTATTGAATTCTGAATTAAAAATGTATTAAAATTTAATACAACTGAATTACTTTTTATTCTTCAAATGTTCTTGATCTTAATAAATTTAGTATTAACTTAAAAATTTCAATATTTGTCATATATTAAATTTCAATAAATTCCTGGTGTGGACCTATATACAACCCGAAAAATATTAAAAAGTACTCCAAAATTTTTAACCGTGAGGTGCAACCCAGAAACTTGAATCTGTCCTCTCGCAGTATAAGACAGACATTACTGCGATCCAGGAAATACGACGGATAGGATCAGGGACAATGAAAAGGAAAAATTGCGACATTTATTACAGCTGTCATCAAAGAATGCATATAATTGGATGCGGATTCGTCGTGGGAAATCGGCTTAGATCGAAAGTCATGGATTTAAATCCAATTAGTGATCGCCTGGCTGTAATCCCCATCAAGGCCACACTATAAAACATAAGTATAAATGTGCACAAGCCCCTACCGATGATGCTGAGGGGTCTAGCAAAGAGGATTTCTACGACTTCCTGGATACAGCCTACGGAGCCTGTCCAGAGTACGACGTCAAAATCGTTTTCGGAGATTTCAATGCCAAAAACGGAAAGGAAGACATCTTTGGCGCATTAGTTGGAAAGCACAGCCTCCACGAAGTTACTGTTGTAACGGCTTCCGACTAATCGACTTTGCTGCAGCTCGTAATACGTTGATAGGTAGCACTAGGTTTCCAAGACGGAAAATCTACACAGCAACCTGGCGATCTCCGGATGGTCGAACCACCAACCAAAAAGACTATGTGCTAATCGGCGCAAGGCACGCATCCAACATCTTGAACGTGCGCAGTTTCCGAGGAGCAAATGTCGACTCTGGCCACTTTCTGGTAGTGGCTGCCCAAAGAAAAAAGTTCAACATCGGTTGCCTTAGCACCTTGGAGAATGCCAATGACTACAGTGAGCGCCTGAGTGAGCGACTTTCCGCAGCCGTCCTCCCACCACAGACGTCAACACCTTGTGGAACCAATATCGCGAAATATGTAATAAAAAATGTAGCCGAGACCACCCTAGGTTACCAGCCAACCCCGAAAAAGAACCCGTAGTATGATGATGAGATCGCAATTTCGAAAAGAGAGACGGAAAACAAGAGCAGGAAGAGAAGAGTACCTTACAAAAACGAGAAATGAGAAAAGACCCTGCGAAGGAAGAAAAGACCATCCGCAGTTTCTCAGCTCAAAGATCTAGAAGAGTTTCGGGCCAAGAACAACACCCGGTGTTTCTTTAAAAGGTCGAAGCAATTAGCTTCTGGTTTCAGAACAGGGACACAGGCTCTTTGAAGGAAATTTAGTCACCGAAGCACAGGGAATTGTAGATGTTTTCAAGCAGCACTTCAAACAGCTGCTGAATGCGCAATCGACACATGTCGAGCGAGCTAGTGACGAAAGAGAAGCAAAACCAGTCAATCACCCAGCCCACAGCACAGAAGAAGTAGAAAGAGGCATCCAAAAGCTAAAAAATAACAAGTCCGCCGGGTCAGAACTCTTTAAATATGGAGGAGGTGTTTTGATGAACCGCATGCACAAGGTCATTACCAAAGTGTGGGAGGATGAATGCATGCCCACTGACTGGTCGATAAGCTCCATATGCCCCATCTACAAAAACCGCGATCCGATGTCATGCGAAAATTACCGTGGCATATCCCTGCTTAATGTTGCATACAAAATCCTATCCAACGTACTGTGTGAGCGTCTTAAACCTTTCTGCAACACAATAATCGACATGTACCATTGTGGCTTCAGGCCAAGCAGAACAACAATAGACCAACCATCATTTACTTCAAAGCTGCTTATGATAGCATCTACCGCCAAGAGCTTATGGTGGCGATGTCTGAATTCGGGATCCCAAACAAACTGATCCAGCTGTGCCGCATGACGCTAAACAATACGCAGTGCAGTGTGCAAATGGGAAACAGCTCATCCGAGTTATTCCAAACATGCGCAGGTTTTAGACAAGGAGATGCGTTGTCATGTGACTCCTTCAGCATAGTCCTGGAGCAGTAGTGCGCAAGGCAGGTGTGAGCACGGAAAACACTATCTTCAACAAGTCCATCCAGCTCCTAGGCTATGTGGACGACATAGACATCATCGGTCGATCTAAGAGAGCTGTGCTTGAGGCCTTCACACCGATTGAAGAACAGGCGAAACTCGTTGGGTCTTGAAGTGAATGAGGACAAAACAAAGTATATGCCATCAACAAACAAAGCCGCCTAGGACAAAACGTCACTGTTGGTAGCAGCGATTTCGAGGTAGGAGTTCACCTACCTTAGAACAAACATCAATCCCACGAACGACACCTTAGTGGAGATCCGAAGAAGAATTACCCTAGCGAACCGCTGCTGCTTCGATTTGGCGAAACAACTGGGTTCAAAACTCCGCGATGATCGAGGTGGTTGATGAGCAAGAGCGATTAAGCGCTCGGTTAGTGGTTCAGGTACCCAAAGCTTCCATACTTGGTCATCTTCCATTGGATGACCTGTGCAGTGTCTGACCTTCTTGTAAACGAAATTTTCCGACACTTGAAGATCAGGTAGCTGCTCCTTTTGCTCTTTGATGCTCTCGATGATCCTGCAGTATTTCCCAGAGTGAAAGCTAGGGTCTTCAAGATCAATGTGCAACGCATCACAAGGATCATCCAACATCAAATCATCGCAGGAAAGAGCGTCAACCCCATCATGCACTCGCGAGAGAGCATCAGGCACGACATTCTGACTTCCTTTGCGATGTTCGATGGAGAAATCAAATCCTTGAAGCTTTAAGCTCCATCGCGCTAACCGTCCACTCAAATCCTTTTGGCGCATCAACCACTTCAAACTCGAATGGTCCGTGACAATCCTGAAAGGATGCCCCTCAACATAAGCTCTAAACTTCTGTACGCCCATGACTGCAGCCAGACACTCACGCTCGGTCACACTGTAGTTCCGCTGGGCCGTATTGAGTTTTTGTGAGTGATAATAAATAGGCCTCTCATTTCCTTGTTCGTCCAGTTGTGCAAGAACACACCCGATTCCCGTATTCGATGCATCGCACAAAATAAGGAATTCTTTGGTAAAGTCCGGGTTTATTAACAGGGGTGCTGTCGTCAAAGCTGTCTTCAGCTTGATGAATCGATTCCATAGCCTCGTTCGTGAAAGCGAACTTTTTCCCCTTCTTGAGCGTATCTGTGATTGGACTTGCCAACGTTGAAAAGTCCTTTACGAAATGACGATACCAACCAGCCATTCCGAGAAAACGTCGCGCCTGTTTTGCCGAAGTAGGTGTTGGAAAGTCAGAAATGGCCGTCAACTTTCCCACATCTGTTTTAAGGCAGCCGTCACCAACGATATATCCCAAATACTTTACCTCTTTGAAGCAGAACTTTGACTTTTGGATATTGATCGTCAATCCCGCCTCATTCAATCGTCCGGCAAGTATCCTCAACAACTCCACATGCTCTTCAAATGTGCTTGATACTACCAGCAAATCATCCAGGTACGGAAAGATTCTTTCCCTCAATTGATGAGGTACTACTTTGTCGATCAACCTGACCAATCGCTGTGGCGCATTACAAAGCCCGAAGGGCATGACCGTAAATTGAAACAGGGGCATGCCAGGCACAGTAAACGCAGTCTTTTCCCTTGACGATTTCTCGCCGTTGAAGTTTATCCGGTTTGGGGCTGCTGCATAAATAGGAGGAAGCAGCAGCCATGATGATATCATTATGATACATAGGGTGGGAAATCCTCCGAGGGTCCCTAACATCTAGACCCTCCCCTTCGACAACACGCCCTTCCCCTCTTCAAAGCTTCGGGTCCCAGGAATTTTTCCGAACCCCTGTATGGTTTTCGGCATGGAAAAAGTAACAACGTCCAGTGCTGCGGCTACAAGAACCCCCCCCCCCTCCGTCGAGTAAGCCTTAGGCACATGCAAGCATGCCGTGTAGCCGTAGCCTGGACACGGTCTCCTTCCTGCTGCCTGATTCGGCCTTAGTTGCCTGTAGAGCTAAGGTCGTACGGGTGGTATAGGTTGGAGAGGGGGAACATCTGGTTCCGTTACAAGTGCTGGACGATAAGAAAAAAGGGGAATTGATACTGGGCACTATCGAAAGAAAAATTCTTGGACGGATTTTCGGTCCCGTGTGCGACGTTGGCGAATGGAGAAGACCAAGAAAAGACGACTACATTGGCTCGGCCACATCGAGCGAATAGACGACAAAGCTCCAGCCAAGAAAGTCTTCTCATCCCAGCCCCCAGGTTCGAGACGACAAGGAAGACCGAACCTACGGTACAAGGACCAAGTGACTGCGGATGCCAGAATGCTTGGTTTCGGCGACTGGAGAGTGCATGCTAGGGACCGTTCATGATGGAAGGCTTCAATATCTCAGGCTGAGATCCTTCATGGATTGTGAGCCGGATTAGTAAGTTAGTAAGAAGTCAAAATTTAATATATTCCTGTAAAAATGTAACCTCCAAAAATGAGATTCATTATTTTCTTGTTATTATTTCAACTATTTCAAACGAATTCCAATTGTGACACTTCAACGATTTTTTTGAAAAACCAACGATTGTTAATAACAGATTGCACCACTAAAACTGCCACAACCCTGATGAAGAGTTTTGCAGTCTCGTCATATGTACACGTTCCAATCTATCCATGTCTAAAATAGGTGTTACACATAGTGTAGATCACCCCTAAGATCACCCATAATATAGCCATAGTGTAGCTTAGCCATTAGTATAACACATTGAGCAGGGAAGTCCCTCTTGCTCAAAGGTATGACAGTTTAGAGCAGGACCGCACAATGCAGCTCGTCAAGTGGGTCAGACGTATTGAGTTAAGTTCACTTTCCGTATCTGTACCAGAAGGGCGCTTGGCGAGTAAGCGCAGTGCAATCTTATTTAATTAAACATTTATTATTGTTTCTAGATAATATAGGGAAAACTTACATTGAATAACGGTGTTTATATTTCAACATGAACAAAAAAAAAATGTTGAGCCGTTACATTTCCGTTCATTTCAAAATTAGTGATGCCACTACTTAAAATCTCGCAAACATCTTAATGAAAAATTAATAAGATATCCAACAAAAAATAAACTTTTGGTACATCTTTACTTCAAATGAAACATCATAATTTACAATTTACTTACAATAGCAGTCAAATTTTAATAATTACTACAACAACCTCAAGTGCTTCTTCTTCATGAGTATTTTCACATTTAACATCAGTTGTATGCAAATTTCTTGCAGTTTATATTTGTTTTTTGATTTACAACGTAATATAAATTGGAATTTTGAAACAAATTAAATTTTTAACTTTATCGTCTCCAGCTTCCCATATCATTGTTCCTCGCATCTGCAATTGAGATTTTAAGAGGTCGTCAAAGCATTAGTTGGTATTTAGAACTTAAAATAGAAAATTTCTAAGCTTACCACCGGCAGTGTACTATTCACATAAACTGAGGCCCAATATTTTTTACCTTCTGGATTGTTTGTTATGCACTCGTCTTGACCATCGCATGGATCGGGACTTATAGTTGCTTGGGTTTTAATGGCGTTGAACACCCATCGAACACTATGCTTTAGGAACTGTATATTACTTCCTGAAAGTGTATTCAAATATGAAATGGTTAATAAAAACTTATGAACTGTTAAGACATTTTTAAGTGCGTTCTAATAGAATAAGAATAAACCTGTGAATGTGTTTTAAATTGGAGGAAACATTTTCACAGTCTACTTTACATTCTGATGCAAGTAAAGGGTCTTTTTTTAGAGGTATAGAACTTTAAATTGCAATAAAACAACGATGGAATATTCGATTGACATGATTTTTTATTTATTCGAAAGATAATCTTGTGGCATTACATTTTAAATATGATTTCTGGCATATGACTGCCACGGCTGGCTCGGTTGTAGTCCAACTGGACGTCCAATTTTCGATGACTTTTTATAACATTTGTGGCCGTATATCGGCAATAACATGGCAAATGTTGTCTTCCAAATGATCAAGCGTTTGTGGCTTATCCGCATAGACCAATGACTTTACAGAACCCCACAGAAAATATTCTAGCGGATGTTAAATCCCAAGATCTTGGAGGCCAATTCACAGGTCCAAAACGATAAATTAGGCGGTCCCCAAACGTGTCTTTCAATAAATCGATTGTGGCACGAGCTGCGCCATCTCGTTGAAACCACAGTTCCTGAACATCATGATTGTTCAATTCAGGAATGAAGAAGTTATTAATCATAGCTCTATACCGATCACCATTGACTGTAACGTTGTGGCCATCATCGTTTTTGAAGAAGTACGGACCAATGATTCCACCAGCCCATAAAGCGCACCAAACAGTCAGTTTTTCTGGATGTAACGGTGTTTCGACATACACTTGAGGATTAGCTTCACTCCAAATGCGGCAGTTTTGTTTGTTGACGTAGCCATTCAACCAGAAGTGCGCTTCATCGCTAAACAAAATTCGCTTATGAAATTCGGGAACAACGGCCATCTCCTTTAGGGCCCATTCGACGAATCTACGCCCTGCTTGATGATCGTTTGGCTTCAATTCTTGCACGAGTTGGATTTTGTAAGCACGCAAACCAAGATCCTTCTGCAAAATCTTCCATAAAGTGAATGGGCACAGATCCAATTCCTGTGCTCGATGGCAGATGGACTCATTCGGGTCTTCCTCAATGCTACGCTCTACAGTAGCAATAGCTTCGTCTGTACACGTATGGCGTCTCTGGGGAAGCGAATTATCAATTAGAGTAAACGTGGTGTGAAAACGTTCCATGGTTAATCGAATTAACTGCTCTGATGGACGATTTCGTCGACGATAAAATGGACGTAGTGCGCGAAATGTATTCCGCACAGAACCATTATTTTCGAAATGAAATTGCACAATTTGCAAGCGTTGTTCAGGCGTGAGTCTATTCATGATGAATTGCCAAACCAAATTGAGAATAAATCACTTGACAGCTGTTAAATCGGTTGCCGTCTTGAAAAGTAATGCCAACTTAAAGTTCTATACCTCGAAAAAACACCCGTTAATTTGAAAAGATGGCTAAAACGTAAACACGTCTTCGTCTTCGTCTGCGTACCTATGCACAAGCTTCGCGTTTGCTTCGAATGACATTTCTCCCTCCATCATCATTATCTCTCTAAAAACGAATGAATTTTGTTTGTGTAATTTTTTATTCAGCAGTTGAGCTGTCAGACAAAGGACAGAGGTGCATCGCACGACACCCCGTTTTTAAGGAAATTTGAAAAAAAAATATTGCTAATTATAGTGCTTTGTATGTGCTTTTTATGTACCGAAAAATAAAATTTTGTGCTCCATTGCAACATTTTTTTTTTTACAAAAAAACGGGGTGTAGTACGATATCGATTCAAACCCCGCATGGTGAAGGAATTGAAAAAAGTCATCAAGAATACTATCAAAATTATGTGCTATTTATGTGCTTGCGATAGCTGCAGAAATAAATCATGCACTACGTATATACATTTAAATAAATAATTTTCTTATACCTTAGCGGTGGGGTGTGGCTCCAAAACGCTTAGAAATAAATAAGGACTCTCGGAAAATATAAAATTTTGGCACTAGAATCGGTGCTAATTATGTGCTGGCAATAATCCAAAGAAAACCGAGCGCTGACAATGTTCAATTTAAAATTTCAAAATTTATAAAAAAAACTTCATACATTGATGAAAAAAATGAGAGAGAAAAATAACAGAGAAGGGAGGAAGCCTTACTTAAAAAGGTAAAAAATTTTGATTCCTGTTACCACCATGTTGGAAATCATTAAAACAAAAAATTCTGAGGACGATTAACGTCAATTCAATGTTTCTAAAATTCAGTGAAAACCAAATTAATTTTAAGCGTTTGGTTACTGAGTTATGTGGACAAACATTATTTTAATGAAAGATGCCGCTAAATCCAAATAATCATTTTAAATATTCAAACTTATATTTTTATACGTGTTTTGATATTTTATTAATTTCTTACATACGTAAAACTTTTTATTCCTATTGAGAAAAAAAAATGATAAAAAAATAATCAAGTTATGAATGTTTAAGTGAAAACTTGTATCGTGCACTTTTTCACTGTAGTAGGGTTGGCGAGTGGTTAGTATTATGGGTTTCGTCTCGTCGAGCTCTATAGTTGGACACTAATGTTATCCATATCCCTAATAGGTTACTTTTTGGCCAAAAAACGCACCATCAGTGTCCCGTTTTACCCTCTTTGCCCCGTACTTTGACTGGAAACCCTGGTGCGCTGTCTTTGTCTCCAAAAACTCTATCTAATAATGGGTACAAAATCCATATCCAGATGGGTTAAGTAATTTGACGGTCGCCTCTTGGACTATTATGCCACCAGGGGTTGAAAACAATATTTCTCACCTGCGAGAATAACGTTTTAACACGAGGATTGTACGAGTTTGGTTCAAAAAAATTCAAATTCCAAATTTTCAACAGAAATCGCCAGTTAGTTCCTTGATACATTGAGGCAATATTCAAAAATTCAAATACGGACTTTACAACGTACATAGATCTGGCGATCAGTTCCTTGCATACCATAAGGTTTTTTTTATTTTCCGTTATTTTTCTCTCCCATTTTTTTTTTCATCAATGTGAGCTACGTATGAAGTTTTTTATAAATTTTGAAATTTTAAGTTGAACATTGTCAGCGCTCGGTTTTCTTTGCGATTATTGCCAGCACATAATTAGCACCGATTCTAGTGCCATAATTTTATATTTTCCGAGAGTCCTTATTTATTTCTAAGCGTTTTGGAGCCACACCCCGCCGCTTAAGAATAAGAAAATTATTTATTTAAATGCATATACGTAGTGCATGATTTATTTCTGCAGCTATCGCAAGCACATAAATAGCACATAATTTTAATAGTATTTTTGATGACTTTTTTCAATTCCTTCACCATGCGGGGTTTGAATCGATATCGTGCTACACCCCGGTTTTTGTAAAAAAAAAAATGTTGCAATGGAGCACAAAATTTTATTTTTCGGTACATAAAAAGCACATACAAAGCACTATAATTAGCAATATTTTTTTCAAATTTCCTTAAAAACGGGGTGTCGCGCGATGCACCTAAAGGACAGCATATTTGAACTAGAGCTCCCGTTTCGAGTCACATTACTTAACATTACATTACAATATTACATATTCCAATGGCTGAACTCGTAAACGTCAGGCGAAGCGTTTGCACAGCCGTAGAGTATTTAGGTGTGAACAGATTTCGAGTTTTTGAAAACTGACAGCTGAAAACTCCGTTTTGCGTCTGGTGTGAAAAGGCTTTAAGTGCCAAAAAATAAAACCAAACCAAACCCTTTTTACGAGATCAAATTTTTAACCCCAATTACTTATCTGATCACATCAAGGAGTTTCAAATTCGCATCCCGTATTAAGTTCACGGAAACAAAGGAGTTATGTATTATAGTTGACCAATGATCATCAAAATTTTGAAGCACTACTAACAATAGTAAAAATTTACTGTGGTAAGTTTTCTGCCAGAAACCGTTGATACATTCTGACCGTGTCTACAATAATGTCCTCAGGACGAACACTGCAATGTAAGGAAGGGCTCAATCAACTCGCAACCTTTACGAGTAGAAAATGAGTAGCATATGATTACTCATATGATTATTTTGGGAACAAAAACTTTTATCCCGAATAGGGTTAAAAGTATCAAACCCAAAGAAAAATCATGGTTTGATTCTAGCTGTAAGGAGGTTATCAGGGAAAAATAAGTAAGTTTCCGGTGTTTTAGAGCCAATCCAACAGAGAAAAACCGGAATTGGCTCAAACAAGCCAGGAAGGCCTGCAATGTCCATATTCGACGAACCAAGTGTTGGCATGACCAAAAATTAAGGCAAAAAATACTACAATGTCCCAAGGGCAGTAAGAATTTTTGGTCATTGGTAAAAAAATATAAATATTCTCGGTCCCTACGTTCGTTGACAATGAAACTCTAGTTGTTAGCTCTCTCGCGAAAGCTTTCCTTTTTGATAGGCAGTTCGCTCCCAGAGTGTCATGACTCCCCCAGTTCTTGAGCGCGTCAACGATTCCATCAGAAAAATCTTCTTTTGCAATCGTGCAGTGGCGAGGGTCCTAAAAGATCTCAAAATACATAAATTCCCTGGTCCGGATGGTATCCCCGCTATTACTCGAAAGAGGTATTACGCTGGCAAAACCCTTGCGTAAGCTTTTCCATCTATCCTGTTCTTCTAGGGTCGTCCAGAGTAGTTGGAAAACAGCATGTGTCCAGCCAATTCCATAAAAAGGCGAATCTTCTTCTCCCTCCAATTATAGTCCGATTGTACTTACGTCCCTTCTTTCTTAGGTCATGGAAAAGCTGTTAAATTTTATCAGCTCAAGAGATATTTCGAAGACCGAAAGCTTTTTCATGATCGGCAATACGGCTTTCGAACCAACAGGTTCGCTGGTGATCTGATAGTTTATCTCACAGATTGTTGCACAGTAAGATTGTTGCACTTGATATTTCAAAGGCATTTGATAAAGTTTGGCATCTTGCTCTTTTATCGAAAATGCGTGCTTTCGTTATCGAAGCATCCCTCCTTCGTTGGAATATAAATTTTCTTTTTGTCTCCGACCAATAAGTTATACTGGACGGATTCAAGTCTGAAACCCACAATATAAATGCTGGTGTGTCCCAGGGCTCCGGTCTGTCTCCGAACGTCTTTCATAAATAGGTCGATTCGCCATAGTTTGTTAATAGCATGTACTTTGTTTTGTCCTCAATCACTTCAAGACCAACGAGCTTCGCCTGTTCTTCAATCGCTGCTCTCAAGCACAGCTCTCTTGGATCGACCGATGATGTCTTCTTCGTCCGCACAGCCTAGGAGCTGGGTGGATTTGTTAAAGATAGTGTTTTCCGTGCTCACACATGCCTTGCGCACTATCTGTTACAGGACTTTGTCACATGACAGCGCATCTCTTTGTCTAAACCCAGCGCATGTTTGAAACAACTCGAATAAGCTGTTACCCATTTGCACACTGCACTGCGTATTGTTTAGCGTCATGCGTCGACTTGAAATTCGTTGGTCTTTTCCAGGATCTGGGTTTCTTTAGACGGTGCGGTGTAAGAAATTTGTCTCCACATCTGATCTTGCTATTATCTATAAGACTTATATCCGTCCAAAGCTTGAGTAAAATTCTCATCTTTGGACTGGTGCTCCAGCTTCATACTTAAGCTTCTTGGATGGTATGGTATACAAAAAAGAGCCGTAATAGTGGTGATAATAGAGACATCGCTGACTCATTCACACCTTTAGATCACCGTCGATACGTTTCATGTCTTTCTCTGTTCTACCGTTATTTTACGGTAAGTGCTCTAGAGAAATAGCTAGTTGCATTCCCCCCCATAAACAATTTCCCGTAATACTCGCGCTTCTAGGAATTCCGATCAGTTTACCCTCGAGCTCAACTTCGGACGCAATCTCAAGTATAGAGAATTGTTCTTTAGCCTACAACGCGAATGTGAAACTCCCTTCCAAACTCTGACTTTCCATTTCCAAATCGTTGAAAAAAAAAAATTGAGTGGCGCGACAGCTTTCGAAGAGCCAAGGCCTAAGTGGTTTACTCTCATCAACAGTTCTCTGGATGCGTGTGAATTGAGGGAACCTACAATTTAACGCCGATTCCGAATGGCAAAGTTGAGAAGCACTTTTTCATGTCAGATCGATGCTCTTGGAAGTTTTGTCAGTTCTTCGCAAGAGGCAGTACACTGGCACCTCCTCCAACCCCTATCCTCCTTCCTAAAGCACTCACTATGTTTCTGGCAAAAAAGGGTTTAAAAAACCTCTTGAGTGGGTGCTAATTATAAACAAAAATACACAGAGTTCTCGTGAGAGATTCGCGATCGTGTTCCGGAAGTTAAACAACCCACCAGATGTTCTTTGCTCCACACCGAAGCCCGAAGAACTTGTCAAGAAGAGCCTTCGAGTCTAACCGGAAGAAAGGCGATCGAGCTTGTTTGATGAGACCCTGGTCCGACTGGAACTGTAGTCTCTAGTAAAGAGAGTGTCTAGTGAATGAATAAATGTGTTCTAGAACTACTATTGCAAAGCTTTTCCAATGAACTTGCTCAACGTTCTTTTTTTAGGGTATGCTTTTATAGCACTCTTCAAAAAGTCTCCCTCAAATAATGTCGTAAATGGAAAAACCTCCAACTTGACGTTAGGCCGTACAATAAATCAATTTAAATTAACAAGCGCACTTCAGATTCATATAGGAGACAATACAGAAAAATTAAACCTCTTGAAATCAGAACAATTATTGCTATTTTTAACTTTTTTGTCTGCGGAATCTCACGTGTGGTGTAAACAAACACCTGACAGTTTCACGCGTTATGATATGACACATCGTTCACACTTGGCTGTTTAGATTAGCAAATTGTTTGATTGGAAGGGCACGTTCAGGTAATTAAGTTCAAGTTTTTGAGAACAAAGATAACATCAAATTGACATAATACCAATCGAAAGTTTTTTGAACATATTTGACTTCACTGGTTTTTTTTCGATGTTTTTTTGTGATTTTAATCATAATTTTATGAGTTATGACAAATCCCTTCAGTCTAGTTAATATTTATACTTTCGTCTTAAAGGTAAATGTAAATGCTGCAAAATTATAATCCGCCTATGAACAATTTTAAAAGAATTAAGTGTGATACTAGCTTAAAGCACCTTATGCGGGCTACTTCGAATATTTGGAGATGAGGTCGATAAGGAGCGGTTTATTCGGATCTTTGCCCTTAAAGTTAGAATAAAGACCTGGTCCTCCGTTGGGGGTCGTGCTTTGGGGTGACTTTCCAATCACATAAAGAAAAACTAGTTGCGAAGCAACAACAAGCTTCGGATACGGACGGATTTACTGATGACAAACCATGCAAACGAAATAAGGACAACGAGATTTCGATCTGCACGAGAAATGTTAGGTCCCTTAGCAGACCACATGCAGCCGAACAACTAGCGGTAGCGGAGGACCTAGACCCTCACTAAGCGGATATAACCGCCATCCAGGAAATGCGATGCGATGGCTCGGTTGAAAGGAGGATGGAAAACTGCGATATCTACCACGGCGCGACTGCTACAGAGAACAACAACAGCGTCTGTTTGGATGTGGCTTTGTCGTTAGAGGCAGGTTTAGGCACCATGACGTAAGCTTCAGAGCTGTCAACGAGCGCCTCACGACAATCCGCATAAGGGCTAAATTCGGCAATATAAGCCTAATAAGTGCTCACGCCCCCACAGAAGACAAAGATGACTACACCAAAGACAAGTTCTATGAGCTCCTTGACAAGACATACGAGCAATGCCCTAGCTTCGACGTTAAAATCGTCTTAGGAGATTTTAATTCCAAACTAGGAAAGATGACATCTTTGGTGGAACAGTCGGAGAACACAGCCTGAACGAAAAAACCTCCGATAACGGATTCAGGCTTATCGATTTTGCAGCGGAGTGAAACATAGAAGTAAAGCAAGTACGCGTTTCCCACATCTCAACATCCACAAGGGGACTTGGAAGTCTCCAGACCAATCGACTGTCAACCAAATTGATCAAATTGCGATCGACGCATGACACTCTTCAAGCATTATTGATGTCCGAATCTTCCGAAGGGCCAACATTGACTCCGATCACTATACCGTTGTAGCCAAGGTAATGCAGCGGATATCTTGACCAAACCCAAAAAGAAGAAGTACCTACTTGAAGAAAGTATGACGTCGAACGTCTACAATCGGAAGAGATCGTTAGATGCTTTTCCGATCGAGTGTGAAGTTACCAAATGAGAAGTCCGCTACAGCCAGCATCGAGTATTGAGAACCATTAGGGATGATGCCTCTGATGTGCTGGTTTTCACGCGGCCACCAAAACGAAACCCCTGGTTTGATGAAGAATGCAGGCAGGTACATGCAGTCAATCAAGAAGCATATAAAGCAGCGCTGCATAGGAGGACGAGATCAGCTCGGGACCTCTACGAAGAAGAGGAGAGACGAACACAAGCTTTTCAGAAATAAAAAAAGAGAGCATGAAAAGCGATCGATTGCGGATGTTGAGAGACCAAAAAACAGGAAAGAGGTAAAACGAATGACTCAAGGTTACCGAGCACGAACTGAAATCGGTAAAGACCAACAGGGAAATATCGTAGTAGAGTCACAGTCAATGCTAAGGATATGGAAGTACCACTTCTGCTGTACAACGGCGATGACGAATCAAGTCCGCTGTCAGGAAGAATGAACCATTCAATGAAGGCGAAGCCAAGATTACCATCTACCCGACCTTTAAGAAGTGAAGATAGCTTTATCTAAGCTTAAAAACAACAAAACGAGCTGACGGCATCACTGCCGAACTCTTCAATGCAGCTGGCGATGACTTGGTAAGGAGCATGCAACAACTCATCTGCAGAATATGGTTGGAAGAGAGCATGCCTGATGAATGGAACCTCAGCATTGTTTGTCCGATCCTGAAGATAAGAGATCCTCTAAACTACACCAACTATAGAAGCATCAGCCTCTTTAACATCGCCTATAAGATGTTTTCTGCAAAACTATGTGAATGCCTGAAGCCGTTTGTCAACAAACTGATAGGTCCATTCAGTATGGCTTTAGACCAGGAAAATCCACTATCGATCAAATATTCACATTACGACAGATCCTGGAAAAAACTCAGGAACTCCAAATCGACACCTATCATCTTCTAATCGATTTTAAGGCCGCATATGACAGCATCTACGGAGAAGAACAGTATAAAGCCATGTCCAGTTTTGGCATCCCTACAAAACTCATTCGTCTGGAGCAGGAGGACAATGGAGAACTCACGCTGCTCCATTAAAAGTCGGTAACAACTGCACCGACGCCGACGCCTTCGATGACAAAAAAGACTTTAGAGAAGGTCATGTGACTTCTTTAATATCATACTGGAACGCAAAGTGCAGAACTCCCGCGTCAACACCAGAGACACTATCTTCCAGTGGTCTGTGCAACTACTCGCGTACGCAGATTGCATTGATATCATTGGGAGAACGCAGCGTGATGTCAGCAGTGCTTTTGCGAGTATACAGACAGAGGCTGAAAAATTTCGTCGAGCTTAGAAAGCAATTGAGTAGTAAAGCCATCTCCCAAACAACTAAAGTAACGCTGTATAAGACCCTCATCATCCCCGATCTATGATCTATGGTCCTGTCTGCAATGAACGGTGAAGATTTAACTACGAACTGTACGGGCTGTAGAGCGACACTGAACAAGCTAAAAGAGTGAAGGTGCAAAGACTCAGATGGCTTGGTCACGTGTAGAGGATGGACACCAATACCCCAGCCCGTAAAGTCTTCGAATCCACCCCAGAGGAACGACGCAGTAGTGGAAGATCAAGGCTCAGGTGGAGCGCGTAAGTTTAAGATGACCGCAACCAACTCGGTGTGCGAAACTGGAGACTAGCTAGCTAGGGACCGAGCTGGCTGGAGAGGTTTGTTGGTTGAGGCCCAAGCTAGTATCACACTAAATTGTCTTAAAGTTGTTCATTTGCGGACTATAATTTTGTGCCAATGTAATTTTAAACATAGAACAGAAATGTTACCGTTACAAACCTTTGTCATTAAACAGTGCATTCACTAACACCATACTGCCTCTTTCCATGGAACACGGTATCTTGGAACAACTCGAAATTTCCAAAAGCAGAATATCATACTGCGATCCTGTGAAAAGAAATAAGATAGTGAGAGTTATCATTTAAAACAAAAAAAAATAATCATCGGAGATTAAAATGGATCAAATGTTGACACAGTTTTAAGTGTTTCTGCCAAATTAATCAACACAAAGATTAAAACCGATAAAACAAAAATTTTATTGGGAACAAGTCAAAATCAGTTCGTCTGTGATTTTATTTTACTACCTTAACTCCCTTTAGTATTTCAAAGAAAAAATAATGGCTAACCGGTAGCTAATTGATTGTTGATAAACACAAATTGTAAATATACTAAACTTCGTCGTACGAGCGATGATAACAGTAATAAATAATTGTAAAGCTAATTTGACATTAAGTGACTGGGTTCACCCATCCACAGGTAGTAGGTATTCTGTTTTGTACGATAAAATCAAGTAGGAAGGTGTAATATGTGCGTTTGTCTTGTATGACTTTTCGATTGATTGACAATGATTGATAAGCTATCTTTAAATTTCCCATTATTATGTTATTTCGTCATAAGAAGGGCAAGTCATTCCCATGACTGATTAATTTTTGATGCAATTCTATCATTTTGTGGAGGTTTTATTTCTGGGGCAAACACTGTTTTTTTTCAAGGACTTCCGTTTTATCACAAGTACTTTGGTTAAACTATCGAATGATTCAGCAAAAAAATTCCCATTCGCTTAACATGAAATTGGAGAAAATCCATTGAATCACTATTTTAGAATCCAAAACGGAATAAATCTGTCAGGATGATGATGAGAGTGCATCAAATTCGAGATAACCTCCAATAATGGATTCAGATTGTGCGATTTCGTAGTTGGTGAAACATTATCATTTTATCATAGTCAGAACATTCACACAGGCTAACTGGCATCACTGCCCTTAAGGTACGAGGGGCGGTGCATACAACGTGCTGGGTTGGTGGCCGACGAGCATATGTTACTGAAGAGGAAGTGTACAAAACAAGGAAAGATTTTATCGATGCTAAGGATTTGGAAGAAGAATTTCTGTGGATTGTATAACAGCGACCAAGCGTCATCGACATCATTGGCCTGGCAATGGAGTCTCTCCTGTCATCTACGCTTCAACCGGGATCCGGTCCTGGCCTCATTTAGCCATTCAGTTTCGCACCCTAATGCTTCAGGCATCCTGGTCTACGCCATCCTTCCAGCACAAATTTGGTCTGCTATGTTTCCTCCTACCATGAATTTCACCGCAAAGGACTTTCCGGACCGGTTCTTCTTCGCTCCTACGAGCTAGGCCACCGAAGACTACCAAGCTTAATTTTTATCATCACGTCTGCTTCCTGGTAGAATTGAAATAGCTCGTGATTGTATCGTCTCCGGAATCGTCCTTCCTCACAAATGGGGCCAACTATTCTCCGTAAGACAATTTCTCGAACTCGGCTAAGAGTTCAGGGTGCCTTTGGCAATGCACTCAAGTTTGGAACCGTAAGTTAGTATGGGCTCGCCATCAAAATTGGCAAAGAACTTATGGAATCTTTCGATCTCAAAAAAGGATTCAGACAAGGTGATACACTGTCATGCGATGTCTTTAACATCGTTTTGAGAAAATAGTGCAAGCCCTTCAACATCAGAAGCACTTTCTTCCAAAAGTTTACTCAACTTCTTTCGTTTGCCGAAGCTATTGACATAGTGGACAAACACAACGTGATGTCACTGGCGCCTTTGTGACCCTTGAGACAGTAATGGCAAAAATGGGTTAAGCTTAAGCGGTAAATGAGGGCAAGACTAAATATATACTGTCTTCGGGGCTCTTCTGGGCAATAACACCAGCGCCGAGATCAGAAGAAGAATAACTCTTGCTTAACGCTGTTTCTTTGAGCTAATAGTCTAAGAGCCGCTGAAGGCCGACCTTCACCGAACTGTTAACCGGCTGAAACTTTTTTTTTATGAAATTTAGTTTGAAAACATATATGAATATGATAGCTTGCCTAACGAAAAGTGTGCCAGGCTATATTAAATTTAACTTTATTTTAATCAATAACTAACTCCTCCTTCACCCATATGTTAAAATAAAACGTTGTGCCACATAGCCATATGTGTAAGTAGGCTTGAGACAAGAAAAAAATTGTACGGGAGAGGGGGGCCTATTCCCCCCGTTTAGCCAGGAGGGGCAGTTTTCTGAAAAATTGGCTAATTTTTTTAAAAAAATATTAAAAATCAACGGCTTCATCTACAACAACGTGTTATACCTTTCTGCAAAGCCAAAAACTTAGGCTTTCATTTTGTATTTAAATTTGATTGTTTTAAATAATAGTTTTAGAAAAATTAATTTTCAAACTTAAAATTTTGAAAAAAAAAAAAATTCTTAAATTTCGAACTAATTTTTTCAAAATTTTATGTTAGTAAGTACTAATTTTGTTTTCAACATTCAATGCTGTTTTTAGTTTTTAGTCGAACACAATAAACCGGATTTAAAAATACCTTGCCATTGTCGAGAAATAAAGAAAAAACCAAAATCACTTTTTGCTTTAAAAAAAAACTTTTTTATTTTTACGTTACTGTTTATTATATTCAAAATTATTAACAGTATTGAATGTTGAATGCAAAATAAGTTCTTAATCACATAAAATTTTGAAAAAAATTAACTAAAAATTTAACAAAAAATTTTTTTGCAAAATTTTGAGTTTGAACATTATTTTTTCTAAAACTTTTATTTAAAACAATTAAATTTAAATACAAAATGAAAGCCTAAGTTTTTGGCTTTGCAGAAAGGTATAACACGTTGTTGTAGATGAAGCCGTTGATTTTTAATATTTTTTAAAAAAAAATTAGCCAATTTTTCAGAAAACTGCCCCTCCTGGCTAAACGAGGGGAATAGGCCCCCCTCTCCCATACAAGTTTTTTCTTGTCTCAAGCCTACTTACACATATGGCTATGTGGCATAACGTTTTATTTTAACATATGGGTGAAGGAGGAGTTAGTTATTGATTAAAATAAAGTTAAATTTAATATAGCCTGGCACACTTTTCGTTAGGCAAGCTATCATATTCATATATGTTTTCAAACTAAATTTCATAAAAAAAAAGTTTCAGCCGGTTAACAGTTCGGTGAAGGTCGGTCTTCAGCGGCTCTCCTACTATAAGAAAGCAATTAAGTTGAAAAGCCCTTTCTCCCTCATCATCTCAGTCTTGCTGTATGGTGGAGAAGCATATGGACCTTGACAAAATCAGAAGAATGTGCCTTAGGCTGTTTTGGGAGGAAAGTTCTTCGGGTCATCTTAGGCCCAGTGGGCATTAATTGAGAATGAAAAAGAAAACTCAACAACGAACTTAACGGGTTGTATAACGACACAGACCTAGCCAGAAGGATCAAGGTGCAGAGACTTAGATGGCTCGGTCACTTAAAGCGGATGGAAAACAATGCTCCGGCCCGGAAAGCCTTTGACAATATTCCCGATTGACGTAGAAGTAGAGGACGTCAATCAACTTGAAGTGCAAAACTGGAGACAACTAGCTCGGACCGAGTAAGTAAGTAAGTAAATAAGTTATAGTATTGGTCTTATACAGCAGCAGTTTTGAAGTAATGGTAAGACTTTTTGGATTTAAAGAGTCTTGAAAGGCTAAGGTGGGTGTAGAAACGAATTTGTTAAGCAAACTTTTTTCTTTTTTATTCTGCTAATGCTTGACTTGTTGGTGTTGCACTTGTATGTTTCACAAAGCGTTTTTACTGATTCGGCTAAAATCACAGCCTTCTGCTTTAGACAGTTTGCATACTTTTTTTTACGACAGTCGTGATTTCTTTATTAGACGAAACAAAGCAACTACCGGGCGCGAGAAAATCTCATGAACACTGGTAAGATATAAGACGTGGACCTTAGCACAGATATGATTAATAATATGAATTACTTGGGAATGAAAACTTTTATCCCAAATAAGGAAAAGTCATGGTTTGATTCAAGCTGTAAAGAGGTTATCAGGGAAAAAGAAGTAAGGTTCCGGTGTTTTAGAGCCAACCCAACTGAGGAAAACCGGAACAAGATTAAACAAGCAATGCCCATATTCGTCGGACCAAATTTTTGCATGACCAAAAAGTAAGGCAAAAAATACTGCAATGTCCCAAAGGCAGTAAGAATTTTTGGTCATTTGTGAAAAATATGAAGAATTCTTCCTCGGTCCCTACGCTCGTTGACAATGAGACTCCAGTTGTTAGCTCTCTCGCGAAAGCTAACCTTTTTGCCATGCAGTTCGCCTCCAACTCTTAGCTGCCATAGAGTGTCATGACTCCTCCAGTTCTTGAGCGCGTCAATGATTCCATGGGACAAATCTACTTCCGCACTCGTGCTGTGGCGAGAGTCCTAAAAGATCTCAACATGCATCACTCCGCTGGTCGGGATGATATCCCCGCTATTATTCTCAAGAGGTGTTCTTAAGCTTTTCCATCTATCCTATTCTTCTGGGCTCGTTCCGAGCAGTTGGAAAACAGTATTTGTCCAGCCAATCCCAAATAAATGCTAATCTTCTTCTCCCTCCAATTATAGACCGATTTCACTTACGTCCCTCCTTTCTAAGGTCATGGAAACGCTGATAAACTATCAGCTCAAGAAATATCTCGAAGACTGAAAGCTTTTTAATGACCGGCAGTACGGCTTTCGCAGCAACAGGTCCACTGGTGATCTTATGGTTTATCTCACCGAATAGTGGAACAAATTTTTACATCGTTTTGGAGAATGTAAGATTGTTGCACTTGATATTTCAAAGGCATTTGGTAGAGTTTGGCACCAGGCTCTCTTATCGAAACCTTCTTACGAACCGTTGAAGTATTGGATGGATTCAAGTCTGAAACCCACAACATAATTGCTGGTGTGCCCCAGGGCTCCGTTTTGTCTCCAACCCTCTTTCTCATTTTTATAAAGATCTCTTGTCTGTAACTTCTAATCCAATAAATTGTTTCGCTGACGATAGTACCCTTAGCTTTTCTTATTCGTTCCCAGACTCACATCCCTCCTCTTTGGATGTGAAAGTGCAACGGCAAAATATGATAAGCTCATTAAACTCTGACCTAAACAGCATTGTACAATGGGGAATTAAAAACCGCGTAGAGTTTAATGCTTCGAACACTCAATGCTGTCTTGAGTCGTTGGGAGATATAACCCCCTTGCCACTGTCCATGAGTGGCACTTCCATCGGTGAGACCGAACACCTCGAGATTCTCGGTATGTGCATCACAGACCACCTCTTTTGGAACGAGCACATATGCGATGTCACCAAAAATGCTGCAAGATGTTTAGGTTTCTTAAGGCAAAGCAAGAAATGTTTCTCCCCGTCTGATCTGGCTATTATCTACAAGTCTTATATCCGTCCAAAGCTTGAGTTCAATTCCCATCTCTGGGCTGGTGCTCCAGTAACATACTTAAGCCTCTTGGACGGTAAACAAAAAAGAGCCCTAAGAATGGTTGGTGACAGAGACATAACCAACTGATTCACCTCCTTAGATCACCGTCGCGTCGTAACGTTTCGTATCTCTCTCTGTTCTATCGTTACTTTAACGGTAAGTGCTCTAGTGAAATACATAGCCAGTAGCATTCCTCCCCTCAAACAATTCGCCAGAATAACTCGCGCTTCTAGGAATGCCTATCAGTTTACCCTCGAGCCCAACTTCGGTCGTACCCTCAAGTATAGAGAATCGTTCTTTAGCCGTACTACGCGAAATTCTGAGAGAAACTAGCTGTAAAACAACTACCCAGTTACAGTAAAACCAATCACATAAAAAATTAAAATAAGAGCAGGGATGGAAAGTTGCATTTACTGAGTCACTATAATGGTAGAAATTTAGATGTTGCTAGAGGTATCGCATTTATCGAGGGTTGCTTTAACCGAGGGCGTACTGTACTTTCTATCTTAACTATTATTAAATGAACTATTCATCTTACCACAGTCTTCATAGGGCAGTGATCTCAAGCGAAGTTGTTGATTTGAACTTGTCCTTAGAACAACATTTTTCGACAAACATCCAACAACGACACAAATCACAGTAACAACGAACAGATCGAATTTAACCATCGCACCCGACGGCAAAACAAATTTTCGAGAACTCATAAAACAATTTCTATCAACTAGAGTACTTAAAACTTATTTTTATTTGGATTAACGAATTTGTGGTGGTTTTGTGTGCCGTTTTTTTTCGTTTGTTGAGATTTGAAATTTCGTCTTTTAAACAGTAACCGAAGCACTTGGTGCTATTCGTGACAGTATACTGATAAGTTAGTGGTATTATCAGCCATGTTAAATACAGAGAAAAGTTATGGCGACATTTGATTTGCTATTTCTCGTGTTTTCAAATTCAATTAGTGAAGCTTATCCTTTGGGAGATTTCAGAAGGAGGCGGTTGAAATCAATCAAGTGTTTCATTTTTATCGTTACTTGGTTTCAATTGATATTTTTTTGGCAGTGAAATCGTTTGTAAAAAAAATACTGCGAATAAAGAGACCAACAACACCTTTTTATGAATTAAAGAAAAATTAAGAACTGACTTAGTTGCGTTTTTATAAATAGAACTTAGCCATTAAAGTTGTCAGTTCGCTGTCAAAGTACGTACTTGAACAAAAGTTGATGATATTTTTATCATTAGTTTAAGGTAAACATCGAATCGAAATGTAGAAAATTTTAATTTGAGTGGTGTGTTGTGATTATGCGTCTCACTTGGGCTGTTATTTTTATCATTTTATGGGCCCATCGTTGAGGGACTGATTCAGTTTTAATCAAAAGGGTAGCTTGTAAACAAAGTCACAACAATCAAAATCATTTTAATTAGTAGTAGGTATAAACAATTTCGTTCCTTGTTTATGTTATGTTCTGTTTATGCTGTTTTTTGATTGATAACAATCCTTGAACGCACCTTCTGTGTATGTTCAATACTAAAGTGTTTTGATTTTTTTCTTTTTAAATGTTAATCAATTCAATAAGCTAAGCACATATTTTTGTGCATTTGATCGTCAAAACAATTGGGTTTTGTTTGTGATTCTGATTTCGGACTGATAACTTAGATATGGACTTTCATTCCTTTGATTGGTGTTTTTTTTTTTTTTTTAATATTGGAATTTGTACTCATTCATGGTGAATTCCGGAATTTTCTACTTGCTATAAATGCAATTCACTATAATTCAAAATAAAGTTCAGAAAATGATTCATTGTTTGAGGTATTAGAGTCATTCCAGAGGCCAATTACTGCAATCATTAAAATCTTACTTACTTATTTACTCAAAGTGGCGCTACAGTCTGAGGTGGATTTGGGCCTCAACCATACTTTGTTTTGCCCTCATTGACCACCAAAACCCATTTTTTTGAGCCTCTGTCTGTATATTCGCAAAGAAGAAGCAAGATTCTCTGTTGTCAGAGAATAATGCTCCTTGGTTCGCTTCGCGTTTGCAGAACTGTCACGACAGAGGCTTTGCAGGTGTTGGCTGGTGTGCCTCCGTTGGATCTGGAAGTAATACGTAAGGGTATTGCTGGCAGACTACGATGGCAGCGGTGTCTCTCTGCATCTGACTGGAATGAGTTTCAGAATATTCAAAATCTGAGTATTCATGATCGAAAGATTCGGCTAATGAATTGTGTGTTCTCCAGGTGGCAATCTCGCTGGGCTGATAGTGAGGTAGGTAGGGTTACTTTCGAGTTCCTTCCTGAGGTAGCTTCAGCGTGTGGGTGTGAGTTCCTGGACTTCTCACTTCATGCGGGCTTTTTGCTGACTGGTCATGGTTCCTTGAATGCATTCTTGCATCCAAGGACCTTGGCTGACTCGGCTGAATGTGCGTGTGGAGTTCTGAGAGAGGACTGGAGGCAGGTTGAAAGCCCGAGATATACTTATATCAGGGATCTCTTTGCTATGGGTGTGGTATGGGTGCATGATGCTTGTGATTTCAGTAATGTCCTTTTCTCAAAAGATACGGTGAGGTTTTTCTGTTTTCGCCAATCGAGTCTTTGAGATTCGACGGCAATGATGGCATAGCTTTTTGTCCTGTCTAATACGCTACAGTACAATAAGGGGTTCACCTGACGTTGGCTTAGATAAGGTTCTTGTTTCATTAAAACTTGTCTTTTGAGACTTGTTTCATTGAAGCTTGGCTTTTCTTTGTTTGCGTAGGTCTATTTGTGTCTAGCGGCTTTGTACTTAATATTAGGCTCATGTTGGACCCTGCTAGATTGGACCCTTGTATCCCAATCCCTTAGGATATGTTTGTGAGTGATTGGGCGGAATGGGACTGTTTCAGATCTCATCTCGACTCTTTTGCTCACGGACAATGTCCTGACTCTACGTTGAATTTTGCTGTGGTGAAGACGCTTTACATTTTGGGCTTTTGAGCTCAGAATGTTAGGCCTGACCAATAGTTAAAGTTTTGCGTAGAAAAGGGATGCCTGGCTTGTGTATCATCATGACGACCTGAACAAAGCACCCAAGGGTGCACGATCTGGAGGTGGCATAGTGTCTTGCGGCATGTTGAACTAACCGATTGTACTAGTAGTTATGTGTGTCCTTTGTTGTAGTTAGGCCATTGTTGTCGTTGTTTTTCGAAACCTTTTGATGGAAGGTGGTCCATGTTTCATGTGCCTATGTCCGCCTTGGTGAAGTTTTTCTTGTAACGGTATTGATCGACTTGGACAGTGCATGTCTTAATCTGATTTCAAGAGAGGTTCAGGTTCTTTGTGTTTGTGTTTGTGTTGTCTTATGTGTTTCTGTTGTTGTAGGTATGTAGATCTGGCTATTAATTTCTACCTTGATTAATGGCTGGATTTACATATCTGAGGTTGCTAGGCCTCGAGTTTTAAGGAGCTCATCTAGAAGTGACCTCGATGGTTGCGAAGATCCACCGGAAGTTTAATTCTGGTACCACGGGAGATAGAGCCCCCTGAACAGTTAGTGTTCCAGTATCCTTTAGATACTAGCGCCACTGTCTCAGTCTATCTATGAGGTAGGCCCCCTTGTGGGAGTATCGTGGTGGTTGTTGGTTGCCCAAAATCATGGGAGCATATGGTATCCTTGGTTTTCTACGCAATGCTTAAGAATCTTGGGTACAAGAGATGTTAGAGAGACCTCGCACCTCAGCAAGGTGGGTGCACACACCTTAACGTGTCACTGTTTGCTACCTGGGTAATCTTGTATTAAAATAATACAACAATATTAAAAGAAAATAGAAAATAGTTTGGATGAAAATTTAGAAGTTCACTGTTCATGTTTTAAAATGTTATTAATCACTCTTCAAACGAAAACTTGCCAAGTGAACTCGTAAATTTTCATCCAAACTATTTTCTATTTTCTTTTAATATTGTTGTATTATCTTCTATGATTTAAAATATTCAATATAACACTTTTACATGTAAGAACTTGGCGTTCTTTTAGCTCTCATTACTTTTGGTGGCTAACTTTTTACACAGTGTTGTTCGCACATAAGAGAACTTGGCTTTTTTTACATTTTATGTTTTTGTTCTGATTTCACATCTTTTTGCAAAGTTTTTTTTTATGGAAGCAGGAACCTCGAAATAACTTAATGAGCTAGCAATTTGCAAATTTTAACAATATGATTGCTCTGCCAATTTATAAATAAATAATAGGTAGGTTAGGTTAGAGTGGCTATGTGGATGTCACATTTAGACATTAAGGGTCCATTGTGAAACCACTAAGGAAAGTTAAACAAACTAGAATTCTAAATTTTAACATCCTATGACCATTTTAAGAAAGTGGGTGCCAGCCATGCCCCTTTAATGAAACTGCAATTTTGTACTTATATTTTCTCTTATACTCAACCGAAACCCTATCAGAATTTCGAATTTAAACGTTTTCGACTATTTTAACAAAGTGGGCGGATACCACACCCCTAAATAGAAATAGAGTTTTTTTTAAATTTTTTTCATGTTATTCAACCAAAACCTTACAAGAATTCCAAATTTCAACATCCTACGACCGTTTTAAGATAGTGGGCGGAAACCACGCCCCTAAATGAAACCAAAATATTTCACTTATATTTTACCTTATATTCAACCAAAATCCTATTGGAATTCCGAATTTCAAGATCCTACGACCAGTTTTAGAAAGTGGGCGGATACCACGCCCCCTGAATGAGCACATTGGAATTTTTTATTTTTTCCTTTGTATACACCTACCTTTGTACCAAATTTCAAGATTCTGCTATTGTTAGAAGTGCTTCATAATTTTGATGATCAGTGAGTCAGTCAGTCAGTGAGTCAATTACGGTTTTTGAAATTCTTACTGTTCAATATCTCACGAAGTAGTGGTTCTACAAATTTTTGACAGGGCCTTTGTTTCATTGAAGTTACTATGTAATTCAAATTTGAAGCTTCTAACTCAATGGGTTCAAAAGTTATAAGGGGTTAAAAATGTGCTTGAGTTCGATCCTGTAAAAAGGGAGTAGTGCTAGAACTTGGCTGGGCACTTTGTTCGCATGACAGTGCATAACCTTGTCTAAAGCCTTTTTGACATCGAAAGCGTCGGTGAGTTTGTTACCGACTTTAATGGAGCAGCTTGAGTTCTCCACTGTCATCCTGCTCAGACGAATGAGTTTTGCAGGGATGCCAAAACTGGACATGGCTTTATACTGTTCTTCTCCGTAGATGCTGTCATATGCGGCCTTAAAATCGATTAGAAGATGATAGGTGTCGATTTGGATTTGTTTTGTTTTTTCCAGGATCTGTCGTAATGTGAATATTTGATCGATGGTGGACTTTCCTGGTCCAAAGCCACACTGATATGGACCTATCAGCTTGTTGACAAACGGTTTCAGACGTTCACATAATATAGTACTGCAGAAAACATCTTATAGGCGATGTTAAGGAGAGGCTGATGCCTCTATAGTTGGTGCAGTTTAGAGGGTCTCCTTTCCTCAGGATCGGGCAAACAATGCTGAGGTTCCATTCGTCGTGTGTGCTCTCTTCCGACCATGTTCTGAAGATGACTTGGTGTATGCTCCTTACCAAGTCATCGCCAGCTGCTTTGAAGAGTTCGGCAGTGATGCCGTCAGCTCCCACGGCTTTGATGTTTTTAAGCTTAGATAAACATAGCTATCATTACTTCTTCAAGGTCTGGTAGACGGAAATCTTGGCTTGCTTCGTCTTCATTGAATGGTTCATTCTGCCTCACAGCGGAATTTGATTCTTCATCGCCGTTGTACAGTCTGCAGAAGTGGTCCTTCCATATCCTCAGCATTGAGTGTGACTCTAATACGATATTTCCCTATTGGTCTTTACAGGCCGTGCCTTCAAGGTTACCACCTTGAGTCATTCGTTTTACCTCTTGGTAAAACTTCCGAACCTCATTCCAGTGTTTTATTCTCTAAACATCCTCAATCGATCGCTTTTCATGCTCTCTCTTTTTCTTTCTGCTCGTAGAGCTTCCGAGCTGATCTCATCCTTCTTTACAGCGCTGCTTTCTATGCTTCTTGCTTGGCTGCATCAAACCAGGGGTTTCGTTTCGGTGGCTGCGTGAAACCCAGACATTGTGATGTGCTTTTTGTTTCCCAGCCGAGGCTTCGCTCGTCGGTGCCAAGGTCTAATGAAGAAAACACGAAACTTCAATAATAGGTCTTTCGAACCTAATGACAAATTCTTTATTAGAAACACTTAATAACTACAATTATTGAGATCGAGGTAAATTCAATAGGTTTGACTTGGTTCTTTTTAATCTAATACGTCACTTCCGGTATGCAATCGGACCTGGATGTAGTTTCCTCCTGTAGGGTGTCCGGCTTCCTTGCTGTCTTGGTAGGGGTTTCACTACTGGGCTTCCTGTTCCTGTTTCCGTTTGAGCGTCTGGCAATTATTACACGACCGGTTTATTTCCGGGGAATCAGCAGGTATATTTAAGGCCCCTGGTGGCACTAAACGGCAGGCAATAGCTCTGGTAGATCAGCAGGTACGTTTAAGGCCCCTGGTGGCACTAAACGGCAGGCAATAGCTCTGGTAGATCAGCAGGTATGTTTAAGGCCCCTGGTGGCACTAAACGGCAGGCAATAGCTCTGGTAGATCAGCAGGTACGTTTAAGGCCCCTGGTGGCACTACACGGCAGGCAATAGCTCTGGTAGATCAGCAGGTACGTTTAAGGCCCCTGGTGGCACTAAACGGCAGGCAATAGCTCTGGTAGATCAGCAGGTACGTTTAAGGCCCCTGGTGGCACTAAACGGCAGGCAATAGCTCTGGTAGATCAGCAGGTATGTTTAAGGCCCCTGGTGGCACTAAACGGCAGGCAATAGCTCTGGTAGATCAGCAGGTATGTTTAAGGCCCCTGGTGGCACTACACGGCAGGCAATAGCTCTGGTAGATCAGCAGGTACGTTTAAGGCCCCTGGTGGCACTAAACGGCAGGCAATAGCTCTGGTAGATCAGCAGGTATGTTTAAGGCCCCTGGTGGCACTACACGGCAGGCAATAGCTCTGGTAGATCAGCAGGTACGTTTAAGGCCCCTGGTGGCACTAAACGGCAGGCAATAGCTCTGGTAGATCAGCAGGTATGTTTAAGGCCCCTGGTGGCACTGATCAGCAGGTTTATTTAAGGCCCCTGGTGGCACTACACGGCAGGCAATAGCTCTGGTCGATCGGCAGGTACATGAACGGCCCCTGGTGGCACTGATCAGCAGGTTTATTTAAGGCCCCTGGTGGCACTACACGGCAGGCAATAGCTCTGGTCGATCGGCAGGTACATGAACGGCCCCTGGTGGCACGGCGGACAAATCTCCTTCAATATTTAAAACCCCTTACCACTGGTGGGGGGAAGCTTTAAAATTGAAATTGCGGTTGCGGCACGGTAGGTAATAAGGACAGTTTCCTTCGATATTAAAACCCCTTACCACTGGTGGGGGGAAGCTTTAACAACGAAATTGCGGTCGGCGGCGGGAATGACCAATAACACTCAGTTCAAAACCCAAGTTGAAATGACAACTTATCGTAGTGATGAAAAGTAGTGGTAGTGGTGATTTTAGTACGAAAGTACTCATTACCATATAAACTTTACTACAAAACATGAATGTGAATTGTACGAACATGAAAGTTAAACTTTCATGTGTTTCGGTATAGCTTGCTGCCATGCAATAATAATGTTATCGATTATGAAAGAAAAACACGCCATGTGTTAATGAGTCATACGCTATGCTTTATTTATGCATTTCTTGGTATAAATTCAAGGCCAAATGAAATGTATGCAATATATGAACGAATTAGTTTTGCCTGCATATGGGATTTTTAAAGCGAGCGTGAATCATATGAATTCAAAATGCAAAATTGGCCTGTATATTTAGGATTTGATGGAAAAATTGATGTTTTTGTATGAGAGCATGTAACGCTTCGTTACATACCCCCCTCCTTTCGGAGACGAGAACCTTCTCGTCTAAACTCTCTTTTCAAAACGAGTAAAAAAAAAAAAAAATATTTTTTTCTTTCATCATAGTACAACTAAAAAAAAAATATTTTCATTAAAAAAAAAAACCAAATTAAAAAAAAAAAATAATCTTGAAACAAAAAAAAAATAAATTAAAACTATATCAAAAAAAATCTTACTGTTTTTTTTTCTTACGGTTCGTAGAAGATCTTTTTCTTCAGCCCACGACATTCTAAAATGACCTCCCCGGGCTTGATCACTCTGGCAATAACATTGCCGTGCCTCCTCGTAAACTTTAGTCGTTGACGCCGAAACTTCTTGTTATAGCGCGGATGCCCGGTGATGTTTATGCCTAGGAAAGGATCAACAGGCTGTTTCCCATTCTCTGTTATGGGAGGGACGGCTACGGTTACCCTGGCCGGAAACCTGATTTGGTCTGGCTTTGGCTTCATCCTGGTCGTGTTGACGACGACGGTGGTAGAGGAGCTAGCGGCGATAGGGCTGACAACATCCATTGGGACGGCGGCGGCGATTGTGGGGTTACTTGAAGCTGAAGCTGTGGATGGTCGGTTGGCTTGTTGTTTTCTGAAGGCTCCTGGTGATTGTGACGGTCTTCGGCTTTCGAACCCAGACGAGGAGGCGTATGCTTTGGTGGAAGTCGGTCGTTGTTTCGGAGTTGAAGCGGCGGCGGCGGCGGATACGGTTGTCTTGTCTACGGGTGCTTCCCTTTTCCTTGGGAGCAGGCTTCTGGTGACGTCTTGCCTTCGGCTGGTTTTCGGCTGAATTTCGGCTTCTTTGTTCGGCGGCGGTGTGGCTCTGGTCGTCGTTTCCTTCGCGGCTTTGGTTCTCACTCGTCGGCTCCCTGCAGTGGATGAAGCCGCAGATGGCGGTAAGTTCGGTAAAAACACCACGGATCTAATCTCTGGTTTTGTTGATGGTCGTGTCGGCTGCCTTTCCCATGGCTGGGGTGCTGTTCCTCGTTGGTCGGTCATCGGTCTGACTTCGGCGGCGGTTGAACTTGAAATGACGACTAGTTGAGAGTTTTCCCCTTTATTATGGCACGTATTTTCGAAACCTTTGAGATCTTTAACATGTGACATTACGGTACTTCTCTTTTCGTTTTTGTTTACTTCTACATGTTCTCTTTTACTAGATCTCCATGGTCTTCGTCGTAAGTTATACCCCTGTACTTGTCCTTGTGCAGCACCTTGCAGGTTAGGGTAACACCTTTGAGTATAGGGCTGGTCGGATTTTAACTTTATGCAATTAGCGGCTGCATTAGTGGTCTTAGGAAGGTGCTCAAATTTTGGCAATTCTGAATTAAGCAGGTCGGTTAGTCGTTCTTCCTGATGGCAAGACAGGTGCTTTCCACACGGTAAACAAAATTCCTCATGGTCCGGCTTTTGTACGTCAATATTACTTGACAATGAGAGTTCCCTCCCCTTTATTGTAATTTTGAAATCGATGTTTAGTAGGATATCTACGCCCAACACCATTTCTTCGCTGAGTTGTGGCATATAGGTAACCTCTCCTTGGACCGAATGTCCAGCGACGTGTACGGTAACGGAATAGTGTTCTTCGCTTTCGACTAGTGCCCCGTTTGCCAAATGGGTAAAATGCCTCTGTAGTCGGAACGGTGTTTGTTTGTCTAGGAGGTATCGGCGTGTCGAGAAATTAATGTATGATCTTGTGGCTCCGGTGTCAAGTAATGCGTTTACGAACTTGCCTCCGATTGTTACTGGTAGAAAACATCGTGGATCGGTTCGGAATTCGGGATTTTCTTCTGCTATTGAAGTTGCTGGTTCGGGATATACGGGTTTAAACGATGTTTTCTCCGGTTGATATTCGGTTTGTAATGGACCTACAGCGGTAGACGACTGTGTAGGCTTCTTAGGGTGGCAGGAACATTGCGGAGGGCGGCAGGTAGTCTTTAACGATGAGGCGTGAACTCTGTGACAATCACAATCACTTGTGAGACGACCATCTTGGCCGCAGTACGAGCAGAACATACGGAACGGACGGCGGCAATTCTTCTTCGAGTGTCCACGCTGCTTACAATTCCAGCAATGCGTGGACCTGTCATACTGGGTAGGTGGCAAAATTGATCGGTCGGCGTTATGCGCAAAAGATACTCTTTGTGAATTTGACGTCATTCTGTTACCGATGATGGGGGATCGAGCTGGCGACGGTGGCGGTGAAGCATGCCTCAAACTGCGGTCTTGGCTTTGAATATATTCATATTCTTCTGCCAATTGCAAGAGTTCGTCCAGGCTCTCGAAGTCCCTTCGTTTTATGTACAGATGGTATTCCGGTCTGAGACTATCATAGATCCGGTCTACACTTTCTGACACCTTCATGGTAGGGTGACGATGTATCAAATATTGAGTAGCTTGTATGTAATCACGGGCTTTCTCTCTGGGCCCTTGTCTCTTTCTCATGATTTCATCCTCCAATTTATGGATGAAACGGGGTGGCAGGAAATGGCTCATGAAAAGATTACGGAAATCAGTCCAATCTTTCAATCTGTCTCGGTTAATTCGGTACCATTCCAAGGCCGAACCCCTCATGACTTCTGGTAGTGTTTTTAAAAGATCGTCGAAGCATATGTCGTAGCATGTAGCTAACTCTTCGATTCTTTCCAAGAACTCTAAAGCGTTTCCGGAGGAGTCAAACTTCAAGTTCCATTTTCTAACCGTGTTCATGACCTCAGCGTCATGACGGTGAACATTACGGGGAGACCTTTCCAACATGGAAGGCTCTTCTGTAAAAATGCGATTTTGGCTATTGACGGATTTGTCTGGGGGCTGCAGGTCGGATGTCTGGGTAGCAATAGCGACTCGGGTAGGAACATGGAGGTTTACTTCCTTCTCATTCTGAGATTGCGGAGTTTGTTTTTCCTCACCCGTGCCTCGGGTTTCTTCCTTATATTCCCTCTCACTCACGGTCTTTGCGATTTCTTCGCATAAATTTTGCGTAGACTTCCTCTGTCTGGCTTCTTTAACGTGGGTGCTGAAACGCGCCCTTAAAGCGTCTAATGAAGAAAACACGAAACTTCAATAATAGGTCTTTCGAACCTAATGACAAATTCTTTATTAGAAACACTTAATAACTACAATTATTGAGATCGAGGTAAATTCAATAGGTTTGACTTGGTTCTTTTTAATCTAATACGTCACTTCCGGTATGCAATCGGACCTGGATGTAGTTTCCTCCTGTAGGGTGTCCGGCTTCCTTGCTGTCTTGGTAGGGCTTTCACTACTGGGCTTCCTGTTCCTGTTTCCGTTTGAGCGTCTGGCAATTATTACACGACCGGTTTATTTCCGGGGAATCAGCAGGTATATTTAAGGCCCCTGGTGGCACTAAACGGCAGGCAATAGCTCTGGTAGATCAGCAGGTACGTTTAAGGCCCCTGGTGGCACTAAACGGCAGGCAATAGCTCTGGTAGATCAGCAGGTATGTTTAAGGCCCCTGGTGGCACTAAACGGCAGGCAATAGCTCTGGTAGATCAGCAGGTACGTTTAAGGCCCCTGGTGGCACTACACGGCAGGCAATAGCTCTGGTAGATCAGCAGGTACGTTTAAGGCCCCTGGTGGCACTAAACGGCAGGCAATAGCTCTGGTAGATCAGCAGGTACGTTTAAGGCCCCTGGTGGCACTAAACGGCAGGCAATAGCTCTGGTAGATCAGCAGGTATGTTTAAGGCCCCTGGTGGCACTAAACGGCAGGCAATAGCTCTGGTAGATCAGCAGGTATGTTTAAGGCCCCTGGTGGCACTACACGGCAGGCAATAGCTCTGGTAGATCAGCAGGTACGTTTAAGGCCCCTGGTGGCACTAAACGGCAGGCAATAGCTCTGGTAGATCAGCAGGTATGTTTAAGGCCCCTGGTGGCACTACACGGCAGGCAATAGCTCTGGTAGATCAGCAGGTACGTTTAAGGCCCCTGGTGGCACTAAACGGCAGGCAATAGCTCTGGTAGATCAGCAGGTATGTTTAAGGCCCCTGGTGGCACTGATCAGCAGGTTTATTTAAGGCCCCTGGTGGCACTACACGGCAGGCAATAGCTCTGGTCGATCGGCAGGTACATGAACGGCCCCTGGTGGCACTGATCAGCAGGTTTATTTAAGGCCCCTGGTGGCACTACACGGCAGGCAATAGCTCTGGTCGATCGGCAGGTACATGAACGGCCCCTGGTGGCACGGCGGACAAATCTCCTTCAATATTTAAAACCCCTTACCACTGGTGGGGGGAAGCTTTAAAATTGAAATTGCGGTTGCGGCACGGTAGGTAATAAGGACAGTTTCCTTCGATATTAAAACCCCTTACCACTGGTGGGGGGAAGCTTTAACAACGAAATTGCGGTCGGCGGCGGGAATGACCAATAACACTCAGTTCAAAACCCAAGTTGAAATGACAACTTATCGTAGTGATGAAAAGTAGTGGTAGTGGTGATTTTAGTACGAAAGTACTCATTACCATATAAACTTTACTACAAAACATGAATGTGAATTGTACGAACATGAAAGTTAAACTTTCATGTGTTTCGGTATAGCTTGCTGCCATGCAATAATAATGTTATCGATTATGAAAGAAAAACACGCCATGTGTTAATGAGTCATACGCTATGCTTTATTTATGCATTTCTTGGTATAAATTCAAGGCCAAATGAAATGTATGCAATATATGAACGAATTAGTTTTGCCTGCATATGGGATTTTTAAAGCGAGCGTGAATCATATGAATTCAAAATGCAAAATTGGCCTGTATATTTAGGATTTGATGGAAAAATTGATGTTTTTGTATGAGAGCATGTAACGCTTCGTTACAACATCCAGAGGCAGCATCCCTAACGGCTTCCTGGCAATTCTGCCACTGGTTCTCAATACTCGATTCTGGCTGTAGGGGACATCTCATGAGGATGCTTAACCCATTTTGAAGCTTCTGTCTCAATTCTCACAAAGGCGCCATTGACATCACGCTTTGTTCTTTCCACTTTGTCAATATCATCGGCGTACGTAAGAAGTTGAGCAAACTTTTGGAAGATAGTGCCTCTGGTGTTGAAGGGTTTGCACAATTTTCTCAAAATCATTCTAAAGAAATCGTATGACAGTGCATCACCTTGTCTAAATTCTTTTTTGACATCGAAAGATTCCGTAAACTCGTTGCCAACCTTGATGTTGCGGTATGAGTTCTCCATCATCATTTTGCACAAGGGAACGAGCTTGGCATGGCAGGGATGCCAAAACTAGACAAAGATTTATACAGTTCGTGTCTGTAGATGCTGTCATACGTGGCCTTAGGCCGTGTGTGAATTTCGTTAAAATGTACATTAAAACTTGACGTTTGGTTAAAACTTGACACTAGCGTGTTGAATAAAATGGGTTTCAAATTATCCTGCCGTGGAGCAGGATGAATGGGTTAATTCGAATGGGTTGTTCGATGTGCTCTCTGTGGCGCTCTAATTTCGAACTGAGCTGTTCGATGTCGCTCTTTTTTCGCCCCGGTGCAATTCCACCGTGTTCGATGTCTATTCAGTGCTCGCACCGGAAGCGCTCTTAATCGCCCCAAGTTTTTTTCGGGGCGAGAATTTCCGAGCAACAAAGAGAAAAGACAAACAGAGCACTACTAATGCGTTCGATGTGAAACCAAACCCAGAGAACTTTTTCAGGTTTTTGACAGCTCCGTTCAGGGTAGTGACCAGTGATCACTTTATAACAAGATTGGAAACCTACCTACGTTTTACCCTCCAAATACCGCAAAAGTTATTTGCAGCTCACTTGCTTTTTATTATGTAGGCAACTGTATCTTTATTACAAAAACACGCATACTCTTACAGCTAACCTGGCCCCTTAAGTTTGTATTACACGCATACTGTTTCAGCTAGCATGGCCCCTCAGCTTGTAGGCAAATGTCACTTTGACAGCAAGGTTTCCAATCTTGGTATAAGTGATCACTGGTAGTGACAAGCACCGGAGCGCCCCGGGGCTGGTAATATCGAACGAACCTATTTTAACGCAATTCACACACTGCCTAAATCACAAATGCACAAAATTATTTCACATGTCAATAAAATTCAAAGTATTTTTCCAGTTTTGACAGAACTCACAAAACTCCTGCAAGAAATTTTTTGGATATTTTTGGAGTAAAATAACAGACCTAAAAACTATTTTTAACGAACTTGAAATGACAACATTTTTATTCTTTTCATATCGAAGTGTACTTCTTACAAGGGCTTTAATCGCTGGCCTCTACTGTAATGTATTAAAATGTCATCTGAAATGTCACACGCAAAATAGAAAACACAAAAATTTAACAGAGAAAAATAAATACCAAATACACCCATTTTTATTCAATTAATTAAAGATAAATCCTTCAAAATGATGTCCCAATATCTTGAAGAATTAGAACAGGTAACATTAGTTCCAAAGTATAACATTTTCATCCCATTGATTATCAATAGGATCCATTTGATGTTGTGGCCTTCATTGATCGTCTCACTTGGCGTACCAACAACGAAACCGGCAGTGATGATCTAAATCCAGAAGCCTTGCACGACACATTCGTTCAGACAATCAAAGACTTGAAAATCCTTCAAGAGAAACAACGCAAAAAACGTGAAGCTCTCGAAGAAACACTTCGAGAAGAACAAAATGCTTACGCCCAGAGTCTGCACAAATTGCAGGAACGTCACGAATTGGCCGTCGAATGTTTTCAACAGTTGGACGAGAAAATCAATTCTGTTGCCGGAAAGATTCTACATTTGGGTGAACAGCTTGAAAATGTCAACACACCCAGAAGTCGAACGTTGGAAGCTCACAAACTTCTCAACCATATGTCTGAGTTTTTGGTTTCGGGACCTTTGGTTAGTGAGACATTTACGGATCCTAGTAAATTGCATGAAGCTGCGGATATCATTCAAAAACTATACACCATCGCTCAGGATTTGCCGGAGGAAAAATTCGGTGAAGCAAAGAAGAAAATCGAAAAGAAATACGATGAGATTGAACGGAAGCTGATTGAAGAATTCGCTACGGCACAAAAGAGCGAAGACATCGAAAAGATGAAAACAATTGCGAACATCTTATCGCAGTTTAAGGGATATGCTCAGTGTATTGATGCTTACATTGAGCAGAGTCAGATGGTAAGTTGACAATGTGAATTGTTTAAGTTATGGGAAGTTTGTTATGAGATGAACTTGACTCAGGAAACCCGTTAGTTCTTTGATGTTGATGCTTTCCAATATCCCTTTTTTTCACACTCTTCGGGAAACCTTAGGTAAGTGGTTACTTGCTTACTTGCTTACTTACTTAAGGTGACGCTACAGTCCGGTGTGGACTTGGGCTTCAATCAATTCTTCGCCAGCCAGCTCGGTCCCTAGCTAGCTGTCTCCAGTTTTGCACTCCAAGCTGATTGAGGTCCTCTTCCACTTGTGTGCGCCACCTGAGTCGCGGTCTTCCTCTCCTTCTGCGTCCCTTGGGAATAGTGTCGAAGGCTTTCCGGGCCGAAGCATTGGTGTCCATGCGCTCTAAATGACCGAGCCATCTGAGTCTCTGGACCATGGCATGTACTTCGTTTTTCCCTCATTTACCGCTAAACCCATTTTTGCCGCTTCTGTCTCAATTCTCACAATCATCACATCACGCTGTGTTCTTCCCATTATATCAATATCGTCGGCGTACGCGAGAAGTTGAACAGATTTATGGAAGATAGTGCCTCTGGTGTTGACGGTGGAGTTTTGGACTATTTTCTCAAGAACGATGTTAAAGAAATCGCACGACAGTGCATCGCCTTGTCTGAATCCTTTTTTGACGATTCCGTAAGCTCATTGCCAACCTTGATAGAGGAGCGTGAGTTCTCCATCGTCATTTTGCATAAGCGAACGAGCTTGGCTGGGATGCCAAAACTAGACATAGCTTTATACAGTTCGTCTCTGTAGATGCTGTCATACGCGGCCTTAAAATCGATAAAGAGGTGGTGGGTATCGATTTGGAGTTCCTAGGTTTTTTCCAGGATCTGCCGCAACGTGAAAATTTGGTCGATGGTAGACTTTCCTGGCCTGAAGCCACATTGATAAGGTCCAATCAGAGACGAAAGGCTTCAGACGTTCACATATTACGGCAGAGAGGATCTTGTAGGCGATGTTAAGTAGATTGATTCCTCTATAGTTGGCGCAGTATAGAGGATCTCCATTTTTCAGGATCGGGCAGGTAATGCTGAGGTTCCATTCATCGGGCATGCATTCCTCCGATCTCCGATCATCTAGATCGTCGCCTGCTTCTTTGAACAGCTCGGCAGCTAGACCATCTGCTCCAGCGGCTTTGTTTGATTTCAGTCGTGATCGTGATATTGCCGTTTTCACTTCTTCTAGGTCGGGTTCACGGAATTGTTGGCTGTCATCGTGTACGATAAAAAGCTCCTGTCTGACGGTGGGGTTTTGTTCGTCGTCGCCGTTATAGTCTACAGAAGTGGTCTTTCCAAATCCCCAGCATTGACTGCGATTCTGCTATGATGTTCCCTTGTTGGTTTCTGCAGGTATCGGTTCTTGCTCGATGACCTTGAGCCAGCTGTTTTACCTTCCGATAAAACCTCCGAACGTCATTCCTGCTGTTGGCTCTCTCAACATCTTCGATCTGACGCTTCTCATGCTCTCTTTCTCCTGAGAAGCCGGCGCTCCTCCCTCCTCTTTTTCTCGTAGAGCTCACGAGCAGCTCTCGTCCTTATATACAGCGTCGCTTTGTATGCCTCCTGCTTGGCTGCATGGGCCTGCCTGCATTCTTCGTCAAACCAGGGGTTTCCTTTTGGTGGCTGCATGAAACCCACCACATTAGAGGCGGCATCTCTAATTGCTTTCTGGCAATATTGCCACTGGTCTTCGATACTTGATGTTGCCGGCATAGGACTCCTTAAGAGGTTAGGTACTTGACCCTCGATCAGAGAAGGATCTGGCGATCTCTTGCGATTGTAGCCGTCCGACGTCGAATTTTCTTGTTTTGGTCGTTGTCGGGATATTCTTAGCACTACCTTGGCTACGGCGATGTAGTGGTCCGATTCGATGTTGGCTCCTCGGAAAGTTCGAACATCTGGAATGCTGGACAAGTGCCTTCCGTCGATCGCAATGTGATCAGTCTGGTTGGCGGTTGATTGAACAGGAGATCTCCATGTACCTTTATGGATGTTGAGATGTGGGAACCAGGTGCTTGCTACCACAACATTTCGCCCGCAGCAAAATCGAAGTGGTGTCGTGCAGGTAAGTGGTTGGTCGAGTTCAATCTCCAATCGGATGCAGCTTGTTGTCTGTCAATCAGCTTAAGACCGTCAGCCAGATATTTGTTTAGTTTGAAGAAAGAGATCTTCAACTCGATACCCGCTTTTTCCTTCCAGACTCCCTATGGTGGCAAAGACATCTACATTGGAATCTTCCCCTTATGCAAACACCACTACGAAATCATTAAGAAAGTATTCGCCAATCCCAACCAAGTAATGTCCAAATTCATTCTCAACATTTACCAACTGAAACTCTACCAATATGCCCACACCAAGTTGGAAGACAAGAAAAACGAAGAAAAACATCTGCGAACGTTGTATGAACTTTATTCCAGGTAAATTCAAGTCACAAACCATTCCCCCGCAACTGACGACGCTTTCTTTTCCAGGACAATAAAACTCTCAGCCGAACTGCAGGAATTCATGACCGAAGCCGATGATGATCTTCTCAAAAAACTAACCGCACACATCTTCACCAAACACCTCGTCGACTACATCGACATTGAAACGAGTTTCCTCAAAAACAAATGCTCAATCGAACTCGAGCGATATTATGCGAGTAAAAAACATCAAAAGAAGCAATCTGAACGGTTTCAGGACCTTCGCCGAGATATGCAAGCTTTGATCGGAACAAGAGCCAACATCAACATAGCTCAGATCGAGGACTATGGCGGTGAGACATTCCTATCGGAAGAGTTGGCTATAAATCTACTGCAAGAAGCCAAAGCCTCCCTCAAACGATGTCGTTTGCTCTCGAAGGACACAGAACTTCCGGCAAACATTCTAAAACTCACTGACATCCTTTTGCGCTTTATGATGCATGAGCATGTTAATTATGCTCTTGAGCTAGGTCTGCAAGCCATTCCATTGGGCGAGACGAAGGTCTTTCCACAAATCTACTTCTTCGATGTCGTCCAGAAGAGCAACATTATTGTGCATCTTCTGGAGAAGCTCTACGCCGAATGTGTTGTTCCTTGTATTATGTAAGAGCCGCCTGATTTGGCACTCGTGCAACTGATTCTTATTGTTTGATTGTAGAAACACACCAAAATACTCTGATTACATATTCAAGAAGCGGGTAATGATGGAACAGATCGAGCAGAGGCTAGACACGGGTCTGGACCGATCCATGAATGCAGTCATGAATTGGGTTAAAATCTATTTGCAGTCCGAACAGAAGAAAACCGATTTTAAGCCAGACGAGGATGTCGATACATTAGCGTCTTCGGTGAGTAGTGCAACAAGTGTCCTCCAAACATTTAATTTTATACTTTCTTGATGCTTAAGGCCTGCGTAAGCGTAGTCCAAAACCTCCAACCAACAATAGCTCAATTGAAGCGATGCGTGGATGGAGAGAACTTACAGAATGTCCTCACAGAGTTCGGAGTACGTTTGCACAAAGTCATCTACGATCATTTGTTGACACTGCAGTTCAGTGCTGCCGGCGCAATGTGCGCCATTTGTGATGTCAACGAGTATAGAAAATGTATTCGAGAGCTGGACAGCTCACTGGTGACTCAGTTGTTTGATATTCTGCATGCACTGTGCAATTTGTTGCTGGTAAAGCCGGAGAATCTGTTGGAAGTTTGCACAGGCGATACTCTGGTGAGTACTTCGTTCTGTTTCTGTCTTTGTTTCATAAATTAATTGCTGCTGTTTCTTTTACGTTAAGAATTACTTGGATAAGGCTGTGGTGAGGCAATTTATTCAACTGAGAGGCGATATCAAGTACCTTAAGACAAACACGACCTATCTCAAGGAAATCATGGAGTAGAAGGTGTTGAGGAGTATTTATATAAGTTTTAATTGTTATTAAGGAATTTTATGTTGCTCGCATGAAGTGAAATAAACTGGACGACTTGGCAGCACGAAGTCGTTTCGAAAGGTTTGAATTACTTACTTACCTAACCGGATCCAAATTTATGGAGGATCTCAGCCTGAGACACTGCAGCCTTCCATCGGGAACGGTCCCCCGCATGCACTACCGAGTCACCAAAAACCAAGCGCAGTTACTTGGTCCTTGTACCGAAGGTTCGATCTTCCTTGTCTCGAACCTGGGGGCTGCGAGCGTTGTCGTTCGTTCGCCCGTTGTGGCCGAGCCAATGCAGTCGTCTTTTCTTGGCTTTCTGGACATCTTAGAACTGATCGTACAATTCGCGGTTGAACCACCTTCTCCATTCGACATCGTCGCGGGACCGAATCTCCGTCAAATAAATTTTCTTTCGAAAGTGCCCAGTACCATTTCCCCGTTTGTACTTATCGTCGAACACTCGGCGCCGTAGAGTAGTAGTTTTTTTCGGGATCCCGAATTCAGACATCGCCGTCATAAGCTCTTGGCGGTGGATGCTATCATAAGCAGCTTTGAAGTCGATGAAAAGATGGCGGGTTCCGACTTGAAATTCGTTGGTCTGTTCCCGGATTTGACTTAGTGTTAATGTTTGGTCTATCGTTGTTCTGCCTGGCCTAAACCCACACTGGTAGGTGCCGATCATTGTCTTCAAGAACTGTTAGACGCTCACACAGTACGTTGGAGAGGATTTTGTATGGAACATTAAGCAGGGATATGCCTCGGTAGTTTTTGCATGACATCGGATCGCCTTTTTTGTAGATGGGGCATATGGAGCTTATCGACCAGTCAGTGGGCATGCATTCTTCCTCCCACACTTTGGTGATGACCTGGTGCATGTGGTTTATCAAAACACCTCCTCCATATTTAAAGAATTCAGTAGGTATACCCTCCAAATCGGCGGACTTGTTATTTTTAGCTTTTGCATGGCTCTTTCTACCTGTTCTGCGCTGGGGGCTGGGACTGGGTCTTCATTGACTGGTCTCGCTTCTCTTTCGTCATTGGCTCGTTCGACATTATACGCATTCAGCAGCTGCTGGAAGTGCTGCTTGAAAACATCTACAATTCCCTGTGCTTCGGTGACTAGGTTTCCTTCACTGTTTCGAAGAGCTTGTGTCCCGGTTCTGAAAGCAGAAGCTAATTGCTTCGACGTTTTCAAGAAACGTCGGGTGTTGTTCCTGGCCCGTGACGCTTCTATATTTTTGAGCTGAGAAACTGCGGATGCTCTTTTCTTCCTTCGCACCACCCTTTTCGGTACTCTTTTCTTGTTGCTCTTGTTTTCCGTTGCAGCATCTGCAAACGTGTATTTTCCGTCTCTCTTCAATATCGCGCACTCATCATCATACCACGGTCCACGGGTTCTTTTTCGGGGATGGCTGGTAACCTATGGTGGTCTCGGCTACAATTTTAATTGTTTCGCGATATTGGTTCCACTAGGTATTGATATCTGTGGTATTTGGGAGGACGACGAAGAGTCTCTCACTCAGGCGCTCGCTGTAGTTTCTGACATCAACCGGGGTGCTAAGGCAACCGATGTTGAACTTGTCTCTTTGGGCGGCACATGTGTTTTTATCATTTGATAATCGAGTTCTTAACTTGGCCACTACCAGAAAGTGGTCAGAGTCGACATTTGCTCCTCGGAAAGTGCGCACGTTCAAGATGTTGATGTGTGCCGTGCGCCGATTTGATTGGTGGTTCCACCATCCGGAGATCGCCAGGTTGCTGTGTAGATCTTTCTTCTTGATAACCTAGTGCTACTAATCACCGTTATTACGAGCTGCAGCGAAGTCGATTAGTCGGAAGCCATTATCTGTTGTAACTTCGGTGAGGCTGTGCTTTCAAACTAATCCGCCAAAGATGTCATCATTCCCGCCCGTTATTGCATTGAAGTCTCCGAGTACGATTTTGACGTCGTACTCTGGACAGGCTCCGTAGGCTCTATCCAGGAGGCCATAGAAATCCTCCTTGCTAGACTCCTCAGCATCATCGGTAGGGGAGTGTGCACATATAAGACTTACGTTTTGGAGTGTGACCTTGATACGGATTACAGCCAGGCGATCACTAATTGGCTTGAAATCTATGACTTTAGACCTGAGCCGATTTCCCACTATGAATCCGCAACCAAAAATGTCCCAATTTCTTCTTTTCGTTGTCCCTGATCCTATCCACTGCGTGAAGACAGATTCAAGTTATTGGGTAGCACCAGGAGTGTGGAGTGTTCTTAGTTTCCAAGTAAAACATCTCAATTCGTAGTCCGTTGTCGTTCCGGGTTTGGTTACTTACTTAAGGTGGCCCTACAGTCCGTTGTGGACTTGGGCATCAATCAACAGTCACCGCCAGACAGCTCGGTCCCAAGCTAGCTGTCTCCAGTTTTGCACTCGAAGTTGATTGAGGTCCTTTTCCAATTGTGTGCGCCACCTGAGTCGCAGTCTTCCTCTTCTTCTGCGTCCCTTAAAGGCTTTCCGGGCTGTACCATTGGTGTCCAAGCGCTCTAAATGAACGAACCATCTGAGTCTCTAGACCTTGACCCTTCTGGCTAGGTCCACGTCCTTGTACAACCCGTAAACTTCGCTGTTATATCTTCTTCTCCATTCTCCATCAATGCACACGGGACCAAAGATGACCCGAAGAACTTTCCTCTCGAAACAGCCTAAAGCGCATTCATCCGATTTTGTCAAGGTCCATGCTTCTGCACCAGGGACAGTCTACACAAGTGGTTTTTCCAAATCCCCAGCATTGGCTGCGATTCTACTATGATGTTTATGTCTGCGGGCATCGGTTCTTGCTCGATGACCTTGAGCCAGTGGCATATTATCCTAAAGACAAACTAGGCACGTGCCTAGGGGCGCGGCAACAGAGGGGCGCGCGAGCGCAGTAATTCTAACAAGTGGCAAATAATGCGAGTTCATACGTGGTTGTTAAAGTAACAAACTTGTGAACTCGAATTGCACTTGCATTTTTTGTTAAAATAAAAATCAGTTCTGAGCAATTACTCTTACAGTACAGAGTCAACTCGGTTTGCCTACTCGGAAATCGACTTAGATTTCTTCTAATTTTGTAAGCGTTTTTGAATAGGTATTGATTTTACTTACTGTCGAAGTTCATCATCGGATCGAAAAGATTCCGACAGATTTTAAACCTAATTTTTCTGCTTTTTAAGTTCTTTCTAGATTGATTTTCGGGGCAATCCGATTTGAGAACCTAGTTGCCACTCGGTTTGCATAAGAACCAACTCGAGTTAACTTGGTTTACAAAACTTACGTTTTGGCAGACCATTAATTAACCAAATTCGTGAGATCTTTCGGACAATACTAATAGATCTCATGTTAACTTAGTCTCTTTTTCCTTAGCCCCTATTTCAACGCCTTTTTCTTTAGGGGCGGTGCAGAGATTTCGGTCAAACTATAGTACGAGATATTTCCATATAGGGGCGCCAGTGAGATGTTTGCCTATGGCGCCCTCAACCTTTAATCCGCCACTGCCTTGAGCCAACTGTTTTACCTTCCGATAGAACCTCCGAACTTCAACATTTCGATCTGACGCTTCTGCTCTCTCTTTCTCCTGATAAGCCGACATTCCTCTCTCCTCTTTTGCGCGTAGAGCTCACGAGCAGCTCTTGTCCTTCTTTGCAGCGCCGCCGCTTTATATGCCTCCTGCTTGGCTGCATGGCCTGCCTGGTTTCGTTTTGGTGACTGTATAAAACCAAGCACATTAGAGGCGGCATCTCTAATTGCTTTCTGGCAATGTTACCTCTGGTCTTCGATACTTGATCTTGGCGGCATAGGACTCCTTAAGATCGATCAGAGAAGGATCTGGCGATCTCTTGCGATTGTAGTCGTCCGATGTCGAATTTTCTTGCAGCATTTCCTTGTTTTGGCCGTTGTTGGGATATTCGTAGCACTACCTTGGCTACGGCGATGTAGTGGTCCGATTCGATGTTGGCTCCTCAGAAAGTTCGGACATCTGGAATTCTGGACAAGTGCCTTCCGTCGATGGCATTGTGATCAATCTGGTTGACGGTTGATTGATCAGGAGATCTCCATGTGCCTTTATGGATGTTGAGATGTGGGAATGACCAGCAAACAGTTCAAGCTTGAGCCTAATTGGAACAAAAACGACACCGAATCGAATCATCTTCATTTCAGTAAAAAGAACACTAAACAAATTGGATTTGTAACAAAATTTATTATGAAATTATTCCGTTTGAGATAACACAAAATAATAATTCAAGACGACGAAAGGAATGATTAAGTACTTCCAACTTCGTTGGACTCCACTAGCTCTTCATAAATATCCAATACCAAATCGGGATGTGAAATTAACTTCTGTTTCCAGCCATCTGTTCTTATAAAAATTTTCGTATTATTATTGATCAACTTAATCGTCGCTTTCTTTAGGATCTCTGCATTATTCTGATCAGCAAGGATGAGCCTCTCAATAGCTGTTTCCACAGTCAGTAAGGATGTCAATGCAATTTCCGCCATTACTTGTAGATGCTTCAAAGCATATTTATTAGCTATGACTAAAAGATCATCAGCTAGGTTCTTCATATTCGGGGAATCCCCAGTGTAAATATAAAACAGCATTTCTTTTACAACTTCAGGACTCGCATCTTCGATCACAACTTTTCCCGACTTGTTCTCTTGCATTTCATGTTGAAACATTGCTGCAAAGACCTCACTGCGGGCAGCTAAAATACTCTTATGAGCAGGGAATTCTTGCTCTTTGACGACCAGTTTAACATCGCTAAAAATTTGACTTTGAAGCAGGTTGGCCAAATTGTTTGCTATATAACGGTCGTTTACGTTTAAGTGAGTGGTGCTGTGTTTCAATTTGAATACTTCAGTGACAAATTCCATTTCACAAAGAATTCTTACATTTCTGGAATTTGGGATTTCCTTGTGATATAGGTAAAAGATTGCACCCTTTGGGCACGATGATGAGAAATTATGATTATATTTTGAATCTTTTAGTCTTATGTCTTTGGAATCATGTATAGTAAAATTATAAGTACAATGAACTTCTTTTCCATCAGAAGGCTTAGATACCATTTTCAAGAAAATCTCCGCATAATTTTCGTAACCTTTGTTTCGAATAAATTGCTCCTGCTTCTGCAAGCACAAGCACCATTTGATGATGTTCGAATTCGAACCATTGTCGAATTCCGATGATTGATAGAATATGTTTGGCTGTAAACTTTTTATGTCATTTATCGTCCAGGAGAATTGCACTTTGTTGAGTTTTGTTATTGTCAAATCAGCATCTGGAAGAACTACTATTTCCGACGAATTTGAAGTTGACATGATTGATGATTTTGGTGTTGCAGTTTGAACTCTCGTCTCAAACACTGTTTTTCTCCTGTTTGGTAATTGCGATTTGCGATAAACTTTTTAATTTCAGGTTGTATGTATGTACCTCAAACTGATAGATACTTGTTCGGATTTTCAAAGTTAAAACGAGAAAAATCAACGTGTTTATATTTTGGCAAGAAAGCAAGTCTGGTAATAAAAAAGTAAGTGTGTTCCTTTACTCTTTCCGTTTCCAAGCTACTGGTCTAAGTCTTTGGTTTTACGTTTAACCCTCCGCATACCACAAAAGCAAATTTTATTTTACTGTTACTTTTACTTCGTGTATGTGAATAAATGAGAAAAAAACAGCAAAAAAAATGAGGTGGGTTTTGTTCATCTTCATTTGCTTGTGTGTTGTTTTTAATTTGTGATTCCCCGATTACAGCAATTGATAAACTAAGCTGCTCAGCGAAATGGAAAGATTTTTGCATTCCTCTCCAAATTTAATTGCAATAAAATGCAATCTTGAACTTAAAGAAATATTACATCATAGAATAAAACTAGGAAATTGATTACGAAATTGATTTTTTCTTACATTTGAAACTCACCACAGGGATTTTGGTTATGTTGGATTTTGGGTGTGTTAACAAACTAGATTTCTTAAAGGTGAAGATGTATTGGCAGTTTAAGAAATATTTTAATGTACGTACCTTTTTTTATCATAATAATAAAGTTAAATGTAGTTTTACAAAAAGTTCCAAACTTAAAGAACTATCAATAGGTGCGTTCTTTTACTTTTTCGGGAGTTTTGTGAAAACTGTCAAATTTCGAGTGGGGATGAAATTTTGTGATTCTCCTAAAAAGTAAAAGAACACTTGACAACCTAAATCTCAGATATGCACAAAATTATTCAACAAAATTCAATGTACTTCTTATGGTTTTGGAGTTTTATTGAGTAAAAGAACAGACACAAAAATGTTTGCATTCCGTATGCATTGGGCAGCTGTAAAATCCAGGATCAATTCACATCCACGGCTCAATGAAAGAACTCTTTAGTTTAAAGGAATTTCTTAAGGTACTTCTATAGAAATATAATTGTTAGGCAAACTTATCTTACGTCTTATACCCCAATCACATATTTTATTTCGAAGTGAAGAAATCTACGTTTTTTGCCGAATAAATTCGTTATTTTGTTGGTCCGAGGTTCAAAGTTTACCCTCGATTTGATAACTTAAATATTTATGTGCAATTTTTTCCGAACAGATCATAAGATTGAATGTCGAAATGCGATACAAAAGTACGTTTTTTTTACTCTAGGCCAGTTCGCTTACACTTGATCATCTTTCATCAAGGATTATTCCAGTTGATAATCCTAGAATTAGTTTGTCCACAAAAGTTGTAATTAAGAAATCCATGATTTGAGCAGTTAATTGGAGATTACGTTAATCATCCAATTTTGCTCGATTGGGACCATTTAATCAAGGATGTACTATAATTCAGTTTGTTCATACTTGATTTACACATTGACATGATATTTGAACTCCTTCAATTACTTGATAACTCAAATTTATCATCTTTTGACAACTCTCAAGTGAACCACCGTCCTGAATTTCTCAGAAGAAACCTTCTAACATTTTTGTCTTAATATCTAGTAAACTTTATTACAAAAGATGAAGGTATTGTAATATTCGGCTTGGTCCGACAATTAAAACTTATTCACTTTTAAATAAAACACAAATTCACTTTATTCAAATCACTCACAAACTTATTTATTCAACACTTTCAATTATAACTTTGCAAACACAGAGTACTTTTCTTTATCGCAGTTCACAATTAATTAAATTCGCCTCGCCACCAAACGGCTATTTATATCAAAAATGATGGGTTCTAGAAACTACTATTGGTTCCTATTGGTTCTGAAAGTTCGAGAAGCTCTCTATTTACAAATAAAAAAATACTGGGATTTTTGTAGGGGCTAACGTTCTTAATGCTAAACAAAAAGTTTCTCTTAATCTTAATTAATTATTGCCCCTCACGAGTGTTTACTACTACAATTAAACGATATTAAGTAAAGAGAGTATGTACATTAAATAAACAAGAGATACAGAGTAAGTAAAGAGAGTAATGAAAAGTGTGTACATTAAATATAGAAAGAGATACAGAGTAAGTAAAGAGAGTCAGAAAAGTGTGTACATTAAATATAGAAAGAGATACAGAGAGTAAGAGATAATAAAGTATACACATTAGTATTAGACATTACAATAGAAGGAGATACAGAGCGTATGAGATAAATAAAGTGTATACACATTACATTGCCCCCTCCTTAGGATTGATCGTCCCGAACAAATCCATCATCTTCATCACCACTGTAGCGATTTAGTCGGTCGCGATGTACGACTTTAAGTTTACCTCTGACTCCTTTTTGTATCCGGTACACGACGTCGTTGATTTTGCTAATCACTGTATATGGACCTTCCCAGTCCCGTTGAAGTTTCGGTGACAACCCTTTTTGTCGATGGGGATTGTAAAGCCACACTCGATCTCCTGCTTGGAACTCTGTTGTTGTCGCTCGTATATCGTAGCGTGTCTTCATTCGGTCACTGGACATCTTTATTTTTGACATAGTATCGTCGTGGATCTGAAGGAGTCTTTCTCTGAGGTCATCCAAGTAGTCATCCTCGGCTTGCGGTTCCGACGTGGGACATCCAAATTTAATTTCACTCGGCAATCTGATGTTCCTTCCCATCAAAATCTCAGACGGTGTATGGCCAGTTGAGCTATGTCTTGCACTTCGATACGCCATCAAAAACAGTGGAATGTGTCGATCCCAATCTCGCTGGTTGTCGTCCACAACTTTGCAAAGATGTTCCTTAAGGGTTCGGTTGAACCGTTTGACCATGCCATCAGATTGTGGGTGGAGTGGTGTTGTTCTTGTCTTCTTGATGTGAAGAAGCCCACAAACTTCCTGGAATATGTTTGATTCAAAGTTCCTTCCCTGGTCGGAATGCAGTTCTAATGGAACACCGAATCTGCTCACCCAGTTGAACACAATTTGGTCTGCGACTGTTTTGGCTTCTTGATTTGGAATGGCGTATGCTTCAGGCCACTTGCTGAAGTAATCCATGACGACCAGAATTTAACGATTTCCATTATTTGTTTCCGGAAATGGACCCGCCACGTCTATTGCAATCCTTTCAAAGGGTGATCCGACATTATACTGCTGCATTTGGCTGTGATTCTTTTTGTTTGGGCCTTTGGTGGCAGCACAGGTATCACATTTTCGGCACCACTTCTCGACATCTTCCCTTGCATGTAGCCAATAGAATCGTTGTCGAACCTTTTCTAGCGTCTTGTTTACTCCTAGATGGCCTCCCGAAACTCCATCATGCATCTCTCGCAGAACGTCCATAATCTTCGATCTCGGTAAGACTAGCTGCATTACATAGGACTTTCCATCTGCTGATTCCCACTTACGTCGAAGGACACCTTCTTGGACATGCAACGAGTCCCACTGTGCCCAATAGGCCTTTAGAGCCGGACTTCTGTCGGAGATATCAGCCCATTCCGGTTTTTCCTGGTGTTCCTTGCATGCGAGGATGGGTTCAATATCTGGGTCCTCTTGTTGAGCCTTCCTCAACTCGTCGTTGCTCCAGCCATAAATGGGATCGGTTCTGGTTCGTAGGACAGTAACCACTTCTTTTTCTTCTTGGCGTCTGCAATGCTTACAGTCTTGCTTACATGGTCTCCGAGACAGTGCATCAGCATTTGAGTGAAGCTTCCCCTTCCGATGTTGAATTTCATAATCGTACGTCTGCAGCCTCTCAATCCATCTCGCCACTTGACCCTCTGGATTCTTGAAATTCAAAAGCCAGTTTAGTGCTCCATGGTCGGTTCGGAGAAGAAACTTCTGTCCATAGAGATACTTATGGAAGTGCTTTGTTGCCAAAATCAGTGCAAGAAGTTCTCTTCTGGTCACACAATAGTTTCTTTCCGACTTCGAGAGTACCTTGCTGTAATAGGCAACCACCTTTTCTTCGCCATCATGTACCTGTGACAATACAGCACCAATCCCAACATTGCTGGCATCAGCATCAATGATGAACGGTTTTCCTGGAGTCGGGTAGGTCAGCACTGGTGCATTACACAAGCGTTGCTTGAGCTCTTGAAAGCTGCGCTCGCACTCACCTGACCATTTAAACTGCTTTCCCTTTTCCGTTAGCTGATGTAGACTCTTGGCGATCTCAGCAAAATTCTTGACGAAGCGCCTATAGTAGGTGGCTAGACCCAAAAAGCTTCGGAGTTGATGTTTGTCCTGTGATGTTGGCCAATTCTTCACGGTGTCAACCTTATCAGGATCCGTCTTAACTCCTTGGGATGAGATGATATGTCCCAGGTATTTCACTTCGGTTTTGAAGAGTGAACACTTTTCTGGATTGAGCTTGAGGTGGGCTTCTCGAAGTCTTTGAAACACGGCTCTCAGATTTGTACAATGTTCGTCAAATGTTTTCCCGTATACGATGACGTCATCCAAATAGACCAGGCAAGATTTCCAAGTGAGTTCTTGCAGGACGCATTCCATAAGGCGCTCAAAAGTCGCTGGAGCATTGCACAGTCCAAAAGGCATCACTTTGAACTGCCACAATCCGTTTCCTGTCGAGAACGCTGTCTTCTCTTTGTCTTCAGGATGGATTTCTACTTGCCAGTATCCACTTTTCAGGTCCAAAGTTGAGAACCATTGTGCTCCTTCCATTGCGTCCAGAGTATCGCTGATCCTAGGCAGAGGGTAGCTATCTTTCTTGGTCACATCGTTCAACCTTCGATAGTCCACGCAAAAGCGGGTTGATCCGTCTTTCTTCTTTACCAGGACCACTGGAGACGCCCAAGGGCTTTTAGAGTTTTCGATCAGACCCTCTTCTTTCATGGTGGTTATCAGTTCTTCAACCTCACCTTGTTTGGCTAGTGGAAGGCGTCTTGCAGGTTGACGAATCGGCTTTGCATCTCCGGTGTTGATTCGATGTTGAACCAGTTGTGTTCTGCCATATTTCCCTTGCGATGACGAAAAGATGTCTGCAAATTCTTCGAGGAGACCTTCTGCAGTTTTTCGTTGTTGGTGACCAAGATAAGATGACTTGAGAATGTTGGTCTTTATGGAGTTCAGCTCCTCAGATTTTGAGGTTTGCCTTGACTCTTCTTCGTTGATCCTTGTTATCGCTGATACAGATTCGCACTGTCCGACAATCTCACCTTTTCTAAGCTTAACTTCGTACGGCTTGATGTTCAGTATTCGTACGGGAACCATGTTCTTTACAGGTCTAACAAGAGTCTTCCCAATGGTAACGTTTTGGGAGGACTTTACAGATGCTGGTTCGACCATGAGGTATCGATGGCTGCCAGGCTTACCCTTCAATTTCGTCCACACGAATACTTCTGAAGAAGCAGGCAAAGTGAGATCTTCTTTGATGACGGTTTTCACAGATAACGAGTTCTCATGCGAGTGGATCCCATAGATCATCGGAATCTCGATGTTTCGATATTTCAGGACTTGGTTCCCGATGTCCAATATCACTCCGTGATCTTTCATGAAATCGACGCCGACAATGCACTCGTCGCATATATCTGCTACCAGAAACAGGTGAGAGAATTCCAACTCTGCCATCCGGATCTTAAGACGTACCTCACCATAGACTTTTGCGGCTTCTCCAGTTGCAGTCCTTAGACGATAGCTATTGGTGTTGTGGAGCCATGTCTTCTTAACGAGGTCCTGCCGTACAATGGACGCCGTGGCACCGGTGTCGATGGTAGCCACACATTTGTTGCCGTTTATACTTGCTTCCACGGTCAGGCTTTGGTTGTCACGTTTCGTTTGAGAAACCTGGATGGTGTTTCTGTAGCTATCGGTACTAGAAGCCAGCTTCTGTCCCTCGAAGTTGGCGGGGTGGGTAACAACTTGGGAAGCGACATTATTGTAGGTGTAACTTTGACCAGTTGACATATGTCTGTGTTCACAGTGTTGGCATGCGGTTCCTCTTCGCGGTAATCTGCACTGTCGTTGAAGATGCCCGGTCTTGTTGCAGTTCCAGCATCGTGCTGGTCCGTCTCGCTGACTCCTTTCTAGAGTAGCCTTCTGACAAGAGCATTCTTGGACTTCCAATTCTCTCACGCGATGCACGTTTTGGGAAGCTTGTTCTGCGGCTTCCATTGTTAGAGCGAAAGCCAATGCTTCTGGTAGTGTTTGCTTTCCGGCAGTGCGAATAGCCCTTTGGAGATTTATATCGCCCACGGCTCTCACAAAGGCTTCAACAGCAAGTTGATTTATTATCTCGTTGCCAGCTGTTGGGTATGCCAGGTGGACTAATCGCTCGATATCTGCCTGAAGCTGCTGCAGAGTTTCACCTCTTTTCTGTGCCCTGTTGTTTAGTTGTACTCGGAAGACTTCTGTCATGTGGCTATCCCCAAACCGCTGTTCGATTGCGTTTACCAGAACTTTGAAGTCACCGTTCTTCTCTGCTGGGATGGTTTGTAGCAGTTCAGCAGCTGCTCCTCTCAAGGCAAGTGTAAGAGCAATGTATTTTTCGTCATCGTCCCAGCCGTTTGTTAACGCTGCCGCTTCAAACTGTTTCTTGTAGATTGACCACGGTATCTGACCATCAAAGCTTGGAGGATTCACTTCTCTCTTTCTTGAGCACTCACCAGAAGGTTCTCGAGCTTTCATCTTTCGCACTTTTTCTAGTTCGCTTGTAATGGTTTCGATCTGTTCGTCTATTTTCTTGAAACGTGCATTAGTCGTTGAATTTTGTTTTTCGACACGCTCATCGAGAGTATTGATTTTGTCTTCGAAGTCCGCAAACCTGCCTTCTAGCAGATTTTTCTGTTCATCAAACCGATCTCGAACGTCATCCCTTTGAGCTTCTAGTTGTTTGAGGACATTCTCTTGCTCGGTCTTCTGCTCGTTTCTTTGAGTTTCTAGTTGCTCCAGAACATTCTTTTGATTCTCTTCAAATTTGGCTAGAAGAAGTGTCATCATGGTAGATAAGTCGCCAGTTGCATTTACCTCTTTCGATTTTGCTTCCACTTCGAAAGCAAACGTATCTGGGTCTTCATTTTGTTCTTCCAGATATTCCTGTAGCCGTTTTACGAGTTCGATTTTACATCCTGCCCCACTTAAGCCACGTTTGCTTAATTCGGCCTTTAGCTCAGAGACAGTTAAGTCTTTCAAAACTTTACTCATTTTTTTTTTTTTTTTTAATTTTTAACTTCACTATTTCAAACAAAATAGTTTAATCACTATTCACTGTTTTATTCTCAATAAGTTTTAATCCCTTATTCTGACACCAATGTAATATTCGGCTTGGTCCGACAATTAAAACTTATTCACTTTTAAATAAAACACAAATTCACTTTATTCAAATCACTCACAAACTTATTTATTCAACACTTTCAATTATAACTTTGCAAACACAGAGTACTTTTCTTTATCGCAGTTCACAATTAATTAAATTCGCCTCGCCACCAAACGGCTATTTATATCAAAAATGATGGGTTCTAGAAACTACTATTGGTTCCTATTGGTTCTGAAAGTTCGAGAAGCTCTCTATTTACAAATAAAAAAATACTGGGATTTTTGTAGGGGCTAACGTTCTTAATGCTAAACAAAGAGTTTCTCTTAATCTTAATTAATTATTGCCCCTCACGAGTGTTTACTACTACAATTAAACGATATTAAGTAAAGAGAGTATGTACATTAAATAAACAAGAGATACAGAGTAAGTAAAGAGAGTAATGAAAAGTGTGTACATTAAATATAGAAAGAGATACAGAGTAAGTAAAGAGAGTCAGAAAAGTGTGTACATTAAATATAGAAAGAGATACAGAGAGTAAGAGATAATAAAGTATACACATTAGTATTAGACATTACAATAGAAGGAGATACAGAGCGTATGAGATAAATAAAGTGTATACACATTACAGTATATTTTATTTTTCAAGAACACCCTGAACTTTTTTTAGTTCTTTGCGGTCAAAGTGATGCTATATTTAACTTTCTTCTAAAATAAAAAAAGAGGAAAATGAAAAGATGATGGTTTGAGCACAAATTCTTAAAGCGAGAAACAGATTGAACCAGCAACAGCAACAGCACCAGCAACAGCGGCGGCCATTGTTTTAGAACCCATGTATTTTAATCGTCCGACACAGAATAAACCAGCATCAGCAACGTCAACAGCAACGTTTGGTCAAAGTCCTAAATTTGCTGTTGCTGGTCCATTGCTGACAACTTTCAATGTACAAAATTCAGAGGCACCAAACAACAAAAAATAAAACAAACATGAAAACAAGGAGAACGAAATGTCAAAATAGATGAAATGACGTCGCTGGTGCTGGTGGCAATGTGTTTGGAAAATATTTGCTGGCCAGCGTGCTGTTTGCTGTTGACGGCGCTGGTGCTGTTGCTGGTTTAATCTGTTTCACGCATAAGACTATTTTATTGTCTAGAACGCATAACCACACAAATCGCTTGATTTTAACATACGACTTGAAATACCGACTGCCGAAGGTTTGTGCCAGACTCGTTGATGAGAGATTCTTTTTGTTCAGGTTTTTGGCATTCTTGCGGTGGTGCTTGCTGTTCAGCGGAGGCTTATGTCATCATTGTGGCGTCCGTATGAAAGAGCCAATCTTAATGGAAAACTCATTGTTCCTCTTGGTCTTCCGCTTAGTCGGTGATGACGGACTGGTTGTCTTCTCAATGGGGGGTTTGCGCTTCTGTCCTGCTGCGGAGGAAGTGTTTGCCGTTTCCATGACCATGAGAGACCCGGTGTAATTGTCATTATTGGTCAACTTGTGGGGCCTGCCTCGGCTGGGTTTGTGAACGATAAGCTTGACGGGGTATGGAACATGGTCGTTTTGATGGTTTTGAATTTGCTGCTGGAGCTGTTGTAGCTGCAGGAGCAGCTTGTGTTTGGGAAGTTTAATGCAACATCTGCGAATTTTGAAGATGCTGGACTGTTGTTTCTTCTTTGCTGGTGTTTGTATTGTTTTCTCCACAGCAGCGACTGGTGTAGTTTTATTGTTTTGCGGGGATTTACATAAATGGTGTCTTTGGTCCAAGTGAGAGTCACGTTGCGGTATCGACGAAGTCAAAGGCTCGCTAACTAATTTCTTGTAAAGCTTCTTGAGAGGCGTTTTCTTCAATTCCGCCAACGAAAATCATGTGGATTTTTGCAATTTCGACAATTTCCAGACATTCTGTTTCTTTTTGTTGTGTTGTTCCGCCAAATTTAACATGACGTTGAATTTAGTCCTCTCCACAAGGACACGCTACTTCGTTTCCCACGCATACAGAAATAACTTTTGACAAAAAAATGAATTAAAAAACTTAATTCTTGATTAAGTTTTGACAATGAAACTGACTGATAGACTGGAAAATGGAATGATTTGTAGAAAAACCATGATTTGTTAATCAAGGTGAAAAAAAAGTGAACAAACACCCTTTGATTATCACGGGGAATCCGTGATAATCAGATTGAAGATTTAACCCACTGTGAACGAACTGGCCCTAGTGTCTTCTGTTCAAAGAAGCCTCTTTAAGTTGTACCTATAACTGGTGGAGTATCGAATAACACGTTTACACCCTTATAAGGGCCAGTTCGTTCACAGAGGGTAAATCTTCAATTTGATTATCACACATTTCCCTTAATTCAGGATTAAGAATCCGTGATTATCAAAGAGCGTTTGTTCACTTTTTTTCACCTTGATTAACTAATCATGGTTTTTCTACAAATCATTCCATTTTCCAGTCTATCAGTCAGTTTCACTGTCAAAACTTTATCAAGGATTAAGTTTCTTATTTCATTTGGTTGTTGAGGAATCTCCCTGTATATAAATCTTGAATGTTTTCTTGTTGTGTTTTTCTTGTCAAATTCATGCAAAATTTACGTCCTCGATCTTGCAAATACAACCGAAGTCCTCCATACATTTTACTCAATAAAGAATAAAATGCCACTTACAGCAGAAAGTGCAGCCTTACAAATTCAAGTAAGTTGATCATTACCCAAATTATTGCATTTTATAAAGAATTCCATTCAAGGAAAACCTCAAAGCCCTCCAAAGAACCATACATGAAATTGAGGATGAATGAAGACGCTGCGAAACGAATCTCAATGGAATAATCCGTGCCCAAATGTCTAATTTGCAACCACAGAAATTAAAAAGCCTCTATAAAACTGGTGCAAGACGCCACTCAAGAAGAATTTGTTATTCGACAGGCCCTGGCTCGAATTCAGGAAATAAGAAACATTCGTAACGAGCGTTGCATTCAACCAAGAAATGCTGGCATCAAAGAAGCAATACGTCGCGGAGCTCAATTGAAAATTCTGCAGGTATCGGCTCAGACACTGCCACTCTTTGTGAGTAAACCAGGAGAGAAGGTTCCTCCACTTTGTGTCGCTGTACCGGCCGAAAGTAATTATATTGCCAAAGTTGGTGATATTGTTGCTGCTGTGGTCAAAGGTTCCGAAGATGAAGAGTGGATTCTGGCCGAAGTTGTGCAGTTTTTGAGTGGACAAAATAAATATGAGGTTGATGACATAGACGATGAGCAAAAGGATCGTCATGTTCTCAGTAAGCGTAAAATCATTCCACTCCCTCTAATGCGAGCCAATCCGGAGACTGACGGACTATCGTCTCGAAACTGCCACAGACATCAACTGAAGAGTATGAGCCGCCTCTTCCAGTAGCTCAACGGTATGTCATTGCCTACAAGCCAACTAAGAAAAATGCTGGAGGCGCATCATCTGCCTGACAGCAGGTTCTATCGGATAATTCATGCGAAAACTTGTAGCCCACAAATCAAAAACAACAAGAATCCATTATTTAAATCTTTAAAATATTTAATATACATTTAACTCATATAAAAATAAATCTACTTAACAATTCTATTCATCGTCCTCATCCTCCTTTTCTTCCATCTCAACATCGTTTTCATCGTCGCCTTTCGATTAAAATTTTTTGATATTCATCCCCTTCGCTTTCTTCAGAACTCCACGAATCCCAAATACAATTTCCAGAAGCACTAAAATAATAATGAAATTTATATTTTGAAACATGGGTGTAGAAGCGTCAGATCGAGGATGTTGAGAAAGCCAACAGCAGGAATGAAGTTCGAACGAATCAGCCTACTTAACATCGCCTACAAGATCCTCTCTGCCGTAATATGTGAACGTCTGAAGCCTTTCGTCAACAATCTGATTGGTCCTTATCAATGTGGCTTCAGGCCAGGAAAGTATACCATCGACCAAATTTTCGTTGCGGCAGATCCTGGAAAAAACCTATGAACTCCAAATCGATACCCACTACCTCTTCATCGATTTTAAGGCCGCGTATGACAGCATCTACAGAGACGAACTGTATAAAGCTATATCTATGTTTTGGTATCCCTGCCAAACTCGTTCGGTTGTGCAAAACGACGATGGGGAACTCAAACTGCGCCATCAAGGTTGGAAATGAGACATCCGATTTCTTTAACATCGTTTTGTTTTCGTTTGACAAAAAAGTAAGCAAAAATGTCAGTTTATAAATCAAGCATGAAAAAACTGAATTATAGTATATCCTTGATTAAATTGCCTTAATCGAGCAAAATTGGATGATTAACGAAATCTCAAATTAAGTGCTCAAATCATGGATTTATTAATTAGAGTTTTTGTGAACAAACGAATTCTAGGATTATCAACTGGAATAATCCTTGATAAAAGATGATCAAGCTTGAACGAACTGGCCCTAAGTGTTCAAATCATGGATTTATTAATTAGAGTTTTTGTGAACAAACGAATTCTAGGATTATCAACTGGAATAATCCTTGATTAAAGATGATCAAGCTTGAACGAACTGGCCCTAAGTCTAACTGCCAATTTCATAGAACCCGATTTGTTGGGATGCCAATGCACTACGCATTGCGCTAACAACTAAACTAACAAATAAACTGACAAGTGTCAAAACTTTCAATAATCTAACCCTTGGTGTACACAATGAATTGTTGTGACACAAAGATAGGAAATTAGAAAAAATGAAAGCGGAACAAGATAGCATACTTTGAGGAGCTTGTAAAAATGCTTGTCTATTCATTGCAAATGATAAACAGTACAAAGTCTGCAAGTGGAGTTGTTAGCGCAATGCGTAGTGCATTGGCTTCCCAACTAAGCTGGTCTAGGTTCAAATTCCAAAGTGAACTCAAAAAAATTTTCGATTAATATGAAAAATAACTGGACAGCACCACTAATAAAGGAGTCTGATGATCGGCTTGGCACCCGTGAAATAGCTATAACTCCAGCCAAACAAAGAAACTGACGGATAAAGCCATTGGTGGAAGCACCTCTAAGTTGCTATCGTTGTTCAAACAACATAAATGGAATTGACGGACGCAGCCTAACTGCAGTGTTAAATAACACAAAAACAAACTATAACCTTTTGTTTTCATTTTTGATGTCGGAAATTCTACAACTACAACGCTATTTTAAGTGTGTTTCATCATAGAGCAGTCAGTCGTTCGTGTGTTTCAAGTTTTGCGTAAGGGTCTGGCAGTTTTGACACTAAAACGCAGGTGCTTTCAACTTCAGCTCACAATACCGCGTTCATTCTTGCATGTGACATTAGATTATTTTATCAGCGTTTTATTACACATTTGTTTTCTTACTTATATAAACGTTTCCTTCATTTATTATTTTATTTGTGTTTTTGTTATCATCAAAAATGGTAAAAAAAGAATTGAAATCAAATATTCTTTTGATAACATCAATGGCCTAAAAGAGGACATTGGTATTTAGAAATTGAACCGCTTAGAAAGAGTAGAGGCTTTGGATCAAATTACCTCTCAAAAAAAGCTTTTGTAATCAGAGACAAGCTCAAGGACTATTTTAACAGTCACAAGATATAATATTATTCAAAACTCCCCTAGTTGAAAAATATATTTATTTAATAACCAAATATAAACAAACCTACCTAAATAAAGGAACAAACTTTACTGTTCAATATCATTAACATTCAATAGGCCGTTTAATTGAGAAGTTTGTTTTGTAGATAATCGGAACTAGTTACTTCTGGTAAAGGCTGGCAAAAACTCTCGATCGGAAACTTAATTTATTGGTTTTTCGTTAAATATTATTTCTGGAAAAAAAATTATTTGCAGTCTCAGGCGCGAACAAATTTGTGATGAAGCTGAAGAAGCGATTGAAAAATAGAACATAATTCTATTTAGGATTACGTTCAAGCTTACGTTACGTGCCGCGAGAGCGTTCAACGCTCTATTGTGTGTGGAAGCATCTACTCTACTCACATGCATTCTATATCAAATGTCAACACGAGATGTGTGTGATCGCTCTATTGTGAAACAGCCTTTACTTTTTTGCTATCTTTTTGAACACATCCCTCTTGTGCTCACTTTTACTCATCCTTTGTCCGTTAAAACACTGATCTCTATAATACACTGGATAGTGTATTCATACAGAAAAAGTGACTCCATTTGAACATTGTTATAAAGTCAAAAAGGGAAAAATTCGTATAACAGTATAACAAAAATATACGTCAAAGAACCACTGATCTCTATATTAGGCGTTTTTCTTTTTTAGTTCAGAGCTCCGAACTCCGAGTGTTCAGAGCTCACTCAACACGCTCTGAACAAATGAAGCTCTGAACATTTTCTGAATGCTCGGATTTCATTTTGAAATGCAATTGAGCATTTTTAGTTCAGACATCGACACTTCGTATTTTTGAAAGCTGAAATTAACATTTTTTGTATTAATAAATAAAATATTTAATTAATTATTCAAAATAAAATAAAATTATAAAATTATAAAAAATAATATAGAGATCAGTGTTAAAACAACAATTTTCAAATTTACCGCTTAATTTACTCCCAATATTGTATGCCCACGTTTACTGAGATAGTATTGGTTAAAACACGCATACTCTTGCAGTGAACTTGAACCATAGCCACAGATGAGTTAAAAGGGAGATGGGAAACCAAGCTGTCAAAATAACAATGTCGACAAGCTGCGGTCAAAGTTTACTGCAAGAGTATGCGTGTTTTTACCAATACTATCTCAGTAAACTTCGACATACCACCTGAGTTTTGTTGCTGTTTTTTCTCATTTATTCACATACACGAGTAACGGTAAAATAAAATTTGCGGTATCCGGAGGGTAAAACGTAAGTCAGTTTCCGATCTCCTTTTGTCTCTGCTCTTGTCCTTTTATGCAGCGCCGCTTTGTATGCCTCCTGCTTGGCTGCATGGGCCTGCCTGTATTCTTCGTCAAACCAGGGGTTTCGTTTTGGTGGCTGTATGAAACCCAGCACATTACAGGCTGCATCTCTAATTGCTTTCTGGCAATGTTGCTACTGGTCTTCGATACTTGATGTTGGCGACATAGGACTCCTTAAGATGTTACTTGACACTCGATCAGAGAAGGGTCTCGCGATCTCTTGCGATTGTAGCTGTCCGACGTCGAATTTTCTTGCAGCATTGCCGTTGTCGGGATATTCGTCGTAGCACTACCTTGGCTACGACGAGGTAGTGGTCCATCCAATTCGATGTTGGCTCCTCGGAAAGTTCGAACATCTGGAATGCTGGACAAGTGCCTTCCGTCGATCGCAATGTGATCAATCTGGTTGACGGTTGATTGATTAGGAGATCTCCATGTACCTTTATGGATGTTGAGATGTGGGAATGATCGGTAAACAGTTCAAGCCTGAGCCTATTGGAACACAAACGACAGCGATTCGAAGCAGTAAAAAGAAAACTGAACAAATTTGATTTGTAACAAAATTTATTATAAAATTATTCCGTTTGAGATAACATAAAATAATAATTCAAGACGACGAAAAGAATGATTAAGTACTTCGAACTTCGTTGGACTTCACAAGCCCTTCGTAAATATCTAATACCAAATAGAGATGTGAACTTAGCTTCTGTTTCCAGCCATCTGTTTTTATAAAATCTTTCGTATTATTGATCAACTCAATCGTCGCTTTCTTTAGAATCTCTGCATTATTCTGATCAGCAAAGATGAGCCTTTCAATAGCTGTGTCCACAGTCAGTAAGGATGTCAATGCAATTTCCGCCATCTCTTGTAGATGCTTCAAAGCATATTTATTAGCTATGACTAAAAGATCATCAGCTAGGTTCTTCATATTTGGGGATTCCCCAGTATAAATGTAAAACAGCATTTCTTTTACAACTTCAGGACTCGCATCTTCGATCACAACTTTTCCCGACTTGTTCTCTTGCATTTCATGTTGAAACATTGCTGCAAAGACCTCACTGCGGGCAGCTAAAATATTCTTATGAGCTGGGAATTCTTGCTCTCCGACGACCAGTTTAACATCGCTAAAAATTTGACTTTGAAGCAGGTTGGCAAAATTGTTAGCTATATAGCGGTCGTTTGCGTTTAAGTAAGTGGTGCTGTGTTCGAATACTTTAGTGACAAATTCCAGTTTACAATTAATGCTCACAGTTTTGAAAATTGGGATTTCGCCGTGATATAGGGAAACGAATGGTCCCATTGGGCTCGATGATGAGAAATTATGATTATATTTTGAATAATTTTTTATTATTTCATGACTATTGGGATCAAGTATAAAAAAATTATATTTACAAGGAACTTCTTTTCCATCAGAAGGCTTTGATACCATTTTCAAGGAAATCTCCGAAAAATTTCCTGGGTAATAATAATTGTTGTTTTGAACAGCTTTCACCTGCAAGCACAAGCACCATTTGATGATGTTCGTAATCGAACCATTGTCGAATTCCAATGATTGATAGACTTTGTTTGGCTGTAAACTTTTTACGTCATTTATCGTCCAGGAGAATTCCACTTTGTTGAGTTTTGTCAAATCAGTATCTGGAAGAACTATTATTTTTAACGAACTTGCAGTTGACAATGTTGACATGATTCTTTTGGTGTTGCAGTTTGACCTCTCGTCTCAACCACTGTTTTTCTCCCGTTTGGTAATTGCGATAAACTCGGCTCTACTTTTTTGATAGGGCTTTGGGTTTGGGGCACAAAACTAGTCTCACTCGATAGGTAATCTCTTAAAACACTACACAATTAGTTTTATTGGTCGGAAATTGTTAAAAGTACTTTTAATTTAATTAATAAACTTTCATTTTCTCATACAAAAAGTCTGTATTTTTTATTTGATAAATACATGACTGGGTTCAGAATGTCAAAATCTTGACAGCAGTTTCATCATCTGCTGATTTCTTCGTTAAGTGTGGGTAGACTGTAAATTTGTTTGGGTTTTTTATTGGGATATTCTGGGATTTTTTTTTTTTTTGGTAATTCGTAAGATGGGAAGTTTTTCCTTGTGTTGGAGCTTAATGTTTAACGGTAAAAATGTGCTCTGATACGAAAGATTTTACAATTAATTTAAAACTACCTATTACTTTGTCTTGTGAAAATAATTCTGAAAATCAGATAAGATAATAGTTAAAAATTTCGCGCAAAATTTTTAACTATTATCTTATCTGATTTTCAGAATTATTTTCACAAGACAAAGTAATAGTTTTAAATTTCGCGCGAAAGAATTCTTTTTGCGACGAATAAATTTGTTTTCTCAAATTTACTAACATTTTAGAATAAAAAGTTAATTTTTGCATCATAAATCAAACAAAAACTTTACTTTTATCGTTTTGTTGAGTGTTCATCGCTTGCCAACACAAGTTACAGTCAGCGATTTGATGACACCAGCAGAAGCCAGGCAATTACCTGGCCAACATAATTTTACATTAGTAATGAATCAATGCAATATCAATTATTTCATATCAGCATTTTATTTGACACAATTTGTATTTATGACATAATTTTAACTGTGATGTAATTTGTATTGAATTGTTATGTATCAGCACTTTATGTATTGTTTGTTATTAAGTATAAATAACGCATTTGTTCACAAAAATGTTCACCAAAAATGTTCAATCGAAAAGAAAACCAAACTTTGCCAAAACGTTATAAATTTATTTAAATGAATGCCAAGAAATAAAACAAGTTGCCTCGATGCCTGACTGAAAACGAATGCCAGAGAGCAAAAATTACAAACATGAAACTATCAAAGCCAAAGATAAAACTAAAAAGATGATGATGTCAATGACAGCTGGGCGCGTTCAGGATGCCATCGTTTTTTGCTCATGAATCTCAAACATCCCGGCCTCCTCTGAAACACTAGTTTCTGAATCCTCTGTGGTAAGTAGAATGACGACTTTTTGGATCGGTCGTTGCTTCGTAAAAGTTTTGCCTGTGATCTTGTCATAATGCTGTGTGGTAACTACTCGCACCAGCTGGTCCTCGCCTGGGTGTACTGCTGTTACTCGGCCAATACTCCATTGGGTTGGTGGAAGATTTTCGTTCTTGATGGCAACAATATCGCCTATCTTTACGTTTTGCTCTGCCTTGCGCCATTTGCTTCTCTGCTGAAGAGTTGGAAGGTATTCCTGATGCCAACGTTGCCATATGTCTTCAGTCCACCTCCGGACTAAGTTCCATTCCTTAACACGGTTCGTAGGTAAGTTCATATAGGTAGGTTCCGGAAGAGCAATAAGAGGACCTCCAGTCAGGAAATCAGCTGGGGTCAATGCCAACTTGTCGTCCGGATCGTCGTATAATGCCACCAATGGTCTGGAGTTCAAGCAAGCCTCGATGCGTATTAACAAAGTGTTGAACTGCTCATAGCTCATCGTTTCGTTGCCAACCACTCTCACTAGATGTCTTTTCAACGCCTTGACAGCAGCCTCCCAGATTCCACCTTGGTGTGGTGCAGCCAGAGGAATAAAATGCCATGTTGTACCACGATTTGCCAATTGTTGCTTCACATGCTCGTTCTGCCATTCCTTTAAGTCTTCTTGAAGTTGACGATTCGCTCCATGAAAATTAGTGCCATTGTCAGAGTGAAGTTGTTCACATGGGCCTCGCCTGCTGATGAATCGTGAAAATGCGTTTAGAAATGCCTCTGATGATAGATCCGATGCGAGTTCAATATGGACTGCCTTCGTTGCTAAGCATACAAATATCGCCACGTAGGTTTTCGTTGTCGTCTTCGATCGCTTCGTGCCCAAACGAATTAGAAATGGGCCACAATAATCTACGCCTGAGATTAGAAATGGACGATGTCGAGTTACTCGATACCTTGGTAGGTCGCCCATTCGTTGCTTCGCTACAGCACCTCGTTGTAGGCGACAAATGACGCAGTTGTGTACATATGACTTCACAAGTGCCCGGCCTCCTATGATCCAATGTGTTTGTCTGATGATCTGAAGCATCAACTGTACGCCACCATGTAAAGTTGTTTCATGAACTTCCGAAACAATCAAGTAAGCAAGCCTGCCTTCCCTTGATAAGATTATGGGATGCCTTTGATCTGCATCTACGGCCGCTCGTTTAATCCGACCACCAACTCGTAAAATATGCCTGTCATCGAGAAATGGGTTTAGCGAAAAAAGTGGGCTATTACCTGGTAAATCCTTTGCCTGATGACATGAGTCAATTTCGTGTCTGTACCATTGCCTTTGGTCCAAGCGTGATAAGATGATCATTGCCTGATGCAAACGTTCTACACTGCATATATCGGAATCTGGCACCGTATGTCCCTTGCTGCTTGTGAAATGAAGTTGAAGAATGGAACCAGCATAAATAATATGGGTCATGATTCGTTTAAGCTTCGTTAGAGAATTTGTGCGATCTAAGAAATTGTAGAGCTGGCCATCCCGTCGTCTTGTCATTAGTAAATCGATTTGATTAACTCGTGTGTGTGTCATCCACATGACCGCTGACCTCTCCTCTGCTTGCAACTGTTGAACATCGTCTGGTGTGTATGTAGTTTCAATGCCTTCCGACCGGTAAGTGTTGCTTCGTTGTAAGAAATCGGGTCCAGACCACCAAAGCGTATGAGCCTCCAACTGCGATACTGATAGACCTCGACTAGCGCAGTCCGCAGGGTTGAACGTTGTAGGTATATGATGCCAAGCTGATGGTTCACTATTTTGCTGTATAAAGCTTACTCGATTTCCAACGTAGGGTTTGAATCTGACTGGTAATTGTCGTAACCATGCCAGCACAATTGTAGAGTCAGTCCACAGAAAATATGGAACGTTCAGTACCTCTATTGCCTCTCGTATTGTCTTCATTGTTGACACCAATAGTTGAGCTCCACAGAGCTCGAGCCTCGGTATGGATAAAGTCTTAACTGGTGCTACTCTGGTCTTGGACGTGAGCAAACGTATTGTAACCTTGCCTTCCTCGTCTATGGTTCGAACATAAATAACGGCTGCATAAGCGTGAAGTGATGCATCACAGAAACCATGAAGAGTTGTTTCCTGGCCTGGGTGCATTCCAAGATGACGTGGTATTGACAAATTTGCAAGCTGCCAAAGATCCTGACGAAAGGTCATCCACTCTCGTAATAACTCATCTGGCATAACCTCATCCCAGCCAATGCCTGCTAACCATAGCCTCTGCATGAATATCTTTGCCTTGATGACGACTGGAGCTAGTAGTCCCGTAGGGTCGTAGAGTTTTGCTATGTCGCTGAGGCATTTACGTTTGGTGCCTATTATAGCGTCATCTAATTGTACTTCAAAGGACAGCATATCAAACTCGCTATCCCATTGCAAACCTAAAACGGAAAGATCTTTTGTATTTATTAGTAAAGGGTTCTTGCCTGAATCACCTTGGCCAGTTATCGCCTGAATTACATCTTTGTTGTTCGACTGCCACTTTCGTAAATGCATGTGGCCTTGTTGTAAGATAAGGTCAACGTTCCTTGATCTGCAGATAGCGATCGCTGGAGTAGGAACGCTTGAAAGGTAGTCATCCACGTAGAAATCACTTTCGATGCTTCGCCTCGCCTCAATCGACTCGACCTCTGATTTGATAATACTGTAGTTGTCTCGAGCACATTGTTGTAGTGTGCGAACTGCCAAGTATGGACCAGAGCGTGTGCCATAAGTCACTGTTGTGAGCTGATACGTCTTAAGTTGATCGTTAGGGTCCTCTCGCCATAGTATTAGCTGCCATCGTTGATGATCGGGATTCACCATAACTTGGCGAAACATTTTTTCGATGTCTGCCACTATAGCCACTCGATAAAGCCTGAAGCGTTGGATTATATTCGCCAATTTGTCTTGTATCACAGGGCCAATGTGTTGTATGTCGTTGAGTGATACACCGTTGTCTGACTTCGCTGATGCATTAAATACCACCCGGAACTTGCTAGTGACTGCATGGTGAGGAATGTAGTAGCTCTGAGTGTCGTCGTTTGCCTTCGCCTCGTAGATCTTCATGTGGCCTAATGCTTGATACTCCTTCATGAAAGTGATATATTTTTCCAATATATCTGGTTGTGAATGCAGACGTCTCTCGTTCCGGTAAAACTGCTGCGTTGCCATTCGACGTGAATCACCAAGCTTCGGTTCGTCCGTTAAAAAAGGTATACTAACTACATACCGGCCATCTTCCTGTCGTTGCACTGTCTTTGCATATTTTCGTTCACATTCATCTATTGCCTCGCCATCTTTCTTCGGATAAGTTGGTTCCTCCACTTGCCAAAAACGTAAAAGGACTTCTTCTAAATTTTCATCGCATCGTGTGTGCATACTTCTCGCCAAATTGCAGTGAATGAAATCAACTGGACCTGAGACCACCCAACCGAGATGTGTATTCTGAGCATGTGGTTGGTTTGCCTCACCAGTAACAAGTCCATCCTTAACGATTAAACCCCAAACATCAGAGCCAATCAAAAGATCCACTGCGCCTGGATTGCCAAAGTTAGGGTCTGCTAGAGGCAGACCTTGTAAATGCTGCCATTGATCGGTGCCAATACGGTAGGTAGGTAGGTCTGCAGTAATCTTCGTCAGAACAAAAGCATCAACTTGAATGCTGAAGTCCTGTTCCATTCGTGATTGGAGCTGTAACTTGGCTACGCCTCGTGCCTTTGGTCCTGGTACATCTCCTGCACTAGCGATGACCATGTCAAATTTCTGCCTCTTTATTCGTAATTGTTGTACGCATCACTCGACGATAAATGTAACCTGAGAGCCTGTATCGCATAATGCACGTGCCAAAACTGGATTGCCTTGTGAGTCCAACAGAAGTACGTTTGCAGTTGCCAATAATGTAGTATGACCGTTGTAGATGAATGATGAAACAGCTGGAGCCTTGTCTAGTCAATTCTGTCGCTGACGTACTGACGGCACTGGACCTGGATTCGTATTCGTAGTAGCCTGGTTTTGTATCTTCGTTCGACAAAGGATTGTATTGTGCATGCCTTGACAATGCATACATTTACGTTTCGATAGGCAAGCTCGTGTGGCGTGACCTGGAGTCAGACAATTGAAACATAAATTCGTATCTTTAATCTTACCAAATCTCTCTGATGGGTTCAATGCACTCAAAGCTGAGCATCGTCCAATGAAATGTTCCCCGTTGCAATAGTAGCAGTGACCTGGATCTGCTGTTGGTAAGTTGGTTCGTGTTAGCCTCGGAGTCGTACTCGTAATTGTATGTGCCTTTGGCCTAGGCGTGGATTGTTGTTTATTGAAGCCTGCATTGCTCATTCGTTCTGCCAACGTACATCCCATGTGATCCAGGCCTCGTGCTCTGCCTTCGATAAAGTCAAGAAGCGTCTTCAATTTAGGGAGCTCAGTGCCCTTTTGCTGCATTTCCCAATGGATAATGGTACTTTCGGGAAGCTTCGAAACCAGGATATGTACCAAGATGTCGTCCCATGTGTCAACTGGCCTATTCATTGCAGCCAAAGATCTCGTCGTCTCATTTGTCACATCGATTGCACGACGTAAGCCTGTATTGGTCTCTTTCTCGATTGGCTCCATATTCAAAAATACATTGAGATGAGCTGATACAATCAGTCTGTCGTTGTCGTACCTTGCCTTTAACGTGGTCCATGCTGATTCGTAGTTCTGGTCCGTTGGAAGAAAGCCAGCGACCACCTGAGCAGCAGTGCCTTTCAATGCCCTCATCAGCCTTGTATACTTCGCTGCCGTCGAAAAATGCTCCTGTGTATGGACCATTGCCTCGAACATATCGCGGAAAGCGATCCATTTGTTGCATTCCCCATGGAATTCAGGGATGGAGATTTTCTCCAATCGCATATCATCTGCGTCGCATCGTTGATTGCGAACCGAACGAAAAGTGCCTGCCTCCGAAGCCTGATCTTGTAAAGCCAAATCGATGGCCGCTACAAGCGCTGCCTTAACCTTCGTATACTTCTCTTCGACCACTTCAAAGAGAGTCGCATGGTCACCCAGTTCCGTATCTTCAGCTAGGCTAACAAGCATAAAATGTGCATCGCTAAACCTTCGGAAATGGCCTTCCAAATTATCTAGTGTCACACGCTTCGTAGAAACATCGAGAGCAGCCAAAACACCAGACTCCAGTTGTGCCACTAACTTGGAAATTGATGTTACTGCACTGGATCGTAAATTCAATTCCGCCATAATCTTTCCCGAAACAATAAAAACCAGCGTGCGTCGTGTGCAAATTGAAAAAAACTTTCGCCAAAACCAAACCGAAAACTGTACTTTTTACCGTTCGTCGTATGCTTTACAATGCAAATATGTGTCTGTATGTATAACGGGACAACCGTTAGCCGTTGGCTTTGCTCACGTATATTCACGAAAAATCACAAAATTGCCTTGAAATTTGTTTTACGTTAATTTTATTGAGTTTCGTAATACTTCAACCAAATGTTGAATATTCCTCACAGGAGGCACCAAAAATGTTCACAAAAATGTTCACCAAAAATGTTCAATCGAAAAGAAAACCAAACTTTGCCAAAACGTTATAAATTTATTTAAATGAATGCCAAGAAATAAAACAAGTTGCCTCGATGCCTGACTGAAAACGAATGCCAGAGAGCAAAAATTACAAACATGAAACTATCAAAGCCAAAGATAAAACTAAAAAGATGATGATGTCAATGACAGCTGGGCGCGTTCAGGATGCCATCGTTTTTTGCTCATGAATCTCAAACAGCATTTGTTAAACAATAAATTCATTCACTCAACAACAATCGTGTGTATTGTGTTTTGAATCATCGTCAATTCCTAAGAACAAGTTTCAAGTGCTTGTCTCTTACCTACAACAAATCTTACGGTTTATGTGTCCTAAGATAATTTATAATCAACCCATTTGGTTAACATTTTGGTGACCCCGACATTTAAACAACAATCGTCCATTTGATAATACATCTGTCCATAATGGAGAACATTACTGCCGAACAACTCCTGGCTGGAGAACAAATCCAAACACTGGTCCGAAACTTCAAGAAAGACCCGCCATCTAGGAAAACGACCAGAGAGTATTTTGCCTCCCGGCTAAATCGACTGGAAGTAATTTGGAAAGGCTTTGAAGCTAACGACAAGGAGATTCGTTCGGTAGAATCCACAACCGACCATGAATACTTCACCTCAAATTATTTCATCAAAATAAGAGAGGTAACCGAACAGTTCATGGAGATATTTAAAAAATCGCTAGCTGAAATAGAGCCCAGCGAAACTGAGGAAGGTCAAAACCATATTGGAGCCTCAGATAAGATCAACAATAAAATGCAATCTTCGACGTCCGAGGTGAACACACTCATGCGCCGTCAGAAGGCATTAATGAACTCGTTAGCCCGTCTCAGCAACGGCAGAGTCAAGGAAGAAGTGCCCACACAATGTTTAGAGGCAATGAACAAACTCTGGGACCAAATTGAAGAATTACATTATTCAATTTGGGAAAAATGTGCAGATCCACTCTCAGAGGGCTACGACATGAACTCATATTCAGAACTCGAAATAACGGTTCTGAAGAATCGAGCGACGCTAAAAGGACTTTCAGATAAGTCAAGAACATCAGACCATCTAGCAGTGCAACTGCCGAAGATGACAATCCCGAAGTTTGACGGGGATTATTTAAAATGGCAGACTTTTTTGGCCTTTTTTTTTAAATGATACATAATCAAAATTTACCACCAGTTCAAAAAATGTGGTACTTGAAGACAAACGTTTCTGGGGACGCAGAACGTCTCTTGAGACACCTTGACCTGACAGAAGAAAACTATTCGATAGCTTGGAAAACTCTTCAAGATCGTTTCAGTAACAAAAGAGCCCAAGTATTGTCCCTCATCCAAAAAATATTGGGTTTGCCGCAGCAAACCTCAGAAGTCAAGGCCATGAGAGAGTTTCATGATACAATTCATGAATCATTAGCAGCTAGGCTCTGAACATTGATACAAATTCATGGGCTCCGCTGCTCATACATCTATTGACGAAAAAATTAGATCGCCAAAGTCATCTACTGTATGAGCAATCGCTAAATAACCCTCGAGAGCTGCAAACAATGGAAGAATTCCTCAAATTCTTGAAAACCCGCTTTGAGGCCTTAGAAGCTGTTGGGGGAAAGGATAGAACTAAGGTCGTATCCAACATTGCGAGCTCCAACATCGACAAGTGTAAGGTGTGTGGAAATAAAGAGCATCCCATCTATTACTGCGAAAGATTCCTGAAGATGTCCCCCGTTGAACGATTGAAATGGACGCAGAGGCAACGATGGTGTGTGAACTGCCTGAAACCCGATCATTTGGCAAAAACGTGTACGTCAAGAAGTTGCTCCAAGTGCACACGCAAACACAACACGCTTTTGCATTTGAATGAGAAAAATTCAAAAACATCCAACTCAACAGGCACAACTATGTCAGACTCAACATCCAGAAACTCCACCACAACGAAAAGTGAAGCCTCAGGTCCAACTACTGTAGCATCAATTCAAAAGCTCACTCTCAACCATGATTATGTGCTTTTGGCTACCGCAAGAATTGTAATCACAGCAAACAATGGTCAATCCTGTATAGTCAGAGCAATCTTAGACTCAGGCTCACAAATAAATATAGTCTCAGAACGACTCATAAAACGGCTGTCCATATCAACCAATCCATCATCTCTATGCATCGAAGGCATAGGGCGTAGAACACGGAATTCCACACAACGAGTCAACATTAAACTCCAATCATCAATTGGAAACTTCAACTGCAGACTCGAAGCCTTTATCCTTACAACCATCGTTACACCTCAACCTACACAGGACTTAGAGACAACAACTTGGTCAATCCCTGAAAACATCAACTTAGCCGACCCGAACTTTCACCGGACAGACAAAATTGATGTTATCCTTGGAGCAGAACTATATCATCAACTGCTGCACCCTGAGCAGATCCGACTTGGTGACAAGATGCCAGTATTACAGAATACAGTCCTTGGTTGGGTAGTAGCTGGCAAAATAGCAAACGTCTCCCACAATAACGCTACATGTGCAATATTCAGCGAAGACGGCCATACAAACGATCTCATCGAAAGATTTTGGAAACTGGATGACTTCAAAGGCACACCTAGATCAATGACAACAGCTGAAAAATATTGCGAAACACACTTCAGTCAAACTGTCACTAGGTCCCCCTCCGGTCGTTTTGAGGTTCGACTACCATTCCGAGAAAATGGCGAGGCCTTAGGCGATTCAAAACAGACAGCACTCAATCGCTTTATGTCATTGGAAAGGCGATTGAGTAAAAACCCAGACTTAAGAAATGAGTATGTGAGTTTCATGAACGAATATGAAGCCTGTGGTCACATGGAACAACTGAACCCGATTGACATCCCTAAAACTCACTTCTTCATACCACATCATTGTGTGCTCAAACCTGACAGCACCACAAAAAAACTACGTGTTGTCTTTGATGCTTCAGCAAAAACATCGACGGGCCTCTCATTAAACGACATTCTGCACACTGGACCAACTGTACAAAGTGAACTCTTCTCGATCCTCCTCCGCTTTAGAATGCATAGGTATGTGTTCACAGCGGACATCGAAAAAATGTATCGACAGATTCTCGTTCATCAAGAGGACCAGAAATATCAACTCATCTTTTGGAGACGGCAACCAACAGAAACTCTAAGAATTTACAAACTGAAAACCCTCTCTTACGGAACATCAGCAGCTCCGTATCTAGCCACCAAATGCCTAGAAACCTTAGCAAATCAAAGCAAGGTGAACTATCCAATCGGGAGTCAGATTCTGTTAGAGGACTTCTATGTAGACGACTGCATAAGTGGGTCTAACAGCATCACTGAATGGATCTTCGATCCATTAGGACTATTTGGCCCGGTTGTCGTTCAAGCCAAAATCTTCATGCAGAAGCTCTGGCAATCAAAGCTTTCCTGGGATGACGAACTTCCACAAAACTTCAAATAAGAATGGCATAATTTCAGGAGAGATATAGCAGATCTTGACCAAGCAAGAATTCCCAGACACATATTCAAAGGGAACCCGACAACCATACAGATTCATACGTTTGTTGATGCATCAGAACGAGCCTATGGAGCCGCAGTGTACTTGCGTTGAACTTATCAAGACCAAACAATAATCAACAGGCTACTTTTTGCAAAATCACGTGTAGCCCCAATAAAACAGCAAACACTTCCTCGCCTAGAACTTTGTGCTGCAGTGTTGGGAGCTGAACTTACCCGCAGAGTAAGAGAAGATATACGACTCCCTAAGGCATCAGTATATCTTTGGACAGACTCTAAAATTGTCCTCTCCTGGATATCCTCAACATCATCATCATATCACACATTTGTGGCAAACCGAATAGCAAAAATACAAGAACATTCATGGGGAGCACAATGGCGACACGTTCCATCAAAGGACAATCCGGCAGATTTACTATCTCGAGGAGTTTCTGCACGAAATTTCATGTCCTGTCACATGTGGCTGTATGGACCATTATTCCTTCATGCGAATGAATCGGCTTGGCCAGCGCCCACTCCAAGAGAAATTGAAGCTCACCCCGATATTGAACGCAAAAGAAAGCATCAGCAGGTTGCTATAGCAATACAAGATGACTCAGCAAGTAATTTTATATATTCAATACAACATCGAAACTCATTTAAATTCCTACAACATACCATTGGCTATATGCTTCGCTTCATCAAAAAATGCAAGAAAATCAAGGTCAATCCGGAGGGACAGAAGGCACTCTCACCGATAGAACTCAACGAATCTCTTTCAACCATCATGAGGCAGATACAAGCTTCCGAATTCAAAAACGAAATTCAGGACCTTAAGAACCACAAGGGTCTTTCTAAATCCAGTACACTTATAACTTTGGCACCATTTCTAGACAACAACCAGGTTATTCGCGTAGGAGGACGTCTAGAGGCCGCAACGATATCATTTGATGCGAAACATCCAATTCTTCTCCCATATAACGAAACAATTACAAAATTACTATTCGCACAAAAGCATAACGAACACAATCACTGTGGACCACAAATATTACTAGCAATTTTACGACAACAGTTTTGGCCAATAAAAGGAAAAATCACAGCCCGACACACAGTGCATAATTGCGTTAGATGCACGAGATCAAAACCGAATCTGATGACACAAGTGATGGGGAACCTTCCAGCTGATCGAGTTACCCCAAACAGACCATTCCTTATCAGTGGCGTAGACTTTTGCGGACCTCTTTGGGTACACTATAAAATCAGAGGCAAAAAACCACACAAGGTATACTTAGCAGTCTTTTGCTGTTTCTCAACTAAGGCAGTACATCTGGAAGTAGTAACAGATCTAACAACAGAAGCCTTTATTGGAGCAATGAGAAGATTTATCAGTCGAAGAGGGAGAATCCAAACGTTATATTGTGACAATGCAACCAATTTCATCGGAGCAAAAAATCAGCTAGCCGAACTCCAGGATATCTTATACACGACCGAAGCTAGAGAATCCATCATCAAGTCAAGCAGTGACAAGGGAATAACTTTTAAGTTCATTCCACCAAGAGCTCCTCACTTTGGTGGGTTATGGGAGGCTGCAGTCAAATCAGCCAAACATCTCCTACTCCGAACAGTCTCAACAGCTTCACTAACGCATGAGGAATTAGAGACTGTTGTCATCGAAATTGAAGCAATCCTGAACTCTAGGCCACTGACTCCACTATCAAACAACCCAAATGATCTTGCGCACTGACACCAGGACATTTTCTAATTGGAGAACCCCTTACCGCACAAATTGATCCCAACACAATTCCCGAAAATAAAGGCCTAAAGAACCTTTGGAGCACCATCTACTATCTTAAACACGAATTCTGGAAACGATGGTCTACAGAATACCTCAATCAACTCAAACAAAGAAACAAGTGGAACAAGAGGCCACAGGACATCAAAATTGGCGACTTGGTCATACTCAAGGAAGACAACACACCAACCCTAAAATGGCCGTTAGGAAGAATTGTCGACGTTTTTAAAGGACAGGATGGCGTCATACGAGTGGTCAACTTAAAAACACAATCAGGAATACGAAAGCGACCAGTTCATCGCTTAGCACCACTCATGGAAGATATCGAAGATGGCAATCATGAACCTGAAGATGAGGATACGCAAGCGGTGACATCAGCAAAACGACGGAAAACGTGCAACACGTCACTTATTACAACGATGCTCCTATCATTATGCTTGCTTCCAATGGTTATTGGAGCATCGATAAACATTACAAGATTTCAAAATAGTCCCGGACTATACTTTGAAAACCTTGGATCCATGAACCTGGGGCCTATTTCAGAGCTTTTACATCAACTACAATGTAGTACTTTGAAACTTGTGTTACATCATTTCTGTTTCAAAGCGACAACAAATTCTTTGATGTACTACAGAACTGTAGCTATGGAGAATAGGCTGGAATTATTGGAAGGATGTATGGTTCTGTTTCACAGCTTTTTATTTCACATTGTTGTAGTACAAACAACAGTAATTTTGTACTACATTTTAACATTGAAATTTTGTGCAATAAAAGATGTTATAAATTCAAAATGCAATGTGCAAAACGAAAAAACGTTAATGAAAGCATTTTTTTTTTGTTGAAAACTTCGTATAGTTCACAAAATCCTGCACTTTATTTCTGCCATTGCTTGAAAGCAAGGAGCTTGTCCACCTTGGACGTAACCTAGAGGGACTAAATAAAAATATATGTACCTACATTATGTACGTTTTGTTTGAAACAATAGCTTTTAATTTTTTTTCTCGTTTCCCGTGTTCATTTGACATCCTTTTGCGTAGGTATGTTACACAATTTTACACATGCAACACTGCTCTTGAGCACCTGGCAACTTTCTGCACTACATCACTTGTTTTTTAAATTTTTCTAAAAAAAAAAATTACGATATTTTGCTCGGCTTTCTCCAATGGCATTTGACGTATATGGGTGAAAAACCACTTTCTCTATATACGGGTAGCCGGGTATCACAATAGACCCTTATGGTCTAAGTGAGTCAATAACATCTAGACAGCCACTCCAACCTAACCTAGCCATATACAGGTAGCCGGATTAACCAATAATAATAGCACCTGGAAATAGACGCCACCCTTCGTCATTCCGACCAACCAGAAAAATTGCTGCTGACTGTGTAAAAACGATAATCAGCAAGAACTATAAACAAAGAATGGAACTAAACGGTTTAATAAATATTCAATGCATGTTCTTGGTATTAAAAACTTTTCCACAACGTATGGCTCTTCCACAAGAAAATTTTGTAAACTAAAATGAAGTAAATATGAAATAGCCTAAGAGCCAGTGGGCGGCTACCTATATGTATTTTACCAGACTTAAGTTTTCGCACACAGAGACTCTTTTACCCACCATACATGAAATCGGGGTTCACTAAGCCGAAAGTGGTGGACCCGTGTCAAAATCAGGTGAGACAAGTGTCAAATTTTGGTGAAGTGTGAAACCATTTCACCACGTCTGTCGTTTGGAAATTTTGAAAATATATCATTATTATTGGCGGAAAATAATAATGGCAGACGATTATCACGCGGATAACAGTGGGGCAGACAACTTTTAAAGTGTCAAAAATGTCGAATGTTGAAAGTATTTGACCAGGTCTGCCATTGATATATTTTATTCCTCATACTCTTAAGAGCTTATATTTCTCACGGCAGACGTTTTCATGGCGGACATTGATCAATAGATAATAAAATATTAGATGCTTTCCGGTCGGGTGGGGATGTATTTCTTTCGCTGTTTTACAAGATTGTCATCATTGTATTGAAAACGTCGACATCAAGTTGAAGTCTACGTCAGATTCACACATCCTTCCGCTGGTTTATACTGAGTGCACTTACTTAAGAAAACCAACATTTTGAATAGATTTCGCAGCCGTTTTCTTGTTACAAAAAAAAAAAACGAATGTTTAACCCATTAAAAAGGAAATTGACCTTTTTTTATGGGTGATGGCAGACAAACAAACAAAAAGACAACAAGAATTGTTTCTCAAATACAAACCTTTTTTAATACAAGTCACTCTGGCGTATACTTACTATTTTCGCCTCCTAAATAATAAAAGTGAAAATTTTAGCCCTGAATGGCATTTAATTCCGCCGAAATTGAGTGCAGCTGGCAATAAAGTAAATCTTTCGAAATTAAAGTTTGTACTACACTGAACTACATAAGTAAGTTCATAACAATGTAGATTTATTACGAGAAATCTAAATACATATGATATAACTAATGCACCCTACATTTCAACAGGATGGCGCCACAATCAATTATTGTCATCTTGATAATACAAACCAAAAATATATAAACAAAGATAATAACTTTAGGCGAATACAATAGTTATACCAAAGAAAAAGAAGACAGATAGCTTTGTGAAGCCTATGCATACTTTATATTCTCTTGATCAATGCTTTGTATATGGATTTACCAGGTAATATCAAGAATGGTTTTCTGCTTGGTTTGACAGTTTTTTGACAGTTTTTTACATTAGTTTGTAATGTGTGTTCTCTGCTTGCTTGCTCGAAAACCATTCTTGATAGTACTAGGTAAATCCATATACAAAGGATCAATGTCCACCATGAAAACGTCTGCCGTGAGAAATACAAGCTCTTAAGAGTATGAGGAATAAAATATATCAATGGCAGATCTGGTCAAATACTTTCAAAATTCGACTTTTTTGACACTTTCATAGTTGTCTGCCCCAATGTTATCCGCGTGATAATCGCCTGCCATTATTATTTTCCGCCAATAATAATGATATATTTTCAAAATTTCCAAACGACAGACGTGGTGAAATGGTTTCACACTTCACCAAAATTTGACACTTGTCTCACCTGATTTTGACACGGGTCCACCACTTTCGGCTTAGTGAACCCCGATTTCATGTATGGTGGGTAAAAGAGTCTCTGTGTGCGAAAACTTAAGTCTGGTAAAATACATATAGGTAGCCGCCCACTGGCTCTTACGCTATAAGAGCTTGGGAATAGCAGAAAGTTTGGAGATTGCACGATAATTCTCAACTTTATGTTTTTGACCTGATTTAAATATGGGATTTATAAACGAGAACTTCCAGTCATCTAAAAAAATTCCCTTTGAAAGAGATAAATTGAATATTATTTGAAGAGTTTCAACTAATGTAAGACATTGCTTAATTAAATAGGATGGAATACCATCCGGGCCTGGAATAAGACTTGAGTTCATATTTGATATCCCTAACCTAACGTCTTCAAGTGACAAAGAAAGGTGTCCAAAATCAGAGTTAGAAACAGATAATGGATAGTTTAAATTATCTGGAATAATGACTGACGAATGATCCACATAAACACTCTCAAAAAATAACGCGAATAAATCACACGTTGAATTTAAATCTGTAGAAATATGATCGTTATACTCCATATTATTGAAAATAGCCGTATTATGTTTCTTTGAGTTTATAAAAGTCCAAAAGGATTTTGGGTCCCTTGAAATTTTTGACTGAATATCGAGCAAATATTGTCTATACAAAAATTTATTTGAGAAATCATATTCACGTCGCAACTGACAATATCGATTTCTATCATTATCAGATTTAGTTTTCTTAAACTTTTTGAAAGCTTTATTTTTAACATTTTTAACATTTTGGAGTCTCTTCTCCAAGGTAATTTTGGATTACGTTTTTTGATGGTTTTTGGAATAAATCTACAAAAACCATCAAATAAACATCCTAAAAATTTTGTATAAATGACTTCAAAATTTGAACCAGAAAGAAATACAGACCAATCAAAAGATTCAAGATATTCATTTAATTTATCATATTCACCTTTTAAAAAATTAAAATCGTTACAAATGGGTTGATTAATTGGGCAAGACACATTTTTATAAATTCTTAAGTTCAAACATATTCCTTTATGATAAGCAGTATTTTTTACAATGGGAAATAAAGATTCTGAAACATCATAAGCAAGACTGTTATATGAAAAAATTAAATCAAGATATCTGAGCATAGAATTACTTATACTGTTAATTTGAACAAAGTTAAGAGATAATAAAGAATCAATAAATAAGATTTCATAATCTTTGTTAACATTATATGGTATCAAACATTTATCATCATTTGAGTAGTTCCAATGAACATCACATAAGTTAAAGTCTCCAAAAATACAAGGCAGTTGATATTCAGATAAACTTTCAACTAAATACTCAATGTTTTTAATATGCATTTCATATATTAATATAGAACTCTTAGGAAGAATGTAGCTTACTACAAATACAATTTCATAATGTATACCAATTCCATTACATAATTTAACAAAAACGCATATCTGTTCAATTTGCTTATCAATTAATCGTAAGTCGACGAGCCTACTTGAGAATTTAGAGCTTACAGCAATAAGCTTTAGAAGAACTACAAGTAGTAACGGGCCAATCCTCAAAAGGACGCTTTAAAAAATCTGGGCCCTTGAACCAACGCGTATCTTGATCTCCCATCGATACGTCAAAACGTTTCGTACCATCATCAGCCACATTATCGATGGAGCCAACGTGAAACCATTCACACGGAGAACTCGAGTCCAGAATCTCACCTATGCGAGAAGCAACAAAAGAGGGCAATTTGTAATTAGAAGAGTTGATCCAAGCCAAGACTGTTTTCGAATCTGATAAAAACATAGTGTCATCAATTCTAATTGTGTGCGACGTCTTGATTGTAACTGCCAAACGTACTCCTAGTATAGCAGCTTGCAGTTCCAGGCGGGGTATCGTTAGTTGTTTGACAGGCGCGACCTTGGCCTTAGACATGACTTGCTTAACTTCAACCTCATCGTTCCAGGCGAACCAAAAATACCCTACTGCAGCAAAGGCCTTCTCCGAAGCATCGACAAAAACAATCAAACTTACTTTGCAGTCGTCAGGGTTTCTCAATGAATAACGACGAGAAATTTTTATATTTTCAATATCTTTCAAGGCTTTGAAAAAGTCTCGCCACTCGCTACTTAAGTGAGCTGAAACTGGCTCGTCCCAACTAAAACCTTCTCTCCAAACCTCTTGCAATATTATACGACCACGGATTATAAACTGTGAGATAAGTCCTAGAGGATCAAAAATCTTCATTATTGATTTGAGCCTTTTTCTTTTAGTAACAATTGCTTTCTCATCTAGTATCTCTATAAGGCCTTCGTCATACGAAATCTTGAATGCAAAGTTATCAGATACCGGGTGCCAATACATTCCTAAAATCTTGGAAACCAAACTATCGCTTTCATTAGGATTTATACATACCAGTTTGGAGTTGACATTAGTCTCCGGCATCTGATGCATAAATTCTTGGCTGTTTGACTGTATTCCAACGAGATCGAAGTTCATCGAATGGCAGATTTGAAGAGCATCTCTGGTAACTTTAACGGCATCTTGTACAGAGTTGTGGCTATTAAAATAGTCATCCACATAGGTGTGCTTAACAAGACCATCTACAGCTTCGGGGCAGTCATCCTTGAACAAGTTGGCATGATGATTCTTGACAAACTGCGCGCACGACGGAGAGCACCTTGGCCCAAACATCATAACTTGCATGATATACACCGTTGGTTGCCTAGTTGTAACTCCGTCCCTCCATAGAATGCGTTGGCACTGCTGATCTTCAGCCTTAATAAGAATGCGGTGAAACATCTCTCTGACGTCTCCATTCACAGCTACTTGACGTTCCCTGAACTTGAACAAACCCGCAAGAAGAGGAACTAAATTGTCTGGTCCCTTTAGCAAATAGGTGTTCAAAGAGACTCCGTTGACTTCCGCAGCCACGTCTGTCACACATCTGGGTTTCGGAGGATTCTTATTAGGGTTGATGATAATAAAGGTCGGCGCATACCACACCCTTGGCCAAGCTTTATCCAACTCGTCTTGGGACGCAATTCTGGCATAGCCCTTAGTGATCAGATCACGAAAATAGTTGTTCTGCCACTCCAAAAGTTGGGGGTTCTTCTTCAAAGACTTTTCTAGGGCAATAAGACGTTTGAAAGCCATATTAAAACTGTCCGGAAGCTTGACGTCATCTGAAGACCACAACAGACCAATCTCATATTGTCTACCGACCTTTCTCAACGACCGTTCCATAACATCGAAAGAGCGACTTACTTCTCGACTAACAAGTTCACCTTTTGGGGGCATAACACCAAATTCCTCCGTGGTAAAATGACGTCGAACGAGTTCGTGTAGATCCAATTCCTCTTTTATGGCTTCGTGAAACATCAACTTCATGGAAGGTCTCGACGCTGGATCCAAGCAGGACAAGCTCAATGACGGCGCTGATTTACCGAACACTATCCAACCTAAAAGTGTCTTCAACGCATGAGGTTCCGAATCCTTGCCGTGCCGTTGGCCATGGCCTAATAGGAATTTGGCTTGATCCAATCCAAGTAAAACTTTTGGTCGAGCGTCCACCAAATTCTCAAGTGGCAGACCTCGAAGATGAGGGTACTGGCTCTTCAAATGTGAGACATTGATAGACTGACTAGCCAACCCTAAATTCTTGATGGTTTAAACATCCTGCAAAACGTACCTCTTGCAAGAATTCTTCCCAGATACTGAAAAGGTAGTCTTCTTGCAATCCTCGACCCGAGAAACTCCCTTCGTCCACTGCAGTGTGAGTCTTTCAGATTTCCCATACAGCCCAAGTTCATGAAACAACTCTTCATCGATCATAGACAGAGAAGACCCGTCGTCTAAGAAGGCATAAGTGTCAGCAAACAAGTCGCCATTACCATAAATCCGGATCGGCACTATCTTAAACAATATAGAGACGTCAGTGCCAACGTGGGACGAATGAACATGTGGTTGCAGAATGAACGGCTCTGCTAATGAATTTAAGTCCGGCTTGTTGGTGTTTGGAGACGTGTGCAACAAGGGATGATGCCGACCACTGCAACCATCCGTGCCACATGAACGTCGTTTGGCACACGCTTTCCACTGGTGACGCGACGGGTCCAGACAAGTAAAACAAATAGACTTCTCTTGGGCAAACCCTTGCCTTTGAGCTGGTGTCAATGCCAAAAACTCATCGCATTGAAATAGTGCATGATGTTTTCTGTTGCACTTACAGCACAAATCGTTTGACGACGCGGAGACAGGTTGATGTAAAAGCAATCGAGATGTTTTGCTGGCACCAGATGTTTGTTTCTTCTGTTCAGATCCAATTTTTAGTAGATCAGGAGGTAGATCGATGACCTCTGTGAGAAATTCGGCGAAATGTTGGAAACTGACCTTGGACAAAACTGATTTCCTCTTTTGCCACTCTTGATATAGACCTGGACCAATTCTAGAAGCTAGATTAGTCAAAACATAACCATTTGACAAATCTTCTTCCCTATTCATAGACTTCAGGTCTGCAACGAAACCATTAATCTTAACCGCCCACATTCGGAGCTTAGGATCACATTTTGAACTGAGTTTCGGAAGGCTTAACAACTCTGAAGTCAAGTCATGAACAAGAACGTCTGAACGCCCAAACAATATTCGCAGCGAATCCATGATAGCGCCTGCGTCGGAGGAATACTTCAGGCGATCACTTACCATATGATACGCCTCCCCCTTCAATGCTTTACGTAACCGAGCAACGTTTTCCTTGTCGCTGTGTTGACCCTCAACTGTGGTTGATTTATAGACCTCTTCAAAATAGGGCCATTCTCTTCTGTTCTCGCCAGAGAATTGGGGAAGTTCTTGCATATTGTTTCGGTTAAGAATCGTCAGAAGAGCTGCCATATGTGGGTCTTGAACAGAACCAACACCAACTTTTGAGGGCTTTTCGTGAAAATCTGGCACCGGTGTTGACTGAGTTGGGCGTAGATCGTTTGCATTTCGTGACATCAAACCGCTCAACAGAGCCTGATGGTTTAGTTGAATTTTCTTTATTATTTCCAACCTCGTGGAATTCGCAGAGTCGGAGGGACGAAATTGCTCTGAACCAATTGAAACCTTTGACAATCTCAACTTCGATTCCTCCAGTTCAGCTCGCAGCGCCGAAAGTTCCTTGTCTCTTTCGGCCACAGCTGCCTGCGCAACCGCAGCAGCTTCAATGATTAGGTCTACATTCTGCTCACCGACGCCATTTGCTTCCGATACCAACGAAGGCTTCTTTGGACTTTCTTCCCGCAAAACACAATCGTTCTCCTCACAAAACCATGGAGTTATCGTGTCAAATTTGTCGGGATCAAAACTATGACAATCATAGTGCCACCAGCGTTTGCATTTGTCGCAAGCCACCATCAAATCATCGTCAGGCCGGGTGCATTGTGATGACGTACAAGAATGAACTTCTTCAAGCGGCATGGCGATTGGCAGGAATTAATTGATAGAAATTAATTGATTAATTTGAAATAAAATGATGTTGCTCCAAGCAAGAACGGATCTTCCCAAAATATAAAATTAAGCATCCAACCGATGAAAAGAAAAGAACAATCCTTTTACAATTCAACTTAATTTTATTTCCTGAAATAGGCCAATGATTTACTATGGAATATAATAATGCAAAGGATAAAAAATCTTACAAATTAGTGAATCCATAAAACAATAAACTTGCTTCGAACAACAATAGAAATTACTTTTTAATCTTTTAACTCAAAAATGGCGGGACTAAATCAACTTAACCTTTTACTTTTACAAAATGAAGGTGCTTCGCCATGAGCTGGCTTATAATATAATTTAATTACTCTTGTTGTCTCAACTTAAGAAAAGGAGAGATATATTATTTAAAATTAGCCAAAGATTAAGGTTACGAGATCAGAATGAAAATACTTAAGGACTCGATGACACGGCTGATACAATCTCCGCTGCTGTTAGGGCATTTCTAAGAACAGGGTTTCGCTGACTCGAGTGGGCAACTGACTTGACTTTCTGTTTTGTGGCTATTCTTTGTCTTGCTCGGCTTAATGCTATGCGACTTCGCATGACCCATGCTGTGACTCGTTTCAACCTTAAGAAAGAGGAAAAGTTAGCGATACAAATTAAGGAGCTACTGGCCTGGTTAGCATGAAATAATTTTGGGCGAATTTCTTCATCAAGTATCTCCGGCGCTTGAGATTCAAAACAGTGTGGCCATTGTTGTTCAGGAAGGTGTAAAAACTGAGGTCCACTCAACCATCGGCTGTTTATACTTAGCTTTGGGGGATTCATAGCTCGAGTGGCGTCGTCGGCTACTGCCAGCCTGAGGGCTCCGATGCGTCGAGGATTTCGGCTATTCTATGTGCGACAAATGGCTTGTATCGTCGCTGCGATGATCGAATCCACCAGAGTGCAGTTTTTGAATCACTCCAATAACGAACTCGGTTGATGACAATGTTGTGGTTGGCTCGTATAACTGACTGCAACCTGCTTCCGAGGACTGCCGCTTGTAGCTCTAGGCGGGGAATGGAGAGCAACTTCTTTGGGGCACACCTTGTCTTACCAGAAACGAAGGCTACATCAACCTCCCCTTGATATTGAATTCGAAGGTATCCTACTGCAGCGAAGGCACTTTCACTGGCGTCCGTGAAAATGTGCAACTCAATGCTTTCGGCCATTGGAAGTCTCGGTGAGTAGCATCGACTTACCCTTAATTGACTAGCACTTTGCAGACCAATCCACCATAGTTGCCATCGACTGTTAATATCTTGTGGTAAGGGATCATCCCAATCAATCCCAGTCTTCCATGTACTTTGCATCAATAATTTAGAATAAAGCAGAAAATCGGCCAAGAAACCATACGGGTCGAAGACTGCCATAACGATACCGAGCATTTCGCGTTTTGTTGGTGGCCTTAATAACTCCAGAACATCTTTGGGAATCCGATGAAATTTCAGATGGAAACGAAAAGTGTCGTCTTCGGTACTCCAGTACATTCCCAAAACTTTTTCTGTTGTCTTGTTTATTTCTAAGTTGACTGTTGGTTGGACTGGGTATATTGGGCCATTAAGCTTGTCCTGGATGTCTTTGATGTTGCTGACAAAATTCCTTAGTACGAAGCCACCTTCAGCATGAATCCTCTTAACTTCCTGACTGACACGTTCCGCTTCGGCTTAGCTGGAGAAGCTGCAGACGAAATCATCTACATAATGGTTGTTCACAATCGCCGCTACAGCTTCAGGCGATTCCTTTTGAAATGACGTTGCGTTAAGATTTTTTATATATTCGGCTGCGCAAGGCGAACACGCGGCACCGAATATCATTGATGACATGGCATAAGTCTTGATTGGCAAATGGCTGATCCCATCTCTCCAAAGGAACCTCTGGAAATCTTGATCTTCCATTTGTTGGCAACAACTCCAACAGTCCCTTGGCGAAACTTGAGCAATATGGATGAGAGGGATTTGGCCTGCTCTGGTCCCTTTAGTAACGACGAGTTGAGAGAGGTGCCCTGAACTTCGGCAGCGGCATCAAAAACAACGCGAAGCTTTTCTGGCTTATTTGGGTTGATGACACCAAAATGCGGTAAGTACCAGGTGCAGGAACCGTTGGCTTCTTCATCTTGTGGCGATAATTCTCTGGCATAGCCCTTTTGCAGCAAGTCGGCTATTTGACGTCTGCATCGCTCTCCAAATTCAGGGTCTCTTATCATTTTTGCTTCGATGTTGTACAAGCGCTTCGTTGCCATTGGAAGACTGTCAGGCATTGTGATGTTGTCTTGGCGCCATAATAAACCAGTTTCGAATCGCTTTCCGATACGTTTAGTGGATTCCTCCAAAATTCGTCTCGCTCTGGCATCATCGATTGACTCCAAATTCTGCCCACTGTTGTTGACACCAAAATTCTCGATAGTAAAATAGGATTCGATTAACTTGTTCAATTCTTCCAGGTTGGCATTTTCTTTGATGTGAAGAACCATTGGCGTATCAACCTGGTCTTTCTGGTGTGGACCAAATGCAACCCAGCCTAGCTTCGTGTGCGTTGCTATTATTCCCTTATCTTCGATGACAGAAGTGGCAACACCCAGGTGACAGTTGTCCAAACCAATTAGCAACACAGGTCTCGCGTTTTTGTAACTGCTTACTGGAATGCCTTGTAGTTGACTTAGGGCATTCTTGTCAAATGACTGAATAGGGAGACTCTAGTTCGGTACCATCCTGACGTTCTTCATTTGGAAGCTTTGGGATCCCCTTTCGATTCCTTGTATCTCTAAGGTGACTTTTCTGGATGGTTCAGTAACGACTTTGTCGCCAAACCATTGTAGCGTAAGGTTCTGTAACTGACCTTTCAGTCCGAGCTGTGTTGCGATGCTTTCTTCCAAAATCGTCACTGAGGATCCCTCATCGAACATGGCGTATATGGTTTTTTTTGGCCTCTGGGTCCTACGAGGACGACTGGCAAAATGCGAAACAGTTGATTGCTGTTGTTCTGCGTTTGGCAGTTGTGAATTCTTGCTGAGATCTGTGGAGTCACAACATCGGATGGTTCGTGCAAAAGCTTGTGATGGAACTTGCCGCATTCACGTTCCTCACATCTTTTTCGACTGCGGCATAATGCAGTCCCATGGCCTACTTTCAAACAAGAAAAACACAGGTGCTTGGTCTTTGTAATTTTCCAGCGATCCTCAACAGGCAAATTCTTGAATGTCTCACACTCCCAGATATGGTGATTGGCATTTCAGGAAACGCAAAGTACTTCATTGTTCCTTCGATCTCCGTGGTTCGACTGAGTGATGTTGGCATGTAACATACGGCGTGTGTTTGGTTGTGTACTCTTTGCTGTTGTATAAAAGTTTGTTTATGGTACTAATTGTACAACTTCTGCTAGTTCAGTCAACCAAACGGCGAAGTTTCTTAGGGTGGCATATGGGATATGGTTTTATTGTTGCGGCATGCCTTGCCCAATCAAGTCGACGTGTCATCGGCAATTTCAAGCATAGCTCCTCCAATAGCATTGGGTTCGCTAGGTGTTGTTCACACTTAGCAGAAGCAAGGAAAGCTACCATGTTCTGGACCATTGTAGAGAATGGGATAAGCTGGTCAATACGCGCATCGGCAATAGGTGGGAAATGTTGGGCTTTAGAAATTGGCATCTTAACTAGCTGCTCTGGTCGACCGAAGCGGAACTGGAGTTGTTACGGCTCATTGAACACAACTATATGTTGCGCCTCATTGAACACAGCTATATTTTGACTTCTGACATTTTGTAAATTGCATTGTAACTTGATTTATTATTAAATTAGATATTGTTCGTTAACCACGTTCTTTTCATTTCCTATCACGTGTACGGACATAACAGTGGCGACGAGGATTTTTTTTTCCAAAGAAAATAAAGGTAAAGCCAACTCCTTAAATAAAATTCACTGCAACAATGCCAGATCAAATCAATCGGCACCAGCAGCAGCCTGCACATCAGCAGCAGCCTGCCCATCAGCAGCAGCCTGCCCATCATCAGCATCAGCAGCAGCCTCCTCATCATCAGCAGCCTGCTCATCATCAGCAGCAGCCTCCTCCAATCCAACAGCCTCACCCTCAGCTTCAACAACAGCAGAACAATTTTCAAGTTCCTCCACAACCAGCGCAACCACAGATTCCACAAGACTTTATAACATTTTTCCAGGTTATGATGACAAATCAGTCAGCGCTTATGGATCGTTTATCTGAAAATGTTTTTGGTCTCACAAAAGAAAGAGCTTCAGCAGAATACACCATGGAAGTTCTAGCGAAAAACATTCAGAATTTCCATTACGACGAGGAAAATGGAGTAACATTCAGACAATGGTACGAGCGTTTTGCTCCCACGTTTACTGAAGATGCCAAAGCTCTCTCAGATGATGCTAAGGTTAGACTTCTGTTGAGAAAACTGGGACCATGCGAGTACTCAAGGTACGTTAACCTCATTTTGCCAAAAACACCTGCTAGCCTTGATTTGGAAACCACAATCAACAAGTTATGCAATATTTTCGGACCATCGGAATCAATTTTCAACATTCGCTTCCACTGCTTACAAACATAATCCAGTCATTTAAGCTTAAATTAGGTAAGAATCAACGCCAGATCAAGTCGAAAGAAGAAAAAGAGAACTCAAGTCATCTCAGTTAATTCAATCCAAGCTTCAGATCGCAAATTTGTCCAGGTTGTCATCAATGCACGTAAAGTCAAGCTTCAATTAGATACGGCAGCAGACGTCACAATAATTTCAAAAGAAATATGGCAACAATTAGGTAGCCCAGAGCTCGATTCAGATTCTAATTCAGAATCAGTCATCGATGCCCAAGGTAAAACCATCTCCATGCTAGGTTCTTTTACGGCAGACGTCACACTCGAATCACAATCAAAAAGATTGGTTTGCAGAGTGTCAGAACTTCCCAATCTGAATCTTTTTGGCATAAACTGGATTGATGAATTCGGGTTATGGGATCAACCTTTCAACAAGGTATGCAGAACTGTTGAGTTATCACAGAAGAAAATGATCGAAGATAGCATGTGCAAGATAAAAACACGATTTGCAGACATTTTTACAACAACACTTGGTCACTGTACCAAATTCAGACCAAAGTTGTACCTCAAAGAGAATGTCACTCCAGTTTTTCGAGCAAAGAGACCAGTACCGTATGCAGCACTTGAGAGTGTTGAAGCTGAACTTTCCAGGTTGCAACAATTGGGAGTTATCACACCGATTGACTTTTCTGAATGGGCCGCACCCATTGTGGCAGTAAGAAAAGCAAATGGAACCATCAGAATATGCCCAGACTATTCCACCGGTTTGAATGACGCTCTTCAGCCGCACCAGCATCCGCTTCCACTCCCAGAAGACATCTTTGTTAAACACGCAGATGGTAAATTCTTCACGCTCATTGATCTGTCAGACGCGTACTTGCAAGTGGAGGTAGAAGAAGAGAGCAAAAAGTATTTGACCATCAATACGCATAAAGGTCTATACAGATTCAACAGGCTTCCTCCGGGAGTAAAGGCAGCTCCAGGAAGTTTTCAGCAAGTAATGGACACAATGCTGAATGGTCTCGAAGGTGTTTCAGCTTTCGTAGATGATCTCCTAGTATCTGGAACAACGGTTGACAATCATTACAATAGACTGATTCTAGTATTCGAAAGACTTAGTGAGTATGGGTTCCATGTTAAATTAGAAAAATGTTCTTTTTTCCAGCCCTCACTAAAGTATTTGGGTCATTTGATCACATCAACTGGTCTCAAACCAGATCCAGAAAAGGCAGCAGCCATAATTTCGATGCCAGAACCGCAAAGTGTTTCACAATTAAGATCGTTCTTGGGAGCAGTCACATATTACAGCAAGTTCATTCCTAACATAAGCAGTATCAGTGGTCCACTGCTTGCACTTCTTAAGAAGGATTCAAAATGGTTTTGGAATGACCAATGTCAACAAGCGTTCAACAACTTCAAGCAAATTCTTTCTTCCGACTTGGGTCTCACTCACTATGACCCACATTGTTGTCGTCGAATTTACGGAAGCCGAAACCCACAATTTTTTGTTAGCAAGAACAAAACAAGAACGCAAGAGAACAATAAAACAATAATTTTGACACCGAGAATTTTCGATTTATGGTATCTTTATTAAAGTAAGAAAAAATAAACTATTTTATGAATTTATAATTTTTGCTTGTTCGTACGCTTTAAAATTAATTGTTTACTGCTTCCGACCGACGCGATGCTGTGTGCTGTTCTTCTTCGACTGCCCTATATATTCGAGTCGTTTTTCGCTGCACACCTGCATTATGTATTCAAGCATTCAGCTAACGGTCAGCATTGATTTTGGTGTTGAAGTGAATGAGGTATATACATAGATTATAGCGTACCATTGTATGTACATGGCAACAATTAACGGCGATAACATTCTCCCCCTCGTAAGCGAGCTACGGTGTAGAGAGCTTGCTTGCTTCCTTATCGACGTCTAAGACAGCAATTTTGCTCGTTGGTCGCTCCAACATTCCAGTCTTGGTTCTTATGGTGGCTCTTCGGACTTGACCATCTCTCGCAGTGATAACGTTTTCGATGACTCCCTTGGGCCAACAGTTTCGGGGTAGGTTCTCATCCACGATGATAACTATGGTGCCAGGAGCTATGGGAGGTTGCTTAGTGAACCACTTACCTCGCCTTCTAAGCAGGGGGCTGTACTCTTTTATCCATCTGCACCAAAACTTGTCGGCAAACGTTTGGGTTCGTCGTCGCAGGACTCAAGTGATACAAATGTAAGTGGACGAGAGTTGATTAAAGATTCCACTTCCCAAAGCGCACATCTCAAGGTCTCGTCGTTAAAGTTCGTTGGAGCCAGGTTATACAGGATGGTCTTGATTGAACGGACGAGCCTTTCCCAGGCTCCTCCCATATGTGGTGCTGCTGGGGGATTAAACTTCCATCTTATCCCATCGTACTTCGAGGCTATTGTTGCGTAATTGACGTCTTTGTACTGGTCGCATAAGATCTTTTCCGAGGCTCTGAAATTAGTGCCGTTGTCGGTATAAATCTCTCTAGGCGTTCCACGCCGTGAGATAAAATTTCTTATACACATGATGCATGAACTAGTGTCAAGGCTGTGTGCCACCTCTATGTGCACTGCACGAACTGTGAGGCACGTAAATATTACGCCCCATCTCTTCTCACGTCTTCGTCCAAGTACCGTAGAGATAGGCCCGAAATAGTCGATTCCAACAAATGTAAAGGGGTGCTCGAACGCTGCTAACCTTGCGGCTGGTAGGGGAGCCATTTGTGGAACTATGGGTGTTGCATGATGGTTTTTGCATCTTTGGCACTTCCTTCGTACGGACTTGTACAAAACGCGTAATTGAGCAATGTAGAAGTTACCTTTGAGTTCGTTGATTACAGTCTCATGTGATAAGTGATGATGTTTCTCATGCCAACAGCGCACTATAAGGAAGGTCACATAGTGATTTTTCGGTAGGACGATAGCATCAGGTTTGTTATCTAAACTTTCAACTCTGCTTTGTGTTCTTATAATGCCGGAAGAGTCTATGTAGACATTTAAAGATATTAGTGTTGATTTGTTGCTAATAATCTTACCGCGCTGCAGGTCTGCTATCTCTTGGCTGTATTCACTCTTCTGTGCAAGCTTGTACAGTTCGAATTTTGCGTCTTGGAGCAATTCAAATGTGAGATGTTTTGGGCTAGGGCGTTTTTGAACAACAGCTTTGAGTTTTCGTATGTATAGCTTAAATGTGGCCAACGCTCGGTACAGGCGCTTCCAATCGGAAAAGTACTCGATGTTCATGTTGATTGGGGTCAAACTTGTAGATGTGGTATGCAGTAAGTGTTGTCGAATTTCGGTCTTGTCGGTTGGTCCAAGTTCATCACATAATGGCCAATTATCAGGTCCGCAGCTCAGGAACTTTGGTCCGGTGAACCACGATTCAACATCTAACCGTGACGATACTTTAGTTGCCAGGTCGGCAGTATTCTCCTTTGAGGATACCCATCTCCACTCAGAAACATTAGAGTGCTCCAAGATCTCTCCCACTCGAAACATGACGAATTGCTGGAACTTCTTGGGGTCCATTCGAAGCCATTTGAGAACCGTCTTTGAATCTGACCACCAACATCGTGAATGAATAGTGAGGCGGCGAGTTGTTAGAACTTTTAGAGACAGTCTTATGCCAAGCACAGCTGCCTGGAGCTCAAGTCGCGGGATCGAGACTGGCTTGAGTGGCGCTACTTTCGATTTTGAGGCTACTAGGGTAACAGAAACTTCGTCCCCACACTGCACACGTATGTAGCAGACAGCAGCATAGGCATGTTCCCCAGCATCAACAAATGTGTGGAGTTGAACGTTGTCGGAGTTGGCCAGTAGTCGACTGTAGCAGCGAGGAATTTGGATGCATTTTATTGTCGGTATCAGCGATTTCAATTGAAGCCACTTGATGTACAACTCATCGTTAAGCTCATCGTCCCAATGAATGTCGGACCGCCAGATCTCTTGCAAAAGGATTTTTAGACCGATTGTAAAGCAAGCTATAAATCCAAGAGGATCGAAAATAGCCATGAGAACCTGTAAGGTTTCACGCTTTGTCGGCTTAACTTGTTCATCCAAAATATCGCGTTTCAGCTTAGTGAATCTGAAATTATATGTAAAGACATCATTATTTGGATCCCAATACAAACCGAGGATCTTCTCAGTAGATCCCAATGCCTTCTGTTCTTGAGCAGATGAATCGCTACTTTTATCGCTGAGCTGATCAACGACCCATCGAGAGTTGGAGGCCCAATTGCGCATATTGAATCCAGCAGAGGAATGAATTAACTTTACCTCACTTGCCAAACGCAAGGCTTTCTCCTCATCATCCGTACTGTCGATAAAGTCATCAACATAGTGGTGGTTTCTGATGGCTTCCACGGCTCGGGGGTAAAGATGTTGAAACTGGTCGGTGTTCTTATTGCGAATGTAGTGGGCGATGCAAGGAGCGCAGTTCATTCCGAAAGTCAGGGCATTCATGACGTAACAGCTAGGCTGATGTGGTGGATCTTCCTTGTTGTACCATAAAAATCGTTGCACATGCATGTCTTGTTTTCGTACTTTGATTTGGTGGAACATTTCGGCAATGTCACCACAGATGGCAACTTGACCGATCCTAAATGCCAGTAAAATCTCCACTAAAGATGTTAAAAGATCGGGTCCACTGAGAAGGAAATCGTTGAGCGAATGTCCATTGGATTTTGCGGCGGCGTCCCAGACGAGGCGGACTCTGTTTGGTTTATTTGGATTCACCGTGACGAAAATTGGTAAATACCAACATGGTTGTTCTGTTTCTGACATCTCTGTGAGCGTCAGCTTACTAGCGTAGCTCTTGCCAAGAGGTTGTCGATTTCAATTTGCATTTTGTTCTTCAGATCTGGTTCACGATGAAATTTCTTCTGTAAGCACATGAGTCGGTTAAACGCTGTTTTGAAACTATCGGGCAGGTTGAACTTGTCAGCGCGCCAAAGAAGACCAGTTTCATACCGGTTTTGAAGAGGTCTACAAGTGGATTCTAAAATCTGTAAGGCTCTCTGATCTTCATTTGAACATATGGCGGTTGATGATGACTCTAGTGCGAAAAAGGCTTTAACTTCCTCATGAAGGTCAAGAGAATTTCGGTTGCAGTCACATGAATGGCAATTGAGATGGCGTACTTCTTGATGATTGGGCACACATCCCTGTAGCGTCCAACCTAACCGTGTTTTGGTGGCGATTGGCTGATTCCAGGAACCTTCGCGAATCTTGAGAGGCACTGCTAACCTCCAATTATCTACGCCGATGAGGATTGTTGGACGAGCGTCTTTGTATGATTGGATTGGAAGGCCGGACAGGTAAGGGTAACATCTAATGATTGCTTTCATGTCTAATGATTGCATTGGAAGTGAGAGCTTTTCCACTGTGTGCACATCGTGTACGTTGTGTTTGATTTTGCCCATCTTATTGGAAATCTGGATCGAAGTTCGCATTGAATGTTCTTCGGCGCGGGTTGTGTCACCAGTCCAGCGAAGGCATAGAGGTTCAATTGCTCCAGAAAGTCCGAGAGTTTCAAAAATGCTTCTTTCCATCAAAGTTACTGAAGAACCCTCATCTAGAAAGGCAAAGGTGTCTATAAAAATATCCTTTGAGTGAATACGTATCGGGATGATACGGAAAAAGGGTTGTGCTCTTTCCTCAACGTCTCTATGAGCGTTAAGAGCTACGCCTGTGCCTAGTGAATACTGATTTGAACTTACTTGGGTACTTTCTTGGCTTACGTTACCGGTTGGCTTATGCAAAAGAGGATGGTGCTTTGCCTTGCAGCCATCGAGTCCACACTCCCTGTTGACCTTACACCTCAGTCGATGTGAGTTCAAACACTGGCGGCATAGCTTATTCGTCTTAAGCACTTCCCACTTTTTGTTGTACGTCATCTTCTTGAATTCGTCACATTTTGAAACCCTGTGATCAGGGCCGTTGCAGACGACGCAACAAGTTGCTTTTGATTGGCCCGTAACCTCAGTATGGGTGTTCATCACTCCGCTCCTTTTAGCTTGGAAAGGTGACACAACCTGGCATGCGGCTTCAGCGATGTTATGCAGCCAGCTGCTAAATGTTTTTAGAACAGGAACATGCTCATCTTTCTGAAGCATTGCCCAGGTAAACTTATATTGATTTGGTAATTTATCAACAAACTCCTTGACCAGCATTGGATTGTTGAGATGATCGTATAGTTGACAAGCTTCCATCGTAGAGCAGATGTTGTTCACCGCCAACGCAAACTCAATTATGTTTTCCAACTTGTCTTTCGGTGGTGGAATTTTTCTAGCTTTGTCGATCATTGACTCTATTATGTTTTCTGGTCGTCCAAAACACATTTTGAGAGTTTTCATTATCTCGGGTACCAAGCTGGGCATAAGGAGCTTATTGCGAACGATTTCACGCGCCTTTCCTTTCAAACTGGCTTGGAGTCGCATTAGGTTTTCGGCGTTACTGTACCCTCCTAACTCGGTGCTGTTGGTGAAGTTGCTTAAAAATAGTGGCCACTCTTCAGGGTCACCACTAAAGGCAGGCAATTGCTTTGGGAGTACTTGTCTTGCAGCAATTTGTGACGGCGATGGACCAGGAATTGGATTGGTGTATATTGCAGACGGTGGGTGTGAAATCGTTGTTCTATTGTATGCTGGAGCTGGGTCTTCAATTGAACTGTTTAAAATTCTATATTTTCGTTCTAAGTAAAGCCGTTGTAAATTCATCTCCTCTTCTAACATTTTCATCTGTAGCTCTTTTCGTTGTTGTGAACTGTCAACGGTTCTTGGCATTTCTGCTGGTTTAGCTCTCTCGCTCTGATTAGCATGTTGTGATTCAGCTGTTTCTCTCAATCGCCATTGTTGCGATAGAGGTACTGCCGGTGAATATTGTTGCAAATGAATTTGTGATCTGTTCGGAAATGTTGCTGGAAGGGTTCGATTTGCCGCCCAAGTTATCATTGTTGGTGTATGTGTACCTGTACACTTACTTGAAAGAGGTAAAGAGATGGCATCATTTGCAAATGCATTAGTATATAACGCCGTTGATGTATATGGTATATGCGGTGCCGTTATTGTCTGTTCTGGAAGTGAAAAGGTTGCCGTTGGGTGCAGAGTAAGGGGGAAACAATGAAAATATATTATTTCCAATACTCGACGACGTGACTCTTGTCGCAGGCTGGTTTGTATCCAGAGCACTGGTTGTTTGATGTTTGGTGGATGGAGATGATGATGCTTGAGGATGAAGTAAAAATCCTGGCACGAGGTCGGTTCTCTGATCAGGTGGAGCAATACACGTGGTGGTGGTGGTGGTGGTGGTGAAATTTGTACGAAGAGCTAGACAAAATTCACAGCTCCAACTGGTCTCAGCCACACCACTGTCAACTCCTACGCAATCAAAATGACACCATTTACTGCAGGCATCGCACTGCACCATGCGATCAGTTTCTCCATCACTACACATAAGGCAAACCGAGGTACCTTCATCATTTGTTCTTTTTGGGGGCATTTTTCGATTGTGTACGCGCAATTATAAATCGATTCGATTGTATTTAATAATGTAAATTAATTTTAAAGATTTTGTTGTCGTCGAATTTACGGAAGCCGAAACCCACAATTTTTTGTTAGCAAGAACAAAACAAGAACGCAAGAGAACAATAAAACAATAATTTTGACACCGAGAATTTTCGATTTATGGTATCTTTATTAAAGTAAGAAAAAATAAACTATTTTATGAATTTATAATTTTTGCTTGTTCGTACGCTTTATAATTAATTGTTTACTGCTTCCGACCGACGCGATGCTGTGTGCTGTTCTTCTTCGACTGCCCTATATATTCGAGTCGTTTTTCGCTGCACACCTGCATTATGTATTCAAGCATTCAGCTAACGGTCAGCATTGATTTTGGTGTTGAAGTGAATGAGGTATATACATAGATTATAGCGTACCATTGTATGTACATGGCAACAATTAACGGCGATAACACACATCTTCCGATCATAGTCGCAGCAGATGCTTCGAATGTAGGTATAGGCGCATGCATTTCACATCAACTTGCAGATGGCACAATGAAGCCCATACAACATGCGTCTCGCACACTTACGTCAACAGAGTAACAATACAGTCAAGTTGAAAAAGAAGGCTTAGCACTCACATTCGCAGTAAAAAAAATTCACAGAATGATCCTGGGACGTCATTTCACCCTGCAAACGGACCACAAACCGCTTTTATCCATTTTCGGATCTAAGAAGGGAATCCCAGTTTACACAGCCAATAGGTTGCAACGTTGGGCACTCACACTTCTAAGGTATGATTTTACAATTCAATATATATCTACCAAAGATTTTGGCAATGTAGATGTGTTATCAAGATTGATAAGTCAGCATAAAAAACCTGACTCTGAAGATTTCGTCATCGCAAAGTCGACAGTGGAGTATGACGCTAGTGCAGATCTCAGAAACACTATTCAACAGCTACCAATTACATTCAATATGATACGCAAAGCAACACACAACAATGCAGAACTAAGACAAATAAGCAAATTCATCAGATCGACATGGCCAAGCAAAGAAAAACTTTCTTCTATTGAACTTCAGTTCTACAACAGACGAGAAGCATTATCAGTCATTAACGATTGCATCATGTTTGGACAGAGGCTGGTAATTCCTGATTGTTTTCGTTCGAAAATAATTCGTGAGCTACATCGAGGTCATCCTGGAATCCAGAAAATGAAAGCAATAGCTAGAGGTTATGTGTACTGGCCACTAATAGACAAAGATGTTGAGACATTCGTAAAGCAATGTTCAAGTTGCCAGTCAGTCGCAAAGTCTCCAGAGAAAACGACACTCCACTCATGGCATTTAGCAACAGAACCTTGGGAACGCGTACACATTGATTATGCGGGTCCAATTGAGAAGATGTTTTATCTAGTCCTTGTAGATTCACACTCAAAGTGGCCTGAAATTGTGGCTACTCAATCAATAACATCAACTGCGACCATCAACATCCTCAAGGAAATATTTGCTCGCCATGGCTATCCACAAACATTGGTATCCGATAACGGAACACAATTTTGCAGCCAACAATTTCAAATCTTCTGCAAGAGTGCTGGTATTGATCATATTCGAATGGCGCCTTTTCATCCCCAGTCAAACGGACAAGCCGAAAGGTTTGTAGATACCCTAAAAAGACACTTGAAAAAACTCAAAGGGGACGTCACACCACAAGAAGCCTTGCAACAATTTCTTTTTATGTATAGGACAACTCCAAACACAAATGTTCCTAATGGTTTATCACCTTCAGTGGCGTAGATAGGGGGGGATCAGGGGGATATATCCCCCCATTGGGATTCATAATTGTTCAACATAACCAAGTCATGCCAAATAAGTTAAAGAAACGCACTCTGAAATTTAGTACCTACTTCGTACGTGAATCAAGTCTTATTAGTACTCACAGGATTCCTAGAGGCATTGTAAATTGTACATTCTATACCTACAGTCTACGGGGAAAACACAAAGTCAACTTCATCTGAAAAAAATTATTACTTCGGCAAATCACAAAATATTTTGAATTTCTATTTTATATCGATTTTTAAAAAGTATTTTTTAACGTCTCTCCCTAATTGATAATAATAGGTAAACGTGCAAGAAAAAGAGCTTAACTCCAGCTTTCCACAAAAGCCCACACCGTAACAAAAATTGAAAGATATTTAGATTTCTTCTCACCGTGTGTCACATTGTTAATTTGGTGTAAGAAACTGCCCCAAACACGCAACACACTCATCCATACGAACACAAATGTTCGCACAACTATGGTGAAGTTAACGCGAATCCTAACGGTAACGATAGCTCACACTAGTTCATTTTAACCAGAAAGAAAAATGCGCTATTACCCATTACATAAAGCGTGCCTTACACAAGCGGCAGATTGACAATCATTCGTCGTAATTTTGCGAGTTATTTGTGCGAATTATTTTGAGTGGCTTTTTTTTTAAATTAATTTTATATATATAAAATATTACGAAAATTTCCTAAAATTAATTTGGGTATGCAGTATTCAAGAATATGTAAATTTACATTTTATTAGTGAATTTCGATTTTAAATATTGATCCGATTTTGAGGTATAGAATTTTGAAAAAAAGTTTAAAAATGCTTTTAAAAATACAAACAAATTTTTAAAATTTGTTTGGAAATAAAATTTTATTTGGGCAATTTATACGTACTTTCAGAAAAAAAATTAGTAGCTGATCAGGGTTTTGTTTTTTCGAAAAAATCTTATGAGAAAAAAACGATTCTATGAGAGGCAACGTTTTGGAGGAAGTTTTAAAAAAACGTTTTTGAGAAAATTGAAACTTTTAGTTTTTGGCCAAAACAAATTGTATGGTGGCTTCCCTAAGTTCTGATCTTAAAAAAAATAAAAAAAGCACCAACGAACCTCTAGTTTTCAAGTTTTAAGTCAATCGGACCAGTGGTTAAGGCTGCAGGTGCGTTTACAGAAAGACAGACAAACACTCAAAACTTTTCATATATTCTATACTAGCAGTTGCCCGCGAATTCGTCCGCCTCTCCCTCACGCTCCGGCCAGAAGTGCGTCTTGACTTGTGCATCATGCGCGTGAATTCGGTTGCGAAGTTATTTTAAAATTGTATATTAGTCGACTCTCCCTAAGTCAAAATTCTTCTTAACTCGAAGCGTTCAAATATGATTTATTTTCCCCGTTTTAGTAAGACTTTTCACTGAAGCTCTGCTCTTATTATTTGCAGCGTATCTTTGTATAGCTTAAAGGCTTCCTCGATAAATGGACTATTCAACACAAAAAGAATTTTTCAATTTCATTTAGCAGTTCCTTAGATCAGCGCTTTCACACAAACACGCGTTTCACATTTTCCACTGATTCTTCGCTCCTATTGGTCGTAGCTTAATGCTATGCAGCCTAAAACTTTCCTCAATTAATGGACTATCCAACTCAATTACAATTCGAACCAGTAGTTTCTCAGATAAGCGTATTAAAACAAACAAACAAACTCTTCAGCTTTATATATTAGTGTAGATGTCGGAAGTAAAAATGAGCGAACTAGATCTATCCCCCCCCCATAGCGAAAAGCTATCTACGCCACTGATCACCTTCAGAAGCCATTTACAAAAGAAAGATTAGAACACCAATGGATCTACTGCAGCAACCAAAGCCTAAGCAAATAGTCATTAATGAAAAACAAAACGAAAGTTTCAACAATCAACATAAAGCTAAATTCAGATCATTTACTGTGGGAGACAAAGTTTTTGTAAAACTGTTTCGTAACAACAAGGCAGAGTGGATACCCGGTGAGATTATTGAAAAGGTTGGTTCAGTGAACTACAATGTTTTTGTCAACATAAGAGAGAAATTAGTTCGCTCACACACTAACCAAATCCTTCCCAGAAATGCACAAGAGCGAGATGATGTCATCAAATCATCAGATTCAGATCTTCCAATGTCAATAATTTTGCAAGACTTTAAATTGAGTCCTAACGTTTATTCGCAAGAAGCTAACGAAGTTCCAAACTCCATCACAGCAAGACCTTCAACCGTTCCACATATTTCAACATCAAACAGCACAACCTCAGATGCAACAACCCAATCACCTAGGCCAACATCCTTGGTCTCTACACAACATGAAGTCACGCCTCACATCCCAACCAGAAGATCCAGCAGAAAACGTAGGGCACCGAAGAGGTTTTCCCCTCCGTCTCCAGCAGCTAAAAGGGGAGGTGTTACGGCTCATTGAACACAACTATATGTTGCGCCTCATTGAACACAGCTATATTTTGACTTCTGACATTTTGTAAATTGCATTGTAACTTGATTTATTATTAAATTAGATATTGTTCGTTAACCACGTTCTTTTCATTTCCTATCACGTGTACGGACATAACAGGAGTGCACTGATTACTTGATGAACGTTCGTGGGATGTATTTACAAAGATGAAACCGCGTCCCTAGCTTCACTGTGAAGACACTTTTGCAAACGGATGGTGTTTTCAATATCGGAGTACCCAAAGTTTGCAGTAGTTTCTTCAAAATTGGCAAAAAATAAAGGCCAATCTTCGGGCTTTCCGGAAAACTGTGGCAGATCATACAGTTTCTTATACGGCTGAGTGGGTACGGTTGCATTTCCACTGCCCATGGAGAACGACGACTGTGACGCTCCTGAAGGAGACTGTGTTGGCCTCTGGTCAAGCTCAAGAGCATTTCGTTCAACTTGGACTTCGCGGTCGATCGTTTCCCTCAATCGTTGCGTCTCCGTTTGGTTTTGGCTGGTCTCGTTTCGCAACTGTTCAACGGAGTTCTTGAGTGAAGTAATCTTGTCTAAAAGCTGGTTCATCAATGCAGTGCTTGCGTCTTCCATAATTGTAGGTAGCCTTCTTGTTGGCTCCCTTTCCGTTCTGTATCGAAGTGGAAGAATTCCTTTGGTTTTCCGGTCACTCTTGCGATATTGCGTCAAACAATTTTGTACGTTGTTGAAAACTGTACAAAATGGCGGCGGCCTTTTCTCAAAAGAATAGCGTCGCCCAAGATGCAGCAAATGTACGGCAACTACAAATTGAAAGTGGGTAGCAATCTGTATTCAAAATCAAATGTTATTGTTTTTGGCTTACTCGGCTGCTGCAGTTATTTTAACTGCAGCTCGATGTTTCAATAAAGGCTTTGGCGGCTTCTTGGCGTAAGGCAATAATTTGTTTCGTAACAAATGGCGATTTAATTTGGCAATTCTTGTTGGCTTTGCAGCGGCGCGGCACACGAGAATGTAAATTTATCAATTTTAAAACTTTGTCGTCGGAAAAAGGCAAGGCAAATACTGTTTAGGTATTACAATTTATTTTAAAGTAAAAAAGGCAAATGACTACAAATTTTCAAAGTTCTTGGTGCTCTCACAGAGTTTTATGAGTTCACAATTCCAAAATTTTCCATTTTTCCATTTGAAAATAAGTACACCTACAATTTCCCGCAGTTTTCCCTTTAAAACCAATGAGTTTTCCGAGTTTTTGAAATTTGGAGAATCTCTCACTCAGGCGCTCGCTGTAGTGTAGAAGCTAAGGCAACCGAAGTTGAACTTCTCTCTTTGGGCGGCACGTGTGTTTTTGTCCTTTGATAATCGAGTTCTTAACTTGGGCACTACCAAAAAGTGGTCAGAGTCGACATTTGCTCCTCGGAAAGTGCGCACGTACAAGATGTTGATGCGTGCCGTGCGCCGATTAGCACATGGTCGATTTGATTGGTGGTTCCACCATCCGGAGACCGCCAAGTTGCTGTGTATATCTTTTGTCTTGGAAACCTATTGCTACTTATCACCGTATTACGAGCTGCAGCAAAGTCGATTAGTCGGAAGCCATTATCTGTTGTAACTTCGGTGAGACTGTGCTTTCAACTAATCTGCCAAGGATGTCATCATTCCCTATGCATTGAAGTCTCCGAGTACGATTTTGACGTCGTACTCTGGACAGGCTTCGTAGGCTCTATCCAGGATGTCGTAAAAATCTACCTTTCTAGACTCCTCAGCATCGTCGACTGACTGACATTAGACTGACGTTTTCGAGTGTGACCTTGATGCGGATTACAGCCAGGCCATCACTGATTGGCTTGAAATCTATAACTTTGGACCTGAGCTGAATTCCCACTATGAATCCGCATCCAAAAATGTCACAATTTCTTCTTTTCGTTGTCTCTGATCCTATCCACTGCATGAGGACGGATTCAAGTTTTTGAGTAGCACCTGGAGTGTGGAGTGTTCTTAGATTCCAAGTACAAACTCTCAATTCGTAGTTGTCGTTCCGGGTTTGGTTGCTATTTGAGGGGGGTCATTATCCGAGGCTCTATACCTCTCTCTCATGACTTTCAAATTAAAGCATATCCGTTTATGCTTAAATCCGATGTGTATTACTTACTTAAGGTGGCCCTACAGTCCGTTGTGGACTTGGGCATCAATCAACAGTCTCCAGTTTTGCAGTCCAAGTTGATTGAGGTACTCTTCCACTTGCGTGCGCCACCTGAGTCGCGGTCTTCCTCTCTTTCTGCGTCCCTCGGGAATAGTGTCGAAGCACAGATAATAAATTTATACAGATGTCTCATCCCTGCAGAAAAAAATGAAACATATTTTGCTCTTAACAGACAACGCCGTAACAGACAAGGAGCTTTTTGAAGCTTTTTTCCTTGCCTAAGTATTCATTTAGGGGCAATGAGGCGAACGAAAATAGATTTTTAATGCATTAAGTGAATGCGTTAAAGCTTTTGGAAAAAGCTTTTTTTTGGTAGCTTTCAGTTTCATATATCATTTCTCGCCATAAGGGTGAGACATCTGTATAAATTTATTATCTGTGGTCGAAGGCTTTCCGGGCCGGAGCATTGGTGTCCATCCGCTTTAAATGACCGACCCATCTGAGTCTCTCGACCTTGACCCTTCTGGCTAGGTCCATGTCGTTTGAAAACCCGTAAAGTTCGCTGTTGTATCTTCTTCGCCATTCCCCTTCAATGCACAAGGCGCCAAAAATGACTCGAAGAACTTTCCTATCCAAACAGCCTAGGGCCCGGTGCACACAAGCGATTATTTGTCGCGGCGATATCGCAACTATTCAGTGCACACTTGCGTTTACAGAAGTAGTATTTCCAAATCCCCAGCATTGACTGCGATTCTACTATGATGTTCCCTTGTTTATTTCTGCAGGCATCGGTTCTTGCTCGATTACCTTGAGCCAGCTGTTTTACCTTCCGATAAAACCTCCGAACTTCATTCTTGCTGTTGGCTCTCTCAACATTCTCGATCCGACGCTTCTCATGCTCATGATCCGACGCCTCTCCTGAGAAGCCGACATTCCTCTCTCCTCTTTTGCTCGTAGAGCCACGAGCAGCTCTTGTCCTTCTATGCAGCGCCGCTTTGTATGCCTCCTGCTTGGCTGCATGGACCTGCCTGCATTCTTCGTCAAACCAGGGGTTTCGCTTTGGTGGCTGTATGAAACCCATCACATTAGATGCGGCATCTCTAATTGCTTTCTGGCAATGTTGCCACTGGTCTTCGATACTTGATGTTGGCGGCATAGGACTCCTTAAAATCGGTCAGAGAAGGATCTGGCGATCTCTTGCGATTGTAGCCGTCCGACTTCGAATTTTCTTGCAGCATTTCCTTGTTTTGGCCGTTGTCGGGATGTTCGTCGTAGCACTACCTTGGCTACGGAAAGTTCGAACATCTAGAATGCTGGACAAGTGCTTCCGTCGATCGCAATGTGATCAATCTGGTTGACGGTTGATTGATCAGAAGATCTCCATGTACCTTTATGGATGTTGAGATGTGGGAATGATCAGCAAACAGTTCAAGCCTGAGCCTAATTGGAACAAAAACGACACCGAATCGAATCATCTTCATTTCAGTAAAAAGAACTCTAAACAAATTTGATTTGTAACAAAATATATTATAAAATTATTCCGTTAGAGATAACACAAAATAATAATAATTGAAGACGACGAAAAGAATGATTAAGTACTTCGAACTTCGTTGCACTTCGCTAGCTCTTCATAAATATCTAATACCAAATCGGGATGTGAAATTAACTTCTTTTTCCAGCCATCTGTTCTCATAAAATCTTTCGTATGATTATTGATCAACTTAACCGTCGCTTTTTTTAGAATCTCTGCATTATTCTGATCAGCAAGGATGAGCTTCTCAATAGCTGTGTCCACAGTCACTAAGGATGCCAATGCAATTTCCGCCTTCACTTGCAGATGCTTCAAAGCATATTTATTAGCTATGACTAAGAGATCATCAGCTAGGTTCTTCATATTTGGGGATTCCCCAGTGTAAATGTAAAACAGCATTTCTTTTACAACTTCTGGACTCGCATCTTCGATCACAACTTTTCCCGACTTGTTCTCTTGCATTTCATGTTGAAACATTGCTGCAAACACCTCACTGCGGGCAGCTAAAATATTCTTATGTGCTGGGAATTCTTGCTCCCCGACGACCAGTTTAACATCGCTAAAAATTTGAGTTTCAAGCAGGTAGGCAAAATCGTTTACTATATTACGGTCGTTTGCGTTTAAGTGAGTGGTGCTGTGTTTGAAATTTAATACTTCAGTGACAAATTCCATATCGCAACGAATTCTTACATTTCTGTAATTTTCGATTTCACTGTGATATAGGGAAAGGACTGATCCCTTTGGGCCGCGATGATGAGAAATTATGATTACATTTTGAATAATTTTTTATTACTACATGATTGGAATTAAGTATAGAAAAAGTATATGTACAAGGAACTTCTTTTCCATCAGAAAGCTTTGATACCATTTTCAAGGAAATAGCCGAAAAATTTCCTTGGTAATAGCCACCGGATGAAGCATATTGCACCTGCAAGCACAAGCACCATTTGATGATGTTCGAATTCGAACCATTGTCGAATTCCGATGATTGATAGAATATGTTCGTCTGTAAACTTTTTATGTCATTTATCGTCCAGGAGAATTGCACTTTGTTGAGTTTTGTTATTGTCAAATCAGCATCTGGAAGAACTACTATTTCCGACGAATTTGAAGTTGACATGATTGATGATTTTGGTGTTGCAGTTTGAACTCTCGTCTCAAACACTGTTTTTCTCCTGTTTGGTAATTGCGATTTGCGATAAACTTTTTAATTTCAGGTTGTATGTATGTACCTCAAACTGATAGATACTTGTTCGGATTTTCAAAGTTAAAACATGAAAAATCAACGTGTTTATATTTTGGCAAGAAAGCAAGTCTGGTAATAAAAAAATAAGTGTGTTCCTTTACTCTTTTCAAGCTACTACTGGTCGCACTGGCTTACCTTATATCATCTCTGGTACTGGTCTTTGGTTTTACGTTTTACCCTCGGGAGTCGGGAATTCGGGAATCGGGATACCACAAAAGCAAATTTTATTTTACTGTTACTTCGTGTATGTGAATAAATGAGAAAAAAAACAGCAAAAAAAATGAGGTGGGTTTTGTTCGGATCACAGATGAGTTAAAAGGGAGATGGGAAACCAAGCTGTCAAAATGACAATGTCTACAAGCTGGGGTCAAAGTTTACTGCAAGAGTATGCGTATTTTTACCAATACTATCTCAGTAAACTTCGACATACCACCTGAGTTTTGTTGCTGCTTCATTTGCTTGTTTGTGTTGTTTTTAATTTGTGATTCCCCGATTACAGCAATTGATAAACTAAGCTGCTCAGCGAAATGGAAAGATTTTTGCATTCCTCTCCAAATTTAATTGCAATAAAATGCAATCCTGAACTTAAAGAAATATTACATCATAGAATAAAACTAGGAAATTGATTGCGAAATTGATATTTTCTTACATTTGAAACTCACCACAGGGATTTTGGTTATGTTGGATTTTGGGTGTGTTAACAAACTAGATTTCTTAAGCGTGCTTTACACGATATGGATTTTTCCATATGGACTGTCACTTTTTATTTCCAAATGTATTTTCATTTGTATGTCAAATTGGATTCTGTTTGTAAAATCAGAAAAGCATTTAGACGATTTTGATTTTTCGTTTGTAGTTTCAAAACATTTTTTTGTCCAAAACACCTAAAATGTTTTAAATTTTTATTATTTTTTATGAAAAACACAAAATAACATAATAAATCACCTTTTTCGCGCTCTCCATGTTTAAATGTAAACTTTTTTTGTCGTTTAAAAAATCCGATTTCGTCTGCATACAGATGAAATTTAGGCCCCTAAATTTAGGCCGCTGGTGAGTCGAACTTAAAAACATGTGAGTGTAAGATTTTCGTATTACGGTTGGCGAATCGAGAACCTTACATTCGACTTTAATGTCACACGTTTTTCGAAGTTGGATCTCACTGTATTATGAGAATCGAATGTTCGTTAATTTGAACGTCGTTCGTGTTTTAATTTGTCGAATGTTACACATTGTGTGAGAAGAGCTCGAACCTTGAATAAAAGTAATATTTTTGTCCAATATTGCTAGATTTTCGAGAAAAAGTTATGAAATTCAGAAAGAGAAACTTCTTGCTGTATAAAAGGCAGCAGAAAAAAGAAAAGAAAATGAAAATCTTGACAAAAACCTTCCACAAAAAGAATACCTAGGAATGGAAAAGTAAAATCCTTAAATTTGAAAAATCAAATTAGATTTATTAATTTTATAGAGTCAAGACTTAATTGTTCAATGGAATGGACTTGACTTGAATTGCACTCCAATGTTTGCTTTCATCTGCAAAGATCCCATTATTTCGGTTTTTTCTTCGTTGGCTTTTTTATTGCTTGGAGTGTTCCAGCTGTTGGAATGTTAGTGCTTTCTTTACCATCTCAGGATCTGTAATTCGGTATTTAATGTAAAAGTTGTTCAAGGTACAGCACTTGTTTACAATTTGTTTTGTCTTGGAGGAACGTAATGCATCTAAAACGAGTTTTAATTACACCAGTTGTCCTTTCAATTATATTTCTGGCGTTAGCGTGTTGCTTATTGAATAAATTGTCTTGAACCAGAACTTACGTTTCTGAAAGGAGTGAGCAAGCAACAAATAAAATTAACATAGAACGTTGAGCGTTCTCTTTTTTGATTTCAAGACCATAGAAAACACTTTTTTAAATAGTTTTGTTCTGAACATTTATAATTTGACGTTTTATTTATTTGTTTTTCTTTTTTCTTAATTTCGAACTCAGTTCGAACTCGAATTGTTTAGTTCGCCGACTGTAATACGTCGAATGTGTTAGTTCGTCAATGAGAACATCTCACATCGAACGTTCGACTCGCCAGCGGTAATAGGGGCCGTAATATTTTTGTCCAATATTGCTTGTTTTTCGAGAAAAAGTTATGAAATTCAGAAAGAGAAACTTCTTGCTGTATAAAAGGCAGCAAAGAATGGAAAAGAAAAATCCTTAAATTTGAAAAATCAAATTAGATTTATTGATTTTATAGAGTCAAGACTTAATTGTTCAATAGAATGGACTTGACTTGAATTGCACTCCAATGTTTGCTTTTATTATCTGCAAAGATCCCATTATTTCGTTTTTTCTACGTTGGGCTTTTATATTGCTTGGAGTGTTGTAGGTATTTCAGCTCTTGGCATGGTATGGCTTTCTTTACAATCTCAGGATCTGCAATTCAAAACGAGTTTTAATTACACCAAAAGTCCTTTCTATTATATTTCTGGCTTTAGCGTATTAAATAGAGTGGCGCGACAGCTCTTGAAGAGCCAAGGCCTAAGTGGCTTACTCTCATCAACAATTCTCTGAATGCGTGTGAAGAATTGAGGGGACCTACAATTTAACGCCGATTCCGCAGGGCAGAGTTGAGAAGCACTTTTTCATGAAAAATTAATACTCTGGGCGTGAGTAGGACTCGAACCTTCTGCTTAGCAGCCAACGCACCTTACCACTAAGCTACGGGCAACTGCGGCTTTAGCGTATTGCTTATTGTATAAATTGTCTTGAACCAGAACTTACGTTTCTGAAAGGAGCAAACAACAAACAAAAATTAACATGGAATGTTGAGTGTTTTACTTTTTGATTTCAAGGCAATAGACAACACATTTTAAATAGTTTTGTTCTGAACATTAATGATTTGACGTTTTATTTATTTGTTTTTCTTTTTTTTTTTATTTCGAACTCAGTTCGAACTCGAATTGTTTAGTTCGCCGACTATAACACGTCGGATGTGTTAGTTCGCTAATGAGAACATCTCACATCGAACGTTCGACTCGCCAACGGCAATAGGGGCCTTAGAAACAGTTCTAAATGAAAAAATTCCATATGGAATTTTCATCTGTATTTCGATATGGATTCTTAATACGCTTACACGATTTGTATAATTTTCCATATGGAAAAAGTGAAATTCACTTTTCAAATAAAACACAAATTCACTTTATTCAAATCACTCACAAACTTATTTATTCAACACTTTCAATTATAACTTTGCAAACACAGTATCTTTACTTTATCTCATATCACAATCAACTAACTTGCTTCGCCGTCAAACGGCTATTTATATAACAAAAATGATGGGTTCTAGAAATTACTATGGTTCTTGAAGAAGCTGAATGTTCCGGAGCTATCCACTTACAAATAAAAATACTGGGATTACTTTGTGTAGGGGCTAACGTTCTTAATGCTAAACAAAAAGTTTCTCTTAATCACTAGGTATTGCCCCTCACAAGTGTTTACTACTACAATTAAACGATATTAGAGTTATAGAGATAAGGAGTAAGTAAAGAGAGTAAGAGTAGTATATACCAGCGTTGCCACTTCCAAAGCAGGATTGCGCAGTGAAACAATTGAAAAAATGCAGTAAATCAACATTTTTCGCAGTAGATTTCTTATTTCACAAAAAAGAAAAACTTAAACATAAAAATATTCATACAAAATATATTAAACTAGCCGACCCCGCGAACCTCGTCTCGCCTGCCTTCAAATCTAAAAGAAATAAAAAAAAATCTCGTTTTCCGGAATTTTCGGATTTTCCACTAAAATAATTGTTCCGTTAGAAAAGCAATTTCTAAAAAAGTATAATTTTCGACTACCATTTTATCGTTTCCATTTGTCCACTTTCACGTAATATTTTCACACGAACCATGACTCGGCTAAGCTACGCGTACTGTAAATTTTTTTTTAAATACGTTGGGTGGCTTAAGAGTCTATACCGATCATACAAGCAAAACAGCAAGCACAGGCACGTAGCCAGAGGGGGGGCTAGAGGGGCTCAAGCCCCTCCCGAAATGATTTAAAAAAAAAATATTTGAACAAAAGTTTGTATATTCTCTTATTAGTTCCTCACTACTTATGTAACAACATCGTAACCAGTTCAAAAAATGCAACCTATATAAGCCCAGATATCCAAAACGAAATCTTGGATATATGCTCTGATATTGTCACCAGAAAAATATCTAACCGGGTTATAAGATCGAGTTGTTTTAGCATTCTGGCTGATGAAACAATGGATGTTTCTGGCACTGAGCAACTTTCAATATGTGTCCGATATGTTGACTGCTGTACAGAGCCCACGAAAAGTATGCTTCGGGAAAATTTTGTAGGTTTTATTCCGACACCGACGTCTTGGACAAAACGTCACGATAGACGCATATAATTTCGAGGTAGTTAGGGACTTTGTATACCTTGGCTCCGCTATCAATACGGACAACGACATCAGCGCCGAGATCAGACGAAGAATAACTCTTGCTAATCGCTGTTTCTTCGGGCTAAGAAAGCAATTGAGTAGTAAAGCCCTCTCCCGAAAAACTAAGGTGACGCTCTATAAGACCCTCATCATCCCCGTCCTGCTATATGGTGCATGGACCTTGTCAAAAACGGATGAGAACGCACTTGGTCGTTTTGAGAGAAAGATTCTACGTAAGATCTATGGTCCTGTCTGCATAAATGGTGAATGGAGGAGAAGATTTAACGACGAACTGTACGGGCTGTACAGCGACACTGACTTAGCAAAAAGAGTGAAGGTCCAAAGACTCAGATGGCTTGGTCACGTGGAGAGGATGGACACCAATACTCCGGCCCGTAAAGTCTTCGAATCCACCCCAGAGGGAAGACGCAGTAGAGGAAGACCAAGGCTCAGGTGGCGCGCGCAAGTTGAACACGACCTCAACCAACTCGGCGTGTGAAACTGGAGACAGCGAGCGAGCTGGCTGGAGAGTTTGTTGGTTGAGGCCCAAGTTCACCCCGGACTGTAGCGCCACCTTAAGTAAGTAAGTAAAGTAAGTAAGGATCCCTCTTCCGATGTTCTGAAACTGATAGATATATGTGACAAGACCTACTTCAGGAGCATAAACTACTTGCTTACAATTTTGGCCACACTACCAGTTACAATAGCTATCGTTGAAAGAACCTTTTCAACGATGAAAAGGATCAAAACAGTATCCCGAAGCGTTATGGGCCATCCAAGACTAAGCGCACTTGCAATGCTGTCTGTTCACTCAGGTATTGATGTGGATCCAGATGAAGTGATCGACATTATGTCTAAAAAAAAGACAAGGCGTTTATTGCTGTAAAAATCCAAACTATTTATTTAATTAAATAAAAAAAAAATGCAAACAAAAATAAAACATTTACATTATGTAGTTTTTTTTTTTAAATTTTTTGTATAAAGAATTACTTCTTCGAAATTGAACAAGCCCCCCCTGAACCGAAATCCTGGCTACGGGCCTGAGCAAGCATCCATTTCATTGCTTATATCTACTTATCTTTAGCTAATCACGTCTTACCTTAATGAAGCGGGATCAGATAAGACACAGATATTTCCAATTTCAAAGATATATGAAGTTTTTCTAGCTTGGCAACAAATTTTCCACCGAACTTGGTTTCGCCACGCTTCAGAGCAACCCCAGAATAATTATGGTTAGCACAGATTACTGAATTTTAACAAAAAAAATACGTTTATGCCAATATTATATTAATCTACTCATCTACTGTCGCATTACCTACTGTATTAAATAAAAACTTTTTCATTGTGAAAACATATTTAGTTACTATAGCAACTACTTTTTTTTGTACTTTGAATTGAATTCTTACTCTTACTGTCGTCGGCAAAAGACAAGGCAAATACTGTTTAGGTATAACAATTTATTTTAAAGTAAAAAAGGCAAATGACTACAAATTTTGTTTAAGTGATTTTAAAATTGTTTCTTCTCTAAGGCAAAATGCGTCCGCTTCACTTGAAACTTATTGGCGAGTGAAGTTAAAAATGGAGTTTGTCTGATAGAAGCTTTCTGTTGTAGCACTATTGCTGTCTCCCTGTTGTTGTCTCGCTTATTGTGTTTCTTTTTGATCCTTTTCGTGGCGACATCCCACCCTCCGTGAATTCTTGACGAGATTTACCATCGACTTGTACTTGTAATACTGCAAGCTTGGATGCTGGGCGACGAAGTATTCCTTGTTTTGTTTGACATCGGCACTTCTTACCTGCCCGTCTTTCGCCGGATAAACGTTGACTATCTTCCCTCGATGCCACTTACTCCTTGGCTGGCTGGCGTCGCAAATGATGACCAAGTCATCTATCTTTAGAGGAGGCACACCCTCGTGCCACTTATTTCGTGTGATGAGCCTAGGGAGATACTCCTGGACCCATTTCTTCCAGAGACGGTTCTTTAATTGAAGACAGATCCTCCACTGTTTTCGGCCACAGAAGTTGTCGTCTAGATTCGGTGTCTGAGTAGAGTTGGGGCAGACGATCAAAAAATGATTGGGCGTTAACGGCTCATCTTCTTCCGAGCTTAATGGTATGTAAGTCTGTTAGTGGTCGAGAATTGACGATATTTCTACCCGTGGCGCTTCCTCTCGTAGGGTTACCAACAGCACCTTCTTCACGGCTTGTACCAAGCGCTCCCATACGCCTTCTTCACTAGGATTCACTGGACACGAAAACTTCCAGTCGATTCCTCTTGAAGACATCTGGTCCTGAATGCGGTCGGTGTCAAACAGCTCAGCCTCTCTAGCGAGTTCTCTTTTAGCTCCAATGAAGTTCGTTCCGTTATCACTTCTTATACGGACTGGAGTTCCACGGCGATTAACAAAGTTCCTTAAGCACAAGATGAGGGCATCAGTAGAGAGATCTCCGGCCAATTCTAAGTGAATGGCCCTCGTCGTAAGGCACGTAAACAACGCTACCCATCGTTTCTCTCTCCTCCGGCCGATGGAGACTTGCAGCATTCCAAAATAGTCCAATCCTGTATAGGAAAACGGGCGAACGTAGGGTGTCAATCGATCTGGGTGAAGTTGCCTCATGAGTGGTGTTGCAGGCGTTGCTCTGTTGATCTTACATTGCTGACAATTTCGCTTGACTTTGTTGAGTACTGATCGAATGTGGGGTACCCAATAGCGCTGGCGGACCTCATTGATTATCAAGGCGTCATTTTGATGGTGCAAAGAATGATGGAAATGGTTCAGTACCAGAAGCGTTAGTGGATGTTTCTGTGGCAAAATTATCGGACTTCTGGCATCTGCATCAATGCGTCCATTAACTCGTAACAAATCATCATGGTCCAAATACGGTGTTAGCTGGTGTATCGTAATTCCTTTCGGAACACAATTCCCCTTCTCAAGAGCTGACAATTCCTGGGCAAAGCATTCGCGTTGTGTTTGTTGGCAAAGGAACTTCTCGGCTGATACAATCTCCGCTGCTGTTAGGGCATTTCTAAGAACAGGGTTTCGCTGACTTGAGTGGGCAACTGACTTGACTTTCTGTTTTGTGGCTATTCTTTGTCTTGCTCGGCTTAATGCTATGCGACTTCGCATGACCCATGCTGTGACTCGTTTCAACCTTAAGAAAGAGGAAAAGTTAGCGATACAAATTGAGGAGCTACTGGCCTGGTTAGCATGAAATAATTTTGGGCGAATTTCTTCATCAAGTATCTCCGGCGCTTGAGATTCAAAACAGTGTGGCCATTGTTGTTCAGGAAGGGGTAGAAACTGAGGTCCACTCAACCATCGACTGTTCATACTTAGCTTTGGTGGATTCATATAGCTCGAGTGGCGTCGTCGGCTACGTTCAAGTCAGTTGGGAGCCAATGCCAGTCTGAGGACTCCGATGCGTCGAGGATTTCGGCTATTCTATGTGCGACAAATGGCTTGTATCGTCGCTGCGATGATCGAATCCACCAGAGTGCAGTTTTTGAATCACTCCAATAACGAACTCGGTTGATGACAATGTTGTGGTTGGCTCGTATAACTGACTGCAACCTGCTTCCGAGGACTGCCGCTTGTAGCTCTAATCGGGGAATGGAGAGCAACTTCTTTGGGGCACACCTTGTCTTACCAGAAACGAAGGCTACATCAACCTCCCCTTGATATTGAATTCGAAGGTATCCTACTGCAGCGAAGGCACTTTCACTGGCGTCCGTGAAAATGTGCAACTCAATGCTTTCGGCCATTGGAAGTCTCGGTGAGTAGCATCGACTTACCCTTAATTGACTAGCACTTTGCACACCAATCCACCATAGTTGCCATCGACTGTTAATATCTTGTGGTAAGGGATCATCCCAATCAATCCCAGTCTTCCATGTACTTTGCATCAATAATTTAGAATAAAGCAGAAAATCGGCCAAGAAACCATACGGGTCGAAGACTGCCATAACGATACCGAGCATTTCGCGTTTTGTTGGTGGCCTTAATAACTCCAGAACATCTTTGGGAATCCGATGAAATTTCAGATGGAAACGAAAAGTGTCGTCTTCGGTACTCCAGTACATTCCCAAAACTTTTTCTGTTGTCTTGTTTATTTCTAAGTTGACTGTTGGTTGGACTGGGTATATTGGGCCATTAAGCTTGTCCTGGATGTCTTTGATGTTGCTGACAAAATTCCTTAGTACGAAGCCACCTTCAGCATGAATCCTCTTAACTTCCTGACTGACACGTTCCGCTTCGGCTTAGCTGGAGAAGCTGCAGACGAAATCATCTACATAATGGTTGTTCACAATCGCCGCTACAGCTTCAGGCGATTCCTTTTGAAATGACGTTGCGTTAAGATTTTTTATATATTCGGCTGCGCAAGGCGAACACGCGGCACCGAATATCATTGATGACATGGCATAAGTCTTGATTGGCAAATGGCTGATCCCATCTCTCCAAACGAACCTCTGGAAATCTTGATCTTCCATTTGTCGGCAACAACTCCAACAGTCCCTTGGCGAAACTTGAGCAATATGGATGAGAGGGATTTGGCCTGCTCTGGTCCCTTTAGTAACGACGAGTTGAGAGAGGTGCCCTGAACTTTGGCGGCGGCATCAAAAACAACGCGAAGCTTTCCTGGCTTATTTGGGTTGATGACACCAAAATGCGGTAAGTACCAGGTGCAGGAACCGTTGGCTTCTTCATCTTGTGGCGATAATTCTCTGGCATAGCCCTTTTGCAGCAAGTCGGCTATTTGACGTCTGTATCGCTCTCCAAATTCAGGGTCTCTTATCATTTTTGCTTCGATGTTGTACAAGCGCTTATCGTTGCCATTGAAAGACTGTCAGGCATTGTGATGTTGTCTTGGCGCCATAATAAACCAGTTTCGAATCGCTTTCCGATACGTTTAGTGGATTCCTCCAAAATTTGTCTCGCTCTGGCATCATCGATTGACTCCAAATTCTGCCCACTGTTGTTGACACCAAAATTCTCGATAGTAAAATAGGATTCGATTAACTTGTTCAATTCTTCCAGGTTGGCATTTTCTTTGATTTGAAGAACCATTGGCGTATCAATCTGGTCTTTCTGGTGTGGACCAAATGCAACCTAGCCTAGCTTCGTGTGCGTTGCTATTATTCCCTTATCTTCGATGACAGAAGTGGCAACACCCAGGTGACAGTTGTCCAAACCAATTAGCAACACAGGTCTCGCGTTTTTGTAACTGCTTACTGGAATGCCTTGTAGTTGACTTAGGGCATCCTTGTCAAATGACTGAATAGGGAGACTCAAGTTCGGCACCGTCCTGACGTTCTTCATTTGGAAGCTTTGGGATCCCCTTTTTCGATTCCTTGTATCTCTAAGGTGACTTTTCTGGATGGTTCAGTAACGACTTTGTCGCCAAACCATTGTAGCATAAGGTTCTGTAACTGACCTTTCAGTCCGAGCTGTGTTGCGATGCTTTCTTCCAAAATCGTCACTGAGGATCCCTCATCGAACATGGCGTATATGGTTTTTTGGCCTCTGGGTCCTACGAGGACGACTGGCAAAATGCGAAATAGTTGACTGCTGTTGTTCTGCGTTTGGCAGTTGTGAATTCTTGCTGAGATCTGTCTAGTCACAACATCGGATGGTTCGTGCAAAAGCTTGTGATGGAACTTGCGGCATTCACGTTCCTCAAATCTTTTTCGACTGCGGCATAATGCAGTCCCATGGCCTACTTTCAAACAAGAAAAACACAGGTGCTTGGTCTTTGTAATTTTCCAGCGATCCTCAACAGGCAAATTCTTGAATTTCTCACACTCCCAGATATGGTGATTGGCATTTCAGGAAACGCAAAGTACTTCATTGTTCCTTCGATCTCCGTGGTTCGACTGAGTGATGTTGGCATGTAACATACGGCGTGTGTTTGGTTGTGTACTCTTTGCTGTTGTATAAAAGTTTGTTTATGGTACTAATTGTACAACTTCTGCTAGTTCAGTCAACCAAACGGCGAAGTTTCTTAGGGTGGCATATGGGATATGGTTTTATTGTTGCGGCATGCCTTGCCCAATCAAGTCGACGTGTCATCGGCAATTTCAAGCATAGCTCCTCCAATAGCATTGGGTTCGCTAGGTGTTGTTCACACTTAGCAGAAGCAAGGAAAGCTACCATGTTCTGGACCATTGTAGAGAATGGGATAAGCTGGTCAATACGCGCATCGGCAATAGGTGGGAAATGTTGGGCTTTAGAAATTGGCATCTTAACTAGCTGCTCTGGTCGACCGAAGCGGAACTGGAGTGCACTGATTACTTGATGAACGTTCGTGGGATGTATTTACAAAGATGAAACCGCGTCCCTAGCTTCACCGTGAAGACACTTTTGCAAACGGATGGTGTTTTCAATATCGGAGTACCCAAAGTTTGCAGTAGTTTCTTCAAAATTGGCAAAAAATAAAGGCCAATCTTCGGGCTTTCCGGAAAACTGTGGCAGATCGTACAGTTTCTTATACGGCTGAGTGGGTACGGTTGCATTTCCACTGCCCATGGAGAACGACGACTGTGACGCTCCTGAAGGAGACTGTGTTGGCCTCTGGTCAAGCTCAAGAGCATTTCGTTCAACTTGGACTTCGCGGTCGATCGTTTCCCTCAATCGTTGCGTCTCCGTTTGGTTTTGGCTGGTCTCGTTTCGCAACTGTTCAACGGAGTTCTTGAGTGAAGTAATCTGGTCTAAAAGCTGGTTCATCAATGCAGTGCTTGCGTCTTCCATAATTGTAGGTAGCCTTCTTGTTGGCTCCCTTTCCGTTCTGTATCGAAGAGGAAGAATTCCTTTGGTTTTCCGGTCACTCTTGCGATATTGCGTCATACAATTTTGTGTGTTGTTGAAAACTGTACAAAATGGCGGCGGCTTTTTCTCAAAAGAATTGCGTCGCCCAAATTGCAGCAGAAGTTCAGTAGAGGCAAATTGAAAGTATGGCGTTGTAATTTGAACAAAATGGCTGCGGCCTTTTCTAAAAAGAATAGCGTCGCCCAAGATGCAGCAAATGTACGGCAACTACAAATTGAAAGTGGGTAGCAATCTGTATTCAAATGTTATTGTTTTTGGCTTACTCGGCTGCTGCAGTGATTTTAACTGCAGCTCGATGTTTCAACAAAGGCTTTGGCGGCTTCTAGGCGTAAGGCAATAATTTGTTTCGCGACAAATGGCGATTTAATTTGGCAATTCTTGTTGGCTTTGCAGCGGCGCGGCACACGAGAATGTAAATTTATCAATTTTAAAACTTTGTCGTCGGAAAAAGACAAGGCAAATACTGTTTAGGTATAACAATTTATTTTAAAGTAAAAAAGGCAAATGACTACAAATTTTTGTTTAAGTGATTATAAAATTGTTTCTTCTCTAAGGCAAAATGCGTCCGCTTCACTTGAAACTTATTGGCGAGTGAAGTTAAAAATGGAGTTTGTCTGATAGAAGCTTTCTGTTGTAGCACTATTGCTGTCCCGCTATTGTTGTCTCGCTTGTTGTGTTTCTTTTTGATCGTCTTCGTGGCGACAGGCGATATCAAGTACCTTAAGACAAACACGACCTATCTCAAGGAAATCATGGAGTAAAAGGTGTTGAGGAGTATTTATATAAGTTTTAATTGTTATTAAGGAATTTTATGTTGCTCGCATGGAGTTATTGTGTTTATAAAATAAACTGGACGACTCGGCAGCACGAAGTCGTTTCGAAAGGTTTGAATTACTTACTTACCTAACCGGATCCAAATTTATGGAGGATCTCAGCCTGAGATACTGCAGCCTTCCATCGGGAACGGTCCCGATCGCTCTATCATCCGCAGTTACTTGGTCCTTGTACCCGAGGTTCGATCTTCCTTGTCTCGAACCTGGGGGCTGCGAGCGTTGTCGTTCGTTCGCCCGTTGTGGTCGAGCCAATGCAGTCGTCCTTTCTTGGCTTTCTGGACATCTTAGCACTGCTCGTACAATTCGCGGTTGAACCTCCTTTTCCATTCGACATCGTCGCATACGGAACTCCGTCTTATGAATTTTCTTTCGCAAGTGCCCAGTACCATATCCCCGTTTTTACTTATCGTTTTATGGCGCCGTAAAGTAGTAGTTTTTTTCGGGATCCCGAATTCAGACATCGCCATCATAAGCTCTTGGCGGTGGATGCTATCATAAGTAGCTTTAAAGTCGATGAAAAGATGGTGGATTTCGACTTGAAATTCGTTGGTCTTTTCCAGGATCTGCCTCAGTGTGAATATTTGGTCAATCGTTGTTCTGCCTGGTCTAAAGCCACACTGGTACGTGCCGATTATTGTGTTTAAGACGCTCACACAGTACGTTGTAGAGGATTTTGTATGCAACATTAAGAAGGGATATGCCACGGTAGTTTTTGCATGACATCGGATCGCCTTTTTTGTAGATGGGGCATATGGGGCATATCGACCATTCAGTGGGCATGCATTCTTCCTCCCACTTTGGTGATGACCTGGTGCGAGTGGTTCATTAAAATACCTCCTTCATATTTAAAGAGTTCCGCAGGTATGCCATCCGATCCGGCGGACTTGTTGGCTTTTGGATGGCTCTTTCTACGTCTTCTGCGCTGCGGGCTGGGACTGGGTCTTCATTGACTGGTCTCGCTTCTCTTTCGTTATTGGCTCGTTCGACATTATGCGCATTCAGCAGCTGCTGGAAGTGCTGCTTGAAAACATCTACAATTCCCTGTGCTTCGGTGACTAAGTTTCTGTTGAGAGACCAAGATTAATTTAAAAGAATTGCGTAATTTTATAATTGAAATATTTTATTGAAAAACTTTGATGCTATTCAGTGAAAATATAAACGTAGAATGAAAAAATAAAAATTTCAAATTAAGACGTATAATTTATACAAAATTCTAAACTTCCTTAAATCAAACACAGTAGAAGCTGCTTACTTAATTCAAAGTGAAGCTTAACAATTTCCAACACTCCTCCTTAAGCAGCTTCATCCTCAAATCTTGAAAGGTTTTCTTGTTCAAAGCTTTTGTGAAAATATCGGCAACTTGTTCTTTTGTGTTAATGTAAACAAGATTAACAGTTTTTCCAATATGTTGGTTGACAAATTTCCGACGTATTTCAATATGTTTCTTTCCTTTTGTTACCTTCCCTTCCTCTGCATTTTCAAGCATATGAATGGCTGCTTTGTTGTCTATGAATAAGTCAGTAGGTTGTTTTACATTGAATCCTAACTCTTGCATTATTCTTTGAATCCAACAGACTTCTTGTATCCCACAAACTGCTGCACGATATTCCGCTTCAGCTGAGGAAATAGAAATAACTGATTGTTTCTGAGCCATCCATACTATAGGTCCTCCGTAATCCACAAGAATTCCACTAGTTGAAATCATATCTGGTTCCGTTCCGCTGTAGTTTAAGTCCGTGTATGCTATTAAATTCGCTTCTTCACCGAAAAATATTCCAAAGTCACTTGTTTCGTTTAGATACCTAAAAACACGTTCTATCATCTTCCAGTGACACATTCTAGGATTGCTAACTTGTCGACTTAGATAGTTTACAGTGAAGCTTATGTCCGGTCTTGATATTGTTGAAAGGTAGAGTAAGCTTCCAATTACTTCTCGGTAAGGCTTGTTCTTCAAGGGTCCATCATTTATTTGCTTATCGGTCAACATCCCTGGTTCAATGGGTGTAGCTACAGAATAGGCTTTACTGAATCCATAACGAGCTATAATTTTCTTAGTGTATTTCTGCTGCGTTATCAAAATTCCATTTTCTTTGAGGTGAATTTCCATTCCGAGATAGTGCAATTTTCCTTCCATTGGTCCAGTTGATTTCATTTTGAAATTGCAAGCTAGTTCCGACAATATTGAGTGAATCATTTTCCTATCGTGACTGATAACAATCCCATCATCTACAAATATTCCGAGTATAACAGTCTTATCTTCATTGTAGAATACACAAGGATCATCATCAGTGTCTTTTAAGTTAAGTCTTTTTAAAGTTTTTGTAAATTCTTCATTCCAGTCTTTCGGAGCCTGTTTTAGTCCATAAAGACTTCTTTTGAGACGACAAACTCTTCCAGAATTATCATCAAAGCCTTCGGGTTGCAACATCAAGGGGCACGGTAGTGCCCAGCCAAGTTCTCTAGCAACTTTGGCACTACACCCTTATTTACAGGAAACAACTCAGGGCATTTTCCACACCCCTCTAACTTCTATAACAAAGAAGCCAAAAGTTTCAAACTCACATCATTTGTTAAGCTAGTCAAGACGAAGCACCTCAGTAAATTTCAGATATTTAGCATAAGTAGTTTCTAAGATACAATGTTCCAAAAATCACGAAAACCGTAACTGACTGACTCACTGACTCACTGACTCACTCACTGACTCACTCACTGACAGATCATCAAAATTATGAAGCACTTCCCGTTGCCCTAGAAACTTGAAATTTGGCACAGTGGTAGGCCATGTGGTACATACAAAGGAAAAAATCGAAAATTTGAAAATTTTCAATCAGGGGGCGTGGTAGCCGCCTACTTTTACATTATTAATTTAAATTATATGAAGCACTTTCCGTTGCCCTAGAAACTTGAAATTTGGCACAGTGGTAGGTCATGTGGTACATACAAAGGAAATAATCGAAAATTTGAAAATTTTCAATCAGGGGGCGTGGTAGCCGCCTACATTATTAATTTAAATTATATGAAGCACTTTCCGTTGCCCTAGAAACTTGAAATTTGGCACAGTGGTAGGTCATGTGGTACATACAAAGGAAATAATCGAAAATTTGAAAATTTTCAATCAGGGGGCGTGGTAGCCGCCTACTTTTACATTATTAATTTAAATTATATGGAGCACTTTGGAGTGCAGTAGAATCAAGAAATTGGCATACAAGTACATCGTGCAATAAAACAAATAAAATATGAAATTTATGATTTTCAACTGAGGGGGCGTGGTACCCACCCATTTAAAAATAAATTTTATAAAATATATGGGGCAGCTCTGATCATCGTAGAATATTGTAATTTGGCAAACTAGCAATTCTGCCAGTCAATATAAAGAAATAAAATTAATTTTTAGATTTTTCTGCTTATCAAAAAAAAAAAAATCTTTGCAAAAAGTAATGATATCACACCAAAAACATAAATGTAAAAAAAGAGCCAAGTTCTCCCGTACAAAAATTCTGCCTAACAAATCAGCCACGAAAAGTAATGAGATCTAAAAGAACGCCAAGTTCTAAGATTCAGCAAGTACTCGTAGGTGCATTGCAAATGTTTTAAGTGAACTTACACCGAATCAACTATTAGTTTTGAAAGTAACTTGTAAACTAATGTAAATTAGTTAATTTTTTTTACTTGGCGGGTTTTCTCTTAGTAACCTACTATTAAAAAAGTTTGGAAAACTTGCTAAGTAAAAAAATTAACTAATTTACATTAGTTTACAAGTTACTTTCAAAACTAATAGTTGATTCGGTGTAAGTCCACTTAAAACATTTGCAATGCACCTACGAGTACTTGCTGAATCTTAGAACTTGGCGTTCTTTTAGATCTCATTACTTTTCGTGGCTGATTTGTTAGGCAGAATTTTTGTACGGGAGAACTTGGCTCTTTTTTTACATTTATGTTTTTGGTGTGATATATATTTCTTCAGATAATTAACCGTTGAGAAATGCTTGCCATTTACACGTAAGGGGCTTACGATTCTTTGGTAAGTTCACAAGCTCCCATACTTCCATTTCATTCAGTGCTTCCATTTCATCTTCCATCGCTCTACGCCATTTAGGATCTTTCAAAGCATTTCTGACGGATATATCTTCAACGTCACTAATTACAGCATAATCATTGTTTTTCGGATGTGGTTTAATAATCTGACGATTTCGGAGATTGTAAACTGGAATTTCTTCATTTGTTATCGGTTCTTGATAGTTTGAGGAACACTCGAAGTACTCCTCCTGAGATTGTTCTCTGTCCTGTACACATTGAACGTCTTCGTCTTGATTTTCTTGATGCTCTTCTTCGAACTGATTCTCTTGATACTCTTGCAATGGACCTTCATCTTCTTTATTCATAGTGAAAATAACTTCAGTGTTATCAGAAGCCTGACTTAATTTTTCATCAAAAATGACATTACAAGAGACTTCAACATGTCGTTCAGTAGGAAAATATACTCGATAACCATGCTCGTCAATATCATATCCAACGAAAATGCCTTTCTTGCTCTTTTTATCAATTTTCTTACGTTGGTTATTTTGAACTAGAACATAACAATTACATCCAAAAGACTTCATTGATTTGAGACTTACATTGCGACCGAACCATAGCTCAGCAGGTGTTTTTCCAGGCACATTACTCTTTCCTGTTTGATTAATAGTAAAGACTGAATAATTGACTGCTTCTGCCCATAGAGATGTTCCAAGATCCTTGATGTATATTTCTGCTCGTGCTGCTTCAATAATGGTTCGCATTTCCCTTTCAATTCTGCCATTTTGTTGTGGAGTATAAGTTGCAGATCTTTCATGGAATATACCAAGTTCTTCAAATATTTTCTTACTTCTTGCGTTTTTGATTTCGCTTCCATTATCTGACATTAAGATTTTGACTTTTCTTCCAAACTGATTTTCGACCTGGTTCAAGAAAATACTAAGCTTGTCTATTGCTTCTGACTTATGCTTCAAGAAGTAAACTGTTCGAAATCGACTGAAATCATCTTTAAACAATAAAAAATATTTGGCTCCACCAAGAGATCGAACATCCATTTCACCAAGATCGACATGAACTCTGTCGAGTGGATTCTGAGCAACTACAACATTCTTTGGATGAGACACTTTGTGTTGTTTTCCATACACACATCCTTGACAGACATTATCTTCCCAGTCATCAATATATCGAATATCATTTCTTTGTAATATTTCTTTCACATGACAAATATTTTGATGTGCGAGTCTTTCATGCCAAAGTTTTAAACTGACGGCTGACAAATTAAATTCATTACTTTGCTTGAATAACATTTGAAATAAGCCTCCAGATCTTTTTGCTACTAAAACAACTTCATCACCTTCCATGATAAAAGATTCTTCTGCCGTAGCTTGTTGAGTATAGCCTTTGTCAAGAACAGTCGTCACAGAAAATAGGTTGAATGTTAATTCTGGAACAAACAAAACATCTTTCAATACAATTGGATACCATTTCTTGCCATCACCAAAAGAAACACTTTCTAGTTTCGTTGAATCACCAATTTCTATACTTGAACGGGAATATCTAACGATCGTACATTTGTCAAGCATTTCAAATTTCCAGTGAGATGGTGTGTAGCGCCACTGTCTTGAATCCATAATTCTCGCTTGTTTCTTAAATTGTCCAAGAGAGTTGATGACAAAGCAACTGTTATAAAAGATTTAACTTTATTTTTGTCGTCACTAAGTTTCTTTGCACATTCATTTGCGAAGTGACCTTTCTTCTGACAATAGTTACAATTGTAATTTTTCTTGCAATACTCCAGATAATCAGAACATGGTCTATTTGTACAATCTCGCTTCATGTGTCCATTTTCACCACACTTAAAACATTTGTTTTCGAATGAACGAGACTGTTTTTGTTGACTAGATCGATACTCTGTTGGCTTCTTTGCTGACATATAACTTCTTCTTGGCTGCTCTTTCTTAAATCTGTCATATTTACCAATTAACGCATTACTTAAATTCTCTGTTTCACGCCCTTGCAGTCTTAATTCTTCTTGATGAAGACGATTGCGTAGTTTTTGAAGAGTCTTATCCGTTTCAGAAACTGATTCCCAAGCAGCATGGAAATAGTCAAATTTTGCTGGTAGTGAATTCATAATTCTTGACATTATCCAACTGTCTTTAACTTCCTCGTCATTTGCTCGAAGTTCTTGTGCAAGAACATCTATTTGCAGACAATTTTCTGCGACTGATTTTGCTTCGTCATATTTATAACTAAAAAATTGCTGCTGTAATACTGTAACAGACTTCTTACTTTGCTGGCCATACAACTGTTCCAATCGTCCAATCATTTGAGAAGCAGATTGACATGTTGCAATTTTTAGTGCTATTTTCTCATCTACGTTTAAACCTATTATTGTCTGTGCTTCTATGTCCTTCTTGATTAGCTCCAAAATTTTGCTCTTTTCAAAAAAATTAAATTAATCTTAATGGTTTGTTAGCTGGGCCCATAACCTGTTGAGAGACCAAGATTAATTTAAAAGAATTGCGTAATTTTATAATTGAAATATTTTATTGAAAAACTTAGATGCTATTCAGTGAAAATATAAACGTAGAATGAAAAAATAAAAATTTCAAATTAAGACGTATAATTTATACAAAATTCTAAACTTCCTTAAATCAAACGCAGTAGAAGCTGCTTACTTAATTCAAAGTGAAGCTTTACAATTTCCAACAGTTTCCTTCACTGTTTCGAAGAGCCTGTGTCCCGGTTCTGAAAGCAGAAGCTAATTGCTTCGACCTTTTCAAGAAACGTCGGGTGCTGTTCCTGGCCCGTGACCCTTCTATATTTTTTGAGCTGAGAAACTGCGGATGCTCTTTTCTTCCTTCGCACCCTTTTCGGTACTCTTTTCTTGTTGCTCTTGTTTTCCGTTGCAGCATCTGCAAACGTGCATTTTCCGTCTCTCTTTTCAATATCGCGCACTCATCATCATACCACGGTCCACGGGTTCTTTTTCGGGGATGGCTGGTAACCTATGGTGGTCTCGGCTACAATATTAATTATTTCGCGATATTGGTTCCACTAGGTATTGATATCTGTGGTATTTGGGAGGACGGCGGAGAATCTCTCACTCAGGCGCTCGCTGTAGTGTAGAAGCTAATGCAACCGATGTTGAACTTCTCTCTTTGGGCGGCACATGTGTTTTTGTCCTTTGATAATCGAGTTCTTAACTTGGGCACTACCAGAAAGTGGTCAGAGTCGACATTTGCTCCTCGGAAAGTGCGCACGTACAAGATGTTGATGCGTGCAGTGCGCCGATTAGCACATGGTCGATTTGATTGGTGTTTCCACCATCCGGAGATCGCCAAGTTGCTGTGTATATCTTTTGTTTTGGAAACCTAGTGCTACTTATCACCGTATTACGAGCTGCAGCAAAGTCGATTAGTCGGAAGCCGTTATCTGTTGTTTCTTCGTTGAGGCTGTGCTTTCCAACTAATCCGCCAAAGATGTCTTCCTTCCCGATTTTTACATTGAAGTCTCCGAGTACGATTTTGACGTCGTACTCTGGACAGGCTCCGTAGGCTCAATCCAGGAGGTCGTAAAAACCCACCTTGCTAGACTCCTCAGCATCATCGACTGACTGACATTAGACTGACGTTTTGGAGTTGATGCGGATTACAGCCAGGCGATCACTAATTGGCTTGAAGTCTATAACTTTGGACCTGAGCCGATTTCCCAATATGAATCCGCATCCAAAAATGTCACAATTTCTTCTTTTCGTTGTCCCTGATCCTATGCACTGCGTGAGGACAGATTCAAGTTTTTGAGTAGCACCTGGAGTGTGGAGTGTTCTAAGATTCCAAGTAAAAACTCTCAATTCGTAGTCCGTTGTCGTTCCGGGTTTGGTTGCTATTTGAGGGGGGTCACTATCCGAGGCTCCATACCTCTCTCTCATGACTTTCAAATTATACAAATTATAGTATGTTTATCCGTTTATTCTTAAACCCGATGTGTATTACTTACTAAAAGTGGCGCTACAGTCTCCGCCTGCCAGCTCGGTCCCTAGCTAGCTGTCTCCAGTTTTGCACTCAAAGTTGATTGAGGTCCTCTTCCACTTGTGTGCGCCACCTGAGTCGCAGTCTTCCTATTCTTCTGCGTCCCTCAAAGGCTTTCCGGGCTGGAGCATTGGTGTCCATCCGAGCCATCTGAGTCTCTTGACATTGACCCTTCTGGCTAGGTCCACGTCGTTGTACAACCCGTTAAGTTCACTGTTGTATCTTCTTTTCTATTCGCCATCAATGCACACGGGCCAAAGATGACCCGAAGAACTTTCCTCTCGAAACAGCCTAAGGCACATTCATCCGATTTTTTCAGGGTCCATGCTTCTGCACCATATAGCAGGACAGGGATGATGAGGATGTTATACAGTTTTACTTTAGTTGCTCGAGAGAGGGCTTTTCCACTCAATTGCTTTCTTAGCCCAAAGGAACAGCGATTAGCAAGAGTAATTCTTCGTCTTATCTCGGCGCTGGTGTTATTGTCCGGAGCGGAGCCTAGGTAGACAAATTCCTTTACTACCTCGAAGTTGTATGCGTCTATTGTGACGTTCTGTCCGAGCCGTCGGTGTTGGGTGTCCTTACTAGAAGACAGAATGTACTTCGTTTTTCCCTCATTTACCGCTAAACCCATTTTTGCCGCTTCTGTCTCAATTCTCACAAAGGCGCCATTGACATCACGCTGTGTTCTTCCCATTATATCAATATCGTCTGCATACGCGAGAACTTGAACAGATTTATAGAAGATAGTGCCTCTGGTGATGACGGTCGACTTTTGCACTCAAGAACGATGTTAAAGAAATCGCACGACAGCGCATCGCCTTGTCTGAATTCTTTTTTGAGTTCGAAAGATTCCGTAAGCTCATTGTCAACCTTGATGGAGCAGCGTGAGTTTTCCATCGTCATTTTGCACAAGCGAACGAGATTGGCAGGGATGCCAAAACTAGACATAGCTTTATACAGTTCGTCTCTGTAGATGCTGTCATACGCGGCCTTAAAATCGATAAAGAAGTGGTGGGTACGATTTGGAGTTCATAGGTTTTTTCCACAATCTGCCGCAACGTGAAAATTTGGTCGATGGTAGACTTTCCTGGCCTGAAGCCACATTGATAAGCACCAATCAGATTGTTGACGAAAGGCTTCAGACGTTCACATATTACGGCAGAGAGGATCTTGAAGACTCATTCCTCTGTAGTTGGCGCAGTTTAGAGGATCTCCCTTTTTCAGGATCGGGCAAACAATACTGAGGTTCCATTCATCGGGCATGCATTCCTCCGACCATATCTTACAGATGGTTTGGTGCATGCTCCTATCTAGATCGTCGCCTGCTGCTTTGAACAGCTCGACAGCTAGACCATCTGCTCCAGCGGCTTTGTTGGATTTCAGCCGTAATATTGCCGTTTTCACTTCTTCTAGGTCGGGTTCACAGAATTGTTGGCTGCCATCGTGTACGATAAAAGGCTCCTGTCTGACGGCGGGGTTTTGTTCGTCGTCGCCGTTATACTCTACAGAAGTGGTCTTTCCAAATCCCCAGCATTGACAGCGATTCTACTATGATGTTCCCTTGTTTATCTCTGCAGGCATCGGTTATTGCTCGATGACTTTGAGCCAGCTGTTTAACCTTCCGATAAAACCTCCGAACTTCATTCCTACTGTTGGCTCTCTCAACATTTCGATCTGACGCTTCTCATGCTCTCTCTTTCTCCTGAGAAGTCGGCGTTCCTCCATCCTCTTTTTCTCGTAGAGCTCACGAGCAGCTCTCGTCCTTCTATACAGCGCCGCTTTGTATGCCTCCTGCTTGGCTGCATGGGCCTGCCTGCATTCTTCGTCAAACCAGGGGTTTCGTTTGGTGGCTGTGTGGAACCCAGCACATTAGAGGCGCCATTTTTAATTGCTTTCTGGCAATGTTGCCACTGGTCTCGATACTTGATATTGGCGGCATAGGACTCCTTAAGAGGTTACTTGACACTCGATCAGAGAAGGATCTGGAAATCTCTTGCGATTGTAGCCGTCTGACGTCGAATTTTCTTGCAGAATTGCCGTTGTCCGGATATTCGTCGTAGCACTACCTTGGCTACGACGAGGTAGTGGTCCGAGTCGATGTTGGCTCCTCGGAAAGTTCGAACATCTAGAATGCTGGACAAGTGCCTTACGTCAATCGCAATGTGATCAATCTTGTTGACGGTTGTTTGATCAGGGGTGGAATCATGTGAGGTGATTTGTGACTATCACATTGGTGACTATCAAATGTGATCACATTTTATTTTCCGTCTATGTAAGGTGATCACCAAAAATTATTCGAAGCTTGGCAACACTTTCCACAAAAAACGTTTGACGTTTCAATTTTGATATAAAAATCTTTGGTATGAATATGGCAAATAAGCAATCGATTGTAGCGCCACTATTTACAAGCATTTTATAACATGAGTTGGTATTGAAAAAGAAACGCAGGACAGAGAATTAGGAAAACATAGTTAGGAAAACCTGATAGTACTAGGTATTTCGTATACAAACACCAAGTTTTGACATTAAGCTATAAAATGTTTGTTGTAATTGAATTGTTGTGGATTGTTTACTTTTTTTTGCACACATTTCAAAAATTATATTCTGATCAAAACAAAACAATAATAAAAATGTAAGTAAATATTAGAAATTCATTTCGAGCGAATAAAATAAATGAAAAATGTGTTGTGTATCTTTATAGGATTCCTAGGAAGTGTATGTTATGAAGTGTGTGTCGATCGGACTGCTGGCAAATCAAAAATCCGGAGGATATACGAACGAAGATGTTTCTTTTGTTGCACGAACGTTTTTTTTTGAAATCTATCAAATTTGATAACATATTTAACAAAATATAAGCAAACGTTCTTTGTAAACACAAAATTTACTTTGCATTTTGAAGTTCGAATATTGTTATTCTATTTCGCAGGTCAAGTATCAACGAACCTCTCTATTAAGTTATTTTCTCTTTTTCATTTTGTTGTTACATAATTGAACTTGCAATTTTTTACGAAAATTTATCAAAATATTCAAAACAATTGAAAGGGGCGCAAAATTTTATGTGAATGTGATAGCAAAATAGCTGTCACAAGAAAAAGTAGCAAATTGGTGATTGTCACTTGTGACTATCACCTTACGTAGACAGAATTTGTGATTTGTGACTATCACCGATCACAAATCACCTTACATGATTCCACCCCAGGAGATCTCCATGTACCTTAATGGATGTTGAGATGTGGGAATGATCAGCAAACAGTTCAAGCCCGAGCCTAATTGGAACACAAATGACAGCGATTCGAAGCAGTAAAAAGAAAACTTGATAAGAGGCAACAGCGAGAGGAATAGTTAGACAAGGGGCAGGTTGGATTTCACAAATTGTTTCAGACAACCATTTCCAGTTTATCTTGGAACCAAAAAGCAAACGGGACAGAACGTCGGTTACGGCAGCTGCGGCATGCTTGTAATGCTCGGTTCAGCTCGTCGGTTGGTGGGGGGTTCTTGCTACCGCAAGAAAATGATGATGTATATTGAAAATGCATCACCACCACTCGTTCGCTCTTCTTTGGGGCCGCTGGTGTCCTTGCGACATGGCCTATTCGCACCCTACCTGGAATCCGGGCGGCCTGGTGTTCAGATTCCCCAAAAGCGCTGAAAAGTTTCTTTAGAGTCCTAATTAACCCATTCCCGAAGCCAGCTTACCTTTCTGCACCCCCTATAATTTCTTTAATCCTCCATTGGAATGAAATTCAACTCAAAAACAAACGAGGAATTACATGAAGTGCATAACATTAACAGTTTTATTTCCTTGGCCTAATGAAAACTGATTTACATTAATTCGGTTCAATTAAACAATTATCCACTAACAATTAACATCAAAAGAAAGAAAAAAAAAACAATGGCTTAAGCACGACCTACGATGGGGACACGGTAAACAGACTCTTCAGGTGCAAATTTAACCTTGGATACGGATAAGCCGAAGTGTTTGATGCCAGTCTTGGCTCCTCCGGAACGCCTGAAAATTTGGAGGTCAAGTATAATGCCCCCAGTTGAAAACTCTTAAAACGACCCCTTTTCCCTGCCTTCAGAGAGCTCTGTGTGGGTAGATACAAAGGGGGAGACGAAATTCGTGACCGCGGGGCGACAGAGGAACCCTTCCTCGCACCAGGGACGACGACCGTTTATCGCGCGAACAATACGACCTTTACCTAGCCCCAAAATATCGAGCTTGCCCTTTTTAAATGTATTTAATTTAAACAGAAGGATGAATATCCAAACAAAATCTTAAATTTACTAATGAATTATTATATATTATTTTAAACCTTAAAATAAATAAATAAATAAATAGTAAAAAAAAAAGATAAATATGTATAAAGAACGAAGCATGCAAACAATAACTATATATAAAAAAAAAGGGAATGACGAGCAAAAATGAGATGTCCTTGGGGCGCTTATTTTTCTCGTTCGACGTCTACTTCTTCTGGGCCGGAAAAGCCATGCGCCTCATTTCATTAAGTTGCGTTTTGTTGCGAAAATCAGCGCGGGTGAATTTTTTCTCGACGGGGTGAGTATCACTTTTCTTTTCAATACTAATAGTTCTAACTTTCTCTTTCAGGTATCTACTATATTTAAACAAGGTTACTTGGGAGCCCGGGTGCTGCACGGGCTATTGTATCGCACCAACTGGGTCAACGGAGTCTCGGCAACGCCAATGATCATCACCATCGGTCGGATGTCGTGATTTCGTTCTAGGTCCCAATCCACCCTAACGCTGATTCTTTATCCAGAAGGAAAATTGCACAACTCGGGCACAATAAGGTAAGTCGAACTCACGATGTATGTAATTCATCCACTACAGATTCTTCTTTTAATTTAGTCTTTTAGTGCACTACAGCTTTTCTTTTTATGGTGGATGTACATTGATCTGCATGCCATCATCTGCAAAAATAGAGGATGCAAGATACAAAACTCATACTAGTGTAATAGAGAGGTAAGACCAAAATGCAGACGTCTGCACGGATGAAGATTGTAGGAAGTTCAACTCATGCAGAAGAAAATTATGGTGAAGACGAACATGTTCATCTTTTTTATAGCGTTTTCATCTGCACCATAATTTTTTCATCTGCACCATAATTTTTTGTTGTTGGCTGTTGTTGTTGGTTGTCACCGAGCTTTAAAAATTATAGCAAGTAAAAATGGGTAGGTATATGTGTACTCTTTCACTCATTCGTGTTATGTCGTATAGCTCCCCCGCTTTACTTTTCTGCGAATTTGCAGATGCAGACGTCGAAGATTACATGTAAATCCACCATTAAACTTAATCTTTTAATTCACTTCAGCGTTTTTTTCTTTTCTTAAAGTCTTACATTCAACTTTTCTATTTTGCTTTTTAACTTGTCTTTCAATTTTAATATTTGACTCTCACTCCGACCCGTTGAATTGTAACGCTCGTTTTTTTCTGATTCAACTAACCTACACCTCTTTTAGCTCGAACCAATGTCCCTACTGTACGATCTGTTGTACAATTGGTTGAAATCACCTCATCAATTACCGGTAATTCGGTAGGTATATAAAGATCTCCTTATTAACATCATACCACTAGTGGCAGTTAATTAGGAGGTCTTTGAACCATTGGCTATGTATATGACTTTCTTATCTAGTTCTATTTTTAGGATGATGTCCTTGCTAAACCCAAAAACAAACATGGCGATCTACTAATGAAACCAGATGAACCCGTTGGCGCTGTCATCGGCCACTTGTGACAGAAGACTGACAACTGACAGACAACAATTAATCAAAACAAACAAAAAATTTGCACAACTTGCAAAACAATTTTTCAATTTTCCCTTTTTCTTCCAGAAAAATAAATAAATAACTTCAGGAATGGACTCAAAACATAGCCTATTGCTGTTCACTCGCCCAGGAATACCACCAACTCAGCCAAACCAACACAAGATATGTATCCTTTCTAATCGAACTTCAGTTGTGTTAAGATTCCCAATTTTTCTTTCTTTTCAGCTTAAGAACTTCACCGGCGTCCGAAGCCAACGAAACCGATCTAAATCCCATCCCCTTTGGACACTCGACATAGGAACGCCGCAGACCACCGTCCTCAACGTTTATTAGCCGCGTTTTATTATCACCATGATCTGATCCGGATCAGATCATGATGATAAAACAGCTTTGGATCATCAATTTACTTATTACGTCACGTTTGGTAGCAGTTTGAAATTTATTCATTCTGTCAATTACATCGGAGTTGCCCTACGACAATTTTGTTGAACGATTATTCTGTTGTTTTTTAAGTGAAAAATCATTTTGCTATGTAATTGAAAAATATCTCATTCCCGGATAATAAATGTGAGAAAGTGGCAGCACAGTTTTTATTGAAAACTAAGGCCGTGTGCGAATTGGATGAATTGTGGTTAAAAAATAAAAATGGATGAATGTTTAACCACTACTGTCATTTTTTAACCTGCTCAGCAGCTAGTCAAATAATGCGAAGTGTCAAAATTTAACCAAACGTCAATTTTTAACCCATTTTTTACTGAATTCGCACACGGCCTAACGCCAACATTTCAACTTGTGTGCGGAAGAAGAACTAATATTTGTATCACAAAAATTGATCCAAGTAAAAAGTAGGATTTCGATTTTTTGTTGTTTCACATATAAATCAATGATCTGATCTGGATCATTGTGATAATAAAACGCAGCTATTGTGTCCAATGAACACACCTCAAAAAGGAAACCCTCTTTTGTCTTTTCCCATCAATAAATCGAACACATACTAAAATTTGTTTCCCTTCTTTTGCAGCCACAACAAACTGAACAAATTTGATTTGTAACAAAATTTATTATAAAATTATTCCGTTTGAGATAACACAAAATAATAATTCAAGACGACGAAAGGAATGATTAACCCTCCAGTGGGCGCGTGGTTAAAAGAGACACGAGTGGTCGCGTGGTCTACGACTGTAGACCATTTTGTTTTGCCAAAAAATATATATACTATAGCTTTTTAAGTATCCAAATCGTGGTCAAATCATAGAGGAACATATTTTCTTTCATATTCATCACTCAAAGATAAAAAGTTATTGATACACTGAAAAAAATAATCGGAATAAAAAAACAATCCCAATTTTACGATTTTTCGTAATCATTTTTTATAAAAATAAATTAATACTTTAAAAGAGTTAATAACAAAAAAAACATATTTTTTTCAATAAATGATTAACCAAATAAAGTAATGAATAAGAAAAAAGGAAAATTGTACACAAAACAAAAGAAATATAAGACTTGAAAAATTCAGTTTTTCGTGTTCACGTTTTTTGTCTTTTTTCACAAAAAATCAAACAAAACAGTACAGCAAACATCAAAAAACTATTCAAAAAACATAGAACACAAATTCATTAATAAGTTTAAAAAAAAAAAATTAAAATGTGCACTACAAATCACAATAAACGCATATACATTTCAAGTGGTACCTACAAGCAAATTTAACACTTTTTTCGCACCTCACCCTAAAGGTCAGCTCACGGACCCAAAAATAGGTCCCTGAGTTAGTAGAAGCAATTTTCTTCACTAATTAATTAATTTTTTTATAAAAGTAGTTAAAAATCTACAATCCCTTACCTATAATAATACAATTGAAGACAACTTTTTTTGTTACACGAGTGGTCGCGTGGTCTACGATGGTAGACCAAGAGACTTTGAATACCTTTTAAGCTTTCGTATGCCCCCTCCGAAGAAAAATAGCATATTAATTAGGTAGAGCAACTAATTATCTACAGCTATTGTGAACGATGGCGGAAAAAAATTGTTTTTCTGCGAACGGCGGCGTTTTAAAAAAGACTGGTCTACGACCGTAGACCACGCGCCCACTGGAGGGTTAAGTACTTCCAACTTCGTTGGACTCCACAAGCCCTTCGTAAATATCTAATATCAAATCGGGATGTGAAATTAACTTCTTTTTCCAGCCATCTGTTCTTATAAAATCTTTCGTATTATTGATCAACTCAATCGTCGCTTTTTTTAGAATCTCTGCATTATTCTGATCAGCAAGGATGAGTCTTTCAATAGCTGTGTCCACAGTCAGTAAGGATAACAATGCAATTTCCGCCATCACTTGTAGATGCTTCAAAGCATATTTATTAGCTATGACTAAAAGATCATCAGCTAGGTTCTTCATATTTGGGGATTCCCCAGTGTAAATGTAAAACAGCATTTCTTTTACAACTTCTGGACTCGCATCTTCGATCACAACTTTTCCCGACTTGTTCTCTTGCATTTCATGTTGAAACATCGCTGCAAAGACCTCACTGCGGGCAGTTAAAATATTCTTATGTGCTGGGAATTCTTGCTCCCCGACGACCAGTTTAACATCGCTTAAAGTTTGACTTTGAAGCAGGTTGGCCAAATTGTTTGCTATATAACGGTCGTTTGCGTTTAAGTGAGTGTTGCTGTGTTTGCAATTGAATACTTCAACAAATTCCATTTCACAAAGAATTCTTACATTTCTGTAACTTGAGAGTTCGCTGGGATACACAGAATCGATTGGTCCGTTTGGGCTCGATGATGAGAAATTATGATTACGTTTTGAATAAGTTTCTAATACTTTATGATTGGAACCAAGTAAAGAAAAAGTATATGTACAAGGAACTTCTTTTCCATCAGAAGGCTTAGATACCATTTTCAAGGAAATCTGCCAAGAATTTCTTGTGCAGCCGTCGTCGTCGTCGAAAAAGCAGTTTTGAGCAGGTTGCACCTGCAAGCACAAGCACCATTTGATGATGTTCGAATTCGAACCATTGTCGAATTCCGATGATTGATAGAATATGTTTGGCTGTAAACTTCTTATTTCATTTAGGCCGTGTGCGAATTGGATGAATTGTGGTTAAAAAATAAAAATGGATGAATTTTTAACCACTACTGTCATATTTTAACCTGCTCAGCAGCTAGTCAAATAATGCGAAGTGTCAAAATTTAACCAAACGTCAAGTTTTAACCCATTTTTAACTGAATTCGCACACGGCCTTACCGTCCAGGAGAATTGCACTTTGTTGAGTTTTGTTATTGTCATTGTCAAATCAGTATCTGGAAGAACTATTATTTTCGACGAACTTGAAGTTGACATGATTCTTTTGGTGTTGCAGTTTGATCTCTCGTCTCAACCAATGTTTTTCTCCCGGCGATAAACTCTTTAAATTCAGGTTGTATGTACCTCAAACTGATTAAATACTTTTTCGGATTTTCAAAGTTAAAACAAACAAGTTATATTTTTGCAAGAAAGCAAGTTTGGTATTGCTCGTTTTTTAACAAAATAAGTGTGTTCCTTTACTCTTTTCAAGCTACCAAAAGTCATCAAAAGCTGCTTGATCTTGTTCAGCGACAAAAGGAGATCGGAAACTGATCACAGATGAGTTAAAAGGGAGATGGGAAACCAAGCTGTCAAAATGACAATGGGCACGTTCAGTTTGGTTTTGGATAGCCTATCTTATATTACGTTTCCACTGAACGATAATCTAGATTATCTTCCAGTTTGATTTAAAATAATCTAGTAGTGTTTCCACTGGATTTTGTTAGATTAGAGCTGTCAAAATTACAATGCCTACAAGCTTTGGACCATAGTAACTCCGATAGTATGCGTGTTTTTACCAATACTATCACAGTTAATATGGTGCTACCACCTCATTTTTGTTGCTGTTTTTTCTCATTTATTCACAGACACGAAGTTACAGTAAAATGAAATTTGCGGTATCCGGAGGGTAAAACGTAAGTCAGTTTCCGATCTCCTTTTGTCTCTTCTTTTTTTTGTCTTTTCTTCTCTCCTTCTTCCACCGATTCCTTGGAAATTGGAAAGTGAGTCCGTTCAGCACAGTCCAAATCAAGTAGATTAATTTGAAATCTCGAATCGAGATGATTAACTTTTTTATGGTAAATCTAGTGATTTCGAATAGATTTCATGTAGATTTGAGTTAATCTCAGATTATCGTTCAGTGGAGACAGCTTATTAGATAGCCTATCCAACTCGTTTTTCATGAACGAGTTTGATACATGATACAACTAATAAAGATAGCGCATTGCGCATGTTAGGTTTTTCCTGTCAAACTATCGTGACGTCACGAGCACTCAATTAACTGAGGAGAATAAGTATTTTTGGCGCAATTTCACTTTATTTTCTGTTGTGAATTGGAAAGGAAGTGAAATTTGAAAGTGTTGAGCAATAAAAATAATAAAAGTGGTATAATTTAAAATTAAAACTAAATAAAAATAAACATTTGATAATAAACATGGTTGTTTGTTCAGTTTTTGACTGCAACAACAGTGAAAGAAAGAAGATCACGAGAGATTCCAGCTTTCATACATTTCGTAAAGGAAATTTAAATCTCTCTATCTAATCCTTGTCGTTGTCAAAGTGGACAATAGCATGCCTATTGCCCCTGAGCCAGAAGAAAATTTCCCATTTGCTTACGACGGTTTGGAAAACTTGGCTGGCTACATTTGCCATCGTTTTAAAAACACCATACCAAATCTGGAACAAATTGAACCAGACGAAAGCTCTTGGGTCAATCATTTGGACGAAGGAGGCTTGTCTAAAGCAAATTCCACAATAATGGCTCACTTCGCTGCATTAGAAAATGTTTTTAATGCAGTAAATGGAGAAGGTGAAGGCATTTACATAAGTCCAAACTACACCCAGCATTTAGTTGAAGTTGCCGAGAAAGCAAAGATCGAATGCGATGAGAAGGTAATGAAGCTTTTCTTTCGTTGTCGTATGTTCTTCCGAATGCGTAAACTGAACAGACAAATCACAGAAAAAAAGCTATTAAGGAAAAGAAAATACAAAAAAATAATAAATTAAATAAAAAGTTGACAAACCACTATTTTCAAAAGACCGTCATTTCTTTTATTTAACCATTTATTACTGATAAAACAATCTGCCAGGAAATTCTATGGAACAAATGCATCCGAATGAAAATGAAAAAAAAAATGCACCAATTCTTCATTCACTTCGATTTTTTATTAATTTCCTTCGCTCAAACACACAAATTTTCTTTAACTTAAGGATAAACACAAATATCAACTATTGAAAACCATTTACCTAAATGAAAAACATTAGAAATATCAACATTTTACTAAATAAACAAAATATCTAAACAAATAAGTGCCATTGTTTTGGTTTGATTTCACATACTAAATAATAAACGTCCAACTCGTTGAGTGCTCGTGACGTAGATGGGCAGAACGAAACAAAAATAGAAACGCGAATGCGCTATCTGTTTTAGTTGTATCATGAGTTTGATAGCTAAATTTGGATAGCTGCGAAAACACGTGTAAAAAAATCAGCTTTTCACGAATTTCTACAAGCTGCGGTCAAAGTTTACTCCAAGAGTACGCGTATTTTTACCAATACTATCTCAGTAAACTTCGACATACCACCTGAGTTTTGTTGCTGCTTCATTTGCTATTTTGTGTTGTTTTTAATTTGTGATTCCCCGATTACAGCAATTGGTAAACTAAGCTGCTCAGCAAAATGGAAATTTTTTTGCATTCCTCTCCAAATTTAATTGCAATAAAATGCAATCCTGAACTTAAAGAAATATTACATCATAGAATAAAACTAGGAAATTGATTGATGGCGTTTTCAATTGGCAATCCGGAGTTGTTCCTCGATTCGGAATCCCAATTGAACAGTTTTTTTTATTCCAAAGAATCTGAAGTTTGGTGAGAACGTATTGGTTGAGTATTACATGTGTGCATTCGCGGCAAACTTCATTTTGTTTTTGTGCTGCAAACATTTATGAATGTGTGAGTGATTCTGCTTCTGATTCTGTTTTTAAAACCAGAAGGGAAATTCTCTTCTTTTCAGAATCAGAACTGTCACTTTTGCCCAATTAAACGTATTCAGAATGCTTTTTTTCACTTCCAGATTGCCAATTGAAAACGACATGAGAAATTGATTTTTTTTTACATTTGAAACTCACCACAGGGATTTTGGTTATGTTGGATTTTGGGTGTGTTAACAAACTAGATTTCTTAAGGGTGAAGATGTATTGGCAGTTTAAGAAATAAATATTTTAATGTACGTGCGTACCTTTTTTATCATAATAATAAAGTTAAATGTAGTTTTACAAAAAGTTCGAAACTTAAAAAGCTATCAATAGGTGCATTCTTTTACTTTTTCGGGAGTTTTGTGAAAACTGTCAAATTTCGATTGGGGGTGAAATTTTGTGATTCTCCTAAAAAGTAAAAACACTTGACGACCTAAATCTCAGATATGCACAAAATTATTCAACAAAATTCAATGTACTTCTTATGGTTTTGGAGTTTTAGTGAGTAAAAGAACAGACACAAAAATGTTTGCATTCCGTATGCATTGGGTAGCTGTAAAATCCAGGGTCAATTCAGATCCACGGCTCAATGAAAGAACTCTTTAGTTTAATGGTGGATTTACATGTATCTGCATCATCTTGATATGTAAAAATCAAGAAAAGTAAAGCGGGTGAGATATACGTCGTTATACAAAAGAGTGAAAGAGTACACTATATGCCTGCTTTTTTTAATTCCCATAATTTTTTATAGCTCAGTGACAGATGAAGAGTCGCCATTTTTTTGGTTACACATTTATTTATCAATTAGATAATTGATTGAGTAAAATATTACTTAGGCCGTGTGTGAATTGCGTTAAAATTTGCGTTAAAACTTCTACCACGATTAAAATTTGACGTCTTGTTTGAGGTGGGATCAAATTTAGCCATTTGCTGTGTGAATTGCGTTAAAACAATTATTTTAACCAAGATTTCTGCGTAGGTAAAAAAAATTCCCTCGATAATTTAAGAAATTTCCCTGAACAAAAATTGGTTTTCCTTTTCACGGAAAAATAAGTTCTCTTACAAAACATATTTTTAAGAAAACAGGGTTAATAAAAAGTTTCTGAAGCTAAAAAAAATCCTTTTTATTTATTAGTCGTGTTTTTTTCACTACTCAGTAGCCAGTAAAGTAATCAAGTGCGAATAAAACGCTCCAACTCACTTTATCTGTCAAATTCAATTTGTATGGCAAGATAGACCTGAGGGTTGCGTCTCGGATTACAAAAATTAGCAAATACTTCAATCTAAGTGAGTTCAGAGAAGCTATTTCATTGGATTTGCGTAGCAAAATAATTCTTTTCAACGCTAGCAGCGCTATCTTCATTTCAATAATTGAAAGTTCTATCGCCGGCACAACTGTCATTTTTTTACTGGCCTTTTTATCGACTGTAATCCAAATTGTTTTTGTTTGCCAAGGGAAATTTTGATGTGCTGGCTACTGGGTAGTGAAAAAAACACGGCTATTGTTCTCGATTCTAATGTCATATTTTAAAACAACAATCAAAAATATTCAAACAAAATTCCCATTTTGATTAATTGATTTATTCGGTGTGGTAACACTGAAAAATTGTTTTCACAGTCACAGCTGAGGTGCGTTTTTGCGCTGACTATAAGCAACTATAATCAACAATGGTTGACTATTTCTCGTTTTTGCACGCCAATGGGCGCGTTCACTTTGACTTGGATAGGCTATCCGGATAGCTTTTTGTTTTTGTTTTCCATGTAAAACAAAATAGCAGAGGCTCAAACCAAACTAACCCAAAGCTATCCAACAATTTCTGGTATAGGTGGCTATCTGACAGAACAGACATTGAAATTCGTAAACAGCTGATTTTTTTACACGTGTTTTTACAGCTATCCAAATTTAGCTATCGAACTCGTTCATGAAAAACGAGTTGGATAGGCTATCTAAGATAGGCTATCCAAAACCAAACTGAACGCGCCCAATAGTTACGATTCGTAATCACAATTGTCGTTTTTGCGGTCTGTGTTGATGTGTCAAATCGTAACTATCTCTAACTATTTCCAATCCATCTCAGGAGGTGAGTTGAAAGTGGTTGGTGTGTCAAAGTGTTTTTTTTTTGTAAAATGGCGTCTTTAATAATTGTCAATCTGGAATCTAATGTGGCTTTTCTTACAACCCAAGAATCGATCCGTGACGTAAAAGTGGCGATTTTTTTTCCCTTAAACGCATTTCTTTCACAAAGAAATCGAATTTTTCGCTCGAAGGATTGAATTGTCTCAAATCTCTTTTTGGAGACGGATTTACACATACTTGTACACGGATTTTACACATATACTACGAGTTTGACATTTGAGTTTTCTATTGTTGTAATTCTCATGCACAAAACGATTTAACAGCTGACCAGGCAACACAGACATTCAAAAAAGGGATTGATTCGTTTTTGCACATTTCTTACACGCCAGAAAACATTGATTTTAGTAGCGATTCTTCTTGGTTGTAAGAAAAGCCACATAAGAAAAAACATTCTGGTTGTATATTTTTTACAACCGCGTAGCCGCGAATTTAATTACAATCAAAGGATTTCTGTTCGTTTTCAATTATTTAATTACAAAATAAAGAAAACAAGGTTACCCTTACAAATTTTAAATTGTCGGAAAAAAATAACTTTATTTCGCCGGATATTTTGCAAAATCAATCAAATCATAAGGAAATTTCTCTCGTGCACTTTTCAGGTAAGTCTTTTAAAGTAAGAGCATAAACCACATAATTTACAATTGCTTGAAATTCCTTAGTTTGATGAGTTTGATCAAAATATAACAATTCAAGAACATTATCGATTTCCCCGTGAGGAACGTCCAAATTCAGAATTGGCAGAAGATGAAGACAAGAAACAAAACTTTAACGATAATAAGACACAAAAAGACGAGATCGAAGACATGGACCAAACTATCCCCGAATTTAAGGCACATCGATGTGAATACTGCATGGACATAGTTAGTTTCGATGATCCTGATCAGTTAAATTATCATTGCAATGCCCTCCACTGCACCGATTTTCCATATTTATGTCCCAAATCCAAATGTGACAAAAGTGAATGTGTGACCTGCGGCAAGATATTTCCTAGATCTAATCTCAAATCGTTCACCTGTCACATGACTTGGCATGACGATGCCAAATTGCACAAGTGCAAGTATTGCGAGAAGAAATTCGTTCAAGTAACTCATTTGGTGGTCCACGAGAAATCGCACACCGGAGCTTGCATCTATCAATGTTGTGAATGTGGAAGTGGTAAGTGGTAACCCTTTATTTGCTCAAAAAGAAATAATAATGTTTTGAATACAGTTTTTGCAAATAACGATCAATTACTTGAGCACAACAAAACCCACGAGGAAACATACTTACCTTCAAAAGAAACTTCTGGAGACCAGCAAACTGCAATCAACACCCGTACAAAGTTTTGCGAAATTTGTCAAAAATGCTTCCGATCCGCTAATGAATCTACGCTTGCACAATTATAAGTTTCACGGAGCTTCGCCAACACAAGAAGTCAAGGAAATAATCAAACTAAAGAGACATAGTCGTACTGTACCTGGGAAGTCGTTTGAGTGCAGCAAATGCTCCGAATCGTTCTTGCTGCATACCCAACTCGTGATGCACTTGAAAAAACACGACGAAAATAGACCTTTCAAGTGTCCGACATGTCCAAAGAGGTTTAAACTCGAGAAATACCTCAAAGTTCATGTAGATACGGTGCATTTGAAGAAGAAAGACCATCAGTGCGTGACATGTGGATCGATGTTCAGGTCCAGGCCAGCGCTAGACGAGCACATTGCCTCAAGACATAAAGGTGAATTATATTCCTTACTATGAACTTTACTGAAATCACTTTTTAATTCAACAGACACTAAATACAAATGTGAAGTGTGTGACAAGAGATTCGCTTTCGATAGAATGCTGAAAAATCATATGCTGCGTCATAAGGAAGTAAAGCCGTTTGAGTGCACGCTGTGCAACAAAAGGTTCAGACAATCGTTCGTTTTAAAAGGTAATTGTTTTGGATATGGATATAGAATTTTTGTTCAACGTATTTTCCACTCTGCAGCTCACTTCAAGGGACATCAAAAGAGGCAAGCCAAGTTATTTTCGAAGCTAACTTTGGTGGCGGAGAGTGAGAAGTAAAATGCTTTTGTTGTTGCAACTGATAAACAATCAGGACACCAGGAAGTGCCTAGTTTGGATGCGGTTAAGGCGTTCAAGGAAAATTTTAATGTCTCAATGGAGACTATCGGCGTAATCGAGGTAACCGTCGGAGCGGAGTTTTCTCAGATGTCTCCCGGGAGTTCCGGGATTTGTGACAACCTCAATTCATGCATTTCATGTATTTGCAGACATGTCTGTATGTAGTAGTAGTACATAAGTAGTTTAGTTTTGAATTTAATTCATTGCTTTTATGTATTCTGTCGGAAATAAAAAAAATGTTTAACTAGTTTCAGAACATAAAGACTTTTTCGTTTATTTATATAAAAGCACGAACTAGATATTGTTCACCGAATCTGGAAGCAGCAATTAGAACAATGTCAGGAGCTGCCTTACTTGGAAATGCTTGAAGATTTCTTTATGAATCCTTCTTCGGTCAGGTTTGTGTTCGTTCCCAGCCGCTACCACTAAATCGTCGTCAGAATCAGATGACGAGTTATTTTACAACAAAAAATTGTTTGTTAAATCCTCCATTTGCCTTTCTTGCTGTGGGATGTTCAAAGATAAATAAATATTTTCTTATTTTAATTTTCTTCAACAACTTACCATATCAAGATCGTTCTTGAATTTTTGCAATAAATTTAAAGCAACGAAAATTGTTGTCTCTTTATCCATTTTAATAATATTATGATCAAAAGAAAAGAAAAATGTAACCTCAAAAGATTTGTTTTTGTTTTTCTTGTTTGACAGCTCAACCAAACCTAACTAAAAAGCGTTTTTGGATTATTTCAACTATTTCTAACTATTTCAACTATGACACATCAACCATTTTTTTTTGACACAAAAACTATAGTCAACTATCGTCGGCGCAAAAACGCACCTCTGATATTTCTGTCATACATTTCAAAAGAAACAAAACAATAAATTCTTTAGAAAAATGACAAATTTAAAGTATTTTGTGTTAATTCTTTTATATCTTTTAAAATATAAACGCATTATAACAAGAAATTCAACTAAGCTGACGTTGATGGACGTGAGGTTGATGCAACGGGCGATGTTGGCGAATCAATCTCATCGAAAGTAAACTCCAGAGAGGAAGATAATGTCGACAATGACATCAACTCCGAACCAATATATCCAGTTGGTGGCGGAGGTTCCAGCAAAACTACTCCCGAAGAACTTTCTAATAGGAAAGGCGGTTGTAGTTGTGCTTTTTGAAAGCATATTGGTGAAATAGTTGGAAATAGTGCCAAGATTCTATTTCAGTATTTGTGGCTGCATCATCACCGGCACCATCACCAGTGTGCTGCTCAAAGAACTACTGTGATCGAAAAAATATTATAAAAAAGTGTGTGTAAGGTATGGCAAAACATTCACAACAATATACCTTGTATTTTTGTGACATATTTTTCCATAGCTGCGTGAGACCCTAGAAAACAAAAGCATTGAATTTTTATAAATTAATTCATTTTAATCTTACATTTTTATTGTATGGTTTTCCAGCCTGCCTTCGTTTTTTTTCTTGATCCATTTTCGTTGAATGCAAAAGCAAAAGCAAATTTCTCTATCAATAGAAACGTCAAATTTTAACACACTTTAACCTGCTCCACAGCTCAATAAATTTTAACCCATTTTATTCACCTCATTAGTGTCAAATTTTAACGCTGGTTAAATTTTAACACACATTTTGACGCAATTAACACACGGCCTTACTTCGTTTGTTATTTCTTATCGCAATCGCACATTCAATCAAATGAGCGGAAAAATTGACAATTATAGTTTTTGTTGCTTTTTTAGCGTTCAGGTGAGAAAGGGAGATTCGCTGTTGACCTGAACTCAGTTATAGGAACCTCAAATGCAGATGCTAAAAAAGCAACAAAAACTATAATTGTCAATTTTTCCGCTCATTTGATTGAATGTGCGATTCCGATAAAAAATTACAAACGAAGTAAGTAATATGAAGAATTTGCCTCCGGAATTTCCTTATCTAATTGATAAATAAATGTGTAACCAAAAAAATGGCGACTCTTCATCTGTCACTGAGCTATAAAAAATTATGGGAATTAAAAAAAAGCAGGCACATAGTGTACTCTTTCACTCTTTTGTATAACGACGTATATCTCACCCGCTTTACTTTTCTTGATTTTTACAGATCAAGATGGTGCAGATACATGTAAATCCACCATTATTCCCAATATGGTATGCCAAAGTTTACTGAGATAGTTGGTTAAACACGCATACTCTTGTAGTTAACTTGAACCTTTGTATATGGATTTACCAAGTTCTATCAAGAATGGTTTTCTGCTTGGTTTGACAGTAGCAAGCAGAGAACACACATTACAAACTAATGTAAAAAACTGTCAAACCAAGCAGAAAACCATTCTTGATATTACCTGGGGTGGAATCGTGTAAGGTGATTTGTGATTATCACCTTTGTGACTATAAAATGTGATCACATTTTATTTTCCTTCTGTGTAAGGTGATCACAAAAAATATTTCGAGCTTGGCATCATTTCCCAAAAAAACAAATGACATATTATGACTAGTACAATCACTCTGGCAACCGATTGTAGTGCCACTATTTGCAAGCATTTTATTACATGAGTTGATATTGAAAAAGAAACGGCGGGGCAGAGAATTAGGAAAACAGAAAATTAGGAAACGAAAAAGTTTCTTTTTTGAAATTGAAATTGAAATTTGAAGTTCGAATATATTTATTCTATTTGACTGTTCAAGTATCAATAAACAAAAAATTTTATTCAATGTGATAGCAAAATTGTTGTCACAAGGAAAAGTAGCAAATTGTTGATTATCACTTGTGACTATCACCTTACGCAGACAAAATTTGTGATTTGTGATTATCACCGATCACAAATCACCTTACACGATTCCACCCCTGGTAAATCCATATACAAAGACTTGAACCATAGCTTGTGGGTATTATCATTTTGACAGCTTGGTTTCCTTGGTGATCTTGTTCAGAGATTATATAAGGTAAGGAGATGGGAAACAAAGCTGTCAAAATGACAGATGCCTACAAGCGTTTTTACCAATACTATCACATTTTGGACCATAGTTTCTTTGAAAGTATGCGTTTTTTTACCAATACTATCACAGTTTGGACCATAGTTTTTGTGAAAGTATGCGTGTTTTTACACAGTAAATGTGGTCCTGCCATATTGTTTTTGTTTGTATATTTTTCATGTACAAGGGAAGAAAATAAAATGAAAGAAAATGAAAATTGCGGGATCTAGGGAGTGAAACGTAAGTCAGTTTCCCATCTTGTTACTTATTTAATCTTTGATCTTGTTCCTTACCCTAAAGCACTATTCATATGAGCACGAACGACGAATAAATGAAGAAAATTGATTTTAGATACGTTTGAAGCCGTATTCCCTACGAATTCTCAACAACACGATAGAAGTATAGTTTATGTTTAATTTATGATGCATAATTTTTTTTTTTTTTAACTCAAATGTTAATAAATTTAAGAAAACAAATTTATTCGTCGCGAAAACGATTCTAGTTGATACGAACTGCCAAACTCTATTCGCGTTCCACATCATCCACACTCCCAACGAACAAAATGTTCGCGCGCGTATAACCTCAAAAATCATTCTCGCTTTGTTTTTTGGTTGCTCATTCGCAATGAATTAAAAACTCTCATATGAAAGACATTTGAAAATCGACAAATTTTCGTTCATTCGTTGCACGTAATCTGCAGCGGCAGTTACTCGAAAGGAACACACCTAATATAACTCTGAGTTCACCGATCGTCCGAAAAGAAAAACGACAACTATTCGATCAGTGATCACTCTATAACAAGATTGGAAACCTTGCTGTCAAAGTGACATTTGCCTACAAGCTAGGGGTCCAGGTTAGCTGTAAGAGTATGCGTGCTTTTACCAATACTATCACAGCTAACCTGGACCTACCATCTGGGGACTAAATTGACCGGAAAATTTGAAAATTTGTTGTTTTAACGAACAAAAGGTGAGTTTAAGAGAGTAGAAGAGGGATATGTTCAAAAAGATATTGAGGAAGAGTAAAATTGCGTGAAAAGTATTTAATGGCAAATGTATCAAGCAATAGAATTTCCTACGTGAGAAATGATCAGAAATGAAAATGAAAACAAAAATTTAGGCCTAACTAAGAATTCTGAACGTCTGATATTTTGAAAAAGTTTTTGTTTGAAATCTTATTTTATTACATTAAGGCTGGTATTCATCGAACACTATTAAGTTAATAGCTTCGTAAATGTATTCATCGACGATTATAAGCGCTGATTTGCGAGCGCTATCAAAAGTTAATAGTGGTTCTGACCTCTATTACATAAGTTGAGAGCAATATCTATAGGAAATTTTTAGAAATAATTTCTGAAACTACAACAAATATTCTGTAGATGTTAGTTTTTTTTTCTCTCTTTGTCGTTGTCATAGTAATTACATATAAATTCATTTTGTTCACTTAAATTTCCCATTTTCGATTAAGCACAACCAAAAACCTAATTGTGCTTGGTGATTAAGGCCCAATAACTTATTACTAATACGCTCTTAATTTTAAAAGCGCTATAAGTATCCTCGGTGAATATCACTCTAAGACCTGGGCTTATCAGTTACAATTCCAAACAAAACGGGTTTCAATTTATAACTAAGCCTAGTGCAACGAAATTGTGCGAAAGATTTATGAATGTAAATATGTTATTCGACCTCAGCCCGCGATGTATATACAACTTAAAAAAAAACTAGGCAAAGAAAACCTAAGCAAATTAATAAATTGACAGACTTTTATCATATTTTTTTGAACAGAAGGTACTTAAAGTGAAAAAAAATCCTTCGCACTTTTGTATAGCATTTTGAAATTCAATGTTAAGATCTATTCGGAAAAAATTGCACTAAAATTTATGGGTTCTTGAAGCATTCTCTTCGACTTGTCATTAAATCGAGGGTAAACTTTGAACCAATGGATCAATGAAAAAATTAATTTACTTTGCAAAAAACGTAAATTTCCTTATTTTGTGATAAAATATGTGATTGGGGTAAGATAAGTTAACCTTACAGTCATCTTTCTAAAGAATTAAAGATATTCCTTTGTATTAAATAGTTCTATCGCTGAACCGTGGCTTTAAGTTGACCCACGTTCTTACAGCTAGCCGTGAGCATTTTCAGGAATGTTAACATTTTTAACTTATTGATAGTTCTTGAGTATCGTGTGCGTAGCTACATGTTAATTTATTACTGGATTAAAAAGGTATGTACATTAAAATTTTCAAAATTTACTTATTCTTATATAAATGTATGTCTGCACTAAAAAAATTTCTTTAACTACAAATACATCTCCACCCTTATAAAATAAAATTTGTTAACACACCCAAAATCCAACAAAATCACATAACTGTTAAATTAACCGTGGTGAGATTCTTACAAAAGAAAAAAAACAAATTTCGCGCTTTTACTTCAAATGTGAATTTTTATGTGAATTTTTATGTGAAATTTTATAATTTGAAATCTTGTGAATTTGGATTTGGATTTTGATTTAAACCAATAAAACTGAAAAACTGAAAAAGTGAATATGAGTGCAGTTAAAAAAAAAGAGATAAGAAAAAAGTTTGTGTTATGAAATGTAAAGGAGTATCCCGAACGTTCAACACTCGTGATCCTGACAGGTGAGTCGAAAAATTGTTTGTGAAAATTTGAATAGAATTATTCTAGTTTGCATGAATAACTAGAAAAATTCTCATTTCATTGCGTAGATTTCTTAACTTCTAAGTGAATCATACGTTTAATGAAAAATTCAGGCAAATTTTCCACTAGGTTAGGTTAGATTGGAGTGGCTGTCTAGTTGTAATTGACTCACTTCGGCCTCAAGGATCCGTTGTGATACAACTAAAGAAGTTACTCATTGGAGAGTAATGAACTTAAACAAACCATTTCGTAATTTTAATGTTAAAGTTAGAGAGACATTTTGTGTCGATCGTTGCCAGTTCACTGGTATTATCGAAGAAGGGATTACCGAGATAGTTATTCCTTCTATTGGAGAGTGCCGGACATGTACATATTGTTGGACCTGATGTTAAGAAAGAACTCTGAAATTTACAGGAACGAGGAAACAAAAAAGAGGTTCGTCTTGCAAATATTCATTAATTCAAGCTCTAACCACCACAATACCACTTTTTGCAGTACATCAAAATAGCCAGGAATCTCCCCTCATACGGAAGTGTACAATTTTCCAGCGCTATTGTTGACTACCCTGAACCCAATAACATAGCTGTAATAACAGTTTGCAATCGCGAACTGAGTATTCGATCTCATTTAGGCCAGAAAATCCATGAGAGCAAATTCCGGGTTACCCGAATGCGTTGCTGGCGAGTAACAACTATTCACAATGTAAGCACTTCGACACTCCCTGCAAGGCCACCTTAACATTCTTTGTTTCTTGTTGACTTTTAGAATGAAGAAGAAAACACTTCATCGTTGGACCACTCAGAGCAAAGTCTCGAATTATCATTCGAATATCTCATCACCAAAAATTGCCTCAAATGGATAACAATTTTGAATCAAATTGAAACCTCTTCACAAAGAAGACGAAACGAAACAAAACAGAACCCAGGGACATTTTTTAATATTAACTTTTTATTATTGTTATTTATTATAATAATCAATGTAAAATCATATATGCATATGATTAAGTATATACAGAACATGCAATGTTTAGAGTACATTTTGTTACATTATTTCTTCACATTATAAAAAAAAATCATTATAAATATGTAGTTTTTTTTCTCACCTAGACGATTTACAGAGTTGTGTAGAAACTGGTGTTGATCTAGTCTGAACAGGGTTTGTTCTGTCACAGTGGTGCGAGATCTTCGATAATATTTCGGCCATCAACTGACAGGTGGACAATCGCATGTTCACTTGGTTCTTTGAGTTCAACCACGAATACCGTTTCGCCGAGGGCAGAAATATCAGAGAATTTATCTTCAGCTTCGTCCGACCAGCAGAGCAAGTCTTCAGGCAGCTGCAGAGCACACTTCTTGGACAAAAATGGCAGGTCAGTGATTTCCTGGGAGATTTCTTTCACTTGCGGACTAATGGCTGTGTTGCCGTAGTCAATGAAGATCACTTCGAAGCCATCTTGGCTAGCAATTTGGCACGATACCAATTCTCGTCGTCGGGGCGGCTCTATCCGCACATATTAAGCCACGGGTGAATGTCTCGATCACCGGCAGCTGCTCGTTATCGGCCAGGTAGGATTCGATGGGTTCCAAGCCCTTGGCATCCTGCTCCATTTGAATGTAGAAGTCAGACAAATTGTTCACATGACTGACGAAGCACGTTTCACCTGAACGCACTGTTTCCAGATGTTTGGCGAAGCCATCTTCGACCAACTTATTCGCCACATCGACACCATCGATGAACAAACGGATGTAACTCTTTGAGGGATTCTTGGTTATGTACTCGAAATGAATGGTCTTGTTGTAGGATGCATTGAAGAACGAGTTGGCTGCGTCAACCCAATCGGCAGTTCCTTTTGGTTTGATCGCCAGAGCACACGGGATGCACATTGGTTCGATGTCGGGGAAGACACTCATCTCCTTGATGTCGGTTGTGTCTGTGAGGGCATCGGTATTGCCGTAGTCAATGAATTGCACCACCATCAGTTCGCTGTCCATGATCTTGGCTCGATACCATTGGTGATCCACTGAATAGAGCGATATGCAATGGGCTCCTTTGATGACGCGCATTAATGGCGGTAGCGAGCTGGCGATGATTTGTAGATTCTCCTGTAGTTGATGCAATTCATCCAATTTGCTGTCGTGAAGGATGAAGAAGCGTCCGGGATTGTCGCAGTGGCTGAGCTTGCCAGATTCCATGTTTTTGAAGGGATCTTCAGACACCGCCTCCTCCTCCAATTCGAGAGGTGGCTCTTCAACTGTTGGAGTTGTCGATTCTGCCGGGGCGATAGCAATCTTTTCTGCAGTGGCTGTTGATAGTGTAGGCGGGTGCGACACCACCGCTGGCTTTTCTTTGCGTGGCGAACCGGCGAAAGCCTTCGCCTTCGCAACGACTTTCTCGATTTTGATTACATTCTCATTGACTCTCATTCTCTCTGTCATTGTTGTATCCGGGCTGGCCATCAGAGTGGCCGCAACGGTAGATTCAATTCAATGGCATAGGCACTGGGTCCACCGTCTGTATAGAACCGCGGTTCGAGTCGTTTGATTTTCGTTTTCGTAAAGTTGTCGATAATTTCGGTATTTCCATAGTCCACGTAATAGACATTGACTGTATCGGCAGATTTTTTGGATAAAATGCGAGCACGATACCAGTTGCCGTCCTTCGATTTAACAGCACACAAAGAGTCAATTTGGTATTTTGTAATTGGTTTACCTGTGGGAAAAGTCGTAGGTTAGGTTTCCTGTTGAATAGGGAATCTGTTAGCTTACCATTCTCTTCATAGTAACCAAACAAGTCGTCGAGAAGCTGAGCAATTGCAAAATCATTTGAGATAAGATGTCCGTAAAGTCGGTGTACGGAGCTTACGTATATTACACGCAAATTAAACTGCTCCCAAATCATTGGCATTGGGCAAATGTAGATTGTCGATATATCGTCTTGTAACAAGGGTAGCAACGGTCGAAGAACGATGCTGTTTGGAGAGTCAAAAGGGTCGAGAATGAGTTAAAGAGCTGTTGACTTGTTAAGAAATCAGAGAAACAACAAACTTACACTTTATCATCAATCAAATGTGAAATATTGAGCACACAGGATCTTCCTTCATAGAAATCTTTGAAATTCCGCGCAGTATCCGGATTCGATTTAACAAACCGAACATCATCGTAGGAACATAAAAGATTCACATCACAGCCTTCGATTTGAATTTTAAAATTGAGCATTGTCTCGATTGCAACTATTTGGCACGAATTTGTTGTCCTGGCAAAAGTTCCAATCGAATATCTTCCAAAAAAAAAGGAACAAAATTGCCAAAAGGCGTTAAGACTTCAAACAAAAGAACTTACAAGGACTAATTTCTGATAGCAAGCAATCTTTGACCAAAGAATTCCTCAGCGAAACTCCATTCACATTCACATTTACATAATACAAGTCCTCCTCACGCTCCAGATATTCACAGACCAGTCCAGCTCCCAGCGGTAAGTACCTTTCCATGCATTCAATTATGTGAGCATTTTCATAATTGCAAACGATATTATCGAAACAGCTGAGATAAGCCATGACAGGGAAGTCAGCAAAGCGTTTCTCCACCTGGAATATATCCTGATCGCCAACTGTCGACTGCTTGCCAAAATCAACAAAGAAAACTTTGTATTTGCGAAGCATTTGCTTGCAGGCGATGACACGGGCTCGGTAGAGAATGTTGTCTTTGCGATAGCGTGCATTGACATTGGCACCAACTTTTAGGGTTATGGGACGACTCTGTTTGTTGCGGTAGTGTTCTTTGATGTTCTTCATCAACTGCTCGAATTCTAGGGGTGCGTGTCTTGAGATGGGGTGTAGAATTGATGGCAGATTATGACTTCTTCGCGTGCTGCACTTCGATGTGCTGTTTGATGAAGTCCTTGTCGACTGGGACGTATTCTTCGAGCACTGTTATTTCGAGGATTTCATTGTCTTCGGACGGGTCTCGTTGGGAGGATGTGGCAGAGTTTTGCTTCTTTGATTGCTGGTTGTTTTTGAACTGACGTCTGCGAAATGTTTTGTATTCAAGATATCGAATGCTGTATAATAAATATATCTACCAACCTCGAAAGGATTAAATTGCTTCTCTGGAATGTTCAAGTTCGATCGGTTTTCACAAGACAAGAGGCTTCAAGGTCGGGTTGCTTTTTCTTCTTTGGTGGTTTTCGAATCACTTCAAATGGTTTTCCAGATTCTGCATTTTGACTGACTATCAAAAATTGATTTGACTTCCAAACAAGAATCCGCTGCTGCGGAAACGATTTACATTTTGGTTTTCTCCACTTCAATTTGCTGCTTTTTGTTTTGACGTGAGTGTTTTTCGCAATTAGGCCGTGTGTGAATTGCGTTAAAATGTGTATTAAAACTTGACGTTTGGTTAAAATTTGACGTTTGATTGAAAATGGGATCAAATTTAGCCATTTGCTGTGTGAATTGCGTTAAAAGGGATATTTTTAACCAACATTTCTGCGTAGAACTAGGAAATTTCCCTCAAATAAAAATGTTTTTATCCACCTAGGTAAAATAATTTTGTGTACAAAACCAAAATTTAAGCAATAAATTTCATGAAAAGCCACTTAAGATAACAAACAAACTCTGTTATATTCATTTTTCTCGACTTTGCAGTGGTGATTTGTTAATTTGAGTCAACAGTAAAATATCTTCAAACGAAAATTTCCCTTTTTGGATGATTGGTGCCTTCCATCTGGTAACACTGCAAAACATGTTTTCACAGCTGACATCTGTTATAATTCTCAAAAGAAAAAACAATAATTTCGTTTTTCGATTTGAAAATATGATGAATTCAAAGGATTTTATTTATTTTATTGAAATACATATCAAAGCAATTTTTAAAAAGTCATAACAACAAAAAAAAAACATAAACAATAAAACAGAAGCAAACTTCTCGTATCATTCATGAGAAAAAAATACACGTCAAAATTTTAACCCACTTATCCTGCTCCACAGCTGGGTAAATTTTAACCCATTTTATTCACCACGATAGTGTCAAGTTTTAACCAAACGTCAAGTTTTAATACACATTTTAACGCAATTCACACACGGCCTTTTAATGCACAAGTTATTATTTCCTATCGAGGAAAATTTAAAATTGAAATTGAAAATCAAAATATCGAATCACACAGAAATTTTGTTTACAAAAATAATGAACTGTCAAATCCGACAAACTCACCTCATTACTTTGTTGCTGTATTTAAATTTTATTCACGTACACGAAATAAAAAAAAAATAAAAAAAAATCACTTTTGCGGTATTTGGAGGGTGAAACGTAGGTTAGTTTCCAATCTTGTTATAGAGTGATCACTGTATTCGATCGCAAAAGAGATCGCTACACATTTGATCCATTTGATCTTCTTCTCGGACTTGGTTAAATTTCGGATTAAAAATTAAATTGCCAGTGCAGTGGTTTGTGGTTGAATGGAAATTAACACGACTGGTTGTTTTTGTTTGTTTCCCTTATCTTATCACATTCGCGTTTTTATTTTCCAAATTTGGAATGTTAAGATAAGTGGTTTGCATTATCATCTGCTTAATATTTAAACTAGTTTCATCACAAAGCAACCAACACAAATTCTAAAGTGAAAAGATGTTGGGTCAATCGATCGTAAGGAACTTATTGAAAACTACTAAAATAATAAGAGTTGGATTTGCATCCAAGAGCTCAAGTACCATAGAATACGACTGGAAAGATCCCCTGAATCTCGAATCATTGCTGACGGAAGAAGAAAAGGCTATCCGCGATTCATTTCGCAGTTACTGCCAAAAAACACTTCTACAGCGCATTACAGTTGCTAATCGCAATGAAGTTTTTCACAAGGAAATGCTGCCAGAATTAGGTGAACTCGGTGCACTTGGCTGTACTCTCAAGGGTTATGGATGTGCTGGAGTGTCCAATGTTGCCTATGGCCTCCTTGCTCGTGAAGTGGAGCGCATCGACTCTGCTTACCGATCGGTTTTAAGTGTACAAAGTTCCCTAGTTATGGGTGCTATTTACGATTTTGGAAGCGAAGCTCAAAAGAATAAGTATTTGCCCAGTTTGGCGCAGGGTAAACTGGTTGGATGTTTTGGGCTAACCGAACCAAACCACGGAAGTGATCCATCCGGAATGGAAACTCGAGCTAAATATGATAGCAAGTCAAAATGTTATATTCTCAATGGAAGCAAGACTTGGATAACAAACTCCCCCGTGGCAGATATCGCTATAATCTGGGCCAAGTGCGAAGATGAGAAGCTGCGTGGCTTTATTGTTGAACGAGCACAGTCGGCGAAAGGTTTGTCTACACCCAAGATTGAAGGAAAATTTTCACTTCGCGCTTCGGCAACTGGAATGATTCTTATGGACGATCTTGTAGTACCTGAGGAGAATCTACTTCCAAATGTCACGGGTTTCAGAGGCCCATTTAGTTGTCTAAACAACGCCCGATATGGCATTGCTTGGGGAGCACTAGGAGCCGCCGAAACCTGTCTAGAAATTGCGAGACAGTATACTCTAGATAGACATCAATTTAAGCGGCCTCTGGCCGCCAACCAGTTGATGCAGAAAAAAATGGCAGACATGTCCACCGAAATAAGTTTGGGACTATTGGCTTGCATACAAGTTGGACGCTTGAAGGATAACAAATTGCATACACCGGAAATGATTTCGATGTTAAAGAGAAACAATTCCGGCAAGGCACTTGATGTAGCTCGTATCGCAAGGGATATGCTTGGTGGAAATGGTATTTCAGATGAATACCATATCATTAGGCATGTAATGAATTTGGAGGCTGTGAACACATACGAGGGTACTCACGATATACATGCGTTGATACTGGGACGTGCCATAACTGGGATCGGTGCATTTGCCTCCTAAAAGGTTGTTTTAAGGTTTAAAGTGCATTTATTGAAATTGGAAATATTGTAAATACATATTTACCTACCTGTACAATGTTGTTAAATATTTATAAATAAATACCTACATATATTTTTTAACACTCAACGTAGCATACCTCTTCAGCCTCTTGGTGTCTTGGGATCTTCGTTCTTGCATTCCATTCAAGTGTCTTGTAATGAACTTTACTTGCTTACTTAAGGTGGCGCTACAGTCCGGTGTGGACTTGGGCCTCAACCAACAGTCTCCGCCAGTCAGCTCGGTCCCTAGCTAGCTGTCTCCAGTTTTGCACTCCAAGTTGATTGAGGTCCTCTTCCACTTGTGTGCGCCACCTGAGTCGCGGTCTTCCTCTCCTTCTGCGTCCCTCGGGAATAGTGTCGAAGACTTTGCGGGCCGGAGCATTGGTGTCCATGCGCTCTAAATGACCGAGCCATCTGAGTCTCTGGACCTTGACCCTTCTGGCTAGGTGCACGTCCTTGTACAACCCGTAAACTTCGCTGTTGTATCTTATTCTCCATTCTCCATCAATGCACACGGGGCCAAAGATGACCCGAAGAATTTTCCTCTCGAAACAGCCTAAGGCACATTCATCCGATTTTGTTAGGGTCCATGCTTCTGCACCATACAGCAGGACAGGGATGATGAGGGTGTTGTACAGTTTAACCTTAGTTGCTCGAGAGAGGGCTTTTCCACTCAGTTGCTTTCTTAGCCCAAAGAAACAGCGATTAGCAAGAGTAATTCTTCGTCTTATCTCAGCGCTGGTGTTATTGTCCGTGTTGATAGCGGAGCCTAGGTAGACAAACTCCTTAACTACCTCGAAGTTGTATGCGTCTATTGTGACGTTCTGTCCGAGCCGTCGATGTTGGGTGTCCTTACTCGAAGACAGCATTTACTTCGTTTTTCCCTCATTTACCGCTAAACCCATTTTGGCCGCTTCTGTCTCAATCCTCACAAAGGCGCCATTGACATCACGCTGTGTTCTTCCCATTATATCAATATCGTCGGCGTACGCGAGAAGTTGAACAGATTTATAGAAGATAGTGCCTCTGGTGTTGACGGTGGAGTTTTGGACTATCTTCTCAAGAACGATGTTAAAGAAATCGCACGACAGTGCATCGCCTTGTCTGAATCCTTTTTTGACGTCGAATGATTCCGTAAGCTCATTGCCAACCTTGATAGAGCAGCGTGAGTTCTCCATCGTCATTTTGCACAAGCGAACGAGCTTGGCAGGGATGCCAAAGCTAGACATAGCTTTATACAGTTCGTCTCTGTAGATGCTGTCATACGCGGCCTTAAAGTCAATGAAGAGGTGGTGGGTATCGATTTGGAGTTCATAGGGTATTTCCAGGATCTGCCGCAACGTGAAAATTTGGTCGATGGTAGACTTTCCTGGCCTAAAAGCCACATTGATAAGGACCAATCAGATTGTTGACCAAAGGCTTCAGACGTTCACATATTACGGCAGAGAGGATCTTGTAGGCGATGTTAAGCAGACTGATTCCTCTGTAGTTGGCGCAGTTTGGAGGATCTCCCTTTTACAGGATCGGGCAAACAATGCTGAGGTTCCATTCATCGGGCATGCATTTCTCCGACCATATCTTACAGATGATTTGGTGCAAGCTCCTATCTAGATCGTCGCCAGCAGACCATCTGCTCCAGCGGCTTTGTTGGATTTCAGCCGTGATATTGCTGTTTTCACTTCTTCTAGGTCGGGTTCAGGCTCCTGTCTGACGGCGGGGTTTTGTTCGTCGTCGCCGTTATACAGTCTACAAAAGTGGTCTCTCTAAATCCCCAGCATTGACTGATTTTCCCTTGTTTATCTCTGTAGGCTCGAAGACCTTGAGCCAGCTGTTTGACCTTCCGATAAAACCTCCGAATTCATTCCTGCTGTTGGCTCTCTCAACATTCTCGATCCGACGCTTCTCATGCTCTCTTTTTCTTTCTCCTGAGAAGCCGGTGTTCCTCTCTCCTATTTTGCTCGTAGAGCTCACGAGCAGCTCTTGTCCTTCTATGCAGCGCCGCTTTGTATGCCTCCTGCTTGGCTGCATAGGCCTGCCTGCATTCTTCGTCAAACCAGGGGCAAGATTATTCAAATTAATTTTTAAAGAAAAAATATATAATTCAATAAGAACTTAATAAAATGGCCTCGGTTGCTCTATGAATGGATGAAGAAAATAGAGAAGAACACAGTCTCTCATTGGTGGTCCTTCCGCATTAAAAGAAGGCGATAGCCTGTCCCACAAATTGTTGGAAGTGGTTCTCACGTCCGAGGCGTTCAAACGTCCCTTGGCCAAATCGAGATGAGCACACTAGTGTTGCCGATTCAAAAAGAAATTTATCATGATTTTTTATCATGAGATCCTCAAAAAAATCATGAGATTGCTTATTTCATTGGGCCCACAAAAATTTTAAATAAAAAAATACATATGAGATTTCATTTTATTTTATTAAGTTTTAAAATAAAATTTACATCAAAGGGCACGGTAGTGCCCAGCCAAGTTCTTGCACTACTCCCTTTTTACAGGATCGAACTCAAGCACATTTTTAATCCCCCATAACTTTTGAACCTATAGAAATAGAAGCTTCAAATTTGAATTACGTATTAACTTCATGGAGACAAAGGCCCTGTAATAATAATAATTTAATGGGTAGAACTACTACTTCCTGAGATATTGAACAGTAAAAATTTCAAAAACCGTAATTGACTCACTCACTGACTGATCATCAAAATTATGAAGCAGTTCCAACAATAGCAGAATCTTCCAGGAACACTGGAAGGTTTTCGGGTGAATACAATGGGAAAAATCGAAAATTTCATTTTGCTCATTCAGGGGGCGTGGTATCCGCCCACCATGTTGAAATTCGGACTTCTAATAGGGTTTTAGTTGAAAATAGGGAAAAAAATAAATAACTTAATTTAGGTTAATTTAGAAGCGTGATTTTCGCCCACTATCTTAAAACGGTCGTAGGATGTTAAAATTCGGATTTTTTGCAAGGTTTTGGTTGAATGACATGAAAAAAATGAAAAAAAAAATCTATTTCTATGGTCGAATACGTTTAAATTCGAAATTCTGATAGGGTTTCGGTTGAATATAAGAGAAAATATAAGTATCAAATTGCAGTTTCATTGAAGGGGCGTTGTTGCCACCCACTTTTTAAAAATGGGCATAGGATGTTGAAATTTAGAATTCTGGTTTGTTTAAGTTCATACAACTTCCATGAGTAACTTTCTTTAGTGGTTTCACAATGGAATCTTAGGGTCTAAATGAGTAAATAACATTAAGACAGCCGGTCTAACCTAACCTACCTATTATTTATTTATAAATTGGCAGAGCAATTATATTGTAAGTTTGCTAATTGCTAGCATATATAGTGTATTTCGAGGTTCAAGCTTCCATAAAAAAAAACTTTACAAAAAGATGTGAAATCAGAACAAAAACATAAAATGTAAAAAAGAGCCAAGTTCTGTTATGTGCGATCAACACTGTGTAAAAAGTCAGCCAACAAAAGTAATGAGATAAGAACGCCATGTAAAAGTGTTGTACTGAATATTTTAGATCATAGAAGATAATACAACAATATTAAAAGAAAATAGAAAATAGTTTGGATGAAAATTTGGGCATGTTTGTTTTAAAGCCCAACTATAATAGTCGGAAGGGTGCGTACGTTGACGTACGAAAACTCCCAAATACATGCAAATCAGATGTCACAGCCATAATAGCGGATTGCTCGGTTTCGTTCAGTTTTGTTTCTGGACGTAAACTCACTTTTCTTTCTCAATTTACGGGCGGTAATTTGACATTTCTCTAAATCTGGGCTGATTGGCTGCCTTATAGATGTTTTTGCGAGATGAGGACTCAGTATATCAAGTTTGTTATACAGTTCTAAATTCATTCGTGTATAAATGAAGAACTATTCTCTGTCCAGAATTTTTATTTTTATAAATGTAAGGCCGTGTGCGAATTGGATGAATTGTGGTTAAAAAATAAAAATGGATGAATTTTTAACCACTACTGTCATTTTTTAACCTGCTCAGCAGCTAGTCAAATAATGCGAAGTGTCAAAATTTAACCAAACGTCAATTTTTAACCCATTTTTAACTGAATTCGCACACGGCCTAACATTGAAAAAACCAGTTTGGTTTCTATCGCAGTTGATGGGACGCACACAGCAGGACCTATCACTTGAGCTCTTTTTAATAAATCGTCTAATTCTTTTAATGCAAACAATGCCTCCATTAAGAAGTGCATTGATTTTAAACTCTTAATTATTTTAAATTGTCTATTTTTATTCATTTTGATAAAATTCGTATGGCTGAAAAAACAAAAATCACGTGTATCTTTCGCGCCCAATCAACGTGTATATTTGCCAAAACACAGAATAATGACAGAAAGCTTTCCGTTCAATTATGGGTAAGCGGATGCAATTAACAGTCGGAAAGAAACGGTTCGTTCAGTTTTGACGCTAGCTTCCGTTCGCGTCCGTCTATTATAGTTGGGCCTTTTAAATTAAGTTTTCAACATTGGTTTTCTTATTCTTTTTGAAGGAAGATTTTAAAAATCATGAGATTTTCAATAAATTCATGAGATCATGAGATGAGGGTGAAAAATCATGAGAATCATGATAAATCATGAGATTCGGCAACACTGAGCACACATGAATTCCACCATAATTTCAAATTGCTTTTGTTTGGTATGCACATTTTTCGCTGATGATTCCCTGTAATGAAATTTATTTGCTTAATTTTGAATAAAATTATTATTTCCTTACTTCCATTTTATCCATTTCACACAACCAAACACAGTTTTTCCTTTTGTGTCCTTTAAAAACGACCTTCGAATTGCAATCCGTTACCTCTCTTGGTGTAGATTGTAGAAACAAAATTTCCGTTTTCGAACGCTAATGACATTCGGAAAAGCATTGCCAGGTACGAAAAATCCGAATGCGGATTTGTCATTCCGTAAGTATTATATGGTTTTCCATTGAACCAAAACATTGATGTGCCGTCGATGGGCCGGCAATATTTTTTTCTTAAACGTTTTCCAATGGGAAAAGTATTGATGTTTTATTCCCGACGAATTAATTCTTTTGAATTCGTCTTTTGAGACGAATCTACACAGATTTTCACACTGATTTTGACACATACTAAAAACTTGACAGTTTTTGCTTTGTTTATGCTAACAGCTGGAACACTTACACACTTACAAAAAGATATTGCTACGTTTTTCCTTTCCATTGAAACCAAAAAATATTGATTTTTAGTAGCAACGAGCTGTCCATTTCATGTGGTTCAATGGAAATCGACATTAGATTTCTTATCCGCATTAGAAAGAGAGAGTACAAAATATTCGTTTTCGAAAATATTTGCTTTCGAAACGCAGAGTAGGACCCCAGGACTATCAGCAGGTCTCAAAGGGAAACCAGCTGTGGCACAGTACTGTGATGCACTTTGGGTCAAAGGCTGAGGTTTAGCTCGCCGGTATGTTCAGGATGTTACTAAAGAAAGTACGAATCTTTAGTTTAAGGTATTTTCTTTATTTTACTTCAGAATATCTTAAATTAATTAAATCATAAATATGCATATAACGTTAAAATGTGGCTGCAAGCGATGCGTTCTCCCTGTGTCCGGGCTTGGTATCCCTCTGGTGTATTGGTCCGGGTTACTAGTGATCTTCTGTAGGAAATGGTGTCCGATGCTGTAGCAGTTTCAGTTGTTGTTTCCTGGCAATCAACGGGCGGACCCGGCTGCCACGGACGAATCCGACTATCATAGCCGAACCTGGCTATCAACGGGCGAACCCGGCTATCACGGAAGAATCCGGTTATCAACAGGCGAACCTGGCTATCAACGGGCGAACCCGGCAATAAGGGACGAATCCGGCTATCAACAGGCGAACCTGGCTATCAACGGGAACTCGGATATCACGAACGAATCCGGCTATCTACAGGCGAACCTGGCAATCAACGGGCGAACCCGGCTGTCACGGACGAATCCGGCTATCAACAGGCGAACCTGGCAATCAACGGACGAACCCGGCTTTCACGAACGAATCCGACTATCAACAGGTGAACCTGGCAATCAACGGGTGGACCCGGCTGTCACGGACGAATCCGGCTATCACAGGCGAACCTGGCTATCAACGGGCGATCCCGGCTGTCACGGACGAATCCGGCTATCAACAGGCGAACCTGGCAATCAACGGAACCTGGCAGAGAAACGGCCCAACTATATACAATGTTTGTTTTCTAAATTTAAGGTTTACAAAAATATCAATGAATAAAAGATAAAAAATGCTTGAAATAAAAAATCTCGGGATGTTCAGTCCTGGTTGTCCATAGGTGAGGCTCTTAGCCGTGGTTAAAAGCTGACCCCGTGTCAGCGTAAAATTGAAGATCTCCTTCGTCGTTGGTTTGCTCGGGCTCCTCCCTTAGTACGTCCAGCGCGCATAGGTATCTCGGTTCAAGGTGTCTTTGTTGTGTGGTTATTCCGTTGATGAGGTTGTTGGGGTGATTGCTCAGTGATCCTGCGATCCTTTTTGCTGACTGAATTAGGTATTTGTCCATTGGTGTAATTTTCGCTTCGTCGTAGAGTCTTTTGTTGCTGAAATGCCTCCTTCTCTGATGGTTGAAATAAAGTTCTGTGCAGCTCCACAGGACTTTTCGTTCAAACACTTGGAGTTCCTTCATTGCTGTCTTTGAAATTGTATACCATACTGGGAAGCTGTAGGTGATGACAGGCCGAATTTGCTGCTGCGGATTCAGTCGGTGTAGGGCGTGGTTGGCCTTCTTAAGTACAGCTCTCGAGTGAGGGTTGAATTTCAACATCTCATTGAAGTGGACTCCAAGGTATTTGGTATTTCTCTTCGCTGCCAACGTTGATCCATCGGGTAGAGTAATTGAGATGCTTCGGCATCTTGCAGCTCTTCTAACTCTGCCTCTGTTAATGATGGGCCTTCGGAAGCAAATCAGCTCTGATTTCTCTGTGTTGATGTGTATTCCCCATTTCTTGTAGAAGTCGTAAAGCCTTTGTATATGGGATTCCACCTTCCTGGCTGCGATGATAGGCGATGGTGAAGAGCAGTATGTGATTGAGTCGTCTGCATACAGAAGACTCTCACATTCGCTACTTGTTGGCTGGTCGCTGGTCATCAGGCTGAAAAGGAATGGTCCAAGTTTTGATCCTTGAGCTACTCCAGCTTTTATTGGCCTAGTCGATGATTTAGAGTTCTCCAATTGAACAAAGAAGTTCCCGGAAGAGAGAAAATAAAATAAAATTTTAATTAGATTTGATGGTAAACCTAATAGGTATAGTTTGTGATCAAGCCCTTCAATCCAGACGCTGTCAAATGCCTTTTCCACGTCTAATAAGCACGCAACGGATACTCGATGGCTGTTGAGTGCCGCTGCGATGTCGTGTTGGAGTTTAGCCAGCGGATGCAGAGTAGAGTGTTTTTCTCTAAATCCAAATTGGAAGTCCGGGATGAGGTTGTTGTTGGAGCTGCACATCTTCAGTCTTCTCAGTATAATCTCTTCCAAGATTTTGCTGATGTTGTTGAGGAGGGAGATTGGCCTGAAATTGGTCACAAGGTTCCTTGCGCCTTTTTTCGGGATTGCCACTATTTTCGCAGTTTTCCATTTTTGAGGAAAATAGCAGTTGTTGAAAATGATGGTAATGTACAAGATGAACACTTAGGAGAGCTTCTTCAGCATGAAGTTGGAGACTCCATCAGGCTTGTTGATTTTTTTGGCTTCAGGTTCTTGATGACTTCGCTGACTTCTTCTCTTGTACAAAATTTTTCATTGTTTTCAGTGGGATCATCGGTAGGGTTTGTGGAGCTAAAGATGACTTCTTCGTTGCTTGTCTGGACGGATCGTTGCACTGATTCCCATGGCCGTAGCCAGGAGGGGGGCCAAAGTAGGGCAATGCCCTACCTTAAATTTTAAATGTCCTACCTTCAGAAATTGAAAACAGCCCTACCTTCAAGAATGCTCTTCTTACAAAAATGTCCTTCTTACAAAACAGCCGTATACATTCAAAAATTATCCAGCTTTATATACCCTGCCTAAAAATGCCCTACCTGAAAAAATTCACTTATGAAAATGTCCACATTACCAAATTTTTCCAGATTGCCTTTTAAATGCCCTACCTTCAAAAATATCATGTGTGTTTAGGAATTCGGTTCTATAAAAGTGAAGTTTTTGAAAATTTAAGGTATTTAAAATTCAAGATAATCTTCGTGTCGTGCTTATCCTTTTTAAGAAATGGTCTCGTAAATTCCATTGAAAGTCTTAAAAATACTATAGATAAAGTTACTACAGACAGAGAGTATGTAGTTGCTTCCCTTCAAACTTTTCGATTTAATTATGACAGTTTTAAGACGAATTTTGACGTTTATATTTCATTAATTCAGATAATAAGGTTATAGAGATGTCTCATCCCTGCAGAAAAAAAGAATCATTTTTTGCTCTTAACAGACAAAGCCTTAACAGACAAGGAGCTTTCGGAAGCTTTTTTCTTTGTCTAAGTATTCATTTATAGGCAATGAGGTGAGCAAAAAAAAACTTTGAATGCATTTAGTGAATGTGTTAAAGCTTTTGGAAAAAGCTTTTTTTGGTAGCTTTCAGTTTCATATATCATTTCTCGCAATACATAAGGGTGAGACATCTGTATAAATTTACTATCTGCTTTTAGGGTGCCGTGCAATAACGCCGAGCGAAATAACGCCGAATTCTGAAATTCGTCCTTATATATAAAGTGAAATAACGCCGAATTTTTGCACTCGGCCTTATTTCACTATGGCAAAGTGAAATAATGCCGTTTCGGCGCTATTTCACTTTGTCAGTTTTAATTTTTTTAAGATTTCATCAGGTGTCAACTTTATAATAAAAAAAAAACAGTATTTTATAGGTTGCCTTTTGTTTTGAAATAAATTCGCCAAACAAAATTTTGCTTTTCACAAAAATTATTTTATCAAAAAATTAATAATACATTTTGTAATGCTTCATAAGTAGGTATTTTAAAAATACTTGTAGTCCAGTCACTTTAGAGAAAAAAAGGGGTTAATCTCGGAATTTGAGATAATAAGCTGGAAACTCGTATACAGCTTTATTTTGGTGTTTTAAAAGTTGTCTCAAAAGTCTCATATTATCTCGTGTCTGCGTCGTAAGTTATTCGAGGTCAAAGGTCATGAAAATCGGTTTTTCGCAATTATCTCTGTTTCTATGGTTCCAATCACTTCAACACCTATTATGAAAATTAAAGATAAGAAAATTTGCCACAACTTTTGTCCAAACTTTTTTTCTATACGCTCAACCCTTTTTGAGATAGAGGGCGTAGAGCACCCAGCGCTCAGGCATATATACTGTAATACAAGGTCAACCGTGAATCTCGGTGAATAATACCTTGTATACAGTTACTAAATTATTAAAATATTATCAACAATAAATAATTTGTATCTATTATTTATTAGTTAATACATTGTATTGAATGATGTTTTATTAGCCGTGTTTTATTGGGAACTTAGCTCAGCTTAGCAATAGGAATTACATGTCACAACCGAAAGCTAAATAAAAATAAGTTAGCAATTTCCTGAAGATAAGGTTTCAGCAATTCGACACTTGAGTTTTTCGTTGTGTTTTTCGTTTATCAAATGTCAAAACCTTTTGAAGAAAATAGTTTTCCACCATAGCAACTCAATGTAAAAAAATTGTTTCAGATAGGTGTAAAGATGGCGTTTGGAATATTTCGATTTTTGACATTCTGGTGAACGAAACTTAATTCAAAGCTGACTACAGCGTTTTATTGGAATTCCTATTGCTAAGCTAAGCTAAGTTCCCTATAAAACACAGCTATATATATTATAAATTCATTTAATTTTATTCGATAATAGATTGATAGATAGATAGATTGTAAATAGAAATAAATCAAGTAAATACAGGGTGCGGCACGAAGAATTGCTGATTTGTTTTTGGCGCCAAGCGGGGGGGAGTGGTTGGATGTGGGTGGAGAGTGTCTCATTTTTTAGAGGACTTCCTGAAGTTTCATCTACGCCACAGTCAGTCGACATCATGCATTGGGCGAAGGAGCAACGCGCATTTGCCTGCGAGGCTTACTTTTCCAACAGTCGTTCCATAATATGGAGCATGCACCAAATCATCTGTAAGATATGGTCGGAGGAATGCATGCCCGATGAATAGAACCTCAGCATTGTTTGCCCGATCCTGAAAAAGGGAGATCCTCTTAACTGCGCCAACTACAGAGGAATCAGTCTGCTTAACATCGCCTACAAGATCCTCTCTGCCGTATTATGTGAACGTCTGAAGCCTTTCGTCAACAATCTGATTGGTCCTTATCAATGTGGCTTCAGGCCGGGAAAGTCTACCATCGACCAAATTTTCACGTTGCGGCAGATCCTGGAAAAAACCTATGAACTCCAAATCGATACCCACCACCTCTTCATTGATTTTAAGGCCTCGTATGACAGCATCTACAGAGACGAACTGTATAAAGCTATGTCTAGCTTTGGCATCCCTGCCAAGCTCGTTCGCTTGTGCAAAATGACGATGGAGAACTCACGCTGCTCTATCAAGGTTGGCAATGAGCTTACGGAATCATTCGACGTCAAAAAAGGATTCAGACAAGGCGATGCACTGTCGTGCGATTTCTTTAACATCGTTCTTGAGAAGAGAGTCCAAAACTCCACCGTCAACACCAGAGGCACTATCTTCTATAAATCTGTTCAACTTCTCGCGTACGCCGACGATATTGATATAATGGGAAGAACACAGCGTGATGTCAATGGCGCCTTTGTGAGGATTGAGACAGAAGCGGCCAAAATGGGTTTAGCGGTAAATGAGGGAAAAACGAAGTAAATGCTGTCTTCGAGTAAGGACACCCAACATCGACGGCTCGGACAGAACGTCACAATAGACGCATACAACTTCGAGGTAGTTAAGGAGTTTGTCTACCTAGGCTCCGCTATCAACACGGACAATAACATCAGCGCTGAGATAAGACGAAGAATTACTCTTGCTAATCGCTGTTTCTTTGGCCTAAGAAAGCAACTGAGTGGAAAAGCCCTCTCTCGAGCAACTAAGGTTAAACTGTACAACACCCTCATCATCCCTGTCCTGCTGTATTGTGCAGAAGCATGGACCCTAACAAAATCGGATGAATGTGTCTTAGGCTGTTTCGAGAGGAAAATCCTTCGGGTCATATTTGGCCCGTGTGCATTGATGGGGAATGGAGAAGGAGATACAACAGTGAACTTTACGGGTTGTACAACGACGTGAACTTAGCCAGAAGGGTCAAGGTCCAGAGACTCAGATGGCTCGGTCATTTAGAGCGCATGGACACCAATGCTCCGGCCCGGAAAGTCTTCGACACTATCCCCGAGTGTTAAGAAAAATGAAAGTGGCATCACTGAATTTGATGACAAACGAAACACCGAATACACGAAAGAACATTTAAAGAAGAGAGACAACTAAAATCCTAACGGTCTACGATTCAGCGTTTATCAGAAGATGAGAATGAGAAAAGATGAAATAACGCGCACTTTTGAATTAGATCTCGAATGAACAAGTCAACTAAAATTTTTTGAATATTATCCATTTTCAATAAAATACATTTTAACTTCAAAAGTTTAGTTTTTTCTTTAATCGGTTCAAGAGTCTTTACAGTGGTTCAACAAATTTTAACATTTCTCAAAAAATTTTATAAATTGAACAATGTCAACGTCGGCAAGCACCGTGGTGGGCTCAAAATGTCCCATTTGTGATCAGCCTTATACAGAAGAAAGGATGGTTGAATGCACACAGTGCAAAAAATGGATTCACTACGATTGTGCTAAAGTGAGTGATGAGGTGGCGAGCATCGATGATTGGAAATGCACTCTATGCAAACCCAAACCAGCATCCAATGCATCAACAAAGTCACGATCCAACAGAAGCAAGTTAAAATTGCAACTCTTGGATCAGGAGGAATTGCTCCTTAAGCAACAACAAGAACTGCTAGCAAAACGACGGGCTCTTTTGGACGAAATGTCAGACGACGATATTGACCAGGCTGCTGAACAAAAAGAACCACCAAGTAAGCCAAATATCCCTGTCAAAAAGTGTCCCATCGAACTGCTGGCTGTTTCGAAAGTAGAAGAGAAAGAATCATCCTATACAATATCTTCCCAACAAGTATCCGCACGACAGGTAGTAGCTAAGGAGTTGCCAATATTCACCGGTAGGCCAGGCGAATGGCCAGTTTTCATAAGTACGTTTCAACAGACAACAGAAATGTGTGGCTTCACCAAGAACGAAAATTTAATGCGCTTGCAACGATGCTTGCGAGGCAAGGCTCGAGATGTCGTCGAGGCATTGCTGACGCTACCAGAATGCGTCCCTGAAATCATCGAAACCCTTAGACAATACTTTGGAAGGCCAGAAATCATAATGAAACATTATATGGAAAAAATTCAAAAAATGGCATCGCCGAAAATTGAACGCATCGAATCCATTATTGAGTTTTCTGTTGCCGTAAGAAATTTATGCGCTACAATGGAGCAGGCACAGCTTCAGAATTACATGCGAAATCCTAATATTATGACCGAACTCGTAGACAGATTGCCACCCACCTTGCAATTGAATTGGGCTACTCATAAACGAACTGAAATAGAAGCAGATAACATTTGCGTGCTTGGTGATTGGCTAAAAGATTTAGCTGCCGACATTTGTGATGCGAAGCCGTCTATGTCCTGGTTCACTGTAAGAGAGCCACAACACAAAGCAAGAAATAAGAAAGAAGAACTTTATATCCATAACGACAACATGCCAAAAAAGGCAACAAACAAAAATGTGCCACAAAATACACCAAGGAAATGCCCAGTTTGCCAAGACGCCAGATGGGATTTGGTTAAAAAATCAAATTTATGCAGACAATGCTTGAAAAGGCATCCGTTTAGGTGTTGGTCACCGATCACCTGCACTGCTCTGAATTGCAATAAGAAACATCATCCTCTTTTGCACAATCCCAACTGGCAACCAAGCGATAACGCCAACAACAATACAAATGAAAACGAATACCACATGATTCATTCCGAATTAACTCCGATACGCTTCCGAATTATACCAGTACTCTTGTCTCATAATGGTATTCAGCTACAGACATTCGCTTTCCTGGACGAAGGTTCTTCCAGTACTCTATTAGATGACAGTCTCGCAAATCAACTTGGACTTCTGGGCGACAACTTGCCATTATGCTTGAAGTGGAGTGGGACCATGTCCAGACAGGAACCATGTTCCAGGGTGGTCAGTGTCAACATATCTGGCATATATAAGAATGCGAAAACTCATATCATGGCAAACGTGCGAACGGTCCGAGCACTAGATCTACCAAGGCAATCTTTGAATTACGAAGGCTTGGCTGACACATATCCTCATTTGAAAAATTTGCCTGTGCAGTCATACGTCGACGCAAATCCTGGTATTTTAATTGGTCTTCAAAACTGGCATGTCGCTGTCCCATTAAAAATTCTCGAAGCAAATGAGAACGATCCAATTGCTGCGAAGTGTCGGCTTGGCTGGACAGTGTTTTCATTGGTTGGTAAACCTGAAAACCAGAATTCCGAATCGAATTTCCAAACGTGCGAGTGTCAAGAAGCGACTGATATGAAGTTGCATGAGATGGTGAAGGAATTCATATCTGTTGACGGTTTGGGAGTGGTAGAACCAAGAGATTTTGAAGGCACTCAAGAACAATTTCGCGCGAAGAGCATATTGAACCAAACCACAAATAAAGTTGAGAATCAAAATCGTTATGAAACTGGTCTTCTGTGGAAGTATGAGAACTTCAGATTGCCAGATAGCCGTCCAATGGCATTGCAAAGGATGAAGTGTCTGGAGAGACGTCTCGATGGTGATCCTGATCTGAAAGACAACGTGCATCGACAAATCAACGAATACGAGGTGAAGGGTTACATCCGAAAGCTGTCACAAGAAGAATTGAACCAACATCACGACAGAGTCTGGTATCTACCGATTTTCCCGGTGCGAAATCCAAACAAACCGGAGAAAGTTCGACTGGTGTGGGACGCGGCCGCGAAGGTGGAAGGAGTTTCTCTTAATACGCTATTGATGAAAGGAATCGACTGGAACGCATCGCTCCTGGGTGTCCTCATACGAAGCCGACAAAACAAGGTATGTATCTTTGGTGATATTAAAGAAATGTTCCACCAGGTACAAATTCCTGCGAAAGACCAACAAGTACTACGGTTTCTTTGGAGAAGTAACACTAATGAAGAACCGGACACTTACGTGATGCAAGTGATGACTTTCGGCGCGACTTGCTCTCCCAGCTGCGCACAGTATATAAAAAACTGCAATGCTTTGAAATATGAAGAAGAGTTTCCGAAGGCTGTTAAAAGCATTTTAGAAAGCCATTACGTGGACGATTTCTTGGAAAGTGTTGACACCGAAATTGAAGCAATTCAGCTGGCAAGAGACGTCACAACTGTTCATGCGAAAGCCGGTTTTGAAATCAGAAACTGGAAATCTAATTCCTCGACTGTCATGAAAGCTCTAAATGCACAGCCTACTGAAGATTATTCTGATTTAAACCCGAGTGTCGATCCTGCGTTAGAAAAGGTTCTAGGAATGTGGTGGTCTCAGCGAAGTGATGAATATACATTCTCTCTACGATTCAACAAGGGGAACCAACAAGTACTGAACGGTGAACACCGACCAACGAAAAGAGACATTCTGCGAATCCTCATGTCCATATATGATCCGCTTGGGCTGATAGCTCATTTTTTGGTTTATCTCAAGATCTTGTTGCAAGACATATGGCGTAGTCGTGTTGATTGGGATGTTCCGGTAAATGATGACCACTTTGAATCATGGAAGATATGGCTGAAGGTTCTTCCTCAAGTTGAAAGGTGTCGCATTCCACGATGTCTATTGAAGAATTTACCAAACTGGCTTGGAACAACTGTGCAATTACACGTTTTCATGGACGCAAGTGAACAAGCATGTGCCACTGTAGCGTACATCAGAATTAGTTCAGAAAATCACATCGAATGTTCGCTATTAGGGGCGAAGACAAAAGTCGCGCCGATTAAGCTCCGCTCGGTTCCAAGGTTGGAACTGGATGCTGCAGTTATGGGATGCAGATTTGCCAAAAAGCTCACCGATGAAATGTCCATAACAGTGAACAAAATATTCTTTTGGAGCGATTCGAAGACAGTACTAAGTTGGATAAATGGAAATCCCCATCGCTATAACAAGTTCGTAGCGTTCCGAGTAGCCGAAGTACAAGACAACGACCAAGGTGGAAGCTGGCGGTACATTCAATCAAAATTCAATGTTGCCGATGACGCCACTAAGTGGACAAGACCACCAACGCTGGACCCTTCCGAACGATGGTTTCAAGGCCCAAGTTTTTTGATGGACATAGAAGCCAACTGGCCAAAGAACATACCAACAACAAATGGAACTGGCGAAGAACTTGTATGCTACATCACGCCCTTCAACCGTGGATCAACATAAGTCGTTTTTCCAGCTGGCAAAGACTTTTGAGAACTACAGCGTACGTCTATCGATACTTAAATATCAAACTTAAATTACAACCGGACATACCTAGTACTGGCATTTTATCTTGCGAAGAATTACGAAAGGCTGAAACTATTCTATTCCGTATTGCTCAGAGGGACGTTTATTCTGAAGAATTTTCATCACTCAAGAAACAAAACAAGAAACCAAATACACCAATTCGAGTTCCTACTTCAAGCTCAATCAAAAGACTCTCACCATATCTAGATGATGAACAACAACTACTTCGAGTAAAGGGAAGATTGGACGCGGCCCCATGTATCAACATCAACACAAAGAGACCAATCATATTGCCGAGGGATCATCCGATTACGAAGCTACTGGTTCAACGAGTCCACGAAGACTTTCAGCACGCCAATAACGAAAGTGTAGTCAACCAATTGAGACAAAGGTACGTAATCCCTAAGTTAAGACAACAATTAAAGTGTGTTATCAAAGTGTGCCAATGGTGTAAGATCAATAAAGCAAAACCGAGCACACCTGAAATGGCCCCACTTCCTCCAGCAAGATTATCACTGTATTGTAATCCGTTCATGTTCACTGGAGTAGATTACTTTGGGCCCCTCATGGTAACAGTAGGACGACGTCAAGAAAAGAGGTGGGGTGTTTTATTTACCTGCCTCACTACTAGAGCCGTACACGTTGAGGTAGCCCACAAGTTAGATTCTGATAGCTTTATACTATGCTTCCAAGATTTTATACAAAGAAGAGGGTCTCCACAAGAAATCTATTGTGATCGAGGAACCAATTTTGTTGGGGCAGAGAAGATGCTACGACGTGAACTTGAGGCAAAAGATCCAAACATCATAGCGAAGCGATTCATCAGTCCGACAACGAAATGGGTCTTCAACCCACCAGCGTCGCCCCATATGGGAGGAGCGTGGGAACGTTTAGTTCGCTCATTCAAAAAAGCTTTATACTTTTCATTGTCAACAAAAACGCCGACCGACCAGCTGTTGAGAAGCTGCTTGGTAGCAGCTGAAGGTATGATTAACTCCAGGCCACTCACCTATATGCCTTTGAACGATGAACTAGAAGAAGCCTTGACTCCTAACCATTTTTTGAGGCTGGATTCTGGAGGAGCCCAACCAATCGCACAAATCAACGACAGCCCTAAAACACTGCGATTTACATATCAATACAAGGAGCGATTTGCAAACAAATGCTGGGATCGATTCATACAAGAGTATGCACCTGAGTTGACTCTGAGAACAAAATGGTATAATCCGGTGGAACCATTGAAGATAGGTGACCTCGTCATTATCGTCGACAAAGACCTCCCTCGGAACAATTATCCAAAGGGAAAGGTGATCGCCGTCAAAGCTTCTTCCGATGGACAGGTACGCAGTGCAACGATTCAGACGATCAATGGAGTTTTGAACGACCCACAGTAAAATTAGCGAAGCTGGAAATCGATAGTAGTGATGTTTCAACAACTTCCCAACCGGGAATTGTCAAACTGGGGGGAACTGTTAAGAAAAATGAAAGTGGCATCACTGAATTTGATGACAAACGAAACACCGAATACACGAAAGAACATTTAAAGAAGAGAGACAACTAAAATCCTAACGGTCTACGATTCAGCGTTTATCAGAAGATGAGAATGAGAAAAGATGAAATAACGCGCACTTTTGAATTAGATCTCGAATGAACAAGTCAACTAAATTTTTTTGAATATTATCCATTTTCAATAAAATACATTTTAACTTCAAAAGTTTAGTTTTTTCTTTAATCGGTTCAAGAGTCTTTACAGTGGTTCAACAAATTTTAACACCGAGGGACGCAGAAGGAGAGGAAGACCGCGACTCAGGTGGCGCACACAAGTGGAAGAGGACCTCAATCAACTTGGAGTGCAAAACTGGAGACAGCTAGCTAGGGACCGAGCTGACTGGCGGAGACTGTTGATTGAGGCCCAAGTCCACAACGGACTGTAGCGCCACCTTAAGTAAGTAAGTAATATAAAACATCATTCAATACAATGTATTAACTAATAAATAATACAAATTATTTATTGTTGATAATATTTTAATAATTTAGTAACTGTATACAAGGTATTATTCACCGAGATTCACGGTTGACCTTGTATTACAGTATATATGCCTGAGCGCTGGGTGCTCTACGCCCTCTATCTCAAAAAGGGTTGAGCGTATAGAAAAAAAGTTTGGACAAAAGTTGTGGCAAATTTTCTTATCTTTAATTTTCATAATAGGTGTTGAAGTGATTGGAACCATAGAAACAGAGATAATTGCGAAAAACCGATTTTCATGACCTTTGACCTCGAATAACTTACGACGCAGACACGAGATAATATGAGACTTTTGAGACAACTTTTAGAACACCAAAATAAAGCTGTATACGAGTTTCCAGCTTATTATCTCAAATTCCGAGGTGGAACCCTAAAGTGACTGGACTATTGGTCTTAAGTTCAGTTAAGTTAAGAGAAGTCACATGAAGTGAAAATTTCAGTATTGATGGAAATTAAAAACTATTTTAATAATAACTACGCAGGTACATCTACAACATTAAGGTTAATAACTAAATATTTCATTTTCTTTCAAAACCATTTAATTACCACAATGAATTGGATTTTGAAAAATGAATGTTGTTTTTTGCGGCATGGACCGGGAAGAATATTAATATTAAATTTTACATTTCAGTTAACACTACATTTTTTGAAAATTTGATCAAATGAAAACTAAAAATGATTAAGAATCTGGAACTTGAAACAAAAACTATACTTAGTACAGGTAAAAATGCCAGCGAGCGAAGCGAGCGGAAAAAATTTTGCCCAAAAGAGAATCAACTCGCGCGAATTTTTTTATTTTCACACTCCAAATTGATTCTGTTTTGGGCAAAATTTTTCCGCTCGCTTTGCTCGCTAGTAAACTGATTGATCTTGAATGTTCCGAATATTAAAAAAGGAGCTCAAAATGAATCATTGAAATGCAGCTTCTGAAAAACCGTTTAATGCATAACAAGAAGTGTGGATGCGGATGCCTTTCCAAATTGAAGGAAGCTGCAACAGTTTTGAAAATGAAATGCTTCTGACAACATCCGTAATCAAAATCTGCAAGCTTTTCTAAATTCAAAATCACTCACAGAATGCGGTCCCCATATTTTGCACACTCAACTCCATCCAGCGCCCGGTCTATATTTGGAGAAATAATAATGAAATATGTTAACTTGAAAACGTTTATGTTTTTTTTTTTATTTTACCATTGTGAGCCTAACGGACATGAGATCAAATAGAAAATTTACCAATGCCCTACCTGGTATGACTGTTGCCCTACGTTGAATTAAACTCTGGCTACGGGCCTGCTGATTCCTCGATTTCCTCGAGAAATGCGGAGTCCGTGGATGGAGATGGTGTGAAGTTTCCTTGGAAGCAGGATGCAAATGCCTCGGTTTTGTCGGCAGCTGACGAAAACTCATTGCCATTGTAGGATATAATGTCGGGAATACTCTCCTTCCTTCCGGCAATCCTATTTTTTTCCTTGAAGGCATTGGGGCCAGATTTTATTTCCTGGAGCCTCTTCTGGAAATGAAGGTTGTTGTGGTATTGAATGGCGTTCCGGAACATGGTGTTGGTGCATTGGAGTTCTGCTTTGACTGCCTGATAGTCGCTATTGACGATGTTGAGTTCCCGGTGGTGAATCCGTTGAAGACGTTTCCTCAGCCGTTGCCTGTGGCTGTACAAATTTTGCACAAAAACTGTAAGGTGTCGGTATCTATCCCTAGATGTTTTGGGTACCTTCTGGTTGTCAATGAAGTCCTTTTTCAAGGCTGTACAATGAATTTACATTGTACGTGTCAGGAGTCGTAGCTTCTTCATAGACAGATTTGGAGGATGATGGTGGCAAAAGCCACTCTCTTTTCTTAGTTGGTGGGGACAGCATTCTTGGCGTTTCTAATTAACGTGAGAAGGTCCGAGCCGAAAAAGCGTTTGGCTTCACCGTTGATGTCAATGGGGGTGGCTTCTGGGTTTTCCTTCCTGGGGATGACCCTTATGCTTGGCCTTTTGGCTACGGCTGGCTGTGCTGGTTTTGGGGCTGCGGCGGGTGCTTGTTGACGAGGCTTGTTTGCTCCAAGTCCTTTGGTCATGGCTGCACAGTCAATGCCGGGTTGAACGTAGGTGTGCACAGATTTGGCTGCCAGAGCGTGTTGGGCCCTCTGAGGTTCTTACCCTGAGCAGCTCTATTTATAGTCCAATTCTAGTACACTAGTTATTGGTATAGTGTGGTATCGCATTTTGGTCGTTCATTAAGTGCTTTAGTATGGAAACGATAGTATGAATGAATTGATATATGCTAGTACACTACTTATTGGTGCAAAGTCGTACAAGAAGTATTTTAGTAGGGAAGCTTTAGTAGGTAGTGATGGGATCATTCGAATGATATAATCGATTATAATCGATTATGCCAATCATTCGAGATCATTCGATTATTGAAATCATTCGAATGATTTCTGCTACAACTACTACTCTTCAAAATTAAAATCTCAAATGAAAAAAAAAAATCGAATGATGATTATTAGTATTCGAATGACCATTATTATCAATCGAATGAATAATCGATTTTATTAATAATAGAATGAAAAATCATTCGAATGAAAATAGTACTCGAATGAAAAGAATCTATTATTAGTATTCGCATAAAAACAAATCGAATGATGATTATTTTAAGTTTTAATTCGAATGATGATTTTATTTCTAGTTGAATTTGCAAATCTTTGGAATGGAGTTTTGTTTATGATTTTTGGTTACTTTTTTAAAGGCAAACAAAAAATTATATTTGGAGATTCTTTGCTTTTATTTTTTTTTTAAATCATAGCTTTGGTCTGAAAACTTTTACTATATGTACATGATTGGTAGAAATGTTTGCGAATAAGTGTTCAAAAAATTGTTAGAATACGGAACATTGTTTATAGCTAAGAAATCATTCGATTATGCCCATCACTAATTTTTAGTAGCAACGGGCCGTCCATTTCATGTGGTTCAATGGAAATCGACATTAGATTTCCTATCCGCATTAGAAAGAGAGAGTACAAAATATTCGTTTTCGAAAATACACTAGTCAAAACAATTAAAGGAACACTTGAAAAAACTCAAAAATGGAGTGGATTTTTATAAGGCTGTATCTCAGTAGAAAAAAGTCGGATTGAAGTGAAATAAAAAGTTTTTCAAAGATTATCATTTTTTCTTTTCAAATTATTTTGAGTTAAAAAAGTACCGTTAGTCGTTTTTGCTTGAGCGTAAAAAATGTTCACTAAATTTCAAAATCGAAAAAAAAACTTTGATTTGTCATAAAATGAGCGGAAATTTTTTGTCAATCCAACCAATCTAAGATTCAATTTGAGAATTTTGCTGGCAAATCAAGGAAATTCGTCCGAATTTCACAAAGTCATAATGATAATGAAAAAAATAAAAAAAATAAACAAATTCAAAAGAACAGAAAAATAAGACAAAAAAAATTCCTTAAAATTGAAAAAAAGTGTTTTGTAAATTTGATTGATCGAAACAGAGAAACGGTTAATCGTATTGATGTGAAATTCACCAAAATCAAGGAAATTTTATGAGCTTTAATAATTAAGCCTCAGATTAGTTGTATCACTGAAAAGTACAAAATAACGGTAGTTTTTATGAAAAAGTTGAAAAAGGCGTATTTTGGACCTTTTTTTTTAAGTGATAGAAAAAAGCAATATTCTTATATTTTCAAAATGTTTTTGTGTAGAAAATTTAATAAATTTTTCAAATCTGCCTTCATTTTTTTTGTAGGTCAATATATTTAGCAGAGTTATTAGGGCTCAAAGTCAAAATTGTGTTTTTGCATGTAAACCCATTTTTTGATTAGAAAAAAAAATCGTAGCGATCTGAACCAAACAGTGAATTATAGCCAACAAAATTCTCAAATTGAATCTTAGATTGGTTGGATTGACAAAAAAATTCCGCTCATTTTATGACAAATCAAAGTTTATTTTTTTTCGATTTTGAAATTGAGTGAACATTTTTTACGCTCAAGCAAAAACGACTAACGGTACTTTTTTAACTCAAAATAATTTGAAAATAAAAAATGATAACCTTTGAAAAACTTTTTATTTCACTTCAATCCGACTTTTTTCTACTGGGATACAGCATTATAAAAAATTACTCCAGTTTTGAGTTTTTTTTAAGTGTTTTGACTAGTGTATTTGCTTTCGAAACGCAATACAGACAGAGTAGGGCTCCAGGTCTCAAAGGAATACCAGCTTTGGCACAGTACAGCCCCATTTATCGTGAGACCGAGACAGACGATTTGTCCAGAAATAAAAGCATCGTTTACTCGTATTTTATTATATTTACTTTATCATTTCTTTTCTTCGTTATATATATAAATTTTATTAGCTTTAGTTGTTTATCTGGTAATATCTTCCATAAATTGTATTTCGTTATTTAAAAAAAAGAGAAAAACACAATCGTTATTATTTTTGCTACATTATAAGGCCCAACAAGAGAAAAAAACATCCGTTTTCGATTTGGTTTGTGTTTTCCAAAGAAAAATAAATTTTAACATTTTTTTTGCCATTTTCTAACCGAGAGTACGACATTTATAATTTTTTGAATGCAATTTAACTTTGTTCTTTATTTTTCGAATTTTGTTTTTGTCTTCGGTTTTACGTTTTATAAAAATAAGAAACATTTTAGTTTTTAATTCCTGGATTCTTTTTCGATAAATCGGAACAGCCATTCTGATTTCTATTTTTTTTTTAATCTCCGTTCTATCTATTTCTATATATTTTATGGTCAGTGGTCGTGTCGTGTACAAGTGTGGTTGTGTATGTGAGTGTGTGCAAAAGTAGATATATTTGTTGTTAATTAGTTAGAAATGGAGAGAATAGTTTTGGGAGGAGAATCACTCTCACTCGAAGGAGCGAGTAGTTCGTGGGTTTTGCGGAATAGTTTTCTGCTTTTGCTGCTGCAACTGTTGTTGTTGTTGTTGCTGATGATAATGGTGATGGCTTTTACTGGCTGCAGACACGGGGATATCTAGGGTGTGCGTTGCGCTTGCGCTCAAGGACGAAGCTGTGGCTTCGGAGGAACCGTCTGCAGCTATCACAGCCTTAGCTTCCATACCGATTGGGTGATAGTGCTGAGAATGTTGATAGTAGCCAAAGGGTATGTTGGCTACATTCGCACTACTACCGCCTGATGTTGTTATTGTTGTTGTGGCAGTGTTTGGAGGTTCGATAAAAGCCTGTAAATTTCGAATCTCTGTTACGGAGCGTAGACTAGCCGGAAGGCTTTCGCTCGATGCCAACGATGTTGAAAGCGGTGAATTTCTTTCAATTGAAGACGCTATATCTGTTTTGAAATAACAAAAACAAATGTTTTGGGATAGATGTGGGAATGACAATGATGGATGTTACCTGTTTTGTCTGTATCCGGAGAACAAGCGGCCAGACTGACTGGTGTCTGGTTTCGGTACAAATACAAGAGCTTCTCCTCCATTTGCAGAATGACGGCTTTCTGAACTTCGTATTTCGTGCTAATTGCCTGGAATTCAATTAAAAAACAAAAATACAATTGAACGTGCTTGCCAACATTTGAACTGTGTATCAGCGTTGCCGCGAAGAAAAAAAATTTAAGGGCCATTTCCAAAATGTGCGGTCCACTACCCTAGAGAAATTTGTTAAAAAAACTAAATAAACACCCCACCCCATCTTCTTCTGCTAGGACGTTGAAAGCGATCCCAAGAAGGTACACTCCATCCGGAGAAGCAAAATATAGGACATGTGGAAATGACTCCCCGGGTGAGGGCGCTCCCCAATTGGTATCGGTAGCGATTAACTCTGGAGGTGGATCCAAAACTGTGTCACACGGACCAGAAAGAGATCCACGAAGGTACAGGCGATCGAGATCAGAGTAATGCTAAGCGATTTCTGGCCGCAGTCGGTATCTTACCAGCGGCGGAAAGAACCCCGGAAAAAATGCGAAAACTCGAGTGGGTCAGTGGCTTCTTTAGCAGAACCAACAAACCAACCTGCAGCGACTCAACATCAAAGCCTAATAGGTCCCTTGAGAGCGACAAGCCTGAAGCGAAAAAGGCAGAAGGTGCATTCCAGCAGCACAACAGCCTTCAATAAAGATCTTTCCTTTAGCGACGCGCTCAAAGACAAGATCATAGCCACGGTCATTGACAGGGGTCATGTAACATCTCATGATCAATGGGCAGAATTCAAGGATCATCTCGGCTGTCATCGAGGAGAATCCGTAACTTCTCCCAGAGACAGCCGATGCAAGATGGTACCAAAATCATATCAAACTCATCGCCTGTGGAGATAAGAGATCTTTCAATCTTTACAGGGCTGCTGTCAATGGTTTGCCAGAAGTCTGGCCGGTTGGCGAGCTCGAGGTTGTTACAAGGGAGCATATTTTTTGCCGACCAAGAGCACGCATAATGGTCCCGGCTCTACACAACTGCCCAAATATTGTCATGAAAATGATTAAAATGAATATGTAATCCAAACCACCCTACTCACGACTGGAAACTCCCAAAGGTTGAGAAGAAGACAGCGGGTCGCTATAGATCAGCTCTCTTGGTGAACAAAAGGGAATCACTGGCTCCAAATGCTGCGACCGAAGGCGTGATTAAAAACGGTTTTGACGAAATCATGGTCCGTATTTACAAGAAAGACGAAGACTCGCTAAATGCAACCCCTCCAGAAGCCCCTTCAGCGGAAGGAAATGCTTCAAAGAACACCAATATGGAGGTCCACACGTGGAACCATCGACCTCTTCAGCCTCTAACAAGCCATCCGACCTGAAAGCTGATCTCGCAGTCCACAGTAATTCCGACATGGAAACTGAGGACTACTCTAGGCATCACTCTAAGCGAGGAAGTCCTACTTCATTCCTTCTCAGACGATGAAAACACCGATAAGACAGAGGTGGAGGTTGATCTCGCTAAATCTGGCTGCGATTAGTTCAAATTAATCTTCATCACGCCATCATTGGCTCCACAAACCTTTTACTCCGGCTGCATAAAAACAGAGAGGACATCGTCCTCAAACCAGGAGTCGTGGGTCTCAAAATCCAAAACAAATGAAAAGCAATCGTCAGTCTGAATGAATGAGTTCAGTGTCATTTTCAATATGGGAACTTGTTTATGGAGGAAACACATTGATAATTTTGTTGATGAAATAAAAAGATTGTGTTCTGTAGAATATTTTGTTTTACAAAAAAGAAAAAATATGATATGCGGGCCATTTCATGTTGGTCCCGGGCCACGGGCCAAAATAACAAACTAAGGGCCAAATGGCCCGATCAGGCACATTTTGGCAACGCTGCTGTGTTTATCCCTCTTAAGAGCTTGTTGAATATCTAAAGTAGGGAAAAGGTGTGTGGTATGTAAAAGTGTAACTCTCTCTCTCCCTCTGTTCGATTGCATGAACCATCAGATTCAACAGTGGACCCATCGATGCCAAAGCCCTATTCCACGTTAAAAGGGGCTTTCAGTCTTCGGAATTTGTAGAAGCTATATCCGTCGTTAATTTCAAGAAGAGCAGAGATGACTCGTCTTTATTGGGTATTGGCTGAACAAATACTGTTTTCCATCTGCTCGAAAGCAGGCCAGAAGAGTACGATAGATAGAAAAACTTAAGCATCTTCAGAACAAATGCGGGGATACCACCAGCGAATTAGTACATGATTTTGCTCAAAATCTGGATTGTATAAAGCAGGAAAGACGAAGATTTGTGCATCGTCTAGATATTTTCGAAGAAAACATGGCCGGCGCATGCAAACACAAGAGGAGCCTCATCGTACTTAATAGCATTTTTAACAAACAAAACCAACGATGGGCCACTAACATAGTGAATATGCACGAAAGAAACACCTTAAACGCGGAAGACCTGTATCGAGAGCTTGCACTACCACAAAACACAAATGCGGGTTTGTCGCGGGTAAGTCACCCACAGGTGCGATCCAAAGTATTAGGATCATAATGTTGGTTGGGTGATGTAGGATCTGGAGGAATTATGACGTATCTTTTCATACACGCCAAGTCCTTACTTTACCTCCAAGCGGTAACCACTAGGTACTGGTTATATCACTAGATATAACTTGGGAAACTTGTAAGCGCAAAACGGAGAAACGGAAGCACTTAAACCAACGGCCCTATAAATTTGGAGGTTAGTGCGAGGAGCTAACAACCCCTCCACAGTAAAAACCAGACCCGGAACGACAGCGGACTATACATTTCAGAACACTCTACACTCCAGGTGCAACTCAAAAACTTAAGTCTGTCCTCACTCAGTATAAGGCAGATATAACTGCGATCCAGGAAATACGATGGATAGGATCAGGGACAGGCAGTCATCAAAGAGTGCACATATTTGGATGCGGATTCGTTGTGGGAAATCGGCTAAAATCAAAAGCCATGGCTTTCAAGCCAATTAGTGATCGGCTAGTACAGCCAGCATTTAGGCCACACTACAAAACATCAGTATAATATGTGCACACGCCCCTACCGTTGATGCAAGGAGGATTTTTAAGACCTCTTGGATAGTACCTACGGAGCCTGTTCAGAGTACCACGTCAAAATCGTACTCGGAGACATCAATTCAAAAATCAGGAAGGAAGACATCTTGGCGGATTAGTTGGAAAGCACAGCCTCCACAAAGTTACAACAGATAACTGCTTCCGACTAATCGACTTTGTTGCAGCTCGTAATACGGTGATAAGTAGCACTAGGTTTCCAAGACGAAAGATCTACACAGCAACCAGGCGATCTCCGGGCGGTCGAACCTTCAGTCAAATCGTGTTATTCGGCGCTAGACACGCATCCAACACCTTGAACTTCCAGGCCACAGCGATATACTAGGCAACGAGAAAGCCGATGAATTAGCAGGATTAGGGTCAATGCTTGACGTAAGCCAAGCTCAGCTAGTTAGCACCCCTACCTGTTATTTAAAACAGGAAATCTCAAAAAGAATAACTATGAAGGCCGATGAAAGGTGGAATCTTCTTGACACCTGCGGCACAACAAGAAAGATCTGGCCCTGTTTTAACAAACAAAGAACGGAAAAAATTATGCAGTTACACAAGGGATCACTTCGATCTCTTGTAAGCATAATCACCGGACATAATCTGTTTGGTTATCATATGAAAAAGATGAGAATCAGTTCAGATGATCTATGCAGAGGATGCGGTGACGAGGAGGTGCATGAAGACACTTCGCACTTTCTGTGTCACTGTCCCGCACTCTCCTATTAAAGGAAGAAACTGCTTGGTAACTATTTCTTCGGGGATTTAGAAGAACTCTCTACTACGCCAGGTACTAACATTCTGAACTTCGTCTAAGCCTCTAAATGGCTTGACTAACTGAACACATAGGTTTTTCTTATTAGCTTGAGTAGCAATACTCACGGGTATCACAATGGATCTGTATTGATCTAAGTGTGACGGTAAGGACATCAACTGTCAGCCCCTTAACCTAACCTAACCTAACACCTTGAACTTGCGCACTTTCCGAGGAGGAAATGTCCACTGCGACCACTTTCTGGTAGTGGCTAAGTGTAGAGCTCGATTATCAAATGACAAAAAAAGAAAACACGTACGGCCCAAAGAAAGAAGTTCAACATCGGTTGCCTTAGGACCCCGGAGAATGCCAGAGACTACAGTGAAACCTGAGTGAAATACTCTCCGCTGTCCTCCCAAATACCACAGATGTCAACACCTTGTGAAACCAATATCGCGAAATAATTAAAAATGAAGACGAGACCAGCATAGGTTACGAGCCAACCCCGAAAAAGAACCCGTGCGTGGTAAGAGAAAAGAGAGACGGAAAATGCACGTTTGCAGATGCTGCAACGGAAAACAACAGCAGCAAGAGAAGAGCACCGCACTAAAAGGAGAAATGAGAAAAAGACCCTGCGAAGGAATAAAAGAGCATCCGCAGTTTCTCAGTTCAAAGATTTAGAAGAGTCTCGGGCCAAAAACAACACCCGGCGATTCTTTGAAAGGTCGAAGCAATTAGCTTCTGGTTTTAGGACTGGGACACAGGCACTTCGAAACAGTGAAGGAAACCTATTCACCGAAGCACGGGGAATTGTAGTTATTTTCAAGCAGCACTTCCAACAGCTGCTGAATGCGCAAAATGTCGAGCGAACAAATGACGAAAGAGAAGCAAGATCAGTCAATGATGACCCAGTCCCAGCCCCCAGCACAGACGAGGTAGAAAAATCCATCCAAAAGCTAAAAATAACAAGTCCACCGGATCGGATGGCACACCTGCGGAATTTTTTAACCAGGTCACACGCAAAGTGTGGGTGAAATAATGCATGCCCCCGACGTACTGTGTGAGCGTCTTAAACCGTTCTGCAACTCAATAATCGGCACCTACCAGTGTGGCTTTACGACGATAGACCACACTGAGGCAAATCCTGGAAAAAGACCAACGAATTTCAAGTCGAAACCCACCATCTTTCCATCGAGTTCAAAACTGCTTAAGATAGCATCCACCGCCAAGAGCTGAAGATGGCGAAGTCTGAATTCGGGACTCCGAACAATCTGATCCAGCTGTGCCGCATGATGCTAAACAATACGCAGTGCAGTGTGCAAATGGGTAACAGCTCATCCGAGTTATTCCAAACTTGCGCAGGGTTTAGACAAGGAGATGCGCTGTCATGTGACTTCTTCAACATAGTCCTGGAGCAGATAGTGCGCAAGGCAGGTGTGAGCACGGAAAACACTATCTTCAACGAATCCACCCAGCTCCTAGGCTATACGGACGATATAGACATCATTGGTCGCTCCCAGAGAGTTGTGTTTGAGGCCTTCACAGCGATTGAAGAACAGGCGAAGCTCGTTGGTCTTGCAGTGAATGAGGACAAAACAAAGTAACAAAAGAACATCTGTCCACCGCCTAGGACAAAACGTCACTGTTGGTAGACACAATTTCGAGGTAGTTAAGGAGTTCACCTACCTTGGAACAAACATCAATCCCACGAACGACACCTTATTGGAGATCCAACGAAGAATTACCCTAGTGAACCGCTTCTACTTCGGTTTGACCAAACAACTGTGTTCAAAACTCCTCACTCGAAAGACAAAGTGTCTGCTGGCTTTGATTTTACCAGTCCTTCTCTACGGCGCCGAGTGTTGGACGATAAGTAAAAAAGGGGGAATTGATACCGGGCACTTTCGAAAGAAAAATTCTTCGACGGATTTTCGGTGCCGTATGCGACGGTGGCGAATGGAGAATAAGGTTCAACCGCGAACTATACGAGCGGTACCAAACCTTCGATGTAGTCATGAAAGCCAAGAAAAGACGACTACATTGGCTCGGCCACATCGAGCGAATGGACGACAACGCTCCAGCCAAGAAAGTCTTCTCATGAGACGACAATGAAGACCGAACCTACGGTACAAGGACCAAATGACTGCGGATGCCAGAGCGCTTGGTTTTGGCGACTGGAGAGTGCATGCGAGGGAAAGTTCCCGATGGAAGGTTGCAGTGTCTAAGACTGAGATTCTTCATTAAGAGCCGGTTAAGTAAGTAAGTATTGTCTAAAGCCCTTGATTGACTCCTTGAAGGTAAATTGATTTGGAACCAGCATAAGTGAAGATCCGATATCCTTCTAACAAGCGCTTGACGAATGGGTAAAGTGTTCTGGAAGGAAAAGAGATGCAAGCAAATACAAAATGTCGGCATTCACTTTGCTCTAGGTATGGGGAATAGGAAGGCTTGAGGTATCACTTGTGTTGGAGAGTTATGTGTGATGTCAGTTGGAGCGTTTGTGAGCTTCAACACAAAAGCAAGTTAATAGCCAAATTCTTGATGTGATACTTGTTCTGAACTGACAGCGACACAGACCAAGATATGTAGGGCGAATGGGCAACTGTACTTCAGCTCGTACCGAGTTGCCTGGAGCCAGGAAAGACATTAGTTCGATGTCACTGACCTTGACGTCACACGTTTCTGTGTTCCGATTCGTAGGGGAGGGTAATGATTTTGATGGGTCTAGATCATACCGTAATTCACTCGCAGGTAAGGTAAGGTTAAAATTGCTGACGACTGCAGGTCGACTAGGAAAGTACTGGGCAGGTGTAGAATCGTTTCCTCTTTCAATTAAGGAGCTTAAATACTGTTAACAAATATCGAAGAATCTGGACAAAACTTCATGGAAAGCCTTTCTGGATGGGGGAGCCTCAAATTGAAAGTTTTATGAAACAAACCTTAAACTTCTCCTCGTATTCATCTTTAACGGTTTTCAGCAATCGCTTCTGATCGGTAACCACTTTCTCGTTATTAGCAATTTGTGTCTGAAATTCAGCCAGCTTGTGCTTAGCGCTTTCAAATTGTGAAGTTCTTTCCTCCAAGGCACGTCTCAAATCTGTCAATAAACAAATCCATCAACAATTACCCAAGGTTAAATGCCAACCCGACTGACCTTTAATCTCAACATTATAGGACTCCTGCAGATGGCCAATTTCTTCGTCTCGTGCACGAAGATTATCCACTTCTGACAAGCGATCGCGCAACTTAATTTGCACCTCGCCCATCACAAGAAACTCCGTTTCCAATCGAACCAATTCGTTCTTGCACTGCTGTCCAACTTCGGCCTGCAATTGGGCATGTTGCAGCTCATTGCGCGTATCGAATAGCTGACCCCGCAACGAGTCCACTTCACAAGTTAGCTCGATGCGTTTTTGAATCTCGTCATTGAGACGCGACTGCAGAGTTTCATTGGTCGATTGCAGTAGTTTTTTGTGTTCCACTTCCTCTTGATATCGTGTTTTGAAATTTTTCAATTCTTCCTTCAGTTTTCGTTCGGTCTCGAGCGATATTTTGCGGGTCTTCTCGAATTGGTATACTAAATTTTGGTTCTCCTCTTCGTAGGTTTTCAGGCTCTCTTTGAGACGATCCTGCTCCCGTTCCAGACTATGGATGTCGCGGCTGCGACCCATCAAGCGACGATTTCGTTCGGCGTGTATCTCACGACGATACTGTTCGTATTGCAATTGCAGGCACAGCAGTTGAATGTGCTCCTGGAAAGAAAACAAATCGATTAAAAGGGATCTCGAAAACGACGAAAAAGACAATCAAATTCACTTGGTCCAATCGGTATCCAGCATCTTTTAGTTTCACCGTCCGATCGATATATTGGTTGAGAAGCTCTTGGGGCTGCAGTGCATTACACTCGCTGCGAAGTTTGTTGCTTTCTGACAGCAAATCGAATAGCGTGTATTCGTAGTTCTTCGGCCAGGTTTGAATGGTTTGGGTGACTCGAGAATGTGTCGAACACGATTGCTTGCCATGGACGTCAGCAGGTCGACCAATTGAAAGCGCCGTCAGCTTGCTATTGAATAGTTGGTTGTTCTTGACGTCACGCTTATCCTTTTTCATCGTTGAACTCAAGGAACTGCTCTTGTCGGCAAGCGATGAACACGATTTGGCTCGACGCACTTTTGCCGTCTCGACAGCTGCAAAGCCATTCATACCATCGCTGGAGTTCATATTATTGCAAGCCGATTCGTTGTGACAATAGCTGGTGAGGCGATTTCGTCGAATCAATATTCGCATCGAGCGATTAGAGGCCACTTGAACGCCACCCTCAGAGCACGGCGACTGTTCGGTTTCGTCGCAATCGAGACATCGTTTAGCCATGTCCTCTGCGGCGGCAGCTGCAGCTTCAACCCTCAATGCTGCCACACTGCTGCTGGTTAGATCGCGAACTTCTTCGTCTTCCTGAGAATCGAAATGAGGTGTGCCATTGTTCGATGCGTTCACCGAGCACAAAGTCAATGGGCTTAAAGTTGTATTGTGATGATGGCTGGCGGCGTTGATCAGCATTTGATGGCGATCGTTCAGGATATGCTGCATCTTTTGGTCATACAACTTTGTTGGGATTTTGTTGATTGTTGCTGTGGACTCACCATGGTGATGACCATGGTGGTTCGAATTCTTTCCGGGCGAATCGGGAAACGTGAATTGGGTGCTGAGGGGATCCCGGCGCATAGGCGAAGCTGGTTGACTTGTCGTGAAAATAGCACAGACCGCATGCTGATTGGCTGATGGTTTCATGGTCAGTTCTTTCATGGGTGTTGTTTCGGGGGTAGCTTCAACAGCAGCTTCGGGTGGTGAGGATCCGGTAACGCCGCCCATAATGGCTCCCGTTTGTGGTCCACTGCTCATGGGAACGCCATAGCTGGGCGTCGGGGTGTGGGGCATAGTACTGGCCGATGATATTATTTCGGTGTATGGACTCCAGAGGATGTCGCCTTTCTTAAACTCCGACAGGTGTTCGCGATCGGTCAATGACTGAAAAGGCGAAGCAATGCCAGAGTAGTTAATAGACTTCCGAGGAGGGCAATGCGGTTGCTTTTGCTGCAGAGGGCTGATTAACGAAATCGCTGGATCATGCGAACGAACGTATTCCGTATGAAGTTCCTGATCGGCCACCGATAATTTCGCACATTCCTGGACAACATCGTGCGGTTCGCGATTCTTCCAGCGAGCGGCATTCATCTCCTTTTCCGGACTTGCCGTCACCAGCATGTGATGAACCCGTACCGTATCCAGCAGAGGCTTGATGGTATGCTGAAAAATTGCACCTTTCTCCTTTTTTGTAAACTCACTCAGGTACGACAGGAAGTTGCATGGATACATGCCATACAATCGATGGAACAACATTTGCAATCCCAATTGCAAATGCACCAGCTTATCCTCGCCCAGCATATTTGAATTCTGAGTGTTCCAAGAGGCCAGGTGACCAAATACATCGAACAAGTCGTTGAGAAAAGTCGACACATTGTTTGGTATAATAGGCAGCAAAGTGACAATACACAGAAGAGCGCTCATAAGCGATACTATTTCTTTTTCAGTCTGAAAGTGCACAAAAAAAATAAATGAACTGACAGATTGGGGAATGGGCAGTGGATACCTTAAGCAATTTTAACATATCCCAAATGATCTTGTGCTTTTCGATTTTGTACAACCAAGTTGGATGCCTGCGAACTACAAAACTTAACAGAGTGAGCGCCTGGACCCGATGGCTCGAACTCTTCAACCAATCGGACAACCGGTCGAATATGTAAACGTCGTGTGGTGACTGCACTTTGACCAGTACTTCCATAATTCGTTGTGAGCCCGTCTTTAAGAAGTAATCCATCATGCCGTGCACCAGCCATATATCCTTGGCTATCATGAGAAAAAGAAGAATGTGATGGGATGACCGGCACAGTGGCAGCCTCTACGTGATATACTCACTCTGATTAAACAATTCCACCAGTTTCTTTTTGGCTTCCTCGCATTCAAGAGACTGATTCGACTCTAAGTCATTGAATAGTTTCTCAGTGTCCATAATCTTCTTTAGAATTCAATTTTGCAGGATAAAAAAAATTATAAAGAAAAGAAAACAAAAAAATCGTCGAACTCGAAAAGAAGAACGCGTGTCTCTTTTTTTTTAAATATTCTTCAAAGCTTCAAAAAGTTGTCTTTTCTAATTGCGTTGAAAGTCGTCGTTCGTCGTAGTGGTCTTTCGTCGCTGTCGTTCCGTTGTCCTTCTGGTTGGCGTTCTGTGGTTAGATTTTTATTTAATCGTTTTCTCCAAAAAAAGAAAATTTATTTGTTTTTCACAAAAAATTTGAAACTTTTTCTACGCACTTTTCTTGACAGTCTTGAAATTATCATATTCATTCACTACAGATTTTTTATTGGTTTTTATCTCTTCTCTATTAGACGCGCTTTGTGTTAAAAGTAAAAAAAAAAGAAAGAAAATTTTTGTTTTTATTTGCCCATTATTTGACAAAATGTGTTGTTCGGGATTTGATTGAATATGCCCGGATGGTTATTAGGCATTTAGAAATGTGGACAAGATGTGGTTTTTGAAATTAATCTTTTTGAAATGATTTACTAGCGAAAACCATCTTTTTTCAATCTTTTTTTCAAGTTCTCATTCTGTTCTGTGTGAAAAGTAGAAAATCTTTCGTACTGATGGTAATTTTTTTTCTATTTTTCTGACATAACCATATGTCAGTGGGGCGTAACGTCACAGGTATGTGACGTGAACGTGATGGTATTCCAGTCGACCTGTTGGTTTGATATGCAATGTGAGTTCAGTCATTTTTTAAAAATCAAGTTGAGGGTGATATCCGTTATAAAAAATTTACAAACTTTTCTGAAAAATGTGTTTTCAATAATTGTATTTGAGCAGAATTCAAAATAGGTCGTTTCCTTAACATTTTCAAGTAACTTCGAGTAAACTGTCAAATTTGCAGGAGTGGGGATGAATTCTCTCATAGAAAGTCAAAGTTACGAACAAGTAACGGAACGCTTTTGTGTAAAGTTGTAGTAAAGTAGCTACATGAAAGAAACGTCAAGGTTAGGTTATGTTAGGTTAAAGTGGCTGCAGATAGAGGATCCACACACTTAGGCCAAAAGAAAAGGCGCATTGTGATACTACATGAATCTAGAGAATTACTTCTTACTAGTCGAACCATTTTGAGCTTTTTATAAAGCGAAGAAGATATTTGATATCGTCGGCTTAAGTACAAAACCTCGTAACTCCAAATTTCAAGGTTTTTTTTATTTTTTTGCAGAAATAGGTAATTTGGGTAAGCATGTCCTAAAACCGTAATTTCTTGGTAATTACGGTAAAAAACGGGTAAAAATTCGTTTTGAAAAAAACTTTGCACATTGGTTTGTCATGGACACACACCACGTTTTTACCTCCTCCTCCTCCTGTAAAATTTACCTTTTTGGAATTACGAGGTTTTGTACTTAAGCCGACGATATCCTTATTAGCTAGTTCACTGGGATTATCATTAAAGTATTCTCCCAGATGAAGTTTGCGTCTTACAGCCTGATTCTCCCCCTTCTGCGGAATCACAAGTCATAAGCCCTTGTGACTATTTCTTGTGAGGATTGTTGTGATTTGAAAATATTTGTCGGATTCTCCCATAATCCTCACAAGAAAAGTCACAACGAAACTCATCACAGCCAATGTGAATATGGAAATGCGTTGCCAGAATGGATTCTTTGTAGCTGCAATATGTGTTTCAACGCAACATATGATGCGATTTCGTCAATATTGGCAACGCAAACATCAAACATTTGCTTACTCTGCTTACCCTCGCAACATAAAATGCAGCCCTCACCATTAGTACCATCGACCAAGTCCAAAGAGCGCATAACGTCAGCACCCGGATGACCCATCCGCCTGTGCCATAAGTCAACGTTTGATTCTGTTGCCACCTTAGCAGTATTGTCACCTTATCAATCTCAGTAGCCGTAGCAAAAGTATAATTTGTGTTGTCAACAATTTTATTATCGAACTTAATTGTACTTCCATTCTTAATAATTTGGCTAATTGATAACAAATTGAAACTTATTTCAGGAACATGTAGTACGTCACGTACGAGAACTTCATTGATGCCACCATCACCATGTACGCCGATTGATATGTTGCCTCTACCAGCAACTTGAAGCTTGGATCCATCAGCCAAAGTCACAAATTCTTGTGAAGAACAAGGTTTATAGTTCTCAAACCCAACAGAACTCTTTGCCATGTGCCACGATGCCCCAGAGTTCACGAACCACAGTTGGTCAGCTTCCTGCACAGAAAATGATGCAAATATAGCAAACTTGCCATGAGCATTAACGTTCTTAGGGCAATCCTTCTTGATGTGGCCAAAAGTCAAAACTATCGCAACCAAAGCACCTGACTTGGGTTTTGTTCTTGTGCTTGCCTCTAATTGCCGCCATTGCCTGACATTCATGACGAGAGTCGCTCCCATTGTAGCTCTCAAAATCTTGTAACAATTAGGACTTAAGGAATCACCTGTGATCTTGATTCCGCTACTCTCAATTGCCATGATCATTGGCTGGAATCTATCTGACAAACCGCTCAAGAGCAAACTCCCTACCCATTTGTCATCAACTTTCATTTTGATGTCGTTGAGCTTGTGAGCCGTTCCAATAATCTTGTTCACATATTCTTCGATTGATGAACATTCATCTAGGCGAGTAGTAGTCAACTCTCTCGAGTCATCAAATGCTGCGGCTAATTTATCCCATACTTCTTTTGCATCACGGGCTTCCTTAATATGCACATACAACGATGGGTCCACTAGCAACACTAACTTTGCTTTCGCCATGGCTTTCTTCTCTTCCTTGACTTCCGTTCCTAGGACAGAATTCCACAAGTCATCCAACACGAGAAAGTTGTAGTCGTAGTTTTCACGACCCTTCAGTCTTTCGATCATTGGAATATTCGCCATAATTTCTCTTAATAAAAAACAACTCGACAAACAACAACTTTATCTTTACTTTAATTTATTTGGCACATCTGGGCCCATAACCTAATGAAATAAACGCAGTTTATACTGAAAAAGTTAAAAGATACTTTGAGCTTAATTCAGAGACAAAAAGCGCAAATTTTTATTTAAAAAAAATAATACCAAATAAGGTTTTTACAAGGAATAAAAAAATGATGCCAAAACAACAAGGTTCGGTCTTCCTTGTCGTCTCAAAACTGAGGTCTGCGATGAGAAGACTCTATTGGCTGGAGCGTTATCGTCCATTCGTTCGATGTGGCCGAGCTGGACTATATCCACATCTTAGTACAGCTCGTGCAGTTCGAGGTTGAACCTTCTTCTCCATTCATCATCATCACATACGGGACCGAAAATCCGTCGAAGAATTTTTGTTTGGAAAATGTCCAGTATCATTTCCACTTTTTTACTTATCGTCCAACACTCGGAAAGTCGGAAGGAATGGTCTTGTATAGTAAGCACTTTGTCTTTCAAATGAGGAGTTTTTGGTCAAACCAAAGTAGCAGGTGTTCGCTACGGTAATTCCTCGTCGGATCTCTACTAAGGTGTCGTTTGTGGGATTGATGTTCATTCCAAGGTAGGTGAATTCCTTAACTACCTCGAAATTGCTGCTACCAACAGTGACGTTCTTTTCAAAGCCGATCAACAGATGTTCTTTTGTTTGTTGATAGCAACCAACGAGAATCGCCTGTTCTTCAATCGCTGTGAAGGCCTGAAGCACAGCTCTCTTGGATAGACCGATGAAGATGATGCCTATGTCGTCCACATAGTCTTGAAGCTGGTCTGATTTGTTCAAGATAATGTTTCCCATGCTCAAACCTGCCTTGCGCATTATGATTATCTGCTCTAGGACTATATTGAGGAATTCACATGACAGCGCATCTCCTTGTCTTAAGCATGTGCATGTTTGAAACAACTCAGGCTTTGTATATAATCCTATAGTACCCGCACGCTGACGATTCGATCGAGGCGACACGAGTGGCAGTTTAAAAATTAGCTCTTTTGGCTTTTTTTACTTCTGCATTTGCAGACAATTTCTGTATATTTTTGAGAACATTCTCTGAGTCCTCTGCAGTCTGCACTGTAGCTCTTTCGCAGAATGTACACTTAAGTCTTAACTCTTAAGTGTCAATTTGATACTAAATAACTCAATGTCATGTCAATGTTTATTGGTGGTGGTTGGTGGGACGGTGAGATGGGATTGGACATTGCATCGTTTTTTTTTACAGTATGTATGTTTGCGTGGAAATACTATAGGATTATATATACAAAGACTCAGGTGAGCCGTTACCCATTTCCACAATGCACTACATATTGTTAAGTGTCATGCGGAACAGCTGAATCAGTTTGTTGTAGATCGCGAATTCATAAGCTCTTGGCGGTGGATGCTATCATAAGCAGCTTTGAATTCGATGAAAAGATGGACGGGTTTCGACTTGAAATTCGTTGGTCTTTTCCAGGATTTGCATCAGTGTGAATGTTTGGCCTAAGGCCACACTGGTACGTGCCGACTAGTGTGTTACAGAACGGTTTAAGATGCTCACACAGTACGTTGGATAGGATTTTGAATACAACATTAAGCAGGGATATGCCTCAGTATAGTTTTTGCATGACATAGGATCGCCTTTTTTGTGGATGGAGGATATGGAGCTTATAGACCAGTCAGTGGACATGCATTCTTCCTCCCACACTTTGTTGATGACCAGGTGCATGCCATGCATCAAAATACCTCCTCTATATTTAAAACGTTCCGCAGGTGTGCTTTGTTGATATCATCTAAAACCTAGGATTTTTAAGCCACAATTCGACGTTAGCTCCATGAAACAGAAGATCTGTCATTTCAATCAGGCAGCTACAATACAAACTTATGTAAGAAAACTGACTCTGTGAAACGTCTCAAGATGGTGCCACCATCGTATTATCCAAATATTTATGCAAAAATGCCAACAATATTTTTGCCTCCATAAAAAAAAACAACTAAAACGTGGATAAGAAAGTCCATTAAAATAAAAACATGTCTGAATACGTCCATTGGAATGGATACATTTTCCACATGAATACATCATTACATTACGTTCACTTAACGTGAAAGAAATCTCTTACGTACGTCCCGCTACAGTAAAAGAAACTTCAAAACAACGAAAGAAGACAATAGACAAAAATGCTGAAAAATTGTTTAAATAAAATAAGAGTTTCAGACAAAAAACTAATTTGTCATTACTCAACAAATAAACAAAGTCCATCCAAGTAATCCATATAATTTTTATAATTTATTAAATCAAAGTACAACATTCATGCCTTTTGACAGAACTAAATGGAAAAGTGTCGTCGGCTTAGAAGTTCACGCGCAAATTCTATCAAATTCCAAACTATTTTCAGGTAGTTCCACGTCTTTTACAGATCCCCTGAACTCTTCAGTTTCGGTCTTTGATGCATCCATACCAGGAACCTTGCCGGTATATTAAATGCACAAGATCCAATCATGATCTGACTTAAAAAATATGCATTTCATTAAAGGTTCTGAACAAGAGATGTGTCGAAGCGGGTATAAAAACAGCTCTAGCGCTCAATTGCCGTGTGAATCCAGTGTCAATGTTCGACAGGAAACACTATTTCTATGCTGATTTACCAGTAAGTCACTTTTCTGTTTATTATTCTTGTTTCTGTGGACATAACAAGCTTATTTTAAAGACTGGATATCAAATAACTCAGCAAAGAGCGGCCCTAGCCAACGAGGGTGAAATCAATTTCCCAGTTTTGGTCCCGGGCAAGTCCAAGCCATACCGAAAGACTGTCCGCCTTCATCAGTTACAATTGGAACAGGACAGTGGAAAAACGCTGCATGATGATTCCTTAAAAAGGAGTCTAGTCGACCTTAATCGAGCTGGTGTTCCCCTAATGGAATTGGTTTTCGAACCTGATCTCGAGACTGGCGAAGAAGCCGCTTCCCTCATTAAAGAGCTGATTTTGATTCTTAAAACACTTGGAACTTGTTCCTGCAAAATGGAAGGTAATTTTAAAGTTTACCAACCTCTTCCTTTCTAATGTAAGTTCTCTTCAGAGGGTGCTCTCCGTGTGGATGCGAATATCTCAATTCATAAGCCCGGTACCCCGTTTGGCACTCGGACAGAAGTCAAAAATATAGGTTCTGTCCGAAGCATTGCCCAAGCGGTTGCCTTCGAAGTAAACCGGCAGATCGAAATAAAAAACAACGGCGGCGAGATAAGCAATGAGACGCGATCCTGGGACGCAGAACAACGATGCACAGTAGCAATGCGAGACAAGGAGGTCCTACAAGACTATCGATTCATGCCAGAACCCAATCTCCCACCTCTGCGAGTCGATCTCACTGGTGATCTCCATCGGCCTGACATTGTTTCAGTGCCAAGCATTGCCAAAGAGATTCCACTGCTGCCCGAAGCCGTCAGACAGAACTTGGTTGAGAAATTCAATCTTGGACAGGATCCTGCAATTATTCTTGTTGTAAGTTTTTCGTTTGGTTTCAGTTATCTAATCTCACTGCACGTCTCCGTTTTGCTTCAAAGAATGAAACGATTCTTCTTGACTATTTCATGAGCATTGTTCGTGCCCTGCCAGAAGTCCCGACCAAATTGATTGCTAATTTCTTAATCAACGACCTTCTGACCATTTGTAACAAGTCAAACATGGACGTTGAAGACTGGTGAGTTTAGACGGATAGACTCGACGGATTTTATCACTCTTCCTTTTTAGCAAAGTGACGTCAGACCATTTAAAGGAGATCTTGAGAAACCTCCATGAAGACCAAATCAATCTAAAATCAGCTCGGATTTTAATTGAAGAACTGCATGAACATCCAGAGTTATCTGTGACTGATGTAAGGGTTCCTTTAACTCCTGCTATAACTGCTTTGTTTGATTTTTGAACTTTTAAGGTTATCGTGGAGAAAAATTTGAAGCAAATAAGCGACCCAGTCGTAATTGAAAACCTTTGCCTGCAAGCAATGGAGAACACATCAAAAGCAGTTGAAAGTTATAAGGCTGGCAAGTCGAAGGCGTTCTTTGCCATTGTTGGAGAAGTTGCCAAATTGTCACAGCAAAAGGCCAATATGGGGATAGTTGTTAAGAAACTTGAAGAATTGTTGAATAAGAAGTGAGAAGAACTCGAAGGTGGTATTGATTAAAAAAGAAATGAATTTGAGGTTTTCCATCTTGATATCTTGCTATCAATGTGGGAAATGAAATTGAGCAAAGCTTGATCGTTGATCTATGGGATAATAGGAGGCGCATAGAAGGCAACACCCTGACACTTGTTAATGTAAAGCTGCACCTGGTAAAGCATTTGTTAAGATCGTTTTCAAGTTATTCACAACCCCAGGACATAATTGGAAGAACACAGCCTTAAGACAGAAGCCAAGGAGGCGGTTAATGGGTTAAGAGAGCAAGATGAAGTTAATGCTATCAACAAAGAACCTATTTAACCTTGAGGTAAGTAAAGACCTTGTCTTCCTAGGTTTCTCCTGCTGCTTTCTTGGACTAAGAAGGCAATTGAGTAGTAAAGTCCTCTCTTCACCAACTAGCGTCACTCTATAAGACCATCATCATCCCATTCCTCGTGAATGGTCCAGATACATAGCCTTGAAAACATCTGATGAAAATGCTTTGGGTTACGTGGAGAGAAAAAATATACGCGTGATTTTTAGTCCCGTCTGCCTAAATGGAGCTGGTAGACCGTAGCCTCCACGAGGCCGCCACTGGAAACAGATCCACACAAGCCAACTAAATGGTAAGGCTGAGGCTTGAAGCTCGTAACTTCTCCCCTCCAAAAAATCATCAACCATGAACCTGACAGCAAGCCTCGAAAATGAAATATTTAACCGACGACGGCCCCAGCAACGAAAAATGAACACCGATTTTAGAATTCTCGCATGGAACGTATGATCGCTCTACAGAGCTAGAGCTAGCTGCGCAGAAGCTGGCCCGATGTCTTGGCAAAATACAATGCTAATATAACAGATGTTCAGGAGGTAAGGTGGCCAAGAAATGGTGTCATTTATTACATCCAAGACACCATGACATGTGCTCTAGTCTGAAATCATAATCGGTAATTATTATTAGTATGGTTTCAGACCAGACAATTCGACAATTGGTCAGAATTGGCAGGCGATGGAAAAATGCTTAGAATTCAAAATCAAAACACCATCTGCTTATAGACTTTAAAGCCGCTTACGACAGCATAGCCAGGGTAGAATTGTACAAAGCAACGAGAGAATTCGGCATTCCAAATAAATTAATAAGACTTTTATCCTAGTCATGACCAATGTTTCAAGCCAAATAAAAGTATCCGGATTGACATCCAGACCCGTCCACAATTTCAATGGGCTCGGTCAAGGGGATGGGCTGGCCTGCCTCCTCTTCAACCTGTCGTTGGAGCAATCCGTGACTTTGGAACACCTATCAGGGGGTCTATCGTCACCAAGTCAACCCAATTATTGGCATACGCAGACGACATTTACATCTTTTGAAGGAACCCACAGGCTTTATAATCCTCATTTATTACCTTGGGTCAGTAGAAGCAGCCGATGATAATATGGAAGAAGAAATACACGGGCAGCCGGTCAAAGCAAACAGAACCTACTTTATTCTTTCAAGGCTCTCTAAACCCAAAAATCTTACCATTATTTCGAAACTGCTGCTGCATAAGACGAAAATCTTAACAGTGCTCACTTACGGATCCGACACCTGGATGCTTGGTCGAAGGCACTCTGAACTCTCTTATCCGTGTTCGAGAGAAAAGTCTTACTGAGAATAGTTGGCCCCTTTTGTGAAGAAGAGCGAACCAATTCTACTGCAAAGCAGACGCGATGAAAAAAATTAAGCTTGGTAGACTCTAGTGGGCCGGACATCTAATTCGTATGAGAAAAGAGGAACACGCCGGGAAAGTCTTTTGCAGCACAGCGAGGCAGACCAAATTCGCGCCAGAAGAATGGCGCAGACCAGGACGCTCAAAGCCTTGGGGTGTGGAACTGGATGGCGTGTCGGCCAATAATCGGGATACATGGAAGAATTTGCTGAAGGAGGCCCGGACCCGAACCCGGTTGTGGCGATGGAGGATGAAACTTCATTGGCCAGGCCGACGATGATGATGCTTAAAAGGAGATGGAGACGCTTGTTGGATGAGACCCTGTTCGGACCTGGAGTACTGGACTGAAGCAAAAATAAGAATATTGAAGTTTAAACTACATAAATACTGGAAATTATGCTTCGAAAAAATGCGCTGAAACATAAACTCTGACAGAAAAAATCCTTCCAAACTTTCGATCTATTGGTATAAGATCCGAAACTTTCCATTTTTCCAGGCCAACTTTTGTTAAAACGATATTTCCAAGCAAATTTTCAGTTTCATTCAAGTGTTACGACTTCATTTCGACAAAAGAAAATTCAAACAGAAAGTAATGTTCACTGGGGCGTATACGTAACCAAAATGTCGTAATTAAAGATTAATTTTTAAACGATAAGTTGGATTAGTTCTTCACTTGTTGTCTCATCCGGAATTTGAAATTGACCTTCGAAAAGTTAATTCATGAAAAGACAAATTCGAGCAGGATATGGCCCAAAGTTTTGGACGTTGGCAGCAATGCTGATAATCAATTTTTGCCAAGCGCCAAGGTCAAAAGCAAGAATAGGAATAGAAAATCCGTCTCTACTGAAGTATTATTAGCTCGATGCATGACTTGGAACCATAAACAAAAGGAATAAATATTTGCTTCAAAGACAGGAACCAAGTTAGTTCGAATTTAGTATTCGCGACCCCTAATGCAAAATAACAGATGGAACCAATCTCCTGAGTTGAATCGTGTTGCGTAGTGAAAGAGGAGTGAAAAAGTTTAAAAAAGGAGGGAAAAGAAGAATGAGAAAGTGGAAGAGGGTTTAATACAATGAAGAGAGAAAAAAGTTTTCCATGGTGCACTTGCAGCAGTTTTGCTTACTCTGACCGGACTGGAATGCAAAGCCTGACTGGAAATTGTGCACAATGTTCCGTAAATGGTAAGTCCGCAACAATTATTATTTCCAAATTAAGTTGAGATAAGTTTATAAATTAACTCACTAAATTTGTACGGTACAAATCGCTGTCTACTTGGGGTTGTTTACCGTCCAAATAAAAATAATGAATTTTCAAATCTTTTCTCATCAACATCATTATTCTCTGAAATAATTATTTATGGTGATCTTAATTGCAACTTGCTTGACACGAAGAATTCAACAAACTTTCTTGAAAGCTTAGAAACACATGGTCTGTACCCAGTAAATACTTCCTATCCGACTCACTTTACAGCAACAAGTTCAACGCTCTTAGATTTGTTTATTACCAACAATCCCTCTAAGGTATTAATCTAATCTCAACTTGATGCCCCTGCTTTCTCTAAGCGTGACCTTTTGTTTGTCATTCTTTAAGTTAATCCACCTTCTAAACCTACACTTTATAAGTATAGAGACTTCAAAGATGTTATTCCCGAAGAGCTTGAAAATGACATCCGGCAGATAAACTGGCAGATAGTATACTCTCAAGCCTCACCTCACGATCAAATAAAAATTTTTTAAAGCTGCATATCAGATTTATTTGAAAAACATATTCCTCTGAAATCCAAAGTTTAAATGCTTCGAGGAACTCCTGGTTTACATCTGAAATCTTTAAACTTATGAGACAACGTGATCACGCTTACAAACGTTGGAAACGGTTTCAAGTTCCTGAACTACTGTCAACGTCAACATTCCAAACGTTGAGAAATAGTGTGTCCAAAAAAATACGAGAAGCCAAAAGTAAATTTTATTCTGATCGTTTTAATAAAAACCTATCTAAAAAAAATTTATGGAAGAACATACGTGAACTTGGTGTTGGCAAGCAAAAGGAACATTGTATTACAGATATATGTACTATTTATCTAAATGAGGAGTTTGCAAAATTTCAAAGCAATCAAGACGATAATGATACTTTTGATGGTCCGTCTGTATTTTCGGTTGTTGACCCGGCAAATATGGATGAAGGCTATCAAACTATTGACTCAGATAATAGATCTTGCTTTGGATTTGTAAGAGTAGATGAAGCGGAAGTCCTAAGTGCTGTCTTAAAAATTAAATCTTCGTCTGCAGGGTTAGATGGAATTCATCCGCTTTTCATCAAAATTATCTTACCTCAAATTCTTCCAACACTCACACACATATTCAATTCTATCATAACGACATCAACTTTTCCGGACATATGGAAAACTGCGAAAATTATACCTGTTCTTAAAAAATCTGAAACATATTCATCCCCAAAAGAGTACCTACCGACCAATTTCAATATTACCGTTTCTATCTAATGGTAGGAGAGCCGCTGAAGACCGACCTACACCGAACTGTTAACCGGCTGAAACTTTTTCTTATGAAATTTAGTTTGTAAACATATATGAATATGATAGCTTGCCTAACGAAAAGTGTGCCAGGCTATATTAAATTTAACTTTATATTTTAATCAATAACTAACTCCTCCTTCACCTATATGTTAAAATAAAACGTGCCAAATAGCCATAATAGGATATAGTGTACGTAGGCTTGAGACAAGAAAAAAATTGTATGGGAGAGGGGGGCTATTCCCCCCGTTTAGCCAGGACGGGCAGTTTTCTGAAAAATTGACTTGTTTTTTTTTTAAATATAAAACTTTTAAACTTTTTTTGACTGCGTGCCAATTATTATAATTTTTATGAAATGAAAATACATGCGTGCTCATAAAAATATGTACATGCATTTTAAAAATCATACCTACACTAGTCAAAGAAATTAAAGGAACACTTGAAAAAACTTAAAAATTGACTGGTTTTTCATAAGGCTGTATCTCAGTAGAAAAAAGTCGGATTGAAGTGAAATTAAAAGTTTTTCAAAGGTTATACTTTTTTCTTTTCAAAATATTTTCAGCTAAAAAAATACCGTTAGTCGTTTTCGCTTGAGCGTAAGAAATGTTTACTCAATTTCAAAATTTAAAAAAAATAAAGTTTGGTTTTTTTGATTTTTTTTTTATTTTTAATCCAACGAAAAATATTTTTTTCGGCAAAAATCTCTCCCATAAGAAATACATTAGTTTTTTTTTTTTTTTTTTTGAAGAACTGTATACTAGGCTTTAGAAAAAAAAATAAAGGCAGATTTGAAAAATGTATTAAATTTTCTACACAAAAACATTTAAGAAAAATAAAAATAAGTGTTTTTTTCAATCTTTTCTATCAATTTTAAAAAAGGTGCAAAATACCTATTCATTTTTCAACTTCTTCATAAAAACTGCCGTTATTTTGTGGCTTTTAGTGATACAACAAATCTGAGGCTTAATTTACTAAAGCTCATAGGATTTCCTTGATTTTAGTAAAAATTTCGCATCAATACAATTAACCGTTTCTCTGTTTCGATCATGTTAAACCACCTGACAATGCCCGCATTTCGAAACCTAGTGACTACGTAGGCAACTCGTTCTGATTGGCTTATTAGTTGTTTTCAACCAATCAGAATGAGTTCACTACGTAGTCACTAGGTTTCGGAATGCGGGCAATATCACGTTTGGGATGGTATTCCATTTTTATTTTTACGATGTCCCACATATCGAGACATCGTAGAAAGAAGGAAGGAAGACGAGAGTACCCAGATTTAAGAAAATTGCCATCGGTCCAATGTGCTCCCCAACAAATATGGAATACCATCCCAACGTGATATTGTCAGGTGGATTAACATCTGAAAAAAAATGTTTGGTAAGTTTGATTGATAGAATAATAAGAAAGCCTCAGATTAGTTGTATCACTAAAAGCCAAAAAATAACGGCAGTTTTTATGAAATAGTTGAAAACTTCATATTTTTGACCTTTTTTAAAATTGATAGAAAAGATTGAAAAAAGCAATATTTTTATTTTTTCAAAATGTTTTTGTGTAAGTCAATTTTTAGCAGAGATATTAGGTTCCAAAATCAAAACTGTGTTTTTGCATGTTAACCCATTTTTCGATTAGAAAAAAAAAATCGTAGCGATCTTAAACAAACAGGAAAATTATGCTAACAAAATTCTCAAATTGAATATTAGATTTTTGTTGGATTGAAAAAAAACTTCCGCTCACTTTATGACAAACCAAACTTATTTTTTTTTTTAATTTTGAAATCGAGTAAACATTTCTTACGCTCAAGCGAAAACGACTAACAATATTTTCTTAACTCAAAATAATTTGAAATACAGCGTTATAAAAAACCACTCAGTTTTTGAGTTTTTCCAAGTGTTCCTATAATTTTTTGACTAGTGTAATATAATTATATTTTAACGTTATGAATAAAGGCGCCAGAAATCTGGATGTCTGTTTTTAAATATCAAAATTTATGCATTAAATTTGAATTGAGTTCACAATTTTTTGAATATCAAAAATGCATTTGGATTAGTCAGTACATATGTATGTATCAAAATGAAAAATATTAAACGTGCCAGCAAAAATTTATCTGCGTGCCACTTTGGGCACGCGTGCCATAGGTTCGCCATCACTGGGCTATCACTAACCTAGCAACCAAAGAAGACCTGGCTAAGATTAACAATGAAATAAGCTTCTTGCGAAAACAAAATGAGGAATTGGCATCAAAAGTTAAGGTATTTGAACTGAGATGTAGCTCTTTGGAAGATGAACTTGAAGCACAAAGTCGTGAAATAAGAAACAAAAACATAGTATTTTCAATTCCTAAAGACGACTCTCATGCAAATCCAGAAGAAAAAATTCAAACTGTCACTCGGCTTCTACTTGGTAACGAATGTTCACAACAGCTTTCAGAATCCGTAAAAATAAGCGAAAATATGAATACAATCAAAATGAAGGTAAACACCGGCTCAAGTGAAATTGCTTTGAAAATGCTTAAAAATGCATACAAGCTGAAAGACACTGGTGTTTTCTTGCAACGCGATCTTTCAAAGAGAATGCAAGTCAAACAAAGAATACTACTTCACTACAGAAAAATAATAAGAAACTTCAAACCAAACGCTTTAGTGCAAATAAAAAACAACACCATCTTATTTGAAAATAAATCATTTTATTTAAATTACAATAATAATCTGATATATAATATAAATAACTAGCCGACCCTGCGAACTTCGTCTCGCCACCCTTCAGAGCAACTCATAAATAATTGTTACTAACAGGTATTGTAAAAATGCAATTTACTTGAATCCAATTAACATAGAAAATTACATAATCTGAGTTTTTCCAAGCTTTAAAACTAACTTTCTACTCTCATTTAAGCATGCAGAAATATCAAATTTCGTTGAAAAATTTAACAAATTCTCGTTTTTCTGGTGTGTTTTGACTATAACACAAAAATCAACACTAAATGCAGTTTTCGATTGCCCCCCTTATTTTGTGATTTCCAGTAAGTTTGTCCCAAAAATTAGTTTTTACCAAGCCTATACCTACAGCGAAAATTTACATAAATGCATTGAGGATTGAGCGGATTAAGAGTCTCTACCCGACATACAAACACACCAACGCACTTTAAATTCTATGCAAATGCTTGATATTAGGTGTTGAAGTTCTTTGTGCTCTGGTAGAGTTTTCCGACTTACCTATCCAAGATTTTCCAGTTTTCCATTTAAAACCAATGGACCTGCAATTACATGTAATTTTCCCTTTCAATACCAATGAAATTTCTAAGATTTGCATCAATAACTTTCTATTTTCCATTCGAAATCCCATTTTGAAATTTTCCAGTTTTCCATTTGAAATCAAATGCACCTACAATTACGTGAAATTTTCAGTTTGAAAACCAATGAGTTTTCCGAGTTTTTCATCAATAAACTTTCTGCTTTCCATTCGAAAAACCCATTTTGAAATTTTCCAGTTTATCATTTGAAAACCAATGCCCCTTCAATTACATGCAATTTTCCCTTTGGAAACCAATAAGTTTTCTGGGTTTTTCATCAAGAACTTTCTGTTTTCCATTTGAAAACCCATTTTGAAATTTTCCCATTTGAAAACCAATGCACCTACAATTACGTGGAATTTTCGGTTTGAAAACCAATGAGTTTTCCGAGTTTTTCATCAACAACTTTCTGCTTTCCATTCGAAAACCCATTTTGAAATTTTCCGGTTTTTCATTTGAAAACCAATGCACCTATAATTACATTTGGATACCAATAAGTTTTCCGAGTTTCTCATCAAGAACTTTGTATTTTCCATTCCAAAACCCGTTTTGAAATTTTTCAGTTTTCCATTTGAAAACCAATGCACCTTCAATTACGTGCAATTTTCTAAAAATGAGTTTTCCGAGTTTTTCATCAAGAATTTTCTGTTTTCCATTCGAAAACCCATTTTGAAATTTTCCAGTTTTTCATTTGAAAACCAATGCACGTACGGTTACATGCAATTTTCCCTTTGGAAACCAATAAGTTTTCCAAGCTTTTCATAAGGAACCTTCTATTTCCCATTTGAAAACCCATTTTCAAATTTTCCAATTTTCTATTTCATAACCAATGCACTTACAGTTACATAATTTTCCCTTTGGAAACCTGTGAATTTTCCGAGTTTTTCATCAAGAACTTTCTATTTTCCATTCGAAAACCGACCCTGCGAACTTCGTCTCGCCACCCTTCAGAGCAACTCATAAATAATTGTTACTCACACAGGTATTGTAAAAATGCAATTTACTTGAATCCAATTAACATAGAAAATTACATATCTGAGTTTTTCCAAGCTTTAAAACTAACTTTCTACTCTCATTTAAGTAAGTAACGAAATACATTAAATCCCAATAACACTTCTATTGTATGCATCTTAAGGAATGTAGATTTGTTTGTTCCCTTAACCGGACATCTTCCATAACCGGACAAATTTTTGGGTACCGTCAGTGTCCGGTTATGAGAGAGTTCACTGTACTTACCTATGTATAAATCCCCGTTAGCATTGCAAAGCGAACCTGTCATGTACAATTGAATGACAAAAAAATGTCAAGTATAAATTTTTTGTTTGTACAAATGAATAACAAAAATGTCAATCATAATTTTTTTTTTCGATAAAAAAAATATTTGACGAAAATATTTGAAATAATTTTCATAAAAAATTGAGTGTTCGTATATTGATATATTTTACTGAAGTGAGAAAATCATTATTTCTTAATATTTGAACCATTTGTGATTTGAACAACATAGTTTTTTTTTTGTTATAAACCTTCTTAAGTTATTTCTCTTTAGTTTAAACCAAAAATTTAGAAAATCGGTCAACCGGTTGTCAATTTGAAAAGATAACATAAATTTAACGAATTAGTCTTTTATATATATAGATAACGAAATGGATGGAGAACACGAACTACAACAAATGCTAGGTGACATTAACTTTAGTGCTGTCAAAACAATCAACCTGCCAAATGAACGTCAGCAACAAAACCAAAGTACTAGATCATTAAAATCTAATCGTCTACCAAGGTTGCCACTTGTGCAAAATAGTAGTAGTAGTAGTAGCAGTTCAAGAAATTGAGATTTAGCCGCCGTCAGCTCATTTAGTATTAATTATTGTAAATTATTGTCATATAATGTATCAGGACTAAATAATAAGATAATGTTTATAGATTTCTTTAATTTTATCAAAATTTTCGGAATATTCTTTCTTTTTGAAACACACGTTGTAATTGAAAATTTAAGTAAATTTAACAAATATTTCAACGGATATAAACTTTTTTGGATTCCTGCAATCAAAACATCATCAAAAGGTCGTGCAAGCGGTGGATGCCTGTATGGAATACAAACATCAAAACTGGAGCTCTATAATTTTGTTGAAATACAAGATAACATCGTCGTAAAGCTATTAAAACAACCAAATTCGTTTATAATCCCTTTTTATATAAATTGTAACAAATGGACCGTAGACTTTGACAGATTGAGCAATTTAATGTGTGATCTATCGAGCAAAAATGAATGTTGGTCGGTGATTTCAATGCCAGAATAAGTGATAACCAAGTTACAACTCAAATGGCTATATCTAACTCAGCACTATCAAATTAATATAATAGAACATCTAAGGATAATATCTACAATCAAAATGGAATGAGATTATTAGAAATGCTACAAATGTATGATAGTATTATTTTGAATGGATGCACGGAAGGTGATACCGAAGGGCACTTCACGTTTGTTGGTGGCCAAGGCAAATCGGTGATTATTATTAAAAAATTTGAAGTTTTGAGTAAACAATTTTATGATCACATGCCGATAGTAGTTGAATGGAAATCTCACTTTGAACCACAACAGAAATCTCTTAGTATGATGCCCCGACTAAAATGGAAAACTCCAAATATAGAAAGATATCAGAGCAATTTAGATGATTACCTTTCACACACCCCACCAACTAATTTGTCAACTGCCGCACTCACATCTCAATTAATTGAATCCATAAGATATTCTGCAATCAGTCACACTACAAATTCAACGAAAACCTTTACACAAAAATGGTTTGACATAGAATGTCTCAATGCCACAAAAAAATCGTTCGCTCTATTAAAAGCCTTCCGAAGATGCTCTAGTGATTCAATTAGAAAATGGTACATACAAGCGAATGAGAAGTATAAGAAAATCTGCTTTATTAAGAAAACCAATTTTGAATCCATGCAAGCCCAATCACTCAGTCAAATCAAAACACAAAAGAGTTCTGGAAAATGGCAAAAGAAATTAACGGTTCACATAACTGTATAGGCTTAAATGTTTCTGCAGATGATCTATCTGAACACTTCAAAAATCTGCTTCAAATGAACCCAACAACTACTTTCTCATATGCTCAACCACTCGTATGTAACGATATATTGGACTCAGTTATATCAGTCAACGAAATACAACTCGTTCTCCAAAAAGCCAAGAACGGAAAAGCTCCAGGTGAGGATGGGATACCTTATGAATATTTTAAAAATGCATCCTCTACTTTTTATAATCATCTACATAAACTTTTTAATAAGATTTTTGAAAATGCTGATGTGCCGTCATCATTTAAAAAATCGATAATTTTTCCAATCCATAAGAAAGGTGATCTAAATGCAGTTGAAAACTACCGAGGAATATCCTTCATGAATGTTATTGCAAAGATATTCTGTGGTGTTCTCATTAACAGACTTGAAAATTGGGTGGATGTAAACAACATTCTTACGGAGGCTCAAGCAGGCTTTAGAAAGAACTATTCAACGGTTGACCACATATTTACTTTAACATCAATAGTAAAATCATATCAAGCAAGAAACAAAAAAGTGTACACATTGTTTGTCGATTTTAAAGCTGCATTTGATTTAGTGAACCGAAATGCTTTATTTTTTAAACTTTCCCAACTTGGAGTGTCAACAAAATTCATCCAAATAATCCGATGTTTGTACACATACTGAAGTTGCAGTTTGGGATGGCAAAACATATTCAAAACCATTTAAATCACTTACCGGAGTAAAGCAGGGATGTCTTCTGAGTGCTCTTCTATTTGCTCTCTTTATTAATGATATAGCTGCGCATATTCCAGGAGGTATCCGTATTGCTGGTATCGTAATAAACGTATTACTCTATGCCGATGATCTTCTCTTACTATCCGAATCAGCAGAAACCCTACAATTGATGGTGAACCGTCTTACGGACTATTGTGACAAGTGGGATTTAGTCATCAACACTGAAAAAACAAAAGTGATGGTTTTCTCGCGTTCCTCTCGGTGTGATGTTAGGAACTCCTGGACACTAAATGGAAGTCATTTAGAAGTAGCAAAAGAATACAAGTACTTGGGAGTCTTACTAAATCCGACCCTGAATTTTAGCAAGCATCTTGCAGAGAAAGCAAAATCTTCACAAAGCCTGATTAATGTTACTTGGAGGAAGATTTTCTCTAACGAACACATAAATCTTTCAACAAAATATAATATTTTCAATGCAGTCGTAAAATCTTCATTTTGTTATGCGGCACAAATATGGGGAATGCAAGAATACGAGGAAATTGAGAAGTTTCAAAGAAATTTTTTAAAGAAGATGTTCAATATTCCCTTAACAGCACCAACATATTCAGTATATTTGGAGACAGGTCTACCAAAACTTTTTACTTTAAGTTTGAAGCTGCAGGCAGATTATTTGATTAAAGTACTGGGTGTACAGGAATCTCGGTTGTGTAAAATAATGATGCTCTACGAAATTCGAAATAGGGACTGGTGGTTGAGAACATGGGAAAACATTGCTGCATCCTGTGGAGAAGTTGTGCAGATCAACCTCAACAATATTGATCAGATAAAAACGAAGCTCTACGAAATCATCCAAAAACGTGAATATTTTAATCGAAATCAGATGATTGAAGATGCCCGTCAATCGGAGAGCAGATTACTCTACAGCCAGCTTGATCATAACTTGTGTGACAAGAACTACTTCCAAGATTCTATTTCTTATAAAGATATTTCCCTAATTTTTAAATCAAGATGCGAACTCTTAAATTTAAATGGCAAAACATACAATGGAAGCTTCGACCAGTTTTGCAATCTATGTAACTTGAGAGCTAAGGAAGACTGCTTTCATTTCATCAGTGTGTGTCCAATTTTTAACCAGCAAAGAGCATGCTTCGGTAAACCAACACTATCAGTACAGGAAACCATTGAAATTCTAAATGGATCAGATTGGACGAACCTTGTCAAATTTGTCAGAGCTAGCTACCGCTACAGAATGCTTATAATAACGGAATATTCATGAATCATAATACAAATACTTTTAAATTCAAATCAAATCTTTTATTCTCTTTTTTACCTTTTGTGATTTTTATACCATAATACTTCTTTGTTCAATTCTTGTATTAAATATTTTAAGGTTTCCAATCGAGCTGACGGCTAAGCCAATGCTTAAAAATTCATTAAATCCTTTGTAAATCTTGAATGATATATTGCAATAAATGAATATTTGAATTTGAATTTGAATTTGAATTTAATAGTTTTAGAAAAATTAATTTTCAAACTCAAAATTTTGAAAAAAAATGTTTTTCTTAAATTCAAGGTATAAAACGTTGTTGTAGATGAAGCCGTTGATTTTTAATTTTTATTTTTTTTTAATAAGTCAATTTTTCAGAAAACTGCCCCTCCTGGCTAAACGGGGGGAAAAGGCCCCCCTCTCCCATACAATTTTTTTCTTGTCTCAAGCCTACTAACACATGGCTATTTGGCACAACGTTTTATTTTATCATATGGGTGAAGGAGGAGTTAGTTATTGATTAAAATAAAGTTAAATTTAATATAGCCTGGCACACTTCGTTAGGCAAGCTATTCATATTCATATATGTTTACAAACTAAATTTCATAAAAAAAAGTTTCAGCCGGTTGACAGATCGGTGTAAAGGCCCCGACCCATAGAATCCGTTTCATCCGTTCCGGCAACGCATCCGTGTATGTTGCCGAATGCGATGAATTTGAGGTGACCCAATGAATACGTTGACGTTTTTGACAGTTGTTGTCAAAACAAGTTGCAGATTTGTGAATTATTAAGTTGAGTGGACACATTCTTATAATTTTGTGAAGTAAAAGTACTTTTATTCTTGTGTTTGATTTACAACTTAATAAAAAAAATGTTTATTATATTTTGTTTATTACATTTTGTTTTCAATCTGTCACTTTCATCGCATCTGCCGGAGGGGAAAGTTAAAAGTTCGGCTACTTTGTCCGTTGCGTTTACCGCATGCGTTGCTTATGGGCAGCATCCCATAACAACGTGTGTGTTTAATCCAGCTGTCAGTGCAATACGTCGACGCAACGGATGAAACGGATTCTATGGGTCGGGGCCTTAAGTCGATCTTTAGCGGCTCTCCTACTATAAGCAAATAAGCGTTTTTCTGAGTGCTAAAAAGCTCCTATCTGAGAAGCAATCTGGCTTTAGGCCAGGTCATAGCTGCGTCACAGCTATTTTAAAAGTTGTAGATGACATTCGTAATGCGATTGATAATGACCTGGGGCCCTACTCTGTAATGCGTTTCGAAAGCCAATCCGATTCGAATCTGATATTCGATACGTTTATGAATTCGCACTCTGTAAAATGTTCGAATCGAACAAAAAAATCATCTAGTACTATTTCTTTTTATAGAATAGAATTGCCGATTCTCGAAGTATTTCTTATTAGGCGTTTTTCTTTTTAAGTTCAGAGCTCCGAACTCTGAATGTTCAGAGCTTGCTGAAAACGCTCTGAACAAATGAAGCGCTGAACATTTTCTGAACGCTCGGATTTCATTTTGAAATGCAATGGAGCATTTTTAGTTCAGACATCGACCCTTCGTATTTTTGAATGCTGAAATTAACATTTTTTTTATTAATAAATAAAATATTTAATTAATTATTCAAAATAAAACACACCCTCTTTGCCTGAGCGACGTGTTTCCTCCGCCATTTCAATTGTTTTGAGAAAAACACGCTTGCGCTCAGCATTTCGCTCATTATGCTCGGTCTCTTTTTTCTGAGCGCGTCGTCGAACTCTGAACACTCAGAATCAGTGCTCTGAACGAAAAAAGTAACACAACTTTGATGCTCTGAACACTCTGAACTAAAAAAGAAACACAATTTTTCGTTTGACAGTTCAAGCTCTGTTCAGATGTAAAAAAAGAAAAACGCCTATTAGATCTATCAAAGCAAAAATAAAAAAAAAGAAAAAAAACAAAACAAAACAAATTACAAACAAGGCGAGATTGATCAAATTAATTTTTAAAGAAAAAATATGAGTGCGACCCATGAGTTACATGTTTCAGGAACATTGACAAATATGTATCAATTGTTCTCGTGCAACATTGACAAACATGTATCATAAACCCATCATTTGCTCTCACGAACAATTCTTATTAACGAGCATTGAAAAATCTCTCTCGATTATACCAATTTTAAAGACTGATGCTAATGACGAGTGTGGACGGTGCATGTGTACTTAGAACGCACTTCGTGCGTTCTTTACACCCATTCTTATAAAATGTTGCTATGCCGTATATTGCGGTTACCATCTTTCTTCAAGCTTGTTTTTGTAAAAACCGTTTTTCTATTGAGTTATATTATGCAGGTGCAGAGTTAGTTTTTTGAGTCATAGTTTAAGTTTGAAGCATAATTATTTTTTTGAACTTTAGTCTCTTGGCGTTCTGTCTATTCCCGCGTAGTAAACTAGACGTGTCTCTGGATTTAAAAAAAAAGAACTAAACTATGTAAATTCATATTAAATTGTTTTGAACAAACTTAAATCTATTTGAAAATAATCTATTTAAAAATTTAAAAATAAAATTTAAGAAAATTGAACAGAAGAACAGACAATTGTTTTATTTAAAATGAAAATTAAAATAAAAACATTACTCATGGAGTCCACACAACTAACTTCCCAGAGTAGAAAAATACGTAAAAACATTAGTTGTTTTGCAAAATTTTCAGCCGATGCTTTACGTTGTAGTTGTACACGCACGTTGGTTCAAAGTCAAATTCCATAAATCTGACGATTTTAGGAAATACATTAAGTTTATTGAATAACAGTGGCGCCATCTGTCCAAAGTTGGTCGTACCATTTCGTGGACTCACGCACAACTACTTTGCACAAATAAAATAAAATAAAAAAGTTTTCTATTATTGAAGCAATTTTTCTAATCGGATTAGTATTTCCGAAAATTAATACTTATATGGCAAAACTGCGTTTGGTGGGTCAGCTAGTAATAAAATATAGTCAATGATACTTCTGAATATTTTTTTTCACACCAACTATAAGATTTTTTGCACTATTGTGGAAATTATTGCAGAAATTATCATAATTTTAATTATATTAGGGTTGTCTTAGATTTTTAATTGCCAATAAAAAACCGCTGAGCGGATTTCGCTCAAAACCTAATCAGCTCTTAACAACACAATACCGCGTCGAATGAGACCAATTTCATGACAATAATCGAGCTGAAAAAACGCACATACGAACACACATTGACACACACAGACATCATCATAAACACGCTTGATTCGGATTCTAGTGACCTCAAAACATGGAGAAATGCAAAAACTGGAGATTCACAAAATCGGCCCCATTATACAATAACTTCCTCTGGGAAGTTAAAAATATATAATTCAATAAAAACTTAATAAATGGCCTCGGTTGCTCTATGAATGGATGAAATTAATAGAGAAGTACACCGTTTCTCATTGGTGGTCCTTCCGCATTAAAAGAAGGCGATAGCCTGTCCTACAAATTATTGGAAGTGTTTCTCGCGTCCGAGGCGTTCAAACGTCCCTTGGCCAAATCGGGATGAGCACACATGAATTCCACCATAATTTAGAATTACTTTAATTTGGTATGCACATTTTTCGCAGATGATTCCCTGTAATGAAATTTATTTGCTTAGATTTTGAATAAAATTATTATTTCCTTACTTACATTTTATCTTTTTCACACAACCAAACACAGTTTTTCCTTTTGTGTCCTTTAAAAACGACCTTCGAATTGCAATCCGTTAACTCTCTTTGTGTAGAAACAAAATTTCCGTTTTCGAACTTTAATGACATTCGGAAACGCATTGCCAGGTACGAAAAATCCGAATGCGGATTTGTCATTCCGTAAGTACTAGATTTCTTATCCGCATTAGAAATAGAGACAGAGAGTACAAAATATTCGTTTTCGAAAATATTTGCTTTCGAAACGCAGTAGGGCCCCAGTTGTCCATGAAAAACCATACTCGAAGCATTGCATGCTTCTTACTTGAAATAAAACCAAATGCGTTCTCTAAAATGTGTATCATTGTGATTTACTCTCGAAAGACTTAAAATGTAAAACAAACAAAAAAATTCAAATACATTTTTCCTTAATCTAGTAAAAATACATGTAAACGTTTGTGATGACTAGGTGATTAAATATCTTTGGACTTAAAATTAGTTTTCGATAAGAATACAATACATTCAGCATTTCTGTTGGTTTTTTTTCTCGTAAATGCGTTTGACAGCGATTTTTTTTTTATATTTTTTGACAAAAAAGAATCATTTGGGCACAAAACTCTTCATTCGAGTTGCAGTTGCTTAGTCATCAAAGTTAATATTGTTTGGAAAACTTTGTACTTAAACTTAGCTCCGTCAAAACTTGTCGACTCTTGTTACTTTTTTTTTTATTTTGTCCACTAAGTTACCAAAATGGCAAAATACAAGTTAAATCTATATTTACACTAAATCAATGTTAAAACTACTTTTCGAACACACACGATAAGAATATAATATGTTTTTGGTTCTGTATAAATGGCAGTGCATGAAGTGATATGTTTTTGAATTCCTTGTTTTGGGTAGGATTTTGTTCTAGAAATTTATTTATGAGGACTTAAACTGCGGTCGTAGTCACGGTCCCGGCAAGATGACGGTGGGAGACTCATTGAAACTGCATTATCCAAACTGTAAAAAAAAAACAAAGTTATATATGTTATATTTATTTTGTTTAAATGAAGGACACAATTGACAACTTTAATAACTCAAAATCAGCTTTATTTTATTTTATTTTTATTTTTATTTAGCTTAATCCAAGCTTTGACTTAACTTAAAATTAACACTAACTTTAAACTATGCTTTTTTTTCTTGTTATCGATTTTAAAAGTTAAATCGTGTGGGCCCTTAGGCCCACTTAAAAGTTCTTTATTGAACAAGAACCAAAACAATTTTTTTTTTCTTATAGCTAACTAAAGTTAAAGGGGTCGAGGGGTACGGTCTCAAGGAAGCGGGTAGAAGTAAAGGGTATTTTTTAGTTGGGATTTAGAGATGTTGAATCAAACACTGAAATTGCAGCTTTACAGTGACGAAGAATTCTGGACATTGGTTCAAAGTACCTATAGTTTGTGCGGTGATGAGGAATATAAAAAAAGAGAGACAGATCGCACGTTCCGAGGGTTAGTGTTGAGTTGGATTTTACTCAGGAGTGTCGGAAAATCTATATTGCCCAATAACAATTGCTGAGCAAACAATAAATCGGCGATTTTCCGTCTTGTACTTAAGGGTTGCAAGCCTATCAGCTTTAGTCGGTCGGTGTAAGAAGGCAAGTTGGAAGAATCTTCCCATTGGAGGCCTCGAAGGTCAAATCGAATGAAACATTTTTGAACGCTTTCAATTCGAAGTGAATAGAGTTCATAGAAAGGGGACCAAACTTGGCATGCGTATTCGAGATGAGGTCGGACTAAGGAAACGTAAAGGGATTTTGTGACATAGGGACTCGAAAACTCCTTAGACCATCACTTATAAAACCGAGAGACCTATTAGCTTTATTAATTATTTGGTCGAAGTGGGAATGGAAATTCAAGTTTTTATCAAACATTAAACCGAAATCTCTTACAGAATCGACTTTGTTAATGGCGTCATTAACCAAACAGTATATTCTATGAGTTGGGTTTTGCTTCCGCGAGAAGGTAATTTGCTTACATTTATTTATATTTAATTCAAGGAAGTTATGAGAGCACCATCAAGCAGAGAAGATATTCAAGTCGTTTTGTAACAGTGAGGAATCCGCTAGAGTTGAGATAATTTAAAAAAATTTCTTGTCATCGGCGAACATTAGGATATCTGAATGTTTTAATATAAGACAAACATCGTTTACAGATAAGACAAAGAGTAGGGGACCTAGGTGACTACCTTGTGGAACCCCAGAAGTAGCATGAATTGGACTGGAGACAGAATTACGGAAAATGACTCTATAAGTTCTATTCTCAAGGTAGGAGCTTATCCAGTTTATAAAAATTGGTAGAAAACCAAGAGCTTTGAGTTTGAGAAATATTATCTTGTGAGATATTTTATCAAAGGCTTTGCTGTAGTCAGTGTATACAACATCAACTTCATTGCCAATTTCGAGGGCTGATAAAACATTTGATACAAATTCGTGGTGAAGAAATCCATGTTGATCGGGAGAGAATATGGGTTTACAATGAATCGTTTCATCATCAGAGAGAACGTTGTTTTCCATTTGGTTAAGGTATAGCTTATAAAAATATTTATTCAATTCGGAGAAAGCATTATAAGATAATTATTGTAGTCGGCTTCAGATTTAGACTGTAGAAACATCTTCCAAAGCTTATTATGTTTATTCCTTAAACTACGTAGCTCTCTGTTATACCACGGCGGTGAAGAGGTGAAATCTTGTTTACGTGAGAATGGTACTGATTCTTCAATACAGTATGAGAGAATCAAATAAAACCAATTAGCTAGCGATTCAACTGTAGAGTGGAGGAAGTTTAATTCGAAATCGGCTGAGCTAAGTAGGTTTTTGAGATAGTAATTATCAGTCTCAAAAAATTTGTCATCAAATTCGATGGGGAAAGAGAGAGCAAGGGGAGGATGATAACGATCCAGGGTTGAAAGAAGGTGAGGGCTCTCAGAGACAACGCAATTATCACAATCAGAGGAAAAGACGAGATCAAGTTGTCTCCCCATAAAGTTTGCAACTCCATTTAATTGAAAAGACCAAATCAGATAGACGATCAATGAGTAACGATTCCGATTCAGTTAATATGTTAGTTGGGAAGAAAGATATTAGGTCTTCTGAAGTGGAGATGGGGGAGATTAAAGTCTCCAACGACAATGATCAAATCCTTAGGTTGCACTTGTTCAAGTAGAAAATCGATGGTATTAACTGCAGCCTGATAAGCTTTAGTTTGTTGAGTGGGTCGAATATAACAACAAAGTACAAAAATGCAAAATTTAGGCAGTGTAACCTTAGCAGATACGCCTTCGAATTCAGTTGATGTAGGTTAGGAACAATAAAAGTTATTCATATCAGCACGGGACTTTTGGATATGAGATATGCGCTTAGAAGAGATAAAGGAGGAAAAAGAGGATAGGTCTTCCTTAACTTTTTGAGGAGAAATATCGAGGCCACCATGAAATTTCAGGAAAATGTTCATGAGTGTATCACGTTTAGTGGGGAGACCTACTTGGGAGATTAAAACCTTAAAGGCTAAATCACAAAGGCGCTTCAGCTTCGGCTTCGCCTGACGTTTACGAGTTCAGCTATAGGAATTCAATGCTTGCTATCACAATGACGCTTCGACCTCACGTTTCGTACGTAACGTGACTCCAAACGGAAGCTCTAGTTCAAATATGCTAAACTTTTGCTTTGTCTGACAGCTCAACAGCTGTTTGTTCATTTGTTTTTTGGAGCAGCGTTACCACTCGAAAAAAAAGGAATCGAATAGATTTGGGAATAAAGCGAAGTAAATTGAGAAAAAGTGAAGTGGATTTGAAAACAGCGTATTTTATTTTGTCCATGGATACATTGACGCAAAGAGGGACATACAGTTATTATCAAAAGTTCATATAGACAGATCTACAATTAGGGCCGTGTGCGAATTGTGTTAATTTTGACACTACATGGTCGATAAAATGTGTTAAAATTTAACTAGCAGACTAAAATATAACACTAGTGGTTAAAGGGGTATGCTCATTTTCGGCCCGGAATGTACACCAATGAGTTTGGTATCAAATTAAAGGTTGTTCTAAGCTGGATATATCTGCAAAAATATTTTGTCGATAACTCATGGGAGATCCGAGATATTTGAGATTGAAGTTCGAAAAGTGCAAACATTAAAAATCAGCACTTTTTCGACATAAATGCTTATATCTTTGGATTTAAAAAAGCCAGAAAAATCAAAAAAATTATCAAATTAAAGGTGTCAAACATATCTTTCAAATGAAACAACAATTACATTTGTATGATTTATGTATATGTATTGAGAAATTTTTAATTGAAGCCTTGAAAAACAGCATTTTTTAGGCAAACTTTCGTGCGATAATATCTTTTGAAATTCAATGACGACATTGATTTCTTTTGCCACCGTTAAGTAGCCTAGTTCACAACCTTTATTTTCATATATAATTTATCGGGATTTCTTTAACAATTTCTTCATTTTGACAATTATAGATAAGAAATATGCTGTCAAAATGCATAAAAATCTTATGACACTAAAATAAATTATAAAAATAAATAAATAAAATAAAACAAGTAAATAATTAATAATAAATAATTATAATAATAATAATTGAATAATGGCAATGGGCTTGGCAAAACATAGGTAATTCTAATCTGAATCATTTGTTATTAAAAGTTTATTTAAGAATTGGGAACGGAGTCTTAAATTACTTTCATATCTTTTCCAACTTAAAAACCATATTATGGTCATAACACGAGCGCAGAGTCCAACCGATCTTCGACCTACTAGGCAATTGCAGTAACATTGAACAACCGCTTCTCTGTCCTGTTGATCATCATCATAACACACGTGTTATGAGTAAAATTCATTTTTCCATACTTTTTGAAGGATAAAAGCAAAATAAATTATATCTTTCATTCAAATACTTAATAAAATTAATCTGATATTAAAAACTTAAAACAAGCTTCTCCGACTAGTTACAAAATATCTTTCCTAAAAGATTCAAAACAATTTGAAATATGAACGAAATCTTTTTTAGTTTTGATTATTTAAAATAAGTATCCAGATCCAGAGCGCTTGTAAGTTAAAAAACTAATTTTGAAAGCCCATGAAAGCCCATTAAGTGTGTGTTATAACTTATAAGAATATGCAAATTCTTTAAGGCCCCTACAAATTACGATGCTGTGGGCGGTCATGAACTTAACATATATAACCAAAAATAAAAAACAATTTGTGATATACGATTCAAATGGAAAAGAAAACGGATTTAAGGTAATGTGACAGAATAGACTACCTTAATATTTTCAGAAGTCTTATATTTCTTGGGTTACAAAAGAAAAATGGAAGCGACGTCATAATTTGTTTCAATAAGTTCACACGTCATTATATCTCTTTTTAGTCAGAACTCCGAGAAATTAAATAAAATTGTTTAACTATTCAGATGACCTAAAAGATAGATATCTATACATTTCTTGCACAGACTAAAATAGAAGAGAATTAAGATAAAAAAAAAATAAAATGTTTTCCGCTGACAAAACAAGGTTTGTCGGATCGGCTAGTTATTTTATAAAACATAAACCTACAAATTATACTTTCCGACTTAAACGTATGCTTGAATCCTACCACGTTATAATTTAGAATATATTGATAAGCGTAAACCTGCTGGGAGATTGCTGGTTGGGTTCTTGTTGATTATAAGAGTCATAATTTCGGATATACTCCTCTTAATAAGAAAGTGCTTGTTTCAATCGACAAGTTGCACAACTAAACAAAATATGGTATCATTATAATTAAAGCGGGTTAAAGAAACATTAATATTCGTAAAATAAATTCGTCTCCTATTTAAATTATTTTCTATAACAAAATCTGCTAGAATATAATTCAAGAATAAATAATAGCGTGAGGTGAGTGCTGCAATGTGGTTAAAACTATCCAGAATGATAGGCTTATGCCACTCATATGGTACTCTTTTAACATTTTAGAGATGAAGGTTATCAAAATCAACTCAGCTTCTTCTAAGCTTTCAGGAACTATTTAATAGTACTGCTCAGAATGTTTTAAGTACCTTTTCAAAAAAGCATGTTTACATAACTAAATATAGAAGAATAACTAAAAAAGAGAAACTTCATAATGTTTTCGTTTGAGGCATATTTTGAAAGATTTGTTGGTTATAATCAAAAATTATTAAGGAAATCCCGATAAATTGTATATGAAAATAAAGGTTGTGAACTATGCTACTTAACGGTGGCAAAAGAAATCAATGTCGTCTTTGAATTTCAAAAGATATTATCGCACGAAAGTTTGCCTAAAAAATGCTGTTTTTCAAGGCTTCAATTAAAAATTTCTCAATACATATAAATCATACAAATGTAATTGTTGTTTCATTTGAAAGATATGTTTGACACCTTTAATTTGATAATACTGTGATTTTTCTAGCTTTTTTAAATCCAAAGATATAAGCATTTATGTCGAAAAAGTGCTGATTTTTAATGTTTGCACTTTTCGAACTTCAATCTCAAATATCTCGGATCTCCCATGAGTTATCAACAAAATATTTTTGCAGATATATCCGGCCTAGAACAACCTTTAATTTGATACCAAATTCATTGGTGTACACTCCGGGCCGGATGTCCCTTATAAAATGAGCAATCCCCTTTAACCAACATTTTAATGCAAGTCGCACACGGCCTAAAATATTAAACACTTCAATACAATCACGTTACTCATACTTTGCGTATATGTATGGGTTGACATTTCGTGTTTGTAAAGTGTGTCCGCTTATTGATCGCGTATAAGGATAGAAACTTATCGATTATCTATTTTCCTGATGAAAATAAGAACTGTAGGCATAAAATTACTCAATGAGTTAATCGAAGCAGATTTTGGAAATATCAAGTAAAATCGATGTAATTTTTTTCTGAGTGAAGTAGATTTCAAAACATTCTTAATGGTGCGAAGTGGGAATAGATTTTAAGTTTTTCAAAAATCGAAGTAGACTACTTCGAAAGGAGTAAAGTGGCAAATCTGTTTGATGATGATGGAGGGAGAACTGTCATTCAAAGCAAACGTGAAGCGGGTGCATCGTAACGCAGATGAAGCCGAAGCTGAAGCGTGTTTGTGGTTTAGCCTTAATATTTGTGTTTGTCTTACCCTCGAAGCAAACAGAATCTGGTTTATCATGCAAGAAGGCCAAGAAGAGACGAACATTATTATAGATTTTATGATCTCTAAGCCGGGACATCATTGCGAGCTTGTCATGAGTTATAAGTATCTGTTGTCTTTTACCCATAAAATCGGTAATATCACTAGATTAGATATAACTTGCGAATATTGTAAGCGCTAAACGGAGAAATAGAAGCACTTAAACAAACGGCCCTACAAATTTGGAGGTTAGGGAGGGGCTAACAACCCCTCCACAGTAAAAAACTTGAACGTTATGAGAGAGAAAGTAGCCTCGGAAAATGACCCCCCTCTTATGGTAACCAGACCCGGAACGACAACGGAATATACATTGAGAGTTTGTACCTCGAATGACTCCACACTCCAGGTGCAACTCAAAAACTTAAATCTGTCCTCACGCACTATAAGGCAGACATTATGTTACGAATATTTCAAAATAACTCCATCTAGCCAAACCCGAACACGCTGAAGATTAAAAGCAGAAGATCACTGTGTCGTATACTTACTTTTATTTTTTCAGAAAATTTTAAGATGTGGAATTTTCTAGCTAGACAATGTATATGCAAATATTACCTACTCAAAACTCGAAATAGACAAAATAATTCCTTTTTGCTTGATCTTAAATGGAGTATTCCAAAAACGCTGTTTCCTTGGATGCCATCTGCGTTTGCGTGTGGAATTCGAAATTCGAAAACTCTTATATTTTTCACTGAATCCACTCAGGAAACAGTGAGTGCCAACTTTGTTGAATGCGGTAGCTTGCCCCCAAAATTCTTAGAATAGTTCTTTTCGTAGTGGCCACCAAACAGAAAACTTCTCCTGAAAGGTACATTAAGATTGAACAAAAATTATAAAGCAATTTAGTAAAAGCCCTCGGTTTGACATTTCGTTCAACAGAAATTCGTTTTCCATTCCAATAAGAAAATAAAATTAAAGAAGTAGAGAAATTTAAATATTGATCGTTGAGAAAAAAGAGCATCGCATACCAAAGTGCGAGGGAAATTACGGAAAAGTAAAATAATTAGGCTGCACCATACTCATCTCACCAGGCGCTCTTGTTCAGAACTTTTGACACTTGCACTCATCACGTGCTCTGCTGTGTCTTTGCTGTGCCTCTTAATTCCGCAATTACCAAAATTGGACAGCAAAATAAGGTATAGAAGAAGGGAATCCAAGTTGAAGTTCAAGGCCAAGGGATCCAGTTTGGATCTCGTAAACTAGAACTCAAGCAACTACACCTCTCAGTAACGGCTCCTTTCCAGTGAAAATACCGAAACAAATACTGGGCGAGCTTCTTCAAAATTCCAAACTCAAGTCCAATTCAGTACAGCGAAGGTCAGTAAGCGACGCGATTGTCTCAAGCTACGGCTTTAGATCGGTGAGGTGGCGGTATTGGCAGTAAGAGGTAAGCGTGTGTTGAGCATATTTCGGTTCGCGGAAAGAAAAGGAAAGCAATTTAGGAGTCGGAATCTATCCAGAAAAACCGGATTTATCAAAAAAGAAGACCTGACAAATCTTCCAAGAGTATCAATCTGTCATGTTCGGAATCGGCGTTAAATTGTAGGTCCCCTTAATTCTTCACACGCACTCAGAGAATTGTTGATGAGAGTAAGCCACTTAGGCTTTGGCTCTTCAAGAGCTGTCGCGCCACTCTATTTATTTTATTTTGTATTGTGATAGTCGTGGATGCAAGCATGCCAAGTGAGCTCTGAGAATACCACTCTGAGACAAACCGTAGCAATTCCTGCGATCCAGGAAATACGATGGATAGGATCAGGGACAACGAAAAGAAAAAAAATTGTGCCATTTATTAAAGCTGTCATCAAAGAATGCACATGTTTGGATGCGGATTCGTCGTGGGAAATCGGTTAAAATCAAAAGTCATGTATTTCATGCCAATTAGTGATCGCCTGGCTGTAATCCGCATCAAGGCCACACTACAAAACATCTATACAATATGTACACAAGCCCCTGCCGAGTCTGGCAGGGAGGATTTCTACGACCTCCTGGATAGAGGCTACGTCCAGAGTACGACGTCAAAATCGTACTCAGTGACTTCAAAGCAAAAATCGGGAAGGCGGATTAGTAGGAAAGCACAGCCTCCACGAAGTAACAACAGATAATGGCTTCCGACTAATCGACTTTGCTGCAGCTCGTAATACGGAGATAATTAGCACTAGGGTTCCAAGACGAAAGATCTACACAGCAACCTGGCGATCTCTATATGGTCAAACCACCAATCAAATCGACCATGTGCTGATCGGAGTAAGACACGCGTCCAACATCTTAAACGTGCACACTTTCCGAAGAGCAAATGTCGACTCTGACTACTTTCTGGTAGTGGCTAAGCTTGGAGCTCGATTATTAAATGACAAAAAAACACGTTGACCCAAAGAAAGAAGTTCAACATCGGTTGCCTTAGTACCCTGGAGAATGCCAGCGACTAGAGTGAGCGCTTGCGTGAGAGACTCTCTGCCGCACTCCCAAATCCACACAGTTCATCACCATGTAGAACCAATTTCGCGAAGTAATTAAAAACGTAGCTAAGATCACCATAGGTTACCAGCCATCCCCAAAAAAGAACTCATGGTATGATGAGAAATGCGCGTTATTGAAAAGAAAGAAGGAAAATGCACGTTTGCAGATGCTGCAACGGAAAACAAGAGCAGCAAGAAAAGAGTACCGAACAAAAAGGAGAAATGAGAAAAAGATCCTACGAAGGAAGAAAAGAGCATCCGCAGTTTCTCAGCTCAAAGATCTAGAAAAGTCTCGGGCCAAGAACAACACCCGACGTTTCTTTAAAAGGTCGAAACAATTAGCTTCTGGTTTCAGAACCGGGACACAGGCTCTTCGAAACAGTGAAGGAAATCTAGTCACCGAAGCGCAGGGAATTGCAGATGCAGCGCTTCCAACAGCTGCTGAGTGGGCAAAATGTCGAGTGAGCTAATGACGAAAGAGAAGCAAGAACAGTCAATGAAGACCCAGTCCCAGCCCCTAGTACAGAAGAGGTAGAGAAAACCATGCAAAAGCTAAAAAATAACAAGTCCGCCGATTTGGAGGGCATACCTGCTGAACTCTTTAAATTAAATATGGAGGAGGTGTTTTGATGAACCACATGCACCAGATCATCAGATTGTGGGAGGAAGAATGCATGCCCACTGACCGGTCGATAAGCTCCATATGCTCCATTTACAAAAAAGGCGATCCTATGTCATTCAAAAACTACCGTCGCATTTCCCTGCTTAATCCTGCTAATTCGCAGTGCAGTGTGCAAATGGGTAACAGCTCATCCGAGTTTTTTCAAACATGCGCAGGGTTTAGACAGTGAGATGCGCTGTCATGTGACTTCTTTAACATAGTTCTGGCAAGGCAGGTGTGAGCACGGAAAACACTATCTTCAACAAATCCACCCAGCTCGTAGGTTATGCAAACGACATAGGCATCATCGGTCGATTCCAGAGAGCTGTGCTTGAGGCCTTCACGGTGATTGAAGAACAGGCGAAGCTGTTGGTAGCAACAATTTCGAGGTAGTTATGGAGTTCACCTACCTCGGAACAAACATCAATCCCACAAACGACAAATTAGTGGAGATTCGACGAAAAATTCTTGGACGGATTTTCGGTCCCGTATGCGACGGTGGCGAATGGAGAAAAAGGTTCAACCGCGAACTGTACGAGCTGTACCAAGACTTCGATTTAGTCATGAAAGCCAAGAAAAGACGACAACATTGGCTCAATGTACACAAACAACAATGCTCTCATCGCAGCACCCTTGTATAACCTTTTGAATTATCTGAACTCAATATCAAATTAATTAAATTTCCAAATAATAAATCTTATATATATAAAACAAAGTCGTGTTTGTTACAACACTTATAACTCGAGATCTGCTGGATCAATTTTCATGGTTTTTGATTCGTTGGATTTGTCTCCGCCCCGAATAGCAGAATACATCTTAAAACAATGAACACATATCCGCGGTCGCGGTCATAAACGACAAACAAAATTTATACTTTTCAAATCAAAACAGCAAAATATATCAAACCGACCTTGAACATTTCGTCAAATATTTTTATATTCATCTAAAAAAAAAATATCAGTGAAGAAAATATTATACATATATTCGTCAAATATAAGGTCTGTTCGCGTACCCTCCTAAAACAGTAAAATTTTACGAAAAAATTACGAAATTTTACCAAATCCTGTTCGCGTACTCAAAAATTTCGTAATTTTTCGTAAAAGAGAGTACTCACGAGAGAGTAAAATATTTCCCCAACCTAAGAATTTTAGCCCAAGAAATTTAAATTGAAATATCTACCAAAAAAAAAGATCTGAAAATCTGAAAAAAAATGATGTCATATGATTTCTTAAAAAATTATTGATTTTCCAAATTTAAAAAAAAAATTGTCGGAGCGGTTTTTTTTAAATTAATTTTTTGCATATAAAATTTTTCAAAAATGTCTTAAAATTTATTTGGGTATGCAGTATTTAAGAATGTGCAACTATACATTTTATAAGTGAATTTCAATTTTTAATATTGATTCGTTTTTGAGATACAGAATTAAAAAAAAAAAGTTTAAAAATATTTTTTAAAAATCCAAAAAAATTTATTATTAAAATTATTTGAGCAATATAAACGTACTTTCAAAAAAAAATTATCCTGATCGGACTTTTATTTTTCGGGAAAATCTGATAACAAAAAAACGGTTCTATGGGCGGTACCGTTTTGGAGCAATACAAAAATATTTTTTTTACATAAAATCGTAGGAGCCGTTTTTAAGAAAATTGAAACTTTTGGTTTTTGGCCAAAAAAATCGTATGGTGGCTACCCTAAATTGTGATCTTTAAAAAAAAATCAAAAAAACGACCCACGCGAATTCGTTCAAACCTTTAATTTTCAAGTTTGAAGTCAATCGGACCAGTGGTTAAGGCTGTAGGTGCGTTTACAGACAGACAGACAGACAGACGGACGGAATCGCTGGACCCACTTTTTTCGACTTCTCTATCATCGTAATGTCATATCTCATCATTACCTCAATTTTTTTTTTACGAATTCAATACTTGCCATTATATTCTATATGTCGCAAGTAAAAAGGAAATAAATCACAGTACACAGAATACAAGGTATTATATTGCGCATCTGTCAGAAACCAAAATGTCAGAAGTGAGAAAAGGCACAAAAAGAAATTCCAAAAATTTCAGATCCAATGTCAAATTCGTCAAAGGAAAAAAATGGCTGATATGTTTAGTAAATGATACCGACAGAGACAGAAATCTAAAGTTTTGTTCTTTTCTTTTTACTTTTCTTTTATTATGACATTTTGGATCTGAAATTTGACATAATATGCGCGAACTTGAGAAGAAGAAATTCGGGAATATAATACCTTGTATTCTGTGTACTGTGGAAATAAATAACTAAATTCAAATTCAAAGTTTCAATTTTCCATACAAAAAAACTTGACAATTAAAATGTGGGTAAAATTTGTTGTTTTACCCGTTCGCCTACTTTTTTGTAGTTTTGTTTTTCTATGAGAGAATTTTACCCCCACTTAAGGAGTGTCTTTTTACGAATTTTAGTGCAGAAAGTACGCGAACAGACCTATAGTTTTCCTAAAAAAAACGTACAATTGAGATTTTTTGCCGTCGATATTTTTTCCTTTTTTGTTTGTTTATTTGTTGCTTTTGGCATTTGGCGTGGGAAGCCGGGTAGTGGAGTAGCGGGAAAGTAGGTAGCAGGTAGTGCATATAGTGGTGACGGGTAGTGGGAGTGAGTAGCGGGGTAGCGGTTAGTGTGTTGAAGTAGAAGGTAGTGGGAAGCGGGTAGTAGGAAAGCGAGTAGCAGGTAACGGGGTAGGTACAGGTTTAGCGGGTATTGTGTTAGCAGGGTAAAAAAGTTAAGTTCATTTTTTTATCGATTAAGGCAGTACGAAGACTGCAGTGTTGCACGCGTCATTGATGCATATGTTCCACTGTTGGTCATTTTCTAATAAGTTCAGGGCTTGACACGCACCGCGGAAAGTGGAATGTGTGACGCGCGCCGTCAACTATTTGTAATTGCTGAAAAGATCTAGGACCACTGCGAAGCGTGGCAGAGTACAGCTAGTATATAATATTTCGTTTATAAAATTGAAAAACCATGAAAACTGAGCTTTTCTCAAAAACAAGTAGCACGTAAAATTAACATTAACAGAAACCTTATGGTTACAATATATCCCTTCTGGTTTTGTTCTCATTTGTTGTGTCCTGTTCATGGTTTCTTTTTATAGGGTTATTGAGGTCCTCTCAGTTGGTCCAAACTTATCAGCTGAGGACACATAACTGAGAAATTAAATCTACAGCTGGCTAGCTGGCTTACCATCTTAATCTTCAAAGAACAATACAAGCTTGTTTCTGATATATTCGAATCCTTAAAAGTTTTGACATTTAAACAGCTGATGAGGTAATGTCACTGCAATATTTGTACGTACAAATTGTTTGACTTGATCTTGAAACAGGTAGGTTAGGTTACAGTGGCTGCGGATTCAGAAAAAAATTGAAACAGGTAACTTTTTATTCTTTCACAGATAGCCAACTAATCTATAAGCTATATAACCAAATCACTTTCTATATTAATTCAGTATTAAGTTTAAAATAAAAAATATGAGTGCGAACCATGTTGTCCACACGACTAACTTCCCAGATCGAAATTTCCAGCCGATACGTTCCGTTGTAGTTGTACACGCACGTTGTTTTCAGAGTTAAATTCCATAAGTTCATTTGAATAAAAGTGGCGCCTATATTACTCCTGAATATTGTATAGTTTTCTATTCGTGAAAGCATTTTTCTAATCGGATAAGATTTCCGAAGATTAATATTTATATGGCAAAACAGCGTTTGGTGGGTCAACTAGTAATCAAATATAGTCTATGATACTCCTGAATTTTGTTTTTTTTTTTCACACTAATTATAAGATTTTTTGCACTATTGTTGAAATTATTGCAGAAATTATCAAAATTTTCATTATATTAGGGTTGTCTTAGATTTTTAATTGCCATTAAAAACCGCTAAACTCTTAACAAGGTTGTCTGCGTCGAATGAGACCAATTTCATGACAATACGATGAGTGGTTCGCGAGATAATTGAGCTGAAAAAAACGTAACGCACATACGCACATACGAACACACATACACACCTTCATAAAAACGCTTGATTCGGATTCTAGTGACCTCGAAACACGGAGATATGCAAAAATTGGAGATTCACAAAATCAGTCCCATTACAAAAACTTCCTCTGGGAAGTTAAAAATAAACAGAGTGGCGCGACAGCTCTTGAAGAACCAAGTACTAAGTGGCTTACTCTCGTCAACAATTCCCTGGGTGCGTGTGAAGAATTAAGGGGACTTACAATTTAACGCCTATTCCGAACGGCAAAGTTGAGAAGCACTTTTTCATGACAGATTGGTACTCTTGGAAGTTTTGTCAGTTCTTCGCAAGAGTCAGTGCCCGTGAAATAAAAACTATGGGCACGAGTAGGACTCGAACCCACGACGTTCAGCCTAGCAGCCAACGCACCTAACCACTAAGTCACGGACACTACCAGTATTAAGTTATTTTGGTTAAAAAAAAAATAGTGCTCATACGCCGTAGTGAACGAAAAGCACGAAAAACCCGTTCGCTGGTATAAATGTTTACATTCAAGGTAGGTACTCAAAACAAAGGACTAATCCTTGTAAAATACATATTGTCTAAGCATACCATTTTTAGGAATCCTCAAGCTTAAGTAGCCACTAATTCTCTGATTGAATGGTGATGCCAAGCAGAGAGGAACTTCTTTCATAACAGATTGATGAACTCTTTGTTCTTCGCAAGGGTAGAGTTCTATTAGTAAGTGATCATATGAACCATTCGCAGTTAATTCTAAAAAAAGGTCGTCGTTTCCCAATAAGGGTTGTTCGATTGAAACTACAAAAGCGAGTTATCGAGCAGCTTGTTGAGGGAACGACTATGAGTACAAAGTACAAAAAAGGTTAACAAACACATCGGGGTTGATAATCTGGGAGGTTGCTTCTGTAACTGCTGCCCAATGTTTATGTGGAAAACAACTTATTCTGATCTCTGGCTTAAGAACCGCATTGATGGTGATTATTCAGATCAATGCTCGACAAAATACGGCAAGTATTTTCCAAACAAACGTGCGTCGACATCAAATCAAATGTCAATGTCACATAAATAAGGATAAAAGGGAGTCCCTTTATTTACATAAATGGTTTGCAGCAACTACATTTCTTACCGTCGAGTTTCACTCTCAAGCAGGCTTGGGTCCAAAGGGTGCTGTGACACATGCCTCAGAGAATCTCCCAAAGTACTTCGCAAGTGTTGCATTTCTCTATTCGCCCTTGAACTTCGGAGAATATACTGTTGACGTCGCTTAGCCTCCTGTGCGAGTTGCTCTCTCAACATTGAAATCTGGAAAATGTCACAAGTTTCAAATATTTACGCAAACAATCCGTAAAACGGAGCCTTACCTGATTTTCGAGTCTCAAAACTTGCTGCCTATGTGCCTGCTCCCGAGCGTCTAGTAACTTCTCTGCATGAAGCTGAGCACTTCGATACCTCTCCGAGTCACCGTCCAAGCATTTACCACTATCATGAACTCTGGCCTTAACTCGGGCCAATTCTGATTCTTTCTCAGCAAGCAAAGTCTCCAAACGTCGAACCTTCAATCGCAAATCCCGAGATTCCTGTTCAATAACAGCATGATCCAAGCCACAGCTATATGCCGTCGATTTCATATAGTTGTCGTTTTCCATGCGATTCGAGTCATAATCGCCAGCATCGTAATAACTCTTCTCAGACCGATCGAAATTAGCAGCTCCACCAGAAAACTTACTCTGACGATCACCTTCCAGCTGTTTGACTTTGTCCTTCAATGATTGTAGCTTTCCTCGAAGCTCAGTTTTTTCCCTCTGCGAGGATTTCAATTGCCTGCTCAGTTCGGCTTCTTCGTTGTAACCGTCCATATCGCCGCCAGCACCGCCTTTATCGCCAGATTCTTCCTTCCATTTGGCAATTCGAAGCTGTGACTCGAGTGCCGAACGCTGAACTTCCAACTCAGTAACCTGCTCCTGAAGTCTCTGCACCGAATCAAGTTGTGCTTGTTGATTACGTCGTAGTTCATTGACATTGCCTTGGGCATTTTCAAGGCGTTCAGCCAGAATTCGTTTTTCGTTTTCCAGAGTTTGTAAGCTCTTCTGGAGCATTTTCATTTTTTCTTGATTCGATTGGGATGAGTGACCTTGCTCGGAGAGCTCCTTGGTAAGATTCTTTATTTCACCGCGCAATTCAGTCTCGATAAGGGCAGTTTTTTGTAGACGATCTTTGAGTTGATCCACTGTGGATTTGAGGGAAGTACAACGGTCTTCGAGTTGAGCTGAAGAACGATTTTGATTTTCAAGACGTTCTTGCAGCTGGCGAATGGTTGAGTCTTTTTCTTGCAGCATCATTTGAAGTCGCGTTATGTCACCTTCCATGGCGACGCGTTGTAGATCGAGCTTCGAAGCTCGACCTTCGATTTTGGCTAGTTCTTCTTGAAGTTGACGTTTTTCAGTCTCGAGTTTGGCGCCGTGCTGACGACATTTTTCTAAGCGGTCCTATAAAAAAGCAAAAGTTTGAATTTCATTAAACATAATGACTGCATTTTGCAGTTAAAATATTTCGGAGAGCTAAAATACAATGAGGTGTGTCAAATGAGAGATATCGGTGCACTTATGAGGACACAAGCATTTTCAATAATCTCTGTCTATTAAGTCCCTACTCTCACCTCCACGCGTGGTGACCACCGGGTGCCTAGTACCTCAGCTGGAGGATGAAAACCCCTGTGAAAGGTTGTTGGTGACAGCTAACTAAAGAGGGCGGGGAGAGTGTTAGTGAAACACTACTCCTTCTTCTAGGCGGCAACGGAAGAATTCTCTTGATGGATTCTACGATGGAGTCTATAGTTCCAGTTTGGCTGAACTACGCAGTGAACACCATACAGGCTATTTCGACATATTTGGAGCTCAGACCGTTAAGGTGTGGTTTATCCAGCTCTTTGTCCTTGGAGTTAAAAAACGACCTAGTCCTCCAGGTTGGGGGTCGTTAGTGACTTCCCAATCACGTAAAGAAAGTATAGTTTCGTAGCAACAACAAGACTCGGATACGGACGGATTTACTGATGACGAACCATGCAAACAAAATAAGGACAACGAGAATGTTAGGTTCCTTAACAGAGCACATACAGCCGAACAATTAGCGGAAGCCTTAGATCGAAAGCGGATATTAACGCCTCCAGGAAATGCGATGGGATGGGCCGGCAAGAGAAGGATGAAAAACTGCAATATTTACTACGGCGATTGCTACAGAGAACAACAACAGCGTCTACGAGCTCCTCGACGACGTTTAAATTGTCTTAAGAGATTTTAACGCTAAGCTAGGAAGAGAAGACATCTTTGATGAAACAGTCGGAAAATACAGCGCGAACAAAAAAAAAGGTCCAAAAGGATTCAGGTATATCGATTTTGCAGCGGGGTAAAACAAAGAAGTAGCAAGTACGCGTTTGCCACACCTGGGGACCTGGGGGTCTCCAGATCAATCAACCATCAATTAGATTGATCATACTGCGATCGACGAAGACACTCTTCAAGCATCATTGATTTCCGAACCTTCCGAGTCAATATTGACTTGGACAACTATCTCGTCGAAGCCAAGGCAGTACAACAGATACCAAAGCCAAAAACAGATAGTGCTAGGAGAGAAAGAGGCAGGAATGTGGTTCGGAACTTTTACTAAGCTCATGGTTACCGAGCAAGAAATGAAAACTGTAAAGACCAACAAGAAAATATCGTAGTAGAGTCACAATCAATGCTGAGGATATGGAAGGGCCATCTTCTACAGACTGTACAACGGCGATCACGAATCAACTCCGCTGTCAGTCAAAATAAACCATTTAATGAAACGACGCCAACATTTCCGTCTACCCGAACATGAACAAGTGAAGATAGCAATACCTAAGTTTAAATCCAACAAAGCCGTGGGAGCCGACACGCCATCACTACAGAAGTTTTTAAAACGGCCGGCGATGACTTGGTAAGGAGCATGCACCAACGCATCTGCAGAATATGGCCGGATGAGAGCACGCCCCTTGAATTGAACCTCAGCGTTATTTGCCCGGTCCTGAAGAACTGGAGGAACTGGAAGTTTTAGGCAAGGTGATGAGCTGTAATGCATCATATTGAAATGAATAATGCAAAACTCCCACTTCAACACTAGGGGAACTATTTTCCAAAAGTAGTCTGTACAACTACTACGCTGACGCTATTGATATAAGTAGGAGCATTCCATGCCTTCAAAGATACGGAAGTCGATCATTCGGTCAAAGTAAAAGTCCCGCACCCGTCCCTTGAAACACCGGTTAACCGCCGCCGCCGTTGAAAGCCGGAGGAAACTCCGTTGATAAACCGGTTCAAAGCCGTTGATAAACCAAGAAAATCTTTGTTGAATAACCATGAACTGTACGAGTTGTACAGCGACACTGAGCTAGCTAAAAGAGTAAAGGTCTAACGACTCAGAGGAGAATGGAGAGGATGGACCAATGCTCCGGCCCGTAAAGTTTTCGAATTCACCCCCGAGGGACGATGCATTAGAGAGGAAGACGAAGACTCAAGTGGTGAGTTGAAGTCGACTTCAAGCAACTTGGCGTGCGAAACTAGAGACAGCTATTTGGGGATGGAGCTGGCTGTAGAGGTTTGTTGGTTGTAATTAAGTAAGTAAGATAGCGGATCAACAGGTATATTGCTCCTGGGTGGCAGTAAAACGGCAGGCCGTAGCACAAGCTGCCATTAAGTTCTTACCAAACCCCTGCAGATCACAGAGTTCCTCGTAGCAAAGTTCCGAACGTAAAGCTCCGCTACGAATACGAATAGAGTAAGATCCCAGAGCAATCAGACATAACTTATTTTCACACGGATGAAACCTGAAGTTTTCAGTAGCGTCTCGTGTGCCTTGAATACCTACTCGCTTTGTGGAACTTGCCGAGTGACACCTGGGCAGGTACGAGGTCAGAAAGGTCACTAAAAATAAGTTTCATCTTACTTATTTTCACATGGCTGATTTTTATATATGTCATGAAGAATATTATTTTAAAGTAATATCCTAAGTGTCAGACACTTTTGATGGACCAGAGCTTTTGTCAGACGCTTTAAAGTTACCCAAATAGTGGAGTCAATGAAGCTCATAAAAGGGCGTTTTCAGAAAGTCCTCAGAAACAGCTCGGATTTGAAAAAAAAATGCCCAAATTTTTTGTTTTTTATATTGTTTAAAATCAGGAACATTTCATTTGGGGGAAATAATTGCTTATATTGTTTAAACAATTTTTATATTGTTTATAAAGTGTGATCCACGAACGATGTTTTTGGTAATTGGAGTGTATAGGTTGCATTAAGAAAAGAAAAAATTCATGTGGAAGGGGGGGTCTATTGTCCCCCGCTTAGCCGGGAGGGGCGATCTTATAACAAAAAAACCCTATTTTTCAAAAAAATATTAAAAATCAACGGCTTTGTCCACAATGCCGTGTTATACCTTCTTTCAAAGCCAAAAATGGCTCTTTGATTTCGCATTTAAATAAAACTGTTTTCAGGAATAGTTCATCTTCAAAGTCAAAATATCGAAATTTTCAACTTTTTTGTTTACTTTTGAACTAATTTTTTTCGAAATTTTATGAAATAAGGTGCTCATTATTTTCACAATTAAATGCTGTCAGTAGTTCTCAGTGAGATCCAGAAAATCGATGCTTAATGTCTTCTTGTTTTTAAGAAAAAAACAAAAAATCTTAGAAAATTTGGATAATATTTGTTCTATGAATTTTTTTCTGAGTGGTTTTGGGTTTTCCTTAATTTCTCGAAAACAAAAAGACATTTTCGCATGGAATTTTCTGGATCTGACAGCATTTAATTCTAAAAAAAATTAGTACCTAATTTCATAAAATTTCGAAAAAAAATTAGTTCAAAAGTAAAGCCTAGTACGCTGATCGCGCTAAATTTTAGCTCACGAATTTCTCTCCAAACATCAGCTAAATTCCCGGCTAAATGTTGACACAAGATTATTTTGGAGACTATGGAGAATGATTTTTAGGACACAAACAGTTTGTTCGGGTACTACTCTGAAAGTCTGAAACTTTATCATTTTAATTTTTTTTTATATGGAGTTTTACAGATTTTGAGCTCAATCATGTCAATAGAATCAGGCAGTAAACAAACAAGGCTACAGAATTTGTGTCAAAAAGAGCTGTTTTCTGAAAAAAAAAAATATATTTTGCTAGTCAGAGGCAAATGAAACAATAATGTCAAATAATGTCAAAATTTAGCTCTAGAATAATGTACCGGACATTTATTTCACTAGCTAAATTTTGACAAATTTTGATTTTTGATTATGTAGAGTTACGAAAAAAATAAAATATTTTTAGCTAGAGCTTCGTACCTCTTCGCTAAAAAGCTCAGCTAAATTTTAGCTCCGCTAAATTTTGGAGAGAATTTCGTATGGAAGCTAAAATTTAGCTCGATCTGCGTACTAGGCTTAAACAAAAAAGTTGAAAATTTCGATATTTTGACTTTGAAGATGAATTTTTCGAAAACTATTCCTGAAGACAGTTTTATTTAAATGCGAAATCAAAGAGCCATTTTTAGGCTTTGAAAGAAGGTATAACACGGCTTTGTGGACAAAGCCGTTGATTTTTAATATTTTTTTGAAAAATAGGGTTTTTTTGTTATAAGATCGCCCCTCCCGGCTAAACGGGGGACAATAAACCCCCCCTTCCACATGATTTTTTTCTTTTCTTAATGCAACCTATACACTCCAATTACCAAAAACATCGTTCGTGGATCACACTTTATAAACAATATAAAAATTGTTTAAACAATATAAGCAATTATTTCCCCCAAATGAAATGTTCCTGATTTTAAACAATATAAAAAACAAAAAATTTGGGCATTTTTTTTTCAAATCCGAGCTGTTTCTGAGGACTTTCTGAAAACGCCCTTTTATGAGCTTCATTGACTCCACTATTTGGGTAACTTTAAAGCGTCTGACAAAAGCTCTGGTCCATCAAAAGTGTCTGACACTTAGGACATTACTTTAAAATAATATTCTTCATGACATATATAAAAATCAGCCATGTGAAAATAAGTAAGATGAAACTTATTTTTAGTGACCTTTCTGACCTCGTACCTGCCCAGGTGTTACTCGGCAAGTTCCACAAAGCGGGTAGGTATTCAAGGCACACGAGGCGCTACTGAAAACTTCAGGTTTCATCCGTGTGAAAATAAGTTATGTCTGATTGCTCTGGGATCTTGGACTAGAACAAATTATAATCATAAGGCCCGAAAGAAATAAATAAAGGCATTGCCACACACAAATCAATATTCCGAATTTCGGAATCAGTTGACGTACTTCAAAATATGAAATTCAAATAAATTAAATATCTACGAAGTTTTTGCAAAGCGGATTTGAAGTTGTTATTTGAACTAAAAATGGATTGAATAGCAGTTGCAGTTGTTGTTATTATTTAAGGAAAACGACAGCGAAAACGTGCATCAAAAATATAAAAGAAAACGTTAAAAGATGCAGCATTCAATTCATTTGATTCTTCAATTTTTTTGGATGTTGGATGCCATTTGTTGACGTGTCCAGGACAGTAATTTTAATTAGATACAGTTTTTCTAGGTCTGAAAAAGTGTGCATTTTATTCTGACCACCTGAGCTTAAATTTCTTTTTCATTAATTATGTACTAGTTTTCTTAAAAAACACGCCTTCCAATCTAGCCAAACGCCCAAGCCTTCAAAAAATAGGAATACTTTTAGACGGTTTCAGTTGAAAAAAATATGCATCTTCTCCAACTGCTTGCATCCTATGCGGGTGGACCTATGTTATTAAGGTCTGCTCTCACTTGGTCCCAATAGGCGTTCACTTCCCCCTTTTGATGCTTTTGTTAATTCTTGGAAATTTCGGGACATTTTTCCACGAGGAAGTTATTGTAATGGGGCCGATTCTGTAAATCCCCAGTTTTTTCTCACTGGAATTCCAATCAACACTTTTTATCATGATGTCTCTGAATGTGTATTGTGTATGCAGTATGCATGTGGGTTGAGATGTTTTCTGCTCGATTATCTCGCGAACCACTAATGATATTGACATGTGGTTGGTCTCATTCGACGCGAAATTGCTTGATTGAGAACTGATCGTTTTCAGCGAAATCATTCAGCGGTTTTTTAATAGGAATGAAAAAAAAAATATTCCCATGTGTGGTCCTTATTCTAAAGAAGATATCGGGAAGGTTAAAGAAGCATTTGGATCCCGGTAGTCTTCAAAACAATTCATATGAAGCACAGCTCCGATCAAAAAAAATATTCGTGCTTGTGATGTCGATTTTACGAACTCCGAATTTCGTAGCAAATAATTTTATTACGACGGGACCTATGATACTTTTTTTCGGGATTGGGATTCGTAGTACGAATCTACTACGTCGAGGCCTGTGATAAGGGTGAATAATTCTAGAAACAAACGCTTACAAATTCTAGGCAATCGTATTATTTCCATTTTTCCAAAATGAACACCCTGTTAAGTCATTACACTAAATAACGACTACAGACAGTTAAACTCTGCTAATGGCTTAACGCCCCCGGGGTCAATTAAGTCAAGCAGAGGTCCAAGTCTCCGCTCAAAGTCGTTTGTCTTATCTGAAGCGATTGTTTGTTCATTTAATTACTCTTGCACACTGGACTTCGATGCTGTACAGAAAAAAAACATCGCTTCTTGAAAACAAAATAATAAACAAGAAGACTGTCAACACTGATGACGATGTCGGCGGCGGGCGGTAGCCGACGGCGGTAAAGATTTGCGGTCGTGTCATTAAGTTCAAACCAGAATGCACCATAAAACTTTAGAAAAACATGAACGAATCTATTTTTAAAGAATCTTGAAATGCGATAAATATTTCTAGAGCAGGATTAATTGCCTTCAATCTGTTTGGCGACGCTTCCAATCGTTAAAATTTATATTCAAATAATTTGTAAAATTCGTCGATGCTTAATTTGCGCATCGAATTCTCAATTAATTTTTGTCGATAGACCTCGTCGAATCATTCCACTCGGGTGCGGAACTTTTTGTTGTAATTGAAATTTTTGGAGGTCACAGGTTGGTGTTTCAAAAAAAAAAAATAGCGGTATACTCACCTCAGTTTGACTATTTTCTTCGGCTCCGGCATTCAGCTGCATTTCCAGGCTCGCCAATTTCTCTCTCATCTGCTGACACTCATCAGTCTTCTGACGCAATGAGTCCTCGACCGATTGCAATGTTGCCGACTTGATTCCCAACTGACTTTCCAGATTGCTCTTATCCTCTTGAAGATGACGCAAGACTTGGTGCAATTTTGAGACCTTAGCATCGCATTTAACTTGCTGATCGGCAGCATCCTGAAGCTGCTTCTTAGTGCTGTTCAATTGAGCCTTGAAATCGTCCTTTTCCCGTTCGATTTGAGCAACTTGATGCATAAGATTACGGACGCCCTTGCGAACCAAGTCTGGATCCACTTCGATGAGCGGCCCATCTGGACAGTTCGAAGTACTGCGCGTCTCGAAATCGTGACAACCACTTCGCACCGGACTAAATCGCCTCGAAGGACTGACCAATCGGTGTGACAGACTGACAGTTCCATCGAACTGAATTCCAGCAATTCGTCGCAGAGTATGAGCAATTGAGCTGAGTTTTTGTTCGGCGTCGCGTTTGTGAGTTTCACAGTTGCACAGCTGTTCGTCGAGTGCTCGAATCCGTCCCTCAGCTCCGCCAAGGCGTGCTTTGAGCTCTTGGATCTGTTGCGTTGCATCGGCCAGACAAACTTCCAAATTGTGCTTTTGGTCTTCGATTCGTTTTTCTCTGCAACGGCCTTCTTCCAGTCTGGCGACTAGCTCTTGTTCTCGGTTATGGAACCGATGCTCCTCCTGACTGGCATGGCACCGCAGACGTCCCAGTTCTTGACGAGTTGCGCACAAATTAGTCTCCAAATCAGCAAGCTTTATAGAAAATCATGAAATTGTCATTTTTAACGGTTTGCAAATTCTCTTCCGAGTGACTTACCTGCTTTTTAACTTGTTCCAACTCCTGTGACGTCCTTTCTTTAGCTTCAATTTCTGTTGTCAATTTATTTTGCAAGTCCTTCTCGCCATCGTTCTTTTGTGAACATTCAATTTGAACTTTTTGGAGAGTGCTTCTTGTCGAGGTTAGTTCTTGACTTGTCTTCGTCAAATTATTTTCAGTTTCTTTGAGTAGAGTACTCAGTCTAGTACGTTCGTTTTCGAGAGTATTTTTGCTATCTTCAAGATTTGCAATTTTCTGGAGTGCATCTTCAATAGCTCTGGCTTGTTCTCGTTTGGCACTCTCGACTCGTTTGACATGGTCCCTTAGTTCCTTATTGCTATTTGCATACTTATCGCGTTCGATGTTGCTATCGGCAAGTGCGCGCCGGTTATCGGTGAGCTCTTTGCGGAGACCTTCCGATTGGCCTTCACCTAAAATTAAATTTGAAATCAATGTTTTTAATGTTCTGAAGGTTAAAATGGTCTCGTTATTTTTAATGCTTGATTCCTCTTAATAAACAAACAATTTTGATCGCCTGGAGCTGTGAAAGAGCATAATCATGAAAGGTCAGTAGTTGCAACAACAATGGTGAGATGTTTATTTACTTCCTCAAGACCTCAATGCAGCTGTGATTGCTGGAACATTATTTGACCACAAGTCGAGCCACAAAATCAGTTAAGCCACAAAATCTCCTACTGGTGGAAGTGTCACAGTAGCCTCTACAAGGCGGCCGATGGATACGGGTCTAGCCCACCCGACTAATATGTCGAGGCTATCCCCTTCCACGTAAGGCCTTGGGCTCCCCCAACCAAAAATCAACAACCACGAACCCGACAGCAATCCTCGGAACCGGCGGTTTAACTGACGACGAACCCAGCAACGAAAAAGAGCAACGATTTTAGAAATCTCACATCGAACGTATGATCGCTTAACAGAACCAGAGCTGCGCAGCAGCTTGCCGATGTCCTAGCCAAATACAATGCTGATAAAACAGCTCTTCAGGAGATAAGGTGGCCAAGAAATAGTGTCTTGCTAAAATCAGAATATGACATTTATTACAGCGGTCATCCAAGACATTATGTCCCCTCAATAGATTTTCTAGTCGGCAAAAAGTAAAACCTACCATGATTGGCTTCAACGCTCTTAATGAAAGGATAGGCACTGTTCGCATGCAAGGCAAATATAAGAACATCAGCGTCATAAACGTCCGCAGATGACGAGAAAGATGCCTACTTTGAACTCGTAGAAAGGACCTTCAATGCCTGCACCAGGTATGACGTCAAAATCATCCGTGGTAATTTGAACGCCAAAATAGGTCGGGAGCCAGTATTCAGGCAATTCTTTGGATCCCATAGTTAGCATGAGAACACTGATAGTAATTGACAGCGAGTCATTGACCTGGCAGCATCAAAGACATGGTCGTATCGAGGTGCCAACATCGACTCGAATCACTATCTTGTTGGTACAGTGTTCCGAGGGAGGATTCCAAATAGACGGCACAATGCATCCGCTACTCAGGCTCGAATCAACACGATTGTAGAGTTGTAGAGATCGGAGCGACTGGTTTGATGCAAACTAGCATCTGAACGTAAGAACGCTGCATACCCAGCAATCTCATAGAACGCGGGCCCTCGAAGTGGAATATAAAAGGCTCAGGAACGAGCAAAGGAAGCTTCACAAAAAAAAAAGCAGCGTGGGAAAAAAATCTGTGAGATTGAAAGAAATAGAGAGCAAGATCCGCATCAAGGTCGGAAGTTCTACTAATCCGTGCGTAACATTACGCAGTATAGACCGCGCTGCAGCTACTGTAAGAACGGAGAGGAAATCTGATCACCGAGTTGGCCTCAAAGAAAGAAATAAAAATACCTGGATTTCCAATACGATGGGATGGACCCGGCAAAAGGAGGATGAAAAACTGCGACATTTACTATGTTAATTGTTACCGAGAGCAAAAACAGCGGGTTTTTGGATGCGGATTCGTCGTGGGAAGGAGATTTAGGCAAAAAGGCTTGATCTTCAAATGTGTAAGTGAACGCATCACAGCGCACGATTCGAATCAAGGCTAAACTCGGCAACATTAGCTTAATATGCTAAGAAGAGAAAAAGGACGACACCAAACACGAGTTCTACGTGCTCCTTGACAAAACGTATGATCAATGTCCTAGCTATGACACTCAAATTGTTGTCAGAGATTTTAACGAAAAGCTGGGAAAAGAGGACATCTTTGGTGAATCAGTCGGAAAACACAGCATGCACGACACCACTTCCGACAGCGGATTCAGGCTGATAGATTGTGCTGCGGGGCGAAATATTGTGGTAGCAAGCACGCCATAAAGGAACATGGAGGTCTCCCGATCAATTAACCGTCAACCAGATTGATCACATTGCGATCGGCGGAAGGCACTTGTCCATCATTCTAAATGTTGAAACTTTCCGAGGAGCCAACATTGACTCGGACCACTACCTCGTCGTAGCCAAAAGGTGGTGCTACGAATATCCAGACAACGGCCAAAGCAAAGATATGCTGCAAAAAAATTCAACGTCGGACGGCTACAATTGCTAGATCTTTCACTGATCGAGTGCCAAGTTACCTCTTAAGAAGTCCTATGCCGCCAACATCAAGTATCGAGGACAAGTGGCAACACTGCTAGAAAGCAGTTAGAGATGCCGCCTTGCTGGGTTTTACGCAGCCACCAAAGCGAAACCCCTGGTTTGACGAAGAATGTAGGCAGTCGCATGCAGCCAAGCAGGAGGCATACAAAGCGGCGCTGGCAGCATAGAAGGACAAAAGCTACTCCTTAGCTCTACTAGGAGGGAGGAACGCCGCTGGCTTCTGAGGAGAAAAAAGAGGGATCATGAGAAGCGTCACATCCAATAATCGTATGTTGAGAAAGCCAATTGCAGGAATGAAGTTCGATGGTAAAACAGCTGTCATCGAGTATCATCGAGCAAGAACCGATGTCTGCAGTGATAAACAAGGGAACATCATAGTAGAATCGCAGTCAATGCTGGGAATTTGGAAAGACTATCTCCGTAGACTGAATAACGGCGAGGACGAACAAAATCCCGCCGTCCGTCAGCCTTTCATCGGACACGGTGATAGACAACAATTCCGTGAACCTGACCTAGAAGATGTGAAAACGGCAATATCACGGCTGAAATACAACAAAGCCGCTGGAGCAGATGATCTAGCTGCCGAGAGTTCAAAGCAGCAGACGACGATCAAGATAGGACCAACCTTCATAGGATTTTCTGGCCTGATCGAAGGTCCAATCTTTACCTCACTTACCTTCTTTAATTTTCCGCATTGTCTCTTGAAGATGATTGTTAAGTCCATCGATTTTATCTTCCCTCAGACGAACTTCCATTTTCAATTCCTCACTTAGTCTACTGAGAGAATCCCGTTCTTCTCTTATTGATTCCAGAGAGATTTCAAGCTTTTTGACTTCCTCTTCTAACTTCATCCTTCAAATGAACCAAAATTAGCTATAAACACACTTTGCTCTGGTGAAAAAGAAACGTACTTATTTTCCTCCTCCTTGGTTCGAATACCAGCAATTTCATCCTTCAACTGAGCAATAATATTTCTGTGTTTCTCATCTCTCGCAACAAACTCCCGCCGATTACGGTCCAACGCATCTTGTTCGGCTTTCAAGTCTCGGGTCACGCCTTCAAGCTTTTCGGCAATGGCTTGTTTGTCTCGATGGGCTAAAAAAACAGTTTAAGAGAATAACCAAACAGAAACTTCTGACAGATCTTACCCATCAGCAAAGCTTGTTGCTTTTCATTTTCAGCCCGAATCATCGCATCCTCCTGCTGCTGCATCAATTTCTCAATGTTTCCTTGCAGCGCTTCAATATGCTCCTGCAACTTAAATATCTCATCGTCCTTAGCCGATTCCAAAGCTTGCAGAGCTTGCTGCATGCGTTTCTCCAAAGCATTGCGGATTTGCTGATTTTCGTCAGCATACTTCTTTGTGTTCTCCTCGCCAGAAGCTTTGAGTTGGGCAATTTTCTGCATCAATTCACTCTCCTGGGCTCGGGCCGCATTCGTGAGTTGAGTCTTCATTTCTTGAGCACGTCGCTGGCAGTTCTCCAAGTCCTTTGTCAGACGGGCAACAGTGTTCTTAAGAGTTTCCTCTTTCACCAATACCTCCTGCAGTTCACGCTCGAGTTGATTACGTTTTTCAACTGTTGCTTCTAAGGTGGTATTTGTATCAAAAAGAACAGCTTCTAGGGATTCCTTTTCAGTGCGAAGGGATGCTAGAAGTTCCTGCAAAAAGCGAGAGTTCAATGAAAAGTTTGAGGAAAAGCGAATGGAAGAAACTTACCTGAAGCCGTTGGAGATCCTTTTCGTGCATTTCAATTACAACTTGTCTCTCCTCGTTTTCCTTGACCATCTCCTCGAGATTCCTGTTGAGACGATTGTTCGTCTCAGTAGCCTGTTCCAAACGCTGTCTCGTACGCATAAGCTCCTCATTGAGACACTCCTTCTTTCGATTTGTGGCAGTGAGCTGATTGTGAATGTCCCCTCGATCACGCGTCACACAAGCCAAGTCCTGCTGTATCTTTTCCTTTTCCATATGAAGGAATTTGAGTTTCTCGCGAAGTGACAGATTCTCGGTTTCCAAGTCAAGACGGTTCTTTTCGATGACGTTTAGTTCTTTCTTGATGGCAGACAATTCGTTGGTTTGCTCGCTGCATTGACTGCGTAGTTTCTTTCTATCTTCTTCTGATTCGGTAAGGTGGTCTTGGAGGGTCTTCACTTCTTCTTTGTCAGTGAAACTATTCGAAGAGATCTTCTCTAGCTTGTCTTGGAGTTCACATTTCTCTAGGAGTAATTTTTCCAAGTCATACTCCAGGTCGTTTCTTTGTTTTTCCATCATGCATATGACGCTGTCTGTTTCGATGCGCTGTTGTTCCAGTATGTCTCGGTTGAGGCTTAGTCTGTTGAGCTCTTCTCTCAGCGAGATGGTTTCTTCACGGAGGCGACTTCCACGGTCTTCTTCGGACCTTCAGTAAAAAAACAAAAATTACTAATAATTTAAGGAAATTTGTTTGAATTAGCGAGTCATTAGCTTCATCTGCCTGACGCGACGCCCCGACTGGAAACAAGATTGTAGACCAATAACGAAGTTCTGGAGCAATTAGCAACACCCTAGTTATGACAGTAAAATTGTTGTAGTGTATTTTAAGACAAAGGCAACGGAGAAATCTTTGGTGGAATGATTAAAGAACAAAGCCTCGATAGAGCACCTTGAACACAGACAAGAAAACCACTTCGTTCTGGAGTGGGACTTTGGGTACCAAGTAGACGATCCCCCTATATCAATAAGAAATAGAAATTTTTACATCGATCAACCACTAACCTTCCAAGGACGATAATTCTTTTTGGCCAGTATAACATCCCCGCTATCATTCTGAAGAGTTGTTCTTGCACACTGCCAAAACCCTTGGATAAACCTTTCCAATCTGTCCTACTCTTCTGGCCTCCCCCCGAGTATTTGGAAAACAGCTTTTATCCAACCAAATGCCTAATGAGCCGAATCTTCTCCACCCTCCTTCCTTATAAGCTCATGGAAACGCGGATTAATTTTTAGCTTTCCATTAAGTTCGAAAGCTCTTTGCTGGCCGGCATAACGGCTATCGTAGCAAAAGGTGTACTCCCTGAATAATTGAAAAAAAAATTTGATAAAGTCTAACTTCTTCTTCGTCGGAAGAATGCTTGCCCGATGAATGGAACCTCAGAATTGTTTGCCCGATCCTGAAAACTGGGAGATCCTCTAAACTGCGCCAACTATAGAGGAATCAGCCTACTTAACATCGTCGACAAGATCCTCTCTGCCGTAATATGTGAACGTCTGAATCCTTTCGTCAACAATCTGATTGGTCCTTATCAATGTGGCTTCAGACCAGGAAAGTCAACCATCGACAAAATTTTCACTTTGCGGCAGATCCTCGAAAAAACTTATGAACTCCAAATCGATACCCACCACCTTTTCATCGATTTGAAGGGCGCGTATGACAGCTTCTGCAGCAGCTTCTACAGAGACGAACTGTATAAAGCTGTCTCTAGTTTTGGCATTCCTGCCAAGCTCGTTCACTTGTGCAAAATGACGATGGAGAACTCACGCTGCTCCATCAAGGTTGGCAACGAACTTACGGAATCTTTCGACGTCAAAAAAGGATTCGGACCAGGCGATGCACTGTCGTGCGGTTTCTTTAACATCATTCTTGAGAACATAGTGCAAAACTCCACCGGCAACACCAGAGGCACTATATTATTCAAAAGTCTGTTCAACTCCTCGCGAACGCCGATGATATTGATATAATGGGAAGAACACAGCGCGATGTCAATGGTGCCTTTGTTAGAATTGAGACAGAATGGGCAAAAATGTGTTTAACGGTAGGTAGTATATGCTGTCTTCGAGAAAGGACACCCAACACCGACGGCTCGGACAGAACGTCACAATAGTAGCTTAGTGGTTAGGTGTGTTGGCTGCTAAGCCGAACGTCGTGGGTTCGTGTCCTACTCGTGCCGATAAAGTTTTTATTTCATCTTTCACGGGTACTGCCTCTTGCGAAGAATTGACAAAACTTCCAAGAGTATCAATCTGTCATGAAAAAGTGCTTCTCAACTTTGACGTTCGGAATCGGCGTTAAATTGTATAGGTCCCCTCAATTCTTCACACGCACTCAGAGAATTGTTGATGAGAGTAAGCCACTTAGGCCTTGGCTCTTCACTCGCCTCTTCTGTCGCGCCACTCTATTTTTTTTTTAATAACACCAGCGCCAGTGCCGAGATCAGACGAAGAATAACTCTTACTAATCGTTATGAAAGCAATTGAGTTGAAAAACCCTCTCTCCCTCATTATTCCAGTCCTGCTGTATGGTGTAAAAGCATGGACTTTGACAAAATCAGATGAATGTGCCTTAGGCTGTTTCGAGAGGGAAGAAGAAGAAGAGGAAGACCCTGACTCAGGTAACGCACCCAAGTAGAAGAGGACTTCAATCAACTTGAAGTGCAAAACTGGAGACAACTAGACAGTGACCGAGCTGACTACAACGCACTGTAGCGCCACCTTAAGTAAGTAAGAAAGAACTTAAGATGGCAACACTTTTCGATGTCGTCGGCCATTTTGTCGGCTGTCAAGTAAAAGCAGAAACACAATGGCGCTTTAGGCAGACGCGTCGTTGCGTTACGATGCACCCGCTTCACGTGTGCTTTGAATGACAGTTCTCCCTCCATCATCATCAAACAGATTTGCCAATTTACTCCTTTCGAAGTAGTCTACTTCGATTTTTGAAAAACTTTGAATATCTATTCCAACTTCGCACCATCAAGAATGTTTTGAAATCTACTTCACTCGATTTTACTTGATATTTCCAAAATCTGCTTCGATTAACTCATTGAGTAATTTTATGCCTACAGTTCTCTTATTTTCATCAGGAAAATAGATAATCGATAAGTTTCTATCCTTATACACGAACAATAAGCGGACACACTTTACAAACACGAAATGTCAACTCATACATATACGCAAAGTATGAGTTACGTGATTGTATTAAAGTGTTTAATATTTTACGCCGTGCGCAACTTGGGTTGGAATGTTGGTTAAATTTAAGCACTAGTGTCATATTTTAGCTTGCTAGTTAAATTTTAACACATCATATCCGCCATGTAGTGTCAAAATTAAATCGAAAGTCAAGTTTGTATACACATTTTAATACAATTCACACACGGCTCTAATTGTTGATCTGTCTATGTATTCATGGTCAATATAAAATACACTATTTTAAAATCTTTTTCACTTTTTCTCAATCTACTTCGCTTTATTCCCAAATTTACTTCGCTTCCATTTTTTTTTTTAAAGTGGTAACGCTGCTCCAACCAACAAATGAACAAACAGCTGTTGAGCTGTCAGACAAAGCAAAAGTTCAACCAAGTTGAACTTTTTTTGACAGATGGTGGCTTCTTTACGTTTTCTTACGATTGTCAAAAAAAGCGTACGTAGGAAAAGCGTCATTGTGTGAGGTTACACAGATTTCCTATAGCTGAACTTTTCGCAGTTGTCAAAATCGACGGCAAAGCGCCATTGTGTTTCTGCTTTAATTTATTGAATTGAAACCACAAGATCACCTTGCAAGTCTTATGGCGTTTTTAATTGGCAATCTGGAATCGAAAAAGAAGCATTCTGTTCTTGATCTTCTTTTCAGAATGAGAACTGTCACTTTTGTCCAATTGAACGCTTTCAGAATGTTTTTTTTTTACTTCCAGATTTCCAATTAAAAACGCCATTAGATTCGGTAAATGGGCGTTTCGTTACCACACAGTAACGTAACGTAACGAACCCGTGAATATTTCTCTTATATCGTTTGATAGGGAAATAATTGACTCATTTACTTTATTGGAACACCGTCAGAACGTTTCATGTCTCTATCTGTTTTATAGTAGCTTCCAGTTGCAACTATAAAACCTTTAATTCACCCGTTAATACCCAGGCTTCTAGGATGGCTCGTCATTTAACCCTGGCGCCCAAATTCGGTAGTACTGTCAAGAACAGATAAATTGGCGCTCTGTCAGATAGCTTCACGGACAAGCCGAAAACATATATAAAATCTTAAGACTGTCCCTCACTTTTATTAGAATCCAATCATTAAGGTTTTGAAAAAATTCAACTAACCTCAAATTCATTTCCGTTATGTCCTTGTCCTTGAGAATTCTCTGAATTTCAAGCTCAACAGCTTTCTTGTCCTCCTCCAAGCTGTCAATTCGTTTCTGAAGCTTACCATAGTTAAGTTGAAGTTTCTCATAATCGTTGCTGAGGTTTTCAAACTGCAAAAAAAAAAAAAAAAATTCCAACAACTTCAACAACATACCACACTCCTTCAAACTTACAGCGTTATTCAATTCAGCTCGTCCTCGTTCAACATTCAACTTATCACCCCTCATTCCATCCAAAGTTTTCTGCAAACTCTCGCGCTCCTTAAACAATTCGGAAAGTTGTGAATTACTGATGTCAAGTTTCTCTGTCAACTGGGACACTTTTGAGGCCAAAATATTCTTTGTGCTTTCACTTGCCTCCAACTGGCTCTTCGTCGATTGCAGATTATCATTGCAATTTTGATATTTCACTTGCAGATCATGCAAGGCCAATTGATATTTATGCAAAGCTGCCTGCACCGCTGAAATGGTGCCTTCAGCAAAGGCATGCGATGTTCTGGTTGACGCTCTTCTCGGCGACTTCATTGGAGGTGCTCCCAAACCAGACTGCTGGCTCAAATGCAAATGCTGAGACGATCCATTCTCGTCCACATCGACGACTGTTTCGGCATCCTGTACCACAGCTTGGGCGATTTCTCGAATTGCGTTGTTCAACCGTTCGATTTCGTCATTCATGCGATTATTTTGCATAGCTTGTGACTCGGCTTGTGAGCAACGATCTTCGAGCTTTTTCAGTTGCTGCATTAGATCTTGCAGTCGGTGATCACGTTCGTTGATTTCATGTCTGGCACCTTCATATTGAACTTTCAAAGTCGCTAACTGGGATTTGAGGTCGGAAGCTTCACGCTGTGATTTTTGGAGTTGTTCGTTGGCTGCCCGAGCTGTTTGTTTTGTTGTGAAGTCAACACTGCTGCAAGCACTTGACAGATCCTTGGTAACTGTTGAGATTTCGGTGCCCATTTTGCCGACCTCGTTCTTCATGGCCATTTGCATGTCTTTGAAGGAACGTTTGACATCAACAACTTCACGCCACATTTTCAGTAAGCGATTATGTTCGGAGTTGTAGTAGTCCTTGAATGCCTATTTGAAATGAAATTACTTAATGACTATTTGTCAAAAATTCATAGTAAGTGCAAAGTGTAGACATGGTGTAACATCTGTCAACGAACTTCTAGCCTCTCCTCCAAGCAGAGATAATTGGGTGCCTAGCACCTAAACCGAAAATTGAAAATAAGAGAAGGCGAACGTCTATCAGTCACAACAGGCCGTGACGGAAGATAAGGTGAACAACTACAGTAACAGATACAGTCCCATCCAGGATGAATTCCAATAAGGGCCTGAATCCTACCTAGGCCTACCACGACTTTTTTGTAGCTCAGAAAGTACTATTTCAAATACGTTTCGGACCTATAAACACTACAGAAGAACAACACACCTCGTGTCTAGGCAGAGAGTGAAGCTGCGAAAAAATAGCGTGGAAGGGAGTTCCACATTCGCGAAGTACAGCTAAAGAACGATTCTCTATACTTGAGCGTACGACCGAAGTTGGGCTCGAGGGTAAACTGATGGGCATTCCTGGGTATTACGGTTGAATAGCTTTAGGGGGGGAATGCAACTGGCTATTTCACTAGAGCAAATACCGTTGAAGTAACGGTAAAAAAGGGTGAGACATGAGACATTACGGCGATGTTCATGAGATGTAAATGACTCAACGATGGTATCATCACCAATAATTTTGAATGCTCTTTTTTGGATACTGTCAAGAAGACTTAACTATGTCACTGGAGCACCAGCCCAGACATGAGAGTTGTACTCAAGCTTTGGACGTATGTAAGTTTAGTAAAAACATAATAGCCAGATCAGAAGGGGAAAAACATTTCTAACATCGTCTTAAGAAACCTAAACATCTTGCGGCTTTTTTGGCGACATCGCATATGTGCTCGTTCCACTAGAGGTGGTCAGTGATGCACATACCGAGAATCTTGAGATGTTCGGTTTCAATGATGCAAGTGCCACTCATGGACAGTGGCAGGGGAGGTATATCTCGCTTCAACGATACAAGACAGCATTGGGTTTTCGAAGCATTAAACTCTATGCGGTTTTTTATTCCCCATCGTACAATGCTGTTCAAATCAGAGTTAAATGAGCTTATCATATTTTGCCGTTGCAGTTCCACATCCGAACAGGAGGGATGTGAGTCTGGAAACGAATAAGAAAAGCTAAGGGTGCTATCGTCAGCGAAACAATTTATTGGATTAGAAGTTACAAACAAGAGATCATTGATGAAAATGAGGAAGGGGGTTGGAGACAAAACGGAGCCCTGGGGCACGCCAGCATTTATTTTCTGGGTTTCAGACTTGAATCCGTCCAATACAACTTGTATTGAACGGTTCGAAAGAAAATTTCTAATCCAACGAAGGAATGATTTGTCGATACCGAAAGCACGCATTTTCGATAAAAGAGCAAGATGCCAGACTTTATCAAATGCCTTTGAAATATCAAGTGCAACAATCTTACTTTCTCCAAAACGATGTAAAGATTTGTTCCACTGTTCGTTGTGATAAACCATCAGATCACCAGTGGACCTGTTGCTGCGAAAGCCGTACAGCCGGCCATTAAGAAGCTTTCGGTCTTCGAGATATTTCTTGAGCTGATAGTTTATCAGCGTTTCCATGACATTAGAAAGAAGGGACGTAAGTGCAATCGGACGATAATTGGAGGGAGAAGAAGATTCGCCTTTTTTTTGGATCGGCCGGACAAATGCTGTTTTCCAACTGCTCGGAACGAGCCCAGAAGAGTAGGATAGATGGAAAAGCTTACTCAAGGGTTTTGCCAGCGTGGAAGAACACCTCTTCATGTCTACTTATGAGGCAGTGTCCTGTTATGACTCCAATTGTAGAGCTTATATTTTGTCTGCTCAGCCGTTTCAGGTCTATGCTTGGCCATATTTGTTTGGTTGCTAGGTGGTACCCTGTGACCATCTAGCATTTGTTGGTCCTAGAGCATATTGTTTGAGAAGATATATATTTGCATGTAGCAAGTGGTGTTCCTATTTTATGTCTTTGTCTAACAGTAGGCAGAAGTGTTCCGTTTTTGGCGAGCTCATCGGCTTTGCAATTTCCCGGGATGTCTCTGTGGCCCGGCACCCATGTGATAGCATGCATTAAATTCCTATGGCTGAACTTGTAAACGTCAGGCGAAGCCGAAGCTAAAGCGTGTTTGTGTTTCAGCCTTAAGGAAGGACCGAGCTACAACGAGTTCAACGATCGAAAAAAAGAAGATGCTTTGGAAATATGCCACAAATGGAAAAATTTACCAGAAGTTTAAACAAGTTTCGAAAGCATTCTACATCAACATCAACATTTTTTCAGTGCTAAAAAAAGACGTACAAATTTCTTTAAACATACCTGTTCCTCTTCTTTGTATTCGTCTTCTTTTGCCATCAATTCATCCCTCAGATTGGACCAATCGTTTGTCAACTTCTGCAAATCATTTGTCAGTGCCTCATTGGTCTTGTTCGATTCTTCCAACTGCTGTCTCAAAGCGCTATTCTGTTTAATAATGTGCTCGCACTTGTTATGCTCTTCCTCGAGTTTCCGGCAGATGTCACTGCCATCATCGTGATGTGCACAATCTCTCATGCATGGCGGAGTCGGTGGCGAATCCAGCGACGAAGAACACGGCAAGCTCGACTGACCCATGTTGAGCGAAGTGTTGGGACACTACAAAACCAATTTTTAAAATAATTCAATACCCTCCAGTTATTTCGAAACTTACAAGTGCTCCACTCGAAATCGGTCCTGTTGTTATTTGTGGTGCACTGGTGTAACTCGTAGATGATGGCATCGGTTTAATGGTCTCATGCATTCTTCCCTCCAAATCGGAACATCTTTGCCGGTATTGCTGTACCTTCGACTGCAGACGCGATACCAGCGCCGCCTGATTCTGCTGTGCTTGTTTGTAAGTGTCGATGCGTCGCCGATAGCTACATGCCTCTTCCTGCAAACGTTGCCGCAACTCCTGGTTTTGGCGCAACAGAGTGTTTGTTTCTGTGGGTGTGGGACTCGACATTCTCGGCGTGAGACTAGACGGTTGTTGCGCAGCACTGTGGATGGATGAGGGCCCGTTATTATTATCCGTTCCAGTTCGATTTCTGTGTCTAGAAAACGGCAACTTCGGATGATCACGCTCAGAGCTCGAAGAAGCAGGGCATGCCTTATAGTTATCCTTGTAGTTCACCTGTTCAACAAAAATGAAAAAGACAAAATAGAAAAGTTCAATTATTCTGATTTGTATTATTGTCCTCATTAAATTAATATCAAGAAGGCACATTGGAATAGACATCGTGTTCTGTTAAATTCGTTCAAACTTCGATTAGCGACATCCGTTGTCATATTTATACAAATCAACATTTGTAGGAATGTGAGTTTATTTGTATCAATGGAATAAACATCCCCATTTTTTGTGTCGCTGTCTTATGAATATATAACGGTAATGTGCACGCATTGCACAGCCTGTCACGGTGGCTTAGTAAGATATCACGTTGTTTCCTTGCTTCCCGAGTTATTAATATCAAACAGTAACTTATATCGATGACACGACCAACAAAACCAACAAGGAAACGACGATGGTGGATCCGAAATTGGAAAACATGACTGGGACTTCCTGTGCATATGAAACTTTTGTAGAAGAATGCTAAGACTAGATTTGTTTACATGCTGTAAATGCAATAGCTACAACGAGGGTTATAGATCCACTTTCAGGGGAAGGAAAACCTGCTTTTAAGCCACGATAGATTTAGATATAGGAAACATGATTAGATATGATTAAAGATTTGCATGAAATCATGGCAACGAATAATTGGAATTGATGTAGACGTGTCTCTTTTATCACTTTGCCATGCAAACTTCTAAGAGTTTGCAGTTTCTATAAAAGTTATTGAATTCCAATGGGTCAATGAGGATGTTTGGAAAGAGAATTGTAACTGAATATCTTAGCATAGATTTGTCTACAATTTACCCAAAAGACGTTCGAATGAGGATATTGTTATGTTTTGTTGATATCTGCACAATACACATTCAGCCTTATCATGAATTCCGCCCGAAAAAAATCCCTTATTTCTTTTCCCTTATTGAGAAATCCGAGCGGAAAAAAATCTATGATCCAAAAATTCGCCTTATCGGCATCAATCATTCCGGGCGAAATCGAACGATATAAAGCTGAAAATGTTCACTTTTGTTTTGGTGGCGAAAAGATAAACAATCTCAAAATTCGAGTTAAAACGTTAACAACTTATAATCGTTTGAACTTAAAATGAATCAAGAATTATGAAATATCAGAAAATGGCCACGAAATATATTTCAATTACATGAGCGTACTACAAACGAGCGACAGCGACAGGTTAATCTGCCGAAATCACTTGGTCGAAATATCCGTTTGTTAGCCGTTTGAATTTTTTTTAGAATGCAATACTTTTTACTACCTTAAGACTGCATTTCTAAAGATAAACAACGAACTGCATTTGTTAAATATCAACTTTCGTCGTTAGTTGAAATCTGAAATAAGAATTTTTAAAAAATACCTTCTGAAATAAAAAATCAATTTATTTTAACTAAAAAAAAACTTCATATTGACATCGACTTTTCCAATACAGTGATAGCAAACTGAGCAAAAATTTCCCATTTGTTAAAATTTATTTTCAAATGATCTCTTACGAATTGCTCGTCCGTAGCATCAAAAAATGAAAGCGTTGAATTGAAAAACAATTCCTTCCGGATTGAAAGTTAAGAAAAATATAAAAATTTGCGGTAATTTGAAAGGAAAATATGTGGAATATTTTTAAACTGTGTTTTTTTGTTTTTTTCTACAAGTATGCTATCACTATTATTTTTATTCGAAATGTCAATACAAATTCGAAGTGAAATCTTGTTCGAGCGAAATTCCCAATAGCTTTTGAAATTCCGGGCGAATAGAATGCGTTCGGGCGGAATTCTGTTCGGGCGCAATTCATGATAAGGCTGATTCCAAAAGTAAATTGAAGCTCAACGCTCAGCTTAAATTTTCAGAAAAATACCTTAACTGGACATAATTTATTAAGAGAGCAGGGTCAAGGGCCAAAAAATTAAATAAATGTATATTCCGGTAAAACCCAGGCTTACAAGCTCTATTACGTTAAATGATTATTTTCGTTTAGATACATTTTAACGAAAACGTAAAGGAAAAACTCGTACTCGTTTTTTCTAACGTCTGCTACATATTTGAGCGTCCCGTCCGTCGCGAAGTTAATGGTGATTTTGTTCACTCAAAGTTGAACTCAACTTTGGGATTTTCATTATCAACTTTAGAATTTCTTTTTGCTCAGTCAAAGTTTTAGTTTTCAACTCTCCAGTTAATCAACTTTAGGTTTTCTCAACTTCCAAAAACAGTAGAAGTTGAGAGACAAAAACAGGGATTTTTCTCTATTTTCTGATGTGAGGCAGCTTGATCACGTTCAAGTTGATACCGTTCCTTCTCGCCCAGCATTATTTCCAGTTCTATCTTGTGTTTACGTTCGACATGTATTTCAGTTTCCTCCGACAATTTTATATATTTTTTTGAATTTTGCAATTCAACTTTTCGATAACGGCTTTGTAGCAATGGGCTTATGGTTTTCTTTAATTTTGCCACATTGACTCTCCCCCAAATTGGACCTTTGTTGGACAACGATGGCTCTATAATGTGGTCTTCGGTCTTTTGTGTGTTCCCAGTATGACAATCAAATCTGGTCTCACCGCCTAAAACTGTGACATTGACATCCTTATCTTGCGTATCCAGGCAAAAAGTAAAATCTTAAACGATAACCTCTTCCAAAATAATATATTGTACTTGACCAGAAGGTGGACTGATATGTTGTCCTTGACCGGTGGGTATGGACTGATTTGCTGAGAAGCGTACTCCAGATCCAACTTGTCGGCTATTGCGTAGGCGCTATCGCCTGTTACCGCAGGAAGACCTAACGCCGAACTAGACAGAAGAATCGCCAATTCTTGCAGTGCGTGGTTGGCTTAATGGTAGTAACTCTCTTTTGGATGGAACACCACCGGTTTTTTTTGGCATATTTCGAGATATTGTTTAATTTTCATGTCAATGATTTTAAGGTTCGTTCCTTTCAAATATAGAAGCGTTCACAATAAACATACAAACACGTAGGAGGGATTAGGTACTTACTTTGTTTGGAGGTGCAACATTGAATGCCATCGTTACTTTCTGCCATGCCTTTTCTTTATACCGATTTGTGGCACTATCAGTCAGTTTGTTTTCTATAACTGATTTATATATCAATGCGTTTTTTACCAGCCAATTATCCTCCTGTGTGTATAAACACCTTTGGTTTTTTGTTTGTTAGTTCCTTAAATTTTTTTATTTTTCTTGATTTCAATTTCTTGATTTGCATTCGTGACTTAAAATTTGAAAAAGCAGTAAGCAAAAACAACCTACATTTTATGTCAAATGTCATGAATATCCCTAAGAAATTTTAAAAACGAAAGTTGGCCAACTTGTTCTTAACTGACGGATGAAAAAGTATTTTTATTTTCGTATAAGAACAATAATTATTATTTATCAGCCGAAACGAGCGCTTCAAAAACATAATAATATTTTATTGCTGATAAGGATAACTAGAACCAAATCACACCTGAAGAAATTATTGAAAAAATACAGTCATAATTCTATATTTAAACCAACGAAACACAAACAAATTTTGATTTTTTCTGAAAGACCAAGGAGATAGCGAGGAATAAAAATTAAAGCACGCTCTATTTTCAAGTCTTTATTCGTCCCAAATACGGACATAATAGTCGGGGAGGCGACCGTAAGATTACCTACCTCATCAGCAGAGTGGAAAATTTAGCCACCATCCTGGGCCTTTTGGTGGCTAAATTGCACTTCCGGTCGCGTTTTTTGGTGCAACTTATACCATGGGGAAATTGGAAAAAGTAAGTATAGCGGTCAATAGACATTTCGTCGAAGATTCCAAATCATATGGTTGGACAGAAATAACCCGGGCCTTTCCCTTTGTCCGACCATTTTAAAAACGGTATTTTTGGTGGCGTCCTACCTAATCGGGTGAGTGGGCAAATGGGGTATCAAATGAAAGCTTAGAACGTCTACATTAAGAATCTACTGGTCGGACAAACTTTACATGGGCCAATCATGCGTTTGACCGCATTTTTCAAAAAAAATCTGTTAATTTCTTTAATGCCTTTCTGAACTCAGCATCAAAGTTTGTCCGACCAAAAGATTCTTAATGTAGACGTTCTAAGCTTTCATTTGATATTTACTTCATTTATCCGATGGGGTAGGATGACACCAAAAATAATGTTTTTTAAACGGTCGGATAAAGGGAAAGGCCAACGTTATTTCTGTCCGACCATATGATTTGGTATCTTCGACGAAATGTCTATAGACCTCTATACTTACTTTTTCCAATTTCCCCATGGTATAAGTTGCACCAAAAAAACGCAACCGGAAGTGCAATTTAGCCACCAAAAGGCCCAGGAAAAGTCTGTCCGACCACTGGTTTTGAAAATTTCATGTCATTTACCATTAGATGGTGGCTAAATTTTCCACTCTGCTGATGAGGTAGGTAATCTTACGGTCGCCTCCCAGACTATTATGAGGTAATTTTTAACGTGGCCCGTTAGGCGATCTATTGAATTCAAATTGAGTATTGAAAATGATGATATGTAAATCTTTATGTATATATAAATAATAAAGAATTTGGAAAATGTATTCGTCGGATTCATAATAATCCAATGGAACTTGTAGTGTATTGTCTTCGTTTTCTTCTTTCTCTTTTTTCTTCATTTTCCTGCTGGATGCAAATATGATCCAAATTTTAATATGTCTCATCAACCTTTTTACAGACGCCTTAAGCATTGCTGGAAATGAAAACCACTCTTGGAGGCTTTATATGTCTTGATAATCTTCATTCGAGAATCATTTGCATCAACCTGCTGATCTGTTGTATCCATTCTAATAGTAGCGAAATCTTCCAATCCTACATAAATAGCATTCATAGCATACCATTTACCATATATCTATTTACTTATGAGTTATGACACTCTATTTCGTACTTCTCCCTCGAGAAAGCTAACTGAAATCATCTATATGACTTCGAATAGCTCTCGCGTGTGCGTGACCGTTGAGCATTTTATCTAATGACCCAGGTGAATAAATCAAAGATGTTTCCAATCGCTCCAAGACATGACATAATTAAATGAAATCCACCGAGCCTGATTATGATTTTCGATGATGCAGACCCTTCAGGTTACGAGCTTTTACATACAGAGGTTGATCAAAAGAAACAATGCATACACCATGACCATAACGTTTTGATCAATTAGCGGAGACCCTCAACTGCTACAAAGCAGACAATACCGCTATCCAGGAAATGCGATGGGATGGACCGGGCAAAAGGAGGATGAAAAATTGCGACATTTACTATGGTAATTGTTACCTAGAGCAACAACAGCGGATGCGAATTCTTCATGATAAGCAGACTCAGGCAAAAAATCTTGTGCTTCAAATGTGTAAGCGAACGTATCACGATAATCAAGGCTAAATTCGGCAACATTAGCCTAATATGCGAGCATACCCCCACAGGAAAGAAAAAAGACGGAAGTAGAGGAAAACCGCGACTCAGGGGGCGCACCCAAGTGGAAGAGGACCTCAACTCAACCAACTTGGCGTACAAAACTTGAGACAGCTAGCTAGGGACCGAGCTATCTGTCGGAGACTGTTTGCTGGGGCCAAGTCCACAGCGGTCTGTAGCCACCTTAAGTATGTAAATGAAGTATGGAAACAATTTAAGTTTTGTATTGTTAAATTATGCAATACTTTGCCAAGCCATTTAACGAGATTTTGAGAATCTATTAATTACAATCGCTTACAATTCATCTGTTGCCGAAGAATTTTAGGTGTTGTTGAATACATATACATATATGCTTCTTTCAAAAATATGTATATCATTAGAAGCTTTTTATGAAATCTAAAAACCTATTCTCTGATGTGTAAAACTTTGGAAAATGATGTATCAAAGACCCACAATAGTCATATCGGCATGCTTCTTGTCAAATAACCCATCTATGATCACTAATCTAAACACAGTGAGATAGAAACTAGTGTTATTATTATAGCAAAAGAGCGGAACACATGTCGTTATAAAGGGTCTGCCAAATAACTTTTTTTGAAAATGCTTAAAAAAAAAAAAAGTTACTGAATATTTTCTCAAATTTCTTTTTTTATTTGAAAGTACAATTCTTCCGGTTAATAATGGAAAATAATTTCATTCAAATGGCTGCCTCGGCTGGCCATGCAGTAGCCTATACGATCGGTCCAATTTTTAAGCACATTATCGATCGTGTGCAGCTGTATTTCACCAATGGCTTCACGAATATTGTCCTTTAAAGCGTCAATTGTCTCTGGCTTGTCGGCGTAACACTTAAAGCAGAAACACAATGACGCTTTGCCGTCGATTTTGACAACTGCGAAAAGTTCAGCTATAGGAAATCTGTGTAACCTCACACAATGACGCTTTTCCTACGTACGCTTTTTTTTGACAAACGTATGAAAACGTAAAGAAGCCACCATCTGTCAAAAAAAAGTTCAACTTGGTTGAACTTTTGCTTTGTCTGACAGCTCAACAGCTGTTTGTTCATTTGTTGGTTGGAGCAGCGTTACCACTTTAAAAAAAAAAATGGAAGCGAAGTAAATTTGGGAATAAAGCGAAGTAGATTGAGAAAAAGTGAAAAAGATTTTAAAATAGTGTATTTTATATTGACCATGAATACATAGACAGATCAACAATTAGAGCCGTGTGTGAATTGTATTAAAATGTGTATACAAACTTGACTTTCGATTTAATTTTGACACTACATGGCGGATATGATGTGTTAAAATTTAACTAGCAAGCTAAAATATGACACTAGTGCTTAAATTTAACCAACATTCCAACCCAAGTTGCGCACGGCGTAAAATATTAAACACTTTAATACAATCACGTAACTCATACTTTGCGTATATGTATGGGTTGACATTTCGTGTTTGTAAAGTGTGTCCGCTTATTGTTCGTGTATTAGGATAGAAACTTATCGATTATATATTTTTTTGATGAAAATAAGAGAACTGTAGGCATAAAATTACTCAATGAGTTAATCGAAGCAGATTTTGGAAATATCAAGTAAAATCGAGTGAAGTAGATTTCAAAACATTCTTGATGGTGCGAAGTTGGAATAGATATTCAAAGTTTTTCAAAAATCGAAGTAGACTACTTCGAAAGGAGTAAAGTGGCAAATCTGTTTGATGATGATGGAGGGAGAACTGTCATTCAAAGCACACGTGAAGCGGGTGCATCGTAACGCAACGACGCGTCTGCCTAAAGCGTCATTGTGTTTCTGCTTTTATAGTGTTTTTTTTTTGGCAATCCGGAATTGGTACACAGAACTGTCCGATTTCGAATACCAAACGAACAGGCAAACACATTTTTTTGCTTCTTAGGGTTGAATGGTTATGTATTTGTGAAACCTCATATGCAGAATAGCAGATGACATGACTTTGTTTTTATTTTCTTTATTTGTGAACATGGCAGCGAGTACGTATTTGCGAGTGTGTTGCGTGATTCTGTTGTTGATTTCGACTTCAAATTCGGAATCGTTTTTCTGTTCTATTCAGAACATGAACTGTCATCTTGTGCCAAGTAAACGAATTCAGAATCGTTCGCAGCTCCGAATCAGCTCTGCGGCTGATAATGCGATCTTCAAAAACAGGGTGCAAAACATCGAGTATAGTTTCGGCTGTGTGGCACGTAGCGCCGCCAAATGTTGCCAATATCCTCCTCTTCAATTTTTGTGAACAAAAATTCGTTCAACATGGCCCGATAACTATCGCCATTGACTGTAACGGCCACTCCTTGCTCATTTCCGAAGAAAAATGGCCGAATTATGCCTCTGGACCTAAATCCGCATCAAACAGTGACTCGTTTTGGGTGTATCGGCTTTTCAATGTATGCATGCGGATTTTCTGTGCCCAAATGCGACAATTTTGCTTGTTTACATACCCACCAAGATCAAAATGAGCTTCATCTGGAAAGATGATTTTTTTTGGCAAAATCGGCATCTTCTCTAAGTCGATCGCAGGCCCATTTAGCGAAGCGAAAACGCATTGGATGGTCAGTTCAGTGTTGCCAGATTTTTCAGACGAGATTCCCCTTTCGGGGTTTGAAAATTCCCCTTTTCCCCCTTTTCTGAAAGTGATATTCCCCATAAATTCCCCTCGATATTTAAAACGTATTTTGTGTATGTTTTAATCAATTTTTATACTTTACAAATAAAAGATGAGCAAGTCAAGAAACCCAAAGCTGATTTCTTAAAAACTTACAAATGTATGTACATCTACACACATTTGGAAAAGCAATACAACACAAAAATTATGAACACCACAAACAAACTTTTATTATGATTCTTAAGGATCAGTCATAGCTATCATTGGAATAGAAATGCAAATTACATACCAATCGATCGGAATTCAATATTTTTTATTTTACATAACACACAACTATTCAACATGCTAACTATTTTTTTTTTTTTTTATAAAACAGTTTTCATGAACAGCTGATTGTATAAGGGGCCAGTTATAGCGATCATTGAAATCCATCAGGAAAAATGTTTGAATGTATATTTAACTAAGTTTTCTTTTGATAACTAATGCAATTTGTATACCAATCGACTGGAAAATACTTAAAGAATTTTTTTAGAAAAAAATATAAATTCGCAAACTTATTTTTCGTTAAAAATGTATTTTTCTATTTTCCTTACGGAAATTCGTTTTCCTGAACAGCTGATGGATTTTTGTCAAAAAATGAAACAAATCGTTCCAATGATTTGCGTTTAAATTTTTTTACAATTCCAATGGAAGAATTCTGTCAAGAAATCATATATCAACTAGGAAATTTGTTCAATAGCAGAAATAACCGCCGTCTTTGATAAATTCCAGTGATGTGTTTCAATGATGAACAGATCCCCAATCTATGAAGCAAAAACAAAAAAAAAATGTCCACTTTTCCAGTCTACGTACAAGCTGTAGATTTTTTTTAGTCTATCCTCTATGAGTTGTTTCTTGTTTGTTTACGCATACTAAGTTGTAAATTGTCTAGTTTTGTTGGGCTAGGTAAGTAAGATTTGTTTTTCCCCTTTTTTGCTCTGGAAGGCAGTGGAATCCCCTTTTCCCCTTTCACCAAATTTTCGACAACGATTCCCCACGAAAAGGGGAATTCCCCTCGATATGGCAGCACTGGGTCAGTTGGCTTCAACTCCTGAACCAATTGGACTTTGTATGGCGTCATACCAAGGTCTTTATGCAAAATTCGGCTCAATGATGTCTCCGAAATATTCAATTGTTGAGAACGACCGTGAATTGATGTTGATGGCGCTACACGCACACTTTCTGCCACAGCAGCAATATTCTCGGGTGTACGCACTGTTTTTGGATTTTCACTTTTTTCACAAGATAATGAACATACGGAGCTGACGGTGCTTCTCTTCTTCCAAAACCCGTACGCAATTTTCGCACACATTCTGCAACATTACCATGATTTTCAAAGTAATGTCGCAATATTTCCTAGCGTTGTTCAAGCGTATACACAACCATATTCGTTCAGCAGAAGGATAAAACTAATTTTCTTTTAAATCAGACATGAGCTAAGTGTTACCATTCACGAAATAAGCACTAGTTGAAGAAAAAAAAAACGTTAGATGGCGGGCCCTTTGCAAGCGTCAAAAGCTTATTATTTTGGTTACCATAAACATTTGAGTAAAATTATTCTTTTTAAAAACTGTTTCTCCATTCTCAAAGTTTGAATCTTTGAGTCTGTTGTGCCGAAAAGTGTATTATTTGTATTTGTTTTTTTTTTTTTTTTATTGAAGCAGAAATATTTTTTACATTTTTCTTAGACTATATTGCACCATTTACAGAGTTATGGTATAAATCTACCTTACTACTGATAATAATAATATTTTTTATACAAATAAACAAATGAGGAAACAAGTAAATGACAAGAAGGAAACCTTCATAAAAGCCTTCATAAAAAATGCCCACTTTTTGTGCTTTTTTTGACTTGAGAAACCATAAATTTATATTTGTTCGTTCGAACTAAAATCTGCTATAACACAAGAATCTTCAATATGATTTTTGGAGAATGGCCACCAGATTTCAAGTAAGATTGCTGGGTTCGTAAAATAAAAATGAAAACATTTTCCTTGCAAGTCCCTGACCTTTCTGAACATTTTTTTTTTATTTTATATTCGTTGTCCAAATCTATCAATTCTACAAAACCCAAGACCCAAAAAGAATGAATTTGGTACGACACTAAAATGTTTAAAAATAACCTATTTCTTGTTTTTGCTTCTGAAAATGCAGATAGGCCAATATTGCACTTTTGCCCTTATATATACCTACACATTTTTTCATGGTTTAAAATAGTATAGGTATGTTCTTGTTTTCACATTTAGGTAATCTAGAATTTCTTTCGTGTTATTTATGTTCTTTCGTATTATTTTAAACAAACAAAAACAAAATTAGAAACAGGAAGTGATAGCAAGTCTGCACGTTTATATTAATTTATTATTAAAGCAAATATATTTCCTATTTTTAGTTTATTTTGCCAACAATATCTTTGTTAAGAACAAAGAACAATAAGAGCAGCATTAAAATTTTATGCAATAATTCTTAATGAATTCCAACTAATTAAAATCTTAGGCACGATTTACGGGTTTTCTTGTTGGGATTTTTTTTTTAACAAAAGTATAAAACCGTCACTTCTATTGATTCTCGTATCCCGTGGCAGGCCAATTCAATAAAAATACTAATAAAGGAAAGGGGTAGATCTTATTCTCGTTGAAAAAGGCATAAAAGTGAAACAAATTGAAATATACATATTCAAAACAGCTAGAAATTCAGTCGTTTATCAAGTTAGAAGAGCAAAATCAGACTACTTTTCTTCAAAAATAAATGTGAACCTTCCTAGTGAGTTGTTGTGGAAAATATTAAAAGATTTGGTATTTAAAGTAAACCAAACAGTAATGTATGTTCTATAGACCCTAATCGTCTTTACACATATTTTCTATCTCATGGTGCTTCTACGCAAGATGAAACATGTGATGTAAATAATTTGAACTCAATGACTGTTTTGAATACAAGATCCAATTTGTCACCTTTTGACTTTTATTGTGTACAAGAAATTGATGTTCTCATGGCTGCGAACAGTATAATATCAAATGCTGTGGGTATTAACGGAATCTCGATTAAGTTTACCAAGCATATTTTGCCTGATATTTTTAAGGTTCTTACTAACTCATCTAATAAACTCTTACATCTGTCTTTCCAGCTTCGTGGAAAAGGGCTAAAGTGAGCCCAGTAGCCAAAACCCTTAGATGCAAGAGTGCTGAAGATTACAGACCTATTAGTATTCTACTTTGCCTTTCAAAGATTTTAGAAATCGTCATTCGAAACCAAATAAACGATCATAACAAACTTCTGAGTGATGTTCAGTCTGGTTTTAGAGCCAATCACAGCTGTTTAACTGCAACAGTAAAAATACTTGACGATATAAGAATTGAGTTTGATAAAAATAATCAAACTATCTTATGCCTATTGGATTTTTCCAGAGTCTTCGATTGTGTAAACCATAATATTCTTTTAAGTTGTTTAATATGTTTGATTTCAGTCATTTATTCACCACGTTGATAAAGAGTTATTTATCAGAGCGGACACAAATCGTTCAAATAGAAAATGAGAGTTCTGATCCATTAATAGTTGAAGCTGGTGTTCCCCGAGGATCGATTCTGGGACCGCTATTATTCTCCTTATTTAAAAATGATCTGCCAGAAGTCTGCAGAAATGTGTCTATACATATCTTTGCAGATGATGCGCAGGTATATATGTTGCGTCCCATTGGCCTTTACGTAGACTGTGTCTTTCGAATGAATGAAGACTTGGAGGCAATTGGAAACTGGGCATCAAAAAATAAATTAATACTGAACCCTGATAAAACGAAGAGTATTGTTTTTTTCAAAACATAAAATTGAAACCTCTTATTTCAAACCTATATCATTGTCTTCTAAGATAATACCATAAATGCAGTTACTGCAAGGAGTCTTGGAATCTACCTTAGCTCTCAACTCTCCACTGCTGATAATGTTAATTCCATTGTTAAATCAATTTATGGAGGTATTAGACAGCTAAATGCTTCTTCTAGGTTTACACCTCAAGCTACTAGGATGAGACTCACTAAAACTCTATTGGTCCCGATCATCAATTATAGTGCTGCTGTCTACAGCTGTCTTGATTCCATTTCAATGAGGAAGTTGCAAGTAGCCTACAATAGGATTGTGCGATATGTATTTGGTTTGCGCCGTTTTGACCATGTTTCTATGTTTAGTAAACAAATTATGGGGCTGTCTCTTAAAGAGCATTTAAACTGAAGAAGCTGTATTTTACTTTTCAATGTAATTAAAAACAAGGAACCAGCATATCTTTTTGATAAGATAAACTTCGCATCATCAAGTAGAACAAACAATATTATTCTGCCATCTTTCAATTATTTGGAAAGCAAGAGATTATTTTTTTTCATTCTATAAAACTATGCAACTCATTACCTTTATCAATCCGGCAGTGTAAAACCCAAAAAAGTTTCAAAGAATCCATTAACAAATACATTAAAATTAATAACAATATAATAGGTTTGTTTCTTAACATTTTTTTTCCTTTTCTCTCCTATAAACTTTTTGAAATTATAAAACTTTTTTTTTTCTTTTTAAGTTAAATTTCTCATTGAATTATTTTGTATCTTAAAATGCACTCTTGACCTCTTTCAAATAAAATGTAATGCATTAAGTACAAGTAATAAGAATCTTATTCTTTTTGTAATACCTAGTTTTGAATCAATAAACTAAACTAAACTATAATCGTCATTTGAAAAGGTTTATAGTTAAGTTTTTATAGCAGAGAAATGTGGAAAACACTCGTAAAACAAAACAGTTTTTGCAGAAATCACAATAACGTTATTTTTCATCGACTTGTGTCTCGAGAAGTCATTGAACAATTTTATTTTATTTCCAATTTATTTCGTAGCTTAAAAAGAACTACATTAATACTCATGTTAGTTTTATATTTAAAACAGATTTGAGGAGTTTTTTCACTTTTCTTTTTGATTTTGAGTCAATCATAACCACACCCTTTTAAAAATGAAAGACAAAACCGTTAAAAATTGAAAAAAGTTCTAAGTAATACTGTAATAAACAGCCTTTTCAAAGCATCTAGAACACATCACTAATTTATAATTTTGTTAAACACTTAAAGTCCTTATATTTTTTGAACATCCTCGAGAGGTTTCACTTACATGCGACATTCTTGAGAATTAAATTCTATTCAACCGAGAAATTCCTAAACGTTCGACTTAATCCTTCCGACAAACTTATCCAACTGAATTGTAGATTCAAATCGAAGACCTAATATCCGGCAATTTCAAAACCCACCGACGACGACGACTGTCTTCGCAGTCGAAACTTATTGCAATAAATCGCCACTATCGATACATCCCGATTTAGATTTGCTATTCAGTTTAATATCGTTGGCATAGTAATTGGTATTAATATTTATTTGATCCAAAGAAAAAGGAATAGTTCATTTTTTTATGCTTCTGAGATTCACATTCCCCGACTTACGTAATGAGGAACTTTCGAATGACTTCTGGTGGTTTTTTTGGCGTCTATATTTCCTTATTGTCTTGATGGCAAAGCTATTTTGCGGTTATGGTTGCTCATTGAATTAACAAACTTCTTGTTTCTAAGGACGACCAAATTGATTTTGGGTAACATTGTCTGCAAAGTCTTTTGATAATAAGTTTACAAATCGCTACTTAAGTTGGGATAATTTCGCTGAGGAGTTTTTGAAGTACAGAACAAACATTAACATGTACCTTGATATTTATTCATTGTTTTTTTTTTTATGACCGACGATATTATGTTTTGAATAAATTTGGTGTTACCCTGTTTTTTTTTTTCTTCTGTTTGTGGTTAACTTTGCATTTGTGTTGGCAATTTCGCAAACGGGGGCGAGTATTTCGGAAATAAAAACGAAAACATTTCCATAACCACTTCCCTGAAAGTATTGAATAAATCTTACCGTTCGTCGAGTATTTATTAGAGATTTATGAAAGTTGATAAGAATTTTAATGTAGAGTCAAAACTGATAACAAAGTAGAACGTTTGTGATTAAGGAAGTAAATTTCAAGGTAATGATACTCCACCCGCGACATGTAACCTCTTCGATTGAGGTTATTCCCGACATTAGAGATGACCCCTGTTTAAAATGATGGAAAGTTCCATTATACTTGTAGGTGACACTAATCACCAACTTTCTTCTTTGCTTTGTAATAAAAAAAAATGTTAGAATATGCTTTAAATAATTCATACCGAAGTGTTTCGTATGCATTATGTAAAAATATGAGTGCGACCCATGGAGTCCACACGACTAACTTCCCAGAGTAGAAAAATACGTAAAAACATTAGTTGTTTTGCAAAATATTCAGCCGTTGCATCCCGTTGTAGTTGTACACGCACGTTGGTTCAAAGTCGCTATCTGCCAAAAGTTGATCGTACCATTTTGTGGACTCATTCACAACTACTTTGCACAGTAAAATACAGCCTATATTGCTCCTGAATATTGTTGTTTTATATTATTGAAGCAATTTTTCTAATCGGATTAGTATTTCCGAAAATTAATATTTATACGGCAAAGCAGCGTTTGGTGGGTCAGCTAGTAATCAAATATAGTATATGATACTTCTGAATATTGTTTTTTTTCCCACTAACTATAAGAGTTTTTGCACTATATTACGGTTGTCTTAGATTTTTGATTGCCATTAAAAAACCGCTAAGCTCAAAATCTAATCAGCTCTTAACAACACAATGTCGCGTCGAATGAGACCAATTTCGTGATAATACGATGAGTGGTTCACGAGATAATCGAGCTGAAAAAACGTAACGCACATACGAACACACATACACACACACACATACATCATCATAAAAAAGGTTGATTCGGACTCTAGTGACCTCAAAACATCGATAAATGCGGAAATTGGAGATTCACAAAATCGGCCCCATTACAATAACTTCCTCTGGGAAGTTAAAATCATTTATCATCCCTCAATAGCGCAATCCATTGACCGTAACTGCTGCTCCAGCCTCATTTTCGAAAAAGTAAGGTCCAATGACCCCGCGGGACCATAAACCGCACCAGACAGTCACGCGTTGAGGATGGAGAGGCTTTTCAACAATAACTCCTGGGTTTTCCGAGCCCCAGATGCGACAGTTTTGCTTGTTGACGTAGCCTCCGAGGTGGAGATGATTTTTCGATGAAATTCCGGATTATTTTCATGTATTTCAAGGACCCAATCAGCAAAGACACGACGTTGTTGATGATCATTCGGCTTGAGTTCTTGTGTTAACTGAACTTTATAAGCCTTAAGACCCAAGTCGTTATGCAAAATACGGTGTAATGACGTTTGTGGAATGCCTTATTCCAAAGAACGACGAGGAATGGACAAACCTGAGTTTTCTTCAACACTTTGGGCTACAACAGCAATATTCTCAGTTGTTCTTGAGCGACGTGCACGGGTTTTATTCTTCACATCACTAACTTGTCCCAACAGCTCGAATTTGTCCACCAATTTCTGTATTGCGGTCCGACATCCTTCACGACGACCCAAAAATGTTTTAGTTTTACGAACCGTCTCTGCCAATTTTAATAATTTCAATGCGTTGTTGAAGCGTGTATCGTTCCATTTTTATTAATGGCGTAGTTTCTACTTGTCAAATATCAAAAAATGACAGCTTCAAAAGTGACAACTACCGAAATAGCGGGCTATTCAAATTAACACCTCTTATTGGAAAACCCTTTATAATAATTCATTTTTTATAAGGTTGTCTTAGATTTTTGATTGCCATTTAAAAACCGCTAAGCGCATTTCGCTCAAAATCTAATCAGCTCTTAAAAACACAATACCGCGTCGAATGAGACCAATTTTATGACAATACGATGAGTAGTTCAAGAGATAATCGAGCTGAAAAATCGTAACGCACATACGAACACACATACACACACTGACGGTGACGTGAAATAACGCCCTACGAAATAAGGCCCCACCTTAAATGCGGCTTTATTTCCATGAAGAAATCGAAATAACACCCGACAGGCCTTATTTCAATTGAATTGTGGAAATAAGGCCTCATTTTACATGGAAATAAGGCCGCATTTCCAGAAGATAAAAATAATGGGTGATAAGTGCTGAATTTCATTTTGCGACTACTGACCCACTATACTGGTTCATTTGTCCAGAAATCTAATTCAGGGTTTCCGACCTTCTCGATTAATTTTAACATTTTGTAAAACAATAAAATAAGTTTATTACATTTCCAAGGTTTTTTCTGTGCATACAGCTGAAACATACCGCATGCTTTAAGTCTATGTGACGTTAAGAAAACATTATCAAATGCAAACGTTCTTCTGCATTCTGGGATGTCAAAGTTCTTTCAGGGTACTGCATTCTACAAGTACACTATACTTGAAGCCAATTTCATCTTATTGTATCTATCTGTCACCTAAAATAACCAAGCGGTTTCATTAACATTGAAAGATGGATGGACACAAGCGGAAAAAATTTTGCCCAAAAGAGAATCAATTCGGGGTGTGAAAATAAAAAAATTCGCGCGAATTTCCGTGATTCCGTGGTCCGTGATTTTTCTACAAAAGTTGATTGTTGTTCTATTTTGTTCCAAACTTTATCCATCCTCTTACCACTTTCTTTAAACTATTACAAGGAAGTTGTAAAATATATCTTCATTTGTTGGTTCAAATCAATCACCGAGAACACAAAAAAATAAAAATAAAAATCAAACGACCTTACGTTATAGTTTTGGCAACCATCATAAACATATTTTTGTATACCAATTTCAATCTCAAATAATAAAAAAAGTCAAAAATATTAAATTTGTTTAAATGAAAAAAACACAGTTTGATTGTTAACAGAAGACGAGATTGGTAAAGTTTTGGAGAGGAAAATCTTGACCTTAATTAATTATGGACTTAGAATTTAATAAAATGTCAAAGAAAAAATTTAATTTTTGTTTAGAAAGTTCCTCTCATCAGTGAGCTGTTTATGTGTCGAATGAAATTCAGTTCGATAACTGAAAGATTTGAAATTTTTTTTACTAGAAGCTCGTTACAGAACTCGATAACGTAAGAGGTAATGCCAAACACACACAATTCAGTAACGTATTTTTCGATAACGGATGCCGTAATTCGGCCACTGAGTTTTATGAGAACTGCAAGGTGATACACGGCGTATACGTAATCTTTTCTTACTTTTATATTCTTTTTGTCGCAAATAAATAAAATTAGCTGATTAGCTGAACAAGATGGTGGCATTTAAAACTATATGTGCTTCATGTTCGAGATTGACCTCTTCATATACAAATGTTGACAAAAATTTGCTTCTCTTGAAGCTACATACGAATTTTTATTACTTGTTAACAATCCCTACTAATTTACAGGGTGATGCACGAATGTTGTGCAAAAAACATAAAGCTTGTAGGGTGGATAGAAAAAAAAAATCATATTCCCTTCGCGGGAATTTTTTTATTTTCACACCCCAAATTGATTCTCTTTTGGGCAAAATTTTTTCCGCTCGCTTCGCTCGCAATTAAATCAAATCGATCTTGATTTTTGCGTATCGGCCTCATCCTCAGTCGAAAATCAAAAAGATGCTGAAAATGAATAATTGAAATTCTTGCGAAAATCTTTCTTTGCATTACAGAATGTGTAGTGGTTGCTTTTCCAAATAAAAGGAAACCTCAACAGCTTTGAAAAACGAATTGCTCTAACCGTTTTGTATACGGCTAATAAAGAAACGTGGTCCTAATTGTTTGTAAGATTTTTTTGTAGTGTAGTATACCTACATACAGGAATTTACGGTTTTTATTTATTTTTTTAGCATGAACATTCGTGTTCCACTTTTTTTTTTATTTTGACTTTTGTCCCATTAAAAGTAAAACCTAGTTGGGACTATTGACCCACCATAGTGGATTAATAAATAATCCCTAAATCGATGTCGGCACTTATGACCCTCCATAGAAGATCAGAAGTTCCGAAAACAATTTTCGGGAATTCTGATCTCGGGACGAGTTTCCCTGCGCCAGCTTTCTAATCAAAACAGAAAAACCGAAATAAGGCCCCACGGGCATTATTTCTAAGTTGCAATGGAAATAAGACCGCAACCCTTGTAGGGGTCTTATTTCCATTAGAAATGGAAATAAAGCCCTATGGGGCCTTATTTCGTCGGGCGTTATTTCACGTCACCCACACTGACATCATCTTAAAAATGCTTGATTCGGACTCTAGTGAAAAATGCGAAAATTGGAGATTCACAAAATCGGCCCCATTACAATAACTTCCTCTAGGAAGTTAAAAAAGGGGCTACCCATTGTTGAGAATATATTTAAGTTGAATCTTCCCAAGTGTTTTATTAGTAAATGGTTAAAGTTTAATGCTCTCGCACACTTTAAAAGGACCTTCTTAGTTCAGTTAATACATTACACGAAAAAAAAAATTCTACAACAAAAACTTGGATTCTAGTTAACTCTACAAGAATTGGAACAACCACAAATAAGCAAGTTCGATTTTTAAACAAGGTAAAGAAGCACGAGTCGGAAGTAGTCAATCCTTCAATTACTTTGAATCAGCAATGGACCAGTAGCCGTTTACAATATGGAAGAAGAAATAAACGGGTAGCTATAGCTACTCAATTCTTTTTTATTTTAGTCTCTCAAGTTTCTTTAAATTACTTCGACATTTTCTTATTGGATGGTTAGGTAAGGTTTGATAAAACTCCGAATTTGTTAAAAATAATAAAAGGAAGGTTGAGGTTTTATAGATCAACAAGCTGACCCCGCGAACTTCGTCTCGCCACAATTCAGAGCAACTCCAAAATATTCATTATGATTAACACATACATTGTTAAAATGCAATGTGATTTGCTTGAATCCAATTGAAATAGAGAACGGTGCCGTGCAATAACGCCGAGCGAAATAACGCCGAATTCTGAAATTCGGCCTTATTTCACTTTACCAAAGTGAAATAACGCCGAATTTCAGCATTCGGCCTTATTTCACTTCGACAAAGTGAAATAACGCCGGATGCCAACTGAGAAATAAAGCCGAGAAAGAGAAAACAAGGAAGCCGGTTTTAATTAACTTTTGGAAAAAGCATTTTAGCTGGACTTAACGCAAAATCAACTGTAGAACAAAACTTACCGAGTATGGAAGGTCAGATTTTTTTTATATTTTATGGGACAAAATGAAAAAAAAATTAATTCACAAAATTTATTTGTACTTGTCAATATTATATACAAACAATAAATGTTCATAGTACAAAAAAAAAGAAATATCTTAAAATCGTGTAACACGAAGTCTAATAAATTAATTTGACCACTCCTATTCATTATTTGTTGACGAAATGGTCAGAGCATTTCATTTTTCAAAACTGTTGCCACTTCCTTCAATTTGGAAAGGCATCCACACATCTTGTTATGGCATTAAACGCTTTTGAAAGCAGAAGCTGCATTTCAATGATTCATTTTGAGCTCCTTTTTTCACTCTTATTTGAGGATGATGCCGATTCGGAACATTCAAGATCAAGTCGCTTTACTAGCGAGCGAAAAAAATTTTGCCCAAAAGAGAATCAATTTGGGGTGTGAAAATAAAAAAATTCGCGCGAATTTTTTTATTTTCACACCCCAAATTGATTCTCTTTTGGGCAAAAATTTTTTCGCTCGCTACGCTCGCTGGCATTTGTATCTGAACTATATATTTTGTTTCAAGTTCCAAATCCTTACTCATTTTTAATTTTCATTTGATCAATATCTTAAAAATTTAGTGTTAACTGAAACGTAAAATCTAATATTAATATTCTTCCTGCTCCATGTCGCAAAATTCTTCTAACAGCCTTAAAAAACAACATGCGTTTTCAAAATCGAATTCATTTGCGGTAATTAAATGGTTTTGAAAGAAACTGAAATATTTAGTTATTAACCTTGATGTTGTAGAGGTACCTGCGTAGGTATTATTTAAATAGTTTTTAATTTCCTTCAACACTGAAACTTTCACTTCATGTCACTTCGCTTAACTTAACTGAGCTTAAGACCAAGTATTTTGAAAATACCTACTTTTGAAGCAGGAATATGTACAATGTACATAGTATATATTATTAATTTTTTGATAAAATAATTTTTGTGAAAAGCAAAATTTTGTTTCGCGAATTTATTTCAAAACATGAGAAGGCAACCTAATAACCTATAAAACACTGTCTTTTTTTATTATAAAGTATAGAAAACCTGATGAAAACTTTGAAAAATTAAAACTGACAAAGTGAAATAACACTGAATCGGCATTATTTCACTTTGCCATAGTGAAATAAGGCCGAATGCAAAAATTCGGCGTTATTACACATTAGTAAAGTGAAATAAGGCCGAATTTCAGAATTCGGCGTTATTTCGCTCGGCGTTATTGCACGGCACCATAGAGAACTACATATCTGAATTTTTCCAAGCTCTACAACTAACATTCTACTTTCATTAAAGCATGAAGTAAAATGCAAATTTCTTTGAATTTGTTGTCCCCCTTATTTGCTGACTTTTTTTCTTAGAAAATTGCTACTCCTGCTAAACGAGGGGAATAGACCCCCCCCCCCCCTCCCATATGATTTTTTTTTCTATCCACCCTACAAGCTTTATGTTTTTTGCACAACATTCGTGCATCACCCTGTAAATTATTAGGGATTGTTAACAAGTAATAAAAATTCGTATGTAGCTTCAAGAGAAGCAAATTTTTGTCAACATTTGTATATGAAGAGGTCAATCTCGAACATGAAGCACATATAGTTTTAAATGCCACCATCTTGTTCAGCTAATCAGCTAATTTTATTTATTTGCGACAAAAAGAATATAAAAGTAAGAAAAGATTACGTATACGCCGTGTATCACCTTGCAGTTCTCATAAAACTCAGTGGCCGAATTACGGCATCCGTTATCGAAAAATACGTTACTGAATTGTGTGTGTTTGGCATTACCTCTTACGTTATCGAGTTCTGTAACGAGCTTCTAGTAAAAAAAATTTCAAATCTTTCAGTTATCGAACTGAATTTCATTCGACACATAAACAGCTCACTGATGAGAGGAACTTTCTAAACAAAAATTAAATTTTTTCTTTGACATTTTATTAAATTCTAAGTCCATAATTAATTAAGGTCAAGATTTTCCTCTCCAAAACTTTACCAATCTCGTCTTCTGTTAACAATCAAACTGTGTTTTTTTCATTTAAACAAATTTAATATTTTTGACTTTTTTTATTATTTGAGATTGAAATTGGTATACAAAAATATGTTTATGATGGTTGCCAAAACTATAACGTAAGGTCGTTTGATTTTTATTTTTATTTTTTTGTGTTCTCGGTGATTGATTTGAACCAACAAATGAAGATATATTTTACAACTTCCTTGTAATAGTTTAAAGAAAGTGGTAAGAGGATGGATAAAGTTTGGAACAAAATAGAACAACAATCAACTTTTGTAGAAAAATCACGGATCACATACATTTTTTTTTGTCCCAAAAAGCGTTTTCACCTAAAGAGAATAACACATAAATTTACAGCGTTTTCAAACAATTTATAAATAATACAAAATTAGGCCCTCCTCACACCAAGCAACTGTTTTGCAAATAGAATCGCAAATCAGTTGGTCAAGCGACTGTTTTACAACTGGTTTGCAATCGATGGATGACTACTCTCCGCACACGTGTGCGATCGAATTGTGATCTGTTGATAGTTGTTGGGCCGTTAAGGAGTACAAACCGAACTATTAACAAACATTTTTTGTATATTAATGTTATAATTTTAATTCTATCTATCTATAGATTGGCGCGACAGCTCTTGAAGAGCCAAGGCCTAAGTGGCTTACTCTCATCAACAATTCTCTGAATGCGTGTGAAGAATTGAGGGGACCTACAATTTAACGCCGATTCCAAACGGCAAAGTTGAGAAGCACTTTTTCATGACAGATTGATACTCTTGGAAGTTTTGTCAACTGCATTTAATTACAAAACCAAAAAAACTTGCTTAAGCAACTGAAATTCGACCTACAAAATCAATTGCGTGCGACCAGTTGGAAAATTCGCGCGATACCTGCTTTTTATTTTATTAAAAAAAAAAAACTAAACTAAAATTGACTTTTCCTGCCTGTAGCATGAACAATCTGGAACTGACCGCTTTCACAAATAAGCAATTATTGCTTAAAAGGAATTATTGCCTATTGGAAGAAATAATAATTCTGCTTCGTTCTCCATGATTTTCAGCATTAGAAAAACAGGTTGGACTAATTCAGGCTTGTAAGAAAAATTGAAAAATGTAGGAACCAGATTTCGATCTTCTTAAAGGCTGAACTATAATGCAATTTTGTTCACGTAAGAACGCTTATGTGGACCAGCGAATACACATGAACTCTTTGATCATAATGTACTTAAGCTACGTTCGTTAAATTTTCGTTCAACTTTTACAAGTGCGGTTTCATTCGCTCATTGCTTACATAAAACATAAGTGAATTTGACAATTTGAAGAAGAGAAGGCCAAACCTACTGCTTTTGCAAACTTAAGGAAATTTTCGTCCGGATTTTTGACATTAGCTTAAGTTCACTAAGGGCCAGTTGTTCAATCGAATCATAAATTTAAGTTCTACATAAAGTTCTACTTTTGTATGGGGATTTTATGTAGAACTACTTAAGAATTCCGGAACGTCTCATACAAAAATGATAACTTTATGTAGAACTTAAATTTATGATTCGATTGAGCAACTGGCCCTTAAGCAATTATATTTTAGTTGGGTAAAGATAAAGAAATAGATTCTCATGAAGAAAGGTAACATTTTTTGCGTGCAATTCATATTCGGTCAAAAGTACTGCGGAACAGTACTTTGCGGGCCAAGTAAATCCGGATTTTCGTTATCTGGGATTTTGATTTCCAGTCTTTCAACCTTGATGCATATCTCTTAAGTGTCTGTATTTTGTTTTTTTCGCACCAACTTGATTAATTTTTACAACGTGGTAAGATTAGTGGAGGTGACTAACCAAAAAAGATTCTTCCATTATACTGCATATAATATTATAAAGAAGAAAGATTTGCATTTGTGTTTGTTTGTAAATTCAAAACAATAAACTCAAAACAAACTGATTCGATTTCAAAGATGTTTTCCACCACTAGAAGGATAAATTCACCCTGAATAACGTAATATGCTATATTTCATTACTAGCTGACCCACCAAACACTGTTTTGCCCTTTAAATATTAATCTTCGGAAATACAAATCCGATTAGAAAAATTCTTTCACTAACAGAAAACTACAATATTCAGGAGTAACATAGGCTGTATTTAATCGTGCAAAGGTTTCTGAGTTGGTTCTACCAATTTTAGACAGATGGCGCCACTGGCATTCCAATGTCTAAAATTATCAGTTTTATAGAGTTCGACTTTGAAAACCAACGTGCGTGTATAATTCAACGGGATGCATCGGCTGGAAATTTTGCAAAACAATTATGTAATGGGTATTGGAAATGGGGGAATCCAAATTGATGAATCTTAGCAATAAAGCACATTGTCAGCAAGCTTCTCTAAGATCACTATGTTCCCAAACATTGCACACAACTACAAACATCATTAGTGGCTCAGTAACCGTGCTATATTAGCTTCAAAAAAGATCGAAGCGTCCAACGATACTATGCTGAATCAAGACCAAGTTGTGTATCCAACTGAACTCAATTGATTTACCACTTTACCAGGCATGCCACCGAACGTTTTTACATTGAAAATTGGAGTACTGTTCCTTCTTCTTCGAAACATAAATTCACCTCGTCCACGACCGTGCAACGGAACTGGAATCTCTGTCAAGAAAATGATGAACAATCTTATCGAGGGAATAATTTTTACTGGAAAATTTAAATGTGAAGACGAACTGATGCCACGTATTCCAATAGACCTTACAGGCATCCTATTCGAAACGTTTGCAGTTCCCGCTGCGACTTGCTTCCGCAATGACTATGAGCAAAGCGCAAGGAAATCTAGAGAATTACTTCTTACTAATCGAACCATTTTGAGCTTTTTATAAAGCGAAGAAGATATTTGATATCCTTATAAGCTAGTTCACTGGGATTATCATAAAAGTATTCTCCCAGATGAAGTTTGCGTCTTAGTGAAAGAGCAGACAGTGTCCCGTAAGGACACCTATTAGGGAGCTAATAGAGAATAGAGATGATTGACAATCGAGGGCCGTTTGAGATTTGGTTGAGACACCGTCGAGAGATTTAATAGCAGCCTGACTATCAGAGAAGATGCGGATATCAGAAGTTGATATCACGTTTTCTACAATGATTAGGGAGGCGGAATGAGAGGCTAAGATTAAGCTTTTCTGAGTACACACCACTACCAACTCCATAATTTGTCTTAGCCTTCCTTCTAGAGGGATATTAGCAGTTCGTTAACTACTATGTTCCACAGGAGAGAGGACAGAACACCACTTTGGGGAGTGCCTCTGCTGACAGACCTTTTCGTACAAAAATCCCCCATCATAGAGTTGATGATCCTGCTTTTTAGCATTAAATTATTCAACTCACAAAGTGAGTATTCCATATTTAGGGTCGTCATAGCAGAAGTGATAGCAGATGTGTCAACGTTGTTGAAAGCGCCCTCAATATAAAGGGAGGCAACCATAGTATATTCCTTTTGCTCTAGGGAGTATTCGATAGTTCTTCGATTCGATTCGATCGATCCCTTTGCAGTAAGCATGCTGAGACATCGATAGTCTCTTATCAATGCTATTACGTACATGGATATCGATCAATCGTTCCAGAGTAAGACATTGATTGAAAATTGCACCATCCGTTGCCACTCCAAGTTGATATCCTAGTTTTGGATTCCATTTCCATTTCCTCATTCTAAGGGCAACCCTGCAAAAATTCCCATTACAAAATAATTCATTTTTCGTCAAAATAAAAAGAACTGTTTCAGTACATTTATCGTCACGTTTTTGTACGTGTTTTTGTTGATTTTCAATGATTTTCATAAGAACGATGACGATGAGGTTTTTTCGTAAATAGCTAATTTACGAAGTATTTTTGGTAATAACAAATTTATCATCATGAATTGAAGTCCATCACGAATCGTAAGTCTCTTTTGGTTACCATCTGCTACCTTTAAACTGTTCTGTCAGTGACTAATGGTTCCAACAAAAAATTCAACAAGCCGAATGTTGTTTCACAGAAGTTGTTGTTTCTGCAGAAGTTTCTGAAATCAAATTAAACGTGAATGGAAAAAAAAACTACAAAAATTCAGTATTGCTGCATTATCACTCTCAAGTGCCGTGTGCATGATACTTTCAGAAAAATTGATTGTGTCATAATTGTTTTTATTATCAAATCAAAAACACGATGATTTATGTCAATATTTTTTGTTTCATCTCAAACTGAAAAACAACATTTATTCAACACTCAAACAAAATACTGTAAACAGAGAGTAATTTCCAGTTCGAAAATACTTCAAAAGTGCGATACAATCGGCGGCGATCAAAGTTTCAACACCCACAAAAACATAACCCATTGATAATCAGTTTAAATCAATTTGAAAAACCCCAAAATAAATCTATTTACAGTTGGAAACATTGAAGGTCTTTAAAAACAAAAAATAACAATCTATTGTGATTCAGACTTCCGTCTATGCTGTACTGTCTAGTTTTCAATTCGTGATACTATTTCCGGAAATAACACGCAAAAGTCTAGTGAATAGTCTGAAGCAATATTCAATTAGAGTTGTTGTTGTTCCCGCAAATTATCAAAACTTTGATTGTTTTAGTTCCAAAATCCAATTTTCATTAGAAACAAAAAAAATTTATTGCAAAATTGACTTGTTCAAGGCCATGAACTAGAGTTTTGTATTTTGCGGAATAATTATGTCTTGACCATGTCATTTTTGCTCTTATCGTCAAATTTAAAACAATAAATTGAAACGAGAAATTTACCAAAAAGAATGCATGATGATAACCTTTTCTTTGACATGCACAAATACCTTATATTTAGAAATTCTTTATCAATAAAAAAAAAGAACTGAGGTGCTTAGGTACAAGCTTGCCATAGAAACGGTAGTTTTTATTTTTATGTTTTTTTTTTATGAACACTATTGGGTAGGAGTATTTTTTTTTGTCTTTATCATTCGGATGTGTTTTGATTTGCGCATTTTTTTAACATGTTATAAAGACTGTCCACGTTTTTAGTCACCTTTAGTACATCTTACCATAGAAGTATTTAGGGGGAGGGTTACGGGGTTTAACCCTCTCCCAAATAATTTTTTAAAGCAAAATCAAATAACTATTGATTAATAACTTAATTATTTCTTTTTTTGTCTTGCTAACACTGAATTTATAACTTTTTCATTCAAGCTTTATTTGTTTTGGTTTGATTATCAAGATATCATTTACTACTCTCGCCATCTAGTTACCTACAAGCAGAGATAACCATAAGTCAAAACGTGACCAAAAATTAAGGCAAAAAATACTGCAATGTCCCAATGGCAGTAAGAATTTTTGGTCTTTTATAAAAAATATGAAGAATTTTTCTTCTTCTTCGGTCCCTACACTCGTTTGCAATAAAAAAGACTCCAGTTGTTAGCTCTCTCGCGAAAGCTGCTAAAGAGTGTCATGATTCCCCCAGTTCTTGAGCGCGTCAATGATTCCATGGGAAAAATCTTCTTCAGCACTCGTGCTGTGGCGAAAGTCCTAGAAGTTCTCAACATACATTAATCTGCTGGTCCGGATGGTATACCTGTTATTAATCTAAAGAGGTGTTCTTCCACGCTAACATAAGCTTGCGTAAGCTTTTCCATCTATCCTTCTTATGGGCTCGTTCCGAGCATATGGAAAACAGCATTTGTCCGGCCAATTCCAGAAAAAGGCGAATCTTCTTTTCCTTCAAATAATCGTCCGATTGCACTACGTCCCTTCCGTGTAAGGTCATGGAAACGCTGATAAACTATCAACTCAAGAAATAGCTCGAAGACCGAAAGCTTCTTAATGACCGGCATTACAGTAACAGGTCCTCTGGTGTTCTGATGGTTTATATCACCAAACAGTGGAACAAATCTTTCGATATCGGTGAATCCCTTCTTCGTTGAATTATAGAAACTTTCTTTCGAACCGTTCACTACAACTTGTATTGGACGGATTCAAGTCTGAAAACCACAATATAAATGCTGGTATACCCTAAGGCTCCGTTTTGTCTCCGACCCTCTTTCTCATTTTTATAAATGATCTCTTGTCTGTAACTTCTAATCCAATCAATTGTTTCGCTGACGATAGTACCCTTAGCTTTTCTTATTCATTTCCAGACTCATATCCCTCCTCTTCGGATGTGGAACTGCAACGGCAAAATATGATAAGCTCATTAAACACTGACTTCAACAGCATTGTACAATGGAGAATACAAAATCGCGTAGAATTTAATGCTTCGAAAACTCAATGCTGTCTTGTATCGTTAAAGCGAGATAAAGATACCTCCCCTGCCACTGTCCATGAGTATCACTTGCATCAATGAGACCGAACATCTCGATATTCTCGGTATGTGCATCACTGACCACCTTTTGTGGAACGATCACATATGCGATGTCGCCAAAAATGCCGCAAAATGTTTGGGTTTCTGAAGACAGTGCAAGAAATTTTTCTCCCCGTCTGATCTGGCCCTTATCTTTAAGACTTATATCCGTCGAAAGCTTGAGTACAATTCCCATCTTTTTGGGCTGGTGCTCCCGTTACATACTTAAGCCTCTTGGACGGTATACAAAAAAGAGCCCTAAGGCTGATTGGTGACAGAGACATAACCAACTCATTCACCTCTTTAGACCACCGTGCGTCGTAACGTATCGTGTCTCTTTCGGTTCTATCGTTACTTTTACGGTAAGTGCTCTAGTCAAATAGCCAGTTGCATTCCTCCCCTAAAACAATTCGCCCGTAATACTCGCGCTTCTAGGAATGGCCATCAGTTTACCCTCGAGACCAACTTCGGACGTACTCTCAAGTATAGATAATCGTTCTTTAGCCGTACTCCAAGAATGTGGAACTCCCTTCCACACTCTGACTTTCCAATTGCAATGCAATGTTCAGGTATTTAAGACCAATGTACACCGGCAGTCCGGCACCTCTTTTCCAACCACTTTCCATTAATAAAGGGTAATAGATACACTCAAGAATTATTCTTAAGCTTTCCATCAAACATTGTTTCGTGAACAAATGAATTGGCTTCGGCGAATTGAAAAAAATGTGATAAATTTGATAAATATGTTTCCTTTTTTATTAAAAATTTGAAAAAATTATCATTTATCCTAACCCCCCTGAAAGCAAAATCCTAGCTACGGCTATGCATCTTACATGTCAAACTTGGTTTAAGTTCTCAAATAAAAACGTGACTTTATCTCTTTACTTTTTCAGAGCTCGAAATCCTTTTTTGGTTACTAAAACTGAACTTGGAATAAAACAATTTCGTTATGGCCGGAGATTTGAACGCAAAAAATGAAGATTGGGGAAATCATACAAATAATCCAAGAGATAAGCATCTTTTTATTTTGATGAACCTTTCTGGTGTTGACTATGGTGTCGAGCTGCTACAGAAAGGCCATCGTTCCCTTTCTGGACCTTTGGCTGTACGATAACAGACTGACAATTACGCACAAAATTGGTAATCATAATCACCCTCGTTACTGCTTACAGACAGTTGAGTAAGTCAGTTACCACTGCAGAATTGCTGCTGTAATTCAGATCAGAACAAAAACATAAAATGTAAAAAAGAGACAAGTTCTCTTATGTGCGAACAACACTGTGTAAAAAGTTAGCCACCAAAAGTAATGAGATCTAAAAGAACGCCAAGTTCTTACATCTAAAAGTGTTATATTGAATATTTTAAATCATAGAAGATAATACAACAATATTAAAAGGAAATAGAAAATAGTTCGGATGAAAATTTACAAGTTCACTGTTCAAGTTTTAAAATGTTATTAATCACGCTTCAAACGAAAACTTGCCAAGTGAACTTGTAAATTTTCATCCGAAATATTTTCTATTTCCTTTTAATATTGCTGTATTATCTTCTTTGATTTAAAATATTCAATATAACACTTTTAGATGTAAGAACTTGGCGTTCTTTTAGATCTCATTACTTTTGGTGGCTAACTTTTTACACAGTGTTGTTCGCACATAAGAGAACTTGGCTCTTTTTTACATTTTATGTTTTTGTTCTGATTTCACATCTTTTTGCAAAGTTTTTTTTTTTTTTTAATGGAAGCATGAACCTCGAAATAGCTTAATAAGCTAGCATTTTGCAAACTTTAACAATATAATTGATCTGCCAATTTATAAATAAATAATAGGTAGGTTAGGTTAGAGTGGCTGTCTAGACGTCACATTTAGACATCAAGGGTCCATTGTGAAACCACTAAGGAAAATTATTACTCATGGAGTTTTATGAAGTTTAACAAACCAGAATTCTAAATTTCAACATCGTATGAACATTTTAAGGAAGTGGATGCCAGCTACGCCCTTTGAATGAAACTGCTATTTTGTACTTCTACATTCTCTTATACTCAACCGAAACCCTATCAGAATTTCGAATTTAAACGTTTTCGACCATTTTAACAAAGTGGGCGGATACCACGCCCCTAAATGGAAACAGAATTTTTTCTCATTTTTTCATGTTATTCAACCAAAACCTTACTAGAATTCCAAATTTCAACATCCTACGACCGATTTAAGATAGTAGGCGGAAACCACGCCCCTAAATGAAACCAAAATAATTTATTTATATTTTTCCTTATATTCAACCAAAACCCTATTAGAATTCCGAATTTCAAGATCCTACGGACAATTTTAGAAAATGGGCGGATACCACGCCCCCTGAATGAGCAAATTGAAATTTTCGATTTTTTCCTTTGTATACACCCGGAAACCTACCATTGTACCAAATTTCAAGATTCTGCTATTGTTAGAAGTGCTTCATAATTTTGATGATCAGTGAGTCAGTGAGTCAGTGAGTCAGTCAGTGAGTCAGTCAGTGAGTCAATTACGGTTTTTGAAATTTTTATTGTTCAATATCTCAGGAAGTAGTGGTTCTACAAAATTATGTTTTTCACAGAACCTTTGTGCCCATGAAGTTAATACGTAATTCAAATTTAAAGCTTCTAACTCTATGGGTTCAAAAGTTATGGGGGGTTAAAAATGTGCTTGAGTTCGATCCTGTAAAAAGGGAGTAGTGCTAGAACTTGGCTGGGCACTACCGTGCCCTTTGATTCCGAACGACAGCGTGGAGTTTAATGAATTTAGGACAGGATCTCCTGATTCGCCAAAAGTTCTGCCTGAAATACGCTACAATGATTTGGAAGGCTAAATGAGAGACTTAGTTTTAGTCGTTTCAACCCCATCATTAGTTTCCGATCCATCTGTATAGAAGTGGATTGCTTTGTCTTCCAGGAATGTCCTATTTTTCCAGAAGAATCTGGAAGGTATAGAAGTTTGGAAGTTTCTATCGAACTGTAGTTGAGGAATGGTGTAGTCTGTGTGCTTTGGAATTGATTCTAGATAATTAAGAATAACAGAGTGGCCAATGTTATTTTTAGTCCACTGTGAAGAGGCATTCAGTCGAATAGCAAAACTAGAAGCTGTTTGTTTGCTGATTATATCCAGAGGTGTCAGATAAAGTCGGGTGTCTAATGCTGCAGATGAATGCAAGGGTTTTGTTCTGGTTGATTTGGAAAAGTATTTCGACACCGTGTTGTTATTGGCCTTTATCTAAAAGCGACCAGACTTAACGTAAGGAAATCATTGTTGTATACGATATTATGTGTGTGTTACCAGTACCACAACAGAGAACGGTTAATTCGCCGATTCTTATTATTTTTATCCAAGCAATTGCGCAAACCGCGATCTAATTGCGTACAGAACGCCCACAAATGTCAAAGTCATTATAGAATTCGCTTGCAACGTGATGACTGGAAACGGAAAATAAACGTAAATGCGAGGCAGTTCTGTTTCGGATCGCGTCAGCTGGGGCAATCTTTCGGCGTCAAGAACAGCGAATTGAAGTACCTCGGTATCTGCCTGGAGCAGTTTCCGATAGACATATAAATGCTGCTCTGACTAAACGGCTGTTTTACAGCAGTCAGCTTTATTTTAGAGTGAATGTTATTTGCTAAATTGGTAATTTGGACGCCGGAATCTTATTATGTAAATTACTATTGGTGGTGCCGCTAATCCTACCACCTCAGGAGAAGGACCGTGGATCGTCGGCTCCTTTACAGTCGGGACGCCACGCCGCCGTCGCGTCGGTCGCACGAGGGGGAGAAGAGCTTCTTCGTTTCTTTTGTGGCGTGTCCAAACGGTACCGAATGTATAGGGTGGAGCAGGGGAGCTAGTTCTGGTGGGTTCAGTCAGAGCACTTGACAATGGGTAGTTGGGGTGGGGTTTTGAGTCTTGACCAGCTTACATATCTGTTTTAGTTTAAGGGTGTAGGTTTAAGTAGAGTAGGCTTGGTGGCACAAACAATGACATAGACAAAAATACAAAAATTGCTGCTGTGTTTGTTCTAGTTTGTAAGTAGTTGTTGTGTTTTATCTTAAAGGAGATAAATTTAAGAAGCATTGCAATGACAGATATCTGTCGGAAAAAATTGTTCGGATGAATTTTATTCAGGAATATCAAATTGTTTTTGTTTAAAAATTACTTTTAGTCCAATACGTTTCGCCCTGGTACGACAGTTGGGTTCATCAGTCACATGCTGTCGTACCTTTCTTAGACGCAATGCGTAGTCGATGACTACCGACACAAATAAAATTTACAACACATATGTGTTGTGAATTATATTTTTCTAGAAGAATTTTTCCAAATTAAAAAAAAAGGTACGACAGCATCTAACTGATGAGCCCAACCTGGGCGAAACGCATTGGACTAAAAGTCATGTAATAATAAAAACAATTTAGTATTGTAAAAATTCCACTTAAACAACAATAAAAATGTTGTTGTTTTATTTTTTTCCCACCATTATTCAGGATGATCTTTCACGGGTCAAACATTTCTGATCCTTCATTTCATGTTTAATTTTTCGTGATGGATTTCAATGATCGCTATAACTGGCCGCTAAAAGAGTTTCCTGAGTGAAATATGTTTAGCATTGACAGAAATCTGTCATTGGACTTAATAGCCCAGGAGCCCCCATACAAGAAAGCTCCGTCATCGCGCCCACTAAAATTTTTAAAGAAAAATAAAAGATAAAACCAAGACGAATAAAATTCGCTTTGCCAACTGTGTGTGCTACGATATTTCCCTGTTCCAAATTATTATCCTATTATGTTTTTCAATTTGTATGCTTATATCAGCGTTGCCAGATTTTTTTTTTGTACCAAGTCGGGATTTTGGATCTTTTTGAGTGAAAACGGCGGGATTCTTTCGTCGAAAGCGGGACATATTAAAACCAACGTACATAATTAAAACTAGGTTTTCGTGAAAAAAGCATAGCAAAAATAGCCATAGAAAATGTATTTTAATTAAAGTAAAATATTTAAAATCATATAAATAGTTGAGCCTTATTCGTCTTCGGAAAAAAAAATAAAAGTCAAAATCAAAAAAAGTCTTTTTCATAAGAGTGAATGTTACAAATTGCAAATAATTTATTTACAAGAGAGTAACTTATTCGTTATATTACAGCGAAGATTTTACTTCTTTTAAAATTTCCTTTTTCTTTTTAATAGAGATGAAGAACCCTTCACAGGATAGCTGTAGATTAAACTGGATGAGTAATTCTGACTTCATTAAATCTACGGAGCATTTATTTCTGGCATCCGACCATTTTAAATTCATCTGGGAAAAAACGCGTTTAGGAAAGCAGTTCGATGTTGGGATACTTATTATGAAAGACAATAGTCTAAACATTATGCCTGGTATCTTTTTTTGGATACTGTTGAAAAAGCTGGTCCCATTTCTGTGCGGTAGTAGCAGTGGTGTCATTGCAGTTTCTCATTAGTACGTCCAAAGATAATTTGAACAAGTTAAATTCTTCATACAAGTTATCTAGTATCTACCGAAATATCGCTCTTCAATTTTACTAAAGACACAGCGTTTCAATCATGTCAAAACTAGCTTCATTTTCCAGGTTTAAAAATTTAAGTCTAGAAGAAATATTTTCATGTGAAAAATCATAACGTTTGTCTAAAAATAGTTGTCAATTCGTAAGAAAATTTTGATGACTTTGGTCCGCACAGATTCAACCAATTTATTTAAAATCTGTTCGGCCTGGTAGTCGGAAAACCCATCCTTAAGCCTTTGAGTCAACTTTGAGCGGAAAAGGCAGAATGACTCATGCATTTCCGTTATTGCACCATCGTTTCCCTGAGACTTTTTGTTTAATGCACCAAAAGCACTCACCACATCATAAACGAAATGCAAGTAGGCTAAAGTTTAAGTTTCCTATGCTTCAGAGCAAAAAAATTTTTGAATGGCTTTCGCAGATGGTTCGCTTTTATCAAAGTAGCTTCAAAGCGAAAGAAGCAAGTTGATATGGCAGAGAATTTTAATTTCTAGTAAGAAATAGTCAAGTAAATTAAAACAAATACACAAATATCAAATTCCTGAATACTAAGTGCTCAATTGCATTTCAAAATTAAATCAGAGTTCAGAAAATTTTCAAAGCTAATTTTGTTCAGAGCGTGTTCAGCATGGTCTGAAGATTCAGGTCGAGTTTTCCCCGAAAAGCGGGACTGAGCCTGTCCCTCGCGGGACACTGAATTTTTGATTTAAAAATCGGGACGTCCCGCCAAAAGGAAAATATTCCATTTTCACTCTGTTTAAAAGTTATTTCCTGATCGTTCTGGCTACGTTACTGGCTCCTTTTTTTTTAATTATTCGGAACGGTACAACATTTGGATAACATCAAAAGGAAGTAAGATTTGACAGATATTACAAACATGAACTCTTCATCTATACTTCTATACTAATATTATAAAGAGGTTTGATTTTTTGTTTGTTTGTTTGAAATGAATAGGCTCCGAAACTACTGGACCGATTAAAAAAATTCTTTCACCGTTGGCAAGCTACACTATTCCTTAGTGACATAGGCTATGTTTCATTTTCAAAAAAATTAGGTATCCTTACTAAAACTTGAATAATCTAACACAAGGTGTAAAAAAATAAACAAATAGCACTCGAGTACTGTTTGTCATCATTAAAACAGCAAACAATGCCAATGCGGGGTAGAGGGTGGTCTTGGTAGTGGCTAGTGGGGTGGTTAGGTAGGGGTAGGTGGGTAATGGGTAGTGGGAAGCGGGGTAACGGTGTAGCGGGTATGGGTAGCGGTTACCAGGATAGCGTTAGCGGGTAGCTGGTAGAGGGTATTGGGGTAACGGGTAGATGGTAGCGGGTAAAGTAGTAGCGGCATACCAAAGCCTAGAGCTTTTATTTATCGATTGAGGCAGTACGAAGTCTGCAGGGTCAGCTAGTTATAGATAGAAGTAAAAGTATGTAGCATCCAACTGCGGATAGAATTTTGACGTTTACTCAAGTCTCGAACATAAATGTTGGTACAATTGATAACTTTCATGTGTCTCGAGGGCATGTTCGTAGACTACCTAACCTACCAATGTTTAATCGTTTATTGTGTAGCATTTTGCATGTACATATGTACCACTTAGAGTTGAGCGTTTTACCGTTTGGTGCACTTTTTGAGATTTCATATTTTATCTCTAACCAAACAACCCGAAATAAAACAGTGACAAAATTATTTCCGCTGTCGACAGAATTTTATAAAAAAAAAAACGCATATTGAGTTGTTATGCATAAAGCCACTGTTGAGAAATCAAAAATCCAACTAAAGTCTGCGAACAGCTTATTTTTTAAATTTAATACTGACAACTGGAGATACTTTTTTTTGGAAAAATCCATCTTCACTATGGAAATATTTGCCAAAAATGACACCTTATGACCCAGGCTAGCAGAGTTTTAAAGAGTGCAGTCATTTCGGTACTTTAGTTGAGTCACGAATAAGACTGTTTTTTTTTAGTCTTTTAACTTACAAAAGTACTTTAACTGGAAAGGAGGAGTCTCCAGTCAGTACTAATTTTTTAACTTGCAGTCAATTGAAAAAGTCAATTGACTAAAAGTTAATTAACTGCAGTACTTTTTATCTGGCTTTAGTCAGTTAAGTCACTAAAAAGTCTTTTAACTTAAGCGAGTTTGGTTTTAGTCATTAAGTCTTTTGACTGCAGTTAATTAACTTTAAGTCAACTGACTTTTTTTAATCTTTTTGATTAAAAAGTAATAAATTGATAGAGATTTAAAAGACTGCAGTACTTTGGTAATGCAGTCAGTAAAGTCGCAGTTAATTAACTTAAAAAAAGACTTACAGTTAATTAACTTACAAAAGTACTTTGACTGGAAAGGATCAGTCACCAGTCAGTACTTATTTTTTAACTTGCAGTCAATTATATAAAGTCAATTGACTTAAAGTTAATTAACTGCAGTACTTTTAACTGGCTTTAGTCAGTTAAGTCACTAAAAAGTCTTTTAACTTAAGCGAGTTTGGTTTTAATCAATAAGTCTTTTGACTGCAGTCAATTAACTTTAAGTCAATTGACTTTTTTTAGTCTTTTTGACTAAAAAGTAATAAATTGAGTTTGAGTCAATATTATTGAGTCAATACTATTGAGTCAATAATATTGTAGTACCGAAGTAAACAGGGATTTTGTTGTTTGAATTCACATTGTGAAGAATCCTGTGTATGAATTCGTCCAATAATTTACCCCAGTGTGGGATATGAACGTACGCATATGCTTTCCAACTTTCAGAGGCCAGGGCTGTATACTTCAGGAGATACAGACGGTCAAAGGGGCGACATGATGGTTCTTTCGGTTGAATTCACATTGTGAAGAATCCTGTTCATGGATTCGTCCAATAATTTACCCCAGTGTGGGATATGAACGTACGCATATGCTGTCAAACTTTCAGAGTCCAGGGGCCTGATTATGGGATTCGCGGCGAATCGTTTTGCTAGCGAGTTTGACATTTTTCAATTATTGCGTTCGCTTTCGTCTCCTTCGTTTTGAATTCGACCAATTAACGAATTCGAAGGCGTATTTGAAAATTGAAATGTCATAATGTTTGCTGGCGAGTTGAAATACGACAGCTTTTTATTGGCGGATTCACAGACGAAAGAGTGTTTATTCAGAGTTACCACCACTCGGCATTTTCTGATAGTGTAATTTTTGATAAGCTGGCTCAGGAACTCATATTATTAAATTTGACTCATCTTTTTAAGTATTCTACAGTTAGTGCATGAAAAAAGAGTTTATTTTCATTTTTGCATGTTTATTAACATTCTTCTTCTCATGCAAATTATAACATGTGAACAATTCTTTTGCAAAACAGACTGAATTAAGGACAACCAACAGATGTAGCTTCAAAAAGGCCGCTATCAACTGCCAAAGTTCATAAACTTCTATTAGAAGAACCTTTGTTTGAAAAATAAAATTTATCGAACGTTCTTTTACTTCGTTCCTTTGAGGGACTCATTTATTTTCCAAATGACTACATAATTTTTTAATCAGCGGGGACTCATTTCAATTTTAACATGCTGCAACACTGTTATCATTATTAACTGGAATATTAAGTGTCAAATCACTGGAATATTGGAAGACGTTTTCTCGCTTCGCCGCGAGTTCGTTAATAAGGAAATACGACGCGAGTCGAATTTGAAAGGTCGAATTGAAAACGATCCGCCGCGAACCCCATAATCAGGCCCCAGGGCCGTATTCTTCAGGAGATACATACAGGTCAAAGGGGCGAAATGATACAAGAGGTTGAAAAACAATCCATTAAGTCGTAGAAAAGACAGTATTTTGAAATTTATAAGAAAAACATAAATTTCAATTGAGCATACGTGTTAAACTCAAACTCATAATCTCGTTGATATGCGTTTTTGTATTTTAAGGGGATTCAGTGCTGACATTTCTATTGATATTAAACCACTTGATCTTTTTAACATTCAAGTGCTATAGTAAACTTGGTCTTGTTTCGATTTTAGTTATTAATTCTTAACTCTGAAATTTCTTCTGTTGTTCCCATCCCTTAACATCCCTTTTAAGATTCTTTTATTCAAATTTAAACTTTAACTTTTCTAATCTTTCGAAATACAGATTTTTCTTAATTTTTTTCATTTGGAATTTTGTTGGCTTGTTTTTCAACCTCGTGTATCATTTCGCCCCTTTGACCTGTATGTATCTCCTGAAGTATACGGCCCTGGACTCTGAAAGTTTGACAGCATATGCGTACGTTCATATCCCACACTGGGGTAAATAAAAAAAAAAAGACTTATTGATTAAAACCAAACTCGCTTAAGTTAAAAGACTTTTTAGTGACTTAACTGACTAAAGCCAGTTAAAAGTACTGCAGTTAATTAACTTTAAGTCAATTGACTTTATATAATTGACTGCAAGTTAAAAAATAAGTACTGACTGGTGACTGATCCTTTCCAGTTAAAGTACTTTTGTAAGTTAAAAGACGAAAAAAAAAACAGTCTTATTCGTGACTTAACTAAAGTACCGAAATGACTGCAGTCTTTAAAACTCTGTAAATTGAGTATGAGTCAATATTTTTGATTCAATACTATTGAGTCAATACTATTGAAGTACCGAAGCAAACAGGGATTTTTTTGTTTGAATTCACATTGTGAAGAATCCTGTTTATGGATTCGTCCAATAATTTACCCCAGTGTGGGATATGAACGTACGCATATGCAGTCCAACTTTCAGAGGCCAGGGCCGTATACTTCAGGAGATACGGTCAAAAGGTGACATGATGGTTTTTTCCAATAATTTACCCCAGTGTGGGATATGAACGTACGCATATTTTGTCCAACTTTCAAAGGGGCTACATGATACACGAGGTATAGAAACAAGCCAACAAATCGTAGAAAAAACAGTATTTTAAAATTTATAAACATAAAATTTTGATTCTTCTGCAGAAAAAAACATACATATGTTCAACTGAAAGTTGGACAGCATATGCGTACGTTCATATCCCATACTAGGGTAAATTATTGGACGAATCCATAGACAGGATTCTATACAATGTGAATTCAACCGAAAAAACCATCATGTCACCTTTTGTATCTCCTGAAGTATACGGCCCTGGCCTCTGAAAGTTGGGCAGCATATGCGTTCGTTCATATTCCACACTGGGGTAAATTATTGGACGAATCCATAAACAGGATTCTTCACAATGTGAATTCAAAAAAAAAAAATCCCTGTTTGCTTCGGTACTTCAATAGTATTGACTCAAACTCAATTTATTACTTTTTAGTCAAAAAGACTAAAAAAAAGTCAATTGACTTAAAGTTAATTAACTGCAGTCAAAAGACTTAATGACTAAAACTAAACTCGCTTAAGTTAAAAGACTTTTTAGTGACTTAACTGACTAAAGCCAGTTAAAAGTACTGCAGTTAATTAACTTTTAGTCAATTGACTTTTTCAATTGACTGCAAGTTTAAAAATAAGTACTGACTGGTGACTGATCCTTTCCAGTTAAAGTACTTTTGTAAGTTAATTAACTATATGTCTTTTTTTAAGTTAATTAACTGCGACTTTACTGACTGCATTACCAAAGTACTGCAGTCTTTTAAATCTCTACAGGCTAGTTACAGCACTGGCTATGATAAAAGCTTAGCGCTTCCAATAGGTTAGGTTAGATTAAAGTGGCTTTCATGGATGTTAAAAGACACACTTAGGCCAATCAAAGGCCCATTGTGATACCACATGAACCTAAAAAGGCTTTTCTTCGAAAGCTCATTGAAACCAATTGGAGTTCCTTACGAAACGTAGAAGATTAATTATATTAATGTATTCGAGATCGTTTAGATCATTGTAGAAGTATTCTCCTAGGTGAATCATACGTTTATGAGCAAGAGCAGGACAGGTGCAGAGGAGGTGAAGAATTGTTTCCTCCTCCTCCTCATCCATACAGCTTCTGCAGAAGTCATTGGAAAATACGCCCAGTCGCATAGCGTGTCTTCCTATTAGACAGTGTCCAGTAATGAGAATGACACCAATTAACGAGCTTATATGCTCGGCACCTAGATCTCTTTAAGTCCAGATTAGGCCAAATGTTTTTCGTCGCCTGACAGGTGGTTATGTTATTATTAGTCCTCTTAATAGCATCTTGTTGTAGCAAAAGCTTGCATGTAGCGATTGGTATACCAACATTTGCCATTTGTGGTTTAATGGGTAATGTTGTACCATATTTGGCGAGTTCATCGGCTTTGCAGTTTTCTGGAATGTCTCTATGGCCCGGCACCCAGTGAAGGTGAATGTTAAACTGTTGTGCCATCTCCATTAGAGACGATCGACAGTTTTGGACCGTTATTGACTTTGTTGAAACAGAGTCCAGGGATTTTATAGCTATAGACAATCTGAAAAAATCCGGATATCAGATGTGGATACCACGTTTTCTCTGAGCCAGGACAGGGCCTCCTTAATCGCCAAAAGTTCTGCCTGAAACACGCTACAATGATTTGTAAGGCTGAATGAGAGTCTTAGTTTTAGTCGTTCGGAGTACACTCCGCCACCAACCCCATCTCTAGTTTTCGATCCATCTGTATAGAAGTGGATTGCCTCGTCTTCCAGGAATGTTTTATTTTCCCAGAAGGATCGGGAAGGGATAGAAGTTTGAAAGTTCTTATCGAACTGTAGTAGGGGAATGGTGTGGTCTGTGTGCTTTGGAATTGATTCTAGATAATTAAGAATAACAGAGTGGCCAATGTTGTTGTTAGTCCACTGTGAAGAGGCATTCAGGCGAACAGCAGAACTAGCAGCTATTTGTTTGCTAATTATATCCAGAGGTGTTAGATAGAGTAAGGTGTCTAGTGCCGCAGATGGGGTCGTACGAAGTGATCCGCTTATACTTAGGCATGCTGAGTGTTGCACTTTACTAAGCTTATCGCAGTTCATTTTTACGTCCAAGGCAGTCCACCATACTGACACACCATAAAGAAGAATCGGTCTGATTACCGATGTGTATAGCCAGTGAGTGATTCTGGGTTGCAGACCCCATTTGCTACCAATGGCTTTCTTGCAGTTGAAAAGAGCTACCGTAGATTTTCTTATTCTTTCGTGTATGTTGCTCTTCCAAGTTAGTTTTCTGTCTAAGATAAGACCCAGATATTTAGTTTCATCTGAAAACTTTAATTGGACACCGTTTATAAAAAGAGGGTCGATGTGCGGAATTTTATATTTCCTAGTGAATGGGACCAAATCGGTTTTGTGTGGGTTTACGCCTAAACCACACCGATTCGCCCAAAGTGATAGCTTATTTAGAGCGTTTTGTAAGAGTTCTTTTAAGGTATTTAGATGCTTCCCTGTAACAGCTATAGCAAGGCTATCAGCATAGGCTATCACTCTGAAGCCCTCCCTATCCAGACAGGTAAGGTAAGCGCTTCCAATAGTTTTCACAAAAAAATTTAAACAAAATTACAGCCTGATTCTGCAGTTGTGACGAGTCACAAGCGCTTGTGACTGATTTCTTGTCAGGATAGTTGTGACTCGATAACAAATAAGAATTCTGAAGCAACACTCACAAGAAAAGTCACAACAACATTCACCTCAATATGGGGAAAATGTTTTTTTTCCGGTTTTATTAAAAGCAACATTTCTTGTGAAGAAATTTGAAACTTTCTAACACACAGTTTTCGGGTATCGAAAAAAGATAACAAAAATCCTTTCTAGCCAATTGTTTTCATAAAAATCGCTCTTTTCATTTGCGGATGAAAGTTAAGCAATAGGACGACGAATAACTTCCATTTTTGAATTTCCAGTTCACACAAATATCGAACGTCAAATCAAAATATCAAAACAGCAATATGCTCGTTGTTGCCTGCTCTGATGGAAGTAACAACTTTGATATTTTTTATGACTGTCACAAGTTATGACTGTGTAGCAGAATACGAAAAAGTTCACAAAATCAATTCCACCTCTCCTTGTGACTTCTGATTTGTGAATCGGCCTGTTGGATATATAGGGTTTTCCAATAAGAGGTGTTATTATGATATTCAAAGAAAAATGACATTTTTTGAGATAAATGATCGGATGTTTATTTCGTTATAAAGAGGAAGGTATGCCGTTAATAGTGGAACACAACATCAGCCAAATTGCCGCCACGACCACGCTTGCAGGACCATATCCTTTTCATGAAATTTTCCATAACCAAATCGCAAAGTGGCTGCCCTATGTCCTTGATAGCCTCACGAATTCCATCTTTGAGGTCTTGAATCGACGCTGGGCTGTTGGCGTAGACCTTATCTTTCACGAGGCCTCAAAGGAAGAAGTCGCAAGGTGTTAAATCACAAGATCTCGGTGGCCAATTGTGATCACATCTTCGAGAGATAACACGGTCCGGAAACTTTTCCCGTCGCTGCCAAATTTTCACCATTTTTATAGTGAATTTTAGTAATTTCAATGCGTTGTTGAAGAGTGTATCGTTCCATTTTTATTAATGGCGTAGTTTCTACTTGTCAAATGTCAAAAAATGACAGCTTAAAAAGTGACAGCCAGCGAAATAGCGGGCTATTCAAAATAACACCTCTCATTGGAAAACCCTTTATGTTCTTGAGACATTTTTAAAAAGGTTTAAGACTCTTTAAATTTGGCTTGTATTTAGCTGACATACATACGATACACAGAGACAGACACTTAGCAACATTGTTTAATAAATTAAGAGTCCTCGAAATCCGATGTACAACTTAATTTCTTAATCGATGTTTACTCTATTTTTAACTTAAGAATATATCAACTCCAAATTAATCAAGATTTTTCTTATCAAAGATAATAATTCAAGTCCAAAATATTTAATCGAAATTCACAAAACGATTGTATTTGGTATTAAAGTCTCTCCAAATAGAATCTTATCGTTTTCAATTGCAATCATTTAAGATCAAAGTCACCTGGAAATTCTCAACACCCAAAACCTTCAAAATTATAAAACAAAACAAAAACATATCAACTTAGTCAGTGTATTAGATTAAGACAGTTCTAGAGACATTCCCTCCCTCAGCACCCAGACTAAATGACCCCAAAAAAACTATAATACCCACAAACTAAAAACAACAACCCAGCAACTGATAACAACTAATATTCTCTCCACTGATCGTTCATCACCTTATCACTAGGTAACAAGGTAAGAAACAACAATAATTTCATCACTATATGCTCAAAACTCAAAAGTAGTTGGTTTCCAAAATGTTTTTTGGCAATCATAGCCCGTACGAATATTGAACGATCGCATGCGATGGTCACGATCCTCGCGAGTGTAATCTTTGGGCGAAAAAAAAAATATAAACAAAAATAAAAGAACCTAGATTGCGACTGCGAGCGCGCGGCGGTGGCCAATCTGCTGCAATTCACTTTTGCACTCTGGCTACTTGGCACTGATAAGCCTGCTACTACGTCTCCACGCCCCCAACCCCAAGACTCAACCAAGTTCGATCGATTTAAAATTTAAATGAAATGGAAAATTGTGCTCAGAAATAAAAACGCTTTCGCAGTTTCGTATCGGAGTATGAAATAAAATGTTAAATAGCAGCAAAAAGGCAGGGGATCAAAGTACGTGATAACGGTATTGTTGTATAATTGTTCATTTGCCTGGCGCACACCGAACATCTTAAAGCGATCTGCTTTTAAAGTCAGCTAGCTAGTTACGGCGCTTGCTTGATCGCTATGTGTACCTAAGAATTAATCTGCAATTGGCAATTGCGCTAAGTTAAAAGATGCGACCATAATTAAAAATCATTTAGTCTCTTGATTTCTGCCAACGTTGCATATCGATCGTTTGTCGTTTTTTGTTCGTTAAGTGAGTGATTCGCGTTTCGTTGCTCGAATCTCAGCCCAGCTCATCAGCAATCACTTTTGTGTCAAGTGTTGGTGATTTAAGACAGTTAAGATTTGTTTCGAATATGCCGGCGACAAATAGTCGGGGCAATAAAGACAATCATCTCGTAGAGATGGACAGTTCAAATAGAAGTATTCCCATTGATCCTGTGAGCTTGAGGCGATCGTCCAGCACTGGACAGTTAAACTCGCCACCGCCACACGTGGCCCATCCAAATCGTCGCAGCTTCACATCGTCCTTCATGAGGATTCCGGAGGATCGCGAAATCGATATCTCGCGTCCTGCCAGCAAGCAGGACCTCAACGTCAGAGTAACAGTTCACGATGATGATCAAGTCTCATCGATCCTTTTGTTCTGCAGATCTCCACTCGGGAGCCTGATCCTCTGGTGGCCAACACTCATGATCACACTAACACTAAATCTTCTAAGGCGAGTTCTGCAAGTGGTGATGTTCCTTCCCCTACAAATAGCCGCCCCAAGTTTCTGGCTTTCGGCGCTCCTCTGGATATTCTGGAAATTAATGCGCATTCCACTTTCAATTTTGAAATGGGTGCTAAGTTCAACGGCCGAGGATTTAATCGGCAATAACAATTCTACATCAGCCAGCGCTGCAAATATAAACGGTGGTGATAAACGCACTGTTCTTATCAGCTGCGGCAGCACAATACAAACACTCCATCTAGCTCGCAACTTGTACTCCTCTGGGGCCAGAGTCATTGTATTCGAATTTGAAGGACACTTTGGACTGGCTCGATTCTCGACTGCAGTGCATAAATTCTATTCGGTTCCGAAGCCAACAGCCGATAATCCAGATAGCTACATCGCTGCTTTGTGCAACATTGTTGATAAAGAGAAGCCATCTTACTACGTTCCAGTGTGTGCAACATCTCCGTCTTACTATGATGCCCTCGCCAAGCCACATTTAGAGCTTCTCGGATGTGCTACATTCCTGCCAAATTTGCAGGAGACTATTGTCATCGATGATTCACTGAATTTCTTCCAAAAGTGTCGGGCTAGTGGAATATCACTTCCTCCTTATAAAGTCCTCTCTTCCAAAGACGACCTTATGCTTTTGTATGAGAGCGGTTTCATAGCGGCCTTCCGGAACATCATGATGGCTGTGGGGATGCAGGGTTTGCTTGAGCGATTTAAGTACGTTGTGCCCAATAATCGACGTGACTTCAAATTCAATCATGAAATTAGTGAGAAGAGTCAATGGTTGATAGTGCGGGACATTCCTGGAGAGCACTATGTCACCTGTACAACTGTCAAAGACTCAAAGGTCATAGCAAATGCCTCGTGCGTCGTCGAGCCCGACACCAAGAACTTGATCCCCAGATACAGCAAAGGTATTGAAATTTGGATCAAGGAGTTCTTCGCCAAAACCCGAAGTCAACGGCCCATAAATGGACATGTAAGTTTTCGATTGGTCAAGAGTCAAGCAACCGGGGAATTTCTCCCACTCGGAGCACGAGTGGGTGTTTCATTGCCATACATTTGCTATAGCGGAACACATTCGAAGGTCCTTTGCAAGCCGTGTTCGCACAATAATCAAACACATTCATTGCTGGAAGATGCCGGACTCTTTTGGTCGAATGACAGCTATCAGAAAACGTCATCGATTGATGCTATAAGCAGGAGATTGTTGGGGAACATTCTCGATAAACGAGAAGCCCTATTTGCTTATTGGGATCCGTTGCCCTACTGTGCTTATTATCACTTCCAATTGCCTCTGGCATCGGTGAAGACGTTTTTACAAAAACGTCAGAAAACACCACAAAAAGTGCAGGCCGCAATTGCATCACCCGTTAATTGAGGGATTTTGTAGAAATTTCAATTTCGAGAAATTATGAAATGGAGAGAGATTCAAAGACTTTGGATGGAAGGAGGGAGCTGCAGTTTGAGATTGATTATTATTTGTTGTTTGTGAAATTTGTTTGTTTGTGTTGTGCAATAATTTAATGAATAAGTCTTTTATAATAAGTATGATGCATGATGATTCATGACGTTAGTTTAAGTTGTAGAAATAAGCGTATGGCCGTATAATTACAAGTACATGTACTCAATTAAATAAAAAAAAATAAAAAAAATGATAAAAAAAACTATTTTAAGAGAGGTAAACAGCATATATAATTTTTTTATTTAAAAATTTCCTTTTGAAACATCGTCGTGATATCTTGTGTCCTAAATGACAAGTTTACACATTGACGTGACCATGAGAGGAAAAAAGTTGACACTTGCCTTCCCAGAACATTAAAAAATGTCACGAAAAATATTTAATCTATACCTACACACTAAAATGAATACTATTCTTGCTAAACCGATTTGCCTAAATTTGATCTTGCAATAATGGGTTTTCCAGAAATGACTTGACAACTTTGAATTTAATTTGTGAACGCACCCTTTCACTAATCTTCAAACTGTCATTGTCAGTTTATTCAGTAATGGTAAAATGCACGAACGAGCAACGTTTAGTAGAAAAAGTTAAGTGAGGCGACGGGTTTGTCAGTATCGCTGCAGTTCAGGCGTCGCACAGTGGCCCGTTTCGGCTTTTTTGGTTCCAAAAATCATAGCTCCTAAACGAGTTGAGATATTTCCACAATTTTTTTTTTATTTTGAAGGTTACACCCAACGCTATGAAATTGGTGAATTTCAAAATAAAAACATTACAGGGTGTTTCGGAAATAGCTGTCAAAAAGCTTAGTTATATTAAGTGAGATAAAAATGATTAAATGTGAATTAAACAAACAAGAAAATTCATTTTCTGGCGTAAAACAAAAGGAATTGACGTTTAACAGTAGCGCAAAAAGTAAAACACCGATTTTAGAGGAACAGTGGCGAAAAAAGTTTTTTTTTTTTTTTGTAAATTGACATTAGAATAATAATAAATAACAAATTGAACAGCAAATTATACAATAAAAACAGTTGAAATGTACGTATAAACATTAGATTTCTTGAAAACTATCATCTTGGTCCGTGGTAATATTCAATAAACTCAACATTTCCGGAGAATAAAGTGCTTTCATATCGTTTTGGGTCCTTACGTGCCTCAGAGAAGAAATAAGCGGATCAGATGAGGCTGCAAGCATGTTGCATAAGTCTTCATTCTGCCTTATTCTCGAAACTTTGCAGGTATTTTGATATCTATACCTTTTGTAGTCCTTATTTTTGGATTCCTGGGCTTCTTCAGATAATTCTCCTAGGGGAAGTGATTGATACTCTATAATATCTTGACTGTGAGCCAAAATTTTGTGAAGAGTAGGTGTCAGTTGTTTTTCAGGATACTTTTGAGTCAACAGAGCTGCTGTTGCTTTAGTATACTCCCCAAATTTAACTGCGTTCACAACTTCCCTGCAGTTCAAAACATCAAGCATTATTTTCAGCCTGAAAATAACCTCTATGTTTACTCCAGTTATTTAAGCTGTTATCACCGATTGCTCGAAAAATCTTCTCGAAGTGTTCCCATCATTAGTATTTCCGAATCCCTGCTTTGGTTTGTCTACATCGAGTCCAAGCTGATCACGGAAACACGTTTGTATCCTTTCCTTTCTTCTTTTTTGTGCTTCTTTGATCCCAATCGATTCACCGAAATCCTCTCCATCCTGTCGAAGTGTATATGCAAGTTTTAATATAAATTCCATGCATCTGATTCTACCATGCAGTGGAGATATTCCATATTGGTAGTTATGTTCGTCAATGTTTGCATTGGATTCATCTTGGCTATTGAAACTTTTTTGTGTCCTTTTGCATATTGGGCATGACCGCGTTGATTTTGTTTCTGTAAGTTCATTTAAAACTTTTCCGTCAATCTAAAATTTTATGACATCGAGCAATAAAAATAAACATTTAATCCGATTAAAAATTAATACCTACATAAATAATCACTGAACATTTAATCTCCTTAAGTCAAAAGTAACTGCTAATATTTTATTATGGATATAATATAAACCCTTCAATTTAATTTTTTTATTGCCTCCGATTTATGTAATATTTATGACATATCGTATTTTAAAATATTTCCGTCATCAAAAACAAAATTGTGGTGAATTCATTCCCCATTTCAGATAATTTTTTGAATTTGAAAAAAAAAAATTTTTTGTTCGAAAATTCTGGAACACCCTGCAAATGTAATAAATTTAAAACTCATCATATTGTTAGCCGTGAACATTTTCTTCGAATTAAAAAAAAATTGTGGTGATATCTCAACTTGTTCAAAAGTTACAGTATTAAACATTTTATTAATTTGCTATTGAAAAACCAGAAAATTGAAAAAAAGTGCCTGCCATCGATTAATAAAATCGCTCTAGCTCAGTTGGGCGCAAGTTGGCGCAAATTATTTCTTCAGGATTATATTAAGAAATACTTCAGCTTTCATTATGCGTTGAGTTTTGCTTAATGCTTTTTGAAGCTTTTTTTTCCATGCAATGTAAAGTCAGAAAAAGGTACAAAAAGTGGTGTCCAAAAAAAAAAAAAAAAATATATAGACATTTTTTTTTTTTTGTAATATTTTTTCCAAACATATATTTTACCGTATTTGTTAATTTCAGAAAGAAAAAACAAAAATTCTTTCCCCACGTTCGTAATATAGCTTCTCAAAGTCAAGAAAAAGAAAAAAAAATTGTTTGTTATTAAAACTGAAAAAAAAGTTCAACTTTGACCCCCTCTCAAAACCAAACCGTTGGGAAAATTAAAAAAAAACTTCGGTTTCAAGAACTTCAAATATTTGTTAATTCAGCGAAACAACAAATTTTGAATTCTGGAACAACGAAAAAAATGAATTTTGGAATGACTTTAGCCTAAACGGGCCACTGTGCGTCGCTTCATTAGTAAATGATCCAAATCAGTCAATTCCACTGCGTTCTCAAGAATTGGGCATTAATGGCCTTTTCCAAAATAGAAAAGGAGTGCTTACCCATCACTCCCTCAGGGAGTGAAATCTGAAATCGTCACCCCAACTTTTTCTTGGAGTGAAGGAGCAATTAACAATACATGCAACTAAACGTCAAAACACTCCCTTTCCCAAAATGAATTCCAAATTCGTTGACAGGGAGAACACTACCAAAAGTAGTTTTGGGAAAGGCTATAACATTAACACCCAGAATTATTTTAAGCGAACGTACTAGGTTTGTTCGATATGCACTGGGTCGCTCTGTAGCGCTCTGATTTCGCACTGAGCTGTTCGATGTCGCTCTTTTTTCGAGCCTGTGCATTTCCACTGTGTTGGAGTTGGTTGTGTATTTGGTGCTCGCACGGGTGAGAATTGGAATCAGCTGTTGCTATACAACAAAAAGTCTGTTCAATGAGTCTGTGCTGGACTGTATTGGACAGAAAAGTACAACATTTTCCTGTTCAATGACACTTTTTCTGTGCTAGAGTGTTCTAGAACAGTCTAGTTTGCTGTTCAATGACTTTTTCTAGAACAGTTTAGCGTAGGTTAGCGTAAAAAAGAACAGGATTTTCTGTACTTGCTTTTGAGGAAGAGTAACCTAGAACAGAATCATGACAACTGTCAAAGTGTTGTTGTTTCTTTTTGTCTTTGTTATTGTTTTGTGTTTTGAGGTTAAGTGAATTAATTCACTGAAGGCAATAATGAAAGATTTTTTTGTTTTTGCTCATAAAATAGTTAATATTTATTTGCTTGATTTTTTAAAGATCTTATTCCTTAAATAAATTACATTTTCAAACATGTGTTGAAGAAAACAATGCAGGAAGTTTTTTTTCTGATTTTAGTTTTCACAGCTGACGTTTCGATGACTGTTCTAACTTGTCTGACATTTCTGTGCTGATCTGTTCTGTTCTACACTTTTCTGTGCTGTTCTAACCTACACTTTTTCTTATTGAACAGTCTTAAAGAGAAAAAAACAGAGCGCTACTAATAATACGTTCGATGTGAAACCAGCCCAGAGTAATTTGTCAGTTTTTTGACAGCTCCGTTCAAGGTAGTGACAAGCAACGGAGCGCCCTGGAGCTGGTTACATCGAACGAATTGCCTTGGGCTCTGGTGTATTGCAGATACAAACGTTTTCGAAAAAATGTTCAGCTTTTTCTGTCACTTTTTGACAGGCAAGCAAAAATTGTTAAAGCTATGACACTTTCATCACTGCTTTGAAAACTCGAACAACCGAAGAAAAAAGGTTGACGTTCGACGATGTCCAGTCGAAGGTTCTGGAAGATTACAGTAGAATCATACTGCGGATAGAATTTAGAAAAAAATCAATAATCGTCTTTAACATGATAGCAGCGACCAACTTCTAAATACAAAAATTTAACAACTGTGGATGTGTTTTTTTGGTAAATCCTACTGTACTGCAGATAGATTTGCCAAAAAAACACACCTAATATAAAAATTATTTATATCTAACCCTGCGGCCACACGAGCAAGTTCTGGCCAGCAAGTAGCGTACATTATGTACATATATTATTTGTTAAATCTTTATCAGTGTACTTGGTGTGACGTAGGTGGCATTCCACTTGCTAGTCAACTTGCTTGTAAGTTCACATTTTTTATCCATTTCAGCAATTGTTTACAAGCTTACCTTATTGTATTGTATTTTTATTGTTTATTGTATTGTATTGCTCAAATTATTAACATTTTTTCTTAAATAGTACGTATATTGCACAGTTTACAGAGATCTGGTATAACTCTACCTTACAACTGAAAAGAATAATATTTTTATTACAATTATCACAGATTAATAAGAAAATGGCGAAGGAAAAAGCTACAGTAAAAAACCTTACCTTACCTTACCTGATTTTAACATCCAATTTTTGAATTTCGAAGATGTCGCCAACAAAAAAAGAAATTAAAATCCTCGCTTCAACTAATATTCTAATTTAATTTCGTTCATTTTGATAAATTTGGCAAAACCTGTCAAATTACTTGCCCGTTTTTTCTTGCAAGCCAGTTGACTGGCCAGTATTAAAGCCAGTACGAAAAGTTTGAGTGTGTGAGTAAAACATTTGATTGTATGCCAACTTGCTCGTGTGGCCGTTGCCGTTCTCCGAAAAAAAATTCTACCACAAAATTTTCCAAAATCTACCAATTCAAAGAAAAGTCTACCAAAGTTCAATTTTATAAAACATCACATTTTATTTTAGATAAAATATAATTTTCAATCCTTTTTTATATTATTGTACTTATCCATGATATATTCGTTATTAAGGATCTATACTGGTCGGACAAACTTTGATGCTGAGTTGAAAAAAGAATTAAAGTAATTAACAGACTTTTGTTGAAAAATGCGGTCGGTCATGTGCCCATGTGTTTGATATTTAATTGAACAAGCCTAATTAATATGAAGATAGTGGCACTTGTAATATTGACATAATGACTAACAATATATACCTTCTTCTCTATCAGACAATCAAGGAGATCAGTCGTCTTTTATTTTAATACTTATTTTCTGTGATAATTTTGGTAAATTCCATCGAGTTATTTCTATCAGGTTATGGGCCATCCGCAGCCTATTTTATCAGAAATAAGCAATATATGTTGTAATTAATTTGCGCTGAGTTATATTTTTTTGATATTTTACGTATTTCCGAATTTTCTTACTCACAAAAAAACTTAACCTTAAGAGCGTACTTGTTTATGGTTAAGGTCGAAGAAATTAAATTAAGTGATTCTTACCAAGAGATCACAGATTCAAGTAGTTCTTTTAATATCTTTGGCGTCGGAAATAGCCTGGAAAATTCAACTCAGGAAATGGCCATTCAATTGCCATTCAATCGTTTGAAGGGCAGGGAAAATTATTCCGAATGGAAGGTCGGAGCTAAAGCGCACATGATAATCAAAGGATTATGGGACTATTGTGCGGAAGAATTAGCTGACAACGCAAATGAACAACAGAAGAGAGCTGATCTTCGAGCAATAGGTGAGTTAACATTATTGCTCGAGCCGTGTAACTATAGTCACATTGAAGGAGCAAGCACATGCAAGAAAGCATGGGACAGAATAGCGAAGGCTTTTGATGACACCGGCACCGGTCGCAAAGTGGCACTGTTGCAACAATTGGTATCCCTTAAGCAAAAAGAATGTGCATCAATGGAAGATTACGTGAGTAAAATGAGTTCGCTTTGGTCAAAAGTGAAAATGGCAGGCTTCAAGATTGACGATGAAGTAGCCGGTTCCTTGATGCTGGTAGGATTGCCTGTTGAGTACAAACCTATTATCCTCGCTATAGAAAACTCTTCAAATAAAATCACATTCGATTTTGTAAAAAATCTGTTGATGCAAGGGCTACTACTCGAAAATGAAAAATGTGATTTGAACGAAGCAGCGTTGTTTGTTAAAAACAAAAAATATCAAAATAAAACAGCAAAACATTGCTTTGGATGCGGTTCCAAACAGCATTTTGTCAAAAATTGTCCTAAGGGGAAAAATAAAAAAAAGCAACAACAAAGAAATGAAAATTGTGCGTGTCAGCTCCGACGCGCGACTGGAGTTCACTCAATAAGAATGATCTGATTACCTTAAAATATATAATACGCAAAGGATTGAATTCATATATTCATTTATCTATTCATAATAATTTGATAAAATGTATTATACTTAAATTAATTATAATTAAATTAATTAATGATGAAAATTCAAATTGGTCCACATTTATCGTGCATTATTGCATACAAAATGGAATTGAATGTTGATAAATTTTACATTGAATTAAAGCCTGAAGCCTTGTGCTTCTTAAGAGATCTTAATCTTGAAGATCCGATTATTAGAACGCACGCTAGGAAGCTTTTAATCGAAAAAACAACGATCGAATTTTGGCCATAGCGGGATTCTCCCACAGGTGATGTGTCATTTTGTACGAACCAAGCAGGTCGTTTGTGTGCAATAAAATTTATTTTAAAATCGAGATTGTGAGGCTTGTACTAGACGTATCCTTACAAATGAGGTATCAAAATCACCGTTATTTCATGTAGATTAGACATATGGAAATTTCAACATCCAGTCTATAGGATTAAAACTTTTATACCAATTTATGTGAAAATGTCTTAATTGGCTATATTAATGAGTTACCGTTATAGTTAAAGTATAATAAATTGAAGAGCATGAAATTCTGTATCATGTGTGAAAATTTCACCGTTCTACGTTGAAATCTCTGTTCAATAAATTAGATTCGAAATGGCACTAAAACTTTTACCCCCTCTTTTCACCCCCCCTCGGTTAATTTTTTTTAAACTTTGAATGTCTTACTTATTTATGTTTAGTCAAAAGCCATACAAATAAGTTTTAAACTTCTAACCTAACCGACCTCCATACAAACTTTGACCTAACATTTCAACCTTTTGTGACCTTTTCAACCCCTTTTATTGCGTTAAAAACACCGTATGGCCCTTCCACAGGTTCTAGTCTATCTTACTACCAAATTTCATCTAAATCGATCCAGTAGGTTAAAAGTTATTAAGAGTTAAAAAAAAGCGTTGGTAGTCAATTTTCGTAACGCTTTTTTCAATGATTGATTTTACTATCCATATTTTTTCCATACCGGGGTCTATATATGAATCGATTCTAAAGGAGTAAACTCCAATAAGACCGAAGCAATGCTTTTTACATCTTTAATGGTCCAGTCTTGTGAATCACCATCAGATTGGTACATTGATAGCGGTTGTACTGTGCATATGACAAAACACAAATCAATCATTAATAACATATGTGCACCTCTGCAAAATGAAGTTGTTGTTGCGAATAATGAAAAAATACCAGTTGATTGCGTTGGTAGTTTAAAGCAACGGATTTTAAACGATGGAAAGAGCAGTGAGATTATTATGAACAACGTTCACCACGTGCCAAATATATGCACCAACCTGCTCTCAGTTATAGCGTTTTTTTTTTGGTAATCCGGAATTGTACCCAGAACTGTCCGATTCCGGATTCCAAACGAACAGGCAAACACATTTTTTTGCTTCTAAGGGTTGAATGGTTGTGTATTTGTGAAACCTCATGTGCAGAATTGCAGATGACATGACATTGTTTTCAATTTCTTTATATGTAAACATGGCAGCGAGTACGTATATGCGAGTGTGTGCATGTGTGCGTGATTCTGTTTTTGATTCTGACTTCAAATTCGGAATCGTTTTTCTGTTCTATTCAGAACAAGAACTGTCATCTTGTGCCAAGTGAACGAGTACAGAACTGTTCGGAACAGTTCCGGACGACCAAAAAAAAACGCTATTAGTCAAATCTCAAATGGTTAAAAACAACAAATCGGTTTTGTTTACGAACGATGGATGTAAGATATTTGACAAGAACTGGAATGTGCTGGCAACGGCAAGTTTAGTTAATGATTTATTCAAGTTGGATGTTGCGCAAGACGAGAAATCTTTTATTGCCGAGGGAAATGATCACGAAGGGCCTATGATCGTGCAAAAACCTAAAGAAGATATAGTCTTATGGCACCGTCGTTTTGGACATGCAAGTTTTGACTACATGACATTTCAGAAGACCGAATTAAAAAATGTTTCGATTCCGAGAAACAACGTTTGTTCTGTCTGCGTAAAAGGGAAGCAATGCCGCTCTCCCTTCAACAGCGAAGGCAATCGCGCAACAAAATTGCTGGAATTGGTACATACAGATGTTTGCCAAGCTTCTTCGGTGGAGTCGATGAGTGGTTTTCGTCACTTTGTATCATTCATTGACGATTTCTCAAGAAGAGTTGTGATTTACGTAATTAAAAACAAAAGTGAACTCTACGAGATTGTTTTCTAAAATTCAAAGCTATGGCTGAAAAACAAACAAGTCACAAATTGCTGTGTTTGCGAAGCGACAATGGCTCTGAGTTTTGCAACAAGAAATTCAAAGAGTTTTTTGAGAAAAATGGAATCCTGCATCAAAAATCAGTTGTATACAGCCCACAGCAGAATGGCTTATCTGAGCGAATGAATCGCACAATAATGGACAAGGTGCGGTGCATGCTAATTGATTCCGGACTACCAAAATCTTTTTGGGCAGAAGCTGCAATGACGGCAACCTACATCATAAATCGAATACCATGTAAGGCACTGATCTCTATTATAACTGGATAGTGGATAGGAGCAAAAAGTTTGACTCCCATAGAAGACTGTTATAAGTGTAAAGGTACCATCCAGGTATAACAGTTATACCAAAATATAACACTTCCCCAACACTGATATCTATAATAGAGATAGAGATAATATAGATCAGAGATATAGACAAAGGAGATCAGTCACTTTTTTTGTTGAACATCACTTCACTCTGTCTCACTTTTTCGGTTTATATAGAAAGAGATGCACAAGTGTAAGAGTACCATGTCAAAATCAATGGGAGTCAAGAAAAGTGTTATAAATTGTATGGAATCCACTATCCAGTGTATTATAGAGATCAGTGCAAAGATTAATTATGTAACAAGATAGGAAACTGACTTACGTTTCACTCCCTAGATCCCGCAATTTTCATATTCTTTCATTTTATTTTCTTTCCTTGTACATGAATAATACAAAAACAAAGAGATGAGGTGGGATTCTTATATTTTTGCAGTTCTCTTTTGTTTGTTTTCGGATTTTCAAATTTAACGTAGATAACTAGATTGAATTTTCAAATTGTCAAACACGTTTTTCTTAAACCCACCACGAAAATACTTGAAGGATGCGTTCCGAAGCTTTAGGCTGAAAACTTACTTGTGCCTTACATTAAGATATGTTTATAGGCAGAAGCACACTCAAATATTTAAATACATAATATACTGAATTTAGGAAATATCAAGCAATTTTCATGGTCAATTTGATTCTTGTTCTCGAAAAATAGGAAAAAAGGGCATAACGGCGAACAGGGTTGCTGTTTTTGTTTTAACTTCTACAAAAAATTAAAATATGTATTTGTCATTTTTTATTGCATTCAATAAACAAATTCTTGTCTCCCAACTCAAAAAGTGAAAAAACTTTACATTTGTAATTTGCAGCCAAAACAAACAAAAATGAACCGAATAATTATTCCGTGTTTTCATACTTCATTTTCCATCGTTTAATCTTTAGAACGTGTCATAAGTGGCCGAGAGACCGTTTCCAAAAACGAATACAACAAAATTATTTCTTGTTATTAGTTTTTTTTTTGGAAGCATCTCTGTGTTAATAAAATATGTACTTAGCTTCATACAAAAAGTAAAAAAAGGATATTTTAAAAGCCCTTCATCTTGATGCCTCAGTGTTGGAAAATAAAAATACTAATGTCGATTTCCATTGAACCACATGAAATAGACGGCCCGTTGCTACAAAAAATCAATATTTTTTGGTGTCAATGGAAAGAAAAACCGTAGAAATATCTTTTTGTAAGTGTATTAGTGTTCCAGCTGTTAGCATGAACAAACAAGATAAACAATTATTCATTCTTCGTCCTATAATTTTGTACATTTTTCAAATTTTAAATTGAATGAATTGCGTTCTTGGATACCAATGCATTATTTGCTTCAACAATCGTCGAATTCATCCAATGATCGAATTGAAAATTTTCAGCATATCTTCGTCCTCGGATGAAGAATGCTTGTAATGATGTCCTTGTTATATGTACCTATTCTTGATAACACAACGATAAACCTTTTTTATTTTCATTATTATTCTTTATTTTCATTATTATTATTTATAATATTCACTATTCTATTATTTATAGTAATTATAACTCAACAAAACCGCACTCTCTTCTATTTTCTTCTTCAACACATAATTATTCCATTTGCAAAAACTGTCAAGTTTTTAGTATGTGTTAAAATCAGTGTGAAAATCTGTGTAGATTTGTCTCAAAAGACGAATTCAAAACGAATCAATTCGTCGGGAAAAAACATCAATACTTTTCCCATTGGAAAACGTTTAAGAAAAAAATATTGCCGGCCCGTCGACGGCACATCAATATTTTGGTTCAATGGAAAACCACATAAAACATTTTGATTGTTTGTATGAATGAAAACAAGAAAAATATTTCTCTTACTTTACCAAAAAATACAGAATTTTTTTGTTCTCTTCACAAATTCTATTACCGTCACTCTTTGAAAATGAAATTTCACGAACAATTTCTACGCCTGTTTATTTAATAGCTTTTACTTACCTAATAATTTTACTCTATTTGTGAACATATCCATTAACTCACCTCTTTTTTCAAAAAAATTCAAATTTAACTGTAAAAATTATTCCCCTTTGGTGAATAGACGGATTGAAAGAATGTGTTAGTGAAAACACGCACACATCTTAGCAATCCGTAAATTTTAGCTTGTAGGCAACTGTCATTTTGACAGCTTTGTTTCCCATCTCCTTACCTTATATAATCTCTGGATCAGTGGGGAAAGGCCACTTGCACTTCACTAGTGATAGATAAACCCGTTACAAAAATGAGATCTGTAGACCTAGACTGTAATGACAAAATCAGTGATCACTTTATAACAAGATTGGAAACCTACCTACGTTTTAGTTTTACTCTTGCAGCTAACTTGCTTTGTATTATGTAGGCAACTGTATCTTTATTACAAAAACACACATACTCTTACCTGCTCCTTAAGTTTGTATTACACGCATACTGTTTCAGCTAACCTGCTCCCTCAGCTTGTAGGCAAATGTCACTTTGACAGCAAGGTTTCCAATCTTGGTATAAGTGATCACTGGACAAAATTACGTCGTATAAAGGGTTCGAAAAAGACAAGTGAAAGCCCCCTATTACACGGCCACACGACACGCAGTGTTGCCAGAACCGCAGATTTGTCTGCATTTGCAGATCTTCTGACTTGTATAAGGTCTGTTTGGTAACTCCAACTTTTTGCAACGAAGTAAAGAGCTGAACAGAATGCAGTCGCCGGACGACTGGCCACTAATCTGACAGCTTTCAAAAATTCGCCTTCCAAATCGCTTGTGAACACAATAGTCGCGCGACCACTGATCTCTATTATAACTCGATAGTGGATAGGAGCAAAAAGTTTGACTCCCATAGAAGACTGTTATAAGTGTAAAGGTACCATCCAGGTATAACAGTTATACCAAAATATAACACTTCCCCAACACTGATATCTATAATAGAGATAGAGATAATATAGATCAGAGATATAGACAAAGGAGATCAGTCACTTTTTTTGTTGAACATCACTTCACTCTGTCTCACTTTTTCGGTTTATATAGAAAGAGATGCACAAGTGTAAGAGTACCATGTCAAAATCAATGGGAGTCAAGAAAAGTGTTATAATTTGTATGGAATCCACTATCCAGTGTATTATAGAGATCAGTGATGTAAGGGCACTGGAGAAAAATCTCCTGAAGAGATTTGGACAAATCGAAAACCAAATTTTTCGTTGCTTAAAGTTTTTGGATGTCGTGCTTTTGCTCAGGTGCCAGGTTTTAAGCGGGAAAAGTTAGATAGCAAGTCAGTCGAATATATATTCATTGGATACGCCGCCGATGCAAAAGCTTACAGACTTTACAACACTCAGTCAAATTCAGTTGTTGTAAGCAGAGATGTAGTGTTCCTGGAGTCAAACAGCACAGAAAAGGTAATTGATTTCCAATGCAATCAAACTAACGATTTTTTGTTGGATTATTCCGAGGATGAAAAAGAAGACATTTGCGAATCAGGGGAGGATATAACCCGTGATGAGCTGCAACCTACAAGTGATCCGCAAACGTCTAGTTCACCATCAAGCCAGAGTGTTGTTGAAGCTGTTGGTCCATCGCATCCAGAACCAAATGAGGATTCATTTACGTCTCTTTCGAATGAAAGCAATGCCAGTGTGTGGCAACCGAGCGATTCCGATGATGAAGACGTGATTCAAGAAATCGAATCTCGCCAGATGTCTTCTCGAAACCAGGGCAAGCTGAAGCCTGATTATGTTAATTTTGCTTTTGCGTTCTTTGTGAGTGGTCCATCAACCTATAAACAAGCTTTATGTAATGAGAATGCAGACTCTTGGAAATGTGCAATGCGAGAAGAATTCGAATCGCTTCAACAAAACGAAACTTGGAAGTTGGAGCCCCTTCCTCCTGGAAAGTTGACGGTCAAATGTAAGTGGGTCTTCAAGGGAATGTTGTGAGGTTTAAAGCGCGGTTGGTAGCAAAAGGCTTTACACAGGTCGAAGGTGTAGATTACCACGAGACCTTCTCTCCTGTGGTCCGCTTTACAACGATTCGATACTTAATGGCAACGGCTGCAAGGTTTGACTTGAACATTCGCCAGTTGGATGTCGTCACGGCGTTCCTCCACGGGAGGTTGGAAGAAGACATATTTATGTCGCAGCCTGAAGGATTTTCTGATGGAACAGGTCGATGTTGTAAGCTGCAGAAGGCGATATATGGACTCAAACAATCGAGTCGTGTTTGGAATTGCACTCTCAACCAAGTGCTTTTAGATTTTGGACTGAAGCGTTCATTGACAGACCAATGTGTGTATCATCTAGTCGAAGGTTCAGGAATATTCATCGTTGCAATTTACGTCGATGACATATTGTTATTCAGCAATGATGTAGGATTGGAACAGAAACTTACTGATGTTCTATCCAAGCAGTTTTCTATGAAGGACATGGGAGAGGTATCTTCTGTGCTGTCCGGGTTACAAGAGACAGAAAAAAAAGGTAACATTTCTCTCGATCAAACTCATTACATCAAAGATATTTTATCTCGTTTCAATATGAGCGACTGTAATCTAACATCTGCACCGATGGACATTGGTCAGAAAATATCATCGAAGATGTGTCCGTTAAATGATGAAGAGAAAAGGCAAATGCAGGATGTACCGTATAGACAACTTGTTGGTGCTCTGCAATTTTGTGTACAAGTTTCACGACCTGACATATGTTTTCCAGTCAATGTCCTCAGCCGATACAATCATAACCCAGGAAGATCGCACTGGGGTGCTGCTAAACGTGTTTTACGCTACCTTGGAACTGTTGACAAGAAGATAACCTACAAAAGCGCCGAAAATCAACTTTGAGGTTATTGCGATGCGGATTGGGCAAGTGATGAGGATGAACCGAGATCAACCACTGGGTATGTGTTCACGATGCAAGGTGGAGCGATCTCCTGGTGCTCCAAGCAACAGAAAACTATTGCTATCTCAACAACTGAAGCCGAGTTTATGTCGATGACTGCGGCAATGTATTTGGTTAAAAATGTTTGAGCAAGAACTCTTCGAAAACTCTCTTCCATCGATTGTGTTGTTCTGCGATAACCGTTGCTATCAACTTGGCAGTCAACAATGCATATTCTGCACGAACTAAACATGTTGATGTGAAACAAAAATTTGTAGGTACATCAAAACGTCAACAATGGCTTGATTAAACTGTCTCATCTGCCACCTAATGAGATGCCAGCTGATATTCTCACCAAACCCACAACTGGTCGAAAGTTAGAAGCTTTTTCAAGTATTTTTGGTTTAAATTAAAATTATAACAAATGGCCTTCTGCCTTAAATCAAATGAATTTTTTTTGAATTATTGTTAAATGTTAATTATGAATTCTTTTATATAAATTTTTGGTATTTTTACATTATGTACACATTATTACTTAAAAGAAATTTGAATTAGAAAAGTATTTCAATTAAGGGAGAGTGTTTGATATTTAATTGAACAAGCCTAATCAGGCCCGGATTTACCATGCAGGCACAGTAGGCAGTTGCCTCGGGCGGCAAGAATTGGAGGGCGGCAAATTTTGAGAGAAAATTTCAAAACTTGTTATATTCGTGGGAATTGAATTTCCTGCCTATTTCGTCAGCACGCGTACCAACATTATGAGTGTAAAATGCTCGAATCGAAAAAATCGATTCGGACAATTCTCGATATTGGCCTAATATCGATTATTCGATGTAAGATAAGAATATAGAAAAAAATTCTCCTATGGATCTGCTCAAATTACTAAGAAGCAATGAGCTCCACACAGTTTTTCCAAATGTTGATATAGCGTACCGAATGCTCGTTTGCACACCCGTATCAAATTGTAGCGCTGAACGATCATTCTCCGTACTGCGGCGAGTGAAAAACTACTTGAGATCAAAACTGTTTGCAGAACGATTGAACGCACTCGCTTTGTTGACTATAGAGTCAGATTTGCTTATGTCTTTAGATTTCGATTCCATTATCGATGAGTTTGCCGTCCGAAAATCGAGACGTAAAAACTTCAACCAATAATCAATAATCGCATACACAATGCTAATTGTTAAATTATTATAATAAACTGACTATAATAAAATGAAAAATCTGCTCTCAGAAAGGTGCATTTAATTTATTGAAAAACTTTCCGAACCAAACTTATTACACCATTGAAAAAGTTTCGTAGGGCGGGGGGCGGCAATTTTCGCAACTGCCTAGGGGCGGCAAATTTCTAAATCCAGGCCTGATCCTAATTAATATGAAGATAGTGGCACTTGTAATATTGACATAATGACTAACAATATATACCTTCTTCTCTATCACACAATCAAGGAGATCAGTCGTCTTTTATTTTAATACTTATTTTCTCTGATAATTTGGGTAAATTCCATCGAGTTATTTCTATCACCATGTAAAGTTTGTTCGGACAGTAGATTCTTAATGTAGAGGTTCTAAGCTTTCATTCGATACCCCATTTGCCCATTTACCCGATGAGGTAGGACGAAACCAAAAATACCGTTTTTAAGATGGTCGGACAAAGGGAAAAGTACGGGTTATTTCTGTCCCACCATATGATTTGGTATCTTTGCCGAAATGTCTATAGACTTCTGCTTGGGTAGGGTACCTATTGTTTCGGCATTTTTGTTTTGCATTTTGTTATTTCGCTTTTTTCTCTTCGATTTTCTTTTATTTCACAAAACTTATTTTGTATTTTGTTTATTTTGTTTTTTCCTGTTTCGCGCCAGAATTTTTTCGCTCATTTTGTTTTGCCATTAACTCTCTCGCAAAGTTGTTAATTTTCAATACGATTGTTTTGCCACAGGTTATCTCGCTAACGGTTATTTCGCATTTTTTTCTGAATTCTTTTGGGAATGTAATAATTGTTATCTAATTAGTCTTCATTAGATGGCTTTTAGTCTTTGAAACCACCCGCGTAAGGTTAGAATAAAGTGAAGTATTTTAATATTGTCTTTAAATTAAAAAAAATGGAAAGTAAAATCGTATGCGCGCGAATTTTAAAGTCTTCAGGATCCTTACGTACACAAAAATTAAAATTTAAAAAAAAAAAAACAGATGAAGGCGAAACAATTAAAATCAAAATAATAAAAAAGCGAAATAATCGAAAAGCGAAATAAACGAATGCAAAATAAACGAAAAACGAAAAGACTGTAAGGCGAAAAAAAATCAGCGAAACAATCGAAAGCGAAGCAACTAAAAGATCAAACGAATGAAATGCGAAATAACAAAATGCAAAACGACCGTGGCGAAACGACCAAAAGCGAGATAAAAAAAGCGAAATAAACCATACCCCTTCTGCTTACTTTTGTCCAATTTCCCCATGGTATAAGCTGACACCAAAGAACGCAATCGGAAGTGCAATTTAACCGCAAAAAGGCCCAGGAAAAGTCTGTTCGACCACTGGTTTTGAAAATTTCATGTCATTTACCATTAGTTGGTGGCCAAATTTTTCCACTGTGTTGATGAGGTTGGTAATCTTACGGTCGCCTCCCCGACTATTATTTTCAACTTTTTGAAAATTTTATTACTTTACTTGACAACCAGAATTTAACTTTTGACAGAAGATGCAAAATCTACCAAATTTGGTAGAATTCTACCAAAACGGCAACCGTCCCCCGGGTAAGATAATCTAAGTTTCTCTTTCTTTTTTTTTTGTAGTAAGATTTTTTTGGATTTGTAATTCTCTCATTATGTTTAAAAATTTGAATAACGTTCTTTTTTCTCTTATTTATTTGATTAAACAAAAATTGACTTACTCAGGTATGTAAATGACGTACAATGCGTAATGTATCTTGGTCGATAATCCTCGACCAGCACAGCTTGATCGTTGATTAATTTGTTTTGTATTATCTCTTTAGCGTGAACTCTGCTGGTAAGGAAAGAAAGATATTCAAATTTAAACAAATACTTAGCTTTCTTTTTCTCTTAAATCAAATTTTTTTATTTATTGTAATTTGTAAGGGATAAGATTTGGACAGGGTTTTGGGAAGGGGAGATAAGGTGAGGCTATGCTCTGGTCGTTCCAGTGCTCTTCCTTTTTTTTCTTTTGTCCTTGGGAAAACTTGTTCGTGGTGTTGCTCTTTGCATGAATCTTTTTCTATTAATGTTATTTATCGCTCCGCAGACAAATGCCTGATCTGACGTTGTTGGTGCTCTTCGATTGGAACTCTCCCGAATCCTCGATGGAATGGAGAACACGTGTTCTTGCACGGAGTTTCCCCTATTTAAGTCTCCATGTTCCACAAACACCTGTGTCTAGAAGTCCGAATTTTAGATTTTGTACATTCTACCTTGTCTTCACCCACACGCTCTTTATAACTCCAATTCGAGATCCAAATTTATTCTCCTTCTTTCTTTTTAGAATTACAATTGACGTATCCATTAATTTTGTACAGTTTGCGTCTATGAGATTAATTTGGATTCAGCAAAAGATAATAATTAAGGCTTAGCCAAAAAATGTTAAGAAAACCCGGGACTCTACCTTATTGTCGCTAGTGAAAAAAGCACAAAATGAACTAAATATGTATATATGTATGAAATGTTTGATATTGGATCTGTCTCCACTCTAATGCTAGCACCAACTAATTCTTGTTGCATTATTTTTTTTTTTTGGTTCACCTATTTTTCTTCTTGTAAGAAGTAGGAGATCGGCTAAGCAATCACACACTGCATTTGATTTCTCTTTCGTTCCACTGCAGATATTTCAAGGCCAAGGGCTTGACTAACGAAGTTTAGCAAGTGAATGCCGAGGTTAAAGAAAACAGTGATAATAATAATTCTATGTAATTATTGTTTTTCTTTTTTCGGATTAAAATATTTCCAGTGTTGCGAGGTGTGTTGTGCATCAAAAGATGCAACTTACTGGAATGGGAAACATTTTATTGAAACTAAATGAACAAGAAATTGAAGTCAACGACAACTTGCATTGCATGTTCCTCAACTTTCTGCAAACTAACTTTCTGTCCCACAAATGATTAAACATGGAAACAAGATTGTATTCAGTACAGATGATTGTAGCATTTTCAACAATTCGTTGTGAACTTTTTGTTAAGGCTGATGCTTGTGGAGGTGTTTACAAAATCAATGGCCAAGCTTGTTTGCAAGTGTATTATCGAAGTTAATGAAATGGCATAGGACGTTTGGGTCACATCAATTAATCTTATTTGAAGAATGGAGCTGTGGAAGGAGTAGCTTGTAGCAAATACATCAACTTTTTGAAAAAGTGTGAAGTATGTTTCAAGGGTAAGCAAACTCGTGTCCCATTCAAACACACAGGTACTAGAGCGGTGCAAGAGCTAAGAACATGTTGGATCTTATTCATTCCGATCTTTGTGGTCCGATGGAAAGCAAGTCAAGATAATTTTTGACCTTTATTGATGATTTCTCGCGCGAGGTCTTTTTCTACGTTTTGGAATCAAAAGCGGAAGTTTTGACAGTATTCAAAGATTTTAAGCAGATGGTAGAAATTCAAATAGGACGTAAAATAAAGGTTATTCGGACGGACAACGGAACTGAGTATGTTGTACAAAATTTTGGAAGTTTTTGTAAAAGCCCTGGTAAAGGGTGTTTCTTTTTCGAGGTATAGAACTTTAAGTTGGCATTACTTTTAAAGACGACAACCGAATTAAAAGCTGTCAAGTGATTTATTCTCAGTTTGGTTTGGCAATTCATCATGAATAGACTCACGCCTGAACAACGCTTGCAAGTTCTGCAATTTTATTTCGAAAATAATGCTTCTGTGCAAAATACGTATCGCTCACTACGTCCATTTTACCGTCGACAAAATCTTCCATCAGAGCAGTTAATTCGATAACCCATGGAACGATGATCGCCACAACGTTACAGTCAATGGTGATCGGTATAGAGCCATGATTACTAACTAACTTTTTCATTCTTGAATTGAACAATCATGATGTCTAGGAGCTGTGGTTCCAACAAGACGGCGGCGGCGCAACAAATCACACAGCTCGTTTTCACGTTTTGGACCTGTGAATTGGCCTCCAATATCTTGTGATTTAACACCCCTAGACTTTTTTCTGTGGGGTTATATAAAGTCATTGGTCTATGCGGATAAGCCACAAACGCTTGACCATTTGGAAAACAACATTCGCCGTGTTATTGCCGATATACGGCCACAAATGTTGGAAAAAGTCGTCGAAAATTGGACGTTATCCGCTCCAGCCGTGGCTGTCATATGCCAGAAATCATATTTAAAATGTAATGCCACAAGATTATCTTTCGAATAAATAAAAAATCATGTCAGTCGAATATTCCATCGTTGTTTTATTGCAATTTAAATTTATATACCTCCAAAAAAAAACACGAAATAGAAATACCCCGGAGCAGAATGGAGTCGCCGAACGATATAATATGGTTCATGTTCCAAAGCAGAAAAGACAGAAGTGGGAAATCAATGAAAATTATATTTGTTGGGTACTGTGAAACAACAAAAGGATACAGATGAATTGATCAAGCCACAAAGAAGATTCGAATTAGCCGTGATTTTGTTTTTGTGGAATCAGAAGCAAAAATAATTTATCGTGTATAATTAGTCAACAACGAAGAACAAGATACAGTTGGGGAAATCAAGTAACGAAGAAAAACCCACTGTTAAAATTAAAGAAGACCCAAGTTTATAATCTCAAGTAAACGAATCTGTTGATTTATTAGAGCAATCGAATTCATCTCAAATAAGAAGATCTCAAAGATCTCAAATGAAAACAAGAATGAGTGAAATACTGCTATTCAAAAGGAACTTAAATCACTGGAAGAAAATAAAACCTGAAGCCTTGTTGATTTGCCAAATGGACGAAAGGCATGTGGGTGTTTAAAACTAAACATGATGGTGAAGGCAATATTATTGTCAGAAGGCAAGACTGGTGGCACACAAAAATCTGGCATAGATTATAATGAAACATATTCACCAGTTGTTCTGTATATAATTGCATGGGCAGCTAAAACTGAAATTAATATTGATCAAACAATGTAATGCCCATATTCGACGGATCAAGTTTTTGCACGACCAAAAATTAAGGCAAAAAATTCTGCAATGTCCCAAAGGCAGTAAAAATTTTTGGTCTTTTGTAAAAAATATGAAGAATTCTTCTTCTTCCTCGGTCCCTACGCTCTATGGGACAAATCTTCTTCCGCACTCGTGCTGTGGCGAGAGTCCTGAAGGATCTCAACATACATAAATCCACGGGTCCGGATGGTATCCCCGCTATTATTCTGAAGAGGTGTTCTTCCACGCTGGCAAAACCCTTGCGTAAGCTTTTCCATCTATTCTATTCTTCTGGGCTCGTTCTGAGCAGTTGGAAAACAGCATTTGTCCAGCCAATCCCAAAAAAAAGGCGAATCTTCTTCTCCCTCCAACTATCGACCGATTGCACTTACGTCCCTTCTTTCTAAGGTCATGGAAACGCTGATAAACTATCAGCTCAAGAAATATCTCGAAGACCGAAAGCTTCTTAATGACCGGCAGTACGGCTTTCGCAGCAACAGGTCCACTGGTGATCTGATGGTTTATCTCACCGAACAGTGGAACAAATCTTTACATCGTTTTGGAGAAAGCAAGATTGTTGCACTTGATATTTCTAAGGCATTTGATAAAGTCTGGCATCTTGCTCTTTTATCGAAAATGCGTGCTTTCGGTATCGATGAACCCCTTCTTCGTTGGATTAGAAACTTTCTTTCGAACCGTTCTATACAAGTCGTATTGGACGGTTTCAAGTCTGAAACCCACAATATAAATGCTGGTGTGCCCCAGGGCTCCGTTTTGTCTCCGACCCTCTTCCTCATTTTCATTAATGATCTCTTGTCTGTTACTTCTAATCCAATTAATTGTTTCGCTGACGATAGTACCCTTAGCTTTTCATATTCGTTTCCAGACTCACATCCTTCCTCTTTGGATGTGGAACTGCAACGGCAAAATATTGTAATGTGTATACACTTTATTTATCTCATACGCTCTGTATCTCCTTCTATTGTAATGTCTAATACTAATGTGTATACTTTATTATCTCTTACTCTCTGTATCTCTTTCTATATTTAATGTACACACTTTTCTTACTCTCTTTACTTACTCTGTATCTCTTGTTTATTTAATGTACATACTCTCTTTACTTAATATCGTTTAATTGTAGTAGTAAACACTCGTGAGGGGCAATAATTAATTAAGATTAAGAGAAACTTTTTGTTTAGCATTAAGAACGTTAGCCCCTACAAAAATCCCAGTATTTTCTCTCGAACTTTCAGCTTCCCCAAGAACTAATAGGAACCAATAGTAGTTTCTAGAACCCATCATTTTTGATATAAATAGCCGTTTGGTGGCGAGGCGAATTAGTTGATTGTGAACTGCGATAAGTAAAGTACACTGTGTTTGAAAAGTTATAATTGAAAGTGTTGAATAAATAAGTTTGTGAGTGATTTGAATAAAGTGAATTTGTGTTTTATTTAAAAAGTGAATAAGTTTTAATTGTCGGACCAAGCCGAATATTACAATACCTTCTTCTCTATCACACAATCAAGGAGATCAGTCGTCTTTTATTTTAATACTTATTTTCTCTGATAATTTGGGTAAATTCCATCGAGTTATTTCTATCACCATGTAAAGTTTGTTCGGACAGTAGATTCTTAATGTAGAGGTTCTAAGTTTTCATTCGATACCCCATTTGCCCATTTACCCGATGAGGTAGGACGAAACCAAAAATACCGTTTTTAAGATGGTCGGACAAAGGGAAAAGTACGGGTTATTTCTGTCCCACCATATGATTTGGTATCTTTGCCGAAATGTCTATAGACTTCTGCTTGGGTAGGGTACCTATTGTTTCGGCATTTTTGTTTTGCATTTTGTTATTTCGCTTTTTTCTCTTCGATTTTCTTTTATTTCACAAAACTTATTTTGTATTTTGTTTATTTTGTTTTTTCCTGTTTCGCGCCAGAATTTTTTCGCTCATTTTGTTTTGCCATTAACTCTCTCGCAAAGTTGTTAATTTTCAATACGATTGTTTTGCCACAGGTTATCTCGCTAACGGTTATTTCGCATTTTTTTCTGAATTCTTTTGGGAATGTAATAATTGTTATCTAATTAGTCTTCATTAGATGGCTTTTAGTCTTTGAAACCACCCGCGTAAGGTTAGAATACAGTGAAGTATTTTAATATTGTCTTTAAATTAAAAAAAATGGAAAGTAAAATCGTATGCGCGCGAATTTTAAAGTCTTCAGGATCCTTACGTACACAAAAATTAAAATTTAAAAAAAAAAAAAAAAACAGATGAAGGCGAAACAATTAAAATCAAAATAATAAAAAAGCGAAATAATCGAAAAGCGAAATAAACGAATGCAAAATAAACGAAAAACGAAAAGACTGTAAGGCGAAAAAAAATCAGCGAAACAATCGAAAGCGAAGCAACTAAAAGATCAAACGAATGAAATGCGAAATAACAAAATGCAAAACGACCGTGGCGAAACGACCAAAAGCGAGATAAAAAAAGCGAAATAAACCATACCCCTTCTGCTTACTTTTGTCCAATTTCCCCATGGTATAAGCTGACACCAAAGAACGCAATCGGAAGTGCAATTTAACCGCAAAAAGGCCCAGGAAAAGTCTGTTCGACCACTGGTTTTGAAAATTTCATGTCATTTACCATTAGTTGGTGGCCAAATTTTTCCACTGTGTTGATGAGGTTGGTAATCTTACGGTCGCCTCCCCGACTATTATTTTCAACTTTTTGAAAATTTTATTACTTTACTTGACAACCAGAATTTAACTTTTGACAGAAGATGCAAAATCTACCAAATTTGGTAGAATTCTACCAAAACGGCAACCGTCCCCCGGGTAAGATAATCTAAGTTTCTCTTTCTTTTTTTTTGTAGTAAGATTTTTTTTAGATTTGTAGTTCTCTCATTATGTTTAAAAATTTGAATAACATTCTTTTTTCTCTTATTTATTTGATTAAACAAAAATTGACTTACTCAGGTATGTAAATGACGTACAATGCGTAATGTATCTTGGTCGATAATCCTCGAGAAAACTGTGCACAGCTTGATCGTTGATTAATTCGTTTTGTATTATCTCTTTAGCGTGAACTCTGCTGGTAAGGAAAGAAAGATATTCAAATTTAAACAAATACTTAGCTTTCTTTTTCTCTTAAATCAAATTTTTTTATTTATTGTAATTTGTTGGGTGGGTATTTGGAAGTGATAAGAATTGGACGGGATGATTTGGGTAGGGTAGATAAGGTGAGGCTATGCTCTGGTAATTCGAGTGCTCTTCCTTTTTTTCTCTTGTCCTTGGGAAAACTTGTTGGAGCACGTGGCATTGCTCTGCATGAATCTTTTTCTGCTTATTGTTATTTATCGCTCCGCAGACAAATGCCTGATCTGACAACATTGGTTGTTGGTGCTCTTCCATTGGAACTCTCCCCAACCCCCGATGGAATGGAGAACACGTGTTCTTGCGCGATGGAATGGAGAACACGTGTTCTTGCACGGAGTTCCCCCTATTTAAGTCTCCGTGTTCCACAAACATCTATGTCTAGAGGTCCGAATTTTAGATTTTGTATATTCTACCTTATCTTCACCCACACGGTCTTCTATAACTCCAATTCGAGATCCGAATTTCTTCTCCTTCTTTCTTTTTAGAATTACAATTGACGTATCCATTAATTTTGTACAGTTTGCGTCTATGAGATTAATTTGGATTCAGCAAAAGATAATAATTAAGGCTTAGCCAAAAAATGTTAAGAAAACCCGGGGCTGTAGAGGAAGTGTACCAATTATGGAATACGCTCCTAATATGGAATAGTGCAATATTCTGAAAACCACGCTGTGTATGCATCTGTTTATTTCAATGCAAGCTTTTTTTCACGTGCATATTCGTTATATGTATCCTTGTTAACGCCGGTAGGTGTTGAAGTGCGCAGTTATTAAAAGTTGTTTTTCGTTTAGGTGCATGACATATTATTCCAAGTTTATTTTTTTTTATATTTTTTTATCCTTTAAAGTTTAAACATATTTTATTTGTCGAATCATTAGGAAAAAGCTTTAACTTAAGAATAAGAAAACGTATTTGGGTAAGTTCAGTGAAATAAAGAGTGAATTTTTACATAGTTCAGTGGATCGTGTTGTTCCTAATATGGAATATCAGGGTGTTCCTAGTATGGAATAGTATTTTTACATAGTTTATTTTTTTTTTATTTTTATATGGTACCAAAAGAAATCAAATGAAAGATTTGGGCCAAGTTGGCAATGCGGAAGGCCATCGCAACCATCAAGTCAAAAGAAATGGCTTTTCTGAGAGCATTCAGACTGGGCTTGTTTACTGAAGATAAAGGCGCTGAAGAATGGATACAATGCTTGCCCTGCCAGAAATAGTATCACGTAGATTGCTCTGGTGCAAAAATCAATAATTTCATTTATGATTTCTGCACATCAAATTAAATTTTTACAAAAAACACCAGTGGTCCATATTAGGGTCACTTTTTTCAAAGTGCTCATTTTGTGTTTTTTTAATTATTTATTTATTAAATGAAGTGTGATATTTATTTTTAGTTTTCCTTTTGTTTTTAAGTAGTATTATATATTTTTATAAACCTGAACTTAAAAGACCATAAAAAATTTGATTTTTTCGTGTTTAAAAATGAGTTTATATGTTGGTATTCCATAATCGGTACACTTCCTCTACCTTATTGTCGCTAGTGAAAAAAAGCGCAAAATGAACTAAATATGTATATATGTATGAAATGTTTGATATTGGATCTGTCTCCACTCTAATGCTAGCACCAACTAATTCTTGTTGTATTTTTTTTTTTGGTTCACTTATTTTTCTTCTTGTAAGAAGTAGAAGATCGGCTTAGCAATCACACACTGCATTTGATTTCTCATTCGTTCCACTGCAGATATTTCAAGGCCAAGGGCTTGACTAACGAAGTTTAGCAAGTGAATGCCGAGGTTAAAGAAAACAGTGATAATAATTCTATGTAATTATTGGTTTCTTTTTTCGGATTAAAATAGTTCCAGTGTTGCGAGGTGTATTGGGCGTGCAGTGGTGAATTTTAGTTTTGTTGTTTATTTTTCTTTTCTTTTGGTGTCAGAAAAAAAACCAATAAAATAATATCATAAAAAAAATTAGTACGCATACGCCTGAGTGTACTCGAAACTCGAAATTCATTTTAAATTAAATCAACACTGATTCTTACATGCTACGAATATGGAAAGAAATGGCATATTGCCAAAAACTGTCCAAACAAAAGGAAGTCTCATGATTTCAATTTATCGTCGACAAAATCTTCCATCAGAGCAGTTAATTCGATAACCCATGGAACGATGATCGCCACAACGTTACAGTCAATGGTGATCGGTATAGAGCCATGATTACTAACTAACTTTTTCATTCTTGAATTGAACAATCATGATGTCTAGGAGCTGTGGTTCCAACAAGACGGCGGCGGCGCAACAAATCACACAGCTCGTTTTCACGTTTTGGACCTGTGAATTGGCCTCCAATATCTTGTGATTTAACACCCCTAGACTTTTTTCTGTGGGGTTATATAAAGTCATTGGTCTATGCGGATAAGCCACAAACGCTTGACCATTTGGAAAACAACATTCGCCGTGTTATTGCCGATATACGGCCACAAATGTTGGAAAAAGTCGTCGAAAATTGGACGTTATCCGCTCCAGCCGTGGCTGTCATATGCCAGAAATCATATTTAAAATGTAATGCCACAAGATTATCTTTCGAATAAATAAAAAATCATGTCAATCGAATATTCCATCGTTGTTTTATATCAAACAACAAATAGAAATACCCCGGAGCAGAATGGAGTCGCCGAACGATATAATATGGTTCATGTTCCAAAGCAGAAAAGACAGAAGTGGGAAATCAATGAAAATTATATTTGTTGGGTACTGTGAAACAACAAAAGGATACAGATGAATTGATCAAGCCACAAAGAAGATTCGAATTAGCCGTGATTTTGTTTTTGTGGAATCAGAAGCAAAAATAATTTATCGTGTATAATTAGTCAACAACGAAGAACAAGATACAGTTGGGGAAATCAAGTAACGAAGAAAAACCCACTGTTAAAATTAAAGAAGACCCAAGTTTATAATCTCAAGTAAACGAATCTGTTGATTTATTAGAGCAATCGAATTCATCTCAAATAAGAAGATCTCAAAGATCTCAAATGAAAACAAGAATGAGTGAAATACTGCTATTCAAAAGGAACTTAAATCACTGGAAGAAAATAAAACCTGAAGCCTTGTTGATTTGCCAAATGGACGAAAGGCATGTGGGTGTTTAAAACTAAACATGATGGTGAAGGCAATATTATTGTCAGAAGGCAAGACTGGTGGCACACAAAAATCTGGCATAGATTATAATGAAACATATTCACCAGTTGTTCTGTATATAATTGCATGGGCAGCTAAAACTGAAATTAATATTGATCAAACAATGTAATGCCCATATTCGACGGATCAAGTTTTTGCACGACCAAAAATTAAGGCAAAAAATTCTGCAATGTCCCAAAGGCAGTAAAAATTTTTGGTCTTTTGTAAAAAATATGAAGAATTCTTCTTCTTCCTCGGTCCCTACGCTCTATGGGACAAATCTTCTTCCGCACTCGTGCTGTGGCGAGAGTCCTGAAGGATCTCAACATACATAAATCCACGGGTCCGGATGGTATCCCCGCTATTATTCTGAAGAGGTGTTCTTCCACGCTGGCAAAACCCTTGCGTAAGCTTTTCCATCTATTCTATTCTTCTGGGCTCGTTCTGAGCAGTTGGAAAACAGCATTTGTCCAGCCAATCCCAAAAAAAGGCGAATCTTCTTCTCCCTCCAACTATCGACCGATTGCACTTACGTCCCTTCTTTCTAAGGTCATGGAAACGCTGATAAACTATCAGCTCAAGAAATATCTCGAAGACCGAAAGCTTCTTAATGACCGGCAGTACGGCTTTCGCAGCAACAGGTCCACTGGTGATCTGATGGTTTATCTCACCGAACAGTGGAACAAATCTTTACATCGTTTTGGAGAAAGCAAGATTGTTGCACTTGATATTTCTAAGGCATTTGATAAAGTCTGGCATCTTGCTCTTTTATCGAAAATGCGTGCTTTCGGTATCGATGAACCCCTTCTTCGTTGGATTAGAAACTTTCTTTCGAACCGTTCTATACAAGTCGTATTGGACGGTTTCAAGTCTGAAACCCACAATATAAATGCTGGTGTGCCCCAGGGCTCCGTTTTGTCTCCGACCCTCTTCCTCATTTTCATTAATGATCTCTTGTCTGTTACTTCTAATCCAATTAATTGTTTCGCTGACGATAGTACCCTTAGCTTTTCATATTCGTTTCCAGACTCACATCCTTCCTCTTTGGATGTGGAACTGCAACGGCAAAATATTGTAATGTGTATACACTTTATTTATCTCATACGCTCTGTATCTCCTTCTATTGTAATGTCTAATACTAATGTGTATACTTTATTATCTCTTACTCTCTGTATCTCTTTCTATATTTAATGTACACACTTTTCTTACTCTCTTTACTTACTCTGTATCTCTTGTTTATTTAATGTACATACTCTCTTTACTTAATATCGTTTAATTGTAGTAGTAAACACTCGTGAGGGGCAATAATTAATTAAGATTAAGAGAAACTTTTTGTTTAGCATTAAGAACGTTAGCCCCTACAAAAATCCCAGTATTTTCTCTCGAACTTTCAGCTTCCCCAAGAACTAATAGGAACCAATAGTAGTTTCTAGAACCCATCATTTTTGATATAAATAGCCGTTTGGTGGCGAGGCGAATTAGTTGATTGTGAACTGCGATAAGTAAAGTACACTGTGTTTGAAAAGTTATAATTGAAAGTGTTGAATAAATAAGTTTGTGAGTGATTTGAATAAAGTGAATTTGTGTTTTATTTAAAAGTGAATAAGTTTTAATTGTCGGACCAAGCCGAATATTACATTGGTGTCAGAAGTGGGATTAAAACTTATTGAGAATAAAACAGTGAACAGTGATTAAACTATTTTGTGTGAAATAGTGAAGTTAAAAATGATAAGTAAAGTTTTGAAAGACTTAACTGTCGCTGAGCTAAAGGCCGAATTAAGCAAACGTGGCTTAAGTGCGGCAGGATATAAAATCGAACTCGTAAAACGGCTACAGGAATATCTGGAAGAACAAAATGAAGACCCAGATACGTTTGCTTTCGAAGTGGAAGCAAAATCGAAAGAGGTAAATGCAACTGCCGACTTATCTACCATGATGACACTTCTTCTAGCCAAATTTGAAGAAAATCAAAAGAATGTGCTAGAGCGGTTTGACGCACAGAAGAAAGAGCAAGATAACGTTCGGGAGCAACTAGAAACTCAAAACAAGAATGTTCTGGAGCAACTAGAAACTCAAAGAAACGAGCAGAAGACCGAACAAGAGAATGTTCTCAAACAACTAGAAGGAAATGTCCTCAAGCAACTAGAGGCTCAAAGAAATGACCAAAAGCAAGAACAGCAGAATATTCTAGAGCGGTTTGACGAACAGAGAAACCTTTTAGAGGGCAGGTTTACGGACTTCGAAGAGAGAATCACTACTCTCGACGAACGCGTCGAAAAACAAAATGCACGTTTCGAGAAAATGGACGAACAAATCGAAACCATCACAAATGAACTAGAAAAAGTGCGAAAGATGAAAGCTCGAGAACCTTCTGGTGAGTGCTCAAGAAAGAGAGAAGTGAATCCTCCAAGCTTTGATGGTCAGATTCCGTGGTCAATCTACAAGAAACAGTTTGAAGCAGCAGCGTTCACAAACGGCTGGGACGATGACGAAAAATACATTGCTCTTACGCTTGCCTTGAGAGGAGCAGCTGCTGAACTGCTACAAACCATCCCAGCAGAGAAGAACGGTGACTTCAAAGTTCTGGTAAACGCAATCGAACAGCGGTTTGGGGATAGCCACATGACAGAAGTCTTCCGAGTACAACTAAACAACAGGGCACAGAAAAGAGGTGAAACTCTGCAGCAGCTTCAGGCAGATATCGAGCGATTAGTCCACCTGGCATACCCAACAGCTGGCAACGAGATAATAAATCAACTTGCTGTTGAAGCCTTTGTGAGAGCTGTGGGCGATATAAATCTCCAAAGGGCTATTCGCACTGCCGGAAAGCAAACACTACCAGAAGCATTGGCTTTCGCTCTAACAATGGAAGCCGCAGAACAAGCATCCCAAAACGTGCATCGCGTGAGAGAATTGGAAGTCCAAGAATGCTCTTGTCAGAAGGCTACTCTGGAAAGGAGTCAGCGAGACGGACAAGCACGATGCTGGAACTGCAACAAGACTGGGCATCTTCAACGACAGTGCAGATTACCGCGAAGACGAACCTCATGCCAACACTGTGGAAACAGAACTTACTCAATAAGTCAAAGCTGTTTCCCACCCGGGAAACGAATAAGAACCAACTTCGAGGGGCAGAAGCTGGTTTCTGGTATCGATGGCCCCAGAAACGACATCCAGGTTTCTCAAACGAAACGTGACAACAAGAGCCTGACCGTGGAAGCAAGTATAAACGGCAACAAATGTGTGGCTACCATCGACACCGGTGCCACGGCGTCCATTGTACGGCAGGACCTCGTTAAGAAGACATGGCTCCACAACACCAACAGCTATCGTCTAAGGACTGCAACTGGAGAAGCCGCAAAAGTTTATGGTGAGGTACGTCTTAAGATCCGGATGGCAGAGCTGGAATTCTCTCACCTGTTCCTGGTAGCAGATATATGCGACGAGTGCATTGTCGGTGTCGATTTCATGAAAGATCACGGAGTGATATTGGACATCGGGAACCAAGTCCTGAAATATCGAAACATCGAGATTCCGATGATCTATGGGATCCACTCGTATGAGACCTCGTTATCTGTGAAAACCGTCATCAAAGAAGATCTGACTTTGCCTGCTTCTTCAGAAGTATTCGTGTGGACGAAATTGAAAGGTAAGCCTGGAAGCCATCGATACCTCATGGTCGAACCAGCATCTGTAAAGTCCTCCCAAAACGTCACCATTGGGAAGACTCTTGTTAGACCTGTAAAGAACATGGTTCCCGTACGAATACTGAACATCAAGCCGTACGAAGTTAAGCTTAGAAAAGGTGAGATTGTCGGACAATGCGAATCTGTATCAGCGATAACAAGGATCAGCGAAGAAGAGACAAGGCAAACATTGAAGTCCAAAGAGCTGAACTCCATAAAGACGAACATTCTCGAGTCCTCTAATCTTGGCCAACAACAACGAAGAACTGCAGAAGGTCTCCTCGAAGAATTTGCAGACATCTTTTCATCATCGCAAGGGAAATATGGCAGAACACAACTGGTTCAACATCGAATCAACACCGGGGATGCAAAGCCGATTCGTCAACCTGCAAGACGCCTTCCACTAGCCAAACAAGGTGAGGTTGAAGAACTGATAACCACCATGAAAGAAGAGGGTCTTATCGAAAACTCTAAAAGCCCTTGGGCGTCTCCAGTGGTCCTGGTAAAGAAGAAAGACGGATCAACCCGCTTTTGCGTGGACTATCGAAGGTTGAACGATGTGACCAAGAAAGATAGCTACCCTCTGCCTAGGATCAGCGATACTCTGGACGCAATGGAAGGAGCACAATGGTTCTCAACTTTGGACCTGAAAAGTGGATACTGGCAAGTAGAAATCCATCCTGAAGACAAAGAGAAGACAGCGTTCTCGACAGGAAACGGATTGTGGCAGTTCAAAGTGATGCCTTTTGGACTGTGCAATGCTCCAGCGACTTTTGAGCGCCTTATGGAATGCGTCCTGCAAGGACTCACTTGGAAATCTTGCCTGGTCTATTTGGATGACGTCATCGTATACGGGAAAACATTTGACGAACATTGTACAAATCTGAGAGCCGTGTTTCAAAGACTTCGAGAAGCCCACCTCAAGCTCAATCCAGAAAAGTGTTCACTCTTCAAAACCGAAGTGAAATACCTGGGACATATCATCTCATCCCAAGGAGTTAAGACGGATCCTGATAAGGTTGACACCGTGAAGAATTGGCCAACACCACAGGACAAACATCAACTCCGAAGCTTTCTGGGTCTAGCCACCTACTATAGGCGCTTCGTCAAGAATTTTGCTGAGATCGCCAAGAGTCTACATCAGCTAACGGAAAAGGGAAAGCAGTTTAAATGGTCAGGTGAGTGCGAGCGCAGCTTTCAAGAGCTCAAGCAACGCTTGTGTAATGCACCAGTGCTGACCTACCCGACTCCAGGAAAACCGTTCATCATTGATGCTGATGCCAGCAATGTCGGGATTGGTGCTGTATTGTCACAGGTACATGATGGCGAAGAAAAGGTGGTTGCCTATTACAGCAAGGTACTCTCAAAGTCGGAAAGAAACTATTGTGTGACCAGAAGAGAACTTCTTGCACTGATTTTGGCAACAAAGCACTTCCATAAGTATCTCTATGGACAGAAGTTTCTTCTCCGAACCGACCATGGAGCACTAAACTGGCTTTTGAATTTCAAGAATCCAGAGGGTCAAGTGGCGAGATGGATTGAGAGGCTGCAGACGTACGATTATGAAATTCAACATCGGAAAAGGAAGCTTCACTCAAATGCTGATGCACTGTCTCGGAGACCATGTAAGCAAGACTGTAAACATTGCAGACGCCAAGAAGAAAAAGAAGTGGTCACTGTCCTACGAACCAGAACCGATCCCATTTATGGCTGGAGCAACGACGAGTTGAGGAAGGCTCAACAAGAGGACCCAGATATTGAACCCATCCTCGCATGCAAGGAACACCAGGAAAAACCAGAATGGGCTGATATCTCCGACAGAAGTCCGGCTCTAAAGGCCTATTGGGCACAGTGGGACTCATTGCATGTCCAAGAGGGTGTCCTTCGACGTAAATGGGAATCAGCAGATGGAAAGTCCTATGTAATGCAGCTAGTCTTACCGAGATCGAAGATTGTGGACGTTCTGCGAGAGATGCATGATGGAGTTTCGGGAGGCCATCTAGGAGTAAACAAGACGCTAGAAAAGGTTCGACAACGATTCTATTGGCTACATGCAAGGGAAGATGTCGAGAAGTGGTGCCGAATATGTGATACCTGTGCTGCCACCAAAGGCCCGAACAAAAAGAATCACAGCCAAATGCAGCAGTATAATGTCGGATCACCCTTTGAAAGGATTGCAATAGACGTGGCGGGTCCATTTCCGGAAACAAATAATGGAAATCGTTATATTCTGGTTGTCATGGATTACTTCAGCAAGTGGCCTGAAGCATACGCCATACCGAATCAAGAAGCCAAAACAGTCGCAGACCAAATTGTGTTTAACTGGGTGAGCAGATTCGGTGTTCCATTAGAACTGCATTCCGACCAGGGACGGAATTTTGAATCAAACATATTCCAGGAAGTTTGTGGGCTTCTTCACATCAAGAAGACAAGAACAACACCACTCCACCCACAATCTGATGGCATGGTCGAACGGTTCAACCGAACCCTTAAGGAACATCTTTGCAAAGTTGTGGACGACAACCAGCGAGATTGGGATCGACATATTCCACTGTTCTTGATGGCGTATCGAAGTGCAAGACATAGCTCAACTGGCCATACACCGTCTGAGATTTTAATGGGAAAGAACATCAGACTGCCGAGCGAAATCAAATTTGGATGTCCCACGTCGGAACCGCAAGCCGAGGATGTTTACTTGGATGACCTGAGAGAAAGACTCCTTCAGATCCACGACGATACCAGGTCAAAAATGAAGCTGTTCAGTGACCGAATGAAGACACGCTACGATATACGAGCGACAACAACAGAGTTCCAAGCAGGAGATCGAGTGTGGCTTTACAATCCCCATCGACAAAAAGGGTTGTCACCGAAACTTCAACGGGACTGGGAAGGTCCATATACAGTGATTAGCAAAATCAACGACGTCGTGTACCGGATACAAAAAGGAGTCAGAGGTAAACTTAAAGTCGTACATCGCGACCGACTACATCGCTACAGTGGTGATGAAGATGATGGATTTGTTCGGGACGATCAATCCTAAGGAGGGGGCAATGTAATGTGTATACACTTTATCTCATACGCTCTGTATCTCCTTCTATTGTAATGTCTAATACTAATGTGCAGCGCTGCCACTTTACTCCTTTAGCAGTAGATCTACTGCGTTTTGGCCCAAATGAAAATATACTGCGCAGCAAAACCAATCTACTCCTTTTTTAGGATTTTGAAAAAGAGTATATATTTTTTACACAACTTTACGAATCTTTCATTAAAAATAAATTAAATATTTAAATATCTCTACATAAAAATAAAAATGGATGTGTGTTTGTTTCTTTGTTTGTATGTCTCTTATAGACTCCGAAATGGCCCAACAGATATTTGTGAAATTTTTATGGTTCATACTGTTGCATTCAGTGATGATTTCTGTGAAAAAAAAATTGGAAAAAAATTTGATTTTTTTTGCTTGGAATTTTTTGTTTCAAAATGGGTTTTCGAATGGAACAGAAAGTTCTTGATGAAAAACTCGGAAAACTCATTGGGAAAATTGTTTATTATTGCAGGTGTATTTGTTTGGTTTTCAAATGGAAAACTTGAACATTTCAGAATGGGTTTTCCAATGGCAAATAGAAACTGCACTGATTCTCACATAGAAAAATGGAAATTTTTTGTTTAGGAACTAGGAAAACTCTGCGAGAGCACGAAAACTGCAACACCTTAAATCAAGTTTTTTTTATGGAATTTAAGGTGGATTGGTTTGTTTGTATGTCCGGTTTGGACTCTTAATCCGCTCAATCCTCAATTCATTTTTATAACATTTTCATTGCATAAAAATTTTCATTTTGGGACAATTTTACGGGAAAGTCAGCAAATAAGGGGGACAACCGTAAGCTGTTTGTAATTCTGATTTTTTTGAAATAGTCAAAACAGAGAAGTTTTTGAATTTTTCAAAGAAATTTGCATTTTACTTCATGCTTTAATGAAAGTAGAATGTTAGTTGTAGAGCTTGGAAAAATTCAGATATGTGGTTCTCTATTTCAATTGGATTCAAGCAAATCACATTGCATTTTAACAATGTCTGTGTTAATCAGAATGATTATTCTGGAGTTGCTCTGAAGGGTGGCGAGACGAAGTTCGCGGGGTCGGCTAGTAATATATAAAGCTGAAGTGTTTGTTCGTTTGAACGCGGTAATCTCAGGAACTACTGGTTCGAATTGTATAATTCTTTTTGTGTTGGATAGTCCATTAATCGAGAAAGGTCTTAGGCTATTTTACAATAGGATGCGACCAGTAGGAGCGAAGAATCTGTGAGAAATGTTGAAAAAACGGCAAAAAACATTCATTTTTCTGCGTTTTAACGCTCTTTTCTCAGGAAGTGCTTAGTCAAATTAAACAATTCTTTTTGTGTTGAATGGCCGCTTTATCGAGAAAGGCTTGAAGCGATATAATATTACACTGCGACCAATAGGAGCGAAGCGTCAGAGAAAAATGTTGTAATAACCTCAAAAAATATTCATTTTTAGAGGCTGGTATTGTTTGCTTGAAAGCGCTGTTCTCAGGAACCGCTAAATCAAATTGAAAAATTCTTTTTGTGTTGGAATGTATCAATTTTTAAGCTATACAATGGTACGGTGCAATAATAAGAACAAAGCATGAGTGAAAAGCGTTGCTAGAATGTGGAAAATTATACATTTGTAGGCTTTGAGTTAAGGAGAATTTCGACTTAGGAAGAGTCGACTGTTATACAATTTTAAAATAACTTCAAAACAAAATTCCGACGGGCGCATGATGCACAACTCAAGACGCACATCTGGCCGGTGGACGAGGTACAGGTGGACGAAGTCGCGGGCAACTGCTAATTCAAAATTAACTCTAAACTCTGAATGCATCCATTCAAACTACATTCGCTATTGGCTTTCGGGTCAAAAACATCAAACTGAAAGATGGCTGAGACACTAGATGTCGTACAATTGTGCTTGTTTTTATCGAATTGTTTCTTGTTTTTGATTTGTTGTGCTGTTTTTTTTTTTAGAAATGGACGAATTTGTAACTAGGTCTGCAACGCCAAGGTATTATTATAGTCGTATCCATAGGTATTGCATATTTTAAAATCTACTGCGGTTTATTTCAATCTACTGCGCTTTTTTGTCGAATATACTGCGCTCAATTGTTCGAAGGGTGGCAGCGCTGCTAATGTGTATACTTTATTATCTCTTACTCTCTGTATCTCTTTCTATATTTAATGTACACACTTTTCTTACTCTCTTTACTTACTCTGTATCTCTTTCTATATTTAATGTACACACTTTTCATTACTCTCTTTACTTACTCTGTATCTCTTGTTTATTTAATGTACATACTCTCTTTACTTAATATCGTTTAATTGTAGTAGTAAACACTCGTGAGGGGCAATAATTAATTAAGATTAAGAGAAACTTTTTGTTTAGCATTAAGAACGTTAGCCCCTACAAAAATCCCAGTATTTTCTCTCGAACTTTCAGCTTCCCCAAGAACTAATAGGAACCAATAGTAGTTTCTAGAACCCATCATTTTTGATATAAATAGCCGTTTGGTGGCGAGGCGAATTAGTTGATTGTGAACTGCGATAAGTAAAGTACACTGTGTTTGAAAAGTTATAATTGAAAGTGTTGAATAAATAAGTTTGTGAGTGATTTGAATAAAGTGAATTTGTGTTTTATTTAAAAAGTGAATAAGTTTTAATTGTCGGACCAAGCCGAATATTACAATACCTTCTTCTCTATCACACAATCAAGGAGATCAGTCGTCTTTTATTTTAATACTTATTTTCTCTGATAATTTGGGTAAATTCCATCGAGTTATTTCTATCACCATGTAAAGTTTGTTCGGACAGTAGATTCTTAATGTAGAGGTTCTAAGTTTTCATTCGATACCCCATTTGCCCATTTACCCGATGAGGTAGGACGAAACCAAAAATACCGTTTTTAAGATGGTCGGACAAAGGGAAAAGTACGGGTTATTTCTGTCCCACCATATGATTTGGTATCTTTGCCGAAATGTCTATAGACTTCTGCTTGGGTAGGGTACCTATTGTTTCGGCATTTTTGTTTTGCATTTTGTTATTTCGCTTTTTTCTCTTCGATTTTCTTTTATTTCACAAAACTTATTTTGTATTTTGTTTATTTTGTTTTTTCCTGTTTCGCGCCAGAATTTTTTCGCTCATTTTGTTTTGCCATTAACTCTCTCGCAAAGTTGTTAATTTTCAATACGATTGTTTTGCCACAGGTTATCTCGCTAACGGTTATTTCGCATTTTTTTCTGAATTCTTTTGGGAATGTAATAATTGTTATCTAATTAGTCTTCATTAGATGGCTTTTAGTCTTTGAAACCACCCGCGTAAGGTTAGAATACAGTGAAGTATTTTAATATTGTCTTTAAATTAAAAAAAATGGAAAGTAAAATCGTATGCGCGCGAATTTTAAAGTCTTCAGGATCCTTACGTACACAAAAATTAAAATTTAAAAAAAAAAAAAAAAACAGATGAAGGCGAAACAATTAAAATCAAAATAATAAAAAAGCGAAATAATCGAAAAGCGAAATAAACGAATGCAAAATAAACGAAAAACGAAAAGACTGTAAGGCGAAAAAAAATCAGCGAAACAATCGAAAGCGAAGCAACTAAAAGATCAAACGAATGAAATGCGAAATAACAAAATGCAAAACGACCGTGGCGAAACGACCAAAAGCGAGATAAAAAAAGCGAAATAAACCATACCCCTTCTGCTTACTTTTGTCCAATTTCCCCATGGTATAAGCTGACACCAAAGAACGCAATCGGAAGTGCAATTTAACCGCAAAAAGGCCCAGGAAAAGTCTGTTCGACCACTGGTTTTGAAAATTTCATGTCATTTACCATTAGTTGGTGGCCAAATTTTTCCACTGTGTTGATGAGGTTGGTAATCTTACGGTCGCCTCCCCGACTATTATTTTCAACTTTTTGAAAATTTTATTACTTTACTTGACAACCAGAATTTAACTTTTGACAGAAGATGCAAAATCTACCAAATTTGGTAGAATTCTACCAAAACGGCAACCGTCCCCCGGGTAAGATAATCTAAGTTTCTCTTTCTTTTTTTTTGTAGTAAGATTTTTTTTAGATTTGTAGTTCTCTCATTATGTTTAAAAATTTGAATAACATTCTTTTTTCTCTTATTTATTTGATTAAACAAAAATTGACTTACTCAGGTATGTAAATGACGTACAATGCGTAATGTATCTTGGTCGATAATCCTCGAGAAAACTGTGCACAGCTTGATCGTTGATTAATTCGTTTTGTATTATCTCTTTAGCGTGAACTCTGCTGGTAAGGAAAGAAAGATATTCAAATTTAAACAAATACTTAGCTTTCTTTTTCTCTTAAATCAAATTTTTTTATTTATTGTAATTTGTTGGGTGGGTATTTGGAAGTGATAAGAATTGGACGGGATGATTTGGGTAGGGTAGATAAGGTGAGGCTATGCTCTGGTAATTCGAGTGCTCTTCCTTTTTTTCTCTTGTCCTTGGGAAAACTTGTTGGAGCACGTGGCATTGCTCTGCATGAATCTTTTTCTGCTTATTGTTATTTATCGCTCCGCAGACAAATGCCTGATCTGACAACATTGGTTGTTGGTGCTCTTCCATTGGAACTCTCCCCAACCCCCGATGGAATGGAGAACACGTGTTCTTGCGCGATGGAATGGAGAACACGTGTTCTTGCACGGAGTTCCCCCTATTTAAGTCTCCGTGTTCCACAAACATCTATGTCTAGAGGTCCGAATTTTAGATTTTGTATATTCTACCTTATCTTCACCCACACGGTCTTCTATAACTCCAATTCGAGATCCGAATTTCTTCTCCTTCTTTCTTTTTAGAATTACAATTGACGTATCCATTAATTTTGTACAGTTTGCGTCTATGAGATTAATTTGGATTCAGCAAAAGATAATAATTAAGGCTTAGCCAAAAAATGTTAAGAAAACCCGGGGCTGTAGAGGAAGTGTACCAATTATGGAATACGCTCCTAATATGGAATAGTGCAATATTCTGAAAACCACGCTGTGTATGCATCTGTTTATTTCAATGCAAGCTTTTTTTCACGTGCATATTCGTTATATGTATCCTTGTTAACGCCGGTAGGTGTTGAAGTGCGCAGTTATTAAAAGTTGTTTTTCGTTTAGGTGCATGACATATTATTCCAAGTTTATTTTTTTTTATATTTTTTTATCCTTTAAAGTTTAAACATATTTTATTTGTCGAATCATTAGGAAAAAGCTTTAACTTAAGAATAAGAAAACGTATTTGGGTAAGTTCAGTGAAATAAAGAGTGAATTTTTACATAGTTCAGTGGATCGTGTTGTTCCTAATATGGAATATCAGGGTGTTCCTAGTATGGAATAGTATTTTTACATAGTTTATTTTTTTTTTATTTTTATATGGTACCAAAAGAAATCAAATGAAAGATTTGGGCCAAGTTGGCAATGCGGAAGGCCATCGCAACCATCAAGTCAAAAGAAATGGCTTTTCTGAGAGCATTCAGACTGGGCTTGTTTACTGAAGATAAAGGCGCTGAAGAATGGATACAATGCTTGCCCTGCCAGAAATAGTATCACGTAGATTGCTCTGGTGCAAAAATCAATAATTTCATTTATGATTTCTGCACATCAAATTAAATTTTTACAAAAAACACCAGTGGTCCATATTAGGGTCACTTTTTTCAAAGTGCTCATTTTGTGTTTTTTTAATTATTTATTTATTAAATGAAGTGTGATATTTATTTTTAGTTTTCCTTTTGTTTTTAAGTAGTATTATATATTTTTATAAACCTGAACTTAAAAGACCATAAAAAATTTGATTTTTTCGTGTTTAAAAATGAGTTTATATGTTGGTATTCCATAATCGGTACACTTCCTCTACCTTATTGTCGCTAGTGAAAAAAAGCGCAAAATGAACTAAATATGTATATATGTATGAAATGTTTGATATTGGATCTGTCTCCACTCTAATGCTAGCACCAACTAATTCTTGTTGTATTTTTTTTTTTGGTTCACTTATTTTTCTTCTTGTAAGAAGTAGAAGATCGGCTTAGCAATCACACACTGCATTTGATTTCTCATTCGTTCCACTGCAGATATTTCAAGGCCAAGGGCTTGACTAACGAAGTTTAGCAAGTGAATGCCGAGGTTAAAGAAAACAGTGATAATAATTCTATGTAATTATTGGTTTCTTTTTTCGGATTAAAATAGTTCCAGTGTTGCGAGGTGTATTGGGCGTGCAGTGGTGAATTTTAGTTTTGTTGTTTATTTTTCTTTTCTTTTGGTGTCAGAAAAAAAACCAATAAAATAATATCATAAAAAAAATTAGTACGCATACGCCTGAGTGTACTCGAAACTCGAAATTCATTTTAAATTAAATCAACACTGATTCTTACATGCTACGAATATGGAAAGAAATGGCATATTGCCAAAAACTGTCCAAACAAAAGGAAGTCTCATGATTTCAATTTATCGTCGACAAAATCTTCCATCAGAGCAGTTAATTCGATAACCCATGGAACGATGATCGCCACAACGTTACAGTCAATGGTGATCGGTATAGAGCCATGATTACTAACTAACTTTTTCATTCTTGAATTGAACAATCATGATGTCTAGGAGCTGTGGTTCCAACAAGACGGCGGCGGCGCAACAAATCACACAGCTCGTTTTCACGTTTTGGACCTGTGAATTGGCCTCCAATATCTTGTGATTTAACACCCCTAGACTTTTTTCTGTGGGGTTATATAAAGTCATTGGTCTATGCGGATAAGCCACAAACGCTTGACCATTTGGAAAACAACATTCGCCGTGTTATTGCCGATATACGGCCACAAATGTTGGAAAAAGTCGTCGAAAATTGGACGTTATCCGCTCCAGCCGTGGCTGTCATATGCCAGAAATCATATTTAAAATGTAATGCCACAAGATTATCTTTCGAATAAATAAAAAATCATGTCAATCGAATATTCCATCGTTGTTTTATATCAAACAACAAATAGAAATACCCCGGAGCAGAATGGAGTCGCCGAACGATATAATATGGTTCATGTTCCAAAGCAGAAAAGACAGAAGTGGGAAATCAATGAAAATTATATTTGTTGGGTACTGTGAAACAACAAAAGGATACAGATGAATTGATCAAGCCACAAAGAAGATTCGAATTAGCCGTGATTTTGTTTTTGTGGAATCAGAAGCAAAAATAATTTATCGTGTATAATTAGTCAACAACGAAGAACAAGATACAGTTGGGGAAATCAAGTAACGAAGAAAAACCCACTGTTAAAATTAAAGAAGACCCAAGTTTATAATCTCAAGTAAACGAATCTGTTGATTTATTAGAGCAATCGAATTCATCTCAAATAAGAAGATCTCAAAGATCTCAAATGAAAACAAGAATGAGTGAAATACTGCTATTCAAAAGGAACTTAAATCACTGGAAGAAAATAAAACCTGAAGCCTTGTTGATTTGCCAAATGGACGAAAGGCATGTGGGTGTTTAAAACTAAACATGATGGTGAAGGCAATATTATTGTCAGAAGGCAAGACTGGTGGCACACAAAAATCTGGCATAGATTATAATGAAACATATTCACCAGTTGTTCTGTATATAATTGCATGGGCAGCTAAAACTGAAATTAATATTGATCAAACAATGTAATGCCCATATTCGACGGATCAAGTTTTTGCACGACCAAAAATTAAGGCAAAAAATTCTGCAATGTCCCAAAGGCAGTAAAAATTTTTGGTCTTTTGTAAAAAATATGAAGAATTCTTCTTCTTCCTCGGTCCCTACGCTCGTTGACAATGACACTCCAGTTGTTAGCTCTCTCGCGAAAGCTAACCTTTTTGCTAGGCAGTTCGCCTCCAACTCTTCGCTGCCAGAGAGTGTCATGACTCCTCCAGTTATTGAGCGCGTCAATGATTCCATGGGACAAATCTTCTTCCGCACTCGTGCTGTGGCGAGAGTCCTGAAGGATCTCAACATACATAAATCCACAGGTCCGGATGGTATCCCCGCTATTATTCTGAAGAGGTGTTCTTCCACGCTGGCAAAACCCTTGCGTAAGCTTTTCCATCTATCCTATTCTTCTGGGCTCGTTCTGAGCAGTTGGAAAACAGCATTTGTCCAGCCAATCCCAAAAAAAGGCGAATCTTCTTCTCCCTCCAATTATCGACCGATTGCACTTACGTCCCTTCTTTCTAAGGTCATGGAAACGCTGATAAACTATCAGCTCAAGAAATATCTCGAAGACCGAAAGCTTCTTAATGACCGGCAGTACGGCTTTCGCAGCAACAGGTCCACTGTTGATCTGATGGTTTATCTCACCGAACAGTGGAACAAATCTTTACATCGTTTTGGAGAAAGTAAGATTGTTGCACTTGATATTTCTAAGGCATTTGATAAAGTCTGGCATCTTGCTCTTTTATCGAAAATACGTACTTTCGTTATCGATGAACCCGTTCTTCGTTGGATTAGAAACTTTCTTTCGAACCGTTCAATACAAGTTGTATTGGACGGATTCAAATCTGAAACCCACAACATAAATGCTGGTGTGCCCAAGGGCTGCGTTTTGTCTCCGACCCTCTTCCTCACTTTCATTAATGATCTCTTGTCTGTTACTTCTAATCCAATTAATTGTTTCGCTGACGATAGTACCCTTAGCTTTTCATATTCGTTTCCAGACTCACATCCTTCCTCTTCGGATGTGGAACTGCAACGGCAAAATATGATAAGCTCATTAAACTCTGACTTAAACAGCGTTGTACAATGGGGAATACAAAATCGCGTAGAGTTTAATGCTAAGAAATCTCAATGCTGTCTTGTATCTTCGAAGCGAGACATACCCCCCTTGCCACTATCCATGTGTGGCACTTGCATCAATGAGACCGAACATCTCGCGATTCTCGGTATGTGCATCACTGACCACCTTTTGTGGAACGAGCACATATGCGATGTCGCCAAAAATGCCGCAAAATGTTTAGGTTTCTTAAGGCGATGCAAGAAATTTTTTTCCCCTTCTGATCTGGCTACTATCTACAACCTACATACGTCCCAAGCTTGAGTACAATTCTCACGTCTGGGCTGGTGCTCCAGTGACGTACTTAAGTCTTCTGGACAGTATCCAAAAAAGAGCATTCAAATGATTGGTGACAATACCATCGTTGAGTCATTTACATCTCTAGAACATCGTCGTAATGTCTCATGTCTCACCCTGTTTTACCGATACTTCAACGGTATATGCTCTAGTGAAATAGCCAGTTGCATTCCTCCCCTTAAGACATTCAACCGTAATACCCGCGCCTCCAGGAATGCCCATCAGTTCACCCTTGAGCCCAACTTCGGACGTACTGTGAAGTACAGAGAATCATTCTTTAGCCGTACTACGCGAATGTGGAACTCTCTTCCACACTCTGTCTTCCCCAGTCATTGTAATATTCAAGAATTCAAAACCAATGTTCACCGGCACCTCCTTTTACATCCCCTATCCTTTCCCTAATGCTCGCACTGTGCTCTTGGCATATAAAGGGTAATGAAAAAAGCCCTTGAGTGCGCGTTTATTATAAAAATAAAAAAAACGGATGCCATCACAGATTTCCTGCAAGGTGATTTGTCCGAGAAAATCATGGAGTAACCAAGAGGATATAGTGATGATACTAATCGGGAATGTAAATTACACAAATCTATATATTTCCTGAAACAAAGTAGTCGTGAATGGAATTTAAAACTTGATGGAGCTTTGAAATCAGTTGGACTAATACAATCCAAGTTAGACGCCTGTGTTTATTTTAATCAAAACTGCAAGCTTATAATCAGAGTTTATGCGTGATGATATTCTGATTTTCTGGAGTGATGGAAAACTTAGATATAATTTGAAGAAATGTTTGTGCAGTTGCTTTAAAATGAAGGATTTGGGAAAGGCAAAAAGCTGAATTATTGGACTTAACAAAACATACAAAGAAGGAGAAATTTCTTTAGACCAATGAAAATACATTAATATTTTGTTAATCACTTCTCCGTTAAACTTGGAATCAAATATATCGTTCAATATTCAATATAATATATCGGTACAATTTCAACGAGGTTAAAAGATAAGGGGTGGAGAAGGGACTAGAGGGGACAACAGCAGCTGAGATTTTACGATTTTTATGCCTTACGGTGCTTCACTATGAGTAATTATTTATAATAATAATTTAAAATGAAATCGCACATTTCTGATTCATTGACTGGCCCTGCACTTCGAGTTATAGGTAAATCTTATAACGCTCCAAGATTTGATGTATTCCAAAAGGGCGGAGCTCTACAAATGCTGCAAAAGACAGAACCGTTTAGAACTAAGTGCGATGCTTTTGTTCAAACTAAGAGTAATTTAAAACAGATTTAAAGTTATAAGGAGGCATAGGGGTTCGGCAGCATTTTTAATTCGATATAAAGAAGGAAAAAAGAGTTTAAAACCATAATTATAGAACCTTTAATATCCACTATATTATAAATGCTTTCAACTCACTTTTATAAAAGACACAAAATTATGGACACTATTTTATCACAGATTTGTTTAGTTACACCATTTGATTGCACTATTAGATACCAAAATAAAGAACACTAAAATAATTGTTTTGACGTGCAGGAGGATAAGCAAAATAATTTTATTTTTGTTTACAAGATATCCTTTTACCTAATTTTCCATGGCAACCACTTGTACTCATCAGTGCGGAACCAAACACAAGCACAAGGGCGGAATTACACTGCAGGGGTGAATCTTGAATGCTTATCAAGGCTCAACACAACAAAATTTGCTTAAAGACTAACAATAATTTCTATGCATTGCTTCTAGAAAATAACCATTTGTTTCAGGATCAAGCTCAACATTGAAAAATTGTAATATAAATTTAAAAATAATAAAATGCACAAAGCTAGATGGATTCTTACAATAACTTCTATTTACTTATCTTCTATATCTACATAGGCATACATACATACTAAAATTTGTGTAAGTTTCAACAATTATTACTCAAGAATGGCTGGACAGATTTTCATTTCACTTGAACACTTGAAAAAGCTCAAAAATTGAGTGGTTTTTTATAAGGCTGTATCTCAGTAGAAAAAAGTCGGATTGAAGTGAAATAAAAAGTTTTTCAAAGGTTATAATCTTTTCTTTTCAAATTATTTTGAGTTAAGAAAATACCGTTAGTCGTTTTTGCTTGAGCGTAAAAAATGTTCACTCAATTTCAATTTGGTTTGTATTAGTTGCATCACTGAAAACCACAAAATAACGGTAGTTTTTTTGGACCTTTTTTTTAAATTAATAGAAAAGATTAACAAAAGCAATATTTTTATTTTTTCAAAATGTTTCTGTATAGAAAATTTAATAAATTTTTCAAATCTGCCTTTATTTATTTTTTTTTTTTTTGTAAGTCAATATTGAGCAGAGATATTAGGGTCCAAAGTCAAAATTGTATTTTTGCATGTAAACTCATTTTTTTTATTAGAAAAAATATCGTAGCAATCTAAAACACACAGGGAATTAATGCCAACAAAATTCTCAAATTGAATCTTGGATCGGTTGGATTGAACACAAATTTCATGACAAACCAAACTTAATTTTTTTTTTTATTTTGAAATTGAGTAAACATTTTTTACACTCAAGCGAAAACGGCTAACGGTATTTTCTTAACTCAAAATAATTTGAAAAGAAAAAATTATAACCTTTGAAAAAACTTTTTATTTCACTTCAATCCTTTTTTTCTACTGAGATAAAAATAATAATAGAGTGGCGCGACAGCTCTTGAAGAACCAAGGCCTAAGTGGCTTACTCTCATCAACAATGCTCTGAGTGCGCGTGAGGAATTGAGGGAACCTACAATTTAACGCCGATTCCGAACGGCAAAGTTGAGAAGCACTTTTTCATGACAGATTGATACTCTTAGCAGATTTGTCAGGTCTTCGCAAGAGGCAGTACCCGTGAAAGATGAAATAAAAACTTGACCTGAGTAGGACTCGAACCAACGACGTTCTGCTTAGCAGCCAACGCACTTACCAACTAAGCTACGGGCAACTGCTGAGATACAGCCTTATAAAAACTACTCAATTTTTGAGTTTTTTCTAGTGTTCCCTTAATTGTTTTGACTGGTGTATATTGGCCTCTCCCGAAGGATTAGAAACTTTCCAAATTTCCCCAAAAAAAGTTATGATTACCATTAGAAATAACTTCATCTTCATCTACGTTATGTTGCACCCACTCTGAGTTTACTTTTGAATTCCTGTGACTGAACTCGTAAACCTCAGGAGAAGCCAAAGTTTAGCCGTGTTTGTGTTTGAGCCATAAGTGCTCCAGTTAAAGCAATCATATGAAGGATGTAGCTCTTGAGTAAATAATAAATAAATAACTTGAGAAAACAAGTATGTGATGAAAAACTAATGGCTAAATTACAAACACGCTTCAGCTTCGTCTTCGTCGGCATTAAGATGTACCCGCTTTGCGTTTGCTTTGAATGGACAGTTCTTTCTCCATCATCATCATCCCTCCAAAATCAAATGAATATTGTTTGTGTACTTTTATTTTAACAGGTGTTGAGCTGTCAGACAAAGCAAATGTTCAGCATATTTGAACTAGAGCTTCCGTTTGGAGTCACGTTACTTAACATAACGTACAAAACGTGAGGTCGAAGCTTCATTGTGATAGAATGCATTGAATTCCTATGGCTGAACTCGTAAACTTCAGGCGTGTTTATGCTCCAGCCTTATTGAACAGATAGAGGCCATGTGTGAAATGCGTTAAAAAGTGTGTTAACTTATGACGTTTGGTGAAATGTTGACACTTCGCTGAATAAAATGTGTAAAAATTTCACTTGAGCATGCTAAAATATGACAGAAGTGGTTAAATTCAACCAGTATTTATAACGCAATTCGCACACGGCCTAAAATGTTTTTATCTGAAAGGAAAACTTAGGCCACATATGTATCTCTCAATTATGAAGAATTTTGTATTTTGTGTGTTTAATAGCAGTCATATATATTTGGGGAGTAGTCTCAAGAGAGCAAACAATGGTGGTGCCATCTTAAGACCTTTCACAGAAGAAGTTTTTTTTACAAGTTTGTATTGTAGCTGCCTGCTTGGTTTGACAGATCTTCTGTCAAACCAAACTTGGTAGCACTGGTTGTTGCATTAATAAAGGGTGTAATAGTATTCGACGAAAGAATTTGAAAAGAAAATTCGAAAAAGAGTCATGATTCATGAGTCACCGCGTAATAGCAGTCAAGATGGTAGCAGTATGGCCAGCTTTTCGATCAACACAAAAAACGTTCGTTTTCGAAGAGCTCTGTGTTTCCAGCCTAATGGTTTTTTCATCCCTGACAAACTGTCATAAATATCAATACTATTTTGACAGCACTGCCTCGGCAATTATCAGTACCCCACTACGTTTTTCAAACGTCCAGTCTATTTCTCAAGTGCAAGCAGAAAGAAAATCGTTTTCCGAATGTTTATTAAACAGAAGTGACGACATAAAGACAATAATTACACACAATAAAATATTTTTTATTAAAAAATGATTCATCGGTCGCCTTCATAAACTAGTTTCGAGTTCGTTTAACCGTGATAAGCACAAAAAGTGTTAACCTTCCAAATAATATTCGTATGACGACGCAAGAAAAGTAGTGAAAGCAACAAAAAAAAAAAAACGAAAGAAAAACAAATTTTAATGAAAATATCTCGAAAAAGGGCAAAGTCTGCTCGCAATTGTTTTCCATCGCAAACAAATAATAAGTGATGAACCATCCACTGGAACCATCTTCTTCTTTATATAATGCCATGGACGGCACTGCTGTTTCGATAAATCCAAATATCGACCTTCAGCAACCCCCAGAGACACGTATAAACAACGTCACTTCTGCAAATAATAATTCCAGTTCGCACCAGAGCATAAACATCGATGTACACAGCACGGGCCACCCGCCTGACTCACCGACAACTGTGCAACAAAACTTCTTATCATTCCTGAATGGGGCTCGCAACCATCTTGGTGGTGGTGGTCGACCTGGTCTCAATTTGCATTTACCAACGACAACGACAGCAGCGGTAAATAATGAAACAACTAATGGCCACCATCATCATCATCACCATCATGGTGGTGGCGGTAGCCTTGGCCAATCCGAAGACAGCAACGTAAACCGCTGGAGGGTCAATCTAAACAATGTCCTATCGTTCTCGGCAGGGCCCTCTACAGAAACTATTCGATCGTGGATACCGCGTACAGGTACCTTTCGATATGTTCCCTTAAACAGATCTTCCTCGGTAAATGGTGGTGTTCGAGATCCACACTCAGCTGCAGCAGCGGTCTCGACAGCAGGAGATGCTGCTTCCACAAACGATGTTATAATAAACTTTAGCACAATATCGCCTGGTTCTACTCGAGATAGCAACTTATCCATCAATCGAGAACCCCGAACGCCACCAATACTGGCGAGAATCAGTGTACCTAGAGGTAGTTTAGTCAACGGAATAGGCTCTAGTGAACCCGCCTCTGCAGCGACACCTCCTGGAACTCCACCAGCAAGTCACCTAAACTCACCGAACGACGGCCATCGATCACCATCGACGCCACCACCGCCACCAACACCACCCCAACGGAATCCTCTCGAACTGGACGAAGATAATTTAGTGTACGAATTGGTTGTGAAAGTGTTGAGTCACTTTGTGCGCTACCTCCCCTTTATTGGGATTGTTTTGCTGAAGGCTATCTATGACCACTGGCTTGGAATCATAGATGTCCTTGTGTTGCACACAGTCGTCTATCAGGTAAACAAGTCACTGTGCGAGCAAGTAACAAAGATGTCCCAGAAGAGTCTCGGGGTTCTGTTTCGTGACTACTTGTTGCTGACATTTGTTTTGGTTTATCGATTCATGATGGCGCACAGTCAGCCGGATTACTTTGGCTTGTTGCTGAATACGGCAATCGATCCAAAGTCGTTGGGTCAACTTTTGTATGCGGTGGCTGTCAACGATCTCATTTTGAAGCTTATAACGATCAAGATCAAGATTTTGGTGACGGCGCTTCCTGCGGATGTTATAAAACATAAGTCGAGGGTAAGTAAGATTTTGTGTTTCCACTAACTTCTAAAATGTTCTCGAGACCGTAAACGATTCTATGGAAAAACCTCTTCTTAAAAGTCAACAAAGGGCCAGACAAAATACAGTCAGAGTCTTAGAAGAAGATAGGAAACATTGGGTTCAGATGGGCCATGGTTCTTGTCTTTATGCTTAAAAGAGGTTATTGAACGCCCAGGTAATGGAGGGAACATGACCAACGTTTAAGCCGGATTGCCTTCTAGATCCGTCAACATCTCCAATGGAATCCGGCATGGAGATGGACTGGATTGCCTCCTTTTAAACCTTTATACAAAGTTATCCACGGCTCTTAAACATAATGTAAGAGGGACTATCATCGTTTATTACTGACTCCCGAAGAACCCGAGGACTGTACAAATCTAATTTGTTCAGATCGAACAGGAAGTGAAAAACTTGATTCTGAAGGAGGAGAAAACCATGTACATCTTGGGGACTCTGGTTCCGGAAAATGTTGGGAAAAGAAGAACAACTATCTACTGACTTACTTACTGAGCCGGCTCCCAATCCATGCAGGATCTCAGCCTGAGACACAGCAGTTTTCCATCGGAATCGGTCCCTCACATGCACTTTCCAGTCACCAAAACTAAGCGCTCTGGCATCCGCAGTCACTTGGTCCTTGTACCGTAGATTCGGTCTTCCTTGTCGGCGAGGGGCTGCGATGAGAAGACTTTCTTGGCTGGAACGTTTTCGTTCATTCGATCGATGTGGCCGAGTGAAAGTAGTCGTCTTTTTTTTTTGGCTTACTGGACTACATCCACGTCTTGGTACAATTCGTACAGTTCGCGGTTGAACCTTCTTCTCCATTTGCCATCGTCGCATACGGGACCGCAATCCGTCGAAGAATTTTTCTTACGAAAGTGCCCAGTATCAAATCCCCTTTTTGACTTATCTTCAGCACTCGGCGCCGTAGACTGGTAAAATCAAAGTCTTGTATAGTAAGCATTTTGTCTATCGAGTGGGGAGTTTTGAACCCTGTTGCTGTTTGGCCAAACCGAAGCAGCAGTAATTCTAGGGTAATTCTTCGTCTGATCTACACTAAGGTGTCGTTTGTGGCATTGATGTTTGTTTCAAGGTAGGTGAACTTAACTTAACGTAGGTCCTTAACTAACTCGAAATTGCGGCTACCAACAGTGACGTTTTGTCCTAGGCGGAAGACAGATGTTGTTTGTTGATGGCATGTACTTTGTTTTGTCCTCGAGCTTCGCCTATCCAGTAAGTGAACGTGCTGACCTACACCTTCAAGTGGTGCCTCTGAGAGGTTCTTGTCAATTTATTGGAATGAACTTGCGGACGTAGGCAGCTTTAGTCTAATGGAATTGGCGGATTGAAGCAGGACGTATGATGAAGATCAATGCGATCCTAAACAGATACTATAGCCTATCATATAGTAAAGGATGAAATTACGATTAACGAGTACCGAATGTGGATAAACGTTAAGGAAATTAGACAAACTGTTGGGTCTGTCCCTTGATTGGCTGGTTCATCCAGTGTCCCTCGTCCGCCAGCTGGAGAAGCTGCGAAAAGCTAATAAAAGCAGAATCTTATAAAGTATGCAATTAATTAGATAAATTCAAAATGTGATACCCTCACGCAGGTAGTTGGGTACCGCGGGTAGTGAGGTTTAGCCACCTCACTAGTGGGATGGACCTTCGCGGGGATTGTGGTTATTTGAGTTTTGCCTTAGCTGCTATTCGCAAATCATGGTTAACGGCTCTTCTTTCGGTGACGAAAGTTGAACAGTTTCCGTGACCGGACAACGGCTCTTCTTTCGGTGACTAAAAGTTGAGTGCGGTTTTCCGTGGTGTTGCATGAGTAGTTAGTCTAGAATCAAACCAAGATGAATAAGAGCTGGCACTAATTCAATTGGTACTGGTGTGAATCTAGATACGGGGTACCCGCTTCTTTCTTTTTAGAAAGTTGAGGTGTGCTTTTGTATGCTGGTGGATCATCAGGAAGAGGTTTAGTGTCCTCTTAAATAAAACATAGTGACTCAGCTGACTTCGGTTGGAATTTGTAACGCCGACAGTGTGGATAGATCCACCGTTAGATAAGGCTTAATTGCTAGGTGCTCACGTTAAATCTTTCTTAATACTGTCCTTCAATCGCTGTGAAGGGCTCAAGCACAGCTCTCTAGGATCGAGCGATGATGTCTATGTCGGCCGCATAGCCTAGGAGCTGGGTGGATTTGTTGAAGATAGTGTTTCCCGTGCTCACACCTGCCTTGCACACTATCTGCTCCAGGACTATGTTAAAGAAAACATATAACAGCGCATCTCCTCTCGGATGAACTGTTACCCATTTGCACAATACACTCCGTATTATTTAGCGTCATGCGGCACAGCTGCATCAGTTTGTTCGGGATCCCGAATTCAGACATCGCCATCATAAGCTCTTGGCGGTGGATGCTATCAGAAGCAGCTTTAAAGTCGGTGAAAAGATGGTGGGTTTCGACTTGAAACTCGTTGGTCTTTTCCAGGATCTGCCTCAGTGTAAATATTTGGTATATCGTTGTTCTGCTTGGCCTAAAGCCACACTGGTACGTGCCGATTATTGTGTTGCAGAAAGGTACGTTGGATAGGATTTTATATGCAACATTAAGCAGGGATATGCCACGGTAGTTTTTGCATGACATCGGATCGCCTCTTTTGTAGATGGGGCATAATATGGAGCTTATCGACCAGTCAGTGGACATGCATTCTTCCTCCCACACTCTGTTAATGACCTGGTGCATGCAGTTCATCAAAATACCTCCTCCATATTTAAAGAGTTCTGCAGGTAACCCATCCGACTTTTTACTTTTTAGCTTTTTGATGGGTCTTTCTACCTCTTTTATGTTGGGAACTAGGACTGGGTCTTTATTGACTGGTCTTCCTTCTCTTTCGTCATTGGCTCGCTCGACATTTTGTGCATTCAGCAGCTGTTGGATGTGCTGTTTGAAAACATTTACAATTCCCTGTGCTTCGGTGACTAGGTTTCCTTCACTGTTTCGAAGAGCCTGTGTCCCAGTTCTGAAGTCAGGAGCTAATTGCTTCCACCTTTTAGAGAAACGTTGGGTGTCGTTCTTGGCCCGTGACTCCTTTAGATCTTTGAGCTGAGAAACTGCGAATGCTTGTTCGGTACTCTTCCCTTGCTGCTCTTGTTTTCCGTTGCAGCGTCTGCAAACGTGCATTTTCCGTCTCTCTTTTCAATAACGCGCATTCATCATCATACCACGTTTTCTTTTTCGGGGTGGCTGGTCACCTATGACGGTCGGCTACATTTTTAATTATTTCGCGATATTGGTTCCACAATGTGTTAACGTCTGTGGTATTTGGGAGGACGGCGAAGAGTCGCTCACTCAGACGCTCACTGTAGTCTCTGGCATTATTCGGGGTGCTAAGGCAACTGATGTTGAACTTCTTTCTTTGGGGCGCACGTGTTTTCTTGTCGTTTGATATTCGAGCTCTTAACTTAGCCACTACCAGAAAGTGGTCAGAGTCGACATTTGCTCCTTGGAAAGTGTGCACGTTTAAGATATTGGTTGCGTGTCTTGCGTCGATTAGCACATGGTCGATTTGATTGGCGGTTTGACCGTCCGGAGATCGCCAGTTTGCTGTGTGGATCTTCCGTCTTAGAAACCTAGTGCTGCTTATAACCGTATACCGAGCTGCAGCAAAGTCGATTAGTCGGAATCAGTAATCTGTTGTAACTTCGTTCAGGCTGTGCTTTCCAACTAACCCGCAAAAGAGATCTTCCTTCCCGATTTTTGCATTGAAGTGTTCGAGTACGATTTTGACGTCGTACTCCGGACAGGCTCCGTAGGCTCTATGCAGGAGATCGTAGAAATCCTCCTTGCTAGACTCCTCAGCATCATCGGTAGGGGCGTGTGCATTTTTAGACTGTTTTGTAGTGTGGTCTTGATGAGGATTACATCCAGGCGATCACTAATGGGCTTAAAATCCATGACTTTTGGTCTTAGCCGATTTTCACAAACCCTCAATTCGTAGTCCGTTGTCGTTCCGGGTGTGGTTGCCATTATCGATAAGTATAATTTGTAAATACATATATCCAGAATCATGCGTTCGATAATACGGGATGCCAGGCTCACTAAACATTTTACAGCCAATTTCATCTTGAACGTCTTAAGTAAATAACTATTCATTCACAGGGAAGACTCTTTGCTCTGATCGAAGCCATCTCGCAGCTCTATAGATCTTTGGTTCCTGTCAAGTCGTGGATGCTTTACTTGCTCGTGTCTTACACAGGATTCGACATCGTGAGTTTTGTACATTTCAAAATAAGAAAAACAAAAACAGACACAGAAACTTACTCCTTCTTTCATTCAATTCACAGATCGTAGGAATGTTTTTCTTCTCTTCCTTGTACATGGGCGCCAAAGCCTTCGAATTCGTTGAACGTGGTAAATTCTTGAAAAAAGCATTCTGCAGTTTCCTCAGGAATGTGGTAAGTTCAATCTTTAATCCATGAAATAAATCACTTCTCATTGAAATACGCTTCTCACTTACCAGGACTATGGTCGAACCCCCTCCAAAGAAGAACTGAGTGAAGCCGGAGCTACCTGCCCGATCTGCCATGACAACTACGATACACCCGTGGTTCTCGAATGCAACCACATTTTCTGCGAAGTCTGTGTAGGCACCTGGTTCAAGCGCGAACAAACATGTCCCATGTGTCGGGCCAAGGTTGCCGACGATCCCACATGGCAGAATGGATCAACGACCCTATTCTATCAGCTCTGTTAAAACAAATAAATTCAAAGTGAAAAAGTGATGATGATTAATGTTAAATCTTTATTTACTGCTACAGCTACGTTTTTATGATTTTATTTCATTCAAGTTAATTCGATTTTCAAGCTAAATTGTTAATATTACTCGAAGAGAAAGGAAAAATATATTCTTCGATCTATTTTAAAGTACCAACTGTTTTATTTTGGAAATTCCAGCCGTCCCCTTCGGTGGCTTGTCGATTGATTTCCTTGTGACGGTCTTTGCTGACAATCTCTTCAAGTACTTCGCCGTCGCCTTTGATTAGACGAGAACGCCCAGTTTCGGGATCGATAACTCGTCGAATTTGACTCTGACGTTTTTTGTATTCCTCGGGTGTTTCGGGGACGTGCGATTTTGAGTACATCAAGTCTTTTGAGGGATATTTTTAATTGATTATGTGTGGGAAGGGATTGTATTTTATTCGTAACTAACCAATTGGGACCGAAAAATCCGGCTCTTCGTCCTGTTTTGTTGTGGTCGTTGGCGCCGTTGAGATTGGATCAATTTGTTTGTGTTTTGTTTTCGCAAGTTCGGCTTTGGCGATTCGTTTGAGTTCCTTGTCCTTTTGTTTCTTTTCCTTTTTCTTTACCTTTGACTTCTTTTCCTTCTTGTGTTTTTTCTTTTCTTTTTTCTCCTTGGAACGTTTGTGATGGTGTTTTGGTTCCTCCATTGAATCTTGTGAAAATTATTCTTGTATTTTGTGTGTTAAATGTAAATAAATTTATTGGTTTTTATTTTCCATTTCGGGAAGCTGTCACCTTCCTGCTGACAACAACAATGCGTAGGCGTGCTGTCATGTTGATGTGCTGTCAAGTGACAAATAATAGTAAAAGTGTTGCCAATAGGCGTTTTTCTTTTTTCGTTCAGGGGCCCTATTCTTGAAACCATGCGAAAATTTTCGTATACGATAATTATCGCATACTGAATCTCGTATGCGAAAGCAGAGTGGTATTCTTGAACCAAATTGACTCGTACACGACTTTGTGCATGCGATGAATTTCGTATACGAGATGGCAACGCATTGTCAAAATTAAGAGTCCATTTCTCTCCCTCCCACTTAAGGGCAAAAAAAAAAGAAAACAATATGCTGATTTGTGTTGTCTTGTCAATTCAGTTGACACTTTGTCATAAAGAATTAATTGATGTTTGCAAAACATTCAAATTTCAAACATTTTTTATTTCAACATTGAGAGAGAATCATTGAGAGTTCTTTAATTAGAGTTAAGAAATGTTTTATTTTCTTTTTCCACAGAATTTCCAAGAGAATATATAAATCCTCGCAGAGACAAATTTTAAATCAAAATAGCTCGCAAAAGGCGGAAAAGTAAAAAACAAATGTTTACGAATAAACAGCGACGACATCGTTATTAGTGACCATATTTCTGGAAATCCCATTCTCTCCAAAGAGCATACCTGTCTGGTCTTCAGCCACCTGGAGATGCAATGGAAATGGAAAGCATGATTACAAACTCCCCAAGCAACGGTGCACTCTTCACTGGTGGCCGATGCCTGATTTGCCTGGCACTCAATGCAGAGGTCCTTAATGTGGTTGCGACAAATGGCACAATTGTCGACAAAGATGTCCCATGCCCAAAGTGCAACTGCATTCCACTTTTTGACTTCGAATCGTTTCTTCTCACGTTCTATTCTTGACTTCCAAGTTCCAACTACTAGTGTAAAGTGTACCTGAATTTTGTTGAGTCCAAAAAATGACTTACATAAATGACCAAAAAGCGGAATTGAATTTGTTTGAAAATTTGATAAAATTTCAAGTTCACAGAAAATTGTTTGTTTGCGATTTGGTAGATACCATTGCTCTTTATTTGAAAAAAAAATCTTCAATTTAATTTAAATACCCGAGTGGGTCTGACCACTCGAGATGAAGCATTCGATAATTTTCGTATACGAGACGTTTGACAGCGTTCGAAAAGCGTTCAAGAATACTATTTTTGATCTCGCATACGAAAATTTATGCGATATTTTATTTTTTTATTCAAGAATAGGGCCCCAGAGCTCCGAACTCTGAGTGTTCAGAGCTTGCTGAACACGCTCTGAACAAATGAAGCTCTGAACATTTTCTGAACCAGGAGAATAGACTGTCGAAAAAAAAGCTTTTGTACGAACTAAGGAATAAAGATTGGTGGATGAAAAAATGGCAAGATATCGCTAATACTTGTGGAGAGATACTGTATATAGATTTCAACAATTTAAACAACTTAAAGGAGCAACTTTATAGGATTATACAGAAGAATGAAGACATAGTTCGAGAATCCTTTATTAATAAAGCTCGCGAATCAGATAGTAGAGTACTATACTCTCAGCTCAACTATAACCTAAACCAACGAAACTACTTCCACGATGGACTTAGCTACAAAGACATTTCTCTCATTTTTAAAGCAAGATGTGAACTTATAAGTTTAAATGCTAGACCCTATAACGGCAGCTTCAATCAATTTTGTACGTTATGCAATTTAAAATCAAAGGAGGATTGTTATCACTTCATCAGTGTATGTCCAATATTTTATCAACAGAGGCTAATGTTTTTTGGTAAAAATACATTAACCATGCAAGAAACACTCCAAATTTTGAACGAATGTGATTGGAAGACCTTAAGCAACTTTTTAAAAGCCATATTAAAGTATAGATTCTTACTAATGACAGAATATGTTTGATTTTTATACCAATTTAAGATTGAAAAATGTGAATTAACAAAACATGTAATTTATTTATAAAATTTTCCAACCAGGCTGACGGCTAAGCCATAGCTTATCAATTCATAAAATTATAAATCTGTATATATAAGAATATAAATAAATGAATTTTTGAATTTGAAAAAAAAAAATTCATTTTCTGAACGCTCGGATTTCATTTTGAAATGCAATGAGGCATTTTTAGTTCAGACATCGACACTTCGTATTTTTGAAAGCTGAAATTAACATTTTTTTATTAATAAATAAAATATTTAATTAATTATTCAAAATAAAACACACCCTCTTTGCCTGAGCGACGTATTTCCTCCGCCATTTCAATTGTTTTGAGAAAAACACGCTTGTGCTCAGCATTTCGCTCATTATGCTCGGTCTCTTTTTTCTGAGCGCGTCGCCGAACTCTGAACACTCAGAATCAGTGCTCTGAACGAAAAAAGTAACACAACTTTGATGCTCTGAATACTCTGAACTAAAAAAGAAACACAATTTTTCGTTTGACAGTTCAAGCTCTGTTCAGATGTAAAAAAGAAAAACGCCTAATAAGCTATTTAAATAGTAGTTTTTAAGTTTGTTCAATAAGAAAAAGTGTAGGTTAGAACAGTACAGAAAAGTGTAGAACAGAACAGATCAGCACAGAAATGTCAGACAAGTTAGAACAGTCATCGAAACGTCATCTGTGAAAACTAAAATCAGAAAAACAAACTTCCTGCATTGTTTTCTTCAACACATGTTTGAAAATTTAATTTATTTAAGGAATTATATCTTTAAAAAATCAAACAAATAAAAATTTACTTTTTTATAAGCAAAATCAAAAAATCTTTCATTATTGCCTAGGTGAATTAGTTCACTTAACCTCAAAACACAGAACAATAACAAAGACAAAAAAAACTACAACACTTTGACAGTTGTCATGATTCTGTTCTAGGTTACTCTTCCTCAAAAGCAAGTACAGAAAATCCTGTTCTTTTTTACGCTAGCCTACGCTAAACTGTTCTAGAAAAAGTCATTGAACAGCAAACTAGAACAGTCTAGCACAGAAAAATTGTCATTGAACAGGAAAACCTTGTACTTTTCTGTCCAATACAGTCCAGCACAGACTCATTGAACAGACTTTTTGTATCTGCAGAGGCAGACGGAGCCGCTTTGTACTTGCTAGACCTGACAATCGATTGAAGTTTCACCTAATGAACTGGAAGAGAAACATATCTTTTTCATTTGGTATTTTGAGGAAAATTTGATGAAACAGAGAAAATTGAAAACAACGATTCTTGATTCTTTGATTTAGAAAGTCGTTGGCTCCTTCCAAAGGTGTTGAAGTCGTCTACATAAACAATAAAGGGCTAACGATATTGAGCACAAGCATACGGAAGCTAGTGTCAGAACCGAACAAAACGCTCCCCTCTGAAGTGTCAAGTAAGCAAGTTACCCATAATAGACGGATTTGTAGGGGAGTATCTTTCAAAATAAAATATCCGGGGCCGAATTACGGCATCCGTTATCGAATAATACGTTACTGATATGTGAGTGCTTATGTCCTTTTGGTATTACCTCTCACGTTATCGAGCAGTACAAAAATTTTAAATTCTCTGCTCAGCTATCGACACACAAACAGCTCACTGATGGGAGAAGAAAAATTTAAATTTTTTCTTTGAGTTATTTTCTGTTATGAAATTCTTAGCTCATAATTTATTAAGGTCAAGATTTTCCTTTTACCACAGCCATTTCGACCGTTTTTTTATGATTTCTTTTTCTTTTAATTACTCTAAAATCCCAATACTCGTATTTAAGGAGCATTGCAATAGAGTACCGGCGGGAAACGTCAAACGAGCTGACGTCATGTCTTCGTGGAGGGCAGAAGAAGCATTTACAATGTTCTTCCGGTCCTTAGCAACGGGTGAAACGTATAGTTTTCTTTCTCTTACAAAAACCTTGTTGACCACTTATATTTATAATTAGGTAAATAGGTACTTGTAAAATTTATAAAATGTTTTTTTTTTCTTATAACAATGTAGTTTCCAAACACCATCCAAAAGTTGGAAGATATTGGAAACGATTTTTTGAATAAATGGCAATTTCCTATTTGCCTAGGAGCCTTGGATGGCAAGCATATTGGTTTTCAAGCATCGAAATCGGACGGAGCGGTCTATTATAATTACAAAGGATTCAATAGTATCGCTCTATTGGCAATGTACGACGCTAACTATAGGTTCACCTATGTTGATGTAGGATGCAATGGAAGAATTAGTGATGCTGGCGTGTTGAGTGACTTGAGAAGAGTCTTAGACGAAGCCGACAAATATTTCCCTCCCGACAAAATTATTGGAAATAACCGAAAACTGCCTTACACAATAATCGGAGATGACGCTTTTGCCTTGGAAAAACACATGCTCAAGCCATATCCGTAAAAAAGTAAGGAGAAATCGAAACAAATTTTTAATTTTCGCCTAAGCCACACAAGACATCAAACTATAGAACACTCAATCGGCATGCTCGCAAATCGTTTTCGTTGGGTTCTCCAAACCCAAATTTTCTTAAGACATGAAAAAGTTAAGCTTGTTGTTCAAGCATGCTGTGTTTTGCACAATTTCTTAATCGATAAAAATGCTGCTGTTTCCGAATCATTCAAAATAATCGAGACTCGATTAAAAGTACTACAATTTTTAAATCTCAAACGATACGTGACCTAACGAATGTTATCATCTCAATGTGGCTACTCGTTCGTTCGTTCACTGATGAGACTCACTCCTTCGTTCACGTGAGCGGTAATTCGGCCCCTGTTTTTCGTTTTCCGTAGTTTGCGAATTTTGTTGGCCATACAACGCCTTGGGATGCAAAACGGGATACCTACATGAAAGAACTTGCTGAGCGAGGTCCGGACCGGATCCCGAATGTGGCGTAGATGAAAAGAGAAAGTTCCTTGCCAAGGCCGCTGATGATGAAGAAACACAAATACCTTTTAGCTTCGGCTTCGCTTGTAGTTTGCGTGTTCAGCTAAGGAATTCAATGCATGCTATCCCATTGAAGCTTGGACCTCACATTTCTTACATAAAAAATAATAGGTCCGTTCTTTTACTTTTTGGGCAGTTTGTGTAAAAACTGTCAAAAATCATCCCCACTCCTCGAAATTTTGTGATTCACCCAAAAAGTAAACGAACGCTTCACACCAAAAATCTGCCGAATGCACAAAATTATGTCAAACGTCAACAAAATTCAATGTACTTCTTATGGTTTGACAGAAGTTACACAAACTGCCACAAGAAATTTTTGTGGCTAAATTCGGCAGATAGGGGAAATATTTTTCTCCTTCAAAAGTGACAGATTTTAATTAAAGTGGCAGTAAACGAACGAAAAAGTGGGAGAATATGGCAGTTTTGGGCAGTTTTATGGGGTAAACGAAGGGACCTAATGTTACGTAATTTGCTTTGTGTGACAGCTAAATGCTCAACACTTGTAAAAAAAAGTCAAAAACAAAATTCATTTATTTTTAGAGGAATGATGCGTGTTTAGTCTTTCAGCCATAAACCAATTCTTCAATCTGAACTTATATAGAAAAACTGAACTTCTTTTTCTCCATGTTTGCAAATATGTAATATCCTTTCACTTTAAATTAAACAACTTCTTCAAAGAATCCCTATATTCAAACACAACGAAATAAAACAAAATTGTTTTGCTGAACTCTGCCATTAAACCCAAAAAAATTCCAAGTCGAAACAGTGCCTTATGCTTTTCAAACGGTGCTTTCTTTTTTTTCATGATTACCATTTACCAACGAGAAACAACAATACGCCCAACCAAAAGCCTACTTTCTCACTCAATCATATTCAAATCTCAGTTCACGAATTAAATTCGCCACAGACGCACTGTTACAATACAACAAAAAAAAGTACTTAAGACGGTCGCGACTCCGTTCTTTTTTTATATAAACGATTAAATCCAATCAATTTACGACAATTGAATAACTAAAATATGTAGAATTATCTGTCAGAAGTTAGTATCAATTGTTTGCGAATAAATTTATTCAAAATTTTTGTGTTATTCAAAGTGAAAATGTTAATTTTAGCCACGTCATGTTCGACAAGAAATCTGAGTGATGGTAGCATTTTAAAGTAGTATAGAGGTTGATTTGCTAGACGCCTTTTTGGCAGATCACCGCCAGCCACCACCACCACTACAAGTACAAGCATTGCTATTACTTCCTTTCACCGCCGCGCGCGTAAATTAAAACGAAAAGAAAAGAGACAGCTAGTAAGCATCCTACTATTCATCATCGGCGAAATTTGATTTTACAAACACTCGTTAGGTTTGTGTATGAGTAAGAGAGACAGATCAATGCATTCGTTCACAATTAACACTGGTGTGTAAATGAGATGCTTGTATTCTTTTAACAACGAACCAAAAAAAAACTGAAACGAAACAAATCTGAAATGAAAGCGAAGCAGCAGCAGTCTTCTTGTCTTCCCTCGTCATTAAATGCAAGAGCTGTGCCTGTGACTTCTTTTCTATATTTTTCATTTATAATTATTTTTTAATTGTCAAAAATACAGCATAAACTGATAATTAATTATATGGAAATCATGCCGAAATGTTCAATCATTTCCACAAATGCATTTTCATTAAAATAAAAGTGAACAACAGCGAGAATAATAATTGTGAATCTAGTCCGTCTTCGCAGAGTTTTTGAGTGTGCATCATTTAATTCCCGACATTCTCTCGTTCGTTCGAGCATTCGGCAAGGCAAGTGAAGCGACAACGACGAAGACTACGACGACCGACGACATTGAAGTTGAATGTAAGAAGCCCGTCGTGTGGTGGTTGGCTGGTGAATTTCTTTTAATTTTGTCTGTTTTCATCTGAAGACCCCTAAATTTGGCATTTTTCAATTAAATTCAGGCTCCTCTCTCCTCTGTTTTTCTTTGAGTCGGTTGCAAGAAAAACTTCATCCATTTTTTTTTGGGTTGTGTTATTTTTTTTTTTTGTAACTTTTTTGGAGTACAAAAAATCGCCCTTGTTCTTGAATTTTCTTTCTCCCCCTTCGAGTCTCAGCAGCACTCGTCCAAAAAGTCGGAAACTATCGGCTGCTCATTTATATATTTTTTTTCTTCCACAAAAAATTTAAAAAAAAACTAATTTCTCTTAATTTTTTTCCTTCTCTTCCCCAGTGAACCCGTTCTGAGAAAGTTTTATGTGATCTATTATCGTCGTCACCGTTTACAATTGAATTCTTTTTTTTTGTTTTGCGATTTTATTGAAAGAGCAAAAGGAAAAAGAAGAAGGAATCCACCCGCGGAACAATATTTGTTAAAAATATTTATTTAATTAATTATTAACTAGACAGCGACGCGACGTGCTGCTGGCTGCGTTCTTTAGCTAGTTTAATTTATTTACAAGAAAAGTAATTTATAATTTATTTAAACACAAAGGAAATTCACAAGAAATATTGAGAATATTGTTAAAGAGTCGAGTTTCGAAGTAGTAAGAAAGTAAATGACTTAGCAAAGGGAGCACACACCTTTAGAATCCCTCAATAACACAAAAACAACAACAACACTAGTTAGAAGCGCTGCTATCAAACAAGTGTATAGCATAGATTTAGAGATTTGATCGCTGCCGCATCTTTTGAGAAAAAGGAATCGAAATCGTTTTTAGACAAAATGGATGAATCGCACCCGAAAACTTTATATGTTGGCAATCTGGACTCGTCGGTGTCGGAGGATTTGCTAGTAACACTCTTTGGTCAGATGGGACCAGTGAAAAGTTGTAAAATAATTCGTGAGACCGGCAATGATCCATATGCATTCATCGAATATACAACTTATCAGTCGGCAGCAACTGCACTCACTGCAATGAATAAACGATTATTCCTCGAAAAGGAAATTAAGGTGAGTTTTTTTTTATAACAATTTCATCATCATACTTCATCCTCTCTAATTCATTTCATTCGTTTTTTGTATGAGTCAACCCCAAAAGGCGCAAATCAAAGAAAAGGTTAATTTCTTATCATATCTCAGAGATGTTCAACCTTCTTCTCTTGTCACAAATTGTAAATTGTTAAGTTTCTCTTTGCTATCCTGATTGAATGATTGGAGTCTTCTCTTTTCAATGGCACGCAATTAAAACCTTTTGAGGTATTTTGTTAATTGATTTTGTATTTAGTTCCAATGCCGTCATGTTTATGTGCGCTGACCAATAACCTAGAAGGCGTGGGTAATAATCCTACTCCTTTTGTTATTGCACTTCAACGCCATGGTCGTCGGCCTGGCCAACTAAGTTTCTCCCTTCATCTGCACCACAACCAAAATCCGGTCCGGGCCTTCTTCAGCATCCCGATTGTTGGCCGACGCCATCCAGCTCCGCATCCTAAAGCTTTCGGCGTCCTTATCTACCTTCCAGCCAGCGCAAATTTAGTGAGCCACGTCGCTCCTACCGTAAATGGAACCTCAAATGACTTTCCGGGCCGGTTCCTCTTCTCTCAGGCTAAGAGTTCAGAGTGCCTTTGGCTAAGCACCCAATTCTCAGATCCGTAAGTGAGTACTGGCAAGACTATTGTCTTAAACAGAAAGAGTTTCGAAGTAATTGTAAGATTTTTTGATTTAAAGAGACCTCAAAGTAGGTTTTGTTCGCTTTAGCAACCGCCCGCGTATTTTTTCCTCCATATTGTTATCGGTTGCTACTACTTACTTATGGTGGCGCTACAGTCCAGTTCGGACCAAGGCCTCACCCAACAAGCGTCTCCAGCAAGCTCTATCCCTAGCTAGTTGTCTCTAGTTACGCACCAAGTTGATTCAGGTCCTCTACCACTTGTGTGCTCCACCTGAGTCGCGGGGGTCATCTTCTGCGACGTCCTTCCGGGTTGGATTCGAAGACTATGGGCCGGAGCATTATTTTCCATTTTCTCTACATGACCCAACCATCTAAGTCGTTGGACCTTAACTTTTCTGGCTAGGTCAGTGTCGCTAAATAGCTCGTACAGTTCTTGATTGAATTTTCGTCTCCATTCTCCATTTATGCAGACAGGACGAGAAATCACTCGAAGAATTTTTCTCCCGAAGCATCCCAAAGCGTTTTCATCGGATGTTGTCATGGTCCATGTATGTATCTGTACCATACATGAGGACCGGGATGATGAGGGTTTTGTGGAGTGTCACTTTTGTTGCTAGGGAGAGGACTTTACTACTCAATTGCCTTCTAAGTCCAAAGAAGCAGCGATTGGCAAGAGTGATTCTTCGTCTGATTTCAGCGCTGGTGCTTTTGTCTGAGTTTAAAGAGGACCCTAGGTAGACAAACTCCTCTACTACCTGGAAGTTGTATGCGTCTATTGTGACGTTCTGTCCGAGCCATCGCTCGGTCGGTGTTGGGTTTCCTTCCTCGAAGACAGCATATACTTCGTTTTTGCCGCTTCTGTCTCAATTCTCACAAAGGTGCCATTGCCATCACGGTGTGTTCATCAGATTATATCAATATCATCGGTGTACGCGAGAAGTTGAACAGATTTTTGGAAGATAGTGCCTTCGGTGTTGACGGTGGAGTTTTGCACTATCTTCTCAAGAACGATGTTAAAGAAATCGCATGACAGTGCATCGCCTTGTCTGAATCCTTTTTTGACGTCGAAAGATTGCGTAAGCTCATTGCCAACCTTGATGGAGCAGCGTGAGTTCTCCGTCGTCATTTTGCACAAGCGAACGAGCTTGGCAGGTATGCCAAAACTAGACATAGTCTTTTACAGTTCGTCTCTGTAGATGCTGTCATACGCGGTCTTAAAATCGATGAAAAGGTGGTGGGTATCGATTTGGAGTTCATAGGTTTTTTCCAGGATCTGCCGCGAAGTGAAAATTTGGCCGATGGTTGACTTTGCTGGTCTGAAGCCACATTGATAAGGACCAATCAGATTGTTGACGAAAGGCTTCAGACGTTCACATGTTACGTCAGAGAGGATCTTGTAGGCGATGTTTAGTAGGCTGATTCCTCTGTAGTAAGCTCGGTTTAAAGGATCTCTCTTTTTCGGGATCAGCCATACAATGCTGAGGTTCCATTCATCGGGCATGCATTCTTCCGACCATATCTTACAGATGATTTAGTGCATGCTCCTATCTAGATCGTTGCCTGCTGCTTTGAACAGCTCGGCAGCTAGACCATCTGCTCCAGCGGCTTTGTTGGATTTCAGCCGTCATATTGCCATTTTCACTTCTTCAAGGTTCACGGAATTGTTGGCTATCATCGTGTCCGATGAAAGGCTCCTGTCTGACGGCGGGATTTTGTTCGTCGTCGCCGTTATACAGTGTACAGAAGTGGTCTTTCATGTTAAGGGACGTACGTACATATCCAAAATTCGTTGTCCTTAAAACATTTGCTTGGGTCGTCATCAGTGTATCCGTCCGTTTCCGACGCCTGTTGTTGCTTCGCAACTAGATGTTTTTCTACGTAGTCGGGAAGTCACCCCGACGTATAACCCCCAACCTGGAGTACCAGGCACTTGATGTGACTCCAAGTACAAGAGCCGGAAAAACCGTTCCTTTTCAAATAAGTCGAAGTAGCCCGTAAAGGTGTTCACCAAGTAGTTCTGCCTGACTGGAACTGAAGACGCCACCGTTGATTCCAAAAGAAAGAAATTCATTCGCTTCCGTCGAAGAGTGCTTTGGTGGGAACACTCCTTCGTTGAGGGGTAATTAGTAGCAACAGTCTACTCCGCTTCGACCTGACGACCATGGGAGGCCCTTCTGCGAAAACACGATTCTCGACCGCATAGTTCTAAGCTTCATAGTAGTAGTCATCGTAAGCAGCTCCACCACGTCAAGACTTACCCCATGGAGAAAAAACTGATCCAGTTATCACCTGTGAATACTTTTTTTGTCCTCGCCTGCAACTGGCATCGCAGGTTTGAGCATACCTTAAGGATACTTCAAACTTCAACTTTGAACGTAAAGTCTCTTAATCAGTGTCCGACGAATTTTAATATTTTATTTTTGTTATTTACCGGTTCTTCTTCGCTAATACGAGTTGGCTGTACATTTCATCTTTCACGGGCACTACCTCTTGCGAAGAACGGACAAAACTTCCAAGAGTATCAATCTGTACTGAAAAAGTGCTTCTCAACTTTGCCGTTCGGAATCGGCGTTAAATTGTAGGTCCCCTCAATTCTTCACACGCACCCAGAGAATTGTTGATGAGAGTAAACCACTTAGGCCTTGGCTCTTCAAGAGCTGTCGTGCCGCTCTATTTTTTTTTTTTTTTTAATCGCAGCTTTTTATGACCTTCCGTAGACTCTCTTAGTAATAGGTCTACTAGTGATCTAATGAACCAATCTTTACATCGTCATGGAGAAAATTAGATAGTTGGACTTAGGCTAAGGATGTCAAGAACTTTCGAAAAATGCCGGTATTTTACTTTCTGGGTGGGTGTACCCTAATAAAGCTAATTCCTCATAGAACCACCTGCACGATGCGCCCCTTGAAGACTTTTCTCGCTATCGAAATCTATGTCCTGTCCAGTGTCCCTTACGGCTTCGAATATAGAGACAATGTTTAATTTTGACCTCATTGGCTAACCTGAGAAAATGAAAGAATTTTTGCCATGACAGCTCTTTGAAAGTCAAGGTCTAACTCGTTTACATTTGAGAAAAATTGAGGCACCCTCAATTTTATGCCGAACGCCTTGGGTGAGAAGCCACATTTTCCATGACGGATTGAAGCTCTTAGAAGTTTTGTCAATTCTGCGTTCCCTTGAAAGATGAAATTAAAGAAAAGGTAAGAGTCGGTATCGAACCCACACGTTCTGATTAATAGCCAAAGCACCAGCTACCCGATGAGCACCACTGACAGTTTATCGATTTATGTCGATTCGATCGACAAATCAAATGCACTTATAGTTGCAAATTGTTACGAGCTTGCCTCTTTCGAATATATATTTTGAATTCGCTCAATTGCTGTTTGTTAGCGAGGCTGCATTTGGCTGATTTGAACTTTGTCGCTATGTTTCCCTATTTTCTTCACATGGTTAGGTTTAGTCTTTCGATAAAGACAGCTGTACCCAGTACTCTGTGACCATCTTCACCTGAATTGCCTATTTCTTCTAATATGCTATGCATTTTTCTTTCAAAAATACTTAATACTTAACTTACTTATTTACTTTACTTAACCGGCCTCCAATCCATCTCTGAGGCACTGCAGCCTTCCATCGGGAACGGTCCCTCGCATGCACTCTCCAGTCACCGAAACCAAACGCTCTGGCATCCACATTCACTTGGTCGTTGTACTTTAGGTGCGGTCTTCCTTGTTGTCTCCTCTCGAACCTGGGGGCTGCGATGAGAAAACCTTCTTGGCTGGAGCGATGTCGTCCATTCGCTCGATGTGGCCGAGCCAATGTAGTCGTCTTTTCTTGGCACAGTTCGCGGTTGAACCTTCTCTATTCGCAATCTTCGCATACAAGACCGAAAATCCGTCGAAGAATTTTTCTTTCGAAAGTTCCCAGTATCAATTCCCCTTTTTTACTTATCGTCCAGCACTCGGCGACGTAGAGAAGGACTGGTTAAATCAAAGTCTTGTATAGCAGACAATTTGTCTTTCGAGCGAGGAGTTTTGAACGCAGTTGTTTTGCCAAACCGAAGCACAGCGAGCGGTTCGCTAGGGTAATTCTTCTTCGGATCTCCACTATGGTGTCGTTTGTGGGATTGATGTTTGTTCCAAGGTAGGTGAACTCCTTAACCACCACGAAAATTGCTGCTACCAACAGTATGTATGTACTTTGTTTTGTCCTCATTCACTTCAAGACCAACAAGCATCGCCTGTTCTTCAATGGTTGTAAAGGCCTCAAGCACAGCCCTCTTGGATCGACCGATGATGTCTATGTCGTCCGCATAGCCTAGGAGCTGGGTGAATTTGTTGAAGATAGTGTTTCCCGTGATCACACCTGCCTTGCGCACCATCTGCATCTGGACTGAAATCACATGAAAGCGCATCTCACGGTGGATGCTATCATAAGCAGCTTTGAAGTCGATGAAATTCGACTTGAAATTCGTTGACCTTTTCCAGGATTTGCCTCAGTGTGAATATTTGGTATATCGTTTTTCTGCTGATTATTGTGTTGCTGAACGATTTAAGACGCTCACACAGTACGTTGGATAGGCTTTTGTATGCAACATTACCAATTGACGCCTTTACCTTTTGTCTATTTGTTAATCTTTAAAAAAAAAAACAACGGCATGCTATCAGCGATAGAAAGAAATAAACAAAAATATGTGCCCCACTTTGTTTTTAACTTTTCTTTTTGCCATTGTCTGTCGTCTTGCATTCCCCCAAAATTTATCTTCACAGGAGTCAATGAAATCTTCATTAACAAAATTCTTTTTCTTTTGCAGGTTAATTGGGCAACAAGTCCAGGCAATCAGCCAAAGACAGATATTAGTTCACATCATCACATATTCGTTGGTGATCTTAGTCCAGAAATCGAAACAGAGACTTTACGCGAAGCATTCGCACCATTTGGCGAAATATCAAATTGTCGAATTGTTCGCGATCCACAAACAATGAAATCCAAGGGCTATGCATTTGTATCATTTGTCAAAAAAGCCGAAGCCGAAACAGCGATACAAACAATGAACGGCCAATGGATTGGTTCACGATCAATTCGAACGAATTGGTCAACAAGAAAACTACCACCGCCACGTGAATCGACTAAAGTCGGCGCCAATAAGTCCGCTAGTCGGCAAACATTTGAAGATGTATACAATCAATCTAGCCCTACAAACACAACAGTCTACTGCGGTGGATTCCCTCCGAATGTAATAAGCGATGAATTAATGCACAAACATTTTATTCAATTCGGTCAGATACAAGATGTGCGAGTGTTCAAGGACAAAGGTTATGCGTTCATTAAATTTATGACAAAAGAGTCAGCGACTCGTGCTATCGAACATACACACAATACGGAAGTTCATGGCAATCAAGTGAAATGCTTCTGGGGCAAAGAGAATGGCGGTGACAATTCAATGAATAATACTGGTGCTGCGATTATAGGCCCTGGTGGTGTACCATCGCAGCAAGCAACACTACCCGGACAGGTAATAACACCACAAGCGGCCGCTCAGTATCCATATGCGGCAGCCTATCAACAAATGGGTTACTGGTACCCACCAGCGGTATGTTTTGTTTTTTTAACATTCATTGAATTGAATAACTAATTATTTTATCTTAACTACAGGGATACCCAGCTCAAATGCAGACTCAGTATATGCAGCAGGGATACTATCCGTACGCATATGCAGCCAGCGCTCAGCAAGGAGGTAAATGGTTTTCTTTTTTTTCGATCAGCTTAACTACTATTTTTTTTTTACTGCTTTCAAACACTCCTTCTCTACTTCCTTAATGCTCGCACTGTATTCTTGACATAAAAACAAGATCAAAAACTCCTTGAATGTGCGCTCATTATAAAAAAAAACTCTAAGCTGTTTTTGCTTGGCATGCGCCTCTTGTTCAACAGCTTTTCATACATTTTGTGTGGGGGGATTGCTTGACTTGCAATGTAGTCGTTACTTTTACGAAACACTAGCCAAATCCATTTCATCTTTTTTCTTCGTTTTAAAGTGCAAATGCACTAGGATATCTTAATTGCCCACAGGCTGCTCAAATTCCCCTTTTGCTAGAAACTCTTCTCTCTCTCACTCTCTCTTGTCTCAGCATGCTTACTGCAAAGGGAAATCGGTAGAAACAGCCTTGCATGCTCTGGTAAGAACTATCGAATACTGATTGCCTTCCTGGATATTGAGGGCGCTTTCAACAACGTTGGCACATCTGCGATCACTTCTGCTATGACGACCCTAAACGTCGAATACTCACTTTGTGAGTTGATTAATCTAATGCTAAAAAGCAGGATCATCAACTCTAAGATGGGTGATTTTTTGTAAAAAGGTCTGTCAGCAGAGGCACTCCGCAATGTGGTGTTCTGTCCCCTCTCCTGTGGAACATAGTAGTTAACGAACTGCTAATATCCCTCGAGAAGGAAGGCTACAGAGTGACTGCGTATGCCGATGTTGTTGCTATCGCCGTCACAGGAAAACATCATAATACCCTGAGAGACCTCCTCCAAAACGCACTTAATATGCTCACTAGATGGGCTGATCACGGTGGACTTAATGTTAATCCTCAAAAAAACAGACCTCGTTCTTTTTACACGGAAATACAAAATCCCAGTAAATGTACCTCCTTCAATAAAAGGTGTACCACTAATTTTTAAAAATGAAGTCAAATGTCTTGGTCTGATATTAGACAGAAAAATTAAGTTGGAAACCTAATATTCAGGAAAGAGTTAAGAAAGCTACAGTAGCTCTTTTCTCTTGCAAGAAAGTCATAGGAAGCAAATGGGGTTTTCAACCTCGCATAACCTATTGGCTATACACATCGGTCACCGGACCAATACTCATGTACGGGGTTGCAGTATGGTGGACTGCACTGGAGAAAGTCACTTACTACGGCAAACTCAGCAGGGTACATCGTCTGCATTAGCGGGGCATTCAGAACCACATCCTCAGCAGTGTTAGACACTCTCTCCTCCATCTGACACCCCTTGAAATCTTCAGCAAACAAGTGGCAGCGAGCACGCCTCATCTCAGTGGACCAACAATAATATGGTACATCATTTTGAACTTCTTCGGTTCTATACCAAGTACATAGACTACACCATTCCAAAACCCCAATTAGGGAAAAACTTCCAGGTCTCCATTCCATCCAGAGATGAATGGGAAGACAAAAAACTCCTGGAAGACAAAAGCATTCATTTTTATACAGGTGGATCCAAGACAAATGATGGAGTTGGTAGTGGATACTCAGAATAGCTTAATCTAAGCCTCTCATTCCGCCTCCCTAATCAATATAGCGTCTTCCAAGCGGAAATTTTAGCGATCAAAGAGGTTCTCTCCTGGCTAAGAGGAAACGTGATATCAACTTCTGATATCCGCATCTTCTTTGACAGTCAGGCTGGTATTAAATCTCTCGAAGGTGTCTCAACCAACTCTCAAACGGCCCTCGATTGTCCGATCATCTCTTATGGAGATGGCGCAGCAATTTAATATTCACCTCTGCTGGGTGCTGGGCCACAGAGACGGGAAATTGTAGAGCCGATGAATTCGCTTAAAATGGAACCGTCATACCTATTTCACCTGAAATGGAAAAGATAGGCATACCGATAGCTACATGTATACTTTTGCTAAAAGAAACAGCCTTAACGATGACAAGGTCTAGGTGGTACAATTTCCCTACGTGCGCAGCCAACAAGCTCATATGGCCGTCACTTGACCTGAAGCGCTCTAAAAACTTGTTATCTCAAAGATTAGCTCCCTAATAGGTGTCCTTACAGGACACTGTCTTATAAGCAGACACGCAATACGACTTGCTGCAGCCTCAAATGACTTCTGCAGGAGCTGTATGGACGCGGAAGAAGAGGAAACAATCTCTCACCTTCTCTGCACTTGCCCTGCTCTTTCACTAAGACGCAAACTTCATCTGAGAGAATACTTTTATGGTAATCCCAGTAAACTAGCTAATAAGGATATCAAATATCTTCTTCGCTTTATAAAACGCTGAAAATGGTTCGGCTAGTAAGAAGTAATTCTCTAGATTTATGTGGTATCACAATGGACCTTTCCTTTTGACCTTAGTGTGCGGATCCTATATCCGCAGCCACTTTAACCTAACCTAACTTAACCTCACTCTCTGCATTTTCTATTGGATTTGAGGAAAAATATAAGAGCATTGCTAGATTTCCTTTTGATTGAAATTTGACAAAGTTCTAGCCCTTAAAACTCGGTTTAGTGAAATTTTAGAACTCATTTGAGTTCTAAGTCATTTCTTCACCAAGTTCTAAGGCGTTAGAACTTCGATTTAGAACTTTGTTATAGTTAGAACTTCGATAAAATTAGACCCTCAAATTCGGGGGTCTAGTGCCTTAAAACTCGGTTTATTTATAATTTCGTTTTTTCAACGAGCGAATTGAAAATGCAATTCATTTTCAATTTCTAATCATTTTCGGAAAATATATTAAAAGACAATAATAGGTATTGAATATCCTACGAAAATGGATCTTATTTTTAAAGATATCCTTTTTACGCACGATGACTTTGAGTACGTTATATATTGGAAGAACAACAATTGCTGATTTTTCTGCGTTTCTTGGCTTGTGGAAATATGCAACTAATTGTTGCCGATGTCGTGCATGTGTCTCCTACGAGCGTTTGTCGTATACTCCCAAAATTTTGTAACGCATTGTTACGTCACCTACACTCTTTCGTCAAAATGACGGCAAATGCAGAAGAACTAAGAGCAGCTGCTGTAGCTTTTTATGATATTGCGCGATTTCCCCGAACAATCGGAGCAATTGATTGTACTCACGTGAAAATACAATCGCCGGGTGGACAAAGCTGTAGACACATGAGCTGTCGGTCGGTGGAAACTTGACGGTTTGAGACGGGGTCATTAGAATTGTATTTTTTTTTTACAACCAGAGAGCATGAGAATTGTCTGAAGGAGTCGTTTTGTAGACGTCAGAATCTTAGTCATTGCATCAGAATCAAATGATGCTAATCTTGTTACTGAATTGGTTACTGAAGTATACTTCACCGTTGGCGACAGCTTAAACAAAGCCAAAGCCTAAGCCGATTCCGAACGGCGGAGCACATTCTTTCTTGACGGTTATGGGCACGCTAAGGATTCAAACCCCACGTTCTGCGTAACAGCAAAAACACAAAACTAACACGTCACAGGCATCACAAAATAAACAATAAACATACCTACATAGGTACACCGTACACACATACACAAAAAAAAATAAGCGCAAATTCAAAAATTTTGTTTTTCTTTTTTGTATTTTGTTTTGAATTGAAAGAAAAGTCTGTCAAAAATTGCTGCCGGGTGACTCAAAAATTTTAAAAACATGCTAGAACTAGGTTCCAAAAATGACAAGTTCTAAGCGCTTAGAACTCAGTTATGATTTTAGATCGAGTTCTAGAGAAGAACAATTAAAGGAACACTTGAAAAAAACTCAAAAATAGAGTGGAATTTTATAAGGCTGTATCTCAGTAGAAAAAAGTCGGATTGAAATGAAATAAAAAGTTTTTTAAAGGTTATTATTTTTTATTTTCAAATTATTTTGAGTTAAAAAAGTACCGTTAGTCGTTTTTGCTTGAGCGTAAAAAATGTTCACTCAATTTAAAATCGAAAAAAAATAAACTTTGAGTTCTCATAAAATGAGCGGAAATTTTTTTTCAATCCAACCAATCTAAGGCTCAATTTGTGAATTTTGTTGGCTATAATTCACTGTTTGGTTCAGATCGCTACGATTTTTTTTCTACTCATAATATGGGTTTACGTGCAAAAACACAATTTTGACTTTGGACCTTTGGACCTTCAGTAACCTTTGAAAAACTTCTTATTTCATTTCAATCCGACTTTTTTCTACTGAGATATAAGCCTTATAAAAAACCACTCCATTTTTGAGTTTTTTCAAGTGTTCCTTTAATTGTTTTGAGTAGTGTAGATCGAGTTTTAAGGGGACTTTAGAACTTTGTGAGGAAATTGGGCGTATGAGTTATAAAGCCCACGTTCCACTTTGGAACTCTGCGTCGGTTTTTTTTTTCATATAATCGCAACTTATCTTCAAAATCGTTTAACTTCGAGGTGGACCTCAAAACCTTCGATATGCTTCTGTAATCAATAAGCAAGAGGTCAAGTGTGAGTCGTGTTTTGGTTTATTCATCAGTCTTCGTACAAGTTTCTTGCTTTGCAGCTTAGCTTAGCAAACATTCTCTTCTTTCCATTATTCGGGTGGACCTTTAAGTAACACTGGCTTCAACTTATTCAGTTCGAGTGTTATACAATACACAGACTTTTTAAGCTCCTAACTTGGAAGCGCAACACTGAATAAAGAATGAAAAAAACATTATGTGATTTCTACTTACTTACTTATGGTGGCGCTACAGTCCAGGTCGGACCAGGGCCTCACCCCACAAACTTCTCCAGCCAGCTTGGTCCCTAGCTAGCTGTCTCCAGTTTCGCACGCCAAGTTGGTTCAGGTCCTCTACCACCTGTGTGCTTCACCTACATCGCTGTCTTCCTCTTCTGCGACGTCCTTCCGGGGTGGATTCGAAGACAACGAGCAGGAGCATTATTTTCCATTCGCTCTACATGCCCCCACCATCTAAGTCGTTGGAGCTTAGTTTGTTTGCTTTAGTTGCTCGGAAGAGGACTTTACTCCTCAATTGCCTTCAAAGTCCAAAGAAACAGCGATTGACAAGAGTGATTCTTCGTTTGATTTCAGCACCGGTGTTAATGTCTGAGTTTATAGCGGATCCTAGGTAGACAAAGTCCTTAACTACCCCGAAGTTGAATATGTCTCTGTTGACGTTTGCTCCAAGACGTCGATGTTGGTTGTCCTTTCTTGTTGACAGAATTAACTTGGTCTTGCCCTCGTTAACCGCTAGACCCATCTTCCTGGCCTCCGTCTCAAGACTCACAAACGCTCCACTGACATCACGCTGTGTTCTTCCAATTATGTCAATGTCGTCTGCGTATCCTAGTAGATGGACGAACTTTTGAAAGATTGTGGCTTTGGTGTTGACGTTGGAGCTTTGCACAATTTTTTCAAGAATGATGTTGAAGAAATCGCATGGCAACGCATCGCCTTGTCTAAAACCTTTTCTGACATCAAAATCGTCCGTTAGATTTTTGAACAGCGTGAGTTTTCCATTGTCATCTCACACAGACGGACGAGTTTTTCTGGGATGCCAAAACTAGACATTGCTCTATATAATTGGTCTCTATAGATGCTGTCATACGCGGCCTTGAAATCGATGAAAAGGTGGTAGGTATCGATTTGAAGTTCCTGGGTCTTCTCCAAGATCTGCCGTTTCTGCACCCAAATTGAATGGTTCTTTATTGCTGGCAGAATTTGCTCGTCATCGTCATTATACAGCTTTAAAAAGTGGTCTTTCCATATCCTCAGCACTGACTGTGGTTCCACTACGATGTTCCCATGATGGTCTTTACAGGCTTCGGTTCGGGGTGTATACGCTTTGGAGATTTGTTTCACCTTTTTGTAAAACTTTCGAGCCTCGTTCCTGTTGTGACATCCCTCAATCTCCTCGATCGCGCGCTTCTCATGCTCCCTTTTTTTATTTCTGAGAAGTTTATGCTCCTCTCTCCTTTTCTGCTCGTAGAGCTCACGAGATGCTCGTGTCCTTCTTTGCAGCGCCGCTTTGTATGCCTCTTGTTTAGCTGCATGTGCTCGCCGGCACTCATCGTCAAACCAGGGGTTTCAATGTGGTGGCCGTGTAAACCCTAGCACTTACGAGGCGGCATCTCTGATGGCTGCTTGGCAGTGTTGCCACTGGTTCTCTATATTATGTGCTGGCAGCAAAGGACTTCTGAGGAGATTTTCGGAGACACGATCGGAAAATCATCTAGCAATCTCTTGTGATTGTAGCCGTTTGACTTCGAATTTTCTCCTAGCATTTTCACGTGTTGGCCTTTATCGGGATATCCGCAATCGTACCTTGGCTACAACAAGGTAGTGGTCCGAGTCGATGTTGGCACCTCGGAATGTGCGGACATCTTGCATGCTAGAGAAGTGTCGCACGTCGATCGCAATGTGATCAATCTGGTTGACTGTTGATTGATCAGGAGATTTCCATGTCCCCTTGTGGATATCGAGATGTGGGAAACGCATACTTACTACCATTACGTTCGTCCCGCAGCGAAGTCGATTAGCCTAAATCCGTTATCGGAGGTGGTTGTCGTGTAGGCTATGTCGTCCGATTATCCCAGCAAAGATTTCTTCTCTACCCAGCTTAGCATTAAAATCTCCAAGGACGATTTTAAAGTTATAGCTAGGGCATTGCTCATAGGTCTTGTCGAGGAGCTCGTAGAACCTGTCTTTGGTGTCTTCATCCTTGCCTGCGCAAACCAATAATTTATTGAGCTCCGATACCTGCGACTTCTGCTTAATATTGAGTTGGAAGTACTCATGACATACACAAACGGTTTGAGGACTTACTCTTGGCTTTCATCGAAATAGGGTTGTAAACGGGATCTAATGGTCGAGCACGTTCCTTTCTTTTTGATTATAAATTCAGAAATGAAACTTCCCTGGTCTAATTTCAGGGACTAAACTCCAAAAAACACTGAAACTGAAACTCTTCCTTACTATCTTTGGATTTATTGTTTTGTAATCAATTTCATATAATAATTGCTTTAACGCCAACATACTAATAACCGATACTACCGCATAAAAAGATTTACTTACTGTAAACGATTTACTTCTAGCCTCTTATCGCATGGTACAGCCAAATGTTGCATGGGGTGTTCCAGGGGCAGTTGTGCCAGGAGTGACTGCGGCTGCCTCCGCAGCCGCTGCAAACGGTAGTCTTGGACCTCAAATGATGTACAGTGCCGCCATGCCACAATATCAAACGCAATGAGATTGAGATGATAGGATTAACATCAGTAGTAGTAGCTGCCGTCAAGCTAGCAGCAACAGCAGCAGCAGCAACTTATCCTCATCCTCTTCATCGTCATCATCATCTGTTATTCCTGGATTGGATGCGTGCATAACAGAAAATCACTCATTCTATTCCCTAAATGAGCAAACAACAATTCCAACTACACAAATATTGAACTTTCCCAATACATAGCATCAACTTTTACACACACACCCCACACACACACCCAAACATTTCCTAAACAAAAATTAAACATTCTGCTACCCAATCACCACACCAACAAACAAAACAAATCTGATGTGCGCCGCCAAGCCGCCCAAACCATAGAACTTTAAGGTCGTTATTAATGAAAATTTTTAAATTATAATTCAAAACTAAACAAAAAAAGAAACTAAGAATATAAAAAAAAAAAAACATAAATGCAAAACGAATATGTAATTTATAATGAAACAAAGGATAACAAAAAAGAAAAACAAAAAGGAAGTAGAACACGGTGTAACGTAAACCAATATTGCAAAATATTGCAAGAGATGATAATGTAAAATACAAATAAAATAAAACATATTTTTTAATGGTTTTTGATTATAACGGAATGTAAAACCAGAACAAAATATAGATTAAAAAAAACAAAAACAAAATAATTAAATTCAGTTCTTTTCTTGTGTCTGCAAATTGTTTATAGTCAAGGGTGCATGCAGTTCATAGATGTTGGTTTATTAGAGAAAGTACATTTGTTCATTCGAGTTTGTTTAATACCTCAACAAAATGGTCCAATTGAAAGCTGATTCAATAATTTGTTTTTGGGTTATTTAACACTGCAGTTAGACTGCGTTCGTCAATTATGTATTTGAAGAACGATAGCAACTTAGAGGTGCTTCCATCAATGTATTTTTTTCATTATTCTAACTAGCAGCCACTTTTTCAGCTGTCAGGATTATAGCCACAGGATTATCTAGTAAGGCGTAGATTCGGTGAATGGGCCCGAAAACAAAATTGCCGTTGATCCCAATTCTCGGAGGGAATTCTTTTGGTTGAATGGATTTGGGGTGATGCTAATACTCAATAATTTTATTTTGCGTTACATCCTCAAATACAGACTGTTTGGTGTACTTTATGAGTTGGTTGAATAAATTGGTCCGTACAGAAATTCAACAAACCCGCTGGAGCAGTTTTTCTAGCTGCCGAGATGTTCAAAGCAGCAGGCGACGATCTAGATATGAGCATGCACCAAATCATCTGTAAGATATGGTCGAAAGAATGCATCCCCGATGAATGGAACCTGCCTCCTGAAAGGGGCCGTCCATAAAATACGTTTTCACTTAGGGGAGAGGGAGGGGTCACGCTGAGCGTGACAAGGGGGGAGAGGGGGGTCTACGTCAACGTGAGGTTCGCCAAAGTTAGACTAAAAAACCTATGTTTATTGCCATTTTATTTTATCTTTTTATTAAAAAAATGGAATAAAAATAAAACATATTTCATTTCATTTTTTTTTTTTTTTATTAATGGGGGGGGGGGCTCTTTGTTTTGTGACGTAATTTTTTAGGGGGGTTACAGCAAGTGTGACAAAGCGTGACACCGGAGGGGGGAGAAGGTCAAAACAGCTAAATTCGCGTGACGTAGTTTATGGGCGGTCCCAAAAGGGAGATCCTTCAAACTGCGCCAACTACAGAGGAATCAGCCTACTTAACATCGCCTTCAAGATCCTCTCTGTCGCAATATGTTAACGTCTGAAGCATTTCGTCAACAATCTGATTGGTCCTTATCAATGTGGCTTCAGACCAGGAGAGTCAACCATCGACCAAATTTTCACTTTGCGGCAGATCCTGGAAAAAACCTATGAACTCCAAATCGATACCCACCACCTTTGCACCGATTTTGAGGCCGCGTATGACAGCTTCTACGGATGGACACCAATGCTCCGGCCCGGACAGCCTTCGACACTATTCCCGAGGGACGTAGAAGGAAAGAAAGACCGCGACTCAGGTGGCGCACACAAGTGGAAGAGGTCCTCAATCTATTTGGAGTGCAAAACTGGAGACAGCTAGCTAGGGACTGACCTGGCTGGCGGGAACTGTTGATAGAGGCCCAAATCCACAACGGACTGTAGCGCCACCTTATGTAAAATAAGTAATCAGTCGGGCTGGCCGATAAAGTTTTTGCCTTCATGTGCGTAGTAACCGGATCCGATTACATGAATTGTACCGCAGAGGACTTTTCGTACTAGTTTCTCTTCGTTCATACAAGCTAAGTGTCTAGTCTCTAGCTCTCTAGCCCATCGGAGACCGGTGTTTTCCAAGCTTAACATCGCTGTAGTTTTGATAAAGCTCGTGATTATATCGTCCTTCCTTACAAAGGAGACAGTTTTTTTCCGCCTTGAACCGCCTAGAGTTCAGACTACTTCGAACTCCTCGCTTCTTCTTGTATGAAATTAAATTGTAAAATTTGGCTTGGTGACGAAATCTCTTGTGGATGTTCCACAGCCATGGACCGTTTTTTCCAACGCCAGGTTTTAGAGGAAGCAGTCCAGTCCATCCCCTTTATCGTGAATATTATGTCCGGTTTGGATCCGCACGATCGAATCCCATTTTAGCCACTTCTGGTGTACCCCATGGTTGTCATTTCCATGTCTGGCACTCTGGTTTCAGGACTTACTTTCTCCTCTACATCGAGCTCTTCGCCGGAGAGTCCAAGTGCAAAAAGGTAGGAGTTGCTAGTGTTTTCTTTCCGAAGGCAGCTGTGTCGATTCAAGCCTGAAAAGCAGAAAAAAAAGTACTCATACGCCACAGTGAACTAATTTGTTCAAAATGTCGAGAGAGTATTGGATCAAAACAAGACCTTGGGGTTTTTTATAGGCAATATTGCTACATTTAAAACCCTTTCACCTCTTTTCGTATCAGTACATGTCTTTTACCCATGACTTGTTAAAACGTCTCGAACGTCTCGTAGAGCCAAAACCAACTACCAATTTCAAGAACTCAAGTCAGTCGATAGGAATCGGCTTACAAGTGTAGATTTGCTCAATTCTATACAATCATTCAAGTAGTGGTATTTTTTATGTTTTATTCACTCTATATGCCGAGAATACACTGTACGCATCAGGCTCAGGATAGGGAGAGAAGGCTTAACGGGAAGTGGTTTTTAATTCCTGAATACAGGGGCCTGATTATGGGATTCGCGGCGAATCGTTTTGCTAACGAGTTTGACATTTTTCAATTATTGCGTTCGTTTTCGTCTTCCTCGTTTTGAATTCGACCAATTAACAAATTCGAAGGCGTATTTGAAATGTCTTATGTTTGCTGGCGAGTTGAAATACGACAGCTTTTTATTGGCGGATTCACAGGCGAATGAATGTTTGTTCAGAGTTACCACTGGGACTTATTTGAGTCAAAAGGGACTAATTTTTGTGTATTTTTGTTATGTTTGTTATTACATACATACATGTTTGTTTGTTTTAGTTAAGTCTACTAACAACTAACACGGCATTAAGTTATGAGACATTTATCGTAAGATTTAGCTTGCTATAAGCTCTCTTCGGCATTTTCCGATAGTGTGATTTTTGATAAGCTGGCTCAGGGACTCATATTATTAAATTTGACTTATTTTTTTAAGTATTCTACACAGACCCCTCTTTACCACTGGGCCCACTGGGCCCAGGCTCAGGGCCCCGCAATCACCAGGGGCCCCCAAATTGCTGAAACATCACTTAACCTCTATTGGTCTATTTTCAAGAAAAAAAATATTTCGATACAATTTTAGATGCATAAAGAATGATCAGAATGTAAATTTGCCACTTTTGTATCATGTGCAGGGAACTCATTAAACTTTGTAGGAGTGCTTGCCGCTGGGTGTGTCTTAAAAAAAAAAAAAAATAGAGTGGCGCGACAGCTCTTGAAGAGCCAAGGCCTAAGTGGCTTACTCTCATCAACAATTCTCTGAGTGCGTGTGAAGAATTGAGGGGACCTACAATTAAACGCCGATTCCGAACGGCAAAGTTGAGAAGCACTTTTTCATGACAGATATGATACTCTTGGAAGATTTGTCAGGTCTTCGCAAGAGGCAGTACCCGTGAAAGATGAAATAAAAACTTGGGCTGAGTAGGACTCGGACCAACGACGTTCTGCTTAGCAGCCAACGCACTTTGCAACTAAGCTACGGGCAACTGCCCGTGTGCCTCAGAAGCAACCAAATTCTTTGACATTATTCAAAAATTATATAACTTTTTTTTGGTATCTTCTCATCGATGGAGTGTAAGATTTTTACAAATTGATTCTTTTTAGAATCAAAATTAAACGTTTAAGAAATTCGTTTAAAAACGACGAGAATGAAAAACGAGCGAAAAAACTTGCGAAAATAAAACATTTAGGTCGAAAAAAAGTTTTAAAAAGTCTTTCTCAAACAAGATGGTCTGCACTGCAAGATGCACTAAGCGCCTTACATAAAGGTCATCAATAAATTGAAGAAGCTTTGATGTCTATCGCGAACGATTTAGGACAGGCACGAGAGGCCAGAGAGGAAGCATTTAGTCTTTGTAAAAAAATGTCCAAGCTTGAATTTACCATACTTACAGAACAGAATTAATAAAACAAGTACTTTACTTCAAAAACAAAATATTACCCTGGATGTTGCAATAAATTTGCTGAGTGCAATAGATGAATTTATAATTGGGCTCAGGGACAATTTTGATAGCTTTTATTCATCAGCCAGACAAAAAAAAACAGGATTCCGAATATAAGGACCTTTCTGAAAAGATGAGGTGTAGAAGCTCACGCCAGACTTTTTTTGACGGCTCTGGACCTTTCTTCCCATTGTCGACACACTAAGCGTTCATTTGAAACAGCGACTAGGTTCGTATACGAAGTTTGGCCAACGTTTTGACTCTTTTTTTCGATTAAAAAATCTGAATTCAGAAGACTTAAAAGAGAACTGCAAATCTTTTGCTATATTTTACACCGAAGATGTGAACGGAGATGAACTACATGCTGAATGCCTGAATTTAAAAGAGTACTTGAAAATAAGGCGACACGAAAATGAAAAAAACTGACAACATTCTAGAGCCTTATAATGTTTTAAAAAATAATAAAATTGAAGATGAATTTCCAAATGTTGAAATTGCACTAAGAATTTTCTTAAGTATGATGGTGACCAATTGCAATGGGGAACGTTCCTTCTCTCAGAATCAAAGAATCAAAAACGAACTCAGAACAACAATGATTCAAGAAAGATTGACATGTTTGTCGCTGATGTTAATCGAAAGCGACATCCTCAGAGGCATCGATTTTGAAGATGTGATCAATGATTTCGCTAATCCCAAATCAAGAAAAAGACCCCTTCAATAAATATTCCTTTCTTTTACCTGAAAAAATATAGTCTGTGTCACTATATTGTTCTTTAAATTATATTCTCAATAACTTATTTAATTGTCTGTTATTTAAATTTTGTTTATTTTTGAATTTTTATATGAAATATTTATTTTTTGTTTTTATTTTTACATTGTGAATATGAACGAATAAACAAATTGATTCGTTTTGTATAATTAAATGTATATGGTTTATTAAATGTTGTCTATAAAATGGTTTGTGTCGATACAAGTTTACCAAATAATTAGGTCTGCTCCTCTGTGTGGTCCAATTTAAAAAGAACGAAGAATTTACAAAACCTAACATGCAAGTGCAAAGAAAATGACCACAAAGAGAAATTGGAAACAATTGAGTGGAAATAGGCTACGGTACATTATAATCTTAAGCAAGAGAGAGTGTTTCATAATTCAAGTTCAAGGTTAATGTTTTGATAAATTATAGTGTATGTGTATGATGTTCGGCAAGTTTCAAAAATAAATTAACAATATAAATCTTAACATGAATTAACGCATGAGCAAAACGAAAAATAATTGAATTAAATGAAGAATGAATGAAATGAAATAATTTAATTTAGATAATTTTAGTTAGCATCGAAATAAAGTTGATTAGTTCTGAACATCCCGGCCCCCCTGGAACGAGTTTCAGGACATGGGTAGTAGGGCAAGCTTGGTGATTGGGCGAACAAATGTTCCACCGTTTGTCCTAACAGTAGCAACCCTTACTCGACCATCAGTCCCTTGGGTTGTCGCATCGATCCTCCCAAGTAGCCACTTTGTTGGTGGAAGATTTGGCTCTTTAATTATCACCAGATCGCCTGGTTTGAGGTTCGGAGTTGCCGTCTTCCATTTCGGTCGTTCTTGTAGGGTGGTGATATATTCCGAATGCCACCGTTTCCAGAAACCTTGTACCATATTTTGCAGGTGATTCCAGTGGGACAAGCGATTCAATGGCGTGGACAGCGTGGTTGGTTCCGGGACAGCAGTAAAAGGTTCACCTATGAGAAAGTGGGCGGGTGTTAGTGGATTCAAATCATTATCTGAGATAGTACAAAGAGGTCGAGAATTTAAGATAGCTTCTATTTGAGTGAGCACCGTATACATTTCCTCGAATGAAAGGATGGTGGCTCCAATGACTCGTCGCAAATGAAATTTTACCGACTTGACTCCAGCCTCCCACAAACCACCAAAGTGAGGAGACGATGGAGGGATAAAGTGCCAAGTTACGTTATCCTTCGCAAGTGAGGAAGCAACAGCCTCATTGTATGCTTCTGAGATGACCAGCTTGTGCATCTCGTTCAAGCACCGACGTGCACCTTGGAAGTTGGTTCCATTGTCCGAATACACATTCGAACAAAGTCCACGTCGAGAAACGAATCGGCGAAAAGCTGCGAGAAATGCGTCGGAGGTCAAATCACTCACCAGTTCGAGGTGCATTGCCTTCGTAGCCATACATACAAACAGACATATGTATGCTTTCGATATTTTTGGATTGCGACCTCTGGATAATTTTATGGAAATCGGACCAGCATAGTCACAACCAGTGTGCGAAAATGGACGGCTTTGTGATATGCGTTGCGATGGTAAGTTTCCCATTAACTGCGAAGACGCTGTTTGCCGCAATTTGAAGCATGTAATGCATTTGAAAACGATGCTTCTGGTGAGATTTCGAGATCCTAGTATCCAAAATTGCTGCCTTACGATTGCGAACGTTGCGGACACTCCCGGATGCAGGTTTATCTTGTGCATATGTTCTATAATGAGACGAGAAAGGTTATCATTGGGAAGAATATATGGATGTTTAATGTTGAAAGATAGATTAGCATTCTTAATTCTTCCTCCTACTCGAAGAAGACCTTTATTATCAAGGAATGGAGTATATTTTAAGAGTTTTGATTTAAGGGGCAGTTGATTTTTAGTTTTAAGGGCGCGAATGTCGACACTGAATGATTTTAATTGAATGTATTTAATGAGTGTTGTTTTTGCGATGTATAATTCTTGTGTTGTTAGGTATGAGGTTCGACGATTAGATTTTGGACTGAGGTAGTTGAAGATAAATCGAATTACGTAAGCGAGGATTCGTTGCATGCGATCCCACGACGAGGTTTTGGTGATAATGTGGTCGATGACATCAAACATTTTGGTTTGGGTTACAAGAACTCGACGAGGACATGGTCTTGTTTCGAGGAGAAGTTCGTTGTCATCCGATTTTAGAGTGTTGAATTTCGATTTCGGCCATTGGCTTTCGTCCTGCGAAAGCCAAGATGGGCCAGTCCACCAAAGACGATGATTTGGGAGTTCCGATGGAAGCACACCGCGAGACGCACAGTCTGCGGGATTGGACTCGGAAGAAATATGGCGCCAGCAACTTCTTGGAGTGGATTCGAGAATGGTAGCAGTTCTGTTGGCGACGAACGTAGTCCAGCGACGAGGATGAGATGAAAGCCAGTGTAAAACAATTTCAGAGTCGCACCAGGCCACGGTCTTTGTGAATTGGTATGAGCACGATGATTTCACGAGACTAAACAAGCGAGTCAACAGCAAAGCCCCACAAAGCTCTAGACGTGGAATCGACACTGGTTTTAACGGAGCGACTTTGGTCTTGGCTGCTACAATTGTTGTTTTGTATTCTCCTTCAGAGACTTTAGAACGCGTGTATAACACTGCACCATAAGCAAGTGTGGACGCGTCGCAGAACCCATGGAGTTCAATGTCGTTAAACGATGAGTTGAACAAATGTCTGGGGACTCGAACTTGCTCAAAAAATGAGATCTCTTTTCGGTACCGTCCCCAACGATCAGCTAACTCAGTGGGCAGCGGGTCGTCCCATCCCAACGTTAACTTCGATGACCAGAGTTCCTGAAAGAGCATCTTGAAAAGGATGACCGATGGTGCCAACAATCCTAGCGGATCGAATATTTGCGACACTTCAGACAGCAACGAACGCCTAGTCAATGAAATGGTTGGAAGCGAATTTGACATACGGAACGAATATTCGTCCTTTGAAGGATTCCAATGCATCCCGAGAACCTTAATGTATGATTTTGTGCGTTCAGTGTCGTAGAAAGAGTATTCACATTGTTCTTTAGGGAGAGAAGCTAAGAGAGGCCAACAATTGGAGCTCCATTTTCGCAGCTCAAGTTTGGCCATGGAAAGAAGAGTAACGAGTTCGGCTTGCAGTTCGACGAGGTTGTTGATTGAATTTGCTCCTGTCATTACGTCATCCACGTAGACGTCCTCCAATAGAACACGAGCGGCGTTTGGGTAATCTGACTTGTAGTCTTCGGCTAGCTGCTTAAGAACGCGAACTGACAAGAACGGAGCGGAAGCCGTACCGTACGTCACAGTACGTAAACGATAATGTTCGATGTCTTTCGAAGGAGAGCTTCGCCATACAATACGTTGGTAGTCAGAATCACAATCTTCTATCCAGATTTGTCGAAACATTTTAACAACGTCCGCTGTAAAGACGAACGGGTGTTGTCGGAACCGCAAACAAACACCTATCAGATCACGTTGGATAGGAGGGCCTATTAGTAATGTCGAGTTTAACGACTTTCCGGTGGAGTCCTTGGCTGAGCCATCAAAAACGACACGCAGCTTAGTAGTCGAACTATCATCTTTGAACACTGCGTGGTGGGGAAGATAAAAGCAGTTGCCGTTAGGAATCACAAGCTCTTCACGAGGGATAAGAGTCATATGGCCAAGGTCGATATATTCTTGCATGAATGCAGAATATAACTCTCGCAACTTAGGATGTTGAACAAATCGACGTTCCATTGCAAATAGGCGAGAACGCGCCAGAGAAAGTGTTGGTTCGAAAGATGGATTTGGGGTTTTGAAAGGAAGTTGAACGACATATTTACCGTCTGAAGATCGAGAGAAGGTCCGACAAAAATGTTCTTCAGCCTGGTCGGTAGCAATGGAATTGTTTGGTGGAACAACCTCCTCGAGTTCCCAAAACCGTTGTAATAATGCATCTGTGTCGATTGTAGAGTGTAATGAAGCAAAATGGTTCGAGTCTTCTGGCTCAAAAAACTGTCCTGTTATGACCCACCCAAACAAAGTGTTTTGAGCGATTGGGCAACCATTAGAACCTCGAACTTGTCCGTCTTTAATAATGTTCCACAGCTTGTCCCCTCCAAGAAGAACATCAATTGGAGAAGCGACGTTGAAGGTTGGATCAGCAAGTTCAAGACTGCGAATGTGAGACCAGGAAGAAACATCAATTGATCTAGTTGGTAAGTCCGAAGTTAATTTGCTTAGTATGAAGGCCTCAACGAACAACTTAGACGAGTTGACACGAGAACGGAGATTTAACGAGATGCGACCTTTTGTGTGTCCTATGTCAGTCGAAGATAAGCCAAGAATGGGTATTTTTGCATGTTGTCGATGATAACCGAGGAGTTGAGCGAACGATTCAGAAACGAAAGTAGATTGTGACCCAAGAGTACTCGACAGTCGATAAGATTTCCACGAATGTCTTTGATTTTTGCCAAAAGAGTTGGAAGGAGTGTCTTCTTTTGACAACTAAATTCAAGGGAATGGTTACTGACGAGTGGAATGTTGGAAGAGGTCGAAGCGAGGTTTGGTGTTGAAGATTGAGATTGATGAGAAGTAGGTAAGGAAGGCGATTGAGATTTCTTAACTGCATCATCGGAATGCACGAGCGAGTGATGGCGCGATTTGCACACACGACAACGGAAAGACGAATGACATTTTTGTGACGAATGTCCAACTCGAAGACAATTGAAACATAACGAATTTGTCTTTGCAAACATTCGACGGGAATCAGTGTCTAACGCGACGAATTTGGAGCACTGGGCGATTATATGGTTTTCTTGACACATTGGGCACTTAGTAGTCGAAGTTTGCTCTTGCGACCCAGCTACATGAGCTCGAATGGTATTTGTTTGTTTTATACGCGATGTACCCGGACGATTGTTTAATGATTGGCATGCCTCAAGAGCATCACACCGCTTTTCAAGGAATTCTAAAAATTCTACAATCGTAGAATCTTCCCGAGAACCGATATGCTCTGCCCAAGATTGCTTTGTGTCCGAGTCAAGTTTGTTCAATAATAAATAAATGAGCCAGGGATCACGACTAGGTTTTCCCAAAGCATTAAGACCACGCACTACTTCATCTGCACCGTCAGAGATTTTTCTCAAAATCAATGCGTTGCAACTGCTTGCAGTGGGAAGCGATAAAAAGCTTTCGATGAACGATTGGACGATTAATTGGCTACGATCGTACCGCTTTTCCAAACGATCCCAAGCTTCCGAATAGTTTGCCTCATTTATTTGGATATGTTTTATCAGATTTGCTGCGTCACCACGTAAATATGATTTTAGGTAATGAAATTTATGAACCGCACTTAGATTCACCTTAGTGTCAACTGAACCGAGAAAAATGTCACGAAAAGATGGCCAATCTTTATAGCTACCACTGAATGTTGGCACAACGATAGATGGGAGTTTAGTCGTATTCGCATCACTAGACGGCGGCGATGCAGACGAACTAAGTTTTTCTAGGAACACTGATTGCTGCTCGGCTAAGCGATTTATAGCTGATGAACAATCGGGGAGTTCTATGGCCTTTAGAGAAGGTTTTGCCCTATCGCGAATAGCTTTAACTATTTGAGAATTAGTATCGAAATATTTACTTTCGTAAACCGAAAATTCATCCTCAATTTCCTTGACTTCATCGTCCTTCAAATGTTCGAGAATTTCGTTATGTAGGGACGAAAATTCAGACCACGTGGTCTCGAGTCTACTTAATCGAATTTCCAGCATTTCAACCGATGTGGATGCTTCAATCGTGTCTATAAATGCTGCAGCCCGAGTAAGCCGAGCTTTTGCATTGCCACATTTAACTTTAAGCGCACTTAACATTGTTTTTAATTCTAAGATTCTGTTCCAAAAAGTTTAAATAGGTACAACGAGAATACGGTATTCTGAATACCCCAAGTTTTGATTAAACATAAACCGCACCAAATCAGTGATTAATTAAATCGATAAATCACAAATAATGCCAAGCTTTTATTCAAATTGGAAGCCAGAGTGTCTAACACGTGAGGAGCAACGGAATCGGATTATATATCATGCCATCAATAAATATATAATTCCAGATTCGTTTGATAATTTTTAATGTTTTTGCCACGAGATTGTCTTTAAATTCGGCTAAGAAGGACCACTATGAATATGAACGAATAAACAAATTGATTCGTTTTGTATAATTAAATGTATATGGTTTATTAAATGTTGTCTATAAAATGGTTTGTGTCGATACAAGTTTACCAAATAATTAGGTCTGCTCCTCTGTGTGGTCCAATTTAAAAAGAACGAAGAATTTACAAAACCTAACATGCAAGTGCAAAGAAAATGACCACAAAGAGAAATTGGAAACAATTGAGTGGAAATAGGCTACGGTACATTATAATCTTAAGCAAGAGAGAGTGTTTCATAATTCAAGTTCAAGGTTAATGTTTTGATAAATTATAGTGTATGTGTATGATGTTCGGCAAGTTTCAAAAATAAATTAACAATATAAATCTTAACATGAATTAACGCATGAGCAAAACGAAAAATAATTGAATTAAATGAAGAATGAATGAAATGAAATAATTTAATTTAGATAATTTTAGTTAGCATCGAAATAAAGTTGATTAGTTCTGAACACATTGTTTATGTTTTAAATGCTGCAATAACTATTTATCTTTTTAATGAATTTAAAAAAAATTATTTATTTAAAAAATTAAAAGAATAAATATCAATTCAAAGTTATGTGATTTTTTGTGTATACCTACCTTTATTACACAACATAACATTTTTATATAATCATACAGGGGCCCAATTTTTGAAAAGTGCCCAGGGACCCCAAAAGGGTAAAGACGGCCTTGATTCTACAGTTAGTGAATGAAAAAAGAGTTTATTTTCATTTCTGCATGTTTATTTGCAAATGCAAAACATGCAAATTATAACATGTAAACAATACTCTTGCAAAGCAGACTGAATTAATGATAACCAACAGATGTAGCTTCAAAAAAGGCCGCTATCAACTGCCAAAGTTCAGAATCTTCTATTAGAAGAACCTTTGTTTGAAAAATAAAATGTATCGAACGTTCTTTTACTTCGTTCCTTTGAGGGACTCATTTATTTTCAAAATAACTCATTTTTTCAGCTGCGGGGACTCATTTAAATTTTAACATGTGGTAACACTGTTATCATTATTAACTGGAATATTAAGTGTCAAATGACTGGAATATTGGAAGACATTTTTTCGCTTCGCCGCGAATTCGTTAATAAGGAAATACGACGGGAGTCGAATTTAAAAGGTCGAATTGAAAACGATCCGCCGCGAATCCCATAATCGGGCCCCTGAGGTTGTGGAACTTTTAGAGTTTCGTTTTTAAGATGTATATGTATTTTTTTGTGTTTATGCAATTTGCTAAAAATAAAAACAATTTCCGTGTAAGAAATCATGGCTTAAGTATCTTAATTTTTAAATATGAAAAAAAAACATTTTTTTCGTGTTTTTGACACATACAGTGAATCACATAAGTAAGTAAGCACCTCTTTATTCAAACCTTGTTTCCGGAAAAATATTTGTAGGATCAAAAAAATAAAAGAATTGTGCATGTATTTTGTTTAAGAATATAATTTTGAATCAAAAATAACATTTTTAATATAATCATAATGAAAACTTAATTAAAATTCATCTTAAAAGAGAAATTATAGGAAATTTATATCACATAAATAAGTAAGCACTTCAATTAAATATCTGTTTAATCATAATTAGTACTTTGTAGGGTACCCTTTGGCCTTAATAACTGCCTTCATTCGTGAAGGCATTGACTTAACCAAGTTTTGTGTAATACTTTGGGGAATTTTATACCATTCTTCTGTAAGAACTTTTTTTAAATCGTCTTTAGTCGTTATATGATGTTTTCTTACTTGTCGATCGAGATGTTCCCATAAGTGTTCGATTGCGTTTAAATCGATGACTTTGGTGGAGATTTAAGCTGTGTGCGGACGTTATACAGCAACCACGCTTTGACAACATGTGAGGTATGTTTAGGGTCATTGTCTTGCTGGAAGACAAATGACCTACCCATACCCAACTTGCTGGCACTTTCGTGAAGAATATTCTTTAAAATGTTTAGGTAATCAAACCTATTCATCAAAGAATCTATAAAGACTAAATTTCGCACACCAGAGACTGCCATACACCCCCACACCATTACGCCACCACCACGATGTTTAACCGTTGCCGACATGTTCGATGGATCAAACTCTGTGTTTTTTTTCTCCACACTTTTTCGCGAACATCTGAACCGTGATTGTTAAATTTACTCTCGTCAGAGAAAATGACGGTATTCCAAAAATCGTCTGTCATATTTTCATGGCTTTTCGCAAAAAGAATCCTCTTTTGTCGGTTAGCTTTACTCACATAAGGCTTCTTTCTCACATTCCGTCCATGATAATCGAACTTTTGAAGAACTCTTCTGATTGTTTGTGGGTTACGTGACTTACCCGTTTCAATGGTGACTTCAGTCGTTATCTTCGGTGCACCAATTTTGGGATTTTTCTTCACTTTCCCAACAATAATCCGACATTCCCGCTCAGTGAACGTGCGTGGGCGTCCAGATCGGGGTCGATTTTCCAAGTTTCCATAGTCACTGTGTTTCGTTATTATTTTGTGCAATTTCGCGCTCTGATATATTGTCCAAATAGTGCCTTATGATAACTTTTTTCAAATCCAAACTAAGCTGTTTGCCCCTTGGAGCCATCTTTTTTACAATTTTTTTTTCTAAAACACGGACATAATCCAAAGCTTATCACAACACTGCGTATTAAAGAAATATTTATTGGTGACGCTTACTTACTTATGTGACATCAAAAATGCAACCAATTTAAAAATGTGAGCAAATCTGTAATTTAAGCAAATGATTAACGGTTTTTTTGCTTCATCACGTGATCTTTACTTTCCAATCACAATTTTAAATGGCACTTGTTTCCACATTCATAACGGTTTTCGTTTATTTTTGAATGAACATAGAAAAACTATGAATGCTCACTTACTTTTGTGACTCACGGTACATTTTTTAACTTTTCCATCACTTTGAAGGGTTTTGACATGCAATCTTCAGTTTTTGACTCAAAATTTATTAATATAAATTAAATATAAAAAAAGTGCCAGCAAATATGAGAAAAAGAAGAGTAAAATTGCACTTAATAAGAAAAAATAATTTGTTTTTACGAAAGTTTCGACTTTAAAATTAAATTTATAGAAGACTTCGCTGTTCAGACCTATGATTTATAATGAATAAGAAACAGTAGTACTTTAGCTTCCAGAAAAACTATACCAAATTATCGTGGGCACTAGGGTGGTCGTGAAAATTAAATGACGGAATTTCGTCGATGGGAACCCCAGAAATTGTGCATTTCATACGAATTTTAAGAAAGACGAAGTTTTAGCACGATTGGAGCATGTTAACACGTGCCGACGGACGCTCGACGATTTTTCACTGGCGAACGAGGTTTCGGAGACATAACTCCGAAACCACTCTACACTTTCTCATGAAACTGGTCTTAAATGAAAGCTTATGCTGTTCTTAATATTTTATATTTTATGCATTTTTATCGTAAGTTTAAGTCTGAGCGAGAAAATATATACTTTTTGTTCTAAGTGTAGAAGGTACCTCCAGGAAATAAAATGTTCAAATAAAGGAAGCACGCACTAGCATTTTGTCATATTAATGCATTCCGTTATTATCAAATGTTTATTTTATTTTTATTAAGCATAAGCTTTCATTAAAGACCAGTTTCATGAGAAAGTGTCGAGTGGTTTCGGAGTTATGTCTCCAAAACCTCGTTCGCCAGCGAAAAATCGTCGAGCGTCCGTCGGCACGTGTTAACATGCTCCAATCGTGCTAAAACTTCGTCTATCTTAAAATTTGGATAAAATGCACAATTTCTGGGGTTCCCATCAACAAAATTCCGACATAATTTTTTTCCCATAGAGCCTACGACCACCTTAGTGGGCACTTATCATCGCTTTTTTCAAATCATTTTTTTATTTAACCAAGTTTTTCGAAAAATGCCCCTCCCGCTTAAACGGGGGGAGATAGACCCCCCTCCAAGTATAATTTTTTGTTTGTTTTAATGTCAGTTATCAATTTCGGGCATTAATAAAAATGTTACAAATAAATTTCAAAAATGTGAAAAAACGGCGGATTTGTGACTCATTTTTCAAGAATTTCGACCAAATAAGAAAAAAATAAGTATCACATTTCATTTCATGGGCATTTTGAACTTAACTAAGAAAAAAAAATTATCAAAAACTCCAAATCACAAGCGTTATTAATTTAATACCGTTAGGTGTGCGAATTCCCACACTGTGAGTGCGTCGGGGTGATTTCCCAACTACGTAGAAAAAGATTTAGTTGCGAAGCAACAACAGGCCTCGGATACGGACGGATACACTGAAGACGACCCAACCAAATGTATTAAAGACAACGAATTTCGGATATGCACGTGGAATCTTAGGTCCCTTTATAGATCACGTGCTGCCGAACAATTAGCGGAGACCCTCAACTGCTACAAAGCAGACATTACCGCTATCCAGGAGGGTCATTCCGTAACTTTCAAAACGACTATCGTCCAAACGATTGTCGTCGACGATATCGTCTCAAATTTGCTTCACGTAACTTGATCGTCATCGTCTCGTTTATCGTTTTTTTGTCTATGCATTTTGAGAGCTACAAAGACTCTCTAACTGTATACGAAATGTCATCGTAGTGCACGTGTATTGCTATCACATCAAGTTATGTGTTTGTGTACTTCATCCCTATGAAGAATTTGCAAGAAAAATATAGAGAGGACTATATAATGTAGATGTCGCTTCTCTCTTTTCATCTGATTGCAGTACTCCTTAATAAAAATACTACCTTTGTATATGGAATTTATAGTATTTTCAGCCTCGAGAATTTTTGGTTGGAGTCGTCCCGTCTTGGCGCTGTCAGTTTTTCTATATACAAGATGTTAGTTCTGTATCGCGTTCCGGACGTCGCTGTCGTCGATTCACGAGGCTGCAACTACTATAAATTCCATATACAAAGATACTACCTCAAAGGTGACAATTTGAACTGGGCGTTTTACACATTTAATTTTTGTTTACCTCGGAGATTTTTTCAAACACAAAAAATATATGTAATTTCATTAACAACAGTTGAAATGAGTTATTCCTATTTAATTTTTTCACTTCAAAGAAAATTCATAAAGTCCATTTCTTGACAAAAATCTAAACTTCAAAGTCTGTTAAAAGCCGAGAACATTTTGTTTTAATACAATAAATGATATAACATAAAATGTTTCATAAGTTTCAACCGTGTTTTGACCTCCCTCCAGGTTTCTAGAGACGACACAAGAAAATCCTCTGATCAGGAATTATTAACTTAAGACTTGGATTAATTCCTTTCTATGTATTGTTGTAATGTTGTGCCAGGGCTCAACATGGGGTGGCTCATAAAATACGTCAAACTGAAATAACCTTTTTTACCCCCTCCTGCCCCCTTTTGTCCCGTTGTGTTTGTGACCTCCCCTAAAAAAAGCGGAGAAAATAAAAACTCCAGTAAGATTAGTTGAAGAACGCGTCTTTCCCAGTCATTGATGTATTCAGGAATTCAAACCCACTTCCCTTTTAGCCTTCTCCCCCCATCCTGATGCTTACAGTGTATTCTCGGCATATAGAGGGAATAAAACATAAAAAATACCACTACTTGAATGATTGTATAGAATTGAACAAATCTTTAAATTGGTAGCTGGTTTTGGCCCTACACGGCTTTTAAAGCAAATAAACAAATTAACTCGAAGATTTGTTCAGTTTTACTTGTGAGCAAAAGCTATTACTACTTTTCGAGACGTTTTTACAAGTTATGGGTAAAAGACATGTACTGATACGAAAGGAGGTGAAAGGATTTTTACATATAAACAAAAACCCAAGGCGTTTTGAACCAATTAGTTCACTGTGGCGTATGACTACTTTTTTCTGCGATGATGAGAGTGTTATACAGTTTTACCTTAGTTGCACGAGAGAGGTCTTTTTCACTCAATTGCTTTCTTAGCCCAAAGAAACAGCGATTAGCAAGAGTTATTCTTCGTCTGATCTCGGCACTGGTGCTATTGCCCATGTTAATAGCTGAGCCTAGGTAGACAAACTCCTCCACTACCTCGAAGTTGTATGCGTCTACTGTGACGTTCTGCCCGAGCCGTCGGTGTTGGGTGTCCTTCCTCGAAGACAGCATATACTTCGTATTTGCCGCTTCCGTCTCAATTCTCACAAAGGTGTCATTGCCATCACGGTGTGTTCTTCCCATTATATCAATATCATCGGTGTACGCGAAGTACGAAGTACGAGAAGTTGAACAGATTTTTTGAAGATAGTGCCTTTGGTGTTGACGGTGGAGGTTTGGACTATCTTCTCAAGAACGATGTTAAAGAAATCGCATAACTGTGCATCGCCTTGTCTGAATCCTTTTTTGACGTCGAAAGATTCCGTAAGCTCATTGCCAACCTTGATGGCGCAGCGTGACTTCTCCATCGTCATTTTGCACAAGCGAACGAGCTTGGCAGGGATGCCAAAACTAGACATAGCTTTATACAGTTCGTCTCTGTAGATGCTGTCATACGCGGCCTTAATATCGATGAAAAAATGGTGGGTATCGATTTGGAGTTCATAGGTTTTTTCCAGGATCTTCCGCAAAGTGAACATTTGGTAGATGGTTGACTCTCCTGGTCTGAAGCCACATTGATAAGGACCAATCAGATTGTTGACGAAAGGCTTCAGACGTTCGCATATTACGGCAGAGAGGATCTTGTAGGCGATGTTAAGCAGACTGATTCCTCTGTAGTTGGCGCAGTTTAGAGGATCTCCCTTTTTCAGGATCGGTCAAACAATGCTGAGGTTCCGTTCATCGAGCATGCATTTTTCCGACCATATCTTACAGATGATTTGGTGCATGCTCCTATCTAGATCGTCGCCTGCTGCTTGGAACAGCTCGGCAGCTAGACCATCTGCTCCAGCGGCTTTGTTGGATTTCAGCCGTGATATTGCTGTTTTCACTTCTTCTAGGTCGGGTTCGCGGAATTGTTGGCTGTCATCGTGTATGATAAAAGGCTCCTGTCTGACGGCGGGGTTTTGTTCGTCGTCGCCGTTATACAGTCTACAGAAGTGGTTTTTCCAAATCCCCAGCATTGACTGCGATTCTACTATGATGTTCCCTTGTTTATCTCTGCAGGCATCGGTTCTTGCTCGATGACCTTGAGCCAGCTGTTTTACCTTCTGATAAAACCTCCGAACTTCATTCCTGCTGTTAGCTCTCTCAACATCTTCGATCTGACGCTTCTCATGCTCTCTCTTTTTCCTCCTGAGAAGCCGGCGTTCTTCTCTCCTCTTTTGCTCGTAGAGCTTACGAGCAGCTCTTGTCCTTCTTTGCAGCGCCGCTTTGTATGCTCCTGCTTGGCTGCATGGGCCTGCCTGCATTCTTCGAGTGCCTTCCGTCGATCGCAATGTGATCAATCTGGTTGACGGTTGATTGATCAGGAGATCTCCATGTACCTTTATGGATGTTGAGATGTGGGAACCAGGTGCTTGCTACCACAACATTTCGCCCCGGAGCAAAATTCGATCGGGGTTGTGTTGTGCAGGCTGTGCTTTCCGACTGTTCCGCCAAAGATGTCCTCTTTTCCCAGCTTTGCGTTAAACAATTCGACAATTTTCATGTCATAGCTAGGACATTGCTCATATGTTTTGTCGAGGAGCTCGTAGAATTCGTCTTTGGTGTCGTCCTTTTTCTCTTCTGTGGGGGCATGCGCGCATATTAGGCTAATGTTACCGAATTAAGCCATGATTCGGATCGTCATGATGCGTTCGCTTACACATTTGAAGCTCAAGACTTTTTTCCTGAGTCTGCTTCCCACGACGAATCCGCATCCAAAGAGTCGCTGTTATTACTCTCGGTAACAGTCACCATAGTATATGTCGCAGTTTTTCATCCTCCTTTTGCTCGGTCCATCCCATCGCATTTCCTGGACAGCGGTAATATCTGCTTTGTAGCAGTTGAGGGTCTTCGCTTGTTGTTCGGCAGCACGCGATCTATTAAGGGACCTAACATTTCACGTGCATATCCGAAATTCGTTGTCCTTAATACATTTGCTTGGGTCGTCATCAGTGTATCCGTCCGTCTCCGAGGCCTGTTGTTGCTTCGCAACTAAATCTTTTTCTACGTAGTCGGGAAGTCACCCCGACGTACAACCGCCAACCTGGAGTACCAGGCACTTGATGTGACTCCAAGTACAAGAGCCGGAAAAACCGCTCCTTTTACAGCCTGGGCTTTAAATAAGTCGAAGTAGCCCGTAAAGGTGTTCACCAAGTAGTTCAGCCTAACTAGAACTGAAGACGCCACCGTTGATTCCAAAAAAGAAATTCATCCGCTGTCGTCCCTCGTTGGGAGTGCCTTGGTGGGAACACTCCTTCGTTGTGGGTTAATTAATAGTAACAACCTGCTCCACTTCCACCTGTCGACCATGGGAGGCCCTACTGCGAAAACGAGTTTCGCGATCGCATAGCTCTAAGCTTCTTAGTAGCAGTTACCGTAAGCCGCTCCGCCACGTCAAGACTTACGCTATGGAGTTATTTATATCACAGATAATTTTTTGGTCTGTCTTTTTTTTTTTGTGAAAAGAACTCTAAACTAGACTTAAACTGACAACACTATTTCGATGAAAGAGACAACTATAATGTCTGTGTAACGACTATGACTGATGAATTTAAATGAAAGCAATAAATGCTGACTGTGAACATCAAAACGCATTCCTTATTAATTGTATTAAATGTAAAAAATGTTAAAAACTAAAATTGAAGTCTTGCGAAAAATAGAAAGCAACAACAAAGAAAAGCGATGTGCCCATAAGCTAAATCATACAAAGATGAAAAAAAACTAACTTTATTTTACTAATTTTATTTATTTCTAAATTCACGTTATTATTATATAAATGGAGGATGGAATACATGGCTTTAAAATGTTATAAATTTAATGAATTTAAACTCACACGCACACCACCAGCATACTTCAATCGAGATACAAATTTATATGTGTATATACTTTTTTTTTGTTGCTTCAAAGCGCTTTAATACTTTTTTTTCTGTTCATTTAATATCTATAGCATTTTGTTTGAGTATTGCAATATAAATATATGTGTGTATGCATTGTATATAGTACTACTACATATATAAAATTATTTGTTCATCCCTATGTTCTCACAATCAGCTACTCTCTAATTATTTAGTTTCACTCTTTGTACATGATTATGGCGATTACTTCCAATTTTTTTTCTTTATATTTAAATTTTCTTAAATCACTTTTCAAAAATTCAAAAACAAACTATCTCTAAAAGAAATACTAACACTTCCATTTTATAAGTAAACAAAACCACTGATCAGTTATAACAAGATTGGAAACCTACCTACGTTTTACCCTTCAAATACCTCAAATTTTATTTTTTTATACACGCATACTCTTGCAGCAAAGTTGCTTTTTAGTTCGTAGGCAAATGTCATTTTGACAGCAAGCTTTCCCATCTTGTTATAACTGATCAGTGAACAAAACCGTTGTGTACATCTATTTTATGTAATTTGTTATTGATGAAGAAAGAAAAATAATAAACATTAATTCTAGCAGTTTTTATTTGTCTTGATTATTAAGTTTAATCCAATAAATATAGCAACAACAACTAACCAATTAGTTTAGAACTATTAACGAATATATTGATAACTATTGCTTACAGGAAGAACATTTCGAGAGCAAACACTTTTTCTTCATTTATATTAAGGCAACGAAACACACAGGTCCAATGACTTGGGTATGGTCGTCTAGGCCACCATCTCAGTCATGATGCTACTCCGAGTAAAAACGCTTTAATTGCTTCACTGGAAACCCATCTTTGACTGATGTCAGAAGGAGGTCATATTGGCCTTAACATTCAATCGGGATTAAAAGAGTTAACGTCACTGAACACATATGCTCCACGTGAAAATTAGAAATTAATTTTCCGCCAAATTTTTAACAAAATTCTGTATGTAGTAAGTTTTTAGCCGGAAGTGAGTTTCTCAAATTCAAGCCACCGTTATGCATTTAATTGCGTTTAAATCAGAGCTGCCAAATATCAAAGACAAATGTCATATTTTGCCTTAAAGGCTGAATCACAAGCACGCTTCAGCTTTGTCGTCACCTGACGTTTACGAGTTCAATGTATGCCATCACAATGAAGCTTTCACCTCACGTTTCGTACGTAATATTACGTAACGTGACTTCAAACGAAAGCTCTAGTTCAAATATGCTGAACATTTGTCTTGCCTGACAGCTCAAAAGCTGTTAAAAAAAGTACAAAAACAAAAATTCATTTGTTTTTGGAGGGATGAAGATGATGGAGGGAGAACTGTCATTCAAAGCAAACTCGATGCGTTTGCATCGTAACGCACATGGCCGAAGCTGAAGCGTGTTTGTGATTCAGCCTTATGAACGTTATTAGTAGTGGAAAACATAAAATTGAAAGTACTCACTAGGCACTGGCGTATGAGAGTTCTTTAAATGACTTATCCAGTATTGATAAAGTACCGAAGTAGTACCTAAGTACCTAAGGTCCAGAAACTCATATGGCTCGGTCATGCTCTGGTCCGGAAAGCCTTCTCTTTTGAGTTCCGATTGCGCTCCTCACACTAAATATTTCTGGTTATTGTGGTTCAATTTTCTGTTTGATCTGAGCAAAAACGGGAGAAGCTAAGCAAGACAAGCAATTCAGTTGAGCGCTTCATAGCGAACAACATTCCAAACTCCTGATTCGACTTTAGAATAAGCAGGGGCCTGATTATGGGATTCGCTTCGGATCGTTTTCAATTCGACCTTTCAAATTCGACTCGCTTCGTATTTCGAATTCGCGGCGGAGAGAAAATATTTCCTCCAATATTCCTGTGATTTCACACTTTTGGATTGACTATTTCTTCCAATGTTCCACTGATTTGAATAAACACTCTTTCGCCTATGAATCTGCAAAAAAAAGCTGTCGGATTTCAACTCGCCAGCAAAAATTATGACATTTCAAATTCGCCTTGGAATTCCTTAATTGGTCGAATTCAAATCGAAGAAAGCGAAAGCGAAAGATATAATTGAAAAATGTCAAACTCGCTAGCAAAACGATTCGCCGCGAATCCCATAATCAGGCCCCCCTGTTATGTTTTTCTTTCTAACTTTTAATCATCAGGAAGTTTATTAAATGTCTATCGCGCAACTGATGGGCAATATGCCACAAGAGTGAGTTGCACCATCTCGGCCAGACCACTTTACAACGGATTCTGAGATTCCACCTACCACCTACTCAACAGCGTTGCGTGTATTCTTCGACTGTTCAGCGAAAGCATTTCTGCGATTAATTTCATCGGCGCTAGTGATAAACTCAAGGAACTGAAGGGAATCATGCAGTCAGTTAGCTTTTGTCCAAGGTCTGAAATCAAGTTATTAAAGGACTGAGTTACGCACGCCACGCTATTCTCTTTTTAACTAGCGAAACTGGATGGCGTTGGCCAATAATCAAGGTACATGGAAGAACTTGCTTGAGGAAGCCCTTAACGACGAACATGCTCGTGCTCGCCTTAAATCCTCACACTGTTCGCTTCTCCCAAACATATTCGATTTCGTCGTGTTCGTCGGTTTCGTTGTTCGAAATGTGGGAGATATTCGCCAGCAAATCACATTTGTTCTATGAAATTACAACAAGCGCAACGACTTGTTTCTCTTTTCGACACATCCTCACACTTTGAAGAATTATCTGTTCCCCGTGTAGGGAATAATGTAACCGAGCGTGATAGCGAGCATGTTCTTCGTTTAGGGCTACCTTTAAGGAGACGCTGACCAAATCCCGGCTGTGGCGCAGATGCATGTAGCAACTTAATCGGCCTGGCCGACGAAGGAAATGTTCCATTAGACTCGGACATTATTTTCTTCAAAGTCGTCCTTAGTTTGGTACCCATCAGAGCGGAACATTTTTCCCAACGTCTCCTTAATCTACTCGTATATCGATTAACCTCAACCGAAACATCGAAAAGCCTGACAAGTGTTTTGGGCGATAGTGTTTAGGGTTTCACTCCGTTTATATGCTTTTTTGCCGTTTAACTATGAACTTGGTATATATAAAGCATGTGCCGACTTTTTTTAGCGGCTTGCATCCTCAGGATATGCATCTACAGCCAAAAATTGACAAGCTGAAAGAAAATCCTAATTTTAACTGTTTGTCACAAAGCCTGCAGGATGCCGTTAAATAATGATGCTACCCTCTTCTCTGGAAGAAATTGGATTTCAAGACTGTGTTTCGTGTCCAGAAGCATGAAGAAAAAGTGTTTTTTCTAAGGTACTCCGCATAAACCGAAAATTAATAAACTAGCATTCGGTCCAATCGAGATAACCGTCGGAGTGGAACTTTCTCCTATTTCCTCCGAATTTTGCTTCGAGGTAGTTCTCCGACAAGCAAAATGTCTCCGATTCAGAGGAAATCGGAGAAAAATCCGCTCCGACGGTTACCTCGATCGTGCCGATTATTTGTTTCGTTTGGTTTCTTGAATATTAAATAAGTGTTTTGTTGTTAACGTGTAAGTGTGTGTGTGTGAATAGATTATGTCGATACAAAAGTACTAAAAATATTCGGTATTGTGTGTCTGAGACAGTGTGAGTGTATAAACTTGTGAAAGCGTTTTCATTTGTTTGTTGGGTTTTATTTTGTTTTTGGTTTTGAGTGATTTTCTGTTGTTTATAATAATTAAATGCGTTTACATCGATTTGAAAACAAAACTATGATTTTATCGTATCCAATTGTAATAAATAGAAAAAAGTTGTTTAGACAACAACAACAACCGCCTTGATAGGCTAGTGAAAGGCATATTGTTGGTAGTAGATGCATAAACACTAATCAAAAATAAAACTAACGGGTACAAAAGTTATAGAAAAAAGAGCTTAAACTACATTATCATGAGACGAATATAAATTAAACAAATAATTAGAATTTATAGAAAAGGAACAACTTATGTGTCTGTTGAATTGATTCAAATAGTGATGTCTCCATATTCCTGTGACCATTTCTCGTAGAGCACCAGGCTCTGTGGGGCTACGGAGCGCCGGATGCGCTTGAGGGAATTGCAAAAATCATTCTCGGTAATGCCTCGCACTGCACTTATGTCTAATTGTTTGACTTGTTCGACATTGAGCTCTCGGATTGGTTCGAGGGCAGCGTCCTTGGCGAGAGCTGTCAGATCAGACCCAGAATATCCTTCGGTCATGGCTGAGAGCCGACGAAGTGCGTCCGAATTCAATGGACTGCCTTGTTTTTCGAGCAGGCGCTTCAGCAAGAGTTCCCTCGTCACCGAATCCGGGAGTGAGACATAAACTCTTTTTGTGAAGCGACGCAAGGCGGCTTCGTCGAGTTCTTGTGGCCTGTTTGTGGCAGCGAGAATGACAATACGATCGCCCTCTGGATTGCCAGGCAATCCATCGAATTCGACGAGGAATTCGGTTTTCAAACGTCGCGATGCTTCATGCTCGTTTGAACTACGTTCCGAGAGCAGTGAGTCAACTTCGTCAATGAAAATTATCGATGGTTGCATTTCACGGGCAACCGCGAATAGGGCACGAACAAGTTTCTCACCATCGCCTACATACTTGCTGGTTAGAGATGCTGCAGAGATATTCAAGAAAGTTGCACTACATTCGGTAGCAACAGCACGAGCTAGAAGCGTCTTTCCGTTTCCGGGTGGCCCGAAAAGCAGCAGTCCCTTGGCTGGAGCACGGAGACCTATAAGAGTTTAAAACAATTATATAAACGGAGTAATAAGAGAATTGTTATATTGGTACCGTACCTGTAAAAAGTTCTGGACGAACCGATGGTAGAATTACCATTTCTTGTAGAGCTTGTTTAGCCACTTCTTGGCCAGCTATATCGGACCATTCAACTTTTGCTCCGCCTTCAACGATTTCGTCCATTATTATTTGCACTAGCTTGGGTTCGACGCCTTTGACACTGACCATTGGTGTCGAGGCACCACTGCTTCCATTGCTAGGGCCGCAGCCAATCGGTGTTCTTGATCGCTGAGGTGGAGTATTTCGTCCTGAAGTCTATAATCGCAAGAAAAAAGAAAAATTAATGTACATACTTAGTTTAAATTCATCGATTTGTTCCTTTTTTTTTATTCCGGGCCAAAAATTCTGCCTGGAACACGCTACAATGATTGGGACGGAAGAATGAGAGACCTAATTTTAGTCGTTCATAGTACACTATTCCACTGTGGGTGTCCGCTGCCACAGATGGCGTCGTGCGAAGTGATCCGCTTATACTTAGGCAAGCAGAGCGTTGGACTTTCTTTGTTCGTCGCAATTTATTGTTATGTCCAAAGATATTAGCCATACTTTCACACCGTAAAGTAGAATCGGCCTGATTACCGATGTGTATAACCAGTGCTTGTATATTGCGCTTCCAATTAAGTTTTCTGCCTAAAATGAGACCCAGATTGCTAACCTCATCTGAAAACTTCAATTGGGTATCTTTTATAGATCCAATCCAATTGCCAAGAGGTGTTTGTGGAAGGAAGAAATGGCGTGAGGAGTCAGATAATGTTAAACATCATTCTGATAGGAAGGAATATGATTAGGAACCGTAGACACCGGATAGCCGTGCTACAGAGAGTTGGAATAAAACGCCAGACAGCTTAAAAGGTCGTTCTGTAGTAGAGGATTGAGGAGAGTTGGACAACTTATCTGCCATGCAAACGTCGAGGTAGGAGGAGAGTTGGTGTCATCAGTCAGCTTTGGAAAAGGATTGTCAGGACTCATCTGGAGAAAGCTCTCGAGAAATGTTGCCTTTTTTAGCTTCTTAAATTCGGCGCGGTCGAGAACGACCGCGGAAAAGGTGACTGGGACAAGTAGAGGTAGACCTTTAAAAACTGGGAGTACTGGAGTTTAGAGAGATCTAAACGGATTTTAAAGGGAGGAAAGAAGGTAGGTAGGTAGAAATGGCTGTCCTACTTGCATGTGACACAATTAGCGCTTGTTGTCCCGTTTTGATACCATACCTCATGACATCCTAAAATGATTTAAGAGTGGGTTAGGAAGAATGTACGTTCCACACGTACAATCATATACATAACTAACTGACCCGGCAGACTTGGCACTGCCTAAATCGATAAATAAAAGATCTAAACATTTGTAGCCCACTACACAACCCGCTACCCCACTACTCTGTTACCCAGTTATCCTGCTACCCGTTATCCCACACACTACCGGCTTCCCACCATTGCTACGCGCTACCCCGTTACCTGTTACCCGCTTTCCCCTTACCCCGCTACTAACTACTCGCTATCCTTCAACCCCCTACCCGCTGTCCACTACCCTGCTACCCCATCAACCACTACGCTGGCTATATCTCAAATAATAAAACCTCATCTACACTCCACTGGTATAAAAGTGCTGAGTCCTTAACGAATTTGTATGAGATTTTTATATGTCTAAGAAAACAATGTTTACTGGGTCAGCTAGTAAGGTCGTGACAACTCAGAAACCTTCTTTGCCTCATGCACAACAACTTTGTTTAGGATATGGTCAAATGCATAGTTAACGTTCTAGAGGGAAAATTGTGTTTCCACATTTTTTGCTATATTTCATGTCAACGGCTTGGCCGATTTTGTACAATTTTCTTAAAAACACTACTCTACACTAATACTTGAACATTTTGTCAAAATTTGATGAGAAACGGCCCACGGTTGTCCAAAATGACTTATCTCGTTGCAAAAATCATAACTTTTGAACGGATTGAGGTAGCGGTACAATTTTGTTTTTGAATTTGAAGGAAATTTCCAGGGCTATTACACCAATGAATTTCAAGAAAATTATTTCACAGGGTGTTTCGGAATCATCGGCCGAAAACAGATTTTCTCAAAAAACTAAATTTATAGAAAAAAGAATTGAAGTAAAACTTTAAAAATTGTCTTTTGTTTTGCAAATGTTGATAAAAACAAAATGATGGCACCCTAAGTGTTTATAGGGTGTTCTAAAATAAAATTCATCACAACAGTGGATGCGAAGATTTCGCAAAAACTTTTTTTTTTGCTTTAAGCGGTCAATAATAATGGTTTATTTTATACCTTTTTAAGTGACATATTTTATGTGAAACAGTAAAGGGAAAAAATAAACGGACCAAAAATTAAAAAAAAAAATCAAGTATAATTAAAAACATATAGGTATACATATATTAAATAAAAAAATATACATAAACTATCTTAAACAATAATTATAAATTTTCAGTAAAAAGTTCACTGCCATCATCATCACTTTTAATATTAAATAGACTAATCAGCTCTGGACAGTAGCTTTTTTTGAGCTCTTTTTGGGATCTAACGTGCCTTAAAGATGAAACAAGTGGATCTGATGATATGGATAGCATATTAAATAAATCTTCATTTTGTCGTTTCCTTGAAACCTTGAGAGTATTGGATAATCGATATCGCTTGTAATCTTTATTCCTTGCTTCCTCTGAAAGTTCCCCTATTGGTAAAATTTGATGGCTTATTAGTTCTCCACCGTGGTCCAGAATCTTGTGAAGTGTTGGGGTCAAGAGTTTGTGACTATATTTCGATTTTAAAAGATCCGAAGTGTTTTTTGTATACTCGTTAAATTTATCTATATTAATAGATTCCATAGATGATAGTGCATTCAAAATCACTTGCAGTTTCTTCAAAAGTTCTTCGTCTACACGGGTTATAGCTGATGTAACTCCTGGATTTTCGAAAAATCTTCTTGAAGTGTTTCCATCATTTGTATTACAGAATCCTTGTTTTGGTGCATCAATAATTAACCCAAGCTGCTCCCTAAATTCCTTTCTTTTCCAGTTTTCTTCTTTTTCTCCAGTTTTCTTCTTTTTTCGGCTTCCTTCATGTCGGTGGCCTCGTTTTCTTGATGTAGTCCATATGCTAGTTTTTTTTTTTTATTTGGTTCCTTATATTGCTGACAGTTGTCTGAATAATATCTCTGGACTCCTTGGCGTATTTAAACATTATCGGTCTGCAAAAGTGAACAGATGACGGCCTTGGATTCGTTCAATATTCGTTTAAATCACCTTTTAATCACCTTTTAGACGAAGTGGAACTAGTGATGCCATAAACATGTTCGCGTCAGATACTACATCACCATCTTCTGAAACTATTCTTTGTTTGTATGCACTTTGTCCAGAAGATCCATCGCATCCCTATTTGCTTAACAATTTTAATTGTGTTGGTAGTGCTTGAAGTTCCCTGTTGTCTAGGCTGTTTATTATCCTCTTTGCTGTATGGTCTACCAAATCTTGAAGATTCACTTCAACAGAAGTTTCTGTTATTATCAGGTTTGATGGAGTGGCCTCTATCTTAGCTTCCATTAACTCATTATAACTTGGAAATACAGGAATCTACTTAAATAGGAAAATGAAAGTAGGCAGATTATAATATTGCTGGTTTTTACAAGTATCATACATTTTATGATACTTGTGGGTTTTTCGACAACCTTATGAATGACTTTTTTATTCATTATTATTATCATTATTAAAATAAAGTAAGAAAATGTTATATTTACAACGCATTTTTCGAAAAAAAAATTGACATCAAAGTCAAAAATTATCACGGACAAGAACAACGGAACATCCTTCAAAAAATAATATCTGACCAATAAAAAAAAAGATGAAAAAATTTGTAAATGCAGTTACAATGGCTAATATTTCTTCTTAAAATTAAAACCTTAACATCGTTGCTCGCATTACTATTAACAGAGAACGAAGCGTTTACGTGGGTCAAGGTATGCCAAAGTAAGCGTTTTCTCAAGCCTTTATTTTTTTTTTCAAAGTACAAAATCTCGGCAGTGCGCAAGTATGCGCAGCTAAATATTTTTCTTTTGGCTCAACAATTGGTTGATACACATACCCTATTCGTCTTAATGCATGGACTTGGATGGATTTTTTAGTAGCCCTATTCAAACTCGATAAATTGTAAAAAAAATGTGTTTTTTTGTTTCATTTATTAAAACCTTAAAAATTATTTTTTTTTTCAATTTCATATTTTAAATTTACTTATAAGTAATTAAACCAGGAACTATTAACAAAAATTAAGATTTTTCATTCAATATGCCATAATAGCAAAAATGAAAATAAGGAATTTTGTCTTTTTTTTCTCTAGAAAAAAATTAACTAACTTTGAAGAGCCCTATAAATTAAGCTAGTGATCAAAAAATTATTTTGTTTGCTGTTTTTGAAGCTCTGTCTATATTTCTCTTAGAAATAAAAAACAAAACAATAAAAATAAAACATCAGATTTTGTATTTTTGCCACGACTTTTCCCTTTTTGGACAACTGTGCGGCCCAACCGTTCTCGAGTTTTGTGCTTAGCAACACATTTAGTGTTCCATTTTTATATATAAGATTAAAGGAAACATATTACTGGCTATGTGTTTACTGTTCAAAGTGCGAGCATAAGGAAAGGTGGAAAATACGGAAAGAGCTAGGAGGAGGTTTCGGTTTACATTTAGTATTGTATTCCTTAATATTGAAATGAAGTGGAAAAGCAGAGTGTGGTATTCATATTCATATTCGTGTTGTTAGGCTAAGCATTGCTGCCGCAAGTACTTCGGTCTAATCTCTTAAGGAGATTTTCCCATCACGACCTCTATTTTCCCATTTTTTTTAAATCCATGCAAAATATGATTTGGGGTTTTCTTGCTCTCCAGGAGTTTTCCATTGCGAATTTGTTATGTTTTTTCGTTTTTTTTTTTTTTTAATTATATGTACTTGCTTTCCAGGACTTCTCCCAGTTCCCCAGCATGAACTTTCCATTTTAAGATTTCAAAAGTAATGCATTTCATTTGAAAGAGTTTTTTTGAGATTTTTGTTTAATCAATTTTTTTTTTGCATTTCAAATTTTCCATTTTTTTTACTCTTTCTTGCATTCTCGTTCCCCATCACAAATGTTCCATTTTTCCATTTGAAAACCACTGCACTTACAATAACATTCAATTTTTCCTTTGAAAACCAATGAATTTTCCAAGTATGTTCGAGAACCCATTTTGAAATTTTGCATTATTCCACTCCAATACAATTAGATGCAATTTTAATTTTGAAAATCAATGAGTTTTCCGAGTTTTTCATCAAGAAATTTCTATTTTCCATTCGAAAAAACGCGTTGAAATTTTCCATTTTAAAACCAATTCATCTACAATTAAATGCAATTTTCCCTGAAAACCAATAAGTTTTCCGAGTTTTCAATCAAAAAAATTTGATAAAAAAAAGACCTTAACTTTTGTACCCTGGTAGCACACTACCCTCCTACCCACCATAGCTAGCTGCTACCAACTACCCGCTACTTCTACCTGCTACCCGCTACCCCCTTACTCGATCCTCGCTACCCGACTATCCCGCTTCTCCACTTCCCGCTTCCAAGGCCATATCTCAAAAGCAACAAATCTAAAAACGGAAAAATATCAACAACAAAAAAATTTCAAGTGCACGTTTTTTTTTTGATGAAAAACAATTTTTGACGAACATATATATATTAGGGTGTCCCGACAATTTTTTTTTTTGATTTCCCGAACAAAAGACCTCTCAAAACTTGCGTAATTGGACTTAGATTACAAAAATATATAAAAAAAATATTAAAATTTGTCTAGGGGGTTGTACCGACCCTCAAAATTTTGACAAATTGATATTTTTATGCTTTTTTTCACTTCCTTAATTTCGGTTCCTGAGCTACTATTTATTATAAAATATTAACTTTTTGATCTTATTAGGTTTAGAACATATTTGACGTTTTGCTTTGGATGCAACAATACGTTTCCAGCGGTTTCAAATTTATAAGGTTTTAAGCTAAAAATACCCCCAATAGGTGACCAAAATTGATTTTTTTTAATTTTTGGCGCATATTGCTATTATCATCATTTTCCTGGAACTTAAAACCACTGCTCTATAAATCTGACACAATTTGAATTAAAGTTTCTATACCTATCCGATTTTGAAGAAAAATTTGTTTATAAATTTGAGGCCTACCTGCACAAATGACTTAATTTATTGATGTCCTTTAAGGATATGGGTTTTTACCTGTTTCCTACCTGTAAAATACACAACTCAATCCGGTAATAAAGTCGGATTTAAAGCGCAAGGATTTGAAAAGTGGGCGTTTTTTGTTTTTTGTTGGATCAAAGAAATGAAAGGAAAATGGTTATAGCGGGGTTGACAAGAAAGAAACAAATATCTTGAAGAAACGACAGCAGAGGCAAATTGAAGAGTCAAAGAGGGAAGCAAAAAAATGGTCTACGCAGGAAACGGATATTGTCTCAGGAAACTGCAATGAAGAGTTGGTGTGTGAATCTTTCCCAGAAACACATTCGGTAACAGAGGCATCCCCAACAAACCCGCCTTTGACAGAGGCACCATCGACTTCAAGAGCTTATCGCAATAGATTGATGTTGCCAACAGTTGCCAAGGTATGTGATCGATACGGTTTATCGACGCGATCTTCTGCTGCTGTCGCTTCTGCTGTTTTGGCGAATGTCGGCTTGGTTTCTTCCAAAGATTCAACTCTTGTTATAGACAAAAATAAGATCCACCGAGCTGTATCGAAATCACGTAAAGAAGCTTTAGAAGATATTGGAGGTATTGCTATAAAAAGCATTTACTTTGATGGAAGAAAGGACAAGACCCTGATAAATGAGAAAATAGGGGCGCGTTATCACCGTAAAGAAATTTTTGAAGAACACATCTCAATTTTGGCAGAACCTTGATCAATTTACTTGGGACACACACCAGGTCGTGGCACCGCAAAAGGGATTTTTACTTCCATCACAACCTTTTTAGAGAGTCAAGGTTGGAATTTAGATGACGTGCTTTGCATTGGATGTGACGGAACTGCAACTAACACTGGTTGGAAGGGAGGCGTCATTCAATATTTAGAGGAGTTCTTGAAGAGACCGCTGCAATGGTGTATTTGCATGCTTCACGCCAATGAGTTACCTCTTCGTCATTTATTCTTGACATTAGATGGTTGCACTTCGGGTCCTAGAGAATATTCTGGACCTATTGGGAAACAATTAGCTGATTGCGAAAGTAAAACCACCGTGAGCTTTTGTGCAGTGGCTGGTAATATGCCTGACTTGCCGAAAAATTTGGTTGATGAACTTAGTACGGATCAAAAATATCTTTATCAGCTATGTCAAGCTTTATCTACTAGTTTCTGTTCTCCTGAGCTGGCAAACCGTCAACCTGGAAAAATGGCGCACTCGAGATGGCTTACTTCAGCTAATCGCATACTGAGACTTTATGTTAGTACTCTTCGTCCATCAGAGAATTTGCTATTGCTTGTCAACTACGTCGTCAAAGTATACGCTCCAATTTGGTTCCGAATTAAGCGACAGGCGTCTTAAGGATGGAGCCAAACATATTTTCCAATTAATTTTGTACTCACGATAATTTGAGATGTGTTGTGGATTCTGTTATAGAAAGAAATGCTTATTTTGCACATCCAGAAAACCTGCTTATCAGTATGTTGTTTGATGAAAGGGACCACATTCGGGAGCTGGCATTGCGAAGAATAAAAAAAACTAGAGAAGCTGAAAATATCAACAAACGCAGGATATAAAACCACTAAAGATCAACTTCTCTGCTAAAGATTATACCGAAATTATTTTGTGGAACGAATGTCAGGTAACATCACCCCCGGTTCTTAGACATATTTCTTTTGAAGACCTTCACATCATGGCAAAAGATAAGAGCTTGGAAATTGTTGACTTTCCCTCACACCCAATCTGTGGAAAGATGTGTTAAACTGGTAACAGAGGCATCACAGAGTGTAACTGACCCTACTTCTAGAGATGGCTTTATTAAAAACAAGTTGAAATCTCGTGCAGAAATGCCAAATTTTGGACACAAAAATAAGTTTAAATTCTAAGGTTATGTCATTAATTAAAAATTATTTCTTGCTTATTTTGTTTTTATGTGATTTGTTTAAATAATATTAATAATAAAATACGTTTAAAACTTAATTTTTTTATAGTTTTATTCAAACGGTTAAAGTATGTAAAAACATGAAATTTAAAAATCTTCAAAGCCCGGTACTACCCCCAAGATAACATGTTCTTTCAGTTTTTTTGACGTTTTCTTTATCTGTGTAAAATCACGCAAATTTTGATACCCCTTTTGATAGTGTAGCTTTCTCATACATCGACGGGACACCCTAAATTGTACATTATGTATGTATATGTATTTTCTTCGCTGACATTTTTTTTGTTTTGATGAAAATAAAAATATTTGAAATTCTAAACGAAATTGATTGATCATAGGCATATTGATATATTTTGATATAGTGAGAAAGCATTATTATTTACCATTTGCACCGTTTGTGATTTGAAAAGTATACCTAATTTTTGTTTACCTTCTACCCTTAATCCTCTTTAGTTTAAGACAATGTACATTGCGCATGTTTGTTTTGATTAGCCTTGAATATGAGCCATTTCGGGCAGCAGACATGAAATTTGTCTAAAACTTGAGAACAGCGCTACCTACCGGGTCCAATTATGAAACAAAACCTGTCTCGGATGGACATCATCACACCCACCAAATTTAAGAAAAATCTGTCCAGTACTTTGGGAGGAGTAGGGTAGGGAATTATATATATAAGACTAGCTGAACCCACGAACTTCGTCTCGTCGCTCTTCAGAGCAACTCCATTTTCAAATTTTCCAGTTTTCCATTTGGAAACCAATGCACCTGATGCAATAATATGCAATTTTCACTTTGAAAACCAATGAGTTTTCCGAGTTTTTCATCAAGAACTTTCTTTTTTACATTCGAAAACCCATTTTGATTTTTTTAAGTTTTTCATTTGAAAACCAATGCACCTGCAATAATTTAAAAAAAATCCCTAAGAACCATCTACAGACTAACACGAACAAAAATAGCCAAATCCGTCCAGCCGTTTGTGAGTTATTCGATCATACACGAACAGGATTTCATTTTTATATACATATATAGAAGAAGAAGATGTAACTTCGAAATTGTTCGATAATTAAATTCTGCTTCCAAGAGCTGCTGATGTCGATGGTGGTTCGAAGTAAAAAGGAAAGAATTGATTCGAGGCGCGAGGGTGCGTTTGGTTTAAGGTGGAAATTCGTTGGTTGCGTTCAGGTTGTGTTGACAAAATGCATTAGGTGGCGCGTTCATAATTTGATCCGCTACAATAGTATTACGCCCAGATAAGGTTAGAGATTGACCGTTTAACCGAGGTAAAGTGCTTTGTATATGGATTTACCAGGTACTATGAAGAATGGTTTTTCTGCTTGGTTTGACAGTTTTTTGACAGTAGCAGCAGTTTTTTTTTACATAAGTTTGTAATGTGTGTTCTCTGCTTGCTACTGTCAAACCAAGCAGGAAACCATTCTTGATAGTACCTGGTAGTTCCATATACAAAGGTAAAGTGAAGGGTGGTATTTTGCTTTTGGTGGTGAAAAGCATCAACTCGGTTTTGTTGTTGTTAACACCTAGTCCACAGCTCGCGGCCCAGGTCCTAAAGCCATACTAGTGATTTCACTGATCACGCTTAGAAATTTCACCGGAAAGAAAGAAGAATCTATTCAATTCAGGATTAATCCATTAGGCCAGTTTTACGTTAAAAAACCTTATTCAGCACTGCACGTCACTTTTACTTAATTGAGATCTCATCTTGGAATGATGATAGTGTCAATCTATTTCAACAATCTCTGAGTCTGAGGGAACATTTTCTTAAAAATTGAATACTTACACTAAACTGCCTTCGGACTGCAGGTGGAGTTGCGGCTGTTTTTAACGGTGTACGAGTTCCATTCATATTTGCCTTCGATCCGATATTTCGGGGTAAGGTTTGAGATTTATTAATCACACCCAGATTGCCTGGTCTTTTTGTGCCGATAGTTAGTTTTCGTCCGGAAGCTAAATGAAAAGAAAAGGGGAAAAAAGTTTGTGTGAATAAAACTTGTTTGATAACTCTCCACTTCGTATGGTGGATAAATAATAAACTTGCAATTTCCACCATGCGACTTTCCAAATTAACCTCTTTGCCAATGTTTTCAAAACTTTAACAAAGCACATTTAAAATAACTCGAAACCAAAAATAAAATAAATGTTTCCAAAATGGTTAAATCAAATGAACTACACGGGGAACGTCAAATCAGTGCCAGAAAATTACAGCGGTGAATAGAGTTTCTATGAATTTTTGTAGACTACGGATTTTTCTAACTGGTTTCTTGTTGCGGTTTTTTTTATGTTTTTTAAATGTTAACGGTTATTCTATTTTATGCTTGCGCTCTCCGTTTATCGCTTACCTTGGTCGACGGTTTTGCTTGACGATGTTTGGTCTTTTGGACTTAGTCTATTCGAACTTGATGAAGAACTAGAAGACAAGGTATTTCGATTCGGGATTTTACTAACACTTGCTGACGCAACTGTCATTGTTGTCTTTGGTCTTATGGGTACTCTTGTTTTTATATGACCGGGCAGATGTCTGGCATTGCTGGGGGTTGTGGTATTGCTATTGTAAGTATTGGTCATCATTGGTTGGACAATTTGTACTTTATTGCGGTTCTGTATAGCATCTGACGTTTCTTTACGTTGACTATTGGCATTTTGTTCATGCAATCTCATTTGTTCTATTTCTAGTTCGGCGCGTCTAAGTACTGGCGAGGGGGAATTACATAGAAAAGATATATGCAAAAAAAATAATACATAAAATAAAAAAAAACAACAAATCAAAAAGGAAGAAATTCACAAAACAAATAATATTCCAACTGTTAAAATAAAAATAACCAGATCCCATCTGAAAATCATTAGGTAGTTCTTGTCTAGTCTAGTCCTGGATAAAACCAGTAACTTGAAGTAGATAATTGCGCACTCAAGGCTAAGACTAGTTTGCTAATAGCGTTTTTTTTGTAATCCGGAATTGGTACACAGGACTGTCCGATTCCGCATACCAAACGAACATGCAAACACATTTTTTGCTTCTAATGGTTAAATTTTTATGTATTTGTGAAACATGATATGCTATGATATGATATGATAGCATCGTTCGGAACAGTTCCGGACGACCAAAAAAAAAACGCTCTAAGATTCTGAATGCCACTTCATGATAGCTCAGGGTTATGGGTTATCTTCGACCCACGTAAATCACATGGGATTTCTTACCTGTTGCCTAGGAATTCTCAAATCTTTTCTTTTATTTTCGTTTTACCTTAATTTTATTGGAATATTCCCTTAAGTTTTCTTTTCATTTTTTTTTTCGTTTTTTTTTTATAATCTGCTCCCACTCAAGGGATTTTTTATACCCTTCTTATGCCAGAGACACAGTGAGTGCATTAGGAAGAAGGGAAGGGGTTGGAGAGGAGGTGTCGGTGTACATTGGTCTTGAATTCTTGAACATTGTAATGATTGGGAAAGACAGAGTGTGGAAAAGAGTTCCACATTCGCGTAGTACGGCTAAAAAATTATGCCCTATACTTGAGAATACGTCCGAAGTTGGGCTCGAGGGTAAACTAATGGGCATTCCTAGAAGCGGGAGTATTACGGGCAAATTGTTTGAGGGGAGGAATGCAACTGGCTATTTCACTAGAGCAATAACCGTAGAAGTAGCGATAGAACAGAGACAGTCACGAAACGATACGACGCACAGTGGCCCGTTTCGGCTTTTTTGGTTCCAAAAATCATAGCTCCTAAACGAGTTGAGATATTTCCACAATTTTTTTTTATTTTGAAGGTTACACCCAACGCTATGAAATTGGTGAATTTCAAAATAAAAACATTACAGGGTGTTTCGGAAATAGCTGTCAAAAAGCTTAGTTATATTAAGTGAGATAAAAATGATTAAATGTGAATTAAACAAACAAGAAATTCATTTTCTGGCGTAAAACAAAAGGAATTGACGTTTAACAGTAGCGCAAAAAGTAAAACACCGATTTTAGAGGAACAGAGGCGAAAAAAGTTTTTTTAATTTTTTTTTTTTTTTGTAAATTGACATTAGAATAATAATAAATAACAAATTGAACAGCAAATTATACAATAAAAACAGTTGAAATGTACGTATAAACATTAGATTTCTTGAAAACTATCATCTTGGTCCGTGGTAATATTCAATAAACTCAACATTTCCGGAGAATAAAGTGCTTTCATATCGTTTTGGGTCCTTACGTGCCTCAGAGAAGAAATAAGCGGATCAGATGAGGCTGCAAGCATGTTGTATAAGTCTTCATTCTGCCTTATTCTCGAAACTTTGCAGGTATTTTGATATCTATACCTTTTGTAGTCCTTATTTTTGGACTCCTGGGCTTCTTCAGATAATTCTCCTAGGGGAAGTGATTGATACTCTATAATATCTTGACTGTGAGCCAAAATTTTGTGAAGAGTAGGTGTCAGTTGTTTTTCAGGATACTTTTGAGTCAACAGAGCTGCTGTTGCTTTAGTATACTCCCCAAATTTAACTGCGTTCACAACTTCCCTGCAGTTCAAAACATCAAGTATTATTTTCAGCCTGGAAATAACCTCTATGTTTACTCCAGTTGTTCTTATGTGGCGGCTGGCAAACTTGAAACTTTGCAAATATGTTTTATATGGCGACTGGCAAACTTCAAACTTTGTTAACAATGAATAAAACACATTCGCGTTTAGGTACTTTTACTTGAACAATTTTATTTAAATTTGTTGAAATGCGTTTAAAAATTTGTTTTCTCTTATGACCATATCGGCTTGACTTTTTACGAACGAATGCAACAACTCTGCCTTGCTTTTTTTCGAGAATATAAATTTAAAATAGAACGCTAATTCTGATTGGCCGGCCAATCTCTAATCAGTTTTCATTACCACAAGTGCGCCCTCTGAATGTGAAGAACACTAGTGTAAATCTTAAGCGCCGATGACACTACGCCGACATCCTACCCTCCGTGAAGCCTCGTAGAGGTTCACTATCCACCTGTAGTACGGCGAGTTTCGATGCAGGTCTGCGAAGAGTTCCATGAGACGTCTTCACTTCCGCGCTCCTTACTTGACCGTCAGCTGCCGGGTACACGTTCACGATTCTTCCTCTTTGCCATTTGCTTCTAGGTTGAGTAGCGTCGCATATGAGGACAAGGTCACCGACACGTAAGGGTGGTACCGTTGCATGCCACTTGCTTCTTTTGGTAAGCATTGGTAGGTATTCCAACACCCACCTCTTCCAAAAGCGGTTCTTCAATTGTTGCGAGATCTTCCACTGCTTGCGACAGCAAATTGGCGCATCGTCTAGGTTGGGAGTTTGCGTTGAGTTCGGACATCCAAGCAGAAAGTGGTTCGGTGTTAATGGTTCCTCCTCTTCACAGCTAACTGGTAGCTCCGTCAGCGGTCTAGAGTTAATTATGTTTTCAGCTTCTATAAGTAAACTTTGCAGTGTCTCGACTCGTGGCGCTTCGTTGCTTAAAGTGACGTTTAAAACTTTCTTGACGGATTGGACCATGCGCTCCCACGCACCACCTTCGCTTGGATTTAACGGGCAATTAAACTTCCAGTCAATTCTATTGGTTGCCATTTCTGTCCGAATAGCGTCAAAGTCGAAGATCTGCGATTCTCGATTCAGCTCCCGATGCGCACCGATGAAGTTCGTCCCATTGTCGCTCCGAATGCGAATTGGGACACCTCTCCTGTTGATGAAATTCCTTAGGCACAGTATGAAGGCGTCAGTAGAGAGGTCAGCTGCTAGTTCTAGATGGATTGCTCTGATTGTAAGGCAGGTGAAAAGAGCCACCCATCTCTTTTCCCTCCTTCGGCCTATGGCGACAGATATAGGACCGAAATAATCAAGGCCTGTATAAGTAAAGGGTCTGATGAACGGGGTCAGACGATCAATCGGCAACTGCCCCATAAGCGGTTGTGCTGGCTTCGCTCTAGCGATTTTACATATTTCACATTGCCCTTTTACGTTCTTAAGACCTGATTTCAAACGGGGTATCCAATAGCGTCTTCTTATCTCATTGATCGTGAGTGCATCGTTTTGGTGGTGCAGTTTATGGTGATAGTGTTGTATTATCAAGCGTGTTAATGGATGACCAGGCGGCAGAATTATAGGACGTCTAGTCTCGAGAGGCAGGAAGTATGCAGCATCGATGCGTCCGTTCACTCGTAAGAGCCCTTCATCGTCCAAATATGGTGTCAGTCCATTTATAGTACTACACTTTGATATGGCTTGCCCTTCTTTTAATGATGATATCTCCTCGAGGTATTCTTCTTTTTGTGCTTGACGACATAAAAAATGTTCGGCCGATTTTATCTCCGCTGCTTCCAATTCTTCTCTGTGACACCGGTCGCGACGATTTGGTACTGACTTGATTTGTTTGTCTTTGTCTCTAGTGGTCTTTCCTTCTCTAACACGACTTAGGTGCCTGCGGATGCGGAGAATCCAGGCTATGATTCGGCTTACTTTGGAAAACGAAGAGTAATTGTTTATATTAATTATTGAGTCGTTGGTCTGCTTCATGTGGAGGATTTTTTGCTTACGTAATTCTTCATGTAGTGTGTCCGGGACTTGGATCGTAGGTTCTTCTGGCCACTGCTCTTCGGTATAACGGAGAAATTCTGGTCCGGTTACCCAGTTGTTGTTTGGGACGAATCTTGGCGGGCTAATAGCTCTAGTGGCAGCATCTGCTACATTTAGTTCCGTTGGGACCCACTTCCAATCTGATGCGTTCGATGTCTCCAGTATCTCGGCAACCCTATGTGCCACAAAGGGTTTAAAACGGCGATGGGGGGATCTAATCCACCAAAGGGCTGTTCTGGAGTCGCTCCAGAAGACGACCCGGGCTATTTCGAGATTGTGAGATGCTTCGATTGTTGTTCGTAATCGGCTTCCCAGCACGGCGGCTTGCAGCTCTAACCTAGGGATGGACAAGAGTTTCTTGGGGGCACATCTTGTTTTACCAAAGGCGAAGGATATGTCGACGGATCTTTCATGTTGAATACGGAAGTAGCCTACGGCGGCGAATGCACTCTCACTGGCATCGGTGAATATGTGTAGTTCGATCGATGTGGCTTGATGAATGTTCGGCGAATAGCAGCGTTTTAATTGAAATTGTTTGATATTTTTGACTTCTTTCCACCACAGTTTCCATTGACAGTGGAGAGCTTGTGGTAATGGATCGTCCCATCCCATGCCGGTTTTCCAAGTGTTTTGCAGTAAAATCTTTGAGAAAATGAGAAAGTCCGCCAAGAAACCATATGGATCAAATACAGCCATGACAATACTCAGAGTTTCTCTTTTGGTGGGTGGTCTGGCTGCTTCTAGTACCTTTTTGTCAATTTTAGTGAATTTGAGTTGAAATCGGAAGGTATCATCTTCGGTGTCCCAGTACATGCCTAGTACCTTTTCCACACCTTTATCTGACTCCAGATTTACCGATGACTGAAGTGGGCAGGCTGACTGATTTAAGTTCTTTTGAATGTTCTTGTTGTTGCTTAGAAAGCTACGAAGCCGAAAACCACCCTCCGCATGGATACGTTGTACCTCCATACTGATTCTTTCCGCCTCTGTATCACTATAAAAGCTGCATACGAAATCGTCGACATAATGGTTTTCTATGATTGTCTTAACTGCTTCCGGACACTCATTCTCGAATTCTTTGGCATTCTTGTTTTTGATATACTCTGCAGAGCAAGGCGAGCAAGCAGCTCCGAAAATCATCGAAGTCATTACGTATGCTTTCACAGGCTTGTCTGTTTGGCCGTCTCTCCATAGGAATCTTTGTGACGATTGATCAGCTGGTTGAATCTTTATTTGCGAAAACATTTCTTGTATGTCTGCCACCACACCGACGTTACCCTGCCAAAACTGGAACAACACGGTTAAAAGTGACTTAGCCTGCTCTGGTCCTTTGATTAGCATTGAGTTGAGTGATACTCCCTTTACTTCCGCGGCTGCGTCAAAAACTATTCTTAGTTTTCCTGGCTTGTGTTGGCTGGTCACACCAAAATGAGGCAAGTACCATGTACGGCTGGTGTAGATTTCGATTTCTTCAGGTTCTAATTCTCTTGCATAGTTTTGGTCTAGATAATATTTCATTCTTTCTTTGTATTGGGACGCAAACTCCGGATTTCTCTTCATCTTGTTCTCTATGCTATGTAGACGTTTCATGGCCATATCGAAACTGTCTGGCAGGATAACCTCGTCCTTGCACCACAGTAAACCAGTTTCAAACTGTTTTCCTATACGCTTCGTTGTATCTGTTAGTACCTTCCTAGCTCTTGTGTCTTCTTCGGATTCTACTACGGTATCCGACCTATGAGCGCCAAGACTTTCCAGTGTGAAGTATTCTTCTACCAGTTTGTCAAGTCTTTTGAGTGTATCTACTTCGCGTATATGCATTACTACGGGCAGTTGGATGTTACTAGAGTGTTGGGGTCCATAAACTACCCAGCCCAATCTGGTATGCGCGGCAATTATTTTGTTCTCCTTTAAGTCTTCTTTAACTTCTCTGGCTACTCCGAGATGGCAATTATCCAGACCAATCATTAGTACTGGCTTGGCCTCTTGGTAGTTCTGGACTGGTATGTCCTTCAAGTGGTTAAATTCTGTCTTGTTGAATGATTGGCTGGGCAGACTCAACTCCTTAATTGTTCTGACGTCTCTCAGAGAGAAATACTTGTACCCCTCACCAACACCTCTTACTTCCACTGCGACTCTGCGTGACGGTTCGGTCACTACCTTGGATCCATACCACTGAAGCGTTAGTGGTTGCATTGGACCTTTAAGTCCCAGTTGGTCTGCCACGGATTCTTCCAAAACGGTAATAGATGAACCTTCGTCGAACATGGCATAAGTTTGCATATCTCCTGTTGGACCAGATAACGTTACCGGCAAAATTCTAAATAACAATCCGTCACTGTCGCGCATTTGGCATGTATGCATTCGAATTGATGAAGTAGATGTTGTTCGAGCTGTTTGTGGTTGTTGAGATGTCGTTGCTGTTGCGTCGTTGCCTGGCATACGTGTCGGTGGGGAGATAGTGTTCGCGTGTAGTAGTTTGTTATGAAATTTCACACAGCCTCTTACGTTACAGCGGCTTTTGGTGCGGCATACCGATGTTCCATGACCGACTTTCAAGCATGAGAAACATAAGTGTTTGTTCTTGACAAGTTCCCATCTCTCGTTTATAGGCAGGTTTCGAAAAGATTCACAGTCTATTAGCTGGTGCCTGTCTCCACAACGTACGCATCGTCCTCCTGTGACCACGTCTGACGATGTTTCCTGGTTCTCGTTGGCATGTAGTATTCTTCTCGTACTTGTGGATTGACCTCTTGTGTTGACCGGAGGATTCAACTGTGGCACAAATTGAATGACCTTTGCCAGCTCGGTTGTCCACTTAGCGAAATCTCTTACCGTAGAGTAGGGACTAATCGTAGATGCATGTCTTGCCCACTCATATCTCTTAGACACTGGTAATTTCATCACCAGATCTTCTAGAAGTATCGGATTTGCTAGGTGTTGTTCGCATTTAGCCGCAGATAAGAATGCCACGACATTTTCTACCATCGTTGCAAAGGGAATGATGTTGTCAATACGAGCTTCGCTTATAGTTGGGAAATTCTGTACCTTATGCAGCTGGGCCTTAACCATTAAGTCTGGTCGACCAAAACGAAAACCCAGTGTGGTTATCACTTGTTCCACGTTACTATGGTGTATGATCAAAGATTTAACGGCTTCCTTCGCTTCTCCTTGTAGGCACCTTTGCAGGCGTATGGTGTTCTCGATGGCAGAGTATCCAAAATTGGCTGTCGTTTCTTGGTAGCTGGCTAGGAATAGTGGCCAGTCTTCTGGATTACCCGAGAATTGTGGAAGATCGTAGAGCTTTTTGTGATTGTGAGCTACTATGGCTCCATTGTTAGAGGTATATTGCGACGAACTTTCATTCCCATCCATTAGGGTTGACACTCTCACTGCACCTTCATACTGGCTTGTTCTGACCGTATTCATTCCTGTCTGTTGGTCGATGACTACTCTCAGGCGTTGTGTTTCGGCCTGGTTCAAACTTGCCTCGGTGCGCAAATTCTCCACCGACTCTTTAAGCGCTTCTATCTGCGCTACCAGAGCCGCTACATGATGATTTTGTTGTTGTTGCGCTAGTAGAGTCGCTGCATGTTGATTATGTTCTTGTTGCGCTGCATGTTGATTTTGCTCTTGTTGCGCTGGATGTTGATTTTCTTCTTGTTGCGCTGGGGGCTGCTGCATTTGCTGTCGCTGCTGTTGACGTAATTGCTGTTGTTGTTCATTCGGTGACCCTTCCATTGTATACGACGAGTAACGTATTGGTAGCTTACCCTTGTTGATTCTTGTGCTGATACGAGGAGGCGGCGGTGTCATCGACGGCGGCGCTCAAGACAAGATGTCGGCGCAGATGCAATCGGCGCTTAAGACTCACTTACGGGAGCTTATTTGTTTTATTCAAATGTTCAAAAATATTATTATAAAAAGGGCAGAGGTCATGCATTTGATCTTACATATGAATATATAATAATACTTAAGTTTGCTTACACTTAGACTAACATATACAATTGTATTTTGTTATGTGCACCGGCAAATGGCGACAAAGGTTTATTTTATTATGTGCAACGGGCAGATGGCGACAAAATTTATATATATTATGACTTTATACGAATCTATTTGTTATATACAAAGGATAAATGACGATAAAATTGTTTTATTGTTATGTGCACAGGGCAAATGGCGACAAATTATTTTACTGTTAGTGCACAGGGCAAATGGCGACAAATTATTTTATTATGTGCACAGGGCAAATGGCAAAGGGCAAAGCAAATGGCTACAAAATTTACTTTATTATGACTTTATACAAATTTATTTGTGCGCAAGAGGCAACTGGCGACGAAATATATTTTGTTATGTGCACAGGGCAAGTGGCGACAAGTTTTACTTTATGTGCACAGGGCAAATGGCGACATAGTTTATTGTATGTGCACAGGGAAAATGGCGACAAAGTTTATTTTATGTGCACAGGGCAAATGAATATGTCTTATAAATATTATACCTTGAATTGTACAAATTTATTGACTTGATTGTAGATGGCTTGATTTGCAAAAATAAACTGGCGTGTTGAATGGCTGGAATCTGTGAATGTGGCGGGATTCTGGCGTCCTCGTGATCGTCTGGTGCAATTAAGCGATGGCGGCATATGCTTCTTGCTGATGGTCTTGCGATTTTCGAACAAACAAATTTTTAAAAATGTTCTTATGTGGCAGCTGGCAAACTTGAAACTTTGCAAATATGTTTTATATGGCGACTGGCAAACTTCAAACTTTGTTAACAATGAATAAAACACATTCGCGTTTAGGTACTTTTACTTGAACAATTTTATTTAAATTTGTTGAAATGCGTTTAAAAATTTGTTTTCTCTTATGACCATATCGGCTTGACTTTTTACGAACGAATGCAACAACTCTGCCTTGCTTTTTTTCGAGAATATAAATTTAAAATAGAACGCTAATTCTGATTGGCCGGCCAATCTCTAATCAGTTTTCATTACCACAAGTGCGCCCTCTGAATGTGAAGAACACTAGTGTAAATCTTAAGCGCCGATGACACTACGCCGACACCAGTTATTTGAGCTGTTATCTCCGATTGCTCGAAAAATCTTCTCGAAGTGTTCCCATCATTAGTATTTCCGAATCCCTGCTTTGGTTTGTCTACATCGAGTCCAAGCTTATCACGGAAACACGTTTGTATCCTTTCCTTTCTTCTTTTTTGTGCTTCTTTGATCCCAATCGATTCACCGAAATCCTCTCCATCCTGTCGAAGTGTATATGCAAGTTTTAATATAAATTCCATGCATCTGATTCTACCATGCAGTGGAGATATTCCATATTGGTAGTTATGTTCGTCAATGTTTGCATTGGATTCATCTTGGCTATTGAAACTCTTTTGTATCCTTTTGCATATTGGGCATGACCGCGTTGATTTTGTTTCTGTAAGTTCATTTAAAACTTTTCCGTCAATCATAGTTAAAAAAAACTCGTGATTCACAATCAAAGTTATTTCTTCATTAACTTTGTAAATGGTTGGTTGAATTTCAGAAATTTGTTTTTTGATGTCGCTGACAGTAGAAGAAATAAGGTCCCCAGTTTCCTTAGCATATTGGAACATTATCGGTCGGCAAAAATGAACAGATGATGGGCGAGGATTCCTCCAATGTTCTTCACTCGAACTTCTTAACCTGAGTGGAACAACAGATGCCATGAACATATTTGCATCTGTTTCACCATATACAGAGTTTATTTTTTGCTTGTATGCGCTTTGTACAGATGATCCGTCACAGCCCCATTTGCTCTGTAACGTCAGATATATTGGTAGTGCTGCCATTTGTTCCCGCGTTTTAGCTTCAAGTAACCTTCTTGCAGTGTGGTCCATTACATCCTGAAGTTTCACTCTAGCTGATACTTCCGTTATTTCGCAGTTTTGTGGAGCGGCTTCTTTTTTTGCAATTGTTATCATATTGTAGGATGGAAGAATGTCAACATTATGCTTTCTCAACGAGCCCCTCAGAATTTTATATTTTTCCTTTGATAGTCCCAGGTCCATAAACAAAGCTAATGCACTGTCATTGGTATATTTTATAGGATCCTGTTGTAGAGTTGGAAAGCTTTCTCTGACTCTTTTGATCCGAACTGGGCTTGCATTTGATAATGCCTTGACTATTTCTCCTTTCTTCTTTTCGTGGTCACTATTTAATCTAATGACTAGCGCTTCAGTTAGGTTTTCAGTGCTTAAGCCCTCAGTCATATGGCAATTTTTTTTTTTTTTTGTAGATGTTGCGCACTCTTCTAATGTTTTTTTTGGCCTCCCTCTTGATGAACTAGATGTAGATGGCAGATCAATAATTTCTTCCGTTTTTATGGTATTTAAATGAAGGGACAAGGAAAGCCAATCCTCATGTTTGCTCACGAATTTCACTCTCGACCTACCCATTGCATTCCATTTTGCCTTAGCGTTTATGAAAAAGGTACTCAATTTTCTTTCAAAATCAAGAAACCTTTCATCGGATATTTCGTATTCAGTCATAACCGCGGATATAAACTTATTGACATCTTTCAGAGTGGCACTAAAAATGTCGAACAAACTGCTATATGGTATATCCATTTTCTATAACGTTTCCTTATTACTGTTTCTATGCTCAGTCAAACTAGAAATGATAACTTCATTGTGCTAAGTTATCCTTTTATACCTTATATTATTACCTCTACCATTAATTATAAATTCTACCTGTCTACCTAGTCTTTGAAATTGGAATTGTTTAATCCTTAAAAAAAAACCTTTTTTTACCTAAAATTTTATGACATCGAGCAATAAAAAATAAACATTTAATCCGATTAAAAATTAATACCTACATAAATAATCACTGAACATTTAATCTCCTTAAGTCAAAAGTAACTGCTAATATTTTATTATGGATATAATATAAACCCTTCAATTTAATTTTTTTATTGCCTCCGATTTATGTCATATTTATGACATATCGTATTTTAAAATATTTCCGTCATCAACTTACATACTTATCCTTATTTTTGTTTCTTCTTTATTAATCTGTTACTTTTATATTTGCTGTCTTTGTAATCTAGCTTACAACTACCTAATAAGATTTTATATCTTACAGTTGTTAAGCATTCACGAATAAATAAAATAAATACAATAAATACAAAAACAAAATTGTGGTGAATTCATTCCCCATTTCAGATAATTTTTTGAATTTGAAAAAAAAAAATTTTTGTTCGAAAATTCTGGAACACCCTGCAAATGTAATAAATTTAAAACTCATCATATTGTTAGCCGTTAACATTTTCTTCGAAATAAAAAAAAAATTGTGGTGATATCTCAACTAGTTCAAAAGTTACAGTATTAAACATTTTATTAATTTGCTATTGAAAAACCAGAAAATTGAAAAAAGTGCCTGCCATCGATTAATAAAATCACTCTAGCTCAGTTGGGCGCAAGTTGGCGCAAATTATTTCTTCAGGATTATATTAAGAAATACTTCAGCTTTCATTATGCGTTGAGTTTTGCTTAATGCTTTTTGAAGCGTTCGTAATATATGTAGCTTCTCAAAGTCAAGAAAAAGAAAAAAAATTGTTTGTTATTAAAACTGAAAAAAAAGTTCAACTTTGACCCCCTCTCAAAACCAAACCGTTGGGAAAATTAAAAAAAAACTTCGGTTTCAAGAACTTCAAATATTTGTTAATTCAGCGAAACAACAAATTTTGAATTCTGGAACAACGAAAAAAATGAATTTTGGAATGACTTTAGCCTAAACGGGCCACTGTGCGACGGTGGTCTAAAGGGGTGAATGAGTCAGTGATCTCTCTATCACCAATCATTCTTACAGCTCTTCTTTGTGTTCCATCCAAGAGGCTTAAATAAGTAGCTGGAGCACCAGCCCAGAGATGGGAATTGTACTCAAGCTTTGGACGTATGTAGGTTTATTAAATAATAGCCAGATCAGAAGGGGAACAAAATTTCTTGCATCGTCTTAAGAAACCTAAACATCTTGCGGCATTTTTGGGGACATCGCATATGTGATCGTTCCACAAGAGGTGGTCAGTGATGCACATACCGAGAATCTCGAGATGTTCGGTCTCAATGATGCAAGTGCCACTCATGGACAGTGGCAGGGGAGGTATATCTCGCTTCAACGATACAAGACAGCATTGGGTTTTCGAAGCATTAAACTCAACGCGATTTTGAATTCCCCATTGTACAACGCTGTTTAAGTCAGAGTTTAATGAGCTTATCATATTTTGCCGCTTCAGTTCCACATCCGAAAGGGAGGGATGTGAGTCCGGAAACGAATAAGAAAAGCTAAGGGTACTATCGTCAGCGAAACAATTTATTGGATTAGAAGTTACAGACAAGAGATCATTTATAAAAAATGAGAAAGAGGGTCGGAGACAAAACGGAGCCCTGGGGCACACCAGCGTTTATATTATGGGTTTCAGACTTGAAACCGTCCAATACAACTTGTATTGAACGGTTCGAAAGAAAGTTTCTAATCCAACGAAGAAGGGATTCATCGATACCGAAAGCACGCATTTTCGATAAAAGAGCAAGATGCCAGACTTTATCAAATGCCTTGGAATGAGGACAAAACAAAGTACATGTTATCAACAAACAAAGCAACATCTGTCCACCGGCTAGGATAAAACGTCACTGTTGGTAGCAGCGATTTCGAGGTAGTTTAGGAGTTCACCTACCTTGGAACAAACATCAATCCCACAAACGACACCTTAGTGGAGATCCGAAGAAGAATTACCCTAGCGAACCGCTGCTGCTTCAGTTTGGCAAAACAACTGCGTTCAAAACTCCTCACTCGAACTCTACGGCGCCGAGTGTTGGACGATAAGTAAAAAAGGGGAATTGATACTGGGAACTTTTGAAAGAAAAATTCTTCGCTTTTCGGTCCCGTATGCGACGATGGCGAGTGGAGAGGAAAGTTCAATCGCGAACTGTACGAGCTGTACGTACCAAGATGTGGATGTAATCCAGAAAGCCATGAAGAGACAACTACATTGGCTCGGCCACATCGAGCGAATGGACGACAACGCTCCAGCCAAGAAAGTCTTCTCATCGCAGCTCCGGGTTCAAGACGACAACGAAGACCGAACCTACGGTACAAGGAGTAAGTGACTGCGGATGCCAGAGCGCTTGGTTCTGGCGACTGGATAGTGCATGCGAGGGACCATTCCCGATGGAAGGCGGCAGTATCTCAGGCTGAGATCCTTGATGGATTTTGAGCCGGTTAAGTAAGTAAGCCAGTTAATTGAACCTGGTCGCAACCGGTAAGCCACCAATCTTTTGCGGTTCGCTACCGTTATATTCTGCGAGACTAGGAAAAGAACTGAACTGAAATGCAATTCAAACTATGGCCAAAATAGCGTCCAAAAGACATTTAGAATTAGAACTGGAGCACATGCTTTAATATTTAACTACATATTTCACCCAATTTACTTTAATGTAAAATCAAAATAGTATCTTTTTTAAAGAACCGAAATTTGATGGGATCTGTTTTGACATACAAGTAAAAATTATAAATAAAATAACTACATACACAGAAAGATCATAAAATAAATAATCAACAACATTTATGTTCATTTCTGGTGCAACGGGCAACGAGCAAAACAACAACAGGATTAGTGGAATTTTCTAACATAATAAAAGTATTCAATGTCATTTATCCATTCAAAGCAACATTACAGTTATGTTAGTATAGGTAATGTAATTGAATTTGCATTTTGCTTTTGTGTTGACTAATTCTTACCTAAAAAGTGCAAGCGATCTCTGGCCATGGATAAGTTTGTTTGCATTTTGTCATGTAAACGTTGGGCTCTTTCCCAAACATCTCCACGTCCACTCCAGCAGTCAACAGCGATGCCATCTTCGAGTTCCTTAATGCCTTTGCGGTATAGTTCAATTGCAAGTTCCTTGTGGCCTACAAAAAGATAAATACGTAGTCATGAGTATTATTTGTTTAAAAGATGTCGACAGTTTATTATTCATAAAGGAAACAATAACAATTCCGTGAACCCGACCTAGAAGAAGTCAAAGTGGCAATATCACGGCTGAAACCCAACAAAGCCGCTGGAGCAGATGGTCTAGCTTTCTTGCTGTTCATCTGTAATATATATGGTCGGGGGAATGCATGCCCGATGAATGGAACCTCAGCATTGTTTGCCCGATCCTGAAAAAAAGAGATCCTGTAAACTGCGCCAATTACAGAGGGATCAGTCTGCTTAACATCGCCTACAAGATCCTCTCTGCCGTAATATGTGAACCTCTGAAGCCTTTCGTCAACAATCTGATTGGTCCTTATCAATGTGGCTTCAGGCCAGGAAAGTCAACCATCGACCAAATTTTCGTTTGCGGCAGATCCTGGAAAAAACCTATGAACTCCAAATCGATACCCACCACCTCTTCATCGATTTTAAGGCCGTGTATGACAGCATCTACAGAGACGAACTGTATAAAGCTATGTCTAGTTTTGGCATTCCTGCCAAGCTCGTTCGCTTGTACAAAATGACGATGGAGAACTCACGCTGCTCCATCAAGGTTGGCAATGAGCTTACGGAATCTTTCGACGTCAAAAAAGGATTCTGACAAGGCGATGCACTGTCGTGCGACTTCTTTAACATCGTTCTTAAGAAGATAGTGCAAAACTCCACTCTCAACACCAGAGGCATAATCTTCCAAAAATCTGTTCAACTTCTCGCGTATGCCAATGATATTGATATAATGCGAAGACCACATCGTGATGTCTATGGCGCCCTTGTGAGAATTGAGATTTGAGACAGAAGCGGCAAAATGGGTTTAGCGGTAAATGAGGGAAAAACGAAGTATATGCTGTCTTCGAGAAAGGAACCCCCAACCCCCGACGGACGGCTCGGACAGAACGTCACAATAGACGCATATAACTTCGGGGTAGTAGAGGAGTTTGTCTACCTAGGCTGCGCTATTAACACCAGCGCTGAGATCAGACGAAGAATAACTCTTGCTAATCACTGTTTCTTTGGGCAAAGAAAGCAATTAAGTGGAAAAGCCCTCTCTCGAGCAACTATGGCAAAACTGTACAACACCCTCATCATCCCTGTCCTGCTGTATGGTGCAGAAGCATGGACCTTGACAAAAACGGATGAATATGCCTTAGGCTGTTTCGACACGAAAGTTCTTCGGGTCATCTTTGGCCCCGTGTGCATTGATGGGGAATGGAGCAGATACAACAGCGAGCTTTACGGGTTGTACAACGACGTGGACCAGAGACTCAGATGGCTCGGTCATTTAGAGCGCATGGACACTAACGCCCTGCCCGGAAAGCCTTCGACACTATTCCCAAGGGACGCAGAAGGAGAGGAAGACCGCGACTCAGGTGGCGCACACAAGTGGAAGAGGACCTCAATCAACTTGGAGTGCAAAACTGGAGACAGCTAGGTGGGGAACGAGCTGGCTGGCGGAGGCTAGCGGAGGCTGGCGGAGGCTGGCGGAGACTGTTGATTGAGGCCCAAGTCCACACCGGACTATAGCGGCACCTTAAGTAAGTAAGAAGGTCTAAAGTAGCTTCTGTTGGCTTTGAGAGCCGCCCGCGTATTTCTTCTTAAATATTGTTATCGGCTGCTACTACTGACCCAAGGTAATTGAAGGCACTGATTCGAATTCGTGCATGCTCCACATTAATAGTTGTTCTTCTACAATTGCCAAAAAAGCTCACCATTTAGCTAAATCCAACAGACAGGAGCAATGTGCAATTAACAACATAATTATGAGCAGTCAAGTGAATAATCGCTGCTAGCCCAACTTGTTTTTGGTAAAAATAAAATATAGTTCAAACAGCCTTCACCCTTCACTGCACCATGTATAACTTAAGCTAATTTTAATCGTCCAAAAACATGAAAAACAAGCAATTCGAATTGATTGTCGTTTGGTTAATCTAAATGCTTCAACTAAACGTTACATATATGGTCCCAAGCAGGAAAAGGTACACCATGTTGTTGTTTATTCCAATAGAATAAATCACAACAAAAACTAAACCACTAAAATTTCTTTGTGTGACGAAATGTTTGCTAATTGAAGCAACTCACCTTCATTCTCCTCATCGATCTTCAAGGCCTTTGAGATATACTCGAACGCACGTCGATGGTGGTGCTTTTGTTTTGCCAACAATGGATCGCCTGGGCCGGGAGCAGTTGGCCCACCACCACTGCCACCACCTGATTTCAATGACGACATCTCCAGCTGCTTGTGTTTATGATGGCTATTGAATGGATATTGAATTGCACTCGTCGAAGCAATTGGCTTCGCTTGAATTCTCTCTAATTCCGTACCAACGACTATTTCGATATTACACTCGCGTTTATGCGGCCGATAAATAACACGGGTACTAGCTCCGTACAAATAACGAAATACGCAAAATAGCTGATAGATAAGCGAACGCAAAATGTTGAAAAGAAAAATAATCGGAAAAGATACGATATACAAATTTTGCTTGTGCACCGATCCCTGATGAATTGCTGTACTGTCATCAGAGGGAGAGGGGGTACGACTCGACGATCTGTCATCGATTTCGGCTGCGACGCCACTGGATTCACAATTGCTGCTACTTTTACGGTGTGTTTTTGAATTTTTGATGGGGGATTTGCTGCTGCTATTGCTGCTACTAGCATTGCCCGAAGAGGAGTGTGTTGCAATGCTTTTGTTACGCACCATTCGGATGTTGGAGGGAGATTGTGTCGAATGGTATCGAATTACCCCCTTTGTTTGGAAAATTCAAGTTTCGTTTTGTTTTTTTGTCTTTCTCTAGCTTTTCAACCACTAGTTTCGGAAATCAAGTCTCTCCTTGTCTTGTCATTCGATAAAAAGAAATTGGAATTGAAATGTTTTTTTGGCGATTGCGATTCGTTGGGTAGGATTGTTTTATGTTAATTGATTTTAATGGAATAGAGATGATATTGAATTGGAAAGTATTAAATTAGTTGTTAACATGATTATTGTTTATATTTTCACACAAAATAACAGAAAAACAATGCATGAATTGCAGCCACTAGTTTTTCGACCCCTACTTTGCAAAGTATTGACGTTTTCAAGTTCTGTTTGCTTTGAATGGATTATGAAGCCTTTGCTAAGGGTTGGGACTGTTTGGTTACTTTGTATACATATTTGAAACGCGGTCATGTTTATGAGATGTTTGAAGATGACTATAAATTCATTTGTTTTCATTGTTTGGTGATTTCAGTGAAATGATATCAAAAAGTGTAGGATGCGCATTTGCCTCATGTGTCAGGCACTAAGCATACATATATTTGGGGAGTAGCCTCAAGTTGGCAAACGATGGTCGCGCCATCTTGAGACCTTTTACAAAAGCAGTTTTTTTACATAAGTTTGTGTTGTAGTTGCCTGCTTGGTTTGACAGATATTCTGTCAAACCGAGCAGAGAACCAATTTTGATAGTACTGGTTGTTCCATATACAAAGGTCAGGCTATAAAGCAAACAAGCGTTCTTACAACTCCTCGAGGTTACTCGTAAGTGGGGGTCAGTTTTTCAAGGATCCAGGAAGGAACACCAGCGAAACCCAAAACGAGGCTCCACTTTCTATATTTACATAAAGGTGAACCATCAAAGCTAAAAGGTATGATCTCGTTCTCGAGAGTTGTTGTTTCTTTGGTCCATGGTTCAGACTGCTCTCGGTTGAGTGCAAAGGGCCGTACTGGCCCTTATTATTTGCCCAACGCGGTCGAGGCTCGAGGGTGGTAGGGAACGTAAATAACGAAGTGGTGAAAAAATAAAATTTATGGTATTTGTAGATTGAAACGTAAGTCAGTTTCTGATATCCTTCTGCCTGATCTGTGGCCTTAACCATGTCAACTGTCAAAAACTCAATTGGCGTTTTTCTTTTTTACCTCCGAGCAGATTAGATCAGATCACGGATGTGTCAAAAAAAAATCTGTGTTTCTTTTTTACCTCCGATATATCGGTTGCCCGTAGCTTAGTTGGTAAGTCCGTTGGCTGCTAAGCAGAACGTCGTTGGTTCGAGTCCTACTCAGGCCAAGTTTTTATTTCATCTTTCACGGGCACTGCCTCTTGCGAAGACCTGACAAATCTTCCAAGAGTATCAATCTGTCATGAAAAAGTGCTTCTCAACTCTGCCGTTCGGAATCGGCGTTAAATTGTAGGTCCCCTCAATTCTATACACGCACTCAGAGAATTGTTGATGAGAGTAAGCCTAATATGCTGATTCCACTTACGCTAATCACGAGATTAAGCGAAGTAGATTAAGAACAAATCTCGACTTTTATAGGGTTTAAGGCAGTGGCGTAGATAGCTTTTCGCTATGGGGGGGGATGGATCTAGTTCGCTCATTTTTACTTCCGACATCTATACTAATATTTAATATATAAAGCTGAAGAGTTTGTTTGTCTGTTCGAAGGCGCTCATCTCAGAAACTACTGGTTCGAATTGTAATTGAGTTGGATAGTCGAGGAAGGTTTTAGGCTACATAACATTAAGCTACGACCAATAGGAGCGAAGAATCAGTGTAAAATGTAAAAAAAAACGGCAAGAAAGTATTTTTTTTTTTTTTTTTGAACGCGCTGATCTCAGGAACTGCTAAATCAAATTAAAAAATTCTTTTTGTGTTGAATAGTCCAATTATCCAGGAAGGCTTTAAGCTATACAAAGTTAAGCTGCGAATAATAATCGCAAAGCTTCAGTTAAAAGTCTTACCTACTAAAACGGGGAAAGTAATGCATATTTGAAGGCTTCGAGTTAAGAATAATTTTGAATTAGGGCGAGTCGACTAATACACAATTTTAAAATAACTTCGCAATCAAATTCACGCGCATGATGCACAAGACGCACCTCTGGCCGGGGCACGAGGGAGAGACGGACGAAGTCGCGGGCAACTGCTAGTATAGAATATATGAAAAGTTTTGGATTTTTGTCTGTCATGCTGTAAACGCACCTGCAACTTTAACCACTGGTCCGATTGACTTAAAACTTGAAAATTTGAGGTTTGAGCGAGTTCGCTGTGGTCTTTTTTTAATTTTATTTTTTTTAAGATCAAAATTAAGGGAAGCCACCATACAATTTTTTTTGGCCAAAAACCAAAAGATTCAATTTTTTCAAAAACGATTTCTTTTTAACTTCCTCCAAAATACAAAAAAAAAATTAAAATTTGTTTTTTGTATTTTTTAAAAACCTTTTTAAACTTATTTAAAAATTCTACATCTCGAAATCGGATCAATATTTAAAATCGAAATTCACTAACAAAATGCAAATTCACATATTCTTGAACGCTGCATACTCAAATTAATTTTAGGAAATTTTCGAAAAATTTTATATATAAAAAATTAATTAAAAAAAAAACACTCCAAATAACTCGCAAAATTACGACGAATGATTGTCAATCTGCCGCTTGTGTTAGACATGCTTTATGTAATGGGTAATAGCGCATTTCGCTTCCTGGTAAAAATGAATTAGTGTGAGTTATCGTTACCGTTAGGATTCGCGTTAACTTCACCGAAGTTGTGCGAACATTTGTGTTCGTGTGGATGTGTGTGTTGCGTGTTTGGAGCGGTTTCTTACACCAAATTAACAATGTGACACACGGCGAAAAGAAATCTAAATAACTTTCAATTTTTGAGTCAGTGTGGGTTTTTGTGGAAAGCTGGATTTAAGCTATTTTTCTTGCGCGTTTACCTATTATCAGTTGGTGAGAGAAAAAATACTTTTTAAAAATCGATATAATAGCCGAAGTAATAATTTCTTTCAGATGAAGTTGACTTTGTGTTTTCCCCGTAGTAGGTATAGAAATAGAATGTACAATTTACAATGCCTCTAGGAATCCTGTGAGTACTAACTAATAAGACTTGATTCACGTAGGAAGTAGGTACTTTATTTCAAAGTGCGTTTCTTTAACTTATTTGGCTTGACTGGCTATGTTGAACAATTATGAATCCCAATGGGGGGGGATATATCCCCCTGATCCCCCCCCTATCTACGCCACTGGTTTAAGGTACATATTCGTAGTTCAAAAGGTAGAATAATAGAACGTTTAATATAATACCACATTTTATCTATCCTAAATCCCAGAAAAGTCGAGATTTTTCCTTAATCTACTTCGCTAAATCTCGTGATTAGCGTCAGTGGAAATAGCATATAAGCCACTTAGGCCTTGGCTCTTCAAGAGCTGTCGCGCCACTCTATTTATTTATTTATATCGGAGCTAAGAATTTTCATGCCCTGAGCTAAATCTATATGCTCAGGATTAATCGACCAAGCAAATAGAGCAGATAGCTGAGCGAAGACAACTTCACTTGTTTTTTCGTATTTTACAGACAAAAACAAACATGAAATTAAAAATGGAATCCCAAGACAGTCGCGCGTCTATTGTAGGTGCAAAAAAAAATTGTTAAAATAATAATAAGCAAAACCTTGGCTACGATGAGGTAGTGGTCCGAGTCGATGTTGGCTCCTCGGAAAGTTCGAACATCTCGAGTGCTGGACAAGTGCCTTCCGTCGATCGCAATGTGATCAATCAGGTTGACGGTTGATTGATCAGGAGATCTCCCCATGTACCTTTATGGATGTTGAGATGTGGGAATGATCGGCAAACAGTTCAAGCCTGAGCCTAATTGGAACACAAACGACAGCGATTCGAAGCAGTAAAAAGTACACTGAACAAATTTGATTTGTAACAAAATTTATTATAAAATTATTCCGTTTGAGATAACATAAAATAATAATTCAAGACGACGAAAGGAATGATTAAGTAATTCGAACTTCGTTGGACTTCACTAGCTCTTCGTAAATATCTAATATCAAATCGGGATGTGAAATTAACTTCTTTTTCCAGCCATCTGTTCTTATAAAATCCTTCGTATTATTGATCAACTCAATCGTCGCTTTTTTTAGAATCTCTGCATTATTCTGATCAGCAAGGATCAGCCTTTCAATAGCTGTGTCCACAGTCAGTAAGGATGACAATGCAAATTCCGCCTTTACTTGCAGATGCTTCAAAGCATATTTATCAGCTATGACTAAAAGATCATCAGCTAGTTTCTTCATATTTGGGGATTCCCCAGTGTATATGTAAAACAGCATTTCTTTTACAACTTCAGGACTCGCATCTTCGATCACAACTTTTCCCGACTTGTTCTCTTGCATTTCATGTTGAAACATTGCTGCAAAGACCTCACTGCGGGCAGCTAAAATATTCTTATGAGCTGGGAATTCTTGCTCTCCGACAACCAGTTTAACATCACTAAAAATTTGACTTTGAAGCAGGTTGGCAAAATTGTTAGCTATATAACGGTCGTTTGCGTTTGAGTTTGAGTGAGTGGTGCTGTGTTTGAATACTTTAGTGACAAATTCCAGTTCACAATTAATTCTTACATTTCTGTAAAATGGGATTTCGCCGCTGTGATATAGGGAAACGAATGGTCCCATTGGGCTCAATGATGAGAAATTATGATTACATTTTGAATATTCTCTTATTAATTTATGATTGGAATTAAGTATAGAAAAAATATATGTACAAGGAACTTCTTTTCCATCAGAAGGCTTTGATACCATTTTCAAGGAAATCTCCGAAAAATTTCCTGTGTAGCCGCTGTAATGGTTGTTTGGAACAGCTTTCACCTGCAAGCACAAGCACCATTTGATGATGTTCGAATTCGAACCATTGTCGAATTCCGATGATTGATAGAACATGTTGCGCTCTAAACTTTTTATGTCATTTATCGTCCAGGAGAATTGCACTTTGTTGAGTTTTGTTATTGTCAAATCAGCATCTGGAAGAACTATTATTTTCGACGAACTTGAAGTTGACATGATTCTTTTGGTGTTGCAGTTTGACCTCTCGTATCAACCACTATTTTTTTTCCCGTTTGGTAATTGCGATAAACTTTTTAAATTCAGGTTGTATGTACGGTACCTCAAACTGATAGATACTTGTTCGAATTTTCAAAAAACAAGAAAAAATCAACGTGTTTATATTTTGGCAAGTTTGGTACTGCTCGTTTGTTAAACAAAATAAGTATGTTCCTTTACTCTTTTCAAGCTACCAAAATTTATCAAAAACTGTTTGATCTTGTTCCCTACTCTAGTGACGTTTTTCTTTTTTACCTCTGAGCAGATCAGATCGAATTACAGAGCTGTCAAAAAAAATCTGTGTTTCTTTTTTAGTTCAGATATATCAGAGCTAAAAATTGTCATGCTCTGAGCTAAATCTATTTGCTCAGGATAAAACGACCGAGCAAATAGAGCAGATAGCTGAGCGAAGACAACTTCACTTGTTTTTTCGGATTTTACAGACACAAACAAACATAAAATTAAAAATGGATTCCCAAGCCAGTCGCGCGTCTATTGTAGGTAAACCAACTAAACTTGTTAAGTAAAAAATTACATTTCAGTGCTCAGGTTTTTCTTTATTAAATCGGAGGACATTGAATATGATCTGCTCAGAGCTTCGCTTTGACACATCCGTGATCTGATCTAATCTGCTCGGCTCGGAGGTAAAAAAGAAAAACGCCAAATAAGAAGAATGTCAGAATGGAGAAAATAGAACTTGCCAAAGGCATTTCATAACCAAAATAACACAGGATAGTCTTTTCATCAAAAAAGTTCGTAATTATCAAATAAACATGTCGAAAGCGGCCGGAAAATTAAAATCAATGAAAAAGTTCGTTGAAAAAATTACCCACACAACAAAATTGAGGACCAACATCCCTGCTGGTATGGCTGCAGCCGGTCCTCCACTGGGGCCAATGTTGGGTCAGGTAAGATAGAAATTGGTGAAGGCCTAAGATCAGTTCCGAAATAACATAACTCTCTTAACAGCGATCCATCAATATAGCAGCATTCTGCAAAGATTTCAACGAACGCACCAAAGACATCAAAGAAGGCATACCCCTACCCTGTCGAGTGTGGGTCAACAGCGACCGAACCTACGAACTTGTCATCCATTCTCCACCAGCTACATTTTTCCTTAAACAAGCAGCCGGCATTGGACGAGGAGCTATGTGTCCAGGAAAAGAAATCTCTGGCAAAATAACCCTAAAACACCTGTACGAAATTGCAGCTATCAAAATTCAAGACCCTCCTAATGCCCTTAAAACAATGGAAGTAAGTTGGATACCCAAAACCACACGTTCATGTGACTAATCCGATTCTCTTTTCCCAGCAAATGTGTGAACAACTTGTCGGAATAGCTCGAACCTGTGGAATTCAAATTGTAAAGGACCTAGATCCCAACGAATATAAAGAATTCTTGGAAGAGCGAAAGCAAGTGGTGGAAGATCAAAAACGAGAACTTCAAGAAAAACGTGATGCTAAAATGTTGAGAACTGGATAAATCGTTGTATTTAATTAAAAGTTAATCGAAACTAAACTTCTTTCTGTCCTTGGCCGCATTCTTCTTGCGCTTCTTTTCCAAGTGCTTAGCCAGACCGCCAGAGGACTTCAGTTCGACAAATTTCTGCACAAGTTCTTTCGCTCTTCGTTCCTCTGTAACAAAAAGATTGTAGAAATTAGATTACACTAAAGCAAGAATGTTCATATACTTTTTGTTGCATGATGCGGGAGTCTTCCTTCCTTTTGGGCCTTCTGGATTTCCCTTTGTTCTTCCTTGACAACGTTTTGTTTCAATTCCCAGCGTTTTTCTTCGACGTTCTTGTTTTTCAGTCGTTGCATTACGAATTTGATATTCTGTCGTTCCTCTTCGGACTTGGTCTCCGAGAGCTTCTTCTTGAGATCCTCGATTTCTTTCTCTCGAATCTCTGTCAAGAATTTGTAGTTTTCTTTGAACTTAGCGGGATCATATTCACCGGCTTTACTATCGAATCGAGGATCACGAATAGTTTTCTCAGATTTCTTTGACGTGCGGACGCCACCGAGGAATGGAACTTGCTTTCTCGACGATTGTTCCCGCGGACGGTTTTTGTTTAGGCGCTTAAAGTCTGTCGTTTTCTTTTTGGGCTTGGTTGATGTTTCTCCGAGTATTGCTTCTTTATACACTTTAGAACCGAGTTGTTCTTTAAGCTTCATCAATTCTTCGAAGGACATTTTGCTCAGGTCATTTTTTATTTCTGTCTGAAAGATTGATTTTCAAGTGGGATGTTAATTGGAATAGTGACCAATGTACTTACTCGGTCTTTGTCATCGATATCTGATTCAGATTGCGATTCGGTTCCCTCATCAGAAGTGTTTTCATTTTCCTCAGAAGAACTCATAATTTTTTTAAATTTTTTGCGTTTTTAATCTCGTGTTTTGGTTACAGAAAACTAAATTTTGACAGCCCAGCTTCAATGTACCAAAGATTTTTACGAATGAGATGGCGAAGTCTGTATTTGAGTGCAAACGTCATTATTATAGATCTGTTCGATGAATAATAGACAGGTAAGGCCGTGTGCGAATTCAGTTAAAAATGGGTTAAAACTTGACGTTTTGTTAAATTTTGACACTTCGCATTATTTGACTAGCTGCTGAGCAGGTTAAAATATGACAGTAGTGGTTAAAAATTCATCCATTTTTATTTTTTAACCACAATTCATCCAATTCGCACACGGCCTAAAGCGGGAAACAGATTGAACCAGCAACAGCACCAGCAACAGCGGCGGCCACTGTTCTAGAACTCATATATTTTAATCGTCCGACACAGAATAAACCAGCACCAGCAACGTCAACAGCAACGTTTGGTCAAAGTCCTAAATTTGCTGTTGCTGGTCCATTGCTGACAACTTTCAATGTACAAAATGCAGAGGCACCAAACAACAAAAAATAAAACAAACATGAAAACAAGGAGAACGAAATGTCAAAACAGATAAAATGACGTCGCCTGGTGGCAATGTGTTTGGAAAATATTTGCTGGCCAGCGTGCTGTTTGCTGTTGACGGTGCTGGTGCTGTTGCTGGTTTAATCTGTTTCACGCATAACTGTTTTGTTGTACAGTAGCCGTTCTTTTACTTTTTCGGCAGTTTTTGTGAAAACTATCAAAAATGGAGGAGTGGGGATGAAATTTTGTGATTCTCCCAAAAAGTAAGAGAACGCTTGACATCAAAAATCTGCCAAATGCACAAAATTATGTCAAACGTCAGCAAAATTCAATGTACCTCTTATGGTTTGACAGAATTTACAAAAACTGCCACAAGAAATGTTTGTGGCTAAAGCCGGCAGATAGGGTAAATATTTTTCTCCTACTTACAAAAATCGGGAGTAAAACAACGGAAAAGTGGGAGAATTTGGGAGTTTTCGGCAGTTTAAGGGAGTAAAAGAACAGACCTAATATATTGGCAATTCTCAAACCGGTACCAAGGACTTGCGGGGTACTTAATTGCAAAAGTAAAACGTCGAACTATTCTGTGCGAATTCTTCCCGCCTGATTCAGCCTCAATGTGCATATGGAATGCACATAATTATATGACATCATAGCCAAAGCTATTGGGATAGATTTTTGTTGGTTTTACGTGAAAAAGTACAACTGGTCTGTCAAAAAAGGAATCCAAAACTTACCAAGAATTTCTGGTATAGATTGAATTTTTGAGAATTATTGCAATTTTAATTGGCAATCTGGAATCTGAAAAAAAGAATTTTGGTTTTAAAATCAAATGGGAATTATGTTCTTTTCAGAATCAGAACTGTCACTTTTGCACAATTGAACGCATTCACAATGCTTTTTTTAACATTGCCAATTATAAACGCCATTAAATTTCTAACATGAAACTGAACTCATCTAGAGTAGGTAAACATATTTGACAGTCAAGAATTTCTTCTTTCTCTCTATGACATTATTACTCTATGGTGAAATACCCGATTTGTCATTTGCCACAAAAGACCGAAACAAGAGAAAGGTCGCAAAAGCAAGCATTTTCAATATAACAAATATTCAATTTAACAAAAGGATGGCTTCTTTAAATATATTTGGAACGAATTTATCCCTTTTTAATACGTCGGATCTGGAATGTATCCATCAAGAAATATTCAACTCAACAGTAAGTTTGTCCTCTCTCAACCTATGGTCCGTTTTCTTAATGTGTTTTTGTTTACAGTCACTAACTCCCGATCAATTTTATTTACTCCAAAATGGCAAAACAATCAATCAACACAACTTTCAAAACGATTCTACAGCCACCATCCATGTCCAATTGCGGGTTTTCGGAGGAAAAGGAGGATTTGGTTCCATGTTGCGAGCCATTGGTGCACAAATCGAAAAAACAACAAATCGAGAAGCCTGCCGCGACTTGAGTGGCCGCAGACTTCGTGACATTAACGAAGAGAAACGTTTAAAAGCATGGCTGGAAAAACAAAAAGATCGTGAAGCCGAAGCGGAAGAGAAAAAGAAGAAGAAAATTGCTAAATTACTACACGTTCCCAAGCATGATTTCAAGGACGAACAATACGAAGAAGCTCGTTCAAATTTGACCGAGAAAGTTAGTGACGCAGTGGAAGAAGGGTTTAAGAACGAAGCTGAAATCCAGAACGATAAACCAAACTTGAAACGTAAAGCTGAACCAGCTGATAAGGTAAAGAGTAAGAAGACGGCACTGTGGCTAGGAGCGGACATCGATAGTTCCTCTTGTTCTTCAGATAGTGAGGATTCAGGTACAGAGGACACCCCTTCGACATCGAAGACAAAAGAAAAATAGGATTTCGAACAATGTAGTCTAACCTCTTTCAATAAAAATGATCTTAAAAATTAACTGCGGATCGGAAATACTTTTTGTTTAATAGTTCCCATTCAATCCTTATCAATTTCTGCCCATAACATAAAGGTAGCAGTTGGTGTACAGAGCTGTAATACGAAGGGTGTGCGAACGATTCCGAAGTTTTCATTTCATCTTTCACAGGTTCTCAGTACTGTCGCTTGTGAAGACCTAACAAAACAATCAAAACATCCAGGAAGAACTTGGCAGTTCATAGCATTCGATGGGAGGAAATTCCTGAATCACAGTTACGAATTTTTTAAGAGTGCTAAGGCCTTTGTTGCCCGATCCTCGATACCTCAACTGCACCAACTACAGAGGTATAAGTCTCCTTAACATCGCCTATAAGATCTTGTCTGCCGTGCTGTGTGAACGTTTGACGCCCTTCGTCAACAACCTGATAGGTCCTTATCAATGTTGCTTCAGACCCAGAAAGTCCACCATTGATCAAATATTCACCCTACGGCAGATCTTGGAGAAGACCCAGGAACTTCAAATCGATACCTACCACCTTTTCATCGATTTCAAGGCTGCGTATGACAGCGTGTATATAGAGCAATGTCTAGTTTTGGCATCCCAGAAAAACTCGTCCGTCTGTGTAAGATGACAATGGAAAACTCACGCTGTTCCATCATGGTCGGAAAAACCTAACGGACGCATTTGATGTCAAAAAAAGGTTTTAGACAAGGCTTTACGAGCTGTACAGCGACACTGACCTAGCCAGAAAAGTTAAGGTCCAACGACTTAGATGGTTGGGTCATGTTGAGCGAATGGAAAATAATGCTCCGGCTCGTAGTCTTCGAATCTAACCCGGAAGGACGTCGCAGAAGAGGAAGACCGCGACTCAGGTGGACCACACAGGTGGTAGAGGACCTGAACCAACTTGGCGTGCGAAACTGGAGACAGCTAGCTAGGGACCGAGCTGGCTGGAGATGTTTGTTGGGTGAGGCCCTGGTCCGACCTTGACTGTAGCGCAACCATAAGTAAGTAAGTAAGGCCTTTGTTTTTCGTTCGTTCTATCGTACCATCCCTTGCTCGGACTCAAGTTTAAACCTATAATTTGGGTCAGCACATGAATCGATGAATTAAGCATTTTTTTTTTCCAAATCGAACGTGATCGGATCGAAAAAAGGGTTTTTGAGAAATTAAAAAACTGCATTGTTTTACCAATGGAACACAATTATTGACAGACCGTCAAAAACATTGCAACGGAACAAACCTTTTATATTTTGAAGTCTGTAGCTGTCAAACTTATTCAAGTTCGAAGTTCGAACGTGTAAACGTCCATCAAACCTATGCAAATGACATTAAAACACAAAAACAAGTCATAATTCTGAAAAAAAGTAGAGGTGGCGTGAAAAATTAAATAAATAAAAATAAAGAACTTTACAGTATTGTTTGTTAAATAGATTTATGAAAATACAATTGAATATGGGCGAAGTCGTAACATCAACACTTGCTTTTAGTGCCCTGCTAAAGCCTGTTTTCAAACAGCTCGAAAGTCGTGACAAGAACTCTTCTGAATCACTCCTATCCACATTTGGTGCTTTGGAACAACACAATCCTGGCTTCTGCTACTATTTGCTATCCGAAATCATCGAACGAGCTGATCTTAAAATAAACATCAATGAAGTGGTACTGCGTTTGCAAGAGTGCACAACAAACACAGTTAACAACGAACATAGCCTACTCCGAAGCGAAGAACCATTCCAAGACTTGAACAGGAAATCGGCAGCCCTTAAAGCGATTCTCAGCAGAATTCCCGATGAGATTACTGACAGGAAGACATTCTTAGAGACAATCAAAGAAATAGCAAGTGCTATAAAGAAACTGCTGGATGTGGTTAATGAAATTGGTGTATTCTTGCCGACTCTGGCTGGTAAACAGGCAATTGAACAGCGGAAGAAAGAATTCGTCAAGTATTCGAAGAAGTTCAGTACTACGTTGAAGGAATACTTCAAGGAAGGCCATTCGAATGCAGTTTTCATAAGTGCTTTATGCTTGATTCGTCAAACTAATCAAATGATGATAACTGTTAAGAATATTTGTGAATGAAGAGGTTCTTACGTTTTTGTAGACAAATTTTGAGTTGTATTTTTAAAATTAATAAAATGGTATTATGTTGAGTACATTAGAAATAAATAAGCTATTACAATAAATCCTTCAGATTAACTTTACGTCGAAAGGAGTTTTTAACCAATTCCACGTACCCAAGTCGTCGAGGAATGTTAGCCAAGATTATCAAACATTGGTTCAATTCTTGACGACAAAGGGGTGTGGTTCACAGACCATATGAAGAGCTACGTTGAAGAGGAGCATGACGCACAATATGGATTAGTTGCGCACAAGAATTGAGAGTTTGGAATAAGTTCTTTACTAAGTCAGTATCCAATATGTATAGGGTGATGTCTTGTGAGGTCGGCCCTCTCTAGTAGTCGGCCACTTCGTTTTAAAAAGGAGGATAATAGTAACGCTTAAGGATAAACCTTAGCAACCAATTTTTTTTTTGAAAGGCCTAACTGTTTTTTTTTCTGTGTGCAAACTTCGAAGCCAATGCAAGTGCACGTTTTCTCTTAAAAAATGCTAGTTTGCTTCAAGTTTTCGTAAAATTCGGATGTGTCGTTTTTAGTAATACAAAAATTAGTGGTAGTGTGTTGCAAACTAAGCTATAACTTCGAAAATATTTAAGTTAAGTGGGTTTCGTGATTGTTTTTATGTCATACATAGATTATTTTTGTCGTTTGTTTTTAAAAAAAAGTAAAAAACATGTCTGATAAAAACTTACAAGGGGGGCCGACCTTAGAAGACAAAATTTTGTCAATTCTTCAAAGGTCGGCCTCCCCCCGGCCGACTACTGAAACCAACTTTTTTGTACAGTTTCAGTAGTCGGCCGCCTTTAAAGTCAAAGGCGCTGACTTTAAAAGACACGTATTCTTATGTCAGCCTTTTATGATAAGTGTGTTTAAATGATTAATTCATTAGTAAATTATTTGTTTCTTTAATAACTTTAATAGGTAGAGTAGGCAAATTAAAAGTATTGTTTCAAAAATTATTATTTTAAGCGTTCTGAAAACTCCATAAATACCCCGAAAATGCACTTAAAAACACATTGGAAAAAATTATTATTATATTATATTATTAACTAGCTGACCCCACAGACTTCGTGTTGCCTCAATCGATATAAAAAAGACCTAGACTTTTCTAGCCCGCTACCATACCACCCGCTACCCTCTACCCGCTTTTCCACTACCGTCTACCCGTTTACCCGTTACCTTGTTACCCGCTACCCAATACTTACACCGATATAACCAGTAATCGCTTCCTATTACCCGCTACCTCACTACCCTCTACACGCTATCCCGTTATACCCTGTTACCCACTATCCCACTTTCCGTTACCCAATACTTCTAAACGCTACCCGCTACACCAGTAATTGCTACCCACTACCCGCTACCGACTACCCCGATTCCCCACTACCCGGTAACCTGGCCCTAAGCATTTGGTGCCACTGGTACAAAAGTAGTGAGTTCTTAAAGAATTTGCATAAGGTTGAAAAATAAAATGCTATCAAAACATAGGGGTCGGTTACAACTAATACGATTCATGGCCCATGCGGTAATTTCAATCATTTATCGCCGTGTATGGTAGATGGAAAATGTACCAAAGGATTTCCTAAAGATTTTACTAACGATACGATCACAAATATTGACGGATATCATTTACGAAAAGTATCAAAAACATCGATATTGACATTGATAATCGTTGGGTGCTGCCTTATTCACCTCTACTGAGCAAAACATTCCAAGCTCATATTAATGTATTGTTTTGTAGTTCAGTGAAGAACTGAAGAGCATCAAATATATTTGCAAGTATGTGAATGAAGGCAGTGATATGGCATTGTTTGCTGTTTTAATGATGACAAACAGTATAGTATGAACATATTTATTTATATTTTATTTATTTATCCTACCTTTCACAATAATAAGCTTTAATGTCACTATCACTACTGCGATCAATGTAAAAACAATAATAATAATCGACCAAATTTTCATGAAAACTGAGTAAGAAGTGGCTCTTAAAAAGTAGGGGTAAGTGGTAGGAAGTTGAAAATTAAGGACTGAATGAACTTCTTAATGCAACACCATAAAACATTATTTAAAAAAAAAACGAAATGCAAAAACAAAAAGTGTGAGTGTGCCATCCTTAACAATTAGGAGTATTAAAAATTATATACACATATAAAATTTCATCCGCATGGGTCAAGCCGTTTCGGAGGAGTATGACCACTAAAACTGTGACAGAAGAATTTTATATATTAGATTATAGTAATTATAAAAAATTAATTTACTAATGGGGGCCGACTACTGACAACTCTAGTGGCCGACAACTGGAATCTAGGGGCCGACTATACAAGAATTCGACTTTTATCAGAATTTTGGTTAATAATTTTTTTAAGGTAGTGATTTAAACAAATAACAGTATTGTTTCTTAATCTGTAAATGTCAACGAATCAGTAAAACTATGGTTCACGTACAACAATCAAAAAACGTATTTTTAGGAACCAGTTCAACATAAAAATAAAGTTAAGGGGCCGACTACTAGTGCCATCACCCTATACTTTTCAGTTTTGATAGCAAAAAAGTGTTGTACGGGTATTCAGCTTCCTTAACTGTCTTCAAAGTGAAGCCTGTCCCGAAAAATTATTTATTCAAACTACTGCACTGCACGCCTTTGTATTGAGCTTGGAGTCGAGTCCTCATAGCCATATTTGTGTTGTATAATCCGTGGAAGGCTATTTCATCTGTTGATTAAACTGCTTTCTGAGTAGACACGGTGCAAAGGGGGACGCAAGCGCCCACAGCAACTTTTGTCTATCAACTCCTACTCTCCACCTCCCCGCGGTGAACATCGGGTGCCTAGTACCTCAACCTGAAGGCAGTTGTTGGTGGTAGCAAAGAGAGAAAGGGGAAAGGTATGCATCCACTAAGGCATGCCTCCTTTCTTCAACAGGCGGCAGGGGAAGAATTCCCCAGATGGAATCAACGGTGACGTCTTCATTCCAGGCAGGATGAACTACTTAGTGACCAACTTATAGGAGTACTACGACCAGGCCTATAAGGAGCGGTTTAGCCGGCTCCCTGTCTTTGGAGTTGAATTAAAGATTTGGCCCTCCAGGTTGGGGGTCGTGCGCCGGAGTAACTGCCCGGCCACATAAAGAAAACATAGTTCAGCTGCTACGATACGCAGACGACATTGACATAATTGGAAGAATGCAGCGTGATGTCAGTGAAGCGTTTGTAAGCTTTGAGACGGAGGCCAGGAAGATGGATCTAGCGGTTAATGCTGTCAACAAGAAAGGGCACACAACATCAACATCTTGGAGCCAATGTCAGTACCTAGGATCAGCGATGCAATCAAACGAAGAATCACTCTTGGCAATCGCTGCTTGTTTGGATTTAAAAGGCAATTGAGTAGTCAAATCCTCTCTGTCCTCTGTGTCTCTTATCATCCCGGTCCTCAAAACGCTTTGAGCTGCTTCGAGAGAAAAATTCGAGTGATTCTTGGGCAAGTTTGCATAAATGGAGAATGGAGACGAAGATTCTTAAAGAACTGTACGAGCTGTTCAGCGGCACTGACCTAGCCAGAAAAGCTAGGTCTAACGTGTAGAAGCTTGGGTCATGCAGAACGAATGAAAAATAATGCTCCGGCTCGTAGAGCCATCGAATTCAACCCAGAAGAACGTCCAAGAAGTTTAAAGACGCGACTCAGGTGGTAGGGGACCTGAACAAACTTGGCGTGCGAAACTGGATACAGCTAGCTAGGGACCGAGCTGGCTGGAGACGAAGATACCTCCGTCATTTTAAATGGTAGATGAACAATTAAAAGGATTGTGTGACCCAGATAATTCTCTAAATTCGATATTTTTTGCATAGTTGATTATCCTACTCCCTTTACTCGAAGGAGCCCAGTCTAAGACATTGCAGTATTTTTCGTAAGCACCTTTCACGGAGTGGGTCGTTCTTTGTCATTGACAGTTTGCAATCCGCAGTTGTTTGTTCTAGCGTAGATTCGGTCTCCATATTGCTCTCGATAATGGAAACTGGGAGAGATTTTTATGGCTGTAGGGTTTCTGTATGTCTCCCCGATGTTTCCTAGAAAACTAAGTCGTCGTTTTTTTAACTGTATTCTCATTCTGAATTTGATGCTTTCACAAAGGAAGGTTTGTCCATTTCAAGTGAGCGGGTCCTCTATTGACGCGGTCGTTGAAACCAATTCGTTCGTAGAGCAAACGAGTTCGACGTATTTTCTGAATATAGTGTTTTCCCTGTCGCCATCAAAAGCTGGTTTCGATTTAAACTAATATAGTCGTTGGAACATTCGTCGTTTAAATTCGTGTCCTAACTTAAGTTTAGCTATACGAGGACCTGACAACCTCACAACATAGAGCAAGCACTATGCGTGTCTAATTTGAACAATCTTAAGAAAGAGCATCTGGCAGATCGCACTGGAGAAGAAAGGTAATTTCGAAATTCGCGGTTCTCAATCCAATCGCTTAGCCTTGCACTTGGGATGAAAGATTTTGATGTTACAGACTTAAGATTCGAATTACCATTTATTAGCAGTGTACCAATCTTAAGGGTGCACATGTCTTTAAACTCAATTATTCCGTTTCCTGCTAGGGTCACGCTTTTTATTTGGCCATTGCAAATCAGGAGGCCGGTAACATTATTGATTAACGAAAATAACCAATTGTTTGTTTGCCTAAGAGCCAGGGTTGGAAAAAAAACATTTTTTTTTTTAAAAGAACAAAACACTATGTTTTTTTTGCAAACAAAAAAAACATGTGTTTAAAACAGTTTTATATTCTGTTTTAATTACTTTGTTTAAAACATGTTTTAAACATGTTTTAAACATTTTTTAAAACATTATTTATAATATAAAAAGAAAAAAATTACTCATCAAAGTTTACTAAATATTTGATCATTTTTATTAAAAGAGGCCGTCCATAAAACACGTTTGCACTTGAGGGAGGGGGAGGGGGGGGGAGTCATGCTGAGCGTGACAAGATATGACAAGAGAGAAGGAGGGGTCTACGTCAACGTGACGTTCGCCAAAGTTAGACTTAAAAACCTAAGTTCATTACCATATTAAGAAATTAATCCAATAGAGTGCCACTTCATTTCTTTTTATTAAAAAAAAAATGGAATTAAAACAAAAAACATAAGACATACAAGTTTTTTTTGTAACTAACTAACTAAATTCAGTTTAGTTTTTACTTTTTTTATATTTTTTATTTTATTTGCATTTTATCCTAAAATAAAGTGAATATATTTTTTATGTTTTGAAATTTGTGTTCTATCAATTAAATTTTTTTTAAAGGGGGGAGGGTCTTTGTTTTGTGATGTAATTTTTTAGGGGGGTTACAGCAAGTGTGACAAAACGCGACACCGGGGGGGGGGTGGAGGGGGTCAAAACAGCTAAATTCAGCGTGACGTAGTTTATGGACGGCCCCAAAGAAGTAATCATAATTCAATGATAACAAAAAATATAACTAAAAAAAAATTGTTGTAATGTAATGGACCAGCTACAGTTTTTTGGGACCGACCGACCGACGTTGGTGGTCTAAAACTATAGACTATGGGTTCTCTGCTATAGGTAGCCCTAAACGACAAACATGATCGCCGAACATGCTCGTGCGCGGTATTAATTCGTCGTGTAGGGGATGGTTTGCGCTGTTGGCAAAAATTTTCGATTTTCTAGTGTTTGTCCGTTTCGTTGTTTACCATGTAGGGAGATGTTCGCGAACGAATCTCATTTTTTCTATGAGATAACCATAAGCGCAATGACTTGCTTTTCTTTTTGACTCATCCTCACATTTTCAAGAATCAACATGAAATGATATTTGCCAATTATGTTTTTGCCGTGTAACGATAACGAATAACGCAAACGAGCATGCTAAAAAAAAAACGTAAAATGACAGTAAAGTGGTGTGTGATGTGTTTTGCAAGAAAACAACCCACTTTAAAACGTCGGATGAGCAATGATATTACTTGTTTTTTTTTATGTGTTTTAAACAGTTTATGTTTTAAACAAAATGTTTTTTTTATGTTGTGTGTTTAAACAGTGTTTTAAACATTTGTTTAAAACAAGTGTTTAAAACATTGCCAACCCTGCTAAGAGCATACCAATGATCACGTGGAATTATTTCATTCACATTACATATGTGCAAGGTATTGTCTTCGTGGTTCAATAGAGCCATTTCACAAACAAACTATGGACTTACAAGATGTAAACTCAAAGTCAGTTAGTCTGAAATATTTATCTCTCCCTAATGTGACTGCAAGGTATGGGGTTGCTGTATCTACTAGTAAGCTCATGTTGTTGTGAATAATAGGCAATGAAATGACCTTGAATATCTGGAATTCTTGATCATCCGTTAAAGGAATTAACATCTCAAAAACGATTGTTCCAGAAAGTGTCCGCCCTTTGACTGTCATTATCTTGAACATTTCTAAGACCGAAACATTAGGCAACCTCAGCGACGATGGCAGATTCCCATGAATAAGCAGCAGTTGATTACTTAATTGCTTCGGTGTGATGAGCTGAGGGTTAATTTTTGCATGATTTAAATCGAATATAACATCTAAAAGAATATCTTGAAAATTATTCAGCATCATAGTCAAATACGTGGTGAGGGACATAAAGTGTTGATTTTGTTTTATTTCGTCTTGCTCTTGTCCAATCGTATTAAAGGTGTTTGCTAGGTAGGTATTTAATCTTTCAAAATCATTTCTAACTTCAATTGTGTTACGTCTCAATATATTCGCAGTCGAATCTGCAATAGAACTCTGTTTTTTAATGAGGGATGACAGGAGCTGTTCTTGCTTATTTGCCAGGTCTATTTGATTTTGAATATGTTGGGCATCTTCTTGGTCAAGTACACCGAAAAGGCTATGCGCAACGCTTCCTACAAAATCGAATGGAGATCTTTGATGTGGCATATGCGCTTGGCTTGTCCTGTTGAAACCATTGATAAACTCGTTGTTTTGTTCAATGCTTGTTAGTCTTTCTTGAAGAATATCGATTGTCGCTAAGCAAGCTCTTTCCAATTCTTTTAATTACATACCTCTTGGTTTCAGTTAGTTCGAGCCAGTAGTTAGTGAGATTGTATCTACTGTTCGCACAGTTCCGACATCTTCAAAATAGATTCCGATTGCATTATCCAAACCACTTATCACAATGTGATTATCTGCGGCTGTCGGACTGGTTGGTGGTACCAAAAATGTAAAGAGGAATGTCATCAACATAAGTCCTTTTCTTATATCTCCACGTTTAATTTTTGTAGATGGATTTTGCTCAGATGTCAAGAGCGAATTGTCCACCTGCTGGATTGCGGGAGTTGCATTGTTCGCTTCCTCTATTGGTAAAGGACATAAATTATGAATCGCTCGTTTGTAACGACCGGTTTTGCTGGTTCCATTTGGGCTGGTCTATCCCGACGGCTAGCTCAAGTCGCGGGTTACCGAACCACGGCCGTTGACAAAAAAAATATCCAGCCTTTAGGTGTCTATAGCTGATTGTAGACACGCGAGAAAATCGCCTCGACCCACCCTACCGTGATTGCCTCCCTCGCCAGGGCAATCCCTTGAGTTGGCTTCTTCTCCTTCTTTCCTTACCTTATCCTTCCCTACTCATCCTCTCATCCCTTTTAGTTAAAATATTATTCCATCATCATCTTGGCATTAATTCAGTAAAAATCCATTTTTAAATAATAAGATTTGTTTTCAATAGGAGGATATTTATAAATTTTATTCGTAGACTAATATATTAAAATTAATAATATATGTAAATCAATTGGCAAAATGATTAATTGAAATATTGAATGAAAAAAAAAATTTACATGCAAATTATCAAGTTGGCAATCATGGGCCATTCAATGAAAAATCCAATTTGATACAAAAACATATCGTTATCGAATCTTAATTTTGAATCTCTTTTCTTTCCTCTTTCTTTACTTTGCGCTTGTGTTCAACAACAACAAATAACCCACCCTTAATCGCGCAGTTAATTGGATAATATTCTATGTATGTTCAAACGAACTCAACTCAAATCTTCACAAAAGCACTACGTTCAAGTTTACAAGAGTTAATAAAAATACAACAACTCACCGAATTCTTCCGTCGCGTCGTAGTGGCCACTGCTGCTGGAAGTCTATAATCTAGATGCTGAATGTGTTGGTGCTTTGGTTGTAGCTAAGCGTTGACTTCGCTTAACAATGTCGAATATTATACACTTAGCTAATACGTTATGAATTCGAACTTTTTATGTTTAACGGTTTTAGCAATTTCAAAAAGAATCTTTCAATAAAAATTTACATTTGATAACTATAATGTTAATTGAATCGAATAATTTAGTTAAAAAAAATGATTTTGATAAGAAAAATGTAAAAAAAAAGTTTTATATTTGGTGGGGATTGAACCCGTCACTCTTGGAGCAGCAACAACTTTTCTCGGCGCCTAGACTAGCTAGGCTACCGGGCTTCCTTGGCTTGGATGTTCTGAGCAGCGATTTGGGTTGGTCACGTTTGCTTTTATGCTTATGCAAATGCAATGCAATTTTGGGGCTTTTCTGGTCGGGAAAACTTTCTAGTTTTTATGATCTCCTATTGATCTTGAATTTTTCAGGGACCTGATATTGAAAGTTTGTTACATTAACTTTCTACGTATATCTATATATATATATATTATAACCATACCTATATATATATAAGTATATATACCTATATGTACGGCTATAATCTACATATATCGAAAATGAATTAAAGGATTTACCTTAGTTAATTTTTGTTGAATTCCTTTCGTTTTTTTTTTTGTGTTCAGTTTCCTTCGCTGATATTACTTTATTTGATATGAGTTTAAAGATTATGCACTGTAATACTTATTGCTTGAAACAAACTATCACTTTACTTTCAGACTCTAATTAATTGTTCTAAATATGACCTTTACATGAAGGTTATGGACTCTAGGTTTATGCGGCTAGAAACTTCTTTTTGCTTTTGGTCTCTTAGAGTGCTCGATCAGAAAAAGACTTTAAAATCCCCATAGTCAACCTGCAGACTGTCTTTATTCTACAGGGTGATTCACGAGCGTTGTGCCAAAAAGCTAGAGCGTGTAGGTTGAGTTGAGACAAGAAAAAAATCGTATGGGAGGGGGGGGGGTCTATTCCCCCCCGTTTAGCCGGGAGGGGCAATTTTCTGAAAAATTGACTAATTTTGTAAAAAAAAATATTAAAAATCAACGGCTTAGTTTACAACACCGTGCTATACCTTTCTGAAAAGCTAAAAACTTCTTCTTTCACTTTGTTTTTAAAATAAATTGTTTTAATGAATAGTTTAAAAAAAATAAATTTTCAAACTCAAAATTTTCAAAAAAAAAACCAAAAAAAAATTTTTGAACTATTTTTTTTCAAAATTTTATGTAATTAAGTACTAATTTTGATTTAATATTTCAATGTCTTTGTTAATTTTTAGTCGAAAACAGAAAACCGGATGCAAAAATGTCTTTTCGTTTTTGAGAAATTAAAAAGAAACCAAAACCACTTTTTTCTAAGAAAATCTTTGTTTTTATTTTTACCTATCTGGACTTTTAGTTTAATTTATTAGTTTAATTTACAAATTTAATTTTTTGTAATTGGAGTTTTATGACGACTCAATGAAGTAGAAAAGTATTGGATTTTCAATGGATTAACCATTTTGTTCATTGAAAACGTCTGCCATTGACCTTTCACTTCTAGCTCTCCGTGCTCTCGTCGGCGGATTCTTGAAAACATGCTACGACTTGGGCGCCATCTATTGGGATATCTTTCAGCGTAGAGTCTTTCGGCTTCCCGATCTCGACAACAAGTTAAACCGTAGCAGAAGTTCCTGTCCGCTAACTCTTCTCGAACATATGAGTTTCTTATTGTTATGTGTTGATGAATTAATATTTTAATTGTAAATGGTTGTTAAGTAAATATGCGATGCCTTCTATTAACCTTTAGGTTATTAATTGTTTTTTCATTCAAGAAAAATTGCGGTTTAATTATCTCAAGCCCTCAGCAGGTAGAACCCTTCGCCGGCGAGTGGCCGCGGCCGCAGGTATAGTAAGAAAAAATTGCAGGTCAGTTTTCAGACGGTATCAATGAATAAAATGGTTAATCCATTGAAAATCCAATACTTTTCCACTTCATTGAGTCGTCATAAAACTCCAATTACAAAAAATTAAATTTGTAAATTAAACTAATAAATTAAACTAAAAGTCCAGATAGGTAAAAATGAAAACAAAGATTTTCTTAGAAAAAAGTGGTTTTGGTTTTTTTTTAATTTCTCAAAAACGAAAAGACATTTTTGCATCCGGTTTTCTGTTTTCGACTAAAAATTAACAAAGACATTGAAATATTAAAACAAAATTAGTACTTAATTACATAAAATTTTGAAAAAAATTAGTTCAAAAAAATTTTTTTGGCTTTTTTTTTGAAAATTTTGAGTTTGAAAATTTATTTTTTTAAAACTATTCGTTAAAACAATGTATTTTAAAAACAAAGTGAAAGAAGAAGTTTTTAGCTTTTCAGAAAGGTATAGCACGGTGTTGTAAACTAAGCCGTTGATTTTTAATATTTTTTTTTACAAAATTAGTCAATTTTTCAGAAAATTGCCCCTCCTGGCTAAACGGGGGGGAATAGACCCCCCCTCCGATACGATTTTTTTCTTGTCTCAACTCAACCTACACGCTCTAGCTTTTTGGCACAACGCTCGTGAATCACCCTGTATATTAAAGAACATTCAGCAAAGCTTCAATTCCGTTGGTGGCTCTCTAACTCACCAACACACGAATCCCAATCCCCATTTCATGACTCCCAAACCCAAAGCGGATGAATCACTTCTCTTATGCTGCATCTCAGAAACTCTGTGACACCTATGCTAAGGTTCTTAACCATTCTTTCCACCCTACAAGCCTTTTATCTACAGCGAATTTGCTTCTAATTTTGCTGCATACTTCGAGGAGGATTTTCAAAATAACGATCTTTCTTAACATCCCTTTAGTCGAATCGAGAATCTGATTTTAGGATTCGTGAAATTCAATATCGGTAACACGTTGCAGGACACCCCTTGGGTCTTAATGTTAGCAACCCGTACAAAACCGTCACTTCCCTTTATAACGTGGACTACACGTCCCAGCTTCCATCTTGATGGAGGCATGTTGGATTCTTTCAACAATACTAGGGTGTTTGGCTTAACGTTTTGAGATTCAGTCTTCCATTTTGCGCGTTGTTGTAGGAGATGTAAATACTCATTGGACCATCTTTTCCAAAATGACTTTTGGACATGTTGGATTTGTTTAAACTTATTCAGAGAGCTTAATTTTTTGTCAGTGATATCGGGTTCAGCTATTGAAAGAAGTGGTGCTCCTACTAAGAAATGTCCGGGAGTGAGAGCTTCTAAATCTTTGGGATCCGAAGTGAGGCGTTATTGGTCTTAAATTGAGTATAGCTTCAATCTGAATTGTGATTGTAGTGAGTTCCTCATATGTTAAGGACGCTTCTCCAAGATGACGAATCAACAAGTTCTTGGCTGACTTTACCGCAGATTCCCAGAGACCACCAAAATGCGGTGAACGGGGTGGAATAAACCTCCAGTTAATTCCCACTTGTCCGGTTTTTTTAATGAAGGTCAGAAAGCACACCTCGACCATAATTTAAGTTTAAATAAATCATTCTACTGTTAACACTCAACTCGAGAACAAGTCTTTTCATTGTGAAACAAATTTTAAGTTCTAATTAATCATTGGCGACCGTGACAGGACACTACTTAAATAATTTAAGTGTAATACAGTAGAATCAGTGATCAGTTGAAGCTTAAAAAACAAAAAAAAAAGAACAAAAACAGCATCTGTTATCGAAATATTCAGCGGTCTTCTTTTCGAAGCGTGTCCAATCTACTGCGTCCTACGCCTTTTTATACTGGAGCCAATAGGTTCCTGCCCTGTTCTCATTGCACAACTCATTAGACAACTATTAACGGACGTTTTCTGCTTCTTTGCAACTATCCACCTACCGCATCCTTAAAGCACTTAAATTTAAATCTGTTTGCAGCTGAATGTTTATATTGAAAAAGGTTTTGTTTGTTATTAAATTTAAAATTTATTTCATAAATAGACGAACATATAATACATTATGTTGTATTCAACTTGATTCACTTACACTATCTACCATCACTGCGCTGTGAACTGTGACGAAACCCACGCCAATCCCCATTTCAAGTTTGTCAGCATAAATTTAAGAGCCTTTGTCCATTGCTCCTCAGAGTTGAATTGTATCCTGTTGGAAGTGATTATTATTTTTTTTTTGAATATTGATTCAATGAGAAAGATGAGGGAAATTAAACATGAATTTTGAACTGCAACTGATGTTAACAAACAGAAACTTACAAGTTTCTGACGTCGACTCCAATCCCTACTCCGAAGCAAGAGAGACGTCATGGTTACGGTGACCATATTTCTGGGAGCAAAACCCGGGACAAAAAATAAACAAATTGAAAACGTAGAAAAAACAACGTATTTTTGGAGTTTACTCCTTTAGAATCGATTCATATAGGTATAGAACTAGAGCCCGGTATGAAAAAAGGTACCTATGCGAGTAAAATAAAATGTTGAGAAAAAGCGTTACCAAAAGAGTAAGGGGTTAGGGTTAGGCGTATTTTAACTCTTTATAATTTAATTTTTAATTTTAAAAAAGATAGTCTGGAGGCTTAGAAAGGTTATTTTTTAACGCAGTAAAAGGGGTTGAGAGGGTTGCAAGGAGTTGAAATACTAGGTCAAAGTTTGTATAATTCTTGGTAAGGCTAGAAGTTTGAAAGTTATGGTAATGGATTTTGATAAAACATAAAAAATACGACATTCAAAGTTTTAAAAAATTTTACGCTGAAGGGGGTTAAAATAGAGGATGAAAGTTTTTGTGCGATGTCGTCACTATTTTATAAACAGCAAATCGCACAAAGATTTCAACCTAGACTAGAACTGTGAAATATTCGCACATGGTAAAGAATTTCATGCTCTTCAATTTATGTTACATTTATTTTAATGGTTACTAATACTTGTAATATTTGTATGTTCAAATACGGGACCAATTACTTAACCCGGGACACTTGTAGGTCCCGGGTTTCCTTAAAAAGAAACCGGGACGGGCTATTGAAATACGGGACAGTCCCGGGAAAAACGGGACGGATGGTCAGCGTAGTCATGGTAGAAGTTATAATTGATTCATACATCTCGATATTGACAAGACAACATGGAAACCTCAACCCTCACTTAGATCGACCCACCACACGAGGTGTCAACATTGACTCGGACCGAACCCTGCTGATAGCCCAATCGAGGCCAATGAAAGCTGTCCCTTTCCGTTCACGCCTCCACAAAATAAATTTCGTTTATATTCTAGGATACGCCGACGACAGACTAACAACTTTGAACTTAGTGGGCTAAACACCACTGTTTTCGGGAAAACGTCCCCATAGACTGTTTTAACTTTGAGGCGGTTTAGGATTTTGGCTTGGAGCGCTTTCCATTCTTAAACTGAGTAAGTAAAGTATGACTCTAAGAGACCATCATTATCCCCGTCCTCACAAAGGTATGGGCTGAAAGGCTAAGGTCCAACAACCTGGCTGGGTCATAAAGAACGACTGAACATTAGTTTTACTGGCCGTTAAGTCTTTGGATCTTACCCCCATGGACGTCGCGGAAAGAGAGGCCGCGACTCAGGTAGACCACAAAGGTGGTAGGGACGCACCCTTATTCGACTCATGTTGTCGCCGAAAAAGAGTGCTCTTTACCTAGAACTAACTTCTAGCCTGACGAGCTTCAACTTAAAAGCATTTGGGCTCGATGTAACAATGGAAAGAGTTGTTATTTGATGGTGTTAGTAATTCAAAAGAAGAATGACCGATAAAAAATGTAAGAGGACAAATCTATGTACTTACTTAATTGAATACGAGTTAGCAGTTGACGGATCGATTATCTTCCCTTTTTCCATCTTGTACGGCAGGCAAAACTCAGTGTCACGTTTCTCGACCTCCTGTTGAAATTGAATCAGGCACTCCAAAAACGCAACCATTGCAGCATCGAACTTTGTGTCCCAAAAGAACTTAAATCCACCAGTTCCATACAACGGCAATTCACGGCCCTCTCCCAAAACTTCCACATACGAATGACTGCCAAACGGAACAAGACGATACTTTTCAAAAGTCAAACCAATCTTGCGAGCCAGCGCACAAAGCAACAGAACCGTCTGACCCCAAGCGGCATTGATTTCCGACCAATCGACCGAAGCCGACGGCAATCTTCCCAATCGAAAATTGTTTATAGTCCCAAAGTGTCCAGCATGCCAGATGTGGAATGCCACATTGAAAATATTCGTATTTTGTAATCTCTGCAAATGGTGTTCGGCGTAGGCTATTTGGTTTTCCAAACTTCGTTTATCGTCTTCGGTTAGCATCAAGTCACGTCTGTGTTTGGTGTATTCGCGCCAATAACTGACTTCTTGTTCGGCAAGTTTTGCTTTCTCGGCTTCTTCGGCTTTGATTTCGTCGTTTAAAGTCGCCTCTTTGACTTTAAGCTTTGAGAGCTCTTCGAGCAGATGTTTTTCCTTGGATTCCAAGTCAGCCAATTCTTTTCTCAGTTCGGGGATGTTTGGCTTTTCTTCGGTTTTCTCTAGTTTCTCTAGATAGCTCTTATAGTCTCTCCATTCGTTTTCGGCAATTGTTAGCTCTCCTTCGAGCAGTTCCAACATCGAATCGGTACATTCGTCGCACAATGGATGATCGAATTCGGAATTGGATGACAAAGCATCGAATAGTTGAGCTTTGGCTAGGAACTCGGCGCTTAGTTTTTTATTATCTTTGCCATCGGAGACGAGGGTGAAGCCTGTACCGTTAATTGAATCACTCAAACGGAATGGTGGAACGACATGGTCGAAGCCACTTTCATTGGGATCGATTTCGTCGATGTTAGTTGCATAAATTGGTACTTGGGGGAGTTATATTATAGTTTTTGTTTATGTTTATGGTTTACTTTCTTACTTACATGATAATTCTGCCATTGCATGTTCATTGATACTGTCCAGACTACCATCAAGGATTAAAGGTTTTTGGCATCGTTGGCAAGCAAAGCTTACAGATACCTTTTCATCGGCCATAGTTTTTTGTATTTTGTTCAATTTTTTATCAAGATGCAATCAAATATTTAAAATACTCTGATTGTAATACACGAACTTCTAGCACCAAACCAAACAAGCAAAAACATGAAAAATACTGCAGCAGTGCAGCGATCAAAACAAAAAAAAAAACAGCTGACATATTTTAACGTAACGTAAAACGAATTTTATGTGGGAATTAATGTGAGTTCTAGATGGGTCGATTTGCATGTGCATACACTAAAGCACTATTCACATGAGCACGAACAACGACCGACGAATGAACGAAAATTCGTTGGTTTTGACATTTCTTTCACATGAGAGTTTTTAATTCGTCGCGAACGAACAACCAAAACACAAAGCAAGAATGCTTTTTGAGATTATACGCGCGCGAACTTTTTGTGTGTGTGTGGATGATGTGGAACGCGAATAGAGTTTGGCAGTTCGTATACACTACAATTCTATTCGCGACGAATAAATTTGTTTTCTCAAATTTATTAACATTTGACATTAAAAAGTTAATTTATGCATCATAAATCAAATTATCGTTTTGTTGAGAGTTTGTAAGGAAATACGGCTTCAGACGTATCTAAAATTACTTTTCTTCATTCATTCGTAGTTCGTCGGTCGTGCTCATGTGAATAGTGCTTAACTGCGGAGCAGGATAAAATATGACTTGTGGACTTCTGGTTAAATTTAACCAGTATTTTTAACACAATTCATCCAATTCGCACACGACCTAGGCCGTGCATCATATTTTAGCGCCGAAATCAGTAGGAAAAGAACTCTTTGTTCTACGAAAGATCTATGGTCCTGTATGCATAAACGGTGAGTGGAGGAGAAGATTTAACCACAAACCACAGATAAGAAATTTATACAGATGTCTCACCCTTATGGCGAGAAATGATATATGAAACTCAAAGCTACCGGCTTTTTTCCAAAAGTTTAACACATTCACTAAATGCATTCAAAATCTATTTTTGCTCACCTCATTGCCTATAAATGAATACTTGGACAAGGAAAAAAGCTTCTGAAAGCTGCTTGTCTGTTAAGAGCAAGAAATGTTTCATTTTTTCTCCAGGGATGAGACATCTGTATAAGTTTATCATCATCTGTGCACAAACTGTGCCTACAGCGACACTGACCTAGCTAAAAGAGTGAAGGTCCAAGGACTCAGATGGCTTGGTAACGTGGAAAGGATGGACACCAAAACTCCGGCCCGTACCTTAAGTGTTCGAATCCACCTCAGAGGAACGACGCAGTAGAGGAAGATGAAGGCTCAAGTGACACGCGCAAGTTGAAGATGACCTCAACCAGCTCGGCGTGCGTAACTGGAGACAGCCAGCTAGGGTGCTAGGGACCGATATGGCTGGAGAAATTTGTTGGTATTGCAGAGTGAAATAAAACAGCGCACAGCTTGCTGGTTATAACAGCAATGAAACGATTTATTTGAAATTAAGAATAATGACATAAAAGCGAGAATGATATTAAAGAATAGGAATAGGAAGAGACAAGAAACATATGACTTATATTATAGGGTGACTCTAACACTCCTCCTTAAGGCTATGGTTCTTATCGCACTCCCATTGCTTCTCTAAATTGAGCGTGTTTAATTTTATCCAAAGATTTCGTGAGGACATCTGCAGGTTGTTCGATGTGATCTTGGTTGAGTACATCCTGAATAAAGTGGTGACGTATGTCGATATGTTTGACTCTAGGATAGAACCCTGCATTTGAGGCTATCGCGATTGTGCTCTGATTATCACAAAAGATTTGCAAATGAGGTTTCTGTTGTCCGAAAAAATTGACAAGTCCGTTCCACCAAACTGCCTCTTGCAAAGTGGCTGAGAGCGCCATATATTCTGCTTCGCAGGAAGATAGAGCTACCGTGTGCTGTCTTTGAACTCAAAGATATGGCTCCTCTTTGGGCAACAAAAACAAATCCAGTGGTGGATTTTCGATCATCGATGTTGGCTGCCCAATCAGCATAACTGTAACCAATAATGTTGCCCTTTTTTTTTATTCCCACACCCCTTTCCCCCCCCCCCAGATACCGCACACAGCTTTCTTGAATTCAAGCTTCATTGCAGATGTTCCACGCAGATATCGGAGCAAATGCTTAACAGCATTCCAATGTCGAGGTCCAGGGTTGGAATTGAATTGGCTGAGTAGATTCAAAGCGAAGCATAAATCGGGTCGTGTGCATTGTGCCAAATACATGCGGCAACCAATTGCCTCCTGGTATGGAACATTTTTCATGACTTGGATATCTTCCGTACTGGATGCACCACCCTTGATTGATATCTTTTCACTGGTGTCATCGTAGGTATGGCCTTTTCCATTCCAAACTTTTAGACAACTTTTTCAATATAAAGCTCTTGGTCGATTGCAATTAAATTGTCGGATATTGTTATGCGCATTCCAAGAATGTGTTTTGCTATTCCAAGTTCTTTCATGTTGAACTGATTATGGAGGCGCGTTTTTATATGTTCTAGCCAGTCCTTGTTATTTGAGAGAAGCAAGAAATCATCAACGTAAACGGCTATGATGAGTAGATTTTGATTTTCCGATTTTACGTAGATACACGGATCGTGCTTTGATCTCTCCAATCCAAATGATTTAAGCGTTTTGTCCAGCTCATGGTTCCAGACCCTACTGGACTGCTTTAGTCCATATAAGGCCTTTTTCAAACGGCATACCATGTCTGGGTGTGCATCACTTATGCAATGTGCAGGCTGTTCCATATAAATTTCTTCGGAAAGGTTTCCTTGAAGATAAGTGGAAACTGCGTCCATCTGCTCGACCTTGAGGTTTTGTTGTGCTGCTATTGCGAAAAGATATCGCAGAGAACTATGGCGGACAACAGGTGAGTATGTGTCCTCATAATCCACCCCTTTCGCTGCGAATATCCTTTGATGACCAACCTGGCCTTATATCTATGGATTTGTCCGGTAACATTTTGCTTCGTGCGAAAAACCCATTTAGATGTGATTGCCTTTTTATTGGATAGCAATGTTTGAAGAGTCCACGTATCATTTGCAAGTAGTGTCTGCATCTCTTCTTCCATGGCGAGTCTCCACTGGTTTGCATCCGGTCTGAATAGTGCCTCTTCCAGCGTTGTTGGGTCATCTTCGATGGAGGTTAATATTCCCAAAAAACCTCGGAACGGTTCCATCTCATCTAACGAATTTTCTTGCGATATGTCCGGATCTTGACATGAACCTTGATAAGGAAGGAAGTACTACATAATCATTATACTTTTCTGGGGTTTTGCGCTCCCTTTCGCTGCGCCTCAACAGCTGCGGTTGCACTGTGTTTGAGTTGGATTGAGGGAGCGCCGTTGAATCTGATTCAAATGATGTGACTGCGTCTTGGAAAATGTCATCGTGAGTTTCATTTTGGTCTAAATTTTTGGCTTGATCGTTGCAATTGATTTCATATTCACTTTGACTGATATTGATTGGGTAATTGAATTTATTTTCCGAAGTTGGCTTTTTCGTTGTAAGAAATACCAAGTTTCTTGGCATTTTGTCCAACTGACTGGCCCCGGCTTTTACAAATGGCACTATGGCAGTAATCCTGTCGGGATCAACGGGCAGACAAGATAGGAAACTAGACACAAATTTTGTTTTTCAACTTACTCTTTATTTAAAAAATAAAAATAATTTGGTGTACAATGGACGTGCCACAGATTTCATGTTCAAACTAAAAACAAGCGTCCTGTTTGGCGAACAATTTCTCTTCCAGTGAAGACGCGTACACGGTTATTACTTACATTTACTTGTATGAAAAGAAGAGGGAAAAAGATTACTTTTAAGTCATAAATTAGGGTAGGCAAATAGAAAAGAAAATATTAATTCGTACATACGTACCGCTTAGTGTAATAAAATTATAAATTTATAAATAAAACAAAATCTGCAATTCTTTATTTAGTCAGAGACTGCTTCTGAACACATCGGAATCAAGTTAGTACTCGGCTTCATGGGTTGAATGCAAATGCAAAAAGGTTGAGACAATCTCACACGGGTCTCTGGAAAACCACCACCAGTATTTTGTAGTTTAAAACAGAGAACAGCCTCATTGTTTGTGTTTTTTTGTTTGTTTTATCAATTTATTTGTGTTTCTCAAAATTGAGTGATCTCGGCGTGAGTGATAGGCTCTTCAGACACATATGCGCCTGTTGGACCATGAACAGTTGATCTTTTGTCTGTCCGCACGCTAGTTTTTCCCACTTGGGATCAAGGTACCTTTGTATAGTGTGCTTTGGACTTTTGTTCTCCTTTTTGGCATCGATTGTGTCCATAAGCAAGTCGGAATCACCGAGTGTATCTTTCAAAATGCTTGGCGGCGAGAAAACAATGGAATTGGTCGATGTTAGGAATTTGCTTGGTGTTTCCGTTTCGTATGGCAATTTCTTTTCGACCTTAATGTCATTCTCCCAACTAGCACTGAGGGCTTTGCGGGCCTTCTTTGTTGGCTGGCGTGCCATGTCCATTGTGGATCGGCTACAACCTGGTTCGGTTTTGATATTTTGCGAATTCTGAGTGTCGTTTAATTGTTCGTCGTAGATTATCTCGGCAAGATCCTCGACCAAACTTGACGGACTGGGCGGTACGTAGCGACCGCCTTTGCGTTTCTTTCCCAGAGCAGCCAGTGCATCTTTAAAGGGTGTTGGTGTTCGTGGACCGAGAAGGCTCTTGTGTGGTGTTTCCAGGGAGGAATTGTCGAGTTCCTTTTTGATTTCCACGTCATAGCGATTGTATGTTTTACGGACGGGAGTACTAGCTCGCAGATTCATATCGTCGAAAGTTGTCAGGCATGGTGAATTGAGAAATTGGCTGGGCGAGAAGGGTAATGGTTTGATGGGAGTGTTTACTGGGGAATCTGGTAGTTTGATTGCAACGGGATTGGGAACCATTGTAGTCGGCTGCGTAGGCTCAGTGTTCTGGATTTGGCGAGATTTCTTCAAGATATTTGGTGGCTTGTTTTGTTGTACCTAAAAATAAAAGAACAGTGGTTATTCACTAGATATAACTTGCAAAACTTGTAAGCGCGATTGCAAACGGTGAATCAACAGCACTTATACAACGGCCCTACAAATTTGGAAGTCAGTGCGAGGGGCTAACAACCCCGCCACAGTAAAAAAATTGAAAGCTATGCTAGAGCCTCGGATAATGACCCCCCTCAAATGGCAACCAGACCCGAAACGACAACGGACTACGAATTGAGTTTGTACCTGGAATGTAAGAACACTCCACATTCCAGTTGCTACTCAAAAACTTGAATCTGTCCTCCCGCAATATAGGACAGACATTACTACGATCCAGGAAATTCGATGGATAGGATCAGGAACAACAAAAAGAAAAAAATGGTGACATTTACTGCAGCTGTAATCAAAGAATGCACATATTTGGATGCGGAAACGTCGCCGGAAATCGGCTAAGATCGAAAGTCATGTTTGTTTCAGTCTAATATTTGCACACGCCCCTACCGGAGGTGAAATCATGGATATTGGCAATTTAGAAAGGAAACATGTTTCCTAGTACATATGGTAGAAATTTGAAGTGAACGTGCTGACCTACACCTTCTCGTGGTGCCTACGAGAGGTTCTTGTCAATTTATTGGCATGAACTTGCGGACGTAGGCAGCTTTAGTCTAATGGAATTAACGGATTGAAGCAGGACGTACGATGAAGATCAATGCGATCCTTAACAGATACTATAGCCTATCATATAGTAAAGGAGAAAATTACGATTAACGAGTAACGAATGTGGATAAACGTTAAGGAAATTAGACAAAATGTTGGGTGTGTACCTTGATTGGCTGCTTCATCCCTTCGATCAATGTGGATATACCTGACAGAGGGTGAGTGGTGTCCCTCATCCGCCAGCTACAGAAGCTGCAAAACAAAAATATCACAAAAAACAAAGTATAACGAATAGTTATACAAAATGTGACACCACCCCTCACCCAGGGGCAATGGGTACCGCGGGTAGTGAGATTTAGCACCTCACTAGTGGGATGGACCTTCGCGGGGGTTGTGGTTATCTGAGTTTCGCCTCAGCTGCTATTCGCAAATCACGGTTAACGGCTCTTCTTTCGGTAACGAAAGTTGAGTAGTTTCCGTGACCGGACAACGGCTCCTCTTTCGGTGCCTGAAAGTTGAGTGCAGTTCCGTGGTGTTGCATGAGTAGTAGTCTAGAATCAAAACAAGATGAATAAGAGCTGGCATTAATTCGATTGGTACTGGTGTGAATCTAGATACGGGGTACCCGCTTCTTTCTTTTAGAAAGTTGAGGTGTGCTTTTGTATGCTGGTGGATCATCAGGAAGAGGTTTAGTGTCCTCTTAAATAAAACATAGTGACGAAGCTGACTTCGGTTGGAATTTGTCACGCCGACAGTGTGGATAGGTCCACCGTCAGATAAGGCTTAATTGCTAGGTGTTGACGTTAAATCTTTCTTAATATACGCCCCTACCAATAATGCTGATAATGATAATGCTATCCCGACCTCCGGGATAGAGCCTACGGAGCCTGTCGAGAGTACGACGTTAAAATTGTACTCGGATACTTGAATGCAAAAATCGGAAAGCACAGCCTCCATGAAGTTACAACAAATAACGGCTTCCGACTAATCGACTTTTCTACAGCTCGTAATACGGTGATAAGCAGCACTAGGTTTCCAAGACCAAAGATCTACACAGCAACCTGGTGATCTCCGGATGGTCGAACCGCCAATCTATCGAAAATGTGCTAATCGGCGCAAGACATGCACCCATCATCTTAAACTTGCGCATTTTCAGAGGAGCGGATGTCGACTCTGAACACTTTCTGGTAGTGAATAAGTTTAGAGCTCGATTATCGAACGACAAGAAAACACGTGCGGCCCAAAGAAAGAAGTTCAACATCAGTTGCCTTAGCACTCCGGGGAATGCCAGAGAGTACCGTGAGCGCCAGAATGAGAGACCCCACCGTCCTCCCAAATACCACAGATGTCAACACCTTGTGGAACCAATATCTAGAAATAATTAAAAATGTAGCCGAGACCACCATAGGGTACCAGCCATCCCCAAAAAAGAAAAAGAACGCGTGGTATGGTGATGAATGCGCGTTATGGAAAAGAGAGACGGATAATGCACGTTTGCAAATGCTGCAACGGAAAACAAGGGCAGCAAGAGAAGAATACCGAACAAGCATAAGTAGTTTCTCAGCTCAAGGATCTAGAAAAGTCACCGGCCAAGAACAACTGGCGACGTGTCTTTAAAAGTTCGAAGCAATTAGCTTCCGATTACAGAACCGGGACACAGGCTTTTCGAAACAGTGAAGGAAACCTAGTCACCGAAGCACAGGGAATTGTAGATGTTTTCAAGCAGTACTTCCAACAGCTGCTGAATGCACATAATGTCGAGCGAGCCAATGACGAAAGAATCGCCAAACCAGTCAATGAAGACCCAGTCCCAGCCCCCAACACAGAAGAGGTAGAACGAGCCGTCCAAAAGAAAAGACCAACGAATTCCAAGCCGAAACCCACCATCTTTTCTTCGACTTCAAAGCCGCTTTTTATAGCTTCCATCGCCAAGAGCTTATGATGGCGATATGTCGGGATCCCGAACAAACTGAACCAGCTGTGCCACATGACGTTAAGCAATACGCAGTGCAGTGTGCAAATGGGTAACAGCTCATCCGAGGTGTTTCAAACATGCGCAGAGTTTAGGCAAGGAGATGCGCTGTCATGTGATTTCTTCAACATAGTCCTGGGGCAGATAGTGCGCAAGGCAGGTGTGTGCACTGAAAACACTATATTCAACAAATCCACCCGGCTCCTAGGCTATGTTGACGACATAGACATCATCGGTCGATCCAAGAGTGCTGTGGTTGAGGCCTTCACAGCGATTGAAGAACAAGCGAAACTCGTTAGTCTTGAAGTGAATGAGGACAAAACAAAGTACACCCTATCAACAAACAAAACAACAACTGTCCACCGTCTAGAACAAAATGTCACTGTTCGTAGCAACGATTTCGAGGTAGTTAAGGAGTTCACCTACCTTGGAACAGACATCAATCCCACAAATGACACCTTAGTGGAGATTCGAAGAAGAAATACTCTAGCGAACCTCTGCTGCTTGGGTTTGGCAAAAAAACTGGGTTCAAAACTCCTCACTCGAAAGACTTTTATTTTACAAGTCTTACTGTTCCCGATGGAAGACTGCTGCGTCTCCTACATAGATTGGGAGCCGGATAAGAAAGTTAACAAGTTAAAAAAATACCAATTTGTAGACAAACTCAAAAAGGAAAGGACCCCAGACATGCGTTTGGACTCGCCTACGAAGAACTCGATGAAGTGGAAAGCGTACGTTCTGAAACCAGAGTGCTGGGTGTGGAAGAGAAGAGAACACGACTACAAAATAATGTAATTTGTATTGCCAACTCCATCTTAGGCAGAAGTCGCAGATATCGCAGCGACATGTATGACGGTAACTCTTGAAAAGAGAAATAGAGATCGTGGACAGAACCAGGCAAAAACAAGTCAGTAAAAAAGGCTGTACAAGAATAAGGATTGAGAATTTATTTGATCTTGATCGGAACCTACCTTAGAGACGATTTTTGTTTTAGCATTATTGTGAATGCGATCGATCAGCGACGACTGAAGTGACTTCTCCTGCTGGCCTGACATGGTTCCCATTTTAATCAATTCCTTCAAGTTCGAACGCGAAGTCTTCAAATTAGCGACCATACGTGGCTGATTAGTAGGCTTGCGTCCACCACCTTCGGTATACTCATACTTTCGACGCATCGTTGAATTCCAATGGTTTTTGATGGCATTATCTGTACGTCCAGGTAGAAGCTTCGCTATCTTCGCCCATTGATTGCCATACTGAATGTGAGCCTGGTAGATAATTCTGTCCTCCTCTTCGGTCCAGGCTGTCTTTTTTATATTTGGGTTAAGATGATTGTGCCATCTTTCGCGACACTGCTTGCCTATTCGACCATTAAGGTAGCGGGCAATCAGAGTCCATTTTTTGGGACCATAACGACGCACAAGTTCAATGACCTTATCGTCTTCCTCGCGTGTCCAGGGGCCTTTTATTAAATCGGGATTAAGGACTTTTGCCCATCGCTGTTGGACTTGCTGTTCGGTGCGGTCCTTAAACATCGAAGCGATGATTTCCCATTTCTCACCGTGTTGGCCAACTAATTGTTTCAAAGTAACATCGTCGGAGCGAGACCAACGCTTACCTGCTGCAGTATTTTTGGAACTAATGCTACTGTCATCGTCACCACCACCGGCATCGGAAAAATCCGAATATTCATATTCGGCTTCGGGATTCGAATCACTTTCTTGCATTTGCATCATTTTATAGCTATTTACGTTTGTTTGTGTATTCTGTTACGAGGTTAAATATTACAATTCACTTCTCTTCACCGCACTTCCAGCGTGAGCAATTATGGAAGAATTCCTCTTTGCCTTTTATTTGGTACTTGTGCACCTTGCCACCACAATATAAACAATCTCTATAGTATTGAGTGTGTACTTTTTCTTTAAAATGTTCAAAAATTTCAAGAGTTGAAGTGGAATAAAACAGCTTTCCACAACTCAAGCAAGTAATTTCTTCTTTTTTGTGCAAATCGTTTCGCAGACGACTAAATGTTGAATCGCTTTCGACTTGTCCTGTGCGACCTAAACTATCATTATTATTGGAATTTCCATTTGTGGCCATTTAAAATTAAACAAAAAAATTTCTAATATTGATAATTTTTGGGCGTATTTTGTTAAGTTTAATTACTGATTTTATAATTTAACTGAACACCTGCTCAAAACTTCTTCCAAGGGAAAAAATCGTTTTGGTTTGAAAAATTGAAATGTCGTCATTCACTGACAGATGGGAAATGACATCAATATGAAAGCATTCAGACAAATGTGGCTTGTATAAATGAACGTGTTCGAGTGTACTCATTGCCTTTAAGCTAAGGCCACAATGGAAGTTTTCCGACTTTGAGTTTATATTTTGAAAAATCATAACGAATATCTCGAAAATTAAGGGACTGAGGCCCAGTTGTTCAGTCGATGACTCAAAACAGTAGGTCAAAAACGAATTATTACTCAGGTTAACCAGAAAATATTCATACAGAACAGGAGAAATCTACGTTTTATTCAATTTGACCATTCCTTGATCCGTAGTTCAGAGTTAACCCTACTACCCTACTCTGGATCATACGTGATAATTTTGAAAACTTGTAAAAAAAGGTGATGAAATCAGTGAAAAAGAGAGAGATGAGAGAATCACTATACACTTGCTGTGTTTCCGGGGTCTATACTTTGAGAAAAACCTTTTTATTCTCAATCCTAAAGCCTAAATACAGCATGTCACTTCGAAGGCATTTTTTAAAAATCTTAATACAAACAATGAACGCAGAACATAAAAACTAATTTGTGGTGCCATCTTGAGACCTTTCACAGAAGCAGTTCTTTTGCATAAGTTTCTAATGTAGCTGCCTGCTTGGTTTGACACATCTTCTGTCAAACCAAGCAGAGAACCAATCTTGATAGTACTAGCCGTGCCATATACAACTGGTCGGAGTGTTGTTTTCGCTGCAATGCTCGAGTACGAGTTCCAGGAACAAAAGTCAGAACGAGTACCTATAAATGATCTAGAAATTTTAATTAAAAAATTCCTATGTAAAGAAAATCTCAATTAATATTGTCAAAAACCCAATTCAGTATGTTTTAGTTTTTGTTTTGTCCTTAAATGTGAGGGAGAGCAAAAAACTCTTAATTCTGACAACGTCTTGCTATTACGTATACGAACTTCATCGCATGTACGACTCATTGCATATTAGTTTGACAGGTATAATCGAACTGGAGATAGCGATTTCTTTTTTGTATCAGTTTGTATTGAGCAAAAATTTTATATGAAGCAGAGAAAATTGAAAACATCAATCTTGATAATCGGCCCTATCGAGGTAATTGTCGGAGCGGAATTTTCTCCGATGTCCTCCGAATCGGAGACATTTCTTCGGGGTATTTCTCCGATCAGCTGATCGGAGATTTTCTCCGACAATATTCAGCGCATACCGTTTGAAAGCGATACTCTGCGTTTAAGGCCGTGTGCGAATTCAGTTAAAAATGGGTTAAAACTTGACGTTTGGTTAAATTTTGACACTTCGCATTATTTGACTAGCTGCTGAGCAGGTTAAAATATGACAGTAGTGGTTAAAAGTTCATCCATTTTTATTTTTTAACCACAATTCATCTAATTCGCACACGGCCTAAGTGCTTTTTTTGGCAGATACAAACACAATTTTCTCCGACGTCCTCCGACAAGTTCTTGTTGCGGAAAGTGCAAATTTTTTTTATTTTCTTGAAATAAAATGTGGGTGAAAAAAAAATATTTACGTTAAACTGTGTCATTAATCATATTTTTTGTTTTAAGGCAGAACGTAAAAACAAGACCACAACAGTAGCAGCGGATGGTGAATCTGCTCGGTGAATACTGAATATCCAAAAATTGTGGCTGCCTTTTGGGAAGATTTGGCAAATGAGCTTAATTCTTTGCATTCGAAATCTTTGCCCACGCCGTGTTGGTAGTTCCGGAGTGACACAGTCAGCTCTATGATTCGTATTGTATTTGTGTTGAATCTGCTCCAAAACATACGAAAATGCATTTTTATTCAGACGAAAGTTTTTCTTGAATCTGGAACTGGAAGAGAATTGCAGAATTAGAAGACAAACATTCGATTAGAAAATAAGTTTACTTCGCTTCAGTTAATTCCGTTTCGCGATGTTCTTCTGTTTTTTTTTGTGTCCTTTGCTCGTTGGATTCGGTGTCCAAAAATACGTTACCCATTTTTAAATAATTGATCTTTTAATATAAACAAACAAAGTTAAACAATTTCTTTTGAATTTATTATTGTTTTGGCACTTTAAATAGATGCAAAGACACATACTTGAAAATAGACATGTGACTACGTATATTCGATAGTTTTGATTTGAAAACCGGTGCATCTAATAACGTTTTTTAAAAAGGCTAAAACGCATGTAAACTGAAAAACTTAATTTTAATAAACAATAAATTCAATCTCCCAACAATATTCTGTGCTTTAAAGTGGTTTTGAAGTTTATTTTATTAAACGTTGTCGAAAAGATATCACATTTTCAATATATCGGTTAATTTTCACGTCTCTGCCTAACAATTATATCCATCGCAATGCGTTGTCGCATTCCGGAAAAATTTCATTCGATGACAGTTATCTCGATCGGAAATTGGGTCTCAGAAGGAGGATGCGTTGCGGAGAAATCTCCGCTCCGACGGTTAAAGGCTGTTTCACAACAGAGCGTTCAGTCGTTCGTGTGTTTCAAGCTTTACGTAAGCGTCTGGCAGTTTTGACAGTAAAACGCATGTGTTTTCAACTTCAGCTCACAATACCGCGTTCATTCTTGGAAGTGACAACAGATTATTTTATCAGCATTTGTATTACACATTCGTTTTCTTATTTATGTAAAAGTTTCCTTCATTTATTATTTTATTAGTGTTTTTGTTATCATTTATTATTTCTGAAGAAAAACAATTATTTGTATTCTTAGGAGCAAACAAATTTGTGATGATGCTCAAGACGCGAATGAAAAATTGAACACAATTCTATTTAGGAATGCGTTCAAGCTTACGTTACGTGCCGCGAGAGCGCTCAACGCTCTATTTTGTGTGGAAGCATCTACTCACATGTATGCTATATGAAATGTCAACGCGAAACAAGTGCGACCGCTCTATTGTGAAACAGCCTTAACTCGATAGGGCCTAGTATTCGGTCCACATAAAACGATTTGAGTTAAATTGGATCAAGAATACAACTCTGCTATCGCATGCAAGACTAAATAAAGCACTATTCACATGAGCACGACCAACGAACGACACGTATGAATGAAGAAAAGCGATTTTACATACGTTTGAAGCCTTATTTTCTTACAAATTCTCAATAAAACGATAAAAGTATAGTTTATGTTTGATTTTTGATGCATAAATTAACTTTTTAGGCCGTGTGCGAATTGGATGAATTGTGGTTAAAAAATAAAAATGGATGAATTTTTAACCACTACTGTCATTTTTTAACCTGCTCAGCAGCTAGTCAAATTATGCGAAGTGTCAAAATTTAACCAAACGTCAAGTTTTAACCCATTTTTAACTGAATTCGCACACGGCCTTAATCTCAATTGTTAATAAATTTGAGAAAACAAGTTTATTCGTCGCGAATAGAATTGTAGTTGATACGAACTGTCAAACTCTATTCGCGTTCCACACACCATCCACACTCCCAACGAACAAAATATTCGCGCGCGTATAGCCTCAAAAATCATTCCTGCTTTGAGTTTTGGTTGTTCATTCGCGACGAATTAAAAACTCTCATGTGAAAGAAATGTCAAAATCGACGAATATTCGTTCATTCGTTGGTCGTCGTTCGTGCTCATGTGAATAGTGCTTAAGAGATAATCTACGAATACGATATACACTATCAGTTTTTTTGCGTCAACTGAATAAACACAACTGTTAAAATTGGTAATAAAATCAAACGGAATGAAAAGAAGTTTTTCCTTTAATAGTTTTTTGTCATTGGTTATTTCTAGTAGTGGGTACTACTACCTTAATTCTTAGGCCGTGTGCGAATTGGATGAACTGGGATGAACTGTGGTTAAAAATTGATGAATTTTTAACCACTACTGTCATATTTTAACCTGCTTTGCAGCTAGTCAAATTTTAACACATTTTATTTCAATGCGAAGTGCAAACCAAACGTCAAGTTTTAACCAATTTTTAACTGAATTCGCACACGGCCTTAATTCAGTGTGGCATAGAATCGTACCTATAGGCTCTAAAAGTAATCCAGCGAAATGTCGTGCTTAAAATCGTTCTGCTTTCTTCACATCATGAAAATAAATAAAGCTTTCGGGGCCATCATAATTGAAATTCATCTCATCCGAAAAAAATAGCGTTGCGCCACTCTTTTGGAGTTGCAATCGTTTTTAATAATCCACGCTGTAAACTACTCTGCGGACTGTTGAAACACTTGCAGTTCCACAAAATTTTTGTTAAATTTTTGCCGCAGAGTCACACGAATAGGAAGCACATCTCAAAATTGCTCCAACTAGCGGAAGCCCTCGACTGCTATAAAGCAGATATAACTGCCATCTAAGAAATGCGATGGGATCAGCGTCTATTTGGATGTGTATTTGTAGTTGAGACTCGACTCCTAAATTCAACAACATCAAACTCATCTGCGCCCACGCCTGCACTGATTCACTGATTAAAAGGATGAAAACACCTAAGACAGCTTCAACGAGCTCCTCGACAAGACCTATGAGCAATGCCCTAGCTATGACATTACAATTGTCCTTGGAGATTTTAATGCTAAGCTGGGTAGACTATGAAAACAATTACACACGAACACCTGGCCATGAGGCCTCTATTTCGTGGTGGATTGATTTCCAATCCACTCCATTTTATATGCATGAATTACATGCATATTTTGGTGTATGTTGCCTTGTAGATATGGGAAAAGGCACAAAATTAGTCATTTACATATGTCCCATTTGCCATTGACTTTGTCTTCCACCATTTCCATTTTTCTCAAGTACCAGTTTGCTTTTCCCGATAAAAAAAGCCATACTGGTAAATGTGTTTTTATCTATGTAACTGAGCTTAGAGACTAACCACTCAGTTACCGAGAACGGATTTCTCGTCAACCACAGCCACTCTGAACTCCCACAAGGGGGCCAACCGCAACTGTAGTTGAAGATTCAATTAGAATCCGGGCATCAACTACCCCAGAGTACCATTTTTTTTCAGAAGACATGGTCTGTCTCTTTTGTTATTTTGTACTCCGTGAATGTATGACATTATCATCATACATTCTATCGGATGTGTGAAATTATCACACATCCGTACAAACCAAAAGGATAATTTCACAGCTTCGTGACTTATCGGCTCACAGGAACACTGGTGTCCATTGTCATGCAGTCTTTTATCCAGAAAGGAGCCGGTCGGCCTAACTGGAAGACTGCATGACATATTGCCATGCACCACCAACTTACTTAAGAACACTCATTAGTGCCTTATTCTATCACAATGATATTCAAGTACAGTCTCATTAATCACGGTATCTAAAGTAGATGATTATGATACATGTACAATAAAAACGTAGGTTCATTCGCCCTGACGGAGTCAGGTTGACGCTCTGCACCACTTGGAGGTTGAACCTTCCGCACATGAGCGGCAAGAAATCTGTACTTGGAATTGCAAGCAATCCTTTCCAAACCCTTACCCACTCTTCGCAGAGCGCTAAGCTGGGTAGAGAAGAAATTTTTGGTGGAATAATCGGACGACATAGCCTACACGACACCACCTCCGATAACGGATTTAGGCTAATCGCCTTTGCTGCGGGGCGGGACGTAATGGTAGCAAGTAGGCGTTTCAAGTCAACCAGATTGATCACATTGCGATCGACGCACGACATTTCTCTAGCATGCAAGATGTCCGCACATTCCGAGGTGCCAACATCGACTCGGACCATTACCTTCTTGTAGATAATACGGATAGGTACGAATGCGGATATCCCGATCAAGGGTATCAGGCGAAAATGCTAGGAGGAAATTCGACGTCAAACGGCTACAATCGCAAGAGATTATTGCTAGATCCTTTTCCGATCGTGTTTCCGAAAATCTCCTCAGAAGTCCTTTGCTGCCAGCACAAAATAAAGAGAACCAGTGGCAACACTGCCAAGCAGCCATCAGAGATGCCGCCTCTGAAGTGCTAGGGTTTACACGGCCACCACAACGAAACCCCTGGTTTGACGATGAGTGCCGGCGAGCACAGGCAGCTAAACAAGAGGCATACAAAGCAAAGAAGGACACGAGCGACTCATGAGCTCTACGAGCAGGAAAGGAGAGAGGAGCATACACTTCCCGGAAAGAAAAGAAGGGAGTATGCGAAGCGTGGGATCGAGGAGAACAGGAACGGTCCAAAAGTTTTACAAAAAGGTGAAACAAACCTCGAGGGCTTATACACCCCGAACCGAAACTGTAGAGACCATTATGTCATGACCGTCAGACAGGAGCCTTTTATCGTACACGATGATAGCCAACAATTCCGTGAACCCGACCTAGAAGAAGTGAAAACGGCAATATCACGGCTGAAATCCAACAAAGCCGCTGGAGCAGATGGTCTAGCTGCCGAGCTGTTCAAAGCAGCAGGCGAAGATCTAGATAGGAGCAAATCATCTGTAAGATATGGTCGGAGGAATGCATGCCCGATGAATGGAACTTCAGCATTGTTTGCCGGATCCTGAAAAAGGGAGATCCTCTAAACTGCGCCAACTTAAGAGGAATCAGTCTACTTAACATCGCCTACAAGATCCTCTCTGCCGTCATATGTGAACGTCTGAAACCTTTCGTCAACAATCTGATTGGTCCTTATCAATGTGGCTTCAGGGCAGGAAAGTCAACCTTCAACCAAATTTTCACGTTGCGGCAGATCCTGGAAAAAACCTATGAACTCCAAATCGATACCCACCAACTTTTCATCGATTTTAAGGCCGCGTATGACAGCATCTACAGAGACGAACTGTATAAAGTTATGTCTAGTTTTGGAGTTTTGGCATCCCTGCCAAGCTCGTTCGCTTGTGCAAAATGACGATGGAGAACTCACGCTGCTCCATCAAGGTTGGCAATGAGCTTACGGAATCTTTCGACGTCAAAAAAGGATTCAGACAAGGCGATGCGCTGTACTGCGATTTCTTTAACATCGTTCTTGAGAAGATAGTGCAAAACTCCACCGTCAACACCAGAGGCACTATCGTGCAAAAATCTGTTCAACTTCTCGCGCACGCCGCGCCGACGATATTGATAATGGGAAGAACACAGCGTGATGTCAATGGCGCCTTTGTGAGAATTGAGACAGAAGCGGCAAAAATGGGTTTAGCGGTAAATGAGGGAAAATGAAGTATATGCTGTCTTCGAGAAAGGGCACCCAACACCGACGGGTCGGACAGAACGTCACAATAGACGCATACAACTTCGAGGTAGTAAAGGAATTTGTCTACCTAGGCTCCGCTATTAACACGGGCAATAACACCAGCGCCGAGATAAGACGAAGAATTACTCTTGCTAATCGCTGTTTCTTTAGGCTAAGAAAGCAATTGAGTGAAAAAGCCTTCTCTCGAGTAAGTAAGGTACCTTCATCCTCATGTGCCTTAGGCTGTTTCGAGAGGAAAGTTATTCGGGTCATCTTTGGCCCCGTCTGCATTGATGGGGAATGGAGAAGAAGATATAACAGCGAACTTTATGGGTTGTAAAACGACGTGGACCTAGCTAGAAGGGTCAAGGTCCAGAGACTCAGATAGCTCGGTCATTTAGAGCGCATGGACACCAATGCTCCAGCCCGGAAAGCCTTCGACACTATTCCAGAGGGACGCAGAAGGAGAGGAAGACGGCGACTCAGGTGGCGCACACAAGTGGAAGAAGACCTCAATCTAGCTAGGGACCGAGCTGGCTGGCTGAGGCTGTTGATTGAGGCCCAATTCATTCATATTCATTTATTGATCTTTAGAAGTACACAAGATTATTACATCTTAAATCGTACAATAAATTACAAATTTTATATTTTAGTTGTATATACAAATTGATATTTCCACATCGGACTGTAGCGCCACCTTAAGTAAGTAAAGTAGCTAGGGTCCGAGCTGGCTGGAGACATTTGTTGGATGAGGCCCGACCTGGACTGTAGCGCCACCATAAGGAAGGAAGGAAGGAAGGAAATAAAAAATACTTACCATCATTTCCAATCTCATTATCTCATTTACTTTCATCAAAATTAAATAAAACACATAATTTTTTTAATAATAATAAAATTTTAACTTTAAATTGCTTACAGCTTTACAAATAATTTATCATTCTTATATTTTTTAAAAATACATTTGTATTTACACAACTTGAAAATTCTATTTGTACCTAAAAAATATTAATTTTAAAATCTCTCTCATAATTCCATAAAACATCATAATTACATATTTTCTTTAAATACAACAATCTTATATACTTTTTCTGTTTTTTTCTTTTTCAAATACTTTAGGTTGTGTAAATATTCTCCATTAACGAATTACACATTGAACATAATTATTCCTTATAGCATCCGTGTTGAGAATTTCAAGTTTACACCTACGAACTGACAGTAAATAGTTTTATTTTTTTTTTAATACTTTATATATATATATGTCTATTAAATATTGTAACAATCATGTCAATTATTGTTTAATCTGTTGATTTAAGAACTTTCAATGTATATAAATATCTATGGAAAACCTGACAACAGTATAATTATTATTGTGTTATGTTGTTTGAAATCTCAACAGGAGAAAATATTTTGGTTTAGCTATAGGTAACATATAAACGCAACCTCTTTTTGTTTAAAATATTTAATTTTTTCTTTCACGAATAGTGCTCTCTACGCCTGTACTGGCAGTGATTTTTGGTAAAATTTGAAATATTCTATAATATTTATTAATTTTCGATTTGTAGCTAGTGATAAATATAATTGTGGCTATTATTTTCAAATACATAATTAAATATTTTAGAAAATATCTTACTATATTACTGAGTGTTGTTTTTGTTTGTTTTATTATCATGTTATTGAACTTTATTTACAGTTTTAATTTATTGTTTTATATTGCTAACATTATCATTGCTGTGATTTTGTTAAAAATATAAATTTTATTAGTTTGTTTTTGCTTTGCTTTTTTTCAGGATATGTCAATTTTAACTGGGTTTGAATCTGAGTTAACAAATGGGAATCAGTTTTCATTACAATTAGTCGTTTAACTTGATGATTGTCTTAAAAGACGGTGATTACTGATTTCATGTTTGATGATGGGCTTCTTTGTAATCACGCATTTTTATTTGAAATTCATAATTTGTTTACCTTACATGTGCATTATATATATAATGTTTCTTTTATATTTAGAATAAGTTAAAAATTAGCTTTATCAAAAAATTTACGTTTATTGTTTAGCAATTTTTCTTTAAATAAATAAAATGTTTGAAAAATTTTGTTGACATTGAAAGAGAAATGTTTTTTGCTAAAGGTCTTAAATACTGCTTTCGGGTGTATTTTTGTTGTTGTTGTAATTTTCTATTACTCTGGCTGTCATTGAACAATCAAAGGCAGAAGAGCCAACGAGCTCTGAACGCGGCGACCAGAGGAAAAAGTGCAAATGTAAACGCGGTGAGCTAACGAAGAAAATTTACCATAGTAAAGGGTTTTCCAATAAGAGGTGTTATTTTGAATAGCCCGCTATTTCGGTAGCTGTCACTTTTTGACATTTGACAAGTAGAAACTACGCCATAAATGAAAATGGAACGATACACTCTTCAACAACGCATTGAAATTGTTAAAATTCACTATAAAAATGGTGAAAATTTGGCAGAGACGGTTCGTAAACCTAAAACATTTTTGGGTCGTCGTGAAGCACCTTGTCGGACATTGGAAATTGGAGGACAAATTCGAGCTGTTGGGACAAGTTAGTGATGTGAAGAATAAAACCCATGCACGTCGCTCAAGAACAACTGAGGATATCGATTCAAGACCTCAAAGATGGAATTCGTGAGGCTATCGAGGACATAGGGCAGCCACTTTGCGATTTGGTTATGGAAAATTTCATGAAAAGGATATGGTCCTGTAAGCGTGGTCGTGGCTGATGTCAAAACAACACCTCTTATTGGAAAACCCTTTATTTTTCTATTACTCTAGCCATATTTCGAGTTCAATAAAATAAGACGTTAAAATCCACTTTTTAAAACTAACGTTTAAGCCTAGTACATACTTGTGAAGCAAATCGTGAATCCATACAAATTTTTATTTCTGCTTCACCTGTGACCGCTGTCGTGAACATACGTGGAGAAAAAAGTGGGTTGAGGACAATTTGCCGATTTTTAAAACATCGATTTAAAAAAGTCGACCATAAAATATCGACTCGCAAAAGGTCGACAGTGACAGATGCGGCGCCGCATGCATGTGAACATCATTCACTTTGTCACTGTCGATCAACAAGTCACTCTCGGTTACCTGTTAATGTTTACATTCGCCGCATGCATGTGAAATCTCAGATAACTGTTAAAGTTTACATTCATCATTCGTTTTATCAACCTGCTTTAATCTTCAGTATATTTCAGTCATCGAATCAATATGGACCAAAACAAGTACAGTGTAACTTCAATTAAATCAAATAAAAATAAAAACAAAATTGTAGTTGACGGGTTTATTTATCATTTAGAAAAAAAAAATATATCGGTGGGGATGTGAAGATAAAAATAAATTATGTTGGAAGGGTCGCGTAAGCACAGCTTTCGAGAATGAAAAACATAACGTTTGTGGTAGTCCCACGAAACATTCTCGTGACACCTTACACTTTAAAGACATACAATACGGATAATGCTCCCGTTAATATAATAACTGAAACTGTCGAGTGCGAAGATGAGTGTCGTGTTTACCTACCTAATAATAAAAAGCAAAAGCAAAAAATACGAATATCAATGGATTCGAGGGCTGCAGGCGGACCCATTTGGTGGGCTGCCGTGAACATTTTTTTTTATTTTTTTTATTTTGAGGCTATCCGAATCCTCTGAACAACCAAACCATAAATACAACAAGAAGAAAGACACCCAAGCAAGGACACAGAGACTAACCACTGCAAAGATAGAAAGAGACGAAACCGGTGGGTGCGTTCAACTTCCCACACCATAAAGGCTCAACAGCCAGGTTTTCGCACTGATATTTAAGAAATATAATGAATTTGTAAAATTATTCTGTGTTTGTGTTTGTCTTTTAATATTAACCTATATATCAAGTTGTTTTTTTTTTATTATTGTTTATATTTTTGTTATTGGTCTTATCAAGTTGTTTTCGAGGTTTTCCCAATTTTGTTTTCTTTCCGCCAAATCTTAGTGTCTTTTTATGAGGTAGGGTTTGTATTTGATCGCGGCTGAAATTTTTTTTTTGTAATTTTTTTGTTGTTATTTTTATTTTCTGGAGGGAAACCTCAGTACAGGGTGCCCCAGGCAAAATAATATAGATTTTTTTTTTTTTTTATCATTAATTGGGAAAACAGATCCTGTGCCATAGTTAAATTAATCAATGATGTGAACTTTAGTATAGATTGTAAATTAAAGAATTCGGTTTAAAGTTCAGTTTTGTATTTTTTGTGTTGCTTTAACAAGGCGACATGAACTAAGGAGTTTTTCCAAGGGGTGCCCAAAATGACCGAAGTTTTTGGCGGGTGATGTGGTGAGCTGAAGCCGACCATCTACCACCTTGGGGGAATCTAAAAATTGCCGAAGATTCCTAGGTAGAAGGTGGGTAATGGCCTCACTGCACTAACACCAGCAGTTCCTCTGACGTGAAGGTAGTCCGTCCGTCGATTTCAAGGAATTTTTTGCCAAAATTAACGTCCTCGCAAAAATTGTAAAAAAATTAAGTGTGAAAGCATTAAACCTATTCTCTTATGAAAAATTTTCAAGGACACTTAAACATTTAATGAGCCAAAATCAAAACCCTTTCGAAAGCAAATATCAAATTTGGTGTCAAAAAGTGGTTAAAAACTTGTTTACTCAAAAAAAGAAAAAATCACCTCAACAAAAAAGACACAAAAACATAAAAATAACTTTGGCTGAATGGTTCCACTTCCACTCAATTCACGAAGGAAACAAAGGTGACAACTGCACGAACACAAAAACAAAGACGAAATTGAAATTGAAGGCAAGATGGCTTCTTGCAATAGAAATGAAAAGTTTCTTGCTTCGATATATAAATATTTTATTTTTGGTAAGCACTCTATATTTTTTTCCTTTTTCCATTTATGAAACAAAATAATTTCATAATATTACAGGCCCCTATCAAAAAGCTGAACGCTGCGACTGTTGGGGTGATCAACAGCGCATAATCAATAAGAAAATATGTTGTTGAAGCATCAAACCATACGCTCACATGGATGACCGCTCCAATTCCTGAGCAGTAACCTGAAACTCACACGGGACCTCATTAAGAACTCGACTGATACTGGGTGTTTTTGCCAGTGGCTTTCGATGTTCAAGACACCAAAATGAACACGGTCGCCTTATTTCACTTGTCCGAACTCTTGTGTTGATTGCCGGGGAACTTCCATCATTTTACGTTTGCAAAATGCACCATCCCCGGCCACTATTCCATCCGGCTACGACTCCTTCGATGGCGAGGGAATACAAAATATAAAAAAAATGTAAGTGAATTCTTCCTTACGTTATGTACATTAAATATCTTTTTGTTGCAGGGGCACATGAACATGCTCATGGTAGAGCTTCTGACCGCCACGTCATTCACAGTACACAGTACAACCCTGATGTCCACTACATAATTGTGGATAGTGTAGTGCTTGGTGTTGACATGATCAGCAAGTTAATACCACATCACGTTTGTATCGTACGACAGCGTACGAGTTTGAATTAGCTCACATATATATATAATATATATATATTATTGTTATCATCGAATTAATTCGATCTAATATTCAATTATTTGCATTATATATACAAGCTTTCGTACAGCTAACCACAGCGAAGAGCAAGCTCAGTGTACATAAGAATGTACACGTAAAAATCCACAGCAAAAAACACAGCCAGCTGCAGCTCAAAACAAGTATCATCACGAATACATACAACTATACGCAAAATCCACAGCAAAAACACAGCCAGCTACACTGAAAACAAGAATCATCATGCCATCATGCATAAAATCGAACAGCAACTCGAAACTAGCTTCACGTCGCGACGGCGACAATCAGTCAGCTGGCCTACATGACCAAACCACTAAAGGAACCACATAGCATCAACAGGACAAACAGGTTTATTTATTCTTTTTCTTCTTTTCTTTCATCCTATATGGTGGGGAAAAAAATAATTTACATATGTATCGCTATGAAAGAGAAGAAAAGGGATACAGCTTGCATGAGTGCACGGAGTTGATTTTTGTTCTGCGCACTCATTAGTGTTTTGGTGCGCGAGTGTAAAGGTTCATAAAGTAAAATTGATAAAATCTAGTACAGCTCACTCCTTGTATGTTCAACAAACAAAATATTTGGTACAGCTCACTTTTTGCATTTTCAACAAGCGAAATATTTTTGGTACAGCTCACTTTTGGTATTTGCAACAAGCAAAACACAAATTTGGTACAGCTCACTTTTTGCATTTTTAAGAAGCAGAAAAAAAATTGGTACAGCTCACCATTTCAGAAAGCTTAATACCTAGTAAGTAAGTAAGTAAGTAAGTAAGTAAGTAGTAAGTATTAATATAAATATAATCGACAAGCTCAGAAAAATAAAGTTCATAATGCCATACAGAGGGGTCTATGGGGCATTCTTCCGATCCATAGGAAGGATCGCGGCGTTTGCGAGTCAGAGTAATTTTGAGGTTGGAGATGTGGAGATGCTTCAAGTACGTCTAGAGCATCTCGAGCAGTCGTGGGGATATCTATCCCGAAACAATATCAAATGGATAGCTGACGCCGACGACGAGCTGATGGAAGAAATCAATAAAGGACAAGACGAAGCGGAAGAGCTATACCTGCAAACAAAGGCAAGGTTACGTCAGCTATTGCGACAGCTAAAGCCATCGCATCGGTGGAGAAAGAGCCCACAACGACAGCTATCGGACATGCCATCAAGGTCCAGCTAAAGATGCCAGCTCAAGGAGAGGTCAAGAATACATGGGGGGACTTCGACGGTTCCCTCATCAAGTGGCAAGGGTTCCACGACAGGTTTGTAGCTGCCGTTCACAACAAAGACGGCATATCACCAGCTTTCAAGTTCCAGCACCTTACGAAATCGCTGGCGCTGGTCGGAAAGGCAGCCCAGACTATGGGTGAATGGCAGCTCACTAATAGAAACTATCATGAAGCTTGGGACCGTCTACAACAGCTTTACAACAAAAAATACCAGACGTGCAGAGAGCTGCTGCGTCAATTCACCAAGCTGCCGACGCTGCAAGCTAGCCCGAAAGCTGACGATCTGCAAAGAATGTCAAATGTCACGCATGAGATATTACGTCAGCTAAGAGCCCAGGGACTACCAGTCAAACATTGGGATATGGTGGTCGTTCCAATGCTCCACGAGAGGCTGGATGCCGACACGGCCAAGCAGTGGGAGCTGAAACGCCAGCCAAGTTGCTGCCAATATGCAGCCGTCAGGCAGTCAGCACTGGCGTCCCACGGAGAGCTCAAATAAAGAGGCCGAAAAGGAAACACAAAGGGTTCGATTCAGCCGGTTTGAAAACGAGGTTAAGAGAGAAAAAGATAGACGACTTCAAAGGAGTAGCAACACGAACGCAAATTCAACCATCAAGCCAGCTACTGATCCTAAGAGGGAACCACGCTTCTGTGAAATGTGCAGGGGCAATCACCAATTATATAATTGTCCGAAGTTTTTGGCGCTAAGCCAACCAGACAGGCTACGATTTGTTCGCATGAGGAAGCTCTGCGAAAACTGCTTGAAGCATGGACATGACGTGTCCAGCTGCTTTTAGCTACCATGCCCCAGGTGCCCAAATCGGGTCATGCATAATAAAGAGCTTTGTCCAGTTTTTGAGCAGCGTAAAGCTACGATACAAGTAAATACGGCTGAAATTAAACGGAAGGAAGCCTGACTAGCCGACAACAGGAAACCTAAGCGACCAAGACTTATATCAAAAGCTATATATAACAACAATAAAAACTCAGCTACAGCTTATTCAAATGTGTTTAATTTAGATTCTGATTGTGGTTTAGGTTCTGATATTTTAGAAAGCAATGGCAACACATTGTTGCCTACAATTCTGGTAAGAATAGAAAGCTTTGGGAAGTTTTTAGGTCCAACCGAATTTGATGCCGATCATGATAGCTCAAGCATTCAACTTTCCGATAAGACAGGCAACACGTAAGGTAGTTGGCATAGAAGGCAATTGATTGCAAATACGTAAGCTAGCAAAGGCAAATATTGTACCTTGGTTCGATACAAAGCCTTGCTTAGATTTAGAATTTTGTATTCTACCAAAAGAATCGAAATGGTATCTGATATCACCGCAAGCTACAGGACAACACAAGCAGCAGGCAACAAGCAGGAGAATGAGAAATTGAATGCCTTTGCCTTTGCTTCATTTGGAAAGCAACAGTTGTGCAGTAAACTTCGACTCCCAAATATTTAAAAAAAAAAAAAAAACAGTTTAGTGCAAGATTATTCTCGGGGTGAAAATTACAATTACCAAACATTTTAATTTACCTACCAGTGATTGTTCCCTTATTTCTATCAAAGCAAGAACATCGAACAAGAGAATGGAGCAGGAAGCCAATATGGAATATGTGCTGGAAGCAGGAATTTTCGCTATTAGCAGGATGATATCCTTCATAAACTCAGAAGGATTTCAACGCTGCACGGGGGCTGCAGCAAAGGTCAGGTTGGAGGCTCTGCAGGATGCGTGGACTCAGGTTCGAGCAAGCGATCGCAGGTTGGCAGTCACCAACGGACTGCTTGAGAACGCAGCCATGCAACGCAGGGTAGCCGAAGCTGAAGGGAATTATTTCAACGCGCATGCAGACTTGGAAGAGAAGATAGGAAAGCAGGAAAGCAGGGAGCTATTGAGGTGCGTGTTGACATGCCATTTGCACAGCATGATGTAAAAAACACGTGGGGCACGTTTGATGGCGACATAACTAAATGGCAGGTCCTTCGTGGCAGCAATCCACAAGAATGATAGGATCGCGCCGGCCTACAAATTTTCTTATCTGAAGGCATCGCTGACGGGCAGAGCTTCAAGAGCACTTGGCGAGTGGCAACTTACCAATCAGAATTATTGTGCAGCCTGGGCACGCATAAACGAGATGTTTATGAAAAAGTATGCCACTCGTCGGGAGCTTTTGAGGAATTTCTTCAAGCTTCCGACACTGCAGGGACAGCCGCGAGCAGGAGAACTGCAGAAAATGTCAAATACGACCCACGAGACGATCAGGCAGCTGGCTTCACAAGAAGTTCCCACGGAGGCGTGGGATATAATTATCATCCACGTCCTTCTGGAGAAGCTTGACCACGAGACAGCCTGTAAGTGGGAAGAAGTCCGAAACTCCGAGGAGCCTACTGTGCAGGAATTCTGCAATTTCCTCGATAAGAGAGCAGAAGCCCTAGAAGGAGCAGGAGTCAGGCAGCGAGAGCAGGGCCCAATTCGCCAATCTGGAAGCAAACCTGAGACGAGCAGGGCAGCTACGGCTAACCAACTACGGCAGCAGGAGCAAGCAGGAAAAAGGCAAATGCCTTGTTTTTCCTGTAATTCACCAAATCATCCACTCTGGCGCTGCCCAGAATTCAATACACTGAATTTACGCGCAAGACAAGAGCTAGTGAAGGATAAGAGGCTATGCACCAATTGCCTTAAGACAGGACATGACCCTACCAACTGCTTCCAAGGGCCATGTTTGCGTTGTCCTGGATGTAGCGGCAACACTGTTTGTTCGAAAGAAGAGAAAAAAAAGAGAGGACTGCCAGTGAGTAGTAAGAAATCAGTCAGTTTTGTGTAAACCGCTGAAGAATCAAGGCGTGTATTAAAGAATCTATTTAATAAAATAAACTTTATAATTACATTAAAGTGTGAATTGTTGTCTGTTAATTAACGAACGGATGCTTTTATGGAAGACCATACCATAACAGCGTCATCTGCCCGCTAAAGGAATTTAGCAAGGCCGAAGCTACGGTTCTTCAAGTGCAGGAACATGGAAAAAGGAGGAGCAATATGCAGGGAAAAAAAAGGAAGAATGACTAGGACCCTCTTTGGCAAAACTTCGTCGCTTGAATTCCAGCAGGGAAGCAGGAACAGCAGGACAGGGGAGAAGGGAATCGCAGGGTAGTGAGTCTTGGGAGGATTTCAAACGTCATAATAAAGATGAATTTAAAACTTATGTAAGGAATTTTAATTATAAAGAGAAGGGCATTTGCATAATTATACCAACTACGCAGGTAAGGATAATCATAGATAGCAGGACGTATGGACCGATCAGAGCAATCTTCGATACTGGAGCACAGCCATACCTGATCAGTTATCAGCTTCATCAAAAGTTGGCTTTGCCAAAAGAGCAGATAGCAAAGCGAATAGTGGGGATAGATGGTGCATCTTTACAAATCAGGTATAAGACAACTTTCAAATTAATTAATTAGCAGGATTTCTGGATTTTACCAAAGGACAGCAACTGGCATCCAACAGTCCTTACTCGCAATTTAGAACTACAGCAAATTAGTAGATCTTCTGAATTGCCACTGGCTGATCCAGAATTATGGAAGGCAGGTCCTATTGATTTGTTGTTAGGGTACAAGGCAGTGGCACGATCGTTTGTTTCGGTTATTGGGAACCACAACGATAGTGTCCTGGAGATAGAAAGTATTTTTGGGCTGTCATACTCGGGGAGTATGGAGATGGGCAGGAAAGGATAGAGCAGGAGCAGGTATCGCAAATTGTTTGTGTGGACAATAATAAACTTCATGAACTACTTCAGCGATTATGGCAATTAGATGACATAGCATCATCATCGAGCAGGACAATAGAACAAGAGCAAGTAGAGCAGAATTTCATGAATACATTTTCACGGGATGATTCTAGAAGGTTTATTGTGACAATTCCTATTAAGTATACAGAGATGGACATTGGAAGCTCTGAATTGATAGCGAGACGCAGATTCTTTGCTCTAGAAAGGAGACTCAATGGAGATGCAGAGCTCAGGCAAAAGTATGTCAACTTTATGCGAGAATATCAAAGCATGGGACACATACAACCAGTGACTGATGCTGTCAGAGCGACAAATGTGTATCACATTCCGCACCACTGCGTAACAAAGAAGTTCAGGGTTGTATTCGATGCAAGCTGCAAAACAGTGAAAGGTATTTCACTCAACGAAGTTCAAAAGCTGGGGGAAAAACTTCAGAGAGATCTTCACGAAATTTTAATGCGCTTTAGGCGATATAAAATTGCTATTAGCGCAGATATTAAAATGATGTTTCGAATGGTGAAGGTCGCAAGAGAGCAGTGGGACCTACAGAGAATTTTTTGGCGAGAAGGTCCTCATGAGAGCTTGAAGGAATACTGGCTTACTGTTGTAACTTACGGTATGACATCATCAGCTTATCTAGCAGTGCGTGCATTGATTCAATGTGCAAGAGAGAAGGAGCAGGAATTTCCTATTGTTGCAAGGGCAATTATCGTATGCGCATTATCGACTGTATTATATCTACATATGCGTATAAATATACAAAAAGAAAAACGGTTGCTGAAAATCAAATAAATGTATTCAGTGCGCATCATCGCCTAAATAATAAAAAAAAGAAGAAGAAAAAACCGAAAACGGAGAGACATACATAAAGGACAGTAATCGTAAGCGGTGTAGCGAGGCAATAGGATGAGGAAAAAGGGAAGGGTTAACTGCCGTGGAGGCGCATTCAGGGAAAGAATGTTCGGCGGATTTTGTCGTGGTATGGCCCAGGCTAGCCATCACGGGGTCAGGGTTTTGCCCCTCCGCCGAACCTCACCTCGTCACAAAACACAAAACACAAAAACATACCACTTCTCCACTGTCACTGGCGAGTCTATTAGTGACAACCTTCTTTGGACCTGCTGTTGGTGTTACAGATCCTGCCACCCAACATTACTACACATATTTTGTGATAAAAACGAATTTCGAGCCCACTCACCTCTTGAAAACTTTTTCCTAATTTTCCCGCTCACTTTACTTTCTCCTTTATTTTTTTAGTTCGATTTACTTTTCGTTCTCACCACTATTGCGCTATACAGAACTAACCGAAAAAAAAATTCACCGTAAACTGCTAATGACATACCCTTAGGATTCGCGCACTTCACTTGAGCTTCACCACCTTATAATTTGAACTAAATAAGCTCTCAACTTTATTCCCAAGTGGAAGCTCCAATTTTTCCTCAGCTGAGCTTAATTCTTTGTTCCCCCTATACATAAGCGCCGTTGCGATCAGAATTCGGCAAACGGTGGCCGAATTAAGCAAAAACCCCTCTAGCGCCTACTTCCCCGGCGGGGTAAAAGAAATAAAAGCCTGCTCACTGAGCACCAAAACAAATCCCACTCATTGGTCACCTTGACACATAGAAACATCGAAACAGAGCTTTCGACATCGATTACTGCAGTTTCGATTTTTCTCATATTTCAAACGACTTGTCATCCTTGTCACTGTCCAAACCATACAACCAAATGTCATTACAAAAAAAAATCAAACCAAAACAAAATGTGTTCGTCTACCATGATCAATCTCGGTTTTCACCAAAAATACGTTTTCCAGACCAATATTAAGCAAATAAAAACTATAAATATGCTCTTTATCCTATTCTCCTTTCTATATTCGTCTCTCACTACTAACTACAAGGCATTTACGCTGTTTATTTTCATTTCCGAAACCGTCGCCGTTCCCAACTCTCTTTCCCCAAGAAACATCTCGGCCCACGCTGTTGGCAGGTTGGTAGTTCCATTGAACTAACGCAGAAATCTTCTGTTTTGAAAACTGAATGCCGAAGAATGCCACATTCATCACAACCCGTTCCATGGGACGATTAGTGAATTGAGTACGCATCCAGTTGAACGTTCCCTACCAGCCGTAACAGCGGTGCGAGTGATTTGTGTAATAGAAAAGTATACATCGCCAAAACTGAACGGTATACATAAACAAACGCAAATGGTAACAGTCACGTAGACCATCGTGGTTAGCTTGTCCCAACGAGAACGAGAGTGTGTGTACACGAAGATTTTCAAAGATTGTGCATGGGAGTGTGTATGCGAAGATTTTCAACGATTGTGAACGAGACTGACGGAGTGGTTTTGCAGAGCAGCTGTGTGACGAGACGGTGGTTGTATCGAACACTCACGCTAAAAAGCTATGTTCGATGGTTCGATGCTCGATGGAGCATAATTTGGATGTTCTATGAGTCAGTTTTTAACTGGACGACGAAGGGGACGGACCCTCGATAAGGTTTACTTTTGAGTTTTTAATAAAAGAAAGAAATAGTGGGTTTTCTGAGGCATGGCCTCTTTTCCACTTAAATTGTGTATTTTTCATTTATCTGTGGTTCACCAGTAGTGTGTGTACAAAAACATTGGTCATTCGACCGAATAGCAACCAGCGACCTATGGAATCAACAGAATATTCGAATATTCTCGAAGGAACCGAAGGAATCGATGCGTACATGAAAAAGTCACGTACGCATCGAGGCAATACGACGGAAAAGGTAAGGAAAAATCTCGTATAAAAATATATAAACCAACACGAAAGAACGAGGCGTGCGTCGGCATTCATGCACAGGCATGATGATAAAAAAAAGGAAAAAAAAAACAACAAACAAATTATGCCTGAGCTAGCAGCAAGCATGCAGCTGTGTCGACGACGAGAAGGCGAGACTACATGTATATACATGTTCATGCTTATCTGCTATGCGCATGACACGATTTGGATGGGGATAGAACGAAGGCGACAGAAAGATATGTCAAAGACACATATAACAACGACACACACCGAAGCGCAAAACAACGACGCAGAGCTGCAGGGAATATTATTTTTTTTCCTTTTCTCTCCCTCCTTTGTTCTGTTCTATTTGAGCATTCTGTTTTTGAACGTCAACAAGTCGACATCGGGTAGGCAAGTAGAAGCAAAAAATATTTTTGTGGAAAGTTATTTAAAAAAGTAGTGAATTCAAGTATCAAGTCAAAGTATTTAGAAAAACCAAAGTGGTCACAAATTGTGCAATCAAGCAAAGTAGTGAATTCAAGTATCAAGTAGATACCTAATCAATTGAATTGAATCCTAATAGAAGGAAGGAGGACGGAAGGCAGTCAAAGCATTTTTATGCGAGTCGCCTTAGAGGGAAGGAAAACGAAGCTCAAGTACGAGATGCGAGTTGTCGTGATCGATGGATGCTTGCAAGCGGAAGGAAAGGGAAGGTAAGGGAAGGATGGGAACATGGACAGCAATGGCACAGCGACGATGGCAGCAGCGAAACAAGATTTACTGCGCACCATTTAATTGGTGGGATTAATTTTATAGAGATAGGGGGAGGGTCTGCGATTAATAGGCAAGTACATCATAAACAAAATTTAATCGACTGATATATCTTTTAAGGAAACCTGGAAGGATCAAAACGAAGGACTACTAAATTGGCAGGGGAAAGAATGGAAGGAGCCATGGAGGGAAACATGGAATACGTATTCGATGCAGGGATACATGCGATCGAACGGATGGCAGCGTACGTTAAATCAGAGCGATTCAAAGAATGCCCTGTGGAGGGAATTGCGATTAGACTCGAGGCTCTTAGCGATGCTTGGGAGCAGGTGAAGGGCAGTGAGAGAAAACTTGCTGCGAGGATGGATCTGCTGGAGAGGGCAGCGATGGAGAGGAGGGCAGCCGAGGTCGAAGAGCTATATTTCACTGGTGCTCAAGAGGAAAGAAGCTGAGCTAAAGAAGATGGAGATGGGGATGGAAACCAGGCCAATCGAGGTGCAGGTGTCGCTGCCATTCTCGCAGCACGACCTGAAAAACACCTGAGGCGAGTTTGATGGCTCGATAACAAGGTGGCAGGGGTTCCGCGACCGTTTCGTGGCAGCGGTGCACGAAAACGACCGAATCTCGCCGGCCTACAAATTCGCCTACTTAAAGAATTCCTTGGTCGGGAAGGCAGTGCGCACCCTGGGCGAGTGGCAACTGACCGAATCGAACTATATCGAGGCGTGGAAGCGCATGAATGAACTATACAATCGACAATATGCCACTTGCCGTGAATTGCTGAGGCAGTTCTTTAAGTTACCCTGGTTGGAAGGAGCTCCGAAGGCTGCCGAGCTGCAGAAAATGTCGAATGTGACCCATGAGACCATGAGGCAATTAAAGGCCCAAGGTGTTCCTACCGAAGGGTGGGACATGCTAATCGTTCACGTCCTACACGATCGCATGGATTCGGAGACCTCATGCAAATGGGAAGAGGCGAGACAATCTGAGCAGCCTACTATTAAAGATATTTGTGCCTTTTCGGAGAAGCGTGCCATTGCGTTGCGATGGTGAGGGCTCTTCGTCGCACAGAACTAAAGAAGAGGAGCTAGTTGAAAAGAACTTCGTTGAGACTTTTCGACGAGATTAATCTGGAAGGTTTATAGTAACGATTCCCCTCCGACATCCAGTGAAGGATATAGGTACCACTGAACTTACTGCGTAACGCAGGTTCTTTGCATTTAAAGGAAATTGGAAGGGGATAGAGAGTTGAAGGAGAAGTATATCGACTTCATGAAGGAATATAAAAGAGAAGGACACATGATACCAGTAACTGGTAGCGAACGAGGAGCAATTGTTTACCACATACCGCACCACTGTATAACAAAGAAGTTCAGGGTGGTGTTCGATGCCAGTTGCAAAACCACGAAGGGTGTTTCGTTAAACGAAGCGCAGATGACCGGGGAGAAACTGTAGAAAGATCTTCAAGAGATCCTCATGCGGTTTAGAAGAAAGAAAAAAACGAAAACGGAGAGACATACATAAAGGACAGTAATTGTAAGCGGTGCGAGTGATTTGTGTAATAAAAAAGTATACATCGCCAAAATTGAACGGTATACATAAACAAACGCAAATGGTAACAGTCACGTAGACAATCGTGGTTAGCTTGTCCCAACGAGAACCAGAGTGTGTGTACACGAAGATTTTCAAAGATTGTGCATGAGAGTGTGTATGCGAAGATTTTCAACGATTGTGAACGAGACTGACGGAGTGGTTCTACAGAGCAGCTGTGTGACGAGACGGTGGTGTACGACAGTGTGTGTTGTGTAGAGCGATAGGCTAAAGAAGAAGCAGAAGAACGGTTTTGTATGATTGTGTTGCGGATATCGAAGGTGCAAAAGAAAAGGAATTATTGTATGTATCTGATAAACATTCTTTTTTTTTATTCTTTCATTGTCCAGAGAATGCACAGTTGTGCTGAAAAGTAACCACTCAAGAAAAACATTTTTCATAATAATTTGATCTTAAAATTATTTTGACTTATATAATTTGAAATGGCTTGCTATTATTTTAAAATCATTAAATTTTAAACATATTGAAAGAATTTGAAAGAAATTAATAGGGAATTTTGTTGAAACTGTGAAAAGGTATAGTATCGGAAAAATAAACGAGTTAGAGATTAGAGCACTTACGGTGGAATCATTGAAGGAAAATTGAGAGAGTTAAGATTGCCTCTATCGGGAAACAAAAAGCAGTTGACGGAACGACTATTGACACATTTTCACATTGAAATTACAAATGAAATATCTGATGATGATTTTGTTGATGCCGCCGGCCGGCGGTAGCAGGAGTTCGTCTCGGCAGGAAAGAACCTCTAGGCAAAATTTAGTTTTTGAACAAGAAATGTTGCCGTCAAGCAGTTTTAAGTTCAGAGATTTGGAGGATGCTATTACAACGTTTTCGGGTGAAAATCTTCAAGACGTCAATGATTGGACAGAAAGCTTTGAGGATATTTGTGAGGGATTAGGGTTCAATCAGTTACAGAAGTTTGTATTCGCTAGAAGACTTGTTTCCGGTTCTGCGAAGTTGTTTATACAAAGATGTAGACAAGGCCCAAGGTTATTAATAATACACCCCCAAGGAGTAACGGAGTAGCACCTTTTAGAGGGATAAGAATCCCACAGGAATATCATATCCAAGCAAACGACACTTCATTTAACCATTTATGTAACTAGAATAAGTTTAAATAAATTAAATAAAGTTTTTTTTTTTATCAAAATTATGTGTTATATAAATTAAGTGGCATGTACATATGAATAAATTGTTTTCATCCCTAATGTGATCCACTTCATTATGCGATCACTGAATAAATTACTCTGTGCAGTTGTAGCGAAAAGGAAACAGAAATATTTCATTTAATTTAAATGTAATATTACCCAATTGAAATTATAGATGAAGATAGATGCGGTAGAAAGAAATTTAAATTATGAAATAAACATTCTAATTTATTCTTTTTTCCAATAAGCTCAGTCGATACTCATCCACCAAAGAAAACAGAACAACCTCTGTATAATACTTTTTATATTTTTCCTTTGAAGTATTTTACTATAAAATAAATTGATTATTCGAAAATAAAATATAAATTATTGTTGATATTTGGAATTTTAATTAAGAAGTCAGCAATACAGTCCCAACTATGTAGTGTGTGAGATTTAAAAAATTGTTATTTTTGTGGCCATATACGTGACCACAGAAGCGGAAAACAAAAGAAAAGGAAAGTAATTGGTAACTATACATTATACATTATAATTTCTTTCAGTTTTTGTTCGATCCTTGTTTACGCCAATCTAGTGGTGGAGTAAGTTTCGAAGCGACACTTACTCCACCCATGTAAACCCCTTTTAAAACCGACCTTTCGGAACGCACCCTAAGGTGGCTGCCGGAAATAAAGAAAACAAAACTTTTTCGGCAGCCATCTTAGGCACGCGAATTCCTTTCTCATTCTAAATCGAACATTCATAGTTGCATCTCGGCAACAATCGTTCCTCTTTCTTTTCTTATTTTTATGTAAAAATTAAATCTATTGAAAACTCAATAAAAAACCCTTTTATATTGAAAAATTAAATTAAAAAAAATCAACCTCTTCGTGTAATATTTATTGATTCCTCTGCGGTGGCTCAAACATTGGTCCTTCGAGCCGGATCTTCCTCCAGCTCCGTCCTATTCGTCGACATCACCACGCGGTATCGCAGAGGAATCATTTCTTCGTTGGGCAAATATCGCCACAACTCCAAACATCGTTCTAAATCGTCGACATCGTCAAGGAAAGACGCGTGTTTCACGATTGCAGACATCGTCGTGCAAACATCACCACATCTCCGAACGTCGTTCCAGAATGTCGACATCGCCACGCGATCTCGCAGAAGAAAATTCTTCACCATCGTCTTAATCGCCCAAGTAAAGACGCGTGATTCACGATCGCAGACATCTCACAGAGGCCACAACTACTGGCACTTTTCTTAAACAAATAATTTGCCTTTCAGCCGCATCTCGGCATCACTATTTGTTTTCTCATAAAACCATAGATATTTTTTAATAAAGACAATTATTTTGAAAATAAAAACCAAGTGGTCGACCATATAAATTTTTTGGTGATTTTCTTACGACGTTGGCAGAAACAATCCTTTTTACAATCAGTCCAAGAAATAAGTAGTGTTAGTATGAATTTCGAAAAGGCAGTATCGATTCAGCCGCCTAATAAAACAGACGTACATAAACATATAAATTGAAACGCGCCGACAAAAAAGAACACGAAAATCTAAAAAACACCAAACGGTTGGTAATTGGCAAGGCACTGGTGAAGGTTGCAGCAGTGCAGAGTGTAGTTCACAACTACGAAAAAAGATAATTCCAATGGAATCAGGTACGTATGTACATTTAATGTAGTTTTATTCAACTTCATTAATTAAAGCATGAGACAAACAAGTTTTTGGACAAATATTTTGCCGCCAATAAATCAAAAACACATAAATAGATACCATCCATAACCAAGTGTCATCGAACAACTACGTTCCACATAAGTGAGCATGTACATGAGCCATATCAAGTTGTACTTTTGAGATACCCATTGCAAGCCACATCTACATTATTATTAAATTGTCTTTTACGGCATATAACAATTTCGACATTTGCTATAATTAACAAAACAATTTCTACTTTTGGCATTGGCAACTCAAAGCGATCAAATTCAATTAGCCAAATTTATTGTGTCAATATATTTTCGGAAATTGATAGAACACAATACTCTGGCAAAGTGACGGGCTTCATCCCAAAGGGCCAAAGCGGTGATATTATAAAGAAAGAGAAACAATAAACAAAACAATAAAGAATAGTAACGGGCTTCAACATAAGCGGTGATAGTGTGTGAGTTGAAATTGTGTATACACATCAAGACAACCGTGGTTGCTTGCTCCAACGAGAACGACGAAAAGAAAAAAAAAAAACAACAGTGGGTCTCGGACTTTGAAGAAAATGCCATCATCGTGCAATGGAGCGAGATCTAGAAATTGATATATGGGAAACAACTGGTAAAGGGAGTCGCTCAACAATTTCTAAACGATCCAAGAGCTCAAAGAACAAATAAGGCTCTACGAGAAGGTGCACGGTTTTGCAGAAGAAAATATTGACAGCCTGCTTAGCGCAATGACGGAGATGTTTAGCAATAAAGAAAACAAGTTAACGATGAGAAGAAAATTTGAGGCACGACGATGGGAGTACAATCAGATATTTCACCAATATTTCAATGACAAAGTGGTGTTATTAAACAGGATGGGCATCGAGGAAGACGAGTTTATTGAGTACGTGGTGAAAGGCATCAGTGACACAAATTTAAGGTTGTACGCGCTAGTCCACGATTTCAAGGATCGTGCTCAGCTACTGCGAACTTTGGGCAAGGGAGAACAAACTAAGCCTCTTCTGAAGCCAAGTCATCATTGTTGTTGCCATCTTGTTGCCGTTGCCGTACCCACAAACAACCGATTGAACCGATATGCCGCCCAAGAAACAAAAAGATGCCTTTTCAAAGTCCGGTAAGACGAGCCGATTACCAGTCAAGTCGGAATCTTTCAAATGTTGCGCATGCGATCTCCCGGATTCAGTCGAGGACATGGTCCAATGCGACAGATGCCAACTATGAAGCCGTTTTACATGCGCAGGCGTGAACATATCAATCGAAACGTCCGTGGACCTGCCTCACATGCACGACAATTATACGTAAGCCACATGGCCTGTAAAACGTCAATTTTAAGTTCCACATGAAATCCACATGGACGTAGAAGTGAAAGATATTAGAATTCTCTTATGTGCTCGCAATGGAGATTGGAAGAGTTGGAAGTTGGACTTTCCTATAAACGGCAGCCGGAGTCGATCCTTAAAGGTTGAGTTTGCTCGTAGGAGCCAAATCGAGCGAATAATAAAAGAAAAAAAAACAGTTTACAAAAATAAAATCCTCTCGGGAACCAGGGTTAAGACCTAATCCTTTTTCTTTGTTTTTCATCTAGATCCACTTTCGTCACAGTATTTTAAATTATTGTATTGAAAGACCTACAGGATAACATGATATAAGGTTCAATGCTCCGACAATTGACGAGGTTGCAACAATAATGGTTGGAGATAAATTTCAATCACGTGGCATAGTGCTTCATCGTAGGAGTGATCAACTTCAACGTGTTTCCGAAACACATCGTTCCTACGATGCACTTCAGTATTCGTTATTGTTTTGGCAAGGAGAAGACGGCTATTATTTTAACCTCAAATGGTAAGTAAGAATATTCCATATAATTGAAATCATTCGCATTTCAGTTCATATCAATAAAATCACAGGTGAAGACACAAACAAAAAGGTCAGTGCGATGAATTTCTATGCCTACAGGTTTATGACACGAGAGAATTGTGAAAATCACATTTAAAAATGTGGAAAAAATGTACGCTATGATTAAGACCGAGCGTTTGAACTTTATAAGATTTAATCAAACGAAATTGCGTTCTGAGGAATACATACATCTGTGCGATGTGATCAATAATGATGCCAATGTGTGTATCGAACATCGAGCTCAAACAGCTCATGTTCGATGTATGGATAGATAACTTGCCTTCAAAAGAAAGGAAAGCTTATTGTTCGAGTTAGTCTAATAAGAGATCTCACCGAGAGAACATCGATAGTAAACGGATAGATCGTGGTTTTTTACAGGCCTGCCTGTTTTTCATCGTTAACTGGTTGTTTTATTTTCGGATAGATTTCATTTCAGGTTTAATTACTTACATTCCACTGTTTCTCCACGATCGAAAACATTGGTCATTCGAGCCGCGGATATGTGCCAGTGTCGCGAAAATCGAAAGAAATTAAAATTCGGGCTATGCGTCGTTTTTAATTTGAAAAATCGAAAGAGAGAGAAAAACGCACAAGCGTTTTATAATCATTTGTTTTAATTTTTTCAGGAAGGGGAAAGAGTGGAAGAAAAAACAAACATGTAAGTACAAAATTGCAATATTGTTAGATATGGAAAGAGGAAAGAAGAAAGACAGTCCACTATGCTTTAAAAACCAAGCATCATCATCATATAATTCCACTTCAGTGGATATACGCATGAAAAAGGAAAGTTGGTAAGAACATATAGGTATTCATTTATTATATGGAAAGATAGCGTCACCATTACCGTAAGCAAACAAAATTGTTGCTACCTAAAAAAAAAAAGACCATTGCTACCTAAAAAACAGCGTAAGAAAACATGCACAGACATGAACGCTCAAATATATACAATACGAAAGACATGGCGCTAGAACATGCACAAGCATGTACACACAAACGAACAGACACACAAACGAAAGACATTGCCTCGAGCATCTTTTTTCTCCCTAAAATAAAATACAAATGAAAGACACACGAAAGACATTTAACCAACTACGCATACGCAACCGTCGCGACGAACAACGTGATGATACACATTTTTCTTCTAGAATTTATCACACAAAGCGTGCGACGCAAAAAACCGAAAGACGAAAATGAACACCTGCGTGGTAGCAACGAATAAAAAACAACAACAATTTTATCCTTTTTTTTGTATTGTGGTCGTACATGATTATGAACAAGCGAACATGCGGACGCGCATGCTAGCTTAATTGGAAAGAATGGGAAAGAGCTATGCCAAGCGGTATAGTAAATAAAGAATCGTTTGCTGCTGTTGGGAGCGGAGGAATGTCGTCATTCGAATTCCGTACGCCATCAGAGCAACATTAGTCGAAGTTTTTTCTCAAGCAGTAGCGCTACCATTGTGGAAAGTTTTTTTTAAATAGTATACATAAATCCCAAGTTTGATTTATAAAATTAAACGAAATTGAATTTGTTTGGTGCGAATTAAAATACATTTGATACATTTGGAAAGAAAACATATTGGAAAGAATTAAATACGAAGATACGAAAGACAGGAAAGACAGGAAAGATATGGAAAAGGAAAACTATGAATATACATTCAAGGCAGGCTGCAACGCCATGTCGAGAATGGTGGCATTCACAAGGTCCAGCACCTTCGCCGAGACCACCTTGGAGGCTATCAAGGTTCGGCTGGAAGCTATTGAAGATGCTTGGCAACAAGTCAAGACCGGAGAGAAGGAGATCGCCAAGACGGACGATGTCCTCAAATTGGCGGAAATCGAAAGAAGATTTGCGGAAGCGGAGGAGCAGTTCTTTACTACCTCTGCTGCCATGAAGGAAAGACACGCCCAATTGGAAAGAGACGAAAGACGGAAAGACACGCCGCCCATTTCGGTCCAGGTCAACATGCCATTCGCCGAGCACGACGTCAAGAACACTTGGGGTCAATTCGATGGTGCCATCACCAAGTGGCAAGGCTTCCGCGACAGATTTGTCGCAGCGGTCCACGACAATGACCGCATCAACCCGTCGTACAAGTTCGCATATTTAAAGCCGTCATTAACCGGAAAAGCAGCCCGTACGCTCGGTGAACGGCAGTTGGGCGAGAAAAATTATCACGAGGCCTGAAAGAGGCTCAACGATCTATACCACAGACAATACGCGACGTGCAGAGAGCTGTTGAGGCAGCTATTTCGACTTCCGATGCTACAGGGCCCCCCTAGGGCAGGCGATCTGCAAAGAATGTCCAATGTAGCTCATGAGACATTACGGCAGTTGGCAGTACAACGGGTGCCAACAGAGCACTGCGATATGATAGTAGTCCACATGCTGCATGAGCGCCTAGATCGAGAAACAGCTTGTAATTGGGTGGAGACAAGAACCTCCCAGTTTTCCACGGTGCGCAAAATGTGCACCTTCCTGGAAAGACGTGCTACGGCACTGGAAAGTGTGCAGGAAAGATTTTGAAGACGGAGAAATAAATTTGAACCTGTTTGTTGTTAATAACGAAACTATGAATGTTGGAACTATACTGGGCAGAGACTGTAGTGGATGTGCACACACCTTAAATAAAACATTCAAAAAAAACTATCAACATGCAAAGCTCAATGTTATTTATCAAAACGCATCAATGTTATCTATCAAAACCCAAAGTTCAACCTTAAGAGAATAATATGAAAACACAGAATGCAGACATTTTGAATTTCCGTTTTTTTCCCGATCAATCTAAGTTGAATTGCGTCTTTCATTCTAGGCAGTGCTTAAAATATAAAGTTGAATCTCTAATGTGCTGGTGCTTTAACAAAGCAGCTCAAACCATTTTAAATAAATTTAAATAAAGATTTTTGTATTTAAAAAAAAAACTTAAAAGTTAGTTCTTTATTTGCAATTCTCGAAAATGCATTCGAGGAACCACATTGGGTGACCCCGACGCTGGAACCAATTCCAGTTGGTTCGACAGGAATTATTGATATTGTTTGCTACGCGGCCGCCAAGTACCGGAATATCAGTGTGGTTAAACCACGCCACACCAAAACGCTCCTTTTTCCAACGGCACTACCATCGCCACACCGTGCTACGAGTTAATCAGCTGCGACCACCACCGCCAACTAAAGCACCACCACTCACTTGCCATTCACGTGTCGCCAACATATTTCAAGCCATCACCAACGATCATCAAAGCGCTACCACTCAATTGCCACACACGTGTCGCCAACATCCTTCAAGCCATAACCACTGTAGTATGGCGAGAATCCAGAACTCATAATTGCGAGTGTCAGCATGACTCAGTGGCCAACTTATAGTGACGATTCACATCGCACCACTTGAACCTTTTCAAGTGCATTGCCCAAGTAATGTGTGACACAATTGAGTTCGGGTCTTCTTGCTATGCTTGCACTTTCCATTAAATCGAATTGTGCATAAACAAGGTGAAATCATATTAAATAAATCAATGATCAATCAACTACATCAAGTCTGTGTTTTTATTCCGCCAAACATATTACATGGCGATCCTGCCAGACATTGATTCAAATTAATAAAAGTGAAAATATCAAAGTAAATTGAATTAATTCAACAATAGTATCACCGATATCCAAGGAAGAAATTGATAAAATATTCGAAAAACGGACAGACTATTTAAACGCTAAAAAGAGTAAAGACTCTAGTGCCCATCCACCAGAGAAAAGACCCGAAGTATTAAGAATAGGACCACTCCCCCTTACAATCGAGGAATACAAACATATTACACCACCATCAATAAGGCGCCACCACTCAATCCCCACATACGTGTCACCAACATTTTTCACCCCCAACATCACATCTTGCCATTGGCCACAAACTGTGTTTGCAACAATATACAACAATCATCGACCATCGCTGTGTACAAAAATTGCTGACCAGCCAAAAGTGGAAAATTGGAAAATTAAAAGTGAAGAGTACAAAAACAGAAATATAAAACATAAAGCTGTAGCCGACAATAGAATAAGATAAAAAAATAAAAAGAAGAATGAATGTAAAAAAGAAAGAAAAAGAGAAAAAGAATTTATAGTGGCTACTGGTGGTAGTGGTTGTATTGTATCAATAAGTGTTGCAATTCGCCGCGTTAGTTCAGTTGAAGTGTAACCCTCAATACGAACGCGTGTGCCGAGAAACTTGTGTCTGAATTTAACTGAATTTAATGTATAATAAAGAAATTAATTTTTAAACCTAAAGACCGTGCGTTGTGTGTTATTTCTGGTTGCTGGCTGTCCTTACAAAGCATATATGGTTCTTTTGGACAACTTTTAAGAAATTGAGCCTTGTGCAAATATAGACACATTAAAAAAAAAAATTAATGCCATAAGAACAAGTTACCGCAGAGAACTAAAAAAAAAAAAAAAGTGAAAAATCCGGATCTGGATTAGGTGATTTATATGTTTCTTCGCTGTGGTATTTCAATAACCTGACCTTTTTGATGGATCAAGAAGAAGTTATTGACTTCTTCAATGGACGATGAAAATGAAAAAAAAAACCCAAATGCTGAAGCCGAAAAAGTAAGTAAAATGCTGGTGGGTCTCAACATAATAAACATTTTGGTTTCGAGATTAGAACATTTGAAATCATTTTGAGGCAAAGAAAAAAAGCCTTTGGTTTTGGAGATGAGAATACTTTGCATGAAATTTTTGTGGGTATAAAAGCTGAATGTTCTCAAGTTGCTCAGCATTACAGTCGCTACAGTGCGTGTTAAAACAATTTGTCTTAAAATTAAAAAGTTTCTTTCCTCTTTTTTAAAAAATGTCTTTTATTAACAAAATAAAAAAATTGGTAAAAAGTGAAAAAGACGTGCAACGGAATAAGCCATTGTCTAGCTTATCCAAATTGAGCTTAAAAAAACGTTTTCCTATCGTTAAATCGAAAAGGATAACAACCAAATTCGGGCCACAAATATTACTTGAGCTTGAGGAATGTTGTGTGTTCCTTCTAAAACGATAGAACTCGCAACTCACTGATGACGATGTCAGCGAGCTTCCGAAATGCAGCTTCGAAGTGGTCGAGCCAATGGGGATAAATTCGTTCGCACATGACAGGCATTAAAAATGAATATTCATTCTTAGTTCAACGTCGATGAACAACGTATCGTTTTATGTATCTCTGTTAAAGACAATTTCGATTTATATTAAATGTTTAATATTATAAACTCGGTGCTTTTTTTTTATTCATTTTGACAAGTCAGAAGTCGGGATAAACTTAGACTAGACCTACAAAAGCAAATTTAAACCAAAAATAAATAAAAAGCTAAAAAACAAAGCAAACGAATTTTTCGCAACGTGTTCGCGAAAACGGAGTCGAGTTCATGACTCAAAAGACAAAAAAAAAAACAATCGAATGATGTATATGTATGCATATACAACGGTCTGTCAAGTATATAAGCGAAACAAAGATAACTAACGGACAAAAAAACACAGTTCTTTTTTTTCAACGCAGAAGAGACAAGAAATCCGCTTCTCACGTGATCCATTTTTGTATCGAAAAAAAAGGATTCTTTGTTCTCGAAAGTTAATTTTTCTTTCATTCGCGATGATTAAACTCGAAACGTTGAAAGTAACTCAGTTAAATAAACTGTTAAGAATTCACGAATTACCAATCGTTGGTAATAAGTCACAGAAAATCGAGAAGCTGACGGAGGTGCTCGTAACCGACGAAGTGGACGCAGAAGAGCTCCACACCGAAGATGAGGAAGAGCAAGACACAGAACCTTGGAAGGCAGGAATGGACGATCTACGGAATATCGTGGCGACACTGGCTAAAACGGTGAGAGAAATCTCGACGAATCTACGCATAGCAATGTCTACAAGTGTTTCGCAAACTTTTTATAATTATAAAAAAAAAAATGTTATTGTGATTCAGACACAATAGAAATAAACAGCAGTTTTTCTTTTTGACACGCGTTCAGAGAAAAAAAGATTTTTTAAAACAAATTTCGGGTTCAGTTCACAGTATAAAAAAGACAATTTTTCATTTGTCACACGTTCAATTGTTAACATAAGGGGATTCATCACGCGTTCAATTACTCATTTTAAAATTTTTGTTCGCGTTCTTCCGGGAAATGCCGGGTTCAGCAGGTACAAATGAAGACGAACAAAGGTTTGAAAATGGTTCAAGTTCAAACAACAATCACCAACTCCAATCGAGTCAACCACGGGTACAAGTAGAGTCAATTAGAGTTCGACTTCCTACATTTTGGAACTCCAATCCGGTCATGTGGTTTATCCAAGCAGAGGCACATATCACAGTGTATAGGTTAACCAGTTCTGAGACAAAATACTGTAAAACGAATAAATTCTCTGAGAATTTAAATAGATTCCACTCCATTCTAATGTGGAGAGGACTGTGTGGAACTAAAGAGAATGAGAGAAAACCCGTCTCATAGAAGTAGAAGATCCTTTTTAGGGGATGAAATGGTCTGTGAGAGCACAGCTCGGTACTGTGGCGATCATTCGTTTGGGTGCAATTCAATCGAGTAGTTCATGTCGGGCACAGTACTGAGTTTGTGTAAAGAATTAGAGTTTAAGGAAGAGACAATTAATGAACATTATTTAATAAACAATTGAAATGTAATAATTTCAGAAGTGGGATAACCCATAAGTGGTTTGTGTGTTTTGGCGCTTCTGCCTGTTTTAATAAAAAAAAAACTTATTTTGCCGATCTATTTGGTGCGCGTCCATTAAAACTATTTTGCTCGTGATCCTTTCTTGTGTGCGAAGTCCGTTCAGTGTCCAAAGAATGTCGACTACAAGAAAACGAAAAAACACTGACGTCGCTAGTACCTCAAGTGGAATGGAAGAGGAAAATGTCGGCACTTCATAACGCTCTGGCGAAACGTTTGTATTTCGTTTTGGGGCATCCGAATGCGAAAAAATTATACCAGCATTCAATCCAGCCAGCGAACATGGATTGAGTGCTGAAGCATGGGTATATGCCTTAACAACATTCAAAAGTATGTTCAATTGGGACGAAGTAACGACCATATTTTACGCCTCAAAAAAAAAAAACAATTGTTGACGTGGGAAAATTTTAAAACCCAGCTTATAAAAGCTTTTCCCACAAGTGAAGGCGATTCAACCCTGTTGTTGCAAATAATGGCTAGGACTAAGCGCCCAGACGAAAACATCGAGAACTTTTTTAACAACGTGGTAGGACTTTGTACTCGCGCTCGCATGCTGGAAAGCATGACGATGAATTACATCATCTCCGGGTTCAAAGACGAACATTTAATAAACACTTTGACGGCATCGCATAGTAAAAATTTTGAGGAGCTTTTACTCAAAATTAAAAGTTAAAAAAAATAATAAGAAATAATAATCATCATCGTCCAAGTTCAGCAAGACTGTCTGAATCTAGATTTTTGACGAAGCGGAATGTCCAGGTGACGTGCTTCATTTGTGGGAGGGAAGGCCATTTAGCTCGCAAATGCGCAAATAAAATCTTGAACGATCGGGGACAATGTAATCGAATCTGTTATAACTGCCAAAAAGAGGTCATTTTTACAATACTATCTCACGGTTGCGTCCTTGCCACCAGACACTTGTGACTCGGTGATTGATATTCTCTCAAATTCACCTAACACCGACAAATATCTCGCACTTAAATCAGCACTTATAGAACGCCATTCAGTTTCCGAGATAAAACGATTAGAGACACTCATTGATAAAACGGACATGGGTGACCGAAAACAGTCGGAAGTTTTGCGGTCGATGAAAATGTTGTCAGGTACTTCTTTCAACGACGATAATCATTAAAAATTTATGGATACGTCGGTTACCGCAACCTATCAACATCGCGTTGTTATCGGTTGGCACAGACACTTGAAGAGTTAACTAATCTCGCGGATAGGATATACGAAGCATCTCAGAGTGCGAACATTTGCAGTGTTACCACTCTTCCGCAAAAAAAGCAATTCAAAAATGTAACTCGAAAAGAGACTCGATAGAATTGAGTCAATGATCTAAGCTTTGTCCATTCAATCGTGCTCTCGTAGTAGAGACAGATCGTTCCAACATACAAAAAATAGAAACACTCGATCACGCAGTTGTATTAATCCGGAACAGGAATTTGCTGGTATCACAGACGCTATAAACAAAATGATATTAGTCTGAGGCGTAATTTTGTTCACTCCTTCATATTAGCCTCAGTGAATAGACCAATATTAGGAGCCGATTTCTTATCAAAGTTTAATCTACTAGTAGATACAAAAAACAAAAGATTAATTGACCCTCTCACTAAGCTCCATTCTTACGCAACAACCATAAGAACTGACGATCCAACCCCAAAACTTAGCATCTTTGAGATTAAGAAAATATTTAGATAAAGATAAACAAATGAGTGAACCTAAGAGTATTTTAAATGAGTTAACAATTAATGAAATTAAACATGATCAGATGAATGCAAATCAATCATATACAAATGAATGTAAAAATTTAATGATTATCCTAATAGAAGAAAAACAAATTGAATTATTGAATAATGATGACATATTATATGCTTTTAAAACAAGATTTAATGAAATGACGAGAAAATTTATGTGCTACAATCGTCGTTGATGAGTACAGTCAATCTTTGTAAGTCGAACGAGTCGGATGTTATACTGTTTAATAAAAGAAAAACCATAATCGAACAAAAGCTGTGTTTATTTTCTAATTGAGTGATTTTTCCTGATTTATGGTTGAAAAAAACCCAAAGGTTAAAATTCAGAAGTGGGATTATATATATCCAAGTCCATCGCGAAAAAAATATACAATTCAAACGAGTGCGTGAACATTTTTATTCAAACGAGTGCATGAACACTTTTATCGAAAAAATGATGTCAAATAACGAGACGACGAGATCGAAGAAGACCTAAGGAAAAGGGGAAACGATAACGACGGTACACAGACAGGGCCTTAGGGGAGAATGGATATTTTTGGGACACAGGAGGAATGGGACACTGGCATTTTCTCAGTTCCTACAATTGTTTTTCTCTTTCGTTGTATGACAGATTCTGTCTTCAGTCTGTCCCCATCCCTCAACAAAACAAGTTGTGTCTAGGAAAAAAATCACGGAGTGCAGATTAAAAAAAGAAATTTGTGCATAAAAAGTAAAACATCTGTGTAAACTTTGATTGAACTTTTTTTTAATGTGTGAACTTACTGCACAAAAGAGTGTAATAATAATTAGATAGCAACACTATTTTTGAAGTGAATTCATCGTAGTTTTGTTTAATTAGTGCCACACGAAAAGTGATATTATAAATTATTTATTCAAAGTGCCATACAGGATGATTGGGACATCACTATATAACCCCATAGTTGTCCCAATTCTATTGATCGCAGGAGGAATGGGACAAACCCAATCCAGAAGGATGTTGGTAAGCTAAAATTATGAAATACATATTCAATGTTTCAAAAAGTTTAATATTGAATCTGTGTTAAACTGTGAGCGTTTTTTGTTTAAAATCGCACACATAACGCATTGAGACTTTTGCGCAGAAAAGAGAAAAAAAAAACAGAAACCAGCTAACGCCAACGGTACAAACAATAAAAAAAAAGAGAAGTGAAAACAGTGTTAAATTGTGATACACAGCTGCTGTATACACAAACACACGTTAACAAAACCCACTCAAACGAAGAAAACAAAACCCACTCAAACGAAGAAAACAAGACAGTCGACGGACTGAGGACGAAACTGACGGAATAAGGGCTAGATACGGAAGGGTTGAAAAGGGCTCTGCAGGATAGGCTTCTCGTACATTTTGGTCTGGCCAGAGACTCAGATGATGAGGATGAGAATATGAACGGCAGCTTCGAAACAGCTTCAGTTCCGGGCGGCCATTTCAGAAAGACGTTCACGCTTCGTGACATCGAAAACTCCTTTATGACCTTCGATGGAACTAGCCACCAGAGTGTGATGCACTGGGTGCGTGATTTTGAAGAAAATGCGTTGACGGTAGGGTGGAATGACATACAAAAATTTATTTATACCAAGCAACTGCTCAAAGGTGCCGCTAAGCTCTTTGTTCGCAGCGAACGGGAAAAAAAGAAAAAAAAAACACAGAATAGAAATTGAATGCATGGGCACATTGCATTGCACACTGCACAGAAAACGCAGGAACACAAAAGGAAAAATTCGTGGAGGGAACACATTTTTTTTTTGGTAATTAAAGAATCAACATAATTTCAATTTTATTCATCCACAGATAACTACCAAAACTTGGGCATACTCAACAGCCTGAACATCGTGGACGTAGAGCCGATCAACAGCGTTCAATGGAATTCATCGACAAGCAACTACGAGTCGCATATTTCTTTTACACGAGAGTGGATGCTTGCATATTCGGTCATCGTTGTGATCGTCGACAGTCTTCACATTTACCGCACCTCATCAATATTTTTGATCATACGATAAGCATATAAATGTACATTTATATATGTATATAAGTTATCACGAGAATCTTAACGACGACGACGACGTCCACAGTATGTGCTGACACGGCTACTTCTATCAACGAAGTAGTTCCCACAGGTGTCAGCCATAGACGACAACAATGCAATCCAATACTATCACGAGCCTCTAGTGTGGCACTAGACAACGACACTTTGTGCTTACACAATTCAATCAAGTGCAAAAGAATAAGAATTTGATATCTTGCACGAGCGGCAAAATACACGAAATTCTTGCTTGCTTGGGGTAGATGGAATTATTTTTAAGTTAGTTCTTAAGGAACCATTACTCAATAAAGACAAACATAATTTGTGTAACTACATAATTCAATAATAAAATAAGAAATACATACATACTTATAACTTATACATACATTTGCCTAAATATTGCTGTTATCTCGAGGCAAGTGTGGTAAATATGATAAAAATTTAAGCTTAATTGAAAATCAAAAGAAAAAAAAGTTGTTAAAAACGAGAAAAAACATCCTGACCCCATAGATTCGTCGAGGAGTGCCCACGCAGATCGACTAGAATTTTACACGTTGTGTGTAAATCCAACGAATATTAGAACTATCGTTGAGCTCTTGGCAAATCCTAATACCGCGGAGAGAGATCGCCTCGAATATCAAAACTATAACAGTATTCCAGGTGCGAATTTCAGAGAAATTTACCAAGTCTGGTTCTGAGTCATAAAGTACACATATTTTAACCAAACCACAACTCATGTGCATGTTTGGTTGTTTTGGGGATCCCGACGGACAGCTGGGATATGATATTTGTGCATATGTTGCATGATAGGATGGATGCGGAAACCGCATGCAAGTGGGAGGAGTGCCGCACCTCTGAGCAGCCCACCATGCGAGAAGTATGTTCCTTCCTGGAGAGAAGGGCAGCAGCCCTCGAGAGTGCCCAGAGCTGCCGTCGTCGAGAGATGCCGATGCCATCAACATCGGCACAAGCCCTGGCAAGACAGGGACGAAGAGACGAGAGAGTCGGACGGAGAGACGAGAGATCCCATAACAAAATGGGAGGAAAGAAGATGCCGTGCCTAACCTGTGGGTCTATGGACCATCCCATCTGGCTCTGCGAGGAATTCCTGGCCTTGAGTCTGGCCGGCAGGTACAATTTTGTGCAGAAGAGAGGAATATGCCCCAACCAGCCACTCTACAAAGGACTGTTACCAGGGCCCATGCACAAGATGGCCTGGGCGACAGATGCATAACAGCGAGCTATGTCCAATCAAGATCACGGGAAGAAGCAAGGCAGCATATCCGGTGCAATCCGCCTTGACTAAGCGACAGACCGCTACACAAGCGGAGCGAAAGAGGAAGGACGATTGACTGGAGGCACCACCAATCAAGCGACAGAGGATAGACAAGGGAGAGAACACGAGATATCTGGGGGAGAATACCTACGAGAGAGATTCAGTAGAATCAAGCGAGAGATTATGGAAAGACTTTAAACGTAATAAAGCTACAGATAAAAATTATTTGAAATCTTTTATTGATAGGGATAGAGAAATGAAAACCATTATGCCAACAGTGCAAGTGGTTATATGGAAATGGTCCCATAAGGGCTCTTTTGAACACCGGGGCTCAGCCAAACTTGGTGAGCCACCGACTGATAGAAAGGCTGGCACTTGACAGGAACCAAGTGACCAGAGGGATAGTAGGAATAAGCGGGGAGCCTCTCAGAATCGAATACTCTACGAGGCTTAAGGTAAGCCCATGGTTCGATTTAAGGAGAACAGTCAGTCAAGAATTTTGGGTGCTGCCACAAGAAGGCAACCGACGATCCCTCAATCCAAACGAAGCGATTTGCTCGAGTCGACGAATCATGGCTTCCCTCTTCCCGGTCCGGAGTACTGGAAAGAAGGCCAAGTCGATCTGCTATTGGGTTGCAAGTTCATAGCAGAGATGTTTACGCCAGCCTTTGAAGGACAGATAGAAGGTATCCTATGTATGGAGACAACTTTCGGAAAGATAGTCCTTGGACAGGAACGAGAGTCAACATGAAAGACAGCGAGAGTAGACCAAGTCTACCCTGTATATCCGAGCATCGAAAAGCTTCATAGCAGCCTTCAGAGGCTGTATCGTACGCGACCGTACGAGTGATTTTTTATATATACTTTATGTTACGCCATCATTGTCATTACCAATACTTATACAATCCTAAGTCCATATGTAATATTTATATACTATTAGAGAATTGGTTTCTTATAAGAATAATTTTTATTCAGTCTAACTTCAGCCAGCAAACCGACAGGGTCGGAAAGTGTTCTTAATAAATGTTGGGTATTTTACCGAGAGGTTTTTTCCCAACAATAAAAGGTCTCGTGTTTCATTTGTTTTTATTCTAAATAATCGGGAATTTATTACGCGTTTATACATTTTGGTCCAAATCGAGCCGTATGACCAGCGCCTAGGGAAAGTAGTCCAGAAAAAGTGTAACGAAAGCTAGCAAATTGCCTGCATTTATCGAGAGTGAAAAAGTGTAAAAGTGTATCGAAAGTTAATTTATTTTCCGAGACCACTGTATGTGCAAAAAAAAATATTTCCAACGTACAAACCGACAGCGATTTAAATAATCAAGCCAGCGAAAGGAGAATGCACCGTTACGCAAAGGCGTCAATCTGCCAAGTATAAAATATTTATACCACGGCCACAGCTGCGTATAGTATAGCAATCGAGAGTGTATGCCAGCAAGGCATTCGGTATGTATCAAAATTTCATCCCCTTATTGTCAGCAACCACGCTGCCACGACAGCGTGAGCAAAACAGCAAAAAATATGTATACAAGTATATACTAGACATATTTTTTTGCCTTGTACCTTTTCTCAACGACTACGCGCTGTAGCAACAGCGTAAATACACAAATGATCGAGAGCGTCACACATACAAGCACGAATCAGGTATACAATATAATTTTTCTCTTCTCTCAGCAAGCAGGCTGCGACAACCGAAAGCGTCATGTTGTTGTTGCAATTTAATTAATTTGATACATTTCAGACTGTCGTAGTCGTCACCCAGCTAATACCAGTGCTAGTGCAAACGGACGCCCACGTATGTGAGGAATTTGAAACACAAAGCGATACGATAAGTGCCAGTGCAAGGGGACGCCCACGTATGTGAAGAATGTAATAAAAAACCAGCTCGAGTTACGTATACAACTACATCTTCTAACCCTAATGTATCACACAAGACACTTGAGACCGAGGCAACGGCGACACTTCAATTTTAACAGCATCGAGATAAAGTAAACATTGGTCCAAATCCGGCAACGGCGACACTTCAATTTTAACAGCATCGAGATAAAGTAAACATTGGTCCAAATCCAATTACATAAATCAAGCCGATAAAATAAACATTGAACGATCTTCAATGCAGCCAACAATCGCATCACGAGATAAGTTGGAGTGGCAGCGTCGCAGAGATTATCAGATACAAATCGAACATCAATATAGTCAGTCGACTTTCGTCTATTCTTTGTCAATCATTTTTACATTGTTTTCTGAATAAAATTATATTTGTTTTTTAAAAACTCTTTTTTACCTTTTAAAAAGTTATTTCTCGCGTCAGTGCCAGTGCACTGACAAGAAGGCAACGACCAGCGATCATGAGCTATTTTGATTCCAAGTTAAATAGCCATGATCACCATGCAAATTCGATAAAAAAGAATCATGCAACGAGGCATAAAAATAGAGGCATAAAAATAATATTGATAATCGGAGCTATCGTAACGGCGGGAGGTATGTGGAGTTGGGCTACGAAAGTGTGGGCATGGTACCGTCTCATACAAAGGTTCCCGTTGTGGGATCTACTATAAGGGAAGTCAGTTGAAGAACCACCACCGCATCGAAAAGATTCGAGCTTCTGGCAGCAACGACGGCGACGACGGTCTGCAAAGTTTTCTTTCGCTAAGTTTAAAGTTTATTTTGTTCTTACCATTTGGTTTGAGTTTAAAGTTTATTTTGTTCTTACCATTTGTTTTGAATATTGCTTTTTGTCATTAAATAAAAATATCATTGTAATTCGACTATTAAAAGATACATACGTGTTTATCATAATCACTACATACATACACAATTATATAGGAGAGGGATAATAGGTACAGCCAGTGTTCCCAGGTTGAGGGGAAAATCACCATTCTTGCCGATTTTTTTCAGCTAAAGGGGAAAAAAAGGGGACGGGAATAAGTAAGGGGAAAAAATCCAAAAAGGGGAAAACAGCTTAAAACTTTAATGAAAACCAAACATTTTTCGAAATTTTCAATAGTTAAAACCAAGCCTTAAGGCCCAACTATAATAGACGGACGGGAACGGAAGCTAGCGTCAAAACTGAACGAACCGTTTCTTTCCGACTGTCAATTGCATCCGCTTACCCATAATTGAACGGAAAGCTTTCTGTCATTATTCTGTGTTGGTCAACATGTTTTAAGCGCGCGAAAGATACACGTGATTTTTGTTTTTTTCAGGCATACGAAAACGAATTTTATGAAAATGAATAAAAATAGACAATATTAAGAGTTTAAAATCAATGCACTTCTTAATGGAAACATTGTTTGCATTAAAAGAATTAGATGATTATATTAAAAAGAGCTCAAGAGATAGGTCCTGCTGTGTGCGTCAACCGCGATAGAAACCAAAATGGTTTTTTCAATGTTACATTTATAAAAATAAAAATCTGGAAAGAGAACAGGGCCCTATTGCACCAACGACTTTTCACTTTTCACTTTGCAACTTTTCACTTTTACTTTGCAAATTCTGTTTCACCAAACGCTAATTTGCAAAGAGGAAATTATTTTTTTGAAAAGTAAACAAAAAAATCCTTCTTTGCAAATTTTGTTTCACCAACCGCAAATTCGCAAAGTGAAAAGTACTTTTCTGAAAAGTGAAAAGTTTTGCAAATTTGCAAAGAATTGTTTGATTTCGTTTCACCAAACGAAAAAACTTTGCACTTTGCATTTCAAATACTGAAAAGCTTTTCAATAATATGCAAAGCAAAAATTTTCTTTGCGGTTTGTGATAAGTTCGTTTATTTTTGTTTTATATTCAAATTTATATATAATTTCATTATAATAGATTATTATCTAATATATAAAATTCTTCTGTCACAGTTTTAGTGGTCATACTCCTCCGAAATGGCTTGACCGATGTTGATGAAATTTTATATGTTTATTCAGTATCAGTAGGTATGAGAATTGGTTTATAAGTTATAACTAAGTTTTATATCGCTAATTATTGTTGAGGATGGCTCACCCACACTGTTTGTTTTTGCATTTCTTGGGCCGTTGTTTGTTTTTAATAATTTTGTGTGGTCTGTCATTAAGAAATACATTCAGTCCTTAATTTTCAACTTCCTACCACTTTTTGGACGCAGCGTTATTTTGGAAGGAAGCAAAGAGAATATCCTTGAATTGAAAAAAATAACGAAAGGATAAAGCTTTTTTATTTTTTACCACTTCCAAAACAGCTAACTTTTTGGCGTTCTTATCAGTACGACTCATTTTGAAAATTTTGAAAAAAACGTGCACTATTAATATCTATTTCTATGACATTCTGTCATTAAATTTTGTTTTTGTCATTTGCACTTTTTATCACTAGTGGAGTTGTTTACTTTTTACTTGCGCCACATAGAATATAGTATGGCAAGTATTGAATTCGCAAAAATAAGTCAAGATTTTGATGAGATATGCCATTACGACGATAGAGAAGTCGTAAAAAGTGGGTCCGGCTATTCCGTCCGTCTGTCTGTCATTAAACGCATCTACAGCCTAAACCACTGGTCCAAGTTCAGACTTAAATATATTTTGAAGATAAATATTTAAATTTAAATTTTTATTTATGAATTTTAATTACATGTTTTTATTTTTAATGTTTTTATGAGTTATTATTTGGAAAACAGGAGCAAGTACGTGCGAAACAGTTGTTCACATATTTTTTAAATTCGTAATAACAAGGAAAAGAAGCCCAAATCTGATATTTGTTTTACTTTGCAACTTTTCAAATTAGGACTGAAAATGAAAAGTTACATTTTAAGTTGGTGAAACGCCCACACTTTTCACTTTGCAAAAAAACATAGAAATTTGCAAAGTGAAAAGTCGAGAACTTTTCATTTTTGGTGAAACACTTTTTACTTTTACTTTGCAGAAAACTATTATTTTGCAAAGTTGCAAAGTGAAAAGTGAAAAGTTGTTGGTGCAATAGGGCCCAGTTCTTCATTTATACACGAATGAATTTAGAACTGTATAACAAACTGCTTGATATACTGAGTCCTCATCTCGCAAAAACATCTTTAAGGCAGCCAATCAGCCCAGAGTGTCGTCTTGCTGTGTTTTTTTTATTTTTAGAGAAATGTCAAATTTCCGCGCGTAAATTGAGAAAGAAAAGTGAGTTTACGTCCGAAAACCGAGCAATCCGCTATTATGGCTGTGACATCTGATTTGCATGTATTTGGGAATTTTCGTACGTCAACCGCACCCTTCCAACTATTATAGTTGGGCCTTTAGAATTTTATGCACAAAAATATGGCCCATGCAACGCTTCACTTACATTTATATTTTTCTGTTGAGTTAAGTCTTTAAGGCCGTGTGCGAATTGGTTGAATTGTGGTTAAAAATGGATGAATTTTTAACCACTACTGTCATATTTTAACCTGCTCCGCATCTAGTCTAATTTTAACATATTTTATTTAATGAGAAGTGTCAAAATTTAACCAAAATCACGATTTAACCCATTTTTAACTGAATTCGCACACGGCCTAAAGGGCTAACTATAATAAGCGGAAGCAAATGGAAGCTAGTGTCACAACCGAACGAAAAATGCTCTTCCGAAATGCCATGTGAACACTTCACCCGTAATGAACAGATTTTTACGGAAGTATCTTTCAAAATAAAATATTATGTTTTTTATATCCAATAATTTGTGAATTTCGGTTGCCATACAACAAACAAGCAATTTCAAGAAATAAATCAACAACAAATCGAATTCCTCTTCAGAATAATAAATGAATCCAGTCAGCTGTCAAATTTTCGTCCGTCAAAAGCGAAGGAGAGCGCAGTTTACGTCTGTAAGCAAAACTGAAGGAAAATGGACGAAACGGAGCAATCCGCTATTTAGGGCACAATATAAAAATTCCTTACGGACGGCTCCATCCGCTCTGTTCCGTTCATTATAGTTAGCCCTTAAGTTATTATTTATTCAACTCCATTGTGATGTTATTCATACTGAAGTCCCCTTTTTGAATTGTTTTTCTTTTTGTATGAATATGTATGAAAAAATAAACAATAAAATTTTATAAAAATTACATGAAAATCTTAATTACTTTTTTCGGGGAAAATTAGGGATTTTTTGTTTCGTTCAAGGGGAAAAATAAGTGTTTTGGTGTCAGAAAAGGGGGATTTTGTTTTTGAAAACCTGGGAACACTGGGTACAGCTGCAGTCGATAGCAAAACAGTTTCAGACACAAAGCGTCATTCGAAATTGTGAACTAGTGAAGTGAAGTGCCAAGTATAAAAACTCCGATTATTACTTTGCAAACAATAAAGAAATCTTTTTCGTGTGTTATCAATTCTAACTGGTGAGTGAATTTAGATTTTCAACTAATTAATTTGTGGTCAGTGAGGTGTTTCTTTTTAACTATTAATGCTGTGTGCTGCATCGGTTCTTTTTGTATGTGTCTCGATTAAATTTTATCCGCACTCACGGGGTGAACAAACGACGTTCAAACCATTTGATAGGCGATTAGGAAAAGTGTATTTGGTGGTAAAAACATAGGCAGAGTGCGTTTATGATATAAACACTTAGGCTAGGTGCGTTTTTCCTTTTTTTTAATTAATTTCTCTCAACGACAAATATCCATAAAAGCAAAACCGACGGCAGGCACGCAGCATTAAACAAGTAGGTAGGAATGTGTATCGATAGGGATAGCGGGAAAGTGTATACAATAAAAAGAGAGCTAGAACGAAAAAGCGACATAATAAAATATTCCGAATCGTCATGAAATTCGACGGCCAGCGATAGCGACAGACGAACGAAAGCTGCATGCAGGAAAGGGAGGGAGGGAATAGCGAATGAAATAAAACAAAACACTCACTGTTCACTAGGTATCGCTTCTTCTTTTGTATCGTTTCTTATATGGTGTTTTTTATTTCTTTTTCTGTGTAACTAGAAACCATGTCTTTTGAACACATTCATGCGTCTCTAGCGAAAGGGATTAAAAGGATAGCGATTTATGTTGGTCAGGACAACTTCGACAGTCAGGATAGGGAAATAGGAGGATAGGAGCCAAGTAATGACCAATATGAGAGAATGGATATGCGAAAGGGAAGAATTCACGCCGGAGATAGAGGCGATGCACGAGGATACAGAGCAGTCATACCTCAATACGAAAGCCCGCATTCGACAGCAACTCCGAGACATCGATCAGGGACAGGATAGGGATAGCACAGCGACAGGAAATGGACAGGCAATTGAGGTCCAATTAAAAATCCCGCAACACCAGGAGATCAAGAACACGTGGGAGAGTTTGACGGCTGCCTCACGAAGTGGCAGGGGTTCCACGACCGTTTTGTCACTGCCATTCACAGCAATGAAGATGTTACCCCGTCCTTCAAATTTCAGTATCTGACCAAACCGCTGCGAGGAAAGGCAGCTCAATGCATGGGGGAATGGCAGCTGACGGATGGCAATGACGCCGAAGCGTGGGAATGGTTGCAACAGCTGTGCTCAAACAAGCTCATGTTCGATGTATTAACAAATATTGTACCTTCGAGAAGAAGGAAATTTTATTGCACGAGTCAGTCTAATAAGAGAACTCGCGATAGATGGTCGATAGACGACAGAATAAACCGAGAGATCGTGGTTTTTATAGGCCTGCCTGGTTTTCCACGTTAACATTTGTGTTTTATTTAAATTCCGTTTTATTTCAGGTTTAGTGGTTTACAGTCCACTGTTTTTCCGCGATCGAAAACATTGGTCATTCGAGCCGCGGATATGTGCCAGTGTCGCGGAAATCGAAAGAAATCAAAATCCGGGGTGTCGTTTTTGATTGAGAATCGAGAGAAATTAAAAATTCGGCCCATGTGTCGTTTTAATTTGAAAATCGATAGATGCGTTGGGTTCTCGTTATCTAGAAAAATCGACGAGAGAGAAAAACGCATGAGCGTTTGTAATAATTTTTCGATTTGTTTCAGGAAGGAGAGAAGAACGCATAAGCGTTTTATAATAATTTGTTTCTATTTTCAGGAAGGGGAGAAAGTGGTAAGTTATTTTTCAAAAATAATAAATTCGAGAGGCTACATGAGAAAATCACGTACGCCATACGAGAGAGGCTGCATGAAAAAATTCATGCACGCCATAGGAAAGGTGCATGAAAAATTCATGTACACGACAGAAGGGATCACGACAAATTTATACACGAAAGAAGTAACACAAAATCAGTTACTATGCGCAAAGAAACCACAAGCCAACCAACTGCACGTCGGAAACAACAACAAACAATAGCACGCTTTACGAAAGAAACACGATAGAAATCCTACGCATAAAAAAGTACAGTACCTTCATGCCGAGAGAAACAATAAGTTGTTACACAACCACAAAAAACAAAGCAAACGAGAGAACTCAGTCAACACCCGATACGACAGAGTTATAAAATATAAAACAGTACAGTGTCATAAAAAAATATTAAACCAAGCGACAAAAAAACAAGAAAAACCCATGAGCAGCAGGTAGAAGAATTTATCAGCACAGCTCTGTGCGCTAAAAATAGATTACATCCTATATGCCTGCGACAAAAGAAAAATCATGTTCGTGTGCGACGGTGTATGTTAAGCCACGCCCCAAGCGAAAGAACGAAAAGAGGAGAGAGAAAAAATGCGCACATTCATTTTTTCTTGTGTGCGTAGATCGACTACGCAATAGTGGATGGAAAATTTTTGCATCACTTTAATTCTGACAAGCAAGTGAAGTGGTCGTATAAAATTAAATCGCGAGTGAAAATATAGTTTTGATAAACACAGGCAAATTAAAGAAAAAAAAAAAAACAACAAAGCGAAAGAACCCGACGAGAGACGAAATTATTGAAAACAATAAATCCATTGAAAGCAATAAATCGATACAAGGGTAAGAGAAATTAAATCCGACAAGTGCAGTGTTGTGAGTTTGTTTTCTTTTTTCAAGAAAAGGAAAAGCGAGAGAATACAACAAGGAGAGAATACAGAGTATATGTTCCAAGCAGCGGCAAACTCCATCAGCAGGATGGTGACGTTTTGCCGCTCGGAGAGATTGGGTGCGAGCCCAAGGGAAGGACTAATTATCAGGACAGAAGCTCTCAGCGACTCCTGGACTATGCTGAGAGCTATGGAGAGACGGCTAGCAGCGTCGAACGATCCGCTGCAGATGGCCGAGATGGAGAGGAAGGTGGCAGAGGCGGAGGAAGCCTACTTCACCGCCCTAGCCATTCTGAAGGGGCGCATCGAGGAGATGTCACCACCGAGAGACTGCCAGAGAGATGCGCAGCCAATAGCTGTGCAAGTATCGATCCCGTTCACCCAGCATGACGTCAAAAATACGTGGGGCGAATTTGACGGCTCGATTACGAAATGGCAGGGCTTTCGGGACAGGTTCTTGGCCGCCGTCCACGACAATGCCAACATTGCTCCCGCGTATAAATTCGCGTACCTCAAGAACTCGCTGACGGGCAGAGCTGCCAGAACCCTCGGCGAATGGCAATTAACAGAAAGCAACTACGCTGAGGCCTGGCAGCGCATGAACGACATCTACAGCCGTCAGTATGCCACCTGCCGCGAGTTGCTGCGGCAGTTCTTCAGACTTCCATCGTTGGCGGAGAATCCGAGGGCGGCCGAGATAGAAAGGATGTCCAACGTAACGTACGAGACGATGCGCCAAACGAGTCAGTCTAATAAGAGAACTCGCGATAGATGGTCGATAGACGACAGAATAAACCGAGAGATCGTGGTTTTTACAGGCCTGCCTGGTTTTCCACGTTAGCATTTGTGTTTTATTTAAATTCCGTTTTATTTCAGGTTTAGTGTGTAGTGATCGCACTACATACCAACCTCCCAACATATATATTTTCCCTAATGCCGTGCGTTTTCCCAAACACTTCAATCACCGATATATACACTATACATCGGCTCACAAACAAATCGCCACAAGGTCATCATGATACTCACTCGTCATAGCTACGTCAAAACCCATAAACTGCTATGAGTAATAAATATCCAATGTCCAACGGATTGTAAACAAATCCAATATCCAACGGATTGTAAACAAATCCAATGCACTAATTGCAGGCATTGACGACCACCCATACTAAATAATGCTGAGAATGCACCATAGCACGGGTCGACACTCTGAGTGCAGTGGGTATGCGTGAAATATGATGCGGCGGCACTTTTGTGACCAACATTTCGGAGTTTATATAATATTATGAAATTCCAAATAGGTCTCAAATAATATCGAATATTTTCAAGTGGGTCAATTTCAAGTGGGTCAATATTACCGATTGTGTAATCATCGGTTGGTGGATGATAGTTTGGAAAATGCATATGCATTGAGGAAAATCGATTTAGGAAAAGGTATAAAAAGACAGGAATAGTTTAAGAAAGACACAGAAAGATTTAACATACTATCAGACAAGGTCGCAGCCAAGCTAAAGACAGCGGGCCTTTGTTTTGAAAATAAAGATAATAAAAAATACAGAAAGATTTAACATACTATCAGACAAGGTCGCAGCCAAGCTAAAGACAGCGGGCCTTTGTTTTGAAAATAAAGATAATAAAAAATACAGAAAGATTTACTATATCCTCAAGACAAGGTCGCAGCCAAGCTTAAGACAGCGGGCCTTTGTTGTGAAAATAAAAGGAAATAAAAATTAAACAAGTAAATTTAAATAAAATAGTCTTTCATTTTTCTGTCCGTATTCTCACTCTTCTCGCGAAAGCGAAAGCACGGTTGAGAGCGTATAACAAGTGGTTTACAGTCCACTGTTTTTCCGCGATCGAAAACAACAGCTGTATAATAGAAAATACCAAACTTGTCGAGAGTTATTGCGACAGTTCATCAACCTGCCAACACTGCCAGCGTCTCCGAAAGCTGATGACATCCAACGTATGTCAAACGTTACACATGAGTCCCTTCGACAGCTGCGGGCCTAAGGATTGCCCATTGAACATAGGGACATGTGTATAGTACACATGTTACACGAGCGTTTGGACGCAGATACTGCCAAGCAATGGGAACTACACCGGCAAACAGAAAGTCCCACTGCCAGGGACATGCTAAATTTCCTAGATAGGCAAGCCAGCGCCAACACACAGCCAACATCTCGACAGCATCTGAGGGCACTCGAAGTAGGGAATCGATCAGCTGAAAGGACAGAGCTGCGGTTCAACAAATTCGAGAGTGCGAAGGCCAGCACCTCCGACAGAAGACAATTAAGAACCTACCGTTAAATTGGCTGTCTTGGATGCAAAGCGAAAGGGAGTAAGGCAGATGCAGATTGCAACCAGCTTATTGGGGGCGGTATGTTAACGCCACCTGGCGACAATTAAAGAATTCTGTTTATTGGACAACCCTGTCTTTCTTATTCTTCTTTTCCTCTTTTCTTTTTGTCGCATTGCGTCATTTTTGTTTAGCCATACAAAAAAAAAAAACTACTTCTTGTTTTTTGCTAATTGCACTAATAGCGTGCCTTCATTTTATGAACTCGATCGCACGAACAAGTATTTCTGTTCTACATATTTTTTGCGAACTCGAACGTACTAATAGCGTACTTGAATAATTAAAATCAAATATAATATACTGAATTGGAAATTGTAAACTGAGTTATATTGTAAACCAAGGTAATATTGTAACATTGTACAGATATCTAATTATATTATATAAAACACAATGTATTAATAAATTCCAGAATTTTTAAGCCTTCCAAAGAAAAAACACATACGTAGATTGATTTAAGGCTGTAAGAACTTGGCCCTCACAAGTTAGATGTTTGAGTATTTCCCTTCTTACAAAAGGGAACTACTCTTTGAGCTTGAGCATTTCCTTTCCTATAAAAGGGAAATTCTCACTCAATTCTTATGATTCAACCCAAGTGCAGCGACGTGATAGGTTGTGATAAGAAAAGTGCTTTTAATAAAATGTGAGAGATAGTGGTTTTTTGGCCTATGGCTTTTTCCACTTAAAATCAATGTGTTTTTATTTAATTCAAGTTACAGTCCATAGCTACTCCACTGGCCGTCGAAACATTTGGTCATTCGAGCCCGATGGTTATCAGTGCAGTTAGTTTGAAAAAAAAAAACACAAAAAACAAATTCGTGAAAGATTGTGAAATGTGCATAAGTGTAAAATCAGTGATTGAAGTGAATAAAATGTGAAAGACGAATCCAAAAGAGCAGCGTAATGGGAAAGGACGAAGTTTTTGGTTATCCGCATAAAACTTCAACAAGGTAAGAATTTTATTTCAAATTTCAAGAGAAAGAGGAAAAATTTGGGTACGATGAATAAGTCACGTACGCCACAGCATTTGCGCAAGCGAAAAGGAATAAAAAAAAAATCCCTCTGGGTAAGGTCTACATATAATTATATTCATTTGTTCAAAAGAAACAAGATACAAGCCATTCGATCGACGCCACCAAAACATAAAATATATACAGAGGTTAGCACACGAGAGAGAAAATTATACAGACAGACAGTTACACACGAGAAAGAAAAAATTGTACAGAGATAGGCACACGCAAACGAGCAAAACTCAAACAGAATACATAAAACAACAAAAACGAGAAAGAATGTCGACATACAGTTGAAAGCGCACGCAGCTGCCTGCCTTCCAACAACAGCGATAGATAAACAAGAGATACACAGTGTAATGTGTAAGTGCAGGCACATAATGTGTGTGTGATAGAAAAGAACATGAGCAAGCGGTGGTTGAAATTTTCCGCTTGCTTCATTCTATGTGCATACTTCCTGGTGTCAACATCGATTTAGTCCAAGTTAACAATAAAATTTCTTTTTGCAAGCAAATACAAATATTAAACGTGAGAAGTGATTGAGTTTAATTTGGAAAGTTTATCCAACAGTAAGAACAATAAACATTATACAATAAGTGTATATCTACAAGAGAAAGATACGGGTGAAAGACATACGAGTGAAAGACAAACAAGAAAAATAAACAAAGTGAAAGGTAAGAAACAAATTTTTTTTTCCCTAACAAACAGTACAGTCCACTACCAATTACGTGCCATTCAGTGTTGTAGGTCGGAAAAAGACCTGCGTACATTGTGAAAGACATGATAAAAATTTAATCCAGAAAGATAAAAATTTTGAGATTAGAGTGAAAAGTGTGAGAGAATAATTTTAATATAAAAAAGAAAAAAAAAAGAAGGCAATCCTAGTTGTGAAGTGTGAATGCAAATCAACCCTAGGAGAAAGAAAATATGTTGTGTGTATGTGTGTGAAAGAATGCGTGATACAGAGTTGCCTGTTGATCGTCGTTGAGAAGCGTGACTAGATAGATAAACAAAATTATATGTGCTAGCTATATTGCAGGGAAAGAATTTGAATTTGCGTCGACCGGTCGATAGGAGATATAGAGATAGGGAAAGAGTGTGATAGAGTCAGAGAATAGAAAACTCAAAGCACATAAGTGCGAGTTATGCATAGCGATAAAGGGAGAGAACAGAAAACTCAAGGCACATAAGTGCGAGTTGTTCATAGTGTGAAAGAGTGATAGAGTGGCAAAACTCAAGGCACACAACTGCGAGTTTTATTGAGATAGAGTGACAAGTTGGCAAACACTCAAAGCATTAATTTGCGAGTTGTTTGCGGCGGGATAGAGTGTTAGGGCAAACTACTCAAAGCATACAATTTGCGAGTTTTTTGCGAGATAGAGCTTGCAAACAAGAGAAAGGAAGCCACAAAGCAACAACACTGAACAGCACATTAATTTTCAGCGTAAACGCCGACTCTCTCAGCAATGAGATTGAGTTGGAATAAAATTCTTTTTAGATATTTATTTATTTAGTTAAGTTCTGACTCTCTCAGTAATGGGATTGAGTCGGAACAAAATTTATTTATTTTTGATTTTAGATAGGTGTAAGGTAAATGGAACAGTAGATACGATCCTTTGTAGTTGTAGTCATTTATTCCATTTTCCACCCCTAAAATTTGTATTTGTATTTGTCGATCTCACTCCCTGCTTTTGATGTCACTTCATTGTTTATTCAGTTGTGAAGTGCCAAACAGAACAGTGAGTGAGTGTCTTTATTAAAAAGTGTTTCAGTAAAAAAAAAATAAAATAAAAGAAGGAATACAGAAAAAAAAACGATTAACAATTAATAAAGGGGGTGAGTTTTACTCGCTGGATTTATTTAGTAGATTAGAGTAGAAATTATATCTAAGATTTTACATAAACAATGGTGTAAGATCCAACACGCAACGTTCGTGAAAGATTCACGATCGTGTGCGTGTTGGCCTCCTGGTTTGTCTTTTTATTATTTTATTTAAGAGCATTGGTGTAAATCCATCGGTTTAAATGTAGGATGGTCGCTTGGCTCTGTATTGGTTGATGTATATCTCGTTGGTGTAACATCCACCGGTTCCCCTGCGAGTGAGAGACTCAATGGTGTGTGAGGTGGTCTCCTGGAGAATCGTCGACAATACCTAATTTTATTTACAAGCATTGGTGTAATATCCTTCGCATGACGATCGTAAGAGAAAAATGATCGTGTGTGTGTAAGGTCTCCTGGCTACTCTTTGAGCATTGGTGTAAATCCATCATTTAAAATGTAGGATTTTGATGTGTATCTCATTGGTGTAATATCCACCGGTTCCCCTGCGAGTGAGAGGCTCAATGGTGTGTGAGGTGGTCTCCTGGAGAATCATCAACAATACATTCCCTTTTGTTATTGCCGTAGCAGTAGTTCAAATAAGAAGAAAATATTATTTCTAGTGTATTATTCTCTGCTTGTGAATTCATAGGGATTTATTTATTTATTTTCAGTTGTCTTTGCCAGCCGGGGAGTGTGCCATTGTAAGTTGCCGGTTACCCAGAATGAATTTTTAAGTTAATTAATTTGTAAATAAAAGAGCAAAATGAAAAAAAAAAGAACTGGTGTTCTCATATTTTTTTCCGTCTTATATAGGCAAGCTCCGATTCTCTCAAGTGATAGGATCGAGTCGGAGCAAGAAATTTAGCACTAAATGGTGTGACTCAAGCATGATTTATACGAAGGCGTGCTCTGGTTAATGAGAGCAAGCTGTTGTATTCTTGGTGCGAGTCATACCTGATTTCCTTCCTTCGGACACGTTCTAGTTATTAAGGATGAGTTCAGGGGGGGAGAATCAAGCAAGGGTGTATTTATTTATTCGGATAGGCAATTCTTATTTTTCAGCCACTTTTTTATTTCAGCAGTCATTTATGACATCTAAAACTAATACATTTTATTTGTTTTAGAAAAAGCGAAAGAAAGGCGAAAGGAAAAACAAACTGAGAAAGACAGCGAAAGGCAAAACATCAGGGATAGATTCAGAGAAAGATTGCCATGGAGAGCGCCAACGAGCTAGAGTACAGATTTAGAGCAGCGATCAACGCGATCCGCAGGTCTTCTGCAAGACGGAGCAGGCAAAGAATTATCCGTTGGAAAGCATCATCGTTAGGATCGAGGCTCTTCGGGATTCCTGGAACTCCCTGAAGGAAGCAGAGCGGCTGATGGCAGGCAAGAAGGACCTACTCAGCATGGCCGAGGCTGAGAGACAGGTGGCTGAAGCTGAAGAAGAATACATCAGTGCTTCTACAGCTCTGAACCGGCTTCGTTCAGAGAAGGAGACAGGAAAAACAGAGCGAGAGGGACCCATTGCCGTCCAGGTGTCACTGCCATTCTCCCAACATGATATCAAGAACACTTGCGGTGAATTTGACGGCAGTTTTACCAAGTGGCAGGGGTTCCGAGATAGGTTCATTGCTGCAATCCATGAGAATGACAAGGTGGCCCCCGTCTACAAGTTCGCGTACTTGAAAGGGTCAGTCACTGGAAGAGCTGCACGTGCCCTGGGAGAGTAGCAGCTCACCGAGAGCAACTACAGTGAAGCGTGGCAGCGCCTCAAGGAGCTTTACAACAGGCAATATGCAACTTACAGAGAACTGTTGCGCCAGTTCTTCAAGCTCCCGGTGCTTCAGGGACAGGCGAAAGGAAGCGACCTCGAAAGGATGTCTAATACCACCCACGAGGCCATGCGGCAGCTGAAGGCACAGGGCGTGTCCACGTCCTACACGACAAATTGGATGCCGAGACGGCCTGCAAATGGGAGGAGAGTCGCACCTCAGAGCTCCCCGCAGTGAAAGAAATGTGCGCATTCTTAGAGAAGCGAGCTACAGCGATAGGTAGTGCCCAAGACCTCCGCAGAAGATATATGAACAGACCGACAACCTCAGCAGTTGCCCTGATGGAAGCGGCAAGGCCAGTGCGGCCGCAGAGAAGCGAAAGAGATAGAACTGACCAGAGACGAGGAACATGCAGCGTTTGTGCTTCTAAAGACCATCCAGCTTGGGGATGCCCGGACTTTCTGGGTTTGAGCCTGCTGGGAAGAGGCAACTTCGTGAGAGAGAGAAAGTTGTGCCCGAATTGCCTGAAGGTTGGGCACCAAGTCAAGGATTGCTTCAAGGGGCCATGCGTCAAGTGCCCAGGGCGACAGTTTCACAATAGCGCACTCTGGGAGACCTCAGGAAGATAGAAGCCGTGTACCGAACCCAGGAACAATCGCGCAGAGGAGCTGAATTAAAGAATACTATAACCAGAACATTTAAAGCCAAAATGAATTCAAGCGACGACACGGCGGCGGTGAAGGCAACCAACAGCCGAATGAAATCAGTCCCAGTTATCAAAACCAAGAGCTTGAAAGATCTGACATTCAGATATCTCTTGATCAATTAATTAATCAATCAGAAATTAATTATTTCAGTAACATCCCTGCTCAAACAATTTCTGTGGTTGGATATTCCAATTCCAATACCAATTCACAGACTTCCACCGACATGAATAGTACCAACTATGTTTCAGGACCAAGCTCTGAAACAAAGGAACAGGAGTTAAAACAACTTCTTGATAGCTGGAAATTAGGCCTAGGTTAGTTTCTATAGATGCTCCTAAAAAACAAATAGGTAACGGCTGCATATACAAAAATATAATAAATAATTAAATTATAACTTTCAATTTTTTTTATTTCAAGATACAGAACCAAACGCAAACGAAGCTATCAGGTCGATTAAATTCGACAACCTACCTGCGGAAGAATACGATAGGTATTGGCCTCGTAGGTGTAGGTCGTAAATCGTATCCTAGTAACACGAAAACAAAAAGTTTGTTATTTACACATACTAATGCAATCGGGTTTGTGTAAATTAACGAAAAATATGCTATTCACCTTGTAGGAAACCATGAACAGAAAAAGTATTCTTATTTGTCAATTTTTTTCTTTAAATGTTAAAATACGGCCTTTTGGCGTAATTATTAGAAAAAAAAATATCTATACATGTGGGATGAGAATTCAGCGAGCCACAACATAAGACAGACATGAGACCTTTACTCGCCAACAAAATAAGACACGACAATTTCCCCTCCATCCTATTTATACGAAAGAAGTAAAGAACGAAAAGAAAAGGTTACATATGTACCATTAAACTGATAAACTGTTCAATTAATCTTTTAAATTCGTTGTTTTAATTATTGGAAATATCATACCCCACATACATACAGCTAAGTACGCTTTAGAGGATATTCAGAGTTAAGTAAAATTGAATGAAAAAGGGACAGAGTTTCGAATTGTTTTTTTTTTTTTTTTTAATGTATGTTCCGAAGAATCTGAGTGCTTGAATTGTGAAAGCATCAATCAATGATGTATGGGAACGACATATAATAACGATTTTTTTTCATGTTTTAAAAACTTTAAGAATCAGATAATAATATCAAAAATGGAAATAAAAAATGAATTAAGTGGTCTTGAAGACTTCGAATGATCAACATAAAAGGAATTTTGTTTCTTTTTTTCGAGTCATAGCTATCCATGAAGATAAGAAAAACGTCGCTTGGAGTTAGGTTGTTCAGAAAAATTAATGTTTACCTGGAAGTGGAAACTAATCAATAGTACATTAGTTTATGTGAAGTAAAATTTTAAATATGGGGTTTTAAAGGATCGGTTAGGGAAGTGGATGTGAAGAAGGTGAGGTATAAGGTGAAGTTCCTGGGGATGTTGTGAGGGGAAGTAAAAGAATTTCCCCTTTTTCAAAAGAAGGCCATTACAACATTTGATGGAGCTCGTAATGGCATAGGTATTGTTGTGGTAAAACCCAGACCAATAATAAACATTAATGAACTCAATGCATATCAACCTACATATGTTGATGTTGAGAATGGTCAGCCGTCACCAAGTGATACCATCGGGTGTTGACCTGATCATGTTACACATTTCATAAGTTGGTCGCTATGCACCAAGTGCATTACGTTGTTTATATTGATTTTTGTTTATGACTGCACTTACGTACTCCACATTGTCTGAGCAATTGGAATGCCTGTGAGGAAATGCGACGAAGGTTTATTTTGGCAAATAGGCATTTAATTCTTACGTCATGTGAAGAAGTGTATTTGTAGGTCATAGGCAAAAGTCAGCTCAATTTCCAAGAGTGTGAATAACACATGCATGAATGATTTATGAAATTTTGTTAAACTAGTTTTAAGTATAAATAGGAACGATTTTGGAAAATAAATTCAGTCTAGTTTTCCACATAGAACAAGACTCATCTTCTTTTTATTATCGGCTGGAGAGCTTAGATTATACTCATTCCAAATCGTGCATTTTAATGCTCGGACATATAAGCGGCTCTTGTAGCTAAGAATGTACTTTTCACAAGATCTCTAAAACCTTACATGGCGATCCTGCAACTCGAACATAAAAACTGACTATACAAGCAACTACCACGAAATTGTAAATTCTATTATACAAATGACAACCATAGAACAGGCGTTTTATAATCATTTTTTTATATTTTTACAGGAAGGGAAGAGAGTGGTAAGTTATTTTCCTAAAACAATAAATTCGATAGAGGCTACATGAGAAAATCACGTACGCCATGCGAGAGAGGCTGCATGAGAAAATTCATGCACGCCATAGTAGAGATACATGAAAAATTCATGTACATGGCAGAAGAAATCATGACAAAATTCATGTACACGACAGGAGAAATCATGGCAAAATTCATGCACGAAAGAAGTAGCACAAAATCAGTTACTATGCGCAAAGAAACCACAAGCAAACAAACTATACGAGAGAAACAATAACAACAACCATACGAAGAAGCACGACAGAAATCATGCGTAGCAAAAGTACAGCAATTTTTATATCGAAAGAAACGATGAGTCGTTTTACATAGACACCCAAAAAATGAGCGAAAGAATTCCGTCGAACAATATACGACGCGACGCAGAAAATTATTACAATGACAGTCATAAAACGATGACGATAATATAAAAAGAAAAAAAAACCAAACGAAAGAATTCATCAAAAAACCCACAAGCAGCAGGCAGCCGAACACAGTAGCACAGCTGCGTGTTCTAAAAATAGAATTTATAACGAGAGAAACTGACGAGAGAAACACGTTCGTGTGCGACTGTGTGCCATAGGCCACACCCCCAGCGAATGAGGCAAAGAAAGAAAACGAAAAGACGCGCACATTTCTTTATGTGTGTGCGCAGATAAACTACGCAGTGGTGGATGAAAATATTTTTTTCTTCACTTTACTCTAACCAAGCAAACGAACAAGTCCTGTGTGCGGTGCAAGTTTTTTTACTTTTAATTTGTGATTCAAGTCGTACAGTTTTTGTTTGCTTCCAAAAGAAATAATAAAACCTTTTTGGTCAATTTTCCAATCAACTGGCGATAGAATTTAAAGATTATAACTCACGACAGATATTCAGTGTTCTTGTGAAAGAGGAAAGACGAGAGATCAAAGAATAACGATGGAACCACAAGGAGAGAATGTTGAATACATGTTCCAGGCAGCTGCGAATGCAATCAGCAGGATGCTCGTATTCTGCCGATCGGAAAGATTGGGCGCGAGTCCAAGAGAAGGACTGAAGATCAGGATAGAGGCTCTCAGCGATTCTTGGACGATGCTGAGGGCCATGGAGAGACGGCTGGCTGTGTCAAGCGACCCCTTGCAACTGGCCGAGATGGAGAGAAAGGTGGCAGAGGCAGAGGAGGCGTATTTCACTGCTCTGTCCATCTTGAAAGGACGCATCGAAGAGATGACGCCGCCGATAGACTGCACGAGAGATTCACAGCCGATAGCTGTGCAGGTGTCGATGCCGTTCGTCCAACACGATGTCAAAAATACGTGGGGCGAATTTGACGGATCGATCACCAAGTGGCAGGGTTTCCGTGACCGCTTCTTGGTTGCCGTCCACGACAACAACAATATAGCGCCAAAGTACAAGTTTGCGTACTTGAAGAATTCGCTGACAGGTAGAGCTGCCAGAACACTCGGCGAGTGGCAGTTGACGGAAGGCAGCTACGCCGAAGCATGGCAGAGGATGAATCACATCTACAGCCGCCAATACGCTACCTGCCGTGAGCTGTTGCGTCAGTTTTTCAGGCTGTCATCATTGACGGACAACCCAAGAGCGGCGGAGATCGAGAGAATGTCCAACGTGACATACGAGACGATGCGTCAGTGTACATTTTTGTTTTCTTTATAACTCTTGGTGTTTTTTTTTTTGTTCCTAAGTACCGGGCAAGCACAAGATTATCATTCTTAAGTTGATTCGAAGAGATTTAACATGCCCACTCGCTGCATTGGAGAAAACATAAAAAGAAGGTGTTCGAGGATAAGGACATAACTACACAAACAACTAACAAACAAAACATAAGGCAAGATAACATGTAACAAATACCATTAATAAATTTTCTACGGTACGCGGTCCGGCGAATATATTCAATACTCTTTTAAATATTCCCACTCGTTTACCATTCATGTTTTCAAATTCATACATGTTGTTGCCGATCGGTTTAATTACTCGGCATTTCACATACTTAGGCATCAGCTTCGCCGACATTAGTTTGGAAGCGTCACTTAAGGTAAAACTCTTTCGGTAGAGTTCCTGTCCAGGGAAATACTTAACCGCTTTACTACGGATATTTTAAGTCTTAGCTGACTTCTGAAGGCCCAGAACATAACGACGGACACCTGGGATATGGTCATCGTGCATACGCCGCACGACAGGATGGACGTTGAGACAGCGTGCAAGTGGGAGGAGTGTCGCACCTCAGAACAACCCACTATGCGCGAGGTGTGCTCGTTCTTGGAGAGAAGGGCAGCAGACCTCGAGAGTGCCCAGAGCTGCCGTCGACGAGAGATGCCGATGCCGTCAACATCGGCACAAGCCCTGACGAGACAGGGACGTAGAGACGAAAGAACAGGCCGAAGAGACGAGAGATCCCACAATAAGATGGGAGGAAAGAAGATGCATTGTTTGGCTTGCGGATTGATGGACCACCCCTGAGTCTGGCAGGGAGGAACAATTTTGTCCAGACGAGGAAGATATGCCCCAACTGTTTAAAGACCGGGCACTCAAGTAAGGACTGCTACCAGGGGCCGTGCACAAGATGCCCTGGTAGGCAGTTTCAAGTGCAATCGGCAGTCAGCAAGCGACAGACCTCAACTCAAGCAGAGCGAAAGAGGAAGGACGATTGACTGGAGGCGCCACCAATCAAGCGACAGAGGACAGACAAGGGAGAGAACACGAGAGATCTGGGAAAGAATGAATGCGACAGAGATTCAATAGAATCAAGCGAGAGACTGTGGAGAGATTTAAAACGCAATAAAGCTATCAATAAAAACTATTTGAATTCTTTTATCGATAGGGATAGAGGAATGAAAACCATTGTACCAACGGTGCAAGTGGTTATTTGGAAGGATGGGAAAGACCATGGTCCCATAAGGGCTCTTTTGGATACTGGGGCTCAGCCAAACTTGGTGAGCCACCAATTGATGGAAAGACTGGCACTCGATAGAAAGCGAGTAACCAGAAAGGTAGTAGGCATAAAGGGAGATCCTATCCGCATCGAGCATTCTGCGAGGCTTAAGGTGAGCCCATGGTTTGACTTGGGAAGAACAATCGATCAAGAATTTTGGGTATTGCCACAAGAAAGCAACTGGCAGCCGATAATTTCCCAATCCAAGCGAAGCGATTCGCTCGTACGAACGACGAATCCCCTCTTGCCGACCCGGAGTATTGGAAAGACGGTCAAGTCGACCTGCTATTAGGCTGTAAATTCATAGCAGAAATGTTTATGCCAGCCACGGAGAGACAGATAGAAGGTATCCTATGCATGGAAACAACCTTTGGAAAGATAGTCCTTGGACAGGAAAGAGAGCCAGTACGAAAGACAGCGAAGGTAGACCAAATCTACGCTGTATATATAAGTAACGAAGAACTCCATACAAGCATTCAGAGGCTATGGGCCCTTGATGAAGTGGGTGGCATGATTTCGAGATCGAGAGAAGAGGAATTGGTTGAGCAAAATTTTGTCAACACTTTAATGGGAGATAACTACGGCAGATGTGTAGTTACGATTCCGCTGAGAGATTCTGGAAAGAACCTCGGTTCGACCGAGTCTATTGCGAAACGAAGATTTTTCGCCCTGGAAAGAAAATTAGAGAGAGACCCAGAATTGAAAGAGAAGTATATAGACTTCATGAGAGAATACGAGAGATCGGGGCACATGACACTAGTAAGTGGTGCATCCCGAGGAGAGATCGTCTATCACATTCCACATCATTGTGTGACGAAGAAATTCAGAGTCGTCTTCGACGCCAACTGCAAGACCGATAAGGGAGTATCCCTCAAGGATATTCAAATATAGCAATAAAATTAAATTGGAAAATTTTGGAGGAAAAGGTAAGCAATTTTTTGAATTACATTCATTTTTCCTTTTGTTCATATGTAGCACGTAGAAAAATAACCCCAGCTGTGTTGTTTGGGTTATTTTTTTACATGTTTCATATGGAAAGAGTAGTGAGATTACTTGAACTGTGTTTTTTCAGTTATTTTCTTAGTTGTGTGCATATTGTTAACCGACAAAAATAGCCAAGCATCAAATGGTCGTGAACAGGGAAATCCCTCTTGTTCACTAGTTGTCTTAGTAGTAGTGCAGGACTGCATATCGCAGCTCGGTGGATGTGGCAGGCATATAGAGTTCAGTTCTCTTTGTGCATCTGACCAGGAAGGGCGTCTTCCCGAGTTCGTGAAAAAGATGCACGTCTTTAATTCGGTTCGGTTAACAAATCAGAAGTGGGATTCGAGCGCTATTAAAAGACCTACGGTCGGGGATTTTTGTTGTGTGGTGTTACTGTCTTGTTGAGTGCTTTTCGGTCGCAAGTGCCTCTTATCGACACGCTGTGGAAGGGGCGATCCTGACCGGCGCGTGAATTAAGTGATCCTGCTGGCTACGCTTTAAATTCTAAGAATTGCCAATGGAAACGACATAAATGAAATAAAAAGATTTTCTTCCAACAAACCAAAACAAACAAAATCCTAACAGTGCGCAAAATTGATCTTTTGTGTTTTTTACATGAAACCATGGGTCGACCAAGTCTCTTTGAGAAACAGGTAGCGATGGTTGCGTACATGATGATATGCAGCGGCGAAAGAGACCCTAAAACAATATCTTCCAATTGAGGATCACTAGCCATCAGCACACAGCTTAGCAAGGCATTAAATTGAAATAGACTGTAACGGTGGCCTTTGTTTTTATGACTTCCCACACAATAAGTTACGTGGACGAAAAAAAAAACATCAGGGTAACTTACGAATTTAAAATGATTACTTCAAAATAGCAAAACAAACGATCATAGATCCTTTCGGTGCGTTAAAAAAATAATGATTTATGACCCTTTTACTTCCATTTCCTTTTGCTTTCCCCTTCTGAATTTTTTGTGGGTTGATTGCTGTGTGTATACTTTAGTGAAGTTGATTGGATATTTTCTTAAGAATGCGCAGTCGCCTGCCCGTCTGAGTGCGCACTGTGCAGTAACATGCAAGTTGGTAAGGTGTTGCGCGTTTAATATAAAAAAAAAAAAAAATCACAAGTTCGTGCTGAGAGGGGGACTGACTCTTTTGTTATTTCACGCCTCTTATTTGTAGCTTGTTCATATTACTTTTTGCTCACAATATTTTATAATGTTTTTTTTGGGATTGCAGTATTGCTTGCAGCATTCTCAGGAGAATTTACTTACTGGATTTTGTCTGTTTATCGAATTTGATTATTGGGACAGTGAACCTGACCAATTTGGGTGACCGGAGGATGTTTAGTGTGGTATTGACATTGGAAGTTGTCGTGTTAACTACCCCCTTCTAAGGTTTCTGTGTCCCGTAGATTGTATCTTGGATCTTATCGGTTCCGTATGAGGATTCAGGATGACGCCGGGCTCGAGCAAGGAAATATTAACTTTAATTGGTTCGAATGGTGGAACTATTAGTTTTTCCTGTCTTTCGATAGTTGTTTTTTGTAAATAGGAACAAAATCAAGTTGATTGCATCACTTATGAGCAAAATAGTCGTATCTGAGCCTTAATGTAGTCCAGTATTTGATGATATATTCGAAAGTCTTTCTACGTTTTCTAGATGTAATTTATGTAAGTTGTATCGTACGCGACCGTACGAGTGATTTTTTACATATACTTCATGTTACGCCATCATTGTTATTACCAATACTTATACAATCCTGAGTCTATATGCGATGTTTATATACTATTAGAGAACTGGTTTCTTATAAGATTATTTTTGAGTCAGTCTAAGTCCAGCCAGCAAACCGACAGGGTCGGAAAGTGGTAAAGTGTTCTTAATAAATGTTGGGTTTTTTACCGATTGGTTTTTTCCCAACAATAAAAGGTCTCGTGTTTCATTTAATTTTTTATTCAAATAATCGGGAAAATATTACGCGTTTATACATTTTGGTCCAAATCGAGCAGTATGACCAGCGCCTAGGAAAAGTAGTTCAGAAAAGTGTAACGAAAGTTAGCAAATTGCCTGCATTTATCGAGAGTGGAAAAGTGTAAAAGTGTACCGAAAGATAATTTATTTTCCGAGACCAGTGCATGTGCAAAAAAAAAAATATATTCCTAACATACAAACCGATAGTGAGTTAAATAATCAAGCCAGCGAAAGGAGAATGCACCGTTACGCAAAGGCGTCAGTCTGCCAAGTATAAAATATTTATACCACGGCCACAACTGCATATAATATAGCGATCGAGAGTGTATGCCAGCAAGGCATTTGGTATGTATCAAAATTTCATCCCCTTATTGTCAGCAACCACGCTACCACGACAGCGTGAACAAAACAGCAAAATATGTACACAAGTATATACTGGACATATATTTTTGCCTTGTACCTTTTCTCAACGACTACGCTGTAGCAACAGCGTAGAATACACGAATGATCGAGTGCGTCACACATACAAGCACGAATCAGGTATAAAATATAATTTTTCTCCTCTCTCAGCAAGCAGGCTGCGACAACCGAAAGCGTCATGTTTTGCAAATGCAAACATGTATCAACAAGTCACAACTGCGTACGTGACAAAAAAAAGGGGTATAGCGAGGAAGTGGTTGTTTTTTGTTTCGTTTCAACGAACAAACAACCACCAAAATGGTCGAGAGTGTATACATGCATGATTATATAGGAGAGGGATAGGTACAGCTGCAGTTGATAGTAAAACAATTTCAGACACAAAGCGTCATTCGAAATTGTGATTTACTCAAGTGAAGTGCTAAGTGTGAAAAATTCCAATATTATTTTGCAAAACAATAAAAAGATTTTTTCGTGTGTTACTTATTCCAAACTGGTGAGTGAATCTAGAATTTTTACCAATTAATCTGTGGACAGTGAGGTGTTTCTTTTTGTTGTTATTAATGCTGTGTGCTGCATCGGTTTTTGCTTGTGTCTCGATTGAATTTTATCCGCACTCACGGGGAGAATAAAACGACGTTCAAACCATTTGATAGGTAATTAGGAAAAGTGTAGTTGGTTACAAAAACATAGGCAGAGTGCGTTTAGGATATAAACACTGAGGCTAGGTGCGTTCCTTTTTCTGTTGATTAATTTCTCTCAACGACAAGTATGCATAGGGGCAAAACCGACGGCAGGCACGCAGCATTAAACAAGTAGGTAGGAATGTATGTCGATAGGGATAGCGGGAAAGTGCACATAATAAAAGGAGAGCTAAAACGAAAAAGTGACATAACAAAATATTCCGAATCGTCATGAAATTCGATGGCCAGTAATAGCGACAGGCGAACGAAAGCTGCATGCAGGAAAGGGAGCGAGGGAATAGCGAATAAAATAAAAACAAAACACTCACTGTTCACTAGGTAGCGTTTTCCCTTTTTGGTATTGTTTCTTATCGGTGTATTTTTCTTTCTTTTGGTTAACTAGAAACATGTCTTTTGAGCATATACATGCTTCTTTAGCGAAAGGGATACGAAGGATAGCGACTTATGTTGGTCAGGACAACTTCGACAGGGAGGACAGAGAAATGCTCCAGGCGAGAGCCGAACACATGGAAAGTTTGTGGAGCCAAGTGATGACCAACATGAGGGACTGGATACGGGAAAGAGAAGAGTTCACGCCGGAGATAGAGGCAATGCACGAGGACACAGAGCAGCTATACCTCAACACAAAAGCATGCATCCGACAGCAACTCCGCGAAATCGAACAGGGACAGGATAGAGATAATTCAGTAACAGGGAATGGACAGGCAATTGAGGTCCAATTAAAAATCCCACAACACCAAGAAGTCAAAAATACGTGGGGGGGAGTTTGACGGCTCCCTCACGAAGTGGCAGGGGTTTCACGACCGTTTTGTCGCTGCCATTCACAGTAACGAAGATATTACCCCGGCCTTCAAATTCCAATACCTTACCAAATCACTGCGAGGAAAGGCAGCTCAATGCATGGGGGAATGGCAGCTGACGGATGGCAATTACGCCGAAGCGTGGGAAAGGCTGCAACAATTATATAATCGAAAGTATCAAACTTGTCGAGAGCTATTGCGACAGTTCATCAACCTGCCAACACTGCCAGCGTCGCCGAAAGCTGATGACATCCAGCGTATGTCAAACGTGACACACGAGTCCCTTCGACAGCTGCGGGCCCAAGGATTGCCCATCGAACACTGGGACATGTTCATTGTGCACATGTTGCATGAGCGTCTGGATGCCGATACTGCCAAGCAGTGGGAGCTACACCGGCAAACAGAAACTCCCACTGCCAGGGACATGTTGAACTTTTTGGATAGGCAAGCCAGCGCTAATTCCCAGCCAACGTCTCGACAGCGTCTAAGGATAATCGAAACAGGGGCCCGACCAACCGAAAGGACAGAGCCACGTTTTAATAGATTCGAAAGTGAGAAGGCCAGCACATCTGAAAGGAGACCATCGAGAAATCTAGGAATGCAGGAAAGGGATACGTCAAGGAGCCACACTGTACGCCGCCGCGAAAGGCACTGGTGCGAACTCTGTGCTGGTACTCATCAGCTCTTCCAATGCGAAAGGTACATGGCCTTGAGCCAAGCAGCGAGACTCCGTTTGGTTAGGACCAAAAACCTATGCCAGAACTGTCTGAAACAGGGGCATGATGCAACAACATGCTTTCAATCAGCATGCCCGAGGTGTGCCAGGCGAACTATGCATAATAGTACACTATGCCCGGTATATGAACAGCAAGGGACAGCGACGTCTACAGTGAACACAGCCAGTGTCAAGCGATCAGCATCCTGACTAACTGAAGCAGCGACAGCGAAACGTTTCAAGAAAGAACGCAACGAAAGCGATAGCGTAAATAAAGAATCACTTGAAACATATCCCAGGTCTTTTAATTCGCATTTATTAGGTAGGGATCTGAATGCTTTATTGCCCACTATTCAAATAAGGGTTGTAGGTTTCAATGGTTTGACAAGGCCGGTGCGTGCTCTTCTAGATTCAGGAGCACAGCCCAATCTGATGACGGAGAGGATTGCTAGGGTGCTTGATGTTCCAACAACACAGGCAAGACGAAAGGTTATCGGTATAGAGGGACGAGGTTTGCAATTACGAAAGCAGGCGAGGGTTAGTATAGCGCCATGGTTCGATTCAGAGATCCGCATTGAAGAGAACTTTTGGATTTTGCCAAAGGGTACAGATTGGTCGTTGGCATCCTCCCAAGCTACTGGACAGCCTCTTAATATAAAACCCGTGAGGCCATTAGCAGATCCTATCTATTGGATGAAGGCCGACACAGATATTCTTTTGGGTATTAGTTTCTTCGCAAGAATAATGAATAGCTCGATTTCACGGAATCTGGGCACAATAGCCACGATAGATACGGTATTCGGGGTGGTGGTTTTCGGAACATTGTTAAGTACAGACAGCGAACAGTATAACGAAATGCCAGCGTTAGGTTGCACAGAGCTAGACAACCTTGATCATTTAGTACGAAGGATGTGGGAAAGTGACCAGATAGCGATAGATAAGTTTCGAACACCCGAAGAACAAGCGGTTGAAGACAATTTCATAAACACAACAAAGCGTGATAATGAAGGGCGCTTCATTGTAACCATTCCTATAAAGCCTTCTGTGCATGACATAGGAGATTCGAGAGCGATTGCATTGAGAAGATTCTTTTATTTGGAAAGGCGACTGGAAAGAGAACCAGCTATGAGAGAACAATATGTGAATTTTATGCGAGAGTACGAAAGCCTTGGCCATATGACCAAAGTCAACGAGCCATCAAGAGAAGGACAGATGATATACTACATACCACACCACTGCGTTACAAAGAAATTTCGCGTGGTATTTGATTGCAGTTGTCGAACCGATAAGGGTATTTCTCTAAACGATGTACAACAACTAGGGGAAAAGCTACAGCGCGATCTATCAGAGATAGTCATGCGATTTCGACGACATAGGATAGCGTTCAGTGCTGACATCAAGATGATGTTCAGGCAAGTCAGAATAGCGATGCACCAGTGGGATCTCCAAAGGATCTTCTGGAGAGAATCGAAAAGGGACAAGTTACAAGAGTACTGGTTGACAGTGGTAACATATGGAATGACGTCATCAGCTTACAACTCCGTTCGTGCACTACTGCAATGTGGCCGAGATGCTAGTGATTCATTCCCCGATATTGAGAGGGTCATTCAGAACGATTTTTACATGGATGACTGTGTCTCAGGTTGCGATAGTGAGGAAGAGGCTCTGTATACAGCGAAGAGACTGGATTTCGTATTGAAGACAGCTGGGTTTGAACTCAGAAAATGGAAATCGAACAGCCAATGGTTAGCGAGCAAACTGGATATGGAAAGGGATGGAGCTATGGTTTTCGACAAGGGTGAGCAAGCTACAGTATTAGGTCTACAATGGTTGATTGAAGGCGATCAATTTACGTTTATCGTTAAAACACCAGAGATAATTGGGAAGGTTACGAAAAGAAGTGTATTAAGCTGCTTAGCTCAGTTATATGATCCGAATGGGTATATAGCGCCGGTTGTAATATTAGGGAAGGTTCTGATACAGGATATATGGCGGATAGGGATAGGATGGGATCAGGAAGTCCCAGTTGAAATCGAAAGCAAGTTAAAAAGGCTATGGCAAGGGATTAAATCGTTGGAAAGGATGAGGATCGATAGGTGGATAGGGACATGCAAGAATGCTAGAGTACAGATACATGGTTTTTCGGATGCATCAATAACAGCGTATGGAGCGGTTATATATCTAAGGGTACAGCAAATCAATGGAGAGGTGACAAGCAAGATGATAGTAGCGAAAACGAGAGTGGCTCCTTTAAAAACTATAACCATTCCACGATTGGAATTAGCGGCTGCAGAGTTACTAGGGCGGCTTCTAAGAGAGCTTTGTGTTGCGATGGAATGGGAAAGAGCTGAATACACTCTATGGACAGATTCGATGGTAGTCCTACATTGGCTACGCAAGGTGCCTGTATCGTACACCAGTGTACGAGTTTATTCTATATATGTATTTCCTATATTAACTTACTACTACTATTATAATCAAACTCATACCTATGTATTATCATAAAATCAGTTTCCTATAGGAACGGTTTTGAGTTAGTCCAACTTCTGCCAGCAAACCGACAGGGTCGGATAGTTTCGATAATAAATGTTGGGTTTTTTACCGAGAGGTTTTTTCCCAACAATAAAAAAAGTTTCGTGGTTTTATTTATTTCCTTTTTACCTGAAATAATCGCAAAATTATTACGCGATTATACATTTGGTCCATATCGAGCCGGATAGCTAGTGCCTAGGAAAAACAGTCCTAGAAAGCGTATCCGAAAGTCAATATATCGCGAGTGTTCCTTGATAGCTAGAAGACAAAAGTGCATCGAAAGTTTATAAATCGCGAAAAGTGTATCGATAGTTAATTCAAAACCGCGAGTGCATCAATGAAAAACATCTTCCAGTAGATGTATAAAATTTTCACATAAATATAATGAAAACCAATAAAACATGCCAGTGATTCGAATTTGCAAGCCATCGTAAGGAAAGTTAAAGTACAGCTACGCAACGGCGACAGTCTGCCAGATGCAAATATTCAAACAGCTTCCACAGCTGCGTATAGCACACATCGAAAGAGATCGAGAGCGTCGTACATGCTAACAAGCATTTGGTATGTATTACATTTTCATCCCCTTTAGCCAGCAACCAAGCTGCTGATACAGCATAAATAAAATGAGCGAGAGCATCCAACATGCATGTATTGGGTATATATTTTTTACTTTGTACCTTTTTTTCAATAACCACAAACCACGCTGTAGCAACAGCGTGAATACAAACCGATCGAGAGCGTTACACATGCAAGCATACATTTTTATTTACCTCGAGAGTGTCATGCTTGCAAATGCGAACATGTCTCAGCAAGCCGTCACAACTGCGTACGTGACGAACACGAATGAGTAAAGCGGGGAAGTGGTTGATTTGTTTTTGTTTGAGACGAACAAACAACCACCAAAGAATCGAGAGCATATATGTACATTGTGCAGGTACACAATTATATAGGAGAGGGATAGCGAAATAAGCATGGTACAGCTGCGTACATTTTTGCTTTGGTGCGTCATTATCAGTTTAGTGCGCGGCCAGTGAAGTTTAAAATTAAACCGAACGAAAGGAAACAAATAGTCTGCATTTTTTATTCATTTTATTCTTTGTGTTATCTTGAACTGGTGAGTAAAAACAAAATAGAAAGTGAACAGTGTGAAATATTTTTTTTGTTTGGAATTCTTAATACTGTGTGCTGAGCTGCGAGTGGATATTGTTTCAGGTAGAATATTTTTTCTTTATGATAGGTAGTGGAATGCGTGTATGTGTGTGTAAGGTTATACAAATGGGTTCCTGTAGAGAGGATGTTTGTGGTGGTGTTGGTGTGTATTGTGTGTGCATATGCGAATTTCTTTTTTTTGTGATTTATTGTTTGACTAAGGAAATATTTACTCGGCTGCAGGCACAGTGTGGGAAATTAGGTAGGATTGCAAACGAGGAATAGGGACAGCTAAGGAAAAGAGGATAGTGGGGAAATACTTCCGAATTTTCATGAGATTCGATGGCCAAAAAATTTGTCATCTACAAGAACGTATTCGCAGCGGTTGTTTTGGCGGTTAGGGACCGGTACCCAAATTTTTTCGACATAGATGACGCTAACTTTTTTAAAACCTATCTGAAGCAAGCTCGCTTCCGGATGTAACTTTTGTAAGTACATTTCTATAAAACTCATAAAAGTACTATATTCCTATTATGAGGCGTTTTGTTTTTATACAGTTTGATTTTTTTTACTACATATATTCTTTAACCAAATTTTTCGTTTTATTTCAATTATTTCCTTGTGACTTTAGTTGTGAGGATTTGGGGAGAATCCGACAAATGTTATCGAATCAGAACAATCCTAACAAGAAATAGTCACAAGGGCTTATGACTTGTGATTCCTCACAAGGGGGAGAATCAGGCTGTTAAACTAACCGGTTTTAGCCGGCTTTTAAATAACCACTACAGAACCCAAGTTGGCCAGTTACTGCCCAAATACGGTTATGGGAACGTTTCTGGAACGTCTCCACTACCTCTTTCAAACCAATTTGTTACTTTTACGGTAAATAACCTAGGGTTATAAGCCGGTATTTAAACCGGCTTTTAACCAAAAATTGTTTATTGGGATAGTTAAAGGAAATTCGTCGATACCGGAAGCAGTGGCCACAGCAGAAGGAGACATCGGTGAGTGTTTAAAACATACATATGTACATATTTTTCTCATTTCATTGCTTGTAGTTATACATACTGTATCGAACACCGAGAGATGGTAACTCTCGGGTTCGATGTTTGGTAAGAATATTTAACTATATCGAAAGAGAAGCTTTTCGACTTCGAAAAGCTTCGAATAAAATCTAAGAAATCGTAGAGAGAGTTAGTTGCAAACGAATTGTAGCCATGGAAAGACATGGAGAGTTTTTTGATAGACGGAAAGAATAAAGTATCTTCAAGTGTTTTTTTTATTAATACTTTTTCCACTATAAAATTTAACGTGTTTTATTTCCGATTGGTTTTATGTCGTTTTGAGTTCTGGGCTACGAAACATTTGGTCCATGTCGAGTCGGATCGACGACTCAGCAAGTGGAAAGAAGTAAAAAAAAAAATGTCGTTTTTTTTAAATTTTTAACGTCAGTGAAAGAAAAATCTAGAATGTGGAAAGAAAACTATACATGTAAGTACGTCGGTAAGAATATTTGAATATTTATCAGTTCATATTGTCACATGGAAAGATACATGGAAAGATAGCGTCATGATTACGGTAAACAACGAAATCGTTGCTACCCGAATATATAAAATAAAGACAAAATCACTGCAATATAAAAAACTGCGAAAGAAAACATGCACAGGCATGTATATATGAACAAAATATAATACGAAAGACATTGCTTTGAAACATGCACAGACATGTACGCATATACCAACGAACGAAAGAACGAAAGACAAGACATTGCCTCGAGCATCTTTTTCCCTAAATAAAATGTATACATATGAAAGACATACTGAAAGACATTCAGCTGCGCGACCGTCGTCGCGACGAACAAAATCAACAGATACCTCGTTTTTTCGTCCCTCGAGTTTATTACACAAGCACACGACAAAAAGAAAAACGAACGAAAGACAAAATAAACACCTGCGCTATGGCAACGAATATAAGAAAACGACGCACATTCATATACCCCTTTTTTCTGTTTTTTATATGCTTGTACATAGCTATGAACAAAAATGCGGACGCGCATGTTAGGTAAGGTTAATAGGAAAGAAAGAGAAAGAACTATGCCGACGGCACAGTAAATAAGGGAGGTTATTTTTCATAACAAGGAGCGTCGTCATTCGATTGTCGTACGCCGTTTGTAAAAGTTCAGTTCAAATCTCTAGATTGCATTTAAAAAAAAAAAAAACAAACCCGAGTATAAAAAAACACAAACAATTATTTTAAACACAAAGCAGTGTCTAAAAAGTGCGCTTAAAGAAAAGAATTCAAAGCAGTAGAAATTCGAGAAAGACAAAATCAAGGAAAGAGAAAAAACAATTGAAAGACCAACAGATCGGTAAGAAAAATAAAATAATCATGATAATGAGTGTTGTGCTGTGTCGTAGGGAGAATTTTAGCTGGTTAAAATATAGAAAAAGAAAGCAAAACCAACAATCCAACTATTCGCGTGTGATTTAGGTTTTTTTGTGTGATTTGTGTTTTCAGGGCAGGAAGATGAAGAAGAATGTGTATGTGGTGTGTATGTGAAAAGTAGGGATGAAAAATAAAGTAAGCACGCTGAGTGGTTGATGTGTTGGTTGTTTGCGACAGTTGAGTGTAGGAGAAAAATTGCATGCAAGAAAGACGGAAAGAGCGAAACTCAAAGCACAGTGGTGCGAGTTTTCGTAAGTGAAAGAGGAAAGAGCGAAACTCAAAGCACAGTGGTGTGAGTTTTCGTAAGTGAAAGAGGAAAGAACGGAACTCAAAGCACAGTGGTGCGAGTTGCCGACAATTGAAAGACGAAAGAATGGAACTCGAACACAATGGTGTGAGTTGCCAATATAGGAAAGAAAGAAAGAGGTCTTGCAGTCGAGGCACACTAGTGCGACTAGCGTATCAGACCAAAACAAAAACAATCCAACGACACAGCCAACAACTATTTTTTTTTGTATGTCTTTTATCAGGTTCCCTTTTATTTCAATTCAAATTACATTTGATTTTGTTTCTTTTATTGTCACAGACAGAAGAAAGACCTAAGAGATCGAAAAGAGAAAGACCTAAGAAATCAACAGAGGAAAGACTTCGCGAAAGACCAGAGAAGAAAGACAATGGAAGGTGAAAATCACGAATATGCCTTTAAAGCAGGATGTAATGCTATGTCTCGCATGGCCATCTTCACGCGTTCGGAGGTATTTGAGAACTGCGGACTTGAGGCCATCGAAGTAAGGCTCGAGGCCCTCAACGATGCCTGGGTCCAGGTTAAAGCAGGGGAGAGAGAAATCGCTAAGACCCAAGACGAACTCAGTCTCGCTGAAGTCGAGAGGAAGTTTGCGGAAGCAGAAGAGTGTTACTTCGCTGCCTCAGCAGCGCTGAAGAAAAGGCAAGCGGAATTGGAAAGACAGAAAGACCAAGGAAAGAAAGAAGCACAGCCAATATCGGTACAAGTCAACATGCCATTCTCCCAGCATGACGTCAAGAACACCTGGGGGCAATTTGACGGGGCTATTACGAAATGGCAAGGTTTTCGTGACCGGTTTGTGGCTGCGGTCCATGAGAATGACCGCATATGCCCCGCTTACAAATTCGCCTACCTGAAGTCGTCGCTGATTGGGAAGGCCGCCCGCACGCTGGGAGAATGGCAACTGTCGGAGAGAAACTACAATGAGGCCTGGCAAAGACTCAATGACCTATATCATCGGCAATACGCCACATGCAGAGAGCTCTTGAGGCAATTATTCAGGCTCCCAATGTTGCAGGGCCATCCGAGGGCAGATGAGCTGCAACGGATGTCCAATGTGACTCATGAAACATTGCGTCAGCTGGCAGCCCAAGACGTCCCTACTGAACATTGGGACATGATAATAGTACATATGCTGCATGAGCGGTTGGACAGAGAGACAGCGTGCAAATGGGAAGAGGTGAGAGCCTCAGAGTTCCCAACGGTGAAAGAGATTTGCACATTCCTGGAGAGACGCGCAGCAGCCCTAGAAAGCGTAGAGGAAAGACGAGGAAAGAGGCCATCGACATCGCAGCAGTCGAGACAGGCAACAGGAAAGACTGAGTCGGGCATCAGGCAGCCCAGGCCCAACGAGAAAGACATAGTAAAAAAGATGCCATGTAATGTTTGCCGATCCATCGACCACCCGATCTGGAACTGCCCAGAGTTCCAGGTTTTGAATCTCACGGCGAGGCATAATGTCGTAAAGGACAAAGGGCTTTGCCCGAATTGCTTGAAGCTGGGACACACCATCAAAGATTGCTACCAACGACCATGCATCCGATGCCCAGGCAGGCAGATGCACAATAGTACACTCTGTCCAATGATGGATCTGCAAAGGGCAGGGGCAACAGCCTACCGCGTGCAGGAGCAGCACAAACGAAAGACCTCAACGAAAGACGGAAAGCAAAAGAGGGATTGACTAGGCATGCCGCCGCGCAAAGGCCCGCATGTCACCACGGAAAGACCAGGGAAAGAATGAAGGAGAGAAAGACACTAAGACGGAAAGACAATGGCATAGGGAAAGAAAGAACTCTACGTCCAATGAGGGGAGTGTGGCCTCATGGGACAATTTTAAGAGAAATAAAGATAACCAAGCAATTTATTCAAATTCTTTTATTGATAGGGAAAGAAAAGGTATAGTGTTGACGCCAACGGCGCAGGTAAGAATAGACATAGAAGGAAAGAAGGAAGGGCCATTCCGAGCCTTGTTGGATACTGGGGCTCAACCCAATTTGGTTAGCCATCAGTTATGGGAAAGACTGTCGCTGCCAAGAAGGCAAGTGACAAGAAAGATAATCGGTTTCGACGGAGTACCTTGTCACATCAAGCACCAAGTCGTACTCAAGGTTTGCCCCTGGTTCGACGCAAGCCTATCGATTGAACAGATTTTTTGGATCATGCCCAAGGCAAGGCAATGGCAGTTGAGGCATGATGCAACTGGGATAGAGAGAGACCTATTAGAGGAATCGCTGTTAGCCGATCCTCACTATTGGAAAGAGGGTCCAATCGATCTCCTGCTCGGGTGCAAATTCCTAGCAGAGATGTTGGTCTCAGTCGAGGGAAAGCATCAATCAGGTGTCCTATGCATGGACACCGTCTTTGGAAAGATTGTTCTCGGTGAGCAGGAAAGATTGAAAGACAACAAAGAAAACAAACAAGTATTGGTAGCATGCATAGATAACGATCAGCTGCACGAAGCACTCAAGCGATTCTGGTCATTAGATGATATTGGGCTCGCTTCCACGAGAACGGAAGAGGAAGAGCTAGTAGAACAGAACTTTACTAAGACATGCAAGCGTGATAGAGACGGAAGGTATGTAGTTACAATTCCGTTAAAGGAATATGAGAAAGACATAGGCACTTCAGAGATCATAGCGAAACGCAGATTTTTCGCACTGGAAAGACGGCTATCTAGTGATAGTGAATTGAGAGAGAAGTACATAGACTTTATGAGAGAGTACGAAAGACTAGGGCATATGAGGCCGGTTGAGGGCGAAGCCCAAGGAAAGATCGTCTACCACATACCTCATCATTGTGTGACGAAAAAGTTCAGAGTCGTTTTCGACGCTAGCTGCAAGACAAGCAAGGGTATTTCACTAAATGAAATACAAATGAACGGAGAGAAATTACAGAAAGACCTATTTGAGACTTTAATGCGTTTCCGTCGGCACAAGGTCGCCATAAACGCAGACATAAAGATGATGTTTAGAATGATTAAAGTGGCGAAAGAACATTGGGACTTGCAACGAATATTTTGGAGAGAGAGTCCCAAGGAAAGACTAAGAGAATATTGGCTGACGGTCGTAACCTACGGGATGACTTCGTCAGCATACAATGCAGTAAGAACGCTTGTGCAATGTGCTAAAGACGCGGAAAAAGAGTTTCCAAAAGCCGCAAAGGCAATAATGGAAGATTTTTACATGGATGACTGTACAACCGGGGCAGATTCCGTAGAAGAAGCAACAACACTGTCGAAAGAGATCGATCTTGTACTCAAGGGTGCAGGATTTGAGTTAAGAAAGTGGAAATCCAATTCCAGACTTCTAATGAAGAACATGAACGATGAAGAGTCATCGGTGTTATTTCATGACGAAGGAAAGACTTCGATTTTGGGGCTTAAATGGCTCCTGGAAAGAGACCAATTCACCTTTGTAGTAAAGGCACCTGCGATAGAGCAAATGACAAAGAGAAAAATTGTCGGTTGTATTGCGCAACTATATGATCCGAATGGATTCATAGCGCCAACAACGATAATAGGAAAGATCATCATCCAAGATATATGGCGATTGAACATTGATTGGGATGAAGAATTGACAGGAGAGCTACAAAAGAGATGGAAAGACTTTTGGAAAGACATAACACACTTGGAGAATATTAGAATCGATCGATGGCTAAGTACATCTCCTCGTGTTCGGAAAGAATTACATGGCTTCTCCGATGCTTCAGAGAAAGCATACGGTGCTGTAATCTATGTCAGGACGGAAAGTCCTAATGGAAAGATTACTACGAATATTCTCGTAGCAAAGACAAGAGTGGCCCCATTGAAGACGGTAACAATTCCTAGGTTGGAATTGTCCGCAGCGGAGCTTTTGGGAAGATTGATCCTCATTGTGATCACCACAATGGATTGGAAAGACGTTGAATACAACTTGTGGACAGATTCTCTAGTAACACTGCATTGGATCAACAAGTTACCTTGCAGCCTTAAGACGTTTGTAGCGAACAGGGTCTCATCCATACAAACAAATATAGAGATTAGAAAGTGGAGGCACGTAAACACGAAAGACAATCCAGCCGATCTCCTAAGCAGAGGAGTGAAGCCTTCGGCTCTAGTCGATAACAAGCTTTGGCTGTACGGACCAGATTGGCTGCAGCATGCCCGATCCTCTTGGAAATCTGAACACTTTGTGCCAAATGTTGCAGATGGGGGGAGGGATGAGATGAGAGTGCTTGCGATAGTGAAATTTACAGAACCATTATCAATACATATGAAAGACGGAGAGAATGTATCAGTGGTTGAATACGCACACACATTGGAAAGAGCAATAAACATAATAGGCTTCATCTTCCGGTATGTTAATTCATTGAGAGCAAGGGTGAAGCAACGAGAGGAAGAGGAAAGAAGATATGGAAAGAGATACAGGCGCTCCAAGCGTCAGAAGGAAAGAGCTGGAAAGACATGTATTCAGCTGGCATCCTTTGAGAAGGGTCAGGCAATTGATTACATATTAAGGAAAGAACAGGAAAGACATCTCGCGAAAGACATTACATATTTAAAGAAAGACGGGTGTTTACCGGAAAGAAGCGACATAGAGTCCCTAAAGCCCATACTAGATGACAAAGGCATACTAAGGGTTGGAGGACGACTGGAAAGAGCAAAGATGAAATATGAAAGACGACATCCAGCAATCGTGCCCAAGGGTTCACGGTTAGCATGGCTGATCATGGACAGTGCTCATAGAGCTACAAAGCATGGAGCCGTACAGGTCATGATGCAGCACATCCGGGAAAGATTTTGGCTTCCGAGGCTAAGGAGCGAAATGAGGATGTTTCTACACAAGTGCTTGGTATGTGTACGCTACAACCATCGCTTCGAAACACAATTGATGGCCGATTTGCCAGAGGAAAGAGTAACACCAGGGAAGGCTTTTCTACACTCTGGAGTAGATTATGCTGGACCATTCGAGATAAAGATGATAGACAGAGCTGGTCAACAGATAATAAGACAGAAATGCTGGGTAGCAGTCTTTGTCTGTCTCAAGACCAGAGCAATACATATTGATATAGTATCAAATCTTAGTTCTGCAGCCTTCATTGCCTGCTATGAAAGATTTATAGCACGCAGAGGGAGATGTGAAAGAGTTTACAGCGACAATGGTACAGCCTTTGTCGGTGCTGCAAAAGAATTGGAAAGAGCGAAAGAGATCTGGCACACGAAAGACACCCTGGACTTCCTGGGTAGAAAGGGGACAGAATGGAAGTTCATGACACCTGCGGCACCACATCAAGGTGGAATATACGAAGCGGCAGTCAAGTCAATGAAGTTCCACATGACGAGAGTAATAGGAGCAAGGGTCCTGACATACGAACAATTATTAACATTGCTTACAGGGATAGAGGCCATTTTGAATTCTCGGCCACTAAATCCCATCAGTGACGATCCAAATGATATGCAGGCGCTAACGCCGGGACACTTTCTGGTTGGCGAGCCGTTGGTGCTTCCCCTGCCATTTGCTACTGGTGAGTTGCCAAATACGCATGGAGTAAGACTATGGAAAGAGCGAAAGACAATGCTTGCCCATTTTTGGACAAGGTGGAAAGAGGAGTATTTAACTACTCTATTGGAAAGAAAGAAGTGACGGAAAGAGAAGTATGGTTTGAAAGAGGGACAGCTCTGCATAATGAAGAGTGAGAATTTTCCGCCTTCAGCATGGGCGTTGGGGCGTATTTCCAAGTTGATTCGGAGTAAAGACGGACTGGTGAGAAACGTGGTGGTTACTACCGCAACCAACCAGCTGACAAGACCGGTGCAGAAGATCTGCATCCTTCCAACAGAATAGAAACTGTATGATTGTAAGATGTATTAATGTTTACTAGTTAAGACACGTAGGAGAGAATTTTAATAAAATGCGAAAGGGTGGAAAACCGTAGGTTTTCGCCGGGACTGTATCGAACACCGAGAGATGGCAACTCTCGGGTTCGATGTTTGGTAAGAATATTTAACTATATCGAAAGAGAAGCTTTTCGACTTCGAAAAGCTTCGAATAAAACCTAAGAAATCGTAGAGAGAGTTAGTTGCAAACGAATTGTAGCCATGGAAAGACATGGAGAGTTTTTTGATAGACGGAAAGAATAAAGTATTTTCAAGTGGTTTTTTTTATTAATACTTTTTCCACTATAAAATTTAACGTGTTTTATTTCCGATTGGTTTTATGTCGTTTTGAGTTCTGGGCTACGAAACACATACATATACATTTTTATGATCAAGAGATTGGAAATTATCAAATTGAGTTTAGGCTTTAAAAGCAACGAAGCTGCCACTTTAATTTAATTTCAAATTACTTACTATTTTTTTTTATTTAAGTTTTTTTTTTTTTTATTTTAATTAAATTTTGTCTATAAATTGCACTCATTATTTCCTTTAGTTGAAAGATTATGTTTTTAAAATGAATTCTTTAATAGTAAAATGAAAATTGCGAATAAACTAAAATGAATATGAACTAATTGTTTAAAAGGGAAAGATGAGAAGGATGAAGAGGAGTGACAGTATGGGATAAGGAAAGTAAGTAGAAGGATAAAGGGGCTATTTTAGCGAGAGGAATAACCAGATAGGGAGGGTATCGATTTAAACGTTTTCTCGCGCACAACACCACCTAGTGCTAGAGCTGGTAATTTTGTATTTTTTTGCTAACGAGGAGTCCGCGAATCCATGCCAAGAGCTAGCAGGGATGTGCCAGCAAGGAATCCCGTTACAACAACCTTGTGTTTATTGATTCTTTGATGAATAGGTTTAAACATTTTTAATATTTTAAACATTTTAAAGAACAATCTTCACGAAAGTGCCAGCAAGTTGGGTATGGGTAGGTCATTTGTCTTCCAGCAAGACAATTACCCTAAACATACCTCACATGTTGTCAAAGAGTGGTTGCTGTACAACGTCCGCACTCAACTTAAATCACCACCCCATTCACCGGATTTAAACGCTATCGAACATTTATGGGAACATCTCGACCGCCAAGTAAGAAAACATGAGATAAGGACTAAAGATGATTTGAAAAAGGTTCTTAAAGAAGAATGGGATAAAATTCCCCAAAGTGTCACTCAAAACTTAGTCAAGTCAATGCCTTTGTATCGAACATCGAGCTCAAACAAGCTCGCGTTTGATGTATTGAGAATTATTTGCCTTCGAGAAGAAGGAAAGCTTTTGTACGAGTCAGTCTAATAAGAGAACTCGCGATAGACAGTCGAGAGAATAAACCGAGAGATCGTGGTTTTTACAGGCCTGCCTGGTTTTCCACGTTAAGATTTGTGTTTTATTTAAATTCCGTTTTATTTTAGGTTTAGTGGTTTACAGTCCACTGTTTTTCCGCGATCGAAAACATTGGTCATTCGAGCCGCGGATATGTATCAGTGTCGCGAGAGTCGAAAGAAATTAAAATTCGTGTCGTTTTTTAATTCGAAAGTCGATAGAAGTGTCGTGTTTTAAATCAAAATCGACGAGAGAGAAAAACGCGCAAGCGTTTTATAACCATTTTTTATTTTTTTTTCAGGAAGGGGAGAGATTGGGTAAGTTATTATATCTTAAATAATAAATTCGAGAGAGGCTGTGAAAAGTCACGTACGCCATACGATAGAGGCTGCATGAGAAAACAATAAAAGTTACATGTACGCCCCACGAGAGATACATATATAAATATGTACACAAGAAATCGTCCCAAAGAAATCATGCCAAAACTAAATGTGCGAAAGAAGTTACAGCAAACCAGTTACGCACAAAAACAAACAACCATACGAGAGCAAACAAGTAGTTGCATGCTTACAAAAAAGCACATAGAGATTATATACAGCAAAGAACATTCGAGGGAAAACAGTAAACTGTTTTGTACAGATACCCACAAGAACAAAATAAAAAACCAACGAAAGAATCCGTCGCAAACATCCGACCCACAAAAATAAACGACGACAATAACAAAGCCATAAAACAATAAAAATAAATCCAAAAATCCAAACGAGAGAAATTATAAAAAACCCACAAGCGACAGACTGCAAACAATAGCACAGCTGCGTGTTCTAAAAATAGATTGCTATGAATATCGTATACCTGCAGCGAGAGAAACGAGTTCGTGTGCGGCTGTGTGCCATAGGCCACACCCCCAGCGAATGAAAACAAAGAGAAAACGAAAAGACGCACATTTTTTATGTGTGCACAAATTATCTACGCAGTGGTGGATGGAAAATTTTTTCGTCACTTATTTTCAAACCGGCAAACGAACTAGTTGAATTGTGCGCAGTTAAAAATCGAAATCGCGTTTTGTGTACAGTTTTTTTTTGTGTGCCGATAGAAATTATTTTAATAAAAATACAAGCAATTAATCGTGAAAGAGTCAGATGTCGAATACATGTTCGAGGCAGCAATCAACGCCATCAGCAGAATGTTAATCTTCTGCCGTTCGGAGAGATTTGACGCAAGTCCGAGAGAAGGCATCCAGGTCAGGATGGAGGCTCTCACAGAGTCGTGGACTATGTTGAGAGCCATGGAGAGACGGCTGGCTGTATCGAGTGATGCACTGCAGTCACCCGAGATGCAGCGGAAGGTGGCAGAGGCGAAAGAGTCATACTTCACCGCTCTGGCCATGATGAAGCAGCGCGTCGAAGTGACGGAACCAACGAGAGATGCCAGGAGAGATGCACCGCAGATTACCGTGCAAGTATCGATGCCGTTCTCCCAACACGACGTGAAGAAAACGTGGGGGGAGTTCGACGGATCGATAACGAAGTGGCAAGGCTTCAGGGACCGTTTCCTCGTGGCCATCCACGAGAACAAGAACATAGCGCCGGCATATAAGTTTGCCTATCTGAAGAGTTCCCTGGTAGGGAGGGCCGCGAGGACGCTGGGAGAGTGGCAGCTAACAGAGAGCAGCTACTCTGAGGCATGGGAGAGAATGAACGAGATATACAGCCGACAATATGCCACCTGCCGTGAGCTGTTGCGGCAATTCATCCGTCTACCGCCACTTGGAGAGAACCCCCGGGCAACCGAATTGGAGAGAATATCGAATGTAACCTACGAAACCATGAGACAACTAAAGGCACAAGGAATCCCAACCGAAAGCTGGGACATGATGATTGTCCATATGCTGCACGAGCGTATGTACGGAGAGACGGCAGGTGTATCGAACACCGAGAGATGGCAACTCTCGGGGTTCGATGATTGAAGTAGAAAAACTTATATTTCGAAAGAAGAGCTTTTTCGTGTTCGAAAAGTTCCAAAGCTCATTTTGTAAGACTAGAAACAGTCAGTCCGAAAGAAATAGTAACCATGGAAAGACATGGAGAGTCCGAAAGAATAAAGTGTTTAAAAGTGGTTTTTTTAATAATTTTTCCACTATAAATCGGTTGTTTTATTTTTATTCGATTAATTTTACTGAGCTACGGAACATTTGTCGAGAGTGCGCGAGAGTGAAAGTGTCGAAAGTGTCTGAATAAAATAATTCAGAAAGAATCAGTGAAAGAAAGTACAATATTGAGGCATGTTGCCTTATATGGAAAGACAGCGTTATTATTAAGGTAAGCAAACGAAATAAATCTTTGCTACCCAAGACAAATAACAGCATTGAAAAAAAAACCATCAGTTTTCCTACCTAAAATAGAGACACGAAAGAAAACATGCATAGACATGAACGCAAAATACAGCACGAAAGACATTGCGTTACAAATATACGCAAGTATGTACACACGAAAAGACGAACATATACATAAAACGAGAGACATTGCCTTCGAGCATCAGTTTTCCTACCTAAAAATAAACATAAACGAAAGACATGAAACTACGCAGTTAGCGTCGCGACGAACAAAATATTATTTACATTTCGTCTTATTTTCCCTTTTCTGAATCCATTACACAAGCGAACAAGTTAAACGAAAGACAAAAAATGAACACATGCGCGGTGGCAAAACAACCACCAAACAGCACATTTACCCTTTTTTTGCCTTTTTCTCTTTTTTTTCTTTTCCCCTTATGTTTTGAAATATATGGTTACGAGCAAACAAACATGCGGACGCGCATGTGAGTTTGTGTATATGTTTTTTATTACAGGTTGGAAAGAATGCGAAAGAAAAGGAAAGAGCTATGGCAAGCGGCTTAGTAAATACAAATTCGTTAATTGCAGCTGGGATGAGCGTCGTCATTCTATAAATGTACGTCGCCTTCAGCAGTTGGAATATTTTGTAGTGAATATCAGTGGTTGAAAAGTGAAATATTTATAAAAAAAAAAAAAAACAATAAACAGCAAGAAAAATATTTGTTCAGTGCAATAACCAGAGTGTGTTGCTTGAGAAAGTTATAATATAAAATGTTTGACCTATTGTGGAAAGAATATTGGAAGCCAGGAAAGAAAAATATTTATTGAGAAAAGACCGGTTAGAATAATTTACATTTAAGAAGTGTTGTGCTGTGTCGTCATAGAAAGAAAGACAATGGAAAGAGGAAAGAATAGGAGGAAGCAAAAAAAAAATATTTTTATTTTTGGTTTGGTGCATTGTGATTAGGAGAAACATCGAGAAGATGAGGTTAAGTGTTTGTGTACATAGGTATGTGTGCGAACAAGTTATGAAGGGGAAAAGGTGTTTGCTGGTCGACCAGTTTAGGAGAAGAAAATAGAGATAGGAACTAGGAGAGGTAGCATCGGCACATTTTCTTTTAAAAAAATAATAATAAATTACATAGGAGGCAAGGAAAGAATATGGAAAGAGAAAGACTGGAACTCTAAGCACAGTGGTGCGAGTTGCCAAATATTTTGTAGAAAGACTAGGAACTCAAGCACAGTGGTGCGAGTTGCCAAATGCTTTGGAAAGGCCGGAGCTCAAGCACAGTGGTGCGAGCTACCAGGAAACAAGAGAGAATTATTTATATAAGCAGAGAAGAGAAAGAAAGCGGACGACACAGCCAACAAAATCCAACTCAGATTATTTTCTCTTTTTTTGAGCTAGTCTATATATATTATATTCTTCCTTAATCCTCTACAGAAAGACGAAAAGACCGAAAGACGAAAGACCGAAAGATAAGATGGAAAGAGAGCAAAACTTTGAATATACCTTCAAGGCAGGGTGCAACGCAATGTCAAGGATGGTTGCCTTCACGAAGTCGGCTACCTTTGGAGAGACCACCTTGGAAGCCATCAAGGTCCGGATAGAGGCTATCGAGGACGCTTGGCAGCAGGTGAAAATCGGAGAAAGAGAGATTGTCAAGAACGATGACCTACTCAAGCTTGCCGAAACGGAGAGAAAGTTTGCCGAAGCAGAAGAGCAGTTCTTCACTGCATCGGCGGCAATGGGAGAGAGACTACGGCAGCTGGAAGCAGAGGAAAGACGGAAAGACACGCCGCCAATATCGGTCCAGGTGAACATGCCATTCTCCGAGCACGATGTGAGGAACACTTGGGGCCAATTCGACTGTACCATTACGAAGTGGCAAGGCTTCCGCGACAGGTTCGTCGCAGCGGTCCACGATAATGATCGCATCACCCCAGCCTACAAGTTTGCGTACTTGAGGTCCTCATTGGTTGGCAAGGCAGCCCGTACGCTCGGAGAATGGCAGCTCAGCGAGAAGAATTACCATGAGGCATGGAAACGACTCAACGAGATGTACCATAAGCAGTATGCCATCTGCCGCGAGCTATTAAGGCAAATATTTCGGCTCCCAATGCTGCAGGGCCCTCCCAAAGCGAGTGAGCTACAGAAGATGTCGAACGTGGTCCACGAGACATTGCGACAGCTGGCAGTGCAAGGGTTCCCGACGGAGCATTGGGATGTAATTGTCGTACATATGCTCCACGAAAGACTGGACAGGGAGACCGCCTGCAAGTGGGAGGAAACCAGGCCATCCGAGTTTCCCACGCTACTCGACACGTGCAGTTTCCTCGAAAGACGGTCAACAGCACTTGAGAGCGTGCAAGAGAGGTACAGAGATGGGCCGTCCACCTCGCAGCAAGCAAGACAAGCCCAGGAAAGACGGATGGAAGCACCACCCGCTGCCCAACTGTCGAGACACCCAAGGAAAGACGGAGCAAGCCGAAAGACCGTTTAGACATGTCGAAAGAGAAATGATGAAGAAGATGCCATGCAACATGTGCAGATCAATGGACCACCCTATTTGGAACTGTCCGGAATTCCAAGTGCTCAACCTGATGGCGCGAAACCAGGCAGTGAAGGAAATGGGGATCTGCCCTAATTGTTTGAAGCTAGGGCATACACCAAGCACCTGTTACCAAGGGCCGTGCACTAGATGTCCAGGTAGGCAGATGCACAACAGCGTGCTATGCCCGATGAAAGAGATACGAAAGGCGGAGGGAACAGTCTTCCGGGTGCAAGACGAGCGAAAGAGGAAGGAGAGTTCGAGAGACAACAAGCAAAAACGCGAATGACTAGAGGCGCCCCCCAACAAAAAGGCCCGCATTCTGGCAGGAAAGACAGAACGAAAGATGAAAGAGGAAAGACCATGGGAAAGAACGCCGGTAAGACCGAGCTCAACGTCCAATGAAGACAGCATTGCTTCATGGGACAATTTCAAACGAAAAAATAAAAATATTAATAACGACTACTCAAACTCTTTTATTGATAGGGAAGGTAAACATTTTATTTTGACACCAACAGCCCAGGTAAGGCTGGTATTAGATGGGATAAAGACAGAGCCGTATCGAGCTTTGCTAGATACTGGGGCTCAACCGAATTTGATAAGTCATCAGTTGTTGGAAAGATGGTCGTTGCCAATGAGGCAGGTCACAAGGAAAATTGTTGGCATCGAGGGGGAGCCCTGTTCTATCAAACATCAGGTCGTTCTCAGGCTTTGTCCCTGGTTCGACACGAAAGACTACATTGAGCAAAAATTTTATGTCCTGCCTAAAGCCAATCGGTACCAATTGAGGCACGACATCGTTGGGATAGACAGGCATCTGTTCGAAGAATCGATCTTAGCTGACCCTTATTACTGGAAAGAAGGCCCAATTGATCTCCTGCATGGATGTAAATTCCTGGCGGAGATGTTGGTGTCAGTGGAGGGAAGACACCCGTCGGGCGTCCTATGTATGAACACAATTTTTGGGAAAGTAATTCTTGGAGAGCAGGAAAGACCAAGTGACAGAGAAGTCAATGAGCAAGCATTCATAGCATATAGACAACAGCCATCTGCACGAATTGCTCAAGAGATTCTGGTCCTTGGACGAAATTGGGCTCGTTTCTACGAGAACGGAAGAGGAGGAGCGAGTAGAACAGAATTTTAGCAAGACTTATCAGCGTGATAGAGACGGAAGGTACATAGTTACAATTCCACTGAAAGAATATGAGAAAGACATAGGGACTACAGAGCTTGTAGCGAAACGTAGATTTTTCGCATTGGAAAGAAAGCTGTCAGGTGATAACGAATTAAGAGCAAAGTACACAGAGTTTATGAGAGAGTATGAAAGACTAGGGCACATGAGGCCTGTAGAAGGCGAAGCACAAGGAAAGATCGTTTATCACATACCTCATCATTGTGTGACGAAGAAATTTAGAGTCGTTTTTGATGCCAGTTGTAAGACAAGTAAAGGTATTTCATTCAATGAAATACAGATGAATGGAGAGAAGCTACAGAAGAACTTATTTGATACCTTAATGCGCTTTCGTCGGCACAACATTGCGATAAACGCCGACATAGAAATGATGTTCCGAATGATAAAGGTGGCGAAAGAAAAATGGGACTTGCAAAGAATATTTTGGAGAGAGAGTCCCAAGGAAAGACTGAAAGAGTATTGGTTGACGGTCGTTACCTATGGGATGACTTCGTCAGCATACAATGCGGTAAGAGCGCTTATACAATGTGCGAAAGACGCGGAAAGAGAGTTTCCTAAGGCCGCCAAGGCGATAATGGAAGACTTTTACATGGATGACTGCACAACAGGTGCAGATTCCATAGAAGAGGCAACGATGCTATCGAGAGAAATCGATCTTGTACTCAAGGGTGCAGGATTCGAATTGAGAAAGTGGAAGTCCAATTCCAGGCTTCTAATGAAGAACATGAACGATGAAGAGGAATCATCAGTGCTATTCCATAACGAAGGAAAGACTTCAATATTGCGGCTGAAATGGCTTCTGGAAAGAGATCAATTCACATGAGATGTCGGCATGGGCTTAATCGAAAAAGAATCTTTGTCTCTGGAATGTCAGTTGTCAAAGAGCTAATGTTTTTTTGTGGTGTGGCCGAATAAAACCGGTCTAATTAAAAAAAGTAAAAGAAAAAAAGGAAAACTTAACGATTGAATAAAGAAAAAATTCCAAAACGAAAAAAAGACATAACATACATATAGTAACAAAACCAAAGAAACAAAATAAAGGTGGTCTCTGAAAAAAAAAGAGAATAAACATATAGTGACAAACAAATTAACAAGAAGAGCAGTCAGACAGTAGAACAAAAAAAAAAAAAATTTGGAAAGAACGAAGAAGAAGTGAATTTGAAATTCTATTCAAAGGCTGCAGGCGGACCCATTTGGTGGGCCGCCTTGAACATTTTTTTGGCGGAAATCTTGAATTTTGAGGTTAGCCAAATCCTCAACCTTAGAAGCAACAAAAGAGACATTCGAGTAAGGGCCGAAAGGGACCGAATCGGTGGATGCGTTCCACTTTCCCACCACAAAGGCGACAACACACCGTTCAGTTTTTTTTTGCTCTGTCAAATAAGAACAATAAATAAAATTTAGAAATATCGTTTGTGTTTGTGTTTGTCCTTTAATATTAAGTTATTTATTTATTTATTATTATTATTTTCCCCTAGTTATAATTCAATTAATTTTGTTTATAGATTTAATTTATTCCTATTTTTTTTTTGTCTCCCTCTGTGAGGTGATTTCCCAAATGTTTTTTTTTGTTACGTCAGTCCAGAGTTTTATTTGTAGAAGTAATACCACCTTATCGAGCTCAATGAGGTAGGGTAAATTTTTTGGAACCGCGAATTAGTTAAAAAAAATTTTGTTTCACAGTCTTGCGGAGGGCACCGAACAGGGTGCCACGAAAATAAATTAAAAGATTAGGATTCACTTTTTTTCTTTTGGGAAACCAACCCAGTCCTTAGTATTTCCTATGTTAGAAGTAAAAACGAAATTAATAATGTGAAGTTAGTCATTAATTAAAATTGGGATTTCAGTGTAACTTCTTTTTATTTTTTGTTGTTGTTTTGGTTCCGCCAAGCAACATGGAATAGGAAGTTTTTTCCAAGGGGTGCCCAAAGTGGCTGAAGTTGTTTTGACAGGTGGAGATGTGGTGAGTTGAAGCCGACCATCTACCATCTTGGGGGAATCTAAAAATGGCCGAAGATTCCTATGGTAGGGTGGGTAATGGCCTCACTACACTAACACCAGCAGTGCCTCTAACGTGAAGGTAGTCCGTCCGTCAGTTTCTGGTCCGATTTTTTCCCTATGTGTTTAGGCCTGATTTATGTATTTGTTTGCAGGTGAGGTTAAGTTTTCGGGGGCAAGATCCCCCCCGTCCGACGAGCTAATGCCGTGCATCGCAAGCAGGCCGCGTCCCCGGAACTTAGCATTCTTTCCGTTTCCTACCCTAGTATCCCATTCCTAGCTTCCTTCCTCTCCGAAATCTGACTTGTCAGATTTTCCCAAAGCTCCCCTCCTCTTGCCTCGCAACAAATTGGCACAAATCGTAGTGAAGGCACCAGAGACAGAGCAGATGACAAAGAGAAAGGTTGTCAGTTGTATAGCGCAGTTATACGATCCAAATGGCTTCATAGCGCCGACAACGATAATAGGAAAGATTATCATCCAAGACATATGGAGACTAAACATCGACTGGGATGAGGAATTGTCAGGAGAGTTACAAAAGAGATGGAAAGACATAACATACATACATATGAGAATCGATAGATGGCTAGGTACATCTCCTAGTCTTCGGAAAGAACTACATGGCTTCTCCGATGCTTCTGAGAAAGCATACGGGGCTTTCATTATGTAAGGACGGAAGGTCCAAACGGAAAGATTACTACAAATATTCTTGTAGCTAAGACGAGAGTAGCCCCGCTAAAGACAGTAACGATTCCTAGGCTGGAATTGTCTGCAGCGGAGCTTTTGGGAAGGTTGATACATAATGTGATGTGTGCCACGATGGAATGGAAAGATGTCGAATACAATCTATGGACAGACTCATTGGTAACACTGCATTGGATAAATAAGCTTCCTTGCAGTCTCAAGACCTTTGAAGCGAACAGGGTCTCATCTATACAAACAAATACGGAGGTAAGAAAGTGGAAGCACGTAAGCACGAAAGACAATCCAGCCGATCTCCTAAGCAGAGGAGTTAAGCCGTCGGCGCTAGTGGATAACAAGTTTTGGCTGTACGGTCCAGATTGGTTACAGCAATCCCGATCCTCTTGGAAATCTGAACATTTCGTGCCAAATGTTGCAGATGGGGGGAGGGATGAGATGAGAGTATTGGCGATAACCAAGTTTTCAGAACCATTGTCAATACGCACGAAAGACGGACAGAGTGTGTCAGTAGTTGAATATGCACGCACATTGGAGAGAGCGATAAACATAATAGGTTTTATCTTCCGATATGTCAATGCACTGAAAGGAAAGGCGAAACGACGCGGAGAGGAGGAAAGAAGATATGGGAAAAGACACAAACGTTCCAAGCGTTTGAAGGAAAGGAATGGAGAGACATACATTCAGCTGACAGCTTATGAAAAGAGTCAGGCAATGTAGGGAAAAACTCCACACAGAAAAGAGAAATCTTATGGAATGATAATAAATAACCCAAGAGTCAAGAATTAACCAAGATGGTTAATTTCGCTAAGATTTGGGTCACAGACACAATGTATTTGCACCTTCAAGAACAGTGTCGATAGCGCAGTCCGCGATAAGCGCTGAATCCATGATTTGGCATATCTGGCAATGCCCTGATAAAAGACGGAAACCCAAGCCATATTTGTCAGCACAATTCAGCTGGCAAGCCAGACAATGGAAAATTTTCCTTTTCATATTCAACCACCGCCAAGTCAATACGCATTATCTTTAATCCTCTCCACTTGAACATTTTTTTTTCTTGTGTGGTGCAAATTATTTTCCTTCATCGCCCTATCATCATTATTCTCGATAAAAACCAGGTAAGTGAATCATGGATTCCGTTTAATTCTATCTTCCATAAGAGACCTCTCGAGGATTAAGTAAAATGAAAAAAATCCTCAAGTGTTCCTAGAAAAAGAATACATTTCTCCCTTCTTTTTGGTACTCCCTCACTAGAATCTCATCCCCAGCGAGGCTCAGAGCAAGTTTAAAAAGCAGACCGATCGTTCCTCGAGTGGAGTCCCACAGATTTACTCGGAATTCACTCCACCGGGCACCACAGTCTTCGCTAGTCCTTATCGACCGGAGATCACGATACCCGAGCATTGCCATCGTTCACCGGCCACACAAACTACGGCTGCAGCCCCCCAAAAGTCCTGAGCATCCCTTTTCTTACGAGAACCAAGGTTAAGTTGTTCTTAAACCAGAGAGGAATACACGTCAAGTATATATATATGCACATAAGCAACAGTGACCTCAAGACACCAGGTAAAACCCATACTTATTACTAAGTAGTGTTGCAAAAAGCAAGGCAGTAGATGAGACTCGGTAGTTCCTGCCTGAAAGTTGATACTAGGAGCGGGGGCGCCACCATAATACCCTAGGCGCCAGAATTCTATGCCCTATACCAAAGAAGACACGAGTCCGGTCTAAAAAGAGATCCTGCTACCAGCGCTATCCGTCCTGCACCCTGTTTCATCGTGCACAACCTAGACATACCGTCATTAAATATTATTATCCTCAATTCTTGCTAATTATCATCTTTTTTGTTTCTGCACCTTATTGTTTTATTATCCTTTTGTGTTTTTTTTATTATTGTTTTTTTTGTCATTACCAGTACGTAAGATTCGATATTAAGTCCTTATTGCACTTGCTCGTCTTGATAGAAATTTTCTTTTTGAATCCTAAGAACTCACATACTTGTTATTGCTAAACTTAGTATCTTGGTCCATTCGACACGCATCTCGTTTTATTGCCCTCTTTCTCGTCATCGCGAACTTCACACCAGTGCCTTATCCCTTTTGGCTCAGGTACCTGGTAGTGAAACATACGAACGCCGCGCCGCGACCTAGTATCCTTACTTTTTGGGATTGTAAATCGATAGACAAATTAAAATTCAAACTCGATAGTTTTGTTATTGTTTGATTGGCGCGTATCCACGACAGAGAATCGGCTCTCCGTTAAATCCTAAGATTTAGTGAGGTATCGGGATCAAGCTTTGATTGCATCCTTTTGAGTTTTGAAAAAAAAAAATAAAGATTCGTAATCGGATGTTGTAAGGTCGTTTCTTGATCGATATTCCGTTGGTCGGACGTCGATCTATATATATATATGTACGTACGCAGGTATTTGTAAGTGTCCTTTTTTTTGTTGTCTACTTTTATTTTACAGCCTTAACAGGAGTGCACTGCTGCGACGGCTCAAGGGAAGTTTCACATTTGGGAACTCCCATGAGAATTGACAGTACCAATAATCCTTTTTGCATGTGTATCGATAGATTTTATTCTGCTTACTTTTTATATATATATATATTGACATCTAAATTGCATTTAGTAGTTGTTGGTCCTCCGAACAAACGGTTTGGAAATTTTTTTTTTGGGGTTGTACCTTTCGTTCGAAGATCAATTTCGTGCGTGACATTGAGAACCGCGGAGGTTGAAGCGAGAGACTTGGCAAAGAATGCATTCGAGAGAGATTCCAATGAATCAAGCGAGAGAGCGTGGTCCGACTTTAAGCGCAATAAAGTAAAACATGAGTGGTGCGTTAGCCATGGAGTTGCTACATAGAGTAGACAACAGCGGGAGGGTCTCACTCCGGAACTAATTCCATCCACAGTTCCAAAAGAAAGAGGTGTTGTTGTTTGTGTTAGTGACATTGTTTGCAGATTTTTTTTAGAGTATTCATAATAGGCATGATTTAGATGTACGGCAGTCCAGTGGCGTTTGCAAGAACTCACCCCTCCGACGAGATAGCCTAATGGCGAAAGCAAGCATGCCTAACCGCATTCGACCGACTGGACAACCTACTTCGCGTTCACGGATGTCTTGGTGTTTCCTGTGGATCAGAGGGATCCGTGAAGATGCAGGCCATCGCACAATCGTGATGTAGGAACAGCAGTCCCGTTACAAAAGAATTGAATAAAACTTATACAAACTCTTTTATTGATAGGGAAAAAAAAAAGAAACCATTATGCCAACAGTGCAAGTGGTTGTTTGGAAAGATGGTGAAGACCATGGACCCATAAGGGCACTTTTGGATACCGGAGCTCAGCCAAACTTGGTGAGCCACCGACTCATGGAAAGGCTGGCACTTGATAAGAGACAGGTGACAAGAGGGGTGGTAGGCGTAAGAGGGCAAACTCTCAGTATCAAATACGTCACAAGGCTTAAGGTAAGCCCATGGTTCAATTTTGAAAGGGTGGTAGAGGAAGAATTCTGGGTGTTGCCTCGGGAAGGCAATTGGCAACCGACGATCTCCCAATCGAGGCTTGAGCCGACGAACCGCGACGTCCCTCTCGCCGACCCAGAATATTGGAAAGAAGGTCCAATTGACCTGCTATTAGGCATAGCAGAAATGTTCATGCAAGCCACAGAGAGACAGACGAAAGGTATCCTATGTATGGAAACAACTTTCGGGAGGATAGTTCTTGGACAGGAAAGAGAACCATTTGGAAAGACAGCGACGGTAGACAGAGTATACGCTATGCATCCAAGCAATGAAGAACTCCATAGAAGTCTTCAGAGGCTATGGGCCCTCGATGAAGTGGGCGGCATGATTTCAAGATCAAGAGAAGAGGAATTGGTTGAACAAAATTTTGTCAACACCTTTAAGAGAGATAACTATGGTAGATTCATAGTTACGATTCCGCTGAGAGACTCTGGAAGAGACCTCGGTTCTACCGAGGCTATAGCGAAACGAAGGTTTTTCGCTCTAGAGAGGAAATTAGAGAGAGATCCAGAGCTGAGAGAGAAGTATATAAACTTCATGAGAGAATACGAGAGATCGGGGCACATGACACCAGTAGGTGGTGCATCCCGAGGAGAGATCGTCTATCACATTCCGCATCATTGTGTGACGAAGAAGTTCAGAGTCGTCTTCGACGCCAGTTGCAAAACCGACAGGGGGGTATCCCTTAACGACATTCAATTGACCGGAGAGAAACTGCAGAAAGATCTCCATGAGATTCTGATGCGCTTTAGAAGGCATAGAGTTGCCATAAGTGCGGACATCAAGATGATGTTCCGTATGGTAAGAATCGCGAGAGAACAATGGGACCTCCAACGTATATTTTGGAGAGAGAACTTCCAGGACAGATTGAGAGAAGAGAATACTGGCTCACGGTAGTCACGTATGGAATGGCCTCGTCAGCACATAATGCTGTACGAGCACTAATGCAATGTGCGAAAGAAGCCGAGAGAGAATCTCCCAGAGCAGCCAAAGCAATCATGCAAGATTTTTACATGGATGATTGTGCTACTGGAGCTGATTCGGAAAGAGAAGCGATAGAACTGTCAAAAGAAATTGACACAGTGTTGAAAGGTGCAGGTTTTGAACTGAGGAAGTGGAAGTCTAATTCAAGAGTACTGGTGAGGGACATGGAGCTTGAGGAGGTCATGTTCGAGGAAGAAGATAAGGCATTGATATTAGGGTTGAAGTGGCTACTACGAACAGATCAGTTTACTTTTGTGGTGAAGACACCCTCCACACAACGAGAGCTCATGACAAAGAGAAAAATCGTAAGCTGTGTTGCTCAGCTGTAAGACCCAAATGGCTTCATATCACCAGTTACGATTATATTTCTTCAAAATATATTCTCAACCGACCGGGGCTTCTCTCCGAGCCGATATTTTGCCGACCGATTATTTTGTGTATTTTCCCTTCTGGAAAATATACAAACAAGAGTAATAAAATTGTTACTCAACCGTTTACAGACTCAGTTTATTCCTTGATCCACTCCTTCTGAGTGAATCAAAGACAGGGCTTCGGCCGAACGTTTATTCAGTGGAGATTTGCCGCTCGCTGACACGAGTTTATTTCGCTTACTCTTCCCTTCTGGAAAGTAAACGAACAGGGGCGATAGCTCAAACGTTTATTTCATAACCTTTTGTTGTGAACAGGAGTCTGATTTTGACTAGACTCGGTTTATTCTTTGACCCACACCTTCTGTGCGTATCAAAGACAGGGCGAAAGCCGTTGTTTATTCAGTGGTGACACTGACAGCCATACAATCCGACTATTAATCCGAGGAGCCACGACTACCCGAGGACCGAGTGGCAAGGGATAACTTACCGTCGCTGTGTATCATTAGGTGTTATAAGTAGGGGAGACTGGGGACAAAAGTAACACGTCATGAAAGTAACAAGCCCATTTACAGCGTGAACGAACGTGTTAGAGAAATTTCTAGTAAATAGTTGTGCAAATAATTCAGCTTTTCTCTTTACTACTCACTTCTTGTTCAGCTGTCGAGTGATTAGCACGTGCTATATCCGAAAAAAGAAAAAAAGTGCATTCGTTGGAATTTTTTTAAGTGCCAGTTTTTTAAATAAATATAGAAGAAAATTTTTATATTTTTGGGTAAGTTTTTGCTCAATCATTATCTAATATTTTGTTTTTCGATCTCAATCGCCGTTTTGAGTAAATTTTGAAGTGTGCGTGAATAAAAAAGTTTTTTCCAAAAAATGAGGGCATGTGGACAAAAGTAACAGTAGACCATGTGGACGAACGTAACATGTTACTTTCATCCCCAAAAAGATTCAAAACTTTTTTTTTGTTTTTCATGTTTAGAATGCCTCGTTTTCGAATTAGAAAAACAAATCGCGGAACGGTTGACACATCGATTTATAAACAGGCAGCTGAGGATGTAACAACAAAAAACAAGAGCGTGAGGGCCGCCGCAAAAGAATATGGTCTCTGCCATGTAACCCTCTCTCGTTACATAAAAAAAGTTACAAATGGTAATCCCTCTGCCACTGTTGGGTACAGAAGCGTCAGAAGAGTATTTTCTGATGCTGAAGAATACGAACTGGAAAAATACATCGTCTCATCCTCGAATATGTTTTACGGCCTTTCGCCGAAAGAGGTAAGACGCTTGTCGTACCAATTGGCCGTTAAACATAACAAGATGTTCCCATCTTCGTGGAACGAAAATGAAATTGCTGGAACGGATTGGTTTAGCGGATTTTTAAAGCGACATCCTACCTTGTCTCTCCGCTCTCCTCAAGCAACAAGTTTAGCGCGTGCGACGAGTTTCAACGAGACAAATGTCAATACATTTTTTGACAAGTTGGCTGAAGTAATGGACCGATACAAATTTGAGCCTAGGGACATCTGGAACGTAGATGAGACCGGTGTTACGACAGTCCAGAAGCCAAATCATGTATTAGCCAAACGCGGAACAAAACAAGTTGGTGCCATTACATCTGCTGAGCGAGGAAGATTGGTTACAGTGACCATAGCCATAAATGCTCAGGGAGGTCATACTCCACCGTTTTTTGTGTTCCCACTGAAACGATATCATGACCACATGGTTAGAGATGGACCGGTGGGATCAGTGGGAGCAGGCAACGGCAGCGGATGGATGCAGGAGGGTGAGTTCTTGATTTTTCTTGAGCATTTTAAGAAACAAGCAAAACCAACGCTGGAAAATAAATGTTTACTCTTGCTCGACAACCATGAGTCACATTTATCTATAAAATGCCTAGATTTCTGTAAGAGCAACGGAATTGTGTTGTTGTCTTTTCCGCCCCATTGCACTCATAAATTACAGCCCCTCGATCGGGCAGTATATGGGCCTTTTAAAAAAATGATAAACACGGCTGCAGATGCTTGGATTCGAACAAACCCCGGAAAGACAATGACCATCCATCACATTCCCAGCATCGTAAGAGAAGCTTTTCCGCTATCAATCACACATGCAAATGCAACTGCTGGGTTTAAATGCACTGGAATAAGTCCATTCAACAGATGCATTTTCACACCTGTAGATTTTGCACCGTCCAATGTTACCGACCGCCCACTACATAACAGCAGTGAAAGTAAGGAAAACCAGAATAACGAAAATTTTACTGACGAGCAAATCTTTAATTTAACATCAACAGTCGAAAATATTGATGCAAGTAAATTAAAAACAAAAATTTAATTAAAATTACAAATATTTTACTCATACAGATAATTCCTTCATGTGAAACTGCTTCCATGCTCGATATTGAAACAAATTTACCTTCAATGTCCAGTTTCGAAATTGCATCCAATGTACCATCAACATCTGGTCATGCCAATGTAACTTATTATTTGTTTGCTTAGCATGAAGTTATCACTAGTAAATTTCATTCTAGGTTATCCCTCCTTCATCACCGATGCAGTCTCCAAGTACATCGGCAACAATCCCTTTTTCACCTGAAGAAGTCCTTCCTTTTCCTAAAGCTGGTCCAAGACTGAACACAAGGCGGGGAAGAAAGAAGCGCAAAACGGCTATTCTCACGGACACACCAGAAAAATTGGAAATCGAGCTTGAGTATCAAAATCGAAACAAAGCAAAAAAAACGGTTCTCGAAACGAAACCGTCGTCGAGGGGGCGGATCAACAAAAAGGGGAAAAAAAGAAACAGAAAGATTTCTGACAGTGACGCTTCTTCAAGTGATGGCAACGATTGTTTGTGCTTGGTATGCCTAGAGTCGTTCAACAAAAGTTGTGGAGGTGAAAAATGGGTTCAGTGTCAAGAGTGTAAGGGTTGGGCCCATGAAGCTTGCACAAAAGGTGACCCATTTTATATGTGTCACAACTGTGTTTCGGAATGAAAAACTTATTACTTTAAAGACTTGATACATCTTTTAATCCTTACTTTTTTTTAAGTTTAATAACTCGGTCCTCTAACCTGTTTTATTGTTTTGTTTTTTATTTATTTCTTTGAATTCAGAAATATTCATTGAATATGAACTGTTCATTATGTTCCTTAATTAAAATAAATATTGATTATCATTAATAAACTTGATAAAAAAACGTTTTCAGTATTTTAATAAATTATTTTTTTTTTTAATAATTGTGTTACTTTTGTCCCCGGTATGTGTTACTTTCGTCCCTCACATTGAGGACGAAAGTAACAAGGGAAGACTTTTAGAAAACTTATCACAGCTACATGAATCCTTCAATGTATTAAAACTTGACTAAATAATATTTCAGACAAATAACCCATCTTTCAGAATGCATATATATTTTTTTTCCTTTCCAATTTTCACAAAAGTAGGAACCCAAAAAGTGAAAAATGTTACTTTTGTCCCCGGTCTCCCCTATTATAAGTAAATTGCCTATACAATAAACTAGTATAAGAAACCTGTTAGACTTAAGATATTACTAAATAAAAAGCCGTTAAACGAATGGTGAAGGTTGGTTGTGTTATTTGGTTTGGATCTTTAACTCGACGTTAGGTGCTTAGTTGAGAAGACCCTGGACAGACTGAGCATACCTCCGCCTTAGAAAGCAAGTACCACAAGTGTATAATATCGTAAGGCGACGACGTCAACGCTAAGCCTAAGCACAAACGGCGAACATCGAAAATATCGACTTCCAGCAGCAGTGGCCACTACAACGGAAGAATTCGGTGAGTTTTTTTCTATTAAGCTTAATACGTAGTGCTTTGAATTTGAATTGAGTTCGTTGAAGATCGGTATTATATAATTGTAAGAATAAGCAAATAATATTTATTTATTTTTCTTCTATCTTTTCTCCTTCTCAAAGTAGATATTTTTTTTTCTATCCATAACTATTCGATAACGTAGTTGACTCTATTTATCTCTATTTTATATTATTTGTTTCCCCTTCCTCTTGACGAACTCATGCTCTGCGAAAATACACTGGTAAAACTGCTGTTCGTTTTCATCATAACACAACACATGTATCCTTTTTCTCGCGATTGTTTTCTTGTATAATGATAAACACCGTGACAGAAGGAGATCCTGTGAAGAGAACATGAATGAGAAACTTCACTGAGGAGAAGAGGCTGACGATCAGCGAGAAACGATTTGCATTCAGTAGATTGTGAACTTTGAACGGTGTTGGTGCTATACCTTTAAGTGTAGAAGCAATTGAGTTTATAATTCAACTAGTGAAGTGAATTAAAATAAAAAGTAAAGCAACAATAAATAATGTGAGTTATATTATAATTTATTTATAGTATATAATATCACTGAGCTTTTATCTCTAGTTTCTTTTTGTGTCAATCTATTTTCCTTTCCGACTCTATCTAAAACCATCGTGTGCGCGCGTCGCTTCGCCGCGATGGCGATATGTTTTATTTATTATTAATTTGTTAATGTTTGTTTTGTGTGTGCCTTGTCGTAGTCCACGTATGTTTAAGAAATCTTCTACAACGGAAAAGGCAAAGAAAGTCAAATCCCGTTAGAATGTGCCTGTTATTGTTTTGTTATATGTGTGAATTGTTGTTGTCAAATATTTTGCCCAAAATCATCCACTGGAGTATCCTTTCGAGTTGTGTGTTTCTCCCTTCTCGTTCTGGCCAGTGGGATAGTTTGTTAAATCAACCACCGAGGTATCGGTTCGAGTTGTCGGTGTGTATCCCTTCTCGCTAACTGTTGGTGGATTGGTTGATCGAATTTTGTCTTCGGTGGATTTGTCGAGAGTTGCCGCTTATCCACTAACACACGGAGATGTGCGGACTCCTGCTCCGTGTGTATTTATTCTGTAAGTAGTATTGAATAGATAGGGGTCATCCTCTGGAGAATCAGTTCGGAGTGTGCGTTTTCCTGCTCCGTTCGTGCTAGATTGTTGGCCGGTATCCTTGATATTCAGTACTATTTATTTTGTTTATTTTTTTTTTTGTTTATTTGATTTATTCCCAGTTCACATATATTTATTTGAGTATCTAGAAATAGATACTGCTGCTTAATTTTCGTTGATTTCTTTCTCTCTCTTTTCCTTATTTAATTTAAAGTCTGTCTTGTTGAAAAAGAAGAAAACTTAGAGGGCTCATGTTTTTTTTTTAATATCATTACAGGCCTCAAATCCACTCACGACTAGACGAGCTCGCAACAAAAATGAATGTTATTGTTTTTTTTATATTTTTTTTTGTTTTTTTTTCTCATTTTGAATAAAAGTAAATATAATCCTGTGAATTACTTGAATTAAATATAAAGAATTTTGCTGTTTTGTTTTCCCTATTTAATAATGTCACACCAACGAAGACATATGATTACACATACAACTACAACTACAACCTCACAGAAGTTTCTCCTATTTACACACCGATAATCATCGAGAGTCAGTTCGCATTCTACCGTCGGAGTCATCGGACAACGTTACGTGGTGATGCTCGTATATGAAACTTAATACAGATTATATTTACATGTGAAACAATCTCATATTAAAACTTTCTTTTTATTTAATAAAAAAACGACATATTTAACCTCAACGCCTGACTCGTCTTTTACCATCCTTGACAATATAATTTTGCTCATTTTATATAATTACCTTCGCGATTAAGGGTAAAGGAAAAAAGCAACAAAAAGAAGGAAAGAAAAGAGATTAAGAGTTAAGATTTTAGATTAAAATCAATAACGATTCTTAAGTCAATCAAATTGGATTTTTTTACCATAAAGGGATGAGAGGATGAGTGAGGAAGGGTAAGAAAGGGGAAGAAGGAGAAGAAGCCAACTTAAGGGATTGCACTGGCGAGGGAGGCAATCACGGTAGGGGGGTTAAGGTGATTTGCTCGCATGTCTACGAACACCTATAGACACTTGAAGGCTGCATTTTTTTTGTAAACGACCGCGGTTCGAGAACCCGCGAGCCCGTGAGCTAGCCGTCGGGAATAGACCAGCCTAAATGGAACCAGTTACAGTGTATATCTGTATATGTGTCCAATTGACACCTAATTATTTTATAAGCAATGCCCATATTTCTTGATTTGCATTCAAAGTAACTTAATCATTAAAGAGAAGAAACCGTTAATTTCAAACGAACATTTTCGATAACATTATATCGCTTTAAAGATACAAACTATAACATTATTTTTTTTTAGTTGTGTTGATATTAATTCGACATTTGTTTTAACATTAAGAACTGTCAACTTCAGAATTCTCAAACTAGAAATGTCAAAATTTTTTGCTCTTCCCTTTTTATTTTTGCTATCGAGTAGATAAGTCCAATAAAAAGTAATCTTGAAATATTAAATAAATCCTCTATATTTCTTAACAAGTTGAATCATGTAAAAACTTATAACATCACATTTGGAAGCAGTAAGCGGTAGGACCTCCGAGACTACGAAAAAGCAAAAAATAAACTGCAGCATCAAAGACATAGCAGGCGCTTTACCATCGTTCACTACAGGCGACGACGTTGTCTCATTGTCTGCGGAAAATTGAATACAGCGAGTCGAAATATTGTCAAAAATATACGAATGGAACGAGCAAGCGTTGCAAATGACGGCAGCGTTAAAGATGAATGGGCCCGCAAGTTATTGGTGGGAAACCACGAAAGAAGTATCTGGGTGTTGAGTACAATTGGCAACTTAGCGAGATAGATGTCCACAATCAAATGTCGAAAAGAATTTGAAGGCATAACGAAACAATCGACAGCTATAGCTCCGAAATGAACATGATGGGGAAACGCATCAATCTCTCAGACAAAACCATTATGCAGTACATCCTGACGGGGTTAAACAATCCACAACTAACTTCAAACCTAGCAGTCGGGAAAAACATAGCTGAACTTATTGAGAAGGTGAAATGGTGTGAAAACATTAAAAATAATATCCGCAGAAATCCATCAGGTTCTGCAGCGGCAGATGGTTTCGCAGCGTCGCAGCGAGGCCATACCCTTGGGAGAATCCAAACTTGGCCAAGGATTCATCTTCCTAATTCCTTCCTCTCACAAAATCCTATTTTTATTTTTTTTTCTTTCGGCATACTCGATTCCAAATTGCTCCGATTTGTTAAAAACTATTAACTGGGTGTGCGCGAGTGAAGGTCCTCATGCGAATGCAACATATTATGCTTCAGCGACACAAACTCAAGTGGTAGGACAACCGCGAGACAATGTAGGTCCTGTGTTCTACAACTGACGGGAACGCGGTCACGTTTGCTCACAAGAGCAAAGAAAACCTCGTTGTGAAAATGTTCGACCACCAATCACCAATCACGAAACAAGAAATTGTCCCTTACTTAGAGCCCCGGTAAATTCCATCGCGAGATCCCAATAAAAGGTACACCGGTGGACAATTCTACTTGCACCCTACCTGCTATAGGATTAAGGACAATGGACAATCTGGCACTGGATCCGAATCAGGCACTCAGTTTATTTTCTAAGCTGATTAAGCAGCTTAGGACTAATCTGGGTGACGCGAGGGTCAATCTAGCCTACAATGAATTCATGCGGAAAAGCCAAACCAACATGTACATGGAAGCTGAAGAAACCTACAACACCGGAGTTTCTGACAGCGAAGAAGAAGACGGGCCAGTCACCGGCCTCACCAACGTCGATGATGGTGAAACCAGCTCAGAAACTTCCTGTATAGAGGTGAAAAGGAAATCCAACAAGCGGCCAAAGTCACCTCCACAACTACAAGACGTAACCAAAAAGCGGAAGGAAGAGAGAAGAGAACAAAGACTTATATATGACATCAAAAACAAATCGGACACAACCATTATACAAGCTGGAAACCGTGAATCATACGACCTAATCAGGAACTATCTGAAGCAGCAATGTATGGAGTTTAATACATTTACGCCCAGACAGGATAGGAAAAACCTTCTTCTCCTCAAAGGAATCCACCATTCATATACCGCCATTGAAGTTGAAAACGAGCTTAGGATCGACAGTCTACCCATTATCAAAGTAACACCATTTAAACCACCAAGGAACAACACCAATGAAATGAACAGTTTCGTCGTGGAGCTGGACAAAACCTGTGACATAAGGGAAGTGTACACAAAGACACCCATCATGAACCAGCGTGTACACTGGGAAAGACTGAAGTCCATCGATATCGTCCAATGGAGGATCTGCCAGCAACTTGGACATGTTGCTTCCAATTGCGGACGCAAATATGTTTGCGTAAAGTGCAAAGAGGACCACCGACCTGGCATATGTCAAAGGAAGGACAATCTGGAGCGAGCCACAGTATGGTACTCAAACTGTAAGAAGGAAGGTCATCCAGCCAACTACAAAGGATGCCCCATCATCAAGGCCAAGCTGGCCCAAAAGAAGAAAAAGGCCGCTGAAAAGAGGGCCCAACACGCTCTGGCAGCCAAATCGGTGCACACCTATGTTCAACCCGGCATTGACTCTGCAGCCATGACCAAAGGACTTGACCAGGAAGGAAAACCCAGAAGCCCCCCCATTGACATCAACGGTGAAGCCAAACGCCTTATCGGCTGGGACCTTCTCACATTAATTAGAAACGCCAAGAATGCTGTCCCCAGCAACTACGCACAACTCAGCGAGGATGAAAACAGAGTGGCTTTTGCCACCATCATCCTCCAGATCTGTCTATGAAGAAGCTACGACTCCTGACGTACAATGTTAATTCATTGCCCTCATCAGTGAAACAAACGTCAGCAGGAAGAATAGTATCGACATCTCCGGCTTCACCACATTCAGACAGGATAAGGACGAAATCCGAAGGGGGACGGCCATATTCCTAAAGACTCAACTCAATCCAAACGCCAATGAAGTTATCATCTCAGGACTACGGACTAGTGAAGCAACGGCCATGAGACTAAATATAGGAGGAGGAGAAACCCTTACAGTGATAAGCCTGTATGTGAAATGCAGATCCTCAGTAGTTCATATCCAGAACGATCTTAATGTACTCAACAGTAACATTGAGGCAAACCACATATGGAATCATCGGTGGAGACTTCAACGCAAGGCATCGTTACTGGATGGACACCACAATAAACATCGAAGGACAAGCAATCGCAGATTGGATGGAACATAACAACAACAATCACTCCCTGGTGGTAATCTCGCAGCCTAAACCAACTACTACAAGGACCGGAGAAACTATGCATAGGGATATGCGCAGCTCATCCACACAATATATTCCATATTTCACTAAAATAAATAAATTTCTTTGGTGCCTTACAAACACCATTTTTCAGCTTTAACGGTGCCTTACAACCACCATATAATTTTTCGCGTTGCGTCTTATGGTGCCTTACAACCACCATCTAATTTTTTTTTGCGTTGCGTCTAATGGTGCCTTACAATCACCATATAATTTTTTGAGTTTTGTACGTTTTATGGTGACGACCATATTTAATAGAGATTCCATTTATTCATTAAGGCTCCGAAAAAGTGAGAAAAGGGTAATTTTTTTAATTTCTGGTATTTTGGATTTACAGGCAGGTAATAATAAACCCTAATAAACAACGACAGTCTGCTGAATTGACACACTCAGCAAATATAAACTGTTATTAAAACTGTACAAAGCACGCAGGAGCATGCAAACAAATTTAAATCAGAGAATAATCATGTAGGAACATGCAAAATTGGTGATTGACCTACTCACATAAAAATCTTCGGAGAAGAATCATGTAGGAACATGCAAAATATGTGCTCAATAACACACATGTAAAGAATATTTCAGGAGAAATAATTTTCAACGGAAAAATTCCAATACATGCATGCGCGCGCAGCCAACAGAAAAAATAACATCTGGAATCGGAATGTTCTCGAACAAATTTACGTATCTACCACAGGCAGTGGCAGACATTAAAAAACAAAAAAGAACAACAACCACCAAAATGCAAACTGTTGCTGAAGTCGACACAGTTGCAAATTCTCAGATCTCAAAAGAGAAGAGAGAATACAAATACAAAAGGAATGGAAAAATCATACCTCTGGCACTGGCATTTGCTTCAGTTCAGAATTGAATTTTCAAGTGCGAGTTAAGTATTGGTCCTAAACCATACTTATTATTATTATCAAATTGCTGCCATCGTAAATTCTCCGCAATAAATGACATCGTTAATTATGCATTTTATTGTTTCACAATAAATGACCTAGTGAAGAATTTACGATTGCGGCAAACTAAAATCAAACCGATGCATTCGGTTAACCTGTTGAGAAATTGAAGGCACACTTGAAAAAGTAAACACAAGCAATATTGATTGTGGGTCATAGTTTCTCACAATCATTATTGCTTGGGTATGCTATATGTTCCCACTAGGAGGTGAATGCATTGGTTCGGTTAAGAATAAAAAAAAAATAAAGTAAACAAAAGAATATCGATTCATATGTATATTCGATATCGATATTCTTCTGATATAGTTTTCATCTCCTCCGACAGCTATTTTGTAGTTAGTTTTTAAGAAGAACTCAAAGAAGCAATACGGTGCAGCCCCGCATTGAGACAGCGGCCTTATCTTCCAAGATAACAAAAATTCAGAATAATAAACACGGAATATACAATATTGCTTGGGTATGCTATATGTTCCCACTAGGAGGTGAATGCATTGGTTCGGTTAAGAATAAAAAAAAAATAAAGTAAACAAAAGAATATCGATTCATATGTATATTCGATATCGATATTCTTCTGATATAGTTTTCGTCTCCTCCGACAGCTATTTTGTAGTTAGTTTTTAAGAAGAACTCAAAGAAGCAATACGGTGCAGCCCCGCATTGAGACAGCGGCCGTATCTTCCAAGATAACAAAAATTCAGAATAATAAACACGGAATATACAATATTGCTAGGAGGTGAATGCATTGGTTCGGTTAAGAATAAATAAAAAAATAAATTGAACAAAAGAATATCGATTCATATGTATATTCGATATCGATATTCTTCTGATATAGTTTTCGTCTCCTCCGACAGCTATTTTGTAGTTAGTTTTTAAGAAGAACTCAAAGAAGCAATACGGTGCAGCCCCGCATTGAGACAGCGGCCATATCTTCCAAGATAACAAAAATTCAGAATAATAAACACGGAATATACAATAGAAAAATATCTCTTGTTTTATTTTAAAAAAATATTCCGCGATTCGGGAATTTTTCTTGCGCGGTCGTAGTGCCATAGTAAATATAAAAAAAAAGGAAAAACACAACCAGGACAAAAATATAAACATTAAAAACAATAAAAATATACAAAGAAAAATGCCCAAAAGAGGTATGTAAATATTTTTAACAATAATTAATAATAATTAGTGAATATAATGCAGTGAATGCAACTTGTAAAGTGTGTGTGTGTGAAAAGTAGGTAAGCGTCGTTGTTTGTGAATACAGTTTTTTTTTTTTGTTTTGTTTGTTTGTTGTTTGTTTGTGGAAAACAGAGAATTAAATAATTTTCGATAAATTCGTGCTAGGAAGCAGCGATAAATTCAAAGAAAATTTGCTAGGAAGCAATTGAAACTTTTTCTGCAAAGCAAAGGCAATTTAAATTTTCTCCTTTGCTAGGAAGCAGGGAAATTTAAAAAACTAAGATTTCATTCGTTAGGAAACTGAGTTCGTTTCATTGTCCCGGGGCAAATAGACATTCTGCACTGAACATAACGTGCGAGCACATAGAGGCGACGATCACTAACACATAGCACAATTAAAGAGAATTTCACTAGGAAGTGATACATTCAAGTGAATTATTTTGGTTATAGATTTATCTACCAATTAATTTCGGAATCAAACGCAGATTCAGAGGGATATTTGCAACACCTAGGAAGCTTAAAAAATCTTAAAAAATTAATATTTGTGTTTTGTTTGTTTGTTGTGTCAGGTAGGCAATGGTGTGCGGCGTCGCAGCCATCTCAGAGTTAGCTGTGAATTGAATATATGTATATGTTTTGGAATTCGGAAGATTTTTGTTTAAAACTATGCTAGGAAGCAATTCGGAATTTATAGTTTTCCTTCTGAACGGATTCAGAGAAAACAGGAAAATTTAATTACGCTAGGAAGCAAAGTGAAAACTTTATTTCTGTTCTGAACAGGTTCAAAGAAAAACAGAAAACTTAATTATGCTAGGAAGCAATTTGGAAATTTAATTTCTTTTCTGAAAGGATTCAGAGGAAAAAATAGGAATTAATTTATGCTTGGAAGCAGGAATTTAAATCATGTATTTAATTTAGGTAGGAAAATGGAAAAATACTTGAGGACAAGTATAGGAAAGTACTGGGAAGTACTAATTCAAAATTTTATTTGAGGACAAGTATACAAAAGTTCTAGGAAGAACTATATTTTTTTGTAAAATACTTGAGGACAAGTATGGGGAAGTACTAGGAAGTACTAATTCAAATATTGGACTTGAGGACAAGTATTGAAAGTCTTGGAAGGACTGGTAAATAAATGAGAAAATTCTAAATACCTGAATAGCGTGTTCTAGGAAGAATAAATTTATAAAATAATAAGAGGTTACAATTAATTTTCTTTGTCAACGTTATACACACACACGTTTCGCACAAATCTTCTCTAAGAGAAATTAAATTTATCAAGGGATATATGAAATAAAAAGAAGTATTTTTTTTCTCATTGTACAAGGTAAAAAGAAGCAGGCGGCGCAAGAATTGCCGAATCAAGAGCAGGAGCAAGCACCGGAGTGCCACCCAGACCAAGCACAGGAGTGCCAACTCGAACAAGCACAGGAGTGCCAGCAGGCGAAGCAATTCGCCACTCTACAGAGAGCCATTGCTAGAGCTTTAGCGCATGCGGAGTCAGAAGAGACTAGTTCCGCATCCAGGGAGGGTATCTTGTTAAGGACGGATCGATTGCTGCAGCTGTGGGAAAAGGCAAATGAGCTATTCCTACAGCTCGTTGGAGAGGCAACCGACGAAGGATTGTCGGACATAGAGAATTCTATGGCCTTGCTAGAAGAGGACTACTTCAAGGCAGCCGAAATTCTAAGAAGTAAGTTAGCGACATTGGCCAGGAAGGACAAAGCCCTAACCAAGGATGGAGAGACAGGAGTCTCCAATTAATGTTAGCCTGACACTGCCCGTGCAGCAACATGACATCAAAAATACTTGGGGCGAATTTGACGGGTCGCTCCTCAAATGGATTGGGTTCCGTAATCGCTTTAAGAGCGCGATCCACGACAATCAAGAAATTTTCTCGGCATATAAATATGCCTACCTGAGGAAATCCTTAACGGGCAAGGCTGCCAGAGCTCTAGGCGAGAGCAATCTAACGGAAGAAAGCTACCAGGAGGCATGGGACAGGCTCGTCCAACTCTTTGAGAAGCCATATCTAATAGCGAAGGAACACTTCAACCAGTTCTACAAATTGCCCGTGCTTCAGGAGAAGCCGAACGGGAATGATTTTTCAAGGATGGCAAATGTAACCTACGAGACAATCCGTCAGCTTAAAGCCCTAAATGTTCCGGTAGAACATTGGGACTTAGTCTTTGTATTCGGGCTACACGAGCGGCTGGATCCCGAGACAAGGAAGCAGTGGGAACTGCATAGGAAGACAGAAAACCCAAAAGTCGGGGAACTATTGGACTTCCTTGATAAACAGGCAGGAGCCTTGGAAGCAACCAGGCCGGTAGCAGCAGGAGCTGCAGGAAGCGTCCATCAAAGCCACAGGAACGGAACAAAACCGTCGTTATCATATCCAGGAGGAGTATCCAAACCAACAGTGCCATGCGAGGCTTGAGGAACGGATTCCCACCCATTATTCCGCTGTTCGGAATTTCAGGCCCTCAACATATTCGCCAGAAGGGATTTTTGTTCCAGGAGGAAAATTTTTCCGGCAAAGGACACAGAAAGGAAACCTGCACCGCCATCAAATGCAGGATGGAAGCATGCAGGAAGGATCCTGCACACAATAGCATGCTTTGTCCTGTCAAGCAGGAGCAAATTTCAGTCCTCAGCACAGCAGGTACAGCAATGCAAGACATTCCAAGAGATGATGCAGCGAATTAAAGAGCAATTAAAGAATAAAGTCTCCATTTATGTTGATGAGATCGGATAAGACACTGTGCAACCTCGATGACCCTGAGAATACTTTTCACGTCGTTACGATATTGAACTCAAGATATGAAGCAAGTTTTTAATGTTCTTTATGCCAGCTTACACTTTAAACCCTTTATATTACCTTGTATGTCAAGGCGTACACTCCGAAAAGCAGTATTTGTAACCTTTAAGTTTTAATATGAACTTAACCTCAATAAAAGAAAAATTGCGAAATAAACTTGCACAGCAAATTGATAAAGACTAAATTATGTTTCTATAAAAATTAGAAAACAGAGATTTTGAAGATCTTATAGACCTGTTCTGATCAGATCAGTTCCGAAAACCTACTTAGATTATATATACATCAAATTTTTGTCTAAATTTCACACCACACGGATGATGTGACTAAGTGGCATAGACACTTAAAATTTTTGGCACACAATAAATTCAATAATTTGTTTAATACCTATAGGCTCCTTGATTGCACTTTAATGACGATCATACAATGATCTCCATGCGATTTCCTTTTCTGCTTACTTTTGGTGGGCCTTGTTGAAACTCTGACATGCCACCATATTTGAACGTAAAAATGACAGTTTGTTGTCCGAAATTCGCCTCGAATCTAAAACAAAAGGAATGTCAATTGAAACATTGCCAAATATGATCAACAAAAACCGGTCTTACTCAGTGCTTATGTGTATCTCTGGCGGCTTGCTTGTTGCATTTTGTATAACAAGAAATAATTTTGTAACAATTTCAATGACATGACCAGTCTGGAAGACAAAATCCCCTTTCTTTCGACCAAATTCGGACTGTAAAATTGAACAAATATTTATTTAGGTTTCTATTCTTCTTCTTCATATGTGTTGCTTACAGCCTTAACATGAAACACAGCGATATCGTCCAAGTACGGACTTAAGGACATGCGATATATTTCAGCGGCTGGAACACGATATTTTATTTGGAGTGTCCGTTGGTCCAAGAGCAATAATGAGGAAGTTGATAAAACTAATAAAATTGGCACAAACTATGGAATAGAAAAATAGAAAATGGATGTAAGAAGGTAAGACTCCAAAAGAATAAATTAAATGTTTACCTTTCCACTGGAACGTGTAATTTTGTTTATGATATCGGCAAAAACCACATATTGGTCGTTTGTTTCGACGCAGATTTTTTTCCATTGCGTATTATGGCGCAGCCTAACGTAGTCCCCAACGAATGGATGTCCAACACTGCAAGAAAAAAAAAAATGAAGGCTTAGAATATTTACAGTTTTTAACTGCATAAAACAGGTACAGGCAACAGATTCGTGTGTAGTTTCAGTATTGTCCTACACAACGAGATCAGGAGCGAATGGCAACGAGCTTTAGAAAGGAATAAACCATATTTTTACTGAATACCCAAAAAATCTAGTCTGTGATATCGAACCCGAAGCAGCATTAGCAGTAGGTTTTTTTTTTAATAATTTGCACCCACTCAAGGGATTTTGTATACCCTTTTTATGCCAAAGACACAGTGAGTGCATTAGGAAGAAGGGAAGGGGTTGGAAAGGAGGTGTCGGTGTACATTGGTCTTGAATTCTTGAACATTGCAATGATTGGGAAAGACAGAGTGTGCAGGAGAGTTCCACATTCGCGTAGTACGGCTAAAAAATGATTCTCTATACTTGAGAGTACGTCCGAAGTTGGAGTCGAGGGTAAACTAATGGGCATTCCTAGAAGCGCGATATTACGGATGAATTGCTTGAGGGGAGGAATGCAACTGGCTATTTCACTAGAGCACTTACCGTAGAAGCAACGGTAGAATAAAGAGAGATATGAAACGTTACGACGGTGATCTAATGATTGGAATGACGCAGTGATGTCTCTGTCACCGATCATTCGTAGGGCTCTTTTTTGAATACCATCCAAGAGGCTTTAGTATGTAGCTGGAGCACCAGCCCAGAGATGAGAGTTGTACTCAAGCTTTGGACGGATATAAATCTCATATAGGTAGATAGTAGCCAGATCAGACGGGGAAAAGAATTTATTGCACCGTCTCACAGTGTGGCCAAGTATATGAAAAGTTGGCAAAAATTATTTTTCCTCGTTTTCATTTATTTTTGTTCAAGAAAAATGGATGTTGAGTAGTTCAAATTACAATTATTAAAATATTGAGAATAAATATTTATAAATCCTAGTGATATTTTAAATGTTAAAGTTTGGATGAATGGATTTGTGAAGGTATAGATGTTTGTTCCTCAATCACGCCAGAGCAGTTGAACGGATCTAGATAAAATTTGACTCAGAGATAGATTTTTGTCTGGAATAGCAGAAAGGATACTTTTTATGTCGGTAAGGGAGGGGCATTGGGTGATCCAAACACCACAAATCAATTTTAGCCTACATCAATACTTTTGCAGTTTTTATTGAAAAATAAGATTTTAGGATACGTGAATATGTATGTAGTTATGTAGCTCACAATTAAAACTGCGTATTTTGTGATAACTATATATTTGTGATTGCAGATCATAAAAAAAAAAAAATTAATCCATGAAAATATGTAACAAAAAATCAGAAAACACCAAATTATATTACGTTTTGATCTGTCAAAATTACAAAAGTATAAATTCACGGCTCTTGAAAAAAATTATTTAAATTTATCATTTTGCGCAAAAAAAATTTCATACAAACAAAAATCGATCTTTTATCGTATCACAATATTACTTTCGTCATTATCTTCTTAAAAAAAAACACCGTAAAAAACACAAAATAATCCAACTTTAGAAGTGTGAAACTTATGTCGAACAAGAACAAAAGAAATTTGTTGCAAACATCCCCTGAATCAGCGAACACAAGCAAAAAAATAAATCTTAAAGAAATGTCGGTCGCCTCAATGACGATTTCAGATCTTAAAGATATGTTTGCGAACCTAGAAGAGAAAATACAAGACTTGCCGACAAAACAAGATTTTGCACAAATCTTTGCCGATGTAAGGAGTCTCAAGGCAACAAATGAGTCACTTACACTGGAGTTGGAACAAATTAAAAACAAAAACAGCACACTGGAGAAGAAAATGGAACTTCTAGAAGAGCGGTCTAAGGAAAAAAACTTAATCTTCACTATCCCAGCCGGAACACATAGTGACGTTCGCACAGCTGTGCACGATGTAACAAAACGAATTCTGGACAATCAAGACATCAGTTTCGAAGACATAATAACTTTGCCTCCCAAAGGCAATCAACAAATCATATTGGTAGAGACAAATAGCAAAGCAACCACATCGCAAGTACTGAAGAATTCTGCGAAGCTTAAAGGCTCAGGCATTTTTGTTAGCCCTGATTACACGAAAGAAGAGCTGAAAAGGCGCCAAAGAATTCTACGTATAAGACGGGCTATTAAGTCCAAACATACATCAGTAAATCCACAAATCAGAGGTCTTAAGTTGATGGTAAACGGAAAAACATTTTACACAACACAAGATGGAAAGCTTTTATGTGGAAACCGCGACGGAATGGTAATTCTTGAGGAAATGTTCGGGAAATTGGAATTAGAGGAAAACTCAACTACTTCGGAACCAAAACAAAAACAGCATGTCAATACAACTGTCAATGTACAGCCGTCAACTTCATCAACCTTCTTCGATGCGAGAGTAGCGCCACCTGAAGTATCAACACAACAACAAACAAAATATCATAATTGAAACAGAGTTGCCGTCTGCCAGGCAAGTAATAATAGTATTAATAGTAGTAGAGATTTGAATATTAACAAAAACGAAAATATTGCTGGTCTAGCAAGTAAATTTTTTAATGTCGATTTTTTTTAAATTTGTAAAAAGACATGACATCTTTATCCTCTTTGAGACATTTATTACAAACGATCATTATGAAACTTACAACAAATATTTTAACGATTATAAACTACATTGGATATCGGCTTATCACGAACACAAATTCGGCAGGGCCATAGGGGGATCTTTGTTTGGAAAAATATTAATGCTAACTTTGTTGATGTGAATGGTCTAACCTACCTTACCTTTAATAACTTAAATTCAAAATTTTTTATCTTACCAACTTACGTAAACTGCAATTCTTGGGATAACGATTTCTATAAACTTAACGATTCACTTAACGCAATTGAATCCGAAAATATAATGCTCATTGGTGATGTTAATGCTAGAATTGGAGACAGTCAGATAATTCCAAACAAAACTAACTTCATCGGCAAGGAGGTCTGTGAGAAGCGCAAATCAAAAGACAAAGTCGTAAACAGAAATGGACGTCTACTTTTGGAAATGTGTCAAACTTTTAATCTTTATATCCTTAACGGATGTAGTAGGGATGACTCAAATGGGGAATTCACATTTGTAGGAGGTTCAGGAAAATCTGTTATAGATATTTGTGCCATATCAGGAGAATGGAACGCAATCATTTCTTCTTTTAAAGTGGGAACCCAAATCTTTTCAGACCACATGCCTCTTGAAGTAGCTGCAGATTTGGATTTTAAATCAGAATACTGCACTTTAAGCTTGCCACCAAAATTAGTCTGGAAAGAAACGCATATGTAAATAAACTAACAAATGAGACAGAGTCCGCCTATAATACCACTACAATACAACTCAATCCCACAGAAGAGATAAGATTACTAAATAACTGCATCAAAAAAGTTGCTCCACTTCAAACGCGATCAAATAATCAAAAATTTCGACAAACATGGTTCGACCAAGATTCGAGATTCCACAAGCCCAAATAAAAATTAACCAAACAATATATAGATGCCAATCGAAACTATAAACTTCTTTGTAAAAACAAACGCGAAAATTATTTCAGGTCCCTAGCAGCAGAACTATCAACCGCAACCAACAGTAAAAGTTTTTGGGAAAAAATAAAGATATTTAAGGGTACCGACTTTGTCTGTGGTATCCATGTATCCGCATCGAAACTAGCCGAGTATTTCAAATTATTACTTAATCCCCATGACATAGAGAAAGCATTCAATTTGCTGAACCATACATAACAAATGATCTTCTTGATGCCGAAATTGTTATGAGTGAACTCAAACTGTCACTTCTAAATTCAAAAAACAATAAAGCACCAGGCCCAGACCGCATTGAAAATGAATTTTACAAAAATGCTCCACCGGTTTTCTTAAATAAAATGCTTGCTACATTTAATTCCATTTTCAGATTGGGAGAGACACCTCAAGATTTCAGAGATGCCATTGTATATCCAATATACAAAAAAGGTGATGTCAATGCACCGAGCAACTATCGAGGTATCTCTTTCATGAACTCGATCGCAAAACTATTCTGCTCTATTCTTTTGAATAGAATCAACACTTGGGTAGAAAACAACAAAATACTGAGTGAATACCAGGCAGGCTTTCGCAAAGGCTATTCTACAGTAGATAACATTTTCACATTAACAACCATAGCTCAGTTCTTCCTTAGGCAAAATAGGAAACTTTACATATTCTTTGTAGACTTTAGAGCTGCTTTTGACTCCATAAATTGTCACAACTAGGAATGTCAACAAAAATGCTCAAAGTTCTTAAAAGTTTATATACAAATACACGGCAAAAAGTGTGGGACGGAAAAAATGTCTCCAACTGGTTTGAAACCAAGTCTGGAGTGAAGCAAGGGTGTCTTCTGAGTGCCACACTTTTCGCGTTATTTATAGACGATATAACGGCTCATCTACCTGCAGGCATAAGAATAGCAGGACAAGTCATAAAGGTACTATTATACGCAGATGATATTTTACTATTAGCGGAAACCCCACATAGTTTACAGCTAATGATAAATAAAATGAAAAGTTTTTGCAAAACCTGGAACTTGAAAGTAAACCTAGATAAGTCCAAAAGAATGATTGTTCGAAACCGACAAACAAAACTATTATCAACGGAAAAATGGTTCTTTGATGGTAATGAGATTGAAATAGTAACACACTATAAATATCTGGGAATTTTATTGACACCAAATATGAAATTCAACCTACACCTCGAAAATAAACTGGCAAGCGCCAAAAGCCTTATTAATGCATCCTGGCGAAACATAATAAACAAACAAGAAATACCAATATCAGCTAAATACCGAGTATTTGAATCAGTAATGCGATCCATAATGTGCTATAGTACTCAAACTTAGGGGTACCAACAATATGACGAAAAAACTCTTCCATCTTCCTCTTACGACACCCAACTATGTACTCAGCTTAGAAACAGGTTTGTCAAATCTATTTAATTTCACATTAAAGTTGCACTTCGATTACGTATTCAAAGTTCTGAAATACCCCGAACATAGGCTACCACTTATTTTGACAAAATATACTTTTGATAATAAATTAGAATGGGTTAATGATTGGATAGGTCTGGCAGCGAAACATGATTTAAGTCTTAATATACAATATGTTGATCCTGGAATGTTGAAACAACAACTTTATAAAGTGTTGGAATTATCTGATATTAGTCACAGAAATGAAAGCAGAGAAAAAGCCATATCTTCAAATAACAGGTTGATATACCCCGAGTTAAACTATGACCTTATGAATAAAAACTATTTTAATGATCGATATAGCATAAAAGCGATATCTCTGATTTGTAGAGCGAGATGCGAGATGTTAAATTTGAATGGTGCACCGTTCAAAAAATCATCGACAAATCTCTGCACTATATGCAATCTTCAAATGAAAGAAGACACATTCCACTTCCTGGCAATATGTCCTATCTACAAGGATCTGAGGCTATCTCACTTCGGAAAGTTATCATTGACTATGGAACAAACGAAGAACATCCTAAATGGTGAGAACTGGTTTGCTCTATACAAATTCATTGAGACTGCACACACCTATAGACATAATATTTTAACTGAATTTTTATAGTAAAAAAAAAAAAAAAACTAATGTCATGTCTTTGTAATATTTAATTTTTTGAAAGATCGTATTTATTTTACTCTATTATCTTTTTTTAAGTGAAAAATGTTATTGTTATCAAGTTAAGATGTTTGAAATTAAATTATAATAGTCTAAGAGCCGCTGAAGGCCGACCTTCACCGAACTGTTAACCGGCTGAAACTTTTTTTTATGAAATTTGGTTTGAAAACATATACGAATATGATAGCTTGCCTAACGAAAAGTGTGCCAGGCTATATTAAATTTGACTTTATATTTTAATCAATAACTAACTCCTCCTTCACCAATATGTTACAATAAAACGTTGTGCCACATAGCCATATGTGTAAGTAGGCTTGAGACAAGAAAAAAATTGTATAGGAGAGGGGGGCCTATTCCCCCCGTTTAGTCAGGAGGGGCAGTTTTCTGAAAAATTGGCTTATTTTTAAAAAAAATATTAAAAATCAACGGCTTCATCTACAACAACGTGTTATACCTTTCTGCAAAGCCAAAAACTTAGGGTTTCATTTTGTATTTAATTTTTATTGTTTTAAATAATTGTTTTAGAAAAATTAATTTTCAAACTTAAAATTTTGAAAAAAAAAATTTTCTTAAATTTCTAACTAATTTTTTCAAAATTTTATGTAAGTAAGTACTAATTTTGTTTTCAACAGTCAATGCTGTTTTTAATTTTTAGTCGAAAACAGTAAACCGGATTGAAAAATACCTTGCCATTGTCGAGAAATAAAGAAAAAACCAAAATCACTTTTTGCTTTAAAAAAAAACTATTTTATTTTTACGTTACTGTTTTTTATATTCAAAATTATTAACAGAATTGAATGTTGAATGCAAAATAACTTCTTAATCACATAAAATTTTGAAAAAAATTTACTAAAAATTTAACAAATTTTTTTTTTTTGCAAAATTTTGAGTTTGAAAATTATTTTTTCTAAAACTATTATTTAAAACAACTAAATTTAAATACAAAATAAAAGCCTAACTTTTTGGCTTTGCAGAAAGGTATAACACGTTGTTGTAGATGAAGCCGTTGATTTTTAATATTTTTTTTTAAATAAGCCAATTTTTCAGAAAACTGCCCCTCCTGGCTAAACGGGGGGAATAGGACCCCCTCTCCTATACAATTTTTTTCTTGTCTCAAGCCTACTTACACTTATGGCTATGTGGCACAACGTTTTATTTTAACATATGGGTGAAAGAGGAGTTAGTTATTGATTAAAATAAAGTTAAATTTAATATAGCCTGGCACACTTTTCGTTAGGCAAGCTATCATATTCGTATATGTTTTCAAACCCAATTTCATAAAAAAAAGTTTCAGCCGGTTAACAGTTCGGTGAAGGTCGGTCTTCAGCGGCTCTGCTACTATAACGTAATTTTATTTATTATATTTATGTACATTTAAAAAAAAATATTGGATCACGTCAATCAGGCAGACGGCAACGCCATTGCCAACTTAAATTATTATTTTTTATCATTACATATTATATAGAATTCCAAAATATTAAAAATTATTATTATTGTAATATTGAAGATAAATAATAAATAATTTAAATATCCTTAATATCCTATTACAAAATTAAAGAAAAAATAAAACTAGTTCTGATTTGAGTTATCCATCGCTGCCCGAGTCCGGGTAATTTGAAGTGTCAATGAAATATGGAGCTTCTTACATCTCTATAACTATGAGTCTAAATTGAATTTTCGGCTTATTGGTTTATGCATACTAGTTACAAATATGAAGATGAAAATACAATTTTCTTTAAGAGGGCAAAATATTTTAACTTCACATGAAAGCCTACTCTATGGACCATAACAGGACACAAACAGTTTTACGCCATCTCACGCCTATATACACTTTCTGTTAACGATTTCAAAGGACTTTTTTTAAAATAATGCTTTGAAATAACGTAAAATTCGAACATATTTCTTAACACAATATTAAAACAAAACATATATAAATGTGATATCAATTAAAAGCTTACTACATGCTTAGGGATCCGTTTTTTATTTCAAGTTGATAGCTTTTTGTTTACAGAAATGCGACTTAAAATGGTTAACACCCTCTTGCACTGCATGAATATCAAGAACCAATAACCTGTCAAGTAGTCGAACTTCAAATTACTATAACTTTGCTTCCTCTGCACTTATCATGAAACAAAATTCGGTTTTGTGCAGCTCAAGAGTACCTCTATTTTACCATATCAATACTTTTCTTATGAGTTGAAGAGAGAAAAAAGGTATTTTTGCCAACTTTTTCTACATTTGGCCACACTGTGCGTCTTAAGAAACCCAAACATCCTGCGGCATTTTTGGCGACATCGAAAATGTGCTTGTTCCACAAAAGGTGATCAGTGATGCACATACCGAGAATCTCGAGGTGTTCAGTTTCACTGATGCAAGTGCCACTCATGGACAGTGGCAATGGGGGTATATCTCGCTTCAACGATACAAGACAGCATTGAGTTTTCGAAGCATTAAACTTTACGCGGTTTCTTATTCCCCATTGTACAATGCTGTTTAAGTCAGAGTTTAATGAGCTTATCATATTTAGCCGTTGCAGATCCACATCCGAAGTGGAGGGATGTGAGTCTGGGAACGAATAAGAAAAGCTAAGGGTACTATCGTCAGCGAAACAATGAATTGGATTAGAAGTTACAGACAAGAGATCATTTATGAAAATGAGAAAGAGGGTCGGAGACAAAACGGGGCCCTGGGGCACACCAGCATTTATTTTGTGGGTATCAGACTTGAACCCGTCCAATACAACTTGTATAGAACGGTTTGAAAGAAAGTTTCTAATCCAACGAAGGAGGGATTCATCAATACCGAAAGCACGCATTCTCAAAAAGAGAGCCTGGTGCCAAACTCTATCAAATGCCTTTGAAATATCAAGTGCAACAATCTTACTTTCTCCAAAACGATGTAAAGATTTGTTCCACTGTTCGGTGAGATATGCCATCAAATCACCAGTGGACCTGTTGCTGCGAAAGCCGTACTGCCGGTCATTAAGAAGCTTTCGGTCTTTGAGATATTTCTTGAGCTGATAGTTTATCAGCGTTTCCATGTTCTAAGGTCATAAGGGACGTAAGTGCAATCGGACGATAATTGGAGGGAGAAGAAGATTCGGCATTTTTTGTGATTGGCTGCACAAATGCTGTTTTCCAACTGCTCGGAACGAGCCCAGAAGAATAGGATGGATGGAAAAGCTTACGCAAGGGTTTTGCCAGCGTGGAAGAACAACTCTTCAGAATAATAGCGGGGATACCATCCGGACCAGCGGATTTATGTATGTTGAGATCCTTTAGGACTCTCGCCACAGCACGAGTGCGAAAGAAGATCTGTCCCATGGAATCATTGACGCGCTCAAGAACAGGCGGAGTCATGACACTCTCTGGCAGCGAACTGCCTAGCAAAAAGGTTAGCTTTCGCGAGAGAGCTAACAACTGGAATGTCACTGTCAACGAGCGTGGGGACCGAGGAAGAAGAAGAATTCTTAATATTTTTTACAAATTCTCTAAAATTCTTACTGCCTTTGGAACATTGCAGTATTTTTTTCCTTAATTTTTGGTCATGTAAGAATTTGGTCCGACGAATATGGGCATTGCAGTGCAGGCCTCCCTGGCTTAAACTTTAAACTTGTTCCGGTTTTCCTCAGTTTGGTTGGCTCTAAAACACTGGAACTTTATTTCTTTTTCCCTAATAACCCCTTTACAGCTTGAATCAAACCACGACTTTTCCTTAGGTTTGATGCTTTTAACCCTATTCGGGATAAAAGTTTTCATTCCCAAGATAATCATATTAGTAATCATATCTGCGCTGGAGTCTACGTCGCTATCGAGGAAGCATAGTGACCAGTTAAAGATCCGGAAGAAGTTATTGAGACCTTCCCAGTTGGCTTTCTCGTATTGCCATACGGTTCTTTTCGGAGCTCTTTCTTTAACTGGATTATACTACTATTATACTACGGTCTGATCTGTCTAGAGGCGTTAATACATTGAAAGTGTATTTATCAGGGTCAGACGTAAGGAACAATACAAGAGTATTTTCCGCTTGGCCATCAATATCGGTGACAAGCTGAGTAAGGTGGTTAAACTCAGCAAAGATCTCAGCACACATTCCTTCGGGTGTTGTCTGGCCCGAATGGAGAAGCCACGAAGAATTATGTACATTGAAATCGCCCGTAATAACGATTTCAGTGTGAGGTTACAGGGATACAATTCTTTGAATGGAGTCAGACAGAGCGCCAAATTCGACAGACAGAAGTTGAAGCTCTGTCCAAATTAGGACTTCGATAAAGAAAGCAGTAGTGAATGATGTGCTTATTTACGGAAAACTTGAACCACATAAAATTTAAAAAAGGGTTGGAGCCAGCGTCCATATTGTGGTAAGAATTGATAAGCAACATTATTCCTAATGTAGACGGCGAGACCATGGTGGGGGAAGAATAAAGGCACTAGCAATACCCATGAATAGGAAATTCAGTAGGGTCGGAATTCTCACCTACTTGGGTCTCACTCAGTGCCAATACAGCTGGCCTGTTCGAAACAGTGTGGATATACGCAGCAAGAAAATTAATTCTTAGCCCACGAATATTGCAATAATCAACTCTGAAATTTATCGATCATTACAATTAAAAAAAAATAAAAAGACCAAAACAGACGAGATCTAAAAGAGTTTCTGAATTGAAAATAAGAAATCTTTGTTTAAGGCACTCTTTTGAAGTAATAGAATTGATCTGGATCTTAATCAAAAGGGTATTGACTAATACTAAATTTATCTTTCGATATTCCACTTACCTCCTCGGGTACGACGCTTTACGGTCCTTGAAAATAATACTCGCAGTAACTTTTTCTCTCATACGATTGCGTGATGTTTGATCAAATGAATTCCGGTAGATCAAACATTTCCAACGATGATAAATCGCTCGAAGTATTCTCGAAGTATCAACTAAAAATTTTGGCGCACTCGGCCATTCCGTAGACAGTGGACTGAGTGTATTTGGTGGAAGACGTAGCGGAAGCGTAAGAAGAAAATTTCGAATTTTCCATCTTCGGTAAAACTGGAAAATCACCTCAACAGCCCATTCAACTTGTTTTCTGTACTTAATTGCACGATATTCTTCTTTAGCCTATGGAAAAGAAACACAAACAAAATTGAATTAAATCGAGATAAAGAGAGATAGACATCAACACAAAATTAGATGAAGATGATTTAAGACTAAAACTACATTCTAAAGAACAGCCAGTTTAAATGGTTTGTTTGTGTTCAAACGCATACTTACGATTCGATATAAACTCCACAGATGCCTTCGCCCTGTGAACGGAATACCAAAGCGACACTCCTATATATGCAAACAAATGCAAATCAAAATCGATACATGCAAACACCATGCACAAAAAAACGAATGATAGATATTAAAAGAAAGGAAAAAAAATTGATGGAAACAAACCCTCCATGTTCGCCAGGCACTCGATATTACAATTTGACTCTCTTTCATCCGCAGGAAGGTTTTCCGGCGCATATGCATTCGATATGTTTTTTGTATAAGGATAGCTAAGTCGTCCATGCGTGCTTTTCTGAATTGTTCCAATTCGAAAACCTGTAAGAGTCGTAATAAGGCTGATGTTAAAACAGAATATCAATGGCAAAATTAAATATTTGCAGTTCATAATAATTTGTGGTTAGGTTAGGTTAGGTTACAGTGGCTGCGGATTGAGAATCCACACACTTAGGCCAAAAGGAAAGGCCCATTGTGATACCATGAATCTAGAGAATTACTTCTTACTAGTCGAACCATTTTGAGCTTTTTATAAAGCGAAGAAGATATTTGATATCCTTATTAGCTAGTTCACTGGGGTTATCATAAAAGTACTCTCCCAGATGAAGTTTGCGTCTTAGTGAAAGAGCAGGGCAAGTGCAGAGAAGGTGAGAGATTGTTTCCTCTTCTTCCTCATCCATACAGCTCCTGCAGAAGTCATTTGAGGCTACACCAAGTCGTATTGCGTGTCTGCCTATAAGACAGTGTCCCGTAAGGACACCTATCAGGGAGCTAATATGAAGTCTGCTTTGAGATAACAAGTCTTTAGAGCGCTTTAATAATAATTTGTCGTACAAGATTGAATAATTGAGGGGAAAATTTGAATCTCTAACCCCCCAGAGAGGGATTAAATGGACTTTGACATCTTCCCACATCTCAACATCCATAAAGGTACATGGAGATCTCCTGATCAATCAACCGTCAACCAGATTGATCACATTGCGATCGACGGAAGGCACTTGTCCAGCATTCTAGATGTTTGAACTTTCTGGGGAGCCAACATCGACTCGGACCACTACCTCGTCGTAGCCAATGTAGTGCTACGAATATCCCGGCATAGGCAAAAAACAAGGAAATGCTGCAAGAAAATTCGACGTCGGGCGGCTTTATTCGCAAGAGATCGTCAGATCCTTCTCTGATCGAGTATCAAGTAACCTCTTAAAGAGTCCTATGCCGCCAACATCAAGTATCGAAGACCATGGCAACATTGCCAGAAAGCAGTTAGAGATGCCGCCTCTAATGTGCTGGGTTTCACACAGCCACCAAAACGAAACCCCTTGTTTGACAAAGAATGCTGGCATGCCCATGCAGCCAAGCAGGAGGCATACAAAGCGGCGCTGCATAGAAGTACAAGAGCTGCTCGTGAGCTCTACGAGCAAAAGAGTAGAGAGGAATGCCGGCTTCTCAGGAGAAAAAAGAGAGAGCATGAGAAGCGTCAGATCGAAGATATTGAGAGAGCTAACAGCAGGAATGAAGTTCGGAGGTTTTATCGGAAGGTAAAACAGCTGGCTCAAGTTCATCGAGCAAGAACCGATGCCTGCAGAGATAAACAAGGGAACATCATAGTAGAATCGCAGTCGATGCTGGGGTTTTGGAAAGACCACTTCTGTAGACTGTATAACGGCGACGACGAACAAAACCCCGCTGTCAGACAGGAGCCTTTTATCGTACACGATGATAGCCAACAATTCCGTGAACCCAACCTAGTAGAAGTGAAAACGGCAATATCACGGCTGAAATCCAACAAAGCCGCTGGAGCAGATGGTCTAGCTACCGAGCTGTTCAAAGCAGCAGGCGACGATCTAGAAGGAGCATGCACCAAATCATCTTTAAGATATGGTCGGAGGAATGCATGCCCGATGAATGGAACCTAAGCATTGTTTGTCCGATCCTGAAAAAAGGGAGGTCCTCTAAACTGCGCCAACTACAGAGGAATCAGTCTGCTTAACATCGCCTACAATATCCTCTCTGCCGTAATATGTGAACTTCTGAAGCCTTTTGTCAACAATCTGATTGGTCCTTATCAATGTGGCTTCAGGCCAGGAAAGTCTACCATACGTCAAAAAAGGATTCAGACAAGACGATGTACTGTCGTGCGATTTCTTTAACATCGTTCTTGAGAAGATAATGCAAAACTCCACCGTCAACACCAGAGGCACTATCTTCCAAAAATCTGTTCAACTTCTCGCGTACGCCGACGATATTATTATAATGGGAAGAACACAGCGTGATGTCAATGGCGCCTTTGTGAGAACTGAGACAGAAGCGGCAAAAATGGGTTTAGCGGTAAATGAGGGAAAAACGAAGTACATGCTGTCTTCGAGTAAGGACATCCAACACCGACGGCTCGGACAGAACGTCACAATAGACGCATACAACTTCGAGGTAGTAAAGGAATTTGTCTACCTAGGCTCCGCTATTAACACGGACAATAACACCAGCGCCGAGATAAGACGAAGAATTACTCTTGCTAATCGCTGTTTTTTGGGCTAAGAAAGCAATTGAGTGGAAAAGCCCTCTCTCGAGCAACTAAGGTATAATTGTACAACACCCTCATCATCCCTGTCCTGCTATTTACGGGTTGTACAACGACGTGGACCTAGCCAGAAGGGTCAAGGTCCAGAGACTCAGATGGCACGATCATTTAGAGCGCTTGGACACCAATGCAATCGCTTACACTAAAACAAACAAATATAATATGTACTTACAGTTCGTGGGCTCCTAATGAAGACATTCTTTGTTCCAATAGTAAATTCTGCAGATGGCAGTGGCACATTACGTATAATAAGAGCAATACCTTCAACGGTATTACCACTGTGGAAGTGCGGCCATGTAACGCTATTCAGCAGTTTGTAACGATTGAAAAATTTCCCATGAGATAGATGAAAACAGTGCCCTGTCCTACAGAGATTCACTAAAGGCATAAGGCTCATGTAACGCACTTGATGTTGTACTAAGGCTAATTCGAATGTTCGCGGCTGTTTGGCCTCATTCGGCTTAACGCAGAACACATAATGAGTACCGCGATTTTTGATTATGGCTATAAGGGTTTGTAATTGGGTGCGTAAATTGGCACTAAGGGTAGAGGGTTTCTTGGTTGAACGTTTTGGATTGCCTGAAATGAACAAAGAAATACAAAAATATTGTCTGTTAAAAATGTAAGAAACAAAAAACCAACCTTCTGGAAAGAGGCTTTGTACTAAAGACATTTTGCTTTGGTATAGACCTGCGCTAATATTTTTGGGAAGCACATCTGAATTTTTTTCCAGAAACCGATGAACTGAATAGTTGACTACATTAGCGAAGTGTCTTATCCTGAAAAACGATAGAAAACTTGTTGAGATGATTCAGATTCAGTGAAAGGAAGTATTTTACTTGAAACTCATTGAAGTCATTGTTGGACCACTTGTTAGGAAATTCGGATGGCCAGCACAGCATTGCTGTATCCGAATCAAGAGTGCTTCGTCTGTGTTTATGTGCGGTTCGTTTATGAGACTCAATATGCCATAGCACGGCTTGTCGATGAGCTCGCAAATCGACTCATTGTCGAAGTAGTCAATGCGAGACCAGTCCAGACCTTCTCTGACATAGATCTCTTGTTCTAGCCTAAGAACGTTGTATATAAAATTCTAAAACGAAAATTCATTCAATCGATTAGTTTAAAGGAATATCGAGACTATTATAATTTTTGATGTTGTTCTAATGTAAGCTACCCCCCAATGTTCGAAACGTCAAACATCATCGACTCATGTTCGAAGAGTAGAACGTCATCGATGCTGTTTGATGTTTGCGACAGAGAGTTCTTTCTTTTCTTTTCGAAATATAAATTAGTCTTATTCTTTCTTTTGTACCGGCAAGAACCATTGTTAAAATAAAACTTAGACTTTAACAAAATAAAACTAAAGAAAATTAGACTTTACCTGGTGTATCTTCTCAGCACAGTAATTTATTGCGAATTGTTCAAAAGAATTGTTATCAAAAATTTCGAAACCGTAAAAGTCTAGTAAAGCTAAATTTTTTTCTCTTTGATTTGATTTCAATGAGTCATTAATTCTATTGACGAGCCAAGTAAAGAGTCGACTGTAAAGTGTTCGACATAATGTGTTTCTGTACGCTGTCGCTTGTCGGGCATCAAGTTCGCAACCTACAGAAGAAAAAGAAGTGAGTCTATTGTATGATGGAAGTCATTTTCAGGGCATACCAGCATCTTCATGCATACAAGCGGCGCTAGCTCGCGTAAGGCAATGTAATAAAATTTGAGCATCTAGATTAAGTAACTGAGCCGTTTCCTGTAACTCTTTATGTTCAAACAAAACGTTTAGTATTTATTGAATTCTTCAGAATTGTATAATGTTACCGTAATCATTGGAAACCTGACAGCCTTCGGTGCCGTCTATATTAGTAATTGGTACAAAGATAAAATTTCCTAGTTTCAGCACAACAGCAATGACCCGAAACATCGAATGTATCTCATCCGAGTGTAAGCCGAGCACTTCGAGGGATTTCTGAAAATAAAAGGAAGTGTTTAAAGGTTTAGTTTGTTAAGAGAGTACGTCACTTGTGATAGATATGTTTCTTATTCTCTGTAACAAATGATGTATCACTAGGAACTGTTGTTGGTTCACTTAATATTATTTTAATTAAGAAGCGGCACTTAAAAGGGTAAAAGGGTTTTTTTCATTTGAAAGTACAATCCTTCCGGTTAATATTGAAAAATAATTTCATTCAAATGGCTACCTCGGCTGGCCATGCAGTAGCCTAGGCGATCAGTCCAATGTTAAGCACATTATCGATTGTGTGCAGCTGTATTTAACCAATGATTTCACGAATATTGTCCTTTAAATCGACAATTGTCTCTGGCTTGTCGGCGTAACACTTATCTTTTACGGCACCCCACAAATAAATTTCCAACGGTGGTGTCAAATCGCGGCTCCGAGGTGGCCAAACGACATCAGGTCTTCGCAGAATATCGAGGGTAGCTTTGGCTGTGTGGCACGTAGCACCGACCTAATGAAAACAAATATTGCCAATATCCTCCTCTTCAATTTTTGTGAACAAAAATTTGTGCAACATGGCCTGATTACGATCGCCATTGACTGTAACGGCCACTCCTTGCTCATTTTTGAAGAAAAATGGCCCAATTATGCCTCTGGACCAAAATCCGCATAAAACAGTGAATCGTTTTGGGTGCATCGGTTTTTTAATGTATGCGTGCGGGTTTTCCGTGCCCCAAATGCGACAATTTTGCTTGTTTACATACCCGCCAAGATCAATATGAGCTTCATCTGAAAAGATTTTTTTTTGGCAAAATCGACATCTTCTCTAAGTCGATCGCAGGCCCACTTAGCGAAGCGAAAACGCGTTGGATGGTCAGTTGGCTTCAATCCCTGAACCCGTTGGACTTTGTATGGCGTCATACCAAGGTCTTTATGCAAAATTCGTCTCAACGATGTCCCGCATTGTTCAATTGTTGAGAACGACGGTGAATTGATGTTGATGGCGCTTAACGAACACTTTCTGCCACAGCAGCAATATTCCCGGGTGTACGCACTCAGGCTTTTCACGCTTTGGTTTATCGATCAGGATGCGAGTTTCTTTCACTTTTTTTTACAAGATACGAAAATACGGAGCTGACGGTGCTTCTCTTCTTCCAAAATCCGTACGCAATTTTCGCACACATTCTGCAACATTACCATGATTTTCAAAGTAATGTCGCAATATTTCTCAGCGTTGTTCAAGCGTAAACACAACCATATTCGTTCAGCGCAAGGATAAAACTAATTATCTGTCAAATCAGACATGAGCTAAGTGTTACCATTCACGAAATAAGCCCTAGCTGAAAAAAAAACGTTAGATGGCTGACTCTTTACAACGACGTGAATTTGGCTGTGTCGATGAAATTTTGCATTATTTGTAGCGGATTTTCAGGAATACTTCCTTTTAATCATATGAGCTTGGTATCTTGCCTGTGGCTTAGTGGTTAGGTGCGTTGGCTGCTAAGCACTCGTGCCCATAAAGTTTTGATTTCATCTTTCACGGGTACTGCCTCTTGCGAACTGACAAAACATCCAAGAGTATCAATATGTCATGAAAAAGTGCTTCTCAACTTTGCCGTTCGGAATCGGCGTTAAATTATAGGTCCCCTCAATTCTTTTCACGCATCCAGAGAATTGTTGATGAGAGTAAGTCACTTATGCCTTGGCTCTTCAAGAGCTGCCGCGCCACTCTATTTATTTATAGCTTGGTATCCAGCTCACCGGAGCCTTAGACTCTTAAAAAGTATCGCAACACAGTCATTTATTTTACAAAGCGTATCTCTAATCCACTGCAACTTACGTCTTCGAATCATAGTTATTGGATTCTGGGCCGTCTTCTATAGATATTCTTTCATTCCAAGTTCTGCAGTCCATAGTCTAGTGCAACAGTCGTGACTTGCAATTTTATGCTGCAAAAGTTATTCCTCAATATCATCGGAAATATTTTGTTTTTACAATGCGATTGCTGTTGTCTTGCTTGGTTCCGTCTTCAGCGGAAGCTATATTCTCAATAGGAAGCTCTATAATTTTCTTTACCGATGGAATTCATTTGCATTCCCACGATTCTGCTTTTCTCACCATCCTTTGCCAATTGATGGAGATTCATCATCTTTTGAGAGACAAATTAATACCATCAGTATAATCGAAACCGTCAGGACCGTACACAGAACATCACTTATCACGAACAAAAATAACACTGGTGACAAAATGCAACCCTGTATGACTAAACTCCCAACTCATCATCAACATCACGTCCAGAATATTCTTGCTTGCTCTGTCTCTTTTTTTTTTTAGTTTTATGATTGTTCTCTTTATCCACTCTTCGATGAAATCATTAAGCTAGACGTTTAGAGACTTATGCCTGTAATTCAGGTAGTCTTTTTTTTAGGATCGTTCATAGATTGCTGAGGCTGCTGAGGCTCGATTCTATTCTATTATGAACATTTTCTACCTCACACCCTCAAAAGCCATGTAAAAGCAGTATTACGAGCATTAGAAAAGAAGGGAGGTTTTGCTAGGTAGTTTTTGAAGTCGAAGTTTTTTTTTCATTTTCTTTTTTTCGTTTCGATCGTGATATCCCAAGCCCTGTCTTAGTTAGAACAAGGCAGTAGCACGATTCAATGTTTTTCTTTTTCTTCTTCTTCTTCTTCTTCTTATGGTGTCTCTTTTCTTAGGAGGTTGATTATCATCCTTTTAACTTCTTCTCGCCTTAGTTGGGTCGCAGGCAGTCCGAACCAGTCTTGGATATTATTCGTCCATTTTGTTCTCTGTCTACCTGGCTTCCATTTACAAAATTAACAAAATAAAACAATATTTACCTTTGTATAATGAAAATTACTACGGTCCTCCTCGATGGCTGTTGTGTTCTTCAAAATTTCATATTTCTCAACATTTCGATAGAGTTTCAAAGATTCTGTAAAGATTAAAAAAATGACATTTAGTTCTGACTAACAGAGGCAATTGCTTTCAAATAATACTTAAAAACTGGACTTCAGCTCCCAGCAATAATTGATAAAAAATATGAAAATTTCTTTCGCCAGGATTTAAATGTGTTACGCGGGTCTGAAAATACAGTAACAAAATATTATTTTCAGTTAAAATGATTCATCAAATAAATAAGTAAACGAATTCAACAAACCTTTTCCAACATATCTTTTGGTTTGCATTTTGTTAGAAAAAAATAATAATCAATTAAACAGACGGGGAAATTACAATAACGTTGAAATGTTAGATGTGTTTATGGTAACTAAAAATAGTGGGCTGCAAAGGTATAACTCAGAAGGAGCTTGCACTTTTCAACAATACTTTGAACGCGTATTAAGGGGACCTGCAATTTCACGATAGCTTTGTCAGTCTTTTCCAAGAAGCAGCGCTTCGTATGGCAAAACAGTAAAACAGACCATCATGGGAACATCGTAGTGGAACCACAGTCGGTGCTGAGGATATGGAAAGACCACTTTTCCAAGCTGTATAATGGCGATGACCAGCAAAACTCCACCAGCAATACAGAACCATTCAATTTGGGTGCAGAAGGCCAACAATCCCACCAACCCGACATTGACGAAGTGAAGATAGCGATATCTAATCTTAAGTCGAACAAAGCCGCTGGAGCAGACGGGCTAGCCGCCGAACTGTACAAAGCAGCTGGAGATGATTTGGTTAGATGAATGGAACCTCGGCATCGTATGCCCGATCCTCAAGAAAGGAGATCCAACTACACCAACTACAGAGGTATAAGTCTCCTTAACATCGCCTTTAAGATCTTGTCTGCCGTGCTGTGTGAACGTTTGAAGCCCTTCGTCAACAACCTTATCAGTGTGGCTTCAGACCAGGAAAGTCAACCATCGACCAAGTTTTCACTTAGCGGCAGATCCTGAAATAAACCTATGAACTCCAAATCGATACCCACCAGCTCTTCATCGATTTTGAGGCCGCGTATGATAGCGTCTATAGAGACCAATTATATAGAGCAATGTCTAGTTTTGGCATTACAGAAAAACTCGTCCGTCTGTGTAAGATGGCAATGGAAAACTCACGCTGTTCCATCATGGTCGGAAAAAACCTAACGGACGCTTTTGATGTCTTGAAAAGATTGTGTAAAGCTCCAACGTCAACAACAGAGGCACAAGCTTTCAAAAGTCCGTTCACCTACTAGGATACGCAGACGACATTGACATAATTGGAAGAACACAGCGTAATGTCAGTGGAGCTTTTGTGAGTCCTGAGACGGAGGCCAGGAAGATGGGTCTATCGGTTAGCGAGGGCAAGACCAAGTTAATGCTGTAAACAAGAAAGGACAACCAACATCGACGTCTTGGAGCAAACGTCAACATAGACAGATTAAACTTCGAGGTAGGTAAGAACTTTGTCTTCCTAGGATCAGCTATCAACTCAGACAACAACAGCGCTGAAATCAGAAGAAGAATCACTCTTGCCAATCGCTGCTTCTTTGGACTTAGGAGGGAATTAAGTAGTAAAGTCCTCTCCCGAGCAACACTCCCGAGTGACACTCTACAAATCCCTCATCATCCCGGTCCTCATGTATGGTGCAGAGACATGGACCATGACAACATCCGATGAAAACGCTTTGGGCTGCTTTGAGAGAAAAATTCTTCGAGTGATTTTTGGTCCTGTCTGCATAAATGGAGAATGGAGACGAAGCTTCAACCAAGAACTGTACGAGCTGTACAGCGACACTGACCTAGCCAGAAAAGTTAACGTCCAACGGCTTAGATGGTTGGGTCATGTAGAGCGAATGGAAAATAATGCTCCGGCTTGTAGAGTCTTCGAATCCATGCCGGGTGGACGTCGCAGAAGAGGAAGACCGCGACTCAGGTGGAGCACACAGGTGGTAGAGGACCTGAACCAACTTGGCGTGCGAAACTGGAGACAGCTAGCTAGGGACCGAGCTGGCTGGAAATGTTTGTTGGGTGAGGCCCTGGTCCGACCAGGACTGTAGCGCCACCATAAGTAAAGTAAGGAAGACTAAGACAGTGTTCGGTTACTGTCGAGCTTATATTTGTCTCAGCCTGAAGGTCGTACTTGATTGTCATGAGTAGCTAGGGAAGAATTGAGTGAAACAGAGAACTTCTGGTGAAAGGTGGACTTGGCTTTAAATTTCCTATCCCTCCCAAAGTCAGTAGCAGATATGTAGTGATGTGTAATGAGTTTTGATTTTATCATGAACATTATTAAAGCAAGAACATAATACATTTTGCAATAATACTTACAGTGTGTTATATGAATTCCAATAGGATCACCTTTGAAGTCAATCTCAATATCAAAAAACTTGCCCTGCAACGAAAATCCAATACAAACAATTAATCAAATGTACATAACCAAAATAGCACCGCAACCTACATATCTACTCGAATTGTTATTTCTTAAAGTTGTCGCATTGCCCATGGCTTCCAGAAACACATCAGCACACGTCACACACTCTCTCATCCTTGGATTCCTACACTGTGTCAATATGCTTGTTGTTGACACATTTCTATTACCTTTCAAACCCTCTCCGTACATCTGATTAAGCCGATGAGCATCGAACAGTGATATTCTCGAAGAACTAATTTGCGAACCACCACCCGTATTAAAATCTCGACTAGTTGAACTTTCAGTCGAATGTTGCCGAATCAAACTCGAACAGCTGCCTCTCATTTTAACGTCGGCTTTCGTTTTGTACAGAATCGAATTGACACCACCACTGCTGCTGCATGCTTTTTCATCAACTTCAAAACTTCGTTGTCGAGTGCATTTGTTGTGGCCGCATTGTCGACAGCAACTAGTCGCCGCTGCCGTCGTACTTGATGTGCTGTATGGCGATCCCTTAAAGGCAACACTATGTGACGCTGATTCGCTGCAACTTGGCCCCGAGCCTAATTTACCCATTGACACATTGGTCGATGCATCGCAGAAGATCTTGTCGTTCTTTTGACGATTTGATGTAACATCAGTGTAGTTGTGTTTGAAACAGGATTTCGTTGGCACTGTTGTTGATAAGATCGTTGTTCGGTCGTGTCGATGCGGCAGAATTTCTTCGAAGCTTTCTGTGCTCTTGTGATGGGAAAAATCAAAATCGACCATTTTTTCCCGGATGTTTTTCTAAACGTTGAGTAAAATAAATTTGTTTAGAGGTTTTTAACGGTGCTTTACAGCATTTCAACAAACTTTTGATGAACGATCACTGCTCTCGGCTCGAGCTCTTAACAGAGACTCAGGAGTTCCGGTTGACATATGCTGCTGGCTAGTCGTGGATTGTTTCTTTGGAGTTGAATGTCGTGAATTGGGACAGGCAATGAAACTACCCGAACAACTGCTGGAAGTTCGACGTCTTGATGTTGTTAAGGGACACCTGATTTTGCCTTTTTGAGCGTCTTGAATGTGAGTCAGAAAGTTGACAACCATTTTGAATGATTCTGTTTTGCCAGCACCACTTTCGCCTGCAATTTGTGTGAGCGTTATGTTTGTTCATGTTTGTTAAACAATTATATTCAAACTTACCTAACAAAATAATGCACTGATCTTCGCTTTGATCCTTCAAAGACTGATAGGCTAGATTAGCAAGTCCGTAGCTGGAAAGATTAACAACAAATTTACATTGATTATTATCGATAGAATTAACTGTTGACGAAATAATTTAAAGTGAAGAACAGCAAGAGAAGAGTACCGAACAAAAAGGAGAAATGAGAAAAAGATTCTCCGAAGGAAGAAAAGAGCATTGGCAACTTCTTAGCTCAAACATCTCGAAGAGTCGCGTGCCAAGAACAACAACAATTAGATTTTGGTCCCAGAACCCGGACACATGTTTTCGAAACAGTGAAGGAAACCTAGTCACCAAAGCACAGAGAATTATAATGTCGAGCAAGCCAATGACGAAAAAGAAGCGAGAACAGTCAATGACGACGCAGTCCCAGCCCTAAGCAAACAAGAGGTAGAAAGAGCCACTCAACAGCTAAAAAATAAAAAGTCCGGAGCTCTTTAAATATGGAGCAGGTGTTGTCATCTCGCCAAATTTGTCACATATCAATCTCTAGTTACTCTTCGAAATCATCTCTTAATTCATAAAATTGTCACATGTAATTCCTAATTATCATCAACAAATTAATTATGCAGTTTCTCGTATTGTCCGTTTGGTGGCAGTCAGTGCAGCTATTTTCGCCCACCATTTTCCTGCTCATTGAAGAAAGACCATCCAAAGGAGAAAGTTGACTAAGGTTGAATATATAAAAGCTCTCACTGATCTCAAAATAGAACCTACACTTATAAAATGGATTACGTGTATGTTGAAAGGCAGACAAATCCATTGTGTACTAGGTAGCTCTGATATAAAGATGTACACATCTAGAGGGACACCACAAGGCGGAATCCTCTCACCCCTCCTCTGGACTTTAGTGATGAATGAAATTCTCATCAAACTCAAAAACAGCGGTGTCAGAGTTATAGCTTATGCCGACGACTTAGCGCTTCTAGCGACGGGTAAATACCTGACCACGGTAAGCGAACAACTAGAAGGCGCATTAACTATGGTCAATAACTGGACCAAGAAATGCGGTCTGAAGGTTAACCCCCTGAAAACAGAACTGGTACTTTTCACCAACAGAAGTAAAATACCTTCTTTTGAGATACCAAAAATTGACAACACCCCACTTTTAGTTTCAGAAAAAGCAAGATACCTCGGAGTTATCTTGGACAAGAAACTCAACTGGGGTCTAAACATTCAGGAAAGATACAAGAAAGCCATGATTGCACTCTACTCGTGTAACAGGATTCTGGGAAGAAATTGGGGGCCAAATCTAAAGATAATCATGTGGATGTACACAGCCATTGTTAGACCCATTCTAACTTATTGCAGTTTGGTTTGGTGGCAAGCTCTGGAGAAATCCACGAACTTAAAAACCCTTACCAAAGTACAAAGAATGGCATGCATTAGCACTACGGGGGTGATGAGGACCACCCCAACTGCGGGTCTCGAAGCGATCCTAAATCTCACCCCCATAGACTTATTTGCACAAGAATCAGCAGCAAACAGCGCTCTCCGACTTAGTCAGACCGATATTTGGAGATCTAGTCAACACGGCCATACCACGATCCTTACAAAATACGTTGGCAATAACGTTCGTACTGATTACATGACCCCTTATCTAGACTTCAATAAAAACTTCACTACCAGCTTCCCTAATAGAGAGGACTGGGAAAACAGTGTACCCTACACTAACGAATCGAATCTTACCATCTTCACCGATGGTTCGAAAATGACTACTGGGGTAGGGGCAGGTTTCTACTCAGAAAATCTTAGCCTTGCCAGTTCATTCAGACTTCCTGACCATAGCAGCGTCTTCCAAGCTGAGATCTTGGCAGTGAAAAACGCTGCTAATCAAATATCCATGATGGCGATACCACACGCTGATATCACCTTTTTCATTGATAGCCAAGCAGCAATAAAAGCGATCTCTGCCACGCAAATCAAGTCAAAGCTTGTTTCTTGCTGTCGCGAAGAGCTAAGGGTTCTTGGTATGCAGCACAACGTAAGACTCTGCTGGGTTCCCGGTCACAGTGGTGTGCCAGGAAATGAAAAAGCGGATGAGCTTGCAAGAGAAGGCTCGGTACTTGACCCCTCTCTCATAGACCACAACATCAGAATCCCTCAATGCGAACTAAAGAGAAATATTAGTAATAGTATCATTCAAAAAGCAAATGATAGATGGAACCTACTAGAAACCTGCGGTAACACCAGGAAACTCTGGCCTCATTATGACAAGGAAAAATCCAAAAAGATTTTACTTCTCAAAAAACCGTCCCTAAGATCCCTCATAAGTGTGATAACGGGACATAATCTACTTGGCTACCACAAAAAGAAGATGGGGCTTAGTACGGACGACATTTGCAGAGGCTGCGGCGATGAGGATGAGCATGAAAACACGGCTCATTTCCTATGCCACTGTCCAGCACTCTGCCGTACCAGATCAAAATTCTTAGGCAACTACTTCTTCAATGAACTAGAAGAACTATCTGAACTCCCAGGCAATCGCCTATTGAACTTTATCAAGTCCACCAAATGGCTCGATCAACCATAGAATTCATAGGTTAAATCATTCTTTCAGAAGTTACAACACTTCAGGGTATCACAATGGATCTACATTGATCTAAGTGTGACGGTAACAAAATCAACTGTCAGCCCATATAACCTAACCTAACCTAACCTAAGGTTGAATATATTATATTTTTTTTTTATATAAATACATATGTAAGTTGCTATTGAAACTAATTTTAAATACTGCTTAAATTGTTACTAATGAATTTCAATTCAACAGCAAATAAAATCACTCCCTATATTTTGCAACAAATGCATTGATTTTTATTTGGGAATTAAACCAAACTCCGAAGGTCAACAGGTGTTTTTGATTAACGACATGCACCAGATCATCAACAAAGTGAGGGAGGGAGAATGAATGCCTGCTGAGTGGTGTATAAGCTCCATATGCTCACTACAAAAAAGGCGATCCTCTATGTCATGAAAAAACTACCGAGGCAAATACTGTTCAACGTACTGTGTGGGCGTCTAAAGCCTTTCTGCAACACTGTAATCCATATCCACACCTACCAGTGTCGCTCTAGGCCAGCGAGAACAACAAAAGACCAAGTATTCACACCGAGGTAAATACTGGAAAGGACCAACGAATTTCACCATCTTTTCATCGCTTTCAAAGCTGCTTATGTTAGCATCCACCGCCAAGATCTTATGATGGCAATTTCAGATTCGGAACAAACTCGTCCAGGTGTACCGCATGACGCTTACAGTACGCAGTTCAGTGTGCAAATGGGTAACAGCTCATCTGAGTTCTTTCAGAAAGTCTTATCTTCGGAGACGATAAGAAAGACCGAAAGACTGTACAAAGACCATGTAGGTAGGTCGATAGGTAGAAATGGCTGTCCTTCTTCCGTGTAGGACACAATTAGCGCTGAGTGATACCATACTTCATGAGATTCTAAAAATATTTACGAATGGGTTAGTACGGATGTATTTTTCGCACGAACAATCCAATACATAATGTAGTATTATTCTCCTACATTACGGCCTATTATCTCATAGTGCCATTTAGTTTAGGAGAAATAAGGGGGGGGGGCTAAAGCCACTTTGTGGTATTGAGATATGAGATCATGTTTTTTATATTGAGTTCTGAGAGTTCCTCAATACCGTTTAAGAACGCTCTGCTTAAGTGGAGTGCTCTTTTCCTAGCCAAGGCCGGACTATGGCAGAGAAAGTGTGGGGCCGTTTCTTTTCCATCCTGGTCCTCACAGCTACGACAGAAAGTGTTATATGGTATTCCCAATTTTGCCGCATGCTCCCTATAGGCCTGTGCCCTGTTCAAGTTGCAACAATCCTGGGGTTGGGTTTGTTATACGTGGGCCAGATTTTTCCAGAAATAACGCAATTGCTTAAGCTATTCCACCTATGATTTGCTTGTGATGTGTATTTTGTCAAGATATTTCCCTTCACAAATCCAAGAGGAGCATATACTCTCACTGCCAATGAGATGTCAAGGGCTGATCCTTGCCAAGCTAGCTCGTCTGCCAGATTAAAAGATCGCTCAGGTCTAGTTCCTTGAGGGCCTTTCTACATTGCTGTACAAAATTAGAGGATGATAAAGCTGAACCAATGGCTTTAATAGCCGCCTGACTATCTGTTAGTATAGATAGGATTTTTTGTTTTGACCAATTTATGTGTTATGTAATATTTTTAAGATTTCTCTTTTCGGCTGTTTTGGTCTCAATAACTTATTAATGATAATCATTATTTTTCCCAACGTTTCGACTAAGTTTTTAGTCTTCTTCAGGGGCACTTTTATTAAACAGAAAGAATATATATAAAGACAAATATGTCTTTATCAGTTTTTGACTAAACTTCTTACAAAGAAGTGCTCAAGTAGTGACTAACTTAAATAACTTATTTTTTCTACAAATCTTTTTTATTTCTGACAATCTGTAATGTAAACAAATTAAAATTTCATCCAAATAATGTATGTATGTATTTACGCACTTATCATATTTGTCTTTATATATATTCTTTCTGTTTAATAAAAGTGCCCCTGAAGAAGACTAAAAACTTAGTCGAAACGTTGGGAAAAATAATGATAATCTTTCATTAATAAGTTATTGAGACCAAAACAGCCGAAAAGAGAAATCTTAAAAATATTACATCTGTTAGTATAGCTACATTTTGGTTCTGACGGATATTTTTAAGGGCTATACAAGCTTCCTTTATCGTTAACAATTCTGCCTGGAATACCCTGGCAAAGTCGGGAAAACTAGGATTTTGAAATCTTAAGAGATTCACAGAAAAAACCTGCACATACACCGCATTCCATCTTCGGACCATCCGTGAAGATAGTTGTTGCAGGACACCTGATATTTAATGAAGAGGTCAATCGAAAAACCAGATATCTGCGGATACCAGAGCGCTTGGTTTTGAAGACTGTAGAATGCATGCGAGGGAACGATCGCGATGGAAAACGGCCGTGTCTCAAGCTGAGATCCTACATGGATTGGGAGCCAGCTAAGTAAGTAAGAAAATAAGGGTCGTGAGCTGAGAAGCTGCAGCGTCTACTTCTCTATCTTGCTTTTCAGTTTTTAATTTGGTTGGTAAGAGCAATATCACGGCTAAAATCCAACAAAGCTGCTGGAGCAGATGGTCTAGCTGCCGAGCTGTTCAAAGCAGCAGGCGACGATCTAGATAGGAGCATGCACCAAATCATCTGTAAGATATGGTCGGAAGAATGCATGTCCAATGAATGGAACCTCAACATTGTTTGCCCGATCCTGAAAAAGGGAGATCCACTAAACTGCGCCAACTACAGAGGAATCAGTCTACTTAACATAGCCTACAAGATCCTCTCTGCCGTAATATGTGAACGTCTGAAGCCTTTCGTTAACAATCTGATTGGTCCTTATCAATGGGGCTTCAGGCCAGGAAAGTCAACCATCGACCAAATTTTCACGTTGCGGCAGATCCTGGAAAAAACCTATGGACTCCAAATCGATACCCACCACCTCTTCATCGATTTTAAGGCGTATGCCAGCATCTACAGAGACGAACTGTATAGAGCTATGTCTAGTTTTGGCATCCCTGCCAAGCTCGTTCGCTTGTGCGAAATGACGATGGAGAACTCACGCTGCTCCATCAAGGTTGGCAATGAGCTTACGGAATCTTTCGACGTCAAAAAGGATTCAGACAAGGCGATGCGCTGTCGTGCCATTTCTTTAACATCGTTCTTGAGAAGATAGTGCAAAACTCCACCGTCAACACCAGAGGCACTATCTTCCAAAAATCTGTTCAACTTCTCGCGTACGCCGAGGACATTGATGTAATGGGAAGAACACAGCGTGATGTCAATGGCGCCTTTGTGAGAATTGAGAAGCGGCAAAAATGGGTTTAGCGGTAAATGAGGGAAAAACGAAGTATATGCTGGCTTCGAGAAAGGACACCCAACACCGACGGCTCGGACGGAACGTCACGATAGACGCATACAACTTCGAGGTAGTAGAGGAGTTTGTCTACCTAGGCTCAGCTATTAACACGGGCAATAACACCATCGCCGAGATAAGACGAAGAATTACTCTTGCTAATCGCTGTTTCTTTGGGCTAAAATTGCAATTGAGTGGAAAAACCCTCTCTCCAGCAACTAAGATAAAACTGTACAACACCCTCATCATCCCTGTCCTGCTGTATGGTGCAGAAGCATGGATCTTGACAAAGTCGGATGAATGTACCTTAGGCTGTTTCGAGAGGAAAGTTCTTCGGGTCATCTTTGGCACCGTGTGCATTGATGAGGAATGGAGAAGGAGATACAACAGCGAACTTTACGGGTTGTACAACATGGACTTAGCCAGAAGTGTCAAGATCCACACAAGTGGAAGATTACCTCAATCAACTTGGAGTGCAAAACTGGAGACTAGGGATCGAGCAGGCTGGCGGAGACTGTTGATTGAGGCCCATGTCCACCCCGGACTGTAACACTACCTTAAGTAAGTAAGTTTGCAACGCAATTCATGCATACATAGCCAAGGGATCATTGTAAGAGACCATGTGTTTGAGACAAGACTAGTATCAGGTGATTTCCTCATGGAGGTAAAGAAAACACTTGGTGTGCAGAGGGATTCACATCCAAAATCCTTCTCACAGGTAGAAAATAAGACGCAAGCAATGATGTTACAATATTGCACTAGCAGCTCCCAGTCTCCATCGCTTTATTACTTGCTCCGCTAGTTATAAACAACCTACATTCGTTTATAAATTTAAGTGTGTCAGAAGATTTCCCGACAGCCACCTTCACTTAACCAAATCCAACCTTCATAAAAAAAGCATTTGAAGATTTAAATCAATCCAAATTAGGGACATTGTCAGAATCTGTCTGCCAACATATATCCGTCCTACATTTTTTATATAAATTTTTATCGTGTACAGAGCAAGTAGGAAATTATGTTTACCTTAATCGGCTCACATAATAAATATGTCAAGGTTGAACAGCGAACAAAAAAGGGGAAAAGAGGTTCATCGAGTTCAAGAAAGCGTATTAAATTTATTGACAGAATCATGAGCAATGAAAAGGGAGGAGGATAACAAACATGCAAGCCTCGGTGAACACATTTTATCAAACAAGAATTTGAGAAAAAACAAAAAACTTACATATGCGGAGGCAATTGAAAGATTCCTTTGCTGCCGTACGCCCGAATTATCTCCGACGTGTGCTCCGATATGTGGCGGTAGGGGTTGACAGCAACAACTGATGTCCCAATGTAAGTCTGTTGTGATTAAATCAATAAATCAAAATTGAATGCAATCAATGCATGTAACTTACGTATATGTGATCTCTTTTATAACGCTGATGAATGTTATTGATAAAACTGTCTTCGGATAGATTTTCCAAAAGCACCGAATCCCAAGTTCCGATTTCTTGTTCCATTTTGGCTGACTTTTCACTCAAACCAAAACCAAGCAAAGACCCAAGATAATTTGTTTATTTCTTGTGCAATTTACTCAAATCGCCGCCGCACAACAAAACACAAACACAATGCACAATAAAATCAAGAACTCAGCTTTACTTTTTTTTTTTCCTTAAGTGGAACACAGACCTATCAGTGATTTATCTCATTCGTTCTTCTCTCCGTAGCTGCTTCTGGTTTACATTGCAAATTATCGATTTACATGCAAAGTTATGTGGGACAGATTTAAGAGGAAAGAAGGTGTTTTCGGGGTTTTGCTGGGTACCAAATCATTTTAAAGGAATTTTTCTTAACTTCAGAGAATGGAAAATTATTGCTTTTGGTAATTAATTATTATTTTCGCACAAATGAACGCACGCGTTTTTTTCTTGAACGAAATGAAAAGTTGTCGAAGGAGAATTTACAATACAAGTGGGAAACTAACGTATAATGAATAAACATTGAGTTTTCTAGTTGAAAATAGATACAGTTTTCTTTTCTTTCGGTTTTTATTTATTTAAAAATAATTTAAAACAAATTGAGTAAACACATAAGTTTTAGCAAATTTTGGAATTTTAAAAATTTTCACTAGTGACATTTCGCCATTTTTATTTTCAAAACCCGTCAATCAACTGTCTGAATTTTTGGTGTGCGTTCAGGGAAGAAAATTAAAATGCTAGACATGTTCATGTTGCTCAGTTTTCTGGCCCTTAATGGTGTATCTACATTCTGCAACATCTTGGCCTGCAAATTTCAAGAAAAGTAAAGCGGGTGAGTTGACGTGTACGGTATACATCTATGCAAAAGAGTAAACGAGTACATTTCACTCCTTTTTAATTGTTATAATTTTTTATAGCCCAGTGACCGATGTCACTTATCAAGATGATGTGTGTTGTGTATTGATCTGGCAGTGCTGGACATTTTGGAAATGACAGACCAGTGATCACTTATACCAAGATTGGAAACCTTGCTGTCAAAGTGACATTTGCCTACAAGCTGAGGGTCCAGGTTAGCTGAAACAGTATGCGTGTAATACAAACTTAAGGGGCCAGGTTAGCTGTAAGAGTATGCGTGTTTTTGTAATAAAGATACAGTTGCCTACATAATAAAAAGCAAGTGAGCTGCAAGAGTATGTGTGCATGAAAAAAATAACTTTTGCGGTATTTGGAGGGTAAAACGTAGGTAGGTTTCCAATCTTGTTATAAAGTGATCACTGTGACAGACACTGAAACCAAACAGAAAGCGTTACTTCGATCTGAGCAACCGACCAAAGCAGTCAACAATCTTTAAGCAGGGTATACACACGTCAAATTCCCATCCTACATGGGAGAGTGTGTTAGTAAATTCTGATTGACTTTGCATATACACACGTCCAGCATGGGACTTCAATCAGTCAGTTTTTTTCTGCTGCTTTTTTACTTTTAGAGTAACATATTTCATATTACATATATAATCTGTGCCCCGGTTCTGTATCTCAGTCGTTAATTTAGCGAATCGTTAAAAAATGGAACAGATTGTTCCCTCGTTAACGATCCTGGAAAAGTTCGTGTTCTATAACTACAATCCATGATACAACTAATAAAGATAGCGCATTGCGCATGTAAGGTTTTTCCTGTCAAACTATCGTGACGTCACGAGCACTCAATCAACTGAGGAGAATAAGTATTTTTGGCGCAATTTCACTTTATTTTCTGTTGTGAATTGGAAAGGAAGTGAAATTTGAAAGTGTTGAGCAATAAAAATATTAAAAGTGGTATAATTTAAATTTAAAACTAAATAAAAATAAACATTTGATAATAAACATGGTTGTTTGTTCAGTTTTTGATTGCAACAACAGTGAAAGAAAGAAGATCACGAGAGATTCCAGCTTTCATACATTTCCTAAAGGAAATTTAAATCTCTATCTAATCCTTGTCGTTGTCAAAGTGGACAATAGCATGCCTATTGCCCCTGAGCCAGAAGAAAATCTCCCATTTGCTTACGACACGGTTTGGAAAACTTGGCTGGCTACATTTGCCATCGTTTTAAAAACACCATACCAAATCTGGAACAAATTGAACCAGACGAAAGCTCTTGGGTCAATCATTTGGACGAAGGAGGCTTGTCTAAAGCAAATTCCACAATGATGGCTCACTTTGCTGCATTAGAAAATGTTTTTAATGCAGTAAATGGAGAAGGTGAAGGCATTTACATAAGTCTAAACTACACCCAGCATTTAGTTGAAGTTGCCGAGAAAGCAAAGATCGAATGCGATGAGAAGGTAATGAAGCTTTTCTTTCGTTATCGTATGTTCTTCCGAATGCGTAAACTGAACAGACAAATCACAGAAAAAAAGCTATAAAGGAAAAGAAAATACAAAAAAATAATAAATTAAATAAAAAGTTGACAAACCACTGTTTTCAAAAGACCGTCATTTCTTTTATTTAACCATTTATTACTGATAAAACAATCTGCCAAGAAATTCTATGGAGCAAATGCATCCGAATGAAAATGAAAAAAAATGCACCAATTCTTCATTCACTTCGATTTTTTATTAATTTCCTTCACTCAAACACACAAATTTTCTTTAACTTAAGGATAAACACAAATATCAACTATTGAAAACCATTTACCTAAATGAAAAACATTAGAAATATCAACATTTTACTAAATAAACAAAATATCTTAACAAATAAGTGCCATTGTTTTGGTTTGATTTCACATACTAAATAATAAACGTCAAACTCGTTGAGTGCTCGTGACGTAGATGCGCAGAACGAAACAAAAATAGAAACGCGAATGCGCTATCTGTTTTAGTTGTATCATGACTACAATCGTTAACTCAAGTTTGCGTCGTTAATTGAACGGAATTTCCAGTGGAAATCGTTAAAATTTTTGACATTTCTTTCAAATAAAAATATTTATCAAATATTTAACAAATTTCATAATTCAAACAATTCTCAACACAAAAGCGATTGGATGGCCGGCCTTATAATGGTTGGCAAGTCTGATTTAAGTGTGCTCTGTCATTTATCACATCCTTTTTTATTTTTTCTTTTATTTTCAGAGGCATTCGTCTGGGCAATGTACAAAAAAAAAGCATAAGATGCAGCCATTCTTCGTACTCCACGCAAATTGTGTGCAACACCTGTGGCTAAGCATATCCTCCAAAAGCAATTCAAACTGATGCTGGCTACGACGATGAAAATCCTCTGGTGCTCATATTGAAAAAGCGAAAAACCAAGACAAAAATTGAAGCTGTCCAGCACACTAAAATCTTGTCCAGAAAGCAAAGGAAACGTTTGCAAACAATCGTTGAAAAAACGCAAAAAGGAAGAGGTAATTCATTCGGCGTGAATTCCACACAGTAGTTAAAATTCTAGAATTTTAGAGAGCCTCCATTATCGAAGGTCTGAAAAAAGTCAAAAACTTGGCAATTTTGAAGCCATTCAAGAGAAACAGAAACGCAAAAAGGAACAAAAACAGCAAGCGGAAGGCGCTGGAAGAGTGAGTAGCATAGCATAGGGAGAGACTTAAGCGAAGAAGAAAAATCCGAATGTTATTGGATTGGAGGACGATGATGAATCTTCATCGTCATCGTCTGAAGATAAAAAGGAAGAAGAACTTGAAAAGGAAGTCAAACAGGAAGAGCGAACTGTCGCCGAAGTAAAAGAGAAACCCGTCTTTAAGGAAGAGAAACCCGCAGCCGCAAAACCAAATATCTCTTCGAAGCTTGCAGTGTATCTACATCCCGGTTCATCGAAGTGCCACCATTCAAGCAGCCCGCCTTCGACTGCCCATCCTCGCAGAGGAACAGTTGATTATGGAAGTGATAAATGAGAACTCGATTGTCATTGTTGCCCATGGAACAGATTCCGGTAAGACCACACCCTATTCCGGCGCCTGTTTCTGTTTTTGGTAATAGCCAAGAAGTTGAGGTTACAAGACAAAACATTGTCGATAATGCAAGACTTCATCGCAAAACCAGAATCAAAATTCGTAAGCATAATTATGTGCATACCAATTTGTCATTAATTTTGTCCTTATTTCAGGCTGCGAATCTCTCTATTAATGCAACAATACAATACAACAAAGTTGTTACCCATGTCCTTGAAATGGTTAGCAAAGCCAGAGAAGAATGGGAAATGGAATCGTCACCCCGAGCAGGAATCACACAGACAAGTAGTAACGCCGACACTCATTTACTGGTCCAAGCTATTGGCATGGGAAAAGGACTCAAGACGACAATGCAACTCTCCAGCCCAGGTTCAGCTGCTGGTGGCATGATGGTTTCACCTGCCATTCGTCAACCTGCACCCATGAGCTCCGTCAGTCCGCCGGATGTTAATCAACTTGGTATAGCACCATCGGCAATCAAAACAAACATCAAGTCTGCTAATCAAATCAATCCTTTTGTAAGATGAATCACTATGCTCGAAAAATAGTTTTAATATAGTACTGTTTTTCAACACTTTTGGTTATATCAGTTTATTTGGAAATATTAATCAACGTTTATCATAACGAAAGTACAAGACACCTTAAACTTAAAATACAAGTAAAAATAAGTGGCTCCTCTTAAACAGCCATTTCCATACTTGTAATCGACAATTTCAAAGTCCTCAAATGTGAAATCTTCAATTTTATCAACCTTCCGCTTGATGATGATGATGATGGAACTCGATTCAAAGGGACGAATTGTACAGTCGTTTGAGGAGAACATCAAAAATTAATGGTGTCTTCTTCTACGCAGCTGATTTGGATGATTTCGAAGTATTTGATGTACTTTCTTTTGACTGTTCTTCTTCCTTGCTGGCGGTAGCGAGCGATGGTGTATGAGAGATTTTAGGTTTCTTTGCTATATTGGTGCACCAGACTCCGGCGGCAGCCGAAGTGCTGGTACCAGTACTCGTATACTTGGGTTGTTTGCACTTCCTTATCGCGTCTTAATTTCACCACATCAATCCAGGTTTCGCTTTGTTCTGCAATATCGATTTCAATTTCCTTAAAGGGAACAAAATCCCTAGGGAAATGACGAGCCAAAGTTATCAATAGACCAAGCCAGTTGCGACACACCATCTGGGCAGCTTCAGTTGAGGATGAAAATTCGAATAGCATTTTCCTTACCACCGCAGTATGGATCTTCTTTCATCGAATCCTCGGATACGTTTCCGCGTTAGATTAAAAATACACTGGATCGATAGCCAAGCGCTGCGGCGTTCGCGTTGTAATGTCTTCTTCTTTGGTGTCAATTCCGGAGAAATGGTCAATCGCAACAATATTTCCATTGGATGGAGAACATCATTAAGATGCATTCGTATTTGAAAAATCAAGATGAAGAATCATTTTGGCCAAAAGCCAAATCGGTCATCAAGCCTTTGCGAAGAATTATCAGCAGTATTTCATTCCATTGATGTGCTGTTATTTCATTCAATGGTAACGGAAACCCAAAAACGGAAAATTTATGATCAATTTTTCTAACAAAAAAATCATTTGCAACTTACTTTTATTTTATCTCGCCACATAAAGTCCCGTGAGATAATTTGACAGCTTAAACTAGTCAAATTAACGATTTGAACAGTTACAGAACGCAATTTAACGATATCTTTCCAGTGTTTCTTTCAGATCTGTTCCGGTAGTTAAAATTAACGATTGTCAAAGTTACAGAGACAGAACACATCGTTAATTTTCAATATGTTTCAATTCGCGGCGTTTAACGATTGATTTTAACGATTCGTAAGTTACAGAACCGGGGCACTGATGTTACTTACCTTGTTTTAAAATATGAATATTCTCTTTTTTTCTTTTTTCTTCTGTATTTTTTCTTCTGAGTTTTTTCTTCTTTTTTTCCGCAATGCTGGATCAATCACTCAATCACGACTATACACATATCCAGCATGGCCTCCTGATTGACCGAAAATCAAAATATTTTGATTTTTCGTCAATCATACACACCACGTAAACGTGTGAATTTTTTCACTAACACACTCTCAATGCTGGATGGCAATTTGACGTGTGTATACCCTGCTTTACTTTGTAATAAAACTATTAAATAAACTCTTTGTAATAAATAGTCCTTATACTATATTTTATATGTGTCTTCATCAATCAATATCTAATAATGTGCATCTCCCTATACTGATCGAAAATAATTTTTAAGGCCGTGTGCGAATTCAGTTAAAAATGGGTTAAAAATTGACGTTTGGTTAAATTTTGACACTTCGCATTATTTGACTAGCTGCTGAGCAGGTTAAAAAATGACAGTAGTGGTTAAAAATTCATCCATTTTTATTTTTTAACCACAATTCATCCAACTCGCACACGGCCTAATAAAAAAAAAATGTTGTACCATTCTTTTGTGCAGAATGGTGTAAGTCCACCATTATGTTGGGTGCCATACAACAAGAAGTAATCAAACAGATATTATTCGAGCTTGTGATTTGTAACGAGTCTCGAACTGCTAGCGCCATTTTTCTCACAACCGTCGTCCAAAGAAAGCGCAAAGTGACACTGAAAATTAATTGAAAATTGTTAAAAAAAAATAAAAAATATGCAATGGCACTGGCAGCTTCAACAGCATCTCTAGAAAAAAATTCATTTTTTAAATTTTTTAGTCTAAATAGTTCGTTAAAAATGCCAAAGTTAAACACGATATTTCTAATATTCATTCATTCCCTTTGCTTATGGCACATCGATGCAAGAACTAGCGATTCCGAGGAATATATGAAACGAGAACATTCCTTGGTTAGTCCATTTCATGGTGAGTAATCTTATTTATTCTAGAAAAACATCCATAAATCTGGCATTTTTAAGGTTCCGGAATGAATCTGCCGTATTGGGACTTCCTTGGTCACACAATGGTCTTGAATAATTTCATAAGACTAACCGCAGATATTCAATCGAGAAGCGGTGCGATATGGAATCTAGCGGTAGGTTGTGGTGGATTTGCATTAGAATGTTATTGAGGCTAATCTCTTTCTACAGCCCTGCATGTCGAGAAACTGGGAAGTTCATGTGATGTTCAAAGTCCATGGCAAAGGATCCGAATTGTTTGGCGATGGATTTGCCATTTGGTATACCAAAGACCGAATGGTCTCTGGCGAGGTATTCGGAAGTAAAAACTTGTTCTCCGGACTGGCCATCATTATGGATACCTACAGCAACCACAATGGGCCACATAACGTGAGTTTTTTTTTAGTTTTTTCCTTTCTCTGGGGCTTAATTTAGTTGCCCAACTCTTTGTGCGGCGTTTATTGCTTATGTGGAAGTTTTGACGATTGAATTTTATTTTGGGGAAGATAACGCATATCTTTCTGCTTCGCGTCATGTCTTTAGCAATTATTATTTATTATCTGCGCTGCATTGAATACAAATGAGAATCGAGTCGTGTATTGTTTGTTATTTGCTGTTCACGTTCAGAGGTCAACAAAAACCATTCAAAACCATTAACAGATGTACACACTGCATGGTGTTTATTTGAACAATTGTCTATACTTTTGATGTGATGTTGAAGCAAGATATTGTCATCAATAGGCTTATGTGATGTTTAATTAGTTGTTTTGTGAAAAGTGCAAACTCAGTCTCTAATGGAATACCGGACTGAGTATTGTTGGTCGGAAATCTGTCTGCTTAACCTGAAAAATGCAATGAAATGGAGTATTGAACCTGGAATGTAAGAACATTCCAAACTCCAGGTTCTACTCAAACATTTGAATCTGTCCTCTCGCTGTATAAGGCCTCGTCCACGCAGTAAGCGGCTGAGCGGCTAGCGGCTGAGCGGCAGCTCTAAGCGAAGTATGGCCAGGCACTGAGCGACTGCTTTTGAGCGATTAGTAGTTAAAATGCCCTTGTCAAGAACAGTTCGCCGTATTTTACTGTCGGAAAATCGTTTGTAATGTACAAATTACTTAAACGTATACAAAAAAGAAGACGATTTGGTGTTCATCCGATTAACCAATTAAGATCGGAGTTTGGAGAATTTAATCATTTATTTTTGAATCTACAAAAATTTCCAGATAGATTTTGGCAATATCAACGTATGTCTATCGAATCTTTTGATTTGCTGCTTGAAAAAGTGCGTCCTAGATTAATAAAACAAAGAATTACCACAGGTGTTAACTTGCTATGCACTAAACTATGTATCACATAAATTTTAAATAAAAACTTGCACTTACCACTTAAACCACAAATTTCACCAACTACCTTCCATGTTTCTCAGTAATATTTTTATTTTTAAAATTGGCATTTCTATCTTGCCATAAATCTGGTCGAGATTGCACACACGAAATTAACAGCTCAATGTTTACTTTGGCCATCTTTACTTACCGCTCAGAACATTACTAAAAATTAAAACAGGTTTGGTTGCTGAGTGGCGCCGCTTAGCCGCTCAGAATTTTGTTTCACCGCTCGCTCATAGCGTGGCCGCTTACTGCGTGGCCGAGGCCTAAGGCAGACATTAATGCGATCCAGGAAATTCGATGGATAGGATCAGGGACAGCGAAATTTATTACAGCTGTCATCAAAGCATGCACATATTTGGATGCGGATTTTTCGTGGGAAATCGGCTAAGACAGAAAGTCATGGATTTCAAGCCAATTAGTGATCGCCAGGCTGTAATCCGCATCAAGGCCACACTACAAAACATCAGCCTAATACGTGCACACGCCCCTACCGATGATGCTGTGGAGTCTAGCAAGGAGGATTTCTACGAACTCCTGGATAGAGCCTACGGTGCCTGTCCAAAGTACGACGTCAAAATCGTACTCGGAGATTTCAATGCAAAAATCGGGAAGGAACACATCTTTGGCGGATTAAGTGGAAAGCACAGCCAAAACGAAGTTACAACAGATAACGGCTTCCGACTAATCGACTTTGCTTTTTGTTTGTTTGTTTGCTCGTAACACGGTGATAAGTAGCACTAGGTTTCCAAGACGAATGATCTACACAGCAACCTGGCGATCTCCGGACGGTCGAACCACCAACCAAATCGACCATATGCTAATCGGCACAAGGCACGCATCCAACATCCTGAACGTGCGCACTTTCAGAGGAGCAATTGTCGATTCTGACCATTTTCTGGTATTGGCTAAGTTTAGAGTTCGATTATTAAATGACAAAAAAAAACACGTTCGGGCCAAAGAAAGAATTTCAACATCGGTTGCCTTAGCACCCCGGAGAATGTCAGAGACTAGAGTGAGCGCCTGAGTGAGAGACTCTCCGCCGTCGATCGAAATACCACAGATGTCAACACCTTGTGGAACCAATATCGCGAAATAATTAAAAATGTAGCCGAGACCACCATAGGTTACCAGCCACCCCCGAAAAAGAACCCGTGGTGTGGTGGTGAATGCGCGTTATTGAAAAGAGAGACGGAAAATGCACGTTTGAAGATGCTGCAACGTAAAACAAGAGCAGCAAAGGAAGAGTACCGATTACCGAGCAAAAAGGAGAAATGAGAAAAAGACTGCGGAGGAAGAAAAGAGCATCCGTAGTTTCTCAGCTCAAAGATCTAGAAAAGTCTCGGGCTAAGAACAACACCCGAATTTTCTCTAAAAGGTCGAAGCAATTAGCTTCTGGTTTCAGAAGCGGGACACAGGCTCTTGAAAACAGTGAAGGAAACCTAGTCACCGAAGCACAGGGAATTGCAGATGTTTGAAAGCAGCTAATGACGAAAGAGAAGCAAGACCAGTCAATGAAGACCCAATTCCAGCCCCCAGCACAGAAGACGTAGAAAGAGCCAACCAAAAGCTTAAGCATAACAAGTCCGCCGGGTCAGATGGAATACTGTGTGAGGACGAATGCATGCCCACTGACTGGTCGATAAGCTCCATATGCCCCATCTACAAAAAGGTGACGCTTTGTCATGCAAAAACTACCGAGGTATATTCCTGCTTAATGTTGCGTACAAAATCCTATCCAACGTACTGTGTGAGCTTCTTAAACCGTTCTGCAACACAATAATCGGCACGTACCAGTGTGGCTTTAGGCCTGGCAGAACAACGATAGACCAAAATTATTCACACTGAGGCTAATCCTGGAAAAGACCAACGAATTTTAAGTCGAAACCCACCATCTTTTCATCGACTCCAAAGCTTCTTATGATAGCATGCACCGCTACGATATTCTGATGGCGATGTCTGAATTCGCGATCCCGAACAAACTGATCCAGCTGTGCCGCATGACGCTAAACAATACGCAGTGCAGTGTGCAAATGGGTAACAGCTCAACCGAGTTGTTTCAAACATGGAGAAGATAGTGCGTAAGGTAGGTGTGAGCACGGAAAACACCATCTTCAACAAATCCACCCAGCTCCTAGGCTATGCGGACGACAAAGAAATTATTGGTGGCTCCCAAAGCTGTGCTTGAGGTATTCCCAGCGATTGAAGAATATTCGAAACTTATTGGTTTTGAAGTGAATGAATATAAAACAAAGTACATGCTATCAACAAACAAAACAACATCTGTCCACCGCCTAGGACAATGCGTCACTGTTGGTAGCAGCAATTTCGAGGTAGTTAAGGAGTTCGCCTTCCTTGGATCAAACATCAATCCCACAAACGACACCTTAAGGAAGATCCGACGAAGAATAACCCTAGCGAACCGCTGCTACTTCGGTTTGGCAAAAAAATTGGGTTCAAAACTCCTCACAAAACTCCTCCTTGGCTTTAGCCAGGATGGTATGCTGAAACTCTATAATAAAAAGACAAAGTGTCTGCTATACAAGACTTTGATGCTGAACGATAAGTAAAAAAGGGGAAATGATATTGGGTAATTCCGAAAGAAAAGTTCTTCAACGGATTTTCGGTCCCCTATGCGACAATGACGATTGGAGAAGAAGGTTCAACCACGAACTTAACGGGCTGTACCAAGATGTGTATGAAGTCCAGAAAGCCAAGAAAAGACGACTACATTGCTTCGGCGATATCGAGCAAAGGGATGACAACGCTCCAGAGAAGAAAGTCTTCTCGTCTCTATGGTCACTTTCTTCGATGCAAGTGACACTCATGGTTTTATGTGTTGACCAATAAAAATAGAAGGCGTGGGTTAGAATTTTACTCGTACCTTAAGTATTATTACTTCATCTTCCATGGGTTCTGGCTCTTGCAAAGAAATGACAAATCGTCCAAGAATACTATTCAATCCCTCAATTCCCCACATGCATTCAAGGAACAACTGAGGAGGGAAAGGTACCTAGTTCTTGGTTTTCCGGAGCTGCAGTGCCACCCTATACCACTCATGGATAATGTCAAGGCTGGTGTATTACAGTTCGAGCTATCGAATGTAGTTCATGCTCTATCAGACGTCATCACTTCGACGCCTCTGTGGCTGCTCTGCATCTTACCAAAGAAATTTCTCTCGAATTTGAGGCAACAGCTTCTACCGACCGGTCGCTGCTTCATGCACACACGATCGTAGTCAATATAGCTGGTCATTAGCATGTGCCATATTATTGAATCTTGGGTTACTGCCTGTCGCCTGTTCGTCGTTGCTGCCCTACATTTATATTGGATGCTGGCGTCTGCACCTTGCTTATGGTGTGTAGTTGGATGTCAAAGGTCTGGCCATGGTATTGACTACTGGATTCAATGTATCTGTGGTTACTATGGTGACTCTGCAGTTCTGCAGTATTGGAGCTTGGATAGGCTGCATGAAAGCTTGTAGTGGATTTGGTGCGATTGTTTATTTCCGATATTCAGACCTCCGCGTTGTTCCTTTGCTATAGTTGGACACTGTACCTTGCATTATTGAGCTTTGTGTTCTTGAGTTATAAATCCTTTTCTATGTGTTTGTCATGTTAGTATATATGTTTTTGTTGTTTCAGCACAACCATCCCTATCTCAGTGCCATGGTCAATAATGGATCCTTAGTCTATGATCACGACCGAGACGGGACACATACTCAACTGACCGGTTGTGAAGTACGATTCCGAAATGTCAACTACGACACCCAAATTAGAATACGTTACGAAAACGACATTCTATCCGTTCATACGGACTTGGAAAACAGCAACGAATGGAAGAATTGTTTCGTGGTGAAAGACGTCGAACTGCCTACCGGATATTACTTTGGAATTTCAGCTACCACAGGCGATCTATCCGACAATCATGATATTCATTCGTTCAAATTCTATGACTTGGACACGGATGTCACGGTAATTAATGATTCATTCTTGAATATTGTAGTTGAATAATTGTTATGTTTTTATTTCACAGCGTGAACAAGTACTGGAACGAACAAAGATCATTCCAAATGCAAAAACGTTCGAACCACCACGAGAGCATAAAGACGACCCCAAGCCAGGCATGTCCAATGCCAAGATATTCTTCATTTTACTCTTCGGCATGCTCGCATGCATTGCCGTCTGTATATTTGCAATTTCCTACTACAAAGAGAAGAACTCAAGAAAACGATTCTATTAGAATTGTTTCTTTTCATTTCCTAGTGCAAATATGATTTATTAAACGAAAACAAAAAGAAGAACAAAAGACTCGACTGAAGATCTTAGTCATTCACTTTAAGTTACTCCAAAGAAGCCTATACTCACTACATAACTTGAAAGGGTTTGGCAAAGTATTGATTCAACTTCATTCATCATCACACAACAATTAGAGCTGAGTAATGTCAATTTTCTGTTTTTTGATTTTGAAACAAAACTGATTCTACTTATTTTTAACGGTTTCTAAGTAAAGGCTTGGGAAAATTAATTTATAAAAAAAAACGAAAACAAAAAAACTGAATAAACAATCTTGTAAACTTGAACACGGAGAGAACTCAGCACGTGTAAATAAAAACAAACAATTGTGAGCTTGTATGTTTTGTACAAGTATGGTGTAATTTTTAAAACAAACTGTTTTTCTTTGTGTTGACTTCAGAAGGTTAGGAAATCTGTTTTTTTTTTTTTTTAATTTTTTCAAGGTTGCAGTGTAATAATGCTCACACGGGAAGGAAGAGGAGGAGGAAGACGTTCGAGAAACACAGCGCAGCAATTTTTTTTATCATTCAATGATATTGAATGGGGTAAGCCTTGACGTGGCGGAGCGGCTTACGGTAACTACTACTAAGAAGCTTGGAGCTATGCGATCGCGAAACTTTTTTGCGCAGAAGGGCCTCCCATGGTCGACAGGTCGAAGCGGAGTAGGCTGTTACTAATAATTACCCCACAACGAAAGAGTGTTCCCACCAAGGCATTCCCAATGAGGGACGGCAGCGGATGAGATTCTTTTTTGGAATTAACGGTGGCGTCTTCAGTTCCAGTTAGGCCGAACTACTTGGTGAACCCCTTTACAGGCTACTTCGACTTATTTGAAGCCCAGGCCGTAAAAGGAGCGGTTTTTCCGGCTCTTGTACTTGGGGGTCACATCAAGTGCCTGGTACTCCAGGTTGGTGGTTGTACGTCGGGGTGACTACCCGATTACGTAGAAAAAGATTTAGTTTCGAAGCAACAACAGGCCTCGGAAACGTACGGATACACTGATGACGACCCAAGCAAATGTATAAAGGACAACAAATTTCGGATATGCACGTGGAATGTTAGGTCCCTTAATAGACCACGTGCTGCCGAACAATTAGCGGACACCCTCAACTGCTTCAAAGCAGACATTACCGCTATCCAGGAAATGCGATGGGATGAACCGGGCAAAAGGAGGATGAAAAACTGTGACATCTACTATGATGGTGATTGTTACCGGGAGCAACAACAGCGACTCTTTGGATTCGGATTCGTCGTGGGAAGCAGACTCAGACAAAAAGTCTTGAGCTTCAAATGTGTAAGCGAACGCATCACGACGATCCGAATCAAGGCTAAATTTGGCAACATTAGCTTAATATGCGCGCATGGCCCCACAGAAGAGAAAAAGGACGACACCAAAGACGAATTCTACGAGCTCCTCGACAAAACATATGAGCAATGTCCAAGCTATGACAAGAAAATTGTCCCCGGCGATTTTAACGCAAAGCTGGGAAAAGAGGACATCTTTGGCGGAACAGTCGGAAAGCACAGCCTGCACGACACCACTTCCGATAACGGATTCTGGCGGATCGATTTTGCTGCGGGGCGAAATGTTGTGGTAGCAAGTGCATGGTTCCTACCTCTCAACATCCATAAAGGTACATGGAGATCTCCTGATCAATCAACCGTCAGCCAGATTGATCACATTGCGATCGGCGGAAGGCACTTGTCAAGCATTCTAGATGTTCGAACTTTCCGAGGAGCCAACATCGACTCGGACCACTACGTCGTCTAGCCAAGGTAGTGCTAAGAATACTCCGACAACGGCCAAAACAAGGAAATGCAAGAAAATTCGATGTCGGACGGCTACATTCACAAGAGATCGTCAGATCCTTCTCTGATTGACTATCAAGTAACCTCTTAAGGAGTACTATGCCTCCAACATCAAGTATCGAAGACCAGTGGCAGCATTGCCATAAAGCAGTTAGAGATGCCGCCTATAATGTGCTGGGTTTCACACAGCCACCAAAACGAACCCCCTTGTTTGACGAAGAATGCAGGCAGGCCCATGCAGCCAAGCAGGAGGCATACAAAGCGGCGCTGCATAGAAGGACAAGAGCTGCTCGTGAGTTCTACGAGCAAAAGAGGAGAGAGGAATGCCGGCTTCTCAGGAGAAAAAAGAGAGAGCATGAGAAGCGTCAGATCGAAGATGTTGAGAGAGCCAACAACAGGAATGAAGTTCGGAGGTTTTATCGGAAGTGTACAGCTGGCTCAAGGTCATCGAGCAAGAACCGATGACTGCAGAGATAAAGAAGGGAACATCATAGCAGAATCGCAGTCAATGCTGGGGAAACACCACTTCTGTAGACTGTATAACGGCGACGACGAACAAAACCCTGCTGTCAGACTCAGACAGAAGCCTTTTGTCGTACACAATGATAGCCAACAATTCCGTGAACCCTAATAGAAGTGAAAACGGCAATATCACGGCTGAAATCCAACAAAGCCGCTGGAGCAGATGGTCTAGCTGCCGAGCTGTTCAAAGCCGCGTATGACAGCATCTATAGAGACGAACTGTATAAAGCTATGTCTAGTTTTGGCATCCCTACCAAACTCGTTCGCTTGTGCAAAATGACGATGGAGAACTCACGCTGCTCCATCAAAGTTGGCAAACGGAATCTTTCGACGTCAAAAAAAAGGATTCTGACAAGGCGATGCGCTGTCGTGCGATTTCTTTAACATCGTTCTTGAGAAGATAGTGCAAAACTCCACCGTCAACACCAGAGGCACTATCTTCCAAAAATCTGTTCAACTTCGATAATATTGATATAATGGGAAGAACACAGAGTGATGTCAATGGCGCCTTTGTGAGAATTGAGACAGAAGCGGCAACAATGGGGTTAGCGGTAAATGAGGGAAAAACGAAGTATATGCTGTCTTCGAGAAAGGACACCCAACACCGACGGCTCGGACAGAACGTCACAATAGACGCATACAAATTCGAGGTAGTAGAGGAGTTTGTCTACCTAGGCTCAGCTATTAACACGGGCAATAACACCAGCGCCGAGATCAGCCGAAGAATTACTCTTGCTAATCGCTGTTTCTTTGGGCTAAGAGACCAATTGAGTGGAAAATCCCTCTCTCGAGAAACTAAGGTAAAACTGTACAACACCCTCATCATCCCTGTCCTGCTGTATGGTGCAGAAGTATGGACCTTGACAAAGTCGGATGAATGTGCCTTAGGCTGGTTTCGAGAGGAAAGTTCTTCGGGTTGTAACGAGTTTTATTTCTGTGAGGATCTGCTGGCACAACTTAAACTTCCCAAACTAGCTCGAAATGGGTTCGTTTCCTCCTCGTTAGCAAAAAAAATCAAAGGCCAGTCTGAATGCATCCCGGTGTTAGTGATGCGCGAGATATTTTGGTCAGAAAAACAACCCCTTTTTCCAACGTCCCTTTTATCTCAGCATTTCACTTGTCGTTTATCATCCTTATCTTCCCCTTTATGATAAAAAAACTTATAGATTCATGTTTCTATACACAATTTTTAATATTCAAATTTCTTATGGTTTAACATTCATTCCTACATGATTCAAGTTATGTGTGAATTTAACGGTTTCTTTTTGATTAAATGTTTAGTTACTTTGAATCCAAATTTAAAATATATGGGCAATGCTTATGAAAGAATTAAGTGTCAATTGGACACATATACATATATACGAATTGAATTGACTTACCCCTAAAATTTGTCGCTGCAGTGGCCACTCCTCGACGAATCTTGGTGTCAGGGTGATTTTTTTTGTTTATTACACCTTTTTCTGGATTTACAATCTAACTTACTATTTCATAAAAATTACCACACTTGATTAGAATTCAAAGCAAAAAAAATAGGCAATTGTATGCGTATATGGATAGATGTACATGTATAGGTTATGAATTGCAAATTGTCCTAGAAATAACACTTTAAATACAAATTTTGGTTTAAATGAACCGATTTTAAATTAAATACAGCTAATTTAATGAATCGAACCAATGAAAATTGTAAATTGCAATATAAAACGAAAAAGTTGATTTAAGATTTTCTTATGACAAAAACTATCTCTTTTGATGCCGCGCCGCTGGCGACGACTTTGTCGTTCGTCTCAAACGATTTCCTTTTCTTTTGTTGGTTGGTTTTGCTGACTTATGACCATGAAAATGTTCAACTGAGGATCTTTCTTCCAACACCGTTTCGCTTTGGACACCGTTATATCGGCTTTTCCTGCGAGTTCAGGCCGTTAACGGAAAATCCTGACGGCCTATATGTGTGCTTATTTTGAGATGGAATAAGTGAAGAAAATGGGCGTATATGCATATAAATCTATACGTAAATATATATATATTTGTATATATATATATATGTATATACTTTTTGCCGAATTCAAGGCCTGGGCCCGACGACGGTGCGTTTCAACGCGGTCTATCCTTCCCAATATAATCGTTCCTTTGGCAATCGATATAATTTACTTATTTCGCTGGTTAATTGTTGGCTGTGCGAGAATGGGTACTTCTTATGTAAGAAAATCTAGGCTTAGCTTACTGTTCGGTTTGGTGGTACTTTGGATAAGGAAAGTATGTACCGTCGGCTATTGCCAATTAACCCTAGCTCTTTAAAAATATGTCTATACCTACCAACAACCTACATGCAGAAATTTTCCAGCCTTTGTTTCATCGTTTCGGTTTTACCCATACCTTTAAATCGTCTAACCTTATTATGTGTTAATATTATAACGCAGAATCATTTTGATAGTGGGTGAAAATACCAATATGTGCACACGCACTTGTCGCAATCAAAATTCCGATCAACTTGTGTCTAGCAATTTCCTGCAACATGAGTTTAGGAATCCTCTCAACAAGTTGCGTTTCCCCAATCACTTTACCAGTTTTAAGGAATGTTGCGCTGAACATTACTCATTCCGGATAAAGTGCTGACTATTTCTCAATTATGGGAAACCCCTAGTTACATGAGTTATATGGTTTTGTTTTTGTTTTATTTTGCATAGTAAAGTGCAACCATAATTATGATCGTTGCCATTGCCATTCTCCTCCTAATAAAAAAAACAGATAGCCCTACTTATTGGTGTCTTACCTCCCATAGGTAAGAACGAGAAAGAATGATAATCGGGTTTTTGTTTACATTTTGTCGAAAGGAAATATTAGAGTTTCGTGTTTGTCGTATCGTGCGTCGTCGTCGGCAGTGTTACCACATGGACTCAATAGAGTCAAAATGTACTCGTTTTTTCTTCCTTGACTCGGGGACTCGTTTTTATCACGTTTGACTCGTTTATTTTCAGAACACAAATAGGTACAATTACTTAGAATTTTATATTTTGAAAAAAAAAATCATATGTTTGAATCGTTATTTCTTGTCCTAAACGATTGAATTTCGAACATTCAAACAATAAAATTTATTTCTCGTATGTTATTTAATATTTTTTTTTTCGTGGACTCTTTTTTTTTGTAAATGACTCGTTTTTCCAGCTTCTTGGACTCGAAAATATTTTTTCCCTGCGGTAACACTGGTCGTCGGTCTTTTCCTTGTCGGTTGTGCGAGTTTTCTTTTATTTAAATCCTTTTTTAAGTGAAATAAATAAATAATAATAAAAAGGAACCCCATTCGGTTACAGGGCTTCGCTTTTTTCAGATAAAATATATCTGAAATATGCGAACTGAACCCACCTTTTCCCTTTCGTATGGCCGGGTAGTGAAAAGTGCTAGGTTGTCGTAATAGACAACTAGGTGAAAAATTTGTTTTTGTGAAAATGATTTTGGATCATACAAAAGTGAATAATAATAAAAGAAATTGAAAGAATTCGTTTTGGTGACAAAATTAATTTGGTATTTAAGTGAATGCGTAAAATGCCCTTATAACGGCAAAAATAATTCCAAAATTGGAGTCGAGTGCCGTTTTGAATATTGTGCGACGAGGACAACTATAATTCGACAAACAAGTGCGAGTGAAATGCGCTACAAAAATCCGCTACGCAGGATTTTGTAAACAGAAACGGTCTGTATTTTATTAAAGTTCTAACGTTTGTCGTTTATTGCCAAAAAAAAAAGAGGTCGTTCACCTCACCAGCTGATTGCAGCATTCGTGGCAAAAAAAAAGAAAAAATATGCGTTCATGTATTTGTAAATTCAAATTCGAAGAGTTTTGCCGACAGGGTTTTAAAATGCCTATGGATTCGAATGAAATTTCCTTAGCCGTGTCATTTAAAGTGTTTCTCCTTTATTATATGGAAATATTGTGTGCGAATTCATGAAGTGGTTTCAACGGGAGTTACAATTAGTGTATTTCAAAGATGATTGTTTACATCGGTTCGGTTTAGATTAAAATCTAAAATTCGTGCATTTCGTTGTTGTGTGCCAGCTGTTAAGCTAGACGTGGGACGCGAACCCACTTAACAGACGGAGAAAAAGCAGAAAATTATTGTCAGATAAGTGACGCATTTTGTTTATTTATAGAATTCGATTCTTTGTGGTTGATTTTCGTTTCCCTTTTTGTTCTAGTGTATGTCGAGTCACTGTCTTATGTCCTTGGCATGGAATATGCCGAGAGGTTTTCCAGCTCTGGATTCCAACTCGTACATACAGTTGCCTACGACCTTTTTTACTCGGGATTTCAAGAATTTCGGAAGCAGCTTAGCATTGACTCCTTGGGCAAAATTGCTTTGGGCGAAATTCCGATGGAATACCTCCTGACCTTCCCGGTAAGTGACGTTTTTAGATCTTTTGTTGTATTGATTCTTCGACTTAACGTATGCCCTGTCCAAATTCTCCGACAACGTCTGTCTCGCGAGTGTCAATTGAAGTGCGCGAGGTCGCGAGGTGTCACCAACATTTCGGGATCGTGTAGTGCGTTTAGTTTCCGTAGTAGAGCATAAGTTGATCCGTGATTTACCATGTTTTGTCCAAACATGGCGAAGTAGGGTTGACAATCTAAGGCATCATGCATGTCGGATCGCAACGCACACGCTATACTTGACAAAGGAAGATCCCAGTCATTTTGCTGTTTGGAAATTTGGATTCTCAACTTGCTAAGGAAACTACGATTAACGCGCTCCGAAATGTTGGCTTGAGGCGAATACACTGCCGTTCGCACATGCTTGACACCGTAGTTATCCAAAAAGATTTTGAAATCTTTGGACACAAATTGACGACCGTTGTCGGAGTGGATTTGTTCAGGGGTCCCGAAAGCATGAAATATTTCTGATTCAAGATATTGAATCACGCGGTTTGACGTTGCCTTTGGTAAGGCTTTGAAAAACACGTACTTTGTGAAATGGTCAACCACAATGAAAACGTTTATATTACCTCGCTTGGTACGTGGATATGGGCCAAGAAAATCGACGTAGAGTCGTTGCATGGGCCTTTCCGTTTTCGTTTGGTGGACCATCGGTGGGCGAAGAATTTCGTTTGGAGCCTTGACCATTTTGCAAACATCGCAGTTTTTCAAAAAAAGTCTTTACGTCTTTTATCATTTTTGGCCAATAATATTTTGGTCGGATTCGAGCGTAAGTCTTGTCAAAACCACTATGGCAGCTTAATTTGGTATTGTGACACATTTCTATGCACTTTTGCGTAAGGTCGTCTGGAAGCCATAAGCGCCAAAGCGAATCTTCCTCGTCAACCTTTCCGGTTCTGAACCTAACTCTTCGATAAACGAACTTCCCTGACACTACGAGGTCTGGAAGGGTCGACTGGTTCTGGGAGATGTTCTCTCTCAAGTGGGTGTATTGTGGCGAATTGACCTCAGCCGAATCCAAATCGATATCACCGCATGTCATTATCGAAGAATCTTCACAAATCCCATTGTCCGCTACAGTTGCGTCAGCTGCGATTTCTTCCATGTTCATGCGCGATAGGCAATCTGGCACTATATTAAGGCTCCCCTTCCTATGTTCGATGGAAAAGTTATACCCTTGGAGTTCTAGGCTCCATCTCGCTAGTCTACCTGATAACTCCTTCATCGACATGAGCCATTTCAGACTCGAATGGTCCGTTATGACTGTAAAGGGCAATCCGTCGACGTAGGGCCTAAACTTTCGCACACTCAAAACTGCAGCTAGACACTCTTGGTCCGTAACTGTGTAGTTTTTCTGGGATTTGTTAAGCTTCTTCGACATGAAGGCGATGGGCTTCTCATGACCGTTCTCATCCACTTGAAAGAGAACACCGCCCACTCCTTCAGACGAAGCATCGCATTGTATCATGAATCGTTTTGAAAAATCGGGTTCAGCTAAAACTGGAGCTGACGACAAAGCTGTTTTTAGCTTTTCGAAAGCTTCAAGTGCTTCCGATGTAAATTCGAATTTGGACTTCTTTTGCAGACAATTAGTTAAAGGGGCGGCTAAATCGGCATAGTTCCGAATAAACCTCCTATACCAACCTGTCAGGCCTAGAAATCTCCTCACCTGTCTAACGCTAGTTGGTACCGGGAAATTGACCATGGCTTCTACTTTATCTGGGTTAGTTTTCAGGTTTCCCTGACCTACTATAAAACCCAGGAATTTGATTTCTTTCATGCAAAATCGGCTCTTTGCTAGATTAATAGTCAGATTTGCTCGGCGAAGACAAGCTGCAACCTCTTTAAGGATGCGCAAATGTGAATCAAAATCCGAAGTACAGATCAGTAAGTCGTCTAAATAGACAAACACGTTATCACGGAGATGACTTGGGATTACTTGGTCCATAACCCTACACAGTGTTTGTCCCGCATTGCTCAAGCCGAATGGCATTACCTTAAACTGGTAGAGCGGCCTACCAGGTACAGCAAAAGCTGTTTTCTCCCGAGACTTTTCATGTAGGGGAATTTGCCAATAGGCATCTTTTAAGTCTATTCCCGTGATAAAGTGCGTGTCTTTTATCCGACTTAACAAACCTTCGACATGAGGCATCGGATACGCATCCTTAACGGTGACAGCATTGACTTTCCGGAAATCTAAACAGAGGCGGATTTTGCCAGGTTTCCTCACCAGCACAACAGGGCAACTCCATGGGGAGTTACTTACTTCGATGACTCCCAAATCCAACATACGATCGAGTTCTTTGTAAACCTCGTTTTGGCGCACCGGAGATAACGGGCAGTGCCTTGATTTTATTGGGGCAGCATTTCCGGTGTCAACGATGTGACACCCAAGATCTGTTTTCCCTAACCCAAGAACCACGAAATTTGGGAATTGTTTTTTTACGTTTTCTAGTCGAAAAGACTCTTCGCTTGAAAGTTCTACTAACTCGGTAGCGTTTGTGAAATTTTCCTCAGTTTCCTCGGAAGTGAAATTCATCTCAACTTCACTTATCTCAGGTAGAAGATGGAAGCTTCGCCAGAAATTCATGCCGAGATAAACTTTTTGTGTCAAGTTTGGTATAAGGTAAAATGTCAACTTTTTGGATACGCCGTTATATTTAGTTTCGATCTCGCAATATCCGACAATCTTATGGGAATTGCCATCTGCAGTACGCACTAAATTATTGTAGGGCAATATTTCAACCCCTAAGTTTCGAACTAGCTCGAAGCATCCCTCCCCCAAAACCGAGATTGAGGCTCCGCTGTCGAGAAGTCCAAAAACCGACTCATTATTTAAAAATACGTTTGCATACATGCGTCCGTCGGTCTCGGACGATATAATTGTTTCAATTATTTGTCTTCGAAACTTTTTTCGATTTTGATAACGACGACGACATTTTGAAATTTTGGTACTAATTGGTTTCATATTGTTTGCGAAGATCCTAGCTCGGACCTTCTCGTAATTAAGTTTTCTCTCGTGAAGAGACTTATGATTGTGAAATTCCATTGGATGAAAATGTTCGAATTCAGAGTTGGACTTTTCCCTCTTTAAGATTTTGATTGACGTTAAGTCTTTATCATCTTCATCTATGGAATTTGTTTCAGGGTTTGTATTTAGTTTTGTGAGTGGTTCGCGGGATTCCTCGTGGAACGAATCTCTCCACTCCTTGTTTCGTCCCTCGGAAAGTTTCCCTTCTGGTGTTTACTGGATTGTCGTTACACCCTTTGCACCGCATAGAAAACAGAACAAATTTCTGACCTCTGACGGACAGAAATGATATGCGTGCCCTTTTTGGTCGCAGTTCCAACATATGTAGTTGGCAGTGGAAACGGGTTTCTGTCTCGAAGAAAAAGCCGCGATTTCTTCAACATCTTGAACGTAGTCGTATTGATCATCGACTGTAATCTCGTGGACTGATCGATGGCCTACGTTTCGTTTATTCAAAAACCTTTCAGCTTCGCGAGCTTTTTGTCGTAGCTGCTCTAAGTTCCTGACCTCAGCTGACAACAAGATCTCACCTAGCTTTTCCTTCGCGTTCCCTCTAATGATTTCGATCAATTTCTTGTCGTTAAAGGGATCCTTCAGGCGGTCGTTTAAACTGGTGATTGACACATAAAAATCGTCGAAGGATTCCTTCGGACCCTGTTTCCGACACATGAGTTTCATATAAATGTCAATTTCGGATTCCATTCTACCGAATTCTTTTTTCATAGCTTCTTTTATAGACGCTAAATCCGCACTCGGATACTTTTTAACGTATCCCCAAAACCATTTATTTGGCCTGCCTTCCAGCAAAACATGGAAGTTTGCAGCAATTTGTTCATCGCAATAGGATGATGAAGACTGCATTCTTCCTATCTTTAAAAGAAAGTCAGACACATTATCGGAACCATCGTACTTGATGTTCCAGCGATCTAACCTGCATGGACCCGAAGCGCTAAACGTCGTTGACCCACTCGAGCTCCTAGGTAAAGGCAGTTGGGTCGCCGTAGAGCTTTGCCTTTCTAATTGTGGACGGTTGGCTGCTTGTTGTGGCTGTAATCGCAAGCTTTCTAATTTATGCAGCACGTTTCCCATAAATATATCCATTTGCTGGAAAATTATCATTTGGTTCTGAACCATGCTTCTTTCTATCCTTGAAACGACTTCTTCATTTGGATTTATCCCATTTTCAACTTGTTGCGTTGGTTCCCTACCAGCAGTGCTGTCGTTTTCGAAAAGTCCAAAGCAGTACATTCCAAAAAATTTTGCATAATTTTTGGACAAAAGCAATACGCATATAATTTTTTTTAAATTCATAATTATTTTTATTTTTATATTTGACAAAAAATAAAATTAGATACATAATTTACTTTATAAAGCCTTTTCGATCAATTACTACAGTCCGTTGTGGACGTGGGCCTCAATCAACAGTCTCCGCCAGCCAGCTCGGTCCCTAGCTAGCTGTCTCCAGTTTTGCACTCCAACTTGTGTGCGCCACCTGACACGCGGTCTTCCTCTCCTTCTACGTCCCTCGGGAATAGTGTCGATGGCTTTCCGGGCAGGAGCATTGGTGTCCATCTGCTCTAAATGACCAAGCCATCTGAATCTCTGGACCTTGACCCTTCTGGCTAAGTCCATGTCGTTGTACAACCCGTAAAGCTGTTGTATCTTCTTTGCCATTCCCCTTCAATACACTTGTGGCCAAAGATACCCGAAGAACTTTCCTCTCGAAACAGCCTAAGGCACATTCATCCGATTTTGTCAAGGTCCATGATTCTGCATAATAGGTACAGCAGGACTGGGATGATGAGGGTGTCGTACAGTTTTACCTTAGTTGCTCGAGTTATTAGCAAGAGTTATTTTTCGTTTGATCTCGGCGTGCTTGTGTTATTGGCCGTGTTAATAGCGGAGCCTAGGTATTGTATTTGTATTTGTATTTGCCGTCGGTGTTGGGTGTCCTTCCTCGAAGACAGCATATACTTCGTTTTTCCCTCGTTTCCGGCTAAACCCATTTTTGCCGCTTCTGTCTCAAATCTCACAGGCGCCATTGACATAACGCTGTGTTCTTCCCATTATATCAATATCATCGGCGTACGCGAGAAGTTGAACAGATTTTTAAAAGATAGTGCCTCTGGTGTTTGATGGTGGAGTTTTGCACTATCTTCTCAAGAACGGTGTTAAAGAAATCGCACGACAGTGCATCGCCTTGTCTGAATCCTTTTTTGACGTGGAAAGCTCGTTGCCAACCTTGATGGAGCAGCGTAAGTTCTCCATCGTCATTTTGCACGAGCGAATGAGCTTGGCAGGGATGCCAAAACTAGAAATAGCTTTATTAGGTGGGGAGCCCTCAATCCTGAAAGTGCACTTACACGGATTTCAAAATTTTTTGTATTAAAAGATAGTTTATGGAAATACCAACAAATTAAGCCCGGTATGACGAGGCCTATCCTGGCACCAGTATTTTTTGCATTTTTTTTTGCATTATTAATAATTATTGATAACTTGCACTTATCGCGGATTTTAATTTTAACTAGCTCATATTATTGGAAATTTAATGTGCTTTCAGGAAAAAATGGTATGACAGCTGCCATCCTGGCATCAATGTCTGTCATACCTATTTTAAAAACATATGAGTGACAAAATTTTAAAATAGGTATGACAGACATTGGTGCCAGGATGGCAGCTGTCATACCATTTTTTCCTGAAAGCACATTAAATTTCCAATAATATGCGCTAGTTAAAATTAAAATCCGCGATAAGTGCAAGTTATCAATAATTATTAATAATGCAAAAAAATTGCAAAAAATACTGGTGCCAGGATAGGCCTCGTCATACCGGGCTTAATTTGTTGGTATTTCCATAAACTATCTTTTAATACAAAAAATTTTGAAATCCGTGTAAGTGCACTTTCAGGATTGAGGGCTCCCGGTGTATATACAGTTCGTCTCTGTTGATGCTGCCATACGCTGCCTTAAAATCGATGAAAAGTTGGTGGGTATCGATTTGGATTTCATTGGTTTTTTCCAAGAGCTGCCGCAAAGTGAAAATTTGGTCGATGGTTGACTTTCCTGGTCTGAAGCCACATTGACAAGGACCAATCAGATTGTTGGCGAAAGGCTTCAGACGTTCACATATTACGGCAGAGAGGATCTTGTAGACGATGTTAAGTAGGCTGATTCCTCTGTAGTTGGCGCAGTTTCTTTAGAGGATCTCCCCTTTTCAGGATCGGGCAAACAATGCTGAGCTTCGGGCATACATTCTTCCGACCATATATTACAGATGATTTGGTGCATGCCCCTATCTAGATCGTCGCCTGCTGCTTTGAACAGCTCGGCAGCTAGACCATCTGCTCCAGCGGCTTTGATAGATTTCAGCCGCTATATTGCCGTTTTCTTCTAGGTCGGGCTCACGGAATTGTTGGCTATCATCGGGTCGATGATAGATGGTTTCCCATCTCCCTTTTAAACTCATTTGTGATTTTTCCCCGAAAAAGCAATACAAATGGCAATACAAAAATGAAAAAGCAGTACAAAAAAAAAGTGTGCAGTACGGCAGTACGTACCAATTTAAAGCAATACAAATATTGCTTTTGCTGTACGTTCGACAGCATTGCCTACCAGGGTGTTCGCCTGGCAACTGGTCTAAATTCTGTTGGTCTAAATTCTGTTGGTCTACATTCAGTTGGTCTTCTTGATCAGCCATATTGAATGTTGAGTTTGAAATTACTGATTCTAATTCTTCGGAAAAACTAAAAGAGTTATCAAGGTTGAACCTATCTACCGTATTACAGAATCTCTGGTAAAATGCCTCAAAGGTTGCTGCGTTGTGAGCGTTTATTACGTCTATGTCGTCATAAATTGACACGCGACGACTCCTACTCATTCTTAGTTCAAAGGAACTAAACTCGGCTTTATGTTTACCGAAAGAAAAATAATGTTTTCTATTGCTAAGCTTCAAAAGAAATCTCGAAAATAAAGCAAGAGAAATGTTAAGAAACGGTTATGTTCGAAAATCGTTTCTGATGTTTGTGGTCAATCTTCAAATTGTGCCTGGCTACACAGGGATTTTTCAAGCTACTGAAAAATCACGTGCGGTGGCTACACACTGTTGTGCTTACTCACGTTCTTCTTTTCCATTTCGTTGCGGGGAACGTGAAATGTCTCTTATTTGTTTGATTTTTTTTTTTAAATTATGACAATCACATCACAATAGGTCCGTTCGCGTACTTTCTGCACTAAAATTCGTAAAAAGACACATTTTATGGAGTGGGGGTAAAATTCTCTCATCGAAAAACAAAACTACAAAAAAGTAAGCGAACGGGAAAACAACAAATTTTGCCCACATTTTAATTGTCAAGTGTTTTTGTATGAAAAATTCAAACTTTGAATTTGAATTAATTTTTTTATTTGCTATTTTCAATCATATTTGACACTTTTCACAAATCAGCCCAAAGAAATTTCTTGGGCTAAAATTCGTAGGTTTGGGAAATATTTTACTCTCTCGTGAGCGCTCTCTTTTACGAAAAACTACAAAATTTTTGAGTACGCGAACAGAATTTGGTTAAATTTCGTAATTTTTCGTAAAATTGTACTGTTTTAGGAGGGTACGCGAACGGACCTAATAAAAATCAACCTTGAAGTTCATTGAAAATCTAAAGGTATGCAATTGTCGACTTCATCAGTCATTTCGACCGGTTTTTATGTTTCATGTTTCTCTAGAATTCCTGAAGAAGTTCGCAACTGGCGCGGTACCACGTACCACCCTTTAAAACAGCTGACGACGAAGTACTGAGCGAAAGCAATGCCATCGCTTGTTCGAGTCCACCTATTTGGTGAGTGAGATTGAAGTTAAGCGGAAGTCGTTTGAGAAGTCCGAGAAAGAAGCCAATATCATATCAAAACAAATTGACGAAGCTAAGGTGAAGATGGAGACTGTTCACGATGACAAGGTGAAAGCGGTTCAAAAGTTTCAATCAATCCTTTTTTTTTTTGTTGATTTTTGTATGACTGGTAAACTTGTTTTCTTAATTATAATTCTTTTTCCGACAAATAATAAAAACCAATATAACATACATACAAGTTCTTTATTTATAAGTTCTCAACAATGAAATTACAAATGTGTTTCAAGACATCGACAGATGGTCCACTTAAATTTGTTATGTCCTCGCCACAGCCGCATGCCATTGCGATTCCTGGATCCACATCCTCACACATTGCAGTGGCACCTCCAATTGACGCCTCATTCTACTCATCTGTTTCTTTTAAAATTTTTGCTAATAAAATGCTTCCCTCGGACCAATGTTCCGACCAAACTGAACGATTAAAACATTTTATCTTCAATGTCCTTGAACCTTGACGCGACAACGCACTTCTGGAGCCGAGTCCTTTTCGAAATGTTGCAATGCCTCTACGAATTTATTCTTAGCTAGATTAAGATTTCACTCCTTATTGGCTTCGGTGAGGTTCTTAATCAACACCAAGACTATATTCAAAGACTCATTCTTCAAAGCGTGTGGGGAAGTCCTGCAATCAAATAATAAAATTAGAATTAAATGAATCATCACATTAAGAAAAACGCTTGATTTTACCTGAAACATAAGTTACTGCTGCCAGGACATCAGTGCAGAACTTCTCCTTGATCGATTCACTTGACGAATCAACCTTTTGTTTCTTTTCCTTGTTGTCGTCGTCGTCACGGGCTCGAGTGTTGTCCTTGAGGCATTGCGAAAAACTCTCAGCAAATTTAACTTGATACTTTGCCTGTGTGGCTGCCGAATTCTTTGGCCACGATGATTTTCGAACACACTCCAGCATCGCCTGGACTCACTTCGTTATACAAATCCTTCCACAGCTCAGTGTTGCTCTTGTTTTCCTCATTCGGCTCCTCGTGCATGGCAAAGAAGATCAACGGAATGGCGTAGTCGGTGTAGTCTTGAAGCAGCTCATGATGACGCTTGTTAATCGACTGAAATGTCACGGCAATTGATCGATTGAATGGATTCTCAGTGTAGAGTTCATCGAGCTTGGCAAAGAGTATTTTGATGGATTGTTCCTGCAATTACAACAAATGGGGCAGGAAAATCGATTGGACTCATTGAGGCAATTCCAATGAGTTGACGCAGCGCACTGGCATAGTTCCATTGCGGTCCTTGAGGCTGGTAAAACAAGCGGCCAAATACTTACTTGTGCGCAAGCTTTTTTCGTGCTCAAATTTATGCTGTTCTTGATGAGCTCCAGAACGTCCGGAGTCGTCTTCAAGAGCTCCGTAATCCATATAGCGGATGCACTAAAAAAACAGGTTATCAAAATTCACGAGTCTAAAACTGTTATACCTTTGCTGTGGTTTCCATTGTGTGGTGCGATTTTTGCCGCCTCAGCTCTTATCGAATCGACAACTTCTTGAGCATCAGACTCGGCTCTCAGTCTCGTCGAGAGGTAGGACAACTTTGAGGATTCCAATTCGCCAGTTGCCTTCGGTAAGCTGTAATTAAACAAAAGGGTTTGCCTACAAAATATTAAGGGTTGTTTATTCGTCCATATACTTAAGACTCACCACCGAACTGCATTTGAAGAATTACAAAAAAAATAGGTTTTTATAATTTCAAAACTTACGTTTTGATTCAAACTTGAATATCTCAAATCAAATAAAAATGATGGAAGTTAAAATATTTTCAAATTCACACAATTTATGAAAAATGAAAGGCTTGACAACGTCAACGCCAGAAAAAAAAAACAAACAAACTTCAAAAAGAGGAACAATTTAGGAATGAAACTGTATTGCTCACACCGAAAATTCAGTTCGCTTCGTGAGCATCTTCCCCCTTGACGTTTCGTTTCTCTTGCCTACAAACTCACTCGTTAGGGCACTGAAAAATCTCTGTGTAGCCAGAGGTGCGTTTTTGCGCTGACTATAATCAACAATGGTTGACTATTTCTCGTTTTTGCACGCCAATAGTTACGATTCGTAATCATAATTGTCGTTTTTGCGGTCTGTGTTGATGTGTCAAATCGTAACTATCTCTAACTATTTCCAATCCATCTCAGGAGGTGAGTTGAAAGTGGTTGGTGTGTCAAAGTGTGACAAAAACTATAGTCAACTATCGTCAGCGCAAAAACGCACCTCAGGCACATTCATCAAAACAAAAAAAATCGTAATTTATAAATTCTAATCACAATGACGATGTTAAAAAAAGAGACAACAAAAAATCTTAAATCAAACCAATGTATCAAACGTTTTTCGATTGTGTTTCAAAATAACGTTTAAATGCAGTTCAAAAAAAATGTTTTATAAAACATAAAATATAGTAAATGAAATTAAACTGGGCTGGAATCACGTAACGCGATAAGCGATAGTTGATAATCAAAATCTGGGTTTTTGCTCTATCTAAGGTGATTATCAAATTGATAGTCAGTTATTTGCGATAATTTCATTCGACACCTATTTAGGTGTCGTTTTCAAATATTTATGTCGTTTTATTAAAAAATCAAATAAATATTGACATTGTATTTGCTTATAATATATATTTAAACAATATCTGACAAGTTTGAAGTAAAAACAAATCAAATAATAAACCAAATCCGGTGCAACAAAAAGGTGTAAGATTGCAAAATTTTATTTTTGTCTGTAAATCGTGAACATACCTTTTCTAATCTACAGCAACGGTGGAGTATAAATGTCAAACTCAAACATTTATGGCGGAGAATGACTTTGTGTACTTTTATTAGTGAAAAGTGTGACCTGGTCCTTAGAAAATATTTCATTCCCAGTCTGAATCGGGGTTAGGAAAAATGTCAAAACGGACGAAATTTTTTTCTCCGAAAACAGTAATGCCAACAAATCAAAGTTTTTTTTTGATCAGCTTACATAGACCAAACAAAAGTTGATAATCAAAAACGATAAATAATTTTTGATAATCAACTATCGCGTTACATGATTCCGGCCCTGAATTTCAAAAATTGTAAAAAAAAATGTATTTCAATAAAAAGTTTTATGTTTTAATTATTAGTTCCACTTGTATTTCAAAACAAGTTGAAATATAACGTTTAGATAAAATAACCAATGTATGTATGAAAGAACAAAACTTAATTTAAAGTGTTCTTTTAAATCTTGTATAGAAAATGTATTTCAGTATATTGAGAAGTGTGTTTTTTGTGTTGTAATATACCATAAAAATCAAAAAGGGAAGACAAGGTTTTGAATACGAACGAATGTAACTGCTGAGAATTAAGAAAAAGGAACGTTGTGAGTCACACAAATGTATGTAATATAAAAAAAATAAAAAAAAACTAGTGTTTGTAACTATTGTTGTTGTACTTTAATTTTACATGTTTGCAATTTTTCGAAAATAATCCGGGACAATTTTCGACGATCATCTTCATCATCAATCGAGACTCCGGAGGATTTCGAAAACAAAACATTGAAAACTTTGAAAATGGAAAAAATTGTTTAAAGGACCATTCAAGACACCTCTCGTATCATTGGGTCTCTTTAAACTGTAGCTGAACATAAAAAATGTACTCTATCCACTTGCTGTTTGGGTGTCTTTTTGTTCAGATGCCCAAAGACTAAGTTTCAATTGTACTTTTTGTTGAAATCTTGTATATTGATTTCAACGTCTTTGTTGCAACGCGGTGATCTACCTAAGTGACCGGGACTCACAAAGTTGTTGAAACCAAAAGTTAAGATAAAATAAAAAAATATAAAAATGAAAATGTTTAAACTATTTAAAACGAAAAGAAAAGGTATGACTCATTATTTAAAATCGAATGTTAGCCTCACTATCTACTGATAGTGGGACTCCACGTTGGGCGCCATTTCTGTAACGAGTTTTATTTATGTGAGGATCTGCTGGCACAACTTAAACTTCCCAAACTAGCTCGAAATGGGTTCGTTTCCTCCTCGTTAGCAAAAAAAATCAAAGGCCAGTCTGAATGCATCCCGGTGTTAGTGATGCGCGAGATATTTTGGTCAGAACCCTCCCTACTTGGTCGTTTTCCTCGCTAAAAACAACCCCTTTTTCCAACGTCCCTTTTATCTCAGCATTTCACTTGTCGTTTATCATCCTTATCTTCCCTTTTATGATAAAAAACTTATAGATTCATGTTTCTATACACAATTTTTAATATTCAAATTTCTTATGGTTTAACATTCATTCCTACATGATTCAAGTTATGTGTGAATTTAACGGTTTCTTTTTGATTAAATGTTTAGTTACTTTGAATCCAAATTTAAAATATATGGGCAATGCTTATGAAAGAATTAAGTGTCAATTGGACACATATACATATATACGAATTGAATTGACTTACCCCTAAAATTTGTCGCTGCAGTGGCCACTCCTCGACGAATCTTGGTGTCAGGGTGATTTTTTTTGTTTATTACACCTTTTTCTGGATTTACAATCTAACTTACTATTTCATAAAAATTACCACACTTGATTAGAATTCAAAGCAAAAAAAATAGGCAATTGTATGCGTATATGGATAGATGTACATGTATAGGTTATGAATTGCAAATTGTCCTAGAAATAACACTTTAAATACAAATTTTGGTTTAAATGAACCGATTTTAAATTAAATACAGCTAATTTAATGAATCGAACCAATGAAAATTGTAAATTGCAATATAAAACGAAAAAGTTGATTTAAGATTTTCTTATGACAAAAACTATCTCTTTTGATGCCGCGCCGCTGGCGACGACTTTGTCGTTCGTCTCAAACGATTTCCTTTTCTTTTGTTGGTTGGTTTTGCTGACTTATGACCATGAAAATGTTCAACTGAGGATCTTTCTTCCAACACCGTTTCGCTTTGGACACCGTTATATCGGCTTTTCCTGCGAGTTCAGGCCGTTAACGGAAAATCCTGACGGCCTATATGTGTGCTTATTTTGAGATGGAATAAGTGAAGAAAATGGGCGTATATGCATATAAATCTATACGTAAAGATATATATATTTGTATATATATATATATGTATATACTTTTTGCCGAATTCAAGGCCTGGGCCCGACGGTGCGTTTCAACGCGGTCTATCCTTCCCAATATAATCGTTCCTTTGGCAATCGATATAATTTACTTATTTCGCTGGTTAATTGTTGGCTGTGCGACAATGGGTACTTCTTATGTAAGAAAATCTAGGCTTAGCTTACTGTTCGGTTTGGTGGTACTTTGGATAAGGAAAGTATGTACCGTCGGCTATTGCCAATTAACCCTAGCTCTTTAAAAATATGTCTATACCTACCAACAACCTACATGCAGAAATTTTCCAGCCTTTGTTTCATCGTTTCGGTTTTACCCATACCTTTAAATCGTCTAACCTTATTATGTGTTAATATTATAACGCAGAATCATTTTGATAGTGGGTGAAAATACCAATATGTGCACACGCACTTGTCGCAATCAAAATTCCGATCAACTTGTGTCTAGCAATTTCCTGCAACATGAGTTTAGGAATCCTCTCAACAAGTTGCGTTTCCCCAATCACTTTACCAGTTTTAAGGAATGTTGCGCTGAACATTACTCATTCCGGATAAAGTGCTGACTATTTCTCAATTATGGGAAACCCCTAGTTACATGAGTTATATGGTTTTGTTTTTGTTTTATTTTGCATAGTAAAGTGCAACCATAATTATGATCGTTGCCATTGCCATTCTCCTCCTAATAAAAAAAAACAGATAGCCCTACTTATTGGTGTCTTACCTCCCATAGGTAAGAACGAGAAAGAATGATAATCGGGTTTTTGTTTACATTTTGTCGAAAGGAAATATTAGAGTTTCGTGTTTGTCGTATCGTCGTCGTCGGTCTTTTCCTTGTCGGTTGTGCGAGTTTTCTTTTATTTAAATCCTTTTTTAAGTGAAATAAATAAATAATAATAAAAAGGAACCCCATTCGGTTACAGGGTCATCTTTGGCCCCGTGTGCATTGATGGGGAATGGAGAAGAAGATACAACAGCGAACTTTACGGGTTGTACAACGACGTGGACCTAGCCAGAAGGGTCAAGGTCCAGAGACTCAGATGTCTCGGTCATTAAGAGCGGCGCGGAAAGTCTTCGCCGCTATTCCCGAAGGACGCAGAAGGAGAGGAAGACCGCGACTCAGGTGGCGCACACAAGTGGAAGAGGACCTCAATCAACTTGTAGTGCAAAACTAGAGACAGCTAGCTAGGGACCGAGCTGGCTGTTGATTGAGGCCCAAGTCCACACCGGACTATAGCGCCACCTTAAGTAAGTAAGTTTGGCTGTGTTGGATAAAGTAAGTGATTGTCCATTTAATCTTGGAAGCGGAGAGGAGAGTATTTTAGTTCTGGCAGTGAAAAGCATCAGTTCAGTCTCCAAGTCCACATCTCTTGTGGCTCCTTTTGCTAACCTTTTAATGAGCTGTTCCCACGTTCTTATTGAGAACTGTTGGACAAGTTCCTGAGGCCATTACCATCTACATACGCTACTACCTTTACTCCTTCGTTTGTGATGTGCTTTTTAGTTTCCAGCCGAGGTTTTTCTCGCCGGTCTCGCCAAGGTCTTAATGAAGAAACACGAAACTTCAATCTTAGGTCTTCTGACCCTTTTGACAAACTTAATTAAAAAACCTTAATATAAATATATGAATAAGGACGGCCGTTGGTTACTGTTCCGGTATATTTTGACAGGCCCTTGGATGAAGTCGGTATGATGCGGTGATCTGGGGTTATATTCTATGCGGCTGTGGGCTGGCCTGGTGGTACGGATCGGCAGGTATGATGCCCCTGGTGAAACGGATCGGCAGGAATGATGCCCCTGGGGGCACGGATCTGCAGGTACACGTACAATGCCTCTGGTGGCACGAATCTACAGGTACAATGCCCCTCTTGGCACGGGTCGACAGGTATAATCCCTGGTGGCACTGATCTGCAGGTACACGTACAATGCCTCTGGTGGCACGAATCTACAGGTACAATGCCCCTGGTGGCACGGGTCGACAGGTATAATCCCTGGTGGCACTGATCTGTAGGTACCAAGCCCCTGGTGGCAGCACTAACCGTGGATCAACCTCGGAGAAGTTCCAATTATGAAATGGTCGAACCTTTTCAGAACAAAAACTTTGACCAATATCGTACTAGTCTACTAATAATATTTTCCGGAGGGAGTGAGTGTGAATTGAATAACGAAGTTCAATTCTGCATGGAAAAGTATTTTATATGAAAAAGGCATGTGACTCCGTTACACGTTTCATACTCTTGTTTAATTTCTTATTAAAAAAAGCCAGTGTGTTCGACTACTGTTCCTGAAAAGTTTTAAAGCCAAACAAGAACTACCTTAGCCCTTAAAACACAATATTCCAATTAATAATAAAACGCTACCATTACAGCTATTATTTTCATATATATTTGATTATATTTCAGAGGAACAGACGATAATTTTTGTTGTGTTGTAGTTTCTTGTTGTTTTTTTTCTTTTACTAATATTTCAAGTTAACAATAAAATTTAATATTTAAAATTAATCAAGGGACTGATCGACTCTACACACTATTGATAAGATTACGATTATTAAATTTACTTTTAAAAATCTCTACACAATAATATTGGATTCTTAAATTTGTTTATTCAAACGTTTTCATCTTACAAAAAAAGAAAAACACCTTTTACACTTTTTAACCTCACTTATACCTCGATACATTGTTGTGTGTTTGTTGTTGTTCCTGTTCCTAGTTTCTTGGTAGATTACATCGGTAAATAAATAACTTACATAAGCTACAAATTTTTGGCTTAAGATCTAGTTAGTGATTAAATTTTGTAACAGTATTGAACAAAAGAGAAGAAAAAGCAAAGACACTACATCTTCAATTGTTGTTGAATACAATTTATTGAATTTTAGAAAGAAATTGTTATCCAAATTAAAAATATGAATCATTGCGATTTATACAAAGGAAAACGTCTCTTTGTCGACGGGGCAAACACTGTCAGTCTTGGAGCTCGCGTCAACTCACAATCCAGGGTACACTAGCGAGATATTGACCGCCTAATGCTTCAAGACTGAGAGTGTTTCATGTGAACTAACTAAACTACAAACTAATTAATGCAAGTTTTTAATGAAAAAAATTATGAAAAATTAATTAAAAGATACGAAATTAAAAACTACGAGTAAAGTATGCTTCTCAAGTCTTACAAGTTTTGGTTTCAGAAAAGAATTTGTTCTCAAACAGAAAACGAAATCAAACTACGTAACTAACGGAAATCCATTTTGCTGCGATCAATATAAAAATTGGCCTTAACTCTAACATTTGGCTAAGCTTTTGTTGTTTGTATGAAATGAATGATTGGCTTTCTAGTCGACGAATCGTTTTCTGGGCGACACAGTGATGGGGATTCTCTTCGTCGGAGAGATGTGATGTGGTTTGGAGCCAGTAGCTTGTTTTTTAGATGGTTGCTGGTCGACGACGACGGGGGGACTGTTGTCGAATGTTGAACTGCGGTTCAATTTTCCAACAACGGCTGGTTTGAGCTGAGAAGATTTTGCCGCCTGTTTTGTTGCTGTTGTCAATGGCACAGGTTTTGCGGATGCTGAGCGCTTGGCCTCGTCCACTTTCTTCCATATGCCGGCAATGCGACTGCTGATTTGATTGATTTTCGTTGCGGTCGTCAGATTGGAATTGCTTCGTGATGGCGGTGTTGTTGATGGAAGATTCGATCGCAGCGATTGAATTGAGGGAGTGACTCGAATGGATGCATTGCTGTTGGATCGTTGTGGGACTGTTGGCACACTGGGCGATTTGCGCACACCTCCGACCAGACCTTTGCGTTTCAAATCGACACTCGAAGCTGCTGTATAGGGTCGGGCGGGCATGGTTACTTGTCGAGGCAGCTTTCCAACAACCGTTGGGGCTACTTTGGACGAGGGCGGCTTCAATTTGGTGGCGATTGATTTTTTCAAAGGAAGTTTGGAGGCGCGCGTGGGTGAGACAACAACAGGAACCGGAACATCAGTGATTGTTGGTTCGTCCTGAACAAAAGTTCCTTGGCGTTCCAGTACTGGCTGGGGTGGAGGAGCAGTAGCAGCCTTTGCTTCATTACTTTTGGTTGCTTTTTTACTAGGAGACACACTGGGGAGCAGCGAACCCAATTTGGATGGCACATCTGATTTCTTCACAACAGAAGCAACTGCAGTTGTTGTTGCCAGTTTCGAATTCTTCTGTTTGAGACTTGTCACTGGGAGCTTCTTCAATTGGGAAGTCTTATTGACAGCTATGTTCGTGATATTGCTTATTTGAGCTTTGCTTGGAAACGAGGGACGTGGTGTTGTCTTGCGATAGGGTGATATGTATTGGGGTTTCTTTCGTCCACGGACGGCTTTCACAACCGATTCGGGCGGCGTTAGGCCGTCTTCGCTGAAATTCACCTCGGTGCCGGAATCTTTGTCGGCTCCCAGTTTGACTATTCGCGGTCGGATGGAACCACGACGCGGCGGAGTTTTTTCCTGATAGCAAGACTCGGTTTCAGATGTTTGATCACATTCCATGCTGTTGTAGTCGCTTTCGGCCGTTGTTGTTGTCGATGGAGCAATGACAACGGTTTGCATTGAGCAGCCTTCTTCCATGTCTCTGGGATATGGTGGGTCGACAATTATATCTGACGATGCTATGAACTTGAATTGCTTTGTCATCGCTTTGATGGAGGACATCTCTTCGGAGCCATCGTCGGTTGAGGTTAGACTCTCCTGTTCGTTGCCAGCACCAGTAGATTGAATCTGCAATTGAAATAAAAACACAAATATTAGTCTATTCTTCCTATCTGCAAAAAATTGAGCTCACATCAAAGTTATTCAACTCCTGGTCTCGGGTATAGCTAATAGTCCGTGTCCGATATCGATCGGGATTGGCGTTCCTCTTCTGAACCGCCGAAGGGCTTTTCTTTAGAGCATGTCCACCACCAGCGTTTTCTCCTCCATTTTCCGCATTTTCAGCGCCATCTGCTTCAAATTCTTCGATCTCAATTTGCAAAACTTCATCGTCTTCGTCTCCGTCAAAATCGAGTTCCTGCAACTCTCCACTGTAGTTCTCGCTTAAAGCGAAATCCGCCGCAATGGTGTAGGTCTTGAAACGGTCCTTAACCATTTTCCTCTTTTGCTTGGGGGTCAGTGTTCTCTTGACGCCATTGACATTTCGGTATTTCCGCGGAGTCGATTCGGCCGAACTGAAATCTGACTGCAATGGCGTTTCATTGGAATCATATCCATCATGGGGAATAACCTCAGAGCAACTTTGCAGGATGGTATTGTCATCGAAATCATAAGCCGTTTCGTAGTTACTCAATGTCGTGTTGTTCAGACTTTGGTCGACAATTTCCGACTGGATGCTCGAGACACTAATCATCGAGTCGAGCAATTCATCCATGAGTGATGGAGGTTTGATATTCTCCAAATTGCAGCTGGAATTCACACTTTCCAGACTGCCATTCAGTCCGGCCGGCAAATGGCCCAAAGCTCGTCTGGCCACAATGCCAGCAGGAAGTGATTTCTTCCTCAATCGAGACAATTGCGGACTCTGTGGCACTTCAAAGCAGCCAGACATGCTCAATGATTCCATGCAAGATGGGGGACGAATGTTGTCCAGATCAAGACTATTGGTACTCTGGGCCATGTCGTTCAGAAGATTATCGGCCAATCGATTAGCTTCGAAGGCGATTATAGTGGAATTCGTCATTACCGATGGCATTCCAAATGTCGGTGGTGTCAAGTAGGCGTTGCTTGAAGCGCTACCTTGCAACGGAACTCGTTTCACTTCGCCACCCACATGGAACTTGATGCCTTCACTTGAGAGCTCGGTTTGCTGATCACTCTCCGATACAATTGCAGCAATTTCATCGTTGACCAACGTGTCAGTTTCTGTTTCAAGAGAATTGGGTTGCGATGTGCCGACTTCCTCGACCGTATTCATTGTTTGCATTGATAGGGACTCGAACGGCTGCACCTCATTGGTTGGAGTGATCTCAGCAAAATCGAACATGTTTCCTTTGAATCGGAACGAAGAGTGGTCGACCTGCATCGAAGTCTGATCATCGTCATCGTCGTCGTCTTTCAGAGATGCAATCATGGGGGCGGATATGCTCACACTGGGGAACGAGACATCATTGGGGCATGTGTCCTCACTCCAGGTGTTGTTTGATGTTGTTGTAGTGGTGTTGCTGTTGTATTTGTCGGTCATGTCGCTGTTATCGGCCGCTCGCAAGTACTCCGCCGTCGAAACGTAATCGTGTGTAAGTCGTTCAACTGACTTCAACATCAAGTCGGGGTCCTTGTGCTTGTTTGGGACCATAGGTTGCACCGACTGTTGAGGGTGATTAGAATTGTCCATGTCATATGAAACAGATTGCGATTCTTGGAACGAATCTTGACTGCTTATCATTTCTTCTTGTTGGCCAGTAAATTCGTCTGTCCATGTGGTATTCATACTAGCCAGAAGTAAGGAATCGGCACCACTGTTCACGTTGTCCATTGCTGTCATTGGAGCACCGGGGCTCGTACTGCTACACCCAATTGTCATTGGGCGGCTGTTGTCTCGGGTCATTGGCAGTTCCTGTTGCTGCTGCTCCTCCTCCGGCATGTCCTTGGCCGCCATCAATTGCAGATGCTGAAGATTTTTTGGATCTTTTGTGCCTTCTGGATACTCGTTCATCTCTACGCCTGGAACTGTGTTGGGGGCACTTGGAGATGTAGTAATTTCCCGATGTTGAGACTGTTCCAACACAGCTGCAGACGTAGTTTCCCCGTTTTTTGGCGGCACCATCATCGGAATAACCATCGGTGAGGGCTGTGACTGCACATGAGCATGGGGTGTTGCAAAATTTGCCAAATATGTGGCATTAGCATTGTGATGATGTGGGTGTTGTTCAGCATTTGTGGGGCGTTTTTGATTGAACATAGTCTCGACTGAGACAAGCGTTTGTTTCTGGTGTCGAGCTGGAGGTTTAATAAGATTAGTGCCAGCACTTTTTGCCATGCCAGTGTTTATGCACTCCTGCAGAAGCTGTTCATCTTTGCGTTCACGATCTCTTTGACGTTCACGATCCAGACGCAGAGGTGTCTTTGGGTTGGGTGCTCGCGGAATACTCGAGACTTGTGACAGCTTTGGAGTGATATTCAAATTCGGATTTGATGTTGATGAACGGCCTTGTTGCTGGAGCAGCTTGTCAGAATGATGTCGGGTTTTCTTATTCATACCGGTTCGTATGCACTGCTCGAATAGGGATTTGGATTGGTTGTCATTTGAGTCGCTCGAGTCAACGGAGCTTATCGACTCATTGCCATCGAATTGTTTTTGATGCTGGTTGGACGAGGGATGATGTTGATGGACTGCTGATCTGGAAGATGTTGGAATTGGTTGTGACGAGGATAAAGGACGTTTGTTTGACGAATTGAATCCAAGGTTTGACTTGGGTCTATTGCAACCAGCTGCAATAGCCTGAAAGGAATAGAAGAAAAAGGAGATTGCTAAACCAGAAAAACGACAAAGTTTAAGAGGGACTTTCTTACCTGACTTAGTAAATTCGTATCGTCTTCTGATTCAATTGAAAGCGAGCTTAATGAATCGTCAGCGATGTTTGATGATTGCTGTGGATGTTGCATCTGAGACTGGTGTATTTTCTTAGACTCGTTGATGTCGGACGATCGGTAATCACTACCGCCTGATGGCAATCTGTTAATAAAATAAGAAAAAAACATGTAATTTTGGTTACGACGATAAAATGCTGTTGTGAGCAGACAAGGACTTGTGCACAGAAACAGACAGGAAACGACAACGGAAACAGTAAGGAGCCAGTAGATGGAGACTACAGAGTAAAAGAAATGGTAGCATCGTGCGAGTACGAGGATCTCAAATAATCGTCACCTGGATATCACATAATGGTCTTTACCTACGTGCTAATAGGAGACGCAATGCGTCCGCTACTCGGACTTGGATCAATTCTAATGGTGGAATCGAAAGACAGAGAACTGCACCAGGCGCCTTTCTAGTAAGTCGTAATTGAAAGGTCGGAGATGGAAATCTGATCACTGATTCCAGGCGCATTCTGGAGCGATAGGAAATGTACGCTTTTGAATCGTTAAAGGGCCTGTTAACTGATGAAATGAGGGGTCCAACATTTCAAACTAGGCAGGAACTGTTCGGCACTTTAAATATCTTTGGCGGATAGCATCAGTGGTCTCCTTGGAATGGTAGAGAATCTCTTATCATTTTATCAACCAAGCTAATGAACGACGGAATAGTTTGGGCAATTGCTGGGGATTTGGAAAGACCACTTCTGTAGACTGTATAACGGCGACGACGAACAAAACCTCGCCGGCAGACAGGAGCCTTTTAGATGACAGCCAGCAATTCCGTGAACCCGACCTAGAAGAAGTGAAAACGGCAATATCACGGCTGAAATCCAACAAAGCCGCTGGAGCAGATGGTCTAGCTGCCGAGCTGTTCAAAGTAGCAGGCGACGATCTAGATAGGAGCATGCACCAAATCATCTGTAAGATATGGTCGGAGGAATGCATGCCCGATGAATGGAACCTCAGCATTGTTTGCCCGATCCTGAAAAAGGGAGATCCTCTAAACTGCGCCAACTACAGAGGAATCAGTCTACTTAACATCGCCTACAAGATCCTCTCTGCCGTAATTTGTGAACGTCTGAAGCCTTTCGTCAACAAACTGATTGGTCCTTATCAATGTGGCTTCAGGCGAGGAAAGTCAACCATCGACCGAATTTTCACGTTGCGGCAGATCCTTGAAAGAACCTATGAACTCCAAATCGATACCCACCACGTCTTCATCGATTTTAAGGCCGCATATGACAGCATCTACAGTGACGAACTGTATAAAGCTATGTCTAGTTTTGGCACGTTCGCTTGTGCAAAATGACGATGGAGAACTCACGCTGCTCCATCAAGGTTGGCAATGAGTTTACGGAATCTTTCAAGGTCAAAAAATGATTCAAACAAGGCGATGCGCTGTCGTGCGATTTCTTTAACATCGTTCTTGAGAAGATAGTGCAAAACTCCACCGTCAACATCAGAGGCACTATCTTCCAAAAATCTGTTCAACTTCTTGCGAACGCCGACGATATTGATATAATGGGAAGAACACAGCGTGATATCAATGGCGCCTTTGTGAGAATTGAGACAGAAGCGGCAAAAATGGGTTTAGCGGTAAATGAGGGAAAAACGAAGTATATGCTGTCTTCGAGGAAGGACACCCAACACCGACGGCTCGGACAGAACGTTTGTCTACCTACGCTCCGCTATTAACACGGGCAATAACACCAGCGCCGAGATAAGACGAAGAATTACTCTTGCTAATCGCTGTTTCTTTGGGCTAAGAAAGCAATTGAGTGGAAAAGCCCTCTCTCGAGCAACTAAGATAAAACTGTACAACACCCTCATCATCCCTGTCCTGCTGTATGGTGCAGAAGCATGGACCTTGACAAAATTGGATCAATGTGCCTTAGGCTGTGTCGAGAGGAAAGTTCTTCGGGTCATCTTTGGCCCCGTGTGCATTGATGGGGAATGGAGAAGGAGATACAACAGCGAACTTTACGGGTTGTACAACGACGTGGACCTAGCCAGAAGGGTGAAGGTCCAGAGACTCAGATGGTTCGGTCATTTAGAGCGCATGGACACCAATGCTCCGGCCCGGAAAGCCTTCGACACTATTCCCGAGGGACGCAGAAGGAGAGGAAGACCGCGACTCAGGTGGCGCACACAAGTGGAAGAGGACCGCAATCAACTTGGAGTGCAAAACTGAGACAGCTAGCTAGGGACCGAGCTGGCTGGCGGAGACTGTTGATTGAGGCCCAAGTCCACACCGGACTGTAGCGCCACCTTAAGTAAGTAAGTCCAGTGCAATCCACCATACGACAACTCCCTGTGGGGTTATTTTTTGGGGAGAAGCCCCATTTTGAGCCTATGGCTTTTTTACAAGCAAAGAGTGCTGAAGTAGCCTTCTTTACTCTTTCCCCAATATTTGCCTTCCAATTTAGTTTTTTGTCTAAAATAAGGCCTGAAGCTAAAAAAAAGCTTAAGGGTATTCCTTTAATCTTGGGTGAGCTAATTTGCTTTTTGCTAAATGCTTTGCTCCATTGGTGAGCCTGTTTAAGGCATTTTGTAGGAGTTCCGAGAAAAGTTGTGGGTGTTTCCCAGATACAGATATTGCTACGTCGTCGGTATAGACAATCACCTTGAAACCATCTGCTTCCAATGATGTTAGGAGGTCGTTTACTAGCATGTTCCCTAAAAGAGGTGAAAGGACCCCACCTTGGGGATACCTCGATTCACCAATCTGGTGGTGGCAAAATTCTTCATGTTGGGAGTTGTATATCAAAGGTAACTCCAATAACAATTGACCAATCGGCGACCATATAGCAAAATCATTGTATAACACAAGCCGTTCGTTCAACTCTCCATACGCACTTAAATAACTAAGGCTTTGGCACTTCAAGAACCGTCACGTTAGCCTGTTTCCAATATTATTTTTTTTCTTCTTTGTCCAAAAGCTGTTCGTACTCAAGGAGCTCAAGGTTAAAGTTAAATACTTGCAAACTACCAAAGAAAATTATGCTACATGTCACACCCACACAAAACAAGAGAACTACAGTAATTTTTGTTTCTAGAAGCAAAGTTAAATAGTTCAAAATAAAGAGGCAAACAAAAACCAAACAACAACTCACTTCTTCATCAAAGCGGGACCAACCAGACTTGAGCCAACGGTCAGATTCGACAAGTCCGACATCATTGAGAAATTACAAGGACTGTCCTCCACCAAGTATTTGTTCATTTCGTCATTCAGTGGTGGCGCGAAATTATTCATAGCCAAGCCACCACCTCTCCGTAGCATTGCAATAGGATCATTATTGACACTCGCAGTGTTTTCTGGTCTCCGTCGAGAGGCGGCGGCGGCGGCAATGCCACTTTTCCTGTGTCCACCTCGTTCCGGGGGAACAATACTTCTCATAATATTATTTGCCTCAGAACGCCTTACATTATCCTTTGGTATATTGACTGGCTTCTGCATACCATCACGTATGCATTGTTCCAACAAGTCTAGTCCACCTGCTTCCGAAGCATTCGAACTGACATCATCCGACAGATTGGCCACCATTTCTCCTTCGATTTTGTTGTGATGTACTGCTGTCGGATTATTGGTGAGTAACGAAATCGTTGATAGATTTGTATTGCTGCCGACTTTTGACAGCAGTGCCGGTGTATCTTCAGTGAAATATTGCTTTGTCGAGTCGCCAACTGGTGCTGGCGATGATAGAGCAGTGTCTTTTGTCAGCCCTTCACTTGTTTCCTTGCGATCGCGATTCATTCCAATGTTGATACATGTCGCAAGTAGGTAGTCATCGTTTGTTTCCTCTTCGCCTTCGGAGAATGCGATATCGTTCAGTTTTGCTGGTTCCATTTCTAGGGTCTTCGGGTGACCTTCGTTATTTCCCGATGAATCAAGACTGCCTTTATCCAAGGGCTGTTCATCGTCTAGACTTAGGTTACTCAGACTGGTGGCACATGAGAATTGAGCGGGGGTGTTCTCCACTTGGAATGTATTCAGATCGTCTTCGAATACGCTACGCAATCGCGGCGGTGCTGTGTTCTTCAAACTGCTGGTGTTGCTTGCTCCTGCAACAACTGCACCTGACATTGATGAAAATGGCAACTGGTTGCTGCTGTTGCGACGTGGCGATTGCGGCATACTCTGTGTTGGTGAATCAGGGATATCCGATGGCGATATGACGCCGCTTGCAAGACGACTGAAATCACTAACCACTGAACTTTTGTCATCGGCAACAATGGCACCGACTTCTTCCTCCACTTCGGCGAGTGAATCCATCGAACTGTGACGAGAAAACATTAATGGAGTTTCTTGTGCCGAGTTGTAGTTGTTCTTTGATATTATCGCACATGAGCCGCCGGATTCCTGAACATTTTGTGGTTGCAAGGGTTTGTTCTCGTCCTCTTTCACCTCGTCGATTGTCGCCACCGATCCACCAGCAACCGGCTCTTCAGGTGGTTGTGATGGCTTTTCGGTTTCTTGTTTTACATTAGAGTTAGATTTATCGGCTTTTGATTTCGCAGTCAACGCTGCTCCACCATTCGATGAGCTTTGTGCGTTTTGGGGAGACTCCTCGAGACTGCTCAGTGACTCGTAGCGGCTGAAGTAACCCGGAGTTCCCTCTTCGCAATAGTTTATTGGTTTCTCCGGAGTATACGAGCCCGATCCGTAGATTACATTGTTGGTAGGTAGCACAGTTGCCTGCTGTGGCTGTTTAGTGCGCACTATGGGCTCTTCTAGTTTTGGATTTTGCAAATTCTGTAAATTTTGTAAATCGCTGACTGAGGCCGCATTCGAGATGACATACGGAGTGTCCTCAGTTTGATAGCACTTCACACTATCTTCGAGTATGAGAATAATTTCGCTTCCATTGTTCAGCCTGGTCTTCTCTTCTAAATCAGATTCGACCTGGTTCTCGGCATATCTCAAACTAAAATCCGTAGGTTGATCCAAATCGGTCTCTTGATAGCTTGAATAGTTGCGAGCAGTTTTCAAGCCCTTTTGACTTGGCTTTGGTGCAGAATCGGTCAGAGACTTGTTCGACTTCGAAGTGGCACTCTCGGAATACTTGGCCGAATAGTCAATTGGCTGTTCGGTTTCGTTTTCCACGTCAAATGCAGCCTTCTTAACAGCAAACTCAATGTTTCTATCGGGTGGAATTTTGCCCCGCACCAAAGCCGAATTGCCACGCATCATTTCGTACGCCGAATCGGACTTTGCTGAGAATATGGAGTCTCTGCTTTCACTTTTCGAGACTACTGCAGATCGTGTAAGACGCACCGGTGGTGGTGGAAACTTCCGCGGATCGGTCAGCGGGGTGAAATCATTGCGCTCCTTTGGTGGCGTTACCACATCGATGTTCTCACAAGTCTCCGATAGATTCTGATTGACCAGCTCTTGTTCGAGCGCCTTCTGTTTTCGTGCGTTCAAAGTTGGCAGCTCTTTCAGGCCCATCGAACGAGCAATGGGATCCATGTTGTTCTGATTAAGTATACTTGGCCGAAAGTTTTGTAAATTTTTGAGTGCAGCCGAACTGCCTTCCGAGATCAGTTTGTGCTTCGAATGGATAAGTGAACGCAGCATCGGAACTGCTCCATTATCCCACAGGAATTTCTGATCCTCAGCTGAACGAGCTGATAGATTCCAGAGTGTTCCACACGCGTTGCTTACAACCGTGAGACTTTCCGACTTCAATTGTTGCAACAGAATTGCCAAACAATTGCGTTCGCGAAGAATTTTACGATAGTCCTCGCGAACAGCTATATGACTAGAGACGTTGCGGAGAATTCCGCCAGCGTTTTCGATAATTTTCAAGGTCTTGCTGGGTCCTTCATAGGTCAGCATATCGACTAGAAATGCCAAAGCTCCGGCAACGGCACAAAATTCGGCTTTGTTGGTGCTGCAATGAGCCGAGAGATTCCATAGAGCGGAGAGTATCGCCTTGAGGGTGTTTTCATTCTTATTGATCATGGCGGCTTTGGCCAAGGCCGTCACAGTGCCGATTTCATTGAGGACAGCTTTCATGTTGCTATCGACGCGCCACGACAAATTTCTCAGCACACTTGCCGTAACCTGTTGAGAGAAAATGAACGAATGAGAAGAAATTTTAGAAAAAGTTAGAGAACACAAATTACCTGCAGCAGATCATCTGGTGCCGAGTCCAATTGAGCAACCAAAGCCTCCATGAATTCCTTGTTGCCACACAGCAATGTCTTGTTGTTTTCATCTCCAAAAGTAAGATTCGTCAAAGCCATGAGCGCATATCGGCGAAGCGAGTTGCAGCATTCATCTTCAGACTTTGGCCCATGAACTGCATGGTCCAAATGCACTAGACTGGCTATTGCTTGCAGTGCACCCAATTGACACATTGCGTGTCGGTGCTCCTCGTCAAAACTGACCTTCATCAGACTCGAAATCGCTGCCAGCGGATGGCGGTCCGAATCGTCGGCAATCGCTTCTCCTCCACTCTGGAGTAGGGTCTTCAAAAAATTGCAATAGTCCAGAATCTGTTCGATGAGTCGCAAGACTTTCGCTTCGCGCCGGCCCACTTTGTCATCTGGGTGGCTGTGGACTACATTGTGCAGTGCCATACCGGCGTATTTACGAACCATATCATTGGCGTCGGAGTGCATCATTTGGACGAGCAGTGGAATGCAGCCCGATTTACGAAGTGCAACACACGCTTCACTCGTCCGAGATAGATCGAGAAATTTCTTGGATACTTCAACCGAATCGTGAGAGCCAAGCATTGAGGCCAGCGAATAGACACACTCGGCTTTCGGTAATCCAGAGTACTGACTCCCGTCGCTTCTTTCTTCAAGTGCCGATGTCGCCGACCACGCCAAACTGCTGTCCATTTGTGGCAGAACCAGCTCACTAGCTATGAACCTGGACAGTGTATAGCTGGGCTCTTTATATTTCCGGGACGATGAACGCGAGTCTCTGTCTCGGTCAAGTGAATGCTTGCGTCCGCTTGATCCCGATGTTGAGCGCTCAAAATCATTTTGCCTCTCGAAATTTCGATCCAAACTGCGATGTTCTCGCATGTCCTTGTCGAGCAACATGTAATCGGGTGGAATTGGGTTCTCGTCTAGAAAGTGTTTCTTCTTGCCAAATGAACTGCTCGACGAACTGCCGACGTCGACGCCACCACATCCGCCACTTCTTACCCCAACAAGATTATTGTCATCCTGAGTGAATTCTCTTTTCGTATAGCCACTGGCGGCCAGCTCGTAGTCACTTATCTCACCATCGCGTTCGTACTTTTTGTCGATTTTTAGATTCTCTCCCAGGCCAGAGCCAGATGATGACACCTTTTGTTGTTGGTGAGAGCTTCCTTGTTGATTGGGGGGATGTGGCCCACCAGCAATTGTCAGAATTGCACTGAAATCTTCTTCAAAACCCGGCGGTGCGACGGCATCGTAGTCCAAGAAATGACGTTTCTGTGGAGCTACATCATCGAGGGCTTCCAAATCCGTATGATCAATGAATATATCGTCGAGATCTTGATTCGATGATGTCGATGAGTCCGAACGTGTGAGATCTTTTTGTAACGATGATGACATGGTTTTGTCGTTTTGATGAGAGTGTGTTGGTTGTTTTGTGATTGTGTTTTGTTAATTTCAATTTTTGGGAAGGGGATTTCTTATCGTTCCTCAAGCACTCAATTGGACCATCTTCGTGTTCTAAAAATATACAGAAAAAATATATAGTTTCGGTTTAGTTGGAACTATTTTGTGTGTCGATGGGTATTTTTAGATTGCTTGCAGCAGCGCTCCCAGTTCGTTAAGATTTATGTCAACAACTAGAACGGGCACAAGCTCTGCCCGGAAAAAAGAAAACACAAAAGGGTTTGTCTATGAGGAAGTGTTGTTTGATTTAAGGCGAACAGCTTGGATTCGAGCTGTTCCCTTCCATCAAAATTTCTTGTTTTTTTGATAAAATTATTTTAAGTTTCAGAAAGATGACATACGCCTCTGTCTGTGTGGGCAAGGGGAGCCATAAAAGGCAATTTTGAACCGAATCGCGGTTATCGTATCAGTCGACACTCGACAACAGGTTCTCTTTTCCTATCGACATGGAATTTGGACTCGATATCACCTACGCATTAGTTAAGTAGAGTGGGTATTTTTTGTTTGGTCTTTTAAGTCTTCCCACCACGAAGTTAAGTACCTGTGTGACGACACCTCAGAGTGCGTATACATTGACTTTTCTGTTTGTTTTGTTTTTCTCTTCTCGTAATTCTTAGCACAAGTTGATGATATGATTCAAATGACGTTTTTTTATGGACATATTAAATTAAGAGAAAATTAAGTATTTAATGCTGTGAATAGTAAATAATTGGGTGTGCGCCTAGTAGAGTGTAAATACAATTAATTGGTGTGTCTAACCTTTAGCGGAAAAAATGTGTTTTTTTTCGTGGGCTCCCCCACACACTAATTGTTGAATTGAAGATAGTAGGCTAATAGTGACGCTTCGACCTTCAAGTAAATAATTTAAGCGAAATGAAGCGAAATGAAATTAGTTCCGAAAAGATGTTATCAAGTAAATCAAGGTACTTGCTCCATCTTAATTCTTTGGTACTACAGAATGATAATATGAAAAAGTTAACAGAATTTAAAACTCAACATAAGTGTTATCAATTTGAAGATGAACATGTTTGATAAGCCACAAGATTATTTAAGTTTTGGGTCAGCTAAAAATAAAAAGTAATCACTTCAAGAGCGAGAAGTGTTGATAAAGCAATAATGCAGATAAAAATTCGAAGCCCATAATTTAAAAAAAATACGAGATGTTCAGAGAGTTGGCACGAAAAATTCATGAGGACATAGAATTTTTTCTACCAACTTCTAATTCGCGTGGACATTCCTGTTTGATGACGTTTAATGGACTGACGATCTAGCAACATTCACTCTTAGATCAATGCTGATCTATTGTGTTATTGTTGTTATTCCTGAAAGAAAAGATAAAGCCAAAAAATGTAGATAGTTCTCCAAGTTAATTGAAGAAGTAGTTGCATAAGGGAAGGGAAAAACGGATTACATATATGCTGTCTTCGAGAAAGGACACCCAACACCGACACGGCTCGGACAGAATGTCACAATAGACGTAGTAAAGGAGTTTGTTTACCTAGGCTCCGCTATTAACACGGGCAATAACACCAGCGCCAAAATCAGACGAAGAATTACTCTTGCTAATCGCTGTTTCTTTGGGCTAAGAAAGCAATTGAGTGGAAAAACCCACTCTCGAGCAACTAAGGTAAAACTGTACAACACCCTCATCATCCCTGTCCTGCTGTATGGTGCAGAAGCATGGACCTTGACAAAATCGGATGAATATGCCTTAGGCTGTTTCGAGAGGAAAGTTCTTCGGGTCATCTTTGGCCCCGTGTGCATTGATGGGCAATGGAGAAGAGATACAACAGCGAACTTTACGGGTTGTACAACGACGTGCCAGAAGGGTCTTTTTTTTGGTCAGGTTACCATTTTTGGGTTGGTTTGGACACACACTTCATATGAGCCAGGAATTTTTTGCAGTTTTTGGACTGGAAGCATATAGCAGGAGCCCTAAGCCATAGCCTAAGCCTAAGTCATGGTGGCAGCAAAAAAAAAAGAGAGAGAGAGAGAGAGAGAGAGGGATAGAGAGAGAGAGAGAGATAGAGAGAGAGGGATAGAGAGATAGAGAGAGAGAGAGAGAGAGAGAGAGAGAGAGAGAGAGAGAGAGAGGCTCTCCAGCACCACCATCAAGGCATCAACAGACGTCAGCGGAGTCCTTAGGCCTATACGATTTCTTTCTTCGGAGTTTAACTTACTATCTAGCGCCCTAATCTGTTTCTGCTACAAAACTAAACATTTCCGAAAACCATTTTTTAGGCTCTAGTTCAAAGCTGTCTGCTACTTTCGGAAAGACAGTCCCTTCGATCGATTCATATTTTACGTCTTTTCCAATAAATCTTGCAGTATGGTGGATTGAATATTGGCGTCCGATGCTAACTGTGGTCATGAACCAAAAAGGTCCATATAACCCGGAGACCAATCTCTCTCCGAAGCTATTCGCCTACAAACCCATGGCGTGATTGATAATAATAAATACTCGAAGCTGTCAACCGCACATACAGAACTTGGCGTCGCTGCGCCCAGGATTTATGGGGTTAACGGCTTTGGGGAGAGGTACATAGTTGCGTTTTTTTGTGTTCATATTCTGAGGTCTGGAATTCCAGAACTGCTAAGGGCAGGTATGGAAATACACAGATCTTCCGTACCGGAAACGACACAGCTGGTTAGAAATCAGGGATTATAATTTTTTTTTTTTAATCAGCTGGGCTCTGTCGGGCGTTCTTGGTCTCGTAATCCAAATACATATCTCAATTATCAAATTTTTTTCTAAGAAAAATAAAGTTTTCACTTATCTAGGGTCTCCGAATTATATGGACGCGGATGGGTATATCGCCGCACGATCATTGTCATGTCACGATCATATTTGTTTAACATTTTTCCTTGCTGTTTAATAGCGTGAAAGAGGATGGAATTGAGTTCATAAAAAAGTATGGTATTGGACTAGAATTTCAAGATTTAGTGGCATGAATTTCAAATTCGATGCTTCTTTTTTTATTCTGGGATGATTTTTTTTTTTTTTATTATGAGTAGAACATGACAGTAACATTACAGTAACTTCCAGGCATTCCCCTTTGTTTATTTTCTATAAATGCGCGTAACATAGAAGGCGTGTGTCCGAATTTAAATAAAGTCTCTAAGTTGAAAAGACCTTGTCTTTAAATACTAATAATAAAGGGCTTTTCAATAAGATGTGATTCGAAGCCCAATCAGCGAAGAAACGGCGTTGTCTATGGTCATGAACTTTGACCTTCTGGGTCAGTTGGATCTTGTACGGGTGTAGGCCCAAGTCCCGACGCAAAATTCGCCAAGTTGAAGTCTGCGAAAGGCCGAGAATATAGGAATAGACTGCCTTGTGTTCTGCTGTACACTTTCACGGACCACGGCGATGTTTTTGGACGATCTTGTTTACTGAACCGGCCGTCTCAAATTTGGCCACCAAATGTTGAAGATTCGACCGTGAAGAGCCACCATGCGTAAAATGGGCGCAACGCGCGCAACGTTTGCATTAACGAACACTCATTTTGATAACAAAGTTTTATCATTTGAATGTCCTGTTCAATTGTGTAACTTGCTATGATGATTTGGCATAAACAACTGAACAATAAACAAAAGATTTGACAGATGTCCCCAATACAAAAGGGCCGCCACGGGGTGCCAAAATCTACTCGTGCCAATTAAAAAACCCTTTAGTTAATGGCGTTTTTAATTGGAAATCTAGAAGTAAAAAAAGCATTCTGAAAGCGTTCAATTTGGCAAAAGTGACAGTTCTGATTGTGAAAAGAAGAGAATTTCCCTTCTGATTTCAAAAACAGAATGCTGCTTTTTAGATTCCAGATTGCCAATTAAAAACGCCATAAGTTATCCATCAAGATCGTATCTTCGATTGGATCTACGCATCAGAGAAACAAAAACGCTTGCTTTCTCTCAACAATTACTCTCAATAACAAGTCTATTTCAAATGAAGCCCAACTACGGCTCGAACTTGAGACCTTTTTACTACGTTTTGTTTAATTTTTCTAATTGATTTCTAACCATTCATTTCATTTTATTCAGATTCCGCCCTCATGATGCATTCCTAACACAATCCTACCATAGTTTTAGAATATAACTATAATCATCAATCGGCGCTGAGGATTTGAGAATGTACATGTAGAATGACGATGATGACACGACTTACTTAAGACAAATGTTGCTGTGAGATGTGGGCGATACCGATACCCAATATTGCCACAGGAAAGACAGAGTAAGTATAGATTTTACGTGAGCACCTAGCAATTAAGCCTGATCTCACGGTGGACCTATCCACACTGTCGGCGTGACAAATTCCAACCGAAGTCAGCTAAGTCACTATGTTTTATTTAAGAGGACACTAAACCTCTTCCTGATGACCCACCAGAATACAAAAGAACACCTCAACTTTCTGAAAAGAAAGAAGCGAGTACACTGCATCTAGATACACACCAGTACCAATTGAATTAGTGCCAGCTCTTATTCATCTTGGTTTTATTCTAGACTAACTATTCAGGTATTATCACGGAAAACCGCACTCAAATTTCAGTCACCGAAAGAAGAGCCGTAAACCGAGATATACGAATCGAATAGCCAAACTCAGATAACCACAACGGCACAACCCCCGCGAAGGTCCATCCCACTAGTGAGGCGGCTAAACCTCACTACCCGCGGTACCCAACTACCTGGGTGAGGGTATCACATTTTTGTATACTCCTACGTTATACTTTTTGTGATGTTCTGCAAAGCTAGTTTATACAAACTTTATAATTTCATGCTTTTATTAGCTTTTCGCAGTTTTTCTCCAGCTGGCGGATGAGGGACACCGCTCACCCTCTGTCAGGTATATCCACATTGATCGAAGGGGTGAACCAGCCAATCAAGGGACACACCCAACAGTTTGTCTAATTTCCTTAACGTTTATCCACATTCGGTACTCGTTAATCGGAATTTCCTCATTTACTATATGATAGGCTATAGTATCTGTTTAGGATCGCATTGATCTTCATCATACTTCCTGTTTCAATCCGCCAATTCCATTAGACTAAAGCTGCCTACTTCCGCCACAGGAAAGACAGTAACATTAAGTTCAACTTAAATTTTTAAAATGGAATTGCAATATTAAGGGAAATCAATTAGGGAGTAAATGAGTCTTAATAGCCTTTTCGAAGTAGATAGATTTTCTTTGCGTTTTCTTAATTGAGGAATTTTACAAGACAATTATTAAGAGAGATGCTTCAAATATAAATGTGTTTCCATCACCGTTATACAAGAATAAACAAAATATTTTTACATGAAGATTTTAACTCGAAGTTTACGTTTAAAAAGCTGGCAAGTTCTTAACTCTTATCGATGCACAAAAGATCTAAGTTTATATTCATGAGATTAAAAAGAAATCTTTGAGAATCCCTGGCAAACAAAAATAATTACAAAACCGCTTGTAATGTACTCCAATCTAGCTGCAAGATCTTTCTATCAAAAGCTAATTAACTTGTCTCCTAAAATAAAAATTAACACAATTTGCACGGTGAATGAATTATTCTTGCTGGAGCTAATTTAATTGTTTTATGAAGAATTTACAGTTTTGTCATGTCAAGTAGAATTGTAACAATAATCTTAAACCATTTCTTTTTAACTGAATTCTTTCCATGGTCTAGTTTTAACTGAGGTTTATAACTGGAGCATGAAACTCTTTTAAAGCGAACAAAAGAATTCATTTTGCACTCTCATAATCTCATTATAATAGAAGTTAAACAACGCTTTTCTTTTTTTATTGTTTGGTTACATTCACATTTGACTTAAATGCAGAAATTAGTTTTAATTTAAAACAAAAACAGAAACGTGAAGTTTAAGCACTTGGAAAAATTTTTAACCTTAAATTTTGAATCTTTTTTTTGTTATTTATGTACCTATATACAGCCTTGGCCAAAGGTATTGAGCCCCCTATAAAAATTATGTATTTATGCCTTTAAGATAAAAATAGCAAAAGAAATTGTCCATAGAATTACTCAACAGGTCTAGGCCAACTAAAAATAAACAGTGAGCTTGGCAATTCTTCGGAGTTAATTTTGTTTTTTCTAACAAATACGCAATTACGTGTTTACTAAGAATTTCAGTAGTTAGCTTTTAAGAGTCTAGCTGTTTTGACCGTTGCAATTTTTTTTTGTGTCAATTTTGAGTTTTGATAAAACCTTTGCGAAATGGTCAAAAAAACCGAACTAAGTGTTGAAAAACGTAGAGACACCCAAAACATTGAAGTATTCCCGCCAGTCAATGCAATATTGTATCAAACGTTTTGTTGAAACTGGTTCCCATAAGAATAGGCCAAGATCGGGTCGAAAACGATTGAAAAAAAAGCGCGAGGATCGAAAGTTGATAAGAAACTCTTTAAAAAATCGGAAGGAGAACTCATCAAAGCTGGCTTATGAGTTTTCAGTGGCGTTAAGGAAGTCTATTGCTGCTCGAACAACCAGACGAAGACTCTTTGAAGCTGGTTTAAAAGATTGCAAGGGCAGGAAAAAGCCGTGCCTCTCACCAAAAAACCAAAAACCCAGACTTGAATGGGCAAAAAAGTACCAAAATTGGACAGAGGACGATTGGTCAAATATTGTTTGGTCAGACGAATCGAACTTTGAGGTTAATTAGTTTGGGTGATAATCTGACGGTTAGCATCAATCACTTCGTAAAAAAAACTTATTGACCACAAAATTAAAAATCGTGTTTAAAAACCGCTAATTTTTGTTCTACTTTAAGATTTTTGGTACCCCTGGCGTGACCTTTGTTCGTCGACGAGTCGGTGAAGAATTTAGTCCAGAGTGTGTGGTCTCCACAGTTAACCATGACGGTGCGGTGGCAGCGTTATGATTTGGGGATGCGTGAGTTCCTTAGGAGTTGGCGAAATGTTCGTGTGTGAGGGTCGCATGGACTCTTAAACGTTCATAAACGACACTTCTTCCCTTATTTTCCAAACTTTTTGTTGAAACAAATCTTGACGGAGTAAAATTCCAGCAAGATAACGCACCTTGTCACAAAGCTGCAAAAACAATGGCTTGGTTAAGCGAAAATTGCGTTGAGCTTCTTGAATGGCCTACCCAGTCCCCAGATTTAAACCCAATTGCACCTCTTTAGAGTTAAGTAAAGCGCAAGATAAGGCAGCATAAAATTACAAGCAAAGAACACCTAAAGTACCATCTACGGAACGAATGGAATGTTTATCTGCAAAAGAGTGTAATCATCTTATGCGTTCTCTAACGAAAATAATTGCTGTCGTCATTAAGGCGAAAGGAAACAAAATATTGAGCTTAATTTAATAAAAACCATTATCCTTCCATACAAAATACTAAAAGTTGTTAATCAAGTGGTTTATAGAACTTTGAAATGGAATAAAGCAAAGAAGATTTGCTAAGAAGGACAATATCTTCTCAATTTTTGTCGCTGAATCAAACCACAGCACAGGTTACGTAAGAAGTGACCGACCTACAATAAATCGCGAACTAATAACTATAATTGCACATCCAGGCAAGTCATAGCCAGGTTTGTTGCAACATGCACCTGACACTGCTCATTTGGGGAACACGTAGCTAAGCTAGATATTTCCCACAATGTTTTCTCTTCGTGTTAGTGTCCTGCGCTGGCCAAAATGAGAGCCAAATCATTGACCTAAATGAACTTCCCGAACTGAAGATCAAAGATTTGATCTTTTTTCTATCCGCAACAATGTGGATTTGAGTCATATCTCAGACTCCAAATTTTGTAACAGCTCCTTTTCGACCACGATATCACTAGATAGCGAATTTAAGAATAGAGAACCTAAGAACTTTATATAATCCTTTTTAAGACCTGATGTGCTCCTTGTCTAAACACTAAATTCACTGGAGGATCACTCCAAAAACAGCAGTTTTATTTTTTATTTATAGTGGCGCTACAGTCCAGGTCGAACCAGGGAATCATCCAATTTATTAACGTAACTAATATACCATCCATTATCATCGTCGGTCGGGCCAATGAAGTGTCTCCCTTCTTCTGCGCCACAACCGGGATCCGGTTCGGACCATCTTCAGTAAGTTGTCCCATGTATCCCGATTGTTGGCCAACGCCATCCAGTTACGCACCCCGGCTTTGGGCGTCCTGGTCTACGTTATCCTTCCAGCGGTAATCTGGTCTGCTGCACTGTCTCCTACCATGAATTTCACCGTTAATGACTTTCCGGGCCGGTCCCTTTTCATTCATACGAGCCAGGTGTCCAACCCACCGGAGTCTACCAAGCTTAATTCTTGTCGTCAAGTTTCGTGGTTATATCGTCTCCGGAATCATCCGTTCTTACAAACGGGGCCAACTATTCTCCGTAAGACTTTTCTATCGAATGCGCCCAAGAATTCAGAGTGCCTTTGGCTAAGCACCCAGGTCTCAGATCCAAAAGTGAGTACTGGTAAGACTATCGTCTTATAAAGCAGCGGTTTCGGAGAAATGGTAAAATTTATGGATTTAAGGAACCTTGAAAGTAGACTCTGTTGGCTTTGAGAAGCCGCCCGCGTATTGATTCTCCGATATTGATATCGGCTGCAACAACTGAACCAAGATAATTGAATGCGAATTGCACTTCGTTAAGCGAAGACGAGTTATTGTAAACTAATAGAAATATTTAATTTTATGGAAAAGAAGATAAAATTAGGAAGAAACGAGACAACAGTATATAGATAAGATATTCTGCGTGTCCTGTTTCCGATTTTTGTTGTTTATTATGTAAAGTGTTTCGAACTGTACGAGCTGTACCAAGATGTAGATATAGTCCAGAAAACCAAGAAAAGACGACTACATTGGCCCGGCCACATCGAGCGAATGGACGACAACGCTCCAGCCATGAAAGTCTTCTCATCGCAGCCCTCCGGTTCGAGACGACATGGAAGACCGAACCTACGGTACAAGAACCAAGTGACTGCGGATGCCAGAGCGCTTGGGCTCGGCGAATGGGGAGTAGATAAGAGGCACCGTCCCGATGAAAGGCTGCAGTATCTATGGCTGAGATCCTTCATGGATTGATTGATTGATTTAAAGAAAATGATTTCAAAAGCACATATTGCATTAAAGAAACAAAAGATTAATAAAAAAAAAATAAAATCGCCCATTAAAAAAGAAATTAGAAAGGTCAGTAAAATTCCAATAAAAGTTTATTGCTTCCCTGATAACTTCAAGCTTACAGACTTCATGAGCAAATTATCATTTTCTATTGGTGCCTCCCAAATGTTTATGAAGAATAACAATAAGTTAACTTCTTGCTTCCGAGCCCAGCCACAGATTTCATTTACACTTTTTCTCACCACTTGATTTAGTCCGAAAATCTTTCATAAAAAGAAATTCACAAAGTCAAAAGAAAGAAGTTAAATAACGATGTGTTTTTCGACTTCTAAGTTACTAATTGCACCATCCAAACAAAAACATGTGTGATAAGAAGAAGGTTAGTAAAGTTAGAGCTGCAATTATTCACAGAAACATTAAACAAGATCTCCCACAGTCATCGACTCTTCTTCATAAAGCGTCGATCTTGCGATACAATGACTAAGCCTAAGCCATTGTTTGGTGGTCTTTAAAGCAATAACATTTGCTGAATTCCATTCATAATAGTTATGGCGCCTTTTTTCGCTCATATTTGCATTTCAACCGTTTGATATGAATAACTAATGAGGCATCTAAATGTTTGCATGTGAATTGTGTTTAATAATTTTCTTTTTTACTAGCTGCTCAGCGAGTGACCATAAATTAAGTGCTGTTGACCGACAACAACTTTAATTGTTGTTCACTGGGTTTTCTAGCTCATTCGCTCTTCCGAGTTGTTTCGACATTGTTTGGGATGATGATGCTGATTGCGGCAGCGCGCTTGATTGAAACGAAAAATGATCATAATTAAAAAAAAATATATTACATTCGACGGTGCCCCTTTGGAATGGCTTCTATCATTCTATTAATTGGAATTGGACCAACTTGATTGTCTCTCTTGTCTTTTGTGTTTATTTGGCTTGTCATCTTGTCAATCAATAAATCTATTAAATTGTTCTTCGGCTAAGAAAGACAACGAATAAACATTACGCCATATTTGTAGTCCAATATTGTATAATGCCCCCAAAAAGGGCAAACACGGAACCGATTAGGGAATCTGTACATGTCGCCATGGTGATGGCATTTCATATTCAATAAATCTATTTAATTGTTTGTTCACAAGTTAAAACAAATCTTATTTGTTTGAGGCGAATATTTCAATAAAGTTGTTCCATTTCTTAGGAGAAGACATTAATTATAAAGACAAGTGAAGGTACTTGCGTAAGTCAAAGAAAAGTATAAACAATGTCACTGTCTTAACTCCTCTTTGGAAAACGCATAAATTAAGAAAAAATAATGCACGACAGTAACTACTTCATTTCATATACAATCGTCGTACCTTTCTCTCTTGTTATGGAATTGATTCTCATCAAGAAGCAGCCATTCACCTTATTTCGCTCGATGTGAATGCGAAGGCCAAAGTTATTTCCATAGAAAGGCAATAAAATAATAAAACAATTAATTGTGGTAATCGTAGTTTGTAGTGTCAACAAAAAACTGATAGAGCTACAATCTTTGACAGGATGACAGTTTCCTATCATTGTGTGGATGTTTTACTTTGACTGTGTGGATGATCTGCGGCTGTTTACTTCATTTTATGTTCAAAATAATCAATGAATAAAAAAATATAAAAATAAATAAAATGAAGTAAATTTTATGAGAAATCAACTAGGTACGTGTTGAGTTTTGTTGACTTCTTCCATAAATACTTTAATGTGATTCATGAATAAAAAAAAACTATAAATCCATGGTGAATCATAACGCAGACAGTGAGGGTGATTTTGTCAATTTTGCTTTCTGCAAAAAAAAAAGCCATTTGTCATCGATACCGAAATTTGTCAACTTTGCCTTCACTTTAAAAATCTAATTAATAGGGGGAATACTTGCTTTGTATAAGTGAGGATCACTATTTTGTTATGACATTGACATATTTCTGGTCTCGGACACAACTTGTTCAGACGGAAATTGACCCCCAATCTATGTAGGGTGTCAGCCTGAGACACAGCAGTATTCTACAGTCGTCAAAACGGCATCCGTAGCCGTAGGTTCGGTCTTCCTGATCGTCTCGAACCTAGGGTCTGCGAAGAGAAGACTTTCTTGGCTGGAACGTTGTCGTCCATTAACTCGATGTGGCCCTTTCTTGGCTTTCTGGACTACATCCATATCTTGGTACAGCTTGTATAGTTCGCGGTTGAACCTCCATCTCCATTCGCCATCGTCGCAAACGGGACCGAAAATCCGTCGAAGAATTTTTCTTTCGAAAGTGCCGCCCAGTATCATTTTCCTTCGACCAGCACTCGGCGCCTTAGAGTAGGACTGGGAAAATCAAGTCTTGTATAGTAAGCACTTTTTCTTTCGAGTGAGTGAGGAGTTTTGGACTCACGTTGTTTGGCCAAGCCGAAGAAGCAGCGGTTCGATAGGGTAATTCCTCGTTAGATCTCCACTAAAGAGTCATTTGTGGGATTGATTGGATGTTGTTTTGTTTGTTGATAGCATGTACTTTGTTTTGTCCTCATTCACTTCAAGACTAACGAGTTTCGCTTGTTCTTCAATCGCTGTGAAGGCCTCAAGCACAGCGCTCTTGGATCGACCGATGATGTCTATGTCGTCCGCATAGCCTAGGAGCTGGGTGGATTTGTTGAAGATAGTGTTTTCCGTGCATTATCTGCATCAGGATTAAAATCACATGACAGCGCATCTTCTTGTCTAAACCCTGCGCATGTTTGAAACAACTTGAATGAACTGTTACCCATTTGCACTCTGCACTGCGTATTGTTTAGCGTCATGCAACACAGCTGGACCAGTTTGTTCGGGATCCCGACATCGCCATCATAAGCTCTTGGCGGTGGATGCTTTCATAAGCGGCTTTGAAGTCGATGAGAAGATGGACGAGTTTCGACTTGAAATTCGTTGGTCTTTTCCAGGATTGGCTTAAAGCCACACAGGTACATACGATTATTGTGTTGCAGAACGATTTAAGACGCTCACACAGTACGTTGGATAGGATAGCTATGCAAGTGGTCAATCATGCACTGCAATTTAGTGGGGCAGTCTGAAAGTAACACAAGGTCATCCGCATACATAAGAATTTTAACGCCTGCTGCCGACAACCAAAAAATCATCCGATAACGATTTACTGTCCCAGACTCGGCTTGATGTATTCTCATAAAGTTTTTGTAGGATTCTAATGACCTTGGATGAGAGTCCAATACAGGACAATTTGTAAGACAGAGAGTTACGAGGCAATAAATCAAAGGCGCAGGAGAAATCTACGAAGAAAGCGCAAGTTTTCTTCTTATTTTTTTGCAGAAGTTGCACGATACTGGTTAGGTTAAAAATGTTGTCAGTTGTAGAATATCCCTTGCGAAAACCTGACTGAAACTCGCTGAGGATTCTATTACAATCGACCCAGCCGATAATTCTGTTGAGAAGGATGCCTGTAAATAGTTTGTAGATAGTGTTATTTAGAGAGAGACCCCTGTAATTGGAGACAATGTTCACAGCCCCCTTTTTATGTAATGATGGATCGCCGGAACGAGAAAGGAATATGTTCAGTCAAGTAAATCTGGTTTAGGACTCCAAGAACTTCCTCTAGGAAACAAATTGGAGCATATTTATAAAATTCATAGCTAATCCCATCTTCCCCTGGGGCTTTGTATTCTTAGGTCGTAAAAATTCTCCTTGCTAGACTCCTCAGCATCATCGGTTGGGGCGTGTGCACATATTAGACTGATGTTTTGTGGTGTGGCCTTGATGCGGATTACAGCAGGCGATCACTAATTGGCTTGCAATCCATGACTTTCGGTCTTGGTCGATTTTCCACGACGAATCCGCATCCATTCTTTGATGACAGCTGTAATAAATGTCACAATTTTTCCTTTTTATTGTCCCTGATCCTATTCATCGTATTTCCTGGATCGCAGTAATGTCTGCCTTATAGTGCGTGAGGACAGATTCAAGTTTTTAAGTAGCACATGGAGTGTTCTTACATTCCAGGTACAAACTCTAAATTCGTAGTCCGTTGTCGTTCCGGGTCTAGTCACCATAAGAGGGGGGTCATTATCCTAGGCTATGCCTATCTCTATCATAACTTCCAAGTTTTTTTTTTTTTGGTGTGCAGGAAAAGGTACAGCCTGCGACCCCAGATCCTACAAGACCCAACTACCTGCACAATAGTGTTGGGTTGATTCACGGTTCAGAGAACTCCATGAAATTAAATTTTTGGATGAATATTAACTTTAGCCTTAGCCCACCTAATTCGGCATTTACTATTTTCTTCTTAATAATAACGTGTCCTATTCATTTTGCAATAACCTTGACTTTGTTTTTTGTTAATCTGTATGCGCATCGTAAAAATGCAAGCGAGAATTCACTGAGCCACATCAGAGTTAGGTTAGGTTTGGTTAGGTGATGAGGGGTGTGCACAGCGTGAAACTGTTGCATACACGGGGGCCTACTGGTTCATTGTGATCCCCTATAAAAATAAAAGGTAGCATCGATGCTCCTCAAAATTGCCGATTAACGTAGACTTGCTCGTTAACGAACCAGCCTGTGCTATCTATAAATTTTCTTATGTTTGCCATTGAGACCTGTGCTAGATCACCCAGTTCCACAACAAACGTGTTCCCGAAATGACGGAGTTGGTTAGTTTGGAGGTTCGGACAGTCACAGATCAGGTGTTTAATGGTTTCTATTTCCTCGTCATCCTGACGGCTCCTACAGAAATCCGGTGCAAATGCCCCTATCTTGTTGGCCATTGTGCCAATGGCACAGTGACCCGTTAGTACACCTATCAAGATCTTAATGTTCTTTTTACTCAGCGATAGAATATACCGAGTTTCCTTTTCATTTGTGTTAGGCCATAAACTTCTCGAGATTACGCAATCGTCCCTGGATTTCCAGGAGTTATTGATTTTCTCTTTTAGTTTAAGGTCTATCTTCCTCTTGAGTACCCCAATTGGGACGAGTGGTCCCCTAACTGAGTGGTCGCTACTACTTGTGTCTGCTTCTGACCCTTTCCTGGCAATTTCATCTACTATTTCGTTCCCTTCTATATTACTATGTCCAGGAACCCAGCAGAGCTTAACCTGGTTAGTGTGGCAGATTCTATTTAATTCCTTCCTACAGTTTAAAACTGCCTTTGATCTTATGGCCTCACTGGCTATGGCTTTGATAGCAGTCTGGCTGTCCACGAAAAAAGTAATCTCCGAGGAGCTTAGCTTTTCATGATGTGCCAATTCAGCTGCTTTTTCAATGGCAAAGATCTCGGCCTGAAAGACACTACAGTCAGCTGGGAGTTTATACGACGCTCTGATGGTGAGAGATTGGCCAAACACTCCAGCAACTGTTCCTGATTCCATTTTTGAACCGTCAGTGTAGAAAAGGGATACCCTGTTTACTTACTTGATGAGTTAGGATCCCAACCCTGTCTATCTGGTATGCAAATAGAAAAGTTCCTATCGAAATCTAGTAAAGGGGGAATGTAATCAGTGGTCTCCATAAGTCCTGGAATCGTGTCATATCTTTGTAAGATTGAATCGTGTCCATAAGTGCTGTGCTTCCAAAAACTCAGTTCTTTTAAACGAATTGCAGTTTTGGCTGCCGTGCACCTTATGAACTCATCCAGAGCCGGGAGATCCAAGATCATTTCCAACCCAGCTTGTGGTGTGGATCTCTGAGCCCCTGTTATTCCTATACAGGCATTTGTAACATAACAGATGAATTTGTAAACCAATCAATTTGCATGTCTATTCCTCCTACTGAATATTCATAATTCAGCAATGCACATTGTTTACATTGCCTGTCGAGTCAAAAATAACTAATTTCTATCCATCATCATACACACAAGGCAGAAGAGACAGAAACAGAGATATAAGTACGAGCACAATAAATAATCTGAATGATTTAAAGAATATCAAAGCTTCCACTTCAACACATAATTCTTTCAGCCAACCAAAGAAAACACGAATACAAAAACGAAAATGAAAACCACTCCAATCCACAGCCACACTATTCAACTTATTTTTAAATGTTGATGTTACACCACCATCCTTCCACATAAATAAATTATTAAAATGTTCAATCCCTTTTGGATAGAAACAAAATTCTGGCATTTGGTCTGTGTGCTGTGTGTTATGTTCCAACAACAACAACGAAAACTTAAATTTATCATCGGCCTGCCCATAAAAATTACAAAAAAAAAAAAACTATTATTGTCACTGTGTGTACGTTTTCCTCGGTAAAAAGTTTTATTTACTTTACATGTTTAGGTACTGCGCTGCGCTGCGAGGCAAACGAGTGTGTCCAGAATTTTAAGCAGCGACCAGAAGCCTGTTTTTGCCGGTCGCGACCGCCAAATGTAATGACGGCCACTATCCAAATGCAAAGCCAACGAACGAGGGACAATGATTCATATCACACCACAAGACACCGAGCCACCACCAACACCACCGCGAATATCACAACCACTCGAACAGCAGAACAGAGACTAAACTTAGACCACTCACTCGCTGTAAAGGAAGACCAGTCAGCCTTCAGTCTAGATCCAGATATGCGCAAATATTTACTTGCTTTTTTGCTGTTGTCGTTGATTGGAAAATGCTTCCCGGCTAATTTGGCAGAAAAAAAAAGAAACTAAACTAATCGACTTATCACTGGGGCTGCGGCCGCTGCGCCCGCCCTTATCGTTGTTCGTTTTCATTCGTCATCTTCACTTTTCAGTGACTGAAAGCAAACATTGGATTTGCAAGTGAGACCGCTGCTGGCTGATAAAAATTATGAAATATTTTTCGCAATAATTTCGAATTAGATCACAAGTTCAAAATATTTCTATGGAATTCCAGTAATTCAGACAAGAGTTTAAATGATTAATAAAACGAATTCGTTCCGCTGCAATTCAAATGGCAGTGGCAGGGCAAGGCAATTCAAAGTGTAATAAAAGAAGAGGAATAAAAAAGAAGAAGAAGAAGAAGCAAGGATACATGATATGCCCACATATTCGAATACATATGGCAGTGTATAGTTGACGTTCATCTAAAGGGACATGAAAGAAAGATGAAGTTAGACAAGAGGGACAAAGCGCAGGGCTGGGACTGAGAGGGACCTTGATACAGTGGGACAAATGTCAGAACAACATGTAATCATGCAACATTAGTTATCAATGGAACACATTTTTATCAAAAAAAAAAATGTTGATTTGTTTGATTAAATACACAAATCAAAAGACGATTCAGCCATGTTGCCATCATAGGCAGAAGGTAAGTTAAAGATTTTTCTATTACAAGTTCAAGTTTTGTGGGGCGGAATGTTATCAAAAATGGAATTGAATTTATAAGGCGAAGCAGCTAAATGCTAAATTTTGTTTTACCGACTCTATGATAATTTTGGCACTGAAAGACACCTAGAGTAGGGGGAGGTATATTGGGGTTGAAAGCTTCCTTAAACCCTTAAATGGACAGCAGCACAGCTAAAATAAATTGAATGCGGACAAATTTGGCAAAATATACGTATCCTGAACCAATTGTAGCTAGCTAGCGACTTGTTGGTTACTCCAAATCACCAAGACTATCGAAAGGTTTGTAAAAGTGTCACGCAAAGCAGCTTAACATTTACAAGTGGGAAGTTTAGTTGCAAAGGTGACTTTGCAACATGGCCATTTGAAAATATCTTTATTTAATTCACCAATGAATGAGAAAGTGCAATGTAAAGGATGATTTGTTTAGAGGTATAGAACTTTAAATTGCAATAAAACAACGATGGAATATTCGATTGACATGATTTTTTATTTATTCGAAAGATAATCTTATGGCATTACATATTAAATATGATTTCTGGCATATGACTGCCACGGCTGGCTCGGATGTAGTCCAATCTGGACGTCCAATTTTCGATGACTTTTTCCAACATTTGTGGGTGTATATCGGCAATAACACGGCAAATGTTGTCTTCCGAATGGTCAAGCGTTTGTGGCTTATTCGCAAAGACCAATGACTTTACGTAACCCCACAGAAAATAGTCTAGCGGTGTTAAATCACAAGACCTTGGAGGCCAATTCACAGGTCCAAAACGTGTCTTTCAATACATCAATTGTGGCACGAGCTGTGTGACATGTTGCGCCGTCTTGTTAGAACCACAGCTCCTGGACATCATCAATTCTTGTAAGAGTTGGATTTTTTAAGCACGCAAACCAAGATCCTTCCGCAAAATCTTCCATAAAGTTAATGGACTCAGATCCAATTCCTGTGCTCGATGGCGGATGGACTCATTCGGGTCTTCCTCAATGCTACGCTCTACAGTAGCAATAGCTTCTTCTATACGCACCGTACTGCGTCTCGAGTTATCAATTAGAGTAAACGTGGTGCGAAAACGTTCCATGGTTAATCGAATTAACTGCTCTGATGGACGATTTTGTCGACGACAAAATGGACGTAGTGCGCGATACTTATTCCGCATAGAACCATTATTTTCGAAATAAAATTGCACAATTTGCAAGCGTTGTTCAGGCGTGAGTCTATTCATGATAAATTGCCAAACCAAACTGAGAATAAATCACTTGACAGCTGTTAAATCGGTCGCCGTCTTGAAAAGTTAAGCCAACTTAAAGTTCTATACCTCGAAAAAAAAACACCCGTTATAAAGACTGGTGAACAAAATAAAATCAATAGAAAATGTTCTCATGATTTCGAATTCGCTAAAGGACCCATTGAACTGAACATTCGTTTTAAATAAGAACTTTCCGATTGTATAGTTTTATTTGGCATGTACCATTTCCAAAAGTATGGGGCATACCATACTCATTGTGTCCTGGAATTTAGTAGCCACTTTGAAAGTAGTAGGAAGTTTAGTAATCCATTCACCCAAACGATTCAACTCTGAAAAAACAATGGAGTGGCAATACGTTACTTGAACAACGTAATCAAGTCCACTCAATTTTTGACTTCTGTAGACGAAATAAAAAACATTGGAGAAACCCTTCGACAAGTAGGTAAAAGGCACTTTGAACAGAACGAGGTATGTATGCGAGTTAGTTCCGATAAAAAAATAGCGCTACTGATACAATTTTCACGAGAGAAATGGCGGAATTTTTAAGAAAGGACGAAAAGGCAAATGATGACGCTCCTACATTAGAAGCGAAATGTTAAAGAATTTGTAAAAATAACTTTTGAAATCTTTAAAATTGTAACAAAAATAGCAAAATTTATGCCAAATAAAATATTAAATACTAAATACTAAATCTTAAGGCAGAGAACAACCCAAAATTTCACCATCACAATGCTAAAGCATGGAGGATCAAGCTTAATGGTTTGGGCTTGCTTTTCCTACTATCGTATTGGACCAATTTTTTTGGATCAAAACCATATTGGATCAACACCTTCATGTCGACATTCTCAGAAACATTAAGCTACCCTATGTAGACGAAGAAATGCCGCTTGAGTTGGTCTTCCAACAAGATAATGACCCCAAAATCATAAGCCGATAACGCTCTCCGTTGACGGTGATGTTGGCTATAGTATCGGTTTTGAAGACCGGGCGGGTGACACCTCCAACATGCAAGCCACACCGAACAGTAATTTTTTGTGGATGCAATTGTGCCTCTGTCATGAAATAGTAGGTCCCCTTAATTCTTCACCCGCACTCAGAGAATTGTTGATGAGCGTAAGTCACTTAGGCATTGGCTCTTCAAGAGCTGTCGAGCCACTCATAATTGTGCCTCAAGAGTCTCATATGGATTGCTCTCACTCCGAAATCGACAAAAATGTAGTCATAATAAGTCGATCCATAGTATTGCGTATGAGCTGCTCAGATAAACGATTATGCGTACAAAAATATGGCCGAAGAGCTCTATAAGCTTGGCAAACTTTGGAAATAAATTTCCACTATTTGTAAACGTTTTTCAGACGTAAGTCTGTTCATAATAATTTGCTAAAGTATACTGAACAAAAATGTCTAAGACCACTGTATGGAATGACAGCTTGCTTAACAGTTATTCTTATCGAAAGTTCTATACTTTATTTATTTTGCCAAATATACAGCTTTGTTCCGCGAGAAAAAAGACAGCACAGCTTCATGAAAAATGTCAGAACAGTTTAGAACACAAAAAGTGTTCTAACTAAAAAGATGGAATAGAAAAGCCTATCCTAAACTGTTCCAGACAGACTCAATGAATGAACACCAAATCAGAACAATTTGGAACAGATAATGTCTCAATGAACACCAAAAAGCTGTACTTTTGTGTTCCAAAGCGTGCAGAACAGTGTCACTACCTTATATTCTATGCAAGGGTGTGAATGTATACATGGTTTCGATTTTGATTCCGACTTCAAGTCCGGAAAAGAAAAGAATTTTTGCCAAGTGAGTAACTTAAAAAGAGTCCAGAATCGTTTTTATTTTAGTCCTTAATTAATACACTCGCTGGCACTAACTGATGCACCGTCTGTAGTTTTGGCAACCTGGCCTGCTAGGCTGTGGTAGACGACAGAGTAACAGCCAAACAGCCATCAGACTTTCGCATCATTTCTTAGTAGAGGCAACTGCGACTAAAATAAAAAATAAATAGAGGCGCGAAACTCTTGAAGAGCCAAGGCCTAAGTGGCTTACTCTCATCAACAATTCTCTGGGTGCGTGTGAAGAATTGAGGACCTATAGTTTTAACGCCGATTCCGAACGGAAGTTCAGAAGCACTGTTTTTGTCATGACAGAGACAGATTGATACTCTTGGAAGTTTTGTCAGTTCTTTGCAAAAAGCCATTCCCGTGAAATATGAAATAAAAACTAGGGACACGAGTAGGTCTCGAACACACGACGGCCTTAGTTTGCACGTTAAAAAAAAAATCAGTTCGAAGTTCGACATACTCATAAAACTCAAATGCATTTCCTTCCGATTTAAAAGGTAAACTGTTCTTCTGTTCTTCTTCTTCGTCACCGTACCATTTAATATTGATTTTTCTCATCTTTGCCCTGTAAAGCCAAATAATGGAATATGGAATGGACGACTTCAACTTCGAATTCACTTCGACAAAGGCCAAGAAAAAAATGCAAGAAAAAGACACAAAAAACCATTCCACCGTGATCTTGATCGACCACCAGTCCAGAGAAATATGGAAATTTAATCATTTTACATAATTGTGTGCATTAACTCGTGTTAAATAAACTTTGCACAGATTTGTTTACAGTTAGCAAACAATAACTGTTTTCTTGCAGCAAAGATGAATGCACAAGAGCAAAGCAAAAATGCAAATTCCAAGATAACAGTATTTCTAACTTTTTTCTGCACTTTAATTAATTAGTCTCGTTTACGTCTGAGTAATTTTTTAGGGAAAAACAGTTCATTTTTTCTTCGCCCAACTAGGATGGAACTTTATTGGTAGATAAATTCCCAATTGGGAAGAGAAGAAAAGAAAAAATCTGGAGCACTTACCTCGGATAATCCAACGGCGTTGATGAAGACGATTTTGATGAATTCAATGTTTTGAAAACAAAGATTTTCTTAGTTGGTTTAAATTATTCCATTTTTACGCAGTTGGTTTTTGCTTTTTTTGCGATTTTATTGTTATTTTTTTGAGATTGATTTTTGGGTTTTTTTCTTTCGATAAAAAAAACTACACCGAAGAGGAGCACACACAAAATTCGTACGACATAACAAGACGACGACACGAAAAAATCTGAGTGAGAAAATTAGTTTTTGTTCGAAGGAGGATGAAAAATGAAAAGAAGATGGACAAAATCAAAAATCGTGTACATGTGTAGAAAAGAGATGAAGAGATTTTTTTATGGCATTGAAAAGAGATGAGAATTGAATTGATTTTGACGGCAGATTGTAGTAGACTTGGATTTCAAATGTGTAGTAGATTGCTGACAGGTGGATTTAGGTAGGGTATTGTGAGACAAAATGGGTTACCGTCAATAAATTGTAATTATTTTATATTTTGCTTGCAATTTTTGTAATCTCACGAAAGCTCGTTGGTCTTGAATGAAATTAAAACAAGGGACATGCTATAAACAGACAAAAGAACATCTGCCCACCACCTAGCACAAAACGCCACTGTTGGTGACATAAATTTCGAGTTAATTAAGGAGTTCACCTACCTTGGAACAAACATCAATCCCACAATCGACACCTTAGTGGAGATCCGATGAAGAATTACCCTAGCGAACCGCTGCTGCTTCGGTTTGGCAAAACAATTGGGTTCAAAACTCCTCACTCGAAAGACAAACAGCCATATTTATAATCAAATCTTAAAGGTTGCTTAACTTTAAGCAACCTTTAAGTATGATTTAAGTAGAAAATCCATATTTATAATCAATTTGAAGATTTAAGCAACGTTACTTAAAGCTCTCTTAACTTAAACGCCAAATTTGTTGTTTAAAGGTTGATTAAGTGTTGCTTAAATGTTGACATTTGTACGATATTGAGAAATTGTCTATTTTTTGTTGGTATTTTAGTGTTTTTTTTAATGAAGATATGTTCACAAAAACAATAACTATTGTAAGGGTTATTGAGAAAGAAAGACTCCACGAGGGAAGAAAATACCACCAAAGTTTCTTAAGTACGATATAGTCAAATGGGAAATGGAAAAGAAGATTGAAGCGGGAACGAAGAACAGGGAATGGATGTAGTCCTGATTTTAGACGAAAAAAATATTATCTCGTGCTGAGAAAAATTATTTACAAATAGTCTGTCCTAGCTGCCAGTTTTAACAAAACCAACCTTTTCTTTCAAGAAAAACCAAAAACAACTTCATTTGCTTTTTGTTTTAAGAAAATATCACAAAATACATATATTAATCGTTCACAAAAAATTCGCACACAATTTTAATTTACGACAACATGTTGAGATTTCTTTAAATGTTTTTGTTTCATTACGGGCTACGGGGTGTTTGATATTTTCGGAATTCAGTTAGTTCAGCTGAAGCAGCGGCAGCGTTGTTGTCCTTTTTTGCTGTCAGCGTCGTTTGCCGTCATCATTATCATTGATGAGACAATCATTTCCTTACCTAGTCCACTTTTATGAAACTATCTGCACCTATTTTTGTTTTTATTTATTTTTGTTTTTACTGACGTCAAAATTGACACATAAAACTTAAATTTCCTGTAATAGAATCGTCGTTTCTATTACATTTTTGACTTTGACGTCGCTTAGCTAAGTAACAGTCGATAATCGATTATAAATAAGAATTTAAGTAACGTTACTTAAAGGCAACTTAAATATTTAAGCATGCTTAACTAATTAGCGTTTTAAAGTGCTCTTAAGGATACTTTATAAATACGGCTGAAAGTGTCTGCTATACAAAACGGCACTGGGCACTTTCGAAAGAAAAATTCTCCGACGGATTTTCGGTCTCGTAAGTGACGATGGCAAATGGAGAAGATGGTTCAACCGCGAACTCTACCAAGATGTGGATGTAGTCCAGAAAGCCAAGAAAAAACGACTACATTGGTTCGGCAACATCGAGCGAATGGACGACAATGCTCCAGCCAAGAAAGCCTTCTCATTACAGCCCCAGGTTCGAGACAAGGAAGACCGAACCTACGGTACAAAGACCAAGTGACTACGGATGCCAGAGCGCTTGGTTTTGATGACTGAAGACTGCAATAGAGGGACAATGGAGGGCTGCAGTGTCTCAGGCTGAGATCCTTCATGGATTGGGAGTTTAAAGAGCAAGATCAAAAAACTACGAAGATCTTATGTAGGCAGTAACGTTTATTTCTTATTCTTATCCTTAATTGTGTACTTATCGTAGGTCTTCGTCGGGTCATACGGCTCCCAGCGACTAGCCGGAAAGATGTGCTTGTTCCTTTCATACCAGTTCCGCAGCAGCACCTTGCCAGCGTGGGATTCCTCCTTTTCCACAGTCGCATCACTGATCATCCGGACATCGTCATGCACATCGAACTGGAACAACGGACCACTCTTACCTCTGGCTTTGGTCACAATGAAGTCATAGAATGTGTAGTGGTGGGGAAGAATCAAATCCTCCTTAACGTACATCAGCTGGTCCGCCATAACTGTCTTAAGTTCATTGAATTCCTTTCGCAGAACTTCCAAGCATTTCTGCAGAAACTGATAGATTGAGTTTCCCTTCTTCATAGTAGCACTTCGACGATGTCCAGAGCCATCCCAGTAACTGAAGGTAATAGTGATTTCTTGGTCTTTCAAAGCGGCCTGTTGGGCGACCCATTCCTGGCGTAGTTCTTCACGAAGACGATTCTCTCTTTCCTCGCGCTCCCTATCCGGAAGAAACGAAGTGTCAACATCGGGATTCTTGCAGATTTTCTTTTTCTTTGGCTCATCAGTGCTCTCTTCAGTTTTCCACTTCTTCACAGGTTTGATTTCGAGAGGTTTAATGTCTTCATCCTCTTCTTCGTCGACTTCATCTTCTTCCAAAGTGAAGGACAGCGCTTGGATTTGTCGTTTTTGTTTGTTTTTCTCGGCTTGGATAGCCTCCAAAGCTCGCAGCTTTTCGCGTTCTTTCTCGTCCTTTTTCTGGGCAAGTTTCTTTTCACGTTCACGAACAATGTCTTCCTGCTTGGCTTTCATCTCATCCAAGGTGACCAAACCAATGGTCGAGGTTTTGAGTTGCTGTTCCACGGCATCGTAGTGGCTGGCGAATTTGTTTTCAATGTTGGAGATCTTTAGGTCTTCTTCGATTTTCTTCTTGCGAAATTCGATTTCTTGCTGAGCGATTTCACGTTTTTTCATCAATTGCATGGCTCGGCCAGCTTCACTGGCAGCTCCCTTGTAGTGGGCCATTGTTTAAAAACTTGGAATATATTTTGTTTGTTGAAAATTGTAGAAAACAAAACAACGAGTAATTAAAATGTCTTTTTTTCAAGAAAATTGTTTCCTAAATGCAAAATGTACAAGAAAAAAGAAAACGTCAAGCAGAAATGTCATTTCAGAAATGTGGTTCTCTTAACTGCGAACCTGATAAAAGGTTAGATTTCAAAGGGTGACACATGAATTTTATAATAGGTCTGTTTGGGAACTTTTTGTAGCAGTTTGTTTGAAATCTGTCAAATTAGGTCAAGAGAGTAAAATTCTCTCAGAAAGAGAGAAATTTGCAACAAAGTAAACAAACGCGTTAATGTAATTTGTTGCAGTTTGTTTTCATTTTTCAAAACGATTGATATATAATAGTGTACTATACGTTCATTACTTATAATGGAAAAATAATGATTTTTTGATTTTGGTGATAGAGTTCCTGAAATATGAATATGACAGCGATGACGAGCTCTTCAATTTCATTATGGAAAGAGAAAGAGGACAACGAAATAGGCAAAACTGTGTAGAAAAATACTTTGAATAAGTGATTCGTCAGTATACCGATTTGGAATTAAAAATGCAAATTCACATTCATATACATATCTCTATATATATAAAAATGAAATCCTGTTCGTTAATAATCGAATGACTCACAAACGGTTGGACGGATTTGGCCAATTTTTTTTTTATTTTGTTCGTGTTAGTCCGTAGATGGTTCTTAGGGAAAAAAATTTGAAATTATTGCAATTGCATTGGTTTTCAAATGGAAAACTGGAAAATTTCAACATGAGTTTTCGAATGGAAAATAGAAAGTTCTGATGAAAAACTGGGAAAACTCATTCGTTTGCAAAGGGAAAATTGCATATTATTGCAGGTGCATTGGTTTTCGGAAGACTGGAAAATTTCAAAATGAGTTTTCGAATGGAAATAGAAAGTTCTGATGAAAAACTCGGAAAAATCATTGGTTTTCAAAGGGAAAATTGCATATTATTGCAGGTGCATTGGTTTTTAAATGGAAAACTGGAAAATTTCAAAATGGGTTTTCGAATGGAAAAAAGAAAGCTCTTGATGAAAAACTCAGAAAACTCATTGGTTTTCAAAGGAAAATTGCATATTATTGCAGGTTCATTGGTTTCCAAATGGAAAACTGGAAAATTTCAAAATGGAGTTGCTCTGAAGGGCGGCGAGACGAAGTTCGCGGGGTCAGCTAGTTATATATATTATTTTTCGATCAGCTTTGTGAAAAAAATCAGCACTTCGGAAATGTATACTTATCTCCCGTCAGGACAAAAGAATTATTGGAACCAAGCATTAAACCTTTTTCCTTGCTTTGCTTATCATTATCAAGTCCTTAAAAAAATTGTAACATAAATGATATATTAATTGCTAAACACAAGGCATGTTCACTCTGAATTTCGGCGAACCATTTCAATTCAAATTCAAATTCGAAGAGCAAATTACATTCAAAAACAACTTGCAACAAGAATTTTCAGTTGCAAGAAGTTGCAAAATTTTCTTTGGAGGGGAAATATTTTGCTCTCTCGATTTCCCCTTTCTCTGCAACTAGTTCGAGTAAACAAACAGGAAAATCTAAAAACGTTTTACTTCGTTGTACTTCGTTGCAAAAAGTTGGAGTTACCAAAAGCGGGGTTTACATGGTCCAACATGGTTGGACAACATGGTTTGACAACAGCAATGTTGGATCATCTAAACGCTAAAACAACCGCTTGACAAACCATGTTGGATGGTTTTTAAAATTTTTTAAAAACTTGCTGGTTTGTCATACCATCCAACGTGTGTAAACAGATGTTGGACAAACCTGAAAAATTAAAATATGGGAAATTCCCCGCATTCACTCATTTTTCATTTCTATTATATGCGTTTACTCTGAGGTCGAGTCGGAATGTCGGAAATTACCGATAATGAGTTTTGGAGGGAGTTTTTTCAACTTTATAAAAATCTCCCAGAACCAATAACCACACTGATATTGGACAACATCGTACTTCGTGTAAACGCAAAGTTCATTCTTTCATCCAACCATGTTGTCCAACCATGTTGGATCATGTAAACCCCGCTAAACAGACCTAATATGAAGAAAATGAGTGTGATGTGTTAGTCCCCTATTACACGTCGTGAGGCATCGTGTAATAGCAGACTTACTCTACAATTTGTAAAAGACTATTTTCTTCCAACACAATGCAAAATGAAAAATAGAGAATTGTTCAAAAATCAAATAATAGTTAAGACAAACCCGTACAAACGCATTATAGTAAGTTCGTCGGCATACCATTTAATACTACCTTCAACTTTTAATAAACAACTTTACGGTTCTATCTTTATACTTACTTACTCACTTATGGTGGCGCTACAGTCCAGGTCGGACCAGCCAAAAAGCGTCTCCCAGTTCGGTCCCTAGCTGGCTGTCCCCAGTTTCTCACGCGAAGTTGATTCAGGTCCTCTATCACCTGTGTGCTCCACCTGAGGCGCGGTCCTCTTCTGCGACGTCTTTCCGGGTTTTATTCGAAGACTCTACCAGCCGGAGCATTATTTTCCATTCGCTCCACATGACCAAACCATCTAAGTCATTGGACCTTAACTTTTCTGGCTAGGTCAGTGTCGCTGAACAGCTCGTACAGTTCTTGATTGAATCTTTGTCTCCATTTATGCGGACAGGACCAAAAACTACTCGAAGAATTTTTCTCTCGAAGCAGCCCAAAGCGTTTTCATCTGGACCTTGACAAGGTCCATGTCTCTGCACCATAAATTAGGACTGGGATGATGAGGGTTTTATACAGTGACACTAAAGTTGTTCGAGAGAGGACTTTACTTCTCAATTTCCTTCTTGGTCCAAAGAAGCAGTGATTGGCAAGAGTGATCCTTCGTTTGATTTCAGCGATGGTGTTGTTGTCTGAATTTATAGCGAACACTATGCAGACGAAGTTCTTAACTACCTCGAAGTTAAATCTATCTACACTGACGTTGGCTCCAAGACGTCGATGTTGGTTGTCCTTTCTTGTTGACAGCATTAACTTGGTCTTGCTTTCGTTTACCGCAAGCAAGACCCATCTTCTTGGTCTCCGTCTCAAGACTCACGAACGCTTCACTGGCATCACGCTGTGTTCTTCCAATTATGTCAATGTCGTCTGCGTATCCTAGTAAGTGGACGGATTTGTGAAGGGAGACTTATACCTCTGTAGTTAGTGCAGTTCAGGGGATCCCCTTTCTTTAGAATCGGGCATACGATGCTGAGGTTCCATTCATCGGGCATGCTTTCTTCCGACCATATCTAACAGATGAATTGGTGCATGCTCCTATCTTGATCGTCGCCTGCTGCTTTGAACAGCTCAGCAGCTAGACCATCTGCTCCAGCGGCTTTGTTGGATATCAGCCGTGATATTGCCGCTTTCACTTGTTCTAGGTCGGGTTCACGGAATTGTTGGCTGTCATCGTGTACAATAAAAGGCTCCTGTCTGACGGCGGGGTTTTGTTCGTAGTCGCCGTTATACAGTCTACAGAAGTGGTCTTTCCAAATCCCCAGCATTGACTGCGATTCTACTATGATGTTCCCTTGTTGGTGAATACCTTTATGGGCTACTTCGACTTATTTGAAGCCCACGCCGTAAAAGGAGCGGTTTTTTCCGGCTCTTGTACTTAGGTTAGGTTAGGTTGGATTCACAGTACACAGAATACAAGGTATTATATTGCGCATCTGTCAGAAACCAAAATGACAGAAGTGAGAAAAGGCACCAAAGAAATCCCAAAAATTTCAGATCCCATGTCAAATTCGTCAAGGGAAAAAAATGGCTGTTATTTTTAGTAAATGAGACAGACAGAGACAGAAATCTAAAGTTTTGTTCTTTTCTTTTTACTTTTCTTTTATTATGACATTTTGGATCTGAAATTTGACATAATATGCGCGAACTTGAGAAGAAGAAAATCGGGAATATAATACCTTGTATTCTGTGTACTGTGGGTTGGATTGGCTGTCTAGATGTTATTGACTCACTTAGACCTCAAGGGTCCATTGTGATACCACTAAAGAAGTTACTCATGGGAGAGTAATGAACTTAAACAAACCATTTTGTACTTTTAATGAAGTTAGAGAGACATTTTGTGTCGATCGTTGCCAGTTCACTATTATTATCGAAGAAGGGATTACCGAGATAGTTATTCCTTCTATTGGAGAGTGCCGGACATGTACACAGAAGGTGTTGGACTGTTTCCTCCTCCTCCTCGTCCATGCAGCTTCTACAGAAGTCGTTTGCGTAGACCCCAAGCCTCAAAGCATGTCTACCTATGAGGCGGTTTCCTGTTATGACTCCAATTGTAGAGCTTATATTTTGTCTGCTCAGGGAAATCAAGCCTTTTGACCGTTTCAGGTCTATGCTTGGCCAAATTTGTTTGGTTGCTAGGCAGGTGGTACCCTGTGACCATCTAGCATTGGCCGCCCGGCACCCACTTGGAGGGTTTGAATGAGGATTTTTGCCGGACGGCTCTTGTTCTTGGAGTCACATTAAGTGCCTGGGTACTCCAGGTTGGGGGTTGTACGTCGGGGCGACTTTCCGACTACGTAGAGAAAGATTTAGTTGCGAAGCAACAACAGGCCTTCTTATAGTTCTGCCAAAAACTCGAAATGAAAAAGCTCAACTTCTCGGAATTTTATCAGTTTATTGCATTCATGTTAAAAATTATTAAACCAATTACTTCAAAAAAACTGATTTGACTGCAGTAATTTTCGATATTGAAATCTACTAGTGCCAGTTGTACAATCAACGGAAGAACAAATTAATAAAAATATAGATTTCTTCACCTTAAGTTCAGCCAACAACCATACAACCGTAGAAATGAAGAAATCTTTGTTTAAATTGACATCTTCTTTCGTTAATCCAAGGTTCAGAGTTGACCATTGTACAAATTAATGACAAAAAAAAATTGAAAGTTATTTAAAAAAATTAAACAAGAATCATGTCATAACATCACAATTGCCCTGGGCGTGACAGCCATCTGTTAAATTTTTCCATCACTGCCAGTTTGGTTATATACGGTGGAGCGCTACCCAGCAAAAAATCCGTTACCGAATTCAAAATCAAAAGTGAACAATACACGAACAGCACCAATGTCAGCAGTGGAACACACAAGATCAGCAACGGAACCTTGCGATCAGTCACAAAGTAAGTTTCACGCGTTATGCGTTTCATCCAACTCCAGATGTATGGAAACATTTTGTCAAATAATTCCTTGGTCCTTAGTATGATATTTTGAAAACCGTTAACGATCTTTGCCACCATTAGAACTATCACCAGCATAATCACCACCATGTATGAAACATCATCAGAATCAGAGAGAATTTCATCGATTTGTGATTCTGATTGGTATCTTGGCCGATCGTCCTTGTCGTAGGTGGTTTCGGTTTTAATGGATTCCATAATTCTGTAGAATTCTTCATCTTCGTCCAATTTGGAAATTACACTACTTGTTCTTGCTGTACTCGGGGCGAAACTTGCTTTAAAAAGGTTAGTATCCCCAGATTTGTGGCCTATGTAGGGCTTAAACTGGAGTGGCTCAAACATTTTTTGAAAGAGCAAAATTTTTGTTTAATTTTTGTGATTTTTTTGAAGTGTCTAGGTCTGTCATTCACGAATATAATTGTGGTTGCTTTTGTGTAAATTTTATTTTCTGTAAAACACTTGACTGCTGAAAGTTTTACAATTAGCCTCCTTGAGGTTGCCTCTGAAAATGGATCCTTACTAATGGTGGAGCCCTACGAAAAAAATGTTAAGCATGAGTAACTTTCTATTGGAATAATCGAAATACCGTTAAACCGCTAATTGGCCTGAGAAATTTCACATCGCCCTACAGATGCAAAGCAGCGCAGTAGCTAGATGTCCTGGCCAGGCCACTCATAAGACTGATGTAACATCGAAACCAGAGATAGAAATTATGTCATCTCCTCAAGTATGGTTTGTATGAGAACAAGTATGATTCTGGTCTACGAGTCATAAAAGTGGAAGCATCGAAGGAGATGGTATTTGCCTGGATCCCGTGAAAAGGATTCCCCTTTATGTCGCTTGCTGGGAACCACTCGCAAACTAAATAGACCCCTAAACATAGATCTTCGCCATTCTTCGAGTCTTAATGCAAACATCGAATCTGACCACTTTCTTAATGACACGGAGTTCCAAGTTGTGAGCAGTCCACAACTACAGACACGAGGCATGGGCTTCTTAGGCCTGAACCAACATGCCTTGATAACATCAGGAACACTTACAGTCATGAAGTAGGACTCATCCTCGAAGAGCGTCATAAAATGGAAACAATTTGTAACTATAGAGTAACGGGTGAAGAATAGTCGCAGCTGTAAGGCCACTAGTTTTATGATGAATGCAAGCTAGCATCTGACCGTTAGAATGCTGCATACCGAGCAATGAAGCGGTCTCATAGACGCAATGCAAGAAGAAATAGAAAGTAGGGACCACGCTATGCACGGGAAGTTCTACGAATATGTTCAAAACATCAATCAGTATCCACCGCGCTGCACCTACAATAAAGACGGAGTTGGCAATCTAACCAACGATCCCAACGGTAGTTTGGAGCGTTGGTAAGTGCATGGAATAGTTTTTGAATAAAATCAAAGGTTCAAGAGAAAGGTAACAAACTCCAACACACTTTAGATTTGGCTTCACCCTAACGTTAACGAGTTCACTCATATTAATTCAGTGCATGCTCTCACAAAGGAGCTTTGACCTCACGTTTCGTTTGACAATCGTACAGAAAAAAACGTAAAATGGAAGCTCTAGTTCATGATAATGGCTAAAACACAAACACGCTCTAGCATTGTCTTCCGTTACGTTACGATGCACCCACTCGAGTTCGCTTTGAATGACATTTCTCCCTCCATCATCATCCCTCCAAAAACAAATGAATTTCGTTTGTTGACTTTTTTTTACAGCTTTGAGCTGTCAGACGAAGTACTTGTCCAGCATATTATTGAACTAGAGCTTCCATCTCGAGACACATTCCGTACAAAACGTGAAGTAAGCTTAAAAGCAGAAACACAATGGAGCTTTAGGCAGACGCGTCGTTGCGTTACGATGCACCCGCTTCACGTGTGCTTTGAATGACAGTTCTCCCTCCATCATCATCAAACAGATTTGCCACTTTACTCCTTTCGAAGTTGTCTACTTCGATTTTTGAAAAACTTTGAATATCTATTCCAACTTCGCACCATCAAGAATGTTTTGAAATCTACTTCACTCGATTTTACTTGATATTTCCAAAATCTGCTTCGATTAACTCATTGAGTAATTTTATGCCTACAGTTCTCTTATTTTCATCAGGAAAATATATAATCGATAAGTTTCTATCCTTATACACGAACAATAAGCGGACACACTTTACAAACACGAAATGTCAACCCATACATATACGCAAAGTATGAGTTACGTGATTGTATTAAAGTGTTTAATATTTTACGCCGTGCGCAACTTGGGTTGGAATGTTGGTTAAATTTAAGCACTTGTGTCATATTTTAGCTTGCTAGTTAAATTTTAACACATCATATCTGCCATGTAGTGTCAAAATTAAATCGAAAGTCAAGTTTGTATACACATTTTAACACAATTCACACACGGCTCTAATTGTAGATCTGTCTATGTATTCATGGTCAATATAAAATACACTATTTTAAAATCTTTTTCGCTTTTTCTCAATCTACTTCGCTTTATTCCCAAATTTACTTCGCTTCCATTTTTTTTTAAGTGGTAACGCTGCTCCAAACAACAAATGAACAAACAGCTGTTGAGCTGTCAGACAAAGCAAAAGTTCAACCAAGTTGAACTTTTTTTTGACAGATGGTGGCTTCGTTACGTTTTCTTACGTTTGTCAAAAAAAGCGTACGTAGGAAAAGCGTCATTGTGTGAGGTTACACAGATTTCCTATAGCTGAACTTTTCGCAGTTGTCAAAATCGACGGCAAAGCGTCATTGTGTTTCTGCTTTAATTGTGTTAGCCTTAGCAGGCATTGAATTCCTATTATGGCTGACTCGAAAACGTCAGGCAAAGCCAAAGTTAGAGTGGTGTTTCTTACTTACTTATGCTGGCGCTACAGTCCGGGGTGGACTTGGGCCTCAACCAACAAACCTCTCCAGCCAGCTGGGTCATTAGCTAGCTGTCTCCAGTTTCGCACGCCGAGTTGGTTGAGGTCATCTTCAACTTGCGCACGCCACCTGAGCCTTGGTCTTCCTCTACTGCGTCGTCCCTCTGGGGTGGATTCGAAGACTTTACGGGCCGGGGTATTGATGTCCATCCTCTACACGTGACCAAGCCATCTGAGTTTTTTGACCTTAACTTTTCTGGCTAGGTTAGTGTCGATGTACAGCCCGTACAGTTCGTGGTTACACTTTTCCTCCATTCACCGCTTATGCAGACAGGACCATGATAGATCTTCCGTAGAACTTTTCTCTCGAACCGGCCTAGGGTGCTACTCATCCGTTTTTGACAGGGTCCACATAGCCGTATTTAGGGGGAGGGTTACGGGGTTTAACCATTCTCGAAATAATTTTGTAAAGCAAAATCAAATAACTATTGATTAATAACATAATGATTTTTTTGTCTTGCTAACACTGAATTTATAACTATTCCATTGAAGCTTAAGGGTATTTTTCTATTTTCTTCCAGAAACCTTTGTTTTATTTGGTTTGGTATAATCAAGATATCATTTAGTACTCTCGCCATCTAGTTACCTACAAGCAGAGATAACCATATTTCTTTTACATAAGTCGTTACATGACCAAAATTTAAGGCAAAAAATACTGCAATGTCCCAAAGGCAGTATGAATTCTTCTTTTGTAAACATAATGAAGAATTTTTTTTCTTCTTCGGTCCCTACGCTCGTTGACAATAAAAAACTCGAGTTGTTAGCTCTCTCGCGAAAGCTGCTAGAGAGTAACATGATTCCCCCAGTTCTTGAGCGCGTCAATGTTTCCATGGGACAAATCTTCTTCCGCACTCGTGCTGTGGCGAGAGTTCTAGAAGATCTCATCATACATAAATCCGCTGGTCCGGGTGGTCTCCCCGCTATTATTCTGAAGAGGTGTTCTTCCACGCTGGCAAAACCCTTGCGTTAGCTTTTCCATCTATCCTATTCTTCTGGGCTCGTTCCGAGCAGTTGGAAAACAGCATTTGTCCGGCCAATTCAAAAAAAAGAAAGGAGAATCTTCTTCTCCCTCCAAATATTGTCCGGTTGGATTTAAGTCCCTTCTTTGTAAGGTCGTGGAAACGCTGATAAACTATCAACTCAAGAAATATCTCGAAGACCGAAAGCTTCTTAATGACCGGCAACACTGACTTCAACAGCATTGTACAATGGAGAATACAAAATCTCGTAGAATTTAATGCTTCGAAAACTCAATGCTGTCTTGCATCGTTATAGCGAGATATACCTCCCCTGCCACTGTCCATGAGTGGCACTTGCATCAATGAGACCGAACATCTCAAGATTCTCGCTATGTGCATCACTGACCACCTTTTGTGGAACGATCACATATGTGATGTCACCAAAAATGCCGCAAAATGTTTGGGTTTCTTAAGGCGATGCAAGAAATTTTTCTCCCCGTCTGATATGGCCCTTATCTTTAAGACTTATATCCGTCCAAAGCTTGAGTACAATTCCCATCTTTTGGCTGGTGCTCCAGTTACATACTTAAGCCTCTGGGACGGTATACAAAAAAGGGCTCTAAGACTGATAAGTGACAGAGACATAACCACCTCGTTAGACCACCGTGTCGTAACGTGTCGTGTCTCTTTCAGTTCTATCGTTACTTTTACGGTAAGTGCTCAAGTCAAATAGCCAGTTGCATTCCTCCCCTTAAAAGATTTGCACGTAATACTCGCGCTTCTAGGAATGGCCATCAGTTTACCCTCGAGTCCAACTTCGGACGTACTCTCAAGTATAGAGAATCGTTCTTTAGCCGTACTTCAAGAATGTGAAACTCCCTTCCACACTCTGACTTTCCAATTCAAATGTTCAGGTATTTAAGACCAATGTACACCGGCAGTCCGGTACCTCCTTTCCAACCCCTTTCCATTATTTAAGGGTAATAGATAAACTCAAGAATTATTTTTAAACTTTCCATCAAACATTTGGGACTATTCTGCCATTTCTGTTATTCTGTTATGCATTTTCATTTATGAATCATAAAAGATTTAGAAATAAAAGATCTTTTATAATTGGTATTCAGGACTTCGAACTTTTATAAAATTCTGTTATGAATTTTTCGAAAAAGAAATCTGTTATGAGACATCTGTCATTTATCAGCTGTTATTTAAATAAATTGTTTGTGATTTGTCAATCTAAATTGAATTGGGAATGAATTTGTGAAGAATATGGATATCCAAGACTGATGGTAAGTTTAATTTCAATTCAATTCAGTTTTAATTTATCTATTTTATATGAAGATGCCATCTTTCCAGAAACCAGCCCCTGCATTTTCCGGAACTGCTGTTTTGAATGGCCAGTTTCGTGAAGTCGCCTGATAATTTGCCCCAGCTGCAGAATCTTATCAAACGTGATCCGGAGTCATACAAGGAAGAATTCTCTCGGCAATATCGTCATTTCTTGAGCAGTTTGGAAGTTTTCTAGCTAAATCCGAGCAATGAAAACAAAAGTCTCGATGAATTGGTTATGTTTATTGCGCAGGTAACAATTTCCTATATCAATAACGCGTACTTTTGTTTACCAAAACATATTTCAAGGTCGCTCAATGCTATCCAGACGTGTGCCTTCAGTTCCCTCAACATTTGGTTGATTTATTGAAAAACCACGCAACAACTCTCGACCCAACTATGCGCAATTGTTTTGTGAAAGCATTGATCCTCCTGAGAAACAAAAATCTTATCCCAGCACTGGATTTGCTTGAGCTATTCTTTCAACTGATTCGATGTCCCGACAAGAATTTGAGAACATTCCTTCAGAATCACATCATCACCGACATCAAGAACATGAATGCCAAGCACAAAGATATGAAATTGAATTCGGTAAGCTATTCGCAAGTCAAACAGAACCTTTTACCGTTTATTTTCGTTGTAGACCCTTCAAAACTTCATGCATTCAATGCTGAAGGACACAAATCCAAGGGCTGCCAAGATGTCCGTTGACATCATGATTGAACTGTACAAGAAGAACATCTGGAACGATCCGAAAACAGTCAACGTCATCGCGACAGTCGGCTGTTTCTCGAAAATCTCTAAAGTGAGTTCTTCGTTTGCTCTTCAAATTCTATTACAAACAAACTCCATTTGCAGGTTCAAGTGGTTTCATTGAAATTCTTCCTTGGTCATGACGAAGAAACCAAAGAGTCGGGCGAATTAGGTAGCGAGAATGAAGTTGATTTGAAAAGCGCTCTGATGGTGAATCGTGTCAATAAGAAAACCACGAAACGACAGAAGCAGCTGGCACAGGTCAAGAAACAAGATGTCAAGGCGTCGAAGAAGAAAAAGAATGCCGAACCCTTCAACTTTTCTGGCTTCCATTACATCCACAATCTCCAGGGACTGGTCGAGGGTCTGTTCAAACAACTGCAATCGGGAAACGAACTTTTCGAAGTGAAACTCATGAATTTGGACGTTATATCTCGGGTCATTGGTATGTACGATCCTCTCCTCTTCAGTTTCTATCAGTATATCACCAGTTTCTTGCAGCCACATCAGCGTCAAGTACGAGAATTCTCCAATTCGCTGCTCAGGCTTCCCACGGACTCGCACCCGGTGATGTCTTGGAAGCAGTTCTCAAAACAATCGCGAATAATTTCATAACCGAGCGTCCAGCGATGTGATAGCCATTGGATTGAACCAGATGTAAGTCGCTATACGGGATTTTGTTTATTCCAACTTCAGACTTCCTTCCTTTCAGGTCTATTGCATTATTGCCGGTAGCGACATAAACGAACAACATTTCGAAGTTGCCAAAACCACTCCGAAATCTTAACATGATCCGGTCTGCAAAAGGACAAAACAAAGTGTGCTTGCTGGTAGCTAACTTATGCTGGAGTTTAATATGGCATGCCCTCCGTGGCCACTGAAATAGTTGGCTACCAATACAAACGATTGTACGAGCATGTACCGACAGGAATTGAAGTGCCTAAAAAACCCCAAATGACGTGCGCTCTCATCAAGCATCAGGGCTGTGTTAATAGGGTTCGTTTTCGCAGCTTCATGGAGTGAACTGGGACGAGTTAACATTTGGGATCTTCCGCCACAATTGTTCATTCATGAGGGACAAAAGAAAATCAAGGAACTTCGCTGGCATCCTCAACTACCGGGGGTTATTTTATCGACGGCGCATAGTGGGTTCAATATATTTAGAGCGATAAGTGTTTAAAGTTAACGGTGTTTTTTTATTGTACAAATAAAAATCAGGTATTTTTGAAAATACAACAAATTTTTCTTTGCTTTTTTGTGTCGTCAGTGTCGCCAAGTCAGAATGTTCGCTGCTATCATCATCGTTGTCCTCTTCTTCTGCGTCTAGCAGCGTGTCAGTGTTAATCAAGTGTCGCATAGTGGGCCGGCCATGTTCACAGTTCTGAAACCGAATTATAAAAATTACCATAATTAAACATCTTTTTCCTGTACGAGTTGATTTCAGATGTGTTCTTACCTAAAGCTGCTCAATTTCGCCCATTATGATCAATCAAATTGCGCATTGTCAATTTACTCAAGGGCTTGCCAAGCATCACAGACTTTCTGCATGCTCTGGAAGCAAACATCTCTCTAATACGAGACGACGGTGGTAGCCTTGACACGATACACTTCTCCGCTAAAGCATAGCCTTTGTATGGTCCGGATCGAGTTGCAAAGCACGTTCAAAGTGCAAAATTCTTTCTCTAGATTGTCACTGTAGTACAGGCACAATCAACGAACATAAATAGCATCGGCTGATGTGGTATCGTTCTTCTTGACCCTGACTCGACTGTCTCATCTGTCAATCTGTGCGACCTGTACGGTGCCGATGATATTGCCGAGGATGGTGTAGCATTTGGCAATGCGAACGTATTCCTTTTCGAATTTGGATCGATTCGAATGGATGTGGGCGCATTGACCAGGGTATTGTGATAGTTGCAAAGCATTATTTGGCATGCAGCATGATTGTCTTAGTAGGCGGCGGTTTTTTGTGCAGCCTTTGCCCTGCTTCTCCACATACTCCATTGTGACAACGTCCCCTCTGAAAGATAAAAGTGATATTCCTGTATAATGAATAAAACTTAAAAGACACGTTGGTCTGCAGACGGCAGTAGTTACTTACCCAAAAAATGCCCATCATCACTGGCTATCGAAACAATTTGAAACGACCATTCTGTCCAAATAAACACCGACAGATCTAGCAGAATTCCTCGAACCTTCTCAACTGTCGATACGTACAAATTTGTTATTAAAATGCACCACTTTCACTTCACTGGAAATACTTAAAACCACTTAAAACATAAAACTATGGGATTAAACATAAAATATAACCATTTTATGTATTTTTGAACGAGCTGTGTCTTCCACGCTTCAAATTTAAGTATACAAAATTTTTTTTTTTAACTGAAATCGTAGTTCTTATTGAAATCTTTTATCATAAAAGGCCCGAAAAGTTGTCTGTTATTCTGTTATGATTTTTAACAGATTTCTTAAAAGATTTTGGCTTGCTGAATACCAAATAGGCGATTTATAAAAGATTTTCAGTATGTTCGAATTTTTTGACAGTTCATAACAGATTTCTTAACAGATTTAATAACAGATTTGGCTTGCCGAATACCAAATCTGTTATTCATAAAAGATTTTTTGACAAATAAAACTTTTGTATGGGAATTCATAACAGAATAACAGAATAAAAGATTTCGCCGAATAGCCCCGATTGTTTCGTGAACAAATGAATTGGCTTCGGCAAATTGAAAAAAATGTGATTTTGATTGATAAATATGTTTCCTTTTTTATTAAAAATTTGAAAAAATTATCATTTATCTTAACCTCCCCTGAAGCAAAATCCTAGCTACGGCTATGAGGGTCCATGCTTCTGCACCATATATTAGGATGATGATGATGAGACTCTTATAGTGCGTCACCTTAGTTGTTCGGGAGAGGGCTTCACTACTCAATTGCTTTCTTAGCCCGAAGAAACAGCGATTAGCAAGAGTTATTCTCCTTCTGATCTCGGCACTTATGTCATTGTCCGTGTTGATAGCGGAGCCAAGGTATATACAAAGTCCCTAACTACCTCGAAATTATATATGTACGTCTATTGTGACGTTTGTCCAAGACTTCGGTGTTGGGTGTCCTTTCTTGAGGACAGCATATACTTTGTTCTGCCCTCATTGACCGCTAAACCCATTTTTTCAGCCTCTGTCTGTATACTCGCAAAAGCACTGTTGACATCACGATATCAATGTCGTCATATCAATGTCATCAGCGTGCGCGAGTAGTTACACAGACTTCTGGAAGATAGTGCTTCTAGTTTTGACGCGGGAGTTCTGCGCTATTCGTTCCAGTGTGATATTAAAGAAGACGCATTACAATGCATCACCTTGTCGGTGAGGTCGTTACCGACTTTAATGGAGCAGCGTGCTTTCTCCATTGTCATCTTGCTCAAACGAATGAGTTTTGTATGGATGCCAAAACTGAACATGGCTTCGCTAAAGATGCTGTCATACGCGGCCTTAAAATCGATATAAAGATGATAGGTGTCGATTTGGAGTCCTTGAGTTTTTTCCAGGATCTGCCGTAATGTGAATATTTGATCGATGGTGAACTTTCCTGGTCTGAAACCACACTGATATGGGCCTATCTGTTTGTTGACAAACGGCTTCAGGCTACTGCAGAAAAGATCTTATAGGCGATATTAAGGTGGTCCTTCCATATCCTCAGCATTGACTGTGACTCTACTACGATATTTCCCTGTTGGTCTTAAGGCTGGGTTTCCCATTGAAAATTTCGTTGGTGTTTTGCGCAAAACTGTGTAGCTCCCAAAATATTCCGAATATTTAAATGAAATCAACGACTATAGATTATACATTTAATAAGCTAAGAAGTTAATAAGCTAAAAAAAATATGAAAAATGTATTTCATCCCAAAAGGGTCATGCATAACGAAAAATTATGAAATTTTTGGAGACGTTTGCGGTGGAACAGTTTTGTTGCCTTAAAAATTAATTTTTTATTCTTTTTATGTTTTTTATCTATTCTTTAAATGTCTCACGATTCAGTGACGTGACCTTTTTTTTAATATTTTGTCCAGTTTCGTCAAAAAAAAATTAACGAAAACACGAAAAATGGGCAAAATTTAGCAAAAGTAGGTGTGATTTATTTGGAATAATTTCTAAAGTAATAAAGATAAAAAATTGAAAATATGTTTTTTATACTGTCGAAATGTACATAATATCACATTAATTTTTTAATTTTTTTTATAAATTATTTTACTAAATTTTTTTGAAGTGCAAAGTAAAAAATTGCATGTTTTTCTTAGAATATTCTGCGGTGAACAAGATTCCAGCCCCATTTATTTTTACTCAACAACAAAAGTATTTTTTTATGAAAATTGAATATCTCTTCGACTCAGTAACGTTTTTAGAAAAAAAAAGAAAAAAATTAAAACATATTTAAAAATGCATTTAAAAATGTCAGTATTTGTGTATCAATAATGAGGAGAATGCAGCAAACAATATTTTCAAATATATTTTTTTAATTTTTTTTCATATTTTTTATATAGAAATCAGAAACTAAAATAATTTTACGATTACCCGTTTATTTTATATTAATATTCGAAAATGGGTAATTTTTTTTACATTTTTACAAGGAATATCGCGTTTGCTCACACACACTAAGGTACTCAGTTCAAACGAATTGAACTAGGTGGCGTTCTTTTATATTTCATTCTCTTCTTCTTCGTTTTTTTTTTGTTTTTTTTTCATAGGATAGAGAAAAAATTCCTCATACCAAACGTTCTCATAGAACTCGTTTGAGAATGAAAATTCATTTTTTATACTTCTGGAATGTTTATGATATGCAGACATATAAGCACTATTCACATGAGCACGAACAACGACCAACGAATGAACGAAAATTCGTCGATTTTGACATTTCTTTCACATGAGAGTTTTTAATTCGTCGCGAATGAACAACCAAAACACAAAGCAAAAATGATTTTTGAGGTTAGACGCGCGCGAATATTTTGTTCGTTGGGAGTGTGGATGATGTGGAACGCGAATAGAGTTTGGCAGTTCGTATCAGCTACAATTCTATTCGCGACGAATAAATTTGTTTTCTCAAATTTATTAACATTTGAGATTAAAAAGTTAATTTATGCATCATTAATCAAATATTAACTATACTTTTATCGTTTTGTTGAGAATTTGTAAGGAAATACGGCTTCAAACGTATCTAAAATTACTTTTCTTCATTCATTCGTCGTTCGTCGGTCGTGCTCATGTGAATAGTGCTATAGATAGGCAATAATTGTGATCACTTACTATGTACTTTGTACGTATTTGATGAAAACGTTGTTTTGAGTACCTCTCTATATTTGTCATATTTGCATGCATTCATTTCGAATATGTGAATGCGCGTATATTTTGTAAATGAGTCAAGTGCAATGGCTTGAGAAGTAAAATACCTGTTACGCAATGAGGAAACGATCTTTTTTTTCGGGGTGGTTTGTGCCATTTCTTATTATTATGACGTAAAGGGTTTTGTTTCTTTTTTGTTTTTTGTTTTGCTTCTGTTTTTTTGTAGCAATGACATTTTTTCCTCTCGTTTCTCTATGCTGGTGGGATCGTAATATCCTTTTAGAAGAAGAACAAACCTGTTACCTACGCAATGAAGAAACGATTGTTTTTCGTGGTGGTGTGTGCCTTTTCTTAGGATTATATAAAGGGTTTTGTTTTTGCCGATGATTTGAATTATGGTTCTTTCTTTGAGATCTTTGTTTTAGAATTATAAGAATTATAAAATTCAATCTAATGTCTAATCTTGACCTAATCTTGTTTTGTTTTTGTATAACAAAAGATTGATTTTATTTTGCTTTAGTACATAAAGGTACCTAAAGGTACAAAAAAATAATTTTTGATTTTGGAATCATTTTTCTTCATAATATTATTACTTTCGTAGGTAGGTTTTGAAAAATAAATTTTATTATATTATATTATATTCCTTGAAACCTTGAAGAAAGAAACCCCAATGCATTTGGGAATAATAAAAAAAAATGCTATAGTTTGAGTAATTTTTTGCCTATTTAAAAAAAAGCCAAATAATCTCCCAACCGTCTGTAACCCAAATCGGCTAAAGAAACAAACTCAGTTGAAGACAATCGGGTAACTTTTGCCTAAATTCCCAAGGAAAGACAGAATTGAGGCAATTCCTTTTTTGATTTTTCTATCATCGTATAATCATGTTTGATCAAAATGTCGTCTTAAACTTTTTTAATTTTTCATAGCTTGTCAAAAAGTACCTACGTCTCTTTATAGATAAATATAAAGATGAAACCAAAGAAAAATTAAAATCGTTCGTCAGGAACCCAAAAAAAGAAACAATTCGAACACAAATGTCATCAAACCTCAAAACCATCAAAATCCCAAATTACAAAATTTGCGAAGAAAAAAGAAAAACAAGAATTCATGAATGCTACTCCTACTCTAAGTGCACATAACATAATACGTATGTAGAATGTAGATGCATTTTTGTGTATGTCCACACCACTGTTTACGATTTCACATAGTAAATAGATACATGCGAAAATACCTCTTTTTCATCCCTATTTTGTGGACCTTCGTAAGCGAATCTCATTTCTTACACATCGCTAACTGAATTCTGAGTGAGCAGAGAAAAATACAAAAACTAGAAGTAGAAAACTAGAAATTTCAATTCAAGTGGCTATATGAGACGGAAATAAAAAAAAAGAAAGGGAAATATTCACTAACACCAGTGTATGCTTTTACACGAGCTCGGAGTTCAAGAAAAAAGGAAACCCAGTCTTAACAGGCTTCAGTTCGTGCTCGATAACCTTGAGTCATTCATTTCACCTCGTGGTAAAACTTCTGTTACAACCACCCTGTTCTGAAACTAAATTTCTTTGTAATCGTTAATATAAAATATCATTGCTTTTATTTAAACCGTGTAAAAACGCAACAGTGGCGACGAGGATTCCGTTTTTTTACCCACGGATTATTAAGAAAAATTGAGATTAGAATCAGCAACCATGCCTATCGATCCACCAAACACGTCCGACAAAACCTTTATGGATTTGTTCACCGCGCTTATGACAAACCAGAATACCTTAATGGGTAGGCTGGCCAAACAAGTGCTGACTGAAAAAAAAGAAAAGTCATCTCCAGAGTACGTTTTGGAGGTATTGAACAAAAATATTCAAGAATTCAGATACGACGAGGCAAGTGGAGCAATTTTCGAGGATTGGTACATGCGCTACAAAGCTTTGTTTGACAAAGATGCACATGTGCTAGACGATGCCGCGAAAACAAGACTGCTGATCAGAAAATTGGGGAACGCCGAATATATTCGCTACAAGAATATTATTTTGCCAAAAACGACTGAAGATTTGGACTTTGCTGCGTCCGTTGCAAAGCTCACTGCCATATTTGGTAAAGTAGAATCATTGTTCAGCACCCGATTCAACTGCCTTCAGACCGTCAAAAGTAGTGCAGAAGATTTCACTCAATACGCCAGCGCAGTCAACATGAAGTGTGAGAACCTTAAGATTGGTTCATTAACCAGCGACCAATTCAAGTGTCTCGTATTCGTCATGGGATTACACATTACAGTCATCACAAGACTCTGACGTTCGTTCACGTATTCTCACTTATCTGGAAACAGAAGACGCAGACAAAATAACGCTCGAGAATTTGTTGGTTCAGTGTCAGCGAATTGCTAAATTGAAAAACGACGTCAAACTCATGGAATCCTGCTCTCATACTCAAGCCGTTCACATTAAACACGACGTAGCATCAACAAGTGAAGATAGCAAGAATTTACAACACAGCGCCAAAAAGCCAACGACACCCTGCTGGGGCTGCGGCCAAATGCATTTCATTGCAGAGTGCAAATACAAAAATCATGTTTGTGCTTCTTGCCAGCAGCGTGGTCATAAAGAGGGTTATTGTCGTTGCTTTCAGCGAAAGCTTTCTTCAAATATCGACTCTCCGAACAACAGCAAAAGCAAAAGCAAGAAGAAGCGAAATAGAAAAAACTTTCGTCACAAAAGCCAACAAATTTCCGTGCATCACATCGCCAGCACAGCAAGAAAATTCGTCAATGTTCTCATCAATGGCCACAGTGTAAAGCTTCAACTCGATACCGCTTCGGACGTCACAATAATATCAAGCACAATCTGGAAACAAATCGGACGACCGGCATTGGAGCCAAGCAACCAATCTGTCAAAGATGCTCAAGGTAACCAAATAAAAATGAAAGGTGAACTGACAGCTACTGTCACATTCAAAACAATAACATTAACCTTAAAATGTTTCGTCACCGAATTGCGACAACTTGCATTGTTCGGAATTGACTGGATGGACAAGTTCAGAATTTGGAACTTGCCTCTCGATCAAGTATGTAATGCAGTCAAGATGGAAGAAATAGACTCTCGAATTCGACTCCTTCAAAACGAGTTCGCAGATGTTTTCAAAGGCACCATGGGGCACTGCACAAAGTTTAAAGCCAGAATGTACTTGAAAGAGAATGCTGTTCCAGTATTCCGCGCAAAACGCCCTGTTCCCTTTGCATCACTACCAGCCATCGACGAAGAGCTATCGAGATTAGAACAGTCCGGGTTTCTTACGCCTGTTGATTTCTCAGACTGGGCAGCGCCCATTGTAGTGGTGAGAAAGGCCAATGGCAGCGTAAGAATTTGTGCAGACTACTCAACGGGTCTTAACGACGCGCTTCAACCGCATCATCATCCTCTTCCGCTCCCCGAGGAAATTTTCATCAAGCATGCAGGTGGAAAGATCTTCAGCCACATCGACTTGTCGGATGCATATCTGCAAGTTGAAGTTGAAGACGAATGCAAAGATTGGCTCACGATCAACACTCATCGAGGATTATTCCGTGTGAATCGTCTCCCTCCTGGAATCAAATCAGCACCTGGAGCATTCCAACAGCTGATGGATCTTGTCCTGAAAGAAATCGATGGTGTGTCTCCATACCTTGACGACATCTTGGTATCAGCAAATAACGAACAGGAACATTTACAGAGACTCAAACAAGTCTTCACCCGTTTTCGTGAGTATGGTTTACAGATTAAACTTGAAAAATGTTCTTTCTTTCAAGGCACTGTTCGTTATCTGGGCCACATGTTAACAGGCGATGGTTTACAACCTGACCCAGAGAAGACGAAGGCAATCATGTCAATGCCAGAGCCTCAAAACATCTCACAGCTTCGATCGTTCTTGGGAGCAGTAAATTTTTATGGCCGTTTCATCCCAAAAATAAACAGAGTCAGCGCTCCACTCAATGCGCTTCTTAAAAAAGACACCGAATGGAAGTGGACCCCAACCTGTCAAAACGCCTTCAGAGAATTCAAGCGAATTCTTTCATCGGATCTGGGTCTGATGCATTACAACCCGCAGCTACCTATCATTGTGTCAGCAGACGCATCAAACATAGGAGTTGGAGCCTGCATCTCTCATCGGCTCTCCGACGGATCTATCAAGGCTGTGCAACATGCTTCGCGTTCTCTCACACAGTCAGAGCAGAACTATAGCCAAATCGAGAAAGAAGGGCTCGCTATTGTGTTCGCCATAAAAAAATTTCATCGGATGCTTTTGGGTCGTCAATTTCATCTTCAAACCGACCATAAGCCCCTGTTATCAATTTTCGGTTCAAAGAAAGGCATTCCAATTCATACAGCCAACCGACTTCAACGTTGGGCCTTGACACTGCTGGGTTATGATTTCGTAATCGAGTATGTGAACACCAAGGACTTTGGCAACGCAGATGTTCTCTCACGTCTTATTAGTCAATACGATAAGACCAATGAAGATTTCATCATCGCTCAAGTTTCATCAAACCAAGAATTCGAAATAGACTTGAATTTCATCACAAGCAACCTGCCGGTTTCATTCAAAATGATTCATGAAGAAACACAGAAGAATTCATCGTTCACCAAAATCAAGAATTACATCAAGACGTCCTGGCCGAGTAAGAAGGATATACCACGCAATATTCTACCATTCTTTCATAGAAAGGATTCTCTTCTCATTATTAAAGACTGTTTGATGTTTGGTGACCGTTTAATTATACCTGATGCATTTCATTCTAGGATACTCAAGCAACTTCATCGTGGACATCCGGGCATTGAGAAAATGAAATCAATTGCTCGCAGCTATGTGTATTGGCCTCGACATTGAGACCTACGTACGAAATTGCTCTAGCTGTCAATCCGTTGCGAAATCTCCAGTCAAATGCACTTTGCAATCCTGGTCAATTCCAAATGGACCTTGGGAGAGAATGCACGTTGACAACGCGGGACCCATACAAGGTCAATGGTACCTAGTCATCATCGATGCATTCTCAAAATGGCCAGAGATTATTGCAACACCAACAACAACAACACCATCCACCATCAAAATTCTGACAGAAGTGTTTGCTCGATTTGGACTTCCTCGCACACTGGTGTCAGATAACGGAACGCAGTTCTGCAGTAAAGAGTTCCAACAATTTTGTGCATCTGGTGGCATAGAACACATTCGAACTGCACCATTCCACCCTCAGTCCAACGGGCAGGCCGAGAGATTCGTTGATACTTTTAAACGTGCCCTAAAGAAAGTCAAGGAGGAGGAAACTCCGCAACACGCATTACTACAATTCCTCAGCATGTATAGAACAACCGAAAATCGAAACACTCCCAATGGACTATCACCAGCTGAACTGATATTTGGTAGGAAAGTGAGAACAACGCTGGACCTTTTACGAGACTTCCCGAAGCATTCATCTTTTTCATCAATTAAAACGGATAAACAAGAAAAACAGTTCAACCGTCATCATGGAGCTAAATTTCGAAGTTTTAAACCTGGAGATCTAGTTTTCGTTAAAATATATCGTCTCAACAAATGCGATTGGGAACCAGGAACAGTTCTAGAACAGATGGGTAAGGTTATTTACAATATTCTTGTCCCCAGCAAATCAAGACTTGTGAGAGCTCATATAAACCAATTGCGTCCAAGATCCAAGCAACCTCAACTAATGCAACCAAGGGTTACACAACAATTAAGTCCCTTGGACATAGGACATATTATTGGAAGATTTTTCGCTATCAACACCAAGGCAAACATTATCCGACACATTGCTCAACGGAAGAATTGACGCTACCTCTTCTGACTCACAACCCAGTGATGATGTTCCTCTACCTCAGTTACCGTCCGTTGCCCAACCACAGACACCGCCTGTTCGCCGCTCTACCAGAGTTCGAAGGATGCCTGACAGATATAGTCCACCGTAAACAACTAAAAGGGGGAGGTGTTACAACCACCCTGTTCTGAAACTAAATGTCAATGTACATTCCCTGTTATATATAAATATATTTGTCTCACTCTTGTGTGTGACTCTGTCTTGTTTGTTAGTCGAAGTGTGATCGATCTGATAACCTATTGTTCTATTGTTTAAATTCCTTAATTAATTGATATTAAATTTCTTTGTAATCGTTAATATAAAATATCATTGCTTTTATTTAAACCGTGTAAAAACGCAACAACTTCCGAACCTCATTCCTGTGTTTCAGTCATTAAAATATGCTGAAAATTTGCTTTGTTTGACAACTCAGGAGAAATGTCATTTAAATCAAACTCGAAGCTGGTGCATCGTAACGTAGTCCAATACGAAGCTTGAGCGTGTTTGAGTTTTAGCCATAACAAAGTGACGTTTGATGAAGAAGATGAAGATCGCTCTTAAAATGTTTACCGCTAGCAAAAATGCCATGATCTTAAGAGAACCACAATCAATTCAGTCTGCTTAAACTCTACTCTGTCACAAAATTTTCAACCTCTTCAATGAAAAGATAGAAAAAAATACTTTCCTTACTTTTTTCAAAACAAAAAAGAAAAAACCCACAAAACCCCATCCCATCAGTTCTTTCCACAAGATAACACTCGTTAACTATTCCCTCTTTACGCATCATCTATTTTGGAATTTCTTTATCATCTCATTTCCGTTATTGAATTATTGAATCAGGTGGTGGATTTTCGCCAACGACGACATTCTCTATGAACTCTCGTTTTTTCCATTTCGCAAATATTGATTTTTCTTCTGAGACACAAGAATTTAACCACTGTCACTGTCCCCGATCCTACGGAAACTTAAAGATAAATATCTTAGATTTTGCGATAAAACTCCCTCGCCAGATTATATGCGAAGTCCTTGATGATATTTATGTAACTTTGAAGAATTTAAATTGATTCGAAAAGAAAAAAGGAGAAAAACAAGAACTTTCCTTTGTTCGTATTTCGCATTAGAATCAGGCGCTTATGAGAATTATGACAATTTTTTGAGGACTGTGGAAATCAATTAGCACGTTTCGCACTTTGAACCGGAAACGTTTTTGAATGAACTTTCACATTTAAATGTCCTAAATTTGTTTTCGTTCGGTTTATGTCGGTATCTTAACCTAATCTTAGATGAGAGAAACTTGGTACACACCGTTAGATTTCTTCTCGTCTATAAGTATTTACCGGCTAAGGGTGAAAAGGTAATCTCATAATTACGAGACCTCCTCAGCGATCTGGGCTGTTATGATGTAGATACTTAAGCTCCAGTCATAAATCGAGTTGAAAGATTGAAGCATAATCATAAATTACCTTCATGAAATATGGATTTTGTTATCACCCGTACGCCTTCAACAAGACTCTTGGGGGATTTTGTCATCCAACGTCACCAAATAAAAATGGGTTCGAGACTCGAATAGAATTATCATTATTTATTGAATTGAGTTTTTTTTTTTTTTCGAAAACAAGCAAATGGAATCCCCTAAAATGGGGATGAACAATATCTGTAGAAAAGAATGGCCAATCCATTCATCATGCCTAAATTAAAGAGCCAAATCCGAAACAACAATTTTTGGCAAGCAAAGGACTACAAATCTAAAAAGATTGATGAATTGCTTTGTTAAGAGAGGCTACCTTTGACATTTGACAGTTTCGTAGCCTGAAGTCATCGTGACCACCCTTTCCCTTGCCTTTTTTTCATGGACCTCTTGAGTCTTATGTGTTATGTTGCAAAGGCTATTGGAGAGGTGTTTAATTTTTCTCAGCATTTATCAACAACAATCGGAATTCCACTCGACCTTGGACATGGGTGGCGCCGTATTGAGAAAAATCGAACATTGATAGCTTTAATAGATTCAGAATATTAACTTGCCGTTCGAGGTCCCAATAAACCATAAAAATCAATTGGTTAATCAAAATTAATAGTTGAACAGTCTGTTATTCGAAATCGAATACAGCATGCAAAGCGAAGGGCCACTGCCACCGGAAAAAGCAAGTTTTGCTTTTGTTTGATAACAGCTTTTTGGCATTCTATTCAAACGTTTTATGACCTGGCAAATGGTTAAGCAATCGAAAAAAACGGGTGGAGAGCTTTTAATGATACTCTCCGTTGATGGTTTGATAGTGTTCTTAAAGTGAATGCTACTTTGGCTGGTAATTTGGTATACCATCCGGCAGAACACGCGACTTGTTGTTTTTTGGGCGTTTAATAGCCTTTTTGAAATCTTCAAGGCTTCATGGCTGCAGCGCGAGATTGTCATCTAATAGTGGTTGAGCTGTTCTTCATTCGGTGAGCTTACCGTGGGCCAATCAATTAATCTACACTCCAAAATGCCTTTGGGATTGGTTATCAGATTGTCGTCTCATTCATTTTAGTTGATGCAGCACAAGCACAATGTACACAGCGTCATGTTTTGGACGTATTTCTGGAACTTCCTCGATATTCCAGTTTAAGAATATTTACTCTTTCCTCTTCTAGATATGTATGTAAACAGTGGTTACTGTGGTTTCCATTTCGCAAGGTGGCCGCGGACGTGATTGATGCAATTTATCCGCCTTCGGAACTAACAAACAAGAAAGTCGAAATTACAAGAGTCGATGTTGGCACCACAAACCGAGCGTAACGCGATCAACCTCGAGGATTGACGTCGATCTATCTAAACGTTGTTAATTTTTGTTAAGTTGACTCTATCAAATGATACCCAGGTTACATTGTGTATAACAACTTGCGGGACCCTGGTAATCTCAACGACTATTCACAAGGGAACAACATATTTGCAACAAGGATGAGACACATCATTTCTAGTAGATTTTTTGATGCAGAAACTAAATCCGGACACAGAATTGTTCTATCAGGTCAGGATTTTGAGATATGCTTATCTCAAAGTGCTCAAAACACGCGTTTTTGGCGATGTTTGAAGTAATTTTTTGAGGACAGAAAATTTGTGTAGACATTTGTCACTACAGGATGCTTTAGAACTACTATTTATCTTTCAAACCCTTTTTAGTTTGTTTTGCTACGAGACTTTTTTCTCAAGAAATTAAATTTTAGCTACGGTACTTCAATATAACCTATGTAATATTTTGCAATTTTGTGCTAGCCAACTACGTTATGAAAACAAAATGGTATATCTTGAGAAAGAAAAATCGTAACGAAACAAACTAAAAAGGATTTGAAAGATAAATAATAGTTCTAAAGAATGCTGTAGTTACGAATGACTACACAAATTTTCTGTCCTCAAAAAATTACTTCAAACATCGCCAAAAACGCGTGTTTTGAGCACTTTGAGATATGCATATCTTGAAATCCTGACCTGATAAAACAATTCTGTGTCCGGATTTAGTTTCTGCGCATCGAAAAATCTATTAGAAATGATGTGCTTCATCCTTGTTGCAATCAATAAATTAAAATTTGTTGCCCAGTGATCTTCAATGCGCCCATTTCACTGACATGCTGTCCATTGTCATAAGTTTAATCATGCAAATTATAGGAGTCACTGAATTGATTGAACATTAGGTTAGGTTAGGTTTAGGGGCTGACAGTTGATGTCATTACCGTCACACTTAGATCAATACAGATCCATTGTGATACCCGCGAGTATTGCTACTCAAGCTAATAAGAAAAACCTATGTGTTCAGTTAGTCAAGCCATTTAGAGGCCTTGACGAAGTTCAGGATGCTAGTACCTGGCGTACTAGAGAGTTCCTCTAAATCCTCAAAGAAAAAGTTGCCAAGCATTCTCTTCCTTTGATGGGAAAGTGCGGGACAGTGACACAGAAAGTGCGAAGTATCTTCATGCACCTCCTCGTCTCCGCATCCTCTGCATAGGTCATCTGAACTGATTCTCATCTTCTTCATATGATAACCTAACATATTATGTCCAGTGATTATGCTTACAACAGATCGAAGTGATCCCTTGTGTAGCTGCATAATTTTTTCCGTTCTTTGTTTATTAAAACAGGGCCAGATCTTTCTTGTTGTGCCGCAGGTGTCAAGAAGGTTCCACCTTTCATTGGCCTTGATAGTTATTCTTTTTGAGATTTCCTGTTTTAAATAACAGGTAGGGGTGCTAACTAGCTGAGCTTGGCTTACGTCAAGCATTGACCCTAATCTTGCTAATTCATCGGCTTTCTCATTGCCTAGTATATCGCTGTGGACCGGGACCCAGCAGAGTCTAATGTTGTGCTGTGCGCCAAGAACCTTAAGCTCTTCGCGGCAGCATGAAACAAGCTTTGATTTTACCTCAGTTGCAGTAATCGCTTTTATTGCCGCTTGGCTATCAATGTAAAAGGTGATATCAGCTCGTGGTATCGCCATCATTGATACCTTTTTAGCAGCTGTTGTCACTGCCAGGACCTCCGCTTGGAAGACGCTACTGTAGTCTGGAAGCCTAAGCGAGGCGCCTAACTTGAGAGATTCGGAATAGAAGCCTGCTCCTACACCAGTGTCCATTTTAGAGCCATCAGTATAGATAGCTATTGACGACTCACTGGAGTACGGTATATTATCTATCCATTCCTCTCTGCTTGGGAGGGCAGTCTGGAATGGTTTGTGAAAAACAAGCTCGGGTGTTTTATAGTCCGTTGTAGTACTATGACCCATAACTTTATGGAGGATCTGGGCATGTCCTATGGAACTATTTTTCCAGATTTTAGTTTGACTAAGTCTCAGGGCACTTTTGGCCGCAGATTCTTGAACAATGAGGTCTAGGGGAATAAGTTCGAGTATAATTTCCAATCCCACAGTTGGAGTGGATCTCATTGCCCCCGTAATGCCAGTGCACGTCAGTCTTTGAACTTTTGTCAAAGTTTACAGGTTCGTGCTCTTTTCTAAAGCTTTCCACCATACCAAATTACCGTAGGTTAGTATTGGTCTTATTATTGCCGAATACATCCATCTGATAATTTTTGGGTCCCCAGGTTTTCCCGAAAATTCTATTGCAGGAGTAAAAGGCTGTCGATGCCTTTTTGAATCTATCTTTGGTGTTCAAGCCCCAGTTAAATTTTTTATCCAGGATCACACCTAGATACTTAGCTTGATCGGAGATCTTAAGAGGGCAGTCTTCAATTGAAGGCATTTTAAAATCAGGTATTTTACGTTTGTTAGTAAATAGTACTAGTTCTGTTTTAGCTGGATTGACCGTCAGCCCACAGTTCTTAGTCCATTTGCTTACCAACGAGAGGGCGTATTGTGTTTGTTCACTGATAGTGGGTAGGAACCTGCCAGTCGCTAGTAATGCAAGATCATCAGCGTAGGCTACTATCCTTACTCCACTTGATTTCAATTTAGAGAGTATGCCGTTCATGACAAGAACCCAGAGTAGCGGTGAGAGAACTCCACCCTGAGGGGTGCCCCTGGATGTGGTTACTCTCACCCTTTCCTCCGCTAGTTCAGAGTTAATCTGTCTCTTTCTGAGCATACACATAATCCACTGCGTTATTGCCTTTTCGACTTTGTGGTCGTCCAAGGCTTGCTTCACTGTTTCGTTCTTCACGTTATTGAAGGCTCCCTCAATATCCAAGAACGTTGCAAGGGTGTATTCCTTGTCATTCCGTGATTTTTCTATGACGCTGACAACACTGTGCAATGCCGTTTCAACGCTTTTTCCTTTAATATATGCATGTTGAAATTCCGATATACAGTCCGGTTTCAGGGTGCTTCGGATGTGTATATCAATTAGCCTTTCAAACGTTTTCAAAATAAACGATGTTAGACTAATGGGTCTAAAGTCTTTGGCCTCCGTATGGCTAGGTTTACCAGCCTTAGGGATGAAAACTACCTTTACCTCACGCCACGATAAGGGAACATACCCCCATTTAAGGCTATTATTGAAAATGCTAGCTAGGTGTGGGATGATAAGGTTTATGCTCTTCTGAAGCATCATAGGGAAGATTCTGTCTAGACCAGGGGATTTGTACGGGGAAAAGGAGTGAATGGCCCATTTTATCCTTTCTTCTGTTATAATATCCGATGGTACTAGAGTTTCTGCATGAGACTCTGATTCTGGACAGCGGATATCAGCTACGCAGCCAGGAAAATGAGTATTCACAAGTAGTTCAAGTGTTTCGCGACCGGATTCAGTCCAGCTGCCTGTAGGTTTTTTAAGAGAACCGAGAGTGACTGAATCCTTGGTCAGAATTTTCCTGAATCTTGCCGATTCATTTGTGCTTTCTATTTCGTCGCAAAAGGCCCTCCATGAGCTACGTTTTGCTCGTTGTGTTTCGGCATTAAACATACGTTGACTGGTCTTATAATGTTCCCAGTCAGCTTCTTTCCTAGTTCTTTTTGCAACGTTGAAAAGTCTTCTAGTTTCTTTTCTTAAGTTGCCTAATTCAGTTGTCCACCAGGGTGGTTTTTTCCTACCTTTACCCATATGATTGATGGGACAGCTTTTTTCTAAAGCGTGGTTCAGAACAACTCTGAGTTTTTCTGACGCAAGATCTATGTCGGAAGGGTCTTGAATTAAAAGTGAGTCCGGGTTTTGAATTCCCTGTCCTACTTCCCTACAGAATACATTCCAGTTTGTTTTCCTGAAATTCCTGAAGGGTTTTGGAGTTGCTACTTCATTTTGTATCAAGAAGCCTATCAGTTTATGGTCTGAGAATGATTCTTCTTTAAGAACATTCCATTGATCTATTACTATTGTGCTTGAGTTATTGGTTAGGGTAACATCAAGCACTTCTTTTCTATTTTTAGCTACAAACGTGGGTTCTTTGCCCCTGTTTGCTATTAGTAGATTTTGGTCTAGTATAAATTCAAAAAGAGACTCACCTCTGTTGTTGATGTCGGTACTACCCCATTGGGTATGATGTGATTGAACATTGGCTCTCGATCTATTATTGCGTTGAAATCACTAAGCTTTGGACTTCTTTTTCGCCATTTGCGGACTCCTCAGGCCTAACCTCGCTTGGAAGGAGCTAGCCTCACCACCATTTTACCACCATATTAGTCGGATCAAATCGGCAATATCACGGCTGAAATCCAACAAAGCCGCTGGAGCAGATGGTCTAGCTGCCGAGCTGTTCAAAGCAGCAGGCGACGATCTTGATAGAAGCATGCACCAAATCATCTGTTAGATATGATCGGAAGAATGCATGCTCGATAAATGGAACCTCAGCATTGTTTGTCCGATCCTGAAAAAGGGAGATCCTCTAAACTGCACCAGCTACAGAGGAATCAGCCTACTTAACATCGCCTACAAGATCCTCTCTGCCGTAATATGTGAACGTCTGAAGCCTTTCGTTAACAATCTGATTGGTCCTTATCAATGTGGCTTCAGATCAGGAAAGTCAACCATCGACCAAATTTTTACTTTGTTGCAGATCCTGGAAAAATCCTATGAAAATTGATACCCACCACCTTTTCATCGATCTTAAGGCCGCGTATGACAGCATCTACACTGTACAGAGACGAACAGTGAAAGACTGGGTCTAGTTGTGGCATCTCTACCAAGCACGTTCGCTAGTGCAAAAAGCCAACAAGGTTGGCAACCAGCTTACGGAATCTTTCAATGTCAAAAAAGGATTCAGACAAGGCGATGCATTGTCATGCGATTTCCTTAACATCGTTCTTGAGAAGATAGTGAAAGACTCCTCCGTCAACATCAGAGGCACTATCTTCTTTTCAACTTCTCGCATACGTCGATGATATTGGTATCCTGGGAAGAACACAGCGTGATGTCAAAAACGGGTTAAGGGCAAAACGAAGTACCTATATGCTGTCTTCGAGGAAGGATACCAAACACCGACACGGCTCGGAATGAACGTCACAATAGAGGCATACAACTCCGAGGTAGTTTGTCAACCTTAGGCTCCGCTATATTAACACGGGCAATTACACCAGGTGCCAAGATTAAACTCTTCCTAATCGCTGTTTCATTGGCCTAACAAAGTAATTGAGTGGAAAAGCCCTCTCTCGAGCAACACAACACTCTCTAACACACTAGAAGTAGAGAAAGACCGTGACTCAGGTGTCGCACCCAAGTTGAAGAGAACCCCAATCAACTTTGAGTGCAAAACTGGCTGTTCGAGACTGTTAGTTTAGACCCAAGTCCACAATGGATTGCAGTGCCACCTTAAGTAAGTAAGTAAGTGTTAGTGGGATCGTCTAGACCCGTTGTGGTTGTGGTTGTGGTGACATCGAGATAGAGGAGGTGTTGATTCTACTCTACCCGGTTGGCAGGTAACCGTTTACTCATCAACGCATAAAAATCAATATAACTTAAAAGATTGTAACTTTCCTGTTCTCAAAATACAATTCGACTAAGAAAAACCATTAAACTACCATACCGCCCATAGGAAATTAATTGACAAACGCGTCACATAACAATGCCATCATTTCACTAGTCGTAAGTATCTTGATGTCTTCATTTAACGTCATCAGAGAGCGAATGCAAATTGCTTCTGCACAAAAGTTCATGGGTCATGGAAGCAAACCCCTTCCAGCCAGACATGCAACCGATTATCCCCAACTCATTCATAGACACACCTACTGCTATGTTTACATATTTCTACAATCCAATCAAATTTATAATTTTTTTTATGATATTGCCACAGTCATAGCTTTTATTTCCCCAAAGACTCACCCACTGCCGCCACCCACAATCTAAATTTAAAATTGAAATAAAAACTAGGATTTTACAAGGTTATGTGCGTTTGGAAATCTCAAATCCAATTAATGGCTGGGGATTTGACAATCTGCCTTTTTTGTTTCTGCTCTCTTCACATATGGACCCAATAAACTATTACAACTCGATTTCATTTGACTGCCTTTGACGAGTTCAAAATTGATTTTTGTATTTTTTTTTTTAACATATAAATGGGAAATGTGGAAATGTAGGTTTTGGATTTTATTTTGTGAAATTTGTTTCATGTCCCCAATGTGTCATGTCCATGTGTCATCTACAGACCATTCCAATTTTGGATCAAATTTCAAATTAAAGTTATTTTTAAAGTTTCGTCTGTAGTTTCTGGTCGGTAACACAAAAGAATGATCTCTGATCAATTTATAGGATAAATGAATAAATAAATAAATTTGGCATTTGACTTATTATTTACTCGAAAACGGGGTCTTATCAAATACTTTTCCGACCTCGAAGAGCTTGATGAAGTCCTCAAGCCAGAGTGCCGGAGTGAATTGGACACTCCTAAAAAGTAAAGTAATAAGTATTGGACCTCATGTCAGGTATCAACCGTGTAATGACTCATAACAAATTCCTGCCAAACACCTATGTTTACTCTCTACAAAATATGAGCCACATCATGTGCCTACCGTTCGGGGTATAAATAGACCCCCAAATTAGCAATAATCATCCGTTACCGACTGGCCACCATCCAGTACAAGTCAGAAGGCAGGTGCCTGTTGCTAACCATAGCAAAATAAAAACAAGCTGTTGCTAACCACGCACCGCACCGCACAGGCAGTTAGCCTATAAATAGCCAGCTGCCAGCCCTAGTGAGTCAGTCTCAATTGAAGCCAGGCATTCGAAGCGAGCAGACGTGTGCTCCCGCAGTGGTAAGTATAAATCCGCACTAACCAGACATAGACTTCCCCCACCAGTGGTAAGAGGTCTTGTCATTTATACCAACCCCCTATACCAGATTCGTCTGCGATCTACCGGATCCATCCGTGATTTACCGGATTTGTCCGTGATTTATCAGATTCGTCTGTGATTTACCGGATTCGTCCGTGATTTGTTACTAACAGGACATAGACCTAGCCCACCAGGCAGCGGTAAGGGGTCTTGTCATTTATAATTAGGGCAACCAAAAATATGCTCGAGCATGTTTTTTTTGGAACGTCGAATTTGACAATTGACAAGATAGAAATACGTTTCATGAAAAAACAAACATTTTGGACCCTTTTCGTTAGAGCATATTTTAGCATATTTTGTTATAAATGCATATTTTTGCATATTTTGCTTTAAAATGCATATTTTGGCATATTTCATCATTATTTGTAATTTTTGTTGCTAATGTTAGAGTAAATATTTTTTTTTAACTTTTTTATTCGAAAAATTCGCGATGCTATTCAAGTATTTTATCCAAAAGTAACGCATATCACTTGTGAGGCCCACAGGCTCCATAGAACTTGTGAAACACTTCGAGGTCAATTTCCAAAAGTTGATATTTTCATTGCAAACGTGAAAAAAGTGTTTAAAAGCTCCGTCAAGAATAAAGGTATTCAAGGATATAACACCACTTCCTTTGCAAACTATTCCGACTAATTGGGTATCTTGGAGGGAAGCAGTTTACTGTGTAGAAATGTTTTAAAAAAAGTGGAAAGCCTTTTCGAAACACTACATGAAGAGGAATCAGCTGCAATACGAGTTGTTAAAAAATATTTTGAATGAAGTGGCATTAAACGTGACTTGATATTTCTATCATCCAATTTCATTTTTATTGAAATATATTGCAAAACTGGAAACAATCGGCCTTCAGCTAACATAAAGTTATTGATCGATGCCCAAGTTAATATTAATACCATCGACTCCAATAAGGAAAAAAAAATTATCGATATTTCGGAAAAATTAGAGGGCTCAAATTGTTTACTGTGGCAGCATTTATTCGTAGAAAAAAAAAACTGCATCTGAAATAATGGCATTAAATTTTGCACGTATAACTGGCGGATGATGTACCTACAAAAATGTTTTCAAAGAAAAATTTTTAAGTAAAACTGTTTTCCTTTATTGCAACAAGAATTTCAACAAACCTTTTTTTTTAATTATTCTGGTTTATATTTTTATTTTTTATTTTTTGTATATATTTAGCTTTTTATGTTTTTGTTTTTTAATTCTTTTATTTGCCTCTAAAGATATTTTGACAATAAACTATAAAAAAACACGAAATTTAAGATTTTTTGCTATTTCAAAATTTTTTAGAGCATATTATTGGCTTTTTAGAGCATATTTAAAGCGCTATAAATGGTTTATATATAGCATATTTTTGGTTGCCCTATTTATAATTAACGTGTTACCAGATTCGTCTGTGATTGACTGGATTTGTCCGTGATTTACCAGATTCGTCTGCGATTGTCCGGATTCGTCCGTGATTTACTGGATTCGTCCGTGATTTACCAGATTCGTTTGCGATTTACCGGATTCGTCCGTGATTTAGCTGACGATGATGATGATCAAAACTTAACCTACTCTGTGTCTGTAATTGGTGAAAATGTAATCCATTTTGTTTAATATGTTCGTTTAAAAATTAAACAAATCTTCAAAATGTAAATAACAATTTAATCCAACTCATTACTGGTCTACTTATTTCAAAAATTAAATGAACATGGTCTGTTTAGTTTCATTGAGCATCATTTATAAATAAGTACCATTTGCTAATGGTCATTCAATTAAAATATTTTATGTGTACTTTCCGGGAGGTAATTCTTCCGCTGATAAAAGATATGATTTTAAAAATGATTTACGTAAACTGGTAACTACAAATGAAACTTTTTTAATTGGGGGAGATCTAAATAGCAGGCACAGGAATTGGGAATGTGTGAGAGCCAACACATGGGGTAATATATTGTATGACCTTAATACTAGGCACTCATTTAATATTTTGTACCCTTCTGGACCTACTTGTATACCCCCCAATGATAGAACGAACCCCTCAACTATTGACTTATTTTTAAAAAATATGGCAGAACTTTTCAGTCAGCCAATAGTCATTAATGATTTAAGCTCAAACCATCTTCCGGTCATGTGCAGCGTCAATCATGCACCTCATAAAAGCGAGAAAATAATTTTCGATTTCAAAAATGGTAAGGGGAAAAGATTCAAAAATAATATGCGTGCTAAACTTGAAAACATACCAACAATAGATCGTAATGAAGTCAATAGTGATCAAATTAATGAAGCCATTCAAAATTTTACAAATGTTGCGTTAGAAAGCGTGGCACAATCTGTTCCAAAGAAAAGGGTTTATAACGATAACTCTAATTCTCTTCCCCCAAATATAGTCCAACTTATAAAAAAGAGGAATAGATATAGGTCATTGTGGATGACAACCAGAGATACTTTTTATCTCTAACAGAAACTAAGATCCTCAATAACTTGATTAAATTACTTACTCAAGAACACAAAAATAAAAAATGGAACACGAGGCTACAAACGCTAGATAAAGCCAGTAAACCGTTCTGGAACCTAGTCAAAATAGTAAGGAAAAAAAACAGTCAGATTCCAGCTTTAAAAACTGGGAACTCAGTACTTTTGACTAACCTCGAAAAAGCAAATGCTTTGGCTCATGAATTTTCTGAAAACCATCAATTAGGTAACAACACTTCCAGCAGTAATTCTACTGAAATTGCGGTTGAACACTCAATGGAAATTATGAGATCTCAACAATTCAACTTGGAGATGATAAAATTACAATACAGGATATAAAAACAATATTTACTAGCCTTAAAAATACCAAGAGCCCAGGACGCGATGGTTTGAAAAACATCATATTAAAAAAATTGCCCAGACTAGGTATAAGATTTTTACAAGGCATTTTTACTGCTTGCCTTAAAATAGCTTATTTCCCAAGCCAATGGAAAATTGCTAAAATAATTCCTATTCATAAACCTGGTAAAAATCCTTCTTTAAGTTCTAGTTATAGACCCATTAGTTTACTTAGTTCTCTGAGTAAATGTCTTGAGAAAATAATAAAAAATAAAATTGTGATACATTTAAACACGCATGATATTCTTCCAGCTGAACAATTCGGTTTTAGAAGTTGTCATAGCACAGTTCACCAAGTTCACCGGATAACAAACGATATTAAGAATGATCTTGCAGTAGGGTAAAGCACTGGTATGGTCTTATTAGATGTAGAAAAGGCTTTCGACACGGTGTGGCATAAAGGTCTAATACACAAACTTTTAGTTCTTGATTTTCCAACTTTCATTATTAAAATCATAAATTCCTTTCTTACTGAAAGATTCTTCAAAGTTTCAGTAAACAATTGCTTCTCTGATCTGTATGAAATACTTGCAGGTGTACCACAAGGATCAGTTTCTGGTCCTGTTTTGTATACCATATTTACTTATGATTTTCCGGTGTTAACAAGCTGTAAATCAGCAATTTTCGCAGACGATACGTGTTTGTATTCATCAGATTCAGTTGGTTTTAACATCGAAACCAACTTGCAATCTGCGCTGAATATTGTACAAACGTACTTTAGCGATTGGAAAATCAAAATAAATGCTGGGAAAACCCAAGCCGTCTTTTACACTAGAAAAAGAAAATCTTGTTTTTTGCCCACCAATATGCTGCAAATTAATGATATTCCTACAGAATGGAAATCAAGTGCTAAGTACCTATTTAGGAGTACACTTAGACAAAACACTAACTTTTGGAATTCATATACAAGAAACAATCAACAAGGTCAATTTAGCTGTAAAAATTCTATATCCGTTTATTAACAGAAAATCAAAACTAAGTGTTGAAAACAAGCTCATCATATTCAAGGTCATCTTTCAAAGTATTATGCTATATGGGTCACCTGTTTGGGCAAATGTGCTAACAGCCATTTAATTCGATTGCAAAGAACCCAGAATAAAGTACTCAAAATGATGCTAAATCTGCCATGGCACTATTCTACGGAAGAACTCCACGTTCTTACCAAAATTGAAAAAGTTTCATTCCGAATTACAAATTTATTTTAGCGATATAATGCATCTTGTAGAATATCAGAAAACTACCTTATCTCAAATCTGGCTACTTAAAAAAAAACACACACACACAAAAAACGCAAAATCAATAAATATATAAGTTAACGTCGCTGTGACGGTTTGAGATAAAAAAATATTGGACGACACTTGTGCTTAGTCAAATAAAACACGTTCATCCGTTCGCTCACAAAATAGTTCTGATTTATTATTTTTGAAAATGCTTTACAATGCCTGCCGCATTCGTTTTTCCCACAAGAAACCGGATGCGGCTCGAATTTACTTTAAGTTGCAAGTTTAAGAAATTGGATACATTTAAATTTAATGATTTGAAAATATAAAGAAACTAGATACATTTAATGATTTAGAATGCACATGACAAAATATAAAGAAATTGGATACATTTAATGATTTAGGATGCATATGACACCCGTGCGAGTGCAATGCCCGATGGCCTTGGGTTTGTGGTGCATGTGCTGCCTTAACTTAGGCCGTGTGCGAATTCAGTTAAAAATGGGTTAAAACTTGACGTTTGGTTAAATTTTGACACTTCGCATTATTTGACTAGTTGCTGAGCAGGTTAAAATATGACAGTAGTGGTTAAAAATTCATCCATTTTTATTTTTTAACCACTATTCATCCAATTCGCACACGGCCTTATACTTATAATTGTTTATTTATTTATTTATTTATTTATTTATTTATTTATCTATTTATTTATTTATTTATTTATTTATTTAGTTATCTATTTATTTATTTATCTATTTATTTATTTATTTATTAATAAGGTTAATTCGTCAAAGTAATTTATTAATTGTTATATATTTGTTAAAATATGTTAATATGTATTTGTTGTTCGTTGTTTATTAAAACATATTTATTTCCTTTTACTTTTCCTAATCTTTAATTATTCAATTTTATTTTATGTGCTTATTTATTATACTTTGTATTTGTTTAATTGTTTAAATTTTAAGCATTTGTAATGTATCTGCATTTTGTTATACCTTGTAAAGCTTGTTTGAGATAAGCGCTTTTCTGTGTTTCACAGCCTCCTATTCTCTCCAATCTTGGATAACCATGTTTCTCACAATTTGAAGAAGGTTTTTCTTGTAGCTTTTCCTTCGATTTTTCATTATATTATACTGTGATAATTTATATAAAATTGGTATTTTTTTCAGAAGTAAAGAAGGGTTATACTAAATCTCTGTAAATTGTGCAATATAGATCTAAGAAAAAATGTAAATAATTTCTGCTACAATAAAATGAAAATGAAATGAAATGAAATTTATAAATAAATGGAGTGGCGCGACAGCTCTTGAAGAGCCAAGGCCTAAGTGGTTTACTCTCATCAACAATTCTCTGAGTGCGTGTGAAGAATTGAGAGGAGCTATAATTTAACGCCGATTCCGAACGGCAGAGTTGAGAAGCACTTTTTCCATAATTTAAACCTTCAAGCACCAAAAGTCTATGATAATTGACTGAATCAAACAAAATAAAAATGCATACTTCCTTATTGAAGTTCCCTTAGCCATTACATAAGAATTATAGAATAAAAGGCTTCTGGTCTTCATTTTCATGAAGGACACCACTTTCATTATCTTTTGATGTCGAAGTGAAAAGCTAAATTAATTGAACAGCTCAAAGTGATGAAAATGGCTTCAATTAAATTTTTGTAAATGCCGTTCCATTAATGTCCCATTTAAATTTTCATCCTTCCTTACCAAGGGTCAAAAGATCCTTACGTTGTAGAGAGGTGGAGGGTATTAAAGGTATTGTGCTTTAAAAAAAAAATCACTGAGTAAATTTCAATCCAGACATAATCATCATCACATCGTCACACAAGGAAGAGAAAGCAGATAACGACATTTGGAAGACCCGATAATGGCGAAACACACCAAGGATACAATACAATGGATGCACAGCTTATATGCACAATAAACAAATAAGTTAGTAGTTTTTGAGAAATTCTCGATGCCCTCGATTACGTTCGGCATTACTCCGACTTTATTGCTTTAAATGTAAACAAATATCTGTATTGAAATTTGTTCAATAAATAGGTCCGTTCGCATACCTACTCCCTAAAGCGGAAAACACAAAGCTGCTTAGCTGTTAGCGTTGAGTGACGTATAAAGTTCAAGCATAGGAACTGCTAACAAGCTATCACAAAACAGCTTTGATTCTCAAACTTTAATTTGACATATTGTAAGAAGCCTGTAACATAAACGTAAGGGGCCAGTTATAGCGATCATTAAAAACTATCATTAAAAATTTTCATTTGGATAATGTGGTGTGTTGTACTTTGATTTTATATATCAATATCATACCAATCGATGGCAAATCCATTGAAATATTTTTTTCTGGCGAAAAATAATCCTACAAAAGAATATTTCTGGTGAAAAATGCATTATATTTACTTTAATGATGAAAATTCGTTTTAATGACAAGCTAATAATTAAATTTCAAAAATTGAAAAACTTTGTTCCAGTGTTTGTGTTCCCCTTTTTTTATTGATGTTTTGATCAATTAAAAACCAAATTCTAGATACAAATAAAAACACGAGACTTTTTCTTCTGGAAGTTTTTTCGAAGTAAAAATATAATTTTATTTCTCAATTGAAGTTTTATATTTCAAAGATACAAAAAATTTGCTTTTACAAAGTAGAAAATTTTATAGTGAGAATTAATTTTTATATTCAACATCCTCATTAAAAATAGATTTATTTAAAATGACAAATACCCATTTTATTAGCAAACAATTTAACTTTAGTATTAGTAAGTGGTTTTGTTAGTATGTCCGCGATCATATTTTCAGAGCTTACAGTTAGTAGTGTAATTTTGTTTTTGTGATAACCCGAGTAATACACGCTTTTAAGGTTGGTAAGAGACTAATTTATTTTAGAATAATATAAGATAGTAGGAGCATTATATAATGAGTGTGTGTGTTTGAGTTCTTATGTAATAATACATACAACTACTACATATGCCCCCTCTTTGAAATTTGTAATTTTGATAATTAACATAAGTATATCATTCAAAATTTCAATTAACATTTCATATGAGTACATACTTCAAAGTACTATCGCAAAAAATAATAATTAAAATACAATACTATATTTGATTAAAGCGCTATAACAAGATAAATATTACAAATGAAATATATAAATATTTGCATAGCAACAAAAAATGTTTACATAGATAATAATTCAATTCTTACTTAATAACAATTTTGGAAAATAATATTTCAATGTTGACTTATTTCTTTACTTTTTAAATTTTAAATAATATTTATTTCTTTTAAGTATCTATTTTAGTAACCGTTGAAAATTTTTAAAGATTTACAAAAAAAATAAATTTTGTTTGTTTAATATATCTATTGATTCTGGTTATTATCATTACAAGAAATAATTTGGTTTGCATGTCTTTTCCACATTTTATTCGAATCATTTATTTTAACAATATATGTTTGCTTACCTATCTTTTTAAAAATAATATCTTTATTCCATGAAACCAGGTACTGAATAGTCTTTAGTCATAACTGAATCATTACAATTAAAAACAGTGTTTTTAGAACCATGATAATATTTTTTCTGGCTATTTTGTTGGTTTTTAACATTATTTTGAATTGTGATTTCATTTTGTAATGCAACTTTTCGTTTCGGATTGAGCAAGTCTAATCGAGTTCGCAATTGTCTTTTAAACATGAGTTGAGCTGGTGAAACTCCTGTACTCATATGTTCTGTATTCCGGTAATCTAGCAAAAATCGACTTAAAACATTTTTAAATTGTGACACCTCTGCGTTATACAAGCTTCTTTTTAAGGCATTTTTAATGGTTTTAACTACATTTTCCGCTTGTCCATTTGTTGCGGGGTGTCCAACTGGAATTGTAACATGCTCTATACCATTATTATTCAAGAAGCTTTTGAATTCTGTTGACACAAACGCGGTACCATTGTCCGAAACAATAGTGTTTGGCAAACCGAAACGCGAAAACAAATCTTTTAATGCGGCAATCGTCGCACTACTGGTAGTATTTTTACCCATATCCACGCTTTCAACCCATTTGGTATAGCTATCTACCACAACTAAACACCAGCGATTAAAAATTGGGCCAAAAAAATCAATATGGATCCTACACCATGGTTGTGTGGGCCATTCCCAATTAATAAGTTCTTGCTTAGGAGGGGTTGAGCGTGTCATTAGATATGCAGTACATCCTTTCACGATATTCTCTAAGTCATTGTTTTGACTTGGCCACCAACAACATTCACGTGCCATCGACTTCATCTTGTTAATACCCATATGCGAAGCATGAAGAAACTTTAAAACATCATTTTGAATCGCTGTCGGAATTATAATTCTATATCCCCAAAATAGACATCCAGATTCTTGTGACAGTTCTAATCTTCTATTAAAGAATGGTTGCAACTCTTTATCTGAACATTTTTCAGGCCATGCAGTATTAACAAACTCTAAAACTTTTTGTAGCAATCTATCTGCAGTCGTTTCGATTTTAATAGACTCTAAATTAAGCGGAACCTTATTAACTTCTTGAAAGTAGTTTAAGTGAACATCACTTGGTAAATCACAAACAGGCATACTACTTTCTGATGAAGGGAACCTAGAAAAATAATCCGCGATGTTAGTCTTTGATCTAACGTGAACGATATCAAAATTATATCCCGAAAGCGTGATAGCTATACGCTGCAACCTATTTGCAGCCATCAAGGGAATGCCTTTCTTAGGATTAAATATATGATGCAACGGCTTGTTGTCAGTAACAAGCGTAAAAGTTCGTCCGAACAAGTAATGATGAAACTTTGTTACACCAAACAATATTGCAGCAGCTTCCCTATCCAACTGCGAATATTTTTGCTCCCTATCTGACAATTTTCGGGAGGCGAATTCTATTGGACGCTCTTCACCATCAGGTGAAACTTGCGATAAGATCGATCCTACCCCTATTGGACTAGCATCCACTGTTAGTTTTGTTTTGAATTCGGGATTATAATGAGCTAAACAAGTGTCTGATTGCAAACCTAGCTTCAATTCATCTACGGCGTTTTTACACTCCTCTGACCATTCAAATTTTTGACCAGATTTAAGCAAGTTGTAAAGAGGAGCACCTATGCTGGAAACGTTTGGTAGAAAACGCCTATGCAATTCTTTAACATTAGTAGGGTACGGCATATTTTGAATCTCTTTTACCTTTTCTGGATTGGTATGTAGACCATCCTTATCAATAAAATGTCCTAAATAACTTATTTTCTTCGAAAAAAAATTGACATTTATCGCTCGCTAACTTGAACCCAGCATCTCTTAAAACTTCCAGGACTTTATGCAGTCGTGCAATATGCGATTTCCTATTTGGAGCAGTAATTAAGATATCATCGAGGAAAACAACAACACCCTCTAGCTTCATCAACAGTCCATCCATAATTTTCTGGAAAATGGCAGGTGCAGAAGCTAACCCATGAGCCGGGTGTATTGAAACAGGCCTTTCGTAGTTGAAATTGTTGTAAATTTCGTCGATGATGCATCGAGTTCAATTTGCTGATATGCCATTGATAAGTCCAGTTTTGTAAATTCCTCACCTCCGTGTAATTTTGCAAAAACGTCTTCTATTCGCGGAAGAGGATACTTTTCCATTAATAAACTGGGATTTAAGGTGACTTTAAAGTCGCCACATATTCGCACATCTCCATTTTTCTTTAACACTGGCACTATTGGCGTACCCCAATCGCAAAAATCTACTGGCTGTAATACTCCTAGCCCTACCAACTTATCTATTTCTTTTTCAACTTTATCTTTTATGGCGAGGGGTATAGGTCTAGGTTTAAAAAATTTAGCAATTGTTCCATCTTTTATTTGCAATGTGGCTTTGCTTTTCCGGAAGCATCCTAAAGTGCCATCAAACAATGAATCAATTTTTTTAATAACTTCGGTTCCTAATTTATTTGTTGTCCTATTCATGCAATTAAAGTTGGATATATTTAAATTGAATAATCGTAAAAATGTTCTACCAAGTAGTGAAGGACCACCATTTTCAATAATTACTAAAGAAATTAATTTATTCATTCCGTTGTATTCCATGCGCACGTCACAAATCCCAACTGGACTAATCATAACACCATTATATGACCTTAAAATCATATCAGTCTTTTTGATCATGCTATCGGAAAAGAAACGCTCATATGTACATAAAGAGATAACACAACACTCTGAACCGGTATCGAATTCCATTTCAAGTGGAGTCTCATTTACCATTACTCTTAATTTAATTGGACCATCTTCACAGTTACTGCTGCTACCCGAAAACGAAAATAAGCATATTTCATCATAATTTATATAATTTAAATTTCTCTCAACCGGACACATTTTCTTTAAATGTCCCCTCTTTTGACACTTATTACACATATAGTTCTTAAATTTACAACAACTACTGCTTGCATGATTACTATATCCACACACTGTACATAGCTGCTGTTGCTGCTGCTGGTGCTGCTGTTGTTGTTTCTGTGGTTGTCGATGTGACTGCTGTGTTGTTGTCGTCGACTTGTCTGATGTCGTTGCAGGTGTTGAGAAGAACCGCTACTCTGCTGCTTCTTTTTATTGTTTGACATGTACAAGAATGAACTGTTAGGTTCTTGTTTTACCGCAGACTCTTCATATTGATGACGTATGTATTCATTTGTGCTTGCGATCTCTAGTGCTCTAGTTATGCCGCATGATGTGACGCTTCCCAAGAAAATTTTGTCGCGGGCTGGACCCACGGTTGCCACTTGGAAATTTAAAATCTGACCAAAATTAGAAAAAAAATGACCAAACGCAGCAAAAAAAGACCATCACTTTAGGATATTGAAAACTTGGTATATAAATAAATACACTGTTAAAGTTCAATTCATTTATTATAATATATAATATATTATTATATTATTACTAGCTGACCCGACAGACTTCGAACTGCCTCAATCGATATAAAAACTACCGAGACTTTTGTAGCCCGCTACCATTCCACCAGCTACCCTCTACCCACTTCTCCACTACAGTCTACCCGCTACCCTGTTATACCCAGTAACCCTGTTACCCGCTACTCAACTACCTGTTACGAAGTACTTCTAAACGCTACCCGCTACACCAATAATTGTTACCCACTACCCGCTACCGACTACCCCGCTTCCCCACTAGTACCAGGTAGTGCCACCTGGTCCTAAGCCACTGGTACAAAAGCAGTGAGTCCTCAACGGATTTGTATTGGGTTGAAAAATATAAAATGCTATCAAAACATAGGGATCGGTTACAACTAACATGATTCATGGCCCATGCGGTAATTTCAATCATTTATCGCGGTGTATGGCAGATGGAAAATGTACCAAAGGATTTCCTAAAGATTTTACTAACGATACGATCACAAATGTTGACGATATCCAATATATCGTCGAAGGAATTCCAATAATGGCGTACAATAATTTACGAAAAGTATCAAAAACATCGATATTGACATTGATAATCGTTGGGTGGTGCCTTTTTCACCTCTACTGAGCAAAACATTCCAAGTTCATATTAATAGTTTTGTAGTTCAGTGAAGAGCATCAAATATATTTGCAAGTATGTGAATAAAGGCAGTGATATGGCATTGTTTGCTGTTTTAATGATGACAAACAGTATAGTATGAACATGTTTATTTATCCTTTATTATTTATCCTACCTTTCACAATAATAAACTTTAATGTCACTATCAATACCTACTGCGATGGTTGTACAAACAATAATAATAATCGATGAGATTTTCATGAAAACTCATTAAGAAGTGGCTCTTAAAAAGTAGGGGTAAGTGGTAGGAAGTGGAAAATTAAGGATTGAATGTATTTCTTAATGCCGCACCATACAAAAATTATAATAAAAAAAACTGCCCAAAAAATGCCAAAACAAAATGTAAGGATGAGCCATCCTTAACAATAAGCTGTATAAAAAATAGATATGAACCTATTCTCATACCTACTGAATACACATATAAAATTTTATCAAAATCGGTCAAGCCGTCTCGGAGGAGTATGACCACTAAAACTGTGACAGAAGAATTTTATATATTAGAATATACATATTATATCTATGTATAATACCAAAACGCTTGATGAAAAATAACGAATGAAATTCACAAGCTTACGACGCGAATACACTTTGAGATAAACGTGTTATTTTAAATACGACAGACACGAGCAAAAGAAAATCACGTAAACATAATATGTATATAGTGCATTCTGTCTATTCCATGATGATCGGTGTAAATATAGCTAGCTCTTTTATTTTTCTAGAATCTAAAATGCAGAAGTATGCAAATTCGTCTACGGTCTACTATTTGGTGGATGGTAGATGATAAATAGTAGTGTGCTGGTAATGCAGTGATTGCACTACATAGCCCGGAACGCATTTTGCTTATGGTCTGTTTACATTTGACTTTAAGATATTGCAGTTTGTAAACTGAGTTGAGGAGAACACTTAATTCAGTCAAAATAAATAAAAAGACCAAATGGAGGAAAAAATGACCAAATGACCAAATCCGAAAATTTGTTTTAAAAAAGACCAAATTTGGTCATAAATGACCAAACTGGCAACCGTGGCTGGACCCTTTTCCAAACCCATAACGAATCTGTCCCTTATGGCAACTTCCAGATGAGTTCCGAACTCGCAACCAATTGCCAAAGCTCGCACTCGCACTGCCCATTCGTTACTAGTTTCATTCGCATATTTTCTGGCATTATAGAACTTAAATCTTTCTGTAAATCCCGATGAAAGGGGTTTGAAATGATTTTTCATTAAATTCACACACGTATCATACGTTGTTGTGACGGTTTCAACTTTAAGCGGGTTTAATAAATTTTTTAAAAGCACATATGTTTTTTCGGAAATGCTTGTTATCAAAATAGCTTTTTTTTTAGCATCTTCCGTAATGCTATTCGCTATGAAAAATTGTTCGATTTGATTTTGGAAAACATTATAATCGTTAACCTCGTGGTTAAAATGAGGTGCATTCCCAATAATAGACATTATACGGAATATACAGTTTATATAATCGTAACAGTTAAATACAAGTCTTTTTTTTTTAACTCGTCGGCACTGTGATAACCCGAGTAATACACGCTTTTAAGGTTGGTAAGAGACTAATTTATTTTAGAATAATATAAGATAGTAGGAGCATTATATAATGAGTGTGTGTGTTGGAGTTCTTATGTAATAATACATACAACTACTACAGTTTTCAAGTAGAGTGTCTCTGATAAAGTGATGGCGAACATCAATATGTTTGGTCCGGGCGTGATATGATTCGTTCAAAGCTTGTTGTATGGCGCCATGGTTGTCGCAATAGAGTTTTGTTGCAGTTGACTGTGCACCAAAAATTTCAGCTTCCAAACCTCTCAACCAAAGTGCTTCTTGTACTGCAACACCCATTGACATGTATTCTGCCTCACACGTTGATAAGGCTGTCGTTGCTTGTTTCTTCGATCCCCAAGATACGGCTGCACCTTGTCTTAGGAATAAATAGCCACTTATTGATTTTCGGTCATCTGAGTCATTCGCGAAATCAGCATCACAAAAACCTTCTAACTGGAGCTTGTCATACGATTTAAATTTAAGTTTGAAGTCAATAGTATCCCTTAGGTATCTCAGGATACGCTTTGCTGCATACCAATGCTGCATTCCATAATTGTTGTTAAAACGGCTAAGATAATTTATAATAATTTATAATATAAGCTAATATCAGGCCTAGTCAGTTGAGCTGCATATAGAAGAGATCCAATGAGTTCCTGGTACGGATATTTTGACATTTCAATCTTCTCATTTTCATCTGTCAGAGTCTGGTCCTTACTAAGCTTAACATTCGGGTCCATAGGCGTTGTAACTGGGTTACATGACGTCATACCAAAACGCTCCAACATTTTTGTTATGTACGCCCTCTGATTGATGGATACCCAATTTCCTCGCTGGTATTTCATCTGTAATCCTAGAAAAGATTTCTCAGTTCCTAAATCTCGAAGTTTAAAAACTTCTCTCATCTTATTAGAAAGATATCTTTTTGCTTTTCATTTTTCCAAAAAAGAAGCAAGTCGTCCACGTAAACAGCCAAGATGAGTACATCGCTTTTGTCGTCATTCTTAGGCCGTGTGCGAATTCAGTTAAAAATGGGTTAAAAATTGACGTTTGGTTAAATTTTGACACTTCGCATTATTTGACTAGCTGCTGAGCAGGTTAAAAAATGACAGTAGTGGTTAAAAATTCATCCATTTTTATTTTTTAACCACAATTCATCCAATTCGCACACGGCCTTAATGTAAATGCATTGGTCTGTTTTAAGTTGTCGCATGCCAAGTGTCTTTAATGTGTCGCTTAATTTGGTATTCCACATCCTCGATGATTGCTTCAGGCCGTATATTGAACGATTAAGTTTTAAAACTTTTCCTTCAGGAACCTCGATGCCTTTTGGTGGAGAAATAAAAAATGTCTTCATTTAAATTACCTTGTAGAAATGCAGTGCAGACATCCAAATGATTTATCTCCAGATCTAAGTCAAGAGCTAGTGATAGTAAATATCGAAGAGAGTTATATCTCATCACAGGTGAATAAGTTTCATTGTAGTCAACACCGCTTCTCTGTGCGCATCCTCTAGCCACCAGTCGTGCTTTATGACGGATTACCTTTCCAGCTTCATTGTATTTTTTCTTAAAAATCCACTTCGTCGTCAATGTTTTCTTGTCTTCTGGTAGATCCGCCACGCACCATGTTTCGTTTTCCATAAGAGATATATTTTTGACTTGTATGGCTTTCATCCAATCTTGCCCTTCATCAGTGGCGTAGATAGCTTTTCGCTATGGGGGGGGGATGGATCGAGTTCGCTCATTTTTACTTCCGACATCTATGCTAATATATAAATCTGAAGAGTTTGTATGTTTGTTTGAACGCGCTTATCTCAGAAACTACTGGTTCGAATTGTAATTGAGTTCAATAGTCCATTAATCGAGGAAGATTTAGGCTACATAACATTAAACTACGACCAATAGGAGCGAAGAATCAGTGGAAAATGTGGAAAAAACGGCAAGAAAGTATTAATTTTTTGGCTGTTTGAACGCGCTGATCTCAGGAACTGCTTAATGAAATTGAAAAATTCTTCTTTTTTTGAATAGTCCATTTATCGAGGAAGGCTTTAAGCTATACAAAGTTACGCTGCAATTAATAAGAGCAAAGCATCAGTGTTAAGTCTTACTAAAACGGAGAAAATAATACATATTTGAAGGCTTCGAGTTAAGAAGAATTTTGACTTAGGGAGAGTCGACTAATATACAATTTTAAAATAACTTCGCAACCAAATTCACGCGCATGATGCACAAGTCGAAACGTACCTCTGGCCGGAGTACGAGGGAGAGACGGACAAAGTCGCGGGCAACTGCTAGCATAGAATATATGCAAAAGTTTTGGATGTTTGTCTGTCTTTCTGTAAACGCACCTGCAGCCTTTACCACTGGTCCGATTCACTTAAATCTTGAAAATTAGAGGTTTGACCGAATTCGCGTTGTTTTTTTTTTATTTTTTTCAATTTTTTTTGGCCAAAACCAAAATTTTCAATTTGCCCAAAAACGATTTCTTTTAAACTTCCTCCAAAACGGTACCTCTCATAGAATCGTTTTTTTTCTTATACAATTTTTTCGAAAAACAAAAGCCTGATCAGCGTACTTTTTTCTGAAAGTATCTACGTATAAATAATATTTTGATTTCAAAGAAATTTAAAATATTTTTTTGTATTTTTTAAAAATCTTTTTAAACTTTTTTTCAAAATTCTATATCTCGAAATAGGATCCAGAGTTAAAATCGAAAATCACTTAGAAAATGTAAATTTACATATTCTTGAATACTGCATACCCAAATTAATTTTAAGAAATGTTCGAAAAATTTTATATATAAAAAAATAATTTAAAAAAAAACACTCCAAATAACTCGCACAAATAACTCGCAAAATTACGACGAATGATTGTCAATCTGCCGCTTGTGGCTTGTGTAATAGCGTTTTTTTTTGGTCGTCCGGAACTGTTCCGAACAGTTCTGTACTCGTTCACTTGGCACAAGATGATAGTTCTTGTTCTGAATAAAACAGAAAAACGATTCCGAATTTGAAGACAGAATCAAAAACAGAATCACACATACATGCACACACTCACATATACGTACTCGCTGCCATGTTTACAAATAAGGAAATTAAAAACAATGTCATGTCATCTGCAATTCTTCATATGAGGTTTCACAAATACACAACCATTCAACCCTTAGAAGCAAACAAATGTGTTTGCCTGTTCGTTTGGAATCCGGAATCGGACAGTTCTGTGTACAATTCCGGATAACCAAAAAAAAACGCTATAAGGCATGATTTATGTAATGTAATGAGTAATAGCGCATTTTGCTTTTTGGTTAAAATGAATTAGTGTGGGTTATTACCGGTAGGATTCGCGGTAACTTCACCGCAGTTGTGCGAACATTTGTGTTCGTGTGGATGAGTGTGTTGCGTGTTTGGGGCGGTTTCTTACACCAAATTAACAATGTGACACACGGTGAGAAGAAATCTAAATAACTTTCAATTTTTGTGTCGGTCTGGGCTTTTGTGGAAAGCTGGATGGAAGCTCGTTTTCTTGCACGTTTACCTATTATCAATTGGTGAGAGACGTTAAAATATACTTTTTAAAAATCGATATAAAAAAGAAACTCAAAATATTAGGTGATTTATCGAAGTATTAATTTCTTTCAGATGAAGTTGACTTTGTGTTTTCCCCGTACACTGTAGGTATAGAATGTACAATTTACAATGCCTCTAGGAATCCTGTGAATACTAATAAGACTTGATCCACTTAGGAAGTAGGTACAAAATTGCAGAGGGCGTTTTTTTTAACTTATTTGATATGACTGGTTATGTTGAACAATTATGGATCCCAATGGGAGGGGATATATCCCCCTGATCCCCCCCCCCTATCTACGCCACTGCCCTTCATTGCTTCTTCATAACTGCTGATTTGTCTACGTTTTCAGATGCACAGTATGTGATATGGTGGCACATTTCACGTTGTTTTTTCAATCTATTTGAACGTCGCAATGGTTACGGATTTTCTTCAAAACTCTCTGGCTCTTCCAAATCCTCACTATCGTCTGCATTGCTCATCGAATCATATGAGGATTGATCTTCGTTCTCTGATTCATAATTTTTAACTGGTTCCTTTAAATTCGATTGATCAGAATTTGTATCTAAATTAATCCTCACTAAATTCTGTTCGTTCGACATTTGGTTGATCTCATCGTCATTCTTGGACATTTGCATTTTTTTCTGTTGTTCGCTATTCGAGAAATACATCTGCTCTTAATAAAAACAACGTCATGACTAATGTGTATTTTTCGATCAATAGGATTGTACAATCTATAAGCTTGACTATTTTCACAATAGCCTAACATAATGCATTTCAGAGACTTTGCGTCCCATTTTTGTCGTCTTTCTTTGGGAACCATTTTCATTGCCACACACCCGAAAACTCGTAGATGCGATAGGTCTTGTATCATACCCGTCCCAATTTCTTCAGGCGATTTAATATTTAGCTTTTTTCTTGACGTTCTATTGATAAGATAAGAAGCTGTGTTTACTGCTTCTGTACAGTGCATTTTCTTAAAATTCGCATCCATCATCATTGACCGAGCCTTTTCCACGAGCGTTCGATTCATGCGCTCTGCTTTGCCATTCTGTTGTGGATTATATCGCGCCGATGTTTGATGGATGTACCGTTCTCTTCACAAATTTTTCTAATGGCTGCATTACAGAACTCTAAACCATTGTCTGTATGAAATACTTTAATTGCCCTACCTGTTTGATTTTCTACAAGTTTCTTAAAAATTTGGAATTTATTTTTCACCTCAGATTTATGTTTCATTGTGTAAATAAATAATTTATTCGAGTAATCATCAAGAAACGATACATAATATAATGTTCCACCCATAGAACTCTTTTCCATTGGACCGCAATCGTCGCTGTGCACCAATTGCAAGTGCAACACGTCAGTTGTATTGCTGGTCGAAGACTTAAAGGGATGTTTAGCCTGTTTACCTTGCAAGCAAGAAATGCATTTACTACTCGATGGTTCCGTATTCGTTTCAATCTCTAAAACATCTTGGTGACAAAGTTCTTGAATACTTGCATCTGCTGCATGACCCATACGCTGGTGCCACAGTGCTTTGCATAAGTCTTCGGTTCCGTATCGACGTCTAGTTTGAACATATTATTCTGAAGGTAGCAACTTACAAGAATGTTGCTGTTACGAAGAATGGTGCATTTATTTCCAAAAAATCTCACCTCGCAACCTTTCTGTATCATTTGACTGACAGACAATAAATTTGTGCAAACTTCCGGCACATAAAAAACATCTTTTATAATAATTTTCTCAACAACATTATCTTGATTAATATCTATGCAAATATCACCTTTGCCTATCACCTTCAGTCTACTATTATTTGCAACTACGACGTATTGTTCATCTACAGATGGATAAAAGTCTATAAAATCGTACCTGTTCTTAGCCATATGTGCTGTAGCGCCGGAGTCAACTATCCACCCATTGTCAGCGGAATCAAAATTAGCTGCAAAACTGGCTGCCAACGTCTTCTGATTATTATTTGTTGATGATGACTTCTTTTTTTCTTTGCAATGTCTTGCTATATGACCATCTTTTCCGCAATCAAAAAGGAAAACTTTTTGCTCTGTTGTCCATTTGCCCCATTTCTATAGTCCATGTTGATCGTTGTCCTTTCTGTTTCGTATACAGCGCCGATTCTGATTGTGAGCCTGCTCCTAGTGAATTGTAGCTTTCAAAATCCTGCAACAATTTGGTTTTTATGCTGTCTGCAGATATTTTTACGTTGCTGCTTTCAATCGCCATAAACATCGGTGCGAAATGCTCAGGCAGACCACTCAACATCAAACTTCCAACCCACTCGTCATTAACAGCGAATCCTATTTGGTTTAGCTTTTGTGAGGTATCAACTATTGTGTCAACATACTCACAGATATCCTTACAGTTAACCAACTGCGTTGTAGTCAGCTTCCTTAGCAGACCACATCGTCGAGACAATCCGGAGTCATCGTATGTTGATTTCAATTTTTCCCAAATTTCACTTGCTGTGAAAATTCCTTGGATATGCACGTACAGATTTGATGAAATGTACAACACCAGCCTTGATGTTGTCTTCTCGATAGTTTCAGGCTTCGTCTCGGTGCCTTGAACAGCATTCCAATATCCCTGCAGCTTCATTGCATGTTCCACGCCAAACTTCCATGTATGATAGTTATCTCTACCAGTTAGTCTCTCAATATCAACGAATTTTTTCCATTTTTAATTGGATACTGGGCCCATAACCTGATGTTTTGATCAATTAAAAACCAAATTCTAGATACAAATAAAACACGAGATTTTTTCTTCTGGAAGTTTTTTCGAAGTGAAAATATAATTTTATTTCTCAATTGAAGTTTTATATTTCAAAGATACAAAAAATTTGCTTTTGCAAAGTAGAAAATTTTATAGTGAGAATTAATTTTTATATTCAACATTAATGTTCCATCTTTCATTAAAAAAATTAATGAAGGATTTTCAATCATTAAAAAACTATTTGGTGTCAGATTATTAAATAAATATTTGAATGACATAAATAATTTAATGATCGCTATAAACACACGCAAGTAAAAAATCCAATTTTTATGTGTTCCAACTTTTAATGATAGCTAGGCCCCTAACGTCGCAAAAGCTGTAGCAAAAGTGGAAATGTTTTCTACTTTTGATATTTATTTGCTTACCGACATGTTTTTTTGTTTGTTTGTATGAACATTTTATTTGTTTTTACTTCCTTTTCCTTCTAGAGTAAGAGGCGACCGTCAGATTACTTAACCCATAGGGATATGTATTTTGTACCCATTATTGGATAGAGTTTTTGGAGACAAATACAGCGCACCAGGGTTGCCTGTCAAAGTCCGGGGCAAAAGGGGTAAAACGGGACACTGATAGTGCGTTTTTTAGCCAAAAATTAAACCAACAGGGATATGGATAGAATTAGTGTCCAAGTATAGAGCTCGACGAGACGAAACAGAATATTATGGGTTGCCTACTTCAAACCGGGGCGAAGCGGTCGGCAACCGCCTCAGAAGCTACTGATTTTGAACCATAAAAAAACCTACAGGGATATGGCTAAATTTGGTACCAAATTCAAGGTCTGAATGTACTCTTTACGAATATATAGGGTTGCCTTGGCTTAGCCGGGGCAAACCACTCGGCAACCCTACTACAATGAAAAAAGTGCACGATACAAATTTTCACTAAAACATTCATAACTGGATTATTTTTTTATCAATTTTTGTGTTTTATATAGGAATAGAAAGCCTTACGTATGTACAAAAATAATAAAATGTCAAAACCTATATTAAGATGTAAGTTTGCATATATAAAATGATAATTTGGATTTAACGGCATCTTTCATTGAAATTACGTTTGACCACATAACTCAGTAACCAAACGGTTTATACTTGGACACTAATTCTATCCATATCCCTGTTGGTTTAATTTTTGGCTAAAAAACGCACTATCAGTGTCCCGTTTTACCCCTTTTGCCCCGGACTTTGACAGGCAACCCTGGTGCGCTGTATTTGTCTCCAAAAACTCTATCCAATAATGGGTACAAAATACATATCCCTATGGGTTAAGTAATCTGACGGTCGCCTCTTAGACTATACAGTTGTCGGTTTTTCAAAAACAGAAAAAAAATAAAATTTTTGAGAAAATATGTTTGAAGAACATAAACGAAAATTCGTTAAATGACAGATGTCAGTCAAAGTTCAATCCAAAGTATAGAAGCGTAACGGAGTCAGCGCTATGTGTTTTCCGCTTAAAACTCTCAAATTGACACACTTTTCTGTTCTTTTGCTTTACATTGTCATTCTCATTTATAAGCTTGTAACTACTATAAGATATTGTATCTTACAGTTACTAAGCATTCGAATTGATCAATAAATAAATATGTAAATAAATAAAATGAAATGAAAAAAATTGCTCAAATTTTGTGTTTGACAGAAACTGTCAAAAGAAGGATTTTGAAGTAGAAAAATATTCGGAGAGTTCCATTGTATTTCTATCTAGCTAGGACCCGCAACCTGGCAATCGATTGTAGTACCATCTTGAGTTCTAGCGCAGTGCTTACTCTATTTACATAGGTTTGGTATTGGGATTTTTTTTTTTTTTTTGGTTTTGATGTAGCGCAAAAAATCGAATAACCCATTCTCGATTATACTATGTAATTTAATATATAATGGAGAGTTCTTTTATTCTGTTATGAATTCCCATACAAAAGTTTGAGTTGTCAAAATATCTTTTATGAAATTTGAATGAATTCAAAAATTTGAATTTACAAACAATCTTTTATAAATGGAATTTTTGGTATTCAGAAGGCAAAATCTTTTATGAAATCTATTATAAATCATAAAAGAATAAAAAATGTTAACCTTTCGGGATTTTTATCTTAACAGATTTTCAATCAGTACCTACGCATACCAGAAATTATTTCAGAGATGTTTTAAATACTTAAGGATGGTTCCAACAAGAGCGGATTAAAAGACGTCGACTCGAGATGACTTCAGTTTATTAAGTAAGGTAGAAATATAATTTTAGGTTAAGTACAAAAGATATTATAGAAAATTTATAGGAAGTAAGTTATAGGAAAATATAGAATATAATATTACTGTAAGGACAGCTGATTAATGACAGAATTAAGTTTTGTTTGATTAACGCCCATAACAGATCGAAAATCTGAATACCAATTTCCAGGATCTTTTATAATTCGTAACAGAAAATGGATAGCAGAAAAACAGAAATGGCAGAATAGGCCCGAATATTTAATTAAAGACTATCGTCAACAATTTGTCATTCTGAAACGCAAATAGTTACCTTACGTCAGCAAGTCGTTCTGAATCGCATTGTTAGTGTGTCAAATAGTTATGATTCGTTACGATTGGCAACTCATTTAGGTGAGTAGGAGGTGAGTTGAAAGTGTTAATCTGGCAAAGTGATCTGTTTGTTAGCATTGTGAAATCGAGAATTTGTGTTTAGTTCAAATTTTTAGTGACAGCAAATTCGAAGTGGAATATATTCCGGTATTAAATGCCAATTGATATTATATTTATTTATTTATTGTCAATCATGTTAGGAAACGTTATAGTGACTTTAATATAATATATGTACAATATTAATTAATAGAATTTTAAATTAAATAAAGACTTGTGTAAATAAATAACAAATACATAAATAATTACAATGAATTCAATATATCTTTCTTAATATTAAATCTGGTTTAATTAAAATCAATGACAACGTCAAAATAATTTAAATCAACACAAGAACAAGTGATTGGATTATGTTTAGCGTAATTTGTAATGTGGTAAGGAACATTTAAGAAGTTACCATCTCTAGGTCGCAAAAAACGAGAAGGAGCATAAATATTATACATAGAAAGAAGCATCGGGCAATCTATATTAGAGTTTAAGACATCAAACGCAAAGAGAGCAGAATGCAGTTTTCTTCTAAATTCCAGAGATTTTAAATCGATCAAGTACATCTGGTCTCATAAGACGGAAGATTAACTCCACTAAAAGTTTTTCGTAAAGCAAACTTAGTAAATCGTTTTTGGATTTTCTCAATTCGGCAAGAACTTATTTGAGTATATGGGTTCCAAATTATGGAACAATACTCTAATATTGGTCTAACAATAGACAAATAAAGACTCTTGAGAGTATAAGGATCTTCAAAAAACTTTGAATTTCTCATCAAAAATCCTAACATCGAGTTTGCTTTAGATATTGCTTGATCAATATGAATTGAAAAAATCATTTTAGAATCAAAAGTAACACCTAAGTCTTTTTGGTTCATAAACCTTTGAAGACAGATATTATCAATTTTATATTCAAAACTTATAGGGCTATGAATTCTTGAGTATGTCAGAACACTACATTTATTTACGTTGAAAAATAGTCCATTTCGGTTACACCAACTAGCTATATTATTTAGATCCATTTGAGCACTAGACGCGTCCAATGGTGTTTTTATGCATTTAAAAATCTTGAGGTCATCAGCATATAATAAAAACATCGAATTTGAAATGCAACTAGGCAAATCATTAATGAAGAGAATGAAGAGCAGCGGTCCAAGATGACTGCTCTGGGGCACACCTGAAAAATTATTAATTTTTTTCGACAAAACATTCCCAATCTTGACATATTGCTTACGCCCTACCAAATAACTGTGAATCCAATTTAAAAGTGATGAGTGAAAACCAAAGAGTTCAAGTTTTTTTATAAGAATATTATGCTGCACACGATCGAAAGCCTTCGAAAAATCAGTGTGAATAACATCACATTGATAACGGTTTTCTAAACAATGAAGACAGTAAGTGGTAAATAAAGATAAATTAGTTACAGTCGATCTTCCGCTCATAAATCCATGCTGATTTTCAGTTACATGATTTTTAACCAGACTATAAAGCTTGTTTTTTACAATGGCTTCAAAAAGCTTAGGAATAAGCTTAAGTTTGGCAATTGGTCTATAATTTTCAATAGAACATTTTGAGCCAGATTTATGTAGGTGTAATAAAGGAATGCTTTCAGGTATCTAGAAACACACCTTGTTTTAAAGAAAGGTTGAATATATAACACAATGGAGCAGCAAGATATAATCTACAATTTTTTAGAAAAAGTGGTGGAAAGTGGTGCAACAGAAAAGCTGTTATCAAGAGATGATAGTGCTTCCAATACATCATCAACGGACAAGAAAAGAGAACCAGCTGCAAAATTATAATTGTAATTACGACCCAATTGAACATTATCAATTTTTAAGTCACAAAAATTGGTTTGAAAAAATGATGCAAAATTGTTGCAAATATCATTAATAGTATCACATGAGACGCCTTTATAAGATATATTAGTTGGAAAACCTAAAGATTTACGCTTCGTGTTTAAAAATGACCAAAAACATTTAGAATTAGATTTAATCTTTGACTCAAGAGACCACATATATTGTTTATAAATAAATTTCTTCAAAAATTCATATTCTCTTCGAGTTTGATAAAACTGCTGACGAAAAGAATCAGAAATTTTACTTTTTTTTATGCAGCTTACTCATAGTATTTTTCAGCCTCGATAAACTTTTATTGAACCAAACTGGTCTCTTAGATTCCTTAAAATGTTTAGTAGGAACGAAACGTGAAATGGCAGAATCTAAAATGTTCCGAAACACAGAAAAAGCTTTATCTAATTCATTATAACTAAAAACAAGTTGCCAATCAATCAACTCAAAATAATTATACATTGACGTGAAATCGGCATTTTTAAAATCGTATTGCAATTCAGCATAACAAGAAGAATTCAATTCTTTTAAAACTGACAAATTAAAATTAATCTCAAGTGCTTTATGATGAACTCATCTAAGCGGGATTCAAGATTTTTATCAATAAAAATTAAAGCTAAAATACGACCAATAGAGTTATAAACATTATTAATTTGGTGCATATTCAAAGCTGTTAAGTTATCAACAACGTTACATTCAAAATCTTTGTTAATATTATAAGGATACATTAGATTCTCATCATTTGAAAATAGCCATTTAATGTCCGACAAATTAAAATCACCCAGAACTATCCAGTATGACTTATCATCAACAATATTTTTAATAATGTGCTCTATATTTTTTATATGAGCATCATAAATGGAATAATCAGATAATGGTGGTATATATGAAATAAAACAATATAAGTGAATATTCTTACGTTCTGAAGAAGAATCAAAAATAGGTAAATCAATACGTACACAAATTTGTTCAATTGAAGAATTATATAAATTAATTTCTATACTTGGATAAATAGACCTAATAGCCAATAATACGCCTCCGATAAACGTTGAAATCAGATGTAAAATATTCAGTTGATAAAAAATTAGAATTTAACCATGTCTCAGTGAGAGCGATGACGTCATAGGAACAATCAGCAGCAGCAATATAAAATTCATTAGATTTTGTCCTCATCCCTCCAGCGTTATGATAAAATAAGGAGAGACAATTTCCAATGGAAGATGAAACACCAATATTATTCATTAGGTTAAAACCTGTTGGTGCGGGTGCAATGCGTTTTTTGAACGGCTTTCAAATTTTTTAATCTGAACTCCAACTGGCCAGATGGATGATTGAAGGGCTTCATTGAATAACGCAGTTGGAATTCCGAGTTTAAAATTAATGTAATGGAACGATGACATATCTGCTTCCTTTTTAACCAATTTATGGCAAACTAAGCTTGTAGTTGGCAAATTCAGTTTTCTTGCGATGTAGTTAATAACATTCTCTTCCGTTACAGTTTTATTAAGTCAGATGGAAGAGAAGCAAATATTTCAGCATCAATATTCTCACCAATCAGCAATTTATGTTTTTTGTTTACAACATCTCTAGTCATGATGGCATTAGCATTAACACCAGCAACATCAACGTCAATATCATTTCGATTAGTATCAGCGTCGATGACGTCAACATTAAAATCAATTTTATTAGCAATATGGACAGAAGCTTTGTCAACATCGTCCCCAGTCGCGATGTTATTAGCATCAACACCAGCAACATCAACACCAATATCATTTTGATTGCCATCAACACCAGTGACGTCAACATTAACATCAGGAATACCAGCAACAACAAACCAACGAAAGTCAAAGATTGTTAAAAACAGAACGCACCACGGACCTTCTATGAATGTACATTTGTACATTTATTTTTGTTTTTTTAATAAATTGACATTTAAACTGTCGTCTAATATTTCTTTTTTTTGCCACGTGCTCAAGCATCAGCATTTCTGTCCTCTAATTGTGTCAGGTCAGATCAATAAAAAACAAAAGAACCATCATTCACTTGCTGCAATCAATAGGTACCAGCCTCGAAGCTATTCCATGGAGAGAAATATTGAACTTTGGTTTTCTCTTCTGAAAGATAATCTTCAGTCACAAAATGAAGTATTCCTTGCAACAATCATCGTTGTCCTTGAACGTTTGCATTGATATTTGATTCTTCAATGTAACAAAAAACTTCAGAGACTGCAGTGGGAATGTGTAACATGGCAGGGAAATCTTTTAACAATTGAGTTTCGTAAATCTGAGAATTCATCCATAAGAAAGTGCTGAGCACAATTAACATTTCAAGTGATTGATTTTATATACGACAGTTAAAACTGTTAAGCTTTAATTGTTTCAGTGTTTGAAAAATGGAGAAGTACACAACTGAACAGCGCGTTTAGATTGTAAAAGCCTTATCAAAAATATGAACTAAATTAATATTGAACGTTATAAGATAAAACAATTACGGTAAAAATTTTTAACGGTCATGGTAATTTTAATTTTAATTTTTTTAAACTCATAAGAATTTCTTAATTTTTTGGAAAATTTTTGTGCACATCACTGTAAGAAACAATACTGTATTTTGTTGAAGACATTTTGATTGAATTCACCACTTCTCATTGGGGTTACATGAGCCGGCAACTGCGATCAAACGTGGCAATTTTATTCTGATTGATTTATTATTACATTTCATAAATTGCTGTAACGATTCGAAATGGCCCTAACCGGCTCAACTTCCACTTATCCATCAAACGTCATGATCCAATGAAAAAGACATTTCTTGCGTGCATGAGGAATGCCAAAGTTTTTTTCAAGTAAGTAAAGATAAGTACCTGAGCGATAAGAAATATTAACGACGCAGAAGGTTAGGGATACCTTAGCATTATTTTTGTCTCGTAAGACATATAATGTATAAGGCAAGGCACCCACCAAATGAGATATGCTCTTAAAACCCTTTCATGTGTCATTTGATAAATGTTTGGGTTAAAAGGTTGTGTGTAAAAATGACAATAAAAAGCTTAAATGATTCTGGAAAGATTTTATCAAAGACAATGACTTAAAAGCAATGAAAACTCTTTTACACAAAATCCATTTATTTCGTTATCAAAAAATTGGCATTAAAAGGCTTATGAAAGGATCCTTAGACTCATAAAATCTGATAGTGGCAAGTTGGAGCGTGGTGACCGGTAGGAGCTAAGAGCTTAAAGAGATAGTAGTGGAAGGCTGGTGGACATTTTGTGTTCTTCCATGGAACAGAAGAAGGCTTAAACGGAATCGTGTTGACGATGTCCCTTAAATTGTCGATTAAAAATTGGTCACTGACAATGCTAACCATTTTGGCTAAATTTTTAAAACCTACTTAGATGGCCGAAAAAAAACAATTAATTTTTTTAGGCACTCGGGCGTATACTTACTTTTTTGCCAAAGAAATTATTTCAATGTTAAAAGCTTACAATTATAACTCACAGCACAATATGTACAGTACATATTATGTTAATCATGGTAGGTAGGTAGAAATGGCTGTCCTAATTTCGCGTAGGACACAGTTAGCGCTGAGTGCGTCGTTTTGATACCATACCTCGTGAGATTCTAAATTGATTTGAAAATGGGTTAGAGGTAAGAGATCATGTCTTGATCTTGAATTCTGAGAGTTACTCAATACCATTGAAGAACTCTCTACCTAAGTGGAGTGCCCTTTTCCTAGCCAAGGCCGGACAATGGCAGAGAAAGTGAGAGACTGTTTCTTTTTCATCCTGGTCCTCACAGCTACGGCAGGAAGTGTTATATGGTATACCCAATTTTGCCGCATGCTAACTGCTAACCTATAGGCCAATGCCCTGTGCAGGTGGCAACAATCCTGGCTATGTCATGCCTTGGTTTGGAAATTAAATTGATTGATTTTGGTTTGTAATACGCAGGTCGTTAAACTATACCACCCATGGTTTGCATCTGATGTGTATTTGTTCAGGATATTGCCCTTCACAACTCCAAGAGGAGCATATACTCTCACTGCCAATGAGATGTGAAGGGCTGATCCTTGCCTAGCTAGCCTTCTCATTTCCCAAAGCCCCTATGGCCCGGTATCCAGATTAGAGTGACTCTTCAATAAAGTTCCTTGAGGGCCTCTCTGCATTGCTGGACTAATTTAGAGGATGATAAAGCTGATAAGCTATACAGGCTTCTTTTCTCGCTAAATATTCTGCCTGGAATACACTGGCAAATTCGGGAAGTCTATAGAATTTTGAGATCATAAGAGATTCACAGAAGACACCTGCACCAACACCGCATTCCATCTTCGAACCATCCGTGAAGATAGTTGTGTCGATTCTTTACGGGAGCAAGACTCTAAACTCCTTTGAGGTGTTTAGGGTAGGGATACAGTAATCGGTGGTTGTAGAAAGGATGTCTGATGGTAGCACTCTTGTTTGATTTTTTCCAGCAGCCTTGTTTTATAAGCTTGTTAACTATGAAAGATTTACTGAGAGCGGGCCACCAAACAATGGAACCATAACAAGTATCGGTCTTAAAACTGCTGTGTATGTCCATGTTATCATTTTTGACTGCAGGCCCCACTTTTTGCCGAAGGTTTTGTTGCAGGCGTAGAAGGCAACGCATGCCTTCCTCACCCGTTCTTCAATGTTAAGCTTCCAGTTTAGTTTGGTGTCTAATATTACGCCCAGATATTTAACACTGGAAGACAATGATAGTGTTTGACCGTTTAACCGAGGTAGAGTGAAAGGTGGTACCTTGGTATTGTTGCTGTTAACACCTAGTCCACAGCGCGCAGCCCATGTGCTTACTTTCTTCAAATCAAAGCCATATTAAAGATTTCACTGATCACACTTGGAAATGTTCCTGTAACTAGAATGACCAAATCATCGGCGTACGCCACCGCTTTCACTCCACTACTCTCGAGTTTCACGAGAATGCTGTTCATGACCAAAAGCCATAAAAGAGGAGATAGTACACCTCCTTGGGGTGTTCCTCCTATTACTTAGCATGGGTATTATCCACCTTCTAATCTAGTTCCCAACACCGAAGTCTGCAAGTGATTCTGCTATGGATTCAGTTACGACATTGTTGAAAGCTCCTTCTACGTCTAAAAAGGTAGCTAGGGTATATTCTTTGAAATTAATCGTGTTTTCTATCGTTCTCACTACTTCATGAAGAGCCGTCTCCGTAAATCTACCCCTCGTGTAGGCATGTTGCGAGTTAGGTAGGGGACAACTACTCAGAACTACTCAGATTCAAGCCCTCAAGCTAAGAAAACCACTCTTACCTGTCTCCAAGACAAAGGGACATGGTTGAGTAAGAGGCAACCTTTAAACATACTCTCAAGCCGTGGTACTACTTATTCAAGCTGTTTCTGCAGCATTATAGGCAGTATTCCATCAGGGCCTGGAGATTTGTATGGCGAGAAAGTTTAAATAGCCCAGACTAAATTTTCGCTTGTTATAAGGGCGTTAATGTTAGAAGTATATTATACTTTAACAATAACTACTGTATAAAATATTGCTCTGCGAAGAGTGGGTAAGGGTTTGGAAAGGATTGCTTGCAATTCCAAGTACAGATTTCTTGCCGCTCATGTGCGGAAGGTTCAACCTCCAAGTGGTGCAGAGCGTCAACCTGACTTCGGTCAGGGCGAATGAACCTACGTTTTTATTGTACATGTATCATAATCACTTTCTTTTGATACCGTGATTAATGAGACTGTACTTGATTATCATTGTGATAGAATAAGGCACTAATGAGTGTTCTTAAGAAAGTTGGTGGTGCATGGCAATATGTCATGCAGTCTTCCAGTATTGCTCACCCAACTGTTTTCTGGATAAAAGACTGCATGACAATGGACACCAGTGTTCCTCTGAGCCGTTAAGTCAGGAAGCTGGAAAACTATCCTTTTGGTTTGTACGGATGTGTGATAATTTCACACATCCGATAGAATGTATGATGATAATGTCATACGTTCACAGAGTACAAAATAACAAAAGAGACGACCATGTCTTCTGAAAAAACTGGTGCTCTGGGGTAGTTGATGCCCGGATTCTAATTGAATCCTCAACTACAGTTGCGGTTGGCCCCCTTGTGGGAGTTCAGAGTGGCTGTGGTTAACGAGAAATCCGTTCTCGGTAACTGAGTGGTTAGTCTCTAAGCTCAGTTACATAGATAAAAACACATTTACCAGTATGGCTTTTTTTAACGGGAAAAGCAAACTGGTACTTGAGAAAAATGGAATTGGTGGAAGACAAAGTCTATGGCAAATGGGACATATGTAAAAGACTAATTTTGTGCCTTTTCCCTTAATCTACAAGGCAACATACACCATAATATGCATGTAATTCATGCATATAAAAATGGAGTGGATTGTAATTCAATCCACCACGAAATTAGGGCCTTGAGCCAGGTGTTCGTGTGTATTTGTTTTCCTAATCTGTATAAAATATTAAATGTATATAGTTTGTTTTCATTGACTCTTAAATATTTTCAATAATTTTCTTTATTATTCTTCTATTACTGAACAAATAAACATATCTGAATTTTTGTATAGAACTTGCGTTTCTATTGCTATACTCAGCTAATAGTTAACATGCTCTATGGAGGTTGACAAGTGGAAAGTCATATTAGATTCGGGTGGTCCTTCTTCGCAACCTGGAAAGTGTACATTCATTAGTAACTCCAATGTCTCCATTGGAGATGCTGTCAAGCTTCCATCTTTTTTTTTAAGAAAGGAGGAGTTCGATGTTAATCATACATGTGTGTGCTATGAAAACTTTTGTAAATAGTTTAAATGACAACTTATTCGTTGTAGTTTTGCTGACATTTGATCAGAAGAACCTATTAAGGAACTACACATTTCTTGTCTCCGTATTATTGAAAGCTATTCAAGGAATTTAAACATGCAACAGCAGCAATGAAGTCACATGGGATTAAAATGACAACGACCTTCATTCATTACTCTATTATATGCATGCATAATGCAAGTACACACTACACAGTCATGTGTGCCCAAAGTCTAGTCTCTGTGGTTGCGCATTATAAGGTAGGTTTCACTAGGGAATTGTAATTACATTTGACAGAGTTATTCAACATTTCCCGTGTTGAGATATTATCTTGGTCGACAAGGCATTTGACGAAACTAAATTTAAATTACAAAACAAAGAAGTAAATTCGTCAGAGGGGTGTGCATTAAATACCTTTGTCGCTCTACTTGAAGAAGAATGGTGATTTAGATTTAGAGATTTATTTCAAAACAGGCACATGAAAGCTCGGTCTACTATTTTGCTGGATACATGGGGTAAACGTCACTGTTGCAAACATTCCGGAAGTGGCTATCGAGATTTTTGTAATAGAAGTCCTATTTCTTATTAGCTCAAGAACAATACCGCATTACTTGAGTTGTTCGTTATTGATAAGAAAATTTGAGTGTGTTGATTTTTACGTTAAGGGAGCTCACGACACCACTATGAACCCACCTAAATGTTTTGGGTTGCACGCATCAGCTGGTTGACACTACTGTGATTTGACATTTACAATGGTTTTTGTTTTAATAACCTCACTGATTAGGTAGATAAATTCCTCATATCGAGCTGTCCCTTATTAGAGCAATGGCTACAGGCATTTAAAAAATAATGCAGAAGAGTGAACATTTGAAAATTAATAAACATCGGTCCTCGTTTGCAAATAAAAAAGGACAAGCGACATGACGACGTGGCGCATCTTCTATTCCAATAATTGAAAACTGGCCATCACTGTTTGACATGATAGCCTTTTTTTACATTACCTTAGCGACTTTACAAGCCTTGCTTGGCTATGAAAGTCAAATTAAGGTTTCTGTCTGTCCATACCTACTCACTCCACAGCTGTCGTTTCCACAACCATCTCGTTTCTACTCCTATGGCTGCGGCTATTTCCGCAAACAGCGTTCAAACACTTTTTTAACCTCTGATGAAAGTGGAAAGTCAATAGAAACTGCGTTGATGTCACTCTGCCGATGGCCATGACAGGCGAGTTTTCAAAGCTAATACGAATCATGAGATGATGTTTTGATGCAAGGAAATTTATAAGCCGATAGATTATGTCTGCGGATGGGAAAAGGGAACTTGTGCGATGTCAGCAGCATGAAAATAGATTTGCATTGAAAACACGTTCCACGGCTGTACTGTGTGTGTTGGCTGAGAATATTGTTCAAAGGCTTTTAGGGGCTAAAAAGGAGATGATGTGAAAAGATTGAGGGAATATCTGGAGGTTGAAAAACAAAACACACATTTATGCACATGGAAGCGATGTTTACACTTTGTGCGAAGTTAGGCGGAAAAAATAAATTCCTTGAGTAAAACTCGTTGACAGACATTGGACACTTTAAGATACTTTTGTATGTCCAGTGAAGATATTGGAAATATTTTATGTCACGAGGATTAAATACATTCAAATTACACATAAGGAGGACATTGGAGTTTCAAGATTTTTTTTTTTAATTTGAATAAATATTAATAAATATGGTTCACAAATTAAATGCCTGTCTCGGCTTGGTAGACACTGCTGTGATAAAGGAATCTAAATAACTAAGGTATCCAAGGAAAATAAATAGCTTGCTATCAGCTCTCTTCGGCATTATCTGATAGTGTGAAAAAAAGACCAGTTTGCCCTTTTCCAAGTGCTCGATTGCTCGATGTGGATCACACCTTGAAAACGATGGCCATCAGTTTTCCCACCGATGATACAGTCTTCCACCTTCATCAGAGCACGTTCGCCTCCAGCTAGGTTAGGTTAGGTTAAAGTGGCTGTCATGGATGTTAAGAGACACACTTAGGCCAATCAAAGGCCCATTGTGATACCACATGAATCTAAGAAGGCTTTTCTTCGAAAGCTCATTGAAACCAATTAGAGTTCCTTACGAAACGTAGAAGATTTATTATGTTAATGTGTTCGAGATCGTTTAGATCATTGTAGAAGTATTCCCCTAAGTGAATCCTACGTTTATGAGCAAGAGCGGGACAGGTGCAGAGGAGGTGAAGAACTGTCTCCTCATCCTCTTCATCCATACAGCTTCTGCAGAAGTCATTAGAAAATACGCCCAGTCGCGCAGCGTGTCTTCCAATTAGACAGTGTCCGGTAATGACACCAATTAAGGAGCTTATATGCAATCTGCTTAGAGATATCAGTCATTTGGATATCTTTAAGTCCAAATTTGGCCAAATGTTTTTCGTTGCCTGACAGGTGGTTATGTTATTCCACCTGATGTTAGTTCTCTTAATAGCATCTTGTTGTAGCAAAAGTTTACATGTAGCGATTGGTATACCAACATTAGCCATTTGTGGCTTAATGGGTAATGTTGTACCATGTTTGGCGAGTTCGTCGGCTTTGCAGTTTCCTGGAATGTCTCTATGGCCCGGCACCCAGTGAAGGTGAATGTTAAACTGTTGTGCCATCTCCATTAGAGACGATCGACAGTTTTGGACCGTAATCGAGTTTGAAGAGACAGAGTCCAGGGATTTTATAGCTGCCTGACTGTCTGAGAAAATCCGGATATCAGATGTGGATACCACGTTTTCTCTGAGCCAGGACAGGACCTCCTTAATCGCCAAAAGTTCTACCTGGAACCTGGAACACGCTACAATGATTTGGAAGGCTGAATGAGAGACTTAGTTTTAGTCGTTCGGAGTACACACCTCCACCAACCCCATCACTAGTTTTCGATCCATCAGTATAGAAGTGGATTTCCTCGTCTTCAAGGAATGTTTTATTTTCCCAGAAGGAACGGGGAGGGATAAAAGTTTGAAAGTTTCTATCGAACTGTAGTTGAGGAATGGTGAGTCTGTGTGCTTAGGAATTGATTCTAAATAGTTAAGAATAACAGAGTGGCCAATGTTGTTGTTAGTCCACTGTGAAGAGGCATTCAGGCGAATAGCAGAACTAGCAGCTATTTGTTTGCTGATTATGTCCAGAGGTGTTAGATAGAGTAGGGTGTCTAGTGCCGCAGATGGGGTTGTACGAAGTGATCCGCTTATACTTAGGCATGCTGAGCGTTGCACTTTACTAAGCTTATCGCAGTTCGTTTTTACGTCCAAGGCAGTCCACCATACTGACACACCATAAAGAAGAATCGGTCTGATGACCGATGTGTATAGCCAGTGAGTGATGCTGGGTTGCAAACCCCATTTGCTACCAATGGCTTTCTTGCAGGTGAAAAGAGCTACCGTAGATTTTGTTATTCTTTCGAGTATGTTGCTCTTCCAATTTAGTTTTCTGTCTAAGAAAAAACCCAGATATTTAGTTTCATCTGAAAACTTTAATTGGACACCGTTTATAAAAGGAGGGTCGATGTGCGGAATTTTATATTTCCTAGTGAATAGGACCAAATCGGTTTTGTGTGGGTTAACGCCTTAACCGCACCGATTCGCCCAAAGTGATAGCTTATTTAGAGCGTTTTGTAAGAGTTCTTTTAAGGCATTTAGATGCTTTCCTGAAACAGCTATAGCAACGTCATCAGCATAGGCTATCACTCTGAATCCCTCTCTATCCAGACAGGTAAGAATTTCGTTAACTACCAGATTCCAGAGTAGAGGGGAGAGAACACCACCTTGCGGCGTACCTCTACTGACAGATCTTCTTGCGGAAAAGCCGCCGAGTTCTGAGTTAATTATTCTGCTATTAAGCATTAAATGAATTAACTCTCCAAGCGAACTCTCCACATTCAGAGTTGACAGTGCAGATGTGATTGCAGATGTGTCCACGTTGTTAAAAGCGCCTTCAATATCAAGGAATGCAACCATAGTATACTCTTTATGATGGAGGGAGTATACGATAGTGCGTACTAAGATGTGTAGCGCTGTTTCAACCGATTTTCCCTTACAGTAGGCATGTTGAGAGTTAGACATGAGTCTTGTATCAATGTTTGCCCTGAGGTGTATATCTATCAGTCTTTCCAATGTCTTAAGAAGGAACGATGATAGACTTATGGGTCTGAGATCTTTAGGGTTAACTTGCAAACATTTTCCCGCCTTGGGTATGAAAACAACTTTCACTTCTCTCCATACTGAGGGGATATGGGCCAGATGCAAGCAGCTATTGAACAATACCTCAAGGATTGGTGTTATTATGTCTGAGGCTTCTTGGAGTTTAGCTGGATTAATGCCGTCTGGTCCTGCCGATTTGTACGGTTCGAAGGTGTTGATAGCCCATCGCAGTTTATCCCTTGTGATTAGACCTTGTGGAAATGATGAATTAGTAATTGAGTGCAACTGATTGTTACAGGTTACATTTTGAGAGCTACCAGGAAAGTGAGTGTCTAGTAGCAAGTTAAGAGATTCTTCACTTGAGGCTGTCCAGGAGCCATCTGCTCTTTTAAGACAGCTGGGTATCACTGGATTTGTTGAAAGAATTTTTCGTAGCCTAGAGGCATCGGAGGTTTCTTCTCTTCTATCACAAAAGGATCGCCAGGAAGATCGTTTAGATCTTCTTAGTTCCGTTTTGTATTTGTTAAGGGAACTTTTGTATGAGTCCTAGTCAGAAGCCTGTCTTGTATATTTGGCTCTGTTAAAGAGTTTTCTACACTCTTTCCTGAGCGAATCGAGACCCGAGGTCCACCAATGTGGTTTCTTTTTTCCCCTTACACATACAGGTGGACAGGCAATCTCTAACGATTTGTTCATGGCTAAGGTTAAGTCCTTGACTTTGTTGTCAAGTTCACTAGCATTAAGAGAGGGACTTAGGAGTTCTTGTTTAATTAAACTTTGAAGTGTAGTTTTATAAGTGGTCCAATGGGTTTTTCGGTAGTTACGAAATTTAATTGGACTAGATTTTTCATCAACATTGATTCTGAATTGGATGTATCTGTGGTCAGAGAATGAGTGTTCTCTGGATACCATCCAGTCCAAAATCATGTGATGAATTGAGTCGGAGACTAGAGTTATATCGAGAATTTCTTGTCTGGTTTTAGTGACAAAAGTAGGTTCGCTTCCAACATTACTTACTACGAGGTTAGTACCTAGGATGTAATCAAAAAGTGACTCACCTCTTTCGTTTATGTTAGTGCTACCCCACACTGTATGATGAGCGTTAACATCGCTTCCAATTATGAGGCTGATTTTCTGCCGTTTCGCTTCAGTGATGATATTCTCCAGTGTCTGACCAGGGAGAGGGCCAAGGTGGTCATGGCCAAGATATGCCGACACTAGCCAGAAAGCTCCGTTGGCTGTTTCCAGTCTAGCTACGGTGGTATCTCTATCACTGAAATTATGGAGTAAAAATACATTTATCCTACGTTTGACTAATATGCAAGATCTAGGTTCACCTTTATCACTCGCATACAGTAGGTAGTATTGTGGAGTCCTGAGTCCACGAATAATGGATTTGACTATCCATGGTTCTTGGATCAGGACGATGTCTTCTCCACTTCTGGCCAGTCGAAGTAGGAGAGAGGCCGAAGCCTTGATGGAGTGTTGGAGATTAATCTGCACTAACTGCATCATTTTGGATACAATTAGGCAGATCAACCTCCACCACAGTTTTATTAGTATCTTCCGAATCAGAAGATGAGGCCAAAAGTTCATCCTCGTTCAGAAGAGCTTCAACGCAGTCCTCAGTCTCCATTAAGGTTTGACTGTTGTCGACTTCAGTAGAAGGTTGAACCGCCGCCGGAGAAGACAAGGGTACAACGTCAACTACCAATGGTAGGGATGACGATGTACCAGACTTCTCGGCCACTGGCTCACCTTCGAGTTGGGGTGGAGGCTCGCTATTCGCAGGTACCTCATCTTTTTTATAGACTTTTAAAGTGACGGTCTCAAAGCCGTATCTTATTATGCCTTTTGTAAGCGCTAGCGGGGCCAGGGATTCCTTATTGATCACCACTATGGCGCTCCTATAAGGACCCTTAACTTCTTCCAACTTAGCGATCTTCCAATTCTGCATAGGCAAGGATGGACTGCTGATCTGCATTATCAGGATTATGTCCTCCATGCAGGAAGGTTCAGCTGGAATCCATGTGCGGGCTCTAGGTCTGCTAGGGATGTCCTCCTTAGCAACAACTTCGAGCTTCGCACCTGGCCAGATTTCGCCTAACCTGCTGACAGCAAGCTTATACAGATCGCAAGACCTCTGGTCGTCACAAACGATGAGTTTGACATGCCCTTGATGCCAACCTCCATCGCTTATGGAGGGAGGTGAACCCGGAAATTCTCTCATGAGACTTAGAAAGCCAGCTGAGAGTTTCAGCTTCACCACCTGCCACCGATCAGAAGAAATGGTGCCATCTATATCGCTCCTGTCGATAACGGCAACAACCATCTTACCTTTTGCCACATCGCTATATGGCATCCTAACAGTGGGAGCAGGATTGAGGGGAGTGCTGGTGTTTTGCACACATGGCCGTTTTGGTGTCGAAGTGGCCCCCTCCAGAGACCGTTCACGTTTTGACGTTGAGTCACTCGTCCTGGGTGTTGATAGGACGTTTTGGGCCCATCTAAGTCGGGCAGCAAGCTTCGAGGTCCCTCTAGCATCCAGTGAAATGGCAGTGATGCACCAGATGTCTTCAGGATTCTCTCAGCCTTGCGCCTTTTGTTATAGATGGCCTTAGACGGTCTTAACTGCTTGTCTACTTGCGTGGCGGGAGGTTTACTCCCTGAAGCAGTGGGTCGTTATTCACAACCGCGCCACTGCTCGAATTAGGTATTACTACCTGCCTACTCTCGCTGCAAATTGCAACAGAAGAGAGATCATGTGTTATCAGAACCACCTCTTTTGTGCCCGCCGCAGGAGGAACGGCAGACTGCCCTGGAGCCGTACTGCCGCCCGGTTTTGAAAGAGTACCGGTCTCAATTTTCTTTTGTTTGTTTTGTTTTTTGTTTTCCATCATCTAAATCCCACGAGTTGCGAAGAAAGGGAGGTCCGTCTGCACAGAGATTCGCATGTACAGATAAGGCTGGTTAATCCGGAGGTCGCCAGGTATCCGGATACTCCGTTAGAGACTGAGCTATTTTTAAATTGGGCCCTCAGCCAGGCTGATCATCGGCACGGATCGTGTAACACCTTAGATCCAGCCCAAATTAGGAAGTGATGATTTGGAAGGAAGAGGTGGGGGTGAGGAGTCAGACAATGCTTACATCGTACTGACAGGAAGGAATAGGATAAGGAACCGTAGACAGCGTTACTACTGAGAGATGGGAAGGAAACGACAGACAGTCTTGAGACCGTACTGAAGTATAAGGATTGGGAAGGTTGAACAGCTTTTTCGCCGTGCCAACGTGGGAGAGGTGGGAGCGGAGTTGGTGACATAGGCTAGCTTTTTCGCCATACCTTTGTTGGAGTGGAAAAGGATTAGGGAGGGGTAGAGGGATATGGGTCGCCCTTTAGTTTCAGGACTCATCTGGAGAAAAATTCTCGAGAATCTTTGACCTTACTCAGCTTCTTAAACTCGACAAGTTCGGCACCCGGGAAGAAGTCGCCTCCAGATAAAACTCCCTGCTTTTACTATTCCTCGGTGCGTGGTGTATATCAGTGGATCCTTGTTTCGTTGACTGTCACGACGTAAAAACCCCTTCGTATTGCACTTAAACAGCTTCAAACATTGCCTTGCAACAGTCGCACAGTTGCGTTTGTTTTCCGGATGAAGCAAATGTGGCACCCATCGCGCTGACATCTATATCTTATGCTAAGGTTTCAACACAGCGCGATCTTTTAAAATGCATACTTTTTCAATCGGGGTTCTGCCAAAACGAGACTATTTTCTAAATATTTCAAACATGAGTTAGACACATACATACATTCAAAATCATTAATAAATAAAAATCGATTAAATCAGAAGCGCGCTGTTGAGGAGAGTTTTTTATTCACCCGGAATTGATCCTGAAAATTAAGAGAAAACCATTTAACTATGAAACGGATACATGACACGTCAGTAACATAGTATCCTACCCGATAACAGTGAAGTGATTATTTAGGTGAATAAACCAATACTGCACTGCTTCTTCGTCGAACTTACAACGCAATTAAGTCGTCGAATCGTCTTTGAGCGAGATAACCAATCCATGATATCGCTCTTGAGCTGTGTGGCACGTAGCGCCATCCTGTTGAAACCATATGTTTCGAAGTCCATATCATCTAATTAGGGTGTCGGGTGTTTTTTAAGAGGTATAGACCTTTCAATATAGAAATAACTGTTTAACCAGCTGTCATTCTAGGCAGCTGTCTTAGACTTTTTTGTTCAAAAAACTTTGGCAAACTACCATAAACAGACTTCCGTCTGAACAAAGTTTGCAAAAAGTTGAAATTTAATTCTAAAATTCGCGCTCTGTTCGCCAAATTATAGAGCTTTTCGGCTCGGTGCGTGATATAAAACGATATTTATTTAAGGATAAAACAATTTATTGAACTTCTAGTTTGAAGGTAAAAGAAAGAATGAAAAATCTAAACATGACAATTTACGAAAATAATAAATTTATTAAAAATTAAGTGATAGCATGATATAAAATCTAATTCTAAAGTATATAATGCAACAAGTATATTTTAACACCCTCACTGAATTAGATTTCACCAAAGCTAAGTCCAAGAGCAGAAGAACAGGTAATATGCTTCGGGCCAGGAAGAGCTTTAGTCAGTAAATCAGCTGTCATCTCTTCAGTACTGATGTATTTTAAAATTATTTTGCCTTCGTCAATTTTCTCTCGTATAAAGTGATGTTTGACATCAATGTGTTTGGTTCTTCCATGATACGTACTGGTAAGAGCCAAGCTTATGGCACTTTTGTTATCGCATCGTATAGTTGTTGAGTCTGGTGAATTTGGGATAAGCTCCTTTTGTAAGCCTAGTAACCAGGTAGCTTCTTGAGTCGTAGCAGTAAGTGCCATATATTCTGCTTCCGTGGTTGAGATGGCAACAGTTGTCTGTTTTTTCGAATTCCATGATATTGCTCCATTACGGAGCAAGCAAGTATATCCTGTGACTGATCGTCGCTCATCGATATCATTAGCCCAATCAGCGTTGCAAAATCCTGAAACGTGACATTCCGCGGCAGTGTTAACTATTTTCGTATCGGCTGTTCCTTTAAGATAGCGAAAAATGCGTTTGACCGCCAACCAGTGAGCTTTACCAGGGTTTTGGTTATATCGACTGACTGCACTTACAGCAAAGCTGATATCAGGACGTGAAACTTGGGCCGCAAACATGATGCTTCCAACAGCCTCTTGATAGGGTACATCTTTCATCCTCAGCACACTCTTTTTCGGTCTGTGGACATGGACACATTTGCTTTGTCAATTTTTGGTTAGCATCCATAGGCGTTTTCGCAGAGTTACAATCGGTCATATTAAATCGATTTAAAATTTCATGGATGTACGTACAACTCTTGGTCCAAAGAAATTAAACTCTTTTTCCGATTTCTGTTGATTTGGATGCCTAAGAAAAAACGGGCTTCTCCGATATCTTTCATTTTGAAAGTGTTTTGCAAGTTGTTTTTTAATTCCAACATCTATTTGATCTATATCGAGATTGTATTTGGCGGCCGTTGCAAGTAAGAACCGAATCGAGGTGTATCGTACAACTGGGGAGTAAGTTTCCTCGTAATCGATTCCCTTTCTTTGCGCACACCCTTTAATAACTAGCCGGGCTTTGTAGCGATAGATCTTACCGTTTGCATCTTTGATCTTTCTTCGTTTTAAAAATCCATTTACAATCAATCGGTCTCTTCTTGGGTGGAATATCGGTCAATATCCAAGTGTCGTTTTCAATTAAGGAATTGTACTCTTCTTCCATTGCATCTTTCCAGAGTTTCCAATCACTTCTGTTCAATGCTTCGTCAACTGTTATTTGATCGTAAAGCTCAACGAATTTGGCTTGACAAACAAAAGCATCCGTTCGGAGAGGTTTGCGTGTACGTTGACTGCGTCGTGGAACAATTACTTCGCTAATTGTTGTCGATGGCGAGTTATTGACATCACTTTCTTGATTTTCATCAACTTCCTCTTCAGAATAAAAAATTTCACTTGTGTTATCATTTGAATCAGGAACTGGATGTGGATCTAAACTTTGGCTACTATCTTCAGAGCAATCGCTGGTGCTTTCGTCTTTAATGGTGCTATCAGCTTCACTATGAGCAACATCCCCCACTGAATTCGACTCATCTGAGAATATATAAAAATGATTAGCATTATTTGACTTGCTAAGCTTACTTTTATCCAATCGGCAATTCTCGAAGAACACAACATCTCGGCTGATAACGACTTTATCTTTATCGGGATGATATAATCGATATCCTTTTGTATCATCGCAGTAACCAAGCAAAATGCAGCATTCCGACTTCGAATCGAACTTCTTCCGGGAATGTTTTGGCACATGTACCATTGCTTTGCACCCAAACACTCGAACATGACTTAGATTAGGGATTCGTCCAGAAAATGTCTCCTCGGGAGTGACACCAGTTGTTGATTTGCTTGGAGATCTGTTGACTATAAAGACAGCGGTGGATACTGCCTCAGCCCAAAACTAAACGTCAAGTCCAGCATCAAATAACATGCAACGTGCTTTCTCAATGATCGTTCGATTAGTTCGTTCTGCCAAACCATTCTGTTCCGGCGTATACGGAACTGTAGTCTGATGTCGAATTCCATTATCCTTCAACAGCTTGTTGAAAGATCTGTTGCAGAACTCAGTGCCGTTATCGGTACGTAAAATCTTTATTTTCTTGTTAGTTTGTCTCTCAGCAAGATTTTTAAAATCGACAAATCTTTGAAAAGCTTCTGTCTTTGCTTTCAAAAAATAAACAAAGATTTTTCTACTGAAATCATCGACCAGTACCATAATATAACGTGCACCACCATGAGAAATGACATCAATGGGACCGCAAAGGTCAGAATGTATGACTTCCAGAACTTCTGTGGCTCGGGTTCCCTTGTCCTTGAATGGCATTCGAGCTTGTTTGCCTTTCAAACAAACTTCACAGCTTTTCTTGTTGACTTTGTTGAAACTAACTCCAGAGACGCAATCCTTCAATTTCAATAGACTATCGAAATTAAGATGACCCATGCGGCGATGCCATAAATCGCTATTCTCTTCTTTAGCTTCTTTGCCGTTAACATTTGCCATCAAACTCACGTTAATATTTGGTCGATTCAACTTGAACATATCACCAACATGCGAAGCGGTAGCAATCAGTTTCTTATCACTGCTGAAAACTTGGCAACCTTTTGAATCGAAATAAACGGAGTTTCCCTTCTTAACCATCTGGCTCACTGAGAGTAAATTAACGCACAAATTCGGAATGTACAACACGTCATTCACAGGAACATCTCGGACATCTTTCTGAACAGCAACACGTAGGCTTAAATTACCTATGCCCTTTACAGACAATCGGGAATTGTTGGCACAGATAATCTCGCTCTTAGCTGGTTCTGACACATCTGTGAGACAGTCACGCTTCATGGACATATGAGCCGAAGCTCCTGAATCGATGTACCAATCATCGTTTCCAGCGCTAGCCGTAAAAGCAGTATACAGACCATGTTGTGTTTTCAAAAATCCTGCCGACTTAGAGTCACTGCTGCTCTTATTTTTCGATGGACAGTTCCGAGAAATATGCCCAAAATCTCTACATTCGTAGCATCTTGGTCCACGGGATTTTTTCGTTTGTTTTCGTTTGCCAAAGAACACACCAGGTTCTTTTTCACTTGCTTTCACATCTTGGAGTAGCTTCGTCTTAATAGCATCTGCTGTCATGGGCAGACTCGGAATCAAAACCCAGCAAACATTTCCCTTCGAAAATGAATCATTAATAATTCTTAAAAGTGAAGTAAACATCCGAAAATGAATTCATTTATGATTCGATTTGGATCAGAAACATTGGGTAACGTGACACGGATATGAATCTTTTTTACGACTCATTTATGATTGGAAATTCCGACATTAAAACGAATGTAAATAAGGCCCTTATATATTCAGTTAAGTGGACAAAAAATGAATCTTTTGGGAATCATATAAATGAACCTAATATGATTCGTTTAAATGAAAGTTTTCAATTCAATTCCCTTCAATCATTTTTTTTTTCAAGTTTCTTTGCCTTCATGCTATCTGCAAAAAAGAATGAATGCTTAAAAAAGAAATTGCTGCAATGTGCCATGAACAAACGTACCTATTCATTTCTGGAAATTGTTGAACATTTTATATTATAAATATTAGCGACTATCTAACTAAAACGCGTCAGTTCTAAACAAAATCTTTGATTTAAATTCGCTATACGCATTTGTTTCACTATCTCTTCGAGACAGAGGTTCCGTTAAATTACCCCTTTGCAAAAAGAAATAAGAAAAAAATAAGCAGGTTCGCTATCCTTTCTTTATATACCACGATCATTTTTTGAGATTTGCTTGTGTACATTCATATTAAGCTCATATACATGAATGACAACCAAATGTCATCATACTCGTTTTGTTTTGCATGGAAAAAATTGTAGGTTTTTTGTCTATAGTCAGGATTTACTCAGATAAATGAAGGTTTTTGGGATAAATATTCTTCAGATTTACTGAAGGAAATCTGAACCTTCACCAAAATGTTTGCTGGGATTTGTCATCATGTTTACAAATACCTATAAAATTAATAAAAATAAGAAAGTTATCCATTCGTTTGGTGTCCGGAATGTGAGAGTTCTGTATACCAGTTCCGGATTACAAGAAAAAAAAGCGTTATGAGTCGGTGGACTCGAATTTGGCCACCAAACGTTGAATATTCGATTTTGAAGGACGACCATGTACTCCATTAGAAGGGAACAACGCGCGGATCATTTGAACGTCTTCCTTGGCGTTGTAACTTGCCATTATTATTTGTCTTTAGTGATTGATAAAAAACGACATTTTCAAACTCAACCCATCCCTATTTTAAAAACCTTTATTTGAATAGACATTAATATTAAATGAGAAACTAGGTCATAGACTAGCTTAATTCACATTTTCAATTGCACTTCAATATGGCGCAGGGACATTGGTCCCGAAGTCAGAAGTCCCAAAAATGGTTTTCGGGACTAATGGCCCACTATGATGGGTCATAAGTGCCAAATTAGATTTTGGGACTTTTAACCCACTATGGTGGGTCAGCAGTCCCAAATTTATTTTTTCTTCTTTGAGACGAAAGTCCCAAATGATAAGAAATATGTTTTATGAGAAACTTAATTTATTTGTACTCGTCAATATTATGTGAACAAAAAATGTTAATGAAAAAAAAAAAAACTTTAATTCGTGTACCTACATATGTATACACATAACAATAATAACATACAAAATTAAAGTCTTATAAATAAATTAAACCATTTTTATTTACTATTTGTTTACACAATGGACAGAGTAATTAATTTTTCAAAGCTGTTGCCGTTTCGTTTAATTTGGGAAAGCCACCACACATATTGTAATGCATGCATGCAATTCGCGCGAATTTTTTTATTTTCACACCCCAAATTGATTCTCTTTTGGGCAAAAATTTTTCAGCTCGCTTCGCTCGCTTAACCTGCTAGGTTTTTCAGTTCAAGCTTCAAATACTTAATCAAAAAAATAAATAAATAGAGTGGTGCAACAGCTCTTGACGAGCCAAGGCCTACGTGGCTTTCACTCATCAACAGTTCTCTGAGTGCGTGTGAAGAATTGAGGGGACCTACAATTTACACTTTTTTCATGACAGATTGATACTCTTCGAAGTGTTTTCAGTTCTTCACAAGAAGCGGTGAAAGATGAAATAAAAACTTTATTGACATGAGCAGGATTCATAATAAAAAATGTCTTTCTGATGGAGCTCTTAATATAATTAAAACAGCTTCGCTATTTAAGGTGACAAAAAAATGCAATAAGATGAAACTGGGTTAAGGTACAGTGTGCTTATAGAACGCTATACTCTCACCGAACTTTAACATCCCATCAAATTTCAGAAGAACGTTTGCATTGAAAAAGTGTCCTTTACGTCACATATAATACATAGATCATGAGGTATGTATTTCAACCGTAATGCACAAAAAAACCTTGAAAATATGCAATAACTGTCCTCCATTTTATTGCTTACAAAATATTTAAAAAATTAATCGCGAAGGTCATAGTGGGTCATTAGTCCCGAAAACCATATTCTTATCTGAAGATATGATTTGTGTTCTTTAATTTAACTTGAACTCATAATGTTTCTAAACTTTAAGGGTAAAGCAAATTGGGCTTTCTCTAGATCATATTATTTGCCAACAAAATTTTTGAAAACAAACACAACCCATTTTGAATCTGCAATAAACATCCTGAGAACTTATCAATCATGCAGAGTGTGTATTCAGTTTTGTAATCAAAGGACCAAAATAAAAACATGTTCAAGGCTAAAAAAGAGTAAATCAATGTGGATTGATTGTTGGGCTGGCTAAGAAAAAAAAAAATCAATGTCAAAGTTACGAACGTACATCGTTTATCACACTGATTTTGCTTCAACACAAAATAAGGATACCTACGCTACGTAGTTTCACGATGGAAGTTTATTGTTTTTATCACAAAAAATATATCGTTCTTGGTTTCACCCTAAAACCCTGGAGAAATTCCTTGTACCATAAGGTTAGGATAAAATGTGATTTTGTACGTTACTGAATACAACTCGTTCTTTTTTAACTCTTTTGTTTATTCAACAAAGGATTGTGCTTTTTGTTGCAACTCTAGCTTTAATTCAATTTTCTAGAGTCGGTTAGCAGCACTTTTTGAGTGCTTTTAATTTGCAGCAACTAGATACCTAGAGCTCACGGTCAAATATCTCAATTAAGACATACAAAAATCTACAATGTACAGACATTCATAAGATCCTTGTCGAAACCACTTTAGAAATTACAATATTTCTTCTTATAAAGCAGTTAAATGTTTTAAGATAAACTACAGCCAATTCTGCAAGCACAACACAAATTCAAGACAATCATCGTTTACGAAGATTGGCTCTTCCTCCCCATTTTAATAGACCTATGGTTTTGGGACAAAACAATGTAATCGTAGGGGCGTATTGACCACCCACTCGAATAGAAATTTCACTTAATAAAATTTAATTGAAACCATCTGATGGAACAACAATCATTTAACTTGGATAGAAATCTCTCTCGTTGCCGAAAATCCATAGCAAGGAGCAAGGACTATCCAATTCGTTTTGTGTGGTTGGGGTCCTATTGGGGAGGCAATTGGAGGATGATGATTCTACAAAGATGAATAGGCGTTTTTATTTCTGTAAACAGAAATTGAAATTTGACGGAGGTATCCTTGTTTGCTTTTCTTATACAAGATGTATTCTTGGGTCAAGACTCATATCATTGTTCTTAGCAAAATTTGCAATACAAAAAATTATATTTACTTATGAATCAGGCTCGGAGCAATAAAATATCTTAATAGAGTAATTGAAAAGGCCAATAATAAACATTTGATTTACATGGATATAAAGGAATCACTCCTGCACATCCAGCAACTCAGAAGTCAAGTAAAAAAGCCTTAAGTCTTGCAAAACGCAAACAAATTGAACTTTACTTGTTTACTTGCCCGCTGAAATAACTTCTATTCCAGTTAATTGACAAGGTATATTTTTGAAGACATAAAAATAACCTTCCATTTGTACCATTTTTGCCCTCTTAAGAGAGTAACGACCTAGCAAACGGAAATAGAATTTGCCCACAAAGTCAATGCCTCGAAGGAACTATCTCACTAACAAGCCGACAAAAAATTTGCCTCCATCAAATGTCCTTAAATGCTCAAATACCCAAAAGTGATATAGACGAACATTTTATTTAATAAACTTATTTTCATTTAACTTGAAAAAAAAAACCGAAACATTTTGCAGAGTTCAGTGCTTTGCATTCATCGCTTCGCCTCGTGCCGACTTCAGTCTCATAAAAGTACTTGCGGCTCATTTGTACCTAAATTTTCAAATTGTTATATTTTTCATTCACCAAACCACTCACCGTAAAAGTTCTTAACCAAGGTCCTCAGACCTACTAAGCTCATAAGCAACCTCCCAAAGGGCAGAAAGTCACCACCATCCCCAATTGGTCCTCGTGAATTGTTAAAACCCAAATGTGTAGGCAAAGTTTGAAGTAACTCGTAGATTAGGTCTATGGGGGACTATTAAATTTTACTTCCTGGGTATTAGCGCATTTATGGTCCATGATGGAAATAAACCACTTGTTTTTGGATAGGGTGCGGGTGTGGGAAAACAAATTAGTTCCAGGTATAAGGGATGCCTGCGGTGGCGGCAATAAGCAAGAATTAATGGACGCAGGTTATGAATCTCCTAATTTGGATAACATTTAATTGGAATTATTGTAAAATTACTTTAATTGATTGGAGTGGATAACGTTCTAAATTTTCATTTATTTTTTAGAGAGTTTGTGCTTCCGGTCTTCTCAGATCTAAGTTAAATGTTTAATTAAGATGGAACCTTGTTCGGTTTCAAGGAATATTTATAACGATTATACTACAATTTTAATAAGACAGGAATCGGAATATTCCTTAGCAACATGAAATAGATTGCTTACATTCATTTAAATCAACTAAGAAGAAATTTTACTGTTCTTTAGGCAATTAGAACAGAAATAAAGTATCAATAAGTTTAATTTTTAATTGGATAAGGGATAGCGATATCCTTGTTTGCGAAGTTTTTCATCACTCAATATCCACATCAAGACCAGTTTGTTCTCAAGATCCTTTAAATCTTAGAAACACAATCTGCAATGAGTACAACGGACAGCAATCATGTGTAAGTACATAGTACGTAAGTTCGTGTACTGGTAAAAAGAGTAGGACTCAAAATGGAACCTTAGGGTATGCTTGAAAAGGGAGATAAACATTTTGAAACATATCCATCAGCCTGTTTAGAAACATCAAGAGAAAAATTATACATCTGCAACTGCTCAATTGGGGTCTAACTAGAACTATGGCCATGCTTGCGCTTGTTGAAGTGTTGCTTTTTATTGAAGGTTGAGGTATGATTCAGCAGATTCAGGGTCATTCCTAAGAAGCGAAAACTTTGGTAGAAAACTTCAAGATATCAAGGGCGGTACTTGAGTGGAATGATGAAGGTGCGTAGCTCATGTGAAAAAGTTTTTCTTGCACATATTCATTAGTATTTTAACGTGAACTGGTTTTGACATATACAGGGTGATTCACGAGCGTTGTGCCAAAAATTTAGAGTCTGTTGGTTGACTTGAGACAAGAAAAAAATCGTATGGGAGGGGGTCTATTCCCCCGTTTAGCCAGGAGGGGCAATTTTCTGAAAAATTGACTTATTTCTTTAAAAAAAATTATTAAAAATCAACGCCTTCGTCTACAACACCGTGCTATATCTTTCTGGAAAGCCAAAACCTTCTTCTTTCATTTTGTTTTTATATTTAATTGTATTAATGAATAGTTTAAAAAATATAAATTTTCAAAAAAAAAACAGTTTTTAACTAATTTTTTTCAAAATTTTATGTTTTTAAGTACTAATTTTGTTTTAAAAATTCAAAACCGGATGCAAAAATGTCTTTTCGTTTTTGAGAAATAAAAAAAAAACCAAAAGAAAATCTTTGTTATTTTATTTTTACCTATCTGGACTTTTTGTTAAATTTATTTATGAAACATTAACCTTTATTTTACTATTTGTTTTGTAATTGGAGTTTATAAGGACTCAATAAAGTAGAAAAGTATTGGATTTTCCCTGGACTGATCATTTTGTTCATTGATGACGTCTGCCATTGACCTTTCACTTCTAGCTCTCCGTGTTCTCTTAGACGTCAGCGGATTCTTGAAAACATGCTAAGCCTCGGCCGCCTTATATTGGGATATCTTTCAGAGAAGAGTCTTTCGGCTTCCCGATCTCGACTACTAGCTAAACCGTAGCAGAAGTGCATGTCCGCTAACTCTTCTCGAGAGTATGAGTTTGTTATTATTATGTGTTGATGAGTTAATATTTTAATTGGAAATGGTTGTTTAGTAAATATGCGATGCCTTTTATTTATTTTAAGGTTGCTTATTGTTTTTTCATTCAAGAAAAATTGCGGTTTAATTGTCTTAAACCCCTAGCAGATAGAACCCTTCAACGGCGAGTGGCCGCGGCCCCAGGTATAATAAGAAAAAAATTGCTGGTCAGTTTTCAGACGTTGTCAATGAACAAAATGGTTAATCCATTAGTTAAAAAATGTTTTTTTTTTGAAAATGTTGAGTTTGAAAATTTATATTTTTTAAGCTATTCGTTAATACAATTTAATTTAAAAAGAAAATGAAAGAAGAAGGTTTTGGCTTTCTATAAAGGTATAGCACGGTATTGTAGACGAAGCCATTGATTTTTAATAATTTTTTTTACAAAATAAGTAAATTTTTCAGAAAATTGCCCCTCTCGGCTAAACGGGGGGGGAATAAACCCCCCCTCCCATGCGATTTTTTTCTTGCTCAACTCAACCTACACGCTCTAGCTTTTTGGCACAACGCTCGTGAATCACCAACGAAAACGGGAATTTGTAACGCTTCGTTTCATTACAGAATACCATTCTAAGAAACTGTTCAGTTGCATTTGTATTTTTTCTAAAGATTTGATAAATTCAATGACGTATTGGCTGAGGCTGTCAAATCTGTATTGTATTGGTTTTTAAGATCAAACAAAGAAAATTCAAATAGATATGTGACTATTACACCTTTATACCCAGATGGCGAGCGATTGGGGTCAGGAGTTTCTGCAGAAAAAACTATGCAGGGCAAGGAATCTCCTGAAATAGAAGATCAGAACAAAAACATAAAATGTAGCCTTCATCCGGCACTCCATGTATTAAGAAAAGGGCAGTAGTATTTAGGAACAAAAAATGATTACCCGTATGCGTTTAAACGTTGCTATAAGCTCAGCTGTTATAACAATAGTATCGTTACTAGTTACTTTCGTTACTTCACGACACGTACGGCGCGGCGGCCGGCGGCGCGGTGCTTCGAGGTACAAACCGTCATTTTACCGCAAGTTCCATTCTCATTAAAAATGAAAAATGTGAAAGAATATGTTGTTGGGATATTTAATATTTATTGATGATTTCATGTCAACAAAATATTTAACACTTATTTGAAAATAGGTTAAAAATTGTTCAGGATTTTCTCTCATATTTTGAAACGATGAATAAAATATTCCTTTTGTTAGTCGATGGTCATTAAAAGAATGCACCTGCTATCGTCCGTCGTTTGTTTTTATTAGGAACATAATTTTTATGCACTAGGTACGCGAAAATAATACTTTTGTTCTTGAAAGTCTCCACTGCTGAAAGACAAACTCAAACTACAGATTGAAACCTGCGGTAATACAATCTCGCATGTGTGCATTGAATAGTTGGGTCACCGCAGCGATATCAGCCGCTTCGCTTCGTAACCAAGATCCTGTGTATAATGGCATATTAAAGAAGTTTCAAGTATTGGCATTCTAGTTAAAAGTGATATCGGTGGTGCATTTGTGAGTCTTGATACGGGTGCGGAGAACAATGACTTGAAGATTAATGAGGACAAGTCTAACTTAACATCAGGAACAACTCCTTCGCCTCTACATGTTCTTGCAGTTTTATATTTGAGGAATTTTAGGACTTAGTTTACCTAGCCATCGAGCGAAAAATGTGGTGCAGTCTTGGACACGAGTGAACCGCATAAAAATTTTTCGGAAGGAAAATTCTACAAAGTATTTGGTCCCAATATATGTACTTAAATGGAGAAAGGAAACAGCTAGAAAACGCAGATGGTAGAGGACCTTTGCCAACCTGTCATCATCATCAAAACCACGAAGGACATTTTCGTCTCCTGAAATTCAGTAAATTAATTCAAAAACTATATACGGAGGTACGCTTTCTACACTTTCACAGCATTTTAGAGATGAGGATGAGGTTGCAGGCCAAGTGATAAACACAAGTGCTCAGTTTTCCATCTAACAAGGAATAATTTGATTTATGGAGAGATTACTTAATTGTTGGGCGAGAAGCTTAAGTACTCGTGGGCGTTTTACTGCAAACAAACGCCTTTAGTTTGGGTGAGCAGGTGAGGATAGGGTTTGGTTCGTGTTTTGTTTCCTTTTTTTCTCTCAAAGTTAATTAACTAAATCATTTTTCTTTCGTTTCTTCGTGAGAATAATTCACAGTCATCATCGTTCTGGTGGATAGGAAGGACAGTAAGGATGTAGACAAATGTGAGTGAAAAGGATAATTTCAGGGGGCTTATATTTTAATGGACTTGGGCAGGAATAAAAGTGTTATTATTTTCTATTCAAAGAGGTGTGATGTTGTTTAAGCTTTTAGGTAATTATTGTTAAAATTTGTGAGTGGTTTGGCAGGTTGGGTTAAGTGTACCTATTAAAAGTTATTGCTGACAATAAAATTTAAATTTAGCTTATTTTCCTGTTAGGGTTTGAAAGACCTTATAGTTGTTTAAGAAACCTAACCAAATAAGTTGATACAAAAATAAAGTCGGCCGATGCAAGCTTTAACATTGCGGTTATGGTCTTGGTACTGACGAAGGAATTGAAGATTTCTATGAATTTTTCCTCAGAGCAGATTTTGGAAAATAAGCAGTTGGTTGTGTTTATTCAAATGTCATCAATTAATTAGGATATAAGGGAATAGTACGAATATCTACCTAGTACCTACCTTTTCATAACAACGTATATGTCACGCTGATGAGTATCACTTTTCTGAAGAATTGTTTAATGAAAGAAGCTTTCAAATGATTATTTTCGGTGTCTAGAATGCCTACTAAAGGAAGTCTGTGGAAAACGAGTTAAGAATTACCTAATAGAGAAGTAGTTGAGGACTCTGTCTACCAAGGATCCGCTATAAACTCAGACAACAACACCAGCGACAAAATCAAACGAAGGACCACTCTTGACAATCACTGTTTATTTGGAATTAAAAGGCAATTGAGTAGTAAAGTCCTATCTCGAGCAATTAAAGTGTCACTGTACAAAACCCTCATCATACCGGTCCTAATGTATGGTGCAAGGACATGGACCATGACATCATCGGATGAAAACGCTTAGGGCTGCTTCGAGAGAAAAATTCTTCGAGTGCTTTTTTGGTCCAGTCTGCATAAATGAAGAATGGAGACGAAGATGCAATCAAGAACTGTACGAGCAGCGAAACTGACCTAGCCAGAAAAGTTAAGGTCCAACGACTTAGATGGCTGGGTCATGTAGAGCGAATGGAAGATAATGCTCCGGTCCGTAGAGTCTTCGAATCCAACGTTACAGAAGAGAAAGACCGCGTATCAGGTGGAGCACACAGGTGGTAGAGCATCTGAACCAACATAGCGTGCTGGAGACCGACTAGGGACCGAGCTGGCTGGAGACGCTTGTTGGATGAGGCCCTGGTCCGACCTGGACTGTAACGCTACCATAAGTAAGTAACTAAGTTAATAGAGAATGAGTAGGTATAAGAGCTTTTCAAATCCAAACTCAGTCAAGAAGTGAAACCGATGTAGGTACTCCATTTTGGACTTGGTTTCCACTGCAAAATAAGGTTTAAAGTCATTCCTTGACTGAATATTTTAGTTGAATTGCTTCAGATAGTACCGTGGCAATAACCGTTGCGTAAAGGTTGTGTGAGTAACATAGTATGTGTGGGTTGGAATCCTACAACTGCCCAAAATGTTTTTAATTCATCTTTCATGGGTTTTGCATCTTGCGAAGTGCTTAAAAGGTTCCAAAGATCTACTTGTCATGGAAAAGTTCTTCCCAATTCAACTAGTTTTAATTGGGATAAAATTGCGGATCCCTTCAATTCCTTACGGCAGAACGTTCACTCAATACTCTCACTGGCAGGGATGAAGTGACGAGAACTGCCTAGCATTAAGGAAAGCTTTCAACATCCGGAGTCGAACATGTGCGTTGCAGACTTTCCTTTGTTCTTTTGCTTGCATTTTTTCTCAATTTCCTATTAACAGCTCTTACTAGTCAAGGCGTTTGCTTTGGGTCTTCTGCGTAAAGCTCTTTAATCGGGACAAGAGTGTTGATATCTCCTAGAAAAACATTTGTGACCCCATCAGTGCCGATAGAAAATCACCTAGAGCTGTACATTTTTATGCCAAAAAGTCACCCAGTTTTGAAAAACAGTATTCAACACTTAATTGACCATTGAACCAAATGAGTCCTGGATTTTTACAGAGCTGCTGTGTCTATGTAATTATGTAATTAAATTGTAACTTCATCATTCATTCTTTTAGGAAAGCCTCAAATTATGACAAATGTTTGAGGAAGTTATCAACGATTTACCATGAGTTGTTTTTCAAAGGAAAAGAAATTTTTCGAAGGAAACAAGAAAATAATAATTATAAAAGTTGCTATGGAAATGATCCAGAATACAGAAAAGGAAAACCCCTTCCGAAACATTTTCATTGCAATTAAGCAGCAAATCAGTAATAAGGAATAAACAACAAGTAAGAAGTCCAATTTCACACACACTGGATTTCGAGAAGAAAAGATTACCATAGAAGAAATTGATATACAAAAGTAGGTTAATAGTAACGTTGTTGGGTTGGAAACAGAAAAAAAAAGACAATTGCGTTGCGGCCTAATCTAACAAGAGAATATAACGCGGATAACTCTTCGTAATCTACACTTATTTCACCACAAAGAAAATCCTCAATATTATTTTCCATTATTTTATTGTTTCATTAGTTCTAACTTGTTGTTTATCATCTCATCGATGATCCATAAATATAAGCAGTTATCTTATTTTCTCCAAGAAAATCCCTAATGTTAATTGGTAGAGTAGGTATATCTCTGATTAAAACTACGAGCCGAGACAGCGGTGGTTGCTGAGAGCTGTAAGGATGTTTTAAGTTGAATTGCCTTAAATTCTCTTTTCTATCAACCGAAGCAATTTCTTTTATTCGTAAGAATCCTAGCGTTCCTTGAGTGAGAAGGAATACCTACATAGTGCGAATGCTTTAATTTCAAGCTTAGAATTCTAATGGTTTTATTGTTTGTCGAATAGCATGATTCTTGAAATCTTTGCAAAGAAAAACAAAATAGTGATTAATGGTTTCATTTTGACATTTGGTTCCTAGAAATATAGTAAGTAATAAAGTAAACATGTCAACAAGCAATGCCAATAAGGAGGCAAAAAGCTACTTCGATTTTGAAAGTGAAACTGAAGCATCTATACATTTGTTGTGAAAGCACTATTTCCTTATTTTCGAGTAAAGGTTGGACTTTGCCTTTAAATTTGAATAACAATTTCTCTCGAATTGCAGCCAGCATGCATATCGGAAGATTCGCACCATCATGCGATTTTTCGATGTAATTTTTCACCACTTTCTTGCACATTTTCGGTATCTGCGAATACTCAGTGACGGATTTAGGCTTGCTGCCGCCCTAGGCCCGTTCGACGCGCCACCCTTATTTTTAAAATGGATTTCATTAATTTTGATCCAATATTTTTATTTCAAAATAACTTTATTTTATTGAAGTATAATTTTTTCCGCGAAAAAACGTCGACTAGATATACATATCGTCATAATTAATTTCTTGGACTAATTGAGCTTCAATAGACAGTAATGCAAGAGCATTAAGTCTATCTTGGCGCGTGCTTGCAAGTAAATATTTTTTTTTGTACCCTTTTTAGAGTGGAAAAATATCTTTTTCCTGAACAATTTGTAGCCGGAATACTCAAAAAAATTCGGAGAGCAATTAATCCAGTCATTTAAGGTCTTTTTAGGTTATTATCTGCGAAATAATTCCTAGTGGGCTAGATTTTTGTGTACACCTTTGTTACGGTGCTCTTATGAAGATGTGATATCATTGACATTGATATCGTGCCGGCTTAAAAAGTGATGGTCGTCAAAAGGTAGCGAAATTCAGTTTTTCGTGAATATTTGGTGGTCAAGAACAAATTTTTCGTCTTGAAATTATCTAAAAAAAGAATCCTTAAGCATTTTTCTCTTAAATGTACCCTTTCTGAGTAAAGGGACTCTAACTATAACGCGCTCACATTTGCTCTATTTTTTGTTCTTCTTTTATATGAAAATCTTCAGTTTCTATTTCATTAACAGTGTCTGACACATCGAAATCTTCGTCATTGGTTGACTCTGTGTTCAAGTATGATTGGCCACGGCAGTGTCCACAAATTTTAACATCTCAATCCCATTTTATTTGCATCTACCTTTGCTGCCACAACCTTTTATACAATTACAAAAGATTGTGTTCAGTAGATCACCGTGTGATTTGGCCCCTTTAGACTTTTTTCGTGCTTCTTTCTTAATTCGCAGGTCTACTCGAATAAGTCGCAAACCACTACGGCTTTCAACAACAACATAATCGATGCCATCGGTTAAATTCAGTCTGTTTTATGCGCCAAAGTCATCGAAAACTAGACCTTTCGAATGCGGGCCATTCAGCAAAGCCGTGGTGAACATTTGAACGATGTTTTATTCCACACATAATGTAAATAATAGAAATAAAGATAAAATCTTACTGATATCTTGTTTTATTCCGTTTTCCTACCATTTTCCATCACAAAACGGCCGAGTTTCATATAAAAGAAGAAAAAACAATAGAGCAAATGTGAGAGCGTTCTAGTCTCTCTATACTCCCAAAACGGTTAATTTTAGCGAAAAATGCTCAAGACATTTTTTTTAGATAATTTCAAGACGAACAATTTGTCCTCCGGTCAATAGGTCGTGAAATATTCACGAAAAACTAAACTGAATCACGATATCATTTTTCACATCTTCATAAGAGCCACCGTAATAAAGGTAATAAACAGAAAATCAGCCCACTAGGAATTTTTCCGCAGATTGGGGTTTTAAATTACCAAAATGACTGGCCTAAATAGCCACATTCGGATAAACATATCGAAGACTCCGTGAATGCAATACATGGCATATTCTTTGATCAGGGCGTACATCTTCTATTTTTGCTAAGTGATCTTTGAGTTAGTAATGGAAATGAATACATTCATTGCCTAACGTCTCTTCCAAATCTTCAAGATACTTATTGACTGATTTATTGGCAAGATTTTTCGACACGTTTGTATATTGAAAATTTTGTAAAGTTTTTCGTATGCACTTTTACGCCCGGCTAATTGTACACTCAGAGTGTCTAGAATAGGGTAATTAACGTTTGTGCGAAAATTTTCTTTTACAGAAAAAGATGGTCTTTCATTTACCCGTGATCATCTGGCTGAATTTTTCTGTTTTTTTTTTGCGACGAGTATCATAACTCAAATTAACGAATTGCCTAGTTTTTCAGTGTATATTAATAGATTTTTTTTATAAAATCTAATCTGAACTAATTTTTGAAATAGATTGTCTTTACTTTAGTTCATCTGTAAAATTTTAGCATTTCAAAAATTTTGCCGCCCTTCAAATTATGCCGCCCTAGGCCTGGGCCTCACGGGCCTATGGGTAAATCCATCACTGCGAATACTGCTGGAAGGATAATCAGTTCCTTAGCTTTTGTGAGTAACTTACTTTAATTGACTGCTTGGGATAATTATTTTCCAAGAAGAGAAAACTTCAGTCTGCGTAAATTAAAGACAAGAGAAGTTAATCTATTGGACGCTTCGAGTTCTTAAGTTTCTTTTTGGCAAGTTCTAAGAATTCGTTTGAAGTTCTTTTTGCTCTTTTTCCATGAAGTTATATTTCTTAACGCCATCCATGAACAACTGTTACTCCCTTGAGGGATTAGTTGAAAAATTTATTTGAAAAGGGAGGATGGTGTCCAACTTTTTATTATTAGAACTTCGAAGTACGTTGATGGGACGTATTTTACTTTTCGTCTTAAATGGTGCAATATAAGAATAATAAACATGTACGGAGAATTTTTATCTTAAAAAGAACATCGTTTAAAAATTGAGACCATTTTTTCTGTTCGGGAAAAGCGTATAGAGTATATAACTTAAACTACAGCCTTTTGCTCTATACCATTGTTTTTGTTTTTGTTTTCGAGTGCGTTGTGCGTATGTGACTGATTTGTTTTTCAGTGGATTCAAGAATGATAAAAATTTATAATTGAGCTTTCTGCCGGATTTACTAAGCATTTTCATGTAAATAAAGCTTGCAGGATGAAACTGATTTACAATACAAAATACTAGCGGATCACACGGTTGTTGTACTAGGTCTTAAAGTTAGCAACGAAAGTAATTTATTATGGACAACAAAGTACTCACTTACTCCCAACTTTTTGTTAAACTTGTCCTTCGTTTGAATTTCCTTTAGAAATAAGAAAACAACAAAAGATATTTGTTCTCGAAGAAAAATAATTTAATGAAAATAAATTTGATGTTACTTGAAGAAAATATTAGAATGAAGTGAAAAGAGTTTCTCAGAGTTACTAGAGTTAAAATACAAATTTAGAAATGTAAGACTTAACACTTTTTAACACTCTGTTAAACCTCTAACGCCAGCTTATTCTGACTCGAAGTTAACTCCTCAAACAATTATTCAGGAAAAAGTAACTTTATTATTAAGATGTATTCCTTCCTAAGTTTTATTATTTCATGGAGTTTGAGTTGATTTATTTCTACAGTTTGAATTTATTTTGATTGTAGAGGTTCCGCCATCTGACGTTTTTTTTTTCAACTAGTGCTTTTTCGTGAATGGTAACACTTAGTTCATGTCTGATTTCACAGATAATAAGTTTTATCCTTCCGCTGAACGAATATGGTTGGGTATACGCTTGAACAACGCTGGGAAATATTGCGACATTGCTTTGAAAAATGAAAATTGCGTACGGATTTTGGAAGAAGAGAAGCACCGTCAGCTCCGTATGTTCGTTATCTTGTGAAAAAGAAAGAAACTGGCATCCTCATCGATAAGCCAAAGGGTGAAATGCCAAAAACAGCGCATACACCCGAGAATATTGCTGCTGTGGCAGAAAGTGTGTGCGAAGCACCATCAACATGAAATCACCGTCGTTATCAACAATTGAACATTTCGGAGACATCATTGAGACGAATTTTGCATAAAGACCTTGGTATGACGCCATACAAAGTCCAATTGGTTCAGGAGTTGAAGTCAACTGATCATTCAATGCGTTTTCGCTTCGCTAAGCGGGCCTGCGTTCGAGAAGATTTTGCCAAAAAATCAACTTTTCAGATGAAGCTCATTTTGATCTTGGTGGGTATGTAAACACGCAAAATTATCGCATTTGGAGCACAGAAAACCCGCACGCATGCATTGAAAAGCCGATACACCTAAAACGAGTCACTGTTTGTTGCGGATTTTGGTCCTGAGGCATAATTAGGCTTATTTCTTCGAAAATGAGCAAGGAGTGGCCATTACAGTCAATGGCGTTCGTTATGTTGAACGAATTTTTGTTCACAAAAATTGAAGAGGAGGATATTGGCTACATTTGCTTTCAACAGGACGGCGCGCGGCGCTACATGTCACACAGCCGAAGCTACACTCGATGTTTTGCGCCCTGTTTTTGAAGAAAGCATTATCAGTCGCAGAGCTGATGTCGTTTGGCCACCTCGGAGCTGCGAATTGACACCGTTGGACTATTATTTGTGGGGGTGCCGTAAAAGATAAGTGTTACGCCGACAAGCCAGTGACAATTGACGCTTTAAAGGACAATATTCGTGAAGCCATTGGTGAAATACAGCTGCACACAATCGAAAAAATTGGACCAATCGTGTAGGCTACTGCATGGCCAGCCGAGGCAGCCATTTGAATGAAATTATTTTCCGTAATTACCCGGATGGATTGTACTTTCAAATAAAAAAAGAAATTTGTGAAAATATTCAGTGTTTTTTTTTTATAGCATTTTCAAAAAAATGTTTAGCACTCTAAGTTATTTTGTGGACCCTTAGCTGTTCTAAGAAATCATCTACTTATAGGTATGGCAAAACAACGTTCATTGGGTCAGAAAGTAGAATAAAAAGTATTATAAGTACATTGAAGAGCGTGAGAGAGATTCTCAGGGGATTGGTTGTTGGACAAACAGTCAAACCACACAGGAACAGGACACTTGCTGCTTTAAGCTAGGCATACACGGTGAACATGTTGGTGTGATTTGTTGGGGTTGGGCTGTAAATTATTCGTGTATGGGCATGTTGGCCAACAAATCCACGGCTTATGAAATATTTTATAAACCGTGAACTTACGGCTAACATGTTGGCTGTGTATGGGCAAGTTTACAACAAATTTTGAAGTTTATCAACATGTTTGTCGTGTATGGCGTTGTGTGACAACAATTCGTCATTTGTGTAGTTATTTTCATTGAGTTAATAGGCGTGTTTTTTTGGCATCGCTATCTGCTGCCAAATTCGATTTCCCAAAAAAACGTATCCGCAGTTGCCCATCCGCAGCTGCTTTATTTTATTTTTTAGTTGGTAGACTTGTCTAGCTGTCAGATAATAAAACAAAAACAAAGAATAACCGAATTTTATTCATGATTGCCTTATGCTCAAAACAGATGTGCAGAATTTCTGCACGCAGCGCTGCATGCAGCACTTCAAGCAAAACACACGTGCAGAAACTCTGCCAAGTATTGTCAAGACAAAAACGACACCTGCCAAAATTTTATTGTTTTGGTTGTCTAGTTGTTTATTAATATTTGAAAATATCGAACATGCAGAGAACCGTTTTTTTATAAATTTCAAAGAGGACGAAGATGTTATTCAAGAAATTAACTTTATTGCAAATCATTTTCATTTTGTAGACTTTATTTAAAAATACATATGTACATACATAATATAGTTAACTTTTTACGGAAGATTTCATTTTCATTAGTTATTCTCTTTTCTTGGGAAAATGCATGTCAACAAATTAGCTCTCTGGCAAAGGATCAAGCGCTGTTCATGTTTTCCATAACCTAAAATTGTTCTCATGTTGAGCAAAATTTAAAAAAACTGTTAAGTTAGGTTTACTTTCCTTATGAAATGCACTCGTGAATGCTTTTTCTTCTTCGGTCCATTTGCATTTTTGCACAAAGATCTCTCTTGTTTCTTGAACTCGTTTCTGTTTTTTTTAAGTATTTTTTGATATTCCTGGAGCAATGGCTGGACGCCTTTGTTTTTCAGAGCTGTCCCGACAAGAACCGGAGTGAATGTTCTCTTGATGCAAGAGCGTCGAAGAGCTCCTTTGATGTCATTTTCTCCTCAAGGATTCGCCGAGCTTATCGTCCACGTTCGAAAGATGTTCGATTAAATCTAGACGACGACGCGACGTTCTTTGTCTTTTGGGATTTCATCGTAGCGCAGATCGACCGACGCCGACGTTGGGACCTTCGAAATAGATCGCTTTCTCACCAACCAAATCGACAATGCCCTGACAATTTGATTCCAATCCGATTGGAAGCTGGATGAATGCCGCATTATGATTCATTGTGGTACGCATTTCCGAGAGAACTCTGTAGGGATTTGATCCCAGTCTGTCGAGTTTGTTAATGAACGCCAAACAAGGAACATTGTACCGTTTTATTTGGCGATTGACTGTCAGTGGCTGAAGCAAAGGAAGAATTTGAGACGATGCCGAAGAGATATTCGACGCGAATAGCAAAACCGCGTTTCTCCGATAAAATTTTAATAAATGACAAGTTGAAATAAAAATAATTTACTGTCAACAGCGTCAATAATCTTTCAATATAAGTAGTGCCAGATAGCAATTATTTAGAAATTTTTGTTTTTTTCAATTTTGGCTACAATGAAACTTGGCAGAAAATTTAGAAATAGAGACATCACGCAGCGCTGTTCTGCATGCAGAATTTGCTCCCATAAGAGCCTGTGTATTTTTAATTTTGCTGCGCAGCAATTCTGCACATCTGTTTTGCCCTTTAGAGTTTTTCTTACGTATTATTAATTTATAACCCAAAGTAATTTGCTAAATATGGAAGATTCGCCTTTTTTCCTGATTTTCCATTTGTGCATCAATCTGCATTTGTTCAAAGTTTAATTGGTTATTTTCATTTTGCTTTCGGATAAGTTTTTGACATGTTGGGGTATGTTCGTAGATTTGGTCAATCGTCGTTCAATTAACAAATAAATAAAACATTAACAAATGTTCAGACATATGTCAAACAGAGAAGTGTTTTTGAAAGTGCGTGTGCTTCTACCTATGTGTGAATTTTGATAAAAATCGAGTTTCAGATTTTTGAATCTCGAATCCATTTTTTTGAATCTCAAGTCTCAAATAGATCATGAATTCTGAGATTTTTCCACTTTTTCCTCACTTCACCACCTCTTTTAGCTGTCAGATTCACACATTTGACTTGACTCTAAAGGTATGACTACAACGAGTACTTTTTTCCAAAAAGTCAAAAAGTGAAAATTTTCAAACTCATTTTGTGACAGTTTTTCCATCCCAGAATTAAAAGTAATGATGCAGAAAGCTTATTTTTTGATGTCAAAAACAATCTTTGTAGTTTTTTTTTCAAATTCAAATGGCGCTACAAAGAAACAAATATTTTACTTTTGTAAATTTCCCACTTTTTGCAAAAAGTGGCCGTTGTAGTTATACCTTAAATCTCGCAAGTAGAAAACGACATTACAAAAGAAAAATATTAAACACCATAGAGCAACTATAAGTGAATCGTTCCTTGATTTGTGCGTTCCAATTTTTAATCAAAATAAACTTAAATAAAAGAACGCACTTAGAGTGCGTACTCGGCGAATAAAGCCTTCGAGACTCTTTGAGTTATCCGATTATCCGAGTTACCAACCTGAGAAATTCAATTTTTCTCCGATCGAGTATCGATACTCGAAAAAATTTCAATTTTTTATCCTCAGCCAGATTTAAGTTTAAGTTTTATCCGCAGCTGCGTGTTGTATTTGTAATACATGGAAGCTCCCACTGCAGATAGGTACGGATAGCTGTGCAAAAAAACACGCCTAATATGTCGCAATGCAAAGTATTTCCTGAAAGTTTCAAAAGGGCCGTGTATGGCGAACCGCTGCCAACAAATCAAACCAACATGTTCACCGTGTATGCCTAGCTTTACTGGGTTCTCGACCGCAGTTGTGCTGTCTGTATAGATCGCAGCAACCGTTGAATCGGCAACTCAGTAAATGAATGGATTTTCTGATAACGGATTTGGTCGACCTCGTTCGTGCTCTCTGTTGAATTCGAGCGAAAGGAAAAATAACTAAAGAGAGAGCGGAATTTTTGTTTGTGCTGGTGCTGTCTGTGCGACCGCAGCAAACTAAATAACAAAACAATATTCTGCTGAAATTACTGGAATCAAAGGAAACAGTTAACTTTTATTATTTTTTATTTATCAGTTTCTTTAAATTATAGCTATGTATATGCACAAAGGAATTTAACGATAGAAAGAGAAACTAATGATTTAGACATATTTTCTCTTCTCCTTATAACTTTAGTGGACAATATAGAATGTGAATTATATTAGATAAGTAATTATTTTGCAAAGCAATTTTGAAATCAAGAAATACATTCAAAATCATTATGTTTTGAAAGGCAAATTTGAAATCAAGAAATACATACGAAATCATTTTATTTTGAAAGGCTAGATTGAAGTTAAGGAATACATATAAGATTATTTTACTTTTCGAAAGGCTGCAGCGTTACAACATACAGAAAACGATTGCATACAAAAAGAATTCATTCATTCAATCCAGCCTTCTAGTTTCAGCATAGATAACGACTGCAGCGCCACCTACCGGGCTGATTTGTAAATCTAAACGCATAAAAAAGAGGAAGAAAGATTTAGCTTTTACTCCGGTTTGAAATATTAATGGATAGGTACATAGATGGAATTATTTATATTAATAACTGTTAACAATGAGTATCTTAATATTTGATTCAATGCAACTAGCAAATAGCCTTTATGGACTTATTTTTTTATAACATAAATCCGCTTGTGCTTGGTAGTAGGCTGCATGGTAGTAATCACAAAACCCACGAAATGCCAGGTTCGTGCAAGTGCAAGGTTATTTTCAGTAATATCGATTGCTTTCTGAAATGTAAAATATCAAACAAACCAATTAGTTTTTTGATACATGTTTTAAAAATGCCTTTTGTAAATAAACGGAAGTTACTATCTACAAACGTATTTTTACTGAAAACTACTCATATTGATAGGTACATAACATAGATATAGATAATGTTGTTCGACATGCATTAACATGATAGAATCGCTAATTTGTGCACCTATACGAAAATGTTTTTTTAACTATGTTGGATGTTCATCGTTGTATTTTGTGATAAGGATTTTAATTCAGCTTCTCAAAAACATTTAAATTCAAGCTTTTATGCATAGCTGGGCACCGTTAATCAAAAAGTTGTAAGGTATATATAAATATTATGCAATTATTAAAAGCAATAAAAAGCCAAAATTAAAAGCAAGCGCAAAATTAAAAACGTGCAAATCAAACTTAAATAAGGCCAAGCAAAAGTAAAAGCAAGCAAAAGCAAAAACACAACTAGTCCATTTGACTTCTTTATTACGAGTGACTTAAATTAACAAAGCAATATAAAAATAGATCGATAAACTTAACAGTAATAACATTTTGTATAAGAGTAATGTGCATAAAAACAGTAAAATAATCATTCGATTTTAAAAGTAAGACAGTTCTTAAGTATTGAACTCTTCTATATCATGTTGACATAACAGTTTCGAAAGAAAATAAATGAGATTAGAAGAGAGCTTTCTCCTGTTATACTTTAAAATGTATAATTGAACGTGATATCGTAAATGCCCGTTACCACATGTTCGTATTTATTATTTCATATTTATTTATAATAATGTATTATTATAGTTTGGTTGTATACCTATTGTAAGAGTTCGAATCCCTTACAACTCGGTCATCCTGACCTTAAATCGTCCTCGATTTACGACATCATATTCTTACATAATACAATACATTTGAATAAAAACAGTATACCAGATAGGCACAATACGCAATTAATACATTTCTTTTCTTTTGTTTCTTACATTTTCAATAAGATTCGAATGTATACAATAATATACATACATAGAGAAGTTACATAATAATTTATCATTTGAAATTTTTTAATCGAATTTTGTTTTTCATATTGAACAAAATACATGCATATATAGAACATTTAAATAAATTTGATTACGAAAGAACCATTTTAACATAAAAATATTTAGGATTGTTGTTTGTCTTTTTCTGAGTTCATTAACTGACACAATTCTTTTTGTTATCATAAATAATAAAATTAAATAAATCGAAATTTTAGCAATAAAATAAAAAGTTGATGAAAGTTAAGGATTGATGCATGCAACTTAATAACTTATGTCGAAACATAAAGTTTCATATTTTCCGGGCAACAAACGCCTTCATATGGTAAACGAGATATTTGTAAATTGGTTAGGTCTTTTATAAGGTACCGATCATTTGGCAAGATTTTTATGACTTCATAAGGTCCTTTATACTTAGCTAAGAATTTTTTATTTATTCCGGGAGTGTTTACAACATTTTTTATCAAAACAAAATCGCCAATTTTATATTGAGTTGGATTTTTGTGGCGTTTATCAAAATGAATTTTATTGTTTTCTTGACTCTTAACAGTTTTTTCGTTAGCCTGCGCCCTTACATCTTTTAAATCTCTAGGTTTTTGCAAAATAATGTTCTCGTCTAAATATTCTTTTATATTACCCTGAATTATCCCTTTTTGAGTGACTCCAAAAAGTAACATGCTTGGACATACACCTGTACTTTTATTCTCCGTGTTGTTTAAAGCAAATTCAACCTTCTGCAAACACTTTACCCAAGAACTTGAATCTATTTCGCTCTCTTTCGAAATCATAGGGGTTAGGCACCTATTGATTCTTTCAACTTGGCCATTTGATTGTGGCGAACTTGTCGCAACCTTAATGTGTTGAATGGCATATTTTTGACAAAAAGTTGAAAAATCATCTGAGGTGAAACAACTCCCTCGGTCTGAAATTATACGGCTAGGTTTGCTGTAGAATGAAAAATACGACTCTAGGCATTGAATGACTTCTTTGGTTGTCGTACTTTTCACTGCGTATAATTTTGTAAATTTGGAAAAGCCGTCAACAATCACAAGGATGTGTTTTTACTTTGACTCGATGACGCAGGTAAAGGACCATAATGGTCAATGTGAATAGTTTCAAAGGGCGTATCTCCTTTAGGGATGTTATGCAACACCGCCTCCTTTTTGCCGCTTGGTGGAGAGAAATGCATGCACTTTAAACAGGAGCTTATATACTCTTTAATTTTGTTTTTCATACTAGGAAACCAGTAGGTCTTCCTCAAAAAATTAAAACACTTTTCTACACCCAAGTGACATAAGGCATCGTGGTGCGTCTGAATGACGTTTCTCTCCATCTTTGACGGAACATAAAAATATGATTGTTTGTTGATTTTTCGATAAACGAGTCCATTTATGAGCTCATCCCTTTGCTCCAACATCTCCACTATCCTTTTCAAAACAGGATCCTTTTGCTGTGCTGCAGCAAGTGCGTGTTCAAATGACTCGTTTTCGATAATAAGAATGTTGTGACACCTACTCAGCGCGTCGACATGACCCATTCTTTTACCATCTCGATGTTCGATGATGTAGTCGAAATCTGAGAGTTCCAAGGCCCATCGAGAAATCCTTGGATTCAAAACCTTTTTATTAAGTGTTTGGGTCAGTGACTTGCAGTCGGTGACAATCTTAAATCGGATTCCCGTTAAATAAATCCGGAATCTTCTTAGGTCGTAAATTATGGCTAGTGTTTCTAGTTCGTAAGAATGGTATTTGGATTCTGGTGCAGTTGAACGCTTGGAGAAGAAGAATATCGGGTGAAGTTGCTTATCATCTTGACGTTGCAATAACACAGCGCCGAAACCTATGATACTGGCGTCACAATGTAGTTCTGTGTCTGCGCTCGGATTAAAAATCCTTAAAAGAGGAGCATTCAAAAGTTTTTCTTTTAATAAATTAAAAGTCTCCAACTGTTTTTCTCCGAACTCAAACTTCGCATCTTTTTTCAAAAGGTCATTCAGAGGTTGCGCTAGTAAGGAAAAGTTCATTATAAACTTTCGAAAGTAAGAGCACAATCCTAGGAATGAATGCAACTTCTTCTGATTGGTCGGTATAGGAAAATCTGAGATGGCTTTTAAACCATCCTTATTTGCACGTATACCATTTGACGAAACTTCATAACCGAGATATTTAATTTGTTCGTTCATAAAAACGCATTTATCAAGTCGCAACTTTAAATTTTTGTTCGAAATAATATCTAAAACTTTCTTCAAAATCGTAAAGTGTTCGTCTTTAGTTTCAGACGCAATCAAAAGGTCATCAATATAAATTAAAAGTTTTCCACTACTAACAAGGTCCTTAAATGTTTGATTGATGTAACGTTGAAAAACAGAAGGGGCATTTTTCAACCCGAAAGGCATGCGAGTAAATTCAAACTGTCCCATAGGCGTTACGAATGAGGTGAATTGGATTGAGTCCTGCGCCATTTTTACATGGTGGAAACCGCTTTTAAGGTCGAGAAGCGAGAAATACTTCTTATTTCGTAGCCTATCAAGATGATCTTCAATTAACGGTAGTGGGAAGTTATCTTTTACTGTAATTTTATTTAAATTGCGATAATCGACGCATAATCTTAATTCACCTGTTTTCTTCCGAGTCAACACAATTGGGGATGCATAAGGCGAACAACTTTCGCGAATAATATCATTTTTAAGTAAATCATCTAAGATTTTTTGTAACTCAATCTTTTGAGAGTACGGAAGACGTCGAGGCGCGCAACTAAAAAAACTGTTAGGATTGGTCAAAGCAATATGCATTTCGTAATCGTCTGGATATCTAGAACAATTTGTTGAAACACTCTCGAAAACTAAATTTTTCAACTTAACTTTTTCGTCAAAACTTAAATTCTCATTAATTTTTAAGCAAATATTTTCATCACGAATATCGCACACATCAATATTTAAAATTTCATTTTCATAATCTGAATCATCGTCATAATTGTAATCATATTCATTATCATTTTTAGAATCGTTTTTATCATTATCATAATTTTCATAATGTTCATAATCGTTTTCATAATTTGCTAAATCAATATCAATATTATCTTCAATTGGTTTTGTACCGTTTTCTTTAACAACTAATTTAATGTAAGATTTGTGCAAAAAATCACGTCCTAAAATAAGTGGATCTTTCACAGTTCCATCGTTAACAACATAAAGACATACATTGACAAGAACACCATTAAATTTAACATAACATTCAAATTTACCTAAAATAACCAGCCTTGAGTTATTTATACCATGATAGTCATAATTTGGTGATTCTAAAGATGTCATCATAAATGGTGGCACGTATTGCCGCTGGACGAAGCTGATTGGGCTGCCAGTATCAATTGTAGTCATAAAATGCATGCAAACTCGAACACCATCAGCTTCAGAACTCGTAAATTGGTACTCCAGGATCCCATGAAAATCACTCATGAGTGTCGAAATTTCGGATGTCGTTGGTTGGTCATCTTTTTGAACCATAAGAACGGATGATGGTTGAGCGCAATCGCTCACAACGTGTCCCATTTTCCCGCAGCGAAAGCACGAACCTTTTTGTCGACGTGGCCTTGGACACTTTGGTGCAATGTGACCAGTTTCGTTGCAGTTGTAGCATTTAAGTTTTGTATCGGCACGTGGCATGGATTTTTGTTGCTGCATAGGTCTGTTATAAGAAGTCGAAGGTTGCAGTTCAGATTTCAATTTTTCGTACTTTCGAAGTATAGTTTTCAGTTCAGCGATTGTATTAGCCGTAAGCATAAGCTGTTTGTTGTACACGGAATCTGGGATTCCCTTAATAATATAAGCAATAACATCTTGCTCGTCGATTTCGGCTGAGGATGCAATCTCCTGTATAGCAAGTACGTACTGCTGAAAACTCTCATCCTTACGTTTCTTTCTATGCCTTAACGCATTGTGAACATCCGGCGCAGTTGTATGATGATGAAACTCGGTCAAAAGTGCAGCCTTAAGCTCAGTCCATGATCGAAAAGACTTGGACCTTGTGTATAACCTTGCGGTACCCTTGAGCAATCGTTTAAAATATATGAACGACTCGGACTCTTTTAGGCGGTAGGTGATAACAGCATCCTCCACATTTTCTAACCACTTCTTAATCGGATAATCGTCATCACCAGAAAACGTGGGCAACGAGTCTTCAATGTCTCGTGCCGTACAGCCACCTGTAGAACGTACCTCTCTTACGGGACGATTAAGCTCGGCCAAACGTTTTTCGAGCTCAAGAATCTCCTCCTTTTTTCGAAGCACCTCACGAAGTCGATCTAAGCGTTGTTGGACTAAGTTCTCTTCGTCTTCCAAATTGTCGGCGGCGACGTCGTCGTCACCATCATCGTCGTCATCACTATTATCGTTAGCAGGAAACAAACCATCTATTTCGTTAGGTTCAAGTTGCTCAATAGCTTCATTTAAGCGAGCCTTTAATGCAGATTTGGAACCATTAGTGGGCAAATCCATTTCAGTTAACTTCAATTTGAGATTTGGAACCGTAGCAGATTCAACATATCTCAAAGCACGTGATCGCGCATCCATTTCAAAAAATATGTATTAAATTTTTTTTGGCAAGATGCAGGCAAATTAACTACTTTTTTTTACTACGAGGATCTTTATCTCACTTCTGATTAATTGTAAGGTATATATAAATATCATGCAATTATTAAAAGCAATAAAAAGCCAAAATTAAAAGCAAGCGCAAAATTAAAAACGTGCAAATCAAACTTAAACAAGGCCAAGCAAAAGTAAAAGCAAGCAAAAGCAAAAACACAACTAGTCCATTTGACTTCTTTATTACGAGTGACTTAAATTAACAAAGCAATATAACAATAGATCGATAAACTTAACAGTAATAACATTTTGTATAAGAGTAATGTGCATAAAAACAGTAAAATAATCATTCGATTTTAAAAGTAAGACAGTTCTTAAGTATTGAACTCTTCTATATCATGTTGACATAACAGTTTCGAAAGAAAATAAATGAGATTAGAAGAGAGCTTTCTCCTGTTATACTTTAAAATGTATAATTGAACGTGATATCGTAAATGCGCGTTACCACATGTTCGTATTTATTATTTCATATTTATTTATAATAATGTATTATTATAGTTTGGTTGTATACCTATTGTAAGAGTTCGAATCCCTTACAAAGTTAACTTCGTTAATCGCTAATCCGTTAATTAAAAATTTAACTTCGTTAACAGTTAAAACGTTAAATTTTAGAAAAATTAACGCAAGTTAACGTTAATCGTTAATCCGTTAAAACGCCATAAAAATTTTATTTTCTAATAAAAATTGGAAGTTGGAAACAAGAAAAGACAAGTTAATTTTTTTTAATATAGTAAATTATATTTTATAAGAGTTTAAGTGTTAAAACAACAATTTATTCAGTCACATGTATATGAATGTGATTGTTCCACTTCATGAACATCAGCATGTTGAAATTCTCGTCGGAAAGCGAGGCTCTTTTCGGCTGAAGTATATCCTTGCCCGTGGAGAAGAGACGTTCAACAGCAGCGCTTGAGGGTATGGCAGTATTGTATTGGATAAACAGATTTGCAAATACTTGTTCCCCGAGGAATGCCGCTTCATTTAACGAGTCTTTTGAATATTTTGTGCCCTCTTATTGGCACAATCTTTTATATAAAAGCAGACGCGAATTTATTTTAAATATTTAATTCAATTAGCTTTAAGATTAATGTTAAGTTTAATTTAGGTTTAAACGAATGGAAAAGAAGGCGAACTTGCACAAGCCACGATTGAATATTGAATTTGTGTAAAAAATCAGCTCCTATAATAGGGTGATCGATGCCGGCAATAACAAAAGTGAAATAAGAAGCGCGTCTAAGATTCAAGACAACTGTTAATCGTTTGCAACCGTATGTATGAATTTTTCCACCGTTCGCAGTTAGCAGAATGAAATCGTTTGGTTCTTTGATTTGCTGGCAGAATTTGCGAGGAATTATCGAAATTTCAGCAGCAGTGTCGATTAGAAATTTAAACTTTATATTTTTATCGCGAATAAATAGACGGCGGCGTTGTGTTTCCTGAAGGGTGTTGACTAATTTTGTATAAGTTATACAAATAATTATCTACCAATAATCTAATTTGAATGTGTATCTGTATGGTATTTGTGTTCGATTAACGATTAACAGACTTTGGAAAATTTAACGATCGTTAACACTTTTTTGAAGTTAACTGATAAGTTAATCCGTCAATGGGAATGTTAACTTCGTTAATTAACGATTAACGGATTAAGGAAAAAATGCCCATTAATGCCCAGCTATGCTTTTATGCATACGATTTCATAAATGGTTTAAACCGCTTTTCCCAGAAAATTGAAGTGATTACGAAATCCGCAAAATAAAACATCACAAAAAATATGCATACATAATTACATAGACGAAGATGGGGTTTGGGGACAATAGGGATACATCTTCAACACATCATCATCTATTTTTCAAAAGAATTTTTTGTCAAATTGAAGTAACCTAATGTCTTAAGAAACCTTGCCAAATGGTGCCATGGCAAAACGAGAATTCTATCTTTTCTTTCCAAAATTCATATTGCATCGATTTGCATTAAATTGCTACGTTTTAAGGACTTCTACTTAATTGTTTTGAAATCTGAAAAAATCCCATTTGAGTTTTCACTTGTTAAACACGCTGATTGACGATTTAATGGACTATTAATTTGAGAGCTTAAAATTTTTTAAAAGGACACCGTTTTTGCTGAAGAGTTCTATATACATAAGAATAAAACATACCTACATTATTATATTTATGATGAAAAATTTAATTAATGTTTGTTTGAAAAATTACATAAAATTGCTTGTCGAAAGAATAAATATTTATATTATCCTTTCAGCCAATTAAATATTTTTTCCATTCTACCGCAGCCATTTTAGTCATAGGCTCATGCTGAAAATGTACTCTATGTATACAACAATTATGTGTACCAATGTGAATACACACAAACATTGGCATGCAAACATGAACGAGATTTACTCATAATGATTAAAGCAAACAAATCCCTTGTTAAATCGACACAGCATAATATTTCGTAGGCCTTTAAGCATCAACAACAAACACAGAGTTGACCACACATGGTGCAGGTGATCTAGTCAACAACAAAAATGTCTATCAACCTTCAAAGGCTTCAATTCTATTTAACGAAACACAATGAGTTTACTTTTGTAGGTAAATGAAATTCGAAAAGTAAATAAAGACATTTCTCTGTTCAAGGACGAATTTTATGATTCCAATAAAAGCATGGGTCAAGTGTTGTTCAAGGAAAGAATAAAAAAAGGGTTAAGGACGCTTTTTATTCAATGTAAAAGCAATCTGTGTTATGTAGTGTAGCACCATCAAGAATAAATGTAGCCATTTTGTTCGAATTAAAGTGTTGATGGAAAAATTAAATGCTTCCTCATTGTTGTGTGTACGTGATTGTATTTTTTTTTCTTCTTACGAAATAGGGACGTTTTCATTGTTCGTTCAATAGAGCGGACCCTACTAAAAATAGATTTTACAGACGCACTTTATCTTTTCATTTCGTTTAACAATAGTGGCATCGGGTATGGTTTTGATTCTTTTTGCATTTGTTCTTGATGTTATTGAGTTTTATTTTTTTTTTTTTCATCAGACAAAGTGAGAGCTTGCAGATTCAGTAAAATTAAATGCACGAAAAACCAACTACAGATTTTTTAATGTTGAATTAAGTTATTTTTTAATTTTCAAGAAAGAGGGGAAAACCACCAAAACAAACAATTTTAATAATTCTATCCCCCAACGGAAAATTCAAGCGTTTGAAAAACTGTCAAAACAATATAACTCTTAAACTTCGACCAAATATTGATGAACATTCAACAGAAGGCGTGTTTTATAAAAAAAAAAAAAACTATTTCACGTGTTGCACATGCATCCATAGCTTTTTGGAATAACATTTTTGATGAAATTTGAGTTTTTTTTAAGTTGGTTCATATAAAAAGTTCATACAATTAAAAACAAAAATTATAAGTAAGAAAAAATGCATGAACGCGGTAGTAATGTCTGTACGCGTCTGTAATGATACGGATGGAGCTGGTTTCTTTTCAAAATTCAGTGTGCAGAACTTTAGCGGCTTCTATAGGACTTTTGGATGTTGAATCGTTTTCAATTTCCGTGATTATTTTGTCAGCTGCATCTGCTCTTGGTCTTTCACAACTTCTTCTTTCTGAGGGTAAACGCACTTCCAAAAGCGCTCATTGCACATTTATAGAAACCCGATAATCTAAGTATTTTCCAGCGTTTGTGTACCTTTCTCTCAGTACATTCTACTAGCAGCATTAGCATTGCACCGGTATTATCCATACACTATGTACATTAGGGTGCTTCTTATTTGCTTTTTTTCGAAAATTAATGAAGAAGTCTGCTCAATCATCTCCAAATAAATAAAAAAAAATCCTCTAAATTTTTCAGATTTTTATCTATACCCTTTACTGGCCCTATATCGAAGTGAAATTCTAATACTTGGGACTTTGCGGCTGATTTGTGGATTATTCCTGTATATCTCCATTTCGGCATTACCAATTTTGTTTAAATTTTGCACAATTATACTTAACATTATCCTTAGTAATATTGCATTCCAAGATATTATTTAAAGTATATTCTTCAATAACAACAACATCGGAAGAGAGATCCTTTTTTGTATTGAAAATTGTTAAACTACCTTAAATATTCACACTTTGTACTTTCTTATAATCTACTTTTTGTTTTTATATCTTGTTATTGAACATTTTCTAATCAAGAAAATTTTCATTCTGAATTTGGATTTCAATAAAATATAATTATTTCTTATTAATACGGATGCTTTAAGGATTTATTTCGTTGATATTCAAAAGATTATGAGACTTATATCGAACAAGAAACAATAAGGAAAATATTTTTATTGCAAGGAAATTTCTTGAATCAATAAAGGCATAATTATAAAGAATTTTATTCAAGAATCAAGATGGAAGGAACAATTAACAAGATTCCAGTGTTGAACAATTCCAACTATTCGAACTGGAAGTTTAAATTGGAGCTTCTCTTAAGAAAACAAAATTTATGGAAAAAGTAAATTTTGAACAAAAGACCAGATCCGATGTTAAATGCAGCAGGACAAACAACCAATGAAAAAGAACTTGATTTATGCGACCAATTAGATGATGAAGCTAAAGGAACAATTTGTTTATCGGTTGAAGATGATCAACTCCCTCTAATCCGTTTAAAGACGAATGCAAAAGAATGTTGGGATGCGTTAAAAGAATATTATGAAAAGAATAAGTTATCAAATAAAGTATTCATAATGAGAACTATCTGCTCTTTAAGACTTGAAGAAGGTGGAGATGCAAAAGCCCATATTAATAAAATGCAGAATCTATTCACGGGATTACGTGACATGGGAGAAGAAGTTCTTTCAGATACTTGGAGTGCAACCATGCTCTTAGCAGTCTACCAAGAAGCTATGACACCCTAATAACTACTCTGGAAGCACGAAAAGAAGAAGATATAACCCATGCATTGGTTCAACAAAAAGTTATCGATGAATTTGAACGATATCTCTCAAAAGAGACAAAGAATGATTCAGTTCTGAAAGTAGTAGGACACTTAAATGTTTGCTATTTCTGTAAGAAATCAGATCATTTTAAGAAAGACTGTCCGAAGTATAAAGCTTGGCTTGCAAAGAAGTTGAAGTACAAAAAGAAAACCTCAAATGAAAGAGTTCATTCTATTGAAGAAGATAAAGGTACTTTTATGAATTCAAGTAAAGATTTTCTATTTGCCGTGGGTCAAGAAAGGAGTGATCAATGGATACTTGATTCTGGGGCAACTACTTGTATGTTCTTCGAAGATTAACGGAAACTATTTACATGCGACAACCAGAAGGATTTAGAACAAATGAGTCAAAAGTTTGTTTATTGAAGAAAAGCATATATGGACTCAAGCAAGCAGCAAGATCATGGAACAGTACATTATATGATATTTTAATAGAAAACAATTTTTTCCAGAGCTACAATGACCCAAGTATGTATTCAAAACAAATCAATAATGACTTCTGTTATATAGTTGTCTATGTTGATGATAAACTTGTGGCTTGTCGTACTACAAGTGAAATTCAAGACATTGAACGTACCTTAAAATCGAATTTCAAGATGAATTTCAAGATGAATTATCTGGGAATGGAAGTCGTTCAGGATTCAAACGGAAATTTTGAATTGTGTCAATCAAATTATATCCTCAACACTGCAAGAGATTTTGGCCTGATAGATGCTAAAGAAGCAAAAACGTCTTTAGAAGTTAATTACGGAAAGACACATAAATCAATTGCACTAGTTACCAAATACAGAAGACTTATTGGAAGACTTTTATACTTATCAATCAATACAAGACCATATATTTCCGCAAGCATCAGTATTTTAGCACAAAAGGTATCGAAGCCAACTTCTGAAGATTGGAATCAAGTGAAACGCGTGGTGACGTGAAATAACGCCCAACGAAATAAGACCAAAATTCGAAAATTTGGTCTTATTTCGTTTTCGAAAACGAAATAAAACCAAATTTGAAATTTGGCTTTATTTCATTTGCTAAAACGAAACTAGGCCATTTTGGTCTTTTTTCGTTTTTAAATCTATATAAACTCCTGTTAAATTATTTGTCAACGCTTAAACTTTTTTTTGCTTATAAGAGAATTCGAGCGAATTTTCTGATTCGCCAAATTGGCCCCTTTGCAATGGCCTGGTAGCTTTTTTCCCCTTGACATCTGATCGGAAGCTCGCAGAGTTTTGTTTCATAAATCAACATCCTTTTTCTTTTGTGATAGGAACAATAATTTCATGTGTAATGTATGTCAATTGAAAAACTTTGTTTACTTATGTGTTTAATTGGTGCCGTGTCATATGTGAAACAGTCATATTTCCATATTTGAACATATGACCATTTTTAACTTTAAAGTGTCAAATTACCATATGATGGCAATAATTAGCATTGTAAGAGTCAGGTGGCCATATTTACTTGCTACTTTTTGGAATAAATGGTCAATATAGAAGAAATTTTGAATTTACAAGAATAGACTTTAATTTATTTAGGTACTTGATAAAAAACTTGAATTCAGTGAAAAATAATTGTCACTCGCTTGAGGCGTACCGAGCGGAAAAAATGTTTTGCCCCAGAGGGAATCAATTTGGGGTGTGAAAAAAAAAATCGCGCGAATTTTTTATTTTCAGACCCCAAATTGATTCTCTCTGGGGCAAAAAAAAATTTCCGCTGCGCGAATGTCGATTTTTTTTTTCTAAATTTAAATTTTATATCAGGTAAATAATTTAAAATCAAAACTCATGTAAAAATAACAACGTAATTCTCTGCAAAATTTGCGGAGAAATTGTATAAAACATCAAATGTGTTTAGAGTTTAAATACATGTTAATGTACTTGTATTTACTTCATTAATGTTGATTACATGAACGTTTGTTTGGTTTAAATTCTTGTTTTAATTATCATTTCTTCGTTATATAGGAATCTTTTTTCACTTAAAAAAGAATATTTGAAGTTATTTTTTTTTAGAAAAAAAAATGATTTCATGGTGTCATTTGGCCATATGTTCAAATATGTCCTTGGGTGTACAAGAAATTTTACAAAGAATTCAGCTTTTTTTTAAAGAATTATTCGGCGTAAACGAAAATCAGAACAGGGGTGAATATTATTTTTTTTAAAATCAATAATAATGAGAAACAAAAAAAAATTATTCTTATAAAACAAAAATCACAGTGATTAAAAGGAACAACAATGAGTGATAGTTGCACCTTTAAAATAAACATATCTATTCAGGTATCATGTTTAGACAAATAATTAAATATTTTTATCTTTTAAAAAATTAAAGTTTTAGTTAGTTGAATAGTTTCCTACGTACTTTATGCTCGGCAAAATAATTAATTATTTCTGCCAAATTGACTGTATCACACACATTTTTTTTTCTATTGATATTAATGCCAATCCTGATAATCGTTTTTGTGTCATGGTAGACCGAAGATAGTTCTTAATTAATTTAAGTTTTGAAAAGCAATACTTAAATTAGACCAACTCTTAAATTGGTTATAAATTTTAAGACTTCTTCAGGAGCAATATGACAATTTATTATCATGTATACTATTGACGATTCCTCAGAAAGTTCTAACCCATTAATATCCAAGGAGTCTTCATGTGTTTAAACTATTTCGAGGTTTTTACAACGATCCAATAGCACACATTTAGGCATTTTTCTTATGGCAAAATTGTACAAAAATGAAAAATGTTTCCTGTGCTCATTCATTTGCGAAAACCTTAACTCTAATGAGTTTATTGCCGTATCTATGATATTGAAGAATACTTCCACCTTATATGTTTGCCAGGGATCAATAATTGGTTCATCATCACATTCGTAATCAAACTGCTTCTTCTCAGAACGGGCACGATACTTAGGCACCTTATCAAAATTTAACACCTCGCTATCAATTTCAGCCGCTAAAACTTTGGCGTTTTCACAAACTTGAGTAATATACTCTTCTGATCTCGAGTTTTCGAAAAAAAAACTTTGGTGTTATAGTTACGTTTTGACACATTAACACTGACCGCAAAAACGACAATTGTGTTACGAATCGTAACTATTGGCGTGCAAAAATGACAAATAATAATCTACTATCGTCCGCGCAAAAACGCACTTCTGTTGACGTTTGACGTTGGAAAAGTTAGTTGATGTTTTCATTCAAGTTCACGCATGTCTAAAATTGTGCAGGTGCAGAACTGAGCCCCTCAGCCCTTTGCAAAGCAAAGTTAGAAAAAAGAGTTCCAGAGGGATAGAGTCCCGACTCTTTTCCCCCTTCCTCTGCATAGTCCCGCCTCTCTTATTTCTCTCTTTATTTCGCAGGCGTAAGGTTAGTTTAGTTCAAAATTCAAATAGTCCTAGCGACGCATGAGGCACGACGCATGAGCACGAACACAAAAATAAGTAAGAAATGTGTACTGTGTAGTTGTTGTTTATAGGTAAAGAGAGAAAAACACTCTCAGTCAGGGATCGGGAGTCGCGATTGCATTTATGTAGTAACATTTTTAATAAAAAAAAGAAAGTCATTAATTTTTTTCAACCATCGATTTTGCCGCCCCTAATTTATGCCGCCCTAGGCAATTGCCCCATTTGCCCTACCCTAGATCGGGGCCTGAGAAGCGGTAAAAGATGTCAAATGGTTATGATTACGACAACTTCTTGAAGAAATGCATGAGCAGATGGAATCAGCAACTACAATCTATGAAAACAACCAGGGCTGTATTGAGCTGGTACGTGACATCAAATTTTCATAAAAAACCAAACACTGAACACTTGTCAAACTGATGAAATGATTGCAGATCTACTTACGAAGCCATTAAATTTTACAAAACACGAGTATTTTAGAGAAAAATGCAATGTTGTGTGAACGAGGAGGAGTATTGAAAATTGTTAAGCTACCTTAAACATTCACACTGTGTACTTTCTTATAATCTACTTTTTGTTTTTATTTTTTGTTATTGAAAATTTTCTAATCAAGAAAATTTTCATTCTGAATTTGGATTTCAATAAAATATGATTGTTTCTTATTAATACGGATGCTTTATTTCTCAAAAACGGCTCAACCAATTTTTTGGAAATTTCGTCAACACGTTTATATGCAATGTCTTATTTATGTTGCATACCAAAAAATTTCATAAGTGTTTTAATTTCCTTGTAAAAAAAATCAGGGAAATTAAAACACTTATGAAATTTTTTGGTATGCAACATTACATTAAATGCATCAGTGTTTAAAAAAAAAAATCATGGAAGTTAAAAAAAAAATCGTAGGAGCCGTTTTTGAGAAAATTGAAACTTTTGGTTTTTGGCCAAAAAATTGTGTGGTGGCTATCTAACTTAAATTTTGATCTTAAAAAAATCTAAAAAACGACTCACGTGAATTCGCTCAAACTTCTAAACAAACAGAACAGGCAGATGGAGGCGCAGTGTCATAAGTCCGTAGGTCATAAGTCCGTAAAGGACTTTTGACCCACTTAGGTGGGTCAAAACTTCATAAATCGATTATGAACTTATAACCCAACTTAGTGAGTCAAAAGTCCGTCAAAATTTCCTACGAAATTCTGACCCAAAGCTTACGGTTTTTTGGAGTTATTCTCTCTGAGAAGCGAATGCTTCCGAAAATTGTTATTTGTTGCGTTCCTTTGTGTGTTTTTTTTACAACCTTCAATAATAAGTACTCTCTTTTAAATCATACATCGGCAAATAGTAATCAAGACCATGGTTTTAACAGGCACAATGAAAACATATCTGCCTCGATAGCTCTGACTTGTAAGCGTCACTTCATTCGAGTTTTCCTGAAACTGGGTTTGTTTTTTGGTGCGTGCGAAAAAAAAAATTAATTCCCTAAAGGTCCGTTCATATGGCTGCGACTTGAATTTGCGGATAATACTTTTAAAGCTTCTTCTAAAGCAACCTATTATTTTTTAATTGGTTAATTAAGTGAATAAATGTCTGCGACTTGAATTTGCGGATAATACTTTTAAAGCTTCTTCTAAAGCAACCTATTATTTTTTAATTGGTTAATTAAGTGAATAAATGTCCATATTAATATATTTGTATAAAGAATACTGCAATTCATTTTTCAAAACTGCTGCTGTTTCCTTTAATTTTTAAAAGAAACCACCACGCACCTTTGTAATGCACGCTTGTGTCTGGAAAGCACATGCTGCATTGCAATGATTCGTTTTGAGTATCTTTTTTCACTTTCGTCTGAGCATTATGATGATCTGAAAACTGGAACATTTAAAATCGCTTTGGTTTGGTTGGGAGCAAAATTAGCGGAACAAATTTTGCCCAAAAGAGAATGAATTTGGGGTGTGAAAATAAAAAAATTCGCGCGAATTTTTTTATTTTCACACCCCAAATTCATTCTCTTTTGGGCAAAATTTTTTTCGCTTGCTACGCTCGCTAGCAATTATTGTACCTGCTTTATTTTTTGGTTCGAAATATATTTTTAAAATAAAACATGTGAGACTGAGTTAAGGTTTAGTATTGCAAAAATAGTACTTACGTCTGCATCCAGATGATGCATGAAAATTGAACATCCTATTATAATACAAAAATGTCTTTCTGATGGAGCTGTTGATGTTATAGAAACAGCTCAGTTATTTAAGGTGACAAAAAGATGCAATAAGATGAAACTGGGTTCAAGTACAGCGTGCTTGTAGAATGCCCTACTCTCACCGAACACCAAAGTTCAGTAGAACGTTTTCATGGAGAAGAGTTTCCTTTAAGTCACATAGACTTAGAGCATGCACCATATTGACTTAGATGTAATGGAGGAATTGAGCGAAGAGGAGAATGAAGATGACGATGGTTCTCTAAACAGCAATTCTGAAAACGCTATGCTTATGGTGGAGTCTGCTTCAATAACCAGCGTAATACAATTCACAATGTTTCACAAGTATAGTTGAAACAGCAAATCATTTAAAAAATGAAATTCTGTGCCCCATTTTGCAGACATATAGTGACAAAGAGCGCGACGGTGTTTTTCTGAATTATTAATTAATTATTCAAATTCAATTATGTATTATGATAGAAACAAATTTTTCTGTTTTCAGTTTTTCCATAAAAAAAAAAAAATATTTCATTCAATCTTAAATTTCTTTGTTTAAGACCTTATGGCTCTTTTTATTGCGGACTTTTGGCTCACTTACGTGGGTTATAAGTTCATAATCGATTTATGAACTTTTGACTCACTTAAGTGGGTCAAAAGTCCTTTACGGACTTATGACCTACGGACTTATGACACTGCGCCGCAGATGGACAGAACCGCCGGACCCATTTTTTTCGACTTCTCTATCATCGGAATGTCATATTTGGTCAAAATCTCAACTTTTTCTTTACGAATTCAATACTTGCCATATATTCTAACTATATGTCGCAAGTAGAAATTGTTTTTAATTTATATTTTGGAGTTGATCTCTTTCCTATCCCGTCGCAATTCTGAATCTACAATAAATTAACTTTTTTCCAAATTCTTCGAAATCCAAAAATAAAATTTAAGCCAGTGGCCAGCTAAAGTTGAGTTCCTTTTTACAAGAAAATGGTGTCTATTCTTTTATATGCTTTAATCTAGTAACTGGGGATACAGATTTCAGTGTTAAAAATTAACGACATAAATAAGTTATAAAGTCGCCTTGGCATTCCTGCCATGGCTACAACTTGATCCAAGAGAATATTAAATTGAAAGCCTTTGTTGGAAGGAACCACTTTAAAATTTATTGTTGTTCACATACTTAAACTTAAAGCCGTATGATTTGAATTTACATATTCCACCGGAAAAGCTTAGAAAAACTGAAAAAGTTAAGATTGCCAAGCACTCTCCTTACCTTACTGCTTTGCTGATTTAAAATGTGACCACGTTTGCACAGACTGTTCAGCTGCCTAACAATCCTAACAACTAATCGTTTATGAGAAAGTTTACCGGTGTAGGCTGGTAACTAAGGTAAGCTAATCCAAAGAATGGAAATCACGTCCGCATTAACATTGAAAATAAAGTTTTATCCCCAATCCCAAAGCCTTATTCCCCATCCAAACAGATTACATGTTTTAACGTATTATTGCAAACTACCTAAAAAGCATACAAACATTGAGATAAGCTACTCAGAGGGCCTAAGTTTGCTTCTAAATTTCTCCCATTTGTCTCCCTTCACGTATTTGCCAAGTTCCTATTAAAGCGTAATTTAGTTAGCCTGTCAAGAAAGAAAAAAACAAAAAAAAAGCACTAGATGATGGATGGTAATGTTCCCGTCGTAAGATGGCTTGGGAACATTTTTGCGGCAAAACCAAATACGAAAATCAGTTTTCGTTTTTTTTTGGTCTTAAGTGAATGGCAACAACAAAATCTAATAGGAATATTAAATTTCCCTTAAGGACATTCTCTAATAGTCATTACGAGAGGCTGAAAAGCTTCATTGTTATTTTGTTTTTTATCGATTTTGAGATTGGATTGTGAGCATTATTTGTAAAGACAAAAAATAGAACAATTGGAATGTTAACTAAAAGCAAACACTGATGGGAAATGAATATCCTGAGTTCATTTAATATTCATTATCACCATCATCATTAAATAACACTGTGAGAACAATGCCTTTGTAGTAATGGTTTACGACTTTTTGACAAATTTTGTCATTTCGGTTTAGGTAAGTTAAGTAATTTTTCATGAAGAAACGTCTGTCATTGATAAATAGTTTATTTTTTGGTCAAATCAATTATTCAATGATTTCTTTTATTTGTTTTGTGTTTCATTCTTTTTTTTCGATACACACAATGGTTCTTAGTCAAAGTGTTTTAATTCAAAAGCATACATCGGAGACACAGAGAACAGAGAAGTGTTAAAAGTTTGTCACTATGACTCACCCATATTGGCAGAAAAGCCGATGAAAAGTCTATCGGTGACATTAGAACAAGAATTTTTAAGAATATTCGAAATAGCGATTGAGGCGGTGTCATATTTATTTGGTTTTGGGTATATCCAGATTCGGCCTCGAAATCGAACTCAGATATGAAATCGAGCATGATTTGTACTCAGATACGAACATTAATCTGGACTCAGACTAGAACTCGCAATCGCCGCAAGCAAAAAAGTAAAAGGTTAACAAAGCAAAAGAGTTAAGTTTGCAGTGTTTAAGAGGCAATCCAACTGAAGAAAATTTGAAGAAGTTCAAAAAAGTCGGGAAGGTCGGTAAATATTCACATTCGACGGCAAAATTTTAGAATGACCAGAAAAAAATCTCAAAATTCATAAAAAGCTGATCCGGATGGCATCCCCTTTATTGTTCTGATGACGTGTTCTTCCACGCTGGCAAAATCTTTAAAAATAAATAATAGAGTGGCGCGACAGCTCTTGAAGAGCCAAGGCCTAAGCGACTTACTCTCATCAACAATTCTCTGAGTGCGTGTGAAGAGTTAAGGGGACCTACAATTTAACGCCGATTCCGAACGGCAAAGTTGAGAAGCACTTTTTTCATGACAGATTGATACTCTTGGAAAATTTGTCAGGTCTTCGCAAGAGGCAGTACCCGCGAAAGATGAAATAAAAACTTGGCCTGAGTGGGACTCGAACCAACGACGTTCGGCTTAGCAGTCAACGCACTTACCAACTAAGCTACGGGCGACTGCTGGCAAAATCTTTGGGTAAGCTTTTTTTCCAATCCTATTCTTCTCAGCTCACTTCGAGTAGTTGGCAAACAGGATTTGGCTAGCCGATTCTTCTACACCCTCCAATTTCAGCCCGATTGCACCAACGTACTTTCTTTTCAATGTCATGGAAACGCTGATAAACTATCAATCCTAGAAATATCTTGAAGAACGAGCCCTACCAAAAGAGGTCCTTTATTGATCTGATGGATTATCTCACTGAACAGTGGAACAACTGCAATTCCAGCGCAACAAATTGCTTTGCTGACGAGAGCATCCGTGCCCTCTCATACTAACTCACTCCCAGACTAACATAGCTCCTATTCAGATGTGGAACTGCAACGTTATGTCCATTACAAACCACCTGTTGTGGGAGCACATATATGCACCATGAATTTCGCAAGATGTGTTACGAAACTTGATTTAATTGAAGAAAAAACACAAACAGAAAATAATGGTCACTGTGGCGTATACGTAACCAAAATATTACAAATAATGATTATGAAATACGTTGTTTCTTAATCAAAATAAAATAAAAAGGAAGGCAGTTTTTGCGCTTTGCTTAGCTCCAAAATCAAAAATACGTTTTTTCAGTCTTGCACACAAAGCTTTGTTTGGTTTTAAAGTATAAATTAAAACCTAAGATAATTAACTCCAAAGAAACTCTTGCGATAACTTCCTGCTTTTAACAACAGCCAAAAAAATACAAAATTTAAGGAATTCTTATAAATGCTGATTGCAATGCTTACGATTTTGTCCCCACTTTCCACTCTGATGACCTCTCAGGCCGCACTCACATTCCAGCTAAGCAACCTCTTCATCAATAATCAAATCTAAGTTTGTTACACCGAAGAGATGAGAATTTATTAAACTCTGCTTATTGATTGATAGAAGTGGCGGCCAGAATGAAAAGAGTGACAATCCAGCTGAATGCGAGCGGATTTTGTTAATCGATTGCATTCAAAGTCCAGAAAAGCAGCGTTTGGCAAGAGTGGTCCTTCGTTACATTTCAACGCAAATATGTCCATGCTGATGTTTTTTTCATCGATGTTGGTTGTTCTTCCTTGTAGTTGGTCCCTATAGACGATGAAAAGGTAGAAGGTATCCATTTGAAGTTCCTGTTTTTTTTTTTCAAGAGTGAATGTTATCCATTTAATGGCTTTCCGAGTCTGAAGCCACACTCAAAAAGACCTGCCTGGCTTCAATAGTTCACAATGACTGTATAGATAAGATCTTGTGGGTGATTTATAGGCGACTCATGCCCCTATTGTTTTTGAAGTTCATGGAATCTCCTTTCTTATGAAACAGTCATACGATATGGAGGTTCCAGTCATTGACAATCTTTTCCTCAGACCAAATCTTGCAAATCAGCTGGTGCATACTCATTCCAAAAAATATCCAGTTACTTTGTACACTTTGGCAGCTAGGCCGTATGATTCAGTGACTTAATTGGACATTCGTCAATGTTGGGTGAGTGGAATTGGTGGTCTGTGTGCTCGTAGCTTAGTGGTTAGGTGCGTTGGCTGCTAAGCAGAACGTCGGTCGTGGGTTCGAGTCCTACTCGTGTCCATAAAACTTTTTATTTCATCTTTCACGGGTACTGCCTCTTGCGAAGAATTGACAAAACTTCCAAGTGTATCAATCTGTCATGAAAAAGTGCTTCTCAAATTTGACGTTCGGAATCGGCGATAAATTGTAGATTCCCTCAATTCTTCACATGCACTCAGAGAATTGTTGATGAGAGTAAGCCACTAAGGCCTTGGCTCTTCAAGAGCTGTCGCGCCACTCTATTTATTTATTTTTTATTTATTCTATATAACTATTGGAACGCCCTTATAAAGCTTGTAGAATTGGTACTGACTGTGGTTCTACTACTATATTCCCATGATGCTATCTATAACCTTGGGTTCCACAATGGAAGGCTTCCTAACGTGAATCCTGTTGTGAAACCATCTCTCTATTGTCTCGATCATGCCCTCTTGATCATGCCCTTCTGAGAAGTCTGCGCTCGTCTGTCCCTTTATGCTTGAAGAGCTCGCTATGTGTTGAGTCCTTCCTTGCCAGCGACGCTTTGTATGCTTCTTGTTGAGCAGCTCACGGTGAGCTCAGAGCTACGTATGCTCGCCGTCGCTCATTGTCGTTGTGGTGGCCGTGTGCCCAGCACTTCAGAGGTGGAATATCTGAAAACTGCTTCTCAATGTAGACTGGTCCATTAGTAGTGACAAACTTTAATGAAAAGAAACTCACAACTGCGGCCACGCATTTGTTTGAATTTTTGTTTTTGTTTGTTGCGCCGCGTAACCAAATCCTTACATAATACTGTAAAACGTTTTTCATTCTCTAGAACACAATTTAAAACGAATGACGTAGGTATAAAAATTGATCTTTGTTTCTTTTATTAAATTAAATTGTTCCCCTTTACTATTTCTCATTACTTTTTGTTCTTTGTTCGAAAAGAATTGTACAGCTTTCCGGCATCCATCGCAAAATGTGTGTCAAACGGGAGTAAAAATATTAATGGAAAATGAAAATATCACTTCCCATTGCCTTTTGCTATCAGTTGAACTAATTATACAATCTTTTATTGTTAAGGGCATCAAAAGGATATTCCTTAATTGTAAAAAGGCTGCTCTATTGACGGTATAATTACTTGAAATCTAGTGAATATACATATTGTATTGTAGTGCCCCACTCATACTCCAACAAACTGTGACATGAGTCCAACTTATTGCATCAACAGTCTTAGAGGTGATAATATTTCCCCTTTGCGAGTCACGAATATGTTAATCTGCAAATATATCATATTAATGGTAGAGCATTTTTGTTCTGAATCTGAAATCCTTTCAAGCTGTCATATGTGGCTTACCCAAGAGATGAAGCCCATTTCTTTCGTCTCATCCTCTTTGTATCTTCAATATTAAACTAGGGCTTCATGCAAGCATAAGCCAATTGCATATAATTGCTCAATCCTTTAATTTCATCACACACTCAGTCAGCCATAGTCAATTCCAATACAAAAAGCTACCATTTGTGCTCTTATCACACCCTTGGCAATAATAAACCAATTAACAGCTTTTAATTACTTTTCTTTCCATAACAATCAATTATCATCGTGGATAATAATTTTGCGTTTAATTGGTTTCCTTTGTTTACTGTATTGCGTTCGAGCCGGTTATTGTGAAAACAAACAAAATATTGAAGTGAAAGGAAAAATACAAGCATTTAATTCCGACACAGTTTAAGAAAAAAGTTGGCCTGAAAGCGTTCTGCATACAGAAAGTCTACAATAAATTGACTTGCATACAATATCAGAAACATACACCTTCAATTCATCAATCCAATCGACCATTGGACCTTTAGTCTCTAATTTATCTAAATGTATTTCACTGGAGGGATCAAGCTACATAGGATCCAAAATGAATTTCCATCTAAATCAATTTGTGTTTAATTCGCAATGCAATGTCATTCCCTTTGATGTACCTAATGTCAAGTTGAAAGCTTGTTCCATACTAGAGACACAAAGTTGATTGTTAACAAAAGAATGCGATAAATAATGACAACTTTCGAAATAGTTGAAAATTAGTCATGTTTCTAAATGGCTTAATTAACGGTTTTTACGGTTAGATCTGACAAAGAAATTCCAAGAGTCTAACATATGTGGAAGATGGTTAGCTTCAGAATTTTCAAGTCTGCTGAGCATTTATTCAAATTAAGGGCTTGTTCACTCTCCCGAAATTTGTTTGCACTCACGCGCAGGTAAAGCTTTTATACAACTTCTATACATTTTTTGTTGATTTTCATTGAGGTTTCTGCAGCAGTAAGTGCTATAAAAGCTTATTGCCTCGGGAAACCAATCCTTCTCATTTGACGTTTAGTAACCTTTCGATGTTGTACGGGAAAAGATAATGTCGGCATTTAATTTTTCCATTTCAAAATTACGAAAAAAATATCAAAAAGAAGAAAATAAATCGAACAGGATAGAATAAAATTCAAGCAATCAGTTAACCGGATGGAAAAGAAATCTGAAAAAAGCCATTGCAAACTTTTTAATTTCTTTTTTAGGGTTTTCCTCTTTTGGATTTACTTACATACTGAGGGTTTTTTGTCCAGTGTCCTGACAAATTATTTAATGAATGTGAAAAAAAGGAAAGTGAATTACTAGACACATTATTAAGTGTTTTACTTCGGATTGTCCTTGTATGTGTCTCCTTGTATCAGTGGTACTGCAGTCAATGGTTTTATGACTGGAATGCAAAAACGAGAGCTATAGGTAAGTCAAGTTAATTATATTTTACAAAAGTTAGTGGATAAGTCCTACGTTTTCTCATTAATTTATGTAATTATTTTCAATTAAAGGAAGATTAATGTTCATTATATTATCTCTACATATAAAAATGGATGTATGTTTGTTTGTTTGTATGTCTCTTATAGACTCCGAAATGCCCCAACAGACATTTGTGAAATTTTCATGGTTAATACTGTTGTATTCAGTAATGATTTCTGCGAAAAAAAAATTGGAAAACCTCATGGAAGAGTAGGAAAACTGGAAAAACCAAACAAAGATCGGAAATTTGATTTTTTTTCCCTTGGAATTTTTTGTTTCAAAATGGGTTTTCGAATCGAAAATAGATAGTTCTGATGAAAAACTGGGAAAACTCAGTGCCCCATTCAAAGGGAAAATTGCATATTATTGCAGGTGCATTGGTTTTCAAATGGAAAACTGGAAAAATTTCAGAATGGGTTTTCCAATGGCAAATAGAAAGGGCACGGATTCTCAAATAGAAAAATGGAAATTTTTTGATTGGGTACTCGGAAAACTCTGCGGGAGCAGACTTCAAGACCCGAAATCAATTTTTGTTCATGGATTTTAAGGTGTATTGGTTTATTTGTATGTCCGGTTTGGATTCTCAATCCGCTTAATCCTCAAATTATTAAAATGTTCACTTTAGAATTTTAGATATAGCCTGAGTAAAAAATAAATTTTTGAGACAATCTTACGGGAAAGTCAGGAAAAATAGGGGGACAACCGTAAGCTGTTTGGAATTCTGGTTCTTGTGAAATAGTCAAAACAGAGAACTTTTTGAATTATTCCATTTTACTTGATGCTTTAATGAAAGAAGAATGTTAGTTGTGAAGCTGTGAAGCAAATCACATTATCACAATATCTGTGTTAATTATACATACTTATTCTGGAGTCACTCTGGAGGGTGGCGAGACGAAGTTCGCGGGGTCGGCTAGTTATATATATACTTTTCAGAAGAATGATGTTTTATGGTTTTATTTCCTTTAGAAGTATAGAAAAGTGGCACTATAAAGAAGGTTGACATCTTCGTCGTGTCGGTTCAGCACTCATTCTTATCTACATATGCCAATACGTTTCTATTTTAAATTCTTACAATTCTCCCAAGTCCTCCCAAGAGTATCAATCTCTATCGAACTATAAGATTGTGTGTGTGTGGTTGGATCTCGCGGCATTCAACAATAGGTTCCAACAATTCTTCACACGCACCTCTCAGGAATTGCTGATGGGCTTAAGTTGACAAGTCGTTCGCTAGTCAGAGCTGTCGCGGTAGCTAATAATACATACATAGAAATTGTTGTTAGACTTGACACCTCTCTCAGGATAAACTCTGGCGCACCAGGCCCATATTGTACTTATGGTTGAATAGTATTGATAGATATGCAAAAATTTTTAATCCCTGTTAGTGCAGTTTTACTGTCACTGGCGCCTGGGCTAGGATGTTTACGGGTGTTAATCAAATATTTATAAGGTTACAAAAACCGATGTATTTTTTTGATGTAAGTTCATTGAATCTTCATAAAATCAAATTACAACTGAAATGCAAATAACACCAATCAATGGAATCTAATATTTCAGGTTAGACTTTAATTATGGAAAAATTAAAGGGTTCCATTCAACATCCAAACTAACGCACCGTAATAGAATCCTACTCATGTTGCATCGAGAGCATCAAGGGTAACCTTACATCTAATACTAAATTACACCTTGGCAATCATTTACATCTATGGTTCTCCAGGTGTCTTGTATTAAATGATGAGCTTGCACTTTTGCAAGCTCCGACTATTATGCTTGATCAATGCACCGACCGACAGTCACAGTCACGACATGAAATGGAAAAAGTTGTCATAAGTACATCCTAAGGATGCAGAGTGCCCTCCCGTTGTAATAACTCTCATCTCTATAGAGGAGGTTGACTAATCTTTTCTGATAATTTAATTGGTGGATAAAAATCAGACGGCAAATAGTAATAAACAAATAACAACCCAAAATTTAAAATGACAAAGAATTGGGATATTATTAACTTCCCAGAGGAAGTTATTCTAATGGGACCAATTTTGTGAATCTCCATTTTTTGCATATCTCCATGTTTCATAGTTATACTAGAATCCAAATGAATCCTTTTTATCACGACTTTGGTGTGTGTATGTTTGTATGTGCGCCTCATGCGCACATTTTTTCTGCTCGTTTATCTCGCGAGCCACTCATAGTATTGACATGAAATTGGTCTCATTCGATGCGGATTGCCTTGTTAAGAACTGATTAAGTTTGCAGCGATATCGGCGACGGTAGTTTACTTGCCATATATTCAATACTAGCCGACCTCGCGAATTTCGTCACGCCTGCCTTCAGATAAAATCAAATTTAAGAAAAAAAATATGAGTGCGACCCATGGAGTTCACTCGACTAACTTCCCACAGTAGAAAAATACGTAAAAAAATTAGTTGTTTTGCAAAAAATTTAGCCGATGCTTTACGTTGTAGTTGTACACGCACGTTGGTTCAAAGTCAAATTCCATAAAACTGATGATTTTAGGAAATACATTAAGTTTATTGAATAACAGTGGTGCCATCTGTCAAAAGTTGGTTGTACCAACTCGTGGACTCATGCACAACTACTTTGCACAGTAAAATACAGCCTATTTTGCTCCTAAATATTGTAGTTTTCAATTAGTGAAGCATTTTTTCTAATCGGATTAGTATTTCCGAAATTTAATATTTATATGGCAAAGCATCATTTGTTGGGTCAGCTAGTAATAAAATATAGTCTATGATACTCCTGAATATTTTTTTCACACTAACTATAAGATTTTTTGCACTATTGTTGAAATTATTGCAGAAATTATCATAATTTTAATTATATTAGGGTTGTCTTAAATTTTTAATTGCCATTAAAAAACTGCTGAGCGGATTTCGCTTAAGACCTAATCAGCTCTTAACAACACAATACCGCGTTGAATGAGACTGATTTCATGACAATACAATGATTGGTTCGCGAGATAATCGAGCAGAAAAAACGTAACGCACATACGAACACACATACCACACCTACAGACATCATCATAAAAACGCTTGATTCGGATTCTAGTGACCTCAAAACATGGAGAAATGCAAAAACTGGAGATTTACAAAATCGGCCCATTACAATAACTTCCTCTGGGAAGTTAATAAAAAAAATTCCTGTTTTCCGAATATTTCAATATATGTAATATAATTTTGGAGCTTATCTGAAATCGATTAATCGTGGTAAAACGAGAATAGCTTAAGTTTACTATAAGCCATAAAATGGGTGTATCTTAGTTTATTTGTATGTCCGGTAAAGGCTGTTTAGCCGCCCAACGCATTTTTTTTTTAATTTTGACTGTAGGCATAGCTAAGTCGAGGCATATGGTTCCCGTGAAAACATATTTCGGGAAAATCTAAAGGCAAAGTGGACATATGGATACAATCAAATTATACTTTTGCATTATATTCTACGTGCAATTCCAACTGTTCAGAAATTGCTTTACGAACGGAACAATTTTTATACAGCCCTATCGCCAATTTTATGCGAACAGAAGTTGCCCATCGAGAATCTCCCAAGAATATTTATTTCCTAGGGAAAAAAGTATACCAACCTTAAAATACTTAATTGATTTTCGAAGTTATTTTAAAAGCTGCAGGTGGCCATGGTTCAGAGGATAGAGTAGTGGATTGCTAAGCTGAACGCTACGGGTTCAAACCCCAGCTTCAGCAGCATTCTTTTTCTACAAAAATCGCCAGCTTATCTGAGGCAACCTGTGCGATAACATGAGACTATACAAATCTAAGTCTCCTCCTCTGAGCCACGTAGGTTTCTGTTATGTGTGCTTTCTTTCTATGTATCTATCTGTCTCTCTCTGTTGTATGTCTTGTTCTGTCCCAGCCGATGGTCTCAGTCACCAGTGCTGCTATGTGTCTGTAGTTCGTTACATTTATGTGCGAAGTACTGTGAAATGTAATGTGATGTATGTATTTTGAAAGCTTCAAATTTTAATAAAGACACAGATATTTCCAATTTTAAAATTATGATTTTTTCTAGCTTAACAACGAATTTTAAACCTTTTTGCATAGTCGAAATCCTAAATGTGATAAGAAAAATCAAAATCAATTTGCAAACAATATTTTTAAATTCGAAAACCTATTTCGAAACAAAAAATTCCAAGCAAAAAAAAAAAAAACAAATTTCCGACCACCAAAAACCATCACTGAATAAAACAGTATTAACCATGAAAATTTATAATAATATCTGTTGGGCCATTTCGGAGTCCATAAAGGACATACAAGCAAACAAACAAACAAACAAACAAACAAACAAACATACATGCATTTTTATACAAGTACTAGTTGACCATGCGAACTTCGTCTCGCCACCCTTCAGAGCAACTCCAGAATAAGTATGTATGATCTTGTGATAATGTGATTTGCTTGAATCCAATCAAAATAGAGAACTACATATCTGAATTTTTCCAAGCTTTACAACTAACTTTTTACTTCAACAAAAACATGCAGTAAAATGCAAATTTCGTTGAGAAGTTCAATAAATTCTCGTTCTTCCGGTGTGTTTTGACTATTTCACAAAAATCAGAACTCCAAACAGCTTACGATTGTCCCCCTTATTTGCTGACTTTCCCGTAAGATTGTCCCAAAAATTTGTTTTTACACAGGCTACATTTACAGTAAAAAAATTATAAAAAATGCATTGAGGATTGAGCGGATAAAGAGTCCCTGCTGGACATACAAACAAAACAATGCACCTTAAATTCCATGCAAAAAGTTGTTAGGTCTTGCAGATCTTCGTGCTCTCGCAGAGATTTCCGAGATCCCAATCAAAAATTGTCCATTTCCAATCAGTTTCCCGAGTTTTTCATCAAAAACTTTCTATTTTTCCATTCGAAACGAAACCCCAATTTGAAACAAAAAATTCCAAGCAAAAAAAAAAATAAAAAAAAAATAATAAAAACTTCCGACCTTTGTTTGGTTTTTCTGTTTTCCCACACTTCACTGATTGCTTACAATTTTTTTTTTCATAGAAATCATCACTGAATACAACAGTATTAAACATGACAAATTTCACAAATATCTGTTGGGCCATTTCGGAGTCCATATAAGACATACAAACAAATAAAAAAACAAAGAAACATACATACATACATTTTTATATTTATAGAGATTTTTAAAGATTTTTTGTGCGTTAAGTTTTGGAATACAGGAGCAAGAGACAGTACTAAATTTTTGGTTTTTGTTTAAATTAAATAACTTTTGTTCATAGTAGCTAGAATTATTTATCTTATTTCATCATTGATAACGTCTGAAAACTGACCTGTCAATTTTTTTCACCAAACCTAGGTGTTCAATCATGAAGTAAAAGACAATTTCTCTTCTTGACTGCCACACTGCAAGTAAAACTTTTATTTCAAATAAATCATTATTTTCAAAGGCTTCTGGATCGTGGTTCCTTGTGGACTGTATTACGGTCTGTCCTGGTTAACATTCCGGGTTTACATTCGCACAAAAAGTAATGTGTTCATAAATAGAATAATATAACAGATGAACAATAATATATTAAATGGTTTTTAGAATTCCTAACACTAGGGATACCCACAACAGATGGGTTCCACATGTTAGTGCCCTGAGATAATGAAACAGCAATTTTTCTTAAAGGAAACAAAATTTGCAACCCAAAGGTGAATAAAAAACTCATTTTTGAATAGTAACTCATCAACAGATAACTATATCAAGGTCATACTCTTGAGATGAGCTAGCACTTCTCCTAAGGTTTAGCTAATGGTCAAGATCGTGAAACCGAGAGACTCTATGCTGAAAGATATCTCAATAGAAGGTGTCGCAGTCCCAGGTAGAACCATGTTGTTGAGAGGAGGCGTATCGCATCCACATCCAGTCAATCTGGAACTACAGAATTTCACAAGAAGGCAACTTATCTCGAGTATCTGAAATTTTTTATTCGAATTGTCAAATATTTAATAATATGTTAACTTAAAGCCAATGTGACAACTTTACCTTAAAAAGAATAGAAGACCTTGTTTTTTGAAATCTAAAATTGTTTGCACTTTTCTGAATATATTTAAATGGTTTTTAAAAAATGAATATGAAAATAATTATTGACACAATAATTTAGATTTTTATGTAAAAAATTTGGGAACAAGACTCAAAAGAGTGATCAACGGAATATGCTAAAATTGGCTAGGAAAAGAAAAAAAAAACTTTAAATGTATTCAAATTTGCAAGAAATCCTTAATCCTTCGGGCGGGCGTCAAAAATAGGATAACGAGTGCTTTCAAACATAAATATTCATTAATCTGCTCAAGATTCAAGAAACAGAATGAGTAGGATTATCCCTTCTTCTATAAATAAATATTGATTGCTTGAAGAGTCTTAAGTTAGATAAATTCTATATCCTGACCTTTTTGTTGGCTTTTGCTTGGCAGAATAAAGTTGACATCGGTGAAATTAAATTCTTAAGTAAATGCTTTTTGGGAAGAGAAATTTTAGAACCTTTTTACCTTTTCAAATCTTTTTTTAAAACAAACAAATTATTTTCATTCTATCTGATCAAGTTTTTGAACTATTTTTTGTTTTTTATGGCGTGGCGTGATAGTCTTATTTGCTGTTGAAGTTGCAAATATTCTTTTTTAAGAACTTCAGAATACCATAACTCAAACATTTCAAAACTTATTCCGTAGTTTGCAGCCTTCTTATCCGGCAAAAGCTACTTTCCGCATGCAAACGAAAATATTGTTTTGTTTCGAGGTCGACTGCAGGCAGACCCTTAAAAGCCTTGAAAGTAAAATTCACCACAAGAAAAACAAAGCCCGAAATTCTATTTTCGTTTTGAAAGGTTTTTATGGCTCCACTCGGGCAGGAATCCGTTTCCTTGTTTCCATTCGTTTTCATGTCCAATTTTGTGAAGTTTTTGTTTTTTTTTCAGGAAACACAACGATAAACCTACTCAAACGAACCAACATACTCTTATATGCACACAATGCTATCTCTGCTACTCCATAAGCAGAATGAAACTAAATGTAAGGCAATTCGTTTACCCCATCAAATGTTACGACATACGATTGCCCGACTTTTTACAAGAACACTGACAATGTATTTGGGAATTTCGTAGTTTTCAAGAAAGTAAGTAGGTACACCTAGCTGGGGATTCGTGAGTTTTATCTTAAAAACTTAGCCACTTAAAAGAAATGTAGGTTGCGGCATGGATTTTTTAATTTGAAAACTTTTTTCTGAAACTTCGATTGGTTAACGCTGACTGGAATGAAAGAGTTCTTATGGCTGCAGATAAAGTTCATTCCTTCATTTTTTTCTTTGAGTTAAATTTTATATCCAGCCTTCAACAATTTTTCTTTTCGAACCGTGAATTATATTTCGAGAGTAAACATATTTTAAAATGAAAAAAGAAAATTATGAGTTAAGAGCTAAAAAAATATTCCAAGAACTACATTAATGATTTCGTTAATAAAATTGAAGATGAATATTGATTTCACTGGAATTTATCATTGTTCTGAAAAATCATCAATACCTTGAGTTACAGTTAAAGTCGGAGTATGAGGTATGACAAATAGTTGATTTGGTAAAGAGTCACTGTGGCGTATACTTACCATTTTGTTTTTAAATTATTGTAACGGGTGTTTTTTTCGAGGTATAGAACTTTAAGTTGGCATTACTTTTCAAGACGGCGACCGATTTAACAGCTATCAAGGGATTTATTCTCAGTTTGGTTTGGCAATTCATCATGAATAGACTCACGCCTAAATTATGTCAATCGCTGTTGAAGCGATTGCTGTTGAAGCTCAGACACTAGCAGCACATTTTAAAACTCTTTTGTCGGCTGATGAGCATCTTCATACCTACAGCTACGCAATACAAGACGTTTATGTGCCCGAATTGGACGATCCAATAACCTTGGGAGAACTGAAAAAAACTCTTTTGGGAATGAAAAACAACAAAGCAGCAGGTAGTGATGGTATTCCAGTCGAGTTTCTTAAAAATAGCAATGACGAACTCCAAAATTATATTGTAGATTATTTAAACCTGCTGTATAATAATGCGTATGTGCCTGCGAGTTTTTCAAAAGCCCTCATATTCCCGATATTTAAAAAAGGTGATGCGATGGAAGCCGCAAACTATAGAGGAATCTCAATACTCAACTCTTTAAGAAAGATATTTGCTGGAATTCTTTATGCAAGACTTTCGAACTGGATAGAAAGAACCAACAATCTGAGCATATTCCAAGCGGGTTTTTGGTCTGGTTTTTCTACCATAGATCATATTTTTGCCTTAACTTGTATGGCAAAAAAGTATATAGACAAAAATAAGAAATTGTATGTGTGTTTTGTTGATTTTAAGGCTGCTTTTGATACTATCAACAGACAGGCCCTGATATATAAGCTGGACATGCTTGGAGTGTCTCGGAAGTTTTTGATGCTTTATCACAACTTCTTATCGTCATCTAGTGCAGCAGTTTGGGATGGTTCAAAGTTGTCGGAGTGGTTTGAAACGTCAGCGGGTGTCCTTCAGGGATGTATTCTAAGCCCTCTTCTATTCGCGCTATTTATCGATGATATCTCTGATAAGCTCCCCGGAGGAGTTTTATTTGCTGGAATTCTCATCAAAGTTCTTCTCTACGCTGATGACTTGGTTTTAATAGCTGACAACCCCTTTACTCTTCAACTTCAAATCAATCGTTTGGATGAATATTGTAAAACCTGGGATCTCCACATCAATGTCCAAAAAACAAAAATTTTGATTTTCGATAGTCGACATAGAAGAGTAAGGTCACCTGAAGAAACCTGGCGGCTCAATAACGAACCGATTGACATAGTACGCGAATTCAAGTACCTTGGGGTTTGGTTAACATCGAACTTGAACTTTGGCAAGCATGCAAAGGATAAAAGCACAGAAGCTAAGCTAGCACTAATTATTATGTGGCCAAAGTTCTTTGCTAACCAAAACATTGACCATTCGACCAAATACCAAGTGTTTAATGCGACAGTCAACACTTGTATGTGCTATGGAACGCAAGCGTTTGGTATTGAGCAGTTCGAAGAATTTGAAGCTGTTCAAAGATTTTTCTTCAAACGAATATTTCGACTACCGAACTCAGCACCAACCTATTCCATACACGTGGAATCCGGCTTACCACCCATCTACATTAAAAATTTAAAAGCTCATGCAGACTATCTAATAAAAGTGATGAAAAGAAGTGAATCCAGTCTTCATAAATCAATTCTGTTGAGACAATTGCAATTGAACCAGTACCCTTTTAGAGAGTGGAACCAGCTGGCCTTATCGCATGACCTTTCTCTGTCTGTAACAGAGGCGAACGTTATGGAATGGGAAAACATGTTCGAAAAAATAATTGCTAAGACCGATGAAGCAATATATGACCAGTACTTAACCAGAGCTTCGTCGTCAACATCCAGGTTATTCTACAGGAACCTTAACCATCAAATTCCAACTGAGGATAGCTATTTCAAGGTCAAGTACTCATCTGAGGCTATAAGCACTATTTTTAGAGCAAGAGTGGAGATTCTTAATCTGAACTACATCCCACATAGAACTGATCTTCAGCAGATTTGTGACTTATGCAACAGAAGAGAACCTGAAGATGTTTACCACTTCATTGCTGTTTGCCTTATACTACAAGAAATACGACGCTTGTATTTCCAAGAAAGTTTTATCTCACTCAATAGCTTGTATGAAATATTAAATGGTGGTCGTGGATGGTCCAGTTTATATAAATTTTGCAAGCACGCTTTGAATTATCGAAATAGTTTTTGAAACTGTATTCCATAAATATTTTTTCGAGTTATTACTTTTTATGTGGCAAATCATTAAAATTGCAAAAAAATTACTTCTTTTATGTTGCAAATCATTAAAATTGCAAAAACCTAAGGGTTATCGCTCTCCCATTATTTTCTTTTATTTCATTTTATTATATTATGTTTTGTAAATGGTACATTTCAATTTTTTTATACAATCTTTTTAAATTATGCAAATTATTTTGTAAATCTTCTTTTTTTTTAAATTTAATTACATAATTCTATTTTCTTTTTTTAATTTTCTTAATACTTTTTTATGAAATGTCATATCCGGCAGACGGCAGATTGCCATGTCCGTATTCTTAAGTTTAGTATTGTATCAATTTTGAATCGAAAAAAATAAAGAATTAATCTAATCTAATCTAATCTAATCTTATGTCAATCGAATATTCCATCGTTGTTTTATTGCAATTTAAAGTTCTATGCCTCTAAATGCCTCTTGGTGTCCTCTTCACATTAAAGGTAAACTTCAGCGAACTTTATTCTTGTTCACATTGGAATATAATCCTAACAAGTTCTTCATTTACTCATTCCAATGTCGTCGTAATACAAGTTATTAAATACAATTTATGAGGACCAACTCATTCATCAACTCGTGTTACTTTACTTGTCATTTCGAAACACATATTTTTTGAACATTAATGAAAGGGCGGCCTGAAAATATACACCCCAGAACCATATGCAATTTATTGATATTTGTTCAAGTTATGGACTTGTAAACATAAAACCAAAACCAGACATTTTTATTTTTCCTATCAAATGTCAAAGCTTTTAGACAAATAACTTTGTCAAATTTATTTATTTAAGGCAGTCTTACATGGTGAATGGCATCGGTGTCATGAATTTTGGTAATTGGTGTGTAAACGTTTACATTCAGTGTCGAAATAAATAGCCACTTTTTGAGTATATATGGCCGACGAAGTTACTGAGGCAGTAACGTTGATTTCAAATGAGCAGGGTGTTTTAACCGACAATATTAATATTTAATATTTAGTGGCAATAGTTGTGGATTAGGGCCTCAACCAATAGCTTTATACGACCATTCGAGCTCAATAGTTACTACTTAATTGGCCTATGCAAGTTTATTCAACTCTCTCTCTACTTTCGGACCCTGCTTCGTTACAGTTTGGAAACGATTATCATACGAACTGGAGCGTTGTTGTTGTTTAACTTTAACTATGGTGCATGCTCTTGTACAGCTCATAAAGTTTGCTGTTAAATCTTGTTTTTCATTCGATGTGCAAACAATTAAAGAAGGTCGGAAGGCGAAGAATAATTTTGCTTTTTGATCTGAATACTGTTTTAGGGCAGGCGAAGCCTTAAATTCAAATTTAAGCGCTCTAGCCATGTAACCCTTACTCGTTTTCCGTTTTTGGACTTTGTTTTCCTTTAATTGACACTAAGGCCCGTTTTCGGTGCTTCCGTCTGGATATTCTCGAAGGCGTTTCTTTTGGTCTGAGGCTGAGGTAAACTCCCGGTCATTCCAGGGTAAGAATTGAAGATTTTGAGATTTTGTAGCATAAACTTTAATATTAGTCTAGTCTTTATTACAATTACAATGGTTTTATAAAAATTGTTGATCGAGTGTTGTTCTTTGTCCCAGTCCGTCTGCAGCTTAATTAGGGTATTCTTCTGTATAAGCCACCTTTGTTGAAAGCAGGTTTAAGTTTATGCTTATAAAATGGGTGAAACGGGCAATTCCGGGTAATCAACGGATAAATCTGGACAATCACAGACGGTCAATCAATGGAACAAATTTCGGCTACAGGGTTATTATGTGTGACAAGACCCTTTACCGCTACAGGTGGGGGAAGTCTATGCCTGATAAGAATAAAATCACGGACGAATACTCGCGATTGCGAACGAATACGGTCAATCAACGGACGAATCCGAGAAATCAACGGAAACAATTCCGACTACAGGGTTTATGTGTGTGACAAGACTCCTTACCGCGCGCTTGTGGAGGGAAGTCTATACCAGATTAGTATATTATTTATGCTTATTGCTCCGGAGCATACGTTGGTTGTATTGCTGACTGATTTTTCTATCGTTGTTAGCCATATAACCTGTTCCACGTGCGATAGGTTGGCAACTGACCATCATTTGCGAAGTTCGGCTAGCAAATGGTTTTGCTTCTAGTTCGGTTCGGTTAGTAACTGGTTTTAATAGGGCATTGTACTTGTGGGTGGTAAGAGGGTGACTGATTTTGTTTACTGGTATGTGTACAGTCGGCAGCTGATGTTGACTCAATTCATATCAAGAATGGAAGGCACATCATGTGACGTCTATTTTATGAAATACTAGCTGATCCGACAGACTTCGTACTGCCTCAAATAAAAGACCTAAGCTTTTGTATCCCGGTTTTTCACATTTTTGGCCATTTGTCATGAGCGGCTGGTTTGGTTATGTACAAAATACTTTAAACCCATCTACACCACTAACTGAACATTCCCTAAAAATTTGGTGCCAAACACTCCACTGGTGCTGCTTATAATATTGCCTTGAAAATTGTCAACTTTTTTTTCAGCCATCAAAAGCATTTGAATGTCCTTGCCAATTCTCTTTTTTTCCGCCATCCTGAATAAATGGACGTCTTCTTTCGATACTAGTCCTCCTTCACGAGTCGGCGTTAGATAGTCTTTCATAGCTATAGCCACAGTTTCTTTATCAACCCTTCAGCTGTAAAAATTTTAAACTCAATTGATTAAGCGTACTCTGAATAACAAACATTTAACTATGTCATACCGCATAACAACATCGTCGTGCTCTGTTTCCAATAATGTGCTTGTAAATGTTTAAGCTTTCTGTAAACCCTATTTAACATGGTTTCCCAAAGCATACTTATATATATACAAGAAATGATAGCCTTAAACAAATATTTGTCCATCCTCCCATGGCCGGATTTAAGGGAAGGCAAACGGGGCTACTGTCCGGGGCCTCTACAAAAGAGGGGCCCCCACAAACAAATATAGCTATTGCTCAATAACTGTTAAAGTACAAACACAGTTTCGCCCTTGTGTTTCAAATAGCGTGTATGCACATAACAGTATTGTTACAGAAATAACCCATACCTTACCTTTTACTACCTTTCAATTTTTCACTTGTTCATACTTCACTTGATTTAAACATCTAGTTTCCTAGTTTTTATTTTGCAGTAAGCCGAGTATGAACCAAATCTTTCATCTCTTTGTATTTGCCACTTATGTTTGCAGCGTTGTCGTACGATTGGCCGCGGCAATTCTTTGTCTATTTGATGGTCACCTAAACATTTGAGGAGAGCTATTGTTGTGACTTCGCCACTATGACTGCAGTTTGGTTATAACATAAGAAATCTTTCTTTTAGCGTTGGAATTCTGATCGGAAAATTGTCGAAGAAAAAAAGCGGACAATTTTACAAATTTGAAAGAGCTTAGTGATACTCGTCGTTCTTGTCGAGCTGAAGCTACGAAAGGCATAGTCGACGGATATTCGGAAATCGTTGAAGCTCTAACCAGCATATCTTTCAATAAAGAACAAAAAGGCATCACGAGGAATAAAGCAGCGCACCTTCTTTAGAAGATGAGTGGTCTCGAAATCACTTTATTCGCAATCTTTTAGCGTTTCAACGCTACAAACATTCATTGAAATCATTCGTGAAAACGAAAAGAAATGATGTCGATAAATACGAGAAGCTGCCAGACTGACGAATACGACAGGACCAGAAGGAGAAACGTGATGTTGAATGCGCTCGATTACTGAAAAACGCAAGATGCAAATCTGTAACCGAAAGTATCTGTTACAAAGTATCCGTCTTTATTCTTGCAGTCATCGACCAACTATGCGTTTCTCTTACAGAAATATTGCGTATGCTTATAAAGCTGTACGTTTGAGGTTTGGATTTCTCAATCACATTGAGAAGATGGGTGCTGAAAATTTCTTACAAGCTGCAGCAGAGACATTGCTGAAAGTTTATGAAGATGATTTAGAACCTAGTCTTAGTAATGAGTTGTTTCAATTTGTTTCTTCGATCGATTCATACAAGAATGGGACAAACCAATCTCCGGAACTCTTTTATTACCAAATTCTCGAAGATCAAAATATCAGAGCTACATTCCCAAATCTTGAAATTACATTGAAAGTGTATTTGGTTTTGATGGTATAAAATTGCACTTCAAAAATGAAAATTATAAAAAATAGACTTCGAACCACGATGGGACAAAACGTATAGAAGCGATCTACTTCGGGAACTGGATTTCGGTAAATAATCAACTATTTCTCGAAGGAAAAAGCTCGGACGGTTCCGTTCGTTAGCACTAAAATTTAATCATTCTTGTTTCCAATTATATTTCTCATATGTTTGTTAAATGTAATAAAATAAAATATTCTTGGTTTCACAATAAATAAGTAGGTATAAACTCAACTGTAAAAAACTGTCCATTTTACATTCTTTGAAAATAATAATTTGGGGCCTCCACTCTTTTGCCGCCCGGGCCTCTAGACTTCTTAATCCGGCTCTGCATCCTCCCTAAAAGTGGATTTGAAGACACATTTCATTAAACTAAGACGCACTAAACTTGACGTTCAATAAAACTCAATTTATCATTTAATGTCCATAACATAATATAATGTCTTAATAGCTCTCCTAATGCTAAAGCTTATAATATCCCCTTGAAACAGTCACACTGGCGAGTCGGTTTTCTATGATGTTAATATGGTTATGGTATAAAGGGTTAGAGCAAATGAATGTACATATACCAATTTATCGATCGATAGATTGCACTTGAAATAATAAAATAATAATAGAAAACGAGAAATGTAATATGTTTTCTTTTGTTTCTTTGTTGTCTGATTTTAATGTTAATTCGTTAAATTTATTTCAATTCCATTCATAAAAATCTTTAAAATAATGTACTCACTACGTGAAATGTTTTTTGTCTTTCTAGGACTACCCCTTTCTATGCGCTAAATGGTTACGCTCTCCATGTTCAACAACAAAGGCCAACAATTTCCCAACATTTGTCATAGCGTGTCTGCATTCATCACGAAAATATAAACAACTCGAGCAACAATGTTTGAACACTGTCCTCGGTGCTCAGTTATTTGTCAACGAGACAGAATAAGCTTAATCGCATATTCATAAGTCATCTCATAACTAACCGTAAGTTTATTCTCATTTAATAATTCTTGCATGATGTTGGCATACTTGAACTCTGAAGGGAATTTTTACTTGTCACTCCGGTCCCAGGTCCACAGCAAACATTAACTGAAATTCAAGTCATTCAGAGGCGACAACGACGACGAGGTGTGAATAAAAACATCCTCTAATTAGGACAGAAGTTACTTGAATATGTTAATGCCATGATTAAGACGTTTAGCAACCTGAAAATATTTGCAGTAGACTTCATGTAAATATTTTATCATCTTAATTGTCTGTTACACATTTTCCTGGACCTTAGTTCCGTCCTTGCCATAAAAGGCATTCAGCAAGGAGGTTGTCATAACAGTGAGTAATTTTTAAAAATTAAATCCGTTCGTTTTTTTGAATGAATAATAAAGATAGTCTCTTTAAAAATTATGTAGTTTTGATGTTTTCAGATATATGTATGTATGTTCAAACAAAAAACACGTTTCGAATTTGTTTAAGACTCGAATAAGAGCAATCTGTTAAAAAAACTAAAATGTTACAGTAGGGGAGTATGGTTTTGGATTGTAAATAATAAGTTCAAAATGGTTCAGGAGAAAAGTGTGACAGAATTTCCAAATGATAACCAAAGTGCGGGTGGTGTTAAAAAGGGGTAAACAAAAACAGCTCGTGTACCCTCTATTTTCACTGTGGTTATCAGTTCTTCAACCTCACCTTGTTTCGCTTGTAGGAAACGTCTCGCAGGACGCTTTGCATCATCGGTATTGTTTCGATTTTGAGCCACTTGTGTTCTGCTGTATTTCCCCTTTGACGATGAAAATATGTCCACAAATTCTTTGAGGAAACCTTCTTCAGTTCTTCATTGTTGGTCACGAAGATTAGATGACTCGAGAATGTTGGTTATCCTTGAATTCAGCTCTTTGAACTTCAAGGTTTGCCTTGATTCTTCTCCGTTGATCCTTGTTTTTGCTGAGATAGATTCAAATAGTCCAACAATCTCACCAGGAACCATGTTCTTTACAGCTGACAAAAGAGTGACATTTTTGGAGCACTTTACAGATGCTGGTTCCACCTCACCATGAGGTATCGATAACTTCCGAGCTTTCCCTTCAAGTTCGTCCACACGATTACTTCTGAGGAAGCAGGCAAAGTGAGATCTTCTTTGATAACGGTTTTCAAACATGACGAGTTCTCATTCTCATAGATCCCATAGAAAAAGATCATCGGAATCTCGATGATTCGATATATCAGAACGTTGAACACTCGTTACATACATACATATAGGTATCTGCTACCAATCCTGCTATTCGGATCTCAAGATGAAGCTCACCATTATATTTTACGGCTTCTTCCTTTGCAGTCCTAGACGATAGCGGTTGGTGTTGTAGAGCCATGTCTTCTTAACAAGACATATCGAAGTCGATGAAAGAAAGTAAAGCTTAGAAAGGTGAAAACATGGTTCTCAGCAGCTGGTACGCCTCGTTTTTAATTGATTGCTTAAGCTATTTTTCGCTCTATAACAGCTACTGCCAGATTATGTGTTTCTTTTTGGAATCCTGAGTCTGAGGTCTTTTCTTATATTTTTTTGACTCGTATTCTTCCTCATGCCACGCTCAAGTTGTCATTTACGGAAATGTAATTTTCTTTACTTTCCATTGATGTACCTATCTGACGTTGGTTGTACTTCTCAGCGCAGCCCCCTATATTTCGGGTTAATTTTAGGTAGGGGTTGAATACAGGATGCAAGTTTTATCCCCATATGATAGAAAATCACATCGATGGACTTTGATACCATTTTTTTTATAATTTTTTGTTTTATTATATTATTAATTTTTGTGTCTTTTAAGAATACTACTCAAATCAAATAAAGGAGGCTACCAGACAGCCAGCCGTTTGAGCGGAATACACACTTAAAAAGCGATAAATAAAATACCTATGTTGAACCTAATTTAAAAGTTTTGGAGTAATTTTTGTCTCTGATTTCACAACATTTGACTCTGTCTCTGTATACCTATGCAAATAAGTTGTTTGGTTCTTAAAGCAAATCGTCTGTCTGTACATAGTCTGTCAAAAAAAGTACTGATTTAATTTATGTTTACGAAATTTAGAAGAAGTTTATTTAATATCTTATGATTAATTTTTTTTATATCAATAGAATTGGCATTGGCATGCAATTTGTTTGATAACAACAAATTAACTAGACTTATCTCCAAGCTCTTACTCATCGAAAACTATCTTCTGAACTTCTGGTAAAAGGAAGAAAAAAAAAATGTTGAAGTGATACGAATAATTTCAATAATTCAATAAAAAGTTTGTTTACTTACTTTCGGCTAAAAAAAACTCAACAGCATTTGCATTTGATATTGATGGATGGAGAAAAATTGAATATCGTAGTAACTATGGATGCAAAAGAAGTTTTGGTTTGTTGAATGAGATCTTCAAAGACATTTTAAAAATTGAGTTGTGCCTCGTGCATTCTTTGATAGTAAATTGAATTTAAATATCCTTTCGTCAGGGCCAAAATTATACTACCATGTATATGTACATTTCTAAGCTTCCACAAAGAACGTAAGCAAACCACATAAACCGTCAGATTATTGCCTACGTCTCACATCAAATTATTAGTTGTGGTTTGATCCAAAAGTTTATTCTTTCATCGTGGTTTATGAACAGTTGTGTTTCCTCTTTGTACAGCGGCTTAACTGTCGGAGTTTACACTACTTGGTTATGTTTTCGTGGTTTATTGTTTAACCACTATTCAAAGTTTAAGCTTACCGCAAAATTAACAACAATGATTGATTTGATTTTTTTGAATTGCAATAGTTGAGCTAAGCAAGTTGAATGGAAACTGAACTGATTTTGGACTGTAAGTGGACTGGGTATTGTCATTTTTATGGTCGCAATATAGTTCTTTAATGGAAGTTAAATTACTCTTTAAATATTTTTTTACAGCTGTTGAGCTGTCAGACAAAGCAAATATTCAGCATATTTGAACTAGATCTTCCGTTTGGAATCACATTACGTACGAAACGTGTGCATGCATTGAATTTCTATTGCTGAATGCTGAATCCGTAAACGTTAGGCGAAACAAAGCTAAGGCGAGTTTGTGTTTCAGCCATTATTGCAATATTTACAAGAATATGTCCTATTATTTATTTTAATGACGCAAGTAAGTTTCAATATTATTATACATATATTGGGTGTCTCAGTAAGAGTGCACTTTTTAATTTTAATTGTAATATAAAAACAAGTATTTTATAACAGAGTTGTGATATTTTAATGTATTGTAAAAAAGACATGTTCCGATTAAGTATGGAATACAATTTCCGGCAAACGACCCCCCCCCCCTCCGATGACAGCCCATTACTCTTTTCATGAAATTTTCCATGACTTTTGCACAGAGATGTGGCTGTTAGAGCTGCAGCAAACCGTATGTATTCGTTACTTAGTAACGGGTATTTTAATTTGTACCGAGTAACGATTCGGTGCTTCAAAATAAATATCGTTACTGGTATGATCTAGTTACTTTTTTTTCAGGTAGTTATTTCATATTAATGGAATGTAACGCGTCATTCAAACGGTATACTGTGTTAGTGTGGTGTGTTTCGTTTTTCTGTGAACAGTTCATAGTCATAGTTGAGTGATGTGAATGAGAATTGAGTGTGTGTTTTCATTGTAGTGTCTCTTTCCTTCGTTTGTATCTGGTGTAGGTTGTTGAGCGGAAAGAGAATGCGGAATGCAAATTGTGCCGTTTTTTATGCGTGTTCTTTCGAGATTTGTTTTTGTTTTTCTGTCTTTTTTGAGAAAACTAATATCAGGATCATAGACGGGGAGCCAGTGACGGTAAAACTGCACTTACAGGGTTTCACAAGATAAACCCTTGCACACCAGACCCATATTGTACCTATGGTTAACTAGTATTGATCCATATGCGAAATTTGTGAATCCCTGTAGGTGCAGTTTTACTGTCACCGGCTTCCAGGCTATCAGCTCCAACGTATTTAAATTAACACATACACAAACTTTCTTTGTATTTATGTATGTAAGATTTTAAGCAAGAAAGTATCATTTGTCTTGTGCATCTGAAAAACGTACCTACTACATACGTTTTTTACGTACCTAAATACCTATTACACCGAACGTTACGAAAGTAACTAGTAACCATATTTTAGTACCGAGTAACGAATACATACGGGTACCCATTTAACGTTACTTTGACATCTCTAGTGGCTGTATCTTACCAAATACACATTGGATATCCAATTTGAGCTCAGAAATTGTTTCGGGTTTATTCGCATAAACCTGAGATTTCACAAAACCCCAAAGAAAACAATCACACGGTGTTTAATCGCACGATCTTGGTGGCCAGTTGACATCAGAATGTGAGATAATGTGTTCTGGAAATCGTTGCTGCAATAAGTCGATTGTTTCATGCGTGGTGTGGCAGGTTGCTTCGTCCTGCTGAAACCAGATTCATGCCGTCCAGTTGAGGCCACAAGAAGTCCGTCTTCACATTCCTGTAACGAATGCCGTTCACAGTCACTGTCGAATTGCTGTTTTCGGGTTTTCGGCAACACTCTCGTTTACTGCAGCAATGTTTTCAAGAGACGGACCAGTACGTTGACGCAAAGGATTCTTATCATCCATAATTGACCCAGTTTCTTCAAATTTTTGACCACTCTTCGAATGGTTGACATATTAGGTGCACTCTCCCGGCTGATAATTTGGCGAAGTTTGGAAGGCGTAACTGTCCCCATTTTTGTAATGAATTTTTACAATTATAACGTTTATAACGTGTTGTTCTTTCCACAATCGCCCCATTTTTAACAATTGGAACAAACAGAGGCGACATCACTTTTAAAAAGTGCGCTCTTACTGAGACACCGTATATATGATTTTTTTGTTTTTTATGCTTAAAATGATATTCCAAATTACTTCTCAAATTCCGACAAAAATCAAATTACATTTAACACCCACTGAATTTTTAATGATTTTCGATTTACTGATGGCTTGCTGAATGCTGAAATAATAATTTACAATATGCAAACACTCTTCTGTGTATGGTGCGTTGAAATTTCTTGATAAAATCTGTCGATGCTTGAACATTGTGTTTGGCATTTTCGAAATCATTATAATGATTTGTTTTTGGAATTTGGTTTAAAGCCATTAATTCATTTTTACTAAAATTATCATGTCATTGTTATCTCGAGTGATTTATCAGTTTAAAACAAGCTTGTTTAACAGGGAAAGAATTTCCTCTTTGGGTTCCGTTTATTACAGTAAACAAAAAAAATGTTTTCGATTATAACACGAACATCAATAATAATAATCAAAGTTAACTTGGTTTGCAATAAAATTTTCCAATCAACACAATATAATGCGTTTTTATCTCCTCGTCAAACTGATATAACAAAAACTCATCTAAAGTAACCCCAAGGTCATCAAATCAGTTGTTCATTTGCTGGAAATAAAAACTGGAAACGTAAAAATATGATTGAGTTATCGGAAGCATTCCAAGAAAATCATAAATATCTTTTTTATCGCTGACCACAAAAAATATCTTCTTGCAGAAAATAAGAAGGTAAATAATAAATCAAGGATTGTAATAATTTTGTTGCGTAGGGTGGAAGTCATTTCCTGGAAATTGCTTTATTCATGCTCGTTTAAAAGGAAACTTTTTTGAATCAAATCTCATAGTTATTGGAAATTAAATGTAACAAGCAGAAAAATTCCCAAAGGCTATAATGGACAACATTCAATTATTTTCGAATCCTTATTTAAGAACCAAAAGAAAAGTTAAGACAAACAAAAACTTTCAATTATTGATATTTCATTGGGAACAAAACAAATAAAATTTGTAGGATTTTCACATATTCTGAAGCTTACGGCTAAAACACAAACGCGTTTTAGCTTTGGGTTCGCCTGACTTTTACATTAGGAAATGAATGTACTGTGACGTAATGTGACACTAAACGGAAGCTCTAGTTCAAATATGCTGAGCATTTACTTTGTCTGACAGCTTAACAGCTATAACAAAAAGTCAACAAACAAATTCATTCGAAAACGAAGCTAAGACGTGTTTGTGTTTCAGCCATTAATACCTCAAATGTGGGCTTATCTCCTCCAATTTAAATTCGCTCTTAACTGTCTTTCAAATAACACTATTGGTTGTGTGCGCGTGTTTCATTTGGAATTTACTTTTGTTCCCTTGAACATCCTGAATCTGTTCGTACTTTACTTGCTCTTATGCAATTTCAAGCTACGATTGTTTGTCAGTGACAGGTTGCACAAAAACGGATAAGAAAATTGGAATTTGTGACTGACAAACCGACAGTAAACGTAACGCAGCGAAACTGTGAATGAATGAAATCACACGTCGCTCACACATCCCATTCGTACTTTGAACGCTGTTGGTTACATGCAGCGCCAGCGGACGAATTCTTGAATTCATAGGAATAACTGAATAGGAAAGTGATTCTCAATATTTGTTACCTGATGATGTTATCATTTCCATCGTATTGAATTCATTATCTCATTTTGTAATTTCATTTAATTTGGTTCAATGGACGACACCTTGTCTGATTTCCGCTTCGAGTAATAGATGTTCCAATGAAACCACTTTCATGAAACAATCGTTGTCAATTGATATCTGAGTAGATAATGATTAACATCAGAATTGTCTGTAGTAGGTGTTGAAATGTGGTCAAATTAGGAATATGGTCGGGTCTTACTAACTAAAATTACATTTGAGGAAATTTATGGGATATCAATGGATTTGGAATGACGTCCGATAAAATGAGAGCATTTTGAGGTGTAACCAAAATATAAATTGCAATTTTTTACAATCTTTAAATTGCCTTGGTTGGAGGGCTAATCTTCAATTTTTTTTCTAATTGCAGATATCTATCGACTTTATATGAGCAACTGGTGCATTTCCTTAGCTGAACAGCTTTGATACCGAGGACGTTTACATGTGCACAGGGTGGCATAGCTACACTAAGAAAATGAAATTTGTGAAGGAAAATATTTTCGTGCTATTACGATCATTTTATTAATAAATAATAACTAAACAAAACAAAATTTTTATTGATTTTAAAATCTGTTGACTGATACAATAATTTAATAAGTATACAAATACTTCATTTAGCCTCTGTTTCACAATATATGAGTAGTAAAGTTCTGATTAGTTAACTAGCACTTAAATTAGCTGGCAGTTAAATCCTCCTGTTGGTGAGTTCTACGTTTCACATTCATCCTTCTGATAAATTTATGTTTTGGGTAACTAATTGCCAGTTATTCCAATTTTCCACTTGGAAAGATTTTGAAAAATTGAAAAAACTGTAGGTTCTTGGCTTTGCTAAATCGAATATGGGAAATATTAGTGAACAAAATGAATTTGTATGGTACTATGACAACGACAAAGCCAGACAAAAAAATAAACAAATATCAAAAGGATATTTGTTGTTGTTTCAGAAATTACTTCGGATATTTTCCTATAGGTTTTGCTCGGTGCCATGCCATTTGGCCATATGCCATATGGCCATATTTCAAAACATGGCCATATGACACTTTTGAATTGGGTCATATGGCCATATATTAATATATGGCTATTTATCGCTTTGATAATGTGTCATTTGACCAATTTTCCTGTGTCATTCAGCCATATGGTCAAATGACTCTTACTAAAAGCGACAAATGGCCATATATTGGAATATGGTCATTTGACACATTTTCAAAGCGTCATTTGACCATATTTGGCATAGTAGTCCAGTCAATGAACGAAAAAAATTGCCTTCACCTCAAAAAAAATCCAACAGTTTTGAAACTTGGCACACTTACTAAGGGATGTCTGGTGATGACCCAAAAAAAAGTCCCCAAGAATCCGACGTGAGCTCTAGCGGCAGTTAAGAGAAACATACGGTTTTTTCAGTTTTTCACTTTTAACTCAAAAACTATTTGTCGTATCAAAAAATTTTGTTCTACAAAATTAAAGCTCATTAAATTTTATAAAAAAAAGCTTTTATGAACTTTTTCGTATCTCTTATAGTTTATAAAATAACTCTAGCGGCAGTGAAGAGAAACATACGGTTTTTTCGGTTTTTCGGGTTTATCTTGAAAACTATTTGTCGTATCAAAAAATAATCTTCTACAAAATTAAAGCTTATTAAATTTCCGAAAGAAAAAAAATTAGGTTATAAATAACTCGACCCACATTGACGGAAAACAAGTAATTTTTTCATGCTTATCTTGGAAATGGTTTCTCGTATTAGTCCAGACAATAAACAATAAACATTCGCATAGAGCTGAAAATTGGTACAGAGCATTAGAACACCGATTAAAGTAAAATGTCAAAAGTCCCCAAAAATCCCATGCGTGCATAAGAAATTATTCAAGGTCAAATGTCGAAAATGTTGGTTTTTCATGCATATCTTTGAAACGGGGGAAGCTATCGAAAAAAGTATATCAAAGGCTTGTACGTCTTGTAATTCTCTAAAAAAGAAATTATGACATTTTTTTTCCTACGAGCAAGCGTTTAGAAAATATTGTATTAAATCTGCAGAGTTAAATATAAAAAAACAACATATTCGACATTTAACCTTGAATAATTTCTTATGCACACATGGGATTTTTGGGGACTTTTGACATCTTATAAAGAGAGATGTCTTTATGCTCTGTACCAATTTTCAGCTCTATGCGAATTTTGTACAGGGCTTAGGAGCTAATTATAAAAAAAATCGAAATTTTGAGTTTTGACCAAATTATGTTTTTCTTTTTTTTTCTGACAGCTTTAAAAAAAAAAAAAAAGTTTTTATATAGAAAACCACATAATCTATAAGTTTTCCATAGAAATTTTTTCAATCGGACTCACCGTTTAAGAGTAATACGCAAGAAACCATTATTTTCGACATTTGACACATTTTAAAATCGCAATATTTTCTTAACGCTTGCTCGTAGGAAAAAAAGTGTCATAATTTCTTTTTTAGAGAATTACAAGACGTACAAGCCTTTGATATACTTTTTTTGATAGCTTCCCCCGTTTCAAAGATATGCATGAAAAACCAACATTTTCGACATTTGACCTTGAATAATTTCTTATGCACGCATGGGATTTTTGGGGACTTTTGACATTTTACTTTAATCGGTGTTCTAATGCTCTGTACCAATTTTCAGCTCTATGCGAATGTTTATTGTTTATTGTCTGGACTAATACGAGAAACCATTTCCAAGATAAGCATGAAAAAATTACTTGTTTTCCGTCAATGTGGGTGGAGTTATTTATAACCTAATTTTTTTTTCTTTCGGAAATTTAATAAGCTTTAATTTTGTAGAAGATTATTTTTTGATACGACAAATAGTTTTCAAGATAAACCCGAAAAACCGAAAAAACCGTATGTTTCTCTTCACTGCCGCTAGAGTTATTTTATAAACTATAAGAGATACGAAAAAGTTCATAAAAGCTTTTTTTTATAAAATTTAATGAGCTTTAATTTTGTAGAACAAAATTTTTTGATACGACAAATAGTTTTTGAGATAAACGTGAAAAACTGAAACAAACTCCATGTTTCTCTTAACTGCCGCTGGAGCTCAAGTCGGATTCTTGGGGACTTTTTTTTGGGTCATCACCAGACATCCCTTAGTAAGTGTGCCAAGTTTCAAAACTGTTGGATTTTTTTTGAGGTGAAAACCTTTATTGACTGGACTATAGATTAAACACAAAATTTGCAAAATTGTTCGAGCAGCAACTATCTTTTAGATGGTCCTTTTAGTGTTGTACTTGCGGCTTGCGGCTGCAAATTTAGATTCAGAAATCTTAAATAAGAATCATTGATGATGTTTATAATTTTGAAAACATATGCAAAGTTGTTGGGTTAAAATTGTTGCTGTGTATATTGAGATTTTTCAAATTATTAGATATCATTTTTCGTAAAGAAAACTCTTCCCAATGCAAACGTTCTTCTGAACTTTGGTGTTCAGTGAGAGTAGGGCATTCTACAAGCACATTGTATTTGAATCCAGTTTCATCTTATTGCATCTTTTTGTCACCTCAAATAACTGAGCTGTTTTAATTGCATTAACAGCTCCATTAGAAAGACATTTTTGTTTTGATGGGATGGTCAGTTTTCTTGAATCATGTCCATGTGGATGCAACCGTTAGTACTATTTTTGCAATACTAAACCTTAACTCAGTCTCACATGTTTTAAAATTTTATTTCAATAAAACGGTATACATGCAATAATTGCTAGCGAGCGGAAAACATTTTGCCCAAAATTCGCGCGAATTTTTTTATTTTCACACCCCAAATTGATTCTCTTTTGGGTAAATTTTTTTCCGCTCGCTTTGCTCCCAATCAAACCAAATCGATTTGAATGTTCCAGACGTCCTCAGACGAAAGTGAAAAAATATGGTCAAAATGAATCAATGCAGCACCCAGACACAAAGGTGCGTGGTGGTAAAAAAAAAAAAAAATAAATAGAGTGGCGCTACTCTCATCAACAATTCTCTGAGTGCTTGTGAAGAATTGTGGGGACCTACAATTTAACGTCGATTCCGAACGGCAAAGTTGAGAAGCACTTTTATCATGACAGGTTTATACTCTTGGAAGTTTTGTCAGTTCTTCGCAAGTGGCAGTGTCCGTGAAAGATGAAATATAAAGTTTAATGGGCACGAGTAGGATTCGAACCCACAACGTTCTGCTTAGCAGCCAACGCACATAACCACTAAGCCACAGATACTACGTGGTGGTTCCTTTTCCAAATTAAAGAAAATGGCAGCAGTTTTGATAAATGAATTATTCTGTCTGTTTCTTTCTCTTTAACTATTTGATTATTTCAGTTACTTACAATATTTTCATAAATATATTGTACTAGCCGACCCCGCGAACTTCGTCTCGCCACCTTCAGAGCAACTCCCAGAATAATCAATATGAGTAACACAGATTTTGTTAAAATGCTATGTGATTTGCTTGAGTCCAATTGAAATAGAGAACTATACGTATCTGAATTTTTCCAAGCTCTACAACTAACATTCTTCTTTCATCAAAGCATGAAGTAAATTGCAATTTTCTTTGAACAATTAAAAAAAAATTCAAGGCAAGGCGATGCACTGTCGTGGGATTTCTTTAACATCGTTCTTGAGAAGATAGTCCAAAACTCCACCGTCAACACCAGAGGCACTATCTTCTATAAATCTGTTCAACTTCTCGAGTACGCCGACGATATTGATATAATGGGAAGAACACAGCGTGATATCAATGGCGCCTTTGTGAGAATTGAGACAGAAGCGGCAAAAATGGGTTTAGCGGTTAATGAGGGAAAAACGAAGTACATGCTGTCTTCGAGTAAGGACACCCAACATCGACGGCTCGGACAGAACGTCACAATAGACGCATACAACTTCGAGGTAGTAGAGGAGTTTGTCTACCTAGGCTCCGCTATCAACACGGACAATAACACCAGCGCTGAGATAAGACGAAGAATTACTCTTGCTAATCGCTGTTTCTTTGGGCTAAGAAAGCAACTGAGTGGAAAAGCCCTCTCTCGAGCAACTAAGGTTAAACTGTACAACACTCTCATCATCCCTGTCCTGCTGTATGGTGCAGAAGCATGGACCCTAACAAAATCGGATGAATGTGCCTCAGGCTGTTTCGAGAGGAAAATTCTTCGGGTCATCTTTGGCCCCGTGTGCATTGATGGGGAATGGAGAAGGAGATACAACAGCGAACTTTACGGGTTGTACAACGACGTGAACCTAGCCAGAAAGGTCAAGGTCCAGAGACTCAGATGGCTCGGTCATTTAGAGCGCATGGACACCAATGCTCCGGCCCGGAAAGCCTTCGACTCTATTCCCGAGAGACGCAGAAGGAGAGGAAGACCGCGACTCAGGTGGCGCACACAAGTGGAAGAGGACCTCAATCAACTTGGAGTGCAAAACTGGAGACAGCTAGCTAGGGACCAAGCTGATTGGCGGAGACTGTTGACTGAGGCCCAAGTCCACACGGGACTGTAGCGCCACCTTAAGTTAATAAGTAATTAAAAAAAATTCTCTGTTTTGACTATTTCACAAAAATCAGAATTCCAGACAGCTTACGGTTGTCCCCCTTATTTGCTGACTTTCCCGTAAGACTGTCCCAAAAATTTATTATTTACTGAGGCTATATCTACAATGAAAATTTTATAAAAATGCATTGAGGATTGAGCGGATTAAGAGTCCAAACCGGACATACAAACAAACCAACGCACCTTAAATTCCTGGAAAAACTTGATTTAAGGTCTTGAAGTTCTTCGTGCTCTCACAGATTTTTCCGAGTTCCCAATCAAAAAATTTTCATTTTTCTATTTGAGAATCAGTGCACTTTCTATTTTCCATTGGAAAACCTATTCTGAAATTTTCCAGTTTTCCAATTGAAAACCAATGCACCTGCAATAATATCTATGTAATTTTCCCAATGAGTTTTCCGAGTTTTTCATCAAGAATTTTCTGTTTTTCTATTCGAAATCAAATTTCCGACCTTTGTTTGGTTTTTGCAGTTTTCCCACTCTTCCATGAGGTTTTTCCAATTTTTTTTTTCACAGAAATGATCACTGAATGCAACAGTATGAACCATGCAAATTTCACAAATATCTGTTGGGCCATTTCGGAGTCTATAAGAGACATACAAACAAACAAACAAACAAACAAACACACATCCATTTTTATATATATAGAGATTTTCGCACCATTTTGTTCGGTGCCATGCCATTTGGCCATGTGCCATATGGCCATATTTCAAAATATGGCCATATGACACTTTTGAATTGTGTCATATGGCCATGTGGCTATTTGTCGCTTTGGTAATGTGTCATTTGACCATATTTTCTTGTGTCATTCAGCCATATGGTCAAATGACGCTTTCTTAAAGCGACAAATGGCCATACATATATTCTAATATTGTCATTTGACAGATTTTCAAAGCGTCATTTCACACAAAATATGCAAAATGGTTCGAGCAGGAACTATCTTTTAGATGGAATTTTTAGTGTTGTAAGATCTTGCGGCTACAAATAATTGTAAATTGTGCGCTTTGCTCATGATAACCACGTTAGTAAAGATATATTAATTTACATTTTGTTCCAATTTAGGTTGAGAAATTGAAATGAGAAAATGTTTATAATTTTGAAAACATATGCAAAGTTGTTAAGTTAAAATTGTTTTTTGTTGAGATTTTCTAAAACATTATCAGTTCTTCTGAACTTTGGTGTTCGGTCAGAGTAGGGCATTCTACAAGCACACTGTACTTGAACCCAGTTTCATCTTATTTTATCTTTTTGTCACCTCAATCCTCAAATAACTGAGCTGTTTCAATTTCATTAACAGCTCCATCAGAAAGACATTTTTGTATTGAAGGTATGTTCAGTTTTCTTGCATCATGTGGATGCAGGCGTAAGTACTATTTTTGCAATACTCCTTTCCTTAACTCAGTCTCACGTGTTTTAAAATATTGTTTCAATAAAGGATTTGGAGCTTAAACCAAAAAATGAAGCAGGCACAATAATTGCTAGCGAGCGAAGCGAGCGGAAAAAATTCGCGCGATTCATTCTCTTTTGGGCCAAATTTTTTCCGCTCATTTCGCTCACAATCAAACCAAATAAATTTTGAATGTTCCAGATCGTCATCATCCTCAGTCAAAAGTGAAAAAAGATGCTTAAAATGAATTACTGCAATGCAGCACCTGCTTTCCAGACACAAGCGTGCATTACAAGGGTGCGTGGTGGTTCCTTTTCCAAATTAAAGAAACGGCAGCAGCTTTGAAAAATTAATTGCTCTTTCTGTTTCTTTCTGTTTGATTATTTTTGTTTTTATTTATTAAAACGTTGCGATAAACTTTTTGTTTTTTGAGATCAGTTACTTACCATATTTTCATAAATATAGATATTGTATATTTTCATAAATATATTGCATATTCGTTTTTGTTTTTCCAGTAAATGTAAACTGCAAGCTTGAAAGTGTAATTTGGCCATAATGGTCAAATGACACATTACCAAAGCGACAAATAGCCATATATTAAAATATGGCCGTATGACACAATTCAAAAGTGTCATATGGCCATATTTTGAAATATGGCCTTATGGCATATGGCCAAATGTCATGGCACCGTTTTGCTCTCAACTTATTACAGGCCAGAACCACTATTAACTTTTGTGGGCACTCGCAAATCAGAACTAATATACGACAATGAATAGATTTACGACCTAATAGCGTTCAATGAATAGATAGCCTTTGAAAGTTATAATTTTTTGTTTGACTTGTCGTGATTGTTGGCCATACCTATTATCAATCAATACACAAGATGATTATCAATCGAATCATATTTGGTATTGCGGAATGTAATCGATCGAACAATGCACTATTTTGAATAAACACGAAAATATTGCGAATATTGCTAATTTGGCAATTCTATGATGGGAATTTCGCTATTTCATAAAATTCTCTTTGGAGTGCATCTTTGTCGGAGAATTTAACAAATCGAGGGCGTTACTTTGCAATCGCTTTTCAAACGATGTCCACAATACGGATAGCAGATGCTTTGCTCACTCCTGAGAAGTCACCCGCTACAGTGAGAAAGTAACCAGTTTCAGACGGTTCATCGGATTTATGGCGTTATTTCTATTATAAAAGAGTGAGGAAGAGGATGTGACTTTTACTTCTTCAAATTTTCAATTATTTTAAGCTTACCTTGGAGTTGGCGTAGAAATTTCATGTATTATTAAAGAAAATATATAACACACAGCTTCTATCTTTAATCGAAAACGCGCCTGAAAGTCAACCTCGTCCAAGGATTCCATTAAATCCGTTCTAACTCGGAAGACACGGTTTCGTGTTCGCTCCATAACGCGTAAAAAAACTCATCAAACTCGTCATCTAACGTGTCGAGAAAAATATCAATTTTATTGGAAAAAAATGAAAATTATTTACGAACCCTTGCTTTTCAGAAATTGAATTATAATTTAATTGAAAAAAAAAAACAAAAAAAAATGACAAATCTTGCTTTTTTCAGACTATTAATTCTGTTAACTGCCAGTTAACTACTTTATAGGGCACTTCATCCTCCCTATATAAGTTACTTGACACATTAACTACTAGTAAGCTCTACTCTGATATTGTGAAACGCTATTTTGAATTTTAACTGCTAGTTAGCATCCAAGTGGCTTAACTGGAACTTTACTTGTATATTGTGAAACAGACGCTTAGACATAATTAGTACCTAATAAATAAATTATGTGGTTGACATACTGAGTGATTCTAAGCGGACCGAAATGGTAATTCTAGAAGAACGTGAAACTTCATTACTGATTATGGATCCCATCAAACTCCACCATCCCTATTATTTCCCTATAGATAACAAAATTTGGTATGATTTTCGACGGTTAAGTCTGATCTGGACTATGTCTGGTGAAAAGGAGGCTGCTGCTTTTTCTCAGCCAACATTATGTTCGATGTGGTAACAGGCACCAGGTGGCTGCGGATCAACAGGTATAGTGCCCCTGGTAGGACTAATCATGGACAAGCATGTTGGTACCCGTGGCTATTATGATGAAAAAATCTCCAAAATCCCCTTACCACTGATGGAGGAAACCTTTAATGAGACAATAATTAAATGGTTGGACGGTTTTCAGGCGTGATAGACCAATTATATCAAAATTTTGTACTGAAACATGATAGAAGTAATAGAGCTACCTTAAGTACGTAAGTATACTTGGATACTTATAGAGTTTTAGTTTTCCAAAAGGAATGTGAATTGTAAGAACCGAAATGTGGTAAAGGATTTACCAATAATAGATGTTATTTTCAAGGTGTTATTTTCAATAGTAGCTCTCACTTTTGAAGCTGTAATTGTTTGACATTTGCCAAGTAGAAACAACGCCATTAATAAAAATATAACTCAATTTACTATAGCAATCGTGTCCAGCCCAAAATTCGATGGTGGTATGGTAAGTCTAAAACCTATCACACAAAATTTCCACTTTTAATTTTGTTTTACCGGAAGAACGTGTCATGCGATTCTAAATATCAACAAACAAAGCACTTTAATCCTTATTCAAATCCCACTGTATGATTTCCTTTGTGAAAATCAAAAGCCCCTGATTTAGATTACTCAAGCTTAGCGTGCATGAGTCGTAAACGAGATTTTATCACGACCGAAAACCTATTATGGAAAATAACCTATTTCCTTTTGTTTTTTTCTTCGAAATTCTAATTCTAAATTGGAGTTTAATTTGAGACTAAGTGCTTGTTTACCATTGATCTTTATCGGATTGATTCAAAAAAGGTGAAGGTTTTGAGAAAGTTAGGTTGAATTTGTCAAAAGAAGACAGCTTGTTTCTCTTAGGAATCCCAGCCATTTCGCTCAATGCTCTGACTGCCTACTGATTTCCATTCTTCAAGGTCGTTCATTGTTCTTTATTTTCCTTATACGGCCTCGGGGAATTTATTTTCTTGTTTTACAAATGACGGATACGGATTTCTCTGTTTGGACTAAGTTGTACACATTCCCTGTATTCTCTGTGCTCTCATCTAGCAGCAAGGACACTGTCTACCACACATCCCAAGAGGCCAACAAATAAGACAGGATAATGACCAAACTTGAACTTCATGATTCCTATTAATACAAATATTTTAATCGAATGACTTGTTAATTTCTGCTGGGAACGTGCCATTGACTTCAATTTGCACTAATAATATGTCCATTGAGAGAAAAGTATTTTGCTATGTTGTCTGTGCATTCCGAGGAATCTTATCCTCGTGAAATGACCTTTGTCCTCCAAAACTAAGTGTCTCTAATAGCCATTGCTGTATGACTCAGGATATACTTGAGTGCCCCGTTCACGAGAGGAGGTAAGATTCTAGTTTTCTATAGTTTCATAATGGGAGAAATAAAAACAAACACTTCATCTCATATGGGATGGTTTACGAGGGAAACACCAAAAAATTGGTTGGAAATACAATAATTGCTTTGGCAAATGTTTGCGTGCAAAGTCCGAAATCTTTTTGTTCCGCAAAGTTCAGAAGCTACAAATTGATTTTCCAACAAATTTAAGTTCTTTAAATTAGCTCCCTATGTTATCCTTGGATATTTTTTCTTAGTGAGGGTTTGCAGACAGTTTTTTTGTGTATTTAGTGTTGTTGCTTGATTTTGAATCAATTCTAATTCCTGACAGTTACATAAATATTAGTAAAAGAATGTCTATGATATCGGCGTGGGAGTTTTGGAAAACCCGGAATGTTTATCATTTTGGTTTTTGTTTGGTTTGTGTTGCGTGGGAGTGGTCTGGTAAGAAAATTACGTCAAAAGTTGAAGAATGTGTACGTGAGAAAAATGTAATACCAACCCACGCAAAAGAGGAATTGAACAAAAATGTTATAATAAATGTGACCTAGAGGAAACACACCACCTGATACCTCAATTCGATGATGGAAAGAAATGATAAAGATAAGAAAAAAATTCTGAATGGATGCTGTTAATAGGAGAAGCAAAAAGTAGTCATTAAATGGGTTTTCGGTGCCTTGGGCAAGAGGTTCTTTTCTTTCTTTTTGGGTGGTTTGGTTTGTCAAAAATCATTGGATGTGGTGATATGTTGTAAGAATTCTTTGACAAATGCGTAATTCTACAAATTGCTACGTTCTTCCCAATGATGAATCAACATCATCATCATCATCATCATCATCGTTGGCCTCACCGATGAAGTTTCTGCCTTCATCTGCGCCACAACCAGGATCCGATGTGAGCCGCCTTCATTTTTCCGACTGTTGGCCACGTCATCCAGTTTCGCACCCCAAGGCTTCAAACGTCCTGGTCTAGCACCCACATCTCGGATCCGTAAGCGAGTATGACTATCGTCAGCAGTTTCGAAAGAATTACATGATTTTTAAATTTTTAACGCCTTAGAAAACTTAAGTAGGTTCTGTTGATTTTGAGCCACCGAACAGCAGTATATTTCTTCTTCTATATTGGTAGATAGGTAGGTTCTAGTAATCCTTAATTACATAATAACATGGAAATAAAATACCGAGGAAAGAATGCAAAGAGCATTATGTGCTTTTTACACATGTAGACATACCTGGGGCATGCGACCGCAAATCATCCCATGGATGTAAGCACCGGTTTTTTCAACCCATTTGGTGGAGTTGTTGAAAAATCATGCTATCCCAAGAACCTGAACAACGTACACCAAAAAAAAAAACTGAATTTCTTGGAGATTTACATTTTTCGTGGAAAACTAGGCTGTTTTCAAAGCCTTATAGCCAGTGAGACCATAAGATCAAAGGCGATTTTATATTGCAGGATTAAACTGAAAATGGTGGTTGGATGTTGTAGGATCTGGGAGCTTATGCTGTATCTTTTCCTACACACCAAGTGCTTACTTTGCCTGCAATCGGTTACCACCGCATACTGGTTAAATCACTAGATATAACTTGCAAAACTTGCGCAGTGCAAACGGAGAAACAACAGCACTTAAACAATGGCCCTGCAAATTTGGTGGTTAATGCGAGGGGCTAACAATCCCTCCAGAAGATTTGGAATGTAAGAATAGAAAAGAAGAAGGAGGAAGAATGCATGTCCACTGACTGGTCGATAACCTCCATATGCCCCATTTACAAAAAAGGCTATCCTTTATGTTAAGTTATGAGTGAGAGTGAGTAGCATATTTTTATTGAGCTCTGTAAAAGATTCTTAGTTCTTCGTAAATAATTAAATAAACACTTTCGAAATATTCTACGCTAATAGATCTTCAATTAATCTATAAAAGTTGTTATATATTAATTTGTTTATTTCTTGTAATCGTGAATAATAGTGGATTATAAATTACAAAGTAATAAGCCTATAAAATAAAATTCAACAAAAAACTATATCAGTATGTATCCCGCAAGTGCTAGTGCAAATGCTCTCCCTAATGAGGGACAGAGAAAGTTTAGATCTGACAAAAAAAAACTCTATCTCTTCAAGCCCACGTTTAAGTTCACTGACAACAGGTTCCCCCAAAAAACCAGTTTCATATGATAAACTGTGGAGTATGATCGAGACTCGTTTTCAAGAACTGTCAAATAATCTTACATCAACAATTGTTTCACAATTAACAAATAAAATTAATGACTTGCAAAATAGTTTTACTGTGCGCATTACCCAAATTGAGAATGATTTTGATGCTAAACTCAAAAACCTTGAACGAGATCTTAACAAGAGATACCAATCTATCAATCACTTAATTTTTTCATGTAATACGGTATGCCAAACCAATTCCGAAAACATCGAATCCAACTGTTCCCGATTGGACACGCTTCAAAAAGATCTATCAGCTGTGCTTGTTCACAGTACTGATAATGCCCTGGCCGCCTCTGAACTACAACACCAAATTGACGCCCTTGCTAGGAAAAATGTTGCATCAGATGTGGTGCTTCATGGTATACCAATCACTTCTGATGAGAACATTGCCGTCATCTTCAAGAAGTTTTGTGAAGTGATTGACCTCCCTCCATTGACGCCGATCTGTATTAATCGCTCGAAACCTGCACGAAACTCCTCCAGCAGTGCTATTATTGTGAAGTTGCCGTGTATACAAACCAAAATGGCTCTGCTCAAAAAAGCGGCGGAGTATTATAAAAACAAAACGAAATCTGTTGCTTTGAGTGACCTTGGTTTTGATTCTAGTAAATTTGTAAGAGTTTATGAAAGTCGGTAGGGAGCCCCCATACAAGAAATTCCCGTCATCGCGCCCACTAAAATTTTTAATGAGGAATAAAAGTTAAAGCCAAGACGAATAAGATTCGCTTGTTCGGCGTGAATTTAGTTAGCCGGAAAGGCCGCGCATACCTGTCGCAATTTGGTGAATAACGGTGAAATGTCTCCATCTTCACGGATTCTATTTCTGTTTCTTTCATTACACGCGTCCTTATGTTAAATGTAGAAATACCTTGGTTTGCTTGCTTTCAAGCTGCCGGAAGTACCGCGCAAACAAGGTTTTATTATGACCTAAAGTACTGTATTTTTATTAAAAACTACAGTAGTTTCGTATATAAAAAATACAATACTTTCGGCAGCTTGAAAGCAAACAAACCAATGTATTTCTACATCTAAAACTAAGATGCGCGCAATGAAAGAAACAAAAATAGAATCCGTCATGAAGGACACATTTAACCACATTGAAACAGGTATGCGCGGCCTTTCCGGCTAACTCAATTCACGCCGACCAAGCGAATCTTATTCGTCTTGGCTTTAACTTTTATTCCTCATTAAAAATTTTAGTGGGCGCGATGACGGGAATTTCTTGCATGGGGGCTCCTGGGCTACTAGAAAGGAGCATACTTTGTTCAAGAGAGCTAATGAATTAAGACGAAATACGAACCACATTCATTCTATTTTCACTAGAAATGGAAGAGTGTTCATTAAAGAGTCAGCTGAAATGAGACCTATCTGCATAGTTGACTTGCATATGCTGGAACCTAAGTACAGTACAGCTGATATTAACTCGTCGCTCTCGACTACTGTTTCTGCGAATATCAATGCCTCTGAAGGTGCTTCTACTTCTGCTGAAAAACCTATGCTTTCTGTTGTTGCTGGTGTTGCTGATGTTTCCGTTGTTGCAGATTGCGTTGCTGAAGAAGACACTGCTCTGTAGTTTAAGTTTTATTTTGTTTTTCGCAAAGTACCTATGTAGTTAAATGTTTGTTGAAATTTTTGTTTTTCCTTTTGTTTTCCTTTTGATTCTTTTCAATGAATAATGTATTTAAATAGTTATTATCTCTGAATTTTGCGTATATCATTTAACGAAGTTAATTTTTGATTTATGTCATGCAAATCTTTGAATTCTTTTTATTTTCTGGGCTTAATTATATGATTTTAATTAAATTTCCTCTCATTCTTATTTATTTGTTCATCAATTATAGCTGTGAAAGTATTTTTTTCTGAATAATATCCAATGGGTGTGGATCCTGACATTGTTAGGAGTACTCTTAGGCCCTCCGCACACGAAGCAACTGTTTTGCGACTAGAATCGCAAATCAGTTGCTCAAGCAACTTTGTATATGAAGCTCTATAGGAGAGCCCCCACGCTCGACTGAAATGAAACCGGTTTGCAATCGGTTTCCAACTAGTCGCACGCAACTGATTTTGTAGGTCGAATTTGAGTTGCTTAAGCAACTTTTTTTGTTTTTGTTAGTAAAATTATAAACGGCCCAACAGATATTTATGGATTTTGCATGTTGTATTTTTGGAATTTGTTTGGCATTGGAAAAACCATACGGAAGAGTCGGAAAACTGGAAATATGAAATATGATATGATATATAGACGTAAATTTGGTTTCTTGCATGTTCTTTTTGTTCCAGAATCGCTTATCGAATAGAAAAATAGAAAGTTCTTGATGGAAAACCCGCAAAACTAATTAGAGTTGTAGGTGCTTTGGTTTTCAAATGAAATATTGTTGATATAAGACCGCGAATTTTAGGTGCATTCGTTTTCAAATAGAAAAATAGAAAATTGTAGGTGGAAAACTCGGAAAATTAAAAAAAAAAAGTGAATCATTTGATGGTTGATAACATTTAGGATTTTGATTACGTAAGGGTAAACGATATCGGTAAGATATGTGGTGTTTAATAATTCAAGGAGTTTATCTGAAGAAGCTTAATTGGGATTAAAAGCGCTTGGTTTGTTTGTATGTCTGGTATAGAGACCATCACCATTTCGATGTTGGAACCAACCAACCGTTTGTTTTAAATGTTCTGCTGCCATAGAGTCTGCATTTCAAATTTTTCTGTATGTATGGATGGGTCCAATGTTCTCTTCGTACAAGTTTTCTTTGTCTTCAGTACTGGTAATAGTCAATTAAATCGACTTCATCAGTAGAACTGTTTGACGTGTTGAATAGTTTCTTATAAAAATTTAAAAAATCAAAATTCGGTCGTACTCGTGTGCGGAGAGAAGTCACAAATCGATCGCAAACTAGTTGTAAAACAGTTGCTTGAGCAACTGATTTGCGACTTTAATTGCAAAACAGTTGCTTCGTGTGCGGAGGGCCTTAATGTACTGTGTGGTGCACACAATGGCTTAAATGTTTTACATCTGAATGCAGGAAGTATTCGCTCAAAGTATTCTGTGTTTTTCCAAATGCTAAGTACATCTAAACTAGACGTCATAATGGTATCGGAATCTTGGCTTAATAATAGTATTTCTTCACAACTCATCAGCTTACCTGGTTTTAAAATACTTAGACACGACCGAGTTGATCGAATTGGAGGTGGAGTATGTATGTATTTGAAAGAGAATATTGTAGCTAAGAGTATTTACTCGTCATCTTTATGTAACATAGAGTTCATGTGTGTAGAAATCAAAAATGAGGATGAAAAGTGTTTGTTAATTGTTGTTTACTGTCCTCCAAATAAGTTTAGGGAAGAGAACTTAAAGGAGCTTACTATTACAAAGTCAGAAGTATAACAATATACTAATTGGTGGTGACTTTAATGTCAACATCTTAGCAAATAACAGGGTTGTTGAAATTTTTCATTATTTTTGTGATAGGATGAGCTTGTCTGTTGTTAACACCGAACTTCCCACTTGTTTTCAATCAAGCGATGATCCTTCTTTGATTGATTTGTTTTTGACAAGCTCGAAGTCTAAGGTACTGGGATTTCATCAGGTTCGTCCTACGTCGGAATTTATTCATGAATTCATCTTTTGTTCAATACAGTTTAAAATAAATAATTTTAGAAATGCAATGACTTGATGTTAATTATTGATGTTAATGATAAGCTTCTTCTATTCAATTCACTTGCACTTAGCCTGTATGATAATTTTGTTCCAATGGTTTCAAAAGTTATAAAACCTAGACCCTGACCTTGGTATAGCCATCAAATTAAGAAATGTATACAAGAGAGAGAACGTTTTTTCCGAAGATATAAAAGAAATCCTACTGTATTTAATAGAAGGCAATACACTTTTGCTCGGAACAGGGTGACTGATCTAATACGCTCCTCTAAACGGTCTTACCTACTTCAAAAACTTGACCCATCACTTAGCTCAAAAGAGCTTTGGAAGAATTTAAAAGAAGTGGGAGTGGCTGTTGAAAAAAAATCTCAAGTGTGTTCCTTTAGTCCTGAAGTTATGAGTTCTGTTTTTTCACCACTTTCTTCTGAACCAAATGATATTGATACTCCCTTTAGTGAAAGTGATGTTTCTGGTTGTTTTCGTTTTGATTGTATTGATTTAACTGAGGTGCAGTTTGCTGTTCGTTCTGTTAAATCAAATGCTATTGGATGTGACGGTATTTCTCCAAAATTTTTAAAACTAGTTCTTCCATTTGTACAACAATAGCTATATGCTGCACATTTTTAATTATTGCATCACGAGTTGTCAGTTTCCAGAAAGCTGGAAGTCTGCTAAGATAGCGCCTGTTCCTCAGATTTTAGACCCATAAGTTTGCTGCCTTTTATGGCTAAGGTTTTTGAAAAAATTATAGCCAATCAAATTCAATCATACTTGATTGTGAATAACAAAATATCTAAATGGCAGTCAGGGTTCAGAACTAAACATAGCTGTGAAACAGCTGTTATTAAAGTAACTTCTGACATCCGTGTTGCTTTAGATTCTAGTTCTATCAGTCTGTTGACACTCCTTGATTTTTCCAAGGCATTTGATAGCATTGACCATTCAATTCTTTTGGTGAAACTAAAAAATAAATTCAATTTTTCAAATAATGCTCTTCGTTTGGTTAGTGAATACCTTATGAATCGTTCTCAGACGGTTGAAACGCGGATGGGTGTACCTCTGGTGTACCTCAGGGCTCGGTGTTGGGACCTCTTCTGTTCTCCATATTTATTAATGACCTTCCTGACCAAGTCATTGATTGCAGGGTACATATGTATGCTGATGATGTACTTCTTTACATCTCCCGCAGAGTCGGTTTAATGGAGGATCTTGTCTTCAGAATGAATGAGTATTTACGAAGAATTCAGCTGTGGGCTAATTTAAATAAACTAAAACTTAATCCATCCAAAACAGTTTCAATGCTATGCTCCCGAAATCAAATTAATCCTGTTGACTTTCCACCTGTTATACTCAACAATGAAATTATTTCCTATGTTAATAGAGTCAAATACTTAGGGTTTAGCTTAAACAGCTCTTTAAGTTGTTGCGATGCCATCTCTGATTCCATAAGGAAAATCTATGGAAGTCTTCGTAGTCTTAGATGTTCTTGTGGTCTTCTGTCTATAGACATAAAAAAACGTCTTTATTCAAAGTTTAGCTTTGCCATTCTTTACTTATAATTATTGTTCTGTTTACCCCAACCTAGATTGCGTTTGTAAACAAAAAATGAATGTTGCATTTAATGATTGCCTGCGTTTAATTTATAACAAAACTAGGTACACTAGTGTAAGGCAATATGGCAATGGCAATTCTTTGTTTGGTATGAGTCTGGAGAAATACTATGATTTCAGAAACGTTTTAAAACTGCATAACATTATTCATAATAGGTGTCCTGAGTACTTGAGCGAACAACTTCAGTTTTCACAATCCCCTAGAGGTTTGAGACTTAATTCACCACATTTTTTTGCATTCGGTTGGGGAGCGTTCTTTTTTTGTGTCAGCAATTAGAATATGGAATAATCTTCCATCCGGACTACAGAGAATAGTCCCTTCTTCCCTTTTTCAGAAAAAGTTATTTTCACACTTTACTTCAAACTTATAAATTGTTTAAAAAAAAAATTAAAATTTGTATTAATAAATGATCTTGACCAAAAAAAAAAAAAAAAATCTCTTCATTAGATTTAGATTGCATTATTTTGTTATAAATCTTTTGTGTAAAAATTGATATATGTACCTTTTTCTGTAAAAATTATTATTATTTACATAACTGCTTATTGTGTTAAAATTATTTTATTTATTGTAAATTTATTCATTTTGTTAAGTTTGTTTTTTGATACTTTATCATAAGATTTTATCTTGTAGTATCATGTAATTTCAATTAAAATAAATAAATACAAATACAAATACAAATACAAATACTTTGTCATGCAAAAACTAGCAAGGCATATTCCTGTTTAATGTTGCATATAAAATCCTATCCAACGTACCGTGTGAGCGTCTTAAACCGTTCTGCAACACAATAATCGGCAAGTACCAGTGTGGATTTAGGCCAAGCAGAACAACGATGGACCAAATATTCACACTGAGGCGAATCCTGGAAAAGACCAACGAATTTCAAGTCGAAACCCACCATCTTTTCATCAACTTCAAAGCATGATATGATAGAAACCACCACCAAGAGCTTATGATGGCGATTTTTGAATTCGGGATCCCGAACAAACTGATCCAGCTGTGCCGCATAACGCTAAACGATAAACAGTGCAGTGTGCAAATGGGGAACAACTCATCCGAGTTGTTTCAAACATGCGCAGGGCTTAGACAATGAGATGCGCTGTCATGTGATTTCTTCAACATAGTCCTGGAGCAGGGGTACCTATTGTTTCGGCATTTTTGTTTTGCATTTTGTTATTTCGCTTTTCTCTCTTCGATTTTCTTTTATTTCGCAAAACTTGTTTTGTTTTTTGTTTATTTTTTCCTGTTTCGCGCCAGAATTGTTTCGCTCTTTTTGTTTTGCCATTAACTCTCTCGCAAAATTGTTAATTTGCAATACGATTGTTTCGCCACAGGTTATCTCGCTAACGGTTATTTCGCATTTTTTTCTGAATTCTCTTGGGAATGTAATAATTGTTATCTAATTAGTCTTCATTAGATGGCTTTTGGTCTTTGAAACCGCCCGCGTAAGGTTAGAATACAGTGAAGTGTTTAAATATTGTCTTTAAATTTAAAAAAAATGGAAAGTAAAATCATATGCGATACTTTTAAATCAATTTGATGAAAGGATAAACTAAGTCGTGAAGGATTTTCCTATTATTTTGAAAAAATCGTCAATTCAAGTACATATGTACTTCGTCTGTTTTTTTTTTTAATTTTAATTTTTGTGTACGTAAGGATTCGCGCGAATTTTAAAGTCTTCAGGATCCTTACGTACACAAAAATTAAAATTAAAAAAAAAAAAAAACAGATGAAGGCGAAACAATTAAAATCAAAATAATAAAAAAGCGAAATAATCGAAAAGCGAAACAAACGAATGCAAAATAAACGAAAAACGAAAAGACTGAAAGGCGAAAAAAAATCAGCGAAACAATCAAAAGCGAAGCAACTTAAAGACCAAACGAAGGAAATGCGAAATAACAAAAAGCAAAACGACCAAAAGCGAGATAAAAAAAAGCGAAATAAACCATACCCCTGGAGCAGATAGTGCAGGTGTGAGCACGGAAAACACTATCTTTAACAAATCCATCCAGCTCGTAGACTATGCGGACGACATAGACATCATCGGTCGATCCTATCAGAGAGCTGTGCTTGAGGTCTTCACAGCGATTGAAGAACAGAACAGGTGAAACTCGTTGGGCGAGAGCAAAACAAAGTACATGCTATCAACAAACAAAAGAACCTTTGTCCACCGCCTGGGACGTAACATCATTTTTGGTAGGAGCTGATTCGAGGTAGTTAAGGAGTTCACCTATCTTGAACAAACATCAATCCCACAAATGACAACGGTATAAGGACCAAATGACTGAGGATACCAGAGCGTTTGGTTTTGGCAATTGGAGAGTGCATGCGACCGGGACTGTACCCGATGGAAGCTGCACTGTCTCAGGCTGAGACCCTTACATTAATACGGAAGTGAATGAAACAGTCGATGAATTAGTAAGGAAAGGGCAGAATCAAATATATTTTTTCTAAACTCCACAGACACTACCAGTTGAATGCCGTCCGATTGACAGTAGACATCTACGGGAATGTTCTACATTAAATTAAATTCACCTAGTGATACTGATGCCATCAGTAAAACGAAAAATATCGGCACACGTATTGAGAATTCCTTAAAAAAATATATTAAGTCAAATGATCAAATGTCAACTACCATAACACAAATCTTACCATAAACCAAAAACTTTCAAGCTCTAAACACATAACCCAAGTTACAAAGGGTAACAAACTTGAAAAAAGAAGAAACAAACATTACTTTCTGGTCTCTCTAGCACGACTTCGTTGTGAAATAAACCCTTTAAAGGAAATAAAGACTTCAAATTAGTTTTTAAATAACTTGAGGCAAAGTTTGTGGAAGATTTTCTAACGGATAATCCTTTCACATACTCAAACCTTTATCCTTGTCATTTATATAAACAACCTTTTATTCCGGACATTTGTCAAACAACATATGAAAAGGGTTTACGGATACTTTATTTTAAGGAAAACATTCGTATGAGCCTGCATTCTTCTACACTTATCTGATATCTCTCTAAGCTGTCTTGCGACGCACAAAAAATAAATGGCTCAGGTATTCATATCCATTAAAGTCGTCATTTATATTTCTTTATCAGACAGGCAGTTATCTAACATTTAAGTTGGTTTTCGTACGTGTTAGGCAATTTATCCTTGGATCCTTTTTTGTCTATTTTTAAAGACGAAATTTTCGTACATCCTATCTATAGACTCGAACGTAAATGACGGATAAGTGAAAGTTACACATAAAGTTCGGTTCAATACAAGATTAATAGTTGGGACATCAAAAATCACTCAATGGCAAATCGACGTGTTTAATAGCAATTGCCGGTTCGTGTTACTGTGCCTAATAGTTACAACTCAAACTCGATTCTGTATTTTATCGCTGAATATCTAAAGTGTTATCGGTGTAATGTATTGGCTTTATTAGATTTTTGTTGTTGTTGTTAGTTGTGGGCCAATAAAATGTAGGAAATGTTTTGAAGACAACGAAATTTGATGTTTGTAAGAGAAATCTTAAATATTTGTTTGTTCATTTCTAAAGAAAAGCTGTCCAACAGGCATTTATGATTTGCCTTTCATTTCCAAAAGACTTCTCAAGCTTCATTTTTACGTTTAAGTTAGTGCTGCGGAATGTTTGATTTTCACAACTTTTCCAATGCCTATACTTACGACAAGAGGGAGATGATGTTATTTGCATTTATTATTCGGTGTGAGATGATGAGCTGAAACAATTTTTTGTTTGAAATTGAAAAAGCATGCCTGAAGGGCACTGAAAGGACAATTTTTTGTCACCCACTATGTGTGAGTCCCGTAAGCATAACGATATCTATTCTTTTCTACGAGGTCGTTCGAGTGTATTTACAGCTGACACCGCTGCCGTCTCATAGAGACTATATTGTTACATATTAAAATGTGCTATACATTTTCCTTTGGTCTGGTCATACTGGATTTTTCTAATAAAACCTTTAGTGTAGATCTTTCTTTTTGATTGCACTATAACTTTTCTCTGTGAGAAAAGGGATTAGAGTAATCAGACTGTAAGCTTCAGTGGCTGTTGCTTAATTTCTTTTCTATGCATTTCAAGTAGCCTAGCAACCAAGCAACGCTACACTTTGTAAGCATCTCAAGGCCTCTCTAGCGTCGTTGCTTGTTTGCTTGCTGCTTGTCTTCTTTCCATTCTATTTCTGGACTCTGCAGTGTAAGGTGTTAATACTAAGTATACTATACTAAGTAATATTAATAATAAAATAATTTACTCTGAAATATAAAGTATTGTTTTATTTTTTTACATTAAAATAACAAGTGGTTTTCTAAATTACGTAACTATATAGTGACATATCCACCAATCCGAGTTAGAGGCTGAGTTTGAAATCAGACTAGCAACATAAAAATGAAAAACTACATATTAAGAAATTGCACAGACTAAGATTTTAAAAATATCCGCGCTTAAATAAATAATGGTACAGTGTGTTCGTACACAAACTAACAATACACTTTAAAATAAGTTTGTGCACGTGCAAATATTTATGTGCATACTTAATTCATTTCATCGCTCCAGTCTTCACATAAAAGTTATCCATTAACATAAAAATTTGAATAAAACGTTTGAGTTAATTTTGTTCTATCCTAACTCTTTCCCAAAGAATCAACATGTTCATCACATCATAAAATTCTATGATTGTGTACTCGTGTGTTATCCTCAAAAGAAAACACACATCCCATAATTTTCTTATCAAAATCACAGAGGAAGTTTTTCATTATCGATCCGTACCGTAGTCATCTGGCAAGGACTACCACAAAAAAGGATTCGATTTCTACAGCCAGAGCCTGACTGGATGATGTGAAAAAGCTGATAGACATTGACACGCCATTCCGTTGAATTTGTATATTGATGACACGGGATTTGCGATTGTCATACAGTACAACAAACATACACATACATTGACAGACAGGTATTTCGCAGGTACAATGTTGGTAGAATAAGAAATGATTCTCTCCAATTCTCCATACCGCACGGAATGGAAAAAATGAGCATACGGATTGGATTCCATTGTCAAAAGGATTATCCGACTTTCGAATATTGCCTGTCAAATAAAAATACAGATTATGTGAATTTGTATTTGAAGTTTTGTGGAAAAATAAGAAAAACCAACATGTCATTTAATTTCAATTCTCTAAACATGTGTAACACGCATATTCATACTTTTAAGAATGATAATAGGTGCATTGTTTATAAGATAAGCGTCGATTTTAATTAGACAAATTTATACATGCTGCCATCCGGATGGATCCATCGTTTGAAAAACAATCTGTTTCTCAAACAAGTGGGTGAGCCACCATTGCTTCCTTATGATTTTTCTTATATGCTCCGGCAAGTCCATTTCCAGTTTGAACTCTCACAGATAAGGACTTATCAGGTTTTTGACGAAGGCTTCAAACGTCCAATTTGAGAATATAAATTGCTACGAGTATGGTTTTTTATGGAAGACTCGGGAACATACTTGCATTAGCGTTGCTAGATGTGCCGGACGGTGGGGTCCTTTTTGCCCCCTATCAGAATCTCGGAACAAAAGAAAACTTCAAGCCAATTTCCATTTCTTCTGGACAACCCAGCTGTTTCATTTATAAATGTTGAGAATGAAAAACGATTATTACTGTACTATAGACTTTCACTGTACTTATTCACTTTTCTAGTTAGCTATATAAATATTGACAAATGTCTTATTATAAAATATATGAAATAAATTCATTCTAATTTACAAACTATAACAATCCACGTCTTCTTAACAGGTTATGGGCCTTTAAAGTCACGAAATAAATTAGTTTCAATTAATATTCGTGGTAAATAACCGTAAAGCAAGCAAATAAGAGTTTATTGTTTAAAACTAGAATTTTTTTTTGTAAATTGTACGCGATTCCAATAATTTTGGCCGATTAAAAAAAACTGATAGGTAAGAAATGGCTTCGTCTTCCATCTCATTTCCATTTGAGAAGCTTCGTGGTCGCGAGAATTTTGATGTATGGAAGCGAAATGCGAAGTCATACCTCGTTTTAAGAAACTGCTGGAAGATAATCGAATTAGGATTGTCTGCAGTGCCAGATGAAAAAGAGCTTGTATCGAATGAACGTGCATTGGCAGAAATAACCCTAATGGTTGAGCCGAATAATTTTGCACATATTGCAACTACTACAATTGCCAAGGATGCCTGGAATGCTCTGGTTTCAGCGTATGATGACAGCGGACTAACGCGAAAAGTTGAATTGCTTAAGCAATTAGTACAACTCAAGTTATCCGATTGCGAATCAATGCAAAATTATATAAATTCTATGGTTTTAACATCGCTCAAAGTTCAAAACGCCGGCTTAAATATTGACGACGAACTGACAGCATCTTTGATGCTTGCAGGTTTACCGGACGACTTCCGGGCACTGGTCTTAGCGGTCGAAAACTCGAAAACAAAGTTAACCGTAGATGTTGTGAAGAACTTGCTGCTTCAAGGCGTAAAGTTTGATAACAAAAGTACTGATAGTGCACTTTACACAAAAAAGAAGGCATACCAAGCTAAATATCGATGCCACACGTGCAAGCAGATCGGTCATTTCAGCAAGTCTTGTCCTAACAAAAACAAAAAAGCTAACAGCAGCCACGAAAAGCTTAGGAGAGATAAGGTATTATTTGCTTCTCTATTTGTGAATAACAAGAGTTCCTCAGACTGGTTTGTTGATTCGGGAGCTACTACCCACATGACAAATGAAGAAAATTTATTGTTCAATACAAATATCCCGACCTCAAACAAAGAAGTCATTGTTGCAAATAATCACAAAATGTCTGTAAAGTGTTCTGGTGACATAAAATTAGCACTCAAGAATAAAGAATTTAATGCCGTGTTGAAAAATGTCGAATACTTACCTGAACTATGTGCCAATCTTCTTTCAGTTCGCCAAATGACTAAAAATGGCAACAAGGTGGTTTTTGAGCAAGACATGTGTAAAATCTTTGATGGTGAATGCAATTTGATTGCAACAGCAAGTTGTGTTAATGATTTGTACCGTCTGAATTGTGAACCCGTGAAAGTGCCGACACATTACGAACAAGCATTTACAGTGATGAATTCATTTGATTTATGGCATCGAAGGTTAGGCCATATCTGTACCTACCAAGAATCTAGTTAATGTTATGAATTCTTCGTCGGGTGTCAACTTATCTTCGAAAAATGTTGAAAAATGCATTGTGTGCATTAAAGGTAAGCAAACCCGTGCACCTTTCAATTACACAGGAACTCGTGCAAAGAGTGTTCTTGAACTAGTGCACTCTGATGTCATAGGTCCTCTGAAGACGAAATCATTGTCTGGAGCAAGATTTTTGGTAACATTCGTTGACGACTTTAGTCGCAAAGTGTTTGTGGTACCCTTGAAACACAAATCTGAAGTTTTCGGCGAATTTGTAAAGTTCAAGAATCTCGTTGAAAATCAGTGCTCCAAGAAAATCAAAGTGCTCCGAACTGATAATGGAACTGAGTACACTGGATTGGCCTTCCAAAGTTTCTTGGAAAAGAATGGTATTCTTCACCAAAAAACTGTTGTCTATAGGTACGCCCGAACAGAACGGCGTTGCGGAACGTATCAACCGTACTATAATTGAAAGAGTGCGTTGTATGCTGATGGATTCCGGTTTGGACCATAAATTCTGGGCAGAAGCTGCTGCAACTGCAGCCTTCTTGATAAATCTAGTGCCTTGTAGAAACAACGATTTTTCACCAGAAGAAATTTGGTCAGGACGTAAGCCAAATCTGGGGCATCTTCGCATATTCGGCTGCAAGGCCATGGCTCATGTTCCAAAGGAGAAGCGTACTAAGTTAGAAGCCAAATCAATTGAGTGTATCCTCCTTGGGTACAGCGCTGATTCGAAAGCATATAGACTATTCAATCCCTCGACGAAGAAGATAGTGACAAGTCGTGATGTAATCTTCATGGAGTCTGAGAGCAAGGTAATTGAAAATGACAACAACGATATGAATCCATTTGTCTCACCCATAGTTGACATCTCGAACGGCGAAGATAACAGCGTTGTCAATTCAGGGGAAGCAGAGTTACAGGAATTTCCAACGACAAGCTTGAAAGCTCAAGAAGAAGAAACTGCATCAAGTCAAGAAGCCACAACCACACCGAGTGATTATTCAGATTGTGAGGATCCTAATGACCAAACCTTTGATCAAACTGAAGAAGTCACCCCATTAGAAAATGATAGAGTGGTGCGGCGTTCTGAGCGGATAATTAACCTGCCTAGACCGAACTACAATTTCATTGCAGCAGATGAAAACCTTTGTGATCCAGGAAGTCCTGAAGAAGCTCTTTCGAGTTGTGATGCCAATTTGTGGAAAGACGCGATGCAAGAAGAGTTCGATGCATTATTATCAAACGATACCTGGACTTTAACTGAGTTACCTTCTGGAAAGAAAGCTATTGGTTCCAAGTGGGTCTTCAAGACAAAATACGATACCGAAGGGAAACCTATCCGCAGGAAAGCAAGGCTGGTCATCAAAGGCTTTTGTCAGCAAAAAGGAATAGATTACACGGAAACGTTTGCCCCGGTAGTGAGGTACACAACAATTCGATATTTGCTGGCACTAGCGGCTAGACATGATTTTCTCGTGCATCAGATGGATGCTGTTACGGCTTTTTTGAATGGTGAGCTAAGAGAAGACATTTATATGTTTCAGCCTAGCTTCTTTGAAGATGGTTCCGATCGCGTTTGCAAGCTGAGAAAATCGCTTTATGGACTCAAGCAATCTAGTAGAGTGTGGAATGAGAAACTCAATCATGTTCTGATCGATATGGGCTTAAAGCGCAGCGAAGTCGATCAGTGTTTATATTTTCGACACTCTGGAAAGCAGATGTTGTTTATGGCCATTTATGTCGATGACGTTCTGATATTTTCGAACTCACTTGAAATGATACAATTTACCAAGAACGAGCTGTCAAAGAACTTCAAAATGAAAGATATGGGGGAAGCCTCATCAGTCTTAGGCATTCGCATCACCCGAAGTAAGTCATCTTTAAAAATTGACCAATCTCAGTACATTTCAGATATTTTGAAACGCTTTAAAATGGATGACTGTAATCCTATATCCACACCGGTTGACCTCAATCAAAAACTGTCGTCAGATATGTGTCCCAAAAATGAAAACGAAAAGCAACAAATGAGGGATGTTCCTTACATGCAGGCAATAGGATGTTTACTCTTCGCTGCCGAGCTCACTCGCCCCGATATCTCCTACGCCGTGAATCTACTTAGTAGATTTGGAACGAATCCTGGGAAGGCGCACTGGACAGCTGTGAAACGCGTGATGAGGTACTTAAAAGGCACAATTGATAAAGGCATTGTTTACCAAAAGGAAAGATGTGATATGGCTGGTTTATGTGATGCAGACTGGGCTGGTGATTTAGATGCTAGACGTTCTACAACCGGCTATGTGTTTACGTTTCAATCAGGCGCTATATCATGGGCTACAAAACGTCAACGAACTGTCGCGCTTTCCTCAACCGAAGCTGAGCTAATGTCTTTAGTTGCTGCCATACAAGAATCAGTCTGGCTCAAGCGATTGGAATGTGAATTAGTACCGGATGCAACAAAAACAATGGTTTTACATTGCGACAATAAAAGCGCTATTCACATTGCTACAAACAATTCATACTCGCCACGAACCAAGCACGTTGATATCAAGGCAAAATTTATACGTGAAAAGCTGGAGAGTTCAGAAATCAAGTTGCAGTACATTTCGACAGACCAGATGCTGGCAGATATCCTCACAAAAGGCATGTCTGCTGCCAAACAAAATTATTTTGTAGAAGATTTTGGTTTAAAATAATTATCAAATATTATGTAAATAATTTCAAAAATTTGTATGATTTTTATTAACATAAGTTTTGTTTGTATACATTTATAATTCACATTATTATCCTTAAATGAATATTTAAAACACTAAATAGTTTTTCAGGGAAGGTGTTGAGAATGAAAAACGATTATTACTGTACTATAGACTATCACTGTACTTATTCACTTTTCTAGTTAGCTATATAAATATTGACAAATGTCGTATTATAAAATATATGAAATAAATTCATTCTAATTTACAAACTATAACAATCCACGTCTTCTTAACAATAAAATAATCTTAACCTTATTTGAAAGCATTAATTACATTTTCAGTATAGGTTATGTCATAAAATCTATTGTGTGGGGTAAAAAAATGAAACTTTAATATTCAAAAATATAATTTTTTAGCGGTAGGTATGCTGACACACAACTAACGGCATATTGTGCATTATTTCCAGTGAGGCTTCGGATTCCAATCTGGTTACAAGTTAGTAAAACTATTGCTAGTACATCACTTACTAGACCTACAAGATTCCAGTCCTCAAAACAACTGCGTAGCTAAATTATTCAACGCATGTAATTTTTTACGTTTAGAACAGATGAAATTTAGAAAAATTCATAACTTTAAGAACTCGAAGCTTTAGAGAATTTACTTTCTCGGATTAAGAAAACAATTGCACAATTAATTACTAGAAATGTCATTTTGGTTACGTATACGCCCCAGTGTTGTCAGTGCTCTCGTCGGGAAGGTTCCCCCTGTGTTGTGTGTCGTCTGTTCGTCTTTCACCAAGTCATGTTTTATTTTCGTCGTGTTCGTCGTATCCGTTGCGAAAAAAAATAGACCAATATAAATTATTATAAAGCAAATCAAATAATAAAAACAGAAATAAACAAAAAAAATCCTATAAAACAAACAAAAAAAAAACGGCCCATTATACACAAGAAAAAAAAAAACTTAAAAAAAAACAACAGTTCCACCCATTTACATACATACCTACAAAAAGTGTCAATCCCGTAATATAATTTAAAAAAAAAGAAAGAAGCAAAAACTAAAAAAAAGTACAAAGCACAGCACCTCCAAAACAATATAACAAACTGTCAAACACAGCACAGTGAGTACCAATCCCTCTTCCTAGCACAAACAGTTGCATGGCATATCATGTGCATTACAATGCAATTGGTGTTCATACAAAGTATGTATATGATATGACTTCAACAGCAGACGAATAGAGGATTATTGTTTGAATTCCGGGGTCGGATCGACTCACGCAACTGTTAAGGCATAACACTAACAGGGGTGCCGAGTCGAAAAGAAGTCTGGGATTCAATTCAGTAGTTCTCTAAGAGCTCGTTTGTTTTGATTTTTTAACTTTTGAATACTGCAATGGCTGAGAATTTCAGGGTCGACTACAGTAATATTCGTGGGTTGAGAGCGAATTTTCTGTCGACGTACCTCCATACTGTTTTAAACAGGCCAGCTGTTTTGGCACTAAGTGAAACCCAAGTAGGAGAGGCTACTGAACTGACCCTACTGAATTTCACATTCATGGGTACAACTTAGTGCCACTATTCCTTCCCCACCATGGCCTCGCCGTTTATATTAGATGTGACGTTGCTTACCAATTTCATTCACAGTATAGCTTTTATTTGAATCCCTTCTTTAACTTTATGTGGTTCAAATTTTCTGTAAATAAGCACATCATTCATTACTGTTTCCTTTATAGAAGCCCCAATTTGGACAGGGTTTCAACTTCTAACGAATTTGACTCACTGTCCGACTCCATCCAAAGAATTGTTTCCTTGTATCCTCGCACTGAAATCGTTATTACGGGTGATTTCAATGTACACAATTCTTCCTGGCTTCTCCATTCGAGCAAGACAACACCCGAAGGAGTCTGTGCTGAGATTTTTGCTGAGTTTAACCATCTTGCTCAGCTCAGCTGGTCTATGAGCCCACTCGAATACCGGACATTGACGGCCAAGCAGAAAATACTCTTGACTTGTTCCTTACCTCTGACCCTGATAAATATACAATAAGTGTATTATCGCCTCTAGGCCGATCTGACCATTGTGTCATATCCGCAAATTTCTCGTGTCAAAAAATACCAGTTAAAGAAAGAGCTCCTAAGAGAACCGTTTGGCAGTACGAGAAAGCTGACTGGGACGGTCTCAATAATTTTTTCAGGATCTTCAACTGGTCACTTTGCTTCCTCGATAGTGACGTAGATTCCAGTGCGGATATGCTCACAAGTTTAATTCTTCTGGGAATGAAAACTTTTATCCCGAATAGGGTTAAAAGCATCAGACCCAAAGAGAACGCATGGTTTGATATGAGCTGTAAAGAAGTTATCAGGGTTAAAGAGGTAAGTTTCCGTTGTTACAAAGCCAACCCTACAGAGGAAAACCGGAATAAGTATAAACAAGCCAGAAGGCCTGCAATGTCCATATTCGACGGACCAAATTTTTACATGACCAAAAATTAAGGCAAAAAATACTGCAATGTCCCAAAGGCAGTAAAAATTTTTGGTCATTTGTGAAAAACATGAAGAATTCTTCTTCTTCCTCGGTCCCAACGCTCATTGTTGATGATACTCCAATTGTTAGCTCTCTTGCAAAAGCTAACCTTTTTGATAGGCAGTTCGCCTCCAACTCTTCGCTGCCAGAGAGTACCATGACTCCCCCAGCTCTTGAGCGCGTCAATGATTCTATGGGACAAATCTTCTTTCGCACTCGTGCTGTAACGAGGGTCCTAAAAGATCTCAACATACACAAATCCGCTGGCCCGGATGGTATCCCCGCTATTGTTCTGAAGAGGTGTTCTTCCACGCTGGCAAAACCCTTGCGTAAGCTTTTCCATCTATCCTATTCTTCTGGGCTCGTTCCGAGTAGTTGGAAAACAGCATGCGTCTAGCCTATACCCAAAAAAGGCGATTCCTCCTCTCCCTCCAATTATCGTCCTTCTTTCTAAGGTCATGGAAACGCTGATAAATTATCAGCTTAAGAAATATCTTGAAGACCGAAAGCTTCTTAATGACCGGCAGTACGGCTCTCGCAGCAACAGGTCCACTGGTGATTTGATGGCATATCTCACCGAACAGTGGAACAAATCTTTACATCGTTTTGGAGAAAGTAAGATTGTTGCACTTGATATTTCAAAGGCATTTGATAGAGTTTGGCACCAGGCTCTTTTATCGAAAATGCGTGCTTTCGGTATTGATGAATCCCTTCTTCGTTGGATTAGAAACTTTCTTTCGAACCGTTCTATACAAGTTGTGTTGGACGGGTTCAAGTCTGAAACCCACAAAATAAATGCTGGTGTGCCCCATGTTTTGTCTCCGACCCTCTTTCTCATTTTCATAAATGATCTCTTGTCTGTAACTTCTAATCCAATTCATTGTTTCGCTGACGATAGTACCCTTAGCTTTTCTTATTCGTTCCCAGACTCACATCCCTCCACTTCGGATGTGGATCTGCAACGGCTAAATATGATAAGCTCATTAAACTCTGACTTAAACAGCATTGTACAATGGGGAATAAGAAACCGCGTAAAGTTTAATGCTTCGAAAACTCAATGCTGTCTTGTATCGTTGAAGCGAGATATACCCCCATTGCCACTGTCCATGAGTGGCACTTGCATCAGTGAAACTGAACACCTCGAGATTCTCGGTATGTGTATCACCGACCACCTCTTGTGGAATGATCACATATGCGATGTCGCCAAAAATGCCGCAAGATGTTTAGGTTTTTTAAGACGATGCAAGAATTTTTTTCCCCTTCTGATCTGGCTACCATCTACAAAACTTACATACGTCCAAAACTTGAGTACAATTTCCACGTTTGGGCTGGTGCTCCAGTTACGTACTTAAGTATTTTGGACAGTATCCAGAGAAGAGCATTTAAGATGATTGGTGACCATACCATCGTTGAGACATTTACGTCACTTGAACATCGACGTAATGTCTCATGCCTCACACTCTTTTACCGTTTCTTGAATGGTTTATGCTCTAGTGAAATAGCCAGTTGCATTCCTCCCCTTAAGATATTCAACCGTAATACCCGCACCTCCAGGAATGCCCATCAGTTCACTCTCGAGCCCAACTTCGGACGTACGGTCATGTTCAGAGAATCGTTCTTTAGCCGTACTACGCGAATGTGGAACTCTCTTCCACACTCTGTCTTCCCCAGTCACTGCAATGTTCGGGAATTTAAAACCAATGTTAACCGACACCTCATCCTAAACCCTCTCCATCTATCCCACTTTCCCTAACGCTCGCACTGTGCTTTGGCGTAAAAAGGGAAAAAAACCCTTGAGTGCGTGCTTATTATATGTATAAAAAAAAGTGTACATCATCTATTGTAGTTGCATTGTTTTTTAACTAACTTACCTACTTGAAAGTTCTCTCTAAAATTCAAATTTTCAAATTTTTAATTAAAGTTATTTGCAACTACAAATATTTCGGGAAATCTATTACTATAAAAAAAAGTTTCATTCATGTGCTTCCGGAAGCGAAGATGAAGCAGAAGAACTATATCTGTTGAAAGAAGACAGTATAAAATGTTTCCACTGTGGAATATACCAATTTTCACAATTGGTTTTTATTTATCGTAAAAACGTTTCAATCATTTGATTGGAGATAATTTCAAATCTAAAGTTTAAACGAACTGTACAATTCTCTCTCCCACGAATTTTTAATCAAAATACAATCTAACCTTATTAAGGATCCCAAATCTTTCTTTCAGTTCGTTAATCACAAAAGAAAGTCGAATGGGTATTCATCTTCCTTGTCTTTCAATTATGAAACTTCTAATGATGGTATGTACCGATTTTTCGCTCGGTCCATTTTTCCCGCCTTGCATAGTTCCATTGGCCTTGTGAAAACTAATTTTCTTAACTTTCTCCGAGGTCTTTTCGGCTTCCTGACTTTGCTAGTGTCTTTCAGGCTGAACTACTCGCGATTAAGGATGCATGCAAATTACTAAAACTAGATCCAAATCAAAACCGCAATACAGCCATCTTTTCGGACAGTCAGGTGGCTATTCAAGCGATTGGCTCGTCCACTTCATCCTCCAAATTAGTTCAACAATGCTGAAGTGAGTTAGCGGGCATGAGCATTGGACTCAAGGTCACTCTTATCTAGATTCCGGGTCATAGTGGTTTGGGGGAAATGAACGGGCTGACGAGCTGGCTAGGCAAAGATCAGCCCTTCATAGCTCACTCGCGGAAAGAGTCAACATTCATATTGGTGTTATGAAAGGCAAGATATTCTCAATTTTCCTCGCTGAATCAAACCACAGCACAGGTTGAGTAGCCTTACCAACTTTATCATATCTAGAAGGATATGGCCCACCTATAATAAATCCCGTACTTATAAACTTATTTGCAGACCCAGGCAAGACATAGCCAGGGTCGTTGCTACAGGCACCGGACACTGGCCTGCTGGAGAACACGCATTTAAGCTGAGCACCCCCCACAATACTTTCTGTTGAATATAATTGTACTATGGCAACACTTACAATCAACTTACAATTATTATAACTCTGCCATCTGTATTTGAATTAATTGTCTCACTAATGTTCACCTTATTCTTGATCTTACCACACTATATTATACTTTATATTATATCCTTTCACTTGAATAAAACCCTTCTTTGTAAATAGACGTTCAATAACTTTTTCTTAAAGACTTCTTAATCCACAGCCATCGCTAAGTAAAAGCCTAAATATTGTACAGGTTATGGGCCCAGCTGGTGTAGAATTTAATTTGGATCATTATTAAAACTAAATTTTTATAAATTGTAATCTCTATATCATTTCAAATTTGAGTGATGTCGATATCAACAGTGCAAGGCAGAATCGCTATTTTCAACGGCGATAACTATCCGACTTGGCGAGCACAAATGGAAGGTGTCTTACACAAGCTTCGCTTTCTGAAAATTGTGCAGGGGCTGGATATACGTCCAGAAGCAAAGGCAGAACAAGAGAAGTGGGACGACAAAGACCTCGATGCTCGGAGTGAACTTCTACTAGCTACGGAACCACACGTGGTAGCACTCGTAAAAAACTTTAAGACTTCAAAAGAAATCTGGGATTTCTTGCAGTCTAGCTACGACAGGAGGAGTGTGCGACAGAAGGCAGAAGAGTTTAAGAAACTATTGAACATTCGCATGAGCAGCACGCAGAGTATGGATGAATACCTGCGAGAGTATTGTGCGATCATAAGTCGATTGACAGAGCTGGATGCAAAACTTGATGATGATCTTCTAGTCGTCATTCTCTTAGATAGTCTTGATGAGAGTTACAACGACGTACAAGCAGCATTCGCAGCACAAAAAGACTTTCCATCGTTAGAGACTGTTCGCATTAGGCTCATGGAAGTTGGAGACAAGAAGAGAGGGTCGTCATCGTCATATGATAACGCCATGAGAGTTAAAGGTAATTTTAATCAGTATTCACCTCGTTATAATAAGCCTAAGCCGTGTCGTCGAGCACCACAACAAGTTGGTTCAACTGGCGCTAAATATTGTAATTACAATTGCCGGCGATGTGGACGAAGGGGTCATAAAGCGAGAGACTGTTATTCACATCGAGAAATGGCAAAACAAGTTGATGACGTATATGAAAGTGGTTTCATGATGCAAGAATTTTTGAGCTTATCGCCAACAAGAGCACTGGAAGTGATAGAGAGCCAGAATCAAAGAAAAAACACACGTTGGTGCTTGGACAGTGGAGCTACATCCCATATGTGTCACAGCGAAGTTTTTTTTTCTAATCTTTCCAAAAGTCACATCGGGTATGTTAAGCTAGCTAATGACAAGCAGGTAAAAATTATGGGTATTGGAACTGTCAAAATTGTCAGTGAAGTAAATAAAAAAACCCTTATATTGTTCGCTTTTTAACACATTGTATGTTCCAGATCTTAAAGAAAACCTTATCTCTATTAATAAAGCAACAATGAATGGTGTGAAAGTTTTTTTTGAGGCTAACCACGCACGTGTAATGAATAAAAATGGTCAACAACTTATGAGTGCCGACAAGGTGGAAGGGCTTTACTTTGTGTATCCTATCAAAGAAAAAGCGTGCAACACCAAGAGCACTCAGATTGCAACATCCGTAAAGGCAGCAGAGAATTTCAAACTTTGGCACAATAGGATGGGACACTTAAATGCAGCATCCCTGAAACAGCTACAACGAGAAAATATTGTACGAGGGCTCCCAGAATTTAAGAACTTCGAATTAAATTGTACAGCATGTATCCAAGGAAAGCCAACCCGCCTACCATTTAATAAAAACGACGAGAAATCAACCACATCTTATTTGGACCTCATCCATTCGGATATATGCGGACCCATGAAATCGGAATCACTGAGTAAGTCGCTATATTGTAACGTTTATAGACGATTACTCTAGAAAAATATTTATTTATTTTATTCGAAAGAAATCTGAGATGATAGACAAATTTATACATTTTAAAAATTACGTAGAAAATCAGATGAACAAAAAAATTAAAAGATTTCGATCTGACAATGGGTCAGAATACACCAGCAATAGTTTTAGAAGCTTATGTTAATCAAGTGGTATTTTCCAAGAGTTTAGTTCGCCATACACACCACAGCAAAACGATGTGACCGAACGTGATTAAAGCTGAGCTTCCAGACTTTTTATGGGCAGAGTTGGTTAATACTTCAGCCTACATACGCAATCGGTGTCCGACTACATCAAATCAAAACAAAACTCCTGAAGAATTGTGGTCTGGAAAAATTCCTAGTGTGTCACACTTTAGGGAGGTAGGAGCGAGGGCATTTGCATTGAATAAAGCTGGAAATAGAAGCAAGTTTGAGGCTAGAAGCGAAGAGTTTGTGTTGATAGGCTATTGTGAGGACACAAAGGCATACAGGCTTTGGAAAAGAGGCACTAGATCAGTAGTAAAAAGTCGAGACGTAGTTTTCATTGAAGGCTCTGGGAAAGAAAATCAGTACAATTATCTTGATGTTGGTGCTGGAGCAGGTGTATCAGGAACGGATGAAGTAGATACAGACATAGCAGGAAAAGGTGCAGCAGGGACATGCAAAATAGAATCAAATGAGTCAGGAACAAGTGCAGCAGGTTTTCAAGAAAAACAAAACGAAATGGAAACAGATAGCCATAGAAGTGACAGCTCAGAACAAATATCCGATGAGGAACACTTTGATGAACATTTTGAGGAAGCTTTAGATAATATAAGCTGTGACGACAACGGGATAAACGCAAAACTGAACTTAAAAAATAAAAGTAAACCAACTAATCAAGTTGATCGAAGTCCACGGCCTCAACGAAACGTTCCTAAACATAATTATAATGAAACTTCTTATCTAGCTAATATTGAAGATCCTAGATCGCTTAAAGACATTGAATCTTCCCCAGATGTTGAAGAATGGAGGAAAGCAATGAATGTCGAAATAGATTTTTTGAACAAAAATAGAACCTGGGTACTCGTAGACCGTCCCAAAGATAAAAATGTTATTGGATGTCGGTGGGTATTTAAAACCAAGCGTAACTCAGATGGAACTGTGGAGAGGAGGAAGGCAAGGCTTGTAGCAAAAGGGTACTCACAAATGTACGGGGTAGATTATTTCGAAACATTTGCTCCAGTAGCTGAGATAAGCCCTATTCGAATGCTTTATGCTATTGCTACAGAATATGATTTGAATCTTCACCACATCGACGTTTCGACAGCTTTTTTGTATGGAGATCTTGATGAAGAGATTTACATGGAGCAGCCAGCAGGTTTCGTGAACAAAAAATCGAAGTATGCAAATTACAAAAATCAATATATGGCTTAAAACAATCGGGATACCAATGGAACAAAAAGTTAGATAGCAAACTTCAAGAAATTGGATACCAAAATTCAAACTATGATAAATGTATATATTTTAAAAAACAACATGGAATAGAGACATATATAACAGCCTATGTTGATGACTTAATTGTTGCAACAAACAACGATTTTGAATTTGATAATTTGAAATCACATTTAGAAAAATACTTTGAAATTAGGGACATGGGCGAACCAAAGCTTACAATAGGGTTGGAAATTTCACGCGACCGCGAGCGAGAAACTCTTTCAATCAGTCAGTCAAGTTACATAAGGAACTTAATTTCAAAATACAAGTTGACTAATTGTAAGCCACGAACTCTTCCATTACCACCAAAGACCAAACTTGAGAAGGAGCCACAAATTGAAGGTGAAAAGAAACCAATTAACCAAAAGTCCTATCAGGAACTTATAGGAAGCCTGCTTCATTTGTCTACATTCAGTAGGCCTGACATTGCATATTCCGTAAATATACTTTCGCAATTTAACCAAGACCCGAGAGTTCAGCATTGGAATTCAGCCATATCTGTTCTTAGATATCTTAAAGGAACTGTAAATACTAAAATTTCTTATTACAGATCTGGGAAACAAATTATTGCTTATGCTGACTCAAGTTATGCCGAAGATGTCAATGATAGAAAGTCGCAATCTGGCATTGTCTTTGTTCTATCAGGCGCTCCAATCGATTGAGAATCTCGTAAACTATCTATCGTTACGTTGTCCAGTGCTGAAGCCGAGTACGTTACGTTGACGTCAGCTGAATATAATTGTACTATGGCAACACTTACAATCAACTTACAATTATTATAACTCTGCCATCTGTATTTGAATTAATTGTCTCACTAATGTTCACCTTATTCTTGATCTTACCACACTATATTATACTTTATATTATATCCTTTCACTTGAATAAAACCCTTCTTTGTAAATAGACGTTCAATAACTTTTTCTTAAAGACTTCTTAATCCACAGCCATCGCTAAGTAAAAGCCTAAATATTCTATGCTTTCTGTCGTAGTTGTGGGGACCAACGAGAAAAGGTAACTGTTCTTCACTTCTTATGTAAGTGTCCTGCTCTAGCCAAAACGAGAGACAAAACATTGGGAAAGTCCTTCTTCAATGACCTTAATGAGCTTTCCGAACTGAAGATCAAAGATTTGATCTCCTTTCTAAACGCAACAAAGTGGATTTTTAACTAATTGTTTCAGTTCCTCTTCGAACTTGAGATCGCCAGCTAGCGAACTCAAAACAAAAACTCAGAATTATATATAATCCCTCTTTTAATTTTATAGGTCAAGCGAGTTTTTTATGTTATCAAAATGGCCCAACTCAGCGCTAATTGGGTCACCGAGGTAGACTTCTCGTGGCCGCCATTTCAACTACTACTGCTATAATGATGAGTTCACTCCCAGGCCTTATGATATTTCGGTCGTTTTCCTAAAAAATGTATGTCTTCTCTTCCAACTCCTTTATCAAAAATTCTTCCTTATCCTTAACTCAAGGAACATCTCCTAAAATATAGAAAATTACTTTCATAACAGTAATTCACAAAAAGGGGTCGAAAAGTGAGGTGAAAAACTATCGACCAATTGCCAAACTTTCCCATATCCCTAAAGAAGCGTTTTGTGCAAACTCCTTAGTTTCCGTTGGAGGTCTTTAAGTAGCCTAGTTCAGCGCGGTTTCTTAAAAAAAAAAAACAGATCCAACACCACAAACCTTGTAGATTTTTTTTTATTTAAAAATGACTTTTAGTCCAATGCGTTTCGCCCAGGTTCGACAGTTGGGCTCATCAGTAAGATGCTGTTGTACCTTTCTAAGACGCAACGCTTAGTCGATGACTAGCGACACAAATAAAATCTACAACACATATGTGTTGTGAATTATATTTTTCCAGAAGAATTTTTCAAAATTCCGAAAACTAGCACATATTTGCCTGAGTCTGGCTAAGATGAAAAATGGTGGAAGAAAACAACAACAACAATTTTCTGTTTTGTTTTCTTCCACTAATTTTCTTGTAGAATTTATTTCATTCACTCTAATAGCGTTTGCAGTTGCCCGTAGCTTAGTTGGTAAGTGCGTTGGCTGCTAAGCAGAACGTCGTTGGTTCGAGTCCTACTCAGGCCAAGTTTTTATTTCATCTTTCACGGGTACTGCCTCTTGCGAAGACCTGACAAATTTTCCAAGAGTATTACTCAGTCATGAAAAAGTGTTTCTCAACTTTGCCCTTAGGAATCGGCGTTAAATTGTTGGTCCTCTCAATTCTCCACACGCACTCAGAATTGTTGATGAGAGTAAGCCACTTAGGCCTTGGCTCTTCATGAGCTGTATGTCGCGCCACTCTATTTATTTTTTTAATAGCGTTAGAAAACGGGAATGAAGTTTATATGGTCTCCATTGACTTCAGTAGAGCGTTTGATACAATTTCTCATAATCTTTTAGTCTTTAAACTATCCTCTTTAGGCTTTGAACCCATTTCCTGAAATGTTTTACTCCTTACCTTGAGAATCATGAGTATTATGTCCGGTTTAGATCCACTCGTTCCAATCCTATTCTAGGCACTGCTGGTTACAAGAACGTAGAGAAATTGCTGACATTCTCTTCATTCATTGGCTTCTCAATGACTCAGTTATTTGCTCCTCTATTTATAACTCGATTTCTTTTAACACTCATATCCGTAACCTGAGAAACCCTCGTTTCTTCTATTTACCAACATACCAAACACCACACCTCCTACGGCCTCAACGAACCTCCAACACGCCCGCTCCGTTCGGACACGTACCTAAGTAAAATAGTAGGTAGGGGAGAGTGGGTATGTTTGGGACACTTTTCGAATACATTAAATTTTCCGAGATCTTATAGATCGTATCTGAGCAAAATTGATTTCTAAAGATAAAATAACATTTTGGCAACCTATTTTTAGTTAAAAAGAAGGCGAAACTCCGACAGAAGAAAAGCAAAAAATTAATTTCATGAACCAACTCACTTTGTCCCATTCCTCCTACGAGCAGGAGGATTGGGACAACTATGGGGTGGAATGGGACACTTTTCGAATACATTACATTTGCCGAGATCTTATAGATCGTATCTGAGCAAAATTAATTTCTAAAGATAAAATAACATTTTGGCAACCTATTTTCAGCTATAAAGAAGGCGAAAGTCCGACAGAAGAAAAGCAATAAATCATTTCATGAACCAACTCACTTTGTCCCATTCCTCCTGCGAGGAGGAGGATTGGGTTTGTCCCATTCCTCCTGCGATCAATAGGATTGCGACAACTATAGGGTGGAATAGTGATGTCCCAATCATCCTGCGTGGCACTTTATATAAATAATTTATAATATCACTTTTCGTGTGGCAATAATTAAACAAAACAACGATGGATTCACTTAAAAAATGGTGTTGCTACCTAATTATTACACTCTTTTGCGCTGTAAGTTCACACATTAAAAAAAATTCACTCAAAGTTTACACAGATGTTTTACTTTTTATGCACAAATTACCTTTTTTTAATCTCCACTCCTTAATTTTTTTCCTAGACACAACTTGTTTTGTTGAGGGATGGGGACAGACTGAAGACAGAATCTGTCATACAAGGAAAGAGAAAAAAAAGGTAGGAATTGAGAAAATGCCTAAGTCCCATTCCTCCTGTGTCCCAAACATACCCACTCTCCCCTATGTGAAAAAAAAATCCGACTAGCAAAAGAAGCCGATGTGGCTTCATCAAGTTTATCAGGTGACATGAGATGAGGTGATCGTTATGCTTGTGTCCAGCGTTATGTTGTGTCCAGCGTTATGTTGTGGACGAAAGTGATACGAGTGTTTTTCTACATTTGATTCCGATATTAACCATTACCAATTTTTGTATTTGTTTTTGAGAGCTTACTCATACGTATCATGTAATCCATAATTGGCATGGTGCTTTGGTACTCTTTCCATTATCACCAGCCGAACGGAGCAACGTTTAAAGCTAAATTATATAGAAGAGGTCGTAGCTGGCTTCCCTGGGCTTTTCCAGAGCTGGCCTTAGAGTCAATATGACTGCATTTCATTCAGGTGGATATCCAAGTGATGATAATAGTTGATCGAAGCTTTTTAAACATCTGTAGGTATAGAGACTTTCAGCTTCCTGACTCAATAAGACACTGATTTAAAAAGTCGATTTCATTGGCTTTGTGGCAAATGGCACGCCTGTTGGATATTAGTAAATCTTCTTTTTAAATTAAGAATGCATCTTAAAAGTCTTCCTTATCGAAAGCAAACATATTCGAAGAAGTACTTATGCCCGATGACGCACATTGATCATGCCCATGACCCGCACCAAACAGTCAGATAGTGGAAAACCGCTTGTTAATAAATCCGCCTAGATGAAGGTGTGCCTCGTTGCTAGAGAGGTGGGTAGTCGAAATAAGTCGTATAGGAACCACCAATCAAACAAATTTCTTCTAAGTAATCGGATTCTACTTAACTACGTATCACAACCTCACAGGGAAGGGAATGATATTCTTTGATGATTTCACTGTGAAAGAACACCTGATGTTTAACAGTCGCCTGAGAGGAATAAAGAGCAATGCGGACATGGAACTAAAAAAGTATTTGAAAAAAATCGGATTAGACAAAAAGCCGATGTTGCTTCAACAAAACTATCAGGTGGTATGAAGCGAATGTTATGCTGTTGTAGGTTGTACATCGACATGTGATAGAACAAAAGTTGTTCTATATTCGATTCCGACTGACGAAAAAAATTCTGCGAATTATATCGACCAGAGAAACGAAATAAGTTTGAACACTCGAATTGATTTGAATATTCAGAATAGTACTATTTAATGAAGAAAATCCAGATCAGAACAGCACAGAACAGCACAAGTAAATGAAAACTGTAAGACCAAGTAAGAACAGAAAAGATCAGCTCCCTGTTTAATCTTGTTGACAGAATAAAATCAGCTGTTAAAAAAATATTCCAAGTCAAATCAACCTGAATAAAATTTTCATTTGTTGGAAATAAGATTCTGAACAGCTTATTAGATTTTTGCGAGAAATTATTACTTGGAAGTATAGTAGTAATGTTTTACTTCCATGGGAAAACTCATCAATCGAGATAATTTCAAAAGATTGTTTGATTGAAAAAAAAAAAATAAAAATAATTTGGCATTTGAAATTTTGACATTTGATAGTTTTCACAAAGCTGCACCACCAAAAAAGTAGGGGCAGACAAATGTGTACTTAACTGAGATGGACAACTTCTGGGAACACAAAGTGACAGATTGTAGAACAGTTTGGGGCAAGGTTTTTACTCATGGAACACACAAACGTGTACTTTTTGGATCTTTTCTGTGCGGAACAGATTCATTAAACAGACCTAATATTTTTAAATTTTTCAAAAACGTCTTAATATTGATATATTGAAATATTTCAACCCATTGACATATTATAATATGGACTGCTAGTTGCCAACTTCACGCGTGTTCAGCGTTAAGAGCGCCATTGGTTCAGGGTGGCCAAAAAAAGAACGATTCCAGCTGTCAAAAATGAACAAAAACAAAAACATAAACAACGAGGTCGCTGTGCAGTGTTACCGCAGGGAAAAATATTTTCGAGTCCAAGATGCTTGAAAAACGAGTCCACGTAAAAAAAAAAATTAAATACTTTCAGAAATCATTTTGTTTTAAATTTTTAACATACTTATTTGTATTCTGCAAACAAAAAACGTTATAAAAACGAGTCCCCGAGCCAAGGAAGAAACAACGAGTCCATTTTCAATCTATAGAGTCCATGTGGTAACACTGTCGCTATGAATTCAAACAGATTTTTTGGGACTAATTTGGCCGCTTTTTTAAATATGTATGTGTCGGGTCTCGAGGCAGTTTGTATTGGTTGCCAATTTGTAGGAGTTGCTTTCTTCTTTTAATTTCAACTCACCAAATGTTTCCATATCCCTCAAGTTTTAGAAAGCATTTTGTGCAAACTCCTTAGTTTCCGTTGCAGGTCTTTAAGTAGCCTAGTTCAGCACGGTTTCTCTTGAGAATCGTGAGTATTATGTCCGGTATAGATCCGCTCGTTCCAATCCTACTCTTGCCACTTATGGTGTACAAGGTAGTAATTTAAGCCCTCTTCTCCTTATTCAATTTTAATTGGAAGCATCTAACAAAGATTCCTTCGTCTTGCACTTCAACACCTTCTCTGGGAAAATACGATGATCTTAACCCCTTATCGTGACCGCTTCCAACTGCTCAATCAAAATTCGTTACAGGAACGTAGAGAAATTGCTGACATTCATTCATCGGTTTCTCACTGGCTCAGTTGTCTGCTCCTCTCTTTATAACTCGATTTCTTGTAACAGTAATATCCGTAACGTGAGAAACCCTCCACTCTTCTATTTACCAACACACTATTATTATTTTAAGCTATATCCCACCAAGAAGTTCTTTTGAATTGTATAAAACGCACATTGATAATTGCTTTCATATTCAAAGTCAATTAAAAGAAAATCAAAAAATTATAATTTTTGGTGATTTTAATTTGCCTTATATCAATTGGTTAAAAGTTCCTGATGAAAATCGTTTAATACCATTTAACATTAATAATGATTGTGAGAGTGTGGTTGTAGACACCCTAGCTGAGGCTGGGCTGAATCAAATAAATTGTTTTCCAAATAGTCTAAATAGATATCTAGATTTGATTTTTGTTGATAATGAGCTCAGTGTGAGTATCGACAGCCCCACTCCACCACCATTAAAGAATTCTGATAACCATGTTTCTCTTTCTTTGAAATTTTTTTTTTATGAGTACATAAAAAATACACAAAATAATCTATGTTATGATTTCAATAAATGTAATTTCACTGAAATTTCAAAATTCATAAACTCTTTATCGTCTAGTCGTCTGTCTATGTTTGCTTTAAACAACTGTGATATAGATTCTTCGTATAATATTTTAACTGGTGCATTGCAAGAAGCAATTGAATTATTTACGCCTAAATTTATAAAAAATCAATCTTCAAAACCAAAATGGTATAACAAAAGATTAATTAATATTAATAATAGGAAAAATAAAGCTTACAAACATTATAAAAAATCAAATGGTGATCAAACTCTTTTCGAAAATTATTATCGCTTACAAAAAGAATTCGATTTTCTAAATAAATTCCTATACAAACAATATATTTTGAGCATGGAAACTTTGCTTCAGAAAGATAGTAAACGTTTTTGGAAATTCATCAATGAAAAGAAAAGTTCAACTGGTATCCCGAATTTAATCCACTATGAAGGTGTGACATCGAATGATTTGTCTGAGATGTGTAATATATTTGCTAATTTTTTTCGTTCTGTTTATAAACCTTCTACCACTTATGTCCCTGTTGATAGTCATTCACAATCCAACCTTGTAGATATTCGTCTATTAAGTGTTACGTCTCAAGAGGTTGAAAGTGAGCTTTTAAATTTGAAAAACGATTCACTTCCGGGTGCTGATGGAATAATACCTATCGTCTTAAAAATGTGTGCTAAAGCCTTAGCCTCTCCACTCGCTGTCATTTTCAACCGCTCTCTTCGAGATGGTGTCTTTCTGGATGCCTGGAAAGTATCTGTCATCAACCCAATTTTTAAGTCTGGTTCCAAGAACGAAGTCAGTACCTATCGCCCAATTTGCAAAATACCAGCAATACCGAAAATTTTCGAAAAAAATTTATATAGCAAATTAGTTTTTCTTTTGAGAGAGGTTATTTCTCCCCTTCAACATGGTTTTGTTAGTGGGAGATCCACTACTACAAACCTTGTTACTTTCAATAATTATTTAACAAATTGCTTAGAACGTGGCTCTCAATGTGATGTATTGTTTACTGATTTTTCGAAAGCTTTCGATCAAGTCAATCATTCAATACTTTTGTCCAAATTAGAAAAACTTGGCTTTTTCTCTTCTATTCTGAAATGGTTGGAGTCTTATCTTAAAGGAAGAATACAAAGAGTGCAAATTAACAATCATGTTTCTGAACCAATCATTGTTACTTCCGGTGTCCCTCAGGGAAGTCATTTAGGTCCTTTGCTGTTTTTGATTTTTGTTAATGATATTCCAAGTTTGTTTGAAAATTGTGAATGTTTGATGTACGCTGATGATATAAAGCTTTTTTACTCTATAAATTCTATTCAAGACTGTATTTATTTACAAAATGATATTGACAAACTTTCTATGTGGTGTAATACCAACGAGCTTCATCTAAATGTGTCCAAATGTCTGGAATATGCTTGCATCGTATGGAATCCTTCTTATTCTAATCATTCATTGAGAATTGAAAGAATCCAAAAACGTTTTACAAGAATTGCTATAAATATTTTGCATTGGAGATCTGAAATTCCATCTTATAATACGAGGTGTCTGTTGTTAGGAATTCAAAGTCTTAAAACAAAAAGAGTTTATTTTGAAATCATGTTTATTAGAGATCTCATTAATTTTAAAATCAATTGTCCCTTCTTGCTCTCCCTTGTTAAGTTGTATACCCCTTCACGTGAACTTCGTGAACGATCACTATTTTATATCCCGTTTCATAGAGTTAACTACGGAAATAATGAATCTATGACTCGTTGTTTAAGGCAGGCTAACTCAATGTGTAATGTTCTTGATTTTAATATGTTTTTAAGCAGGGATTGTTTTAAGATGAAACTTTTATCATATTTATGCTCCATTATTATCATTTGATTGTTATAAATGTAAATGTAGGTACTTGTAAAGTAATTGTATTATTTATTCTATCTGTAATCTATAAGAGATTTTTGTAACTCTGATTGATGAAATAAATAAATAAATAAACTAAACACCACACCTTCTACGGCCTCAACGAACCTCTAACACGCATGCTCCGTTCGGATACGAAAGTAAAATAGTATGTGGAAAAAAATCGGATTAGCAAAAGAAGCCAATGTGGCTTCATCAAGTTTATCGGGTGACACGAGGCGATTGTTATGCTTGTGTCCAGCGCTATGTTGTGTCAAGCGTTATGTTGTGGACGAAAGTGATACGAGTGTTTTTCTACATTTGATTCCGACTGACGAAAAAAAATTTGCGAATTATATCGACCAGAGAAACGAAATTAGTTGGGACACTCGAATTAATTGAAATATTCAGGATATTTTAAAATTTCGAAATTTGTTCAAAAACGTCTTCATATTGACATTTTGAAATATTTTTGCCAGAAATTCACCTAAAATTAATTTTTCGGATTTGACAGGAATGATTTTTTGAAATTAAAGAAAATTCGTTCTCAAAGAGTTTTTTTTAATTACGTGTCGGGTCATGTCAGTTTTTATTGTTGCCCAATTTGTAGTATTTGCTTTTATATCTTCTTTTAATTTCAACTCACCAACTGTTTTCCATTCAAACTCTTCCGTCTGACCCAGTTTAAGGACACCAAATAAATCTACTAAACTACTTGTAGTTTCAAATAGATCAAAAAAACACAATTCCATATTTTTGTTTGGCCCAAACAAAAAAAGTTCTCAACTCTTATCCTGAGCTCTAGTCCTCTTGTACATCACTAAATAGGACCTAGAGCATTGAAGTTGCAGTCTGTCTGGGAAACGTTTGTTCACCAAATTTTGGCATTACATGTTAAACGCGACTCAATTACATGCCCATTTAACATAATTACTGCATGATCATATACACGGTGCAGTACATGCGTGTAATTTGATCGCACAGTTGGACTGAATTGTCCTTTGTATGCAAATTATGCAGATTTAATCGAAATATTTTATGGAAAACAGAGTTTGCAATATAAGATGATAGAATTTTTTTACTGTTGTCTCAGAGAACAGCTTAAACTCAATTTCAGTGTACAATAGTAAGTGCCTTACTTACTACAGCATACACCACTCACACCACACCTAATGGGTCAGACAGAAGAGTTTGAATGGAAACAGTTGGTGAGTTGAAATTAAAAGAAGATATAAAAGCAAATTCCACAAATTGGCAAACAATATACAAACTGCCTCAGGAAAATATTCCTGTCAAATCCGAAGAATTAATTTAGATGAATTTCTGGCTGAAAAGTTTCAAAATGTCAATATGAAAACGTTTTTGAAAAAATTTTCGAAATTTTAAAATATTCTGAATATTCAAATTAATTCGAGTGTCCAAACTAATTTCGTTCCTCTGGTCAATATAATTTGCAGAATGTTTTTCGCCAGCTTATCTGAGGCCACCTGTGCGGTTACATGAGACAATACAAATCAAAGTCTCCTCCTCTGAGCCACGTAGGTTTATGTTATGTGTGATTTCATTCTATGTGTCTATCTGTCTCTCTCTGTTCTATTAATGTCTTGTTCTGTCCCAGCCGATGGCCTCAGTCGCCAGTGCTGAGGTGCGTTTTTGCGCTGACTATAATCAACTATAATCAACAATGGTTGACTATTTCTCGTTTTTGCACGCCAATAGTTACGATTCGTAATCACAATTGTCGTTTTTGCGGTCTGTGTTGATGTGTCAAATCGTAACTATCTCTAACTATTTCCAATCCATCTCAGGAGGTGAGTTGAAAGTGGTTGGTGTGTCAAAGTGTTTTTTTTTTTGTAAAATGGCGTCTTTAATAATTGTCAATCTGGACTGGAATCTAAGAAAAAACATTCTGGTTGTGCTTTTTTTACAACCGCGTAGCCGCGAATTTAATTACCTACAATCAAAGGATTTGTGTTCGTTTTCAATTATTTCATTACAAAATAAAGAAAATAAGGTTCCCCTTACAAATTTTAAATTGTCGGAAAAAAGAACTTTATTTCGCCGGATATTTTGCAAAAGGAACTTCATTAGAAAAAAGACAACAAGTCGTAAGGAAATTTCTCTCTTGCACTTTTTTTTTGGTTTCAAAATGTGTAGTGTACTCGTAAAAACATTCTGGTTTTAAAATCTCTCCCTGGGGCCATGTTCTGTAATTTATCACTCGCAAGAAAAAAGTGATAAACGCAAGGAATCGAAACAAATTGCATTGAAATTGTTTCGATTCCTTGCGTTTATCACTTTTTTCTTGCGAGTGATAAGTTACAGAACATGGGTCCTGGTCACAAACTCTTCCAATCGAATTGACTATACTGCGATCCACAAACATCCCTTTTTCGAGGAGCGAAGAGCGTCGGCGATATACTCGAGAAGCAGAACGAAAAATTGGAGGGTAGATAAGTTGGCCGCTGCCCGTGAGCAGATGATTGTCGAACGTCTGTCGGCACGAACGGCAAACTTAAACTTGTAGAAGGTGGAGAAGCAACTGGAGCACAAAATGTGGGAAAAGACCGAGCAGGAGAGGATGAAGGAGAAATCTGAGGTAAGGTTTTTCATCTCCAAATAGAATTCATATAACGTTTATTGTATTCTTTAGGTCGTCGAACAAATTTTAGAACAAGAATCTCCTTCGTGAACTCAACGAAGAGCGGGAAAAGTCCTCAAACGCCATCGATGCGGCTTCAGCTATCGAAACAAGCTCAAAAACCTCGAAGACAACTACGAACGACTTAAGTAAGCATGCAACATCACCGACAACCAGCTGACCGAAGTCGAGGCAATGCTGCAAGCCGAACAGAAGCGCAGTCAACCGTCGCAGGAGAAAACCGATGTCCGGGAGAAGGACGAAGCCATCAGTAAGCTGAGGAAGATAATCAACGAGAAACATGCGAACAAACTCGTCGCTGAAGGACGGTGAAACGGAGACACAAGAAAAAGTGGAAGTCCTTATTATTATTATTGCTTTCATGTATTCTGTCGGCAATAAAAAAATTTGTTCATTGGTTTCAAAAAAATAAAGACTTTCTCCGTTTATTTATATAAAAGCACGAACTAGATTATGCAATTGATAGTTTTTAAGCGAATCTGGAAGCAGCAATTAGGAGAATATCAGGAGCTGGCTTGCTTGGAACAGCTTGAAGATTTCTTTATGGAGGGTGGTCTTCAGTTCTAATATGCCGTTTGCCTTTCTTGCTGTGGGTTGTTCAAAAATAAATAAATATGATCTCATTTCTTTAAGAACTTACCATATCAAGATCATTGTTTAATTTTTGCAATAAATTTAGACTAACGAAAATTGTTGTCTCTTTATCTATTTCAATTATTATGATCAAAAGAAAAGAAAAATATAACCTCAAAAGATTTGTTTTTTTTTCTCGTTTGACAGATCAACCAAACCTAACTAAAAAGCGTTTTTGGATTATTTCAACTATTTCTAACTATTTCAACTATGACACATCAACCATGTTTTTTTGACATGAAAATAACTATAGTCAACTATCGTCAGCGCAAAAACGCACCTCTGCTATGTGTCTGTAGTTCGTTACATTCATGTGCGAAGTACTGTGAAATGTCAATGTTTATGTGACTTAAATTTCTTATCCATTTTGATGAAATGGTTATTAGGTTAGTTAGGTTTTGTTAAACGATGGTCTAAATTTTCTAAACTCTACGTGATCCGATCCCTTTAAATGATGTTAGTCCACCTTCTTCTTGAATATGTGTCCCAGGTTTGGTCGCCTTGTCAAGACATACATAATCAAGGATTGAAAACATCCAACAAAGATTCCTCCGTTTTGCACTTGAACACCTTCTTTGGGAAATACCGATGATCTTAACCCCTTTTCGTGACCGCTTCCAACTGCTCAATCAAAATTCGTTACAGGAACGTAGAGAAATTGCTGATATACTCTTCATTCATCGGTTTCTCACTGGCTCACTTGTCTGCTCCTCCAGTAATATTCGTAACTTGAGAAATCCTCGCTCGACTCTTCTATTTTCCAACACACTACACACCATACACCTACTACGGCCTCAACGAACCTGGAAGTAAAATAGTATGTGAAAAAAAAATCTGATTAGCAAAAGAAGCCAATGTGGTTTCATCAAGTCTATCGGGTGGCATGAGGCGAATGTTATGCTTGTGTCCAGCGTTATGTTGTGGAACGAAAGTGGTACGAGTATTTTTCTACATTTGATTCCGACTGACGAAAAAAATTCTGTGAATTATATCGACCAGAGAAACGAAATTAGTTAGGGAACTCGAATTAATTTGTATAAATTTCGAAAAAAATTTCAAAAATGTCTTCATATTGACATTTTGAAATATTTTTGCCAGAAATTCATCTAAAATTAATTTTTCGGATTTGACAGGAATATTTTTTGGAAATTGAAGAAAATTCGTTCTCAAAGAGTTTTTTTTTTTTTTTTTAAATTATGTGTCGGGTCGAGTCAGTTTGTATTGTTGCCCAATTTGTAGAATTTGCTTTTATATCTTCTTTTAATTTCAACTCACCAACTTTTATTTCCTTTCAAACTTTTTTGTCTGACCCAGTTTAAGGACACCAAATAAATCTACTTAACTACTTGTAGATCCAAAGAGATAAAAAAACACAAGCCCATATTTTGGTTTGGCCCAAACAAAAAAAGTTCTCAACTCTTATCCAGAGGTCTTGTCCTCTTGTACATCACTAAATAGGACCTGGATCATTGAAGACCCTTTTTTGTGGTCAGTTTGGGAAACGTTTGTTCACCAAATGTTAGAATTAAATGTTAAACGCAACTCAATTACATGCCCATTTAACATAATTACTGCATGATCATATACACGGTGCAGTACATTCGTGTAATTTGATCTCACAGTTGGACTGAATCGAAATATTTTATGGAAAATAGAGTTTGCAATATAAGATGATAGAATTTCTAACTTCCCAGAGGAAGTTATTGTAATGGGGCCGATTTTGTGAATCTCTAATTTTTGCATATCTCCATGTTTCGAGGTCACTAGAATCCGAATCAAGCGTTTTTATGATGATGTCTGTATGTGTGTATGTGTGTTCGTATGTCCGTTACGTTTTTTCAGCTCGAACCACTCATCGTATTGTCATAAAATTAGTCTTATTCGACGCGGCATTGTGTTGTTAAGAGTTGATTAGATTTTGAGCGAAATCCGCTTAGCGGTTTTTAATGGCAATCAAATATCTAAGACGACCCTAATATAATGAAAATTATGATAATTTCTGTAATAATTTCAACAATAGTGCAAAAAATCTTATAGTTAATGTGAAAAAAAAACAGTATTCAGGAGTATCATGGACTATATTTGATTACAAGCTGTATGGTGGGTCAGCTTTGCTGCTTTGCCGTATAAATATTAATTTTCGGAAATACTAATCCCATTAGAAAAATTGCTTCAATATAGAAAACTACAATATTCAGGAATAATATAGGCTGTATTGTACTGTGCAAAGTAGTTGTGCATGAGTCCACGAGTTGGTACGATCAACGTTTGACAGATGGCGCCACTGTTATTCAATAAACTTAAAGTTTTTCATAAAATCATGTTTTATACAATTTGACTTTGAACCGACGTGCGTTTATTACTACAATGGGATGCATCGGCTGAATATTTTGCAAAACAACTAATGTTTTTAAGTATTTTTCTACTTTGTGTGTCGTGTGGACTCCATGGGTCGCACTCATATTTTTTTTACTGTAGTCTCAGAGAACAGCTTAAACTCAATTACAGTGTGCAATACTTACTTACTACAGCATACACCACTCACACCACACCTAACTGGGTCAGACAGAAGAGTTTGAATGGAAACAGTTGGTGAGTTGAAATAAAAAGAAGATATAAAAGCAAATTCTACAAATTGGCAAACAATACAAACTGCCCCGACACATATTTTCTTTTCAATTTCAAAAAATCATTCCTGTCAAATCCGAAAAATTAATTTTAGATGAATTTCTGGCTAAAATATTTCAAAATGTCAAAATGAAGACGTTTTTGAACAAATTTCGAAATTTTAAAATATCCTGAATATTTCAATTAATTTGAGAGTCCAAACTAATTTCGTTTCTCTGGTCGATATAATTCGCAGAATTTTTTTCGTCAGTCGGAGTCAAATGTAGAAAAATACTGGTTCTACTTTCGTTCCACAACATAACGCTGGACACAACATAACGCTGGACACAAGCATAACGATCGCCTCATGTCAGCTGATAAACTTGAAGAAGCAACATTGGCTTCTTTTGCTAATCCGATTTTTTTCCACATACTATTTTACTTCCGTGTCCGAACGGAGCATGCGTGTTAGAGGTTCGTTTAGGCCATAGGTGTGTAGTGTGTTGGTAAATAGAAGAGTGGAGGGTTTCTCACCTTACGGATATTACTGTTACAAGAAATCGAGTTATAAGGAGAGGAGCAGACAACTGAGCCAGTGAGAAGCCGATGGATGAATGTCAGCAATTCCTCTACGTTCCTGTAACGAATTTTGATTGAGCAGGTGGAAACGGTCACGATAAGGGGTTAAGATAATCGGATTTTCCCAGAGATGGTGTTGAAGTGCAATACGAAGGAATCTTTGTTAGATGCTTCCAATTATAATTGAATAAGGAGGAGAGGGCTTACCTAAATGACTACCTTGGGGTACACCAGAAGTGGGTAGAGTAGGATTGGAACGATCGGACTTATACCGGACATAAAAATCACGATTCTCAAGAGAAACCGTGCTGAACTAGGCTACTTAAAGGCCTGCAACGGCTACATAGGAGTTTGCGCAAAATGCTTTCTAAAACTTGAGGGATATGGAAACAGTTGGTGAGTTGAAATTAAAAGAAGACATAAAAGCAAATCCTACAAATTGGCAACCAATACAAACTGCCTCGAGACCCGACACATATTTTCTCTTCAATTTCAAAAAATCATTCCTGTCAAAACCGAAAAATTAATTTTAGATGAATTTCTGTCTGAAATATTTCAAAATGTCAATATGAAGACGTTTTTGAAAAAAAAATCGAAATTTAAAAATATTCCGAATATTCAAATTAATTCGAGTGTCCAAACTAATTTCGTTTCCCTGGTCGATATATTTCGCAGAATTTTTTTCGTTGACCGGAATCGAATATAGAACAAATTTTGTTCTGTCACATGTCGATGTGCAATGACAACAGCATAAAATTCGCTTAATGCCACCTGATAGTTTTGATGAAGCAACATCGACTTTTTGTCTAATCCGATTTTTTTTCAAATACTTTTTTACTTCCATGTCCAACACATTGCTCTTTAGACCTCTCAGGAGACTGTAAAACTGTAAATATCATTCCCTACCCTGTGGTCTTGTAGGTGGTTGAGAACAATCTGATTTCTTTGAAGTAATTTGTATGATTGGTGGTTCTTGTATGAATTAGATTAGTAGTGAGATTGGGATGCACTTCGACCACCCACCTCTCTACCAACGAGGCACAATGGATGTATTAACAAGCAGGTTTTCCGCTGTTGGGCAAATGAGAATCCCACGCTTGATTGTTGGAAAGCCGATAAGACCACATAGTATTGTCTGTTTGTTGCGTGTCATGGACATGCTTCGGGTGTGAAATCGGGCTTAAGTACTTATTCGAATATGTTGGCTTTCTAAAAGGAAGACTTCTTAGGTACATACTTAATTTAAAAGGATGATTAACAAATTTACAACAATGGTGCCTTTTGCCACATAGCCAATGAAATCGTTAGACTTTTAAAATCAGTGTGTTAGTGGGGTCAGGAAGCTGATAGTCTCTTTACCTACAGATGTTTTAAAAGCTTCGATCAACTATCATCGTCACTTGGATATCCACCTTAATGAAATGCACTTATATTGTCTCTAAGGCATTTTTTTTCAAATTCTGTAGTCCCCTAGGGAAGCCAGCTAGGGCCTCTGCTTTTTAGTCAAGCTATAAACGTTGCTCCATACTGCTTGGTGGTAATCTTCGTAAACATGAGTAAGTTTTCAAAAACAAATAAAAAATATTGGTAAAGGTCAATGTTCCACGTTCTAAAAACTAATGTACTATTTCATAAGCTACAAGGTACATGAACAGAACATGACATAATTTTATCACTTAAGTTCGTCAAAATACACTCAAAATCCGACAGACAAGGATTTCCAGCCTAATTTAGTAATTTAATCCCTGTTTGGTTATTTAAATCAATTTACTCCACCCTCCCAACAGAGATATGAACATTTCCCTGCCATAAAGCAAGTCATCAACAATCCAGCGCAGCGGTTTCATTATGTTTATTTTCCACTATCCAAATAAAATATTACACAAAAAACATAATATTTCCGCAGACACAAGTTTCTAGTAGGAGTTTCAACTTGTCCCTCAACTCTCAAGATGTTCTCAAGTTTTTTCCTTATCATTCATAATTGACCAGTGTTCCTTAATGCTTCCGTCACTAATGCATTCCTATTTGAGGAATGAAGATGTTGAATGTCCAACTATGGTGCCCAAAACAATATAAGTCAATTACACAGTGGTTTGTTTTGTAACCTAAATTCACTTTAAGTTTAACAACTCAAAAGCACAGTTTAAGGGTCATGCAGAAACAGACCTTCAGCAAAAATAAGCCCTACTCAATACTCAAAGGAGCAAAGAGTTAAACATTGCATGAATATTGGTCAGCAAATTTGAATGAGGTTACTCTCTTGCATCCTTAAGGCCATTTAAATATTTGTCAAACTAAAAAAATCATAATTATAATAATGCAATACATTAAAGGAAATAGCCATTTTCAGCGATACCACATCGGTATTCATTGACTTATGCAGATGATTACAGTCACATCACATGCAGGCATTGGTTCAACAAGCGGAAGTAAGTTGACTTAATTTAACTTTGAAAATAAGTTTAAAGCTTTAAAACATTAGACAAAGGCCATCATGTCGAGAAGTCACGACCAGTTTTCAATTATGGATGCAGCTCATCCTTCGGGAATGTCATGTAGCTCTTCTATCCCAGATAGAAAAGTTTTCTTTGATGCGAATTTTCTTGCTAGTTGCGTCCGTTCTTTGAAATGACTTCCGAGCAGAGTTTGCAAAAAAATTACCCCGATGACGGTGAGATGAAAAGGATGACTGGGCTGAGTAATGATGATGGTCTCGAAATTAGTCGATACATGTGCAGAAAGAACTCAAAATATTTGTTTTTTCGTCCTTTTTTCAACACCTTATTAGCTTTTCAAAGGATTTAATCAAGCAGCTACATAAATCTGATTTATCATTTCAACTGTATAACTAACTCACTTACTCGAACTCAATTACATAATGCAATAGCTAGCCATGTTAATCTTCAATTTCAATACCTTCTTGATAAGGATCCCTCTCAATCCCATCTCAAACTCTTTGCCCTGAAGTCAACAAGTAATCTTACTTGAGATTCCTAGAATTCCGTGATCGAATCCGAACGCTGACCTATAGAAACGCCACGTCGTTGTCGGTCGTCGTTGTCGACTCGATATAGAAGAATGGGTAGTAATGTGATGTTTTCCAGCTCGTCTTGTCTCGACGACGTGAAGCCATTAGCTGCTAACCTCCCACATAATTAACAATAAGTTTATTTTTCCCAGAAGATTTTCATCTTCCAGGAAATATCTTCCTTTAACTGGCATGTTAAGAGATTGGAGGGGATTTTATTTTCTTGTCGCTTCTCAGACTTACAATATACCTTTAACAAGGACGAACGAGTTCAAGTCACTTTGAGAAGATGTGATGAGGTGTGAATAAAATCCTTTCACAAGTAATGCGCTATGCGTTAATTAAGGCAAAGCTACTTGAATATTAATGTTGATAAAAGTGGCATTAGATTCCAGTTACAACAGAGGTACAGTTCTCTTGCTGTGTCTAGATTAAGACATGAGGTTCTGTTTATTTATTTTTTTTAAATACAAAGTTCAAGGCATTTTGTTGAAAAGTGAGAATCTGCGGTTTATACATTTTTTATGTTTTTGCTAACAGGTTTTATTTACGTACGTGATTTTTGCATTAAGGAAGGTTAAGGCTTTGAAGAGTATGTAAGTGACACGTGCTCGAGGTTTTAAATATGTAATCGAATTATTCAAAGCAAAAATGTTTACCCAAGTGTAAATACAACGTTAAATGTTCCCACACGTGCTTTTCGAAACAATTTTGGAATTTCGCTTTTTTTAAAGGGCAAAAAATTCCTACTCTCTTGACTGAATTGACATTAAAAGACAAACTGACTGCATTAAAACTAATTTCAATAATTTGACTAGCCTTCTCACCGCCTTTAATTGAAACTGATTATATAAAATATCTGTTGTGTTGTGGCTACAAAGAAATAAAGCATTAGTTTGATATGTATTTTGCTAAAATGGAAGAAATAATCGTATACTTGTTTCATGATCGCGCGTTCAAATAGGATGAAATTTGGGATGTATCAACGGCATCGGTGGCATCGAAGTAGGTAAAAGAAAGATTAATCAACCTATCTTCTGTGTCAGAAGTGCAAGTGGCAGATGCCAGTACATATTCAATGTTTCTTGTAGCACAGATAAGAAAATAGTTTCTTATCTGTGTTTGTGTAATAGACCGCCATGTTTTTTTTTTTTAGCCAATACACCATCCTGAATATAGAAAGAAGGGACCACGGACTTTGTTATCGTTATTAACATAAGTTAAGAAAAAGTTCAAAAGTTATACAGAACCATTCAATTTGGGTGGAGCAGACCACCAATTCCACCTACCCGATATTGAGGAAGTGAAGATAGCGATATCTAAACAAAGCCTATGGAGCAGACGGCGCGGCGCGGCGTAGCAGCCGATCTGGAAAAAGCAGCTGGAGATGATTTGGTTAGGAGTATGCATCAGTTCATCTGAAAGATTTGGTCGGAGGAAAGCATGCCCGACGAATGGAACTTCAGCATCTTATACCCTATCCTCAAGAAAGGAGATCCCCTGAACTGCAACAGTATAAATATAAGAGGTATAAGCCTCCTAAACATCACCTACACGATCTGCGTTGTAACGTTTGAAGTCTTTCGTCAACAACCTAATAGGTTGTGTGGCTTATCAATGTGGCTTCAGACCCGGAAAGTTCAATACAATCATTTATTCACTCTACGGCAGATCTTGGAGAAGACCCAGGAACTTCAAATCGACAAATCGATTCCAACAAACTTTTCATCAGCGTCAAGATCGCGTCTGACAGCGTCTTAGACAACAACACCAGCGCTGAAATCAAACGAAGAATCACTCTTGCCAATCGCTGCTTCTTTGGACTTAGAAGGCAATTGAGTAGTTAAGTCCTCTCTCGAGCAACTGTGTCACTGTACAAAATTCTCCTCATCACGGTCCTAAAGTATATGGTGCAGAGACAAACACCATGAAAACATCGGATGAAAACGCTTCAAGAGAAAAATTCTTCGAGTGATTTTTGGTCCAGTCTGCATAAATGGAAAATGGAGACGAAGAAGAATCAAGAGTTGTATGAGCTCTTCAGCGACACTGACCTAGCCAGAAAAGTTAAGGTCCAACGTCTTAGATGGTTGGGTATGGAAATAATGCAAATAGAAATAATGTGAGTTTTCAAATCCAACCTGTATGTACGTCGCAGACGAGGAAGACCGCGACTCAGGTAGAGCACACAGGTGGTAGAGGACCTGAACCAACTTGGCGTGTGAAACTGGAGGCAGCTAAGGACCAAGCTGGCTTGAGACGCAACAAAAACTGAACGAAGAAAATACAAGAAAGTGAAAAGATTGTTTTACCTCATGATTTGTGTTAAAATGTTCGGAGTTTATGCAAGACAAGGAATTAGCTCGTAGGTGAATGAATTTTGTAACGTTGGAATTCAATACTAGCAAGGTGAGATAGTGGATTTCCGAGTAATGAGTAACATAGTCTCGGTGTGTGAGTACAAAGAAGTGCTGTTGGGTCGAGATTCGTTGGAGGTAGAGACGATCCACTGACTCAGAACTAAATATGTTGCTATTTGAAAAAAATGTATAAAGATTTAATTGGGTCAAAGAATCAAAAACTTTAAAATCTAATGCTCACGAGTTTTCGATTCCATATGATGAAATCTCTGGTGTGAGAAGGGGTTCCTCTATCACCTCGCGGTCGTTTAATTTGACTCAACCCATAAAGAGCTTTTTTTAGGTAGGAAATAGGGGTTGTTCTCCACATTTTAAGTTAGGGGTAATTGATCTGACCCCAAAGAATTTTTGGGCGTCCTGGAGGAGCCAAATTTTGCATCGCAAACCTCAACGCCAGCCATATAAAGTAAAGTTAACTCGGGACCGAGTCCCAATCTTAAGTCCCCTCTAAGTCATTGTTTTTTTTTATTTTGAATTGTTGTATAGTTATAGTTTTTGATTGAATTAAATGGAAGAGTGAAGCAGTTTTATGGGGTGAAGAAAGGTAAGCTGGCCTTAATAATGCGGTAAACAGTAAACTCTTCTGCTCTTTTTGGGAATGTGAATATAAGGCCCACCAGATTCCAGGTAGGGAGGGATTAGGTCGCGTCGTTATTCATTTATCGTATTCATCGAAATCTGATACGACTGCGATCCTACGAGCTGTTCCGACCACCACAAGCATGCCGCAGCTCTCATAACCGATATTCTGTCCTATTCATTTTTCTTTTCCCCGGATTGTTTTTCTGATACAATTTGTTTTATTCAATCTGTCCCTCGTGCAATTATTCCCCTCTTATTGCCTCAATTCATGTTTTAACGTTCATTTCGTCTAACATTTGGTCTTCAGGAAATATGTAGTTCTTCTTTTTAGCTAACCAACCATAATACAAGGTGCAATTGTGAGCCACGCCTAGTTTTTGTCGAAATTCAACCATGACAATATACAACGAAGTTAAATACAATTATTTTCTGTTCGCAATTATTCCTACATTGTGAAAAAAGTTGAATTTATAGAAGAGCGAACGAGAAAAGAGCAAGAAAAAGAATTACACGAGTTAAATTTGGTTCCCAAGGGGATTTACTTTTAAATGATTTTTTTTCTTTCTAATATGTAATAATTTCTTCGTTTTGCACCACCGAATTAACTCTGCCTCACGTGCTTTTATCAAAATTATGAAGCATAAGTAACTAACTTTGCTATCTCAGTATCCATAATGGAAAAGACCAATTCTTGCCTTTGGCTTTGACGCTTAGCAAAAACTTCGGTTAAGCACTGCTGCCAACCTCCAAAATGAGAGGCCTTAATCCTGTTCGATTTTTTTTTTATGAACTTACTTTTCGAATTCCGGAGTGACAACGGGTATTTAAAAGAACTTATGTTCTTCTAACTTATTGCTTTATGTTAGCCCTTATTTAATATTAATTTACACCAATTTTTTTCAAAATCATTGATTTATGTAATTTTGGTTACGTATACGCCACAGTGCCTCAATTTGAATTTTTCTTTTATAGAAATTAAGATTCGTAAAAACTAACGCTTCAAGCTGTTAAACAAAAATCCTTCAAGATTAGTTTTGTAACGTTTATTCTTGGCTATTTCGTGTAACCCTTTAGAGAGGCATTGAAATACTATAAATGCAGGCCTACAATAATTGCATTTTTTTCACTGGAGGACTAAAAAAGGAAGCTTATTTTTTTCCACGTTAAATATCAAAACAACAAAGATGATTAAATCTGTCATAATAAGAACTTCATCCTTTCGAGTTTTGATAAATTTTTGTATATTGTATAAATTGTCAAGAAGACTTAATTTAAAAAAGATTATTGCTATTTGTTCACAATGAGTTCGTTATGATCTCTTGACGAAAATCAATCTTGAATGCCAAAGTGAATAAAACTCCAAATTGACACTACTCCAGATTTTCAATAAAAAATCTCCTTTGTTTTCCGCACGAAATGGCAGCGAAATAAAATAAATGTATTTTCGTTGAGGGAGGTCCTTTACGAGATTTTTCAAGGACACACACATTTTTTTGCCTTAAACATTCCAATAATATTTTATTTTCACCACATAGACTCTTGGGTCCTGGGGGGATGAGCTCTTGGGTTTTTGGTGTATTTTTATTCTGTTTGATTATATCTTGTGCTCACGTACCCGCAGTTCGATTTGCCAATGGAGACGCATTGTGGTTTAAGATGTTGTGTTGAAAAAAATTACCGATAAATCAAACAGGGTGTTAAGTTTTGATTAGCGAACGCATAAAACACCACATAACATTGAAACAATCGCAAACTTTAAAACTTTTATGGTTTCACAGTGAAAGAACACCCTTTAGAAGTATGCCGAACGAATACCTTTTGTACAGAAAAACTGGAAAAAATCAATGCCTGAGGGAGTTATCCTTGTTGAGAGTGTATTGGACTGGTGTTCCATAGAACAAGGGTATATCATTTATCACACAGATTTACCTCGAACAAAAAAAGGATACAATCACTTTGGGAGTTTATTGTTTTTATTACAAAGAATACATCAGTTCAAGCCTCACCTTCCTTTTAAGGCTGCATGTGTGCTTCGTTGATAAGAAAAAATCCACTGGTAAACGAATTTCTGCTCCTCATCGTCCTCTCCTCATTGTTTGTGAACCCAGGATTAAGTTTTATTCTTTCAACTCCTTCGTCAAGGATCATCATCGTGCAGTAATAAATATGTATAAATGAAATATTTGCTTTGAGAGATTGGCAATCATATTTTTTGTGTTGTTGCTAAAATGAAAAATGTATAAACCCATGTGCAGGATTTGTTGTTTCTTTTTGGATGTGAAAATACTAAGTCAAGTCTTGACTGTTTATAGTTTCACATCCATAATAAGTTTGTTTACGGTTTTCATCAAAAGGGTTAGAAGAATTTAGAGAATATTAATAGGATTAAACCTGACATCCATGACCAGGATTTTTGACTTTATGTCTTAATGAACAAGTTGTGTTGTTTTGTTTTGGGTATAAGTACCCTAAGGTGATTAAAATGGGGATTGTTTGTCTAAAGTGATGAAACCTTTTTGGAATTTTAAATAAAGCTTATTGAGTATGAGCTCAGTCATACGTTCATGCATTTTAATGAGAGGTTTTGTGTTTCAAGTCTTGCTAGCATTTGAATTCAATTTACATAAGGTGTCTGAAGGTATTTATTTAGGATGTCCAGAACTTTAACTGGCAATATTGAGACAACGGGACAGAGACAGATTTAGGAGGTGAAAATGTAAGTCTATAACCTTGTTTGAGATAGTACCGAAACAGCTAAATTGCTGAAGTTTGTATGAATTTCTTATTTTTAATAAAAAAATTATTTTTTTCGATGTTGGAAAATTTTCAAAAACGGCCAGTCTATGTCCACAATACACTTAGAAGAAGAAGATCGAGGAAAGAAAAAAGTCTACGGACGTCTACGTCTATAGAATGATATGTGACAGGCTCCACAGTATCATTGAAGAAGGACAGCCACGGAATAAGTGGTTAGGAAGTAGTCATATGTCTAGCAAAATACTAGAAAATCAACGATAAATGGTTAAGGCTGTCAGACTCTTTTCCGTGGTATGATTTAATGAAGAAACATCTTTCGGAAGTAGTCCTTCAATCGACAAAAAGGAGAAGCCTTGCCTGGTTGGAAATACACTTAGAAGAAGTGGATCTCAGACTGCAAAACATATAGGTTACCCCAAAAGAAACCCGGTTTTGAATCTACTAAATAGTACTTAGTGCAGCACTTTGCCTCTCGGAGTTAGGTTAGGTTAGGTTAGAGTGGCTGTCCAGATGTTGTTGACTCACTTAGACCTCAAGGGTCCGTTGTGATACCACAAAAAAAAAACTCATGGGAGAGTAATGAGCTTAAACAAACCAATTCGTGCTTCTAATGAAGTTAGAGAGACATTTTGTGTCGATCGTTGCCAGTTCACTGGTATTATCGAAGAAGTGATTACCTAGAAAGCTGTTCCTTCTAATGGAGAGTGCTGGACATGTACATAGAAGGTGTTGGACTGTTTCCTCTTCCTCCTCGTCCATGCAGCTTCTACAGAAGTCATTTGTGTAGACCCCTAGCCTCAGAGCATGTCTACCTATGAGGCAGTGTCCTGTTATTACTCCAATTGTAGAGCTTATATTTTGTCTGCTCAGGGATATCAAGCCTTTTGACCGTTTTAAGTCTATGCTTGGCCATATTTGCTTGGTTGCTAGGCAGGTGGTACCCTGTGACCATCTAGCATTGGTTGATTCTAGAGCATATTGTTTGAGAAGATATTTGCATGTAGCAAAGTGGTATTCCTATGTTATGTTTTTGTCTAACATTGGGCAGAAGTGTTCCGTTTTTGGCGAGCTCGTCGGCTTTGCAATTTCCCGGAATGTCTCTGTGGCCCGGCACCCAAATGAGGTGAATATTAAACTGTTCCGTCATCTCATTCAGAGATGATCGACAATCGTGGACTATATGAGAGTTTGTGGAGACAGACGCGAGAGATTTGAGAGCGGCTTGGCTGTCCGAGAAGATTCGTATATCCTTGCAAGATATAACGTTTTCTTTGAGCCAGGATAGTGCCTCTTTAATCGCCATTACTTCTGCCTGGAATACACTACATTGATTGGGAAGTCTGTATGATAGACTGAGATTCAGTTGTTCTGAATAGATACCACTTCCAACTCCGTAATCGGTCTTTGAACCGTCTGTATAGAAGTGTACCGCATTGTCTTCCAGGGGTCTCTCTTCTTCCCAGGAGGATCTTGAAGGGATGGAGACATGGAAGCTTTTACCGAATACCATTTTGTGGTGGTATAGTCTAAGCGATCTGGGATAGATCTGAAATTGTCTAGAATAGTAGTATGTCCAGTATTGTTACTGTTCCATTGAGAGGTGACTCTAAGCCTCACACATGTGTTGGCTGCCACCATTTTGGAGAAGATGTCAAGAGGTGTTAAGTTTAAAAGCACTTCCAGGGCTGCGGTTGGTGTTGAGCGAAGTGCTCCTGTTATGCACATACCTGCTGACCTCTGAACTTTGATGAGTTTATTTAGATTTACCATCTTGTCCAGTGCGGTCCACCATACGACAACTCCATAAATGAGTATCGGTCTGATTACCGAAGTGTATAGCCAGTGGGTTATTTTTGGGGAGAAGCCCCATTTTGATCCTATGGCCTTTTTACAAGTAAAAAGCGCTACGGTAGCCTTTTTTACTCTTTCATCAATATTTGCCTTCCAATTTAGTTTTTTGTCTAAAATGTGGCCTAAATATTTAGCTTGGTCGGAAAAGCTTAATGGTATTCCTTTAATCTTGGGTGGGCTAAACTGAGGAATTTTGTACCTTCTCGTAAAGAGTACTAGTTCTGTTTTATGTGGATTAACGTCCAAGCCACATTGATTAGCCCATTTTTTTAGCCTATTTAAGGCATTTTGTAGGAGTTCCGAGAGAACTTGGGGATGTTTTCCAGATACAGATATTGCAACATCGTCAGCATAGGCAATCACCCTGAAACCCTCAGCTTCCAATGATGTTAGTAGGTCGTTTACTACCATATTCCATAAAAGAGGTGAAAGGACCCCACCTTGGGGGGTACCTCGATTTACCGATCTGGTGGTAGTAAAACTTCTCATGCTGGAAGTTATTGTCCTGCTTTTGAGCATGTGACTTATGAGATCACTGAGTGATTTCTCTAATTTCAGCTTGTCCATTGCTGTTGTGATCGCCTGGTAACTGACGTTATTGAAAGCTCCTTCAATATCTAGGAAAGCTACAAGATTATATTCTTTGTATTTGAGGGAATATTCAATACTACGAACCAGCGTATGAAGTGCTGTTTCTACTGATTTTCCCTTAGAGTACGCATGTTGAGCTGTGGAAATGAGACATGGTTTTGAGCTATGTCTAATGTAAATTTCAATCAGTCTTTCCAAAGTTTTAAGAAGGAAGGATGATAGGCTAATTGGTCGAAGATCTTTAGGGTTAACGTGGGAGGGTTTCCCTGCTTTAGGAATGAAGACTACTTTTGCCATTCTCCAGGCCTTGGGAATATATTTCAACCTTACACAGCCTGTCAGAATGATTTCCAATGGTGAAATGATCATATCTGAGCATTTTTGTAATTCGGCCGGAATGATTCCGTCTGGTCCTGGAGATTTATATGGATCGAAGCTATCTACGGCCCATTGCAATTTTTCCCGCGTTATTAGATCCACTAAATCGCTTGTAGAAGCTTGAGACTCTGATGTTAAGTCGCTGAGTATATTAGAGCTACCTGGAAAGTGGGTGTCTAATAACAGATTAAGAGATTCTTCATCTGTGGTAGTCCACGTACCTGCATCTGTCTTTAAAGCACTGGGTATTGTTGGACTTTTTGAGAGAATTTTCCTGAGTCTTGAGGCTTCTGAAGTATTTTCTACTTTTCCACAGAAGTTTCTCCAAGAAGACCTCTTACTCTTTCTTAATTCTTTCTTATATTGCTTTAGAGCTAGTTTGTATAAGTCCCAGTCAGAAGGAGATCTAGTGTACTTAGATCTATTGAAGAGCTTGCGACAGCTCTTCCTGAATGGTTCTAGTTCTTTGTGCCACCAATGAGGTTTCTTTTTACTCTTTGCAATGGTTATAGGGCAAGCAGCTCCCATTGATTCGTTGAAGGCGTCGGTGAGATGATTCACAGAAAGGTCTAGTTCATCTTTAGTGGAGGGACTTTTAAGAAGGTTGTGATCAAGCAGTTGTGCTAATACCTCCCTATATCGTTCCCAGTTAGTATTACGATGATTGCGAAAACCCGTAGATATATTTGCCACATCATTAAGCTCAAACTGAATATATCTGTGGTCAGAGAAGGAATTCTCCTTTGAGACATGCCAGTTTGAAATCAGATTATGGATCGAGTCAGAGGTTAGTGTTATATCAAGTACCTCTTTTCTGTTCTTGGTAACAAAAGTGGGTTCATTACCAATATTACTTATGAGTAGGTTAGTGCTTAATAGGTAATCAATAAGGACTCACTTCTCTCATTTATATCCGAGCTACCCCATACGGTGTGATGGGCGTTAGCGTCAGAACCAATTAGTAGGCCAACTTTTTTCGTTTGCGCGTCCGCAATTGTCTTCCTCAGGGTGTCTCCTGGAGCAGGACTGTCGTGGCCAAGATAAGAGTATATAAGCCAGTAGGTGGCTTTATCCGTTTCTAAGACAGCGTTGGTGGTGTCCTTGTCGCTGTAATTGGGGAGTAAAAATACATTTAAGTTATTTTTTACTAACATGCATGACCTTGGTTCACCTTTCTCCGATGCATAGCCTCTCGGAGTTACTAACTACTAGAACACTAGATTGGTTCGGTCCCGGCAACGGAGAAGTAAAAAACTGATTAATGTAGTTACATAATGTGAATTAAAAGGAAGCAAACAAAATAATTATTTAAATTACTTGAAAATTCAAATTTGAATTTCTTAGCCGGCCGGTTTGTATGAGAAGAAAAGAACCGTTCACATGATGAAATTTTAATTGGTTCCGGCCTAAAAATGAGTTATGTTTTTTGTTACCCTTCGTTACAAGCTGCGTTCGAAAAAATCTTAGGAAGAATAGTTAGCCCTGTTTGTGAGGAACTACTATTAAGGAGACAATCTATGGGTGAAGAGGAACCCGAAAAGTGCTTTTAGGACAAATTTGAACTTTAAGGATGGCGTAGACCAAAACGCTCGAAGCCTTGGGGTTTGAAATTGGATAGCGTTGTCTAATCGGATCATTGTTGTATCGGAGACGGCATTACGATGATAATTCAATGGCCAAACGTCACGATTAACTCAGAAACAAACTCCATAACCAAAACCTTTGTAGCTCTGGGCATCAATCCCAAAACTACTCACTTCACTTGCCGAAATGTAATATTTATAGACATATTCCCAAATTCAGTTCAACGCATTTTTCATTTCGCTAAGTATTGGCTTTGCATACAAAATGAGTCTGACTGAAGAAATTGCGAGGAATATGATTCAAACCCTCATTGATCGTAAGTCACATAAGGCAGTTGTTCTGATTTTCTATTAAGCATAGTTTGGGAATTTTGTTTTTAGAAATAATGTAATAGAAGGAAAACTTTTTTCCTGTTGTGAAAACAGGTCAAGAATAAAATACATAACAATTTTGGTCAAAAATAACTTCCCTTTCAATTTATTCCTCCTGCAGGCTAATAGTAATTGAAGATAATTAAATCAAAACAGCCTAAGGAACACAAAACCAAATCAAGGCCATGTACACATTTTCGGTACCTATAGATACTAGCCTTGCCTTTTTCATGTAAATTGATACATTATGCATCTATTGGTTTGGCATTTACGCAAATAACAAGCATACCTATATGATATGAATACGGCACCCAATATTATAAAGTGGGTAGTCTCATACTAACAACTGAGAAAACACCTAATTTAGGTAACTTGTGCCTGAAAACATGTTTTACTTTGAACAGGACTGCTAAGAAATGTTTTAAATTTTGAGAGAATGCATAGTTCTGCTCATATGCTCTTGCATTCTTAAAAAAGAAAAAAAATCTCATTTTTTAGAGAAAATTTGACGTTAGCCAGTTGGTTTGTGATGAAGTTAATTCTTTTGACCTGTTACGTCCGTGGTATTTCCCTTGCGTGACATATGGAAATGTATTTTCTGGAAATGTATTTCAGCACACTCCAACTCCTCTCCAGTCATGCTGATTCCTGTTCGACTGTTCTTCCCCAAGTACTTCTAGGCCGGCCCACTTGTCTGCTTTCTTGTGGAAGTCACCACTGCAAAGCTTGACTCGTAATGCACCCATTGACTTTTCAAAACGTGTATGGCCAATCCACTGCCTCTTTAGTCGTCTTATAATAGAGTCTATGGGTTGGTGGTCTGTTCCCGCATGAAGTTCAGCATTGAGCCAAAAAACCCTCAAGACGTTTTTGAGACATCTATTAACGAACGTTTTAAGCTTTCTTGTGACAGTGTCTGTGACGTTCAAAGTGATGCACTCATACTCGTAAAGCAGCATGGATTAGAGTGTAACGTGACATTTGGATCCATCATACGTAAGGTAACCTTCATAATAGCAATTAATTTATCTGGGATGCCCCTCCTGCGCAAAGCAAGCCAGATAAATTTTCTTTTGACACTGTCGAACGTCTTTTCGAAATCAATGACCAGCAGGTGAAATGTTGATCGATATTTTGCACTGATATTGATCCGCAGGTTGTGTTGCGGCTCACACAGGAAGATCTAATGCGGAATCCTGCTTGATCGGCGTCAAGTGGGTCTTCAAGGTTCAAGGTGTTCTTTTATTTGGTCCAGCACTACATATTTTTATTCTTGCTATTGTCTTGGCTACGACAGACAGAACGCATATTCGTCTTCAGTTTTCGCACAACATGAGATCTCCTTTTTTGGGGTTTGACAATCATTACTACGTCCCACTCTTAAGGAAAGCTCTTCAACACTAACAGGAATGGACAGCTTTCTTTTATATAATTATTATTTTATTTATTCATGTGGCCATCTTGGGCGTGTTTGAAAGCCGGTTCGCTTTTAATGTTGGCTCTGAGTTCTTCCAATATCACGTCGTTGGCTTTTTGCCATAAACCAATGATGTAGCTCAAAATAAACTAGTCTAGAGGCGTTAAATTGTCACACTCAACAAACGTAGTCTTCAATATATCGTTTGTTACGTGTGCTGTGTGCCTAGTGGCACCAGCCTGCCGAAACCACTTGTAATTCAAGTAAAAAATCTTCCCATTCGGGCCAAAAATAATCGGTAATCGGCCCACTCCTTGAGAACATGGCGGAACTGACTGATGTGCATCGTTTAATATGCACGCCTGAACGGCAGTGATATTTTCTACACTTCGACCAACCCATTGCTCAAATTTTTTACTAAACTTGTTGTAGTCTGTCTATATTAGTTTGAGAGCTACCACCGAAAATTAAAGTTAACACTCTTAAAGCCGCGGTCACCGACGGAATTTCGGTAGAAAATTTGAATATCATGCAGATTTTGGTCGAAGGAGTACTTTACCATGATGAAAATGTTTAGTCTACGGAATAAATTGAGAGCTTGATGATTAGTGAAAGGATGCGCTCATAAAATAAATTGGAAAATCCGATATATCCTAGAGGTTGTCAGTGTCACTTCAGCTTAAGGTGGTTTTGTTCGTCTTAATGATAAAAACACAGTATTTTTCAATGCAAGTTGTTTGGGGTGTTATAATTTCAATTTTCAAAGAGCCAAACACATATTTTATGACCTATAAACTTTATTTACATTTCCACATTAGTATTTTAAGCTTTGCTATGGTACTTGTAATTTAACTCTTTGAGAAGGAGAATTCTTGTTTCCTTTTTGTTTCATAATGCACTTTCTTATTTATTTCACTTTTACCTTTTTAACATCATGGAAAATTGTTCAGTTTATTGTTAAAAGCAATTATTCTTGCGTTAGTTCTTCAGAGAATATAATTACAAACAGTAAACAGCCTTTGAAGTATAAAATGTAATTCTCTCAACAAAAAACTTAACATAATTTGATGTTGATGGTCAACCTCGCTTACCAGAATACACACACTCATTCATTACATGAGTTCCTAAGGTGTTTAATCCGAGGAAACAAAAGGAACCACATGTGAACATAGCTTCTGGATTTGGGTCAATATGGCAGAGGAACCTTTTAGAATGACACTTTAACTTTTTTTTGTTTATTATTTAATTGATAAATATGGAGAGACTTAAAGCATGAATTTCTCCAGATAAACTCAATAGGCTCTTTTTAAGTTCGTTTCTGTCTGCTTTTCCTCAAAATCTCTCAATCCATCACCCCTAATCTGTGAAGCTAGTCTAATACTCTTTTATAACAACTAATCCAATGGATGCATTTCTAAATTGAACATTCATTTTTATTATTTCGCTCAGTTTTTCCGTTTTTCACTACACACAAAATCCATAGCATAGTTAGGTATGTCCGAAATTCTTAATGTTTCATACACATGTTCATTACCCACAAAAACTTGGTATTATACTCTGTTCCAAAAAAATCCTATACGTAACGGTGCTGTTGTGGTTTTGTTGTCAAGCAATTAGCCAAAATGTGTTTGACCATTAGCCTGGATATCTGGTCAAATAGGAGTATAAATGTTCTTATTGGTTGTTTATTTTTTTGTTTGAATTGAATAATTAGAAAAACTAGTCATTTTCCAAACCCAATACCCACACGATTTCATATCCAATTATTACAGCCAACTGAAATGAATATGTTGGATTTGAGGAGGGTTCAAGGTTAATTCCCTACATTACCCCAGTAAGCCTGAAATATGTGTCTGCTCTGAACTAAAAGGATTGTAATGTTTGAAAAAATCAAGAATAAGAAAGTAACACAAAATATAATTCTCAAACTTAATCTTTGGATTTTAATTAAAATAAGATTTGTCAATCTTTGTTTTGGTAAGAAAGCTTTTCATAGTAATCATAATCACTGACATTTGAGACACTTTAAGCTTTTTTGGTTGCAGAAGTAATCCTCTTAATTTCTGATACTAAATTCATTTCGCCTTTGAATGTAAAAATTAAAAATGTTTTGCTAAAAAACAAAAAAACACACTAAAATTAGGAAGCATTTTTGCGCGAAAGAGTTGTTGCATAACGTTTTGCAAATATTTTAAACAAGCAAAATCATAATTAATACGAAGGGTATTAAGAACGTTTTAAACGGAACTGCGTTTTTGAAAGTGATAAACGGAAGAGAAACTAAGACTGATTGTTTTTTGAGAACGAATAATGCACCAAACATAATAACAGAACAGAACAGATTTTTGGTAGTAGAATTCTGTGCACGAGTCATATTATTCAGGTTTTGACTCATTGTCTTGCAATTATTTAACAAGAGAACATTCAAAGTAGCCCTGTGTCGTTCGTGATTGATTCGTTCATTTTGATTCGTTCACTTCAAAGAACGATTGATTGCAATCACCCGTTCAATAAAGATCCGTTCAATCAAAGATGGAATCCATCTTTTTTCCATCTCGTTCATTCAAAGATTGAATCAATCAATCGTTCAATACAAGGTAGAATTGGTCTTTTTCCATGTTGTTTCGTTCATTCAAAGATCGAATCTTTTTTCCATCTCGTTCAATACAAGATAGAATCGGTCTTTTTTCATGTCGTTTCGTTCGTTCAATCAAAAACGAACGGAACATATTAAAAAGAAATGTCTCGTTCATTCCATTCAGTAATCTGTCACAGTTTGAAGTAGAACACTTCTTGTTCTATATTGAGAGATGAGAGCGAACTTGAATATTGGAAAGAATTCCTTATGGTACGATCATCTAGTGATGTGCCGAACCGTAAATTTTGCAAACCGAGTTAACTCGGTTTGCCCAACACTTAAAAAGCGGAAAAATGAGGTTTTTAATCCGTCAAAATCTCTGCCATCCGCTGATGGAATTTGAATGTTAATGGGGCAATAGAGAGATAAGGTACGAATCTAGGTCGCTAGAGGGATATTTCGTTCTAAATGTTTCCGGATTGTTCCGAAAATCGGTCTAGAAAACACTTAAAAAGCGGAAAAATGAGGTTTTTAATCCGTCAAAATCTCTGTTATCCGCTGATGGAACTTGAATGTTAATGGCTCAACAGAGAGATAAGGTACGAATCTAGGTCGCTAGAGGGATATTTCGTTCTAAATGTTACCGGATTGGCCCGAAAATCGATCTAGAAAACACTTAAAAAGCGGAAAAATGAGGTTTTTAATCCGTCAAAATCTCTGCCATCCGCTGATGGAACTTGAATGTTAATGGCTCAATAGAGAGATAAGGTACGAATCTAGGTCGCTAGAGGGATATTTAGTTCTAAAAGTTACCGGATTGTTCCGAAAATCGGTCTAGAACACTCATAAAAAATGGAAAAATTAAAAAAAAACCCTTACAAAATTAGAAACAAGTTAACTCGTTTTTTTTTTTTAATCGGCGAACCGAGTTGCAAACCGAGTTGGCGAACCGAATAAGTAAACCGAGTTGGACCGTTCAACTCGGGTTGGCTAACTCGAGTTGAAAAATAAACAAACCGAGTTAACTCGAGTTAGGGCTAACTCGAGTTGACTCGAGTTAGCAAACCGAGTTGACCCATCACTAGATCATACTATTTAGTTTTCTTTGAGAAAAATTAATGCTGAAAAAATAAAATGAAACTGCAATTTTTTCCTCATTTTTTCCTCATCGGTTATAGCGAACATTTTCTTTTTTTTCAAACAAACAAACAAACCTAGCAAAAACATGGAACAATTGTAAAAAGAACCATAGAAAAGGAGAGCGAAGTGCAAAATAATTATTGATTGAAAAAGGGAACGATCCGAAAAATGAGCAATTGAAAAAGAGAAATGATTGGTAAAATGAACGATTGGAAAGATTGAATCTTTGAAATGAACGAGATGTGAACGATTGAATCTTTGAAAATGAACGATTGACACAGGTCTAATTCAAAGGTTCGTGACTTCATATCTTTCATGTAAACACGAAGAATAGGTCAGGTATTTTAAAGGTTGAGTAAGTACATTAATTAAAACTGTTTGAAGAACTGACATTGAAGCAATGTTAACACTAAAACCAAAAGACAGCACCTTATATTTTCTAATTGACGAGAAGAATACTTCTTTTTGACACCTAATTAAAAAGTTGATTTGGCACAACGATGCTGCTACTTTTATAGAGATCTGAAATATACTTTTTCTCGAGGACTGCAAAGTAGACGCCTCCATACTACCAATGGCTTCCTCATTCGACTGAAATGTCTGCCATGCGAGTGAATTTTTCGTGTTTGGAAACAAAAAAGTGTCGGAAGTTCGTAGCCAAATTCGATTAATGTGGCCGTGGCTATATGGCGGAGTTATTGGCCAGGCGTTCTCATGCTCGAAGATAACTTGTTTTCGCCAGTGGGTCATGTTTTCTTCAATTCAGACTTGAAACGGCTTAATAATTTGGCATATAGTACAGCACTGTATCCGTAGCCTATTCCAATTAGTCGAAGTAGGGATAACACCTTGTGAATTCACAGAAAACAGTGGTTTTTCTGGCCGATATGACAGTCATCGCCTTCTTCGGAGCACGTTTGCCGGCTGAAGTACTCTATTTCTACTGTTTCTTGGTCTCTGGTGTGTATCAAATGCTCAAAATTTCCTGCAAAATTTTACAAACTTTCTCATAATTATGTGGTCTCCAGAATCATTCTTAACTAAACAGACGCAAGTCTTTTTTTCTCTAGAGCGGCTAAGAGTTCAGTCTTGGACCCGTAGGGGAATAAGAAGCCACCCTTCTTGCACTAGATCAAACTTGTGTTCCTCGACTTAATTCGTTTTTATTTTTCTATAGCTACGTTTTTTGATGTTCACATGACGCCATTTCTTGAAAGGCTGTTAAGCTAGCTCTCTAGGATGATCGAACGTTCCATGTGTAAAACTCTCAAATCGGAGGTTTGCTGTGTCAGGCTTTACCTTTAAGATTTAAGATTTTTAAGATTTAAGATTTATTTCCATTTCATGTTTACAATTATTGTCTTAGCAAGGTAATGTTTAATTATAATGATTAATAGCGTAAAGTTAACAATAAGTATTTAATTTTATTTTGTACATAAAGTATTAACAAATTCGTTATTTAAAGATTAACAGTATTTAATATTAAACATAATGTATCTTAAAAAATCATTACTCATTAAATTATTATTATGAAAGCTATAGAAGACAAAAGACTGTTTGACCATGAATTATAAAAAGAAATGGTATCATGCACTTGGTGGTAAGGATACCAGTGTAAAGTGCGTTTTCATTAGATATACTTTTAATTTAGATGAAAAACCGCGTCGAAGTTTCTGCTGTAAGAGAGTGAGAGAACAATACAAAAGAAAGAGATATATGTGCATCAGATGAAGATTTTGGGATTAGGCAAGGAATATGAAATTATAATGAGATATGAATTTAAGATTATGGATGGCAATTAATTTAAATAAAGCAATTAAAACTATCTTTTTTATGGTTTAGGTTGTCGTGGTATAAGAGATCAAGCTACTACACGCATTAAATCTTCCACATCTGATTTAGAGAAGAGCCAAATTCTAAGATTTTTTAAGAACCTGTGGCATTGGCCATTGCTGTTGCATATATCCGCTGGAAGTTTATTATATATAAATGGAGCTATGACAGTACAGAAGCGTCTAAGATGCTCTGTTCTAGTTCTTTGGATAGTCACAGTAGACGCTGATGATCTCAGCGAGCGATTTATGGCATTTCTCCTTACTGTATTGTGACCACCCCGCAAATAGAACAGTCTCAATACCTTATAAACATAAAGATGCCGAAGTGGTAATATATTGACCGATTTAAACAACGGATAAATGATGGTTCCCATCTAGGTTTGTGAAGCATTACTCTAATGATCTTCTTCTGGGCTGTGATTAAAGGCTGTAGATTGCTGACATATGCACTACCCCAGCAAGAAATACCATATTCTAAGCGAGAGTTAGCTACTGCATAATAAATAGATGTTAGTAGATTTGCTGGTACTATTTTTCGCAAGAGAAAGATTTTGTTCAAAACAATATACATATTTTTATTAACACTCATAATGTGTGACTTCCAGTTCAGTTTTGAGTCTAGTGTATTTAAATTATGTTACACATTCAAGTGACATGCAAGAAACGGTACAACTAGAATGATCACAGTTTGCGTCATGAAGACCAACATTTTCAATAGAAATCTCATTTGACAAGGAAAAGTACATAATCTTGGATTTGCTGCTCAGCACCCTCTGATGATACTTAAACCAGTTTGCCAAAATAGATAGATCGCTATTCATTGAGGCTTTTATTCTATCAACAGAAGGAGCAGAATACGAAAGGGCCAAGTCATCAGCAAAAGCAACCATATTTCCTTTCAAAGGCAACTGAAAAATTGAATTTATATAAACAGTAAAAAGTAAAGGCCCGAGCACTGACCCTTGGGGGACGCCTACACATGCACTAGTGATCGAATCACTCATAGTTATACCGATTCGCACATGCTCGGACCTGTTTTGAAGATAGGATGAGAACCAGTTTAAAATGTTACTTCTGAATCCATATCTGTAAAGTTTATTTAAAAGAAGTTTATGGTCGACTAAGTCAAATGCTTTCGTCAGATCAAGAAACAGAGCACCAGATTTATTTGATTTATCGAGTTCATTATTGATGCTTTCCAAGAGAGTCACCTTGCTTGGAAGGGACTAGAGTCATCAGTTCATCACCATTGAGATCTGTTTCCAGTGAAACAAAAAAAATAGAGAAGGTGCTGACTCAACTCGGGTAGCAGCCGACAGCCACATGAAAACGTTGAGTTGCAAAAAAAAAAAACAAGTGAATTGTGTTTGAAGGGTTTTTGTAGGATTTGATCCACCAGAAAAATGCTATCCCTCAAACGAAATGCATTTAACGTTTTCATTGCAGCTTAAACAGAAATTATTTTAAATTTTAGAACCATCCCATTTACGTTTAAAGAGCACCCTAATAATTGTTAAATTGTGTTATTTACCGTCAACCAAAATTATCATTCAAATCATAACCAATGAATGTTATTCGAATCCACATCAAACCTTAACAAAATTTCGAAATTAAACGCTTAAGGCAAAAATGCTGTAAAATGTAGCAAATTATCTATGTTCATTATATAAAAAAAAAGGTTTTTGCTGAACTACGTGAATATCGTCTTCTTGTTATTCCTACCGCAATCAGCTATCCGCCAATTTAATATACAGTTTTCCAAAAGTTCATATTAATGCTTAATAACACAAATCCAGCTTATCTGCAAATCTGCAAAATGCAAGTTATGAATAACTATTTGTATCTAAACCTCGAAAATGGAAATAATGAACACAACTATAAATAAATGTTTTCAAAAATATGCAAGAATGCAATTTAGGGCTTATCAATAACCACAAAAATGTTGAAAGCATCCATAAAATGCACGATGTGCAATGTGCAGTTGGCACTTAGATAAGGATTCGATTTGGACAACTGCGAATGAATCGATTGGTTGCATTGTAACCACAAGGGAGATATGCATTTTACGTGAACATATATGTAGGTATCAAAGAATATCCATATGAATCATAATGATGGTAATCGTTCGATTTACAAAATGTTTTCGGTTTTGTCGAATCTATTTTTGTGACTTTAATTTTGGCTTACCTACGTTCAGCTTAATAGCAAAGCTTTAATTTGTGTGATCTTTTCTGATTGTTAGGTCTATTTAAAAATGATAATGATTATGAGCTCAATGACAAATGATGGGTTTCTGATAAAAATAAATTGATCTGCTCCAGGATTTGTCTCAATACTCTGTGTTTGATGTTCTCCGGCCTGAAGTCATACTGGTGTGAACCGATGATAGCGTTGCTTCGTCACAATTCTAGGGTGACAACACATACAATTTCAGTAAAACATTTTTTTTTTCAGGAATGCAATTCTTTTTACAGATGATGTATATGACGCTTAAATATACCAGCCATCGAGCATGTATTCTTCCTTCTACATTTTGTTGGTCAGAACTGGTTGCTCGTTCCTAATCTCTGTTTTTTTTCGATCTTCAAGTGCGTATTGAGTAGCAGTTTGAAGCTGCACTTCGGTAATCAGTCTTGTATCGCTTTTCCAATGAGCCTTTTCTGTAATCACGTCTCTTGGAGCTCTTGTTTTCATTACCGCATTAGTTTATACCCTAATCCAACTTCAGCTTCAAACAAGTATCATCGTTACACATACTAGCTCTTCAGGGGTGGTTGGTAACCCTAAAATTTCAAAAGACAAAAAGCATAAAAAGGTCCGTGACGAAAAAAATTCTTAAAAAAAAACATATTGAAGGAGAAGAAAGGAATTTTGAAATAAGGGACATTTTTTCAAAGAAGAATGGAATTTGATATCAAACTTAAAATAATTATCATCAAATTTCATACAAAAAGAACCAAGAAATCCTTGTTAATTGACCATTAATAACGAAAGCCTCTTTTGGAAATAAACTTTCGCTGTATGCTTCATTAGCAACACTTTTTCATCCCAAATTATTCAATACAAAAGCTCAATACTCTCTTCAAAATATTGAACATTAAATTAATGTCACCATCAACATTTTTAATTCTTGTAAGAAGTCTTAATTCTGCCAAATCACAGCTTGTTAAAAAATAACTTTTCAACAGCAACTTTTCATCATCAATCTCCAGCCCTCATTCATAACTAGAATCATATTCAATGTCTCATCTTTATTTTTACAAGGTTAAGAGTTTTTATTAGGACTTTAGCTGTCAATTTTTTTGTTAGCAATTTTAATTCAAAACATATCAATCAATCTTTTTGCTCTTTTTCCTATTTCTATATGGGTCGCCTGTGATAACTTAATCACTGCGAGAGACTTTGTACGCATGATGGTTGTTCGTAATATGTACTTACATGTATACATATGTTTATTTGTTCTTGAGATATTTATAGATACATGCATTATTGAGACGCTAAATAAATGTTTGTCTTATCAATCAAGGAGCCTTGAGTTATGTAAAGAGCTTTACTTTTTTTTTTAATATTGGCGCGCACCTAAGCATATTCTTACATCCGTTTATGTCAAAATAACAATGTCAACATGGTTTATAAGGAGGTTTCAGGGTTGATTGGTCTTAAATTGAAATTGGCCTTAGGAACGATTTTAGTGCAAGGACATAATTTTTTGAATGAAGTCAGAGGTAGGGTCAATTTCGCGAGAAGATGAAGCCTTCTGCAGATTTGGGCTTCGATGCAAAAAATGTTATATGCTTATAAACCATCTTTCCACAGTTGCTGCCCAAAAAAATTAAAAGGAAACATAAACAATACAATATTGATATTAAAACCCACCACAAGTCCAGCCAAATATTTACATTATTAATTGGTGGTCGAGAGTTCTTTTTACGTCTGTGTACAACATATAGCATTGTAATTGAATTTCCTCATTGTATTTTTATTTTCAATATACCTACCTCTTTCACCTTGCAACCATGGTGAACCATGATTCAGACATGCAGAAATATTGTTTTCGATTGATCTGCAATATTATTCCTGAAATATTAACGTGGCTTCGGTTAGCAAGAATTTATTCATGCGGGTGTTCGATTTTTTGTTTATTGATTGTCATTTTAATTGAAAATCGAAATTTTCTCAAGGGAATAATAAATCAAAAAGATGACAAGACAACTTGGAGCACTAAAATCCTGGAAAAAAATCAATAAAATACCTGAACTCATTCAATCTTTAAACATACAACAATTGTCAAAAGAACGACCTCTCTATTAAATTTACAAATGGATCTCTGCCCACAATGTTCCTAATAAGGAAATATAAATACCTTTTGTTGAATTGATGAAAGAAATACTTACTACAAGGTTGCTTTGGCTTTCGAAAAGAACAACAGAACTACAAGTAACATCCCTTGAGCACAAGTTTGAAGTAGTATAGTTCTTCAACTTCCTTGTGGGTCAATAATACTAACAGGCGATTTCAATATAGGAGAAGAAATGAGTGAGTGCCTACTAATTTCCAACAAAACTTCAAATCCAACAAACGCACCACTGATACTATGTATTTCAAATATTCTTATGTCGTCTACATACCAGACGAACTTTGAAAGTTTGTGCCTCTGGTGTTGACGTGTGAGTTCTGCAGAATTTCTTTCTGAATGCCATTGAAGAAATAGCCTGCCTGAAACTCTTTAGTCCTTTTTAGAACATAAAGGAAAATAGAGAATTTTCTTTTGTCATCTTAAAGAAGATTTCTTTCATAAGTGCTTGGCCTTACTGCCACCTTAACGTAAAAGCAAGGAACACATTAGTAAAAGGGCCTAAGAATCACGTTTTTTTTTTTGGAGTTTACTCCTTTAGAATATGAAAAAAATATGGATAGGAAAATCAAACATTGAAAAAAAAAGCGTTACAAAAATTAACTACTAACGCCTATTTTAGCTCTTTATAACGTGGAACCTACTGGATCGATTTAAATGAAATTTGGTACAAAGATGGGCTAGAGCCTTAGGATGGGCATTGGTTATTTTTTTACGCACGGAGTGAAAAAGTCACAAGGGGTTGAAATATTAGGTCAAAGCTTGCTAGGAGGTCGATAAGGTTAGAAGTTTAAAACTTGTGTTTATGGCTTTTGACTAAACACAAATAAGTACGACACTCAAAGCTTGTAATAAAATACAGCCTAATAGCGTTTTTTTGGTAATCCGGAATTGGTACACAGAACTGTCCGATTCCGGATACCAAACGAACAGGCAAACACATTTTTTTGCTTCTAAGGGTTGACTGGTTGTGTATTTGTGAAACCTCATAATATGCAGAATTGCAGATGACATGACATAGTATAGTATATTCCCTTTCTGAAGATCTAGACTATCATTATACCAAATTTCAATGAAATTGATTCAGAAGGTAAGAACTTTTTAATGCTTTTTGCTTGATTTTACATTTGATTTTACTCCCATATAATTTTCATACCGGGCTCTATATATGAATCGATTCTAAAGGAGTAATCTCCAATAATAAAAGAAAAAAAATTGTACGTATCAGCTCCGACGCGTGACTGGAGTTCACTCAATAAGAGTTGCTTGGATATTAATGGACGCATATCCTTTGCGGTTTATATATTCTTCTGGATGCAATTTTGGTTTTAAAATTTCCACATGTGTGCAATCCAAGGTGCCTATGCAATTTGGGAATCTGTATTTGTTAAGTCATTCTTGTTTTGCTCTTAACTGTTGCTCATAATTTAACGGAAATTTTATCCAGTTGAAAGCTTTGTTCCTTATTGATGTCGCAACAGAATTCACTGTTCTACAAACAGCACTTTGATGGACACCAATGTCTTCACCAACTTGGAAGCCAGGATCTCTAACATACATCAAAAAAAATCTTCATCTTTTCTTGCTGAGTAGTCGCTACTCCTCTCGTTTCACTTTGATTTCCTCAATATAACATTTTTAATGCATTATAAAATACCGTTTACACTTTAAAAAGCTTAGACTTTAAAATTAGGTCACTTAAAATACTCACCAATAAAGTATTCACTTAACCAATCCTCATTTTCCTTCTCAAAACGGTACAGATGCTAAAAATTAGACTCCGAATTCGATCTTCTGACTTTATAAACTTTTTGTGAATTAACACGCATAAAGCAGGTGGCCATGGTTCAGAGGAATGAGCAGTTGACTGCTAAGCTAAATGCCGCGGGTTGAAGCCCCAGCTTCGGCAGCATTCTTTTTCTACGAAAATCGCCAGCTTATCTGAGGCCACCTGTGCGATAACACGAGACAATAATAACATTTATGTCTCCTCCTCTGAGCCACGTAGGTTTCTGTTATGTGTTTTCCTTCTAATTATCTATCTGTCTCTCTCTCTCTCTGTTGTATTAATGTCTTGTTCTGTCCCAGCCGATGATTTTCTCAGTCACCAGTGCTGATTTGTGTCTGTAGTTCGTCACATTCATGTGCGAAGTACTGTTAATTCAATGTTCAATGTTCAACACGCATAAATTCTGCCATTTCAATAAAAATGAAAAAAACCACAACAAAGGAAATATTAATAATTTGAACCTGATGTCAATGTTCTTAACGCTTCAATTTAAAATGTAAGATTGAGGGAAAAAAGTATTTACTGTAATAGTAGGAGAGCCGCTGAAGACCGACCTTCACCGAACTGTTAACCGGCTGAAACTTTTTTTATGAAATTTGGTTTGAAAACATATATGAATATGATAGCTTGCCTAACGAAAAGTGTGCCAGGCTATATTATATTTAACTTTATTTGGGGGTGAAATCATGGATTTTGGCGATTTAGAAAGGAAACACGGTTTCCAAGTAAATATTGTGAGAATTTGAAGTGAACGTGCTGATCTACACCTTCTCGTGGGGCCTCCGAGAGGTTCTTGTCAATTTATTGGCTTGAACTTGCGAACGTAGACAGCTTTAGTCTAATGGAATTGGCGAATTGAAGCAGAAAGTATAATGATGAATAATACGATCCTTAACAGATACTATGTGACCCATAGCATAGTAAAGGAGGAAAATACGATTAACGAGTACCGAATGTGGATAAACGCCAAGGAAGTTAAACAAAATGTTGGGTGTGTCCCTTGATTGGCTGGTTCATCCCTTCGATCAATGTGGATATACTTGACAGAGGGTGAGCAGTGTCCCTCGTCCGCCAGTAGGACAAAAGCAGCAAAAACAAAAAAGATGTCACGAAAAACAAAATACGTATAACTAATTGTTATACAAAAAATATATGTGACCACCCTCCACCCAGGGGCAATTGGGTACCGCGGGTAGTGAGCTTTAGCAACTCACTAGTGGGATGGACCTTCGCGGGGGTCGTGGTTGTCTGAGTTTGGCCTCAGCTACTGTTCGCAAATCACGGTTAACGGCTCTTCCTTTGTTACGGGGGGTTGAGCAGTTTTTCCGTGTCCGGACAACGGCTCTTCTTTCGCGTGACTGAAGGTTGAGTGCAGTTCCGTGTGTTGCCTGAATAGTAGTCTAGAATCAAACCAAGATGAATAAGAGCTGGCACTAATTCAATTGGTACTGGTGTGAATCTAGATGCAGGATACCCGCTTCTTTCATGAAAGTTGTTGGAGGTGTTAATTGTATTCTGGTGGATCATCAGGAAGAGGTTTAGTGCCCTCTTAAAAGAAGCATAGTGACAATGCCAACTTCGGTTGGAAATTGCACGACGATAGTGTGGATAGTTCCACCGTCAGATAAGACTTAGTTGTCAGGTGCTGACGTTAAGCTCATTCATTTAAATTTATTTTAATCAATAACTAACTCCTCCTTCACCCATATGTTAAAATAAAACGTTGTGCCATATAGCCATATGTGTAAGTAGGCTTGAGACAAGAAAAAAATTGTACAGGAGAGGGGGGCCTATTCCCCCCGTTTAGCCAGGAGGGGCAGTTTTCTGAAAAATTGGCTTATTTAAAAAAAATATTAAAAATCAACGGCTTCATCTACAACAACGTGTTATACCTTTCTGCAAAGCCAAAAACTTAGGCTTTCATTTTGTATTTAAATTTAGTTGTTTTAAATAATAGTTTTAGAAAAAATAATTTTCAAACTCAAAATTTTGGAAAAAAAAATTTGTTAAATTTTTAGTTAATTTTTTTCAAAATTTTATGTGATTAAAAACTTATTTTGCTTTCAACATTCAATTCTGTTAATAATTTTGAATATAAAAAACAGTAACGTAAAAATAAAAAAAGTTTTTTTTAAAGCAAAAAGTGATTTTGGTTTTTTCTTTATTTCTCGACAATGGCAAGGTATTTTTCAATCCAGTTTACTGTGTTCGATTAAAAATTAAAAACAGCATTGAATATTGAAAATAAAATTAGTACTTACTAACATAAAATTTTGAAAAATTAGTTCGAAATTTAAGAAATTTTTTTTTTTCAAAATTTTAAGTTTGAAAATTAATTTTTCTAAAACAATTATTTAAAACAATCAAATTTAAATACAAAATGAAAGCCTAAGTTTTTGGCTTTGCAGAAAGGTATAACACGTTGTTGTAGATGAAGCCGTTGATTTTTAATTTTTTTTTTTAAATAAGGCAATTTTTCAGAAAACTGCCCCTCCTGACTAAACGGGGGGAATAGGCCCCCCTCTCCCATACAATTTTTTTCTTGTCTCAAGCCTACTTACACATGTGGCTATGTGGCACAACGTTTTATTTCAACATATGGGTGAAGGAGGAGTTAGTTATTGATTAAAATAAAGTTAAATTTAATATAGCCTGGCACACTTTTCGTTAGGCAAGCTATCATATTCATATATGTTTTCAAACTAAATTTCATAAAACAAAGTTTCAGCCGGTTAACAGTTCGGTGAAGGTCGGCCTTCAGCGGCTCTTAGACTGTAATATTTTCAAGTTGCTATTTTGTAACTTTGAAAAAATTGAGTAAATGCTGAAGAAAAAAAATTTTTAAGCATACGGAATAAAGTATTTCCTGAAAAAATTCATCCAAAAAAAGGAATTACTAGGGAAGAAAGTAGTTACTATATTTTCGGAATTTACTTCGTTTTTATGCATATCGAAATAAGTAAATACTTAAAAAAATTTCAGTAAAAGCATTTACTAGGTTTTATGCATACGACCCTATGTTGAGACCAGTGGCGGATCTAGGGTTCCTGGCGCCCGGGGAAAGCGAAAAATGTCCGCCCCCTCCCTATTTCTGTACGAATAACATTAAGAGTATTTTAAGTGTAAATAGGTTATTAATTATTAAAAGCTCATATGTTTGAAGAATTGTATTTCATAACGATTCTTTTTTCAGTTACAACGGAAAAAAAAACATTATTATTTGTGTTTTTGCACAAAAAAAAAATATTACTTTCAGAATATAACTTTTCTGGCCTTGATTGCCGCAAATTCAGCAATAATATCATTGTAGTCGAGTGCTACTTCATTTTCGATAGATAGTATAGCTAAATTTGACAGCCTGTCTTGGTTCATGGTTGTGCGGAAATAAGATTTTATAGTATTCCTTTTGGAGTGAGATCATTTTTTCAGCTTTATAACTGTTTTCAACATCAATTTTCAGGACGATCCGAGTTGCAAACCGAGTTGGCAAACCGAGTTGGAAAACCGAGTTGGCAAACCGAGTTGGCAAACCGAGTAGGCAAACCGAGTTGGAAAACCGAGTTGGAAAACCGAGTTGGCGAAACGAGTTGGCAAACCGAGTTGGCAAACCGAGTTGGCAAACCGAGTTGGAAAACCGAGTTGGTGAACCGAGTTGGCAAACCGAGTTGACTCGTTCAACTCGAGTTAACTCGGTTTGCAAAATTAACGGTTCGGCACATCACTAGTTTCGAGCGTCCCTTTTCCTTTTGATCACATCATACAACACTTACACTTGTATTCTATAGGGAGCGTTTACATGCGCAGCGCCGCCGCGGGAAAATATGAATTTTCGAAACATATATTGTTAGTCGGACTCGATTTAGCGCCTCTTAGATTTGGCGCCCGGGGCGCTTGCCCCTTTCGCCCCTCCTTAGATCCGCCACTGGTTGAGACATATCAGATTTATGGTGTTTGGCTTTGAAAACCAACGTGGTCGTACAGCAAAATTTGCAAAACTTTTAATTTGTTTTGGGAACGGGCGAATGCAAATTGATGAATCTTGGCCGTATATCACATTGCCATCACACCTTTGCAAGGTCACAAAATTGGTAGAAATAGTTTTCCCAAACATTGCACAGAACGTCAAAAATTATCAATGCCTCAGTGGTGCAGGGAACTAACTTCACTGAGCACTACCTTCATATGGGAATTAACTTCACCAGTAGTAGTAGTAGTTGGGGATATAACTTCACAAGAAAAAGGTGAAGATATTTCCCACTTGAGGTGGAGTTAATTCTCATGTGAAGGTATTGCCCATGCCCAGTGAAGTTAGTTCCCTGCACTTCAGCTCAGTACTATATGTTAAAGGCCAGAAACATCATTAGCATAAGTTTATAAGTATATAAGTTTAATTCCTATAGACTGGTTGTTGTTATTGCAATCCTCATGAAGTAACGGTGATTTTGATACCGCATTTGTTTAGCTGTGTCTCGTACGAGCATCACAATCTCGATTTGGTTCGTTCAAACTGGTACATCACCAGTGGGAAAATCCCACTACCGTCAAAATTCGATGACGATTCGTACGTTATAATGATCGGATCTACAAGATTAAGGTCTAAGCACAAGTCTTCAGGCTTTAATTCGATGTAGAATTCAATGTTGCTAAATTAAATATTGTAATGTGTATACACTTTATCTCATATGCACTGCATATCCTTCTATTGTAATGTGTATACTTTATTATCTCTTACGCTCTGTATCTCTTTCTATATTTAATGTACACACTACACACTTTTCTTACTCTCTTTACTTACTCTGTATCTCTTTTGTTGGTGTACATACTACTCTTTCTCTCTTTACTTACTCCATAACTCTAATATCGTTTAATTGTAGTAGTCAAAACTTGTGAGGGGCAATACCTAGTGATTAAGAGAAACTTTTTGTTTAGCATTAAGAACGTTAGCCCCTACAAAAAGTAATCCCAGTATTTTTATTTGTAAGTGGGGAGCTTCTAGAACATTCAGCTTCTCCAAGAACCATAGTAGTTTCTAGAACCCATAATTTTTGTTATATAAATAGCCGTTTGGCAGCGAAGCAAGTTAGTTGATTGTGAACTGCGATAAAGTAAAAATACTGTGTTTGAAAAAGTAATTGAAAGTGTTGAATAAATAAGTTTGTGAGTGATTTGAATAAAGTGAATTTGTGTTTTATTTGAAAAGTGAATAAGTTTTAATTGTTGGACCAAGCCGAATATTACAATATAATATTTTAAAGATAATCATTTTAATCGAGTGAACTCCAGTCACGCAGCGGAGCCGACACGTACAATTTTTGTTGCCTTGAGCTTCTCTTTATATTAATACCTCCAGGCATATTTTTATTTTTCTTGTACTGTAGTGATCAGAATAACTTTTGGCTTTTCAGAATTTGTTTCGAGCTTTCGGAGAAATTTATAAAACGAACTCATTAGCTAATCTACTGTTGATGGTGGGATCTACTATATAAGTATACTGTAAATACACTACGATACAGAAAACGAATAATTGAAGGCGACTTTTGAACATCATACTACTTTTTATATTAGTATTTTACTAAGATTTATGTAAGGTATTGAACACTGCGAAAACGAAATGTCAATCTGGTAGACGGTATAATATTCTAATACCAAACCAATAGATTAAGATATTTGAATGTTATGTTTTGTACATTATATTAATTTTAAATAAATTAATAATAATAACAAAATAAAAAATAACTCATGCACATCGGTCATCAAATGCTCTCAAATGAGTGGAAAATAGATAACGATAGTCATGTTTCCAGATTTATGAAGATGTTGAGGTAATAATTACTCTAACACGTATATTCTTTCCTATAGAGTCTAGAGATCCACCTAGATGCTGCGGGGCTAATGCGGTTCCCGCACAACATCGACTCATACGTGAAGTGCTCGTGACACAGGAATACCGAGCCTTCACTTCACTTACCTATAATTCCTTCATCAGAAAATAATGTCGATGCACTTTAATGTCCATCACTGAAGGTCTCCAGACGCTTATTTGTTGTTCACCTGCGGTAACCTTTAGCTCGATAATTATCCGCAGATAGATAAGTTCCTGGAACTGCATGTTGCGTAAGAGTCACCTAAATCAGATCTCCTAGTTGGGACGCAAATCCTGATAATCTGCAGTGGTTATCAGGCGGCTTAATTGTTTTTAGCAATCGGCTACCCCAAGACCATCTCAACGATCGTCATGACTTCTTGTGTCATTTGGAGACAAGAAAGATGTACATGGTATGAACCAGATTTCTCATCTTTTTCGATAACTTCGAGAAAAATTCCCTAAATTTTCCTAAATCAAAGTCATCTATTTATTCATTTTGGTATAAAAACAATGAAATCTTGAATCTAATCAGACATCGAAAAGACCATTCACATTTTGCTTTGTCATTATTCATTAATATTTATTGTTAAACTCTCCTTCTTATTCGTCTCCTTAAACCGCACGACGAAGTTTAAAAAAGGTCTCTTCTCCTTCATCAGCTCCGAACAAAATATTAATTGGAAAAAGGATCAGACTAAAATTAAATAAATAATAAGAACACTAAACAAACAAAAAAACAAGGCAATCATCATGACGCAGCATAAAAAAATTGGTCCTTCCAAAAAACCGAGCAAACAATGAAAATCAAGTTTTCTTTTAGCAGCCAAGTCGCCTCACGTACCTTCTTGCTGCTACGATAAAAATGTTTCAATTAAAACTTAGAATCTCGTAGAAGCGGGAGACGTTGATGTCATTATTAAGGGTCTCATTTCAATTCTTAACAAAACGTGGCGCAGCAAGCAGAGAAAGAGAGCGGGAAAATAATAAATTGATGAATTCTTAACCCCAATCTTGACCTAAAAATAATGGGTTTGAGAGTCTGTTGCCTTTATCACAATCACAATTAGCCAACGAAGGTTCTTAAAATCAATATAAATGTTTCACGACAACGCCTACTGGACTCTTTTTGCCGGTTGTTGGGTTTGTATTCGTTTTGTCCTTTTTGGTTTCCGCTGATAGAAATCTTTATTTTCCGACTTTTAAATATAAATGTAAGGATCTTTTGTCCTTTCTTAAAGCTTGAGAAAGGACGCAAAAAGCTTTTTACAATTGTTGATTTTGTCTAGGAATGAGTAAGTTTTTGAATTTAATTTTAAAAAGGGTCTTGCATTAATTTCTGTCATTACAGAGAATAGAATAGGAGGAATCTATTAATTTTAAAGGGAAGTGAATCAGTCGTCTTGTACCATCAAAAGAACAGAACAATTTTAATTTTCAAATAAGAGAATATAAGGATACGTACGTTGTACATGCATATGAGCATTCTGGATGTGATTTTAAGAACTAAATACGGTTCTTACAAGGTATCCCCAACCTAGAGTATTGGATTGATGTGCACTGTTTTACGTTTTACTTAATATAGATAGTCTTGGAGAGTTTTTGTGTAACGTAGACTTGGATAGAAAACTTCCAGACTCCGAAACAATAATCAAAGGCTTTTTTTACGTTTTAAATGATAAACAACTATTTGTTGATTGATAGTTGTTTATGTATCATCATCGCCACTGGTAAACAACCAAAAACTACGTACTTTCCCAGTTTTGAATTCACTTCTTATGATTTGATTGAGTGATTGAGTGTGAATTATGAGGATGGTAAAGTGAAATACCATGGACAGATGGAGTGAGCAGTTTTACGTCGGCACCTAGCTATTATGCCTTATCCGACGTGTGACCATTCACATTGGTATCTGTTTTATTAGAGTTGATACTCTCCCTTAATTACACAGTTTGAAACTCATCGTTATCAAACTTTCGCGATGTTATCCCATCATCGCATTTAATATAATAAATTTCAATTATGTTTTCAAGTACCAGTTTATTTCTTCCATGAAAAAACCATAATGGTAAATGTTTTTTATCTATATAACTGAGCTTGAGAATGTACTCAGTTACCGAGAACCGATCTCTCGACAACCAACAACCCCTCTGAAACTCCCACTAGGGGGCCTACCGCTTATGTAGTTGGCGAACAAAGGTCCTAAGACACAATGAACGGGGCCCCAACTACCCCAGAGTACCAATTTATTCAATAGACCTGGTCTGTCTTTCTATTGATTATATGTACTCTTACGTTACACTTTTTCAATAGGAGGTTTCCCAACTTTCGTTCTTATCATGGATTAACAAGGATTCGCTGGCGTCCTTATCATTGCAGCCTCTTGCCAGTTGTCAAAGCAGTGGAACAATTCTGGAAGACTGCATGATTTTAGCTGCCTACGTTCGCAGGTTCATGCCAATTAGACAAGAACCTCTCAGGGGTACCACGTGAAGGTGTAGGTCAGCACTTTCACTTCAAATTTCACCATATTTACTCGGAAACATTGTTTTCTTTCGAAATTGCACATATCCATGATCCCACCACATTGGCGGTGGTGTTCGTTGTATAGTAGGTGGTGTGATGTATTTACATTAGTTCTAAGTCTGAGGTTTAGCTCGCCGGTATGTCCAGGATGTTACTAAAGAAAGCACGAAACTTTATTTAAAAGTCTTTTCTGTATTTAAGTTCGGAATATATTAAATTAGTTCAAAAATATATTATGGTTTAATGGGTGTTGCAAGGTCCTCGTTTCTCCTGCGTCCTGGCTTCGTAGTCCTCTTCTTTATTGATCCTGGTTTATAATGCGCTTCCTTGCTATGATGAAAAAGGTAGTCGTAATTCCCGCAGCCTCAGCTTCTTTTAGAATATACTTACTTACTTACTTAAGGTGGCGCTTCAGTCTGGGGCGAACTTGGGCCTCAACCAACAAACCTCTCCAGCCAGCTCGGTCCCTAACTAGCTGTCTCCAGTTTCGCAGGCCGAGTTGGTTGCGGTGATCTTCAACATGCGCGCGCCACCTGAGCCTTGGTCTTCCTCTATTACGCCGTCCCTCTGGGGTGGATTCGAAGACCTAACGGGCCGGAGTATTGATGTCCATCCTCTCCAAGTGACCAAGTCATCTGAGTCTTTGGAACTTCACTCTTTTAGCTAGGTCAGTGTCGCTGTACAGCCCGTACAGTTCGTGGTTAAATATTCTCCTCCATTCACCGTTTATGCAGACAGGATCATAGGTCTTCCGTAGAACTTTTCTCTCGAACCGTCCTAGGGCCGATCATATCTGGTCTATTTAGATTTTTGCGTGTAACTTCTGCATGTGAGCTATAAGAACACGAAGAGTGGGTAAATTCCTATATTAATTACGTCCCCGTTTAGTGCTAGAATGTAGTTTGTGACTATAAAGAAATGTTATGAGGAAAGGTAGTATAAAATGTAAAAATACATTACCATTAGTACAATAAGAACATAGTGTAGCATGCGGTTTGTGGTTACCGTCGTACTTTAAGTACTTTAGTAAGAAATACAATAATACATTACAGTGGCCTCTCCCTAATATTCATTTATAAAATTCTTTTATTTATGAACACATGAAGCGGAGCAAATTAAGAACAAAATTTTCCAACAATAATGCGTTTTATTTTTAAAAAGAAAGTTGTCAAAATTATTGGAAAATCCTGTATGAACAATTTTCGTCGGCATCAGAGACGAAACTCTAAGAGCTTTAATTTTTCTGTAAAATGGTTAATATGAAATTAGCAACTAAATTTTGTATCTTTTCAAAAAAGAAAAAAAACAAAAATACCTAACAAGGAAAAACTGATTCATGTTTCGCCTATAGCTTCAATGAGAACTGGTTGGTTGACCGAATAATTTTCTCTGAATTCCATGCGATACTCGACAGCCTGTACAACAGATAAAACTACTATAATACGAATGTAGGCGCATAGGTATAATGATATGATATAGATTTTTCTGAGTCCACTGTTTTTGTAATTTTTGTTTTATGTTGTCAATTTTTTTCTTAGGTGGCTATTAAAACGTAATTTGCTCGGTTGGCCATGGAAACAAACCAACAAAAAAAAAGACAGCAGATGATGGACGATAATGTTCATTTCCTCTGATAAAGTGAGGCATTTTAGTCTGAAAATAAAAACGAAAACAGCTTCCGTTACATCTTAACTAAAGAGCATAGCCAACATGAAAAAATAACAAAAACAACAACAACATGTATCTCTACGTAAAACGAGCAAGGACAAGGACATTTTGGATATTATTATAAAATCATTATATCTATCAAAGAGTGTTTGATTTTTGATATGGCTCCATTCACTATCATGTATTTTGGTATTTTGTGATTGTGTTATCTTATTTTTGGAATGACGTTGATTGGAACACAATGTATAAATAATTAGAATGTTTACAAGCACTGGATGGAAAATAACTTGACGTAATTTAATATTCAAAGAATAATAATGAAAATATGATGTCGTATCTTGTTTTATGGTTTTTATGCCTAGTTGATGCTAAGCAAACCTTGTCTTTGGACATTTATTTTTGGAATTCTGCTAAAACGTTTTGTCTTTTTCACTGTTTCCATAGTATTTAGCTATTATGTATTACGTAAATATAGTAGAATAGACATTCAAAGGATAATAAAGATGAAAAATGCTATTCACGGAACTTAATTATGTATTTTCTTGATTATTATTAAAACTGTGTAGAGAAGTGTTTTTTTTTTTGTGTTTTGTATCAAGTATCATTACAAGATTCAAACAAAATTAAACTGTAGAAAACGTCAATGCTAATCTTTTAATGAAAGACCCCGTAGTATTGTTATTGAATAACGCTTTAACTATGTTAAATTCCCAATTTAACTGTAGGCTTCTGGACGTCAATATGTTTTTCATCTAAATCTGTGACTGAATAAGTTTTATATTGAACGATGGTTCACTGTGGCGAATGCGTAACCAAAAATGTAACTACATTACACTTGCCCATCTAACTCTAGCAAAAAATGTTCCTACTAAAAGTTTCGTCAAGTGCTACTATCGGAATAAAATCTCGTTTCGTCCCCAAATGTGCTATGCTATATCCATTCACATTCAAATGCTATGAGCTTTGAAGCAAAGTTAGCAGCAAGTGATTACCTAACAAAATCTCATCGAGATCTTAGGGACCTCCTGATATTTCTAAAATGGAACAAGAGATCTCACTTTCAGCGAGCGCTGGTATTTTCTCTTAAAATTTCTAAAGAAAAAAATGTGTGGATCCGTTTTCTTGGTCAGCCATTTGAACGTAATCATGTGTTAACAATATTAATTTCAAAGAATCTCACTGAGATTTTAAAATTGTGTTCCACCAAATAATTTTCGTTTATGTATTGTTCGGAAAACTAGATTTCTAGACTTTGAAGAATTAAAAAATGGCGTACTAAGAGCCGAAATTTTTTTTGGCAAAGAGAGAAACAATGTTAAAATAAAAAAATTCGCAGGAATCGAATAAATCGTTTGTCCTTACGAAAAAGTTTTGGATGTTGAAAACATGGCTAACCATTCTTCCAAGAACTGGTAGAATTATTCATTCAGTCATGCTGAACATCAACCTAATATTCGTCTTCTTGGTTAGGTGCGACGAATCATCTGCGTTGGATGGAGTTGGGAATCTTAACCTCATCTTTCTCGCTTCAAAAGATCTGCCTGAACTGAAAGGGCACAAGCGCCAAACTTTAAAAAAATCCACAAAAATTTAAATTAAAAAAAAGGAGCTAATAAAAAAAAACAATAATATCATGAAAAAAGTGCTTCTTAACATAACTTCTTTAATTGTAGTTCCCCTCAATTCTTCACACGCACTCAGATATAATTGTTGATTAGAGTAAGCCATTTAGGCCTTGGTTCTGCAAGAGCTGTCAACCCACTCTATTAATTTATTTATTTTTATTATTTGAATTATTTCTACATTCTACTGGAGGTCTCAGTTATAAAAAAAATAATTCTAGCAAATTAAAAACGGGGTCTATAATCTTCATTAAAATAGCAAAAGAAAACTATCCCTTTTCCATCATAATCTAAAAAAAACGACTAACAAAGCTCTTTGCATTTCAAAATAAGTTTACAAGCTTACTTCTTCAATACGAGTCTTAATAAATTCGCAGAACTCGGACGTCAACATCAGAGACACAATCTTTAAAAAATTCGCCTGCGTAGACGACGGCATAAGAATTTTTGGAACATATGGTTTCAGTGATGCAATTTTTGGCTTTAAGTGGGAAATTATTCATTACTACTATTATTAATTATTATTACTCATTTCTTCTACCAAATTGAAATCGCCTGCTACTTTTGAACCCAAAGTAGTTCAAGAACTATACTACTTCAAACTGGTGCTCAAGGGATGTTACCTGTATAGTTTTGTTCTTATAGCAATATATTCAAAAGTCAAACCAACCTTGTACTAAGTATTTCTTTCTTCAATTCAACCCAAGGTATTTATATTTCTTTACCAGGAACAGTGTAGGCAGAGATCCAATTGTAAATTTAATCGAGATGTCATGCTTTTGACAATAATTGTTGAACGTTTTTAGATTGAAGGAATTCAGGCATTTTATTGATTTCTTTTCCAGGATTTTAATACTTCAAGTTGTGTTGTCATCTTTTTGATTTATTATTCCCTTGAGAAAACTTCGATTTTCAATTAAAATGACAATCAATAAACAAAAAATCGACCACCCGCATGAATAAATTCTTGCTAACGGAAGTAGGCATGCCAGACGTCCCGCCACGCGCGGGACTGTCCCGCAAAACTACTTTTGTCCCGCTAGTGTCCCGCCAGAAAATTATGTCCCGCAATTTGAATTAATGTCCCGCTAAACTCGCAAAAAATTAATAACTTACTCTGTTTTTGTATTATTCATATTGAAGTGCATGCCTAAGTGTAACGTGTGCTCAAATTATAAATTTGGCTTCACTCTTATTCATTATGCTCTCTGAAGATGAAGATGTCCAAGAATCGAAAAATGTTGCCAGGTTGAAGGTCTTATCCTTTTTTATGGGATGAAGTAAACTAAAAGGGATAAAGGGATTTTTTAACCTCAAAAAACAAAAAAGAAGGATTTTTCACTAATGCAATATTTGTCCATTTTGATTCATATCTAAATACGCATAAGTGAATTTTCAACAGATGTATACGGAATTTGAATTTTCATCATTTGTTTTACAACAACATTCCCCATCCCCACTTCGCTGTACGTCTTTGGTAAAAATAAGTAACTTATAAATGTCTCATATTGATATTTCCTTTTGTAATTTTGTAAAAGTCTGTGGCCAACGTCAATTGGTGTTTTTTCTTTTTTACCTCTGAGCTGATTTGTCAAGGCAAAGCTCTGAGCAGATCATATTCAAAGTCCTCCGATAGTAATTTTTTACTAATTACTACTTCAAACAATTTTTTGTTTTGCTACAGTAGACGCATAACTACTATGTCACATATACATTAATGTTCCTAAATAATAAAAGACTGATTGAAAAATTATAAAGAGCTTTTTACTTAACAAACAAGACTTTCCAAAGATTAATGTTTTGGTTGGTATGTTTAAAAAAATGTGTCCCGCAAAGATTTTTTTCAAATCTGGCATCCCTAAACGGAAGCCACGTGAATATTTCAGGAATAATATTGCAGATCAATCGAAAACAATATTTCTGCATGTCTGAATTTTGGTGTAAATGCAGTCGGTTTGTCATGGCTGTAAGGTGAAAGAGGTAGGTATATTGAAAATAAATGCAATGAGGAAATCCAATTACAATGCTATCTGTACACAGACGTAAAAAGAACTCTCGACCACCAATTAATAATGTAAATATTTGGCTGGACTTGTGGTGGGTTTTAATATCAGTTGTACTGTTTGTGTTTCATTTTAATTCAATACTTTTTTCTGCATCAAAGACCAAATCTGAACAAGACTTCAATTTCTTGCGAAATTGAAGCTACCCCTGACTCCATTTAAATTATAATTTCCTATACTGAACTCGTTACTTCGGGCTATTTCAACTTAAGCCCCTTGAAGGATGGTATCAAAAAAAAAAAACTCCAAGAATATTTGTTGATAGAGACATATTTAGCAAAGTCCAAAGAATAGCATGCACTAGCACTACTATTGTGATGAGGATGAGGACCCAACTGCGCGTCTCGAAGCGATCCTTAACCTTAACCTCTTAGATTAATTTGTACAAGAATTGGCAGCAAATAGTGATCTTTGACTCAGTCATACCAATATCTGTAGAACTAGTTAAAACGCTCATACCACGATTCTAACAAAATACGCTGACAACAACTTCTTAACAGATTATATGACCCCTTACTTAGACTTCAATAAAACCTGTATTACCAGCTTCCCCAATACAAGATTGGAAAAACATGTGTTCTTTACACTAATCGATCAAATTTACCATCTTTACTGATGGTTCGAAAATGATTATTGCAGTAAAGGCAAGTTTCTTTTCAGAAAACCTTAACCTTGCCAGTGCATTCAGGCTCCTCGACCATAGCAGTGTGTTACAAGCCCATCAGAATATCCATGATGGTGATATCAAACGTTGACATCACATTTTTCGTTGAGAGAAAAGCAGCAATAAAATCGATTAATGCCACTTCAATCAAGTCAAAGGTTGTTTCTTGCTTTTGCGAGGAGCAGGGTTCTTGGTATGCAGCATAATTTAAGAATCTGCTGGGTTCCTGGTCACAGTGTTGCGTTGGGAAACGAAAAAACAGATGAGCTTACAAGAGACCATAACATCAGAATTTGTAACAATTAATATTATTCAAAAAGCAAATGATAGATGGAACCGCCTAGAAACCACCAGCAACACCAGGAAATCCGGCCGAACAACGACAAGAAATGATCCGATAGGCTCTTGCTTCTTGAAAAACCCTTATAAGCGTGATAACGGGACATTATCTACTTGCCTACCACACAACGAAAACACCGCTCACTTCCTATGCCACTCACTGTCCAGCACTCTGCCAAGCTAAGAAAACATTTTAAGGCAACTATTTGTTTAACGAACTAGAAGAACTATCCGAACTCCTAATAAACTTTGTCAAGTCCTCCAAATGTCTCGACCTGAAAACTTTTTCAGGAGTTAAAGCACTTCGGGGTATCACAAAATCAACATTGATTTAAGTGTGACGGTAATAAACCCAACTGTCAGCCCACATAACCTAACCTAACTTAAGCTAGAGACAATACTGACTCATTCACTTCAATAGATCACCATCGCAACGTTGTGTCCCTCTCTGTTCTATTCTTGTGAAAAAGCCAGTTGCATTCCTCCCTTTAAACTATTCAGCGGTAATACTTGCGCTACAAGGAATGCTAATCAGTTTAACCTCGAGAACAACTTTGGTCATATTGTTAAATATAGTGATTTGCTTTTAACCCGTACTACACGAATGTAGTACTCTCTTTAATACTCCTTCCCAATCAGAAATGGAAGACCAATGCAAAATGTACACTCAGATACTTAACTTAATGTCGAACAAGCAGTTTGAATTTTCTGCAAATTTAATTGCAAATACCTTAAATATTCCATTCAATTCTCTTTCAACCAATTTTTTTTTTCAATCCCCAAATTGCCAACCCACATGGTCAACACCTTTCAAATTACTCTCCAAACAATGATGCTTTCGACTTCCCACAAAAAATTCAGTTCTATGCTTCTTAAAATTCCCGACACATACTGATATACACAAAAACATAAACCATTGAGTCCTTTCAAATTGACTTAAATTAAATCACATTTCATCATTACAATTTACAAGCAGAATGGTTCTGGTCATCGCACTTTCGATTTGACATCATTCGTCGTCGACCAGCTTTCTCAGACCAACCCTATACATTAGTCTCTTCCAAGTCCTCCCAATCCTCCACACACATCAACTTACTTAAATCCTTCTGAACACTTTACTACGTGCACTATAGGTACTTGCTTTTCTAAATCAATTACAGTTTAGTTCAGTTCGCTTCACCACCGCAACATTATTCGATTTTATGTCAAGCTTAAAGCAATGAGTCTACATCCCATATTCAATAAAAAAACACCACTCAACACTTTTACATATAGACTGTTAAGTATAATGATTTACTGTCAATGTAGTTAAACAAGTCATTTTATATATTTTTTTAAAGAGCTTCCTCCACGGTTTTATGTTCAACAAGACCGAAATTCATGGAATAGTTTAAAACTCCACTAACATATGTTCACGGTAATAACTTTAAGGACGGTGGTTGGGTTTACTTTTTTTGTCAATCTGTCTGCTTACTTTAAGGATTGTCAGTTGCACTCTGTTTCAATTGTTTGCCCCTACGCGCAGGTAAAGCTTTTTTTCTCTCTGCCTTCAAGCACTCTGCTCGTTGTAAACACCTAAAAAAAGCTCACTGCTTCAGGATAGCAATGTCCTGTCTATGGCCTTTAGTCCTCTCCCGATTTTGTAACCGTTAACACATCGCCGGAAGTGAGCACTGAATACTTTAGAAAAATAAATCAAAACAAAAAAGAAATCAAACAGAAACCGTTACACACATCATAATTTATGCCGGATTACAATAAATCCTAGCAAATGTCTTGTGTAATAATTTAGTTCATAGGCGAAGGACTCGCTCTGTTTTTTTTTTTTTTAGTGGAATATGTGAAAGCTTTTTTGTGTTTAATCGCTATGAGAATAACCGTTACACGGCGTTTTTATGAACGTTTATAGTGAATGAAAAAAAAAGAAAGAGTAAATGTCACTGTTTTTTTCGCATCCTTCTGGTTCGGATAATAAAGTTTTTTTTGTCCTTTTGAGGACATTTTTCCTGTTCTATCAATATCCTTTTTTCTATTTTTTTTTTTTTGGTGTCCCCCAGGGGAATTACATACACACATAGTGCTATGAAATAAAATAAAAAAAAGTGGATTGATACTTGATTAAGTTCTGTGTCCTGTCACCAACCGACTGATCCTGTGAAGCCTCATTCATATGTTCATATTCATTGCTACCTAGATTCAACCTTCATCGGTTTTCTAAGGGGATATAGGCCAGAGGATACCTTTGCAATTTTTTGCCATAAATCACTCAGCTCCTTCCTACCATATGTACAGTCTTCCTTGTGTGTGGATTTATGGATTGGACTTTCTCTACTCCCTCAAATGCCAGCTCCCTTTGGAACAACATTGTTTTTATTTTTGGCAATTTCTGTTGCCTTATTCTTCAGAACAATGAATAATAATTTCCATCAGTTCCTTCGTTGTCTGCTTTTTTTTTCTGAAGGACCTTGGCTAGGTACAACCATTATTGTCTGCTCTCACAAGACGCAAAAGGACGCAAAACGATGATGGCAAAAATTTCATTTTGCGAATCTTATTAATATGCACTTCAATCTAATGGTTCGGTACTTTGAGTAAATGGCATAGGAAATTACCATTAAGCACACTACAGAAGTGGGTCCTTCAGGAGGTCTTTTTCAGGCGAAAATGCGTACCTATTTTCGAGTGTATTCTGAGTAGAAGCCGAAGATGAGTATGGGAGTCCCTTCCCTACGTCAATGCTGCTCTTTGACCTTTTGATGGAAATTTTTGATCCTTCTTGAAGTCTGGAAGATGATTGATCCTTCCTTTGTGATGCAATCAAAATCCACACTCTTCTCAGAAAGTTTCAAATTTTGCAGTTGGGAATACACTTCAAAACCAAATGACAAGAATGTGTGGGCGAACGTTCTGTCCTTGAATCCTGTCCAGTCCTTCGAAGAAAAAAGAGAACACAAATAGGAAATCCCACAGCAACGGATATTTGGTCGCATTAACGACTGCCCAAGGACCCGGATTAAAAATACCAAAAAAATAGCCAGAATGTGTGTTTTTGAAATCAATTTGAATTTCCGGTGCCAGTTATTTCCATGAATAAAATATACGAATTTCCTCAAGCCAATATGATGGGGCTTCACAAATCCTCTTAATTTATTAACGGCGATGGTTTTCTTTCACCCAAGGTCGGTCGGTTGATGGCTGAAGCAATGTGACTTATCCAATCTCTTAAATATACCAGAAGTAAAAAAGTCCTAAGTGAAAAAGGAGGAAGTTATCCTTGTTTTGTGTCCCATCATTACCATAAATTCTATGGAAAATTTAATGTGAAAAGTTTAAGAATGTGAAAAATTCAAAGAAAGCAAAAATTGTTATATCCCTCCACCTGATTCGACAAAAAGGATATTCAGTCATAATAAATATTCAATATGGATGATGCTGCTACAAAGAAAAATAGTCCACCAACATTATCTATTGATCGGGCGGCATTTTTACTGCTCAGAGTTAAGAAAGCCTTTAAGAAGAAGCGGCAACAACGCAAGGATAGACAGTAAGTACAGATAGAAACACAATAACCAGAACGGGAAGGATCCGTACTTCCTCTTCCTCCATTATTGGATTGTTTTTGCTGTTTTTGTTCCAATCAGCAATTTTGTGTGGTTTTTCCGTTGTTTTCGTTTCGCTCTCGTTTTTGAATCGACTTTGAATGGGAAAATAAACAAAGTCGAATGATTGTTTTTCGAATTTTTTTTCTTCTTTCAAAACAAGCAAAAAAGGAAGAGGAAGACAAAAACAAGAACTTTTTGAACAAACTCCCCGAAAAGAATACCAAATGAGTGCGCGATGATGTATTCTAACATATATCTATCTAACGGTGCCGTATGACTTTGTGTACCTATTGATTGTTCCTTTTTTCCAACGTATCTTCATATATGTATTTTATGTCTTATAATCTCGAAAGTAGGTAGAACAGAATTTTTATTAGATTGGACTTCCTTCTCTGAGTGCTTTTTTTGTATTTTCTTCTTTTTTCATGAATCTTCCATATCGTTGAATTTTCTTCTTTTTTTCAAAAACATAACCGCAATTCTCGGGATGACACATTGGGGACATGTGAGTACTTTGTTACAGAAATCTCCTTTACCCCTAATACCAAAAAAAAGCAGAGTTAGTAGTGTTTGAGAGTTGTTATGGTTTACTGAGGGAGTCAGAGTCAGAAGTCTATATGAAATATTGTCAAATCCCCAGGCATTAATTGGATTTGAGAAATTTCCAAATGTCTAAGGGTATAGGACCAGAGTAGCTCCACCAAAAACCCTCTTAAAAGCTTGTTATATCCAAGGTTTTCAAATTAAGGCTGTGTGTTGAATAGAATGAGTTTACACATGCATGGAGGACGGCCATTTGTGGAGAGTATTGGAGGGGGATGTTTGGGGGGTTGTATCGTGTACATTTGTATTTCTCACGAAAAAGTTATAAATTGGATTGGATTACGAGTGCGAGTACGGGTATCCTTGTGCATACATGTATCTATAGAAAAACACACATATTTTGTAATTGAGAAATAAAAAAAAAAACGAGGATAAACGATTGCATGTCAAGAAAAGTGGGGGTTTCCCATGACCTATGAACTTTTTTTTCGTACCAATTTGTATTATTTATGCATTTGTAGGGTGCTCTTGAACAGTTTCGGATGTTTTGTTAGATTTTCTACAGTAAAACGATCTTTTGTTTTTGTTTTTATTTTGCCCCAATGAAAAAAGAGGTGGGTGGCAAAGTGGGAAATCGTTTCATTTATATAAAGTAGTCATAATATTGTTTTAGGAATATTTGAGAATGACTGGGAGAGTGGGTGTAATTGATATGCCAAAAATAAGAACAATGGACTTCTCTTGCAGATGGTCAAATCTGGATTTATTTTTATGGCAGAACTTTTATGTATCAAGGCAGAAACAAATTCTCAGAGCACTTAATAAATGCAAAGGTTCTGGCAAGGCTGTTGAGACTGTGACTCAAGGGAAAAAAGGCACCCTCAACCCTGCGGTTTTATTATTCAGTTAATTAAAAATCGTAACCCTACGGAAGAAAGTTTATGCTGTCTGACAATGAGAGGCAGCACTCTAGGAAGTTTATTGCTTGATGTTAACAGCAGGCTAGGAACCTCCTAATTCATAGTGAACCTGTAATACGTATCATTTAATTCATAATTGGCGTGGTACTCTTTCCATGTCCTTCCTACGAAGATTATCACCAAGCAGAACGGAGCAACGTTTATAGTTCAATTAAATGGAAGAGGCCCTAGCTGGCTTCCCTGGGGGACTCCAGAATAAGCAAAAATAAAGGCTAAGAGACAATATGAGTGAATTTCGTTCAGTGGGACCAATTGTTGAGGAAGGTGGATATCCAAGTGATGATGACAATTCATCAACGCTTTTAAAACATCTGTAGGTATGACACTTTCAACTTCCTGACTCCATTTCATAGTCTGTCTGTCAAGTGGCACCATTGTTGGAAATTTGTAAATCTTCCTTTTAAATTAAGTATGTACCTAAGAAGCCTTGTTATTAGAAGGCCAACATATTCGAAGAAGTACTTATGCCCGATGACGCACAAATATCAAGCCCATGACCCGCACCAAGCAGTCCAACTATGTATGTGGTCTGATCGGCCTTTTAACAATCACGCGTGGATTTTCATTTACCCTACAGCGGAAAACCGCTTGTTAATAAATCCACCGAGATGAAGGTGTGCCTCGTTGCTAGAGAGGTGGGTGGTCGAAGTAATACATACAAGAACCACCAATCATATACAAAATACTTCAAAGTAATCAGATTGTACTCAACTACGTATCACACCACCACAGGGAAGGGAATGATATTCTCTTTGATGATCTCACTCTGAAGGAACACCTAATGTTTTACAGGTTTTACTATCAGGTGGCATGAAGCGAACGTTATGCTGTTGTGATTGCACATCGACATGTGACAGAACAAAATTTGTTCTATATTCGATTCCGGTTGACGTAAAAAATTCTGCGAAATATATCGACCAAGGAAACGAAATTAGTTTGGACACTCGAATTAATTTGAATAAGTATTCAGAATATTTTTGAATTTCGAAAATTTTTTCAGACACGTCTTCATATTGACATTTTGAAATATTTTAGCCAGAAATTCATCTAAAATTAATTTTTCGGATTTCACATCAGGAATATTTTTTGAAATTGAAGAGAATTTGTTGCCAAAGAGGTTTTTTTTTAAATAGGTATGTGTCGGGTCTCGAGTCAGTTTGTATTGTTTGCCAATTAATAGAATTTGCTTTTATATCTTCTTTTAATTTCAACTCAGCAACTGTTCCCATATCCCTCAAGTTTAAGAAAGCATTTTGTGCAAACTCCTTAGTTTCCGTTGCAAGTCTTTAAGTAGCCTAGTTCAGCACGGTTTCTCTTGAGAATCGTGAGTATTATGTCCGGTATAGATCCGCTCGTTCCACTTCTGGTGTACCCCAAGGTAGTCATTTAAGCCCTCTCCTCCTTATTCAATTATAATTGAAAGCATCTAACAAATATTCCTTCGTTTTGCACTTCAACACCTTCTCTGGGAAAATCCCGATGATCTTAACCCCTTATCGTGACCGCTTCCAACTGCTCAATCAAAATTCGTTACAGGAACGTAGAGAAATTGCTGACATACTATTCATTCATCGGCTTCTCACTGGCTCAGTTGTCTGCTCCTCTCTTTATAACTCGATTTCTTGTAAGACTAATATCCGTAACCTGAGCAGCCCTCGATTCTTCTATTTACCAACCCACTACACACCACACCTCCTACGGCCTCAACAAACCTCTAACACGCATGCTCCGTTCGGACACGGAAGTAAAATAGTATGTGGAAAAAAAATCGGATTAGCAAAAGAAGCCAATGTGGCTTCATCAAGTTTATCGGGTGACATGAGGCGATTGTTATGCTTGTGTCCAGCGTTATGTTGTGTCCAGCGTTATTTTGTGGAACGAAAGTGGTACCAGTATTTTTCTACATTTGACTCCGACTGACGAAAAAAATTCTGCGAATTATATCGACCAGAGAAACGAACTTAGTTTGGACACTTGAATTAATTGAAATATTCAGGATATTTTAAAATTTCGAAATTTGTTCAAAAACGTCTTGATATTGACATTTTGAAATATTTCAGTCAGAAATTCATCTTCAATTAATTTTTCGGATTTGACAAGAATATTTTTTTGAAATCAAAGAAAATTCGTTCTCAAAGAGTTTTTTTGAAATATGTGTGGGGTCTCGAGGCAGTTTGTATTGTTGCCCAATTTGTAGAATTTGCTTTTATATCTTCTTTTAATTTCAACTCACCGACTGTTATTTCCGTTCAAACTCTTCTGTCTGACGCAGTTTAAGGACACCAAATAAATCTACTAAACTACTTGTAGTTCCAAATAGATAAATAAAAACAATCCCATATTTATGTTTGGCCAAAACAAAAAAAGTTCTCCACTCTTTTCCTGAGGTCTTGTTCTCTTGTACATCACTTAATAGGACCCAGATCATTAAAGTTGTGGTCAGTCTGGGAAACGTTTGTTCACCAAATTTTGACATTAAATGTTAAACGCGACTCAATTACATGCCCATTTAACATAATTACAGCATGATCATGTACATGATACACTAGTTTCGAGTAATTTGATCGCACAGTTGGAAAATAAAGTTTGCAATATAAGATGATAGATTTTTTTTTACTGTAGTCTCAGAGAACAGTTTAAACTCAATTACAGTGTGCAATAGCAAGTGCCTTACTTACTACAGCATACACCACTCACACCACACCTAACTGGGTCAGACAGAAGAGTTTGAATGGAAACACTTGGTGAGTTGAAATAAAAAGAAGATATAACAGCAAATTCTACAAATTGGCAAACAATACAAACTGCCTCGAGCCCCGACACAAATTTTCTCTTCAATTTCAAAAAATCATTCCTTTCAAATCCGGAAAATTAATTTTAGATGAATTTCTGGCTAAAATATTTCAAAATGTCAATATCAAGACGTTTTTGAACAAATTTCGAAATTTTAAAATATCCTGAATATTTCAATTAATTCGAGTGTCCAAACTAAGTTCGTTTCTCTGGTCGATATAATTCGCAGAATTTTTTTCGTCAGTCGGAGTCAAATGTAGAAAAATACTGGTACCACTTTCGTTCCACAAAATAACGCTGGACACAACATAACGCTGGACACAAGCATAACAATCGCCTCATGTCACCCGATAAACTTGATGAAGCCACATTGGCTTCTTTTGCTAATCCGATTTTTTTTCCACATACTATTTTACTTCCGTGTCCGAACGGAGCATGCGTGTTAGAGGTTTGTTGAGGCCGTAGGAGGTGTGGTGTGTAGTGGGTTGGTAAATAGAAGAATCGAGGGCTGCTCAGGTTACGGATATTAGTCTTACAAGAAATCGAGTTATAAAGAGAGGAGCAGACAACTGAGCCAGTGAGAAGCCGATGAATGAATAGTATGTTAGCAATTTCTCTACGTTCCTGTTATTTTGATTGAGCAGTTGGAGGTGGTCACGATAAGGGGGTAAGATCATCGGATTTTTCTAGGGAAGGTGTTGAAGTGCAAAACGAAGGAATCTTCGTTGGTTGCTTTGAATCCTTGATTATGTATATCTTGACAACGCGACCAAGACCAAACCTGGGACACATATTCATAAGAAGAAGGCGGACTAACATCATTTAAAGGGATCGGATCACGTAGAGTTTAGAAAATTTAGACCATCTTTTAACAAAACCTAATGCAGAGTTAGCCTTATGAATTATTTCATCAAAATAAAGATGAAATTTAAGTTCATGGTCACATAAACATTGACATTTCACAGTACTTCGCACATGAATGTAACGAACTACAGACACATAGCAGCACTGGTGACTGAGGCCATCGGCTGGGACAGAACAAGACATTAATAGAACAGTTATTGCACAGGTGGCCTCAGATAAGCTGGCGAAAAAAATTCTGCAAATTAAATCGACCAGAGAAACAAAATTAGTTTGGACACTCGAATTAATTTGAATATTCAGAATATTTTTAAATTTCGAAATTTTTTTCAAAAACGTTTTCATATTATTTTGAAACATTTCAGCTAGAAATTCATCTAAAACTATTTTTCGGATTTGACAGGAATATTTTCTTGAGGCAGTTTGTATCGTTTGCCAATTTGTAGAATTTGCTTTTATGTCTTCTTTTAATTTCAACTCACCAACTGTTTCCATTAAAACTCTTCTGTCTGACTTAAGTACAATCCGATTACTTTGAAGAAATTTGTATGATTGGTGGTTCCTATACGACTCATTTCGACCACCCACCTCTCTAGCAACGAGGCACACCTTCATCTAGGCGGATTTATTAACAAGCGGTTTTCCACTGTCTGAATGTTTGGTGCGGGTCATGGGCATGATTCATGTGCGTCATCGGGCATAAGTACTTCTTCGAATATGTTGGCTTTCGAAAAGAAAGACTTCTCAGGTACATACTTAATTTAAAAGGAAGATTTGCAAATTTCCAACAGTCGTGGCATTTGCCACAAAGCCAGTGAAATCGTAAGACTTTTTAAATCAGTGTGTTAGTGAGTCAGGAAGTTGAAAGTCTCTATACCTACAGATGTTTTAAAAGCTTCGATCAACTATCATCATCACTTGGATATCCACCTGAATGAAATGCACTCATATTGACTCTACGGCATTCTTAGCCAGTTCTGGAAAAGCCCAGGGAAGCCAGCTACGACCTCTTCTATTCAATTTAGCTTTAAACGTTGCTCCGTTCGGCTTGGTGATAATGGAAAGAGTACCAAAGCACCATGCCAATTATGGATTACATGATACGTATGAGTAAGCTCTCAAAAAAAAAAATAAAAGACGTTCTTAAGACTAAAGTTCTATTTCATAAGCGACAAGGTACATATAAGCGTTTATTAAAACTTAAAACTCAAATTAACATGCAAATAAAATACTAGCAAAGCAAATCAAAAATATCAAGCTTAAGTAAAGTGACCAGATCCAATGACTTAAAATGTGGGACAAATCAACAATTTTTATCCGAAATGAACTGTATACACAATTTTTGTTTTCAAATGCGGGACAATTTATTTTCACTAAAATAGTTCACAAAATATTGAGGAAAAAAAAATCCATAGCAAAAATTAACAGAAAACAATATAAATAAAATCAATTCATATAAAAAAACAACTCTAAGAGCCGATTTTTCAATCGTCAGATAGTTTTTATTCGACAGATAACAAAATATTGGATTTTTCAATCGTCGGATAGACTTTATCTGACGAATAACTCTCTTGTTTATTCGACCGATGAATATTCAGATAAGTTTGCCAGTTTGTTATTTGTAGATTTTTTCGATGGTTGAAAAATCGGCTATAAGAAAAACAACTTAAAATAAAATAACAAAATCACAAATATTTATCATAGTCCAGACAAAATAAACATTCGACCCAGAAAAAATTCGCATAGAGCTGAAAATTGGTACAGAGCATTAGAACACCGATTAAAGTAAAATGTCAAAAGTCCCCAAAAATCCCATGTGTGCATAAAAAGTTATTCAAGGTCAAATGTCTCTATATAAGATGTCAAAATTCCCCAAAAATCCCACTGGTGCAAAAAAAAAATATTCAAGGTTAAATGTCGAATATGTTGTTTTTTTCATATTTAACTCTGTAGATTTTATTGATTCCTATCCAAAAGTTGTCTCTTTTCCACACTTTTTTCCACACCACCCATGAGGTAGAGTCCTTGGCCTTATCCTTTTTTTCGTTTGAGCGATCATTTATATGATGTGCACTCAAAATTTCGAATTTTTATAATTAGCTCCTAAGCCCTGTACAAAATTCGCATCGAGTTGAAAATTAGTACAGAGCATAAAGACATCTCCTTATATAAGATGTCAATATTCCCTAAAAATCCCACTGGTGCAAAAAAAAATATTCAAAGTTAAATGTCGAATATGTTGTTTTTTATATATAACTCTTTGTTAAATATGAAAAAACAACATATTCAACATTTAACCTTGAATATTTTTTTTTGCACCTGTGGGATTTTTGGGGAATTTTGACATCTTATATAGAGAGATATCCTTATGCTCTGTACCAATTTTCAGCTCTATGCGAATTTTGTACAGGGCTTAGGAGCTAATTATAAAAATTCGAAATTTTGAGTGCACATCATATAAATGATCGCTCAAACGAAAAAAAGGATAAAGCCAAGGACTCTACCTCATGGGTGGTGTGGAAAAAAGTGTGGGCAAGAGACAACTTTTGGATAGGAATCAAAGTTTGAAAGCTGTTACTCTCGTTTTTGCAGGGATTAACAAAATCTACAGAGTTAAATATGAAAAAACAACATATTCGACATTTAACCTTGAATATTTTTTTTTGCACCAGTGGGATTTTTGGGGAATTTGGACATATATAATGAGAGATGTCCTTATGCTCTGTACCAATTTTCAGCTCTATGCAAATTTTGTACAGGGCTTAGGAGCTAATTATAAAAAAATCGAAATTTTGAGTTTTGACCAAATTATGTTTTTTTTTCTGACAGCTTAAAAAAAAAACAAATGTTTTTATATAGAAAACCACATAATCTACAAGTTTTTTGTAGAAATTTTTTCAATCGGACTCACCGTTTAAGAGTAATACACAAAAAACCATTATTTTCGACATTTGACACATTTTAAAATCGCAATATTTTCTAAACGCTTGCTCGTAGGAAAAAAAGTGTCACAATATTTTTTTTAGAAAATTACAAGGCGTACAAGCCTTTCATGTACTTTTTTTATAGCTTCCCCCGTTTCAAAGATATGTATGAAAACCCAACATTTTCGACATTTGACCTTGAATAACTTTTTATGCACACATGGGATTTTTGGGGACTTTTGACATTTTACTTTAATCGGTGTTCTAATGCTCTGTACCAATTTTCAGCTCTATGCGAATAATTCTGGTTTTGGGCTTTTTTATGTCTAATTTGACTGGACTATCAGAGGAATGAATTTTTTTCAAAAGATTATTATTTTGCGAAATTTCTTCCTGGAAATGTTGGCAACTCGAATAACTAGACCTTACTGTTAGTATCGCTTTGATTGTTTCCACGGACAGTTGTGACTTCTCCGTACCCCACAATTTATTCACAGTTGAAAATATTCTTTCTGTCGCCGCATTAGTGCCCGGTAAACAGAGGCAATACTGAACAATAATTTTGCAGTTTTGGTGAGGAATATTGCATATTTTAAAATGTGAGAATGTGACCATATTTCCACACATCTTATATCAGTTCATATTTTGTCATCATTCCATTTTCGTAATTGATCATCATTTGCTATTTTTTTACATAGGAAATTTCATCAAATAACTCACTTTCTATAATTTTATGATCTGGAAACTGGGTATTCAAGTAACCCAAACTTTGTTGAACATCATTCCAATCTATTGCTGACTTTAATAACACCCAATTTGCCTGTCTTGTATGATTGAATTTTTGGGTTTTTTGAGCCGAAAGTTCACAATCTAACACAACAATGACATTTCATTTGTTTTTTTATCATAGTACATATAAGAAAACTATAGTAGCTCCGAGAAGCGAAATTCTGTGTTTGTTCCAATATCAGGCAGAATTGGCGTTTTCAGTTTATATATACTTTCTGTTTGTGCCAATGTGATTATAGATGACGCCAGTCTCGAATGGCCTCGTGAATATACTATAGTTTTCTTATACTTTGGTTTTGTATTCTTTTGAGTTTTGACAATCAGACATAAAGATAACTATGAGTCTTTTCCTTTGTATATGGATTAACCAAGTACTATCAAGAATGGTTTTTGACAGTAGCAAGCAGAGAACACACATTACAAACTTATGTAAAAAACTATCAAAAAACTGTCAAACCAAGCAGAAAACCATTCTTGATATTACCTGGTAAATCCATATACAAAGGTCTGTTCAGTGGTCATATATTTGATTTGTAAAGAGCTTGTAGCATTCAGTGAAACCAAAAAAAGAAAAACCTTGTTGGACATCTTTTGTTTTGTGGGTTATGCGTTTGACATTTTTGATTTTGTGGGACAAATGTGGGACAATTTTCAGTGTGGGACAGACGACGTAAATGTGGGACTGTCCCACGTAATGTGGGACGAATGGTCACTTTAAGCTTAAGGCATGCAAAAATAAAAGACCAATATGTTTCGATATGGTAGGTACGTTCCATCCAAACGCTTTATTAAAACTGTGCTTGATTCTTACAAGAAACATAATTCGTTATGTTAAACAAATATAAAAGAGCTTTATATACATTCATTTAATACATAGTTGAACCGTTTAACGACAGCAAGTTACATTTGATTGCTAACAGTTTAAGCATCGTCCGATCTTTCTGTTACTCAGAGCGAACATAAGGTTGAATACATAGTCTTTATTTACATAGATTATTATTATTGTTCGTAGTTGAGTAGAAAGCTTTCGTATGAAATTGCATGAAATGGTAAAAGGGTTACCGCATGGTTGATATAAAGGGAAGATTTCAGTTTACGATATTATTATCATTTATATCGTAAGAGAGTTTTGATTGAGCAGTTGGAAGCGGTTACGATAAGGGGTTTAGATCATCGGATTTTCCCAGAGAAGGTGCTGAAGTGCAAGACGAAGGAGTCTTCAATCCTTGATAATATGTATGCAAATCTTAATAAGGTGACCAAACCCGGGACGCATATTCAAGTAGACGGCGGCAAACGTCATGTTAAGGAATCGGGTCACGTTGGGTTTAGAAAATGCTTTGGATCATCGTTTAACAAAACCTAATGCAGAGTTGGTTTTATGAATAATTTCATCAATATGGAGAAAAAATTTAAGTTCACGGTCACATAAAATCCCCAAATCCAGTAGTGTTTCTACTTTCTGTATGGGATGACTATATGAAGATAGTAAACACGGGGAATTTTTGTAATGCGTTTACGTGAAAAGGTCACTGTCTGAAATTTGCTAATGTTGAGTTCTAGGCAATTTTTGGTATACCAGGTTGAGAAATTGTCAAGATCTTTTGGGGGAGAGATTTATCTTCACGTGTTGCAATGATTCTGAAAAATTTCGTATCGTCAGCGTAAAAAGATATTTGACAATGTTTAATTACCATGTCAATGTCGTCAGTTGTAAGGATAAAAGGGAAGAGGGCTTAAATGACTACCTTGGGGCTCACCAGTAGTGTGAAGAATAGGATTGGAACGAGCGGATCTAAACCGGACATAATACTCATGATTCTCAAGGTAAGAAGTAAAACATTTCAAGAAAGGGGTTCAAAGCCTAAAGAGGATAGTTTAAGGGCTAAAATATTAGAAAACTTTTGTCAAACGCTCTACTGAAGTCAGCGGAGACCATATCATCTTCATTCCCGTTTTCTAACGCTATTAGAATGAATGAAATAAATTCTACAAGGAAAATGGTGGAAGAAAACAAAACAAGAAATTGTTGTTGTTGTTTTCCTCCGTCATTTTTCATCTTATTCTTATGGAAAGATATAATTCACAACAAATATGTGTCGACTAAGGCCCTCCGCACACGAAGCAACTGTTTTGCAATTAGAGTCGCAAATCAGTTGCTCAAGCAACTATTTTACAACTAGTTTGCGATCGATTTGTGACTTCTCTCCGCACACTAGTACGACCGAATTTTGATTTTTGAATTTTTTGTTCACAGTTTTTATAAGAAACTATTCAACATGTCAAACAGTTGTACTGATGAAGACGATTTAATTGACTATTACCAGTACTGAAGACAAAGAAAACTTGTACGAAGAGAACATTGGACCCATCCATACATACAGAAACATTTGAAATGCAGACTTTATGGCAGCAGAACATTTAAATCAAACGGATGCCAAAGTTGGTTGCTTCCAACATCCAAAAGATGGACACGAACATGAGAGAATGTGTATCTGCTGATGGTCTCTATACCAGACGTACAAACAAACCAAGCCCTTTTCATCCCAATTAAACTTCTTCAGATAAACTCCTTGAATGATTAAACACCACGTATCTTACCAATATCGTTTACCTTTACGTAATCAAAATCCTAAATGTTATCAACCCAACCATCAAATGATTCACTCTTTTTTTTAATTTTCCGAGTTTTCCACCAACAATTTTCTATTTTTCTATTTGAAAACGAATGCACCTAAAATTCGCGGTCTTATATCAACAATATTTCATTTGAAAACCAAAGCACCTACAACTCTAATGAGTTTTCCATCAAGAACTTTCTATTTTTCTATTCGATAAGCGATTCTTTAACAAAAAGAACATGCAAGAAACTAAATTCACGTCTATGTATCATATCATATTTCATATTTCCAGTTTTCCGACTCTTCGGTATGGTTTTTCCAATGCCAAAAAAATTCAAAAAATACAACATGCAATATCCATAAATATCTTTTGGGCCGTTTAGAAGTCCATACCAGACATAGAAACAAACAAACATATCTGTTTTTATATATAATACTAGCTAACCCACGGGACGTTGTACCCGCTCTTAAGAAATTGTTTGTGGTAACTTAAAGGCTGTGTAGCTTTCCCGTCACTTAACAGTGTTGACAGAATTCTAGAAGAAGCAACGCGTAGTACAATTTCCACAAAAAATGAATATTTTCCCAGTTACCTTCTCTTGGAGAATCCAAAAGAAAAAATAAAGACAAAATATCTTTGGTACTTCTGTTATCAACGACACTGTAATCGGCAGATGAATACTTTTATGGCAAAACTCACGTTACTGAGTCAGTATGAAGGATAAAAAGTATCCTATAGCCGATTCCTGATTCTAACTACCTCTCCACAAATTTTGAGGCAAATCGGATAGAAGAACAAAAACAAAGAAAAATGGTTTCGGGTAATGGTGACCAGACTTCTGTAGTAGTAAGCACATATTTATGTTAAGGTATTGCACGCTACCGTATTGCTATAATGATTATCGTTACTTTTCCCCTTAAGACATTATTGTACACATATTGAGTCAAACCTAATTGAACGCTTTTATATTCAAACAACCGATAGTCATCTACACATGTATTAGTTATTGTTACTCTTCCCGTAAGACATTGTTATACACATGTTGAGTCAAACCCAAACCGAATACCTTTATATTTAAAACAACCGATAGCCATCTACACATGCGTCAGTTTCTTTTATTCCGCTTTGTATCTCTTGCCATTTTGTATGTATTAGTGTGTAACTAGTTTTAAGAACGAAAATAAGAAAGAAAGAGATTCATTCTATACGCATCATCCGAACGAAGTGGACGTGTTGTGAAAACGGCTTAATAAAAATCTTTAAATAAAATAAACGTGTTTGGTTATTTTCTTTACTGTTCCAATTAAGATTTAAATTCCCTGCTACAAATATCAGAAGTGGGATCCAAGATCCAATAAAGTTTAAAAAAAAAAAAAAAACGAAACTCAAAAAACAGATGGTTAAATTTTTTTTTTCTCTCTATCTCTGCCTCTGCTGTGAAAAGTTCTAGAATCCATTCTCGCCTAATAACGCGTCGCACATTTTCTTGTCAAGTAACGCGCCGTATATTTTTTTTTCTCTCTTTTCCCTTGCTGTGAAATTTTTTTTCGGTGGTTGTTTTCTGTTTGCACACTTTTCGCTTTTCGGTAAATTGGAAGATATAGTCCATGCATCAGACTACACAGCTGCCCAGCTGCGCGAGTGGCTACAACGGTTAGGAAAACAGACCAGTGGAAAGAAGGCGACGTTGGCTGTTCGTCTCAGCGAAATCCCATTGCAACAACGTGGAGAAGCGCCGAAGAAAAATGCTCCCGAGAAGGAATCACATGATGACGACGACGACGATGACGACGGCGACGAGGAGGAACGTGTTCCTAATGAAAACGAAACACATGAAGAAAAGTTAACGGATCGTCAAAAACAGATTGACCACGAGTTACTACAACGAGAGGTGGCTATTTTGAAAAGAGAAAGAGATGTAGCAAGAAGGGAAAACGAGCTGTTGAGAAAGATGATGAGCTTGACAACGGGAGTGGCAACGGAGATGACTACAGCTAGAGTGGAAACGGGAGAGACAACGGATGGTGCTATAGAACTGACAACAGGAGCGACAACAGCAACAGCAACAGGATCGACAGCAGCGATGGAAACGGGACCGATGACAGGAGTAGCAACAGAAACAACGACAGAAATGACAACAAGCAACATTCAACCGTACACTGCATACAAAGACCTCGTCCCAGACTACAACGGTGGTGCTAATATTGACGTTTGGTTGACACAGTTAAAAAATGTGCAACAAATGTACAATGTAGGCGAAGACATGCTGCGCACACTTTTTGTGTCGAAGTTAAAAGGGAAAGCGGAGGAGTGGTTGCACGCACAGCCGAATTTCTTGTGCGAGAGTGTCGAAACCCTTTCCCAGTCGTTGAGGGAAATTTTCGGGGTGAAAGAAAATAGAATGGCGACAAGAAAAAGGTTCGAAGCAAGAAAGTGGGCGTTGTCGGAGACGTTTGGAGAGTACTATAGCGACAAGTTGAGACTGGCTGCGGGTCTGGAGATGGAAGAAGAAGAGCTGGTAGAGTACATTATTGATGGTTTCACCGATGAAGACATGAGGCTATACGCATACGTCGGCGCATTTACTACCAAAGCGGCCTTGTACAAAGCCTACAATAAAGTACTACAACGACCAAAACGGAACGAGACGGGATCGGCAACTGAAGCGACAACAGGATCGGCAAGAAGGACGTCGAGGGTAACAACAGGATCGAGTAAGACAACGATGAGATGCTATAACTGCAATTCGATTGGACACATGGCAAACGAGTGTAAGAAACCGAAGCGAGAGTATGGAGCGTGTTATGCTTGCGGAAAGATGGGGCACATAGTAGCAACCTGCCCAGAACGGAAATCACTTGTCCATCAGCTCACAGACAAGACCGAAGATGATGATTATGTAAGAAAGTTATGTTTTGTTTTTTCAAAAAATAGTGAAAAATTTTCTCTAGATTGCCTCATAGATTCCGGCAGTCCTGTCAGCCTTATTAAAAAGTCAATGACACCACAACATATTAAACTGATCGAACTTAAAAGTATAAAAGAACAAAATTATTTTGGAATTAATAAAAGTAAACTGAAAATTTATGGAATGTTGTCTGGTGTAGTTATTTATAAAGATATTGAGATAATTATAGATTTGTTAGTGGTAGATGACGGCACGACTGGATATGAGGTAATCTTGGGACGAGATTTTTTAAATAATGGAAGGTTCAAATTTTTTTCTGAATTAGAAAATTGCAAAAATGAAAGTATGTTAATTGACAACAGATCGAATTTTGAAAGAGAATTAATGTCTATTAATATTGAAGAAACTGATAGCGAAAATTTAAATTTAGAAGTGGATGAGCTAAATGATTGTCGGTATAAAAAACAATTAAACGAGTTATATTTGAATAGTTATATGTATGCCGAACGCCCCGCCGAACCTTTGGTAAAAACTAAAATGAAATTATCATTAAATGATGTGAAACCTTTTCATTGTCGTCCAAGAAGGTTATCTTATGCTGAGAAAGGAGAACTCAGTTCGTTGCTAGATGAATATTTAGACAAAGGCTATATTAGGGAAAGCGAGTCCGAGTACGTTTCACCTATAGTCTTAGTAAAGAAGAAAACTGGAGAGCTCAGAATGTGTGTAGATTTTAGAACTTTAAATAAGGTAACGTCAAAAGATAGCTACCCCATACCGATAATTGACGATTTGTTAGACAGAATGGCGGGTAAAACTATTTTTTCAAAGTTGGATTTGAAGAATGGGTTCTTCCACGTATATATGCACGAAGATTCGGTTAAGTTTACTTCGTTTATTACACCGTTAGGCCAATACGAATTTTTAAGAATGCCTTTTGGACTCAAAAACGCGCCATCAACGTTTCAAAGACATATAAACAAAATATTTGCAGACATGATAAGAAACGATAAGGTGATAGTCTATTTGGATGATTTAATGATAGCTACGAATTCCTATGACGAACATTTTTTGATTCTTGAGGAAGTTTTTAAGAGAATGGTAGAAAATAAACTGGAGCTTAGAATAGACAAATGTAAGTTTCTTCAAAGTAAAATTAAATATTTGGGTTTTACAATTACTGGTGAAGGTATTCAGGCTGATGATAGGGGTATCGAAGCGATACAAAACTTTCCGGTTCCACAAAGTGCTCACACAGTACAGAGTTTCTTGGGCTTATGCTCATACTTCCGTAGGTTCGTTAAGGATTTCTCGACTATTGCAAAACCTTTATACGATTTGATTAGAAAAGATAGAAAATTTAATTTCGGTCCAGAGCAATTGGAAGCTTTTGAGTTACTAAAAACTAAATTGATAGAAATGCCAGTACTGGCAATTTATAACCCAAAAGATGAGACAGAGTTGCATTGCGACGCCAGTGCCCTAGGGTTTGGAGCAATTCTATTACAGAGAAAAGAAGACAAAAAGTTGCATCCAGTCTTCTATTATTCCAAAAGAACGACAGATGCTGAATCAAAATTTCATAGCTTCGAGTTGGAGACGCTCGCAATTATAAATGCCCTAAGTAGGTTTAGAATTTATCTTCAAGGCAAAAAATTTAAGATAGTTACAGATTGCAATTCTCTAACCCTTACTTTAAACAAGAAAGAACTCAACCCAAGAATTGCTCGTTGGGCATTGGAATTACAAAATTACGATTATACGTTAGAGCACCGGGCGGGCACTCGCATGCAACATGTTGATGCATTAAGTAGGACGACGAATATTTTAACGTTGGAAACTAATACTTTTGAAGAAAATTTAATTATATGCCAAGGGAAAGATGAAAAAATAGTTAAGTTGAAAAAAATGTTAGAAAATGCAGAACATGGGTTATATGAAATGAGAAACGGAGTGATATATAAAAAGAAAAATGATGGTAATGTAGTATTTCTAGTGCCAGAACAAATGGAAGATCACGTGATGTATAGATACCATGATGAAGTCGGTCATGTAGGAACAGACAAAGTAATTGAGTTAATATCAAAAAGTTATTGGTTCCCTAAAATGAGAGAAAAGATAGGTACGCATATACAAAACTGTCTTAAGTGTATTTCTTTTTCCGCTAAACAAGGTCGAGAAGAAGGCTTTCTCCATATTATACCGAAAGGAAAAGTTCCGTTCGAAGTAATACACATAGATCACTATGGACCGGTGGATAATTCGAGACAGGTAAAGAAATATATACTGGTAGTGATAGATGCTTTTACAAAGTTCGTGAGACTGTACCCTACTAAGACAACAAACACTAAAGAAGTAATGCAAGCATTGGTTGATTACTTTAGGGCATATAGTAAGCCAAAATGCGTAGTGTCAGACAGAGGAAGTTGCTTCACAGCAAATGAATTTAAAGAGTTTCTATCTGAAAGGGATATTCAGCATGTGAAAATTGCAACAGGATCGCCTCAAGCAAACGGACAGGTAGAGAGAGTCAATAGGAGTTTAGGGCCAATGATAGCAAAACTTGTCAAACCAGAAGAGGGTATACACTGGGATCACATATTGGAAAAGGTAGAGTATTCACTAAATAATACAGTAAATCGAACGATAAAAGAACATCCGAGCGTGATGTTGTTTGGGGTAAGTCAGAAAGGTAAGCCAATAGACAGAATCGTTGAAAGTTTAAGCGAAGTTGAAAACGGGATAGGAAAACGGGATTTAACTGAGATAAGACAGAAAGCGGTGATAGAACAAGAAAAGTCTCAGACTTACAACAAAAATTACGTGGACAAGAAAAGGTGTAATCCTACATCCTACGAAACAGGAGACTATGTAATGATAAAAAATTTTGACTCACATCCCGGCGCATCTAAGAAATTGATCCCGAAATTTAGAGGACCGTATCGGGTTGCTAAAGTCCTACGAAATGACAGATATCTGCTCGAAGATGTAGACAATTTTCAACAGTCACGATTACCATATCAAGGGGTGTGGGCGGTCGGCAATATGAAACCTTGGTTAGGTGAAAAATGTAAAACAAAGTAGAGATCAGGTGATCTCAAAGGTCAGGATGGCCGAATTGTAGTAGTAAGCACATATTTATGTTAAGGTATTGCACGCTACCGTATTGCTATAATGATTATCGTTACTTTTCCCCTTAAGACATTATTGTACACATATTGAGTCAAACCTAATTGAACGCTTTTATATTCAAACAACCGATAGTCATCTACACATGTATTAGTTATTGTTACTCTTCCCGTAAGACATTGTTATACACATGTTGAGTCAAACCCAAACCGAATACCTTTATATTTAAAACAACCGATAGCCATCTACACATGCGTCAGTTTCTTTTATTCCGCTTTGTATCTCTTGCCATTTTGTATGTATTAGTGTGTAACTAGTTTTAAGAACGAAAATAAGAAAGAAAGAGATTCATTCTATACGCATCATCCGAACGAAGTGGACGTGTTGTGAAAACGGCTTAATAAAAATCTTTAAATAAAATAAACGTGTTTGGTTATTTTCTTTACTGTTCCAATTAAGATTTAAATTCCCTGCTACACTTCGCAAATAGTGTGACGTACAGATCTGAAACGCGCTGTATCAGCACGTAATTTCTTTAAAATTTCACTGAAATAACAGCAGTTTAATTGCTTTAAAACAATTTAGCAGAAAAATGTTTTTTAAATAGGTACAGCACGACGGACTAAGCTAGTACTGTATGTACAAAGAAGAAACCCTAAGAACCAGTGTTGCCAGAATTGCAGATGTGTCTGAATTTTGTAGATTTTTCACCTGTCCCAAGACTTTCAAAAACCCGTGATGCTACACTGCAGATTTTTCTGCACTCATGGCTTAAGAAAAAAATACATTTTTATATTAGTTTTTGTTCATCTTTAAGGATTTAAAAAAAATCAAACACCCCTATTGCATTCAGTTCAATTTTCACCAACAAATATTTGAACTGAGTGAATGCTGTCATCTAGTCAGCAAAACACACAATGGATGCGGTGTTCTTAACTTTTTACATTTTTTTTTTTTTTAATCTACCCTACATATTTTTTTTTTCTTTTGGTGAAAGCATAAGTTCCAACAAAATCGAAGACGTAGGCCTTAATATAATAAGAAAACAAATGCAACGACTGTTCATTCAGTTGGCCTAATACATGGGACAACTCAAAACCGGGAGGCTTGCCGACGCGACGCACGTTTCCAGAGGTCAACCTGGTGAATCCTAGATCGAAAATGGAGAAGAAAAGAAAAAGGAAATTTCTCCCACAGAAACTTATGATGTACATTCATACATATGTCACAATGTTACAATTATTTAAATAATATTCGCAACAACATTCTCACAAAACAAAAATCAGCTTCGGTCCAAAGCCTTCACAAGGTAGTCAGAAACAGGCCCAGGCAGGTCGAATGGAATTCATTAGAGCACCTCTTGTGGCAACTCATAAAGCCATGCATAACGATACTATTAAGGACCAGCTTTAGTAGGTCCTTTGCCTACTTCAACAAAAAATAAATAATATAAAAGACGGATACCCAGCTTGCAGGCAGCATATCGAACAGAAACTCCTTCGCTGTTTTGTTTTAATTCCCACAACCGCCCATAAATTTGAAAACTATATATTTGCCGAATTTTGCTCCAGTTGCATGTGGGGCTTTCCTGCGCTCCTAATGAATGACGGGTGACGACTGTGATTTACACTTTTTGATATACAGTTCTTGACAACAGATGTGAGGCGGCGCGGCGCGGCGCCGCCGGCCGGCGGGACCTTCTTTAGTTTAAAACAAAAATTAAGAAAATCGGTCAACCGGTTATCAACTGAAAAGATAACATGAATTTAACGAATTTATGTATATAGATGTGAGATTATAAGACATTCGTTTCACTCGCTCAACACATAAGGTTGATCTCTCAGTGTTTTTCAAGAAGAGGTCAACGTAATTAATAAATGTGCCGAACTCAATCTCGAAATCAATCACCGTGACAAAAACATTGCCATTATATATCAGATTGTCAGGCAGTTCTTAAAGTGTTAAGCCCTTAAAGGTTTAACTAAAACTCGTTATGGAGTGCATAGGTAGATTAAATGAACCAGGCAAGAACAACAAATTGACTCTTCATTTGGTACCTTGGCATAAAGGGGTTCAGGGAAATGAGGAGGCAGAGACAGTGCGATGACTCCTCTATTAGGGCCAGAAAAAAAGAAGAGGAAACCAGGAGAAGCAAGAACATGGCACTACTACTGGATTGAGACAGGCGAAGATGCTTCTGGGTGACTTCAGCTAAATCAATGATTCCACACGCCCATGATTTAGCCCATAGCATTTCATATAATGGATAAAATGGCAGCCGAAGAGTCCCGGATTGCTTATCAGCAAAAATATGAAAATTCATTGACCCCACATATAAGATATCAGATATGCATTGAGTTTTCCGGAGCCCATTCCATAAACAACGATACAAACTGAGGTCGCCTGGCAACAATTTGAATTTTCTACCCTTTTAGGACGACACAACACCTAGAATTGGCCAAGTTGTATGCATTAATCCAAGCTTCTCAGCTAGAAAATGATTTGATTCGTCAGCTTGATTCCGTATTCCACGTGATTTGTCAGAAAACTTTGGTGTTCCCCCTTTTAAAATGCTCTCAAGCTGCACTGTTAGTTAGTCTCAATTTCAACCACATGCAGCTACGCCTACTTTTTTCCAGATATGTACGATGTCCACTTTTGGCGCAGTCATATGTATGAGCGAAATAAACCTTCGCAGCAACTTTTATTTTTTCTTCTCTGACATTTTTTATTTTTTTTTTTCAGTCGAGCGTGGGAGCTCTCCTATAGAGCTTCATATACAAAGTTGCTTGAGCAATTGATTTGCGATTCTAGTCGCAAAACAGTTGCAAAACAGTTGCTTCGTGTGCGGAGGGCCTAAGTGTTGCGTCTTAGAAAGGTACGACAACATCTAACTGATAAGCCCAACTGTCGAACCCGGGCGAAACGCATTGGACTAAAAGTCATTTTTAAATAAAAACAAATTCTACAAGGTTTGTGGTATTGGATCTGCTGAACCAAGCTACTTGAAGACCTAAGGGGTCTGCACAAAATGCTTTCGAAAACTTTAGGTCGATAGTTTTTCACCTCACTTTTCGACCCCTTTTTGTGAATTGCTGTTATGAAAGTGATTTTCCATATTTTAGGAAATGTTCCTTGAGTTAAGGATAAGGAACAATTTTCGATAGAGGAGTTGGAAGAGAAGACATACATTTTTTAAGGAAACGGCATGCAGGTCAGGCCTGGGGGTGAACTCATCATTAAGGCCAATGGAACTATGCAAGCGGGTAAAAATGGACCGAGCGAAAAATCGGCACATACCATCATTAGAAGTTTCATAATTGGAAGGCAAGGAAGATGGATACCCATCTGAATTTCTTTTGTGATAAACGAACTGAAAGAAGAATTTGGGATCGTGAATAAGGTTAGATTGTATTTTGATTAAATATTCGTGGGAGAGAGAACTATACAGTTAGTTTAAATTTTAGATTTGAAATTATCTCCAATCAATTGAATGAAACGTTTATACGATAAATAAAAACCAATTGTCAAAATTGGTTCAGATTTGCATACATATTATCAAGGATTGAAGACACCTTCTCTGGGAAAATCCGATGATCTAAACCCCTTATCGTGACCGCTTCCAACTGCTCAATCAAAATTCGTTACAGTAACGTAGAGAAATTGCTGACATTCATTCATCGGTTTCTCACTGGCTCAGTTGTCTGCTCCTCTCTTTATAACTCGATTTCTTGTAACAGTAATATCCGTAACGTGAGAAACCCCCCACTCTTCTATTTACCAACACACTACACACCACACCTCCTACGGCCTCAACGAACCTCTAACACGCATGCTCCGTTCGGACACGGAAGTAAAATAGTATGTGGAAATAAAATTGGATTAGCAAAAGAAGCCAATGTGGCTTCATCAAGTTTATCGGGTGACACGAGGCGATTGTTATGCTTGTGTCCAGCGTTATGTTGTGTCCAGCGTTATGTTGTGGACGAAATTGATACGAGTGTTTCTCTACATTTGATTCCGACTGACGAAAAAAATTCTGCGAATTATATCGACCAGAGAAACGAAATTAGTTGGGACACTCAAACTAATTGAAATATTCAGGATATTTTAAAATTTCGAAATTTGTTCAAAAACGTCTTCATATTGACATTTTGAAATATTTTTGCCAGAAATTCACCTAAAATTAATTTTTCGGATTTGACAGGAATGATTTTTTGAAATTAAAAAAATTCGTTCTCAAATTTTTTTTTTAATTACGTGTCGGGTCGAGTCAGTTTTTATTGTTGCCCAATTTGTAGTATTTGCTTTCATATCTTCTTTTAATTTCAACTCACCAACTGTTTTCCATTCAAACTCTTCCGTCTGACCCAGGACACCAAATAAATCTACTAAACTACTTGTAGTTCCAAATAGATAAAAAAAAACACAATACCATATTTTTGTTTGGCCCAATCAAAAAAAGTTCTCAACTCTTATCCTGAGGTCTTCTCCTCTTGTACATCACTAAATAGGACCTAGAGCATTGAAGTTGCAGTCTGTCTGGGAAAGGTTTGTTCACCAAATTTTGGTATTACATGTTAAACGCGACTCAATTACATGCCCATTTAACATAATTACTGCATGACCATGTACAAGGTGCAGTACATGTGTGTAATTTGATCGCACAGTTGGACTGAATTGTCCTTTGTATGCAAATTATGCAGATTTAATCGAAATATTTTATGGAAAATAGAGTTTGCAATATAAGATGATAGGATTTTTGTATTGCAGTCTCAAAGAACAGCTCACAGTCAATTACAGTGTAAAATATCAAGTGCTTTACTTATTACAGCATACACCACTCAATTACAGCCTTATCAACAGATTTCACCCTCCTCAGAAAATATCGTTAAATACAAGATAAAAGAGTTTGAATGGAAACGTTGGTGAGTTGAAATTAAAAGAAGATATAAAAGCAAATGCTACAATTTGGCAGACAATACAAACTGCCTCGAGACCCGACACATATTTAAAAAACAACTCTTTGAGAACGAATTTTCTTCAACTTCAAAAAACTGTTCCTGTCAAATTCGAAAAATTAATTTTAGATGAATGTCTGGTTGAAATATTTCAAATTTCAAAACGTTTTTGAAAAAAATTTCGAAATTTTAAAATATTCTGAATATTCAAATTAATTCGAGTGTCCAAATTAATTTTGTTTTTCAAGTCGATATAATTCGCAGAATTTTTTTCGTCAATCGGAATCGAATATAGAACAACTTTCGTTCTAGCACATGTCAATAGGTGTGTTTTTGTGGCTATCAAGTAAAGTAAGGAAAACAAAAGGCGTGTTGTCGTGACAACCCCCAGTAAAGTAAAGTAAAATTTAAACAAAGAAAACAGAAATAAAAATTGACTGGATTTTACTGTAGCTTTTCATCGAGAGTAAAACTTACTTGAAATGTTGATAATTTTTTTCAAACTCAGAGGGAGCTGTAGTAATTTTTTTTGAATAATTTAATATGGCAAATGTCAAAATTTGTCAGTTTGTTTTATGAAAACATTTGAATTTAATTCAAAATTGACAGTAAAATCGTGTTTCAATCTGGATCGTTTTCACCCACCTCTCTAGCAACGAGGCACAATGGATTTATTAACAAGCGGTTTTTCCGCTGTTGGGAAAATGAGAATTCACGCTTGATTGTTGAAAGCCGATGAGACCACATAGTTTGACTGCTTTGTGCGGGTCATGGGCATGGTTTGTGTGCGTCATCGGGCATAAATACTTATTCGAATATGTTGGCTTTCTAAAAGGCATAAAAATAAAAAAGAATTGAGGGGACCTTCAATTTAACGCACATTCCGAACGGCAAAGTTGAGAAGCACTTTTTCATGACAGATTGATACTCTTGGAAGTTTTGTCAGGTCTTCGCAAGAGGCAGTACCCGTGAAAGATGAAATAAAAACTTTATGGGCACTAGTAGGACTCGAACCTACGACGTTCTGCTTAGCAGCCAACGCATCTAAATACAAAGCTACGGACATACTTAATTTAAGATTAAGATTTCCAAATTTCCAACAATGGTGCCATTTGCCACACAGCTAATGATATCATTAGTCGTTTTACATCAGTGTGTTAGTGGGGTCACCTACAGATGTTATTAAAGCTTCGATCAACTCATCATCACTTGGTATTTTTCGTCAATTTGGGAGTCCTCCAGGGAAGCCAGCTAGGACCTCTTCCATTTAATTTAGCTATATACGTTGCTCCGTTCTGCTTGGTTATAATCTTCGTAGGAGTACCAAAGTATGATGGACATGAGTGAGCTTTCAAAAAAAAAAAAAAAAAACTTATGGTTAAGGTCAATGTTCCACGTTCTAAAAACTAAAGTACTATTTCATAAGCTACAAGGTTAATGAACATGACTCAATTTAATAACTAAAGTTCGTCAAAATACACTCAAAATCCGACAGACAAGGATTTCCAGCCTAATTTAGTAATTTAGTGCCTCTTTGGTTATTTATATTCATTTACTCCGTCCTCCCAACAGAGATATGAACATTTCCGTGCCATAAAACAAGTCATCAGCAATCCAGCGCAGCGGTTTCATTATGTTTATTTTCCACCATCCAAATGAAATATTACACAACACACACATAATATTTCCGCAGACACAAGTTTCTAAAAAAAGGGAGCACATCTATAGAAATTGTGTTCTGTAAGGACTCTTCGTAGTTGATGTAAATGTCAGTCATTTCTTGGCTTTCGTCATTAAACTTATACTTACTTGTGAAAATGAAAGAAAGTAGACTAGAAAATGACAGAGTGGCTCCCTAATAAGCAGTCTTTCAATATTATGAAAAAACTGCTGAAACCCTTCGTCCGACATTCATTTAACCAAACATTTTCTTCGTTTTTATGAACCAAAAAAGGTACAAAATTAAGAAAAGTGTTTGCTTAGGATTGATGTAATTCTTTTACTACCTGACAGATCAAACCCTGGCAAATTAAGTGTGCACTTTTGTAGGCCATTTTCCGAAAACAAAATTGGCTGACATTAAAAGAAGACTGAAGTGGTCTTGAGGTTTGTTTATTTGATTTAGTGTGTATTTTCTTCCTTATCGATTGAGAACCCTTGCCAAAACTCTCTCATCATTTGGTTCGGATAATTTGGCAAGTGGGGTAATCGCGCTCATAAATATTCATCAATCTTTTTCAAGAAGTGGAAGATAAAATATCCCAACAACAACCATAAATAAATAAAGGATGACGAGTTGGAAAAACTCTCAAGTAAGATAAATGTTTTGTTTGGACCTTTTCCGCTGCCGGAATTATAATGACATTAAAATACAAATCATGTAAGAGCAGAATAAATATTAATTATATAAAACGTAATTAACAATGTGACAATGCAAATTTAGGATGGGTTGAATGACATTCATGGGAATTATTCTAGCACATCAAATATTTACTGTGATTTAACATTCCAGTACTTCGTAAATGGATGTAACGAACTTAAGGCACATAACAGCACCAGTGATCTTTTTTTGGCACCAAATAGAAAATCTGTCCAGGTCACATTGCAGCTTGAAAAAAATCACTGGTTGATGTTATACGATGGACAATGTTCAGATCGTTAGCATAAATCGAAAATTACAATCCAAGATGTTGGCGGCATCATAGATTGCTAAAACTAAAAGTGAAGGGCCTAAATGACTACCTTGAGGGACCCCGGACGACATAGAAGTAGGAGATATGAATGATCTGAAGCAGACAATTTAAATTCTTTTGGTCAAACACGAGTCATTGAGAGGGGAAGGCGAGGGTTGCTAATTTGTTGATTATAATTTTGTGAGTTATTTTGTCGAACATTTAGCTAAAATCGGTAGATAAAACATCAACTTCATCGCCTCTTTCCAAAGAGCATAGCGTATTGCCATAAATAAATTAAAAAAAAACACAAGAATTCTCTTCCACATTTTTTATTCGTTTTCTTATGCCAATTAGCCGTGTTAGTCAATTGAAATAATTGTTTGAGCTAGATCTTTTGAATATTTTCTGTAAGTTTTGGTGAAAAAGTCATGAAAATGAAACGAAATGGGTTTACTGAAGAAGACATATCAAAATCAAAATTTAATCCAAATCATGATAAATTATTTCTAGAAGCCGTTGCACCATTCAAAACTTTATTAAGCGATGTAAAAGCGAAAAAAAATAAGCCGCGTCGTGGCCGTCTAACAAAGTTAACTATCCTGGACAAAACGAAAACAAGCGATAGCCCAAGATCCATTTATAAGTGCGGGCAAGATAAATGGAGAGCATGAAATTTACAACGAAAACATAGTTCATCCTGAAACTGTGCGCCATGCCATCATTGAAGTTGGGTTTCTCGTTTACCTAAGTTAGGTTAGGTTGAGGGGTTGACAGTTGATTTCGTTACCGTCACACTTAGATCAATACAGATCCATTGTGATACCCATGAGTATTGCTACTCAAGCTAATAATAAAAACCTATGTGTTCAGTTAATCAAGCCATTTGGAGGCATTGATGAAGTTCAAAATCTTAGTAACTGGAGAGTTCTTCTAAGTCCCCGAAGAAATAATTGCCGAGCAATTTCTTCCTTTGATGGGAGAGTGCGGGGCAGTGACATAGAAAGTGTGAAGTGTTTTCATGCACCTCCCCATCACCGCATCCTCTGCATAGATCATCTAAACTGATTCTCATATTTTTCTTATGATATCCTAAAAGATTATGTCCAGTGATTTTACTTCCAAAAGAAGTGATCTCTTGTTTAATTAAATATTTTTTTCAGTTTTTTGTTTGTTAAAATAGGGCCAGATCTTTCTTGTAGTGCCACAGTAGTGTCAAGAAGATTCCACCTTTCATCGGCCATAACAGTTATTCTATTTGAAATTTCCGGCTTTAAATCACACGGTGGAGCATTGATCCTAATCTTGCTAATTCATCGGCCAAGAACCTTAAGCTCTTCGCGGAAGCATGAAACAAGCTTTGATTTTACCTCAGTTGCAGTAATCGCTTTTACTGCCGCTTGGCTATCAATGTAAAAGGTGATATCAGCTGTTGTCACTGCTAGGACCCCCCTTGGAAGACACTACTGTAGGGAAGCATAAGCGAGTCGTTTACGTCACGTTCACTCCTGACTTCTGTCGCAAAGTAATTTTTTCAGACGAATCGAAGCACAATGTGTTTGTGTGAGGGGGTGCCTTAAATCCAAAAAATAGGTACGATTAAGACGTCAAACACTGTGGTGGAGTAATGGTAAGGAGCTGTATGTCTGCATCTGGAGGTCGGAAATCTTCTTTTTGTAGAAAATACCATGGGCCAATAAATTTACTTTAATATTTCCAGAGAGAATTTAAAGGATAATTCGAGAGAACTGGGTCTTTAAAATAATTACTACTTTCTACTAAAAACGTAACTTTTAACCACAAACAAATAAAAAATCTGAATTTTTTTCACTTTTTGATAGGTAATAGCAGGATCGATGTCCCAAATTTTGTTTCTTTAATTTTTATGTTCCAATTGTGGTTCTTTTTCACATTCTAAGAATAACATGCGAATAAAAATGAGTTGCTATAAGATGAAAAATTGCGAAATTTTGCTTTTTTCTGGAATTTCTTAAGTATTCTGACTAAAAATGTACGCTGTCCCAGGACTTTTGAGGAACACTGTAGACTTCAAGTACTTTTTCCATATCGTATTACTGACGTTGCGGAGTGACCTTCTTCCTTATTTCTTCATCCTCGGGAAAAACTAGAGAACACTTTGGAATAAAGTTTTGAAAACTCGTCTTCAATTGGACAATATTTAAATCGATTTGGCTTAGGGTCTTATTAAGGTGTTGAAAATCAGCCTTACGAAAATTTGATTTGTATTCTGTGGCTTATGGTTATACATATAATTAAATTATCATTATCATAGTTTACCGAGTCGATGAAGTTTCTGCTAACATCTACGCAACAATCCGGATACGATGTCCAAACTGTTGGCCAACCCTTTCTGCTTTCGCAACCTCAAAATATTCGGGCTTCCTGGTTCTATGCCATCCTCTAGCGAAACTCACTGGATTCTAATAAGACTAAGTTTTGTTACGATTACTACGCTGCAGTAGTTTTTCTAAAGCTCATGATTTGATCATACATTGATCATGATTCTCACATACGGGGCCAACAACTAAGGTTTAGTTCTTATTGACTGTTCTCTTGAACGCTGCTTAGAATTCAGAGTGCCTTCGGATCCGTAAGTGAGTACTGGTAAAACAGTCGCCTTAAACATTGTCAGGTTTAGTAAGATTTTTGGATTATCTAAAAACAGCTTCAACAGTTTCTACAATATAAATAAGCCTTCAAGTTCACACCATTTCAAAACCTGGTTTAGTTTCTTTGCTTATGATCTTCAAAGTGTCTTTAGTTGTAGTCTGACAACTGAGCAATATCAAACGTTAAGAATGCACTTTTCTTCGGGATATCGTAAGGAGATAGAGAGTTTTGATAATAATATTGTCTCAATTCTCAATTTTTCGGGATCTCTTTGAAAAAGGTGATATTCAATAATATAAGTCAAGAATCATTGAGCGCATCAAAAAATTTGTATTGCTGGTATAACAATTGTTTTCATAACAAAAAATACGTATACGCCATAGTGATCACAAGGTGCTTATTATCAAATCATGCAAATTATTGCATGAAGCACATAACAGTTTGAAGGTCTTAAAATACCTCATTGATAGTATTCTACAATTTTTTCCTACTTTCAAAGAACCAGCTTTTCAAAATTTCTTGAGAATCGATAGATTCTGATGAAAATTATTTTTACCTCACAATAAAGCTCTCAACTCTATAAATAGCTAGAGCGCTAAATTTATTGTGCGTTTTTGTTTGTGCTTCCTTCAAAATAAACAAAGGGAAAACTTTCTGTTTGATGATCTATAAAAGCAAATCCCTCGCCAAAAATAAACTTGCATTGAAATGAAACTTTTCATCCTACATTAATAAAATATTTATTGTTCCCAGAACACTTCCACACAAGGACAAAAACTAGTAATCCCTTAAACAATAATAAAATCTTTCAAAAACTTGTTCGTCTCACAACTCAAATACATAACACACACTTTATTTAGTAGGTAGTTTTCGCACTCGGTAAACAACAGCTTCCTTGAAAACAGTCAGCAGTCCCGAGAGCCGTGCATAATATGTTTCTCAAGGTCGTCAACAGACAGGCACACACTTAAGAAGCAGGAAAAACAAGAACCCCAAAATGTTGTTCTCGTTGAGAGAGTTTTTATGGCTCCACTCAGGCAGACATTCATTTCCGTATCCGTTATTCGGTTACGTGTCCAATGTTTTAAAATTTCCACAAAACAAAAGAGTCCAAAATATTCTCACATGTACACGAAACCCACTGTCATGTATGTGCGTGCGAAAAAGTGGAATGAAAACAGAATGCAAAATGTTGGAAATAACAGTTCTAATTTACTATCATATGCTACGACATACGAGTACTTGAATTCTGCTGAAAATGTGTTCGCAGCATTTCAAAGTTTTCAAGAAAAACAAAGTTAAACTCAGCGAACTCGTGAGTGGTGACTCGTGAATTTTATCTTCGAAAAGTAAGCCACTTTCAAATGCAGACTGCAGTGAGTTTTGTTCTCTCATAATTTGAAAACTTTTTTTGGACTGCTCTGGCCCCATCAGGAAATTGTGAGGAAAATGGAGATTCTGATGACCTTCTGGGGAAGTTTATCTTTTGTCTGTATTCTTTATTTTTTGTGTATTTTTGTCCGCCCTTCAACAATGTGGATACAAAATGAGTTTTGAGAGACAAAAAAAACTTCGTGAAAAAAGTTATGAAACAAATTATGGGTTCTTAATGTGAATAGGAATATTATTTATTTAAGATCACGATACAAAAAAGTTTTTGAGAAAAGAAAGAAAGTTTTCCCAGGATAATATTTTTATGATAAACATTTTTCTTTCCAACAATTTGATATTTCTTCGAAAGACATCTCGCTGTCGTTATGTTCGCTTTGCTAAACAGTCGCTGAAGCATTGATAAATTCCAGAAAAATAATTTGGATAAAAAGTACTTTGAAAAGTTAATTCAGAAGTCTAATTTAAGTTGACACATCTGTTTCATTATTAAAGAAGGAATTTTTGGTGTAAGATAAAAATGTTCACTGTGGCGTATGTGTAACATTATTTTTTTAATTTTTCAAAATTTGTGCTGGCAAAGAGTTTATTTTCGTGTGAGGTACATCAGTTGTACATAAAATTCATCCTTCTTAGTGAAATTTGATATTTGAATATTAGGGAGAAGAAGAACGAGATTTATGGAGTTCTGGACTACTCTATGCTTTCAGCGCATGTTTGTCACCGAGGTTCACTAGTAAGGTAATCAAACTCAACAAAAATCTTGCTGTCTGGCCCAAATTCACATTTGTTACATATTTCAAATATATAAAGGCAATTTTTCTTTTAAATTCAGTTGAATAACACCCAGTACGCACACAAAATAAATTATTTAATTTATTTGATATTCCAGTTCAATAAATACGGTAATTGATTAAAATTCCGCAATAATTGATGGGAATAAGCTGGCTACAGATGCTGAATCACTGTTGAAAACAATATCTACCATTTATGTATTTATCGGTTAACGAATAAATTCAAAGCAATAAAACTATCATCAATTTGTGACAAATTAGCATTTGAAACCATTTTATTTATTTATTGCCAAACATTTTCAAGCCATTAAATAAAATTTATATCAATTTTATTGCAATTTTGGTTGGTTAAAGTCGTTGAGTAAAACTAATCGATCCCATCCCATTAAATTTTAAATTTTGAAAATAAATTAACAATTTACGAAGTTTTGGTTGCATAAAAGCTTAAGTATATTTTATCAATTAATTTTGATCGAATTAGTTTTTAATCAAATTGAATGGATTTCACATTTTACTCTGACTGCATATCGCTTTGATATATAAAAGTACTCAGTCAAGTCATTGAAACGGAGTTATATTGATAAAAATAAACTCAAACATTCCGGAATTCTCTTATTTCAGTGAAACTTAAACACAACTGAAGACAAAAGAATTCTCTGGAATTGGTTATAATATATGGAATTGGAATACCAGGAATAACCCACTTTTTAAAATAAATAGTGATTGAAGTTTATAGTATGGCAATGGTCAACACAACCTGAAGCAAATAGTAAAATATTTTTCATACAATATACTCGTATGCCCAAGAATGTTTTGGAATGTTTTGAATGGTTTACCGGAGCTTTTTAAAGTCGATTGCTTTAAATGGAAGTTTTCAGTATTGTTCCGTTACCGTAAACGAACAATGCTGCAAGCACTTAACTCAGATTTGTACTGGTTAAGTATTTTCCGTCCTACATACAGCACCTAGAGTTAAATTAAAAAAAAAAAGAAAAAAGAACAGAAATGGTTGGTCTAAGTATAATTGCCTTTTTACAAAACTACCCATTACGTAGTTGACGTAATATTGTCCCACCTACAAAGAAATGAACTCTCAAATTGATTGCAAAACGGTTCAACGATCGCCATCGCCTGATTTAAAGATTTTCTATAGAGTTTGTAAAATGTCCTACACGAGTATGAGTTCATCATAATATATCATACAAATTGGTGCGTTAAACAGGGTTCGCTGAAAAAGCATGTTCGAGTTAAAATCAATGGTCGCTGGGCAAAATTAACACACATATAAAATGATAGGGCAAATATGGACCCTATAGCAAAAAAAATAAACGGCTGCGTTTCGATTCAGGGACTGTGTCTGTGTCACAAGACTTTTTGTCACCTAACTCAGCAACGGCTGTATGAAGAAGAAGAGGAAATAAATTCTCACCATGTTTAGTCAAAGCCCAAATGAAAGAAACAAAACTTTCGACAGTTCTTTTACGATAAACATTCCAAGTCCTACCGATTAACTTACTTGAGGTAGCTTAATCCATAGATACTGTAGTTAGCTGTCTGCAATTTCTAATGCGAAGTGAGTTGATTTCCTTTACCGCCATCTGTGTGTTCCACCCAAGTCGCAGTATTCCTCTTTTACGGCGTCCTTCAGGATATGATTCAAAGACTTCACGAACGCGATCATTTTTGTCCAATCGCTCTATATAATGCAAGCATCTTCGTCGTTTAACCATAACTTTTGTTTCCAGATTTTTATATCTCGCTGTGCAGCCTAAATAATTCTGAACTAAATCATCGCTTCCATTTCCCGTTGATGAAGACGGGAAAAAACTCACACAAAGAATTTACTCTTTCGGCATTTTTATCACAAAACTCAACAAGTTAAATGTATCAGCGCTATACGCATGGATTGCAATTAATAGTCTTTAGAAATGACTTTAATTCTACTATTGCCGAGGTTGGTAAGAGTGATTGACTGAATTTGTAGCGGATTTTAAGTTAAAATAGTCCTTTACCTACCTCGGAGTTCAATCTCTCTATGTTGATTTTTTTTTTTCAAAAACGTTGTCATCTTACAAAAGCGCGCGAGTTTTTCAAGTAAACCATAACTAGAAATTTTAATAGTTGATGGTACACGTCCTTGAAATCAATGAACTTACCAAGGTCTGCCGTATAGGATTTTCCTGCCATTTAGTCACACTGTAAATTTCCTATCAGGTTATTGACAAACGGATTCAGACGTTCATACAGTAGTGCAGACAAGGTCTTCTTGGCGATGTAGTGTACTTAAGGCAATCTTCGGGCTTACGACAGTGGAGTTCCATTCATCAGGAATTTTTAATTACCTATTCTAGCACATGGTCTTTTGAATACTCTTAACCGAAACTTAACCGTCTCCTGTTGCTTTGTACAGTTCGGCAGCTAAGCTTTTTTATGAGAATAGGAATTTTGAGAATAGCTTTGCATGTCACCTGTGACACCAAAAAAGTTTAATAGGGCATCAGAAAAAGATCCCTAACCAAAAGTCACTTTTTCAAATCGTTTCCCTTTCTTCTCAAAATTACCCTTCCCTAACGACTATCCCACCTTTAGGACCGGTGGTTACAGATCCCTGGGCCCGTCAAGGCAGGGCTCGAGAGGGGTTCCCATCCGCGGTACTAACTGAAGGCCTGATAATATGCCATGCACAGCTCGTTGATGGGGGCAGGGGGATCTTGTTACGCGCGAAGGACGATTTTACTTTTTTGTCCGGCCTTAGTCTTCGATGTAATGTGACCGATGTATTTTTCATCCGCAGGGCACGAATTTAGATTCCAATCGCGAACAAATTTTGTTTTCGACATGCAAAGTTGGAACATTTTATGCTAGAGTTACATGGGCTTGTTTAATGTAAATTTTTGGATGTTGTGTTTGGTCATCAATTTTATTTGTAATTTGTAAGTTTCCTAGGAGAAATCGTTTAATTTTATCGTTTTAAGGTTGGGATTGAAAATCGACAAAAATCCTAACCCCAATTGATACTGGGATAATTTAATTTAACTTGAAACATTTAAGCTTCCATTTGCTAAGACTCAATAAGGTAATCTTGGCAACCTTGGTAAGACTTAAAGCTTTTAACTTTTATTTATTGAAAATAATTGAATGAAACGAAAAACTTTATAAGAATTCTCAATTCTAAAAAATGTTACACATTCGCCACAGTGAACCATCCTTCAGTATAAAACTAATGCAGTAAATGTAGATTAAGATGAGAAACTTACAGCAAAATTTGACAGCAAACATAGTTAAAGCACTATTCAATTACAACTCTACAGAGTCTTTCATTAAAAGCTTAGCAAAAATCGTTTTGGCGTTTCCTACAAACTGTCTGCTCCAAAGGGTTTATTGGACCTAAGCTCAGACATCATTTTCTTAGATTTTGGAAGTGGTTTTTCCATAATGACTCGCAATGACTCGCTTGTCCCACGATGCTCCCTTGATGGTCTCTGTAGGCTTCAGTCCGGAATATTAAACCTCTGATGAATTGTGTTATTAATATGCCAGAATTCTATCTCCTCGGTCGCACAATTCTTTTCTCTTTTTCCTTTTTAAAAATTCCTTGCTTGAAAAGAAGATCCGTTAGTAGATTCAGTGTCCACACTGGTTTATTACAAGAACAAATTGCTTTTGCTAGTATATATTCCTTCCAGCAGACTTACCATTGTTTAAATATATGACCTCTTTCTCGTAGCGGATAGCAATCTCATAACCACCTAATCTGTCATACTATCTTGAACCCTTACCAGCTAGCAACACAACTTTTGACTCAACAGATCGCAGAATCTTTTCTCCTTGTTAAAACGGCCCTGTTAAAATTTATTTGCAAATGTAAGCCTCTTTACTGCATTTGTTTTTAAGCGAAAGAGCTTTTTTTTAAAGCCTTTCAGACTAGCCAGATAAATTCCAAATACAAGTGCATGAAAGGCACAACTTGAACAGATATCCTATCCAATTTGAACATTTTACACCCTCCTTTTCGTCGTCTGCAAACAAATGCATCGCCAATGGGATGCTCGTTAATAAAATTACGTTCCATTAATACTTTGTTTTAGAAAGAATAAAAGGCTAAAAACGCTCTTTCGGTCTGAGAGCCCCAATACCCAATTCAATTGTCAGCGTCAAAGTCAACGTTATTAGACATTTTTTTTTAGCGCGAGTAGTTTTTAAATCTTTTTAAATATTAACTTAAAAAACCTTGAGTGCGCTTTCCTGGAATGCAATTGAAAAATTGTGTTAAAAGTTAGCTTTGAGTAAAAATCTAACCAACTAAAAGCTTTGAAAAGACTACATTTATGTCATTGGTTTTTGTTGTTTAAAAATTTAAACTATGCCGACGCGCCGCCACGGCTGGCCGACACATGGCAACCTCTTGAATCTTAAGACATACGACCTATGATATTGTTATAAAGTATTTATTTTAGTACTCTCGTTAATCGACTATTATCTTGATTAACTTCATTTTATTCACTCAAGCTTTTCAACCACAAGCAGGGTGAAATGCACTGGAAAAATTTAACAATTCCAACACGTCTCAGATCCATATTTACGATCATATTTCTTACCCAACATATTTTGAAAATCAAATTTTATACCCCTTTCATGTCAATACCAATATTGTTTTTATTACCTTCTGCACAAATGAATAGGTGTTCCTTTTATCGATGCTTTAAGTATCGAATAAAATTCCCGCATAAGTAGCACGTACTCTTGCTTGCAATAAAGATTACCAAAAATGCCAGAAGTCTAGAAGAGTGTATACCATTACTCTCATACAACTTTTGTTTTTTTTCTATTCTGCGAACAAACGTTCAATAGCAGGGGGTTAATTTTGATCATTAATCTCTAAAAATGGTAACGGTGCTTAGTACTACTGTAGATCAAAACATTGAGTTTGTACACAAAGTGGTGATTAAATTTCACTTGTTTTCAATCTACACCTCTAGGAGAACTTAAGGTTTGTTTGTAAATATTGATAAACTGTGATTTCAAGACACACAACAATAACCTTAATTTGAACCAGTAAAACATCACACAAAAGCAAAACAAAAAATTGCAATAAAGTCAATTTGTATTAACGTTTGCCCAAGTCGCAGATACTTGCTCTTGTTCTATGTTGACGTTTCGTTATCGGTGGAAAGGTATTTACAGTTTTTTGAACTTACTACACAAGCAAAATGAAAATATATCTTTTAACCCTTTCCTGCCAAGTAAACAGCAACATCAAGATTGGCCCAGATTAACTGACACATTGACAAGCAGACAAAATTGCAAGGAAAACCCCAAACACATTTCATATGTTATATTATCCTTATGCCATATCTGATTGTTATCTTAGGTTTGAGTTTTTTGCGAATCCCAACTGTAGGCCATTAAAGTCGCAAATAAAAGCGCCGAAAAGAAGAAACAACTCTCAAGTCCCCAACCAACGTTTTGCAAGGAATGTTTTCGAAATGATGTTTTACCCTAAGGCTGACTGCCTGTCAGAAATTAGACTCCTCTCAACTTTCATCTTCCCCCTCTTCACAATATAAATTTAACAAAAGCTAAAAACAACAACAAAGAAACAGACATCATTCCCTTAGGAAGCTCTACACAAAAGTAATCCTTAGAATTGTGAATAAGAAAGAATAAACTTTCCGACCGCCGAAACGCCTTGTTAACCGTATATTTTTCTGAGGCAACAGAAACGCAAAACTTTTTTCAACGCCCGCCACCTCCAAATCAGCTCAAAACTTTGTTTGAAAGGAAGCCAATGGATCAAATGTGAGACGTTTGAGGAAGGGCAAAGATAACACCATAACAAGAAGAAGAGGACGCCAAGTTGTTCGTTCTACCAACGAGTTAAATTTGTGAGGCAAGCACAAAATGTGATGTGCAAATGAATTTGTCAAAATGCATTTTTTCTTCCAAATTAACAGAATTCACACTTTAGAAGTGTGAAATCAAGCTTACATGAATTGAAGGTTGAATTACTTTCTCACTATATTTAGTATTTCAATTTAAATTGTATTGCAAAATTTCTGCACAGCACTGTTTAACGAAGACAAACTTCCAGGACATTTTGATTGAGTGTAACCCTCATGATCTGACAATTGTGGTTAAATATTCATAATCATTTATCCATGACAGATTTCTAATATTTGTTATGAAACATTGCATTGACTTTTTTCAACCTAATTGCGTCAGTTAATTTTGCAAGAATTTATGACTTCGTAAGTTCACCTTTCAGAGGGTGTATAGTGAAGATTGATTACTTGAGTTGGTTCTATCCTCAGTGTCCGGACAAGGCTCAAATGGAGTTCCAATCCATCGGGTAGTCCAAGATATATTTAGAATATTGATCTCATTGGTTGATACCTTACGTCATTGTTTAGTGAGTATGTAATTTTGCACTATATTTTCCGTCCTCCCACCAATTTTTGCACTTCAAAGTAGATCTTCCAGGACAAAATCATCATCAGTTACTGAAATACTGGCTGACCGCCACCGACCAATAAGCAACTATTTTTATAGATCCCAGGCGCAAGATCAAACATCAGATCTAAGTACCTGTCTTCCCCAACAAGCTAAAAAGTAGCTTAGCGATCTTTCTATTGTAACGAACGAACGAACCAATAGAGTCGTCACCCACATTTGCCATGATCAACATTAGCCGACATTATATTTAAGCTCATTCAGCTTTTCCAAAAACACAATACACACTTAGTCATCCCACGAAAAAGCATAAGATAGCCTGCACTGAACTACCAAAAACACAGTCGTCTCCCGGAAGTAATTGGTTAAATATTATTATTTCCTTGGAACTTCACCCACCAGTGATAAGGGGTTTCAAGGGCATTAGGCTGTTTTCGTGGCACCAGGGGCCGTACTAGTAGCTGCTGAACCACCAGAGCTTTTGCTTGCTGTTTTAGTGCTACCAGGGGCCATTAATCCTGCTGTTATTCGTGCCACCAGGGGCCGTAGTAGCAGCTGCAGATCCACCAGAGCTATTGCCTGCTGTAGTAGCTGTAGCTAGTAGCTGTTTGTTTCACCAGTGTTACCAAATACCTTTTGCTAATCACGCTTGTATATACTCCAAGAGTTATACCAGACAGCCGACCTGAAATGTATCCCACGATATCCGATAAGCGTAAAAACGCCAAACCAGCTTTACTATAATATAGCCAGAGAGGTGTAAGCCCAGAACTACTAAATATAATAAAATAAAAACATAACCAGAGAAGTGTAAATAACCAAATTAAGAGAAGATTATTACCATTAAGTTTCATTTAAGATTGTATTAAAGAGTTAATAACAAAGATAAATAATAAGGAAAGTGTGGACCTTATCACTGAAGTTTAGTGTTTTTCTTCCGACGGTGAATCTGGTGATCTGACGAGCATAAACCTCGGCTGAAAAGCAAAAAGCACATCAGACTATATTGGATTTTTTTTTTTTTTTTGTATAATTTGCACCCACTCAAGAGATTTTTTATACCCTTTTTATGCCAGAGACACAGTGAGTGCATTAGGAAGAGGTGAAGGGGTTGGAAAGGAGGTGTCGATGTACATTGGTCTTGAATTCTTGAACATTGCAATGATCGGGAAAGACAGAGTGTGGAAGAGAGTTCCACATTCGCGTAGTACGGCTAAAGAATGATTCTCTATACTTGAGAGTACGTCCGAAGTTGGGCTCGAGGGTAAACTGATGGGCATTCCTAGAAGCGCGAGTATTACGGGCGAATTGTTTGAGGGGAGGAACGCAACTGGCTATTTCACTAGAGCAATTACCATAGAAGTAACGGTAAAACAAGGAGAGACACGCAACGTTGCGACGGTGGTCTAAAGGGGTGAATGAGTCAGTGATCTCTCTATCACCAATCATTCTTACAGCTCTTCTTTGTATTCCATCTAAGAGGCTTAAGTAAGTAGCTGGAGCACCAGCCCAGAGATGGATATTGTACTCAAGCTTTGGACGGATATATGTTTTATAGATAATAGCCAGATCAGAAGGGGAGAAAAATTTCTTGCACCGTCTTAAGAAACCCAAACATCTTGCGGCATTTTTGGCGACATCGCATATGTGCTCGCTCCACAAAAGGTGGTCTGTAATGCACATACCGAGAATCTCGAGATGTTCGGTCTCATTGATGCAAGTGCCACACATGGACAGTGGCAAGGGGGGTACATCTCGCTTTGACGATACAAGACAGCATTGAGTTTTCGAAGCATTAAACTCGACGCGGTTTTTAATTCCCCATTGTACAATGCTGTTTAAGTCAGAGTTTAATGAGCTTATCATATTTTGCCGTTGCAGGTCCACATCCGAAGTGGAGGGATGTGAGTCTGGGAACGAATATGAAAAGCTAAGGGTACTATCGTCGGCGAAACAATTAATTGGATTAGAAGTTACAGACAAGAGATCATTTATGAAAATGAGGAAGAGTGTTGGAGACAAAACGGAGCCCTGGGGCACACCAGCGTTTATATTGTGGGTTTCAGACTTGAAACCGTCCAATACAACTTGTATTGTACGGTTCGAAAGAAAGTTTCTAATCCATCGAAGAAGGGATTCATCGATACCGAAAGCACGCATTTTCGATAAAAGAGCAAGATGCCAGACTTTATCAAATGCTTTTGAAATATCAAGTGCAACAATCTTACTTTCTCCAAAACGATGTAAAGATTTGTTCCACTGTTCGGTGAGATAAACCATCAGATCACCAGTGGACCTGTTGCTGCGAAAGCCGTACTGCCGGTCATTAAGAAGCTTTCGGTCTTCGAGATATTTCTTGAGCTGATAGTTTATCAGCGTTTCCATGACCTTAGAAAGAAGGGACGTTAGTGCAATCGGACGATAATTGGAGGGAGAAGAAGATACGCCTTTTTTTGGGATTGGCTGGACAAATGCTGTTTTCCAACTGCTCGGAACGAGCCCAGAAGAATAGGATAGATGGAAAAGCTTACGCAAGTGTTTTGCCAGCGTGGAAGAACACCTCTTCAGAACAACAGCGGGGATACCATCCGGACCAGCGGATTTATGTATGTTGAGATCCTTGAGGACTCTTGCCACAGCACGAGTGCGAAAGAAGATTTGCCCCATGGAATCATTGACGCGCTCTAGAGCTGGGGGAGTCATGACACTATCTGGCAGCGAAGAGTTGGAGGCGAACTGCCTAGCAAAAAGGTTAGCTTTCGCGAGAGAGCTAACAACTGGAGTGTCATTGTCAACGAGCGTAGGGACCGAGGAAGAAGAAGAATTCTTCATATTTTTCACAAAAGACCAAAAATTCTTACTGCCTTTGGGACATTGCAGTATTTTTTGCCTTAATTTTTGATCATGCAAAAACTTAGTCCGTCGAATATGGGCATTGCAGGCCTTCCTGGCTTGTTTAAACTTGTTCCGGTTTTCCTCAGTTGGGTTGGCTCTATAACACCGGAACTTTACTTCTTTTTCCCTGATAACCTCTTTACAGCTTGAATCAAACCATGATTTTTCCTTAGGTTTGATGCTTTTAACTCTATTCGGGATAAAAGTTTTCATTCCCAAGATAATCATATTAGTGATCATATCTGCGCTGGCGTCTACGTCACTATCGAGGAAGCATAGTGACCAGTTAAAGATCCGGAAGAAGTTATTGAGACCGTCCCAGTTGGCTTTCTCGTATTGCCATACGGTTCTCTTCGGAGCTCTTTCTTTAACTGGATTAGTTTGGCACGAGAAATTTGCAGATATTATACTATGGTCTGATCTGCCTAGAGGCGTTAATACACTGATAGTGTATTTATCAGGGTCAGACGTAAGGAACAAGTCAAGAGTATTTTCCGCTTGGCCATCAATATCCGATATTCGAGTGGGCTCAGTGACCAGCTGAGTGAGGTGGTTAAACTCAGCAAAGATTTCAGCACACATTCCTTCGGGTGTTGTCTGGCCCGAATGGAGAAGCCACGAAGAATTGTGTACATTGAAATCGCCCGTAATAACGATTTCAGTGTGAGGATATAAGGATACAATTCTTTGGATGGAGTCAGACAGAGCGTCAAATTCGCGAGAAGTTGAAGCTCTGTCCAAATTTGGGCTTCGATAGAGGAAACAATAGTGGATGATGTGCTTATTTATGGTGAACTTGAACCACATAAGATTAAAAAAAGGGTCGGAGCAATGTCCATATTGTGGGAGGAATTGATAAGCGACATCATCCCTAATGTAGACGGCGAGACCATGGTGGGAGAAGAATAAAGGCACTAAGCAATACCCATGAATAAGAAATTCAGTAGGGTCGGTATTCTCACCTACTTGGGTTTCACTCAGTGCCAAAACAGCTGGCCTGTTTGTAACAGTGTGGATGTACACAGCAAGAAAATTAATTCTTAGCCCACGAATATTGCAATAATCGACTCTGAAATTATCGATCATTACAAGTTAAAAAAAATAAAAGACCAAAACAGACAAGATCTAAAAGAGTCACTGAATTGAATATCAGAAATCTTTACGATTCAGCGCTACTGTCAGTGTTATGCCTTAACGGCAGCGTGAATCGATCCGACCCTGGAATTCAAACAGTTAATCTCTATTCATCTGTTATTGACAACACACCATATGCACACATTGAATGAGTAAAAAAGCTCAATGCAATGTAATGCATATGATAAGCTGTGCAATTGTACGACGGGGAAACGAGGAGAACGGGGTGGTTATGTACTTACTGTGCTCTTGTGGCTAGCGGGTATTTTTAAGTCTTTTTTGTGGGTGCATTTTTTTGGCGTTTGTTTGCGATGTTATTGTTGTTGGTTGATTTCGATGGTTTTTTGTTGGTTTTCTTTTTTGCTCGTTTTAGAATTAGTTTTATGTTGGGTTTTGAGTGTTTTATTTAATGTTTATTATTGTTCTTTTTTGTTGGTGGCGTTTATTAATTTAATTTTATTTGTTGTTTTTTGTTAACGGACGCGAGGGACGAGGACGGGACATAAAAATAAACACTAGAACAAGAGACAAAGCACTGCACAACCGGACTCTTCGAACACTTGACGAACACTGATAAACTTCCACTTTCTGAAGGAGTTGATTCAAGCATCCAATAGTGAACAAGTTGCTTTAATAATTTAATCTTGGCTTTTTAAAAATGGTAATCGGCCAAATAGTACCTACCTTTCTCATTTCTGTTTCCCTTTGTAATGGTTTTTCTGGCTGTGGCTAGATGTGAATCATGAGGATCGTAAAGTGAAATACCATCGACAAAAGAATTTACATTAGTGGTGGTGTTCGTCGTGTCCGTGTGGTAGGGGCACTGGGTATATTAGGTATATAGTAAATATGCAGGACTGTACTTGAGTGGGGTGATGAAGGTGTGTGAGTCGGGGGATGATAAAGCTCGTTCAACCATTTGTATCGGCATTTAGGTAACGGTGGCCTGGTTGTGACACATGTCATGCAATATGGAGGGGCATATCAGGTGTGTTGACAAGGATGGGTTTTTTTTTTTGAACAAAACCGGGAATTTGAGACGTTAGTACACCGCAACATCCAAATCAATACAGAACGAACTTCCTGTAAGTAAGCAACCCAGTACCAGCTAGTGGACAACAACTAATTGTCAGGTAACCATAGCACGACTCAGTTCATCATCATCACTCAAGCCTAGCGGACGTGTGCTCAGGAGGGATCAGAAATTCGAAAAATAAAAATGTATTAAGTAAACATCAAAACAAAGAGTTCCTCCCAACAGAACTGGTAGCTAACCCTTTTGCCGAATTTGTCCGTTGAATGCCTGGCTTCGTCTGTTGATTGCCCGGATTTCATTGCTTCTATCCGTCGATACCAGCCACTACGTTAACCACAAGGATTATGTTGTGATGCTTGTTTTCTAAGACTAAAGTATGCTCAGTCTGTCCGAGCTTTTCTCGACTAAGCACCTATAACGTTGAGTTGAAGACTGGTCTGTTCAAAATAAGACTAACCACAAAAAAAGCTGTGAAATTAACGCTCTTCTTTGTGTATTTTCCAATGGAGAAGAATGGATTAAATGATCAGCTGAGTTGCAAAAACCTATCAACGATCGGCACTACTCCACTGAATTGGCTCTTCGCCCTGTCTTTGATACACTCAGATGGAGTGGATGAAAGAAAAAACTGAGTCTATTTAAAATAAGTTTCCTGTCCACAGTTAAACCTGTGAAACGAATGTTTGAGCTGGTGCCCTACGTTCACAAAATGGTCGTTTGGAATTATGTATATTCCGAAGGCAAAATAAATGGGCAACTCTACGAATAGTGCCTTCCCTCGAAATCTTTGTGGTATGCGAATGCAAACGTCTCAGGCGTATCCTTCAAGCACGATGTGCACTCTACCGAAGCGGATCAGAAACGGGAGCCAAATTACCGCACCAGTTATCGAATAAAACGTGACTGAATTAAGTTTAACATTACCTCTCACGTTATCGAGTAATGTATCGAACTATTACAATTATTTTCAATTCTCTCACATTAATTTGCTGTTATTATCTGTCATTGGTAAATAAAATTGCCGTTCGAAGCTTGCTTGTCAAAGTACCCCTATCGTTCATATTTTGCAACAGTGGATTATAACAACTTAAATTAAAATTTTCCTAAAATTCAAGTTCTTTTTCTGCAAACCCGGTCTAGCAGGGACATACCTCATAACCAAGATATAAATGCCCAAAGTATTGCCTATTTAAAGAGCCCTTTATGATGTTTCCATTTGTTCACATACATGCCAAATAGGTTTCAGAGGCAAGTTGTAAACAAAAATGAAGAAAATTAGTAGACTAATAGGGGATTCAACCCGACAACTAACGATCCGTATCAACAAAGACACCTTAACACGAAAAACAGTTTTCTCTTCCGCTCTTTTCATAATATTTCTATTGATTTGACATCATCCATTTCATAACAGAACTAATTAACTTCGCAGTTGTTGAATTACTTTCCTTACACATACGGATGGTGTTAGATGTTGACAGGGGTTCCTATACCTGATATATGCACATACACATACACATTTTAATTTTGTTCGTCAATATAAATATTACGTTTATATCCTTTGATCAAATACGTGACATTGGAATAATTTCATGTAATTGACGTTGCGTGTTTCGTCCTTTGGTGTTTTCATACCTCGAACAGCCAGTAAGCAGCAACACACTTATTTTATGCAGACTGATTGTAACCAATATTTTGCCGATTAATACTAAACATACCCATGTTGCGGGTTGGATATTAGTTTGGCGCCAGGGGAACGCTCATTAAGATATTTTAACAGTGATGTCTAATGGTAAACGTGAACACATACACTCGATGGAAATGTTATTGGATTCGTTCACTCTCAACGAGCTATTTGCCTTGAGTCAATGCCACATTCTTTGGGGTGTTCATTAGTCTACCAGAAAATTTCAATATTGATTTCAATTGGTATCAGGGAAAATTTATCATGAACGTAGGTTTCTGTTAATTTTTCAGGTGTATGCATGCATTGAAGTTTTTAAATATTCCATGTTCGAGCTGTTAAATTGCCCAACTTATAAAGACACGTGTGCTTTCTCATCATAGACAAAGAATCGTCTTCTTTATTTTTGACATTTTCTAAGCCATTTTGTATCGGTGAGCCTATTCAGCGAAACACTGCTTTCTCATTTGTCTCCTGGAATGTTCTTTTAGAAGCCAAAACAAATATTCTTTTCGTCCAGTCCCGTCTGCAGCAACAAACAATGAAGTTCTTTGTTCCTTTTCAAAATTCTTCCATCTCAGTGATTCTGAACGTTTTTGTCTTTCTGATTGAAGAGGCATCAAATTCTCAAAAGCCAAAAGCATATTCCATCGAAGGATCTTGTTTCAAAATCAGTACCAACAATTCTACTTCATAAACATAGTCCTGGCAGGCGTATGAAACCATAAATAAAAAACGTGCAACGTGCTATGAATTTGCAAGAACCTCAAGGACAAGTGTTTTGATTTGCAATTCAATACGCTTGAGTTTTTGACACACGAGAGTTTGAAGAAGAATAGAGGACTGCCTTGTCAATTTTTGTGAATTCAAAAGGTGATATCGGTGGTAGAATTGTAAATTGTTTTTACCACAAGGCTTTTTTTCTTCGATGGTGTGCTATTCAAGAATATTGGTTACATTTTGTGTGGAGAAACTGAATTTATGGTGATGTTTTGATATTGAGGGTTTGGCATTGATGGGGTTCAGAAAGTTTAATTGTGAGTTTGGAAGTCAAGGAAACACTGTCTGCAAATATTTGTAATCGTCTTTTCAGTTTTTTAAAATCGAGAATTATAAGCATGTAAAGCAAGTAAAAAAGTTGGTTTGAAAATCGATGGAATCGGTGGATAGTAATCAAACTAAAATGACAGTGGTTCGATTCTTATTTATGGAAGAGAAATCACTCAGCGAAATGAAAAGGCGTTTGGATGTTTTGTGCGGGCACTCTTCACTTTCGAAGGTGACCGTCGAAAAATTATGTTTGATGAGTCACAGTGCCAAAATGGGCAAATGCCCCGGGTGCCAAATCTAAGAGGCGATAAATCAAAATAAGCTAACGCAATACACTAACAGCCTTATTTATAAACGAGTATTAGAAGCAGAATAAAGTTATTCCGACCTTAATACTCCTTTAATATTGAAAAGCTTATTTATAAAAAAAATAAACAAGTTTTAGAGTCGGAATAAGCTAAACTGATTTATAGTAGGTTTAAAGCTGGAATAAATCGGTATAAATATCAAAATGTGTCAAACAATTGTTTCATCCAATTTGCTATTATGTTGCAGGAGAATTTGCGTCCAAAAAGGCTATTTAATTTAAATCTTCGGACCGTACATGGTTCTTAAAATTATTTGGAACCGTTCCTCTTCTTCATACTTACTTTTGCTGGTACTTTTGCAGTCCCAAAAATCAATATTTTGCTCTTCAAATAATTATTTTCTGAAAAAATGAAAGGCAGTGTCAGTGTCATATACAAAGGTGTCAAATTTATTTACAGGAGTTTTAGATTGGTCAATTTTTAATAGCAAAATTTGACATAAGCCAGGCATAACTAAAACGAGTAGTAAAATATTTTATAAATAAGGAATAGGAATAGGTTGATGTACGTGCTTAAACTCGTTATAACTATTCCGGGTATCAAACGAGTATTAGTGAAATCTAATAAATAAGGCTGTTAGAAACTTATAATTCAAGGATCAAGAACTTAGACACATGAAATTTTAAATGAAATATCAAATGAACAAAATGCAAATAAGACCACGTTTTAACTTGTTATCTTCTCAAGAAGATTGTCAAAAAAAAACATAAATCTATATCTATACTAATATATATAAAGTAAGACTTTTGTTTGTTTATCGGTTGTATGTTTGTAGTCGATAAACTAACAAACAAACAAAAGTCTAACCTTATAAATGTAACCGAATCCTTCTTCGGTGCACTGAATGTGCAGTAGGAAATTCTGAAAGTAAAAGAAATAATTATTAATAGGAAAAAACATTGATTTTAATGTACTTACTCGAAAATTTTGTTTTGAATTTCAAAAAACTGACAGCCGACCATAGCCGTAGCTAGGATTTTGTTTCAGGGGGGGTTAAGATAAATGATAATTTTTTCAATATACTCGAAGTACGGCTAAAGAACGATTCTCTATACTTGAGAGTACGTCCGAAGTTGGACTAGAGGGTAAACTGATGGCCATTCCTAGAAGCGCGAGTATTACGGGCGAATTATTTTAGGGGAGGAATGCAACTGGCTATTTGACTTGAGCACTTACCGTAAAAGTAACGGTAGAACCGAAAGAGACACGACACGTTACGACGGTGGTGGTCTAATGAGGTGAATGAGTTGGTTATGTTTCTGTCACCAATCAATCTCAGGGCTCTTTTTTGTACACCGTCCAAGAGGCTTAAGTAAGTAACTGGAGCACCAGCCCAAAGATGGGAATTGTACTCAAGCTTTGGACGGATATAAGTCTTAAAGATAAGAGCCAGATCAGACGGGGAGAAAAATTTCTTGCACTGTCTTCAGAAACCCAAACATTTTGCGGCATTTTTGGCGACATCGAATATGTGCTCGTTCCACCAAAGGTGGTCAGTGATGTACATACCGAGAATCTCGAGATGTTCGGTCTCATTGATGCAAGTGCCACTCATGGACAGTGGCATCAGGGGAAGTATATCTCGCTTTAACGATACAAGACAGCATTGAGTTTTCGAAGAATTAAATTCTACTCGATTTTGTATTCTCCATTGTACAATGCTGTTGAAGTCAGTGTTTAATGAGCTAATCATATTTTGCCGTAGCAGTTCCACATCCGAAGAAAAGGGATGTGAGTCTGGAAATGAATTAGAAAAGCTAAGGGTACTATCGTCAGCGAAACAATTGATTGGATTAGAAGTTACAGACAAGAGATCATTTATAAAAATGAGAAAGAGGGTCGGAGACAAAACGGAGTCCTGGGGTATACCAGCATTTATAATGTGGGTTTCAAGCTTGAATCCGTCCAATACAACTTGTATTGAACGGTTCGAAGGAAAGCTTCTAATCCCCGATATCGAAAGATTTGTTCCACTGTGGACCTGTTACTGTACTGCCGGTCATTAAGAAGCTCTCGGTCTTCGAGATATTTCTTGAGTTGATAGTTTATCTGCGTTTCCATGACCTTACATGGAAGGGACGTAAGTGCAATCGAACGATAATTGGAGGGAGAAGAAGATTCGCCTTTTTTTGGAATTGGCCGGACAAATGCTGTTTTCCAACTGCTCGGAACGAGCCCATAAGAATAGAATAGATGGAAAAGCTTACGCAAGGGTTTTGCCAGCGTGGAAGAACACCTCTTTAGATTAATAGCAGGGATACCATCCGAACCAGCAGATTAATGTATGTTGGGAACTTCTAGAACTCTCGCCATATCACGAGTGCGGAAGAAGATTTTTCCCATGGAATCATTGACGCGCTCAAGAACTGAGGGAATCATGACACTCTCTAGCAGCTTTCGCGAGAGAGCTAACAACTGGAGTTTTTTATTGTCAACGAGCGTAGGGACCGAAGAAGAAGAAAAATTCTTCAAGATCAAAAATTCTTACTGCCTTTGGGACATTGCAGAATTTTGTGCCTTAATTTTTGGTCATGTAACGACTTATGTAAAAGATATATGGTTATCTCTGCTTGTAGGTAACTAGATGGCGAGAGCAGTAAATGATATCTTGATTATACCATAAGAAATAAATATACAATGGTTTCAGGAAGAAAATAGAAAAATACCCTTAAGCTTCAATGGAAAAGTTATAAATTCAGTGTTAGCGTGACAAAAAAAAATTAAGTTATTACTCAATAGTTATTTGATTTTGCTTAACAAAATTATTTCGGGGAGGGTTAAACCCCGTAACCCTCCCCCTAAATACGGCTATGCAGCCGACATCAATTTTTTGAAACGTCTCTCTATTTAGCCCAGGAGCCCCCATACCAGAAATTCCCGTCAACGCGCCCACCAAAATTTTTAATGAGGAATTAAAGTTAAAGCCAAGACGAATAAGATTCGCTTGGTCGGCGTGAATTGAGTTAGCCGGAAAGGCCGCGCATACCTGTTGCAATGTGGTGAAATATCTCCATTATGACGGATTCTATTTTTGTTTCTTTCATTGCATGCGTCCTAGTGTTAGATGTAGAAATACCTTGGTTTGTTTGCTTTCAAGCTGCCGAAAGTATTGCGCAAACCAGATTTTTTATAAACGAAACTACTGTAGTTTGTAATAAAAACACAGTGTTTTAGGTCATAATAAAATCTTGTTTGCGCAAAACTTTCGGCAGCTTGAAAGCAAACAAACCAAGGTATTTTAACATCTAACATAAGGACGCGTGTAATGAAAAAAACAGAAATGGAATCCGTGATGATGGAGACATTTCACAGTCATTCACCAAATTGCAAAAGGTATGCGCGGCCTCTCCGGCTAACTAAATTTACGCCAACCAAGCGAATCTCATTCGTCTTGGCTTTATCTTTTATTCCTCATTTAAAATTTTAGTGGGCGCGATGACGGAAATTTCTTGTATGGGGGCTCCCCACCTAATTCTTCATTCCATTTAATTTCGTTTCATTTCATTCATTCTTCTATTGTATATTTAAGGCTGAACTCCTACTTTAGCTTTTGCACCAAGACAATGTTTACACGCGAATTCTTGGACACGACTTTCTATACATACAAAATTTTAACAGCGGTATTCAAAAAAAGCATGGATTTTAGTTTCCAATCCCTGTGCATGAAAATTTCGCATATTATTAATATTGGTTTTCAAAGAGAAAATTGCATGTAGTTGTAGGTGCATTGGTTTTCAAATTGAAAACTGGAAAATTTCAAAACGGGTTTTCGAATGGAAAATAGAAAGTTCTTGATGAAAAACTCGGAAAATTCATAGGTTTCCAGAGGGAAAATTGCATGTAACTGTAGGTGCATTGGTTTTCAAATGAAAAAGTGGAGAATTTCAAAATGGGACAATTGCACGTAATTGAAGGTGCATTGGTTTTCAAATGGAAAACTGGAAAATTTCAAAACGGGTTTTCGAATGGAAAATAGAAAGTTCTTGATGAAAAACTCGGAAAACTTATTGGTTTCCAAAGGGAAAATTGCATGTAACTGTAGGTGCATTGGTTTTCAAATGGAAAACTGGAAAATTTAAAAACGGGTTTTCGAATGGAAATTAGAAAGTTCTTGATGAAAAACTCGGAAAATTCATTGGTTTCCAAAGGGAAAATTACATGTAACTGTAGGTGCATTGGTTTTCAAATGAAAAACTGGAAAATTTCAAAATAGGTTTTCGAATGGAAAGCAGAAAGTTGTTGATGAAAAACTCGGAAAACTCATTGGTTTGCAAACCGAAAATTCCACGTAATTGTAGGTGCATTGGTTTTCAAATGGGAAAATTTCAAAATAAGTTTTCGAATGGAAAACAGAAACTTCTTGATGACAAACTCGGAAGGGAAAATTGCATGTAACTGTAAGTGCATTGGTTTTCAAATGGAAAACTGGAAAATTTAAAAACGGGTTTTCGAATGAAAAATAGAAAGTTCTTGATGAAAAACTCGGGAAAATTAGATGTAACTGTAGCTGCATTGGTTTTCAAATGAAAAACAGGAAAATTTCAAAATGGGTTTTCGAATGGAAAGCAGAAAGTTGTTGATGAAAATCTCGGAAAACTCATTGGTTTTCAAACCGAAAATTCCACGTAATTGTAGTTGCATTGGTTTTCAAATGGAAAACTGGAAAATTTCAAAATGGGTTTTCGAATGGAAAATAGAAAGTTATTGATGAAAAACTAAGAAACTTCACTGGTATTGAAAAGGAAAATTACATGTAATTGCAGGTTCATTGGTTTTAAATGGAAAACTGGAAAATCTTGGATAGGTAAGTCGGAAAACTCTGCGAGAGCACAAAGAACTTCAACACCTAATATCAAGCTTTTGCATAGAATTTAAAGTGCGTTGGTGTGTTTGTATGTCGAGTAGAGACTCTTAATCCGCTGAATCCTCAATGCATTTATATAAATTTTCACATGTAGGCTTGGTAAAAACAAATTTTTGGGACAAACTTACTGGAAATCACTAATTAAGGGGGGCAATCGAAAACTGTATTTATAGTGTTGATTTTTGTGTAATAATCAAAACACACCAGAAAAACGAGAATTTGTTAAATTTTTCAACGAAATTTGATTTTTATGCATGCTTAAATGAGAGTAGAAAGTTAGTTATAAAGCTTGGAAAAACTCAGATATGTAATTTTCTATGTTAATTTATGTTAATTGGATTCAAGTAAATTGCATTTTAACAATACCTGTGTTAGTAACAATTATTTATGAGTTGCTCTGAAGGGTGGCGAGACGAAGTTCGCAGGGTCGGCTAGTTAATTAATATGTTTAATATGACGACTAATTTTAATATCAAATTGATTTAAAAATCTGCTAGTGTCGCCACAATGCGATTTCCACGAAGATTGAATAGAATATCATTTTTCCTCAAATGAAATTAAGGAAGTTGCAAACCTTTCTTGAAGACAACAACAAAGAATGAAAATAAGCTTAATTTGCCATATTATTTTTGAAAATATAAAATAAGAACTAAAAAACCTAACACTACACGACATTTGAATAAAAAATTTAAGAACAATTAAATTAGGTAATTCCCAAATGGGACAATCAAGAGTTTGAAGTCTTATTTTTCGCTTCAATTTAAATGGTGGATACAAATACAATCACGTCGTCAATAGCCAATCAACAATCGGCTAGTTAATACAATCACTGTGATGAGATACTTGCAGTCCTGCTAACTCGCCGGTTATCCTCTCAAAATTTTGCAAATTATCCTGAGATTTGCTGGGTTTTCCAGATTAATTTATATATTATCGAAGATCATTAAGGTCATACTATTATGATCGAACTACTGTCAAAAATGCTCCTTCAAAAGATATAAAAAGGTATCGCAATACATATTTAAAATCCTTCTTACACCCAAATATTATGGGCGTAAATTTTTCCCAGCTACCCTATTTCCACTATTGATAAGTCAACTCACTGAAAATGGCTACCACTGAGTATTAAGTGCAAAAATCCACAACCAGACCGCACCGATTGAAGTTATGCAAGGAAGCTGAAACAGTTGGAATTTCATAAGATCGCATCGCTCTTATTCTGCATGAAATTTTGGAAAAAAGAATCTTATTGACGTTTTGGGATCTGCGTTTGAGGTTCAGTTGTATTTAAAATCACATACAAAGGAGTTTCAATCAATCAAACTTTAATAGAAAATCGTAGTTTAGAAGCCTGTTGTAAAATCTAGTATCCCGTTTTACAATATCATAGTCTGAAGTTCCACGATTTGTCAAACAAACAAAACACATACAATTTTCTATTTACAAATAACCTGTCAAACCATTATGGGAATTTAAACACTAGGAGACGATGTATTGCCATGATATCACTCTATAGAATAGAATAGAATTGAACTGAACCCATATTTTGATAACGTGGGAGTCCTAATCTCTTTTTGATCTCAGTTGAATACCCAGCACAGCTGAATTTATGTGTTTTTTATCATCTTCTGCCAACTTTCGGTATTTGTCATTCCGCCTTTGATGTTAAAAATAAAATAAAATATACAAAGGCATTTTTCCCCATTCTCCATTCTGCAGTTAATTTCTTATGCCTACTTAAATTATGTAGGATATTATCATTCTCCGAAGGCATACGCCACACCATCCATAAACAATACTATGAATAAGCAATATTGTGCATTACGATTGCTATGCATTGCATATCGACGATTTAAATTTGGTTTTGTTGGTGACAGCTCCAGACTGCAACTCACCAGTTCAAAGTTGAACAATGTATTTTGCGGCTTAGTTAAGAGTTCTAGGTGGATCACCAGAACCCAGGTGAGTCAATATTCAACCACACAAAGAAAAGGCTTTCCCTTACATTTTTAGATAAAATCCAGAACACTCGTATGCAAGGCCCATTAACTATAATGGATTGTTTTTGGCATATCCAAAAATTAAACATAACAATTAACAAAAAATGTTGACTATTTATAAAAAAAAATGAAACCAGAACTTAACAGTAATAAAATAATAATAAAATAAAGAAATCGAATGTTTGACTTATAGTCTTGCAGAAGATCTACTTGGCTTCACCTATAACCAATATTTCCTTTAAAGGTTTTTACTTAGCTTAGCTTGCAACTTTTGAAAGATAAATCCTTAAAGGCCAATATATTAGAATATTTTGTTTTCCATAAAAAAGAAGTGATATTTTACAAGGAATTCGCTTTAGTATTATTATAATGCACTCGGGCGTATACTTGTTTTTTTTTTAACGATTTTGCTTTCAATTTTAAAACATGAAACTAAACACATGCCTTAGGAAGTTGTGTAGTTCATTATGAATTGTTTTTTTTTTTTTCAAAAAAAAGGTGTTTGAGAAGAAATCGATTAAAGAAGAAAATAAAATAAAAATATATAAATAAATAGAGTGGCGCGACAGCTCTAGAAGAACCAAGGCCTAAGTGCTTACGTTCATGAGTGCCTGTGAAAAATTGAGGGGGCCTACAATTTAATGCCAATTCCAAATGGTGAAGTTGAGAAGCACTTTTTTCATTACAGATAGATACTATTGGTCAGTTCTTCGCAAATGGCAGTATCCATGAAAGATATAATAAAACGTTATGGACACGAGTAGGATTTGAACCCAAACGTTCCGCGTAGCAGCCATCGCACATAACCACTACGAGACGGCACTACAATTCTTTACACGCACTCAGAATTACACATATACTTATAAAATCCACGAACCCAGTTTCCATTTACAGACAACACGCAAACCATTGTGAATTAAAATACCAGTGGGATGTATTTTCATGTTATCATTATCACTCTATCGGTGGTATACCAGAAGATTTTACACTGAACACATAGCTTAACAACAAGCGAGTCTTTATCCTTTTTTGATCTCAATTGAATAACCATTGCATCTGAATTGTATGATTTTCTTTATTACTATCCCACATTTTTGCCCATTCTCCAATTACCAATTGATTTCTTATACTTGCATAAATTATCCTGACCTGCTGAATGAGAGGCAAGCGCAACACCATACATACGCAATGCGAATAGGTAAGCAATATTTGGCAAAAGCATTGCTATGCATATCGCAATTTTGACTTTGGCTCAGTGGTTCACCATTCCAGAATGTATCTCAGCAGGTTAAAGCTGGGAAATACATTTTCGGTTAAAAATTAGAAGTTGAAGGTGGATCGCCAAAATTCAACCACGCAAAGTAAAGATTATTAAAAATTAACACCACTGATCATATTTTTGACCTTCTTTCCCGTTGCTTTTGTTGCTTTTGGCATTTTCATTAAGTTTAATTTTCATTTATTTCAAGTAATGTAATTGAAACAAAAAATATATTAAATTTGATTTGAAAGGTGCACAAATAGTTTCCTCTTATAAGCTGCAGGACCGATAGTGCTTTGCAATTATTCAAATGCAAATAAATCCAATTGACGAATTGCGGAAACATTAAATGAGCGTTCCGAAATTCGTTGTGAGAAGCGTAGTACGATTAACCTTAAAACTGAGTAAGCATAGCTTAGAACTGCTCCAAGATACCTAGGACCTCCACCTCCACCATGGAGAATATTGTGAAGCTTCAAGTACGTAATTATCAAGATTCATAGAATCTTCAAAAAAGTAAACAACCTTACAACAGAACTTAAGAAGAGAAACGAAATTTAAAAAAATAATAAAACAAAGAAGAAATAAAAGAAATCAGAAAAAAATAAATTGGTGCCTAGCCTACTGAGACGGATGTTAATCTTCCCTTTCAGCTTTTCGGTAGTGTATGTGACCCCTCAATATGACTCAGAATTCACTTTGTTTATAAGAAGGAGTGGGTTTCATATTTTGTTTCATGGTTTTGGAAGATCTACTTGGCATCACCATATTCCTTTTCGTAAAGGTGCGATTTTGTTCAACGTTTCTTACTTAGCAAATAATTTTTAAAATGCGAAGAGTTGCAGAGCAAAATTTAAGCAAATTTTATTTTCCATGAAAATTAGTGATAACATTTCTCCAGCCTCAAGCTTCACATTTATCGAGGAATATCCTAATGCATTAAAATAAAACTATCAGAACAAAAACCTAAAATGTAAAAAAAGAGCCAAGTTCTGTTATGTGCGAACAACAATGTGTCAAAAGTTAGCCACCAAAAGTAATGAGATCTAAAAGAACGCCAAGTTCTTACATAAAAAATTGTTATATTGAATATTTTAAATCATAGAAGATAATACAACAATATTAAAAGAAAATAGAAAATAGTTTGGATGAAATTTTACAAGTTCACTGTTCAAGTTTTAAAATGTTATTAATCGCGCTTCAAACGAAAACTTGCCAAGTGAACTTGTTAATTTTCATCCAAACTATTTTCTATTTTCTTTTAATATTGTTGTATTATCTTCTATGATTTAAAATATTCAATATAACACTTTTTTATGTAAGAACTTGGCGTTCTTTTAGATTATTTTTACAGGGCCTTTGTGCCCATGAAGTTAATACGTAATTCAAATTTAAAGCTTCTAACTCTATGGGTTCAAAAGTTATGGGGGTTAAAAATGTGCTTGAGTTCGATCCTGTAAAAAAGATGTAGTGCTAGAACTTGGCTGGGCACTACCGTGCTCTTTGATATAAAGAGTCCGCCATTTAACGTTTTTATTTTTTCAACTAGTGCTTATTTCGTGAATGGCAACACTTAGCTCATGTCTGATTCGACAGATAAATTAGTTTTATCCTTCCGCTGAACAAATATGGTTGTGTAATGTATATACGCTTGAACAAGGCTGGGAAATATTGCGACATTACTTTGGAAATCATGGTAATGTTGCAGAATATGTGCGAAAATTGCGTACGGATTTTGGAAGAAGAGAAGCACCGTCAGCTCCGTATGTTCGTTATCTTGTGAAAAAAGTGAAAGAAACTGGCATTCTCATCGATATACGAAAGCGTGAAAAGCCAAAAACAGTGCGTACACCCGAGAATATTGCTGCTGTGTCAGAAAGTGTGCGTGAAGCGCCATCAACATCAATTCACCGTGCGTCGCGTCGTTCTCAACAATTGAATATTTCGGAGACATCATTGAGACGAATTTGGCATGAAGACCTTGGTATGACGCCATACAAAGTCCAATTGTTTCAGGAGTTAAAGCCAACTGACCATCCAGTGCGTTTTCGCTTCGCTAAGTGGGCCTGTGATCGACTTAGAGAAGATGCCGATTTTGCCAAAAAAATTATCTTTTCAGTTGAAGCTCATTTCGATCTTGGCCGGTATGTTAACAAGCATGCATGCATTGAAATGCCGATACACCCAAAACGAGTCATAAGAGAGGCATAATTGGGCCATTTGTCTTCGAAAATGAGCAATGAGTTACAGTCAATGGCGATCGTCATCGGGCCATGTTGAACGAATATTTGTTCACAAAAATTGAAGAAGTGGATACTGGCAAAAGTTGGTTTCAACAGGACGGCGCTACGTGCCACACAGCCGAAGCTATACTCGATGTTTTGCGACCTGTTTTTGAAGATCGCATTATCAGCCGCAGAGTTGATGTCGTTTGGCCACCTCGGAGCTGCGATCTAACACCGTTGGACTATTATTTGTGGGGTGCCGTAAAAGATAAGTGTTACGCCAACAAGCCAGAGACAATAATTGACGATTAAAAGGACAATATTCGTGAAGCCATTGGTGAAATACAGCTGCACACAATCGAAAATGTGCTTAAAAATTGGCCCGATAGTGTAGGCTACTGCATGGCCAGCCGAGGCAGCCATTTGAATGAAATTATTTTCCATTTTTAATCGGAAGGATTGTACTTTCAAATAAAAAAGACATTTGAGCAAATATTCAGTTGTTCTTTTTAGTCGCGTGAACTTAGCCGCGGTTTTTCTCCAAAACTTATTTTTTTTGTGAGTTCTGGGTGTATTTCCAATAGTTCTGGAGTTCCTTATACCAAATTTCAATAGTTCTGGCAAAAATCCATCAAAATTTGGACTTTGAAAATTTTGCACCCAAAAAAATGTTAACAACCCTCAAGAGTTCTGATGCAATAAATATGTTCATAACCAATGTTCCAGGAGTTCCTCATACCAATTTTTCTGATTTTTGTCTTTCATAGCCAAAAAAATGCATTTTAAATTTGTATGCACAAAAGTGCATTCCTAATTGTTTAAAATATTTGATGGCTACAATGTCTCTAGCGGCAATAGTTCTGAGGTTCCTCATACCAATATTATCATATTTTCCTAAAATGCGCCGAAAAATCCCAATTAAAATTTTCAACCTAACCTACAAAAAAAGTAGCCGCACTTTTGTCACGCCCAGGAGTTCTGATGCAATAAATATATTCATAACCAATATTCCAGGAGTTCCTCATACCAATTTTCGAAAATTATTCCTTGTATCACGAAAAAAATGCATTTAACGTTTGTATGCAGAAAGTGCATTCGCCCTTTTTCAACAGTTCTGATGCTGAAAATGAGTTAAAAACCAAGAGTTCTGCAGGTTCTCATACTTAAACTAAATAGTTCCGGCATAACGAGCCAACAAACCAGATTTTGTATTTTTCACCTTAAAGTGCATTTTTAGTAGCCGCACTTTTGTCACGTCCAGGAGTTCTGATGCAATAAATATATTCATTACCAATATTCTAGGAGTTCCTCATACCAATTTTTGAAATTGATGCCCTAAAACGTCTAAAAAATGCATTTTTATTCGTATGCACAAAAGTGCATTTACTATTTTTTAGCAATTCTGATGATAAAAATGTAAAAAACCAAGAGTTCTGAACCTCATAATACTTATAATAAATAGTTCCGGCATTAACTAGCCCACAGACTAGATTTTTATTACTCAGACAAAAATGCATTTTTTAGTAGTCTCAACCCTATCAGCATGTAGGTAGTAGGTACATGTACATATATAAATATAAATATAGATACAACAATATACCTTCTCAAAAATGTGTATTACTTAAATCTAAAATGGCATTGGGAATATATTGACAATTTAGAATTATTTGAGTTGACAAAGGACAATACAGAGGACAAGACAATGATGGATTTTTGCCAGAACTATTGAAATTTGGTATAAGGAACTCCAGAACTATTGGAAATACGCCCAGAACTCACAACAAAAATAAGTTTTGTAGAAAAACCGCGGCTAAGTTCACGCGACTGTTCTTTTTTATAGCATTTTCAAAAAAAAAAGTTATTTGGCGGACCCTTTATAAGTAACTTAAGCGGTCAAAGCACTTGGGCGTATACTTGTTTTTTTTCAACTATTTTTCTTTCAATTTTTAAACATGAAACTAAACACACTAGATAAATGTTTGTCTATATACAGGGTGATTGGAAGGCAATAGATTAAACAAGAAAACAAAATTATTTATTAAATCTTGGAAACCAAATTATTGACCTCGTAACTTTGTTTGAAGCTGCGGTCCGTTTAAACATCCCATTAGAACACATGCGTTGAAAGTTTTAATTCCAGTAAAAGCAGTCTTAGTTCTATTTCACAACTTACAAAACACCACTTTTTTCTTGTGTCAATGACCATAAGTCATGTGTAAATTCCAATAAAATCATTATATATTTCATTTGCCCAAAAAAGAAAAAAAAGAAACTTGTTCTTTTAACGAAAACTTAAACTATTAAACATTTTGTTCACATACCAAATTTTTTTTCAGACAAGCCCAACAGGCTGCGGCCCTAGCAAACCAAACTAGACCATGTCGCAAACAACCACCGCCATTGCTCCGGTCAAGGACATTGCCAGCAATCGTTGTACCAGGAATATCAATTATTGCTGCCCAAACGGATACAAATCGCACACAAAATGGTTAGCAATTTAAACGACTAGAATAAATAAATAATACAATTCTTTTCCCGACCATTTTTCAAGATAAACCTCACGGAAGTGCAACCTCACACAGATGGTCACTGTTTCCAAAACCGAGAGGATCTGTTGTTTGCGATGATAGCAATTTGGAGTATAGAAGGAAGTCGTCCAGCAGTTCACAGGGTGGGGTATCACTTGGAGCTTTAAGCAATATTGACCACCCCTACTCGTACAATTGTGAAGACTTTGAATGCCAGGCAGATGGGAGTGTTGTTTTGAGGTAATTTTCAAAAACTTGTCTTTCAAAAAAAAAAAGGCTTTGATTGATTCGAATGGAAATCGAAAAATCAAGATTGAGATTTCACAAGAGTGTAAAGTTAAACGATTTATTTTCTTTTGAGCCAACATACAAACTTCACAGTCTCAACCTTTTCCTTGAACACATTTTATCAACTCATGTATCTGTCAATGTAAACACTTCTTTCCTGAGGGCGATATTCTCAGAAAGCATTCTCCCTTAGATCGGTCTCACATTGCATAGAGATTCAAAACTTGAGAAAGAATATTTTAGTATATGAATGAAACTTTTCTGCATCGTCGTCGGCGTTGTCGCCTTGGTTTATAGCAAACTCAAAGGATGAAAAAAAACGTACACCTAAGTAATTGCTTTTAGTAGTTTCCTAGAAGCAAGAGGACATAACGTGACTTTTTCAATCTTTGTGGGACACATTGCATTCATATGAAATTTTCAAAGCAATTTGAAAAAAAAGAACTTTTAATTTCGATTTATTCTGCAAGGGGACTTGTGCAGTTTCTCAAGAAGAATTTGTTTAAATACTGGGGATGCATGAAACCACTTGGTTGCATTTAATTTTATTCAATTCAAAAGCTATAGGGTTTAATTTGAGTACCGAGAGTCCGAGAGTTTAATATTTTCTTACCACTTAGTTATAGCTTGGTGGAATTTAGAAACAGAGTTAATTCATTTGGAAAGAAGATACTCTTTCGTGAGTGCATGGCATGACTATTTGGCAGTGACAATGGGCAAAAGTTTTGCTGCAGGCATTTCATTCTCTTTCTTTCCTCTGAAAAATATTCTCTAAACCAGATTGGTATGAAGGTATAGCATTTATGCTACGGCTATGCTTGAGTAAATTATTTTACAGTGCTGAACATGAAAAAACAGTGAATTATCAGACATTTTAACCGGCTTAAGAACAATTAATTATGAACTTACAAAAAAAAAAAAACAGTGGCGCGACAGCTCTGGAAGAGCCAAGGCCTAAAACTAAACAAATTTAAATTTAACTTCACATTTCAAAATATAACAAAGAACATGAGCCTTCAACATCAAAAATCTACTCAATATAACCAAAGTCCGAGCTAAAACCTCAGGGTAAGGCAAATGGGGTCTTTAAAAGCAAAGCAGAAAAAGGATTTTTGAAAGTTAAAACAGAAAAATATCAATATCACTAAAGGAGAACCGGCAAAAATGTATGGAAGCTGGCCTTAGGAACCAATTACGACATGATATATATCAATGGAAAGGTTTTTTGTCTACTTTAACTTTTATTATGGCAGTAAGTCCCATATCGCTGCGATCAGTCTTCTTATCCATCTTCTGATCAGTCTTGCTGTCCATCGTCCTCTGCTCTCCGAGCTCCAACGCTCTTGCCACTTCTGTTTCGTCAGATGCTTAGCTACCTCAGTTGCCGCTGCCATTCCCATTTCCGCCTTCTTGTCGTACACGTACTTCCTTTCCATCGCTAGGAGATCGATAGGGGTCACTCCAGCGACTGCAAGGACGGCAGGTTCCGATACCCTTCGGTAAGAGCTGGCTACCCGTAGAGCTCCGCATGTTTGCACTGCAGCCATCTGCTTCCGGTACTTCTCCTGCTTAAGTGCATCCGCCCATATTTCGCTGCCATATAAGAGAATGGAGTGTGTTGTCACCATCAATAATCTCCGCTTACTAGCTGTTGGTCCCCCAACGTTCGCCATAAGTCTGCTCAGTGATGCCGTAGTTTTGGAGGCTCTTTCCGATGCTGTCTTTATTTGTGTCCAGTTAGCTTTGTATCGAGCCTCAATCCCAAGTACTTCACCGCCACGCTGCTTCTTATAAGTTCGGTCCCGATATGGAAGTCTATTTGTGTGGGGATCCTCTTCCTTGTTAAAAGGACTATCTCGGTTTTCTCCGTCGCTAGGCATAGTCCATGGTCTTCCATCCACGAGTTTGCTCGTCGCATGACCTGGTTAAGCTTCATCTGCGCACAATCGGTGTCTCGTGCCGTGATTACCGCGGCGATGTCGTCAGCGCACCCGGAAAGAAAGGCACTGTCAGGCATCTGCATGCGGAGGTTATCATCATAGGAGATGTTCCAGAGGTCCGTTCCTAGTATTGACCCTTGCGCTGCACCAGATGTTACTTCCTTCCTTCGCGGGCCTTCTGTGGTCTCGTAAAGCAGCTCTCGATCCCTGAGATAGTTTTTTACCATCCGCAGGAGGTATGCTGGTACTTGGAATCTACGTTCGAGCGCAATAAGTATATCACTCCATCATTTGACTGTTCAGTTTTTGAGCTCTACCTGAATTCATCCTTCGTGCCTTGAGTAAGGATAATTCTGGTTGACGTTTCACAAATAACCGTAGCCATAGCCACTTTCTTCCAGCAAAAGCTGTTGGCAATGTCGTCTAATCTTTAAAAAAAAAGCGCTCCTTGGTATTGCAGCATGTTTGGCATATCAGCTTTTAGCCCAAAATATGGTAATGTCGTCTAATCTTTAAAAAAAAAAGCGCTCCTTGGTATTGCAGCATATTTGGATTATCAGCTTTTAGCCCAAAATATGACCGTACAGTGATTTTTCGATTTAATATTCTTTATACTGAGCATTATCAAAACCTTCAGGAAGATTCATGTACATTTTTTTCGTTAAGTTCATTTTGCAGGAAAGCAGTCACAACATCCAATTGATCGATATCCAAATCAAAGCTTACAGCCAAACTTAAAACTACCCTTACGGTATGGGTCTTAGACCCGTTTGCTCATTCAGAACATGTGTATGTATGTAAATTTATTTTCAACTTAGTTTTGATTTTTATATGGGACGTTCCGGAATTCAATAAGTTCTACATAAAATCTTCATACTGAAGATGAAGTTTATGTAGAACATTAATTAAATGAACAAATGGGCCTTACTGACTTAAAAAAATGAATAAAAACTATTATCCTTTGCACAGTTGTTTAAAAACCTACATGAGTTGCCAAGTGTACCATGACTTATGTGGAAGCGAATTCATGTGATTAACGTATTTTTGCTTTCTCCTAAATTTATTTATGACAAAAATGTTTCTTCTTTTGTTATTAAAATAAGGAATAATTGTGAACCTTGTGACTAAAAATATATGCTGTACCATGACTTTTGTGGAACACTGTATGTTCTCTTTTTATTGCTTTAGCGACTGTTTTTGGGACAACATCATTGCTGGTAGCCATATAAGATAGATAACCGTACCTTTCAGGTGGATTTCCTGTTCTGGTAGATCGACTTATTGCTTTGTCAGATATGATTATTTCTGAAGATTCTTCAATAATGAAATCATTTTGGGCATCCAAAAACTTTTTTCACTTCCCGTTTTGTCACTTATTTTGATTGGTGATGAAATTTCGTGTCCATACCACACTGAATCATATCCTGTCTCACCATCCATTGGAAAAAATTCCTCATTGAAAACTGCATCTCCACTTTTTTCTTGACATCCATAAGCGATATGATTTCGAGTGTGTGCAGTATCTGACAAAAATTACTTCTTTCACCTTCCTTTGCCCATAACCTGATGTTTTAAGATTCTGAACAGTAATAAATATTTATTTTCAATAAATCAAACACATAAAAATTAATACACTTTGATAACGAAAAATATCTAAACGAAGTAGGAAGGTTTAGGTAAGCTCACCGATCTTCCCAAGATTTGGATTAAAGTGTACCAGAACTTTAATATTGGTCAATTCTTCTGAAGTTCCCTTCGGTAAAGGAATGATGGTCATCCCACCCTTACTACTGGTGGGGGAAGCCTATGTCTGGTTATTTCAGATTTATACTTACCCTAGTGGGAGCACACGTCTGCTCGCTTCGAATGCCTGGCTTCAACTGACTTCACTAGCGCTGGCAGCTGGCTATTTATAGACTGACTGCCTGTGCTGTGTACCGTTTTGTGGTCGGTTGGCAACAGCTTTGTTTTTATATTGCTGTGGTTAGCAATAAGTACTTGCCTTCTGACTTTTACTGGACGGTGATGTGTACTGTACGGTGACCGATGGCAACTGATGTTATCCCGACTGAGGTCGGTCGGTAACTGATTATTATTGCTAATTTGAGGGTCTATTTATACCCCGAACGGGAGGCACATGGTGTGACTCTTATTTTGTAAAGAATAAAAATAACTGTAAGGCGGGAATTTGTAATGAGTCATTACAGTATCAAATCTCAACTTTCAACAAAGTCAGTTCTCAATCAAGCAATTCCCCGTCGAAAGAGACTAATTTCATGTCAATACTATGAAAGGTTCGCTAGATAATCGAGCAGAAAAAACGTAGTGCACATACGCACATACCAACATACAAACTTCATGATATAAAATGGTTGATTCGAACTTTAGTGACCTTGAAACGTGGAGATATGCAAAAACTGGAGATTCATTATAATCGGCCCCATTACAAAACTTCAACTAGGAAGTTAAAAATTCGCACGAATTTTGATCAAACATCAAGAATTCAAGATACTTGAGAGCATTTAAATGAATTAAAGTACTGTGATAGCTGTCAAATGGAAAATAGTCAGAGTTTTTTATCTTTGGAGATCTCGTGTGATCATGAGTTCATTTAAATGTATGGAATACTTTTCGTAAAATTTGCAACCTCAACTCAATACAATTCAAATACAAATACAGTTGGTGAAAGATGGTGAATATCTTACTAAACTGTAACTGTTACTCAAGGACAAAGCTATGTTGTAACGTTTGAGCAATCCGTTATTTTCATGCATAGATGATACTACGATTTTTTTCGACATACGACATGCCCTCGTAGTTCGATTAGCTAAGATAAGATTCGAATAAGCATTGCTCATTCTCGAATAAAAATCTTACGGATCATTGATTAGGCAACTTCTTCAGAAAAAGATATATTGAACATTGCTTTCCTACTACTTCAAGCATTGTATATTGCACTACTTAAAATTCTGTTTCCAACCTTTGGCACGCAATGGTATCTTGAAACGAATCTTCAAATCACGGCAAATAAAATCTTTCATATCTTCTGCTACAAGCTTGCTCAACCCTGTGATTTTAGATTTCCAATTTGTTTTTTTTTTTTCTCTGCACTTTTAAAAATCTTAAGATAAACTTCTTTCGGCCATTTCATGTCCATTTCTGCCATTTAAAACACTCGAGACAGCTTAACGGGGTTCCCCAATGACTCGTTTGCACAAAGCCAGTTACATGAAAATGTAAATCTCTTTCTCTATCTTTATCTTTTCCTTCTTATCTTATTGAATTTTCCTCCAAGCGAATTAAGTGCAAATGCGGTTTGGGATATTTTTTGAATTTAAATAGATTCGAAAGACTTTTCTCGCCAAGAACAACTCTAAAACATCCCCGACTGCTTACCAGGACAAAACGAATTTACTTTGTTGTTGGTGACCTATCCTACGTTCAATGTCTGCCAAATACACTTTTTACCTTTTTTTATCGTTGTTCGTTCAAACTCACAGGATACACTTCAACTCAGCTCTGTCTCTCCTTTCAATATAATATCCTTTCCATCAAACACGCCCCTCTTATCTTTATACACAATACACATCGAGTATAAAACGAAAAACGTGTTTTTAATGTAAAGTTATTTAATCTTAACAGGATACCAGCGCCCCACATTGTCGCGGCCAGAGCTTATAGAGTTTCCACGGGATCAAACACGTCCTCGTCGGCCAGCAGTCAGTCAAAGAAAAATCTCTGCCCTCTGAACTCACAGCATCAGTACTCGCATCAGCAGTTGCCACCCCATCATCATCATCAGCAGCAGCAGCAGCAACAGCAGCATCTATTGACATCAAACAGAGGAGGCAAGCAACAAGATGACAATACTGGGGGAGGTGGAGGCTATGGCAGAGATCGTGATGGTGGAGTTGGTGGCATGGGCACTAGTTCGACTAATACAGCTTTGTGTCGCCTCGTAAAACTGCTGAACCAAACAACAAAGGCCACCGTTTCGAACAGCGATGGTCATTTTTCAATGATGGAAGGGCATGATCCACCGCGTCGCTTGTCCTGGGAGAGGTATGCACTTTATTAATTTTTGACCTTTTGTAGTCTGTTTTATGTAACAAGAATTGCAGTATTGCAGTTCTTCGGAAAATGCAACATGAATGTCAAATTTCGAAATTTAATATTGAAGAGTTGAATGAAGAGATAGAATGTACACTGTTTTACAATATTTCGAGCTTACCCTTTCCTTTACTGTGTTATTAGTACCGGATATTGATTGAATAAAAACCTTATTTCATTGAAAAGCAAGGACTTTGTTGAATCTTAGCTTGAGTAATTTTGGTTTTCCATGTATTAAGAATTCAGGGATTATCTGAGACTACACGATCTACGATATTTTGTTACACAAAAACCAAATGGTGTTAAATTATGTTGGTGACCATGGCCAATTAACTTCGCTAAAACGTTATATTACGTTTTTTCGCTTGTTGACTTGTTTTCTTTTTCCCTCATCGTCCAAACTATTAGATATCTTCAGCCACCCACCGGCCAAAAAATCGGTTGAAATTCTATCATATCAGGCAGTTATTCTTCGATTTATTTCTAAAGAAAATGTTGTCAAAGATATGAGTTTTTCGTACTTTGAATTTCAAAAAATAGAGATGCAACAGAATTATTTTGCACAAAGTATGCATTACCGTGTTGCAGTTACCCGTAGCTCCCGTAGCTTAGTGGTTAGGTGTGTTGGCTGCTAAGCAGAACGTCGCCGTCGTGAGTTCGAGTCCTACTCGTGCCCATACAATTTTTATTTCATCTTTCACGGGTACTGCCTTTTGCGAAGAACTGACAAAACTTCCAAGAGTATCAATCTGTCATGAAAAAAGTGCTTCTCAACTTTGCCGTTTGGATTCGGCGCTTAATTGTAGGTCCTCTCAATTCTTCACACGCACTCAGAGAATTGTTAATGAGATTAAGCCATTTTGGCCTTGGCTCTTCTAGAGCTGTCGCGCCAATCTATTTATTTTTATTTTTATGCATTACCGTGAAGCCAATACCTTGGGGGTGCAATGACCCCCAATCTATTTGCAATTCAGTAGATTATAACAACTAATACGAATACCATAATACGTGAAAAGTGGAATAGCTTGAATCAGCATTTTTGACGTTGGTTATACAAATTTTATACGTTAAAATTTTTAAGAAATAGTTTTTTTATGAATTGCTAGTATTCAACTGACATTATGGCAATGACGTTTCTGTCAACCCTACGTGAGTCTAGCAAGTGGTAATTATTTCTGCTTTGCGGTTGATTTTATATAACTCATGATTGTATCATACTACCCGAAATTGTCCTTTTTCACAAACAGGGTCAACTTTTCTCCGTAAGATACTTTCTTTCGAACGCTGCGAAGAGTTGAAAGTACCGTTGGCTTAGCACCCTAGTCTGGGATCCGTATCTGAGTGCTGATAAGAATATCCGCAGATGAAAATCAAAAATAGGCAAATCTTCAGACCCCTTCCTTATAAGGTTATGGAAACTCTGAAAAATTATTGTCAGCTTAAGAAATTAATATTTTGAAGAATAAAAAGCCTTTGACCGACAGTACAATTTTTGTAGCATAAGGTCCAATGGTGCTTCGATAGTTTTTCTTACTGACAAATCTTTACATCGTTTTGGAGAGAGTGAGATTATAATTTCACTCAATATTTCATAGACATTTCGATAGTCTAATACTCAAACACACCTGCTTTCGGTTTCATCGAATGCTTTCTTCGTTGAATTAGAAACTTTCTTTTAAATTGTCCTATACAATAAGGCTGGAGCTTCAATTGCTTACTCAAGCCTCCCGAGTAGTATACAAAGACAAGCCCTAAGAATTGATTGGTGATAGAAACTTCATTGAATCATTTTCATTTTTGGGGAACCTTCGTAACATTAATTGCCTTTCTCGGTTTTATCGTTTCTTTCACGGTCAGTGCATGAGTGAAAGAGCCAGCTGCATTCCTTGCCTTAAACAATTCAGCCATAACGGTGACCATATTTTCCGAGACAAAATAATGAACAGTATCCAAAAAATTAAAATTGTTGACCAGTTTTCAAGATTTTTTTTTTTATTTCAATGAGTAATAGTAAATAAGCAGTTGCCCGTAGCTTAGTGGTTAGGTGCGTTGGCTGCTAAGCAGAACGTCGCGTCGTGGGTTCGAGTCCTACTCGTGCCCATAAAGTTTTTATTTCATCTTTCACGGGTAATGCCTCTTGCGAAGACCTGACAAAACTTCCAAGAGTATTAATCTGTCATGAAAAAGTGCTTTTCAACTTTGCCGTTCAGAATCGGCGTTAAATTGTAGGTCCCCTCAATTCTTCACACGCACTCAGAGAATTGTTGATGAGAGTAAGCCACTTAGGATTTTGCTCTTCAAGAGCTGTCGCGCCACTCTATTTATTTTTTTATTTTTTAGTAGTAAATAAATATAACATAATATAAATTAATTTATAAATATAGTAAAATTATTGTTTAGAAATGAATTTATTATAAAATTCTGATAATCCATTATTTAAATAGTTTAATGTTCTTTATAAAATTTCTGTTTTTAATTGTATTTAATTAATTGATCATCATTCGTTATTATTATTTTTTCAATATTTCCGAACATAACAAATAATGCCCTACTTATTTTGCATACCTTAGCTAATCCTATTAAATCCCTTGTAATCTTCACAGTTGCTATGCTTGCAATGTAATACAAATACAAAATACAAATAATGTAATGAATATATGGTTCCATTCGATCAATTTTTGTATTTCTCGATCTACTTTGCCAGCAACCACCAAAGAGATCACTACCTGCATTCTACAGTCAACTTATAATTTGTCTTGATCTTTTAATAGAAACATTTTTTTTTTCCCACGCCTCTTTCCCCCCCCCCCCCCCAGATACCGCACGCGCTGAGGTCCATTTACACCGAGTACGATAACAGTTACGATTGCTAGTCGTATCGGCACTTAGTTAGAAATTATTTGGAATAAATAAAACAAAGATGTGACAGCGATACGAACATGAGGAAGATAAGAGATTGGGACTGCTTAATGCAAGCAGGTACGAAAGGGAAAAAAAATCAAAATTTTAAATAAAATATTACAAAAAGTTTAAAAATAAAAATGTAAAATCTTTAAATCAAAGATTTTAAGGTCAAAAATTCTAAAAATATGAAAAAAAACAAAGAAAAAAAAGTAAAAACGCGCGTAGAAGACGCTTGTCAAGTTCGTTAAAAGAAATAAAATCAACAAAAAAAAATAAAAATATAATGAAAAAAAAAAAACATGAATAAACAACAAATAAAAATACAAAATCAAAAACAAAAAAATACAAAGAAAAAAACATTTAAGAATGTGGAACACTGGTTTTAAGAATTTGTTTTAGCTGGTTTTTATTGATATTAAAGTCAATTAAGTCTTCATACGTATTCAATAGCTAACTCATTCTTGTCAGTGGCTCATGCATTCCGTAGTTAGTTCTATGTTGGGGAACTTTTATCAAATTATGAGAACGCAGAATATAGTCTCCACCTCTATAATTAAAGAGGATAGAACTCAAAATATCTGAAGCATCAGTGACACCAGTAATAATTTGATGAAGGAAAAATATATCATTGTTTGTTCTCCTTTGACACAATTTTTGCATCTGGGAAAACGGAAGTCGATCATCGTAAGAAGGGATATTATTAGGATCAATCCATTGAAGCCCTTTAAAGGCGAAACGTGTAAAATTGCGTTGCACTGATTCAAGTCTCTCAATATGTAACGCATAATGAGGAGACCAAACTTGTGATGCATATTCGAGATGGGGTCGAACCAAACTATTGTACAAAGCATAGGAAACGTTTGGGTCTAGGAATTCCTTGGACTAACGCTTAATAAACCCTAACATTGAATTAGCTTTATTGACGATGTTGTTAATATGTTCTGAAAAATCTAGATTAGATGTGAAAAGAACTCCTAAGTCCCTAACTTTTAAGACACGGGATAATATGTGATGGGATATAACATAATCATAAGATGTAGGATTACGCTTTTTGGAAATTGTCATTGTCTGACATTTTCTTGGGTTAAGATTCAAATAATTCTTTTCACACCATACAACAAACTTATTTATATCATCTTGCAGTTGAACGCGATCTTCATTAGATGAAATGTTTTTGAAGATCTTCATATCATCTGCAAAGATAAGAATTTTACTATTTCGAAGATTTTGTTAAGTACAATCAATTAAATTATTATAACGTGCTTTAAATTTTGTTGTGTGCGTTTCTATTATTACTGATCAATTATATTTATGAAATAAACCAAAAAGGAACTTTTATCGATAATAAACAAAACAAACATAGTTAAGGTCCAACGACTTAGATGGTTGGGTCATGTAGAGCAAATGGAAAATAATGCTCTTGCTCGTAGCGTCTTCGTTACTCAGGTGGAGCACACAGGTGGTAGATAACCTGAACCAACTTGGCGTGCGAAACTGGAGACAGGAGTGCACTCTCATATTAATTACTTTTCGAAAATGCCATAACTAGTCCAAATGCAAGAAAGATGAGTTTCGTTCACATTCACTGAAAGTTATTTTTACCACTGTAAAATTCAATGGTATAATTAATTTCCAGTGGTGAAAGTCATCCTGTGCGAAGGTAAAAGAGTATTAGTTTTACTTCCTCTATATGTTAGTATGTATGATATATGAATATGATATTATGATTTTTGTAATTGAGAGAGTAGGAAGTGTTCCGAAAAAGAAAGACTACGAATTATGATGTAAGGGTACGTTTTTATTAAAAATTTAAATGGTTTTCATGCTTAGGCTTTCTTTAGGGAAAAAGTTTATAAAATAATGAACAAATAATGAGCAATTTCTAAAATAATGAACATTTTATGTTTTCCGACACAATAATTCATATTGAACCTTTTCTTCAAATAATGAACTGTTCATTATAATAATGAACGAATGGTCACCGTAGCCATAGTGTTTCTAGGAGTGCTCATCAGCCGTAGAAGCAACTTTGGTCATACTACGCGCATGTGAAGCACCTTACCACACTCTGTCTTCCTCAGCCACTGAAACATTCAGAAGTTCAACCGACACATCCTTTAAAACTTCCTTTTTGTCTCCTCTTAATTTTATTGGGCTCTTGCCATATAAAGGATTAAAACATCTTGGTTGCAAGCATTCTGAAAAGAGAAACCTGGAGCCTGATTTAAAGTTTTTCATATATCTATACTATTTGAAGAGGTCGCTACAAAATTCCTTAAATTTTAAAATTTAATAAAATAGCGAATAATAAAAAAAAAAGTTGGCTTACCGAAAAGAAATTCTTTGTTTTATTTTTGATCTGTCAAATAAGGAGAAAACAACTTCAGGTTGAAAAATATAGGTAAGTTGTTAGGAATATTTTACCTTATTTTGGAAACTTGTAGCTATTATTCAATCATTAGAAAAGCCTTAGGACGAAAGCCTTACAAAAATTAAAGACGTAAAATTGTTTTTGTTTTTAAATTTTTTTTCGTTTTATCCTTAATACTAGTTTTTACGTACTATTTGACATGTAATTCACAAAACCAAACCCCAAAATACCTGCAATAATCTTAAAAATACTTAACATTAACTTATAATTTACGGTCGATCTCCGAATGGCATGGCGTTTATTAGTTCCTCGAACTCGAAGAGATGCTGTCTGTGCTTTTGGATTTTTCTCCGCCACTGGTATTCCAGTAGGTATCCAGCTTGCGAAGTTGTTCGAATAGTTGCTTTGATAAAAACACCGTTTTTACCACGCCAGTATATCATCCGCAACGAACGGATTATCCGGATCACTATGATTTACCTTCTTATGGATAAATCTATGAACTTAAAGGCCGTGTGGATGATAGTACCCGGCAGCACATGTTTTTTTATCAACGGTATTAAAATCTTAAAATAAAATATTTTTTATTGAAATGTTGGTATTTTGAAATATCTATAAGCTCACCTCAGCACTTCAAAAATTGTTATTGCAGACCTCTAGGCGGAGATCTTCAGATCCATCTTCTATCATTCCTAAGACCCAATGACCATTCACACGGCGCCCTGAAATTATTAAAAGATTTTTAATGTTATAAATAATTAAAAAAAGAAAATGTATGATACCTTTATGGTATTTTCTGCTTGGATTTATCGATTTGCACGACGCGTCCGGCACCACCTATTATTGGCGCTTTTTCTTGCCACTGCGAGGAGTCATCGACGATCACGTCGTCGCGGCAGTAACTGAGCCAGTCTGCGATGGTTCCCGTCGACATGATGTGATGGTGCCGGACGCCAAGAAATCTTCTGCCTGGACCTCTTCATAAGGGGTTTTCTTGTCAAAACAATTAGTGAGGAAGAGTTCTTGTTGCACCGGTATCCTGGCGTTCTTTAACTAAGTGCCCTTCGCTCTACTTATTTTAGTCTTACCCTTACACTCCCCTTTTTGGCACTTCAAATATCCTAGGGAGCCGCCGCGCCGGCCGTCTGCTTCTCAGCGAATTTGACGCTTTTCTTTTCCCCGTCACGATGTCGGCATATTGTGTACCAGTTTCTAAAAATCTATATTTTAATAATAAAACAAATTAATAAACAATCTAACTTATACCACTTCTTTCTTTTTTCTGCGATTTCACGCAGGCTGGTATTCGGTTCGTCGAACATAATTTTGCTTTGGTTGTTTAGTTTTGAGTGAAAAATAAGAACAAAATGTGCATATTATTAAAGATACAACACATTTTACCGTTGCTCAAAATTTTTCATCAAGTAAAAACTTAAGAAAAATTTTCCGCAGTTTTAAAAAAAAAATCACAAAATCCAACGAGAATAACTTCACAGAATATGTATCACAAAAAAAAAAAATTAAGTGTGCAATCTACTTGCACTACAATTTTTTGTCGAGTCCTACTCGTGTCCATAGTTTTTATTTCATCTTTCACGGTCACTGCCTCTTGCGTAGAAATGACAAAACTTCCAAGAGTATCAACCTGTCATGAAAAAGTGCTTCTCAACTTTGCCTTTCGGATTCGGCGTTAAATTGTATGTCTCCTCAATTCTTCACACGCACCCAGAGAATTTTTGATGAGAGCTCTTCAAGAGCTGTCGCGCCACTCATTTCTAAAAATCAATTTTTTAGTATCCATGACTTTTATTTCACTTTTTTTTCTAGATTTCTCAAAAACGCTGGAGCGTTGTCGCCCATTCGCTCGATTTGGCCGAGCCAATGTAGTCGCCTTTTCTTGGCCTTCTGGACTACATCCACAACTTGGTACAGCTCACACAGTTCTCGGTTGAGCCTTCTTCTCCATTCACCATCGTTGCATACGGGACCGAAAATCCGTCGAAGAATTTTTCTTTCGAAAGTGCCCAGTATCAATTCCCGGTTTTTACTTATCGTCCAGCCGTAGAGTAGGACTTTTAAATCAAAGTTTTGTATAGCAGACACTTTGTCTTTCGAGTAAGAAGTTTTGAACCCAGTTGTTTGGCCAAATCAAAGTAGCAGCGGTTCGCTAGGGTAATTCTTCTTCGGATCTCCACTAAGGTGTCGTTTGTGGGATTGATGTTTGTTCCAAGGTTCCAAGGTAGGTGAACTCCTTGACTACCTCGAAATTGCTGCTACCAACAGTGACGTTTTTTCCTAGGCAGTTGGACAGATATTGCTTTGTTTGTTGATAGCATGTATTTTGTTTTGTCGTCATTCACTTCAAGACCAACTTCTTTCGCCTGTTCTTCAATGGCTGTCATGGCCTCAAGCACAGCTCTCTTGGATCGACCGATAATGTCTATGTCGTCCGCATAGCCTTGGAGCTGGGTGGATCGCCGGATCGCCTTTTTTGTAGATGGAGCATATGGAGCTTATCGATCACTCAATGGGCATGCATTCTTCTTCCCACACTTTGGTGATGACCTGGTGCATGCGGTTCATCAAAACACCTCCTCCATATTTAAAGAGTTCCGCAGGTATGCAATCCAACCCAGCGGACTTGTTACTTTTTAGTTTTTGGATGGCTCTTTCTACCTCTTCTGTGCTTGGGGCTGGGACTGGGTCTTCATTGACTGGTCTTGCTTCTCTTTCGTCATTAGCTCGCTCGACATTTTGCGCATTCAGCAGCTGAGTAGATCTTTCGTCTTGGGTACCTAGTGCTACTCATCACCGTATTACGAGCTGCAGCAAAGTCGATTACTCGGAAGCCGTTATCTGTTGTAACTTCGTGGAGGCTGTGCTTTTCAACTAATCCGCCAAAGATGTCTTTTTCTTCTTCAAAGGAGGTCTTCAAAGGAGGTCGTAGAAATCTTCCTTGCTAGACTCCTCAGCATCATCAGTATGGGCGTGTACATATCAAACTGATGTTTTGTAGTGTGGCGTACTAACAATTTTAATAAATTTGTTAATTTCCTTGTAAAAAAAATCAGATATAATAGATAGATACAAAGATAGATAAATAAATTATAATTCGTAAAAATTAAATTCGTTTCCATTAATTAACCAGAAACATTATAAGTATCTCAAACCACTGAAAACTAAAGTCAAGTGCAAATTTGATTGAGACGAAAAATTATAAACCATTTATGCATGAACTGCTAACCCCTATTACTGTTCATTAAAAAATCGATCAAACAGCTTCACAATACAAAATATTCTTGGCAACACTATTTTCGTAAACGCTACGCTGTAATCAGCGATGCCAATCTAGGCATTTTCATGCCTTTTAGGCATTATTTTATCAGCTAAGGCTTTAAGGCTTATTTTTTGCAAAAAGGCATCTTTTTTTCATTACAGTTTTAAACTACTGGCTTTTTTTATTTTATTAAAGCATTCTTAAAATATTAAACCTATAAGATTGTAATATGTAAATTCGCCCTTAGAAATGAGTTCCCACTTTCAAATTGTTAGAATTTTCCGAACAATTTCTTGTGGTGCTCATCTACCTCATTGTCTAACCCAGTTAAGCTCTGATGTTCGACTTTCCCTATTGTTTCGTTTTTTCCACTTCTTGTCATTTAAACTGAAAGTAAACTGTTTTTGTATTCATTGCGGATTGCGGTCTGTTAATTTACTTAAATATGCATTCGACCTCTTCGTTTTTAACTTTAGCTGAAGAAAAGTGAGTAAATCCACTTTTATTATCTGTTTATTCGATTTTCAATAATTTGAATCGAATTGAAGGTTTTAGTTTTAAGTTGTAAGTTTTTAGCAAAATATAAGAAAAAACAATTTTTTAGGTCTTTAGGCCGTGTGCGAGTTGAGTTAAAAAGTTGTTAAAACTTGATGTTTGGTTAAATTTTGACATTTCGCATTGAATAAAATGTGTTAAAATTTGACTCATGACAGTAGTGGTTAAAAATTCATCCATTTTTAACCACATTTCATCCAATTCGCACACGGCCTTAGACCTGAAATTAAAAAAAAAATTAAATTTTGTTTTTTTTTTACTTGCGACATATATAGAATACATATATGGCAAGTATTGAATTCCAAAAAAAAAAAAATTTTGAGGTAATGATGAGATATGACATTACGATGATAGGGAAGTCGAAAAAAGTGGGTCCGGCAATTCCGTCCGTTTGAGCAAATTCGCGTGGGTCGTTTTTTTTTATTTTTTTTTAAGATCAAAATTTAGGGTAGCCACCTGACTATTTTTTGGCCAAAAACCAAAAGTTTCAATTTTCTCAAAAACAGCTCCTACAATTTTTTTTTAAACTTCCTCGAACATTTTTGTTTAAAACTCTGATGTATTTTATGTATAGAACCGTTATTTTGTTATCAGATTTTCCCGAAAAATAAAAGTCCGATCAGGGTAATTTTTTTTTTTTGAAAGTACGTTTATATTGCTCAAATAATATTTTGTATTCAAAAACATTTCAAACAAATTTTTGGATTTTTAAAAAATATTTTTAATTGTTTTCTTTTTAATTCTGTATCTCAAAAACGGATCAATATTAAAAATTGAAATTTACTTATAAAATTTATAACTACACATTCTCGAATACTGCATACCCAAATTAATTTTAAGACAATTTCGAAAAATTTTATACAAAAAATTAAATTAAAAAAAACCGCTCCGACGATTTAAAAAAAAAATTAAAAATCAACAATTTCTTAAGAAATCATACGACATAATTTTTGTTTTTCAAATTGAATCTTTTTTTGAGGTATATATTTCAATTTAAATTTTTATTTACGAAATAATTTTTTTTTATGAGTTACAATTTGGAATACAGGAGCAAGTTCGTACGACCGAGTCGTGCACATTTTTTTTTTCACTTCCACTGACAAACTCAAGAAAATGCATTTTTTAATGAAAAAGGCATCTTTTTTTCCAAATGTAGGCATTTTTTGGGCTAAAGCGGTTTTCAACGCTGGCTGTAATGAAGAATTGGACAGCTCAGTGGCGTAGATAGGGGGGGGGGGGGGGGTCAGGGGGATATATCCCCCCATTGGGATTCATAATTGTTCAACATAGCCAGTCAAGCCAAATAAGTTAAAGAAACGCAATTTGAAATAAAGTACCTACTTCCTACGTGAATCAAGTCTTATTAGTACTCACAGGATTCCTAGAGGCATTGTAAATTGTACATTCTATTTCTATACCTACTACGGGGAAAACACAAAGTCAAGTTCATCTGAAAGAAATTATTACTTCGGCTATTATATCGATTTTTAAAAAGTATTTTTTCTCTCACCAACTGATAATAGGTAAACGCGCAAGAAAAAGAGCTTAAATCCAGCTTTCCACAAAAACCCACACCGACACAAAAATTGAAAGTTATTTAGATTTCTTCTCGCCGTGTGTCACATTGTTAATTTGGTGTAAGAAACCGCTCCAAACACGCAACACACTCATCCACACGAACACAAATGTTCGCACAACTTCGGTGAAGTTAACGCGAATCCTAACGGTAACGATAACTCACACTAATTCATTTTTACCAGGAAGCGAAATGCGCTATTACCCATTACATAAAGCATGTCTATCACAAGCGGCAGATTGACAATCATTCGTCGCAATTTTGCGAGTTATTTGGAGTGGTTTTTTTTTAATTAATTTTTTATATATAAAATTTTTCGAAAATTTCCTAAAATTAATTTGAGTATGCAGCGTTCAAGAAAATGTGAATTTGCATTTTGTTAGTGAATTTCGATTTTAAATAAGTATTGATCCGATTTCGAGATATAGAATTTTAAAATAAGTTTAAAAAGGTTTTTAAAAAATACAAAAAAACAAATTTTAATTTTTTTTTGTATTTTGGAGGAAGTTAAAAAGAAATCGTTTTTGAAAAAATTAAAACTTTTGGTTTTTGGCCAAAAAAAATTGTATGGTGGCTTCCCTTAATTTTGATCTTAAAAAATAAAATAAAAAAAAGACCACAGCGAACTCGCTCAAACCTCAAATTTTCAAGTTTTAAGTCAATCGGACCAGTGGTTAAAGTTGCAGGTGCGTTTACAGCATGACAGACAAACATCCAAAACTTTTCATATATTCTATACTAGCAGTTGCCCGCGACTTCGTCCGACTCTCCCGCGTGCCCCGGCCAGAGGTACGTTTTGTGCATCGCATGCGCGTGAATTTGATTGCAAAGTTATTTTAAAATTGTGTATTAGTCGACTTGCCCTAATTCAAAATTCTTCTTAACTCGAAGCCTTCAAATTTGTATTACTTTCCCCGTTTTAGTAGGTAAGACTTTTAACTGAAGCTTTGCGATTATTATTCGCAGCGAAACTTTGTATAGCTTAAAGCCTTTCTGGATAATTGGACTATTCAACATAAAAAGAATTTTTCAATTTGACTTAGCAGTTCCTGAGATCAGCGCGTTCAAAAAAAAAAATAATACTTTCTTGCCGTTTTTTCCACATTTTACACTGATTCTTCGCTCCTATTGGTCGTAGCTCAATGTTATGTAGCCTCAAACCTTCCTCGACTATCCAACTCAATTACAATTCGAACCAGTAGTTTCTGAGATGAGCGCGTACGAACAAACAAACAAACTCTTCAGCTTTATATATTAGTATAGATGTCGGAAGTAAAAATGAGCGAACTAGATCCACCCCCCCCCCCCCCCAAAGCGAAAAGCTATCTACGCCACTGGGACAGCTCACTCTGAAGAAAGAGACCACACGCAATAACCAAAAAGTGTTTGTTGTCTCTTACTCTTAGCCTGACATCTTAAATCTTACGGTCTCCTTATATCTAAAGCTTTTCGATCTGACGTGAATTATTACCCATCCCGAAATACATTTTTTACAGTTCCATCCCTATGAAAGTATTTTCACTTAACAAAAACCGAGACCTTCCATAGAAATACTAAAAGGATTTCACATTTGACAAACTTACATGAATTTTAAATGTCATGTGATAAACGAGTTTCACATCAGTTGTAGGATTTTCGAATCATGATCAAATAAATTCTGCTTTTACAACTTTCCTTTCCATCATTCTCAGACTATATCGCTGTTAGAAAGCGAAAACACAAACAAACACAACTGACGCGACACTTCGGAATGACATGACGATGACGTGACGTTATTCAATATTCCTACGTGCCTTCGTGTCTTCCTATGTCAAACTATTTTTCCTATTTTTTTTTACGGCCAAACAAACATCAATTGCTGTTGTCAATTTAACAGTTCCTTGCAGTTCCCATTGACATTGGCTTTTCTATATTTAATATACCGTCCTCCTGGCCCCAGAAAGCATACCCGTAAGCTGATATAAATTTTCTTGCCTCCACTCCAGCAATAATAATTTATGCCACCAGCTGAACTGATAATCCAATAAAACCGAATCTACTTAGAAGCTCTTCAGATAATCGTATTCAAGATGCATGGTATGTGTGTTCGAAGGCAACTTCTCACCTCGAACCATCCACCCAACCACCTACACCACAACTCATAACCAAACGAAGTGAGTTTTTCCTCATATCGTCCTCCTTCGAATGGAATTAAGAGTAAACACACTTCTGTTTTCAATGAATTCATAAGCACTTTCTAAGATGAAGACGACGACGACGATGACGATGAGATCGATATTTGTAGCCCTTATTGACTAATCATGGGTTCTTGAGTTCGTTCGGCGTAAGTTCGAAATAAAAGCTGATGGGGAGGGCGACAAATCGATCAATCTCGAAGTTATCTCTTTTTTGTTTGCCATAGAAAAATTTTAAATATAATATTTTCCTTGTAGAAAGAGACTCTTAGCACCCTTCCTTCTGTGGTCTATTTTTAAACCTCGTTCAAGGATATTTTTTTGTTTTTATTTTCTAAAAACATTTCTCATAATGCACTTAAATGAAATTAAAATAAAACTACAGAACAAAAACAATAAAATAAAATTATCTTTCAAATCTCTATCTCTCTCTCTGTCCTAGGCGAGACACGATGACGGGCAAAATCCCTCGGTCAGCTAGCATAGACTCGGTTGCAGATGCGGTATGGTGCGATTCGCCACGTCCTTCACTGACAGTGCCCCGGCATTTTCCGTTTCAACATCGGCCTTCGTCGAGTAGTCTCCTCTCGAACATAAGTACTGGCAGTGGAATACAGCATCCTTCACAGCTTAATGTCGACCTGGGGAGCAGTCGGAGGGAGAGTGTACTTAGTCCCTCGTCAACGCGAAGAAATAAGCTAAGTCGCATAATTAACGGTAAGTTTAAACTTTTTTTTTTTTTCTTAATGCTCATTATGTGCACAATAAGGGTATGTGTTTATGTGAAGGGCGGAAGCGGAAGCAAATTGTATTTTCTTGTTGCTCCTGCTTCGCCTGTTCAACAGTAAAAAACAAGGACGTGAATTCGAGTGACTAATAACAGATGATGAGGTGTGAACAAAAAAATGTATTACAAGAGGATTCGTTTAATTAAGGGAAAGCAACTTGAATATTAATTCTGGAATTATATTCACCTTAACTGTCACCTCGCCTTGAAGTAAAGATGTTGCGACTTTTGAAATAAAAAGTGATTATAAACAAGTTATAAATATTTAAGCATCTTAATTGTTTGTTACACAATTTTGTAAGCTTGAGTTGAATACTTCTGGGCTAAATGGCTGAGGGTATTATGTTTGACATGTGAACGTGAGTGACGAGAGGTTGTCACATGAGTTTGTTGTCAGGATTAATATTTCATTATCTTAAGTGGGATATGTTCATGGTGTGCATACATGGCAAATTGTAGAGAACATAAGTACGTTCTTGATTTTTCCATTAAACAAATTAGAAAAGTCGTTTTGTTGATTTGATTTTAAAACAATTAGAAGATGTTTTTGGCCGAAATAAAAAATTGCATCATACAACTGGAGACGAATCATATCTGTTAATCATTGCTTGCCTTGCATTAATATAGTAGTGAAGAAGGAGGTGAAATAAGCTGATGATGATGGTAAGAATGCGTATGGATGGTCGATAGAGATGATGAACGTTAGGTAATAGTAGGTAATGATGATGTCAGTGAGATGATGATGATTATGATAATTTGATCGATTGATCGATTTGATTAAAGTTCGTGGTGCGTGCGTATATTTTTGATGGTGGATCTTTTATCCTCTTTGCTATCTATGTTCACACGTTGGATTCCTTATGTTGACTGGCTTAGGTGCGTTTATTTAGAATAAAAGCTTTTGATGTGGTGCTGTTGGTAGAAAAAAAATTCTGCCGATTTTTATATTTATAATTATTATTATTATGTTTATATGCAAGTTAGTTGTGAAAAATTGTATTAATAAATTTATTAATGTGAATTTAAGACTCGGAATTTGTGTATTAAATATCCGACTCGAAGAATCAGTGCATGATCCAACAATTTCAGTAATTTATTAAAATTAAAATTTGATTATTTAAGTATTAAATTTTATTTAAATAACTTGAAGAACTTTTTCAGACATACTTTACCACGTTGAATGTTAAGATGGTTTTTCAGTTGGATGATGTTCGCTTTTAGGGTGCCTCAAATTTGAAATAGCTTCAAGCCCCCATTTTCTTTAATCCGGGCCTGTCTATAATAACATAATATTTCGTAAAACTAAGCAGGATAAAGGCGAAATAAGGTTGGAATAGAGTCTAAGGTAGCTTAAGGCACAGTAAGATTTTCAACCCTGGCAAAAGAAAATAACCAAAGCGCCCATTGTCGATGTACGCTAAATCCGCTGCTGCACACGAGAAAAGTAGAAGAACAAGCACACATGTAGGTAACTCAAGGAAATCTAATTAACTCGAGTTAAGAATATTGAAACTTCTTCCAATTACCAAAATATGTATGTCTTTATTCAAACAATTTCACAAAATTCAAGTCTCTGCAAGAGTGGGTGTTTTCAAACTCTGGTGACGGTGAGGAGCAGATAAACTCTATATATCCAAACTCTGAAGTTTGACTGACTTCATTGTGTAACGCTGTTTGTTGTCGTCGCAACAAAATAGACGAGCGGGTCAAGTTGTGGATCTTGATCTTAGCTTATAGCCCGGGGGCTGAGGTTGTTTTTTAATACTTTGGACATCAAAATAAATGTCACCTAATTTTTTTTTCACTTTATTCTTACGTTATATTGCTCAAAATCATAAACATTTCAGAGAGGGAAATAATTATTCATGTATATCTATATATATAAAAGAACAGCTTATTTTTGTGTTCATTCGCTAACCGGCCCAACCGCTTGACCGATTTCCATTTTATTTTTTTCCAAACTTAAGAATACGAGTAGTTGGTTTAGGAAAAATAAAATGTTTACATTTCAAATCATAAGCGGTGCCAAAGTTAAAAAAATAATAATTTGCTCACTACAAACAAATATTATTTATTAAAATCCCACGCCTCTTTCCCCCCCAGATACCGCACGCGCTGGGGTCCATTTTCACCGAGTACGATTACAATTACGGTTGCAAGTCGTATCGGCACTTTATTTGAAATTATTTGAAATAAATAAAATAATAAAAAAAAATGTGATGGCGATACGAATAGGTACCAGGAAGACAAGAGTTTGGGACTGCTTAATACAAGCAGGTACAACCAGAAAGACAAAATAAATTAAAATTTTATATTAAAATATTACAAAAAGTAAAAAAAGAAAAAATGCAAAATTTTAAAATCAAAAATTTAAAAAATTTTAAGTCAAAAAATTTTAAAAATATAAAAACAAAGAAAAAAGTAAATACGCGTTTAGAAAACACTTGTCAAGTTCGTAAAAAATACAAAAAAAAAAGAAGAGTCAGTTTCTTTTTTTTTACAAATAATAAAAAAAAGAAAAAAATACGTTAGTAGACAACAAAAAACATTTAAGAGCGAGCCACACTGGTTTTAAGTATAATCTTTAATTTATTCTTATTAATATGAAAGTCAATAAGATCCGTATTATAATTCAAAAGCCTACTCATCCTTGTCAAGGGCTCATGCATTCCGTAATTGGTCCTATGTCTTGGGACTTTAATTAGATCGGTGCTACGAAGGTGATAACCTCCTCCCCGATAATGAAAAAGTATAGCACTAAGAAGGTCTGGTGCATCTGTGACGCCTGTAATAAGTTGATGAAAGAAAACTATATCATTGTTGATCCTTCTTTGAGACAGCGTTTGCATTTGAAGAAGTGATACTCGATCCTCGTAAGATGGAATATTTCGAGGATCATGCCATTGAATACCTTTTAATGCGAAACGAGTAAAATTACGTTGCACCGATTCTAACCTGTCAATATGAACGTCATAATAAGGACTCCAAATCTGTGAAGCATATTCAAGGTGGGGACGAACAAGGCAATTATAAAGAGAAAGGGTGACATTAGGATCAAGAAATTCTTTTGACCAACGTTTCACGAACCCTAGCATAGAATTAGCTTTATTAACAATGTTGTTAATGTGCTCTGTAAAATCTAAATTCGGTGTAAAAAGAACCCCTAAGTCCCTTACTTTAAAAACACGAGAAAGATTTTGCTGAGATATATAATACTCATAAGTCGAAGTTGCTCGTTTCTTTGAGAATGTCATTGTCTGACATTTCGACGGATTAAGATTTAAACTATTGTTATTACACCATACAGAAAACCTATTAATATCATTTTGCAGAAGAATGCGATCATTGTTAGATGTAATTTTCTTAAAGATCTTCATATCATCTGCAAAAATAAGAATTTCACTGTTTAGAACACATAACGGTGCATCATGTATTGATAAAATAAATAGAAGAGGTCCTAAATGACTAGCCTGTGGAACACCGGATTTTGCAGTAAAAGTCTTCGAAAACATATCTCTGAATTTAACTTGATAAGTTCTATCCTCAAGGTAAGAAGAAATCCATGAAACAAGCCCAGGGGGAAAACCTAATAACTGTAATTTCAACTCGATAACTGAGTGAGACAGTTGATCAAAAGCTTTTGAAAAGTCTGTGTATACACAATCAGTTTCCAGTCCATGTTCTCAACTGTTCAGACAATTATGCGTAAAGGCAAGAAGGTTTGTGACAGTTGATCTCCTTTGCATAAAGCCATGTTGCTCACTGCATATGATGGTTTTACAGTAAAAGGATAAACTGTCACATACTATTTGTTCAAACAGTTTAGGAATACAAGAAAGTTTAGAAATAGGCCTATAATTAACAATATGCAACTTATCTCCCTTTTTAAAAACAGGCGTGATGTAAGCAATCTTCCAGGCGCAAGGAAATTTTCCAAGTCGCAAGGATAGTTGGAATATTTTACTAAGAGGTTTAGCTAAAACTGAATAGCATTTTTTCAATAATATGGGAGGAATACAGTCAGGACCAGAAGAATAGTCTTCTTTCAGAAGGGATAAAAATCTTTGGACTTGATCAATCTCAATCGGGACATTATTAAACGTGACTTGTTTGCTATTTTTCAAGTAATTGAAAAAATCAACGTCTACATCAACGGGAGTATCTATGAAAGATTGACTGAAATTATTGGCAAATGCATCGCAGATCTCAGAAGTAGAACTCAAAATTACATTGTTGTAGGTGAGCTTAACTGGGTAAACATCACATTTTCTCTTAGAGTTTACGTGATTCCAAAAAAGTTTAGGGTCTTGCTTCAAGGAATCACCCATAGTAGCAATATAATCATTGTAAAGATCATATGACAATCTTTTAAACTCTTCGAAAAGAGATATATAAACCACTTGGTTCTCTAAAGACATAGATCTTATATAATTTTTCCATGCCCTATTTCTCTTATTACGGAGGCTTTTTAACACTTTTGTGTACCAAGGATGACAAGAGGTGTTGGTTTGGCTGATTTTTTTCTTAGGTACAGTTTCGTTTATACATCTCATGAGTACAGCATAGAAATTCGAGACAGTTTCGTCAATGTTATTGGAAAATGGTAAGTTTTCAATACCACAATTTAATAAACTATCTGAAAGCTGTTGAAAATTGGCTCTGCGAAAGTCGTATTTGTATTAGCAGTCATGAGAATTACTATTTTCTAGTAAATGACCACTCAAGTCAAGAATAATATCTAAAGGAGGGTGATAATTATCAATATTAGTTATTGAAGAAGCGGATTCAACCACCACTGTACAGGCCGCATTAGATGAGAAAACCAAGTCAAGTGACCTATTCAACGAATTTAGAACAGAGTTTACTTGTTGTAAATCTGCTGAGATTATATTATCTAACATTTGGAGCTCCATTTGAGAAGAACTTGGGGAAGCTTCTAAATGAGAATCATCCTCAGAAGGAACCCAGTTAATGTTAGGAAGATTAAAATCACCCAACAAGATTATCTCACTCTCAATGCCTGAGCAGCTAGTGATATAGTCAAGAACTGATGATAATTCAATAAATACAGAATTAGGACTTTTAGGTGGAATATAAACGTTAATAATAAAAACTTCTTTTGTTTGTAAATTTAATTTAATGCATATAAGTTCTAAATTTAGAACGAAAGGAATAATAACTAGGGACGAGTAGCAGCTATTACGAACAGCAATAAGGACTCCACCACCAACTGAATTCAACTCATTTTCATGACGATCTTTTCGATAAACTATGAAATCTTTGTCAAAAAGCTCAGCGTCTAATATTGAGGCGTTAAGCCACGTTTCGGTAAAAGCAAAAAGATCATACGAAAATGTTTGAGAATTTTTAAAAACTGTAGTAGTCTTACTACGAAGTCCTCTTACGTTCTGGTAATAGAAGGAGAACCTGATAAGTTTTTTGGAGCAATGGAGTTGCGAACCAATTTCTTTCTACCAGAGGCGATGAATTCTTTAACAAGGGTATGCGGCGGCCAAGGACAATTGATAATCGGATCGAATCGGTCGCTTGAGACAGTAATCTTAAATGATGAAACGAAGCTGTCAGGCTTACTTACTTTAATGCATTTGGCTTGTGAAGTATTAGTTATAGCCTTATGCTCCAGAAGATGGTTTATTAATTCATCAGACACAGTCCCAGGAAGTTACCGAGAAACAAATATTGACTTGGGCTTGGGTATTGACAAAAGGGTTTTTTTAGAAGTTTCAACTGGAGAAATCACGGTTTGAGATTCAGGGGTCTTAGAAGACAAATTATTATTTTCTATAACGGGATCGATAACGGGAGGCAGATTGACAGTTGCTTTGGGCTGTGGTTCAGCAATTTCATTATTGTTTCTTAAATTTGTTTTTTTTTGGCGCTGGTCCTGCGGTTACCGATGAAGGGGCAGCATCCCTCCCTCTAAATAATTAATTTTGCTTGAAAATCATGTCAAATCGAAAACAAATTTTACTGAAAATTTGCTGTTTTCTTAACAAGGGCAAAGGCAACGCAGATGAGGGCGTTCTCAAGAAAGCAAGAAAATGATATTGAATCAAATAAGATTTATGTACTACATACATTATGTACTTAACTCGAATAAGAAGGGAAAATTTAAAAAACCCTCAACAACGGAACGAATTATATTGTAGCGACTGCATTGCAATAGTACCGAGGTTGCCCGTCACAGAAGAAAGGATAGCACGCACATTTATCAGACGAGATATCCACATGACCTTAATCACTGTGTCGGGTGCACCTGAAGAACCGGAGAGGTCACGAATACGCCGAAGAAACTGAGAAGGTTGCGAGTCGCCCAAGTCGAGGCCTTCTATTAGGCGTTGCATCCTTTGCTCTTCATCTTCCTCATAGACTTTGACAAGTCTTTCCCTAACATGAGCGTATTTATTGTTTACTGGTGGCTTAAGTAGGATGTCAGATATTTGTTCAAGGTCCTTTCGATCGAGGTTCGCGATCAAATACTGGTACTTCGTGTTGTCGTTAGCCTTAGAAGGCGAAAGAATAGCTTCCAGTTGGGCAAACTACAGAGATGTCCTTTCGCGCGAAAACTGAGGTAGTCGAGAAGCGACAGAAAGTCCCGAGATTGCCGAGGTCGACTGTGTTGCTGCGGTTTGCAATGTTCCGGAGTTTGTGCATTGAGCATTCTTTGAGTCTTCGGCCAGTTCGTTCGGCATGGTCTTTTCGGCGACGATATGCAGAAATTTCAACCAGCAGTGGAAAGCAGAATTATTGCAAAAGAATGGAGCGAATTTATTTTAAAACAATGGAATTATTTGATTTCTAACGCGGGGTCACCAGTGTAACGATTGATTCGTTATCAATAAAATTCTTAACTACTTAGAGCCGATTTTTCAATCGTCAGATAAACAAGCAGATAGTGTTCATTCGACATATAACAAAATATTGGATTTTTCAATCGTCAGATAGACTTTATCTGAAGAAAAACGCTCTTATTTATTCGACCGATGAATACTCAGATAAGTTTATTTGCCAGTTTGTTATTTTTATTTTTGTTCGATGATTGAAAAATCCTCTCTCAATATATGTACATATTTAATTCAAAACTAGCGTAGTTGTATAATAATTAAATCCTGCTTCCAAGTGCGGCTGATGTCGATGGTGGTTCTAGGTAAAATAGGAAGAATTTTTTCCTCACAGGAAATTGCTGAAAGCTGAATGCATGTCTCTTGACATCTGTCAATTGATTCGAGGGTGCGTTTGGTTTAATGTGGCAATTCGTTGGTTGTGTTCAGGTTGTGTTGACTGAATGCATTATGTGGCGCGTTCATAGCGCGTTTCATCCGTAGGCTGTAGATCAAAGCTGTCCAAATTATTTTTCTCTTTGGCCAAAATATTGGCCCTACGCTCGAGATGCTGACCATTTTGTAAGATATAAAAAAAAAACCGAAATAATACAAAATTAAACATTGTTCAATAAATAATTTAGTCATTAATGGGTGGATAAAAATAAATAGAATGGCGCGACAGCTCTTGAAGAGCCAAGGCATAAGTGGCTAACTCTCATCAACAATTCTCTGGGTGCTTGTGAAGAATTAAGGGGACCTACAATTTAACACCGATTCCGAACGGCAGAGTTGATTGATTCTCTTGGAAGTTTTGTCAGTTTTTCGCAAGAGGCAGTGCAGTGATTTTCAACTTTGACATCACTTTTTGACGATTTAAAAATAAAGGCTAAATTTGGTGTATCCTAACCCATGTTAAGATTCATTTCTCTGTCAATACTATAGGGATGTTAGGGCCTTCGTTTTGGACTTTTTTTAAGTAGATATACTAATCTTTAAAACAACGTTTTAACTGAACTGATATTTGCATTTTGACTTTGTTAGGCTAGAACTTGGTCAAGATGTATAAGAAATGCTATTCGTAAATTTTTTTCTTTAAGCGTGAGTTTGAAGTTTTCGAAGTCTTAAGAATAAAACCTGTCAGAGTTATCACTTTGTCAGATCAACATGTACTGTTGTTATCAAAAATTGAAAAATACAACTTAAGTAAGATTACCATTAAATTCTTTTTAAAAGTTGTATTTTCTGTTTGAGAGTACATACATACAAAAACAAAAATTAATTAAACAAAAGCAAAGCAAATTAACTTGAGCTTTCACCATACTCAGCAAAGATACGTAATGAGGGCAATTATGCGTTACTTTTTTTTTAGAAAGAAAAATTTGAAACCATCGTAAGTTAAGTAAATCTGAGCTTCTGGTGGGAATATCACCATGAACGAAAGCGAGAAAAATGGGAGCCTGGTCTCCTCTATGACCATTATGGAACTCGCCGCTATGCTAGATGGGAAGATCAGCCATCTAGCATCCAAGCAAGATATATACGAACTAAGAGTGGACTACAATGCTATATTGCAAACGAACAAATCACTCACGCAGAAAGTTAGCACATTAGAAAAAAAAATGCGAATTTCTAGAAGAGCAAATCGATCATCTACAAAAGATACACACGGATAACAATATTGTCGTTCGTTTTAAGGCTCGCCAGGGTGAAGAAGTTAAGGAAAAAGCAAGAAATGTGTGTACTAACCTTGTGGCAGGAACTACCATAAACGAAAGCCAACTCCGTCAGCTGACGCCGAATCAATCCGAATTCCAAAATGTGTTGGTTAAGCTACGTTCTGGGGAAGAGACCTTGTCTCTACTAAGAGCCTCAAACAAGTTAAAAAACACAGGCATTTCAATTCGGAAGGATCTGCCATACAACTGCCGAAAAAAGAGGGCTATGCTTGGCCAAGTTGGTCATGCAATCAAGCAAAAGTCTCCGTCCGTGAAGATTTCATTGAGGGATGATAAGCTGCTGGTAGAGGGCATAATGTTTACTTGGAGCACCCTGACAGGTTTGAGAAGCGGTGGAGGCAATGGATACGAAATTCTTGGAAAGAAACTAGGAATTCATTTTGATGCAGACCAATTTATGATAAACAACACCGATGACAGAAACAGAAACAACGAGGTAGGAATGACAGTTGAAAGTGACAGCATAGTAACAGCGCCAGCGCCTCGAGTTCCACCATCGGGAAATCGTGCAACTCACATAGCAAGTACTTCAACCGGAATTCGGAAACAATAGGTAATAGCCGTCTGCCAAGACACCAAACAAAATGCGTTAGATTTAAATTATAATAAAGAAATTAAAATTCTATCTTATAACATTTGTGGATTTAAAAATAAGCTCCTATTTAATGAATTTTTCGAATATATAAATAAGTACGACATAATTTTTTTGTATGAAACACATATAGTAGACAAAGTAACGGCTGATATTATAGAGAATAGGCTAAGTAAATATGAATTAAAATGGGTGTATGCAATCAAAAATCATGCAGCAGGTAGAGGCATTGGAGGTTTGTGTTTTGGAGTTCAAAAAGCACTCCATAAGAGTACTCAGTACAAGCTCTTAAGAAATGAAGAAATTGAAGGTATGGTCCTCGAAAAAACAATCCAGCGAAAAAAGCTGTTATTTATTCCGATTTATATGAATCCAAACAATTGGAACCATGATTTTATGAAAGTATATGATTTATTTATCAAGCAAAAATGCAACAGAAGATATAATGATGATAGGAGATTTAAATGCAAGATTGGGCATCGAATCTGGTCAAGAAAACATGAAATTATTCTGTGCAAGAAATTCAAAAGACAAAATATTAAATACTAACAGAAAAAAAATACTCGATATGTGTGACACTTTTGGATTGCAGATTGTGAATGGTTGCAGCAAGTCAGATCATGAAGGTGAATTCACTTACATTGGATTTCTGTTCTGTCTACATGGCGCAGACTGGCGGTACTTGATGCATGACATGGCTGTAGAAGCCGTTCCTTTTTCTGATCACCTTCCATTAGTAATTTCTATTAATATAAATGGTATTATTGAGGAGAATGTGAAAGACCTTCGACTACTGCCCAAACTACATTGGAAACAATCCTTCAGAACCAGGTACAATCACTCGCTAAATCAATGTCTGCAACGGGAGAATGAAAATGGTGCCCTAGGAATAGATTCTTTAGATGCTATTATTAAACATGCTTACAAATCGGTAAATCATACAACACAAAAAAAGAACGCTAGTAAAAGCGAATGGTTTGATAAAGATTGTTCTAACGCTAGGGATACATCCTTTGGTTTGCTTAGAACATATAGAAAAACCGACTCAACGTTTTTTAAAACTTTATACCTAGAAGCCAGCAAACATTTTAAGTCGCTCTGTAAAATGAAAAAAAGTCATACTTCGAAAAGCTAGCAAACAACCTCGCTTTTTGCAAGAATGCTAAAGACTTCTGGAAAAAAGTAAGAGAAATCAATGGAGGCAATAAATACCAAAAAAGTGCCAGCTTAGGAATAGATGTGATGAAATCATATTTTGAAGGTCTGTTAAATGCTGATATGCAATTCTTGACTCCATATTACGCTCGGCCTTACAATCGAAATGAAACTTTAGATGCAACAATCACAGTAGCCGCAGTAAAATTCGCTTTATCGCAAACAAAAGACAATAAAGCTGCGGGCTCAGATAGAGTGCCAACGGAATTTTTTAAGTATGCAAGTAATGAATTTGTAAATGAACTTACCGACAGTATAACAAAGTCTTTGAAACAGGAATTCTGCCAGAAAGCTTCAAGGAGTCAGTCTTGTTCCCCATTCATAAGAAAGGTAGTTTTGATGATCCGGGAAACTATAGAGGGATCTCTTTTTTAAATGCATCACTGAAAATCTATACAATGATTCTTCAAAGAAAATTATTAGTATGGTTAGAACAGAATGCCAAAATAAATGAGTGTCAAGCAGGTTTTAGACCCGGTCGCAGCACAATTGATCACATTTTTGTCCTAAGAAACATGGCACAAACTTTATTGACAAAAAGCAAAAGCTGTATGCACTCTTCATTGACTTTCAGGCGGCTTTTGACAAAGTAAGTCGTCCAGCGCTGTTCTACAAGCTGTATAATAAAGGGGTATCATTTAAATTTGGACGAGCCTTAGAAACCCTGTACGATGACACAAAAACAGCCATTTGGAACGGAGAACAACTTTCGGACTGGTTTTCAACATTCATTGGCATGAAGCAAGGATGCAATATAAGTCCGATTAGCTTCATCATGTATATTGATGATCTTATTGATAATCTAGCCGGCGGAGTAGATTTTGCAGGAACTAAAATAAAGGCGTTACTTTTTGCTGATGACTTGGTTCTCTTTGCCAATGCTCCTGAAGCTCTGCAATTGATGATCAACCGGCTTCACACATATTGTCAACTCTGGGGGTTGACTCTTAATTTGGCAAAAACAAAAGCTATGATTTTTAGACAGGGTGGAGGAAGGTATTCCAGGACAGAACATTGGACCTACAATGGAAGTGATATTGAAATCGTGAAGCACTACAAATATCTTGGATTCACAATCGCAAGCAATCTAAATACGTCGAAACATCTGAGCGAAAAACTTGCAGTGGCTAAAAACGCCTTGAACTCTACCTGGAGAAACTGTCTAGGAAATAAATGTGTATCACACTGTGCAAAATATAGAATTTTTCAATCTACGATGGAGTCAGTCATGTTTTATGGAGCGCAGGTATGGGGCTATGAAAAGTTTGATATTGTTGAACAAATTCAAAGATTTTTTCTGAAAAGAACTTTCGGTTTACCATCAACATCACCGAACTATATGCTGCACATAGAAACGGGGCTGCCTGAGCTCTTTATAAAAACGTTCAAATTGCATATTGACTATATAACAAAAGTTATGCTTCTTCCGAATGAAAGACTGCCTAAAAAAACTGTTCTGTATGCTCTGCAACGAAAATCATTGTGGTTTGAAGAATGGTTCAACTTAGCAACGGTATGTGGAATTCAACTGAATATTACCTTAGAAAACTTTGGCACATGGAAGGTACAAATGTATGAAATGGTAAAGTGCTTGGATCAAAAATGGATGCAGGATTGTATATGGAAAGCGAGGACGTCAATGCATCGATCTATATACGTAAACCTTCAGCACATTCTCGAAGATAGAAACTACTTCCAGATCAACTTTAGTGTGAAAAAAATATCCACAATTTTCAAGATGAGAGGAGAGCTGCAAAAGCTTAACTATCAGCCGCATAGAGAAGATTTGAGAGTTGAATGTACAATGTGTAACCTAGGAACGAGGGAAGATGTATTTCACTTCTTGGGTGAGTGCCCAGTGTTGAAGGAAATCAGAAGAGCTTACTTCGAAAAAAATGTTTTGAGTCAAGTTGAAATGATGGAACTCCTAAATGGAAAAGATTGGGAGAAACACTTTAAAAGCAGAAAGATACAGATTGCAAATAATAAATGAGCTGTTTTGATATGCAATTAAGTACACAAATTAGAATTTACCGAGAAAAACTATAAACTCTGTGTGATTTATAAAAACTATGTTACTATTTATGTTTATTTAATGCTATAAATTTTTATTTTTATATACATGTATATTTTTTTTTCTCGAATTGTATTAAAATAAAGCAAACTCTGGCAGACGGCTTTTAAAGTCATGCTTATATGATTTAGAAATTGTAAACTTGTAAAAAAAAAAACAATATGGTTGAAATAAATCAAATTATCTATCTAATTATCTATCTGAGCTTCAGAAGAATAATAATTGATGCGGCAAAAAATCCCTACTCTTAAAGTAAAAAGGCCAAACGAAGTGGACAGTAGGTAATTTATTTTGTCGGCAAGTAATTTTCCTTTGCTTGACGATTTTTTTTCCCCTGCTGAAACTAAGAGTGAAGTTTCTTTCTTTTTTCTTGTGCTTCATTATTTTTTTTTCAATTTTGCAAAAAAAAGCATAACAACATAATGCTTGTTGAAAAGCTAAATTGTGACTTGAAGTGCGTTAAAAGTTTTTCTTCTTTCTTCCTTACTCTTCCCACTGAAAAAAAGTGTCCTTTACAGAAGAGAATGGAAAAATGCTGTGTAGGTTTAAAAATCCAATCTCAATCTTATTTCGTTCAAGTTACATCAATCAACTAAAAAAAAGAAGAAAAACAAGAAACGAAAAGAAACCGGCCTTTAAGGGCCTTTTGCTTAATGACCTGAAATAAAAGTTGCCGATATTTAAGTCCACTAAACTTTGCGAGACAACATTTTCAGAAACGTGCCCCAAGCGGTAGTGGTGAATTAGCTTTATGGTGCTTGTCCTTAGATAAGTATATTCTCGAATTGTGAAAAAATTTCATTTGTGCTTTCGCTTTGGGGTACATAACAAACTCTGTGATGATAATTGGGGCTGTTTAAGTATTTTCCATTATTGTTGTCGAAAAAATACTTTGCGCAAATTAATTATTTTAGGTGTTGGTATCTCAAAATAAACGCATGCCTTAAATTCAATTTAAAAATACAGACAGTACGTTTGGTACAGAAGAATTAGTAAGTTTACTTGCAGATTAAACAAAGAAGAATTGAATTGAAAAATTAAAACTTCGAAGAGTCTTTTCAACAATATAAAATTCAAACACAGGATCGCAATTGTAATATGATACTCCATTCGGGCTGACCGGCAAATATTAGTATTGCCATTGCGACTTTGATGTTAAAATATTTTGCCTTTAACCCATGGGTTCACTTCTTAGAGACTTGGTCTCTTTATGGTGAAATCAGGCAATTATCCAGCGAAATAAACTTACGACTCCAGTATCCAGGACGAAAATAAAAATGGAATATGGCATATCTTGCCAGATTTCTTCAGCTAGAGAGAAATAGATTTTTAATATACAATGACTACGCCCCTACTAGCCGTTTCAATAAAACGGGCCCTTTATGCGTCAAACGAGGCAATAGACTTTTCACTCCTGAAATGACAAAAGTTAAAAACTCGATCTCCTTTTTCCCGTCTACAGCGCGCGTGCGCCTAAAAGTTGGCAACATTCTTTATCGGTTATTGTGAGATTCCACTGTTTAAGTTCACGTGCATTTTGTACTTTCATTTTAACTTATAGAAAACTGCGTTAACTTTCACTTTAATTTCATTGAATGTTCGCGTTCTTCAATCTCATCTTAACATCATAGCCATGCGTATGTCGTATACTTACTATAGAATTAATAAAATGCATGAATCAATTATGTCTGTGTTTTGAGACATTTTTCTTACATAAAATTTACTTGAATATAATTTTTCCATTTAATGAACCCAACAGCACAAAAAAAAATCATCGATTTAAAATCGTACATCCAAAGTCAATAAGATAAAGTGAAATCTTCACTGTTTCCATTACTTTAAGTAAAAACGTTGCCAAAGCGTCTCAACTCACTTAACTCTAATTACAGATAATTCAATTGTATTTTACTTTCTGCTGCAATCGCAAAACCCAGCGACCAGAGATAGAAGAGAAAACAAGGTATAATGCGGGTGAACAAAAAGATACAAATTCAACTTTTAAATTCAAAAAGAAAAAAACTTAATCTTTCCACAAAAAAAAATGATGTAAAATGAAAAACACAAGAGAAAAGAAAATTTCTCAAAGTTTGTTATAATGCAATAAAATTAATTAAGCTATGCACACACTGTACAGTTTATTGAACGCAACAAACGACACATGAGTGCATTGAGTACCTTCCACTTCCACTTCTGATCTCTCTCTTTCTCTCACCAAGTGCTCAGATACAAAATTATTGAAGATACAAAATACAATAGCTTAGCCGACGCCACATCAAAAAAACAAAATCTTGTTGATTTGTTCAATTGCTCAACTCCGCTCAACTCAAAGCTAGGTTTTGTATCTTTGGTCTTCGTTCTTCGTCTTCAATAATATTATGCTGTAGAGTTTCCTGTTTACTTATGATTGTAGATACATTTTTTGTCGTTCTAAGACTGTATAGGTGCGAGCAATTTAACTACGTTTCGCTTCGTATTTCGGTTGTTGTATTGGCGTTCATCTTTATGGATGGCTTGCTTCTTAGACATACCTACGCTCTTAAAAAAGTATCTCGCCAGTTAGAAAGACTAGATACTTTACGACTTACAACAGTTTGACAGAGCTCTCGGTGATCGCGGATCGTTTTTTAGAAAACTAGTTGATCGCAGCAAAAAAAAGTAGTGAAAATGATACTCGGAATTTACATGAAAAGTATAAACGGTTTTGGAATCATATAAGTGCGTCTTAAAAATAAATTAAACTTCCAATTACGATCAGTTTTTTGAGTCCATCGTTCATCCAACAAGATCGTTTTTGTGTCTTTTGTGAGCGGAATTTCACACACCATTACATTCTCTCGTGTGTTCGTGTTCGTGATAGTTTTTATGATTCTACCTGCCTCGTGTATTGTGTTACCTGTCCAGTAATAACACTTAATAAAGAATACCGAAAAAAAGTATCTGTGTATCTACCTACACTAAACAGAGGTGCTTAACCAGTTTTGTTTGATATTTTGCAGAAATCTTCACGTGTGTGTTGACCTCTATTTCCACATGAGAGTGCAACAATTTATTTTCACTACTTTTTGTGTTGGTTTTTTTTTTTTGTATCTATGTATCTGACCACAGTTTCTGTTGCAACTTGATTGAAAAGTGTATCTGAAGTATCGAAAGTTGAAAAATCCCAACGAGAAGGTTTTTTTTTGTGGCTATTGCGCGGCGGTGAAGAGTTTTGATCAACGAGCGTGCAAAATTACCAAAAAAAAGATATCTTGTTTGCCTATCCACTGGAACGAAGAGTGTACTGCTCTGGATACTTGATACCGATGCTTCATCCATAGACAACAACACAAGTACCTACCTACCTATCAACGCTTGTAGTAATAGCAACATAATGAAAAGGTAATTCCAGCAACTTGTGAAAATAAAGTTGAGTTTGCAGTCAAATCAGTTAAAAGAAAAATGTGTTTCATCTCTTTGTCGGTTGCTTGTCAAAAAAGAAGCAAAAAAGGAAGAATTGAATTACCTTTTTGCTTGTAACTCCTTCACCATCTCGTTGTGGGAATATAATGTTCCACGGAAATATGCCATTCCCGAATACCAGGCTTTGAAATTGGAAACTAAGTGCGTTGTCGTATCTTTTGAAGTTTTTCGTTTTCCGTTTTACCATATTGAACGAATTTGTCGCTTGGTTGAATCACATGTAAGCAAAAACATAAATATCACACGGTTGTGAATTGGTGAATCGTTATATTCTAGGAAATGCTAAACAAACCTTGACATCGAGCAAATTAGCATATCTGTCAAAATCCGAAAAACAAGGGGGTGTCAGAATTAGTTATTTGCCAAAAAACCAAATAAAAGACCTTTGCGCACATATGAGCGTGAATATGTTTGCTTTTGGGCTTTACTATATATTTTCGTATTTGAATAGAAATATCTACATTAAGAAGCTTGAGGTTTACTTTTTTGTTTATATCGAAATCACGTCATGCGAAAAAATCGACCGAGTTTCCTTTGAATAGTACCTTGTATAGGGTTTTAAAAGACAGTTTGATTACATTTACCGAAAGAAGGTGGATTGACAGGTTTTTCTTTATTTTGTTTGAAGCAATTTTTTGCTATTTGGTTTGAGGGCAAACAAATTTAAAGAGAAAAGTTGAATTTAAAATTTTCTTTTTTTCTGAAATCTAACGAAAAATCAATTTTATTAATCTCTGTTCGCTGCTTAAGAGACTATTGGGTAAAAACGTATGCTCTCTAGGAACAGAAAGTTATCATTTAATGAGTGATGGAAAGGCATGGATCGTATCACAATCACAAGGTGATTTTCGATCTGATCTCGTTTAAAAGAGTTAAAGTCCAACGACTTAAACGATGGTAAACGGTGCCTGGTTAGGGAAGAAATGACGTTGCAGTAGAGGAAAACCGTGACCCAGCTAGAACACGCAATTGCCACAGAGGCTTTCGACCGTGCTGCCTGAAAACGCTGGTTGAAGAAATCCTGGTACGGCCCAGATTACAACGCCACCTTACCGTTGTAAGGTATAACATTGCAACTAAAAAACAGGTTTAAAATTTGTTTTAAGTCTAAACAAACTTTAAAGCAACTTTGAAGCTAAGGTTGTGGCATTGAAACTCGCTGTAGAACATGGTCTCAATATTTTCATTGACAGCTAAGGCGATTTCCACCACTACAATAAAAACGAGGCCTGATGGCATTTGCTGTCGAGGAGAACTAAAGGTTCTTGAATCGCAGCATGTTCCAGGACCTAGTGATGTGCCAGTCGACTCGAAAGGTGATAAGCTCGTGAGTAAAGATTCAACCTAGAACTATTGCCATAAATATGTAGGAAGTAGTAGTTGTTTTTAACAGGGCCTTTATCTCCATGAAGTAAAAAATTTGACGCTTCTTACTCTATGGGTTCAAAATTTATGGGGGGGTTAAAAGTGTACTTGAGTTCGATCCTGGAAAAAAGTTAGTAGTGCTAGAACTTGGCTTTGATACTACAAGGTATCGCAGATGATCAATCAGAAGCTCCTGCTCCTCTAACCTTTTCGACTTAGGGTTTACAGTTTAAGATTCCTTTTTGAACTTTTAATATCAGTATTGAAGTAATTTTTGTGATAAACTTCATCTGATCACACACATGATTTTGACGGTGACGTGAAATAACGCCCGACGAAATAAGGCCCCATAGGGCTTTATTTCCATTTCTTATGGAAATAAGACCCCTACAAGGGTTGCGGTCTTATTTCCATTGCAACTTAGAAATAATGCCCGTGGTGCCTTATTTCGGTTTTTCTGTTTTGTCTGTCCCGAGATCAGAATTCCCGAAAATTGTTTTCGGAACTTCTGATCTACTATGTAGGGTCAGAAGTGCCGACTTCGATTTAGGAATCATTAATCCACTATGGTGGGTCAATAGTCCCAATTAGGTTTTACTTTTAATGGGACAAAAGTCCAAATAAAAAAAAAGTGAAACAACGAATGTTCATGCTAAAAAAATAAATAAAAACCGTAAATTCCTGTATGTATACTACAATACAAAAAAATCTTACAAATAATTAGGACTACGTTTCTTTACTAACCGTCGACAAAATGGTTAGAGCAATTCATTTTTCAAAGTTGTTGAGGTTTCCTATTATTTGGAAAAGCAACCACTACACATCCTGTAATGCAAAAAAAGATTTTTGCAAGAATTTTAATTATTTATTTGCAGCATCTTTTTGAATTTCGACTGAGGATGAGACCGATACGAAAATTTCAAAAATCGATTTTATTTATTTGCGAGCGAAGCGAGCGGAAAAAATTTTGCCCAAAAGAGAATCAATTTGGGGTGTGAAAATAAAAAATTCGCGCGAATTTTATCCGCTTGTGTCCATCCATCTTTCTAATGCAGCTTTTAATGTAATTGAAACAGCTTGGTTATTTTAGGTGATAGAAAGTTGTAAAAAGATGAAATTGGCTTCAAGTATAGTGTACTTGTAGAATACCGTACCCTCACAGAACGTTGACATCCCAGAGTGTGCAGAAGAACGTTTGCATTGGATAATGCTTTCTTAACGTCACATAGACTTAAAGCATGCGGTATGTTTCAGCTCTATGCACAGAAAAAACCTTGAAAACGTAATAAACTTATTGTATTGTTTTTTAAAATCGGAAACCTTGAATTAGATTTCTGGACAAATAAACCAGCATAGTGGGTCAGTAGTCGCAAAATGAAATTCAGCACTTATCACCCACAATAGTGGACCATTATTTTTATCTTCTGGAAATGCGGCCTTATTTCCATGTAAAATGTGGCTTTATTTCCACAATTCAATTGAAATAAGGCCTGTCGGGTGTTATTTCGATTTCTTCATGGAAATAAAACCGCATTTAAGGTGAGGCATTATTTCGTCGGGCGTTATTTCACGTCACCGATTTTGACGTCAAGTAAATAGACAAACACAATTGATATATGTACTTCATTCAGTTTGGTCCTCATCTGACCCACTGAATCAGATCAGATGTACTAGCTCTCGCATATATCATTCAGTCGCTGAAGCCAAGGCCTCATTAACTTGATCTGTGTAAGAACCTATCCATGATGCTTTTTTAAACTTTACACCTGGAAAAAGTTGCGTATCTGACACTTGACGCTTTCTAGAATTTTCGAACTACTCCCACATCTTGGCTCAGTTTGTCTACCTCTGGGGTCATGTTAATCTTTTCTCTTTCTCAAAGGCGGCTGTCACAACGAAAAAATTATTCTGCCTATATAATCCTCCAGTACACGGTACCTGTCGTATGTAACGAAACAGATGCTTTTTCAATAAATAATATATTGAAGTTATTTTCAACAATTCACATTCATTCCCATCTTAAAATATTATAAGTAGACTAGTACTTAATACTTTAATTGCATCTACTACATACTACTACCGAATGATACAATAGAAGATATATATTAAATAAATTCGGTCAAAGTCAGCCTAAAATAGTCTAACCGGAACCTGCCCCTACTAGCAGTAATTGGTCTCGGTCTTGAAGAAATTTCCGTCCTTTTTGATTGCCCCTTTGAGCTTTGATACCTGGACCTACTGACCCCTTGTTAGTGCTACGGCCGTCCGTATTAATTGCCACCAGGGGCATTGTACCAGATGATCCGTGCAACAAGAGACATTTTGTCCAGAATATTCTGTCAAACATCATCGGGTATGCAAGCAATGGCCGTCCCCCAAGAAAAGCTTTTATAATATCAGCGTTCTATGAAGTTTAAAGTCAGTTTTTATCATCAAACTGCCTTGGTAGCGATTCACACAGGTTTCTTTTCTTCCCAAGAAAATTGACATCGGCCAAATTTGTTCTACCATCAGCTAAATTTTATCCTCAACAACTCTGAACAGTACTCGTTCACTTCAAGCCCAAACCAAAGAGTATATTAAAAGTTTTAAATACCTGTGGAGAGAATACGGAAGCATTCGTCGTTCCTCCCAAGTTTCTCATTTTGAGTTTATATCAAGTTGTTTTGGAAATGTAATTAATTAATGTTCTTATTGAAAAGAAAAATCTTTGTATGTCATCTACAAAGCTCTTCAAATTCTAACAGTTAAGAAGCAATTTTGTTTCTTGAACGCTAAACGTAGTGCTGAAACGTTTGTACTAATACAAGTCAATGTAACCAAAAAAAAAAACACTATTGACAAACTTCTGATGAAGACAGACCAATTAATCATGTTCCATGCAACATAATAATTAGGATTCTTCAATATCGAAAAAGTTTGTGGTTCTGTGGCTGGATAACAGTATCACTTTAATAACGTGCTTATTAAGGATAAATTTGTTTGGAAAAGTGTGTTCAGTTTGTTACTCTTTATGTTTGGAAGTGGTTATTGGCTTTTCATGTTATGATTTGATGTATTTTATTTTGGCTTAAGAAACTTATTTAATAAGATTATGTACCACCATCTATTTCATTTGCTTTTATGGAGATAAGACATTATTTACGTTAGTAGACACGTGTAAAAACTTAATACTTATGGTTATTTACCGTAAGATCAAGTCACATGTTTTGTGTCTTGTTTGCAACCAGTCGGCCATTTTTTATACGATTCTTGAACTAAAATGCTCATAACAAACGAAACATATCAGATCCTCGATTGTTGACCTTGCATTCGGAATCCGTTTTAATTGGCAAAGTATTCTTCGACTTTTTGACTTGGTATTTCAAGTACTTAATCTACACTAAATTTCGTCGAGAGACCACTCTCCTTAAAACTGTAAGGTATAGTTTTAATTATGTTCGTGCATTGCCGTCAACCTGGCCGATTAACTTTCTGGCTTCATCTGCACCACAACTGTGATCCGATCCTGGCATCCTTCAGTTTGTTCTTCCATGCAACCCAATTGTTGGCCAAAACCATCTAGTTTTGCACCCAAACGCTTTGATACAGGCCATCCTTCCAGCGCATATCTCTGCCACGCTGTCTCTTACCATCAATTGTATCGCCTGAGGGCTGATTCCTCTTCGCTCATACGATTTAGGTTTAAAGACCATCGCATCGGAGTCCACCAAGCTTAGTTTTTTGCATCAAGTCTGCTTTGCGGTAGATTTGAAATAATTTGTGATTACATCGTCTCCGGAATCGTCCTTTCTCACAAACGGGTAAGATTTTTCACTCGAACACGGCTAAGGGTTCAGAATGCTTTGGCTATGCATCAAATTTTGGAATCCGTAAGTGAGTAACGGTCTATAGAGCAGCAGTTTCGAAGTAGATTCTGTTGGCTTTGAGAAACTGCCCGTCTATTTCGTTTTCCATTTTATTATTGGCTGCTACTGCTGACTCAAGGTAATTAAAGGATCGCCCCAACGTCGTCGTCTGTCTGAACTCGGAGACGATAATTCATCTTGTAATGGTTTCCTCGTTTAGGGCTATCCCAAATGATGACGCACAAGAGAAAAAGCGTAAAGTTCACTATGGCGTATACTTGCTTTTTTTATTAGACAATTTCATAAACTTTCTCTATCGATTCTTTATTCATTTCAATAGATCTTAAATGTGTCTAGCAATAAAGGGGAACTATAGTAACTGCCTGGCTGGTTCTTTTTTCCGTTCATTGAAAGGTTTTATTAAAGAAGATATGAAAATTGTCTCGTCGAGCTTGCGTAATCGCAAGGCGGACGCTTTATATGCCTTTTTTTCGAAAGCATACGAATTTTGAATAATTTGTAAAGACAAATTTTAATTTATTTTTTTCATACCTATGTATTAATGTTTTACAACGACGCGGTGCGCGGTGGTGGTCTTTCATAATTTTAAACAGAAGCCAATTAAATTCTAATTAAAACAAACAATTCCAATTGAGTCGCAGCAATGCCAAAACAATGACAACACCACAGTCAGCCGGCAAATTTTCATTCATCAATCAGTGAAATTAAATTTAATTTAAACAAAATGATAACTATTCGCCTTTGCACATTAACGATTGCGTGTGAACTAAGGTGCCTCACACATTTATATTTTCAAGGTCGTGTGGAGCAAGAAAAATAAGAAAACAAATTTGTTGTTTAAGTTTTCGTCTTGGGTTCTTCGTTATGAATAATTAATTGTAAACTTCATTGTTGATTGTAGTCAAAGGAAAGTCGTGTGTGCCCTTAGTAGAATCATTAATTCAAAAACATAGCTAATCTTAGTATTTACTCATTTTTCATATCATAACTGTTGAGTCAATTTCGAATTTTAACTACACACACAAAAAAGAAATAAAAAGTTATCCGATAAGCAAAACCATAAACAAATAAAAACCAATGAACAATTACTTCGAGATATCGCAAAAGAAGCATTTATCAACACACCGCATCAACCACAATGAACTTGAATGCTTTTCGTCATAGTCAAATAAGTTTGACATTAAACTTCATTCGCTGCAAATTTAATTGAGCTTGATTTTCATCTCTACCACATGGAAAATGTTGTTCTTCTTAATGCAATTCTCCGTCTCCGTTGTGACATTGCTTGAACATAAATTTATGTCACTGTCTGTGATGTATAGCATTCGTAGATGTTGTCATAAAGCATAAAGTCATCATAGACAAAACTTGAATATGAAAATATCAAATTTTCGAACTCTGGCTTTTTGGAGTGCAGAACATGAAACTTTATGATGACTTTTGTAGACTATTTACAATATTCACACAAACAAATGTTCAGCTTGCAAATTAAGAAATTTGAATATGAAGTCTTCGAATACAGGAGAGACAGAAATTTGATGATAGCTGTGCAGACCATTCAATAATTAATAGTACGAGTTTCAATGTTGGTTCGCAAAAAATTTAATGTTAAAAAATAAATGGAAAATTGTCAACGAGTTTTGAGGGTGCGGGGAAATAACTCCACGGGAACTAACTCCACTGAGGGATTTACTTCCCACTAAGTGAGAACTTACTCCACTTTTGCAAAGTGTAGTTAGTTCCTATGAACGGTGAGAACTTAGTTCACTTTCTAATGGGAATTAAGTTCACACATTTATACATGGCGCAGGGAAACTGGTCCGGAAGTCAGAAGTCCCGAAAATGGGACCACTATGGTGGGTCATTCGTGTATACATACATAACTACAACCCCAAAATGTCTTATAAATAAATAAGATCATTTTTATTTACTACCTATTTGTCAACAAGGATAGAGCAATTCATTTTCAAAGCTGTTGCCGTTTCCATTAATTTGGGAAAGCATGCTAGTGTCTGGAAAGCACTGCTGCACTGCAATGATTCATTTTGAGTATCTTTTTTCACCTTGGTCTGAGGATGATGACTATCTGTAACACTCAAATCAATTTGGTTTGATTGGGAGCGAAGCGAGCGGAAAAAATTTTGCCCAAAAGAGAATCAATTTGGGGTGTGAAAATAAAAAAATTCGCGCGAATTTTTTTATTTTCACACCCCAAATTGATTCTCTTTTGGGCAAAATTTTTTCCGCTCGCTTCGCTCGCTTGCAATTTTTGGTTCAAGCTCCAAATCCTTAATAATACAATTTTTTAAACCATTTGAGAGGGATTGTAGAGTTCATAGAGTCAGTAAAAAAATGTCTTTCTGATGGAACTTTTAATGTTATTGAAATACCTCAGTTATTTAAGGGGACAAAAAGATGCAACAAGATGAAACTGGGTTCAAGTACAGTGTGCTTGTAGAATGCCCTACTCTCACCGAACACCAAACTTCAGAAGAATGTTTGCATTGGAAAAAGTTTTCTTTATGTCACATAAACTTACAGCATGCGGTATATTTCAATCGTTATATACCGTTTTAGAAAATGTTTAAAATTAATGAAGGACCATATAGGGGGTCAGATTCTTAAAAATGTGTTTCCGAATGAGTAAGTTTCTCAATATTTTTGTACATGCGATTTTTTTAAATTATTTTCAGTCTTAAAAACTGAATTTCGGAATGACTTCGTTTCTAAGACATTTATTTTAATTTCACAAACCAAATTGCTCAGTATAATTGAATTCTTATTTTAAATTTTTCTCAATTAAAGTGACAAATTATTTCAAATTTGAAGGGAATTAGATCCACTAATTTTTTGAAGAATTTAATTCCCACTGTACATGGGAACTAACTACACTTTACAAAAGTGGAGTAAGTTCTCACTTGGTGGGAAGTAAATCCCTCAGTGGAGTTAGTTCCCGTGGAGTTATTTCCCCGCACCGTTTTGAGGGGATTTTTAAATTCTGCATGTAAAGTGTGGTGTCCGTGGAATAGTGGTCAGGTGCGTTGGCTGCTAAGAACAACGTCGTGGGTTCGAGTCCTACTCGTGCCCATAGTTTTTATTTCATCTTTCACAAGCACTGCCTCTTGCGAAGAACTGACAAAACATCCAAGAGTATCAATCTGTCATGAAAAAGTGCTTCTCAACTTTGCCGTTCGGAATCGGCGTTAAGTTGTAGGTCCCCTCAATTCTTCACATGCACCCAGAGATTTGTTGGGGAGAGTAAGCCTCTTAGGCATTGGCTCTTCAAGAGCTCTCACCCCACTCTATTTTTATTTTTGTTTTTATGTCAAGTGTGATCAAACAGAAATGCACAGTGTTAATTGTAAAAAGTTTTCTTAGTATGTTTTATAACGATTCCAAATGCTCGCCACGGCTTCGGTGTCATTTTCAATGACTCTTAGACATAATTGAGGTTCAAAGTCGTTAATCTACCGATATATCTCATCCTTTAGGACTTGTTGTTTTTGGCTTATTGACGAAAACTTTGTCTGTCAAGAAAGAAGTCCAATAGAAGTTCAACCAACCATTTGGTGTATTGACGACCGACGGCAAGAAATTGTCAATAGGCTTCAGCTTTTGACTGAATTGAATTCTGTAAGCGTGTTTAGAGCTGGGCACGACACGACATTTGAAGGCTCTTTTGACACACTATCGCGATCAACAGCAATTATTTCTCAGAAGAAACTGGACGAACATGCGCAGATGTATTTAGATTTAATTCAGACCCGACTTACCAATTAACCAACAGTTCACTCACTTGCAGACTCTTTTCTTCGATAATATTATCAAGGAGTCTTCGGAATTTCTTGTATAGCGAATTCCTATGACTGAACTCGTAACGCCAAGCGGAGCCAAAGCTAAAGAGTTTTGGTGTATCAGCCATAGCGATCTACTCAATTGTGTGTTGAACTTGTCAAACACTGAAACAAACTAATGTCAAAAAACTTGATGTCAAGTCATTGAAGGAGATTAATACACAAAAATTACGAAGTTGTTAACAAGTGGTATATTCAATGAATGTTCCTCATTTTGTCAGTTTTGCAGCCCGGAGTATTAGGTGCTTATTGCTTGATTTGTAGTGTCATCATCTCTCTTTATTGCGTTTTGATGTGTCATTTAGTTGTTTATTTCATTGTTTCATTGATATTTATTTAACATGCAATACTTGTCAGACAGTAATTCACTCTGAAGTCATTCGACATTCAACAAAAGTGAGCTACTAAAATCGATTTTGGATATTGAAGATTACTTGCAATCTGTAAGCAATAAATGAAAAATGTGTATTTTTGAGGGTTTTTTAATAGGCAGTAAGAAATGATGTAACAATTGTTTAAGATATTTGTCTTTATTACAAACCTAATATGCGTCAGGACTTCGCTTGTGAGCTATTTGTACCAAGGCTGCGCTAAAAGGTCGGATACAGATTAAGTTTATGAATTGCAGTCTTGGGTATGGTAAACCACACTGAAATAGTTGTATGAGAAGCTGCTTGTAAATCAGCAATTTTGTAGGCTAGCTTAGTGCAGTCTTCTTCTTCAAGAGGGGATGAATGCGATGGAAAGCTCAAGTTAACTTTGGTTAATACTGCCTTGAATGCGGATTGAAACGAAAGATCTCGACGGTATTCGAAGTTTTTCCTTCCATGAATGATGGATCCATTTGCGAATGTCAAAATGTTCTGCTTTCTATCACCGACCAACAGCGGCTGGGGTTGAAAACCAGCCTTCTAAATCACAAGAAAAAAGAAAATAATATTTTGATAAGTGCCTGAGGGATACCTATTAGAATGTTGAAACTCTCAATCCAAACGCTGTCGAATGCCTTCTCGACATCCAGAAGCAACCTACCGTCCCACCTCTTCAGGGCACGGAGAAAAGCAATAAATACTGTAGTTACTGATAATAAACGTTAGAATTATCATCAGAACTTGCGGATGTTTCTTCAGTATGCAGTCCAAAATACCCTCCGTTCCAGGTATTTGTAAGCATTTTCAACTGTACCGCTTCAGTTCTTTTTTACTTTGTTTAATCTACTGGATGAAGGATTCAATATAAATTCGGAAGGCAAAGTAGGTGAGAAGCTTTGCTCAAAGTCGCTTGACAAAAGTTTCGGCCTTATCATCGGCTGTTGTCAGTTCGATGTCGTTACTGAACAAAAATTCCTTCCAGAAATGGCTTGATTTAGAACATTTTACGGTTTTACAATTCTTTATGACTCAGTCTTATGCATTTCTTCACTTAAACACAATGTTTATCGCAACACAAAGTCCATAATATTTATACATGCAATCTGTGCATTACTACGGTAACCTTTTCTTGACTGCCACGAAGAGGAAGTACAGTGAATCGGAAGTAAATCGTCGGGAAGTACGGTGAATCGCGGGAATAGTATGGAATTTATGAACATTTTATACTGTTCGATACGGTGGAAGGGGGAAATTGTTAACGCAGTTCTTTTTCACTGAAAACAAAATCATGAAAACCAGGAATACTTTGTCTTCAGCTACCATCAAAAATGTCCGAAACGTTTAAAGTGACAATTTCTCTTTTTTTACACTAAATAGTTCATATTTTTTCGTATATACCTATTCTAATTTTAATAAATATTTTGCTTGGGTTTCTGACCACTTAATTCAGAAAAACAGGATATTAAATGAAAAACGACCTTTTTGGTTTTAAAAGTAGCTCGGAATAATTGGATTCGAGGGGATAGGCTAATTGTCGAGTTTCCGCCTCACATAATGAAAAGGGGCCTGGTATGTCTTTAAATAAAAATAATTAAGGTCCATTACTTTTATTACCTACTTAAGGCTCTGAGCTGTGAGAACGTGGGCAGGATAATCATTTTTTTTTTGTTGTCTTGTAACAATTACCTCCAAGATAGTGTTCGGTTGGGTTTGAAATTTTATGTTTGGCTGTTTTTCAGCAACTATTTGCACAGGTGTCAAGTATTGGAGTGATATTCGAGCCTCTAGGGTTTGTGAAATGGTTTTATACATACACTTTAACGAAGTTGTTAAATATTTTTTTTGACAAATTAGAACTTAAAACCGTAAGAACGTGCTAGTTAAATTTAAAAACACGTGCTTCGTGTCCTTTATCACTGTTAATCTCTCTGTGTCATGAGAGATTTTTAATATTAAGGTGTTGAATGTACCTAGTTAGTTTGTATCCCTTCACGTACATAACCCAAGAATAGACCTAACACTTAATCATAATGTAAATTTAATTTCTAAATAATCTTTTTGAACAAAAGAAGAACATAAAACCATCCATGCGTGTGAACAAAGCAATTAAAAGGGAGTGTTGTGTTGAATGAGCAACATTATGAGGTCGTTGAACGGCGCACCTAATGTTTTCTCCTTTCTCAAATTCTCCAATTTATCTTTTCGTTTCCATTTAATTGACTTAAATGTTTTTGCCAAAATCACCCTCAATCAAGTGTGAGGAGGGATAACAAAATGTGAAAATTTAAGAAAATTATAATGGGGGCAGAATCAATAATTTAAAGAATCCATTGATTCCAATGGACAATAAGGGTCTTAGGCACTCAGAAAATTGGTGCTTCAAAGCATTTATTTCAAGATGAACAGAATACTCTCAGTCAGACATTTGAGTCCTAGAAACGAATTATTTCTGGTCTGGTGGAAAAAGATCAATCAATTTCCTAGAATACCAAGAAGAGCCTTTTCAACAACATCAAGTACAAAGTCTAAGATATATTGGTGTCCTTTGGTCATGTTCTTCACAGAAAATCTTCAAAATAATCAAACACAATTTGATTTCTATGAAAAAGCGAGTATTGGGAGTATGAAAATCATTCAATCAAAGATATTGGGTCGCAAGAAGCACCAATGAATGAAGCTCAATTCATTCACAACTTGTTAGGGACATAGAGCTTACCAAGAATTTATTTTCAAGTATTGCCAATACTATAGTATAGTATTGTTCAATAGTATTGTTCAATACTATGAAAACCTAATTCCATTCCTCAAACAATATTTTCAGCATCCTTAGCTACTTGTGCAGAAATCGCTATTGGCGCATTGTATAACCATATAAATTCAGTAGTTTGAAGGCAAGACGAGCCCGTTAACGTATTTTATTGTCTAACACACATCGGAAAACCGAAGAACGTCCCCCAAGGCATATGTCACTTGCAACGAATAGTCAACTCTTATGGGTAGAGTCGGATCACTGGTAGCTCTGCGAGAACAGAAGTTTCATTTTATAGAATTCAACTCATGTTGCAGCGAAGTCATAAATAACTTTGTCAAATCAATTTATGCAGCCAATTCATGATCAATGGACAATATTTCCAAGACGGCAAGCCCGATAGTCTAGTGGAGCTTATAGTGGATCTGAGATGACTAGCTTCAACTTCGAAAAACTACTCTCAAAACTAGCGACAATAATTGACAAAGTCAAATGTATACGAATCAAGATGACTTTATTTGAAACCGAAGTTCCCAGATTCAGTTTTTGAATGAACTGGAAGAGCTCCAGTGGTACTTCGTCCCTTATAACTTTCTCTGATATAGAACTGGCCACAAAATGCTAGAGACACTCCCGCTCCATCTAATGCTCGTCTTTGTCGATGTAAGTATTCAAGTTAATTAAAAAAGAAATACAGCTTCTCCAACGTTCCATAAAACGTCACGGAATTCGCTAACTCAGAAGCAGCGAATAGCGTGTATCCCAGTCAAGTTGAGTGATTTTCACACAACGAATGTGACTTTCAGATTCAGTGCTTTAATCCTGGCTTGATCTCCATTGTGTAACCCTGACATTGTGACAGCGGTGTCATAAGCCGATTATATCGTTGCTGAGATCTTCTGCATTTTTTCCTTTTGCTTCGAAGTAGTCGATGAATGATTCTACCACAGTGATTTTTTCTCTTTCAAAAATTACGTTTCACAGAACCTGGATCATTTGATCTTTATGCGAGATGTCTGTCGAAGATTTCGCAATAATATTTAGCTTCTTAATTGCGACGGATGATTGTTGATTGAAGTTTTTGGCCCATAAAGATAGATTACAAATTCATTCTAGGTTTCTGAAGATAGATATACAAAAATAGGACCTATCCTCTCTTAGAAGAAGGTCAAATTTAGCTAGGAGATGCACTCACTCCGGCTATCGCCCCAATCACCTCCTCGAATGTTTGAGGTTCGAGTGGAAATAACGAAGTGCTTCCTTACTCGCCGTTTACGAATTCACGGAATTTAGCCGTCACTTATATTTGTTCACTATTCGAACGTTCAGTCATGAAACATGATCACTACTCTACCCGCTCCACTGGCGACATTCTGCCACCCACCCAAACTATGCTACTGCCATCATTTTACCTTCTAGTAATCAATCAGGACTGGAATAAAGAGCAGAGGACTTAATACGCTTTCCTGAGGTATCCCAACAATTATTTCGATGAGAATTCAAACAAAAATCTTCATATACATTTTTTCGCTCGAATAGAGTTTTTAAGCTCGTGAGGGTTCTAGTTCTAACAGTTGCAGCATTATAAGACTAAGTTATTCAGGCTATTGGAGTTACGACATTATTCATGAATCTTGTTCTTTAGTATCCAGAATCATCATTGCTTCAATATAATGACTTCTTAAAGCTTTTTTCGAAGGAATCAAACTGACTTTGTACAAAAAACTGATTTGAACAGACTAACAAGCACAGTGGCGGATTAAATGTTGAGGGCGCCCTAGGCAAGCATCTCACTGGCGCCCCTATATGGAAATATCTCGTACTATAGTTTGAACGAAATCGCTGCACCGCGCCTAAAGAAAAGGCGTTGAAATAGGGGCCAAGGAAAATGAGACTTACCTTAGCCTGATTCTCCCCCTTGTGAGGAATCACAAGTCATTAGCTCTTGTGACTATTTTTGTGAGGATTGTTGTGATTCGATAACATTTGTCGGATTCTCCCATAATCCTCACAAGAAAAGTCACAACGAAACTCACCACAGCCAATGTGAATATGGAAATTCGTTGCCCGAATAAATTCTTTGTAACTGCAATATGTGTTTCAACGCAACATATGATGCGATTTCGTCAATATTGGCAACGCAAACAGAGATTGTATGTGGGGGTTGCTTTTATTATTGTAGTATGTAGTGTAATTTCAAAGGCGATGAGCAATGATCATTATCAGTTGTGACTTGTGAACAAAGAACAAGAGTAAAGAAAAAAGAAAAAGAGCGTATGTCTTTTCTCTTTCCTTCCTTTTTTTTCAATATATTCATTCATACTCATAAATCAAAATGTCAAATCTCAAATAATTTTCTAGTTATGACCTGCACTGAAAAAGATCACAATTTCGATTGTTTTTGTGACTCTCACAAGTTGTGACTTTGGGGGAGAATACGAAAAAGTCACAAAATCAATTTCACCTCTTCTTATGACTTGTGAGGTATCAGTGATGATAGAAATCTATTTTCTATTAGTATTGTCCGAAAGATCTTACGAATTTGGTTAATTAATGATCTGCCGCAACGTTAATTTTGTAAACCAAGTTAACTTGAGTTGGTTCTTATGCAAACCGAGTGGCAACTCAGCTCTCAAATCGCTAAAAAGCTGAAAAATTAGGTTTTAAATCCGTCGAAATCTTTGCCATCCGCTGATGAACTTCGACCATTAGTTTATTTGCCCTTACAATAAGTAAAATCAATACCTATTCAAAAACGCATGCAAAATTAGAAGAAAGCTAAGTCGATATCCGAGTTGGCAAACCGAGTTGACTCTGTACTGTAAGAGTAATTACTCAGGACCGATTTTAATTTTTACAAAAAATGCAAGTGCAATTCGAGTTCACAAGTTTGTTACTTTAACAAGAATGTATGAACTCGCATTATTTGCCACTTGAAAGAATTACAGCGCCCTTTTGTTGCCGCGCCCCTAGGCACGTGCCTAGTTTGCCTTTAGGATAATATGCCACTGAACAAGCATAAATACATGAATAGGTGCGGTTCAACTAGGATACGCGGTGCCTAACCTGCAATCACCCTATTATTCATAGAGACAAATGTATCATAATTGAGGAACCAATGACCTTCAAAGAAAACTTCAAAGTGTGTTCTTCTCATCATTCTATCTGAATGGTTTGCTTAATTTTCCAATTGAATCAACGAAACCAAGAAAAAAAATCAGACGAAATGTCTCATTTAGCATTCGTGCTGCTTAGATTCCTCCCTAAAAACAAACGATGATGTGATGGGTGGTCGGAAACATAAAATCTGAACACATCTGACTGACTTAAATTAAATCATCGTTGTCGTGCCCGCATTTAAGAATTCTTATTGTGTCTGTCTTTCTTAATCTTAAGTGAATTAACGCAAGCAAAATTGCTCATCCGCCCGCACCAACTTTGAACATTGTTAAAAATTTCATCACCATTCATCTTGATCTCCAAATCCATATCTTATCGTCATTATCGTCATCCATCAACGAGACAGACTTGTGGATACTTTATTAGGGATTTCCTCTTGATTGTATGAATAATTTGGCGGCTTTCTTTTACTTGAACGATCATTGTGTAGCAGATTTTTACTTTCAACGCATTCACTCCGACGCACGCTCACGCAAGAATTATTCTTTCGTGAAAAAAAATCAAATATCTCGTAGGAAGTGTCACCAACGTACCATTTGCTTCTGAATGCAAGCGTGTGTGATAGAACGAGGCACATTCCTTTAAATTACACTTCGTTTGCTTGACGAAGAATTTATCATTTTGCCACTTTTTTTTCAAATTTATTGTTTCGTCAATTTGAGGCTTCGCTTGAGATACGGTATATCCATGCAATTTCCATTTTCATCTCTACTGTATGACTGTATGACCAACTTGGAATCATGAAAAAAATAAAACAGACTATTGCGTTGAGCCTGTAATTGACGGTGATTTTCAAATCAAATTAGATAGCACAGCTTCGGGGACAATTGTCGCGTCGTCATTCAATTGCTCTCGTAACGGAAACGGATACACTGCTACTCCTACTGAAATCTGATTTGAGGAAAAAACAGATACGCAATGTTTTTCAGTTTTAACGGGGACTCATAAATTCAAAAAGGAGTTTGTATATTTTTATTAAAAGAAAGGATTGAGGAGCAATAGGAACTTCTAAACAATGGCAAAAAATGTAGACTTATGTGTGATTAGAAGACAAAATCACGGCTAACACAAATGCGGGAAGATTTCAATCTGTACACGATTTCAAGGGCAATCATTCCTGTCAAATCCGAAAAATTAATTTTCGATGAATTTCTGACTAAAATATTTCTAAATGTCAATATGAAGACGTTTTTGAACAAATTTCGAAATTTTAAAATATCCTGAATACTTCAATTAATCCGAGTGTCCAAACTAATTTCGTTTCTCTGCTCGACATAATTCTTAGAATTTTTTTCGTCAGTCGGAATCACATGTAGAAAAATACTCGTATCACTTTCGTTCCACAACATAACGTTGGACACAAGCATAACGATCGCCTCATGTCACCTGATAAACTTGATGAAGCCACATTGGCTTCTTTTGCTAATCCGATTTTTTTTCAACATACTATTTAACTTCCGTGTCCGAACGGAGCATGCTTGTTAGAGGTTCGTTGGGGCCGTAAGAGGTGTGGTGTGTAGTGTGTTGGTAAATTGGAAGATTGGAGGGTTTCTCACGTTACGGATATTACTGTACTGTTACAAGAAATCGAGTTATAAAGAGAGGAGCAGACAACTGAGCCAGTTAGAAGCCAATGAATGAAGAGTTTGTCGTTACGTTCCTGTAACGAATTTTGATTGAGCAGTTGGAAGCGGTCACGATAAGGGGTTAAGATCATCGGATTTTCCCAGAGAAGGTGTTGAAGTGCAAAACGGGAGGATATTTGTTAGATGCTTTCAATTATAATTGAATAAGGAGGAGAGGGCTTAAATGACTACCTTGGGGTACACCAGAAGTGTCTAGAGTAGGATTGGAACGAGCGGATCTATACCGGACATAATACTCACGATTCTCAAGAGAAACCGTGCTGAACTAGGCTACTTAAAGACCTGCAACGGAAACTAAAGAGTTTGCACAAAATGCTTTCAAAAACTTGAGGGATATGGAAACAGTTGGTGAGTTGAAATTAAAAGAAAATATAAAAGCAAATTCTACAAATTGGCAAACAATACAAACTGACTCGAGATCCGACACATACCTATTTAAAAAAAAAAAAAGTCTTTGGCAACGAATTTTCTTCTATTTCAAAAAATATTCCTGTCAAATCCGAAAAATTAATTTTAGATGAATTTCTGTCTGAAATATTTCAAAATGTCAATATGAAGACGTTTTTGAAAAATTTTTCGAAATTTAAAAATATTCTGAATATTCAAATTAATTCGAGTGTCCAAACTTATTTCGTTTCCCTGGTCGATATATTTCGCAGAATTTTTTTTCATCAGCCGGAATCGAATATAGAACAAATTTTGTTCTGTTACATGTCGATGTGCAATCACAACAGCATAACATTCGCTTCATCAGTCGATCTCTGACTTTCGAGCAGGAAAGACTTTGGCAGTGTAGTGTATTTCCAAGTGTGGTGAAAAGTAGAAAAGTAATAAATAGCTAGTTAGTTGCATTATTTTCAACTTATCGAATAGCGCAGTGGTAGCGTGTTGGCTCGAGAACTCAGGGTCGTGAGTTCGAGCCACAGTATTGGTTGAATTTTTTTATTCTGAATACTAGTCGGAATGATTAATTTAATCAAGGAGAAGGCGGCAGAGGCATCGGAAAATGCTTCTGCGAAGACATCGGTTGCTAACCAAGTAGCGGACCGAGAGAAGAATCCCGCAAGCGATAGTGACAACAAAAAAAAAAGGAGGAGGAGCGAAAGGCCAAAGCCAAATTTAAACAACAAAAGGCCAGCCACCACCTTAGCCAAGCTGCAAGCTAAGGTGGATGACACTTCAAGGGCAGCGAAAGAAACGGCTTCGAAGAAGATTCAACGGCAGTTAGAAGAATACTCTTCTGATGATGCCGTAGAGTACGTGTCCGAAGAGGGTGAAGGTATGTACAGGTCCGGTGGCAGTAACAGATTCGAGGGGCTGTCCACCGAGTACACCGACGAGGAGGTGGAGGAAGTCCTCCTCACTAAACAGGCGAGCATTGAGAAATGCGAAAAAATTCTCACAACGCTGAAGGAAGAAATAAAGCCCCTGCTGCTACGCCTGAAGCAAAAACAAGAGGCGCGCCGAGAAGAAGAGGCAGCCGAGTTAAAAAAGAGGCAACTCCAGAGGCAGCAGCAAAAACAACAACAACAACCACAGCAGCAAAATCAACAAAAACAACCACAGCAGCCGCAACAGCAAATGCAAGTTGCTGATCAACAACAACAAGTGCAGCCGCCGAGACCCAACACAGGGGCGGCACAACCAGGCCCCAGCACATTGGGGGCCCCCTAACAAATGGCGGCCGCAACACCAGCTGTAGTACCAGCAGCAGCACCAACAGCAGCACCAGCAGCAGGAAGACCAGCATCACCACCACCAGCAGCATCAACATCGGCAGCAGCGATGCAGCAACTCCAGCAACACCAGAAGCAGCCACAGTCCACAAGAAATGTGCCACCAATAAGGACCCACAAAATTGACCTGGACGACGTAAAACAGGTATGCAAGTCGACCACAAATGGTAATTTTTACATTAAGATCATAAATGAAAAAGAAAAAAGGTATTCGGTGCAATGCTTCACATTGCCCGAATACAACACTGTTAAAGATTTCTTGACGGAGGCCACAGCTGAGTTCTTCAGCTTCACGCCTCGAAGTGAAAAATTGAAGACGGTCCTTCTAAAGGGCATCAGTTCCTGCACGTAAACTGAGGCGCTCTTAGATGAGCTCCGTCAAAAAGCGGGTAACGATCTCGAGTTTATCGGGGTCAAGCCGTTTTCAACGGTCAAGTCTAGGCGTGGGGGTTACAAGCTCCCAATGTTCCTAGTTACATTATCGCCCCAAAGCAAACTGGAAAGTCTAAGGAGTATTTCCGTCCTAGACTTCCAAGTTGTAAGATGGGAAAAATTAAGGAGGCACGATGACATGCTACAATGCATGCGCTGCCAGAGGTTCGGCCATGCCGCAGCCAACTGCCAAATGCAGGAGCGCTGCGTCAAGTGCGCAGAAACCCACATAAGAGGGGAATGCAGGTTAGGTACGGAGCGGGTTGAAGACTTAACCCAGCTCAAGTGCATTATCTGTGGAAACGAGGGGCACCCTGCTAATTATAGGGGCTGCCCTAAGGTCCAACAAATCAAAGAAAAAAAGGCCAGTCAGAAGGCCGTAGAAAGTCGACCAATACGACAAGCTCCAAAAGCAAACTCACTCGTTAGGCCCGATATTTCTTACGCGAACTCTGCTAAAGGAATGGGTAACACGAAACAGGCTCCACCACCGGTCGCCCCACAGGCCCAAGTGTCTAAGGCACCGGAGGGGCAGCCAGACATTGTGGCCTTGTTGGTTGCCATTCAAGGACAACTAGCAGGACTGCAAAGTCAGATCTTGGAGCAAGCCGGAAGAGTAGATAAACTCTACTCTATGATGGCTGGCCCAGCGCAAATTCACGGTTAAGGGCGCGCTGCCGGAGACGCGCCTAAAGATCCTAGCTGTCAATGTAAATTCACTGATTAGGATTGAACGCCGAGCTAATTTGTTCCAGTTGTTGAAAGACCACAGTCCCGATGTGTTCATGGCTAGCGAAACCAAGCTAAACCAGAAACATAAACTGACTAACAACAATTACAATATCGTAAGAAGGGATCGACCCGACTCTACTCAAGGAGGCGGTGTTGCCATCTTCATACGAAAGGGCATTAATTATAAAGCCATATACAAGAATGATTTGCGAAAGCTCAGGACGCTAGAAGTTTGCGTCGTATGCATCTCTCTCACTCAAGGGAAGCGGATGTATATGATTGCGGCTTATGCGGCTGAAGCTCCGCAGGCTACTATCTTTATTTCAGAGCTCGAGATTCTCTTCAGGGTACTAAAACTGAGCTTGGAAGAAAACTACTTCATTATGGCCGGAGATTTGAACGCGAAACATGAAGATTGGGGAAATCAAACAAATAATCCAAGAGGTAATCATCTTTTTAATTTGATGAATCTTCACAGTGTTGAATATGGTGTCGACCTGCTGGCTACTGAAAGGCCATCGTTCCCAAGGAGCGGTTCCTTCCTGGACCTTTTGCTGTACGATACCAGACTGACAATAACGGACAAAGTGGGTAATCACCCTCGAAACTGTTTACAGACAATCGAGTACGACAGTGATCACTGTGGCTTGGCTGCTGTAATTCAGATTCCGAACGAGCGCGTGGAGTTGGATGAATACGTTCCAACGCATTCTTACAATTACAGTAAGATGCGCTGGCCTCGTTTCACCAACGCCCTAGCGAGAGAACTCCGTTCGAGTGACATAGCCCCACCAAATAACAGAAACTTAACGAACAACGAAATCGACCAACATCTAAAACAGATGGACGAAACGATAAAACGAACGATGGAACGGACAATACCGAAATACAAGGAACGCGACCAAAACGACGTCTACAGAAACGCGACTATAGACGCACTTCACAGACATAAAAGTGGACTACTGACAAGACTGAAAAACTTGTACAGACGCTTCACAGACCCACACGACCTGGAGATTAGGGCGCTGAAGTCGTCGATCAAAAACATCAACCAACTGATTAAAGAAAACTATAGACTATCTATCAATTTGTTTTGGGACAACAAAATTCGGGCCGTTAATTCTAGCGACGCGAGTATGTTTCCCCAAATCAATAAGATATTTAGAAAAAATAATCAGAACGACCTTCCGTGCCTGAAACTCCAGAGAACTATAGAGAACAGAGACGTACTCCTGACAGCGCAAATTGATCCTGAGGAAGCCGTCTTGGACGATGACTTCTTTGTGATTGAAGATCCGCAGGAGAAAGTGGAGACAGTTGGTGCTGCTTTCCAGCAAGTGTATAAGGTGAATGCTTGCACTCGCCCGAACCACGACCTGGAGAACAGAGCCTTACTTCATCACTTCTACCTGAGGAATGATATTTCGCAGTGGCGATCCGAGAACCGTGGTTTTACCCGGTTTAATGACGACTTCTTAGCAAACGCTATAATCGCCGAACGAACGGGCCCAAGTCCCTTGCTCATCACGAAGGTAGAACTCCAGCTCATCTTCGATTCAATAAAGAATAAGAAGTCAGCAGGTGTCGACGGTATATCTAACATTGTACTAAGACACTTACCGATTGAAGCCATCGACATTTATACCACGCTCTTCAATAACGCGCTGAATAATGCATATTATCCAGTGCGTTGGAAGACAGCTGTGGTTCATCCTCTCCCGAAAAAGGGAAAGGACAACTCCAATCCTTCAAATCTCCGGTCAATAAGTCTCCTTCCAAGCATCAGCAAGGTATTCGAAAAGGTAATCAATAGGGCTCTGGCTGAGTGGGCTGCGGACAACAAAATAATTCCGGATAACCAGTTCGGGTTCAAGGCGGGACATGACATTCATTCATGCCGCGTCTAAGCTCGTTTCTGATATCCAATGGAATAAGTCCAAGAAACAGTGCACGGGTGCTGTTCTGGTGGATTTGGAGAAGGCCTTCGACACCGTATGGTTAGAAGGTTTGTACTTAAAGCTCACCAGACTAGGCATCAGTAAACCATTGTTGTATATGCTTTATGATGTGCTCAACGGTAGAAAGTTTGTTGTCAAAAGTGGCAATGTAACTTCTACCACCACTTTTGAAATTAAAAACGGTCTTCAACAGGGAGCGGTGAACTCGCCGATCCTCTTCAGCATTTACACCAGCGATCTGATAGGTAGCCTTTCCCAGGCAATTGCGTATGCCGACGACCTGATTGCGTACAGAACTGCCCCAAAGGTCGAAGTCATTAGAATTCTCTTGCAACGTGACTTCGAGAAGATTCAGCGATATTGCGATGACTGGAAACTGAAAATAAATGTCCAGAAATGCGAAACAATTCTGTTCCGGACCTCGTTGGCTGGGGCCACGAGGGATACGCGCAAGAATTGGCGCAAGATGGTCATCGTTGGGCCTCACGGACAGCGACTAACGAGCAAAAGTGAAGTGAAGTACCTCGGTATCTGGTTGGACCAGTATCTGTATTTCGACAGACATATAGATGCTGCTCTGACTAAGGCCAGAGGAGCCTTCGCTCTGACGAAACGGCTGTTTTACAGCAGTCGGCTTGACCCCAGAGTGAAGGTAATTTGCTACATGGCCCTCATACGGCCGATGATCGTTTATGGCTGTCCAGTGTGGTTCAACGTTGCACCATCCCAAATGGAGAAGTTTCGGGTGTTCTAGAGGCAGTGTCTTCGGCGCTGTCTCGGTTTGCATCGGACACCGGAATCTTCTTATGTACATTACTATTCTAACGAGGTTCTATACAATGAGGCTCGGATTAACAGAATTGACAATTTCGTGATAAAACTTATTCGGGGTCACATTGCGAGAGCTATGACTTCGACGAATAATTTGATCTTTGGGGTGTTCTATCCGAACGACGAATATTTTGATAGTGCACGCTCGAGCGGCTTCATTCCACCAGAGGCATTCCTCCACCTAGATAAATGCGGTCTGATACAGGACAGATTGGCGATCCCGCTAATCTACCACGTCAGGCGGAGAACCGTCGATCGGCGGCTCCTTTACCATCGAGACGTCCTCGCACAGGACGGAGCAGAGCTCCTCCGGTTCAGTAGGGCTGTGTCCGAACGGGACCGAATTGATAGGGTGAAGCAGGAGCACCAGTTCTGGTGGCTTCAGTCAGCACTTGATAATGGGTAGTCGGGGTGGGGTTTTAAGCCTTGGCCGGCTTGTATACTTGTTTTAGTCTAAGGGTTTTGGGTTTAGGTTTAAGTAGAGTAGGCATGGTGGCACACATTGAAAAGGACAACAAATAAAAAATACAGAAAAATATAGAAAAAAAAAAAATAAAAATAAAAAGTTAAAAAAAAAAAAAAATACAAAAAAAAAAAAAACAGTGAAATGAAAAAAAAAGTTAGATTTGCTGCTGTGGCTGTTCTAGTTTGTAAGTAGTTGTTAGGTAGAATAGTTAGTTTTAGTTAATTTTAAGTTTTATGTTTAAGGACCTAATTTTAAGTAGCAAGTAAGAAAACATAAAAATGATAAAGTGATGTTAGTTTTTTAAAATTTTCTAACAAATTTAAAATACAAAAAGAAAAAAAAATAGTTCATAAGCCGAAAGGCATTAATTGTAAGATACCATGAATTGTTTAGAGCGCCCGTTTGGGGCCAGTAAGTAAATATAAGATGTTAGATCATAAGCTAGTTTGAATTCTATTGTCTAGTATTAAGTAGTTATAAGAAAAATGAATAAAAATGAATTAAAAAAAAAAAAAAAAAAAAAAAAAAAAAAAAAAAAAAAAAAAAAAAAAAAAAAAAAAAAAAAAAAAAAAAAAACATTCGCTTCATACCACCTGATAATTTTGATGAAGCAACATCGGCTTTTTGTCTAATCCGATTTTTTTCAAATATTTTTTACTTCCTTGTCCAACGCAGATTGGGATGGACTTCGACCACCCACCTCTCTAGCAACGAGGCACAATGGATGTATTAAAAAGTGAGTTTTACGCTGTTGGGAAAACGAGAATCCAGGCTTGATTGTTGGAAAACCGATGAGACCACATAGTATTGACTGTTTGTTGAGGGTCATGGGCATGCTTCGGGTGCGAAATCGGACATAAGTACTTATTCCAATATGCCGGCTTTCTAAAAGGAATACTTCATTAATGATTTCTGATTTAGCTGCTTTAATCTTTAAACATATACCTTGCAGAAAGTCTTACGAGTTAAACTTAAAATTGGGAAGGCAATTGAAAATGTTAACGGAACGCTTTGTTAAGCTCTGTCATTTGCTCTTGCGATGGAAGCAACCGAACAAGAATGGCAAATGCGAAGAGCAAGAGAAACCAGCTGTATTGAACAGCGAAACAGATAATTGAATTTCTTGTGGTTCATGCAAAAGACCGTTAAAGGTCTTGTCCACTTTTTGAATGCTAACTCTGCTGAAGACACAACGAGTTTACAGGCGATATCTTGAAGCTGGAATATTCGATCACATGACCATTAAAATCATGCTACAAAATTTCCATCAATGCCAAGGCTGCATGTAAAATCCAACAGTTCGTAAGTGCAGAAGATGAGTTATGACGGACAATGGAATTAGTCTTAGCATTGCATTGCGAAAGATGTTGCTATGGAGGAGGGTAAACAAGGCTCTGGAACGGCATCGGATCGACGTCACATCCTAGCAAGAAATATAGAACAATACATATATACAATTAATGCATGATAACGCTTGGCTAATGAAGTGACTCTCATTTCCCTGCATCCCTACATGTCCAGTCCAGGTACCCAAAGAAGAGTTACTTTGTTGTTCTTGCCTAGTTCATTTAATCTGCGTATGCACTCTATAACGAGTTTTTAGTTAAACGTTCCACATTCGCTCTCATAAGGGACCGAATATTCGTCTTTCTTTTGCTAGTGCAGACTCATCATCAACCCGGTCGGTAGGAGCATAGGACTCCATCAAATCTGCTACATTCTTCACGGTCTGCTGCTAGATACTTAAGCTGTTTTCTTCTGAGCTTCTGCTAAATCTGTTGATCTCGCCGCTGTGCACTCAGTAGATTTCATTCGAAGGACTGCTGACCTATGTTATCGTTAGGTTTCCATACTTCATCTATTTGCCGGGAGAAGAGGATTGGCGATACAACATCCTCTTGTCTCACTCCCTGCTGCATCTTCGCTGCCAATTGTGCAAAAAAAAAAACACCGTGCGCTGATATATGACTCCAGCCAGGTCTCCAGATTTGACTCCTCCACATTTTTTTGCGGGGTTATTTGAAATGATATGTATAGATCCGGAAGTAAGCCTCAGACCATGATCTTTATGGTGATGAAAAATGGATGCTACGTCTCAAATAGGAACATGTACATATGCACTTAAAAGTTCTTTCAAATTCCAATGACAACTCGCAGTCAAAACAATTGCCCCCATGTCCTCAAATAACTGCATAAATGGTATAATCCCTCTTACTCTCTGTCGACTTTTAACTCTAATAAGTTTTTCTCAATGACAATAGAACTCTTAAGCTTCAAAAAAATACAAGCCCTAACCTAAAACAAAACATAAAGTTCCCGTTTAAAGTTCTCATTGTTCCTTTAAAATAATACAAACGACACACCAAGAACAATACCTAGAACATAACCTACGAACGATTTACAGAAATCCTCTATTCTCTTTACAATTTAAATCCTATACACGCAGTCTTATTATACAGTTTGTCTTCTTAAATTGTTCTATGATTGTTCGCCTGGATAACAGGACGAAGGACACAAACCAGCCCAGCACCAGGTATATCTCTATCTGTATCCACAGAATTTAGTCTCTCTAAATGAAGGACCTTTAGAAATTCTATACCTACATACCTTCGTTTCAACACAAATGATGCCATTTCATGGTATCATAAACAGAGGAAGGTATCACACAAAAGACAAGTGTCTGGTTGACAACCTACTAAGAGCATGAGACAGCACATAGCATTAGTAGGATCGAATAGAGCACCCAGGCAACTTACGGAATTCATATCTCATTATTTGCTATCGTTCGTGTTTCATAGGGGATTAAACGGAACTGGTAGGGGTAGCTGAATGTAAAAGAGTACTTGCAAGGACGATACTCGCAATTTTAAATGTCAGTGATGTCACTCTTGTTTTACTTTGTTCTTTTCCTGTTCATGAGAAACTGGAATTGAATATTTGCGTGTTAGGGATTCCTAAAAACTAGTGCTGTCGCTCGCTCCACTGCGAGAAAAGTCTTAAAATTATATCGCACACTATCAGTTACACTTGGTACAATTTTTAAGCTTAGGTAATCCCTCGATCCAGGACTTCTGTTTCTGATGTACGTAAAGACAAGACTATGCCTTGCGGTCTTCAATTGCCACTTTTTCTTGTCGATTTCCCTAGAGACAATACTTTCAAGACATTAGAAGGCCAGTTTCCGGGACTACTTAAGAGGTACCAGTGTCCAACTTCTTATGATTTAAATGAAGTACAGCTGAAGAAAAAATATCTGTTCTTCATACTGATATCAAAATTGGTGATGAACATACCAACAACTTTAAACTATACATTTTCCTTGATGAAAAAGTGTCGGAGACAGAGTAGAGCCCTGGGGCACCCCACCGTTGCGTTGATAGTGTAATCAACGATTCTCTGAGTACGTGTGAAGAATTGAGGGGACCAACAATTTAACGCCGATTCCGAACGGCGAAGTTGAGAAGCACTTTTTCCATAACAAGTTGATACTCTTGGAGGCAGTTCCCGTGAAAGATGAAATAACACTTCATGGGCACGAATAGGATTCGAATCCACAACGTTCTGAGTAACAGCCAACTTCTTCTTTCTTCAAAACAATGTTCTCTAAGCGACATTTTCGTTCAGTTACAGAAAGAAATTGTACTGAATTTTGTCGTACAATGTGTAAATGTTATTTAAAAGTACATTCGACAGCATTGTTGGCTTTTTTTATCAGCTAGGAGTGCTAATATGAAGTTTTTGAACCAAAAGATATTCCTCAGCCTTTACTGTAATGTTTCGTACATTTACAAGGGATAATGCTTTAAACTCGCGAAATAATCTCCAATTAGAACCCAAGAACCGGTTGACTTTTTTTTGCTGCAGTAACAAAAACGGACGGGAGCGACTCCGACTATTCTTGTTTTACTTAAGGATGAGCGAATGTGATGCAATTGAAAAAAAGAAATGAAAGCAAAATAAAAATGTTTAGCAATGTTGAATAAAACAGTAATACATCAATTTCAATGAAATTTCATTTTAAAATAGTATTATGCTTACTACACCCGCACACATGCTGATTTTAATTTAATTAATTCTTCGTTATAAACGAATGTCAGGGTTTTGATGGAATCAGCATCTTTATTCAATTCTTAGAAAGAAAAACAGCATGAATTAAATAAATCGATAAAAATTCGGAATTAATCAAATTCCAACAAGGTCGCCCGCAGCGTTAAATCAGAACCCATATGTGCTTGTTGATTGACTAAAAATACAAAAAAAATAATAACACCACAACCCTTACCCATACAATCGGTCCTTAGAAGGTTTTCGGTGAGCTCTTAAAAGGAGCTATCACTTTTAATGTGGAATGACAGAATCGATAACAATATTTCATAAATTATGAATTGCTTCCGAATATCTTCATATGTTTATACGTGTACTACAGTAAACATATGCGTATTTATTCAAAAAATAAGGTCATATTTTAAATAACCACAGCAAAAAAGGATAGTCACATAACAGTGCAGTTCAGTGTTAAGTTTAACTTAAGTAATAAATAATATTGGGTAGGCATGACAGATCCGAAGAACCAAGGCCTAAGTGGCTTACACTCTTCAGTTCCTTCAGTACTCGTCAGGGCTCAGGAATAGAGGGGACCTACAATTTTATGTCGATTCAGAACGGCTAAGAGGAATGTACCTAGGAAGATCAGTCCTAAGCACACCTGGAAATATCAGCTTTGTTATATCTTGCCGACTTGTTCTAGCTCATATTGATACTGAATTTTCAAAGAGAACAATAACATAAATACAATGAACCTTGAGCCACAAACGTTCACAATGTATTTTCTTCAAGCTGTTATGAGTTTGCGACTAAATCCGTTATCTTGCGTTCTACTGCAAAGAGTACAATCCCGTGCCCTTAGCGAGCTAATAGATTGAACGCCGCCTGCAGTTTCGACCGCAAAACAAACAGGGTCCGGGGCCTGGGGTCTCTTTCATATAACGTTTTTAATAAGAAATCTAGGAGCTAAAAAAGCAAAATGAGAAGATACAAAAAACTACAAAATTTTTGAGTACGCGAGTAAATTTCGTAATTTTTCGTAAAATGGGACTGTTTTAGGAGGGTACGCGAACAGACGTATTATCTTCTTTTCAGAATCAGAACTTTCTCGTTTGCCCAATTGAACGCATTCAGAATGCTTTCCATATTGTTGTCAGTTTAAAACTCCATTACTGTCACATTTGAATATAATTGAAATGATGATTATAGTGTGTTATTACACTCAGACGTTTTTAGGAAGACGCAAATGAGTGCGAAAGAGAAAGTAGGTGAAATAGAAATACTTTAAAAAGTCTCAACCCGCAGAGTTGTGGGTTCAGGATTCTCGGATGGTTTTTGACGTTTCTTTTCCTGTCTTTCTTTGTTTCTTTGCGTTGCTTTATTATTGTTTCTGGTGTCTTTGAGTAAACAACTCTAACACATCTAACAAGATTTCTTCATCGGAACTATTATCCGTATCCATGATGTCAAAAATCATTTCTACGGTATCTAATACTTTATTAAAAACTTCAAATGACATTTTATGAGTGTTTATTTTAATAAAAAAATCAGTTTTCTTTAATAATTTTCACACTTTGACTTTGTGTACGAGATACGAGAACAAAACAAAGAAAGAGAATAGTCAAAAACAGTCGACTGAAAAACATCCGAGTGTAATAATGCGAGATTGACGGAATGAGCGTTCAAAAGAAAATCTACAAAACACGCAGCATGAAAAAAGTCTGTGTGTAATAACACACTTATTCAGAGATCCGGATGTGTTATTCAGAATCCCAATCATAATTTTCTTGATTCTGAGGAATCTTGTTGTGTATAAGTTGCAAACAAGAACTGTCACTGCTTCCAAATTGAAAGTTATAAGGATTGTTTAAAATCTTCCAGACTGCCAAATAAATACGTCATAAAGAACCCGGAAAAATAGAAGTTCACGATAGCAACAAAGAATGCATCAAATATCCCAAATGTGCGTGAAGAAGACATTTATTTCTTAGTAGTTATCAAATTACAAAATGCCAAGTGCTGAACGTGACATTTTTGCGTTAGTACGAAAAATTAAAGAAGTGTGCCTATCACTTAAAACACAAACAAATGTTCAATATTGGTCACGCGACAAAGTCAGTGCACTACGTGAGTTTTACTTGATGTTATGCTGATTGCTGTTTATCATAATTATTTGTTACTTTTATCAAGTGAGGTCTGAGCTCTGAGGTCTGAGGTCACTTCTTAATCACTTCCCAGTTTAAATTTTCAAATTATCAATATAAGTAGATATATCTGTCAGCTGAAGAAATGTTATTGAAAGTAAAAAGTGAAAATTAAAAAAAATATTTGGGGGGCCGGAAATGAAAACTGTAAGACTGTACATACTAGGACTGTCAATTTAAAACAATCTATGAAATTTTCAACCAAATTCAAAATATTTGTAAAATGTTTTGATAAATTTATTTTTTAAGCTGGCATGGATGAGAGCTCTCTTTAATGTCTCGTTAAGAACTTAGTTCCCAAAAATTGAAAAACAAAGAAGTTTTGGAATTATACCGGCGGCGGAAGCAGTAACAGGTGCGTTCGATCGGGCCCCAGTATCTACAGTTAACTACTTCTGAGTACCTACTTTTTCAAAGTAGTTACGATCGAAGAAGTTACGATCTGTGCTTACACTTGATGGTTTTCGTCAATCAATCAATAAAGATAATGTACATTGCACATAGTACATACATAGAAAATGACTTGACGTTTCTCTCAGAAATAATAATTTTGCGAATGTTTACGGGTTTAAAACAAATATTTATACCTAAAGTTCTTATATTTTTACTATCGATGGATTTTTTGAATGTAAGTTCTTAAAATCTTTATAAAATCAAATCACTACTGAAATGCAAAAACCAACAACCAATATATTTTAGGCTAGATTTTACTTTTGGAAAAATTAAAGCGTTCCATTCATCATCTACTGGCAAGCAATAAAAAGTAGTTCAAAAGTTCCAAAGGAACGCACCTAATGAATGCCATAGAACAGGTACACCAACAGGTTATTTTCCCGCACGCCGCAATGTTCACACGTTTCTAAGTTGAAATACAACTTAAAACCGAAGGAGATTCAAATGACTCTGTACCCACATACAAACATCAATAGTTACAGTAGGATTGTACGTATTTTTTATCAATGAATCACAATTCATAAGAGGAGATTTAAACACTTTTGAAAACAGGGTTGCCGTGGTAAGAATTTACCACTTGTTGCCAATATGTACTTTGAAATAGCAAACTGCCTTCACACATGTTTAAAAACCTGATATAGCCTTGATAATATTAAATTAATTTCAAGAGAGGTTTTGGTTTGGAACAATAAAAAGCCCATGGTAAAAAGCTTGATAAAATTCTAGAAAGCGCGAAAAATGTATGAATTTGTCGATGACATTATTTGTGATCTCTCGAAACGAAATTTTGCTTTCTCTAACAAGAGGATTTGTAATTTATAGACTTAAGGCATTAAATTGACGCGAAATAAGGATCACGAAGTAAGCTGGTAATTAACTTTTGAAAAATGTGCCGGCCTCGAACTATTTTTTCCGCTTATTTACCTTCTAACCTAATCCAAAACCTGTTAAACCATAGTATCTTTTCAATCCAACATTTTGTAGTTTAAACTTCTTATTGACATTTCGAAATTGGTGAAATTTTTTTCAAAATGAGTGCGACTAGGAATTTTCAAAACCGGCCTTATTACAATAACTTCCTCTGAGAATTTTACAAAGAGCTAGTTTACCTTATCGACAACGCTGACCAAGTGTCGTCAAACACTGCCTTTTTTGGCGGTAAACGTATTATGATATTCTTGTTTAGTTTATTTATATTAATTGTTTGAAACCAAAACCTTCGAATTTTGTTCCATCCCCTATTTTTGGCTATCGAGTAAAAGGAAAATAAGAAAAAATGATTCGTCATGACTTTTAGAGCGTTTTTTTTTTTGTTTGTATGTGGTATCACAATGGGCCTTCAATTGGCCTTAGTGTGTCTTTTAACATCATAAATGTTATCCACTTTAACCTAACCTAACCTAGAGCGTTTATTTCACATTTATAACTTATTGTACAAACGAAAGGCTTAGATTATGATTACATACTCTTCATATAACTGAAATAACGAATTGAGAAGCCTATAAGGGACTGTATTGTATATGTCTTTTTCTCTGTTCGGCTTTATGCAGAGACATGCTGCTAAGAATTAGTTGATTTTAGAATCAAAAACTATTCCTTTCAAAATATTCTCTTGCTCGGTGCTAATACCGATTTTTGAATACCTCCATATAAAACATTTTGAAGCCTCGAATATTTCTTCTTAGGTATCCAAACGTCACCACTCATCACTTTTGTGAAGAAAAAACAAAAAAAAAAAACAAAAATTGATAGGCGCGATAGCTTTTGAAGAGCCAAGGCCTAAGTGGCTTACACTCATCAACAATTCTCTGAGTGCGTGTGAAGTTGAGAAGCACTTTTTCAAGACAGATTGATACTCTTCGAAGTTTTGTGAGTTCTTCGCAAGAGGCAGTGCCCGTGAAATATGAAATAAAAACTTTATGGGCACGAGTAGGACTCGACCCACGGACACTACAAAAATAAAAATAAATAAAATAAATACAAATAATAAATGCGGCAACCCTATTGCTCTTATCAAACAATGCACAACAACTAGACATGTAGGTATGGCCTTTCTCATGTAGGAATCTTATACTTAACCAGAGAACCATTTGAAAGATTACGAAATGTAAAGAGCAAGAGCAAAATCATTGCTGATGGTGTAGGGCCATCAACCCTTATTAATCTGATTGTATTTTTCAAAAAGGAACTGCCACTAACTTACGCACGTACAAAAACAATGAAAAACTGTACCTGAGCTGAGTCTGAGTCCTAGGGTTATAAAATTCCTGACAGCAAGTTCTTGTTTTCAATACAACACAAAATAGACCCAATAGAATGCGGGGAAAACCAGGACCACAGAAATGCCGAATTGTGTTGAATCTGGACCACGATTTGTTTGGTGGTAGTTAACTTGAACTACGATTTCGGTGGTTGAAAACAATTTCAAAGAACTCGAATTCAAATGAAATCCACGCAAACCATAACTATGACTCGGTACGACTATAGTCGTCCTCTTGTCAGTTCAATCTCGACTTAAGCAATGGAAGGGTGCGTTTGAGTTCGCGTTCGACATCTGTGCATTGTGATATTCGTTTGTTATCAAATTTTAACTGTTTTTTAGTGTTTGAGTGAATTCTGGGTTGAAAAATTATGCAGCTGCATTTTTGCCTGTTCTCACCCTACTAAATGCAAAAATGCGCTCCAAAACTAGATCCTACAAGTCCCTTAAAAACCATCATCGTCTTTTCTTTTCCAAAATTCGTCTAACCATGGAACGAACATTCAAAGATTCGTCTCAAAAATCTGATTACTTTTCATTTTCCCCGGGCGGAGTTCGACGCTCGCGTTCAGTTCGGTCGTCATTTCGCCTATTGAAAGAGAAAATCCAAGAAAATCTCGTCCAACCATCACCATTTAAATTCGGCAAACATTCGGATAACCTTCAATCAGACAACATTGATTCGCAACGATTTCGGGAGTGTAGTGATTTTAATGAAAATGTCATTTGCAACAAAACCGAAATCCAAACCGAAAACGAAACAAACGAACGTCAAAACAGAAAGACAAGTGAACGTTTCTTCCAACGCAATCCCAATGGCGATATCGTTCACTATAAACAGGATATTGAGAAATTAATGTCAATTATACCGGATTCGGTGCCGAGGAAAGCGTGCCAATTACTACAGATTCCAACGGGCGTTCTAAGATGTGGAGAGGAAACTGCGGCAGCAGAGAGTATTAACCCAGGATTGTCAAGGATTAGTTGTTATTCTGGTGTTGTTCCTGCTAGGGAGTCTCACGTGGACATGTATAATTCGATGGGGGTGGGCTTGGGGCCGATGAAAACAGCCACAATTCGTCGGAGATCGTCGGTCAATCGCAGTAAGAATTTATTTTGTTTTCGTTTGATATTTATTGGATTTTTGTTGTTGTTGTTGTTGATTCGTTACGTTTCGCTTGGTTTATCAAGTAAATTGCTTTCAACGGAATGATAGAGGCGGGCTTAAGGCAGATGCGTTCGAATACAAATGGGAATAAATTAAGATTTGTATTTTCATATCAACTTTTATTAAATAAGTTTCATGCAACATTGTCCGTTAAAAATAAATTTGGTTTTATCTCAGACAAACCGGAAGCCAACATTCTTTAAGATAAACCCTTTCTCCTTTTAAGATTTCCCGGTTATGTGCCTAAATAACATTTCTTATCTTTGAATAAGATAGGTTCAAGTCGATTGTAGGGTGTTGAATAGTTAAATGATAACGAGGTTGACATCAGTTGATTGTTAAATTCTACAAAAGTCATGATTGGTTTACTTGTTAGATTTGTATGTTAAATTTTTAATATACCTACTGGTTAGTGCCATGCTGTGATAACGATAAGTATTGAATGTCCAGTGCACACTGTTTTTGCTAGCCACAAGGTTATGCTTAATCTGGGTTCGGAAATGCCATCTTGACAAGATTTATGTGGCATTTCTTGTTGACTTAGTAAGATAGCCGAACTAGCTGTTCTTGAAAAAATATTTTAGGTACAAACAAGAAAGAAAAAGTTTCAATTTGTACATTGTACAAGTTGACTTTTGAGTAACGTCTTTCTGCTTTTGTCTTAGAATATTCAAAAATATGTGTTAGCTCCTTCTAACTCTTCCCTTGCAATGAAATTGATTTTTCTCGGTTGTTATGTTCCGTAGCTCAGTCGCCAAGCGCTTCTTTCGTGTTTGTTGAACGAATAACATGCGTTGTTCGCATTGGAGCCTTAACGTAGTCAATAGATGCCTTATGTGTTGTTTGGGCAAGAAAACTCTTCGCGGTATGTTGCAAACACTCATACTAATGAACGTTTGCAACGTCCTTATACTCTCCCACCTGTCACCGAATTCATGCAAGATCTCAGCCTGAAAGCAGTCTTCCATTGGGCACAGGCCTTCACGTACGTCCTCAACTTGTCAAAACCAAGCTGTTTGATATCCGGAGTTGCTTGAAACGAAGGTTCGGTCTTTGTTTTTACCCATTAAGCGCATCTTTGTTCATCGGTTTTTCAACATATGCGGCAATACTGCTTGTTAACGAATTCACTGAAGTGACTATTCCCTTGAAATGGTCAGTTTGCTTCAGTTCTTGAATCAAATAAATTGAATATGTAAGCGCGCCAATATAAAAGTTCGTCTCAGTGATGTGCTTGAGATTTTCACCGGGCAACGGGTCAAGGTGATGGCTCTTCTGTCACACTATCATTAACAAGAACAATTTTTTACGCAGAACTAACTAGGTGAGCATTCACACATGTTTTCACATTTCTTTAAGACCCGGTTTGCTGAAAATTTCCCTCAGTTCTACCAATTTCGGACTCTATTGGTCAATTATGCTGACAAAAAAGATCACGAAATCTACGGAACTCATTTTAATTTTAACGCCCATTTCAGTAAAAGGCTTCAAAAAACTTAACGCGCTGCTCAATCGTATGGTGTACCACTCCATGGTTGAATTTGTCAAACGCTAACACAAATGTCAAATTAGAATGAGCAAAAACCTTGACGTTAACGTGTGGGTGTGACTCATAGTTCATCATAGTTAGGCCAGATTTTATTTAGAGCACGGTCAATTTTTTTGTTAAGTATCAATGCATTACCTACATAATTAAGTCCATGTTTAAGAAAACAATAGGCCAGTTCGACCTAACAACATCTCACTGAGATCTCAATTTCACTTTGACGGAGGCAAAATCATTTGGTGGAACATAATTCTCAGTTCTCATTGAGATAAAATGGTTACCTTACAAATTGTTGTTGTACATTATGTCAGTCACGTCAAAATAGCTGAGTGAGAAATCGAATCCAAAATATTTTCATCTCAGAGATCTCAGAAAAAAATCTCAATTCTCAGCTGAGATTTTTTGTTCCACCTAAAAAATCTCTGAGATCTCTGAGATCTCAGTGAGATGTTGTTAGTTGGAACTGGCCTAATGTTTCGAGGGTATTAGCCTCGCTCTTTATAGTCTTAAATCTAATACAGCTTGATATTTTCGGTCGATCGGAAAGGCCAGTTCTTTATTGATAAAGGAACAATGTAATCCTCTTTTGGACGTTTGAACTTGGAAATATCTTCGTGGAAAATAAAACTATAATACACAACATAAAGGTTCGTGTCCATTTGAAAGCAAAAAGACTGAAGGCGCGCTAAGGCCACTGTGGGGAGCAAGTGGACACAGCCTTGCGAGTAGCTAGAGGAGAGTTGACATCCTCTCGACATTCGATCTTTTTGAGAGTTACTCTCAAGTCGACACACTTTTTTCCCACTTTCGGAGAATATGAATGTATGTAATGAGATTTTACAGAAAACAACAGAGAAGTTATTTCGGGACAGAAAAAAAAAATCAACAATTAGTCCAGTGATTTTAGTAATTTAAGACCCCAATCTGCGGAAAAATTCCTAGTGGGCTGAATTTTTGTGTACACCTTTATTAGAGTGCTGTTATGAAGATGTGAAAAATCGAGAATAACATCGTACCGGCTACAAAAGTCCACAATGTCCACAAACACAATCCGCACGACCGGTTTCCTAACAATTTGATCCCACCAAAAAAATTCTGTAAAAAACTAGCCAAGTCTCAATAGAGCTGCTTGTATAACTCTAAAAAGTAATGAAATTTAAACAAAGTCGTGCCAAGTTTAAAGTTCCTTAGGCCGTGTGCGAATTCAGTTAAAAATGGGTTAAAACTTGACGTTTGGTTAAATTTTGACACTTCGCATTATTTGACTAGCTGCTGAGCAGGTTAAAATATGACAGTAGTGGTTAAAAATTCATCCATTTTTATTTTTTAACCACAATTCATCCAATTCGCACACGGCCTTATTGCGATATCTTTATTAGTATAGTTAATGTTGTGTGACTTGGCCGATTAGAAGTCCGTCTGTACTGGAAATAGTTTGTTTGAGGCTCCCCTATACATAAGTTTTATTGCAATATGCAGCTTTATCAAGCCTTCAAGCAGTTTTTCATCGTCAATGGGTAGCGGTTCTGGCGACGGATTGGTGCAATGGTGTCATGGAGCACCTGGTTTTGCACCCTTGTGTTCCCTTCAAAAACCAAGTCACACAACGTTGAACAGAATGTTTTTTGTGGGATTTCACTTCATTTTGTAGAAACGTGGGCATATTGATCTATTTTATTAGATTTTCTCATTTGACACAGTTTTTTTCTTTTTACGGTTCTGATTCGGATTTTCGGATTGCCCATTCGCGTTCATTATTTATTCTTTTAGATGGTTTAGACGGTTTAATTTCATCGGCACGGTAAATATTAACGCCTTAGCCGATTGCATTCGGTGATCGCTGAAGCTTGAGCTTTTACACTCTTGAGGTCAACATATATGAGGTGCACCCCATGAAGATTTGATGCTCGTGAAAGGAGCACGTAGGCTTGGCCACAAGAGAACATGGAGGTGCCAGTATCCATATGAGAGCGTTTCTTAGACTTACATCTTGGCTCTTATGAATTGTTAGGGCATACGCCATACATATTGGGAATTGTTCCCTGTACACGTGTGCACGGGGTATGTCGATCTCTAATAGTTTGGTTGCGCTCTTGTGTTTTATAATCAGGGTCACGAGCTACTCCAGATCTTCGATTATCCTAGTTTTTATAGTTTTCCCTTTAAGTGGCCATTAAACCCTAACTATTTTGATGATCATAAGTGAGTGAGTTTAACAACCCGATTAAATAAAGTTTAAAGCCAATTTTAATGAGATTTGAATCTCAACACTTTATTTGTTAACAAAATCTTTACAACCGTAGCTTATGACTTCTCGGCAACGAATGCCTTTTTTACTCAACCCTATTTCTTTTCTCTCTGTTCTTCATCCAGTGATGTCGACTGCGTAACATATGTTCTTCATCCAGTGATGTCGACTGCGTAACATGAGTGAGTGTCTAAAATGCGAAACTTTGCTTTCGCTTAGATACGGAACTAAATGACCTACAGACTTGAAATTTCAGATTTTAAGTATGTGATTATAGATTACTGGATTGCGAAAAAATAGGGGCCTGAAAATGCGGCGAAAATGGTTTCTGTAACGGATGGTACGGCAGTGTTTGCTTCGCGCTCGACTTGGCGGGGGCACTACTGTGCCCAAAGATCTCGCGCCGAGGCGACGTGAATTGGCCACCAAGATACCAAGATCGTGTGACTTGACCCGTTTAGACTTAAGTCGCAAGTCTATGCGAATAATCTGCAACATATTCCATGACATCGGTAACATTCAACATGATTTATGCGCCAAAGTCATAAACACAAACCAAAACCCAACACAAACTCTGCATTCGCACTTCACCTAATGGAAAACAAACACAGCTATACTAACTTCGAGACCAATATGCTACCAATTAGCATATGCCAAAAAGGGGCCAAATTAGACGCCTTATAGAAGAGTTTCACATATTTAAAGGAAATAAAATAGAACATGACAAATTACTAAATGATAAATTAACAATAAAAACAAATCCACTATATGACACCGCAGTTAAGCTCCAGACAAAACAACAAAAGAGGAAAGAAGATAACAAACCACCCACAACAACATAAAAATTGAAAACAAAATAATAGAAAAAAGTCAATAGCTAGTTTAATTCAGCACGATGATGGAACTTGTTCCGAAACGCGTAGCATAAAATTTTAAACTTTTTTAATTTAATTGTTGTGAATCTTATAAAATTTATTAAATAAATATTTGTTTCAAGAATTTTTAATAAGTGTATTTAAATTTGTTGTTGAATTTATAAAAAGGTAATTATAATCTTATTAGGTTGCCAATAATTCCCTTTCTATCGTCTTATAGTTGTCTCCTTGAGAATCGTTGTGGTCTAACCTCAAAGCACACTCAACAAGGTTACAAAAGTAACTTTCTCCCACAACAAACTGCAAGTTTAATCCTTGAACTTGTTGCAAAGAGCACGAAACTAATGCAAAAGCAACACAAGTAGCAATTCAATAATAATAAACTTTATTTATTTGCTTGAAGGAGAAGAAACGACAATCTCAAAAAGATTTCCAATCATATCTTCGATTGATATTCTCGAAGATGATTTTCAAATTGCTTATAGATGCATAAGAAGCTTTGGTTTACTTTTATTGGATGTGGTTCTCAAGATCGAATTGTGCATTGCTGAAGGCGGTAATCGAAATTATTGTTTAAGGTGGGAGAACCGGAAGCGTATACACTTTGGAAGAGAAACGATGAAAATTCAATCACAAGTTAATTGGACTTTGTCAAAACTTATCGATTTTTGGGCCATTTACTAACAAAGCATGAAAAAAAGTCCCTTTGAGTTTTAATTACCACATCAAAATGTTTTTGACCTTTTCTCGCTTCCTTAATCAAAAACCACACAAACTTGCGGTGTGGTCGATTTTATGCGAGCTCATTTGTTTCTAGCTGGAAATGTGTGTCTATTTATTACGGTCCATGAAAAATTCCAACACGATAATGTTCTGTGTTTGTATAAACTCACGTTGTTGTGTCAAATAATAGTAGCTTGCGTTTGGCAATGTTTTTGTGGTTAATTATCCGACCACTGTAACCCACCGCCCATGGCACAGTTAGAAGCACTGATCCCTTTGTTAAAAGTAGTTAATTATAGCAAACCAACATTAAACGAATTGTATATTTGTGTGATTTTTGATGGCAGATATGCATGGAACATTACTTTGTTTTTATTTTATTTCTACTGTGAAATTATTTTATGTAGCGACAGAAGTAAGCTTAAAATGGAGACATTAACGTGGGAAAGGTACGATAGCTACAAACGTGTCGGTTTTTATTTGTTTATGGATAGGTTTTTTGTCACACATGTTGACATTCATCCATGAACTTCAAAAACTGAAAATTGAACCGAAAACAAACTGAAAGTGATATTCGACACAAACAACTGCAGTGACAATTTTCCAAGAAGTAGCTCAAACAAGCAATGACGACAAATTGAAGGATTTTACTTTTTACTTCCTTTTTTCCTTGAAAAACGTTACCATGGATTTAATCCAATAATGTAAACCCTTTTTATTAACAACATTGATTATCTCACTTCCTCCCCGTGTTTCTGTTTACAAGAAAGAAAATAGTTTGTATACAAAAGATTGAAAAGAACTTTTCAGCAACGAACACAATAAGCTTTTGTGCAAGTATTCTCACAATTAATTTACATGGTTTAAAGCAGATTTTTTCGATGAAGCTGCTGTGTGGGAAAAAACAGCACAGAAAAAGTTTTTACTAGACTTAATTAAAAGTTTATTATTGGATTTTCAGTTTTTTATTATCTCTTGGCATGCATTTTAAGGCTTACGATTACTTGTATTAGATGTTTTAAATTGATTTTTATGCAATCGTGGAATATGAATTGGATGTTTACTATTGGTTTGCCGGGAAGTACCTAATGTATTTAATCGATTACTAATCCATTTAACGTCTTGGCTTGATCTCAGCTGTCTTAAACAGGGCCGGAAAAACAGGAGGGGAAATTGTCATACTCGTTGAACCCTTTTGACATTTTTACAAATCAAAAAAGACTTTTGATTTGTTCTGGCTACTTCACTGGTGCCATTGAAGTAAGGCTCGAGATTTCCTTCTTATGGAGAGCTCTTCCTCTTCGTCCATGCAGCTTCTGAAGACATCATCTGAGAAGACACAAAGCCGTCAAGCATGAGATCCTGTGAAGACACCTACTATATAGGGGACGAAATATAGTAGTAGCAAGCACACGATTCCCACATCTCAACATCCACAAGGGAACCTGGAGGTCTCCAGACCAATCAACTGTCAACCAGATTGATCATATTGCGATCGACGCAAGACACTCTTCAAACATTATTGATGTCCGAACCTTCCGAGGGGCCAACATCGACTCGGACCACTACCTCGTTGTAGCCAAGGTAGTGCAGCGGATATCTCGACCAAAGCCAAAAACAGGAAGTGTTAGAAGAAAATATAACGTCGGACGGCTACTATCGCCAGATCCTTTTCCGACCGAGTGTCAAGTAACCTCAGGAGAAGTCCGCTACAGCCAGCATCGAGTATTGAGAACCAGTGGCAGAATTGCCAGAAAGCCATTAGGGATGCTGCCTCTGATGTGCTGGGTTTTACACGGCCACCAAAACGAAACCCCTGGTTTGATGAAGAATGCAGGCAGGTGCATGCAGCTAAGCAAGAAGCATACAAAGCAGCGCTGCAAAGGAGGACGAGATCAGCTCGGGAGCTCTACGAGCAGAAGAGGAGAGAAGAACACAAAATTTTCAGAAAGAAAAAGAGAGAGCATGAAAAGCGATCTTTCGAGGATATTGAGAGACTAAAAAACAGGAATGAGGTTCGGAAGTTTTACCAAGAGGTAAAACGAAAGACTCAAGGTTACCGAGCACGAACTGAGGCCTGTAAAGACCAACAGGGTAATATCGTAGTAGAGTCACAGTCAATGCTGAGGATATGGAAGGACCACTTCTGCAGACTGTACAACGGCGATGACGACTCAAATTCCGCTGTCAGGCAGAATGAACCATTCAATGAAGACGACGCAAGCCAAGATTTCCGTCTACCCGACCTTGAAGAAGTGAAGATAGCAATATCTAAGCTTAAGAACAACAAAGCCGCAGGAGCTGACGGCATCACTGCCGAACTCTTCAAAGCAGCCGGCGATGACTTGGTTAGGAGCATGCACCAACTCATCTGCAGAATATGGTCGGAAGAAAGCATGCCCGATGAATGGAACCTCAGTATTGTTTGCCCGATCCTGAAGAAAGGAGACCCTCTAATCTGCACCAACTACAGAGGAATCAGCCTCCTAAACATCGCCTATAAGATCTTTTCTGCAGTACTATGTGAACGTCTGAAGCCGTTTGTCAACAATCTGATAGGTCCATATCAGTGTGGCTTTAGACCAGGAAAGTCCACCATCGATCAAATTTTCACATTACGGCAGATCCTGGAAAAAACTCAAGAACTCCAAATCGACACCTACCATCTTTTTATCGATTTCAAGGCCGCGTATGACAGCATCTATAGAGAAGAACTGTATAAAGCCATTTCCAGTTTTGGCATCCCTACAAAACTCATTCGCCTGAGCAGGATGACAATGGAGAACTCGCGCTGCTCCATCAAAGTCGGCAACGACCTCACCGACGCCTTCGATGTCAAAAAAGGCTTTAGACAAGGTGATGAACTGTCATGCGATTTCTTCAACATCATATTGGAACGAATAGTGCAGAACTCCCACGTCAACACTAGAGGCACTATCTTCCAGAAGTCTGTGCAACTACTCGCGTACGCTGATGACATTGATATCATTGGGAGAACACAGCGTGATGTCAACAGTGCTTTTGCGAGTATACAGACAGAGGCTGAAAAAATGGGTTTAGCGGTCAATGAGGGCAAAACAAAGTATATGCTGTCATCTAGAAAGGACACCCAACACCGACGTCTTGGACAAAACGTCACGATAGACGCATATAATTTCGAGGTAGTTAGGGACTTTGTATACCTTGGCTCCGCTATCAATACGGACAACGACATCAGCGCCGAGATCAGACGAAGAATAACTCTTGCTAATCGCTTTTTCTTTGGGCTAAGAAAGCAATTGAGTAGTAAAGCCCTCTCCCGAAAAACTAAGGTGACGCTCTATAAGACCCTCATCATCCCCGTCCTGCTATATGGTGCAGAAGCATGGACCTTGTCAAAAACGGATGAGAGCGCACTTGGCCGTTTTTGAGAGAATGATTCTACGTAAGATCTATGGTCCTGTCTGCATAAACGGTGAATGGAGGAGAAGATTTAACGACGAACTGTACGGGCTGTACAGCGACACTGACTTAGCTAAAAGAGTGAAGGTTCAAAGACTCAGATGGCTCGGTCACGTGGAGAGGATGGACACCAATACTCCGGCCCGTAAAGTCTTCGAATCCACCCCCGAGGGAAGACGCAGTAGAGGAAGACCAAGGCTCAGGTGGCGCGCGCAAGTTGAACACGACCTCAACCAACTCGGCGTGCGAAACTGGAGACAGCGAGCTAGGGACCGAGCTGGCTGGAGAGGTTTGTTGGTTGAGGCCCAAGTCCACCCCGGACTGTAGCGCCACCTTAAGTAAGTAAGTAAGTAAGTTCTTTTGGGATTTACGTTGGGCCAGATCTGATTTAGTGACCAAGCAAGTAAGGATGTTATTCCATCTGAAGTTTGTAACTGTGATGGCATTCTGCTTTAGCATGAGTTTACGCGTAATGATAGGTATACCAACCTTTTCGCAATGGGACAAAAGACGCAAAGTAGTTCCATTTTTAGCAAGTTCATCAGCTTTACAATTTCCATGAATGTCACTGTGACCCTGCACTCAGAATAGATGAATGTTAAACTGCAGTGCCATCTCCATAAGAGATGATCGACAGTAAAGGACAGCTAAAGAATTTGTAGAGGCAGAGTCAATGGTTTTTAAGGTGGTTTGACTGTCTGAGAAGATGCGGATATCAGAAGTTGATATCACATTTTCTTACAGCTAAGATAAAACTTCTTTGATTGCTAAAATTTCAGGATTGGGAAGATAAAATGAGAAATTAAGCTTTTTTGAGTGGGTAAACACCGGGACTTACATCTTCCATAGTTTTGGATTTTTCTTTCCTCCCAATCTAGACCTGAAAGTTTTTTCCAAACTTCAATTAAGGAACGGTTTGGTATATGTATACCTGGATATTGATTTGAATGAATTCAAAATTGTGGGAAGCCAAAATTATTGTTTTTCCACTGAGATGATGTTGGGAGAAAAATGGCTGTGCAGTTTGTTTGCTAAAATATCGAGCGGTGTTAGATTGAGTATGATTTTTTTCTAGTACGAGCCCCGAACATTTCGCTCCATCTTCAAAAGTCAAGGAAATACCTTTAATTGAGGGTGGGTAATGGGGATTTTGTATCTCCCTGTGAAAAAGACTAGATCCATTTTCTGGGGTTTCACACGTTGACAACAATTATCACCCCATCAAGTGAGCACATTTAATACGTTTTCGCATAGACAACTACTTCATATTTCTCCCTCTCTAGTGGAAAGTAGTTCGATTCCACAGAAAAGGAAAGAGGACTACGCCCTATTTTGACAAGTCTTTTTATTCTAAATTTGGAATCCTGCTGTTTAGAATTAGATTTATAAATTCGACAAGTGAGTTTCCCACATTAAGGCGGATATAATTGCTGATGTGTCCACAAGGATCAATACTTAGGCCACTATTGTCTTCTTTCTATGCTTCCATCATTCATCTTGTAACTGTAATGGTTACCGCATTCTTGTAAATATACGCCGTCTAGTAGTAGTAGTAGAAATGGCGGCCACGAGCAGTCTAGCTCGGTGACCCAATTAGCCCTGGATTGCGCCGTTTCGATAGCAATATAACTCGCTTGACCTATAAAATTAAAAGAGGTTTATATAAAATTCTGAGTTTTTGGTTTGAGTTCGCTAGCTGGCGATCTAAAGTTCGAAGAGGAACTGAAACAATTAGTTAAAAATACATCTCAAATCCACTTTGTTGCGTTCAGAAAGGAGATCACATCTTTGATCTTCAATTCGGAAAGCTCATTAAGGTAATTGAAGAAGGACTTTCCCAATGATGACACAAGAAGTGAAGAACAGTTTCCTTTTCTCGCTGGTCCCCACAACTATGACATAAAGTATTATGGGGGATGCCCAGAACGATGAAACACGCGATACTCTACTCACTTCTCATGTTTAATATTGCTCAGTAGTTTCAAGTACCAGTAATAGCGCTGTGTGTAAGTTCCAGTTATATGAATACGCTAAACAGAAATAAACTAATTTTGAAAACTATGAGCTGACTAACTCAAAAACTACATGCAAATTATTCTATTCGTATAGGGAAATCAGGATTTAAGTGTCAATCTCCAAGTTTTAAATCGAACCTCAGATTTAGGTAACTTCGTTAAATCTCGTTGTAAATATACCTACAGACTCGAAAATGATTCTCAACTTAAACTTGATTACTCTTTTTTTATTTTTAAAATTAAAATAATTTCAGGTGGAGCAATGCAGAAAGTAGTAAAAACATACCAATTGGCAATTGTCTTCGTTCGCCAGTTGTTCTACTTCGTCAAAAATCTTGTGGAACTCTCGCCGAAATTCGTCAAATATGCCACACAAGTACTGCCACAAAAGTACCCCATCCCGGTAAGGTGCACAAATCTTTGCCAAAACATAATCTTCTCCATCATCACAAGCATGTTAATCATCATCATAATTTTGGTTTATCGTTTGGAGTGGGAGCCAATAAAGTCTTAATTTAAGAAAATATTAACATGCCACGCATATTAACTATGCTTTCATCTTAACAGTTTTACCTACTTAAATCTTACTGGGTGTCTGTTTACGAGTTTTTATGTGCCTACCATATTGGAGCACACATACATATTTCTTATGTACAGTCTTATCAACACATCGCATGGTTTAAAAGCTAACAATTGCTCGTTAGGTTTCGTTATCGTTACTAGCTTCTTAACAAAAACAACAACAACAAAAAAACAAACCCCTTTTTAAGCACATATTCTTGTATATTATAAATTCCCCATTGGATTGCTCGTTAAGAGAGGAAAAGACTTCTTTTTTCAACTTAACTTCTACATCTTCTGATGTTTACTGAAAAAGTGTACCCTTAAACCATTACATTAGACTTTAATTAATTCGGTGATTTAGAGTTGAACCTTTTTCAAGGACGGAAAGGGAAACGAATACAAAAAAAAAATGTAGAGAGGTACTCATGAGATCCATTCGTTCCAGATGTTAAAATAGAAATAAATGAAGACATTTCAGAGAGAATCCGTTGGTCCTTGCATTCGAGAGCTCTTGTATTTTATTTAGGTTAGTCAATAATGACTAAAAGAACTTTGTGCATTTTAAATGAACTAATGACAATTTATCTCAATTTATTCGGTCAAAGTGTTTTCTTTTTATTTACTTTTACTTAGGAAGAAGAAGATGAAGGATTTCAAGTTCCATCCTAGTGTCCGAAAATTCTCAGAACATTTTAATCTATTGAGGATTTAGACCCCAGTTACAAAAGATTCGACTACTTCAAAATTATGAAAGTCAACATCCGTTTACTTTAAAATAAGGTGTTTTGTTGGATTTTTTGTCAGTTTAGACACATAGACAAAACAAAAACAATGTAGAGCTTTTTGATCACCTATTCTATTATTAGTTAAAATGCTTCTTTGCAACTGTTCACGGAATTTATGTCTTCAAATTTATTTCTAAATCTGCTTCCAAACTAAAATTATAAAAATAATTAAGTTGGTTCTCCTTAATTCTCATATATTTTTGTGACCTACCTTCTTGGAATGGTGAGCGGTGGTGTAGTTTTAAAGTCTGACAGACCGCATGAGACAAGCGTCTACAATGAAGTTAATTTCTTCATGATTGTCGGCTGTGTCGTGTCTTCCTCCTTAGTCGCGGTCTTACTTAATCCTTATCTTGATTTAATTAGCAGTGGATCCTAGTTAAAACCTAGGCTTTCTCAGAGTAACAATTTGTTTTGCATACTAAGAGTGCAAAACTTGATCCTTATTCACTGTAAAACACATCTTCATCCCTATCTTCTCCAGTGCACCACTGACATAACACCACGAAACAGTTCAGTATACTAATGAAAGATTGTGCCGTACGTCTTCGGTTTACGTTGGTGTTTCGCACCATATTTTCAAGAACAATGTTTAAGAAGTTCCATGACCACAATATAGCAACATTTTCCATCGTCATACAGTGAACGAATTCTGTTCGGATGATAAACCAAGGCATCCATCTATATTGATCATTTCTATAGATGATGTCATTCAAGGACTTCAAATCGATGTGTAACTGGTTGCTGGTTGATTTTCTTATCGATAGTGGAATTTCCTGATATGAAGGCGAAGGTCTTATCAGGTAGGTAGGTGAACAACGTCTTCAAAATTTCACATGATACAGCATAAAAAATCTCGTAAACGAGGGGATTAATGAATGGCAGTGTAGTCGGTGCTGTTCAAAGACGATGCTGAGGTTCCATTCGTCTCACATGTTCTCCTCCGACCCAATTTTGCAGATGAGCTGGTGCATACTCCTAACCAAATTATCTCCAGATGCTTTGTGCAGTTCGGTGGCTCGTCATCGCCACTATACAGCTTGGAAAAGTGGTTTTTCCATTTCTGATAGCTGCTTGGCAGTGTTGCCACTGGTTCTCTACATTTTGTACCCACTGCAAAGGACTTCTTAGGAAGTTATTGGAGACACGATGGAAGAGGATCTAGCAATCTCTTGCGCCTGAGCCTTTTAACTTTGAATTTCCTCTTAGTATTTTCGTGTGTTGGTCTCGATCGGGATATCGGCATTCGTACCTTGGTTCCGAATCGATGTTGGCACCTTGGAATTTGTGAGAAGTGTCGTAGGTTACAAAGATCAATCTAGTTGTGATTGATCAGAAGGTTTCCTTTTCCCCTTGTGGATATCGAGATGTGGAAATCGTGTACTTGCTACCATTACGTCTCGCCCCACAGCCAAGTCCATTAGCCTTAATCCGTTATCGGAGGTGGTATGGTCCGATTATTCTACCAAAGACTTCTTCTCTGCCCAGCTTAGCATTAGAATCTACAAGAACAATTTTAATGTCATAGCTAGGGCATTGCTCGTAGGTCTTTCCGAGGAGCTTGAAGAACCCCCCTTTGGTGTTTTCATACTTTCCTCAGTGGGGGCGTGAGCGCAGATGAGACTAAAGTTGGTTGGCAGGTGAATTTAGCCTTGATGCGGAGTGTCGTGATGCGCTCATTCCTGAGTCGAGTCCCAACTACAAGTCTACATCCAAATAGACGTTGATTTTGTTCCCGGTAGCAGTCGCCATAGTACTTATCACAGTTGTTCATATTTCATTAGTATCAGATCTTGTTTAAATTGGTCACTTCCGCCTGAAAAATAGTCTGACCATTTTATGGCGTCCCCCACCAGCTTCATGTTCATGCCGACCGACCTGGAGATCGAATACCATATTGTATAAAAGCTGCCACAATAAAAGTAAACGCAGGCCCCTCAGTAGTCAGAATATACGGCTATCATGTATTCTGAACGTTCATAAAGAGATAGGGAATCGATATATGGAAAAAGCAAACAAGCTTTCGAAGCACATCGAAGTTGACTGTAGTTTGCAGGTTCTATTGTTCGATAGTTCCGTCAAAGAAGCCTCCCTTATCTCCTCTCAAAATTAAGTATTTAAATATCAGAGCCAAGGCATTTTTCAAAACTCTTGTCTAGGAACATGGAGAACATGTCTTTTGAGTAATGTGGGGCGAATTCAGGTTGATGTCACGTTCACAGACAGTCTTCCTTTCCGAGTCTAATACCTGTAGATCCGTATAAATCCATCAACTAAAATCTCTCTGATGCCCGCTATATCTTATTTCAAGGCTTCTTCTTGTTCGTCAACTACATGTTGTTGCTTAAGAGACACAAGCATGTTGATTGAAAAATAATACAAATGTATTGCATTTGAAATTTTAACTGCAGCAGACAACGTTTATTCCAACTAAATAATACAATTGAAAACTTTAGAGAACGGATAACTTCTACAATCCAAACTGTATGGTTCAGATCCATTTTTTAGAAGAGGTTTAAGACAGACAGATACGCACCGCACTGAGGCTGAGAGTAGGAGCTCAAAGTGGTTATCTTTTTTTTTTATTTTGAGAGATAGACCTGTGAGCTCTAGAGAACGTCTGCATCGCCTTTTGCAAAGTTCAAGTTTTCCAGTTATTATTTAAAACCACAACATGGGCACAACCTGCTAAACAAAGGTAAACGAATATTTTTGTTATTGTCTGAAATTATTTGACTAAACGCTCAGGTCCTCAGTTTGTGTTCTCTTTATCATCTTCCTAAAATGTAAATGAAAACTAAATGTCAATTTGTCAATTTGAATGTGCTGTTTTGGTAGAAGGAACTACTTTTATTTATTGTTTGTTTGTGTTGAATTTTACTGTCTATCTGGTATTCTGAATCCTTAATTTTAATCAAGAAGAAGCTTTTCACAGAGTCTGGAAGTGCGAATAACATAGCATGAATTAATTACTGAAAGAATGTCATTCGAGTTGTCTTAAATATTAATTTAACAAATTAGGTTGCTTCAATAAAATTAAATGTTATTGGATAAGAGTTGTCTGCTGAGCATTGGTTTCTAAGAAAATGAATAATGCATTCAAAAATTCGGTGAAAATGTATTTTTGTATAGTGGATGATATTTTAAAATGAGTTCTGATTGAATTTGTGAATTTTTAGTTTTGGACGAATGTCAGACAATTTACTTTGAAAAAAAAAAAATCATTATCCTAAGTGCCTGTCTTTATGTTGATGATCGAGTCCCGACTTCAAGAATTTGTTGATAATTATTAAATGATTTGAACTCTCTGCTTCGAGATATGTTATAATAGTCATCTTAGTAATATCGTAGCACACTCGAAGGTTATCACCGGATTAGTACACATTGTAGTAGTCTTCAAGCTTTTGATACTTTCCTCAAGTAGATTTTGTTCATTAGCTCAACTCACTCACAAGAAATATCCACTTGAACAATAAATTATAGTTGGACACCTCTTTAAAGTTAGTTAGTAAAGTTATTGAAAAGTTAGTCAACGCCTTAGTAGAACGATTATTGTTAGTTGCACGTCTCCTTAACATGTAAAAATAGGTTATTATCCCATAATTGTCGATTTTTTGGACTGAATTACATAGCTAGCTTTCCGGTTTACCTAAAGATCCATTTTGAGAACTGTTTCTAACTTCGATTCTAAAACAAATATGAAAATATGAGTTGATTAAGCTTGCTTGCTTATAATAAACCATGAATTATGCATCTTTTTCAAATATGAAAAATTTGCAGACTGGAAACGATGAGAATCATGGAAACCGAAGCAAATTAATTCTTTATTCTTTTGAAATAAAGTTAGCAGTTTAAACTTCTCTTAAGACAAATTAATTAAATTCAAAGTTATAGTTGAAATTTCAAGCGACTTTGACGATAAAGTTTCATTCAAAGCTGACCAGAACGAACGACGTCTTCATTAAATCGAGATGTTGTTTTGAGCTTTGAAAACCAGTCAGCTCCTTGTTTTTTCTAGATGGGCCCGCTGTCACACCTATTTTCAGCATCTTCTGCTTCTTGAGCCAGATCGATAATGGAGTTGCCGATTCTTTTCGTTTTTGGTTTTGTTATTTACTTGCGTATATCTTTCTCGTTATTCGACCAAGATGATCCCAAAATCTTATTATACTTTGAGGGATTCTGGAGTACACCGGCGACGCGACGTTGAACTTTGGAACTCGAATTATTTCAGTTGATCTCGAACTGGAGCCCTATGTTGTCTCAGAAAGCTTCCCTCTTGGGGCCTGTCTTGTACATCAATGTGTTCATGCAGGTACAAGGCTTATGAATTTTGAATTTGAAACAGAAGAAATCAAAGCCGAAGAAGTCTATCACCAAAATCAACTTTCAGCGTTGCCAACTTTTCATTTAACTAAAAACTCAAAATTTGACTGCTTGTTTTTTTTTTTTTGCTTGTTTACTTTTTAATATATCTTGTTTTATTTATTTTTTTCTCTTATTTTTAATTTCATTTTTGCTTTGTTTTTTTTTTTATTTAAATTTATCTATAGACCATGTGCTGCCAGATTTACTATCAAAAAGTTGTTCTGACAATCTCACTGCTGCATCCAAAAATCGATTCTCCCAACCTCAATTTCTCACAACGAATGACTTCCAATTGCCAAGCACATGTCTGAACCGTAGCAAACGGCATTTAGACTTTACAACATACGAACACAAGCCATTGCCCAAAGATAACCGACAATCGGCGGCATATGACTTTTACACAGAAACTTCGCCCCTGTTCAATAAGATTCCCGGCCAATTGATACCCCATAATCACCCTTCCACATGTCAATTCGAAATGGATTTTCTTGTTCCGCATCCTTTGGATCATCATCAACAGCAAAATCATCAGCAACAACAACAACAGCAACCACATCTTAGCAAGCCAAATCGAATGAAGAACGATACGAATAAGTTCTTCGTATCACGTTATCCTCAGGAAAATCATTTGGCAATGAATCCAGAACAGCATCAGGAAGACGAAAAGATGCAACCACCACAGCAGCGAGTTCTGCTACGTGGGATCACATCGAAGGCTGGCTCGAACCAACAGCCCCATACCCCGCATCCAAGTAAAATGTCTAAGAAGCAACAAAAAATCGCTCAAGCCCAATTGGATAAGCTTACACAAATCAATACCCACTTGCATGGTATGTTTATGATCGTTATGATATTTTTCAGTAGACACACACACATACACACACATCTAATATTCCCCCGTAAATTAATATACATATATCCCCTGTAGCGTAGTGAGTTGCTCGAATTCCGTCCTCTTCGAAAGTATGCAATAATTTTGTAAGGAAAATCCTTTGTGCCAAATAAAAAAAAGGATAATGTTATGCAAGAAGACATTTGAATCCTTCTCATTTAATTTTCATTCGATGTTTTATTTGAATTTTTATTTTTATATCCTTGGCAGCTCTCTTCTCGGCCGTCGAACATGGCCACTTGGATAAGGCTCGAACCATATTGGAGTCAACGGACGTCGATGTAAATAGGTAAGTCGAAGGATATTTTTCCGTATTTTTATTATTTGAAATTTAATTTCTGCGAAACAACAAAAATTTTAATCACGTACCTTACCTACATTCTGGAATATGGTTAGGGAGTTTCTCAAGAAAGTAAAATAAACCAACAAGGTATACTCTATAAACATTCCCTATGTTCACCTGGAGAGGTTTTTGTTTCCTTCCACAGTGTAGTAGTCTTTTATGGCTGCAATAAATCATCTACAGGGTGGAAGCCATTAAGAAGGAAATTATAAAAGATTAAAATAGCTTTTCTTATATTGCCTGAGTCACGCTGTTGGCTGTTGTGGTTTTGAATACCTACACAGCACTCCTTCAAGCTTTTGTAAATTTTAAACAATGTTGGTTAACTTTTAACGACCGTAACAGTCAATTCTTTGGTTTTTGATTTTGGTTCAAAAGAGTAAATGTCAAAGTACAAGGTTCTTAATTTTTGAATGCAAAATTTCTTTGGTATACAAAAGCAATAGTTAATTGTTTAAAACTATCATTGCAAGTTTCCTTAAAGAATTTGGTTTGCCAACAAATTTTTTTCAATTCACAAAAGTTTGCAAAATAATCAAAGAAACACTAATCGTCCTGGTAGATATCTGGCAACAAGAAATCCGTTATCATCTCGCGATTTTAAACACCCTTCAAGGTTAATGCTAGACTGACCTTATTTTCGAAGAAGTAGGGCCTGATATGACGTTTGTCGCCATAAACCGCTTTTGGTGGATTGTCATTTGCCCAAATGCGGCAATTCTTTATTAACGAATCCAATGAGGTGAAAATTTCCCTCGTCGTTTTATTTAAATCACCATTCACTTCTGTCTGTTCAATATAAGATTCGGCCTATTGAGGAAGCTTGAAATGCTCATAAGGCTTCAACCCTTGAGTCTGTTACACCTTGTAAGCGTGTAATGGTGGGTCCACACGGCTCAAACTTGCAGTTTTTGTTTGTTTAGTGTTTTCCACTAAGAGGTATCGTTTTGATGTTCAAAGAAAAATGCCATGTTTTGAGATAAATGACCGGATATTTATTTCATAATAAAGAGGAAGGTATGGCGTTGATAAAGCAAAACAACATCAGCCAAATGGCTACCACGACCACGCTTACAGGACCATATCCTTTTCATGACATTTTCCATAACAAAATTGCAAAAGTGTCGGCTGTTCTCGATAGCCTCACGAATGCCATCTTTAAGGTCTTGAATCGACGCTGAGCTGTTGGCTAAGACCTTATCTTTCACGTGGCCCCAAAGGAAGTAGTCGCAAGATGTTAAATCACAAGATCTCGGTGGCCAATTGTGATCACCTTTTCGAGAGATAACGTGGTCCGAAAACTTTTCCCGTAAACGATCAATGGTTTCGTTGCTCATGCCATTTTGTTGAAAGTAAACGCTGTCCCAATCAATACTATCCAACTCCAGCCATAAAAAATCATTAATTATCTCTCGATAGCGCAATCCAATCACCGTAACTGTTGATCCAACCTCATTTTCGACAAAGTAAGGTCCAATGATCCCGACGGACCATAAACCCTGCCAATCAAGTCACACGTTGAGGATGGAGAGGTTTCTCAACAATAACTCTTTGGGTTTTCCGAGCCCAGGTGTGAAGTTAGCAAAATGATTGTTGAAAATTTAATAAAAAATGAGAGTTCCCGGTAGCAAACCAAGAGTTTTAGAGTTCCTCATACTTTTTTTAAATAGTTCTGGCGAATTAAGGCTAAAATTCGAAAAAAAAGTTTTTTGGGCTAACTTCACGCAGCAAGGACTTTTTTCAGAAAATGAGTTCTGATGATGTATTTCAACTTAAAATCAAGAGTTCTAGAGTTCCTGATGACTTTTAGAAAGAGTTCTGCAAAATTGGAAAAGATAGGGTTACCTTAGGTTCCTATTGACTTAGAGCAAAATTTTGAAAAATCCAAAAAAATCAAAATAGAGGAGTTCTGATTAGAGTTCCCGGTAGACAACGAATAGTTCTAAACATTTTATTAATAACTTTTTTTCTAAAACTAATAATTCAAGAGTTCTCGCAAATTAAGGTGCCCATCGACTTAGAGCAAAATTTTGGAAAATCCAAAAAAATCAAAATAGAGGAGTTCTGATTAGAGTTCCCGGTAGACAACGGGCCTCATCAGATAAGACGATTTTTCGATGGAATTTCGTATGATTTTCATGCATTTCAATCAGCAAAGGCACGACGCTGTTGATGATCGGCAGGCTTGACTTCTTTTATTAACTGAACTTTATGAGCCTAAAGAACCAGGTCTTTATGCAAATACGGTGTGATGACGTTTGTGAGATGCCCAATTTCAACGGACAAACCTGGGTTTTCTTCAACACTTTGGGCTACAGCAGAAATATTCTCAATTGTTCTTGAGCGACTTGTACGGGCTTAATTCGTCACATTCTTTTCCCAACAGTTCGAATAATTCCACCAATTTCTGCATTGCTGTCCGACAAAGTTATTCATGATGCCTCAAAATTTTCTCCAATTTTGTAGTGAATTTTAATAACTTCAATGCGTTGTTGAAGCATTTTTCTTGGTAATGGCGTAATTTCTACTTGCCAAATGTCAAAAAATAACAGCTTCAAAAGTGACACCTTTCGTAATAGCGGGCTCTTATTGGAAAACACTGTACAAACTTGCATTTAATCCCCTATAAAATCGTCTCGTATGCACATAATTGTTGCGCTGCGTATTCCATAGAAGTCGATGTCAAGTATGTGCCGTTTGGACCGGCCATGCAATAAGTTCTTTTTTCAAAACTCGCCGTGTCAGATCTAACACTCCATTGAAAGAGATAGTCTCTGCCTCCATTGAACACAGTAGGGACCATACAGTCTGGTAGGATCTTATATTCAGCGCTACGTCTAACTTTAACTCTGCGGTTTGAGTCAAGCACCTTAAACTTGGACTCATCGCTCAAAAAGACTGTTAAAATCTTCACTCAATATATCACATATCCTCAAAGAATACCTATTGGCAAGCGGTGGCGTTAAATGACACGATCTTGGCCAATTCACAGGTCCGTGAAACTATGTGGTTACCAAACGTTTACTTCAAAAAATCAATTTTATACAAGCTGTAGTGACATGTTAAGCCGTTTTGTTGAAATCATAGCTCATACACATAATGATCCAATTCTAGACTCGGTCCGCGTAGTTGGAAAACAGCATTTGTCCAGCCTTTACGCAAAAAAGGCGAATCCTCCTCTTCCTCAAATTATTGCATATCATATTTCAATGGTATTTGATAGAGTTTAGCATCAGGCCCTCCTATCGAAAATACGTGCTTTCGGTTTTGATGAATCCCTCCTTCGTTGGATTAAAAACTTTCTTTTGAAAGTTTTATTTGACGAAATCAAGCCTGAAACCCACATCATAAATGCTGGTGTGCCCCAGGGCTCTATTTTGTCCCCGACCCTCTTCTTCATTTTTATCAATGATCTCTTGTCTGTAATTTCTTATCCTAAACATTGTTTCGCTGACCTATGTGTCTGGGAACGAGACTCACATCCCTCCTATTCGGATGTAGAACTACAGCAGTAAAATATGATAAGGTCATGATAATCATCACCGACCACCTCTGGTGGATACGATAACGCCAAAAATGTAGCAAAATGTTTGGGTTTTTTAAGACAAGACAAGAAATTTTGTTCCTCTTCTGATCTGGCTACCATTTTAAACCATACATACTACTAGCTAACCCCGCAAACCTCATTTCGCCTCCCTTCAGATCAACTCCAGAATAGTAATGTTACACAAATTATGAAGTGAAAATGGCAGGGTAACATTATCGATGGATTTAAACAATACATCTTTGCCGCGCAATGAATATTTTGTTTTGAAGTTTAAAACGTCAACATCGATATTTTTGCAGCTAAAATGCTCGTAAAAATTATTTATATTATAAAACAACGTTAACGGAGTTACCAAGTAAGATAAAAATTATCCAATAGCCGTCCCCTGGTTCCAAGCTACCTCCCATCAATTTGAGCCAAATCAGTATAGCCGTTCTGAGATATATCCTATATGACAAAGCGACGACGTTTACCGGGTCAGCTAGTGTGATTAAAAGCATCCTAATAGCCACCCCCTGGTTCTTAGCTATCAATTTTGAACCAAAACGGTTCTGCCGTTCTTTACTTATAAAGCAAAACAATGTTTAAAAATGATGTGAAAAAAATGATAAAAAGTATTCTATTGCTGTCCCCTGGTTCCAAGCTACCTCCCCACCAATTTTGAATCAAATCGGTACACTATGTAAATACAAAAAAATCATTCAATCAGTCCAGGCGTTCAGGAGGTGTCCAGTGACATACACACGTACAGTAGAATTTTATATATAAAGATACATATAGGTAAGGTATACCTAACCTATGCACACTTAAACTTTTTTTGAAGGTATTTTGTTTAGTTAACGATTCAATTTAAACTATTTTGCTGAATTCCATCACCTACACTCTTCTAGGAACAGCTCACAAAAATTGAATTAAATTTATTGCATCTGCTTCTGAAATATTACTTTGTCCTTAATTTATCAAAAAAAGATAAAAAGTTGTCATGCGTCATAAAATCAATTAAAAGGTTAATGCATGTCCCCAATTATAGCAAAAAATTAAGTTGTAAAGCTTGCATAATGCCCATTTGAGTGCTTCGCAATCCTTGTTATTGTGTTGACATTTTTTTTACGATGAAAAATATTTAATTTATTTTGCCTATAAATTCGGAAATATTTCAAGCAAACCAAGAAAAAAGTGAATTAATATTGTATAAGAGATAAAAATGTTTTAATGCCTCCCAACTTAGTCGTCGTAAAAAAGAAAGGTTACGGCTACCTTCTTACTAATTCATGAGAGCACAAGGAGGATAAGCCCCGATGGGTTTCATAAAAAATTGGCACTTAAATGACCTCTACGAGTATATTAAACCCAAGGAACAAGATTATCCAATTTTGAAATTTGTCTTTCGATAATGTCAATTTGGAGACATAAATCCTTTGGAGAGGTAAACAAAAAAACAACAAAGGTGGTGGGTGGTTCAAGTCCTTCAAGTTGTATAAGGTTGGAGATTGCTTTTATGCTTACAGGATGTTGTTGAGGTCAAGATGGAAAATAAAGAGAAATAATAAAAATGAACATAACGAGAGGAAAGATTGTTTTCGAATTTTTTATGGGTTTCCTTTTTTTTAAGTCATTTAAAGGTTTCATTCTGTGCATTTTTTTACATGTTTTTACTGACGTTGAGCCTTTCCTGAAATGACAAAGGTAAACAACGTCACAATGATGTCAGGAAGCATAATTGAAAGCGAAACTACACGAAGATATTTTAACAGGGGCAGGGACATTACTCCACGGGACATAAGTCCATAATGGAATTATGTCCCACTTAGGTGAGACATAAGTCCATAAATCGATTTTGGACTTAAGTCCCACTTTGGTGGGACATAATTCCGCAATTTTTGTTTGATAAATGGGACATAAGTCCACAATTTTTTAATTCATCAAACACCATGAACAAAATAATTATTTTATTTTAAAATTTGAGCCTTTATGGTCAGAAAGTAGAACAATAATGATTAAACATAAAACATTCGAAATAATTTACATTCATTTCTTCTGACTTCACTTAATTAGGTTGCCGTGTCATATGGCTACGTGTCATAAGGCCATATTTCGAAACATGATCATATAACACGTTGTTAAATTGTCATATAGCCATATTGTCACTTTTCTAATGCGCCAAATGACATTTGTAATAATTTTTTCCTGAAAAAAATATCAATATTTCAAAGTTTAAATAGAAAAAGATTTATAAATAACAAAAATAATATATTTAAAAAGGAATTTAAACTAGACAAATATTCATGTAATGTATTTTAACACTGACTACTTTTGATGCTTTCTAAAATATCTGTGCAAATATTACAGAGAATTGCGTTATTATTTTTACATGAGTTTATCTTTAGAAAAAATTATGAATTTACAAAGATGGATTATAATTATTTATTTATTTTTATATAATTTTAAATTTAAATAAAAAAAAAATAATCGTCCTTCGCGCAGCGGAAATTTTTTTTTGCCCCACAGAGAATCAATTTGGGGTGTGAAAATAAAAAAATTCGCGCGAATTTTTTTATTTTCACACCCCAAATTGATTCTCTGTGGGGCAAAAAAAAATTTCCGCTCACGCGTGTGTTTTATTTTCACATCTCTTGGGCACCCCTCGTTTCGCTTTGTGCGGATAAAGGTTATTATTTTTCCTTTAATTTAAATTTAATATCAAGAAAATAAATTAAAATGTATTCTTAAAAATTCATAATGTTTTCTGTAGTGACAATAACAAAATGTCGCAAGTAAATATGGCAAAATAACGCTCTTGAAAAGTGAAAAATAGCCTTATGTTCCAATATGGCTATATGATAATTTCACAATGTGTCATATGACACGTGACCATATGACACGGCACCATATCCTTTTCTTTCCTCTCTATTGAGTAGCAAGTCAGAAGAAATGTATAAGACTGTTCAATAAGAAAAAGTGTAGGTTAAAACAGCACAGAAAAGTGTAGAACAGAACAGATCAGCACAGAAATGTCAGACAAGTTAGAACAGTCATCGAAACGTCAGCTGTGAAAACTAAACTCAGAAAAAAAAAACTTCCTGCATTGTTTTCTTCAACACATGTTTGAAAATGTAATTTATTTAAGGAATTAGATCTTTAAAAAATCAAGCAAATAAATATTAACTATTTTATGAGCAAAATCAAAAAATCTTTCATTATTGCCTTCAGTGAATTAATTCACTTAACCTCAAAACACAAAACAATAACAAAGACAAAAAGAAACAACAACACTTTGACAGTTGTCATGATTCTGTTCTAGGTTACTCTTCCTCAAAAGCAAGTACAGAAAATCCTGTTCTTTTTTACGCTAACCTACGCTAAACTGTTCTAGAAAAAGTCATTGAACAGCAAACTAGACTGTTCTAGAACACTCTAGCACAGAAAAAGTGTCATTGAACAGGAAAATGTTGTACTTTTCTGTCCAATACAGTCCAGCACAGACTCATTGAACAGACTTTATGTACATTCATATGATTCAAATTATTGAAGCCAATTTATTTGTTTGTAATACAATAACTGTATTTATATAAGAAAATTGTTTGGATATCAAAGCAGAGAAAAAACTGAATAAGAGGAATGAAATCACTTCGATTCTTCAGACAACGGATTTTCAGGACCATAAAATCTCGTCCAAAAGCAAAAACAAAACATATTGAGAAATGGGACATAAATCCAGAATTATTTTTTGCGGAATAATGTCCCGCCAAAGTGGGACTTAAGTCCAAAATCGATTTACGGACTTATGTCCCACCTAAGTGGGACATAAGTCCATTATGGACTTATGTCCCGTGGAGTAATGTCCCTGCCCCATTTTAACATATATGTTAGTTGTTTCATTTTGATAGGAAGGACCGATCTTACAAGTTTTTTTATCAGTGGTCTTTTACCTCAAATATCTGATTAAGGTTGAAAAATCTCATTTGAAAAATCACTGAGGACCCAACATCTCAATCGGGTAAACCGAAATGAGATTTAACAATCCAGGATGGCATACAATGTCCATATTCGAGGAGAACATTTTTGTATGACCAAATATTATGGCAAAAAATACTGCAATATCCCAAAGGTATGCCCCTCCAATTGTTAGTTCACTCGCTCCCTACTCTGAACGCTACCAAGGACTTTCATTAATATGAGACCCATATTGTTGTCCTCATGCTGAAGTGAACATTCACAAAACCGCTAGCCCAGATAATCTCCTTTTAATTGTTCTGAAGAAGTGTTCTTTCAAGATCTTCTGAACTCGTTCCCAGTAGTTAGAAAAAAGCATTTGTCCAAAAAATTCCTTAAAGTTGGATCTCTTTTACCTACAAATTGTCGATCGACTTTACGTGCCTTCTTTCAAAGGTCTTAAAAACGCTGATTAACTATCAGCCCGTAAAGGACCAATGAATCTCTTCTTCGTTGGATTGGTAATAACCTTTCAGACTGTTTTATACAAGTCGTATTGGACAGATTCAAGTCTGACACCCACAAAATAAATAAATAAACGCTAGTGCGCCCCAGGGCTCCTTACTGAATGAATTCCTGTTTTGCAACTAATAACTCTCAGCTTTTCATAATTAGTTTTAGACTCATAATCCAGCGCTTCGGATTTGAACGGGATTATATGAAAAACTTCTTAAATACTGACCTTGACAGCATCATAAAATGGGGATTGAGAAACCTTTAAAAAAATATAAATAAATACAAATAGAGTGGTGCGACAGCTCTTGAATAGATAAGGCCTAAGTGACTTACTCTCATCAACAATTCTCTGAGTGCGTGTGAAGAATTGAGAGACCTCCAATTTAACGCCGATTCCGAAGGGCAAAGTTGAGAAGCACTTTTTCATGACAGATTGATACTCTATGGAAGTTTTGTCAGTTCTTCGCAAGTGGCAGTGCCCGTGAAAGATGAAATAAAAACTTTATGGGCACGAGTAGGACTCGAACCCACGACGACGTTCTGCTTAGCAGCCAACGCACCTCACTACTAAGCCACGGGCAGCTAGAACCTTTAAACCTTTTCGAAAACGCAATGCTGTCTTAAAGTGTTATATACCACCTTTGCGACTACCCGTTAGTGGCACTTGTAGCAAGGAAACTGACTTTGTATGTCTACTACCAACCACCTTTTGTGGAAAGATCAAATATACGATGTCGTCAGAATGCCGCATGATGTTTAGGTTTACCAGTGGTCTATTTCACCAAATTACAATTGTAATAACAAATTTGTAATTTTGGATTACATGTACAAATTTGTACATTGATTTTCTGTTCCACAAACTACAAATTTAGATTCCACAAATTTGTTGGAAAGAGAGTCAAGTTAGGGGAAATTGTACTTGTTATTTACAAATACAAAAAAAAAGCATTTCACCGTTTAATTTGCAAATTTGTAAATGACAACTGTTTTTCACAAATTTTTTGACACTCTAACTGCTAAAGTCGGAATAAAAATGAACAAACAGAACAAAATTTTTATCGCCGGTTTAATTCGGGAAAAGAAAATTGTTTTATTTGGAAAATTTTCCGAAACTATTACACTCAATGCTTTTTTCGGTTGCACTCTCAAATGGTTCAGGCATGGGAATTTTATTTTTAGAATACCAATCGCATTCTCTATTATCCTCCTTGTAGATTTGTGCGCTCTATTATAGCGCGCAATAACTGGAGTTGTTGTTCTCGTGACCGGTGTCATCAGCCAATCTTTTAACGGATATCTCGTATCCCCCAGTAAAACGCAGTGAGGAAAGGGTCGGAATCCGTTTTCAAATGTTGAAAATAATGGTCTTCTTCGGAGTACTCGCGCATCGTGAACATTATCGGGCCAATTGATGTAAGCATTATAAAATGTATAGTCGGGACCACAAACCATCATACAATTAATTGAGTGATTGCCGTGTCTATCGACATACGCTGACTAGAAATCGTTAGGTGAATCAATTTTAATTAGCGTACCATCCATGCAGCCGCAAACAAATGGCATACCTTTAGAGACAAATTATAATATGTAGTTTTAAGTGCATAGACTTGTAAGATAGATTATATGCACCGGCAATATTATAGAACTGTTCACGAACCCTGTCATAATCTTCTGGCCAACGTACAGTATTTTCAAAGTACGCATCTACAATGGCAGAACAAACACGATGGACAGTTCTGCAAACCGTAGATTTCGATATTCCGTGCATGTCTGCGATTCCATGATATTGTGCACCATTCCCAAGCCAATGTAAAGCTGTTAGAAATTGTTGTGCAGGTGTAAGTGCAAAGTTTTTTTTCCGACTGATTTGCAATGCGGGGCCCAATTTGCCTTATTATTTCTTCTGCCTTAGTACGTTTTAACCGAAACTTTTCGTTGAAAACAAAAGCATTCGCAATTTCAAAATTAATTCGCGGGCGGTATATTTTCCTTTGTCTATTTAAATCTTCACTTATATCACTATGAGTGCTACTATGCCTCCGTCGTAAGGTCATTTTATGATTTTAAACTCAATTTCTCTAAAAAATTACAAATTGTAACTTAATCTACACACGATCCTTCTTCTGTGAGAATTTTTCAGCAACTATTTGATTTCCTGAAACACAAAGTTACAAAAAAATATTAAATTCAACAAATTTGTAGTTGTACGCAACAATGAAATTTGACTCTTGGTGAAACTGAAATAATGAAATTTCTACAAATTTCCCTTTGTAAGCAACAAATACAATTTTGTAATATAAAGATTTTGTGAAACAGAAAAAACGTTTTTTTCACAAACTTGTTAGAAAAATGATTGTAATCTACAATTTGTAAGTTGGTGAAATAGACCACAGGACGAAGGAAGAAATTTTTCTCCCATCTTACTTGGCTGATGTGGTCCCGTTACGTTTTTAAGTCTAATGGCCAGTATTCAAAACAGAGTGGTTAAGATAGTATAAGTGATACCATCGTTAATTTATTTACATCGCTTGTACACCGATGTAATGTTTAATATCTAACCCTCTTGTATCGATATTCGAATGGGATAAGCACTACCAAATAGCCAGCTACATTCATCCTCTTAAGATATTAAACCGTAATTACGTGTGCCTCCAATACTTTCAATTAATTTTCCCTTGAGCCCAATGTCGGTCGTACTATGAGCTATAGAAATTCGTTCTTAATCGTACAACATTAATGTGGAACTGTTAACCTCACTCTGTTTTTCCAAGTCATTGCACCACCACTAGATTATCGCACAGTTGTGCGATAATATCACACAATCACACTGGGCCTACTTTGATCAAATCATTTTTATAGTTTTTGTCATGTTTTCCTCACCTTACCTTAAAACTCGACTTCTGCACGTCACTTAAGTCACGATCATCCTCTTTCACGATGTTCTGTAAATTTAATGCGAAGATTTTGTGGGCTTGAACATTAACATCCATTCGCTGGTCGTCGTTGAACTTAAACAGAGCCAAAATTCGACCAAGGCACCTTCATCGATTTTCTTCTGGGTCCATGCTTCAAACCAAAATACACTTTGATAAATCTAAAGAAGCTAAAGAGCTAGGGCCAAGAACAACTGTGCAGCTCTAAGGAGCAAGTCCCCGAAGATGAGCATCTTTTGTGGATTGCACAATATACACAAATTGCATTCCTCTCGTTGACCAAAATACAAGATGGGTCTTGACTATAAAGACGAGCAGTTTTACAGAATATGCCTTTTGTGTTGACTTATGAGTTTCGCACAATTGTGCATCGCAGCGAGTCATCTTATCTGAAACGTTTTTTTGGCATCAAAGGTCAGGTATTTGCCGATTCTCATGATGTTCTCTTATCTTCCTTATCGTCATCCATCGGACGAGCTTGGCAGTGCTGCCAGAACCAGACGTGGTTCTAAACAGTTCGTCCCTGAAAAATTAGTGGGTATCAATTTTCCCAGTTTTGGTCAATAAAATAGGCTCTCCTAGTCTAAGCCCACACTGAGCCCAATGACAAACTGCTAAAGAAGTTCATACACTAGTTACTCTAAGGAAGATCTTCACGAAATACTCAGAATAGCGTCAAAGACTGTCCTTTCTTGAGTATCGGCTGAAAAATGCTGAGGTTCCATTCGCCTGGAATGTTTTCACCGGTTTATCTTTTGCATACATGTAAATTGGTGCATACCCTTTACCAAATCATATCCTTCCGCTTGAATAGTTCTGTAGCGAGGCCGTCTGCTCTGGTGGCCTTATTGAATTCAAATTTGGATACTGCAATTTTCCCTAATATATATTATAGAGTTGTTGGTTAATATTGTATGGTATGTGTCGTGTGTATCAAATGTGTATCAAATCGTCAGCTACGGCTGAAATTCTACTACAATGTTTCATTGTTTTTCTGACTTCTATAAACCTCAATCTTCTTTCATTTCCACTATAGCATCCTTTTAATTCCACGGTCTCCTGCTCTTTACGCTCTCCTGTTTTTACTGAAAAGTCCGGGCTCATTCGTTTTTTTTTTTCTTGATTGAATAGCCCCGGTGATCTTTCCAGCAGCATTGCTGTAAAAGCCTCATGCCTCATCACCAAACCAAGGGTTACGTTGAATAGTAGACTCTAGAAATTTCGTCAACATTTTTTTTTCTTTTTTTTTCCGCAAACCTATCTAATTATAAATATTAGATTACTATTGTATTCAAAATTAAAAACACTTATTTTTTTTCTATTATAGTATTAACGCAGATGGTCTGTCTCCTTTGGATGTTGCTGTACTAAGCAACAATAGGTCAATGACGAAAATGCTTTTACAGCATGGTGCTATTGAAGGATCGCAGTGTAAGTAGCTTTTGTTTATAAAAAAAAATACAAATGTAGATACCTACATATGAGTACCGAGTACCAGCAAAATGTTTATTCTCAATAAACATTTTAACAAGGTCTAGCTCAAAGGCAGCAAGACATTCTACTGACCACTTAAATCCAACATCCTGTCATTAGATGACCATTCATTTCATATAGAATTGTTATATCAAGTGATTTGTCACTTTAATGACAGACATTCGACTACATATTTTCGCAAGTTTGCAAATCTCATGTTTATGTCAATATCGGTTCGATAGAGACAGAGGGAGAAAGAAAACAGAGCTGACAGATAGAAATAATATTTTCACATTAATGCTTTTGTTTTCCATATATTATTAATGGCAGTCTTCCGGAATCCGGATTTCCAATTCAGTTTATTGACACTTACAAATCTGATATTGTCATTGAATTCATTCAATAACACGAGTATGTCCTTATCCATTTTTCTTTAGTATCGATGAAAATGTAATTTGGTTCAGTGGCCACTTTGTAGGAAGATTTTGGATGTAAGAGAGACAACTACAGAGAGAATAGAAACTCGTATGATTGATGGATCGGAATGTTTTTCTTTGTAATAGAATAAATGGAATTTTGAGGATGATTCGTTGATAAGAGATGTTATTAATCGAATCGTAATATTTTCTGAAGAGATTTCAATGTAATCAATTTGTCGTTGAAAGAAATGATGGTCTTAATATTTTCGATAGTTTCGATTCTTCTATTTGTAATTTGATTTATCGGTCACCTTAAAAAATAATTTCAAAATTTTTTATAATAGTCGTTGAAGAAGATAGAATGTTTATTCACAGAAAAACGATTTGAGAGCTGGTGGTAATGGTGATGCCATCGTGCGCTGATTTTTAAGATAATATGGACCGATGACCCGCCTATCCAAAATCAATATTGACTTTTTGAGGATGCTCTTTATTTGATGACGTATCCTGCCAAAGTGCCAATCAACCAGAAATGGCTTCTTGGTTTACTTAAGTTTTTCTCATGCCTATATTATTAATACAAAAAAGTCATAAAAGTTTAAAAAAAATTAAATTTTAAAAATTTTAAAAATCAATTCTACAAATTTTTGTTGCCTTCAACCAAGATCTAATTTCTCTCTCAGAGAGAAACCTTTACAAGAACAATGTACATTAAGTGGTTTTTGAAGGGTGAATTTGAAAATCTCATTAAGAAAGTGTTATTTGGAGACCTTTTAAAAGGTTCAGATTTATTTGCGATCCCTGGTACACCTTGAAAAGCCTGAGATTAGCTCTGTCTCAGGTACCAGGTATGTCTCACTCTTCAAAACTATCAAGTTTTTCGAAAGCCTGTACAGTTCCAGTTTCTTCTACGTTTTTGCGCCAAAAAAAGTGCTAGATTTCAAATGCAAGGGACACAAGGAACATTGTCTATTTCTCAATTATCATCCTTCGCTATGTGCTTCTTGGTCGAATAGTTTAACTTTCTCTTTCTTGGATTTGCGTTGCAGTCTGTTAAATAGATAAAATCTAAGTTTCAAGTTTAAGGAAGAAAACAGATTTGCATTAAATGTTTCAAAAATATCATGCTTCGGGTGCTACTATCTAAATGGAATCTTGCGTATCACTGTTCTGTCAGCTTTCTTATAGCCCGCATCACAGGCTAGCGCTAGCAGAACGCCTTCTTCTGAATAACCAAGTCTTGAGCTTTGTACATCAGACAGTTTTTAATAAAAGCTGATTCGATATATTTTGTCAGCTCGCCTACTGCGCAGCTCTTAGACGAGCCCTCAACTCTGTTGGAAAGCTTGGTTTTCTTGTTTCCTTCTTTGCAACCGACTAATCTTTCACCACCTGATATGCAAATATAACTACATCAATGCTTCGACACCGTCAAATGCCATTCTTCTGATTTTTATGAGAATCGTAGTCTCTGAATTCTCGTTTGTAACGAAGGAAATAGTCTATCATCATAGGCACTACAGGCACTCTTAAAATTCCATTTGATCTTCAATACTGTACGAAGTCTTAGGAAAGTTAACATTAAGTAGTTTTCGATGGCATTCACCATTCACTGTTCCTTAAAGTCAATTTGGTTGGAAGATGCTCATCTCCAAATCATGGGCCTGAAAGGAAATATCTTTAATATTTTCCTTGACGTCAGCTTGACGCACAGCTTAACGTTGTGCCCCTGAGAAGTTTGTGGTCAAAACTTACGCTATTCGCTGTAATTATCATAAAAGCGATACAGATCTGCATCTTCTACTGCTTTTCCCGAAATCAAGTTATGTCATATCCTACTGAAGATAAGTTCATAGAAATTCATATGAACATGGCTCTGGGGTCTCATCCAACTAGCTTCTTCAGCCGGTTAAGTCCTTAGCTAGCTGTCTCCAATTTCGCACGTTGAGGTCTTCTGCCATTTGAGTCGCGGCCTTCCTCTTCTGCAATTTCCTGTCGGGTTGGATACGAAGACACTACGGGCCGGATCATTCTAAGTCATTTGACCTTCACTTTTCTGGCTGCTGAACAGCTCGTAAAGTTCTTAGTTCAATTTTTATGCAAACGAGACTAAAAATTACTCAAAGAATTTTTCTCTCAAAGCTGCCGAACGTGTTTTCATCCGGTGTTGTCAAGGTCCATGTCTCAAGACATCATAGATGAGGGCCGGGATGTTTAGGCTTTTATACAGTGACACTTAAGTTGCTCGAGAGAGGACTTTAATACTCAATTGTCTTCAAAGTTCAAAAAAGCAGTCATTGGCAAGAGTGATTCTTCGTTTGATTTCAGTGCTGGTATCATTGTTTGAACTTATATTGGATCGCAGATGGACAAAGTCCTTAACTACAAGGTGCATAAATAAGGAAACTAGCCATAATCACAATCTGAAACTCCCAAAAGGGGGCCGACCGCAACTGTGGTTGACATCCATACATGCTACGTTAACAATTATTATCTAAAGGTATGATACTCCTCTCTTCTTTGAATGTATTTCTGTGACATATAGCCTTCGGAACGCCTTTGTCCAGTGATATGCATTCTCCCTGACTAACACTATCATCGAGACAATTCTCTTAAGAACAACTTTATTATTCATCTAAACTTCGATGTAACAGTGTGAACCCTACACAACTTCAAAAAAAAATCCAACCCTCCTAGGAGTCTAATAACCTCTAAACATTGACATTAACATCACAATACTTTGCACATGAATGCAACGAACTACAGACACATAAGAGCTGTGGAACCTCAAAAAATCTAGTCCTAAAGCTGATTTGGTCGAAATGTTACACTGCAAAAGATGCTAGCACTGTCAGGTGCTAAGGTCAATCCTTACACTATTTTGTTCTTCGACCCTCTCAGCTAGCTTAATGGTACGTCGCGTCGGTCGTAGCTTATGGTGATTAGGCTCCGATACCTGCATATGAAAAGCCAATTCCAGATTTGTGAAGTTTTTTGAGGCACCTGTAGTGCTACCTGTATTTGATCCTATCTCGGACCCCATCTATCACCCTTCACTAAGTTCTGCCAAAAATGTTCCCGTTCAAGTTGTCAATCCTGCACTTTGAGGAGCTTTAACGGCTTCAAGGAGTGATCGCATACCTATTTATCAGGGACGTTGTTTCAGTAACAAAGTAATATTTAAAATCTTGGTACTTTTCTTCACTGTGTTGTCGCTTCTAGTTTTTCTGCGAAGAAGAACCAATATTTGTCTGGTTTTCTTATGAGCAAGAACCATACGCCGACTTGCATTCAAAGAAACCAAAGTGAAGATAATTTAACTTTTCTTACTTAATTTTCGAACTCAATTCACTCTCTGAACAAATACGTTCGATAAAACTGCAACTATCGATCCTAATCAAAAGACGACACAAAACTTTTCTCATTATTGACTTAATTAAAATATGACCTTGCGTTTTTACTTTTTCAGATTACTATCCTTTAAGTTGTTCATTCTCTAGCTTCCTTCTTCTATCGTTATATTTGCTGAACGCAGAGAAATTAATTTCTCACAGTAAGTTATCGATTCAACAAATCGATTATCATCATCAGCCATGAGCGCAGTAATTAAAAGCTATTAATTGTTTTATTGCCAAGGGGTGTGATATCGACAGGCTTACAGGCATTAGCGTGGGAGAAAATTACATTAACTATACAACTACAATTTTCAAGATGATGAGAATGACTGACATAAGTAGTTAAGTTGATGTTGTTGTTGTTGTTGTTCGCCCATCAAAATGATATAGAAGCCAACTCATTTAACTGACCCCAAAGGCCATCAAAATCAGTTGTTAATGTTCTGGAAGGCCAAATCAAGCAGATGGACGAGTGATTTTGGCTGAGCTAAGGCAAAAAAAAAAGCTTCAAGGAGAATTCAATGAAAAAGTATCTCCTTACAAAGAAGTTATCATTTTGTTGAAATGTGTCAATTTCATCTTGGAAAATTGCTATATTTTACTTTTTCTTTTCGCATCACATTCACAAGCAGAATCTTTTCATACTCGGTCATTGTTGTTATTATTGTGTGTGACGTTAATTGAAATAAGGAAATGGACACGTTTTGGTTGCCAAGGGACGACAAAACCAAAAACCCAGCAATCAGAAAAAAAGTGTTTTATTGTGTCCATTTTGTCCCACAGTCAGATAACAAAAAAATCGTCCTTGACATTTTTCCTTCACAAGCAGGAAGTTGATTATGTTGGTCTTGTTTCTTACAACATCGAATACTTGTTCACCCCCACACTCAGACGTCAGACACACTTACAATTTCTGGCTTAAAGTTTCAGTTAATAAGAAGATCCCAAATTATTTCAATCAAGTAAATTGCGAAAATAAAAGGCATTCATCCTGTCTAGCTTTATTTCTGCCATAAGGCGAGTGCCACTGGTTTTTCGGTATTTGAATCAAAAGGAAGGATCAAACTTCCATCCAAATTGTTTGCCTTCGGTTTGCGCTAAGGACCATAAGGTTGCAGCTTAAAGAGATGTATTCGTAAATGGCCTCATTATAATTCTTAATGAAATGGTTGAACAGGGAAAGAATGTGAATGTTAATAAATTCGTCCTGAAACTTATTTGAAGGGCCATCATCGTCTTCAAAATTATTTGACTTTTTAGTTGAGAGAGCAATTAAACTTTGAAAAATGTTTGCAATGAAACTGTTTCAAACTGTTCAAGTACTACAAAAGGAGGAATGTTTATTTGACTGCGAATGCAAAGTAGTTATCAAATGGATCATGTGTATGCTGAAAAACAGACAGATACATAGCGAGCTTGGTAACGCACATTTAGAGATGTACGCATCTAGAGGAACCCCGCAAGGTGGAATTCTCTCACCATTATTATGGATCTTAGTGATGAACGAGATCCTGATAAAACTTCGCCTGAGCTGATGACTTAGCGCGACGGTTAAATACCTTACCACTATTACTTACTTACTTACTTTACCGGCTCACGATCCATGAAGGGTCACAGCCTAGATACTGCAGTCTTCCATCGTGAACGATCCCTCGCATGCACTCTCCAGTCACCGAGACCAAGCGCTCTGGCATCCGCAGTCACTTGGTCCTTGTACCGTAGGTTCGGTCTTCCTTGTCGTCTTGAACCTGGGGGCTGGGATGAGAAGACTTTCTTGGCTGGAGCGTTGTCGTCCATTCGCTCGATGTGGCCGAGCCAATGTAGTCGTCTTTTCTTGGCCTTCTGGACTACATCCACATCTTGGTACAGCTCATACAGTTCTCGGTTGTATCTTCTTCTCCATTCGCCATCGTCGCATACGGGACCAAAAATCCGTCGAAGAATTTTTCTTTCGAAAGTGCCCAGTATCAATTCCCCTTTTTTACTTATCGTCCAGCACTCGGCGCCGTAGAGTAGGACTGGTAAAATCAAAGTTTTGTATAGCAGACACTTTGTCTTTCGAGTGAGGAGTTTTGAACCCAGTTGTTTGGCCAAACCGAAGCAGCAGCGGTTCGCTAGGGTGATTCTTCTTCGGATCTCCACTAAGGTGTCGTTCCTGGGATTGATGTTTGTTCCAAGGTAGGTGAACTCCTTAACTACCTCGAAATTGCTGCTACCAACAGTGACGTTTTGTCCTAGGCGGTGGACAAATGTTGCTTTGTTTGTTGATAACATGTACTTTGTTTTGTCCTCATTCACTTCAAGACCAACTAGTTTCGCCTGTTCTTCAATGGCTGTGATGGCCTCAAGCACAGCTCTCTTGGATCGACCGATGATGTCTATGTCGTCCGCATAGCCTAGGAGCTGGGTGGATTTGTTGAAGATAGTGCCCTCCGTGCTCACACCTGCCTTGCGCACTATCTGCTCCAGGACTATGTTGAAGAAGTCACATGACAACGCATCTCCTTGTCTAAACCCTGCGCAAGTTTGGAATAACTCGGATGAGCTGTTACCCATTTGCACACTGCACTGCGTATTGTTTAGCGTCATGCGGCACAGCTGGATCAGTTTGTTCGGGATCCCGAATTCAGACATCACAATCATAAGCTCTTGGCGGTGGATGCTATCATAAGCAGCTTTAAAGTCGATGAAAAGATGGTGGGTTTCGACTTGAAATTCGTTGGTCTTTTCCAGGATCTGCCTCAGTCTGAATATTTGGTCTATCGTTGTTCTGCCTGGCCTAAAGCCACACTGGTACGTGCCGATTATTGTGTTGCAGAAAGGTTTAAGACGCTCACACAGTACGTTGGATAGGATTTTGTATGCAACATTAAGCAGGGATATGCCACGGTAGTTTTTGCATAACATCGGATCGCCTTTTTTGTAGATGGGGCATATGGAGCTTATCGACCAGTCAGTGGGCATGCATTCTTCCTCCCACACTTTGGTGATGACCTGGTGCATGCGGTGCATCAAAACATCTCCTCCATGTTTAAAGAGTTCCGCGGGTATGCCATCCGACCCTGCGGCCTTGTTATTTTTTAGCTTTTGGATGGCTCTTTCTACCTCTTCTCTGCTGGGGGCTGGGACTGGGTCTTCATTGACTGGTCTTGCTTCTCTTTCGTCATTATCTTGCTCGACATTTTGCGCATTCAGCAGCTGCTGGAAGTGCTGCTTGAAAACATCTACAATTCCCTGTGCTTCGGTGACTAGGTTTCCTTCACTGTTTCGAAGAGCTTGTGTCCCGGTTCTGAAACCAGAAGCTAATTGCTTCGACCTTTTAAAGAAACGCCGGGTGTTGTTCTTGGCCCGAGACTCTTCTAGATCTTTGAGCTGAGAAACTGCGGATGCTCTTTTCTTTCTTCGCAGGGTCTTTTTCTCATTTCTCCTTTTCGTGCGGTACTCTTCCCTTGCTGCTCTTGTTTTCCGTTGCAGCATCTGCAGGCGTGCATTTTCCGTCTCTCTTTTCAATGTCACGCACTCATCATCATACCACGGGTTCTTTTTCGGGGGTGGCTGGTAACCTATGGTGGTCTCGGCTACATTTTTTATTACTTCTCGATATTGGTTCCACAGTGTGTTGACGTCTGTAGTATTTGGGAGGACGGCGGAGAGTCGCTCGCTCAGGCGCTCGCTGTAGTCTCTGGCATTCTCTGATGTGCTAAGGCAACCGATGTTGAACTTCTTTCTTTGGGCAGCACGTGTTTTTTTGTCGTTTGATATTCGAGCTCTAAACTTAGCCACTACCAGAAAGTGGTCAGAGTCGACATTTGCTCCTCGGAAAGTGCGCACGTTCAGGATGTTGGATGCGTGCCTTGCGCCGATTAGCACATGGTCGATTTGGTTGGTGGTTCGACCATCCGGAGATCGCCAGGTTGCTGTGTAGATCTTCCTTCTTGGAAACCTAGTGCTACTTATCACCGTATTACAAGCTGCAGCAAAGTCGATTAGTCGGAAGCCGTTATCTGTTGTTTCTTCGTGGAGGCTGTGCTTTCCAACTAATCCGCCAAAGATGTCTTCCTTCCCGATTTTTGCATTGAAGTCTCCGAGTACGATTTTGACGTCGTACTCTGGACAGGCTCCGTAGGCTCTATCCAGGAGGTCGTAGAAATCCTCCTTGCTAGACTCCTCAGCATCATCGGTAGGGGCGTGTGCACATATTATACTGATGTTCTGTAATGTGGCCTTGATGCGGATCACAGCCAGGCGATCACTTATTGGCTTGAAATCCATGTCTTTCGATCTAAGCCGATTTCCCACGACGAATCCGCATCCAAATATATGCAATCTTTGATGACAGCTATAATAAATGTCGCAATTTTTTCTCTTTATTGTCCCTGATCCTATCCATCGTATTTCCTGGATCGCAGTAATATCTGCCTTATACTGCGAGAGGACAGATTCAAGTTTCTGAGTTGCACCTGGAGTGTAGAGGGTTCTTACATTCCAGGTACAAACTCTCAATGCGTAGTCCGTTGTCGTTCCGGGTCTGGTTACCATAAGAGGGGGTTCATTATCCGAGGCTGGTATCTCTCTCATAACTGTCAAGTTTTTCACTGTGGAGGGGTTGTTAGCCGCTCGCACTAACCTCCAAATTTGTTGGGCCGTAGATAAGGTGCTCTTTTTTCCCGATTTGCACCCGCGCTTACAAGTTTCGCCAGTTATATCTAAGATATAACCAGTACCCGGTGGCTACCACGAGGAGGTAAAGTAAGCACTTGGTGTGTAGGAAAAGATACAACCGAAGCCCCCAGATCCTACAACACCCAACCTTACCACTATTAGCGCACAATTAGAAATCGCATTATCAAGGGTCAGCAACTGGACCAAGCAATGCGGCCTTAAGGTAAACCCCCTTAAAACAGAACTGGTTCTTTCCACAAACAGAAGGAAATTACCTCCGTTTGAAAAACCAAAAATAGATAACACCACACTCAAAATTTCGGACCGAGCGAGATACCTCGGATTTATATTGGACAAAAAACTTAACTGGAGTCCAAATATCCAAGAAAGATATAAGAAAGCCATGATCGCAATCTACTCATGCAACAATATTCTGGGTAGAAATTGGTTACCAAACGTCAAAATAGTCATGTGGATGTACACTGCCATTGTCAGACCGATTCTAACCTATGGCAGTTTGGTTTATTGGAAAACTCTGGAGAAATTCACGAATCTAAAAACCATTACCAAAGTACAAAGAATGGCTTGCATCAGCACTAGTGGTGTGATGAGGTCTACCCAACTGCGTGTTTAAAAACGATCCTCAATCTCCTCCCATAGATCTATTCGTCCAAGAATCAGCAGCAAACAGCGCCCATAGGCTCAGTCAAACCAACATCTGTAAAAACTAGTAAAAACTAGCCAGAGAGGGCACACCTCTTACGAATTATGTAGATAACAATATCTGCACAGATTATATGGCCCCTTACTTAGATTTCAACAAATCCTTTAGTACAATGCTTCCCCAATAGACTAGATTGGGAAAATAGTGTGCCTTACACTAACGACTCCACCATTACCATCTACACCGATGGTTCGAAGATGAATACTGAAGTAGGAACAGATTTCTACTCCGAAGACCTCAATTTTGCCAATTCATTCAGGCTCCTCGACCATAGCAGCGTCTTCCAAGCCTTCGCAGTGAAAAACGCTGCTAAGCACATATCCATGATGGCGATATCACTCACGGGCATCACTTTTTTCATTGATAGCCAAGCAGCAATAAAAGCGATCTCTGCCACCAAAATCAAGGCGAAGCTTGTTTCTTGCTTTCGTGAAGAGCTAAAGGTTCTTGGTACACAGCATAACGTAAGACTCTGCTGGGTTCCTGGCCACAGTGATGTGCCAGACAACGAAAAAGCGGATGAGCTTGCAAGGGAAGGCTCAACACTGGACCCCTCTCATAGACCAACATAATGGAATCCCTGTGAACTGAAACACAGTGTCAGAAATATCATCCTTCAAAAATCCAACAACAGATGGAATCTCCTAGAAACCTGTGTTAATACCAGGGTACTATGGCCTAGAAACGACAAGAAAAGATTCGACAGGATTTTAACTCTTAATAAACCCTCCTTAAGATCCCTTATCGGCATAATTACAGGACACAACCTACTTAGCTCCCATTATAAGAAGATGGGGCTTAGTACCGATGACCTCTGTAGAAGCTGTGGTGATGAGGACGAGCATGAAGATACTGCTAATTTTCTCTGCCCCTGTCCTTCACTCTGTCTTACTAGGAAGAAAACTCTAGGCAACTTCTTCTTCAATGAACTAGAGGAACTATCAGAACTGCCAAGCAAAAGCTTGCTAAGCTTTGTCAAGACTTCTAAATGGCTAACGAACCTCATGATTCATAGGTTATTTATTTTTCAGGAAGTTACAATACTTCAGGGTACCACAATGGATCTACTTTGATCTAAGTGTGACGGTAACAACACCAACTGTCAGCTCGCTTAACCTAACCTAACCTAACCTGCAAATGCATTTACTCATAGGTATATTTGGATGGAACTAACCATTCGGGATCCTGGGTCGTGTTCTTCGATTTTTCAGCTACAGCTCTTGATCGGATGTTTGAATTTTTTTATTACCTCTTCTTTGGATTCTTCTCAAAATCTGCTATTGGAAAAAGAAAAGTTGTTTCATGGTCATTACTAACATCCGTGCTGTGATCTTTAGCATACCTTAGAATGAAATGAACTAAACTCAAGACACTAAAGAAAAAGATTTTAAATAGCCTTGATACCTAGCCTACTCTCTTCGTGTATCAGGATTTTTGGTAGATAGACAATCTGTATTCACGGCAATAGTATTCTATTTCCTGAACTTATCTCGTTATGTCTACAAGGTGATCATTGATAGCCAAGCAGTCATAAGAACGATGTCTGCTATTTAAACGAATCGAAGCTTGTTTCTTGCAGTATGTCGCAAAAAGATGAGGATTATTGGAACGCACCTTTGCCCTACCTCTGCTGTAATATTGGTCACAATGAAAGGAAAATACTGATGATCTGTGTGGTAAACTTCAGCACTCGTAGACTTTTATGTAACCTTTAATATAAACCTAAAGATGAATAAAAATAAATACCCCACCCCGATTAAACTAGCCATTATCAATTGCTGAAACCACCAGAACTGATTCTCTTGCTTGACTCTATATCATTATCGTCTATATCACTTCGGTCACTAAATACATGTATCAGTCCCATCTACCTGTGTAAACAGAGAAATACTTCTGGTAGAATGGAACAGTTGAAGCTTTCACTTTCAAAATAGCCGTCTTTCGGATAAAAAGCTCTAAAAGTCAACTTTACATGGGCCAATCATGCGACCGACCGCATTTTTCAAAACAAAATCTGTTAATTTCTTTAGTGCTTTTCTCAACTCAGCATCAAAGTTTGTCCGACCAGTAGATTCTTAATGTAGACGTTCTAAGCTTTCATTTGATAGCCCATTTGCCCATTTACTCGATGAGGTAGGACGACACCAAAAATACCGTTTTTTAAATGGTCGGATAAGGGGAAAGGCCCGCGTTATTTCTGTCCGACCATATGATTTGGTATCTTTGACGAAATTTCTATTGACCTCTATACTTACTTTTTCCAATTTCCCCATGATATAAGTTGCACCAAAAACCGCAGCCGGAAGTGCAATTTAGCCACCAGAAGGCCCAGGAAAAGTCTGTCCGACCACTGGTTTTGAAAATTTCATGTCATTTAGCATTAGATGGTGGCTAGGTAATCTTACGGTCGCCTCCCGGACGATTAGAAGTTATAGCTCTCGCAATGTGACCCCGAACAGGTTTATCAGGGAATCATAAATAATGTTGATCCGAGCCTTAAAAGCGACGTCCAATACAAACCGAGACAGCGTCAAAGACAGTGCTTCTCGAACTCCCGATTCTTCTCCGTTTGAGATGGCGAAAAATTGAACCACGTTGGACAACCATACACGATCGTCGGACATGCAGTCCTTGTAGCTAATAACCTTCCCTCAAGGGTCAAGCCGACTACTGCACAATAACCATTTCTTCAGAGCTTGCGCACCGGCCTCAATCTCTGGTCAAAACTGATATAATGTTTGACAAAATATATGTTCTCCGGATACGAAGGTACTAAACTTATACATACACTGTCCGTGATTCCTTATAATAACTTATTCGTTCGCGTCTCCGCAAAGATCAGAACTGTCTAGCAAAACAGGACGGTTATATTCAGTCAAAACAATATTTGTATCTCCTCAAAATCAAATAAAAACGCCTGGTGCCATTAGTTCAAGGGCCAGAGAAAAGCGGAGTTCCTGGAAATTGCTTTGTTAAGCCACACATTTGTCAGGAACATTCTACGCGAATAGGCTAACTCTGAAGGTAATAAATTGTAAGTTAAGAAATTTTTACTTTTTGTCTCAAGTTGGCAATCTTGGTCAGTTGTCTAAAGGACAGGACTGGAAAGGACAGGACAAGACAAGACAGGACAGGACAGGGCAGGACAGAAAAAGACAAGACAAGACAAGACAAGACAAGACAAGACAAGACAAGACAAGACAAGACAAGACAAGACAAGACAAGACAAGACAAGACAAGACAAGACAAGACAAGACAAGACAAGACAAGACAAGACAAGACAAGACAAGACAAGACAAGACAAGACAAGACAAGACAAGACAAGACAAGACAAGACAAGACAAGACAAGACAAGACAAGACAAGACAAGACAAGACAAGACAAGACAAGACAAGACAAGACAAGACAAGACAAGACAAGACAAGACAAGACAAGACAAGACAAGACAAGACAAGACAAGACAAGACAAGACAAGACAAGACAAGACAAGACAAGACAAGACAAGACAAGACAAGACAAGACAAGACAAAAACAAGACAAGACGAAAACAAGACAAGACAAGACAAGACAAGACGAGACAAAAACAAGACAAGACAAGACAAAAACAAGACAAGACAAGACAAAAACAAGACAAGACAAGACGAGACGAGACGAGACAAGGGTTAGGAAAGTGAATATGTACATAGTTTGACTTTTAAATTGAAATCCGGAGAGCGGAACGACCGACCAGATCATGGCCTTGAATGCAATTTTGAGCTGTCGATCCATAGCTAACAGAGTCGAACGAAAATAGAAATTCTATCCAAAGTAGGATCCTACTTCTACTTTTATCTAGAGTAAGAAGTTTTGGTTTGCCAAAACAACACGCTTAATGTTAAAAATTCTATTGACAGTGAATTTTACTGGATGTGTAATATGACACGTGTTGACGGTTGTTTAAACTGGGATTACATTTGCCTTAAGTTTTTTTTATCGTCCACTGTGCTGAGTAGCAAAAACTTGTGCCCTCGAATCTGTCTGGCATAATTCTCGAAAAGAATCGATCCAAAAATAGAGAAGTGGCTTTGAATCTTCTTGTACTAACTAAAGGGTTGGATTTAGAATGATGAGATGCAGAGGCGGCGTAAGGTGTGGGCGACGTGGGCCATCGCCCACGGCCTCGCGGTACAAGGGGCCTCGCGCTTCAAAAATTTGTATGCATTGCTTCTGTGAGAATAAAATAAAAAAAAAGAAATTAATTAATTTTGTTGTGAAATATTGTTTTAGTCTGGCAACATTTGTTACGTTGCGTAACTATCGCAAGTTAATCCTTGCCGCGTCGACGAGTGCGGGGAATCCCTTGTTTTATTTTTTTACTTTCTTTACTAGGAAGCCAACCAATCAGATTAATGTACCACACGCACGCAAGACGCAACGCAGTCGCTAGCAAAGATTAACTAAATAATAATAATAAGATGTGAAACTGTCTTACGTTTTACTCCCTAGATCCCGCAATTTTCATTTTTTTTTTTCGTGTGCATGAATAATAATGTGAGTTGTAAAAACAAAGAGATGAGGTAAGATTTTTCCATTCTGACAATTCTCTTGTGTTTACTATCATATTTTCAAATTAACCGTAGGTTGCTAGATTGAATTTTGAAATTATATTGTTGATTGTGTTTGACCAATTCTTTGAATTTGTTTTATTGATTGTGTTGAAAATAGGCTCTTTTGGTCTTTTTGGATTAGGAATGCAAATAAAAAACTATTTCATTCTTTCTCCCAACGTTTCGTAAGAATTCCTTACTTCTTCAGGGGATATTTTTCTTTATTCAATCTGTATGAATACATATAAATAATAAATTTTCAATTACATTAATTTCGTCAAATTACTTTTGTTTAATTTTACATTTTCTTACATTTGTATTAAATCATACTATTTTCTTTTTTCCACACCTGACGGCACTGACACAAATTGAAAATAAATAATAAATATGATGAAAACAACAGGCAAAAAACTATAAAATTTAACAAGAAAAAACAAGAAAGACACTTATATCACAGCTGTTAGAAGTTAGAGTGCTAAAGCATAGCTTTGTTTGATGTTGTCTATGTCTTCTTTCGTGTTCATGGTTCTCTTTATTTTTTGATGGATTCGTAAGCTTTCTAGCGTTAGTCTTGTGTTTATTTTTCTCTCTCTATCCAATATTTTTACTCCCTCGAAGTTCACTGAGTGTCCCGTTTGTGTTATATGCTGTGCATATGACATTTTGAAATTGTCATAACACGTTTTTCTTAAACTCACCACGAAAACATTAGAAGTTAAGATTTTGGATGTGTTCCGAAACTATAGGCCGAAACTTAGGTCTTATAGTAAGGACTGTTGCAAGGCAGGAACGCACTCAAATATTTAAAAATATTGGCGCAAAATTATAGTCCGCTAATGAACAATTTTAGTTTCAATCATGACTCAACCGTCATTTTTAGCTAGTATCACACTAGAATTGTTGATTAGCGCCATTGTATTTACAAGTTAACAGGTATAAGTTATCAGTCAATTTGATTCTTGTTCTCGAAAAATAGAAAAAAACATGAAAAAAAGCAAACAGGGTTGCTGTTTTCGTTTTAACCTGGACAAAACGTGAAAATATTCGTCATCTTTATTTGCATTACATAAACAACTTCTTGTCTCAAAATTCAAAATGTGGGAAAAATTAACATAAATAATATGCAGATTTGTTTAGTTTCAAAACTAAAATAAATGAACCGAAAAAATTTTCGGTGTTTTTATAATTCATTTTTCCTTAGAAGTTCGTTGCCAAAACCGAATACAATTCAGTTTTTCATTGTTTTTGCAGAGAGCATCCCTGTGTTAGTAATACCTACTAAGCTTCATGCATAAGAGTTAAAAAAAAAAGTTTAAAATCTTTCATCTTCATGCCTCAGTGCTGGAAATTAAAAATACTAAAACATTTAATTATTGTTCATTTGAATGAACACAAAAAATTTAAATTTCTTAGTTTTCGAGAAAATACAGAAATTTATTGTTTCAATTTAATGTGTTTTCTTACTTTAATTATTCTTAATTTTAAATTGATAAGGATGTGCACGATTTCTGTCACCGTCACGATTTAGAAAAGCCAAATAATGAATTTTCATGAGCAAATTCTACGCCTTTTCATTTTATTTCTTACTCAAAGTTACCCTATTTGTGAAAAATTCCGGTAAGTACAGTCTCTGCTGAATGGATTTTTCAAAATTAAAATTAATAAAAAAATATTTTAGAAACACAATGAGCCAGAAAGGCTTTTCAGCTTTGGCTGTTTTATCAATTGAATCAGACATGGCATCTAGGCTGAATTACGAAATAATAATTAAAGAATTTAGTAAAGTGAAAAGCAGGAAATTTCTGTTCTTTTAATAATAGTCCAGTCATTTGGTAAAAAAAAGAGGGTTACCTGGAAAGTTTTCCGGGAGTTTTGAAAATTGGTTAATTTATAGATTTGGGTATGCTCTTTTCGAATTTCAACTTTGCCACCTCGTACCCCCGCCGCTCGCTCCGCCATCTTGAAAAAATGGCGTCTAAAAACGGTTTTTTATAAATATCTCCCTTCCTACTCATTTTACGAAAAAAATATCTTGTACAAAATTAAACTAGAAAAAATTTCCTACAATTTATGTATCAATAATTTTTTTCATAAAATCAATAGTTTTTGGCGTACGAGCGCCACAAAGTATCATCTACACTAATATATAAAGCTGAAGAGTTTGTTTGTTTGTTTGAACGCGGTAATCTCAGGAACTACTGGTTCGAATGGTATAATTCTTTTTGTGTTGGATGGTGCCTTAATTGACTTAGACATTAGGCTACTTAACATTAAGCTGTGACCAATAGCACCGAAGAATCTGTGGAAAATGTGGAAAAAAACGGCAAAAAATATACATTTTTCTGCGTTTTAACGCACTTATCTCAGGAAATACTGGTTCGAATGGTATAATTCTTTTTGTATTGGATGGTCCATTAATCGAGGAAGACTTGAAGCTATTTAACACTAAGCTGTGACCAATAGCAGCGAAGAATCTGTGGAAAATATGGAAACAACGGCAAAAAATATACATTTTTCTGCGTTTTAACGTGCTTATCTCAGGAACTGCTTTATGAAATTGAACAATTTTTTTTAATGTTGAATGGTCCATTTATCAAGGAAGGCTTGAAGCTATATAAAATTTAGCTGCGACCAATAGGAGCGAAGAATTTGTGTAAAATGTGGAAAAAACGGCAAACAATACAATACAATACAATATAAAAGTTCGTTTGAACCCGGTAATCTCAGGAACTACTATTTCGAATTGGAAAATTCTTTTTGTGTTGGATAGTCTATTAATCGAGAAAGGCTTTATTCTACTTAAAATTAAGCTGCGACCAATAGCAGCGAAGAATCTGTGGAAATGTGAGAACTGAGATTTTTTTCTGAGATCTCTGAGATGAAATTATTTTGGATTCGATTTCTCACTCAGCTATTTGACGTGGCTGACATATGTGCAGCAACAATTAGTAAGGTAACCATTAAATCTCAATGATAACTGAGAATTATGTTCCACCAAATGTTTTTGCCTCAGTCAAGGTGACATTGAGATCTCAGTGAGATGTTGTTAGGTGAAACTGGCCTAATAACTGCTCAAATTAGAATTTTGAGAGTTCAATTGATTTGTGAATGTGATTGATTGCACTATTTGTGCAGATTATTGTGTTTAAACAATATCATTTTATGTACTTCTTAACTAAAAAATATGCTCAGAGCTCAGTTTAAAGAAAAAAAAATTTACTTAACGAAAAAAAACGATGCAAAAGTAAGAGAAATATTAGAATTAGGGAGAGTTCACCCAAGGGAATGCTTTAAGTATGAACAACTGAAAGGAATCATAAAAAATGCTCAAATTTTTCAAGTTCAAGAGAATTACGACCTAGGGAGAGTTGACTGCAATGCAATTTTACAATAACTTCCGAACAAAATTCCCACGCGCGCATGATGCACAAGTCGAGACGATACTCTGGCCGGTGGACGAGGGAGAGGCGGACGAAGTCGCGGGCAACTGCTAGTTCATCATATTACGAGAAATACCTGCGCTTCAACTGAATAAGCACAAAATTTTTCCGAAGTTTGCTGTCCATTTTTTCCTAACTTTGAACGTTAATGCATCATTTGACGATGCTAACCGATAGCTCATGATATTGAGAAAACAAATCAAAAAGAATAATTTAAAAAAGACCACTATTTTTTCCCTGGCTTTGCATGAGCTTTCCAGATTAAAAAACTCAGTTTTTATTTGCGTCAACTGAATAAGCACACGATCTTTCACTCTCATTATTTTAGTTGGTTCTGAGAGTTTTAAGTTAATTGGTATACCAAATCAAAAGTTTAGCTGTTAAATTAAAATTAAAAAAAAATATGGTTAGATCAGAAGCTTCAATAGAGTCGGGCGAGTTAAGGTTGATTCGTTAAAAGAATAAAGACTGACCGTGCGTGCTATAGCTACCACCGTTGATCGGAGTCTTAGTGTTGTCTATTCGTACCTCAGAAACCAAAGTTTGTACGAGAAAAACATGAAAGGTAGTAAAAAACGGCAACATTCGAGGTTGATCGACGAACAATTTTGAGATGTGCTCCCAGTTCATGTGGCTCCGCGGTAAAAATTAAACAAAAAGTTGGTGTAACTGCAGGTGTTTCAACAGTCCACAGAGTACCAAACAGCGCAGAGCATTTAAAATGATTGCAATTCCAAAAGAAACCACCATTAAACGAGCAACGAAAAGATATTTGTTTAAGATTTTCCAGACTCGATGTGAGTTGGAAAAGCGTGCGAAAAACGCGGTTTTTTCGGATGGGAAGAGTTTCAATTTTGATGGCCCTGATCATTTTAATTATTACTTTTACGATTTGAGAAAAGAAGACCGATTTTTAGCGCGGCATCATAGTCGAAAAGGTGGGGTTATGATATGGAGAGCAGTTAGCTACTATGGGGCTATTGAGCTTGAGTTTTAAACGTCAAAAAGGACTGCAATTACTTACAAAAGAATATTGGAAAGAAAGTTTCCTTAATTTTCGGATATTTTTGGACCCTATAAATGGATTTCCAATATGACAACGACCCCATCCAAACGTCGCGTCGTGCACTGTCAAAAGTGGGATACAGGACCAGAATGTTGAATTACTTCAACGGTCGCCCTATTTACCTGACCTGGACCTTATAGAAAATGAATGGGGATGGTTGGTACGTAAAGTCTATGAGTCAGGCCGTCAGTTTGAGGACAGAGAATCGCTTATTCCAGCCATTAAGTTACCATGGAGAGAAATTTCGCTGGGCTACTTAAAGAGTTTATACGATTCCATGCCAGCCCGAATTAATGAAGTAATCAAGAATAAAGGTGTTAGTACCCAATACTAGAAATAACCATTAAAAAAATTATTTAAAGAAAATTTTGTTAATTTCTTTCCGATTGATTTTATTTGCATTTTTAAAAGTTGTGCTTATTCAGTTGACGAAAAAAAAAATGAGTTTTTCAATCTAGAAAGCTTTGCATGAGAGGCAGGTAAAAAATAGTGGTCCTTTTTTAAATCATTCTTTTTGATTTGTTTTCTCAACGTCGTAAGCTATCGGTAAGCATCATCAAATGATGCATTAACGTTCAAAGTTAGGAAAAAATGGACAACAAACTTCAGAAAAATTTTGTGCTTATTCAGTTGAAGCGCAGGTATTCCTCGTAATATGATGAATGATACTTTGTGGCGCTCGTACGCCAAAAACTATTGATTTTATGAAAAAATTATTGATACATAAATTGTAGGAAATTTTTTCTAGTTTAATTTTGTACAAGATATTTTTTTCGTAAAATGCGTAGGAAGGGAGATATTCATAAAAAACCGTTTTTAGACGCCATTTTTTCAAGATGGCGGAGCGAGCGGCGGGGGTACGAGGTGGCAAAGTTGAAATTCGAAAAGGGCATACCCAAATCTATAAATTAACCAATTTTTAAAACTCCCGGAAAACTTTCCAGGTAAAACTACCAAATGACTGGACTATAAAGAAATATAAAATATTTTAAATATACACTTTAAGAAATGTATACAAAAGTGCAGATGACAATTAATATTTTTATGAATAAAAACTTTGCAGTGTTAATGTTTTTTTTTTTATTAGTAGTAGAGTCAATGAAGCTCAAAAAAGGGCGTTTTCAGAAAGTCCTCAGAAACAGCTCGGATTTTGAAAAAAAAATTTCTAATTTTTTTGTTTTTTATATTCTTTAAAGTCTGAAACAAATCATTTGGGGGAAATTATTGCTTATATTGTTTAAACAATTTTTATATTGTTTATAAAGAGAGATCCAAAAACAATGTTTTTGATAATTGGAGTGTTTAGGCTGCATTAAGACAAGAAAAAAATCATATAGAAAGGGGGGTCTATTGTCCCCCGTTTAGCCGGGAGGGGCGATCTTATAACAAAAAAAGCCTATTTTTCAAAAAAATATTAAAAATCAACGGCTTTTTCCCCTATGCCGTGTTATACCTTCTTGCAAAGCTAAATAACGCTTCTTTCATTTTGCATTTAAATAAAACTGTTTTCAGGCATAGTTTTTGAAAAAATCATCTTCAAAGTCAAAATATCGAAATTTTCAACTTTTTTTTTTAACTTCGAACTAATTTTTTTCGAAATTGTATGTAGTTAAGTACTATTTTTTTCCACAATTAAATGCGGTTACAAGTTCTCAGTGCGATCCAGAAACCGCATATTTTAATGTCTTCTTGTTTTTGAGAAATTAAGAAAAAACTAAAAACACTCAGAAAAAAATTCACAAAATTACTTGTAAGTATTATTTTTTGGAATAAATAGAACAAAATATCATCCAAATTTTCTTTTTTTTTTTGTTTTTTTCTTAATTTCTCAAAAACAAGAAGACATTAAAACATGCGGTTTCTGGATCGCACTGAGAACTTGTAACCGCATTTAATTGTGGAAAAAAATAGTACTTAACTACATACAATTTCGAAAAAAATTAGTTCGAAGTTAAAAAAAAAAGTTGAAAATGTCGATATTTTGACTTTGAAGATGATTTTTTCAAAAACTATGCCTGAAAACAGTTTTATTTAAATGCAAAATGAAAGAAGCGTTATTTAGCTTTGCAAGAAGGTATAACAGGGCATAGGGGAAAAAGCCGTTGATTTTTAATATTTTTTTGAAAAATAGGCTTTTTTTGTTATAAGATCGCCCCTCCCGGATAAACGGGGGACAATAGACCCCCCGTTCCATATAATTTTTTTCTTGTCTTAATGCAACCTAAACACTCCAATTATCAAAAACATTGTTTTTGGATCTCTCTTTATAAACAATATAAAAATTGTTTAAACAATATAAGCAATAATTTCCCCCAAATGATTTGTTTCAGACTTTAAAGAATATAAAAAACAAAAAATTTAGAAATTTTTTTTTTCAAAATCCGAGCTGTTTCTGAGGACTTTCTGAAAAAAAGCTTCATTGACTCTACTATAGTTCTTGAAATCTTGAATTCAGGTCACCACAGAATAGGGCCTCGCAAAATCTGTCTTGCCCACATAAAATTTTGGTCTTGCGGCGCCACTGATGAGATGGAATGTCGTTTTTTCGTTACAATTTATCAATTCTGCGTTAAAAAGGTTCTTTACTTCAAGTTTTCGAGGGTTGCAAATGTTTTCGGGTTATGTATGTAAATACGCTCTATATCCACAGTGCAGTTCAGGGTTCTGAATTGTAATTAAAATATGCAGAAGCTATTGCTTCCAGACACAATCAAATGTTTTTTTGATGTCAAAAAATGTCCGATAGTGCTTTGGTGCTAGATGTTTTCAAAATAATCGTCATCTACGTTTAAGTCTATTTACTACTTAGAATGACCTTTTTGAGGATTTGTCTTTTGTTGCAGAGAAGGGAGATTCGTCTTTTCCGGAGACGTTGTTATTGATGTAGGTACTTATAACGATCATTGCCACGAGGAACTAGGAGAGTGTTTCCAAGGCCAATTGAAAGGTCTTATCGAAGCCTACAGACTTCTGTTAATTTCTGTGAACTATATTCTTGACTTGCTCTAGAAGTCCTTCCTACTAAAAGGATCGCTAGCTCGGCTGTTGTTGGTAAAACCGACAATCGCAAAGGCATTCGGATCGGACGGTGGATATGGGTTGTGTTTTTGCTTAGGCATTAGTATAGGTGTATTCCAAAGCTTCAGACTAAGTTTCCTCTGATGATATGAGAAAAGATCCACTTTGAACGTCATTCAACACAGAATTCTGGTGTGTTTTTAATCCTTCTTTGTTTATTGTTAATGGTCAAAATATTGTCCAACTCAAAAGCCAATTAAAAAATATTTTGCTTCAATGCACAATTCTTTTTCAATTTGTATAAAATCTCAATTCCACGAGACATTTCAATTCTAAAATAAATATTAATAACATAACTAATATCTGTTTTGGTCATTTTCCACATTTCAGTTGCCACCGAATCGCTAGGTAACAAACTAAATGGTCTGCTGCAAGACGCCGAGAGCCGGATACAGGATCTCAGTGGATGTGATAGCTTCCCACAGCAGCCAACAGCATTTAGCAGCACCCGTTCCTCGATATCCAGTATTATTATTGGTGAGTTGTGTAAGTTACACATACGCCATCATGCACCCAACCCATAAATCGCTCGATATTGTGGAACATGCATGAAATTCTCCGTCTACCCTCGGAAGCATGTCCATCCTCTGCCTTCCAGTGTAGTTCATGGAAATATGGTTTTTTTTTTTTTCTGTAAAAATAATTTTACCAAATTGCTGCATGATGTCAGATGAAATTGCGTTTTGAAACACAAACTGACAACTCGGGAGAGGGCGAGTTTTATCTCTTGGGAATGTTATTTCATCGTTTGTGTATGTGTCTGTGTGTGTCGTCCTAGTTGCAGTCTTACCTCAAGCGTAAAGTGCCCAAGCAATTTGTACATTTATGTGATTTGATGCAATTTCAGGTAATAGTGGACCATCAGTGACTGGTTGCACCGGAACTGAAACTGATAAACAAATTGGAATTTGGGAACGACGTGTGAAAGGATTACGTCGCATGCTGCTGGGCTGGGATCAGGCCCGTCCCCCAGATTGCCCGATGGCTGTTGGTGTTGATGTCATCGGAGTTAATTCCATAATGGTGCGAATTCTCGAACCCACAGAGGGTGCCATTGGGACCAAATTCAAAGGTAAATTTATTGCTCTCATCTGTTTTTGTCTGTTTATGAAGTAATTTGGTTAATTTCATATTTAATTCACAGTTCAATGGTCAACAAGAGCAGATTTCAGCAATGTGGTTGGTGAACGTGAGATTCTGGAATGGAATAGCTTTCAAGGAACAATGGGCGCCAATTGTAGAATAAGTGACCTAACTCAGGGACGTAGATATTTCATAAGGGCATGTTGTGGCAATGTCAAGGGATGGGGTCCATCAAAATTGTCTGTGCCAGCCAGTGTTGTTCCATCCAGTAAGTGGCAGAGGCAACTTCTAATATTGACTTAATGTCTGATGATGTATCATTAATTTGTTTTGCAGGTTGGAGGGACCTGACTGACAGGGATGATCGCTTTATGGGTAGACTGCGTATCCTTGATAGTCTCTTTACAGCTGTGCGTCTGGCACGACCTGAAGATGCCTCTGAATTGACCTTGGAATCGTCTGCTGCACACAGGAGAAATCCAAAGAAGAAGACAACCATTAAACAATTGTTTTCGGTGACGTCAAAGTTCCAAAAGCATCTCAGACGGTTGGTATTTTCTCATTTGTTTTTTGCTCTGTTAAATGAGCTGTCAGTTGAAATGTGTGCTATTAAGTGAAATTTAAATTTTCTAGGGGAATCTATTTGGCGTGCATATTGTACTATGAGGATAAGGTTCTGGTGACGAGTGAAGATTGCATTCCTGTAATTGAGATTGATGAGACGTATCCCAGTTCCTTGCACAGTGACTATCATTGGTTTATGAAGGTGAGTGTTGGGTTTGTGGATTCAACAATTAATTTGTTTATTCACCGAGATGATCTTTGGAATTCTTGGTGGGAGGAAATGAGTATACATTTTAGACGTGGATTTAATCTAAGAAAGGATAAATATTTGTGACAAGATAAATGTTTGGTTAGGACTTAAACTCAATTCAATGTTAATCAAAAATCACGAAAATTAAAACATTTAAATGTCAACTACTGCTTCTCTTGGTGGCGCGCATCCTTCATGTCCAAAATGAACCAATGACGTCGGCGCGGCGTCGCCAAACTAAAATACACAATAAACAGCATGTTTATCGGGATGCATTAGCCGCTTTTGGATCTCATGAAAATTGGTGTCATCCCAAATTAGAAATCCATCATGGTAATTTATTTATTTGAAAAATGAAGTTCAAATAGATGACCGCTATCAACTGTCAAAGTTGGTTTTATAGCTTATAGTTTGTTTTTGTGTTATTTAACACTCGCAGTCAGGCTGCTTTGGTTTTTATTTATGTTTGTTTGAACAACGATAGCAACTTAGAGGTGCTTCCACCAATGGCTTTTTCCGTCAATTTCTTTGGCTGGAGTTATAGCTATTTCACGGGTGCCAAGCCGATCATCAGACTCCTTTATTATTGGTGCTGCCTGGTTTTTATTTTTCATATTAATGAAAAACTTTCTGAGTTTACTTTGGGATTTGAACCTAGGACCAGCTAGTTGGGAAGCCAATGCACTACGCACTGCGTAGCTTTTTTTAGGTAATCAAAAAATTTCTTCCAAACTTGTGCTCCGTTATAGTTCATTGTCTTACTTACTTACTTATGGTGGCGCTACAGTCCAGGTCGGACCAGTGACTCACCCAACAAACATCTCCAGCCAGCTCGGTCCCTAGCTAGCTGTCTTCAGTTTCGCATGTAAAGTTGGTTCAGGACCTCTACCACCTGAGCCGCGGTCTTCCTTTTCTAAGACGTCCTTCCGGGTTGGATTCGAAGACTCTACGAGCCGGAGCATTGTTTTCCATTCGCTCTACGTGACCCAGCCATCTCAGTCGTTGGACCTTAACTTTTCTGGCTAGGTCAGTGTCGCTGAACAGCTCGTACAGTTCTTGATTGAATCTTCGTCTCCATTCTCCATTTATGCAGACAGGACCAAAAATCACTCGAAGAATTTTTCTCTCGAAGCAGCCCAAATGTTGTCGGATGTTGTCATGGTCCATGTCTCTGCACCATACATTACGACTGGGATGTCAAGGGTTTTGTAGAGTGTCACTTTAGTTGCTCGGGAGAGGACTTTACTACTCAATTGCCATAAGTCCAAAGAAGCAGCGATTGGCAAGAGTGATTCTTCATTTGATTTCAGCGCTGGTATTGTTGTCTGAGATGATAGCAGATCCCAGATAGACAAAGTACTTAACTACCTCGAAGTTAAATCTGTCTATGTTGACGTTTGCTCCAAGACGTCGATGTTGGTAGTCCTTTCTTGTTGACAGCATTAACTTGGTCTTGCCCTCGTTAACCGCTAGACCCATCTCCATGGCCTCCAACTCAAGGCTCACAAACGCTCCACTGACATCACGCTGTGTTCTTCCAATTATGTCAATGTCGTCTGCGTATCCTAGTAGCTGGACGGACTTTTGAAAGATTGTGCCTCTGGTGTTGACGTTGGAGCTTTGCACAATTTTTTCAAGAATGATGTTGAAGAAATTGCATGACGACGCATCGCCTTGTCTAAAACCTTTTCTGACATCGAAAGCGTCCGTTAGGTTTTTACCGACCACGTCATTTTACACAGACGGACGAGTTTTTCTGAGATGCCAAAACTAGACATTGCTTTATATAATTGATCTCTAAAGATGCTGTCGTACGCGGGCTTGAAATCGATGAAAAGGTGGTAGGTATCGATTTGAAGTTCCTGGGTCTTCTCCAAGATCTGTTGTAGGGTGAATATTTGATCGATGGTGGACTTTCCGGGTCTGAAGCCACACTGATAAGGACCTATCAGGTTGTTGACGACAGACAAGATCTTATAGGCGATGTTAAGGAAACTTATACCTCTGTAGTTGTTGCAGTTCAGGGGATCTCCTTTTTGAGGATCGGGCATACGATGCTGAGGTTCCATTCATCGGGCATGCTATCCTCCGACCAAATTTTGCAGATGAGCTGGTGCATGTTCCTAACCAAATCATCTCCAGCTGATTTGTACAGTTCGGCGGCTAAACCGTCTGCTACAGCGGCTTTGTTTGACTTAAGTTTAGATATCGTTATCAGGTGCATCGCTCGACACCCCGTTTTTAAGGAAATTTGAAAAAAAAAATTGCTAATTGAAGTGCTTTATATGTGTTTTTTATGTACCGAAAAATCAAATTTCGTGCTCCAATGCAACATTTTTTTTTAACAAAAATCTGGGGTTAAGCACGATATCGATTCAAACCCCGCATGTTGAACGAATTGGAAAAATTCATCAAGAATACTATCAAAATTATGTGCTATTTATGTTCTCGCGATAACAGTAATAATAAATCATGCACTAGTATGTATGTACATTTAAACAAATAATTTTTTTATTCCATGCGGTTGGGTGTGGCTCCAAACTATTAGAAATAAATAAGGACTCTCGGAACATATAAAATTTTGGCACTAGAATTGCGTGCTAATCGTGCTGGCAATAATCGCAAAGAAAACCGAGCGCTGACAAAGTTCAATTTCAAATTTCCAAAATTTATAAGAAACTTCATACGTCAAAGCTCACATTAATGAAAAAAAGAGAGAGAAAAATAACAGAGAATAAAAAAACCTTAAAGTATGCAAGGAACTTATCGCCAGATCTCTGTTGTAAAGTTTGTATTTGAATTTTTGCCGTTGAATCCAAATAATCATTTTAAATATTCAAAATTACATTTTTATATAGGTTTTGATATTTTATTAATTTTTTACATACGTAAGGTTTTCTATTCCTATATAAAAATAAAAATTGATAAAAAATAATCAAGTTATGAATGTTTTAATGAAAACTACTATCGTGCACTTTTTTCACTGTAGTAGGGTTGCCGAGTGGTTTGCCCCGGTTTATACAAGGCAACCCTATATATTCGTTAAGAGTACTTTAAGACCTTGAATTCGGTACCAAATTTATAAATTTCCCTGATGGGTTTTTTTAAGGTTAAAAATCAGTGGCTTCTGAGGCGGTTGCCGATCGCTTCGCCCTTCGAACTAAGCAACCCATAATATTCTGTTTCGTCTCGTCGAGCTCTATAGTTGGACACTAATTTTATCTATATTCCTGATGGGTTAATTTTTGGCAACCCTGGTGCGCTGTCTTTGTCTCCAAAAACTCTATCAAATAATGCGAGAGTAACGTTTTAGCACGAGGATTGTACGAGTTTGGTTCAAAAAAATTCAAATTCCAAATTTTCAACAGAAGTCGCCAGTTAGTTCCTTGAATACTTTAAGGCAATATTCAATAAGAGGTGTTATTTTGAATAGCCCGCTATTTTGATAGCTGTCACTTTTGAAGCTGCCATTTTTTGACATTTGACAAGTAGAAACTACGCCATTAATAAAAATGGAACGATACACGCTTCGACAACGCATTGAAATTATTAAAATTCACTATAAAAATGGTGAAAATTTGGCAGAGACACGGTTCGTCAAACTAACATTTTTGCGTCGTCGTGAAGCACCTTGTCGCACCGAAATACAGAAATTGATGGACAAATTGATTTAACACCTTGCGACTTCTTCCTTTGGGGCCACGTGAAAGATAAGGTCTACGCCAACAGCCCAGCGTCGATTCAAGACCTCAAAGATGGAATTCGTGAGGCTATCGAGGACATAGGGCAGCCACTTTGCGGTTTGGTTATGGAAAATTTCATGAAAAGGATATGGTCCTGTAAGCGTGGTCGTGGTGGCCATTTGGCTGATGATGTATTCCATTAACGGCATACTTTCCTCTTTATAATGAAATAAACATCCGATCATTTGTCTTTGAATATCAAAATAACACCTCTTATTGGAAAACCCTTTACAAACTTTAAAACAAAGATCTGGCGATAAGTTCCTTGCATACTTTAAGGCTTTTTTATTCTCTGTTATTTTTCTCTTTCTTTTTTTCATTAATGTGAGCTTTGACGTATGAAGTTTCTTGTAAATTTTGAAATTTGAAATTGAACATTGTCAGCGCTCGGTTTTCTTTGCGATTATTGCCAGCACATAATTAGCACGCAATTCTGGTGCCAACATTTTCCGAGAGTCCTTATTTATTTCTAAGCGTTTTGGAGCCACACCCTACCGCAGGGAATAAAAAATTATTTATTTAAATGCAGATACATACGTAGTGCATGATTTATTATTGCTGTTATCGCAAGCACATAAATAGCACATAATTTTGATAGTATTCTTGATGATTTTTTTCAATTCCTTCACCATGCGGGGCTTGAATCGATATCGTGCTACACCCCGGATTTTTGGTAAAAAAAAAAATGTTGCAATGGAGCACGAAATTTGATTTTTCGGTACATAAGAAGCACATATAAAGCACTTCAATTAGCAATTTTTTTTTCAAATTTCGTTAAAAACGGGGTGTCGAGCGATCGCTATCTTCACTTCGTCCATGTCGGGTGGGTGGCCTTCTGCAATTCATTGTCTACTGACAACATTTTCTGCAAAAGAAGCTCCAGGGTTTACATCGCCTTTAACTACTTTTTAAAATTGGACATGTGCATGTTTTTCCTGCATAGTTATTTCATCAAGACTCATCATAAATTTGTGGATTATTTGATTATTATTTGAGTTAGATCCGAAATAGTAAAGCCTTTATTCCTTTGGTAAACTGAATGATACACTGTCTCTTTTCTGGACTGGTGGATGCTTCACCATAGCCTCCCCAATTTTATCGATGCAACGGATATTTTTTAATGTGTAATTTTAAAATATTAATTATTAACGTTGTTTCACTTTATTGAACAATGAAATAAACTCTCGTATTAGCGGACGACCGCTCTCCATGAAATGAGTTTAAAGACTAAAAACTAGTTTTACGTTACTGCCATAAGATACTGGCTGAGAGCAGGGATGCTGTTTACTCTTTCCATATCGTTCGACAATCGACATATTGTTTGTTAGTGTGTGCTTAGTACTGTCTAACAGGACAGTTTGTCCAGTGTTGCCATCCGTGTCTGATCCCATACATTCTAATTCGGAATACGGCCTCGTTAAACAAACGTAAGGCAAACTCGATCTCTATCATCTTCTTTCTCTGTGTTTTATCTGAGTTGCAATCTTCCACTTCTGCAAAGTCCTTCCGCAAAGATTCAATAAAATTACTTTGCCGCTGTCTGCATAGATATGTTCCACTGTATAGTTCTTGGTTGAATATTCGTCTCCTTCCAAATGAATGCTTACGGACGAGCAAATTTAGAAACAACCCAAAGCGTTTTCGCCGGATGTTGCTAAGGCACTTATCTCCCGCCATATCGGGCTGATTAGGTTGACACTTTACTTGCTAGTCCATAGAAGTTGTAGACAATTTTCAAAGTTGAAACTCTCTGTGGTAATATTTTGTTAAGAAGGTTGACGTTGAGTAGCCTTTCTAGATAATTTTTCTCTCTTTCCAGTTCAATAGAGTTTCTAATTTTTATTAAATTCTTTTTTTTTCTAGGTGGCATGTACCTGGGAAGATGTGAAATCACTTCGCACCGACATGGAACGACATCTGACCTCCACCGTCCACTTCCGCACCAAACTACTATCGGCCGCTTGTCAAATGCAATCAGCTCTCTGTCTTACCGATCTTGGTCAATTATATCACAAGCCCCTGCGAGATTCCCACGGCACAGTTGTCCTCTGTTGCGTGAACGCGGTGAAAACTCAAAAATCAATTTCGGTTCTCAACTCTCGCTGGCTGCCTGTAAATAAGATTCAAAAGAAAATCACAGCCTTACACGAAGACTACAACATCAATGAGATGCTAATATCATCAATCAGTGATCAAATACTCTACCATCAGACTTCGACAACGAAAATAAGTCCCGGCTTGTATCTGGGCTATCTCAAAATGCAATGTTCGGTTGACCAGATTCAAGTGGTTGTGCCGGTGAAAACACCAAATGTTCTTCCACATGCAAAAGTTCGTGATAACTCTCACATCACAGCCGATGAATGGGAAATTCTCACAAAACAGACCAAACCTGAGACAATGCCATTGGAATTCAGTCCAAATCCTGAGGTGATGACGGAAGTGCAAAGGATCTTTCTGCATGACATTACAACCGCAGCGAATAACCTCTTCAAGCACATGAACATCCGCCTGGAAGAAGCTCTCAATTATAGGTTGTACGATGTTGAGATCATTGAGCTGTCCAAAGATATCAGTTTTCTCATAATCTGCCCTCCAGTCGAGTCGTCATGTGCTGTACCTGGTCAAACGGAACTACTACTTCAACGGGACGACCTACTCTGTCTGACGATACAGGCCTTCGAAATGATTCACTTGAGAACCTATCAAAATGGCATCATACAAAAGTATTCACGGCTCTCGTGTATTCTCGAGCTCGATACTGCCTTAGCAAATCATTCCCATCGTGAAGCTTTCTCAACCAGTGAGCTGCAAATTGCGAAGGAGCGTCTTGCGAAGCTCCAAGAACTAACCCTTAATCTGAATACTGTTTGGAAGAGCGTCCGCTGGCTAATTGATGTTATTGCGTTTGCCCGTGATCGAAGCTGTAATCCAACAGTGACCATTAGGGAAATTCTGGATTTCAAGAAAATGGTTGAGGAGAATTTCGAAAATTCCCTGTGCGACAACAGCAATTGCCATCTGCTCCAACTTCCCGTTCGTGATACAAAATTCAGCAAGAGCGGCCCTGGTCGAGGATCTTGGCCGGGTCCAGCAGCAACTTCTCATCTCAATTCAGAATGCTACCTAGCAGGTGAACACTCAAAATCCGAACAGAACCTTGGCTCTGTTCAACCGCAACAGTTCTTGCATCCGAAAATGTCTTCGAAAAATGACGAATCTCTTCGGAAAAACAGTGCGGATTCAACGTGCTCACAATACACACAAAGCTACTACTCGACCGGAGGTGAGAACAGTGAAATGGTGCAGTACCGCATGCCACCGTCCCGCTCTGAGGACACTCTATCAGCGAATAAACAATTAAAAAATTCTCACTTCAGGAAACGGACAACTATGCCGAACGTCCAGGGTGCTCTTGCATCCAACTCAGCTCCGTACCTCTCCGTGAGCGCCCATAGCAGTAGTTGTCAAACGAATATCACCGATTCGGTGCAAAGTCTTTCCAGTGACTCGGAAACTGCTTCCTATCCAATCGCTCAAAGAGTCAAACTCAAGACTACGGCTGCACTCAAAGATGGTGGTCTCTTCCTCAAATCAACACTGAATGCTCTACAAACCGAAATCAAGGGAACCGATTCGAAAGCGGTTCATTGCTCCGAACCGTCCTCACCAGTATCGAATAAGTCACACAAACGTCCAATACCTCGTCAAGCTAGTGCTGAAGACTGTACATTAGGGAATTCTACATCTACGACATCCGGCGCAATGGCTACCAGTGGCAGTGGCGGCGGCGGGGGTGTGGCAAATGCTGCAACAAGTACAACCCAACAAACCGGCATTATACAGGTGTTCACGGCTTATGAGACGGGTTTGGCTAGTGGAACAAGCCTCAAACTAAACGTCACACCAAAGACAACAGCCAGAGAGGTTATCAATCTGGTTGTGAAGCAAATCAATATGGCGTCGGTGTTGAAGGGAAATAATGGACCAATTTACTCAGCTGATAAATTGAACAATTTTTGTTTGGTAGCAGTTATAGGTGCGAGAGAACGATGCTTGCGGGACGATTTCAAGCCGTTGCAACTGCAAAACCCTTGGAAGAAGGGGCGCTTGTATGTCCGACAGAAGCACGAATTACTGGCTGCTATCGAGCATTCTAATCGAAAGTCACATCTTATTTAAGGTTTGTTTTTTGTTACATACCTACGGAATATTATAAGTTAAAAGATAAAAACCGTTTCTGAAAGATTTAAACTCTCCAAAGGTCTTAAACCAATTATCTGGCTTCATAAATTCATATTCAATTTTACGTTTCCCACCTCTTTTGGTTCTGTCACCTTTAACGCCGCAAAAAAAAATGTTTGGTTTTCTTCCCTTATGTTCTAGCTATGATCCTATAAACAAATTTGTGCATGGGTAAGGGCAAAGACAAATGTCTTTTTTCAAAATTCAATAAAATTTCCTGCATTATTTTTGTCCATTCCATTACTTAATTATGAAACACAACGTCATTGATGTAGCTCCCTCTGTTGGCTTTGCAGAAGGCAGAAGCGAATTCTGACACTCCTATTTTCAAGCACCTTGATGTCCGGATTCGGGTTTTAGCTTATAAAAAATGTATCATTTCAGTTTTCACATAGACTTAAATGTGACTCGCTTAACGTGATTCTCGCTCTTATTTTGGTAAATGGCTGTCAAAGTTAGTACCTACTAAGTAATAAATTCAAGTGCACTTCAAAAGTACTAAAGTGCTAGCATCGTCTACAACTTATCTAACCTTATATGCTGAATCGATTGAGGCTTATCACGAGATTTAGCGAAGTAGATTAAGAACAAATCTCGACTTTTCTGAGATTTAGCTACTTTCCATTACATAATCGGAATCAGGCATAATAATTTTTGTTTCGTTTCGACGATATCAGGGAACTGTCAAAAACAAAATATGTATATGCTTATTGTCAGATTTATCGGAGCTTCATTATGATCATTTATGGTCAGGAACGAGCGAATCCCTTACCGCATAATCAACTTCAAATATTTGCTAAGTGGTTTTTCAGAAATGACAGTTCAACGCTCAAGTGTTTCATAAGGTCTGTTCTTTTACTCCTAAAAACTCCAGAAAACTCACTCTAATTCCCAAATTCTCACACTTTTCTGTTCTTTTACTCAAGTTTCTTGTAAGTTTTGCCACTTTTGATGGAGAAAAATATTTTCCCTATCTCCCGATTTAATACGCAAAAATTTCTTGCGGTATAGACTTTGCGAATTCGGTCAAAGCATATAAGAACTAAATTGAATTTTCATACGTTTCATATAATTTTGTGCATTCGTGAGATTAACAGCCTGATTCTCCCCCTTGAGATTGTGAGGAATCACAAGTCATAAGCCCTTGTGACTCTTTCTTGTGAGGATTGTTGTGATTCGATAACATTTGTCGGATTCTCGCATAATCCTCACAACTAAAGTCACAACGAAACTCACCACAGCTAAAGTGAATATATCTTGCAAGGATATACGAATCTTCTCGGACAGCCAAGCCGCTCTCAAATCTCTCGCGTCTGTCTCCACAAACTCTCAAATAGTCCACGATTGTCGATCATCTCTGAATGAGACGACGCGACGGAACAGTTTAATATTCACCTCATTTGGGTGCCGGGCCACAGAGACATTCCGGGAAATTGCAAAGCCGATGAGCTCGCCAAAAACGGAACACTTCTGCCTAATAAAAATATAAAAACATAACATAGGAACACCACTTGCTACATGCAAATATCTTCTCAAACAATATGCTCTAGAATCAACAAATGCTAAATGGTCACAGGGTACCACCTGCCTAGCAACCAAGCAAATATGGCCAAGCATAAACTTAAAACGGTCAAAAGGCTTGATATCCCTGAGCAGACAGGACACTGCCTCATAGGTAGACATGCTCTGAGGCTAGGGGTCTACACAAATGACTTCTGTAGAAGCTGCATGGACGAGGAGGAATAGGAAACAGTTCAACACCTTCTATGTACATGTCCAGCACTCTCCATTAGAAGGAATAACTTTCTCGGTAATCCCTTCTTCGATAATACCAGTGAACTGGCACAAAAATGTCTCTGTAACTTCATTAAAAGAACGAATTGGTTTGTTTAAGTTCATTACTCTCCCATGAGTATTTTGTGGTATCACAACGGAACCTTGAGGTCTAAGTGACTCAACAACAACTAGACAGCCACTACAACCTAACCTAACCTAAGGTGAATATGAAAATGGCATGAGCTTCTCATTGAAAAAATTTAAAAGATTTCAAATTTGCCAATCAACAACTTCTTTCTTCAGCATTAATCAAAGATTCCAAAAGGGTAAATTACATTTTTTCTAGCACAACCCAGACAGTACCTATATAAATCGTTCTCTTGTTCCAACGACTTCTATGTTGACTGTGAGTAAGATCATTTTTTTTTAAATAAAGCTTCGAACGAAAAAAAATCATTAGTCAATAATATGCGCCATAATCATTTCAACTTCCAATTTTTTCACTACTCAAAAATCAAAATTTCAAATCTCAAATAATTTGCTAGTTATGACCTTCTCTGAAAGAGATCACAATTTCTATTGTTTTTGTGACTCTCACAAGTTGTGAGAATACGAAAAAGTCACAAAATCAATTTCACCTCTTCTTATGACTTGTGAGGTATCAGTGATGATGGGGAGAATCGGGCTGTAAGGCTGTGTTTTACTTTTTAGGAGGATCACAAAATCCCAACCCCTCGATTTTTAAAAGTTTTTACAAAAAATGAAATGTCAGGCGAAGCCAAAGCTTAAGCGTGTTTGTGCTTTCTTCATAATCCTCAAAATCTTGATCTGTTCAAGCAGAGATTTCTTAAGGTCAAAAAAGGAAAGCCCCATGTATTACTTACGTTTTACCTATTTTTTTTTTTTTCAATTACTCTACGTCTACGTAACTTAGCAAACCTAAAATCCAGCAAAAAAGAGGTGCACACGCACGCACAGTGGTGCGTTCTTTAACTAAAAATTGGTGACTTTACATAGTTGGTTTGTCAAAAATATCGTTGAAGTGTCATAGTTGGAATTCATTGGATTTAGTTGAAATCATTTCAGAACGCGTTTTCGTTAACCTGTCAAACAAGAAAAAAAGCAAATCCACTGTCTACACATAAAATGGAATTTCATTTAAAAACATTCCAAAATAGCTTTACATCCTCACAACTCACATCTTAATAAAACAAACAAAATAATATACTATAGACTGACTTTTATAGTTTCTATTAAAAGGTCTTTCTTATTAAATTATTTGATCAATCCGAAATATTAAAATTAAAAGTTAAAAAAAGATTTTGAAAAATCTATACAAAATAATCAAAGACAAAGCCTAGTTGGAGTTTTTCAACCTTAAAAAAAAATAAAACGTAAAATCTTTAAAAGAAACTAAAATAAAAAAAAAAATGAAATTGTTTAAAAATATTTTTGTATGTATATAATAGATTTTTTGTATTGTTTTAAGTGTCAGGTGTAGTTTAGATATTAAAAAATAACAATGCAAATCTATTCTAAGAACATTCCTTCATGTATAATTGCACAAAATAAGTCAGTTTCCATAGTTTCCATAAATGTAGATATTAAAAATAAAAACAAAACAATATGATTTAGCTTAAGATGTTAATATTCTAAAAAAAATAATAACCTATTCCCCATGCACTTAAATTCATCTTTGGTTTAAAGAAAACTTTTTGATTTTGAAAAAAATCTAAAGGCTGAATCACAAACACGTTTCAGCTTCGGCTCCTCCTGACGGTTACGAGTTCGGCCACAGGCATGTTATCAGAATGAAGCTTCGACCTCACGTTACGTACGTAATATTACGTAACGTGACTCCAAACGGAAGTTCACATTTGATTTATCTGACAGCTCAACAGCTATTAAAAAAAGTACTAAACAAAATTCATTTGTTTTTGGAGGGCGAAAATGATGGAGAGAGAATTGTCATTTAAAGCAAATTCATAACGGGTGCATCGTGAGGCAGATGAAGCCAAAGCTGAAACGTGTTTGTGATTCAGCCTTAACACCCTGAAACACATTTTCTTGGTTTTCTGTCTAACTTAATCAAATCTAATCCGGTGTCTTAATGATGAACTAAAAATGACATAATCCTTAATCTTTTTTTCAAACTTAACCACATCGCATAGGCACTAATACAATGTAGGTATTCGAGAATTACATTTTTGTAGTAAAATAAAAAGAACTACAAGCAACGAAATTTAGCTGGATCCTTTTCAAAAACCCCTACACACCACCGGCGAAAACTGTGATTTGAATCTTGTTGTCGTCTTGTCCATTGTTGATGTTGTTAATATTTTTGTTAGAAAAAAGAATAAAATTGCTGTTAAAATAATTGTAGTTAGATTTGCTTTCCTGCTTATACATAGATTCTACTAAAGCGTATCTATTGTTAATGAATTCAAAAAAATAAAATAGTAGGTGTTGTTATTTATTTTTAAATAAGAACCCATGATAAAACCTATAAGAAAATATATAAGAACTAGCAACAGAAAATTTAAAAAAAAGAAAAATTAAACTTAATGTCAATCTTTATCAATAATAGTTTATTCTTGCCAACACTTGAATTCGAGTGCACAAACAAAAGGAAATTAAAAAAACAAAAAAATATATTAAAAAAGTGAATCGAACGTTGAGTCTTATGATTATTTTAAATATTAAATTTTGATATTAAACACAAAAAGAATAACACTAAACAATGTTAAATTTAAAAATAAATGAAATATTAAAAACGAATTTTTATTGTGTTACCTAGTGATATTTAGTTGCATAAATAAAATGTAAAGGTGTAAGTTTTGAATTGACGGAAATTATACTATTTTTAAGTGAATAGAAACAAATGAAAATGTCTTAGGAGATTTAATCAATTATTAAAATTAAGAAAGAAAAAAGACATCCGTACATAAATAATTAAATAATTATATTTTGTAAGATATCCTTATTCTTACTATTATTATGTATTCATGTATAGACTTGATGTTAATTTAAAAAAATAAGACACCGAACCAAACTAGTTTTATGTAAATTTATATATGTAAATGTATTATGTTTGTATAGTGTTAAGTAAATATTATTACAAACTGTATTAAAAAAAAATGAATTAAAAATTCTGTGAGGGAAATAAAACGACTAATAAATGAATAAAAATGCAATACATAAAAATATTAAAAATTTGTGTTTTTCTATTAACAAAAAAGGTAATGTAGATTGTTATGACATTATGACGTATCATAATTAAATTAACGATAAAGTTAAATTCAATACTTAAATTGGTCAAGACTTGTTTTAATCAAAGACCATCTAAATAATAGCCCCACTTCTATCGCACACATATTAAGTATTGCTAATACCTCAAAGACCAGATTACTTTTTTTAGGGAATTGGGCTCTCGGATAGTCAACTTTTTTGTATCCAATATCTTTCGAACATTTTTGAAGTATGTTTTGAGAAATTCAATTAGAAATATTAGCACATTAGTCGAATTAAAAAAATTAATTGAGCGAAGGCCTAAATGGCTTCTACTCATCAACATTTCTCTGAATCCGTGTGAAGGATTATGGGGACCTAAAATTTAATGGCACCGCCGTTCTTGACAGATTAATACAACAATTTTGTTATTACTTACTTACTTAAGGTGGCGCTATAGTCCGGTGTGGACTTGGGCCTCAATCAACAGTCTCCGCCAGCCAGTTCGGTCCCTAGCTAGCAGCCTCGAGTTCTGCACTCCAAGTTGATTGAGGTCCTCTTCCACTTGTGTGCGCCACCTGAGTCGCGGTCTTCCTCTCCTTCTGCGTCCCTCGGGAATAGTGTCGAAGGCTTTCCGGGCCGGAGCATTGGTGTACATGCGCTCTAAATTACCGAGCCATCTGAGTCTCTGGACCTTGACCCTTCTGGCTAGGTCTACGTCGTTGTACAACACGTAAAGTTCGCTGTTGTATCTTCTTCTCCATTCCCCATCAATGCACACGGGGCCAAAGATGACCAAAGATGATGGACAAATTGGTTAATCCCGGATGACTGCAGTGAATTGCAGACGAACCTGGTAAATCGTGGACAGATACGGGATTTCAGGAATGAATTCGGAACGGACGAATATGGTTAATCGCAGATGAATCTGGTAAATCGCGGACGGATCCGGTGCTATTTCACGGACGAAGCCGGTAAATCGAAAACGAATCTGGTAAATCAACAGAACGAATTCGCTACGGGGTTAGTTACAAGACCACTTCTAACTGGCGGGGGAAGTTTATGTCTGGTTAGTATGGTTTTATACAAACAATTCCGTGGGGCACGTCTGCTCAATTCGAGCTCTTGATTTCGACTGAATTTACTGGGCTGGTAGCTGGCAATTTATAGGCAGCCTCCTGGTGACTCTAACTTGCCGGTGGTTGATTGACGACTGCTTGTTGTTTGCTGGGTTCTGCTTGGCAACCGGTTTGCTACTAGTTCAGTGCTTCTGGTAGCTGATTGGTGGATGGTCAGTCGATGCCAGTGTTAGAACCTTGATCCGATCGGAGCAAATTTGATCCACTTTTAAAGAGAAATAAAAATCTACTCCGACGCTCCGATTTTTCGAGATTTACTCCACTTTTTCAACAAAGACAATTTTGTTTACCTAAACTACCTGTTATACAAATAATGTATAACTTTACGTTCCGTTTCTTTGAAGAAAATTTAATTAAATAAAATTGTTAATCTTCAACTAATCTTATGTGCTTGTTTCGACTGCACTAATCACGATATTTAGCAAAGTAGATTTAAAATAAATCTCGGTTTTTCTTGGATTTTGGGTAGATGAAAACGTAATATAATACTAAACATACTATTATTCAACGTTTTGATCTACTAGTGTACCCTAAATCATGTGTACCAAAAATCAAGATTTGTCATAATCTACTTCGCTTAATCTCGTGATTAGCGTCGCGTCAGTGGAAACAGAATATTAAGCAAATCAAAACAACGTATTTTATTGAACAAGGAAGCGCTATCATACCGATGGCTTATGGGCATCCAACGACATGAGATTCCTGATAGAATTAGGGTAGAACTACGAGAACTAGAGTTTTACAGCCAAATTAATAAACATAGACTACCGAAGGGCTAACTCTTAGTCTGCGAACTAGTGGAAAATGCTATTAATAAAATAAAATTTCTCTTAAGTGACGTTTACTAACTTAGTCCGCTTTGAGAGGTGGATTAGCAAAGGACTATAAGCAAGAAATATGTCAATCGTGAAAAAAAAATAATAATAATAAATGTCTGTGTGACAATAAATTTTTGATTTTTGTTTTAAGTAAATGAATTTTTAAATCGATAGGAATTTAACTAACAACCAGCCTTCGATAAAAGAAAGAAAACGAGGTAAAATCCTATGGATGTCTTATGTGACCGTTCGAATTTACGGCAGACGCATAACTGGGCTGTGCAATGCAAAGCAGGAACAAGTCGAAAAAGCAATTAGCTATTTAAGCACAGAACTGTGCTATGATGCCCTACTACCACAAAGACACCCTGTTAAAACCTCTGTTATAAAATTTCGGAGCGAATTTGAAAAAAAGAGCAAATGCAAAATTTTACGAGTAGATTTGATATTTGAAACAAGAAGAAGATATTTACTTTTCAGGGAAATTTCTTCAATAAAAGTTTATTTAGGTATATTCTGCTTTATGACTTCTTCTTTAGAATTCAAGTTCTGAGCTGAACAATACTCACGACCCTGTTCCCATCGTCGTTAGAAGTGCTGTCACAAGTTTTTTTTTTTATAATTAACACGCGCTCAAGGGAATTTTTTCATTACCCTTTATATGCCAAGAGCACAGTGCGAGCATTAGGGAAAGGATAGAGGATGTAAAAGGAGGTGTCGGTGAACATTGGTTTTGAATTCTTCAATATTACAATGACTGGGGAAGACAGAGTGTGGAAGAGAGTTCCACATTCGCGTAGTACGGCTAAAGAACGATTCTCTGTACTTGACAGTACGTCCGAAGTTGGGCTCAAGGGTGAACTGATGGGCATTCATGCAGGCACGGGTATTACGGTTGAATGTCTTAAGGGGAGGAATGCAACTGGCTATTTCACTAGAGCAAAAACCGTTGAAGTATCGGTAAAACAGGGTGAGACATGAGACATTACGCCGATGTTCTAGAGATGTAAATGACTCAACGATGGTATTGTCACCAACTATTTTGAATGCTCTTTTTTGGATACTGTCCAGAAGATTTAAGTACGTCACTGGAGCACCAGCCCAGACGTGAGAATTGTACTCAAGCTTAGGACGTATGTAGGTTTTGTAGATGGTAGCCAGATCAGAAGGGGAAACAAATTTCTTGCATCGCCTTAAGAAACCTAAACATTTTGCGGCATTTTTGGCGACATCGCATATGTGCTCGTTCCACAAGAGGTGGTCAGTGATGCACATACCGAGAATCTCGAGATGTTCGGTCTCATTGATGCAAGTGCCACTCATGGATAGTGGCAAGGGGGGTATATCTCGCTTCGACGATACAAGACAGCATTGAGTTTTCGAAGCATTAAACTCTACGCGATTTTGTATTCCCCATTGTACAATGCTGTTTAAGTCAGAGTTTAATGAGCTTATCATATTTTGCCGTTGCAGTTCCACATCCGAAGAGGAAGGATGTGAGTCTGGAAACGAATATGAAAAGCTAAGGGTACTATCGTCAGCGAAACAATTTATTGGATTAGACGTAACAGATCATTAATGAAAATGAGGAAGAGGGTCGGAGACAAAACGGAGCCCTGGGGCACACCAGCATTTATGTTGTGGGTTTCAGACTTGAATCCGTCCAGTACAACTTGTATTGAACGGTTCGAAAGACAATTTCTAATCCAACGAAGGAGGGGTTCATCCATACCGAAAGCACGCATTTTCGATAAAAGAGCAAGATGCCAGACTTTATCAAATGCCTTTGAAATATCAAGTGCAACAATCTTACTTTCTCCAAAACGATGTAAAGATTTGTTCCACTGTTCGGTGAGATAAACCATCAGATCACCAGTGGACCTGTTGCTGCGAAAGCCGTACTGCCGGTCATTAAGAAGCTTTCGGTCTTCGAGATATTTCTTGAGCTGATAGTTTATCAGCGTTTCCATGACCTTAGAAAGAAGGGACGTAAGTGCAATCGGACGATAATTGGAGGGAGAAAAAGATTCGCCTTTTTTGGGATTGGCTGGACAAATGCTGTTTTCCAACTGCTCGGAACGAGCCCAGAAGAATAGGATAGATGTAAAAGCTTACGCAAGGGTTTTGCCAGCGTGGAAGAACACCTCTTCGGAATAATAGCGGGGATACCATCCGGACCAGCGGATTTTTGAAATGTTTCCCAAAACTTTATACTTCTTTCTCATTAGATAAATAACTCCGAAGTAATGGGTGTATTCATCTTTAAAAGACACAAAGTTCTTATATACGCCGTACCGTAAGTAGCTGGAGTTTTGACGTAGTCCAAATAGTCGTAAGATATGCAACTTATAATTAACTTTGCTGTATTATTTCTTTCATTGAATTTTGTTGATGCGAATAAATGAAAAACGAACTTTCACGAATGACTTGCTTAATACATTTATTTGTAGGTTATCTTCGCAACGGATAAAATGACAATGTGTTTTAAAGAGGAAGAACAAAATGGTCATTTGAATAAAAAGAGACAGAGATAAACATAGAACATGAGATAAATATAAGTTTGACAAGTTTGGTGTTTATACGCTTGAACAGTTTGGTGTTTATACGCTCCAACACTTCCTCCATAAACAGCAAACAGGTTACTTTATAATTTGATTTGTTAAACCCATCTTAAGTCGCAAAGCTTCAAAACGAGTCCGGGCCAGGGGTTTGGTCAGCAAATCTGCGACTTGGTCTTCTCCAGGAATATGCTCCAACTTGATAAATCCATTCAAAAAGCATTCTCGGACATAGAAATGCCTCACGTCGATGTGTTTTGTTCTTTTGTGGTATTCTGGATTCTTACCTAGTTTGACAGCACTTGCGGAGTCGACGAACAGCTCAGGTTGAAAATTCTTTTGTAGAGTGAGTTCTTCCATCAGACGCTTCAGCCACATGGCCTCTTTTGCTCCCTCACTTGCAGCCATAATTTCGGATTCGGTAGTAGATAATGCTACTGTTCGTTGTAATTGACTGGTCCAACAGACTGCTCCACCAGAAAGAATAGCAACAACTCCGGTCGTCGATCGTCTTGTTTTGATGTCACCAGCGAAATCTGCATCCGTATATACCTTTAAATTGTTGGTGTCCTTTGTGTACTTGATACATAAGTTGATGGTTCCACGAAGGTATCTTAAGATTCTCTTGACATCATTCCAGTCTTTCTTTGTTGGATTCTCTACTGAACGTGCTGCTGAACTAACAGCATAGGCTATATCAGGTCGTGTTGCTGTTGCTAAGTATAACAAGCTCCCAATAGCTTCACGATATGGCACTGATTCCTTCATACTTTCGTTGTCTTCGGTTTCAACATTAACCATGGGTGTTGTCACAGGATTACATTGGCTCATATTGAATCGATCTAAAACTTTCTTGAGATATTTTTCTTGACTAAGATAAATCGAATCACCTTGAAGACTAATTTTCATACCTAGAAAATTATCTAAGGAACCAGTTGTTATTTTAAATTCTGATTTTAATTGAGATAGAAATTTTTGAATTGATTGTTCGTCATTACCAAAAATGAGTCCATCGTCGACATAAGTTACCACATACAGTACGATTCCATTGCGGTTGCAATAAAATAGGCAAGGATCAGCCTTACTGTTTTCTAGTCCAGAATTCTTCATAAACGTCAAAAATCGTGAATGCCAACAGCGCGGGGCTTGTTTGAGTCCATACAAGCTTCCTCTCAGGAGACATACCCTGTCGGTGCCATCATGAAACCCTTCGGGTTGTTCGAGGTAGACTTCCTCCTCAAGATTGCCATACAGGAAAGCCGTTTTGACGTCAAATTGCTGTAATTTCAAACCTTTCGATGCAGCTATGGCCAACAGCAGGCGGACTGTATCATAGCGCGCAACAGGACTATAAGTTTCGTTGAAGTCGACGCCTTTCAGCTGTGCATAGCCTTTCGCCACAAGACGAGCTTTAAAGCGAAGACTGTTTCCATCTGCAGAATCCTTGATTCGGAAAACCCAACGATTCTGAACGACTTTTGAATTAGCTGGTCGAGCAACAAGATCCCAGGTGTGGTTTTCATTTAAAGAATTCAGTTCATCATGCATGGCTAGAAGCCACTCCTTGCTTTCCGCCGATTGCATTGCTTGTTGAAACGATGTTGGATTTTGTAAAGTTTGACCTAATTCCTAATCTGGCTGCTTCGACGATCGTCCTGTTCTCCCTCTCTGCGGCTCCGTTTAGCTGCGGTGTATAAGGAGGTCCGATGCAGTATTCAATTCCTCGTTTCGCGAGCACTTCAGCGACATCTTTGTTATCGAACTCCTTTCCACCATCGCATCTAAGCTTCTTGACAGTATGTCCATTTGTTTTCGCTTCGTTTAGGAACTGTTCTAGAGACCGACAGACTTCACTTTTATTTTTCAAAAAGAACAACTTACGATACTTACTAAAATCGTCTTTAAAACAAACATAGTATCTAGCACCTCCAACAGATGTTACCTCAACTGGACCGAGAACGTCGGCATGAATTATTTCGCCAACAGTGGTTGCCCGATGACTTCGATTCTTGAATGGGAGTCGGTGCATTTTTCCGACTGCGCAACCATCGCAAAACTGTTCATCGCCTTAAGTAACGTTAATATTCATTTTATTCAGGACGTTTTTAACATGCCTTTTGTTCTGATGAGCAAGACGTTCATGATACAATTGCAATGTATCTGTTACATTTGATAAATAAACTTCAGCTGGCTTCGTAGGTCTTACAACACGAATATTCAATACGTACAATTCATTCTGAAGATGTCCGGAAACAACTAACTCGCCACTTTGCGATTCACAAATTTTTACGGTGCGACTATCGATTGTTGTAGCAAACCCTCTTTGCGCGGCTGCTTTGACAGAAAACAGATGACAACTGGCATCAGGTACATACCAAACACTTTTCAACGTTGCGTCTTTCCATTCTCCTTCTACGTACGCTTGAACCTTTATGTCCCCTTGTCCGTAAGCTTTCATTGAGATGCCTCGTTTTCCAAGGCAAACGATTTCGGGAACAGAAAATTTCGTGAAGGTTTCAAAATATAGTTTACTTGGTGTCATGTGCCTGGACGCGCCACTGTCGCAGTACCAGAGATCAGGTTTGGTGCAGTTGTTAGTTCTTGCGTTCAATGAATATGCGAGTAAGCCGCAACTCTTCTTTGAATTGTCTTTTTCTTTGCGATCTGTAGACTTATTTTGCGGGCATTCAGCCTTCCAGTGACCTAACTGTTTACATTGATTGCAAGGAAACTTTTTCTTTGCGCGTTCCAACTGGTCAGTCTTATACTTCTTTTTCTTGAAATTGCTTTTGGCAACAAAAGCAGTTGTGTCATTCGTTTCTTTGTCATTTCGATTTTCGCGTAATTCGATAGAGCATAATCTCTCGATAAGCAAATTCAGCTTTTGATTTTCTGATGGGATAGTATCCCAAAGATCACGAAAATGATAATATTCTTTTCCAAGAGTGGACATTATTCGTCCGTTCAATATTCTTTCCGAAAGAGTATTTTCTTTGTGATTTGCGAGCTCTGTGTTCAAATCTACAAATAACTTTTGCAATTTTGCCACGTGCATACTGATGTCTTCTTTTTCGTCGCGTTTTGCTTGGAAAAACGAATCAATTAACATTGTGAGCCTTTGAGTGCTACTTCGCTCAAAGCGAGCACATAACTTGTCCCAGATTGACTTGGAATTCTCACAAGTGAGAACGAGTTCTGCTACTGGTCTGCTAAGCGCAGATGCTATTAAACCGGCAGCTCGTGCGTCATTCTTCAACCAAAGAAGGCGCTTCTTCAATTCTGGTTCGGAGGCTCCATCAGCTTCAGGGCAAGGCTCATCGCCGTCGACAATTTTCTGCAAGTCGTAGGCTCGTAAAAGCATTCGTACTTGCCATTTCCATTTGGGCCAGTCACTCGGACCTTCTAGACAATCTACGGAGACTTTGTAGTCCATCGATGACGATGCCATTTCTTCTGACTGTTGATGAAAATAATTACTTGTATTTCTTACGCAGTTTTACTTATTTAAACGATTCTGGGGCCATAACCTGTTGATGCGAATAAATGAAAAACGAACTTTCACGAATGACTTGCTTAATACATTTATTTGTAGGTTATCTTCGCAACGGATAAAATGACAATGTGTTTTAAAAAGGAAGAACAAAATGGTCATTTGAATAAAAAGAGACAGAGATAAACATAGAACATGAGATAAATATAAGTTTGACAAGTTTGGTGTTTATACGCTTGAACATTTTGGTGTTTATACGCTCCAACAAATTTTCGTAAAATAGAAGCGTTTTCACTTTCTGGAGTTCATTTTCACAGCTTCCAAAACATCGACCGAGTTCAAAACATTTTGACTCTAAAACTCCAGTTTTCGTAGTTCTACGCTAATTCAATCAGGAATTTCATGTCGTTGGTTGTTCATAAGCCATCCGTATGATAGCGCTTCATTGTTCAATAAAAGAGAAACAACGTCGTCATTTGATTAATATGCTGCTTCCACTGACGCTTGTCACGAGACTAAGCGAAGTACATTAAGAACAAATCTTGACTTTTCTGCCATTAAGGGTACATATCAGTAGATCAAAACGTTGAATAATAGTACGTTTGGAATAATACTACGTATTCATATGCTCAAAATCTAGGAAAAACCGAGATTCATTTTAAATCTACTTCGCTAAATCTCGTGATAAGTGCAGTGGAAACAAGCATATAATTAGTTGAGGATAAACAATTTTACTTAATTAAATTTTTTTCAAAGAAACGGAACGTAATGCTATACAGCTATACATAATTTTTATAATAGGTAGTTTAGGTAAACAAAATTATCCTTGTGAAAAAAGTGGAGTAAATCTCGAAAAATCGGATCGTAGGAGTAGATTTTTATTTTTCCTTAAAAGTGGAGCAAATTTGCTCCGATCGGAGCAAGGTTCTAACGCTGGCTTCTAACCCTGCACACGACTTACTTCCCAGATTAGAAAAATACGTAAAAACATTAGTTATTTTGGAAAATATTCAGCCGATGCATCCCGTTGTAGTTGTACACGCACGTTGGTTCAAAGTAAAATTCCATAGAACTGATGATTTTAGGAAATACATTAAGTTTATTGAATAAGAGTGGCGCCATCTGTCAAAAGTGGTGCCAACTCGTGGACTCATGCACAACTACTTTGCACAGTAAAATACAGCCTATATTGCTCCTGAATATTGCAGTTTTCTATTAGTGAAGCAATTCCTCTAATCGGACTAGTATTTCCGAAAATTAATATTTATATGGCAAAGCAGCGTTTGGTGGGTCAGCTAGTAATCAAATATAGTCTATGATACTTCTGAATATTGTTTTTTTTCACACTAACTATAAGATTTTTTGCATTATGTATTGTTGAAATTATTGCAGAAATTATCATAATTTTCATTATATTAGGGTTTTCTTAGATTTATGATTGCCATTAAAAAACCGCTTAGCAGATTTCGCTCAAAACCTAATCAGCTCTTAAGAACACAATACCGCGTCGAATGAGACCAATTTTATGACAATACGATGAGTTCGCGAGATAATCGAGCCGAAAAACAACACACACATCATCATAAAAACGGTTGATTCGGATTCTAGTGACCTTGAAACATGGAGATATGCAAAAATTGGAGATTCACAAAATCGGCCCCATTACAATAACTTCCTCTGGGAAGTTAAAAATATAAAAAATACAGCCGCCCCCTTGAAAAATAACCTACGAAGATCTGCCCCTGGAATACAACAGAAGGAAGCAACAACATGAAAACACGGAATACAACAATAGGAAGCGACAAGGACAATACATGATAGTCATTTGGATGTGATACGATTCACAGCACACTCAATATTATCGTCAACGATAATCAGTTCCCACCCCGCTTCGGTAGAGTAAACGTCCGAGAAGTTTGCTCTAGCTAGCATCCTATTACAATTTTTCCGGGAACGCACTAATTCTCAACCAACCGGGGCTTCTCTCCGAACCGATATTTTGCCGACCGATTATTTTGGGTATTTTCCCTTCTGGAAAATATACAAACAGAAGTAATTGTTGCTCGACCGTTTATTTCATAACCTTTGCTGTGAACAGGAGTCTAATTTTGACCAGAGATTATATATGGTAAGGAGATGGGAAACAAAGCTGTCAAAATGACAGATGCCTACAAGCGTTTTTACCAATACTATCACATTTTAGACCATACTTTCTTTGAAAGTATGCGTTTTTTTACCAATACTATCACAGTTTGGACCATAAATTTTGTGAAAGTATGCGTGTTTTTACACAGTAAATATGGTCCTGCCATATTGTTTTTGTTTGTATATTTTTCATTTACAAGGAAAGAAAATAAAATGAAAGAAAATTAAAATTGAGGGATCTAGGGAGTGAAACGTAAGTCAGTTTCCCATCTTGTTACTTATTTAATCTTTGATTTTGACTAGACTCGTTTTATTCTTTGACCCATACCTCCCGTGCGTATCAAAGACACGGCGAAAGCCATCGTTTATTCAGTGGTAACACTGACAGTCAGATAATCCCACGATTCATCTACGAGGAGCCACAACTATCCAGACACTGATAGAATGGTTTCATAAGCAAATGAACGACCTTCCAAAAGAAATTCTTGACAGTAAAATGTAAACAAACCACCGTTACTAAATATTCAAAGATTGAGAACAAGTCTCTTATACAAAAACTGCCATCATCTTAAACATGACGAGGTGGCCGAGTGGTTAAGGCGTTGGACTGCTAATCCAATGTGCTCTGCACGCGTGGGTTCGAATCCCATCCTCGTCGAATTTTTTTTTTCTTACAAATAATCCATTCGTCATTGCAAACATTAATCATCTCAACAGATTAACACTAGGAAGTGAACTCTACATTTTACATTTAACCGTGTGATGTCACACTTTTCCTTGTGACATTTAACTCCAATTGTGAATATTAATGAGTGTTGTGTAATTGATAACAATTAGCCCCAGCTGAGTTGTTTTCAAGCGATTAGAGGCAATCGTCGTCGGTCGGCTCTTCCGTTTGCTGCATTATAAGCAAGTCATCATAAATTTATAATATCTCACACCCGAGCAGTTCGTTGTCTCAATCGAATCGTCATCGCTCAATAAATCCACCAACACTTCTAGAAACGACTTTAAACAAAACACAGAACATTTGTTGGTGTACAGCAAAGAACAGCGATAGGAACGAACACGCTTTAGAATTGATTGATGGAGCTGCTATTAAGAACACACTTATGTATGTTTGGTTTTTATCTTGCCTTCCCCTTCCCTTCCCTTTGCTTGCGTGTAAAAATACACAAAGAGGAATTCTGTTTTTTTGTTTGTTTATTTAATTAATTAAAAAATAAATTCTACGTTATGTAAAACAAGCTATGGAATAACAATTACGAGTAGAGAAATATTTGTAATAAATTTTCCTGGAACCATAAATAACCAACGATTTTTTGCAAAAATAAAATGCAACGTGTGTAAAAATAGATAAGATCTCGCCTCATTATGCAATCCTTCGCATCTGGCGGCTGTCGGTTCTACTTTGAGGCGCCTACGATGTAGCCTTTGGCGATGAGGACACCTCGACAGCGAAGATGCACTTGGTATCGCACTACCCAGTCGAGGGACAAACCGCCCAGTTTGAGTTCGCTCCAAGTTTCGTCGTTCAGAATGATTTCTGGGTCGCTGTGGGTCAGCAGTTGAATGTCATTTTTTGTACAGAATTCCTGCAGTGGCGGTGGGACGACACAACACGACGATAGATTGATTTGGGCAATTGACGGATGAACCTTGGAGTTTCTGTGCAATTCGGTGAGTGTTTCGTGATCCAAGTCGGACACTCCGAGTTGACAGATTTTCTTGTTCAGCGCGAACTGCTCGAGGTTCGACCACAATTCCTTGAGCTCTTCGGTGGATTTTTCATTCTTGCTGCCCCACTTGAGAATGCCGTAGGATGAATCGCCTTCGACAGCAGTCGACGGCTTTGGATGATAGGCCAGGACGACATTGTCCACACTATTGACTTGCAGTATATTCAAGAGTGATGTCATTGCTTTGTTCAGACAATCGGTGGAGTGTTTGTTGAGGAATATTTTAGCGCCAATGCTAATGTCGGGGCGTTCATGTTCGGCGAGTGTGTCCTGCAATTCCTTGATGTTGCGATGCAATTCACCGCTGGCGAGGTTAACCGATACACCGGGATCTTTGAAGGTGAGCTTTAGGCCATCGGTGAGTTCTTCAGTGGACTTGCGACCTGGTTTCTTGTCGATATTGAGGATGTTTCCGGTACTAAAGACAATTGAATCATTGTCCGATAATAATTGAGAAAGGTTGTTGGTCATCTTGTGCAATCGACTACTGCAGACTGATTCTTAAAGTGTGTACACACCGTGAGAAGTTGATGAATTTATAAGTTTTTTCGTTGTTGTTGCTGCGATGAATGGGTGTTGTGGGGCGGGAGAGCACGCGGAGGAGAGGAGCACGAACTTGGAATATAATAGTAAAACTACAAATCACGAACTAACTTGTTCTATCGCACTTTTAAACAAAAATAACCACTTCAATTTCCCAAACCGCGAGCCCGATGGCAACTTCGGATTACGTTTTGACAAATCAATGACAGCTGATGTCTGCGTTTACGTTAACATATTGAAGGGGTGTGTTCGATAATGAAACCATTTATAACAATTCGTTTGTTTCGACTCGTTAGTTGAGTTTTGGTACGAAACTTTATCTAACGAGAAGCTTAACGGCTAAGGGCTAACGGCTCTACTTTCCTGATAGGGCTTTGGGTTTGGGGCACAAAACTAGTCTCACTCGATAGGTAATCTCTTAAAACACTCTACACAATTAGTTTTATTGGTCGGAAATTGTTAAAAGTATTTTTAATTTAATTAATAAAATTTCATTTTCTCATACAAAAAGTATGTATTTTTTATTTGATAAATACATGACTGGGTTCAGAATGTCAAAATCTTGACAGCAGTTTCTTGCATCTGCTGATTTCTTCGTTAAGTGTGGGTAGACTGTAAGTTTGTTTGGGTTTTTTATTCGGATATTCTGGGATTTTTGTTTATAATTCGTAAGAAATCGATGGAGGTTTTTCCTTGTGTTGGAGCTTAATGTTTAACGGTAAAAATGTGTTCTGATACGAAAGATTTTACTAAATTAATTTGAAACTATTACTTTGTCTTGAGAAAATAATTCTGAAAATCAGATAAGATAATATGTAGTTAAAAATTTCGAATATAAATCATGCCAAAACTCAACCTTCCATTTTATGCTATGAGTATTTAACTTTCCACATAAAGTACATTTAGGCACAGTCTAACAACACTCACACTAAAAACATCTTCGAAATTGACTTGCGCTTACAGCCAAATGTCAAAAGTGAAAAAAACATCGTATTTTCGCAATTTTTAAATAATTTTTAATCGTATTTACGGGGGTCTCCGACTTGTAAATTTTTGAAGCTAGCCTATAGACTTGCCTACCTTCCACCCAAAAAAATTTCAAGGCCCAGATCCAAAGTCCTATCAGGAAAGTCGCCCCTTTAGCTAGTACCCGCGACACGGCAATCGATTGTAGTGCCATCTTGAGTTCTAGCACAGTGCTATTTTTTCTTACATAAGTTTGGGATTGGGATTTTGTTTTTTTTTTTTGGGTTTTGATGTAGCACAAAAAATCGAAAAAACCCATTCTTGATTATACTAGGTGTTTCATATACAATAACGCTCCCTTGAGAACTGTCAAGTAAGCAAAATACCCATATTGGACGGATGTGTACGGGAGTATCTTTTGAAATAAAACATCTGTTTTTCGTTTTCAATAGTTTGCGAATTTGGTTGGCCATACAACGACTAAACAAATACAAGAAAAAGTAACTTAAAAAGTGTGGTTAAAACTTGACGTTTGGTAAAATTTTGAAACTTCGTATTAAAAAAATGTGTTAAAATAGACTCGCTGCGGAGCAGGTTTAAATATGACAGTAGTGGTTAAAAATTCATCCATTTTTAATCCAATTCATCCAATTCGCACACGGCCTTAGGCTGCGCGTACGGTAGTGTGAGAAAGCGATGCGATGCGAGAAGCGATGCGAGAAGCGATGCGAGAAGCGTTTTAGATGCGAGATGGTGCGCACAGTAAAAGCGACTAGAAGTGCCAAGAAAATGAAGTCTTGTCATCATTAGAAAATTAATTTTTAAACGAAAATTTATATTTCCGGACGTTGAAGGAAAGAAAAAGGATGAAAAAACATATTTACTTCCAATTAAGAAAGAATAAATTCATCATGTTCTTTATTTAGTATTTTTCATAATTAAAATATACACTAAAAAAAATTCGAAAACACACAACACAAGCTGCAATGAATAAATTTTCTATTTTCCAAACGTCACACACAATCAAATTCAAAACAAACAATCTCGCTTCAACTCGCTTGAAAAACTGGTCGGAAGAGTTTTGAAGCGATTTGCTATGTGAGAAACTCGCTCAAGATATCGCTTCACTGTACGCACGCTCATAAGAATTGATGTTAATATTTTGCTCGCATACAAACGCTTCTCGCATCGCATCGCTTTCTCGCACTACCGTTCGCGCAGCCTTACTTACCTAGGCTGTGCGTACGGTAGTGCGAGAAAGCGATGCGATGGGAGCAGCGTTATTAGATGCGAGAAGCGAGATAGTGCGCACAGTAAAAGTGATTTTTTGCGACTAAAAGTGTCAAGAAAATGTATTCTTGTCATCATTAGAAAATTCAATTTTTAACGACAATTTATATTTCCGAGTGTTGTACCTTGTACGAAAGAAACAAGACATTTACTTCCAATAAGGAAAGAACAAATTTAATTTCAATTCTCTCATAATTAAAATAATCACCGAAACAAATTCGTAAACACACAAGACACAACACAAGCTAGAATAAATAAATTTTCTATTTTTCTAACGTCACACATAATCAAATTCAAAATAAACAATCTCGCTTTAACTCGCTTGAAAAACTGGTCGGAACAGTTTTGAAGCCAGTTGCTATGCGAGAAACTCGCTCAAGATATCGCTTCAGCTTCACTGTACGCCCTCCAATGAATATCAATGTATAGTCGACTCCACTTAACTGAAACACCAATGTTAAGAGAATCATACGCTTCCTTAAGTGGGCTTCTTGTGCTCTACGATATCTATTTCATTGGACCAGTTTTCAACAAATAAACAACTGACACATTGACATTACATCACATCATTGTAGTGTAAATTATAATACTCACACATTCAGATTCTGTTCTTCCATTGCTACATGTCATCCATGTCGCTGATTTGAAAGTAACTTACCTAGATGACACTAGTGTACTTCATGCGCGTGCCATAATTTTGACATACAAAGACATGTACCTACATCACACCAAGAGCGAATGACAAGATATGTGTGATGTTCTTTTTTAAACAATAGTCAACGATTGTTCAACTTCGTTCAACTTTTTCACTTATGCGGAGTTGAATACGTGAGAAATGTTAATTTGAAGCAAAACATTTTGTTTCACTTATACGGAGGTTGCAATTAAGCAGAATTCAGCTAAGCGAAGCAATTTTGGTGGAAAATGTTCAAAATGGCTCGGTCATAAATGTATTGTTTCAGTTAACCGAAGTTTTCAGTTAAACGAAGTTCAGTTAAGCGGAGTTGACTGTAAATATTCTTTGTTCCTTTTCCTTTTTCCCTCATCACCTTTCATAGTTTCATAGTTTGCTATAATTCAAATACAAATAACAATCTATATGGTTATGGTACCCAAGGATTATATACTATACTTTGTCCAAATCAAATCTGCATTCATCTCTCACTCTATCTGCAGAGGTATTCCAATTCCATTACGTTGTGTGAAAGAAACAATCGTCAAGGGTTACCGTTGGTTATATACTAAAACTTTAAAAAGCTCTCTGAAAAATCAAAGGAGAGTTGCCTTATATATTTTATTAGTATTGTCTAAAAAAAAGATTTTCATTTAGAAAAATTATTGAATTCGAACCTAAAATAAGTTTGAGTTTCGTAATTTATATAGCCTAATTCGAATTTCGAAATCTAAACTATGAATATTTAGAAAGTTTCAAGAGCGATTTTTTCGTTTAGCTTAATTTCACTTAAGACCTTATCCAATGTAGGGAGCTCATTTTTTGAGAAAAACGTATAGACTATCTGCCTTTTTCAATTTATTTTTTGTGGAGATATGGCCTTTGGGCTTGTTATCCTTGAGGATACAAAAAACTGTTCTGTCTGAAACCGAAAACATATCGCGCTATTGTTTTATAGCTTCGGTTTTGTTTTGTGGTCATAAAATTTATTTGTTGCATCAACTATTTTTTTTTCTCAGCGCTTAAATCCTTTGCCTTCGAAGAACTTGAAGGCATTTTAGTTAAAATAACTGTTGTTACAATTTGCGTTTTAAACAGCACCAAAAAATAAGAATAACCGCACTAAACTTTAACAACACGTATGCACCCAAAAATCTGCACAAATTAATCAATATTTCTCTGACTTGAATAAGAAAATATTTTTTAATGGCTTCTAATTTTCCGTATTCCAAAGCACCAATAATGGGACGGCAACGAATAGCTAAGAAAAAGCTTCCTTACAGAATCGAAATAAAAGTAAGCATTATCACTTACAAGGCAACTCTGTTTTATATGTTTGTTTTGTCCAAAGATTAAATAAGTAACAAGATCGGAAACTGACTAACGTTTCACTCCCTAGATCCCGCAATTTTCATTTTCTTTCATTTTATTTTCTTTCCTTGTACATTAAATAAGAACAAAAACAATATGGTAGGAGCACAGATAATAAATTTATACAGATGTCTCATCCCTGCCTGACAACGCCTTAACTGACAAAGAGCTTTTTGAAGCTTCTTTCCTTGCCTAAATATTCATTTATGGGCAATGAGGCGAGCGAAAATTGATTTTTAATGCATTAAGTGAATGCGTTTAACCTTTTGGAAAAAGCTTTTTTTTTGGTAGCTTTCAGTTTCATATATCATTTCTCGCCATAAGGGTGAGACATCTGTATAAATTTATTATCTGTTGTAGGACCATATTTACTGTGAACTTTGTCCCACCTCAAATGTCCCATGGGTCAAAAAGCGAGATTTAAAAGTTCAAATGGTTGTCGTACTTTTATTATTTGGCAGGAAGCAGAAGACTTAAGACTTTAAAAACTTGAATCAACCTAACCCAAGGCACGCGGAAAACAAGTTAAAAAAATGAATGCAATTGCACTCGTAAAAAAGTATCCTTCAAAGGTCAAACACAACAAAAACTCCCTCATTCAATCCTTTCCTTTTGGCAACGATCTTGTGTTCTCTTCACATATTCTTCTCATATCTCCATTTCATCATTCATATCGTCAATTGTCATTGCTCAAACAGAAGTACATAATTCAAATATAATAACCTGGACATTGTACCGAAAACGAATCTTGTTTAGCTAGTAGGACATTTGAGGTGCCTGGGACATTTTAGGTGACTGGTACATTTGAGGTGCCTGGGACCATTGTATTTCTATTAGCTAGTACCCGCGAGATGACAATCGATTGTAGTGCCATTTTGAGATCTGGCGCAAAAGCTATTTTTTTACATAGTTTGGTATTGGGAAAAAAATAGCTTTTGCGCCAGATATCAAGATGGCACTTTAATCGATTGTCATCTCGCGGGTTCTAGCCTTTGTATATGGATTTACATAGTACTATCAAGAATGGTTTTCAAGCAAGCAAGCAGAGAACACACATTACAAACTAATGTAAAAAACTGTCAAAAAACTGTCAAACCAAGCAGAAAACCATTCTTGATATTACCTGGTAAATCCATATACAAAGGTTCTAGCTAATAGAAATACAATGTGCGCGTTCAGTTTGGTTTTGGATACCCTATCTTATAGCCTTTTCACATCAGACGCAAAACACGGTTTTGCAAAACTTTTCAAAAACTTGAAGGAAATCAAGTGTTTTCCCATACAAATTTGTTGACAGCCCTGTTTTGCAAAACAACAAGTTTTTGTGAAAACCAGTCAAAACCAAAAAAGTGAAAGCATTCAGCAGTCTATAATTCATTATATCGTATATATCGTATGTATCGATCGTATATATTTCTCCCTCCCTCCGATAGCAAGACTAGATTGACAGTCTGCTTATAAAATTGTTCACGACTAAACGTGTCAGTTGATATAGGGTTGCCATTTGAGAACATATAAAAATACAAATGAACAAATTAGCAGCGACAAACAAATATTTTTTTCTTTTGAAAATGAGGAAAACTTTTTCATCCAGAGGTGCGTTTTTGCGCAGACTATAATCAACAATGGTTGACTATTTCTCGTTTTTGCACGCCAATAGTTACGATTCGTAATCACAATTGTCGTTTTTGCGGTCTGTGTTGATGTGCCAAATCGTAACTATCTCTAACTATTTCCAATCCATCTCAGGAGGTGAGTTGAAAGTGGTAGGTGTGTCAAAGTGTTTTTTTTTTCTTTTTGTAAAATGGCGTCTTTAATAATTGTCAATCTGGAATCTAAGAAAAAACATTCTGGTTGTGCTGTTGTGCATTTTTTACAACCGCGAATTTAATTACAATCAAATGATTTCTGCTCGTTTTCAATTATTTCCCCTTACAAATTTTAAATTGTCGGAAAAAAAGAACTTTATTTCGCCGGATATTTTGCAAAAGGAACTTCATTTGAAAAAAGATCTCTCTGGTCACAAACTCTTCCAATCGAATTGACTATACTGCGATCCACAAACATCCCTATTTCGAGGAGCGAAGAGCGTCGGCGATATACTCGAGAAGCAGAACGAAAAATTGGAGAATAAGTTGGCCGCTGCCCGTGAGCAGATGATTGTCGAACGTCTGTCGGCACGAACGGCAAACTTAAACTTGTAGAAGGTGGAGAAACAACTGGAGCACAAAATGTGGGAAAAGACCGAGCAGGAGAGGATGAAGGAGAAATCTGAGGTAAGGTTTTTCATCTCCAAATAGAATTCATATAACGTTTATTGTATTGTTTAGGTCGTCGAACAAATTTTAGAACAAGAAACTCCTTCGTGAACTCAACGAAGAGCGGGAAAAGTCCTCAAACGCCATCGATGCGGCTCCAGCTATCGAAATCAAGCTCAAAAACCTCGAAGACAACTACGAACGACTTAAGTAAGCATGCAACATCACCGACAACCAGCTGACCGAAGTCGAGGCAATGCTGCAGGCCGAACAGAAGCGCAGGAGAAAATCGATGTCCGGGAGAAGGACGAAGCCATCAGTAAGCTGAGGAAGATAATCAACGAGAATCATGCGAACAAACTCGTCGCCGAAGGACGGTGAAACCGAGACACAAGAAAAAGTGGAAGTCCTTATTATTATTATTGCTTTCATGTATTCTGTCGGCAATACAAAAATTTGTTCATTGGTTTCAAAAAATAAAGACTTTTTCCGTTTATTTATATAAAAGCACGAACTAGATAATAGATATGGAATTGATAGTTTTTAAGCGAATCTGGAAGCAGCAATTAGGAGAATATCAGGAGCTGGCTTGCTTGGAACAGCTTGAAGATTTCTTTATGGAGGGTGGTCTTCATTTCTAATATGCCATTTGCCTTTCTTGCTGTGGCGGGTTGTTCAAAAATAAATAAATATGATCTTATTTCAATTGTCTTTAAGAACTTACCATATCAAGATCATTGTTTAATTTTTGCAATAAATTTAGACTAACGAAAATTGTTGTCTCTTTATCAAAAGAAAAGAAAAATATAACCTCAAAAGATTTGTTTTTTTTTTCTCGTTTGACAGATCATCCAAACCTAACTAAAAAGCGTTTTTGGATTATTTCAACTATTTCTAACTATTTCAACTATGACACATCAACCATGTTTTTTTTGACATGAAAACTATAGTCAATTATCGTCAGCGCGAAAACGCAGCTCAGTGGTTTTCAATTTTTAATATCTTACACTAACGAGAATCAAACTTGCAACGAAAAACAAAGAGCGAATGTGTGTGAAAAAAAGTGTGAATCTTCTAAAAAGAGAACATATGGCATCCCTTACTTGACATCAAAGATTTCTAATGTCAAACAAAAACCTGAAATTTAAGTGTGAACAGATTTCGAGTTTTTGAAAACTGACAGCTGAAAACAGCGTTTTGCGTCTGATGTGAAAAGGCTATTAGATATTAGTGATGGGATCATTCGAATGATATAATCGATTATAATCGATTATGGCAATCATTCGAGATCATTCGATTATTGAAATTATTCAAATGATTTCTCAAACCCTGCTACAACTACTACTCTTCAAAATTAAAATCTCAAATGAAAAAAAAAATCGAATGACGATTATTAGTATTCGAATGACCATTATTATCATTCGAATGCAAAAAATTGATTATTAGTATTTTAATGAAAAATCATTCGAATGAATAATCGATTATTAATAATCGAATGAAAAATCATTCGAATGAAAATAGTACTCGAATGAAAATAATAATTGAATTAAAATAGTACTCGAACGAAAATAGTACTCGAATGAAAATAGTACCCGAAAGAAAATAGTACTCGAATGAAAATAGTAATCGAATGAAAATAGTACTCGAATAAAAATAGTACTCGAATGAAAATAGTACTCGAATGAAAATAGTACTCGAATGAAAATAGTACTCGAATGAAAAGAATCGATTATTAGTATTCGCATAAAAACAAATCGAATGATGATTATTTTAAGTTTTAATTCCAATGACGATTTTATTTCTTGTTGAATTTGCAAATCTTTGGAATGGAATTTTGTTTATGATTTTTGGTTACTTTTTTAAAGGCAAACAAAAAATTGTATTTGGAGATTCTTTGCTTTTATTTTTTTTTTGTATCATAGCTTTGGTCTGAAAACTTTTACTATATGTACATGATTGGTAGAACTGTTTGCGAATTAGTGTTTAAAAATGATTAGAATACGGAACATTGTTTATAGCTAAGAAGAATAACAGGCTTTTTTAAAAATGTTTCTAAAATGAAATTGAACAATAAACCCAGGTCGGTACCTACCATCTGAGAGGGTATTTTCTAAGGCAGGTCTATTGACGAATGACCGTCAATATTGTAGTATTCGGCTTGGTCCGACAATTAAAACTTATTCACTTTTCAAATAAAACACAAATTCACTTTATTCAAATCACTCACAAACTTATTTATTCAACACTTTCAATTATAACTTTGCAAACACAGAGTACTTTTCTTTATCGCAGTTCACAATTAATTAATTTTGCATCGCCATCCAACGGCTATTTATATACAAAAGTACTTGGTTCTAGAAACTACTATATTGGTTCTTGGAGAAGCTTGAATGTTCCGGAAGCTTACACTTACAAACAAAATACTGGGATTTTTTTGTAGGGGCTAACGTTCTTAATGCTAAACAAAAAGTTTCTCTTTAATCACTAGGTATTGCCCCTCACAAGTGTTTACTACTACATTTAAACGATATTAGAGTTAAAGAAAAACAGAGTAAATAAAGAGAGTAAGAAAAGTGTGTACATTAAATATAGAATGATGTACAGAGTGTAAGAGATAATAACGTATACACATTAGACATTACAATAGAAGGAGAAACAGAGCGTACGAGATAAAATAAAGTGTATACACATTACATTGCCCCCTCCTTAGGATTGATCGTCCCGAACAAATCCATCATTCTCATCACCACTGTAGCGATGTAGTCGGTCGCGATGTACGACTTTTAGTTTACCTCTGACTCCTTTTTGTATCCGGTACACGACGTCGTTGATTTTGCTAATCACTGTATATGGACCTTCCCAGTCCCGTTGAAGTTTCGGTGACAACCCTTTTTGTCGATGGGGATTGTAAAGCCACACTCGATCTCCTGTTCGGAACTCTGTTGTTGTCGCTCGTATATCGTAGCGTGTCTTCATTCGGTCACTGAACATCTTTATTTTTGACCTGGCATCGTCGTGGATCTGAAGGAGTCTTTCTCTGAGGTCATCCAAGTAGTCATCCTCGGCTTGCGGTTCCGACGTGGGACATCCAAATTTTATTTCGCTCGGCAATCTGATGTTCCTTCCCATCAAAATCTCAGACGGTGTATGGCCAGTTGAGCTATGTCTTGCACTTCGATACGCCATCAAAAACAATGGAATGTGTCGATCCCAATCTCGCTGGTTGTCGTCCACAACCTTGCAAAGATGTTCCTTAAGGGTTCGGTTGAACCGTTCGACCATGCCATCAGATTGTGGGTGGAGTGGTGTTGTTCTTGTCTTCTTGATGTGAAGAAGCCCACAAACTTCCTGGAATATGTTTGATTCAAAATTCCTTCCCTGGTCGGAATGCAGTTCTAATGGAACACCGAATCTGCTCACCCAGTTGAACACAATTTGGTCTGCGACTGTTTTGGCTTCTTGATTTGGAATGGCGTATGCTTCAGGCCACTTGCTGAAGTAATCCATGACGACCAGAATATAACGATTTCCATTATTTGTTTCCGGAAATGGACCCGCCACGTCTATTGCAATCCTTTCAAAGGGTGATCCGACATTATACTGCTGCATTTGGCTGTGATTCTTTTTGTTCGGGCCTTTGGTGGCAGCACAGGTATCACATTTTCGGCACCACTTCTCGACATCTTCCCTTGCATGTAGCCAATAGAATCGTTGTCGAACCTTTTCTAGCGTCTTGTTTACTCCTAGATGGCCTCCCGAAACTCCATCATGCATCTCTCGCAGAACGTCCATAATCTTCGATCTCGGTAAGACTAGCTGCATTACATAGGACTTTCCATCTGCTGATTCCCACTTACGTCGAAGGACACCTTCTTGGACATGCAACGAGTCCCACTGTGCCCAATAGGCCTTTAGAGCCGGACTTCTGTCGGAGATATCAGCCCATTCTGGTTTTTCCTGGTGTTCCTTGCATGCGAGGATGGGTTCAATATCTGGGTCCTCTTGTTGAGCCTTCCTCAACTCGTCGTTGCTCCAGCCATAAATGGGATCGGTTCTGGTTCGTAGGACAGTAACCACTTCTTTTTCTTCTTGGCGTCTGCAATGCTTACAGTCTTGCTTACATGGTCTCCGAGACAGTGCATCAGCATTTGAGTGAAGCTTCCCCTTCCGATGTTGAATTTCATAATCGTACGTCTGCAGCCTCTCAATCCATCTCGCCACTTGACCCTCTGGATTCTTGAAATTCAAAAGCCAGTTTAGTGCTCCATGGTCGGTTCGGAGAAGAAACTTCTGTCCATAGAGATACTTATGGAAGTGCTTTGTTGCCAAAATCAGTGCAAGAAGTTCTCTTCTGGTCACACAATAGTTTCTTTCCGACTTCGAGAGTACCTTGCTGTAATAGGCAACCACCTTTTCTTCGCCATCATGTACCTGTGACAATACAGCACCAATCCCGACATTGCTGGCATCAGCGTCAATGATGAACGGTTTTCCGGGAGTCGGATAGGTCAGCACTGGTGCATTACACAAGCGTTGCTTGAGCTCTTGAAAGCTGCGCTCGCACTCACCTGACCATTTAAACTGCTTTCCCTTTTCCGTTAGCTGATGTAGACTCTTGGCGATCTCAGCAAAGTTCTTTACAAAGCGCCTATAGTAGGTGGCTAGACCCAGAAAGCTTCGAAGTTCATGTTTGTCCTGTGGTGTTGGCCAATTCTTCACGGTGTCAACCTTATCAGGATCCGTCTTGACTCCTTGGGATGAGATGATATGTCCCAGGTATTTCACTTCGGTTTTGAAGAGTGAACACTTTTCTGGATTGAGCTTGAGGTGGGCTTCTCGAAGTCTTTGAAACACGGCTCTCAGATTTGTACAATGTTCGTCAAATGTTTTCCCGTATACGATGACGTCATCCAAATAGACCAGGCAAGATTTCCAAGTGAGTCCTTGCAGGACGCATTCCATAAGGCGCTCAAAAGTCGCTGGAGCATTGCACAGTCCAAAAGGCATCACTTTGAACTGCCACAATCCGTTTCCTGTCGAGAACGCTGTCTTCTCTTTGTCTTCAGGATGGATTTCTACTTGCCAGTATCCACTTTTCAGGTCCAAAGTTGAGAACCATTGTGCTCCTTCCATTGCGTCCAGAGTATCGCTGATCCTAGGCAGAGGGTAGCTATCTTTCTTGGTCACATCGTTCAACCTTCGATAGTCCACGCAAAAGCGGGTTGATCCGTCTTTCTTCTTTACCAGGACCACTGGAGACGCCCAAGGGCTTTTTGAGTTTTCGATCAGACCCTCTTCTTTCATGGTGGTTATTAGTTCTTCAACCTCACCCTGTTTGGCTAGTGGAAGGCGTCTTGCAGGTTGACGGATCGGCTTTGCATCCCCGGTGTTGATTCGATGTTGAACCAGTTGTGTTCTGCCATATTTCCCTTGCGATGACGAAAAGATGTCTGCAAATTCTTCGAGGAGACCTTCTGCAGTTTTTCGTTGTTGGTGACCAAGATAAGATGACTTGAGAATGTTGGTCTTTATGGAGTTCAGCTCCTCAGATTTTAAGGTTTGCCTTGACTCTTCTTCGTTGATCCTTGTTATCGCTGATACAGATTCGCATTGTCCGACAATCTCACCTTCTCTAAGCTTAACTTCGTACGGCTTGATGTTCAGTATTCGTACGGGAACCATGTTCTTTACAGGTCTAACAAGAGTCTTCCCAATGGTGACGTTTTGGGAGGACTTTACAGATGCTGGTTCGACCATGAGGTATCGATGGCTGCCAGGCTTACCCTTCAATTTCGTCCACACGAATACTTCTGAAGAAGCAGGCAAAGTGAGATCTTCTTTGATGACGGTTTTCACAGATAACGAGGTCTCATGCGAGTGGATCCCATAGATCATCGGAATCTCGATGTTTCGATATTTCAGGACTTGGTTCCCGATATCCAATATCACTCCGTGATCTTTCATGAAATCGACGCCGACAATGCACTCGTCGCATATATCTGCTACCAGGAACAGGTGAGAGAATTCCAACTCTGCCATCCGGATCTTAAGACGTACCTCACCATAGACTTTTGCGGCTTCTCCAGTTGCAGTCCTTAGACGATAGCTATTGGTGTTGTGGAGCCATGTCTTCTTAACGAGGTCCTGCCGTACAATGGACGCCGTGGCACCGGTGTCGATGGTAGCCACACATTTGTTGCCGTTTATACTTGCTTCCACGGTCAGGCTCTTGTTGTCGCGTTTCGTTTGAGAAACCTGGATGTCGTTTCTGGGGCCATCGATACCAGAAACCAGCTTCTGCCCCTCGAAGTTGGTTCTTATTCGTTTCCCGGGTGGGAAACAGCTTCGGAAGCAACGTTGTTGGAGTTACTTTGACTTGTTGAGTAAGTTCTGTTTCCACAGTGTTGGCATGAGGTTCGTCTTCGCGGTAATCTGCACTGTCGTTGAAGATGCCCAGTCTTGTTGCAGTTCCAGCATCGTGCTGGTCCGTCTCGCTGACTCCTTTCCAGAGTAGCCTTCTGACAAGAGCATTCTTGGACTTCCAATTCTCTCACGCGATGCACGTTTTGGGATGCTTGTTCTGCGGCTTCCATTGTTAGAGCGAAAGCCAATGCTTCTGGTAGTGTTTGCTTTCCGGCAGTGCGAATAGCCCTTTGGAGATTTATATCGCCCACAGCTCTCACAAAGGCTTCAACAGCAAGTTGATTAATTATCTCGTTGCCAGCTGTTGGATATGCCAGGTGAACCAGTCGCTCGATATCTGCCTGAAGCTGCTGCAGAGTTTCACCTCTTTTCTGTGCTCTATTGTTAAGCTGAACTCGGAAGACTTCTGTCATGTGGCTATCCCCAAACCGCTGTTCGATTGCGTTTACCAGAACTTTGAAGTCACCGTTCTTCTCTGCTGGGATGGTTTGTAGCAGTTCAGCAGCTGCTCCTCTCAAGGCAAGCGTAAGAGCAATGTATTTTTCGTCATCGTCCCAGCCATTTGTTAACGCTGCTGCTTCAAACTGTTTCTTGTAGATTGACCACGGTATCTGACCATCAAAGCTTGGAGGATTCACTTCTCTCTTCCTTGAGCACTCACCAGAAGGTTCTCGAGCTTTCATCTTTCGCACTTTTTCCAGTTCCTTTGTGATGGTATCGATTTGTTCGTCGATTTTCTCGATACGTGCATTTTGTTTTCCGACGCACTCGTCGAGAGTATTGATTTTCTCTTCGAAGTCCGCAAACCTGCCTTCTAGAAGATTTTTCTGTTCATCAAAACGCTCTAGAACATCATTCTTTTGTGTTTCCAGTTGCTCCAGAACACTCTTGTTTTGAGTTTCTAATTGCTTGAGGACATTCTCTTGCTCGTTCTTCTGCTCGTTTCTTTGAGCTTCTAATTGCTTGAGGACATTCTCTTGCTCGTTCTTCTGCTCGTTTCTTTGAGTTTCTAGTTGCTCCAGAACATTCTTCTCGAATTTGGCTAGAAGAAGTGACATCATGTTAGATAAGTCGGCAGTTGCATTTACCTCTTCCGATTTTGCTTCCACTTCGAAAGCAAACGTATCTGGGTCTTCATTTTGTTCTTCCAGATGTTCCTGTAGCCGTTTTACGAGTTCGATTTTATATCCTGCCGCACTTAAGCCACGTTTGCTTAATTCGGCCTTTAGCTCAGCGACAGTTAAGTCTTTCAAAACTTTACTTATCATTTTTAACTTCACTATTTCACACAAAATAGTTTAATCACTGTTCACTGTTTTATTCTCAATAAGTTTTAATCCCACTTCTGACACCAATGTAGTATTCGGCTTGGTCCGACAATTAAAACTTATTCACTTTTCAAATAAAACACAAATTCACTTTATTCAAATCACTCACAAACTTATTTATTCAACACTTTCAATTATAACTTTGCAAACACAGAGTACTTTTCTTTATCGCAGTTCACAATTAATTAATTTTGCATCGCCATCCAACGGCTATTTATATACAAAAGTACTTGGTTCTAGAAACTACTATATTGGTTCTTGGAGAAGCTTGAATGTTCCGGAAGCTTACACTTACAAACAAAATACTGGGATTTTTTTGTAGGGGCTAACGTTCTTAATGCTAAACAAAAAGTTTCTCTTTAATCACTAGGTATTGCCCCTCACAAGTGTTTACTACTACATTTAAACGATATTAGAGTTAAAGAAAAACAGAGTAAATAAAGAGAGTAAGAAAAGTGTGTACATTAAATATAGAATGATGTACAGAGTGTAAGAGATAATAACGTATACACATTAGACATTACAATAGAAGGAGAAACAGAGCGTACGAGATAAAATAAAGTGTATACACATTACAATATTATATTCTAACTAGCTCATTGTGCACTGTAAATTTTAAATTTTTTACCATTTTCATTCGATTTCGTAATTCGAATGATCATTCGAATGATCATTCGATTATTCAAATCATTCGAATACTATTTTCTCGATTATTGAAATCATTCGATTATGCCCATCACTATTAGATATCCTATCCAACTCGTTTTTCATGAACGAGTACGATAGCTAAATTTGGATAGCTGTGAAAACACGTGTAAAAAAATCAGCTGTTTAAGAATTTCAATGGCTGTTCTGTCAGATAGCCACCTATACCAGAAATTGTTGGATAGCTTTGGGTTTGTTTGATTTGAGCCTCTGCTATTTTGTTCTACATGGAAAACAAAAAGCAAAAAGCTGTCTGGATAGCCTATCCAAGTCAAAGTGAACGCGCCCAATGCCTGGGACATTTGAGGTACCTGAACTCTGATCTTTGGGTTACGGCGTTACGGTCACGGTACGGTACGGTACGCTTCAGTTAGGTTTTATTTCAATTTTCCAATCTTTTTCACATCTTGTTGTAACTTGTATCTTGTTTGTGATCGGTCTGTGCTGTAGCTGTTGTATTATGCCGTACATATTTCATTTTTTAGATGTTGAATATGAACGTAGCGGAGAGTTTTTCGGCGGAGAAGATTTCCTTATTTTTGATGAGGTAAGTTTGCTCACTAATGTGAATTGTGAACATGTACACAATCTAGGCAAATATGTACAAATTAATGCATGTATATAATATATATTTTTTGTTTCAGGCTAATTGCCGTGAAGATTCATTTAAGAAGTTTTTGTCTTACACGTGGGTAGAATTACGTCATTTGTATGATTGGTATGACGCCTTGATAGCTAGTCCACTATTTGAGTATTCGTCCCGACAAAACGGGATGATGCAATATAAAAAGATCCCACGTTCCCGGGATATATATGACTTCAAAAAAAGGTTTCCCGACAAGACTATGGTATGTCTTGGAAACCAGAAAATGTCTGGCATAATTTTAAACATAATGAAATGTTTGAATGTCCCTACGAATGATCTTTTTGAAAGAATAAAGACTCTGAATGAGGCATTATGCTCTGCTACAACTGAATACGGTATATTTACACGTCATTCTTTCGAAAACAACTTTGGAGTCGTATGGAAAGATTATTGAAGATCAATTTTGAAGAACTAATAAATAGTGGCTTACTCCATGTTGTGTTGAACCAGCCTGTGTCTTATTTTGAACAAAAAAGCCGTCGATCGACGTCAACCAACGGTTTGGAATTGGCTTCAGCCGTAAGCGGTTCGAAAAGCAAGTCATAGGAGAATGTGCCAATTTACGCTTGCTTTTCAAAATAAGGCCCATTTGCTCAATCGGAACATAAATTTATGTTCTACATAAAGTTTTCATTTTTTCGACTACAAGTTTAACGTGTGTGGGCACGTTTGGGAATGTTCACGAACAAATCAGTTGTAATTGAATCTTTTCAATATCTTGTGATTTGTTCGCGAAATTATTTCATTTGTGTGGCGTTGTTTGCGAACATTCTGTACTTTTTTATGTCAGTTTCTTTTTGAAGTTTGAAGTGCGCGGAGCTGATGTAGGCTCTACTTTCCATAGTGCTTTGGGTTTGGGGCACAAAACTAGTCTCACTCGATAGGTAATCTCTTAAAACACTCTACACAATTAGTTTTATTGGTCGGAAATTGTTAAAAGTATTTTTAATTTCATTAATAAAATTTCATTTTCTCATACAAAAAGTGTATTTTTTATTTGATAAATACATGACTGGATTCAGAATGTCAAAATCTTGACATCAGTTTCTTGCATTGATTTCTTCGTTAAGCGTGGGTAGGCTAAGTTTGGGTTTTTTATTGGGATATTCTGGGATTTTTTTGGTAATTCGTAAGAAACCGATGGAAAGTTTTTCCTTGTGTTGGAGCTAAATGTTTAACGGTAAAAATGTGCTCCGATACGAAAGATTTTATTAAATTTTTATTAAATTAATTTAAAACTATTACTTTGTGTTGTGAAAATAATTCTGAAAATCAGATAAGATAATATGTAGTTAAAAATTTCGAATATAAATGGGGCATCATGCCAAAACTCAACCTTCCATTTTATGCTATGAGTATTTAACTTTCCACATAAAGTACATTTTGGCACAGTCTAACAACACTCACACTAAAAAAAATCCTCGAAATTGACTTGCGCTTACAGCCAAATGTCAAAAGTGAAAAAAACATCGTATTTTCGCAATTTTTAAATAATTTTTAATCGTATTTACGGGGGTCTCCGACTTGTAAATCTTTGAAGCTAGCCTATAGACTTGCCTACCTTCCACCCAAAAAAATTTCAAGGCCCAGATCCAAAGGAAAGTCGCCCCCGTGTATGGAGAAAAGGTAGTCGAACAAATCAGACGAACAAATCATATCCATCCATTTTTGTAGAAATTTTGACTAAATCTTACTGAAATATCTGAGTCCTCAGAGATTATTAAATGGAATAAAAATGTTGCCTGAGTTTCTTATTATGTACTCAGTTCTTTTTTTTCTGCGACTTTTCTGAAGTGAAACTTTTGTGGATCCCATTTGTCAGTCGACCATTTCGACGTTATTGACATTCCAAACACCAACAATTTGTGAGGTCACCGTTACGATCTCACTAAGAACTGTGAATTATTTAGTTTGTTTTTGTGTTATTTAACACTGCAGTTAGGCTGTGTCCGTCATTTCCATTTATGTTGTTTGAACAACGATAGCAACTTAGAGGTGCTTCCACCAATGGCATTTTCCGCCAATTTCTTTGTTTGGCTGGAGTTATAGCTATTTCACGGGTGCCAAGCCGATCATCAGACTCCTTTGTTAGTGGTGCTGCCTAGTTATTTTTCATATTAATCGAAAAAACTTTTTGAGTTCACTTTGTTCACGAACTTTTTGAGTTCGTTGTTCAAACAACATAAATGGAAATGACGGACGCAGCCAAACTGCAGTGTTAAATAACACAAAAACAAACTAAAACAAATAAACTGACTAGTGTCAAAACTTTCAATAATCTGACCCTTGGTGTACGCAACGAATTGTTGTGACACAAAGATAGGAAATCAGAAAAAATGAAAGCGGAACAAGATAGCATACTTTGAGGAGCTTGTAAAAATGCGCCTATATTCATTGCAAATGATAAACAATAAAAGTCGCAATGGGAAACCAAAAATCAGTGGAGTTGTTAGCGCAGTGCGTAGTGCATTGGCTTCACAACTAGCAGGTCCTAGGTTCAAATCCCAAAGTGAACTCAAAAAGTTTTTCGATTAATATGAAAAATAACTAGGCAGCACCACTAACAAAGGAGTCTGATGATCGGCTTGGCACCCGTGAAATAGCTATAACTCCAGCCAAACAAAGAAATTGACGGAAAAAGCCATTGGTGGAAGCACCTCTAAGTTGCTATCGTTGTTCAAACAACATAAACTGTGAATTATGTTGTTATTTTTCCCCAGGCAATGTTACGTTGAGATTCAGCGAGATTATGTGTGTTTTCATAAACGTCATAAGCTCAGAAACTGCGTCGTCAAACGCAAATGAATTGCAGTAGGCAATATATATGCCACCAACCTTCTCCCCAATTAGTATCTACTCAAAATAAAAATGCCCCGTTTATTATTTTCATAAATTCTTTTTTTCTTTTTTATTATTATTTCACATTTTCTTGCACGAAAAGAAAAAGGATGAAACAAAATAATTATTTATGTATATTTCTATATCCATTTAATATTACTTAATTTTGTTTTAAACTAAAAATTAAAAAAAATTAAAAGCTCACAAAAGATACCCAAACTGCTCTGTTTGCTTTTTGATATTCGTAACTTGCATGCAACATGTAGAATAAAGCTGTTTATTTTTTGTGTTTTTTGTTTTACAATAATTCTTTCATTCTTAAAAATTAAATTCTCTTGTTTCCACGAGTCAAAATTATATAAAAAAAAAATATTACAAAAATTATTACAGCAATTATTCAACTGCTCGCTCAGGCGATGTCCTTCTGAAACACTTTTGTTGGTTTGTTTGTTTTTGTTGCATTTTGGTTTTACATTTATTTAAATATAGTACATTTTCGAGATAGTGAAAGTGATATCGGTTTTGAAAATAATTTACAATTTTTCTTTGTTTTGTTTTTTCTTCAATTGGCAATTAGTACTACATTAAAGTAATTAGTGTCCGACCGAAGCTTAGGCTTCGGCTTCGGTCGAATTCGAAAAAAATCAATTTTTGAATTTTTGAAATTGTTGGAAACACACGTTTGTGTTAATTAGTGTGAAATCGTAATAGGCGCGTTTTTGAATTCTTTAAATTGTCATACACATTAGGCCAGTTCCACCTAACAACATCTCACTGAGATCTCAGAAATTTTTTTAAGTGGAACAAAAAATCTCAGCTGAGAATTGAGATTTTTTTCTGAGATGAAAATATTTTGGATTCGATTTCTCACTCAGCTATTTTGACGTGACTGACATAATGTACAACAACAACAATTTGTAACGTAACCATTTTATTTCAATGAAACTGAGAATTATGTTCCACCAAATGATTTTTCCTCAGTCAAAGTGAAATTGAGATGTTAGGTGGAACTGGCCTATTTTGTCACATCGTTTGTACTTTTATTTTATTCAAAATGAGAATTCTTCGCTTTATTAAACCTTCGGCTTCGGCGGAAAATCGACCTTAGGTCGGACACGTAAAGTAATTTAATAAAAAAAAATAAAATAAGAACTAAAATCTGAAAAGAAGAAAAATTAAAAATTCCTTTAGTTAAATTTTACTTTAATTTTATTTGTTTATTCTTTTTAATATATATTTTTTTATTTCTAACGATTTTTGTTTACTTTAATTAATTTTTTGTTTTTTTCTCAATTGCCACTATTAACAGTACATAATTATAAATTTCTTTGTTGCTTTTAATAATTTTATTTATGACTTTATGAACTGAAAAGAGGAAGATTAAGTGTTTGTCGTATTACAAAATTTGTCAGTTGAAATTTTTGAGAAAACGAATCGAGCGAGAAGAAAGGAAGATGCGCCTAAAGGTATGCAATGTTTACTAATTTTAGATTATTTTTATCTTTTATTATTTCTTTAAACTTATTTTGCAAGGAAAAAGAAAGTTGTTTAAAAATATAAAAGAATTACTATTTTAAGCCCTACGAATACAGTGGTGCAATTAAAGGATATACATGAACAGAGGTCGATTTAACGGTATTTTCTTTGCATTTTTTAGTTAATGAGTTGATTTATTGATTGGTCTATATAAAAATACACTATTTACTTTGTTCATTATATTTTACATTTAATATTACCTTCTTGTTTTTATTAATTTATTTATTTGTTTTTCTCTAAAATTTGTGTAAATTTGTAAAAATGTTATTCTTATACCCGGATAGACGTTTTTTTGTTTTTTGTTGTTTTTTTGTTTTATGCTGTTGTTGGTTGTTTGATTTTTTTTATTTCTACTTACACGTACATTCTAATCTTTGTATGAAAAACGAAATGAGGAGGAGAAAGTCTGACTGAAAGAATCCTTGTCTAGGTGTTTGCTTTGAAGATGTTGATGGGGGGCGGGTCGGGGAAGGAATATGAAATGAGCAACGAGTACATGAAAGAGAACTGATAGTAGTTTTTGTTTGTTTTTGTGTAAAAAAAAAAATTGGCGGTATGCGTTTGATTTCAGTTCACAACAACTTCATAGGTTTTCTTCGTTCTAGTTAGAGATGACATTCTATTGCTACCGTCGATTGATGAGTCCGTTTGGTGGTTGTTGCTGGCTAGCCGTATGCATAAGCTCCAATTCGACCAGCAGCGGGAAGTGATCGGATGGTATGTGCGGATGTGGACATCCGACGACTTTATTCTCTCGCAACCAATCGTTTGAGACCGGCCCCAACAGGCCAAGAGGCACCATACCGGTTTTTGTATAGAAAATATAATCGATAATTCCCTTAAAGTCAAACGTGTAATTCGTATGCGGCATAATGTCCTCGCTGTAGGCCGATGCCAACTTGAAGGAATGAGTATATTCGCTTGTGTCACTCGACAATAGACGCTGCAGGCATGGCTTATAGCCGAGTTCTTTGAAATCCTGATGATCCATTGAGACACGTCCTTTCCCAAGGAACTCAATGACACCAGAATCGGGTAGCGAATTGAAATCACCACACAATAGCAGTTGAACACTATTCGAATCGTATTTGTGTCCCGGTCGGAAGCTATGGCTGGCCTCATCGATGATGGTTTTCAGTTCGTTGCTAAGCATAAGCGTTTGAATGAGTTTGACATCACAAAATTCGGGATCCCAGTGGATGTGCGCCGTGCAAACGAGCAGGGGTTGTGATATTTGATTGACGTCGGTCATTGAGTCCCAGGCGTTTTCTTTGACTTTGAGTAGAGCGGCTAGGCCGATGTTGTCTTTTGGCATGACACGATTAAGCATGTTGTCCGAACCTTCGGCATTGGCCATGGCTAATTGATTGAATTCAATTAGGTGTTCTTTGATGAGTGAGAACCTGAGGGCAGGAGAAAAAACAAACGTTGACCACAATGTTTGACTACAGCTGTCCTCGTACTTACTTTGATGATCGGAAGAAAATAGCACAACCGTCTACAAATTTGCGTTCATTTTCGCCCATGGTCTTGGCCCGAGATTTAGGTGAGAAGATGCCTTCGAAACCGTCGTTCTTGAGTTCTTGCAAAAAGAAACTATAAAATTGTTCCGTTTCGATTTCCTGCAAACTGATAATGTCGGCAGAATAATGTCGAATTTCGTCAAGAATTGCCTGAAATACAAAATTCAGTAGTGAAAGGCATACAACAAAAACAAAACTAATCACTCAACCTTTTTTCTATAATCCCAGCTGAGAGCCCAACCGGGACAGTAGCCGTACATTTGTCTAGTAGCATATTTGTCACATAAAACATTGTAACACATCACGGTAAAGATACCTGTCAAGAAACACAAGACGCATGCAAAAATTAGTCGTCAAAGTCATCATTATGAAATCAGTTTTCGGTTGGTACTTACAGGACGGTCTAGTTTTGTTGGGCTTCGCTAATGGTATCCATGGTCGTTGCGGTGGAGCTGTTCCGGTAACTGAAAAAAACATAAAAAAAAAGTAGAATGAGACGTTACTCAACAACAAGACTGTTCTAATGACCTTAACAAGTCGTAGAATGCTCTCGCACAAGGTTAATTGAGACGATTGCATTGCTTTTGAAGCTAGGTACCTGTACTTAAGATTTTTTGTTAGTTTTTATGATGTGGTTTCAACATTTTCGTCAGTTTACCACACACAACACACATAAGACATAAACCCATCAATTTTGGACTGGATTTTTCATGAGTTGTGTCTTTCGTGCCTTTGTTTGGTTTATATTCTTTTTAATGACGATTTTATTGGCCGAGAAACAAACAGAATAAACAGAAAAAAAATCCAAAAAAGATATATGTTTGATTAGGAAATTCGAGTTGATAGACGATGGACGACCGCGACGTGCAATGATGATGACGAAGGTCCATGATTTGTGGACAATGAGAGATTGAGATGCGAGGCATTTTTTGAATGTGATTCTTTCCGTTATGAATAATGGATAGCATATTTTGGGAGGAACATAATTGTTATGGTGGTTACTTTGGATACTTATTTCTTTTGGAGATCAGTCCGGGCATCACGTATTAGATCGTTGATTTCGAAAAGAAAACCTTTTTGATGGGCGGAATTTTTCTTATATTCTTTTGACCGAAAAAAAGGGCTATTATTACTTACTCCCGGTAGGTACTTCTGAGAAACTTTTGTAAGACCAAGGATGATTTCAATCTTGAGTTCCAAGATCATAGAGAGCGGCTTGCAAAGCAAAAGAAGTGATGGCTTTTGTGTAATGGTATCTTGCGTACATGCGTAGAGGGAGGAGATTGAAAGAAAATGCATTTTGATAATTGTGCCTTTTCAAGAACAATTGACACAACTTGAGATGTATGAACGGGCTTAGCTGACGACAAAAGGAATTTAAGATAGATTTGAAAATTAAGATTAGGATTATGTAGACGGCTGCTGTCGAAATTTCACCCGAATCGAACCTCGTAGCGGAAGCGGGAGTGTACTTCGATTACAGAAAACTGGAAAAAGAGATATATCGGTAGTTCATTTGATTCTTTCTCTTTTGCGGTGCGGTGACCATCAAAAATTGGATTAACGAGTTTGTACGTGGTTGTGGTGCCCCGAAAATAGCTTCCATTGTGAATAAATAAATAAATAGATTGGCGCGACAGTTCTTGAAGAGCCAAGGCCTAAGTGGTTTACACAAATCAACATTTCTCTGAGTGTGTGTGAAGTATTGAGTAAGTATTGTAGGTCCCACAATTCAACGACGCCGATTCTGGACGGCAAAGTTGAGAAGCACTTTTTTTTATTACAGATTGATACTCTAACTTTGGTGCGTCAAATGGTAGATATCAGTGCACTCATGGGGACCCAAGCGTCATCAACAACCTCTACTCTCACCTCCACGTGGAGATAGGGTGAAAACCCCTAAGGTAGGCTTTGGGAGAGTGTTTTCCACTCAGGCACTATTCCTTTTTCCAGGCGGCAGCGGAAGAATTCCCAGGATGAAGCCAACGGTGGCGTCTACAGTTCCCGATAGGTTGAACTACTCAGTGAACACCTTATACGGGCTACTTCGACATATTTAGGGCTCAGGCCGAGAAGGAGCGGTTTATCCGGCTCGTTGCCTTTGGAGTTAAAATAGGAACCTGGCTCTCCAGGTTGGGGGTCGTGCTTTGGGGTGACTTCCCAATCACGTAAAGAAAAGGTAGTTGCGAAGCAACAACAAGCTTCGGATACGGACGGATTTACTGATGACGAACCATGCAAACGAAATAAGGACAACGAGATTCGGATGTGGAATGTTAGGTCTCTTAACAGACCACGTGCAGCCGAACAACTAGCGGAGGCTCTAAACCGTTATAAAGCGGATATAACCACCATCCAGGAAATGCGATGGGATGGGCCGGGCAAAAGGAGGACGAAAAATTGCGATATCTAATACGGCGACTGCTACAGAGAACAACAACAGCGTCTGTTTGGATGTGGCTTTTTCGTTGGAGGCAGCATGTCCTTAGCTTCAGAGCTGTCAACGAGAGCCTCACGACAATTCACATAAAGGTTAAATTCGGCAAAATAAGCCTAATATGCGCTCACGCCCCCACAGACGAGCTCCTTGACAAGACATACGAGCAATGCCCTAGCTTCGACGTTAAAATCATCTTAGGAGATTTTAAAGCCAAACTAGGAAGAGACGACATCTTTGGTGGAACAGTCGGAAAACACAGCCTGCACGAAAAAACCTCAGATAACGGATTCGGGCTTATCGATTTTGCAGCGGAGCGAAACATGGTAGTAGCAGATATGCGTTTCCCATTTCTCAACATCCACAAGGGGGTCTGGAGGTCTCCAGACCAATCAACTGTCAACTGCGATCGACACAAGGCACTCTTCAAGCATTATTGATGTCCCTACCTTCCGAGGATTCAACATTGACTCGGACCACTACCTCGTTGTAGCCAAGGTAGTGCAGCGGATATCTCCACCAAAGCAAAAAACAGGAAGTGCTAGAAGAAAGAATGACGTCGGACGGCTACAACCGCAAGAGACCGCCAGATCCTTTTCCGATCGAGTGTCAAGTAACCTCTTGAGAAGTCCGCTACAGCCAGCATCGAGTATTGAGAACCAGTGGCAGAATTGCCAGAAAGCCATTAGGGATGTTGCATCTGATGTGCTGGGTTTCACGCGGCCACCACAACGAAACCCCTGGTTTGATGAAGAATGCAGGCAGGTACATGCAGCCAAGCAACAGGAGGACTAGATCAGCTCGGGAGCTCTAAGAGCAGAAGAGGAGAGAAGAACACAAGCTTTTCAGAAAGAAGAAGAGAGAGCATGAAAAGCGATCGATTGAGTATATTGAGAGACTAAAAAACAGGAATGAGGTTCGGAAGTTTTACCAAAAGGTAAAACGAATGACTCAAGGTTACCGAGCACGAACTGAAGCCTGTAAAGACCAACAGGGAAATATCGTAGTAGAGTCACAGTCAATGCTGAGGATATGGAAGGACCACTTCTGCAGAATGTACAACGGCGATTATTAATCAAATTTCGCTGTCAGGCAGAATAAACCATTCAATAAAGACGAAGCAAGCCAAGATTTCCGCCTGCCCGACCTTGAAGAAGTGAAGATAGCTATATCAAAGCTCAAAACAACAAAGCAGCGGGAGCTGACGGCATCACTGCCGAACTCTTCAAAGCAGCATGTACTAACTCATCTGCAGAATATGGTCGGAAGAGAGCACGCCCGATGAATGGAACATCAGCATTGTTTGCCCGATCCTGAAGAAAGAAGACCCTCTAAACTGCACCAACTATAGAGGCATCAGCCTCCTTAACATCGCCTATAAGTGTGGCTTTAGACCAGGAAAGTCCACCATCGATCAAATATTCATATTACGGCAGATCCTGGAAAAAACTCAAGAACTCCAAATCGACACCTATCATCTTTTTATCGATTTTAAGGCCGCATATGACAGCATCTATAGAGAAGAACTGTATAAAGCCATGTCCAATTTTGGCATCCCTACAAAACTTATTCGTCTGAGCAGGATGGCAATGGAGAACTCACGCTGCTCCATTAAAGTCGGTAACGAGCACACCGACGCCTTGGATGTCAAAAAAGGTTTTAGACAAGGTGATGCACTGTCATGCGGCTTCTTTAACATCATACAGTAACAAATAGTGCAGAACTTCTGCGTCAATACTAGAGGCACTATCTTCCAGAAGTCTGTGCCACGTATATCATCGAGAGAACGCAGCATGATGTCAACAGTGCTTTTGCGAGTATACAAACAGAGGCTGAAAAAAGTCGAAGATGACCTCAACCAACTCGGCGTGCGAAACTGGAGACAGCTAGCTAGGGACCGAGCTGGCTGGAGAGGTTTGTTGGTTGAGACCCAAGTCCACCCCGGACTGTAGCGCCACCTTAAGTAAGTAAGTAAGACTCATTGGATGACAAATTTCTTGACAGATGACATAACATAAAAAACTTTATTCGCTCGATTGGAGAATTTTTTTTGGTTCCAATAAACATCAGCGTAACTTCCAGGAGATCGAGACATGTCGTTTGTTCCCTGGCCCGATTTGTTTTACGCATTTTTTCAAGGTTACAGTTTAAGGTTGTGTGGAGGTTTGACAGTTTGGCTTTACATTGGTTGACGGCCATCCCAATGGCGTCCCCAACGTGTTGCCAAATTTTATCTTTGGGAATCCGAACAACCTGCATCCTACAAGCGTGGTGTCGCCAGTTGTCGATTTCCTGAACTTTTTTTAAAGACTTATTTCTTCCTGTTTTGATTAACTCCTTATCTATTTCATCCATTCATTAATAAATTAATACATTTTCAATTCATCTCAACTTGGCAAGACTTCATCCAATAACCAACTAGTCGACGACATGACAACCGTCCATTTTTTTGAAAATAAGAAAAATTGTGAGCTTGGACGCCTTCATGTTTTGAAAGAATTCGGAGATTGGCAGCCAATTTTTTTGTCGGTTTTCACATGGTTGAAAGAAAATTTGTGAAATTTGTTTGCGAAAAATTGATCAATATTGGAAGATCTTCCAATTGTGTACACTTAGCTTAACTCAAACTCCTTTTTAAGTTTACAATCAGCTCGATTCTAAAAACCAATTCCCCGGGAGTTTGTTCCCTTTTCCCTACTCCCTTATTACAAACAAAAAGTCTCCGGGAATTTATTTCCTTTTTCCATTTCCCAATCTTCGAAAATGGGAAAAAAATTCTAAGGGAAAAAAGGAGGCATTCTAAATGTCAAAAATAGAGAAAACTTGTAATCGTCTCGCGCCGAACATTCCCCGGAAATTCGTTGAAGAATTATAAACGAAAATGGATGTTTTTGTTTTTTGCATCGAAAATAAATTAAAATATTAATAATTTTATAGGTCTTAAACACCTAATAAGTCACAGTTGCAAATGTTGCAGAATTTAATGGAGATGCCGCTTGCGGATTCCAGAGCAGGCCAAAGGAAGAATCCTTAGTTTTGTGGAGGAAAGTTGTATTTAATGTAAAACGCCAATGCAAAATTTCCATTGTTGACACAGCTGCTCTTCCAGCTTAGTGAACTAACAATCTTACTGAAACAAGGATGAAATGAACCATTAAAGTCTTTTCCAACGCATGCCGTTTGGTATGATCCCACACGCAGTCTCCATTGCCCATATTCGATGGCAGACATCTTTTCCTCAATCCAATCAACAATCTAGTAATTTTCTTTCGGTGGGCAAATTATGTCAAGTTTCCTCATTTCATCATTGAACGCTGCAGAGAAAATAAGCAACACCACAATGCAACAAGCGAAACGAAAAATGTCTGGCAGCCAAACGAAAATATATCGTTCTTTTTCCGCACGAGCATGATGACAGGATTTTGATCCGCTTGAAAAATCCAGACTGCGATGACCGGATCATGGACTGAATGTTGGATTGTTGATCTCTATTGGATCATCCGATGACAGGCCGATAGTCCTGCCATCGGAAATGTTCAATGGAGACCCCGCATGTAAGCGAAAAAAACGCAAACAGACACTTTTCAGCTGGTTTACTGTCTCTAATGACAATAAGTACCTAATGAGTATAATGACACACCCAACAAGAACTTTTTCATTAACTCTTGAACATTTTTGAAATTTTAAAACCAAAATATTTATTAAAATGTAAAAAAAAACAACGAATATACTCACAGCCATTCTGGCAACTCCAAAGGATTAAATACACTCCTTTAAGAGCTTTTGGCAGCTCTTTCCGTTTCATATGACAAATACTGCCAAACAGCTGTTTCGAACATTCAGAATTTTTGTTCCCATTTTCGAAGAGAAAAATAATCTTCCGGGAATTCAGAATAAGGGAAATCAATCCCCGGGAGAACACATCTCCCGGGGTGAACTATTCTCGGGGAATATTTAGAATTGGGCTGAATAAAATTTCTACAAACCCTTTCTTCGCGCTCCAAAATTCCGTCAGACTATCAAATTACAATTTCAAGTAAAATGTTGGTTTCGAAATCGAAAATGCAACAAGAATTCAGTGAAAATCAATCATGCATCTGTAAATCTAATAATTCTTTTTTGGATTTCTTAATTGATTCCATAATCTAATTTGTTATTCTTTCTCCAAATTCGTTTAGCCTCAAACAGAAAAAAATATGGAAAGCAGCATTTACAAATCAGTCATACTCTGATAAACACAATGAGCAAAATACAAAAACCAAAGACAATCAAACAAACGAAAAACTTCACGTTCAATAAATCGTAACGCCACCACCACACCGTCCCACCTCGCCGCAACCATTTAAATATTTGAATCTATTCAAATGCGATTGCTATACGAAGTGTGAAAATTGGAATACACTCTATTTGTCTTGAAGTGAATTTCGAAAATCCCACAAGACTGATTTGGAAGTCACAGTTTTTACGCCGATCTTAATCTATGAATCTCAATCTACCTACTTTTAATTTCAAAAGAACAAAACAAAAAGAAGACCCAAAAAAGTAAAACGCATCAATCTATTTCCGGGTATAAATCTGTCTTTCTTTTGATACCCAAAACGATTTCACCAAAATTAAAAGTGTTCATTGCATTGAGAGTGTCGTGTCGTAGCATTTCTCTTCTGCACTCTGTACATCTTTTGTAGGGCGACGGGCACGCGCACCGAAAGTCGTTTGCAACAGGGTCGACCTCTAAAAAAATATTATTATTAATTTAATCTCTTCACTTCACTTGATTTCCTTCTCACTCTCACCACCCAACAGCAGCACTGTGGTGGCGTACCTAGTTCTGAAGTTGTACTTGTCTTCTAATTTTTGTTTCCACAGAAGATCATCTGGTGTGCCCATAACTCCTCTCAGATTTTTTTAATTCAAAAAGAAAGTGAAATTGAATTCGAAAAATAATTCAAAAGAGCCATATAATTGGAGAGAATAAAAAAAGTTGAATAACGTAGGAAGCTTCACCAATAACAGCCCACTCCGCCATCGCCATCGCCATCGCCGCCTGCCAGCAAGAGTTTATTGCTGTAATTTAATGTTTTCACGTCCGTCGCAACGTCTTCTCGATCTTTTTCAGACCATCCTTGTGTTGGCCAACAATCACAATCACCATCATCATCATCGTCGTCATCGGAGCTCAGTATAAACAGATTCCCCATTTCGAAGAGAAACGTGTTTCTTTCTTTCATAAACTTGTATACTAAGCAGAAGCACAGCCTGCCTTATAGACTCATAATACAAACTATAGGCTTAGAGTTAAATTTTATGGAAGTACCTTTTGTTTTCTTTAAAGAAATTGCTTTTCGGTAAGCCGGTTTGGTGCCACAATGAAGCCCGATGAATTTCCATTCAATTGGTGCGCTTTTTTTCTCAAGTTAAATAAACTTCCGTAGGGGTAATTTGAACACGTCTCTTCTTAGCCAACTTAGTGCTCGTAATCAAGTGATCCGGCTGTATGATTCGACTCGGCTTCGTCATCGAGACGATCGCACACAGTGGTTCATGTTCTATAGAGGAGCGAATCAAAATGTCGTTGATATTGACTAATCACTTAACTGTGATGACAGTTCTCATAGTTTTGGCGATCGATTTAAAGTGTTAATAGTTGGGAGCTTCACCTCTTGCTGAAAAGAAAATGATCTGGTTCTGATCGCAGCATGTTTGGTAAAAACTGGGAACCTGTCAGACGGCAAAAATCAAACAGTAACTCATAAAATGGTTCGGTGGAATGTGCTTGAAAAATTTCACTTAAACGAGAGCAAATTAACTTTCGAGAAAAGGATCAGCACTATTATTATAAAGGGTTTTCCAATAAGAGGTGTTATTCTGATATTCAAAGAGAAATTGCATTTTTTGAGATAAATGATCGGATGTTTATTTCATTATAAAAAGGAAGGTATGCCGTTAATAATGGAATACAACATCAGCCAAATGGCCGCCACGACCACGCTTATAGGACCATATCCTTTTCATGAAATTTTCCATAACCAAATCGCAAAGTGGCTGCCCTATGTCCTCGATAGCCTCACGTATGCCATCTTTGAGGTCTTGAATCGACGTTGGGCTGTTGGCGTAGACCTTATCTTTCACGTGGTCCCAAAGGAAGAAGTCGCGAGGTGTTAAATCACAAGAGCGTCGATTCAAGACCTCAAAGATGGAATTCGTGAGGCTATCGAGGACATAGGGCAGCCACTTTGCGATTTGTTTATGGAAAATTTCATGAAAAGGATATGGTCCTGCAAGCGTGGTCGTGGCGACTATTTGGCTGATGTTGTATTTTATTATTAACGGCATACCTTCCTCTTTATAATGAAATAAACATCCGATCATTTATCTCAAAAAATGCCATTTCTCTTTGAATATCAAAATAACACCTCTTATTGGAAAACCCTTTATTATAAACTCTCCCTTAAGAGCTTCACCATTTGAAGTTAAAAATCATATTCAATGAAAGGCACCATACCGTGATTACGTTTTATGACAGTTTCTGGTTTGACAGAAACAAAAATGTAAGAACTTCCACTTTATTTCATATATTCCATTAATTTTTTGATGACAATTGACATTTAGAAACTTGACGTGACGTTATTTGCTGAAACAAAAAACAAGCTTTTGCTTTGATTTGGTCTACGTTACGATACAACCGCTTTAAGCTTGGTTTGAATGACATATCTCCCTCCATTTTTTTTTTTTGCAGCTGTTGAGCTGTCAGACAAAGCAATAGTTCAGTATATTTGCACTAGAGCTTCCGTTTGACGTCGCATTACGTAACATTACGTACGAAACGTGAGGTCGAAGCTTCATTGTAATAGCATGCATTGAATTCCTATGGCTGAGTTCGTAAACATCAGGCGGAGCCAAAGCTAAAGTGTGTTTGTGTTTCAGCAAAATGGAACAAAACCTCTGTTTATTCATGGGGTTTAATGCCAGTTTCTAACTTGACAGGAAGATCTGAAGCCATTTTATGACGCTAGTCATATTTCGATCGATAAATGTAAGAATTTCCAGTCTAGCATTCCAATCATTCTTTGATAACATTTGACATTTAGGCCGTGTGACGTTTGGTAAAATTTTGACACTTCGCATTGAATAAAATGTGTTAAAATTAGACTAGTTGCGAAACAGGCTAAAATATGACAGTAGTGGTTAAAAATTCGTCCATTTTTAATTTCAATGACGTTAATAGTGACAACAAGTGAAACATTATTTTTAAGTGTCCATAGATAACCACTGTGCAGAATGTTTTCGATTCATTTGGAACTGAACTGAGCTGTCAAATTCTGTAACAGCGGTTACAAAAATAGTGCTGCCAGCATACTTTATATTGTAAGCCTGTTTGGTTGATTTTCTAATGAACAAAAAAGAAGTGGATGCTGAAATTGTTTTATTTTCCGTCTCAAATTACCATTTAGTTTTAATTTTAAGTGAAATGTTTGTGGATTTTTTTGGTAACGAATTGATTTATTCTCGATTGTATTTGGTGAATTTGTTACAAGAATTTTTCTTGGAGTTGAAGAAAAATTCAATGTGGCTTTTCGGTCAAAACTCTTCACTCTCTACAAAATTCTTAATGGCGTCCATTGCTGCACATGGGGATTGTAATGGGTGTGACAGAGATGGTTAGATGATTGTTTAACGTTCACAGCGATGTGCAATCATAAAGATAATACATATAATAGAGCAGGGGAGTGGTAGCACATTGGGACGAGGGAAAAAGAAGGTCAAAATGTTCTCCCTTTCTCTCTCTGAGCTGAGGAAAAGTCAAAATCAAAATTGTTGTTGTCTTACAAAAGAGCTCAAAGTGAGAACGAGAGAACATTTAGATCTTCTTTCTCACAGTCCGATGTGATTCTTTCCGTGCTATTATAATTATCTCTATGTGTGCGATGCGATTGTGAAGTATAGATGCAAGAGTGGTATGTAACCGGCAGTTTCTTCATACAGGCGTATGGAAAGGGTCTGTTCAAAATTAAGGGTCATATATTTGTTAGACGACTTTCTTGGAGATAAATTGATGACATGATATATGGATATTTTACAACGAATGAGAATTTTAGAGCCGCGATAGAAATAGAAGCGATTTGATTTGTTGTTACGTGAAAAAGTGAACGCACGGACTCGATTTTTTCGTAGCCGAAATACCTCGTTTACGTGCGACGATATTTCTTATGCCAACATTTAAGAAGTTAGGGTACGGCAAATTTTGTACAGATAATTCGATAAATACCTCAATTAATCGTCATTAGGAAAATTTAAATTTCAAGAGTTTTTCGAGGGTTTACTTTTGCTGTATGAACAAAGCCTTAGCCATTATATACATAATACAACCGCTGTACAGTTTATCAATGGTCAACATGACAAGAGGTGTTCATTTTGCCAATACTTGATCATTCATTTGTACTAGCTGGTTAAAGCCCTCTAGACATATTATACATATTTGCAGAGAGAAATTTGCAAAAGTTAATCAACAATTTTGTTTCCTTCTGAACCACTGTAGAATGCGCTCCGCCAATGCTCTGGGAGCAAGCGAAGACGGCAACGCTACAGCGACGCACGACTTTAGAGAGGTGAAAGTGACCTACAAATTACTTCCGTGTGACTGTGTTTTGGAACCCTGGCGGTTCAATAGTGAATGCAACAACATGGCCTGGTCACATAGTCATACGAAAAAACAAAAACATAACACGACGCTAACCACGGGTGGTGCTGGTGCTGCTTTTACTGCTGTTCGACTGCTGGTGGTAATTAAAAAAGATGATGCTTCTCATCGTGTTCGAGAGTCGTCAATATAGATTTGGACATAATCACTTTATCGAGACAGCGCCAAAGATGTTTAACTGTTTTTCTTTTCCTGCAAGTTCAACAGAAATGGAAACGCCTCTCCCTGACCTACCGTATCAAGAATCTCCAAAACACAAATTTCTTTCACTTCCACTTCCACTTCAACTTCTATATGAAGATTTATGTATTTTTTTAACGCCAAATTACCATAAGATTATTTTTAACTTTTTTCTTTTAATTTATAGCCACTTTGGTGTTGGGGAGAGCCCTAAGTTCGGCTTTCTGTATTGCGAAAGCAATAATTTCGAATTGTGCCTTAAATTGCGGATACACGAGAATATACACAAAAAGAAAAGGAAAAAACGATTTCTTATTCAGAATTATATAAACCTTGTAAATTTGAGAAGCTAATTAAAAAACAATTTAAGCTGATATTCTAGTCTTCCTTTTTTTGTTGTGTCTTTTGGGACTTTCACTTTTCTTGGGCAAAATTAGTTTGGTGGTATTACGTGATCTTAAATTTGGCTTTGCCATGGAACCTTTAGTGTTCGGATTTTTTTAATTCTAATTTATTACTACGCCCAGCTGCTGGAAAGTTAATAGATCTTAAGTGGAGTTGTTGTTTTGGTGGTTGAACATTGTAAGTTATAATTTAGTGTTTTGTATGGGGAAACTTGAGTTTAAGGGAAACAGAACGTTTAGTGCTTAAAGAAGCAATAAAACGAGATTAATTTTTTTGGGAGTTTGTTGGAAATTAAAAACTCATTTTATGGTATTTGATTCTTAGATAGGTACAAGATTGCGACTGATTGTAATGAATTTTGGGAAACTTTATTTACAAACACTTTCGTTTATGAAAGTTTCTTCATTTTTATTAAGATATAATGCCTTGGCGTCCGAATAAAGAAAATTTATTATAACAGTATGTTGTTTGAACAGAGTTTTGAATTAGAATGAAAAATAATATAAATGAAAAGTGATTACTGATAAGAAACAGATTGCTAGATTGCTTGATTTTCAACACCCTCTCTCAATCGTAAGTCTTCTTATAATGTTCACTCTTCATTAAAATAAATTAAGTTTTGTCCTTAACTCCAAAAACTTCATTGAATCTAAGGATTTTGTAAAAATGTCAGCTAATTGTTCTTTAGTACCAATAGATTGAACTTTTATAATTTCGTTTGCGATATTGTCTCTTATAAAATGATGCTTTACATCAATGTGCTTGGCTCGCTTTGTTTCTAAATTGTGAGCCATGCCAATGCATCCTCGGTTATCTTCAAATATACAAACTGGCTCGTTCTTCATTTCCCGTAAATCTCTCATTATGCCTCTTAGCCATATCGCTTCAGCTACAGCTGAACTTAAAGCTATATATTCGGCTTCACTAGACGAAGTGGCTACTGTAGTTTGTTTCTTACTACACCAGGAAACATTATTACCATAAACTTGAAACAAGTATCCACTTACTGACTTTCTGTCAACTATATCAGAAGCCCAGTCAGCATCAGCATAGCCAATCAATTGTTGTTCACTTTTGGATTCAAAGTTAAGTTTTAAGCTTTTTGTTCCTTTTAAGTAGCGCATAATTCTTTTTAAATGTTGCCAGTGTATTTCACATGGATTTTGTTGGTATCTACCCATAAAACTGACAGCGTAACAAATGTCCGGTCTTGAACAAAGCATTAAGTACATAATACTGCCAAGAAGCTCACGGTAAGGTTGGTCAATTTCTTTTCCAGTGTTATTTCTTTCGAGTTGCAATCCCTTTTCCATTGGGCTCTTGACAGAATTATACTCTGACATACCAAATTTGTTGAGAATTTTATCTATACTTGCTTCTTGCGATATTTGTAAGTAATTTTCAGAAAAATCCATCTTCATCCCCAAAAAGAATTTCAGTGGTCCACAGTCAGACATTTCAAATTGAGACGACAGTTCATTTTTCAACTTTGTAATGGACGATAACTTGTTTCCAACAATTAAAAGGTCATCAACGTATATGACCAAAAACAAAACATCGTTTTCTTTCAAATTGAATTTTGTGTATAGACAATAATCATGGTTGGATCGATTGAATCCAATTTTGATTAAACATTCGTTAAGTTTATAGTTCCAACAACGAGGTGACTGCTTCAAACCATAAAGTGATTTTTGAAGTTTACATACCTTGCCCTCTCTTGCTTCTAAGCCCTCAGGTACAGTTATGTAAAGCGCTTCTTCCAAATCACCGTGAAGAAACGCAGTCTTAACGTCCAGTTGATGAAAGTAGTATTTCCGGTAAACACCTTCAGCCAATAAAACTCGTATCGTGGTTAGTTTTGCTACCGGTGCGTATGTCTCTTTGTAGTCCATTCCATACTTTTGCAGAAACCCTTTCGCAACCAACCGTGCTTTATATTTTGTTTGGTTTCCATTTTCGTCTTCTTTGATTGTGAAAACCCATTTAGTCTTCAAAAGTTTCGCATTTGACGGTTTATCCACAACTGTCCAAACCTTATTTTTCTTCATTGATTCAAGCTCTGCATCAATAGCTTTCTGCCAGAGGTTCGAATCAGTCCGATTCAGTGCGTCATTATAATTTTCAGGTAGATCTGTTGAAGAATTACAACCAGCAGAATTTGCTTTTGGACCTAAGATATACTCGTGGAACTTACTTGGTAGCCAGCGCTCCCTTGCACTGTGACTCACAGTCTCCGTTTGGGGATAGTTTTCTGATTGTGAAGGGAGCGCATTGCTTGTTTCATAAAATTGGTTTTCTTCTTCTTCTTCTTCTTGTCCTGTATTAGTTGACTCATTTTCCTGTATAATTTCATCGTTACTAACTGCAGCAACATCGTTATAAGCTACAGCAATATCTTCATTTTCTCCCTCTTGCTCGTAGCTACACTGTATTTTTAATACATTCTTGTTTTCATTGTTATCTTGATTCGTCAGATTTTTAAAAGGATAATTTGATTCTTCGAATTTTACGTCACGGCAGATCTTAACTTTTCTTGTTTGTATATCCCAGAGTCGGTATCCATTGGGAGCATATCCGACCAAAATTGACTTCTTACTTTTGGGTTCAAGTTTCTTGCGGCATTGGTTTGGAATCCAGGTATAGGCTTTGCAACCAAATACCTTCAACTTGGTCAAACTTGGTTTAAATCCATACCATAACTCGGCTGGTGTTGTCATTTCATCTAAGCAACTGGTTGGACATCGATTAATAGTATACACAGCAGACAGTGCAGCTTCATTCCAAATGTTCTTCGGAGCCCCTGATTCGATTAACATAACTCTTATGGTTTCATTAAGAGTTCTGTTAAATCGTTCAGCTACACCATTTTGCTGTGGGGAGTACGCAACTGTAGGCTCGATTTGGATTCCTTTCTGTTTGTACCAACTAATTTGTTCATTTGATATGTATTCCCTTCCTTGGTCCATGGTTATTCTTGATATTGAATGTCCAAACATTGATGTGGTCAATGCTTCATATTCTTTCAGTTTTTGAAACACTTCAGACTTCCTTTTTATTAGAAAAATCATGGCAAAGTGACTGAAATCATCTATGAATGATACAAAATATCTTGAGCCATCCCATGCCACGGGACTAAGAGGACCGCAAACATCTGAATGGATTCTTTCCAGTACTCGTTTGGCTCTGTTGCGTGTTCCGTTGAATGGTTCGCGTACTTGTTTGCTCTTAGCAAGAATATTCATCCTTCTTTGACCTATGTGTCCAAGTCGACGGTGCCATAGAATACTATCATCTTCTTGACAAATATTGACTATTGGCTCTTTAATGGTGACTTCCAGTTCATATGATAATCCACGTAACATTGCGGTTGCAATAATTTCATTATTTCTCATTATCAAGGCTTTATCAACATCAAATATAACCGTAGCCCCAGCACTAGTGAGTTTCCTTACGGACAGTAGATTTTCTCTTAACTCCGGTGTAAACAAAACATTCTGTATGGTTAATTCGGTCCCAGTATTGCTAAGCCCATCGATTTGACCAATTTCTTTTGCTAACAATGATTGATCATCTTTTGCAACTTTAATTCTGATTGGTGTATTTATTTTATTTATTTTTGAAAAACACCATTTTTCATTAGCAAGATGGTCGCTTGCTCCAGAATCCAATGTAAAAATGATCTTGTTTGCAGATCTGCTATTCGTTGTGCATTCTCTGTCTGCCATAAAGACAAATGCTTTGTTTGCGACGTTCTGACTATCTTTTGAATAGCAGTTTTTAGCCTGATGACCGAATTTATTACACTTAAAGCATTTCCTATTAAACTTCTTCTTTTTAACAAACTTCTTTTTCCCCGAAAATGCGCTTAGCTCTTGTACATCATCAACTTGACGTTCATTCAGTTTGATTTCTTCGGCTCTAAGCCTATCTTTCACCAATGAGAGTGTAAGCTTTGATTCTTCCAAATTTTGAAGAGCTGTGATCAGCGGATCAAATTTGTCGGGTAACGTCAAGAAAAGTTGTGTGAGTATATCACTTTTTTCTAACGAAGCCCCTGTCATCTTGAGTTGGCGAATTAAATTCTCAAAAATTATTAAGTGAGAGGTCACAGAGTCTCCACTTTGCATTTTCAATTTTGTTAGTTGCTTTCGTAACAACAACTGATTTACGATGGACTTGCCTGCGAAAGCTGACTCCAGATTGAGCCACATCTTCTTTGCAAATTCTTCATCTCTTACGTAGGTTAAATAGTCCGATGGGATAAAATTAACTAAATAGTTCTTAGCTATTCTATCCCTCTTGACAAATTCAGCGTTTGCTTCTTTTTCGCTTGGGGGATCGCTCGTTATAACGTCCCATAAACTCTTCGACTCCATAAAAATCTTCACACGGAATTGCCATTCGTCATAACCAGAACCGTTAAATTGTGGTATTCCTGGCATATTATCTTTTAAGTCGCCCATAACCTATTAAGATATAATGCCTTGGCGTCCGAATAAAGAAAATTTATTATAACAGTATGTTGTTTGAACAGAGTTTTGAATTAGAATGAAAAATAATATAAATGAAAAGTGATTACTGATAAGAAACAGATTGCTAGATTGCTTGATTTTCAACAATTTTGTTAAAACAATGAGATCTGATTGTGATTAAAGAATTGTAAACATTGTTGACAGAACAAATATTCTCTCATTTTACCCTTAAAAATAAATAACCTTTATTTTTAAACATCTGCGTTTGCTTCTCAGTTCATTACATTTATAATAACTATTCGGGCAAATGTCAGTTATGGAGCTGTCTTCTTTTGACAATTAAACAGAAAAAAACTAGTACATTGCCAACAATGGAATCGTTAAAAAGAAGATACTAGAACCAACAAAGAAATTGTTAAACTCTCCCATATTTTGAAACTATGAATAAAATAACTCAAACTACAGCGGTAAAATCCCGCATGTGTGCATTGAATAGTTGCGTCACCGCAGCGATATCGCAGCGTCAAAAAATCGCGTGTGTGCACCGGGCCTTAAAGGCATGTGAAAGAAACCAAGTCAGCTTGAGTTTGACATATGATGTGTTTCCAGTATCGAACATTTCACTCGAGACCCGACACTCTCTCATTATGTTTTTTCTAGAGCATTTGGCATTCAACTTTCTACGTATTCAGATCTATTTTACTGGGGCCAGATTATGGGATTCGCGGCGGACCGTTTTCAATACGACCTTTCAAATTCGACTCGCGTCGTATTTACTTATTAACAAATTCGCGGCGAAGCGAAAAAAATGTCTTCTAATATTCCAGTGATTTGACACTTATTGTTCCAGTTAATAATGATAACAGTGTTACCGCACGTTAAAATTTAAATGAGTTCCCGCAGCTGAAAAAATGAGTCATTTTGAAAATAAATAAAATAAAAGGAACGAAGTAAAAGAACGTTCGATAAATTTTATTTTTCAAACAAAGGTTCTTCCAATAGAAGATTCTGAACTTTGGCATTTGATAGCGGCCTTTTTTTGAAGCAACGTCTGGTGGTTTTCATTAATTCAGTATGTTTTGCAAGAGTATTGCTCACATGTTATAATTTGCATGAGAAGAAGAATGTTAATAAACATGCAGAAATGAAAATTAACCCTTTTTTCACGCACTAACTGAATACTTAAAAAGATGAGTCAAATTTAATAATATGAGTCCCTGGGCCAGCTTATCAAAAATCACACTATCGGAAAATTCCGAAGAGAGCTTATAGCAAGTTTAATCTTACGACAAATGTCTCATCACTTAGTGCAGTGTTAGTTGTTAGTAGACTAAACTAAAACAAACAAACACGTACGCAATAACAAACATAACAAACATAAACAAAAATGAGTCCCGTTTGACTCAAATGTGTCCCAGTGGTAACTCTTTCGCCTGTGAATCCGCCAATAAAAATTATGACATTTCAAATACGCCTTCGAATTCGTTAGTTGGTCGAATTCAAAACGAAGAAGACGAAAGCGAACGCAATAATTGAAAAATGTCAAACTCGCTAGCAAAACGTTTCGCCGCGAATCCAATATAATCAGGCCCCTGAATCCTTCTTTGGAAATCAAGCAGATTTAACAGGAACGATAACACTCTCCAGCAACCACAAGAAGCTGGCGTTGCGTGCTTGTATAGCATCGAAACAATCGCAATTAAATTTTCTAACCATGTTATTTCTCGAAAAGGTCCTGTGTATCACCTCAAGACAGATTGTGTTTTTTTTTGTTGGGGGGGGGGGTATGTATTAAGTGCTATGGCAATTATGCTCAATGGATTGAAGACATATTTATTTATTCATTTCGGCACACCTGCTTTAAACATAAACGCAGCGATGATTTCACTGGTCAACAAAATTTCATTTTTTGATTATCACAAGGATGAGACACATCATTTCTAGTAGATTTTTTGATGCTGAAACTGAATCCGGACACAAAATTTTTCTAGCACGTCAGGTTTTCGAGATATGCTTATTTCAAAGTTCGAAAAACACGGTTTTTGAAGTAATTTTTTGAGGACAGAAAATTTTTATAGACATTTGTAACTACAGCATTCATTAGAACTAATCTTTATTTTTCAAATCCATTTTAGTTTGTTTCGTTACGATTTTTTTTTCTCGCTCGCTGCCTTCGAAGTCTAACTAAGGATTTGGCCATGCAGCTTGCAGTGCTTGCTTGCTTGCTTTGGAGGAACACTAAGCAGTCTCGGCCCTGTGCAAACGGTAAAACTAGCTCTAGCAGAAGTCCTTAAATGCAAGAATGTAGAGCTTAGGAAAAGAAAGTGTGTACTGGAAACAAAAGCAAGTAGTTCTATTTCGGTTTATGGTTTTTAAGTTGCATCGACTTCTCAGGTGGAATAAAATAAGATAGCACGGGAAACTCGGGATCGAAAAATGATTTTCAAAACAAATATTCAAAGGTTTAAAGGTTTCGACCGCCATACCCATTAAAGCCGGTTGGGATGAAGAGAAATTGTAATAGAACCGTTGTCGACGCTGAGGAAATAGCTGAAGGCGATAACGACATGAGTAACATTATTTCCATAATAGAATTTGATCTAGGCGACACAGATTAGCAATTTTGTTTAACTGACATGAAGCTTTATCGATCCATAAGTCCAGAGTATGAAATAATTTGACAAGGAGTAATCACCAGCACATCCTAAAGAACCCATACGTCATCTTGAGTTTGACATCTTATATTTGTTTCGACTTTCGTATATCGAACATTTCTCTCAAAATTCTCTCATCATATTTTTACAAGAGAATTCTGCATTCAACTTTCTACGTGATCTATTTTTCTGTATTGTAATGAAACTACTGAAGAGAGGGTGGGGCATACTTGCTTTTAAAACAAGTAGCAAAGATGATTTCCAAAGATATAGATTTTGGTAGGGACTACAGTTCCGAAAAAAATTGTGGACGGCTTATTAAAGAAGCGATTCGGCAAGCTAACTGCCTTTGAAGTCTAAATAAAGATTTGGCCATACCGTTCAGGGGTCTGGCACTGCCTAGCTTGCACATATCGATATCTCTAGTTCGGATATTGATGGATTTACTTATGTCGACCCACGCAAACGGTAAAACTAGCTATTCCACGTACAGATCTCCAATTAGCTGAACCTTTTTGATGTCAGAAGACAGAGCTTAGGGAAATAAAGTATTTTTCGAAAAAAAAGGAGGAAGATTGCCAAGCAGTCATCAAAGAAGCAGCTTCTGAAGTGCTAGATTTCATACGACCACAACGTTACCACATGTTTGACAAGAAGAGGAGATAATGAAGTAAAACTTGTGACTTGTGAGCAGAAAAAGGGTGTTGATCTAGTCCACTTAACTGTTTCACTGACACTTGCCTTCTTGCATTCATACCCCTGCTCCTCGGATGTGTAACGACAACGTGTGATGATAAGTTCGTCCAATTCGGATTTCGACAGCAACATCAAATTAGAATTGCAGAATCCTGTAGAAAACCCAGTGCCATCTCTTGTCGTTAAAGCAGAATATAACATCCTGGCCACTATTCATAAGTGGCACTTGCATTATGGAAAATCTCGATATTTTCGGTATGTGCACTGTACATATATTTAATATACTCAATTTTCGAAATTTTAGTTTTCTCAAAGGAGCCGAAGAAGTCAAGGGCAGAGCTCATTTATTAAGTTGCTAAATTTCAGCTTTAAACTAAAGGCAGACCTGTAATGAACGGAACGGTGCGGACTGAGTCATCCGTAACTGAGCGAGAACAAGAAATTCATATGTTGTGCCCTAAATGGCGGATTGCTCTGGTTCGACAATTTTCGAAGAAGAGAAGGTGGATTCGATGTCGATTTTAAGCAATTTAATTCTTTCATTGTGTGGCCACCAAAATTCAAAAATTATTGACAATGAAGAACAGATGTTTTATTTTGAAAGATACTTCCGTACACATTCGTCCATTATAGTTAACATGTTCACTCGACAGTTCGGAAGGGAACGTTTCGTTCGGTTCTGACACCAACTTCCGTTTGCTTCTGCTCATTATAGTTAGTCCTTTGTAAGATTTTTTTTTGGAATAAGTTATTATCAGGTATTTTAAACGTCAAGAACAAGTATTTAAAAATAGTCTTTAATCAAAAGTTCATTTAGAGGAAAATCTACACTGCAAAATCTCACACTAACCGATTGAACATTTCTGCCGTAAAATCCAACGTAAACCAACTTCGTTGCTATTTATGCCGGTGAGCGGTGAAATGTTAGTTTGCCTTTTGACACCGACACGAGGACATAAATAAATTGTCACTCGAATTTCGAGACCTGGGTCGACTTATACAGTCCTGTTGACTATTTGACAGGGCTGCACCAAACACAGCCAACTATCTGATAGTTTCGGAGCATTGAGAACATGAAATCAATAAAAGTATGCAAGCAGATGCAAGGAAACATTTTTGATGATTTTATGCGGTCGAGTATCGATACTCAAAACAAATAACAAACATTTTCTATCGGTTGTGCGTTGTTTTTGTAATACTTATAAATAATTAAACATTTCTATAGCTACCTATATGTTCGGGTACCGCAAGGTTACACTTTAGGGCCAATATAGGTGTTTAGCTTCTTTTGTTATCAGTTCACACCCATTTTTCTTTGCATTCACATTCGGTCACTCATCAAAACTTTCAAATTTAAATTGACGAAAAAGAATCTCAGCAACTTTCAGTTAATTTAAAATCAATTCACAATTGGAGACATGACCTTACAGCTACTTGTCTACACCTGTCTCGTTTTTCCATCAATTTATTATGTAATTTTCATTTCAAAATGCTTTCCTAATGCCACACCATTAATTTGAAATTTTGAGACGTTTGTCTATGCATATTGATTAAAATGCTGCTAAATGCTCCCTCGCTCTAAATCAAAACAAAATCTACACAAGAGTTTCTTATTACTAGCTGAAGCTCTTTCAAAACATGAAGAGAAAAAAAATCAACAAAATAAAATAAAACACGTTGAGAAATAACAATTTTATCATACAACAATCGAAGTGGACTTATAATCTTAATTCTTGTTTTAAGGTCATCGCTAAGATATTATAAATATTCAAGGCGAAATAGTTTGAGTTTGTAAGGCCTGTAATTTGACCAATAAATCCAAGCTAAAAATTCCACTACAATCAGAGCAACTTTAAAGCATGCAGAACACCTTCATGACTTTCCAAAATTACTCAGAAGGTCTATGTTCTCTTTTGTTTTTGGGCTTTTTTTTCATAGATCCACACGACATCGACGACTATTCAGGAAAAGAAAACTTTTCTATAAAATAATAAATAAACAAAAAGTTAACAAAAAAGAAACGAGCACAAAAGTGAAACTCATTCAAACGCACAGCTCCCTCGCTAGCAAGATTTACAGCGCAAGTGTACGAGTTACGAGTGCCAGCGTGCGCGCGCGCGCGCGCCATCATTAGCGATATGTATATAAATAATAATAATCACTCATTGCGGGCAAACAACCACGCAAACGTAGGCCTTTTCTCGTCATAATCGAACTAATATCAAGCCAGACGCGTTTGAGCTTCGCATCTGATTTCCACCGCCCAATATAGACCCCCGTCAGCCATCGTGCGTGCGCCTCCGTCGTCACAATCCAAACATGAGTAAACTACCAAACACGGACCGGCCGGTCTGGACGAACCATTAGCCATCTCACGCACAAGTGGCCTATACCGCGTCGGCACAAAAGTTGCTCAGCACCATTTTGAAGCGCGTCAAATTAACGAGGCATGTATTTGCAAACATTTCTTAATCTCGATACGTAAGCGATGACTAGTTAATGGTCTGCAGGTTAAAGGCTTTAAACTCCTTTCCCGCATGAGTCGTCTTGATTGTTAAAATGTCATAAAGACTGACATTGGTTGCTAAATACTACTTTCTTTTTGACATCTCCCCCTGGCTCACGAGATAGACGACTCACATGTCAAGTTAAATCGAACACAAGAGTTGGTTTGTGCAGGTACTTTGGACGATTTAGTTCGCCAGACATGAACGTGGGCAAGAAGTGTCCACTCGACCGACGTCTCGATTTGCGATACCATTTTTATTAGAATTTAAAACAAATAAAAAAAGAAAAAAGACGAAAAGAGAGAACCCACTAGTGTCTTAGTCTTAGGCTGTGACACAGTTTGGTGTTTGACCATCAAATTATATCTTGAGATGTTGCTCTTGTTTCTACTTTTTTTCATTTGTTTGGCAAACGTTTGCTAATTTATGTGTCTCATGCTTCAACTGACAAGAGTCATGCAAAAGTGATTATTATTGTTTATTTTACTGCAATTTTCTAAATAAGTCGTAGACCTACATTCAAATTTATTTGCAAATTTGAAATGAGTCACGCAACCATACCGAGAATATCGAGATGATCGGCTTCCATGATGCAAGTATATTCTGCTGTAATGAAAGGAGACAGCACTGAGTTTTGGACGAATTAAATTCAACGATTTCTTTCATTTTTGACGATGCTACCGGGGTTCGTATCAACACCCGAGGAACAGGGGTCCCTTTTGATTCCAATTATGCACCTCGACATGGTATCGAACAGTGCAGCTGTTTTGGCATTAAATGAAACACAAGTAAGTGAGACCACCGATCCTGCCGAATTGAATATTCATGGGTTCAACTATTACCATTCATCTCCCATTAGGCCTCGCTGTTTATATCAAAAATGATGCTCACCATCACCAATTTCAGCCGAAATATAGTTCTTGTAATAATTATCACTGAGATATCTCACTAGAATATCCAGTGGCCAAGCAGAAAACACCTTTGACATGTTTTTCACCTCTGAAGCTGATAAATGCACTGTAAGTGTATTAACGCCTCTAGGCCAATCCAATCGTGTCAAACTACATAATCCAAAGAGAACCGTATGGCAAAGGCCAACTGGGACGGTCTTAATAACTTCTTCTTGATAATATATAATATACTTCCTTGATAGTGACCTCGGTCCCAATACTCGTTGGCAATGACACTCCAGTTGTTAGCTTTCCCGCGAACGCTAATCTTTCCGCTAGGCATTTCGCAGCAATTCAACACTTAGAGGGCCATAACTCCCCCAGTTCTTGAGCGCGTCAATGTTTCCATGGGAAAAATCTTCTTTCGCAATCCTGCTGTGATGAGCCCTGAAAGATGGGCCCTGAAAGATGGGCTCATCACAGCAGGATTGCGAAAGAAGATTTTTCCCATGGAAACATTGACGCGCTCAAGAACTGGGGGAGTAATGGCCCTCTAAGTGTTGAATTGCTGCGAAATGTCACATTGCAACAGCTATCCGCGGCCTTTCTGGCTTTACTAAATTCACGCCGACCAAGCGAATCTTATTCGTCTTGGCCTTATCTTTTATTAATCATTAAAAATTTTAGTGGGCGCGATGACGGAATTTCTTGTATGGGGGCTCCTGGGCTATTACGTGGTAGTAACAAAACTGTGATATGGAATGAATTTCTAATTGAGTGGCACATGTTTATTGACGCTATCTAAGCGGATATAGAAATATGTTATTGTTGTACTGGTGCAGTTGGTGGCACGGACCGGCAGGTACAATGCTCCTTCTGGCACGGATCTGCAGGTATAATGACCCTGGTAGCACGGATCGGCAGGTATAATGCCCCTAGTGGCGCGGATCTGCAGGTATAATGCCCCTGGTAGTACGGATCGGCAGGTATAATGCCCCTGGTGACAATCAGCACGGACGGCCGTAGCGCTTACCTTGGATCATCATTTACCAAAGCTCCTGATGGCAATTAACAACGGACTAGAACTTCAATATCGAAAGTTCCAAATATGAAAAGGTCGGACCTTTTCATACTAAATCTTTGACCAATATTACTAGCTGATACTTATAACATTTTCGGAAGGAAGTGAGTGGTGTGAATTGTATGATGCAAAGATCAATTTCGTATAGAAAATTATAATACATAAAAAAGTATGTAACTTCGCTACAGTATATAATATACGCGTGTAAAAAAAAAAAACATATTGCGTCAAAAGCATTCGATAAAGTTAGGTAAAAGAGTCTTCTATGAATTTCTTTTTAAGTAAGAAAGCTTACGAAAACATGGTAGAATCCAAAAGGACTAACATTTTTATCATACAATTTTATTAATGATACTTTGTTACAAAAAGAAAATGGTTTTGTGTAGTTTGAATGGAGACGTAGTTCATGGAAGTGGTGAAGACGGTATTTAACAGATTCCATGAATCACATATAATTCATTAGTCATTAGCATTACGTATTGAATTTTTCTAAATCGACGATTGTACTTGTTTCAACAAAAACTGAGACGATGTTGACGTTTGTTTGTTGATCGAGATATGTATCTAGAAGCATTCAATTTTGCATACAGCCATATTTTTCTGTAAAAAGAAGAGAATACGAACAATTGCTGATGTTATTTCTATTAGGTTTGGCAGTGGGATACAAAATGTGATTGGTTTTTTGTCAGGATATTTCATAAGTTCTGACGAGCAATTGTGCCATAAAAAGTAAATAATTGCTTTCAAGCCATTTTCTGGTTAATTAAGCATTCTTACATCTCTCTTTACAGCCGCTCACCACTCACTGTTGCTCCAATCGGAACCCAATATCTACTATGCTGTTCACGACAATAACCTGCTACCAACCGCATTCACTTGTTTAATGTAGCAGAAATTGCTTATTATCTAACGGGTTATTAAAGAAGTAAGCGCTTTTTTTCTATGTCTGCATCATTGTTGCAACATTCAACATCTATCTTCGCCAATCAATAAATTAAGCACAAAGCAAAATCTTCGACAACCTGTCACAATCGCCCTATACCCCTATAACCAAATGCCAACGGCAATGTCTTCCCTAATGACCCCACAAAACAGCACAAGCCTTTTCGAAAAGGAAAACATTCTCATCTCCTTGCCCATTCCCGGCTGCAATCTATTTAAGCAAATTACCGTCTTGAGCGGCAAGCACAGAAAAAACTTTCAATTTCCTCAACAAATTAGAAAATAATATTCTCATGTTTATATGTTTCCTTTTTATTCATTCTCCAAATCGCTGCTACCTCACACTTCTTCGTTTTCCTCTTCTTTTAGACGAAGAAACGTAAGTTTTTATGAAACTACGACAATAATGACACCAGACATGTGCTATTTGCAAACGAAATAAAGAATCTCTATTAAGAACCCACCAGCCAGAGCCAACTGCTGCAATGCAACCACATATATAGGCAGCAGCCGGAGCCAAAACGAACGCAGTAGCACCAAGTAGCATCTTCTTGGCCCATCGAAGCGTACAGAACATAAGTCTATGCATCTCAAGACATAGGTATAACATACAGAAATGTATTGACCCGATTGTCTAGTGACCCACTCTTCTTCTTGCAACTTGCAATGAAGTTAGTTTTCATTTTCCGCTTTGGAAAGATTTACCTTACAAATAGGCATCATAGCCATCGGGTATCTATCTGTCTATGTAGAAAACGAACCAATGTTGATGGTGATGGCGATGAATCTACTCTAGTGTTATGGATGGTGTTTTGTGCCTTGTCTATTGCATCTACGGGTATAAGTCTATGTTTGGGCTGAAAAAGAAAACCTAAGTGCGAGTAGCAAGTAGCATTTAAAGAGCTCTACACTGCACTCGTTTGCACAAAGAGATCGCAGCGGTGGTGGCAGTAGTTCTTCTCACAATATAACATGATGGCTGTGTGGAGTGCATGCAGTGATGGTGAATTGATATCTGGGAGTTCTCGTTTGGATGTATATCACGGTATTTGTTTTATTTTTTTCGATAGTCGAGGTATAGTAGGTACGAGTAAGCACCTTCTGGTAATTTAAAGGTGAAGTATTACATCGTGAAATGTTTATTTTTATTCCACTTCGAGAGAGGGTATTTTTGATTCTTGCTTGAAGGTACTTCGTGTTATAGCGCATTTTTGGATGAGAGGACATTTAAGAGGTTCAACAAGTGACAATTCATGGTGTGGATTTTGAGACTGAGCTGCGTAGAAGTCGAAAACAGTCCATCCGAAAATTTTCTCTGGGTGAAATGAACGACAAGCCAACTAGTTACTTCGAGTTATAACTCAGAGTTGGATAATTAATACAATTTTAATTGCTGTCCCGATAGCTCCTAAGTCTTAAAATCAAACAAACAGGAATAGTATTTCTGATCACAATGATTCAAATTTCAAGCAAATTTGAAGAATGTTCATGTTTACGTGATTTGTTCTTTTTTAATTGGGATGTTTAATTTTCGGTTATATGTTAATCAGCATTATCTATATTCAGATCTGCATTTCAACTTAATTCTAAGCATTTGTTAACAACAAAATTAAATATAAAACGCAATTTAAAAACAGACAGTAAAACACAAAGTTGTTGAATAGTAGAAGTTGTTGTTTGTGGTCACTTTGGCGTATACGTACTTTTTTTTAATTTCAAGTGCTGTTTTGAGGAATTATTTTAATTTTATTGTTAGATGAATTTCACCACCGTACTGCGACTTAAGATTCGATTTACTACCATGGCTTGGTTCAACCCAAACCCAGCTTAAAACTCTTCATTTCTTTTGGGAATCATAGCAGGTTCACTTGATTCATTGATTGATTGACTTTTGATGCGAACCTCGCACAACCTACATTAACCATTGAAATGAATTATTTCTCAAACTTGCTATTATTTAACAAGGAACGTGAACTCATATATCTTTTCGATAAGCTTGAAGGTTATTTTGAACTAGCTCACTCGACTAGCGGTTTGATAAACAACAATCTCTATGTTGGTAACAAATCGCCAGCTAGATGGTTTCCCTTGAATCTAGATGTGTGCAATTTCGAAAAAAAAAATGAGAAGAACTACGCCATAACCTATAATAACCTGGTCTGTTACTAGGTTGATTATAAACTTGAAAATATAGACTGATCAATCTTCGTCATCTCCATTTTCGACGACAGTCATGATCTCGGATGGGATCACAATTTTCCCCTTTACTGCTTCACATTACGGCTCCACCTGTGGGGTTCGCCGTTTTGATTTCAATAAACGTTGGCAAGCCTCCGGTTTTGAAACGTTCCATGTCCCAGGGTTTCTTCTTTGTACATGAAAGTACCAGCTTAATCGATCGTGGTATTTTTGACGTGAAGGTTTCCCCGGATCTTCTAGATTACTGATTCGATCAAAATTTGTTATTCCTGCTGTCATGCAGGACAATTTACTCTCATACGTTTTGTACATTGTCCAACATTGTGAACCGTATGTAATTTCTGGGCGAACAACTGCGGTGTAGAGCCTTCCATTCAGTTTAGGGGGTATTTTTCGGTCACAGAAGATGGTAGAGTTTTCTCACCACTTCATCCCCTCTACACTTATTATGAGATGGTTATTTTCGTCATCACAAGATGCTTTCTTGTTGGATCCAAGATTTGTTTTTTTAAACTTAAATGTCCGGAATAGAACCGTCTGGGTCGAAAAACGAACAACATACATAGGTACTCTTTTTTTCTCACTAATGCGGTCTCCACTTCCCTCCCAACCCTGTCAAGTCTATCAGCTATTTATTGACTCTATCATTAGGTACACTCTGTGACCGCTTCTCTTGTAACGATGATTTCGTTATCTTAGGCGACTTTAACCTACCTGACTTAAATTGGACACCCTCTGACGATGAATCCTGCTTTGTCCCTTCCAATATTTCATCCGATAAAGAACAAATCTTCTTTGACAATCTTCTTAACGCAGGCCTCTTTCAAATGAGCCATATCTGTAATTCTCTTGGACGACAACTTGACCTCATCTTTTCTTCTGATCCTTTTCACTCTGTTGTATCCATCAACAGCCATCTCCTATCTACTCTTGACGCTTATCACCCCCCCCCCCCTCTTTCACTTATTTTTTCTCTTGAAGAATCTCTTATCCCACTATCCTTTGAAATGTCTTCCGTAAAGCCGACTTCAACCTACTCTCTTCGCTTCTTGATAATACTAATTTCAACCTTTTCATGAACTCTTCTACCCCCATCGATATTGCCTTGTCATTTTTCTATACATCTATTTTCGATTGTATAGTTAAATCGGTCCCATACTGTTTTAAAAAAAGTTTTGTCTCATCCCCCCCATGGTATACACGTGAACTGCGTAGTCTAAGAAATTTTAGGAATAAATTATGGAAATCCTACTTACTATGTCAGTCCTCTTCGAACTTTTCGAAGTACCAATATGTGTCTTCTATCTTTTCGAACCTCTGTGAACAATTATACTGCGATTATATTAATCAAATGCAATATTGTCTAATACGTTATCCCAAGCGCTTCTACCAATTTATTAATGTTAAACGAAAATCCGACGGCCTTCCCTCCTCATTTAACTACCTTGACTCTTCTTCGTCAGACCCTAATATCATTATCAACCTCTTTGCCACCTACTTCAGTACCTCTTTTTGTAATCAAGACTTCGAACCTGACCCTCTTTACCACTCTCCCCTTAATAATTGCCCCCAAACCTCTCTTGTAGCGCTTCAAATCGACCCCTCTTTAGTTCTTGACAAATTGCTGTCTTTGAAAGATGACTTCAACCCTGGACCTGATGGTATCCCTGCTATTTTCCTAAGATCTTCGAAAGTATCATTTATGACTGCATTTACTTTCTACTTTCACTGTAAGTCCATCGTTTCCCCTTCACAACATGGTTTCTTGAAGGGTAGATCGACAACAACAAACTTGATTGAATTCGTTACACTGACTCTCTCATAGCTCGAAAAAGGTAACGACGTGGATGTGATTACCACAGATTTCTCCAAGGCTTTTGACAAGATTAGTCACAAAATAATCTTAATCAAACTTCAAATGTACGGTTTTCCTTCAATATTTATCCAATGGATAAAGTCATACCTTGAAAATCGTACCTATCGGGTTGTTTTCAGACAGTCGGTATCCGAATGCATCCATCCTCAATCTGGCGTTCCTCAAGGCAGCCACCTGGGTCCTCTTCTCTTTGTTTTGGCAATCAACGACGTAGTTAATATTGCTTTATCCTCCAAGGTTTTAATTTATGCCGACGACATAAAATTCATCAAAGTCATCTCATCAAATGATGACCACTCTCTCCTTCAATCTGACCTCAATAACTTCTTGACTTGGTGTGACAAAAATCACTTTGTCCTTAATGTTACTAAATGTCAATTCATGTCCTTCTCACGTAAACGTCTACCCCCCTCACATATTAGAACCTATTTCTTCCATCACACACCAGTTCCTACTGTAACTTTTATCCGTGACCTTGGTGTTATATGTGACAAAGAACTTAACTTCCGTTCTCACTTCGACCACATTATTGCTAAAGCCAACTCGTCCCTTGGTTTTATCAAACGCTGGTCGAAAGAATTCTCCGATCTCTATGTCACGAAAAGCCTCTACACCACTTATGTCAGACCCACTCTTGAATACGCCAGCCAGGTGTGGTCTCCCTTTCAAATTTCTCACTCCAATCGTATTGAAGCAGTTCAAAGAAGGTTCTTACGGTTTGCTTTACGTGGTCTGAACTGGACTGATCCGCTTAATCTTCCCCCTTACGAAAATCGTCTCAAGCTCATTGGTATGAATACTCTCGCTCATCGTCGCGCCATTGCTGATGTCATCTTCATTCATCAACTGATAACTAACGTTATTGATTCCCCAGCTCTCCTAGAACTCATTCTGTTTAATGTTAACTCGCGTAATCTAAGATCGGTTCCCTTCTTCTGCCTCCCTTGTCATCGAACCAACTATAACGCGTTCAATCCACTGAACCGTATGCTTCGTCATTACAACTCTGCACAACATATTGCTGATTTCTCCCTCAGTGTTTCTTCTCTCCGAACTGCCCTTTCATCTACTTTCCCTTTCTCTTAAAATCCTCCCTTATTCTTTCATTTCATTTTCTTTACTCCTATTTATTTGCATTTTTTCTTTCTCTCTTCCTCTTTTTATCTTTTTTTTATTAATTATTAAAATTATTGTTTATTACGTATTGTTATTTTCTCTTAATTCCTGTAAAGCCATTTATCACGCTATTGTTATTATTATTATAATTTTTTAACTTATTTTTTTTCGGATGCTTGTATAAAGCCAATAAATAAATAAATAAACATCCACCCATACATCAAGCGCTCATTGGAAGGGTGTTGGATTCTTATTTGGCTACTATTAGCAAAGAATAACTGATTCACTTTTTCTTCAAGCAGAAAGTCAAGGACTGTGACAAAGAGCAAATTGGGAATTCTTCGGTGACTCCTGCGGGGCATATTACCTTCATTTTTACTTTCTCGTTTATGTCCATGATCATTCGCACGTAGATTTCCGAAACCGCTCGCTGTCTTAGGGAAATCCACATCAGATCTTGTGGTTGTCTATCGAATGCCTTTCCGAAATCAACTAGCACAATATGCAATTTTTTCAGGAATCATGGTGTTTTTGTCAATCCGATTCTTAAACTCGATTTTTCGCATATGACGAAAAATAGGGAAAAAGGCCTGCGGAAGGCATAAAGTTAAACCCATCCTTGGTTATTTCAAACTCCAAATAGGTCGGGAACCAGCATCCAGGTAATTCTTAGGATAGGGTCATACCTATAGTTTGCATGAAAAGACTAATGACAGTCATGGGCAGCGAGTCATACAAATTACTGCATGGAAGGATCCACGTTCCAGCGTAAATTAACGAAGTCACCAAAGTATTACCTGATGGTCACACTTTTAAACGAATAGACCACAAATAGACCAAATTTAGTAGTCCGAGGTCGGTTTGACATTATTCTTCTGCTTTTCAGGCTCGAATCAACAAGGATACCTTACCTTACGAAACAAAAACACCAGTTACACCTTCAGTCCTCGACTTCGAGAGCTCGATGGTTAAAGCTTTTGTACTGAAACCACAGCGCCCGGCCATGGAAGAGAAGTCGACACGCCTCAAAACTTGTCATTAGTACTGCCAACTCCATCTTTAGCACAAGTCGTTTGGTTTGACGATGAATGCAAGCTGGCGTCTAAAGTCTAATGTATTGCTGCATTACGACCAAAGCAGTATGGAACGCGAAGAAGAATATAAAAGGCTCTGGAACACAGAAGCCTGGGAAAAAGATATTTTCTGTGAAAATGAAAGCAATGAAGAGCAAGGAACGCAACAGGCACGGAAGTTCTATCAATCCGTCATTCTATCAATTCGATCAATTCAGTGGCGATGGGAAGTGGACTAATGAATAGCTAAACGTTCAGCTTACCGAAGAAAAGGCGGCTTCACCATTGCAAGATGAAAATCACATGCTGAAGCCACCAAGCTGAATAACACTATTCTATAACCAGTACTGACTTACGGATCCAATTCCTGGGTATTCAGTTTGTAACCGCTTAAGAAAGAAATAGGAGAATATTTTAGAAGGGACGATGTAATCATCATGAGCTACTTATGAGCCAAATCAAACAACTACCAGATACAACGACAGGAATCAACTAATCAGACTCCACTGGATTAGATAACTAACGATAAGTTTAAAAAATCGTCAATCCACAAAAACTAAGTTCGTTCTAATGCGCGGAATCAGAAATATAACTTTCGGTCTAAAAATATACACTACCGGTTAAAAGTTTGAGACGACCTTCAAAGTGTTGCTTTATTTGTACCTGGCACTTGTGTTTATTAATGAAAATACGATTTTTTTACCTGCATTGATGACTTATACCATTCATAAAAGTTGCAAGTGAAAAAACCCCAGGTATTAATCCTTTTCTGCAAATTATAAGGAATTTTGTGAAAAAAAGGTAAACAAAAAAAAACAATTTTGGTTTTTTGACTTCTGTTTGGATTTTACTCATTCAATGTGTGCATATGGTGTGTTGTCAATAACAGATGCATAGAGATTAACTGTTTGAATTCCAGGGTCGGATCGATTCACGCTGCCGTTAAGGCATAACACTGACAGTGGCGCTGAATCGTAAAGATTTCTGTTATTCAATTCAGTAACTCTTTTAGATCTTGTCTGTTTTGGTCTTTTATTTTTTTTTAACTTGCAATGATCGATAATTTCAGAGTCGATTATTGCAATATTCGTGGGCTGAGAATTAATTTTCTTGCTGTGTACATTCACACTGTTACAAACAGGCCAGCTGTTTTGGCACTGAGTGAAACCCAAGTAGGTGAGAATACCGACCCTACTGAATTTCTTATTCATGGGTATTGCTTAGTGCCTTTATTCTTCTCCCACCATGGTCTCGCCGTCTACATTAGGGATGATGTCGCTTATCAATTCCTTCCACAATACGGACATTGCTCCGACCCTTTTTTTAATCTTATGTGGTTCAAGTTCACCATAAATAAGCACATCATCCACTATTGTTTCCTCTATCGAAGCCCAAATTTGGACAGAGCTTCAACTTCTCGCGAATTTGATTCTCTGTCTGACTCCATCCAAAGAATTGTTTCCCTGTACCCTCACACTGAAATCGTTATTACGGGCGATTTCAATGTACACAATTCTTCGCGGCTTCTCCATTCGGGCCAGACAACACCCGAAGGAATGTGTGCTGAAATTTTTGCTGAGTTTAACCACCTTACTCAGCTGGTCACTGAGCCCACTCGAATATCGGATATTGATGGCCAAGCGGAAAATACTCTTGACTTGTTCCTTACGTCCGACCCTGATAAATACACTATCAGTGTATTAACGCCTCTAGGCAGATCAGACCATAGTGTAATATCTGCAAATTTCTCGTGCCAAACTAATCCAGTTAAAGAAAGAGCTCCGAAGAGAACCGTATGGCAATACGAGAAAGCCAACTGGGACGGTCTCAATAACCTCTTCCGGATCTTTAACTGGTCACTATGCTTCCTCGATAGTGACGTAGACGCCAGCGCAGATATGATCACTAATATGATTATCTTGGGAATGAAAACTTTTATCCCGAATAGAGTTAAAAGCATCAAACCTAAGGAAAAATCATGGTTTGATTCAAGCTGTAAAGAGGTTATCAGGGAAAAAGAAGTAAAGTTCCGGTGTTATAGAGCCAACCCAACTGAGGAAAACCGGAACAAGTTTAAACAAGCCAGGAAGGCCTGCAATGCCCATATTCGACGGACTAAGTTTTTGCATGACCAAAAATTAAGGCAAAAAATACTGCAATGTCCCAAAGGCAGTAAGAATTTTTGGTCTTTTGTGAAAAATATGAAGAACTCTTCTTCTTCCTCGGTCCCTACGCTCGTTGACAATGACACTCCAGTTGTTAGCTCTCTCGCGAAAGCTAACCTTTTTGCTAGGCAGTTCGCCTCCAACTCTTCGCTGCCAGATAGTGTCATGACTCCCCCAGCTCTAGAGCGCGTCAATGATTCCATGGGGCAAATCTTCTTTCGCACTCGTGCTGTGGCAAGAGTCCTCAAAGATCTCAACATACATAAATCCGCTGGTCCGGATGGTATCCCCGCTATTGTTCTGAAGAGGTGTTCTTCCACGCTGGCAAAACCCTTGCGTAAGCTTTTCCATCTATCCTATTCTTCTGGGCTCGTTCCGAGCAGTTGGAAAACAGCATTTGTCCAGCCAATCCCAAAAAAAGGCGTATCTTCTTCTCCCTCCAACTATCGTCCGATTGCACTTACGTCCCTTCTTTCTAAGGTCATGGAAACGCTGATAAACTATCAGCTTAAGAAATATCTCGAAGACCGAAAGCTTCTTAATGACCGGCAGTACGGCTTTCGCAGCAACAGGTCCACTGGTGATCTGATGGTTTATCTCACCGAACAGTGGAACAAATCTTTGCATCGTTTTGGAGAAAGTAAGATTGTTGCACTTGATATTTCAAAGGCATTTGATAAAATCTGGCATCTTGCTCTTTTATCGAAAATGCGTGCTTTCGGAATCGATGAATCCCTTCTTCGTTGGATTAGAAACTTTCTTTCGAACCGTTCAATACAAGTTGTATTGGACGGTTTCAAGTCTGAAACCCACAATATAAATGCTGGTGTGCCCCAGGGCTCCGTTTTGTCTCCAACCCTCATCCTCATTTTCATTAATGATCTCTTGTCTGTAACTTCTAATCCAATAAACTGTTTCGCCGACGATAGCACCCTTAGCTTTTCTTATTCGTTTCCAGACTCACATCCCTCCTCTTCGGATGTGGAAATGGAGCGGCAAAATATGATAAGCTCATTAAACTCTGACTTAAACAGCATTGTACAATGGGGAATTAAAAACCGCGTAGAGTTTAATGCTTCGAAAACTCAATGCTGTCTTGTATCGTCGAAGCGAGATATACCCCCCTTGCCACTGTCCATGAGTGGCACTTGCATCAACGAGACCGAACATCTCGAGATTCTCGGTATGTGCATCACAGACCACCTCTTGTGGAACGAGCACATATGCGATGTCGCCAAAAATGCCGCAAAATGTTTAGGTTTCCTAAGGCGATGCAAGAAATTTTTCTCCCCGTCTGATCTGGCTATTATCTATAAAACCTATATCCGCCCAAAGCTTGAGTACAATTCCCATCTCTGGGCTGGTGCTCCAGCTACTTACTTAAGCCTCTTGGATGGAATACAAAAAAGAGCTGTAAGAATGATTGGTGATAGAGAGATCACTGACTCATTCACCTCTTTAGACCACCGTCGTAACGTTGCGTGTCTCTCCTTGTTCTACCGTTACTTCTACGGTAATTGCTCTAGTGAAATAGCCAGTTGCATTCCTCCCCTCAAACAATTCACCCGTAATACTCGCGCTTCTAGGAATGCCCATCAGTTTACCCTTGAGCCCAACTTCGGACGTACTGTCAAGTATAGAGAATCATTTTTTAGCCGTACTACGCGAATGTGGAACTCTCTTCCACACTCTGTCTTTCCCAATCATTGCAATGTTCAAGAATTCAAGACCAATGTACACCGACACCTCCTTTCCAACCCCTTCCCTTCTTCCTAATGCACTCACTGTGTCTCTGGCATAAAAAGGGTATAAAAAATCCCTTGAGTGGGTGCAAATTATAAAAAAAAAAAAAAAATGGTATGGGCACCGCAGTCTCCAGATATTAACCCCATTGAGCTCTTATGGGAAGAGCTTGACAGAAATGTCCGGAATCACCACATAACATCGGAATCTGCTTTTTGGGAAACTCTACAAAATTGCTGGAATTATATCCCACAAGAAGAAATACAAAAACTTGTAAGAATATTGGCCAGAATTGTAAAAAAAAATTATTGAATTTAAAGGAGGGTTTTTTGATGAAAACTCAATTTAGGACATTAATTGGTGTTTTAAATAAATAATTTATGTTTAGTAAAAAAGAAGTTTATATTTTTCTATCATTTACAACAAGACATGCCCTTCACTTTTTTCACGTATTAACTTTTTTCCTAAAACTACAGTTTCGGGGTTAAAACTCGATATTTCTCAAATTTCAGAGGTGGTCTCAAACTTTTGACCGGTAGTGTAGCTATGTCATTTTCAGCTTTTGTGAATATCTACTTTAGGAACGTCCAATTCTAATTTGGTCCACAGCTCTGCTTTTTCACTTCCCTATTCCAAAAAGTGGTGGCTGCAGGTCCACCTTTCCGCTGTGAACTACTGTTTGTTAAAAATAGACATTGCAGACACTTTTGCTGTCGAAAAAATGAATCGGTATCGGTATAAACGGTACTATTTTTGTCACTACCAAAAACAAAACGCTGTTGCCGAAAAATTTACCGCCGAAAGAAATGTTTGACATTTATTGAAGTATCGATACTCGAATGAATAAAATGTTTGTACCACCAAAAACGGTTGAAAGGTATGTTCGATTACCTTTTTTAACCTCTAACGACTTTTTTGATTTTAAGTGAACAAAAAAATTCGTACAAGAGCACACTAATGGCGTTTTCAATTGGCAATCTGGAATCTGAAAAGAAGCATTCTTGTTTTAAAATCAGAAGGGAATTCTTCTTCTTTTCAGAATCAGAACTGTCACTTTTGCCCAATTGAACGCATTCAGAATGCTTTTTTCAACTTCCAGATTGCCAATTAAAAACGCCATAAGGCACAAATGTCATTTGAGGTTTTTTTTTTTACTAATGTCACAAGCTCTTCATCAAGCTCTAACGACCAAGACGTAGCGATTAAAATTCAAAGTTGCATTGCTAACTACTGAAGCTGATGCTGCTGCAGCAGCATTGCGATAGACTTGCAACAATGTTTATTTAATTTTTTTTTGTTTCCTTTTTAATAGATTTTCTCAATTTTATTTATGTATTTTCAGTTTCGCTGGTAGACCGCATTAGATGACTATGTCTTCTAGTTGACTGGAATTACCGGTTATGCGCCTTACATGTCTCGCGCAGCACTCATAGCTCCAACTCGAGCTCGTATACTACGAGTATACCCTCAACAACTTGCTCTTGATTGACTTAATTAAAAAGGCATTGCTAAATTGTATTGGTGCAGGTACCCAGTATAACACACCTGTTCACAGGTGCAATTTCTCTGTCAAATGTTAATATTTTTTTGTTGCTACACATTTTTTGAACATATTTCTTTGTTTCTAATTTTGTTGCATGCAATGCAAAAATGAGAACTATCACTATTTTTGTTTTTAGTTTTAAAGGTTCGCAGGGGAAAAAGAAAGAAAATTCCATTCAAACGGTGGTGTGATGAGAATGTTCATATAACTTAACTGTACAATACTCGTAATTCATAAAGGAGCTATAAATTTTAACACTTTGACACTTTTTTTTCGGGGTTCAGTGCTGTTGAGCGAGGTTTTGTTTTGACCCATTTTCAGAAGTGACGGAACAGACGGTTTATATTTTGTAAGTCATACATCATGCATAGAGAATGTGTGTGGTGATGGTGAATCATGAAAAAGAACAGGCAAAGCAGATGGAGTGTAATAACGGAAGTGGAGGTCTTCAGAACAGTAAAGTTCGCTTGGATTACTCCAAATTGGATGGATGATGATGATGATGCACGATGCGCAGTGCATATTCGTTCTGATTCTTTGTCAATAAATCTTGGAATTTTATTGAATTTTGTTACTTTCAGACACGGAGGAATATAAACAAAGAATTGGGGAATCGTGCACGATTCAAACAAAGTAAGGACTTTAGGATATATAACGGTAGGTATGTTGCAATTATTGGAGATTAAGCAGAAAATCTATTGTTTTTATGCGACGAACCTTTGGAAAAAGCGCTTAAAGCTAGTTCTTGTTTTGACATTGACGTGACTTCTTAAGATTCATTCTTGCAAAACTTACACGTCAACAGAGGACCCATATTTTTTTTAAAGTCCTTCCAACTACTCGCGTACACCGACAACAATGACAATTGAACGTCAACGTGACGTGATGTGACGGAGGTGAAAAGAAGCGTTCTTTTTATGAGGTTAAGACCACACTAGTGAAGTTTTATCTAAAACGTCACCAAATAAATTTGACATACTAAATTGAAGACAGTAGCTTCGGAACTAAGTAAACTGTCAAATTTAGTTTTATTTAAAAGGCCACTATTATCATATCACCTTTCAATGGAATTTGACAGCTAGTGGTTTGTGGATGATTCAATAGGATTCCATTGAACATCAATGCCCCAGGCAAAAACTGATTGATTCACAATCAATTTAACTCAAAACAAGAAAAACGATACCGTGTTGATACTAAATCTTTACGTTAACCAGTTCATAAAAACACTAACTAATTGAACAGAGTCCTTTCAGGGTTAGGTTAGGTCATGTTGCATTTCGATTAAATCAGCTACTCCAAAAAGAAGAAAGAAAATTGTTTTAAATGGCCGGTGGTGTCGGAAATATCAATTTGTTAATTCTTTCACATATGACAGGTAGCACAGGGTCATTCATTTCAAGGTTTTATGTTGGTAGCGCTGGTATTTGATATCGTTCAAACTCAGCTTTTATTATTCCAAATGTCAATGCTCATGTTCTGCATAAAGCACTGCTCTAGTATGGGGATTTTGTGTGGAACTTAAGTTTTCTGGAACTTCCATATAAAAACGAAAACAAGGACATAAATTTATGTTATGAATGAGCAAACGGAACCAAACCCACATATGAAGCAAAGGAAATCAAATTCAAATGAAATCTCCATACAAACAATTAAGAAAACATATCGCTAAGCATATCCATATAAAAACGTAGAAAACATTTCAACTTTTGCTACATTTTGTGCCACGTTACGTTTATGTTACGGGGTTCTCGCAATATGTCAAATTGAAGGTTGAGCAACAAAGCTGCTTTGTGTTATGTTGTTAGCAATTCCTATGATTTAACTATGCGTCACTTACAGCAAAGCAGCTTTGTGTTTTTCGCTTAAATCACTTAAAAACCGAACAACGTTAAAATCATTAAAACTACAAAAGTGATTTAAACGAAGCCACTTCCTTTTTTTCAAATAATTGCAATTATTTGCAATCTTCGGCTTAAAAAATGTGAACTATACTTCCGTCTGAGTTTTTGCGAAAATAAACCTTTTTGAGAATTCAAATTCAAACTCAGTCTTACTTGCTTTTTTTTAACTCACAGCCCAAAAGTGCGAAAAGATGAAAACATAAAGCAGACCTCCCTAGGTTGCACTTACCTTCTCCGTGCATTGTTTCCTCACAAAAAATCGAAGGGGCATATTCTTTACCGAAATTGCTTAAACAAAAAATTACAATTTAAAAAAAAAGTTAGGTTATTAAAACAAAAACAATTAAGAGCTGAACAGAATGCAGTCGCCAGTTAGGTTAGGTTAGGTTAGAGGGCTGACAGTTGACGTCGTTACCGTCAGACTTAGATCAATACAGATCCATTGTGATACCCGTGAGTATTGCTACTCAAGCTAATAAAAACTTATGTGTTCAGTTAATCAAGCCATTTGGAGGCATTGACGAAGTTCAACATTTTAGTATCTGGAGTATTAGAGATTTCTTCTAAGTCCCCGAAGAAATAATTGCCGAGCAATTTCTTCCTTTAGTGAGAGAGTGCGGGGCAGTGACATAGAAAGTGCGAAGTGTCTTCATGCACCTCCTCGTCACTGCATACTCTGCATAGATCATCTGAACTGATTCTAATCTTTTTCTTATGACATCCTAACAGATTATGTCCGGTGATTATGCTTACATGAGATCGAAGTGATCTCTTGTTTAATTGCATAATTTTTTCCGTTCTTTGTTTGTTAAAGCAGGGCCAGATCTTTCTTGTAGTACCGCAGGTTTCAAGAAGATTTTACCTTTCATCGGACTTAACAAATTATTCTATTTGAGATTTCCTGCTTTAATTATCAGGTAGTGGAGCCGACTAGCTGAGCTTGGCTTACGTCAAGCGTTGATCCTAGTCTTACCAATTCATTGGCGCTGTGGCCTGGGACCCAGCAGAGTCAAATGTAATGCTTGCCCCAAGAACCTTAAGCTCTTCGCGGAAGCATGAAACAAGCTTTGATTTTACCTCAGTTGCAGTAATCGCTTGGCTACCAATGTAAAAGGTGATATCAGCTCGTGGTATCGCCATCAATGATACCTTTTTAGCAGCTGTTGTCACTGCCAGGACCTCCGCTTGGAAGTCTGAAAACCTAAGCGAGGCGGTTAACTTGAGAGATTCAGAATAGAAGCCTGCCCCTACACCAGTGTCCATCTTAGAACCATCAGTATAGATAGCTTTTGACGACAGGCATGTTATCTATCCATTCTTCTCTGCTTGGGATGGCAGCCTGGAATGGTTTATGAAAATCAAGTTCGGGTATTTTATAGTCTGTTGTAGTACTATGACCCATAACTTTATGAAGGATCTGAGCATGTCCAATGAAACTGTTTTTCCAGACTTTAGTTTAACTAAGTCTCAAGGCACTTTTCGCCGCAGATTCTTGAACAATGAGGATTAGGGGTATTAAATTGAGAATAACTTAAAGTCCCACAGTTGAAGTGGATCTCATTGCCTGTGCACGCAAGTCTTTGAACTTTTGTCGCCAGTCGCCAGTTACCCGACGACAAAAATGAAATAGTGAAGACAGAAATACTAACGTTTTTTTAAATGAAAAAACACAGTTTGACTGTTCACAGAAGACGAGATGGATGAAGCTTTGGATAGCAAAATCTTGCCCTTAGTAAATTATTGGCTAAGAATTCCATAATAAAATAACTCAAAGAAAAATTTAATTTTTTTCTTAGAAAGTTCATCCCATCAGTGAGCTATTTATGTGTCGAATAAAATTCAGTTCGATAACTGAGGAGAGAATTGAAAATTTTTGTAGTAGAAGCTCGAAACAGAACTCGATAACGTGAGAGGTAATGCCAAACACACACAATTCAGTAACGTATTGTTCGATAACGGATGCCGTAATGCGGCCCCTGGTTTGCTGCAAGAGTATGCCTTTAATACAAACTAAAAAAGCAAGTTTGCTGCAAGAGTATGCGTGTATAAAAAAATAAAATTTGAGGTATTTGGAGGGTAAAACGTAGGTAGGTTTCCAATCTTGTTATAACTGATCTGATCAGTGATACTAGTCGTTCCATACACAAAGCTGGCGACTGCATTCTGTTCAGCTATTTAGAAATGTCAAATCCCAGTGGTATCAAACAGCTGTTGTGTGCGGGTGTGTTCGCAAAGAAATGTCATTAAGAATTAACCCAAATTATAAGTGTGGGCTTATAATGGTGTTCACATTACACAAATCCTTGGCGGAAAAAGTTGATTAAAGTGTTGTTGAATGTAAACCCCCTTAAATGAAGAACTAACACACTCGAATTTCGAGAGCTGGATCGATTAAAAAGCCTTAAATTAAATTGTAGATAAATTAATTTGAAAAACAAAATCTTTAAAAAATTATAAAAGTTTATTGAACGAAAAATATATTATTAAACTCTAATTTAACCATTCACTCGATAACATATATTTTTTGTATAAGGTAAATAAGTTCTAAATATTCAAACATTTCCAATTGCAAATAATTTTGTTTTAAAGTCAAAACCACGTAAGTATATTGTTGTTTTTCTAATTTTAGTTTTTTTTAACAAAAGACAAATAAATAAATAGGAAAACAAATTTCTGAAAAAACACAACAATAAACTCATATTTAATTTGCAATAAGAAAAGTTTGAAGAACAGTTTAAATAATTTCTTAAACAAACAAACATAATATAAAACATAGTTTTAAACTCTTAAAATAAAAAAAGAAAATTTATTAATAAAAAAATGTCGAATTTTAAATGAGGGATCTTCCACCATATATAAAAATATTGCAAGGTTCTTATAAACAATAAATTGAACATTCAAAATTAAACAAATTTATGTATAAAACATTATTTAAATGCAAGTATAGGTAACCCTTCTTTTTTTTTACTAAAAAGAAATGTAATTTTAATCCGGCAAAAGTGTCTTCTTGTTTCTAAGGTCTTTTTTGTTGTATTTCTTATTAAATAATACGAGTCTATGTCTTAAATAAAATTATGCTTTGATTTAAAACAAGAAAAACATTTGAATTTAAAATAAACCTAACCTTGAATAAATAAACTCTTAAACATTATTTAGTTTTATTTCTTGTCTTCTGAAAGCATCTCAAGGTGAGTTTCAATAAAAAAAATTTTCTTCAGTTAAGCTCCGTTTAACATTTATTTGCATATTACAAAATAAATCAGACGAGTTGAAGAAAAAACAACAGACACATTCATTTTAAATGTCATAGAAGGCAAGAAACCAGCATACCATTGGGAAAAATGATGAAAAACCGGATTCAATGAAACATAGACAAAAAAAGCAGAAACATATCGAAACCGTGATTCAGTTTAGATATTGAGCAATAAACCAAAACAACCACACAACACAACAACAACAAATTGTGTTTTGACATTTGGTCGTCTTCCCTTTCACTTGGTTGGAAGTGTGGTATGCTGGTGCTGCCCCCTCTGTGTGCAGTGAACTTAAACGAAAAAAGAAACATAATTCCCCATAAACCAAACAAATTACCAACTTAACAAAAGCAAATAAATCTGATTAAAAAAAAAAAAAAAACATTAACAAAAGCAACCTCTACACTAATGCCGGAGAAAAATTACCAACCGTGAGACAGCAAATGGTAAACACAAAAAAAAATGAGAATGAATAAATGCGCTGAATAAATAAAATCGATTTGAAAAAAAGAACTCTCGCGTGTAAACGCACAAATGTCCATAGAGAAACACAAAAATAAACGTCATCCACATTTGCACATTGTTTGTGGCTGGCTGTGGTGAATTGGATGGATGCTTGTGGTCTGTCTGTATGCAAAAAAAAAAAAGCCAATGAAAGTGAAAGTTTCACTTTTCATATTGTTGATCAGGCAATGAACCGGTATTTTGCTGTAACTGCTACTATCCACTGCAGTTGATTCGTTTCGGTTTGTTTCTTGTCTTGTCTTATAACAAAAGTAAAATAAATACTTAAGCTAAGGTTATTTACTTAATGAAGAAGCCTACATGGATGCAACTGCAGATCGATAAAACGAAGACGACGACGATGAGGAGGATGCTGAGGATTGCGACATTATTTGTTTGGGAGTGTCTGGATGCAATGACAATGCCGACTGATGATGAGTACCCCAGAGCATGTCTAGGCAATTGAAGAGTTGCGGATCTATCCTGGGTGATCCGATTGCTCCTCCAACATTTATTCCACCCACATCGCCACTTCCAACGCCTGATGGTACATGAATAGTATTGTTGTTGATGTCTGCTAAAGTGGTGGCGTTGGCAAAACAATCAAACATGGACTCGTTGGTAGTTGTGGTTGGGGGAAACAATAAGTTCGGATGATGTTGCTGATTGAAGGAGTTTATCGAGAGATTTTCAAAATTGAATATCAATTCGTCGCCACTTGGGAGATTGTTACTGGTAGCACTACTCAGCCCACTGTCTGAGAAAACACTGCAACTATCCGATGTCGATGAGGATGACGATGACGATGAAGATGAGCAACTGCTGCTGCTGCCTGACGCGCCTTTGATGTCGCAAGTTTCCATAAGCTTGCGGGATATTTCGTTTATACTTTCGGTTAGAAGAGACTCAGCTGTTGGACTGAGAAGGAGATCATTTGGAAGTGTCTCTAATTGCAGGAAAGTGTCATGGTCGTTGGTGGTGTTGTTGTTGTTTGTAAAGAAATTATCACCAATTTGAATTCCACTCAAGATATCGCCATATCCAGAATCACTAGAATCACTCAAACTGCGTGTCAGATTGGTAGTGGTTTGGTTCTGTTTCTGGGCATTGATATTCATCACCTGACTCGATCGATTCGAACCGATTACTCCGACATCTTTAGTGGCTCTTTCGAATTCTGTAGTATCGGACGAGTTATCAGAATATGATCGACGCAATGGGAATGCCCAAATGCGACTCAAGGGATCACATTGCCGACAGAAGCATATGGATCCCGTTGCCGGATCCTGACCATCGGCCACATGACATGGTTCATTTCGAATTGAATTCACATCATCGATGAATGGTGCCATCGAAGGGAACGGATTAACTTGCTGATCGTGGAAGAGTGAATGTTCTCGCTTGGCAGAGTCATTATCGGTTTTCTTGACCACTCCAAAGTTTGATGAAACGCTTGTCAATGGCTTTCGATCTTTTTTCCTGCGTTTGCGTGGCTTGATAATTCGCGGCAGGCAAGCCACTGCGGCAGAGTCACTTTGAGAGCTGGACCCGCCTCCAGCGCATGTTCCTGGTCCTACACTCAAGTTGTTTTCTTTTGTTTTTGGGTGCATCGAACCATTTGACACTTTGTAACCACAGGACGAATATCCTTCGAGCGAATTGGGGTTCAACGGTCGCAACTGACGCTGGCAATTCAAACGGTTGCGGTTGTACGATCCACTTAGGAGCAGTGGAGCTCCTTGAGTGTGCATTGCTAGGCGCGTCATCGGATTCAAGTCATACTCGTTCGATGAATGAAGATCTCGGTTGGAATTATACATGGGCATGGGTTGAGTTTGAGGCGGATGTGGAGGTGGGAGTCTATGTCCTGGTGCTGTTGCTCCAACAGTTGGCTTTCTTTGACGACGATTCGAGGATGCAGCTGTTGAGATTAATGGTATTCCAGCCCAGCCATTGGCATTGTGTTGGTTAAAACATGGAAGCATTGCATAGTTTTGATGCTGATGGGGTGGATGAGGTGGTGGAGGAGGCTGTTGTTGCTGCTGCTGCTGCTGCTGGTGTTGTTGATGATGATGATTTTGATGAAGGGGATAGTAGTTGGGGTTGTGTTGTTGCTGGTGCGATTGATGATGGAAATTGTAGAAAAAATTGTGCGGTCTACATCCTGATGACGATCCGGATCCCGATAGCGGTACGACTCGTCCCGATTTCATAATACCGTCGTCGAAATAGTTTCGAGCATTCCTTTTGCTTCATACACTACACTTGGGTTTTCTTTTTTTTTATTCAAATTGTCAAGCCTTGGAGCTCGGTCTTGATTTGAAATCGAACAATAGATAAAAGTTTCGAAATAAAGTCCATCAATTTCTTTTGTTCATCGCTCAAGACACCATCAATCAAATGCATTTAAGTTTACGCAAACCTTACCACACCGAAGCGAACCGAACCGACGACAACAAACGGCCACACACAATTGTTATTATTCTTCTGCAAGCGCATACAGTCTATTGCTCTTGGGCGCAGTGTAGCACTTAATATCTGGTATTTGCCACTTTTTCAAACAACATTCAACACAACATCGAACACAGACCACAGACGGGGCAGGGAGCGAAACGACACAAAAGAAAACAATTGTGTTACGAAATGTACTGTGTGACACACTAAAAGCAGCCAAAGAAGACGAAATCGAAGTAAAAAAAAAAAGTTGTTGAGTCTCACGACGAAAGACTCAAGACTTCAAACTTCGACGACTCGAGGATGCAACTTTTATTCAATAATCCAAGAGACCAACCGACCGATCGCTGTCAACGTAAGTGGCTAACTAAAAAAACGTCTCAACGGCAACTTGAAGCCAAGCTGCTGCGATTTGGAATTTGGGAAGACCGCCAGGCACTCATGAAGTCTCAAGTAACAAAAGCCTCACACAAACAAGACTCGCGGCTCTGGCTGAAAATAGAGTGTTAAGAGCTCTGAGAGAAATCTCGATCGTGCCCGTGTCTTGCGAGATGTGAGCAACAAAATCAAATTGAAAAGCGAAGATAAAAAAAATCTACGCTCACAAAAACAAGAAGGGGAAAAAAAAAAAAAAAATACGTTCCACAAACATTCGTGATTGCGATAGGATTTCTACATTCTACGATTGAGCCCCACACATGTGGTGGATGGAAGTACAAATCGTGGTCGCTCATCGTAGTCGGTCGGTTGAGAGAGGAGAAGACACAATTTATTGCCTGGTGTCATTCTCATTTGTTTACCTGGTCGTTAATTCTCAAAGAGCAATTGAAAAATTTTAAGATTTTACCAATATGTGGATGGAATACGAATTTTTTAATTAACGAAATTATTTCTCGGGAATTATGTAAAGAAATATTATAGCTGCCTTTGATGTGATGATAGTGACACTGGCGGGTTGTCAGATTCTGTCATGTTTTATGCTGAGAGGAATTATTTTTGTACGTTCTTTCGGAATGTTTGAATTATGGCTAGGAGTGGAGTATGGGTGATTCTTGAAGGCTGTTATGACAAATTAATGTCCACGATATAAAAAGAACATAAACATGCATTTATTTTCGAATAAGCAAGGGTAGACACAGTGCACTCAAGAAGATACAAGCGTCCACGGCAGCCTGTGTCTATCAACTACTACAGCTGCACTCCCCGCTGCACGTGAAGCCGAAGAATTAGTGGAAGCCGTAGACTGTTAAAAGAATGATATAACCGCCATCCAAGAAATGCGGGCCTACGAAAAATAAAGAGCTGCGATATCTACTACAACTGATACCTGGAACCAGCGTTGCCAACCACTTTAGCCCAAAAAATGCCTACATTTGGAAAAAAAGATGCCTTTTTCATTAAAAAAATGCCTTTTCTTGATTTTTATCAGTGGAAGTAAAAAAAAAAAACAATTCAAAATTTTTTTAAATCTTAAGTCTAAAAACCTAAAAAAATGTTTTTTTTATATTTTGCTAAGAACTTAGAACTTAAGACTAAAACATTGAATTCGATGCGAATTATTGAAAATCGTATAAACAAATAATAAAAATGGATTTACTTACTTTTCTTCAGTTAAAAACGGCGAGGTTGAATGCATATGTAAGTAAATTAACAAACCGCAATCCGCAATGAATGCAAAAACAGTTTGCTTTCAGTAACATGACTAGAAGTTGAAAAAACAAAACAATAGAGAAAGCCTAACTCCTAACATCAGAACTTCCCTGGGTTAGACAGTGAAAGACAGTGAGATAGATGAGCACCAGAAGAACCTGTTCGGAAAATTCGAACAATTTGAATGTGGAAACTCATTTTTAAGGGCGAATTTACATACTTCAATCTTATAGGTTTAATATTTAAAGAATGCTTTAATAAAATAAAAAAAAGTCAGTAGTTTAAAACTGAAATGAAAAAAAGATGCCTTTTTGCAGAAAAATAAGCCTTAGAGCCTTTGCTGGCAAAATAATGCCTAAAAGGCATGAAAATGCCTAGGTTGGCATCGCTGCCTGGAACAAAATCAGCGTCTATTTGCATGTGGATTTGTAGTTGGGATTCGACTCAGGAGGAAGGTCTAGAGTTTCGACTCTGTGAATGAGCGTATCACGACAATACGCATCAAGGCTAAATTCAACAACATAGGCCTCATCTGCGCTCACGCCCCCACTGAGGAAAAGGATGAAGACACCAAAGACAGGTTCTACGAACTCCTCGACAAGACCTATGAGCAATGGCCTAGCTATGACATTAAAATTGTCCTTGGAGATTTTAATGCTAAGCTGGGTAGAGAAGAAATCTTCGGTGGAATAATTAATCGGACGACACTACCTCCGATAATCTAAATAACACCACCTCCGATAACGGATTTAGGCTAATCGACTTCACTGCGGGGCGAGACGTAATGGTAGCAAGTACGCGATTCCCAAGGTCCCAATGCGGATAGCCCAATCGAGACCAACACGTGGAAATGCTAAGAGGAAATTCGATGTCGAACGGCTATAATCGCATGGGATTACTATATCCTTTTCTGATTGTGTCTCCGATAACCTCATTAGAAGTCCTTTTCTGCCAAAATGTAGAGAACCAATGGCAACACTGCCAAGCAGCCATCAGAGATGCCGGCTCTGAAATACTATGGTTTACACGGTCCCCACAACGAAACCTTAAGAGACAACGAAAACAAGAGACATACGAAGTCTCACTACCAACAAAGACTCGAGCCGATCGCGAGCTCTACGAGTAGAAAAGGAAAGAGAGGCACCGACTTCTCAGAAAGAAAAAAAGGGAGCAGGCGAAGCGCGCGATCGAGGAGATAGAGGGATGTCAGGAACGAGGTTCGAGAGTTTTACAAAAAATAAAAAAAATACACCAGAAGTTTTACACCCTGAACCGAAGCCTGTAGAAACCATCATGGGAATATCGTAGTGGAACCACAGTCAATGCTGAGGATATAGAAAGAACACTTTTCCAAGCTGTATAATGGCAATAACGAGCAAAATTTCGCCAGCTATTCCAAACCATTCAATTCGGATGAAGCAGACCACCAATCCCACTCACCCGACACTGACGAAGTGAAGATAGCGAAATCTAAGCTTAAGTCATTGAAGCAGACGACCTAGCCGCCAAACTGTACAAAGCAGCTTCAGCTCCATGGAGATGATTTGGTTAGGAGGATGCACCAGCTCATCTGCAAAATTTGGTCGGAGGAAAGCATGCCCGACGAATGGAACCTCCGCAGCGTATGCCCGATCCTCAAGTAAGGAGATCCCCTGAACCGCACCAACTACAGAGGTTTAGGTCTCCTTAACATCGCCCACAAGATCTTGTCTGCCGTGTTGTGTGAACGTTTGAAACCTGATAGGTCCTTATCAGGGTGGCTTCAGACCCGGGAGGTCCCTATTCGACCAATCGATCATTCTACGGCAGGAGAAGACCCAGGAACTTCTAATCGATACATACCATCTTTTCATCGATTTCAAGGCCCCGTATGACAGCGTCTAAAGAAACCAACTATATAGAGCAATGTTTAGTTTTGGCATCCCAGAAAAACGCGTCCGTCTGTGTCAGATGACAATGGAAAACTCACGCTGTTCATCATGGATGGAAGAAACCTAACGAATTCTTTTGAGGCACAATCTTTCAAGAGTCCGTCCAGCTACTAGGACACGCAACCGACATTGATATAATTGGAAGAACACAGCGTCATGTCAGTAGAGCGTTCGAGAGCCTTTCGACGGAGGCCAGGAAGATGGACCTAGCGGTTAACGAAGACAAGACCAAGTTAATATTGTCAATAAGAAAGAACAACCAACATCGACGTCTTGGAGCAAACGTCAACATAGACATATTCAACTTCGAGGTAGTTAAGGACTTTGTCTACCTAGGATCCGCTATAAACTCAGACAACAACACCAGTGCTAAAATCAAACGAAGAATCACTCTTGTCAATCGCTGTTTTTTTGGACATAGAAGGCAATTGAGTAGTAAAGTCCTCTCCCGAGCAACTAAAGTGACACTCTACAAAACCCTTGACATGTTTGTCCTAAGGTATAGTGCAGAGACATGGACCATGACAACATCCGATGAAAACGCTATGGGCTGCTTCGAGAGAAAAATTCTTCGAGTGACTTTTGGTCCTGTCTGTAAAATGGAGAATGGAGTACGAGCTGATCAGCGACATTGACCTAGCCAGAAAAGTTAAGGTCCAACGACTGAGATGGCTGGGTCACGAAGAGCGAATGGAAAACAATGCTCCGGTTCGTAGAGTCTTCGAATCCAACCCGGAAGGACGTCGTAGAAGAGGAAGACCGCGACTCAGGTGGTAGAGAACCTGAACCAACTTTGCGTGCGAAACTGAAGACAGCTAGCTAGGGACCGAGCTGGCTGGAGACGCTTGTTGGATCAGGGCCTTGTCCGACCTGAACTGTAGCGCCACCATAAGTAAGTAGGTAGTAAAAATAAGCCCATCAACGCTTTCACAATTCTTGTGGAAGTTTTTGATAAAATTGTTTGTAACTCAGATGTCTTCAACTGATCTAATTTACTCCCACACAATCGTCATTTCAACCCAATTCCAAGCTCTTAACTCAAATTTGACATATTCTAGAAAACATTCGCTATCTTTGCGAAAGATCATTTGTTTGCCAATTCAATGAAACCAGAATACAATACCAATATCACACTTATTCCATCATCTTTGTATTTCTTTGTTTTGTCGTTTTCTTCTTATGCACACACACACTCTTGAACCGCCCCCCTCAACGTCTCATTGTTAATTTTCCACTTGATGAATATCGGTTACAAGGTATAATGATCTAGGTTTGGTTCTTAATCAGGGCTTGACTATAATGCACTGCCACTGCCAACAACATTCCTCTTGTTCTTACGGCATAAAGTACCTCTTCATCTCGTCAGCAGCAGAGTTCTTGAAGTTGGAACGCAAAAATGCATCCACAACTGCACTGCTCTACAGAAAAAAAGAAGAACAAAAACACGTTCTATTCAGCACATCCAAATGCTGCTGACAAGATGACGAGCGACGACTGACGACATCCCATCATAACAAATCCCCTTCCTCACGTGTCGGTCGTTGTCGTCGTCATGCTTTTGCCATATGTCAGTGCACCTTTCTTTTTCGTAATTTACATTTTCATGGGGCAGGGAAAATCGGTCAACGGGAACCAACTAGTATACCTACAGAAAGCGCAACAGTTAACGAACGTTCAACAACTCCAATTCAATTGCTGTTGATGGTGATGGTCGTGGTCGTGGTCGTATCCGTGGTTGCAAGAAAAAACAAAACTTTCTCTTTTCTTTAACCTCAAAATCACCCCCGTAGAGGCGTATAGAAAGAAACCACACGGCCAAGCCACCAAGCCAAACGAAAAACACCAAACGTAGCGTCGTCGTCTTCGTCATCGTTTTCGTTTTCATTTTTATTTGCAAATCTTTTGGAGGCAAACGATATCTCTTTGGATCGCTGCTCTGCGGCTGCTTTCATACAATAGGAGAAGGAGAACCCGAACTCGGCTGCCAGCACTGAACCGCTTAAGATATTCACGGTCAAATGCGTCCAGCGAGCGAACAAACAAGCATTGCCATCAAATCTAATGAAAGTGCTTCATCTCTCCAGAGACCACCAACGAAATAGTTTGATGCTGTTTTGTTTTGGCCACATTCACACAATCACAGAAGCACAAACCGACTGTTCTGGTTGACTGTGGGAATGATGGTTATGGTGAAAGGAGAGGCTTCGAGTTGTGACGGTCGGTCGCCACCGCGCGTCGATTGAAGCACTTTCGATTTCTCTTGCGGTTTCCTTTGTCTTCTGATGCGATTATTTCTATATACTTAATCGCAATCGGATATGATAGGCAATTTCGTCTGATTGCATACTCTTCGGACATCAGGAAGACTCACAAAACATCAATTTACTCACTGTCCATTCTGACAAAGTGAAATGATGAAATATGGGCTTTTGAGCGCTGCTGTTATGACACTGAGCTGTCATTTGTATCATTAAGAAGTCTGTTTTATCAAAACTTTTACTATGTTAATTAGATTACGAAACAGTCGCTGCCGCCGCCCGCAGTAGCCGTTTAAACATAGGAAGGCAGACAGTCTTGCATGGACATGTTTATAAAAGAGTCAAAAATTAACATATTGTACTACATAGCTTGTTTTTATTTGACTTTTATTTTGATTTATTGAGGAGTAGAGAGTGAGCCAAAATTAATGAAGTTTTTTTTTTTTTTTTTTACTTTCATGTGACATCATAAAACATTACATGAATTATGAAGTAAAATTAATGAATCCATTTACAGAGAGAAAAAAATACATCCGGAAATCATTTGACAGCATTATGGCATAATGTTTTTTGGCACGTAGATTTTTTTGTATGTGTCTTAATGAGTGTTGAATTTGGCAATAGTGTTGGAAAATAATACTTGGCTCACATAAGTACATACTCAGGGCCTCATGGGTCATGGCATGTCGTCCTATAAGGCAGTGTCCTGTTATGGCTCCAATTGTAGAGCTTATGTTTTGTCTGTTCAAGGAAATCAGGCACTTCGACCGTTTCAGGTCTTAGCTTGGCAAATTTTTGTTCATACTTTGCAGGTAGTGACCATGTAGCATTTTAAAATTCTAGACATATAGCATATTGTTAAAAAATAAGTTTGCATGTTTCTGTTGCGCGGTACCTATAAATTCAAACACCTTTTATGCCATAAAAGGTGTTTGATAAACTGTTCTATCATCTCATTCAGCAATGATCGACAGTCGTGGACTACCGGCCATAAACTTATCTTTAAGTTCAGAATTTTGATCAAACAAACGCAAATGAATCGAAGGAAGATATGTTCTTCAACGTCTTAAGCTTTACCATTGCTTGAAAGTTTTTTTTGTTTTAATCTGTAAGCTGATACATGGCCCTCGTTCTGATTTTTATTATAACATATTTGAAACGTGGAACTAACCGTTAGTTTGCGGTTAAAATAAATCGATGTTTTGGCCAGAAACAGTTATGTTCACTCTTAGAAGAAGACTTTAAAGAACCAATCTGATCATATTTTGTGCTGATTACACAGGTCAACATGAATTTTGACTTTGAGAAGAGAGTATGAAATATCGACAGATTTATCGATAATTAAAAAAAAAAAATATATACATATAGCTTGAGAAACTTTGCTTTTGTATCCAGAACAGTTGATCAATATTTTAGAAAATTCATACCTTAAATTTTTGTTTATAAAAGTTTGAAAAAAATTATTTTATGAAGGTATAATTTTTATCAGCTTTTTATGAAAAAATATTTGCTCATTCCACAAGAGGTGGTCAGTGATTTACATACCGAGATTCTCGAGATGTTCGGTCTCATTGATGCAAGTGCCACTCATGGACCGTGGCAAGGGGGGTATATCTCGCTTCAACGATAGAAGACAGCATTGAGTTTTCGAAGCATTAAACTCTACGCGGTTTTTTATTCCCCATTGTGCAATGCTGTTTAGGTCAGAGTTTAATGAGCTTTTTATATTTTGCCGTTGCAGTTTCACATCCGAGGAGGAGAGATGTGAGTCTGGGAAGGTATATGAAAAGCTATCGTCAGCGAATTAGAAGTTACAGACAAGACATCATTTATGAAAACAAGAAAGAGGGTCGGAGACAAACCGGAGCCCTGGGGCACACCAGCATTTATATTGTGAGTTTCAGATTTGAATACAACTTGTATTGAACGGTTCGAGAGAAAGTTCCTAATCCAACCAAGGAGGGATTCATTGATACTGAAAGCACGCATTTTCGATAAAAGAGCAAGATGCCAGACTTTATCAAATGCCTTTGAAATATCAAGTGCTCAAGTTCTCCATCAGATCACCAGTGGACCTGTTGCTGCGAAAGCTGTACTGCCGGTCATTAAGGAGCTTTCGGTCTTTGAGATATTTCTTAAACTGATGTTTATCGGTGTTCCCATGACCTTAGAAAGAAGGCACATAAGTGCAATCGGACGATAGTTGGAGGGTGAAGAAGATTCGCCTTTTTTAGTAACGTAATGTGGCTCCAAACGGAAGCTCTAATTCAAATATGCTAAACACTTTCTTTGTTTGAAAGCTTAACAGTGTTTTTAAAATTCAGTGTCGTGGGTTAACTCTGAGCCACAGTCGAACTGAAGAATATTAGTAGATAGATTTCTAGCTTCAACTGAAAAGCTTGACGAATTGCGGCCACCATTAACTACTGGGAACCATGTTGGATTAGGCTCAAATACGCAACGCACTGCAACGTCGATCCTAGTAAAGTAAATAGATAAACAACAATTGAAACTGAAGAAGAAAACTCAAATTATAATAAGATTAGTTTTTCCATTCAAAATCAAAAAATATGAGTGCGACCCATGGAGTCCACACGACTAACTTCCCAGAGTAGAAAAATACGTAAAAACATTAGTTGTTTTGCAAAATATTCAGGCGATGCATCCCGTTGTAGTTGTACACGCACGTTGGTTCAAAGTCATATTATATAAAACTGATGATTTTATGAAAAACATTAAGGTTTTTGAATAACAGTGGCGCCATTTGTTAAAAATTGATCGTACCAACTCGTGGACTCATTCACAACTATTTTTCACAGTAAAATACAGCCTATATTGCTCCTGAATATTCACCCTTATTGTAATAGGCGTTTAACTTGAACGACAAATTTCACTTTCAAAAATTTGTATTATGAGTGGCGTTTAAGAGTCGTTTATTGAGTCGTAACGCCTTACTCCGAGTGGAACGTAAGTTTTTGTATGAGAAATTGAGTAATGTCACTCATTTGTATTATAACTGTCGTTTTACTCGCCTCCTCCGACTCTCAAAACGCTATTTTTTGTCGAACACAAATTTTCAAATGACTCATTGCGAGAGTGGAATTGGAATTGAAATTTAACATGACAATAACTAACCCAGAGCAGATGAAGCGTCTCGTCGAGCTGATGGAGCGGAGTCCATCAAAGAGGAGTCTTGCAAACGTTCCCCCCCTCCTCGTAAACCACACTCACAATTCATTCCTACAGCCGTATGAGCCTGGTCCGGGCAGCAGGAGATAAAGGGATGTCCAGACTAAAGCCCCTTTTTAGCTCGTGAGTAGGGAGCCGAAGACTGGATTCCAATTTCACCAACGAGACGTTTGAAAATTTGTGTTCGACAAAAAATAGCGTTTTGAGAGCCGTTGTAGGCGAGTAAAACGACAGTTATAATACAAATGAGTGCCATTACTCAATTTCTCATACAAAAACTTACGTTCCACTCAGAAAAGGCGTTACGACTCAATAAACGACTCTTAAACGCCACTCATAATACAAATTTTTTAAAATGAAATTTGTCGTTCAAGTGAAACGACAACTATTATTATTTTTATTATTATTATTATTATTATTATTATTATTATTTTCCCCACTAACTATAAGATTTTTTGAATTATATATTGTTGAAATTATTGCAAGAATTATCATAATTTTCATTATATTAGGGTGTCTTAGATTTTTGATTGCCATTAAAAAACCGCTACGCCGATTTCGCTCAAAACCTAATCAGCTCTTAACAACACAATACCGCGTCGAATGAGACCAATTATGACAATACGATGAGTGGTTCGCGAGATAATCGAGACGAAAAAACGTAACGCACACACGAACACACATACACACACACAGACATCATCATAAAAACGCTTGATTTGGGTTCTAGTGACCTCGAAACATGAAGATATGCAAAAATTGGAGATTCACAAAATCGGCCCCATTATAATAACTTCCTCTGAGAAGTTAAAATCATTAATCATCTCTCGATAGCGCAATCCATTGACCGTAACTGTTGCTCCAGCCTCATTTTCGAAAAAGTAAGGTCCAATGACCCCGCGGGACCATAAACTGCACCAAACAGTCACGCGTTGAGGATGGAGAGGCTTTTCAACAATAACTACTCGGTTTTCCGAGCCCCAGATGCGACAGTTTTGCTTGTTGACGTAGCCTCCGAGGTGGAAATGGGCCTCATCAGTCAAGATGACTTTTCGATGAAATTCCGGATCATTTTCATGCATTTCAAGGACCCAATCAGCAAAGACACGACGTTGTTGATGATCAGCCGGCTTGAGTTCTTGTGTTAACTGAACTTTATAAGCCTTAAGACCCAAGTCTTTATGCAAAATACGGTGTAATGACGTTTGTGGAATGCCTTATTCCAAAGAACGACGAGGAATGGACAAACCTGGGTTTTCTTCAACACTTTGGGCTACAACAGCAATATTCTCAGTTATTCTTGTGCGACGTGCACGGGTTTTATTCTTCACATCACTCACTTGCCCCAACAGCTCGAATTTGTCCACCAATTTCTGTACTGCGGTCCGACAAGGTGCTTCACGACGACCCAAAAATGTTTTAGTTTTACGAACCGTCTCTGCCAAATTTTCACCATTTTTATAATGAATTTTAATAATTTCAATGCATTGTTGAAGCGTATATCGTTCCATTTTTATTAATGGCGTAGTTTCTACTTGTCAAATGTCAAAAAATGACAGCTTCAAAAGTGACAACTACCGAAATAGCGGGCTATTCAAAATAACACCTCTTATTGGAAAACCCTTTATAATAGTAAAATAATTCATTTTTTTATCAGGTTGTCTTAGATTTTTGATTGCCATTTAAAAACCTCGCTCAAAATCTAATCAGCTCTTAACAACACAATACCGCGTCGAATGAGACCAATTTTATGACAATACGATGAGTGGTTCGCGAGATAATCGAGCTGAAAAAACGTAACGCACATACGAACACACATACACACACACACTGACATCATCTTAAAAACGCTTGATTCGGACTCTAGTGACCTCAAAACATCGAGAAATGCGAAAATTGGAGATTCACAAAATCGGACCCATTACAATAACTTCCTCTGGGAAGTTTAACTAGAACTTCACAAATTCATACTCAAACAGAAACAAACAAAAATTTCACATACATGTGTATTGGAGCAATTGGTCTAAAGAATGGTATAAATTATTATCATAACTTCCGCAAAAGCAAACTTTTTAAGGGATGTGGGTATTTTTTAGTTATTTTAAAGCATAGCATATGAAAAAATCACAAAATAAATTTTAGGACAAATACAATTTTTTTTTTTTATGTAGAGTTGTGTTATAGATGTACATATACCATATGTAAAGAAACTGAAATGCTTTTGCCTTGATGAGCTAGATGGACTTGTGAGAGGTATAAAATTTATATTTGAGCTGCGACCTGTGTCTGCGAATTATTCTTTTAAAGCTATTTCTAAAGTAAATACCAACTTATTCTTTTTTTAATTGATTAATAAAGTGAATAAATGGCCGTATTTACATATTCCAATATAGAATACTGCCTAAATCTAGTTAAAAATACACAAAAAACACATTTTTATATTTTCTATGCGACCAACACAACAGCTGCGAACTGCGAATTTTCAAATGAGAATTCGCAAATCGCAATCCACAAATACGAAACGCTTTCCACAAACAAATAAATAATTCGCTCGGATTTAAAAAAATCAAAAATCAAATAAATAAATATTTTCTGTATATCTGGACAGTTCGCAGCTCTCTGCGACTACTCATATCACAGATAAGAAACTATACAGATGTCTCATCCATATAGGGAAAAGTTTTCTATGAAAACGAATTTAGCAAAAAAAGCATTTTTTCCTTCCCAAATCTTTTTTGTTAGTTTTCGTCTTTTTTGTTTTTAACTCGCAAACACGGATAATAAGATTTGTTTTTGTTATGTTTTCTCTTTCCATCCCCTATTTTGCCACCTCAATTGACCTCTTTGTCTTTGATATGGAAAGAAAACAAAAATTCGAAAACAACTTTTTTGTCGTTTTACGTTAACACATCCTTAAAATTATTCAATTGTATTTGTGTTTTATTTCGTAATGAAACGATTTTGGATATGTATGCAATGAAGTTATTGCGTTTCTATTTGCTTTTATTAAGTTTTTGCACTTATACACTTGAGTACCTGTGATTGTATTAACGATTAGTATTAAAAAGTATTAAAAATATCGATGGTCGTTAAAGCGTTAACGAAGAATGAAATTGAATGTTTTAATTTTGATCAATTCTGATCTCTTGAAGATATTAAAACAAAAAACAAAAAAAAAATTGAATTTTGATCGGCTATCTGCCTTCTGGGAATACCGATTACAGGATAGGTATATGTAGTTGAATTGTCCTGGGACCTGGATTGAATAGTTAAGGCATATTACCCTTAAGGGAAAAAAAATTAAGTAGTTTTACTTTTTTTTCGAAAAAACGAATAGCATTGATTTTGGTTGATTACGTAAATTTGTAAAATCGAAAAAAGTGGGTCCGGCGATTCCGTCGTCTGTCTGTAAACGCATTTACAGCACCTTAACCACTAGTCCGATTGACTTCAAACTTGAAAATTAGAGGTTTGAGCAAAAACGCATAGCTTATCTTTTTGATTTTTTTAAGACCAAAATTTAGGGTGCCACAATACAATTTTTTTTACCAAAAACCAAAAGTTTTAATTTTCTCAAAAACGGCTCCTACGATTTTTTTTTCTTCCCCGAATTTTTTTTTTCAAAGCATTGATGTATTCTATGTAAAAAAAAAAAAAATATTTTGGTACTGCTCCAAAACCGTACCTCTCATAGAACGTTTTTTTGTTATAAGATTTTTTCCAAAAATGAAAATGCGATCAGCATATTTTTTTCTGAAAGTACGTATATATTGCCCAAAAATATTTTGTTTTTTTTTTGTATTTTTAAAAAATATTTTTAAACTTTTTTTCAAAATTCTGTATCTCGAAAACGAATCAATATTAAAAATCGAAATTTATTTATAAAGTGTATAGTTACATTTATTTGAATACTGCATACCCAAATTAATTTTTAGACACTTTCGAAAAATTGTATACATATATAATATAGGGTGTCCCAATAAGAGCGCACTTTTTAAAATTGGAATAATTTCTTTGTCATGCAAGTAGGACTTATTGCAGCAACGATTTTCAGAACACATTATTTCATGAAATTCTGATGTGAACTGGCCACCAAGATCGTGCGATTTTTTTCTTTGGGGTTTTGTGAAATCTCGGCTTTATGCGAATAAATCCGAAACAATTCCTGAGCTCAAATCGGAAATCTAACGTGTTGTCGGTGAGATACAGCCACATCTCTGTACAAAAGTCATGGAAAATTTCATGAAAAGAGTAATGGCCTGTCATCGGCGGGGGGGTTGTTTGCCGGAAATTTGATTCCATACACCATACTTAATCCGAACATGTCTTCTTTACAATACAATAAAAATATCACACCTCTGTCATAAAATACTTGGTTTTATTTGCAAATTAAAAAGTGCACTCTTATTGGGACACCCTATACATTTTTAAACAAAACATTCTGAGCACTAAAATCAATATATCATACATTAGGGTGGTCCTTAGGATAGAATTAATGAAGACATCCGCTCAATCGTCTCCAAATAAATAAAAAAAAAACCTTTAATTTTTTCAGATTTTTATCTTTACCCCTTACTGGCCCTGTATCGAAGTGAAATTCTGATACTGGGGACTTTGTGGCTGATTTTTTTTATAATTCCTGTATATCTCCATTTCGGCTTTACCGACTTTGTTAAAATTTGGCACAATTATACTAAACATTATCTTTAGTGAAATTGCATTCCAAGATATTATTTAAAACATATTCTTCAATAACAAAACAATCGGAAAAGAGATCCATTTTTGTAGTACCTTTTGGGTTTATAACACTCTTTTCTAGATTTCTCAAAAACGGCTCACCCAATTTTTTTGAAATTTCGTCAACACGTTTATATGTAATGTATTAATAATATGGCATACCAAAAAATTTCATAAGTGTTTTATTTTCCTTGTAAAAAAAATCAGGGAAATTAAAACAAAGGATAATGTTAAGTATAATTGTGCAAAATTTTTATTTTAAAGCCTAAATTCAGATATACCTACGGGAATAATAAAAAAATCAGCCGCAAAGTCCCTAGTACTAGAATTTCTTTTCAATACAGGGCCAGTAGGGGGTATAGATAAAAATCTGAAAAAATTAGAGGATTTTTTTAAATTTATTTGGAGACGAATGAGCAGATGGAATAAGAACCATCCTAATGTACACAATAAATAATTATGCAAATTCTAAATTGAAATTCTAAAAAAATCAAAAAATCAAATTTCGGCTCGTACATGTTTATGTTTATTGAGTCTTTTATTACCACTGTGCCGTATGCGTGTTTTTATTCTGTAACCCGAATTTAAAAAAAGTAGGTAAATTAAGTACATAAGTAGTATTCACATAAGTTCTTGAATCTATCTTCTGTCCCCAATCAAAAAAAGTGCATGTCTAATTGCCTACATGTTAGGTATGATTGTATGTGTACCGATACGAAGTCAGCGATCAACAAGCCAACGCAATACGCAACCCATGCTCACCGGCGTTACCACTTACCAAAAAAAAAAACCGAAGTTGATTTGGGAGAAAAGCGATGTTGATTGAGAACAAGGGACGTTTTTATATTCAATATTGACCCTGGATACATTGACGCATAGACAAATGCACGAACAAGAAAATATAAGAAAAAATTGAAATCACTCTACCCCATACACTCGCAGTTTGCTTGCACAGAGACAGCAATCTTCATGCAGGCATATGTAGTATTCGGCCCTATAAGTTTTTTTCTGAGTGAAGTAGATTTCAAGAAATTAGAGATGGTTCGATTTAAAATGTAAATTTTCAACATTTTTTCAAAAATCGGTAGATCTACTTCGAAAGGAGTAAAGTGGTAACGCTGATGCTCAAACACAATATTGGAAAAGAAAACGAAAAAAGAAATGAAAGAAAAAACTACCAGAACAAAAAAACAAAATTGCTTATGAGAGCTTTCATATGAACAGGCAGAGCTTTCATATGAACAGGCAGAGCTTTTTTATGAACTTAAAGAGCTTGACGATGAGCAGATGAGCAGGCAACTGCCTGTTCATAGTCGATCGTGAATTTAAAAAACTGACTTCATTTTTTTGTATGGAGATGAGACATCTGTATATTTTCTTATCTGTGCTCATATGAATAAAATAGCAAATACAACAACCATTCGCAATTCGCAGACGCAGGTCGTATATCAATATGAATGGACCTTTAAGGCTGTTAAAATTAAAATCAAGAACAAAAACTGCTTGTCATCAAATATTAAACAAAATGTATCGTGTAAGAGAAGTTTCCTTGTTATTTAGTAGGAGGGATAACCAAGAACATTTTTAAGAAGAAAAAATATGGAGTCTGGAAAGCAAAATATAGCCCAGAATTCTTCGTCACTTTGATTAGTTTCCGGAAAATTTAGGATATATGAGCGATGTAAAGGGAGAGCGTTTGTACATATGCGTCATGGAAGAGCATTACCAACCAGAGCTTCTGAGATAGATATGAATATGAAGTCTGACTATTATGGATCTCTGATTGGCCCTTTTCCAAAGTCTAAACATCGTTATAATTGTTTTGTGTATGTGTGTGTTTTTTTCTTAGTAAATGCAGGTTTTTTATATTTTATACCTCCATACCTCCATTGCTGAAACTCAAAAACTAAAGCTGATAAAAATCTTCTTATAATATTTGAAAATCGGATAACATACATCGGTCAACAACACCCGAATAAATGTTAATGTTCGACGGAAAGCTCCGAGAAGGAGCAACCAAATATTTCTGTGTTAAGATTCAAATAAAAATGTTCATGAAAAAAAAAAATAAATATAAATAGATTGGCGCGACAGCTCTTGAAGAGATTTAGGCTCTTACTCTCATCAACAATTCTCTGAGAGTGTGTGAAGAATTGAGGGACCTACAATTTAACGTCGGTTCCGAACGGGAAAGTTGAGAAGCACTTCTTCATGACAGATTGATACTCTTGGAAGTTTTATCAGTTCTTTGAAAGCGGCAGTGCTCGTGAAAGATGAAATAAAAACATTATGGACACGGTTAAGATTCGAACCCACAACCTTCTGCTTAGCAACGAACGCACATAACCACTAAGCCACGGATCTACGTATTCATGAACAAAGACTTTATCATAGGAAACCGAGATCTGATGAGTTACATTTTCAATTTTGGGAATCTAAATAAATCATAATTTTAACTAAAAACCAATTAATGAAATTACCTCTTGTAAGGTTAGGTTAGGTGATGAGGAGTGTGCACCTTGTGATCCCCTATAAAAATAAAAGGTAGCATCGATGCTCTTCAAAATTGCCGATTAACGTAGACTGGCTCGTTAACGAAGCAGCCTGTGCTATCTATAAATTTCCTCATGTTTGCCATTGAGACCTGTGCTAGATCATCCAGTTCCCCAACAAACCTGTTCCCGAAATGACGGAGTCGGTTAGTTTGGAGATTCGGACAGTCACAGAGCAGGTGTTTAATGGATTCTATTTCCTCCTCATTCTGACAGCTCCTATAGAAATCGGGTGCAAATGCCCCTATCTTGTTGGCCATTGTGCCAATGGCGCAATGACCCGTTAATACACCTATCAAGATTTGAATGTTCTTTTTACTCAGCGATAGAATATACCGAGTTTCTTTTTCATTAGTGTTAGGCCACAAACTTCTAGAAATTACACAATCTTCCCTGGATTTCCAGGAGTTATTGATTTTCTCTTTTAATTTTAGGTCTCTCTTCCTCTTGAGTACCCCAATCGGGCAGAGTGGTCCCCTATTTGAATGGTTGCTACTACTTGTATCTGCTTCTGACCCTTTCCTGGCAAGTTCATCTACTATTTCGTTCCCTTCTATATTACTATGTCCAGGAACCCAGCAGAGCTTAACCCGGTTAGTGTGGCAGATTCAATTTAATTCCTTCCCACAGTTTAAAACTTTGATGTTACCCTGTTTACTTATAAGTGAATTAGGATCCCAACCCTGTCTTTCTGGTATGCAAATAGAAAACTTCCTATCGAAATCTTGTAAAGGTGGTCTCCATCAGTCCTGGAATTGTGTCATATCTTTGTAAGATTGACCCGTGTCCATAAGTGCTGGCTTCCAAAAACTCATTTCTTTTAAACGAATTGCAGTTTTGACTGCCGTGCACCTTATGTCGGGAGATCCAAGATCATTTCCAACCCAGCTTGTGGTGTGGATCTCTGAGCCCTGTTATTCCTATACAGGCTAGTCTCCGTACCTTATTTAGATTCTTGAGATAGCTTGATTTTTCCACCGCTTTTCACCATACAATAGAGCCATAGGTAAGAATGGGTCTGAAAATCGCTGCGTACATCCATTGGATGACTTGCGGTCGCATACCCCAACGTACACCGAAGGTCTTTTTGCATGTGTAGAATAAACTAAACATAGTGCTTTTTTCATTCTTTCCTCAGTATTACGCTTCCATGTAAGCTTGGAGTCAAGGATTACTACTAGAAATTTAGCTTCTTTAGAAAGTTTTAGAGGAGTACCATTCAGTTTAGGAGGGTTGAAGCCCTCCAGTTTCCGTTTTTTCGTGAACAAAACTAGCTCTGTCTTGGTGGGGTTGACCCCGAGACTGGTCTTAGTTGCCCAAGAAGATAAATCCTTTAATGCGTTTTCCATAATATTTCCGATGGTGGTAAGGAACTTGCCTGATACCAAAACCACTATGTCATTATTTTATTACCTCTTATTCTTAACTAAATTTTGAGAACTGACACCTTCTCGTCTTGCTATTTATACATTCAGGATACTAGTCCTAGTGACTTCTTTGTTTTAGCAACCCAATTTTAATTTATTTGTTTTCCAAAGAAATGCAATCTCTCTTATACTCTTATAATATGTAATCTTATAATTATATAAAAGTGTAAGGAAAAAACTAAATAAAACTTACACGAAAGATTATCCAGCATGTACGTAAGTAGTTTTTGTGTACCATTAGGCTCGTTATAAATTGATAAAAATTCCTTCTGCAACGGATTACCCAGAAGGCCTAACACATGTAGATGAAAACACTTTCCTATTTCATAAGGTAGGACACGTAGACAATTGTGATTGAGTAGAAGTTCCCTGAAATCAAAATTAAAACACATTCAAGATTCAATGCAAATTTATTTCCAAATTCAAAAAAATACCTCAATTGAATGAGTTCACCAAGTTCAGCTGGCAGACTCCTTAATTTATTACTAGACACATCCAAAGTGCGTAGATTAACTAATAATCCAATGTCCGAAGGCAACCGCATCAAATGATTATCATTCAAGTAGAGAGCAGTCAAATGTTCAAAATGCCACAAAGTTGGACTTATATTTCGTACATATCCTGTTGGAATAAAAACATGAACAGCATGAAGAAAATGTCTGCAACAAGTTCAAAGAGACCATCTTACCTGTTATCTCGATGCCGGTCCAGCAAGTTTTCTTTCCAGAAGCTGCTTCTTCTGGCGACATAATAATCTGCTGCCGTCTATTACTGCTTTCATATTTGTCTTTGCTTCGAGACATTTTGTAACAATTTCCTAAATCACACGAAATTCCAAATTATTTTACAAATTCACGATAAAAACTGCTTTTAATTTCTTTCAAATGAAAACATACAGAAAAAAAAATGTTGCACAAATGTCAAAAACTTTATGATTAAATGAAGGCAAGTTAGACGTCAAGAAGAAAAAACAAAAATCTACGCACATTGTACTTTTTTTTCTAAATGTTTTCAGGACAAAATTGTTATAGTTCATTAGAGAAATTACATTTTAATTTTATTTATTTAGAAAACAACAACAAAAAATTATTTAAAAAATATAACCTTTCATAATAACCGGTTGTTGGTAAGCGTGTCTGCAAAATATTAATATTTAGATTAGTGAAATTAAAAAAAAAAAAAAAAATAAAAAAAACAAGCATTTTATATTATTCATAAAAAATTAAATTATATTGAAACAACAACAGCAAAAAACAACATGAATTACTGTAAATATTTTTGTTTTCTTAAATCGAAAATCGACATTTACAGCCTGATTCTCCCTCTTGTGAGGAATTACAAGTCATAAGCCCTTGTGACTATTTCTTGTGAGGATTGTTGTAATTCGATAACATTTGTCGGATTCTCCTATAATCCTCACAACTAAAGTCACAACGTCAAAGTGAAAATGTCAAATCTCAAATAATTTACTAGTTATGACCTGCTCTGAAGGAGATCACAATTTGGATTGTTTTTGTGACTCTCACAAGTTAAGTTGTGACATTGGGGGAGAATACGAAAAAGTCACAAAATCAATTTCACCTCTTCGTATGACTTGTGAGTTATCAGGGTTGATGGGGAGAATCGGGCTGTTAGTCAATAGTCAACTATTGCTACACACATAAGATAGGAAATATAGTCTATGTTGTATATGTAAAAGCCAAACTTAAATTCAAAGACATAAATCGTTAATGTGTGTCTGGATGTATATTTTTTGAACTAGCATAAACCATACCCAAGAAACCTTGTCGCATGAAGGGAACTGGATGTTGGGAATTGGGCAATTTACTTTCAATAGATTTCAAACTTCGAGGACTCTATAAACACCGCCTTTAATATATCTTGTCCGATAAGATATAGCAAGAAAACCTTTCCACCCTGGTGGAATGATGACTTATCGAATCTTAGGAAAATGACAAGAACTATTTTTAATATCTGCTATAAGCATAAATTCTATCAGCTTGAGATTATATAAACGTTCTTTAGCCCAAGCCAAAGAACAAGGATGGCAAGAGTACTGTCAGTCCATCGAAGATATCAAAGATTCGGCCAGGCTCAGTAGGGTTCTATCGAAGGAACATTCGAACCCCTCATTTCTTAAAAAAACAGATGGAAGCTGGACAACATCTCCAATGGAGACATTAGAGTTACTAATGGATGTACACTTTCCAGGTTGCGAAGAAGGACCACCCGAATCTATTACGACCTTCAACGTGTTAACCTCCATAGAGTATGTTAACGCCCTTATAATAAGGGAAAATATAGTCTGGGATATTAAAACTTTCTCGCCATACAAATCTCCAAGCCCTGATGGAATACTGCCTATAATGCTGCAGAATCAGCTTGAACTAGTAGTACCACGGCTTGAGAGTATCTATAAAGGTTGCCTCTTACTAAACCATGTCCCTTTGTCTTGGAGACAGGTAAGAGTGGTTTTCTTACCAAAAATTTGTAAAAGAGGGCATCAATCTGCCAAAGATTACCGACCTATAAGCCTTACTTCCTTTCTACTTAAAACCCTGGAGAGAATCGTAGAATCTCATACAAGGAGTATTCTGAGTAGTTGTCCCCTACCTAATTCGCAACATGCCTACATGACGGGTAGATCTACAGAGACTGCTCTTCATGAGGTAGTGAGAACGATAGAAAACACGATTCATTTCAAGGAATATACCCTAGCTACCTTCTTAGACGTAGAAGGAGCTTTCAACAATGTCCTAACCGAATCCATCGCAGAATCACTTGCAGACTTCGGTGTTGAGAACTACATTAGATTCAATCAAAGTTAGGATATTCAATGTGTACCAAATATGCCAGCAGAGGAACACCCCAAGGAGGTGTACTGTCTGTACTGTCTCCTCTTTTATGGCTTTCGGTCATGAACAGCATTCTTGTGAAACTCGAGAGTAGTGAAGTGAAAGCGGTTGCGTACGCTGATGATTTGGTCATTCTAGTTTCAGGAAAATTTCCAAGCGTGATCAGTGAAATCACTCATATGGCTTTGAAGAAAGTAAGCACCTAGGCTGCGAGCTGTGGACTAGGTGTTAACAGTAACAAAACCGAGTTGATGCTTTTCACCACCAAAACCACCTTTCACTCTACCTCGGATAAACGGACAAACACTATCATTGTCTTCCAGTGCTAAATATCTGGGCGTAATACTAGACACCACATTAAACTGGAAGCTTAACATTGAAGAACGGATGAAGAAGGCGTGTGTCGCCTTCTGCGCCTGCAACAAAACCTTCGGCAAAAGTGGGACCTCCAGCCAAAAATGATAAAATGGACATACACAGCGGTTGTAAGACCGATACTTGTTTATGGTTCCATTGTTTGGTGGCCCGCTCTCAGCAAAGCTTACATAGTAAACAAGCTTACAAAGGTCCAGAGAAATGCTTGCGTAGGGATATCAGGGGCAATCAGGTCCTATCCAACGGATGCACTTAACGTCATCCTGGACCTTCTTCCGATTGACCTCTTTATTACATATCAGGTGTCCTGCAGTATCTTGAGACTCAAAGAAATAGGCTGCTGGAAAACTAGCTCCTACGGGCACTGCAACCAAACAAGCCTGATACCATCAGAAATCGTATCCACAACCACCGATTACTGCATCCCTACCCTAAATACCTCAAAGAAGTTTAGAGTCTTGCTCCCGTCAAAAATCGACTGGAAGGAATGTGATGTGACGAAAGACTTCGACACAACTATTTTCACGGTTGCAGTTGCCCCTAGCTTAGTGGTTAGGTGCGTTGGCTGCTAAGCAGAACGTCGTGGGTTCGAGTCCTACTTGTGCCCATAAAAGTTTTTATTTCATCTTTCTCGGGTACTGCCTCTTGCGAAGAATTGACAAAACTTCCAAGAGTATCAATCTGTCATGAAAAAGTGCTTCTCAACTTTGCCGTTCGGAATCGGCGTTAAACTGTACGTCCCCTCAATTCTTCACACGCACTCACAGAATCGTTGATGAGAGTAAGCCACTTAGGCCTTGGCTCTTTAAGAGCTGTCGCGCCACTCTATTTTTTTTTTTTTTTATCTTCACGGATGGTTCGAAGATGGAATGCGGTGTTGGTGCAGGTGTCTTCTGTGAATCTCTTGAGATTTCAAAATCCTATAGACTTCCCGACTTTGCCAGCCGACAGAACCAAAATGTAGCTATACTTACAGACAGTCAGGCAGCTATTAAAGCCATTGATTCAGCTTTATCATCCTCTAAACTGGTCCAGCAATGCAAAGAGGCCCTCAATGAACTTGATATGAGCGTCACTCTAATCTGGATACCGGGCCATAGGGGCTATGAGGGAAATGAGAAGGCATATGAGCTAGCTAGGCAAGGTTCAGCCCTTCACAACTCATTGGCAGTGAGAGTATATGCTCCTCTTGGAGTTTCTTATTCCTCCCTCACTAAATGGCACTATGAGATAATAGGCCGTAGGGTAGGAGAATAATACATTATATATAGGATTATACGTGCGGAACATACATCACCCATTTTCAAATCTATTAATAAGAATCTCACGAGTTATGGTATCAAAACGGCGCATTCAGCGCTAATTGTGTCCTATGCGAAGTAGGACATCCATTTCTACCTACCTACCTACACATACAAATGATTAAATTGTTTTATCAAAACGAGTATTCGTCAACGGTCCATTTTGGAAAGCCGCAGAGGAAATTTAAGACCCTCCAAAACTATTTGAACATTTTTCTTTACTTACTCCTGAAATACAAAAAATGTTACTTTACAGCATTTTTCGTTTTTTGATAAAAAAAAAAAACTCAAATTGAATCCCCTTTAAATTTTCTATAATTCGACAAGATTTCTTGTTTGTATTTGCAAGTGTTTTCAGTAATCGAATCGTTTCCATATGAGTAAACAAAACAACAAGCAGCTAAGCTAACTTATAGGTGAAGCGTCGGCATAACCTAAGCTCTACTCATGTTTTTTTGATTCTATGGAATGATGAGTGTTCACATTTTAATTGTCAACAGGTATTAATTTGCAACTACCGTGAATTTAGTTGTACATAATGTTCTGATACTCTTTGCCAAAACTACTCTCATCCAAGGGAAACAGCTGTTTGACTTTATATAGATCGACAGATCACCTTCAGTAGAACATGGGATTCATGTCTTTTTCAGGAACTTGTATGTTGTAAGTTGGACAATTAAAGAACCAGAACAAAAGCGTTTTGAAATAGTGAAGGAAGCATAGCCACCTAAGCAATGGGAATTGTAATTCGTTTGGAAAGTAACAAATATACTTTGTAGTTTGTGAGCGTTCACTGCCTCTCTGCAACACTAGGTATCATCGGAACCTGCCAGGTCAGCATATCAACGATGGATCATCGCCTTTTTGACAGTATTCAACGCCAAGAGCTTTTAATGTCTACGTCTGCACTGGGGACTTCAAAAACAACTGATCCAGCTTTGTCGGATGACGTTACACGTAATGCCGTGGACAATAGTTGAACAGCTCGTCCGACTTATTCCAAACCTTTTTATTAATATAGTTTACACACTCAAGGGTTTTCCTTAATATGCCAGAGACACAGTTAGCGCATTAGGAATGAAAGGAGGGTTTGCAAATTATTGGGAGAAACAGAGTGTGGAAGAGAGTTCCACTTTCACATAGTTCAGTTAAAGAACGATGCGCTGTTCTTGACATTATATCCGAAGTTGGACTCGAATATAAACTGATGAGCATTCCAGGAAGCGCGAGTATTACGGGTGCATTGTTTAAGGGAAGGGTTGCTTCTGGCTATTTCTCTAGAGCGACTTCAAAGCTGCTCATGATACCGATTTCTTAATTCGGGATCCCGAATAAACTGATCCATCTCCGCACGCGCTAAGCAATACGCAGTGCAGTGTGCAAATGGATGACAGCTCATCCGAGATGTTTCAAATACGCGCAGGGATTATACAGGGAGATGCGCTGCCATGTGATTTCTTCAACATGGTCCTGGAACAGGTGTGACCACACACTGGACGACAACGCTCCAGCCAAGAAAATCACCTCATCGGAGAACCCTGGTTCGAGACCACAAGGAAGACCGAACCTAAGGTACAAGCCTCCGGATGCCAGAGCGCTTGGTTTTGGCGATTAAAGAGTGCGTGCGAGGCACCGTTCCCGATGGAAGGCTATAGTGCCTCAGGCTGAGATCCTTTGTGGATTGGGAGCCGGGTAAGTAAGTAAGTCGGACATTTTCATTTATGAAAAAGATAAAGAGCCTAGGAGTCAAAACGGAGCCCTGTGGAACGCGAGCATTTATATTGTGAGTTTCAGACTTGAATCTGCCCTATAAAACTAGCATGAAACTTTTATACGGAAAGCACGCATTTTCGATAAAAGAACAAGATACCAGACTTTATCAAATGCTTTTGAATAAGGCCTGGGCATGTTTCAGACAAAGAGATCCACTTTCATGAAATATCTTCAACATGGTCCTGAGAAAATGAGGGAAAAACGAAGTATATGCTGTCTTCGAGGAAGGACACCCAACACAGACGACTCGGACAGAACGTCACAATAGACGCATACATTCGGGGAAGTAGAGGAGTTTGTCTACATTGGCTTTGTATAATGCCCTCATCATCCCAGTCCTGCTGTATTGTGCAGAGGCATGGACCTTGACAAAATCGGATGAATGTGCCTTGGGCTGTTTCGAGAGGAAAGTTCTTCGGGTCATCTTTGTCACCGTGTGCATCGATGGGGAATGGAGAAGAAGATACAACAACGAACTTTACGGGTTGTACGACATGAACATGGACATGGAAGGTGCAGAGACTCAGATTGCTCGGTCATTTAGAGCGGATGAACACCGCGACTCAGGTGGCGCACACAAGTGGAAGACCTCAATCAACTTGAAGTGCAAAACTGGAGAAAGCTAGCTAGGGACCGAGCTGGTTGGCGGAGACTGTTGATTGAGGCCCAAGTCCAAAACGGACTGTACCGCCACCTTAAGTAGGTAAGTAAGTATTAAGTCCTGGAGTAAATACTAAATAGTGCGTAAGGCAGCTGGTACTTTCGCATATTTTCGACGACTGCAAGACGGTTCCCCTTGTTACCGTGTTCAATGAAAAGTTGCATGTGTGAGGCTGAAATCTTATATGGATTTGAAGTCAAAAAGATAAGAGTCAACATAGAGCAAGCATGAAGGAAGCAACAGCAGGTTTTGAATGAAGCACCAGTCATCAACTTTTTGAATTATGCAATGAGCGAGAAGCAGTGCTGTAAGACATCCCGTACTGTTTCTTGAGTTTGAAGCTAGGGTAAACAAGAACTATTTCTTGACGTTGACGTGCTTGAGCACGACAAAAACAAAAGCCAGTCGTCCTAGCAACAACAGCGACTCTTTGGATGCGGATTCGTCGTGGGAAACAGACTAAGGCAAAAAGTCTTGAGCTTCAAATGTGTAAGCGAACGCATCACGACGATCCGAATCAAGGCTAAATTCGGCAACATTAGCCTAATAGGCGCGCATGCCCCCACAGAAGAGAAAAAGGACGACACCAAAGACGAATTCTACGAGCTCCTCGACAAAACATATGAGCAATGTCCTAGCTATGACATGAAAATTGTCCTCAGCGATTTTAACGTAAAGCTCGGAAACGAGGACATCTATGGCGGAACAGTCGGAAAGCACAGCCTGTACGACACCACTTACGATAACGGATTCAGGCTGATCGATTTTGCTGCGGGGAGAAATGTTGTGGCAGCAAGCACCTGGTTCCCACATCTCAATAACCATGAAGGCACTTGGAGATCTCCTGATCAATCAACCGTCAACCAGATTGATCACATTGCGATCGACGGAAGGCACTTGTCCAGCATTCTAGATGTTCGAACTTTCCGAGGAGCCAACATCGACTCGGACCACTACCTTGTCGTAGCCAAGGTAGTGCTACGAATATCCCCACAACGGCCAAAACAAAGAAATGCTACAGTAAAATTTGACGTCGGACGGCTACAATCGCAAGAGATCCCCACATCCTTCTCTGATCGAGTGTCAAGTAATCTCTTAAGAAGTCCTATGCCGCCAACATCAAGTATCGAAGACCAGTGGCAACATTGCCAGAATGCAGTTAGAGATGCCGCCTCTAATGTGCTGGGTTTCACACAGCCACCAAAACGAAACCCCTGGTTTGACGAAGAATGCAGGCAGGCCCATGCAGCCAAGGAGGAGGCATACAAAGCGGCGCTGGCAAGAAGGACAAGAGCTGCTCGTGAGCTCTACGAGCAAAAGAGGAGAGAGGAACGCCGGCTTCTCAGGAGAAAAAAGAGAGCATGAGAAGCGTCAGATCGAAGATGTTGAGAGAGCCAACAGCAGGAATGAAGTTCGGAGGTTTTATCGGAAGGTAAAACAGCTGGCTCAAGCTCATCGAGCAAGAACCGATGCCTGCAAAGATAAACAAGGGAACATCATAGTAGAACCGCAGTCAATGCTGGGGATTTGGAAAGACCACTTCTGTAGACTGTAAACGGCGACGACGAACAAAACCCCGCCGTCAGACAGGAGCCTTTTATCGTACACGATGATAGCCAACAATTCCGTGAACCCGACCTAGAAGAAGTGAAAACTGCAATATCACGGCTGAATCCAACAAAGCCGCTGGAGCAGTATAAGTAAGTAAGTAAGTCGTCCTAGCTCTGGGAGAAATGCAAACAAACACTCGCATCCGAGTACAACTGTTACCATGAATGGGTAAGAGGCTCAGAGTATCAAACCTTCCAAATGTTTTAAAAGTTTAATGCACAAAAACCCATAGCGAAATTGGAAAATGTCCTCACATTAAAATAAAAACAAAGCAATTTAACCAAAAACACGCGGGAATAACAATTAAGTAAAAAAAGAAATGTTACAGGAAATAAATATGTATTTGGGGGTGAATGCGAGTAGATAGGTGGTAGTCGCCTAAATGCAAAAAACTCTTGTTTTAATAATGGCAAAAGGAAAAACCAAAAAACTATCATTTTTGTTAAAAATTGCAAACCTTCATCTACGTTTACCGAAAACAAAAGAAAATTATATTCTTTTTGGTTAATTTTGTGAAATCAAACGAAACAAAAAAGTCGGCAATCACTGACAAAGCAGCTCGAATTTCGTTTTCTTTTCTTTTTTCTTTTGCAAATTTTTGAATTTCAATTTTTCATCGGCGAGACGAACAACGAACGATTCTTGTCTTCGAGATTTTTATTTGGCGTTAAACATTTTCTTGTCTAATTGTAGTCGAAAAGGAAATTTATCAAATTTTCTTGTTTTTTTCTTTTGGTTTTGGCCAGCATACAGTACCTAGACATTAACTTTAGTTTTACGGTTTACCACTGTGTCGAGAAAAAATAACAAATTATTTAATTTATTAAAAATATAAATATAGTTTGCGAAGTTTCTTTTTTGTTTGCGCAAAAGAAAGTCGTTTGCTTTTATTTGATTTTCTTTTTGCACTTTTGATAGAAGAAAGAATATTTTTTTTGTTTCTATCTTTCCCGTTTTTTCACCACAATTTTTTTTAGCTATTTCTTTTGTCACTGAATAATTTTTGAGAATTTTCACCACCGACCGTCAAGACGTAGGGTGAGGTGGCGAAGAGGTTTCTTTTTTTTTCTTATAAGTTAACACTTTTTTTTTCTTTGTTCAATATCGAAAGCGAAACGCAAAATTCAATTCGGAAGTTAAAATTTGTTTGGTTGAAAATGAAAATAAAAAATAGAACTAAAGAAGAGGAACGGAAATTTGAAAAAAAAAACAAAGTTTTTGGTTGGGATCGTTTTTGTTTTGGAGAGAATTTTCATTTAGAAAATATGACACAACATAGCGATAGCGAAGCGAACGATGAACGAGTCAAAGCAGGAAGGAAAATATTTAATCGCAAATTCACCACGAAAGATGTACACTGCTTTTGCGAATAAGAAAAACAATTTTTTTTTCGTCGGGCTTTTTTCGGTTTTTGGGTTGTTTTTTTAGGTTTATTTTCTACTTTGGTTGTAATTTAGTTCACAAATAATATTTGGAGGATTTTTTTTGAAATTTTAATAGTCGATTTGAATTAATTTTGATGGCACGAATTAGGAAGTTGACGCCGAGGATACATTTCGCGTCGCGTATTTTATTTTATGGCATCGGTTTGTGTTTGTGTGTGTATGTAGCTCTGAACTTACTTACCAGGTGGTGGGAACGTAATCAACTGTCAATAGTTGTGACACAAACCATTTCGGACTGAATGTTCTTGTCCGAGGCAGAGCGCAGAGTTCAGTAAACGTACAGAGAAGCCGTTCAGGGTTAAAGAAAGAAATGTGTACATAATGGATTCGTTACGCTTTGAAAAATCTATAAGGCCGTGTGCGAATTCAGTTAAAAATGGGTTAAAAATTGACGTTTGGTGGGGCGACTTTCCTATACCGCATTCTATGGGTTTTTTTTTATTTTCTTTGCTTTAGCTGTCAAATAGTGAGGAAACAACTTCAGGTTGAAGTATGTTAGTGCTGGCAGATGAGTAATATTTTACCCAATGTTAGAATTTGTATTGATGGTAAAAAATTTGGGTGATAAATTAATATTATTAATTTGTCGTGAGCAAATTTGTTTTAAGACGAGTTTAAGTAGGTAGTAGTTTAAAATTTTGCGCGCAATTTTATACGATTGCTTAAACTCATGTTAAAATGCATTTTCTCATGATAAAATAATAATTAAAAACTTCGCGCGAAGTTTTTAATTATTATTTTTTCATGAGAAAATGCATTTTAACATGAGTTTAAGTAACAGTTTAAAATTTCGCGCGAAATTTTAAACTATTACTTAAACTCATGTTAAAATGCATTTTCTCATGATAAAATAATAATTAAAAATTTCGCGCGAAATTTTTAATTATTATTTTATCATGAGAAAATGCATTTTAACATGAGTATAAGTAATAGTAACAAATTTCACTATACTTTGTAGTGAACGGCTAACGGAGTTCAAAATGTCCTCAAAGGGAAATATTTAGGTAAATTCCCGACCCGAAAAAATCCCATACATATACGCAGTCTGCCGGTACTAAAAATGGCATTAAATCGTGAATTCTGTGCAAAAAAATGCGATTTTATTTAATTAATTAAAAATATAAATATTAATTTCCGACAAGAAAAAACTGTTTATTTGTACTTCATTAACGCGTATCTACCGATTGAGACTATTTTCATCTTCAAATTAACCATTCGGTATAAGAAAGTAGAGCCAAAAAATCATCCATTTTTATTTTTTAGGCCGTGTGCGAATTGGATGAATTGTGGTTAAAAAATAAAAATGGATGAATTTTTAACCACTACTGTCTTATTTTAACCTGCTCAGCAGCTAGTCAAATAATGCAAAGTGTCAAAATTTAACCAAACGTCAAGTTTTAACCCATTTTTAATTGAATTCGCACACGGCCTTAACCACAATTCATCCAATTCGCACACGGCCTAATTAATAAAAATAAACATTTCTTCACTTCTATAGTTATAATAAGGTTGTTCCCTTTGGCTGACTGATCAAATTGAGTTACGAAGAACGCTTATATTTATATCTTCAATTTAATTGAATCGAAGAAGGTGGTAAATCAACTTCTTAACTAAAAATCTCAGATTTGTTTAAGATCAAAGAAAGCTATGCTTTCACTCATTTCTGCTTCCATTGATCAGAGTTAACCCTCGATAATGCAACTAATATGATTTGAGAATTTTGTCGACTATCAAGCCCACAGATGAGTTTAAAAGGGAGATGGGAAACCAAGCTATCAAAATGGCAATGCCTACAAGCTATGGTTCAAGTTTACTGCAAGAGTATGCGTGTTTTTACCAATTCTATCTCAGTAAACATGAGCATACCACCTAATCTTTTATTCTGTTTTTTCTCATTTATTCCCATATACGAGGTTACGGTAAAATAAAATTTGCGGTATCCGGAAGGTAAAACGTAAGTCAGTTTCCGATCTCCTTTTGTCTCTGATCAAGCCTAGAAAGTAGTGATTGGCGCATTCGAATGATATAATCGATTATTCAGGCAATCATTCGATTATTGAAATTATTCGAATGATTTCTCAAACCTTCTACTACAACTGCTACAACTGTTACTCTTCAAAGTTCAAATCTCAAATGAAAAAAAAAAATCTAATGACGATTATTAGTATTCGGACGACGATTATTAATATTAATGAAAAATTAATCGAATGAATGAAAAAAAAAATAGAATGGTGCGACAGCTCTTGAAGAGCCAAGGCCTGAGTGACTCACTCTCATCAACAATTCTCTGGGTGCGCGTGAAGAATTGAGGGGACCTAAAATTTAACACCGATTCCAAACGGCAAAGAAGCACTTTTTCATGACAGATTGATACTCTTGGAAGTTTTGTCAGTTCTTCGCAAATGGCAGTGCCCGTGAAAGATGAAATAAAAAATATATGGGCACGAGTATGACTTGATCCCACGACGTTCTGCTTAGCAGCCAACGCACCTAACCACTAATCCACCGGCAGCTGCATTCGAATGAAAATAATCGATTATTTAGAAAGAGTATTGTTTATAGTTCGATTAATACCAACTGTTACAGAAAAGCAGCATCGCCATCACTGGAAGTGCTAAGAGTACCAACTCCGAACACCATAACCATTGTATTTCTATCTAGCTAGTACCCGCGAGATGAAAATCGATTGTAGTGCCATCTTGAGATCTGGCGCAGTGCTATTTTTTTACATAAGTTTAGTATTGGGAAAAAAATGGCTTTGCGCCAGATCTCAAGATGGCACCACAATCGATTGCCATCTTGCACATACTAGCTAGATAGAAATACAATGACCATAACAAATCAAAACCGGCAACACAGAAAAACATTTGAATTTTGAAACAGTGTTGCCAGATGATTAAAAACAACTGAAGCCGGGCACTATCAACGTCGAGTATACCAGGAATACTATAAATTTCACAGATAAATTTTTTGATGTTTTTGAAAATATCTTGTTGTGTGTGCTCCATCGGTGCTGGATCACCAAACTGCATAAAGATCTCTGATATTCATGTTTTTTCATCAGTATAAATTAAAAGGTCTTTGTTTATCTTTCTTAAAAAAGGCAGGATTAAAGTCACATCCAGTCAATGCGTGAAATCCTGGCAAACTCCTACACAAAGATGGTTGATGGTCCCAAGTGCTCGTGAACCTTTGTCAAATTAATGTATCTTTAATTATTTCTGGTGCCTGTGTTTAACCATACATTAGAAGCATCATTTTTCAAATTATGCACGTGTCCTAACATAATTATTGCTATATCAGTATCAGAACATCGTATTACAAAATTTGCTTCAGCATCAACATTACAAACATGAAAAACAATTTTAGTGTCAGCTTCTTCATGCCCTGGACATGATAAACTGTCATCTTCCTCTGATACAACTTTGTTATCCTCGACCATAGAGAACCTATTTACCAAGAGTCGCAACTCGTTCTCTTTTTTAAAAATTCACTGTCCAAAAAATTTTGGGATAAGAGAAAAATATACTACCCATTGCAAGTGTATTGGTTTGGCCTCCCATTTGAAATGCATTGAAAAACCAATACATTTACATTGGGTATAGGGATTGCAATCCCGGGATCCCGAAACCCGGGATCCCGGGATCCCGTTACATTTTTCAATCTTTTAAATCCCGGGATTGTACTATCTTATCCCGGGATTTTCGGGATTGGTAGATTAAATCATTGTATATAAAGACACCTAGTTTAATCAAGAATGGGTTTTTCGACATCATAAAACCAAAAAAAAAAAAAAATCCCAATACCAAACTTATGTAAAAAAAACAGCACTGTGTTAGGTCTCAAGATGGCACTACAATCGATTGCCAGGTCGCGGGTACTAGCTAAATAGATATACAATGGATTAAATATTTACATACAACTTTTTTCCTTATTTCATTTTAAAACCCTTCTAACAGCAACCATAGAGAAATTATTATAAAGAAGACAGTCTTGTGGACATAGACAAGAGCCGTGTTTTATTGGGAACTTAGCTAATAGGAATTCGAATAAAACGCTATAGTCAGTTTTAAACAGAGTTTCGTTCAACAGAATGTCAAATATCGAAACATTCCAAACGCCATCTTTACACCTATCTGAAAGCAATTTTTTTTTAATGAGTTGCTATGGTGAAAAACTATTTTCTTCCAAAAGGTTTTGACATTTGATAAACGAAAAACATAACGAAAAACTCAAGTGTCGAATTGCTGAAATCTTATCTTCAGGAAATTCCTAACTAAAATTCCTAACTTATTTTTACTCAGTTGTTGTTTTTTGACATGTAATTCCTATTGCTCAGCTGAGCTAAGTTCCCAATAAAACACGGCTAAGAGAAGAGAAACCACATGATCACCGATGAGTTAAAAGGGAGATGGGAAACCAAGCTGTCAAAATGACAATGGGCCCATTCACTAACGTAATCACTACGTAGTCAACTCATTCTGATTGGCCAAATACAACTAAGAAATGAGTGGAAATTTCCCCTCCGACGTAGTGTAAAAATTTCAACTTCAAAGTTAGTTTGACATTTCCTAATCAGCTGTTGAAAAAGAAACAAATCCTCAATTTCAAATTTCAAAAATTTCAAATGAAATTAATCGTAAAATATGACAATTTTAACTATCAGATAAGGTCTAAAGACGAAAGTTATGCAATCAAATCTTATCTGGTAGTGTTTTTTTGTTTATTACAACAAGCAAAACAACACAGGAAGTTCTTTAAAAGTTCTCTTAGCTCCATTCACAAATCCACATACATTTCTTACTTCAAATGTTTATAGTCCAGCCGTTTTAGTTATTTTAAACCCCAACCTGCTGAAAAATTCCTAGTGAGATGAATTTTTATATACAATGTTAAACCGGTGCTGTAATGAAGATTTTAAAAATTTTCATTGAGAGAGGGCCGCCTAAAATCGGTTTTTAAGGGTAAAAAAAATCAAAAATCCAGTTTTTTCGCGAATATCTCGTGACTTGTATTTAGAAAGTTGCTCGTCGTGCAATTATTTACAACGCTTTATGGCCAGCGTTGTAAATAATTGTGTTTGCAAAAATTCAGGTCACTTCTAATTTTTCCGCAGATAAAACCTAAAATTGCTGGACTATCATTATTTGACAGTTTGTGTTCGACTAGCTTTGTAGTGCAATTTTGCATTCACAAAGCTAGTTGATTTTCGACTACGTAGTGACTAGGTTAGTGAATGGGCCCAATGTCTACAAGCTGCGGTCCAAGTTTACTGCAAGAGTATGCGTGTTTTTACCAATACTACCTCAGTAAACTTAGGCACCCCATCTGGGGAGTAAATTAACCGGTAAATTTGAAAATTTGTAGTTTTAACGTACGAAAGGTGAGTAAAAGTGAGCAGAAGAGGGATATGTTCAAAAAGATAGCTAAAAAGTAAAATTGTGTATAAAAGCAGCAAATGGCATCAAATGTATCAAGCAGTAGAATTTCCGACATCAAAAATGGAAATTAATATATTTTTTTTTTTTAGAGTTTTTATGAATTTTTTTTTAAGAGGTTAATATTTTTTGTTGTTAAATAATCATGGAGTTATTGCTTTTAAGAGATTTTATTAAGTTATTTCTTTTTTTAAGTTGTCAAATAAAGAAAATAAAAATTTCCACAAATATCTTTTATTTTTTCTTTAAATCCCGGGATTATCCCGGGATCCCGGGATCCAAATTTTTGAATCCCGAAATCCCGGGATTGAAAGATCATTCCGGGATTGCAATCCCTAATTGGGTAGTATATTTTATCAAATTTAATTTTTTTAGTCGAAAGAGAGTAAAATGCCTTGAGTTGCGACTCTAGGTATACCTCCTCTGTGTCCTCGACGATGTAAGAATGACATTGTTTAAAATTAATAAATATCCGGCTATTCTCAATGAATGGGACCAATTCATCAGATGTCCAGTGTTGAATGAAAAAATCAACGTGGGCCTGTTTAAAATGGATATTTTTCAATTCTTTTAAAAAATCTGATGGTCTAACTTGATCAGGGCCAGTAATGTCAAAATCCAGTAGAGTAGACTCTTGGCGAAGATCTCTTTCGTAGTCTTTGATGGAAGGAGAGAAATATTGCTCAAAAATCACGTCGTATCTCGTCGCTTTGAGCTGCGTTACCATTAGAAGCATTTTTTTTCGAAATATGTAGCTCCAAAAGTTTTCGGGACATTTTTCATGGTGTGAATGTGAAGTAAAAAAAAAACCATCAATTAACGAGACGTCAATTTGATCAGGTGAATCATGCTGTACATCTTTCTCCAAAGATTTCATCAAAGTTGATTTCTGGGTTTTACAAATTGCTCCATCAATATGGCACATGGATAATGGCATTGGAGTAATAGGATAAGACAAAATTTTCGCCATATCTACCTTGTAATCTATAGTTATGCCAAGAATACGCCCAAAAAGATCTCTTTGCATTCGAACTTCTTGCAATTTATCACCTACTTTGGTTTTTTTCTTTTTACAATAATCTAGTGTAAAGTTTTCCATTGTTGTTTTTTTGATACTAGTGCTCTTGCTCTCGCCCTCATACTTCTGGCTGAATAATTTTTGTCTTAGGGGATGTTTGGTCACTCTAATTTGTCTGACTGATTGAATATGTATAACTTTTAAATAAATACTTCAATAACATATTCAAAAATCAGACATGTAAAAATAAGTAAAGTTCATTTATTTTTTGGGTAGCTTAAAAGCGTCTGACAAAAGCTCTGGTCCATCAAAAGTGTCTGACACTTATGATAATAGGTCTGTTTTATGAATCTGTTCCGCACAGAAAAGTACAAAAAAGATCCAAAGAGAACACGTTTGTGTGTTCCATGAGTAAAAACCTTGCCCCAAACTGTTCTACAATCTGTCATTTTGTGTTCCATGAAGTTGTTCAGGTCAGTTTAGTTCAATTTTTTCTGCCCCTACTTTTTTAGTGGTGCAACTTTGTGAAAACTCAAATATCAAAATTTCAAAAATTTATTTTTTTCCAATCAAACAATTTCTTGAAATGATCTCGATTGACGAGTTTTCCGATGAAGTTAAACCATTTCTACCATACTCCCAAGTAAACATTTCTCGCAAAAATCTAAAAAGCTATTCAGAATCTTGTTTCCAACAAATGAAAATTTTATTCAATTTGATTTGACTTTGAATATTTATTTAACAGCTGATTTTATTCTGTCAAAAGGATTTAATAGGGAGCTGATCTTTTCTGTCCTTACTTGTTCTGACAGTTTTCATTTACTTGTGCTGTTCTGTGCTGTTCTGATCTGGTTTTTCTTCATTATACAGTACTATTACTTTAAAATAATATTCTACATGACATATATAAAAATCAGCCATGTGAATTTCAGTTAAATAACTACAGCGTATCAAATGTCAATGAAGATTTTAATCCCAAATCTTTGAAAATTTTTGATGCAAGTAATTTACCACCATGTAAAACTGAATTATTTCAACAATTTCTGCGAGCTTATTACATCTCAAGCATATGGAATCATACTGATAAAAAAAAACAACCATTTTTACTCCTGAACACAATGGTTGGAGAATTGAAGAAAACCAGTTCAACTTTCATTGGTTTGATGGTGACCAATTACCGTGAGAAGTTAGTGAATCTCTTCAAAGATTAGGTACTTTACTTAAACTTCAAGTTTAAAATTTAATATATTTGTAATTTTATATTTGTAATAAAATCGTTTTTTGTAGATGAAGCTGCCAGCAACAACATGTCTGACGACGATGAAGATGATGACTTGGGTGGACAATACCGTGATTGGATAAACGATGTAATCTCAAATCATTGTACTACGGCCCTGTGTACGGTAGGGTAAAATCTTAACGTTCCCATCTCCTGGCTACAGAAACTTTCGGACGGTATTAAACCGGATGTAACCAATACATATTGCAAGGATCTGATACAAATGCACCATATGAAAGTAGTATAGCTGCCTTAAGTACGAAATAAGCAATGAACTTAGACTGTTTTTTGCCTATTCCCTGAAGAACTTCATTTAAAGTGTCGTAATAATGGTACATTTAATTACTCAGTTCTTCATGGATATGCAGGCCGTTGACAAATCTTCAAGGGACAAGAGTGTCAATATGTAACGCAAGAGATCCTATGGCAATCCATGACATTTCCGATGAAGTATTGTAATAAAACATTCATTAAAAATAATAAATATCCCACTCCACCATCGACGACGACTAACAATAACCAGTAGCAGCACACAGTCGACAAACAACAGCTGCACACACACAACCAAAACTAAATCGTTTCTTACAATTAGCCAACAGCCAAATACGCTGTGTATCAGAGAGATACAAAATGTATGGAATCAGTTCGTTTGCCAAGTACAATTCACATTCATGTTTTGGCACAAAATTGACTAATAGAAGTGATATTTGAAGGCAAAAGCAGAGAAAAATATCCCAGCAGGTTAGTACCATGTTAGTTGTAGTAGGGAAGGTCCTCTCACAAGTTTTAACAGACTGTGAAACTATTCACTGGGTCTTTAACAGTGGCGTCTGCTTTCAGACTGTAATTATCAGTGGCGTCTGCTTGTAGACTGTAATAAACAAGTGGCATTTGCTTGTTCAGACTGTGATTAGTAGTGGCCTCTGTTGTCCTAGATTGAACTTTATTTATAAGACCATAGCTTTAAGGAATTTTGTACTGTACTTGTTAAATGTTTAACTCAATACTTAATCTCTATCTCTATCTTTATATATAATGGATGTGTGTTTGTTTGTTTGTATGTCTCTTATAGACTCCGAAATGGCCCAACAGATATTTGTGAAATTTTCATAGTTCATACTGGTGATTTTTCTTGCTTGGAAATTTTTGTTTCAAAATGGGTTTTCGAATGGAAAAACAGAAAGTTCTTGATAAAAAACTCGGAAAACTCATTGGGAAAATTGCATATTATTGCAGGTGCATTCGTTTTCAAATGGAAAACTGGAAAATTTCAAAATGTGGTTTCCAATGGAAAATAGAAAGCTCTGATGAAAAACTCGGAAAACTCTTTGGTATTCAAAGGGAAAATTGCATATTATTGCAGGTGTATTGGTTTTCAAATGGAAATTTGGAAAATTTCGGAATGGGTTTTCCAATGGCAAATAGAAAGTGCATTGATTCTTAAATAGAAAAATTGAAATTTTTTGATTGGGAACTCGGAAAACTCTACGAGAGCACGAAGAACTTCCACATTGAATATAAGGTGCATTGGTTTGTTTGTTTTTGAATTTTTCAAAGAAATTTGCATTTTATTTCATGCTTTAATGAAAGAAGAATGTTAGTTGTAGAGCTTGAAAAAATTCAGATATGAAGTTCTCTATTTTAATCGAAGGGTGGCGAGACGAAGTTCGCAGGGTCGGCTAGTACTATAATAATTATAAATCTATTTAAATAAAATAAAGGAATTGTATGAACTCTCAAAGAGCTAAAGTTTCATTATTTCTTAAGTCAGACCCTGGAAGCCACTGAGTTCTACCTCAGCCCTTGATAAAATAAATGCAATATCCAAATCAAAAACGGATGAGACCGCCTAAGGTTGTTTCGGGAGAAAAGTTCTACGGAAGATCTATAAACTTGTCTCCATCGACGGTGAATAGAGGAGAAGATTTACGGGTTGAACAGCGACACTGACTGACCTAGCTAAGAGTTAAGATTCAACCAATGGTCCAGCGTGAAGTCTTCGAACGTTCGAGAGACGAGAGACGACGCTGACGCAATAGATGAAATCCAAGGTTCAGGTGGCGCGCGCAAGTTGAAGATGACGTCAATCAACTCAGCGGGCAAAACTGGAGACAGGGACCGAACAAGCTTGAGAGGTTTTTTGGTTGAGGACCAAGTCGACACACCGTGTGGTACTTTTATCAAAGGCTGAGGTAAGCTCGCCGGTCTTCCCAGGGTTTGGATTAGTTTACCAGAACTTTAATTTTGGTCAATTCTTTATTTATTTCTTTATGTGATTAGATGAACAATCGTTAGTTTGTTTTTTAGTAAAACTAGTTTGTCTTAAACTATCTAATTCCGTTGATGGAGCGTCGGAGGTTCCCTTCGGTATATGAATGATGCTTCGCCTTTGAAGGTTTCCTTTTCTGTAGAATTACGGTCGTGCGGGCGGATGTGGGTCACTAACGGCTAGGTTCACTGGTGCAGGATTGTTATGAACGGCAGGATTGGATTCTGTAACACTATTGGAAGGGAGAATCTACGCTTGGTTAATGCGGACGAATCCGGTTAATCACAGACGAATCTGGAAAATCACGCACGAAACAAGTAAATCACGGGCGGACCCGGTAAATAACGGCCGGACCCGTTAAATCACAGACGAGTCTGGGAAATCACGGACGAATCCGGTAAATCACGGGCGGACCCATTGACTCACAGACGAATCTGGAAAATCGCGGACGAATCCGGTAAATCGCGGGTGGACCCGGTAAATCACAGACGAATCTGGTAAATCACAGGCGAATTTGGGAAATCAAGGACGAATCCGGCAAATCACGGGCGGACCCGGTAAGTCACAGACGAATCTGGGAAATCACGGACGAATCCGGTTAATCCCAGGCGGACGCGGTAAATCACAGACGAATCTGGGAAATCACGGACGAATCCGGTAAATCACAGGCGGACCCGGATCAAAGACGAATTTGGTAACGGGTTAGTGACCAGACCCCTTATCACTGGTGGGGGGAAGTCTATGTCCGGTTAGTTCGGTTTTATACTCAGCACTGCGGGAGCACACGTCTGCTCTCTACGAATGCCTAGCTTCGACTGCTTTCACTAGTGTTGGCAGCTGACTATTTATAGGCTAACTGCCTGTGCGATGTACCGTTTTAGTGTTGGCTTGTTGTTTGCTGGTTAGCAACTGCTTGTTGTTTGCTTGATTAGCATTGTTTTTGTGTGCTATAATTAGCAACAGGTTCCTGTCTTCTGAGTTGTACTGGATGGTGATGTCTGATGTGTAATGGACGGTGGGGTATACTGGACGGTGACTGGTCGGATGATTATTGCTAACGGTAGGCACATGAGGTGATTCGTATTTTGTAGAGAGTAAACAAAGGTTATTGGCCGGAATTTGTAATGAGTCATTACAGACTTTAGCGCCACCTTAAGTAAGAAAGTAAGTAAAGTAAAGTAAAAGTACAAACAATATATTTAATAAATATTATTAAGTTTTATTTCTATGCAAGTCTCGTAAAGAAATAAATATTTTATGTATAGGTAAATCTATATATTATACAGACATTTATATGATTTATAAAAAAATTCTTACAATCTACGAATTTCTTAATCAAAAGACGTTTGCTCAACAGCAAATGCATAAATATTACAGAAGTGTTCTATTAAACAAAAACCAACAAACAAACAAAATGCAATAATTTAATTATAGAAACCCAAAGGGCCTGGAAAATAGTGTGTGGTTGTAGGTAGGTTGTCATTGTGCTACACAAATGTTTTATCTTTTCGCTTAAAAACTTATTGTAAAAATTGTTCTCAACAGAGACATTTCTTTTTTATGATAAAATAAAGCCTATAACTTACTTTAATAAGAAGATTTGTGAATAATACTTTGTACGGAACAAATTTTGGTACGACAACAAAAAAACAATCCAAATAAGAAGGAAATGATATTTTTATGGTGTGATGATTTACACAGTTAAGTGGTAACTTAGAGAATTTATTAAAAGCTTAAATCACATTCATTTTCTACCGCTAGCCGCTAGACAGGAAAACTACTGCAGTACGCTTCGGACAACCAAACGAGGGTCCTCAGCATCGATTTAAAATCTATCTTCTGTTTCTTTTAGTTTAATATTAATTAAATGCCTCATATGACGGTTGAGTTTGAGTATGATAATAGGAGGAGGAAGATGCTTTCGTTAATCACTAAATCAGACTTGAAAGTAATCGTCAACATCTCCGTTTTCGCTAGCAGTTGCACTCTCACCAGTACTGCTGAGAAGCTTCGAATCACTATTGGAATGTTTGCCATCGGTGCTGGATGGCGTGCTGAGTGGCATGATGTCAGAACTGACCGTTGCTGTATTGGTAGTTGATTCGGTGTTAAGGCGCTCGTAGGGATTCTCCAGATCCAGATAACGCACTGACTCATAATTCGGATCTGAATCACTGCCAGTTAACGATTCATAATTGCTCGATGTCGATGGCAATAATTGATGACTGCTACTGCTGAGAGTTGTTGTCGGTGTGTCACTGCTTGTCTTGATGATAAGCACTTGTTCGGCACTACTTTGGCTAGTCGATGGAGAAATCAAAGGTTTTTCAAATGAATTAGGCGGCAGAGGTGGCGGTGGTGGTTGTGGCTTTTGTTGCTTTGAATGCTTTGAATACAGTTCGGAATTCTTTTCATAGTTGTTATTATTGTTGCAATTGATTGTGATGCTTTCTTTGAACTTGTGAGCTTCGGCTATGCTCGCATAGTCGTGCAGCTTCGAATTGACTGCGGTTTTTGGTTCTCCAATACGACTATAGCCGGGAATGTCTTCATCGATGTTATTTCGCTCTTTGACCTTGCTGTAGCCATCAATCATGTCATCGAAATCGATTCGCGGCTTTTCCATTACTTTCGCATATCCATCATCCGAGCCGGTTGTGCTGTATTTTGTGGGATGGAGAACTTCGTAATTTGGATCATAGTCGGAGGTGGTTTTTCTTTGGGATTCATTTTGGCTTGTCTTTACGAGCGTCTCATAGCCGGGATCACTGTTGTTGGCTGAGGATTGATCGGGTAAGCTCTCATACCCGGGCTCACTATTGGTTAGTTTTAATACAGCATCTAATGAGGAGTCCAATGGAAAGTTCTGAACCAGATCCAGAGGCAGACGTCGTGGTTGTGGCGATAGACCTTAGAAAGAGAAAATTGATTATATTTTTTGGGACAATGCTATTTTACTGAAAACAAGTATCGACAAACTAAAACAATGAAATGTTTATGACCAAAACTAAAACACAACGTGTTTAAAGACCACACAGTCAATTTCCATCATCGGGACCAAACATCTTAAAAGCGAAACTCTACAAAACCTCTACAAATTTGTCAAAAGCTTAAAGTTAAAACCCAAGGATAAAATGCTCTTTAAGTGGCAACTTAAAAGGGGATACGAAGCTATCAGAGAAGAATAAAAAGAACACTAGTTTAAGGGATGTCATCCGACACTGTTCGGACCCCATCCTAATCGGCATACCTGCTTTACTTGAAGAAAGTATGCAATTGTGAGGAAGTATGCAATTGTAAGTTTTGACTAGACATTTCAGCTTAGTGTAGGAACATGGTTTTCCCGTTCGTGTTCGGGTAGACACTTAAGAAGCGTTCTAATTTGAGCCTCAGCTTCTCTAACAGAGTATTACTCTCTCTATTTGCCGTGCTACGATATTCCGATTACCGTTACTTTGTTCTCCTTGTGTAGTCTTGACTTTTATCCGCCTATAGAATAGATATTCACTCAAACCTTCTTCAGTTGCTGCTTTCTTTCCAACCACAACAGTGGTCTTCAATAAGTTGGAGTTATCTGGGGTCGAATGTTTAAAGTTTGTGTAAAATGTGGTCCCCGAATTGTTGACGTTCTGCGGATCTCGTTCACACGGGCGATTGTATTGGATTTTCAAACAAATCGATCTATTGTGATGTGAATATTTGATTGATGGTGGACTTTACTGGTCTAAAGTCAATTTCCTTCCAAAATGTTTTTGACTATCATTTAGTGGCCTCCAGTTTTGACTTACTTGCTTACTAAAGGTGGCGCTACAGTCCGGTGTGGACTTGGGCCTCAACCAACAGTCTCCGCCAGTCAGCTCGGTCCCTAGCTAGCTGTCTCCAGTTTTGCACTCCAAGTTGATTGAGGTCCTCTTCCACTTGTGTGCGCCACCTGAGTCGCGGTCTTCCTCTCCTTCTGCGTCCCCCGGGAATAGTGTCGAAGACTTTCCGGGCCGGAGCATTGGTGTCCATGCGCTCTAAATGACCGAGCCATCTAAGTCTCTGGACCTTGACCCTTCTGGCTAGGTTCACGTCGTTGTACAACCCGTAAAGTTCGCTGTTGTATCTCCTTATCCATTCCCCATCAATGCACACGGGGCCAAACAGCCTAAGGCACATTCATCCGATTTTGTCAGGGTCCATGCTTCTGCACCATATAGCAGGACAGGGATGATGAGGGTGTTGTACAGCTTTACCTTAGTTGCTCGAGAGAGGGCTTTTCCACTCAGTTGCTTTCATAGCCCAAAGAAACAGCGATTAGCAAGAGTAATTGTTCGTCTTATCTGCGCGCTGGTGTTATTGCCCGTGTTAATAGCGGAGCCTAGGTAGACAAACTCCTTTACTACCTCGAAGTTGTATGCGTCTATTGTGACGTTCTGTCCGAGCCGTGCGTCGGTGTTGGGTGTCCTTACTCGAAGACAGCATGTACTTCGTTTTTCCCTCATTTACCGCTAAACCCATTTTTGCCGCTTCTGTCTCAATTCTCACAAAGGCGCCATTGACATCACGCTGTTTTCTTCCCATTATATCAATATCGTCGGCGTACGCGAGAAGTTGAACAGATTTATAGAAGATAGTGCCTCTGGTGTTGACGGTGGAGTTTTGGACTATCTTCTCAAGAACGATGTTAAAGAAATCGCACGACAATGCATCGCCTTGTCTGAATCCTTTTTTGACGTCGAAAGATTCCGTAAGCTCATTGCCAGCCTTGATAGAGCAGCGTGAGTTCTCCGTCGTCATTTTGCACAAGCGAACAAGCTTGGCAGGGATGCCAAAACAAGACAGCTTTATACAGTTCGTCTCTGTAGATGCTGTCATACGCGGCCTTAAAATCGATGAAGAGGTGGTATCAATTTGGAGTTCATATGTTATTTTCCAGGATCTGCCGCAACATGAAAACTTGGTCGATGGTTGACTTTCCTGGCCTGAAGCCACATTGATAAGGACCAATCAGATTATTGACGAAAGGCTTCAGACGTTCACATATTACGGCAGAGAGGGTCTTGTAGGCGATGTTAAGCAGACTGATCCCTCTGTAATTGGCGCAGTTCCTCTGCCTTTTTCATGATCGGGCAAACATATACGATGGAACTACCTGCAAATCCAAATAAATTGGACACCGTCGGTATTCAAAAACACACTACTATCCACAACATCAACAACGATTCCAACGTTTGATAAAAAACAAACACTACAAGCGCTATCGACTCTCTACAACATCAAATAATCAAACTACAACGACGATGAAACGATGAACGATGATATTCAAAATAAAATTAAATTCTTAAGAGAAACACAAATCAAAATTAACACGAAAACGCAAAATAATAAAAATTTGGCTTACTTGCTTAGAAATCATTTTTCGAAAAACGTTTAGAGGCTAGCATTAAGGATTGACATTATTTTAGAATCGCGCATTAGTTATCTCTGTCAGTTCAGGGCATATTTATTGTGTTTTGTGATACAAGATTTAAAGTTAATAGTTACCCCGTTCGACAAGACGTTCAGTCTGCAGCATCTGTGCGTAGCAATCTGATTTGCGATTCTCAATAGTACTTGATTTTTCTTTAATCTTATCCGCTGGAATGGTCTCATAGCCATCGTCCTTGGTACAATAGCTGTTGCTTCGTTGCCGTCGTATGCCTTTGAAAGAGAACACAATAAAAGATGTACAATTCTGATTGTGTTGACAATTTCAAACTCACTTGAAGAGGATGGTGGTTCGTGCATGACATTTATCACATAGTCCTTAAAATTTAGATTTTCGTTGGTAGTTAGTTTACTCATTTCTTGAGTGGAAGTGTTGTTCTCTAGGATCTTGCGACCGAGGATAGGAGAGTTATTTTGTGATGAGGAATTCTGTGAGAATTTGTTTTTCTTCATAACCTGGAAATCGGATTTTATTAACATTTTGGAAGAGACAGAGAGAGAGAGAAACAACTCACTTTAGCATACATCCCTTCAATGTCCTTATCCTTGGACGGACTAAAGTTTTTCTTTTTGATGGGCGAGTCTTCGGCACTACTGCTATCCTGTGGAAGTATGCATTCGATCACAGACGCCACTGAGTTCCTACCCGATGCTAAGGAACATGTTGAAGTGAGATTTGAATTGCTACTTAAGAACTGTTGCTGGTTTTTGGGTGTTGGCGGTAGTGGAGAGTTCGCTTGGCGTTTCTCCGGTTTTGGCGAGCCTAGATTCCCCATTGAACTATTATTCGATGACGAGGATGCCTGCCTCGAGTGCATTTGAGCACGTAAGCTATCTACTGGTGGAGGAATTGGTGCACTGCAGTCGGGTTTGATGGTAGTTCTTGAACTTATGGTTGTATTGTCAGCGACAGCGCTGTTAGCGGCAGTAGCCGAGATGGAGGAAGAGTTTTCTTGCATTCGCAGAGCCGATGAGCTGTTGCTGTTGATCTCAACAGCAACAACTATCGGATTCGAAGGTTGAATTTGAGCATAGGTTTCTGAACCGCTGGTATAAATTTCAGCAGCAACTGCACGATTATTGGGGTCCTCTATAGCAGCATAGGTTTCATCTATTGAATGAAATATTAAATGGCTGTTGATGAGTGAAGTAAATGACATACCTGAATCATCAGACACTGTTGCGTAGTGCGAATCGTTGCCTTCCTTAATCAAACGATTGTGGCGCACTTTCGACTGCGCCAAAATATTTGCCAGAGGCTCTCGAACACTTATGCTGGTATAACCTTCTGAGAGAAGTTCTCATTAAAAATTGCATACAGCAAGGCCATTTTTTTATCAACTTACTTGACGAGTCTTGAGAGTCTCCGCTGAAATACGGCTGCTGGACGATGGGTGGAGTCATGTAGGGGAGGTCATGACTTGCAGATACCATTCCAGCTATCGCTGAGGCGGCGCCAATCATTTCTTGCTGCACATCCACTGGGCCAACTAGAAGACTTTGATTCGATCCACGATGGGATGAGGTGTCGTTGGATAAAACGCCAACCGTTTCGAAGGTTAGTTGACTGCTACTTCCGGCCACAGCAGAACTTGTACTGGGAGCATTTAGTTGAGCATAGGGGTGTTCCATGTTTCGGACCTTTTGTTTGATAAATATTTAATATTTGGAGCAATGTTTTATCTGATGGAAGCCCTCGGGCTAAGAAAAATACACACCTTAGCATAATCGTGGGGTGAGTTCTTTACTCTAGAGTATGGTGAGCTAAAATCATCGGCTTGGCTAATTGAACTATGTTGGGACACACTTGTCTGTTTTTTTAAGCTTGGATTTGCTAAAATAAACAAAAACGAAATAAATTAATTCAATCGAGTACTGAAATAAGCGAAACCAACGGCTTTTGTTTTGAGTTTTCCCAGCCAATTTGTCAGCCACTGTTTCGTACAGTTCGGATCCATTGTCAACTGTATCGTTCACTGGAATATCTGGCAAACTCCGATGGGGTGCGCTGCTTGCTCTAAAGAGTAAACAAAGTTTTAAGTATGAAAACCCATTTTGTTGACAAGTAAAAAGCTACATACCTCTTTTCTGAGTCTCCATTCGATACCGTTGAGAGATTCAAATCATTTTGTGAAGCTGCATGGTCGACATTGTTGATAATAATTTGATCGTCAGGATTTTTGAGCTTAACCATTCCTTCCATGCCCATGAATTCATTTCTAAATATTCAAATAAGAAAAGAAAAGTCGTTGATAAGTAAAACGATTTTGCTGCAGCGCGCAATACGGTGGTATTAAGCACTAGGTTTCCAAGACGAAAGATCAACACAGCAACCTGGCGATCTCCGGATGGTCGAACCGCCACGTCAAATCGACCATGTGCTAATTGGCAACATCCAACATCTTGAACGAGCGCACTTTCCGAGGAGCAAACGTCGACTCTGACCACTTTCTGGTAGTGGCTAAGTTTAGAGCACGATTATCAAATGACAAAAAAAAACACGTGCGGCCCATAGAGAGAAGTTCAACATCTGTGGCCCTGGCACCCCGGAGAATGCCACAGACTACAATGGGAGACACTCCTCCCAAATACTACAGACGTCAACACCTTGTGGAACCAATATCGCGAAATAATAAAAAAAAAATGTAGCCGAGACCACCATAGGTTAGCTGCCATCCCCGAAAAAGAACCCGTGGTATGATGATGAATGCGCGTTATTGAAAAGAGACGGAAAAAGCACATTTGCAGATGCTGCAAAGGAAAACAAGAGTAGCGAGAGAAATGAGAAAAAGACTGCGAAGGGAGAAAATAGCATCCGCAGTTTCTCAGCTCAAAGATCATGATGAGTCACGGGCCAAGAACAACACCCGACGTTTCTTTAAAAGGGCGAAGCAATTAGCTTCTGGTTCCAGAACGGGGACACAAGCTCTTCGAAACAGTGAAGGAAACCTAGTCACCGAAGCAGAGGGAATTGTAGATGTTTTCAAGCAGCACTTTCAACAGCTGCTAAATGCGCATAATCTCAAGCGAGCCAATGACGAAAGAGAAGCGAGAACAGTCAATGAAGACCCACCTCCCAGCACAGAAGAAGTAGAAAGAGCCATCCAAAAGCTAAAAAATTACAAGTCCGCCGGGTCAGATGGCATACCTGCGGAACTCTTTAAATATGGAGGAGGTGTTTTGTTGAACCCCATGCACCAGGTCATCACCAAAGTGTCGGAAGAAGAATGCATGCCCACTGAATGGTCGATAAGCTCCATGTGCCCCATCTTCAAAAAAGGCGATCCTATGTCATGCAAAAACTACCGTGGCATATCCCTGCTTAACGTTGCATACAAAATCCTATCCAACGTAATGTGTGAGCGTCTTAAACCTCTGGCCAACACAATAATCGGCACGTAATAGTGTGGAATTGGGCCAGACAGAACAACGATAGACCAAATATTCACACTGAGGCAAATCCTGGAGAAGACCAACAAATTTCAAGTCGAAACCCACTTCAAAGCTGCTTATGATAGCATCCACCGCAAAGAGCTTATGATCGCGATGTCTGTATTTGGGATCCCGGACAAACTGATCCAGCTGTGCCGCATGACGCTAAACAATACGCAGTGCAGTGTGCAAATGGGTAACAGCTCATCCGAGTTGTTAGACAAGGAGATGCGCTGCCAGGTGATTTCTTGAACATAGTCCTGGAGCAGATAGTGCGCAAGGCAGGTGTGAGCACGGAAAACATTATCTTCGACAAATCCACCAAGCTCCCAGGCTATGCGGACGACATAGACATCATCGGTCGGCCCGAAAAGAGCTGTGCTTGAGGCCTTCACAGCGATTGAAGAACAGGCGAAACTCGTTAGTCTTGATGTGAATGAGGACAACACAAACTAAATGCTATCAACAAACAAAAGAGCATCGGTCCACCGACTAGGACAAAACGTCACTTTTGGTAGCAGCAATTTCGAGGCAGTTGAGGAGTTCACCTACCTTGGAACAAACATCAATCCCACAAACGACACCTTAGTGGAGATCCGAAGAAGAACTAGCAGGATCAAAATCCATCATCCCTATCCTTTTTTTGCAATCTGTTTGGTAGGGTAGCACGTCCTTACGTAAGTCAAATGTACATTATAATCTTCCCAGTTTTCATTGAGCCTTAAGGTCTTCCAGAATCCTAAAAATTTAATTCTTCGCTAGGGAAGCTGAGTCACAAATATACTTCCGGGTCTGTTTTTGTGTAATTGTCATAGGCACTTCCAACATAAATAATCGGACGTGGAAGGAAAGAAAAAAGAAATAATTGAGTGAAAAAAACATTCTTTCTATGCAATTCTGTTGTTGTTGATTTGTGGGTCAGTGGCGTCTACGTTAGTGTGTATTCCACGTTCAAGCTATTGTACCTACTTTCTCCAACTCCATGATTGATACGCTAGAAAGGTCTTCATATTCTAAACTTATCATAAAAGAAAATTACATTCCAAAGAAAAAAAAGAATCAACTCACTTTGGGACTTTTTTCTTGCAACAAAGGCAAGCGGCCAGCATCATTATCAATGTTAATGTTACATTTATTGTCATAAAAGCAATATAAAATGTTGAGTAATCCATTTCCATGAATAATTAGTTTGTAATTAAATTGGCTGCCATTATTATCACGAACATTTCTCTCTTATTTCATTTCACATTGCATGCAAATGCATTTCCTTTTGTACCAGAAGTCATGTGGATGGTTTTTTGTTTGCTAAATTGTAATTGACGTGGGTTTTGTTGGGTTCTGTTTATTTATGATTTAAAAACATAAAAATAAATACAAAAATATTGTTACGCTTGCACTCGAATTGATAAATTTCAATTCAAGGCACACCTTTCACACAAATTAAATTTTTGACATGGGTTGTCATTTTTTTGTTTTATTTGTCACGTTGAAATCGTAAGCGGTGTCATATGAATGGCTGTGTTCGCAAGGTAGTGAATTGATTTACGATATTTGTTAAAATAAAGTAGGAAACAGAATGAAAATAGGTTCACATGAGTATCAAAATATATCTGCGTTTGAAAATTGACGTTTTCGCCTGGCATCAAAGATTAAGCGAAGTTGTTTGATCATTAATCTCAACCCTTAACTTGGGCTTACAGTAGTGTTCAAAAAAGCTCTTTAAATTTAAGTCTCCGATTATCGGCAAGTGAGGAAGAAATATTGACAGCTGCAGAGCAGACTTTATTTGAAATAGTTTTTACATTTTGGCATTTCACAAGAAAGATAGAAGACTGAATTTGATATACCTAACAATGAACCGACGAAAAAAACGAATTGGTTTTCATTTAATTTTTGACAGCTATTTTTAGCTTAGTTTAGAGACTGGGAGAAAAACGAGGGAACATGAGGAACGCCAGATCGAGGATGTTGAGAGAGCCACCAGCAGGAATGAAGCTCGGAGGTTTTACCGGAAGGTAAAACAGCTGGCTCAAGGTCATCGAGCAAGAACCGATGCCGGCAGAGATAAACAAGGGAACACCTTATTAGAATCGCAATCGATGCTGGGGATTTGGAAAGACCACACAAGAATCCTACCGTCAGGCAGGAGCAATGAATGTGTTCAATGAATGCAACACGATGATAGCCAAAAATTGCGTGAACCCTACCTAGAAGAAGTGATAACTGCAATATCACGGCTGAAATCCAACAAAGCCGCTAGAGCAGATGGTCTAGCTGCCGAGCAGTTCAAAGCAGCAGGCAACGATCTAGATAGAAGCGTGCATTGTTCGTCCGATCCTGAAGTAGTTAGGTCCTCTAAACTGCACCAACTACAGAGGAATCAGCCTACTTAACATCGCTTATAAGATCCTTTCTGCCGTAATATGTGAACGTCTGAAACTTTCGTCAACAATCTGTTTGATCCTAACCAATGTGGCTCCAGACCAGGACAGTCAACCATCGACCTAATTTTCACTTTGCGGCAGATCCTGGAAAAACCTATGAACTCCGAATCGATACCCACCACCATTTCATCGATTTTAAGACCGCATATGACAGCATCTACAAAGACGAACTGTATAAAGCTAGGTATAGTTTTGGGATCCCTGTCAAGCTCGTTCGATTGTGCAATATGACGATGGAAATCTCACTCTGCTCCATCGAGGTTGGCAACGAGCTTACGGAATCTTTCAATGTCAAAAAAGGATTCAGACAAGGCGATGCACTGTCATTCGATTTCTTTAACATCGTTCTTGAGAAGATAGTGCAAATCTCTACCGTCAACACCAGATGCACTTTCTTCCAAAAGTCTGTGCAACTTCTCGCGTATGCCGATGATATTGATATAATGGGAGAAACACACTGTGATGTCAATGGCAACTTTGAGATAGAAGAAGCAATGGGCTAAGCGGTAAATGAGGGCAAAACGAAGTATATGCTGTCTTCGAGGAAGGACACCCATCACCAACCGACGGCTCGGACATAACGTTACAGTAGACGCATATAACTTCGTGGTAGTAGAGGAGTTTGTGTACCTAGGGTCCGCTATCACTACGGGTTAATCGCTGTGTCTTTGGGCTAAGAAAGCAATTGAGTGGAAAAGCCCTTTCTTGATCAAGTTAAACTATTTAACACCCTCATCATCCCAGTCCTGTTGTATGGTGCAGAAGTAAAATTTCATGAATGTGCCTTAGGCTGTTTCAAGAGGAAAGTTCTTCGGGTCATCTATGGCCCCGTGTGCATTTATGCGGAATGGCGAAGAAGATTCAACAGTGAACTTAACGGGTTGTACGACGAAGAAGTAGATAAAGACCGCGATTCAAGTGGCGCACCCAAGTGGAAGAGGACCTCAATCAACTTGGAGTGCAAAACTGGAGACAGCTAGCTATGGACCGAGCTGGCTGGCGGAGACTGTTGGTTGAGTTCCAAGTTCACAACGGACTGTAGCGCCACCTAAAAGTTAGAACAGGGTTAGACTGAACCCTTGTTATGGCGCAGTTGAGGAAAAAAATGTATCATAATATTAAGTTCTATTTATCCACGGCTACACATTGCCATTACGTTACGAGAACTATCGATGCACACATAATGAAATCCTGCGTTTATTTTTTAGGGAAAAGATTCATAAACTTTTCAGAAAATATTGTTCTTCTGAATGCATCCATGTGTACGAAATTTAAATCTCAGAATTATGTATTTTTAGAAGACATCTAAAAATAGCACCACTTTGTGTTAATCAACAAAAAATGTTCTAAAGCACTTCGGATGATCTTTAGTTTGTTGCAAGAATGCCGATCAAGCTAGAAGTTTCTTCTGCAGAAAAACACGAAGGCGATGCTGTTTGCATTGCATATTCAAATAATCATATTTTTAGTGGAGGTGCCGATGGAAAAATTAAAGTATAAACCTTTCATGTTCAAAAGTCAAAGGTGATCGTCATTGAATATACAAATTTGTTCAAATCATCAGGTATGGGATAGTGGACTGAACTTGAAGAAAACTCTCGATATGCATGAATCATACATTTATTCGATTGCTTTCGATAAAAATGGACAGCTATATTCGAGCAGCTGTGATGGATTCGTCAAATATATTAGTGATCCTGTCAATAATGATCATATGGAAGAGTTGGTTTGCTGTGATGATCCCATTATTTCTATGTATTGTGATGGAGAATTTCTCTACACTGGAGACGAGAAGGGCGTCGTCACTAAATGGCAAAACAACAAGATGCTTTTCAAATACAACATTGTCGAAGAGGTAAAGTCTCTTGCGGCCGAGGGTACTTTGATATTTACAGCAAGAGATTTAGATGTTGTTGTATCGGATCTGATGCCTGGAAAATCTGGAAAATATTCGACTAAAGCTGTATTTCCGGGACGAGCACCATTGACGCTGTTGGGTAGTATGGTTGAAAATAAACGGTCATTCATAGGTTTTACGGATCGCTCAGGCAGAGGCTTGGTTCTAGCGAAAAATCTTCCAGGAGAAAAGTTCGTTACAATTTGGGAGTTGAATGTACGAATTAAATTTCTTTTATGCGTTGGCGTTAAATGGTGCAATATTTTTGTCTTTTAGGACTGTCATGAAATGATTATCAACTCAATTTGCGGTAATGAGACTTGTATATTTTCCGGTGGCTATGATGGCAAAATCAAAGGTTGGAGCGATATTGATAAAGCAAAACCAACTGCCGCAGGTGAAGCGGACACTGGCAGCTGCATTAATTCCATTTGCATTGGAGGTTCGGGTACAATTTATGCTGCTTGTTCGAATGGACAAGTTCATAAAGCGATTTATTCATAACTAAAATGTTTCTGATTCTAAGGGAATAAACTATTGTTTATTGTGTTTCTGTAGAGATCTCTGTTGTTTGTCCTTCTACGTCTAAAATAAAGACTCAATTGATGCAACTTATTTCACACAAGCACGCTTACGTAAACCAGCGAATACACACGAACACCATGAGCAAACCATAATTAACGATACGGTACGTTCGTTAAATTTTCGTTCAAAAATTTACCAATGCGGTTTCATTCGTTCGTTGCTTAGGTGAATTTGACAGCGTAAAGAAGAAGTAAGATAAGACCAAGCCTACTGCACTTGCTAACTTAAGGGCTAACTGTAGGTAATGAGCAGAAGCAAACGGAAGCTATGTAGTGTCAGAACAGAACCGAACGAAACGCAACCTTCCGAACTGTCATGTAAAGGAGCTACTCATGTGTACGGGGGTGTCTTTCAAAATAAAACATCTGTTTTTTATTTCAATAGTTTGCGAATTTTATTGGCCATACAACGAATAAACAATTACAAGAAATAATTACTGAAAATCTACAGAAAAATAAACAAATTCGGTCAGCTGTCAAATTTTCATCCGTAAAAAAAGCGAAAGGGTGCGCAGCTTACATCCATAAGCAAAACTGATCGAAAATTGACGAAATGGAGCAATCAGGGTACTGATCGGTTATAACAAGATAGGAAAGCTTGCTGTCAAAATGTAAATTGCTTACAAACTAAAAAAACAAGTTCGCTGCAAGAGTATGCGCGTTTGAAAATAAAATTTGAGGTATTTGGAGGGTAAAACGTACGTAGGTTTTGAATCTTATTATTTCTGGTCAGTGAATCAGGGCACAATATATGGATTTCTTGTTCTCGCTCAGTTACGGACGGCTCCGTCCTTGCCGTCCCGTCATTATAGTTCTGGCTTTAAGGAAACTTTCGACTAGTTTTTTGACATTAGCTCAAGTTCACTTATAGCGCTTTTTTTTGGTCGTCCGGAACTGTTCCGAACGATTCTGAATTCGTTCACTTGGCACAAGATGACAGTTCTTGTTCTGAATAGAACAGTGTGTGAATTGCGTTAAAATTTGCGTTAAAACTTCTACCACGATTAAAATTTGACGTCTTGTTTAAGGTGGGATCAAATTTAGCCATTTGCTGTGTGAATTGCGTTAAAACAATTATTTTAACCAAGATTTCTGCGTAGATTAAAAAATTTCCCTCGATAATTTAAGAAATTTCCCTGAACAAAAATTGGTTTTCTTTTTCACGGAAAAATAATTTCTCTTGCAAAACATATTTTTAAGAAAACAGGGTTAATAAAAAGTCTCTGTAACTAAAAAAAAAATCTTTTTTATTTATTGTTCTCGATTCTAATGTCATATTTTAAAACAACAGTGAAAAATATTCAAATAAAATTAACACTTTGATTAATTGATTTATTCGGTGTGGTAACACTGAATTTTTTTTTTTTTAATATCTGTCATACATTTCAAAAGAAACAAAACAATAAATTCGTATTTAGTTTAGAAAAATTACAAATTTAAAGTATTTTGTGTTAATTCTTTTATATCTTTTAAAATATCAACGCATTATGACAAGAAATTCAATTAAACAGAGAAGAGAGTGTGGGGTAAGTTATAAGTTGGCGTTCAAGTTTAAACATTTCCAATAATAAATGCTATCGGCAGATTACCCGTGTAGGTAAGCTATGGAAGACTTCGAGTGGTTTCAGAAGACATCAATAATGCAATTCTCAACAACGATGAGATCAAATGTCGTGAACATTTGCGGTTGAACGATTGTGGGCCTCATGCCAGGGAAACGGAGTGGTTGGACAAAAGAGTATGATGATTTTTAGATGTACCTAAACATATGTGCCTGGCTACACAGGGATTTTTCAAGCTACTGAAAAATCACGTGCGGTGGCTACACACTGATGTGCTTCCTCACGTTCTTCTTTTCCATTTCGTTGCGGGGAACGTGAAATCTCTTTTTTTTTTGTTTGACATTTGTTTAAATTATGACAACCACATTGAATTAAGAAATTAAAATCAAACCTAATTTTCGTCATCCAGCTATCTGTATAGCTGCTATATAATCAACCAATTGGGGTTTTAATTGAAGTTATGACTGATTTTGAAAAAAATAAACCAATTTGGTTTGGCTCTGATGCAAGCAACCGAAAGAACAAGCAAATGAGGCATTGGAAATTGGGCAATCTTAAATCTATTGTCAGCTTCCTTTACATTTCTTGTTTCTGGATGCAATATGCAAAGGCAAACAAGACAAAATTATAAATGTTATTTATAAAAATGAGAAATGAAGAAGCACAAATATTCAACACACTACTTGTTCATGTGGATATAAAGAATACAAATTTATTTAACTAATTCAAACACTTTTCTTAAGAATAAACTGCATTTTCTCTTTAAAAAATCTCGTTCCTTTAATGCCTCACCTAGAGATGAATCTAAAAAAAAAGAGATCTTAGGGTTATATTGAAATTAGAATGTTTTTTTTTTGTTTACCTTTCTGAAATTATTCTTTTAAGAGTTTTGCACAAAACATAATAGATATGTTAAGAGCCTGAACAAACTCTCGACGTTCCATTTCACTATCCTAGTCTGTAAGGAGTATTGGTTGTCGTTGTGGTGTTTCTCCAGAGATTGGTGGCAGAACAGCTAGTAGAGGAGTAGGAGCTTTGTAAGTGAATGATTCTTCGCTTCGGGCATGACAGCCAAAGGCTCAACTACCAACTTAAGAATGCTTTTACGGTAGTGAGTTGGTGGAGTAGGTGGAACATCGTCTTGATCTTCCAGAATTTTGAGTGACTCGGAAGTAAAAAGTTCCTTTTTCTTTACGGTGCCGGCTTTGCTCCAGGGCCCTGCTTCTTTCATTTCCGTCGTAATTTTCATTCTTCAACACAGTAATAGCATTTTGTTTTTGTTGCAATAACGGGTCGCCATTTACCTTTAGGAACAAAGGCCACAAAGTTAGGGTATTGCAGAGAAAACGAATGTTAAACCTACCTGAACTATTTCTGGTGTGAATTTCTTAATAGCCGCTCCCGTCCGAATACTCCCTACTTGATTCTTATGGGTTTTGATTCTTTTCCTTAGAATTTTCGTCATTATAGAGAATTCGTTGGGATATAGTAAAACCAAAATGCTGATGATGTGCTTGAAATTCATGCAAACGTTTTATCTGACACTGAATCCCATTTCTGAAAATTTGAAAATACGATTACTTTGATTTATTTATTTTTTTATACCTACAATTAATTTCTGAATTTTTATTTTTGTTGCAAAAACGATGACTAGGTTTAATGTTTTTTTTTTCCTTCAAATTGATTTCTCTATGGATGCTCATCCGAAAAAAGTCACGACAAAATGAAAATTAATTTGAATTTAAAAATGGCTGTCTTTGTCAAGTCAGAAAAAAAAAGACAGACATCAAAACGAGGAACGATTTAGGAATGAAACTGTATTGCTCACGCAGAAAATTCAGTTCGCTTCGTGAGCATCTTCCCCCTGTACGTTTCGTTTCTCTTGCCTACAAACTTACTCGTTAGGGCACTGGAAAATCCCTGTGTAGCCAGGCACTATCATCCAGACTTATCCTAATTTCAATTAGTTTTATTTTTTCTTCGTGAGGCCCTAGAAAACAAAAGCATTGGCGCAAAATTATAGTCCGCTAATGAACAAGTTTAGTGTGAAACTAGCTTAAAATGACGTTTCAGACCTGACTCAAACGTCATTTTAAGCTAGTATCACACTAAATTCGCTTAAAGTTTTTGATTAGCGGACTATAATTTTGCGCCATTGAATTTATATAAATTAATTGATTTCAAACTTACAATTATTGTATGGTTTTCCAGCCTGCCTTCGTTTTTTTCTTGATCCATATTTCGTTGTTTGAATTGAATGCAAAAGCAAGAGGAAATTTCTCTATCACTAGAAACGTCAAATTTTAACACACTTTAACCTGCTCCACAGCTCAATAAATTTAAACCCATTTTATTCACCTCATTAGTGTCAAATTTTAACGCGTGTTAAATTTTAACACACATTTTAACGCAATTCACACACGGCCTCAGAAGCAAACAAATTTGTTTGCCTGTTCGTTTGGTATCCGGAATCGGACAGTTCTGTGTACCAATTCCGGATTACCAAAAAAAAAACGCTATTAATCAATCATAATTGGGCTTTAAGGCTAGGCGCGCACATGCAACTTTTTCGAAACCAAATAGTTCGATCGTTAGTTGCCCAAACATCGCGCACATAAGCAACTCCAAAAGTAATCAACGAAATAAACCAATACACAGAAAACATTTATTCACTTTTTCTATCTCATATACACGAAACAAAATAGTTTCAAATTTGTCCTACTCTTTTGCTTATGAAAGAAAAGAGAAAGAGAAAGAAAAGAAAGGAATTGGTTTGAGGTGATCGTTTAGTTTGTGTCAAAACACAAACTAAAAAGTTTCTCGAATGGGTGGCAGAATGGTTTCTGTATGTGCGCGGACTCTCGTATAAGTCTATAGTGCTCAGTTTAGAAACCAAACAGTTTCGAAACTAAAAGTCGCATGTGCACGCCTAGACTTAGTCTCCCCCTTCAACAACTTACTCCGGTTAGAAGTTGAAAATTTCAGGGGCTGGAGCATTGTTTTCCATTCAATCTACATGAAAAGAAAATACAATTTTGTGTAGTATTCCCTTTCAACTATTACAACTACAACAAACATAAGATTCTAAAAATCTTTGTATATGGATTTACCAGGTAATATCAAGAATGGTTTTCTGCTTGGTTTGACAGTTTTTTGACAGTTTTTTACATTAGTTTGTAATGTGTGTTCTCTGCTTGCTTGCTCGAAAACCATTCTTGATAGTACTAGGTAAATCCATATACAAAGCTAAAAATAACAAACAAACGTCGTTTTCCAGTGTTTTTTTTTACGCTTCTTCTTCTATTCTCAATGCAGCGGGTTAAATTTCATTCTGACATTTTGGACGGTTGTGTTTTCGCAACGGAAGAATACTTCTATCTCTCAGAAGCATTCCGTCTGTTAAAGTCAGTCCAATGTAAAGGTTTCAGATAACTTCTGTACGTCCAATGGAAAACTACAAAAGTTTACAATTTTGAATTCCCAATGGAAGCAAAATTTCTTAGTGACAGTTGAAAATACCATCTTTTTTTGCCGCTTCTGACTGGATTAATACAAGCACCAAATTAAAGAGCTGAACAGAATGCAATCGCCAGTCGCCTAAAATTACAGCTGAAATTTGTATGGAAAAAATTAAAAGCAGTTATAACAAAGCCGTGTGCGAATTGCGTTAGAAGTAGTAGTAGTAGTAGTCTTTATTGAGATTTTCTTTTTTGACAGTGTTTTGTTTTTAATTATATGCAGGTCACAATACTTTTCTTAAACTTTATATTTATACAATTTGCTGACTTCGAATTGGTCTTGCTAAACTATTATAAATTTCACAAATATTTCTTTTTTGAAATGATATTAATGTTTAAAGACAGTTTTGTCTGATATTTTTATATTAAGAATACGTCCACTCAAAAAGACGAAGCTATTATTATTATAAGCCTAGTACGCAGATCGGGAAAAGAAAAATTTTATCTCTACAATTTTTTTCTCTACAAATGGATTCTTTTTCTCGCGCAAAATTTTGAAGTTGGAGAAATGAAGAAAAATGTCTATTTGTCGACAATAATGGCGTCTTTAATTGGCAATCTGGAAGTTAAAAAAAGTATTCTGAATGCGTTCAATTGGGCAAAAGTGAAAGTTCTGATTCTGAAAAGAAGAGAATTCCCTTCTGATTTTAAAATTAGAATGTTTTTTTTTAGATTCCAGATTGCCAAATGAAAACGCCATATGAATAAATAGCCTCCATACTGCAACTGCGATGCGATTTGAAACCAACATCCCATATGGTTGGCCACTCTTTACTAATTTGCATAATTTTTCTTTGATTTTGAATTTCATTAATTGCTTCTTCTCTTCCAAATATTCAATTAAATAGTCCATTTCAGTCTTGTTTAATTTTTTTTGTTTACTTTTGTTTTATTTATTTTTCCTTGTCACAATTTTTCCGGCAGAATAATGCTTGGAACATTATTTGTCCAGACAAAAGTAAGTGGAGACTTTTTCCTTACAGCGGTTCCATATAATAATTTTTGCGCGTGAGCTGCGTACCGCTTGGAAAAATATTGAGGACAAAATTTGTCCAAGGAAAAAATTTGTATGAGAAATAAATTTTTTCCCGATCTGCGTACTAGGCTATAACTACGAATAACTTAACCTAAGAAATTTACTTAACCTAATGAGAAAAAGAAACAAAATGAAATGAGGAAAGGCAAAAAAAAGGGAGGTAAGAAAGAAACAAAAACAAAAATAGATATTCATGAATGTATATCTCTCTTCTTCAATTAGAGAAAGCTATATAAGTTTGATTTTGAGTGTATAGTTTTGTGTTTCTTTTCCGATGATGTTGGAAGATGACAGTTTGTTTGTTTACAAAATGAATTGGTAAGGAATAGTGAGTTGTTACTTGTTACAATTTGTCTTTTTGTTTGATTTTGGGTGCTTTGAGTTAAATATATCTTAAAATTACTTTAGTTTTTAATTAATTATATTAATTGTTCACAGCTTAAAGTAAAGGAACTAAGGTCAGTCCAATCATAAATGAGGATGTATGGAGGCAAATGCGATTTTGGGTATTTTTGTGAAATTAGCTAATATCAATGGCGCAAAATTATAGTCCGCTAATGAACAACTTTAGTGTGATACTAGCTTAAAATGACGTTTCAGATATGACTCAAACGTCATTTTAAGCTTAGTATCACACTAAAGTTGTTCATTAGCGACTATAATTTTGCGCCAATCTCTTTTGTTATTAGTAGAAGTGTCAAGCTGATTAACCTCTATAGGTGTTGGGCGATTGTCTCTTGTAGAAGGGTTGAGTGAGCAAATTGTCGTCTTCAATAATGAGTGTTGGGCCGGAACCCTCATTGAGGATGCTTATTGGCGATATGTAGTATCTTTCGCTAATTGACCAGTTTATGTTGTTGTCGTATATACTCTGGAGGACAGGGTTTTCGTGATTTTGTAAGGCCATTAATCTTTTTTTCGACAGGTTGGTTAGGTAGTACAGCAGAGGAGTCATTTTTGAGTCTTTATAGATGGATTTATTTGTAACCATTTGCCACCTGGTACGAAATTTGTTAATACATTTACGTATAACATAACGTTCAAATCTGTGTAATTCTAGAGCCACGTTTGGTGTTATTTGAAACCAGATAAGAAAACCGTATGCCATTAAGGGGCGGATTAGCGTTTTATACATTAGCAGCTTAGTTCTAGGTTCGACATGAGCCGAATTAAGAAGTAACTTTAATTTTGCAGCGGCAGCTTTGCTGTTGTTAAGGGCTTTCCTTGCATGAGGGTTCATTTTTAATCTCTCATGAAGATGAACTCCTAAGTATTTGATAGTTTTCCTCAGTGGGATTGGATTACCGTTAATAGAGAGTTTGAGATATTTGCTTTCTAGAACAGCGAGGTGATGACCTTTGCCAGCCGCATTGCGGAAACAAATTAGTTCGCATTTGTTATAATTAATTTCAATTCCCCGTTTTTTTATAATAAGGTATGATGATGTTAAGGTGCTCTTTTACTGAATTTAGTGCTTCATGTGGTCTCTCGTCAGGGCTGAAAATAATGGTATCATACGCGTAAAGGATGGCTTCAGATCTCAGGTGATGTGTATCGAAATCAAAAAGGAATAAGTTAAAAAGGAGAGGCCCAAGGATAGATCCTTGGGGAACTCCTGAGTAGATTGGAAAGTAAGAAGAGGTGACGCCTTCAAAGTAGACCGCAAGGTAACGGTTGGAGAGGAAACTCATCAATATTTTTATGATTGGAGGGGGTATATGAAGTTGGTTAAGTTTGTAAATTAGTCCAGCATGCCAGACTGAATCAAATGCTTTTTTTAAATCTACTGCGCAAGCCACAGTACACTGTTTGGATCTTAGATTATTTAATATTTGGTTCTGAAAATAGAGAAGGGCATGCTCGGTTGAGTGTTTTCTTTTAAATCCGAACTGGACATGTTGTGTAGGGTCGTTGTCATCAAAGAAATCAAAAAGTTTTTGGTGAATGATTTTTTCAAAAATTTTGCCTAAATTGGATAGAAGGGATATTGGGCGGAAGTTTTCAATGCATTGATTGGTATTGTTTTTGTTGATCGGGATTAATTTAGCTCTTTTCCAGGCTGTTGGGAAATAGCCGTTGTTAAGGCAGTTGTTGAAAATTTGTGTTAGAAAAGTTGATAGAGTACTTCTAACTTTTCGCAGCACGTAGTTCGGAATCTGGTCAGGGCCAGATGATTTTTTGTTGTTTAGTGAGGAAATTATCTGATTTACTGCGTTGAAATGGATTAGAGAATCGTTATTACATTCGAGGGAATTGTTAAGTTGTGAGAATTCGGTTAATGTCGAGTTTTCATTCCAGACTAGGAAGGAAGAATAAAAGGTGTTTACTTCTGTAGTGGTAACGGGATCTAAAGAGGGGTTTCTTTGAGCGTATAGGTTAGAGTAAAAGGAAGCAAAGGCCTCAACTTTTTCAGACGGAGAGGAAAAAGAATTGTTTTGATGCGTTAAAACTTGATTATTTACTTGATTATTTGTTGATTTCCGACCAGTTATTTGGTCAATGACCTTGAAAACGTTAGAGTTGGGTTTGAGATCGGATAGCTTTTTTCTGAACTGTTCATTGATTTCAAGTCTAACGTTCTCAGTTATTAGTTTCGAGAGACAACTGATATGCGCAGATAACTCTGAGTATTGTTGATTTACACGGTCCCCAAAACGGTGGTAGATTCGTTTGAGTTTGCGCTTCCAAGCCTTTCTGGTTTTGAATAGGCTTAAAGTGAACGGGGAGATGTTAAACCAATTTTTACTCAAGACGATTTTTTGACCATGTAGGTTAATACAAGAAGAGATAGTACCACTGATTTCATCAATGAGGTTATCAATTTGACTGTTTGACAGGTTTCTGTCTGTTGGTATGTTTAGGTTTGTAAGTCTGGAGTTAAGTGATCGGTTGAAGGACGGCCAGTTGGTTTTTTTGAAGCTTATAAAGTGCTTAGGTAGGTCCGGGAAAGTTGAGTTATGTTCAATCTTAATTGAAGTAAATACAGAGAAATGGTCAGATATGAGGTCAAGAGTTGTGCAGGTAATATTGTTGATTGATCTGAGGTTGGATGAGATCAAGAAGAAGTCAATGTGTGAGCCTGATGCTGGTCTAGTGGGACCCGGGGGCGCAATGATGTCGAAGTCCAGAAAGTGATTTTCTTGAAACCAGTGGGCTAGGTGCACACCATTTTGATTTGTCTTGGAGTCACCCCATAGTGGGTTCCTAGAGTTGAAGTCACCGCCGATTATAATGTAGTCAAATGAAGCAAGGGAAGACAAAAGGTCATCCAAAGCAGTCGGGAGAGAGGCACCACTATTGCAAGGCACATAGATTGATGCCAGAGCTAATGTTTTTGGATTGAGGGAGTCAGTTAATGGGATAACGGCTATAGTTGCTGAGATAACATTATTGGAAAAGTGTGTTTGCGAGAAAAGGATAGTATTCTTTAAAAGAATTCCTGTCCCTCTACCATCGTTGTTTCTTATTAAGTCAAAGTTGTCGTTAAAACGACATTTGTTTGCAAATTTTTTAAGGCAAGTTTCCTGAAGTAGTATAGCAGTTGTATGGATCTCTTTCAAAAGAAGACCCAATTCAATTTCTTTTTCTTTCGATAGGGAGTTGATATTAGAAGAAATTAGTTTTAAAATCATGGTGTGACAGGGGAAAGGCTGGCAATGAAGCCAAGGTAAGCACCGGTTTTTTGGGATTCATCCATTAGTTTATATTTGGGCCAAAAATGCCTAATTCTGTGTATGAGTGTTGCAATTGGCACTCCAAAAAGTCTCTCTGACTCATTTAGGAAGTCAGCCATATCATTGTTATTGCCGGGTGTTGGTGGACTAGGGATAAGAAGTTTAGGCGTAGCCGGAAGAACTACTGGCTCTTTTAATTGGTCTGCGTATGTACCACCTTTCAGAGAGTGAATGATTGGGTTGTTACTTGGTTTGGGAAGGCTAGAAGGGTTTGAGGCTAAGGCCTCCGACTTTTTTTTCTTTAGTAAAGCGATTCGATTTGGACATCCCTTGAAGCTAGCAGGATGGCCCGCCTCCTTGCAGTTTACGCAGGACGCCACCGATGTTTCAGATTTGGGCCCTAACGTGCATTGCCCGGGCTCATGTTCGTTAATGCACTTAACGCATCTATTGGCATAGCTGCAATAGGAAGCCACATGCCCATATCGTTGACATCTGTAACACTGCTTGATGTCTACACTTCTAACTGAGTCCCATGTTACTCTGTGCCTGAGCAGGAATTTTAGTTTTTTTCAATTTTATCAAGCTCTCTCTGTCCTCCAGTGAGCACATAAAGAGGTCAAGTGGAATGTCGTTATTCTTCGACCATTTGGTCTCGAAGACCTTTACCGTGACCCTCAATGAGGGATCCAGCGCAACAATCTCATTTTGAATCTCTTGGGCCGAGAAGTGGTTGGAGATACCTTTTAGAATTATATTAAATTTTTTGTGCTGTTTCGGCGTAAATGAAAACGCATCAATTTTGCACGCTTTGAATTTATTTAAAAAAAAAAGTGTGCAGCTCAACACTTCTCACTATGATTTTGAGTTTGCCAAACCCATTCGCAATGAATTTAATATCCTCAATATTGTGATTGGACTTACCCATGAATTCCATGATGGTTTTGGAAGAGACTCCCTTGGTAAAGATGGGAGGGCACCACGGATCCGTTTTTCGCGTCTCTTTGATATTTTCTTGTTGAGTACTCGTCTCATTGGGGTTACTGATGTTGCTGTTAATGTTGTTGTTGCTGCCTTGTTGCTTGGTAGAGTCTTCAGCAGGGGTTGAATTTCCAACGTTGCGGTTGGCTTTGTCTCTGGAACTATGTGGTTCATCATCTTCGTCATCAACGGCGAGTAGTTCATAGCGGTTGCTGTTGTCGACAACCTCCTTTGGCCTTTTCGATTTAGAGTTGGACGCCTGGTGTCTCCTCTTTCTTGCTAATACAGAATTGAATGTTTCAGTGTCCTTCGACAACAGTTGGCTGAGCGCGTCTTCCATTTGGGTTTCCATTTGGTTTTCTTTATCAGCATCAATTTGATAACTGTGGCCAATAACCACGCTGCTTTTGATTGGATTTGAAGGCTTGTTGGCGCCAAAAATTGTTGAATAAATTTCATCTTGTGTCATTTCTATATTTGTCTCGCTCGAGCAACCGGCCATAGAGCTTGAGGACGCGGCGTCGTTTCTACTGTTCCATTCCCGTGTAGCGGAATCTATAATTTTGCTTATCCTCTTCAGATAGCATTTTGGACGGCAGTTTAATTTTTTCATAAAAGGAATCTTTGTCTGGAGGAATTTTTCCTGCCAATAAGGGCAGAGAACTTCGAACCTCCATCACAATTCACAATTTTTCACCAATTAGAGTTTATTAGATTACACACTTTTTCCTTTTAGTTTATTTTTTTTTTTTAATTTATTTTCCGTAGTTTTAAGATTTGTCTAGAGCACAACCTTTCACTTCGGAAGCCAAGCGACGAAAACAATTGCGTTAGAAAGTGTTTTAAAACTTGACATTTGGTTAAATTTTGACAATTTAATAAAACGTGTTAAAATTACACTAGCCGTGGAGCAGGCTAAAATATGACAGTCGTGGTTAAATTTAATCAGTATTTTTAACGCAATTCGTACACAGCCTTATAGCCTTTTCACATCAGACGCAAAACGCGGTTTTGCAAAACTTTTCAAAAACTTGAAGGAAATCAAGTGTTTTCCATACAAATTTGTTGACAGCCCTGTTTTGCAAAACAACAAGTTTTTGTGAAAACCAGTCAAAACCAAAAATGTGAAAGCTATCAGCAGTCTATAATTCGTTATATCGTATATATCGTATGTATCGATCGTATATATTTCTTCCTCCCTCCAAAAGCAAGAGTAGATTGACAGTCTGCTTCCAAAATTGTTCACGACTAAACGTATCATTTGATATAGGGTTGCCATTTGAGAACATATAAAAATACAAATGAACAAATTCTTAGCAGCGACAAACAAATATTTTTTTCTTTTGAAAAATCGATGAGGAAAACTTTTTCATTAAGTGGTTTTCAATTTTTAATATCTTACACTAATGTGAATCAAACTTGCAACGAAAAACAAAGAGCGAATGTGTGTGAAAAAAGTGTGAATCTTCTAAAAAGAGAACATATGGCATCCCTTACTTGACATCAAAGATTTTTAATGTCAAACAAAAACCTGAAATTTTGGTGTGAACAGATTTCGAGTTTTTGAAAACTGACAGCTGAAAACAGCGTTTTGCGTCTGGTGTGAAAAGGCTATTAGTCGTGCGAATCTATACAAATTCATCTGTCATTTTCGGCGACTGGCGACTGCATTCTGTTCAGCTCATTACATTTGAATTTACAAAACAGAAATTCAAACTCACTTCAACATATTTTTGCAAGTCCATAGACATTTTTTTTTTAACATCTGCGCTGAACACATCCATTCTATGTTTACTGTAAAAATTCTATATACTACAAAAATGATTACGTCATGAATTCGACATGCCGATCACAAAACAGAAATGAAAAATTTTGAAACTTGATGACAGCTCATAGCTCATTTCTTGAAAACTTTCTCGTTGGGTTTGTCCTTCTTGCAAAATTGGTCGTGTAGTTCTTTTTTTTTTCTTAAAGAAATTAATACGTAGCTTCTACAAAATAGCATTTTAACATTCCTCATAATGGGAATCGTTTACAACATAGGAATTCGTTTGATAAACTTTTTGGTATTTTTCCTGATTGTCGTTTTGCTACCCGGTGTACCGCCACGAAATACCTTTCCCTTCTCGGCTTTCACGTAAGTTCAATGACTTTTTTTTTGGTTTTCTCAAATGAAAAGAAAAAAAACGCTTTCAAATACAGTGTTACGCCGGCCAAAGAACTTAAAGGTGCCCTAGAGCCCAATTTCCACCTTGAAGGAGCCGAAAGAGTACTCGAGGGACGTGTATACGGCCCCGAGCATCTCCTCGCACGAAAAAATGAAATCTATACTGGAATTTATGGTGGCGAAGTTATTAAACTAACATCAGATCATGTTACACATGTTGCTAAGTTCGGACAACCTTGCGGTAGATAGAACAGACCAAAACTAGTCTTTTTGAATAAATTATAATGCAAAAGAATATTTTGTAATTTTTCGTTTGCAGAAGAAATCTATGAAGAATCACGATGCGGTCGACCATTGGGCATGGCCTTTGATACCCTTGGCAATAACTTGATTGTGGCTGATGCGTATTATGGATTATGGGAGGTTGACCTTTCGAATGGAAAAAAGAAACTTCTTATCTCGGCGCAACAAGAACTCGATGGTAAAATTAAACGCAAGGCCAAGATTTTCAACAGTTTGGCAGTCGATAACAAGGGTGATGTATATTGGACTGACTCATCGTCTGATTTCTTGCTTGAAGACATCGTCTATTCGGTGTTTGCCAACCCATCAGGAAGGTAAGTCGGTGTGTGTGGCTTATATCTTCACATACATTGGGTATCATACCATTTGTTTCAAAATATTTATTTTAAGTCAAGGCTGTTTTTTCAACTGTTTTGCCTTCTTTGTTTCGAAGTTTGCCTACCTAAACATTAACGATATTTTGGCGTTATCAAAAATTTGCTAAAGTAAACAAGAATTTATTTTTAAAAGCTTACCGTAAAGATCTAGGGATTGATAAAATTTGTTTATGCTTTAAATGATTTATTTCTCCTTGGCTTTTGCGATTGGATCGGTTGGCATACAAGGAAATTTGTGTTACTTTCTTTGCTCAACGGCGAATTCTAATTAGACATGGCAACAGGTGCACATGCATATCGGACATTTGTGTTCGAACAGAAAACACAGTTGGTTTGTTTCCTGTCCTCGGACAGCCAAGCCGCTCTCAAATCTCTCGCGTCTGTCTCCAAAACCTCTCTCACAGTCCTTGACTGTCGATCATCTCAGAATGAGATGACAGAACATTTTAACATTCACCTCATTTGGGTGCCGGGCCACAGAGACAATACATCCCGGAAAATTGCAAAGCCGATGAGCTTGCCAAAAACGGAACACTTCTGCCTACTACTAGATAAAGACATAACATAGGAACACCACTTACTTACTTACTTAAAGTGGTGCTACAGTCCGGTGTGGACTTGGGCCACAATCAACAGTCTCCGCCAGCCAGCTCGGTCCCTAGCTAGCTGCCTCCAGTTTTGCACTGCAAGTTGATTGAGGTCTTCTTCCACTTGTTTGCGCCACCTGAGTCGCGGTCTTCCTCTCCTTCTGCGTCTGTCGGGAATAGTGTCGAAGGCTTTCCGGGCCGGAGCATTGATGTCCATGCGCTCTAAATGACCGAGCCATCTGAGTCTCTGGACCTTGACCCTTCTGGCTAGGTACACGTCGTTGTACAACCCGTAAAGTTCGCTGCTGTATCTTCTTCGCCATTCCCCATCAATGCAGGCGGGGCCAAAGATGACCCGAAGAACTTTCCTCTCGAAACAGCCTAAGGCACATTCATCCGATTTTGTCAAGGTCCATGCTTCTGCACCATACAGCAGGACAGGTATGATGAGGGTGTTGTACAGAAACAGCAAGAGTAATTCTTCGTCTGATCTCGGCGTTGGTGTTATGGTGTTAAAAGCGGAGCCTAGGTAGACAAACTCCTCTACTACCTCGAAGTTGTATGCGTCTATTGTGACGTTCTGTCCGAGCCGTCGGTGTTGGGTGTCCTTCCTCGAAGACAGCATATACTTCGTTATCCCTCATTTACCGCTAAACCCATTTTTGCCGCTTCTGTCTCAATTCTCACAAAGGCGCAATTGACATCACGCTGTGTTCTTCCCATTATATCAATATCGTCGGCGTACGCGAGAGGTTGAACAGACTTTTGGAAGATAGTGCCTCTGGTGTTGACGGTGGAGTTTTGCACTATCTAATAAAGCACGATGTTAAAGAAATCGCAGGACAGTGCATCGCCTTGTCTGAATCCTTTTTTGACATCGAAAGATTCCGTAAGCTCATTGCCAACCTTGATGGAGCAGCGTGAGTTCTTGAGTTCTCCATCGTCATTTTGCACAAGCGAACGAGCTTGGCAGGGATGCCAAAACTAGACATGGCTTTATACAGTTCGTCTCTGTAGATGCTGTCATACGCGGCCTTAAAATAGATGAAAAGGTGGTGGGTATCGATTTGGAGTTCATAGGTTTTTTCCGGGATCTGCCGCAACGTGAAAATTTGGTCGATGGTTGACTTTCCTGGCCTGAAGCCACATTGATAAGGACCAATCAGATTGTTTACGAAAGGCTTCAGACGTTCACATATTACGGCAGAGAGGATCTTGTAGGCGATGTTAAGTAGACTGATTCCTCTGTAGTTGGCGCAGTTTAGAGGATCTCCCTTTTTCAGGATCGGGCAAACAATGCTGAGGTTCCATTCATCGGGCATGCATTCCTCCGACCATATCTTACAGATGATTTGGTGCATGCTCCTATCTAGATCGTCGCCTGCTGCTTTGAACAGTTCGGCAGCTAGACCATCTGCTACAGCGGCTTTGTTAGATTTCAGCCGTGATATTGCCGTTTACACTTCTTCTAGGTTGGGTTCACGGAATTGTTGGCTGTCATCGTGTACGATAAAAGGCTCCTGTCTGACGACGGGGTTTTGTTCGTCGTCGCCGTTATACAGTCTACAGAAGTGGTATTTCCAAATCCCCAGCATTGACAGCGATTCTACTATGATGTTCCCTAGTTTATCTCTGCAGACAACGGTTCTTGCTCGATGACCTCGAGCCAGCTGTTTTACCATCCGATAAAACCTCCGAACTTCATTCCTGATGTTGGCTCTCTCAACATCTTCGATCTGACGCTTCTCATACTCTCTCTTTTTTCTCCTGAGAAGCCGGCGTTCCTCTCTCCTTTTGCTCGTAGAGTCACGAGCAGCTCTTGTCCTTCTATGCAGCTCCGCTTTGTATGCCTCCTGCTTGGCTGCATGGGCCTGCCTGCATGCCACCACTTGCTACATGCAAATATCTTCTCAAACAATATGCTCTAGAAACAAGTGCAACATGGTCACAGGATACCACCTGCCTAGCAACCAAACAAATATGGCAAAACATAGACCTGAAACGGTCAAAAGGCTTGATTTCCCTTAGCAGACAAAGTATAAGCTCCACAGTTGAAGTCATAACAGGACACTGGCTCATAGGTAGACATGATTTGAGGCTAGTGGTCTACGCAAACGACTGCTGTAGAAGCTGCATGGACGAGGAGGAAGAGGAAACAGTCCAACACCTTATATGTATAGGGTGTCCCAATAAGAGTGCACATAACTCTATTCCTGAAATTTTCAATGACTTTTTCACAGAGATGTGGCTGTATCTCACCGACAACACGTTGGATTTCCGATTTGAGCTCAGGAATTGTTTCGGGTTTATTCGCATAAACCCGAGATTTCAAAAAACCCCAAAGAAAAAAATCGCACCGCGTTAAATCGCACGATCTTGGTGGCCAGTTCACATCAGAATTTCGTGAAATAATGTGTTCTGAAAATCGTTGCTGCAATAAGTCGATTGTTTCATGCGCTGTGTGGCAGGCTGCGCCGTTCTGCTAAAACTACCTGTTGTCCACATTCAAGAAGTCCGTTATCACATTTCTGTAACGAATGCCGTTCACACTCACTGTCGAATTTATGTTTTCAGGTTTTCGACAACACTCTCTATTACAGCAGCAATGTTTTCAAGAGACCGACTAGTACGTTGACGCAAAGGATTCTTAGCATCCATAATTGACCCAGTTTCTTCAAATTTTTTGACCACTCTTCGAATGGTTGACATATTAGGTACACTCTCTCGACTGAAAATTTGGTGAAGTTTGCGAAGCGTAACTTTCCCTATTTTTGAAAGATAATTTATTGACCAATTTATATTTACGTGTGTGTTTTGGAAAAATTAAGCTTTCCTTCGGCCGAAGGAAGGCTTAAAGTTTCCCTATTTTTGTAATGAGTTTTTACCATTATAACGTGTTGTTCTTTCAAAAAGCGCTCCATTTTTAGTAATCGGAACAAACAGAGGTGACATCTGCCAAATTTTAGAGTTCCTACTTGCATGACAAAGAAATTATACCAATTTTAAAAAGTGCGCTCTTATTGGGACACCCTATACATGTCCGGCACTCTCCAATAGAAGGAGTTACTATCGCGGTAATCGCTTCAACGATAATACCAGTGAACTGGCAATGATCGACACAAGATGTCTCTCTAACTTCATTAAAAGTACAAAATGTTTTGTTTAAGTTCATTATTCTCCCATGAGTAACTTCTTTAGTGATATCACAATGGACCCTTGAGGTCTAAGTGAGTCAACAACATCTAGACAGTCAATCTAACCTAACCTAACCTTGTTCCTTACCTCTGCCCCGATAGCTAGAAGCTCCTTGAGGCCTCCTAGTCTAAGCAAGTTTGGTCTGCCACGCTACCTACTATCTAGACTTGAACCGCAAAGGACTTTCCTGGCTGTTTTCTGTACGCTCAAACAAGCTTTTAGTGCCTAGCCCATCCGAGTTTACCAAGCTTAATTTTTGTCACTACTTCGCGTTAGATTTGATATACCTAGTTCATGACGTCTTTCATTCATCACAAACGCAGCAGCAGTTGCGAAGTACAGGATAAGATTTGTGGCCTTAAAGCGCCTTGACAAAGTACCTTTGGTTCTGTTGAATTTAAGCTACCGCTCGTTTCGTTCATATTGCCATCGACTGCTACTACGAGTTAAGGTAAAAGATCGACCTCGTCATCCTAAACCTTAATAGTTGCTCTCCATCTACCAATGTTTTCTGCAAACCGACCCACCATTTATGTACTTAGTTTTTCCTTCATTTATATGAAAGCCCTAGGTAAGTGAGGTTTGTACACCTTGTTGGTTTTTTACAAATATGTTAATGACGTTTGCGTAAGCCAATAAATCCATCCAAGTGACTTGGGGACGCTAGTCCTTCTTGTAGATGTTCCCGAATCACGGTTATTGTCTCCAATTCAAGGTTGAAGAGGAAGAAGTCCAGTCCATACCCTTGCAAATATTGACGGCTATGAAAATGTTGGACATGATCAGTAGTCTGAAACTGGTATTTGCCGATTATGGCTACCGCGTATGCGACTATCCGAGTTATAGATTGAAGGGGAATATTTAATAGGGCCAAAAATCGTATACTTAAAATTGCTGCGCTTCTTCCTATTCCACTCTTCATGATCCAGCAAGCTAGTCGCTGGACTTTGAGTCTTCCGACTAGATGCTTTGCCTCCGTTCTCCATCCCGATCCCGCGATGAATTTTCTTCTCGAAGCAACTGAAAGCGTTCTCGTCGGCTTGGGATAATCTCCTTACATTGAGGACTGGAATGATACTTACTTATCAGGCTGCCAATCCATGAAGGATCTCAGCCTGAGATACTGCAGTGTTTCAGAAACGGTCTCTCGCATGCAGTCACCAAAACCAAGCGCTCTGGAATCCGTAGTCACTTGGTTCTTATACCGTGGGTTCGGTCTTCCTTGTCGTCTCGAACCTAGGGGCTGCGATGAGAAGACTTTCTTGGCTGGAGCGTTGACGTCCATTGCTCGATGTGGCCGGGATGTAGTCGTCTTTTCTTGGCTTTTTGGACTACATCCACATCTTGGTACAGCTAGTTCAGTCCACGGGTGAACCTTCTTCTCCATTCGCCATCGTCACATACAGGTGAGGAAATCCGTTGAAGAATGTTTATTCCCAAGGTGCCCAGTATCATTTGCCCTTTTTTTACTTATCGTCTAACAATCGGCGCCGTTGAGTAGGACTGATAAAATACACGTCAAAGAGTGAGGAGTTTTAGACCCAGTTGTTTTGCAAAGCCGAAGTGGCAGCATATCGCTAGGGTAATTTATCTCCGGATCTTCACTAAAGTGTCGTTTGTGGGAAGAGTTATGTTCGTTACAAGGTAGGCTGCTACCAACAGTGATGTTTTGTCCAAGGCGGTGGACCGATGTTCTTTTGTTTGTTGATAGCATAGTTTGTGTTGTCCTCATCCACATCAAGACCAATGAGTTTCGCCTGTTCTTCAATCGCTGTGAAGGCCTCGAGCACAGCTCTCTTGGATCGACCAATGATGTCTATGTCGTTCGCATAGCCTAGAAAAGTAGAAACTGCGTGGATTTGTTGAATATAGTATTTTCCGTGCGCACACCTGCCTTGCGCATTATCTGCTCCAGGACTAAGTTCAAGAAATCACCTGGCAGCGCATCTCCTTGTCTAACAACTCGGATGAGCTGTTACACATTTGCATACTGCACTGCGTATTGTTTAGCGTCATGCGGCACAGCTGGATCAATTTGTTCGGAATCCCGAATTCAGACAACGCCATCATTAGCTCTTGGCGATGGTTGCTACCATAAGCCGGTTTGAGTCGATGAAAAGATGGAGGGTTTCGAATTCAAATTCGTTGGTCTTTTCATGGATTTGCCATTGTGAATATTTGGTCTATCGTTGTTCTGCCAGGCCTAAGGCCACAATGGTACGTGCCGATTATTGTCTTGCAGAACGGTTTATGACGCTGACACAGTTCGTTGGATAGGATTTTGTATGCAACATTACATGACATGTGATCGCCTTGTTTTGTAGATTGGGCATATGGAGCTTATAGACCAGTCAGTGGGCATGCATTCTTCACACTTTGTTTTGTTGATGACCTGGTGCATGCGGTTCATCAAAACCCCTACTCCATATTTAAAGAGTTTCGCAGGAATGCCATCCGACCCGGCGGACTTTTTATTTTTTAGCTTTCGGATGGCTCTTTCTATCTCTTAGGTGCTGGGGGCTGGGACTGGGTCTTCATTGACTGGTCTCGCTTCTCTTTCGTCATGCTTGAGATTATGCTCATTTAGCAGCTTTTGGAAGTGCTGCTTGAAAACATCTATAATTCCCTCTGCTTCGGTGACTAGGTTTGCTTTACTGTTTCGAAGAGTCTGTGTACCGCTTCTGAAGCCAGAAGCTAATTTCTTCTTTCGTAGAATCTTTTTCTCATTTCTCTTTTTTGTTCCGAGAAATGAGAAGAAGACTCTGCCTGAAAGCTTTTGGTAATCTTCCTTCAATACATGAGGACCGGAATGATAAGTCCCTTATAAACTGGCTCCTTAGTTACTAGTAGAACCAATTTGCTGATCCATTGCCCCTTCTCCATCCCAAGAAGCACCAAAAATAAAATAAAATTAAATTAAAGTGTTTTATCGGCCTTCTCATTGTATTAATTCATCGTCATCACCTTTCATTTTCCATAACTTCTATCTAAAATATAAAACTTCAAAGGTAAACAATAAACTATCTTAAAACATTTTAACCTCATTTTGTTCTAGATTATTCCACTACGATCGTGTTAAAAACGAGAGCAAATGTCTCATCGATGAATTGTTCTTTGCCAATGGAGTTGTCCTAAGTCCAAATGAAGATTTTGTTGTTGTTGCCGAAACCGGTGCCTCACGTTTATTGAAATACCATCTCAAAGGCCCGAAAAGAGGTCAACACGAGGTATTTGTCGACGGCCTACCCGGCTTGCCCGACAATCTAACCCCTGATGCCGATGGCATATGGATTCCACTGTTAGTGTTCAAAGATGCCGAAAATCCATCATTCTTCGCTATATTCTCCGAATTCCCAACTATTCGTAAATTCATTTCTCGTCTGTTGGTTCTCTTCGAAATGCCATTCCGTATGCTCAACAATGTTTTCCCCAACACTTTGACTCAGCGATTCATTCATGCAATTGGCCATGGGGAAGTGGCAATGGGCTTGTCGCCAAAACGCTCGACAATTGTTCGTGTCGATTGGAATGGCAATATTTTGGGATCGTTGCACGGCATGGATAAGTCTGTGGGACATGTTTCGCATGTACTTGAACTTGAGGATAATCTACTTCTGGGATCACCGTACAATCGTTTTATTGCTAAAGTTAAACTGCCAAAATCGCCTCAAATCAAAGTCCGTAATGTAAGGTATGAGAATGCGAACATCGAGCCTGTTGTGCCTGTTGTTGCAAAACCAACAACTACTACCGCTCGACCAAAGACAACTACCACCACTACTACAACAACTCCAAGGCCAACCACAACAACCACTCCTAGGCCAACAACAACTACGCCAAGGCCAACAACAACCACCACGCCCAAACCAACTACAACGACAACTCCAAAACCAACAACAACTCCGAAACCAGTAACAACAACAACAACGACACCAAAACCTACACCAGCCCCAAAACCCGCAGCTAAACCAACTCCCGCTCCAACTCCAGCCCCAAAGCCAGCTCAAGCTAAACCCACTCCTGCTGCAAAACCAACACCACAAGCCACAACTCGTGTTCCACCAAAGGAGCCAGCACCAATTGTTGAGAAAATTCCCGAGGACACCAAACCCCCAACACAAGAAAAACTGAAAGTTATCAAAAAGGGTGGAGCACATGGAGAGCTTTAAGATTTGTAGACAAGCCATACAAACTTTCGTCGACCGACCAAAGGCAGCACGCAAAGTTAGTCACCACAACTCACAGTAGTCAACACTAAACAGCTTGGGAATTTTTATTTGAAACTAAGAAAAATATGACCGCAATACAAGTCCTTTAAGTTGATAGTTGTAAACAGTTTAACGCATTCCTTTTTGCTATTTGCTTATGAAATCTCTTCGAAAACGATTTTCTCATTTCTTTATGGTTTTGGATTTACATGTGATCTTTTGAGATAATTTTTTTAAAAGTATTTTCTATTCTTTCTTTACAATTAAGTACGTAAAAAAGTAGGTATAATATTAAAAGAATTAGTAGTAGTCTTAAGAGCTTGGTCATTTATGAAAGCAATCAACTGCTTCAATTATTGAGTTTTAGAAAGCGCGAATTCCATTTCAGTTTCAGGGTCTTAGAATGCAATAAATACTATTTGAACATGTATTCAAAACAATGAAGTAAACATTCCTTTTAATGAAAACAAAGTAAAATAAAGAAAGAAAGTTTAATGGATTTACTTGAATTTTACTTATTAACATGTCCTTGTCTTCTTTTAGAGATCAGGGAGGAAATGCTGAGTTCTTCGCAGCAAGCTGTAATGTATCATTCCACTACCTACTACTGCTTACCTACTAAAGTACTTCATGTACGACTTGGCACCAATAAGTAGTGTACTAGCAATATATCAATTCATTCATACTGACGTTTCCGTACTAAAGTACTCAATGTACAACCAAATTGCATACTACCTTTTGCGATGCTACACTGTATCGATAAGAGCGTACTAGAAGTTGGACTATAATAAATAGAGCTGCTACGACCGACCAAAAAGGAGTCTGGTGCCGGTCTTCATCGAAGCAAGTCGTTTCTTCTAGAAATTACTAACAAATAAGGCTTCCCCCCACCAGTGGTAAGGGGTCTTATTAAAACTAACCATTTGCCGGATTTATCCGTTGACAGCCGGGTTCGCCCGTTGATAGCCAGGTTCGCTGTTGACAGCCGGATTCGTCCGTGATAGCCGGGTTCGCCCGTTGATAGCCAGGTTCGCCTGTTGATAGCCGGGTTCGCCCGTTGATAGCCAGGTTCGCCTGTTGATAGCCGGGTTCGTCCGTTGATAGCCAGGTTCGCCTGTTGATAGCCAGGTTCGCCTGTTGATAACCGGATTCGTCCGTGACAGCCGGGTTCGCCCGTTGATAGCCAGGTTCGCTTGTTGATGCCGGATTCGTTCGTGATAGCCGTGTTCGCCCGTTGATAGCCAGGTTCGGCTGTGATAGTCGGATTCGTCCTTGACAGCCGGGTTCGCCCGTTGATTGCCAGGAAACAACAACTGAAACTGCTTCAGCATCGGACACCATTTCCTAAAGAAGATCACTAGTAACCCGGTCCAATACACCAGAGGGATGCCAAGCCCGGACACGGAGAACGCATCGCTTGGAGCAACATTTTAACCGTATATATATATTTATGATTTAATTAATTTAAGATATTCTGAAGTAAAATAAAGCAAAAACCCTTTAACTAAAGTTTCGTACTTTCTTTAGTAACATCCTGGACATACCGGCGAGCTAAACCTCAGCCTTTGACCCAAAGTACATCTACGAAACGAAACCCCTGTTTGATGAAGAATGTCGATCTAACCAAGAGCCATGTAAAGAGACTTTATAAAGTAGAACTCGAAACACTGCTCCATAAAAAGTGAGATACAAAATCCTATCTAACGTACTGTGTAAGTGTCTTAAACCTTTCTGCAACACTATACATAAACGACACGTACCACTGTGGATTTATGCCAGGCAGAACGACGATAGACCAAATATTCACACTGGCAAATCCTGGAAAAGAACAACGAATTTCAATTCGAAACCCACCATATTTTCATCGACTCAAACCGGCTTATGGTAGCATCCATCGCCAAGAGCTTATAATGGCGATGTCTGAATTTGGAATCCTGAACAAACTGATCCAGCTGTGCCGCATGACGCTAAACAATCGCAGTGCAGTGTGCAAATGGGTAACAGCTTATCTGAATCGTTTCAAACATGCGAAGGGTTTAGACAAGGAGATGCGCTGTCATGTGACTTCTTCAACATAGTCCTGGAGCAGATAGTGCGCAAGGCAGCTGTCTTCAACAAATCCACCCAGCTCCTAGGCTATGCGTACGACGTAGACATCATATGTCGCTCCCAGAGAGTTGTGCTTGGGGCCTTTTAATAGATTGAAGAACAGGGGAAGCTCGTTGGTATTGAAGTGAATGAGGACAAAACAAAGTTGATGCTTTCGACAAACAATAGAACATCTGTCCACCGCCACCTGTTGATAGCAGCAATTTCGAGGCAGTTAAGAAGTTCACCGAAATAGAAACAAACATCAATGCCACAAACAACACCTTAGTGGAGAACCGACGAAGAATTACCCTAGCGAATCGCTGCTACTTTGGTTTGGCAAAACAACTGGGTTCAAAACTCCTCTCTCGCAATACAAAGTGCTTCTTTAAAGGACTTTAATTTTATCAATCCTACTTAACGGCGCCGATTGTTAGACGATAAGTAAAAAAGGGGAATTGATACTGGGCACCTTGGAGAGAAACATTCTTCAATGGATTTCCGGTCCTGTATGTGACGATGGCGAATGGAGAAGAACGTTCAATCGTTCAGTCGACGATGCGGTACCAAGATGTGGATGTAGTCCAAAAAGCCAAGAAAAGACGACTACATTTGCCCGGTCACATCGAGCGAATGGACGACAACGCTCCAGCCAAGAAAGTCTTCTCATAGCAGCCCCCTGGTTCGAGACGACCAGGAAGACCGAACCTGCGGCGGTACAAAGACCAAGGAACTGCGGAAACCAGAGCGCTTGGTTTTGACGGCACGATTTCTCCAAACTTAGCTGCTGAACCAAATGCTGCTAATAATACATATGTAGTATAGTGAAGATAGCTATATCGAAACCTATGTCTCAGACTGACTCCTGCAGACGGCTCGCGTTCACCTGCTAGATTTTGTTGGAAAAAAGAGATCTGATCTTCAAAGAATTAGGGGGCATATAACGTTCTTCAACAGCTCGATGGGTCCTAGGCCGTATGGATCTTGGAAAGTAGCGTTTATAGATACCGACTACGCAATGCAATGTTTAGTTTTGTAATTCCAATGCATCTCGTCCGTTTGTGTAGAATTCCGCTGCTCCATAACGGTCGCTGTTCAATATATTTCTTGAAAAAAATGTCAGCACATTTATATGGACTTCTTGCGCAAAACATCAATTATCGACTGAGACAGAAAAATAAAGTTCCAACAACTTACACGGTTTGGTCATGTAAAGCGAATGAAAACAGGTCGAAAAGTCTTCAAATCAAACCCCGAAAAACGTCTATGTACAAGTACATACATGCTAAAACCTCAAGCTACTAGGAGTGTGAACCTGATTGAAGCACCATCTTAATCAAGTATAATAATCCGTACGTAAGTATATTATTTGCAAATAAGACATTTTTTCTTAATTCTTTGGAAGTGCAATTGCTCCAAAAAAATATTGTGAAGTGTGATTTTCAAACGAATGGCTTATTTCATGGAGGCCCTTTGGAATGATTGTTATCTTCCTTGAGAAAGCTTTCGCAGAAAATCGGTCTCTATTGGTTTGAAGAAGTTTTTTTTTTCAACGCTGGCAAAACCCTTGCGTAAGCTTCTTCTGGGCTCGTTCCGAGTAGTTGGAAACAACATTTGTCCAGCCTATACCCAAAAAGAGCGAATTCTCCTCTCCCTCCAATTATCGTCCGATTGCACTAACGTCCCTTGTTTCTAAGGTCATGGAAACGCTGATAAACTATCAGCTCAAGAAATATCTCGAAGAGCGAAAGCTTCTTAATGACCGGCAGTACTGTAACAGGTCCACTGGTGATCTGATGGTTTATCTCACCGAACAGTGGAACAAATCTTTACATCGTTTTGGAGAAAATAAGATAGTTGAACTTGATATTTCAAAGGCATTTGATAAAGTTGGCATCTTGCTCTTCTATCGAAAATGCGTTCTTTCGGTATCGATGAATCCTCCTTCGTTAGAACAGAAACTTTCTTTCGAACCGTTCAATACAAGTTGTATTGGACGGATTCAAGTCTGAAACCCACAATATAAATGCTGGTGTACCCCAGGGCTCCGTTTTGTCTCCGACCCTCTTTCTCATTTTCATAAATAATGGTCTCTTATCTGTAACTTCTAATTCAATACATTGTTTCGCTGACGATAGCTTTTCATATTGCTTCCCAGACTCACATCTCTCGTCCTCGGATGTGAAACTGCAACGGCCAAATATGAAAAGCTCATTAAACTTTGACCTAAACAGCATTGCACAATGGGGAATAAAAAACCGCGTAGAGTTTAATGCTTCGAAAATTCAGTGCTGTCTTATATCGTTGAATTCTCCATGAGTGGCACTTGCATCAGTGAAACGGAACACCTCGAAATTCTCGGTATGTGCATTACCGACCACCTCTTGTGGACCGAGCACATATGCGATGTCGCCAAAAATGCCGCAAGATGTTTAGGTTAGGGACGATGCAAGAACTGGCTATGCATTCGTCCCCTTAAAATATTCAACCGTAATACCCGCGTACTCGTAATACACTTCGGGGTACCACAATGGATCTACATTGATCTAAGTGCGATGGTAACAACATCAACTATCAGCCCGTTCAACCTAACCTAACCTAATACCCGCGCTTCCAAAAATGCCCATCAGTTCAGCCTCGAGCCCAATTTCGGTCGTACGGTTATGTTCAGAGAATCGTTCTTTAGCCGTACTACGTGAATGTGGAACTCTCTTCCACACTCTGTCTTCCCCAGTCATTGCAATGTTCAAGAATCAAGACCAATGTTAACCGACACCGCATCCTAAACCCTATCTATCCCATTTTCTCTAACGCTCGCACTGTGCTTTGGCATAAAAAGGGAATATAAACCCACGCACTCAAGGGGTTTTATTATTAAAAAAAAAAATGGAAACGCAGATTAATTTTTAATGTAGGAAATACATCGGAAAACGATAACATTTTTTTATATTCTCGAGTGCAATACCCGGATGTAGATAGAACCCTCTTTCTTTCGAACTCAATATTCAGAAATTTAAGACTAATGTACACAGACACAGGCGCGGATTCGGAGGGGGGGGGGGGGGTCACGGGGGTCATGAGGTGTTCACCGCCGTTTGCAACAATTCGGTTCCATTTTGCTACCCCCAACTCAAATTCGGCATTAACGCTCGAAGGGGGAGAGTTCACAAGCTTCTGGTACGTTTCTGCTACAAGCTGAACTTCTTCAATGTCCTCCTCTGTATAGGAAGTCCGAGGCAGAAACACTCTCAACCCAAAAAGCTTTATCACGTCTGGAGAGAGCCTTTCGTTGAGGTCCGCCACAACGTTGTCCAACAGAGGAATGTACCTAAATTGCTCTCCGGAAATATTCCTCCGGGGTTTGATTCTGTTGTTGGTGGTTATCTCGATGTTTTCGACGAGAAACAACTCGTGGCACTTTCAAGTTTCAACTCCACATCCAACTGTGTTGCGAGATTTTTCAGTTTCAGCTTGTTTCGTCGTGCGTTATTCCACGTCACCGCTATTGATACTTCCTATAATTGTTTGATATTAATTTTTTATTTCTCACTAACTACTTGTTTAATTATGGCACTTAAACATTAAATTTAATACCACAATCAAAACCTTTTTTAATCGACTTTTAACCTTATGAAGAACTGGCTCTGAAAAAAATATTCAATTGGGTGTTTAAAACAAAGAAACGGTGATTCGGGAAGCTAGTTTATTTTTTCTGTCAAATTTGATTTTTTATTCATTCGAAAGTGTATTGAATAAAAGAAAACACATTACATACTTTGTTTTTATTCTTCAAAAACGTATGGGAAAATTAATTTTGCTCATAACTTCTGAATAGGTGAATTTATGAAAAATTCCAAACCGTTTAAACCTTCCCTGCTTTGTTTATTTGGTTATTCTTGTTATTTTTGATTTTTTTTATCACCCCCTCCGGAAAAAAAATATAGATCCGCGCCTGCACAGACACTCCTTTAGCGTCACTTCCTTTTTTCCTCACAATGCTCACCATGTGCGGCGTTGTCTTATTCAACAAAATTCTATGGATGCTCTTCTTTGTCGCTCCGCCATAGGTATGTTTTTCTTTCATGTTTAGTGTTAAGCTTTTCAACATTGGAGCAAATATTGTTTTGAAAAGAGTAGTTTCTTGCATAGGTATAGCTCTAACAGAGAATTCATCTCGCCTGTCTCTTGGAGGCGAAAACCTTGTAAAAGCGACGAATAGATGAATTGATAAATTTCAAGTGTTAGAACAAAATTAACATTCCAAATATTTTATTCTCTTAGCTTAAAAATGAATTAAAAAAGAATATGTATGTAAAAAAAGGCAAACAAAGTAACATTGCAATACACGTTGTGTAAAAATTTCGAGAAAAAAAGAAAGAAACAACTTTAAACACATCTACTAGCTCCATTAACGGAAGACAATTGGAATATAATCGAACAACTATTTCAATTTTAAAAATTGTGCGCTTAAAATAGACTTAAAAAACGGCTATAAATTTAACTAAACCCTAAGTTTTTCCAAATATTTTGGCACTAAATATTCAGCCGAGTATTTGTCGTATTTGAAATACTCAAAGAACTTATCCCGTTGCTTGCAAAAGATTTCTGGATTCCTAAACCAATTGTAGAGCATTTTAATCAGTTGATTTGAAGTGTTGTAGAGATTTTCCTTTGGATAAATTTCAGGATAGACCAATTTATTTGGTGCTATTGGCATACATCCGCAGTAAGTCGCTTCAAGCCTAACAAAAGAAAACGAAATGTTGACAAGAATCCTCCAGTTTACAAGTTTGTGTTTACTTACATGGCAACCCCATAGAATTCATGGCCCGCCGTTGATATAACAATGTCTCCGGACATCAGAGCTTTCATATATTTATCACGTGGCAAGAAACCGAAATTGATTAGCTTATGGCCAAGCTTATCTTGGATACCTTCAAAGGCCTCTGGCACTAATTGATAGTTTTCCCCACAAATAGTAACTTTAAAATCTACTTGTCGTTTGTTTAATTCTAAAAGCACTTCAACTAATAGTTTGGGATTCTTGTCGTGTTCCCATCTGTGCGGCCATATCAGATGCAAACAGTCCTTTTCGTTAGTGGTGCTTTGTTGTTCGTTGGCAATCAGTCTTTTGGGCATTGAATGAAATTTGATGGGAAAGTACAGAACTTCGCATTTTGGTTCGATTTTTTGTTGAATGTTTCTTAGTTTTAGATCTGGCTGGATATTTAAAAATGGGGTTATGCTTTCTAGGAACGATGTGCGATTGAAATTTGAGTTGAAAATCACTTGGTCAGCTGCTAGGCTAAAATGGAAAGATAAAAGGTTAGTTTAAAGAGGCTGAAAAGACTGACAGAAAGTTCGATAGGAAAGGTGAGGAATAACAACCCCCCTGGATCTTTGTTTTTAAGAAAAAAACACTATGTCTGTGCTGGTCAAAATAAAGATCATCACAGTTGAAAGGGTTTAGCGGTAAATGAGGGAAAAACGAAGTATATGCTGTCTTCCAGAAAGGACACCCAACACCGACGACGGCTCGGACAGAACGTCACAATAGCCGCATATAACTTCGAGGTAGTAGAGGAGTTTATCTACCTAGGCTCCATTATGAACACGGGCAATAACACCAGCGTCGAGATAAGACGAAGAATTACTCTTGCTAATTGCTGTTTCTTTGGGCTTAGAAAGCAACTGAGTGGAAAAGCTCTCTCTCTCGAGCAACTAAAGTAAAGCTGTACAACACCCTCATCATCCCAGTCCTGCTGTATGGTGCAGAAGCATGGACCTTGACATAATGGGATGAATGTGCCTTAGACTGTTTCGAGAGGAAAGTTCTTCGGGTCATCTTTGGCCCCGTGTGCATTGAAGGAGAATGGCGAAGAAGATACAACAGCGAACTTTACGGGTTGTACAACGACATGGACCTAGCCAGCAGGCTCAAGGTCCAGAGACTCAGATGGCTCGGTAATTTAGAGCGAACTGACACCAATGCTCCGGCCCGGAAAGCCTTCGACACTATTCCCGAGGGACACAGAAGGAGAGGAAGACCGCGACTCAGGTGGCGCACACAAGTGGAAGAGGACCTCAATCAACTTGGAGTGCAAAACTGGAGGCAGCTAGCTAGGGACCGAGCTGGCTGGCGGAGACTGTTGATTGAGGCCCAAGTCCACACCGGACTGTAGCGCCACCTTAAGTAAGTAAGTTGAATGGACGGATTCAATGGGTCTGAGTTCGGCCTGCCAAGGGGTAGACACTTCCATATCTGCAACCTAAACAGATATGGAATTGCAGACTCAAGAATATCAGAATATCAACAAAAGAAATCTCAACTACCTCCAAAGCTGTTAACCCACAAACCCCTGGTGCAGCGTGGCCAAAATCTCGGAGACGATGCCGTATAAAATCAAAACAGCTCTCGCCAAAGTAGTAAGCCCCAGAAACCCGCAGCGCAGTGAGAGCGGAGATATTGCCGTAAAAACTCCATGCAGCTCTCCTCAAAGCTGTTAACCCCACAAACCCGGTTTCTACGGAGTATCTACGGCAATATCTCCGCTCTCCTCGAGCTTGATCTTGTAGTGCCATGGGTTTATAGGCGAATAGACCTTCTAGTTTAATGGGGTATTGGGTTCAAAAATTTCATGCCTCCGGCTTTAAAGACACGACACCTCTGGGACTGACTGTCTGAGAAGTTCTTAAAGTTTTTTATCTCATTAATCGCGGTTTTAGCCAGGAACTCTTTGTCCTCCGAGACTCCCAGTCTAACATGGAGACTTGGATGTTTTTGCCAAGGAAGGTAGGTAGAAATGGCTGTCCACGGCAGACGCTGCCCACGGAACACAATTAACGCTTGATTACGCCGTTTTGATACCAAAAACCCGAGAGTACCTTAAAAGAATGATTAGTCAAAAAAAAGTGAAGCTGAATCCAATTGGTTTTGTTGATATAAAGAATCAGGTTCTTTATCTTCATATTTGAGAGTTCGGTAAGATCATGTTGGAAATGAGCTTCAAAAACCGTTGTTCTGGCGTTAAGTAGGGCTTGGCATTCACACAAAAAATGCTAAGTGTCTCCCTTTGGTCCACATCTGTACATAGGGAATACCAAGTCACATGGCAAGTTGTCCGATTGGCCTGTGGCATGTACGTGTTGCAACAATTCTACTAATGTCTGAGCGTTTATGATTGAAAGTGGGCCATATCTGCCTTAAAATAATGCAGTTGGTGTGATTCTTTCCATCTACGTTTGATTTCTTGAGAAAGTGGTTTTGAATATCTGTTTTCAAGCCCCCTAAAGGAATCCTTACTTCCTCAGCTAAAGATACTTGAAGGTTGGATCCCATCCTGGCCAGTTTGTCAGAGTATCCGGTCAAGATTAATTTTAATATTAACGTTGAAGCTTGCGAATTCTTGCTTACACTCTTTAACGATTATGGATTTCGTCAGGCAGCTGGCTATAGCCTCGATGGCTGCTTGGCTAACCGAAAGATTTTGTAATCCACATACCGGATTCCTTTGGCCACAAGGCGCGCGCTGCAGGAAGCTGTTTCATTAATGAGAAGATCTATGGGAAACAGATTCAGAATGACGACCGCAAGTGAATCAGTGGGGCAAGATCTTATTGCTCCTGTTGTTAAAATGCAGGCAGTTCTTTCTACTCTTTTTAACTTTTCAATATTGTATTTTTTGTCTAGGACTGACTATCGTCGTGCAAATCCAGAGAATCATGTTGGCGCGTTGACACCATTTTTCGCCAAAGGTTTTATTGCAGCAGTAGAAAGCAATGCTAGCTTTCCTTACTCTTTTTCTTCTGTGTTACTGTGTTGGATAAAGTAAGTGATTGTCCACTTAGTCTCGGAAGAGGAAAGGAGGGTATTTTAGTTCTGGTAGTGAATAGCATCAGTTCAGTCTTTTTCGGGTTAACTCCAAGTCCGCATCTAGATTTGCCAAATTTTATCTTTGAAATAAAGACTACTATTTGAAACTACCACTGGGGTTTAGTCATGGTGTATGCCTGTGAATAGCCTTTCCTAGGCTGCTTGCTTGACTTACCAAGTTAGTATTTGATTGAGACCATATTGGCAGTCTCTTTCCTTAGCCTCCCGCACTGGATAAACCAATTGGTTTTCATGGAAATAAACAATTTTGCGGCATGTCATTAAATCCAGTCGTGTACCAATTAATTCTGCAAGATTTAACACCGAGCTAGTGAATATAACTTTAAATTCGTGATCCAAAGGGATGACTTGAGAAAAATAAAGTGCACTGGTGCGAGCCCTCCAATGCCATTTTTTAGCCGGAAGACTGTAAACTTCATATTCACCCGGTGGAATACCTACAAAAACACAGAAACGATGAGCGTAAAGATGGTCACAACTGTGCAATGGAATTTCGCATATGTACATACATTCTATAATTGTTTCGATAAGTTGCTTGTGGCTTCCGCCATAAAAAGGTTCTAGAATCAATATTGATGGTTTGGTCATGGTTTATACTTATTTAAAATGATAGTTTATAAAATGATATCGGTTAAATATACTGTTAAGATGACATTTTAAGTGATAAAAATTGATATAAATAACTTTGTTTCTTTTTAGATTTCTAGATCAGTTAAAAGTGTATTGAACTTTTCAGCACTTTTCTTTCCGGAATCCACAAAAAAAAAAAACTTTTGACAGTCAATGTCAAAAAGCCAATGAGTGCGTTTCATGATAGATACTTGGAACAAAATGAGTGCGTTCATGTTTTGGATAATCTAAAGGCACTACCACATTTACTACGTTTACAAGCAGAATTGAGAGCTCGAGTTGGATTAGGATTGAATTCTTGACCCAGGTTTTTCCTCATTTGAATTGAGTACTCTAGATGGAGTTTAGTTGAAAAAATGTTGAGATGACAACTGCTGGCGTAACTCAAATTATCGTAGTATTGAATTTTTGTTCACTTGTGTTCTTAGTTTTTAGTTAGAAAATGCACAAGACGGAAGATACACGAGTGAAAAAAAGAAATATCTAGCTTGTGTTCAAATCAGTTGCACTCACACAAACGTCAGACAGTTTGCCAACTCTTCAACTTAGGTTTTTAAGCACAAATTTCGACTCGACTCCGCTCTTGAAGCGGAGTCGAGTCGGTTGAAGCTCTTTTCAACTCAACACAGTTATAAAAAGGGGCGAAGCGAGTTTGAAGCTCGCTTCAATACCTCTTGTAAACATGGTAATTGTAGATACAAGATCAAAGTAGTTGATATCCGAGATAACCTCGGGGCCACACGAGCAAGTTGACATACAATCCAATATTTTTACCAAGACATTCTTCTCCTCAGTTTCTTTATTTTTTTTATTCAATTACAATATTGTAATGTGTAGGGCAACCAAAAATATGCTCTATAAAAACCATTTATAGCGCTTTAAATATGCTCTAAAAAGCCAATTATATGCTCTAAAAATATGCCCTAAAAATTTTTGAAATAGCCAAAAATCTTTAATTTCGTGTTTTTTTTTAAAGTTTATTGAGTTTTCAAAAAAAAAAAAAAAAACAGAGGTCAAAATATCCTTAGACATAGACACAAATAAAAGAACAAAAAAAAACAAAAAAAAAAACATAAAAAGCTAAATAAATACCAAAAATCAAAAATGAAAATATAAACCAGAATAATTAAAGAAAAAAAATTTGTTAAAATTTTTGTTGCAATAAAGGAAAACAGTTTTACTTAAAAAAATTTCTCTGAAAATATTTTTGTAGGTACATCATCCGCCAGTTATACGTGCAAGCTTTAATGCCATTATTTCAGATTCAGTTTTTTTTTTTCTACGAATAAATTCTGCCATAATAAACAATTTGAGCCCTCTAATTTTTCCGAAATATTGATATTTTTTTTTTATTTATTCGATATTGGAGTCGATGGTATTAATTTTAACTTGGGCATCGATCAATAATTTTATGCTAGCTGAAGGCCGCTTGTTTCCAGCTGTGCAATACATTTCAATAAAAATGTATAGGTAATTGGATGATAGGAATATCAAGTCACGTTTAATGCCAATTCATTAAAACATTTTTTTAATAACTCGTATTGCAGCTGATTCCTCTTCATGTAGTGTTTCGAAAAGGCTTTCCACTTTAAAAAAAAAATTCTACACAGTAAACTGCTTCCCTCCAAGATACCCAACGAGTCGTAATCATTTGCAAAGGAAGTGGTGTTTCCGGTGCAATATCCTTCAATACTCTTATTTTTGACGGAGCTTTTAAACACTTTTTTCACGTTTGCGATGAAAATATCAACTTCTGGAAATTAACCTCGAAGTGTTTCACAAGTTCTATGGAGCCTGTGGGCCTCACAAGTGACATGCGTTACTTCTGGATAAAATATTTGAATAGCATCGCGAATTTTTCGAAAAAAAAAAGTTTAAAAAAAGTATTAAGGTACTCTAACATTTGCAACAAAAATTACAAATAATGATGAAATATGCCAAAATATGCATTTTAAAGCAAAATATGCAAAAATATGCATTTATAACAAAATATGCTAAAATATGCTCTAACGAATAGGGTCCAAAATGTTTGTTTTCTCATGAAACGTATTTCTATCTTGTCAATTAGCAAATTCGACGTTCCAAAAAAAACATGCTCGAGCATATTTTTGGTTGCCCTAGTAATGTGTATACACTTTATTTATCTCATACGCTCTGTATCTCCTTCTATTGTAATGTCTAATACTAATGTGTATACTTTATTATCTCTTACTCTCTGTATCTCTTTCTATATTTAATGTACACACTTTTCTTACTCTCTTTACTTACTCTGTATCTCTTTCTATATTTAATGTACACACTTTTCATTACTCTCTTTACTTACTCTGTATCTCTTGTTTATTTAATGTACATACTCTCTTTACTTAATATCGTTTGATTGTAGTAGTAAACACTCGTGAGGGGCAATAATTAATTAAGATTAAGAGAAACTTTTTGTTTAGCATTAAGAACGTTAGCCCCTACAAAAATCCCAGTATTTTCTCTCGAACTTTCAGCTTCCCCAAGAACTAATAGGAACCAATAGTAGTTTCTAGAACCCATCATTTTTTATATAAATAGCCGTTTGGTGGCGAGGCGAATTGTTAATTGTGAACTGCGATAAAGAAAAGTACTCTGTGTTTGCGAAGTTATAATTGAAAGTGTTGAATAAATAAGTTTGTGAGTGATTTGAATAAAGTGAATTTGTGTTTTGTTTAAAAAGTGAATAAGTTTTAATTGTCGGACCAAGCCGAATATTACATTGGTGTCAGAAGTGGGATTAAAACTTATTGAGAATAAAACAGTGAACAGTGATTAAACTATTTTGTTTGAAATAGTGAAGTTAAAAATTAAAAAAAAAAAAAAAATGAGTAAAGTTTTGAAAGACTTAACTGTCTCTGAGCTAAAGGCCGAATTAAGCAAACGTGGCTTAAGTGGGGCAGGATGTAAAATCGAACTCGTAAAACGGCTACAGGAATATCTGGAAGAACAAAATGAAGACCCAGATACGTTTGCTTTCGAAGTGGAAGCAAAATCGAAAGAGGTAAATGCAACTGCCGACTTATCTACCATGATGACACTTCTTCTAGCCAAATTTGAAGAAAATCAAAAGAATGTGCTAGAGCGGTTTGACGCACAGAAGAAAGAGCAAGATAACGTTCGGGAGCAACTAGAAACTCAAAACAAGAATGTTCTGGAGCAACTAGAAACTCAAAGAAACGAGCAGAAGACCGAACAAGAGAATGTTCTCAAACAACTAGAAGGAAATGTCCTCAAGCAACTAGAGGCTCAAAGAAATGACCAAAAGCAAGAACAGCAGAATATTCTAGAGCGGTTTGACGAACAGAGAAACCTTTTAGAGGGCAGGTTTACGGACTTCGAAGAGAGAATCACTACTCTCGAAGAGCGCGTCGAAAAACAAAATGCACGTTTCGAGAAAATGGACGAACAAATCGAAACCATCACAAATGAACTAGAAAAAGTGCGAAAGATGAAAGCTCGAGAACCTTCTGGTGAGTGCTCAAGAAAGAGAGAAGTGAATCCTCCAAGCTTTGATGGTCAGATATCGTGGTCAATCTACAAGAAACAGTTTGAAGCAGCAGCGTTAACAAACGGCTGGGACGATGACGAAAAATACATTGCTCTTACGCTTGCCTTGAGAGGAGCAGCTGCTGAACTGCTACAAACCATCCCAGCAGAGAAGAACGGTGACTACAAAGTTCTGGTAAACGCAATCGAACAGCGGTTTGGGGATAGCCACATGGCAGAAGTCTTCCGAGTACAACTAAACAACAGGGCACAGAAAAGAGGTGAAACTCTGCAGCAGCTTCAGGCAGATATCGAGCGATTAGTCCACCTGGCATACCCAACAGCTGGCAACGAGATAATAAATCAACTTGCTGTTGAAGCCTTTGTGAGAGCTGTGGGCGATATAAATCTCCAAAGGGCTATTCGCACTGCCGGGAAGCAAACACTACCAGAAGCATTGGCTTTCGCTCTAACAATGGAAGCCGCAGAACAAGCATCCCAAAACGTGCATCGCGTGAGAGAATTGGAAGTCCAAGAATGCTCTTGTCAGAAGGCTACTCTGGAAAGGAGTCAGCGAGACGGACAAGCACGATGCTGGAACTGCAACAAGACTGGGCATCTTCAACGACAGTGCAGATTACCGCGAAGAGGAACCGCATGCCAACACTGTGAACACAGAAATATGTCAACTGGTCAAAGTTACACCTACAACAATGTTGCTTCCCAAGTTGTTTCCCATCCCACCAACTTCGAGGGACCGAAGCTGGCTTCTAGTACCGATAGCTACAGAAACACCATCCAGGTTTCTCAAACGAAACGTGACAACAAGAGCCTGACCGTGGAAGCAAGTATAAACGGCAACAAATGTGTGGCTACCATCGACACCGGTGCCACGGCGTCCATTGTACGGCAGGACCTCGTTAAGAAGACATGGCTCCACAACACCAACAGCTATCGTCTAAGGACTGCAACTGGAGAAGCCGCAAAAGTTTATGGTGAGGTACGTCTTAAGATCCGGATGGCAGAGCTGGAATTCTCTCACCTGTTCCTGGTAGCAGATATATGCGACGAGTGCATTGTCGGTGTCGATTTCATGAAAGATCACGGAGTGATATTGGACATCGGGAACCAAGTCCTGAAATATCGAAACATCGAGATTCCGATGATCTATGGGATCCACTCGTATGAGACCTCGTTATCTGTGAAAACCGTCATCAAAGAAGATCTGACTTTGCCTGCTTCTTCAGAAGTATTCGTGTGGACGAAATTGAAAGGTAAGCCTGGCAGCCATCGATACCTCATGGTCGAACCAGCATCTGTAAAGTCCTCCCAAAACGTCACCATTGGGAAGACTCTTGTTAGACCTGTAAAGAACATGGTTCCCGTACGAATACTCAACATCAAGCCGTACGAAGTTAAGCTTAGAAAAGGTGAGATTGTCGGACAATGCGAATCTGTATCAGCGATAACAAGGATCAGCGAAGAAGACCCAAGGCAAACATTGAAGTCCAAAGAGCTGAACTCCATAAAGACGAACATTCTCGAGTCCTCTAATCTTGGCCAACAACAACGAAGAACTGCAGAAGGTCTCCTCGAAGAATTTGCAGACATCTTTTCATCATCGCAAGGGAAATATGGCAGAACACAACTGGTTCAACATCGAATCAACACCGGGGATGCAAAGCCGATTCGCCAACCTGCAAGACGCCTTCCACTAGCCAAACAAGGTGAGGTTGAAGAACTGATAACCACCATGAAAGAAGAGGGTCTTATCGAAAACTCAAAAAGCCCTTGGGCGTCTCCAGTGGTCCTGGTAAAGAAGAAAGACGGATCAACCCGCTTTTGCGTGGACTATCGAAGGTTGAACGATGTGACCAAGAAAGATAGCTACCCTCTGCCTAGGATCAGCGATACTCTGGACGCAATGGAAGGAGCACAATGGTTCTCAACTTTGGACCTGAAAAGTGGATACTGGCAAGTAGAAATCCATCCTGAAGACAAAGAGAAGACAGCGTTCTCGACAGGAAACGGATTGTGGCAGTTCAAAGTGATGCCTTTTGGACTGTGCAATGCTCCAGCGACTTTTGAGCGCCTTATGGAATGCGTCCTGCAAGGACTCACTTGGAAATCTTGCCTGGCCTATTTGGATGACGTCATCGTATACGGGAAAACATTTGACGAACATTGTACAAATCTGAGAGCCGTGTTTCAAAGACTTCGAGAAGCCCACCTCAAGCTCAATCCAGAAAAGTGTTCACTCTTCAAAACCGAAGTGAAATACCTGGGACATATCATCTCATCCCAAGGAGTTAAGACGGATCCTGATAAGGTTGACACCGTGAAGAATTGGCCAACACCACAGGACAAACATCAACTCCGAAGCTTTCTGGGTCTAGCCACCTACTATAGGCGCTTCGTCAAGAATTTTGCTGAGATCGCCAAGAGTCTACATCAGCTAACGGAAAAGGGAAAGCAGTTTAAATGGTCAGGTGAGTGCGAGCGCAGCTTTCAAGAGCTCAAGCAACGCTTGTGTAATGCACCAGTGCTGACCTACCCGACTCCAGGAAAACCGTTCATCATTGATGCTGATGCCAGCAATGTCGGGATTGGTGCTGTATTGTCACAGGTACATGATGGCGAAGAAAAGGTGGTTGCCTATTACAGCAAGGTACTCTCAAAGTCGGAAAGAAACTATTGTGTGACCAGAAGAGAACTTCTTGCACTGATTTTGGCAACAAAGCACTTCCATAAGTATCTCTATGGACAGAAGTTTCTCCTCCGAACCGACCATGGAGCACTAAACTGGCTTTTGAATTTCAAGAATCCAGAGGGTCAAGTGGCGAGATGGATTGAGAGGCTGCAGACGTACGATTATGAAATTCAACATCGGAAGGGGAAGCTTCACTCAAATGCTGATGCACTGTCTCGGAGACCATGTAAGCAAGACTGTAAGCATTGCAGACGCCAAGAAGAAAAAGAAGTGGTTACTGTTCAACGAACCAGAACCGATCCCATTTATGGCTGGAGCAACGACGAGTTGAGGAAGGCTCAACAAGAGGACCCAGATATTGAACCCATCCTCGCATGCAAGGAACACCAGGAAAAACCAGAATGGGCCGATATCTCCGACAGAAGTCCGGCTCTAAAGGCCTATTGGGCACAGTGGGACTCATTGCATGTCCAAGAGGGTGTCCTTCGACGTAAATGGGAATCAGCAGATGGAAAGTCCTATGTAATGCAGCTAGTCTTACCGAGATCGAAGATTGTGGACGTTCTGCGAGAGATGCATGATGGAGTTTCGGGAGGCCATCTAGGAGTAAACAAGACGCTAGAAAAGGTTCGACAACGATTCTATTGGCTACATGCAAGGGAAGATGTCGAGAAGTGGTGCCGAAAATGTGATACCTGTGCTGCCACCAAAGGCCCGAACAAAAAGAATCACAGCCAAATGCAGCAGTATAATGTCGGATCACCCTTTGAAAGGATTGCAATAGACGTGGCGGGTCCATTTCCGGAAACAAATAATGGAAATCGTTATATTCTGGTCGTCATGGATTACTTCAGCAAGTGGCCTGAAGCATACGCCATACCGAATCAAGAAGCCAAAACAGTCGCAGACCAAATTGTGTTCAACTGGGTGAGCAGATTCGGTGTTCCATTAGAACTGCATTCCGACCAGGGAAGGAACTTTGAATCAAACATATTCCAGGAAGTTTGTGGGCTTCTTCACATTAAGAAGACAAGAACAACACCACTCCACCCACAATCTGATGGCATGGTCGAACGGTTCAACCGAACCCTGAAGGAACATCTTTGCAAAGTTGTGGACGACAACCAGCGAGATTGGGATCGACACATTCCACTATTTTTGATGGCGTATCGAAGTGCAAGACATAGCTCAACTGGCCATACACCGTCTGAGATTTTAATGGGAAGGAACATCAGACTGCCGAGCGAAATCAAATTTGGATGTCCCACGTCGGAACCGCAAGCCGAGGATGTTTACTTGGATGACCTCAGGGAAAGACTCCTTCAGATCCACGACGATACCAGGTCAAAAATTAAGATGTTCAGTGACCGAATGAAGACACGCTACGATATACGAGCGACAACAACAGAGTTCCAAGCAGGAGATCGAGTGTGGCTTTACAATCCCCATCGACAAAAGGGGTTGTCACCGAAACTTCAACGGGACTGGGAAGGCCCATATACAGTGATTAGCAAAATCAACGACGTCGTGTACCGGATACAAAAAGGAGTCAGAGGTAAACTTAAAGTCGTACATCGCGACCGACTACATCGCTACAGTGGTGATGAAGATGATGGATTTGTTCGGGACGATCAATCCTAAGGAGGGGGCAATGTAATGTGTATACACTTTATTTATCTCATACGCTCTGTATCTCCTTCTATTGTAATGTCTAATACTAATGTGTATACTTTATTATCTCTTACTCTCTGTATCTCTTTCTATATTTAATGTACACACTTTTCTTACTCTCTTTACTTACTCTGTATCTCTTTCTATATTTAATGTACACACTTTTCATTACTCTCTTTACTTACTCTTATTTAATGTACATACTCTCTTTACTTAATATCGTTTGATTGTCGTAGTAAACACTCGTGAGGGGCAATAATTAATTAAGATTAAGAGAAACTTTTTGTTTAGCATTAAGAACGTTAGCCCCTACAAAAATCCCAGTATTTTCTCTCGAACTTTCAGCTTCCCCAAGAACTAATAGGAACCAATAGTAGTTTCTAGAACCCATCATTTTTTATATAAATAGCCGTTTGGTGGCGAGGCGAATTGTTAATTGTGAACTGCGATAAAGAAAAGTACTCTGTGTTTGCGAAGTTATAATTGAAAGTGTTGAATAAATAAGTTTGTGAGTGATTTGAATAAAGTGAATTTGTGTTTTATTTAAAAAGTGAATAAGTTTTAATTGTCGGACCAAGCCGAATATTACAATATTAATTGAAGCGAGTTTTTTAATTTCTTTTTTTATTGGCGACATTAAAATTGATTCTCTATAATTTGACAGCTTGTAACAAATCATTTAAATGAAAACAAAATGTGAACCTGCAAGTGGCGTGCCAGCTAGGTCACACCATGTGCATAGATAGAGGTTTGCATCTACATGTTCAAACTCAATTCAATCGACATGTTATTAGGCCGTGTGCGAATTCAGTCAAAAATGGGTTAAAACTTGACCTTTGGTTAAATTTTGACATTTCGCATTAAATAAAATTTGACTAGCTGCGGAGCAAGTTAAAATATGACAGTAGTGGTTAAAAATTCATCCATTTTTAAAAACATTTCATCCAATTCGCACACGGCCTTAGGCCGTGTGCGAATTTGATGAATTGTGGTTAAAAAATAAAAATGGATGAATTTTTAACCACTACTGTCATTTTTTAACCTGCTCAGCAGCTAGTCAAATAATGCGAAGTGTCAAAATTTAACCAAACGTCAATTTTTAACCCATTTTTAACTGAATTCGCACACGGCCTTAGATAAAAAAATAAGAGTTGAACTCCACCATTGTGCATTTTCCACAAGCACTTTTTAACACCACTGTTCAGTATTTCGCTGTCAAAAAGCCGTCAGCTGTTTATTGTTTTTTTCTCAAACTTGCTGTCACTGTCAAATGAATTTGGAAAAGTGAACAAAAAATTACAAAACAAGGTGCATCATGCTGAAAAATATTCTTCAGGTTCTTATTCATATTGAATATTATAAATCCAACAATTTAAAAGCAATTTGCTTTTTTAGGTTGTTCCGGGGGTCATTAGCAACGAGCTTAACGCACGGGCCTTGCATACAACTGCTGTGGTTTGTAAGGTACAAGCGGGTCGCTATCGCATAACCCCAAAACGCGACCGACCTCTTACGTACGAAATGGCAAATGCTCCTCATCACATAGTCCATCGTAAATCATGGAATTCATGGAACACATGTAAGTTTATGAAAATTAAAATATTGGTACATTTTTGTTACACTTCCATTCTTCTAGCTACAATTCTCGATGGCATTCGCCCCTCGCAAACCGCTATTGAAGACGTCTTCATACGAAAGTTCGTCAATGGAACATGGCACGCTCTCGTCTGCTCTGAGGTCATAATAAAGAGACAGTACAATCACATTCGCATAGCGGCAATCATCCGGCAAGGTATAACTGCCCGCAAAATGTACTTCCTCATCGGGTACACCGAAGAAATGCTTTCCAATTGGCTTCAATGTCCTGTAACTCTTGAATTACAAACTGTAGCTGACCGGAGGGATGTTGTATTTAAATATATTTAAGCTTGCAATAAAACAAATGAAATAAACAACAACTAATGAATGTTTATTTCGTTATGGATTGTATTACAAGACTTCCATGATTTGATTGCTTTGTTCAGGACACTGGAGACATCTTGGTCTCTAGCCTTTTCAATGGCTTTCTTCATGGCCTCAACCGTTTCGCATTGAAATAAGGCACTTCGAAATGTTTCTGTTTTGAGTAGTTCGAGCAGAATAAAAATTAGTATTTTCTTAGATCCTCCGCAGATTTTGTCCCAGACTTTTACCAGGGCCACTTCGTTTATGATCCCAGCAAAGCAGGTACCATACCATTCTTCGATGAGATTGCTTTTGAAGAATTGATGTGTTTCTAGATGACTTGATTGAGGAACAGAAAATATAACCTATTTAATTGGTGCACATTGCCGAATAACAAGTAGACTTACTTATAAAGAAGGTTGTCCTCCCGTTTCAAGATAGTCTGAGTGAGCTCTTTGAGTTTGGGCAGCTTGGCTTTGATTACTTTTGTCAAGGCATAAAACCCCTTCGCTATCCAATACACATCGACATCGTTCTCAAACATCCGCAGCAGGACTTTAGATATCTCCACAAAATGATTATCTTCCTAAAAGGCAAAGTGAAAGTTAACGAGATTCGTACGTATTTTTTTCATATGTACGTGGATATTTGTATCTGGATGCAGCTTCTTGTTTTCAATCAGCCACATTGCATAGAAGGCTTTGCATTTTGGTGTGGTTTCATCGATATACCGCATTATGTTAGCAGCTCTTCGAACATCCGTATAGACGGCTGTTCTTTGTTCCATCACATAGCTGGTGGCATTTTGATGTACGGGCAACGGGAGGATTCCTTTAAAACATAAATATATATTCGCCTGCGTTGGATAAATTCAAAGTGGAATAACAACCTAGTATAATGTTCCAAACAAGAGTTCGTTGGTTTGTTGGGACTGTGAAGCTCAGGCAAAACTGCTGCAGTTTCAGTCGTGTGAGTGTATGGTCCTTGAGAAGTATGTTAAGCGATTTGTTCTCTTCGACACTATTGCAGCCAACTTTTTCATAGTAACTAGAACGGAAGTTTCTTTCGTCCGTCGTCATCTTATTTGTATATGTTATATTTTTCTATATAAAATTCCAATTTCTTTATTCAACTTTTTGTGTTTTTGTTTTTAGGTGATATCAACAAAAACAAGACCAAATGTCATTTTAAGGACTGTTTGGGAACTTTGTGTTGCGAATCTTGGTATACACATTTGACAGGTATAATCAAGATGGCATTAGGCCAGTTCCACTTTACAGCTTTGTTCAGCGAGAAAAAAGACAGCACAGTACAGCACAGCTGCATGAGAAATGTCAGAACAGTTTGGCACAGTTTAGAACACAAAATGTGTTCTACCTAAAAAGATGGAACAGAAAATCCTGTCCAAAACTGTTCCAAACTGTTCTAGACAGACTCAATGAACACCAAAGCAGAACAGTTTGGAACAGCAAATGTGTCAATGAACACCAAAAAGCTGTACTTTTCTGTTCCAAAGTGTGCAGAACAGTGTCGCTGAACATACCTTACAACATCTCACTGGTGTGGCTTTTCTTACAATACAACCCAAGAATTGATCCGTGACGTAAAAGTGGCATTTTTTGCCCTTAAACGCATTTCTTTCACAGAGAAATTGAATTTTTTTCTCGAAGGATTGATTTCTCTCAAATCTCTTTTTGGAGACGGATTTACACATACTGGTACATGCATTTAGCATTTTACACATATACTACGAGTTTGCCATTTCTGAGTTTTCTATTGTTGTTGATTTTACAGCTGACCATACAACACAGACATTCAAAAAAGGGATTGATTCGTTTTTGCACATTTCTTACACGCCAAAAACCATTGAATTTTAGTAGCAATTCGTCTTGGTTGTAAGAAAAGCCACATGAGATGAAATTGTTTCGGATTCGATTTCTCACTCAACTATTTTGACGTGACTGGCTCACTGGCACTTGGCATGGCAGATGTGGAACAACAGAGATCTCAGAGATTTTTTAGGTGGAACAAAAAATCTCAGCTGAGAATTGAGATTTTTTCTGAGATCTCTGAGATGAAAATATTTTGGATTCGATTTCTCACTCAACAACAATTTGTAAGGTAACCATTTTATTTCAATGAGCACTGAGAATTATGTTCCACCAAATGATTTTGCCTCTCTCAAAGTGACATTGAGATCTCAGTGAGAGTTTTTTTGTGGAACTGGCCATTGAATAAGAAGTACAGGAAGGGGGGTTGGGGTCGTTTTCGCGGAAATCAACTTCCCGGATAACGATTTCCCGGATAACGATTGCCCGGAAAACACTTTCCCGCACTACTTTTGCCCGTGTAACGATCGCCCGGAAAAATCATACCTTTTTTCATAAGAATCTAGTCCTTATTTTGTCACTCAAAGTGTTGAGAACTAAGGGGATCGAAATCTGATACCTCTTTCGATTTTTCTAACAACGATTTTTCCACATCCTTTTTGAAAAACAGAAATTTTATGAGACACCAAGCGCTGAGAATCATGGAGAACGAAGCATTTCAATTTTTCGTTCAAATATTTCTATAAAAGCAGTTGCTCTTTTTGGAAATCAGTCAGTCACGCTTTAATCTTCAGTCAGTGCGAAAGGACGTGAGCGGATTAAAAATTAAAAAATTAAAACACAAATTTAAGAACTTACCCCTAATTCCCAGAAAAGGTTCAGCATTGCCATTTCCTACCTGCTTTAGTGGATTACGGATACTCGGTGGATTCCAGGAACTAGTTAAACATGGATCAGCTTAGCACGAGTACAGCCCTAGATTTGCTCACTAAGCTTCTTAAGAAGATTAGGTCTGATCTAGGACCGCAATTCGCACTTAGGATGAACCCAAGGAAGAAAGCAGCGCCATGGATCAGGAAATTGATCCAAACACCAGCGAAGAAGAGACTACCAGCGAAGACGAAGCTGTCATCGAGAAGGAACAATCCAGTGAGGAGGATAGTACCAGTTCGATCAACGATACTGGTGAATCGCCCCAACCCGGACAAAAGAGGATTCGGAAGCATCAGAAGAAGGGGAAAAATGTGAAGAAACATTTGAACGAAAAAAGTCCCCTGCAACCCCAAAGACCAAGGAGCAACCAGCTTCTGCAACAGTATCAACTCAACCACCGGCAAAGGAGCTACCAGCACCTGCAAAGTCACCAACACCAGCTACATCAAAGTCGACACCTATTTGCTGGTACTCTGCAAACATTGCTGAAATCAGCAGGTTTTGTAGAAGCAAGAACCTACAGGTGACGTTTAAGAACAGGAATAGTAAATCAACCATTATCAGCGCAGCCAATAGAAATGCATTTGATGAATTGAACTAAACTAAACTACAAACTACTTTCTGAAGGACAGGAAAATTGAGTTCAACTTCTTCACACCGAGGGAGGAAAGGAAGAACTTGCTTCGACTGAAGGGTATCCATAGTACCTTTGCAGCAGTACCTCAAGATTGAAGGGCTCCCAGTCATCAAAGTGACTCTCTTCAAAACCAGGAACCAAAACAAGATCTACAACAACTTTGTTGTACAACGAAGTGTTCACAAAAACACTCATAATGAACCATCGAGTTCATTGGAAGCGGCTGCAATCCACAGACATCGTCCAATGCCGTAACTGCCAACGGTTTGGACACGTAGCAACTAACTGCGGACGTCAATATGTCTGCGTTAAGTGCAAGGAGACTCACGAACCAGGCCAATGCAAAAAGACCGTCAGCACAGGACTCGACGTATGGTAAGCTAACTGCCAGAAGACAGAACATCCAGCTAGTTTCAAGAGCTGCCCAACCCTTGTAAAAAAACGAACAGAAAAGAAAAAATGGAAAGTGAAAAGAAGGCACGGCAACTATTCGCAACACAGTCAGCTTGCAAAGGAGTTAATCCATTCATATCGTTTGCCAACACACTAAAACACATGGACCAACCAGCACACAGAAGTCGCATCCAGCAAAGACCTCAACCTCAAAGGCACCAGCAAGACCAACCTCAACCCACTCAGGACCTTGTCAACCAAGACCAAGACCAACCTCAACACAGAAGTCCAACGAATCTTTGGAGGTAATCTTTTTTCTCTAATGCAGAAAGCTAAGAATGCCGTACCCTCGAACTATGCCCAACTGAGTGAAGGAGAGAAGTCCGTGGCCTTGGCCACCTTCATTTTCCAAATATGCAATTAAAGAAGCTCCGCATACGTAAATTCGTTATACAGCCTGGAAAAGAGGACAGCCTTCAACATGTTCATGAGGAACAACAAACCGGATATTATACTAATCAGCGAAACATTACAAGGAGGAACAACATAGACATCGTGGGATACAAAACCTTCCGACAAGATAAAACCGATGACCGAAGAGGAACCGCCATAATGATGAGGGACTTAATCTCCGCATCAAGCAAGGAAGAACTGATTTCAGGAATCCGTACAAGTGAAGCCACAGCTGTCCGTATAGATCTGGGATACGAAGAAACACTAACCTACATTAGCTCATATTTCAAATACGGCTACACCTCTGGAAATATCATATCGACCTGCACACTCTCAACCGAGCAATAAGACAAACTACATATGGACTCATTGGCGGTGACTTCAATGCGAGACATCACCGTTGGCTGTATACTTCCGACAGCACCGAGGGCAAGGCTGTCGTGGACTGGATGGATATCAACAGCGAAGAACATTCTTTGGTCGTGGTCTCACAGCCAAAACCAACCTTCCCGAGAACACCATCAACATTATACTTCTTCCTTGTTACATTTAATTTTGTTTTTATACTTCCAGAGATTTGCAACTACACCTGCTCCATAGTGCCAAGTGACTCGGACCACGAAGCTGTATTGCTCTCAGTGAAACTGAATCAAATCAACCAAACATACTAGCAGCAAGGCCTCAAGTGGAGTTTATCAACTACAGGAAGCTCATCATCGAAAGACTACAGAGGGACGTCGAAGCCAATCTAGACCTACCATCCACAAACAGGAACCTAACCACCGAGGAAATTGACAGTGCGGTCGACAACCTGGAATCAGCTCTTTCCAATGCACTTGATGTACAAAAAGTACCCAAGTCATTGAAGGACCGTTACCAGCATCTACCGGAATATGCGCAAATATTATACGCCCACAGACAAAGGATAGCCAAAAAAGAACTGGAGCACACCAACATAATGTTATTCAACGCTATTGAACACCATAACGACATCGCGTTCAAGAAGAGCCTCTCAAACCAGGACCAGACGCCTTCAAGGAAATAAACCGCCTTATTGGGAAAAACAAGCTACTTCCGGAAGTAATGCTAAGCAACAACATAGAGCTTTCAACAACAGCAGATAAGGTCGAATCCTTTGCCAACCACTTGGAGCAAAACTTCACACCTTCTCCATCAGCAGACCAAGCCTTCCGTATGGATATCGACTGACGCCTCCATCCAATTGATCCAGCAACCCAATGCTGAAGCAGTTCAGTTTAACAATGCCTGTCCAGCTGATCCAGCAGAACACCAGCAATTCTGCAATCAGGAGGAGATTTCAGAAATCATCGGCAGTCATAGGCCAAAGAAGTCAACTGGAATGGATGATGTTTCCAACTATATACTAAATAAACTTCCGCAAGCTGTAATGATAATTCTAGCGATTATCATCAACAACTGCATAAACAATTGCTACTTCCCACAGAAGTGGCCATCTTCATTTTGTGTCGCTGCCGCTGTAGGGAAAAAATGTCTTTTTTTAATTTTTTTTTGTGATACTTCGATAGAATTCCGGAAGTTTGAATAATTTCTGAATGTATAGTATAAGATAGAAGGAAAAAAAAAAAGAAATACAAATTGGTTTCATGAAATTACAAACTTGAAGAATTATGAAACAATTTAGTTTTCACAATACGAGCCGAAAGAGACAAGATTTTTTTTTCTTCTTAATTTGATGGAACTTGAGAAGTTTAGTGTAAATTTCGAATTGATTAGTAATATCTCTTTGAAAAAATGTTTGTAGTCCTGAAAAGGACTGTGGATTTGTGTCAAGTATTTCAAATAAATTTTGAATTTACTTCTTGGCCTTCTTTGCAGCGACGACCTTTTTCGGCTTGGCGACAGATGCGGTTGATTTTGCTTTTGGAACCTTTGGCTTGGGTGCGGCAGCCTTTGCTTTTGTTGGCTTAGCTTTGACTGCTGGTGTCTTCTTGGCACTTTTGGCTGCCTTTGGCTTTTCAACCTTCTTCTTGTCAGCGGTTTTCTTGGAAGCAATGGCAGCAGCTTTCTTCACTTTCTTCTCACCAGCGGCTTTTTTCAATTTCTTGTCACCGGCAGCGGCAGCCTTTGGCTTGGCAGCAGCTTTTTTCTTCTCCACTGACTTTGCTTTTGGTTCTTTGTTGGCTGTAGCAGACAATTTAAACGAACCAGCTGCACCTTTTCCTTTAGTTTGCACTAATTTTCCACTAATCACTGAACTTTTCAAATATTTTTTAATGAATGGAGCGAGTCTTTGCACATCAACTTTGTATGTAGCAGCAATATATTTCTTGATTGCCAACAATGATGAACCACCACGTTCTTTCAATGTTTTAATGGCGGCGTCGACCATCTGCTGAGTTGGAGGATGTGTTGGTGCGGTTTTTGGCTTCTTTGCTGCAGCGCTTGCAGCCTTTTTGGGCTTCTTTTCAGCAACAATTGCGGGTGATGCAGCGGCGGTTTCAGACATTTTGATTTTTTTTTAGATTAAACACTTTTTTCACTTGAGAAATAGCACTTTGAAATTTATTCTTTTCAATAAAATTCCATAAGTGACGCGCATCATCGACACGATGTGATGAGAATTAAGGAGACCGAAGGTAAACAAAATTTTCATTTACTTGAACGCATTTGCTCTGCTGCCACCTTAGGTTATTGTGAAATATTAATTTATTTCAATATAATTAAGTGAAAATATGTTAAAAGCTGTATTGGTTTTCATTCATACAATATAATAGCTTGTTTATTCAATAATTTCATTAAGAAATAACCATCAATCAATTCACAAACGAAGTTTGAAGTCGATGTTTGATGAATTTTTTTCAATAGTTCTGTTTAAAAACGCTCGTATTTTAACAATTATAAACAATTTTTCAATGAATTTTACTTTTTTAGATTGTCAAGAGCTTATTCCATCGTGTTATGAAAAAATTTCAACAAAATATGTTACGTATCTGCGGAGAAATAATTAAAACTATTTCATAATTGAAACGCGTCATTGGCTTTCTCTCGTCAATGGAATTTTTTCACAAAATAATATTTTCATTTGAAAACTAGCAAAAAAGCCAAAAGTATGGCTTGAAATAGTTAAAATTAATAGTTTACTAATATTTTACATTATTATTGTTGAAAAATAGAGTTTGATAACATTTTGTTTCTTGAAAATGCTTCGAATTAAATTCCTACTGAAACGTATGCGACACATGGAACTGCCTTCACTTCAAGCATTGTTTTTTTTTCTTAGAATTTGATTTGTAAATACAAAAGAAATGCTGGGAATAAATAATTTTTTTTCAAACTGTAATATTTCTAATAAATCTTAATATTCTTCTTGTGGAAAAACAAAGTTTTATTATATTTTTCTCCTTGAAAGCGCTCCTACAAAAATTCAGATTAAAACGTATGAATGGCGCTGTATTCTCTTTCTTTCGAAAATTAGAGATTTCTTTTGTAATTTGCTTTGTATTTTGTAACTACAAAGCGAAAATCCTCAAAGAATGTATTTTAATACATATTTAGGATTTGTATAACTATCCTTTTCAATCAAATATCATCCAAGAATAATTTTCAATGCATTCTCTCTCTCAATAATCTTTTTTTTTTCCTAGTAAATCTGTATTGAATTCGCATGTTCTAGGAAGAATATGAAAATAGTCATAAAATGCTCAAAATCATAAATTCTCAGAAGTAAAATAAAGTACAAATATTTCTACCTACGTTGACGATGCCTAATCTCAATACAAAAAAAAAACCTAAGTACACTGCCTGGCTTAGAGCAATAAAATACAGCATACAAATCCACATACGATGACATCATAAATATGTCTCATGAATTTTAATTTGAAGCAATAAAAAAAAATTGAAATGATCGTGTATCTCTTTTTGACTTTTTGTGGTCCTGAAAAGGACCTTTGTTGTAAGTTTGATATGATAAAACTTAAGCACGTTCACCACGAATACGTCTTGCCAACTGGATGTCTTTTGGCATAATTGTCACACGCTTAGCATGAATGGCACACAAGTTGGTATCTTCGAAAAGACCAACCAAGTAGGCTTCACTTGCTTCTTGCAACGCCATGACAGCAGAGCTCTGGAAACGCAGATCTGTCTTGAAATCCTGGGCAATTTCACGCACTAAACGCTGGAAAGGCAATTTGCGGATCAACAATTCAGTACTCTTTTGGTAGCGACGAATTTCACGAAGAGCAACGGTACCGGGACGATAACGATGAGGCTTCTTCACTCCTCCAGTTGCTGGAGCACTTTTGCGGGCAGCCTTGGTGGCGAGCTGCTTCCTGGGTGCCTTTCCTCCGGTTGATTTACGGGCAGTTTGCTTGGTACGAGCCATAGTTTCAGCACTTCACTTTTATTTTTCACTTCACACTTGACACACTTGACACACTTTTTTGTTCAGAATATTAAAGTAGCCCAAATGGTAGGGTTGCTTAAACATCGATAGTCTATCGATAGTATCGATAGTAAAAAACTATCGCGTATATTCGATGGTTTTAAAAAACTATCGATTGTTTATTTTGAGTAATTTTTTTCAAAAGCAGGCAAGAATTGACTAATTTGCGAAACAAATTTAAGATAAAACATCTTCTATTCATTCAACATAATTATATGAAACTCTTATTTTTCTCTTTTTGGTATTTTTTAATGAATTTAAAAACGTACAGTGAATCACAAAAGTAAGTAAGCACCTCTTCATTTTAAACGTTGGTCCAGAAAAATGTTTGTAGGAACAAACAAAATAAAAAAATTGTTTATGTATTTTGTTTAAGTATATATTTCGAATATAATATAACATTTTTAATAAAATCATTTTGAAAACTTAACTAAAATTCACCTTTAAAAAAAATTATAGAACATTTTTATATCACATAAATAAGTGAGCACTTCATTTAAATCTCTCGTTACATCAAATTTAGTATTTCGTAGGGTATCCTTTGGCCTTAATAACTGCCTTCATACGTGAAGGCATTGACTTGACTAAATTTTGAGTGACACTTTGGGGAATCTTATCCCATTCTTCTTTAAGAACCTTTTTCAAATCATCTTTAGTCCTTATCTCATGTTTTCTTACTTGGCGGTCGAGATGTTCCCATAAATGTTCGATAGCGTTTAAATCCGGTGACTATGGTGGTGATTTAGGTTGAGTGCGGACGTTGTACAGCAACCACTCTTTGACAACATGTGAGGTATGTTAAGGGTCATTGTCTTGCTGGAAGACAAATGACCTACCCATACCCAACTTGCTGGCACTTTCGTGAAGATTGTTCTTTAAAATGTTTAAGTAATCAAACCTATTCATCAAAGAATCAATAAACACAAGGTTGCCCACTCCACTGGCTGCCATACACCCCCACACCATAACGCTTCCACCACCGTGTTTAACCGTTGCCGACATGTTCGATGGATTGAACTCTGTGTTTTTTTTTCTCCAAACTTTTTCGCGACCGAACTGTTAAATTTACTCTCGTCAGAGAAAATAACGGTATTCCAAAAATCGTCTCTCATACTTTCATGGCCTTTCGCAAAAATAATCCTCTTCTGTCGGTTAACTTTACTAACACAAGGCTTCTTTCTAACATTCCGTCCATGATAACCGAACTTTTGAAGAACCCTTCTTATTGTTTGTGGGTTGCATGACTTACCCGTTTCGTTAGTAACTTCAGTCGTTATCTTTGGCGCACTAATTTTAGGATTTCTCTTCACTTTCCTCACAATAATCCGACATTCCTGCTCAGTGAACTTGCGAGATCGCGGTCGATTTTCCAAGTTCCCATATTCGTTGTATTTCGATATTATTTTATGAATCGTAGATGGACTTTTGTCAACGATTTAAGCAATCTCACGCTCTGATTTGTTGTCCAAATAATGCCTTATGATGACTTTTCTCAAATCCAAACTGAGTTGTTTGCCTCTTGGAGCCATCTTTTTTTTCCAAACTTTTTTTTAATACTCAACTAAAAAAATATATGTAGAACAAGTATAAGCAACAAAAACGCAGAAATAATTCAATACTTATCAAAACACTGAATATAAAACAATAATTTATTGGAGACGCTTACTTACTTTTGTGACATCGAAAATGCAACTAATTTAAAAATTTTAAGAAAATCTATAATTAAAGCAAATGTTTAACGGTTAATTTGCATCATCACGTGATCTTCAGTTCCCACATATAATACTCATTGCACTTTTTTCCGCATTCATAACGGTGTTTCGTTTATTTACAAACTGGCATAGAAAAACTATGAATGCTTACTTACTTTTGTGACTCACGGTATATATTCATTGAAGCTGCTTCATTTTTAAGTTAGTGTTTTGTTTTATGTCGTGACTCTTTTCGTCGGTGCAAAGAGATACAAGGTTCGAAAAGATGAAAAGAAAAATAATTTGCTCGGTTAGTCGCAGGAAAATTTGTATGCTACTCGTTTTTGACGTTCTTCACTTCCCATTCAATATTTTCTTATATTTTGTTTATTTAAATTCTTATTGCTTGGTCATATTTATAGATACCTCGCTGTTTGAAAAAGTTTAAAATAATGCTTTTCATTTCATTTCAAGGAAATTTGAATTAAAGAGTATTGCCAAATTTGAGTCGTGTCTTAAGAGTCATTGTGTAATAGTGTTTGACTCAGGCAGGGGATAGAATTTTAAAAGAGAATTCGAAAAAGAGTCATAAGTCATAACTCATGAGTCATCGTATAAAATCAGTTAATTGTTTTTGCTTAAGCTAATCAGAAAAACTGCCCGTATCTTAGTGGTTAGGTGCGTTGGCTGCTAAGCAGAACGTCGTGGGTTCGAGTCCTACTCGTGCCCATAAAGTTTTTATTTCATCTTTCACGGGCACTGCCTCTTGCGAAGAACTGACAAAACTTCCAAGAGTATCAATCTGTCATGAAAAAGTGTTTCTCAACTTTGTAATTCGGAATCAGCGTTAAATTGTAGGAACCCTCAATTCTTCTACTTTTCACACGCACCCAGAAAATAGTTGATGAAAGTAAGTCACTTAGGCCTTGGCTCTTCAACAGCTGTCGCGCCACTCTATTTATTTATTTTTAATGAGAAAAACTTACATCGCTGTTTTTTAATGTTTTCTTTTCACAAAAATTTCACATTTTCAATAAATGTAGCAATGTTCTTCAACTAAATTGACTTACCATACATGGACTGCTGTACCTACATGACATTAGTCCTTGATACTACAAGCGTCAAGTAAATGATCTCGCACTTTAAAGGTATTCGTTCTATTTTGTTTTAGTTTGCTTTCTCTGAGGCCTTGTTCAATTTCAGATTGAAGTAAACGACTTGAATAAGTCAGTCAATAACCGAAAACTACTTCAGCTTTAATGAAAGAAGTTTTCCTACTAGACAACTAGAAGTTAATGTCGTAATTTTTGGCGTCAGACTTTCATTCAAATTAAAATTACAAAAACAACTACACGCTTTACTGCTTTTTGAACGTGAACGCGCTCAACGAACACGAACGTTGGGAGACCAATAAAATTACTTCTATTGTTAGGAATTCTACTCTCCAACTCCAATTGCAATTTCAAAGGACTAGCATCGATATGAGATTTTACACGACTGGCAGTCCATGTATAGCAATTCGATGAACAACTTTTTTTTATAAAATTACTTTTGTAAGGACTATTTTGATTTTAAAAGAACAATCGATAGTATCGATACTATCGATAGTTTTTTTTTCGAAAAATATCGATACTATCGATAGGACCGAAAAGCGATGTTTAAGCAACCCTACCAAATGGCACCTCTTTAACATTAATTTCATATTGAACTCGTCTGCGTTCAGTCGTTTCGTTTGCATGGCATTTTTCACAATTCCTATTGGATTCTCTTTGGCCGAAAACGTATAAATAGGCACTGAGTTTTGGGGTAAAATCATAGTTCGATTGTGACTTCCATTGTGTGCAGTGCTAAAAGTGAAAAATAATTTTGAAAAATGACTGGTCGTGGTAAAGGAGGAAAAGGCTTGGGCAAAGGAGGAGCAAAGCGTCATCGTAAAGTGCTGCGCGATAATATCCAAGGTATTACCAAGCCAGCCATTCGTCGTTTGGCTCGTCGTGGTGGTGTGAAGCGTATTTCTGGATTGATCTACGAAGAAACCCGTGGTGTTCTGAAAGTGTTTTTGGAAAATGTGATTCGTGATGCTGTTACTTACACCGAACACGCTAAGCGAAAGACCGTCACAGCCATGGATGTCGTTTACGCTTTGAAGAGACAAGGCCGTACTCTCTACGGTTTCGGAGGTTAAATTCTTGTTTAAGAATTCTCAAAAATCGGTCCTTTTCAGGACCACAAAAAAATCTTAAATTGCTATGAATCTAAAATTTTTAATTTACAAGAAAAAGACTAGGGGCATTTGAATAAAATAAAATGAATGAACATTGAAAACTTGAAGAAGCAGCGCGATGGCCAGCTGCTAGTGTTTAGTCTGCTATTTCAGACATGGAAAATATGTGAAAAAGAAACTAAAATTTTAAATTCTCAAGAAAAAGAGCATGGATGGCGCATTCTTAATACAATTTTCTCAAATAAAAATTGAAAACCTGAAGAAGCGGTGCGACGGCTGCAAGCGTTTCTCTATTTCAGACAAATGAAAAATTGAATCTGATTTTTTTTTTGCAAGCCAAAAATTTAAGTAAACTAATGAATCTAAGATTTTAAGTTTCAAATCGAACGATAATTTCAAGTTAAAAAAAAAAATTCATCAGAAGGGACGCGCTGCAAAAACAGTTGCCAGCGTGCTTCTTTCTTCGTTTTCCAATAAATTCAGACATTTTGTTTGTTCTTCCTCTTTTTTTTCATTCTATTGCCTTCGCACAAACTTAATTGTGTGCGTGTGTGCTGTTTTTGAAATGACGCCATATTATTTTTTCAACGTACAAAAAAAAAAACTCAATATGAATTTTATTTTGTATGGATGTGCACACAAACGACGCCGTTTTTGTTTTTTTTGGAAATTGAAATGAAAAACGTATCTCTTAATGTATGTTTTTGTCGTCCTGAAAAGGACGGTTTTTGTTTTTTTTTTGCAGCACGAGTATAATTTAAGCACTCTTTTCGGTCTTCTTGGGCAATAAAACAGCTTGGATGTTTGGAAGAACACCACCTTGAGCAATTGTGACACCAGACAACAATTTGTTCAATTCTTCGTCGTTGCGGATGGCCAATTGCAAATGGCGGGGAATAATTCTTGTCTTCTTGTTGTCACGAGCAGCATTTCCCGCCAATTCCAAGACTTCAGCAGCCAAATATTCCATCACAGCTGCCAAGTAAACTGGGGCACCAGCTCCGACGCGCTCAGCATAGTTTCCCTTGCGGAGCAAACGATGAATACGACCAACTGGAAATTGAAGACCAGCACGATTTGAGCGGGACTTTGCCTTTCCCTTCACTTTACCACCTTTACCACGACCAGACATTTTAAGTTAGTTTTAGATTTTTAAAAAGAGAAACACAATCGAGCACTTTACACTTCACAATGAGTCAAAACGAAGAAACGCGCTTCTATTTATACTCGAGTTTTTTGTGTTCTCTCTTTCTAGCTATTCGTTGTCGCACACAACAATTTTTCGTTCGAATCACTAACAAAGAGGGCGCAAATTTGGGGGTAAATTCACAGTTCTCGTTCAATCGTCATTCAGTGTACAAGTGAAGTGAAAAGTGAATTTTAAGTTAAAATGCCGCCTAAGACTAGTGGTAAAGCAGCAAAGAAGGCTGGCAAAGCCCAGAAGAACATCACCAAGACCGACAAGAAAAGGAAACGCAAGAGGAAGGAAAGCTACGCAATCTACATCTACAAAGTGTTGAAGCAAGTCCATCCCGATACTGGAATTTCATCGAAAGCCATGAGCATCATGAACAGTTTCGTCAACGACATCTTCGAGAGGATCGCTGCTGAAGCTTCTCGTTTGGCTCACTACAACAAGCGCTCAACAATCACCAGTCGGGAAATCCAAACCGCTGTTCGTTTGTTGTTGCCTGGTGAACTCGCCAAGCACGCTGTTAGTGAAGGAACAAAGGCAGTCACCAAATACACCAGCTCGAAGTAAATTCGTATCGACATCTTTCTCTACAAAAAATGGCCCTTTTCAGGGCCGCAAAAATATCACTAAGAGATAAATCTAACTTCAATCTTCAATTCAATCATTCATTCTTGCTGCGAAAATTAAAAAAAGAAAATGACATACAAAATTACAAATGTGAGTGTGTGACTGTACATTCTGCATACATAGGCGACGCGTCGCGTCGTCTTCGCCTATTGCAAAAGAAAAAAACAAAATGTCGCTGTGGCTGTAGGGAAAAAATATTGTTTTTGCTTTTTTTTCCTTGTTAATTTGATAGAATTCAGGAAGATTGAATATTTTCTGAATTCTTAACAGAATACAGATTGTTTTTTGAAATTATGAATGAATTTAGTTTTCCATCTACGAGTCGGAGAAAACAAGTTTTTTTTTTTGCTAATTTTATGGAATTTCAGTAGTTTAGAGATATTTTCAGTGTAAATTTCGAATTTAATACATTCTGCATGCATTGGGGACGCGTCGTCGTCGTCCATTGAAAAAGAAGAAGAAAAAAAACAAAATGGAGCTATCATGAAAATTATTTTGTGCCGCTGTAGGGAAAAAATGTGTTTTTTTTTGTGTTCCTTCGATAGAATTCTGGAAGTTTGAATAATTTCTGAATGTATAGTATAAGAAAGAAGGAAAAAAAAGAAATACAAATTGGTTTTATGAAATTACGAACTTGAAGAAATATGAAACAATTTAGTTTTCACAATACGAGTCGAAAGAAACAAGTTTTTTTTTTCTTCGTAATTTGATGGAACTTGAGTAGTTTAGTGTAAATTTCGAATTGATTAGTAATATCTCTTTGAAAAAATGTTTGTAGTCCTGAAAAGGACTGTGGATTTGTGTCAAGTATTTCAAATAAATTTTGAATTTACTTCTTGGCCTTCTTTGCAGCGACGACCTTTTTCGGCTTGGCGACAGATGCGGTTGATTTTGCTTTTGGAACCTTTGGCTTGGGTGCGGCAGCCTTTGCTTTTGTTGGCTTAGCTTTGACTGCTGGTGTCTTCTTGGCACTTTTGGCTGCCTTTGGCTTTTCAACCTTCTTTTTGTCAGCGGTTTTCTTGGAGGCAATAGCAGCAGATTTCTTCACTTTCTTCTCACCAGCGGCCTTTTTCAATTTCTTGTCACCGGCAGCGGCAGCCTTTGGCTTGGCAGCAGCTTTTTTCTTCTCCACTGACTTTGCTTTTGGTTCTTTGTTGGCTGTAGCAGACAATTTAAACGAACCAGCTGCACCTTTTCCTTTAGTTTGCACTAATTTTCCACTAATCACTGAACTTTTCAAATATTTTTTAATGGATGGAGCGAGTCTTTGCACATCAACTTTGTATGTAGCAGCAATATATTTCTTGATTGCCAACAATGATGAACCACCACGTTCTTTCAATGTTTTAATGGCGGCGTCGACCATCTGCTGAGTTGGAGGATGTGTTGGTGCGGTTTTTGGCTTCTTTGCTGCAGCGCTTGCAGCCTTTTTGGGCTTCTTTTCAGCAACAATTGCGGGTGATGCAGCGGCGGTTTCAGACATTTTGATTTTTTTTTAGATTAAACACTTTTTTCACTTGAGAAATAGCACTTTGAAATTTATTCTTTTCAATAAAATTCCATAAGTGACGCGCATCATCGACACGATGTGATGAGAATTAAGGAGACCGAAGGTAAACAAAATTTTCATTTACTTGAACGCATTTGCTCTGCTGCCACCTTAGGTTATTGTGAAATATTAATTTATTTCAATATAATTAAGTGAAAATATGTTAAAAGCTGTATTGGTTTTCATTCATACAATATAATAGCTTGTTTATTCAATAATTTCATTAAGAAATAACCATCAATCAATTCACAAACGAAGTTTGAAGTCGATGTTTGATGAATTTTTTTCAATAGTTCTGTTTAAAAACGCTCGTATTTTAACAATTATAAACAATTTTTCAATGAATTTTACTTTTTTAGATTGTCAAGAGCTTATTCCATCGTGTTATGAAAAAATTTCAACAAAATATGTTACGTATCTGCGGAGAAATAATTAAAACTATTTCATAATTGAAACGCGTCATTGGCTTTCTCTCGTCAATGGAATTTTTTCACAAAATAATATTTTCATTTGAAAACTAGCAAAAAAGCCAAAAGTATGGCTTGAAATAGTTAAAATTAATAGTTTACTAATATTTTACATTATTATTGTTGAAAAATAGAGTTTGATAACATTTTGTTTCTTGAAAATGCTTCGAATTAAATTCCTACTGAAACGTATGCGACACATGGAACTGCCTTCACTTCAAGCATTGTTTTTTTTTCTTAGAATTTGATTTGTAAATACAAAAGAAATGCTGGGAATAAATAATTTTTTTTCAAACTGTAATATTTCTAATAAATCTTAATATTCTTCTTGTGGAAAAACAAAGTTTTATTATATTTTTCTCCTTGAAAGCGCTCCTACAAAAATTCAGATTAAAACGTATGAATGGCGCTGTATTCTCTTTCTTTCGAAAATTAGAGATTTCTTTTGTAATTTGCTTTGTATTTTGTAACTACAAAGCGAAAATCCTCAAAGAATGTATTTTAATACATATTTAGGATTTGTATAACTATCCTTTTCAATCAAATATCATCCAAGAATAATTTTCAATGCATTCTCTCTCTCAATAATCTTTTTTTTTCCCTAGTAAATCTGTATTGAATTCGCATGTTCTAGGAAGAATATGAAAATAGTCATAAAATGCTCAAAATCATAAATTCTCAGAAGTATAATAAAGTACAAATATTTCTACCTACGTTGACGATGCCTAATCTCAATACAAAAAAAAAAAACCTAAGTACACTGACTGGCTTAGAGCAATAAAATACAGCATACAAATCCACATACGATGACATCATAAATATGTCTCATGGATTTTAATTTGAAGCAATAAAAAAAAATTGAAATGATCGTGTATCTCTTTTTGACTTTTTGTGGTCCTGAAAAGGACCTTTGTTGTAAGTTTGATATGATAAAACTTAAGCACGTTCACCACGAATACGTCTTGCCAACTGGATGTCTTTTGGCATAATTGTCACACGCTTAGCATGAATGGCACACAAGTTGGTATCTTCGAAAAGACCAACCAAGTAGGCTTCACTTGCTTCTTGCAATGCCATGACAGCAGAGCTCTGGAAACGCAGATCAGTCTTGAAATCTTGAGCAATTTCACGCACTAAACGCTGGAAAGGCAATTTGCGGATCAACAATTCAGTACTCTTTTGGTAGCGACGAATTTCACGAAGAGCAACGGTACCGGGACGATAACGATGAGGCTTCTTCACTCCTCCAGTTGCTGGAGCACTTTTGCGGGCAGCCTTGGTGGCGAGCTGCTTCCTGGGTGCCTTTCCTCCGGTTGATTTACGGGCAGTTTGCTTGGTACGAGCCATAGTTTCAGCACTTCACTTTTATTTTTCACTTCACACTTGACACACTTGACACACTTTTTTGTTCAGAATATTAAAGTAGCCCAAATGGTAGGGTTGCTTAAACATCGATAGTCTATCGATAGTATCGATAGTAAAAAACTATCGCGTATATTCGATGGTTTTAAAAAACTATCGATTGTTTATTTTGAGTAATTTTTTTCAAAAGCAGGCAAGAATTGACTAATTTGCGAAACAAATTTAAGATAAAACATCTTCTATTCATTCAACATAATTATATGAAACTCTTATTTTTCTCTTTTTGGTATTTTTTAATGAATTTAAAAACGTACAGTGAATCACAAAAGTAAGTAAGCACCTCTTCATTTTAAACGTTGGTCCAGAAAAATGTTTGTAGGAACAAACAAAATAAAAAAATTGTTTATGTATTTTGTTTAAGTATATATTTCGAATATAATATAACATTTTTAATAAAATCATTTTGAAAACTTAACTAAAATTCACCTTTAAAAAAAATTATAGAACATTTTTATATCACATAAATAAGTGAGCACTTCATTCAAATCTCTCGTTACATCAAATTTAGTATTTCGTAGGGTATCCTTTGGCCTTAATAACTGCCTTCATACGTGAAGGCATTGACTTGACTAAATTTTGAGTGACACTTTGGGGAATCGTATCCCATTCTTCTTTAAGAACCTTTTTCAAATCATCTTTAGTCCTTATCTCATGTTTTCTTACTTGGCGGTCGAGATGTTCCCATAAATGTTCGATAGCGTTTAAATCCGGTGACTATGGTGGTGATTTAGGTTGAGTGCGGACGTTGTACAGCAACCACTCTTTGACAACATGTGAGGTATGTTAAGGGTCATTGTCTTGCTGGAAGACAAATAACCTACCCATACCCAACTTGCTGGCACTTTCGTGAAGATTGTTCTTTAAAATGTTTAAGTAATCAAACCTATTCATCAAAGAATCAATAAACACAAGGTTGCCCACTCCACTGGCTGCCATACACCCCCACACCATAACGCTTCCACCACCGTGTTTAACCGTTGCCGACATGTTCGATGGATTGAACTCTGTGTTTTTTTTTCTCCAAACTTTTTCGCGACCGAACTGTTAAATTTACTCTCGTCAGAGAAAATAACGGTATTCCAAAAATCGTCTCTCATACTTTCATGGCCTTTCGCAAAAATAATCCTCTTCTGTCGGTTAACTTTACTAACACAAGGCTTCTTTCTAACATTCCGTCCATGATAACCGAACTTTTGAAGAACCCTTCTTATTGTTTGTGGGTTGCATGACTTACCCGTTTCGTTAGTAACTTCAGTCGTTATCTTTGGCGCACTAATTTTAGGATTTCTCTTCACTTTCCTCACAATAATCCGACATTCCTGCTCAGTGAACTTGCGAGATCGCGGTCGATTTTCCAAGTTCCCATATTCGTTGTATTTCGATATTATTTTATGAATCGTAGATGGACTTTTGTCAACGATTTAAGCAATCTCACGCTCTGATTTGTTGTCCAAATAATGCCTTATGATGACTTTTCTCAAATCCAAACTGAGTTGTTTGCCTCTTGGAGCCATCTTTTTTTTCCAAACTTTTTTTTAATACTCAACTAAAAAAATATATGTAGAACAAGTATAAGCAACAAAAACGCAGAAATAATTCAATACTTATCAAAACACTGAATATAAAACAATAATTTATTGGAGACGCTTACTTACTTTTGTGACATCGAAAATGCAACTAATTTAAAAATTTTAAGAAAATCTATAATTAAAGCAAATGTTTAACGGTTAATTTGCATCATCACGTGATCTTCAGTTCCCACATATAATACTCATTGCACTTTTTTCCGCATTCATAACGGTGTTTCGTTTATTTACAAACTGGCATAGAAAAACTATGAATGCTTACTTACTTTTGTGACTCACGGTATATATTCATTGAAGCTGCTTCATTTTTAAGTTAGTGTTTTGTTTTATGTCGTGACTCTTTTCGTCGGTGCAAAGAGATACAAGGTTCGAAAAGATGAAAAGAAAAATAATTTGCTCGGTTAGTCGCAGGAAAATTTGTATGCTACTCGTTTTTGACGTTCTTCACTTCCCATTCAATATTTTCTTATATTTTGTTTATTTAAATTCTTATTGCTTGGTCATATTTATAGATACCTCGCTGTTTGAAAAAGTTTAAAATAATGCTTTTCATTTCATTTCAAGGAAATTTGAATTAAAGAGTATTGCCAAATTTGAGTCGTGTCTTAAGAGTCATTGTGTAATAGTGTTTGACTCAGGCAGGGGATAGAATTTTAAAAGAGAATTCGAAAAAGAGTCATAAGTCATAACTCATGAGTCATCGTATAAAATCAGTTAATTGTTTTTGCTTAAGCTAATCAGAAAAACTGCCCGTATCTTAGTGGTTAGGTGCGTTGGCTGCTAAGCAGAACGTCGTGGGTTCGAGTCCTACTCGTGCCCATAAAGTTTTTATTTCATCTTTCACGGGCACTGCCTCTTGCGAAGAACTGACAAAACTTCCAAGAGTATCAATCTGTCATGAAAAAGTGTTTCTCAACTTTGTAATTCGGAATCAGCGTTAAATTGTAGGAACCCTCAATTCTTCTACTTTTCACACGCACCCAGAAAATAGTTGATGAAAGTAAGTCACTTAGGCCTTGGCTCTTCAACAGCTGTCGCGCCACTCTATTTATTTATTTTTAATGAGAAAAACTTACATCGCTGTTTTTTAATGTTTTCTTTTCACAAAAATTTCACATTTTCAATAAATGTAGCAATGTTCTTCAACTAAATTGACTTACCATACATGGACTGCTGTACCTACATGACATTAGTCCTTGATACTACAAGCGTCAAGTAAATGATCTCGCACTTTAAAGGTATTCGTTCTATTTTGTTTTAGTTTGCTTTCTCTGAGGCCTTGTTCAATTTCAGATTGAAGTAAACGACTTGAATAAGTCAGTCAATAACCGAAAACTACTTCAGCTTTAATGAAAGAAGTTTTCCTACTAGACAACTAGAAGTTAATGTCGTAATTTTTGGCGTCAGACTTTCATTCAAATTAAAATTACAAAAACAACTACACGCTTTACTGCTTTTTGAACGTGAACGCGCTCAACGAACACGAACGTTGGGAGACCAATAAAATTACTTCTATTGTTAGGAATTCTACTCTCCAACTCCAATTGCAATTTCAAAGGACTAGCATCGATATGAGATTTTACACGACTGGCAGTCCATGTATAGCAATTCGATGAACAACTTTTTTTTATAAAATTACTTTTGTAAGGACTATTTTGATTTTAAAAGAACAATCGATAGTATCGATAGTTTTTTTTCGAAAAATATCGATACTATCGATAGGACCGAAAAGCGATGTTTAAGCAACCCTACCAAATGGCACCTCTTTAACATTAATTTCATATTGAACTCGTCTGCGTTCAGTCGTTTCGTTTGCATGGCATTTTTCACAATTCCTATTGGATTCTCTTTGGCCGAAAACGTATAAATAGGCACTGAGTTTTGGGGTAAAATCATAGTTCGATTGTGACTTCCATTGTGTGCAGTGCTAAAAGTGAAAAATAATTTTGAAAAATGACTGGTCGTGGTAAAGGAGGAAAAGGCTTGGGCAAAGGAGGAGCAAAGCGTCATCGTAAAGTGCTGCGCGATAATATCCAAGGTATTACCAAGCCAGCCATTCGTCGTTTGGCTCGTCGTGGTGGTGTGAAGCGTATTTCTGGATTGATCTACGAAGAAACCCGTGGTGTTCTGAAAGTGTTTTTGGAAAATGTGATTCGTGATGCTGTTACTTACACCGAACACGCTAAGCGAAAGACCGTCACAGCCATGGATGTCGTTTACGCTTTGAAGAGACAAGGCCGTACTCTCTACGGTTTCGGAGGTTAAATTCTTGTTTAAGAATTCTCAAAAATCGGTCCTTTTCAGGACCACAAAAAAATCTTAAATTGCTATGAATCTAAAATTTTTAATTTACAAGAAAAAGACTAGGGGCATTTGAATAAAATAAAATGAATGAACATTGAAAGCGATGGCCAGCTGCTAGTGTTTAGTCTGCTATTTCAGACATGGAAAATATGTGAAAAAGAAACTAAAATTTTAAATTCTCAAGAAAAAGAGCATGGATGGCGCATTCTTAATACAATTTTCTCAAATAAAAATTGAAAACCTGAAGAAGCGGTGCGACGGCTGCAAGCGTTTCTCTTTTCAGACAAATGATAAATTGAATCTGATTTTTTTTTTTTGCAAGCCAAAAATTTAAGTAAACTAATGAATCTAAGATTTTAAGTTTCAAATCGAACGATAATTTCAAGTTAAAAAAAAAATTCATCAGAAGGGACGCGCTGCAAAAACAGTTGCCAGCGTGCTTCTTTCTTCGTTTTCCAATAAATTCAGACATTTTGTTTGTTCTTCCTCTTTTTTTCATTCTATTGCCTTCGCACAAACTTAATTGTGTGCGTATGTGCTGTTTTTGAAATGACGCCATATTATTTTTTCAACGTACAAAAAAAAAAAAACTCAATATGAATTTTATTTTGTATGGATGTGCACACAAACGACGCCGTTTTTGTTTTTTTGGAAATTGAAATGAAAAACGTATCTCTTAATGTATGTTTTTGTCGTCCTGAAAAGGACGGTTTTTGTTTTTTTTTGCAGCACGAGTATAATTTAAGCACTCTTTTCGGTCTTCTTGGGCAATAAAACAGCTTGGATGTTTGGAAGAACACCACCTTGAGCAATTGTGACACCAGACAACAATTTGTTCAATTCTTCGTCGTTGCGGATGGCCAATTGCAAATGGCGGGGAATAATTCTTGTCTTCTTGTTGTCACGAGCAGCATTTCCCGCCAATTCCAAGACTTCAGCAGCCAAATATTCCATCACAGCTGCCAAGTAAACTGGGGCACCAGCTCCGACGCGCTCAGCATAGTTTCCCTTGCGGAGCAAACGATGAATACGACCAACTGGAAATTGAAGACCAGCACGATTTGAGCGGGACTTTGCCTTTCCCTTCACTTTACCACCTTTACCACGACCAGACATTTTAAGTTAGTTTTAGATTTTTAAAAAGAGAAACACAATCGAGCACTTTACACTTCACAATGAGTCAAAACGAAGAAACGCGCTTCTATTTATACTCGAGTTTTTTGTGTTCTCTCTTTCTAGCTATTCGTTGTCGCACACAACAATTTTTCGTTCGAATCACTAACAAAGAGGGCGCAAATTTGGGGGTAAATTCACAGTTCTCGTTCAATCGTCATTCAGTGTACAAGTGAAGTGAAAAGTGAATTTTAAGTTAAAATGCCGCCTAAGACTAGTGGTAAAGCAGCAAAGAAGGCTGGCAAAGCCCAGAAGAACATCACCAAGACCGACAAGAAAAGGAAACGCAAGAGGAAGGAAAGCTACGCAATCTACATCTACAAAGTGTTGAAGCAAGTCCATCCCGATACTGGAATTTCATCGAAAGCCATGAGCATCATGAACAGTTTCGTCAACGACATCTTCGAGAGGATCGCTGCTGAAGCTTCTCGTTTGGCTCACTACAACAAGCGCTCAACAATCACCAGTCGGGAAATCCAAACCGCTGTTCGTTTGTTGTTGCCTGGTGAACTCGCCAAGCACGCTGTTAGTGAAGGAACAAAGGCAGTCACCAAATACACCAGCTCGAAGTAAATTCGTATCGACATCTTTCTCTACAAAAAATGGCCCTTTTCAGGGCCGCAAAAATATCACTAAGAGATAAATCTAACTTCAATCTTCAATTCAATCATTCATTCTTGCTGCGAAAATTAAAAAAAGAAAATGACATACAAAATTACAAATGTGAGTGTGTGACTGTACATTCTGCATACATAGGCGACGCGTCGCGTCGTCTTCGCCTATTGCAAAAGAAAAAAACAAAATGTCGCTGTGGCTGTAGGGAAAAAATATTGTTTTTGCTTTTTTTTCCTTGTTAATTTGATAGAATTCAGGAAGATTGAATATTTTCTGAATTCTTAACAGAATACAGATTGTTTTTTGAAATTATGAATGAATTTAGTTTTCCATCTACGAGTCGGAGAAAACAAGTTTTTTTTTTTGCTAATTTTATGGAATTTCAGTAGTTTAGAGATATTTTCAGTGTAAATTTCGAATTTAATACATTCTGCATGCATTGGGGACGCGTCGTCGTCGTCCATTGAAAAAGAAGAAGAAAAAAACAAAATGGAGCTATCACGAAAATTATTTTGTCGCTGTAGGGAAAAAATCTTGTTTTTGGTTTTTTTTCTGTGTTAATTTGATAGAATTCAGGAAGATTGAATATTTTCTGAATACAGATTGTTTTTTTTTTTTTTTTTAAATAAAGATTTCCAAGCAATATGACGGAATTTAGTTTTCCATCTACGAGTCGAAGAAAAAGTTTTTTTTTTGCTAATTTGATGAAATTTCAGTAGTTTTGAAATATTTTCAATATAAATTTCGAATTTAATACATTCTGCATGCATTGGCGACGCGTCGCCGTCGTCGTCCATTGAAATTTGAAAAAGAAGAAAAAAAAAACAACATGGCGATATCATGAAAATTATTTTGTGCCGCTGTAGGGAAAAAATGTGTTTTTTTTTGTGTTCCTTCGATAGAATTCTGGAAGTTTGAATAATTTCTGAATGTATAGTATAAGAAAGAAGGAAAAAAAGAAATACAAATTGGTTTTATGAAATTACGAACTTGAAGAAATATGAAACAATTTAGTTTTCACAATACGAGTCGAAAGAAACAAGTTTTTTTTTTCTTCGTAATTTGATGGAACTTGAGTAGTTTAGTGTAAATTTCGAATTGATTAGTAATATCTCTTTGAAAAAAATGTTTGTAGTCCTGAAAAGGACTGTGGATTTGTGTCAAGTATTTCAAATAAATTTTGAATTTACTTCTTGGCCTTCTTTGCAGCGACGACCTTTTTCGGCTTGGCGACAGATGCGGTTGATTTTGCTTTTGGAACCTTTGGCTTGGGTGCGGCAGCCTTTGCTTTTGTTGGCTTAGCTTTGACTGCTGGTGTCTTCTTGGCACTTTTGGCTGCCTTTGGCTTTTCAACCTTCTTTTTGTCAGCGGTTTTCTTGGAGGCAATAGCAGCAGATTTCTTCACTTTCTTCTCACCAGCGGCCTTTTTCAATTTCTTGTCACCGGCAGCGGCAGCCTTTGGCTTGGCAGCAGCTTTTTTCTTCTCCACTGACTTTGCTTTTGGTTCTTTGTTGGCTGTAGCAGACAATTTAAACGAACCAGCTGCACCTTTTCCTTTAGTTTGCACTAATTTTCCACTAATCACTGAACTTTTCAAATATTTTTTAATGAATGGAGCGAGTCTTTGCACATCAACTTTGTATGTAGCAGCAATATATTTCTTGATTGCCAACAATGATGAACCACCACGTTCTTTCAATGTTTTAATGGCGGCGTCGACCATCTGCTGAGTTGGAGGATGTGTTGGTGCGGTTTTTGGCTTCTTTGCTGCAGCGCTTGCAGCCTTTTTGGGCTTCTTTTCAGCAACAATTGCGGGTGATGCAGCGGCGGTTTCAGACATTTTGATTTTTTTTTAGATTAAACACTTTTTTCACTTGAGAAATAGCACTTTGAAATTTATTCTTTTCAATAAAATTCCATAAGTGACGCGCATCATCGACACGATGTGATGAGAATTAAGGAGACCGAAGGTAAACAAAATTTTCATTTACTTGAACGCATTTGCTCTGCTGCCACCTTAGGTTATTGTGAAATATTAATTTATTTCAATATAATTAAGTGAAAATATGTTAAAAGCTGTATTGGTTTTCATTCATACAATATAATAGCTTGTTTATTCAATAATTTCATTAAGAAATAACCATCAATCAATTCACAAACGAAGTTTGAAGTCGATGTTTGATGAATTTTTTTCAATAGTTCTGTTTAAAAACGCTCGTATTTTAACAATTATAAACAATTTTTCAATGAATTTTACTTTTTTAGATTGTCAAGAGCTTATTCCATCGTGTTATGAAAAAATTTCAACAAAATATGTTACGTATCTGCGGAGAAATAATTAAAACTATTTCATAATTGAAACACGTCATTGGCTTTCTCTCGTCAATGGATTTTTTTTCACAAAATAATATTTTCATTTGAAAACTAGCAAAAAAGCCAAAAGTATGGCTTGAAATAGTTAAAATTATTAGTTTACTAATATTTTACATTATTATTGTTGAAAAATAGAGTTTGATAACATTTTGTTTCTTGAAAATGCTTCGAATTAAATTCCTACTGAAACGTATGCGACACATGGAACTGCCTTCACTTCAAGCATTGTTTTTTTTTTCTTAGAATTTGATTTGTAAATACAAAAGAAATGCTGGGAATAAATAATTTTTTTTTCAAACTGTAATATTTCTAATAAATCTTAATATTCTTCTTGTGGAAAAACAAAGTTTTATTATATTTTTCTCCTTGAAAGCGCTCCTACAAAAATTCAGATTAAAACGTATGAATGGCGCTGTATTCTCTTTCTTTCGAAAATTAGAGATTTCTTTTGTAATTTGCTTTGTATTTTGTAACTACAAAGCGAAAATCCTCAAAGAATGTATTTTAATACATATTTAGGATTTGGATAACTATCCTTTTCAATCAAATATCATCCATCCAAGAATAATTTTCAATGCATTCTCTCTCTCTCAATAATCTTTTTTTTTCCTAGTAAATCTGTATTGAATTCGCATGTTCTAGGTAGAATATGAAAATAATCATAAAATGCTCAAAATCATAAATTCTCAGAAGTATAATAAAGTACAAATATTTCTACCTACGTTGACGATGCCTAATCTCAATACAAAAAAAAAACCTAAGTACACTGACTGGCTTAGAGCAATAAAATACAGCATACAAATCCACATACGATGACATCATAAATATGTCTCATGGATTTTAATTTGAAGCAATAAAAAAAAATTGAAATGATCGTGTATCTCTTTTTGACTTTTTGTGGTCCTGAAAAGGACCTTTGTTGTAAGTTTGATATGATAAAACTTAAGCACGTTCACCACGAATACGTCTTGCCAACTGGATGTCTTTTGGCATAATTGTCACACGCTTAGCATGAATGGCACACAAGTTGGTATCTTCGAAAAGACCAACCAAGTAGGCTTCACTTGCTTCTTGCAATGCCATGACAGCAGAGCTCTGGAAACGCAGATCAGTCTTGAAATCTTGAGCAATTTCACGCACTAAACGCTGGAAAGGCAATTTGCGGATCAACAATTCAGTACTCTTTTGGTAGCGACGAATTTCACGAAGAGCAACGGTACCGGGACGATAACGATGAGGCTTCTTCACTCCTCCAGTTGCTGGAGCACTTTTGCGGGCAGCCTTGGTGGCGAGCTGCTTCATGGGTGCCTTTCCTCCGGTTGATTTACGGGCAGTTTGCTTGGTACGAGCCATAGTTTCAGCACTTCACTTTTATTTTTCACTTCACACTTGACACACTTGACACACTTTTTTGTTCAGAATATTAAAGTAGCCCAAATGGTAGGGTTGCTTAAACATCGATAGTCTATCGATAGTATCGATAGTAAAAAACTATCGCGTATATTCGATGGTCTTAAAAAACTATCGATTGTTTATTTTGAGTAATTTTTTTCAAAAGCAGGCAAGAATTGACTAATTTGCGAAACAAATTTAAGATAAAACATCTTCTATCCATTCAACATAATTATATGAAACTCTTATTTTTCTCTTTTTGGTATTTTTTAATGAATTTAAAAACGTACAGTGAATCACAAAAGTAAGTAAGCACCTCTTCATTTTAAACGTTGGTCCAGAAAAATGTTTGTAGGAACAAACAAAATAAAAAAATTGTTTATGTATTTTGTTTAAGTATATATTTCGAATATAATATAACATTTTTAATAAAATCATTTTGAAAACTTAACTAAAATTCACCTTTAAAAAAAATTATAGAACATTTTTATATCACATAAATAAGTGAGCACTTCATTCAAATCTCTCGTTACATCAAATTTAGTATTTCGTAGGGTATCCTTTGGCCTTAATAACTGCCTTCATACGTGAAGGCATTGACTTGACTAAATTTTGAGTGACACTTTGGGGAATCGTATCCCATTCTTCTTTAAGAACCTTTTTCAAATCATCTTTAGTCCTTATCTCATGTTTTCTTACTTGGCGGTCGAGATGTTCCCATAAATGTTCGATAGCGTTTAAATCCGGTGACTATGGTGGTGATTTAGGTTGAGTGCGGACGTTGTACAGCAACCACTCTTTGACAACATGTGAGGTATGTTAAGGGTCATTGTCTTGCTGGAAGACAAATAACCTACCCATACCCAACTTGCTGGCACTTTCGTGAAGATTGTTCTTTAAAATGTTTAAGTAATCAAACCTATTCATCAAAGAATCAATAAACACAAGGTTGCCCACTCCACTGGCTGCCATACACCCCCACACCATAACGCTTCCACCACCGTGTTTAACCGTTGCCGACATGTTCGATGGATTGAACTCTGTGTTTTTTTTTCTCCAAACTTTTTCGCGACCGAACTGTTAAATTTACTCTCGTCAGAGAAAATAAAGGTATTCCAAAAATCGTCTCTCATACTTTCATGGCCTTTCGCAAAAATAATCCTCTTCTGTCGGTTAACTTTACTAACACAAGGCTTCTTTCTAACATTCCGTCCATGATAACCGAACTTTTGAAGAACCCTTCTTATTGTTTGTGGGTTGCATGACTTACCCGTTTCGTTAGTAACTTCAGTCGTTATCTTTGGCGCACTAATTTTAGGATTTCTCTTCACTTTCCTCACAATAATCCGACATTCCTGCTCAGTGAACTTGCGAGATCGCGGTCGATTTTCCAAGTTCCCATATTCGTTGTATTTCGATATTATTTTATGAATCGTAGATGGACTTTTGTCAACGATTTAAGCAATCTCACGCTCTGATTTGTTGTCCAAATAATGCCTTATGATGACTTTTCTCAAATCCAAACTGAGTTGTTTGCCTCTTGGAGCCATCTTTTTTTCCAAACTTTTTTTTAATACTCAACTAAAAAAATATATGTAGAACAATTATAAGCAACAAAAACGCAGAAATAATTCAATACTTATCAAAACACTGAATATAAAACAATAATTTATTGGAGACGCTTACTTACTTTTGTGACATCGAAAATGCAACTAATTTAAAAATTTTAAGAAAATCTATAATTAAAGCAAATGTTTAACGGTTAATTTGCATCATCACGTGATCTTCAGTTCCCACATATAATACTCATTGCACTTTTTTCCGCATTCATAACGGTGTTTCGTTTATTTACAAACTGGCATAGAAAAACTATGAATGCTTACTTACTTTTGTGACTCACGGTATATATTCATTGAAGCTGCTTCATTTTTAAGTTAGTGTTTTGTTTTATGTCGTGACTCTTTTCGTCGGTGCAAAGAGATACAAGGTTCGAAAAGATGAAAAGAAAAATAATTTGCTCGGTTAGTCGCAGGAAAATTTGTATGCTACTCGTTTTTGACGTTCTTCACTTCCCATTCAATATTTTCTTATATTTTGTTTATTTAAATTCTTATTGCTTGGTCATATTTATAGATACCTCGCTGTTTGAAAAAGTTTAAAATAATGCTTTTCATTTCATTTCAAGGAAATTTGAATTAAAGAGTATTGCCAAATTTGAGTCGTGTCTTAAGAGTCATTGTGTAATAGTGTTTGACTCAGGCAGGGGATAGAATTTTAAAAGAGAATTCGAAAAAGAGTCATAAGTCATAACTCATGAGTCATCGTATAAAATCAGTTAATTGTTTTTGCTTAAGCTAATCAGAAAAACTGCCCGTATCTTAGTGGTTAGGTGCGTTGGCTGCTAAGCAGAACGTCGTGGGTTCGAGTCCTACTCGTGCCCATAAAGTTTTTATTTCATCTTTCACGGGCACTGCCTCTTGCGAAGAACTGACAAAACTTCCAAGAGTATCAATCTGTCATGAAAAAGTGTTTCTCAACTTTGTAATTCGGAATCAGCGTTAAATTGTAGGAACCCTCAATTCTTCTACTTTTCACACGCACCCAGAAAATAGTTGATGAAAGTAAGTCACTTAGGCCTTGGCTCTTCAACAGCTGTCGCGCCACTCTATTTATTTATTTTTAATGAGAAAAACTTACATCGCTGTTTTTTAATGTTTTCTTTTCACAAAAATTTCACATTTTCAATAAATGTAGCAATGTTCTTCAACTAAATTGACTTACCATACATGGACTGCTGTACCTACATGACATTAGTCCTTGATACTACAAGCGTCAAGTAAATGATCTCGCACTTTAAAGGTATTCGTTCTATTTTGTTTTAGTTTGCTTTCTCTGAGGCCTTGTTCAATTTCAGATTGAAGTAAACGACTTGAATAAGTCAGTCAATAACCGAAAACTACTTCAGCTTTAATGAAAGAAGTTTTCCTACTAGACAACTAGAAGTTAATGTCGTAATTTTTGGCGTCAGACTTTCATTCAAATTAAAATTACAAAAACAACTACACGCTTTACTGCTTTTTGAACGTGAACGCGCTCAACGAACACGAACGTTGGGAGACCAATAAAATTACTTCTATTGTTAGGAATTCTACTCTCCAACTCCAATTGCAATTTCAAAGGACTAGCATCGATATGAGATTTTACACGACTGGCAGTCCATGTATAGCAATTCGATGAACAACTTTTTTTTATAAAATTACTTTTGTAAGGACTATTTTGATTTTAAAAGAACAATCGATAGTATCGATAGTTTTTTTTCGAAAAATATCGATACTATCGATAGGACCGAAAAGCGATGTTTAAGCAACCCTACCAAATGGCACCTCTTTAACATTAATTTCATATTGAACTCGTCTGCGTTCAGTCGTTTCGTTTGCATGGCATTTTTCACAATTCCTATTGGATTCTCTTTGGCCGAAAACGTATAAATAGGCACTGAGTTTTGGGGTAAAATCATAGTTCGATTGTGACTTCCATTGTGTGCAGTGCTAAAAGTGAAAAATAATTTTGAAAAATGACTGGTCGTGGTAAAGGAGGAAAAGGCTTGGGCAAAGGAGGAGCAAAGCGTCATCGTAAAGTGCTGCGCGATAATATCCAAGGTATTACCAAGCCAGCCATTCGTCGATTGGCTCGTCGTGGTGGTGTGAAGCGTATTTCTGGATTGATCTACGAAGAAACCCGTGGTGTTCTGAAAGTGTTTTTGGAAAATGTGATTCGTGATGCTGTTACTTACACCGAACACGCTAAGCGAAAGACCGTCACAGCCATGGATGTCGTTTACGCTTTGAAGAGACAAGGCCGTACTCTCTACGGTTTCGGAGGTTAAATTCTTGTTTAAGAATTCTCAAAAATCGGTCCTTTTCAGGACCACAAAAAATCTTAAATTGCTATGAATCTAAAATTTTTAATTTACAAGAAAAAGACTAGGGGCATTTGAATAAAATAAAATGAATGAACATTGAAAACTTGAAGAAGCAGCGCGATGGCCAGCTGCTAGTGTTTAGTCTGCTATTTCAGACATGGAAAATATGTGAAAAAGAAACTAAAATTTTAAATTCTCAAGAAAAAGAGCATGGATGGTGCATTCTTAATACAATTTTCTCAAATAAAAATTGAAAACCTGAAGAAGCGGTGCGACGGCTGCAAGCGTTTCTCTATTTCAGACAAATGAAAAATTGAATCTGATTTTTTTTTTTGCAAGCCAAAAATTTAAGTAAACTAATGAATCTAAGATTTTAAGTTTCAAATCGAACGATAATTTCAAGTTAAAAAAAAAAATTCATCAGAAGGGACGCGCTGCAAAAAGAGTTGCCAGCGTGCTTCTTTCTTCGTTTTCCAATAAATTCAGACATTTTGTTTGTTCTTCCTCTTTTTTTTCATTCTATTGCCTTCGCACAAACTTAATTGTGTGCGTGTGTGCTGTTTTTGAAATGACGCCATATTATTTTTTCAACGTACAAAAAAAAAAAACTCAATATGAATTTTATTTTGTATGGATGTGCACACAAACGACGCCGTTTTTGTTTTTTTTGGAAATTGAAATGAAAAACGTATCTCTTAATGTATGTTTTTGTCGTCCTGAAAAGGACGGTTTTTGTTTTTTTTTGCAGCACGAGTATAATTTAAGCACTCTTTTCGGTCTTCTTGGGCAATAAAACAGCTTGGATGTTTGGAAGAACACCACCTTGAGCAATTGTGACACCAGACAACAATTTGTTCAATTCTTCGTCGTTGCGGATGGCCAATTGCAAATGGCGGGGAATAATTCTTGTCTTCTTGTTGTCACGAGCAGCATTTCCCGCCAATTCCAAGACTTCAGCAGCCAAATATTCCATCACAGCTGCCAAGTAAACTGGGGCACCAGCTCCGACGCGCTCAGCATAGTTTCCCTTGCGGAGCAAACGATGAATACGACCAACTGGAAATTGAAGACCAGCACGATTTGAGCGGGACTTTGCCTTTCCCTTCACTTTACCACCTTTACCACGACCAGACATTTTAAGTTAGTTTTAGATTTTTAAAAAGAGAAACACAATCGAGCACTTTACACTTCACAATGAGTCAAAACGAAGAAACGCGCTTCTATTTATACTCGAGTTTTTTGTGTTCTCTCTTTCTAGCTATTCGTTGTCGCACACAACAATTTTTCGTTCGAATCACTAACAAAGAGGGCGCAAATTTAGGGGTAAATTCACAGTTCTCGTTCAATCGTCATTCAGTGTACAAGTGAAGTGAAAAGTGAATTTTAAGTTAAAATGCCGCCTAAGACTAGTGGTAAAGCAGCAAAGAAGGCTGGCAAAGCCCAGAAGAACATCACCAAGACCGACAAGAAAAGGAAACGCAAGAGGAAGGAAAGCTACGCAATCTACATCTACAAAGTGTTGAAGCAAGTCCATCCCGATACTGGAATTTCATCGAAAGCCATGAGCATCATGAACAGTTTCGTCAACGACATCTTCGAGAGGATCGCTGCTGAAGCTTCTCGTTTGGCTCACTACAACAAGCGCTCAACAATCACCAGTCGGGAAATCCAAACCGCTGTTCGTTTGTTGTTGCCTGGTGAACTCGCCAAGCACGCTGTTAGTGAAGGAACAAAGGCAGTCACCAAATACACCAGCTCGAAGTAAATTCGTATCGACATCTTTCTCTACAAAAAATGGCCCTTTTCAGGGCCGCAAAAATATCACTAAGAGATAAATCTAACTTCAATCTTCAATTCAATCATTCATTCTTGCTGCGAAAATTAAAAAAAGAAAATGACATACAAAATTACAAATGTGAGTGTGTGACTGTACATTCTGCATACATAGGCGACGCGTCGCGTCGTCTTCGCCTATTGCAAAAGAAAAAAACAAAATGTCGCTGTGGCTGTAGGGAAAAAATATTGTTTTTGCTTTTTTTTCCTTGTTAATTTGATAGAATTCAGGAAGATTGAATATTTTCTGAATTCTTAACAGAATACAGATTGTTTTTTGAAATTATGAATGAATTTAGTTTTCCATCTACGAGTCGGAGAAAACAAGTTTTTTTTTTTGCTAATTTTATGGAATTTCAGTAGTTTAGAGATATTTTCAGTGTAAATTTCGAATTTAATACATTCTGCATGCATTGGGGACGCGTCGTCGTCGTCCATTGAAAAAGAAGAAGAAAAAAACAAAATGGAGCTATCACGAAAATTATTTTGTCGCTGTAGGGAAAAAATCTTGTTTTTGGTTTTTTTTCTGTGTTAATTTGATAGAATTCAGGAAGATTGAATATTTTCTGAATACAGATTGTTTTTTTTTTTTTTTTAAATAAAGATTTCCAAGCAATATGACGGAATTTAGTTTTCCATCTACGAGTCGAAGAAAAAGTTTTTTTTTTTGCTAATTTGATGAAATTTCAGTAGTTTTGAAATATTTTCAATATAAATTTCGAATTTAATACATTCTGCATGCATTGGCGACGCGTCGCCGTCGTCGTCCATTGAAATTTGAAAAAGAAGAAAAAAAAAACAACATGGCGATATCATGAAAATTATTTTGTGCCGCTGTAGGGAAAAAATGTGTTTTTTTTTGTGTTCCTTCGATAGAATTCTGGAAGTTTGAATAATTTCTGAATGTATAGTATAAGAAAGAAGGAAAAAAAGAAATACAAATTGGTTTTATGAAATTACGAACTTGAAGAAATATGAAACAATTTAGTTTTCACAATACGAGTCGAAAGAAACAAGTTTTTTTTTTCTTCGTAATTTGATGGAACTTGAGTAGTTTAGTGTAAATTTCGAATTGATTAGTAATATCTCTTTGAAAAAAATGTTTGTAGTCCTGAAAAGGACTGTGGATTTGTGTCAAGTATTTCAAATAAATTTTGAATTTACTTCTTGGCCTTCTTTGCAGCGACGACCTTTTTCGGCTTGGCGACAGATGCGGTTGATTTTGCTTTTGGAACCTTTGGCTTGGGTGCGGCAGCCTTTGCTTTTGTTGGCTTAGCTTTGACTGCTGGTGTCTTCTTGGCACTTTTGGCTGCCTTTGGCTTTTCAACCTTCTTTTTGTCAGCGGTTTTCTTGGAGGCAATAGCAGCAGATTTCTTCACTTTCTTCTCACCAGCGGCCTTTTTCAATTTCTTGTCACCGGCAGCGGCAGCCTTTGGCTTGGCAGCAGCTTTTTTCTTCTCCACTGACTTTGCTTTTGGTTCTTTGTTGGCTGTAGCAGACAATTTAAACGAACCAGCTGCACCTTTTCCTTTAGTTTGCACTAATTTTCCACTAATCACTGAACTTTTCAAATATTTTTTAATGAATGGAGCGAGTCTTTGCACATCAACTTTGTATGTAGCAGCAATATATTTCTTGATTGCCAACAATGATGAACCACCACGTTCTTTCAATGTTTTAATGGCGGCGTCGACCATCTGCTGAGTTGGAGGATGTGTTGGTGCGGTTTTTGGCTTCTTTGCTGCAGCGCTTGCAGCCTTTTTGGGCTTCTTTTCAGCAACAATTGCGGGTGATGCAGCGGCGGTTTCAGACATTTTGATTTTTTTTTAGATTAAACACTTTTTTCACTTGAGAAATAGCACTTTGAAATTTATTCTTTTCAATAAAATTCCATAAGTGACGCGCATCATCGACACGATGTGATGAGAATTAAGGAGACCGAAGGTAAACAAAATTTTCATTTACTTGAACGCATTTGCTCTGCTGCCACCTTAGGTTATTGTGAAATATTAATTTATTTCAATATAATTAAGTGAAAATATGTTAAAAGCTGTATTGGTTTTCATTCATACAATATAATAGCTTGTTTATTCAATAATTTCATTAAGAAATAACCATCAATCAATTCACAAACGAAGTTTGAAGTCGATGTTTGATGAATTTTTTTCAATAGTTCTGTTTAAAAACGCTCGTATTTTAACAATTATAAACAATTTTTCAATGAATTTTACTTTTTTAGATTGTCAAGAGCTTATTCCATCGTGTTATGAAAAAATTTCAACAAAATATGTTACGTATCTGCGGAGAAATAATTAAAACTATTTCATAATTGAAACACGTCATTGGCTTTCTCTCGTCAATGGATTTTTTTTCACAAAATAATATTTTCATTTGAAAACTAGCAAAAAAGCCAAAAGTATGGCTTGAAATAGTTAAAATTATTAGTTTACTAATATTTTACATTATTATTGTTGAAAAATAGAGTTTGATAACATTTTGTTTCTTGAAAATGCTTCGAATTAAATTCCTACTGAAACGTATGCGACACATGGAACTGCCTTCACTTCAAGCATTGTTTTTTTTTTCTTAGAATTTGATTTGTAAATACAAAAGAAATGCTGGGAATAAATAATTTTTTTTTCAAACTGTAATATTTCTAATAAATCTTAATATTCTTCTTGTGGAAAAACAAAGTTTTATTATATTTTTCTCCTTGAAAGCGCTCCTACAAAAATTCAGATTAAAACGTATGAATGGCGCTGTATTCTCTTTCTTTCGAAAATTAGAGATTTCTTTTGTAATTTGCTTTGTATTTTGTAACTACAAAGCGAAAATCCTCAAAGAATGTATTTTAATACATATTTAGGATTTGGATAACTATCCTTTTCAATCAAATATCATCCATCCAAGAATAATTTTCAATGCATTCTCTCTCTCTCAATAATCTTTTTTTTTCCTAGTAAATCTGTATTGAATTCGCATGTTCTAGGTAGAATATGAAAATAATCATAAAATGCTCAAAATCATAAATTCTCAGAAGTATAATAAAGTACAAATATTTCTACCTACGTTGACGATGCCTAATCTCAATACAAAAAAAAAAACCTAAGTACACTGACTGGCTTAGAGCAATAAAATACAGCATACAAATCCACATACGATGACATCATAAATATGTCTCATGGATTTTAATTTGAAGCAATAAAAAAAATTGAAATGATCGTGTATCTCTTTTTGACTTTTTGTGGTCCTGAAAAGGACCTTTGTTGTAAGTTTGATATGATAAAACTTAAGCACGTTCACCACGAATACGTCTTGCCAACTGGATGTCTTTTGGCATAATTGTCACACGCTTAGCATGAATGGCACACAAGTTGGTATCTTCGAAAAGACCAACCAAGTAGGCTTCACTTGCTTCTTGCAATGCCATGACAGCAGAGCTCTGGAAACGCAGATCAGTCTTGAAATCTTGAGCAATTTCACGCACTAAACGCTGGAAAGGCAATTTGCGGATCAACAATTCAGTACTCTTTTGGTAGCGACGAATTTCACGAAGAGCAACGGTACCGGGACGATAACGATGAGGCTTCTTCACTCCTCCAGTTGCTGGAGCACTTTTGCGGGCAGCCTTGGTGGCGAGCTGCTTCCTGGGTGCCTTTCCTCCGGTTGATTTACGGGCAGTTTGCTTGGTACGAGCCATAGTTTCAGCACTTCACTTTTATTTTTCACTTCACACTTGACACACTTGACACACTTTTTTGTTCAGAATATTAAAGTAGCCCAAATGGTAGGGTTGCTTAAACATCGATAGTCTATCGATAGTATCGATAGTAAAAAACTATCGCGTATATTCGATGGTTTTAAAAAACTATCGATTGTTTATTTTGAGTAATTTTTTTCAAAAGCAGGCAAGAATTGACTAATTTGCGAAACAAATTTAAGATAAAACATCTTCTATTCATTCAACATAATTATATGAAACTCTTATTTTTCTCTTTTTGGTATTTTTTAATGAATTTAAAAACGTACAGTGAATCACAAAAGTAAGTAAGCACCTCTTCATTTTAAACGTTGGTCCAGAAAAATGTTTGTAGGAACAAACAAAATAAAAAAATTGTTTATGTATTTTGTTTAAGTATATATTTCGAATATAATATAACATTTTTAATAAAATCATTTTGAAAACTTAACTAAAATTCACCTTTAAAAAAAATTATAGAACATTTTTATATCACATAAATAAGTGAGCACTTCATTCAAATCTCTCGTTACATCAAATTTAGTATTTCGTAGGGTATCCTTTGGCCTTAATAACTGCCTTCATACGTGAAGGCATTGACTTGACTAAATTTTGAGTGACACTTTGGGGAATCGTATCCCATTCTTCTTTAAGAACCTTTTTCAAATCATCTTTAGTCCTTATCTCATGTTTTCTTACTTGGCGGTCGAGATGTTCCCATAAATGTTCGATAGCGTTTAAATCCGGTGACTATGGTGGTGATTTAGGTTGAGTGCGGACGTTGTACAGCAACCACTCTTTGACAACATGTGAGGTATGTTAAGGGTCATTGTCTTGCTGGAAGACAAATGACCTACCCATACCCAACTTGCTGGCACTTTCGTGAAGATTGTTCTTTAAAATGTTTAAGTAATCAAACCTATTCATCAAAGAATCAATAAACACAAGGTTGCCCACTCCACTGGCTGCCATACACCCCCACACCATAACGCTTCCACCACCGTGTTTAACCGTTGCCGACATGTTCGATGGATTGAACTCTGTGTTTTTTTTTCTCCAAACTTTTTCGCGACCGAACTGTTAAATTTACTCTCGTCAGAGAAAATAACGGTATTCCAAAAATCGTCTCTCATACTTTCATGGCCTTTCGCAAAAATAATCCTCTTCTGTCGGTTAACTTTACTAACACAAGGCTTCTTTCTAACATTCCGTCCATGATAACCGAACTTTTGAAGAACCCTTCTTATTGTTTGTGGGTTGCATGACTTACCCGTTTCGTTAGTAACTTCAGTCGTTATCTTTGGCGCACTAATTTTAGGATTTCTCTTCACTTTCCTCACAATAATCCGACATTCCTGCTCAGTGAACTTGCGAGATCGCGGTCGATTTTCCAAGTTCCCATATTCGTTGTATTTCGATATTATTTTATGAATCGTAGATGGACTTTTGTCAACGATTTAAGCAATCTCACGCTCTGATTTGTTGTCCAAATAATGCCTTATGATGACTTTTCTCAAATCCAAACTGAGTTGTTTGCCTCTTGGAGCCATCTTTTTTTTCCAAACTTTTTTTTAATACTCAACTAAAAAAATATATGTAGAACAAGTATAAGCAACAAAAACGCAGAAATAATTCAATACTTATCAAAACACTGAATATAAAACAATAATTTATTGGAGACGCTTACTTACTTTTGTGACATCGAAAATGCAACTAATTTAAAAATTTTAAGAAAATCTATAATTAAAGCAAATGTTTAACGGTTAATTTGCATCATCACGTGATCTTCAGTTCCCACATATAATACTCATTGCACTTTTTTCCGCATTCATAACGGTGTTTCGTTTATTTACAAACTGGCATAGAAAAACTATGAATGCTTACTTACTTTTGTGACTCACGGTATATATTCATTGAAGCTGCTTCATTTTTAAGTTAGTGTTTTGTTTTATGTCGTGACTCTTTTCGTCGGTGCAAAGAGATACAAGGTTCGAAAAGATGAAAAGAAAAATAATTTGCTCGGTTAGTCGCAGGAAAATTTGTATGCTACTCGTTTTTGACGTTCTTCACTTCCCATTCAATATTTTCTTATATTTTGTTTATTTAAATTCTTATTGCTTGGTCATATTTATAGATACCTCGCTGTTTGAAAAAGTTTAAAATAATGCTTTTCATTTCATTTCAAGGAAATTTGAATTAAAGAGTATTGCCAAATTTGAGTCGTGTCTTAAGAGTCATTGTGTAATAGTGTTTGACTCAGGCAGGGGATAGAATTTTAAAAGAGAATTCGAAAAAGAGTCATAAGTCATAACTCATGAGTCATCGTATAAAATCAGTTAATTGTTTTTGCTTAAGCTAATCAGAAAAACTGCCCGTATCTTAGTGGTTAGGTGCGTTGGCTGCTAAGCAGAACGTCGTGGGTTCGAGTCCTACTCGTGCCCATAAAGTTTTTATTTCATCTTTCACGGGCACTGCCTCTTGCGAAGAACTGACAAAACTTCCAAGAGTATCAATCTGTCATGAAAAAGTGTTTCTCAACTTTGTAATTCGGAATCAGCGTTAAATTGTAGGAACCCTCAATTCTTCTACTTTTCACACGCACCCAGAAAATAGTTGATGAAAGTAAGTCACTTAGGCCTTGGCTCTTCAACAGCTGTCGCGCCACTCTATTTATTTATTTTTAATGAGAAAAACTTACATCGCTGTTTTTTAATGTTTTCTTTTCACAAAAATTTCACATTTTCAATAAATGTAGCAATGTTCTTCAACTAAATTGACTTACCATACATGGACTGCTGTACCTACATGACATTAGTCCTTGATACTACAAGCGTCAAGTAAATGATCTCGCACTTTAAAGGTATTCGTTCTATTTTGTTTTAGTTTGCTTTCTCTGAGGCCTTGTTCAATTTCAGATTGAAGTAAACGACTTGAATAAGTCAGTCAATAACCGAAAACTACTTCAGCTTTAATGAAAGAAGTTTTCCTACTAGACAACTAGAAGTTAATGTCGTAATTTTTGGCGTCAGACTTTCATTCAAATTAAAATTACAAAAACAACTACACGCTTTACTGCTTTTTGAACGTGAACGCGCTCAACGAACACGAACGTTGGGAGACCAATAAAATTACTTCTATTGTTAGGAATTCTACTCTCCAACTCCAATTGCAATTTCAAAGGACTAGCATCGATATGAGATTTTACACGACTGGCAGTCCATGTATAGCAATTCGATGAACAACTTTTTTTTATAAAATTACTTTTGTAAGGACTATTTTGATTTTAAAAGAACAATCGATAGTATCGATAGTTTTTTTTCGAAAAATATCGATACTATCGATAGGACCGAAAAGCGATGTTTAAGCAACCCTACCAAATGGCACCTCTTTAACATTAATTTCATATTGAACTCGTCTGCGTTCAGTCGTTTCGTTTGCATGGCATTTTTCACAATTCCTATTGGATTCTCTTTGGCCGAAAACGTATAAATAGGCACTGAGTTTTGGGGTAAAATCATAGTTCGATTGTGACTTCCATTGTGTGCAGTGCTAAAAGTGAAAAATAATTTTGAAAAATGACTGGTCGTGGTAAAGGAGGAAAAGGCTTGGGCAAAGGAGGAGCAAAGCGTCATCGTAAAGTGCTGCGCGATAATATCCAAGGTATTACCAAGCCAGCCATTCGTCGTTTGGCTCGTCGTGGTGGTGTGAAGCGTATTTCTGGATTGATCTACGAAGAAACCCGTGGTGTTCTGAAAGTGTTTTTGGAAAATGTGATTCGTGATGCTGTTACTTACACCGAACACGCTAAGCGAAAGACCGTCACAGCCATGGATGTCGTTTACGCTTTGAAGAGACAAGGCCGTACTCTCTACGGTTTCGGAGGTTAAATTCTTGTTTAAGAATTCTCAAAAATCGGTCCTTTTCAGGACCACAAAAAATCTTAAATTGCTATGAATCTAAAATTTTTAATTTACAAGAAAAAGACTAGGGGCATTTGAATAAAATAAAATGAATGAACATTGAAAACTTGAAGAAGCAGCGCGATGGCCAGCTGCTAGTGTTTAGTCTGCTATTTCAGACATGGAAAATATGTGAAAAAGAAACTAAAATTTTAAATTCTCAAGAAAAAGAGCATGGATGGTGCATTCTTAATACAATTTTCTCAAATAAAAATTGAAAACCTGAAGAAGCGGTGCGACGGCTGCAAGCGTTTCTCTATTTCAGACAAATGAAAAATTGAATCTGATTTTTTTTTTGCAAGCCAAAAATTTAAGTAAACTAATGAATCTAAGATTTTAAGTTTCAAATCGAACGATAATTTCAAGTTAAAAAAAAAAAATTCATCAGAAGGGACGCGCTGCAAAAACAGTTGCCAGCGTGCTTCTTTCTTCGTTTTCCAATAAATTCAGACATTTTGTTTGTTCTTCCTCTTTTTTTTCATTCTATTGCCTTCGCACAAACTTAATTGTGTGCGTGTGTGCTGTTTTTGAAATGACGCCATATTATTTTTTCAACGTACAAAAAAAAAAAACTCAATATGAATTTTATTTTGTATGGATGTGCACACAAACGACGCCGTTTTTGTTTTTTTTGGAAATTGAAATGAAAAACGTATCTCTTAATGTATGTTTTTGTCGTCCTGAAAAGGACGGTTTTTGTTTTTTTTTGCAGCACGAGTATAATTTAAGCACTCTTTTCGGTCTTCTTGGGCAATAAAACAGCTTGGATGTTTGGAAGAACACCACCTTGAGCAATTGTGACACCAGACAACAATTTGTTCAATTCTTCGTCGTTGCGGATGGCCAATTGCAAATGGCGGGGAATAATTCTTGTCTTCTTGTTGTCACGAGCAGCATTTCCCGCCAATTCCAAGACTTCAGCAGCCAAATATTCCATCACAGCTGCCAAGTAAACTGGGGCACCAGCTCCGACGCGCTCAGCATAGTTTCCCTTGCGGAGCAAACGATGAATACGACCAACTGGAAATTGAAGACCAGCACGATTTGAGCGGGACTTTGCCTTTCCCTTCACTTTACCACCTTTACCACGACCAGACATTTTAAGTTAGTTTTAGATTTTTAAAAAGAGAAACACAATCGAGCACTTTACACTTCACAATGAGTCAAAACGAAGAAACGCGCTTCTATTTATACTCGAGTTTTTTGTGTTCTCTCTTTCTAGCTATTCGTTGTCGCACACAACAATTTTTCGTTCGAATCACTAACAAAGAGGGCGCAAATTTGGGGGTAAATTCACAGTTCTCGTTCAATCGTCATTCAGTGTACAAGTGAAGTGAAAAGTGAATTTTAAGTTAAAATGCCGCCTAAGACTAGTGGTAAAGCAGCAAAGAAGGCTGGCAAAGCCCAGAAGAACATCACCAAGACCGACAAGAAAAGGAAACGCAAGAGGAAGGAAAGCTACGCAATCTACATCTACAAAGTGTTGAAGCAAGTCCATCCCGATACTGGAATTTCATCGAAAGCCATGAGCATCATGAACAGTTTCGTCAACGACATCTTCGAGAGGATCGCTGCTGAAGCTTCTCGTTTGGCTCACTACAACAAGCGCTCAACAATCACCAGTCGGGAAATCCAAACCGCTGTTCGTTTGTTGTTGCCTGGTGAACTCGCCAAGCACGCTGTTAGTGAAGGAACAAAGGCAGTCACCAAATACACCAGCTCGAAGTAAATTCGTATCGACATCTTTCTCTACAAAAAATGGCCCTTTTCAGGGCCGCAAAAATATCACTAAGAGATAAATCTAACTTCAATCTTCAATTCAATCATTCATTCTTGCTGCGAAAATTAAAAAAAGAAAATGACATACAAAATTACAAATGTGAGTGTGTGACTGTACATTCTGCATACATAGGCGACGCGTCGCGTCGTCTTCGCCTATTGCAAAAGAAAAAAACAAAATGTCGCTGTGGCTGTAGGGAAAAAATATTGTTTTTGCTTTTTTTCCCCTGTTAATTTGATAGAATTCAAGAAGATTGAATATTTTCTGAATTCTTAACAGAATACAGATTGTTTTTTGAAATTATGAATGAATTTAGTTTTCCATCTACGAGTCGGAGAAAACAAGTTTTTTTTTTGCTAATTTTATGGAATTTCAGTAGTTTAGAGATATTTTCAGTGTAAATTTCGAATTTAATACATTCTGCATGCATTGGGGACGCGTCGTCGTCGTCCATTGAAAAAGAAGAAGAAAAAAAACAAAATGGAGCTATCATGAAAATTATTTTGTCGCTGTAGGGAAAAAATCTTGTTTTTGGTTTTTTTTCTGTGTTAATTTGATAGAATTCAGGAAGATTGAATATTTTCTGAATACAGATTGTTTTTTTTTTTTTTAAATAAAGATTTCCAAGCAATATGACGGAATTTAGTTTTCCATCTACGAGTCGAAGAAAAAGTTTTTTTTTTGCTAATTTGATGAAATTTCAGTAGTTTTGAAATATTTTCAATATACATTTCGAATTTAATACATTCTGCATGCATTGGCGACGCGTCGCCGTCGTCGTCCATTGAAATTTGAAAAAGAAGAAAAAAAAAAACAACATGGCGATATCATGAAAATTATTTTGTGCCGCTGTAGGGAAAAAATGTGTTTTTTTTTTGTGTTCCTTCGATAGAATTCTGGAAGTTTGAATAATTTCTGAATGTATAGTATAAGAAAGAAGGAAAAAAAGAAATACAAATTGGTTTTATGAAATTACGAACTTGAAGAAATATGAAACAATTTAGTTTTCACAATACGAGTCGAAAGAAACAAGTTTTTTTTTTCTTCGTAATTTGATGGAACTTGAGTAGTTTAGTGTAAATTTCGAATTGATTAGTAATATCTCTTTGAAAAAATGTTTGTAGTCCTGAAAAGGACTGTGGATTTGTGTCAAGTATTTCAAATAAATTTTGAATTTACTTCTTGGCCTTCTTTGCAGCGACGACCTTTTTCGGCTTGGCGACAGATGCGGTTGATTTTGCTTTTGGAACCTTTGGCTTGGGTGCGGCAGCCTTTGCTTTTGTTGGCTTAGCTTTGACTGCTGGTGTCTTCTTGGCACTTTTGGCTGCCTTTGGCTTTTCAACCTTCTTTTTGTCAGCGGTTTTCTTGGAGGCAATAGCAGCAGATTTCTTCACTTTCTTCTCACCAGCGGCCTTTTTCAATTTCTTGTCACCGGCAGCGGCAGCCTTTGGCTTGGCAGCAGCTTTTTTCTTCTCCACTGACTTTGCTTTTGGTTCTTTGTTGGCTGTAGCAGACAATTTAAACGAACCAGCTGCACCTTTTCCTTTAGTTTGCACTAATTTTCCACTAATCACTGAACTTTTCAAATATTTTTTAATGAATGGAGCGAGTCTTTGCACATCAACTTTGTATGTAGCAGCAATATATTTCTTGATTGCCAACAATGATGAACCACCACGTTCTTTCAATGTTTTAATGGCGGCGTCGACCATCTGCTGAGTTGGAGGATGTGTTGGTGCGGTTTTTGGCTTCTTTGCTGCAGCGCTTGCAGCCTTTTTGGGCTTCTTTTCAGCAACAATTGCGGGTGATGCAGCGGCGGTTTCAGACATTTTGATTTTTTTTTAGATTAAACACTTTTTTCACTTGAGAAATAGCACTTTGAAATTTATTCTTTTCAATAAAATTCCATAAGTGACGCGCATCATCGACACGATGTGATGAGAATTAAGGAGACCGAAGGTAAACAAAATTTTCATTTACTTGAACGCATTTGCTCTGCTGCCACCTTAGGTTATTGTGAAATATTAATTTATTTCAATATAATTAAGTGAAAATATGTTAAAAGCTGTATTGGTTTTCATTCATACAATATAATAGCTTGTTTATTCAATAATTTCATTAAGAAATAACCATCAATCAATTCACAAACGAAGTTTGAAGTCGATGTTTGATGAATTTTTTTCAATAGTTCTGTTTAAAAACGCTCGTATTTTAACAATTATAAACAATTTTTCAATGAATTTTACTTTTTTAGATTGTCAAGAGCTTATTCCATCGTGTTATGAAAAAATTTCAACAAAATATGTTACGTATCTGCGGAGAAATAATTAAAACTATTTCATAATTGAAACACGTCATTGGCTTTCTCTCGTCAATGGATTTTTTTTCACAAAATAATATTTTCATTTGAAAACTAGCAAAAAAGCCAAAAGTATGGCTTGAAATAGTTAAAATTATTAGTTTACTAATATTTTACATTATTATTGTTGAAAAATAGAGTTTGATAACATTTTGTTTCTTGAAAATGCTTCGAATTAAATTCCTACTGAAACGTATGCGACACATGGAACTGCCTTCACTTCAAGCATTGTTTTTTTTTTCTTAGAATTTGATTTGTAAATACAAAAGAAATGCTGGGAATAAATAATTTTTTTTTCAAACTGTAATATTTCTAATAAATCTTAATATTCTTCTTGTGGAAAAACAAAGTTTTATTATATTTTTCTCCTTGAAAGCGCTCCTACAAAAATTCAGATTAAAACGTATGAATGGCGCTGTATTCTCTTTCTTTCGAAAATTAGAGATTTCTTTTGTAATTTGCTTTGTATTTTGTAACTACAAAGCGAAAATCCTCAAAGAATGTATTTTAATACATATTTAGGATTTGGATAACTATCCTTTTCAATCAAATATCATCCATCCAAGAATAATTTTCAATGCATTCTCTCTCTCTCAATAATCTTTTTTTTTCCTAGTAAATCTGTATTGAATTCGCATGTTCTAGGTAGAATATGAAAATAATCATAAAATGCTCAAAATCATAAATTCTCAGAAGTATAATAAAGTACAAATATTTCTACCTACGTTGACGATGCCTAATCTCAATACAAAAAAAAAACCTAAGTACACTGACTGGCTTAGAGCAATAAAATACAGCATACAAATCCACATACGATGACATCATAAATATGTCTCATGGATTTTAATTTGAAGCAATAAAAAAAAATTGAAATGATCGTGTATCTCTTTTTGACTTTTTGTGGTCCTGAAAAGGACCTTTGTTGTAAGTTTGATATGATAAAACTTAAGCACGTTCACCACGAATACGTCTTGCCAACTGGATGTCTTTTGGCATAATTGTCACACGCTTAGCATGAATGGCACACAAGTTGGTATCTTCGAAAAGACCAACCAAGTAGGCTTCACTTGCTTCTTGCAATGCCATGACAGCAGAGCTCTGGAAACGCAGATCAGTCTTGAAATCTTGAGCAATTTCACGCACTAAACGCTGGAAAGGCAATTTGCGGATCAACAATTCAGTACTCTTTTGGTAGCGACGAATTTCACGAAGAGCAACGGTACCGGGACGATAACGATGAGGCTTCTTCACTCCTCCAGTTGCTGGAGCACTTTTGCGGGCAGCCTTGGTGGCGAGCTGCTTCCTGGGTGCCTTTCCTCCGGTTGATTTACGGGCAGTTTGCTTGGTACGAGCCATAGTTTCAGCACTTCACTTTTATTTTTCACTTCACACTTGACACACTTTTTTGTTCAGTTCAGAATATTAAAGTAGCCCAAATGGCACCTCTTTAACATTAATTTCAAATGAGATTTGTCTGCGTTCAGTCGTTTCGTTTGCATGGCATTTTTCACAATTCCTATTGGATTCTCTTTGGCCGAAAACGTATAAATAGGCACTGAGTTTTGGGGTAAAATCATAGTTCGATTGTGACTTCCATTGTGTGCAGTGCTAAAAGTAAAAAATAATTTTGAAAAATGACTGGTCGTGGTAAAGGAGGAAAAGGCTTGGGCAAAGGAGGAGCAAAGCGTCATCGTAAAGTGCTGCGCGATAATATCCAAGGTATTACCAAGCCAGCCATTCGTCGTTTGGCTCGTCGTGGTGGTGTGAAGCGTATTTCTGGATTGATCTACGAAGAAACCCGTGGTGTTCTGAAAGTATTTTTGGAAAATGTGATTCGTGATGCTGTTACTTACACCGAACACGCTAAGCGAAAGACCGTCACAGCCATGGATGTCGTTTACGCTTTGAAGAGACAAGGCCGTACTCTCTACGGTTTCGGAGGTTAAATTCTTGTTTAAGAATTCTCAAAAATCGGTCCTTTTCAGGACCACAAAAAAATCTTAAATTGCTATGAATCTAAAATTTTTAATTTACAAGAAAAAGACTAGGGGCATTTGAATAAAATAAAATGAATGCACATTGAAAACTTGAAGAAGCAGCGCGATGGCCAGCTGCTATTTCAGACATGGAAAATATGTGAAAAAGAAACTAAAATTTTAAATTCTCAAGAAAAAGAGCATGGATGGCGCATTCTTAATACAATTTTCTCAAATAAAAATTGAAAACCTGAAGAAGCGGTGCGACGGCTGCAAGCGTTTCTCTTTTCAGACAAATGAAAAATTGAATCTGATTTTTTTTTTTTGCAAGCCAAAAATTTAAGTAAACTAATGAATCTAAGATTTTAAGTTTCAAATCGAACGATAATTTCAAGTTAAAAAAAAAATTCATCAGAAGGGACGCGCTGCAAAAACAGTTGCCAGCGTGCTTCTTTCTTCGTTTTCCAATAAATTCAGACATTTTGTTTGTTCTTCCTCTTTTTTTCATTCTATTGCCTTCGCACAAACTTAATTGTGTGCGTATGTGCTGTTTTTGAAATGACGCCATATTATTTTTTCAACGTACAAAAAAAAAAAAAAACTCAATATGAATTTTATTTTGTATGGATGTGCACACAAACGACGCCGTTTTTGTTTTTTTGGAAATTGAAATGAAAAACGTATCTCTTAATGTATGTTTTTGTCGTCCTGAAAAGGACGGTTTTTGTTTTTTTTTGCAGCACGAGTATAATTTAAGCACTCTTTTCGGTCTTCTTGGGCAATAAAACAGCTTGGATGTTTGGAAGAACACCACCTTGAGCAATTGTGACACCAGACAACAATTTGTTCAATTCTTCGTCGTTGCGGATGGCCAATTGCAAATGGCGGGGAATAATTCTTGTCTTCTTGTTGTCACGAGCAGCATTTCCCGCCAATTCCAGGACTTCAGCAGCCAAATATTCCATCACAGCTGCCAAGTAAACTGGGGCACCAGCTCCGACGCGCTCAGCATAGTTTCCCTTGCGGAGCAAACGATGAATACGACCGACTGGGAATTGAAGACCAGCACGATTTGAGCGGGACTTTGCCTTTCCCTTCACTTTACCACCTTTACCACGACCAGACATTTTAAGTTAGTGTTAGATTTTTAAAAAGAGAAACACAATCGAGCACTTTACACTTCACAATGAGCTAAAACGTACATTTTTTTTGAGCTAAAACGAAAAAACGCGCTTCTATTTATACTCGAGTTTTTTGTGTTCTCTCTTTCTAGCTATTCGTTGTCGCACACAAAAATTTTATGTTCGAATCACTAACAAAGAGGGCGCAAATTCGGGGGTAAATTCACAGTTCTCGTTCAATCGTCATTCAGTGTACAAGTGAAGTGAAAAGTGAATTTTAATTTAAAATGCCGCCTAAGACTAGTGGTAAAGCAGCAAAGAAGGCTGGCAAAGCCCAGAAGAACATCACCAAGACCGACAAGAAAAGGAAACGCAAGAGGAAGGAAAGCTACGCAATCTACATCTACAAAGTGTTGAAGCAAGTCCATCCCGATACTGGAATTTCATCGAAAGCCATGAGCATCATGAACAGTTTCGTCAACGACATCTTCGAGAGGATCGCTGCTGAAGCTTCTCGTTTGGCTCACTACAACAAGCGCTCAACAATCACCAGTCGGGAAATCCAAACCGCTGTTCGTTTGTTGTTGCCTGGTGAACTCGCCAAGCACGCTGTTAGTGAAGGAACAAAGGCAGTCACCAAATACACCAGCTCGAAGTAAATTCGTATCGACATCTTTCTCTACAAAAAATGGCCCTTTTCAGGGCCGCAAAAATATCACTAAGAGATAAATCTAACTTCAATCTTCAATTCAATCATTCATTCTTGCTGCGAAAATTAAAAAAAGAAAATGACATACAAAATTACAAATGTGAGTGTGTGACTGTACATTCTGCATACATAGGCGACGCGTCGCGTCGTCTTCGCCTATTGCAAAAGAAAAAAACAAAATGTCGCTGTGGCTGTAGGGAAAAAATATTGTTTTTGCTTTTTTTCCCCTGTTAATTTGATAGAATTCAAGAAGATTGAATATTTTCTGAATTCTTAACAGAATACAGATTGTTTTTTGAAATTATGAATGAATTTAGTTTTCCATCTACGAGTCGGAGAAAACAAGTTTTTTTTTTGCTAATTTTATGGAATTTCAGTAGTTTAGAGATATTTTCAGTGTAAATTTCGAATTTAATACATTCTGCATGCATTGGGGACGCGTCGTCGTCGTCCATTGAAAAAGAAGAAGAAAAAAAACAAAATGGAGCTATCATGAAAATTATTTTGTCGCTGTAGGGAAAAAATCTTGTTTTTGGTTTTTTTTCTGTGTTAATTTGATAGAATTCAGGAAGATTGAATATTTTCTGAATACAGATTGTTTTTTTTTTTTTAAATAAAGATTTCCAAGCAATATGACGGAATTTAGTTTTCCATCTACGAGTCGAAGAAAAAGTTTTTTTTTTTGCTAATTTGATGAAATTTCAGTAGTTTTGAAATATTTTCAATATAAATTTCGAATTTAATACATTCTGCATGCATTGGCGACGCGTCGCCGTCGTCGTCCATTGAAATTTGAAAAAGAAGAAAAAAAAAAACAACATGGCGATATCATGAAAATTATTTTGTGCCGCTGTAGGGAAAAAATGTGTTTTTTTTTGTGTTCCTTCGATAGAATTCTGGAAGTTTGAATAATTTCTGAATGTATAGTATAAGAAAGAAGGAAAAAAAGAAATACAAATTGGTTTTATGAAATTACGAACTTGAAGAAATATGAAACAATTTAGTTTTCACAATACGAGTCGAAAGAAACAAGTTTTTTTTTTCTTCGTAATTTGATGGAACTTGAGTAGTTTAGTGTAAATTTCGAATTGATTAGTAATATCTCTTTGAAAAAATGTTTGTAGTCCTGAAAAGGACTGTGGATTTGTGTCAAGTATTTCAAATAAATTTTGAATTTACTTCTTGGCCTTCTTTGCAGCGACGACCTTTTTCGGCTTGGCGACAGATGCGGTTGATTTTGCTTTTGGAACCTTTGGCTTGGGTGCGGCAGCCTTTGCTTTTGTTGGCTTAGCTTTGACTGCTGGTGTCTTCTTGGCACTTTTGGCTGCCTTTGGCTTTTCAACCTTCTTTTTGTCAGCGGTTTTCTTGGAGGCAATAGCAGCAGATTTCTTCACTTTCTTCTCACCAGCGGCCTTTTTCAATTTCTTGTCACCGGCAGCGGCAGCCTTTGGCTTGGCAGCAGCTTTTTTCTTCTCCACTGACTTTGCTTTTGGTTCTTTGTTGGCTGTAGCAGACAATTTAAACGAACCAGCTGCACCTTTTCCTTTAGTTTGCACTAATTTTCCACTAATCACTGAACTTTTCAAATATTTTTTAATGAATGGAGCGAGTCTTTGCACATCAACTTTGTATGTAGCAGCAATATATTTCTTGATTGCCAACAATGATGAACCACCACGTTCTTTCAATGTTTTAATGGCGGCGTCGACCATCTGCTGAGTTGGAGGATGTGTTGGTGCGGTTTTTGGCTTCTTTGCTGCAGCGCTTGCAGCCTTTTTGGGCTTCTTTTCAGCAACAATTGCGGGTGATGCAGCGGCGGTTTCAGACATTTTGATTTTTTTTTAGATTAAACACTTTTTTCACTTGAGAAATAGCACTTTGAAATTTATTCTTTTCAATAAAATTCCATAAGTGACGCGCATCATCGACACGATGTGATGAGAATTAAGGAGACCGAAGGTAAACAAAATTTTCATTTACTTGAACGCATTTGCTCTGCTGCCACCTTAGGTTATTGTGAAATATTAATTTATTTCAATATAATTAAGTGAAAATATGTTAAAAGCTGTATTGGTTTTCATTCATACAATATAATAGCTTGTTTATTCAATAATTTCATTAAGAAATAACCATCAATCAATTCACAAACGAAGTTTGAAGTCGATGTTTGATGAATTTTTTTCAATAGTTCTGTTTAAAAACGCTCGTATTTTAACAATTATAAACAATTTTTCAATGAATTTTACTTTTTTAGATTGTCAAGAGCTTATTCCATCGTGTTATGAAAAAATTTCAACAAAATATGTTACGTATCTGCGGAGAAATAATTAAAACTATTTCATAATTGAAACACGTCATTGGCTTTCTCTCGTCAATGGATTTTTTTTCACAAAATAATATTTTCATTTGAAAACTAGCAAAAAAGCCAAAAGTATGGCTTGAAATAGTTAAAATTATTAGTTTACTAATATTTTACATTATTATTGTTGAAAAATAGAGTTTGATAACATTTTGTTTCTTGAAAATGCTTCGAATTAAATTCCTACTGAAACGTATGCGACACATGGAACTGCCTTCACTTCAAGCATTGTTTTTTTTTTCTTAGAATTTGATTTGTAAATACAAAAGAAATGCTGGGAATAAATAATTTTTTTTTCAAACTGTAATATTTCTAATAAATCTTAATATTCTTCTTGTGGAAAAACAAAGTTTTATTATATTTTTCTCCTTGAAAGCGCTCCTACAAAAATTCAGATTAAAACGTATGAATGGCGCTGTATTCTCTTTCTTTCGAAAATTAGAGATTTCTTTTGTAATTTGCTTTGTATTTTGTAACTACAAAGCGAAAATCCTCAAAGAATGTATTTTAATACATATTTAGGATTTGGATAACTATCCTTTTCAATCAAATATCATCCATCCAAGAATAATTTTCAATGCATTCTCTCTCTCTCAATAATCTTTTTTTTTCCTAGTAAATCTGTATTGAATTCGCATGTTCTAGGTAGAATATGAAAATAATCATAAAATGCTCAAAATCATAAATTCTCAGAAGTATAATAAAGTACAAATATTTCTACCTACGTTGACGATGCCTAATCTCAATACAAAAAAAAAAACCTAAGTACACTGACTGGCTTAGAGCAATAAAATACAGCATACAAATCCACATACGATGACATCATAAATATGTCTCATGGATTTTAATTTGAAGCAATAAAAAAAAATTGAAATGATCGTGTATCTCTTTTTGACTTTTTGTGGTCCTGAAAAGGACCTTTGTTGTAAGTTTGATATGATAAAACTTAAGCACGTTCACCACGAATACGTCTTGCCAACTGGATGTCTTTTGGCATAATTGTCACACGCTTAGCATGAATGGCACACAAGTTGGTATCTTCGAAAAGACCAACCAAGTAGGCTTCACTTGCTTCTTGCAATGCCATGACAGCAGAGCTCTGGAAACGCAGATCAGTCTTGAAATCTTGAGCAATTTCACGCACTAAACGCTGGAAAGGCAATTTGCGGATCAACAATTCAGTACTCTTTTGGTAGCGACGAATTTCACGAAGAGCAACGGTACCGGGACGATAACGATGAGGCTTCTTCACTCCTCCAGTTGCTGGAGCACTTTTGCGGGCAGCCTTGGTGGCGAGCTGCTTCCTGGGTGCCTTTCCTCCGGTTGATTTACGGGCAGTTTGCTTGGTACGAGCCATAGTTTCAGCACTTCACTTTTATTTTTCACTTCACACTTGACACACTTTTTTGTTCAGTTCAGAATATTAAAGTAGCCCAAATGGCACCTCTTTAACATTAATTTCAAATGAGATTTGTCTGCGTTCAGTCGTTTCGTTTGCATGGCATTTTTCACAATTCCTATTGGATTCTCTTTGGCCGAAAACGTATAAATAGGCACTGAGTTTTGGGGTAAAATCATAGTTCGATTGTGACTTCCATTGTGTGCAGTGCTAAAAGTAAAAAATAATTTTGAAAAATGACTGGTCGTGGTAAAGGAGGAAAAGGCTTGGGCAAAGGAGGAGCAAAGCGTCATCGTAAAGTGCTGCGCGATAATATCCAAGGTATTACCAAGCCAGCCATTCGTCGTTTGGCTCGTCGTGGTGGTGTGAAGCGTATTTCTGGATTGATCTACGAAGAAACCCGTGGTGTTCTGAAAGTATTTTTGGAAAATGTGATTCGTGATGCTGTTACTTACACCGAACACGCTAAGCGAAAGACCGTCACAGCCATGGATGTCGTTTACGCTTTGAAGAGACAAGGCCGTACTCTCTACGGTTTCGGAGGTTAAATTCTTGTTTAAGAATTCTCAAAAATCGGTCCTTTTCAGGACCACAAAAAAATCTTAAATTGCTATGAATCTAAAATTTTTAATTTACAAGAAAAAGACTAGGGGCATTTGAATAAAATAAAATGAATGCACATTGAAAACTTGAAGAAGCAGCGCGATGGCCAGCTGCTATTTCAGACATGGAAAATATGTGAAAAAGAAACTAAAATTTTAAATTCTCAAGAAAAAGAGCATGGATGGCGCATTCTTAATACAATTTTCTCAAATAAAAATTGAAAACCTGAAGAAGCGGTGCGACGGCTGCAAGCGTTTCTCTTTTCAGACAAATGAAAAATTGAATCTGATTTTTTTTTTTTGCAAGCCAAAAATTTAAGTAAACTAATGAATCTAAGATTTTAAGTTTCAAATCGAACGATAATTTCAAGTTAAAAAAAAAATTCATCAGAAGGGACGCGCTGCAAAAACAGTTGCCAGCGTGCTTCTTTCTTCGTTTTCCAATAAATTCAGACATTTTGTTTGTTCTTCCTCTTTTTTTCATTCTATTGCCTTCGCACAAACTTAATTGTGTGCGTATGTGCTGTTTTTGAAATGACGCCATATTATTTTTTCAACGTACAAAAAAAAAAAAAAACTCAATATGAATTTTATTTTGTATGGATGTGCACACAAACGACGCCGTTTTTGTTTTTTTGGAAATTGAAATGAAAAACGTATCTCTTAATGTATGTTTTTGTCGTCCTGAAAAGGACGGTTTTTGTTTTTTTTTGCAGCACGAGTATAATTTAAGCACTCTTTTCGGTCTTCTTGGGCAATAAAACAGCTTGGATGTTTGGAAGAACACCACCTTGAGCAATTGTGACACCAGACAACAATTTGTTCAATTCTTCGTCGTTGCGGATGGCCAATTGCAAATGGCGGGGAATAATTCTTGTCTTCTTGTTGTCACGAGCAGCATTTCCCGCCAATTCCAGGACTTCAGCAGCCAAATATTCCATCACAGCTGCCAAGTAAACTGGGGCACCAGCTCCGACGCGCTCAGCATAGTTTCCCTTGCGGAGCAAACGATGAATACGACCGACTGGGAATTGAAGACCAGCACGATTTGAGCGGGACTTTGCCTTTCCCTTCACTTTACCACCTTTACCACGACCAGACATTTTAAGTTAGTGTTAGATTTTTAAAAAGAGAAACACAATCGAGCACTTTACACTTCACAATGAGCTAAAACGTACATTTTTTTTGAGCTAAAACGAAAAAACGCGCTTCTATTTATACTCGAGTTTTTTGTGTTCTCTCTTTCTAGCTATTCGTTGTCGCACACAAAAATTTTATGTTCGAATCACTAACAAAGAGGGCGCAAATTCGGGGGTAAATTCACAGTTCTCGTTCAATCGTCATTCAGTGTACAAGTGAAGTGAAAAGTGAATTTTAATTTAAAATGCCGCCTAAGACTAGTGGTAAAGCAGCAAAGAAGGCTGGCAAAGCCCAGAAGAACATCACCAAGACCGACAAGAAAAGGAAACGCAAGAGGAAGGAAAGCTACGCAATCTACATCTACAAAGTGTTGAAGCAAGTCCATCCCGATACTGGAATTTCATCGAAAGCCATGAGCATCATGAACAGTTTCGTCAACGACATCTTCGAGAGGATCGCTGCTGAAGCTTCTCGTTTGGCTCACTACAACAAGCGCTCAACAATCACCAGTCGGGAAATCCAAACCGCTGTTCGTTTGTTGTTGCCTGGTGAACTCGCCAAGCACGCTGTTAGTGAAGGAACAAAGGCAGTCACCAAATACACCAGCTCGAAGTAAATTCGTATCGACATCTTTCTCTACAAAAAATGGCCCTTTTCAGGGCCGCAAAAATATCACTAAGAGATAAATCTAACTTCAATCTTCAATTCAATCATTCATTCTTGCTGCGAAAATTAAAAAAAGAAAATGACATACAAAATTACAAATGTGAGTGTGTCGACTGTACATTCTGCATACATAGGCGTCGCGTCGTCGTCGCCTATTGCAAAAGAAAAAAACAAAATGTCGCTGTGGCTGTAGGGAAAAAATATTGTTTTTGCTTTTTTTCCCCTGTTAATTTGATAGAATTCAAGAAGATTGAATATTTTCTGAATTCTTAACAGAATACAGATTGTTTTTTGAAATTATGAATGAATTTAGTTTTCCATCTACGAGTCGGAGAAAACAAGTTTTTTTTTTGCTAATTTTATGGAATTTCAGTAGTTTAGAGATATTTTCAGTGTAAATTTCGAATTTAATACATTCTGCATGCATTGGGGACGCGTCGTCGTCGTCCATTGAAAAAGAAGAAGAAAAAAAACAAAATGGAGCTATCATGAAAATTATTTTGTCGCTGTAGGGAAAAAATCTTGTTTTTGGTTTTTTTTTCTGTGTTAATTTGATAGAATTCAGGAAGATTGAATATTTTCTGAATACAGATTGTTTTTTTTTTTTTTTTAAATAAAGATTTCCAAGCAATATGACGGAATTTAGTTTTCCATCTACGAGTCGAAGAAAAAGTTTTTTTTTTGCTAATTTGATGAAATTTCAGTAGTTTTGAAATATTTTCAATATAAATTTCGAATTTAATACATTCTGCATGCATTGGCGACGCGTCGCCGTCGTCGTCCATTGAAATTTGAAAAAGAAGAAAAAAAAACAACATGGCGATATCATGAAAATTATTTTGTGCCGCTGTAGGGAAAAAATGTGTTTTTTTTTTTGTGTTCCTTCGATAGAATTCTGGAAGTTTGAATAATTTCTGAATGTATAGTATAAGAAAGAAGGAAAAAAAGAAATACAAATTGGTTTTATGAAATTACGAACTTGAAGAAATATGAAACAATTTAGTTTTCACAATACGAGTCGAAAGAAACAAGTTTTTTTTTTCTTCGTAATTTGATGGAACTTGAGTAGTTTAGTGTAAATTTCGAATTGATTAGTAATATCTCTTTGAAAAAATGTTTGTAGTCCTGAAAAGGACTGTGGATTTGTGTCAAGTATTTCAAATAAATTTTGAATTTACTTCTTGGCCTTCTTTGCAGCGACGACCTTTTTCGGCTTGGCGACAGATGCGGTTGATTTTGCTTTTGGAACCTTTGGCTTGGGTGCGGCAGCCTTTGCTTTTGTTGGCTTAGCTTTGACTGCTGGTGTCTTCTTGGCACTTTTGGCTGCCTTTGGCTTTTCAACCTTCTTTTTGTCAGCGGTTTTCTTGGAGGCAATAGCAGCAGATTTCTTCACTTTCTTCTCACCAGCGGCCTTTTTCAATTTCTTGTCACCGGCAGCGGCAGCCTTTGGCTTGGCAGCAGCTTTTTTCTTCTCCACTGACTTTGCTTTTGGTTCTTTGTTGGCTGTAGCAGACAATTTAAACGAACCAGCTGCACCTTTTCCTTTAGTTTGCACTAATTTTCCACTAATCACTGAACTTTTCAAATATTTTTTAATGAATGGAGCGAGTCTTTGCACATCAACTTTGTATGTAGCAGCAATATATTTCTTGATTGCCAACAATGATGAACCACCACGTTCTTTCAATGTTTTAATGGCCGCGTCGACCATCTGCTGAGTTGGAGGATGTGTTGGTGCGGTTTTTGGCTTCTTTGCTGCAGCGCTTGCAGCCTTTTTGGGCTTCTTTTCAGCAACAATTGCGGGTGATGCAGCGGCGGTTTCAGACATTTTGATTTTTTTTTAGATTAAACACTTTTTTCACTTGAGAAATAGCACTTTGAAATTTATTCTTTTCAATAAAATTCCATAAGTGACGCGCATCATCGACACGATGTGATGAGAATTAAGGAGACCGAAGGTAAACAAAATTTTCATTTACTTGAACGCATTTGCTCTGCTGCCACCTTAGGTTATTGTGAAATATTAATTTATTTCAATATAATTAAGTGAAAATATGTTAAAAGCTGTATTGGTTTTCATTCATACAATATAATAGCTTGTTTATTCAATAATTTCATTAAGAAATAACCATCAATCAATTCACAAACGAAGTTTGAAGTCGATGTTTGATGAATTTTTTTCAATAGTTCTGTTTAAAAACGCTCGTATTTTAACAATTATAAACAATTTTTCAATGAATTTTACTTTTTTAGATTGTCAAGAGCTTATTCCATCGTGTTATGAAAAAATTTCAACAAAATATGTTACGTATCTGCGGAGAAATAATTAAAACTATTTCATAATTGAAACGCGTCATTGGCTTTCTCTCGTCAATGGAATTTTTTCACAAAATAATATTTTCATTTGAAAACTAGCAAAAAAGCCAAAAGTATGGCTTGAAATAGTTAAAATTATTAGTTTACTAATATTTTACATTATTATTGTTGAAAAATAGAGTTTGATAACATTTTGTTTCTTGAAAATGCTTCGAATTAAATTCCTACTGAAACGTATGCGACACATGGAACTGCCTTCACTTCAAGCATTGTTTTTTTTTCTTAGAATTTGATTTGTAAATACAAAAGAAATGCTGGGAATAAATAATTTTTTTTTCAAACTGTAATATTTCTAATAAATCTTAATATTCTTCTTGTGGAAAAACAAAGTTTTATTATATTTTTCTCCTTGAAAGCGCTCCTACAAAAATTCAGATTAAAACGTATGAATGGCGCTGTATTCTCTTTCTTTCGAAAATTAGAGATTTCTTTTGTAATTTGCTTTGTATTTTGTAACTACAAAGCGAAAATCCTCAAAGAATGTATTTTAATACATATTTAGGATTTGTATAACTATCCTTTTCAATCAAATATCATCCAAGAATAATTTTCAATGCATTCTCTCTCTCAATAATCTTTTTTTTTTCCTAGTAAATCTGTATTGAATTCGCATGTTCTAGGAAGAATATGAAAATAGTCATAAAATGCTCAAAATCATAAATTCTCAGAAGTAAAATAAAGTACAAATATTTCTACCTACGTTGACGATGCCTAATCTCAATACAAAAAAAAACCTAAGTACACTGCCTGGCTTAGAGCAATAAAATACAGCATACAAATCCACATACGATGACATCATAAATATGTCTCATGGATTTTAATTTGAAGCAATAAAAAAAAATTGAAATGATCGTGTATCTCTTTTTGACTTTTTGTGGTCCTGAAAAGGACCTTTGTTGTAAGTTTGATATGATAAAACTTAAGCACGTTCACCACGAATACGTCTTGCCAACTGGATGTCTTTTGGCATAATTGTCACACGCTTAGCATGAATGGCACACAAGTTGGTATCTTCGAAAAGACCAACCAAGTAGGCTTCACTTGCTTCTTGCAATGCCATGACAGCAGAGCTCTGGAAACGCAGATCAGTCTTGAAATCTTGAGCAATTTCACGCACTAAACGCTGGAAAGGCAATTTGCGGATCAACAATTCAGTACTCTTTTGGTAGCGACGAATTTCACGAAGAGCAACGGTACCGGGACGATAACGATGAGGCTTCTTCACTCCTCCAGTTGCTGGAGCACTTTTGCGGGCAGCCTTGGTGGCGAGCTGCTTCCTGGGTGCCTTTCCTCCGGTTGATTTACGGGCAGTTTGCTTGGTACGAGCCATAGTTTCAGCACTTCACTTTTATTTTTCACTTCACACTTGACACACTTTTTTGTTCAGTTCAGAATATTAAAGTAGCCCAAATGGCACCTCTTTAACATTAATTTCAAATGAGATTTGTCTGCGTTCAGTCGTTTCGTTTGCATGGCATTTTTCACAATTCCTATTGGATTCTCTTTGGCCGAAAACGTATAAATAGGCACTGAGTTTTGGGGTAAAATCATAGTTCGATTGTGACTTCCATTATCCATTGTGTGCAGTGCTAAAAGTAAAAAATAATTTTGAAAAATGACTGGTCGTGGTAAAGGAGGAAAAGGCTTGGGCAAAGGAGGAGCAAAGCGTCATCGTAAAGTGCTGCGCGATAATATCCAAGGTATTACCAAGCCAGCCATTCGTCGTTTGGCTCGTCGTGGTGGTGTGAAGCGTATTTCTGGATTGATCTACGAAGAAACCCGTGGTGTTCTGAAAGTATTTTTGGAAAATGTGATTCGTGATGCTGTTACTTACACCGAACACGCTAAGCGAAAGACCGTCACAGCCATGGATGTCGTTTACGCTTTGAAGAGACAAGGCCGTACTCTCTACGGTTTCGGAGGTTAAATTCTTGTTTAAGAATTCTCAAAAATCGGTCCTTTTCAGGACCACAAAAAAATCTTAAATTGCTATGAATCTAAAATTTTTAATTTACAAGAAAAAGACTAGGGGCATTTGAATAAAATAAAATGAATGCACATTGAAAACTTGAAGAAGCAGCGCGATGGCCAGCTGCTATTTCAGACATGGAAAATATGTGAAAAAGAAACTAAAATTTTAAATTCTCAAGAAAAAGAGCATGGATGGCGCATTCTTAATACAATTTTCTCAAATAAAAATTGAAAACCTGAAGAAGCGGTGCGACGGCTGCAAGCGTTTCTCTTTTCAGACAAATGAAAAATTGAATCTGATTTTTTTTTTTGCAAGCCAAAAATTTAAGTAAACTAATGAATCTAAGATTTTAAGTTTCAAATCGAACGATAATTTCAAGTTAAAAAAAAAATTCATCAGAAGGGACGCGCTGCAAAAACAGTTGCCAGCGTGCTTCTTTCTTCGTTTTCCAATAAATTCAGACATTTTGTTTGTTCTTCCTCTTTTTTTCATTCTATTGCCTTCGCACAAACTTAATTGTGTGCGTATGTGCTGTTTTTGAAATGACGCCATATTATTTTTTCAACGTACAAAAAAAAAAAAAAACTCAATATGAATTTTATTTTGTATGGATGTGCACACAAACGACGCCGTTTTTGTTTTTTTGGAAATTGAAATGAAAAACGTATCTCTTAATGTATGTTTTTGTCGTCCTGAAAAGGACGGTTTTTGTTTTTTTTTGCAGCACGAGTATAATTTAAGCACTCTTTTCGGTCTTCTTGGGCAATAAAACAGCTTGGATGTTTGGAAGAACACCACCTTGAGCAATTGTGACACCAGACAACAATTTGTTCAATTCTTCGTCGTTGCGGATGGCCAATTGCAAATGGCGGGGAATAATTCTTGTCTTCTTGTTGTCACGAGCAGCATTTCCCGCCAATTCCAGGACTTCAGCAGCCAAATATTCCATCACAGCTGCCAAGTAAACTGGGGCACCAGCTCCGACGCGCTCAGCATAGTTTCCCTTGCGGAGCAAACGATGAATACGACCGACTGGGAATTGAAGACCAGCACGATTTGAGCGGGACTTTGCCTTTCCCTTCACTTTACCACCTTTACCACGACCAGACATTTTAAGTTAGTGTTAGATTTTTAAAAAGAGAAACACAATCGAGCACTTTACACTTCACAATGAGCTAAAACGTACATTTTTTTTGAGCTAAAACGAAAAAACGCGCTTCTATTTATACTCGAGTTTTTTGTGTTCTCTCTTTCTAGCTATTCGTTGTCGCACACAAAAATTTTATGTTCGAATCACTAACAAAGAGGGCGCAAATTCGGGGGTAAATTCACAGTTCTCGTTCAATCGTCATTCAGTGTACAAGATAAGTGAAAAGTGAATTTTAATTTAAAATGCCGCCTAAGACTAGTGGTAAAGCAGCAAAGAAGGCTGGCAAAGCCCAGAAGAACATCACCAAGACCGACAAGAAAAGGAAACGCAAGAGGAAGGAAAGCTACGCAATCTACATCTACAAAGTGTTGAAGCAAGTCCATCCCGATACTGGAATTTCATCGAAAGCCATGAGCATCATGAACAGTTTCGTCAACGACATCTTCGAGAGGATCGCTGCTGAAGCTTCTCGTTTGGCTCACTACAACAAGCGCTCAACAATCACCAGTCGGGAAATCCAAACCGCTGTTCGTTTGTTGTTGCCTGGTGAACTCGCCAAGCACGCTGTTAGTGAAGGAACAAAGGCAGTCACCAAATACACCAGCTCGAAGTAAATTCGTATCGACATCTTTCTCTACAAAAAATGGCCCTTTTCAGGGCCGCAAAAATATCACTAAGAGATAAATCTAACTTCAATCTTCAATTCAATCATTCATTCTTGCTGCGAAAATTAAAAAAAGAAAATGACATACAAAATTACAAATGTGAGTGTGTCGACTGTACATTCTGCATACATAGGCGTCGCGTCGTCGTCGCCTATTGCAAAAGAAAAAAACAAAATGTCGCTGTGGCTGTAGGGAAAAAATATTGTTTTTGCTTTTTTTCCCCTGTTAATTTGATAGAATTCAAGAAGATTGAATATTTTCTGAATTCTTAACAGAATACAGATTGTTTTTTGAAATTATGAATGAATTTAGTTTTCCATCTACGAGTCGGAGAAAACAAGTTTTTTTTTTGCTAATTTTATGGAATTTCAGTAGTTTAGAGATATTTTCAGTGTAAATTTCGAATTTAATACATTCTGCATGCATTGGGGACGCGTCGTCGTCGTCCATTGAAAAAGAAGAAGAAAAAAAACAAAATGGAGCTATCATGAAAATTATTTTGTCGCTGTAGGGAAAAAATCTTGTTTTTGGTTTTTTTTTCTGTGTTAATTTGATAGAATTCAGGAAGATTGAATATTTTCTGAATACAGATTGTTTTTTTTTTTTTTTTAAATAAAGATTTCCAAGCAATATGACGGAATTTAGTTTTCCATCTACGAGTCGAAGAAAAAGTTTTTTTTTTGCTAATTTGATGAAATTTCAGTAGTTTTGAAATATTTTCAATATAAATTTCGAATTTAATACATTCTGCATGCATTGGCGACGCGTCGCCGTCGTCGTCCATTGAAATTTGAAAAAGAAGAAAAAAAAACAACATGGCGATATCATGAAAATTATTTTGTGCCGCTGTAGGGAAAAAATGTGTTTTTTTTTTTTGTGTTCCTTCGATAGAATTCTGGAAGTTTGAATAATTTCTGAATGTATAGTATAAGAAAGAAGGAAAAAAAGAAATACAAATTGGTTTTATGAAATTACGAACTTGAAGAAATATGAAACAATTTAGTTTTCACAATACGAGTCGAAAGAAACAAGTTTTTTTTTTCTTCGTAATTTGATGGAACTTGAGTAGTTTAGTGTAAATTTCGAATTGATTAGTAATATCTCTTTGAAAAAATGTTTGTAGTCCTGAAAAGGACTGTGGATTTGTGTCAAGTATTTCAAATAAATTTTGAATTTACTTCTTGGCCTTCTTTGCAGCGACGACCTTTTTCGGCTTGGCGACAGATGCGGTTGATTTTGCTTTTGGAACCTTTGGCTTGGGTGCGGCAGCCTTTGCTTTTGTTGGCTTAGCTTTGACTGCTGGTGTCTTCTTGGCACTTTTGGCTGCCTTTGGCTTTTCAACCTTCTTTTTGTCAGCGGTTTTCTTGGAGGCAATAGCAGCAGATTTCTTCACTTTCTTCTCACCAGCGGCCTTTTTCAATTTCTTGTCACCGGCAGCGGCAGCCTTTGGCTTGGCAGCAGCTTTTTTCTTCTCCACTGACTTTGCTTTTGGTTCTTTGTTGGCTGTAGCAGACAATTTAAACGAACCAGCTGCACCTTTTCCTTTAGTTTGCACTAATTTTCCACTAATCACTGAACTTTTCAAATATTTTTTAATGAATGGAGCGAGTCTTTGCACATCAACTTTGTATGTAGCAGCAATATATTTCTTGATTGCCAACAATGATGAACCACCACGTTCTTTCAATGTTTTAATGGCGGCGTCGACCATCTGCTGAGTTGGAGGATGTGTTGGTGCGGTTTTTGGCTTCTTTGCTGCAGCGCTTGCAGCCTTTTTGGGCTTCTTTTCAGCAACAATTGCGGGTGATGCAGCGGCGGTTTCAGACATTTTGATTTTTTTTTAGATTAAACACTTTTTTCACTTGAGAAATAGCACTTTGAAATTTATTCTTTTCAATAAAATTCCATAAGTGACGCGCATCATCGACACGATGTGATGAGAATTAAGGAGACCGAAGGTAAACAAAATTTTCATTTACTTGAACGCATTTGCTCTGCTGCCACCTTAGGTTATTGTGAAATATTAATTTATTTCAATATAATTAAGTGAAAATATGTTAAAAGCTGTATTGGTTTTCATTCATACAATATAATAGCTTGTTTATTCAATAATTTCATTAAGAAATAACCATCAATCAATTCACAAACGAAGTTTGAAGTCGATGTTTGATGAATTTTTTTCAATAGTTCTGTTTAAAAACGCTCGTATTTTAACAATTATAAACAATTTTTCAATGAATTTTACTTTTTTAGATTGTCAAGAGCTTATTCCATCGTGTTATGAAAAAATTTCAACAAAATATGTTACGTATCTGCGGAGAAATAATTAAAACTATTTCATAATTGAAACGCGTCATTGGCTTTCTCTCGTCAATGGAATTTTTTCACAAAATAATATTTTCATTTGAAAACTAGCAAAAAAGCCAAAAGTATGGCTTGAAATAGTTAAAATTATTAGTTTACTAATATTTTACATTATTATTGTTGAAAAATAGAGTTTGATAACATTTTGTTTCTTGAAAATGCTTCGAATTAAATTCCTACTGAAACGTATGCGACACATGGAACTGCCTTCACTTCAAGCATTGTTTTTTTTTCTTAGAATTTGATTTGTAAATACAAAAGAAATGCTGGGAATAAATAATTTTTTTTCAAACTGTAATATTTCTAATAAATCTTAATATTCTTCTTGTGGAAAAACAAAGTTTTATTATATTTTTCTCCTTGAAAGCGCTCCTACAAAAATTCAGATTAAAACGTATGAATGGCGCTGTATTCTCTTTCTTTCGAAAATTAGAGATTTCTTTTGTAATTTGCTTTGTATTTTGTAACTACAAAGCGAAAATCCTCAAAGAATGTATTTTAATACATATTTAGGATTTGTATAACTATCCTTTTCAATCAAATATCATCCAAGAATAATTTTCAATGCATTCTCTCTCTCAATAATCTTTTTTTTTCCTAGTAAATCTGTATTGAATTCGCATGTTCTAGGAAGAATATGAAAATAGTCATAAAATGCTCAAAATCATAAATTCTCAGAAGTAAAATAAAGTACAAATATTTCTACCTACGTTGACGATGCCTAATCTCAATACAAAAAAAAAACCTAAGTACACTGCCTGGCTTAGAGCAATAAAATACAGCATACAAATCCACATACGATGACATCATAAATATGTCTCATGAATTTTAATTTGAAGCAATAAAAAAAAATTGAAATGATCGTGTATCTCTTTTTGACTTTTTGTGGTCCTGAAAAGGACCTTTGTTGTAAGTTTGATATGATAAAACTTAAGCACGTTCACCACGAATACGTCTTGCCAACTGGATGTCTTTTGGCATAATTGTCACACGCTTAGCATGAATGGCACACAAGTTGGTATCTTCGAAAAGACCAACCAAGTAGGCTTCACTTGCTTCTTGCAACGCCATGACAGCAGAGCTCTGGAAACGCAGATCTGTCTTGAAATCCTGGGCAATTTCACGAACCAAACGCTGGAAAGGCAATTTGCGGATCAACAATTCGGTACTCTTTTGGTAGCGACGAATTTCACGAAGAGCAACGGTACCGGGACGATAACGATGTGGCTTCTTCACTCCTCCGGTAGCTGGAGCACTTTTGCGAGCAGCCTTGGTGGCGAGCTGCTTCCTGGGTGCCTTTCCTCCGGTTGATTTACGGGCAGTTTGCTTGGTACGAGCCATAATTTCAGCACTTCACTTTTTTTTCACTTCACACTTGACACACTTTTTTGTTCAGTTCAGAATATTAAAGTAGCCCAAATGGCACCTCTTTAACATTAATTTCAAATGAGATTTGTCTGCGTTCAGTCGTTTCGTTTGCATGGCATTTTTCACAATTCCTATTGGATTCTCTTTGGCCGAAAACGTATAAATAGGCACTGAGTTTTGGGGTAAAATCATAGTTCGATTGTGACTTCCATTGTGTGCAGTGCTAAAAGTAAAAAATAATTTTGAAAAATGACTGGTCGTGGTAAAGGAGGAAAAGGCTTGGGCAAAGGAGGAGCAAAGCGTCATCGTAAAGTGCTGCGCGATAATATCCAAGGTATTACCAAGCCAGCCATTCGTCGTTTGGCTCGTCGTGGTGGTGTGAAGCGTATTTCTGGATTGATCTACGAAGAAACCCGTGGTGTTCTGAAAGTATTTTTGGAAAATGTGATTCGTGATGCTGTTACTTACACCGAACACGCTAAGCGAAAGACCGTCACAGCCATGGATGTCGTTTACGCTTTGAAGAGACAAGGCCGTACTCTCTACGGTTTCGGAGGTTAAATTCTTGTTTAAGAATTCTCAAAAATCGGTCCTTTTCAGGACCACAAAAAAATCTTAAATTGCTATGAATCTAAAATTTTTAATTTACAAGAAAAAGACTAGGGGCATTTGAATAAAATAAAATGAATGCACATTGAAAACTTGAAGAAGCAGCGCGATGGCCAGCTGCTATTTCAGACATGGAAAATATGTGAAAAAGAAACTAAAATTTTAAATTCTCAAGAAAAAGAGCATGGATGGCGCATTCTTAATACAATTTTCTCAAATAAAAATTGAAAACCTGAAGAAGCGGTGCGACGGCTGCAAGCGTTTCTCTTTTCAGACAAATGAAAAATTGAATCTGATTTTTTTTTTTGCAAGCCAAAAATTTAAGTAAACTAATGAATCTAAGATTTTAAGTTTCAAATCGAACGATAATTTCAAGTTAAAAAAAAAATTCATCAGAAGGGACGCGCTGCAAAAACAGTTGCCAGCGTGCTTCTTTCTTCGTTTTCCAATAAATTCAGACATTTTGTTTGTTCTTCCTCTTTTTTTCATTCTATTGCCTTCGCACAAACTTAATTGTGTGCGTATGTGCTGTTTTTGAAATGACGCCATATTATTTTTTCAACGTACAAAAAAAAAAAAAAACTCAATATGAATTTTATTTTGTATGGATGTGCACACAAACGACGCCGTTTTTGTTTTTTTGGAAATTGAAATGAAAAACGTATCTCTTAATGTATGTTTTTGTCGTCCTGAAAAGGACGGTTTTTGTTTTTTTTTGCAGCACGAGTATAATTTAAGCACTCTTTTCGGTCTTCTTGGGCAATAAAACAGCTTGGATGTTTGGAAGAACACCACCTTGAGCAATTGTGACACCAGACAACAATTTGTTCAATTCTTCGTCGTTGCGGATGGCCAATTGCAAATGGCGGGGAATAATTCTTGTCTTCTTGTTGTCACGAGCAGCATTTCCCGCCAATTCCAGGACTTCAGCAGCCAAATATTCCATCACAGCTGCCAAGTAAACTGGGGCACCAGCTCCGACGCGCTCAGCATAGTTTCCCTTGCGGAGCAAACGATGAATACGACCGACTGGGAATTGAAGACCAGCACGATTTGAGCGGGACTTTGCCTTTCCCTTCACTTTACCACCTTTACCACGACCAGACATTTTAAGTTAGTGTTAGATTTTTAAAAAGAGAAACACAATCGAGCACTTTACACTTCACAATGAGCTAAAACGAAAAAACGCGCTTCTATTTATACTCGAGTTTTTTGTGTTCTCTCTTTCTAGCTATTCGTTGTCGCACACAAAAATTTTATGTTCGAATCACTAACAAAGAGGGCGCAAATTCGGGGGTAAATTCACAGTTCTCGTTCAATCGTCATTCAGTGTACAAGTGAAGTGAAAAGTGAATTTTAATTTAAAATGCCGCCTAAGACTAGTGGTAAAGCAGCAAAGAAGGGGTGTTTTCATAAACGTCAGCCTAACTTAGGCCTAACTTAGATCTGTTCATAAACTCAGAAACTGCGTCGTGCAAACGCAGATGAATTGCAGTAGGCATGTTCATAAACGTCATAATTGTCATCAGCGTCGGGCAGATTGTGCAGCCATTTTATATTCACTGCAGACAGAAGAGCAAACAATTTGATCGTTCAAAAATGTAATTTATTATTCATATTTTCAATAAATTTGTGGTTTTAAATTAAATTTTTATCCTTTTTAAGGGAAGGAGATGCTGGAAGCTGGAATACGGCAAAAATAAAGCTTTTACTCGATGTAAGGATCAAATGGGAAGGAGAGTTCAACAGGGGGAAAAAGAAAAAAACTACCCTGTGGAGAATGGTGCTCCAGGACATGCAAAAAGTTGACCCATTCTTCAACCTGGACGTGTTGGACATCAAGAAAAAGTTTGAAAACCTCATGACCACTTATAAAAGAATAAAAAAACGAAGTAAGGAGTCGGGCAGAGAAGCAACGACGTGGGAATACTTCAATACGTTCGACGAAACCTATGGCGGCAGACACAGCGTGTCTCCTCCAAAAAATCTTTTGGGCTCATCGGTCGTTGAAGAAAACACTTCGGAAGATGAAGATGGATGTTCGACTCCGGTAAAAAAAAAACGTCTTTCTAAAGACGACGAACTACTTTCATTTTTGAAAGACGAAGCATTAAAAGACGATCTGAAACACCAACAACTTGTTGCGATTGAGCGCGAAAAAATTGAAATTGAAAAGCGGCGATTGGATCTCATTAAGGACCTTCAGAACTTGCTGTCCAAATCCGAATAAAATAAGACTGCATGCGAGCTACACAACCTACCTGATTATTTGTTTAACAAAAGAAAGGCTGTTAATTTTTGTTTAAATACAATTTTCATTTTGAAAGTTAAACCTTCTTCTTTTATTTAAAGTGTATATGTACAGAAAAGCATTGCGATTTGGTTTCTTTTTTGTTTTGCTTCGGTTGTAGTTGCGTTGTTTCCATTTAGGTTACTCAGGTCATCGACTTCCGAACTCTGTACTTCAAGAAAATTCTCCCCGAGTCCCTCCCGATCAATAATGATATTGTGCAATACAGTGCAAGAAATCACAATATATTTGAGATGTTCCAGCTTTTTAATATCGACGTGTTTCAAGATTCGGAATTTTTGTTTTAATCTCCCAAAGGCTTGTTCGATGCATACCCTGGTGGAACTATGGACATAATTGAACCTCTTTTCCATGGGACTAAGAAAGCCATTGTCTCGGTAAGGAACCAGAAGGTAAGTTGTGAGAGGGTAGGCTGAGTCACCCAAAATATGACCACAATCTACAATACTCTCCGGACTCTCCCTCAGATTCCTCCCTATTGGGCTGTTTTCCCAAACATTAGCGTCATGACAGCTTCCAGGATAACCGAAAAAAACATCCAGAAATCTTTGCTTGCTATCGCAAATCGCCTACAAAAGAAAGGTTCTATTGAGGAAATTTGGAATACATTTAAGGGCAACAAACATTTTACCTGTAGGTTGGTCGAACAAACTCCTTTTCTGTTAAAATAGCTCACTTTATCAGATGAAGGAGCTAGGATAGGAATGTGGCTCCCATCAACACAACCTACAACATTAGGCATTGGATTGTCTCTAAGGTTTGCAAAAGCTGCCATTGTTTCATTTAGGTTTGTGGGCCATTTTATAAATTTGCTTTTAAGCTGGTATATCAAATAAACAATTTCCAAAAAACAGTGAAATGCTGCTCCGATTGATACATTAAATAAATTCGATAGCTCACGGAAACATGACCCATTGGCCAGTTTCCAAATGGTCAAATACAATGCCAGTTTAAGGGCCAATTTTGGCCGGCCAGTGTTTCTTGTTGCCCATATATTTTTCAATTCGTTTTCAACAAACTGAAAACAAAATGTTTAACTTCATTGATTTTCATTATAGTAGAAAAAAATACTTACATTAAACGTGGACCTCGACATCCTAAAATGGCCTGCGAAGATGTGGTCTGGAAACTCCAAAATTATTTTGATAAAACCAGGATTCTTAGGAATCATTGGAGTATATTTTCTTAAATTTATAATTTTTCTTTTTACGACTTTATTTCGTTTTTTTATTCTGAAATTATTTTTTGAAATGATGCTTTTGTTTTCATTTTCATTCAATAATTGATCGCATATAATTTTCAGGACAAATTCTTTCAAAGCAGCCATTTCTGTGTTTCTGATTTTTGTCTGACGTTTATGAACATTCAGTGACTAACATAAAATTGTACTAAAGCAGGCCTGCACGCGTTCTGCAGAATTGGTGCGTTCATTTATGCAACAAAGCAGAAAGACGATTGTACTAACGCAGATTTCCGACGTTTATGAAAACACCCAAGGCTGGCAAAGCCCAGAAGAACATCACCAAGACCGACAAGAAAAGGAAACGCAAGAGGAAGGAAAGCTACGCAATCTACATCTACAAAGTGTTGAAGCAAGTCCATCCCGATACTGGAATTTCATCGAAAGCCATGAGCATCATGAACAGTTTCGTCAACGACATCTTCGAGAGGATCGCTGCTGAAGCTTCTCGTTTGGCTCACTACAACAAGCGCTCAACAATCACCAGTCGGGAAATCCAAACCGCTGTTCGTTTGTTGTTGCCTGGTGAACTCGCCAAGCACGCTGTTAGTGAAGGAACAAAGGCAGTCACCAAATACACCAGCTCGAAGTAAATTCGTATCGACATCTTTCTCTACAAAAAATGGCCCTTTTCAGGGCCGCAAAAATATCACTAAGAGATAAATCTAACTTCAATCTTCAATTCAATCATTCATTCTTGCTGCGAAAATTAAAAAAAGAAAATGACATACAAAATTACAAATGTGAGTGTGTCGACTGTACATTCTGCATACATAGGCGTCGCGTCGTCGTCGCCTATTGCAAAAGAAAAAAACAAAATGTCGCTGTGGCTGTAGGGAAAAAATATTGTTTTTGCTTTTTTTCCCCTGTTAATTTGATAGAATTCAAGAAGATTGAATATTTTCTGAATTCTTAACAGAATACAGATTGTTTTTTGAAATTATGAATGAATTTAGTTTTCCATCTACGAGTCGGAGAAAACAAGTTTTTTTTTTGCTAATTTTATGGAATTTCAGTAGTTTAGAGATATTTTCAGTGTAAATTTCGAATTTAATACATTCTGCATGCATTGGGGACGCGTCGTCGTCGTCCATTGAAAAAGAAGAAGAAAAAAAAACAAAATGGAGCTATCATGAAAATTATTTTGTCGCTGTAGGGAAAAAATCTTGTTTTTGGTTTTTTTTTCTGTGTTAATTTGATAGAATTCAGGAAGATTGAATATTTTCTGAATACAGATTGTTTTTTTTTTTTTTTAAATAAAGATTTCCAAGCAATATGACGGAATTTAGTTTTCCATCTACGAGTCGAAGAAAAAGTTTTTTTTTTGCTAATTTGATGAAATTTCAGTAGTTTTGAAATATTTTCAATATAAATTTCGAATTTAATACATTCTGCATGCATTGGCGACGCGTCGCCGTCGTCGTCCATTGAAATTTGAAAAAGAAGAAAAAAAAACAACATGGCGATATCATGAAAATTATTTTGTGCCGCTGTAGGGAAAAAATGTGTTTTTTTTTTTTGTGTTCCTTCGATAGAATTCTGGAAGTTTGAATAATTTCTGAATGTATAGTATAAGAAAGAAGGAAAAAAAGAAATACAAATTGGTTTTATGAAATTACGAACTTGAAGAAATATGAAACAATTTAGTTTTCACAATACGAGTCGAAAGAAACAAGTTTTTTTTTTTTCTTCGTAATTTGATGGAACTTGAGTAGTTTAGTGTAAATTTCGAATTGATTAGTAATATCTCTTTGAAAAAATGTTTGTAGTCCTGAAAAGGACTGTGGATTTGTGTCAAGTATTTCAAATAAATTTTGAATTTACTTCTTGGCCTTCTTTGCAGCGACGACCTTTTTCGGCTTGGCGACAGATGCGGTTGATTTTGCTTTTGGAACCTTTGGCTTGGGTGCGGCAGCCTTTGCTTTTGTTGGCTTAGCTTTGACTGCTGGTGTCTTCTTGGCACTTTTGGCTGCCTTTGGCTTTTCAACCTTCTTTTTGTCAGCGGTTTTCTTGGAGGCAATAGCAGCAGATTTCTTCACTTTCTTCTCACCAGCGGCCTTTTTCAATTTCTTGTCACCGGCAGCGGCAGCCTTTGGCTTGGCAGCAGCTTTTTTCTTCTCCACTGACTTTGCTTTTGGTTCTTTGTTGGCTGTAGCAGACAATTTAAACGAACCAGCTGCACCTTTTCCTTTAGTTTGCACTAATTTTCCACTAATCACTGAACTTTTCAAATATTTTTTAATGAATGGAGCGAGTCTTTGCACATCAACTTTGTATGTAGCAGCAATATATTTCTTGATTGCCAACAATGATGAACCACCACGTTCTTTCAATGTTTTAATGGCGGCGTCGACCATCTGCTGAGTTGGAGGATGTGTTTGCGGTTTTTGGCTTCTTTGCTGCAGCGCTTGCAGCCTTTTTGGGCTTCTTTTCAGCAACAATTGCGGGTGATGCAGCGGCGGTTTCAGACATTTTGATTTTTTTTTAGATTAAACACTTTTTTCACTTGAGAAATAGCACTTTGAAATTTATTCTTTTCAATAAAATTCCATAAGTGACGTGCATCATCGACACGATGTGATGAGAATTAAGGAGACCGAAGGTAAACAAAATTTTCATTTACTTGAACGCATTTGCTCTGCTGCCACCTTAGGTTATTGTGAAATATTAATTTATTTCAATATAATTAAGTGAAAATATGTTAAAAGCTGTATTGGTTTTCATTCATACAATATAATAGCTTGTTTATTCAATAATTTCATTAAGAAATAACCATCAATCAATTCACAAACGAAGTTTGAAGTCGATGTTTGATGAATTTTTTTCAATAGTTCTGTTTAAAAACGCTCGTATTTTAACAATTATAAACAATTTTTCAATGAATTTTACTTTTTTAGATTGTCAAGAGCTTATTCCATCGTGTTATGAAAAAATTTCAACAAAATATGTTACGTATCTGCGGAGAAATAATTAAAACTATTTCATAATTGAAACGCGTCATTGGCTTTCTCTCGTCAATGGAATTTTTTCACAAAATAATATTTTCATTTGAAAACTAGCAAAAAAGCCAAAAGTATGGCTTGAAATAGTTAAAATTATTAGTTTACTAATATTTTACATTATTATTGTTGAAAAATAGAGTTTGATAACATTTTGTTTCTTGAAAATGCTTCGAATTAAATTCCTACTGAAACGTATGCGACACATGGAACTGCCTTCACTTCAAGCATTGTTTTTTTTTCTTAGAATTTGATTTGTAAATACAAAAGAAATGCTGGGAATAAATAATTTTTTTTCAAACTGTAATATTTCTAATAAATCTTAATATTCTTCTTGTGGAAAAACAAAGTTTTATTATATTTTTCTCCTTGAAAGCGCTCCTACAAAAATTCAGATTAAAACGTATGAATGGCGCTGTATTCTCTTTCTTTCGAAAATTAGAGATTTCTTTTGTAATTTGCTTTGTATTTTGTAACTACAAAGCGAAAATCCTCAAAGAATGTATTTTAATACATATTTAGGATTTGTATAACTATCCTTTTCAATCAAATATCATCCAAGAATAATTTTCAATGCATTCTCTCTCTCAATAATCTTTTTTTTTTCCTAGTAAATCTGTATTGAATTCGCATGTTCTAGGAAGAATATGAAAATAGTCATAAAATGCTCAAAATCATAAATTCTCAGAAGTAAAATAAAGTACAAATATTTCTACCTACGTTGACGATGCCTAATCTCAATACAAAAAAAAAACCTAAGTACACTGCCTGGCTTAGAGCAATAAAATACAGCATACAAATCCACATACGATGACATCATAAATATGTCTCATGAATTTTAATTTGAAGCAATAAAAAAAAATTGAAATGATCGTGTATCTCTTTTTGACTTTTTGTGGTCCTGAAAAGGACCTTTGTTGTAAGTTTGATATGATAAAACTTAAGCACGTTCACCACGAATACGTCTTGCCAACTGGATGTCTTTTGGCATAATTGTCACACGCTTAGCATGAATGGCACACAAGTTGGTATCTTCGAAAAGACCAACCAAGTAGGCTTCACTTGCTTCTTGCAACGCCATGACAGCAGAGCTCTGGAAACGCAGATCTGTCTTGAAATCCTGGGCAATTTCACGAACCAAACGCTGGAAAGGCAATTTGCGGATCAACAATTCGGTACTCTTTTGGTAGCGACGAATTTCACGAAGAGCAACGGTACCGGGACGATAACGATGTGGCTTCTTCACTCCTCCGGTAGCTGGAGCACTTTTGCGAGCAGCCTTGGTGGCGAGCTGCTTCCTGGGTGCCTTTCCTCCGGTTGATTTACGGGCAGTTTGCTTGGTACGAGCCATAATTTCAGCACTTCACTTTTTTTTCACTTCACACTTGACACACTTTTTTGTTCAGTTCAGAATATTAAAGTAGCCCAAATGGCACCTCTTTAACATTAATTTCAAATGAGATTTGTCTGCGTTCAGTCGTTTCGTTTGCATGGCATTTTTCACAATTCCTATTGGATTCTCTTTGGCCGAAAACGTATAAATAGGCACTGAGTTTTGGGGTAAAATCATAGTTCGATTGTGACTTCCATTGTGTGCAGTGCTAAAAGTAAAAAATAATTTTGAAAAATGACTGGTCGTGGTAAAGGAGGAAAAGGCTTGGGCAAAGGAGGAGCAAAGCGTCATCGTAAAGTGCTGCGCGATAATATCCAAGGTATTACCAAGCCGTATTCGTCGTTTGGCTCGTCGTGGTGGTGTGAAGCGTATTTCTGGATTGATCTACGAAGAAACCCGTGGTGTTCCGAAAGTGTTTTTGGAAAATGTGATTCGTGATGCTGTTACTTACACCGAACACGCTAAGCGAAAGACCGTCACAGCCATGGATGTCGTTTACGCTTTGAAGAGACAAGGCCGTACTCTCTACGGTTTCGGAGGTTAAATTCTTGTTTAAGAATTCTCAAAAATCGGTCCTTTTCAGGACCACAAAAAAATCTTAAATTGCTATGAATCTAAAATTTTTAATTTACAAGAAAAAGACTAGGGGCATTTGAATAAAATAAAATGAATGCACATTGAAAACTTGAAGAAGCAGCGCGATGGCCAGCTGCTATTTCAGACATGGAAAATATGTGAAAAAGAAACTAAAATTTTAAATTCTCAAGAAAAAGAGCATGGATGGCGCATTCTTAATACAATTTTCTCAAATAAAAATTGAAAACCTGAAGAAGCGGTGCGACGGCTGCAAGCGTTTCTCTTTTCAGACAAATGAAAAATTGAATCTGATTTTTTTTTTTGCAAGCCAAAAATTTAAGTAAACTAATGAATCTAAGATTTTAAGTTTCAAATCGAACGATAATTTCAAGTTAAAAAAAAATTCATCAGAAGGGACGCGCTGCAAAAACAGTTGCCAGCGTGCTTCTTTCTTCGTTTTCCAATAAATTCAGACATTTTGTTTGTTCTTCCTCTTCGCACAAACTTAATTGTGTGCGTATGTGCTGTTTTTGAAATGACGCCATATTATTTTTTCAACGTACAAAAAAAAAAAAAAACTCAATATGAATTTTATTTTGTATGGATGTGCACACAAACGACGCCGTTTTTGTTTTTTTGGAAATTGAAATGAAAAACGTATCTCTTAATGTATGTTTTTGTCGTCCTGAAAAGGACGGTTTTTGTTTTTTTTTGCAGCACGAGTATAATTTAAGCACTCTTTTCGGTCTTCTTGGGCAATAAAACAGCTTGGATGTTTGGAAGAACACCACCTTGAGCAATTGTGACACCAGACAACAATTTGTTCAATTCTTCGTCGTTGCGGATGGCCAATTGCAAATGGCGGGGAATAATTCTTGTCTTCTTGTTGTCACGAGCAGCATTTCCCGCCAATTCCAGGACTTCAGCAGCCAAATATTCCATCACAGCTGCCAAGTAAACTGGGGCACCAGCTCCGACGCGCTCAGCATAGTTTCCCTTGCGGAGCAAACGATGAATACGACCGACTGGGAATTGAAGACCAGCACGATTTGAGCGGGACTTTGCCTTTCCCTTCACTTTACCACCTTTACCACGACCAGACATTTTAAGTTAGTGTTAGATTTTTAAAAAGAGAAACACAATCGAGCACTTTACACTTCACAATGAGCTAAAACGAAAAAACGCGCTTCTATTTATACTCGAGTTTTTTGTGTTCTCTCTTTCTAGCTATTCGTTGTCGCACACAAAAATTTTATGTTCGAATCACTAACAAAGAGGGCGCAAATTCGGGGGTAAATTCACAGTTCTCGTTCAATCGTCATTCAGTGTACAAGTGAAGTGAAAAGTGAATTTTAATTTAAAATGCCGCCTAAGACTAGTGGTAAAGCAGCAAAGAAGGCTGGCAAAGCCCAGAAGAACATCACCAAGACCGACAAGAAAAGGAAACGCAAGAGGAAGGAAAGCTACGCAATCTACATCTACAAAGTGTTGAAGCAAGTCCATCCCGATACTGGAATTTCATCGAAAGCCATGAGCATCATGAACAGTTTCGTCAACGACATCTTCGAGAGGATCGCTGCTGAAGCTTCTCGTTTGGCTCACTACAACAAGCGCTCAACAATCACCAGTCGGGAAATCCAAACCGCTGTTCGTTTGTTGTTGCCTGGTGAACTCGCCAAGCACGCTGTTAGTGAAGGAACAAAGGCAGTCACCAAATACACCAGCTCGAAGTAAATTCGTATCGACATCTTTCTCTACAAAAAATGGCCCTTTTCAGGGCCGCAAAAATATCACTAAGAGATAAATCTAACTTCAATTCAATCATTCATTCTTGCTGCGAAAATTAAAAAAAGAAAATGACATACAAAATTACAAATGTGAGTGTGTCGACTGTACATTCTGCATACATAGGCGTCGCGTCGTCGTCGCCTATTGCAAAAGAAAAAAACAAAATGTCGCTGTGGCTGTAGGGAAAAAATATTGTTTTTGCTTTTTTTCCCCTGTTAATTTGATAGAATTCAAGAAGATTGAATATTTTCTGAATTCTTAACAGAATACAGATTGTTTTTTGAAATTATGAATGAATTTAGTTTTCCATCTACGAGTCGGAGAAAACAAGTTTTTTTTTTGCTAATTTTATGGAATTTCAGTAGTTTAGAGATATTTTCAGTGTAAATTTCGAATTTAATACATTCTGCATGCATTGGGGACGCGTCGTCGTCGTCCATTGAAAAAGAAGAAGAAAAAAAAACAAAATGGAGCTATCATGAAAATTATTTTGTCGCTGTAGGGAAAAAATCTTGTTTTTGGTTTTTTTTTCTGTGTTAATTTGATAGAATTCAGGAAGATTGAATATTTTCTGAATACAGATTGTTTTTTTTTTTTTTTAAATAAAGATTTCCAAGCAATATGACGGAATTTAGTTTTCCATCTACGAGTCGAAGAAAAAGTTTTTTTTTTGCTAATTTGATGAAATTTCAGTAGTTTTGAAATATTTTCAATATAAATTTCGAATTTAATACATTCTGCATGCATTGGCGACGCGTCGCCGTCGTCGTCCATTGAAATTTGAAAAAGAAGAAAAAAAAACAACATGGCGATATCATGAAAATTATTTTGTGCCGCTGTAGGGAAAAAATGTGTTTTTTTTTTTTGTGTTCCTTCGATAGAATTCTGGAAGTTTGAATAATTTCTGAATGTATAGTATAAGAAAGAAGGAAAAAAAGAAATACAAATTGGTTTTATGAAATTACGAACTTGAAGAAATATGAAACAATTTAGTTTTCACAATACGAGTCGAAAGAAACAAGTTTTTTTTTTCTTCGTAATTTGATGGAACTTGAGTAGTTTAGTGTAAATTTCGAATTGATTAGTAATATCTCTTTGAAAAAATGTTTGTAGTCCTGAAAAGGACTGTGGATTTGTGTCAAGTATTTCAAATAAATTTTGAATTTACTTCTTGGCCTTCTTTGCAGCGACGACCTTTTTCGGCTTGGCGACAGATGCGGTTGATTTTGCTTTTGGAACCTTTGGCTTGGGTGCGGCAGCCTTTGCTTTTGTTGGCTTAGCTTTGACTGCTGGTGTCTTCTTGGCACTTTTGGCTGCCTTTGGCTTTTCAACCTTCTTTTTGTCAGCGGTTTTCTTGGAGGCAATAGCAGCAGATTTCTTCACTTTCTTCTCACCAGCGGCCTTTTTCAATTTCTTGTCACCGGCAGCGGCAGCCTTTGGCTTGGCAGCAGCTTTTTTCTTCTCCACTGACTTTGCTTTTGGTTCTTTGTTGGCTGTAGCAGACAATTTAAACGAACCAGCTGCACCTTTTCCTTTAGTTTGCACTAATTTTCCACTAATCACTGAACTTTTCAAATATTTTTTAATGAATGGAGCGAGTCTTTGCACATCAACTTTGTATGTAGCAGCAATATATTTCTTGATTGCCAACAATGATGAACCACCACGTTCTTTCAATGTTTTAATGGCGGCGTCGACCATCTGCTGAGTTGGAGGATGTGTTGGTGCGGTTTTTGGCTTCTTTGCTGCAGCGCTTGCAGCCTTTTTGGGCTTCTTTTCAGCAACAATTGCGGGTGATGCAGCGGCGGTTTCAGACATTTTGATTTTTTTTTAGATTAAACACTTTTTTCACTTGAGAAATAGCACTTTGAAATTTATTCTTTTCAATAAAATTCCATAAGTGACGCGCATCATCGACACGATGTGATGAGAATTAAGGAGACCGAAGGTAAACAAAATTTTCATTTACTTGAACGCATTTGCTCTGCTGCCACCTTAGGTTATTGTGAAATATTAATTTATTTCAATATAATTAAGTGAAAATATGTTAAAAGCTGTATTGGTTTTCATTCATACAATATAATAGCTTGTTTATTCAATAATTTCATTAAGAAATAACCATCAATCAATTCACAAACGAAGTTTGAAGTCGATGTTTGATGAATTTTTTTCAATAGTTCTGTTTAAAAACGCTCGTATTTTAACAATTATAAACAATTTTTCAATGAATTTTACTTTTTTAGATTGTCAAGAGCTTATTCCATCGTGTTATGAAAAAATTTCAACAAAATATGTTACGTATCTGCGGAGAAATAATTAAAACTATTTCATAATTGAAACGCGTCATTGGCTTTCTCTCGTCAATGGAATTTTTTCACAAAATAATATTTTCATTTGAAAACTAGCAAAAAAGCCAAAAGTATGGCTTGAAATAGTTAAAATTAATAGTTTACTAATATTTTACATTATTATTGTTGAAAAATAGAGTTTGATAACATTTTGTTTCTTGAAAATGCTTCGAATTAAATTCCTACTGAAACGTATGCGACACATGGAACTGCCTTCACTTCAAGCATTGTTTTTTTTCTTAGAATTTGATTTGTAAATACAAAAGAAATGCTGGGAATAAATAATTTTTTTTCAAACTGTAATATTTCTAATAAATCTTAATATTCTTCTTGTGGAAAAACAAAGTTTTATTATATTTTTCTCCTTGAAAGCGCTCCTACAAAAATTCAGATTAAAACGTATGAATGGCGCTGTATTCTCTTTCTTTCGAAAATTAGAGATTTCTTTTGTAATTTGCTTTGTATTTTGTAACTACAAAGCGAAAATCCTCAAAGAATGTATTTTAATACATATTTAGGATTTGTATAACTATCCTTTTCAATCAAATATCATCCAAGAATAATTTTCAATGCATTCTCTCTCTCAATAATCTTTTTTTTTTCCTAGTAAATCTGTATTGAATTCGCATGTTCTAGGAAGAATATGAAAATAGTCATAAAATGCTCAAAATCATAAATTCTCAGAAGTAAAATAAAGTACAAATATTTCTACCTACGTTGACGATGCCTAATCTCAATACAAAAAAAAAACCTAAGTACACTGCCTGGCTTAGAGCAATAAAATACAGCATACAAATCCACATACGATGACATCATAAATATGTCTCATGAATTTTAATTTGAAGCAATAAAAAAAAATTGAAATGATCGTGTATCTCTTTTTGACTTTTTGTGGTCCTGAAAAGGACCTTTGTTGTAAGTTTGATATGATAAAACTTAAGCACGTTCACCACGAATACGTCTTGCCAACTGGATGTCTTTTGGCATAATTGTCACACGCTTAGCATGAATGGCACACAAGTTGGTATCTTCGAAAAGACCAACCAAGTAGGCTTCACTTGCTTCTTGCAACGCCATGACAGCAGAGCTCTGGAAACGCAGATCTGTCTTGAAATCCTGGGCAATTTCACGAACCAAACGCTGGAAAGGCAATTTGCGGATCAACAATTCAGTACTCTTTTGGTAGCGACGAATTTCACGAAGAGCAACGGTACCGGGACGATAACGATGTGGCTTCTTCACTCCTCCGGTAGCTGGAGCACTTTTGCGGGCAGCCTTGGTGGCGAGCTGCTTCCTGGGTGCCTTTCCTCCGGTTGATTTACGGGCAGTTTGCTTGGTACGAGCCATAGTTTCAGCACTTCACTTTTTTTTCACTTCACACTTGACACACTTGACACACTTTTTTGTTCAGAATATTAAAGTAGCCCAAATGGCACCTCTTTAACATTAATTTCAAATGAGATTTGTCTGCGTTCAGTCGTTTCGTTTGCATGGCATTTTTCACAATTCCTATTGGATTCTCTTTGGCCGAAAACGTATAAATAGGCACTGAGTTTTGGGGTAAAATCACACAGACGTGAAACGGATAACACACAATTTAGAATAAACAGACAAACAACCCTAATAAAAGAAATAATCCACCGATCCCAATAAAAGGTTCAGCAGTGTAAATTTCTACCTGCGCCCTACCTGTTAAAGGATTAAAGGACAATGGATGATCTGGCAATGGATAATCCGAATCAGGCACTGAGTTTATTTTCTAAGCTGATTAAGCAGCTTAGGACTAATCTCGGTGACGTGAAGGTCAATCAAGCCTACAACGAATTCATGAGGAAAAGCCAAACAAGCATGGATATGGAAGCTGAAGAAACCTACAACACCGGAGTTTCAGACAGCGAAGAAGAAGACGGACCAGTCACCGGCCTCACTAGCGACGAAAATGGTGAAACCAGCTCGGATACTTCCTTTACAGAGGTGAAAAGGAAATGCAACAAGCGACCAAAGTCACCTCCACAACAACTACAGGACGAAACTAAAAAGAGGAAGGAAGAGGGGACCATGCAGAAAAATGACAACCTGCAGCCAGCAGGAAAACCTCCCGCATTGGTTCAACCTCAACCAACCACAAGTTCCGCACCAAAACCAGTCGAAATCCAAAAAGACACCAACACCAACACCAAGAAGGCAAAAATTCCACCAATTATTTGCTACTCATGCAATGTTGCCCAGATTGGGAAATTTTGCCGTGCCCAAAGACTGATTTACGATGTCAAAAACAAATCGGACACAACCATCATTCAAGCGGGAAACAGAGAGTCGTTCGATATTATCAGGAACTATCTCAAACAGGAATGTATGGAGTTCAATACGTTCACGCCCAGAGAAGATAGGAAAAATCTTCTTCTCCTCAAAGGAATTCACCACTCCTATACCGCCATCGAAGTAGAGGATGAACTGAGGATCGAAGGTCTACCCATTGTGAAAGTCACTCCATTCAAACCGCCAAGGAACAACGCCAAGGAAGTGAACAGTTTCGTCGTGGAACTGGATAAAACCTATGACATCAGGGAAGTGTACACAAAGACACTAGTCATGAACCAACGCGTACACTGGGAAAGACTTAAATCCATCGACATCGTCCAATGCAGGAACTGCCAGCAACTAGGACATGTTGCTTCCAATTGCGGACGCAAATATGTTTGCGTCAAGTGCAAAGAAGACCACAAGCCCGGTCAATGCCAAAGGAAGGACAATGTGGAGCGGACCACAGTATGGTGCGCAAATTGTAAGAAGGAAGGTCATCCAGCCAACTACAAAGGATGCCCCATCATCAAGGCCAAGCTGGCCCAAAAGAAGAAAAAGGCCGCTGAAAAGAGGGCCCAACACGCTTTGGCAGTAAAATCGGTGCACACCTACGTTCAACCCGGCATTGACTATGCAGCCATGACCAAAGGACTTGGAGCAAACAAGCCTCGTCAACAAGTGCCCGCCGCAGCCCCAAAACCGGCACAGCCAGCCGCAGCCAAAAGGCCAAGCATAAGGGTCATCCCCAGGAAGGAAAACCCAGAAGCGACCCCCATTGACATCAACGGTGAAGCCAAACGCCTTTTCGGCTCGGACCTTCTGACATTAATTAGAAACGCCAAGAATGCTGTCCCAAGCAACTACGCACAACTCAGCGAGGATGAAAAGAGAGTGGCCTTTGCCACCATCATTCTCCAAATCTGCCTATGAAGAAGCTACGACTCCTGACGTACAATGTAAATTCATTGTACAGCCTTGAGAAAAGGACGTCATTCAACTTGTTCATGAAGAACAACAGCCCGGACATAGCCCTCATCAGTGAAACAAACGTCAGCAGGAGGAATAGTATCGACATCTCCGGCTACACCACATTCAGGCAGGATAAGGACGAAAGCCGAAGGGGGACGGCCATATTCCTAAAGAAGCAACTCAATCCTAACGCCAATGAAGTTATCATCTCAGGACTACGGACCAGTGAAGCAACGGCCATCAAACTAAATATAGGAGGAGGAGAGACCCTTACGGTGATAAGCCTGTATGTGAAATGCAGATCCTCAGTGTCGCATATTCACAACGATTTTAATGTACTCAACAATACATTAAGGCAATCCACATATGGAATCATCGGTGGAGACTTCAACGCAAGGCATCATAACTGGATGGACACCACAATAAACATCGAAGGACAAGCGATCGCAGACTGGATGGAACAAAACAGCAACAATCACTCCCTGGTGGTAATCTCGCAGCCTAAACCGACTTTCCCAAGGACTCCGTCATGGTTGGACTTCTTCATGGCCTCCTCAGACTTGGTACATATCCTTCCCGAATTCAGGAATTATGTGTGCACAACTGTCTGCAGTGATTCCGACCATGAAGCAGTTCAACTATCAATCAACCTTCATCTCGCCATTCCTTTAATGAGAATACCACCAGATGACTGCCTGGATTACAGCAAGCTTGACGTCGAGAAGCTCAATAGTGACGTGGAACGCAGTCTGGTCATTCCATCTCCCAACAGGAATCTTCGCAATGAAGAGATCGACAGCGCCATCGAAGGACTTGAAGCAGCCATCAAAACAGCCATTGACAACCAGAAGGTACCCAAAACATCCAGGGATAGATACCGACACCTTCCAGTCTTTGTGCAAAATTTGTACAACCACAGGCAACGGCTGAGGAAACGTCTTCAACGGATTCACCACCGGGAACTCAACACCGTCAATAGGGACTACCAGGCAGTCAAAGCAGAACTCCAATGTACTAACACCATGTTCCGGAACGCCATCCAATACCACAACAACCTTCACTTCCAGAAGAGGCTCCAGGAAATAAAACCTGGTCCCAATGCCTTCAAGGAAATTAATAGGATTGCCGGAAGGAAGGAGAGTGTTCCCGACATTATAGTTTATAATGGCAATGAGGTTTCGTCAGCAGCTGAGAAAGCCGAGGCTTTTGCATCCTGCTTCGAAGGAAACTTCACACCATCTCCATCCACGGACTCTGCATTTCTCGAGGAAATCGAGGAATCCGTGCAACGATCCATCCAGCCAGGCAACGAAGAAGTCACCTTTAGCTCCACAAACCCTGCCGATGATCCAACTGAAAATAATGATAAGTTTTGTACAAGAGAAGAAGTCAGCGAAGTCATCAAGAACCTGAAGCCAAAAAAATCAACAGGACCTGATGGAGTCTCCAACTTCATGCTGAAGAAGCTCTCCCAAGTGTTCATCTTGTACATCACCATTATCTTCAACAATTGCCTCAACAACTGCTATTTTCCTCAAAAATGGAAAACTGCGAAAATAGTGGCAATCCCGAAGAAGGGCGGAAGGAACCTTGTGACCAATTTCAGGCCAATCTCCCTCCTCAACAACATCAGCAAAATCTTAGAAGAGATTATACTGAGAAGACTGAAGATGTGCAGCTCCGACAACAACCTCATCCCGGACTTTCAATTTGGATTTAGAGAAAAACACTCTACTCTGCATCCGCTGGCTAAACTCCAACACGATATCGCAGCGGCACTCAACAGCCATCGAGTATCCGTTGCGTGCTTATTAGATGTGGAAAAGGCATTTGACAGCGTGTGGATTGAAGGGCTTAATCACAAACTATACCTTTTAGGTTTACCATCCAATCTAATAAAAATTTTATTTTCTTTTCTCTCTTCCAGGAACTTCTTTGTTCAATTGGAGAACTCTAAATCTTCGACAAGGTCAATAAAAGCTGGAGTTGCTCAAGGATCAAAACTTGGACCATTCCTTTTCAGCCTGATGACCAGCGATCAGCCAACAAGCAGTGAATGTGAGAGTCTTCTGTATGCAGATGACTCAATCACATACTGCTCTTCACCATCGCCTATCATCGCAGCCAGGAAGGTGGAATCCCATATACAAAGGCTTTACGACTTCTACAAGAAATGGGGAATACGCATCAACACAGAGAAATCAGAGCTGATTTGCTTCCGAAGGCCCACCAATAGCAGAGGTAGAAGAGCTGGAAGATGCCAAGGCATCTCAATTTCTCTACCCGATGGATCAACGTTGGCAGCGAAGAGAAACACCAAATACCTTGGAGTCCACTTCAATGAGATGATGAAGTTCAACCCTCACTCGAGAGCTGTACTAAAGAAGGCCAACCACGCCCTACACCGACTGAATCCGCTTCTAAGAAGAAGAACAGGACTCAGCAAACCAACGAAGCTTCTTATATACAAGCAGCTAATTCGGCCCGTCATCACCTACAGCTTTCCAGTATGGTATACCATTTCAAAGACAGCAATGAAGGAACTCCAAGTGTTCGAACGAAAAGTCCTGCGGAGCTGCACAGGACTTTATTTCAACCATCAGAGAAGGAGGCATTTCAGCAACAAAAGACTCTACGACGAAGCAAAAATTACACCACTGGACAAATACCTAATTCAGTCAGCTAAAAGGATAGCAGCATCACTGAGCAATCACCCCAACAACCTCATCAACGGAATAACCACACAACAAAGACACCCTGAACCGAGATACCTATGCACGCTGGACGTACTAAGGGAGGAGCTCGAGCAAACCAACGACGAAGGAGATCTTCAATTTTACGCTGACACGGGGTCAGCTTTTAACCGCGGCTAAGAACCTCATCAATGGACAACCAGGACTGAACATCCCGAGATTTTGTATTTCATGTATTTTTTATCTTTTACTCATTCATATTTTTGTTAATCTTAAATTTAGAAAACAAACATTGTATATAGTTAGGCCCCTTCTGTGCCAACAAATTAAAAATCAAATATTACCTTAAGTACTAATCAATAAATTGTAAATATGTATATAAATATTAGTTCAAATAAAGATAAAATGTAAAAAAATGTATATGGGTAAAATCATAGTTCGATTGTGACTTCCATTGTGTGCAGTGCTAAAAGTGAAAAATAATTTTGAAAAATGACTGGTCGTGGTAAAGGAGGAAAAGGCTTGGGCAAAGGAGGAGCAAAGCGTCATCGTAAAGTGCTGCGCGATAATATCCAAGGTATTACCAAGCCAGCCATTCGTCGTTTGGCTCGTCGTGGTGGTGTGAAGCGTATTTCTGGATTGATCTACGAAGAAACCCGTGGTGTTCTGAAAGTGTTTTTGGAAAATGTGATTCGTGATGCTGTTACTTACACCGAACACGCTAAGCGAAAGACCGTCACAGCCATGGATGTCGTTTACGCTTTGAAGAGACAAGGCCGTACACTCTACGGTTTCGGAGGTTAAATTCTTGTTTAAGAATTCTCAAAAATCGGTCCTTTTCAGGACCACAAAAAAATCTTAAATTGCTATGAATCTAAAATTTTTAATTTACAAGAAAAAGACTAGGGGCATTTGAATAAAATAAAATGAATGAACATTGAAAACTTGAAGAAGCAGCGCGATGGCCAGCTGCTAGTGTTTAGTCTGCTATTTCAGACATGGAAAATATGTGAAAAAGAAACTAAAATTTTAAATTCTCAAGAAAAAGAGCATGGATGGCGCATTCTTAATACAATTTTCTCAAATAAAAATTGAAAACCTGAAGAAGCGGTGCGACGGCTGCAAGCGTTTCTCTTTTCAGACAAATGAAAAATTGAATCTGATTTTTTTTTTTGCAAGCCAAAAATTTAAGTAAACTAATGAATCTAAGATTTTAAGTTTCAAATCGAACGATAATTTCAAGTTAAAAAAAAAATTCATCAGAAGGGACGCGCTGCAAAAACAGTTGCCAGCGTGCTTCTTTCTTCGTTTTCCAATAAATTCAGACATTTTGTTTGTTCTTCCTCTTTTTTTCATTCTATTGCCTTCGCACAAACTTAATTGTGTGCGTATGTGCTGTTTTTGAAATGACGCCATATTATTTTTTCAACGTACAAAAAAAAAAAAAAACTCAATATGAATTTTATTTTGTATGGATGTGCACACAAACGACGCCGTTTTTGTTTTTTTGGAAATTGAAATGAAAAACGTATCTCTTAATGTATGTTTTTGTCGTCCTGAAAAGGACGGTTTTTGTTTTTTTTTGCAGCACGAGTATAATTTAAGCACTCTTTTCGGTCTTCTTGGGCAATAAAACAGCTTGGATGTTTGGAAGAACACCACCTTGAGCAATTGTGACACCAGACAACAATTTGTTCAATTCTTCGTCGTTGCGGATGGCCAATTGCAAATGGCGGGGAATAATTCTTGTCTTCTTGTTGTCACGAGCAGCATTTCCCGCCAATTCCAGGACTTCAGCAGCCAAATATTCCATCACAGCTGCCAAGTAAACTGGGGCACCAGCTCCGACGCGCTCAGCATAGTTTCCCTTGCGGAGCAAACGATGAATACGACCGACTGGGAATTGAAGACCAGCACGATTTGAGCGGGACTTTGCCTTTCCCTTCACTTTACCACCTTTACCACGACCAGACATTTTAAGTTAGTGTTAGATTTTTAAAAAGAGAAACACAATCGAGCACTTTACACTTCACAATGAGCTAAAACGAAAAAACGCGCTTCTATTTATACTCGAGTTTTTTGTGTTCTCTCTTTCTAGCTATTCGTTGTCGCACACAAAAATTTTATGTTCGAATCACTAACAAAGAGGGCGCAAATTCGGGGGTAAATTCACAGTTCTCGTTCAATCGTCATTCAGTGTACAAGTGAAGTGAAAAGTGAATTTTAATTTAAAATGCCGCCTAAGACTAGTGGTAAAGCAGCAAAGAAGGCTGGCAAAGCCCAGAAGAACATCACCAAGACCGACAAGAAAAGGAAACGCAAGAGGAAGGAAAGCTACGCAATCTACATCTACAAAGTGTTGAAGCAAGTCCATCCCGATACTGGAATTTCATCGAAAGCCATGAGCATCATGAACAGTTTCGTCAACGACATCTTCGAGAGGATCGCTGCTGAAGCTTCTCGTTTGGCTCACTACAACAAGCGCTCAACAATCACCAGTCGGGAAATCCAAACCGCTGTTCGTTTGTTGTTGCCTGGTGAACTCGCCAAGCACGCTGTTAGTGAAGGAACAAAGGCAGTCACCAAATACACCAGCTCGAAGTAAATTCGTATCGACATCTTTCTCTACAAAAAATGGCCCTTTTCAGGGCCGCAAAAATATCACTAAGAGATAAATCTAACTTCAATCTTCAATTCAATCATTCATTCTTGCTGCGAAAATTAAAAAAAGAAAATGACATACAAAATTACAAATGTGAGTGTGTCGACTGTACATTCTGCATACATAGGCGTCGCGTCGTCGTCGCCTATTGCAAAAGAAAAAAACAAAATGTCGCTGTGGCTGTAGGGAAAAAATATTGTTTTTGCTTTTTTTCCCCTGTTAATTTGATAGAATTCAAGAAGATTGAATATTTTCTGAATTCTTAACAGAATACAGATTGTTTTTTGAAATTATGAATGAATTTAGTTTTCCATCTACGAGTCGGAGAAAACAAGTTTTTTTTTTGCTAATTTTATGGAATTTCAGTAGTTTAGAGATATTTTCAGTGTAAATTTCGAATTTAATACATTCTGCATGCATTGGGGACGCGTCGTCGTCGTCCATTGAAAAAGAAGAAGAAAAAAAAACAAAATGGAGCTATCATGAAAATTATTTTGTCGCTGTAGGGAAAAAATCTTGTTTTTGGTTTTTTTTTCTGTGTTAATTTGATAGAATTCAGGAAGATTGAATATTTTCTGAATACAGATTGTTTTTTTTTTTTTTTTAAATAAAGATTTCCAAGCAATATGACGGAATTTAGTTTTCCATCTACGAGTCGAAGAAAAAGTTTTTTTTTTGCTAATTTGATGAAATTTCAGTAGTTTTGAAATATTTTCAATATAAATTTCGAATTTAATACATTCTGCATGCATTGGCGACGCGTCGCCGTCGTCGTCCATTGAAATTTGAAAAAGAAGAAAAAAAAACAACATGGCGATATCATGAAAATTATTTTGTGCCGCTGTAGGGAAAAAATGTGTTTTTTTTTTTGTGTTCCTTCGATAGAATTCTGGAAGTTTGAATAATTTCTGAATGTATAGTATAAGAAAGAAGGAAAAAAAGAAATACAAATTGGTTTTATGAAATTACGAACTTGAAGAAATATGAAACAATTTAGTTTTCACAATACGAGTCGAAAGAAACAAGTTTTTTTTTCTTCGTAATTTGATGGAACTTGAGTAGTTTAGTGTAAATTTCGAATTGATTAGTAATATCTCTTTGAAAAAATGTTTGTAGTCCTGAAAAGGACTGTGGATTTGTGTCAAGTATTTCAAATAAATTTTGAATTTACTTCTTGGCCTTCTTTGCAGCGACGACCTTTTTCGGCTTGGCGACAGATGCGGTTGATTTTGCTTTTGGAACCTTTGGCTTGGGTGCGGCAGCCTTTGCTTTTGTTGGCTTAGCTTTGACTGCTGGTGTCTTCTTGGCACTTTTGGCTGCCTTTGGCTTTTCAACCTTCTTTTTGTCAGCGGTTTTCTTGGAGGCAATAGCAGCAGATTTCTTCACTTTCTTCTCACCAGCGGCCTTTTTCAATTTCTTGTCACCGGCAGCGGCAGCCTTTGGCTTGGCAGCAGCTTTTTTCTTCTCCACTGACTTTGCTTTTGGTTCTTTGTTGGCTGTAGCAGACAATTTAAACGAACCAGCTGCACCTTTTCCTTTAGTTTGCACTAATTTTCCACTAATCACTGAACTTTTCAAATATTTTTTAATGAATGGAGCGAGTCTTTGCACATCAACTTTGTATGTAGCAGCAATATATTTCTTGATTGCCAACAATGATGAACCACCACGTTCTTTCAATGTTTTAATGGCGGCGTCGACCATCTGCTGAGTTGGAGGATGTGTTGGTGCGGTTTTTGGCTTCTTTGCTGCAGCGCTTGCAGCCTTTTTGGGCTTCTTTTCAGCAACAATTGCGGGTGATGCAGCGGCGGTTTCAGACATTTTGATTTTTTTTTAGATTAAACACTTTTTTCACTTGAGAAATAGCACTTTGAAATTTATTCTTTTCAATAAAATTCCATAAGTGACGCGCATCATCGACACGATGTGATGAGAATTAAGGAGACCGAAGGTAAACAAAATTTTCATTTACTTGAACGCATTTGCTCTGCTGCCACCTTAGGTTATTGTGAAATATTAATTTATTTCAATATAATTAAGTGAAAATATGTTAAAAGCTGTATTGGTTTTCATTCATACAATATAATAGCTTGTTTATTCAATAATTTCATTAAGAAATAACCATCAATCAATTCACAAACGAAGTTTGAAGTCGATGTTTGATGAATTTTTTTCAATAGTTCTGTTTAAAAACGCTCGTATTTTAACAATTATAAACAATTTTTCAATGAATTTTACTTTTTTAGATTGTCAAGAGCTTATTCCATCGTGTTATGAAAAAATTTCAACAAAATATGTTACGTATCTGCGGAGAAATAATTAAAACTATTTCATAATTGAAACGCGTCATTGGCTTTCTCTCGTCAATGGAATTTTTTCACAAAATAATATTTTCATTTGAAAACTAGCAAAAAAGCCAAAAGTATGGCTTGAAATAGTTAAAATTAATAGTTTACTAATATTTTACATTATTATTGTTGAAAAATAGAGTTTGATAACATTTTGTTTCTTGAAAATGCTTCGAATTAAATTCCTACTGAAACGTATGCGACACATGGAACTGCCTTCACTTCAAGCATTGTTTTTTTTTCTTAGAATTTGATTTGTAAATACAAAAGAAATGCTGGGAATAAATAATTTTTTTTCAAACTGTAATATTTCTAATAAATCTTAATATTCTTCTTGTGGAAAAACAAAGTTTTATTATATTTTTCTCCTTGAAAGCGCTCCTACAAAAATTCAGATTAAAACGTATGAATGGCGCTGTATTCTCTTTCTTTCGAAAATTAGAGATTTCTTTTGTAATTTGCTTTGTATTTTGTAACTACAAAGCGAAAATCCTCAAAGAATGTATTTTAATACATATTTAGGATTTGGATAACTATCCTTTTCAATCAAATATCATCCATCCAAGAATAATTTTCAATGCATTCTCTCTCTCTCAATAATCTTTTTTTTTCCTAGTAAATCTGTATTGAATTCGCATGTTCTAGGTAGAATATGAAAATAATCATAAAATGCTCAAAATCATAAATTCTCAGAAGTATAATAAAGTACAAATATTTCTACCTACGTTGACGATGCCTAATCTCAATACAAAAAAAAAAAAACCTAAGTACACTGACTGGCTTAGAGCAATAAAATACAGCATACAAATCCACATACGATGACATCATAAATATGTCTCATGGATTTTAATTTGAAGCAATAAAAAAAAATTGAAATGATCGTGTATCTCTTTTTGACTTTTTGTGGTCCTGAAAAGGACCTTTGTTGTAAGTTTGATATGATAAAACTTAAGCACGTTCACCACGAATACGTCTTGCCAACTGGATGTCTTTTGGCATAATTGTCACACGCTTAGCATGAATGGCACACAAGTTGGTATCTTCGAAAAGACCAACCAAGTAGGCTTCACTTGCTTCTTGCAATGCCATGACAGCAGAGCTCTGGAAACGCAGATCAGTCTTGAAATCTTGAGCAATTTCACGCACTAAACGCTGGAAAGGCAATTTGCGGATCAACAATTCAGTACTCTTTTGGTAGCGACGAATTTCACGAAGAGCAACGGTACCGGGACGATAACGATGAGGCTTCTTCACTCCTCCAGTTGCTGGAGCACTTTTGCGGGCAGCCTTGGTGGCGAGCTGCTTCCTGGGTGCCTTTCCTCCGGTTGATTTACGGGCAGTTTGCTTGGTACGAGCCATAGTTTCAGCACTTCACTTTTATTTTTCACTTCACACTTGACACACTTGACACACTTTTTTGTTCAGAATATTAAAGTAGCCCAAATGGCACCTCTTTAACATTAATTTCATATTGAACTCGTCTGCATTCAGTCGTTTCGTTTGCATGGCATTTTTCTCGATTCCTATTGGATTCTCTTTGGCCGAAAACATATAAATAGCCACTGAATTTTGGAGTAAAATCATATCATTCAATATCCTTCAGTCAGTGCGAACGGACGTGAGCGGATTAAAAAATAAAAAATAATACACAAATTTAAAAACTACCCAAAATTAACAACTGTAATCCGGTAATTCCCAGAAAAGGTTCAGCAGTGCCATTTCTACCTGCGCTACCTGCTTTTAGAGGATTACGGATACTCGGTGGATTCCAGGAACGATTTCAGCATGGATCAGCTTAACACAAACGAAGCCCTAGATTTGCTCACTAAGCTTCTCAAGAAGATTAGGTCTGATCTGGGAGAGCAATTTGTACTTAGGATGAACCAGGTCTTTAAAAACATCATGGATGAACCCAAGGAAGAAAGCAACGCCATGGATCAGGAAAAAGATCCGATCACCAGCGAAGAAGAGACTGCCAGCGAAGACGAAGCGGTCAGCGAGGAGGAACAATCCAGTGAGGATGATAGTACCAGTTCGACCAACGAAGCTGGTGAATCACCCCAACCGGGACAAAAGAGGATTCGGAAGAATCAGAAGAAGGGGAAAAACGTCAAGAAACATCTGAACGAAAAAAAGGCCCCTGCAGCCCCAAAGACAAAGAAGCAACCAGCTTCTGCAACAACATCAACAGCCACTTCATCTGAATCAAGGACATCAAAGCCACAGACAAAGGAGCAATCAGCTCCTGAAAAATTAGCAGCATCCGCCTCATCAGCATCTCAACAACAGACAAAGGAGCAACCAGCTCCCGCAACAGAAGCAACTCAACCACCGACAAAGGAGCTAACAGCAACTGCAAAGCCACCAACACCAGCTACATCTAAGATGCCACCTATTTTCTGCTACTCTGCAAACATAGCTGAAATCAGCAGGTTTTGCAGAAGCAAGAACTTACAGGTGACATTCAAGAACAGGAACAGCAAGTCAACTATTATCAGCGCAGCAAATAGAAGTACATTCGATGAATTGAAGGACTTCCTCAAGGACAGGAAAATTGAGTTCAACTCCTTTACACCGAGGGAGGAAAGGAAGAATTTGCTTCTTCTGAAGGGTATTCACAGTACCTTTGCAGCCATCGAAGTGGAAGACGAGCTCAAGATTGAAGGGCTGCCAGTCATCAAAGTGACTCCCTTCAAAACCAGGAACCAGAACAAGATCTACAACAACTTTGTTGTAGAACTCAGCAAGAATTTTGAGATCAACGAAGTGTTCACAAAAACACTCATAATGAACCAACGAGTTCATTGGGAGCGGCTGCAATCCACAGACATCGTACAATGCCGGAACTGCCAACGGTTTGGACACGTAGCAACTAACTGCGGACGTCAATATGTCTGCGTTAAGTGCAAGGAGACACACGAACCAGGCCAATGCAAAAGGACCGTCAACACAGGACTCGACGTATGGTGTGCCAACTGCCAGAAGACAGGACATCCAGCTAGTTTCAAGGGCTGCCCAACCCTTGTAAAAAAACGAACGGAGAAGAACAAAATGGAAGCTGAAAAGAAGGCACGGCAATTATTCGCAACACAATCAGCTTGCAAAGGAGTTAATCCATTTATATCGTTTGCCAACACACTCAAACATGGACCAACCAACACACAGAAGTCGCATCCAGCAAAGACCTCAACCTCAAAGGCCCCAGCAAGACCAACCCCAACCCACTCAGGACCTTCCCAACCAAGACCAAGACCAACATCGAACCCAGCCCCTTCGATAAATCTCAACACAGAAGTCCAACGAATCTTCGGAGGCAATCTTCTTTCTGTAATGCAGAAAGCTAAGAATGCCGTTCCCTCGAACTACGCCCAACTGAGTGAAGGAGAGAAGTCCGTGGCCCTGGCCACCTTCCTGTTCCAAATATGCAATTAAAGAAGCTCCGCATACTGACGTATAACGTAAATTCGTTATACAGCCTGGAAAAGAGGACAGCCTTCAACATGTTCATGAGGAACAACAAACCGGATATTATACTAATCAGCGAAACCAACATAACTAGGAGGAACAACATAGACATCGTGGGATACAAAACCTTCCGACAAGACAAAACCGATGACCGAAGAGGAACCGCCATAATGATGAGGGACTTAATCTCCGCATCAAGCGAGGAAGTACTGATTTCAGGACTCCGTACAAGTGAAGCCACAGCTGTCCGTATAGATCTGGGATACGGAGAAACACTAACCATCGTCAGCTCATACTTCAAATGTGGCTCCTCCTCTGGAAATATTCATATCGACCTGCACACCCTCAACCGAGCAGTAAAACAGTCGACATATGGGCTCATTGGCGGTGACTTCAATGCGAGACATCAACGTTGGCTGGATACTTCCGACAGCACCGAGGGCAAGGCTGTTGTGGACTGGATGGATACCAACAGCGAAGAGCATTCTTTGGTCGTGGTCTCACAGCCAAAACCAACGTTCCCAAGAACACCATCAACATTAGACTTCTTCCTTGTTACATCTAATTTTGTTTTTATACTTCCAGAAATTTGCAACTACACCTGCTCCATAGTGCCAAGTGACTCGGACCACGAAGCAGTTTTGCTTTCAGTGAAACTGAATCAACCAGCGATACTAACAGCAAGGCCTCAAGCGGAGTTTATCAACTACAGGAAGCTCAACATCGAAAGACTGCAGAGAGACGTCGAAGACAATCTTGACCTACCACCCACAAACAGGAACCTAACCACCGAGGAAATTGACAGCGCGGTCGACAACCTGGAATCAGCTCTTTCCAATGCACTTGAGGTACAAAAAGTACCCAAGTCATCGAAGGACCGTTACCAGCATCTACCGGAGTATGTGCAAGTATTATACGCCCACAGACAGAGGATAAGGAAGCGCCTCCAAAGGATACTGCATCGGGAACTCAACACCGTCAATCTGGAATACAGGATAGCCAAAAAAGAACTGGAACACACCAACATAATGTTCCGAAACGCTATTCAACACCACAACGACATCGCGTTCAAGAAGAGGCTGCAGGCCATTAAACCAGGACCAGACGCATTCAAGGAAATAAACCGCCTTATTGGGAAAAACAAGCCACTTCCGGAAGTAATGCTCAGCAACAACATAGAGCTTTCAACAACAACAGACAAGGTCGAAGCCTTTGCCAACCACTTTGAGCAAAGCTTCACACCTTCCCCATCAGCAGACCAAGCCTTCCGTATGGATATCGACGCCTCCATCCAATTGATCCAGCAACCCAATGTTGAAGCAGTTCAGTTCAACGATGCCTGTCCAGCTGATGATCCAGCAGAACACCAGCAATTCTGCAATCAGGAGGAGATTGCAGAAATCATCGGCAGTCTTAGGCCAAAGAAATCAACTGGAATGGATGGTGTTTCCAACTTTATAATAAAGAAACTTCCGCAAGTTGTGATGATAATTCTAGCGATTATCATCAACAACTGCATAAACAACTGCTACTTTCCACAGAAGTGGAAAACAGCAAAAATCGTGGCCATCCCGAAGAAAGGAGCAAGCAACCTGGTCTGCAACTACCGGCCTGTATCCCTTCTTAACAACATGAGCAAGATTCTGGAGGAAATTATACTCAGGAGACTGAAAAGATTTTGCAACGAACGCAGCATCATCCCCGCAATGCAGTTTGGTTTTCGCAAAGGTCACTCCACTTTACATCCCTTGGTGAAATTCCAAAACGACGTCACCTCAGCTCTCAACAGTCACCGTGTTACAGTAGGATGCTTTCTGGATGTTGAGAAAGCATTCGATAGCGTCTGGATTGAGGCTCTCATCCACAAGCTCCGTATTTTAGGTATCCCTCAGGCACTAATCAAAATATTATTTTCTTTTCTTTCTTACAGGAAATTCTTCGTGGAAGCTGATAATAAGAAATCAACAACAAGGAACATTTTGGCTGGAGTAGCGCAGGGATCGAAGCTCGGACCCTTTCTCTACAGCCTAATGACGTCGGACCAACCTGTACCATCAGACTGTGAGAATCTGCTCTTTGCAGATGACTCTCTCACATACGCCTCATCCATCTCACCTGTCCTAGCAATCCGAAAAGTTGAAGCCCACGTATGCAGACTCTACGAGTACTACACCAAATGGGGAATCAGGATAAACACCGCCAAATCGGAGTTGGTCTGCTTCAGGAGACCGGTTTTCAACCGCAGCCGCTGTAGATCGGCGGCAGCATGCAGGAACCTATTACTGAAGTTCCCTAATGGATCAACAATAAAAACTAAAAGGAATGCCAAATACCTGGGAGTTAACTTTAACGAGCTGTTTCGCTTCAACCCGCACTCAAGAGCTGTACTTGCCAAAGCCAACCTAGCCTTCCACCGCATCAATCCCCTATTGAAGAAGAGGACCGGACTCAGTAAGCCAACCAAACTGCTTATCTACAAGCAACTCCTCAGGCCAGTTATCAGCTACTGCTTTCCAGCATGGTTTACCATTTCCAAAACAGCGATGCAGAAACTTCTTTTATTTGAAAGGAAGCTGCTAAGGATTTGCACTGGACTACACTTTGATAGGCAAAGGCGCAAGTACTTCAGCAATAAGCGGCTCTACGAGGAAGCCCGGATCAAGCCACTGGACATATTTCTAGTTGACGCAGCTAGAAAGATGATGGAAAACGTTACCAACCACCCCAATCCGCTGATGAGAAGGATGACCAACGAGGAACGACATCCCGAACCAAGGTACCTGAGTGCCATGGATATCCCCGAGAAATTGACAACGGACAACGCTGAAGCAGTTTCCTTTTATGCTGACCTGGAGTCAGCATATCAACGCGGCTAGATGCCGCAACCCAACCCAAACCAACTAACAATAGGACAACCAGGACTGAACACCCTGAGATGAACCACGCCATGGAATACATTTTAAGCCAATTATAATTAAGTATATTAATATTTTAAATTAAGTCATTGTAGATTTTTAGGCCGATTTTGTGTCAAATTACCTGTATTGTTAAGTGTTAAATAATTTTAGGAGTAAAATCATAGTTCAATTGTGTCTTTGATCGTGAGCAGTGCTAAAAGTGAAAAATAATTTTGAAAAATGACTGGTCGTGGTAAAGGAGGAAAAGGCTTGGGCAAAGGAGGAGCAAAGCGTCATCGTAAAGTGCTGCGCGATAATATCCAAGGTATTACCAAGCCAGCCATTCGTCGTTTGGCTCGTCGTGGTGGTGTGAAGCGTATTTCTGGATTGATCTACGAAGAAACCCGTGGTGTTCTGAAAGTGTTTTTGGAAAATGTGATTCGTGATGCTGTTACTTACACCGAACACGCTAAGCGAAAGACCGTCACAGCCATGGATGTCGTTTACGCTTTGAAGAGACAAGGCCGTACTCTCTACGGTTTCGGAGGTTAAATTCTTGTTTAAGAATTCTCAAAAATCGGTCCTTTTCAGGACCACAAAAAAATCTTAAATTGCTATGAATCTAAAATTTTTAATTTACAAGAAAAAGACTAGGGGCATTTGAATAAAATAAAATGAATGAACATTGAAAGCGATGGCCAGCTGCTAGTGTTTAGTCTGCTATTTCAGACATGGAAAATATGTGAAAAAGAAACTAAAATTTTAAATTCTCAAGAAAAAGAGCATGGATGGCGCATTCTTAATACAATTTTCTCAAATAAAAATTGAAAACCTGAAGATGCGGTGCGACGGCTGCAAGCGTTTCTCTATTTCAGACAAATGAAAAATTGAATCTGATTTTTTTTTTTGCAAGCCAAAAATTTAAGTAAACTAATGAATCTAAGATTTTAAGTTTCAAATCGAACGATAATTTCAAGTTAAAAAAAAAATTCATCAGAAGGGACGCGCTGCAAAAACAGTTGCCAGCGTGCTTCTTTCTTCGTTTTCCAATAAATTCAGACATTTTGTTTGTTCTTCCTCTTTTTTTTCATTCTATTGCCTTCGCACAAACTTAATTGTGTGCGTGTGTGCTGTTTTTGAAATGACGCCATATTATTTTTTCAACGTACAAAAAAAAAAACTCAATATGAATTTTATTTTGTATGGATGTGCACACAAACGACGCCGTTTTTGTTTTTTTTGGAAATTGAAATGAAAAACGTATCTCTTAATGTATGTTTTTGTCGTCCTGAAAAGGACGGTTTTTGTTTTTTTTTGCAGCACGAGTATAATTTTAGCACTCTTTTCGGTCTTCTTGGGCAATAAAACAGCTTGGATGTTTGGAAGAACACCACCTTGAGCAATTGTGACACCAGACAACAATTTGTTCAATTCTTCGTCGTTGCGGATGGCCAATTGCAAATGGCGGGGAATAATTCTTGTCTTCTTGTTGTCACGAGCAGCATTTCCCGCCAATTCCAAGACTTCAGCAGCCAAATATTCCATCACAGCTGCCAAAGTGCCAAGTAAACTGGGGCACCAGCTCCGACGCGCTCAGCATAGTTTCCCTTGCGGAGCAAACGATGAATACGACCAACTGGAAATTGAAGACCAGCACGATTTGAGCGGGACTTTGCCTTTCCCTTCACTTTACCACCTTTACCACGACCAGACATTTTAAGTTAGTTTTAGATTTTTAAAAAGAGAAACACAATCGAGCACTTTACACTTCACAATAAGTCAAAACGAAGAAACGCGCTTCTATTTATACTCGAGTTTTTTGTGTTCTCTCTTTCTAGCTATTCGTTGTCGCACACAACAATTTTTCGTTCGAATCACTAACAAAGAGGGCGCAAATTTGGGGGTAAATTCACAGTTCTCGTTCAATCGTCATTCAGTGTACAAGTGAAGTGAAAAGTGAATTTTAAGTTAAAATGCCGCCTAAGACTAGTGGTAAAGCAGCAAAGAAGGCTGGCAAAGCCCAGAAGAACATCACCAAGACCGACAAGAAAAGGAAACGCAAGAGGAAGGAAAGCTACGCAATCTACATCTACAAAGTGTTGAAGCAAGTCCATCCCGATACTGGAATTTCATCGAAAGCCATGAGCATCATGAACAGTTTCGTCAACGACATCTTCGAGAGGATCGCTGCTGAAGCTTCTCGTTTGGCTCACTACAACAAGCGCTCAACAATCACCAGTCGGGAAATCCAAACCGCTGTTCGTTTGTTGTTGCCTGGTGAACTCGCCAAGCACGCTGTTAGTGAAGGAACAAAGGCAGTCACCAAATACACCAGCTCGAAGTAAATTCGTATCGACATCTTTCTCTACAAAAAATGGCCCTTTTCAGGGCCGCAAAAATATCACTAAGAGATAAATCTAACTTCAATCTTCAATTCAATCATTCATTCTTGCTGCGAAAATTAAAAAAAGAAAATGACATACAAAATTACAAATGTGAGTGTGTGACTGTACATTCTGCATACATAGGCGACGCGTCGCGTCGTCTTCGCCTATTGCAAAAGAAAAAAACAAAATGTCGCTGTGGCTGTAGGGAAAAAATATTGTTTTTGCTTTTTTTTCCTTGTTAATTTGATAGAATTCAGGAAGATTGAATATTTTCTGAATTCTTAACAGAATACAGATTGTTTTTTGAAATTATGAATGAATTTAGTTTTCCATCTACGAGTCGGAGAAAACAAGTTTTTTTTTTGCTAATTTTATGGAATTTCAGTAGTTTAGAGATATTTTCAGTGTAAATTTCGAATTTAATACATTCTGCATGCATTGGGGACGCGTCGTCGTCGTCCATTGAAAAAGAAGAAGAAAAAAAACAAAATGGAGCTATCATGAAAATTATTTTGTCGCTGTAGGGAAAAAATCTTGTTTTTGGTTTTTTTTCTGTGTTAATTTGATAGAATTCAGGAAGATTGAATATTTTCTGAATACAGATTGTTTTTTTTTTTTTTTTTTAAATAAAGATTTCCAAGCAATATGACGGAATTTAGTTTTCCATCTACGAGTCGAAGAAAAAGTTTTTTTTTTGCTAATTTGATGAAATTTCAGTAGTTTTGAAATATTTTCAGTATAAATTTCGAATTTAATACATTCTACATGCATTGGCGACGCGTCGCCGTCGTCGTCCATTGAAATTTGAAAAAGAAGAAAAAAAAAAAACAACATGGCGATATCATGAAAATTATTTTGTGCCGCTGTAGGGAAAAAATGTGTTTTTTTTTGTGTTCCTTCGATAGAATTCTGGAAGTTTGAATAATTTCTGAATGTATAGTATAAGAAAGAAGGAAAAAAAAGAAATACAAATTGGTTTTATGAAATTACGAACTTGAAGAAATATGAAACAATTTAGTTTTCACAATACGAGTCGAAAGAAACAAGTTTTTTTTTTCTTCGTAATTTGATGGAACTTGAGTAGTTTAGTGTAAATTTCGAATTGATTAGTAATATCTCTTTGAAAAAATGTTTGTAGTCCTGAAAAGGACTGTGGATTTGTGTCAAGTATTTCAAATAAATTTTGAATTTACTTCTTGGCCTTCTTTGCAGCGACGACCTTTTTCGGCTTGGCGACAGATGCGGTTGATTTTGCTTTTGGAACCTTTGGCTTGGGTGCGGCAGCCTTTGCTTTTGTTGGCTTAGCTTTGACTGCTGGTGTCTTCTTGGCACTTTTGGCTGCCTTTGGCTTTTCAACCTTCTTTTTGTCAGCGGTTTTCTTGGAGGCAATAGCAGCAGATTTCTTCACTTTCTTCTCACCAGCGGCCTTTTTCAATTTCTTGTCACCGGCAGCGGCAGCCTTTGGCTTGGCAGCAGCTTTTTTCTTCTCCACTGACTTTGCTTTTGGTTCTTTGTTGGCTGTAGCAGACAATTTAAACGAACCAGCTGCACCTTTTCCTTTAGTTTGCACTAATTTTCCACTAATCACTGAACTTTTCAAATATTTTTTAATGAATGGAGCGAGTCTTTGCACATCAACTTTGTATGTAGCAGCAATATATTTCTTGATTGCCAACAATGATGAACCACCACGTTCTTTCAATGTTTTAATGGCGGCGTCGACCATCTGCTGAGTTGGAGGATGTGTTGGTGCGGTTTTTGGCTTCTTTGCTGCAGCGCTTGCAGCCTTTTTGGGCTTCTTTTCAGCAACAATTGCGGGTGATGCAGCGGCGGTTTCAGACATTTTGATTTTTTTTTAGATTAAACACTTTTTTCACTTGAGAAATAGCACTTTGAAATTTATTCTTTTCAATAAAATTCCATAAGTGACGCGCATCATCGACACGATGTGATGAGAATTAAGGAGACCGAAGGTAAACAAAATTTTCATTTACTTGAACGCATTTGCTCTGCTGCCACCTTAGGTTATTGTGAAATATTAATTTATTTCAATATAATTAAGTGAAAATATGTTAAAAGCTGTATTGGTTTTCATTCATACAATATAATAGCTTGTTTATTCAATAATTTCATTAAGAAATAACCATCAATCAATTCACAAACGAAGTTTGAAGTCGATGTTTGATGAATTTTTTTCAATAGTTCTGTTTAAAAACGCTCGTATTTTAACAATTATAAACAATTTTTCAATGAATTTTACTTTTTTAGATTGTCAAGAGCTTATTCCATCGTGTTATGAAAAAATTTCAACAAAATATGTTACGTATCTGCGGAGAAATAATTAAAACTATTTCATAATTGAAACACGTCATTGGCTTTCTCTCGTCAATGGATTTTTTTTCACAAAATAATATTTTCATTTGAAAACTAGCAAAAAAGCCAAAAGTATGGCTTGAAATAGTTAAAATTATTAGTTTACTAATATTTTACATTATTATTGTTGAAAAATAGAGTTTGATAACATTTTGTTTCTTGAAAATGCTTCGAATTAAATTCCTACTGAAACGTATGCGACACATGGAACTGCCTTCACTTCAAGCATTGTTTTTTTTTTCTTAGAATTTGATTTGTAAATACAAAAGAAATGCTGGGAATAAATAATTTTTTTTTCAAACTGTAATATTTCTAATAAATCTTAATATTCTTCTTGTGGAAAAACAAAGTTTTATTATATTTTTCTCCTTGAAAGCGCTCCTACAAAAATTCAGATTAAAACGTATGAATGGCGCTGTATTCTCTTTCTTTCGAAAATTAGAGATTTCTTTTGTAATTTGCTTTGTATTTTGTAACTACAAAGCGAAAATCCTCAAAGAATGTATTTTAATACATATTTAGGATTTGGATAACTATCCTTTTCAATCAAATATCATCCATCCAAGAATAATTTTCAATGCATTCTCTCTCTCTCAATAATCTTTTTTTTTCCTAGTAAATCTGTATTGAATTCGCATGTTCTAGGTAGAATATGAAAATAATCATAAAATGCTCAAAATCATAAATTCTCAGAAGTATAATAAAGTACAAATATTTCTACCTACGTTGACGATGCCTAATCTCAATACAAAAAAAAAAAACCTAAGTACACTGACTGGCTTAGAGCAATAAAATACAGCATACAAATCCACATACGATGACATCATAAATATGTCTCATGGATTTTAATTTGAAGCAATAAAAAAAAATTGAAATGATCGTGTATCTCTTTTTGACTTTTTGTGGTCCTGAAAAGGACCTTTGTTGTAAGTTTGATATGATAAAACTTAAGCACGTTCACCACGAATACGTCTTGCCAACTGGATGTCTTTTGGCATAATTGTCACACGCTTAGCATGAATGGCACACAAGTTGGTATCTTCGAAAAGACCAACCAAGTAGGCTTCACTTGCTTCTTGCAATGCCATGACAGCAGAGCTCTGGAAACGCAGATCAGTCTTGAAATCTTGAGCAATTTCACGCACTAAACGCTGGAAAGGCAATTTGCGGATCAACAATTCAGTACTCTTTTGGTAGCGACGAATTTCACGAAGAGCAACGGTACCGGGACGATAACGATGAGGCTTCTTCACTCCTCCAGTTGCTGGAGCACTTTTGCGGGCAGCCTTGGTGGCGAGCTGCTTCCTGGGTGCCTTTCCTCCGGTTGATTTACGGGCAGTTTGCTTGGTACGAGCCATAGTTTCAGCACTTCACTTTTATTTTTCACTTCACACTTGACACACTTGACACACTTTTTTGTTCAGAATATTAAAGTAGCCATTTTTTTTTTTTACATTATTGTTTTATTGAACCAAAAAATATATATACATTGTTACTTATTCCTAAAATTATTTAACACTTAACAATACAGGTAATTTGACACAAAATCGGCCTAAAAATCTACAATGACTTAATTTAAAATATTAATATACTTAATTATAATTGGCTTAAAATGTATTCCATGGCGTGGTTCATCTCAGGGTGTTCAGTCCTGGTTGTCCTATTGTTAGTTGGTTTGGGTTGGGTTGCGGCATCTAGCCGCGTTGATATGCTGACTCCAGGTCAGCATAAAAGGAAACTGCTTCAGCGTTGTCCGTTGTCAATTTCTCGGGGATATCCATGGCACTCAGGTACCTTGGTTCGGGATGTCGTTCCTCGTTGGTCATCCTTCTCATCAGCGGATTGGGGTGGTTGGTAACGTTTTCCATCATCTTTCTAGCTGCGTCAACTAGAAATATGTCCAGTGGCTTGATCCGGGCTTCCTCGTAGAGCCGCTTATTGCTGAAGTACTTGCGCCTTTGCCTATCAAAGTGTAGTCCAGTGCAAATCCTTAGCAGCTTCCTTTCAAATAAAAGAAGTTTCTGCATCGCTGTTTTGGAAATGGTAAACCATGCTGGAAAGCAGTAGCTGATAACTGGCCTGAGGAGTTGCTTGTAGATAAGCAGTTTGGTTGGCTTACTGAGTCCGGTCCTCTTCTTCAATAGGGGATTGATGCGGTGGAAGGCTAGGTTGGCTTTGGCAAGTACAGCTCTTGAGTGCGGGTTGAAGCGAAACAGCTCGTTAAAGTTAACTCCCAGGTATTTGGCATTCCTTTTAGTTTTTATTGTTGATCCATTAGGGAACTTCAGTAATAGGTTCCTGCATGCTGCCGCCGATCTACAGCGGCTGCGGTTGAAAACCGGTCTCCTGAAGCAGACCAACTCCGATTTGGCGGTGTTTATCCTGATTCCCCATTTGGTGTAGTACTCGTAGAGTCTGCATACGTGGGCTTCAACTTTTCGGATTGCTAGGACAGGTGAGATGGATGAGGCGTATGTGAGAGAGTCATCTGCAAAGAGCAGATTCTCACAGTCTGATGGTACAGGTTGGTCCGACGTCATTAGGCTGTAGAGAAAGGGTCCGAGCTTCGATCCCTGCGCTACTCCAGCCAAAATGTTCCTTGTTGTTGATTTCTTATTATCAGCTTCCACGAAGAATTTCCTGTAAGAAAGAAAAGAAAATAATATTTTGATTAGTGCCTGAGGGATACCTAAAATACGGAGCTTGTGGATGAGAGCCTCAATCCAGACGCTATCGAATGCTTTCTCAACATCCAGAAAGCATCCTACTGTAACACGGTGACTGTTGAGAGCTGAGGTGACGTCGTTTTGGAATTTCACCAAGGGATGTAAAGTGGAGTGACCTTTGCGAAAACCAAACTGCATTGCGGGGATGATGCTGCGTTCGTTGCAAAATCTTTTCAGTCTCCTGAGTATAATTTCCTCCAGAATCTTGCTCATGTTGTTAAGAAGGGATACAGGCCGGTAGTTGCAGACCAGGTTGCTTGCTCCTTTCTTCGGGATGGCCACGATTTTTGCTGTTTTCCACTTCTGTGGAAAGTAGCAGTTGTTTATGCAGTTGTTGATGATAATCGCTAGAATTATCATCACAACTTGCGGAAGTTTCTTTATTATAAAGTTGGAAACACCATCCATTCCAGTTGATTTCTTTGGCCTAAGACTGCCGATGATTTCTGCAATCTCCTCCTGATTGCAGAATTGCTGGTGTTCTGCTGGATCATCAGCTGGACAGGCATCGTTGAACTGAACTGCTTCAACATTGGGTTGCTGGATCAATTGGATGGAGGCGTCGATATCCATACGGAAGGCTTGGTCTGCTGATGGGGAAGGTGTGAAGCTTTGCTCAAAGTGGTTGGCAAAGGCTTCGACCTTGTCTGTTGTTGTTGAAAGCTCTATGTTGTTGCTGAGCATTACTTCCGGAAGTGGCTTGTTTTTCCCAATAAGGCGGTTTATTTCCTTGAATGCGTCTGGTCCTGGTTTAATGGCCTGCAGCCTCTTCTTGAACGCGATGTCGTTGTGGTGTTGAATAGCGTTTCGGAACATTATGTTGGTGTGTTCCAGTTCTTTTTTGGCTATCCTGTATTCCAGATTGACGGTGTTGAGTTCCCGATGCAGTATCCTTTGGAGGCGCTTCCTTATCCTCTGTCTGTGGGCGTATAATACTTGCACATACTCCGGTAGATGCTGGTAACGGTCCTTCGATGACTTGGGTACTTTTTGTACCTCAAGTGCATTGGAAAGAGCTGATTCCAGGTTGTCGACCGCGCTGTCAATTTCCTCGGTGGTTAGGTTCCTGTTTGTGGGTGGTAGGTCAAGATTGTCTTCGACGTCTCTCTGCAGTCTTTCGATGTTGAGCTTCCTGTAGTTGATAAACTCCGCTTGAGGCCTTGCTGTTAGTATCGCTGGTTGATTCAGTTTCACTGAAAGCAAAACTGCTTCGTGGTCCGAGTCACTTGGCACTATGGAGCAGGTGTAGTTGCAAATTTCTGGAAGTATAAAAACAAAATTAGATGTAACAAGGAAGAAGTCTAATGTTGATGGTGTTCTTGGGAACGTTGGTTTTGGCTGTGAGACCACGACCAAAGAATGCTCTTCGCTGTTGGTATCCATCCAGTCCACAACAGCCTTGCCCTCGGTGCTGTCGGAAGTATCCAGCCAACGTTGATGTCTCGCATTGAAGTCACCGCCAATGAGCCCATATGTCGACTGTTTTACTGCTCGGTTGAGGGTGTGCAGGTCGATATGAATATTTCCAGAGGAGGAGCCACATTTGAAGTATGAGCTGACGATGGTTAGTGTTTCTCCGTATCCCAGATCTATACGGACAGCTGTGGCTTCACTTGTACGGAGTCCTGAAATCAGTACTTCCTCGCTTGATGCGGAGATTAAGTCCCTCATCATTATGGCGGTTCCTCTTCGGTCATCGGTTTTGTCTTGTCGGAAGGTTTTGTATCCCACGATGTCTATGTTGTTCCTCCTAGTTATGTTGGTTTCGCTGATTAGTATAATATCCGGTTTGTTGTTCCTCATGAACATGTTGAAGGCTGTCCTCTTTTCCAGGCTGTATAACGAATTTACGTTATACGTCAGTATGCGGAGCTTCTTTAATTGCATATTTGGAACAGGAAGGTGGCCAGGGCCACGGACTTCTCTCCTTCACTCAGTTGGGCGTAGTTCGAGGGAACGGCATTCTTAGCTTTCTGCATTACAGAAAGAAGATTGCCTCCGAAGATTCGTTGGACTTCTGTGTTGAGATTTATCGAAGGGGCTGGGTTCGATGTTGGTCTTGGTCTTGGTTGGGAAGGTCCTGAGTGGGTTGGGGTTGGTCTTGCTGGGGCCTTTGAGGTTGAGGTCTTTGCTGGATGCGACTTCTGTGTGTTGGTTGGTCCATGTTTGAGTGTGTTGGCAAACGATATAAATGGATTAACTCCTTTGCAAGCTGATTGTGTTGCGAATAATTGCCGTGCCTTCTTTTCAGCTTCCATTTTGTTCTTCTCCGTTCGTTTTTTTACAAGGGTTGGGCAGCCCTTGAAACTAGCTGGATGTCCTGTCTTCTGGCAGTTGGCACACCATACGTCGAGTCCTGTGTTGACGGTCCTTTTGCATTGGCCTGGTTCGTGTGTCTCCTTGCACTTAACGCAGACATATTGACGTCCGCAGTTAGTTGCTACGTGTCCAAACCGTTGGCAGTTCCGGCATTGTACGATGTCTGTGGATTGCAGCCGCTCCCAATGAACTCGTTGGTTCATTATGAGTGTTTTTGTGAACACTTCGTTGATCTCAAAATTCTTGCTGAGTTCTACAACAAAGTTGTTGTAGATCTTGTTCTGGTTCCTGGTTTTGAAGGGAGTCACTTTGATGACTGGCAGCCCTTCAATCTTGAGCTCGTCTTCCACTTCGATGGCTGCAAAGGTACTGTGAATACCCTTCAGAAGAAGCAAATTCTTCCTTTCCTCCCTCGGTGTAAAGGAGTTGAACTCAATTTTCCTGTCCTTGAGGAAGTCCTTCAATTCATCGAATGTACTTCTATTTGCTGCGCTGATAATAGTTGACTTGCTGTTCCTGTTCTTGAATGTCACCTGTAAGTTCTTGCTTCTGCAAAACCTGCTGATTTCAGCTATGTTTGCAGAGTAGCAGAAAATAGGTGGCATCTTAGATGTAGCTGGTGTTGGTGGCTTTGCAGTTGCTGTTAGCTCCTTTGTCGGTGGTTGAGTTGCTTCTGTTGCGGGAGCTGGTTGCTCCTTTGTCTGTTGTTGAGATGCTGATGAGGCGGATGCTGCTAATTTTTCAGGAGCTGATTGCTCCTTTGTCTGTGGCTTTGATGTCCTTGATTCAGATGAAGTGGCTGTTGATGTTGTTGCAGAAGCTGGTTGCTTCTTTGTCTTTGGGGCTGCAGGGGCCTTTTTTTCGTTCAGATGTTTCTTGACGTTTTTCCCCTTCTTCTGATTCTTCCGAATCCTCTTTTGTCCCGGTTGGGGTGATTCACCAGCTTCGTTGGTCGAACTGGTACTATCATCCTCACTGGATTGTTCCTCCTCGCTGACCGCTTCGTCTTCGCTGGCAGTCTCTTCTTCGCTGGTGATCGGATCTTTTTCCTGATCCATGGCGTTGCTTTCTTCCTTGGGTTCATCCATGATGTTTTTAAAGACCTGGTTCATCCTAAGTACAAATTGCTCTCCCAGATCAGACCTAATCTTCTTGAGAAGCTTAGTGAGCAAATCTAGGGCTTCGTTTGTGTTAAGCTGATCCATGCTGAAATCGTTCCTGGAATCCACCGAGTATCCGTAATCCTCTAAAAGCAGGTAGCGCAGGTAGAAATGGCACTGCTGAACCTTTTCTGGGAATTACCGGATTACAGTTGTTAATTTTGGGTAGTTTTTAAATTTGTGTATTATTTTTTATTTTTTAATCCGCTCACGTCCGTTCGCACTGACTGAAGGATATTAAAGTAGCCCAAATGGCACCTCTTTAACATTAATTTCATATTGAACTCGTCTGCGTTCAGTCGTTTCGTTTGCATGGCATTTTTCACAATTCCTATTGGATTCTCTTTGGCCGAAAACGTATAAATAGGCACTGAGTTTTGGGGTAAAATCATAGTTCGATTGTGACTTCCATTGTGTGCAGTGCTAAAAGTGAAAAATAATTTTGAAAAATGACTGGTCGTGGTAAAGGAGGAAAAGGCTTGGGCAAAGGAGGAGCAAAGCGTCATCGTAAAGTGCTGCGCGATAATATCCAAGGTATTACCAAGCCAGCCATTCGTCGTTTGGCTCGTCGTGGTGGTGTGAAGCGTATTTCTGGATTGATCTACGAAGAAACCCGTGGTGTTCTGAAAGTGTTTTTGGAAAATGTGATTCGTGATGCTGTTACTTACACCGAACACGCTAAGCGAAAGACCGTCACAGCCATGGATGTCGTTTACGCTTTGAAGAGACAAGGCCGTACTCTCTACGGTTTCGGAGGTTAAATTCTTGTTTAAGAATTCTCAAAAATCGGTCCTTTTCAGGACCACAAAAAAAATCTTAAATTGCTATGAATCTAAAATTTTTAATTTACAAGAAAAAGACTAGGGGCATTTGAATAAAATAAAATGAATGAACATTGAAAGCGATGGCCAGCTGCTAGTGTTTAGTCTGCTATTTCAGACATGGAAAATATGTGAAAAAGAAACTAAAATTTTAAATTCTCAAGAAAAAGAGCATGGATGGCGCATTCTTAATACAATTTTCTCAAATAAAAATTGAAAACCTGAAGATGCGGTGCGACGGCTGCAAGCGTTTCTCTATTTCAGACAAATGAAAAATTGAATCTGATTTTTTTTTTGCAAGCCAAAAATTTAAGTAAACTAATGAATCTAAGATTTTAAGTTTCAAATCGAACGATAATTTCAAGTTAAAAAAAAAATTCATCAGAAGGGACGCGCTGCAAAAACAGTTGCCAGCGTGCTTCTTTCTTCGTTTTCCAATAAATTCAGACATTTTGTTTATTCTTCCTCTTTTTTTTCATTCTATTGCCTTCGCACAAACTTAATTGTGTGCGTGTGTGCTGTTTTTGAAATGACGCCATATTATTTTTTCAACGTACAAAAAAAAAAACTCAATATGAATTTTATTTTGTATGGATGTGCACACAAACGACGCCGTTTTTGTTTTTTTTTGGAAATTGAAATGAAAAACGTATCTCTTAATGTATGTTTTTGTCGTCCTGAAAAGGACGGTTTTTGTTTTTTTTTGCAGCACGAGTATAATTTAAGCACTCTTTTCGGTCTTCTTGGGCAATAAAACAGCTTGGATGTTTGGAAGAACACCACCTTGAGCAATTGTGACACCAGACAACAATTTGTTCAATTCTTCGTCGTTGCGGATGGCCAATTGCAAATGGCGGGGAATAATTCTTGTCTTCTTGTTGTCACGAGCAGCATTTCCCGCCAATTCCAAGACTTCAGCAGCCAAATATTCCATCACAGCTGCCAAGTAAACTGGGGCACCAGCTCCGACGCGCTCAGCATAGTTTCCCTTGCGGAGCAAACGATGAATACGACCAACTGGAAATTGAAGACCAGCACGATTTGAGCGGGACTTTGCCTTTCCCTTCACTTTACCACCTTTACCACGACCAGACATTTTAAGTTAGTTTTAGATTTTTAAAAAGAGAAACACAATCGAGCACTTTACACTTCACAATGAGTCAAAACGAAGAAACGCGCTTCTATTTATACTCGAGTTTTTTGTGTTCTCTCTTTCTAGCTATTCGTTGTCGCACACAACAATTTTTCGTTCGAATCACTAACAAAGAGGGCGCAAATTTGGGGGTAAATTCACAGTTCTCGTTCAATCGTCATTCAGTGTACAAGTGAAGTGAAAAGTGAATTTTAAGTTAAAATGCCGCCTAAGACTAGTGGTAAAGCAGCAAAGAAGGCTGGCAAAGCCCAGAAGAACATCACCAAGACCGACAAGAAAAGGAAACGCAAGAGGAAGGAAAGCTACGCAATCTACATCTACAAAGTGTTGAAGCAAGTCCATCCCGATACTGGAATTTCATCGAAAGCCATGAGCATCATGAACAGTTTCGTCAACGACATCTTCGAGAGGATCGCTGCTGAAGCTTCTCGTTTGGCTCACTACAACAAGCGCTCAACAATCACCAGTCGGGAAATCCAAACCGCTGTTCGTTTGTTGTTGCCTGGTGAACTCGCCAAGCACGCTGTTAGTGAAGGAACAAAGGCAGTCACCAAATACACCAGCTCGAAGTAAATTCGTATCGACATCTTTCTCTACAAAAAATGGCCCTTTTCAGGGCCGCAAAAATATCACTAAGAGATAAATCTAACTTCAATCTTCAATTCAATCATTCATTCTTGCTGCGAAAATTAAAAAAAGAAAATGACATACAAAATTACAAATGTGAGTGTGTGACTGTACATTCTGCATACATAGGCGACGCGTCGCGTCGTCTTCGCCTATTGCAAAAGAAAAAAACAAAATGTCGCTGTGGCTGTAGGGAAAAAATATTGTTTTTGCTTTTTTTTCCTTGTTAATTTGATAGAATTCAGGAAGATTGAATATTTTCTGAATTCTTAACAGAATACAGATTGTTTTTTGAAATTATGAATGAATTTAGTTTTCCATCTACGAGTCGGAGAAAACAAGTTTTTTTTTTGCTAATTTTATGGAATTTCAGTAGTTTAGAGATATTTTCAGTGTAAATTTCGAATTTAATACATTCTGCATGCATTGGGGACGCGTCGTCGTCGTCCATTGAAAAAGAAGAAGAAAAAAAACAAAATGGAGCTATCATGAAAATTATTTTGTCGCTGTAGGGAAAAAATCTTGTTTTTGGTTTTTTTTCTGTGTTAATTTGATAGAATTCAGGAAGATTGAATATTTTCTGAATACAGATTGTTTTTTTTTTTTTTTTTAAATAAAGATTTCCAAGCAATATGACGGAATTTAGTTTTCCATCTACGAGTCGAAGAAAAAGTTTTTTTTTTGCTAATTTGATGAAATTTCAGTAGTTTTGAAATATTTTCAGTATAAATTTCGAATTTAATACATTCTACATGCATTGGCGACGCGTCGCCGTCGTCGTCCATTGAAATTTGAAAAAGAAGAAAAAAAAAAACAACATGGCGATATCATGAAAATTATTTTGTGCCGCTGTAGGGAAAAAATGTGTTTTTTTTTGTGTTCCTTCGATAGAATTCTGGAAGTTTGAATAATTTCTGAATGTATAGTATAAGAAAGAAGGAAAAAAAAGAAATACAAATTGGTTTTATGAAATTACGAACTTGAAGAAATATGAAACAATTTAGTTTTCACAATACGAGTCGAAAGAAACAAGTTTTTTTTTTCTTCGTAATTTGATGGAACTTGAGTAGTTTAGTGTAAATTTCGAATTGATTAGTAATATCTCTTTGAAAAAATGTTTGTAGTCCTGAAAAGGACTGTGGATTTGTGTCAAGTATTTCAAATAAATTTTGAATTTACTTCTTGGCCTTCTTTGCAGCGACGACCTTTTTCGGCTTGGCGACAGATGCGGTTGATTTTGCTTTTGGAACCTTTGGCTTGGGTGCGGCAGCCTTTGCTTTTGTTGGCTTAGCTTTGACTGCTGGTGTCTTCTTGGCACTTTTGGCTGCCTTTGGCTTTTCAACCTTCTTTTTGTCAGCGGTTTTCTTGGAGGCAATAGCAGCAGATTTCTTCACTTTCTTCTCACCAGCGGCCTTTTTCAATTTCTTGTCACCGGCAGCGGCAGCCTTTGGCTTGGCAGCAGCTTTTTTCTTCTCCACTGACTTTGCTTTTGGTTCTTTGTTGGCTGTAGCAGACAATTTAAACGAACCAGCTGCACCTTTTCCTTTAGTTTGCACTAATTTTCCACTAATCACTGAACTTTTCAAATATTTTTTAATGAATGGAGCGAGTCTTTGCACATCAACTTTGTATGTAGCAGCAATATATTTCTTGATTGCCAACAATGATGAACCACCACGTTCTTTCAATGTTTTAATGGCGGCGTCGACCATCTGCTGAGTTGGAGGATGTGTTGGTGCGGTTTTTGGCTTCTTTGCTGCAGCGCTTGCAGCCTTTTTGGGCTTCTTTTCAGCAACAATTGCGGGTGATGCAGCGGCGGTTTCAGACATTTTGATTTTTTTTTAGATTAAACACTTTTTTCACTTGAGAAATAGCACTTTGAAATTTATTCTTTTCAATAAAATTCCATAAGTGACGCGCATCATCGACACGATGTGATGAGAATTAAGGAGACCGAAGGTAAACAAAATTTTCATTTACTTGAACGCATTTGCTCTGCTGCCACCTTAGGTTATTGTGAAATATTAATTTATTTCAATATAATTAAGTGAAAATATGTTAAAAGCTGTATTGGTTTTCATTCATACAATATAATAGCTTGTTTATTCAATAATTTCATTAAGAAATAACCATCAATCAATTCACAAACGAAGTTTGAAGTCGATGTTTGATGAATTTTTTTCAATAGTTCTGTTTAAAAACGCTCGTATTTTAACAATTATAAACAATTTTTCAATGAATTTTACTTTTTTAGATTGTCAAGAGCTTATTCCATCGTGTTATGAAAAAATTTCAACAAAATATGTTACGTATCTGCGGAGAAATAATTAAAACTATTTCATAATTGAAACACGTCATTGGCTTTCTCTCGTCAATGGATTTTTTTTCACAAAATAATATTTTCATTTGAAAACTAGCAAAAAAGCCAAAAGTATGGCTTGAAATAGTTAAAATTATTAGTTTACTAATATTTTACATTATTATTGTTGAAAAATAGAGTTTGATAACATTTTGTTTCTTGAAAATGCTTCGAATTAAATTCCTACTGAAACGTATGCGACACATGGAACTGCCTTCACTTCAAGCATTGTTTTTTTTTTTCTTAGAATTTGATTTGTAAATACAAAAGAAATGCTGGGAATAAATAATTTTTTTTTTCAAACTGTAATATTTCTAATAAATCTTAATATTCTTCTTGTGGAAAAACAAAGTTTTATTATATTTTTCTCCTTGAAAGCGCTCCTACAAAAATTCAGATTAAAACGTATGAATGGCGCTGTATTCTCTTTCTTTCGAAAATTAGAGATTTCTTTTGTAATTTGCTTTGTATTTTGTAACTACAAAGCGAAAATCCTCAAAGAATGTATTTTAATACATATTTAGGATTTGGATAACTATCCTTTTCAATCAAATATCATCCATCCAAGAATAATTTTCAATGCATTCTCTCTCTCTCAATAATCTTTTTTTTTCCTAGTAAATCTGTATTGAATTCGCATGTTCTAGGTAGAATATGAAAATAATCATAAAATGCTCAAAATCATAAATTCTCAGAAGTATAATAAAGTACAAATATTTCTACCTACGTTGACGATGCCTAATCTCAATACAAAAAAAAAAAAACCTAAGTACACTGACTGGCTTAGAGCAATAAAATACAGCATACAAATCCACATACGATGACATCATAAATATGTCTCATGGATTTTAATTTGAAGCAATAAAAAAAAATTGAAATGATCGTGTATCTCTTTTTGACTTTTTGTGGTCCTGAAAAGGACCTTTGTTGTAAGTTTGATATGATAAAACTTAAGCACGTTCACCACGAATACGTCTTGCCAACTGGATGTCTTTTGGCATAATTGTCACACGCTTAGCATGAATGGCACACAAGTTGGTATCTTCGAAAAGACCAACCAAGTAGGCTTCACTTGCTTCTTGCAATGCCATGACAGCAGAGCTCTGGAAACGCAGATCAGTCTTGAAATCTTGAGCAATTTCACGCACTAAACGCTGGAAAGGCAATTTGCGGATCAACAATTCAGTACTCTTTTGGTAGCGACGAATTTCACGAAGAGCAACGGTACCGGGACGATAACGATGAGGCTTCTTCACTCCTCCAGTTGCTGGAGCACTTTTGCGGGCAGCCTTGGTGGCGAGCTGCTTCCTGGGTGCCTTTCCTCCGGTTGATTTACGGGCAGTTTGCTTGGTACGAGCCATAGTTTCAGCACTTCACTTTTATTTTTCACTTCACACTTGACACACTTGACACACTTTTTTGTTCAGAATATTAAAGTAGCCCAAATGGCACCTCTTTAACATTAATTTCATATTGAACTCGTCTGCATTCAGTCGTTTCGTTTGCATGGCATTTTTCTCGATTCCTATTGGATTCTCTTTGGCCGAAAACATATAAATAGCCACTGAATTTTGGAGTAAAATCATAGTTCAATTGTGTCTTTGATCGTGAGCAGTGCTAAAAGTGAAAAATAATTTTGAAAAATGACTGGTCGTGGTAAAGGAGGAAAAGGCTTGGGCAAAGGAGGAGCAAAGCGTCATCGTAAAGTGCTGCGCGATAATATCCAAGGTATTACCAAGCCAGCCATTCGTCGTTTGGCTCGTCGTGGTGGTGTGAAGCGTATTTCTGGATTGATCTACGAAGAAACCCGTGGTGTTCTGAAAGTGTTTTTGGAAAATGTGATTCGTGATGCTGTTACTTACACCGAACACGCTAAGCGAAAGACCGTCACAGCCATGGATGTCGTTTACGCTTTGAAGAGACAAGGCCGTACTCTCTACGGTTTCGGAGGTTAAATTCTTGTTTAAGAATTCTCAAAAATCGGTCCTTTTCAGGACCACAAAAAAATCTTAAATTGCTATGAATCTAAAATTTTTAATTTACAAGAAAAAGACTAGGGGCATTTGAATAAAATAAAATGAATGAACATTGAAAGCGATGGCCAGCTGCTAGTGTTTAGTCTGCTATTTCAGACATGGAAAATATGTGAAAAAGAAACTAAAATTTTAAATTCTCAAGAAAAAGAGCATGGATGGCGCATTCTTAATACAATTTTCTCAAATAAAAATTGAAAACCTGAAGATGCGGTGCGACGGCTGCAAGCGTTTCTCTATTTCAGACAAATGAAAAATTGAATCTGATTTTTTTTTTTGCAAGCCAAAAATTTAAGTAAACTAATGAATCTAAGATTTTAAGTTTCAAATCGAACGATAATTTCAAGTTAAAAAAAAAATTCATCAGAAGGGACGCGCTGCAAAAACAGTTGCCAGCGTGCTTCTTTCTTCGTTTTCCAATAAATTCAGACATTTTGTTTGTTCTTCCTCTTTTTTTTCATTCTATTGCCTTCGCACAAACTTAATTGTGTGCGTGTGTGCTGTTTTTGAAATGACGCCATATTATTTTTTCAACGTACAAAAAAAAAAACTCAATATGAATTTTATTTTGTATGGATGTGCACACAAACGACGCCGTTTTTGTTTTTTTTGGAAATTGAAATGAAAAACGTATCTCTTAATGTATGTTTTTGTCGTCCTGAAAAGGACGGTTTTTGTTTTTTTTTGCAGCACGAGTATAATTTTAGCACTCTTTTCGGTCTTCTTGGGCAATAAAACAGCTTGGATGTTTGGAAGAACACCACCTTGAGCAATTGTGACACCAGACAACAATTTGTTCAATTCTTCGTCGTTGCGGATGGCCAATTGCAAATGGCGGGGAATAATTCTTGTCTTCTTGTTGTCACGAGCAGCATTTCCCGCCAATTCCAAGACTTCAGCAGCCAAATATTCCATCACAGCTGCCAAAGTGCCAAGTAAACTGGGGCACCAGCTCCGACGCGCTCAGCATAGTTTCCCTTGCGGAGCAAACGATGAATACGACCAACTGGAAATTGAAGACCAGCACGATTTGAGCGGGACTTTGCCTTTCCCTTCACTTTACCACCTTTACCACGACCAGACATTTTAAGTTAGTTTTAGATTTTTAAAAAGAGAAACACAATCGAGCACTTTACACTTCACAATAAGTCAAAACATTTTTTTTTTTTTTTTTTACATTTTATCTTTATTTGAACTAATATTTATATACATATTTACAATTTATTGATTAAGTACTTAAGGTAATATTTGATTTTTAATTTGTTGGCACAGAAGGGGCCTAACTATATACAATGTTTGTTTTCTAAATTTAAGGTTAACAAAAATATCAATGAATAAAAGATAAAAAATACATGAAATAAAAATCTCGGGATGTTCAGTCCTGGTTGTCCATTGGTGAGGCTCTTAGCCGCGGTTAAAAGCTGACCCCGTGTCAGCGTAAAAGTGAAGATCTCCTTCGTCGTTGGTTTGCTCGATCTCCTCCCTTAGTACGTCCAGCGCACATAGGTATCTCGGTTCAGGGTGTCTTTGTTGTGTGGTTATTCCGTTGATGAGGTTGTTGGGGTGATTGCTCAGTGATGCTGCTATCCTTTTAGCTGACTGAATTAGGTATTTGTCCAGTGGTGTAATTTTTGCTTCGTCGTAGAGTCTTTTGTTGCTGAAATGCCTCCTTCTCTGATGGTTGAAATAAAGTCAAAACGAAGAAACGCGCTTCTATTTATACTCGAGTTTTTTGTGTTCTCTCTTTCTAGCTATTCGTTGTCGCACACAACAATTTTTCGTTCGAATCACTAACAAAGAGGGCGCAAATTTGGGGGTAAATTCACAGTTCTCGTTCAATCGTCATTCAGTGTACAAGTGAAGTGAAAAGTGAATTTTAAGTTAAAATGCCGCCTAAGACTAGTGGTAAAGCAGCAAAGAAGGCTGGCAAAGCCCAGAAGAACATCACCAAGACCGACAAGAAAAGGAAACGCAAGAGGAAGGAAAGCTACGCAATCTACATCTACAAAGTGTTGAAGCAAGTCCATCCCGATACTGGAATTTCATCGAAAGCCATGAGCATCATGAACAGTTTCGTCAACGACATCTTCGAGAGGATCGCTGCTGAAGCTTCTCGTTTGGCTCACTACAACAAGCGCTCAACAATCACCAGTCGGGAAATCCAAACCGCTGTTCGTTTGTTGTTGCCTGGTGAACTCGCCAAGCACGCTGTTAGTGAAGGAACAAAGGCAGTCACCAAATACACCAGCTCGAAGTAAATTCGTATCGACATCTTTCTCTACAAAAAATGGCCCTTTTCAGGGCCGCAAAAATATCACTAAGAGATAAATCTAACTTCAATCTTCAATTCAATCATTCATTCTTGCTGCGAAAATTAAAAAAAGAAAATGACATACAAAATTACAAATGTGAGTGTGTGACTGTACATTCTGCATACATAGGCGACGCGTCGCGTCGTCTTCGCCTATTGCAAAAGAAAAAAACAAAATGTCGCTGTGGCTGTAGGGAAAAAATATTGTTTTTGCTTTTTTTTCCTTGTTAATTTGATAGAATTCAGGAAGATTGAATATTTTCTGAATTCTTAACAGAATACAGATTGTTTTTTGAAATTATGAATGAATTTAGTTTTCCATCTACGAGTCGGAGAAAACAAGTTTTTTTTTTGCTAATTTTATGGAATTTCAGTAGTTTAGAGATATTTTCAGTGTAAATTTCGAATTTAATACATTCTGCATGCATTGGGGACGCGTCGTCGTCGTCCATTGAAAAAGAAGAAGAAAAAAAACAAAATGGAGCTATCATGAAAATTATTTTGTCGCTGTAGGGAAAAAATCTTGTTTTTGGTTTTTTTTCTGTGTTAATTTGATAGAATTCAGGAAGATTGAATATTTTCTGAATACAGATTGTTTTTTTTTTTTTTTTAAATAAAGATTTCCAAGCAATATGACGGAATTTAGTTTTCCATCTACGAGTCGAAGAAAAAGTTTTTTTTTTGCTAATTTGATGAAATTTCAGTAGTTTTGAAATATTTTCAGTATAAATTTCGAATTTAATACATTCTACATGCATTGGCGACGCGTCGCCGTCGTCGTCCATTGAAATTTGAAAAAGAAGAAAAAAAAAAACAACATGGCGATATCATGAAAATTATTTTGTGCCGCTGTAGGGAAAAAATGTGTTTTTTTTTGTGTTCCTTCGATAGAATTCTGGAAGTTTGAATAATTTCTGAATGTATAGTATAAGAAAGAAGGAAAAAAAAGAAATACAAATTGGTTTTATGAAATTACGAACTTGAAGAAATATGAAACAATTTAGTTTTCACAATACGAGTCGAAAGAAACAAGTTTTTTTTTTCTTCGTAATTTGATGGAACTTGAGTAGTTTAGTGTAAATTTCGAATTGATTAGTAATATCTCTTTGAAAAAATGTTTGTAGTCCTGAAAAGGACTGTGGATTTGTGTCAAGTATTTCAAATAAATTTTGAATTTACTTCTTGGCCTTCTTTGCAGCGACGACCTTTTTCGGCTTGGCGACAGATGCGGTTGATTTTGCTTTTGGAACCTTTGGCTTGGGTGCGGCAGCCTTTGCTTTTGTTGGCTTAGCTTTGACTGCTGGTGTCTTCTTGGCACTTTTGGCTGCCTTTGGCTTTTCAACCTTCTTTTTGTCAGCGGTTTTCTTGGAGGCAATAGCAGCAGATTTCTTCACTTTCTTCTCACCAGCGGCCTTTTTCAATTTCTTGTCACCGGCAGCGGCAGCCTTTGGCTTGGCAGCAGCTTTTTTCTTCTCCACTGACTTTGCTTTTGGTTCTTTGTTGGCTGTAGCAGACAATTTAAACGAACCAGCTGCACCTTTTCCTTTAGTTTGCACTAATTTTCCACTAATCACTGAACTTTTCAAATATTTTTTAATGAATGGAGCGAGTCTTTGCACATCAACTTTGTATGTAGCAGCAATATATTTCTTGATTGCCAACAATGATGAACCACCACGTTCTTTCAATGTTTTAATGGCGGCGTCGACCATCTGCTGAGTTGGAGGATGTGTTGGTGCGGTTTTTGGCTTCTTTGCTGCAGCGCTTGCAGCCTTTTTGGGCTTCTTTTCAGCAACAATTGCGGGTGATGCAGCGGCGGTTTCAGACATTTTGATTTTTTTTTAGATTAAACACTTTTTTCACTTGAGAAATAGCACTTTGAAATTTATTCTTTTCAATAAAATTCCATAAGTGACGCGCATCATCGACACGATGTGATGAGAATTAAGGAGACCGAAGGTAAACAAAATTTTCATTTACTTGAACGCATTTGCTCTGCTGCCACCTTAGGTTATTGTGAAATATTAATTTATTTCAATATAATTAAGTGAAAATATGTTAAAAGCTGTATTGGTTTTCATTCATACAATATAATAGCTTGTTTATTCAATAATTTCATTAAGAAATAACCATCAATCAATTCACAAACGAAGTTTGAAGTCGATGTTTGATGAATTTTTTTCAATAGTTCTGTTTAAAAACGCTCGTATTTTAACAATTATAAACAATTTTTCAATGAATTTTACTTTTTTAGATTGTCAAGAGCTTATTCCATCGTGTTATGAAAAAATTTCAACAAAATATGTTACGTATCTGCGGAGAAATAATTAAAACTATTTCATAATTGAAACACGTCATTGGCTTTCTCTCGTCAATGGATTTTTTTTCACAAAATAATATTTTCATTTGAAAACTAGCAAAAAAGCCAAAAGTATGGCTTGAAATAGTTAAAATTATTAGTTTACTAATATTTTACATTATTATTGTTGAAAAATAGAGTTTGATAACATTTTGTTTCTTGAAAATGCTTCGAATTAAATTCCTACTGAAACGTATGCGACACATGGAACTGCCTTCACTTCAAGCATTGTTTTTTTTTTTCTTAGAATTTGATTTGTAAATACAAAAGAAATGCTGGGAATAAATAATTTTTTTTTTCAAACTGTAATATTTCTAATAAATCTTAATATTCTTCTTGTGGAAAAACAAAGTTTTATTATATTTTTCTCCTTGAAAGCGCTCCTACAAAAATTCAGATTAAAACGTATGAATGGCGCTGTATTCTCTTTCTTTCGAAAATTAGAGATTTCTTTTGTAATTTGCTTTGTATTTTGTAACTACAAAGCGAAAATCCTCAAAGAATGTATTTTAATACATATTTAGGATTTGGATAACTATCCTTTTCAATCAAATATCATCCATCCAAGAATAATTTTCAATGCATTCTCTCTCTCTCAATAATCTTTTTTTTTCCTAGTAAATCTGTATTGAATTCGCATGTTCTAGGTAGAATATGAAAATAATCATAAAATGCTCAAAATCATAAATTCTCAGAAGTATAATAAAGTACAAATATTTCTACCTACGTTGACGATGCCTAATCTCAATACAAAAAAAAAAAAACCTAAGTACACTGACTGGCTTAGAGCAATAAAATACAGCATACAAATCCACATACGATGACATCATAAATATGTCTCATGGATTTTAATTTGAAGCAATAAAAAAAAATTGAAATGATCGTGTATCTCTTTTTGACTTTTTGTGGTCCTGAAAAGGACCTTTGTTGTAAGTTTGATATGATAAAACTTAAGCACGTTCACCACGAATACGTCTTGCCAACTGGATGTCTTTTGGCATAATTGTCACACGCTTAGCATGAATGGCACACAAGTTGGTATCTTCGAAAAGACCAACCAAGTAGGCTTCACTTGCTTCTTGCAATGCCATGACAGCAGAGCTCTGGAAACGCAGATCAGTCTTGAAATCTTGAGCAATTTCACGCACTAAACGCTGGAAAGGCAATTTGCGGATCAACAATTCAGTACTCTTTTGGTAGCGACGAATTTCACGAAGAGCAACGGTACCGGGACGATAACGATGAGGCTTCTTCACTCCTCCAGTTGCTGGAGCACTTTTGCGGGCAGCCTTGGTGGCGAGCTGCTTCCTGGGTGCCTTTCCTCCGGTTGATTTACGGGCAGTTTGCTTGGTACGAGCCATAGTTTCAGCACTTCACTTTTATTTTTCACTTCACACTTGACACACTTTTTTGTTCAGAATATTAAAGTAGCCCAAATGGCACCTCTTTAACATTAATTTCATATTGAACTCGTCTGCGTTCAGTCGTTTCGTTTGCATGGCATTTTTCACAATTCCTATTGGATTCTCTTTGGCCGAAAACGTATAAATAGGCACTGAGTTTTGGGGTAAAATCATAGTTCGATTGTGACTTCCATTGTGTGCAGTGCTAAAAGTGAAAAATAATTTTGAAAAATGACTGGTCGTGGTAAAGGAGGAAAAGGCTTGGGCAAAGGAGGAGCAAAGCGTCATCGTAAAGTGCTGCGCGATAATATCCAAGGTATTACCAAGCCAGCCATTCGTCGTTTGGCTCGTCGTGGTGGTGTGAAGCGTATTTCTGGATTGATCTACGAAGAAACCCGTGGTGTTCTGAAAGTGTTTTTGGAAAATGTGATTCGTGATGCTGTTACTTACACCGAACACGCTAAGCGAAAGACCGTCACAGCCATGGATGTCGTTTACGCTTTGAAGAGACAAGGCCGTACTCTCTACGGTTTCGGAGGTTAAATTCTTGTTTAAGAATTCTCAAAAATCGGTCCTTTTCAGGACCACAAAAAAATCTTAAATTGCTATGAATCTAAAATTTTTAATTTACAAGAAAAAGACTAGGGGCATTTGAATAAAATAAAATGAATGAACATTGAAAGCGATGGCCAGCTGCTAGTGTTTAGTCTGCTATTTCAGACATGGAAAATATGTGAAAAAGAAACTAAAATTTTAAATTCTCAAGAAAAAGAGCATGGATGGCGCATTCTTAATACAATTTTCTCAAATAAAAATTGAAAACCTGAAGATGCGGTGCGACGGCTGCAAGCGTTTCTCTATTTCAGACAAATGAAAAATTGAATCTGATTTTTTTTTTTGCAAGCCAAAAATTTAAGTAAACTAATGAATCTAAGATTTTAAGTTTCAAATCGAACGATAATTTCAAGTTAAAAAAAAAATTCATCAGAAGGGACGCGCTGCAAAAACAGTTGCCAGCGTGCTTCTTTCTTCGTTTTCCAATAAATTCAGACATTTTGTTTGTTCTTCCTCTTTTTTTTCATTCTATTGCCTTCGCACAAACTTAATTGTGTGCGTGTGTGCTGTTTTTGAAATGACGCCATATTATTTTTTCAACGTACAAAAAAAAAAACTCAATATGAATTTTATTTTGTATGGATGTGCACACAAACGACGCCGTTTTTGTTTTTTTTGGAAATTGAAATGAAAAACGTATCTCTTAATGTATGTTTTTGTCGTCCTGAAAAGGACGGTTTTTGTTTTTTTTTGCAGCACGAGTATAATTTAAGCACTCTTTTCGGTCTTCTTGGGCAATAAAACAGCTTGGATGTTTGGAAGAACACCACCTTGAGCAATTGTGACACCAGACAACAATTTGTTCAATTCTTCGTCGTTGCGGATGGCCAATTGCAAATGGCGGGGAATAATTCTTGTCTTCTTGTTGTCACGAGCAGCATTTCCCGCCAATTCCAAGACTTCAGCAGCCAAATATTCCATCACAGCTGCCAAGTAAACTGGGGCACCAGCTCCGACGCGCTCAGCATAGTTTCCCTTGCGGAGCAAACGATGAATACGACCAACTGGAAATTGAAGACCAGCACGATTTGAGCGGGACTTTGCCTTTCCCTTCACTTTACCACCTTTACCACGACCAGACATTTTAAGTTAGTTTTAGATTTTTAAAAAGAGAAACACAATCGAGCACTTTACACTTCACAATAAGTCAAAACGAAGAAACGCGCTTCTATTTATACTCGAGTTTTTTGTGTTCTCTCTTTCTAGCTATTCGTTGTCGCACACAACAATTTTTCGTTCGAATCACTAACAAAGAGGGCGCAAATTTGGGGGTAAATTCACAGTTCTCGTTCAATCGTCATTCAGTGTACAAGTGAAGTGAAAAGTGAATTTTAAGTTAAAATGCCGCCTAAGACTAGTGGTAAAGCAGCAAAGAAGGCTGGCAAAGCCCAGAAGAACATCACCAAGACCGACAAGAAAAGGAAACGCAAGAGGAAGGAAAGCTACGCAATCTACATCTACAAAGTGTTGAAGCAAGTCCATCCCGATACTGGAATTTCATCGAAAGCCATGAGCATCATGAACAGTTTCGTCAACGACATCTTCGAGAGGATCGCTGCTGAAGCTTCTCGTTTGGCTCACTACAACAAGCGCTCAACAATCACCAGTCGGGAAATCCAAACCGCTGTTCGTTTGTTGTTGCCTGGTGAACTCGCCAAGCACGCTGTTAGTGAAGGAACAAAGGCAGTCACCAAATACACCAGCTCGAAGTAAATTCGTATCGACATCTTTCTCTACAAAAAATGGCCCTTTTCAGGGCCGCAAAAATATCACTAAGAGATAAATCTAACTTCAATCTTCAATTCAATCATTCATTCTTGCTGCGAAAATTAAAAAAAGAAAATGACATACAAAATTACAAATGTGAGTGTGTGACTGTACATTCTGCATACATAGGCGACGCGTCGCGTCGTCTTCGCCTATTGCAAAAGAAAAAAACAAAATGTCGCTGTGGCTGTAGGGAAAAAATATTGTTTTTGCTTTTTTTTCCTTGTTAATTTGATAGAATTCAGGAAGATTGAATATTTTCTGAATTCTTAACAGAATACAGATTGTTTTTTGAAATTATGAATGAATTTAGTTTTCCATCTACGAGTCGGAGAAAACAAGTTTTTTTTTTGCTAATTTTATGGAATTTCAGTAGTTTAGAGATATTTTCAGTGTAAATTTCGAATTTAATACATTCTGCATGCATTGGGGACGCGTCGTCGTCGTCCATTGAAAAAGAAGAAGAAAAAAAACAAAATGGAGCTATCATGAAAATTATTTTGTCGCTGTAGGGAAAAAATCTTGTTTTTGGTTTTTTTTCTGTGTTAATTTGATAGAATTCAGGAAGATTGAATATTTTCTGAATACAGATTGTTTTTTTTTTTTTTTTTAAATAAAGATTTCCAAGCAATATGACGGAATTTAGTTTTCCATCTACGAGTCGAAGAAAAAGTTTTTTTTTTTGCTAATTTGATGAAATTTCAGTAGTTTTGAAATATTTTCAGTATAAATTTCGAATTTAATACATTCTACATGCATTGGCGACGCGTCGCCGTCGTCGTCCATTGAAATTTGAAAAAGAAGAAAAAAAAAAACAACATGGCGATATCATGAAAATTATTTTGTGCCGCTGTAGGGAAAAAATGTGTTTTTTTTTTTGTGTTCCTTCGATAGAATTCTGGAAGTTTGAATAATTTCTGAATGTATAGTATAAGAAAGAAGGAAAAAAAAGAAATACAAATTGGTTTTATGAAATTACGAACTTGAAGAAATATGAAACAATTTAGTTTTCACAATACGAGTCGAAAGAAACAAGTTTTTTTTTTCTTCGTAATTTGATGGAACTTGAGTAGTTTAGTGTAAATTTCGAATTGATTAGTAATATCTCTTTGAAAAAATGTTTGTAGTCCTGAAAAGGACTGTGGATTTGTGTCAAGTATTTCAAATAAATTTTGAATTTACTTCTTGGCCTTCTTTGCAGCGACGACCTTTTTCGGCTTGGCGACAGATGCGGTTGATTTTGCTTTTGGAACCTTTGGCTTGGGTGCGGCAGCCTTTGCTTTTGTTGGCTTAGCTTTGACTGCTGGTGTCTTCTTGGCACTTTTGGCTGCCTTTGGCTTTTCAACCTTCTTTTTGTCAGCGGTTTTCTTGGAGGCAATAGCAGCAGATTTCTTCACTTTCTTCTCACCAGCGGCCTTTTTCAATTTCTTGTCACCGGCAGCGGCAGCCTTTGGCTTGGCAGCAGCTTTTTTCTTCTCCACTGACTTTGCTTTTGGTTCTTTGTTGGCTGTAGCAGACAATTTAAACGAACCAGCTGCACCTTTTCCTTTAGTTTGCACTAATTTTCCACTAATCACTGAACTTTTCAAATATTTTTTAATGAATGGAGCGAGTCTTTGCACATCAACTTTGTATGTAGCAGCAATATATTTCTTGATTGCCAACAATGATGAACCACCACGTTCTTTCAATGTTTTAATGGCGGCGTCGACCATCTGCTGAGTTGGAGGATGTGTTGGTGCGGTTTTTGGCTTCTTTGCTGCAGCGCTTGCAGCCTTTTTGGGCTTCTTTTCAGCAACAATTGCGGGTGATGCAGCGGCGGTTTCAGACATTTTGATTTTTTTTTAGATTAAACACTTTTTTCACTTGAGAAATAGCACTTTGAAATTTATTCTTTTCAATAAAATTCCATAAGTGACGCGCATCATCGACACGATGTGATGAGAATTAAGGAGACCGAAGGTAAACAAAATTTTCATTTACTTGAACGCATTTGCTCTGCTGCCACCTTAGGTTATTGTGAAATATTAATTTATTTCAATATAATTAAGTGAAAATATGTTAAAAGCTGTATTGGTTTTCATTCATACAATATAATAGCTTGTTTATTCAATAATTTCATTAAGAAATAACCATCAATCAATTCACAAACGAAGTTTGAAGTCGATGTTTGATGAATTTTTTTCAATAGTTCTGTTTAAAAACGCTCGTATTTTAACAATTATAAACAATTTTTCAATGAATTTTACTTTTTTAGATTGTCAAGAGCTTATTCCATCGTGTTATGAAAAAATTTCAACAAAATATGTTACGTATCTGCGGAGAAATAATTAAAACTATTTCATAATTGAAACACGTCATTGGCTTTCTCTCGTCAATGGATTTTTTTTCACAAAATAATATTTTCATTTGAAAACTAGCAAAAAAGCCAAAAGTATGGCTTGAAATAGTTAAAATTATTAGTTTACTAATATTTTACATTATTATTGTTGAAAAATAGAGTTTGATAACATTTTGTTTCTTGAAAATGCTTCGAATTAAATTCCTACTGAAACGTATGCGACACATGGAACTGCCTTCACTTCAAGCATTGTTTTTTTTTTCTTAGAATTTGATTTGTAAATACAAAAGAAATGCTGGGAATAAATAATTTTTTTTTCAAACTGTAATATTTCTAATAAATCTTAATATTCTTCTTGTGGAAAAACAAAGTTTTATTATATTTTTCTCCTTGAAAGCGCTCCTACAAAAATTCAGATTAAAACGTATGAATGGCGCTGTATTCTCTTTCTTTCGAAAATTAGAGATTTCTTTTGTAATTTGCTTTGTATTTTGTAACTACAAAGCGAAAATCCTCAAAGAATGTATTTTAATACATATTTAGGATTTGGATAACTATCCTTTTCAATCAAATATCATCCATCCAAGAATAATTTTCAATGCATTCTCTCTCTCTCAATAATCTTTTTTTTTCCTAGTAAATCTGTATTGAATTCGCATGTTCTAGGTAGAATATGAAAATAATCATAAAATGCTCAAAATCATAAATTCTCAGAAGTATAATAAAGTACAAATATTTCTACCTACGTTGACGATGCCTAATCTCAATACAAAAAAAAAAAACCTAAGTACACTGACTGGCTTAGAGCAATAAAATACAGCATACAAATCCACATACGATGACATCATAAATATGTCTCATGGATTTTAATTTGAAGCAATAAAAAAAAATTGAAATGATCGTGTATCTCTTTTTGACTTTTTGTGGTCCTGAAAAGGACCTTTGTTGTAAGTTTGATATGATAAAACTTAAGCACGTTCACCACGAATACGTCTTGCCAACTGGATGTCTTTTGGCATAATTGTCACACGCTTAGCATGAATGGCACACAAGTTGGTATCTTCGAAAAGACCAACCAAGTAGGCTTCACTTGCTTCTTGCAATGCCATGACAGCAGAGCTCTGGAAACGCAGATCAGTCTTGAAATCTTGAGCAATTTCACGCACTAAACGCTGGAAAGGCAATTTGCGGATCAACAATTCAGTACTCTTTTGGTAGCGACGAATTTCACGAAGAGCAACGGTACCGGGACGATAACGATGAGGCTTCTTCACTCCTCCAGTTGCTGGAGCACTTTTGCGGGCAGCCTTGGTGGCGAGCTGCTTCCTGGGTGCCTTTCCTCCGGTTGATTTACGGGCAGTTTGCTTGGTACGAGCCATAGTTTCAGCACTTCACTTTTATTTTTCACTTCACACTTGACACACTTTTTTGTTCAGAATATTAAAGTAGCCCAAATGGCACCTCTTTAACATTAATTTCATATTGAACTCGTCTGCGTTCAGTCGTTTCGTTTGCATGGCATTTTTCACAATTCCTATTGGATTCTCTTTGGCCGAAAACGTATAAATAGGCACTGAGTTTTGGGGTAAAATCATAGTTCGATTGTGACTTCCATTGTGTGCAGTGCTAAAAGTGAAAAATAATTTTGAAAAATGACTGGTCGTGGTAAAGGAGGAAAAGGCTTGGGCAAAGGAGGAGCAAAGCGTCATCGTAAAGTGCTGCGCGATAATATCCAAGGTATTACCAAGCCAGCCATTCGTCGTTTGGCTCGTCGTGGTGGTGTGAAGCGTATTTCTGGATTGATCTACGAAGAAACCCGTGGTGTTCTGAAAGTGTTTTTGGAAAATGTGATTCGTGATGCTGTTACTTACACCGAACACGCTAAGCGAAAGACCGTCACAGCCATGGATGTCGTTTACGCTTTGAAGAGACAAGGCCGTACTCTCTACGGTTTCGGAGGTTAAATTCTTGTTTAAGAATTCTCAAAAATCGGTCCTTTTCAGGACCACAAAAAAAATCTTAAATTGCTATGAATCTAAAATTTTTAATTTACAAGAAAAAGACTAGGGGCATTTGAATAAAATAAAATGAATGAACATTGAAAGCGATGGCCAGCTGCTAGTGTTTAGTCTGCTATTTCAGACATGGAAAATATGTGAAAAAGAAACTAAAATTTTAAATTCTCAAGAAAAAGAGCATGGATGGCGCATTCTTAATACAATTTTCTCAAATAAAAATTGAAAACCTGAAGATGCGGTGCGACGGCTGCAAGCGTTTCTCTATTTCAGACAAATGAAAAATTGAATCTGATTTTTTTTTTTGCAAGCCAAAAATTTAAGTAAACTAATGAATCTAAGATTTTAAGTTTCAAATCGAACGATAATTTCAAGTTAAAAAAAAAATTCATCAGAAGGGACGCGCTGCAAAAACAGTTGCCAGCGTGCTTCTTTCTTCGTTTTCCAATAAATTCAGACATTTTGTTTGTTCTTCCTCTTTTTTTTCATTCTATTGCCTTCGCACAAACTTAATTGTGTGCGTGTGTGCTGTTTTTGAAATGACGCCATATTATTTTTTCAACGTACAAAAAAAAAAACTCAATATGAATTTTATTTTGTATGGATGTGCACACAAACGACGCCGTTTTTGTTTTTTTTTGGAAATTGAAATGAAAAACGTATCTCTTAATGTATGTTTTTGTCGTCCTGAAAAGGACGGTTTTTGTTTTTTTTTGCAGCACGAGTATAATTTAAGCACTCTTTTCGGTCTTCTTGGGCAATAAAACAGCTTGGATGTTTGGAAGAACACCACCTTGAGCAATTGTGACACCAGACAACAATTTGTTCAATTCTTCGTCGTTGCGGATGGCCAATTGCAAATGGCGGGGAATAATTCTTGTCTTCTTGTTGTCACGAGCAGCATTTCCCGCCAATTCCAAGACTTCAGCAGCCAAATATTCCATCACAGCTGCCAAGTAAACTGGGGCACCAGCTCCGACGCGCTCAGCATAGTTTCCCTTGCGGAGCAAACGATGAATACGACCAACTGGAAATTGAAGACCAGCACGATTTGAGCGGGACTTTGCCTTTCCCTTCACTTTACCACCTTTACCACGACCAGACATTTTAAGTTAGTTTTAGATTTTTAAAAAGAGAAACACAATCGAGCACTTTACACTTCACAATGAGTCAAAACGAAGAAACGCGCTTCTATTTATACTCGAGTTTTTTGTGTTCTCTCTTTCTAGCTATTCGTTGTCGCACACAACAATTTTTCGTTCGAATCACTAACAAAGAGGGCGCAAATTTGGGGGTAAATTCACACCATAGATTCTTAAACCTTCAGTCAGCGCGAACGGACGTGAGCGGATTAAAAAATAATACACAAATTTAAAAACTACCCAAAATTAACAACTGTAATCCGGTAATTCCCAGAAAAGGTTCAGCAGTGCCATTTCTACCTGCGCTACCTGCTTTAAGAGGATTACGGATACTCGGTGGATTCCAGGAACGATTTCAGCATGGATCAGCTTAACACGAACGAAGCCCTAGATTTGCTCACTAAGCTTCTCTTGAAGATTAGGTCTGATCTGGGACAGCAATTCGTACATAGGATGAACCAGGTCTTTAAAAACATCATGGATGAACCCAAGGAAGAAAGCAACTCCATGGATCAGGGAAAAGATCCGATCACCAGCGAAGAAGAGACTGCCAGCGAAGACGAAGCTGTCAGCGAGGAGGAACAATCCAGTGAGGATGATAGTACCAGTTCGACCAACGAAGCAGGTGAATCACCCCAACCGGGACAAAAGAGGATTCGGAAGAATCAGAAGAAGGGGAAAAACGTCAAGAAACATCTGAACGAAAAAAAGGCCCCTGCAGCCCCAAAGACAAAGAAGCAAGCAGCTTCTGCAACAACATCAACAGCCACTTCAAAGCCACAGACAAAGGAGCAATCAGCTCCTGCAAAATTATCGGCAGCCGCCTCATCAGCACCAGCTTCAGCATCAAAACAACAGACAAAGGAGCAACCAGCTCCTGCAACAGAAGCAACTCAACCACCGACAAAGGAGCTAACAGCACCTGCAAGGCCACCAACACCAGCTACATCAAAGATGCCACCTATTTTCTGCTACTCTGCAAACATTGCTGAAATCAGCAGGTTTTGCAGAAGCAAGAACTTACAGGTGACATTCAAGAACAGGAACAGCAAGTCAACAATTATCAGCGCAGCCAATAGAAGTACATTCGATGAATTGAAGGACTTCCTCAAGGACAGGAAAATTGAGTTCAACTCCTTTACACCGAGGGAGGAAAGGAAGAACTTGCTTCTTCTCAAGGGTATTCACAGTACCTTTGCAGCCATTGAAGTGGAAGACGAGCTCAAGATTGAAGGGCTGCCAGTCATCAAAGTGACTCCCTTCAAAACGAGGAACCAAAACAAGATCTACAACAACTTTGTTGTAGAACTCAGCAAGAATTACGAAATCAACGAAGTGTTCACAAAAACACTCATAATGAACCAACGAGTTCATTGGGAGAGGTTGCAATCCACAGACATCGTACAATGCCGGAACTGCCAACGGTTTGGCCACGTAGCAACTAACTGCGGACGTCAATATGTCTGCGTTAAGTGCAAGGAGACACACGAACCAGGCCAATGCAAAAGGACCGTCAACACAGGACTCGACGTATGGTGTGCCAACTGCCAGAAGACAGGACATCCAGCTAGTTTCAAGGGCTGCCCAACCCTTGTAAAAAAACGAACGGAAAAGAACAAAATGGAAGCTGAAAAGAAGGCACGGCAACTATTCGCAACACAGTCAGCTTGCAAAGGAGTTAATCCATTTATATCGTTTGCCAACACACTCAAACATGGACCAACGAACACACAGAAGTCGCATCCAGCAAAGACCTCAACCTCAAAGGCCCCAGCAAGACCAACCCCAACCCACTCAGGACCTTCCCAACCAAGACCAAGACCAACATCGAACCCAGCCCCTTCGATAAATCTCAACACAGAAGTCCAACGAATCTTCGGAGGCAATCTTCTTTCTGTAATGCAGAAAGCTAAGAATGCCGTTCCCTCGAACTACGCCCAACTGAGTGAAGGAGAGAAGTCCGTGGCCCTGGCCACCTTCCTGTTCCAAATATGCAATTAAAGAAGCTCCGCATACTGACGTATAACGTAAATTCGTTATACAGCCTGGAAAAGAGGACAGCCTTCAACATGTTCATGAGGAACAACAAACCGGATATTATACTAATCAGCGAAACCAACATAACTAGGAGGAACAACATAGACATCGTGGGATACAAAACCTTCCGACAAGACAAAACCGATGACCGAAGAGGAACCGCCATAATGATGAGGGACTTAATCTCCGCATCAAGCAAGGAAGTACTGATTTCAGGACTCCGTACAAGTGAAGCCACAGCTGTCCGTATAGATCTGGGATACGGAGAAACACTAACCATCGTCAGCTCATACTTCAAATGCGGCTCCACCTCTGGAAATATCCATATCGACCTGCACACCCTCAACCGAGCAGTAAAACAATCGACATATGGGCTCATTGGCGGTGACTTCAATGCAAGACATCAACGTTGGCTGGATACTTCCGACAGCTCCGAGGGCAAGGCTGTTGTGGACTGGATGGATACCAACAGCGAAGAGCATTCTTTGGTCGTGGTCTCACAGCCAAAACCAACGTTCCCAAGAACACCATCAACATTAGACTTCTTCCTTGTTACATCTAATTTTGTTTTTATACTTCCAGAGATTTGCAACTACACCTGCTCCATAGTGCCAAGTGACTCAGACCACGAAGCAGTTTTGCTTTCAGTGAAACTGAATCAACCAGCCATACTAACAGCAAGGCCTCAAGCGGAATTTATCAACTACAGGAAGCTCAACATCGAAAGGCTGCAGGGAGACGTCGAAGACAATCTTGACCTACCACCCACAAACAGGAACCTAACCACCGAGGAAATTGACAGCGCGGTCGACAACCTGGAATCAGCTCTTTCCAATGCACTTGAGGTACAAAAAGTACCCAAGTCATCGAAGGACCGTTACCAGCATCTACCGGAGTATGTGCAAGTATTGTACGCCCACAGACAGAGGATAAGGAAGCGCCTCCAAAGGATACTGCATCGGGAACTCAACACCGTCAATCTGGAATACAGGATAGCCAAAAAAGAACTGGAGCACACCAACATAATGTTCCGAAACGCTATTCAACACCACAACGACATCGCGTTCAAGAAGAGGCTGCAGGCCATTAAACCAGGACCAGACGCATTCAAGGAAATAAACCGCCTTATTGGGAAAAACAAGCCACTTCCGGAAGTAATGCTCAGCAACAACATAGAGCTTACAACAACAGCAGACAAGGTCGAAGCCTTTGCCAACCACTTTGAGCAAAGCTTCACACCTTCTCCATCAGCAGACCAAGCCTTCCGTATGGAAATCGACGCCTCCATCCAATTGATCCAGCTACCCAATACTGAAGCAGTTCAGTTCAACGATGTCTGTCCAGCTGATGATCCAGCAGAACACCAGCAATTCTGCAATCAGGAGGAGATTGCAGAAATCATCGGCAGTCTTAGGCCAAAGAAATCAACTGGAATGGATGGTGTCTCCAACTTTATAATAAAGAAACTTCCGCAAGTTGTGATGATAATTCTAGCGATTATCATCAACAACTGCATAAACAACTGCTACTTTCCACAGAAGTGGAAAACAGCAAAAATCGTGGCCATCCCGAAGAAAGGAGCAAGCAACCTGGTCTGCAACTACCGGCCTGTATCCCTTCTTAACAACATGAGCAAGATTCTGGAGGAAATTATACTCAGGAGACTGAAAAGATTTTGCAACGAACGCAGCATCATCCCTGCAATGCAGTTTGGCTTTCGCAAAGGTCACTCCACATTACATCCCTTGGTGAAATTCCAAAACGACGTCACCTCAGCTCTCAACAGTCACCGTGTTACAGTAGGATGCTTTCTGGATGTTGAGAAAGCATTCGATAGCGTCTGGATTGAGGCTCTCATCCACAAGCTCCGTATTTTAGGTATCCCTCAGGCACTAATCAAAATGCTATTTTCTTTTCTTTCTTCCAGGAAATTCTTCGTGGAAGCTAATAATAAGAAATCAACAACAAGGAACATTTTGGCTGGAGTGGCACAGGGATCGAAGCTCGGACCCTTTCTCTACAGCTTAATGACGTCGGACCAACCTGTGCCATCAGACTGTGAGAATCTTCTCTTTGCAGATGACTCTCTCACATACGCCTCATCCATCTCACCTGTCCTAGCAATCCGAAAGGTTGAAGCCCACGTATGCAGACTCTACGAGTACTACACCAAATGGGGAATCAGGATAAACACCGCCAAATCGGAGTTGGTCTGCTTCAGGAGACCGGTTTTCAACCGCAGCCGCTGTAGATCGGCGGCAGCATGCAGGAACCTATCACTGAAGTTCCCTAATGGATCTACCATCAAATCTAAAAGGAACGCCAAATACCTGGGAATTAACTTCAACGAGCTGTTTCGCTTCAACCCGCACTCAAGAGCTGTGCTTGCCAAAGCCAACCTAGCCTTCCACCGCATCAATCCCCTATTGAAGAAGAGGACCGGACTCAGTAAGCCAACCAAACTGCTGATCTACAAGCAACTCCTCAGGCCAGTGATCAGCTACTGCTTTCCAGCATGGTTTACGATTTCGAAGACAGCGATGCAGAAACTTCTTTTATTCGAAAGGAAGCTGCTAAGGATTTGCACTGGACTACACTTTGATAGGCAAAGGCGCAAGTACTTCAGCAATATACGGCTCTACGAGGAAGCCCGGATCAAGCCACTGGACATATTTCTAGTTGACGCAGCTAGAAAGATGATGGAAAACGTTACCAACCACCCCAATCCGCTGATGAGAAGGATGACCAACGAGGAACGACATCCCGAACCAAGGTACCTGAGTGCCATGGATATCCCCGAGAAATTGACAACGGACAACGCTGAAGCAGTTTCCTTTTATGCTGACCTGGAGTCAGCATATCAACGCGGCTAGATGCCGCAACCCAACCCAAACCAACCAACAATAGGACAACCAGGACTGAACACCCTGAGATGAACCACGCCATGGAATACATTTTAAGCCAATTATAATTAAGTACATTAATATTTTAAATTAAGTCATTGTAGATTTTTAGGCCGATTTTGTGTCAAATTACCTGTATTGTTAAGTGTTAAATAATTTTAGGAATAAGTAACAATGTATATATATTTTTTGGTTCAATAAAACAATAATGTAAAAAAAAAATGGGTAAATTCACAGTTCTCGTTCAATCGTCATTCAGTGTACAAGTGAAGTGAAAAGTGAATTTTAAGTTAAAATGCCGCCTAAGACTAGTGGTAAAGCAGCAAAGAAGGCTGGCAAAGCCCAGAAGAACATCACCAAGACCGACAAGAAAAGGAAACGCAAGAGGAAGGAAAGCTACGCAATCTACATCTACAAAGTGTTGAAGCAAGTCCATCCCGATACTGGAATTTCATCGAAAGCCATGAGCATCATGAACAGTTTCGTCAACGACATCTTCGAGAGGATCGCTGCTGAAGCTTCTCGTTTGGCTCACTACAACAAGCGCTCAACAATCACCAGTCGGGAAATCCAAACCGCTGTTCGTTTGTTGTTGCCTGGTGAACTCGCCAAGCACGCTGTTAGTGAAGGAACAAAGGCAGTCACCAAATACACCAGCTCGAAGTAAATTCGTATCGACATCTTTCTCTACAAAAAATGGCCCTTTTCAGGGCCGCAAAAATATCACTAAGAGATAAATCTAACTTCAATCTTCAATTCAATCATTCATTCTTGCTGCGAAAATTAAAAAAAGAAAATGACATACAAAATTACAAATGTGAGTGTGTGACTGTACATTCTGCATACATAGGCGACGCGTCGCGTCGTCTTCGCCTATTGCAAAAGAAAAAAACAAAATGTCGCTGTGGCTGTAGGGAAAAAATATTGTTTTTGCTTTTTTTTCCTTGTTAATTTGATAGAATTCAGGAAGATTGAATATTTTCTGAATTCTTAACAGAATACAGATTGTTTTTTGAAATTATGAATGAATTTAGTTTTCCATCTACGAGTCGGAGAAAACAAGTTTTTTTTTTGCTAATTTTATGGAATTTCAGTAGTTTAGAGATATTTTCAGTGTAAATTTCGAATTTAATACATTCTGCATGCATTGGGGACGCGTCGTCGTCGTCCATTGAAAAAGAAGAAGAAAAAAAACAAAATGGAGCTATCATGAAAATTATTTTGTCGCTGTAGGGAAAAAATCTTGTTTTTGGTTTTTTTTCTGTGTTAATTTGATAGAATTCAGGAAGATTGAATATTTTCTGAATACAGATTGTTTTTTTTTTTTTTTTAAATAAAGATTTCCAAGCAATATGACGGAATTTAGTTTTCCATCTACGAGTCGAAGAAAAAGTTTTTTTTTTTGCTAATTTGATGAAATTTCAGTAGTTTTGAAATATTTTCAGTATAAATTTCGAATTTAATACATTCTACATGCATTGGCGACGCGTCGCCGTCGTCGTCCATTGAAATTTGAAAAAGAAGAAAAAAAAAACAACATGGCGATATCATGAAAATTATTTTGTGCCGCTGTAGGGAAAAAATGTGTTTTTTTTGTGTTCCTTCGATAGAATTCTGGAAGTTTGAATAATTTCTGAATGTATAGTATAAGAAAGAAGGAAAAAAAAGAAATACAAATTGGTTTTATGAAATTACGAACTTGAAGAAATATGAAACAATTTAGTTTTCACAATACGAGTCGAAAGAAACAAGTTTTTTTTTTCTTCGTAATTTGATGGAACTTGAGTAGTTTAGTGTAAATTTCGAATTGATTAGTAATATCTCTTTGAAAAAATGTTTGTAGTCCTGAAAAGGACTGTGGATTTGTGTCAAGTATTTCAAATAAATTTTGAATTTACTTCTTGGCCTTCTTTGCAGCGACGACCTTTTTCGGCTTGGCGACAGATGCGGTTGATTTTGCTTTTGGAACCTTTGGCTTGGGTGCGGCAGCCTTTGCTTTTGTTGGCTTAGCTTTGACTGCTGGTGTCTTCTTGGCACTTTTGGCTGCCTTTGGCTTTTCAACCTTCTTTTTGTCAGCGGTTTTCTTGGAGGCAATAGCAGCAGATTTCTTCACTTTCTTCTCACCAGCGGCCTTTTTCAATTTCTTGTCACCGGCAGCGGCAGCCTTTGGCTTGGCAGCAGCTTTTTTCTTCTCCACTGACTTTGCTTTTGGTTCTTTGTTGGCTGTAGCAGACAATTTAAACGAACCAGCTGCACCTTTTCCTTTAGTTTGCACTAATTTTCCACTAATCACTGAACTTTTCAAATATTTTTTAATGAATGGAGCGAGTCTTTGCACATCAACTTTGTATGTAGCAGCAATATATTTCTTGATTGCCAACAATGATGAACCACCACGTTCTTTCAATGTTTTAATGGCGGCGTCGACCATCTGCTGAGTTGGAGGATGTGTTGGTGCGGTTTTTGGCTTCTTTGCTGCAGCGCTTGCAGCCTTTTTGGGCTTCTTTTCAGCAACAATTGCGGGTGATGCAGCGGCGGTTTCAGACATTTTGATTTTTTTTTAATACTACACTTTTTTCACTTGAGAAATAGCACTTTGAAATTTATTCTTTTCAATAAAATTCCATAAGTGACGCGCATCATCGACACGATGTGATGAGAATTAAGGAGACCGAAGGTAAACAAAATTTTCATTTACTTGAACGCATTTGCTCTGCTGCCACCTTAGGTTATTGTGAAATATTAATTTATTTCAATATAATTAAGTGAAAATATGTTAAAAGCTGTATTGGTTTTCATTCATACAATATAATAGCTTGTTTATTCAATAATTTCATTAAGAAATAACCATCAATCAATTCACAAACGAAGTTTGAAGTCGATGTTTGATGAATTTTTTTCAATAGTTCTGTTTAAAAACGCTCGTATTTTAACAATTATAAACAATTTTTCAATGAATTTTACTTTTTTAGATTGTCAAGAGCTTATTCCATCGTGTTATGAAAAAATTTCAACAAAATATGTTACGTATCTGCGGAGAAATAATTAAAACTATTTCATAATTGAAACACGTCATTGGCTTTCTCTCGTCAATGGATTTTTTTTCACAAAATAATATTTTCATTTGAAAACTAGCAAAAAAGCCAAAAGTATGGCTTGAAATAGTTAAAATTAATAGTTTACTAATATTTTACATTATTATTGTTGAAAAATAGAGTTTGATAACATTTTGTTTCTTGAAAATGCTTCGAATTAAATTCCTACTGAAACGTATGCGACACATGGAACTGCCTTCACTTCAAGCATTGTTTTTTTTTTCTTAGAATTTGATTTGTAAATACAAAAGAAATGCTGGGAATAAATAATTTTTTTTCAAACTGTAATATTTCTAATAAATCTTAATATTCTTCTTGTGGAAAAACAAAGTTTTATTATATTTTTCTCCTTGAAAGCGCTCCTACAAAAATTCAGATTAAAACGTATGAATGGCGCTGTATTCTCTTTCTTTCGAAAATTAGAGATTTCTTTTGTAATTTGCTTTGTATTTTGTAACTACAAAGCGAAAATCCTCAAAGAATGTATTTTAATACATATTTAGGATTTGGATAACTATCCTTTTCAATCAAATATCATCCATCCAAGAATAATTTTCAATGCATTCTCTCTCTCTCAATAATCTTTTTTTTTCCTAGTAAATCTGTATTGAATTCGCATGTTCTAGGTAGAATATGAAAATAATCATAAAATGCTCAAAATCATAAATTCTCAGAAGTATAATAAAGTACAAATATTTCTACCTACGTTGACGATGCCTAATCTCAATACAAAAAAAAAAAAACCTAAGTACACTGACTGGCTTAGAGCAATAAAATACAGCATACAAATCCACATACGATGACATCATAAATATGTCTCATGGATTTTAATTTGAAGCAATAAAAAAAAATTGAAATGATCGTGTATCTCTTTTTGACTTTTTGTGGTCCTGAAAAGGACCTTTGTTGTAAGTTTGATATGATAAAACTTAAGCACGTTCACCACGAATACGTCTTGCCAACTGGATGTCTTTTGGCATAATTGTCACACGCTTAGCATGAATGGCACACAAGTTGGTATCTTCGAAAAGACCAACCAAGTAGGCTTCACTTGCTTCTTGCAATGCCATGACAGCAGAGCTCTGGAAACGCAGATCAGTCTTGAAATCTTGAGCAATTTCACGCACTAAACGCTGGAAAGGCAATTTGCGGATCAACAATTCAGTACTCTTTTGGTAGCGACGAATTTCACGAAGAGCAACGGTACCGGGACGATAACGATGAGGCTTCTTCACTCCTCCAGTTGCTGGAGCACTTTTGCGGGCAGCCTTGGTGGCGAGCTGCTTCCTGGGTGCCTTTCCTCCGGTTGATTTACGGGCAGTTTGCTTGGTACGAGCCATAGTTTCAGCACTTCACTTTTATTTTTCACTTCACACTTGACACACTTTTTTGTTCAGAATATTAAAGTAGCCCAAATGGCACCTCTTTAACATTAATTTCAAATGAGATTTGTCTGCGTTCAGTCGTTTCGTTTGCATGGCATTTTTCACAATTCCTATTGGATTCTCTTTGGCCGAAAACGTATAAATAGGCACTGAGTTTTGGGGTAAAATCATAGTTCGATTGTGACTTCCATTGTGTGCAGTGCTAAAAGTGAAAAATAATTTTGAAAAATGACTGGTCGTGGTAAAGGAGGAAAAGGCTTGGGCAAAGGAGGAGCAAAGCGTCATCGTAAAGTGCTGCGCGATAATATCCAAGGTATTACCAAGCCAGCCATTCGTCGTTTGGCTCGTCGTGGTGGTGTGAAGCGTATTTCTGGATTGATCTACGAAGAAACCCGTGGTGTTCTGAAAGTGTTTTTGGAAAATGTGATTCGTGATGCTGTTACTTACACCGAACACGCTAAGCGAAAGACCGTCACAGCCATGGATGTCGTTTACGCTTTGAAGAGACAAGGCCGTACTCTCTACGGTTTCGGAGGTTAAATTCTTGTTTAAGAATTCTCAAAAATCGGTCCTTTTCAGGACCACAAAAAAAATCTTAAATTGCTATGAATCTAAAATTTTTAATTTACAAGAAAAAGACTAGGGGCATTTGAATAAAATAAAATGAATGAACATTGAAAGCGATGGCCAGCTGCTAGTGTTTAGTCTGCTATTTCAGACATGGAAAATATGTGAAAAAGAAACTAAAATTTTAAATTCTCAAGAAAAAGAGCATGGATGGCGCATTCTTAATACAATTTTCTCAAATAAAAATTGAAAACCTGAAGATGCGGTGCGACGGCTGCAAGCGTTTCTCTATTTCAGACAAATGAAAAATTGAATCTGATTTTTTTTTTTGCAAGCCAAAAATTTAAGTAAACTAATGAATCTAAGATTTTAAGTTTCAAATCGAACGATAATTTCAAGTTAAAAAAAAAATTCATCAGAAGGGACGCGCTGCAAAAACAGTTGCCAGCGTGCTTCTTTCTTCGTTTTCCAATAAATTCAGACATTTTGTTTGTTCTTCCTCTTTTTTTTCATTCTATTGCCTTCGCACAAACTTAATTGTGTGCGTGTGTGCTGTTTTTGAAATGACGCCATATTATTTTTTCAACGTACAAAAAAAAAAAACTCAATATGAATTTTATTTTGTATGGATGTGCACACAAACGACGCCGTTTTTGTTTTTTTTTGGAAATTGAAATGAAAAACGTATCTCTTAATGTATGTTTTTGTCGTCCTGAAAAGGACGGTTTTTGTTTTTTTTTGCAGCACGAGTATAATTTAAGCACTCTTTTCGGTCTTCTTGGGCAATAAAACAGCTTGGATGTTTGGAAGAACACCACCTTGAGCAATTGTGACACCAGACAACAATTTGTTCAATTCTTCGTCGTTGCGGATGGCCAATTGCAAATGGCGGGGAATAATTCTTGTCTTCTTGTTGTCACGAGCAGCATTTCCCGCCAATTCCAAGACTTCAGCAGCCAAATATTCCATCACAGCTGCCAAGTAAACTGGGGCACCAGCTCCGACGCGCTCAGCATAGTTTCCCTTGCGGAGCAAACGATGAATACGACCAACTGGAAATTGAAGACCAGCACGATTTGAGCGGGACTTTGCCTTTCCCTTCACTTTACCACCTTTACCACGACCAGACATTTTAAGTTAGTTTTAGATTTTTAAAAAGAGAAACACAATCGAGCACTTTACACTTCACAATGAGTCAAAACGAAGAAACGCGCTTCTATTTATACTCGAGTTTTTTGTGTTCTCTCTTTCTAGCTATTCGTTGTCGCACACAACAATTTTTCGTTCGAATCACTAACAAAGAGGGCGCAAATTTGGGGGTAAATTCACACCATAGATTCTTAAACCTTCAGTCAGCGCGAACGGACGTGAGCGGATTAAAAAATAATACACAAATTTAAAAACTACCCAAAATTAACAACTGTAATCCGGTAATTCCCAGAAAAGGTTCAGCAGTGCCATTTCTACCTGCGCTACCTGCTTTAAGAGGATTACGGATACTCGGTGGATTCCAGGAACGATTTCAGCATGGATCAGCTTAACACGAACGAAGCCCTAGATTTGCTCACTAAGCTTCTCTTGAAGATTAGGTCTGATCTGGGACAGCAATTCGTACATAGGATGAACCAGGTCTTTAAAAACATCATGGATGAACCCAAGGAAGAAAGCAACTCCATGGATCAGGGAAAAGATCCGATCACCAGCGAAGAAGAGACTGCCAGCGAAGACGAAGCTGTCAGCGAGGAGGAACAATCCAGTGAGGATGATAGTACCAGTTCGACCAACGAAGCAGGTGAATCACCCCAACCGGGACAAAAGAGGATTCGGAAGAATCAGAAGAAGGGGAAAAACGTCAAGAAACATCTGAACGAAAAAAAGGCCCCTGCAGCCCCAAAGACAAAGAAGCAAGCAGCTTCTGCAACAACATCAACAGCCACTTCAAAGCCACAGACAAAGGAGCAATCAGCTCCTGCAAAATTATCGGCAGCCGCCTCATCAGCACCAGCTTCAGCATCAAAACAACAGACAAAGGAGCAACCAGCTCCTGCAACAGAAGCAACTCAACCACCGACAAAGGAGCTAACAGCACCTGCAAGGCCACCAACACCAGCTACATCAAAGATGCCACCTATTTTCTGCTACTCTGCAAACATTGCTGAAATCAGCAGGTTTTGCAGAAGCAAGAACTTACAGGTGACATTCAAGAACAGGAACAGCAAGTCAACAATTATCAGCGCAGCCAATAGAAGTACATTCGATGAATTGAAGGACTTCCTCAAGGACAGGAAAATTGAGTTCAACTCCTTTACACCGAGGGAGGAAAGGAAGAACTTGCTTCTTCTCAAGGGTATTCACAGTACCTTTGCAGCCATTGAAGTGGAAGACGAGCTCAAGATTGAAGGGCTGCCAGTCATCAAAGTGACTCCCTTCAAAACGAGGAACCAAAACAAGATCTACAACAACTTTGTTGTAGAACTCAGCAAGAATTACGAAATCAACGAAGTGTTCACAAAAACACTCATAATGAACCAACGAGTTCATTGGGAGAGGTTGCAATCCACAGACATCGTACAATGCCGGAACTGCCAACGGTTTGGCCACGTAGCAACTAACTGCGGACGTCAATATGTCTGCGTTAAGTGCAAGGAGACACACGAACCAGGCCAATGCAAAAGGACCGTCAACACAGGACTCGACGTATGGTGTGCCAACTGCCAGAAGACAGGACATCCAGCTAGTTTCAAGGGCTGCCCAACCCTTGTAAAAAAACGAACGGAAAAGAACAAAATGGAAGCTGAAAAGAAGGCACGGCAACTATTCGCAACACAGTCAGCTTGCAAAGGAGTTAATCCATTTATATCGTTTGCCAACACACTCAAACATGGACCAACGAACACACAGAAGTCGCATCCAGCAAAGACCTCAACCTCAAAGGCCCCAGCAAGACCAACCCCAACCCACTCAGGACCTTCCCAACCAAGACCAAGACCAACATCGAACCCAGCCCCTTCGATAAATCTCAACACAGAAGTCCAACGAATCTTCGGAGGCAATCTTCTTTCTGTAATGCAGAAAGCTAAGAATGCCGTTCCCTCGAACTACGCCCAACTGAGTGAAGGAGAGAAGTCCGTGGCCCTGGCCACCTTCCTGTTCCAAATATGCAATTAAAGAAGCTCCGCATACTGACGTATAACGTAAATTCGTTATACAGCCTGGAAAAGAGGACAGCCTTCAACATGTTCATGAGGAACAACAAACCGGATATTATACTAATCAGCGAAACCAACATAACTAGGAGGAACAACATAGACATCGTGGGATACAAAACCTTCCGACAAGACAAAACCGATGACCGAAGAGGAACCGCCATAATGATGAGGGACTTAATCTCCGCATCAAGCAAGGAAGTACTGATTTCAGGACTCCGTACAAGTGAAGCCACAGCTGTCCGTATAGATCTGGGATACGGAGAAACACTAACCATCGTCAGCTCATACTTCAAATGCGGCTCCACCTCTGGAAATATCCATATCGACCTGCACACCCTCAACCGAGCAGTAAAACAATCGACATATGGGCTCATTGGCGGTGACTTCAATGCAAGACATCAACGTTGGCTGGATACTTCCGACAGCTCCGAGGGCAAGGCTGTTGTGGACTGGATGGATACCAACAGCGAAGAGCATTCTTTGGTCGTGGTCTCACAGCCAAAACCAACGTTCCCAAGAACACCATCAACATTAGACTTCTTCCTTGTTACATCTAATTTTGTTTTTATACTTCCAGAGATTTGCAACTACACCTGCTCCATAGTGCCAAGTGACTCAGACCACGAAGCAGTTTTGCTTTCAGTGAAACTGAATCAACCAGCCATACTAACAGCAAGGCCTCAAGCGGAATTTATCAACTACAGGAAGCTCAACATCGAAAGGCTGCAGGGAGACGTCGAAGACAATCTTGACCTACCACCCACAAACAGGAACCTAACCACCGAGGAAATTGACAGCGCGGTCGACAACCTGGAATCAGCTCTTTCCAATGCACTTGAGGTACAAAAAGTACCCAAGTCATCGAAGGACCGTTACCAGCATCTACCGGAGTATGTGCAAGTATTGTACGCCCACAGACAGAGGATAAGGAAGCGCCTCCAAAGGATACTGCATCGGGAACTCAACACCGTCAATCTGGAATACAGGATAGCCAAAAAAGAACTGGAGCACACCAACATAATGTTCCGAAACGCTATTCAACACCACAACGACATCGCGTTCAAGAAGAGGCTGCAGGCCATTAAACCAGGACCAGACGCATTCAAGGAAATAAACCGCCTTATTGGGAAAAACAAGCCACTTCCGGAAGTAATGCTCAGCAACAACATAGAGCTTACAACAACAGCAGACAAGGTCGAAGCCTTTGCCAACCACTTTGAGCAAAGCTTCACACCTTCTCCATCAGCAGACCAAGCCTTCCGTATGGAAATCGACGCCTCCATCCAATTGATCCAGCTACCCAATACTGAAGCAGTTCAGTTCAACGATGTCTGTCCAGCTGATGATCCAGCAGAACACCAGCAATTCTGCAATCAGGAGGAGATTGCAGAAATCATCGGCAGTCTTAGGCCAAAGAAATCAACTGGAATGGATGGTGTCTCCAACTTTATAATAAAGAAACTTCCGCAAGTTGTGATGATAATTCTAGCGATTATCATCAACAACTGCATAAACAACTGCTACTTTCCACAGAAGTGGAAAACAGCAAAAATCGTGGCCATCCCGAAGAAAGGAGCAAGCAACCTGGTCTGCAACTACCGGCCTGTATCCCTTCTTAACAACATGAGCAAGATTCTGGAGGAAATTATACTCAGGAGACTGAAAAGATTTTGCAACGAACGCAGCATCATCCCTGCAATGCAGTTTGGCTTTCGCAAAGGTCACTCCACATTACATCCCTTGGTGAAATTCCAAAACGACGTCACCTCAGCTCTCAACAGTCACCGTGTTACAGTAGGATGCTTTCTGGATGTTGAGAAAGCATTCGATAGCGTCTGGATTGAGGCTCTCATCCACAAGCTCCGTATTTTAGGTATCCCTCAGGCACTAATCAAAATGCTATTTTCTTTTCTTTCTTCCAGGAAATTCTTCGTGGAAGCTAATAATAAGAAATCAACAACAAGGAACATTTTGGCTGGAGTGGCACAGGGATCGAAGCTCGGACCCTTTCTCTACAGCTTAATGACGTCGGACCAACCTGTGCCATCAGACTGTGAGAATCTTCTCTTTGCAGATGACTCTCTCACATACGCCTCATCCATCTCACCTGTCCTAGCAATCCGAAAGGTTGAAGCCCACGTATGCAGACTCTACGAGTACTACACCAAATGGGGAATCAGGATAAACACCGCCAAATCGGAGTTGGTCTGCTTCAGGAGACCGGTTTTCAACCGCAGCCGCTGTAGATCGGCGGCAGCATGCAGGAACCTATCACTGAAGTTCCCTAATGGATCTACCATCAAATCTAAAAGGAACGCCAAATACCTGGGAATTAACTTCAACGAGCTGTTTCGCTTCAACCCGCACTCAAGAGCTGTGCTTGCCAAAGCCAACCTAGCCTTCCACCGCATCAATCCCCTATTGAAGAAGAGGACCGGACTCAGTAAGCCAACCAAACTGCTGATCTACAAGCAACTCCTCAGGCCAGTGATCAGCTACTGCTTTCCAGCATGGTTTACGATTTCGAAGACAGCGATGCAGAAACTTCTTTTATTCGAAAGGAAGCTGCTAAGGATTTGCACTGGACTACACTTTGATAGGCAAAGGCGCAAGTACTTCAGCAATATACGGCTCTACGAGGAAGCCCGGATCAAGCCACTGGACATATTTCTAGTTGACGCAGCTAGAAAGATGATGGAAAACGTTACCAACCACCCCAATCCGCTGATGAGAAGGATGACCAACGAGGAACGACATCCCGAACCAAGGTACCTGAGTGCCATGGATATCCCCGAGAAATTGACAACGGACAACGCTGAAGCAGTTTCCTTTTATGCTGACCTGGAGTCAGCATATCAACGCGGCTAGATGCCGCAACCCAACCCAAACCAACCAACAATAGGACAACCAGGACTGAACACCCTGAGATGAACCACGCCATGGAATACATTTTAAGCCAATTATAATTAAGTACATTAATATTTTAAATTAAGTCATTGTAGATTTTTAGGCCGATTTTGTGTCAAATTACCTGTATTGTTAAGTGTTAAATAATTTTAGGAATAAGTAACAATGTATATATATTTTTTGGTTCAATAAAACAATAATGTAAAAAAAAAATGGGTAAATTCACAGTTCTCGTTCAATCGTCATTCAGTGTACAAGTGAAGTGAAAAGTGAATTTTAAGTTAAAATGCCGCCTAAGACTAGTGGTAAAGCAGCAAAGAAGGCTGGCAAAGCCCAGAAGAACATCACCAAGACCGACAAGAAAAGGAAACGCAAGAGGAAGGAAAGCTACGCAATCTACATCTACAAAGTGTTGAAGCAAGTCCATCCCGATACTGGAATTTCATCGAAAGCCATGAGCATCATGAACAGTTTCGTCAACGACATCTTCGAGAGGATCGCTGCTGAAGCTTCTCGTTTGGCTCACTACAACAAGCGCTCAACAATCACCAGTCGGGAAATCCAAACCGCTGTTCGTTTGTTGTTGCCTGGTGAACTCGCCAAGCACGCTGTTAGTGAAGGAACAAAGGCAGTCACCAAATACACCAGCTCGAAGTAAATTCGTATCGACATCTTTCTCTACAAAAAATGGCCCTTTTCAGGGCCGCAAAAATATCACTAAGAGATAAATCTAACTTCAATCTTCAATTCAATCATTCATTCTTGCTGCGAAAATTAAAAAAAGAAAATGACATACAAAATTACAAATGTGAGTGTGTGACTGTACATTCTGCATACATAGGCGACGCGTCGCGTCGTCTTCGCCTATTGCAAAAGAAAAAAACAAAATGTCGCTGTGGCTGTAGGGAAAAAATATTGTTTTTGCTTTTTTTTCCTTGTTAATTTGATAGAATTCAGGAAGATTGAATATTTTCTGAATTCTTAACAGAATACAGATTGTTTTTTGAAATTATGAATGAATTTAGTTTTCCATCTACGAGTCGGAGAAAACAAGTTTTTTTTTTGCTAATTTTATGGAATTTCAGTAGTTTAGAGATATTTTCAGTGTAAATTTCGAATTTAATACATTCTGCATGCATTGGGGACGCGTCGTCGTCGTCCATTGAAAAAGAAGAAGAAAAAAAACAAAATGGAGCTATCATGAAAATTATTTTGTCGCTGTAGGGAAAAAATCTTGTTTTTGGTTTTTTTTCTGTGTTAATTTGATAGAATTCAGGAAGATTGAATATTTTCTGAATACAGATTGTTTTTTTTTTTTTTTTAAATAAAGATTTCCAAGCAATATGACGGAATTTAGTTTTCCATCTACGAGTCGAAGAAAAAGTTTTTTTTTTGCTAATTTGATGAAATTTCAGTAGTTTTGAAATATTTTCAGTATAAATTTCGAATTTAATACATTCTACATGCATTGGCGACGCGTCGCCGTCGTCGTCCATTGAAATTTGAAAAAGAAGAAAAAAAAAAAACAACATGGCGATATCATGAAAATTATTTTGTGCCGCTGTAGGGAAAAAATGTGTTTTTTTTGTGTTCCTTCGATAGAATTCTGGAAGTTTGAATAATTTCTGAATGTATAGTATAAGAAAGAAGGAAAAAAAAGAAATACAAATTGGTTTTATGAAATTACGAACTTGAAGAAATATGAAACAATTTAGTTTTCACAATACGAGTCGAAAGAAACAAGTTTTTTTTTTCTTCGTAATTTGATGGAACTTGAGTAGTTTAGTGTAAATTTCGAATTGATTAGTAATATCTCTTTGAAAAAATGTTTGTAGTCCTGAAAAGGACTGTGGATTTGTGTCAAGTATTTCAAATAAATTTTGAATTTACTTCTTGGCCTTCTTTGCAGCGACGACCTTTTTCGGCTTGGCGACAGATGCGGTTGATTTTGCTTTTGGAACCTTTGGCTTGGGTGCGGCAGCCTTTGCTTTTGTTGGCTTAGCTTTGACTGCTGGTGTCTTCTTGGCACTTTTGGCTGCCTTTGGCTTTTCAACCTTCTTTTTGTCAGCGGTTTTCTTGGAGGCAATAGCAGCAGATTTCTTCACTTTCTTCTCACCAGCGGCCTTTTTCAATTTCTTGTCACCGGCAGCGGCAGCCTTTGGCTTGGCAGCAGCTTTTTTCTTCTCCACTGACTTTGCTTTTGGTTCTTTGTTGGCTGTAGCAGACAATTTAAACGAACCAGCTGCACCTTTTCCTTTAGTTTGCACTAATTTTCCACTAATCACTGAACTTTTCAAATATTTTTTAATGAATGGAGCGAGTCTTTGCACATCAACTTTGTATGTAGCAGCAATATATTTCTTGATTGCCAACAATGATGAACCACCACGTTCTTTCAATGTTTTAATGGCGGCGTCGACCATCTGCTGAGTTGGAGGATGTGTTGGTGCGGTTTTTGGCTTCTTTGCTGCAGCGCTTGCAGCCTTTTTGGGCTTCTTTTCAGCAACAATTGCGGGTGATGCAGCGGCGGTTTCAGACATTTTGATTTTTTTTTAATACTACACTTTTTTCACTTGAGAAATAGCACTTTGAAATTTATTCTTTTCAATAAAATTCCATAAGTGACGCGCATCATCGACACGATGTGATGAGAATTAAGGAGACCGAAGGTAAACAAAATTTTCATTTACTTGAACGCATTTGCTCTGCTGCCACCTTAGGTTATTGTGAAATATTAATTTATTTCAATATAATTAAGTGAAAATATGTTAAAAGCTGTATTGGTTTTCATTCATACAATATAATAGCTTGTTTATTCAATAATTTCATTAAGAAATAACCATCAATCAATTCACAAACGAAGTTTGAAGTCGATGTTTGATGAATTTTTTTCAATAGTTCTGTTTAAAAACGCTCGTATTTTAACAATTATAAACAATTTTTCAATGAATTTTACTTTTTTAGATTGTCAAGAGCTTATTCCATCGTGTTATGAAAAAATTTCAACAAAATATGTTACGTATCTGCGGAGAAATAATTAAAACTATTTCATAATTGAAACACGTCATTGGCTTTCTCTCGTCAATGGATTTTTTTTCACAAAATAATATTTTCATTTGAAAACTAGCAAAAAAGCCAAAAGTATGGCTTGAAATAGTTAAAATTATTAGTTTACTAATATTTTACATTATTATTGTTGAAAAATAGAGTTTGATAACATTTTGTTTCTTGAAAATGCTTCGAATTAAATTCCTACTGAAACGTATGCGACACATGGAACTGCCTTCACTTCAAGCATTGTTTTTTTTTTCTTAGAATTTGATTTGTAAATACAAAAGAAATGCTGGGAATAAATAATTTTTTTTCAAACTGTAATATTTCTAATAAATCTTAATATTCTTCTTGTGGAAAAACAAAGTTTTATTATATTTTTCTCCTTGAAAGCGCTCCTACAAAAATTCAGATTAAAACGTATGAATGGCGCTGTATTCTCTTTCTTTCGAAAATTAGAGATTTCTTTTGTAATTTGCTTTGTATTTTGTAACTACAAAGCGAAAATCCTCAAAGAATGTATTTTAATACATATTTAGGATTTGGATAACTATCCTTTTCAATCAAATATCATCCATCCAAGAATAATTTTCAATGCATTCTCTCTCTCTCAATAATCTTTTTTTTTCCTAGTAAATCTGTATTGAATTCGCATGTTCTAGGTAGAATATGAAAATAATCATAAAATGCTCAAAATCATAAATTCTCAGAAGTATAATAAAGTACAAATATTTCTACCTACGTTGACGATGCCTAATCTCAATACAAAAAAAAAAAAACCTAAGTACACTGACTGGCTTAGAGCAATAAAATACAGCATACAAATCCACATACGATGACATCATAAATATGTCTCATGGATTTTAATTTGAAGCAATAAAAAAAAATTGAAATGATCGTGTATCTCTTTTTGACTTTTTGTGGTCCTGAAAAGGACCTTTGTTGTAAGTTTGATATGATAAAACTTAAGCACGTTCACCACGAATACGTCTTGCCAACTGGATGTCTTTTGGCATAATTGTCACACGCTTAGCATGAATGGCACACAAGTTGGTATCTTCGAAAAGACCAACCAAGTAGGCTTCACTTGCTTCTTGCAATGCCATGACAGCAGAGCTCTGGAAACGCAGATCAGTCTTGAAATCTTGAGCAATTTCACGCACTAAACGCTGGAAAGGCAATTTGCGGATCAACAATTCAGTACTCTTTTGGTAGCGACGAATTTCACGAAGAGCAACGGTACCGGGACGATAACGATGAGGCTTCTTCACTCCTCCAGTTGCTGGAGCACTTTTGCGGGCAGCCTTGGTGGCGAGCTGCTTCCTGGGTGCCTTTCCTCCGGTTGATTTACGGGCAGTTTGCTTGGTACGAGCCATAGTTTCAGCACTTCACTTTTATTTTTCACTTCACACTTGACACACTTGACACACTTTTTTGTTCAGAATATTAAAGTAGCCCAAATGGCACCTCTTTAACATTAATTTCATATTGAACTCGTCTGCGTTCAGTCGTTTCGTTTGCATGGCATTTTTCACAATTCCTATTGGATTCTCTTTGGCCGAAAACGTATAAATAGGCACTGAGTTTTGGGGTAAAATCATAGTTCGATTGTGACTTCCATTGTGTGCAGTGCTAAAAGTGAAAAATAATTTTGAAAAATGACTGGTCGTGGTAAAGGAGGAAAAGGCTTGGGCAAAGGAGGAGCAAAGCGTCATCGTAAAGTGCTGCGCGATAATATCCAAGGTATTACCAAGCCAGCCATTCGTCGTTTGGCTCGTCGTGGTGGTGTGAAGCGTATTTCTGGATTGATCTACGAAGAAACCCGTGGTGTTCTGAAAGTGTTTTTGGAAAATGTGATTCGTGATGCTGTTACTTACACCGAACACGCTAAGCGAAAGACCGTCACAGCCATGGATGTCGTTTACGCTTTGAAGAGACAAGGCCGTACTCTCTACGGTTTCGGAGGTTAAATTCTTGTTTAAGAATTCTCAAAAATCGGTCCTTTTCAGGACCACAAAAAAAATCTTAAATTGCTATGAATCTAAAATTTTTAATTTACAAGAAAAAGACTAGGGGCATTTGAATAAAATAAAATGAATGAACATTGAAAGCGATGGCCAGCTGCTAGTGTTTAGTCTGCTATTTCAGACATGGAAAATATGTGAAAAAGAAACTAAAATTTTAAATTCTCAAGAAAAAGAGCATGGATGGCGCATTCTTAATACAATTTTCTCAAATAAAAATTGAAAACCTGAAGATGCGGTGCGACGGCTGCAAGCGTTTCTCTATTTCAGACAAATGAAAAATTGAATCTGATTTTTTTTTTTGCAAGCCAAAAATTTAAGTAAACTAATGAATCTAAGATTTTAAGTTTCAAATCGAACGATAATTTCAAGTTAAAAAAAAAATTCATCAGAAGGGACGCGCTGCAAAAACAGTTGCCAGCGTGCTTCTTTCTTCGTTTTCCAATAAATTCAGACATTTTGTTTGTTCTTCCTCTTTTTTTTCATTCTATTGCCTTCGCACAAACTTAATTGTGTGCGTGTGTGCTGTTTTTGAAATGACGCCATATTATTTTTTCAACGTACAAAAAAAAAAACTCAATATGAATTTTATTTTGTATGGATGTGCACACAAACGACGCCGTTTTTGTTTTTTTTGGAAATTGAAATGAAAAACGTATCTCTTAATGTATGTTTTTGTCGTCCTGAAAAGGACGGTTTTTGTTTTTTTTTGCAGCACGAGTATAATTTAAGCACTCTTTTCGGTCTTCTTGGGCAATAAAACAGCTTGGATGTTTGGAAGAACACCACCTTGAGCAATTGTGACACCAGACAACAATTTGTTCAATTCTTCGTCGTTGCGGATGGCCAATTGCAAATGGCGGGGAATAATTCTTGTCTTCTTGTTGTCACGAGCAGCATTTCCCGCCAATTCCAAGACTTCAGCAGCCAAATATTCCATCACAGCTGCCAAGTAAACTGGGGCACCAGCTCCGACGCGCTCAGCATAGTTTCCCTTGCGGAGCAAACGATGAATACGACCAACTGGAAATTGAAGACCAGCACGATTTGAGCGGGACTTTGCCTTTCCCTTCACTTTACCACCTTTACCACGACCAGACATTTTAAGTTAGTTTTAGATTTTTAAAAAGAGAAACACAATCGAGCACTTTACACTTCACAATGAGTCAAAACGAAGAAACGCGCTTCTATTTATACTCGAGTTTTTTGTGTTCTCTCTTTCTAGCTATTCGTTGTCGCACACAACAATTTTTCGTTCGAATCACTAACAAAGAGGGCGCAAATTTGGGGGTAAATTCACAGTTCTCGTTCAATCGTCATTCAGTGTACAAGTGAAGTGAAAAGTGAATTTTAAGTTAAAATGCCGCCTAAGACTAGTGGTAAAGCAGCAAAGAAGGCTGGCAAAGCCCAGAAGAACATCACCAAGACCGACAAGAAAAGGAAACGCAAGAGGAAGGAAAGCTACGCAATCTACATCTACAAAGTGTTGAAGCAAGTCCATCCCGATACTGGAATTTCATCGAAAGCCATGAGCATCATGAACAGTTTCGTCAACGACATCTTCGAGAGGATCGCTGCTGAAGCTTCTCGTTTGGCTCACTACAACAAGCGCTCAACAATCACCAGTCGGGAAATCCAAACCGCTGTTCGTTTGTTGTTGCCTGGTGAACTCGCCAAGCACGCTGTTAGTGAAGGAACAAAGGCAGTCACCAAATACACCAGCTCGAAGTAAATTCGTATCGACATCTTTCTCTACAAAAAATGGCCCTTTTCAGGGCCGCAAAAATATCACTAAGAGATAAATCTAACTTCAATCTTCAATTCAATCATTCATTCTTGCTGCGAAAATTAAAAAAAGAAAATGACATACAAAATTACAAATGTGAGTGTGTGACTGTACATTCTGCATACATAGGCGACGCGTCGCGTCGTCTTCGCCTATTGCAAAAGAAAAAAACAAAATGTCGCTGTGGCTGTAGGGAAAAAATATTGTTTTTGCTTTTTTTTCCTTGTTAATTTGATAGAATTCAGGAAGATTGAATATTTTCTGAATTCTTAACAGAATACAGATTGTTTTTTGAAATTATGAATGAATTTAGTTTTCCATCTACGAGTCGGAGAAAACAAGTTTTTTTTTTGCTAATTTTATGGAATTTCAGTAGTTTAGAGATATTTTCAGTGTAAATTTCGAATTTAATACATTCTGCATGCATTGGGGACGCGTCGTCGTCGTCCATTGAAAAAGAAGAAGAAAAAAAACAAAATGGAGCTATCATGAAAATTATTTTGTCGCTGTAGGGAAAAAATCTTGTTTTTGGTTTTTTTTCTGTGTTAATTTGATAGAATTCAGGAAGATTGAATATTTTCTGAATACAGATTGTTTTTTTTTTTTTTTTTAAATAAAGATTTCCAAGCAATATGACGGAATTTAGTTTTCCATCTACGAGTCGAAGAAAAAGTTTTTTTTTTGCTAATTTGATGAAATTTCAGTAGTTTTGAAATATTTTCAGTATAAATTTCGAATTTAATACATTCTACATGCATTGGCGACGCGTCGCCGTCGTCGTCCATTGAAATTTGAAAAAGAAGAAAAAAAAAAACAACATGGCGATATCATGAAAATTATTTTGTGCCGCTGTAGGGAAAAAATGTGTTTTTTTTGTGTTCCTTCGATAGAATTCTGGAAGTTTGAATAATTTCTGAATGTATAGTATAAGAAAGAAGGAAAAAAAAGAAATACAAATTGGTTTTATGAAATTACGAACTTGAAGAAATATGAAACAATTTAGTTTTCACAATACGAGTCGAAAGAAACAAGTTTTTTTTTTCTTCGTAATTTGATGGAACTTGAGTAGTTTAGTGTAAATTTCGAATTGATTAGTAATATCTCTTTGAAAAAATGTTTGTAGTCCTGAAAAGGACTGTGGATTTGTGTCAAGTATTTCAAATAAATTTTGAATTTACTTCTTGGCCTTCTTTGCAGCGACGACCTTTTTCGGCTTGGCGACAGATGCGGTTGATTTTGCTTTTGGAACCTTTGGCTTGGGTGCGGCAGCCTTTGCTTTTGTTGGCTTAGCTTTGACTGCTGGTGTCTTCTTGGCACTTTTGGCTGCCTTTGGCTTTTCAACCTTCTTTTTGTCAGCGGTTTTCTTGGAGGCAATAGCAGCAGATTTCTTCACTTTCTTCTCACCAGCGGCCTTTTTCAATTTCTTGTCACCGGCAGCGGCAGCCTTTGGCTTGGCAGCAGCTTTTTTCTTCTCCACTGACTTTGCTTTTGGTTCTTTGTTGGCTGTAGCAGACAATTTAAACGAACCAGCTGCACCTTTTCCTTTAGTTTGCACTAATTTTCCACTAATCACTGAACTTTTCAAATATTTTTTAATGAATGGAGCGAGTCTTTGCACATCAACTTTGTATGTAGCAGCAATATATTTCTTGATTGCCAACAATGATGAACCACCACGTTCTTTCAATGTTTTAATGGCGGCGTCGACCATCTGCTGAGTTGGAGGATGTGTTGGTGCGGTTTTTGGCTTCTTTGCTGCAGCGCTTGCAGCCTTTTTGGGCTTCTTTTCAGCAACAATTGCGGGTGATGCAGCGGCGGTTTCAGACATTTTGATTTTTTTTTAATACTACACTTTTTTCACTTGAGAAATAGCACTTTGAAATTTATTCTTTTCAATAAAATTCCATAAGTGACGCGCATCATCGACACGATGTGATGAGAATTAAGGAGACCGAAGGTAAACAAAATTTTCATTTACTTGAACGCATTTGCTCTGCTGCCACCTTAGGTTATTGTGAAATATTAATTTATTTCAATATAATTAAGTGAAAATATGTTAAAAGCTGTATTGGTTTTCATTCATACAATATAATAGCTTGTTTATTCAATAATTTCATTAAGAAATAACCATCAATCAATTCACAAACGAAGTTTGAAGTCGATGTTTGATGAATTTTTTTCAATAGTTCTGTTTAAAAACGCTCGTATTTTAACAATTATAAACAATTTTTCAATGAATTTTACTTTTTTAGATTGTCAAGAGCTTATTCCATCGTGTTATGAAAAAATTTCAACAAAATATGTTACGTATCTGCGGAGAAATAATTAAAACTATTTCATAATTGAAACACGTCATTGGCTTTCTCTCGTCAATGGATTTTTTTTCACAAAATAATATTTTCATTTGAAAACTAGCAAAAAAGCCAAAAGTATGGCTTGAAATAGTTAAAATTATTAGTTTACTAATATTTTACATTATTATTGTTGAAAAATAGAGTTTGATAACATTTTGTTTCTTGAAAATGCTTCGAATTAAATTCCTACTGAAACGTATGCGACACATGGAACTGCCTTCACTTCAAGCATTGTTTTTTTTTTCTTAGAATTTGATTTGTAAATACAAAAGAAATGCTGGGAATAAATAATTTTTTTTCAAACTGTAATATTTCTAATAAATCTTAATATTCTTCTTGTGGAAAAACAAAGTTTTATTATATTTTTCTCCTTGAAAGCGCTCCTACAAAAATTCAGATTAAAACGTATGAATGGCGCTGTATTCTCTTTCTTTCGAAAATTAGAGATTTCTTTTGTAATTTGCTTTGTATTTTGTAACTACAAAGCGAAAATCCTCAAAGAATGTATTTTAATACATATTTAGGATTTGGATAACTATCCTTTTCAATCAAATATCATCCATCCAAGAATAATTTTCAATGCATTCTCTCTCTCTCAATAATCTTTTTTTTTCCTAGTAAATCTGTATTGAATTCGCATGTTCTAGGTAGAATATGAAAATAATCATAAAATGCTCAAAATCATAAATTCTCAGAAGTATAATAAAGTACAAATATTTCTACCTACGTTGACGATGCCTAATCTCAATACAAAAAAAAAAAAGCCTAAGTACACTGACTGGCTTAGAGCAATAAAATACAGCATACAAATCCACATACGATGACATCATAAATATGTCTCATGGATTTTAATTTGAAGCAATAAAAAAAAATTGAAATGATCGTGTATCTCTTTTTGACTTTTTGTGGTCCTGAAAAGGACCTTTGTTGTAAGTTTGATATGATAAAACTTAAGCACGTTCACCACGAATACGTCTTGCCAACTGGATGTCTTTTGGCATAATTGTCACACGCTTAGCATGAATGGCACACAAGTTGGTATCTTCGAAAAGACCAACCAAGTAGGCTTCACTTGCTTCTTGCAATGCCATGACAGCAGAGCTCTGGAAACGCAGATCAGTCTTGAAATCTTGAGCAATTTCACGCACTAAACGCTGGAAAGGCAATTTGCGGATCAACAATTCAGTACTCTTTTGGTAGCGACGAATTTCACGAAGAGCAACGGTACCGGGACGATAACGATGAGGCTTCTTCACTCCTCCAGTTGCTGGAGCACTTTTGCGGGCAGCCTTGGTGGCGAGCTGCTTCCTGGGTGCCTTTCCTCCGGTTGATTTACGGGCAGTTTGCTTGGTACGAGCCATAGTTTCAGCACTTCACTTTTATTTTTCACTTCACACTTGACACACTTGACACACTTTTTTGTTCAGAATATTAAAGTAGCCCAAATGGCACCTCTTTAACATTAATTTCATATTGAACTCGTCTGCGTTCAGTCGTTTCGTTTGCATGGCATTTTTCACAATTCCTATTGGATTCTCTTTGGCCGAAAACGTATAAATAGGCACTGAGTTTTGGGGTAAAATCATAGTTCGATTGTGACTTCCATTGTGTGCAGTGCTAAAAGTGAAAAATAATTTTGAAAAATGACTGGTCGTGGTAAAGGAGGAAAAGGCTTGGGCAAAGGAGGAGCAAAGCGTCATCGTAAAGTGCTGCGCGATAATATCCAAGGTATTACCAAGCCAGCCATTCGTCGTTTGGCTCGTCGTGGTGGTGTGAAGCGTATTTCTGGATTGATCTACGAAGAAACCCGTGGTGTTCTGAAAGTGTTTTTGGAAAATGTGATTCGTGATGCTGTTACTTACACCGAACACGCTAAGCGAAAGACCGTCACAGCCATGGATGTCGTTTACGCTTTGAAGAGACAAGGCCGTACTCTCTACGGTTTCGGAGGTTAAATTCTTGTTTAAGAATTCTCAAAAATCGGTCCTTTTCAGGACCACAAAAAAAATCTTAAATTGCTATGAATCTAAAATTTTTAATTTACAAGAAAAAGACTAGGGGCATTTGAATAAAATAAAATGAATGAACATTGAAAGCGATGGCCAGCTGCTAGTGTTTAGTCTGCTATTTCAGACATGGAAAATATGTGAAAAAGAAACTAAAATTTTAAATTCTCAAGAAAAAGAGCATGGATGGCGCATTCTTAATACAATTTTCTCAAATAAAAATTGAAAACCTGAAGATGCGGTGCGACGGCTGCAAGCGTTTCTCTATTTCAGACAAATGAAAAATTGAATCTGATTTTTTTTTTTGCAAGCCAAAAATTTAAGTAAACTAATGAATCTAAGATTTTAAGTTTCAAATCGAACGATAATTTCAAGTTAAAAAAAAAATTCATCAGAAGGGACGCGCTGCAAAAACAGTTGCCAGCGTGCTTCTTTCTTCGTTTTCCAATAAATTCAGACATTTTGTTTGTTCTTCCTCTTTTTTTTCATTCTATTGCCTTCGCACAAACTTAATTGTGTGCGTGTGTGCTGTTTTTGAAATGACGCCATATTATTTTTTCAACGTACAAAAAAAAAAACTCAATATGAATTTTATTTTGTATGGATGTGCACACAAACGACGCCGTTTTTGTTTTTTTTGGAAATTGAAATGAAAAACGTATCTCTTAATGTATGTTTTTGTCGTCCTGAAAAGGACGGTTTTTGTTTTTTTTTGCAGCACGAGTATAATTTAAGCACTCTTTTCGGTCTTCTTGGGCAATAAAACAGCTTGGATGTTTGGAAGAACACCACCTTGAGCAATTGTGACACCAGACAACAATTTGTTCAATTCTTCGTCGTTGCGGATGGCCAATTGCAAATGGCGGGGAATAATTCTTGTCTTCTTGTTGTCACGAGCAGCATTTCCCGCCAATTCCAAGACTTCAGCAGCCAAATATTCCATCACAGCTGCCAAGTAAACTGGGGCACCAGCTCCGACGCGCTCAGCATAGTTTCCCTTGCGGAGCAAACGATGAATACGACCAACTGGAAATTGAAGACCAGCACGATTTGAGCGGGACTTTGCCTTTCCCTTCACTTTACCACCTTTACCACGACCAGACATTTTAAGTTAGTTTTAGATTTTTAAAAAGAGAAACACAATCGAGCACTTTACACTTCACAATGAGTCAAAACGAAGAAACGCGCTTCTATTTATACTCGAGTTTTTTGTGTTCTCTCTTTCTAGCTATTCGTTGTCGCACACAACAATTTTTCGTTCGAATCACTAACAAAGAGGGCGCAAATTTGGGGGTAAATTCACAGTTCTCGTTCAATCGTCATTCAGTGTACAAGTGAAGTGAAAAGTGAATTTTAAGTTAAAATGCCGCCTAAGACTAGTGGTAAAGCAGCAAAGAAGGCTGGCAAAGCCCAGAAGAACATCACCAAGACCGACAAGAAAAGGAAACGCAAGAGGAAGGAAAGCTACGCAATCTACATCTACAAAGTGTTGAAGCAAGTCCATCCCGATACTGGAATTTCATCGAAAGCCATGAGCATCATGAACAGTTTCGTCAACGACATCTTCGAGAGGATCGCTGCTGAAGCTTCTCGTTTGGCTCACTACAACAAGCGCTCAACAATCACCAGTCGGGAAATCCAAACCGCTGTTCGTTTGTTGTTGCCTGGTGAACTCGCCAAGCACGCTGTTAGTGAAGGAACAAAGGCAGTCACCAAATACACCAGCTCGAAGTAAATTCGTATCGACATCTTTCTCTACAAAAAATGGCCCTTTTCAGGGCCGCAAAAATATCACTAAGAGATAAATCTAACTTCAATCTTCAATTCAATCATTCATTCTTGCTGCGAAAATTAAAAAAAGAAAATGACATACAAAATTACAAATGTGAGTGTGTGACTGTACATTCTGCATACATAGGCGACGCGTCGCGTCGTCTTCGCCTATTGCAAAAGAAAAAAACAAAATGTCGCTGTGGCTGTAGGGAAAAAATATTGTTTTTGCTTTTTTTTCCTTGTTAATTTGATAGAATTCAGGAAGATTGAATATTTTCTGAATTCTTAACAGAATACAGATTGTTTTTTGAAATTATGAATGAATTTAGTTTTCCATCTACGAGTCGGAGAAAACAAGTTTTTTTTTTGCTAATTTTATGGAATTTCAGTAGTTTAGAGATATTTTCAGTGTAAATTTCGAATTTAATACATTCTGCATGCATTGGGGACGCGTCGTCGTCGTCCATTGAAAAAGAAGAAGAAAAAAAACAAAATGGAGCTATCATGAAAATTATTTTGTCGCTGTAGGGAAAAAATCTTGTTTTTGGTTTTTTTTCTGTGTTAATTTGATAGAATTCAGGAAGATTGAATATTTTCTGAATACAGATTGTTTTTTTTTTTTTTTTTAAATAAAGATTTCCAAGCAATATGACGGAATTTAGTTTTCCATCTACGAGTCGAAGAAAAAGTTTTTTTTTTGCTAATTTGATGAAATTTCAGTAGTTTTGAAATATTTTCAGTATAAATTTCGAATTTAATACATTCTACATGCATTGGCGACGCGTCGCCGTCGTCGTCCATTGAAATTTGAAAAAGAAGAAAAAAAAAAACAACATGGCGATATCATGAAAATTATTTTGTGCCGCTGTAGGGAAAAAATGTGTTTTTTTTGTGTTCCTTCGATAGAATTCTGGAAGTTTGAATAATTTCTGAATGTATAGTATAAGAAAGAAGGAAAAAAAAGAAATACAAATTGGTTTTATGAAATTACGAACTTGAAGAAATATGAAACAATTTAGTTTTCACAATACGAGTCGAAAGAAACAAGTTTTTTTTTTCTTCGTAATTTGATGGAACTTGAGTAGTTTAGTGTAAATTTCGAATTGATTAGTAATATCTCTTTGAAAAAATGTTTGTAGTCCTGAAAAGGACTGTGGATTTGTGTCAAGTATTTCAAATAAATTTTGAATTTACTTCTTGGCCTTCTTTGCAGCGACGACCTTTTTCGGCTTGGCGACAGATGCGGTTGATTTTGCTTTTGGAACCTTTGGCTTGGGTGCGGCAGCCTTTGCTTTTGTTGGCTTAGCTTTGACTGCTGGTGTCTTCTTGGCACTTTTGGCTGCCTTTGGCTTTTCAACCTTCTTTTTGTCAGCGGTTTTCTTGGAGGCAATAGCAGCAGATTTCTTCACTTTCTTCTCACCAGCGGCCTTTTTCAATTTCTTGTCACCGGCAGCGGCAGCCTTTGGCTTGGCAGCAGCTTTTTTCTTCTCCACTGACTTTGCTTTTGGTTCTTTGTTGGCTGTAGCAGACAATTTAAACGAACCAGCTGCACCTTTTCCTTTAGTTTGCACTAATTTTCCACTAATCACTGAACTTTTCAAATATTTTTTAATGAATGGAGCGAGTCTTTGCACATCAACTTTGTATGTAGCAGCAATATATTTCTTGATTGCCAACAATGATGAACCACCACGTTCTTTCAATGTTTTAATGGCGGCGTCGACCATCTGCTGAGTTGGAGGATGTGTTGGTGCGGTTTTTGGCTTCTTTGCTGCAGCGCTTGCAGCCTTTTTGGGCTTCTTTTCAGCAACAATTGCGGGTGATGCAGCGGCGGTTTCAGACATTTTGATTTTTTTTTAATACTACACTTTTTTCACTTGAGAAATAGCACTTTGAAATTTATTCTTTTCAATAAAATTCCATAAGTGACGCGCATCATCGACACGATGTGATGAGAATTAAGGAGACCGAAGGTAAACAAAATTTTCATTTACTTGAACGCATTTGCTCTGCTGCCACCTTAGGTTATTGTGAAATATTAATTTATTTCAATATAATTAAGTGAAAATATGTTAAAAGCTGTATTGGTTTTCATTCATACAATATAATAGCTTGTTTATTCAATAATTTCATTAAGAAATAACCATCAATCAATTCACAAACGAAGTTTGAAGTCGATGTTTGATGAATTTTTTTCAATAGTTCTGTTTAAAAACGCTCGTATTTTAACAATTATAAACAATTTTTCAATGAATTTTACTTTTTTAGATTGTCAAGAGCTTATTCCATCGTGTTATGAAAAAATTTCAACAAAATATGTTACGTATCTGCGGAGAAATAATTAAAACTATTTCATAATTGAAACACGTCATTGGCTTTCTCTCGTCAATGGATTTTTTTTCACAAAATAATATTTTCATTTGAAAACTAGCAAAAAAGCCAAAAGTATGGCTTGAAATAGTTAAAATTATTAGTTTACTAATATTTTACATTATTATTGTTGAAAAATAGAGTTTGATAACATTTTGTTTCTTGAAAATGCTTCGAATTAAATTCCTACTGAAACGTATGCGACACATGGAACTGCCTTCACTTCAAGCATTGTTTTTTTTTTCTTAGAATTTGATTTGTAAATACAAAAGAAATGCTGGGAATAAATAATTTTTTTTCAAACTGTAATATTTCTAATAAATCTTAATATTCTTCTTGTGGAAAAACAAAGTTTTATTATATTTTTCTCCTTGAAAGCGCTCCTACAAAAATTCAGATTAAAACGTATGAATGGCGCTGTATTCTCTTTCTTTCGAAAATTAGAGATTTCTTTTGTAATTTGCTTTGTATTTTGTAACTACAAAGCGAAAATCCTCAAAGAATGTATTTTAATACATATTTAGGATTTGGATAACTATCCTTTTCAATCAAATATCATCCATCCAAGAATAATTTTCAATGCATTCTCTCTCTCTCAATAATCTTTTTTTTTCCTAGTAAATCTGTATTGAATTCGCATGTTCTAGGTAGAATATGAAAATAATCATAAAATGCTCAAAATCATAAATTCTCAGAAGTATAATAAAGTACAAATATTTCTACCTACGTTGACGATGCCTAATCTCAATACAAAAAAAAAAACTAAGTACACTGCCTGGCTTAGAGCAATAAAATACAGCATACAAATCCACATACGATGACATCATAAATATGTCTCATGGATTTTAATTTGAAGCAATAAAAAAAAATTGAAATGATCGTGTATCTCTTTTTGACTTTTTGTGGTCCTGAAAAGGACCTTTGTTGTAAGTTTGATATGATAAAACTTAAGCACGTTCACCACGAATACGTCTTGCCAACTGGATGTCTTTTGGCATAATTGTCACACGCTTAGCATGAATGGCACACAAGTTGGTATCTTCGAAAAGACCAACCAAGTAGGCTTCACTTGCTTCTTGCAATGCCATGACAGCAGAGCTCTGGAAACGCAGATCAGTCTTGAAATCTTGAGCAATTTCACGCACTAAACGCTGGAAAGGCAATTTGCGGATCAACAATTCAGTACTCTTTTGGTAGCGACGAATTTCACGAAGAGCAACGGTACCGGGACGATAACGATGAGGCTTCTTCACTCCTCCAGTTGCTGGAGCACTTTTGCGGGCAGCCTTGGTGGCGAGCTGCTTCCTGGGTGCCTTTCCTCCGGTTGATTTACGGGCAGTTTGCTTGGTACGAGCCATAGTTTCAGCACTTCACTTTTATTTTTCACTTCACACTTGACACACTTGACACACTTTTTTGTTCAGAATATTAAAGTAGCCCAAATGGCACCTCTTTAACATTAATTTCATATTGAACTCGTCTGCGTTCAGTCGTTTCGTTTGCATGGCATTTTTCACAATTCCTATTGGATTCTCTTTGGCCGAAAACGTATAAATAGGCACTGAGTTTTGGGGTAAAATCATAGTTCGATTGTGACTTCCATTGTGTGCAGTGCTAAAAGTGAAAAATAATTTTGAAAAATGACTGGTCGTGGTAAAGGAGGAAAAGGCTTGGGCAAAGGAGGAGCAAAGCGTCATCGTAAAGTGCTGCGCGATAATATCCAAGGTATTACCAAGCCAGCCATTCGTCGTTTGGCTCGTCGTGGTGGTGTGAAGCGTATTTCTGGATTGATCTACGAAGAAACCCGTGGTGTTCTGAAAGTGTTTTTGGAAAATGTGATTCGTGATGCTGTTACTTACACCGAACACGCTAAGCGAAAGACCGTCACAGCCATGGATGTCGTTTACGCTTTGAAGAGACAAGGCCGTACTCTCTACGGTTTCGGAGGTTAAATTCTTGTTTAAGAATTCTCAAAAATCGGTCCTTTTCAGGACCACAAAAAAAATCTTAAATTGCTATGAATCTAAAATTTTTAATTTACAAGAAAAAGACTAGGGGCATTTGAATAAAATAAAATGAATGAACATTGAAAGCGATGGCCAGCTGCTAGTGTTTAGTCTGCTATTTCAGACATGGAAAATATGTGAAAAAGAAACTAAAATTTTAAATTCTCAAGAAAAAGAGCATGGATGGCGCATTCTTAATACAATTTTCTCAAATAAAAATTGAAAACCTGAAGATGCGGTGCGACGGCTGCAAGCGTTTCTCTATTTCAGACAAATGAAAAATTGAATCTGATTTTTTTTTTTGCAAGCCAAAAATTTAAGTAAACTAATGAATCTAAGATTTTAAGTTTCAAATCGAACGATAATTTCAAGTTAAAAAAAAAATTCATCAGAAGGGACGCGCTGCAAAAACAGTTGCCAGCGTGCTTCTTTCTTCGTTTTCCAATAAATTCAGACATTTTGTTTGTTCTTCCTCTTTTTTTTCATTCTATTGCCTTCGCACAAACTTAATTGTGTGCGTGTGTGCTGTTTTTGAAATGACGCCATATTATTTTTTCAACGTACAAAAAAAAAAACTCAATATGAATTTTATTTTGTATGGATGTGCACACAAACGACGCCGTTTTTGTTTTTTTTGGAAATTGAAATGAAAAACGTATCTCTTAATGTATGTTTTTGTCGTCCTGAAAAGGACGGTTTTTGTTTTTTTTTGCAGCACGAGTATAATTTAAGCACTCTTTTCGGTCTTCTTGGGCAATAAAACAGCTTGGATGTTTGGAAGAACACCACCTTGAGCAATTGTGACACCAGACAACAATTTGTTCAATTCTTCGTCGTTGCGGATGGCCAATTGCAAATGGCGGGGAATAATTCTTGTCTTCTTGTTGTCACGAGCAGCATTTCCCGCCAATTCCAAGACTTCAGCAGCCAAATATTCCATCACAGCTGCCAAGTAAACTGGGGCACCAGCTCCGACGCGCTCAGCATAGTTTCCCTTGCGGAGCAAACGATGAATACGACCAACTGGAAATTGAAGACCAGCACGATTTGAGCGGGACTTTGCCTTTCCCTTCACTTTACCACCTTTACCACGACCAGACATTTTAAGTTAGTTTTAGATTTTTAAAAAGAGAAACACAATCGAGCACTTTACACTTCACAATGAGTCAAAACGAAGAAACGCGCTTCTATTTATACTCGAGTTTTTTGTGTTCTCTCTTTCTAGCTATTCGTTGTCGCACACAACAATTTTTCGTTCGAATCACTAACAAAGAGGGCGCAAATTTGGGGGTAAATTCACAGTTCTCGTTCAATCGTCATTCAGTGTACAAGTGAAGTGAAAAGTGAATTTTAAGTTAAAATGCCGCCTAAGACTAGTGGTAAAGCAGCAAAGAAGGCTGGCAAAGCCCAGAAGAACATCACCAAGACCGACAAGAAAAGGAAACGCAAGAGGAAGGAAAGCTACGCAATCTACATCTACAAAGTGTTGAAGCAAGTCCATCCCGATACTGGAATTTCATCGAAAGCCATGAGCATCATGAACAGTTTCGTCAACGACATCTTCGAGAGGATCGCTGCTGAAGCTTCTCGTTTGGCTCACTACAACAAGCGCTCAACAATCACCAGTCGGGAAATCCAAACCGCTGTTCGTTTGTTGTTGCCTGGTGAACTCGCCAAGCACGCTGTTAGTGAAGGAACAAAGGCAGTCACCAAATACACCAGCTCGAAGTAAATTCGTATCGACATCTTTCTCTACAAAAAATGGCCCTTTTCAGGGCCGCAAAAATATCACTAAGAGATAAATCTAACTTCAATCTTCAATTCAATCATTCATTCTTGCTGCGAAAATTAAAAAAAGAAAATGACATACAAAATTACAAATGTGAGTGTGTGACTGTACATTCTGCATACATAGGCGACGCGTCGCGTCGTCTTCGCCTATTGCAAAAGAAAAAAACAAAATGTCGCTGTGGCTGTAGGGAAAAAATATTGTTTTTGCTTTTTTTTCCTTGTTAATTTGATAGAATTCAGGAAGATTGAATATTTTCTGAATTCTTAACAGAATACAGATTGTTTTTTGAAATTATGAATGAATTTAGTTTTCCATCTACGAGTCGGAGAAAACAAGTTTTTTTTTTGCTAATTTTATGGAATTTCAGTAGTTTAGAGATATTTTCAGTGTAAATTTCGAATTTAATACATTCTGCATGCATTGGGGACGCGTCGTCGTCGTCCATTGAAAAAGAAGAAGAAAAAAAACAAAATGGAGCTATCATGAAAATTATTTTGTCGCTGTAGGGAAAAAATCTTGTTTTTGGTTTTTTTTCTGTGTTAATTTGATAGAATTCAGGAAGATTGAATATTTTCTGAATACAGATTGTTTTTTTTTTTTTTTTTAAATAAAGATTTCCAAGCAATATGACGGAATTTAGTTTTCCATCTACGAGTCGAAGAAAAAGTTTTTTTTTTGCTAATTTGATGAAATTTCAGTAGTTTTGAAATATTTTCAGTATAAATTTCGAATTTAATACATTCTACATGCATTGGCGACGCGTCGCCGTCGTCGTCCATTGAAATTTGAAAAAGAAGAAAAAAAAAAACAACATGGCGATATCATGAAAATTATTTTGTGCCGCTGTAGGGAAAAAATGTGTTTTTTTTGTGTTCCTTCGATAGAATTCTGGAAGTTTGAATAATTTCTGAATGTATAGTATAAGAAAGAAGGAAAAAAAAGAAATACAAATTGGTTTTATGAAATTACGAACTTGAAGAAATATGAAACAATTTAGTTTTCACAATACGAGTCGAAAGAAACAAGTTTTTTTTTTCTTCGTAATTTGATGGAACTTGAGTAGTTTAGTGTAAATTTCGAATTGATTAGTAATATCTCTTTGAAAAAATGTTTGTAGTCCTGAAAAGGACTGTGGATTTGTGTCAAGTATTTCAAATAAATTTTGAATTTACTTCTTGGCCTTCTTTGCAGCGACGACCTTTTTCGGCTTGGCGACAGATGCGGTTGATTTTGCTTTTGGAACCTTTGGCTTGGGTGCGGCAGCCTTTGCTTTTGTTGGCTTAGCTTTGACTGCTGGTGTCTTCTTGGCACTTTTGGCTGCCTTTGGCTTTTCAACCTTCTTTTTGTCAGCGGTTTTCTTGGAGGCAATAGCAGCAGATTTCTTCACTTTCTTCTCACCAGCGGCCTTTTTCAATTTCTTGTCACCGGCAGCGGCAGCCTTTGGCTTGGCAGCAGCTTTTTTCTTCTCCACTGACTTTGCTTTTGGTTCTTTGTTGGCTGTAGCAGACAATTTAAACGAACCAGCTGCACCTTTTCCTTTAGTTTGCACTAATTTTCCACTAATCACTGAACTTTTCAAATATTTTTTAATGAATGGAGCGAGTCTTTGCACATCAACTTTGTATGTAGCAGCAATATATTTCTTGATTGCCAACAATGATGAACCACCACGTTCTTTCAATGTTTTAATGGCGGCGTCGACCATCTGCTGAGTTGGAGGATGTGTTGGTGCGGTTTTTGGCTTCTTTGCTGCAGCGCTTGCAGCCTTTTTGGGCTTCTTTTCAGCAACAATTGCGGGTGATGCAGCGGCGGTTTCAGACATTTTGATTTTTTTTTAATACTACACTTTTTTCACTTGAGAAATAGCACTTTGAAATTTATTCTTTTCAATAAAATTCCATAAGTGACGCGCATCATCGACACGATGTGATGAGAATTAAGGAGACCGAAGGTAAACAAAATTTTCATTTACTTGAACGCATTTGCTCTGCTGCCACCTTAGGTTATTGTGAAATATTAATTTATTTCAATATAATTAAGTGAAAATATGTTAAAAGCTGTATTGGTTTTCATTCATACAATATAATAGCTTGTTTATTCAATAATTTCATTAAGAAATAACCATCAATCAATTCACAAACGAAGTTTGAAGTCGATGTTTGATGAATTTTTTTCAATAGTTCTGTTTAAAAACGCTCGTATTTTAACAATTATAAACAATTTTTCAATGAATTTTACTTTTTTAGATTGTCAAGAGCTTATTCCATCGTGTTATGAAAAAATTTCAACAAAATATGTTACGTATCTGCGGAGAAATAATTAAAACTATTTCATAATTGAAACACGTCATTGGCTTTCTCTCGTCAATGGATTTTTTTTCACAAAATAATATTTTCATTTGAAAACTAGCAAAAAAGCCAAAAGTATGGCTTGAAATAGTTAAAATTATTAGTTTACTAATATTTTACATTATTATTGTTGAAAAATAGAGTTTGATAACATTTTGTTTCTTGAAAATGCTTCGAATTAAATTCCTACTGAAACGTATGCGACACATGGAACTGCCTTCACTTCAAGCATTGTTTTTTTTTTCTTAGAATTTGATTTGTAAATACAAAAGAAATGCTGGGAATAAATAATTTTTTTTCAAACTGTAATATTTCTAATAAATCTTAATATTCTTCTTGTGGAAAAACAAAGTTTTATTATATTTTTCTCCTTGAAAGCGCTCCTACAAAAATTCAGATTAAAACGTATGAATGGCGCTGTATTCTCTTTCTTTCGAAAATTAGAGATTTCTTTTGTAATTTGCTTTGTATTTTGTAACTACAAAGCGAAAATCCTCAAAGAATGTATTTTAATACATATTTAGGATTTGGATAACTATCCTTTTCAATCAAATATCATCCATCCAAGAATAATTTTCAATGCATTCTCTCTCTCTCAATAATCTTTTTTTTTCCTAGTAAATCTGTATTGAATTCGCATGTTCTAGGTAGAATATGAAAATAATCATAAAATGCTCAAAATCATAAATTCTCAGAAGTATAATAAAGTACAAATATTTCTACCTACGTTGACGATGCCTAATCTCAATACAAAAAAAAAAAAGCCTAAGTACACTGACTGGCTTAGAGCAATAAAATACAGCATACAAATCCACATACGATGACATCATAAATATGTCTCATGGATTTTAATTTGAAGCAATAAAAAAAAATTGAAATGATCGTGTATCTCTTTTTGACTTTTTGTGGTCCTGAAAAGGACCTTTGTTGTAAGTTTGATATGATAAAACTTAAGCACGTTCACCACGAATACGTCTTGCCAACTGGATGTCTTTTGGCATAATTGTCACACGCTTAGCATGAATGGCACACAAGTTGGTATCTTCGAAAAGACCAACCAAGTAGGCTTCACTTGCTTCTTGCAATGCCATGACAGCAGAGCTCTGGAAACGCAGATCAGTCTTGAAATCTTGAGCAATTTCACGCACTAAACGCTGGAAAGGCAATTTGCGGATCAACAATTCAGTACTCTTTTGGTAGCGACGAATTTCACGAAGAGCAACGGTACCGGGACGATAACGATGAGGCTTCTTCACTCCTCCAGTTGCTGGAGCACTTTTGCGGGCAGCCTTGGTGGCGAGCTGCTTCCTGGGTGCCTTTCCTCCGGTTGATTTACGGGCAGTTTGCTTGGTACGAGCCATAGTTTCAGCACTTCACTTTTATTTTTCACTTCACACTTGACACACTTGACACACTTTTTTGTTCAGAATATTAAAGTAGCCCAAATGGCACCTCTTTAACATTAATTTCATATTGAACTCGTCTGCGTTCAGTCGTTTCGTTTGCATGGCATTTTTCACAATTCCTATTGGATTCTCTTTGGCCGAAAACGTATAAATAGGCACTGAGTTTTGGGGTAAAATCATAGTTCGATTGTGACTTCCATTGTGTGCAGTGCTAAAAGTGAAAAATAATTTTGAAAAATGACTGGTCGTGGTAAAGGAGGAAAAGGCTTGGGCAAAGGAGGAGCAAAGCGTCATCGTAAAGTGCTGCGCGATAATATCCAAGGTATTACCAAGCCAGCCATTCGTCGTTTGGCTCGTCGTGGTGGTGTGAAGCGTATTTCTGGATTGATCTACGAAGAAACCCGTGGTGTTCTGAAAGTGTTTTTGGAAAATGTGATTCGTGATGCTGTTACTTACACCGAACACGCTAAGCGAAAGACCGTCACAGCCATGGATGTCGTTTACGCTTTGAAGAGACAAGGCCGTACTCTCTACGGTTTCGGAGGTTAAATTCTTGTTTAAGAATTCTCAAAAATCGGTCCTTTTCAGGACCACAAAAAAAATCTTAAATTGCTATGAATCTAAAATTTTTAATTTACAAGAAAAAGACTAGGGGCATTTGAATAAAATAAAATGAATGAACATTGAAAGCGATGGCCAGCTGCTAGTGTTTAGTCTGCTATTTCAGACATGGAAAATATGTGAAAAAGAAACTAAAATTTTAAATTCTCAAGAAAAAGAGCATGGATGGCGCATTCTTAATACAATTTTCTCAAATAAAAATTGAAAACCTGAAGATGCGGTGCGACGGCTGCAAGCGTTTCTCTATTTCAGACAAATGAAAAATTGAATCTGATTTTTTTTTTTGCAAGCCAAAAATTTAAGTAAACTAATGAATCTAAGATTTTAAGTTTCAAATCGAACGATAATTTCAAGTTAAAAAAAAAATTCATCAGAAGGGACGCGCTGCAAAAACAGTTGCCAGCGTGCTTCTTTCTTCGTTTTCCAATAAATTCAGACATTTTGTTTGTTCTTCCTCTTTTTTTTCATTCTATTGCCTTCGCACAAACTTAATTGTGTGCGTGTGTGCTGTTTTTGAAATGACGCCATATTATTTTTTCAACGTACAAAAAAAAAAACTCAATATGAATTTTATTTTGTATGGATGTGCACACAAACGACGCCGTTTTTGTTTTTTTTGGAAATTGAAATGAAAAACGTATCTCTTAATGTATGTTTTTGTCGTCCTGAAAAGGACGGTTTTTGTTTTTTTTTGCAGCACGAGTATAATTTAAGCACTCTTTTCGGTCTTCTTGGGCAATAAAACAGCTTGGATGTTTGGAAGAACACCACCTTGAGCAATTGTGACACCAGACAACAATTTGTTCAATTCTTCGTCGTTGCGGATGGCCAATTGCAAATGGCGGGGAATAATTCTTGTCTTCTTGTTGTCACGAGCAGCATTTCCCGCCAATTCCAAGACTTCAGCAGCCAAATATTCCATCACAGCTGCCAAGTAAACTGGGGCACCAGCTCCGACGCGCTCAGCATAGTTTCCCTTGCGGAGCAAACGATGAATACGACCAACTGGAAATTGAAGACCAGCACGATTTGAGCGGGACTTTGCCTTTCCCTTCACTTTACCACCTTTACCACGACCAGACATTTTAAGTTAGTTTTAGATTTTTAAAAAGAGAAACACAATCGAGCACTTTACACTTCACAATGAGTCAAAACGAAGAAACGCGCTTCTATTTATACTCGAGTTTTTTGTGTTCTCTCTTTCTAGCTATTCGTTGTCGCACACAACAATTTTTCGTTCGAATCACTAACAAAGAGGGCGCAAATTTGGGGGTAAATTCACAGTTCTCGTTCAATCGTCATTCAGTGTACAAGTGAAGTGAAAAGTGAATTTTAAGTTAAAATGCCGCCTAAGACTAGTGGTAAAGCAGCAAAGAAGGCTGGCAAAGCCCAGAAGAACATCACCAAGACCGACAAGAAAAGGAAACGCAAGAGGAAGGAAAGCTACGCAATCTACATCTACAAAGTGTTGAAGCAAGTCCATCCCGATACTGGAATTTCATCGAAAGCCATGAGCATCATGAACAGTTTCGTCAACGACATCTTCGAGAGGATCGCTGCTGAAGCTTCTCGTTTGGCTCACTACAACAAGCGCTCAACAATCACCAGTCGGGAAATCCAAACCGCTGTTCGTTTGTTGTTGCCTGGTGAACTCGCCAAGCACGCTGTTAGTGAAGGAACAAAGGCAGTCACCAAATACACCAGCTCGAAGTAAATTCGTATCGACATCTTTCTCTACAAAAAATGGCCCTTTTCAGGGCCGCAAAAATATCACTAAGAGATAAATCTAACTTCAATCTTCAATTCAATCATTCATTCTTGCTGCGAAAATTAAAAAAAGAAAATGACATACAAAATTACAAATGTGAGTGTGTGACTGTACATTCTGCATACATAGGCGACGCGTCGCGTCGTCTTCGCCTATTGCAAAAGAAAAAAACAAAATGTCGCTGTGGCTGTAGGGAAAAAATATTGTTTTTGCTTTTTTTTCCTTGTTAATTTGATAGAATTCAGGAAGATTGAATATTTTCTGAATTCTTAACAGAATACAGATTGTTTTTTGAAATTATGAATGAATTTAGTTTTCCATCTACGAGTCGGAGAAAACAAGTTTTTTTTTTGCTAATTTTATGGAATTTCAGTAGTTTAGAGATATTTTCAGTGTAAATTTCGAATTTAATACATTCTGCATGCATTGGGGACGCGTCGTCGTCGTCCATTGAAAAAGAAGAAGAAAAAAAACAAAATGGAGCTATCATGAAAATTATTTTGTCGCTGTAGGGAAAAAATCTTGTTTTTGGTTTTTTTTCTGTGTTAATTTGATAGAATTCAGGAAGATTGAATATTTTCTGAATACAGATTGTTTTTTTTTTTTTTTTTAAATAAAGATTTCCAAGCAATATGACGGAATTTAGTTTTCCATCTACGAGTCGAAGAAAAAGTTTTTTTTTTGCTAATTTGATGAAATTTCAGTAGTTTTGAAATATTTTCAGTATAAATTTCGAATTTAATACATTCTACATGCATTGGCGACGCGTCGCCGTCGTCGTCCATTGAAATTTGAAAAAGAAGAAAAAAAAAAACAACATGGCGATATCATGAAAATTATTTTGTGCCGCTGTAGGGAAAAAATGTGTTTTTTTTGTGTTCCTTCGATAGAATTCTGGAAGTTTGAATAATTTCTGAATGTATAGTATAAGAAAGAAGGAAAAAAAAGAAATACAAATTGGTTTTATGAAATTACGAACTTGAAGAAATATGAAACAATTTAGTTTTCACAATACGAGTCGAAAGAAACAAGTTTTTTTTTTCTTCGTAATTTGATGGAACTTGAGTAGTTTAGTGTAAATTTCGAATTGATTAGTAATATCTCTTTGAAAAAATGTTTGTAGTCCTGAAAAGGACTGTGGATTTGTGTCAAGTATTTCAAATAAATTTTGAATTTACTTCTTGGCCTTCTTTGCAGCGACGACCTTTTTCGGCTTGGCGACAGATGCGGTTGATTTTGCTTTTGGAACCTTTGGCTTGGGTGCGGCAGCCTTTGCTTTTGTTGGCTTAGCTTTGACTGCTGGTGTCTTCTTGGCACTTTTGGCTGCCTTTGGCTTTTCAACCTTCTTTTTGTCAGCGGTTTTCTTGGAGGCAATAGCAGCAGATTTCTTCACTTTCTTCTCACCAGCGGCCTTTTTCAATTTCTTGTCACCGGCAGCGGCAGCCTTTGGCTTGGCAGCAGCTTTTTTCTTCTCCACTGACTTTGCTTTTGGTTCTTTGTTGGCTGTAGCAGACAATTTAAACGAACCAGCTGCACCTTTTCCTTTAGTTTGCACTAATTTTCCACTAATCACTGAACTTTTCAAATATTTTTTAATGAATGGAGCGAGTCTTTGCACATCAACTTTGTATGTAGCAGCAATATATTTCTTGATTGCCAACAATGATGAACCACCACGTTCTTTCAATGTTTTAATGGCGGCGTCGACCATCTGCTGAGTTGGAGGATGTGTTGGTGCGGTTTTTGGCTTCTTTGCTGCAGCGCTTGCAGCCTTTTTGGGCTTCTTTTCAGCAACAATTGCGGGTGATGCAGCGGCGGTTTCAGACATTTTGATTTTTTTTTAATACTACACTTTTTTCACTTGAGAAATAGCACTTTGAAATTTATTCTTTTCAATAAAATTCCATAAGTGACGCGCATCATCGACACGATGTGATGAGAATTAAGGAGACCGAAGGTAAACAAAATTTTCATTTACTTGAACGCATTTGCTCTGCTGCCACCTTAGGTTATTGTGAAATATTAATTTATTTCAATATAATTAAGTGAAAATATGTTAAAAGCTGTATTGGTTTTCATTCATACAATATAATAGCTTGTTTATTCAATAATTTCATTAAGAAATAACCATCAATCAATTCACAAACGAAGTTTGAAGTCGATGTTTGATGAATTTTTTTCAATAGTTCTGTTTAAAAACGCTCGTATTTTAACAATTATAAACAATTTTTCAATGAATTTTACTTTTTTAGATTGTCAAGAGCTTATTCCATCGTGTTATGAAAAAATTTCAACAAAATATGTTACGTATCTGCGGAGAAATAATTAAAACTATTTCATAATTGAAACACGTCATTGGCTTTCTCTCGTCAATGGATTTTTTTTCACAAAATAATATTTTCATTTGAAAACTAGCAAAAAAGCCAAAAGTATGGCTTGAAATAGTTAAAATTATTAGTTTACTAATATTTTACATTATTATTGTTGAAAAATAGAGTTTGATAACATTTTGTTTCTTGAAAATGCTTCGAATTAAATTCCTACTGAAACGTATGCGACACATGGAACTGCCTTCACTTCAAGCATTGTTTTTTTTTTCTTAGAATTTGATTTGTAAATACAAAAGAAATGCTGGGAATAAATAATTTTTTTTCAAACTGTAATATTTCTAATAAATCTTAATATTCTTCTTGTGGAAAAACAAAGTTTTATTATATTTTTCTCCTTGAAAGCGCTCCTACAAAAATTCAGATTAAAACGTATGAATGGCGCTGTATTCTCTTTCTTTCGAAAATTAGAGATTTCTTTTGTAATTTGCTTTGTATTTTGTAACTACAAAGCGAAAATCCTCAAAGAATGTATTTTAATACATATTTAGGATTTGGATAACTATCCTTTTCAATCAAATATCATCCATCCAAGAATAATTTTCAATGCATTCTCTCTCTCTCAATAATCTTTTTTTTTCCTAGTAAATCTGTATTGAATTCGCATGTTCTAGGTAGAATATGAAAATAATCATAAAATGCTCAAAATCATAAATTCTCAGAAGTATAATAAAGTACAAATATTTCTACCTACGTTGACGATGCCTAATCTCAATACAAAAAAAAAAAACTAAGTACACTGCCTGGCTTAGAGCAATAAAATACAGCATACAAATCCACATACGATGACATCATAAATATGTCTCATGGATTTTAATTTGAAGCAATAAAAAAAAATTGAAATGATCGTGTATCTCTTTTTGATTTTTTGTGGTCCTGAAAAGGACCTTTGTTGTAAGTTTGATATGATAAAACTTAAGCACGTTCACCACGAATACGTCTGGCCAACTGGATGTCTTTTGGCATAATTGTCACACGCTTAGCATGAATGGCACACAAGTTGGTATCTTCGAAAAGACCAACCAAGTAGGCTTCACTTGCTTCTTGCAACGCCATGACAGCAGAGCTCTGGAAACGCAGATCAGTCTTGAAATCCTGGGCAATTTCTCGAACCAAACGCTGGAAAGGCAATTTGCGGATCAACAATTCGGTACTCTTTTGGTAGCGACGAATTTCACGAAGAGCAACGGTACCGGGACGATAACGATGTGGCTTCTTCACTCCTCCGGTAGCTGGAGCACTTTTGCGGGCAGCCTTGGTGGCGAGCTGCTTCCTGGGTGCCTTTCCTCCGGTTGATTTACGGGCAGTTTGCTTGGTACGAGCCATAGTTTCAGCACTTCACTTTTATTTTTCACTTCACACTTGACACACTTTTTTGTTCAGAATATTAAAGTAGCCCAAATGGCACCTCTTTAACATTAATTTCATATTGAACTCGTCTGCGTTCAGTCGTTTCGTTTGCATGGCATTTTTCACAATTCCTATTGGATTCTCTTTGGCCGAAAACGTATAAATAGGCACTGAGTTTTGGGGTAAAATCATAGTTCGATTGTGACTTCCATTGTGTGCAGTGCTAAAAGTGAAAAATAATTTTGAAAAATGACTGGTCGTGGTAAAGGAGGAAAAGGCTTGGGCAAAGGAGGAGCAAAGCGTCATCGTAAAGTGCTGCGCGATAATATCCAAGGTATTACCAAGCCAGCCATTCGTCGTTTGGCTCGTCGTGGTGGTGTGAAGCGTATTTCTGGATTGATCTACGAAGAAACCCGTGGTGTTCTGAAAGTGTTTTTGGAAAATGTGATTCGTGATGCTGTTACTTACACCGAACACGCTAAGCGAAAGACCGTCACAGCCATGGATGTCGTTTACGCTTTGAAGAGACAAGGCCGTACTCTCTACGGTTTCGGAGGTTAAATTCTTGTTTAAGAATTCTCAAAAATCGGTCCTTTTCAGGACCACAAAAAAAATCTTAAATTGCTATGAATCTAAAATTTTTAATTTACAAGAAAAAGACTAGGGGCATTTGAATAAAATAAAATGAATGAACATTGAAAGCGATGGCCAGCTGCTAGTGTTTAGTCTGCTATTTCAGACATGGAAAATATGTGAAAAAGAAACTAAAATTTTAAATTCTCAAGAAAAAGAGCATGGATGGCGCATTCTTAATACAATTTTCTCAAATAAAAATTGAAAACCTGAAGATGCGGTGCGACGGCTGCAAGCGTTTCTCTATTTCAGACAAATGAAAAATTGAATCTGATTTTTTTTTTTGCAAGCCAAAAATTTAAGTAAACTAATGAATCTAAGATTTTAAGTTTCAAATCGAACGATAATTTCAAGTTAAAAAAAAAATTCATCAGAAGGGACGCGCTGCAAAAACAGTTGCCAGCGTGCTTCTTTCTTCGTTTTCCAATAAATTCAGACATTTTGTTTGTTCTTCCTCTTTTTTTTCATTCTATTGCCTTCGCACAAACTTAATTGTGTGCGTGTGTGCTGTTTTTGAAATGACGCCATATTATTTTTTCAACGTACAAAAAAAAAAACTCAATATGAATTTTATTTTGTATGGATGTGCACACAAACGACGCCGTTTTTGTTTTTTTTGGAAATTGAAATGAAAAACGTATCTCTTAATGTATGTTTTTGTCGTCCTGAAAAGGACGGTTTTTGTTTTTTTTTGCAGCACGAGTATAATTTAAGCACTCTTTTCGGTCTTCTTGGGCAATAAAACAGCTTGGATGTTTGGAAGAACACCACCTTGAGCAATTGTGACACCAGACAACAATTTGTTCAATTCTTCGTCGTTGCGGATGGCCAATTGCAAATGGCGGGGAATAATTCTTGTCTTCTTGTTGTCACGAGCAGCATTTCCCGCCAATTCCAAGACTTCAGCAGCCAAATATTCCATCACAGCTGCCAAGTAAACTGGGGCACCAGCTCCGACGCGCTCAGCATAGTTTCCCTTGCGGAGCAAACGATGAATACGACCAACTGGAAATTGAAGACCAGCACGATTTGAGCGGGACTTTGCCTTTCCCTTCACTTTACCACCTTTACCACGACCAGACATTTTAAGTTAGTTTTAGATTTTTAAAAAGAGAAACACAATCGAGCACTTTACACTTCACAATGAGTCAAAACGAAGAAACGCGCTTCTATTTATACTCGAGTTTTTTGTGTTCTCTCTTTCTAGCTATTCGTTGTCGCACACAACAATTTTTCGTTCGAATCACTAACAAAGAGGGCGCAAATTTGGGGGTAAATTCACAGTTCTCGTTCAATCGTCATTCAGTGTACAAGTGAAGTGAAAAGTGAATTTTAAGTTAAAATGCCGCCTAAGACTAGTGGTAAAGCAGCAAAGAAGGCTGGCAAAGCCCAGAAGAACATCACCAAGACCGACAAGAAAAGGAAACGCAAGAGGAAGGAAAGCTACGCAATCTACATCTACAAAGTGTTGAAGCAAGTCCATCCCGATACTGGAATTTCATCGAAAGCCATGAGCATCATGAACAGTTTCGTCAACGACATCTTCGAGAGGATCGCTGCTGAAGCTTCTCGTTTGGCTCACTACAACAAGCGCTCAACAATCACCAGTCGGGAAATCCAAACCGCTGTTCGTTTGTTGTTGCCTGGTGAACTCGCCAAGCACGCTGTTAGTGAAGGAACAAAGGCAGTCACCAAATACACCAGCTCGAAGTAAATTCGTATCGACATCTTTCTCTACAAAAAATGGCCCTTTTCAGGGCCGCAAAAATATCACTAAGAGATAAATCTAACTTCAATCTTCAATTCAATCATTCATTCTTGCTGCGAAAATTAAAAAAAGAAAATGACATACAAAATTACAAATGTGAGTGTGTGACTGTACATTCTGCATACATAGGCGACGCGTCGCGTCGTCTTCGCCTATTGCAAAAGAAAAAAACAAAATGTCGCTGTGGCTGTAGGGAAAAAATATTGTTTTTGCTTTTTTTTCCTTGTTAATTTGATAGAATTCAGGAAGATTGAATATTTTCTGAATTCTTAACAGAATACAGATTGTTTTTTGAAATTATGAATGAATTTAGTTTTCCATCTACGAGTCGGAGAAAACAAGTTTTTTTTTTGCTAATTTTATGGAATTTCAGTAGTTTAGAGATATTTTCAGTGTAAATTTCGAATTTAATACATTCTGCATGCATTGGGGACGCGTCGTCGTCGTCCATTGAAAAAGAAGAAGAAAAAAAACAAAATGGAGCTATCATGAAAATTATTTTGTCGCTGTAGGGAAAAAATCTTGTTTTTGGTTTTTTTTCTGTGTTAATTTGATAGAATTCAGGAAGATTGAATATTTTCTGAATACAGATTGTTTTTTTTTTTTTTTTTAAATAAAGATTTCCAAGCAATATGACGGAATTTAGTTTTTACATTTTTTTTTTTTTTTTTACATTATTGTTTTATTGAACCAAAAAATATATATACATTGTTACTTATTCCTAAAATTATTTAACACTTAACAATACAGGTAATTTGACACAAAATCGGCCTAAAAATCTACAATGACTTAATTTAAAATATTAATGTACTTAATTATAATTGGCTTAAAATGTATTCCATGGCGCGGTTCATCTCAGGGTGTTCAGTCCTGGTTGTCCTATTGTTGGTTGGTTTGGGTTGGGTTGCGGCATCTAGCCGCGTTGATATGCTGACTCCAGGTCAGCATAAAAGGAAACTGCTTCAGCGTTGTCCGTTGTCAATTTCTCGGGGATATCCATGGCACTCAGGTACCTTGGTTCGGGATGTCGTTCCTCGTTGGTCATCCTTCTCATCAGCGGATTGGGGTGGTTGGTAACGTTTTCCATCATCTTTCTAGCTGCGTCAACTAGAAATATGTCCAGTGGCTTGATCCGGGCTTCCTCGTAGAGCCGTATATTGCTGAAGTACTTGCGCCTTTGCCTATCAAAGTGTAGTCCAGTGCAAATCCTTAGCAGCTTCCTTTCGAATAAAAGAAGTTTCTGCATCGCTGTCTTCGAAATCGTAAACCATGTTGGAAAGCAGTAGCTGATCACTGGCCTGAGGAGTTGCTTGTAGATCAGCAGTTTGGTTGGCTTACTGAGTCCGGTCCTCTTCTTCAATAGGGGATTGATGCGGTGGAAGGCTAGGTTGGCTTTGGCAAGCACAGCTCTTGAGTGCGGGTTGAAGCGAAACAGCTCGTTGAAGTTAATTCCCAGGTATTTGGCGTTCCTTTTAGATTTGATGGTAGATCCATTAGGGAACTTCAGTGATAGGTTCCTGCATGCTGCCGCCGATCTACAGCGGCTGCGGTTGAAAACCGGTCTCCTGAAGCAGACCAACTCCGATTTGGCGGTGTTTATCCTGATTCCCCATTTGGTGTAGTACTCGTAGAGTCTGCATACGTGGGCTTCAACCTTTCGGATTGCTAGGACAGGTGAGATGGATGAGGCGTATGTGAGAGAGTCATCTGCAAAGAGCAGATTCTCACAGTCTGATGGCACAAGTTGGTCCGACGTCATTAAGCTGTAGAGAAAGGGTCCGAGCTTCGATCCCTGTGCCACTCCAGCCAAAATGTTCCTTGTTGTTGATTTCTTATTATTAGCTTCCACGAAGAATTTCCTGGAAGAAAGAAAAGAAAATAGCATTTTGATTAGTGCCTGAGGGATACCTAAAATACGGAGCTTGTGGATGAGAGCCTCAATCCAGACGCTATCGAATGCTTTCTCAACATCCAGAAAGCATCCTACTGTAACACGGTGACTGTTGAGAGCTGAGGTGACGTCGTTTTGGAATTTCACCAAGGGATGTAATGTGGAGTGACCTTTGCGAAAGCCAAACTGCATTGCAGGGATGATGCTGCGTTCGTTGCAAAATCTTTTCAGTCTCCTGAGTATAATTTCCTCCAGAATCTTGCTCATGTTGTTAAGAAGGGATACAGGCCGGTAGTTGCAGACCAGGTTGCTTGCTCCTTTCTTCGGGATGGCCACGATTTTTGCTGTTTTCCACTTCTGTGGAAAGTAGCAGTTGTTTATGCAGTTGTTGATGATAATCGCTAGAATTATCATCACAACTTGCGGAAGTTTCTTTATTATAAAGTTGGAGACACCATCCATTCCAGTTGATTTCTTTGGCCTAAGACTGCCGATGATTTCTGCAATCTCCTCTTGATTGCAGAATTGCTGGTGTTCTGCTGGATCATCAGCTGGACAGGCATCGTTGAACTGAACTGCTTCAGTATTGGGTTGCTGGATCAATTGGATGGAGGCGTCGATTTCCATACGGAAGGCTTGGTCTGCTGATGGAGAAGGTGTGAAGCTTTGCTCAAAGTGGTTGGCAAAGGCTTCGACCTTGTCTGCTGTTGTTGTAAGCTCTATGTTGTTGCTGAGCATTACTTCCGGAAGTGGCTTGTTTTTCCCAATAAGGCGGTTTATTTCCTTGAATGCGTCTGGTCCTGGTTTAATGGCCTGCAGCCTCTTCTTGAACGCGATGTCGTTGTGGTGTTGAATAGCGTTTCGGAACATTATGTTGGTGTGCTCCAATTCTTTTTTGGCTATCCTGTATTCCAGATTGACGGTGTTGAGTTCCCGATGCAGTATCCTTTGGAGGCGCTTCCTTATCCTCTGTCTGTGGGCGTACAATACTTGCACATACTCCGGTAGATGCTGGTAACGGTCCTTCGATGACTTGGGTACTTTTTGTACCTCAAGTGCATTGGAAAGAGCTGATTCCAGGTTGTCGACCGCGCTGTCAATTTCCTCGGTGGTTAGGTTCCTGTTTGTGGGTGGTAGGTCAAGATTGTCTTCGACGTCTCTCTGCAGCCTTTCGATGTTGAGCTTCCTGTAGTTGATAAATTCCGCTTGAGGCCTTGCTGTTAGTATGGCTGGTTGATTCAGTTTCACTGAAAGCAAAACTGCTTCGTGGTCTGAGTCACTTGGCACTATGGAGCAGGTGTAGTTGCAAATCTCTGGAAGTATAAAAACAAAATTAGATGTAACAAGGAAGAAGTCTAATGTTGATGGTGTTCTTGGGAACGTTGGTTTTGGCTGTGAGACCACGACCAAAGAATGCTCTTCGCTGTTGGTATCCATCCAGTCCACAACAGCCTTGCCCTCGGAGCTGTCGGAAGTATCCAGCCAACGTTGATGTCTTGCATTGAAGTCACCGCCAATGAGCCCATATGTCGATTGTTTTACTGCTCGGTTGAGGGTGTGCAGGTCGATATGGATATTTCCAGAGGTGGAGCCGCATTTGAAGTATGAGCTGACGATGGTTAGTGTTTCTCCGTATCCCAGATCTATACGGACAGCTGTGGCTTCACTTGTACGGAGTCCTGAAATCAGTACTTCCTTGCTTGATGCGGAGATTAAGTCCCTCATCATTATGGCGGTTCCTCTTCGGTCATCGGTTTTGTCTTGTCGGAAGGTTTTGTATCCCACGATGTCTATGTTGTTCCTCCTAGTTATGTTGGTTTCGCTGATTAGTATAATATCCGGTTTGTTGTTCCTCATGAACATGTTGAAGGCTGTCCTCTTTTCCAGGCTGTATAACGAATTTACGTTATACGTCAGTATGCGGAGCTTCTTTAATTGCATATTTGGAACAGGAAGGTGGCCAGGGCCACGGACTTCTCTCCTTCACTCAGTTGGGCGTAGTTCGAGGGAACGGCATTCTTAGCTTTCTGCATTACAGAAAGAAGATTGCCTCCGAAGATTCGTTGGACTTCTGTGTTGAGATTTATCGAAGGGGCTGGGTTCGATGTTGGTCTTGGTCTTGGTTGGGAAGGTCCTGAGTGGGTTGGGGTTGGTCTTGCTGGGGCCTTTGAGGTTGAGGTCTTTGCTGGATGCGACTTCTGTGTGTTCGTTGGTCCATGTTTGAGTGTGTTGGCAAACGATATAAATGGATTAACTCCTTTGCAAGCTGACTGTGTTGCGAATAGTTGCCGTGCCTTCTTTTCAGCTTCCATTTTGTTCTTTTCCGTTCGTTTTTTTACAAGGGTTGGGCAGCCCTTGAAACTAGCTGGATGTCCTGTCTTCTGGCAGTTGGCACACCATACGTCGAGTCCTGTGTTGACGGTCCTTTTGCATTGGCCTGGTTCGTGTGTCTCCTTGCACTTAACGCAGACATATTGACGTCCGCAGTTAGTTGCTACGTGGCCAAACCGTTGGCAGTTCCGGCATTGTACGATGTCTGTGGATTGCAACCTCTCCCAATGAACTCGTTGGTTCATTATGAGTGTTTTTGTGAACACTTCGTTGATTTCGTAATTCTTGCTGAGTTCTACAACAAAGTTGTTGTAGATCTTGTTTTGGTTCCTCGTTTTGAAGGGAGTCACTTCTAGAAGTCAGATCTAGAATTTAGTTTTCCATCTACGAGTCGAAGAAAAAGTTTTTTTTTTGCTAATTTGATGAAATTTCAGTAGTTTTGAAATATTTTCAGTATAAATTTCGAATTTAATACATTCTACATGCATTGGCGACGCGTCGCCGTCGTCGTCCATTGAAATTTGAAAAAGAAGAAAAAAAAAACAACATGGCGATATCATGAAAATTATTTTGTGCCGCTGTAGGGAAAAAATGTGTTTTTTTTGTGTTCCTTCGATAGAATTCTGGAAGTTTGAATAATTTCTGAATGTATAGTATAAGAAAGAAGGAAAAAAAAGAAATACAAATTGGTTTTATGAAATTACGAACTTGAAGAAATATGAAACAATTTAGTTTTCACAATACGAGTCGAAAGAAACAAGTTTTTTTTTTCTTCGTAATTTGATGGAACTTGAGTAGTTTAGTGTAAATTTCGAATTGATTAGTAATATCTCTTTGAAAAAATGTTTGTAGTCCTGAAAAGGACTGTGGATTTGTGTCAAGTATTTCAAATAAATTTTGAATTTACTTCTTGGCCTTCTTTGCAGCGACGACCTTTTTCGGCTTGGCGACAGATGCGGTTGATTTTGCTTTTGGAACCTTTGGCTTGGGTGCGGCAGCCTTTGCTTTTGTTGGCTTAGCTTTGACTGCTGGTGTCTTCTTGGCACTTTTGGCTGCCTTTGGCTTTTCAACCTTCTTTTTGTCAGCGGTTTTCTTGGAGGCAATAGCAGCAGATTTCTTCACTTTCTTCTCACCAGCGGCCTTTTTCAATTTCTTGTCACCGGCAGCGGCAGCCTTTGGCTTGGCAGCAGCTTTTTTCTTCTCCACTGACTTTGCTTTTGGTTCTTTGTTGGCTGTAGCAGACAATTTAAACGAACCAGCTGCACCTTTTCCTTTAGTTTGCACTAATTTTCCACTAATCACTGAACTTTTCAAATATTTTTTAATGAATGGAGCGAGTCTTTGCACATCAACTTTGTATGTAGCAGCAATATATTTCTTGATTGCCAACAATGATGAACCACCACGTTCTTTCAATGTTTTAATGGCGGCGTCGACCATCTGCTGAGTTGGAGGATGTGTTGGTGCGGTTTTTGGCTTCTTTGCTGCAGCGCTTGCAGCCTTTTTGGGCTTCTTTTCAGCAACAATTGCGGGTGATGCAGCGGCGGTTTCAGACATTTTGATTTTTTTTTAATACTACACTTTTTTCACTTGAGAAATAGCACTTTGAAATTTATTCTTTTCAATAAAATTCCATAAGTGACGCGCATCATCGACACGATGTGATGAGAATTAAGGAGACCGAAGGTAAACAAAATTTTCATTTACTTGAACGCATTTGCTCTGCTGCCACCTTAGGTTATTGTGAAATATTAATTTATTTCAATATAATTAAGTGAAAATATGTTAAAAGCTGTATTGGTTTTCATTCATACAATATAATAGCTTGTTTATTCAATAATTTCATTAAGAAATAACCATCAATCAATTCACAAACGAAGTTTGAAGTCGATGTTTGATGAATTTTTTTCAATAGTTCTGTTTAAAAACGCTCGTATTTTAACAATTATAAACAATTTTTCAATGAATTTTACTTTTTTAGATTGTCAAGAGCTTATTCCATCGTGTTATGAAAAAATTTCAACAAAATATGTTACGTATCTGCGGAGAAATAATTAAAACTATTTCATAATTGAAACACGTCATTGGCTTTCTCTCGTCAATGGATTTTTTTTCACAAAATAATATTTTCATTTGAAAACTAGCAAAAAAGCCAAAAGTATGGCTTGAAATAGTTAAAATTATTAGTTTACTAATATTTTACATTATTATTGTTGAAAAATAGAGTTTGATAACATTTTGTTTCTTGAAAATGCTTCGAATTAAATTCCTACTGAAACGTATGCGACACATGGAACTGCCTTCACTTCAAGCATTGTTTTTTTTTTCTTAGAATTTGATTTGTAAATACAAAAGAAATGCTGGGAATAAATAATTTTTTTTCAAACTGTAATATTTCTAATAAATCTTAATATTCTTCTTGTGGAAAAACAAAGTTTTATTATATTTTTCTCCTTGAAAGCGCTCCTACAAAAATTCAGATTAAAACGTATGAATGGCGCTGTATTCTCTTTCTTTCGAAAATTAGAGATTTCTTTTGTAATTTGCTTTGTATTTTGTAACTACAAAGCGAAAATCCTCAAAGAATGTATTTTAATACATATTTAGGATTTGGATAACTATCCTTTTCAATCAAATATCATCCATCCAAGAATAATTTTCAATGCATTCTCTCTCTCTCAATAATCTTTTTTTTTCCTAGTAAATCTGTATTGAATTCGCATGTTCTAGGTAGAATATGAAAATAATCATAAAATGCTCAAAATCATAAATTCTCAGAAGTATAATAAAGTACAAATATTTCTACCTACGTTGACGATGCCTAATCTCAATACAAAAAAAAAAAAGCCTAAGTACACTGACTGGCTTAGAGCAATAAAATACAGCATACAAATCCACATACGATGACATCATAAATATGTCTCATGGATTTTAATTTGAAGCAATAAAAAAAAATTGAAATGATCGTGTATCTCTTTTTGACTTTTTGTGGTCCTGAAAAGGACCTTTGTTGTAAGTTTGATATGATAAAACTTAAGCACGTTCACCACGAATACGTCTTGCCAACTGGATGTCTTTTGGCATAATTGTCACACGCTTAGCATGAATGGCACACAAGTTGGTATCTTCGAAAAGACCAACCAAGTAGGCTTCACTTGCTTCTTGCAACGCCATGACAGCAGAGCTCTGGAAACGCAGATCAGTCTTGAAATCCTGGGCAATTTCTCGAACCAAACGCTGGAAAGGCAATTTGCGGATCAACAATTCGGTACTCTTTTGGTAGCGACGAATTTCACGAAGAGCAACGGTACCGGGACGATAACGATGTGGCTTCTTCACTCCTCCGGTAGCTGGAGCACTTTTGCGGGCAGCCTTGGTGGCGAGCTGCTTCCTGGGTGCCTTTCCTCCGGTTGATTTACGGGCAGTTTGCTTGGTACGAGCCATAGTTTCAGCACTTCACTTTTATTTTTCACTTCACACTTGACACACTTTTTTGTTCAGAATATTAAAGTAGCCCAAATGGCACCTCTTTAACATTAATTTCATATTGAACTCGTCTGCGTTCAGTCGTTTCGTTTGCATGGCATTTTTCACAATTCCTATTGGATTCTCTTTGGCCGAAAACGTATAAATAGGCACTGAGTTTTGGGGTAAAATCATAGTTCGATTGTGACTTCCATTGTGTGCAGTGCTAAAAGTGAAAAATAATTTTGAAAAATGACTGGTCGTGGTAAAGGAGGAAAAGGCTTGGGCAAAGGAGGAGCAAAGCGTCATCGTAAAGTGCTGCGCGATAATATCCAAGGTATTACCAAGCCAGCCATTCGTCGTTTGGCTCGTCGTGGTGGTGTGAAGCGTATTTCTGGATTGATCTACGAAGAAACCCGTGGTGTTCTGAAAGTGTTTTTGGAAAATGTGATTCGTGATGCTGTTACTTACACCGAACACGCTAAGCGAAAGACCGTCACAGCCATGGATGTCGTTTACGCTTTGAAGAGACAAGGCCGTACTCTCTACGGTTTCGGAGGTTAAATTCTTGTTTAAGAATTCTCAAAAATCGGTCCTTTTCAGGACCACAAAAAAAATCTTAAATTGCTATGAATCTAAAATTTTTAATTTACAAGAAAAAGACTAGGGGCATTTGAATAAAATAAAATGAATGAACATTGAAAGCGATGGCCAGCTGCTAGTGTTTAGTCTGCTATTTCAGACATGGAAAATATGTGAAAAAGAAACTAAAATTTTAAATTCTCAAGAAAAAGAGCATGGATGGCGCATTCTTAATACAATTTTCTCAAATAAAAATTGAAAACCTGAAGATGCGGTGCGACGGCTGCAAGCGTTTCTCTATTTCAGACAAATGAAAAATTGAATCTGATTTTTTTTTTTGCAAGCCAAAAATTTAAGTAAACTAATGAATCTAAGATTTTAAGTTTCAAATCGAACGATAATTTCAAGTTAAAAAAAAAATTCATCAGAAGGGACGCGCTGCAAAAACAGTTGCCAGCGTGCTTCTTTCTTCGTTTTCCAATAAATTCAGACATTTTGTTTGTTCTTCCTCTTTTTTTTCATTCTATTGCCTTCGCACAAACTTAATTGTGTGCGTGTGTGCTGTTTTTGAAATGACGCCATATTATTTTTTCAACGTACAAAAAAAAAAACTCAATATGAATTTTATTTTGTATGGATGTGCACACAAACGACGCCGTTTTTGTTTTTTTTGGAAATTGAAATGAAAAACGTATCTCTTAATGTATGTTTTTGTCGTCCTGAAAAGGACGGTTTTTGTTTTTTTTTGCAGCACGAGTATAATTTAAGCACTCTTTTCGGTCTTCTTGGGCAATAAAACAGCTTGGATGTTTGGAAGAACACCACCTTGAGCAATTGTGACACCAGACAACAATTTGTTCAATTCTTCGTCGTTGCGGATGGCCAATTGCAAATGGCGGGGAATAATTCTTGTCTTCTTGTTGTCACGAGCAGCATTTCCCGCCAATTCCAAGACTTCAGCAGCCAAATATTCCATCACAGCTGCCAAGTAAACTGGGGCACCAGCTCCGACGCGCTCAGCATAGTTTCCCTTGCGGAGCAAACGATGAATACGACCAACTGGAAATTGAAGACCAGCACGATTTGAGCGGGACTTTGCCTTTCCCTTCACTTTACCACCTTTACCACGACCAGACATTTTAAGTTAGTTTTAGATTTTTAAAAAGAGAAACACAATCGAGCACTTTACACTTCACAATGAGTCAAAACGAAGAAACGCGCTTCTATTTATACTCGAGTTTTTTGTGTTCTCTCTTTCTAGCTATTCGTTGTCGCACACAACAATTTTTCGTTCGAATCACTAACAAAGAGGGCGCAAATTTGGGGGTAAATTCACAGTTCTCGTTCAATCGTCATTCAGTGTACAAGTGAAGTGAAAAGTGAATTTTAAGTTAAAATGCCGCCTAAGACTAGTGGTAAAGCAGCAAAGAAGGCTGGCAAAGCCCAGAAGAACATCACCAAGACCGACAAGAAAAGGAAACGCAAGAGGAAGGAAAGCTACGCAATCTACATCTACAAAGTGTTGAAGCAAGTCCATCCCGATACTGGAATTTCATCGAAAGCCATGAGCATCATGAACAGTTTCGTCAACGACATCTTCGAGAGGATCGCTGCTGAAGCTTCTCGTTTGGCTCACTACAACAAGCGCTCAACAATCACCAGTCGGGAAATCCAAACCGCTGTTCGTTTGTTGTTGCCTGGTGAACTCGCCAAGCACGCTGTTAGTGAAGGAACAAAGGCAGTCACCAAATACACCAGCTCGAAGTAAATTCGTATCGACATCTTTCTCTACAAAAAATGGCCCTTTTCAGGGCCGCAAAAATATCACTAAGAGATAAATCTAACTTCAATCTTCAATTCAATCATTCATTCTTGCTGCGAAAATTAAAAAAAGAAAATGACATACAAAATTACAAATGTGAGTGTGTGACTGTACATTCTGCATACATAGGCGACGCGTCGCGTCGTCTTCGCCTATTGCAAAAGAAAAAAACAAAATGTCGCTGTGGCTGTAGGGAAAAAATATTGTTTTTGCTTTTTTTTCCTTGTTAATTTGATAGAATTCAGGAAGATTGAATATTTTCTGAATTCTTAACAGAATACAGATTGTTTTTTGAAATTATGAATGAATTTAGTTTTCCATCTACGAGTCGGAGAAAACAAGTTTTTTTTTTGCTAATTTTATGGAATTTCAGTAGTTTAGAGATATTTTCAGTGTAAATTTCGAATTTAATACATTCTGCATGCATTGGGGACGCGTCGTCGTCGTCCATTGAAAAAGAAGAAGAAAAAAAACAAAATGGAGCTATCATGAAAATTATTTTGTCGCTGTAGGGAAAAAATCTTGTTTTTGGTTTTTTTTCTGTGTTAATTTGATAGAATTCAGGAAGATTGAATATTTTCTGAATACAGATTGTTTTTTTTTTTTTTTTTAAATAAAGATTTCCAAGCAATATGACGGAATTTAGTTTTCCATCTACGAGTCGAAGAAAAAGTTTTTTTTTTTGCTAATTTGATGAAATTTCAGTAGTTTTGAAATATTTTCAGTATAAATTTCGAATTTAATACATTCTACATGCATTGGCGACGCGTCGCCGTCGTCGTCCATTGAAATTTGAAAAAGAAGAAAAAAAAAACAACATGGCGATATCATGAAAATTATTTTGTGCCGCTGTAGGGAAAAAATGTGTTTTTTTTGTGTTCCTTCGATAGAATTCTGGAAGTTTGAATAATTTCTGAATGTATAGTATAAGAAAGAAGGAAAAAAAAGAAATACAAATTGGTTTTATGAAATTACGAACTTGAAGAAATATGAAACAATTTAGTTTTCACAATACGAGTCGAAAGAAACAAGTTTTTTTTTTCTTCGTAATTTGATGGAACTTGAGTAGTTTAGTGTAAATTTCGAATTGATTAGTAATATCTCTTTGAAAAAATGTTTGTAGTCCTGAAAAGGACTGTGGATTTGTGTCAAGTATTTCAAATAAATTTTGAATTTACTTCTTGGCCTTCTTTGCAGCGACGACCTTTTTCGGCTTGGCGACAGATGCGGTTGATTTTGCTTTTGGAACCTTTGGCTTGGGTGCGGCAGCCTTTGCTTTTGTTGGCTTAGCTTTGACTGCTGGTGTCTTCTTGGCACTTTTGGCTGCCTTTGGCTTTTCAACCTTCTTTTTGTCAGCGGTTTTCTTGGAGGCAATAGCAGCAGATTTCTTCACTTTCTTCTCACCAGCGGCCTTTTTCAATTTCTTGTCACCGGCAGCGGCAGCCTTTGGCTTGGCAGCAGCTTTTTTCTTCTCCACTGACTTTGCTTTTGGTTCTTTGTTGGCTGTAGCAGACAATTTAAACGAACCAGCTGCACCTTTTCCTTTAGTTTGCACTAATTTTCCACTAATCACTGAACTTTTCAAATATTTTTTAATGAATGGAGCGAGTCTTTGCACATCAACTTTGTATGTAGCAGCAATATATTTCTTGATTGCCAACAATGATGAACCACCACGTTCTTTCAATGTTTTAATGGCGGCGTCGACCATCTGCTGAGTTGGAGGATGTGTTGGTGCGGTTTTTGGCTTCTTTGCTGCAGCGCTTGCAGCCTTTTTGGGCTTCTTTTCAGCAACAATTGCGGGTGATGCAGCGGCGGTTTCAGACATTTTGATTTTTTTTTAATACTACACTTTTTTCACTTGAGAAATAGCACTTTGAAATTTATTCTTTTCAATAAAATTCCATAAGTGACGCGCATCATCGACACGATGTGATGAGAATTAAGGAGACCGAAGGTAAACAAAATTTTCATTTACTTGAACGCATTTGCTCTGCTGCCACCTTAGGTTATTGTGAAATATTAATTTATTTCAATATAATTAAGTGAAAATATGTTAAAAGCTGTATTGGTTTTCATTCATACAATATAATAGCTTGTTTATTCAATAATTTCATTAAGAAATAACCATCAATCAATTCACAAACGAAGTTTGAAGTCGATGTTTGATGAATTTTTTTCAATAGTTCTGTTTAAAAACGCTCGTATTTTAACAATTATAAACAATTTTTCAATGAATTTTACTTTTTTAGATTGTCAAGAGCTTATTCCATCGTGTTATGAAAAAATTTCAACAAAATATGTTACGTATCTGCGGAGAAATAATTAAAACTATTTCATAATTGAAACACGTCATTGGCTTTCTCTCGTCAATGGATTTTTTTTCACAAAATAATATTTTCATTTGAAAACTAGCAAAAAAGCCAAAAGTATGGCTTGAAATAGTTAAAATTATTAGTTTACTAATATTTTACATTATTATTGTTGAAAAATAGAGTTTGATAACATTTTGTTTCTTGAAAATGCTTCGAATTAAATTCCTACTGAAACGTATGCGACACATGGAACTGCCTTCACTTCAAGCATTGTTTTTTTTTTCTTAGAATTTGATTTGTAAATACAAAAGAAATGCTGGGAATAAATAATTTTTTTTCAAACTGTAATATTTCTAATAAATCTTAATATTCTTCTTGTGGAAAAACAAAGTTTTATTATATTTTTCTCCTTGAAAGCGCTCCTACAAAAATTCAGATTAAAACGTATGAATGGCGCTGTATTCTCTTTCTTTCGAAAATTAGAGATTTCTTTTGTAATTTGCTTTGTATTTTGTAACTACAAAGCGAAAATCCTCAAAGAATGTATTTTAATACATATTTAGGATTTGGATAACTATCCTTTTCAATCAAATATCATCCATCCAAGAATAATTTTCAATGCATTCTCTCTCTCTCAATAATCTTTTTTTTTCCTAGTAAATCTGTATTGAATTCGCATGTTCTAGGTAGAATATGAAAATAATCATAAAATGCTCAAAATCATAAATTCTCAGAAGTATAATAAAGTACAAATATTTCTACCTACGTTGACGATGCCTAATCTCAATACAAAAAAAAAAAAGCCTAAGTACACTGACTGGCTTAGAGCAATAAAATACAGCATACAAATCCACATACGATGACATCATAAATATGTCTCATGGATTTTAATTTGAAGCAATAAAAAAAAATTGAAATGATCGTGTATCTCTTTTTGACTTTTTGTGGTCCTGAAAAGGACCTTTGTTGTAAGTTTGATATGATAAAACTTAAGCACGTTCACCACGAATACGTCTTGCCAACTGGATGTCTTTTGGCATAATTGTCACACGCTTAGCATGAATGGCACACAAGTTGGTATCTTCGAAAAGACCAACCAAGTAGGCTTCACTTGCTTCTTGCAACGCCATGACAGCAGAGCTCTGGAAACGCAGATCAGTCTTGAAATCCTGGGCAATTTCTCGAACCAAACGCTGGAAAGGCAATTTGCGGATCAACAATTCGGTACTCTTTTGGTAGCGACGAATTTCACGAAGAGCAACGGTACCGGGACGATAACGATGTGGCTTCTTCACTCCTCCGGTAGCTGGAGCACTTTTGCGGGCAGCCTTGGTGGCGAGCTGCTTCCTGGGTGCCTTTCCTCCGGTTGATTTACGGGCAGTTTGCTTGGTACGAGCCATAGTTTCAGCACTTCACTTTTTTTTCACTTCACACTTGACACACTTGACACACTTTTTTGTTCAGAATATTAAAGTAGCCCAAATGGCACCTCTTTAACATTAATTTCATATTGAACTCGTCTGCGTTCAGTCGTTTCGTTTGCATGGCATTTTTCACAATTCCTATTGGATTCTCTTTGGCCGAAAACGTATAAATAGGCACTGAGTTTTGGGGTAAAATCATAGTTCGATTGTGACTTCCATTGTGTGCAGTGCTAAAAGTGAAAAATAATTTTGAAAAATGACTGGTCGTGGTAAAGGAGGAAAAGGCTTGGGCAAAGGAGGAGCAAAGCGTCATCGTAAAGTGCTGCGCGATAATATCCAAGGTATTACCAAGCCAGCCATTCGTCGTTTGGCTCGTCGTGGTGGTGTGAAGCGTATTTCTGGATTGATCTACGAAGAAACCCGTGGTGTTCTGAAAGTGTTTTTGGAAAATGTGATTCGTGATGCTGTTACTTACACCGAACACGCTAAGCGAAAGACCGTCACAGCCATGGATGTCGTTTACGCTTTGAAGAGACAAGGCCGTACTCTCTACGGTTTCGGAGGTTAAATTCTTGTTTAAGAATTCTCAAAAATCGGTCCTTTTCAGGACCACAAAAAAAATCTTAAATTGCTATGAATCTAAAATTTTTAATTTACAAGAAAAAGACTAGGGGCATTTGAATAAAATAAAATGAATGAACATTGAAAGCGATGGCCAGCTGCTAGTGTTTAGTCTGCTATTTCAGACATGGAAAATATGTGAAAAAGAAACTAAAATTTTAAATTCTCAAGAAAAAGAGCATGGATGGCGCATTCTTAATACAATTTTCTCAAATAAAAATTGAAAACCTGAAGATGCGGTGCGACGGCTGCAAGCGTTTCTCTATTTCAGACAAATGAAAAATTGAATCTGATTTTTTTTTTTGCAAGCCAAAAATTTAAGTAAACTAATGAATCTAAGATTTTAAGTTTCAAATCGAACGATAATTTCAAGTTAAAAAAAAAATTCATCAGAAGGGACGCGCTGCAAAAACAGTTGCCAGCGTGCTTCTTTCTTCGTTTTCCAATAAATTCAGACATTTTGTTTGTTCTTCCTCTTTTTTTTCATTCTATTGCCTTCGCACAAACTTAATTGTGTGCGTGTGTGCTGTTTTTGAAATGACGCCATATTATTTTTTCAACGTACAAAAAAAAAAACTCAATATGAATTTTATTTTGTATGGATGTGCACACAAACGACGCCGTTTTTGTTTTTTTTGGAAATTGAAATGAAAAACGTATCTCTTAATGTATGTTTTTGTCGTCCTGAAAAGGACGGTTTTTGTTTTTTTTTGCAGCACGAGTATAATTTAAGCACTCTTTTCGGTCTTCTTGGGCAATAAAACAGCTTGGATGTTTGGAAGAACACCACCTTGAGCAATTGTGACACCAGACAACAATTTGTTCAATTCTTCGTCGTTGCGGATGGCCAATTGCAAATGGCGGGGAATAATTCTTGTCTTCTTGTTGTCACGAGCAGCATTTCCCGCCAATTCCAAGACTTCAGCAGCCAAATATTCCATCACAGCTGCCAAGTAAACTGGGGCACCAGCTCCGACGCGCTCAGCATAGTTTCCCTTGCGGAGCAAACGATGAATACGACCAACTGGAAATTGAAGACCAGCACGATTTGAGCGGGACTTTGCCTTTCCCTTCACTTTACCACCTTTACCACGACCAGACATTTTAAGTTAGTTTTAGATTTTTAAAAAGAGAAACACAATCGAGCACTTTACACTTCACAATGAGTCAAAACGAAGAAACGCGCTTCTATTTATACTCGAGTTTTTTGTGTTCTCTCTTTCTAGCTATTCGTTGTCGCACACAACAATTTTTCGTTCGAATCACTAACAAAGAGGGCGCAAATTTGGGGGTAAATTCACAGTTCTCGTTCAATCGTCATTCAGTGTACAAGTGAAGTGAAAAGTGAATTTTAAGTTAAAATGCCGCCTAAGACTAGTGGTAAAGCAGCAAAGAAGGCTGGCAAAGCCCAGAAGAACATCACCAAGACCGACAAGAAAAGGAAACGCAAGAGGAAGGAAAGCTACGCAATCTACATCTACAAAGTGTTGAAGCAAGTCCATCCCGATACTGGAATTTCATCGAAAGCCATGAGCATCATGAACAGTTTCGTCAACGACATCTTCGAGAGGATCGCTGCTGAAGCTTCTCGTTTGGCTCACTACAACAAGCGCTCAACAATCACCAGTCGGGAAATCCAAACCGCTGTTCGTTTGTTGTTGCCTGGTGAACTCGCCAAGCACGCTGTTAGTGAAGGAACAAAGGCAGTCACCAAATACACCAGCTCGAAGTAAATTCGTATCGACATCTTTCTCTACAAAAAATGGCCCTTTTCAGGGCCGCAAAAATATCACTAAGAGATAAATCTAACTTCAATCTTCAATTCAATCATTCATTCTTGCTGCGAAAATTAAAAAAAGAAAATGACATACAAAATTACAAATGTGAGTGTGTGACTGTACATTCTGCATACATAGGCGACGCGTCGCGTCGTCTTCGCCTATTGCAAAAGAAAAAAACAAAATGTCGCTGTGGCTGTAGGGAAAAAATATTGTTTTTGCTTTTTTTTCCTTGTTAATTTGATAGAATTCAGGAAGATTGAATATTTTCTGAATTCTTAACAGAATACAGATTGTTTTTTGAAATTATGAATGAATTTAGTTTTCCATCTACGAGTCGGAGAAAACAAGTTTTTTTTTTGCTAATTTTATGGAATTTCAGTAGTTTAGAGATATTTTCAGTGTAAATTTCGAATTTAATACATTCTGCATGCATTGGGGACGCGTCGTCGTCGTCCATTGAAAAAGAAGAAGAAAAAAAACAAAATGGAGCTATCATGAAAATTATTTTGTCGCTGTAGGGAAAAAATCTTGTTTTTGGTTTTTTTTCTGTGTTAATTTGATAGAATTCAGGAAGATTGAATATTTTCTGAATACAGATTGTTTTTTTTTTTTTTTTTAAATAAAGATTTCCAAGCAATATGACGGAATTTAGTTTTCCATCTACGAGTCGAAGAAAAAGTTTTTTTTTTGCTAATTTGATGAAATTTCAGTAGTTTTGAAATATTTTCAGTATAAATTTCGAATTTAATACATTCTACATGCATTGGCGACGCGTCGCCGTCGTCGTCCATTGAAATTTGAAAAAGAAGAAAAAAAAAAACAACATGGCGATATCATGAAAATTATTTTGTGCCGCTGTAGGGAAAAAATGTGTTTTTTTTGTGTTCCTTCGATAGAATTCTGGAAGTTTGAATAATTTCTGAATGTATAGTATAAGAAAGAAGGAAAAAAAAGAAATACAAATTGGTTTTATGAAATTACGAACTTGAAGAAATATGAAACAATTTAGTTTTCACAATACGAGTCGAAAGAAACAAGTTTTTTTTTTCTTCGTAATTTGATGGAACTTGAGTAGTTTAGTGTAAATTTCGAATTGATTAGTAATATCTCTTTGAAAAAATGTTTGTAGTCCTGAAAAGGACTGTGGATTTGTGTCAAGTATTTCAAATAAATTTTGAATTTACTTCTTGGCCTTCTTTGCAGCGACGACCTTTTTCGGCTTGGCGACAGATGCGGTTGATTTTGCTTTTGGAACCTTTGGCTTGGGTGCGGCAGCCTTTGCTTTTGTTGGCTTAGCTTTGACTGCTGGTGTCTTCTTGGCACTTTTGGCTGCCTTTGGCTTTTCAACCTTCTTTTTGTCAGCGGTTTTCTTGGAGGCAATAGCAGCAGATTTCTTCACTTTCTTCTCACCAGCGGCCTTTTTCAATTTCTTGTCACCGGCAGCGGCAGCCTTTGGCTTGGCAGCAGCTTTTTTCTTCTCCACTGACTTTGCTTTTGGTTCTTTGTTGGCTGTAGCAGACAATTTAAACGAACCAGCTGCACCTTTTCCTTTAGTTTGCACTAATTTTCCACTAATCACTGAACTTTTCAAATATTTTTTAATGAATGGAGCGAGTCTTTGCACATCAACTTTGTATGTAGCAGCAATATATTTCTTGATTGCCAACAATGATGAACCACCACGTTCTTTCAATGTTTTAATGGCGGCGTCGACCATCTGCTGAGTTGGAGGATGTGTTGGTGCGGTTTTTGGCTTCTTTGCTGCAGCGCTTGCAGCCTTTTTGGGCTTCTTTTCAGCAACAATTGCGGGTGATGCAGCGGCGGTTTCAGACATTTTGATTTTTTTTTAATACTACACTTTTTTCACTTGAGAAATAGCACTTTGAAATTTATTCTTTTCAATAAAATTCCATAAGTGACGCGCATCATCGACACGATGTGATGAGAATTAAGGAGACCGAAGGTAAACAAAATTTTCATTTACTTGAACGCATTTGCTCTGCTGCCACCTTAGGTTATTGTGAAATATTAATTTATTTCAATATAATTAAGTGAAAATATGTTAAAAGCTGTATTGGTTTTCATTCATACAATATAATAGCTTGTTTATTCAATAATTTCATTAAGAAATAACCATCAATCAATTCACAAACGAAGTTTGAAGTCGATGTTTGATGAATTTTTTTCAATAGTTCTGTTTAAAAACGCTCGTATTTTAACAATTATAAACAATTTTTCAATGAATTTTACTTTTTTAGATTGTCAAGAGCTTATTCCATCGTGTTATGAAAAAATTTCAACAAAATATGTTACGTATCTGCGGAGAAATAATTAAAACTATTTCATAATTGAAACACGTCATTGGCTTTCTCTCGTCAATGGATTTTTTTTCACAAAATAATATTTTCATTTGAAAACTAGCAAAAAAGCCAAAAGTATGGCTTGAAATAGTTAAAATTATTAGTTTACTAATATTTTACATTATTATTGTTGAAAAATAGAGTTTGATAACATTTTGTTTCTTGAAAATGCTTCGAATTAAATTCCTACTGAAACGTATGCGACACATGGAACTGCCTTCACTTCAAGCATTGTTTTTTTTTTCTTAGAATTTGATTTGTAAATACAAAAGAAATGCTGGGAATAAATAATTTTTTTTCAAACTGTAATATTTCTAATAAATCTTAATATTCTTCTTGTGGAAAAACAAAGTTTTATTATATTTTTCTCCTTGAAAGCGCTCCTACAAAAATTCAGATTAAAACGTATGAATGGCGCTGTATTCTCTTTCTTTCGAAAATTAGAGATTTCTTTTGTAATTTGCTTTGTATTTTGTAACTACAAAGCGAAAATCCTCAAAGAATGTATTTTAATACATATTTAGGATTTGGATAACTATCCTTTTCAATCAAATATCATCCATCCAAGAATAATTTTCAATGCATTCTCTCTCTCTCAATAATCTTTTTTTTTCCTAGTAAATCTGTATTGAATTCGCATGTTCTAGGTAGAATATGAAAATAATCATAAAATGCTCAAAATCATAAATTCTCAGAAGTATAATAAAGTACAAATATTTCTACCTACGTTGACGATGCCTAATCTCAATACAAAAAAAAAAAACTAAGTACACTGCCTGGCTTAGAGCAATAAAATACAGCATACAAATCCACATACGATGACATCATAAATATGTCTCATGGATTTTAATTTGAAGCAATAAAAAAAAATTGAAATGATCGTGTATCTCTTTTTGATTTTTTGTGGTCCTGAAAAGGACCTTTGTTGTAAGTTTGATATGATAAAACTTAAGCACGTTCACCACGAATACGTCTGGCCAACTGGATGTCTTTTGGCATAATTGTCACACGCTTAGCATGAATGGCACACAAGTTGGTATCTTCGAAAAGACCAACCAAGTAGGCTTCACTTGCTTCTTGCAACGCCATGACAGCAGAGCTCTGGAAACGCAGATCAGTCTTGAAATCCTGGGCAATTTCTCGAACCAAACGCTGGAAAGGCAATTTGCGGATCAACAATTCGGTACTCTTTTGGTAGCGACGAATTTCACGAAGAGCAACGGTACCGGGACGATAACGATGTGGCTTCTTCACTCCTCCGGTAGCTGGAGCACTTTTGCGGGCAGCCTTGGTGGCGAGCTGCTTCCTGGGTGCCTTTCCTCCGGTTGATTTACGGGCAGTTTGCTTGGTACGAGCCATAGTTTCAGCACTTCACTTTTATTTTTCACTTCACACTTGACACACTTTTTTGTTCAGAATATTAAAGTAGCCCAAATGGCACCTCTTTAACATTAATTTCATATTGAACTCGTCTGCGTTCAGTCGTTTCGTTTGCATGGCATTTTTCACAATTCCTATTGGATTCTCTTTGGCCGAAAACGTATAAATAGGCACTGAGTTTTGGGGTAAAATCATAGTTCGATTGTGACTTCCATTGTGTGCAGTGCTAAAAGTGAAAAATAATTTTGAAAAATGACTGGTCGTGGTAAAGGAGGAAAAGGCTTGGGCAAAGGAGGAGCAAAGCGTCATCGTAAAGTGCTGCGCGATAATATCCAAGGTATTACCAAGCCAGCCATTCGTCGTTTGGCTCGTCGTGGTGGTGTGAAGCGTATTTCTGGATTGATCTACGAAGAAACCCGTGGTGTTCTGAAAGTGTTTTTGGAAAATGTGATTCGTGATGCTGTTACTTACACCGAACACGCTAAGCGAAAGACCGTCACAGCCATGGATGTCGTTTACGCTTTGAAGAGACAAGGCCGTACTCTCTACGGTTTCGGAGGTTAAATTCTTGTTTAAGAATTCTCAAAAATCGGTCCTTTTCAGGACCACAAAAAAAATCTTAAATTGCTATGAATCTAAAATTTTTAATTTACAAGAAAAAGACTAGGGGCATTTGAATAAAATAAAATGAATGAACATTGAAAGCGATGGCCAGCTGCTAGTGTTTAGTCTGCTATTTCAGACATGGAAAATATGTGAAAAAGAAACTAAAATTTTAAATTCTCAAGAAAAAGAGCATGGATGGCGCATTCTTAATACAATTTTCTCAAATAAAAATTGAAAACCTGAAGATGCGGTGCGACGGCTGCAAGCGTTTCTCTATTTCAGACAAATGAAAAATTGAATCTGATTTTTTTTTTTGCAAGCCAAAAATTTAAGTAAACTAATGAATCTAAGATTTTAAGTTTCAAATCGAACGATAATTTCAAGTTAAAAAAAAAATTCATCAGAAGGGACGCGCTGCAAAAACAGTTGCCAGCGTGCTTCTTTCTTCGTTTTCCAATAAATTCAGACATTTTGTTTGTTCTTCCTCTTTTTTTTCATTCTATTGCCTTCGCACAAACTTAATTGTGTGCGTGTGTGCTGTTTTTGAAATGACGCCATATTATTTTTTCAACGTACAAAAAAAAAAACTCAATATGAATTTTATTTTGTATGGATGTGCACACAAACGACGCCGTTTTTGTTTTTTTTGGAAATTGAAATGAAAAACGTATCTCTTAATGTATGTTTTTGTCGTCCTGAAAAGGACGGTTTTTGTTTTTTTTTGCAGCACGAGTATAATTTAAGCACTCTTTTCGGTCTTCTTGGGCAATAAAACAGCTTGGATGTTTGGAAGAACACCACCTTGAGCAATTGTGACACCAGACAACAATTTGTTCAATTCTTCGTCGTTGCGGATGGCCAATTGCAAATGGCGGGGAATAATTCTTGTCTTCTTGTTGTCACGAGCAGCATTTCCCGCCAATTCCAAGACTTCAGCAGCCAAATATTCCATCACAGCTGCCAAGTAAACTGGGGCACCAGCTCCGACGCGCTCAGCATAGTTTCCCTTGCGGAGCAAACGATGAATACGACCAACTGGAAATTGAAGACCAGCACGATTTGAGCGGGACTTTGCCTTTCCCTTCACTTTACCACCTTTACCACGACCAGACATTTTAAGTTAGTTTTAGATTTTTAAAAAGAGAAACACAATCGAGCACTTTACACTTCACAATGAGTCAAAACGAAGAAACGCGCTTCTATTTATACTCGAGTTTTTTGTGTTCTCTCTTTCTAGCTATTCGTTGTCGCACACAACAATTTTTCGTTCGAATCACTAACAAAGAGGGCGCAAATTTGGGGGTAAATTCACAGTTCTCGTTCAATCGTCATTCAGTGTACAAGTGAAGTGAAAAGTGAATTTTAAGTTAAAATGCCGCCTAAGACTAGTGGTAAAGCAGCAAAGAAGGCTGGCAAAGCCCAGAAGAACATCACCAAGACCGACAAGAAAAGGAAACGCAAGAGGAAGGAAAGCTACGCAATCTACATCTACAAAGTGTTGAAGCAAGTCCATCCCGATACTGGAATTTCATCGAAAGCCATGAGCATCATGAACAGTTTCGTCAACGACATCTTCGAGAGGATCGCTGCTGAAGCTTCTCGTTTGGCTCACTACAACAAGCGCTCAACAATCACCAGTCGGGAAATCCAAACCGCTGTTCGTTTGTTGTTGCCTGGTGAACTCGCCAAGCACGCTGTTAGTGAAGGAACAAAGGCAGTCACCAAATACACCAGCTCGAAGTAAATTCGTATCGACATCTTTCTCTACAAAAAATGGCCCTTTTCAGGGCCGCAAAAATATCACTAAGAGATAAATCTAACTTCAATCTTCAATTCAATCATTCATTCTTGCTGCGAAAATTAAAAAAAGAAAATGACATACAAAATTACAAATGTGAGTGTGTGACTGTACATTCTGCATACATAGGCGACGCGTCGCGTCGTCTTCGCCTATTGCAAAAGAAAAAAACAAAATGTCGCTGTGGCTGTAGGGAAAAAATATTGTTTTTGCTTTTTTTTCCTTGTTAATTTGATAGAATTCAGGAAGATTGAATATTTTCTGAATTCTTAACAGAATACAGATTGTTTTTTGAAATTATGAATGAATTTAGTTTTCCATCTACGAGTCGGAGAAAACAAGTTTTTTTTTTGCTAATTTTATGGAATTTCAGTAGTTTAGAGATATTTTCAGTGTAAATTTCGAATTTAATACATTCTGCATGCATTGGGGACGCGTCGTCGTCGTCCATTGAAAAAGAAGAAGAAAAAAAACAAAATGGAGCTATCATGAAAATTATTTTGTCGCTGTAGGGAAAAAATCTTGTTTTTGGTTTTTTTTCTGTGTTAATTTGATAGAATTCAGGAAGATTGAATATTTTCTGAATACAGATTGTTTTTTTTTTTTTTTTTAAATAAAGATTTCCAAGCAATATGACGGAATTTAGTTTTCCATCTACGAGTCGAAGAAAAAGTTTTTTTTTTGCTAATTTGATGAAATTTCAGTAGTTTTGAAATATTTTCAGTATAAATTTCGAATTTAATACATTCTACATGCATTGGCGACGCGTCGCCGTCGTCGTCCATTGAAATTTGAAAAAGAAGAAAAAAAAAAACAACATGGCGATATCATGAAAATTATTTTGTGCCGCTGTAGGGAAAAAATGTGTTTTTTTTGTGTTCCTTCGATAGAATTCTGGAAGTTTGAATAATTTCTGAATGTATAGTATAAGAAAGAAGGAAAAAAAAGAAATACAAATTGGTTTTATGAAATTACGAACTTGAAGAAATATGAAACAATTTAGTTTTCACAATACGAGTCGAAAGAAACAAGTTTTTTTTTTCTTCGTAATTTGATGGAACTTGAGTAGTTTAGTGTAAATTTCGAATTGATTAGTAATATCTCTTTGAAAAAATGTTTGTAGTCCTGAAAAGGACTGTGGATTTGTGTCAAGTATTTCAAATAAATTTTGAATTTACTTCTTGGCCTTCTTTGCAGCGACGACCTTTTTCGGCTTGGCGACAGATGCGGTTGATTTTGCTTTTGGAACCTTTGGCTTGGGTGCGGCAGCCTTTGCTTTTGTTGGCTTAGCTTTGACTGCTGGTGTCTTCTTGGCACTTTTGGCTGCCTTTGGCTTTTCAACCTTCTTTTTGTCAGCGGTTTTCTTGGAGGCAATAGCCGGTGAACCACGATTGCCCGGAAAAAAAAGTCCCGGAGAACGATTGCCCGGAAAAATTTTGGTTGCGGGATTTACTACTATTTGGAAAAAGAAAAAGTACTATTTTTTTCCGGGATTTAGCACTATTTTGGAAATTTATTCCGAAATTACCATTTCGTATTGGAATGTATGATAATGCAAAATTGTTGTTTTTTAATTTTGTTATTTTTGATTTCAGGTTGAGACCAATATTTTTCTTAGAATTCTTTATGTTTTGAGAAACACTTCTTTGGACGGAAAAAAAATGTTGCTTTTTCGACATTTTTTTTCGTTTTTTCTGTTAAAATTTTTATTTTGGTATGAAAAAATTGAAAATAGACATGCATGATGTTCGGGAGAAATGTTTGGGATTTTGTTCTTAACAAATTACTAGACATTGTATACAGATAAAAATCCAATTGGATGAGATACGCCGCAAAAACTGACATAAGGTCGGCAAAAATTGTTGTTTTTATTTTTTTTTCTTTCTTTCTTTGTGGTTGAGAATAAAAATATTTTTCATTTGTTTATGCATTACGGTACAGCTTCTTGGAGAAAATAAAAAATTTTATTTTTTCGAAAAAATTTTTCGATTTTTTTGTTAAAATTTTTATTTTGGTATGAAAAAATTGAAAATAGACATGCATGATGTTCGGCAAAAATGTTTGGGATTTTGTTGTTAACAAATTACTTGAACATTGTTTACAGATAAAAATCCAATTGGATGAGATACGCCGCAAAAACTGACATAAGGTCGGCAAAAATTGTTGTTTTTAATTTTTTTCTTTTTTTCTTTGTGGTTGAGAATAAAAATATTTTTCATTTGTTTATGCATTGCGGTACAGCTTCTCGGAGAGAATAAAAAATTTTATTTTTTCGAAATTTTTTTTCGATTTTTTTGTTAAAATTTTTATTTTGGTATGAAAAAATTGAAAATAGGCATGCATGATGTTCGGGAGATATCTTTGGGATTTTGTTCTTAACAAATTACTAGAACATTGTATACACATAAAACAACAATTGGATGAGATATGCCGCAAAAACTGACATAAGGTCTCTTGAATTTTTTACTTTATTGAATTTTAAAGTTGTATCTCTTTTAAATTTTTTGTCGTCCTGAAAAGGACGGATTGTCGTCCTCAAAAGGACGTATTCACCGTAGATCCGGTCCTAGATCTAGATTATGTCCAATGTTTTTCAAATATTGGAGCTTGCTTGTGGTCAACCTTAGTCCGCATACTCGTTGGAGGATTTTATTTTTTTTTGTTATCCTTGATTTTGGTGGCCGCTCTCCTCGGCGTATTCGTTCCACAGCCATCTTTGCCATGACGCCCTCCTTCCCAAGGTCCGCAATGATCTTGTACAGACCAGCGTGTTGCTTACCAACGACTACTTTGAGTCTTCGATGCCAAGCTTCCACGCTGTTTTGGGTTCGTGGAAAGTTTGAGTCGGCTGCCCTCGCTCCGGTTGTCCAAAATTCTGGCGAATACCGTGGCCTATGGTTGGAATCGCCAACATAGTTCTTGCCGAACCACTCAGCCATCCTTTTGGTATCCGGGTCAGCCAAGCTAGCCTGGAACTCGCCGAAGTATGCTGGAACCTCCTCTGCCGGGACAAATGCCAGAGCTTTAAGCATGTGCATCTCTTCATGGAATGCCTTATCTGTAGAGTATTTATCTGCAAGACCCAGGCCTTGCATCTTCCTCCACAGGATCTGTCCAAAATGAAAAAGGCATCCCTTTCTCTCTGCCGATGGGAAGAACGTCTTTGTTGATTTGAGGATTGCTGGCTCAAAGTCTGATATAATTGTATCAGGCTTGAGTGGCTGCTGGTTCTCCACAGCAATCCTAAGGAGTTGCATCCAAAACTCCTCATAGGCAGCGTTTGTCCTGTTTGACATTAAACAGAACACCAAAGGGACTACAGTTTCGGCGATGAACCCGTGCACCGAAAATAGCTGACCCATGATGGTTGGCACGACGTGAAACGTACCATCCACCAGCCAGCATTTCGACTGCACGAGCAAGTCCATTGATGATCTGGTGCCCATGAGGATGTTCTTCCCTCCTCCGACGTCCGACTCTGCCAGCACAAATAGTTCTCCATCAACGTATTTGATGTTCTCAGGGATGCATATCTGCTCCAGCGATTGAGGTTCCCGAATCAAGCCGGAGCGCACCCTGGAAATCTTCATCTGCTGCGCCTTTTTCGACGGTAGATACGGACGGACTATTTCCTCTACTTCCATCACCGTATCGCGAATAATGACGCTGGGCGGAAGAGGCTCTCTAGCTTTAGCCTTCAGCGCCGCGTTGGCCTTGTGTACCGCTTTGGGAAACGGTGATGGAGTGTGGCTGTGGACGTTGCTCATCTTCGTCACCAGATAGCAACCGTCTCGGCAGCTGGTGTTCATCCGGGCCTTGCAGAGCAGCCGTTTTCTTTCTTCACAACACCAGACTTCTACATCATTGTAGCGTCTTTCGAAGTGGTACAGGAAGCCACAATGGGCCAATTTTGGTCGCCCCCTTTGTGAGAGAACCACCTTCGAAGACAAACAAAAACAAAAAATTTGTTAAAAACACTCGTAATATTTAAAAATTTACTAATATTTTTTTTCCACAACTTTGGGTCACTTAGGGGTGGCTTTTGTTTAAAACTTACCTCGGCAAAATGTTTATTTTGTTGTTCCATTACTTCACTTTTTTAACTTTCACTTTCACAAAACAAAAATATTTTCTATTTCAAAAAAAAAACAGATACTATTTTAGATAAAACTTAGATGACTGGTTTATTATTCAAAACAATGAGAATTAAGGGGAGCGAAGGAAAAAATTTCAGAGAAAAGGCCTCCTAACTTTACGTATTTGTTTTAAGAAAAACGAATAAAACCTTGCTTTTCATCCGTTTGAATAGCATTTTTAATTTTTTTTTTTTTAAATCTTCGAACCCATTAAAACCTCTATGATATTTTTCAAACAAAAATTATAAAACATTGCTACATACTCTAGAATATTGACTTTAATGTGATTATTAGGGATTTCTGGTATGAATCGTAGTCTGAGTTTTCCTTTAAGAACAGTAGTACAGATTAAAGAATTTGACAACTTAAAATTATGATGGGGATGGCGAACAAACTCAACTTAAGATTATTGGCTAAATATTGATACAAAACAAAGATTTCGTGCGAATTTTACACTTTAAACTATAATTCACTTTGTAAATAAACAAATAAGAAAACAGAAAAAGTTGTATTTCTAATTGGATTGTTGTTTAACCCTCACATGGGCGATCGCTTTATGTTGACATATGAGAGTTTTGCGGGATTTCGGTTTTTCAACCTCATTTTCAACCTAAATTTGCTTTTTTTTGTTCAACATTTTATTTAAGCATACTAATTTTGAAGATGGATATGGATGATGTTCGGGAGAAATGTTTGGGATTTTGTTTTTAACAAATTACTTGAACATTGTATACAGCAAAAATCCAATTGGATGAGATACGCCGCAAAAACTGACATTAAGTCGGCAAAAATTTTTGTTTTTATTTTTTTTCTTTTTTTTTTTGGTTGAGAATAAAAATATTTTTCATTTGTTTATGCATTACGGTACAGCTTCTTGGAGAAAATAAAAAATTTTATTTTTTCGAAAAAAATTTTCGATTTTTTTGTTAAAATTTTTATTTTGGTATGAAAAAGTTAAAAATAGGCATGCATGATGTTCGGCAAAAATGTTTGGGATTTTGTTCTTAACAAATACTTGAACATTGTATACAGATAAAAATCCAATTGGATGAGATCCGCCGCAAAAACTGACATAAGGTCGGCAAAAATTGATGTTTTTAATTTTTTTCTTTTTTTCTTTTTGGTTGAGAATAAAAATATTTTTCATTTGTTTATGCATTACGGTACAGCTTCTTGGAGAAAATAAAAAATTTTATTTTTTCGAAAAAAATTTTCAATTTTTTTGTTAAAATTTTTATTTTGGTATGAAAAAATTGAAAATAGACATGCATGATGTTCGGGAGAAATGTTTGGGATTTTGTTGTTAACAAATTACTAGAACATTGTTTACAGATAAAAATCCAATTGGATGAGATACGCCGCAAAAACTGACATAAGGTCGGCAAAAATTGATGTTTTTAATTTTTTTCTTTTTTTCTTTGTGGTTGAGAATAAAAATATTTTTCATTTGTTTATGCATTACGGTACAGCTTCTTGGAGAAAATAAAAAATTTTATTTTTTCGAAAAAAATTTTCGATTTTTTTGTTAAAATTTTTATTTTGGTATGAAAAAATTGAAAATAGACATGCATGATGTTCGGCAAAAATGTTTGGGATTTTGTTGTTAACAAACTTCTAGAACATTGTAAACAGATAAAACAACAAATGGATGAGATACGCCGCAAAAACTGACGTAAGGTCATAGAATAATACTGGAACAAGTTCAACTTGTTTAGCCATTTAATTGAATGGGTAGGTACCGCAGAGCCATTTGTCTCAATAATTATTATTGACAATTTAAGGTCATATCTCTTTTAGAATTATTCATCGTTCTTAAAAGAACGTTTTATCCTTCAGAGGAAGAGAAGACATATCTCTATTTTAAACTATAACTTTGTATTTTATTGAATTGTTTATAAACAAATTAAATGAAGGTTTAAAGTGCAAAATTCGCGCGAATTTTGCACTTTAAAC